>JAMXBC010000006.1:26314236-35359236 GCA_024138005.1 Lumnitzera racemosa
ATGGGGGACTTCAATGAGATTTTGCATAGTGATGAGAAATCGAGAGGTAAGGAGAAGCCTTTGAGATAAATTTGTGTTTTTTGCAATATGTTTTACAATTGTCAATTAGTTGATTTGGGCTTTCAAGGGAAGATTTTTACTTGGTACAATGGTAAAGAGGATAATTTATAAAAGAAAGGTTAGATCATGCCCTTGGGAATTTAAACTGGGTTCAAAGCATTCCGAAAACCTAGATAACAAATTTAGTGATACAAGGTTCTAACCGTTCTCCTTTGATAATTGAAACATATAAGTTTGACAAGAAGGGCCCAAGGCAATTTAAATTTGATGGTAACTACTCGACTATTGATGGTTGTAAGCTAATCATTGAGAAAGCATGGAAGGAAAATGTACAGCATAGGGATATTTTCGAGTTGGTGAACAAACTAAAGGGTTATAGAAGGGTCATTCTAGGTTAGAAGAAAGATAATGTTTGTAATATCTCTAAGCTAATACAACAATTAAGAGATGATTTAAGTAAGATTCAAAACAAATCAATTGATTCTATTGATGTTATAGAAGAAGAAAGGTTGAAAAAAGAACCAATAAGGGCAATCAATCGTGAAGAGGTTCATTAGCATTAGAGGTTGAGGATAAATTGGCTATAGTGGGGGTAATCAAACTAATAAGTTTTTCCACTAATCAACTTTGGTAAGGTGGGCTCGAAATAAAATTTTTTATGTAAAAGATGAGTAAGACAGTTGAGCTAATAGTGAATCAAAAGTTCTTGAAGCTTTTAGCAGCTATTATGAGAGATTAGGGAAGACATCGGTATGGTATCGAAAGTTTTGGAAGAAGTGGATCCAGTGATTACTTCTAGTATTAATGAGGCCTTAGCTAGAGATGTCTTAAGTGATAAGATTGAGGAATTGGTTTTCCATCTCAGCTCTCTTAAAACCTGAGGTCCAGATGGCTTCAATAGTGTTTTCTTCTAGTCCAATTGGAGTACCTTTTGAGAGTTTGTCTATAAGTCCATCAAATAGTTCTTCATTTCTAGTGAGTTACCCCTTCATCTTAATGAAACTAATCTCATTCTTATTATCTTAATGAAACTAATCTCATCCTTATTCTTAAGTTGCCCTGTCCTGAGTCCATCTTAAATTTCAAACCTATTAGTCCCTGTAATTTTGCATACAAAATTATTTCTAAAATTCTAGCTAATAGGATCCAACCCTTTACCAATTCGATTATTACTACTAGTCAAAGTGCATTCATTAAAGGTAGGCTCATACAAGATAACACGATCATTTCTCATGAAATGTTCCACCATTTAAAATTAAAAAAGCATGGTTAACATTATGAGTCTGCTATTAAATTGCATATGCTTAAAGTTTATGACAGGGTAAATTAGAGATTCTTGGAAGCTCTTTTAAATAGGATAGGTCTTTGTGATATCTAGGTAAAGTGGATCATGAAATGTGTTTCTTCTGTCTCATATAACCTTATGATGAATGGGAAAAAGGTTAGAAAATTTTTTCCAACAAGACGAATAAGGTAGGGAGACCCTAAATCTCCCCACTTGTTTATTTTTATTGTAGATTCTTTTTCCTTCTTAATTAAAAAGGCTTAGATGAATGGATTATTGCGGGGTACTAAAATTAAAGAACATTGTCCTAAGCTAACCTACTTGCTCTTTGTAGACAACTCTCTTCTATTTATGGAAGCTAGTGATGGGATTCTTAAGAATCTTAACATTCTATTGCAATCCTACAGCTTGGCCTCAGGACAAAAGGTAAATTTTCAAAAATCCTCTATGTCTTTTAGTAAAAATACCCTAGTGGATGTTAAAGTTAGGTGCTGCAATGTGTTGGGTATTAATCTTTTAAATCAACCAAGGAAGTACTTGGGTTTGTGTAAACACTCCATTTTTACCACCATTTATCTTAATTTCAATCTCTTTTTACTTTTGAGCTAGGTTTATAAAAAAATTAAAAATAATAATAATAAGTGAAAAACTGAATTGAAAAAAAAATAGAAAAATAAATAAATATTTAAAATTTTGAAAAAATACATAGTGTCAAAAGTATTATAGTGAAGTCAGTTAGTTATTTAGGGTCTAGTCAGATTACAATTAAATATATATGTGCAATTTGGTAAATTTAGAGTCTTTTAAGCTTTATTAGAGAAATGCTATTTAAGAAAAGATCAATCATATTTAAACTCATGAATGTAGACCTTAGTCCAATTTTGACTATTTTAACTAAACTAAAAGAGACTCGAGATTTATCAAATTGGTTATGGGCTATGGTTAATTAAGTTAAGCTGAGTCTAACCTAAGATAGAAAGCTCAAATGGGGTTTCTAGAAACTTAATCTTAAAAATGGATTGAATTAAACTTTGAATGAATTTAACAAATCTAAATCGGGTATCATCATATCTTATGAATATTAAATTTATTAAGATCGAATCTTCACAACAAAAAGATCCAAAAGATTCAAGTTCATGGTTTATAAATAGTGGACATTGGCTTGTAAAAAATATACGTTTTCATAATTCACAATTACACATGTCTAGATTATTCATAAACATACATATCTCCATTCGCATAGTCTAGTACACCACATGTCTACATTTTCACGGTCAACATACATAATGTCCATACATACATTCACATCTTACTATTCAATACATATAATTTCCACAGCACTGTCTTCACGTACACACATAGTTTACACTTACACCACTGTCTTCACAATTAACCCAATATTTACACCACTACACACTCATCACTCATGCTACGTCCACAATCACACATTTTTGTCAACTGTACACAGACCCACTTCACTTATGAACACTTACAGTACATGAAAAAAAAAAAAAAAACACAACACGCACGATCACATGAATACTCAAAATCTCCAACACTTTACACACATGTCTACTAGGTAGCACTTCGCACGACTAGTCACTTCCAAACATATACGTCCAACAGTCCAGGTCCACGTATGCCCAATCCAAGTCCAATACTACATTTAGTCAGTCCACGATCAACCACGTCTAAGATTAAGCTCAACATACACATGCCATACGCTACACACACTATTTGATTGTGGTGATTAGACTTGTTTAGATAATTAGGTAAATTATTTTAGTTATTTTTTTTTTTTAATAACTTGTTTTTAGTACAAGTTGTTTTAATATAAAGTATATGTCATGCATTTTAATTAGATAAATTGTTTTTTAGATAAAATTCGTGTTTTTAATTAAATTTCATTTTTTAGAGATAATTGCATATCTTCTTTAAGATTCATAGTTTTGGAGAAGATATATATCTACATTGCATATCTTACTAAATCTTACATTTAAGATATAGAAAATTAATTTTTGACATGTAGTAGCGTTCTTTAATAAAAATCCTAACTAGAGTCTTTTTAAAAGATTTAGTTAGTTATAACTTTTAAAATAGATTCGTCATATAAGATCTTTTGGTTTTTTAAAAATAATAATAATAATAAATTGATAATTAATGTCAATCCGGCTAGATTTTTTTTAAAAAAAAATCAACCTACTAAATCTTTTCTAAAAAAAAAATTACATTGGTTTGATTTCAACTAACAAGTATGTAAACACCTTCAAGATAACTATAAAAATAAAAAAAATTCCTTTTTTTTAAATTCGTAATAAAAAATATTAAAAATTCATTTTAATTACATTTTTTTATATTTGTATATATTTTAGCATTTTCAAATAAAATATAATAATAAAAGCCCATCAATTTTTATTTTTACATAGTGACTTAGTCTTAATATGTTAGCCTCTGAGCTTAGATTTTCTAGATTAAATTTTCTAAAAACTAATTTTTTTAGAATATTTGCAAACTAGTGGATAAATTAGGGTTTTTTCCACCCAAAACCTTAATTTGACTTTTTAACAGTTTAACTAGTTGATGACTCCAATTTTTAAAACATTTTTCTTTTAAAAAAATATTTTTTCTTAATTTAATGTCGATTAATTTATATTAAGTGAATTAAGTTTAGTGTAAGTTAAATTAAGAAAAATCAAAATAAGGCTCGACAGTTTGCCAACGAATTGGGGTAGGTTTAAATGTGAAGCCCTTAACTTTGTAAAAGAGAATTAAATCTAAGCTCTAAAGTTGGTCTAGTTTAATTCTATCACTAAAGGGAAGAGAAGTCCTCATTAAAGCTATGAGTTATGTTATACTAAGATGGTGTTAGGAAGTATCTCCCATTATTGTAAAATTTTAATAGAGTAGTGACTCTAATATTTGGAAAATTCATTAAAGAGCTTGGAATGAGTTATCTTATCCTAAAGGTATAAGTAGCTTATGTTTTAGGGATTTGGAAATGTTTAATGATACTATGCCAACTAAAGTAGCCTGCAGGATTATTGAAGAACTGAATGCTTTGTGGGTAAGATTTTTGAAGGGCATATAACTTCCCAAAAGAGGATTTTTCTAACTCAAAAGTTAGGGAACGTACCTCCTGGTGTTGGCAAAGTATTCAAAAGGGTAAAGAGTTAATTTTACAAAATTGTTGTTGGAGAATTGGTGATGGGAACAGGTTTTAGTTTGGGGTGATGCTGGGATTCTAATTAACAATGATTTCCATCTCCATCCGTTGCAAGGAATAGATGTGAATAGATATATGAAGGTAGAAGGGCTCATTAATAGAGAGGAATTTAGGTGGGAGCTTCTACCTATTGAAGATTCTTTAGCAAATGAGGGACTATTGAATATCAAGTCTATTTCTTTGTCTTGGACAAGATCTAAAGTTAAATCAATATGCCTTTTGTGCAAAATGGGAGCTACTTAGTTAAGTCAAGATATCGAAGGATTTGATTGTAAAGTAGGCTATTACAAATAACAAATCCTAATAATATCAGTTTGGATTCTAATGAATGCTTGTGGAAGATTATTTAGTATTGCAAAGCTCCACCAAAATCCAAGCATTTTATCTAAAAGTGTTGCAAGAATGCCTTAGCCTCTAATCTAAACTTGTTCAAAAGAAAATGTAAACCCAATGCTTTGTTGAACATATTATCTTAGCTTGTGATTAGGCTCAAAGAGTATGTTTTCAGCAGCTTAACCTTTGTATGGATAAAACCAATTCTAATAATTTTGCATCTTGAATGCTTTCTATTCTTTTATCTTTTCAAAATATGTTTGCAGACTGGAGAAAGACTTCTCAACATGTGTTCTACATAGACTAGCATGTTTGGAAGCACATATGCGAATGGGTCTTTGGTAACAAACATCCTTCTTATATGATTGCATAATTATGCTCTCATCATACTAATGCAATAGTTAAACATTTTCAATCCATATGGAATCCTCTTGCCTTTGATTTTGTAAAGCTAAATGTTGATGCCGCAGTTGATCCTAGAAGAGGAAAGGTCGAGTTAGGCATAGTTGCAAATGATAGTGGTAGTTCCCTTCTAGCAACCATTGCAAAACCTTCTCTCTTGTTAGATGTTGATTCTACTAAAGCTGAAGCGATTAGGGAAAGTTTAAAGATTTTAACTAATGTCGAATGGTTAAAAGTATAAGTAGAGACTGATAGCCCACTAGTCCACAATTGTTCAATGAAGAAATTAGATGTTCTATGGAAGTATGAGCTTGCTTTTTATGACACTCTTTTTTTGAAAAACAATTTTGCATTTTGTTCTTTTCATTGTGTTAATCGAGATGTTAATGTATATGCAAATTGAGTTGTAACCTAAGCAAGAAAGAGGATGTATAGAAATTTTCGTGATCCATATCCCCTATCTCCTTTAGTTATACTTTTATTCTTGGATTGTAGCTTTAGGCTACTAAACTATTCTTTATAATTCCTTTCTAATTTGAATGAACTTCCTCTTATTAGCTATAATAAAAATGCTATTTGTAAAATAAACAATAAATTACAATAATTAACTTCATGCAAATTATTACCATGCTCATGAGATCATTTATACCAACTTTGCAATTTGTCACTGTTAACAAAATCATTGCCTGACTTTACCAAAATTATATTTACACCCATCACTTACGACAAATTACCTAAATAGTCTATTTTGTGAACGTATTTATTATCAACTTATATACACTTATCCTATTTGTTTTTATGTGTCTATTTTCATAACTCATTCTAATCTTATACTTAGACTAGCAATTTAAGTAATCTAATAAGCAATAGGTAAGTCATATGACTATGTTGATTTCACATATCAACACCTTTCCTTTTATATTTCATTATTGTCAACTACTTAAGTCCAATATGAAAATTCATAAATTCAATCAAGATGTGAAGCTATACATATTCTATGCAAAACATTCCTATTATATAATAGTATTTTGTCCATATTTAATCGTAGGTTTTATGTTTTAATGTTATCTTTTACATGTACTTCATAGTTATTACAATATATTTGTACATAGATATGTCACTTATTTATTATTTATAGCTAATTTCTTTATTTTATGGGTGTACTACGCGATTATTATGAATTATACAAGTCCCATAATATCTCTCCATTGGTTATTAATAGGGGAAATGGATCCGCTAAAGTATTTTATGTAAAGCTATAAATTTAATTACTGAGATTGTCTCGATTTTTGAATTGTTAAATGATATCATTATGATATTATCTTTTTCCTTACAATATGATTATATATGTTTATATCTTAAGAGAATAACTTTAGGAAAACTTTAAAAAAATAACTTTAAAAGATCAAAATCCATATAAGTATTATCCCTTTTAACGCAACACACATTAATGTATTTATCATCCCTAAGTGTTAAGCAATATGAAAGAAAAAATGACTTATGAAGTCCAAGTTCAATCTTATGTATGACTTCCAAAATATATATATATATATTTCCTATTTCCTATAGTATAGATGCAAAATGAGAGAGGCATAATCGAAACAATGAGATTTCTTAGAATTGCTGCGTACCAAAACCCTAAAGATTATATAACTTTTTTAATTTCAATTAGCTTCTCCTTCTTTCTTGTTATATCTCTCTTGAAATCATCAACTACTCGTAATTCCTTGCTTTCGTTTTGTTAGATGTAGATTGTTTATACAATAAAACTAATAATATATATTATATGTTTATCTTTACCTATCCTAATTTTGTTACCCAAAGAATCCTACCATATTTGCAATTAAGAGGGTTTTATAGCACAAATTAGCGATGGAATATGCTTGAGAAGAAATTCTAAATTCTTTATATTGATAAGCATATAATTTTATATATTTAAATGAGTATATTTTTCCAATATCAACAACACGTATTCTTGTCTAGATACATACAGTTGTGATAATTCCTCCATGTGTATGAATTATTGTCAACATTTTGTTATTATTTCCTATGCTAACTATGTCTACTATCACTATCACATGACTCATGCTTTAATATCTATAAAAGTTTAACAATATATTATAAAAGTAGTAGGATAATATTGAAGCCCCACAACTAACCATTCGAGGTTTCAATCAGTTGAAAGACTTGATCGAACCAAAAGTATAAAGTAAAGCTAGAAATATTAGTAAACTAATCCCGTAAACCTGAATTTAAGAAAATAAGCAATAAAATAAAATGCTATAAAAATTTCAAATTTTAAGTATATACCGCATCATTTATCGAAAATGCGTAAAATGCATTTCGATAATTGACGAACCACTAGAGATAAATTATATGTATACTAAAAATCATAAAATGACCTAAATAATATTTAAGAATATTTATTTGTACTATATATGAATTTACATGTAAGTATAAATACGCGTAATTAATTAAAATACGCGAAATGTGCTAAAATAATACTAAATACTTAAAGAAAATTCATAATTAATTAAGGAAAAATCAAGAAAAATAAGAAAAATCATGAATGATCCAGAATTGGGTCGTGGCAGCTGGGAAAAATAAGAAAAAATTCGGCCAATTAAATTAAGACAACATAAAAGACAAAAATTAAGGGATAAGGCAATTGTCTTGTCCCATTTAATACACAATAAATCCCCTAAAGCCCTATAAATAGCAGGAAAAATCACAAAGCTCATTTGGGTAGTTTGGAAAGTAAGAAAAATAGAGAGAGGCAAAAATTGAGAGAAAAATTTGAGTTAGAAAAAAAATAAGAAAAACTGTGCAATTAGGGCTTTTAAAGGGAACCCTCACTAGACGAGCAGCTGGAAGTGGACAGCCACCACCACCACATGGTGGTGGCAGCGCCCAAGCCTGCCAACAAAGCCATGGTGGCCGGAGCCACCAAGATCGGTGAGTCCGATTTCCAGCCAGATTCTTGTGTAATTTTGTAAAAATAGTAAATATAATTAGAAAATTATTAATTTTATTATTCTAGAATATTTTTGTATGTAGTTTTTAGGAAAAATATTATTTTGATAAAAATATGTCTCGTAATATATGGTCCTTAAGAAATCGTGCAAAACATAACATAATTCGGTTTAGAAATAAATGACCATAGGAATGTAGTTTCAAGCCCAAAATTTTTGTGTAGATTACTTAGATGATATAGAACATTTCTATGAAGCCGGTTTTCAAAAATTAATTTTTGAAATTTTTAGATAATTTTTAGGCCCTAAAATGAGGCATAAAATGGGTAATTTAGGGTTAATTAAGTAATAAAATGATTAATTACTGATTTAGTGAATAATTCTATGTTTTAGGATGTTGAAATCTGATGGAGTATGATACTTGTAGCATTTAGGGTGTTAGATGTAATTATTAGGTTAATTATGTAGTCAATGATTAATAAGGAAAAATAGTTAACTTTAAGTTAATTTTGTAAATTAGGGAAATTAGGAGTAAAATCTGATTTAGGATGAATATAGACATTTTGTAATGCTAATTGATGTTTAGGGATGATAATTAAAGTGATAGAAATATTAAAAGTGCATTATGTACATAATAGGCAATAATGCATAATATGTCATTTTTGAAAATATAATAAATAGAAAATATTTGGATAAAAATTGATATTATATAAATAATAAGGATATATAATAAATTTGATAAGAAACTTGAATTTATGTAATTATATGAAAAATGTAAAAATTTCTCACATCAGGAGTAAATTCGGTATACTAATAAGGATATAAGTGTACTGGATAAAATAAAATACTAACTAGAGGTAATAATGATATTTAAGAGGTCAGGAAGTAATGTGATTAATTTCACATTATGAGTTGAAACGAACTTATAGGGTTGAAATATAAAAGATTACTTAGAAATCGAACTAGAACCTAATTTAGAAATCGATGTAGAAACCGAACCCAAACCTAACCAAACCTAGAATAATTGTAAAAGACTTAATACCTAGATAATTAGGTATAATAAACCTTAAACAAAACATAACAATAAGCGTTATAAAATAAAAAAAACCTATAACAGTTATATGATAAAAAAGAACCTATAACAATTATATGAAAAATTGAAACCACGTTTGTGTTATAGGGATGATCGGCGATGGCCTGAGCAAGTCGGATCTCGAGTGAGTGAGCGAGGAGTCGAGGTAAGTTGGGATTAATGCAATGTTGTATTTTGGGAGGCTTGAGATTATGCTTGGTTGTGCTTGTTAGATAGTTGGATATGTGCATGTGCTTAATTCTGGGTGATGCTATGATTCTATTCGTTGCTCTAGTATGTATTGTATGATTTGCATGAAATGATTGATCACCTTAAACTGGACTTAACCAAATATATGACCAGTAATCATAATCGGACATGCATCGCAACCCATTAGGGGAACTTAGGACTCTCCGGCCAAATATAGACCCCTTCGAAAGGGATAGCACAGGATTGTAAAATGGTCCCTTCTTTATCCTCAGTCGAACTAAATGACAGGAGAGAAGGTCACGGTGAGGGTAAAGACAGTGGTTCGAAGGTAGTCGCGGGAGGAGTAAGGTCTCCATTACACAAGCCTGGGTTTGGTCGTGAGCTGTTGCATTAATGGCAACTTCTCAACCCGGATTAGAGCAGGCGCAATTTCTCTAATCTCACGACCGGCCGAACAACGTTGTGCGATGGCATTTGCTTGCACATGCATTGCACCTAATAAGTGATTGAAAACCTTGTTGTGTGTATGGTATAGTTTTAAGTCCTCTGTCCTAACTTACTGAGCTGTGGTTGCTCACATCCCTATAGACATCGTGCAGGTGCTGGCTAAGAAGCGATAACAACTACTCTGAAGCTAGCAACTGCTGGATCCTGGGGAGTGAGGAAAAACATTGAAGAATCAACACATATGTTATTACTTTTCATTTCTGAATAATGTAATAACTGAATTATAGTGATTATATATAACTTTTCTCACTTTCTTAGGTAAATGAATTATTTGAATTATTTAAATTACAAACTGTTTACTTCAAAGCGGGTTAGTCGTGGACGTCTTGTGTAGATCAGGTTTAAGATAGCGGTTGTAAGGCCAACTTCTATCTTAGGATGGTTTACAGGGCGAGTCTGTTACGACTCTGCCGCTTCGGGGCGTGACATAGTATATTATACATTTAATTTTAATTCTTTATTTTTAGTAGAATTAAGATCTTATCTGATAAACTTCACAACCCACCTTCCCCCCGCCTCTCTTTTTTATGATATTCGTTATACTGTAGAACATTTTTAAAATCCAACTTTAAATAGTTATTCCTACTAACTTAGGGTATCATATTACCATTTAGTATTATTCAAAGTTCTTGTTATTATTATTTATAGCTTTTAGATAACAACACAAATAATAATAGAATATAATATATTATTCATCCTATGAGAGCTAGCATTGAAATGTTCACATAATTTGGTCTTTAAATAATAGGTTTTTAGCAATAGATAAACTTCATGCACACAAAATATAACGCATTTGGAAAATTCTTCTCGGCTAAGGTTTTGGATTTGTGGCTGAATAATTTAATAATGATAATAAATATATATAGTATGTGTACATTCAATTCACTTATCATGAATGACGACGGAAATTTCCTTATAAATCAAGGGTTTTGATTGCGATTATTCTTTAAGATAACTAAAATGATGTAGTTTAATTTTTCAAAATTATTCAATTATAATTTTATCTAGAATTTAAAATTTATAAAAGTTTCCTAATAAATTTCAAGAAAAATAGAACATGGTTTTATACATCAAATCTCAATTCTTTACTTTAAAGGTAATTGAGATTTAAGTCGATCAACTTTAGTTTATAAACTATATTAATTACATTTCATCTTACTTTTAAAATCCAACTTTGCACAAGTATTTCATTTTGTTTTTAAGTTAATTTATTTTTTTAGCATTTATATAAATTTTATTTTACTTTATTATCGTTACTATTTTTTTCTTCTTAGTCATAAATATGACAAAGATCCTACACATCTTTGTCAACGTTCTTATGTAATCCAACATGTTTGAAATTTCAAAATTTACGAAATTACTTTATTTTACTTTTATCACATTCTAAAAATTAGTAGTGCAAACTATAGGGTAATACATATAATTTCACATATGTCATATGCTAGCTTCTTTAGTCTTACTATATCATTGTTAAGGGGGTAGTATTTTTCTTTTGCTTAAGTTTCTTTTTATGTAATTTGTACATAACCTCAATCATAAAAATATTATGTTAAGCATAATAAAGGGGACAAGTTTAACTAAATTCTACTCGTTTTCCAACATACTAGTTCACTAGCTCCACTTCTTTACCTAAGCTTACTATAGAATGATGAGAAAGATTTAAAGGAAAAACAACAAAGAGAGACAAATATGTAATTAAAGAATGTAAAAAGATATTAAACATAGCAAGTAAAACATGTGGTAAATCAAACGGAAAAACAAAAGTAAATATAGAAGTCAAATATGCAAAAATACAACAATTAAGGTAACTGATTCCATAATTTCTAACCAAAACCAAGTTCTACCTACTCTTTTCAAACCTCACTATCCTATAGATCATCAACCTATGTTTTTCTAAAGATATGTAAGGTTAAGCTCCGATATCACTAAAATTGTAACGTGCCAAAACTAAAGATACTACAGCCTACCATATATCCTTAGCCTACCATGTATCCTTAGCCTCTACTGATACGTTAAGCATTTAAAAACCTACAACCTATCTAAGATCAACAAAATAATTACATAAAATCTATCAACATGCAAATAATAATAAGTTAATTCACCAACATCAACTCCTCAACCATTAGTAAAAGAGTGACATAAATACTCACTCATTTCATCCTATACTAAGATGTCGCATTACTTACTTAGAATAACATAAATATAATAACTTAACGAAGAAATCTCACAGCTCCACAAGTAACATAAAATATATAACCAATAGGAGTCATAAGCGACTTCACCTACAGTTGGCAATAAAATTAAATCTTCGCTCCTATCCATGCCTATCGTATATTCTACGTGGAACCCAACACATCCTAAAGTAGCAATCCCAGTTCTCTTCTTAATTATAAACTCAACTAGTACTATCATAACTCTTAGTAATATCATCTTAATCTATACTTGTAGATAAAATACAACAACCCCCAGAGGGTGAGCTATGACCAGTATGAATTATCGAAAGCACATGTACATAATTAAGCATTCACATTTCACATGCATACGAGTAGCAATAATAAATACAATAAACAACCGATTTATATCTTCAATAATCAAGTTGTCAATTAACATAATCTTGGTGTCTCAAGACTTAAAATAACTTATGACCTTTACATAAGTAACCAAGTAACCCATAACTATCCTAGATCTGCTTAGGTCCTTTCAATACAAGGCTTCACTCAAGATAATGCCACGCAAACATCACCAAATACCTCATTAACCATATTGAACCTGACCAGTAGGAGGTCTAAGCTAAGCATAAGCATAAGCAGCACAATCAATAATTAATCTAGATATATAATAAGTCCATTTACTACTAACCTAACAAGTACAAACACATAAGCAAGTATCGTATAGTTAGTACTCCTATTTCAATAAAATTTGATACCTCATAACTCTTAACACCTATCCAAAAATATAAATACTAAGTTTAGAATTTATTAATTTCTTAACAATTCAACTCAACACTTCTTCTCCTTTAACTCAATCCTCAACCTCATCTTCTAAGCTTCCAAACCACTCTCTATGTGTCCTTCCACGTTCTCTTATTTACTTTCCAATATCTCATAGTATACGCACACGTTCATTGCACCACATACTCGATATATATAATATTTATATAATTTTACACATGCATAATATACATACTATCACTAAACCAATTCATATATAAAATAAAATATATTTACACATTTACATCGAACACATACTAACAAATTCTCACATGCGCATGGCAATGAAAAACATAGACACATCAACACTTACTCTCTCTCTCTCTCTCTCTCTCTCTCTAATCCCCTTATCCCATTCCCATGCACAAAGCACTATTATCGCACAAATACACATACACCACATCGCACACTCTCTCTTCCCTTATGTATTACACATGCACATACATTGATACCAACTCTCAATACACACACTCACCAAATTCACTTACGCAGACTATGCAAAATACTTACACTCCTGCACAAATCACAAGCCTACTTTGACATGTACATACACGATTCACAATAACTTATGCATTCACATAACAACAAAAATATACATATGCTATTACGATATCCCCTACCTACAGAGCAATAATTCTCTACTGCTACCGTCACCACTAATATTAATAACGACTGTTCCTCTAAAATTCAAAGAAAACCCTAAAAGAAAATATAAATTTATAAAGAAAAATAATAAATAAAGGAAACTTACATTGAGATATGTATAAAGATCGATCTTTTATTAAATTCTTCATTTAATATTATAAATCTATATGGGTTTCAAGCTTAAGAGCGGTTTTGGAAGTCTTCTATTCTAAGTAAGGAAAAAAAAAACACATTGTTGTGGTGAGGAAATATAGAAACCAATAATAGGTAATAAGGAAAGAGTGGAGAGACATATGGGATAGTGAGTTTTAAGAGTTTATAAAGGACAATTATATCTCTGCTAACATTAATTAATTACACGTCATACCATGTCTCAAAGTCTCTATTTTATAATTTTATTTCCTTCTTTTTCCTTGTTCTATTATTTTTATTTATTTATTTATTTATTTATTTATTTATTTATTATTATTATTATTATTATTATTATTATTATTATTATTATTATTATTATTATTATTATTATTATTATTCTTTAAAAAAAAAGGGTTTTACAACTCACTTATGAGGATGCAAAATTGAACAAAAAAGGAAGTCATTCAGTCAACTTTGTAGTTTAAAGAGTTAGTAAAGGACTTAGTATGAAAGCCAAAAAGTTTTAAAAGAAGAAAATGTCTGCTAATGTCTCATTGGTGGCATACGCTAAAGCTTTACTAGGTAATAAGAAGGAACAAAAGGCATATAAGTGTCATTTTTACAGTAAGCATTAACATTATTGGAAAGATAACCCAAAGTGTAAAGCCTTCTTCAAAAAGAAAGGTAAAACTAATGTTATTATTTGTTTCAAATCAAACTTAGCTTAAGTTCCTAATAAAACTAGGTAGTTTGATTCCAATACAAAATCTTATTTATCCAATGTAATGGAAAGATTTGGTAAGATCCATACCACAAATCTAAACAAGAACTTTTATTTATATGAAGTCGTATGAAGGTTCTCGTTGATGGTATAAGAAACATATATGCATTGGCTTTTCTTCTATTTACAATAACAACACCATTCATTTTAAATTCCTCAATAGATAGATTTCAGCCTGGGTCTCAAATCAAGGACCTCAAGCTTATCAATTCAATGAGCATGATGTAACCCATCCTCAAGAGACTTCACACATAAAAGAAACTAAAAAAGAGCTTGTAACAGTTATAATAACTAAATTCTAAAGTTCTATTTAATTAAGGATCTCCATCCATGTATTAGGACCCTAACAGTTACCTTTCTTATAAATAACCTCCATAACTCCTAATTTGGGTACCTTTTTTCCCTTCTCATAACCTTTATTACTTTCCACTTTAATTAAATATTTGTAGCTATTCTCTAGCCTGCTCTTAACTGTGTCCATCTAATTGACTTGAGCGTTAGACTTTGTACGCCGAATACAACTTTGGTTCCTCATAAAGTGCTTAATTTTGTAACTTATTATAATTTACAGATCAATTGTAAATCTACCATCTTAATTCGAGATCAAGAGTAAGCCAAAAAGTAATGACAACATATTTTTCTCAGTCGTGCTCTTGTTGCCAACCAATCAACAATTGGATTGAGGTACAAGTATCATACATGGATTTCAATTTGGTTCTCACATAAGGCTTCGAACTTGTCAATTCAACAAGCATGACATAGCCTATTCAAAAGGGATTTGGCACTTAAGAGGATTCCAAAAAAAAAAAGAAAAAAAAAGAGCCTATAACAATTATAATTATCGAGTTAAAGGATCTTCCTAAATAAAAAAACCTTGTTCTGCATGTTAAGATCCTAACAATTACCTTTCTTATAAATTATCCCTTAGTCTAATCTATAAACCCTCTTTCACCTCCCATAACCTTACTACTTTTTGCTTGGATTATACTATTGTGGCAACTCCTTAGCTTGCCCTTAACCCTATGTATATTATTAACTTGAATGTCAAAGTCTCTACGTTGGAGATAACTCTAGATTCCAGCCATATAATGCTTGATTTTGTAGGTCAATTGGATTGCCAATCAGCTGCAAATCCATCATCAGTATTTCAAATCATGAGTAGGTTTGCAAACTGCAAACAAAATGTATTATTCTTTCTACAATTATGTAATGTGTAGGGATTTAAAGAAATAGCCTTATTCAAGTATAACTACCATTACCAGGGTAGCTCAAACAAATTAGGTTAATGAGCAAGCATATGATGTACATGTAAGTACATTTTCCATTTATCTCATACTACATTTTTTCTTAGAATTCAAGGTGATTAGAATTAGCTCATATTTTTACTGTGTAGGGGTAGGTGATATAGAAGAGAGCCAAACCCCTAGATCAATCACAAACATAAGGGGAAATTAATGTTTAAGATTATCGATGCACTACATCATAAACGTTGGTATACATGCAGGTTGGTTACAAAGGCCCCACATCATTATTAAGGCATGCTGGCTACAACTTAATGAGCAACTCTCAAATAATTTGTAGGTTGAGATCAATGAGTATAGGATTGAAAAACATGGCTGTTGGCATATGTTTAATAAGCCAAGATTATCGATACAATAACTACAACAATGCCTGAGCTATCCATTAGAATTTATTGTATTAAACACATCTATCGGGCTTAGACCATCACCCTAGGGACATGAACATCGTTCATCTAGCAACAGTAATCAACCACTATTGAATATGTATGGAAGCTTACCCAATACACAATCATGGTCATCAATGGGCTAGTTCGACCTCATGTTTTCCCTACCAAATATGGATAAAGGTTACGCAAAAGACTACAACATCCCTTTAGCCCATTCTATCTCTTGCTGCCTTCGATAAGTAAATGCAACATATTAGTCATAATAAGGGAGAAGGAATACAAGTCAAGTGCAAAACCTCTACATTGGCCTTCTTCAAGAAAATTATCATACATAGCTTATTATTTTATGACAATTCAATGTAAACCTGATTGTATATGTTGTGTGTTTTAGAATTTTTTTATCATTTTTTATTTTTTTGTAAATTTATGAAAATATTTAATTTCAATAATAATAAGTTATAATAGAAAATGTTATTTATTGAAAGATACGTTAACACTATATTTTGGAGAATAGAGAGTGAGATTATAATGTTCTTTCTTTAAGTGAGGAGCCCACTATAGGAAATCATGTTCGTGTAGTGAGCTCTTTACTATACATTCTTTATACCACTTCAGTGCTCATATGGCGTTGTTTGCTGCAAGAATCGTCGTGACAATTTTTTGGATTATCATACTCTTAACTTTTTGCTACAACATTAACTTTTTATGGTGAACAAAATACAAATTATTTGGTTATAACCATGGACGAATCTAGAAGGGGGGGCGAAAGGGACCCTCGTTTCCGAAACTTGGGAAAAATTAATTGATATAATTTACCAAAAAAGAAAATAAAAATTAGTATTGAATGCATATTTTAAATAGCAAAAGTTACCACAGTAATATAAATGTGTGAGTGGTTAAGCATTTGTTTTGCACACCTGAGTTCATGGGTTCAATTCTCCTCGCAGCAAAAATTATCATAATAATAAATTTTTTAACTATACAAAATATTTGTAAATAATAATAATAATAATATTTGATGTATTATTCATTTTTTTTAGAATTAATACTATCAAGATTAATAGGTTTAATTAATAACTGATTCTCTAATTACATACATTGAAAGCAAAACCTTTTCTCATATAATTACTAATTAAACAATCTCATGAATTAATCGATTAAAAATTATAAATCTTCATATTATTATTGTATCTTGCTTTTATCCTATTTATAAGTATATTAAATATAACTTTTTGTGATATATTTTTGTTGATCATGAAATTTACACAATTTTTTATATTCAATTTTCCAAATGATTGATAAATTTCAATCAATATATATACCTTATGAAAAGGTAAAAAATTTATTTCCTTTATCTTTTTTGAAATACACTAACACCAGTAACTATAATTATTTTATAACTAAATTTAAAGTTTCCTCTTGTTGAATATCAAAAAATATCGTAGGTACATTTTTTATGTGAATCATTATATATGCACTATAATTAAAACAATAAACAATTTTTTTTAAATAAAAATTCTACTATTATTTGAAATAAGGTAGATTTAGCCCCCAATAAGATGGTTCTACTCCATTCCTGGTTATTACAAGTAGGAGTTATTTGTAGAGAATAATTTTCTTCATCCCATTCCGCTAGTCATTAATGTATATCATTGAAAGTTTCAACCTACTATTTGTGGCTGGTTGTTTGATATGATCGCACATGTCCAGATAATCTCACTCCTGTATTTGTTAAGATGTACAGGCCCTTTATCATATAAAGGACTTTCCATTTATTTAGTTTAGGAAAGTTTTATTTTTTCGGTGGTTGGAATAGGTAAGTTTATTAGTTAATTAACCCAGGAAATTCTCTCTCTTTTAGGAAGTAAAAAACGTAGATATTTACAAGGAGATACGGCAAGAATGGGAGATTACGGTGAACGTAAATTTGCCGTTGTATTTATTTTTTCCTTATACATCTTAATTAGAAAAAAAAAAAAAAGAGTCCGAAAAGAGGACACCTCGATATGCTCTCATATAATATTTCTTTCCACTTAGTTATAACGAGGAACAATTTCATGTCAAATGTATTTTTTCAGGCAAACATTGAAAGACCGATAGAAATCGAATAATTGTGCATATTCTTGGAATAGATCAATATTTGTTAACTAAACCCTTCAATAAGTTTACCATATAATTTATGGCAATCGGGAATATTATATTGGAGAAAAAAATAGGGAGTTGGCAATGACAACTACCAAATGATAGGCATCGGGTTGTTAGTCTCATCCTCTAAATTTATAATAAAAACAAGAATTTGGTTTGTTAGTCATATATTGGTACATACTATTATCATATATTAAGATAATTTACAATGTGTATATTATCCATTATTTATATTACTATATTATAAATTCAAATAAACCTTATTTGAGAAGTTAATACATAGAATAAATTAGATCATTTAAAAATCCATATGATCCAATTATCCTACGTGTCATGCTTTCAATAATGGTAATAAAATGGGATAAAAGCACACCAAATATCTTTACTTTAAGATTTTAACAATTTAGTACCTAAAATTTTATTCTTTTTTAAGTTAGCAAATATACTTTGCAAATACAACTCATCAAATGTTTTTGTTTTATACTAAATTATAAAAAGAATGAAACTTTAGGTACTAAATTAATCTAAAGTACAAGTACTTGGTGTACCATATTCCCCTAACAAAATCTATTAAGAATAATTCACAATCACAAGTAAAGAAAAAAAAAATCAATCTAACATTCAAAAACCAACCATATTTGTTTAAGAAGATTTGTCAAAAATTTACACTTCTGAAAATAGTGAAAAAGAATAATTGGGAGAAATAAAACCGATTATATTAAAAATCTTTTATCGTACCAAGTATTTCTCTCTTATTCTTGCTTTTCTTCTCTTTTCTTTTCTTTTCTTTTCTTTTTTTTTTTTTTTTTGTGGTGGTGGGGGGTGTTAAAACTCTTATTGTTGCTTTGTTCAATTTATTAGACTTATTTATCATTTGAAGGTTTCCTTTAACTTTTGTAAGATTTTTCAAATTAAATAAGAGTATCCGACGAAATATTAGGTTAGATGCGAGCTAAGGCCTAAGGCAAGAATCACGTGGCGATTGGCATATACGTTCCCAAGTGCACAATGCATGCATATAAAATAAAGCTTACAATAAAAGCTTGACCTAACGCTGGTGCTGCACCTGCACATCTAATTTCCTGATAATGTCAATGTGTTGAAGAGTAGATAAATAAATTTGGTAAAAAAAAAAAAAAAGGTCATTTTCGTTTTTGGTTATAATCAATTCTGATCAAGAAACACCAACAGTCTATGCATCCAATCTTTACTCCAGTCCTTATCAACCTTTATTGCATGATTGGTTTTTAGTTTAGGTGAAAAACTGTGTCTTTCACACCTACCAAGTTGGTTATTAACTGCTTACTATCACTACTCCTCATGAAGTACTCTCTTATGAGTATGAAATCGATGGGTTATTGCATCTCCACTTTCTTAGTCCTCCTTCTCCAGCTCTCGACCTTCATCTTGCCGTCGGGATCTTTCTGTAATTTTGATAATCGTGGGAGCAACTTTGTAATATGTCAAGAGCCACCCGTTGCCACCGCGAGGCGCAACTTCAACCTTACCAGGAGTAGTTTCCCACCAGGTTTCATTTTTGGTGCCGGATCAAGTTCTTACCAGGTACTGTTCCTTTTTATTTTTATTTTTTTACGAAACATTATACTCTGGGACCGGAAACAAAACTCCATCCCATATTGAGTGATATGTTGCATTATATTATTCAAAATACCAATGCCGTCCTCTTGTTATAATTTTTTCAGTTCGTCATGGAATTCATCCTATGTAATTTCTCTTTCGAAATGTATGTTATTGTTCCTGCAGTATGAAGGAGCAGCAGGTCCACAAGAAAGAGGGAGGAATATATGGGATTCTTTCACTCAACTGTATCCAGGTCTCTTTTATTATCTATGTTCCAGCTTCACCTCTTAATTAATTAAACATATATTGATTGCCATTTTATTGCTTGTATTAACGAATGTATTAAATACACCTATCAAATAGAATTAATTACACAATACATTTTTATATCCCTTTAAATTGTTGATTGACTCATGTGGTTGAAATAAAGAAAACATATATATATATATATATATATATATTCAACATGTAAATTTTGTCTTGGAAATAGAAATTACATTTTTTTTTTCTTTTTAAAGTCATTTTATCAAGTATACTAAGGCATATATTCTTGTAAACACATTTCTTTTATTGATAGGATACAAGCACTGATAGGTGTTTTTTTATCGGGATACTTAAATAAATACGTTCCTTAATACATATTTTCTTGTCAAGTATCCCAGTTTTAAAAATTATTGTACATATTGATTTAAGAGTAATAAATATGGAATGCACAAAATACTTTAAAAGAAATTTACTAAGTGATTTTGTTAAAATAATCATTAATAAAATGAAGAATTGTTTGGAAAAAGGAAAAAAAAAATTATTTAGGCACCTTAAACACTTCTTAAATACCCCATCAATAAAAATACCCTAGCAATCATTTCCAATAGGTAAACGCGACCTTATTACTGGAAACAGTAACCTTATAGCTTCTGGCTGAAAAAAATATCACAATATCATTAATGCTGCTTCAATAGTTGGATCTTGTCCATGGACGGATCAAGAGGGGGGCCGACTGGGGCCATCACCCACACCAGGGAAAAATTAATTATTATAATTTACCAAAAAAGAAGAAAAATAGTATTGAATATATTTTTTAAATAGGAAAAATTATGATAGGAATATAGATGGATGAGTAGATAATTGTTTGTTTTGCACAACTAAGATCATGAGTTCAAATCCCCTCGGAGAAATTTTACTTGTCCAAGCTACATACACTGAATATCTCTCAATAAATGTTTTTTATTCTCTCACACTTTTTTTTTTAATAATAAATAATAAAATTAAATTTTTCTTACAAAAGAATAATGATTAATTAAATAAATTCTCATTAAATGTTATTTATCCTTTTATAGTTATACCATGAGTAAATAATTATATAGTCAATGCTACAAGTTTTTTAGTTTTACTGCACAAAATATTCATAAATAATAACAGCAATACTTTGATGTACTATTATATCAAGATTAATAGGTTTAATTAATAACTAATTCTCCGATTTCTTTATATAATTACTAATTAAATAATCTCACAAGTAATCATTTAAAAATTATATAATATTAATTTTCATATTATTATTGTATTGTTCTTTTATCCTATTTATAAGTATATTAAATATAACTTTTTGTAATATGTTTTTGTGGGTCATGAAATTTACACAATTTTATATATTCAATTTTCCAAATGATTGATAAATTTCCATCAATATATATACCCCCATGAATAGGTAAAAAAATTATTTTCTTTACCTTTTTTGAAATAAGCTAAAACATGTAATTGTAATTATTTTATAACTAAATGTAAAATCTCTTCTTATTGAATATTAAAAAATGTTGCAGATTTATTTTTTAACGAAATCGTTATTTGTGCACTATAATTAAAATAATAAACAAATTTTTTAAATAAAAATTCTACTACTGTTTAAAATAAGATAGATTTAACCTCCTAATAATATGGTTCTACTTCTGTCTCTGATGTTACCGATGTGAAATTAGTGGATGTCATGAATGTTGGAAACTTTGACAAAACGCAACAAACAATTGATTTTGAGACAGATGACATCCGTTTAGGTGGTCCTAAATTATAACTGAAAGACAGAATTTCCTAACTCCTTTTGCCTTCTTGTTACAGTTTAATGGCTTTTCTGTATTTTCTTGCCAGACAAAATAAGCGACAGGAGTTCTGGATATATAGCAGAAGAATTTTTCTACCTCTACGAGGTAAAGTTAAGCTTCCTCCGCCATCCTCAACCCATAAATCATAATAACTTTAAAAGTTATTTTGATTGTTACCTCAATTTATTAAATAATTCTTATTTTTAAGCAATTCTACATTTTCTTTTAAATCTTTTTACTAATTTTTTTCACATTTTTATAAGTTCTGTGGACCCCATGCTATTATTATTTTTAACCACTACTTTAAACAATTTTGTAACGATAATTTTATTATTAACAAATATTATATCTGGATAATATAATAATTATTATTAATGTTAATTACATTTAACAACAAATAATATTACAGATAACAAATATTATGTTAATTACTATATTAAAAATCTTGATTAATTTAATCTAAATTTACTATATTGTAAACGATCATTTAAAAAAATAAATAAATAAACAATCCAACTCATGTTTCCTGATAGAGTAACGTGTTTGGGAGTAGCGATGCCAGAGCATTTTGCATAATTGCGGCAGAAACATCAGTAGCGTTGCTTGGTCTCGGAAGGCGCACAAAGCGACGACCGTAGAAGCTACTCCAGAGGAAAAAGCTCTCATGTGAAAACTTTTTAGATCTGTTGTGTGTACTTTGTTACATGTATTGTAGCCAGCACTTATACCCACATATTCAAACCAATAATCCTTGGATTTCACCGACCGGTTGTTGGGTGTACCTCAAAGAGGGGCTAACTAATTATTTTTCTAGAGAAATTACTTTGATAGACTCGGTCTATTCGATTAAAACGAATACACAGTGTCAGTATATTAAACACGGAGATAACATCGAATCCTATCTAATCCACTTCCTTTACCTTTAGCATTATTTCATTTTTAGTGCATGAATCACGGTATAGTAATTGTGTTTATTGATTCGGAAAGCGACTTGAAATGATGTAGGGGGACATTGCTCGAATGAAGGCTCTAGGACTGGATTCCTTCAGATTTTCAATCTCGTGGGCCAGACTACTTCCATGTAATTTCCGCGGCTCCTTTTCTGCTTGTCTTGTTTGCTTACGTGAATGACATTAAGGAATAGTAGTTAAACAGTTAAAAACATACCCCAATACTCTTAATCATGTGAAATTGTGTTGCTATAATATTATGATCATGTACGATCGTATTATATTACTTAATAATATAAGACTTGCTAAAGACTAAAAATTTTGATTGGGCCACCGGCCATGATGTCTTTCTAATCTTGCAATGAAGCCGCAATGTCCATAGTATCCTTCATGACGTTTAAGACATGTTGTTCGCAGACGTCAATCTAAGAAAACAAACCTTATTATTTTGCGAACATCACTTTTTAGTTTTTTATCCACTGTTTTTGTTCTTGATGGTGAGAAAAATCACCTCTAACTTCCAAATGTTTGTGCTTGTGTACGTGTAGACGGAAAAGTAAGCAAGGAAGTGAATCAGAAGGGAATCGACTACTACAATAATCTCATTGATCTTCTCCTGGCAAATGGTGAACTCCTTGAACTCGTTCTCCGACTTCACATTTCAACATTAGGAATTCAGTAGGTGGATTCATATAGACAATTATGCAATCTAATATCAAACGGAAAATGTTAATGAGTATCTCTCATGGCACTTGATAACGGCAAATTATATATATCCGTATATACCTTTTCTTCCAGAAGTATATAATCAGCTTTGGAATGATAAAAAAAAATAAAAAAAGAAGTTATTTTCTAAAAAAAGAACCATTATCACATTAAGTATGCAGATGTCTTTTTTTTTTCTAAGAAATAATTCTGAGCAGGTATCCAGCCTTTTGTCACATTGTTCCATTGGGATCTTCCACAATCTTTAGAAGACGAGTATGGTGGTTTCTTGAGCTCCAAGATCGTGTAAGAAAGTTAAGGCTTGACAAAGACTGAAATTTTTTTCTTCCCCACGAATTTTGCGAGTAGATTTATGAATATTGGGTTACTATATGATTTATTAATCAATTACACATATAGGGAAGACTATGTGGATTATGTGGACTTGTGCTTCAAAGAATTTGGTGATAGAGTAAAGTACTGGGCCACTCTTAATGAACCGAATTACTTTTCGTGGTTTGGTTACGCCACTGGTTGGTATGCTCCTGGGCGATGTTCCAACTACATTGGAGACTGCCCCGCAGGTGACTCTGGGACAGAACCATATATAGTGGTTCACAATCTACTGCTCTCTCATGCAGCGGCCGTGAAATTGTACAAGGACAAATACCAGGTTCCATAATTATAGCCTTCATATTCATTGACAAATGGCACCATAATATACAATTATAAGATAATATGAATATAGGAATTAGGATCATTACAAGGAGATAACTTATGTTTGTCTTCCATAGTTAATAGAAGATGTTTGTTTTATGTGACACAATAATGTATTACAATGAATGCATATCTGCTCCTGAATTCAATGAACGTTATTGCAACACGTGGTGCATCTAGAAATAAAACATACGTTTGCCTACAAATGTAAATGAAAAATAATATACCATTATGATGGAGCTAATGCAACAACTATATGACAGTGAGTTACAATACGTTGTAAGTAAAAATTTTCACGATCACGATAACGGAATAGACCATGCCCACCACAACTATCCTATAAACATGTGTGTATGGCTATAGAAACAAGCTTGATAACCTCCTTTTCCCTTTGACACGTATGATCTCTCAAAACTTTTATTTTCCCTCCTTTTGCTTTACGTAGGTATCACAAAGGGGTCAAATTGGACTCACAATCGCATCATTTTGGATGACACCCAAGTACAAGAAAAAAAACATTAGCAGGAAAGCTGCGTCAAGAGCTATCGATTTTCACCTGGGATGGTCAGAGAGATACTCTCTTTCTCTCTCTGTGTGCCTATATATATATATATATACACTTCATTAGTTGAAAAGCACAGTTGAGCTAATGAATACATTTTTAAATGCGCATCTTTTAATAAACATTCACTTGGAAATTTCACATAAAATAGTTTTTTTTTTTCCTTTAAAGCATTATACTTGTTGTTAGAAACAACATGAACTTCCGCTCCACCAATACAATGAAATACACAAAACAACTTTTGCATTTGCCTATTTATATTTCCCACTTGACATAAGGACCTAGTTTAAGTAACCCCAAAATTTTTTCTTTCTTTAGTCTCATTTAGAACTCCAAAACTTTCATTTTATAAGCAATATAGGTTTTTCATGTATGATTCATTAATTTACATTTTTTTTTTTTTTTTGAAATGTCGATCATATAAATGACCTAAAAAAAATCTTTAGGAGCTCTTTTTGAAAACTTTAGGGATAGCTTAGAGAACCTTAGTAATGGAGAAACTAGATAGAATGAAGAATCTGATCGGGGACCCCATAAACGTTACTAGAGATAAAAGATGAGCTAATATATATGCTATTGGAAACAAGTAGAGGCTATAAATATTGCTATTATTGAATTCAATTGATAACAAACTCAAAGGGGTAAAAACATAGAGCTCCGGTAATAGTACTCACATGGCTTTGATGAGATGTTTGCTTCCTCTGCAAGCTGGGATAATGACACGAGAGGTAATGTGTGCTGTATATTTTTACAGTGTTGCTAATCGGTGGGGAAAATTACTCAACGTGGTATACAAAAGTAACGTATGTTTTAGCAATATAAATAGATTAATCGTTCATTCATCTCATTTAGGTATATGGATAAATTATTTTATAAAACGTTAATCACCTATTTATAACGTTATAAATATATTATCTTTTTACACCATCTTAGGTAACTCAACGCATATTTTGCAAACTCAATTATACATATCATGCTTCTGTTTTAGCATTAATATACATCACTTATGGTATGACTGTCCCCAAGTTACTATAAAATTAGGTACTGATGTTATGTACTATGTCATTAAACTCAAACACAATGGTCGTAGAAAAAGGAATGTTAAGTATTGGTAAACATTCAATGACAGTTGTATCACGTGCTGCTATATCGTTGATACAGCAAATACCTATAAATTATCCCTTGAACCATAATGTGGAATTATGTAAAACAAACACGGTGGTGTTTTTTGAAATGTAGGATTGCTCATCCAGTTACATATGGTAAGTATCCCAAATCAATGAGGGATTTAGTCGGAGCAAGATTGCCCAATTTTACAAAAGTACAATCCCAAATGTTGAGACGCTCCTATGATTTCCTGGGACTGAACTACTACAGCGCCAGATATGTGGATGAGTCCAACCACTGGGCAAACGTCAACCTCAGCTACACAACAGATTGCCGTTGCAATATGACCAGTAAGATTCTTAATACATTTTAATCGATGATACCTTTAATACGAGATTTCTATGATTGGCCTCTCGTTAACTGCTGTTTGGGTACCTCTTAATGTAGCTTTTCATACTTTCGATTATTGATTGCACGCTTCTTAAATAAGCATACGCAAAGGAAAAATGGAACATTTCTTTATTTGGCTTCTTTAACGTGTCCATTTAGGCTTAAAGCATTATTAATATCTTTCTTCTATCATACACAAGAATGATAGTGCTCATATACTTTATTTCTTTTTGATGCTCCAGCGGAGAAAAATGGCACGCCAATAGGTCAACCAGTACGTAACCTTTCTCTCTAAGTTCATAGCTATAATTTTCTTTATAATCATCGGTGGATGCTAAAAAGCAATATACTTAATTTAATTTGCAGACGGCTGTGTCGTGGCTTTATATATACCCAAAAGGATTAAGAAGACTATTGCACTACGTGCAAAGAAGATACAAAAATCCTACTATATATGTGACTGAAAACGGTATCTTAAACTAGTACCTAATTAACCAATTCTAATTGTAGCTAATATCTAAACTTTTTCATTTTCTAATCATATAAGGAATGGCCGATGCGAACAATGAAACAATTTCCATCAGTGACGCTCTTAAGGACGGGCTAAGAATAAGCTACTTGCAACGCCATCTATCCAATCTCCTAACAGCAATGAAGTGAGTATGTAAAATATGGACGCACTACTTTATATGTATATATATCAGTGTGAATTCTTTATTTTGACACATTGTGTGATATGTAGTGAAGGAGTTGACGTGAAAGCCTACTACATATGGTCGTTCCTAGATGATTTTGAGTGGGCAGAAGGCTATACAGCTCGCTTCGGTATCACTTTCATAGATTACAAGAATGGGTTAAAAAGATATTTCAAGAACTCGGCTCTTTGGTTCCGAAACTTCCTTCGCATGCCTAATGCAACTTCTTCTGAAGGTCCCTCGCAGTCATCGATGTTTAGCTCGATTTAAGCTTATTATATATATATATATATATATATGTGTGTGTGTGTGTTAAAGTTATTATATACAACTAAACAGAAAAAATAATATTTAAGTTTGAAAACAAGTTATGAGGTGAGCTTAGTAGCTCAAGTAAGTACCCTTGAAAATCTATCATTGATTAGATTTATTAAAATAATGAGTGCCCAAAAAAAAATTATACTTTATTAAAATAATTATGGATTCGCTCATCAATGGCGTGACACTCATAATAATTAAATTTAAACAAAAAATGTGAGAATGTGTCTCCATTTCAAAGTAACGTTGAAAATCTAAAGAAACATGCATCATTATGACCCAAATTGGTTATTTAAGATTTTAAAAAATTGGAAAGAAAAATAAAATTGACATGACTTTAAAAAGGAGAATATTTTGTATAATTTAATTTTAAACAATTTATGGTTTATACCTTTCCCACCACTATCCCCACCATAGCACTTCCATATTAATATATGTTTATGACACCACCGATACTATTGGATCAAGATTATGCCACAACCATCACCACTACCTCATCTTCACCATAATTGCACCAACATATCACTATAATTACCATTATCTCAATACGTAATGCCAATGAGCCAAACATATTCACAAACTACTCAAGTTTTAGTCAAATTGATCCACAAGTCTAAATCAAGGCGAGCTCAACCTTGAGTATGAGCTAATCAAGTAATTTAACAAGTCAAACTCAAACTTTATATATTTTGTTCAACTCAAACTTTATATATTTTGTTCAATTAGCTTGAGCACTTAGTCAAGCTTGAGTCAACTCAAATATAAATCATGCTTGAATTTAGTTTGGATAGTAATTTAAAAATAAATAAATAAAATTGAGTCTAAGCAATTTTAATCAAGTTAAGTGCTTGAACTTATTGGTTATCATTTTGAGAGAAAAAGAAAAAAAAAAGAAAAATTACAAGTTTAGTTGAGTTTTAAGTGTAACTCAAGCTTTAAATTTTCAACTCAAGCTTAAGCATAACTACAGTATAGTATTATATTGACTCGAATTATTTTCAACCTTAACCGCACAACCACTACTAATGTTACTACCCACTAGATCAAGACTTTCACCATCATCTCTTTATAGCTACCACTATCACAAACTATTGCACATACTATTGATTGACAAAAGGATGGTCTCTTTATAATAATGGTGGTGATAGTTGTAGGAAAGGCATGGAGCTAATAGTGGTTGCACAAAGATGCTAGTAGTGAGGTAGATTATGTGACTCATCTAGAGATAAAATTAGCAACATGATAGGAATCGAGATTCGAAATATCATTTAAGGAATAGTGTATTGAAAATTTCATTTATCTTTATCTCTTTATTTTCTTTCCTTCAACCTAAACATAGACTAAGAATATGATAAGAGAGTATAGCAACAATTGAGACTCTTAATTATGTGTTGTACACAAACAAGACCTTTAGATGGTGGCATGTGGATGATTTTTAATGTCTTAATATAATCCAACAGCAGATTCTATTGTTCAAAACCAATCCAAAAGGTCCTTCAATTCCGATCCATTGTTTTCCGCATGTTGTTCAATTATTTCAATTTAAACGTAGATCTATTGACAATTTATTTATTTTTTTTCTTTTCCTCCTGTTTCTTGTGGAATTTCTCACTCTAGAGTGCGTATATTTCATAGAAAATATTTTCCAAACTTTTTATGGTATTTATTTTCCCACTTTGAGTATTAAGGATATGATCAATCCACAGCATATTCTTATCACTTGGCAAGGACACGCCAGGCCTATATTCTGTACTCATCAATCTTCTTACCAAATTTTATTTCCCTCCTTTATATTATGTATAACCCTTTTATTAATATAATTACCTAAATCATTATTTTCTTACTTTAATTCTTTATTCTTTAGAAGTACCCATTACGTTTTATATTCAGGTGCTTTTGGCATGTACAAGTGTGTAATTATTTTCAATTTATTTTATTAGAACATCTATTATATTATTTGGTTGCAAGTTTTTCATTATTATCATCATCAAAACTTTGAAATTGTCATAGATTACTGAAGTATTCTTATGAGCTTCTTACTATTAGAAGCTTTTAACTGCAACTTATATTGTGAAAGACAAGGAGGCCATTATGTAAAGGTGTATTAATGGAGAAAATCATTTTCCTTATATATTCGTTGTTATTTTCCGTGGTTATTAAACCATCACCACCAAAAATCAGTTATTCACGGCTCTCTTCTACCGCTATCCGATAGTAAAACCCATTAGTATGTAGACATCTTGGTAATATTTAACAATTACGAAGAGAAGATCAGAAATTGCTGCTAAATACACACTCTAATGATCATGTCAAATGCAATTCCCTTCATAACGTACCTAAGGTAACTCTTATTAACTAAATTTTTTGTCTTTTCTATTTTAAATCTAAAATTCTGTTTTCCTAAATGCAATGCTTAATTAATCTTTTACTGGTAAACATTCGTACCTTGGCCACTAGGATTGTGATAAATTAAAGAGAAAAAAGAAAAAAAAAAAAAAAAAGAGACAGAGAGAGAGAGAGAGAGACATGCCCGCACCCATGCACAGAGCAAAGTCAATAAGTTAATATATATATATATATATATATTAAAATGTAACAGTAAATACAAATAGTTAGTTAATAAGGGAAAAATGAATTGAATTGATGGTCTTCCATATACTGGTTTTTCGTAATCAAGTAAACTATTAAAAACATATATACAACTTATAATATGCCATTTGATATATCATTTAGTATTTTATATTACAAAACATATATATACATATGAAGTGTAATGGTTCATCCTCGTCCGAAAAGTAAAAGCGCAGCTGCGCAGGCTGGGAGAGTGGAAAAGACCCACTAGATACCCGCCATGGGAGCAAACAGTAAAGGACAATAAATATTGAAATAATTGATACTACTGCTGTCCAGCACCATGACCATCGTATTCATATTTATAACTAAAATAATGCAGATGTACCCTCAAAGCCTTTTTCCTGGGACAAAGCAAGGGCAACAGCAACTCCTATCCAACTGCCCAACAGTCTCAAAGCCCGAAGAGCACTCTTAACAAGTTGGGATGCTGTGGTGTGGCCTGGTCTCCAACTCTGATGTGAGGTATTAACATTAATGCACATGGGAAGGGGGACAATGGCCACATGAAAGAAACATGGCCATGGCTTCCCTTATTCTAAACAAGCTCTGCTTTTGTGGGGTTGTTCATGTTTTTATTACTTTTTGCGTATCTTGCATTGCTAGTCAAATCATCTATCTTAACGTCCTCTTATCACATAGATGATAACATTTCGTGACTACCCCTTTCATTGCTTCGCTTCTAATTTACTTCACCGATTAGCTCTGAACTGTATCTTATGTTTTCTAACGTGAAGCTTTCGGTAATAAATGTACGAATCCATTAAATAGTGTGATGAGTTAAAATCTTTATACTTTTTACAGATGGTTATACATTTTATTAAAAAATTAATTTTTTATTTGACCTTTTAACAGATACCTTTTATAATAGAATCGAAAATACATTTTTCCAAAAAGCCGCTCAAAGGGTGCAGAATACAAAAATAAATACATCACCCTTATCACAAATTATACAAATTACTACACAGTCTCTACATCTCCCTTATCACAAATACGAATTACTAGTAGTCTATTTAATAGGATTTCATTTTTGGGAGTAGGAAAATCACAAGAGAGCATGTTGCAGCAACTGAGATCCTTAATTATGTGTTGTGTATGAGGTTGCAATTGGGCATATCATAATAAAATTCTCAACCTGATAAAATCCTTATAAAATATTTTTCACTAGGAAATAAAATTTATCAATCAAAAAAATAGTAAATTCATAGATTTTATACTTTTTTAATTAAGTATGGATATGATACAATATTATAGAGATGCTACTGTATTTTGATATACAGGCATCAAATTTGTATTGCCTATAAAGCCCAATTCTTTTATTTATAAATTGTTTATTTTTTTATCTTTTATCTTTTTGTCAGCAAAAAAATATTTTACCCCCTCATTATGGGGTGAAACTATATAGATAATAATTGGAAAAATTTTATATTATAATGTATGCAGTTCTTTTATCAACAGGAAAGTAATATTTTTAAAAGTTTTCTTTACTTATAATAAATATGATAAGCCTATTGTATATGGAAATAAATTATAGGCAATTTCTAGTTTAACAATTTATTATTAATTTATAATATTACTTTGCATCTATAAATTTTCAATACTTTACTTTTTCTAATCTTTACATTCCATACCAATTTAATTACTGGTAAGCAATAATAATAATAATAATAATAATAAAAAGAAAACAAATTCCAAGCTTCTCAACAAACTTATAGATCGAGTTTTAAGATACCCTATAAATAACAGAACAAATACTAGAATTTCCAAACTCGTTCTAAACCCATCTCGATTGTATCTTTAAAAGACCTTCAAATCTTGACATGTGGATAGTTTGCAGTGTCGTAATATATCCGAACCATTATTTTTGCATGTTGCTCGGTTATTTCAATCAAAACGTAGAAGCTTAGCAACTGGATGTACTGTTACTTATATTATAACCAATTTCTTCTTTCTTTTCCCTCATGCGATTCGCGCACTTTTAGAGTGTGTATATTTCATCAAAAATATTATACAAACGTTTTATGTGACTAGCCACAAGTAGTATTAGGTTACCTCCGACTTTAGGGTAGGCAAAGTGGCCACAAGTTATTTTAGATTGCCAATCCACAAGTTAAAGTGAACTGATCATTTAACTTATCTAATTGAATTTTTAACTTGTTTCTGTTTTTTTTAATACTGATAATCAAATGGTGGGTCAAACGACCCACAATAATTTATGAATAGTGCAACTCACAATTTTTGTCTAGTGTTATTGTTATTTTTTAGATTTTTTAAAGTCCTTTTCTCTTTTTTTCATTTTCCTAATTTCTTTTTACTTATTTTAGTTAATTAATATGTATATATAATCATATTATTTAAATGAAATTATTTTTTGTTTTTAAATTTTTTTTCTTTAATTTTATAAATTTCTTTTATTTTTATCGTTTAGAAAAAATATATTTGGTCCTCAATGTTTACTTGGTTTTTTATTTGACTCCTTAACACTTTATTTTTTTTTTTTATTTGAGTTCTCATCATTTTTCAACTTTTACAAAACAAGACTTCCCTTAACACTATTACATTTTCCATCCATAATTGACATATTGTAGCTCCTCATGGTTGATAATAATTAATTTATGTAAATAATATTTTTAAATATATTTAATTAGATAAAATGATAAAAAATTAAAAAGAAAAAGAAAGAAGGCAAAAAATTATAGGAAAAGAAGACAATCAACTAAACATTAAAAATTCTTGGGAAATTATACAATATTGTTACATTAACGTAACATTATAGTAAATTATATCCAATTTCAGTAAATTATGTTTATCAATAATAAAAAAAAATTGTCAATATATTTTATTTTATCATTCGTGACATAATATACTAGAATCTAATATGATTTATTACAACGTTATAATAACACGACATTACCTTAAAACCTTATAATTCTTTTAAATTTGAATTTATGGTCATGTTAAATTTTGGCTTGAGTCAATATAAGGGGTCATGACCGAGGTTCCAAGTAATGGCGCGAGTCACAAGCCACCCACACCTTGATTTCTATTTATTTTTCAATTTTCTTTCTTTCTTCACTTTATTTTATTTTATCATTCATGACATAATATACTAGAATCTAGTATGATTTATTACAACATTATGGTAACACGACATTACCTTAAAAAACCCCATAATTCTTTTAAATTTGAATTTGTGATCATGTTAAATTTTGGCTTGAGTTAATATAAGGGGTTATGACCGAGATTCTAAGTAATGGCGTAAGTCACAAGCCACCCGCACCTTGATTTCTATTTATTTTTCAATTTTCTTTCTTTCTTCACTTTTCTGATTTTTTTAATTTTTTAAGTATTTTATTATTTGATCTAATTAAATATATTTCAAAATATTAGTTATTTGAATTATTCATTCTCAACTAATAAATAGCTGTTACACATAAATTATGGGCGAAAATTTTAAATATGTTAATGAAAGACTTAATTTGTAAATGATGGAAAATATTGAGGACTCAAATTAAAAAATAAAAAATAGAGCACAATTAGAAAAATGAGCAAATATTGAGAGTAAAAATGTACTTTTTTATTTATTCTTTCAGTTAATTACTATATATAATTACAATATTTATGTAAAATTATTTTTTTTTATGTGAGATAATACATCAAAATAGACATAGCTATCCTTATGTTTCATTACTATTGGGAAACTCTAACCACTTGGCAAAAAGATAAAAGAGATATAAAAGCGACTAGAGAAATAGGAAGTCAAGTCCCATTCCATTCCCTGAAAGAGCATCTTCTAGCTAAGAATAAGTGCTGAATTAGGAATCTTTGAAGATTAATTACCCACTCCCTATTAGTTAGGAATGGTAAGGTTTCTTCTCCTATACGCATATGCTCTAGGTTAGGTTAGAGATATGTCGATTGTCTACGAAAGGATTAAGACTTAACATTTCATTGGTTAATTATAAGACAAGTTTCCTTTGTGCACTAAGATGCACCTATTTCACACACCACCACACCAAAATGTAGTAAGTGCAAACAAAGGCCAAGAAATGTTTTGAATTCATGTTGTCCATCTCAACTTAAGTTTACCATCTCAATTGGGTAAGTAAGGGATTCACGGTACCATCTCTCATAGTCTTATTATTGTTGGTGTCAATTATATACCAAGAAGTATTGCCTGCTTATATGCGACTTGTGGCCCATACCTCTTATTTATTCAAGGCAAGGGCATATGAACTTGGATTTGATCCATTGAATTTGTTGCAATAACAACTGCTCTTCAATCTTACTCCACTACCTTTGTAGAACTCTTAATCATTGACCAGTTAGGGATAAGAAAGAATGGAAAGAAGTAAAAACCAAATCAAATAAGAGTTGTAGCCATGCAAAACACTTATCACTCTACGTTCAGATAATCAAAAGTTAGGTAGTAAGCAAACCCTTACTATGGATTAAGAGTACATGTTTCCTATCAATCCTACAAGTTGCAAGGTATACTGGTGGAGGATTCGTGATTACTTGATTTCATCATATTATATTATAATATTTTTAATTGGAAAGATAAAAACGTCTATCATTGGATTCACTTAATTGAGGTTGGTGATGGTGTTGGAATTAAAAAGATGATGTTAATATTATTTATAAAGTTTAAAATTATGGTTAATATAATTTAGGCTAAACACAAGGTTACAAATGTAACTCGTGGCCAACCACTCGGTGGTTTCGAATGGTTGCCACCCGTTATCCTTACGACTATCGGCTGGCGAAGCATTAGAATTATTGGAAGGAAGATGCGATTTCCATTTTCCTATACAAATAATTAGGAAAATGCATGTATTGTGGGCTAGGTTTAAGCCCTACGGTGGGCCATGAACCAATAACCATAATTCACGATTATTTATTAAAGAAAAGGGGGAGAAAAGAAGAAGAGGGAGGGGCTGGTGTTGTGTTATTCCGGTCCTACCACCACGAGCATTTCTTCTTTCGACCTGTCGAGGAGATACAGTGGAACTGCGGCAGGCAACTCACATGGTGTTCCTAGTACAACAAAAATAATCATAAGTTCCATTATTTTAATGCGTGTTCCAAGGTGGTTGTCAACTGTTAGAATAAAATTCTACATTTATCCGTATACTTGTTTTTTTTTATAAACTATGTGGATCGATATTAAAAGATGAGAAGCTTTTTTTTCTTAAGATAGTCAATGAACGTCATAAACATACTCGTTAAAGAGATTTTATCTTAAGATTAAAAAGAACATTAATGAATGTTTTATCAGCATTTGTTGAAATCATCAACGTTATATTTCCTTTACAAAATGGAATAAAGCCGGAAACAAAATAACGTTTGCTTCGATATTACTTTGCTTTATGATTAAGGATTTTTTTTTTCTTTAAGTAACAACAATTCCTTTAATAAAGAAAGGGAATAATAATTGCTTATCTATTTTATAATATATGAAATGGATGATACTTAGAGTATAATTTTTGTAAATTAAATAAGAGAGTAGGTAACGGTTAAATAATAAAGAATAAAACTAGTTTTAAAAGTATTTTTATCTCGTAGAAACTTTAAAAATTCCTTATTTTACCACATCAATTTTTTCAGGAACTTTAGGCTTTAACGAACTCTGACTTTATTTGAATATCTCTTTACTAGAATTTCTAAACACTTTTCTATATTTTTTTATGGATCTATAGAATAAATTTTAAATCACTATTTTTAATATTTTATAAATACAATTTTAGTATCAATAAATGTAATTTTGTATATTATAATAAATATTATTATATTAAGAATAATATTAATTAATTTTATATTTTTGCAGTGTCATTTTTCATTTTACATATTCAAAAAGAAGAAGAAAAAGAAGGACCCAGCTTAAAGACGCTCTAATGGAGATTTCTCGTTTAAAGTAGGGTTTTTTTAGGGCATCCAACTTTAAATCATATAGGATTTTGTTTTTTAGCGCGGTGGTATTACAGGTACAGACTGTCGTAAAAGCAAGACGACACGCTTGGTTCTCGAGATGTAAGATGTCCATCTAGGTCCCTGCTCAGCTGACACACCTTTATCCATTACCACTTCCCTACGCCAATTCATGTTCATAAGCGTTACCCTCTTTATTTTTAAATTCTAACGCCCCTGTCACAAGAATAAACCTATGCAGAGTCAGCCCTCATTCAAAAAATTATCAGCTTGGTCTCGAATCCATCTCAAGTAAAAATTTATTATTAAGGAAAAATTTAATTACAACTAGACTATCTTTAGCAACGGCTCTTGATGTAATTATTGCCTCTCGCTAGAATACTAATAAGAATAACAAAGTAATCTCCTAGCAACAAAGTTCTTATCAAAAACCTAAAAACAATACTCTTCATATTTTTATTATTATTAATATATTTTAAATAAAAACAAGTATATGAAAAGATAATTTTTTCTATTTCACTTATTAATTAGTGCATCAATTGAACAAAAGAATATTTTAGCACGAATTGAAAGGCCTTATCACCACCTGAAGTCTACATTTTCTTAAAGTTATTACATATTGAAACTTAGAACTGATGGATAGTATTAACATATCATGTCCTACATTTTGATTTAGATGGATCCAACGTCTAAAAATTCATCAACTCATATCACATTTAAAAATATCAAAAAACTGTAACTAAAACTCATAACATATAAAAATCGATAATTGCACTCATGGAATTCTATAAGTAAAGTGAACTTTTATCATAAGCAAACCATTTAAATCCTTAAATTTCTATTTTGAAACATTGTTATCATGAAAGTATTATATCACAACAAACATATAAATTTAGGCATCAAATCATTAGTTACACAAAATATATTTTACATTTGAGTTGAAAACAAAAGAAGAAATTAGCAATCATAGTCTTAAATGTGGTAGCAAATTCATAAACAAGTGTTAGATTTGTGCTCGAATACATTTATAAATGGATTTAAATGGATTTAGTTGATTTATTAATAATGTCACTACTACAGATTGAGGCTATTGTGCCAATTACTGTAGCGAAAAAGGTTCCCCAAATCGTGATTTGTTTAAAAAAAAAAAAGAAAGAAATACATGCTAGCGGTGAAATTTAATTGCTAGAAAGAGAAAGTTCACTACTAGCTTAAGTAGGCAATTTACACACTCAAAAATTTGCAATGTGGTGACTAATCTCACAAAAAAATTTTACCACTACCTAACATTCATAATTAAAGAAATCAAATGCATATGGATATACAAATAAGAATTCAAAAAAAAAATACATTGTGTTTTTCTAGAAAAAAATTATCACTTATAGACTAAATGTACATGTAACTAATATAAAATTATTTTTTTTTCTAAGAATATGTTGTAGTTTATGGACAAGCATGTTATCATTTGTTAATGTAGTGTTATTTTTAAATATGTTTTGTAGTAAACAAAACACTTGCTTAATGGTATATTATATTTGCTTTTCAATTATTATTCAATTTAGACAAACCCTTCTTTTAAAAAAATAGAAAAATATGGACCTTTTCCCAAAATATTTGGGTGCATGGGGAATTATTAGAGTTTTTAATTTTTTAGACAAGCTTAAAAAATATATATTTTTCTAACTTTTCTAGAGATTATAGACAAAAATATGAGGCATTTATTAATGAAGGGAAAATATATTTTTATAAAATAAACAAAAAAACATAAGAATTTATTTTCGATTTCTTTAGAAAAATTTATTTCCCAATGTTAGTTGAAAAAATTATTTCTACATAAAAAAACATTATTGAATTTTTGTTGAAAAAATTAGTTCCAAACTTTTATATAAATGGTTAAAATAAACATGAGGCATTTTTGCAAATTTTATGAAATAAATGACATTTTAGTTCTTCCTATTATTTTTAAATATATTAGCAAAATGAGGCATAGTCATCGGAAATTTTGGAAAATAAAGGGAATCTAAAAAATCGTTATTATTGATCTAAAATTATTAAATTAACATGAAAATCGAAATCAATTTTTTAACACTTTTCTTCAAGTGACAGTTTGAGTTATTCGAGAGTCTAATAACAACTCAACTAGGTAAGATAAAAACTTTAAAGAAAAAGAACAAAAAAAAAATGCAGAACGCTAGGCTAAACTCAAGAGCGAGGGGTGAATTGAGTTTTTAGAACAAATTGCAATTCTTTTCAAAATCACAAATTAAGTGTAATAATGAGAATGATCAAGACAATAATAAAACAATAATAGATGCGAAAATTAAAAGAGATAAAGATAGAAAGACTCAAGTTTGGATATAACATATAGTTCGGATTGCCCCCTATTCTTTACAAACACACAATGCCTCCAATCGAGGATTTCACACCATTTTATTAATTTCTCAATCCAATCTCTAAGGATTATACAAACACAAACTTAATTACATAAATTTTACACTCGCAACTCTCAACATAAATCACAATCTCAATTCGTAACACAGAACTCAATCTCAATAATTATTAGTGTAGTACTTTTAACTTTCAATACTTCACAACTAATAGCTTATAAACACTACACTTCAAATCTCTCTAAATATTAGCAAATTATGGTACAAGAAATCATGAGAAAAATAAACAATAAGAATAATAGACAATAAGAGTACAAAAAAATGTTGGAATATTGCAACAAAAAATCAATTATTTATTTTCCTTAGTCAGGTTGTTGAGTAGTTATATCATTTAATTCAATTCTTCCCATTATAGTACATTAAATACTCCAATGACTAGTTGAAATAAGTTGCCGATACCTTACTTTTACCGGCATGATAGTAAGCAAATGTACTATCAACATGAACACCGGTAAGTATACCGGCATATCAATACCTTGATCAGAAGCAATTACATCTTCTTATCTTGGCCACTTCACTGTCAAGCTAGTAGTGTTATGGAGCCGTCAAGCCAATAAGCCAAATTTACCTATTTCCATTTTTTTAACACAATAGAGAACATCCACAATATGCAATTCAACTTCATTGATGCTTACACATCTTTCGAATCTAAATATCTTATAGAGTTAATTTATGTTTTTAATTATTTTGCAAGATAGCGATCGTTTCTCAATTAACTCGATATAAGCAAATAATAACATATATAATTATACACTTTTTATTTTGTTCTCATCAAAGTCAAATAATAAACTTTAGGTTCAACAATCTCTACCTTTTTAATGGAGACAAAACTCTTATACTTTAAATGCTCCCCTCAATTTATTGTTCTTCATAAATCAAGCATTCTGTTTCAAGATATTTATCAATTAAAAAGATTAATGAAATGCTTGCAAAAAGGGAGTATTGATTCTTTTCGAAACTTAAGATATGCCAAATTATAGTATAAGTCCAAAAGACCAAAAAGTAGATGACCATTATCTAATCAACTTAACAAAATATAATTTAACCAATCTAAGCTATTTTATACTTTTTGACTTTTGAACGAGTAACTTGAATATTTCTCTTCCTTTGACCTCAACAAAAAAAAAAAAAAAGAAAAAAGAAAAAGAAGGATCCAAGTGGTGAAGAGGGAAGATGATTTAAGTCAAAATTTCAATATAGTCCCGACTTAAGTCTTAGGATATACCCCCTATAAAAGTGAAACCAAAGAAGTTAAAAACCATGCCAAATAAGATCTTTATAATAAATTCATCAAGATTATCCCATACCACAGCAAATATTCAAAAACATGAGCCAACTATGAAAAGTGTAATAACTCCATGAGATACATAAACCATAAGTAATAAACAATATAGACAAGTAACATAAGCAATAAAAACCAAAATAATGGCTAAGGCAAGACAATAGGTAGTAACAACAATAGTAGCCAATGGCCAAGTTTAAAACATAAGATAAACATAATAAAGAGTATATACAAAATATATTAGAAGGTGAAGGATATTAAAGACATGGTTGGTGATGATGTCAAGAATAGCCGCAATGTAAAATTCCTCAAGCACGTCCAGAGGATAGAATATACCAGTATCGACTTCTAAATTAACAAACTTTTCAAAACGTTAAGCATGTTAACATGAAGGAAAGAGGCAGTGTTCATGTGCCGAAGGTGCGAGACCACAAGCAACACCCAACGCCATGGTGGTTAGGAGAGGTGAAGACAAGGGGAAGGGAAGAAAAAAGGATGGGTAAGAATGTAAATAGTGTGAGTGATGGAAGCTAGGTTGATGGTGAGGCGTAGGAATGGCAATTAGCAACATAACAGTTGATGGGTAGTTTTAAAGTGAGAAAGTGGCATGAGAAAGAAGAAGAAAAGGAAAGGAGACAAGGTTAGATGAGTGAGAAGTGTTTAAGGGAGTGTAGAGGTAATTGGGGTAAAAAAAATAGAATTTTGATGGTGAAAGGAGGGTAGATCAAAAGGAGAGAGAGGTTAGGGTTTAGGAGGAAGAGAAAGAGGGGTTTGGGAAAATATGGGAAAGAGAGAGAAGGGGTTGGTCGCTTTTTGATTCGCACTTAGAAATAGAGGTACCGGCATACCGGTTATAAGAAGCATTCCCAGTGTGTTATAAAAAATAGTATACCAACATGTCAATGGTTAAGCGTACCTAAATGCCAGTTCTTGAAATAGTCCTTGTAGATACAATGTTGGTATGATCAAATCATATAGCATGCAAAGGGCAAAATAATGATATAACTTCCCAAACAACAATAAGAGCCTAATTTGAGTTTAGAGGAATCAAATTTGTATGAAAACAAAAATAAGCCAAATTAATCATTTAACCACAATCTATGGACAAAATTAAACTTACGGGAACTGGATTTGAATATAGAAATCGAAACATGGCAAAATTGTGTGCATATGGTCCTAAACATACATGAGTAACTTCAAATATGCACAAAATGTATGATATTTATAATTATTCATTCTAAGCAAGATTTAAATGCGTATTATAATATGGTGAGAGTATAAGCATGGCTTAGAAAGCAATTAATTGCAAAAACATTAGGTGAGTTCCCAAATGCTCATGAAAGCTCAAATGTGGCTGAAGATAGGTCAATTATGCATAGTTTCATAATTGAATCAATCCAACGATCTAAGCATTAAACATTAGCATATTTAAACATGTGGGAACTAACATTTGACATTAAAAATCAAGAGATGGCATATATGTACATAAGGAAGCCTAAGCAAATGTAGAGAACTTCAAATGCACACAAAATATGTTAGTTATTCTATAAAGACTACTTAAATGAGTTTCTTAAATCAAATACCATATTGGAGACATTTCAAATTTTCTTTAAGCATTCTCTATTCGAGTTTCTTAAGTTTCTATCATGCTCCAAAACAGCAGAGTTGTAATAGTCTCACCGTACAAACTATTATAAGATAAAAGCTGACAATACCGTCGCTATTTTAGACTTGATTTACATAAGGCGTCTACGGCTAACCCGCTTTGAAGTAAACAGTTTAGAAATTAAATAAATTATTTACTTATGAACTTAAGAAAAATATATATTTATATTAAAATAATCTGAGTACATTTACAAGATTTAGTAACATAATATATTCTACCTGAGTAGTTCGTAAATTGATACTAAAAACTTTAAAGATAGAATCCAAACTTAAAAATGTAATTGCTCCTCAAGTTATTATCTTCACTCTCTTAGGATCCAGCAATTACTAGCTTTAAGATAGATATAAATTGCTTTCTAATTAGCACCCGCAACAACGTTTATAGGGATTTAACAACCATAACTCACTAAGTTGGGACGAAAACTTAAAACTATACAGCAAACATAAACAAGGTTATCAACCAAATTATTAAATGCAATATATGTTCAAGCAAATACCATCACACGACGTTATTCAACCCATCGTGAGATTAGAAAAATTGTACCCGCTCTAATCTGGGTTTATGAGTTTCTATTAATGTAACAGCTCATGACCAAACCTAGGCTTGTGTAATAAAGACATTGCTCTTTCCGCAACTACTTTTAAACCATTGACTTCACTCTTGCCACAACCTCCTCACTTGTCACTTAATTCGAATAAGGATAAAGAAGGGACCAATTATGTTATCCAACGTTATCTCTTTCGAAGGAATCGTTATTTGGTCGGATAACCCTAAATTTTCCTTAATGAGTTGCTATACAAGTCCGATTTCTGTTTACAAGTTATATATTTAGTTAGATCCAGTTTAAGGTAATCAATCATTTCATACAAATCACACAATACAAGCTATAGTAGTAAACCAAATCACATCATCAACTCATAAACAAACACATGCACACAGTCAACTATTTAACAAGCACGATCGAGTACAATTTCAAGCTTCTGAATACTACATATTAGTACTCCGAAATACAGCAACGTATTAATCTCAACTTGCCTAGACTTCTCGCCTACTCATTCGAGGTGTAACTCGCTCAAGCCATTACCAATAATCCCTATATTGCATTTTTGCAATTGACAGTTTCAAAATTGTTAACAAAATATAGAGTCAATCATAAACTTGCCACCCTGTATCATCTACAAACATGTGGCCAAGTTGATGTGTTTAATAAGGAAATAAAGCGTATCTTAGAGAAGATTGTCAATGCATCTAGGAAGGATTGGTCTTTAAAACTTGATGATGCGTTATAGGCATATAGAATAGCTTTTAAAACCCCTATAGGAATGTCCCCATGCAAAATCATTTTTGGTAAATCATTTTTAGTAAATCATGTCACCTATTTGTAGAGCTTAAGCACAAGGCCTATTAAGCTATAAAATACCTTAACTTTGATTTACAAGCTGCAAGTGAAAAAAGATTACTCCAATTGAATCAATTGGAGGAGATAAGAGAAGAAGCTTATGAAAACGCCGAGATATATAAAAAGCGAGCTAAGTAACGGCATGATAGAAACATTCAACAGCGGGAGTTCATGTACCTAGTCAAAAACCATTATTATACAACTCTCGGTTGAAACTATTCCCATGTAAGTTAAAATCTCGATGGTCTAGACCATTTGAAATAGTTAACGTTTTTCCTTATGGTACAGTAAAGTTAAAGGCAAGAGATAATCGCACTTTCAAAGTGAATAGTCATTTCCTCAAGTACTATTTTGAAGGGGAAAACTTGGACTATGACGCCACTATCGTAGCAAGCGCAAACCTACAGTAAGACAGGAAAAGTCGGGCTAGTGACTATAAACTAAGCGCTTCATGGGAAGCAACTCATATCTAACTAAACTAATTTTTTATTTTTATTCTTTATTTATTTATTTCTTTTATTAATATTTACTTTCTAAAAAAAATGTGAAAATTTGAACTCAAGGTTGCCGGCCTACCCATATTCGTTGACAATGTATGTTACCGGCGTATAGAGAAAAGAGCCGATGTACAGTGCTTTTATAAAGCACGACTATCGATTTTCTCTCTCTTTCCTCACTCATTTTCTTCCCAATTTCTCTCTTTACCTTCTCCCTCTCCTTAGTTTTCTCTCTAGATTTCTCTCCCTCTCTATCATTCTATTTCCCATACATACCCTCTTCATTACTCCATCTCATATTCACTTTTTCTCTTTTCTTTTTCCATACACACTTTCGTTTTTCATTTTAGTTCTATGTTTCCTACCTCCACCATGTCGCCCAAGAATATGCAACCTCAGTAAAAGAAACAGAAGACGGCATCTGCTTGGTCTTCTAGAAGTTCGAGCAGCAATCTACTTTTACATCAGGATTATGCTAGGGAGAAAAGTAAGAAGTTACAACAAATGACTTTCATGAACCAACAATATCTAGGTTGGACTCTTCTGCAAGAGTATAGAATGGACAATAGAATCCAGCAGATGGTTCTTAATAAAATGTGGTTTCGATTGTTTGAGGTAAAAGAGCCCACTTTTAGAAATATAGACATTGATTTTTTATCTACTTTGCAGCTGGAGAGAAGTGGGCGAATGTCTACTTTCACATTTCATGTTTATGGAGAAATTCATGTGACTGAGTTAAATCAGATTGGTTACTTTTTGGGTTTATATAATGAGAAGGAAGTTCATTTGCCCAACTCCTGGTTCGGTGATATGATTGCTGAGACATTTTAGTTTCAATTGATTCATCCTAGGCGAGACAATTTTGTACCTTCAAAGTCGCTCACCATGACTTTCTTAATAGTAGAGCACAGGTTACTTCATTATATTCTTACTCATATTCTCAACTGTAATAAAACCAGCCATAGTAAGGTAATCGGTTTTGACATATTTTATCTATATAGCAAAATTTCTAGGTATCAGATTAATTTAGGAGTAGAATGGCAAATTTTATTTATAGATAGATAGACGATACTAACACTTAGATTATCTTTTGTGGTGGGTATATTACAGCATTATTGAAGGGTATAGGACTTTTTCAAGAATCGGAGGGAGATGATGGTGTTCCTTATAAGCCTATTTTTGCTACACTCTTTAGGGGTTAAGGATTGGTTAAGATAAATAATAGGCCTCATCCTATTGATGAGGAGGATATTCCTAAAAATCTTCCTGCTGTTAGAGCGTCTATTTCATATTATCCTTCAGTTGGTAGTTATGAGTAGTTGAGTGCTAAAATTAGAGAAGTCCGAAATGAAATTAGGAAAGAAAGGAAGAAGAATAAGAAGTTTTGGACTACTATGTTCAATATGTTGAAGTCTACTATCTCGTGTTTCCAGCCAGCAGCTGCAAAGTAGCTCCATTACGAAACTCCCAATGCAGAGAGTAGCAGTATCGATTGTAGCAATTAAAGTTATGCGTGCTTTTCTAATTTTTTTTTATGTTATTTTCTTTTGTTTTTTATTTTATTTTATTTTTACTTTGCTGTTAGGTTATTTTTATTTAGTACCCACTTGTTTTGGTAACTCTAGATCATTAACTCTACTATGTACTCTTAAGTACACTTTTATGCTATCTTTGCTCTTTCATGTTTCTTTGTGTTCAATAAGACAGGTCAGATTTGAATTTAATGCTAATAATGATCTTATGCTTAGAATTTTTCTTGTTGTTGAAAATTTGAATCTAAGGAAGTACCGGTTTTTCATTTTCTATTTATTTCAATTTTTTATTTCATTTCCTCTTGTATATAGAATAGAAGACAATGTAAACACTTTCTATTCTAAAGTTGCGGAAAGGAAATATAGGAAATGGATTTTGAATTAAATTGAATATAAATTTTGATGTAGGTTTTTGTTTACAAATAGTTATACTTTCCTATCAGCTTGAACTTTATTTGTTCTTAAGTATCTAGCAATGTTTAGGCCATTTTTTTTTTCAAAATTTTGACTTTTTTGTTTAGAATCTAGAGATTATATAAAGAAAATAAATTGTTGAAAGCATCTGATTATGATTTGAATAATTCACTCATTAAAATGCCTTACTCACCAATGTTGTGATTTTTGCACTTAGTTAAAATTAATTAATTAATTCTTTAAGAACCTAATTTTCTTAGTTTTTAGCATTGGAACTTGATATTCAAGAGTCGGTCAAGTCCTTAATTGAAAAATAAGTAGTTTCACTTCTATGCAAGGTTAATTAGTATATGTTCTTTTTAGTTATTTTAACGGCACTTTAACACTTATTAAAAGAGGTAAGTAAAGCTTTATAATTAGTGATTCTTATAAAAGAAGTTTGACAAATTTTAGTGAGTATTAAAAAAAAAGAAGGTTATGAAATGAGAGCCTTTACTCCAATAACTTCATAAATTGAGTTGAAAAAGAGTCTGTAGAGGTTCCTTTAAAACCTGGTCACTTGGCTGATGAGTCCGAGATGTGCCGACTCAATGCACTCACTATAATGAGAAGAGCGGAAAGGCAAAGTTTAGTATCTAAATTAAAAAAAAAAAAAATTGAATGCAATTCAAGAAATGAATTAAGGCTTAAAATAAAAAGGAAAAAAACCTTGGGATAGAGTAGATACCATATGCTTTTATTACTTTGTTAACTTGTTTATTGAGACAATTACAGGGATAATATGTTTACTAATAGTTGTGAAGTTTAAATAGTTTTTTTTTTTTTTTCTAGAATTGAGTATCTACTTTTGAAATAAAAAGTTTTAGGCTAAACACTTGGATTAAAATTTGTTTTCTTTAGAATAGCTTATTAATTTCAATTGAGATACTTTGATCACATAATTTGATTTAGTTTAAGTTATGGGCATTACAAATTGGTGAGTTTGAATGTGTTAAATATCAAATGTTTTGGATTTGCAATCGGAAAATTTGTATTTTTAATGATGGATTTCTTTAATTCTGTTTATTTTGCTTAAGGACAAGCAAAAGTTTAAGTGTGGGGGAGTTAATAAGAGCATATTTTGTTCATATTTTAATGAGCGAATTAGAGATAATTATTATTGATTTTATAAAAATCGTTTAGAATTGGTACTTAGGTATTCTCATTTGAATATTTCAAGTATTAGAGGATTCAGAGTAGAAATACGAATAATTTAGAGGAGTTTTACTCAAATGAATAGAACCAAAATGAGCTATGGCACGATTAGAATTCAACATAACTAGCTTACACTTACATCAGTAGCCTTTAGAGTTTACATCACCGGCCTTGGCACTTACGCCGCCGGCCTTGGCACTTACGCCATTGGCCTTCATGGAAAAATTAGCTTTTGAAAGCTAACCCTAGTTTCCTCTATAAATAGTCACGAGTCTCGAATTTTAAGAGAACTTTTCATCTTCTTTGCAATTAGATAGTCTCAGAATAGGGAATAGATAGTTTTTGAAAAATTCATCTATAAAATTGATCGGATCGTTGAGAAGATTTTTCTTTCGCTATAGAGATGAAGTTTTAGAATTGCAATTAAAGTTTATCTTTTCCACTTGCAAAATTGGTCAAATCTATTTTAATTATATTTATGCAATTCTGTGAATTATTCATACTTTCAATTACGAATTTACTTACAATTTCAATTAGTAGTTGTGCTTTTGTTTCAAATTTTATGGTTAGTTAAATTTATTTATGGGAATTGATGAAATCTTAGGTAGCTAACATAATGATTGTGTTCATATTATAGGATTAATAGATATATGGACGATTCATGATTGTAATTTTTATGATTTCAATTATAATTGTTTAATAGATTATAATTGTTAGAAACCCTAATGATACGAGAGTTGATATAAGGTTTGTTAGAAATTCTTGATTAATGTGGAAGTAGTGTTAATTGAATTAATTAGAAATTATTTAGAAATTAATGCGATGTTTGGTGATTAATTATTCACTAAGATATTAGAGATAATTGATTTAGAACATTAGACAATCATAGTATCAGGAAATATATTATTGTAATTTAGAGTTCACTGTTAATTGAAAATACAGAAGTTAACTAATTAATTAGAGATTTAAGTCCTTAAGTTTTAAGACATAATAATTTTACTGGAATGACCATATAGTTATTAATCTATATAACATGATAATAATTTAATTTGCATAATCTAGGGTAGATTATGTTTTCCCACAATTCTCAGTTGATTACTTTAAATATTTCATAGTTATTTTCTTTTTGATAGTTTTATTATAATTATTAGATTAGTTAATTTATTTTTTATTGCCTGAATATCGATAAGAAATAGCATAGGATTAGTAATTTCTTAGTTCTCGAGAGATTGACAACCTTACTTACTCTATATTAGTTGATTTCGACCTAGTATATTTGCTAGAGTATTCGTGATTTATTTTTTATATATATAGTTTAAGCGAATCAAACACCGGCAAGTATACCGGCATACCAGTACCTTTATTAGAAGCGATTCCATCTTATGGAACTGTTAAGTCGGTATGCCAAATTCACCTATTTCCATCTTTGAAACATAACAGTGAATATCCACGATATGCAATTCAACTTCAACGATACTTACACATATTTCAAATCTAAATATCTTGTAGAGTTAATTTATGTTGTAATTGTTTCGTAAGATAGCAATTATTTTTCAATTAACTCAATATAAGCAAATAATTACATGTATAACTATACACTTTTTGTTTTATTCTCATCAAAATCAATATGTTTAATTATATACTTTTAGTTTTGCTCTCATCAAAATCAAATAATAAACTTTAGGTTTAACAAAAAATTCAACAAAGCTCACTCAAATAATCACTTATATATAACTAAAAACTAAGGACGTAATCAAGTGAGTTGTTATATGATATATGATCCACCTAACCTAATAAAAGTCTTATAGAGTTGTTTTGAATCGAGTTTTGGGATATGGCGTATGGTCTAGTAGGGTTTAAGGTATGTTACAGGATTTAAAAAAAAACGATGGGAAACCCTACAATACAAAAATAATAAATTAATAATTTTTTTAGAAATTAATGATATAATTAAAGTTTAATATATCACTAATCTTCATCCTTTACTTACTAAATGGGTGTTTAAGGAAACTTATCACATTGCATCCTTACTAAACATGTAAATGAAGGGTATGCAAGCTACTCAAGTTCGACTCAACAGTTACTCGAATTTGACTTAGTTATAGTTGAGTTGAGTTTGAACTCATGCGACTCGAATAGTTTATTAAGTCTAACTTGAACTTCATGATGTTTGGCTCGATGAGCTCTTGAACACATCTAAACTTGAGCTGAATTTAAATATTAGTTGAGTTTGGATCAAATATAAATATTATTATCAAATTTAAATATTAATTGAATATTATTGTCATCAAGTCAAATTTGAACTTGTCCAATACCACTTTGAATCAAGCTCTAGCTTATAATTATAACATTTTGAAAATAAAATATTTAGATTAAAGAATCTAACAAAATCAAGCCACACAAATATGTTATACAAAATCAAGTCATTTTGTTATTTATTAATTTATTTTAATATAGAATTCATAAATTACTCAATTACTAACTAATTCATTACATGTTAACAAACTTTTAATTTGTATTCTTATAGTGTCATTAGATTATAATTTTTAGATTAAAATGGAGTCAAAATAATGTCTACTTAGATGTATTTTGAAATTTTCACAAAGTTATACAGAAGGAAATTAGATCTTATATTGATTTCTACATTAAGACGAAATTATTCAATAAATGATTAAATATTAGAATCAATAAATGAAAATGTTAAATTACAGATAAAGATCGATAGTGACCAACTTACAGTTCCGTTTACGTAAATAAGATGGGTCATGAGTGGCGTTATAGGGTGATAGCCGAAGGGTGAAATCGTCCAACGGGGAGAACTCCAGCACCACTTTAGTTGCCGGTATTATTTTGACCTCTTCAGTTGCCGGTTCTTTTGATAATATATTATGTCCGTCCAAAGATTGAACAATTCGATCATTAACCATTAATCTAAAATTAGAAAAGTTGGTTGGGAAATAACATAGCAAATACAACATAGAAAGTTCGTACACCAAAAGATAAACTAAATTTAAAATATAACTGCACGGGCCCGTGCGACTCCGGGCATTTTTTCTTATGCCCTTTTTGAACCTGTTAATAGTAGAAATTAAATACGCAGTTGCATTAGGAGATATCTTGATAGCATTTATAACAAGCCAATAGGAAAGTTTGGCTTTGCTTGTTGCTGTTAGAGAGAAAAGTTTCGATATTATTAATATTTAAAAATATAATTAATATTTTTTTAAAATATATGTTCTTTCGTATACATATATCAAAATTTTATAAATATTTATATATTATTCATAATTTTATATGATATATTAATATTAGTGAATCTTTTTCCTTATTAAGGGCTCTAGTAAAGAGTTAACTAATTAGTAAGTTTAAAGAAGAGAAACTTTCCATCTTCTATATGTGTTATGAAGATAACAAATTTATGAAAATGAAGTTTTCTCTTTTTCTTTTCTTTTTTTTGTTTCTTTTTGACATTAACAAATCTCATAACATGTTCCTTTCATAAACACATCGATAATAATTACATGAAATCCAACATCCTTGAATTTTATTTTTTTTTAAAGAGGAAGAATAAGGATCCTATAAAGTATAGGGTAGCTTAGTAAGTTGAGGAAAAAATTTGCCTTCAAGGTTGATTATATCTTTGAAAAAAATATTAAAAACATTACATATTCCTCATCATCGTTTATGTCGATGAGTACATTAGATATCTCTTAAACTTAATAAATGGTCGATTTAGACCTATAAATTGGTTCGATGGCTCAAAAGTTTTTAATTGGTCCATAGAGTTAATGTTTAGAATTATCCGTTTAAACTTATTAAATTTTAAACTATATATAACTATGACATGTTTTTATATATAAATATATATGATGTAATAGAATTATGCATATATTGCATACAATATAATGACATGTACAAATGTAAATATATATGATATATTCATACTCAATAAAAAATATTAAAAAAACAAAAATATTTACGAGTTCATAGATCTTGAAACTGACCTGTATGCCGGCAAGCCTCATCCAACCAGTGATACCCGTTCCCCAGATCAAAATGCCTCCAAGCACTAATTACACAATAATAATAATAATAAATAGACAAGGAAAGAGATGAAATTTATTTTTCATCTTATCAGACCACATCAGGTGCCCTCGTTTATAAACTCCAGCCTATTCGTTGTCGTACGCGTACCCATTAGACCAATGAAACGATTAATAGAAGGTGGGCCTGTCTGCTGGGTTCAAAAATCAAAATAAAGGTTCCGGAAATAAAATACAAGGTTTTTAACTCGGAGTCAGAGACGCACACAAGCGTCCAAAAACAGCTCCTCTCGAAGGCATAAGTACCTCGTTTCATACGCAACGCGTAGTCGTCAAAATTAGGCATCAACATCAATCATCACTGCTTTTAATTTTAAGAAGTCCAACCTCTCCATTCATTCATTCTTCAATCCTCAGACATCGCCTTCCACTCTTTCCGCCGCCTCTTCTTCTTCTTCTTCCTCCTTCTCTTTTCTTTATGACGCTCCTCTGTCTCATTACTGGCCAATAACTAGAAACAGCAAAAACCTCACCAAACTACATTTATTCTGTCATAACTGCACATATAGAAACTGAACAACTGAGAAAAAATTTTAGGAAAAAAAAGCTTTCATCATTTGTACTTGAATGGCTAAGCCCAAGAAGAAGATCTCATACATCTCAGTTCCTTCTCAGATAATCACCTCTCTTTCTTCCTCTTCGCTTCAATCCCTCCTTGAATCCCCCAAGAAATTTTCCTCCAAAAACAAATGCTTCCCCTTTGTTTATGATTCTTCTACTTATATGCCCATCCCATCATGCAACAAGTTGGGTCCTAGACTCTGGTTCTTGGTGCTCTTCCTCGTTGGTCTTCTGGGCATGCTCAAGTTTGGCTTCTTTAATTTGGACCCTCTTGTTACATTCTCACCCTACCCTTGTTTCACTGAAACGTCCTCAAGATCCAACCTTGCCAGTACATTGTCTTCGTCTTCAAGCTCTGACTTGATTGGAACCAGTCCGAGGCCGAGTTTAAGCGACTCGAGTCCAGAGGAAGAAAAGACTAGTATTGCTAGTAATAATGGTAGTAGTAGTGAAGAGTTTTGGAAGCAGCCGGATGGGATGGGGTATAGGCCTTGTTTGGATTTCAGCAGGGAATACAGGAGAATGACGGAAGGGATAGTGAAGGACAGGAGAAAGTATCTGATGGTGGTGGTTTCGGGTGGGATGAATCAGCAGAGGAACCAGATTGTGGATGCTGTCGTCATTGCTAGGATTCTCGGTGCTGCTCTTGTTGTACCTATCTTGCAAGTTAATGTCATCTGGGGCGACGAAAGGTAAAAACTAAACCATGAAGCTTTCATTCCATCTGTTATATTCAAAAGTTTTCTACTTTATTTTCAAGGTACCTCATGAACACGATTCGTTGTATTTTAAGTTGAAACCTTATCTATCAACGGTGCCGCTGTTGACATTTTAAAATTTTTTTAATTTTTTTTTCTAAATATTGCCTAAAAAAAAGAAAAAAAAAACCGCTTTAAGGTTGATTACTGTATTTTTTTCTAGAGATTTTTGCGTTTCATGTGCCTGATTTTTTGTTGCGATCAAGCAAGTTTTGCATTTGACCAAGTGGTGTTCCTTGTTTGTGAAAGATTGATCAAAATTAATTTTGCTTCGCTTATGGAAATCGCGCAGTGAATTCTCAGACATATTTGATCTGGAGCACTTCAAGAGAGTTCTAGCCGATGATGTGCGCATAGTTTCCTCACTGCCTTCGACGCATATAATGACAAGACCGGTCGAGGAAAGGCGGACGCCCCTTCATGTCTCCCCTCAATGGATTCGTTCACATTATCATAAGCGGGTAAGCAATCAATCATTTGCCTAATCAGCAGGTGTCTTCTTTCTGCTTAATACACTCTTTTTCCGTGTTTTAATGAGTGGAAAACGTGTGGGGTTTCGACTATTAAAAAGTGAAGGATGTGGGGGAGGAAATAGGAGAGAAAATTCTCTATAGCCAACTGGTGCCAAACTTCCAGCATCAATGACCCACAATCTGTAGCCGGAGGCCCGGAGTCTGTGCTTTAAACATGAAAGGTGGGCCTTGCGGGTATGCCAGTCCTAGAACCCCTTGCTGGAACAGTTGTACAGTGACTGGAGAACCTGCAGTGGTTCACCTTGGGAACATCCTCATTCTTTTCGGGTCCACCAAAAGACCTATTTAACTTGTAGAACTGTAACTTGATTTTTAAGGTTTTCCTCCATTTGATTATGTCAGTATTGTGGTTGGATCAATTAGGTGAAGAGCAGGCTAAAATGATTATGATTACGTTCTTGTTACTGGATGGACCAACCTTCTAGTATTTTGACCCGGCTTTACGATAAGCTGTGGCCTATTCACTGTGTTGAACCATTCAAAACATCCTAAGCTTCTTCGGAATCACTATAATTCTTTCCAATATTTTCCCCAAAGAATGGGATCCTTTTTTGTACTTTGTCCATTGTCAAAAAAGCATGGGATTGTGAACTTTTGATATCTACAAGGGAGGAAGGAGTAATGCTGACAAACATTTTGCCACTTTTGCAGCTCAACAGAGAAGGTGTGCTGCTCTTACGCGGTTTAGATTCAAGGTTGTCCAAGGACCTTCCTTCAGATCTTCAAAAGTTGAGATGCAAGGTATAAATCATTCATTCTATTTTATTCTTTTTTGCTTTAGCCATCCTTTGTTGTTCTCCAATTATGACGTTTGTGAAATTAATTTCTGAAGTCATTTATGGATGCCACTGCTACTCCTGAGTGGCATAGAAGCATTTGCTGAAGAAAGAGCAATCAACAGATAGTTTTCTTTTCGGTGTCACAGAAAAATATAATAAACGAGCTTAAATGAACTGTATATTTTCACTTTTTTACCAATTTAAAAAGGCTGACGACCAACTACAGATAACATTATTTCCCTTCCCCTTGCAAATGCCAAATTGTGGTATGATGCCACTTGCTTTTAGAACTCAGTTTCTCTTTGTTTACAAAAACATCACTCAAACTTATACACACTAGGTGGGGTAAGCTATATAGGTCTCTTTTGGCCATTGCACATCCGTCAAAAACCATATTTTCATTAACACCTTATCATAGTATCCATATCCTTGTAATTTAACAAAGTGCTATGCTGGTTGTCTACCGAATGCAATCTTCTTCCTATACTCAGGCTTGGGACTGGCTAGTTACCTAGGCAAGGTTGTGACTTGTCTTGGTGTAATGCAATTATTCTGCTATTTCTTACCGTGATCAAACATTAACCCGATTGTGGGGCATAAATAATGATTTTATTTCTTGTTGTGCTGTTGCTACAGGTTGCTTTTCATGCATTGAAGTTTGCTCCTCCCTTGCTGGATCTTGGTAACAAGCTTGCAGAGAGAATGAGGACTAAAGGACCATACCTTGCTTTGCATCTACGAATGGAGAAGGATGTGTGGGTGAGGACTGGTTGTCTTCCTGGCTTGAGCCCCAAGTATGATGACATAATAACTACTGAAAGAAAGCAGCGGCCCGAGCTCCTTACTGGTAGATCAAACATGAGTTACCATGACAGAAAGCTTGCCGGTCTCTGCCCCTTAAATGCTCTTGAAGTCACCAGGTGAATACATTTCTATAGATTAGAAAAAATAGAATTTTTCCCTGGATATATATTTATAAATCATTAGTCTCTCACATTGGATGGATTACCTTATTTTTGGCTTCCATGGTCAGATTACTTAAAGCTCTTGGAGCTACAAAGGATGTGAGGATTTATTGGGCTGGAGGGCAGCCACTGGGTGGAAAAGAAGCATTGTCACCATTAACTAGAGAATTTCCTCATTTTTTCAACAAGGAAGATCTTGCGTTACCTGGAGAACTAGAACCATTTGCTAACAAAGCCTCATCTATGGCTGCAATAGACTACATAGTTTCAGAGAGAAGTGATGTCTTCATGGCATCTCACGGGGGGAACATGGGCCACGCAATTCAGGTATCTGCTTCATATCAGCATTTTTAGTCACCATGTGATGTGTACGTAAATTGTCAGCACTCATCTGGAAAATTTACTATCAAGAGCATCAAGAACTTACATGCATCTTTGTTATTATTGACAACAGGGACACAGGGCCTATGCTGGACACAAGAAGTTCATAACCCCAAATAAAAGGCAGATGCTTCCCTACTTTTTGAATTCTTCTCTTCCTGAAGCAGAGTTCAATAAAATCATTAAGGGATTGCACCAAGATTCGCTAGGTCAGCCAGAACTAAGGACCAGCAAAGCTGGAAGAGATGTTACCAAGTACCCTTTCCCCAACTGTATGTGCAAAGATTCTAGTAGAAGCTGATATGCGAAATCCTTAAAACACATAATGCTTCTTCAAACATTCCAAATGCTTCTTCAAACATTCCAAATACTTCAGCAGACTCCCATGGAATGGAGCCTGAAACAAAACTGCAAGGCCAATGACAATTCAGCGAGCTGCATTTCAGGAGGGCATTTTTGGCGGGCCAACTAATTTTGATAGAGCATTTAAATATGTACATTTCCACGGTAACATGCTGCGGGCAGTTCATAATCCCTGCTTCTGTTCTGTTTCTAGACAGAGCAGGGGATAAAACACATGTACATTCTTTTATATTCTTTATTTAATATGTCCTTTTGGTAGAAATTATTCTTTGTACTACACCAGTTCCTAGTGTACACGATCTTAACAAAGTGATGTATCTTAGTAGTTTGTATAAAAGAAATATACATATAAATTTTGGTATAGCAAGCATTAGAAAAATTTCCTTGCAACTATTTGGGGCATTTCTTGTCTTTATTTATTGTTTTTTGAAATGCTTCAGTCTTTTACCTTTAAGATGCCTTTCATTGTTGGAATATGCTTATTGACGAAAGCATCTATGCAAGAACATCACATGTGAGTCTAGACAAATGAAACGTGTTGTTTCACCAAACCTGCTGATCTACATTCCTTGTATTTTCTTACCAGACGTAAGCATTGCTACTTCATTGAGCCTGTCCGATCCTGCCTACCTTCCGAATAGAGGCACCACTGATTGCTGTCTACACCGTCAACCACCTATCCGGTCACGTCTCCCTTCATGCTTATTCATCATAATCCCCAGGCTACAACTTTTGGTCTTCCTTTAGGCGCGTATATTATCCACTTGCATACTTCCAAGTTTCATTTTTTACATCTTTTCCGTCGTAGATACAACGGGCTTGTTAAACATTGGAGCCTGGGGGCTATAAAAAGGGCATTGTGGAATCACTTGAAATGGTTCTCAAGGAAGCATGTGGTCGTGAAGTAGATCACAGTCTGAGCACTTGCAGTGTAAAAGTATATGTATGCAACTTGCTGTAGGTTGTGCTTCTGGTCCAAGATCATACATAGTGGAAAGGAGATTTAAGCTAGGTTACATATGGATGGCTAGGCACTATAGAAGAACAACATTAACATATTTGTTAGATATGAATCCTGACAAAACAAAATTAACTATGGAAATAAAAAAAAAATTATCTAGTTGAGGCTTGAGTTTTATAACGCTTGGCTTAACAAGCTCATGAGACCGATATAGCTAGAATTGAGCAAAGAACGATTGGAGTTTGAGGCAATTTGACCTTCAATATCATTTTAACTAGAAGAAAACTGAAATTTTTAAATTATGATGAGCCTACAAATTTACTTTAGTTGAGTTCGAGGTTTTTCAAGGTTGACTACAACTCAAAACTTCAAAATTTCAAACTGAGCTTGAACTTAAAATCAATATTATACCCTCACGACTCGACTTACTTATAGCTCTAAGTTGGGCAGATTAATTAATTAATCAATTGAGAAAGCAAACAATTCTCACTCCAACGCTGAGGATTGTTTTGATTTTAGTTCAACATGACGTTTTCCATCATTTTTGCTTGCGTTTACTCTGCATGATTCACTTTTAGCAGAACCTCAACATTATCTTCATTTGACCATAATAGAGCAGCTAACCCTTAGTTAAAACTGTGTTTGCTCTGAAGGAGAATCTTGTTTGCAGAGCCAAATTTCCTTCTAGTAAACTGAGAAGTATTACTGCTTTTGCTGGTAGCTGAGTTGTATGTTCGTTGTCCCATTTAATATAATTGAATCCTCATCGACATAAAAGGTTAGAATTGTAAAATAAGTGGCCATGCGACATGGGCAAAGCCATATTCCATAACGCGGAGAGAAACATCAATAATACATGTGTTGTGCTGACAAGGTGCACACTCGTTAAAAAGCACAGAGACTTTATATTAATTCAGTATTGTTCACATGCTTTGCGGGAAAACGGATGTATATAAATATGTAAAACAAATTTTTTCAACAATTACCTCAATCATCCGTTAATATTTTCCAGAATTGCATATATAGTTACAAGCGCGAGGGCTGTGAATTAACAGGAAAGTAAGAGACAATAATAGGAGCTGAAGATGAAGATGATTTCTTTTTCGATTTCTCGGAGGACAACGAAGTCGAGACGGCCGCTTCTTCCTTATATCTCATCCTAGAATCAGATGACGGGTTGAAGCAGCACAATATGGCCGAAAATAGGCCCATATTGTCCGTTTACGTTATTGACTATATATAGCTAGTTAGACAAGAATTTTGCTTGCTGTTGGCTCTCACTGCTAACAAAGATTTGGTTTCGTTTTGTGAGAGATATTTGTGATAGGCGTTTGGTTTGGTTTGGTTTGGTTCACATGCATTTGCATACATATATATATATATATACAAAAACAGGAAGCCGCAACTTGGAGTTCGACTTGCTGAGCACGCTTAGGAGTCCAAGACTTTCATGGAACCCTTGATGACTACGGTTCCTTTTCTATTTGTAATTATAAATTACTTAAAAGCCGGACTACTGTTTTCCGTATGATTCCCCCGCAACCATTGGCTGGTGCTTTTGTGCCTTGACCTAACTGTGGAAAGGGACGGGCAAAGAATTTCTCGGAAGGGTCCTAAATCTGGTATGTTATATTATTACTCAGGAGCTGCTTGTGCTGAATGGATTGGTTTAAATTTTGAACTAATGGTATCCTTAACGACCAAAAAGACCAACGGATTCATAATTCATTGGTGTGGTTTTTTCTACATTATTTTATTGTCTTACATATGGTTTCAATAGATAGTTTGATGGGGATCGGTTCCTTCTTGGACCTAGCGCACGAGTTAGATTTCAACTTTTGAAGGGTTATGGAGGCCTTACTTCGATGAAACAGACTAAGGAAGGCTTTTAAGTTGTCCGGAGCAAGCATCAGACGATGAAAAAGGTTCAAGGCAGAGTACACACTTATGTACTTCCAACCACGCAAAGTGAGACCAAACACTTCACATATAACAAGTGATATCAAAATCTTAGATAGAGAAGCGATGTGATAGGAATCAACTTCTCGAACCAATCATATGCAATCGAGTTAGAGGATTGAAAAGTCTCTTATGATGAATACTAGCTCGAAACTCCATTTAGAGCAAAGAGTCCTAGTCCAATCTCTATATTTTACACTATTGTTAACCTAACTATCGAGCTCTCATTAGTACCGATACCATTTTTGAGTTGCCAAGTGGTCACATCGACTTGCCAAGCATGCATACCAATCAGTAGACCATGAGCTAATCAGCATCTGACCTCTATCTAAGTTGAGTTGCCGAGTTGACTAACATCCGACCTCTATTCAAGCTGAGCTATCAAGACAACATTGGGCCAAGCTATTTGTAAGCCCCACAATTAGCCATTTGAGGTTTCGATCGGTTGAAAGATCCGATCGAACTTAAATTATAAAGTAAAATGACCTCGTAAGTTTGAATTTAGGAAAATAAGCAATAAAATAAAAGACTATAAAAGTTCCAAATTTTAAATATATAACTCGTTATTTATCGAAAATGCGTAAAATACATTCCAATAATTAACGAATCGCTAGAGATAAATTATATGTATATTAAAAATTATAGAATGACCTTAATAATATTTATTTGTACTATATATGAATTTATATGTATGTAAAAATACGCGTAATTACCTAAAATACGCGAAATGTACTAAAATAATAAGAAATAATTAAATAAAATTCATAATTAATTAAGAAAAAATTAGGAAAAATATAGAAAAATGAGGAAAAGTCCAGAAGTGGGGCATAACAATCAGATATTGAAGAAAAAAAATCAACCAATTAAAATGCAACAAATAGAAAGTGAAAAAAAAAAAGAGAGATAAGGCAATTGTCCTGTCTTATTAATGCACAATAATTTCCCTAAAGCCCTATAAATAGCAAAAAAAAAAAATTTAGAAGCTCATTTGGACAATTAGAAATCAGAGAAAAGTAGGGAGAGGTGAAAATTAAGAGAAAAATTTGGGTTAGAAAAAAAATAGGAAAAACTGTGCAATTATGGTCTTTAAAGAGAACCTATACCAGACTAGCAGTTAGGAGTGGACGGCTACCACCACCACATGGTGGTGGCAACGTGCAGACCAACCGACAAGACCACGACGGTCAGCGGTGGCCAGAGACACCCAGGTCGATAAGTCCGATTTCATGTAATTTTGTTAAAATTAAAAATAGTAAATATAATTAGAAAATTATTAATTTCGTTATTCTAGAATATTTTTGTATTTATTTTTTAGGAAAAATATTATTTTGATAAAAATATGTTTCGTGATATAGGATTCTTAAGAAATCATACAAAACTGAGCATGTTTTGGTTTAGAAATAAATGACCTTAGGAGTATAGTTTTGAACCCAAAATTTTTGTGTAGACCACTTAAATGATATAGAACAGTGTTATGAAACCTGTTTTCAAAAATTAATTTTTGAAATTTTTAAGCCTTAAAATGAGGCATAAAATGGATAATTTATGATTAATAAAGTAATTAAATGGTTGATTACTGATTTAGTGAATAAGTATATGTTTTACGATTTTGAAATCCGATAGAGTATGATACTTGTAGCATTTAAGGTGTTAGATGTAATTATTAGGTTAATTATGTAGTAAATGAGTAATAGGGAAAAATAGTAAATTGTAAGTTAATTTTGTAAATTAGGATAATTAAATGTAAAACCTAATTTATGATGAATTTAGACATTTTCAAATGATAATTGATGTTTAGAGATGGTAATTAGAGTGATAAAAATATTATAAGCATATTATATACATAATAGGTGATAATGCATAATATGTAATTATTGGAAATATAATAAATAGAAAATATTAGGATAAAAATTGATATTATATAAACAATAGGGATATATAATAAAACCAATGGAAGACTTGAATTTATGTAATTATATGAAAAATATAAAATTTTCTCATATCAGGAGTGAATTCGGTACATTAATACGGATTTAAGTATACTGGGTGAAATAAAATACTGACTAGGGGTAATGATGATATTTAGGAGATCGGAAAGTAATGTGATTAATTTTACATTATGGGTTGAAACGAATTTCTAAGATTCGAGTATAAAACAATACATAGAAATCAAACTAGAACCTAATTTAGAAATCGATGCAGAAACCAAACCCAAACTTAACCCTAAACCTAGAATAATTGTAAAAGACTTAAGACTTAAGACTTAGATAATTACGTATATCAAACCCTAAACAAAACATAACAATAAGCGTTATAGGATAAAATGAACTTATAATAGTTATATGAAAAATTGAAACCACATTTGTGTTATAGGGATGATCGGCGATGGCTTGAGCAAGTCGGACCTCGAGTGAGTGAGCGAGGAGTCGAGGTAAGTTAAGATTAATACGTTGCTATATTTTGGAAGCTTAAGATTATGCTTGATTGTGTTTGTTAGATAGTTGGATGTGTGCATGTGCTTGATTATGAGTGATGCTATGATTCTATCTATTGTCTTGGCTTGTATTGTATGGTTTGTATGAAATGATTGATCACCCTAAACTGGACCTAATCAAATATATAACCTATAATCATAATCGGACCTACATGGCAACCCATTAGGGGAACTTAGGACTCTGTAGCCAAATACCTACTCTTTTAAAAGAGACAGCGTAGGATTACATAATGGTCCCTTCTTCATCCTTAGTCGAACTAAGTGACAGGAGAAGAGGTCGCAGCAAGGGTGAATCAATGGTTTGAAGGTAGTTGCGGGAGAAGCGAGGTCTCCATTGCACAAGCCTGGGTTTGGTCGTAGGCTGTTACATTAATGGCAACTCCTCAACCTGGATTAAAGCGGGCAAAATTTTTCTAATCTCACGACGGGTCGAATAACGTCGTGCGATGGCATTTGCTTAAATATACATTGCACGTAATAAGTGATTAAAAACCTTGTTGTGTTTATAGTATAGTTTTAAGTCCTTCATTCTAATTTACTGAGCTGTGGTTACTCACATCCCTATAAACATCGTGCAGGTGTTGGCTAAGAAGCGGCAAACAACTACTCTGAAGCTAGCAACTGCTGAATCTTAGGGAGTGAGGAAAAATATTTGAAGAACAAACATATATTCTTAAGGTCTAAGTTTTGTTTTATTTTAGAATTTTTCATTTTTGAATAATGTAATAACTGAATTATAGTGTATATATATAAATTTTCTCACTTTCTTAAGTAAATGATTTATTTAAATTACAAACCGTTTACTTCAAAGTAGTTTAGTTGTGGACGCCTTATGTAAATCAAGTCTAAGATAGCGGTTGTAAGGCCAACTTCTATCTTAGGATGGTTTACATAGCGGGGCTGTTAGGACTCTGCCGCTTCAGGGCATAACATTATTGAGGCAACTAACCTCAAGAAGACCAGAATATCCTGCAGAGTACGAGCTTTAGCTTGAACCCCACCAGGTCAACTTTGACTACTCACTTCTTTTTTACATTCCTGGAATCGAATTCTATTCATAGAGTACAAGCTTTGACTTGAACCCTACTAGGTCAACTTTGACTACTCACTTCCTTTTGAAATTCTCGAAATTGAATTCTATTCATACCGAGTCACCTTAAGATGTATGACAACAAGACCAACTGCATTCCAAATCACCTACCATTACTTGACACATGTAATCTGACACAATATTCTAGAATGATTCCTTACTTTTCAATATAATGTATTATTTACCATTTTTACCCTTCTAATAATGTTTTAGGAATCCTTTTATATATTATCCATTTTGTCTTTTCTTTATTTAGTATGACCTTAGTGAGGCCATACAAATATCTCACTACCTTTGTACATAGACAACAACACATTACATCAGATTATTACAAGTTTCCTTTTATGAACAACCTTAGTTTTCTCATTTTCCCCTTAACTCTTATCTATTCTCTTTAGTAAAAAGTAGTAGTGAGCAACCCTATAGTTCAGACCGATGAGTCATATCTAATGAATTGTAAGCTGAGTTGGATCTATTAGTGTATCATATCTAATCAGTAGTTTCCTAGTTGCCTAGATTTGCTAATCCCCTTTCATTTTCTTTTCATTCCAGTCCATTGTAGTGCTTTTCTGTGTATATGACTCTAGAGTTGCATCAAATTTGTTGTTATCAAATCAAGGTTTCGAAAGGGAGTGTATAAATTTGCAGTGAAGTTTTGTTCATGTTTATTATTAGTGGCAGTTGTTGATAGGGATCAAGGATTGATTACACGCTCTCAAGGCCGAGGGCTCTCTTAGGTGATCCATCGAGCTGTCTAAGGGGAGTTACGCGTTGAAGAGCAGTGCTTACCCCAGTTCGATTTGCCGAACTACTTTGCTCTCCATGCAATCTAAGATCTTACTAAGGTGATCAACTAGCATACCGAGCCAAACCTTCCACTAAACCATAGTTCAAGTGCCAAATCTAAATGCAACAATCTCCACCGTGTCAAGGCCAAGCAAAATTATTAGGAGCCAACCATTTGAGACCAACCCTAATGTGAGCCGTCCTTGAACCAACTACAGTTTATCCCCTTCTAATACCAAACAAGCTTGAATAGAGGCCCACCCTGCTTGGACTACAATATTGTCAGAATCACAGTGAAAATGGGCACATACTATCCTTTTATTAACATTCGTACTGTCCTTTTTGATAAAAAACGTTCTCGTTCCTTCTTTTGTATGATTTCATATTTTCCTTATAAATTATTCTTTTTATTTTTACCAAATAAGAACCATTCTTTTGTAACTTCTATAACTTAGGATTTACCCTAACGAGAATGATATAAATACTATTATACTATAAAAGTTTGCAATAGATAATACGGAGAATATACTAAAATTTTCACTCTCTTAAGCTAAGTGTCTCTCTTACTCTTTAGCTACTCTTATCTAACCCTTTCGAGTGTAGACTAGTAACGAGTGACCTCCAGCCATACTTGTATGTCATATCAAGTGTGACTTAAGCTCGTGTGAAGCGTTAGTGCATTTTATCCTTAGTCGGTGTATGAGAACCTCCAACTCAACCGTCGATTATCATTTACTTTTCAAGCCATTTTACGGCTTAGACCTACCCCTTTGATTATGTGTGATATCGAGTTCATGTGTTCATCCATGAGTCTATATCAGTTGTGCTCTTTCCATAGTTGCTGCAATATATTCGAGTGAAGTAAGTTTTGAAGTTGTGAGCTGTGAAGTGGAAGTTCATGGATTGGTAAGTATAGTTTCTATTGATATTTTGTTTTCATTGCAAAAACAAAGCAAGTTCATTTCTTTTGTATTTGAGTGAGTATTAGGTGTTAAAGTTGTTAAAGTGTCTTGATAAGGTTCTAGGTAGTAAGAAGAAGTGTTTATTGTGTATGTGTTGTCAATCTATTGAAGAAGTATCACATAATGTCGGATTCAAGCGTTTAAGAAGCTATTAGTGACCAAGTTAGTGGCGCTCATGGTGGTCGTGGTCTAAATGATAGTAATACCTCTAGGTCAATTGATAATAAGCTTGATAGACTCACTAACCTAATTGAAAGTCCAGTTACTGCAATGTAAGCTAACAGGCAACAATCATAGGGCGTAACTCACCATGGTCAAGTTAAGAATATTCTTGAGCAACAATATGGTCAAGGCGACTAAACTAATCACTCAGTTAGACCTCATCAAGCTAGAGGAATTGTAAATCAAGTTGCTAGATTACAATTGGAGTTAGAAGAAATTAAGGATGATGATGAGAAAGTAGATGCAAAAGAGTAAAAAGAGGAAGAAAAAGAGGTTGAATATTATCAAGCATAAGAAGAAAGATGCCGAGCTCTTCGAGGAGCGTGCACACACACACACACACGTCTTAATTATCATAGAAATATAGATATTTGACTCTATCCTCCTCCTAGATGTTACTGACAAACGTCTCCTCATAAATAAGGAAGTCCTTAGATCCAATACTTGAAAAAGAAAAGAACGAGCTAAAGCCCAGTATGGGTATACAAACACATATGCATGCCATGATGAATCATCTACATACAGTTATGCAAATAATAGTAAGTAATATAAATCAGCAGTTTAATTGTCTTAAATTAAGTTAACAGAATAATAAATAAGTATTTATAACCCCACCACATTGGATCTCTACCCACATACATAGATGAATATAATAATATATTTTCCTTGAAGTCCTTTATGCCTAAAAACTAAAGTCCAAAACCTAATATTTTAACTATCTCGTCCCATATGAAAGTATACTAGGAAAATCTCGCACATGACCAACAATTGCTCATTTAAGGATTTGCCATTGCTGACCCCTAGAGCAAGCGAGTCAAATATAATCAGCATCCAAGATCAATTAGGCCGAATATATGTTAGTTCGGTTATATCATTTCTAACCTAGCAATCACAAGTATACAACCAACACCATGTACTTAGAATCGCTCTAAGATCGAATATAATACTTTGATCTCAACCCGAACAAAAGTCAAACCTCGACAAAGAAAATCAAATACCATGAATCTAAAAGAAAACAAGTAGCATGTTACCCTTACATTTTAAGACTAATTTCTGTAAGCCCTAAAGTCAAGCCAAGTAACCGTAGGATTGAACTTAGAACCCAAGGTTTAGGGCGATCGGTTAAAGGATCCGATCAAACCCAAATTGGAAACTATTGAGAGGAATATTAGTAAAAATGACCCTGTAAACTTAAATTTAAGAAAGTAAGTAGTAAAATAGGAGGCTATAAAATTTTCAAATTTTAAGTATAATAACTGCTAATTACCGAAAAGGCGAAAAGTGTCATGAAATAACTAAAAAATTACTAGAGATAAATTATATGTGTACTAAAAATTTTAGAATGACCAAAAGAATATTTAGGAATGTTCACGTGTACCCTACATGTATTTACGTATAGATAAAAATACGCGTAATTGCTAAAATAGGCCGAAAACTAAGTAAATAATTAAAGAAAAATACAAAATAATTATAAAAAAATCAGAAAAAATCAGAATAAGATAACTGCAACAAGGTCAGGTCGTGGAATGAAAAGAAAAAAATTAACCAATAAGAATTTGACAAACTAAAAGCCTAAAATCAAGGAAATGGGGCAAAAATCCCATCAAATTAATGCACATTAATTACCACATTTGTCTATAAATAAGGAAAAAAATTCTCAGAAGTCATTTGGCTAGTTTGTGATCTGAGAAAAATCGAAACACAACAAAAATCGAGAGAAATTCCAGAAAAAAAAAAAAGAAAACCGTGCAGATTAGCAAGGTGAACTAAAACCACGAACCACCACCACCACCCGGGAACGAACCACCACCACCACCCTACAGTAGACCCACCACCTGGACCGGCCGACAACATTGGACCGGGTTTGGACGGCCCAAAAGCTTCGGACCGGTTAGTCATTTATTCACCCGATTTTTGTAAAATTTTGTAAAATTATTTATTTTATCCAGAAAATTATGAAACTTGTTATTCTGAGGTTTTATTGTATGTATATTTAGGAAAAAATATTGGTTTAGTTTAATTAGATCTGGAAATATAGGGTCCCTAACGAATTGTTCAAAACCGAGCATTAGTAAACCGGAAAATAAATAGGCTTAGGGATGTAGTTTGGAGTTCAAAATTTTTCTGTAGGATGCTCATTTGATGTATAACAGTGCTATGAAGCCATTTTTTTAAAATTAATTTTCGAAATTTTTAAGTTAATTTTTAGCCCTAAAATGATGGTAAAATTGGGTGATTAAGGGTTAATTAAGTGATTAGGATGTTAATTACTGATTTGGATCTTAATTAGAGGTTTAGGAAAGTTAATCTCTGCAGTGGAACCTTAATCCTAGCCTTTAGGTACTAAGTATGGTTAATTAGTGCAATTAGGTAAGTAATATAATAAATTAGTAATATGTAAAAATGTAAATTAATAAATCTAAAAAAAAATAAGGTTATTAGATAATATTATAATTGAAATCAGAAAAATAAGAAATCTGAAATAATATTTAATTTTAAGTAAATATCTTAAAATGTAAGATTTTTACACATCGGGAATAAATCCGATACCTCAAGTAGGATTAGCATGTACCGAATAGTTAGAATACCAAAATATTCGACCTAATAGAATATTTGAATACCTAAACATAATGTGATTAATATCACATTGGGATTCAAGCTTAATTACGACTTAGGAATTAAAACTAGAATCTAGTTTAGGAACCGAACCTCGAAATAGAACACAACGAATCATTACTACGTTATAGGTATACATGAGGAAAATGAGTTATATTATGAGTTAGAATAATAATCCATAAAATATACATACTAAAAGAACCTATTTGTATTATAGGACACCCAGAAACAAATCAGCTCGCAACTAGAGGATCGAGCAATCGAGCAGATTCAAGTAAGTTGGGTTATTGCTTATTGTAATAGAGTACTAATTTCGTAGTACTCAGAGACTTAGGCTTGTATATGATTGTGATTGTAAATAGTTTGCGCATGTGCTTGATGTATCTGAATTCGTGCTGGAATTTGTACTGTGAGTGACTTTGTGACTGATTGAATTGGCATGAACTTGTTGAACACCCTAACCGGCATTTAATCTCAATCGATCCTAATAATCGAAAATGTCATGCATTGCAACCCGTTAGGGGATCATAGGACTCTCCAACCAAATACCGACCCCTTCGAAAGGGATAGCGCAGGATTGCAAAACGGTCCCTTCTTCATCCTCAGTCGAACTAAGTGACAGGAGAGGAGGTCGAGGCGGGGATGGAGTCAATGGTTCGAAGGTAGTCGCGGGAGGAGCGAGGTCTCCATTGCACAAGCCTGGGTTTGGTTGTGAGCTGCTGCATCACATGGAACTCCTCAACCCGGATTGGAGCGGGTGAAATTTCTGATTTCACAACGGACCGGACTACGTTGTGCGATGACACTTGATTGTTGCATTGCATGAAAATAATTGTTTGATAACTCTGTTTGTGCGTGTATGCATTCATGAGTCTCCAATTCAACTTACTGGGCTTTAGTTGCTCATACCCTTATAGATCCTTTTGCAGGTTCTGATTTGTGAACACTTCAAGTACTATGCCGCCCTATAATTATCCAGAAGTTAGTCTTTTTGAAGCCAGGGGTGTGAGAATCAAGTTATTTCGCAAATATGTAACTAGACTGACCTTGTAGTTAAAGGTTGAAGACTGTTAGTTATTCTGTAAATTAGTAAACTGTAGTTATTATGTAAAACTTCCTGGGAAGCTCTGTGGACTTATTTATAATTATCTATGTTTTATAGAACTTTGTGATAATTATCATAATTGTAGTATCATTATTACTCGAACTGTTTACTTTAAAGCGAGGAGTCGTCGACGCCTTGTGTAGATTATCTCTATGGTAGGCACTGTGAGGCCAGTTACTATCATAGAATGGTTTACACGGCGGGACTGTTGCGACTTTGCGACTTCGGGACTTCGGGGCGTAATAATTTCTACCTAAGAGTTTACAGTCTATACAATTAAGGTCCCGAAAGAAATCATTAAGTCGGATAATAATAACATAACATGACTAAGCTAAAAATGACATAACTATATATATGGGATCATTTTTTACAGAAACCCGTAAAGTACGTTATATAGATATATATATCTATATATATATACTTACTGGAAAAATAAAATTATTAGTAAAAACTCGTAAAGAATGATAAAGTAACCATCGATAAAATGGACATACTACATAATATATGATATGCCAAAAATATATATGCTACTAATTTGATAAAATAATTAGATTACGAAAACATCAACAATAATAATATTAAATCGTAATAATAATTTAAGGGATTTGTAGTCTACTAAATTGACATTAGGAATTTACGTAAAATGCGATCATTATCATACTATATAAATAGACAAAAACTTTGTCCCAACGTGCACGTGCGCACACACATACACACATATAATCAATAATCCAAAATACGATTTAATACACATAACAGTAATCCTTAATATATATATATATATATATATATATAACATGATAATCAATAATCGTTAGCAGTAAACGAATACTAACCATACTAAATTTGGCACTAACAAAGTAAATAAATATAATAGGATTTACACTACATATATATGGTACCTAAAATGAAATTGGAAAGGCTCGCGAATTTAGATTAAGACGAAATCACCGGATGGCACAAATGAGGACCTAATAATAACAACAATACAAAATTTATAATTCGTAAATTAATATTCCCAAACTATTTGATTAATCCTATTTACTAAACTAATTGGAACGCATAGAAAATGGAAATAAGCTAAATGAACTCGGTGTTGCAAGTTGAATAATGAATTTGGAACTTATTGTGTGGAAATTTTACCTAGAAAGGGAACAAGTGTCTCTTGGAGATTAAAGAACCACGAGTGAAGACAGCAAGGGTAGGGTCCGTTGTATTAATTGATTTGGGGAGTGAGAGGTGGCCGTTAGATTAAATTGAATTTGGGGAAGTGGGGTTCTTAATTATGAGGGGAAAGGAGAGACAAGAGTGGGGTCAAGGACGCTGAACAAAAGGAGAGAGGGTATCAAGGATTTAAGCGGTGTGAGACGTAAGGAAAAGGAAGAGCATGGAGGAGACGAGATGCGAGAGCCGAGAGTGAGATAGGGAGTAAGGTGAGAAAGGAACAAAGCGAGAGAGGCGAAGGATAGATGATAAGGTCAATTTGACCAAGTGGCTGGGGAAAGGGGGACAAGAAAGGTAAGAGACTAAGGGGCAATAAGACGGTAGGAAAGGATAGGGGGGTAAGGTCAACAATGATGAGGAAAAGGAAGAGAAGGGGAGCAGAGAGAGAGATAGAGGTTGGGTGAGAGAAGGACAGAATGAGAGAGGCGAAAGATAAAGGGCAGAGATAGTGATTAGAGGGAGAGTACTAAGAGAGAGAGAGGAATTAATAGGGTGAAAGGGAGAGTGAAGGCAGAGAGAGAGCAAAAATTGTGGCTGTATGTGTTTAGGGTAATGTTTTTAGGGTAGATTCTATAACTTTTTAGAATGTAAGGTAGAAAATATAAAAAGAAAATAAGAATAAACTAAGAAAAAAAATATATATATATATATACCGCATAGGATAAATAAATTTTAATGTAAATGTTATAATGTAAGGTACAAAAAATTGTAATATCCTTTGCATAACATATAAAATATAAAATATAAAAATACTTGATATATACATAAAATGAAGATCTTTAACAATTAAATTGGAACCTTAGTTTTTGATTTCTAACTTAAGACAGTTTACAATTTAAAATAAAATACTAAATTAACTAGTGTGTTTCAAAGTGTTTGACTGTTATGGGTATACTGATGTTGTTAAAATGTGACTTGCTACACTGGAGTTTTTTGGATATACTTTCATGTAGTGGAAGAATCTCAATGCAGCCAAAGTAAGAGATGGAAGACAAGGTGTAAGAACTTAGGAATAGATTAAGAGATTGTTAAGAGGAAGATTTGTACTCAAAACTTACTTCTTGGACATGTTTGCAAAGTTGTAAGAACTTTGCCAGCTGATCTATTGATGACTATATGAGAGAATTTCAGATCTTGATAATCCAAGCAAACGTGAATGAGCTAAAGGATCGTATAGTGTCGAGGTTCTATTAAAGTAACACAAAATAGAGGAGAAATACCCCAGGCCTACTTGATTCGAGTTTCTCTTGAACTCTTATTCCATGCTAACTTGCTCATGGCAAGCCGAGGACACCCTCTGAATCAAGGAAAAATATGATGACCTGATGAGTCGTGTAAGCTAGCAAAACCAAGCAAGCCAATAAAGTTGAGTTAAGGAAAGGCTGACCTCAATGATATATGAAAAATGGTAAACCTCTGGATAGAAGATAAGTGAAGTGAAGTACTTGAAATGCTTGGGTTTTGAACACATAGCTGCTGAGTGTTTAAACTATCATACTATGATACTTCAAGAAGATGTAGTAGATAACACCAATGAGAGCGAACTTGAGGAAGAAAAGAATATTAGAAGAGTTAAAACGAGGAAGAGAAGACCTATATTTATGTTGACTAGAGAGAAGTCATGATATTAATTCTGAGACACGTATTGAACTCTTTGCTAAGCTTCGAAGAGGACCAAAGAGAAAAATTGTTCGACACCAAGTATACTATTAAAGCACAGTATGCACCATTATTGTCGATAGAGAGAGCTGTATCAATGTTGTTATATGATCCTTTATGTAGAGATTAAGACTGTCTGACTTTAAGAAACAGCCCGACCTTATAAGCTATATTATAATGCTTTGCACATCATTGGGGCCATACAAAAAGAGGGAAGAATATGTAGTATTTTGAAAAAGTCGAGTATGGTTGATGTAATTTAACCATAAATAATTAACACTACTTATTGTAACACTAAAGGGAACTGAAAAATGCAAACGCAATGCAACATCAAAACAAGATTTCCGCTGGGCACAATCGTTTATATGTTCCTAATCCATGTTGTTCATATCGATGTACTACTTCAACTACAATAGGTTGAGTAACAGATTAAAATCCTCGATGATTATATTGCTGTTTCCCCCACCAAATAAGAAATGATAAGATCTTGATTTTTGAAACAATTTGCGCATAATTTTAGAATCATCACAGAGTATTTGTGAAACTTTGCCTTATTTGATCGTTTTTTTAGTTTTATTTTCCAATAGCGAGATATGCAATGAAAGAGGAATAAACTGGATTGGTAATTGGTACGCTGGAAATGATTTATATTTATGCAAAAAGTCAATTATATCTTTTATATTTCTTGGAAATTTTAATCCAGCCTTATTATCATATCATATAAGTCCCTGTTTATTTAAAAAAAAAAAAGGATGTAGGAAAAGAAGAAAACTTAGTAGGTATAACAACATAAAGTTCTTAAACGATTCACTTAAATACAATAAAAAAAAAATCAATAAACTAAGAAAACTTATATATCTCAATTAAGGAATGATATCAAAGTCACCATCTAAATTTTGACAATTTTACATAAGTATATCCATCATTGTTGAGGTAATAATGTAATTAGCAAAAATTTAATGATATCTAACAATTTTAAACTGTCATAAGATTTTTTTAAAAATTATGGATATAATAAATTTGAGGGTAAAAAAGTTGAATGGGATATAACACAAAGTAACTTCAAATTTTAGATATAAAATTTTACTGTTTGATATGATGTTTAGTAATTTTGAATTTTATATGTAAAATTAGGAAAAATTATATGTAAAATATTATATGACGAAGATGCAAACTTGATCAAAATATATTAATTGAATTTAACGTGGATGAATGCAAAACAGGGTTTTCTTCCATAGGAGAGAACGTAATAAATGGGCTGGGAACCTAATCTATAATATTCAAGGCCCAGGAACAGATAGGAGACGACACTTCTCCGTTCTGTTCGTATATTAATTCCAAAATGCAGTAAGGAGAATAATATTCTGGCTTTATCTTATCGGAGAGAAGAAGGAAGGATGCCGGTGAAATTGGTGGATGCGACGTTATCGAGCTTCAATGGAGTGTTCGAGAAATTCAAATCGGAGGCACTCAACCACAAGGCCAATTTTCTCCTCTTTTTAGCTGACAATGACCCCGCCACTTCTCGCAGCTGGTGCCCTGGTATCTAATTCCTTCTTCTCTTTCTCTCTATGCGGACAGTGATGAAAGGCTTTTGTTGTTCCAAGCTTGCTTGACGCGTTGTTTTGGTATGATTTTACTTAAAGAAGCTAGTGATAGCCCAAAAAGAAAAAGAGAAAAAAAGAAATGAAAAAGAATTGAGGTGACAAATATTGGAACAAATACAGATTAGAAACAGACAATGACATAAAAATATGAAATTTATTTGATGGGTTGATTTTGGCTGGAGATATAGAGCTACACTCGGCTGGGCTTTTATATATTTGTCATTATTAGTTAATAGATACAAGCATTGTATGTCTTCCTTAGATTTTGCCGTATCATATAATCCTATGACTTGAATTGTGTTCCGAGGACAATATCTACAGCATCGTTTTTTTACTAATACAATGGAATAACTTAGCCGACGATGTGTTTGCAGAAAAACCATTTTTTAAGCCTAATTTCAGTATTTGTTGCAATCAACCGTATGTTTAGAATCACCAAATGTTGTCACAGTAATATCAAGATATTACAGTTTCTATTGGTAGATAGCTGTACATAATCAGGGGCGCCGACTTTGCCACTACTGCTATTGGATGCTGGCTATTTCTGCTATCTTCTGCTAGTCTTTACCACTATAAGCCGCTAGTATCTAGAGTAGAGGGGTCGTATGATGGCAATAGCATTTGCCAGTTGCAAAATTGTATGTGGAAAAGTTTAGATCTCAGTTTCCCCGAAAGAAACAGGCCCTTAATATCTGTTTCTTTCTCCCACTATGAGGTTTGCGCTCACCGTTGTCCTTTTTCACATAGGAACATCTTCAACATGGGGCACATAACATTTATTTTATGTTCTGTGTCTCTAAACACACACCATTCAAAATCCTTCCTATACTCCCTTTACATTGTGTTTTCAGATTGTGTGAGGGCTGAACCTGTGATTCTCAAAAAGCTTGAAGCATCGTCAGACAACATTGCTCTTCTTCGTGCTTATGTCGGGGATCGCCCAACATGGAGGAATCCCCGGCATCCCTGGAGAACTGACCCAAAGTTCAAGCTTACAGGAGTTCCAACCCTCATTCTATGGGAAAATGATGCTGTCAAAGGTCGCCTTGAAGACCATGAGGCTCACATCGAGAGCAAAATTGAGGTTCTTTTGGGGGCATAAAAATTTCTTACTTTTACATCACAAAGTGAGAAAGAAAGCAGTGAATGCCTAGTTATAGTTATGAACCATTGTTCTTGATCAGCTCTCTAACCTTCACATGAAAGAGGTCACTCTTCTAGATTGAAATAAAAGATCATTTCTATTCCATAAGTTTAACAGCTAATCCCTCCATACAAGTATTACATGCCATGTCAATGTACAAGTGGTGGATAAGTACATTTACATTTTGAGATAAGCAGGTAGTTTATTTAAAAACTACTCATTACCATTGCCACATATTTAAATATAATTTATATTTATTCATCACCTGTATATACGCATTTCATATAATAGACAATGAATCTTTTTTTTTTTTTCCATACAAGACGCATCTTATTACGTGTGGTTGTGCTTACATACTAGAATAAGAATATATTGAAATGAAAATGAACTTTTGTACTGTTGTTGTCATTAGATGGTCTACTTATTCTGTGATGCTGACTGTATGAGCAAACTTTGTTACAGTACAATCAGGTAGGTTCATTTCAATGAAGCCTAGTTTACTCTGTTAGTTACTTAGAGCCAAACAAGCACACAATCTTTATCGATTAGAGATTAATGTCAGCTCCTTTGCCCTACTATTAGCTCCACATTGTGATCTATACAAGCGCCTACCAGGTTGGCACCAGATGTTGCCTTCCTCAAGCATCTTCAATGGATGCATGCTCTATGAATTATCAAATCTTCCCATGATGGTCAGACTCAATCTGGAGAAGGTATTTGCAATCTCCTCATGGAATTACTACTATTGCAAAAAAGCCCTTTACTCTAGAGACGTTAGTGTTGTTGTGCTAATAAAATTTCCATGTCCTCAAATGTTACTCCTATCTATGTCTTCTCTAATCATATGCTTTCCTAAATAGGTATTAAAAAAAAAAATGAAGGGGATATACATTGAACATATTTTATACGTGACAGATTGTGATTAAGCGGATATCAATTAAACATAGAGACACTTGGTCCTTCATGTTCTATGAGATGGATAATCCCTTTTGTCATTGGGAAAATTGAATGATTCGATGAATCACCTTACCAAAATTAAAATTCTTGAACCAAGCATGAGTTGACTTCTTTCAAATGATGTGACGATTCTTTTTTCTTTCTCAATCCTTCAATATTTGCAGATCAACTTTCCCAAGCACCAAATCCAAAAGATTGCTCCTTTTATGTCTTTCCATATCCCTGTGAGGAAAGATATTCTTAATAATATAGGACCCATGCAGGTGTCACTTACTGCTATTACAGGGGCGAATAGCATAACAAAAAGCTAGTTAGACAATTACCAACAGAAGCGACGCATTTACTTGAAGTACTTTATTTGATTTTGAGTAGGTTTGAGAACATGATTTAATATGTTTAGAAAGGTTAGGACTTAATAGCAAAAAGTAAGAGGTTGGATTCAATTGGGTACAAAATCAGGAACGTTTTCTGACAAAAAGAATAAGATGTGATCACAAATTTTCGATTTCTATATAAATCTGTCTCCTTTATCTTCACTGAAAATGGAAAGTAATAATTTTTTTTTTTTCTTCTCTCCTTTCCTTGCATACAAGACATCTGTGCGACCAGCCACTCTAATTATTTAAGCTCCAGCTCCCTTAATGTTTAGGCTTTAAGCATGTTTTCAATATATCCCACCCACATTATGAATGTTTAAACAATAGAATCGACACAATCTCTTTTCCTATAATTCCATGACAACCAACGTAGAAGATGGCACAAACTTTTGAATCTCACCAACTTAGGTAGCTTCACTATATGCAAGAGATGATTTCATATGCTTTTCACTTCCATGCAATGGAAAAACAATGCTCTTAAGGAATTGATATCCCTTTGATGGAGCCAATACGTTGAAACCACCAAAATGCCTCTTCTTTTAATTGAATCTTCTGTAGGTAATGCTTTTTGAAAAATTTCTCCACATAAATACAAACGTTTCCAAAAGCAAGAAAGGTTAAAAGTGAATTGTTATTGCTTGCTGATTGATTTCTAAGCGCTGCTGCTAGTGAACTTAACACTTGAATCTAACTTCCCCAGAGTTATATTAAGTTTACTTCCATTTAGTGGGATGGGCTTTATTTTCTCCACCAAATTTGGAATCATTTGCTGCAATTTTTCTATATTCAATCAATTGTCGCACGTAATCTTCAATAGGTGCTTGTATCAGATAAGCCTATAGAGAGAGCTTCCTCCATCAACCAATTGTCATTCTGATGATTTGAGTTTCATTGCTACACATTAAAGCTTATGCGTGGTTCTGCCATGTCACGAGCTATGATCACGCATTTCCACACCATCGAGATTATCGGCTTAGTCTTGGTCAAGCAAGGATGTGTGTTCCTAATATATTTATCAAAAGTACTCTATAAATAGAGGTTTCCCTGATCTAAATAGCTACCTAATTTTCATATCCTGTACCTTTGAAATATCTTCTAATCTTATCATCCTCAATCCAACTCTATCAACCGAATCACAAAGTTTGCTACATTTCATCCCATGGAAGGTATTTTACTTTTTCAATATACCCTAGAAAAATTTTACAAAATGACCCTCTAACTCTTCAATAATTCATTTTTGTGGCTTCAAAGCCTACATCAAATAGAGTCTTATTGATAGCAATATTCCCTCATACAAAAGTCATTTGTTAGCCTAACTCTCTATTCTATCCTTTATTTCCCACTAAATTATAAAATAAAATAAAAAAACTTTCTTCTACCTATCCGTAAAAAGAGAATAACCTGAATATATGATAGGCAATTCTCTCTATAAAAGTTCAAAATTCTTTTCATTCATGCCACTTTTATTAACTAGAACTTCTAGAATAAATTGACTTTGTCTTGAAATTTTTTCATGGAATTCAAAAGCTTTAAAGAATTAGCATTACCATTAGCAAAAATGATATGATCATCTATGAAGGCTAAATGTGATATCAAACATGACAAAAAAGAGTCATAGGTCACAACCTTTTGCTAGTTACTCTCAATTAGACTCGTTCACAGGCCGGCATAAGGATAAATAAAGATGGACAAGGGGCATAGTTTCGAATTGATTTAAGTGAACCAGTGGTTTAAAATCAATTCAAATAAGTTAACGCCATGAACTATATTTAGTTTATATTTTATTTTTCTTCGTAATTGCCTTCTCTCCCTCTTTTTTTTTTTTTTAATCTTTTGTGCAATTTTCCTTTATTTTTTTCCCTCAATATTTAGGGAAATTTTCCTAATCCACTTTCTATATGTATCTCTATTATGTTGCTCGTGAATTGAAACTTTTATTTTCAAAATAATTTTTTTTAATATCTTAAAATAATTTGATTGGTCCAAGCAATGTTATATTACAAAATTAAATAACAATTACCAATACAAATTTGTGATAAAAAATAGACTCCCAAACCTTTTCTTTTAAAAATTGAGCTTCAATCAATGGGTGGCCCATCGATTTGTAATATACTTAATCCTACGGATTAATAACCTTGAATTGCTTAAACCCTTAAAGTACGATGGTTAAAGCCACTATTCGACATTCAACTTACTCGAGTATAATTCTATATCAATTTACGGTTCAGAACTAGCCCTTACATAAGTCTATCATCAATAGCTAAAGAAATAGAGAAAAATTAACATTTTTCCATCATTTTCTGCAATGCAAAAGTATTTTTAGGATGGTAGCTAACATAACCTATTAGCAAAGATGGAAGGTCATACATCTCACCTACAATGGAGGGTTGGATCCTCTCCTTTTCGAGGTGGCCAACCATATGCTCCGAATATATTGAAAATTTTATTTTAATTTTGTGATATTCAATACGTTATTTAGTTTATTATATTTAGTAATATTATTTATTAAATTAATTATTACTAAAAAGTTTATTCGTCTTTAACTCTTAGAAGATTTTTTTGATGAATTTTAATAAAATGATTTGCACAAGAGGGTTTTAAAATGTTAGGCCAAAAAAGTAAATTATAAGGTAGATAAATATTTAACACTAAATTCTTACATTGTTCTTTAGCATAATAATGAACATTTGGACCTAAAGGGAGGTAACTCAAAAAATTAAATTTATCCTTGGCCCATTGGGGTTTCTGTTTTTTAAGTTCCCTTCTCGCATATATAAATCAGAGCGGAGTGCTAGGGTTAGTGTTTTGTGAGGAGGAAAACAGAAATGGCAGCTGCAAAGGCTAAGGTTGTGAGCAGAAACCCTAATCTGATCCGTGGGATCGGAAAGTATTCAAGATCCAAAATGTACCATAAGCGTGGTCTCTGGGCTATAAAGGCCAAAAATGGCGGCGTCTTTCCCCGGCATGACCCCAAGCCTAAGGCTGCTGCTCCTGCCGAGAAGCCCTCCAAATTCTATCCTGCAGATGATGTAAAGAAGCCTCTCGTTAACAAGCGTAAACCTAAACCTACCAAACTAAGGTCTTTTCTCTCTCTAAATCTATATGCTTTGTTAGGAATTTAAAAAGGTCTTGTCTATAAGATTTTAAGGTTCGTTTGTTGTGTATGTGATTGTGGGTTTCTGATTTTGTATATAGGGCTAGTATTACACCTGGCACGGTACTGATTATACTTGCTGGGAGGTTCAAGGGGAAGAGAGTTGTGTTTCTCAAGCAGCTCCCTTCTGGGTTGCTTCTCATCACTGGTATGCTTCCAGTAGTACTATTGGTTTCCGCTACTTGGCTTCTCGATGTTCATTGGGTTTCAGGGCTTTTAAATTCGGTGCTTCCGTTGCTATGTTGTTGAATTGAATTCAAATACTATTTACTTTAGCTGAAATCAGTCCACAACGTATTTTTGTTTTAAACATAAACGTAGAACAAATTATAAGAGGTGAGACGTGTTGGCCTGCAATTTCTATGTATCGTTTGACGTTGAGTTTGCAACAGAATGAAGAATATGTATAATCAATTTGAAGTCATGTGCAGGTAATGTCCGTAACTATCATTCTTAAAGAAGAAAGTGAATCATTTAGCTAATTAGATAATCTGTGTAACATTTGATGTCAACATCAGACTGTTTATTCTGGGGCTTTGAGCTTTTTCATGATGGAGTTCTATGATATGTTCATGTGTTGTCAACTTCACAGATTGTTGTAGATGGGCCTTTGAACTTCTCTGTGATGGAATATTATGCCTATGATTTGGAATCACCACCCTCAGGCAAATGAATAGGCCTCCTTGAATTATGAATCTATGCTCTTTGTAGGACTGTAAAGTCGTGATCCAATTGCCTTGACTGTAATTGCCTTATTTGAGTTTTTCCTTTCATTTTCATTCCTGAATTGTGCTGTTACAACAGGTCCATTCAAGATCAATGGTGTCCCCTTGAGACGGGTGAACCAGTCTTATGTGATTGCAACCTCCACCAAGGTGGACATTTCTGGTGTTAATGTTGATAAGTTTGATGACAAATATTTTACCAAGCAAGCTGAGAAAAAGAAAAAGAAGGGTGAAGGAGAGTTCTTTGAGGCCGAGAAAGAGGTAAAATGTTTCCAGTGAAGTTGTTATAACCAATGTTTTTGTTACATTTATGGGAGGATATATCTGAAAGGGTTGCTTATGCATTCGCTTATCTCTATCAAATGCAGGAAAAGAAGTTGCTTCCGCAGGAGAAGAAGGACGATCAGAAATCAGTGGATTCTCCATTGCTGAAATCCATCGAGGGTGTGCCAGATCTGAAAGCCTATTTGGGTGCTAGGTTTTCTCTCAAGTCCGGCATGAAGCCTCATGAACTTGTCTTCTAGAGTTCTTATTATGGGGTGTTAGAATATTTTGCTTTTCATTCTTCATTGTCACCTTTTTCATAGATGTATGCTACTATTCTACAGCCATAGGCACTAAATTTTGAGTTTATGTAGTTAATTCTGCAAGATTTTTATTTGACCTATTTGCCTTTGTGGTCACGGATTCTGTTTTATCGAAGAACAGCATGTAACTCTTGTCTTTCTATTTAATGGGTGCATGGATTTTCAATTTATTTTGATGGCAGGCCTGCTGCTATCCACCGCGTTTGATCAGAATGGAGCAACCCGCAACCTGCTTCATCTAGTGTTAGTGCCTGCACCTTTGCCTCTTGAGAGCCACCCCCAGGTGTTAGATGTAAAACCAGATCTGTCAACGCCCACGGTCCATGGTAGTTCTGTTATCCCCCCCCCCCCCCCCCCCCCCCCCAAAAAAAAAAAAAAAGAGAAAAAAGAAAAAAATTTATCCCTAGAGTTAATACCAGGAGTATTGTATAAACCAATGCTTTCACAAATTCGCATCGCGTGATTCGAGCATCTGTGGGCTAAAGTGCAAAAAAATCGGAGCAGGTAAGTAGAAGATTCAAGAGGCTTGTAATGATCGACATAGCGGTAAATGTGCCAACTTATCGTCACTAATGTATCTTTACAATTAGATTCTTTATCCATAGAATAAAGTACGGTCCTTACAATTGAATTCTTTATCCATACAATAAAGTACGGTCCGATGCTGATCAGCATCTAAAGCTGTATGATGAGCAGGTCTCATTATATTAGTGTTTATAATTGATCTCTTCTGTGTATCTCTTCCATCCCCCATCAACCCACCCCAAAATAATATTTTACATGACCAGGGGGATCTAACCTTTTTTTCTCATACATACAACCACATCTACCTTTCCATATCGACCAATCCACTAGTGCACTCTTAGCCTCCATCTCCCTCCATGCCTCTCCCCTTTAAATCCGTCAACCTATCTTCTAGCCACCAGTTGAATCGACCCACAAAGCCTTCTCAGTCCTCCACCTCGAAATACTAAACCAAATGCTTTCCAGTAACAAGCATAATGGAAGTGCGTTGCTTCGTCGTTTCTTCTTCTCCAAAAAAAAAAAAAAAAAAAAGAAGAAGAAGAAGGAAAAAAAAAAAAAACATAGTAACATAAATTGTGCAATACTCTCTTATAGTAAAGGATGACATAACTAGTAGGGATTCTATTAGTATATGCTACAGAATGTGGTAAATCTTATATTTACACATCCAATTGCTAGGTTTAATTCTAGACACTATGGTTTAATTGCCTTGAAGATGAAGGCTTCGAAATATCCAATCTTTCCCATGTAGTTAGCTAGAAACCTATAAGTAGATGTAATGATTTTTACTCCAAAGTTATCATAAACCCAAACGAAGGTGCCATCTCTTTCATGTGTCGATAAAGCTAACACTTCAACAACTTTTCTTTCTACTAGTGTTATGTTACAAAAGGTTTGATAGGAGTAAAATCTTAATACCTCATTTGTTTATTTATGAGATCATTGACTAATAATTGTCGTAGGTTCATCACCTTCACATGTAAATAGCAGTTCAACAATCAAGTAACCATCCTTTATCCTAGGTTCTTCACCTTCACATGTTGTAAATAGTAGTTCAACAAATCAAGTAACTATCTCTTATCCTATACTTTTATCTTTTTAGCCACACCAAATTCCCATATTAGTACCCCCCAAATATACATTTCACCCATCAAGTAGTCCTAACTAAGCCCAATAAGCCCTCCCTTCCTTAGAAGCATAACAAAAATCGTCATTGGCTAAGTGTTTCCCTTTGAGAATTTTCACCCATGTTGCATTAGATTGAACAAGTGTATGTCTTTAAATTTGAGACCACCTTTGGCCTATGGTAATGTTAGGGCCTTCCATCCTACCTAATAAATTCTACCTTCTTTCTATTTGTAAAACAAGTAATTAAACTATCAATCTCTTTGCACTACTTCTTTAGGAAGCAAAAACAACCCATAAAGTATGTTGGTGTCGCATTAGCAACAACTTTGATAAGTACCTCCCTTCCAGCTATACTTTGAAGATTCTATTTCTACCGTTATAACTCAATAACTATCTTATTGTTCATGAACTTAAATGCTTCAGACTTCTTTCTCCTCCATATAGTCTTTCTCCTCCATATAGTCAAGAAACCACGGTACTTTATAGGGTTAAAAGTATTTCAAATGTCCATCAATTTTGTCATATGATGCATGACCTCTATAGGAGCATTCCTGTTGAAAAATAAGCTAAATTAGGAGAATTTAGCCTCCTGTCTCGAAGCTCTACAATTATCTACTAACACCTTCTTCAATCTAATTAAGTTTTAACTTTGTAGCATCTCAAAGGAGCAAAGACTCATTTTTAAACAACAAATGATATACTATAGGACAACTCCTTTTAAGACCCTTTAGCAAGACCTATTAACCATTATAATTAGTCCCCTAGAATGAACATCTGCTACTATTATGAAAAATAAAGAGATTAAGGGTCTCCTTATCTAAGGCCTCTAGAGGGCTTAATTTGACACATCTTGATTAAAACATCTCTTAAAAGGGTCCACTCAACGTGGTCATGCACGCTACTTATATGTACTTGAAGAGTGCAACCATGCATTGTGCTTTTAGACCCAATCCTAAGGAAATCAAACCATAGATATGCTATTACTATATTATTTTGGATTAACTGTCTTAAGATAAAGGTATTTTGATTATCAGTCATAAAATCACTTAGGAATGACTTTAACCGGTTGACCATGACTTTAGGGATTTCTTATAAAAGAAGTTACACAAATTCATTGGTTTAAAGTGATTAATCAATTAAAACTTAGGAACTTTAGCAATGGGAACCAAATTAATACTACTTAAGAAAGTATGGAACTTATAGAAAAGAAATATTGGACAATTTTCCAAATGGTGGAGCCTATAAAGTCCCAATAGCCTTAATAAAGATATCTAGGTACCCATCACTTTTTAGGGCTTTCAAAGTAGCCATTTGAAAATAGCAACTTTAATTTCCTCTTTAATAACATCAACATACAATCTTTCATTATCTTCATCGAAGAAAACTAGCTCTAACCCATAATCTTTACTTGGTTTAACTTTATTGGGCTACTAAAAAAACTCAACAAAGTTTGAAACTATCACCACTTATCATCTAACCAAATATTATTTAAATTTAATTTTTTTTAATATTTTATTCCTTTCATGATATGATGGGGATCTAGGTATAAGATGAAGCCAAGCAAATTTAGGAGCATCCTAGAAGGTTAGAGGGCGTTGAAGTGATTGAGTAGAGCAACACGGTTGATCGAGCAAGGATGGTTAATTAGTCAATGGTCAATCAAGAAGTTGAAGAACTCGAGATCCTTTTCTTACTTTTTCTATTTTTCTTATTTTAGTTTATCTTATTTATTTTCTTTTTTCATAGTTGCTTAGTTATTTTATTTTATTTTATTTTTTTGAATCCATGTCAAGCTTGCCTATGAGATACAACAGGCCTCATTATTTAGACCTCTCTTCACATTAAATTATTAGTGTGAGTTTATCCCCTTTTATTGTTCTTATCAATTAATACATATTGATTATGGTGAATTTAGATAATATAGAATTGTTGTGAGTAAGATCAACAATTTTGTGAATTCTTTTGATTATTTCTTTGATTGTGGGTCTTATCAATCAAAGAATAAATCAACCCTCAGTTTGATTTATGCAATAGATGAGTCATATCTAATTATTTAAATTGTTTACTTTTTTGTTTATTTTTTCAATTGAATACTAACACCCTAAAAAATTCATTTATTTTGTTATTGTTACTTATAAAATCCTAATAATTCAATTTTCTATATCTAATTGTAATTTGAACCACAATTGGATGGTTTTAGCTTCAAATTCGTCTCTTCATCATACCTACTTAAAGTTATTTGGTAAAAAGGGGAATGAGTTAAGAGACAGTGTTCATATCAAGAAAATTCTCTTATCAGTTAAGGAAGTGTGGAAAACTTTCATTCGATTAACAATTGCCTCATTATCATCCTCCTCATGGAACTCTTCACAGTCATGAATTCTAGCCAGCTTTTTTAGAATATATGTCGTTTTAATCTTGCTGTTAGGAACAGCAGTTTTAGTCCACTTGGTCAAACTATCACTGCATTTTTAACTTTTTTTTTTATTTCAACTTTTTTCAAATTCAGTGACAAGCTATCAGAAACTTTCGGTTCCCCCCAAGGGCCAGTTCTTCCTAATCGCATCTCCACAATCATCCAAACATTTTTAAACTTGAATCTTTTAGGTCATTTAGGTTCAGATGCTATTCATTCCTCACCTTTTCAGCTTATGTACTGCTTGATGCTTTACATTGGCAGCTTGTGCATCGTCAAGGTTTGCTTCAATCCCAAAAGAAACACATCCAAGTATATTTTCTTTCATGTGTGTTATTTTGTACATTCGAGAGCAATTCTGTGTAGATTTAGGTGGTGTTATGCTTCTTGGACTCGTATCAAAACTTTTCCCCTTTAATCAAGAAATTATTATCCTCTTAGTACCATTGTTTTTTGTCTTCCAACCCTCCAGCTCCTTTCCTCTTATTATTGGTAATACAGACTCTTTCAAAGCTGGATAGTTATCCAAAGTTACAACAAAAATATAAAAAATAAACAAGGGCACTTCTCCCGTGCATTTCAAAGAATTGATAGATCCTAGTTGTCCATGAATGCAATTTCTTCTTCCTTTTAGGGGGGTGGTGTGGTGTTGGCGGGGGGGAGGGGGGAATAAAAGCAGAAAATAAAAGGACAGGAAGAACTGAAATTTAGCAAAAGGAACATTAAATTTGCGACATCTGAGGAAATCTCTAACAAAAATTATTTTTCTACTTGCAATCAATGTGCCTTATGGCTATATATAATGAATTCTGCACACATTCAAACAGGTTTTGTTCTATGATAGGAAAACATCAGTTTTAGAGGAGTTTGTATGCTTGTTAACTTCAACCAAGAGGAACTAAAAAGGAGAAAAAAGGGGGAAAAAAAAAGTATGTGAATATTATGTTCTAAAGCTGTTGAGGGAGAGTAAGTAGTTCATGTATATGAAATAGATGAGAGCAGTGTATGGAGATCAAGTCATGACGTCTGTCTCTCAGTATTGGTAAAACTTTGAGAGCAAGATCTGAAAGACCATTATATACATCAGAAACTCTCAAGATATTTAATCAAAAGATCACTCATTTACTATTAAATAATTTTGCAAAACCAATCCTTCACAACGTTTCGAGCCTCCAAGATGTTTTCTACTTAGTTTAGTGAACCAGCTTTAGCAAGGAGTCCCTCAATTTCTTGGGCGTGAGTTCCTTCTTACTTCCCTTGAAAAAGGAATATCAGTGTTAGAAGACATTAGTAATGTTAACTATAGTTTAACATATATATCAAGTTCACTAAATTTAGAAGAAAGATAGGGCCTTGGGTACATGGTATCCTTAGATTAAAAGCCCCATTCACCATTCAGTTTAAATGTGAATTCATTGATTAATTCAGTTTAAATGAGACTTTATTGATTATATATCTTTTTACCTCAAGTGTGAGAACAGTCAGGACCTTAGAATCTGATGTGGAAACATTGGCATCAACGATTGTGAGTCCTAGAGAGTTTATGCCTTCCATATATCTCGAAAACCATCCTTGCTTCTTCTCAGAAACCAACTTGACCAATACGTTTCTTTTGCCGAGGGGGATAACGTCCAGTTTCACCTAAATACATTATCAGGTCAGTTGATCTCAATGCAAACAAAAATAGAAAAATGCACAATTAATAACATTTTCTATCTCGAAATGGCCAGTGAGAAAGGTGACACGAAACTATTAACTCATACCTCAGTTTCCCTTTTGCGATTAGAGCAGGATGGTACTTGGTCATCCCCATTTCCAGGCGATGTGATTTTGTTGCTTTCATGTGGCTCATCAAGTTTTGCCAGCCTCAATTCCTTAGCATTCGATCCACGTTCCTCTTCTTCTATTTTCATCAGTTCGTCTTGCAAATTTTTCTTCTCCCGCTTCAACTCCTCAATGTAATCTATTGCATCAGTAAAAATTGCAGCTCTGTCCATCTAGCACAAGAATGATGCACCAGGAGGTCAGACTTATACTTCTTAGTTTGGAGCTGATTAGGAAAGGGTATGTGACGATAAAATGGGAAGTGCACACAAAGACAATTACATTTAGTTAAATCTTTTCTAGCAATTTGTGAGGATGTATATGGCAAACCTTGGATATTTTTGGGACTAATGCACGTAAAGCAAAGAGCCCATCTTTGATCCGCATTCGCCTATTCCTCTCTGTTATCAAATTCTTTGAATGGTATTTCTCTCCATCCGGCCTAAGAATAGCTTTCCGATTACTATTCAAATTCTTAACCCCAACTGGTTTGAGAATTGGTTGCTTGTCATTAGTGCTCTTAGAGCCAAAAGATTGTCCAGATGACTGCTTTATAAGTTCATCTTGGGAAACATACATGGAGTCCATTGAGGTACAGTCATGAGATGGATTAGAGATACTGGAAGCTCCTTCCAAGCCTGGATAGGTATTATTACCCTGGAGACATGGTGCAGGGTTTTGCAGTCCGTGAAGCATGCTTGGATAATAAAATGTACTTGAATTGTTCCTCAAATAGTCTTCATAAATGAACTCATTAAGGCTTCTCTTAGTGTTCCTCACCAGGCTCACGGCTTCTTCTTGTAAGAAAAGATTGCACTGAGTTACTATTAACTCAATAATTTGATCATCCTCTGATATCTGCGAAATATCCAAATGGAACAGTTCAATGGTTAGTCGGTATCCTTAGTATGAGAGCTGGAATAGTATGGAAATAACATGAAATAATCTTACATGTTTTTCATTGAAGAGCTCAATAACACCACCAGCAACAGGGATCAGAAGTCGGGTGCCAGCAGATTCCTGTCATAGCATCCGTAGTGAGCTTATATCTTATATTTTTCACCATAATCTTGTAAATAAATGAAGCGATCAGTCGCACCAGATAGTTGCATTTTTCTTTGCAAATGCACATAGAGCACTTGTCAATTTGACCTTTTATATTGCTAAGACGTTCAGTAACTGCACGGCTTATGTGCAGAAGAAAATGAAGTTAGCATCACGAACAATAGTCAGGTGGAACTCAAAAGACACTCTAGCTACCTTTAGAACAAGGAAGGTGTTTTATTAACAAGCACGCCTTGACACACACTAGTTGCTGAAAAGAACCTTAATCATTACAACCCACATTGTTACATATGAATGGATATGAAAATAATTCCTGCACAGTCGAATTCATGTTTCATCTATTAAAGATGTTTCCCTATAGGGATGATTACACCTTAAAAATCATAGTAAATTTAGGGATGCTCGAGGCAATTCTGTTTTCCCGAAGCAGAGTCCAATAAAAAGCTCTGTTTTTGATTTAGCAAACAAAAATCTCTGTAATCTGAACGCCATAATGCCGTACTAAATTACTCACCTCTAAAGCTTTTGAATCCTTACTACTTGTGTAATTAATCCACCTGGGTTGGTTTGATGTGACCACTTCTCCATGAATCCTAATTTCGGGATTCACCAACATAAATCACCAATTAATGTCTTCATCCTAAGGAAAGATCACAAAGAACAAAGCACCAAACAGAAGTTACCCATAACACAACGGCATGGAGAAAGGAAGATGAGCAAGAGCTTCGCAAGCCTTAGTCCTTATGGTATGATATCTATAACAATCCCTACAAAGAGGACTTGGACCTGAAGTACCCTCTTCTTGTTCCTCCTTAATATTGTTACAATTTGCACCAATGCAACAGCACCCAACCCACTCAATAAACCTGCAAATCAAAATTATCAAACTTGTCCACCTATAGCACGCACGCACATATGAAAGACAATAAAAAAAAAAAGGAACTACTTTTGTTAATCAATTTAGCAGTAAATAACATAGATAACCTTGAAGGGTCATCACCAAGTTTCCAAACAATAATGTAATCCCATGCCCATTTTTGAACAAGAGGTCTAACCCAATCCAGTGCTCTTTGGAGTGCTCTCATGTCGCTGTCTCTATTGAGGTACTTTATTTAAGTGAACTGAGAGTGACTGACATTTTTATATACTACAGTCCAATACAATAAATAAAAAAAAAAAAACTTGGTGACCTTTTTATAACAGACTCTGGAAAAAAATCACATGGGGGTACGAGAGAAAAGATGGTAACAATTTGATATGATTGGTTAGTGTGATATTGTTACAGGGAGATTCCGATACTTGCACAGCAGACAGAGCAGTTTTTTTCTTTTTTTTTTTTTTTCTTTTTTGACCAATTTTCAAGATGGAAATGATTGCAATATAACTGAAAGTGGACCCAATTGAATGTCTTCGTAAAAGTTGAATTCTTTTTGGCTCGGAAGACTTGGCTTCGATTCGCTTTTGGCTTCCCATCCTTTAACGAAAGTTTTCGGATTCTAGTTAAGAAACTCATATTGTGTTTCTAATAATATTTGTGTATTTCACAGAAAAATTAAATGTATGAAAATACCTAAAAGTTTCTTTTTCGACCTTTCTTAAGTAATAAGTAATCGGAACATCCGTCAAGTTTTCATCGGATTCTTTTTTTTTTTTTTATGGTTATGATGTTGATTAAAAGAAAAAAAAAGAGATAGAAAGTGAACTAAAAAAACAACCAAAATAAATTATTAAAAATGGAGGTAAATTTTTAATAAATAATATAATAATAAAATATAAATAAATAATTCATTGAATGGCCGATTAAACACATTATACACTAACCGACCAATTGATTAAATCGACAAGCAATAAAAGGCAAATATATAACTTTTTTAATTTCACCAATAACTCTAACTTTATATTTTTCTTGATAAAATTTACATTTTTTCAAATCAATCACTTCTCATTGTTACAAGGGGTGGAGAGAATGAAAGCAATTGTTTTTTCAATATTATCAAGTTTGGATTGAGTAGTTGATCCAGATATTTGAGAGGAAAAAAAATTTAAAAGAAAATTAAGTTGAATTGGAAGTTGAGTTAAAGTGAAATTGATATTAAACTGGGTTAAATTATAAAGGTTAACTTGATTTCGACAACATTGACTTTTTTAGTAATGTGAGTGAGGAGAAGAGAATAGTTGTTCCAAATAATATCGTGCTTTAATAAGCATTTATTACCATAGTTTGGGTTTTAATCATGAGATCTTTTAAAAGTTTTTTTTCCCATTTTCTTAATATCATTTTGGTGCCATTTTCTAGCCATATCTTTATTAAGAATTTACTAAAATATAGAACTATATATATATATATATATTTATATTCTCTTATAAAATTAGAAACCCAATAAGGTAGCTATAGCTAGATTTTATATAATTGTGCTCTTGTCCCCCCTTCCCTATCCCTCAACTTAAAATTAATAATTCATTTTTTAAAAATCAAACCTAACAGTAAATCTTTAGAACCTAAAAAAAAAAAAAAAATGAATTGGTCCAATATGGTTTGTGGTTCTAAATGTTTTCTTTTTTTTGTAAAATATTAAAAATGCAAGAATAGACAACATCAAACACCAACAACAATAATAATTTGTAATTATTTTTCAATCAATGCATAAGTTTATTTATTAGTGCAAATTTTAAAACCTACCATTTCCCTACAAATATTGTCTTAAATGCTTGATTCCCATTATATTTGAAATGAAAATGGTTATCATGATAAGACCTTTCTACTTTAGGTACATAAAAAACTAGCATAAATCACAAGCATCTTGGAACATCTAATCTTCATTTTCAATCTCACTAGTTAAATAGACTAAATGGAAGCAACTTGCAAGAGCTAGCTAAATTGAAAAAAAGAAAAAAACAAGTTGAGCTAAAGATGAAATTTAATTTTAAAGATGTCTAAATGAGAGAAGTTGTTAGATAAATACTTTATTTACCTTAATTGAATAGTGAAGAATAATAAAAGAATACACAAAAGCTATGTAAAGATGTCTAAATGAGAGAAGTTGTGAGACAAATAGTCCGATTTGGGGGACGGACCGAACTGTGAACCAATTTACCAACACCAAATCGAACCACATGCAAAAAAACCAAAATTTTGGTTAGTTCAATTCAATTCATGATTTATGATTCGCAGTTATTTTACGTATCCTTAATACCCAACAAGCTCATCATTTACTTTATTTAGTTTTACAGAAAAAGAAAAAAAAAATTCACTTTTTCAAAGCAATAAATATGAAATAAAAACATAGTAGATATATATTATATGTTTGTAAGTATCTAATTTGATATAGATACAAGTTAGACAAAGAATAAAAATGGATAAGGTATTAAAAAAAAAGTAAAAAGGAATTTCCAAATGGTCTTAAAAATGAACCATAAAGTATACTTTCATCCAAACTTCATCATAAGGACTTGGACGAGACCAAAATGAGCCAACTTGATTTGATAAAAAATGTTATTCGAAGGAAAAGTTTTTGGGTTTTTTCACCTTTCTATTCAAAGGTCTTGAAATAAAGTGAATCATGTAGATGAAGTTTCTAAACCTTTTTTTTTTTTGCATATATTACTATAAATGCATATTCTATTAAAATTTTATGAATTATTAGTCTTTATAACATAAACCACAACCAAATTAGATAAAAGAGGACCTATATCATTCAAATTAGGGGCTTAAACAAAACTTAGCTTGTTCTTTTCACTTCTGCATTTTCCTCTCTCTCTCTCTCTCTCTCTCTCTCTCTCTCTCTCTCTCTCTCTCTCTCTCTCTCTCTCTCGTGTTGTTTATTTTATATGGTTTTCTTGGTATCACATACAAGAATCGAAAAGCTATAATACAACTTACATTGAATTCTTGAGACTTATGTCCTCAAATTCTTGAACAGGTGTTGATTTCGAATTTTTACATTGGTCTTCATGCCTATTTGAAGGATCCAATAATTGATAACTTACCTTAACTACTTTTGTAATTCATGCAAAAATGCATCATAGTTATTCCTCACTCTATATGATGCAACATGAAGACTAATATAGGAAGAGAAAATCTATGAGATCCATATCTTGAGATGACTATAGGAGATTTAGCGTAATAGGCTTAAAATAAGGATCGTCATATTGGTCCATTTGCTCTCAACCTTTCTCAAATAGGACTTGTACCACTTGAAGAAATTCTTTATGGCTAGATGCAAGAGGAGACCATGGAGAGATTTATCAATAGGAGGACTCATTTTAATCATTAATCACCAATGCAATCCAATGAATATCATCAATGGACAAACTATATAACCTTCTCCTCATTTAAAACAATTTAGATGTTAGAGAAATAAGATCATGTAACCAAGCTCTTGTGATTAAGAATCAAAGATTGAATTTCATTTTGTTGTTGGATCTCAACAAGGGTGAAGTAGACTCTATTGACCTTGTTCTCCATCACAAATACATTGAAGTTATTGAGATTATTTGTTTCTCTTTTCTGTCTTTGTCTTAAAGTTATCTATTCACATGTTATCTCCGCATCACTTCTTTAAAGTTACCTAAAGGGCAAAGCTCATGTCGAACATATGTAAGACCATCAATTGGATCTCGCATCAACATTTTAGTGACTCTATTAGGAATTGAGATGCGACAATAGAGTAATGGTATCTATAAGATGAAAAATGAGTGGTCCAACTAATAACATTACTTAATAACAAGAAATGAATGTCGAAGTTATTAATTTAAATATAGTGTTATAGGAAAGGCAACTAAGATGGTATGGGTTAGCATAGTCCTTTTAATATGCATAAATGAGGTAAGTAATGTAGGAAAGTACTAGGGTCTTACGTTAGTTTATGGCAAGCTCATACCAAAAGTGGTTACTGTTGTTGTTAGGAAATAAGGTACAATCTTGCCAAATCTAGTTACCATTATACAATAAACCTTGCCTAGTCGTTCCATCCAACTAATCTTCCTATATCTAATGAAGACATCCTTTAAGAAGATGACATGAGCCCTTGTACTGGAGATTTTAGCTAAGCAACATGTTGTACCTGAGTTGGAAGATATCGGAGTTCAACTTAGAGGCTCCTAAACCTCCAAAGCTACCCTTTACACTACAATTGATGGAAATACTAACTACTATACTTCCCTTCCCATTACTTTAATAAAGACTTCGGTTAAATGGAAAAATTGGACATATAATTGAGACAAGTATTAGCTAAGTCATTTATTAAAATGCTAGATTTGAAGGTTCCATACCATCGGTATAAGTTACAAATCATATTTCAAGGACTATGTGAGTAATTGCAAACAAGGGTGGAGTAAAAGAACATTTGCTATAGTTTGTTGAAGCTTTAGAAGTCTACGGTCTAGACAATAACCTAAATTTGAAAGAATTCTCCTAGTTATTAATGTAGAAGGCATATACCTAGTACATAAGCTCTCTCTTGGATCAACAAACTTTTGGAAAACCATGTGCCCTATGTTTCTAATAAGTTCTCTTATTTAAGAATGAGCCACCTGTCACACCCCGAAATGGCAGAGTCGTAACAGCCCCATCGTGTAAACTATCCTAAGATAGAAGTTAACCTTACAACCGCTATCTTAGACCTGATCTACACAAGGCGTCCATGACTAACCCGCTTTGAAGTATACAATTTGTAATTTAAATAGATCATTTACCTAAGAAAGTGAGAATATATATATATATATATATATACTATAATTCAGTTATTACATCCTTCAAAAATGAAAAAAAAAAAATTCTAAAATAATGACTTAGACCTTAAAATATGTGTGTTTATTCTTCAATGTTTTTCCTCACTCCCCAGGATCCAGCGGTTGCTAGCTTCAGGGTAGTTATTTGCCACTTCTTAGCCAGCACCTGCACGACGTCTATAGGGATGTGAGCAACCACAACTCAGTAAGTTAGGATGGAGGACTTAAAGCTATACCATACATACAACAAGGTTTTCAATCACTTATTAGGTGCAATGCAAGTGCAAGAAAATGCCATCGCGCGATGTTGTTCGGCCCGTCGTGAGATTAGAGAAATTGCGCCCGCTCTAATTCGGGTTGAGGAATTGCCGTTAATGTAACAGCTCACGACCAAACCCAAACTTGTGTAATGGAGACCTTGCTCCTCCCGCGACTACCTTCGAACCACTGTCTTTACCCTCGCTACGACCTCCTCTCCTGTCACTTAGTTCGATTGAGGATAAAGAAGGGATCATTTTGCAATCTTGTGCTATCCCTTTTGAAAGGGTCGGTATTTGGCCGGAGAGTCCTAAGTTCCCCTAACGGGTTGCCATGCATGTCCGATTATGATTACTGGTCATATATATTTGCTTAAGTCCAGTTTAGGGTGTTCAATCACTTCATGCAAATCATACAATACATGCTAGAGCAACAAACAGAATCATAGCATCACCCATAATCAAGCACATGCACACATCCCACTATCTAACAAGCACAACCAAGTATAATCTTAAGCCTCCAAAATACAACATCATATTAATCCCAACTTACCTCGACTCTTCGCTCACCCACTCGAGGTCCGATTTGCTCAGGCCATCGCCGATCATCCCTATAACACAAACGTGGTTTCAGTTTTTCATATAACTATTATAGGTTCGTTTTATCCTATAACGTTTATTGTTATGTTTTATTTAGGGTTTAAGATACCTAATTATCTAGGTCTTAAGTCTTTTACACTTATTTTAGGTTTAGGATTTGGTTCGGGTTCGATTTCTGCATCGATTTTTAAATTAAGTTCTAGGTCGATTTTCTAGGTAGCGTTTTATATTCTAACCCTAGAAATTCGTTTTAACCAATAATGTGAAATTAATCACATTATTTCCTAATCTCCTAAATACCATCATTACCCCTAGTCAGTATTTTATTTTACCCGGTACACTTATATCCTTATTAGTGTACCGAATTCACTCCTAATATGAGAAATTTTTACATTTTTCATATAATTACATAAATTCAAATTTCCTATCAGATTTATTGTACATTTTTATTATTATCACAATATCAATTTTTATTATCATATTTCCTATTTATTATATTTCCAATAATTACCTATTATGTATTATTACCTTTTATGTGTATATTACACTTCTAATATTTATATCACTCTAATTATCATCTCTAAACATCAATTATCATTTAAAAATGTCTAAATTCATCCTAAATCATATTTTACTCCTAATTACCCTAATTTACAAAATTAACTTAAAATGTACTATTTTTCCACATTACTTATTTACTACATAATTAACCTAATAATTACATCTAATACCCTAAATGCTACAAGTATCATTCTCCATCAGATTTCAACATCCCTAAACATCTACTTATTCACTAAGTCAGTAATTAATAATTTAATTACTTAATTAACCTTAAATTACCCATTTTATGCCTCATTTTAATGTCTAAAAATTGTCTAAAAATTTCAAAAATTAATTTTTGAAAACGAGCTTCATAGCACCGTTCTATATCATCTAAGTAATCTACACAAAAATTTTGGGCTTCAAACTACACTTCTAAGGTCATTTATTTCTAAACCGAAACATGCTTGGTTTTGCATGATTTCTTAGGGACTATATATTACGGGCCATGTTTTCATCAAAATAATATTTTTCCTACAAACTACAAACAAAAATATCCCAGAATAACAAAATTCATAATTTTGTAATAATATTTACTATTTTTGCAAAATTACACAAGAATCGGGCTGGAAATCGAACTTACCGATCTGGGTGGCTCCAGCCACCGCCGCCCACCATGGCCTTATCGGCCAGCCTGGGCTCTGCCACCACCGTATGGTGGTGGTGGCCGCCCACTTCCAGCTGCTCGTCTGGTGGGGGTTCCCTTTAAAAGCCTTAACTGTATAGTTTTTCTTATTTTTTTTCTAACTCGAATTTTTCTCTCAATTTTTGCCTCTCCCAAATTTTCTCTAATTTGTAATTGTCTAAATGAGCTTCTAAATTTTTTTTGCTATTTATAGACAATTTTTGTAATTATTATGCATTAATTTGACAAGACTTTGCCCATTATCCTTGATTTTTGGCTTTTATGTTGTCAAATTTTTATTGGTTTATTTTTCTTTTGTAGATTTGGACCTGCCATAACCTGATCTTGATTTATCTTATCCTATTATGATTTTTTCATAATTAATTTATAATTTTCTTTAATTATTTACTTAATTTTTGGCCAATTTAGGTAATTTCGCGTATTTTTATCTACACGTAAATACATGTGGGGTACAAGTGAACATTCCTAATTATTATTTTAGTCATTCTAAAATTTTTAGTATACATATAATCTATCTTTAGTAATTTATTAGTTATTTGATTACACTTTTCGCATTTTCAGTAATTAATACTTATTATGCTTAAAATTTGAAAATTTTATAGTCTCCTATTTTATTACTTATTTTCTTAGATTCAAGTTTACGGGATCAGTTTTACTAATATTTCTCTCGTTAGTTTATAATTTGGGGTTTGATCTGATTTCTTAACCGATCGTCTAAAACCTTATGTTCTAAGTTCAATCCTATAGTCAATTGGCTTAACTTTGGGGCTTATACCACCATCATCAACATGGGGTGGATTTAACAAAAGCTAAGAGAATACCTACTAAAATACATTGAACGATTCAACAAACATTCCTTAAACATCTAAGATGTCATGATAAAAAAGAACTGGTATATTTTTTCATCTAAGAGATGTTCTTAATGTATGCAATGTACTTGGAGAATCTTTCTGTATTTGTAAAATTACACAAAGCACAAACGACTCCATCACAAGGCAACAAGTTCAATAAACGAATAGCATCTTAAACTTAGCCTAAGATAAAAGTTTCATAAACAATAAGAAGTCTAACAATGACATGAAAAGAAGATTAATGAAAATCCCTTAATCTCCATGCCCAATAAAGTAAGTGCATACTATCCTTAACCAATGATTACAAAATGTGGACATTATCCAACCTATTGAGAGGGAGCATAATAACCCCAAATTTTGCTAATATCATAAAATGGTGAATCATCATACTAAAGAATTCCAGTATATGAAGTTAATACTACATGATAGGATATAACTTGAAAAGCTTATATTTAAGATAGCAATTCTGTATCACTTTACTTCTAACATACGATCCTTCACATGGTGGCATGAATGTTCTATTAATAAGGGCCCAAGATGACGGCTAACAATTATAGAAGCAAATCAGCAGTTAGTCTCATTTTTGTTATAAAATAAAGATGTTGAGTTATGAAGCAATTTTATATCAATAAATTTTTTCTAAAAATGATTTTTGTAAGATCAAGTGAATTTTCCAACATTACATGTTCTTTTAAGACTAAGAACTCCCCTTGTACCTTTCACTCTTTTAAGACTAAGATTGAACCTTCCTTAGCATCATATGCTCATGTAAAACCAATTGTATAAATTTTAAGCTTAGGAAACTAACTTAGAACTACTTATTCCATAAAAAATATGACTCCCTTAGCAACATTGAGACAACAAAACTCATGGGTTAACATCAATGATGCATGTACAACCATTAATACCAGGAGTCTTCCTTAGCATCTTCTTTTATGCTTTGAGTCCAAGTAATGCCTTAATATCTTAACATTTATGCTTTAAGTCCATACAATACCCTGGCACTGCATTATTTACCTTTAAAACTAAGGCAGCAACTTAACCTTACAACTCGTATGCTTTAAGCCAATGTAACACCCTAACATCTAGCTATCATTCTTTAAGTCTCAATAATGTTTTGACATCCTACCTACATCATCGTTGTTGCTTTTAAGCATGATTATCATCCGTTCCTCAAACTTATGGATCTTTCCTTGGCAACCTTCGTCAGTACTTTTTTTAAGCAAGCAATATTTTCAAAATATGGGTAAAACTTACCTATTCTTCATAACCTTGCTAGACTATTAAGCCTAAGTGACAATAACCATTATATTACCTTGGTTTTAAGGTGATGAGCTCCTCTAAAGTATTACAACCTTTCAAAGGCAAGAGGATTCTAGATCATTGGACAATGAGATGAATTTACTCTAATGCTAGATGATCTAGGTTAATATTCTCCTTCCATGGCATGTATTCCCTAGTAACACCCTATTCATGACATAAATAAGTAGAAGTGTGATAAGAGAAAGTGCCTTCTCTTAACATTAATATTATATTAAGAGTTGCTATATATCTCACCATGATACCTTAGCAACTAAGGATGGAAAGCATTAAGAGCTAATGTATAACTTCAACCTTTACTCCTCTTAAAGTAAGAGACTTTAGAAATCTCCACCATGTACTTTAATAGTTTGAGATATTGGTCTATGTTGGTTTAATACGACATTTTAGTATAGTGTCTTCATGAAGTACTGGTAGTGCATGATACTCTTAAATGACACTTGTTGCATAGCATCTTCATGCGGCCATTAAAGTTCTTATTGCTCTTATAGCATCTACTACGTGAAATCCTCTTAACCGATGTTATTATGTTGGATATAAGTTAGGACATCTAAAAGTAAAGTTATCAATTGGTCACATTAATGGAGTGCAGCTACTGATTGTAGATGGTTACGATTAACTCCTCTCAATGATCATTACGGGATTTTTATAGTATGAGATGATTCGATTAGTTGACTTGAGGGATTTGTCGATCCATGTTTTGCTCTTTATGATAGATTTACAGACCTTCACATATGTTAAGTAGGTTTGTGTGTATATATACATACATATACATATATACATTCACTAGAGTTTGAGTATTCTATGTTACGCCTTGAAGTTACAGAGTAGCAATAGTTTTGTTGTGTAAACCATTCTATGATAGCAGCTGGCCTTACAGTACCTACCATAGATAAAATTTATATAAGGCGTTGATGACTCCTCGCTTTGAAGCAAACAGTCCAATTAAATGTTTAACTACAATTATGGTAAAGTTCACATATTTTAAATAAACTTATATAATTATTTGTAAAGCCTACAGAACTTCTTAAGAAATTCTATATATATACAACAGTTCACTAATTTACATAATAATTATCAGTCTTTCATCCTCAAACTACGAAGGACATTCTCGCTACACATCACTATTAAGTAAATTTCTCCTCACACCCCTCGCTTCAAAAGGACTAATCTCTGGATAATTGTAAGGCGGCATAATACTTAAAGTGTTCAAAGATCAGGACCTGCAAAAGGACCTATAGGGGTATGAGCAACTACAGCTCAGTAAGTTGAAATGGAGACTCATGAATGCATATAAACACAAACAAGATTATCAAGAAATTATTTTCATGCAATGCAACAATCAAGTGTCATTACACAACGTAATCTGGTCCGTTGTGAAATTAGAGAAATTTCACTTGCTCCAATCCTGGTTGAGGAGTTTCCATGTTATGCAGTAGCTCACAACCAAACCCAGGCTTGTATAATGGAGACCTTGCTCCTCCCGTGACTACCTTCGAACCATTGACTTCACCCTCACCGCGGCCTCTTCTCTTGTCACTTAGTTCGACTAAGGATGAAGAAGGGACCATTTTGCAATCTTGTGCTATCCCTTTCGAAGGGGTCGGTATTTGGTTAGAGAATCCTATGATCCCCTAACGGGTTGCAATGCATGACATTTTTGGTTATTAGAGTCGAATAAGATTAAATTTCACTTAGAGTGTTCAAACAATTTCACACCAATTTAATCAATCACAAAATCACTCACATTACAAATTTAAGATGCATTCAGATACATTAAACATATGCGGAGACTACTTACAATCACAACCATATACAATCTTAGGTCTCTGAGTACTATAACATAACACTCTAATACAGTAAGTAATAACCCAACTTACTTGGAGTTTTTCAGTTGCTCGATCACTCGATTATAAATCGATTCATCTCTGGATATCTTATAATACAAATAGGTCTTTTTAGTTCTTATATTTTAATGATTTACATTCTAAGTTATGATTTAGCTTTTATTTACTAATGATTCATTCTACCCTATTTCGGTGTTCGGTTCCTAAATCAGATTCTAGTTTTGATTCTGAAATCTTAAATATGCTTGAATCCTAATGTGAAATTAATCACATTAAGCTTGAGTATTCTAATATCCCATTGGGTCTAAATTTAGGATTTTAAACTATTTGGTACACGCTAATCCTAACTGAGGTACCGGATTTATTTCCGATGTGAGAAAATCTTACAATTTTTTTATACAATTACTTAAAATTAAATTTTATTTCAAGTTTATTATATTCTGATTTCTATTATTATATTATCTAATTAAACTTAATTTTTTTTATAATATTCCTAATCTTCTATAATTAGCACATAATGCCTTCATTACTTATATTTAACATTCCAAAGGCTAAGATTATGTTTCCATATCAGAAATTAATATCCCTAAATATCTAATTATTATCTAAATTAGTAATTAGTGTCTTAATCATCTAATTAACCCAAAATTACCCAATTTTCCTATCATTTTAGGGCTAAAAATTAATTTAAAAATTTCAAAAATTAATTTAAAAAAATGACTTCATAGCACTGTTTTATATCCTTAAAGCATTCTACAGAAAAATTTTGAGCTCCAAATTACATTCCTAAGCTTATTTATTTCTAATTCTAATCATGCTTGGTTTTGCTTAATTTGTTAAGAACCCTATATTTTCAGACGTGATTAAACTAAATCACTATTTTAAACTAAATCTACGTACAATAAAACCTCAGAATAACAAGTTTTATAATTTTCTAGGTAAAATAACTAATTTAAGGAAATTATACAAAATTGGAATAGATTAGAGACTCACTTGGTTCGATGGCTTTTGGCCTTCCAACATCAGTCCAGGTGTGTCAGCTGGTCCAGGCGGTAGGTCTAGCGTGGGGTGGTGGTGGTGGCTCGATGCCGGGTGGTGGTGGTGGCTCGATGCCGGGTGGTGGTGGTGGCTCGATGCCGGGTGGTGGTGGTGGCTCGATGCTGGGTGGTGGTGGTGTGTGGGTTTGGTTCACTAGCATTAACTACACAACTTTTCTTTTTCTTTTTTTTTTTCTAGTTTTTCTCTTAAATTTTTGGGTGTTTCTATTTTTCTCTAATCCCTAACTGTCCAAATGAGTTCTCTGAATATTTTTTCCTATTTATAGAAGTTTTTGGTAATTAATATGCATTAATTAGACATGACATTGCCCAATTTCCTTAATTTTTTAGCTTTTGTGTTGCTTAATTCTAATTGGATAATTTTTCTTCTTTTGTTCCTGACTTGCCACGATCAGATTTGCATCATTCCATACCCTTCTGATATATTTTTTTATTTTTCTTAATTAATTTAATAATTTTCTTTAATTAATTTAATAATTACTAAGTTTTTGGCTAATTTAAGAAATTTCGCGTATTTTTACCTACACGTAAATACATGTGGGGTACATGTGAACATTCTTAATTATTATTTAGGTCATTCTATGAATTTTAATATACATATAATCTATCTTTAGTAATCTATTAGTTATTAGATTACACTTTTCGCCTTTTCGATGATTAACAATTATTATACTTAAAATTTGAAAATTTTGTAGTCTCCTATTTTATTACTTATTTTCTTAAATTCATATTTATGAGGTCATTTTTACTAATATTTCTCTCCTTAGTTTATAATTCGGGTTTGATCGGATCCTTTAACTAATTACCCTAAATCTTGTGTTCTAAGTTCAATCCTACGATTTCTTAGTTTAACTTTAGGGCTTACATTCTAAACCTTAAGACACTTCAATGTGCATTGGTTTTCTCCACATGAAATAATGTAACCAAAACTATTACTATAGCTATTACATTTTCATTTGGTGTATTAAGTACGAATGTATCGATTTGTTAATATTTATGTGCATGTAGACCTATGCATTGAGCCAACCTAACTCTAAACTAGTTTGGAACCACTGGTTTACTAGCTTGACTACGGTTGAATCGTGATTGGCCTATAAGAGGGGCAGTTCTAGGTTAGTTTAGCCTGCCCAATAATTGAAGAGCTAATTTAGCCCTTTAGAAGTTTTTTTTTTTATATATTTAATTTCTTATTATTTTTTTAAATATATTAATAAATTATAATAACGTGACATACTTTTTTTTTTTTAAGTATACTAATTCATTAATAATTTTTAATTTTTTATTAATTTCTGACTTAATATGATTCCAATTTTTTTCTTTTTTTCCTCTCAAATTTTATCTTTTTTTCTCACATTCAAGTTTTAAATATTTGATAAGTTTTACAAAAATAACTTATATTAACTTAAATTAAATTTTCGATCTATCATTAACACATAATTAATTTATGATTAATCATCTATCATTAGTTTGATAATATTATTTTTTAAAATTTATCCTTTATCTTTGTAAAGAATGTAATTTTAACATGCCATAACTTAATGAATATCATCTAATTATTTTTTCTCACTTAATGGCCTCCATTCACTCTCTTTTTTCTTTTCCTTTTTAAGGGAGTGAATCGGCCGAGTTGATCTGTTAGTTCAATAGTGAGCCGGGTTGGCCCGACACTTCATAAACCATCGATTCAGATGGTCTTACCCTCTTGAACTGCTTGGGCCCTTAGAACTTAATGGTTAGAGGGTGGTTTGGCCTGGCTTCCTATAGACTAAACCGGTTCGTCGACCCATTGAAATGGTTCATGATTTAGAATCGATCCTTACATGGCTCTATGTACATATACGGTAAAGTAGTTTGTTCGGGGGGGACTTGCTTTTGTAGGTTAAATAATTAGTTGGACAAGATGATGCGAGTTTACAAGGCCTACACCTTACATGCCTTTAGCAAACTAAAAGGATACGTGATAGACTGATCATGCCCTCCAAGCATAAGGCTTGTCCATTTGTTGGTTTTATTTAACTATTGGTGATCTTTTCCGTATTTATATGAAATGAAACACATCCAGAAGTTATCGTAGATGCAATGTCATGTACCAGGGGTTGTTTATTTTATATTGTTGTGCAAAGGTTATAACACCTGTATAACTGCTATTTTTGCCATAAGAACATGCCTCTTTAATACATAATTAGAAGAAAAGAAACTTTTATGACAAAAGGTATTATGAAATGGTAGTGAGTGTCAAAATGAAAAATCACAAACGAGTAAAAAATAATAATAATGAGAAGTTACATATGAAAAAAAAAATCTTTATATATATATATATACATATATATATTTATGTGTATGTGAGTGTAAACATAACCGATTATATTACAAGTTTGCCTTCCTTTGAATCCTTTTCCCCAAGGTATCATAATCTTATTAATATTATTTATTCTTTAATATGTGTTTTTTTTCTTATTCATTTATTTATTTAGTTACTTACTTACTACTTATTTATTTATTTATTTCAAATATGACCTTTTTCTAAAGTACCATATTCAACCACGAGATATATCGACTCTTAAGAGGAAGAAATATATATTCTTTTTGGTGACACAATTTAGTTTTAGCTCCAACCGCAAATCAAAACAACAGCTTATATATCGTCTAATTCTGAATCATTCGTTCCAAAGTATAAGATGAAACTGCAAAATGCATATCCTAGAAGGGAAGAAATTAATTAATCCTAAGTAAAAATTTCATAATAATGAAAGTATTTTATGTATCCTTAGTCAAAAGCCCATGGGACAGCGGCCCTATGCTGGCTTCCCCATCCATATTTTCCTTCTTCTTTATTTTTTATTTTTTATTTTTTATTTTTATCTTTTCATCTTTTCTCTTACTTCTATTAAGGTTTTTCATGCTGGAGGCCCACTGCTCGCTGGTAGTCTCTTCATCAATGTCTCATCATCGCTTTCATTATCAATGTCGTGGCCTCGCGCTATTGATTTCACCACGACTCTCTTTCTAGTAACACCCTAATGGGTAGTTTAATTGTTTTATTTTCATATTTGTTTTCTTTATTTTGTTCTAATAATGGATTTATCTCGGTTAGAGAACGAATTATTATTTTAATAGAAGAATTTATTTGTTTGTTAAAAGTATATTTTCAATCTTTAGTTACAAAAGCCATGTGCTCATTATAAATTGAATAGTACACCATATATTTAATTGGTGGTTGATTTTTCGTTGTTCTCAAATGATCTTATCTAAATGGATATTTGTTCTTTTAGCCTTAAAAAAAAAAAAAGCAAAAAGAACTACAAATAGGGACGTCCATGGTGAGAGTTTTTCTTACATAAATCTAGTTAGTAAACTAACATTATCGGATGGATCCAATAGATCATACAAAGGTGCAAAATGCGAAGTCCCCAAACTGCCTACTTGGTCGATGATATAAATTTTTGTACGGTGGAATGATCCATTGTATGGGAGGGGGGAATGTGTAGAAAATATCGTTCAAATAACGAATTGATAGATATTCCAGAAGAGAAACTCAAAACTTCGAGGACAAGTTTTGAAAAATTCACAAATGTGGGGACCAACAAGATTCTAGATATTTTTTAGGAAGTTTCAATGTCACATGTCCACCAACTATTACTGTCTTCTATCATATAGTATGGGGGAAAAAGATAGAATCCCTACATCTCATGTAATATGTTTAATCGGAAGTAAGATTAAATAAAAAGTTAATACTTAATTACAATAGAATACCATGAATAGCAATAATTTATGTAGCATATTATTTCTATTAATGCTTTTATCTTTTATTTATACACAATACGTTACATTTAGAAATATAAATACTTTGAGAATACTCTGTAATTTAAGTTTAGTGTTGTTTTTCTCTTATGAATTATAGTTAGATATCAAACACCGACCAACATTTTATTTTTATAATATAATAAATTAAAGTTGTAACACGTGGAAAAAAGTACGATGCGATAAAAGCTCCAAATTCTTACTATTATTTATATATATATATATATATATATATAAAATGATAATATTGAAGTTGACGATTAGGACTTGTCGTCTTCGATAATAATCTAATGTTACCGCCTGCAATAACTTAGCAGATAAGTATTGTAGAGAAGCTAAAAATATAATAAATCGGTCGTACAAAAAGGAAGATAAATATGAGTTTTATATCAATACCGTTTTTTTTTAAATATTACATAAAAGGATTCATTTTTTTTTTTTAAAATGAATCTGGTATAATGAAGACGCATGCATCGCATGCGCTTTCAGTTATTGGTAATTGTAACATCGAAGGTGCATCCAATATATATACCTTCATAAACCCATGAATTTAGAATTTAAATTGAAGGTGCATATACTGGATGTGTCTTCAATATTAAAATTTACACTGAAATTGCATTCAGTATATGCATCTTCAGTATCGCAGTTTCAATTAAAAGTATATGTAGTAAATGTATCTTTAGTGTAAATTTTAACACTGAAAGCATATCCAATACATGCTTATTTCGTTAAAATTCCACTTGTAACTAAAAATAATTGTCATTAAACATAGTAATTTTCTCTAGTTCGAAATGATAGAGTAATGTTCTTTTACCCCTTAACTTGCAAACCAAATGAAAAGTTTAATTCAGTAATAAATTACATGAAATTATAATTGGTCGAACACCTTAACAAAGATAGCAAGTAGGGAAGAAATAGGCGCATAGGATAATCATTCGATAACCATACGAGTTGGATACAAGAAAAAATAATTATAAATTGTAATACTGGGATAAATAAATAATGCATTGAACTGTAATATTTGATGAAAAGTAAATTATATTTCGAATAATCAGTATATATATATATATATTTTATAACGAGTCAATGATGACATCAATACAATAGCTAAAAAATAGGAAAACAAAAACAACAAACAAAACATATGTATTAATGCCTATGCCATATAAAGGTCTTCTCGGCATGAGAAAGAAGTGAATATCCTTATTTATCGTGTGACTGAGGTAGTGGATCATCGAAATCGAGTTCCTTAGGATGAACTGGGTTGACTGGATGGGTCGGATGCAGTTGAGAGACGTCCTTACCCATGATGACTGTGTAGGAGTAGAACATCGCTTTTGAGGTACTGGTGGAGTCATAAGATCGAAATGTTAGAATTTAAGAGTCATGTAAGAGCTAGATCCAGCCTTGAAGCTGGATTTAGCTCCCGAGGTGGAGGTAACACCTGACTTAAGGTATGTGCTGTATCCCCTGTCGATATGCCTAAAGTTAATAGAATGACGTGCATGTAGTGAGATATTATCATTGAAGTCTGCTCGATGATGTTTCGCTTGAACCCTACCTCCTCAAACTCTAACTCTAGCTTTATCACTAGGTAGTACACAAGGAGCTGGCATATCCTCATCAGCAAGTGGTCCCTACTCCTTGCTATAGTCCACATAGGGTGGCTTATGTATGCCCTCCTATTGTGAGTATAGGATAAGGCCACTGTATTGCTTAACAAATGAAGTGCCCTAACCGTAATACTTAGCACTGTAGGATAGTCAAGTATTAGTTTGACACTCCTAAACGAGTCCACTTGAGATAAGTAGAAAAACAACTGTTAGTGCATATGATAACAAGTATGTATGTGTGAAGAAAAATGGACGATTTTAGATATACGTACTAATCGATTGATGACAACTCCATGGTGTGTAATGTATCGTCGGGTAATCTATCTATACCATTGCCAGTAACTTTAGTTGACCCTCCAAGGACCTTGGATGTGTACTAAAAATCCATGTCTATGTCCTTAAGCCTTGATGTAGGAAGAGTGTGTATTGATTTAGTCAACATTTGTCCTACTTCGAAGGTCCAAGTAGTGGAGTTGCTTTGAAGTGTCAACCTTCTGTAGGATGTATTGGTATCTATTGAATTATCGGACGACACGGTTTGGAAAGCACCACTCAGTGATGTGGAAACATACGAATGATAGCCGGACATTCCAAATATGTCACTTGACAATATAGTAGTAAGGCAGCAACCATAACAACTCTTTTGTATAAGGCTTCCAAACAACTTAATGGGTATAAGAAAAAAGGAAAAAAAAAAATCAGTGAAACAACGATGGTTATCACTTATGGACGAGAAAATGATAGTAAAGAGGATAACTTATCATATCATACTTGTTGTGTTGTTTGCATGTCAAAAGCTGTGTAGTATACATCCACGACATGCATCAGATGCTGAGCATATACCGTACTACCCTTCATCTGGCCGCCAATGGCTTATCCTAGTCGATAATAAACCTATATTAACTAAGGGAGGCGATATGTGGGAATCTATCTTAAGCCCAAACTTGTATTAGAATCATAACCCCTAATAGCTCATGTGTGTCGGATGATGAAGCAGAGTATAGCTATCGGTATAACCATGTTAAGCAAGTGCTACCCTAGTTAAACTGTCCAATTACTAAGAAGTCCTCTAGCAATGGTAGGAACATAAGGTAAATAAGGTTGGAGAATTTATCTACAAATATAAATCCTCCCATCAAGTTGAGTATGTATGTACGTGCATACTGTCAGACCGTCTCATCATCTATCCTATGGGGAAGTATTTAGAAGTGCTCTTACAACTACGTTAGAGATAAGCAAGTACCCCTCATCTAAGCAGGCCTCATGCGTAGCAGTCTTTCCCCTACGTCAGCCTAGCTCTCCTCATCATCCACCTTTGTCCGACCCGCCACTGCAAATCCTTCAACTGGAAGTCCAAGTTAGACCTCTATATCTTGCAATGTGATGGTCGCCTCTCTAGTGGGTAGGTAGAACGTGTGTATCTCAAGCTTCCATCTCTCGACAAGTATTATAATCAGATGCCAATCCAACATAAAAAATGGAAGCTATACAACTCCCCAGAACCTAGCCTTTCATATGTAAGGCTCTACCCTAGGATGAATAGGAATATCTTGCTCATTCTTACATAACGACAACTCATTATGCCGAACTCGTAGTGTATAAGCCGCCTCCTACATAAACATTCAATGAAGTTAGCAAGTAATGCATCTTCAATAAAATATTTTATTGTTGATTATAATGACATTACTTACCTTGTCCTCCCAAATGGCTTGTGAATGGTAACTGGCTTGCCTCGCAAGTATATATGGATCAATCGGTCCTAGCTCCATCAATCTAGCGAACACATATAAACATGTTGAGTATACCTAAAAAAAAAAGAACAAACTTGTTAATCATTATATCTATGCATGTATTATGATGTAATGATTAGATAGAAAGGGAATATGTACTAGCCTTATTAATCTTTGGACACCTCCTCCTATTATGTACTTCTTGCCCACATGCGCTGCATTTAGTTTTGTCCAACCGCTTTAGAATGTCCATCTCCATGTGATATCGCTTATGCTTAGGTTTACTTTCTTTCGTAGTAAGTCAATGTTCAAGTGGAGATGAGGGAAACTAACTTACAGCCAGTTAATTTCGTCACCAATCGGGTAGAAATGATCTCGGTAACAATCTATTTGGTTTGCCCACTTATACCATAGCCCTATTGCTAATTTGCTGTCCACCTTTATACTTGTAGCAGCAGTACATGCATAGGAGTAGGGGGACTTATATGTTTGCTACTTTTGATAAGTGTAAGTGTGTCCCCTAAAGTCAACTATATGTGTCATTCCTCCTCCCTTTAATCCTGTTCTCATCATTTGACTACTAGTTAAAACCTAGAAATTAAAGTTCTAGAAGTTAAATGAAATGACTTTATGTACGCTTGACTGCCCCCTCCAAGTTTCATATATCTTTAAAGCGTAATCATTATAGATCTTGCTAGCATCGATTGCTTCCTTAGCATCTTTATGCCTCTTCTCCCAATAGGTGACACAGTTGTAAAATATCTTCTTAACTAATGTAGTGACAAGTAATCCACGCGCTGATTTCAAAACGGACTTATAACTCGACCATGTTTGATGTCATATATCCAAAATGGTAACATGCATCATATGTAAGAGTCTACCTATCTAAATCAACATTGTTGAACCACGCAGGAGTCCCTTCTTTAGCTTGGGCCAATTTCTCTATGAAACATTCGAATTTCCTTTGTTGTGCTTGAATACCTGTAAACAATACAAGTTTCTTGTACAATTGTTTTTTGTGGATCGTATTGAAGTTACTAGCAACATGCCATAGACAATATCTCCAAATTGCAAATGGTGGCTACTAACCCACTGATGGTTCCTTGTACGTGGAACCAATACTGGATGTCTTGTCAGATATAAGACATAAGGTTTCTCCCTTCTAGTTGACTACATGCACTTTAAGCTTACGTAGGAACTACCCCCAAGTTTCTGTTGATTCTGTATCAACAAGAGCAAATGCCAATGGAACTATTGAATTATCTTCATCTATGCTACAAGCTACCAATAGCTTATGACCATACTTTTCATATAAGAATGTGCCATTGACACATACAATAGGTTAACAGTATTTAAAGGCTTCAACGCATGGCCTAAATGTCTAGAAAACCACTTGAATTGGGACTGACCTTGCTTTGGTCAACCCTAATCTACTTGTGTCCCCGGATTGCTTAACTTCATTGAATTTAATAGTTTCGGTAACTCGTTGTATGACCTCTCCTAGTTATTGTTGCGAACCGTAACCAAGAATAGATAAGGCTGATTGCTGGATGGTTCTAAGCTCGTAGAAAGCTTGAAAAGGGTTAATGGAGAAAGGTATGAAAGGGTAAAAATGATGAATGAAACAGTAAGCAAAAACCCATGAACAGCTTCGAAGGATATGATGCACCAATGAAACTTTCGAGGACTTACAATACAATTCGATATGATACACCAATTGGTCCAATGAGATTACTCACCACCTAACCTTACTTAAGGGAAAGGATAAAAGTGATGCCAAGAGTATATAAACAGTGTTTATGTAAGGAAGAAAGTACTCAAGTGTATTTGAAGGTAATCTAATCTATTATAGCTACAAGTAAAATGGTATTTATACCCATAAGTTAGGGCAATTTGCCCAAAAGGGAAAAGACAATAAGGACATTTCCTAAAGAAGCAATGTACATAATACAAAAGGATAAAAATGAATATTTAAGGAAAACTATCATTGGTGCTATAGATTTTATATATGATACTTTACACATGGTGATACTGCATTGGCGAGATTGTTAGGAGATGTAGAAAAAAAGTACGGACAAATGGGCTTATCCGAATAGGGATGGCTTAATCAGTTCAGATTCTCTATCTATTAGCTTCTTGGTAAGGATGATGCCTAGTGATTGGTCAGTTTGGTACTAAAGAGTAATCATCAACTTAGCAGATCATAGAATAATGGGTGGTTATACAGTACGACATTAAAGATGATATGGTAAGGAAGTACTCGGCCTTGGTAGGGGTTAGTTGGAACATAAGGATTCGTCATACCAACCCCTTTAGTCTTCAGGTTCGGTTGCAAGTCAGAGTTCTCGTAGCTTGACTCCTATCATTTCCTCCGAGCTGTTTTGAATTTGGGATGAAATCTGAATGGTGCTTGTTCAATTCTCCGTCAGGGTAAGATGGACTGAAGTCAGCAATGTTGAAGGTATCAGAAACCCCATAGTCTTTAGGCAGTTCCAACCTGTAGGCGTTGTCACTGATTTTCTAGAGGATTCTAAAAAGTCCTTCCACCCTTACAGATAATTTGTTCTTCCTCTTATTCAGGAACCATTCCTTGTTGAGGTGTAGCCATACTAAGTCTCTTGACTGAAATTGTTTGGCTGACCTCCCCTTGGTCTTTTCTTGCATTCTTCTAGTAGCTAGGTCGATGTGCCGAGTGACCTTATCATAGATGTGTTGAAGAGATTATGCTTTAGCCGAGGGGTCAGGGTCTTCTTGCGCATGTGTTGGTACAGGGGTGTAGTTGAGGGGCAACTTAGGATTAAATCCATAGACTACCTTGAAGGGAGTCTGCTTAGTGGTGTCAGGTATGGTTTAGTTATAGGAGAACTTGACCTTGGCAGGAAAACGTCCCAATCAGCTAAGTTCTTTCCTATTACAGCTCGAAGCAGTAACCCCAAAGTACAATTAATCGCTTCTATTTGGATGTCAGTTTGGGGATGACATGAGGTACCGAAGAGTAATTTGGTTCCCAACTAACGCCATAAGGTTCTCTAGAAATGGCTTAATAACTTTAGGTTTCTGTCAGAGACTACACTTCTCGGCATACCGTATATTCGTATAATCTCTTGTAAGAAAAGAGAAGCAATAGCTGAAGCATCGTTAATTTTGGTACAGGGCAAGAAGTGTGCCATCTTATTGAATCGATCCTTGACAACCATTACAGAATCTTTGCCTTGAGCAATTCGTGGCAGTCCAAGAACAAAGTCCATACTTAGTTCAGTTAACGGCCTCGTTGAAACAGGTAAGGGCATTGCTTTCCTTTGTTCAGCTTGGCAATTGGCCTTTTTGTACACAGCATAGCTTTTGGCAACTTAGTGCACATCTCTTCACATTCTTAGCCAAAAGAATCGACCATTCAATAGTTTACAAGTCCTCTTCTCTCCAAAGTGTCCGAAGAGCCTTCAGCTATAGGCTTCCTTGATTAATAATTCCTATAGGGGAGGAGTCGGCATGCACAATCTCCCCCCTTGGAACAGGTAGCCATCTTCAATATAATACTTGTCTATTATCCTCCTATCCACGCATCATGAAATTATTAACCCAAAGTGTGGATCTTCGGAGTACTGTTCTTTGATACTCGTTAAACCAAATAGCTTAGTCTACAATTATGATAAAAGTACATGTCTCCTTGAAAGAGTATCTACAATTACGTTGCTCTTTCCTTGCTTGTATTTAATTGCAAAATTGAATCTCTTAAGGAATTTAACCTATCTCACTGCCGCTTCGACAACTTGGTCTGACTTCAAAGGTATCTTAGTGATTCATGGTCAGTATATATAACAAATTCTTTCGGCAGTAAGTAATGTTGCCATACTTGCATTGCTCAAATCAGTGCCAAAAGTTCCTTATCATATACGAAATAGTTCAACTGTGGTCCTCGGAGCTTCTCACTGTAGAAGGCAATTAGGCAACCTTCCTGCATCAGGATAGTACCTATTCCAACACCCGATGCGTTACATTCCAACTCAAAATTTTTTTTGAACTCATGTAATACTAACATTGGGGTGGAGATCAATCTTTCTTTTACGTTGGCAAAACTACTCTCCTCTCTTTCTCCCCATTGGAACTTGATGTTCTTCTTTGTTAGCTCGGTAAGTGGTATGGTGATGATGCTGAAATTCCTAATAAACCTTTTATAAAACAAAGCCAGTTTATGGAAACTTCTTACATTAGCACAAGTAGTAGGAGTCAGCCGCTCGACGATTGCTTTGATCTTCTTATCATCGACTTGTAATCCTCTTCTACTGACTACATACCCTCAAGAATATCACTTCCTTATGGTAGAAGCAACATTTCTTTAAATTGCTAAATAGTTTCTTGACATGAAGGATATCTAAGATTGTTTTAAGATGTTCATAGTGACTCGACATATTGGGATTGTAGATTAAGATGTCATCAAAGTACGCCACAATACACTTCTCGATGAGATGTCTCAGCACATGGTTCATAAGTCTCATGAAAGTGCTCGGAGCGCTCGACAAGTTGAAGGGCATGACCATCTAATCATAAAGTCCATGTTGAGTCTTGAACACAGTCTTCCATTCGTCTCCTGACCTCATGCGGATTTGATAGTAGCTAGACTTGAGATCAATTTTGTTGAAAATCTTGGCTCTACTCAACTTATCCAACATGTCTTCTAGCCTCGGGATCGAATACTTATATTTGATCGTGATTTTATTTATGGCTCGGCTGTCAACATACATCCGTTAGGTTTCATCCTTCTTCGACACTAGAAATGCAGGCACAATACAAGGGCTAAGACTCTCTCTTACATAAACTCTCTCCAGCAACTCATTAACTTGTCATTGAAGTTTAGAAGCTTGCTTGAGATTCATCCAATAAGCTGTCTTATTCAGTAGTGTAGCGCTAGGTACTGAGTCAATGTAGTGCTTTATTCCTTGAGTTGGGGGCAACCCCTTAAGTAACTGTTTTGGGAACAGGTCAGTATATTCATTTAGTAGCTTCTTGATTTCTTGGGGAAGCTCACCCCGCTCTTTCATTTCCAATAGTCGCCTGACAAACAATAGGATCGGCTAGTCAATATTGATGGCTTTTTGGAGCTCAGCTCTACTCATTACTTAAGCCTTCTTCGATCGGTGAGCAACTTTTGTTTGTAACTTGTTAACTTCTCTTGATGGTATCGGATTCAACGTGATCTTTTGGTCATCCTTCTTAAACATATATGTGTTCTTATAACCTTCATATATAACTCTCCTATCAAACAACCATGGCCTACCCAGCAATACATGGGAAGCACACATAGGCAGCACGTCACAGAGGATCTGGTCAGAGTAATTCCCTATAGTGATTGGTAGTAGTATTTACCAAGTGACATGTAATGCTCCTTTCTCACTCAACCAGTGTAACTTGTATGGCCTAGGATGTGCAACAGTTGGCAACTTTAGTTTTGAAACAAGATCGGCTGATGCCACATTGGTGCAACTTCCGCTATCCACAATGAGGGTATACATCTGATCATTTACCTTGCAGGTGGTATGAAACAAATTCTCTCTTTGCTCCTCCTTTTGTGAGGGTTCCACACTTATAGTGTGCCCGAACAACCATGAATAACTGATCTAAGTCCTTGAGAAACACGTCCTCTTCAATCAATTCTTTCTCGGTAGGAACCTCCTCCTCCTCGGGTTCCTCATTCGTACTCTTTACTTCTAGCTTTAGAATGTCTCCCTTAATAACCATCGTTTGTCAGTTCGGGCACTAAGCAGCCATATGTTCCAACCCTTGATACTTAAAGCACTTGATCTAGCTTGTTTTCCTGCCAGACCCTTACCCCTTCTCATAAGTTTGGGTCGGTACTTCACCATTGAGTTGTCCTTTCTACTTAGCTTTGACACTAACTCTTCTGCTTAACTCAATACTTGATTGAGCTTGGTGACTTGCTTGACTAGGTCAGCTAGTTGGCATTTTTGGTCGTTACTCAGCTCCTTCTTTGTCTCTCTACTTGCTGGCCAATCTTAATAGCTTCATCCACTATGTCTAGTCGTTGAAGCTCTACAATATCTCGGATGTCTCCTTTCAATCCAATAATAAATCTTGAGACTTTTTGAGCTAGTGGTTCCTCCACTTTACATTGTATCATAAGCATTTCGAATTCTTGAACATACTCATCAATAGTTCAACTTTCTTATCTTAGCTCTTAAAGTTGAGGGAAAGTATCTTAAAGATATGTTTCTAGCATGAATCTGTTTTTGAGTACTCTCTTCATCTCGAACTAAGTGTTAATCTCTTAATACCCCTCTCTTCTTCTCATGGCCTGAAAATTCTTCCACCATATGGGGGCATATCTGAAGAATTTAATAGCAACAGTCCTCACTTTTTCATAATCTTCATATTGATAGTAATCAAACATACGTTCTACCTTCTCTTCCCAATCCAAATACTCGTCAGCATTCCCAAATTCATTGAAACTAGAAATCGGAAGCTTCACATGGTTAGATGCTCTGGGGACTCGTATACGCTTCTCTTCAAAATACTCTTCTTCTACCTCATTAAGCTCTCTCAGGTCTATCTTTCGTTTGACTCATTCACCAACTCTTCTACCTCGAACTAGTCAAGTTAGGTTCTAACCTCTAACAAGTTGAGTAGCTTATGGAGTTTTTTGTCTCAGTGGGTCAGCAAGACAGCGCATGAATAGCATGGGTAAGATCTACTAAGAGATTAGCTACCTCGTCAATCCTCTCATTAGTGCTTCTAGGGTTTCCCTAAGACTGTTGTCCATGGTAGATAACTCCACTGTCATCACTAGTATCAACATTCACATTTAGATCTGTCATTTTTTCTCATAGATTCAAAATTCAAATAAATACTTCAGAAAGTGAACAGCTAATAATACAGTAGTCAAACGAACATAATAACTTGTTCTGTTTCTCATATGCAAAATAGAGTATAACAGAACTTAAGAAGAACTAACTAGAGCTCATAGAAAACCTTTGCTCTGATACCAAGATGTTGTGAACTGTAACCAAGAACAGATAAGGCCGATCATTGGATGGGTCTAAGCTTGTAGAAAGCTCGAAAAGGTTTAATGGGGAAATGTACGAAAGGATGAAAATGACGAATGAAACAGTAAGCAAAAACTCATGAATAGCTCCAAAGGATATGATGCACCAATGGAACTTCCGAAAACTTATGGCATAATTCGATATGACGTATAAATTGGTCCAATAAGGTTACTTGCTACTTAACCTTGCTTAAGGGAAAGGATAAGAGTGATACTGAGAGCAAATAAACAGTGTTTACATAAGGAAGAAAGTACTCAAGTGTATTTGAAGGTAATCTAATTTATTACAACTATAACTACAAGTATAAGGGTATTTATACTAGTAAGTTAGGCCAACTTGCCCAAAGGGAAAAGACAATAAAGACATTTCTTAAAAAAACAATGTTACGATACAGAAGGGTAGAAATGAATATATAAGGAAAACAATCATTGATGCTACAGATTCTACATATGATATTGTACACGTGGTGATGCTACATTAACGAGGTTGTTAGGAGATGTGGACAAAAAGTATAGACAGATGGGCTTATCCAAGTAGGGATGGCTTAGTTAGTCTGGATTTTCTATCTCTTGGCTTCTCGACAAGGATGATGCCGAGTGATTGGTCAGCTCAGCACTAGAGAGTAATCATCAACTCGGCATACCATAAAATAATGGGTAGTCATATGACATGACATTAAAGGTGACTCAGCAAGGAAGTATTTAGCCTTGGCAGGGGTTGGTTAGAACATAAGGATTTGTCATGCCATCCCCTTTAGTCTTCGAGCTCGGCTGTAAGTCAAAGATCCCATAGCTTGATTCTCATCATTTACTATATATTATCTCAATAGCTTTTTGCTTAGCCTCGAAAATCCTTCTATTGCTTACTGTCTACTCGTATATAGTTTGTACGTTAGCTGTAAGATCAAGTATCTTAACATCAGGGTTGTTTTGTATACTATTGATAAATAGTGTAGCCATTATGTTATTGTCAAGCTGAGGATTATCCTGGTTTATCATCGGGTTCACATAAGCGTGCGGACTCTTTAGAATTGTTATTTTGAAAAGACCCTCTACTTTCTTCAAGTAAGCCCATAGCCTCCACTTATAACCTTATTCTTTCTTCTTATAGTAGACTGCGTATACATTCGGTTTCGAAATATCCATATGAATATCACAATGGTTCCTTATGTGGAATAACTCCACCATATCTATGAGATCCTCCTTTGTATTGAAATGCATACTAACACTTAATTCATTGGAATTGCTGATGCTGCTGCACATTTCATTGACATCTCTCTCAAATGTTACGTAGCTATTGCCATCGTATCAACTATTGTAAAATGGGGTAAAATCTCTCACAAGGCTGTCTACCAATTCATTTATTGGCCAAAAATCCTGAAACTGCCTGCTAAACAATACTTCACCAGTACGATTATGGGGCTTGCTTAGGCCATCTTCGCAAAAAAGTTAAACAGGTATACTGCTCCCAACAACATATGGTCTCACTTAGGCCTATCCTAAGTCCTCAGCGTAGTCATCTTCATGGTGGTCAACATCATCCTCATCACTATGCACATCTACCTTATCTTGTCCATCATTGTCGACATTTATGTTCATATGCATTCTGTCTACATACGGATCATAAGACTCTTTGTGTTTGATAATAGGAGCTAATGCTTCGTCAAGATGCTCTTCTGTGATATTCATGCGCTCGTACTTAGAGAAATCCATGTACGGTTCATTTGATTGATCCACATTTGGTTGTTTCGTATTGGTTATTGTTGAATGCACATTAGGATCTGCAAGGTTTAGATTGTTTGGCTTATGTATTTAATGCTTGTATTAGGCATTTAATTCATCATTGTGCCTTATGTATACTTCCTCAATATTCCGTTCCTTAAAAGACTTCGTCATCTCAATGAAATTCTCAATATCATAATTGTCTTTAATGGCCATAAACTCGTAGACAACTTCAGCATCATGGAAAAAGGGATGCCTGTACACGAGTTCAACACCACTCGAGTCAACTCTGGAGCATCCACAAATTCTCCGACTGAAATGAGAGAAGTTCGAATCCTTCTCAAATTTTAACTTCTTAACGGGCTCCTTATCATATTTCAACCCCTAACTACCTATTACTATATTTCCATTTGTATAAACAATAACTTTTATGTAATCTATCATTTTTACCTTAGCAATGATATGATGAACCGAATATTTAGATGAAATTAAAAACTTCATCTACATACTAAACGATAACTTTACAAAATGTACTTAGTCATCTCGTTAAGCTACACCGTATACTTCCCAACTTTAGCTATTAATTCAACACAACATAATCAAAACGCCAATATATATATATATACACACACACACACAACAATTTTCACCTATAGTTGAATATTCATTCGTATAACTTATGTATTGTAATACAAAAAATTCCTAAACTTAGATAATATATAATAAAATTTCATGAAATATTAATAATTTACTCAATTTACAGTATATTTATGATTACGAAATTGACGTAATTAAGTAACAAATTTTTTTTTTTAAAAATTACATAATGTCGATTACTAGTAACATAAAAAAAAAAAACATGCCTATAAATTATAAATTATTACCTGTTTCAAACGTACACTTGCGTTAAGAAATAGTCCGGTACTTCAACCATGGGTTTCCTTGAGTTTTCTCTATGTTTTGGAAATTTTTAGAAATTGATATGGGTAAAAATGAAATATGGCCGCATAGAGTCAGTACAGTGAAGGCGTATGTATTGCATGTGCTTTCGATTATAATGAATTACACTGAAGGCGTATCCAGTACATGTATCTTTTATATAACAAACATTACTAAGTGAAGATATATCTAGTATATGTGTCTTCACCATATCATATTCATATTTTTTTTTTTCAAAATAAGCTATTTTTTATAATATTTTTCAAAAAAGGCCGGATTTGTATAAAAACCAGATAAACATAGCACGAGTTATTGGATATCTCTAAAGAATTTCACAGTGTGCACGGCAAGATACACCTAAAAAAAAAAGAAAAAGAAATAAAAACCACATTTTCAACAATTAGGTCACATTCTATGTCTGGTTCCTTCATTTCACCATGAATTTGTCGGCATTTAATTTCTGCTTCCCAAGAAATATTATTGCTTTATTGATATACTTAAGGAGGGATGCCGCTGCTATACATATATATATATGTTTATATAATTGACTTTTGCATTTGATTCTAGTGTCCCAAACTTTATTTCTAGTATTGTTAACTCTGAGATGTTGCAAAATTTTATGGTAACTGAACAGTGTTTGGAGAAGACTAATCCACGTGTTGTCCCGATTGTTTGATGTAGCCATGGTCCGTTTTCTTTGTTTGGTTTTTTTTTTTTGCAACTATATTACATTTGTTTGGGTTGGATGAAGGCTTATTTCAAAAAAAATATTATTAACTTTGAGATGATATTTCATGAGTTTCAAATTTAAAAAAAAAAAAAGAAAGTTACCATATAAAATTTTCTTCGGCCCTTAGAAAGTTGGCCTTTTTTTTTTTTTTGTTTCCTAGGAAAAGTAGACTTTTAATCCTTAACATTTATTCACTTTTTATTTGAATCATCAATATTTTTCTTATTATGTTTAAGTCTTTAACATTTTTAAAACCTTATAAAAATAGAATTTTTATCAAATTTATTAATTTTTTCATGCATTAGCTTTTTCTTGGCTTTGGGATAGTTGGGCATAATGATTAGGATTTGTATAATTTTTCCAACCCATTTTTCTTAATTTTAGTTATTTTATGTGATATTTAATATCATCTTATGTAATTAAATACATTTGACATTACTTTTACATAATTAATTACATTTAATGCTATCATTTCATTAAATTAAATCATGTGGACTAAGGTGAAGTAAATACTTTTTCTGAATTAACAAATTGAAATCCTATCTTTTTAAGGTTTTTAAAATGTTAAGAACTCAAATAAAAAGAAAAAAAAAGGGGTTAAAAACTCAAATAAATAAATGGGTAAATGTTAAGACTATAAATATGCTTTTTCTCTTTTATCTTCCTCAGTGACACTGCATTTGTAATGAGAAACAACTCAGCCGATAATGTACATAATGTATTATGTAAATATGATATGTAAATTATAAATAGTAATTGATTTAAAAATGATCACTTTTATTATTATTATTTTAATATTTTATTAGTATTGAAATATCACATATAAATAAAACGTAAATGAATAATCGGGTGGGTTTAAAAGAAATGGGTTAAGGGGAGATGCACCAAAGTTTAACCGCAAGTTGATATACTTAACATCCATTAAGACCGGAAAAATATTTATATTTGACATTAGGGTCTTATTTGGTACCTAATTCTCTGACATTGTAATAAAGTGATTTGTCTTTTAACATATGTGTCGCGTTGGTGTTTTAAGTTACATATTTTGGTATATTTAGCAAATGCCTTTAAACTATTAAATTACTATATTGTTCTAAAAAAGATGACAAGACTTTAAAAAATAATAAAGTAATCGAAATTTTAATAACTTTCCATCCTAAATTACTCCAATTTGAAGGGAAAAAAAATATAAGTCCTAGAGAAAACTTTCCTTTCTAAATCTATCCTTCCCATTTTCCTTCCATATTTTAAAAAACATTCCTTCCACATTCTTTCCTTCCATCTAAACAAGAACATGTACTATTTTTTTCCTTCCATTTTCTTTTTCGCTAATTCATTCCTTCCATTTTCCATCCCTCATAATTCTATCCCTCTTCTCAAACATAACCTTAAGCTTTTCTTTCATCTAGACTACCTTCACCTTAGGATGTTGTACAATATCTCACTAAAGTGAAACAAAATTTACTATCATACATACATGTGTTTTCACAATGTGAACAATAGCATGCGCATTGAATCATCTTTTACCACATCTAACATAGAACTACTAGCAACTATTGTTCCTTAGTCTGAACAAGTTTCAAATCTTAGCTCCTCTAATCACTACTAGATCTCTAATATGCTATGGAATCTAAATGTATAATAATGAACAACATGATGTATTACACAAACAGATAAAATAATACAAGATAACTCTAAGATACATATTATATCTTATCCTATGATAGCCTTGACTTTATTTACGCTAAGAATCTTTCTTTTGTGGCATTATTGTAAACCTTACAAATGTAGTCTTTTGAGTATAAAGTTGGACTCGAGTATTGTAAGTAATTCCCTTAAATCAACAGAGTCGATAAATTTAAAACTAATTAAAATTTTAAATTCGAAACCTACAATCGAAATCTTAATTGCGTATTAAAAACCTTATACCCTAGATATGTATATATAAATATTAGAAATTGAGCCTAAATATGATTAAAACTCTAAAACTAAAACTTTAAACTTATAAACTTATAAATTTGCTTTTCTAATAATAAAACTCTAATTAGGTATAATTATCGATCGATAAGTTTAATCACGTAAAATTGTTAATGAATAACTAGAGATAACTTTTAATTGCTAATAAATGTAAGAGTACTAAATTAATTTACAAAATTAATAATATTATTTTATGTTATATAACTTTAATTATTTGGACATAAGTTTATTGCTTATTTGTTGTTTAGGTATTATATAGTAAATATTAATTTTATATCTTATAATTTCCTTTTTAATTATAATATATATTATTCTAAATATTATTTATGGAGTTAGAAATATTTAGAGAAAATTCATATATTTATAGAGTTTGAAATATTAATTTTATATCTCATTTCCTTCTTTTTCTTTTTCCTTTTTTTTCCCTCCATTGACCATGAGCTACATAACCCCTCTAGAACTCTCTCTCACTTTCTTTCTTTGTCCCAAATTTACATACACTTTTAGTCCATTTTCTCTCCCATTTTAGATTGAAACTTTCTCTTTTTCGCATCTTCTTCACTTTGTTTTCCCTTATTTTTCTTCATCTAACATTTCACTACAAACTACACTACCTACTTCATATAGTACCAACTTCTAGAGAGGGATAACAAGGAGATTTCTTCACCAAAATTTATCAAGAACAAGTAACTATGTTACCTTTGTATTTTATTAATGTTAGTTTTATTATGTAAATTAGGTTTTGTGTATTTTCTTGTATATTTTCATGTATTTCCATATTTGATGTGTTGGTTTGTATTTTAGTATTTTGTTTCAAAAATCTTATGTATATGTAATGGATTTTATGTATACAATATTTGTAACGCCCTAGAACTTTGAACAATGCAAACCACCACATGTTTTTAGTCTTCTAATGACACGTCAGGCTCTAAAAACCACAATGAATATTTCAAACTTGACATTTAAAACCATTAACATCGGTATATAAAAAAAAACCTCCCAGTTCATAACATTCAAACTTCATATTTCATACTCCATAAGTGCCAATAAGATTAATGAACTCTTTTGTTTTTCACAATGGAAATAACGTAAATGAAATCAAACAACTAGTATGAATAGAAATTAAAAGATAGAATAAGTCTCAATCATAATTTTATTTCAATCCTTATTACTACTCCTAATATTGTTGGCTATCATCGTGATAATAGCTTCCAAAATTGATATTCGGATAGTAATAACTATTACTTTAATCTTAAACTCTAACATTTGCATAACCAGCATATTCTCTGTAACTATAATCTTTATAAACATTATTCTGACCTGTAGCTAAGAAAAAGAAATAATATGGTGAGTTGAAGCCCGATATGTAACAAACAACCACATGCGTGTGATCAAACGATATATATTTACATGTGTAGAAATGAAAAATAAGTAAATCAGACAATTCATTTAATTATCTTTATTTTTAGGTCAAATACATAACACATGATAGTGGTTCTCATGACCTATTCACATCATAATCGTATTATAACTTAACGTTTAGGCGTATCTTTTTAGGCCCCTTTATAACCTAACGTAGGGTATGCCTTCTCAAGCTCTTTTACAGCAATCTAGATTTACCTTATATCATTTCCATGTAAGACTCCACAAGGTACAATGTATCACATAGATTATTAAGGTTGCTCCCTAAGGTTCTGTTACTACGAGCCCCTAGGACGAACCAAACATAAGCAACAAAAAGATATATAAGTCGAATATACATTTAATTCATTTTAATTTTTATTATCCTAATGCTCACATACAACAAGCAAGCGTCATGTACTTGGATATTTAGAATCCGTTACCAATGAATTAAGCCTAGCTTTAAATCCTAAAAACAATATATACTCATTAAACTTCTTTAAATATTGAATAAAGGATTTTTCCTAAGTAAAACTCACTTTTAGATCATTTAAATCTCCTTAAATTCACTTAATGATATATTGAAGGGGTTTACTTTAGAAGTAACAAAATAATAAAATAAAAAAGGGAAAAAACTCAACTTGAAGGAGCAAAGCCTATGACATGGTCAAGGATATGATTATATCTTTTTGGCTGTATAACTTACTGAGTTATACTTCACAATTGTAAGGGATACACCCAGGGACGTAGTTATGTCTTTTGGTCATTTAACCTATTGTTCAATTTTTTTTTCTTTCACCTAAACTCCTTTCTAAACCTAAACAACACCACCCCATAACTCTACATCACAAACCCTTGATTCAAATCAACAAAACCTTCCCAAAATCCATTTTTATAATGTTTTCAATTAAGAAGGCAAAACCACAACTTGCCAAAGAATCAATAATTTTAGGGATTCTTGGGAAGACACAACAATTACCTTAATCTTGACAATCCTTTAGAGTTTCTCATTTTTCCTTAACTAATTACTCGTAACCTTAAACAATTATAATAGAATCTTAGTTTCTAAAAAAAAAAGAAAACTCAAAACCACAAATCAATTTTCACTTGCCAAGGTCCTCTAGGGTTGCATTCCTCACACAAACTACTCTTGTTCTTGAGGGCTTCCAAAAATTACAAGAGAGAAGTCTAAGACTATAGTGCACAAATAGTCCAATTGTGCACTAATTAGGTTAGGGTTTCATTTTAACTCTTTTCTTGAATTTTTGATATCACCCTTCATTAAACCATAACTTAAGACCTTAATAACCTTTTCCTCAAAACTTAATTACCCTTTCAATTTTATCATGACTTTTATTATCTAATGACTCCCTTTTCTCTCTTTTATTTTTTTTTTAGGTATTACATTCTTCCCCCTAGAAGACTTTCGTCCTTGAAAGTTGCTTGATTATTGGATCCCACTACGTGAAAGTACGTTAAAGAATAGTAAGAACTAACTATAAAATATACAAATTGGAGTTAGAACAAAAAAATCATACACGATTGAAAATTTAAGATAAATTGAGAAGAATATGTAAAAAATTTAAGTTAAACTATGTTTATATTATACTTAGGTTATAATGGGCAACTAGATAAATGATAATAGATATTTTGTAATTTAGGAACCTAGTTTTTCCAAATACTTATAAATTTTATTATTTTTTAGGTACTCAATTATTGAGTTTTGGAATGTCAAAGGTTTAGAGAGTGAGCATAAATCCAAGTAAGGGAGTTCCAATGACCTGCTATCTGCTTGTGTGTGATATTTGCGGGTTGTTATTGCCTATATGTCTACATAACTGCTTTGCCCTGTGTGCTATCATCTATGTGATCGCCTTCTTAAATCGATAAATATAAATATCTGACAAAAATAATTGACTATATTTGTTGCGTGTCTATGACTCAACTAATATATTTATGGAAAGCGCTAACTTTGCAAAATTTTTTAAAAAGTATTTTTGGAAACGTTTTTCCAATCTTAAATAGATTCTTATATGATTTATGTAAGGCTTGTAGCACCCATTGATGATATTTTTATCATTGAAGTATAGCTAGCATGATATCTCCAATTGATTGCGAGAAAACTCGCATAATTGTGCCTATGAGGCCTTAGATATATTTTGATTGTGAGAAGACTTGCATAGTTGTACCCATGAGGCCTTAGATATTGTTGATGGATGTCCCTAGTTAAAGTTTACCTATTTGGATTGGTGTTTCTCTCTTGGTTTTGGTATAATTAAGTGTTGTTTAGAAGGACAGTACCCCTAGTCAGCTTTGTGCGATTAAGGTGAAGTGCTTTATGCGAGTAAGTACGAAGGATAATCAATGTGTAGATGATGTAAATCTATACCTTCTATAGTTTCAGACTCTAATGGATGTGTTGTTTACATTCATAGCGCATATATTCATTTCGTGTATAGATAAACTTGCATATATTCTAATAATGTTTGATAACTTATTTGAATGATAGTAGTGAGAAATGAACTCACTTAACTATGGTATGCTCATTCCCTCATAGTTTTTTTTTTTTTTTTTACAAGTTCATTTTGTTGTTGATGAATTTAAGGGTTAGGAAATAGTCCTACAAAAGAGAATAAAATACTTAGTATCGGGGCCAGTTCGGTACGGCCAGTCCGATGCGGCCAATCCGATACTTAAGTTAGAATGGTGATTTAGTATAGTAAGTATGAAAATAAGAAGTGTTCAAAACCTCTTATCAAGTTTCTTTCCGATATTTATAGACGGTTATTGTGTTTAATGCAATTGTCGAGGTAACTGTTAAGACACGTGGAGCGCTCTTTACTTGACATCTCCCCTAATATGTAGGGATAGCAAGCAGTTGTAAAATATAACCGTACTTATGATAACTGTTCACGCTATAGATTTAAATTAAAACTAGGAGCGTTTCTTTTACTTGGCATAATTGCCAATTGTCTTCTAAAGAGTGCGAATGCTGAGAGATTTGATTACCTGGCTTCTCGATTGACAAAAGGATGAGTATAAGTTGAGTGAAAACTGACTATCAATACGTTTAAGTTGAGACTGGGATAAATTTTGAGTGCTGAGTGCAAATTGAAGATATGTAAGATAGTGTCAAAATTAATTGAGAAGGGTATAGATAGTACAGAAACGTCCTATGTAGAAAACATTTACATGTTAGAACTTAGTATAATTTAGTATTTCTTGTAAATTTATAAAGTTGATTTACCCTATCTTATTATTTTATAGGGAATACCGATTCTCTATAGTTTTGATAAACTGTAAAATATTGGATATCCATAGTTATTTATATATTACAGTAAGTTAATATATTAAAAATCGGAAACCTTAGTAATTAATTATTTAGAGCCTTGTAATTTCTAACTTATAAGGCGATTTTTGTAGCATGGGTGCATACATGATATAAAAATTTTAGGCAATCTTATTAGACTCCCCTTAATATTATGACAGTTACTTATCTATATAGAATTGCTTTATATATACTAATAAATTTGTAACCAATTTCTACTACAACATTTGTAGTGATAGAAATCAAGCTACGGGACCCCTGACTTACAGTTGAGCCTAAGGACTAAAGGGGTTGGCATGAAAAATTCTCATGTTCTAACCAACCCTTACCGAGGCCTAGTACTTACTTGCCGAGTCACCTCTAATGCCATATCATATGACTGCCCTTTATTCTGTAGCATGTCAAGTTGATGTTTACTTTCTATTGCCGAGCTGCCCAATCACTCGGTATCATCCTTGTCGAGAAGTCGAGAGATTTAATCCGGACCGATTAAGTCATCCTTGCTTAGACAAGCCTACTTGTCCGTACTTTTTTGTTCGCATCTCTTAACAAACCCTACCAATACCACATCACAATATGTACAGTATCATATGTAGAATCTATAGCACCAATGATTATTTTCCTTATAAATTCATTTTTGTCCCTTTGTAACATGTAATTTGCCCCTTTAGGAAATGCCCTTTTTGTCTTTCCCCTTTTGGGCAGGTTACCCTAATTTGTGAGTATAAATATTCTTGTACTTGCAGTTGTAAGATCATCAGATTACCTTCAATATACTTATACTTTCTTCCATGCATAAACATTGCTTATTTACTCTCGACATCACTCTTTTCTTTTCCCTTAAGCAAGGTTAGGTGGCGAGTAACCTTACTGGCTTACCAGTCCGATTCGTACATCATATCGAATTATGTTGTGAGTCTTCGAAAGTTCCTTTGGTATGTCATATCCTTTATAACTGTTCATAGATTTTTGCTTACTGCTCCATTACCTTTCCCCATTAGCCGCCCACCCCCCTCTTTTCTTTGAGTTATCTGCAAGCTTGGACGACCAGCCTTGTTTGTTCTTGGTTACGATTCACACCATCTTAGTATTAGAGTAGAGGTTTTGTGTGAACTAAAATTAGTTCTTCTTGAATTTCTGTTGTGCTTTGTTTTGCTTATGTGAAATGGAGTTGGTTATTGAGTTTATCTGTTTGTTGTGTTATTAGCTGTTCACTTTCTGAAGTATTTGTTTAAATTCTGAATCCGTGAGAAAAAAATGATAGACCTAAATATAAATGTTGGTACTGGTGATGATAGTAGAGTTGTCCACCATGGGTGTCAATCTTAGGGAACTCTTAGAAGTACTGACGGGAGGTTCGATGAGATAGCTAACCTCTTAGTAGATTCGACTCGAGCTATTCATAAACTGTCTTACTGACATACTGAGGTCGCATAAAAAACTCCATAAGCTGCTCAACCTGTAAGAGGTCAAAACCCAGCGCGACCATTTTGAGGTGGAGGAGTTGGTGGACAAGTAATGTAAAAGATAGACATGAGAGAGCTTGATGAGGAGGAAGAAGAGTATTTTGAAGAGGAGCATGTACAATTCCCCTGAGCATCCGACCATGTGAAGCTTTGGATTCTGATTTTTAATGGATCTGGGATTACTGACGAATATCTAGATTAGAAAGAGAAGGTAGAGCATGTGTTTGATTATTACCAGTATGAGGATTACGAAAAAGTGAGGATTGCTGCTGTTGAATTTTTCAAATATGCCATCATATGGTGGAAGAACTTTCAGGCCATGAGAAGGAGAGAGGGGTACTGAGAGTTTAATACTTGGCCTGAGATGAAGAGAGTGCTCATAAACAAATTCGTGCCAGAAACATATCTCCAAGATACTTTCATTTGGCTTCAGGCGCTGAGACAAGTCGACCAAATTATTAATGAGTATGTTTAGGAATTCCAAATGCTTATGATACAATGCGAAGTGGAGGAACCATCAGCCTAAACAGTCTCAAGATTTGTTAGTGGGTTAAGAGGAGACATTCGAGATGTTGTAGAACTGCAATGATTTGACTGCTCAGTGTGTAGAGAAGTAAGGACGAAGCCAAGCAATGGCTCGAATGCCAACTAACCAATAAGGACAGGCAAGTAACCGAACTTTACTAAGTGTTGAGTCGAGTAGAAGGGTTAATGTTAGAGCCATGCAGAAAAGCTAACTTGAAGATGTAGTACCGACTCGAATATATGAGATGGGGCAAGGGTCTAGCAGGAAGACTAGCCAGATTAAATGCTTTAAGTACCAGGGGTTCGAACATATGGCTACTCAATACCTAAACCAAAGAACGATGGTCATTAAGGGAAACATCCCAAAGTTAGACGTAGAGAGTACGGATGAGGAACCCGAGGAGGAGGAGGAGGTTCTTGTTGATAAAGAGTTAATTGAGGAAGACGTGTATGCTGAGGACTTGGACCAGCTACTCATGGTTGTTTGATGCACTATGAGCATGAAACCCTCGTGAGAGGAGGAGTAGAGAGAAAACTTATTTCATATCACCTGTAAGGTGAATGAACAGATGTGCGCCCTCATCATAGACAGTCGAAGTTGCACTAATGTGGCGTCAGCCATCCTAGTCTCAAAACTGAGGTTATTGACTGTTGCATATCCAAAGTCATACAAGTTGCACTGGTTAAGTGAGAAGGGAGCATTATATGTCACTTGGCAAATACTACTGTCGATCATTATTGGCAATTATTTTGACCAGATTCTTTACGACGTATTGCTCTTATGCACTTCCCACATGTTATTAGGAAGACTGTGGCTGTTTGATAAGAGAGTCATCCACGACAGTTGCAGGAATACCTATATGCTCGAGAAGGATGATTGAAAGATTACGCTAAATTCGATGCCACCAAGGGAAGTTCACAAGTTATAGAAAAAACTTGCTCACGGATTGAAGAAGGCTTTGGTGATGAGTAGAGTCGAGCTCCGAGAGGCCATTAATGCCAATGAGCCAACCCTCCTATTAGTTGAGCGACTAGTGGAAATGAAGGAGCGGGACGATTTACCCTAGGAGGTGAGAGAACTATTACATGAATATGCCGACCTGTTCCTAGAACAATTACTTGAAGGGTTACCCCTGATCCGATGCATAGAGCACTGTATTGACTTAGTACTCGGTGTTGCACTACTAAATAAGCTAGCTTATTATATGAAACCCGAGCAAGCTTTTGAGCTTCAATGTTAAGTTAATGAGTTGCTAGAAAGAGGATACCTGGAAAGAGGATACATGAGAGAGAGTTTCAACTCTTGTGTTGTGCCTACGCTTCTAGTACCGAAGAAGGATGGAACCTGGCGAATGTGTGTTGATAGTAGAGCCATAAAAAAAATAATGATCAAATATAGGTATTCAATCCTGAGGTTAGAAGACATGTTGGATGAACTGAGTGAAGCTCAAATTTTTGGCAAAATTGATCTTAAGTCTGGCTACCATCAAATCCGCATAAGGACAGGAGATAAGTAGAAGATTACGTTCAAGACTTGACATGGACTTTACAAGTGGATAATCATGCCTCGACTACCTTCATGAGGCTTTTGAACCATGTGCTGAGACATCTCATCAGGAAGTGTGTCATGGTGTACTTCAATGACATCCTGATCTACAGTACTAACATGCCGAGTTACTGTAAACACATTCAAGCAGTCTTGAATATTCTCCATGCCGAGAGATTATTTAGCAACCTAAAGAAATGTTGCTTTTGCCAAGAGGAAGTGGTATTCTTGGGTTATGTAGTCAGTGGTGGAGGTTTGCGAGTCGATGATGAGAAGATCTGAGCAATTGTTGAATGGCTAACCCCTATTACTTGTGTCGACGTGAGAAGTTTCCATGGATTACCTTCGTTTTACTAAAGGTTCATCCGAAACTTGAATACCTTCACTGTACCCCTTACTAAATTAACGAGGAAAAACGCCGACTTCCGATGAGAAGAAAGGGAGTAAAGGAGTTTTGCCAAGATAAAGAAGAAGTTAACCTCCGCCCCAGTGTTAGTGCTCCGCTACTTCAATAAAATTTTTGAGCTAAAATGCAACGCATCAATCATTGTAATAGGTGCTATCCTAATGCAAGAAGGCCAACCAATTGCCTTCTATAGTGAGAAGCTCCGAGCACTACCCTAGTTAAATTACTTTATGTATGACAAAGAGCTCTTGGCACTAATCCGAGTATTACAAGTGTGGCAGCACTATCTACTATCGAGAGAATTGTCATATATACTGACTATGAGTCACTGCGGTACCTTTGAAGTCAGCCCAAACTATCTAAGCGGCAGGCGAGATGGGTTGAATTTTTTGAGGGATTCAATTTTGTGATCAAATACAAGTAAGGAAAGAACAATATAGTTGCAAATGCTCTTTCTAGGAGGCATGCACTCTTATCAGAATTGCAGACTAATCTGTTTGGTTTTGCGAGTATCAAAGAATAGTACTTTGAGGATCTATACTTTGGACCAATAATTTTGCGATTCGTGGATGGGAAGACGGTGGATGAGTATTATGTAGAGGATGGCTATCTGTTCTCGGAGGGGAAACTGTGTGTGCCGACTTGTTCCCTATGGGAATTATTAATCAAAGAAGCCACAGCGGCAGAATCTCTGGACACTTTAGAGAAAGGAAGACCTGTGAACTATTGAATGGCCGATTTTTTTGGCCGAGAATGAGAAGAGATGTGTATCGAGTGGTCAAAAGTTGTGTTGTGTGCAAAAAGGCTAAGTGCTGAGCCGAACAAGGGAAAGTAATGCCCCTACATGTCCCAACGAGGTTGTGGACTAAACTAAGTATGGACTTTGTTCTCGAACTGGCCAGGGAAAAGATTCTGTAATGGTTATCGTGGATCGGTTTAATAAGATGGCATGCTTTGTGCCCTGTACCAAAACTAGTGATGCTTTAGCTATTGCTTCTCTTTTCTTACATGGCGTGCCGAGAAGTGTGGTCTCTAACAGAGACCTGAAGTTCTTAAGCCATTTTTGGAGAACTCTATGGCATCGGCTGGGAACCACATTACTCTTCAGTGTCTCATGTTACCCCTAAATCAACGACCGAATAGAGTTGGTTAATTGTACTTTGGGTTCATTGCTCTGAGCTGCAGTAAGCAAGAACTTGGCTGATTGGGACATCTACCTATCAGTAGTCAAGTTTTCTTATAATCGAATCGTACATGACACCACCAAGCAGACCTCCTTTGAAGTGGTCTATGGATTCAATCTCGAGTTGCTCTTCGACCATGCCTCTATACTTGCACTTGTGCATGAAGACTCTGATGCCTCGGCCAGAGCACAATCCATTCAACACATCTATGATAAGGTCACTTGGTACATTGACCAAGCTACCAAAAGAATGCATGAAAAGACCAAGGGTCGATTAGCCACATAATTTCAGCCAGGAGACTTGGTATGGCTACACCTTAGCAAGGAGTGGTTCTCGAATAAAAGGAAGAACAAGTTATCTACAAGAGCGGAAGGACCTTTCAGAATTCTCCAGAAAGTCAGTGACAACACCTACAAGTTGGAGTTACTTGAGGACTATGGGGTTTCTGATGCCTTTAATATTGCTGACCTCAGTCCATACCACCTTGACAGAGGACTGAATGAATACCATTCGAATTTGATCCTAAATCCAAAATAACCCAAAGGGAATGATGGGAATCAAGCTATGGGACCTTTGATCCACAGGTGAGCTTGAGGACTAGAGGGGTTAGCACGACGAATCCTCATGTTTTAACTAACCCTTGCTGAGGTCGAATACTGACCTACCGAGGCCGAATACTCACTTGCCGAGTCACCTCTAATGCCGTGCCATATGATCGCCCCTTGTTTTGTGGTATGTTGAGTTGACGATTACTCTCTATTGCCAAGCTACTCAATCACTCGACATCATCCTTACTGAGAGGCCGAGAGAGTAAATCCAAACTGATTAAACCATCCTTGCTCAGACAAGCCTATCTATCCATACTTTTTTGTTCACATCTCCTAACGACCCCACTAATGCCACATCACCACGTGTATAGTATCATATGTAGAATTTGTAGTACCAATGATTATTTTCCTTGTATATTTGTTTTTGCCCCTTTATAACATGTACATTACCCCTTTAAGAAATGCCCTTTTTGTCTTTTCCTAAGTTGCCTTAATTTGTGGGTATAAATATCCCTGTACTTGCAGTTGTAAGATCATCAAATTACCTTCAATACACTTGAATACTTTCTTCCTTGCATAAACATTGCTTATTTACTCTCAGCATCACTCTTATCCTTTCCCTTAAGCAAGGTTAGGTGGTGAGTAACCTTATTGGACTGATTCATGCGTCATATCAAATTGTGCTGTAAATCCTCAGAAGTTCCTTTAGTGCATCATATCTTTTGGAATTGTTCGTGGGTTTTTGCTTATTGCTCCATTCGTCTTTGTCACTCTTTTCGTACTTTTCCCCATTAGCCTTTTTTTTTAAGCTTTCTGCATGCTTGGACCTATTCAGCGACTGGCCTTTTCATACGAGTTTTCTCTAGCCATTAGATGCCAGTAATACTACACCATCCTCTAACTTAACAATCACCATACTAGCAATAATCTTACCTTTATCATTGTGTATGTGGCTTGGTCATTCCTTTTCAATCACTCATCCCTTATGTAACCCTTCTACTTACAACGACAACAAATTTTGTTGTGATCTCTAGATTTCCATCTTAATAAATACCTCAAAAGACTATCGAACTCTAATAATTAGGCCATGTACAACCTTATTACTCATAGATCCCATTTCATGGTTTAATTAGCCTTAGCTCAATAAATTGCTCTTAACCACTTCAATCAACAATCTCTTATTCACTATTTAACACACTTAATAGCATATATATATATATATATATTATGTTTACATAAGGTCAAATGTTAACACAAAATAGGATATAACTTATTTACTAAGTAACCATAAAGTAAGAAAGTGAGAAGACCCTACATACTACCTTAATCAACCATGTGACATAGCCTAATTAACCACATTAGCCCATCCATTAGCTAGCCACCTAAGTAGCCATTTAAGGTCATATAACCAAGCTTCCTTGGTCGATCAACTAGCGCTCTATTGTATATGCTCTAACTTCATCCATTTTCAAGTTCTTTGCCTAATCATTCTTCTAAATATCTTTTATGGAGTGTTTGCTTTGTTGAATGGAATAAAGGGGGAATGGAATCACAATTACCATAGAATGAAGCAAGTTTGTAATAAATTATTTGTAAATCCAAGAAAAAAATAAATAAAAACAAAAGGATTTTAAATAAAATAAGGATATTAAAGTATAGAGGGGCCTTGGTATTGCTTATAATTGGCTAATGCCTATAGGGGTATTTAAGTCAAATAACAAATCAGAAACCTATTCTCAACCTAAATCCTATTTAAACCCCTTACTTAAACTACGGAAGCCTTTTCGCCATCTTGACTCTTAGAACTATGAAAGTTGGATTGGTGTATAGTAGGTGTTGAAAATCGTAACAACATGGTTGAATTGCTACAAAAACACAATTGCATGGTAAGTTAACCTTAATATACGTTGTAATATGCGTTTTTCCATAGAAAAGAGTGTTAAATTTAATAGAATCCATAAATTATAGCGTGGTGAAGGTGGAATTGATTCCTTGGTGCGTTGCAGTGATGAAACGCATAAGTATCCTTTGATCTACAGTTTTATGTTGGTTTCCTGTAATTAAAATAGATTAAGGTTGATTTTGTGTAAATTTGATTTGGTGATTTGGTTGATCTTAGTGTATGAGGAGCTGTTATTGTATGTATGGAGGTTAGGTAATGTATCAAGGGTGGTGATTGGTGTTGAAAAGATGATTTAGAATAGTAGTTAAAGGAAGAGATAAGTTTTTAAGGGGGTCATTATCAAGTACCACAGTCATGGTCATGACCTTATTCATCTTTGGGAGTTATGTTAAGTTGTGTGCGAAGAGGAGAATAAATTTTAAGGATGAAAGGATTATGGCCAAGGTTTATGGTCATGATCTCTACCCGTGGTCATTCCTTTGTACATTAATAAGAATCACGAGCAAAGTTCACTGTTGTGATTCTTGCTCATGTACTTATTCCACCTTCTATTCATTCTTTTCTTGCTTTCTAGCCTTCTAACTCATAATTGGAACCAATCTAGTTCATCTTAGGATTCTAAGATCATCTTAAAAATATAAAAAACAACAATTGAACCTAAGTTTCAAGTAGGATTTTGGAATCAAAGTTACGACATGAAAGAACCTTTTAGAAAGTAGATTCTAAACTTTACTTTATTTATTACTAAGTGTTGATATTAGACTTACTCTTAGTCTAGACACTAAAAATAGTAGTGGTTACTCTTTAAATTTAGGTACAGGACACATGCAAGGTTTTGTTATGCTTGTCTAGTATAGTTCGTTAATTGGAATTAAATTGAACTTAGCTTATTAATTGTTGTATTGTATATGCTTGGCTTTAACCTCCCATTGGTAGGGTCTAGTAGTTTGCTAAGGCACTTGATGATTATACGTGACTTGCTTGATGACAGTTTCATATTAAGATGACCTAACTAAATCTAGAAAGGGTTACTTGGGTGATGAGTAGGACTTGGACCAATACTATTATATATATATATATATGTTGTGTGCCTATAAGTTATAAGTTACTCCATGTTCTAGGATGCTAAAACTGTGTTGTTTGGTAGTTAAATGAAAGATAATTAAAAAGTGATTGTTACATTAGTTTTACATATGAATGCATATGAATCGTGTTATGTGTGTTACATGGGCATGTGAATTCCATGTTCCATTCTAGGGATAGCTCACCCTTCGAGGATTTTTAGTTTTTCAATTTTAGGTACAAGTAATATGGAAAGTACTGATTATTATGAAGACTTAGATTATGACTATTATTATTTAATGAGAAGACATGTTACTATTATTTTGACGTTGGGACGGGTTACGCCTAAAGGATGAATTGAGTGATGGATGTTAATGAAAGATGAATGGCTTTCTTTTATTTATGTACTTGCTTTTAAGGACTTATGAGGATCACCTATGATTCCTTACTTTTATTTTATTTTATTTGGAGTATGTTTCTTATAGTTCAAAGTCATTAACATATTAAGGTTAAATGTTAGACATTTCAAGAGTTTCAACAAATGAATTGAATGTTTAAGGGTGATATTAGTTTAAGTTAAGTGGTGAAATGTACCACACTTATTAATTGTTTGATGAAAAAGTTAGTAGGAGATTGGTGGTTTTTATTGATTATAGAGTTTAGACAAGTGGCAAGTTATTAGATGGTTTAGTGTATCGACTCCTTGAATTAACATGTAACAAGACTGTGGCTTCCCATGTTCTGGGGCATTATAACTTTTAGTGGTAAATAGGTTATGGATCTTTAAGAAACATAAGCTAGTGAACTATAGGGTAGTAAGCTATGAAGAGAGTAGGTAAAGCAAAGGCTAAGTTGAAATTAAAGTAGAACTTTGGTATTCAATATTTTAATCTATCTTATGTTAGTTGTTCCTTGTATTTGTATAGTTATCCTTTGTAGTTGTTCTTCCTTACTTTTGATTGATCTTTCTTTGTTTGTTGTTTCCTTATAGAATGCTAAAACATGGTGGTATAGCTTCTTGTGCCTCCTCTCAATCCTGGGGGGAAGGACTAAAAAACCCAATCTAATCCCTCTACTTATCCTTACTCAAAACCAATAGAACTCTAATGCCTTAGTACCTGGGCAAAGGTAGCTTTGGTAAGACCAGGGAGTACCTACTCTTGGTGTAGTACTACTATAGCAGATTCTGAATCAAAAGTTAGGTTAAGGGTTTAATTAAGTAACAATTGCTTAAATGTTACAAACTATGAACACAATGATGGGAATGATGGCTCAACAGCATCAACAAATTAAGAGAGATGTGCAAGTGATGCAAGCTAATGTTGAAGCCTAGCAACAAGAAAGATAGGCTGCTAGGTAGCCAAGGATAGATAGATACCTAAAAGTACCTAAGGAATTTAACCCTCAGTCAAATGATGTAGTAGCAATAGAGGATTAGATCAAGCAAACTAAAAAGGCATTTGTCATAGCTGAGTGCCTAATGACAAAAAGATTAATTGTGTTATCATTATGTTGAGGGGGGATGCTTTTAAGTAATGGGACAGTGCTTTATGTACCCTACATAATGTAGACCAACTGAATTGGAATAGGTTCTAGCAGGCCTTCTTTAGTAAATTCATCCCTACCAACATTAAGGGATAAATGTAGCTGGCATACCAAACCCTTCAATAAGGTATGCAAATCGTAGCAGAGTATGAGGTTAAGTTAGATAGGTAAGTACGCTTCATGCTAAAGGCCACCTGAGTTGATGAGCAGTTACAGATTAACCACTTTATTCATGGTTAGAGCTAAAGATACGGGAACATGTGGTAAGGTTCCAACCTACAGTGTATTCAGAGGCCATGAACAAGGCCAAGTGTTTTGAGTAGCTCTTGAAGAGAAAACATGATTAGTTGAGTTGCTGTGCAAGTGTAGCACTAGGAAAAAAGGCTAATGCTAAGTTATGCTACATCGAGTTTTAAGAGGGTTACTAAGAGGCTAGCTTCGAGTAACATTATTAGAGACCCTAGAGATAGATTAGTTGTATGGCAGCCCAAGCCTATGGCCTTACTACCAGCACCTTAAGTCAAAGCTCTAGCACCTACTGTCACATTATACAGTGTTTTGGTCCATATGATCTATTAGCTCATAAGTAGACTCTAAGAGATTACTTTCTCTATGGAAAGACAAGACATTTAGGTAAGGACTGCAAGGAAGTCACAATAATTCACTAGGGGTTTTGTTCTAAATGTAGGCAAAGTGAGCAAAGGATTGCTGACTGTAAGGGTATAACTACTTAGACTGTAAGGGCATTAGTTGCTAAGCCCCCTTTAGCTCCCAAAGCCATACGACCTCAGTAGGGGGGATCCTGTCAGAGAGCTTTGGTTAAAGTATTCACTCTTCAGCATCGGGAGCTTGCCTTAGACATAGACACTTTAGCATGTATGCTTTTTCTCTATAATCATAGAGTTTATGCATTGTCTGATACGAGCACATCCCATTCCTATGTGGCTGATTCTTGTGTGAAACTATATGGTCTATTTGTTACAAATCTAAATTTTGAGTTGTTTGTGAATTCACCTATAGGAATTGAAGTAATATTAAACCAAGTATGCAGAAATATAGAAGTAGTTGTGGAAAGGAGGATCTTACCAGCTGATTTACTTATATTAGGTCTATCAGATTTTGACGTCATTTTAGGCATGGATTAGCTATCAAAACACCACGCCACCATTAACTGCTACAATATGGTGGTTTCTTTTGAGCCCTTAGGTATAGAGCCTTTTAATTATCAAATAGAGATGCCAAAACTGACTTGGTGTCTCACTTGAGTTATAGGAAAAACCGACTATAACTGCCTTGATAACTAAGCTGAGTAGAGCTAAGTTGAATATATAGTACGTACCAATAGTTCAAGAGTTTCTTAACACGTTCCCAAAAGATTTGCCAAGTTTGCCACTTGAAAGGGAAGTCGAATTCAGGATAGAAGTAGTACTAAGAGCTATACCCATATCGAAGTCATCTTACTAAGTGGCACTTACAAAGTAGGTAGAGTTGAAGAAATAGTTATAAGGGTTGCAAGATAAGGGGTTTGTTAAGCATGGTTCATCGCCTTGGGGAACTCCTGTCGTTTTTGTAAAGAAGAAGGATGGTAGTTTGCATATGTGCGTTGACTATAGATATTTGAACTAGGTAACCATAAAGAATAAGTATCCCTTCCCTAAGATTGATGATCTCTTTGATCAGTTGCAGGGTATCCAGGTTTTCTCTAAAATTGACCTACGTTCTAGGTATTATTAGTTGAAAGTTAGGTTAGAGGATGTTAAAAAGATGGCTTTTAGAACCAGGTAGGGTCAATATCACAATTTATATCTCAACTTTGCTACTTTTTGCAATTATACACGTAAAGTTTTAACTTGTTTAATTATATACTTAATTGAAGATTAAGTTGTCATGGTCTACACCTTAACTAACTCCAATTCATACTGTTAGTCCAACTGGAATGATCAACCAATTGGATGGTTGCCCATGGCTTTGGTTGTAGACAACCATAGACGACTGCTAGTAGGTTATGTAACATATATTTTTGAAGTGGTTTGCAACTCTCTATTTTGTAAGGGATGACAAACGGCCATCTATAGGAGGTTAAGCAAGTACCCTAAGGTTATAGATAACTATCCTACTAGCTGATTATGGCAAATTGACTAATGGTATGAATTGGAATTAATTAAGATGTATGCTGTGACAACTAAATTTTCAATTGGGTGTATAATTGGACAGTTTAAAAATTTAGGTGTATAATTGCAAAAAGTGACAAAGTTGAGGTATAAATCATGACATTGAACTAACTAGGTATGGTTTGTATGAATTCCTAGTTATCCGTTTGGCCTCACCAATGATCTAGCAATATTTATGAACCTTATGAATAGAGTGTTCAAAGAGTATTTGGATAGTTTTTTTTTTTTAGTTTTTATAGATGACATAGTCATATATTCCAAAAGTCATGAGAAGTACGTAGAGCACTTGAGAATTGTTTTGTGCAAGCTGAAGGAAGGAAAGTTATATGCTAAGTTTGGTAAGTGTGACTTCTAGCTAAAGTAGGTATTATTCCTTAGGTATATCATGAATAAGGATGGTATTACAGTAGACCCTGAAAATATAAAAGCAGTAGTTGACTGATTAAGGCGTACTACAGTGTCAGAAGTTAGAAGTTTCTTAGAGTTAGTAGGTTATTACAAGAAGTTTGTAGAGGGCTTCTCAAGAATAGCTACCACATTGAAGCGCTTGACTAAGAAAGGAGTTAAGTTTGAGTAGATTAACAAGTATGAAGAGAGCTTCTAGCAATTGATGAACAGACTCATAATTGTGTTAATTTTGACTTTGCCCTATAGTAGGAAAGAATCTGTGATATACAATGATGTATTTATTTAGGGTTTAAGATGTATCTAAATGCAAGATAACAAAAGTAATTGCTTATGTATTATGTCAACTGAAGCCGTATAAAAAAAATTAACCTACTTACAACTTAGAGCTAGTGATTGTGGTACATACATTGAAGCTATGGCAGCATTATCTAATAGATGACAAGTGTAAGGTGTATAAAAACCACAAAGCCTCAAATACTTCTTTAATTAGAAGGATCTAAATATAAGGTAGAGGCGCTTGCTAAAATTAATAATGGACTACGATTTAGACATATAGTATCACTCAGGAAAAGCAAATATAGTAGCTAATGCTTTTAGCCAGAAGAAGCAAGGAAACATAACCAATTTACTCACTTCACAGTGAGAGTTACTAGAGGAGATACGTAAACTTGAATTAGAAGTGCTTACTAAAGAGGTAAGTATTAGATTAGCTAGTCCTAAAGTGCTGCCTATTATTTTAGAAGGAATCAAAGCTGCCTAAGCGGAAGACCAGAGTATAAAGGAGATCAAGACCAAGATGGAGGCAGGAAAGGCACTTGAGTTTGCAATGGATGTAAAGGGGGCATTGAGGTTTAAGGGTTGGTTGTGTATTTCGATAGGTGTAGGGTTGAAGGATGAGTTACTTAAGGAAGCACACTATTCGGTATATACAATTGACCTTAAGAGTACAAAAATGTATAGAGACTTGAAGGCTCATTATTGGTGGAACAATATGAAGAGAAAGATGGCCAAGTACATGTCCAGGTGCCAGACTTCTTAGATGATTAGAGTATAGCACTAAAGGCTAGTAGGAAAGTTGCAACCATTGCCTACTCTAGAATGGAGATAGAAACATGTGACTATGGATTTTATTACAACCTTACCTAGAACCTTCGTAAGCATAAAACAACATGGGTGATTGTAGACCGGTTGACTAAGTGTATGCAGTTCATTTCCATAAATAACAAGTGCCTGATAGAGAATCTTACAAAGTTGTATATACAAGAGATTATGAGATTGCATGGCATGCCGGTATCCATTACTTTTGACTGGGATACTAGGTTTGTGAGTAAATTTTGGAGAAGTCTATACAAGGCTTTAGGTACAAGGTTACGTTTTAGTACTGCCTTCCACCCTTAGACTAATGGGCAATTAGAGCATACTATTCATATATTAGAAGACTTACTCAGGGCTTATGCATTTGATTTTGGAGGTTAGTATGATTGATATCTGCCATTAGTGGAGTTTACTTACAACAATAGTTACTAGGCGACTATTTAGATGACTCTTTATGAAGTCTCATTTGGAATGAAGTGCAAATTTCCTATTCACTAGGATGGGGATAGTGAAAGGCAGTTAACAAGATCAGATATGGTACATAAGGTGGTAGATAAAGTCAAGTTAATCAAGCAAAGGATGCAATCCATTTAAAGCTATCAAAAGAGCTATGCTAATAAGTTGCAATGCCTATTGGGGTTCCAAGTGGGAGAAGAGGTGTTGTTGAGAGTGTCTCAAACAAAGGATATTGTCATATTTGGGTTATGGGGAAAACTAAGCCCTAGGTATGTTGGTCTCTTCAAGATCTTAGAGAGAATTAGGAAAGTGGCTTATAGGTTAGAGCTTCCTCCTTAGCTTGAGGATATATATGATGTGTTCCATGTATTCATGTTAAGGAAGTACAAGTAACCCAACCCATAACAAGAAGAAGAACCACATGTACAAGTGGTAGATTTGGAAAACATATAGTTACAACCGAACATATTAGTAGATGAGTGACTAGTTAAGATTGTTGACACTAATGTACAGAAACTGAGAAGGAGAAGTATAACCTATGTTAAGGTTCAGTGGTCAAACCAATCTCAACGGGAGACAACTTGGGAGCTAGAAGAGAAAATAAAAAATAAGTATCTAGAGCTATTTTAGAATTAATGTAACTAACTTTCGAGGATGCAAGTTTTGTTGGGGGGTGAGGGGTGGAGCGCAAGCTGTACAGCCTAAAAAAATAAAATAAAATAAAAATAAAAGGAATTTAAATGAAATGAGGATATTAAAGTATAAGTAGGGGCTTGGTATTACATGTAATTGACTAATTCCTAAAAGGGCATTCAAGTCAAATAAAATATTAGAAACCTTTTTGTCGTTTTAACTCTTGGAACTCTAGAATTCGAATTAGTGCACAATAGGTGTTGGAAATCATAAGAAAAGGATCGAATTGCTACAAAAATGCAATTATAAGGTAAGTTGATCCTAGTATACGTTGCAATATGCATTTTTTCCATAAAAAGGAGTGTTAAATTTAATAAGAATCCTTGAATTGCAGCATGGTGAAGTTTGGAATTGATTCCTTAGTGTTGTTATAACGAGGAAACGTGTAAGTATCCTTTAATCTAAAGTTTTATGTTGGTTTCTTGTAAATAGAATAAATTAAGGTTGATTTTATGTAAGTTTGATTTGGTGATTTGGCTAATCCTGGTATTTGAGGGGTTATTATTATATATGTAAAGGTTGGGTGGTGTGTTTGCATGAATTTGGTGGTAGGGGAGGGGAGGTATGTGTGTGTGTATTGGGGGGGGGGGGGGGGGGGGTGGGGTGAGTGGTGGGGGTAGTAGGCTGTTGTGGTGTTGAAAGGATGATTTGAAGTAGTGGTTGAAGGAAGAGATTGGTTTTTAAGGGGACTATAATTATAGTTGTGACTATGTTCATCCCTGGTAGTCATGTTGAGTTATGTACACAGAAGAGAAGAAAATTTGTAGACAAAAGGATCATGACCAAGGTTTACGGCCATAATCCCCACCTGTGGTCATTCCTCTTTACGGGAACAAGAATCACGGCTAAAGTTCACGACCGTAATTCTTACCTATATACTTGTTCCATCTTCTATTCATTATTTTCTTTCTTTCTAGCCTTCCAACTCATAAGTCGAACCAATCTAAATTATCTTAGGATTTTGAAATCGTCCTAAAAACATAGATAATAACAATTGAACCCAAAATTTAAGTAAGATTTTGGAACCTAAGTTAGGACATGAAAAAACCTTTTAGAAAGTAGATTCTAGAATCTACTTTATTTATTACCAAGTGTTGATTTTGAACTTACTCTTGGTCTAGAAATCAAAAACAGTAACGGTTACTCTTCAAATTTAAGTATGAGACATATGCATGTTTTGTTTTACTTGTCTAGCATAGTTCATTAATTGGAATTAAATTGAACTTAGCTTATTAATTACTGGGTTGCATAGGATTATATATATATATATATATATATTGTGTGCTTAGGAGTCATGAGTTACTTCAACTTCTATGACTCTAGAATGTATTGTTTGCTGACTAAATGAGAGATAATTAAAAAGTGATTGTTGCATTACTTTTATATATGAATGCAAGTGAATAATGTTATGTATGTTACATTTATATGTGATTTTCGTGTTCCATACTGGGTACAACTCACCCTTTGAGGATTTGTGGTTTCTTACTTTCAGGTACAAATAACATGGAAAATACTAAATATTATGAAGACTTAAATTATGACCACTATTATTTTGATAGGGAGACATGATATTATTATTTTGATGACAAAACGAGTTATGCTTAGAAGATGAATTGAGTAATGGATGTTACTGAAAGGTGAACAGCTTTCTTTCATTTATGTACTTGCTTTTGTGAACTTACAGGAGTCGTGTAGCTCCCTACTTTCATTTTATTTTAGTTGGAGTGTTTTTTCTTATAGTTCAGAGTCATGAACCCTTTAAGGTTACATGTTAAACCTTTCAAGAGTTCAATAGATGAATTGAATGTTCACAGGAGATTAGTTTAAGTTAAGTGGTGAAATGTACTACACTTATTTATTATTTGAAGAGAAATTTAATTAGAGACTGGTGGTTCTTATTGTTGTGGAGTTTAGACAGATGGTAAGTTACTGGATTCCTTAGTGTGTCAGCACCTTGTGTGGATTTGTGGTAGGACTGTAGCTTTTTGGGTTTCGAGGTATTACATTATTACTTTGTTTAGTTAAGAAAAAATCCATTTCAAGAATAGACTGCAATGGGAGCTAAAAGACAACATTATCCTTAATAACTAATAAAAAGAATAAGATAAAAAAAAAAAGAATCCAAATCAGCTCTCATCTTCTTCAATTTGTAAACAAATACAAACTCAATCCCCAACCGTTATGTTAATTAATGGCCTCTACTAATTTTCTTAAGTTGTATACAACATACATGATCCCCTTACAATCTTAACCGAAAGGAAGGATAAGAGAAACCATACGAATCAGAAGACCACAAAGTTTGATAGAGAAGCACCACTTAAAAATACAATTTACAAACAAGTAGATTTGTACATTTATTTTCCTACTATTGAATTTGCAATAAATGCAAACCCATTACTAGATCAACTGCACTATAAACTCAAGCTGGCAATAAAAACAAACCCATTGCTAGATCTAGGATACCTATTATCAGATTTGTAAACAACCAGAGCACGCACTATAAGATATAAAATCTCAATCTGTATCTCAAATTATACAAAATAAATTAGTGCAGTAGAATAAGATTAACATACCTCTAACCATTGATTAGTAGATTTTCTCTAAAACCATATTTATTTTGAAACTTGGAGGCTTCTAGTCCCTTGACCAACTTTCTTGATGGTGTATTGTTTCTTTAGGGTTTTGAGTGTATGGAAGCTAGGGACCTAAGTGGTTTTAATTTATATATATAGTTCTCCCATCAAGGACTGCTTTAAGAAATCCTAAATTGACTTGGTTCATAGAAAAATATATGGGCCACAATAGATAACGGGGTTTTGGTCTTATGTTTAACTTTATGCATCTTACATGAATAAATTATGTAAAATGTAAAATACATATTACACTCTCCCACTTAGATAGTATATTTTTATACTAAATCTATGAATTTCTTATCTTTAATTGAGAAATGAAATACACAGATCATGGCAATAGGTTCTCTTAGAATGAGTATTGTCTTCCATGTATCACAATGTATTTTATTTCTTTAATGTTAGACAACTTTATGAATAAACCTCATGTTTATTTCAAGGTCTAAATGAATATAGTTATTCTCAAACCAAAATGTGTACACCAAAAGTAAAAACAACCAGTTGAAATGAGTTTCAACATAAATGAGCAGAACGCACATCACATATCAGGACCAAGTCCTAATCATACTACATAATCTTAAAACCTTTTTATAGCATGCCTTTTGTTAAAGGATTGGCTAACATCAATTCAATACTTATATGCTTAGTGACCACTTTATCTTCCTTTATGTGTTCCCTTATGGCTAAATTCTTTGTATTGATCAACTTTTACTTTTGTTGTTCTTAGCCAAGAAAATTGCAGTCAAATTGTCATAGCACATTCTCAATGGCTTAGAGATGGAATCTACTATTCTAAGCTCAAATGTGAAACTTTTTAATCATACACTATGCGAAGTTACCTTAAAATAAGAAATAAACTTAGCCTTAATGGTAGAAGTGGTTGTCAATGTCCGTTTTGCATTCCTCTAAGAAATGGCTCTAGCAGCAAGCATAAACACATATCCTGATGTTAATTTTTGCAAATCAACACATCTAGCAAATTATAAATCCAAATGACCAACTACCTCCAAATTGTTGGTTCTCTTGTACATAAGCATGTAAACTTTAGTATCCTTAAGATATCTCATCACCTTTTTAGCTACTCTCCAATGGTTTATTTTTGGATTACTCTAATACCTTCCAGACATTGCAATGGCAAAAGCAATGTAAGGTCTTGTACAAACCTAAGCATACATTAGACTTTCGACAATGGAAGCATATGGAATGTTTTTTATTTATTCCCTTTCAATCTTATTTTGCAGGCATTGGTTTAGATTGAATCTATTGCCCTTTACAATGGGTGCCACACTTGGTGAATAGTCTTTCATTCTAAATTTATTTAAAACATTGTTAATTTACGTTTCTTGTGATAGACACAAAACTCATTTGGATCTATCTCTATGGATCTTAATACCAATGACATAAGATGCCTCACCTATATCCTTCATATCAAAACTTTTAGAAAGAAACAGGTTCACCTCATATAGCAACCCCTTATCATTCATTACTAATATATTGTCATCCACATATAGAATAAGGAAACAAATTCTATTCAATACCAAAGGAAGAGATTACATCATGAAACTTTAAGTACCATTGATGGGAGGCTTGTTTCAATCCATATATGGAGTTCTTGAACTTGCATACTAAATGCTCACCACCATTAGAGGAGAATCCTTTAAGTTGTTTCATATAAACAACCTCCTCCAGCTCTCCATTGAGAAATTCTGTTTTCACATCCATCTAATGTAATTCCAGATTGAAATGCACAACTAATGCCAAAATCACACAAAGGAAATATTTCTCACATACATGAGAAAATGTCTCTGTCTAATTGATTCCTTTTTATTGAGTGAATCCTTTGGCAATGAGTCTTGCTTTTTATCTCTCAATGTTGCCATTATTTTCATTTTGAATACCCACTTACATACCATTGGGTAACTCAACGAAATCCTAGACTCCATGAGATGCCATAGAATTCATCTCATCCTTTATGGCATTGTACCATAAATTAGATTCACTACAGCCCGTGGCTTGTGAAAATGTTTCAAGATTATTTTTAACCCCAACATTATTGTTAGATTCTTGTAGATACACAATGTAATCACTAAGTATTGCTGATTTTCTTTCCCTAGTCAATCTTCTTAATGTTGTACCAACATCTTATTGAGGAGTAGGTTGTTCATCTATTTGTTCAACAATTTCAAAAACTTGTTGAACAGCTAAATCAATTAGATCATCAGCAATTTGCAAAACTTCAACAACTAGTTGTTTAATACTAAGATAAACTTGAGGGTTATTAGGTATAATGACCAATCTTTCACTCAAATTGGAAGTTTAAGTGTAACAATGATCCTTTTTAGAAATTAAATATTGAGATTGATCACTCCTACTAATCAAGTCCTTCTCAAGAAATTTTTCATTTCTTGATTTCACAATCGTAGTGTTGTGAGATAGATAATAAAATTTGTATCCTTTGAACTTTTTAGGATACCCAATAAAAAACCCACTCATCGTCCTTAGGTCTAATTTCTTTTCTTGAAGGTTATAAACTCTTACTTCAGATGGGCATCCTTAAACGCGTATATGTCATAAACTTGGTTTCCAACCCTTAAACTACTTAAATGGCATTTTAGGTACACTTTGGTTGGAACTTGATTCAATATATACGTTGTCGTTTTAAGAGCTTTAGTCCATAAGGATTTTAGCAGCTTAAAACTACTAAGCATACTTTGCTCCATGTCCATTAATGTTCGATTGCTTCTTTTTACTATACCGTTTTGGTTTAGAGACCCAGGCATGATACATTAGGCGACAATCCCAATGTATCTACCATAATATTCTCCTCCTCTATGTGATCTCATGATATTAATTTGCTTTTGACATTGTTTCTGAACTTCTTTTTGGAACACTATAAAGGTATCTAATGCCTCATTTTTGTTATGAAGTAAGTAAAGACACATGAATCATGAATAGTCATCTATAAAAGAGATGAAGTACTTTTGACCATACATATCCATATCTAGACAACAAATATCTATATGTATGATCTCTAATAGGTTTGAACTCCTCTTAGTACCTTTCTTTGCCTTGTTAGTACGCTTTCCCTTTATGCAATCTATACGAGTATCGAAATTGGTATAATCTAGAGTACTAAGTAATCCAAAGTACCAAGTACTCCATTATTCAACAATCTTTTAATCCTTTCAATAGATATATGGCCTAATTTGCATGCCACAACACAAAAGAATTTTCATTCATAACACATCTTTTAATACTAGCTTGAGCATGCATTACATCTTGTAAAATATCATTTTGCAAATTAATTTGACAAAGTCCATTAACAATTATCCCATCTACAACAAGTTCTAATTTGGGAAATATCTTTAAAGAAGTATCCATTGTAAAAGAATAACCTAAAGGTGCAAGTCTTACAACTAAAATCAAATTTGTAGAAAAACTTCGTACATAAAATGTCTTTTTTAAGTCTAAAATAAAACCACAACTTAAAATCAAACGGTATGTTCTAACTACTTCTACGTATGAGGTGATGAGTTCCTAATTTCATATATTTTATTTAGTGATTTTTGATGGTTTTCCTTGAAATTTAATTTAATTTTTAGATAATAATCTTAATTAAGTAAAATTTTGTTTTTTAGCTTTTGAAACGATATACATGAGAAAAAGAGAAGATAGGAACAAATTTTACTTAAATCAGAGCTAAAATAAGTAAGTTATGAAAGTTTGAAGATTGACACAGCCGAATGATATAATTGTATCGATTCCAAGTAAATTTGGAGCTTATTTTCTACTATTAAAATCCAGTGCATGACCAAAAGACACAGTTGTATCCTAATTGCATTTTTTCAGCCAACTTATTTTCTTTTCTCTCTTCCTATATAAAACTTTATTAGGATTTGTTTAAAAGAACTTTTTGGCATGAATTTTAAAGAGTTTTTTTAAGCTAAAGACACTCAAGAAAGTAAGGTACAAAGAAGATTTCAAGATTCATCCTTTGATTTTTTTTCTACTCTTTGTTTTTAGATTCTTACTTTGCGATGTATAATTAGTAAATCTTTGATATCTAGGTCTTATGAAACCTAAATCTATTCATGTGACATAATTAGTATTTGATTAATTTAATTATTTAGTCTTTTTCTTGATTCAACTATGCATGCTTCATGATTTAGTTTATTATTTCTAAGGGTAGTAATCTAGAATTTGATATCTTATAAGAGACTTGAGAGATTTCTTATAAGGTTAGATCTAGACATAATTGATTAGGGTTATTGTAAGATTAGATATAATTTATAAGATTCTTCAAGAATTTTGAATTAAAGCATATAAAATTCATTGTTTAATAATGCAATATTAAATTATGCAATTGGGAAGAGATTCTAATAGGTAATTTTAGGGTTAGGTTTAATTGACTTGAGAAAGTGATTAATTTTACTAGAGAATTCTTTCGGTCAAGAAATATTAAAGAATAAATTAGATTATTTTTAGGAAAATCACATGTTAGATATAAGGGGAGCAAGATTTAGGTACAAAATTGAATCCTGAATTAATTTCCTATTGAATTGCTTTCTTATTAATTCTTGAATTACATTTTAGTTAATCTTTAAATTTAATTTACCGGTTAGATAATAGAAATCTAGTTAATACTAGTAGTCAAATTCTTTAAATGATCAACATTCATACTTACATCTGCTATATTATAACTGATAGGTACACTTACCTACATCAAGTTCTTAGTGTCGTTGTTGGGGACTTTTGATATTAAGAAAGCTAGTAGATTTATTAATCTAGTCAATTTTTTCTTATCTTTCTTGATTTATTTTCCTTTTCTAGACTTTTTTTTTTTCTTTAGTGCAGTCTTGACTAAATTCTCTATTTTCTTTGGTATAGTTGATGACAAGAAGCTAATCAAAGGATTTGATTAAAATCGATCCCAAAACTGAGAGGATGGCTTTACACAGTTTGAGGCAATTATTTGTCAAAGAAACAGTGAAGGCAATAAACCAAGGATATCTTATTAGATTAAAATAAGAAGTGAAGCTGTTAGAGGGCAAACTCAAGCATCAAGCAGTAGAATAAGAATTTGATCACCAAAGCTTACCCAATGACATCATGGCCAACAATGGGGAACAAAATCTGACCATGTTGGACTACTCCTAACTGTCATTAACTGGTACCTAGTCTTGCATCAACAAACCGACTGTCGTAGCTAATAACTTTGAGATCAAGCTGAACATTATTCAAATGGTATAGGAATTTATACAATCGACGACCTCCATGATGAAGATCCCAATGCACATATTTCCAATTTTTTAGAAATGTGTGATACTTTCAAGATTAATAGGGCAACTGATGATGCTATCCGGTTATGCCTCTTTCCATTTTCTTTACATAGTTGAGCTAATTAGTGGTTAAAATACTTAGTAAGGAATTTACTTACAACCTAGAATGAATTGGAAGAAAAATTCTTAGAGAAGGATTTTCCATTTGCAAAAACTGTAAAACTAAGAGCTAACATCTCATCTTTTGCCTAGATAAAGGGTAAGACCTTATACGACACATTGGAGTGCTTTAAGGACTTGTTAAAGCGATGTCCACACCACAACCTCCCTCTTTGGATGGAAATGCAAACATTCTACAATGGTCTCAAACCTTCTACAAGGCAAATGATAAATGTAATAGCTGGAGGTAAACTTTTTAGCAAGACGCCCGAGGAAGTCTAAGCTTTAATAGAAGGTATGGCTATGAATAATTACCCGTGTGAAAACCCAAAGGGGAAGAAAAAAGTCATAGGCGTATTTGAGCTTAACGTTATATAGTCTTTAGCCACTCAGGTGGAGATGTTGAGTAAGAAAATTAAATCTTAGTCGATTGGTTTGCAACAACCACAATTCAATCACAACTTCATCTAAGAGGGGATTGTAGGTTGCAAGCAGACAAAATAGGTTGATTTTCTAGGGAAACCTACAAGATCTTAGTATAATCCTTACAACAATACTTACAACTTAAGGTAAAGAGATCACCCTAATCTTTCATGGGGAGGTTAGGATCAAAGCCAAGGCCAATAGTAGCAAGGAAGGAATCAACCTCAACAAAGACCAAATTTGCCTGCACCAGGGTTTCAACAATCAGTAGCATCCCCTTCTACTCCAGAGAAATAGTTAGAAAGCCTTTTGGAAAAATATATTCAATCTAATGAAACTAGAATGCAACAAATAGAGGCCTCTTTAAAAAACCAAGAAGCTTCTATCCACAACTTAGAAAACCAAATTGGTTAGATTATTAGGATGCTGAATGAGAGACAACAAGGTTCATTGCTTGGGAACATTGAAATGAACCCTAGGGGAACATATCAATGCAGTGGCCCTAAGAAGTGATAGAGAGTTGGAAGTTGAGAAGAAGGATAAGGAAACAATTGAGAAAGAAGTAGGGGTTAAGGGTAAGGAAAGTTCAAAATTTTTGACATCAAAAGAGAGTGCAGAGCCATTAAAAGTAAATGAGTATAAGCCACCCATCTCATATCTACAATGACTTAAGTAAGACTACCCTGATCCAACTAAGAAATTTGAAAAATTCTTCGATCTTTTTAAACAAATTCACGTAAACTTACCTCTTGTTAATGTTTTATTATAGATGCCGAAATATGCAAAGTTTTTGAAGGACCTTTTTGTGAACAAAAGTAAGTTGAAGGATCTTTCAATTGTCACATTGAACAAGGAATGCTTTGCATTACTCTAAGGAGTTTTGCTCTACCTTATGTACTTGGAAAATTGTTAGCAAACAATGCTTTGGAAAATTTAAGAGCCAGTATAAACTTGATGCAATATAAGTTGTTTAAAAAGCTAGGGTTAAGAGAACCTAAACCAACATGCATGTGTATTCAATTAGCTAATAGGTCCAGCACATATCCGAGAGGCATCATAGAGCATGTTTTAGTGCAAGTTGATAAATTCATTTTCTCTATAGATTTTGTTATCCTTGATATAGATGAGGATCTCAAGGTACTATTGATTTTAGGTAAGCCCTTCCTAGTTATTGCTAGGGTCATGTTTGATGTCTGTAAGTGTAAGCTCATCTTAAGGGTCGAAGATGAGGAAAATGTTTTCCAGAGTCCAGAGTCTAGATTCAATGTACGAGTTCCTTTACTCAAATGACATAAGCTATGATGGTGATACTTCTAATGCTGTTGTTTCTGAATGTGTGTGGGAAACACTTGTCAAAGAACCTATGAACAATTACTTAGAAGTGAGAGATGGAGAAATGATGAAAACCCTTAATTAATCAGAAGCTATAGCTCAATTGGGAGCTAATGAACATAATGTGGTGAAGACAAGGTTATGTGTCTTCAGGGTCGAACACATGGAGAGACACTACAATGGAACAAACTGAAACAAACAGGGAAAAAGGTTAGCAAAGTTTAGGCAGCTACCAAATGGATATGACACACTACTTGATCTTACTTGGCCTCTAATTCATAGATATGACATACTAGTCCAAACTGAAGGGTACTCACCATTACTCTTTGCTAAAAGGAATAGATAAGAGGTAAGAGATAATGAGAATACTAGGGTTACTCAACTAAATAAACCTGTATTGAAAGTTTGATCCCTCCATAGAAGGAAATGGAGGCTTAAATACTTGTCCACTAGCGTTACTTTACGTGTATGAAAAGACAAAAAGGTAGTTTATACTTAGGTTACATAAAACATACTAAAAGGGGTAAAAGAGACAAAGAATATTTAGTACAGAAAGGAAGAATCATTTTGGAATATTGTGTCAAAAGACACGTATCACTTGGTAGTTGCTCGTTAAGAATATGTGACAAAGTAAGTAGAAATAGGAGGGTGTTGCAATCAGAGGCTGACCTAATTTGGTTTAGGTTGGGGACTAATTAGTTTTGAAAAGAAGTTAGCTTACTTCAGTGTCCGATGCTTGTGGTTTGATCGGGAGCTTGCCTTGTCTATCTTAGGCTGTGTCTTAGAGTAAAACATTACTGTTAAACAAGGCCGGATCTGGCGTATATAAAGATCTGATAGTCAGGTTGGTTGGAGATTGGCTCGTGGTAGGAATCCCCAACTCGACTATGGCTTAGAGTTAGAATCCTCCAAGCAAGTCCCTAGAGTCCTCTAGCTGGGTTGTGCATAATTAATCTGAGGGGTTGATTCTTATAACAAAGATTAAACCATTTTGTACACTAAATGAAGGAAAGTTAGAACCTTTTAAAGTAAAACCACTAGTCTTGGACCGAAAACACTTAGAAGATTGTTTAGAATATGCTTTTATAGTGAGGAGCTCAAAGTTATCGATAATCACTCTATCTAAGTAAAAAGCAAATAAAAAGAAGGGACTCAAGCAACACGAGTTTAATGAGTGGCATGATAAGAAAAAACTCATTAGAAGTTATGTAATTAGACAAGAGAATTTGTTATACCAATGGAAAAAGGGTAAGTCTAACCTTGTTTAGAGGGTTTAAAAGCAAGGTAAGAATGGAGATCCATCACTACTCAAATAAAGCTAAGTAACTCATGCATCCCATTGAGCTATCAATGTTAAACATAGTGCTCTTGGGAGGCAACCTAAGCCGATAGGTTATTTTAGCAATTTTCATTATTTATTTTAACACTTTAACACATTTATTTTTCATTTCAAGGTTCAATTAGCTTTTATGTTGTGTTACGCATACGGAGATCTCACTAGCCGGTTAGTGGGCAGGGGTCAGGGGAATAGCATCTCTTACAGGGTTTTTGGGACAGTGTGCTAGAAGCTAAACGAAATTTCAAAATTGATAAGTGTAACATAATAAGTTTTCCCTTTAGTTTAATTTTTCTACTAGATTTCTTTGATCCATTTTTTTTTAGTTAGTACTTTTTTTTTCTTTTATTTTTCAATTCATGCATTTAGGATAGGGATGCATAAATTAGAAAAAAAAATAATAAAATTTAAAGTTAAAAAAAAAAGTGTAGTACATGGTTACAAAACACGGTCTTGTCTTGGACCATATCAATACTAGCGCGTTTCGTGGCCGCATCACAGAAAGTTACACAACTGTGAGATACGATTGTGTATCGTCTAGCATAAAAGCACGCGACTCACATCCCCTTTTTCTCTCATCTACTCTTTTCCTTAAATGCCAACACATAGTAAAACATACTTACCTTCACATATGTACAACATTCTTCCTCTCTTACACTTTTTCTCACACTTACAAACACATAAACTCACACAAATTCAAATATCTCTGCTTCTTACATTATTTCAAGAATCCGGGTAAGTGCTTGATCTCTTTTTCTTTAATTTTTCTAAAAAATTTACTTAATTGGACTCTTATGCATGACAGAGTAGTTAGGATTTGAATGCATGTTTGTAATTTTTAGTGTATGTTTATGAATCTTGAGAGATGGGTAGTGGAGTAAATGAAGAACACGATCGTTTTCTTGAATTAGAGGCTACAATTAGATTTTGAATGACACGGAGTTATGATACAACGATATCATTTACAGCATATTACTATAGGCATGCGATTCTTGAATGTTTGAGTTGTAGTGCTAAACTTTATTACTTTATGTGCCTTATTCTTCATTTTAACACTTAGTGTTTTAGTATTTAATCAAGCATACAAGTGCTATTGATTCATATCATTGAGGAATTAGGAGCTTAAACATACTTGGAATCTCTTTTGTAACAATAGTTGTTAGGATTGTATAAAGGATTTCTCAAGAACATAACTATATTTTGCATGCATATCAAGTGTTTGATAAAAGTCTTAAATGAGTTATAATGTCATTTCTTCTACATTTGATTATGGTTTTGGTATAGTTCTTTATTTTAAATGTAAGGAGACTTTTGGTCAATAAAATAGTGACTTGAATTTTCTTATTGAATAAGACTATGGCACTATGAGCTAAGCTTCAAGTTTGGAAGAAGAAGGGGATGAGGAAGAGGAGGATGAAGAATACGAAGAGGATGAGAAGGAAGTTATGGATGATGCCTCTGATTAGGAGGATTGTGGAGTCAATTGAGTTTTATTATGAGATCAAGGTCTTGGGACTTTGAAGTATATCTTGAAGTTTGCGTTTGATTTAGACTACTTTAGACTTCTTGTATTTATGAATTGTGTTATTCAAATTTTCAAGGGGGTATCAATCTTTCTTTCCCATTTTTATATCGTCTTACCCATAACTGTTTTGATTGATATATTTTCCATTATGTAACTTAATTTGTATGTTAGGGATAATGTACGATTTTAAGTGTATAGAAAAGAATATAGAATTTTATAGAAACTTTTGTTACTTAGGAGATCAATTTTTTCACATTTAACTCAATTTTATTGTTTCATTGACTTGCAATTATTCAGAAATTGGTAACTTCCACTAAGTTGAATGTAATTTGAATACTTAATCTTTGATGTTTGAGTTACACGATACCAAAGTTGATAGATAAAATCTTCGTGGAGTAAAGTTACAAGTTATTTAGTTTAAGATTTTAAGGACTTAGGATTAGAGCAACATCATTGGTTAGAAGATAGTTATGATTATTTTCGAAGCTTACTTTGATGCATACTTTCCTCTTAGATTACTTTAAAGCCTTATAATTCTTATTAGACAAACAAATAAAATTTTTACTTTCATAAACCCTTAAAAACTTGAAATAGTTAGAGGTAGAAAGTAATATAAATTAAAAATGAAAAAAAAAGGGGAAAAATTGGTAAGAATTCACTTTGGTCCCTTAGAAGAGCGACATTAAATTCCACTGCTAATGCTAAAAAAAGCTTAAAGAATGAGTTGGTATGGATCAACTTTGGTTTCTCAGAAGAGTAAGATCCTTTTCCTTTACTAATAAAATTGTCCTTAAATAATATGCTTAATTAATAATATAAATTTAGAGAATTTGAAGCCTTCTCAACGAAAATACGTACTAAGGGAATAATAAGAGGATGAGTAGAAGTAGTATGTGTTTACTTTGAATTATGGCGTTTAATGAGATTGAAGAGAGGGGTTCTATATATTTTAGTTAAGTAGGTGAAAATTTTTATGCCTCTTTCCCAATTGGCGAGATGTTAAATTTGATCTTCAATATGGAATGCTTGATTAAATGATTTGGTTAAATTTTAATTTATATAGATTAGCTTGTGAACTTCGGTACTTTGTGTCCTTTGGACATTAGAAAAAAAAAAAAAGATTAAGTATGAGAGTTAAGGAAGTTATTTAAAGAAGATTGATTGGTTTTAGACGTTGAATCTTTCATGGTTAAGTATAAAGTTTAGCCGTTTTCCTAGGCGTTGATGGTTTTTGACTTAAGAATTCTTGTTCTGATTTTTCCTAATTTATTTGCTTGAGGACAAGTAAATTCTTAAATATAGGGAAATTTGATGAGTTTTGAATTGTATATATTTTATTTAGTGATTTTTTATTATTTTTCTTAAAATTTAAGTTTATTTTTAGATAATAATACTTAATTAAGTAAAATTTTATTTTCTAGGTTTTGAAATTATTTACACTAGAAAATGAGAAGATATAAACAAATTTTACTTAAATCAAAGTTAAAATAAATAAGATATGAAGGTTTGAAGATTGATACAACTGAATGACATAACTATATCATTTCTAAGCAAACTTGGAGCTTATTTTCTACTATTACAGCCTAATACATGACCAAAAGATACAGTTGTATCCTCAGTCATGTCTTTTCCAACCCATTTATTTTTTATTTTTTATTCTTCCTATATAAAGCCTTATTAAGGTTGATTAAAAGGACTTTTTTGCACGAATTTTAGAGAGTTTTTCAAGCTAAAGACACTTAAGAAAGTAAGGCACAAAGAAGATTTCAAGATTCAATTTTTCTTTAGATTTCATGATTCATCCTTTTATTTTTTTCTACTCTTTGTTTTTAGATTAGAATTTTACGATTTGTAGTGAGTAAATCTTTGATATTTAAGTCTTGCAGAACCTAGATCTATTCATGTGACATGATTAGTATTTGATTATTTAATTATTTATTCTTTTTCTCAATTCAACTATGTATGTTTCATAATTTAGGTTATTATTTCCATAGGTAGTAATCTAGAATTTGATATCTTATAAGAGAATTAAAAGATTTCTTATAAGATTAGATCTAGGTAAAGTTGATGAAGGTTATTGCAAGATTAGAGATAATTTGCAAGATTAGAGATAATTTGCAAGATTCTTTTAGAATTTTGAATTAAAGTGTAGAGAATTCATTGTTTAATAATGTAATCTCAGATTATGTTATTGAGAAGAAATTCTAATAGGGAATTTGAGGATTAGGGTTAATTGGCTTGAGAAAGTTATTCATTTTAGTAGAAAATTGTCCCAATCAAGAAATATTAAAGACAAAATTAGGTTATCTTTAGGAAAATCACATGTTGATCTAAGGAAAATAAGATTTAGGTTAACATTGAATCTTGAATTCATTTCCAATCGAATTGCTTTCTTATTAATTTTTGAATTGCATCTTAGTTAATATTTAAATTAGTTTTAGTAGTAACTTAGGTTTACTTCTATAAGTTTCTTGAAATTTAATTTGTCAGTTAGATAATAGAGATCTGGTAAGTATTAATAGTTAGAGTCTCTGAGGAATCGATATTTAGACTTATATCCACTATATTATAATTGATAGGTGCACTTGCCTACATCATAAGGACATCTTGTTTCTTAAATAAATGTACTACTCACTTCTTATTAGCTTCCTTTGGTTTAAGAAGCTTGGTAAGGTATCTGCAACATGGATTGTAAAACCAGAATCAATGCACCAAGTGTTATGATAAACATCAACTATATTAGATTCACAACAAATAAGTAAGATGGAAGTACCTTTCTTCTGAAGCTAAGCCTTATAATTGGCACAATCCTTTTTTATGTATACTTTCTTTTTGCAAAAGAAGCAAGTGGATTCCTTCTTGATGCCATCTTGAACAGATATTTTCGCCTCATTTTTTTGTTTAGCTTGCCCTTTATTCTTTCCTTATATTACCATATGTGTACTTTCTCCCATTTCCATATGCAATCTTCCTTCCTCTTAAATACACATGGTTAGAAGTTGATTAGTTGACCATTTATCTTTATGTGTGTTGTAGGAAATTTTGAAAGGACCATATTAGGTGGAAGGTAATTTAGTTTGAAGTGCATAAGAAATGATTCAAACATCTCAACTTCAAGAGACTTTAATTGAGCTATGTCCCTCATATGTATGATGTGCTCCTGCATACCCTCACACCAGTGAGCTTCATTGACAATAACTTAGCCATTAAAGTGCTAGCAAGGGCCTTATCTAAAAGCTCAAATTCTTCATCAATAACCTTTAGCAAATCCTTAACATTGTTATATTCCCTAATTGAATTACGGATGCTAGTATTAATTTTTTTTCTTTATGAACATCATATTGAAATATTTATATAGAGCAATTTTAGCTCGAGTACTAGCTTCAGTAGGAGTAGGTGGTTCTTTCCTTATAGCATAATCAATGTTCATGTATCCTAATTGGAGAAGAATTCTCTCCTTCCATATTTTATGTTTATTACAATTTAAATCAGAAACTTTACATTTGATATCAAAAAAATGTATAAGTTGCAATACTGCATAGAATAACAAACATGCTTATTTTACTTTGATTAAGGTAAAATAAATAGAAATCATGTTTTATTAATGTAAAAACATATACAAAATTATTTAAATTTATGAATCATGTAGCAAATAAAATTGCTTGTAGGCTAAGTTATGAGCCCCTAAAATTTTATTTAGATTAATGATACCCGGATTTAGGGCATTCGAGAAAAACTTAGCCAATTAAGCCCAAACTTTATGATTAGGATAAAAAAGTTAGTTGAAGTGACCTAGTGTAGTTAGATTATGAAAATAATAATTTAAAATCTTAATTTTGGTCTTAGAAGTGTAATTATATAATATAGTAAAAACCTCGTTAGAACCTTTAGAATCGAGTTGAAAATGCAATAAGAACTTATAGATAAGTTAATTAAGTTATAAAAGGAAATAATATATCATAATATACTATATGAATATATATGTATTTTCATAAATATACTTGATATATATAATAATTATACCCATAAATTAACTCGAACTTATATAAATATATATAATTAGCAATAAACTTATAAAAATAAATAGGAAATATATCCTAAAAATAAATGACATGCTACAAACATGATTATATGCACATAATTACTTATTACATGTAATATATATATTCGTATATTAATAAAATTACTAAATATCTTATAATATACATTTAAGAAAATCATATTTTATCTAAAAATTAACCAAAAACACATCCAAAGGCTTGGGAAATTCTGGAAATCAACCATGGCAACCTTCAAACACATCAAATTGATGAATCAAAAGCAAAGCAATAAAGCAAGGAGAAAGAGCCACCACATGCTTAGAAATTAGGGAAAAGTAAAAGAGGAAAAAAGGAAGAAAAATCTAACCACCCCCAATTCTGTATCAATAGACCTTAGGATGTCAGATTAAATACTTTAGAAATTAGGACTTCTAAAGAAAATCCATGAAAAAAAAATTTAGAACGTAGAAAAATTAAATAAAAAACAGAGTAGCATACTGAGCTAGTACGATTCCTAGACCAATTAGTGATTTATTATCATGACTCAACAGTATCATTGTCGTGGTAGCTCGCTGTGTACCGTATAAAAGTTTACCATCAACCCCCTTTATTGATCGCAGACTTTTCATATAATATACAAGGCTCCATCCACTCTACGTTATCACTAGGCCTATAAATAAGTAATATAGAGCAATTTAACTAAAATTAACTTTTATGATGTAAATTAATTAAATAAACATGTGGACTTGTTAAGTTCCATACCAAAAGAATATTACAAGAAAATGTAGTTTGTAAAGGGAATTGCATCATAAATTTCAAACTATATTATGAACAAAAATAAGGGTAAATAGTTATCTACAAAAATTATTACAAAATCTCCTCTTCTCTTTGCTCCCTGATCGCTTCAACTCTTCTCTACACTAGACTTGCCTTAGGTATGCCTTAGCCTGGATGAACGAAGAGGTTTCCCTAAAACAAAAGAAATTTGTTGGAGTATAAGCTTACACTTAGTGAGATAAATACCCCATCAATACTATATGAAAGAAAGTTATTAGATGCACAAACATATGAATGTATGAATAATCAGTATGCAAAACAACACATACAGTAACCTAGGAACTGCATACGACTCAGAATTACACCATTTGTAGTTGGGGTTGGAGATAATTAACCGATCCAAACCAAAATTCGAGTTTTAGACCTTCGATTTTATTTAATTTGCACTATTGTACTTAAGTCAAAACAAAACCATATATATATATATATATATATATATATACTTTCTTTTCAGAACAACAAATTATATTTTCAAAATCTCAAGTTTAGAAATATGATGGCCCTTGTAATCCATAAACATATGCCCTAAGAAGAAGCCACAAGACACGGCTCCTGGCTGATGGTTGGCGTCTCTCGATGCCTAGTACGCCAATCAACTTAGGATAAAGACTCAATAAAAATGATGATATAGCTAGTGTCCAATTTTGTAGGAGGCCCTCCTCTTGCGAGTCCCTTCCTATCTTCTGCATGAAGCGACAGTCAATGTTATCTGAATACAATTATAGGGAATGCATGATTCATTGAATTTCTTAATCATATAAGTGATTAATCTGGTTTTTTTATGGTGATCAGATAATTTCATTCCATACAATTGCACATATGAGTTATCATAAACAATTTCCATTATTACGTGATTAACAAGCGATAGTATTTAACCAAAAGTTCATACACATGCATTTCCCATATCCCACTAGTATCCAAATTATATATGTAAGTTTAGGTATATCTATTCTATAAGCAAAATCAAGTAAATAGTCATCAGGAATTTACTCACTTAGCCATGTAGGTTAATCGAAGTAGTTTGAGGGTAAGTTGTCTCCAAACGCTGGGTTCCTTGGACATCGCAATAATAATAGTATAAGGATTTGAAATAAGACTTAGAAAACCAAGTAAAAATCTTTTAAGTTATACTTTTGACAAGTTTTCGTATTTTTCCCAATTTCTTACTTAAAGTTCAATCGAGTGTAACTTTCTCGTTTTAAATCCGATTTATACGATCTCATAGTCAATCTTCATCATTTTCAAGTATACTTTAACATGGTGAGGTTAGATTTTCGAGATGAGCTACACAAACCTCCCCATAGGTCAGAATAGTAGCTGTCTTCACGATTTGAAGCACTTTTGGGCTTTGTTTGGTTAATGGGCTTTTTTGTAACTTAAGGAATCATTTGGGCTTAGGCTTAAGATCTCATTCTAAGTTCAAAATACTCCTTAAGATTAGATTCACAACTTTGATTTATACTCCTAAGGCTAACAACCACTTCTTAGGCTCTTAAGTTGTCAAATGGGCTTATTTTTTAAAATAACTTTTATTGTTGTGCTAAGTTGTTAGTCAGAAACTTAAGGTGGGTTCAACTTGGTGTTTGGGGCTTGTTTTGGAAGTTTTAAGCTCGGTTTTGAGTTTTAGGCTTAATACACTTGTCATACTCACCTTAATTGGTCTTTTCACTTTGTTTACTTACTTTTATCACATTTTTAAGTGTCTTTTAGGAAGGTTCTAGATCAAGTTGGTTTAAGTGTAAGGGCTTTCAACTTAGTTTTCTAACTTATTTCACTATTTCCTTAAGTTTAGGTGTAAGATCATGAACTTAAGTTACTAGTATTCAAATCTTAACTTAATTTCTTTTCCATTAGATAATTATTTGGCTCATACTTTACATGAAAATAGAAGATCTCACATTTATCATATCTCTTATACCATAGTTTATATCTTATAAAGTTGGTTTCCTCATAAAACTTTATGTGATGAATTTTTCCTAAAACTTTATGTGATGAATTTTTCCTTTACCTAAGTCTAGATTTTAGTATGTTTAACTCAACAAAAGTGAAAATAACATCCGACTGACTTCTAAACCCTCACATCTAGTATGCTTCCTTTTCATTCAAGTTCTCATTTCAAGATTTTCTCAACTTAAAACCTTACATTCTAAGTGTTAAACAAGTATCTCAACAAAACATTAACTTTACATACTCATAATTTACTTTTCATATAAGGGTTTCATAAGTTTGCTTCTTAAGGTAGTCTTAGATGTTTTATCAACTTATGATCATGCTCATTTCTTCAAGAAATCATGGCCTCTTAACATGAATACTAAACTACAAACACAAAGAACACTTACTCATCCACAAAGTAAAGATATGGTGGTTGTGCACTAGAGTTCCACCTAAGCTTTTTATCTTACTCCCTCCTTCTTGTACCCTTTTGGAAACTTAAGTTATGGTCCTTTGATAGGTAGTATAAGTTAATGGGTGATAAGGAAAGTCTCTTATCACTAGTTTTTGATAGGTTATCAATTGATAAATGACTTCAACTTTCAATTGATAAGTTATTTAAAGTGATTAGTTGGTCTACTTATTTACATATAAAGCTTAGACATGAAGATAAGGGAATTGTCTTATAGGAAATTGTTTTAGGATTTACTTCTTGAATTTTTTTGTAAATGATGATTCAATTCTTATAAAATTATGAAATTTTCTAGAGTTGAATTAAATTATTTAAATTAAATTATTGATTAGTTCCTTAGGGTTAAAATCCTTAATTATTTTAGGGTTTAAAGTCCTTAATTATTTTAGTGTTTAAAGTCCTTAATTATTTTAGGGTTTAGGGTCTTAGGTAACTTTAGAGTCCTTAGTTTTTCATGTTTGGGTTTTATCGATAATAAGCTTTCGATTTGGAAAAGTAAGTTTATTTTTTAATTGTAAACTTGAGTTCCCGGTTTAGTTGATCCTTGAAAATGTTTAAGAAATACTCTTAGTCAAATCATAGGCTTGCTAAAAGTAGGGTTTACATCTATTGTCGAACCTTACTGACCACCACTAGTTCACCCTACATGCTACCCATCCGGCACACCCACCGCCCCCTTCCCCCCCAACCAATGGTGGCTACACCTCCGATGCACATATAATTCAAATTTCTATCATATTTTCCCTTTAATTTCTAAAAATATGAAATTAATTCAAAAAGTTATAAAAAAATTATTTCTAATTTATTTTAGATATAATTCATGCTATAATTTTATTTTTGTAAAATTATGAATATTTAATTTACTTACTTAACAAAGTTACTATTTATCCGAAACTTTAAACCTAAAATAAATATATTAAATGATGTTATTTTGAGTTGAAATTTTTTCTTTAGAATACATGTTATACCTAGTTAATTTATATATAGCCCAATTTTGAATTCATGTATGTTTAATATTTATTGTATTTTTTTACCCTAAAAAAGGCTAAAAATAAGGCAAATTATGAGATAAATTGATTTTTGTAAAATTAATTAATGAAATTGATGTCTATTGACTTTTTAAGACTTATAATAATGTCAAGATATATTAGTAATAATTTTTTGTAAAAACGATAATGTCTGTTTAATTATTTGCAATTTAAGGGTAAATACGTAATTATACCTATATAAGTGATAAACTTGATAACATAAAATCACTTGCTGACTAAATTCCCTATATTTTTAGGAGTTTATAAAATTTTCATGGAATTATTTGGTAACTTAAGGTATTTATCGTAAATTTCAATAATAAAATAACTTAATTTACTAATCGGAGTATGTTATTTAACAATAATAGGCTAGATTATGAGAAATATTTGACTGGAACCTATACCTATCTATGTTAGTTAGATCTAATTAAGATAGGTTTTTTTTATCATATTTTGTAAATTTTATACAACTTGGACTTCAATATATACGTATTAGGATTAGATATTATATATATTAATAAGCTATTTTAGGAAATTACATAAAATATAACTTATTTATATAATATGATAAGACTTATTATCAAAGCTTATAAGTATATTATAAACTAAAAATATACGTTAGAAGTTATCTCTTGAGATAACCCATATTTTTATAATATTATAAAAATTTACATACTATAATAATCTTATTAAAATAAAAAGTAACATGACTAATAAGAAATACATTTCGATACAATTAAAACAATATATTATAAGTAATAATATAACTACGTATATTATTAACATTTACTAACTTAATACAACTTATATAATAGAACTATAAAAATATATATTTAAATAAAACTATATTACATCATGTAAGAGTACTAATATACTTTAAATATATATATCTTTATAGATATAACTTCATAATGATATAAAGAGTAGATAAAATCCTTCTACAATAGTGTCAATATAGATAAGTTGAGATTGTAATTTTACCGCTTATTAAGATAATATATCAAACTATTTGGAGGCTTAAGAGTACTTCTGCTCATGGTTATAAATTAGTTGTCTATACGTGTGCCATGTGTGTGATTGATATTCTGTTTGTGATAAGAGTTAAACTCTTTGGTGTACAGTTTTATATGATTTCATAATTTTGTATTGTGTGGACTTATCTAGCCACTTATAAATGGAATTAACAGTGACCTGACTGCTAACATAGCTCAACATATATAGCACCGTTAGGAAAATGACTAAGAGTGTCAAACTAAATATCGACTCTCTTCGATGAGGATAGCTAAAATGATCTTTTCTCTATCTTTAATCAAACTAAGTGACATGCAAAGATGTCGCAATAATGGTAAGGGAAGTGCTTAGAAGGTGGTCACAAGAGGAGGGTGCTCTTCATTGCATAAACTTGGATTTAGTTTGATTTTGAGTTGTGGTAAACTCTTTGATTCAAGTTAGAGTGAATGTAATTTCTTTGACCTCACAATAGATCAAATAATATTATGCAATGTTTTAAGTGATTGATTGTATTGTATTGTATTGCATTTCATTTCGATTAATAACTTTGTTTATGATTGTTTGATACTCTCCTAGCTTCGTCTCACTTACTGAGCTAGTTGTGCTCATATTTCAATTGACTCCTTTGCAGGTGACTAGTAAAAGTTCAAGATGTACAAATATCTTTACTTTTAGGTTAGTGCGCATTTGGTTAGGAAAATGTGGAAAAGAGAATTAATTAAATCTAGACTTTTGACTTTTCTTTTTGGTTTTAAGAAAACTAACTAGGAATTCTTTGGGATACTCACTAGTTTCGTATTTTATTGTAAATAAATTTTAAGACATGTAACTTTTTGTAAATTCTTAATGTAAATTATAACTTTATGTATGGACATGGTTATATAAACATTGTTGTATTATTAAACAACAAGTTGTCTTGAATATGTATTTTTGAAAAGTAATACGACGGGTTTAATTATTGACAGGTGTTAAACTGAATGCTTCAGGCTAGTTAAGTCATGTATATTTTTTATAGACTGTATTTACGGTAACGGTTATGAGATCGGTTTCTATTTTAGGTTAGTTTTTACGGCGAGACTATTACGATTTTCTCTGTTCAGGGCATGACATAAGTTATATTTAAAGATTCATAAATATACTTTATGATGAAACTAATAAACTATATTCCTTTTTTTAAATCCCTATGGGCAAATTAAGCAAAACAATATGTTATTCCATTCTTGATTAATCATAAAATCATAATAAAAAATTTCTTATAGGATAAAATTTACCATATTTAATATGTCTAATAACAATTAATGTCATGTACAATATATGATCAGGTATACCTAATATATAATTTTTATAAGTAAAGATATCGTGGCTATTCTTTAATTAACAAAATTCTATCAATTGATCACATAAGATTTACGTATATATGTATATATATATATATATATGGACAAATATACAACACTGTATGCCCATAAGAATTAATTCATAAGCATAAAGACTAAATCAAAACGTAGCAATAGGCCAGAATATGAATTTATTTGCCCAAATTTACAAGAAGTTGAACAATGCCGAATACTTTTTAACGACTATAAAATAGTTGATGTAACCTTCTTCACCAGGATATTACCATAAACAAATAATAGTCAATTATTTATTAGTTATTCCAATCCTTAGAGAGATTTTTGATCCAGCATTATGACAAAAAGGAATTAACCAAATCGGTGATAAAAACAAACAGTATCATGAATCAAATAGTTTTCGCGTGATGCATGGCGACTTCAAGTCTCCACAAATCCGAAGCAGAAACCAAAAGAAGGACCTTTTTCATGGTTATGTAACATTAAAAGGACAAGAATATAGACTACACAAATATGCACGGTTCCATCTAAAGATATTGAAAACACAATTGCTCGGGAATCTTCCCATCGATGTAACTGGCATATATATACGAACAATTAAAAGATTTTACTTTTAACATGATTGCGTAGATTAATTTACAAAATCCAACCAAGAATGGTTTTGATGAGGGGTGAGTCCATGGTCGTAAAAGAAGCACGAATACAAATAATATTATTATTTAATGAAAACCTCGTTTCATAGGAGACAATACTAATGAGGTACAAATGAAAAATTACTCAGATACTAACTGCAATCTGTATCTCAAATCATACATAATAAATTAGTGCAATAGAATAAGATTAACATAACTTCGGCCATTGATCAGTAGATTTTTTCTAAAATCGTCATTGTTTTGGAACTCGAATGGTTGTATTCCCTTAATAAACTCTCTCAATAGTGTATTGTTTTTTTAGGGTTTTAAGTGTACGGAGGTCGGGAATTTAAATGATTTTTATTCATATATATCATTCTCCCATCAACGATTACTTTAAGTAATCATAAACTAACTTGGTTGATTAAAAAAATATATTGATCACAATTAGATAATGAGTTTATGCCTTACTAACCATTTTATGCATTTTATATAAATAAATTATTTAAAATATAAAATACATCTTACGTGCAATACTTTCAGTGAACAAAGACGAGCAACAAAGAAGAAGAAGAAGTGGTGATCTACAGTGGTAATTAGTCGGTAAAGTGGATTATGGTGATCTATTATGGTAATTTATTAGCAAACAAACATCAACGAACAAACTCCAGATCTAAGATAACCATTGCCAAGTCTGCTAGTGGAGTGAAATAGTTGTTGCTGGTGGTGGTGAAGTGGTTATCGGTGATGACAGTTGTTGGTGGTAGTGGTCTATGACTAGATTTTCCACATGGAATAGCAATTCTTAGTTGAAGGTCATGAAATCTTAATTCTTAATTTTTATGAATTGGGATTCCAAATGGATTAAAATTCATTGAACTATTCATTGTAACAAAAGGTTTTCAAGAATAAAAGGAAATGGAAATTCCATTCCCCAAAATAAGCATGCCATTAAATACAAGAGTCTCACATAAATTTAAAGCACGTGTTCTTTTAAATCCTTCCATTGATATCTCCTCTAATTTTTTTTTTATTAAGAACATGTGTGACTTATTTGCTGCTATTACACAAGTATACAAAATTAGCTGCCCCATCTGAAATATAAATAACTCAATGGCATTTTGTCACAAATATAGAGGACTTTAATTATTCAATTGAAACATAAATAGCTTTGATACATAAATAAAATACTTATATTGTAATTATTCCATTTTTTGTAGGTTCTGTGCATGAGGTGTTGCCACAGCATGTAAATCAAAATTTTGGCGTTATCTTTTGAAATGACCTACCTAAACTTTGCAGCTACCTTTCTTTCTTTCTTTCTTTTTTTTTTTTTTTTTTCCTCTCGTTCAAGTGAAAACATATATAAATTATAATCGTCCTTCCGTAATTCGTCAGTAAAAGGAAAAAATGAAAAAAAGGAGGGAGCTTTTCCCTTTTCCGGTCAACTATGGAGTCGTTGCTTAAGGTTCACCAGCTGAAAAATATGGAGTACGTAGGATGATATTGCCCGTTTAATTTTTAGGTACCCTGTGCAATGAAGAAGTGTCAGTGGAGTAGCTTTTTGGTAACCTTGGGCATCTTTTATTTGGCGACCACTTTTTTGGCCTCTTCTCCAATCTCAATTCCCGCCCATGTCATAAACGTTAGTTGGCTGGTCTTTGTTTAATATTTCTCTAGTTTCCTTGCTTGGGAAGGATCGAATGTATCTTCGCACAGAAGGATCTATAAATTCTTTTACATGTTTAACCGTCAAGAGGCAAACAATTTCCGTCCACTAATATTTGAAAAATCTAGTAAGATATACATATCTTAACTAAGTTCACACTGTTGATACTGGAAAGTGAAAAATTTTTTTACGGTACTAATATATTATATAAATTCATTATAATATATAAATACTAGTAATATTTTTACATGGAACAATTTTCCATAAAAATTACATATTATTATCAGAATCTTTTTTTCTTAAAGACAATGCAATTTAAAAGAGTGCATTTCGTTTCCATTTGAAATCAACGAGTCCATTAGTTAATAGAAGAGATCAGACATAAATTACCCAAAATATATAAAACATGCAAAGCACGACAATATTTGAAGATCAACTGCACAACAATTAAAATCCTTGCAACACAACCACGTAATAGGGTAAGATCAACAGCATAAAATCTATTTAATTTCCCCTAGCAACATTTTGTTGGATCATTATTATTGTGAAGTTCAATTCAAAAACCACCTGTAAATATATAGTTAAGGATATAAAGGCTTCGATATATTGAGCTTTTATATCTGCAACACAAGAAATAAATTCATTTAAAAAGGATTTCATGCAGTTATAATAATAAAATCATTTTGATAACAAAAAGGAGAAAAAATAAAAATATAATTCATGTTTTCACATTATGCAATCAAATGGCCTGTGCTTTTTTTTTTCTTTTTAATATAAGCTGATGACCTATATTTTTCTTCTTTATGCGACTATTAGGTGCACTTTCAAATTCCTACGTGGTATACACATTAGGGAATCACATAAATCATAAAATCTAAGACAATAAACTTAAAAATCCTCTTTCTCATTCTGACGCATGCGAAACTTCTTTCCTAAGTTTGGAAATGAAAAGACGGATTTATAACTTTGATCAAGGGTTTCATATAAGTCTATGCATGATTCCCAGGGTTTGGTATGAGTCTAGATCAAACACATATCACATTGGACTCTAATAATTGACTTGATAATTTATAATTTTGTTTTGTCACATTATATCGAGGATTAGTATTCATGTTACTAGGTTACAATAATTTTAGTAATAATTATATAATAAAAAAAATGATCATGAACTTATTTTTATTTTTTATTTTTCTTAAAAATGAATAGATTAATTGATTGCAAAAATGCTAATTTCAGAATATACATTTTCATAAGGTTCCCATAACAAAATTTATCAACCATATTCACCAAAAAGTACTTTCACATAGTTTTATTGTGACTTCGTCATTTCCACATTCATTTAAATCCACTTACCATTTTTCTCCGGCCATTACTATCTTCCAATCGCACAAATTCCGTACATCAACATATATATTTTAATTGCTATCCAAAAATAGTGTGTGTATATATATATTTATTAACAAAATAAAAAAAAAATGTCATAGTGTGGAAAATTAATCGAGAGGATAAAGGTGGTTAAGCTCTTCAAGAGTCTGTTATATAGCATTTTTAATAACTTGTAAGTATATCAATACTCTAGTGATGAGATTATTAAATTAAATTCTCGATGTACCTTTTAAAAATTATTATGGATTCTACAAATTGCGTATCTGATAAGTCAATGTTTAAACACAATAGTATTGTAGAAGAGCGAAAACCCAAAAAAAAAAAAAAAATGAAATAGAAAAGGAATTTGAAGGAAAGGAGCAGTATGAATTTGAGAGTCCGAGGAGCAGATATAAAGCTAGAAAATTTCAACTTGTTAAGGGAAAAAAAAAAAACAAAATGATGTCAGAGTTGCCCTCTTAAGCACATACATGGCATAAGATATTATCCGTATTCTATTGAAGATGCACCTTAAAACACCTTAGAAATTGGAACCACTTCATAATTTGTATTTTCTAGAAGTTATAAAGTATGTGGTATCATGTTAGACCTATAAAATTTTTCTTACATTTTTAGAATATTAAAAATTTGAGGTAAATTTTTTATAGCTTAAAACCCACTTATGTTTATATGATATTCTATTCATTTAAATTACATGAAGCACACTCTCCGTGATATAGAAAAATAATATTATAAGATCTACCCCATAAATTGGTTAGGATAAAAGTGACATTATAAAGCAAAAGTAACAATAATATCTTCATGAAGAAGACACATCCTTCATATGTGTAGACTTGACATATGTTCAAAAGTAAGTCCACTGGTTTAAAATATATAACACCAAATTATTACAATAAATTTATAAATATAATATTTAAGTATAAACATAACAATGTAAGTAGAGTTAATAATGGTAAAGAAATGGGACAAGAGCGGCGAAAAATAGAAACATAGAATTAAAACAAGAGATTGTTGATACTCAATTCTCGCTCAACTCAAAACTCAAGGCCTAACCACTGAAGCCCATCACAAGGCATGTGACAGTGAGCACCTAAGTAGGCAACAGCTTTGCGCATCATACTGTGACTCTTCCTTTAGTCCATAGGGCTTGCATTAATGAAGAATACCATGCTAGGACGAGTCGATTACCCCACGTTACGATGTGCCAGGCAAGCCACTTGATGAATGACTGAATAGATCAATCCCCAACAAATGAGTAGACGCCCACTAATTGTTTAGGGTAAGCTTAGCACCTAACTCCTTCCATTGAGCATCAATTGGTCTTTGACCCATGCCTTAACCCAGTTTTTGTCTTTAATGGATACAATCTATTTTAACACATTAATAAGTATTTGATATTCATAGTATGGTCAGCATGCTAGATACCTTTGTCCTAATCAAATCATCGAACTGCAGATTTAGTGGTTCAATCGACCATGGCGTATTGCTTGTAATAAAGCTTTGTCACCCACCATAGAGTATGTTGTCTGCCAACAACTAATACAAACAAACCCTTGATCGCTACGCATCTAGATAAATTGTATAAAAGGCGCAAGGTACAAGTAAGTAAGGGTGAATAATATCTAGCTCCTCTAGGTCCTTTTCTTTATTTATTACTCTCGGACCTCTTCTCCCCTTTCACTATACAACAGAAGCAACACTTACAGATCGGGTCAGCATGGCTCACTTGATCTCTAATGCTCGCCTTTCCTTCTCTTAATCCTTTGTACTAATTTGAGCTTTGGAGGACTCCTATGGCCTCGTCTATAAGGGGTTTTTTGCAGGTATCGAGAAGTACGGGCGAAACTTAATATGATCTGACCTTACTTCTTAGTTAGTCTTCAACACGATCAACACTAATCATACTATTTAGTTTTTTTCGTAAATTTTTCTAACTTAATTAAAACCATTTTGATACATGGTTTTAATAATTTATGTTAAATTTTTTATAAACATTTTTATTTCTGATAACATATTTTCCTCAAACTTTCGTATGTTTTCAATTAACTTTTTATATATTTGTTATGCATAACAATACTGAGTAAAAAATTACGTAAGATCTTAACAATCTAACTCGATTGGACGAGGATAAAAAACTTTACTCCAACGAAAAACAATAAGCAGAAAAAAGTAAAGCTATCCATCTAAAAGCAATTAAAAAAAAAAGAGACTCATAAAAAATTGGAAAAGAGATGAGAGGCATGTAAATTATACCAATGTTAGAATCTTAATTTAAAAACATGTAAGAAAAAATCTAGAAAAAAAAAATTTAAATATAAAATTTGCTTAATTTAATTTTAATAATTGATTAAAAATAAGATAAAAAAGAATAAAATATGAAAAATTTGATGAAATCTATAAAGATTCATGGAAAAAAATAGAACAATTTTTAACAAAATTGTAAACCAAATGATTTATAAAAAAATTAATTTTTCGATTCAATTGATAGTTTAATTGATAATCCACGGCTTTGTTTTTTTTTTGGGTACTTTTGTTGAGACAATTGAATAAGCACTTTCTACGGACTAGCATTTTTCTTTTCTTTTCTTTTTCTTTGTTTTTTTCTCATTTTCCTTAAAATGAAAAAAAGAAAAAGGAAATTGCGAGAATAATTTCAGTCTAAAGGGCATTTCTAGCCATAACACTCAAAAGTACTTGAATAAATAAATACGGGGGAGTAAGACAGTAGGTTCATTCACCAAGCCCATCCTTCCACGTGGTTTCTTAGCTTGTTTTCTAAGGCTTTAAGTCAATGCCCAGGTCAATGGACTCTTAAGTACATGAAACTTCTAGAGTTAAAATAGTTGGCATTAGCATTTTATTCATCAGTACTAAATTGCAAACAGGGTTTCCGGCAATTTCATTCTCGTCAACTGATTAATTCATGGAAAATTTGTTTCAATCTTTTGATTATGGTGCTAAAAATAAACAAGAAGTCATTTTATTGTAACAACAACTCAACGAAAAATATCATTAAAATAACAATATTTTCTCTTTTTTATGGTAAAAATAATGAAATCGAAATCTACTTAAAACCTAAAGGTATATATATTGTTATAGATTTTTTTTTTTTTTTCCCCATAGGTAGTGAAATGTACCAATATTGATAAAGAAGTATATTAGGAAAAAAAATTAAAAAGTTATTAGTTTGTCTTCTTTATATTAGTTTTTTTCCTTTTGGGTAAGTTTACATTAGTTACTTAAATATTAGTGACTTTTGTCAATAGTATATAAATCATGAATTACAAATTTATCTATTTCATTTATTTTTAGTAAAATAACGAATTATGGAGAGATGTCTTGAGGTATGAAAATATCATCCATTGTTTGAAAATCGCGTATTCACAAGTTGTAATTTCACTTGAATAATTTGTTATGTTCCTTCACTTCTTTCATGTTCATTCTTGATGTAAAAGATTATGTTGATGAAAACTAAAACACCAAAAACAAACAAAATGAATGTTAAATTGAGAACCATTTATATTTATTTTCACTTTATCTAATTTTAAAAAAATTACTAATTAAACCAATTTGATTTAAGACCATGATTAGTTTTTAATTTAATCAATTACGCTAATGTCCTGGCATCAATCTTTATCAAATGGTCATAAATTGATTCTAATTATTCTATTTGGCTAGGTAACTTTTTCTAGAATTCAAAAAATAAAAAATAAAACGGGAAGAGGATCGGTCGTATTTTGCTATGGAAAGCGAAGAAATAAAAAGAAAGAGAGGGAAGGAAAGTTGTAAACACTAAAACGACAGTTTTATTAATTTAATTTAATTTCAAGTTTCTTGGGGTGTAGTTAAAAGAATAAAGTACAAGGAAAGAAGGAAGAAAACGTGACATGTTATCGTCACCTTATTCTTTTCTTCCCTGTTTATATGTAAACTCGCCTCACACTTCCCCTAAGTGAAAACAAACATACAGAACAGCTAGGAGAAAGTTGCAAAATGGCCGGTGTTGGAGAAGGAGATAACATGGTGACTGAAAACACCGTGACTCATGACATTAAGTCTCTTTTATGCTCTCCGAATAGAGTCTTTCTTATCAGGAACAACGGTGATCAGGTAATTCTAACAAAATCTCGAAACAAAAGAAAGAAGTTTCCTTGCTTCTTGTTTTGTCTTTCTGTTTCATTTATTAGAAAAAGAAATTGAAAAAAAAAAAAGCATCTGTTGAGGTTATTTGTTTTTCTTTTAGCTTTAACACATGAAAAGATTGGTTTTTTCTTGTCTTACGTGGGAAGATAGTATATGGGCATCGGTTTTTCTTGAATGGATTTGAGTACATGCGTGTGGAATTCGGATTTTGTGTGCCTGCCTGTGTATAATGAACCGATAGTTGTGTTTCTTTTAATCTCGTTTCGATTATTTATCAAATAGTTCGGAGAAAGTGAAAAAAAGCTATGCTTCTACTAGTTAAAGATCATGGAGTGATGATAGTAGCTGCCGACGACCGGTGATGGTGGATAATTCTGGTATCGTAGTGATTATTCATGGAGGAAAATAGTCTTAGATTGTAAATTGTTTTCCTCCTGTCTAATATAACATTTTCCACGAAGGCTATGCATGTGTAACCGCAAAATGTTCTGAATAGCGGATGCTTCCTTGTTTTGATGAATTCAATTAACTTCAGTTATCACATATCAGGTTATAGTTGATAGCTTGCAAGGGAAGAAGCTTGGGTTGTACTTCTCTGCATCATGGTGCGGTCCCTGCCGGAGGTTTACTCCAGAGTTGATAGAGGCTTACAATGAACTCTCCTCAAGAGGTGATTTTGAGGTGGTTTTTGTGTCAGCAGATGAAGATGATGAGTCTTTCAAAGGGTACTTCTCCAAGATGCCATGGTTGGCAGTGCCATATGCAGATTCGGAGAAACGGGATAGTTTGGACAGCTTGTTCAAGGTGATGGGAATACCCCATCTTGTTATCCTAGATGAAGCTGGTAATGTCGTGTCTGACAGTGGAGTTGAGATAATTAGGGAGTATGGGGTGGAGGGATATCCTTTCACTCATGAGCGAATTAAGGAATTGAAAGATCAGGAAGAAGATGCTAGAAGAAACCAATCCTTGAAAATGCTCCTGGCCCATGGCTCCCGTGACTTTTTAATTAAGTCTGATGGAAGTAAGGTAAGAAGTATAAACATATACTTCCAAGTTCTACATATGTTGAAACTTGAAGTGATATTTCTGTTTATCTTACTCTTTTCTTTAATGATGCATGAATCTAGGTGCCAATTTTTGAGCTTGAGGGAAAGATTGTTGGTCTTTGTTTCTATTTGTCCTCGTACAAACCGGCTGCTGATTTTGTGCCCCAGTTACATGGGGTTTATGAGAAAGTGAAGGCCAGGGGAGAGCATTTTGAGGTTGTGTTGATACCACTAGATGATGATGAAGAACCATTTATGAAAGCTTTTGGAGGCATGCCATGGCTCTCCTTACCCTTAAAGGACAAGACCAGCGGAAAGTTGGTTCGGTACTTTGAGCTTTCCACCCTTCCCACCTTGGTGATCATTGGTCCTGATGGAAAAACTGTCCATTCCAATGTTGCTGAAGCCATTGAGGAACATGGAATTGCTGCATACCCTTTCACTCCAGAGAAGTTTGCTGAGTTGGCAGAGATAGAGAAAGCCAGAGAAGAAGCTCAGACCTTGGAGTCAGTCTTGGTTTCTGGGGATCTGGATTTTGTCATTGGAAAGGGAGGAAACAAGGTAAGGTTTGAATTCACTAGATGTACTTAAAGCCTCTGTTAGAATTGAGATGTTTATAATTGGCATTAGATTCCTTGCCAGGAATAGTTTTGTTCAAAGTTTGTTTATCGTCTGCATAAAGGTGGGCGACAAGGAACATTTCAACTTTTATTTTTGGATAAGGAGGAACATGTCAGCTTGCATAAGTTAGTTTCACACTTAATCTTCCGTTTGTTAATATTTTCATTGTCCTAGAAGGTTGATATATTAGGAAAGTTCCATACTTTATCTATATGCATTGCGTGTGGCTATAGCACTTAGGCTGCAAGCATCGTAATGCTCATCATTAAAGAATGTTAAGGAAATAAGAACATGTGAAACTGCAACTCATTGTGGAGGCTGCAAGTATTGGGATGCTTATCATTAAGAAAATTTTAAGGGAATGAGAACATGTGAAACTGCAACTCTTTTTGGAGGATCGAGAGATCATTACAAAATCATCACAAATCTAGTCTTTGTTAGATTCGGCCCTGGTTTTAGCTTTTTAGTCAATTTCATGATTATCCCTCCTTCTTCCATATGTAGTTGTATTGTAGGCCTTTCTATCCTAGTAGTATTCCCGAATGGTAAGCATTCCAAATGCTTCATATAATATTTTGAGCCATAACCAGAACTGTTGCTTCCCTTTTCAGCACGTTAATGCCCTCCTGAGTTGTGCATATTCCACTTCAGGACTCTTGTGATTTTATGCCTTTTTAAGATGTTTCTAGAAGAAGTTGAGTAATAGATTTTATTTCCTTCTAGACATGTCTTTGCAATCCACATGTCTTATTAATATATTTATTCTTCTCTTCAGATACCAGTAGCGGACTTAGTGGGAAAAACTATCTTGCTTTACTTTTCAGCACACTGGTGTCCTCCCTGTCGTGGATTCTTGCCAAAGCTTATTGAAGCATACCATGAGATAAAAGCAAAAGATGATGCTTTTGAGGTAATCTTCATTTCCAGCGATAAAGATCAAGCTTCATTTGATGAATTTTATGCAGAAATGCCATGGCTTGCTCTTCCCTTCGGGGACAAGAGGAAGGCATACTTAAGTCGTAAATTCAAGGTCTTGGGGATCCCCATGCTTATAGCTCTTGGACCAACTGGTCGTACTGTAAGCAAAGAGGCCAGAAACCTCATAACTCAGTATGGAGCGGATGCTTATCCTTTCACTGAGGAGCATCTAAAGAAGACTGAGGAACGATTTGAGGAGATGGCAAAGGGGTGGCCTGAAAAGCTGAAGCATCCTCTCCACGAGGAACACGAGCTTAAACTCTCTCGACGTGTGATGTACACTTGTGATGGCTGCAGTGAGGTTGGGCAAGTTTGGTCATATTACTGCAAGGAGTGCGACTTTGATCTCCATCCAAAGTGTGCTTTAGGAGATGAGGCTAAAAAAGAAGAAGAAACCAAAGAAGAAAGAACAAAAGGAGGCTGGGTCTGTGATGGAGAAGTCTGTTATAAAGCTTGAAATTTCCTCTATGTTTAACTGAGGACTTTCCTCTTTTTCCGCTCTTGCGTAAAACCCTGTCACCGTTTATGCTTTTGAAGGTTTTCTATAACTATGATATGAAGGGTGTATAATGGGTCTATTGGCTGTGTGAATAAAATTTATGTTCTTGTGTGGTGTTGTTTATGCCCATTAGCAGTTTTCACTTGCTTCCGTGTTGTTTGAAGAGTTTATGTAGTGACGAAAGATAGTAATGGGATATCACAATTAGTACTATAAACAAGCCAGGGTAATTCAATATAGCAGTAAGCTTATTTTCGACCTCGATACAAAATTTTATTCAATTAATTTTGTTTGAGCTTGATTTATTAAAATGAAGTCTTCTTTTAATTAAAATAATATTCACACCCAAACTTAATTCAAACTCAGCTAACAATTGATAGGTTTAAAAACTAGTTATTGAGCTTAAGTACCGTGACATTTAAACTCAAACTTGATGGCTTGAGTTTAACCTTGACTTCTCTACTGTCAAATCGAATTCCAGTTAGCTTGTGAATAAATTATTTTGCACTCTTAACAAATAAGTGGAGAGAATAAATATAATATATATATATATATATATATATATATATATAACTTGCGTGGTTTGAAAATGAAAAATCTTGTCTGAAGACTATTGTGGAGGAATTTTCTCACAGTCAAAGTATCCAGGAAAGCCATGGTTATTCTACGTTGTCATCTTCCTTCGCTAAAGTTTTCTCCGTGTTTCCAGTATTCAAAGAATTACAACATCTAGAAAGCATTACCAGAAAGGAACCATGATTAATCAATGATCGGTTTACAACAATCAAAAAGTGGAAACTGAATTTTAAAGTGTCAAAAGCAGAGTGCAAATGTACAATCTTGCCACAGTTTGGTTATACATTGTAAAAACCAGCTATTGAACTGTTAGGGTTTATGAACATATTAGGATAGAGTTGAATAATATCACCAAGGTATAATGCTGACTTATCTATATATATATATATATATATTTCAACTAAAAAGTTGTTCATGTATTAGAGCTCTATCCAATCCTAATTGGCCGAACTCCATCTTAAATTAAATGATGCCAAGAAAAGATTAGAAACTCTTAGGAATCAAACTACAGTTTGGAACCTTAGATGAAACAGTCATTAATACCAAAAATCCTAACATTTTAGGTCCCTTTGAGAGACCAAAATCCCTTCAAATTGTCTAACACAAGTGGAATGTTGGAAATTTTTGAGAATCGTTTCAATCAATAAGGCTTATGATTTGAGAACATGGAAAACTTAGGTTTGTGATTAGCATCACAATAGCGCTTGATCAAAACTTCAACTAAGTATCAAATCTTCTGGAAAGATGAGAATTTAATTGTGATGGCATAGCTAACTCAATTTCATGGATACAAGGAATTTGGGATAATGTTTAATATTATACTAAAAATTATCGTACTTCTCTCAATGCTTCAAATTTAGGTTTAAGTTGCAAGCTACAACACAAGGTAAGATGAGTGTAATTAAATATTATTATTTATTGGTAAAGATTTGGTAGGTATGTGTGTGTATTGCTTCTCTTCTTTAGTAAGAGGGAGGAGAAGGGGTTTAAGAATAATGAAGAGAGAAAGGGACTTGGACTAGGTTTGATTAGATTTTCTTACTCGTTGGCACCTAATACCTTTTATGTAATTTACCTAGATACGTAGGGATCAAAGGTTCATTAGTATCGATCACCAATAGATAGCGCACTCCATGGTGGGTAATGGAGCTTTACTGCAGGCGACACATCATGGCTGATTGAACCACCAAATCTGTAGTTCAATGATTTGGCAATGGTAGAGATATTTAGCGTGCTAATCGTACTACGAATGTCAGACGCTTACTAATGAGTTACAGTGGGTTGAATGTCACGTCCCGAAACAACAGAGTCGTAATAGCCCCACCGTATAAATCATTCTAAGATAGAAGTTGGTCTTAATACCGTTATCTTAGACCTGATCTACACAAGGCGTCCACGACTAACCCGCTTTGAAGTAAATAGTTTGTAATTTAATCATTTATCTAAGAAAGTGAGAAAATATATGTATATATACACTATAATTTAGTTATTACATTATTCAAAAATGAAAAATTCTAAAATAAAAACTTAAACCTTAAGAATATATGTTTGTTCTTTAATATTTTTCTTCACTCCCCAGGATCCAATAGTTGCTAGCTTCAGAGTAGTTGTATGCCGCTTTTTAGCCAACACCTGCACGATGTTTATAGGGATGTGAGCAACCATAGCTCAGTAAGTTATGATGGAGGACTTAAAACTATACCATAAATACAATAAGGTTATCAATCAACTTATTAGGTGCAATGTATGTTCAAGCAAATGCCATCGTACGACATTGTCTGGCCCGTCGTGGGATTAAGGAAACTTCACCTGCTCTAATCCGGGTTTAGGAGTTACCATTAATGCAACAGCTCACGACCTAACCTAAGCTTGTGCAATGGAGATCTTGTTCCTCTTGTGACTACCTTTGAACCATTGATTTCATCCTCTCCGCGACCTCCTCTCCTGTCACTTAGTTCCATTAAGGATGAAGAAGGGACCATTATGTAATCATGTGCTATTCTTTTCGAAGAGGTCAATATTTGGTCAAAGAATCCTAAGTTCCCCTAATGGGTTGCCATGTAGGTCCGATTATGATTATAGGTCGTATATTTGATTAGATCCAGTTTAAGGTTATTAATCATTTCATACAAATCATACAATACAAGTCAGAACAACAAACAGAATCATAGTATCACTCATAATCAAGCACATGCATACAACCAATTATCTAACAAGCACAACCAAGCATAATCTCAAGCCTCCAAAATACAGCAACGTATTAATCCTAACTTACCTCGACTCCTCGTCCACTTACTCGAGGTCCGACCCGCTCAGGCCATCGCCGATCATCCCTATAACATAAACATGGTTTCAGTTTTTCATATAACTATTATAGGTTTGTTTGATATTATAGGTTTGTTTGATCTTATAACGCTTATTGTTATCTTTTGTGTAAGGTTTAATATGTTCAATTATCTAGATTTTCAAATATTTTATAATTATTCTAGTTTTAGGATTGGGTTCAGGTTCGGTTTTCGTATCAATTTCTAAATTAGGTTTTTAACTCAATTTTTTTTTTTTGTTAAAGATTTATACATATACCCTAGGAAATTATTCCGACTCATAATGTGAAATTAATCGTATTATCTTTGGATATCCTAAATATCGTTTTTAGTCTTTAACTAGTGTTCTAGTCTATACGGTACACTTGGATCCTAATTTAATCACCGAATTTACTCCCGTTATCAGAAAATCTTACATTTTTTATACAATTATCTAAAATTAAATTTTTTTTAGATTTATTAGATTCTGATTTTTATTATTATATTATCTAATTAAACCTAATTTTTCATATTTATTAATTTTCTAATTCTACATATTCTTAATTTTCTACGATTACCACATAATTCCTTCATTAATTACACTTAACACTCCAAAGGCTAGGATTAGGTTTCCACATCAGAGATTAACATCCTTGACCCTTTAATTATTATTTAAATCAGTAATTAATATCTTAATCACCTAATTAACCCAAAATTACCCAATTTTTCTATCATTTTAGGGCTAAAAATTTACCTAAAAATTTTGAAAATTAAATTTAAAAAAATGGCTTCATAGCACTATTCTATATCACTTAAGCATTCTATAAAAAAATTTTTTAGCTCCAAACTACATTTTTAAGCCTATTTATTTCTAATCTTAATCATGCTCGGTTTTGCTTAATTTTTTAAGGATCATATATCACGAGACATATTTTCATCAAAATAATATTTTTCCTAAGAACTACATATAAAAATATTCTAGAATAACAAGTTTCATAATTTTCTAAGAATATTTACTATTTTTACAAAATTATACAAAATCGGGCTAGAAATCGGACTCACCAGTCTTGGTGGCTCTGGCCACCGTCGACCGCCGTGGCCTTGTCGATCGATCCAGGTGCTGCCACCATCGTGTGGTGGTGGTGGCCGTTCACTCTCAGTTGCTCGTTTGATGTTGGTTCCCCTTTATAGCCCCAACTGCACAATTTTTCTTATTATTTTTCCTAACCCTAATTTTTTTCTCAATTTTGCCTCTTCCTATTTTTCTCACTCTCCAAACTGACTAAATGAGCTTCTGAATTTTTCTTGCTATTTATAGAGCTTTAGGGAAATTATTGTGCATTAATTTGATTAGACAATTGTCTTATCTTCCTCCAATTTGACTTTTGTGTTGTTCTAATTTAATTGGCTAATTTTTTTCTTATTTTCACCAGCTGCCACGACTTATATCTAGATCATTCCTTATTTTTCTTGATTTTTTTTTATTTTTCCTTAATTAATTATGAATTTTCTTTAACTATTTGGTATTATTTTAGCACATTACGCGTATTTTAAGTAATTATGCGTATTTCTACATACATGTAAATTCATATATAGTATAATAAATATTCTTAAATATTATTTAAGTTATTCTATGATTTTTAGTATACATATAATTTATTTCTAGCGATTCGTTAATTATCAGAATGTATTTTATGCATTTTCGATAAATAACGAGTTATATACTTAAAATTTGGAATTTTTATATTCTTTTATTTTATTGTTTTTTTTCTTAAATTTAAACTTACGAGATCATTTTACTAATATTTCTAATTTTACTCATAATTTAGGCTCGATCGGATCTTTTAACCGATTGAAACCCTGAGTGATTAGTTGTGGAGCTTACATTGTAGCCGCTAAAGATAAAGGTCAAACTTAGACACTCATTAAAGGTCAACCAATGCTCAATGGAAGGAGTTAAGCCTTTAGCTTACCTTATACGGTTTGTAAGTGTCAGCTCATCGGTCTGGATTGATTTGTTTGGACATTTGTCTTTTGGCTCGCCGAGCACATCATAATGTAGGAAATTGACTTGCCCTAGGTTGGCATTCTTCATTAGCTTAAGCTTACGGACTTATGAAGGAGTCGCGATGCGACACGTAGGATCGTTGTTTGCTTAGGTGCCCACTGGGATCGACATGTAATGGGCTTTAGTTGTTGGGGACATAGAACGAGTAAGAATCAAATATCAATACTTGTCCCACCACTCTCATTAGTGCTCATGGCACGAGAAAATAATTCAAGCAATGTGAGAAGACCGAGGCATGTCCCCTAACTAGAGGACTAGTTCTTCTATTTGGGTCGTGACGAACTAATTTCTTATCCTTTAGTTGTTGCTTCGTTATTGTGACTATTGTACTACTAGATGTGCCATGATGGTTGTCATTGGAAAGTGTAGCCTACATTAATGGTCTTGTGAAGAACAGTTGCACATGTGAAATGACCCACTATTAGGCTACATCACTAATCTATGTGTGAGGATCAATTGGGGCCTTTAGTTGAAGGAGTGGGGCACATAAACAGCTGGCGTGTAACGTACGTCTTATTGTAGGTTTATGCTCCAAAAGTGGAGAAAACCATTCGCCTTTTTGCCTATTTATATAAAGGAAGGTCTAGGCCTTCACTTTTCACTTGTCTTGCTCACTTAGGAGAAACTTTACCAAAATTTTATGTCGTAAGCTAAATACTTCCTTCTTGTTTGTTTCCAACTTCTTATGATGGTTGATTAAAGGACAATCAATGGTCAAGGTGAGTCATCTCATCCTTCTATATGGAGAGGGGTGGATAAGGGCTGTAAGAGCTCATCCCAAACAGGGGGTGGTAACCTTACTTTACCCAAAGCACTGGTAGTGGCAATGGTAGCAATTGTAGAAGACGAGGCGATAATACTCTCTTGAGAAGAGATGAGGGAGTACGTATGGAGGCATCGGCACAATAAGTACCTTGTGGATGGCAAGGAAGCCGAGGTTGGGGAGTTGTTGCGGACGACATAGGTAAATGAGCATGCTTGTGCTTGTGTTTTATATGTAAAGAGCGAAAAGAAGCTGAGGTTGGTCTGTTGAGTAGTAGAAGCAATGCCTGGGTGGTGATTGAAGGAGCCATAGCAAGGGTAGCAGGCATAAGGCATAGGGGATGCCTAAGCTTTTACAATGTATGTGAAGTCATTCAAGCTTGATTTGTAGCTTCCTTTTTTTAAATTCCTAGTCAAGTTCTTTCAGTATTTTAAGGTCACTCCCGGTAATGTGAACACAATGCATGGTTTCATCTACTTACTTTCTAGGCGCTATGCATTTAGCAGTTGCAACGATTAATTATGTAACTTTTCAAGTGTTTCTTTTTTTCTAGGAGGTTCATTGACGAATGGATTTACATTGTTACTCAAGGCACAAGGTTGAGTATCATAGATATGCCTCCTAATAAGATGGAGGGTAGAAGAATTTCTTCTATTGTAGTGTCTTGGAGGCCCTCGAATTCCCGATAGAGTGGAGATGCCAGATTAGGGGTATGACGTAAAAAAACTTGGAGGTGGAGGACTCGATGGCTAGCATTGAGCTCTTGAATTTGGTAGGTTGGAAGAAACTTAAACCCATGTCAATATGTGAAAAGTATAAGAGTGAAGTGCTGTTGTTTGCAATGGAGACAAGTACTTGTTTTGTTTGGCTAAGGAAGGGTGGTTGTTTTCTATCACACCATGTCACCTTACCGTTGAAGTGGGGAACAATAGTTTGCTCGTCCTTAGCATTATAAGTTTCTTGTGTTAGTTTTTGCTTGTTTTTCTAAGTAATTCATTTGTTGTTTTGCAGCTACGGAGTTAGCGTCAGACAAGCTAATAGTGAAGATGCTAGTCATACAAAGTAAGTAGATGGAGAATGTTGCAAGGCCTAAGAAGAGGAGGTAACCTAAAAGGGAATGCGAGGGAGAGACCTAATGTCATCCCTCAAAAAAGTCTAAGAAGAAAGGGGGAAAGCAACAGACTCTTCTTAAAGTTGTCTAACGAGCAAGGGGTGACATGCTGACTGGAGTGCCTTTGGGTACTATGGTGGTGGCCTTAGGGGCATTTGGCAGAGGGGTAGTTCTAGGAGCACCAGCCGAAGATGTTGTGGTCGAGCCGAGCCCTATGGTGGCTAGTGCTGAAGTGGAAGTGGATTAAGCAAGCTCGGAGTAAACACCTGAGACTATTGCCTCAGTAGCTATTGAGATTCCTAATGATGAGAATATCGAACCTTTAGTTAATCGGTGGAGGCAAGAAATTCCTACATAACCCGTGGATAGGCCTACTTAAAGGTTTGAGCAGTTGTAAGCACGATTTGGGCATCTTGTTGCGGGTCATAACGAATTGGAGGCCTCAATGGTGATGTTGAGGAGGTGCAACGAAGTAAGCTGCTGGCATACTTTTTTTGAATTACTTACTTTCAAAGTACTTATTGTTTGTTGATTATTTTTGCAGCTGTACAACTTGCTAGACTTCATTCTAGCCTATAACTGCTTAGTTCTTTTGTCAGAGGGAGAGTAAGTAAGAGTCGAGACAGAAAGACTCCATAAGGCATTGGAAGAGAAGGAAAAAACTCATAATGACTTAGCTGTTGTGCTCAAAGACCAAGAACGCCGGCATAGGGAGGTACTCAATCTGGTAGATCAACCGAACGATGAATTAAGGAAGTTTAAGGAGTCTAGAAAGGCCATGGAAGGTAACTAGTTATTGAGCTGAGGGATAAGGGTAAAGAACTAGAGAAGGTGCGAGCCGACTTCGAAATGAGGAAGGCCGAGAATTTAAGAGGTATGGGGCTATCCGACGAGGTCAAGTGGGAGATCTATATTGCAGCTTTGGAGGACCCCTTGATCAAAAAGGCTGTTGCTAAAGTCGGTTATGCAATGGTTGAGGAGGTAAGGAAGCGGATTTAGCAAAATATGTTAGATGGGGTGATGTATCTCGAAGGTTGCACATATAGAGAAATACCACAACGAAGAGAACTGAAAGAGAATAAAAAAATAGACTAACAAAGTCCGGACAGCTACCAACTGGATATAACACACTAATTAATCTTATCCAACAATCCATTAGATATAACTCACTAATTCGAACTATGGGGTCTCTTGCAACTACTCCTTACTATAGAGAATAAACAAGAGCTAAAAGGATAATGAGAATATTAAGGTTGCTCAAAAGGGAAACTTATATATTTTGATAATGAGAGTGATTAATTGTCATATAAAAAATGAATGGGGTTTATATACTAACCCTGTTAGTGTTACAAGTACGTATGAAAAGACAAAAAGCGTAATTTACAATCAAAATATATGAAATATACTAAAAAGGGTAAAAGAGACAAAAAATATTATGTACTAAAAAAATTAAAGAATCCTTCTAGATTATTGTGCAAGAAGACACAAGTCGCATAGTGGTTAGCATTTTGAACTATAGTACAATTAGAACAAAATGAAGAAAAGAGAGTCTATAGTCAGAGCCAACCTGATCTATATCAGGTCGAAGCTCGATCAATCAGTTACTAGAGAGTATTCGGCTTAACCTAAGATCAGTTGCTAGTCATTTGAGGCTAGTACGATAAGATATTAACTGTGTCATGGTATGATTACTTAGTAAGTCAGCTTAGGTGCTCGATAAGTTCACACATCCGTTCGGTAGCTTCAGGAACTATGTTGGTACATGTGAGAACTCAGTATTCAGGTCAACAGGAGAGTAAAACATAGAGATTGGGATAGAAATTCTTGTCTTAGATAGGGCTTTGAGCTAATATTCTCTGTGTGAGTCCTTAGAGTCCTCTAGCTCGATTGAGCATGATTGATTCAAAAAGTTTATTCTTATCATCTACATGTGGGTCGAAAAGATTTAATCTCAAATCTGAAGTGGTATCTGGTTCTTGTTCTTTATGGGCTCCTGTAGGGTCTTCTTCTTTTGGTTGTGGGGAATCAGGTCAGATATATTGATGGTGGAAGAAACACCATAGTTATCAGGTAGTTCAATCTGGTAAGTACTGCCGTTGATCTTCTTCAGGACCTTGAATGGGCCATTAACTCTTGGAGATAGTTTGCTCTATCTTAGGTAGAAAAATTGTTCTCGACTAAGGTGAATCTATACTAAGTTTCATATCTTGAAGGAAACAGTTTGGCAGCCTTAGCTACCAATCTCTTATTATCTTTAGTTGAACTTAGCAATCTTCTTTGTCATAGATTAATGTAGCTCTTGCAATTCTTAGGCTTAGTTGACTCCAGATTAACTCTCTTCAGCAACTACGGTAGTATCGGTTAGATCTAGTGGAATAGTTGGTTTGAGGCCACAAAAAACCTTGATTGGAGTCTTTCCAATGGTGCTGTAGATAGTTCATTGTATGCGAACTCCACAACTAATAGACACAGATCATAATCTTTTAGTTCTTTCTTGCAATAGCTTGATGTAAATTACTTAGCATTCTGTTCATCACTTTAGTCTGGCCATTAGTCTGAGGGTAGCTACTAAAGCCGAGTGCAAGTTTGAATCTAAGTCTTATCCAAAAAGTCTTCTAAAAATAGCTCAAGAATTTGGTATAGTGATTTGAGACAGTAGTCTTCGACACTCCATGTAGTCAGATAGCCTCCTACAAAAACAAATAAGCAATATATAAAGCATCGTTAATTCGATAGCATGGAATGAAGCGTACCATTTTGTTAAAGTGGTCCACTATAATAAAGATTAAATCTTTTCCCCTAGTTGTCTGGGGTAACCCTTGGACAAAGTCCATACTAAGGTCAGCCTAAGGTAAGGTTGGTGTTAGTAGCGGCATATGCTTTCCATGGGGCTCTCTTTTCCCTTTAGCTCTCTTGTATACTTCACAACTACCAACTACCTTCTAGACATCCTTGGCTAAACCAGGCTAGTAAAAATTTTCCTTTAACGAATTGGTTGTTTTGGTCTTTCCAAAATAACCAGATAATCCACCACTATGAGCTTCCCTAATCAACAGCTCATACGTAAAACAATTCGGTATATACAACCTTCGATCCTTAAACAAATAGCCATCCTTAAGGTAATATCCTTCAATAGCAACTCCTTCTCGACACTACTCATGAATGGGATCAAAATGGGGGTCATAAGCATATTACTTGGTAATATGTGAAAATCTTAATAACTTCATCTATAAAGTGGTCAGCAAGGTTTGTTAACAAGATAAAGCATCGGTAACTACATTGGCACTTCTTTTCTTATGTTGGATCACATATGGAAAAACCTTCCATGAACTCTAATCACTTGCCTTGCCTCTTTGAAAATTTGTGTTGACTCCCCAGATGCTTTAATGACTCATGGTTAATGTAGATCACAAACTTTCAAGGTAGTAAATAATGTTGCCAGACAGTAAGAACTTGGAAAAGAGAGTACAACTCTTTTTCATACATAAAATAGTTTAATGAAGCACCACTAAGCATCCTACTGTGGTAGGCAACCGGTTATCTCTCTTACATCAAGATGGCATCAATTCTAATACTTAATGCATTGCATTCCAATTCAGATGGCTTGTCAAAATCTGATAGTGACAAGACAAAGGTAGGGGTGTGCTTCTCTTTTATCTCCTGAAGCTTTGCTTAGCTTAATCATTCTATCGAAATCCATCACTCTTCTTTATTCGCTTGGTCAAGGGACCTATAATGGTATTAAAGTTCTTAATGAATCGCTTATAGAAAGAAGCAAGGCTTTGGAAACTTTGAACTTCAGTGACATTCTTTGGCGTCGCCACTCCAATATAACTCAAATCTTTTCCTCATCAATTCAGATTCCTTCCTTTCATACTACATACCTAAGAAAAATGACATAATGTACACTTTTTCAAGTTTCCATATTACTTCTTAGCTCGTAAAATATCAAAAACAGCTCGGAGATGTTGAACATGGTTGTTTAAATTGACATTATATACCAATATGTCATCGAAGTACATGACCACACGTCATCGAAGTACATGACCACACATCATCCATCACAGGGCGCATCACATGGTACATCAATTGCATAAATGTGCTCGGTACATTTGTAAGTTTGAATGGCATAACCAAAATTTGTAGAGACCATACCTCTTCTTGAAGGTTGTCTTCCGTTCATCACCTAATTTCATGTGAATTTGGTGGTAGCCACTTCGCAAATCAATCTTCAAAAATATCTTGGCACCGCTCATCTAACATATCATCAAGCCTTGATATTAGATATATGTACTTAACAGTGATACGGTTGATTACCTGACTATTGATGTACATGCGCCATGAACTATCCTTCTTTAGGATGAATAGAGTTGGTACAACATGAGTTCAAGCTCTCCCTCACATTCCCTTGTTCTATGAGCTCATCTACTTGCTTTTTTAACTTGGCAGACTACTTAGGATTCATTATGTAGGCCAGTTGGTTAGGTAAAGTTGCACCTAGTGCAGATTAATACAATGTTTTATGCTTCAGACTGAGGGTAGTCTATTGGGTAACTATTTAGGAAATAGGTTTGAAAACTCATCTATCAGTCTACAAATCTCATTAGGCACTTCTTCAAGGTCTTTCATCTCCAACAATCTTCTAATTAATAGAAACATTGACTCTTTAGCCTTCTCAGCAGCTTAGAGCTCTCTTTAGCTCATTAATAGGGCTTTCTTCTTACTAGCTCAAGTGAGCTGATTATGAGTCTCATTCACTTGGGTTGGTGTCATGAGTTACAGTACAATCTTCTTCTCATCCTTAACAAAGGCATAGGTATTCTTGCATCTATTATGAGTAACATGTTATTCAAACAACCAAGGTCTTCTAAGTAATAGATGTGAAGCTCTCATAGGGATGACATCATACACTACTTCATCCCTATACACATTCCTAATACTGAACTACACAGTTACTTGTTTCATTAAGTGTAACGTACGCTTATCATGAAGCCAATGTAGTTTGTATGGTCAAAGGTGCTTAAAGGTTAGTAAACCTAGCCTCTGTACAAAGGACTATGCAATGACGTTGGTATAACACCTTCTATCCATTATAATGGTGCACAGTTGTCATTTGATAGTGCACTTCGTATGGAATAAATTCTCTCTCTAGTATTCCTTAGAGTTCGATATGGAGCTTAATACTCGTCTTAGCACTGAGATCATTACTTCTCTCTAGTTGGCATAGACACAGGTTTCCTCTTCCTCCTCAGCTTCAATCTTCCTAACATTCTTCTCCTCCTTGAGCTAGTTCTCGTTGGTCTTATCTACTGCATCTTCTCGAAGCACCATGGCATGTCGGCTCGAATACTCAGCAGCTAAGCATTTGAAGCCTAAGCATTTAAAGTAGTTCACCTCATTGGTATTCCTTCTAGAGGCCTATCCCTTTTCATATGTCCTCAAGGTTGGCTTTTCCTTAGATCAACTCAACTAGACTACTTGGCTATCATCGGATCAGTCAAATCTTCCCTCGTCTCAAAAGGGTCATTGACTTAGGGCATTTCTTCTCTATTTTTCGACCTTTTAGGCTACCTCGATTGCTTCTTCTAAAGTATAAAACCTCTATACTTATACAATATTATGGATCTCATATTTGAGTCCAGAAATGAACCTTGATACTGTGCGAGCTTCTGGTTCATCCACATCAACTCAGATCATCAGCATCTGGAATTCTCTTCCATAGTCGTCAACAGTTCAGCCTCCTTAGTGAAGTTCTGATAGCTTTGCAAATGTATCTTACAAGTAGGTTTCGGCTACAAATCTACCTCTTAACAACCTCTTCATCTCATCCCAAGTTCTTATTCCTGGTCTTCCATCGCTTGCTTTAGCTGCATTCAAATTTTTCCACCATATGGTGGCATACCCAGTAAACTCTAGGGCAACTAGTTTAACCTTAATAACATCAATATACTCATAACAATCAAACACCTTTTCTACCTCTCTTCTTACTCCAAATATTCATCAGCATCTCTACTTCTATTGAAAGATAGGATTTGTACCTTAACATTATTTAGTCCTAGTGAAGCTCGGCATCCTCTTACTTGTGCTTGATAGTACCTAGCCTCTTCTTCTTCATCTTTGTCAGTCTCTACATCTACTTCCCCATCGTCCTCTTCTATCTCTACCAACTTTAGTCGTTGTCTAGCAACTCAGTTTACTTCTCCTCTAGCTTAAGGGGTGATAATGGTGAAATTGGGCTGTTGGCTCAGCCATCTTGGTCATAGCATCTCTCTATAACATTTTTGGGTGGCTTATGGTATAGCATACCTTGGGGTTGTTGTTTGTTAACTTGCATTGTAGTGACCAAACTCTCAACAAGATTAGTAGGTATGTTAAGTTTACTATGAACTGACCCAATAGCGTTACTATCATTATAACCACAACTAGATTGAGCACTACTACTCTAGTCACCAATAACACCTTGAACACTTAAATCCAACATAGTGTAATATTTATCTTGACAGATTAACAACACAACACAACAAACACTTCTACTAACAACCTAAAACCTTACTAATACACTCTTAACAACTTCAACACTCAATAATCACTCGAATACAACAAAAACACACTTGTTCTATTTTCATAGTGTAAAACAAAGTAAGAATGGAATTTCACTTACCAACATACAAATCTTCACTATATAGCTTAAAGCGTTAGAACTTACTTTAAACGAATACACTGAAGCAGCTACGAAAGAAACATAACAGCTACTAACAACAATCATGAACCAAAACTTCACTGCAACTTTGCACACTCCCTCTCAAAACTGTACTCTGATACCAGTGAAGCTGATGCATCTTCGGGGTCATACACACGAAGAAACACCACAATGAAGAGAACCAAAAGAGAATAAAAAAATAGACTTGCAAAGTCTGGGCAACTATCAACTGAATATGACACATCAATTGATCCTATTCGACCTACAATCTACTAGATATGACTTACTAGTCCACATTATAGGATTGCTTGCCACTACTCTTTGCCAAAGGGAATAGATAAGAGCTAAGAGGATAATGAGAATACTATGGTTGCTTAAAAGGGAAACTTATATATTCTGATAATGAGAGTGATTAATTACTGCATACAAAATGAATGGGGTTTATATACTAGCCTTATTAGGGTTATAAGTACTTATGAAAAGACAAAAAGGGTAATTTACAATTGGAATATGTGAAATATACTAAAAAAGGTAAAAGTGACAAAAAATATTCAGTATGGAAAAAGTAAAGACTTTTTCTAGAATTATGCTAAAAGATACATGTCCCATGGTGACTAGCATTCTGAAATATAGGACAATTCGAACAAAATGAAGAAAAGAGAGTTCGTAGTCAGAGCTGACCTAATTGGGATTAGGTCGAAGCTTATTCAATCAATCACTAAAGAGTATTCAGCTTGGATTAGGATCAAATACTGGAGGTCAACTCAAGAGATCGACTTAGACTATCATTTAAGGTTGGTATGCTTGCATGTTGACTGTAACATGGCATGGTTACTCAACAAGTCAGCTTGTATGCTCGGCTAGTTAGCACATCCGCTTGGTAGCTTCAAGAACTATGCTAGTGTATGTGAGAGCCCGATATTTAGGATGGCAATAGAGTGAAACATAGAGGCCACAATAGGAATTCTTGTCTTGGATGGGGCTTTAAACTAATATTCTTCGCATAAGTCCTTAGAGTCCTCTAGCTCGGCTGTGTGTGATCATTCCAAAAAGTTGATTCCTATCACGCAGACTTATCCTCCTTATATTGGATGGATGAACCTAGGCTTGCTGCTAGGAGTAGACCAGGTGGTGAGTCATTAGGTAACTTATCAATAACTTCTAGTAGTAGCTCTAATGCAGACATTGGGTAGGTAGGTGGTAACAGCAAAGGGAAGTAGGGGCTGGAGCGGTAGTAGAAGCAGTAATAACAGTAAGCGAAGATGCCTAAGAGCATCCTTATGTTTTTTTTTTTTTATTTATTTTCAATAGTTAGCTCGGATGATGTATGCCCATTTTGCAAATTTCTATCTTTTTCTTTCAACGAGTGGTCGGGGTGCCAAACTCCACTTATGTAATCTGCTAAGCCTTTAAATGATGCTTTTTTAACTTTTTTTGAACTTATGCTTGCATTTTTCTCAATTGTAGTTTCTTGCTTTCGTATTGTGCTTGTATGCTTGAATTCCATCTATTTTTTACTAAGTCTTTTTTATTGGAGAGGGTTTTCATTGAGCTAGATCTCGTGTTTTGTCTTATTGAATCACAAGATTAGTTGATCTCCATATCCCTAAGTTGGCACTAGTCAATTTCTCCTTGGGGACCTATTCACATTCCCATGTGCCAATGCCTCACACTTACTCGTGATTTCACCTAAGTAATTTTATCTTACGATGACGCTTACTAGGGGCTGACATCCCTTTTCCTCTAAGCAGATGGTGGCTTTCGGGGTTCTCATCGGGCTCATGTCAAGTAGACATGAGCATGTAAGAGTGTATCTTACAGTGACGTTAGAGGATTTCCTTGGTAGGGGAATTTTAGTAAAGTGGATCTCTTACTGACACATGCTATCCATCTAATAAAGTTCATTTTCGGGTGTTGTGTTCCTATGGCAAGTGGAGTACCTTCTAGAAGGTATTTAATTCCTGTATAGCCTGCCATTAATTCTACAAGTGACGCTTTAGTTCCTAGTGCTTTAAAGCCATGCGATGACCAACGCATGTATGGTTAGGGGCATCTCATGGATCTTATATAAAGGATGCATGGATCCTTGTCTCTTCGCATCCATTACCTAAACAACTTCCATAAATGTCCAAAGCATCAATGTTACGAGATGGTATACTCGAGTTTGGGAGACAGTTGTCTTCATCCTTCTCCCTTAAGTTGTGATCACGAGGCATGGATAGTTGCTTGACAGCAGTGGTTAGGTTATGAGCTATGATCAAGTGGCATACGTCGTCTCAAGGTCCTACCTTCCTTTGTTCCAGTGATGTTAGGCAAAAGAAGAGAGGCTCAGACATTACCCATAGCTTATCTATGGTGGCCTCACTGCGGGGCACTTACTTATAGAGGGTTTTAGGTAATTCGTTCCAAGTACTATCCCACTAAAGGACTCATAGGAATTCTCTACTTCACGAGTCCTTTAGTTTACTTCTAGTTGAAGAATCGACCTTACTTTATCACCAGTAGGGCTTTAGACAACTCATCACTTTAAGTACAGTAGTTAGATCAATGATCTCCACTGCTACCTCTGTGGAAGAGAGGCTCTACTAGGTGGAATGGAGACCTTCACTTGGAGCTTAAGTGTTAATGGAGCTCTATAGTTCGGGGCTTAGCCATGTAGGACTTCAAGGATGTAGTCACAATGTAAGAGTTAGCTAAGTCAAAGTTGAGACAAGTTCCTCTTAGGGCAGAATTCTCGGAGCAAGGACTTAAGTTGGGGTTGAAGATAGCCGTTCAAGAGATACGAGCAGCTGTAGTATAGGATGTAATAGTATCATTTCTCTTCTTTAATGTAGCTGGCTTTGGTATGCTAACCTGTTAAGCTTTGTATTCTGATTGATCAATGAAATAAAATCTTTATGTTTTAATTAATGCTTCTCGCGAATTGATTTTGCTTTTACTTTGGCTTGTGTGGTATAATTTGAACCTAGGTTGTGTTTGATAACTATTATGATAACATCTTTATATGAATGATCAAGGATGAAAGTTCAACTTGTGTTTCGGGGCTTTAAGCAAATTAACACCTAAATAAAGCGCCTATGTTGTAGGAACTAACTCAGGGGCTACGAAGTCAATATAAGGATTGACTTGGGCAAAGCTTGGGGATGAAAATTGACCGAAGATCGGGGGTTCAGTGTAAATTGATGCCTTATAAGGGTGCTCGCATCATTAGTGTAAGGACTAACTTGGGTAAGGCTTGGAGATGATCATCGACCCAAGATAGGAGGTTCGATGTAAATCGATGCCTTATAAGGGTGCCTGTGTCATTAGTATAAGGACTAACTTAGGCGAGGCTTGGGGATATGAAACAATCCAAGATAAGAAGCTCGATATAAATTGATGCCCTATGAGGGTGCTCGTATCTTTAGTGTAAGGGCTAACTTGGGCAAGGTTTAGGGATGAAAATCGACCCAAGATAGGGCGTTTGATGTAAATTGATGCCCTATGAAGGTTCTCATGTTGTTAGTGCAAGGATTAACTTGGGGATGAAAATCAACCTAAGATCAGGGGCTCAAGAGAGGGAGAAGAGCAAATGCTAGAAACTTCATTAATTCAATGCATTCAACCATAATTACAAATGCTTTAAATTCTTATTGCATCATCTAAAGAAAATAAGGTCTTAGATTCTAGGCATTCCATGCCCTATGGACTTGTTGTCCTTCCATTGTCTCAAGCCTATAGGTACCTTTTCCCACATCATCAACTACTCGTATAAGAACTTCCTAATTGGGGGTAAGCTTGCCTCATCCTTCCTTGGAGCCAATGGCCTTTAACTTTCTACACATTAAGTCACTATGGTGGAAAACCCTATGTTAGATGCTATGGTGGTAATATTGGCAGGCTCCCTACTAATGTGCTATAGTATGTGCTCGTACAACGTCTTGAACTTCATCGATAGTATTAAAACTTGCCTAAAAGGCCATGTGATTAGTGTTTACATCGAAGTGTTACACCTTGCTAGTGAGTAGCTCCAACTCGATAGGGAAGATGGTCTTGATTCCAAATGCGAGATGGAATGAAGTCTCCTCAATTGACGTCCTATACATCGTATGATAACCCCAAAGTATGTTGGGAAGCTTGTCAGCTTACCTGCCCCATGCTTGTGCTTACCTGTCCCTTACTTATTCTACCCTCTTCTTAAGAATGTTAAGAATTATCTTGTTGATGGCTTTAGCCTGGCTGTTAGTTTAAGGATGGGCAATTGAGGTGTAGTATAGATTAATGTTGTGCTTGTTGTAGACGTCCCTGAAATGGTTACTATTGAACTACTTTCCATTATTAGTGATCAGTTTGTATAGTACTCTAAAATGGGGCAATATATGGCTGAGCACAAAGCTTTTAGTTGCTCGAGCCATGATAGTCATGACAGCTAACACTTTTGTATGCTGGTGTCCATTTAAACTTAGTAAGGTGTTTGAGCAAATTGAAAAACTCTACGTACTTGTTCGTGCTTTGAAAGACAAAGCAATTGAGGGCGGCTATCCTTCCCGTCAATCGTTGGATCTCCTTCACCTTCGTTGGTGCTTTCATATCCTAAACTACCTTAGTCTTCTCAAGGTTGGCATCTATCCCTCACTCTGTAACCATGAAACCGAGAAACTTGCTCGAAGCAACCCTGAAGATGCATTTCTGAAGGTTAAGTTTCATTTGAAACTATCAAAGCGTTTGGAAGATTTCTTGGAGGTTGTCAATATGGCCTCTTTTAGTTTTGCTCTTAGCAATTACATCATTAACATAATTCTTTAGTATGTGGCTCTAGCATTCTTTAGGCCAAAAGTCATGACTTTGTAACAATAGGTCCTGAAGTTTATGACAAAGGATGTGTGACTTCATTTTTAGGAGCCATTCGGATTTGGTTATTTCTAGAGTAGGCGTCCATGAAACTAAGAAGTGCATGACTTGTTATCGAGTCAATGAATTAGTCGATGCATAGTAGGGGAAAATAGTCATTTGGGCATTCTTTATTGAGGTCGGTATAGTTGATGTACATGCGCCATTTCCCATTTGCTTTCTTAACAAGCACATGTTAGTGAGCCAAGTGGGTTACCTCTCATATTAGATGAAGCTTGCATGGGGCAGCTTCTATACTTCCTTCTCAATTGTAACCTGACATTCGAGTGCGACATGTCACTTCTTTTTCTTGACAGGTTGATATTGAGGTGGTGGGTTACCTTAGGTATGCGAATGATCCTTGGCATGTCTTCTGGAGTAGATGTAAAGACATTTGAGTTTTGCTTAAGGAACTTTGTCGGCTCAAGCTTGTCTTTGTCTAGCATTTCAGACCTTATTTTGCTTATCATGCTTAGGGTGTGAAAATTTTGAACTTTAACGGTCTTCTTTGGTAGCTTGCTAAGTAATGCTAAAGTAGGGGTATTTTCATGATATTATTTTTGTATTACGCTTTCAAGTAGAGCGCCCTAGATAGGGCTTGGTCACTTCTAGCCTTGCCAACTCTAGTTGTGGTCATGAACTTTTCCTTGAGGCATTTGCGTTTAATGAGCATGCTAAATTTTGTGATACATGGTCTGCTGAAGATGACATTGTATGGTAACCAAATGTCAACAACGATGAAGTCTATAGACTGGGTAACGACATATTTGCCTTCACCTAATCAAACTCACAAGGTGATGATCCTCTTTGCTGGTACTAGCCCGCTACCTTCGAACCTTGTGAGGTCGTGTTTATATGGGTGAAGAGGCTCGTTAAGCTGTTCTTTCATTTCTTTAAAGGCATTATAAAAGAGTATACCTATTAAACTCCTGTTGTTGACGAACGTCTTTGGGCCAAATACCTAATTTTGACACTTATGACAAGTACATCACTATGGGGCAAATTGATACCCTGCTTATCTTCATAGGTAAGGTTATTGTAGTATTAGTCTTTAGCTTCTTACTTCAGATGATGTATACCTTAAGCTTAAGTGTGAAGGTGGTGACACCTAAAAGGAGACTAAGTCCATCGGATATAGTGTTGACCTGACTACATCGTCCCCTTCAGTTTTGTTCATCGGTAAGGGGATTGACCTATTGATGATGGGGTTATTGTTGGTTATCCATCTAGCGTCGTTGTCTGGGCCACTCCATTTGGTTATTCTCATCTGCAACGAAGTGGTCGACGTGGCTTTTGGTAACAAGGCCTTCAACTGCGTTCTTAAGATGGCGACACTCGTTGATGTCGTGTCCATGTGCTTTGTGGTAATCACAATATTTACTCGAGTTGGTTGCTTTTGGCATCTCACGGATGCTTAGGGGTTACAGAAGTTGCTCTTGAACCTCATATATGATTCTGCCAAGTGGTCGGGTGAAGGGTATGTATAAGGTATAGTCTTGGAACTTATGCCTTTACTTGTCACGCTTTTCTTGTACTAGAGGTTGTAGTCTAGGGTCGCAAAGTCCCAAGCAATCTTTGGCTAAAATATGGGTGTTATTCTTCACCTCGAATCGAGCTTGATAATGTCTTCATGAATTCATCTAAGAACTTAAACTTCTTCCATTTAGCTTAATACCTATTAAGAGTGCTTGTAGAGCCATTCTTATGTCTAGTTTGGAAACTTACAACTTTGTTCAATTAAAGCGCTCAAGACACACTTGCAAAATTTCATTGGGGTGCTGTCTAACATTATAGGGGATGGAAGAATCTCATCTTGCAACTCGACAACTAAGGAAGTGTTGTTAGAACTTGCTTCTTAGGTCATCAAATGAAGTGATTGATACCTCAAGAAGGCTGTTAAACTAGAGCAAGGTAGCTTTTGCTAGTATACTAGGGAAAGCCTTGCACATGATGGCATCTAAGAAGTTGTGGAGGCTCATTATTGTCCGAAAGTAGACAAGGTGGTCGTTTGGATCTATAGTATTGTTATAGGTGTTGAGATGTGGTAGCCTCACGTTAGTGGAGAGTATTTCCTTGAGGATCGAAGATATGAAAAGGCTCTTTGTCAACATAGAACATGATGCTCATGAGGACAACTCGACCTTCTTTTGATTACTCATGCTAGAGGCACGATAGATGTGCTTATTAAGGTCATCTATGTTCATGTCTGCATAGTCTTTTAGCGATGGCCTCGATGATAGGCTATCAATTGGTATACTTATCGCTGTGTGCTTACCCTCCACATATGTTTTGCTATAGATAGTTGAGCAGCTCTTGAAGGTCTTTGTGTTGCTAGTGAACATGTTAAATGTGTTTATGTAAGCGCGTTGGGTGCACGTTACGATGTTCATCATTATTGCTTGGCTATGAGGAGGACTAGACTATCACCTCTCCATTTAGATGCTTTTGAGATACTTTCTTGAGTACTGTTACATCTTTATACAAAGTTGCAGTAGATTCATGATATTTTATATTTTTTTTTAGCATTTGATGTTCAAACATTCGTCATTTGGCTCCTCGGACACGTCACAATACATGGAATTGGCTTGCCCTAGGTTATCATTCTTTATTGGTACGAGCTAGAGGACTCACTAGGGAGTCGTAATGCGATGTATAGGACCGTTTCCTATTCAAGAATGCACTGGGCATGCCTTATGATAGGCTTTAGTTGTTGAGCCTTGAGTCGAGTGAGAATTAAGTATAAAAAGTAATGTATATTATCATTTACATCTAAAATACTAACCATAAAACTATTAATAGAGAAATAAGGTTGCACATGGGCCTTTTGATGAAAATGTACGTCGAGTCTGATTTTTCATAGTTTTATAAATTGGTCTTCTTTAAATTGATCAATTTAAACCCTACCCGTTTAATACCTATTCTCGACTAGGGTTTAAAGAAAAAATCGGTTCTTTTATATTTTGAAAATGTTTTAGAGTCACTATCCAACTAAAGTCGGGAAAAATAGTTAAATTATAACTAATTGGATGGTTAGTTATAATTTAGCTACTGGTATTTTTTATAAAACCAATTTTGTAAATGGTTTTGAGAACCAAAAATCAAGTCTGAGGGTTAAGTTTTTTATATCCTTATGCGTACTGTTAACTTTCCAATTTTAGACTTAATTCTTTAAAATCACCTTTCAAAGTTATCATATGAAACAAAATGAATTAAGTTAAATTGAGAAAAACTAAACTAAAAATGAAAAAAATGGATTTTTTCATTTTTTATCGTCGATCTGTAGGTGCCTACGTACCCTTTATTTAGGATCAAACATATGTAGTTCTTTTTTTATAAAATTTTAGTGTGTTGGGTTCGTTTTAATTAAAAAAAAAAGAGTTAGATTTAAGAAAAAAGAGTTAGATTTAAGTTTCTTAACTTTTTTTTATTTATATTGAAAATTTTATAAAGGGTCTTAAATGGTTTGTTAATTTCTAGAAAATTAAAGATGCCTTAATTTTTGAGAGGGGATTGATTCAAGTATGTTTATTCTTCAAAAAATTGATTTTTCTAAGTAATGAAGAATTTTACTTATTTTACCATTTATTTTCCTTATTCTATTTCTTTTTTTTTCTTTTATCATTTTTTTCATCAAGAAAGTAAATAAATTTAAAACTACTATACTTGTACTTTTTTTTCTTCTCTTCCTTTTTGTTTTCTTCCTTTTCTCTCTTTTTTTTTTCTTTTTAGTTTCCTTCTTTTTCTTTTCTTTTTTTTTTTTTTGCTTACATTTACATTTACAATAAATAAATAAATTCAAAATATAAAACAGAAAAAGAACTTGGACTAAAGGGGGATGCAAGGGTCGATTTTCGATGGTTGGATTGATTCAAGGGTTTAAGGGTTGGGTTAGGCCTGTTCATAGTGAAGAAGGAGCAACAACAATGCAGCTTTCCTCGAGACGATACAAGCACCAAATCGAGTGGATGAAGTCAGTTTTGTGTATATTAGATTTTGAGGGGAGGAGTGGAATTTCAATGCCTTAGTGAGTGGTGGTGGTTTAGAGGCTCGTCGGAGTTGGGCGGGGGTGGTGATGTTGGTTAAAGCTTAGTAGTGATTGTTGGTGTACAAGGATAGTAGGGTTAGGCGTTTTCAAGGATGGGGAAGTCGTTGATGGTGGTAGTATGGCTTGATGGCGATTGGAAGGAGAGAGAAATGTAGAGAGAGAAAGGTGGTGTGGTGTGAAGAGAGAGAGTATGAGAAAAGGGTGTGGTGCCACATACTAGGCACGTACCATGTGCGTAAGTCAAGGCATACCTTCTTGCTTGTTTTCACGAGAATGTTTAGGGCCTTAGGCCTTGTTCAATTATTATGCAAACAGGGTTTGAAAGCCTGGTCCAATCACCCTTTTTTTAAATAAATAAATAATGATAATAATAATAAATAAAGAAAGCATGAATCGTAGATTATCCCCTTCTTTTGTTCTCTTTTTTATTTTTTAAATTTTTTTGAATTTCGTATTTTTCTTTAATTTTTTTACTTTTCTCTATACATTTTGTCCAAACTATTTTTTCTTTTTTTTGTGATTTTTGGTAAATTTTCTATCTTTTCATATATTTTCTCTTCTTCTTTTTTTGTATTTTTACTAAGTTTCTTATTTTTTTGGTTTTTCCTAAATTTTCCATTTTTTTTATTTTTTTTTCTAAATTTCTTAGTTTTTGTAAATTTTCTACTTTTTTTGTATTTTTTTTATATTTCCTAAATTAAGACCCTTTACTCTATCATAAGTAATTTGAAAAATAGTGAGGAAGTAAAAATAAAGTGTTTATAACTGCCTTTCTTTGTGGTGAAATTTGAGTAAAACTTTACTATAAAGGCAAACAAGACACTATTTTTGTTCTAAGGGTTGAATTTATCTTTAGGAAGCGCTACAACTAGCTAACTAACATAGGTTTGGTCCACTGGAGATTTGATGAATAGTGAAGGGTGAAAGAGAGAGGAAGTGCTCTAAGAGATAGTCAAGTGAGTTTAGGAAGGTCTAACACTCTAACTAAAAGATCAGTCTAAAAATTGGTCATACCTTTGTAAGCTGGTTAACCTAGGTGGGAGCATCTGTAGGAGACTAGCAATCCTAAATTAGAATCGATTTGGAAATCCTAATTATACTCTTCTAAGCTCATTAACCTAGGTAGGAGCATCTCTAAGGGACTAGCAACCCTAAATTAGGTCGTGCTCTTTTGAGCTCACTAATCAAGATGGGTTTATAAAGAGTGATAAGAATTAAGATGACACTCTGAAAGCATGCGATTCGAGGGTTTCAACTTGGGTCAGGATAGAGCTCCAAGAGCATGCGATCTAAGAGTTTTAGCTTAAGTCGAGTTAACGCTTTGAGAGCATGTGATTCAAGAGTTTTAGCTTAGGTCAGGTTAGCACTTTAAGAGCATGTGATCTTAGAATTTTAGCTTAGGTCAAGATAGCACTCTAAGAGCATGTGATTCGAGGGTTTTAGCTTAGGTCGAGTTAGCGCTTTGAGAGCATGCGATTCGAGAGTTTTAACTTAGGTTAGGCTAGCACTCTAAGAGCATGCGATCTTAGAATTTTAGCTTAGGTCAATAGAGCACTCCAAGAGCATGCGATTCAAGGGTTTCAACTTAGGATAGTGCTCCAAGAGTATGTGATCCAAGGGTTTAGCTTAGGTTAGGATAGCACTTAGCACTTAAAGAGCATGCGTTCTAAGAGTTTTAGCTTAGGTCAAGATAGAGCTCTGAAAGCATGCGATTTGGGGGTTTCAACTTGGGATAACACTTCAAGAGCATGTTATTCGAAGGTTTCAAGCTAGGATAATGCTCCAAAAGCTAACGATAAGAGGGTTTCAAGCTAAGATAAGGCTCCAAGAGCATGTGATCTAAGGGTTTAATCTAAGATAGTGCTCTGAGAACATGCGATCTGAGGGTTTGAAGCTTGGGATAACGCGTTGAAAGCAAGCGATCACTAACATTTTTACTACATGGACAGCACTTTAAAGAGAAAATGATCTATGAGGACCAAAGCAAAAAAAACTTGTGTAAACATTCTTATAACTTAGCAATCATGAAAGATGGAGCAGACATTAGGGATAAAGTCCCTTAATAGATAGAGAAGTGGATGACATCGGCCATGAGGGCGATTATGTCAAAGAAGGTGATTCTGGCTTCCAAGGCCAACCTAAGAGCAATTTTTATGTGGGTGTAGATCCTTAAACTTTGGATAAAATGAAGTGAACTCCTTTGAAAACAATAGTTGCCTAGGTGGACAAAAGCTTACTGCTATGGTTAACTTTGGAGAAGATGACTTTTGAATTATTGAAAACCTAGACTACTAGAGAGATACGGAAGGATTGAAATAAGAGGGAGTTAAATTTATTGCTAATAGTTTTAGATTCTCCCAATAGTGTGTAGGCTTTTTAGTGACATAACAACTTCATCTTCCAAGCTACCTTTATCTAAGAGAATCCTTTCTTTCCTTTAAGGGTAAGTAACTTTCCATGATTTCTCCAAATTTCTTCTTATCAGAAGATACCTCATTAAAGATAAGTTTAGTAAAAAAGAAGTTCCTTACACTCTCTGCTTAAATTCCTCTCTTTTGACTTTGATTCCAAAAATTATTGTCTACCTTGTAAGCAATACACTTTTAATCAATATGTTAAGTCTTTTTTGGACTATAATATAACAAAGGCTTTTGGTCCTAGATTTCACAATAGATATTATTGAAATGGCTTTTTATGAAAAAAAAAAAATTTCTCTTTAACTCGGGTTTATAAGTCAAAAATCTTATAAGTAAAACTAAAATTATGCTTGCCCTTAGTCTTAAATGTAACTTTTATCAGGGATAAGTTATCTCCTTTAATCAGAAGGTCCTTTAAAGAATGGTAGAATTGTAAGCGGGCCATAAGCCATGTGTCAGTTTCAATTTCTTTAGGGATCATATTTTTTGGGGTGGGGGGGTGGTGGTGTACTTTGGTATTTGCCTCAGCTTCTTTCAAGATTAATTGCTTTGACTATGTTTTTAGGGACTTTATTTGATACGTGGGCCTTAATTCAAGAATAGGTTTCTATGCCCCATATCCTTTTGGGTTTTAGGGCTTTGAACTTAATCACCTTATTTGTGTCGAGCATGCTTTTTATTTTTCATTTCATATTTTCTCATTTTTCCTTCTTCTTTTCTTTTTCATTTAAGAAAAAAAATGATTATTCTTTCTTTTGGTTTGCAGCTCAAAGCATATGTGGTTTGTGTTTAGTGTTTAGAATGGATACCTTTCTTCATCTTAGAGGAAATTAGTTATCAATAGTAACAATTACTCTTGAATTGATGCGTTTAAAGCAAGCACAAATGGGGTGTCTACAATGTAACTTAAAGGCTATTACTTAACCATCTAAAATATAAGAAAGAAAACTAAATAATTGAATTAAATCTTATCAAATTTAGATTAAAAGATAATAACAAAACTATACTGAAACATATAAAATAAAATAATGGTCTAATTTAGATAATTGAATATAAAATCTTCACAGACCAATGATCCTCAATGGCTTGGAAAAATTCACCCTTGATGAATTGGAATCTATGTGCTGCTCATAAAGATTTAGATTAATCCTTTGAAGCATTGACTCAAAAATCTATGTAGCATATGAAGATGGACAATATAGCCATTTGATAAGAAACTATTTGTCATTTCCTATGATAGAATCATCAATAACATCATTTATTTCTTCTTTCTTTTCTCTTAATGGTGGAACATGAGAAACTATATCAACTGGAAGGTCTATACTAATCTATTGCAAAACTTTGAAAAAATCTCATATTCTTATCATGTAATTTCCTAAAAAAAAAAAAGCCTCCTAACCATCTCTTTATTCTAAAAAAAGGAAGAAGCTTTTCCCTTTTCCAGTTGTTGGTTCCATATAAGATATTAAGAAATAGGGTGAATTGATAACTTTAGAAAATTTTTAAAACTTTTTCAACGTGAATTAAAACTATTCCTCTTAATAACTTAATTTGGTGATAGGTGGTACTTTAATATTTTAACACGCGAATAATAACTCAAAGTAAAAGATAGAGAGGAGAAAATTTAGCTCATGATTTTAAAGAACTTCAGCCTTCTACCTATTACTCTCTTCTAATTTCACTACTAGGGACCAAGTCTTCTTTACTGGTGTTCCTCCACTTAATCCACTATATTAAAAACAAATCAAGAGAAGTTTACAAACATTTGCCACACTTAGCCTTTACATCTCTCTACTTTACCTATTTAGCCTCTTCACAATCTAGGCTAATTATAGATCCACAAAGTACAATCAAACTTCCCTTAAACAACACTCAACTAATAAATAATGTTTACAAATGAAAAATGAGAATAACAATGTACATCTCAAATAGTTTAACATGAAAATAGAAATGAAGATTGTTGTAAATGTAGCTTCAATTCAACTCTCTAAATAAGTCATTGATAAGTGTTCTGTACTTTTTCCAATAGTAGAAAATGATCACAATCATAGTGTAATATGTGTGTGTGTGTATATATATATATATATATTTCTTCTTAGAATCATACCAAATATTTTGAAACAACTCTTCTTTTATATTAGAGTCTTCCAATAGCTAAAATGTTAAAGTTTATCTCTACCTTATGTTTATCCAATCCTAATGTCTAAAAAGTGATCCATAGATATTTAGAGAAAATCTTGAATTTTGAATTTTAATCTAATCTTATCTCGGTCAGATCTCCTTTATTGAATATACTTTGATCAGTAGCTCCATATAATCTTGAATATTGAATTTGATATCCCATAATATTTGAAATCATCCTTATCCATATCCAATCTTAGATATTTTCTTTAATTATTTCAAAAATTAATTCACTTAGCAATAATCCATGTGGATCTTAATTCCAACTTAAGTGAAACTAGATTAAGTATATTTCCCTAATATGCCTAATCTAGTAGAGCTAAGCCTTCTTCACTTTGAATCTAATGTCATGTTATTTTTCAAAATTACTCTTCCAAACCAACTATCTGAATAACCTTATAAAGATGTCTCAGTTTACTTATCTTTAAAGTCTCTAAATAATTTTTTGAAGTGTTGTAATGACTTTTCTCATATAAGCTTCTGAAAAATTCTCTAAAAAATTTCCTGACTTGTTTCTTTTTCAATTAATTCAAGACTTTTGAATAATTCCGTAAATGAAACTTAATTTACAATTCAAACAATCTAAAGAACTGTTTGAATACCTACACACTTGGTTTAATGTCTTTCATAAGGGTTTTCGTGTGTCCTTTAGGAGTTGTCTATCATTTAGGGTTTAGAACAAGATTTACAATTGGAGGTATTGAATTTGTAGCAAGAGAATCCTTAGGTTTTGAAGATTGAGGAGAGATAACTAAAGTTTTCTTAGTTTCTTGAATAGGTAGTTGATCGGTTTCATTAGTTTGTTGTGGGGTGGTCACAGGAGAGTGATGTTTAGGTGCTAGGTTTGAGGATTTAGTTTAGGAGTAGGTGGTTTAGATAGTAGATCAACAGATTGAGTCTCTTCATGGGTGTTAAACTCAGACACTATTTCTTCGACCCAAATTTAGAATAGGTCCTTCATTCCTGAGATTTAATGCTTCACAACCTTCCCAAGTACTTCCTTGATTCTCTTAGAAATTTTCTCAACAAATAGAGAACTTTCACCTTCTTTAGAGGGAGAGATTTTTAATTTTGTACTCTTTGAATCATTATCTAAAAGTGATCCAACCACTTCTCTGTATTTAATCCCACTATTCCTTTTTACCATTTTCCCTTTCTTCTTATGACCTTCAATAGTTGGTTCCTTACCTCTTTTCCTTTTCTTCTCACCATCCTCCTTTTTAGCAATGATCACCCTCTTCCTAATGTTGGAAGGGTGAACATAAACTCCTCCATTATGAGAGTGGAAGAATTAGATGGGAGTTAACCCTGCTATAACTTCTAAGACTAAGAACACTCAAAACTGGAAGGAGAAATAAACCCACCCAGTAGGCTACCGAGCTATTTGTTTGCCACATCTTTGCTAGGTGTTTATCAAATTATTATAATAGGACCTACGATTTGAATTCAATTAAGTCAATGGGCCCTCTCACCTATGTTTCTTCACCAATTACACAATACAACACCCATTCACAATTGGTGAGTGCTAGAGTTTGTTAGTCACATAAATGCCCATTTACTTGAAAATTTTATATTTTAGCCTAGTAAGATAGTAAGGACAGGTTATGTCCCTTGGTAATTTTAGCTTCTTAAACTCAAACAGGGCCATCAACAAATTGCCATATGGCTTGACATCTAAATGCTGCCATATATGCCTCATCATCGAACTTACTTTGTCTACTTTCCTTGTACCCAACATAACCATCACAACCGATGCATCTTCCATAGTAACAGAGGTTGAACTAGCCCTTCTAGGTAGCACAAAAGTGTTAACAAACTTGTATAGAATCCTAACTAGTAATTCAAATTCAATGTTGAATATGCCTCTACCAACACCTAACTCTTTCCCATCATTCAACTCAGTAAAGACATTTTCTTTAGTTAATTGCACCAAATTTTCATCTTCTCGAATTTCATTAATGCCAAAACACTTCAAGATGTCCTTTTTTGAAATTTCAATTTTCTGATTCAATACTAAAAATTTCTACACATCATGATGTTTACTATTTAACTTTTGGTAAAATTCATCTATTAGCTCTCTATATACAAAACCTCTCATTTTAGCCAAACTACTCAGTCCTAAAATATCTACATATTCTTTCCAATAAAATCCATTTTTCTCAAAGAACTCTAAATCCAAGAAAAAAGATTCTTTAATAGATACACTCTTACATTTCATAGTGTATCTCTTCTTTGGTTTATCTCTTCGTTTGGAGGGTGGTTTTTTTTTTAGATCATAGCTTTCTGAGCCTTTTGCACAGATTGAGGTGAAACCTTCAAAGACATTTTCACAGGCTGTGTAGCCTTGATGATAGGAATCAACCCTCTAGACCAGTCATAAGAAGTCGAGCTAGAAGACTTCAAGGGCTCGCACCGAAAATACTAACTCTAAGCCATAACTAAAACGAGGACTCCTATCCTGACCCAACCTCCAGCTGACCTATCCATTAGATCCTCATGTGTGTCCAACATGCTCCTACGTAGTTGTGAAGTCTTTTCCCAGAAAGTAACCCAGGAAAGGCTAGTTCAGCCAAGCTCTCCAACCGACCATTGGTGCTTGACTCCAATTCAGCTAACTTCCTAACCAAACTAATTGGCTCCCGACTCGATCCAAATTAGGTTGACCCCTGACTACCAGTACTTCCTGTTTCTACCTATGTTGTATCATACTCTAGATGTATAACCATCAAGTGATACGTACCTTCTGACATAATGATTCTAAAATGGTTCTTTTTTTTCCATATTAGATACTCTTTTTCCTTTTTATCCATTTTTAGTATGATTCATGTAATGTAATTGTAAAATACCCCCTTTTATCTTTTCATACATGTAAAATAACCTGAATAGGCAAGTATATAAACCCCTACTTTCCTTGTATGCAGGCATCTAGCTTTTAATATAGAATTACTCACTTTGAGCAACCTTGGTGTTCTCATTATCATTTTACTCTTATTTATTTCCTTTAGTAAGGAGTAGTGGTAAGTAACCTTCTAATTCAGACCAATGTGTCATATTCGACAGGTTATAGGCTGAATAGGATCGAGTAGTGAGTCATATCCATTCAGTAGTTACTCGAACTTTGCTAGTTTCTTTTCCATTTCCTTTTCGGTTCGTTCGTTGTAGTGTTTCTCTGTATGTTCGACCTCGGAGATGCATTAGCTTCTTGGTATGAGACCAGGTTCCGCAAGAGAGTGTGTAAAGTTATAGTAAAGTTTTAGCTTACCTTGCTATTAGTGGCTATTATGTTCCTTCCATAGCTACTACAGTGTGCTTTTATGTTCGTAAGTGTGTTTTCATTGATACTATATTCTTACTCTATTTTTCATTGTGAAAATAGAGTAAGTTTGTCTCTATTCTATTTGAGTAACTTTAGGTACTAAAGTTGTTAATAGTTTATTAATCTATTTGGAAAGTATTATACTATGTCAGAATCGAGTACTCAAGGTGTCATTAGTGACCAGAGTAGTGATACTCAATCTAGTCTTGGTCATAATGGTAGTAACACCCCAAAGTCCATTGATGACAAACTTAACAGATTCATAAACCTTGTTAAGAGTTTAGTCACTGCAATATAAGTTAATAGACAATAACCTCAAGGTGTACAACAACAAAACCTAAAGGATAGCATCCTTGATAGATACTATGATCAAGTTAATTGAACCAATCACCCAGTTTAACTTCCTTGAACTTGAGGAGCTACTAGACAAAGACTGGAGTTAAAGGAGATTGCAGAGGATGATGAGGAGCAACATGTTGAAGGGTTTGGTGATGAAGAGGAAGGTGATTATTACCATATACAAGGACGAGGATGCCGAGTCCCTCAAGGTTTAGACAATATCAAGATTCAAATTTTACCCTTTAGCGGAAATGAAGATGCCGATGAATACTTAGAGTAAGAAGAGAAGGTTAAGAAGGTGTTTGACTGTTATAGGTATACGGATACTGTCAAGGTCCGACTTACTATACTGGAATTTACTAGGTATGTGACAATGTGATGGGAAAATTTAAATGTAGCACAAGCAAGGAATGGAAGACAGGGTGTCAGAACTTAAGACGAGATGAAAAGGTTGTTGAGAGGTAGATTGGTGCTCAAAACATACCTACAAGATATGTTTACCAAGTTGTAGGAGCTTCGTTAAGGAAGCTAATTTGTCAATGACTATGTTAGAAAATTCCAGATGCTTATGATTAGAGCGGACGTAGAAGAGTTAGAGGCCTGTATAGTATTAAGGCTTATTTTTTAGCTCAAGTATAAGATTTGCAATATTGTAGAAGTACAAAGATTTTATACCTTAGACAAAGTGATTAAGATCACGCAAAGAGTCAAGAAACAGAGGAGAAATGTTTCGAATTGACTTGGGCCGACATTCTCCCTAGCCCTAGTACCACGTTGACCTATTCAAGTTGAGCTAAGGAAGCCATACCGAACCGAGGACAGGAGTAACAAACTTGATGACAGCTAAGCTAGCTAGCAGGGTTAAGCTAGTCAGTTGAGTCAATTTGAGGCTAGTTCAACCTCGAGAACATATGAAAAGGGACAAACCTCTAGACGAAAGATTAGCGAAGTGAAATACTTCAAGTGCTTAGGCTTTGAACACATGGCTACTTAGTGTCCGAATCAACACGTCATGGTGCTTCGAAGAGGTATAGTGGATAGCATTGATGAGAATGAGCTAGAGAAAGATAATGGAAAGCCCAAGTCTAAAGAGGAAGAGGAGACTTGTGTCTATACCGACCTGAAAGAAGCGATGACCCTAGTCATGAGATGAGTATTGAGTTCCTTACCAAACTCTGAGGAAGACTAGAGGAAAAATCTATTTCATACCAAATGTACCATCAAAGGCCAACTGTGTACGATCATAGTGGATAGAGGAAGCTATACTAACATGGTATCACAATCCCTTGTATAGAGGTTAGGTCTACCGACCTCAAAGCACCCCCAACCTTACAAGCTACATTGGCTTCATGAAAAGAGCGCTTTGCATGTAACTGAATAAGTCACCATACCGTTTAGTGTTGGGAATGTGTATAGGAATGAAGTGCTATGCGATGTTGTCCCCATAGGAGCTTCACATCTGTTGCTTAGATAACCTTGGTTGTTTGCCCAATGTATTACGCATGATAGATATAAGAACACATATGCCTTTATTAAGGATGGAAGGAAGATTGTGTTGTAACCCTTGAACCCATCACAAGTTAATGAAACCCATAACTAGCTCACCCGAGCTAGTAAGAAAAAGACCTTAATCATGAGCAAAAGAGAGCTTCGATCTACTGAGAAGGCCGATGAACTTGTGTTCTTATTAGTTAGAAGATTGATGGAGATGAGGGAATTACAAGATGTTCCAGAAGAGATATGAAGCTTACTAAATGAGTTTTCCAACTTGTTTCTGGAAGAATTACCTAAAGGACTACTGTTAGTGTGAGGCATTAAGCATTGTATTAACTTATAGCCAGGCGCCGCCTTACCTAACTAACTTGCATATAAGATGAACCTTGAGTAGTTTGCTAAGCTAAAAAGACAGGTGGATGAATTCATTAAGCGAATATATGTGAAGGAGAGCATGGGCCCTTGTGTTGTAACAACTCTGCTCATTTCGAAGAAAGATGGTTCATGTCGTATGTGCATCAATAGTCGAGTAATCAATAGAATTATTGTAAAGTACAGATACCCGATACCGAGGTTTGATAACATGTTAGATGAGCTTCATGGTGCAAAGATATTTTCAAAGATAGATCTACAAAGTGGTTATCACCAAATTCGCATGAGGCCGGGCGATAAATGGAAGACTACCTTTAAGACTAAGCACAGACCCTATAAATGGTTGGTTATGCCATTCGGACTTACTAATGCACCGAGCACATTCATGAGGTTAATGAACCATGTGATGTGCTCTCTTCCTAGAAGATGTGTGGTCATGTACTTTGATTACATATTAGTGTATAGTGCCGACCTAAACAACCATATTCAACATCTACGCGAAGTATTTGGCATTTTACGAACTAAAAAGTTGTATGGGAATGTAAAGAAATACATATTATGCCAAAAAGAGGTGATGTTCCTAAGGTTTTTCGTGTTAGTGGAAGGAATCCGAGCAAATGAGGAGAAGATCCGAGCTATTCTGGAATGGTCGATGTCGAAGAATATTACTAAAGTCTAAAGTTTCCATGGCCTAGCTTCTTTTTATAGGCGATTTAGTAAGGACTTCAATACAATAGCCGCCTCATTGACTGAGCTGACAAAGAATAATGAACGGTTCAAGTAGAACGATTGAGATAAGTGAAGCTTCAAGGAGATCAAGGAGAAGCTCACCTCGACACCTATCCTTTCATTACTAAATTTTGACAAACCCTTCGAACTGGAGTAAGATGCATTAAGAGTTAGAATTGGTGTTGTCCTGATGTAAGAATGATGACCCATTGCTTACTACAATGAGAAACCAAGTGGTCCAGCCCTGATACGAGAAGGAGATTTACTCCCTTTTCTAAGCCCTTACCGTTTGGCAACATTGCTTGCTACTATGAAAGTTTGTTATTTACACTGACTATAAATCATTAAAGCATCTTGGGAGTCAGAATAAGCTTTAAAAGAGACAAGTTAAGTGGTTAGAGTTCATGGGGGGTTTCTCATATGTCATTCGATACAAGAAGGGAAGCATAAATGTAGTTGTCAATGCTTTGTCACGACAGCAAACCTTGCTGACCACTTTGCAAACAAAACTATTGGGATTCTCACTCATCACTAAGCAATATGCTAATGACCTTCACTTCGGTTCTGTTGTTGAACAGTATCATACAAGACTAGTTGTAGGAGGATATTATCTTAAAGATGGCTATTTATTCAAGGATTGCAGGCTATGTATTCCAAACTGCTCTATACATAAACTATTGGACCGAGAAGCTTACAGCGGTAGACTTTCAGGCCACTTTGGGGAGGTCAAGACATCCAATCTGTTGAAAGAGAATTTTTACTGGCCAAAGATTTCCATAGGGTAGTCGGTGGTTGCAAAGTATGTAAGCGTGCTAAGGGGAAGAGAGAACCCCATAGAGACTACATGCTTCTACCAATGCTTACCTTACTATGGGCCGACCTCAACATAGATTTTGTCCTAAGGTTGCCTCGGACATCCAGAGAGAAAGATTCTATTTTTGTTGTAGTGGACCGTTTTAGCAAGATGGCACACTTTATTTTGTACCATCGAACTAATAATGCTTTATATATTATTGATTTGTTTTTGCAAGAGGTTGTCTAACTACTTAGAGTACCAAAGATTATTATCTCCAATTAGAACACATAATTTTGGAGCTATTTCTAGAAGACTCTTTGGAGGAGACTTGAGACTAAACTAGTTTTCAACTCCAGTAGCTATCCTCAGACTGATGGCTAGACTGAAATAGTAAACAAGACACTAGGTAATCTACTCAAAGCTATTGTAGAGAAGAACTTAAGGGATTGGGATCCATGCCTACCAGTTATAGAGTTCGTATACAACAGAACTGTCCATAGCACTATAGTGAAGACCTTATTCAAGGTCACCTATGGCTTTAACCCAACCATTCCCCTAGACATTATTAGCACCCCAGTAGCTACTGAAGAGAGTCAATCTATAGTTGATTGAGCTTGAGAATTATACGAATTGCACCAGTCTGTAACAAAGAAGATCGCCAAATTCAATCAAAGATAGCAAGAGATTAGAAGCCGAAGTCGCTGAATTGTTTCTTTCTAGCCAAGAGACTTAGTATGGATTTACCTTAGCCGAGAGCAATTCCCACACTTAAGACAAAGCAACCTATCTCCTCGAGCTAACAACCTATTCAAGGTCTTAAAGAAGATCAACCATAACGCCTACCAGATCAAGTTTCCTGATGACTATGGTGTCTCCTCTACCTTCAATGTGTCCAATGTGATTCCTTATCAACCAACTGAAGACCCTGTGAGTGCCCTAGAAGAATAAGCAGAAATCAGTTCAAATTTGAGGACAAATCTTTCCGACCGCTAAGTAGATAATAGGAATCAACCCCCTAAATCAAGAAGCCGAGCTAGAGGACTTTAAGGGCTTACACAGAAAGTACTAGCTCTAAGTCATAGCTGAGATAGGGACTCCTATCTTAACCCGACCTCCAGCTGACCTGTCTATTAGATCCTCATGTATGTTTAACATGTTCCTACCCAGTTGCAAAGTCCCGACCTAGAAAGTAACCCAAGAAAGGCTAGTCGATCTAAGCCCTCTAACTAACCATTGGTGCTTGACTCCAATTCAACTGACTTTCTAACCAAAGTGATTGGCTCTCGACTTAATCTGGATCAGGTCGACTCTTGACTACCAGCACTTCCTATTTCTACCTATGTTGTATCATACTTCTAATGTACAACCATCAAGTGATACATGCCTTCTGATACAACGATTCCAGAATGGTTCTTCTTTTCCATACTGGATATTCTTTATTCTTTTTACCCCTTTTTAGTATGATTCATGTAACGTAATTGTAAAATACCCCCTTTTTGACTTTTCATACATGTAAAATAACCTTAGTGAACAAGTATATAAACCTTCAATTTCCTTATACACAGACATCCAGCTTTTAATACGAAATTACTCACTTTAAGCAACCTTAGTGTTGTTGTTATCATTCCACTCTTATCTATTCCTTTAGTAAGGAGTAGTAGTGAGCGACCCTTCATTTCGAACCAGTGTATCATATTCGACGATTGTAGGCCGAGTAGGATTGAGTAGTGAGTCATATCTATTTGGTAGCTGCCCAGACTTTGCTAGCTTCTTTTTCGTTTTCCTTTTTGATTTGTTCGTTATGGTGTTTCTTTGTATGTCCGACCTCGGAGACGCATCACTTAGTCTTGTAAGTTGTTTTCCTAGGTTTAGGTTCAAGAGGTTGTTCAAGGGGATCCGATTTGGTCTCAAACTTTTCTACAAATGACTTTTTTGAAGGACTTGAGTCCTTAAATTCAGCAACTTCTTTAGATAAAGAAGATGAACTGAACTTCTGCTCATCTTAAGAAGTCATCTAAGTGACTTCTTGGGCTAGTTTAGAATGTGGTTCAAAACCATTCTTTTAGGCCACTTCTTGAATTGGTTTACTTAAGGTCTCATCTCAAAGCTTTAGGGTTTGGGTCTTTTCAGATGGTTCTTGTTGATATTTGATGGGTTGATTAGGTTGTGGTTCTAGTGGGTTGGTGATGTTGGTCTCTTGTTTAGTAAGATCAACACAATTGTTTAGATTGCATGTGGTCACGGTTTTGATACCTTGAGCAGCAATACTTGAGGATTTTTTAAGTGACATTTTCTTAAGAGAGAATGAATGTGAAGAGATGAAAAGCCTAAATGAATAAGAAGAAGAGAAAAGTGTAGTTTTATACTTAGTAAAGAATAACTAACAAATCTTGTGGTTCTTATCCTACATATGTATAGGCTAATTAATTAAACCTACTTCCAAGATATTTTAGAACCTACTAAATAATTTTTAAGGCCTACTACTTATAGTTTTAACAAGAACAACATGCAATTAAGTATAAAAATAATGCATACACATGTTCGGACTATGAAGCTTAAGAAAAATTAAAAGATTTTTACCTACACGTGTCTAATTTTTTGAACTTAAGGGGAAATAATTAAATATTCTCCATGCTAATAAAAAGGGTTTCACACACCGATTTCATTACAAATAAATTCAAATCTTATTTTATCAAAAGGTTTTGTAAATATATCTACAAATTGACATTCAGTTGGTATAAATTCAACACTCATATGATTATTTGCAATATGGTCATGGATGAAATAATGCCTTATCTCTATGTATTATGACCTTGAGTGATGGATTGAATTTTTTGTTAAATTAATAACACTAATGTTGTCACATTTTATGGGATCATTTTTATAATTTATCCTATAATCATTCAATTGTTGTTTTAACTAAAATATTTGTGCACAACAATTTCCAATAGAAACATATTCAACTTCTATAGTTGAAAGTGCAATAGAGTTTTGTTTCTTTGAAAACCAAGAAACTAGCTTATTTCCTAAGAACTGGAAAGTACCTGAAGTACTCTTCTTATCCATTTTGCAACTTGCATAATCAGCATCTGAATATCCTATAAGATTAAAATTTTAACTCTTAGGATACGAAATTCCTAATTTTGCAATGCTTTTTATATATTTAAAGATCTTTTTTTTTTTTTTACTATAGTTAAGTGTGTTTCTATTAGTGAACTTTGAAATTTACTACAAACAAAAGTACTAAAAAAAATATCAAGATGTAAAGCTGTTAAGTATAGTAAGGATCCAATTAAGCTTCGATATAATTTTTCATTTACCGTTTTACCATTATCTGTGATATTGAGCTTTGTTAGGGCACCTATAGGAATTAAACAATTCTTAGTGTTCTCAAAACTAAATTTCTTCAGTATTTGTCTAGTGTACTTCTCTTGGTGAATAAAAATTCTATTCTCTGTTTATTTGATTTGTAATCCCAAAAAGAAGTTTAATTCCTCCATGAGTGACATCTCAAATTGAACTTGTTTCAAGCTCGAAAACTCTTGACGATATTTTTCATTAATTGCACCAAAAACAATATCATCAACATAAATCTATACAACTAACATATCTTCTCCATGATACTTCATGAATAGTGTAATATCAACTTTTCCCTTTTGAAAATCATTTTTAATTAAAAATTGACTTAATCTTTTGTACTAAGCACAAGGAGCTTGTTTGAGACCACACAATACCTTTTTCAATTTATACATATGATCTAATTTGAAAGGATCTTCAAATCCAAGGGATTACTCAACATATACTTCTTCTTTTATAAAACCATTTGGAAAAGCATTTTTTACATTCATTTGATACAAATTAAAACTTTTTAGATAAGTAAATGCAAGCAGTAATCTTATAACTTATAGCCTAGCCACAAGAGCATAAGTTTCATCATAGCTATTTCTTCTTCTTGAGAATATCCTTTAGCAACTAAATGAGCTTTATTTCTCTTGGTCCTCCTTGCTAATTGGAATTTCACCACCTGATTCTTCATTGCTTGTTTCTTCAAAAAACTTGACATTTGTTGATTCTTCTACTACTTTTGTTTCTTTTTATATATTCGATATGCCTTTGAGTTCAGAGTGTAGCTTAGAAAAATAACTTCATTAGCTCTCTTTTCAAACTTTCCCAATACTTTTCCTATTTTATTTACATAACACGTACACTCAAATGTGTGAAAGTATGAAACAGTAGGTTTTCTTCCTTTATAAATCTCATAAGTAGTTTTATTTGTTAAAAGCCTAACATATACTCGATTTATAATATAATAAGCTACAAATGCTGCTTCAGCCCAAAAATAATTTGCTATACCATTTTCATTAAGTAGTGTTCTCGTCATTTCTTGGATAGTTCTGTTTTTGCATTCTACTACTCCATTTTGTTGTAGAGTATAGGGTGCTGAAAAATTATGAGTGATATTCTTTTCTTCACAAAAAGAAATAAAATTAGAAATTTCAAATTCCTTTCCATAATCAGTTTGCAGACTAATGATGGAGAGGCCTTTGTCATTTTGATCTCTTTTAGAAAATATTTAAAATATTTTAAATACATCACTTTTATGATGAAAGAACAAGATCTATGTAAATCTTAAGAAATCATCTACTATGATAAGTCCATGCTTATTTCTTCTAAGACTTAGCATACGAGTTGGACTAAACAGATCTAGATGCGATAACTCTAAAGGTGTTTGAGTCAATATTTTCTTACTTTTATGTGATGATAAACTTATCTTATTCTTTAGACAAGCAGCATAATGCATATTTTCATAAGCATGTAATTTTGGTAATCCTTCAATTAAGTTCTTTTTAGATGACTTCTTAAGTTGAGGAAAATTTACATGCCCTAACCTTTTGTGCCAAAGTATAGTATTATCATTTATGGAGATCAAATAACTTTCAAAAGAGACTTCAAATGGTTTAATTAAATAAATATTTTTCTTTTTGAATCCTTCAAACAACTTAATCCATCCATATTAAAACTAGAACATTTGTCAAGTTCAAATGTTATTTTGCACCATTTGTCACACAACTGACTTATACTTAACAAGTTATGTGTTAGACCTTTAAATAACAATACATTTTCAATTGTATGAGGTGCCAAACCAATTATACCTACCACAATTATTTTACCTTTACCATTGTTACCAAATTTCACATATCTACTTTCCTTTCATTCCAAGTTTGTGAACAACAAAGCATCACTTATTATGTGTCTTGAGCATCTACTGTCAAGATACCATGTTCTTTTTAACTTAGCTTCGTGTTCCTACACACATCATAGCACAATCAAGTTTGTTTACAAACCTAACAAAGCTTAGGTTCATGAAAATTCAAACTTAACTTTTGAATTAAACCTTGATTGTAGCTGAGCTTATATTTTTTGAAAACACAATATTTCTTTATGTATCCTAGTTTATTACAGAGAAAATAAGCATAAGATCTTTGTACATCATACCCATCACTTATCACTTTCCTTTGGCTTTGATTGTTTTTGACATTCCCTTTATTTAACCTTCTATTGTACCTTCTAAAAAAATACTTATCATTGTTTTGAGAGTACTATCCATTATACCTTTTGACAAGTTCAACCTTTTTCTCTTTATCCTTTTCCTTGATCGTTTCTTGATTTTCACCTTTTGATTTAACAAATACTATTTCTCTTTTTGTTTTAGATGTTTCTCCAAATTTAAAACCTAAGTCTAAATTTTGAATTATTGATTCTTTAACTAGAGATCAATATTTATAACTTCTTATCACTTTTATTAAATTTTTAAACATGTTTTTGATTGACTTAAATAAATCCTCCATACTGTTTTTCAAATTTTTAATTTCTTCCTTCAAAATAAGGTTTTCATTTATTAAAGTTTCACGAGCAACATGCAATCCTTCAAAATCATTTTTCAAGAAATCATTTCGATCTGTTAACAATTGATTTATTTGGTTGAGAGCTTGTTTTTCATTTTAAACATCTTCACTTTTGACTCTAGCTTAGATATCTTGTCATTTGATTTAGAAAGAGCTTTAAGCAATTTGTTAATTTCAACACATATGTCATCAAATACTTTTATGTCAGAGTTGGAATCAATTACCTCAATGAGTACCATAAAACACAGATTTGCTTCTTCACATACTTTTAAACTCTTTGACTCAGTTTTTGAATCTTCCCAATCACTTAATGTAGCCATCAAAGATTTTCATTTCTTCTTAAATTTCTCTATCTTCCTGATTAACATCTTGCATTCATAGCATACAATTTCCTTCTTGAACTTTTTCCCCTCCTTTTCCTTGATTACTTTACCTACATCATTAAATCAATTTTTATTAGGAGAAAATCATTTAGTGAAGGCTTTCTTACCTTTCTTCTTTAGCCATTTGTTGAGTTTTTTAGCTAGAACTGTTACATCCTCATCCTTTTCTTCAGATGAGTCTTCTCCTTCAAAATCAGTGTTCGTTTCTTTGATTTTGAAAGCAATGGCCTTCTTTTTTGTATCTCCAAAAGTACTCTTTGTTTTGAGAAAATCAGTTCCATATGCTATAAGTTTGCTACATAATTGACTCAAGGATAGTCTCTTCAAATCACAAGCTTCTCTTATGGTAGTTTTGTTTGCATTCCAAAATTTTGAAAAGATCTTTAGCATCTTGTGTACTATTTCTACATTACTAATTGTTTTGCCTATAAAAGACATTTTATTAGTTATAGTAGTAAATCTACTCAAGGAGTCCTTAATTTCTTCATTAGAAAGAATTCAAAAGGTTTCATATTATTGAACTAGTGAATTGATTCCTATGTCTTTGATTGTCTCCATGCCTTCATAAGTGTATACTAAAGTGTCCTAAATATCTTTAGTTGTAACACTAGTGTAATAGTACTCAAAAGTAAATTCTTAACCTTTAAATTAAGCTCAACTTTGGTGATATCCTTATTTGATGTAATAATGGTTGGAATTTTGAGATCTCCTATTGAGACAATTTGCTAAGCCTAATAGTCTGATGCCTTCACATAAGTCTTTATCTTGAATTTCCAATAAAGAAAGTTAGTTCTATCAAAAAATGGTACCTTACCAGGTTAATATTAAACTATCACTTGGTTCACCCATGATCTTAAACTCTAGATGATATTAAAGCATGGCTTTAAAACCAATTGTCAGTCCTATAGAAGATATCAAGAGAGGGAGTGAATTGACATCTTTAGAAAAATTTTAAAACATTTTCGATGTGAATTAAAACTATCCCTCTTAATAACTTAATTTGGTAATCAATGTTACTTTAATAATTCAACACACGAATAATAACTCAAAGTAAAAGATAGAGAGGGGAAAATCAAGCTCATGATTTTAAAAAGCTTTGGCCTTCTACCTACTACTATCTTCCAACTCTACTGTTGGGGACCGCCATTTTTACCAATACTGTTCCACTTAATTCACTATATCAAAAACAAATCAAAAGAAGTTTACAAACATTTGCCACACTTTGCCTTTACAACTCTCTATTCTATTTATTTAGTTTCTCTATAATCTAGGCTAATTACAGATTTATAAAGTATAATCAAACTTCTCTCTAATAATACTTAACCAATAAATAATCTTTACAAATTAGAAACGAGAATAACAATGTAAATCTCAAATGGTTTAGCATGAAAATGGAAATTAGGATTATTGTAAATGTAGCTTCACTTCAACTCTTTGAATAAATCTCTGAAAAGTATTTTGCTCTTGTAAATAGTAGAAAATGATTATAATCAGAGTGTAATGTATATATTTTTTCTTTCTTAGAATCGTACCAAATATTTTAAACTGACTCTTCTTTTATACTAAAGTCTTCCAATGGTTAAAATGTTGAAGTTTATCTTCACCTTATGTTTATCCAATCTCAATGTTTAAAAAGTGATCCATAGATATTTAGAGAAAATCTTAGAGTTTGAATCTTAATCTGATTTTATCTTGATCAAACCTCTTTTATTAGATATACTTTAATCAGTAGCTCTATATAATTTTGAATTTGATATCCCATAATATTCAAAATCATCTTTATCCTTATCCAATCTTAGATATTTTTTTTAATTATTTCAAAAATTAATTTAATTAGCAATAATTTTCATAAATCTTAATTCCAACTTAAGTAAAACAAGATTAAGTGTATTTCCTTAATATACTCAATTTATTGGAGCTAGGCTTTGTTCATTTCAAATCTGATATCATATTATTTTTCAGAATTACTCTTTTAAATTAACTATACGAATAACTTTCTGAAAATGTCTTAGTTTATGTATATTCAAAAATTTTGAATAATTTTCTGAAGTATTATATCGACTTTTCTTATTTCAGTTTTTGAAACAATTTTTGAAAACTTTCTAAACTTATTTCTTTTTCAAATGATTCAAATTTTTTAAATAAGTCTTTAGATGAAACTTAATTTATAATTTAAATAATTTGAAGAATTATTTAAATACATGTATACTTGTTAATATATTAACAAATTTTTTTCTTTTGTTATCATTAAAATTTATAAAAAATATCTAACACCGTACGGAGTCGATATTTAAGGTTCACAGCTAAAAAATACGGAGAACGTAGGATGATATTGCCCGTCTAATTTTTAGGTACCCTGTACAATGAAGAAGTGTCGGTGGGGTAGCATTTTAGTAACCTTGGGCATCTTTTATTTGGCGAACACTTTTTTGGCCTTTTCTCCAATCTCAATTCTCACCCATGTCATAAATGTTAGTTAGCTGGTTTTAGTATAATATTTCTTTGTTTTCCTTGCTTGGGAAGGATCGAATGCATCTTCACACGGAAGGATTACATGGGATCTTTTCTATATCGATTAGATATTTTCCTACATAAACCAAACTTTAGTAGAAATATGAAAGGAGTAGGATCCATAAATTCTTTTACATGTTTAACGGTCAAGAGGCAAACAATTTCCTTCCACTAATATTTGAAAACTTTAGTGAGATATACATATCTTAGCTAAGTTCACACTATTGATTATAAAGTGAAAAAGATTTTGAAGGTATTAATATATTATATGAATTAATTATAACATATAAATACTAGTAATATTTTTATATAGAACAATTTTCCATAAAAATTGCATATTATTATCAGAATCTTTTTCCTTAAAGACAATGCAATTTAAGAGAGTACATTTCGTTTCCATTTGAAATCAATGAGTCCATTAGTTAATAGAAGAGATCAGACATAAATTACCCAAAATATATAAAACATGCAAAGCATGACTATATTTGAAGATCAACTGCACAACAATTAAAATCCTTGCAGCACAGCCACGTAACAGGGTAAGATCAACAGCATAAAATGTATTTAATTTGCCCAAGAACATTTTGTTGGATCATTATTATTATGAAGTTCATTTCAGAAACCACCTATAAATATATAGCTAAGGATATAAAGGCTTCAATTTATTGAGCTTTTATATCTGCAACACAAGAAATTAATTCATTTAAAGAGTATTCCATGCAGTTATAATAACAAAATCATTTTGATAACAGAAAGGGGAAAAAATAAAAATATAATTCGTGTTTTCACATTATTCAATCAAATGGCCCATGCTTTTTATTTTTCTTCATTTTAATATAAGCTGATTACCTATATTTTTCTTCTTTATGCGACTATTAGGCGCACTTTCAAATTCCTACGTCATATACACATTAGGGAATCACATAAATCATAAAATCTAAAACAATAAACTCAAAAATCCTCTTTCTCATTTTGATGCATGCGAAACTTCTTTCCTAAGTTTGGAAATGAAAAGAGGGATTTATACCGTTTGATCGAGGATTTCATACGAGTCTATGCATGATTCCGAGGGTTTAGTATGACTCTAGGTCAGACACATGTCACATTGGATTTTAATAGTTCACTTGGTTTTTGCATAATTTTTTTTTTTTTCGCATTCCATTAAAGATAGGTATTCATGTTATTTGTCATTTGGTTATAATGATTTTAGTAATAATTATATAACGAAAAAAAAAAGAATATGAGCTTATTTTTATTTTCTATTTTTTGAAAAGAAAAAGAACAGATTAATTGATTGCAAAGATGCTAATTTCAGAATATACATTTTCATATGTTTCGCATAACAAAATTTATCGACCATATTCACCAAAAATTACTTTCACATAGTTTTATTTTGACTTCATCATTTCCACATTCATTTAAATCCATGTACCCTTTTTCTCCGGCCATTACTATCTTCCAATCGCACAAATTCCGTACATTAACATATATATTTTAATTGTTACCCAAAAAAAGTGTGTATATATATATATATATATTAATAAAATAAAAAAAATGTCATAGCGTGAAAAATTAATCGAGAGAATAAAGGTGATTAAGCTCTTTGAGAGTCTTTTAAAGAGTTATATAACATTTAAATAACTTGTAAGTATATCAATACTCTAGTGATGAGATTACTAAATTAAATTCTTGATGTCCTTTTTAAAAATTATTATGGATTCTATAAATTGCATATCTGATAAGTCAATGTTTAAACACAATAGTATTGCAGAAGAGTGAAAACCCAAAAAAAAAAAATGAAAAAGAAAAGGAATTCGAAGCAAAGAAGCAGCAAGAATATGAGAGTCCGAGGAGCAGATATGAAGCTAGAAATTTTCAACTCGTTAAGGGAAAAAATAAAAAACAAAATGATGTCAGAGTTACCCTCTTAATAATAGACGAGGTAGAAGATATTATCCATATTCTACTGAAGATGAACCTTAAAACACTTTAAAAATTAGAACCATTTCATAATTTGCATTTTATAGAACTTATAAAGTCAAATCTATAAAATTTTTCTTACACTTTTAGAATATTAAAATTTTAAAGTAAATTTTTGGCCGTTTAAAACCCACTTATGTTTACATAATATTCTATTCATTCCAATTACATGAACCACACACCATGATATAAAAAAGTAATAGTATAAGATCCACCTCATAAAATGTTTTGGATAAAATCGCATTATAAAACAAAAGTGACAATAATACATTCGTAAAGAAGATACATCCTCCATCTGTATAGACTTGATATCTGTTTGAAAGTAAGTCCACTAGTTTAAAATATATAACACCAAATTATTACAATAAATTTATAAATATAATATTCAGTGAAAAACATAATAACAGAAGTAGAGTTAATAATGGTAAAGAAATGGGACAAGAGTGGTTGAAAAATAGAAACTCAGAATTAAGACAAGAGACTATTGATACTTGATTCTTGTTCGGCTCAAGACCTAAAGCCCAACCACTAAGGCCTATCACAAGGCATGCATTAGTGAGCACTCGAGTAGGCAATAGCTTTGCACATCGCACCATGGCTCCCCCTCTAGTCCATAGGGCCTATGCTAATGAAAAATGTCAAGTTAGGGCAAGCCAATTCCATTGCGTTGCGATCTACTTGACGAGCTACATGACGAATGGTTGAACATATCAGTCTCCAACCAATGAGTAGACACCTACCAACCATTTAAGGTAAGCTTAAGACCTAACTCCTTCCATTGAGCATCGATTGGCCTTTGATGAATGCCTGGGCCAAGTTTTTGTCTTTAGCAGTCATAACCCATTATAACTTATTAATAAGCATATGATATTCATAATATGGTCAGCGTGCCGGATACCTCTATCCCTACCAGATCACCAAACTGTAGATTTAACAGTTTGGTTAACTATGGTGTACTGCTTGTAGTAAAACTTTGTCACCTACCATAGAGTGTGCTATCTGTCGGTAACTAATACGAATGAACTCCTAATCGCCACACATCTAGGTAAATCGTATAAAAGGCCCTAGGTGCTAGCAAGTAAGGGTGAATGATATTTAGCTCCTCCAAGCCTTTTTCTATATCTATCACTCTCGGACCTCTTCCCCCCTTTCACTACATAATAGAAGCAACACTCATACATTGGGCGAATATGGTCCACTTGACTTCCAGTGCTCATCTTCCCCTCTCTTAGTTCTCCTTGCTAATTTGAGTATCGAAGGACTCCCATGGCCTTGTTTATAAGGAGCTTTTTGGTATCGAGAAGTAGGAGGTGAAGCCCAGTACAATCCGACCCTAATTCTTAGTTGGTCTTTTATATGATCAACACAAACCGTACTATTTAGTTCTTTTCATAAATTTTTCTAACCTAATTAAAACTAGTTTGATATATAATTTGAATAATTTATGTTAAATTTTTATTAAACATTTTTATCTCTAATAACATATTTTCTTTAAATTTTCATACGTTTCTAATTAATTTCTTATATATTTGTCATTTGTAACAATACTTAGCAAAAAAATTGTACAAGATCATAACAATCTAACTTGATTAGATGAGGATAAAAAACCTTATTCCAACGAAAAACAAAGAGAAAAAAGTAAAGCTATCTACCTAAAAGCAATATGAAAAAAAAAAAACAAAAGAGACTCATAAAAAATTGAAAAAGAAATGAGAGACATATAAAGAATACCAATATTAGACTCTTGATTTAAAAATATGTAAGAAAAGAAAAATTTAAAAAAAAATTTCTAAATATAAAATTTTAAATAAAATCCGCTCAACTTAATTTTAATAATTAATTAAAAAATAAGATAAAAAAGAACAAAATATGAAAAATTTGATGAAATCTATAGAAATTGAGGAGAAAAAAGTACAAAATAATTAAATAATTTCTTTTTTATTTTTTTTAACTGCATTATGAATCAAACAATTTATAAAAAGTTAATTTTTCAATTCGTTTCGCACTTTAATTGATGGTTCATAATTTAATTCGTAATTCACGATGTTGTTTTTGTTTTGGGGGAGGGGGAGGGCTGGCACTCTTAGGATTGCCACTAACTTTGTACGTTTGTTGAGACAATTAAATAAGCACCTACGAAATAGCAGTTTTTTTTTTTTTTTTTGTCTTCTTTTCCTTAAAATGAAAAAAAAAAAAGAAAAAAGGAAATTGCGAGAATAATTTCAGTCTAGCGGGCATTTCGAGCCATAACACTAAGTACTTGAATACATAAATACAGGGGAGTAAGACAATAGATCCTTTCTCCAAGCCCATTCGTCCACGTGGTTTCTTAGCTTGTTTTCTAGGGCTTTAAGTCAATGCACGGGTCAATAGATTCTAAGTATATGAAACTTCTAGAGTTAAAATAGTTGGCACCAGCATTTTATTCATCAGTACTAAATTGCAAACAGGTTTCCGGCAATTTCATTCTCAAACTGATTAATTCATGGATATTTGTTTCAATCTTTTGATTATGGTGTTAAAAAAAAAGTCATTTTATTGTAACAACTCGAAGACAAATATCATTAAAATAATAATATGTTTTATTTTTTATGGTGAAAATAACAAAATCGAGGTCCACTTAAAATCTAAAAGTATACATATAGTTAAATTTTTTTTTTCCATATAGATAGTGAAATGTACCAATATCGATAAAGAAAAGTATATTAGGAAAAAAAATTAGAAAGTTATTAGTTTGTCTTCCTTATATTAGTTTTTTTTTTCTTTTGGGTAAGATTTACATTAGTTACTTAAATATTAGTGACTTTAGTCAATAGTATATAAATCATGAATTATAAATTTATCTATTTTGTTTAATTTTACTAAAATTAGGAATTATAGAGAGAGGTATTATTTTAGAGCATTATGAAATTTCTTTTACCAAGTTTCTATATTTCTGATTCCCGAGATAGAAAATATCATCTATTGTTTGAAAATCTTATATTTACAAATTATAATTTCACCTCAATATTTTGTTACGTTCCTTCTCTTCTTTCATTGTCATTCTTGATATAGACTATGTTGATGAAAACTAAAATACAAAAACCAAACGAAACAATATTAAATTGAGAATCATTTATATTTATTTTCACTTTATCTAATTTTAAAAAATTTACTAATTAAATCAGTTCAATTTAAAACTATGATTAGTTTTTAATTCAATCAATTACGCTAATGTCGTGGCATCAATCTTTACCAAATGGTCATAAATTGATTCTAATTATTCTATTTGGCTAGGTAACTTTTTTCTAGAATTAAAAAAAAAAAAAAGGAAGGGGATCGGTTGTCTTTTGCTATGGAAAACAAAGAAATAGAAGGAAAAGGGGGGAAGGAAGGTTGTAAACACTAAAACGACTTCTATTAATTTAATTTCAAGTTTCTTGGGGTGTAATTAAGAGAATAAAGTACAAGGAAAGAAGGAGAAAAACGTGACAGGTTATCGTCGCCTTATTCTTTTCTTCCATGTTGATATATAGACTCGCCTCAAATCATTCTCATACATGCCTCTATACCCTGTATCGAAGTGTTCAGTGAAAACAAGCATACAGAACAGCTAAGAGAAAGTTGCAAAATGGCCGGTGTTGGAGGAGGAGATAACATGGTGACTGAAAACACCGTGACTCATGACATCAAGTCTCTTTTATGTTCTCCAGATAGAGACTTTCTTATCAGGAACAACGGTGATCAGGTAATTCTAACAAAATCTCGAAACAAAAGAAAGAAGTTTCCTTGCTTCTTGTTTTGTCTTTCTGTTTCAGTTATTAGAAAAAGAAATTAAAAAAAAAAAGCATCTGTTGAGGTTATTTGTTTTTGTTTTAGCTTTAACACATGAAAGGATTGGCTTTTTCTTGTCTTACGTGGGAAGATAGTATATGGGCATTGGTTTTTCTTGAATGGATTTGAGTACATGCGTGTGGAATTTGGATTTTGTGTGCCTGCCTGTGTATAATGAACCGATAGTTGTGTTTCTTTTAATCTCGTTTCGATTATTTATCAAATAGTTCGGAGAAAGTGAAAAAAAGCTATGCTTCTACTAGTTAAAGATCATGGAGTGATGATAGTAGCTGCCGACGACCGGTGATGGTGGATAATTCTGGTATCGTAGTGATTATTCATGGAGGAAAATAGTCTTAGATTGTAAATTGTTTTCCTCCTGTCTAATATAACATTTTCCATGAAGGCTATGCATGTGTAACCGCGAAATGTTCTGAATAGCGGATGCTTCCTTGTTTTGATGAATTCAATTAACTTCAGTTATCACATATCAGGTTAGAGTTGATAGCTTGCAAGGGAAGAAGCTTGGGTTGTACTTCTCTGCATCATGGTGCGGTCCCTGCCGGAGGTTTACTCCAGAGTTGATAGAGGCTTACAATGAACTCTCCTCAAGAGGTGATTTTGAGGTGGTTTTTGTGTCAGTAGATGAAGATGATGAGTCTTTCAAAGGGTACTTCTCCAAGATGCCATGGTTGGCAGTGCCATATGCAGATTCGGAGAAACGGGATAGTTTGGACAGCTTGTTCAAGGTGATGGGAATACCCCATCTTGTTATCCTAGATGAAGCTGGTAATGTCGTGTCTGACAGTGGAGTTGAGATAATTAGGGAGTATGGGGTGCAGGGATATCCTTTCACTCATGAGCGAATTAAGGAATTGAAAGATCAGGAAGAAGATGCTAGAAGAAACCAATCCTTGAAAATGCTCCTGGCCCATGGCTCCCGTGACTTTTTAATTAAGTCTGATGGAAGTAAGGTAAGAAGTATAAACATATACTTCCAAGTTCTACATATGTTGAAACTTGAAGTGATATTTCTGTTTATCTTACTCTTTTCTTTAATGATGCATGAATCTAGGTGCCAATTTTTGAGCTTGAGGGAAAGATTGTTGGTCTTTGTTTCTATTTGTCCTCGTACAAACCGGCTGCTGATTTTGTGCCCCACTTACATGGGGTTTATGAGAAAGTGAAGGCCAGGGGAGAGCATTTTGAGGTTGTGTTGATACCACTAGATGATGATGAAGAACCATTTATGAAAGCTTTTGGAGGCATGCCATGGCTCTCCTTACCCTTAAAGGACAAGACCAGCGGAAAGTTGGTTCGGTACTTTGAGCTTTCCACCCTTCCCACCTTGGTGATCATTGGTCCTGATGGAAAAACTGTCCATTCCAATGTTGCTGAAGCCATTGAGGAACATGGAATTGCTGCATACCCTTTCACTCCAGAGAAGTTTGCTGAGTTGGCAGAGATAGAGAAAGCCAGAGAAGAAGCTCAGACCTTGGAGTCAGTCTTGGTTTCTGGGGATCTGGATTTTGTCATTGGAAAGGGAGGAAACAAGGTAAGGTTTGAATTCACTAGATGTACTTAAAGCCTCTGTTAGAATTGAGATGTTTATAATTGGCATTAGATTCCTTGCCAGGAATAGTTTTGTTCATAGAGTTTGCTTATCGTCTGCTTAAAGGTGGGCGGCAAGGAACATTTCAACTTGCATAAGTTAGTCTCACATTTAATCTTCCGTTTGTTAATATTTTCATTGTCCTAGAAGGTTGATATATTGGGAAAATCCCATTCCTTATCTATATGCTTTAGATGTGGCTATAGCACTTAGGCTGCAAGCATCGTAATGCTCATCACTAAGAAATGTTAAGGGAATGAGAACATGTGAAACTGCAACTCATTTTGGAGGATTCAAAGATCATCACAAATCTACTCTTTGTTAGATTTGGCCTTAGTTTTAGCTTTTTAGTTAATTTCATGATGATCCATCCTTATTCCATATGAAGTTGTATTGTAGACCTTTCTATCCCAGTATTATTACCTAATGGTGAGCATTCCAAATGCTCCATGCAGTATTTTGAGCCATAGCCAGAACTGTTGCTCCCCTTTTCAGCACATTAATGCCATCCTGAGTTATGCATATCCCACTTCAGGACTCTTGTGATTTTACACCTTCATTTCATGTTAAGATGTTTCTAGAAGAAGTTGAGTAATAGATTTTATTTCCTTCTAGACATGTCTTTGCAATCCACATGTCTTATTAATATATTTATTCTTCTCTTCAGATACCAGTAGCGGACTTAGTGGGAAAGACTATCTTGCTTTACTTTTCAGCACACTGGTGTCCTCCCTGTCGTGGATTCTTGCCAAAGCTTATTGAAGCATACCATGAGATAAAAGCAAAAGATGATGCTTTTGAGGTAATCTTCATTTCCAGCGATAAAGATCAAGCTTCATTTGATGAATTTTATGCAGAAATGCCATGGCTTGCTCTTCCCTTCGGGGACAAGAGGAAGGCATACTTAAGTCGTAAATTCAAGGTCTCGGGGATCCCCATGCTTATAGCTCTTGGACCAACTGGTCGTACTGTAAGCAAAGAGGCCAGAAACCTCATAACTCGGTATGGAGCGGATGCTTATCCTTTCACTGAGGAGCATCTAAAGTAGACTGAGGAACGATTTGAGGAGATGGCAAAGGGGTGGCCTGAAAAGCTGAAGCATCCTCTCCACGAGGAACACGAGCTTAAACTCTCTCGACATGTGATGTACACTTGTGATGGCTGCAGTGAGGTTGGGCAAGTTTGGTCATATTACTGCAAGGAGTGCGACTTTGATCTCCATCCAAAGTGTGCTTTAGGAGATGAGGCTAAAAAAGAAGAAGAAACCAAAGAAGAAAGAACAAAAGGAGGCTGGGTCTGTGATGGAGAAGTCTGTTATAAAGCTTGAAATTTCCTCTATATTTAACTGAGGACTTTCCTCTTTTTCCGCTCTTGCGTAAAACCCTGTCACCGTTTATGCTTTTGAAGGTTTTCTATAACTATGATATGAAGGGTGTATAATGGGTCTATTGGCTGTGTGAATAAAATTTATGTTTTTGTGTAGTGCTGTTTATGCCCATTAGTAGTTTTCACTAGCTTCCATGTTCTTTAAGAGTCTATGTAGTGACGAAGATAGTAATGGAAGATCACAATTAGTACTATAAACAAGTCAGGGCAATTCAATATAGCAGTAAGCTTATTTTTGCCCTCGATCCAAAATTTTAGAGCTTGATTAATTTAATTAAAATGAAACTTCCTTCTAATTAAAATAATATTGACATCCAAACTTAATTCAAACTTTGCTAAAAATTGATAGGTTTCAAAACTAGTTAGTTGGGCTAAGAATTGTGATTTTTAAACTCAAACTTGATGACTTGAGTTTAACCTTTATTTCTCTACTGTCAAATTGAATTCGGATGAGATGAGAATTCAATTTTGATGGCATAGCTAATTAAATTCCATGGATACGAGGATAGGTAGAACATATGTTTTCTTTTTTTTCTTTCTCTTACAGATTAGAAAAAATTGGGATAACATTTAATATTATACTTGAAATCGTGAAACTTCTCTTAATGCTTCAAACTTAGGTTTAAGTTGTGAGCTACAACTCAAGGTAACATGAATGTAATTGAATATTATTATTTATTGTTAGAGATTTGGTAAGTAATGGATATCTAATACGAAGTTGGTCGGAAGTGTATTGAGGATGGAAGTAAATAACACAAGACACTGGGAAAAGTTCATGTTTTTCATTTTTTGCTTGGGTTAAACCTTAATCTAGACGAGGTTAGGTGATGGCTACTTTGGAAAACGCTCATTTTTAAGCATAAAGAAAGCTTTTGTTACAGTTGGGAGGAAAGAAAGCCATAAGTGAGTCATTGCGATGCAAGACACTAGAAGCAGAAGTAAATCAAAGAGAAAAAAAAAAATGATGAATAAGGTTGTGCAAATGAAATAAAAAATTTAAACTGAGTGATAATTATAAAAATATGCCAAGATAATAAGAAAAGAAAAGAATAGAAAACAAACCTGTTCTGGACTGGCTTTAGATCCCATAGAGACATTATTATTGAAAGGAAATTCCGGTCTTCAAATCAAGACCTTCATCTATTGAAACACTACTGTGATAAGAATCAATTTGTAATAAGGTCGTATGGTTCAAGTTTTCCATTTTGTAGCTAAACATTCAAGACCAAACTATTCTTCCTCTTATCATCACCCAAAAAAAAAAAAAAAATCGTTATCACTTTATTTGTCAATTTCAAAATATTCCCACCAATGATTCCTTAAACACTTAGCAAAAAGAATTGAAATTTGACTTTAATTATATCCAAAGGTGCTTTTAACTTAGACACAATTCTCTTACTCTCAATCTGTGAAAGAATTTATGAATATAGTTGCATTAAACATAAAAAAAGAAATGATTTGTGGTCTTAAACCAATAGTGAATCGTATGGCCTTATACCATATGAAGAAGTTTGTATGACCTCAAGACAATTGATAAAAGAAAATGCATAACACCTCTTGAAGAAAGTAAGTTTTTTAATAATTGTTGATCATGTAGAAGACCAATTAAGAGGTAGGGTTGGATTAGGCTAGGCTAAGCTTCACCTCCTACTCCTCAATACTTGCAAAAAGCCCTTTATGGGTGAGGCCATAGGAGTCCTCCGACATTCAAGTCAATAAAGAGGACCAAAAAAGGGGGAGGTGAGCATTGGAGACCAAGTGGACTGTAGACATTGGTTCTCTTCTCTAGTGAGAGGGAGGAGAAGGGATATAAGGATAAAGGAGAGAGAAAGGGACTTAGAAGAGCTAGTTCTGATAAGATTTTATTACTTGTTGGAGCCTATCACCTTTTATGCAATTTACTTGGACCCATGGCGATCAAGGGTTTGTTAGTACCAATTGCCGGCAAATAACACACTTCATGGTAGGTGACAAAGCTTCATTGTAGGTGACATGTTGTAGCCGATTGAACCACCAAATCTACAATTCAGTTATTTGGCAGGAGTAGAGGTATTCAATACGTTGACTGTACTACAGATGTCAGACACTTATTAATGAGTTGTAGTAAGTTGTAGCCATTAAAAACAAAGGTCGGGCCAAAACACTCATCGAAGGTCAGTTGATGTTCAATGGAAGGAGTTGAGCCTTAGGCTTACCCTAAATGGTTGGCAGGTGTTAGCTCGTCGGTTTGGACTAATCTATTCAAACATTTGTCATTTGTCTTGCTGGGCTTGTCACAATGCAGGGAATTTGCTTACCTTAGGTTAGCATTCTTCATTGGCTTAAATTTATGGACTTTCGAGGGAGTCGTGATGCAACACATAGGACCACTACCTACTTGGGTACCTACTAGTTATGACTTATGATAGGCTTCGGTTGTTGGGTCTTGGGCTAAGTTAGAATTGAGTATCAACACTTGTCCTCACACTCTCATCAACACTTAAGGCACAAGGAGAGTAATCTAAGTAATGTGAGTAGACCAAGGCTTGTCCCCTAGCTAAAGGTTTACTTCTACTACTTGGTTTATAGCAAACCAATTTGTCATCCTTTAGTCGTTGCTTCATTGTCGTAATCATTGCACTACTCGATGTGCTATGATGGCCATCATTGGGAAGTGTGGCATGCATTCATGGTCTTATGAAGAATAGCTGCACATATAAAGTGACCTGTTGTCAAGTTACATCACGGATTCATATGCGAGGATCAGTTGAGGCCCTTAGCTTAAGGAGTGGGGTACATAGACGACTGGGGTGTAATGTACATTCTATCTTAGGTTTATGCTTCAAAAGTGGAGAAAACTATTCACCTTCTTGCCTGTCAATAGAAAGGGTAATATGGGCCTTACTTTTTACTTGTCTTGCTCACTTAGGCGAAACTTTGACAAAATTTAGTCTGACCAGCCAAATACTTCCTTCTTGTTTGTTTCCAACTTCTTATGATGGCTGATCAAAGCATAACCGATAGTTAGGGTGAGTCATCTCATCCCTCTATATCGAGAGAGGTGGACAAAGCTGTGAGAGCTTGTTCTAAAGAGGAGGTGGTAGCCTTACTCCTCTCGAAGCAATAGTGGCGGGAGCGGTGGCAATTATAGAAGACGAGGCGATAATACTCTCTTGAGAAGAGAGGAGGGGGTGCATATGAGGTTACTAACCTGATATATACCTAGCAAATGGTGAGGAGGTCAAGGTTGGGGAGTTATTGCAGATGATATGCACAAACGAGCATGCCTATGCTCGTGTTTTGTATGTAGAGAGTGAGAAGAAGCTAAGGTTGATCTACTCGGCAGTAGAAGTGGTTCTTGGGTGGTGAGTGCAGGAGCTACAGGAGGGTAAGCTAGCATACAACATAGGGGATGCTTGATCTTTTACAATGTATGTGAAGCTACTCGAGCTTGGTCTATGGCTTCCTTTTTCTGAATTCTTGGTAAAGTTCTTTCGATATTTCAAGGTCATGTTCGGTAATTTGAATGTGAATGTGTAGATTCATCTGCTTGCTTTCAATGCACTGTGCATTTAGTAGTTATGATGGCCGACTTTGTAGCTTTTCGGGTGTTTCTTTTTTGCAATTAGGTTCCTCAATGAGTAGATTTACATCGCTACTTGAGGCACGAGGCTGAGTATCATGGATAAGCCTCTTAATAAGATTTTTTTTTTTTTTTTGGGGGAGGGGAGGAGGGATGGAAGGAATTCTTCCATCTTATTCGTGCCTTAGAGCCCCTCGAATTCCTGATAGAGTAGAGATGCCTGATTAAGGGTACGATGTTGAAAAACTTAAGGGCGAAGGACATGGTGGCTAGCATTAAGCCCTTGAATTTGGTAGGCTAGAAGAAACTTAAACTCCTATCAATATGTCAAAAGTATAAGAGTAGAGTGCCGTCATTTGTAATGGAGACAGGTACTTATTCTGTTCAACTAAGGAGGGGTGGTTGGTCGTCTACTATACCACATTACCTTACTGTTGGAGTGAGGAACATCAAGCTGTTCGTCTTCAGCCTTGTAAGTTTCTTCTCTTAGTTTTTGCTTATTTTTCTGAGTAGTTCACTTATTGTTTTGCAACTATGGAGTTAACATCGGACAAGATGATGGTTGTACAAAGTAAGCGGATAAAGAATGTTGTGAGGCTCAAGAAGAAGAGGTGGCCCAAGAGGGAAGGGGAGGGGGAGACCTCACGTCATCCTTCAAAAAAGTCTAAGAAGAAAGGGGGAAAGCTATAGACTTTTCCCAAAGTTGTCTAGCAGGCAAGGGGTTGATGTGCCGATGGGAGTTCATTTGGGTACTATGATGGTAGCCCTAGGGGGATTTGGCAGAGAGGTAGTTCTGGGAGCACTAACCAAAGATGTTATGGTTGAGTCGAGCCCCATGGTGGCAGGTGCTCAAGTGGAAGTAGATTGGGTAAGCTTGGAGTGAACACCTAAGATTGTTGGCCTAGTAGCTATTAAGACTCTCAAAAATGAGAATATCGAACCTTTGGTTAGTTGGTGGAGACAAGCGATTCCTATGTAACCCATGGATAGGCCCACTCAAAAGTTTGAGCAATTACAAGCATGGCTTAGGCAACTCATTGTAGGTCGCAATGAATTGGAGTCCTCAATGGTGATGTTAAGGAGGTACAATGAGGTAAGCTACTTATGTACTTCTTTTGAATTACTTGCTTTCAATGCAATCACCAATTGTTGATTATCTTTGCAGTTGCATGACTTGCTAGACTTCATTCTAGTCTACAACCACTCAATTCTTTTGTCAGAGGGAAAGTAGGTGAGGGTTGAAGTAGAGAGTCTTTGTAAGGTGTTGGAGGAGAAGGAAAGAGCACATAGTAACTTAGTTGCTATACTCAAAGACCAAGAATGTTGACATAGGGAGGTACTTAGTTAAGTGGACCGATTGAATAATAAGCTGAGGAAATCTAAGGAGTCCAATAAAGCCATAGAGGGTAGGTTAGTTACCGAATTGAGGGTTAAGGGTAAGGAATTAGAGAACGTGTGAGCCAACTTTGGCATGAGGAAAGTCGAACATTTAAGAGGTATGAAGCTATCCAATGAGGTCAAGTAAGAGATTTGTATTGTAACTTTAGAAGATCCCCTGATCGAGAAGGTTGTCACCAAAGTTGGTTATGCAATGGCAGAGGAGGTCAGGAAGTAAGTTTGGCAAAATATGCCAGAAGAGGTGATGAGTCTTTAGGGTTGCGCATACAGAGAAACACTATGATGAAGAGAACCAAAAGAGAATAAAAAATAGACTAGCAAAGTCCACGTAGCTACCGGTTGGATATGACATGCTAATCAATCCTACTCAGCCTGCATCTTGCCGGATATGACTCACCAATTCCAATTATAAGGTCACTCACCGCTACTCATTACTAAAGAGAATAGATAAGAGTTAAAAGGATAATGAGAACACTAAGGTTGCTTAAAAGGGAAACTTATATATTTTGATAATGAAAGTGATTAATTGTTGCATACAAAATCAATGGGGTTTATATATTAGCCCTATTAGGGTTACAAGCATGTATGAAAAGACAAAAAGGGTAATTTACAATTGGAATACATGAAATATACTAAAAAGAGTAAAAAAGACAAAGAATATTCAGTACGAAAAAAGTAAAGGATCCTTGTAGAATGTTGTGCTAGAAGACACGTGTCATATGGTGGTTAGAGTTTTGAAATATAGTATAATTCAAACAAAATGAAGAAAAGAGAATCCGTAATCAAAGTTGACTTAATCTGGATCAAGTCAGAGCTTAGCCAATCAATTACTAGAGAGTATTCGGCTTGGATTGGGATTGGGTGTTGTAGATTAGCTCAAACATTCGTTTGAGGTGGTATGCTTAGATATTACCTATGTAATGGCATAATTGCTCGGTAGGTCGGCCTATATGCTCACAGGTAGGCATGTCCTCTTGGTAGCTTCAGCAGCTATGCTAACACACATGAGAACTCGGTATTCAGGTTGGTAGTAGAGTGAAATATGGAGGTCAAGATAGAAATTCTTGTCTTTGATGGGGCTTCGAGCTAATATTTTCTATGTGAATCCTTGGAGTCATCTAGCTCGGTTGTGCGTGATCAATCCAGAAAATTGATTCTTATCATCTACCTAGGGGTCAGAAAGATTTGATCTCAAATTTTAAGTGGTCTCTAGTTCTTATTCCTCCTAGGCTCCTGTAGAGGTCTTCTTCTTCTAGTTAGTGGAGAATTAGGTCAGATACATTAAAGGTAGAAAAAATACTATAGTTATCGGGCAGTTTTGATCTAGTAGGCGTTGTAGTTAATCTTCTTGAAGACCTTGGATGAGTCATCAACTCATGGAGATAGTTTGCTCTATCTTAGGTGTGGAAATCATTATTGACTGAGGTGAATATATAATAAGTCTCATAGCTTGAAAGAAACAATTCGGTGGCCTCGGCTACCAATCTCTTGTTGTCTCTAATTGAACTTGGCAATCTTCTTTGTCATAAACTAATGTAGCTATTGCAATTCTTAGGCTTGGTCAACTTTAGATTGACTCTCTTCAGTAGCTATGGGGGTACTGATCAGATTTAGTGGAATAGTGGGGTTAAGGCCATAGATGACCTCGAATGGAGTCTTTCTAATAATGCTGTGGATAGTTTATTGTATGCAAACGCCAAAACTAATAGATATAGATCCCAATCCTTTAAGTTCTTTCCCATGACAGCTCTGAGTAAATTACTTAGTATCCTATTCACCACTTTAGTCCAGTCACCAGTCTAAAGGTTACTACTGGAGTTGAACACAAGTTTAGTTCCAAGTCTTCTCTAAAGAGTCTTCCAAAAAATAACTCAAGAATTTAGTATTGTGATCTAAGACAATAGTCTTCAATACTCCATTTAGTCGAACAATCTCTTGCAAAAACAAATCAACAATATCTAAAGCATCGTTAGTTTGATGGCACGGAATGAAGTATGCCATTTTGCTAAAGCGGTCAACTACAACAAACATTTAATCTTTTCTCTTAGATATCCAAGGCAACCCTAGGACAAAGTTCATGCTAAGGTTAACTTAAGGTAAGATTAGTGTTGGCAGGGGCATATAATCTCCTTAGGGCTCGCTTTTCCCCTTAACTTTTTTGCATACTTCACAACTATCAACTACCTTATGGACATCTTTAACCAAACTAAGCCAATCAAATTTTTCCTTCAACAAATTGGCTTTTTTAGTCTCTCCAAAATGACTAGATAATTCACCATTGTGAGTTTCCCTAACCAACAGCTCACATGTAGAACAGTTTAGTATACATAACCTTCGATCCTGAAATAGATAGCCATCCTTAAGGTAATATCCTTCAACAGTAACTCCTTCTTGGCACTGCTTAAGAATGGGACCAAAATGGAGGTCACAAGCATACTGCTTGGTGATAAGTGAAAATTACAGTAACTTTGTTTGTAAAGTGATCAACAAGGTTTTCTGACTAGATAAAGCATTAGCAACCACATTAGCACTTCCTTTTTTATGCTAGATCATATATGAAAAACCTTCCATGAACTCTAGTCACTTAGCTTGCCTCTTTGAAAGTTTATTTTGAATCCCTAGATGCTTCAATGACTTATAGTCAATGTAGATCACAAACTCTCAAGGTAGTAAATAGTATTGCCAAAGAGTAAGAGCTTGGAAAAGAGAGTACAACTCTTTTTCATACATAAAATAGTTCAATGCAGCACTGCTAAGCTTCTCATTGTAGTAGGCAACCGGTTATCTCTTTTGCATCAAGACGACACCAATTCTAATGCTCGACACATCGCATTCCAGTTTGAAGGACTTGTCAAAATTTGGTAGTGATAAGATAAGACCAGAGGTGAGCTTCTCCTTGATCTCCCTGAAGCTCTACTTAACTTAGTCATTCTATCAAAATCCATTACTCTTCTTTGTCAGCTTGATCAAGAGACTTGCAATGATACTAAAGTTCTTAATGTATTGCTCATAGAAAGAAGCAAGGCCATAGAAACTTCAAACTTCAGTGACATTCTTTGGCATCGTCCACTCAAATATGGCTCGAATATTTTCCTCATTAGCTCGAATTCCTTCCCTTAATACTATATTACCAAGAAAAATTACTGCATCTTGACAAAATGTACACTCTTTCAGGTTCCCATATAACTTCTCGACTCGTAAAACATAAAAAATAGCTTGGAGATGTTGAACATGGTTGTTTATATCGGCATTGTATAACAATATGTCATTAAAGTACATGAACACACATCGTTCGATCATAAGGTGCATCATATGGTTCATTAATCGCATAAATGTACTTGACGCATTTTTAAGTCCAAGCGGCATAATCAACCATTCATAGAGACTATACCTCATCTTGAAGGAATTCTTCCATTCAAATTTGGTGGTAGCTACTTTGTAAATCAATCTTCGAAAATATCTTAGCACTATGAAGCTTATTTAACATGTCATCGAGCTTCAGTATGAATATCTGTACTTAATAGTGATATGGTTGATTACCCTCCTATTGATGCACATGTGCCATGAACCATTCTTCTTTGGAACGAGTGGAGCAGGTATAACACAAGGGCTCATGTTCTCCCTCACATATCCTCATTTTATGAGCTCATTTACTTGCCTTTTCAGCTTGGTAAACTACTTAGGATTCATTCTATAAGCAAGTCGATTCAGCAATGTTGCACCTAGTTGCAGATCAATACAATGTTCTATACCTCGAATAAGAGGTAGTCCATTAGGAAACTCTTTAGGAAACAAGTTTGACAATTCATCTATCAATATACGAATCTCATTAGGCACTTCTTTAAGGTCTCTTATCCCCAACAATCTTCTAATCAATAGAAACATAAGCTCTTTAGCCTTTTCAACAACTCAAAGCTCTTTTCAACTCATCACCAAGGCTTTCTTCTTACTAGCTCTGGTAAGCTGATTATGGGTGTGATTCACTTGAGTTAGTGTCATAGGTTGCAGCACAATCTTCTTCCCATCCTTAACAAAGGCATAAGTGTTTTTGTATTCATCGTAAGTAACACGTCAGTTGAACAACCAACGTCTTCTAAGTAACAAATGTGAAGCTCCCATAGAAACAACATCACACATTATTTCATTCCTATATACATTCCCTAACACTGAACTACACGGTTACTTGTTCTATTACATGTAGAGCACTCTTATCATGAAACCATTGTAGCTTGTATGGTCGGGGTACTTAAAGGTCGACAAACCTAGCCTCAAAGGATTGTGCAATGACATTGGTATAACTCCCTCCATCCATTATGATGGTACACAGTTGTCCTTTAATAGTATACTTCGTACGGAATAAATTCTCTCTCTCTAGTCTTTCTCAAAGTTCGATAGGGAGCTCAGTACTCTTTTTTGTACTAAGGTCATTACTTCTCCCTAGTTGGCATAAACACAGGTTTCCTCTTCCTCCTCGACTTCAATCTTCCTAACATTTTTCTCTTCGTTAGGCTCGATCTCATTGGTGTTATCCACTATATCTCCTTAAAGCACCATGGCACATCGATTCAGACATTTAGCAGTCATGTATCTAAAGCCCAAGCATTTAAAGCACTTTACCTTATTGATCTTTTATCCAAAGACCTATCCCTTCTCATATGTCCTTGGGGTTAGATTTTCCTTAGATTAGCTCAACTAGCCTACTCGGCTATCATTGAGTCAATCATATCTTCCCTTAGCTCAATAAGGCCTCTTCGACTCGGCTTAAGCAAGTTGATGTAGAACGAAGGCTTAGGAAAATGTTGGATCAAGATGGCTCAAGCATTTCTTCTCTATTTTTCAACCCTTTATGCCACCTTAATTGCCTATTCTAGAGTATAAAACCTCTATACTTCTACAATATTACATATCTCATATTTGCATCTAGAAATGAATCTCGATACTGTACGAGCTTTTGACTCATCCACATCAACTTAGATCATTAGCATCTAGAATTCTCTCAAATAGTCATTAACAATTCGACCTCCTTGGCAAAATTCCTATAGCTTTGCAAATGCATCTTATAAGTAGGTCTTAAGTACAAATCCACCTCTAAATAACCTCTTCATCTCATCCTAAGTTTTTACTCCTTGTCTTTTAGTGTGAACTATGACCAAGAACAGATAAAGCCAGTTGTTGGATAGGTCTAAGCTTGCAAAAAGTTTGAAAAAGGATTAATAGGGGAAGTACGAAAGGGAAAAATGACAAATGAAATAGTAAACAAAACCCACGAATAACTCTAGAGGATATGACGCACCAATGGAACTTTTGAGGACTCATGGCATAATTTGATATGATGCATAAATTGATCTGGTGAAGTTACTGATTACTTAATCTTACTTAAGGGAAAGAATAAAAGTGATGCTAAGAGTAAACAAACAGTATTTACGCAAGAAAGAAAAATACCCAAAAGTGTATTAAAAATGATCCGATCTCCATTACAAGTATAAGGGTATTTATACTCATAAGTTAAGGCAACTTGCCTAAAAAGGAAAAGACAAAAGGGCATTTTTTTTAAGGAAGTAATGTGCAAGATACAAAAGTGTAAAAATATATATATATATATATAAAACAATCATTGGTGCAATGGATTCTGCACAAGATACAATATACGAAGCAATGTTACATTGGCGATGTTGTTGGAAGATATGGACAAAAAAGTACAAACGGATGGCTTATTTGAGTAAGGATGGCTTAGTTAGTCTGGAGTCTCTCTCTTTCTTGACTTCTCAATAAAGAAGATGTCGAGTAATTGGTCGACTCGGGCGCTAGTAAGTAATCTTCAATTTGGCATACCATAAAAAGATAGGCAATCATATAGCTTGATATGAAAGGTGACTCGACAAGGAAGTACTCGGCTTCAATGGGGTCGATTGGAACAGAAGGATTCATTGTACTAATCTCTTTAGTCTTAAGGCTTGGCTACAGGTCAGAGGTCCAGTAGCTTGATTCTCATCATTCCTTCCAGTAGCTTGATTCTCATCATTCCCTCCAGGTTGTTTTAGATTTGGGATTAAATCTGAATGGTGTTCGCTTAGTTCTCTGTCAAGGTGATATGGATTGAGGTTGGCAATGTTGAAGGCGTTAGAAACCTTATAGTCCTTGGGCAATTCTAGTTTGTAGGCATTATCATTGATCTTTTGGAGGATTCTAAAAGATCCTTCTGCTCTTGCAGATAATTTATTCCTCCTCTTATTCGAAAACTGTTCCTTGCTAAGGTGTAACCATACTAAGTCTCCCAACTGAAATTGTTTAGTTGTTCTACCCTTAGTTTTTTCTTGCATTTTCCTAGTATCTTGATTAATATGCCGAGTAACCTTGTCATAGATGTACTGAAGGGATTGTGCTCTTGCCTATGCGTTAGGGTCCTCTTGCGCGAGTATTAGTATAGTAGTATGCTTAAAAGCTTAGTCATCACTAGAACTTATCGTGACAAATCTGACTAAAATGGTTCCTCTAAAATATCGAAGAAAATTAGAAGGAAATGGTCCATAGACAAACAAGAGTAGCTGACATAAAGCTGTTTGAAGGATGTGACTCACCGACAAATACAACATGACTTGACACCTCACTTGATATGACACACAAGTTGATGTTAAGGTCCACTCGCCACTAATCTTAAGTTATTCAGCAAGATTAGATAAGAGTATATGAAAGATGGACTCGAAGAGGGTTGTCTCACAAGAATAGAGTATTCAATATTAATGTGTAAGTTATCTCCGGCTTACAAGAGAAAATGACTATTCATAGTATGTCCCCAAGGCAATATTATAAATAAAGAAATTAGAAGAAAGTATATACAAAAAGAGGATTCCTAATACATACAAAAAGGGTAAAAAGGACAAAAGACAAAAATGGAAAAGTAGTACAATGTCAAACGTAGTAGATAAGGTGGTAATGTATCGTTGGTCCCATACGAATATTCTCTGGGCATAGGAGGCGAAAGAGATCAAGATATTACAGTAGTAAAGGGGGTTGGGACTAGAGAGATGGTAGCATGTCGAGAGAAAACTACTCGATTGATAAATGAGTCTCTCATCACTCGATAAGAACCTTTCAACAATAGTTGGTTGGATTACTCGGCACAGGGTCCTTGGTTAAGGAATGGTTGGCATCATCACTACCGATAACATAGATCATAGTACGACAATGTAGGGAGCTTAAAGAGTTTAGCTACCTTCCTTAGTGTAAACTTTCTTGTCATCAGTAAGTTGTTGAGAGAAAATTCTTCAAGTGAGGGATTGCAGTCCTTGGAGCCATGTGCAAATAATAGGACCGCTGGTCGATAGTTCATCAGTTCCTTAGGGTTGTTGAAGATTTTCCCTCAAATCTTGGTCTTCATCATCATCAAGTGCATAAGGAGTCAAATTGGTGATGTTAAAGGAGGTAGACACACTGAAACCTTCAGGTAGCTCAATCTCATAGGCGTTATCATTAATGCACCTTAGGATTCTATAGGGTCCATTCGTTTTGGGAGATAGTTTGTTGGTCCTTCTACTAAGGAAGTATTCCTTGCTAAAATGGACCTAAACAAGGTCCGTAAGGATATAAATGACTCGCCTCCTTCCACAATTTCCCACTTCCTTCTATCCAGCTACAGTTTTAGCCAATTACTCGGTAATCTTTCGATTTAACCTTTGGAACTCCTCAGCACGTTGTAGGCCAAACTAACTTTCTACTTGTATAGTTTGACTATTAATTAAATCCAAGGGTAGGTTTGGGTTAAATCCATAAACAATCTCAAATGGTGATGTTTCAATTAAGCTATAAGTTAAGCGATTGTAAGAAAATCCAATGATGGGTAGGCAAAAATCCCAGTTATGAGAGTTCTTTCCAACAGTGGAGCATAGGAGATTATCGATGGTTCTATTAACTACTTCAGTTTGGCTATCTATTTAGGGGTGACAAGAGGTACTGAATAGGAGCTTAGTGTTGAGTTTCCTCCATAGGGTTTTCCAAAAGAAGCTTGTAAATTTCGAGTCACAGTCGAACATAATACTTCTCAGTACTCCATGTAATCATACAATTTCTTGCAAAAAGAGGTTAGCGACAAATAAAGCATCACTAGTTTTATGCTAGGGAATGAAGTGGCCCATTTTGCTGAACCGATCGACCACCACTATGATCAAATTATGTCTTCTCAACATGTGGGGAAGGCCGAGCATGAAGTCCATGCTTAAATCGGTCTACGGTTGCTCGGGAATTGGTAAGGGTATATATTCTCCATAGGGCTCTCTCCTCCCTTTCACATACTTACACACTTTGCTCCGCTTAAGTATTCGGTGTACGTCCTTCATCATTTTAGGCTAGCAAAAGTGCTCCTTCAATATCTCAATCATCCTCTTTTCTCTAAAATGGCTGGCTAGACCCCCAACATGAGCTTCTCGAACCAGTAGCTCCCTTGTAGAACTACTCGGCACACAAATCTGCTTGCCCTTCATCAAGAACCCTTCACTCAGGTAGAACCCTTTTGTATCTCCTCCAATACTACACATGGTTACTAAGGGTCCAAAATGTAGCTTATGCTTATACTAATTGGGTAAAGTGCAAATCCAAGTACCTTAGCTTGTAATGTTATAATAAGGGTATGATGGTGAGAAAGTGCATCAGTTACTGTATTGGTTCTTCCCTTCTTATATCTGATGACATAGCTAAAGGTTTCCAAGAACTCGACCCATTCGGTGTGACACCGATAAAGCTTTTGTTGCCTACAAAGATGCTTAAGAGATTCATGATCTAAATATATGATGAATTCTCTCAACAACAGACAATGATACCAGTTCTGGAGTATACAGAATAGGGCATGGAATTCCTTGTCGTAGGCTAAGTAATTTAGGACAGTACCTCAGAGTTTTTCGCTAAAATAAGCAATGAGTCGGCACTCCTACATAAGGATGGCACCAATGTTGGCACCAAATGCATCACATTCGACTTAAAAAACCTTCTCAAAATTTGGTAGGGTGAATACTGTAGCAGACGTCAACTTAAACTTCACATCTTCGAAACTGCTCTGAGCCTTTTCTATCCATTTAAACTCAACGTTTTTCTTGGTCAATTCAGTTAACGGCTCAATTATGGAGCTGAAGTTGAGGATTAATCTCTAATAGAACGAAGCTAGGCCATGGAAGCTCTTAACTTTGGTAGCACTAATCAGCATAGGCCACTCATTAATAAATCTAACTTTTTCTTCATCAACTAGAACTTCACTCCTTGAAACGACATATCCGAGGAATACAACCTCGCTTTGACAGAATGCACATTTCTTCAGGTTGCTGAATAATTTCTTGATACGTAGTATGTTAAACACTAATCTCAAATGTTCAACATGTATAAGGAGGTCAGCACTGTGAACTAGAATATCATCAAAACAAACCACAACGTATTTGCCGATCAATGATCTTAGTGCATAATTCATCAGTCACATAGATGTACTCAACACATTAGTTAGTCCAAATAGCATCACCAACCATTCGAATTGACCATCCCTTGTTTTAAAGGCCGTCTTCCATTCATATTTAGGCCTCATCCATATCTAGTGATAGCTACTCTTCAAGTTAATCTTAGAAAAGATGCAAGTGCCATATAACTCGTCAAGCATATCATCAAGCCAAGGGATTAGCTATTGGTATTTGATAGTGATCTCATTGATAGCACAACTATCAATGTACATTCGCCATGCTCCATCCTTTTTTAGCACAAGTATAGTAGGTACAACATAAGGACTCATGCTCTTATGAACATATCCACAATTTACCAACTTATCCACCTGCTTGTTTAGTTTAGCTACTTGCTTTAGATTAAGCCTGTAAGCAGGTCGGTTTAGTATGGCAGCCCCTGGTTGGAGGTCGATGTAATGCTTAATTCCTCTTAAAGGAGGTAAACCTTTCAGCATCTCGTTAGGAAAGAGGTTGGCGAATTCCTGAAGTAGTTACTGCACTTTGACAGGTAATTTCACGACCTCTCTAACCTTTAAGAATCTCCCAACTAAAAGGAGCACATAGTCTTTGGCCTTGACTTCTCGTGCAAACTAAGCTTGGGAAATCACAAAGGACTTCCGCTGCAAAGATATAGCAATCTTTTCCTGGGCTTCTTACACTTTCTTAGGACTCATAAGTGTTGATATAATTTTCTTCCCATCCTTTTGAAACAAGTAGATGTTTCTATACCCATCGTTTAACACTCTCAAGTCAAATAGCCATGGTTGGCTAAGTAATATGTGAGATGCACACATGGGAAGGACATCACATAGTACCTTATCCTCGTACCTATCACCAATGGTAATTAGCACTCTGACTTGCTCACAGACTTGTAGTCCTCCTTTCTTATTCAGCCAGTGAATCTTGTATGGCTTAGGGTGTGGAAGAGTCGGCAATTTCATGGCCTTAACTACCTCTTATGCAATAACGTTGGTACAACTCCCTTCGTCAATGATCACGGCACATAACTTGCCATTCACCTGGCAATTCGTATAAAAGAGTTCTCACTTAGCTCATTCTCGTTAACTACAAAAGTACCGAGAGATTATCGAACTACAAAGCAATATTCAGCTCCACCTTCAAGAGGTATCTTGACATTAGGATCTTCCTTGAATTCTTCCAGCATATGATCGGTTGCCACTTCTTCCTCTCCTTCCCTTGTACTTTCTACTTCAAACTAGGGCTTATCTCCCTTTATGGTCATGACTTGGTGGTTCAGACATTGGCTAGCTACGTGTCCATAGCCAAGGTATTTAAAACATTTGATTTCTTGGATTTTCCTCCCTAAATTCTGACCTTAGCCTTTTCGAATCTCGGGCTCCTTAGTCTTGCTCTTACTTTGACCCTCGTCTGGTTGACTCAACATGTGACCTTGACGTTTCACCTCAGAACTATTTAAGACTCTGTCATTCATTGGTCGGCTTAGCATGCTGCTCTTGTTTAGAATTGGTGTTTGGTTAACCTGGTTCGGCCGTTGCCTTTCAACTCTTTAGGCCATATGGATGGTTTCATCCAAAGTTGTGAAGCTCTACAACTCTATGATATTACCAATCTTAGCTCGTAGTCTAGAGATGAACTGTATTATAGTTCGGGTCTCAAGCTCGTCAACATCACCTCATATTATGAGCAATTGAAACTCTCGAACATAATCTTTTATGGATCTATTACCTTGCCTCAAGTCTTAGAGTCATCAGAAAGTGTCATGTTCATAGTGCTTAGGAACAAACCTACTTCTTAGAACTCTCTTCATCTCGTTCAATTTCTAGACCTCGCTTTGGGTCCTTAAGCGAACATTTTGTAGCTTTTTCCACCACATTATCGCATATTTAAAAAATTCTAACGTGGCCACTTTAATGCGGACAACGTCTTCATAATCATAGAAGTCGAATATCTTTTTGATCTTCTCTTCCTAGTCCAAGTAATCATCAGCACTACCAAACCCAATGAGGCTCGGAATCTATACCTTAAGATGTTCAGTACCTCTTGGCACTTTGAACTCATGCTCATCAATCTCAACATATTGGTCTTCTTCTTCTTTATACACTTCTACTTTATCCAACTCTAACCTTTTCCTCGTGACTCTATTGACATGTCATGGTGGTATTTGGTGCATTGGAAAGGCTTTCGGATCTCGTTTGTTCATCTGCCTCTTCGGCCTTTCTTTCATTTCTTGTCCATACTCAGCTACTCTCTCACACAATCTAGTCTTTAAGACCCTGTTTATTGAAACAGCCAAGTTGGCCAAAATAGCAGTAAGATCTTGTATCTGTCATCTATAGTATGTATTGTTTATTAGATAACTCGACCATAACCATGAGCATCATTCTCAACATCATTAATCTCTTCCTATACACTAGGGTTCGACATTCTTTACACAAAGCTTTAGTAAAGACACTTCACTTAGATGCTTTCAACACACATACAAATATATCGAACGTCAAATTGACTATCACTACAAGCTCTTGGTCTCAACCTCAAGCTCTGATAAATTATATGGTGTACCTAGGAGCTTAGTTATCACTAGGACTTACCATGGCAAATTTAACTAAAATGGGTCCTCCGAAATATCAAAGAAAATTAGAGGGAAATGGCCCACAAACGAACAAGAGTAGCTGACATGAAGCTATTCAGAGGATGTGACTCACCAACGAACACAATACGACTTAACACCTCACTTGATATAATGCACAAGTTGATGTCAAGGTCCACTCGCCACTAATCTTGAGCTACTCGGCAAGATTAGATAAGAGTGTATGAAATATGACTTGGTGAGGGTTGTCTCACGAGAACAGAATATTTAGTATTAAAAATATAAGTTATCTTCAGTTTACAAGAGAAAGAGATTATTTATAGTAAGTCCCTAGGGCAGCATTACAAATAAAGAAATTACAAGAAAGTATTTCCAAAAAGGGGATTCCTAGTACATACAAAAAAGGGTAAAAAAGAAAAAAGACAAAAATGAAAAAGTAGCACAATGTCGGATGAGGTAGACAAATAGCAATGCAACATTGGTCCCCGTACAAATATTCTCTAAGTATAGCAAGCATAAGGGATTAAGATATTGTGGCAATAAACGGGGCTGGGACTAGAGAGATAGTAACATGCCAAGAGAAACTACTCAGCCAGTAAATGAGTCTCTTGTCACTTGGCAAGAACCTTTTGGCAACAGTTGGTTGGATTACTCGATACAGGGTCCTCGGCAAGGGAATGGTCAACATCATCACTACCGATAACATAGATCATAGTACGACAGTGCGGGGAGCTTAAGGATTTTAGCCACCTTTTTTCGGTGTAAACTTTTTCGTCATCAATAGGTTACCAAGAAAGAATTCTTCAAGTGAGGGATTGCAGTCCTCAAAGCCGTACGTAAGTAATAGGACCACTAGTTGACAGTTTATCATACAAGGGCGTCGTCGAGGGGCGACTCAAGATTAAACCCATAGACTACCTCGAAAGGAGTCTACTTAATGATGTCATGTACTATTCGATCGTAGGCGAACTCAACCACTGGAAAGCAGACATCCTAATTGGCTAAGTTCTTACCTACTACAACTCAGACCAGTGACCCCAAAGTACAATTAACCACCTCTATTTAGTTATCAGTTTGAGGGTAACATGAAGTACTGAAGAGTAATTTGGTTCCCAACTGACATCATAAGGTTCTCCAGAAATGGCTTAAGAACTTCGAATCTCTATCGGAGACTACACTTCTTGGCACATCGTGTATCCACACAATCTCCTACAAGAAGAGAGAAGCAATAGCTGAAGCGTCAATAGTTTTCGTACAGGGCAAGAATTGTGCCATCTTATTGAACCTATCCATGACGACCATTACAAAATCTTTGCCTCGGGCAATTCGCGGTAGTCCAAGAATAAAATCAATGCTCAATTTAGTCTATAGCCTTGTTGGGATAGGTAAGGGCATTGTTTTCCCTTGTTTGGCCTGGCACTTAGCCTTCTTGCATACGACACAGCTTTTGACAACTCGATGCACATCTTTCCTCATTCTTGACCAAAAGAATCGGCCATTTATCAGTTCACAGATCCTCGTTTCCCCAAAATGTCTGGAGAGACCTCTACTGTGGGCTTTCCTAAGTAGTAACTCCCTCAATGAACCAATCGGTACGCATAATCTTCCGCCTCGGAACAAGTAGCCATCCCCTACATGATATTCGTCTATTGTCCTCCCATTGACACATCGCGAAGTTATAGGTCCAAAGTGTGGATCCTCGAAATACTGTTCTTTAATACTTACAAACCCAAATAGTTTAGTCTATAGTTTTGATAGAAGCACATATCTCCTCAAAAGAGCATCCGTAACTACGTTGCTCTTTCCTTACTTGTATTTTATTACAAAATTGAATCCTTCAAGGAATTTAACCCATCTTGCTTGTCGCATCGACAACTTAGTTTGACTTTCGAGGTATCTCAATGATTTATGGTCAATATATATGAAAAATTCTCTTAATAATAAATAATGTTATCATACTTAGATTGCTCGAATTAGTACCAAGAGTTCTTTATCATATATGGAGTAGTTCAGCTGCGGTCCTTGGAGCTTCTTACTGCAAAAGGCAATTGGTCGGCCTTCCTACATTAGGATAGTACTTGTTCCAATGCCTGACGGGTTGCATTCTAGCTTAAAAATTTTGTTGAAATCAAGTAACGCTAACACCGGGTTAGAGGTCAATCTCTCTTTTATCTCGACAAAACTCCTCCCCTCCCTTTCTCCCCATTGGAAATTGGTGTTCTTCCTTATTAACTCAGAAAGTGGTGTAGCGAAGGTGCTAAAATTCCTAATGAAGCTTTTGTAAAACCAAGTCAGTCCGTGGAAACTTCTTACGTCGGTACAAGTCATAGGAGTTGACCACTTGACAATTGCTCGGATCTTTTCATCATTAACTTACAAGCCTCATCTACTAACTACATAGCCCAATAATACTACTTCCTCTTCACAAAAGCAAAATTTCTTTAGATTACCAAATAGTCTCTCGATATGAAGGATGTCCAGAACTGCTCTAAGATGTTCACAATAACTTGACATGTTGGCACTATAGACCAAGATGTCATCAAAGTACACCATGACACACTTCTCGATGAGATGTCTCAGTATATGGTTCATTAACCTCATGAAAGTGCTCAGAGCATTCGACAAGCTGAAGGGCATGACCATCTATTCGTAGAGTACATGTCAAGTCTTAAATGCAATCTTCTACTAATCTTCTAGTCTCATACGGATTGGATGGTAACCAGATTTAGGATTAATTTGGTTGAAAATCCTAATTCCACTGAGTTCATCCAATGTCTTCTAGCCTTAGGTCAGATACCTGAATTTGATTGTAATCTTGTTCACAGCTCAACTATTTACACACATTTGCTAAGTTCCATCCTTCTTCGGCACTAAAAGCATAGGCACAACACAAGAGCTGAGACTCTCTCTTACATAGCCTCTCTCCAGCAACTTATTGACTTGATGTTAGAGTTTAGAAGTTTGCTCAAGATTCATTCAATAAGCTAGCTTATTCAGCAATGCAACACCAAGTACTAAGTCAATGCAATGATCTATGCCTCGAGTTAGGGGTAACCTTTAGGTAGGCATCTAACAACTCCTTAATCTCCAAGGGTAACTCACCTTGCTCCTTCATTTCTAATAGTCGCCTGACTAACAAGAGGGTCGGCTTATTAGCATTGATGGCCTTTCAGAGTTTAGCTCTACTCATCACCGGAGCTTTTTTTGATTCATGAGCAAGTTTTGTCTACAACTTATTAACTTCTCTTGGCAGCATTGGATTCAGTATAATCTTCAGGTCATCCTTCTCGAACATATACGTATTCCTATAGCTGTCATGTATAACTTTTCTATCAAATAACCACGATCTACCTAATAACACGTAGGAAGTATACATGGGTAGTACGTCATAGAGAATCTAGTCAAAGTAATTCCTTATTGTGATCAGTAGTATTATTTGCCGAGTGACATGTAATGTTCCTTTCTCACTCAACCAGTACAACTTGTACGGCCTCGGATGCGCAACAATCGACAACTTCAATTTTGAAACAAGATTAGCTTATGCTACGTTGGTACAACTTCTACTATCTACGATGATGGTATATACCTGCTCATTCACCTTACAGGTGGTATGGAACAAGTTCTCTATCCGTTCCTCCTCTCTCAAGGGCTCGACGTTCTTAGTACATTAGACAACCACGAGTAACTTGTCTAAGTCTTCAGTAAATACTTCCTCCTCAATTAGCTCTTTCTTGACATTTTCTTTCTTGGCAAGAACCTCCTTCTCGAGTTCCTTATCCGTACTTTCTACTTCTAGCTTTAAGATGTCTCCCTTAATGATCATCATCCTTCAATTCGGGCACTAAGCAACCATGTGTCCAAACCCTTAACACTTGAAGCACTTGATCTGGCTGGTCTTCTTACCAAACCCTTACTCCTTCTCATAAGTTCGGGTTAACACTTCACCATTAGGTCAACCTTTTTGCTCGGCTCTTACATCAACCTTTTTACTCGGTTCTGTACTCGACTGAGCTCGGTAACTTACTTGTCTGGGTCGACTAGTCGACATCCTCGCTGGTACTTAGCACTTTCTTTGCCTTTCTACTTACTGGGCAATCCTAATAGCTCTAGCCATTGTGTCGAATCGTTGGAACTCCATAACACCTCAAATGTCTCTTCTCAAGCCAGTAAATGAATATTGAAATTGTTCGAGCTGGTGGTTCCTCCACTTCGTAATAGATCATGTGCATTTGAAACTCTTGAACATACTCATCAATAGTTCGACTTCCTTATCTCAACTCTTGAAGCCAAGTGAAAGTATCTCGGAGATAGGTTTTCGGCACAAGCTTGTTTCTGAGCATTCTCTTCATCTTAAGCCAAGTGTTAATCTCTTAGTATCCCTCTTGTCTTCTCATGGCCTAAAAATTCTTCCACTACATAGCGGCATATCTGGAGAACTTAACAGCAGCAATTCTCACCTTCTCATAATCCTCATATTGATAGTAATCAAACACACGCTCTACCTTTTCTTCCTAATCCAGATACTCATCAACATTGTCAAATCTACTGAAACTCGAAATTTGAAGCTTCACATGGTCGATGCTCTAAGGATTCGTATACGCTCTTCTTCAAAATACTCTTCCTCTTCATTAAGCTCTCTCAGGTCTATCCTTCGCCTCACTTGTCCGCCAACTCCTTTACCTCGAACGGGTTTCGAGCTGGGTTCTGATTGTTAATTGGTTATGTAGCTTGTAAAGTGTTTTGCGTAGCCTTAGTGGGTCAGTAAGACATCACATGAATAGCTTGTATCAGATCTACTAAGAGGTTAGCTACCTTATCGAGCCCCTCGTCAATGCTTTTGGGAGTTTTCTAAGTGATGAACTATTGACCAATAGTCTTATTACTTGTGCATGGCTTCAAGGACTATAATCCCTCACCCGAAGAATTCTCTCTTGGAAACTTGTTGATGACGAGAAATTTTACACCAAAGAAAGGTAGCTGAACTCCTTAAGCTCCCTGCATTGTCATACTATGATCTATGCTCTCGGTAGTGATGATGTCGGACCATTCCCTAGTCGAAGACCCTGTGCCAAGTAATTCAACCAATTGCTGTCGAAAGATTCTTACCGAGTGACGAGAGACTCACTTATTGGCTAAGTAGTTTTATTTCAGCATACAACCATCTCTTTCGTCTCGTCCCCTTTATTGTCGCAATATCTTGATCCCTCTTACCTGTTGTGCTTAGCGAATATTCGTACAAGACCAATGTTGTACTGCTACTTGTCCACCTCATCTAACATTGTACCACTTTTTCATTTTTGTCTTTTATCCTTTTTACCCTGTTTCGTATCTACTAGGAATCCCTTTTTTGTATATACTTTCTTGTAATTTCTTTATTTGTAATATTGCCTTAGGGACTTACTATAAATGGTCCCTTTCTCTTATAAGCCGAAGATAACTTACATTTTTAATATTGAATATTCTGTTCTTGTAAGATAACCCTCTCCAAGTCATCTTTCATACACTCTTATCTAATCTTACCGAGTAGCTCAGGATTAGTGATGAGTAGACCTTGACATCAACTTGTGCATCATATTAAGTGAGGTCTCAAGTCGTGTTGTGTTCATTGGTGAGTTACATCCTTCGAGTAGCTTCACGTCAATTACTCTTGTTCGTCTATAGACCATTTCCCTTTCACTTTCTTCAATATTTCAGAGGACCCATTTTAGCCAAATTTGCCATGGTATGCCCTAGTGATAACTAAGCTCCTAGGCGCATCATATAATTTCCTAGTATCGGAGCTTGAGGTTGAGACTAACAGCTATGTAGTGATAGTCAATTTATTGTTCGTGTGTTAAAAGCATCTGAGTGAAGTGTCTTTACTAGCTCTGTGTCGAGAATGTCGAACCCTAGTGTATAAGAAGAGATTAACAATGTCAAGAGTGATGCTTGTGGTCGTGGTTGAGTTACCCAATAAACACCATATACTATTGATGAGTAGATACAAGATCTTACTGCTATTGTGACCAACTTGGCTGTCTTAAATACTGGACCGTGTGAGAGAGCGATTAAGTAGGGTAGAGAAATGAGAGATAGCTTGAGGAGGCAGATGAATGAGTGAGCTCTAGAAGACTTTCCAGTAAGCCAAGCACCACCGCAACATGCCGACAAAGTCGTGAGGAGAAGGTTAGAATTGGACAAAATGGAAGAGTACAAAGAAGAAGAAGACCAATATGTTGAGATTGATGAGCATAAGTTTAGAGTGCTAAGAGGTGTTAAACATCTTAAGGTACAAATTTTGAGCTTTAACGGGTTTAGTAGCGCTAATGACTACCTGGACTAGGAAGAGAAGATCGAAAAGATATTTGACTTCTATGATTATGAAGATGTTGTCCGCATTAGAGTGGTCATATTAGAATTTTCTCGATATGCAGCCATGTAGTGGAAGAAGTTATAGAATGTTCATCTGAGGACCTGATGCAAGGTCTGAACATGGAATGAGATGAAGAGAATTCTGAGAAGTAGGTTCATTACTAAAAACTGCGAACAAGACACTTTCTGACGTCTCCAATACTTGAGGTAAGGTAATAGATCTATAAATGACGATGTCCAAGAGTTTCAATTGCTCATGATATAATGTAATGTTGACGAGCCTGAGACCCAAATTATAGCACGGTTCATCTCTAAACTATAGCATGAGATTGGTAACATCGTAGAATTATAGAGCCTCACAACTCTAGATGAAACCATCTGTATAACCCAAAGAGTTGAAAGGAAACTATAGACTAGGTTAGCCGAATGCCGAGTAGCCAAACACTGATACCGAACAAGAACGGCCTACCAAATCAACCAATGAATGACAAAGTTTTAAATAGCTCCAAGGTAAAACTTTGAAGTCACATGCTGGGCCAACCAGATGAAGGCCAAGGTAAGAGCAAGACCAAGAAGCTTTAGCTCCGAAGAGACCTAGGTCAGAGTTTAAGGAAGAAAAGCCGAGAAATCAAATGTTTTAAATGCCTTAGCTATGGACACGTGACTAGTCAATGTCCAAATTGCGAAGTTATAACCATAAAGGAGATAAGCCTCAGTTTGAAGTAGAAAGTGTAAGTAAAGGGGAGGAAGAAGTGGCAATCAATTAGATGTTAGAAGAATTTGAGGAAGATCTCAATGCCGAGATACCTCTTGAAGGTAGAGTCTAGTATTGCCTTTAGTTTAACAATCTCTTAGTACCTTTGTGGCTAATGAGAATGATCAAAGAGAAAACCTCTTTCATATGAATTGCCTGGTGAATGGTAATCTATGCGTTGTGATCATTGATGGAGGGAGTTGTACTAATGTCATTGCATAAGCGACAGTTAAGGTCACTTCCACTCCCTAAGCCATACAAGATTCACTGGTTAAACGAGAAAATATGACTACACGTTTCCAAATAAGTTAGAGTATCGTTTACTATTGGTGATAGGTACAAGGATGGGGTGCTATGTAATGTCCTTCCCAAGTGTGCATCTCACATATTACTCGGCCAATTATGGCTATTTGACTTGAGAGTGTTACATGATGGCCATAGAAACACCTACATATTTCAAAAGGATGGAAAGAAAATTATATTGAAACCTATGAGTCCTATGGAAGTGCAAGAAGCCCAGGAAAAAGTTGCTAGATCTCTGCAACAGAAGTCCTTGGTGATTTCTTGAGCTCAGTTTACATGAGAGGTCAAGGCTGAAGACTATGTGCTCCTTTTAGCCAGGAGATTCTTAGAGGTTAGAGAAGCCATGAACTTATCTGCTAAAGTGCAGCAGTTACTTCAGGAATTTGTTGACCTCTTTCCTAACGAGATGCCGAAAGGTTTACCTCCCTTGAGAAGAATTGCGCATTACATCGACTTCCAACCAGGGATTGCCTTACCAAACTGACCCACTTATAGGCTTAATCCAAACTAAGCAGCTAAACTGAAGAAGTAGGTGGATGAGTTGGTAGATCATGGATATGTCCGTAAGAGCATGAGTCCTTGTCATGTACCTGCTATACTCATGCCGAAAAAGGATAGGACATAGCGAATATACATTGACAGCTGAGCTATCAATAAGATCACTATCAAATACCAATACCTGATCCTGTAGCTTTATGATATGCTTGAAGAGTTACATGGCGTATACATCTTTTCTAAGATTGAATTGAAGAGCGGCTACCACCGTATACGAATGAGACCTAGGGATGAATGGAAGATGGCCTTCAAGACAAGGGATGGTCCGTTTGAATGGTTGGTGATGCTATTCGTACTAACTAATGCATTAAGTACATTTATGCGGTTGATGAATCATACACTAAGATCGTTAATTGGCAAATGTGTTGTAGTTTATTTTGATGATATTCTAGTCTACAGTGCTAACCTCTTTGTATGTGTTGAATATTCGAGATTGGTGTTTAACATACTATGTGCTAAGAAATTATTTGGCAACCTAAAGAAATGCGCGTTCTATCAAAGCGAGGTTATATTCCTTGGATATGTCATTTTAGGGAGTAGAGTTCAAGTTAATGAGGAAATAGTCAGAGCTATTAATGAGTAGCCTATACTAACTAGTGTTGCCGAAGTCAGGAGCTTCCATAGCCTAACCTCATTCTATCGGAGATTTATCCGGAACTTCAGCTCAATAACTATGCTGTTGACTGAAGTAACCAAGAACAACGTTGAGTTTAAATGGACAAAAAAGGCTCAGAGGAGTTTTGAAGATGTGAAGTCTAAGTTGACGTTTGCTCTAGTACTCACCCAACCAGATTTCGAGAAGGTTTTTGAGGTTGAATGTGATGCATCTGGTGTTGGCATTAGTTTTATCCTTATGTGGGAGTGTCGACCCATTGCCTTAGTAAAAAACTTCAAGGTACTGCCCTGAATTACTCAATCTATGATAAGGAATTCTATACCCTTGTTCGTATACTCCAGAACTGGCAGCATTATCTGTTACCAAGAGAATTCATCATCTATTTGAATCATGAATCTCTTAAGCATCTTCGTGGAGAACAGAAGCCTTCTTAGCGTCATGCCAAATGGGTTGAATTCTTGGAAACCTTTTGCTATGTCATCAGATATAAGAAAGGAAGCATCAATACAGTGGTTAATGCACTTTCTCGCCATCATACCCTCATCACAATGTTACAAGCTAAGGTACTTAAATTCAATACTTTACCTGATCAGTATGAGCATGACCAACATTTTGGACCCTTAGTAACCATGTGTAATGGTAAAGGAGCTACGGAAGGGTTCTACTTAAGTGAGAGGTTCTTGATGAAGGGAAAATAGATTTGCATGCCGAGTGGTTCTGTAAGGGAGATACTAGTTTGAGAAGCTCATAGTAGGAGTTTAGCTAGCCATTTTGGAGAAAAGAGGACAATTGAGATATTGAAGGAGCACTTTTACTAACTTGGAATAATGAAGGATATGGGCTGAATACTTGAGAGGTGTAAGGTGTGTAAGTACACAAAAGGAAGGAAAGAGCCTTATGGAGAATATATACCCTTACCAATTCTCAAGCAGCCGTGGACTGATCTAAGCATGGATTTAATACTCGGCCTTCCCTACATGCCAAGAAGATGCGATTCAATCATGGTGGTGGTTGATCAGTTTAGTAAGATAGGCTACTTCATTCCCTACTACAAAACTAATGATGCTTTATTCGTCACTAACCTTTCTTTGAAAGAAAATGTGCGACTACATGTAGTGCTAAGAAGTATTGTGTTCCACCGTGATTTGAAATTCACGAGCTTCATTTGAAAGACCCTATAAAGAAAGCTTGATACTAAGCTCCTATTCAGTTTCTCTTACCACCCTTAGACAGATGGCCAAACTAAAGTAGTTAACAAAACCGTCAGTAATCTCCTACGCGTTGACCACTGAAGACACTAGGAATAGTAAGGTCAAATTCTTACCTTGTTTTTCAATAATTTTTAAAAATTAGTAAATCCACCTAGAAAATTATGAAAAGGTTGTACTTAAGTTATTTTAAACATGCTTTCACGTGATATTTTTATTTTTGAAAAATTTGTAATATGTAATATATTTCCTTAAAAAATTTACTATTAATCCGAATTTAAAATTGTAAAATAAATGTACTAAATGATGTTGTTTCTAGTTGAAAATTTTTTTGTAGGATGTGTATGATATATAGATAATTGCTACGTAGCTCGAATTTTTATTTGCATATTTATAATATTTATTTCATTTTTTCTCCTAAAAATAGCTCGAAAATATGCTAAAATTATGAATTAAATAGGAAATTATGAAATTAATTGATGAAATAGACATGTACTGATCTATAATAAATAATAATAGTATTGAGTCAGGTTAAAATTAATTTGGCGTAAAAAGTATCATAATTGGGTAATTTATGATAATTAAGGAGTAAAATCGTTAATACGAATACATAGGCAATAGGTTGAAAAATTGAAACCAGGTGATAACTAAATTCCCCATATTTTTAAGAGTCTATAGAAATTTTTTGAGGAATTATTTGGTAACTCGAACTATTTATTACGAATTTACTAAGTAAAATATCTTAATTTACAAGTCGGGGTGTATTTTTAATATTAATAAGCTAAAATAAATTAAATAGTTAAATAAAATATATATATATATGATTGCTAATCAAATTGGATTAAAAGAATATTTTTATTATATTTATTAATATTTTCTAATTGGGATACGTTTTACGTATATTAGAGTTGGATAATACTTATATTATAATGATATATAGACAAATTAGGTAAAATACAATTCAATAACGTAAATTACGTATAATACGATTATATTTATATAATTATGTATAACTGCATTAAAAACTCAAACTACCCGTTAAAAGTAGTCTCTAAACATTGGACTCGTAAAACGTATCGTTAAGTCTATATGAACCCAACAATACTAATTTTGTTAAAATCAGACAGCTTTAAGTAATATAACCTATAATTTTATCATATTTAAGAATGTACATATTTCGGTAACCTTACTAGAATTAAAGCGTGAATTAATAAATTAAAAATACATTTTGATACAATTAAAACGATATATAATATGTATTAGTATATATGATATACCGTATCAACAATTAATAACTTAATTCAATATGTAGTGATAATATGACAATATATTATGGAAATAGCGATAATATATATATATATCTATAACCATTTTAGATTAAATCCTAATATTTTTATAATTATTACAAAAACTAAATTTGGGTCTTTTGTGTAAATAGGATCTTCCAGTACAAAAACAGTTGACAATTCGAGTCAGCAATAGTGAACATCTAAACAAATAAGTTGGGATTGTGGCTTAACCGCTTGTTTGGATATTGTTTAAAGTATCCGGAGACCCAAGAGTACTTCTGGTTAAGTTTGTAGTTAGTTAATTGTGCGTATACTATGTGTGTGGATACTACTCGGTTGTGATAGGAGTTTAACTCCTTGGTGTGCTATTCTGCATGTTTGCATTGGTTCTATATTATATAAACTTATCAGCCACCTCTAATTAAAACTAACGTTTATTTGACTAAAATGAAACTGGACTTGCATAACACTTATTAGGAGAAATAATTAAGAGTGTCAAGCCCAATACTAACTTCCTTCGATGAGGATAGTTGAAATGGTCTTTTCCCTATGTTTAGTCAAACTAAGTGACAAGCGAGGAGGTCGTGGCAAGGTTGGGGGTCGTAGTTCGAAGGTGGTCATAAGAGGAGGGTGTTCTCCATTGCATAAGCTTGAGTTTGGTTTGACTTGAGTCATGATGAAACTATTCAATCCAGGTTGGAGCAGATGTAATTTCTCTAACCTCACAATAGACTAGATAACATTGTGCGATGTTTCATTTGTTTGATTGCATTGCATTTCATTGTAATTATTAACCTTATTTGTATTTATATAGTACTCCTCTAACTCCATCCCACTTACTGAGCTAATTGTGCTCACATCCCTATGACTATTTTGCAGGTGTTGAGTAAGGTCAAGATGTTCAGATACCACCATTCCTAGGTTAGTGTGCTACTGTTTGGCAAAGTGAGAATCGAGGAATCAACTGAACTTGATCTTTTGACTTTGTCTTTAAGTTTTTGAGGAAACTAATTGGGAATTCCTTGGGATCTTACTAGTTTCCTAACTTATTGTATATAGATTGCAAAACCTGTGGTTTTTAATAAACTCTGATTATAAACTTTACCTTTAGATGTAAAACGCTTGTATAAATACTGTTGTGGTATTAGATAATAGGTTGTATATAATAGGTATTTTGTAAAAGCTCTACCACAGGTTTGTTTATTAATAGGTGTCAGAACAAACGTTTTAGGCTGGTTGAGTTATACACCTTGTGTAAACTGTATCTACGATAGCAGCTATGAGGTCAGCTTTTATCTTAGATTAGTTTACATGGTAGGACTATTATGACTCTTCCTGTTCAGGGTATGACACTTACTATAAATAGTCCCTTTCTCTTGTAAGTCAAAGATAATTTACATTTTTAATACTGAATATTCTATTCCTATGAGACAACCCTCTCCAAGTTATCTTTCATAGACTCTTATCTAATCTTGCCAAGTAGTTTAGGATTAGTGGTAGGTGGACCTTAACATCAACTTGTACATCATATTAAATAAGGTATCAAGTCGTGTTGTCTTTGTTGGTGAGTTACATCCTCCAAGCAGCTTCACATTAGTTACTCTTATTCGTCAGTAGACCATTTCTATCTCATATTCTTCGATATTTCAGAGGACCCATTTTAGCCAGACTTACAACGGTAAGCACTAGCGATAACTAAGCTCCTAAGCATATCACTAAGACTACTGTCCATGGTGGACAACTCTACTGTCATCACCAGTACCAACATTCATATTTGAGTTTTTCATTTTTTCTCACATATTTAAAGCTTAAACAAAAACTTCAGGAAGTTAACAATTAATAACCCAATAGTTAAATGAACACAATAACTTGCCCTGTTTGACATACGCAAAATAGGGTATAATAGAACTTTAAAAAGAACTAATTACAGTTTACACAAAACCTCTGCTCTGACACCAAGATGGTGTGAACCGTAACCATAAATAGACAAGGTCAGTCACTGGATGGGTCCAAGTTTGCAAAAAGCCCGAAAAGGGGGTAATGGGGAAAGTGCGAACAGGGCGAAAATGATGAATGAAACGGTAAGCAAAACCCACGAACAGCTCCAAAGGATATGACACACCAATGGAACTTCCGAAGACTCATAACATAATTCAATATGATACGCAAATTAGTTTGATGAGGTTACTTGCCACTTAACCTTGCTCAAGGGTTAGGATAAGAGTAATATCGAGAGTAAACAAACAGTGTTTATGTAAGGAAGGAAGTACTCAAGTACTCAAGTACTCAAGTGTATTGAAGATAATCTGATCCCGTTACAAGTACAAGGGTATTTATATCTATAAGTTAGGGCAGCTTACCTACGAAGGAAAAGACAAAAAGGGCATTTCCTAAGAAAGTAATGTACAAGATACAAAAGGGTAAAAATGAATATAAGAGAAAAACAATCATTGATGCAACGAATTCTACACATGATACTGTACACGTAGCGATGTTATATTGGCAAAGTTATTAGAAGATACAAACAAGAAAGTACAAATAGATTGCTTGTCTAAGCAGGGATGACTTAGTCAATCAGGAGTGTCTTTCTCTCGACTTCTCAACAAGGAAGATGCTAAGTAATTGGTTGGCTCGAGTACTAGTGAATAATCTTCAATTTAGCACACTATAGAAAGATGGATAGTCATACGGCTCGACATGAAAAGTAACTCAACAAAGAAGTACTCGGCTTCGGTAAGGGTCAATTAGAACAAAAGGATTCGTCATGCCAGTTCATCTAATCCTTGGGCTCGACTACGGGTTAATATTCCAGTAGCTTAATTCCCATCAAGGATCTTATGTGAATAGTTAACAATGTGGGAAAAGGTACTTATAAGCTCTAGGCGATGGAAGGATGACCAATTCCTAGGGCATGGAATACCTAGAATCTAAGACCCTATTTTCTTTAAATGAGGCGATAAGAATTAAAGCATTTGTAACTATGGTTATATGTAATGAATTAGTGAAGTTTCTAGCATTTGCTCCTTTTCCTCTTTCGAGCCCCTAATCTTGGGTTAATTTTCATCCTCAAGCTTCACCCAAGTTAATCCTTACACTAATGATGCGGCCAGCTTCATAGGGCATTAATTTACATCACGCCCCCTATCGTAGGTCGATTTTCATCCCTAAGCTTTAGCTAAGTTAGTCCTTACACTAACGACGTAGGCACCCTCATAGGGCATCAATTTACATCAAACCTTTGATCTTGGGTCAATTTTCATCCCCAAGCTTCACCCAAGTCGATTCTTATACTGACGACACAACCCCCCAAGTTAGTTCTTATGATGAGGGCACTTCACTCAGGCATTAATCTACCTAAAGCTCTTAAATACGAGTCGACATTTCATCTTCAATCATTCATATAAAGATGCTATCATAATAGTTGTCAGACACAACCCAGAGTCAAATGTACTATGCAAACCAAAGGAAAAGTAAATCAATTGGTGAGAAGCATTATGATCATCCCTAAACAAAGCTTTTGGGTTTTACAAATTACAAACCTATATTTTATCCTTAACTTGATTTAACAGGCAAGTGTACCTATCGTTTGATAGCACAAATGAGTATAGGGTCGCCTCTAGTAGGAAAATGACTCAAACACTAGTACTTAATAATTTTTCTATTATATAGTAGTCAAATTTATCAATTAATCAATTATTAAAACTCAAATTGTTAACTAAACTACACTAATTCGAAAAATAAAGTGATTAATACAATGATTACGAGAAAAATTACGAAAAATACACTTGACATGTAAACTTGCTACACCACTTAGCATTATCTTACCAAAATACTTTTCATATTAAAACTTATTAACTGCAGGAAATTACAATATATAAATATTCTTCTCAGACCTACTTACTTCTAATCTTAACTGTGTCTATTAGAATATCTTCTTAATTAACAACCCACTAAGATTGTATTAATGTCATGTTAAAGTATTGATTCTCCTAGAGATGCAACAACTTTCCTAATAAAATCTCCATTATCAGAAGTAAGTTGTTCCAATGAACTAGATTTATTCAATAGAATTGTCTCTCGACATATTCTATTGAAGTCCATCCTAAGTCAATGTCGTATACTACATCATACTTAGATTCATTAAATGCCATTCATTAAAATTAACAAATGTTGAGAAATTACTTTTTCATGCACTTGATCATACTAAGTGATGTAGCAAGCCCCAACAGATTACTTATAAATGATAAAAAAAAGTAATATAAACTAATAGAAAGCATAATTAAACAAAAATAAAACATGGATTAAACACTCCCCCCCCCCCTTTTTATTCTACTGAAGAAGTTTAACGAATACACAAACAACAAATTCTTGTCTCTCTCTCAAGTAATTCTAGAAAAGCACAGTACAACACTTAGAAAACTATACAGAAGACAAATGGAAAAATACCAACTAGGTACAATGATGGGTGAATGGATGTGTTGTAGGTAGGTGATGTGATGTTCTTGATGATGTTCTACTTAAATAAAATTTAATGTTTGAATTTGATAATCTTTTTCTACAAGTTGTGGTATTTTTATATTCTTCCCATCAAAGGACTCGAATCTACCCCTTCACGACACCATTTGACGTTTTCCATGTACTGGTTAGTGTGAAAACATTGAAAAGAATAGTTGTGCCCTTTCTGTCACGCCCGTGACTCAGGACGTGATAGTCTAAAAAAGAATTATCTTTAGCCAATCATGACCGTGATAAATGCCGTAATCTCTTCGTCGCATTATTAGATCTCATCACGCCCGTGACAATGGTCGTGATAATTCTATTGCTATTCAATCACGACCATGATTGATAGGACAATCGTCAATATTTCCTCAATTATAGGTCGTGATTGAGGACTTGATTAAGTTTGGATTCTTCATTACTTATTTATCATGCCCATAATTGATGTTACTTCATTGATTTCTTCTCTTCACAGCCATAACTGACTAAAAAGTTGTTATTCTTGTGTATAATTCACCCCCTTACTCATGATTTACCTAAAATCCTTATTTTATACAATTAAGTACACAAAACTTAAGAATTAAATCACATTTATGATAAATTCTATGCCTAAACATGCCTTGAAAGTGTAAAGTAATTTACACTTATTAAACTTCCCCACACTTAAGCTTTCTTGTCCTTAAGAAAACACTCAAAACAATTAATTGCATTTTTGACAAAAAACATCTATGGTGGCTTAACTTTGCGCATACTCCATTGTGTTTTTAGAATACAAAAAACAATATTCTAAGACTAATCAAAGTAAAACATACTTCACCTTTGATATTTAACAAAATCCTTCAAAGATCTAAAGTTAACACAAAGTCAAATAGATCAATGAAAATTGGTTATACTTCATCTACTTTCTTAAGTGTATAAGAAACCTTCAATTACTTCTTAAGAACACTAATCTAGAAGAAAAGTATATTGCACCCATGTTTCCCTTGTATTTCTACTTCTTTTATTGAATCTCTATAATTTGACTTATACATTGCATTCTCCTTTTTCTTCTTCATTTTATTCTTTTTTTTTTATAACACATAAGAATACCAAAGATCAGCAGTGAAGTCAGACTTTGCTCTTCCAAAGAACTGAAGCTCGCCCTTACTAACTTGGTTATAAGGTCAAAGTTCAATAGCAGAGTCAAACTTTGCTCTTTTGAGGAACCAAAGCCTACCCTTACTAACTAGATCCTTATAGATTCTTATAACAAAGTTATAAAGACAAAAATTAGTAGCAAGTTAGACTTTACTCTTCTAAGGGACCAAAGCCTACCCTTATTAATTCAGTCCTTAAGCACTTTAAATTTAATCTAATTTTAAGAGATTTTCAAGAAGTATCAACAAGTGAACAACTTCATTTTTCCCTTTCATTCAAGATTAAATGATCTCCCAAAAGTAATTGAAAAGTAGATATACTACTTAAAAAAGTTAGAAGTACAATCAATTAACTTTGAACTAAAGACAATGATTGACTTCTAACCTTTAAACTCATTCGTTAAATAGCAAGCAAGTATGATTCACTAAGATTTTATACTATAATCCTGATCATGTAAACTAAGTTCACAAGAATTGAGGGAGGCACAAAATTAACTCATAAAATTGATTGTTGTTTTGTCAAATCCACAATCCATTAAGTCAATTCATAACTTGAAACAAACAAACTTAAGTGGAAGATTTTTTATAAACATAATTTACCCTTCCCCACACTTAATAAGAGACATTGGCCTCAATGTCAAAAGGAAGTAAATAGAGAATAAGCATAGAATTTGAATAACGAGAAAGATGAAAAATAAGAAACAACAACAACTAGCCTTCCTTGAAACATGAAGTTCGAGCAATTCATTTGATTCACAAATGATTAGAGAGTACAGCTTCCGACACCAAGACAACTCGAGCAATAAAATACACTTGACTATTAAGACATAAAAAACAGAAAATGACAATCTCATGATATGAGAGTCTCTATAAAAGATACATCAAGAAAGGTAAGCTCTCAATGAATTAATCATCATAAAATAACAAAATACATCAAAAGGAAACAAAGAAAACAAAATAAAAGAAAAAGAAACAAGTTAGTCATCATCAACATCGATCTCCTTATCCAAACCGTCTTCACCCTCCTCAGATGACTCCTTCTCACTCTCACTACCATCACCTTGTCCAATTGATGCGTATTGAGTTTTGTTAGTTTCTTGGTCATCATTACTATTTGCCTCATCTGACTCATCTTCGTCATCACCAAAGACTTCCTCTTCAGGCTCTTCATTGCTTGCTTCTTCTTCTCGAGAAGCTTAGATTGGAGGGGGAATCGGAGGTTAACTAGACAACATCCTCTTGAGTTTGAAGACGAGAGAAACAAGAAGCTATAGCCACTCCCACTTTGTTAGCTATATTCTTCAAGAGCTCGACAATCCCCTTCTAAGTCTCCTTAATCTCAGCTACCTCGATTTCTAATCTTTTTAAATTCTTGATTAAGAAGCTAGAAGTTGAAGGTGCAATACCCTATTGATTAAAAGGGGTTCTTGGAAGTGGTTTAGGATTAGCACAAGAGTCTCTCGACCTATTACATATAAGCCATAACCTCAGATTCCTTAGAATCCTAGTGATTAGTAACCCCTTCCCTCAAATATACCTTTACTCTTATCGAAAGTTTGCTGGTAAAGTCCAAATGCGGTTAAGATGCCCACATTTACCGGAAACCCCTTCAACATACTATATAAAGGTAATAAATCATGCCGCTCCACTGCTCTAAGGCTTTCATGCTTCCCATAGATTGTCCTGACCAAAATATAATGGAAGACTTGAGCACTGGTCTTCTTTAAAGTAGAAGCTTTTGATTTACTCACCCTAAAGCTACTTTCATTAGAGATTTCTCTCCAAAATTCAGTTATTGAAGTTCCACAGGGCAGGCTCACGAGTAAATCAACAAACTCCTCATCTTGAAGTTCAGCTTGGGTATACAACCCCATTACCCATATGAATGTTAGCATGTCAAAGGTGTAAGTTCTTCCAAATGCAAAGAACTCCACCTCATTATCCATCTTAGAGCCGATTTGAGAGAAAAGCTGGAGTTGTTTGTCGATATGTCTTCTCTTGACCTATAAACAACTTCAGCCATGGTCTATTGCGTAATAACCATTGCATGGCTATCTTTAAGCCATACTCCCCAAGCACGTCCCAATCCACTACATAATGTCTCTTAATAAGCTTCTTCACGGCGAACTCCTTAAATCTATCTATTTGCTCATCAGTCATACCAGCCGGTGGAGCAACTAATCGACTGGAACTTGTTGCGTTGGAATGTCGGGGAGGAGGAGAAAGAGGACTATCAGCCTTCAGTCGCTTATGCTGAGAATTAAATGAGCATTTTGGTGCCATCTGTAAATATCGATTGTTAGTTCAAACTCATATATAATTTAAGCCCATTTTAAACTAAGTAACCCAATTCAACTTCTTGTTACTTATGAACATAGCACATCTATTAACCAATCATGACCAATCCTAACCAACTTTTAAGTACTCATTATAAATAAATTTAACATGACTTAACTTGGAGCCATAACATCAACTAAGGATGAAGGTCTTCCCTCGACTAAACAACACTTAACGTTACATTTTTACACATAAACACAACACTTCAATCGTACAGGAGAGCAATTACTAATACAATTCAATGAAACACATAAGTACTATGACGAGACAAATTCATCAATCTTAGGCTCAATTTGTAGTAATCCTCAATTCTACCATTATCCAAAGGAATTAGGGTTTTATTTTGAATAAGAAACTTCCATTAAAAATTCATGCAAATTCAAAGTCTAAGGATGATTCAAACACACTATAACTACTATAACAATACTTTCACAAATCATAGCAAACAAATATAGATAAACCTTAAAGTTACATGAAATGAATCACCGTACACATAAAGAAAAACGAAAGAAAAAGAGGGAAATCATACCTTAGAAGAGTGTTATTGTGATGAGAATGGTCGTGCAAATGTTAGAATGGGTTGGAGTAAGGATTTATGTGACAAAGATGATGTGAGTTTTTTTGTGAGGAACAGGCACGGAGAAGGTTATTATGGGGGAAATTTGAAATGTGAGAAATGAAGGTAGGGAGAGGGAGAATTTTCTTATATAATGGGGCAACAGGAACAGGATCACGGCTATGACTTGGGCCACAATCCCCTTTTTAAGCTTGGTCACGAGTGTAATGGGTCCCATAATAAACTCGATGCCCAAAATTTTTAAACCATCATGGCCTTCTCCCTTTTATAGTCACGAGAGTAATACTACCTGTGACTAGTACTATGGCCTTAGATTTTACAATTATCTCATTAGATCATAGTCATGATTAACAGGTGGATTAGTCTTATTAATTTATCACAACTGTAGTTGATCCCATGATGGATGTTTTACTTGAAAAATTCAAATACTTACCTTTATCATGGTCAAGATGTGTATTGGGCTTCCAATTTCCATCCACATCCCCATACTTTATGAATTCTTCAATTATCTCTAAATTGCACGACTTTCACTCTATGACCTCTTTCTTTGTGGATGAAACTATAAACAAAACATTTAAAACAATCCAAACCACTAACAATAACAACAATTAATTAAAATTAAAACTCAACAATTCTTAAAGTACTCCAAAAAAAAAATGAAATTGAAAGTCTAATAAATAAACAAAACATGCTTATTTAATGTCTTAAGCTTGATGTTCCTAAAGTATGCAACTTCATTCCTCGAATTGGAGAAGTCTTAACTCCTCCTTTCCTTCTTCCCAATTCACTTCTCCATGGTATATTTTCAACCGTTGCCCATTAACCTTAAATGTCCCCTTTTTCGTGTGTTTAACCTCCATTACTCTAAATGGAAATGCCTTTTTCACTAAAAATAGACTTAACCACTTAGACTTAAGTTTTCTAAGAAATAACATAAGTCTAGAATTGTATAATAGTACCGAATCACCTTCCTTGAATTGCTTGGGGTGGTTAATCTTGAAATCATGAAGATGTTTAGCTCGCACCTTATACATTCGATTGTTCTGATAAACTATCTAGCGCCACTCATCCAATTCATTAAGTTGGAAACGCCTAAGTTTACTGGTTGCTTTATAATCCAAATTTGCTGTCTTGATGATGTTCTACTCTAATAAAATTTAATGTCTGAATTTGATAATCTTTTTCCACAAGATGTAGTATTTTTATATTCTACTTGTCAAAGGAATTGAATATACCCATTCATGGCACCACTTGACGTTTTCCTTGTATTGGTTCATGTGAAAAGGTTGAAAAGAATAGTTGTGCCCCTTCTATCACGCTTGTGACTCGGGGCATGATAGTCTTGAAAAGAATCATTTTTAGCCAATTACGGTCGTGATAAATGCCATGATCTCCTCATTGCATTATTAAATCTCATCACACCAAAGACAATGGTCATGATAATTCTCTTGCTATTCAATCAAGGTCGTAATTGATACGGGAATCGTTAATACTTTTTCGATCACAACCATGATTGAGGATGTGATCAAGTCAGGATTCTTCATTACTTCACTATCATACCCGTGATTGATACTACTTCACTAATTTCTTCTCTTCACAACCATAATTGACTAAAAAGTTGTCATTCTTGTGTATAATTAATCCCCTTGCTCGTGATTTACCTGAAATCCATATTTTATACAATTAAGTACCCAAAACTTAAGAATTAAATCACATTTATGATCGATTATATGCCTAAACATGCCTTGAAAGCATAAAGTAATTTACACTTATCACATCAATTAAAACATGAAGATTTTATTTCACTGATCAATCAAAATACAAAGTTAAATGGGTTGACATACCGAACCTGGCTACATCAAAGAAGAAAAACGATACCATTACATCTTATACTAGAGTTGCTCATATTGCTTGAATGGCTATCCTTAGCCCTAACTTGACTCCTTGCTCTAGGAATTCTGCCTTAAGAGGAATTCATCTCAACTTTGACTTGGCCAACTCTCACATTATGACTACATCCCTGAAGTTCTATGTGGCTAAGCCCTAAACTATGAAGCTCCATTAATACTTAACCTCTAGGTGAAGGTCCCTACTCTACTTAGTAGAGCCTCTCTTCCATAGAGGTAGTTGTAAGGACTGTTGATCCAACTACTCCACCTAGAGTGACAAGTTGTCTAAAGCCTTACTAGTGACAAAGTAAAGTTAATCCTTACCTAGAAGTAAACCAAAGGACTTGTAAATTAGAGGATTCTTATGAGTCCCTCAATTCTCATGTAAGGGTAAAGAAAAGACCCCATCTATCGCCATAGTCACTGCAGCTACCCTTACCTACTTGGGGTCATGTAGGTTAGTGCTTGGAAGAGATTACCTAAAACCCCATGTAAGTAAGCGCCTTGTGGTGAGGCCACTACGGACAAGTGGTAGGTTATGTCTAAGCCTCCCCTCTTCCGCCTAACATCACTAAAACAAAAAGAAGGTAGGACCTTAAGATGATGTATGCCTCCTAATCATAGCTCGTGACCTAACCACTATTACTAAGCAGCTGTCCATGCCTTATGATCAAAACCTGAGTGAAAAGGACAAAGACAACCATCCCCCTAACTTAAGCATACCATCCCGCAACATTGTCACTTCAAACAAGCTCATGGAAGCTCTCAAGTACACCCCATTAAAGTTGTTTAGGTTATAGATGCAGAAAGACCAAGACCTACACATCCTTTATATAGGATCCATGAGACACCCACAGTCTTACACATGTTGGTCATCACATGACCTTAAAGCATTGGGAACTAGAGCAATGCTTGTAGAATTAACAATGGGTTGTATGAGCATCAAATACCTTTTAGAAGGCACTTTGCCAGAGGCACTCCACTTAGTACAGGAACACAGCATTCGAAATGTACTCTATAGGATGGATAACATAAGTCAATAAGAGATTTGCTCTGCTGAAATTCCCTTACCAAAGAAATCCTCTAAAGTCATCATAAGATATGCTCTTGCATGCTCGTGTCTGCTCGACATGAGCCTTACGAGAACCTTGAGAGCCACCATCTGCTTAGAGGAAAAGGAATATGGGCCCTTAATAAGAGTTATCACAAGATAAGATCACTTAGGTGAAATCACAGGTAAATGTGAGGCAATGGCACATGGGAATGTAAACAAGTCCCTAAGGAGAAATTAACTAGCGCTAACTCAGGGATATGTAGCTCGACTAATCTCATGATTCAACAAGACAAAACACGAGATCCAGCCCGATGAAAACCTTCTCCATTGAAAAAGACTTGGTCAAAAAACAAATGGAATTCAAGCATACAGATACAGTATGAAAGTAAGAAACTGCAACCAAGAAAAATGCAAGCATAAGTTAAAAGAAAGTTAAAAGAGCATCATTTAAAAGCTCAGTAGAGCACATAAGCAGAGGTTGGCACCCTAATCACCCACGGAAAGAAAAAGATAGAAATTTGCAAAACGAGCGTACGTCACTCAAGCTAACTAAAAAAAATAAACAAAAGACACAAGGATGCTCCTAAGCATCCTCAACTTGCAGTTGTTGCTGTTGTTGTTCTTACTGCTCTTGCTACCACTTCGACCCTTGCTCGACTTCGTTACCACCACTCACCTACCAAAGGTTGCATTAGATCCACTACTAGAAGTTCCTGACAAGTCACCTAATGACTTTCTACTCGGCTTACTCCCCGCAGCAAGCTTTAGTTCATTCAGCCAATATAAGAAGGATAAGTCCATGTGATAAGAATCAATTTTTTGGACCAATCACGCGCAACCAAACTAAAGGACTCAAAGGACTTACACAGAGAATATTAGTTTGAAGCCCCATCTAAGATAAGAATTCCTATCCTAACCTCCATGTTTCACCCTACCGTCGACCTGAATACTTCCTGAAGCTATCGAGTGGACATGCCAACCTGCTAAGTATACAAGCTAACTTGCTAAGCAACCATACCATGTCACAATCAACATTTGAGCATACTAACCTCAAACAACTATTCGAGCCGATCTCTCGAGTTAACCTCCAACACCCAATCCCAGTCTAAGCCAATTACTCTTTAATGAGTAATTGATTGAGCTCCGACCTAATCCATATTAGGTTAGCTTTGACTATGGACTCTCTTTTCTTCATTTTGTCCGAATTGTGCTATATTTTAGAACATTAACCACTATGCAACACATGTTTTCTGGTACAACATTCCAAAAAGATTCTTTACTTTTTCCATACTGAATATTCTTCATCTTCTTTACCCTTTATAGTATATTTCATGTATTTTGATTGCAAATTACCTTTTTTATCTTTTCATACGTGCTTATAACCCTAATGAGGCTATTATATAAACCCCATTTGTTTTGTACGCAGCAATTTATAACTCTCATTATCAAAATATACAAGTTTCCCTTTTAAGTAACCTTAGTGTTCTCATTATCCTTTTAACTATTATCCATTCCTTTTAGCGAAGAGTAGTGACAAGTGATTCTATAGTTCAGATTGGTGAGTCATATTCGGTAGATTGTAGGCCAAGTAGGATTGATTGGTGTATCATATCTAGTTGGTAACTGCTTAAACTTTGCTAGTCTATTTTTTTTTTTTATTCTCTTTTAGTTCTCTTCGTTATGGTTTCTTTATGTGTATGATCCTAAAGATACATCAACTTCGCTGGTATCAAAACACAGTTCCGAAAAAGAGTATATGAAGTTACAATGAAGCTTTGGTTCGTGATTGCTGTTAGTGGCTATTGTGCTTCTTCTGTAGCTACTTTAGTGTGTTCGTTTGAAGTAAATTCTAAAGCTTTTAGTTATGTAGTAAAGATTTGTGTGATAGTAAGTATAGTTCTATTATTACTCTATTTTATACTGTGAAAACAGAGCAAGTGTGTTTTTGTTGTATTCGAGTGATTGTTGAATGTTGAAGTTGTTAAGAGTGTGTTAGTAAGGTTTTAGGTTATTAATGGAAGTGTTTATCATATGTTGTGTAGTTAATTTGTTAATATAAGTATTACACTATGGTGGATTCAAGTGTTCAAGTTGTTCTTAGTACTTAGAGTAATAGCGCTCAACCTAGTCGTAGTCATAATGATAATAATACTCCTAAGTTAGTTGATGATAAACTCGACAAACTCACTAATCTTATTGTGAGTTTGGTCACTACAATGCAACTTAATAGACAACAACCCTAAGGTATGCCATTCCATAACTTACCTAAAAATGTTCTAAAGAGACGCTATGGCTAAGGTGGCTAAGCCAACTACCTAGTTTGAACCCGTCCTCCCAAGTTAGAGGAGTAGTAAACTGAGTTATTAGATGACAATTGGAGTTGGCAGAGATCAAAGAGGATGATGAGGAAGTAGATGTAGAGAGTAATGGAAAGGAAGAAGAAGAGGCTAAGTACTATTAAGTGTAAGAGCAAGAACGCTAAGTTCCTTGAGGACTAGACAATGTTAAGGTCTAAATCCCATCCTCTAGTGGAAGTAGAGATGCTGATGAATATTTAGAGTAGGAAGAGAATGTTGAAAAGGCGTTTGAATATTATAGGTATATTGGTGCTATTAAGGTCAAACTTGTTGCCCTAGAGTTTACTGAGTATGTCATTATGTGGTGGAAAAATCTGAATACGACTTAAGTAAGAGATGGAAGATGATGGGAATCAGGCTATTGGACCCCTGACCCATAACCAAGCCCGAAGACTCAAGAGACTAGCACAACAAATCCTTTTATTCTGACTGACCCCTATCAAGGCCAAGTACTTCCTTACCAAATCACCTTTCATTCTGAGCTATATGACTGCCCATCTTTCTGTAATGTACTGAATTGAAGATTACTCACTAGTACCCGAGTTGACCAATCATTCGGCATCTTCCTTACTGAGAAGCTGAGAGAGAGAGACTCTAGACTAACTAAGCCATCCGTCCATACTTTTTTGTTCGTATCTTCTAACAACATCGCTAATATAACATCGCCGCGGTACAGTATCATGTGTATAATCTGTTGCACCAATGATTGTTTTTCTTGTATATTCATTTTTACCCTTTTATATCTTATGCATTACTTCCTTAAGAAATGCCTTTTTTGTCTTTTCCTTTTTAGGTAAATTGCCTTAACTTATGGGTATAAATACCCTTGTACTTATAACAAAGATCAGATTATTCTTAATACACTTTTCAGTATTTTTCTTTCTTGTGTAAACAATGTTTATTTACTTTTGGCATCACTCTTATCCTTTCCCTAAAGCAAGGTTAAGTGATGAGTAATTTCACTGGACCAATTCGTGTATCATATCGAATTGTGTCGTAATTCCTCGAAAGTTCCATTGGTGTATCATATCTTCTAGAGTTGTTCATGGGTTTTGCTTATTGTTTCATTCATCATTTCGCCCTTTCACACTTCCCCTATTAATCATTTTTCAAGCTTTCTACAAGGTTAGACCCATCCAGCAACCGGCCTTATCTATTCTTGGTCATGGTTCACACCATCTTGGTATTAGAGCAAAGGTTTCGTATGAACTATAGTTAGTCCTTTTTGAAGTTCTTTTATACTAGGTTTTACGTGTATGAAACAAAGCAAGTTACTATGTTCATTTGACTATTGTGTTCTTAACTATTAACTTCCTAAAGTGTTTGTTTGAGCTTTGAATCAGTAAGGAAAAATGACAGACCTAAATATGAATGTTGGTACTGGTGACGATAATGGAGTTGTCCACCATAGACGACAATCTCAAGGAACTCCCATAAGTACTGACGAAAGGCTTGATGAGGTAACTAACCTCTTAGTAGATCTAACTCGAGCTATTCATACACTATCTTGTCGACCTACTAAGGCCGCATAAGACACACCATAAGCTGCTTAACTTGTTAGTGGTCAAAACCCTGCTTGACCCATTCGAGGTGAAGGAGTTAGCAAACGAGTGAGGTGAAAGATAGACCTAAGAGAGCTTGACGAAGAGGAAGAAAAGTATTTTGAAGAAGAGCATGTATGAATCCCCAGAGCATCTAACCATTTAAAGCTTCGAACTCGAAGTTCCAATGGATCTAGGAATGCTGATGAGTATTTAGATTAGGAAGAGAAGGTGGAGCATATGTTTGATTACTATCAATATAAAGATTATGAGAAGGTGAGAACTACTGCTATTGAGTTCTTTAAACATACTGCCATGCGGTGAAAGAATTTTTAGGCCATGAGAAGACGAAAGGAATACTGAGAGATTAACACTTGGCCTTAGATGAAGAGAGTGCTTAAAAACATATTCGTATTGGAAACCTATCTCTAAGATCCTTTCACTCAACTTTAGGAGCTAAGACAAGGAGGCCAAACTATTGATGAGTATCTTCAAGAGTTTCAAATGCTCATGATCTGTTGTAAAGTGGAAGAACCACTAGCTCGACCGGTTTCAAGATTCATTACTGTCTTGAGAGGAGATGTTCGAGATGTTGTGGAACTCTAACGATTTGACACAATGGATGAAGCTATTAGGATTGCCCAGCGAGTAGAGAGGCAAAGAAGGAGCTGAGTATCGATGAAGATGTCGACTAGCTAACCCAAATAGGTAAGTCACCAAGCTCAACCAAGCCAAAAGGTTGACCTAATGGTAAAGTGCCGACCCAAACTTATGAAAAGGGGCAAAGGTTTGGTAGAAAGACCAGCCAGATCAAGTGCTTCAAGTGTCAGAGGTTCGGACACATGACTGCTCAATGCCCAAATCGAAGGAAGATGGTCATTAAGGGAGACATCCTGAAGTTAGAAGTAAAAATTACAAAAGAGGAACCGAAGAAGAGGTTCCTTTTGAGAAAAAAAAATGCCAAAAAAGGTTGATTAAGGAGGATGTGTTTGCCAAGGACCTAGACAAGTTACTCGTAGTTATCCGATGCACTATGAACGTTAATCCCTCGCGAAAGGAGGAGTAGAGAGAGTACTTGTTCCATATCACCTGTAAGGTAAATGATCAAGTGTATACCCTCATCGTAGATAGTAGAAGCTGTACCAACTTAGCGTTAGCCGATCTTGTTTCAAAACTGAAGTTGCCAACTGTTGTGTTTCCAAGGCCATACAAGTTGTACTAGTTGAATGAGAAAGGAGCATTACATGTCACTTGGAAAATAATACTGTCGATCACTATAAGGAATTACTCTAACTAGATTCTTTATGACATACGGCCCATGTGCACTTCCCACATGTTGTTGGGTAGATTGTAGTTGTTTGATAAGAGAGTTATACATGACAGTTACAAGAACATGTATATGTTCGAGAAGGACAACCAAAAGATCATGCTAAATTTGATGAGGGAGAAAAGGAGGAGAGGAGTTTCGCCAAGATAAAAGAGAGATTGACCTCCACCTTAGTGTTAGTGTTACCTAACTTCGACAAAATTTTTTAGCAAGAATATGACGTGTTAGGCATTGAAATAGGCGTTATCCTAATGCAAAAAAGTTGACCAATTGCCTTCTACGGTGAAAAGCTTTAAAGACCGTAGCTGAACTACTTCGTATATGATAAGGAACTTTTGGCATTGATCCGAGCAATGCAATGGCAACATTATTTACTGCCTTTGAAGTCAAACCAAGTTGTTGAAGCGATAGATGAGATGGGTTGAATTCCTTAAAGGGTTTAATTTTGTAATAAAGTACAAGTAAGGAAAGAGCAACATAGTTATAGGTGCTTTTTCGAGGAGATATGCACTTATATCAGAACTATAAACCAGACTATTTGGGTTTGCAAGTATCAAAAAACAATATTCCTAGAATCTACACTTTAGACCTATAATTTTGTGATGTGTCAATGGGAGGACAGTGGATGAATATCATGTAGAGGATGGCTACTTGTTTCGAGGCAAAAAATTATGCGTATCAATTTGTTCACTGAGGGAGCTATTAGTTAAGGAAGCCTATAGTGAAGATCTTTCAGGAAATTTTAAGGAAAGGAGAACCTATAAATTGATAAATGGCCAATTCTTTTAGCCAAGAATGAAGAAAGATGTGCACCGAGTTTTCGAAAGCTATGTCGTGTGTAAGAAGGCTAAGTGCCAAGTCAAACAAGGGAAAGCAATGCCCCTACCTATCCCAATGAGGCCATGGACTGAATTGAGCACGAATTTTTCTCGGACTGCCGAAAACTGCCCGAAGCAAAGATTCTGTAATGATCATTGTAGATAGGTTCAGTAAGATGGCACACTTTGTGCCTTACATGAAAACTAATGATGCTTTAGCTATTACTTCTCTCTTCTTGCAGGAAATTGTACGAATACACAGCATGCCAAGAAGTGTAGTCTCCAATAGAGACCCAAAGCTCTTGAGCCATTTCTGGAGAACCTTATGGCATCGGTTGGGAACCAAATTACTCTTCAGTACCTTATGTCACCCTAAAACTGATGGCTAAAGAGAGGTAGTTAATCATACTTTGGAGTCACTGCTCCGAACTACAATATGCAAGAACTTAGCTGATTGGAATGTCTACCTGCCAATGGTCAAGTTCACCTACAACCTAACAGTACATAACACCACTAGGCAAACTCCTTTTGAGGTGGTCCATAAGTTTAATCCTGAGTTGCCCCTCAACCACGCCCCTATACTAATACCTGTACAAGAAGAATCTGATGCATAGGCCAAAGCACAATCCCTTCAACACATCTATAATAAGGTTACTTGACACATCAATCAAGCTGCTAGGAGAATACAAGAAAAGACCAAGGGTAAAACAGATAAACAAATTCAATCGAGAGACTTGGTGTGATTACACCTCAACAAGGAACGGTTCCTGAACAATAGGAGGAACAAATTATCTACAAGAGCAGAAGGACCTTTCAAAATCCTCCACAAGATCAATGATAATGCCTACAAACTAGAATTGCCCAAGGACTATGGGGTTTTTAACACCTTCAACATTACCAACCTCAGTCCATATCTCCCTGATAGAAAACTAAGTGAACACCATTCAGATTTGATCCCAAATCCCAAACAACCTGGAAGGAATGATGGGAATCAAGCTACTGGACCTCTGACCCCATAACCGAGCTAGAGAACTAAAAGGACTGGCACGAAGAATCCTTTTATTCCAACTGACCCCTGTCAAAGCTAAGTACTTCCTTGCTAAGGCCAAATACTTCCTTGCCAAGTTAACTTTCATGCTGAGCCATATAATTGCCCATCTTTCTATGGTGTACCAAATTGAAGATTACTCATTAGCGCCCAAGCCGACCAATTACTTGGCATCTTCTTTGCCGAGAAGCCAAGAGAGAGAGAGACTCCGAACTGTCTAAGCCATCTCTGCTTGGACAAGCCATCTATCTATACTTTCTTGTCCATATCTTCTAAGAAACCTACTAATATAACATCGCCACGTATACAGTATCATGTGCAAAATCCATTACACTAATGATTGTTTTTCTTGTATATTCGTTTTTACCCTTTTGCATCTTATACATTACTTTCTTAAGAAATGCCCTTTTGTCTTTTCCTTTTTAGGCAAGTTGCCCTAACTTATGGGTATAAATACCCTTGTACTTGTAACGGAGATCAAATTATCTTCAATATACTTGAGTTCTTCTTTTCTTGCATAAACACTATTTGTTTACTCTCAACATCGCTCTTATCCTAACTTTTGAGCAAGACTAAGTGGCGAGTAACTTCACTGGACCGATTCGTACCTTATATCGAATTGTACTGTGAGTGCTCAAAAGTTCTATTGGTGTGTCATATCTTTTGGAGCTATTCATAGGTTTTGCTTATTGTTTCATTCATCATTTTTTCCCTTTTCAAACTTTCCCTATTACCCCCTTTTAAAGCTTTTTACAAGCATAGACTCATCCAATGACCGACCTTGTCTATTCTTGGTCACTATTCACACCAATCCTCCAAATTGGGAGCAAGCTTACCTCGTCCTTCCTCAAAGCCAATGGCCTTTAACTATCTACACATTAAGTCACTAGGGTGGAAAACCTTATGTTGAATGCTACGGTTATAATATTGGGAAGCTTACTACTGATATGTCATAGTATGTGCTCGTGTAGTGTCTCGAACTTCATTAATAGTATCAAGACTCCCCTGCAGGGTCATGTGATTAGTGTTTATGTTAAAGTGTTGTACCTTGCAAGTGGGTAACTCCAACTTGATAAGGAGGATAACCTCGGTTCCAAATGAAAGATGTAATGGATTCTCCTCAATTGACGTCCTATACATCGTACAATAGCCCTAAAGTATATTAGGAAGCTCGTCGACTTACCAGCCTCCTGCTTATTCTATCCTCTTCTTAAGACTATTGATAATTATCTTATTGATGGCTTCAACCTGGCCGTTAGTTTAAGGGTAGTTAACCAAGGTATAGTATAGCCTAATGTTGTACTTGTTGTAGAAGTATTTGAAATGGTCGTTATCAAACTACTTCCATTATTAGTGATTATTCTATATGGTACTCCAAAATGGGAGAATATGTGGGTAATTACAAAAGCCTTTAACTACTCGGGCCATGATGGTTGCGACAACCGATGCTTCTATATGCTGGTGTCCATTTAAACTTAACAAGGTGTTTGAGCAGATTGAAAAACTCTACGCCCTTGTTTGCGCTTTGAGAGATGAAGCAATTGAAGGGGACTATCTATCCCGTTAGTTGTTGGACCTCCTTTACCTTAGTCGGTGCTTGCATATCCTAATTGCCTTAGTCTTATCAAGGATAGTCTCTATCCCTCGTTCTATGACCATAAATTGAGAAACTTACCTAAAGCAACCGCAAAAATGCACTTCTGGGGGTTAAGTTTCATTTGAAACTATCGAAGGGTTTAGAAAATTTCTTAGAGGTCATCGATATGACCTCTTTTGGTTTTGCTCTTGGTGATCATGTTGTTGACATAATCCTTTTGGTATGTGGCTCCAACATTCTTTAGGCTATAAGGCATAGCTTTGTAATAATAAGTCTTAAAGTTTGTGATAAAGGATGTGTGAACTTCACTTTCGGGAGCCATCTGGATTTGGTTGTATCTGGAGTAGGCATCCGTGAAACTAAAAAGTGCATGACTTGCTATCAAGTCAACAAACTAGTCTAGTAGGGGAAAATAATCATTTGGGCATGCTTTATTGAGGTCTATGTAGTCAATGTACATTCGCCATTTCCCATTTGCTTTCTTGAAGAGCACCGTATTGGCGGGCCAAGTGGGATACCTCTCATGTCAAATGAAGCCTACATAGAGCAGCTTTTGTACTTTTTCCTTAATTGCAACCTGACATTCAGGTGTGACATGTTACTTCTTTTGCTTGACAAGTCGCATGATAAGGTTGACATTGAGGTAATGGGTTGCCTTGGGTATGCAAATGATCCTTGGCATGTCTTCTAGGGTAGTTGCAAAGACATCTGAGTTTTGCTTAAGAAACTCTATTAGCTTGAGCTTATATCTATCTAGCAACTTAGCCCCTATTTTGGTTATCATACTTAGGGTGTCGAAAATTTGAACATCAACGGTCTTCTTTGCTGACTCGCCACGTAGTGTTGAAGTAAGGGGTCGGTGAACTCAATGTTCATGACATTGTTTCTGGATTGTGCTTTTAAGTAGAGCATCTTTGATAGGGCTCAGTCACCTCTAGCCTTGCCAACTCCAATCGGGGTCATGAACTTCACCTTAAGTCATTTCTAACTAATGAGCATGTCAAATTTTGTTATATTTGGTATGCTGAGGATAACATTGTATGGTGACCAAATGTTAGCAACAATGAAGTCTATAGACTAGGTAGCGATGTATTCACCATCGCTTAGTCAAACGAGCAGGGTGATAATCCCCTTTATTAGCAATAGCGTACTGCCTCTAAACCCTGTGAGGCCATGTTTATATCGGTGAAGGAGCTCATCTAGCCATTCTTTCATTTGCTCGAAGGCATTATAGAAAAGTATTTCTACCAAACTCTCATTGTTGATGAATGTCTTTAGGATGTTGAAGTACCCAATTTCGACACTTATGACGAATGCATCACTATAGGGCAAGTTAACACCCTGCTTATCTTCATAGGTGAAGTTATTGTAGTGTTAGTCTTTAGCTTCTTACTTCAAACAATGTGTACCTCATGCTTAAGAATAAAGGTAGTGTCACTTGGAAGGAGACCAAGTCCATCAAATATAGTATTGACCTGACCTCGTCATCCCCTTCAATTCTATTCATCCATGAGGGGATTGACCTGTTGATGATGGGGTTATTGTTGGTTATCCATCTAATAGCATTGTGTAAGCCGCTAGATTTGGTTTTTCTCATCTACAACGAAGTGGTTGATGTGACCTTTGCAAACAAGGCCTTTGACTAAGTTCTTAAGATGGCTACACTCATCATTGTTGTGTTCATGTACTTTGTGGTAGTCGTAGTATTTACCCAAGTTGGTTACTTTTGGTGTCTCACAGATGCTCGAAGGTTACGGAAGTTGCTCTCGAACCTCATACATGATTCTGCTAAGTGTAAGAGGTTGTGGTATGGGATTACGAGGTCTTAAGTGATCTTTGGCTAAAATGTAGGTATTATTCTGCACCTTGAATCAGGCTTTGATAACATCCTCTTGAGCTATGTATTTCTCAATAACTCATAAATTTGTCCAAGGACTCAAACTGTAGAGCTATCCCTATATCTAGTTTAGAAACTTGTAGCTTCGTTCAATTGAAGCATTCAAGATACGCTCACAAACTTTCATTGGGGTATTGTTTGACATTATAGAGGATGGAGGAATCTCATAGTAAGACTTGGGAGCTGAGGAAGTGTTGTTGGAACTTGCTTCCTAGGTTATCGAATGAAGTGATTAACGCTTCGAGAAGGATGTTAACCTAGAGTAAGGCAACTTTTGCTAGTGTACTAAGGAAAGCCTTACACATGATGGCATTTAAGAAGTTATAGAGGCTCATCATTATTCAAAAGTAGACAAGGTAGTCATTTGGATCGATAGTGTAGTAACCTCACATTAGCGTATGAAAGGGCTCTTTGTCGGGGTAAAACGTGATGCTAATGCAGATGATTAAACCTTCTTTTGATCACGCACGCTGGAGGTGCAACGGATGTGCTCATTGAGCTCATCCATGTTCATGTTTGTATAGTTTTTTAGTGATGACCTCAATGATAGGCTATTGGCTAGTTTACATGTCGTTGTATACTCACCCTCCATATGTTTTTGCTGCGGTTGCAGTTAAGTTACTCCTAAAGGTCTTTGTGTTGTTGTTGATCATGTTGAATGTGTCTGTATGAGCACGTTGGACGCACGTTATGTTGTTTATCACTGTTACTCGACTATGAGGGGGACTCGACTATCACCTCTCCTTTTGATACTTTTGAGATGCCTTCATGAGAAATGTTACATCTTTGTACAAACCTATAGTAGATTCTTGATTTTTACTATTTTCTTATAGTATTTACTAGACGAGTAACCTGAGCTCCTAGACTTTAGTGTTTTCGTTTTAAGGTAGAAGGGGTTGATTCCTTCTGTCTTATTGGGAGGTATTGTTGTCTTTTACATGGGAAGCTTATAAGTTATTGTTTTTGCTTTTAGCCAGTGTCATCATCGTTGGTTGAAATAATGGGTACCAAAGTGTTGATAATATAGAAGACTAACTAAGAAGTAGAGTCAAATTGGATTAAGCTTCATCTCCTACTCCTTGATACCTGCAAAAAGCCCCATATATATGAGGCTACAGGAACCCTTCGACACTTAAGTCAGTAAAGAGGACCAAAAAAGGGGAAAGCGAGCACTAAAGACCAAGTGGATCATGTACGCCTAATATATATATGATGCATACCATGACCAAGAACAGATAAAGCCAGTTGTTGAATGTGCTTATGTCACCACTTACCTCATCATAGGATTGCATAAGCCTTTCCTCATGCTTATGTCATATGTACATGTATTATGTACATATTACCTCTCCTCTTATACTTATGTACATATACCTTATACATACATATACTTATAACTATACTTAGACTTATACCGTATTTATACGTGTATACATACTCATATACCTATACGGTTAGATACGTATTTTTATACTCAAATTCGTATGCCTAATCTTTTCCTTAAGAAAAGCTTCCTAATTCCATGCTTTTGTGTTTTTATGTATATATTTAGTGTAGTATAGGTATGTATAGTTAGATATGATCTTAAGTTAGGTTATATACATGATAAATATTCATGTACAAAGGTTCACATACTTGTACTCTTTTGGTATTCCCTTATGTGTACATACTTATAAGCATATACTCATGTCTTCCTTTCTTCTTCTTCAAAAGTTCTAATTCCTACACTTAAAGATGGAAACTTTGTTCCCTCTTCTTCAAGACAACACTAAACACATAACTGCTTATCTAATCTACCTAATTAACTAACTAATGAATAATATAAAGTAACATAAAACAACTTAAAGACATACCTTTAATTGTGTTGAAGTTATGGAGACAAAAGTGAAGTAATGAAAGTGAAAGAGGAAGGAGGAGTTTACGGCATGGAAAGGGAAGTTTTGGTTTGTTTTTTTTGTTTGATTTTCATAATGGAAGACAACAAATGGTGGAGTCTAGAAGGGAGAGATGTGGACGACAACAATTGTAGAAAAGGGAAAAAGAAAAATCAAAAGAAAAGGAAAAGAAAGCCATCATTAAGGAAGAGATATTTTCCTTATCTCTTTAGTGTCTTTTGTTGACTTTTCAAAGTGTTGACTTGGTCAACTTTTGGACTTTGGTCAACATATGTTATCTTAGTCAACATTCCTTAAGTATGTGTAATTTTATGCACATAATGTAGTAATTAAGGGAAATTAGGGGGAAAATAAAGGAAATGAGAAGAAATGAGGTTTATGATGAATTGATTAGTAAATATGGTTGATGGGGTCTTACTTTAGATCTTTATAATCTATATATCTCATTTGATAAACTACTTTGGATAACAAGTGCAAAAGGTACTAATTTGAGTATTAAAGTTCACTATATATAACCTAATCTTTAACTATAATCCTAACTCTAAGTAAAACTATCTTAATCACATACTTAAGGGATAAATATATTCTATGACTCATTATCTTAGTTTCTAATAAGTTACTTGAGAAATCAAATCATATAAGCATGAATGAGGGTCATCTCTAACCTTTTACTACTGATTGGGCAAAATATAAGCATTATATTATCAATTAGGGTTTTAGGGTATATCATGTTGGATTAGTGCACATATGTCCTTAAGGTAATCATTTTTAAGGTTTTTATCACTTTTGAATGAAATCTTTAGCATTTAGAAACATTTAAGGTAGAAAGTTCTTTACGCGACTAATTAAGTCTTTTAGGGTTTTCACTTTCATTAGCCTTGTCAACTCCTAAATTGTCTAATATAGTTGAGTCTATTTCAAAAACTAGATCGAAACTTTTAGGAGTTTACAGTTAGGCTCTCTCTCACCCGCTCTTAACCCTCACCCACTCATACAGTTACTCACCATCAACTCATCACTGACTCTCTCTCTCACCCCATACATACAGACAAACCCTCATCGTTCCCCACCACTCTCCTACCGACCATGATACACACACTCACCCTCAATCAAACACCGCTCTCTCTCTTTCACTAGATCCATTTCTTTCACCCCATACGTACAATTCACCCCTTCTCTCTCTTTCACTAAATGGGAACATACACACAACTCACCCTCGGTCTACTCTCTCTCTACTTCCTAACTCTCTCACTCTCTAACACTTAATCGGTCTCTCTTTCCCCATTGACACACTCTTACTCACGACTACACTCATTCACGCACACCGTACCCTCAAAGCCTAACACACCTACTTTCAACCCTTGTTCGAGTTAGCCATAGCCACCGCACCTTCACCCACTTTCAAGACACCAACCATACAATACTCTACTGTCCACTTCACACACTGCTACACTCTACATACACTGACACGCTGGTGCACTTCGTACACGCACATCCCCTTATCACTAGCTGTATTCATATACACAAACACCACTGCCGCTACCACTCTTGTTCGAATACCACAAATCACCTCCATACACCATAGCACTTCTCCAAATGCTCCTAAGCCCAATCTAATTCACACAAAAGCGTCATCCCTTTCTTATTTTAGTGGTTAAATCGAGCCAAAACACCCCTTCAAAGCTGCTAAGCGCAACCCGACCTGTGACCCACCAATCCAACCTGACCTGATTCAAGATCTAATCCTAATCCACACCCTTAACTAACTGACCTGCGTGCTACTTGGTCTGAGCCCCACTTGTTTTTTTTTTTTTTGTTGCTTTATTGGTTTTTCTTATTTTATTTTTCATTTATTAATCTATTTGTTGTATTAGTAAATTAGATTAAAAAAAAAAGAAAAAGAAAATAAAAAGGAAAAAGCAAAGAAAATAAAAAGAGAAAAACCAAAAAAAAAAGAGAAGAATAGTTTAGTTTTATTTATTTATTTATTTTAAGCATAATAGAAATAGATAAAATAATAAATAAATAATAATAATCAAATAAAAAATAATGAAAATTGTTTTTATCCCTTAGAAAATAACTTTTCAAAAATAAAATATATATATATAATATATATATATACGAATCCTTTCCAAACTAGGACCATTTAGAATTCCCAAAAATAAAATCCAATTTAGGATCCTTTAGGAAGTTTTCTTAAATAAATTAAAATGTACATAAACCTGACAATTTTTCAAAAACTAAAATTAATTGACCTACTATGTTTTTAATAAACAAACTAGGGAAGTCTGATCCTTAATAGCAGGTACGTAAGCATCCATATGTCAATACGAGGCGACTTAAAATATGGAAGTTTTTTTTTCTATTTTCATAGATATTCATGTAAATTAATTAATTTAGTTATGTGTAACATAATTAGCTATTTTAGAAATTAAAAAGGGATATATTTAAAAAGCGAAGTTAAATTTAAAAAGTTAAAGTGGTACCCATTTAGGGTTTAATAAATTTACCGCCGAACCTAGATCTCTGGTTTTTAAAAAACCGTTTTATAAATTGTTTTTTTAATCGATAGACCAACAACTAAGTTATAACCAATCTACTCAATTGGTTATAACTTAACTCTTTTTTCCGACTTTGTTCGGGCGGTAACCCCAATACCATTTCAAATTGAAAAAATAGTTTTCTTTAAACCCTAATCGAGGATCGGTATTAAACGGGTAGGGTTTAGTATTGATCGGTTTAAAAAAAAAACTTAACTTTATGATAAAACCAAATAGGTGAAAAACCAGGCTCAACAGGATCTAATCATGCCAAATGCTTAAAAAGGGGTAATGGGGAATACACGAAAGAACCAAAGTCAATGAAGACCAAGTAAAACCAACGAACAACTCCAAAAGATATAATGTACTAATGAAACTTCCGAGAACCCACGACACAACTTGATATGATGCACAAATTGGTCTGATGAGGTTACCTACCACTTAGCCTTGCTTAAGGGTTAGGATAAGAATGAAATGAAAGTAAACAATTAGTGTTTACAAGAAGAAAAATATCCAATGTATCAACGGTAGTTTGATTATCCCGGGTACAAGTACAAGGGGTATTTATACTCGAAAGTTGGGGCAACTTGCTTAAAAGGGGAAAGACAAAAAGAGTATTGTCCTAAAAAAGTAATATATAACAATACAAAAGGGTAAAAATGAATATTCAAGAAAAGTAATGAATAATATAGCAAATTCTACACATGGTCCTATACATGTAGTAGAGATACATTGGTAATGTCGTTAAAGGATGCAGACAGAAGAGTACAATCAGATTGCTTATCCGAGCAAGGGTAGCTAAGGATCAGTCCGGAGTTTCTTTCAGTCTCTCAGCAAGGATGATACCGAATAATTGGTCAACTCAGACGTAAGTGAGTAAGCGTGCATAGTTTAGCTGTTGTCTCAAGAATCTTCAATTTAAAACACAACTTCAAAGAGATAAGCAATTGTAGACACTCAATGTTTGCCCCTTTTATTTTATTTTATTTTTATTTCCTCAATAGGTCATAAATTAGGAAAAACACAAAAAAAAGGAAATTAAAGAAAATCCAAAAAAATTAAAAAATTTAGAAAAATACAAAAAAAGTACAAAAATAAGAAAAAGAAAAAAAATAAGAAATTTGGAAAAAAAAATATATATATATATATAAGGAAATATAGAAAGAAATACAAAAAATAAGAAATTTAGAACATAAAAAAATTTGAAAAAATTTAGAAAATTGAAAAAAAAAAAGAATATTTGAGGGAATAGCAATTTAATAGGATATTTTTTTTTAATTTTAAAATAAGTTGAGAAGTCGAGCCTTTAAGCCTAGATTTAGATTTAAATCTAGTCCAAGCCGACAAGTCTATATGTGTAATTTAATTGCACATATAGACAAAGCATAGGCCAACGACCTAATAAATAAACATTTGGACTTAATATTAAGCTTAGCTATGAGGTTAGGAGTTTGAATCTTGACAAAGGCATGAAAGCCTTATTATTTTTAACTAACATACTCCCACATTAAGAGCTGCCATGTATCCTGACATGTAGTAGCACTGGATTAATCGATGCTGATGTGACACCACATGGCATGCCATGTTTCATGTGGAATGTGACCATTGGACCATGCGTTTGACATAGTTCCTCGTCAATGTGATGTCAGCCCCTTTTTCCCTCCCTTTCCTTCCTTTTTCTCTCCCTTTCTCCTAATTTTCCTTGACTTTCCCCAGCCAAAACAGGCTATACCCTTCACTTTGGATCCGATTTTAGCATAAATCTCATACATAAGCACTCAAATTCTTACCTCAATTTAGTACTCTACATAGCCTACTTCAAATTGGTAATAGGAACACGTCCAAATTCAATTAAATGAGCATTCAAATCAAGCCCCAAAATTTGAAAAGAACTAGAATTTCGAAAATTTTCTTTTGATCCGAATATGAGCTTTCTTTGTTTTTAAGTATAAAAAGGGCATTAGGGAGCTCATTGCAGGACACACAACTAACAACAAGTAACAAATCCACTCATAATTACTCCCTCACTACTCTTTCTCTCTTTAGCTCAATCGAACTCTCTCTCTCCACTCCATTCCAAGCCTCACCACTACCTTAGGAATACTACCTATGGCTTAGGCTTCCCAACCCAACCATAATCGACCACCGCTATTCTCCCTAACTACACTTCCGAACTACCACAACTAAACCTTAGCCACTATTAACCCAAGCTTGAAACACCACCTTAACCACTGCGATGAAGCAAATTAAATCCACCATAATGCGTCTCGACCTCAAGAAACCCCTAACCTAATCAACCTCTTCCACCCAGCAGTCACCCACGACCACCTTCGAACACTGCCATACTTCGCACTGCCATTAAATGGCTACTCCAAGCTATGACGTCAAGCCTACCCAACCCCACCCAATCTAATACACATAAAAAAAAACCCTTAACCTGCTTGTTTTGGTAGCCAAATCAAGTCAAACCAACTCCAACAACTACTACTCCTTTTTCTTCTATTGGCGACCTGGATCCATGCTCTAAACCCAACCCGATCCACAAATCGACCCAAATCCGACCTACGCTTCTCTCTTAGTCTGAATTAGTTCCGATCTAAATTTTTTTAATTAATTAATTATTTATTTTTTTTACTCATTTGTGTTATAGTAAATGTAATAATAAAAAAAGAAAAAAGAAAAAGAAAAATAAAAAAAAAAGGAAAAGAGAAGGTAGTTTATTTATTTATTTTATTTTTAGTTTAATAGATAGAATAAAAATAATTAGAATAAAAAAAATAAATAAGATAATAATAAGAATAAAAACAAGTAAACAAGATATTAAATAAAAATTGTGTTTTTAACTTAGAAAAATAAAGTTTTCAAAAATAATATATATATATATGAACCCTTTACAATTTAGGGCATTCTAGAATTTTTCAAAAATAAATAAAAATCCAATTTAGAACATTCCTTTTTTAAAATTTCCTTAAATAAATCAAATGGAGTAAAACGTAAACTCGATCATTTTTTTTTTCAAATTGAAACAAAACCAACCCACTAAAGTTTTACAAAAAGATCTACATACGTCTGATCCCGAATAGCAAGTACATAGGCACTTACGGAAGCAACGGTAAAAAATAAAAAACCTATTTTTCCTTTTTTGTTTAGTTTAGATTATTTCAATAATCTAATTAGAGTAACTAATAACCGAATTCTGTCTTTTAAAATTGAAAGGTAACTTTTAATTTTAACTTTAAATTTAGAAAGTTAATGATACTCGTAAAGGTTTAAAATTCCTAACCCCTAAATCTAGATCTCTTATTTTATGCCTTTTTTGTCAAAATCAATTTTTATCGAAAAACCATTGGCTAAGTTATAACCAATCTACTCAATTGATTATAACTTAATTTTTTTCCCGATTTCGATCAAGTGGCAACTTCAAAATGATTTCAAGATATAAAAGAACAGGTTTTTTTTAAACCTTAGTCGAGGGTCAGTATTAAAAGTGTTTAATACTAGTCGGTTTAAAGAATACTTGATTTTAAAAGAACTGGAAGGTAAAAATCCAGGCTCGATAGTTTGGCAACTCCACTGGAGAAGTCAACAAGGTTAGCCATTTAACTTTCCAAAATTAAAATTAATCTGTAAAAAATTACCTTAGTGCAATTTATTTACTTATTCGTTCTTTGTATCATAATTGTACTAACATCTTTGCAGGTTTAGTTTTATGTATTTGACTATTTAAGGGGAGGGAGATTTATTTCTTGTATCATAAATACATGATAGATACAACTGAACCCAGGCTATCTTAGGACCTTAGGATAGGAAGCCATTATGTAAGTTCCGGGAGTAGTAAGGCAACCACCGTTTGAGGCCGATTAAGCTACCCTACTTAAACTTCGATGTGATCAAGAAACCATTTTTTCATAAACACATGAGGTCACAAAGTTTAAGAATCTCTAGAACCCACCCTTCTTGCATACATTTTTCAGGGTTGCAAATAGCTAAAAAGGTAACATTGTTATAAAGAAAGAAACAAACCTGAAGCTTCTTTCCTTGTTTTTCTCCTACAATTCACTTTCAGTTTCTATTATTAACTTCCTGTCTATACTATTATCTTACATTTCACATGTACTGAGATATGGGGGGTCATTTGTTGCGAGGTAGATGCAGTCAAACTCAAGTCATCTTAGGACCCTAAGAGAGGAACCATTGTATAAGCTTTGGATACTGTGGTGTAATCACCGTTCGAAGTTAATTAAGCCACCTCACTTAAGCTTGATGCGACTAATGAAAGTATTGTTTAACAAGTGAGGTCACACAACTTAAGGACCTTTTTAGAACCTACCATAATTGCATTCATGAACCCTTTTCCAAAATCGACAAATTGATACGATGTAGCAAAACTAAAAAAAAAAAAATTGTAAAGTTCCGTAATCTTTTCCCTATAAATGTTTTCTTCTTATAAATATTGATGTATTCCCTATATAAATAAGATAGTTTTGATGTAATTTTCTTTTCATCATTTTTGTAGAAAATGGTTGGGTCCTCTCTTACACAAGCCCTTTTCAAAGAAGTTCATATCCGCAAGCCTTTAGAGCCTAAGGAGATACTTGAAATATGGTTTCAATTTTTCGATCTAAACCACTAAAAATTCATTGAAGATAAGATTAAGCCCATCCTCTCTTTACTTAAAGTCTAAAACAATGTCACCATGGTAAGGGCTTTATTCTACTTTTAGGACCTTCAAATCAATCTTTTCACTTTGACCCATGCCAATTAAGCCCAACCGTTGAAGAGTACCCCTATCTGTTAGGAGTCCCCTCTATTGGAAATGGAAAATAAGTCTTAGATATCATGTTTAGCCCTACAAAGATTTTTAAAAAGCACCTAAGCCTCCATGAATCTAAACTATGCAGAATGTAAACAGATCCCAATAAGAGAATTATTAAGTTAGATAACCTTTTTACTTGGTTCGCGACCCCGTCTGGCTACAACCAGAAACTCTTCTATAGAAACATTGAATATTGGCAGCAATATGGGATTAACGCCTATATCTTAGTAGCATTTGGAACTATTTTGTTTCCTGATGGGATATTTCACACACATCATAAGATTGTAGAACTCGTGACCCAATTTTTAGAAGGGAAATCTTATGTCCCAATACTACTAGCAACACAAGTTAGGTTACTCGGTTGTCTACAGGAAGACAAGAATGGAGAATTAAAGATTAATATGACCCTACTTATGGTTTGATTTATTAGCCATACTCGGAGCCTTAAACTTGATTTCCTTCATAGACAAAGAGTCTAGAAGATGAATCCGATTGATGCATTCACTATTGTCATTGAACTCTCCAAAGGTATTGTTACCTATTATTAGGTCAGAACTTTCCAAAAGTTCCATAATGAAGATATTTCCTAGGTTGCTAGATGGATCAAGGTTGCTGAGCTAAAGAAAAGAAATAAGATTAAAGAGGAGCTAAGATTTCACAAAAAAAAAAAAAAAGAGGATCTAGACTTTAGGGATTATTTGTAATGAATTTCTGAACAATGTAAGGGAAACTTCAAAGATGTAATAAAAATCTTTTTCTTGCCACATCTAGTCAATTTGCTAGCTCCCTTCTTTGCATCCGCATCATCCTAATATTGCATTATGCTTGTAATTATACTTTAGTTTCTTTAAGTTTCTATGTCCTTTTCCTTAGACCTTCTACTCTAACCCTTTCCAATCTCTTCTCCTATACATCCTTAGGATCTTTTTTCGTGTAAGTTTTTTTAAGGCCCTGATCCCTTAGGATTGTTTTCTACTCCTTTCTCACAACTTGTAAATAAGTCTTATCCTTATATTCCTTCCTTTTCTCTTTCTTAAAAAGGAAAGATTTTGTTCAAAAGAAAACAAAAAAGAAAAGAAAAGTTGCTAACTAGTAAAGAATTCTTCTAATTAGGTTCACATAGCTGATGACAAACTTGCATCCTTAGAAAGGATGATGCATCAGATGGCCCAACAATGGCAGGTTTTGTTCCCAATGATCACTACTCCCCAAATATCCCAAGATTTAATCTTGGAAAGGAGACTCTCAAATCTAGAAGAAAAGGTAGCTACGCTACAAAAGAGAATTACAAATCTAAAAATGGCAATGGGCCCCATACTTAGAGGATTTCAACACCTGATGTTCAATGCTGATCAAATGTCAATAAGCCCTAATAATGAAGGAGGCTAAAAAAGAAAAAAGCCAAGGAGGAGTGAGAAAGCAAAAGCCCTAGGGACTTAGAGGAGATAATTCACTCAATTGAAGATCTCAATTACCCAAATCTTTCATCATTTGAAGGAAGTAAGGATTATAGCTTATGAAGCCCTTAATTCGAATTACAAACCACACAGCTTTGACCTAGAAGCACGATGTAACTATCATATGGGTCAAAAGGGGTACTCTATTAAAAAATGCTGGAGATTGAAAAACAAGATTCAAGACCTAATTGATGCAAAAGTCATTCATCCAAAGCTACAAGTCGGTCCATCTTCAAGTCATGGGAGTAGTTCAACTAAGTTGCCTATAGCTCCATTTCCTTTGAGTATACCAATGTTTTTTGATAAGCTTGCAGGTTGTTTTAGGTAGTTAGATGTTTGTTAGGATAGGGGCAAAGAAAGTTATTTTCAATAAAGCTTGTGATAGTTAGAATAATACAATTGTCTTTTCAATTAAATGATTGCAATGTTATTGGAGTAAATAAATACTCCTTAAGGAATTAGTAACTCACTTTTAAAAGGTTTAGAATGAAAAGAAGCAAACTATTTTTCACACACTAACCTGAAATACTTGAGAGTTAAGAGACATAATGGTAAAGAGACTTTAGACTCATTCCTTAAAGGAGGTTTGCTTTGAATGTGATACGTAAATTAAAATAAAGTTAGGCATTCATTTTCGAATCATAAACACAATCATCTCTTGTTCACCCGGTTAAACCCAATGGAAGAATTTTCAAATTTAAACCCTATCAAGAACCACCCCACAATGGGGTAATTTGGAGGTTGGGATCATTGATGAGGAGAGAAGGTTAAAATTGGTTTGTGCTTGCTTCAGTGACGTTAAATTCAAAAGAAACTTTTATTTTTGACGAGTTATTTTTCTTTTGAAATGAAGAAGAGCTATATCATTTTTAAACACCTTAAACTTATACTTACCTCACCTGAGCTCATACAATAGAAACCTATGGATTTTAGGCAAAAACTTAGCAATGAAGATAAACATTCTTGAGGGCAAAAGAAAAGAAAGAACAGTAAGAGAACAGTGAGGCAAAGTAATAACAACAAAAAAAAAAGTAAAAGATGTAGAAAAGAGGTTGAAGAATTGAGCTCGAGTGTAAGACAAAAGCCCTAATAGATATATCATATCCTAATAAGGGTAGCAAACTGAATCAATAGGTAGGAAATTCGAGCCCAAAAATCCCTAAGAAACACAAAGCCCTAAATCACACTCCAAAGCCCAAAAACCCAACATCCCATATCTACTTTGACACTTTGAAACCTCTCTTATTTAATCACACAAGGTCTTCCCACCCATAATACTACCCTTACATAAGTAAATGCTCTTCCAATCCTAAAAGGTAATTATCTTTAATAAAAGTTATTTTTGAAACTAGGGAAAGCATATTTTAAATTTTTCCTAAGGTACTCAACTTGTACACTTATGATTAATATTTCTTTCAAAATAGGCTTCTTCATTAGTCCCTTTTGAAACCTTTGGACCAAAAGTCTAAATTCAAACCTAAAAAGACCTAATGGATTGATTAAGGCATATTACATGTAAAATAGACTATAATTTTGGGACTGTAGTCAAGAGTGTAATCTAGGCCGAGAGTTTGCAAGGAAGTCCTCTTCAACTAAACTAGTCATGAATTACCTTTTCCTTAAAAAATAAGGACGCTTGAAATCACAAGACCCCACCAAATGGCTTGACATCTTAGCTACGGGGAACATAAGAGGCCCCATGTGATTATTAAGGAAAGGTTCTTTACCTGTTAGCAAACTAAAAAAAAAAAAAGAAAAAAAAAGAAAAGAGAAAAAAAAAGGATGTAATAACAACAAAAAAAAGAGAGAGAAAATATTTTTATTCTAAGTCCATGTCAGCCCAGGTGACTAAGTTTTCAATCCATTCTATAAAAAAAAAAAAAAAGAGTTAGCTACAATAGTTAAGGTTTTTCTCAATCTTCTCAAATAAAGGAAATTATCCCTAATGTTTTTTTAACATATACGATTTTCACCAAAGGGTTTATTTGTAAATATTTTCCTCAAATTGGGTAGTGTTTCGGATAAGTTCAAACCTAGCCAGCTCTCAAAAGGGCTATCCCACCTTCCATCCATTCAACTTTCCTTAAGGTTTATAGTGAGCCCTTAGGGCATTTTTGTTTACCAAGATATTTTAGTGAGCCCATAAGGTACTTACCTTCTACATTTAGCATTTAACCAACCTTTGAAGGCATGATCTTAATTCAATCTCTTTTCTAAGTTCTTTTAACAAGCCCATAGGGCTTTCTATTCACTAAGTTTCTCTTAGCGAGCCCGTAGGGCACATCTCTTCATCAGTTCGTTCTAACCAGCCTATAAGGCACTTACCTTTTGCATTTAGCATTTAGCCAACCTTTGAAGGCACAATCTTAGCTCATTTTCTCTTCAACCAACCCATAAGACGCCTCTCCTCCTAAATTTTCATAAGGCACTTCTCTTCATCAAGTCCTTTTGGCAAGCTTATAGGGCACAACATTAAGACCAAGTTTAGGGTTACTAGTCTTCAAGAGACGCTCCTGCCTAAGTTAGTGAACCTAGTGAGGTATGACTAGGTCCTTTAAATCGATCTCAACTTAGGGTTGTTAGTCTGTGAGAAACTCTCCCACCTAAGTTAGTGAGCTTAGAGAGGTAAGGTTCTTTGGATCAATCCCAGCTTAGGGTTACTAGTCCCCGAGAGATACCCCAATCTAAGTTAGTAAGCCTAATGAGGTACAACCAGATCCTTTAGATTGATCCCAACTTAGGGTTACTAGTCCCCGAGAGATGCTTCCACTTAAGTTAGTGAGCCTAGTAAGGTACGACCAAGTTCTTTAGATCGATCCCGACTTAGTGTTGTTAGACCCCGAAATATGCTCCCACCTAAGTTAGTGAGCCTAGTAAGATACGACTAGGTCCTTTAGATCGATTCCAAATTAGAATTGATAATCCCTGAAAGATGCTCCCACTTAAAATAGTGAGCCTAGTGAGGTACGACCAGATCTTTTAGATAGATCCCAGCTTAGGGTTGCTAGTCCCCGAAAAACGCTTCCGCTTAGGTTAGTGAGCCTAATGAGGCACGAATAGGTCCTTTAGATGGATCCCAGCTTAAGGTCAGTAATCCCCAAGAGACACTCTTATCTAGGTTAGTGAGCCTAGTAAGGCATGACCAGGTCCTTTAGATCGATCCTAATTTAAGGTTATTAGTCCCTAAGAGACACTCCCACCTAAAATAGTGAGCCTAATGAAGCATGGCCAGGTCCTTTAAATTGATCCCAACTTAGGGTTGCTAGTCTCCAAGAGACATTCCCGCTTAAGTTAGTGAGCCTAGTAAGGCATAACTAGGTTCTTTAGATCAATCCCAACTTAGGGTTGCTAGTCCCCAAGAAATGCTCCTTCCTAAGTTAATGAACCTAGAGAGGTATGACCAAGTTCTCTGAATCAATTCTAGCATGGGATTGCTTATCTCCTAGAGACACTCCCACCTAGGTTAGTGAGCCTAGAGAGTTACAACCAAATTTCATTTCTTCACCAAAATCCCTAATAAATTGAGTCAATGATAGCTAATTAGTTGTTTTTAAGTCATCCTAGGGGCAAAAATAGTGTTTTTTATTTTTTTTTTTTGTAGCAAAGTTTTGTTCAAACTCCACCATAAAAAAGGGATAGTTGTAGACGCTCAATTTTTGCCCGCTTTATTTTATTGCCTCAATACATCCTAAATTAGGAAAAACACACAAAAAAAAAAGAAATTAAAGAAAATCCAAAAAATTAAGAAATTTAGAGAAATAAGAAGTTTATAAAAATATAAAAAACACACGCAAAAATAAGAAAAGGCACAAAAAATAAGAAATTTGGAAAAATATCAAAAAATAGGAAATCTAGAAAGAAACATAAAAAAAAAATTTAGAAAATAAAAAAATTTGAAAAAATTTAGAAAATTGAAAAGTTACAAAAAAAAATGGAAAAAAAATTGAGGATTTTAAGGAATAACAATTTAATAAAATAGATTTTTTCTTTAATTTTAAAATAAGTTGAGAAGTCGGGCTATTAGGCTTAGGTTTAGATTTGAATCTAGCTTAAGCCAACCTGGTCCATATGTGTAATTTAATTGCACATATAGATAAGATAGATATCAACGACCTAACGAATATACATTTGGACTTGGTATTGGGTTTGGGCATGAGGTTAGGGGTTCGAATTTTAGCAAAGGCATAAAGGCCTTTTTATTTTTAACTAACATACTGCCACATTAGGAACTACCACATGTCAGGATTTTATTATACTACGTGTCCTAACATATAACAACACTGAATTGGTTGATGCTAATGTGATGCCATGTGGCATGCCACATATTATGTAATGACACGTGGTGTACGACCAGACCACATGGCTAACATGGCGCCCCGTCAATGCCATATTAGCCCCCTTTTCCATCCCTTTCCTTCCTTTTTCTCTCCCTTTCCCCCAATTTTCCTCTACTTTCCCCAACCAAGATAGCCTACCCCCTTCACTTTGGATCCAATTTCAACACAAATCTCATACATAAGCACTCAATTGCTTGCTTCAATCCAGTAGTCTACATAGCTTACTTCGAATTGGTGACAAGAATGCATCCAAATTCAATCAAATGAGCATTTAAATTAAGCTCTAAAATTAATAAAAAAAAATGGAATTTCGAAAATTTTCTTTTAATTCGAATCTATGCTTTCCTTGTTTTCTAAGTTGTTTTCAAGTATAAAAAGGGTGTTAGGGAGCTCATTGTAAGACACACAACCAACAACGAGTAGCAAATTCACTCACAATTACTCCTTCACTACTCTTTCTCTCTTTAGCTCAATCAAACTCTCTCTCTCCACTCCATTCTGAGCTGCACCACCACCTTAGGAATACTAACGATGACCTAGCCTTCCCAACCCGACTACAACCAACCACCACCGTGCTCCCTAGCTACACTTCTGAACCACTACGACCAAACCTTAGCCACCACTAACCTAAGTTAGAAACATTACCTTAACCACCGCAATTAAGCAAATTAAATCTACCATAACACTCCTCGATCTCAAAAACCCCAAACCCAATCAACCTCTCATACCCAACAATCACCTACGACTACCTCCAAACACTGCCACAATTGCCGCACTTTGTACCACCACTAAATGACCACTCCAAGCTACAGCGTTAAGCCTATAACCACAATTAGTGGTTATAACATAGCTACTAGTCTAATGATTAAAACCAATTTTACGAAGTAGTTTCTAAAACCAGAGAATCTAGATCCAAGGGTTAGGAATTTAAAACCTTTACAAGTACCATTGACTTTCCAAAATTAGAATTAAACTTAAAAATCACCTTTTAATTTTGAAAGATTAAACTTAGTTATTGGTTGCTTTAATTGGATAAACAAAATAATCTAACCTAAAGAAAAAAGGAAAATAGGTTTTTTTCATTTTTGTCATCGCCTCATAAGTGCTTATGTACACGTTATTCGGAATCAGACGTACATAGCTTTTTTAATGAAAACTTTAGTAGGTTGTTAATTTTAATTCTTAAAAATGATTAAGTTTATGTTTTTTACTCAATTTTGGTCCCTTTGAGAAAATTTCTAAAAAGGGTTATAAATTGGATTTTATTTTTGGAAATTCTAAGTGATCCTAATTTGGAAAATGGTTGATTTATTTTTATCTTATTTTTTGAAAAATCAATTTTTCTATGTGATAAAAGAATTTTATTCCCTATCCTACTTATTTTATTTTTTTTGTATTATATCACCTTATTTATTTATTACTTATTATATTTTACCTATTTTTATTAAACTAGTAAAAATAAAATAAAACAAAAATACTCTTTTCTTTTTTCTTTTCTTTTCTTCTTTTTCTTTTCTTTCTTTTTTCCTTTTCTTTTCTTCTTAGTTTGATTTGATTACATTTACATGGATAAATAAATAAAATAATTAAATAATTAAATAAAAATAATCAGATCTGGTAAAGGTTTAAACTAGGGAGGAGAGTACCGGTCAAATTTGGATTGGGTTGGTGCATGTCTTTTGGTCGGGTCAAACATACGAATTGGGTCGAACTTCTTCTTCTTTAACAGCAGCACGATGGTAGAGGGTGATTTTAGACGTTCTAGTTGCCAAATCAAGGGGGTAAAGGGTATTTCGTGTGTTTCTTATTGGAGATAGGGGGTAGGAAAAGTACCATGGTGGTTGGAGGCGGTTTAAAGGGTGGTGCAAGTGGTGGCTGACAATAGTCTTAGGTGGTTGTGTTCTGGAGTTGCTGGACAAGAAGGGGGTATCGATTCGATGGTTTTGGAGGTCAAGGAATGTTGTTGTGGTGTCGATTTAGGTTGAAGAGAGTCAGAGATGGTGGTTCAAGTGGGGTAGGTTACAATGGTTAGGCATACAGGTTAATGGTTTGGCGTATGGCAAGGCGTGGGTTAGTCAATTTCAAGAGTTTACGAGGTAGGGAGGCTAGTGAAGGTGGTAGCTCTACTAAAGGTTGAGTAGAGAGAGAAAGTTTGTCAAGTGAATTTCTTTCTCATCTCTAGTTGTGTGTGTCCTATAATCTCCCTCAACACCTAATTTATACTTACAATTAACCCTGAAATATGGAAAGTTCGAATCGGAGTGAATGGGAGTTGTCTGAATTTTTAGTTCTTTTCCAATCTTTGAAGCTCAATTTGAATAGGTTTTTGACTGAATCTAGACTCGTTTCTTATGTCAATTTACAGTAAAATATGTCTAGTTTGCCATTTCACCATTGATTTGGCGAAATTGCAATGAAAAGTGATTCAAAAATCAAGTCAAAGGTAACTACTCAAGGAGGAAAGTGTGGCAAATCTAGAGAAAACGAAGGAAAGAGGGGGAAAGAGAAGGAAAAGGAAAGAAAAATGGGGTTGACGTAGTGTTGATATAACGCCATGTCATCAAACTCGACCTACCAGATGATGCCACATGTCACCACGTGACAGTGGAAATTGATGTAGCTTGCCATGTGGCGCCACATTAGCTACCGTTTAATCTTGTGTTGTCACGTATCAAGATACGTAATACAATCAGATCTTGATACATAACAGTTCATAATGTGATGAAAAATAAAAAAACCTCATATGCCTCCTTTATAATTCGAACTTAAGACCTTAAGCTTAATACTCAATCGAAGTCCATGTACTTAACCATTAGGCTATTGACTTATACCTTAGTCCACATGTGCAATAGTAACTTTGGGCTAGATTCAATTCTATGTCTAAACCCAACAATCTAACTTCTAAACATATTTCAAAATTAAAAAATCTACCCTAATAAAATGTTATTTTCTAAAATTTTTCACTTTTTTTCAATTGTTCAATTTTTTTGTAATTTTTCAATTTTCTTATTTTCTAAATTTCTCAATTTTTTATGTTTTTTATCCAAATTTATTATTTTTTTTACACTTTTTCTTATTTTTTGTATATTCCTAAAATTATTATTTTTCCTAAATTTCTTAATTTTTTGGGTTTTCTTTAATTTCCTATTTTTTGTGTTTTTTTATAATTTAAGGCCTACTGAGAAAAGAAAGTAAAAATAAAAACAAAAGTGAAAATTAAGAGGGTAAAAATTAGGTATTTATAACCCGCTCATTTTGGTGGCTAAATCAAGCCAAACCAACCCCAATAACTGGTACTCCTTCAATTGGCCACCCGGATCCATGCTCCAAACTCAACCTAACCGTCTCGCTCCAGGACTCGATCCGTGAATTAACCTGAATCCCACCTGTACTTCTCTCTTGGTTTGAATCAGTTCCGATTCGATTTTTTTTAATTATTTAATTATTTATTTATTTACTCGTTAGTTTTATAGTAAATGTAATAATAAAAAGGAAAAGGAAAAAAGAAAAAGGAAAAAAGAAAAAGGAAAAAAGGAAAAGAGAAGGTAGTATATTTATTTATTTTATTTTTAGTTTAATAAATAGAACAAAAATAAGTACAATAAAAAAATAATAAATAAGATAATAATAAGAATAAAAACAACTAAATAAGCTAATAAATAAAAATTGTGTTTCTAACTTAGAAAAATCAAGTTTTCAAAAATAATATATATATATATATAAACGAACCCTTTACAATTTAGGACATTTCAGAATTTTTCAAAATAAATAAAAATCCAATATGAGACCTTCCTTTTTAGAAATTTCCTTAAATAAATCAAATGAAGTAAAACAGAAACTCAATCGTTTTTTTCAAATTGAAACAAAACTAACCTACTAAAGTTTTACATAAAGAACTACGTATTTCTGATCCTGAATAGTGAATACGTAGGCACCTATGGGGCATTTGTAAAAAATAGAAAACCTATTTTTTCCTTTTTTTTGTTTAGATTATTTCAGTCATCCAATTAAAATAATTAATAATCAAGTTCTATCTTTTAAAATTGAAAGGTGATTTTTAATTTTAATTTTAAATTTGGAAAGTTAATGGTACCCGTAAGGGTTTAAAATTCCTAAACCCCGAATCCAGATCTCTTATTTTAAGAACATTTTTTCAAAATAGGTTTTCATCGAAAGATCAGTAGCTGAGTTATAACCAATCCGCCTAATTGGTTATAACTTAACTCTTTTTCCCAACTCCAGTCAAATGGTGACTCCAAAATGATTTCAAGATATAAAAGAACTAGTTTTCTTTAAACCTTAGTCGGTGATCAATATTAAACGGGTAAGGGTTTAATACTAGTCGACTTAAAGAAGACTAGATTTTAAAAGAACCAGGAGATAAAAAACCAAGCTTAACAACAGTCATTCAACTCGGCATGTAGGATAACTCAGCAAAGAGATACTTAGCTTCGGTAGGAGTTGGCTAGAGTAGGAGGATTCACCTTACCTACCCCTCCAATCCTTAAACTTAACTACAAGTCAAAGGCCTAATAGCATGATTCCCATAATTCCCTCCAAGTTGATTTGGATATGCGATCAAATCCTAATGGTCTTCGATCAGCTCCCTATTAGGGTGATATGGATTGAGGTCAGTAACATTGAAGGTATCAAAAACCCCATAATCTTCAAGTAGCTCCAACTTGTAAGCATTTTCATTGATCTTCTAGAGGATTATGAAGGTTCCTTTAGCTCTTACAAATAGTTTGTTTCTCCTCTTACTCAGAAACCTTTCCTTGCTAAGGTGCAACCACACTAAGTCTCCTAGCTAGATTGTTTAACCCTCCTACCCTTAGTCCTCTCTTGAATTCTTCCGATGGCTTAGTTGATCTATTGAGTAACCTTGTTGTAGATGTGCTGAAGGGACTATACTAGGGCTCTCACGTCAAGTTCTTCTTACTTAAATTCAAGGTCAGGGGTGTAATTGAGGGGCAACTCGGGATTGAACCCATAGATAACCTCAAAGGGGGTCTATTTGGTAGTGTCATGTACTATTCAATTGTAAGTGAATTCAACCATTGATAAGCAAACATCCCAATCAACGAAGTTCTTGCCTACTATAGCTCGAAGCAACGATCCTAAAGTACAATTAACTAGCTCTATTTGGCCATCTGTTTTGGGGTGATAGGAAGTACTAAATAGTAGTTTAGTTCCCATTCGTCGCCATAGAGTTCTCCAAAAATGGCCCAATAACTTCGAATCTCTATCTGATACTATGCTTCTTGGTACGCCGTGTAACCTAACAATTTCCTGCAAAAAAAAAAAAGAAAATCAATAGCCGAAGCACCTTTAGTTTTAGAGTAGGGTACAAAGTGTGCCATCTTGCCAAACCTATCCACAACAACTATTACAGAATCTTTGCTTCAAGCAGTTCATGGTAATTCAATGACAAAGTCCATGCTTAACTCAGTCTATGGTTTCATTGAAACAAGCAAAGGCATTACTTTCTATTAATCGACTCGGCGCTTAGCCCTCTTACAGATAGCACAACCTTCAACAACTCGATACACATCATACCTCATTCTCGGTTGGAAGAAATGACCATTCATTAATTTATAGGTCCTTATCTCCCCAAATTATCCAAAGAGTCCTCTATTGTAGGTTTCCCTAATAAGTAATTCTCGTAGAGAGCAAGTCAGTACACATAATTTTCTTCCTCAAAACAAGTATCAATTTTCCACATGATACTTGCCCACTATCCTTCTATCAACACATCGCTTAAATATGGGTCCAAAGTAAGGATCCCTAAAGTACTGCTCTTTAATACTCGCAAACCCAAACAACCTAATTTATAGTTCATGCAGGAGTGCATACTTCCTCGAAAGAGTATTTGTAACCACGTTGCTCTTTCCTTATTTGTATTTTATTACAAAGTTAAACCCTTCAAGGAATTCAACTCACCTTGCCTGTTGCTTTGACAACTTTGTGTGACTTCAGAGATACCTCAAAGACTCATGGTCAGTGCAGAAGATAAATTCTCTTGACAACAGATAATGTTACCATACTTATGGTGCTCGAATCATTACTAAGAGTTCTTTATCATACACAGAGTAGTTTAGCTGAGGTCCCTTAAGCTTCTCACTATAGTAAGCAATAGTCAACCTTCCTACTTTAGGACAACGCCTATCCCAATGCCTAATGGATTACACTCTAACTCAAATATTTTCTTGAAGTCAAGTAAAATTAGTACAGGAGCAGAGGTCAATCTTGCCTTCACCTCAACAAAACTTCTCTCTTCCTTTTCTCCCCATTAGAACTTAATGTTCTTCTTTGTCGGTTCAGTAAGGGGTATGAAGAAAGTGCTGCAATTCCTAATGAATCTTCTGTAAAAGGAAGCTAGTCTATGGAAACTTCTCACCTCGGCATAAATAGTAAAAATCGACCACTCAACAATTGCTTGAATCTTCTCATTGTTTACTCATAAGCCTTTCTCTACTTATGACAAAATAAAGAATAAAACTTCCTCTTAGTAAAGGCAACATTTCTTAAGGTTGCCGACTAATCTTTTGATACGGAGGACATTCAATATGGTACGGAGATGTTCACGGTAACTTGGCATGTCAGTACTGTACATTAAGATGTCATCAAAGTACACCACGATATACTTCCCCATTAAATTTCTTAGCACGTAATTCATTAGTCGTATGAAAGTGCTTAAGGCATTTGACAAGCTAAATGGCATGACCATCCACTCATAGAGTTCATGCCAAATTTTAAATGCAGTCTTTCACTCATCTCTAAGCCTCATGCAAATTTGATGGTAGCTAGATTTTAGATCAATTTTGTTAAAGATCTTAGCTTTACTCAATTCATCCAACTTGTCTTCTAATCTTAGAATAAGATACTTGTATTTGATCATGATCTTGTTTATGGTGCGGCTATCAATACACATTTGCTAGATTTCATCTTTTTTCAGCACTAGAAGCGTCAGAACAACACAAAGGCTGAGACTTTCCCTAACATACCCTCTCTAGAGTAATTAATTGACTTGTTGTTAGAGTTCAGAAGCCTATTTAAGACTCATCCGATAAGCTAGCTTATTTAGCAAGACAGCGCTAGGTATTAAGCTAATGCAATGTTCTATGCCTCAAATAGGGAGTAGTCCTTTTGGTAATTATTCTAGGAATAGACCGGCATACTCATCTAGCAACTCTTTTACTTCCTAAGGTAATTCACCTTGCTCCTTTAACTTTAATAGTCACCTAACCAACATGAAGGTCAACGCATCAACTTTAAGGGCCTCTTAAAGCTCAAATCTAAATCTAGCCTATCTATAATCTAGCCTCTCTATAATATAGGCTAATAATAGATCTACAAAGTACAATCAAACTTCTCTCAACCCTCAAACAACAAATGATGTTTACAAAATATAAGTAAGGACAATAATAAAATCTTAAATAATTTCACACTAAAACCAGAAATGATGATTAATGAATAATTCGCTTCGGTTCAACTTTTTCTAGAATTATCTAAGAAACTTTTTATATTCTTTTAGAAGGTAGAATTTGATTATGATTTAAGTGTATAAAAAATATTATTATTTTCTCAAAGATGTGCTTGACATTTTAAATCCTTTCTCCTTTTATAATAGAATCTACTAACTGCTAATTTGTTGAAGATTATCTTCACTTTATGTTATCCATATTTAATATTAAAGATAATCCATAGATATTTTTAGAGAAAATCTTGGAATTTAAAATTTAAACTTCACCTCATCAACTTATCTCGATCAAATACAATTTGATTAATAACATTTAGATAAGTTTTAGATTTGAAATTGAAATCCCATAAAATCTTAAGTCAACCTTATCCTTATCTATTCTTGTATATATATTGTTTTATTTAAAATAAATTCACTCAAAAATAATCCCCATGGATTCTTAATTCCATCTTGAGTGAAACGGGATTAAGTGTATTTTCCTAATACACCTAATGTAGTCGAGCTAGGCCTTGTTTTTTTTTTCAAATTTGATATAAATTAATTTTTCACATTGCCTTTCCAGACTAACTCTCTGAATAACCTTTTGAAGAGTACCAGTCTTCTTTTCTTTGAAGTTTTTAAACAAGTTTCTGAAGTACTGTATTAGTTCTTCTTATAAAAGCTTCTAAAACATTTTCTGAAGATTTTTGGACTAATCTATTTTTCAAATGATTTAGACCTTCTGAATAAATTTCCGAAAACAACTCAATTTACAATTTTAAACTTTCTAAAGAACTGTTTGAATACTTGCATACTAGTTAGAATATTAACATTTCTCTCCTTTTTGTTATCATCAAAATCCATGAGAGATATCTAACATAATATAACACTTAAAAAAAGTGTTGCACATACTTTTCTAATAAACAAAACTCAAAACAAAGTAAAATTAATACATTGACAATCCAACATTAATAATATAAAGTATTAATATAGCTCAATCTCCACTAATGGAATAACAAACAAGCTTTAACCCAAATACTAAATATGAGTCTCCAAACTAACAACAGAGTCTCCAACTATAAGTTAGTTTTCCAAATTATTGAATTCATAAAAAGACAAAGATGAAAGAAGAATGATATTGACATGACATGGCATTCTTTAACTCAACATTGATAGGATAATGAAGTGATGTCATTAATCTAAACAATAAAAAGAAAAGTCATTACTACTCATAACATGGCTTCAAAAAAAAATATTGTATGCAAGTACACAAACTAATTAACAGTTTAGTTGGTGCCATTTGATGACATTACAAGAGAACTAGTCGCTCAAGCTAAATTAATTTCTTGTAAGGTAGTCTACATGATTTTCATATCCTCACTTGGTCGCTTAACCATTTCCCTAAGTTCTAGTACCTCAGTATTTGTACAACTCAATTCAACTCTTGCCCCTTTAACTCTTATAGTGTGCTTATTAGCTACTCTTGTGTACTAACCAATTCCTCTCTCGTGCTTACTACTTCTTCTCTTAAGCTTTGCATCTCAGCAAAACGTGATACATTATCTTCATTTCTTAGAGGTTTTAGACCATGGCCAAGTCCATGAACATAACCTAAACACTTACCTAAAATCATATTGCAAATTTCATCTTCAGTTGGTAGGTACTAATTATTTGGAAGAGGCTCATTTTGAATAGCAATCATTTTAGCCTGTCATAACATAAAAACAATTAATTACTAAATATGCAATATCTTATGAAAGACATCACATAATTAAAAACAAAAATGAGAATCATAATAAATGTACATAATCTTCTTTTGTATGAGGAGATGCCCATCGATCATTACGGAAGTAACAATGCTCAAATAAAGGGATACAGGTGCATTCCTAGACATGAAAATAACATACAATTAACAAAATAAGTAGTTATCAAACATGTTCTAAAGATAAATAAATGAATAAAACCCTACAATACATGACATGCTTGTACAAATGAGTGCGACCCCATATAATGTATATAGGGTACTTTACTACAATTCTAACTTCTTACCCTGAGTGTTACTATATATCGATCGAGACAAAATGATATAAATAGAAGTTTTATGTGAAAATGCCATAGTATAGTTCAAAATAACATACCTGATGTTTATCTGAATCAAATATATTACGTGAGTATTTGGAAAAAGATAAATAGCTATTTTATAGTAGCTTGACTAAGCTTTTTTCTCTATAAGCTACATTCATATTTATAAAAAAAATTTTTCTTTATAACTGGATTCTTTTTTTTTTTTAATGCTTGTTTCTTGAAACTCAATTATTTAATATTATGCATTAAATCTTGATCTAGTACCTCACTCGTAGACAATGGACAAATACTACAATTGAAAATATTCTTGCATATTCTTATGTCTTATTATATTTAGAATGGAATTTATGTCTTAGGATACAACATGCAAGAAAAATGAAGGTGACACAAGAGTGAAAGTTGACCAAGCAATGAGTGAGACAGAGACTAAGAAAGAATCATCACTACCTTAGAGTTTCTTGTGAGCAATGTAAGCCTTGCAACTGAAAGTTCGAATTCAATATGTAAAATTTAAGACGATTGAATAAAGTGTCTGATGGAACCTAAATTATACAACAAAATTAGAAGTATTAATAAAAGTGACCCCATAAGTTTGAATTTAGAAAAATCAGTAATAAAATAATAAATATTATAATATCAAATTATAAATATATTACCCGTTATTTATTGAAAATGAATAAAAATGAGTTCTAATAATTAATAAGTCGTTAGAGATAAATTATATGTACACTAAAAATCATATAATAACATAAATAATATTTAGGAGTACTTACTTTTATTTCATATATATTTACGTGTAGGTAAAAATATGTGAAATTATTTAAAATGCTAAATAATGCCAAATAATTAAAGAAAATTACAAAAAAAATGAAAAAAAAAATAAAGGAAAAAAAAAAGGAGAAGTAATGATTTTTCTAGAATCAAGTCGTAACATGTTAGGGTAGAAAGAATAAAATTGAACCAATTAGAATAAACTAACTAGAAAGCAAAATGGGAAGAAGATAAGGCTAAATATCAACTCAAAATTAATGAAAAAAATTCCCATATAGCTCTATAAATACCTAAACATTAACAAAAGCTCATTTGGTCTATTTAGAGTACAAGAAAATTTGAGAGAATCGAAAAAGAGATGATTAGGTCTTTTCTAAAAAAATTAGAAAAAATTTGTGCAATTAGAGGGCTTATAAACCAAACCCATAACCCACGGCTACCTGAAAGTGAACCGTCACCACCAAAACACCCTACCACCACTGCTTAGGCTAATTGATAACCTTAGGACCACTACTGGTGGCTAGAAGTCCAACGACCAGGTAAGTCCAATTTCAATCCGATTTTGTTTAATTTATTAAAATTATCAATTTTATCCATAAAATTATGAAATTTAGTATTTTGATGTTTTTTGTATGTAGATTTAGGAAAAAATATTGGTTTGATTTAATTATATCTGAAAATATATAATACTTAAGAAACCGTATAAACCTGAGCATATTTTGATTTAGAAATAAATAGCCTTAAGAATGTAGTTTTAAGCTCAAAATTGTTGTGCAGACTACTTAGGGGATATGTATATAGTACTATGAAGTCCTTTTTTAGAAATGAATTTTAAGAAATTTTAAGTAATTTTTAGGCCTTTAAAATATATATATAATTAGTGATTTAGGGGTTAATTAATAGTTGATTGAATAATTATTGATTTAGTATATAATTAGGTGTTTTAAGATGTTCATATCTGATGTAGTATAATATTTATAGTATTTAGGATGTTAGATGTAATTATTAGGAGTATTATGTAGTAAATATATGTAATTTTAATAACATGTAAAATTGGAATTATAATAAATACAAAATATTAGGATAAAATAGATAATATAGTAATAATATTAATATATAATAAATCTATTAAAAAACATAAATTTAAGCAATTATACGTAAATATAAAATTTTCTCACATTAGGATTAAATTGAAGACATAAATAAGAACTATGGTGTGCTGTATAGGCTAAGATATTGGTTAAGGACTGAAGGTGGTATTTAGGATGCCTAAATATAATGTGATTAATTTCAAATTAGGGTTTGGAACACATATTTAGAATTTACATATAGTACCCGTAATTGAAACCGAATTAGAACCTAAATCAAAACTGAATTAGGAAACTGATTCCAAAACTAACTTAAAATGAATCGGTAATAAATAATATATATATATGGAAAATTGAGTTAAATTATAACATAAACTTTATATATAACATAAGAATATAAATACTAAAAGAGTATTCATATTATAGGAGACGCGAGGTAAACAAACCAAAGATTCCAAGTAAATTAGATTTCAAGTACTTAAAGGCTTAAGGTTGTATATGATTATGCTTATAGATAGTTATATGCATGTACTTGTATGTATTTGATTTTGTGCTAAAATCTATGTTATGTTTAGTGTTTGTTGTGAATTGAATTGTTAGAAATTGTTATATCACTCTAAACTATACTTAATCATAATCGACCTAAATATCCTAATTCGACATGCGATGCAACCCTTTAAAAGATTATTAGGATTCTCTAACCAAACACCAATACCTTTGAAAAAGATAGTGCTGGATAGCATAATAATTTTTTCTTCATCTCTAACCTAAGTGACAAAAGAAGAGATAGCAGTAAGGATGAGGGTAATGATTCGAAGGATAGTCATGAGGGGAGCAATATCTCCAATACATAAACCTGAGTTTAGTTGTAAGCTGTTATATAAATATGAAAACTCCTCAACCCGGATTAAACCGGATGAAATTACTCTAATTTCACAATGAACTAAACCACGTTGTGTAATGATATTTGCTTATTACATTGTATATAATTAATTATTTTATAACCTTGTTTGTGTTTGTTATACATTCATAAGTCTTTAACCTAACTTATGAATCTATGGTTGGTCATACTATTGTAAATTTTCTTGTAGGATTTAATTGATATGCTATAGTATAATTATCATGAGATCAGTTTATTTTTAAAGCTATGGAAGGGTAAGGATCAACCAAATGTACGAACGATTTTTTCAATGTCTTGTCAATACTTTTAGGTTTATGAATTTGTATGGTGATATGTTTACTAACAACCTATCGTAATATGTTTAAATTCTTGGGATTATAAGACAATATGGATGTAATGTATATATATATATATATGATTTAAGTTCTAGTTTTTTATGTAAATTTTAGCATAAATGTTAATTGAGCTATTTACTTCAAAACAAAGAATCGTAGACGTCTTGTGTAAATTATATTTATTATAAAGACTGTGAGGTCGATTATTATCATAAATTAGTTTATATGGTAAAACTGTTACGACTTTACAGTTTTACGGCTTTGGGGCATAACTAGAAATATTAATTTACCCAAAAATGGTGAAGTAAAGCAAGGGTTATTGGTGTGAAACGAACTTTGATGGATCAACATCTATAGCTTGTATGGTCAACCGTGATTGAACCAGATATGACACCTTAAATCTATTTCAAGTCTTGTTTGACCGCATTGCAAAAGTTGCATTGGAAGGTCTTTCCCTTCATGAGTTACAAGGTCTGCAATGATCAAGAGTGCCAAAGGGAACATCCTATAAATCCTTGTATTTATTTAGTTAGGATAACTTACTCTGTTCTAGTAAATCCAAGCTTGTGTCAATTCAAGTTGCATTATACAACAAAAAAATTTTAACCATAATTAATGCTGAAAGATGTCTCAAAAGTAGGTTACATGCCTTCATAAAGTGAGCAAAAAAGAAGCTGAATTCGTCCATATTGAAAAGGATATAACACAGATAAAAATTAGTGCACCAAGGAAAAAAATTGACAGGCAATACCAATAAAGAAATTTTTTTTTTTTAAAAAAAAAAAAAGCATACCAAATGTTTAGAAAATCCATCAATGGATGGCTCACGCTCTTTCTTATATTAAAAGTTCACTACGACTTAAAGCATTACTCAATATTCTTGTAGAATTGTCAAAAGTAAGTTGCTATAGAAATACGAGATTCAGAATTCTTACTTCAAGTGATGGGCACCAAAGTAATCGGCAAAATATTGGAGCTTTAAGACAAACCAGCAGCTGATGCTCAAGCACACGCAGTGGTAAGTCCTGCTTAATTGCAACAAGCGTAAGTCGATAACTCTCAAAAGTTCCTTCGTGCATCAGTCAATGAGGGACTAAATCCAACAAGCATAGGTACATAAATGGTGCAGAAAAGTGTAAATTTTTTTTTTTTTTTTTCCTTTTGGTGGTAAGTAAAAGTTTACAATATTGTTTAAAGGGCAAAATCCATCTACCCTCATTCTAAATCAATTGCAGCCAATAGCATTGTTGCCAGTTCATATGGCATGAGAGGAAACCCCTTAACAAATTCACCAAGCTCATCCATCGCGAACGATAGCTTGCATATTGAACTCGCTCGTGTTTATGCAAATTACTTGAACCAACTGGCAAATTCGGGGAATAAGTACGAGCGGCATCAGGAGCGTTGAAGTGATCAATCAGATACTCAACCTCCATTGAACATAAGAAATGTCATGTTCATTTACTTGAACCAAGCAGTTTCATTTTCACTGAAAATCATCGTGGTAAAGCTATCCTCCGTGAAGCGTGATGGATTCCTCCAGTGTTGCTATAGTCTAAAGAAACATCCAATGGCCCGGTGAACAACTAGACTAATTTCTAAAGAAACATCCAATAGCATTCTCATGCAACATACTTTTAAATCTAGCAATTAGTTATTTTCGTGCAAAACAAAGTCTGAATAATAGAGAAAATACTTAAATGTCAACAAATAGAGAATGCTTCTTAATCTCATTTCTCATAAAAGTACTTTTTCTCCAATCAACATTCATATACAAATAAGTAAATCCACATTACATAGTGACGTGTTTAAACTAAAGCCATTTTAACTCATTCATAACTCCATCTTTACGGTAAATATATATTATAACATTTGAAAAATTTTAAAGAGTAGATACAAAATACCATAAAAGAGGTACCTTGTATATCTTAAAGTACAATTCTAAGGTTAGGTGTAAATTATGAAGTTGTCTCTAACCTCGAATATCTACATGTTATCCAACTAGTCAAGTAAGGTACGAATTAGTACTTAGAATAGAATGAGAAGAGTACCTAGAATGAGAAGATTACCTAGGGGTGAGTGCAATTCGATTCAATACGACTCGACCCCACCATTTTTTTACTAAATTAAACATAATATAACAATTCGTTTTTTTCTTTTTAAATTTAACTTAACCATACAGTTTAGTTCTTTTCGTAAATTTTTCGAATTTAATTAAAACCAATTCGATTCAATTTGATGCACAGTTTAAATCATTTTTATCATATTTTTGCTAAATATTTTTATTTTTAATAACATATTTTCCTCAAATTTTTATATATTTTCAATTTTCTTGTATAGTTGTCATATATAATGATACTTAGAAAAAAATTACATAAAATCTTAACAAATTCAACTTGATTAAATAAGAATAAAAGATTTTATTCTAACGAAAAATAATGAGAAAAGAGAAATAGAGTTGTCCATCCAAAAGTGATATGAAGAAGATAAAAAAGACATACAAAAAATTAAAAAAGAGATGAGAGACATGCTAATAATACTAATATTAGACTCTTGATTTGAAAATATATAAATAAAACAAAAAATTTTTAATATGAAATTTTAAATAAAATCAATTCAATCTTAATAATTGACTCAAAAATAAAATATAGAATAACAAAATATTTATGAAAATTGATAAAAAAATATAAATAATTGTATAATTTTTTTTTGTCTAATTAACTCATAAACCAAATAATTTACAAAAGAAAAATTAATTTTTCAATCCGATTTAAGGTTTGGCCTAATTTACAGATTTTTTTTCTTTTTTTTGGCACAATCTTATGATTATCACAAACCCCGTACGTTTGCAGAGACAATTAAACAAGCACCCTTCTTCTACGAACGAGCAGTTGTTTTTCTTTTCTTTTTTTTGTCCTTTTCCTTAAAATGGAAAAAAGAAAAAGGAAATTGCTAGTGTAAATTCAGTTTAACGGGCATTACGAGCCATAACACTCCAAGTACTTGAATAGATAAATAAATACAGGGGAGTAAAGACAATAGATTCTTTCTCCAAGCCCATCTTAGCTCGTGGTTTCTTTGCTTGTTTTCTAAGGCTTTAAGTCAATGGACTCCAAGTCTATGAAACTTCCGGAGTTATAATAGTTGGCATTATCATTTTACTCATCAGTACTGAATTGCAAACAAGGTTTCGGTAATTTCATTCTCGTCAACTGATTAATTCATGGAATATTTGTTTCGATCTTTTGACTATGGCGTTAAAATTTAAAAAAAATATATATCATTTTATTATAACAGCAAGTCGGAGAAAAATGTCATTAAAATAATCATATTTTCTATTTTTGATGGTAAAAACCATGAAATCAAGGTCTACTTAAAAGCTAAAGACATATATAGTTAAAGATTTTTTTTTTTTTTATTTTTTTCCCATAGGCAGTGAAATGTACCAATATTGATAAAGAAAAGTATATTAGGAAAAAAAAATTAGAAAGTTATTAGCTTGTCTTCTTTGTATTAGTTTTTTTTTTTTTTTGTGGGGTGTAAGATTTACATTAGTTACTTAAATATTAGTGACTTTAGTCAATAGTATATAGATCATGAATTATAAATTTATCTATTTCGTTTATTTTTTGTAAAATTATGAATTATAGAGAGGGGTACTATTTTAGAGCATTATCTCCAATAATAGTACTGAAATTTCTTTCACCAAGTTTCTATTTTTCCGATTCCTGAGGTACGAAAATATCATTCACTGTTTGAGAATCTGTATTTATAAGTTGTAATTTCACTTGAATAATTTTTTATGTTCCTACTCTTCTTTCATTTTCATTCCTGATGTAAAAGATTATGTTGATGGAAACTAAAACACGAAAAACAAACAAAATGGATATTAAATTGAGAGCCATTTATATTTATTTTCACTTTATCTAATTTTAAAAAATTTACTAATTAAACCAGTTCGATTTAGCAAAATGATTAGTTTTTAATCCAATCAATTACGCTAACGTCGTGGCATCAATCTTTACCAAATGGTCATAAATATATTCTAATTATTCTATTTGGTTAGATAACTTTTTCTATAATTTTCCAAGGAAAAAAAAAAGGAGGGTCGGTTTGTCTTTTGCTATGGAAAACAAAGAAATAAAAGGAAAAAGGGGGAAGGAAGGTTGTAAAGACTAAAACGACAGTTTTATTAATTTAATTTCAAGTTTCTTAGGGTGTAATTAAAAGAATAAAGTACAAGGAAAAAAGAAAAAGAAAAAAAAAAACAAACGTGACAGGCTATCGTCGCCTTACTCTTTTCTTCCTTGTTTATATGTAAGCTTGCCTCTCACCGTTCTCGTACGTGCCACTTTACATTGTATCGAAGTCTTCAGTGAAATCAATCATACTGAACAGCTAAGAGAAAGTCGCAAAATGGCCGGTGTTGGAGAAGGAGATAACATGGTCACTGAAAACACCGTGACTCATGACATAAAGTCTCTTTTATGCTCTCCAGATAGAGACTTTCTTATCAGGAACAACGGTGATCAGGTAATTCTAACAAATCTCGAAACAAAAGAAAGAAGTTTCCTTGCTTCTTGTTTTTTCTTTCTGTTTCATTTATTAGAAAAAGAAATTTAAAAAAAGCAAAGGATCTTTTGAGGTTATTTGTTTTGGTTTTAGCTTTAACACATGAAAAGATTGGTTTTTTCTTGTCTTACGTGGGAAGATAGTATATGGGCATCGGTTTTTCTTGAATGGATTTGAGTACGTACTTGTGGAATTTGGATTTTGTGTGCCCGCCCGTTTATAATGAACCGATATTGTGTTTCTTGTAATTTCGTTTCGATTATTTATCAAATAGTTCGGAGAAAGTGAAAAAAGCTATGCTACTACTAGTTAAAGATCATGGAGTGATGATAGTAGCTGCCGACGACCGGTGATGGTGGATAATTCTGGTATCGTAGTGATTATTCATGGAGGAAAATAGTCTTAGATTGGAAATTGTTTTCCTCCTGTCTAATATAACATTTTCCATGAAAGCTATGCATGTGTAACCGCGAAATGTTCTGAATAGCGAATGCTTCCTTGTTTTGATGAATTCAATTAACTTCAGTTATCACATATCAGGTTAGAGTTGATAGCTTGCAAGGGAAGAAGCTTGGGTTGTACTTCTCTGCATCATGGTGCGGTCCCTGCCGGAGGTTTACTCCAGAGTTGATAGAGGTTTACAATGAACTCTCCTCAAGAGGTGATTTTGAGGTGGTTTTCATGTCAGCAGATGAAGATGATGAGTCTTTCGAAGGGTACTTCTCCAAGATGCCATGGTTGGCAGTGCCATATGCAGATTCAGAGAAACGGGATAATTTGGACAGCTTGTTCAAGGTGATGGGAATACCCCATCTTGTCATCCTAGATGGAGCTGGTAATGTCGTGTCTGACAGTGGAGTTGAGATAATTAGGGAGTATGGGGTGGAGGGATATCCTTTTACTCAAGAGCGAATTAAGGAATTGAAAGATCAGGAGGAAGATGCTAGAAGAAACCAATCCTTGAAAACGCTCCTGTCCCATGGCTCCCGTGACTTTTTAATTAAGTCCGATGGAAGTAAGGTAAGAAGTATAAACATATACTTCCAAGTTCTACATATGTTGAAACTTGAAGTGATATTTCTGTTTATCTTACTCTTTTCTTTAATGATGCATGAATCTAGGTGCCAATTTATGAGCTTGAGGGAAAGATTGTTGGTCTTTGTTTCTATTTGTCCTCGTACAAACCGGCTGCTGATTTTGTGCCCCACTTACATGGGGTTTATGAGAAAGTGAAGGCCAGGGGAGAGCATTTTGAGGTTGTGTTGATACCACTAGATGATGAAGAAGAACCATTTATGAAAGCTTTTGGAGGCATGCAATGGCTCTCCTTACCCTTAAAGGACAAGACCAGCGGAAAGTTGGTTCGGTACTTTGAGCTTTCCACCCTTCCCACCTTGGTGATCATTGGTCCTGATGGAAGAACTGTCCATTCCAATGTTGCTGAAGCCATTGAGGAACATGGAATTGCTGCATACCCTTTCACCCCAGACAAGTTTGCTGAGTTGGCAGAGATAGAGAAAGCAAAAGAAGAAGCTCAGACCTTGGAGTCAGTCTTGGTTTCTGGGGATCTGGATTTTGTCATTGGAAAGGGAGGAAACAAGGTAAGGTTTGAATTCGCTAGATGTACTCAAAGCCTCTGTTAGAATTGAGATGTTTATAATTGGCATTAGATTCCTTGCCAGGAATAGTTTTGTTCATAGAGTTTGCTTATCGTCTGCTTAAAGGTGGGCGGCAAGGAACATTTCAACTTGCATAAGTTAGTCTCACATTTAATCTTCCGTTTGTTAATATTTTCATCATCCTAGAAGGTTGATATATTGGGAAAATCCCATTCCTTATCTATATGCTTTAGATGTGGCTATAGCACTTAGGCTGCAAGCATCATAATGCTCATCACTAAGAAATGTTAAGGGAATGAGAACATGTGAAACTGCAACTCATTTTGGAGAATTGAAAGATCATCACAAATCTACTCTTTGTTAGATTCGGCCTTCGTTTTATCTTTTTAGTTAATTTTATGATGATCCCTCCTTATTCCATATGAAGTTGTATGGTAGACCTTTCTATCCTAGTAGTATTACCTAATGGTGAGCATTCCAAATGCTCCATGCAGTATTTTGAGCCATAGCCAGAACTGTTGCTCCCCTTTTCAGCACATTAATGCCATCCTGAGTTGTGCATATCCCACTTCAGGACTCTTGTGATTTTACGCCTTTATTTCATGTTAAGATGTTTCTAGAAGAAGTTGAGTAATAGATTTTATTTCCTTCTAGACATGTCTTTGCAATCCACATGTCTTATTAATATATTTATTCTTCTCTTCAGATACCAGTAGCGGACTTAGTGGGAAAGACTATCTTGCTTTACTTTTCAGCACACTGGTGTCCTCCCTGTCGTGGATTCTTGCCAAAGCTTATTGAAGCATACCATGAGATAAAAGCAAAAGATGATGCTTTTGAGGTAATCTTCATGTCCAGCGATAAAGATCAAGCTTCATTTGATGAATTTTATGCAGAAATGCCATGGCTTGCTCTTCCCTTCGGGGACAAGAGGAAGGCATACTTAAGTCGTAAATTCAAGGTCTCTGGGATCCCTATGCTTATAGCTCTTGGACCAACTGGTCGTACTGTAAGCAAAGGGGCCAGAAACCTCATAACTCGGTATGGAGCAGATGCTTATCCTTTCACTGAGGAGCATCTAAAGAAGACTGAGGAACGATATGAGGAGATGGCAAGGGGTGGCCTGAAAAGCTGAAGCATCCTCTCCACAAGGAACACGAGCTTAAACTCTCTCCACGTGTGATGTACACTTGTGATGGCTGCAGTGAGGTTGGGCAAGTTTGGTCATATTACTGCGAGGAGTGCGACTTTGATCTCCATCCATAGTGTGCTTTAGGAGATGAGGCTAAGAAAGAAGAAGAAGAAAGCACCAAAGGAGGCCGGGTCTGTGATGGAGAAGTCTGTAATAAAGCTTGAAATTTCCTCTATATTTAACCGAGGACTTTCCTCTTTTTCCGCTCTTGCATAAAACCCTGTCACCGTTTATGCTTTTGAAGGTTTTCTATACCTATGATATGAGGGATGTATAATGGGTCTATTGGCTGTATGAATAAAATTTATGTTTTTGTGTAGTGTTGTTTATGCCCATTAGTAGTTCTCACTAGTTTCCATGTTCTTTAAAGAGTCTATGTAGTGACGAAGATAGTAATGGGAGATCGCAATTAGTACTATAAACAAGCCTGGGCAATTCAATATAGCAGTAAGTTATTTTCGACCTTGATCCAAAATTTTAGAGGTCAATTCGATTAATCTTATTAGGATTTGATTAATCTTGTTTGGATTTGATTTATTTAAAATGATGCTTCCCTCTAATTAAAATAATATTGAAATGCAAACTTCCTTCTAATTAAAATAATATTGAAATGGAAACTTAATTCAAATTTGACTGACAATTGATAGGTTTAAAAACTAGTTGGTTGAGCTAAGTATTTTGATGTTTAAACTTAAATTTGATGACTTGAGATTAACCTTTACTTCTCTACTCTCAAATTGAATCGGGTTAGCTTATGAATAAATTATTTACACTCTAAATGGATAAGAGGAGAGAATATGTATGTATGTATAAAACTAACTTGTGTGGTCTAAAAATGAAAAATCCTATCTACGACTATTGTGGAGGAATGTTCACACGGTCAAAATATCCAGGAAAGCCATGGTTATTCTATGCTATAATCTTCATTCACTAGCAGTCCATTTAATGAAATTGAATTTGAATTCATTGGAAATGGAATAAGGGGATGAATGTACTTTTAGTAGCGCAATTAAGTTAGGCAGTTGATTTTGAGGGCATTTAAAAGGGTAATCTAATTAGTTTAAGAACGTACGAGGGACTTCACAGTATTAGTCGAGGAGTTTTCGTACATTTGGAACAACGTATCAAATTAATTTCGAAAACTAACGAATATTTAAAGATAAATTATAAAAGTAATATAATTAATATTGTATATAAAATAATATATAAAAAACATATGTACACATCAGTTATAATTATTATATAAATATATGTATATCCATAATTAGCATAAACACCCGAAAATACATAAATATCACCAAATAAATAAAGAAAAATATAATAAAATTATTTAAAACTCTCCAAGACATATGGAATCATGTAGCACGGCATGGCAAAGCTAGAAGAAATTGTGGGAATTAAGAAAAAATGTGATAGACACCTAATCAACTAAGAAAAAGAGAAAAATTAACAAATGTCTACATGAAGAATTCTCCACCAACAAGAGAGACTCCTATAAATTTCATAGCTTACTTCTGGAAATGGGTTAAACACTCTAAGTATAGGGAAAAATACTGAGCTTAGGAATTATTGAAAAGAACTTTTACAAAAATTAAGAAAAAATGGAGTAATTTTAGGTGAAATCTGAGTTATTAGAGCACATCACCAGCATCTGAGAGTAATCCCAACCACCTAAAAACAATGGAGGCAACACCAATCTTGGCTGACAAACCCTCACCTCAGATAGTGGTCGAAGATTCTAAGTAGTGGTAAGTTTCGATTTTGGTTGTTTTTATTCAATTTTTCTAAAAATAGTAAATGAGCTCCAAAAATAGTAAATGAGCTCCAAAAATTATGATGTTTGGTTTCCTTTGGTAATTTTTTGTGTAGAATCCAAAAATGCAACCAAATTCTTCAAATTTCAAGTCAAAATATGTGTTTCTTAAGAAACTAGGTCAAAAATGAACCTTTATTGTAATTTTTAATAGCCTAAATGATATTGTTTTAATTTCAAAATTTGTGTACAAACATTTTAACATGTCTACTTTGATTCCATAAAAATGAGTTTTCAAAAAATTCAAAAGTTGAATTTTTTGGTTTTCTCTAACTAGCATACATATTATTGAAATTACCTAAAATAAATATTTAGTGAAGTAATGGAGTCTTCAAGTCTTAGTTTATTGTTGTATGTAAGGTTTAAAGTATTAGGTTAGAGTGATGGAGTAAGGAAGTAGGGGTGTAGATGTTGAAGTTGTACAATTTGAGAATTCAAAGTATGTTTAGTGTAGCTTAGAAAATAAGTCAAAATGTAACTCAATATGAATATGGTGAATACATTAGAAATTTGATCTGGATCAATAAGTGACTATCTATAGACCCTACACTATTTCTAGATAATAAAATTTAAGTTGGAAACTTACTAAATAAGAATTTAATTTAGGATAGCAAGTCAGAAACTAAGTCAAAAACTAGGTCAAAATATAGTCTGGTATTTAATATCCTTAAACACACCAGGAGTTTGATAATAGATTAGCTAATGATTTGTGTATGAATTCTATACATGTATCAAAGTTAGAACATGAGTTAATAGCTACCTAGATAATAACCATACCACAAAGTTAAGTCAGAACCCGAGTTAGAAACTTAGTTACAAAGTAATTCAATAGAAGACACTAAATGTAAGAGCAAGTAAGAGTTTGAAGATAGTTGGTATCAAATATTAAATCATTGAGAGTCGAAGAGTAGATTAGAAAGTCACCTATCTATCACTTCTAAGAATTTACTATTGGACAGTAACTTGTATTAAGTCAAAAGCTTGGTCAGAATATACCCTATTTAATTATTATCTAATAAATATCTCAAAAAACTCACTTAATGCAATTGAAAAAATACTTAAATGTTCATAATGAAAACATATGTTATATATTGGATGGAAACTAAAGATGTTAAATTAAATTTAGGAATAATAAAGGAAGACGAGAGCGACACGTGAAGAGAATGAGCATTAGTATCCCGGTAAGTGGGATCAATGTTTCACCGCACTTTAAAATATCTTTTAAGAATACTTGGAGATCTTAATATATCTTATTTGTGGTTATAAGTTGTTGCCTATGCGCATGCAGTATGTGTGCTTGAATATTGTTATGCTATTTTGAATGCTGGATTTATATGTTGATTGCTTCATAATATTACTTACTTTGGACTATTTGAAATTAATTTACCCGAAAAGTAATCTAATACAAACTCGACTTAAGTACTAACCTGAACTGCACCACTACCTACTGGAGAAAGTGATTAAAATTCTCTAGCCAAATACAGACCTTTTGATAAGGATAGTAGAAATGGTATATTCCCCACCCTTAATCGAACTAAGTGATAGGAAATGAGGTCCTAGTAAGATTAGAGACTATGGTTCGAAGGCAGTCCCAAGCAAAGCGTGTTTCTCTATTGTACAAGACCCTGTTTGGTTTCGATTTGCGAAGTGCATGGCATTAAACTCCTCGAAACCTGGATTAAAATAGGTACAATTTCTCTGATCTCACGACAACCAGTCAACGTTGTGTAATAGCATGTGCTTGAATATACATTGCATCTGCTTGAATATGTATTGCATCTAATTAAATTTGCTTAAAAAGTCTAGTTACTTTGTATCAAATATATGTTATTATCTCTATCCTATTTATTGAGCAAGTTGTCGCTCATTCTCCAATAACTGTTTTGCAAGCATTCCCTAATAGATTTACCAGTATTACTTCAAGTTCTAGAAGATTAGAGAACAGGGCCAGAGAGTGAGATTCAAGATTCCCTAACTTCTAGGAAAAATAATAATGAAATTTAATCTATGCTCTGCAAGCCTATAGATTTTATTAAAATTTTAAACGATATTTTATCTTTTCCTAATAACATAGTTCTTAAGATTTTTATTAAATTGAAGGTTTCATTTTTCATACTATTTATAAGACTTGACTTTTCCTCGAATATTTAAGCTCTAAAACTATTTTCAGTGGGTTTTTCTAAAAAGTTACCATAGGTTGATTCCCACCAATTACTAAATTGGTAGCTTCTAAACCAAAGAGTAGTGAATGCCTTATGTAAGCTATCCCTACGTTAGTAATTAAGGCGATTAACTTCTAGCGTATGTTGGTTTGCATGACAATACTATTACAACTATCTAGTTTGGGCCATGACAATGAAGATTACATTGTTTAGTTGAATAAAAATACAAATATGGATTTAACCCGTAATAAGACTCAAAAGACAAATTTACCCTTTTCTTCTTCCTTTCTTTTTTTCTCTCTTTTTGACCTCAATGTGTTTTTTTCCCTCTTTTTCTTTATTTTCTCTTTCTTTCCAATAACCTACTATCCACTCTATGGAAAACAACTCCTACTTTAACTTTAATCTCTAAACAACCCATAACTCATTTGCAGACACATTACTTCTATAGTCGTCTCCTTAGGCACTACATTTTTTTTACCCCAACAAGGCAAGCAGAAGAAATTGAAGAAACTTTACCAAAGAATTGAAAATTCAACTTTCTATCTCTAGCTCAAATTAAACATTATCAAACTTCTCTCTAGCATTTTATTCATTTTAGGTCAAATTGAAACAAAGTAGTAATATTCGTTTATTGTAGGAGTAAAGATCTTCAAGAAAAGCCTAAACTTTAGTCTTGATTCATGCAAAAATAACTTTGATTAAAAGGGGTAGTGGTATCACTTTCGTTATAAGTTATGCTTTGATCTTCTTTAAGTATGTGAGAGAGAAAGTGATAAGAATCAAGCCACGAGGCCCCTAACCTGCAACCTAGCTCGAGATTTAGAAGGGATGGCATAACGAATCCTTATGTTCCAACCAACCCTTGCCAAGGCCGAATACATCTTTACCGAGTCACCACTAATGCCATGCCATATAACCGCCCATTATTGTGTGGTATACTGAATTAACAATTACTCTCTATTACCAAGTCAACTAATTACTTAACCTCTTCCTTACCGAGAAGTTGAGAGAGAGAGAGACCGGATTAATTAGGCCATCACTACTTAGACAAACTCATCTGTCCGTACTTTTTTTCCGCATCTCCTAATGACCCAGCTAATACCGCGTCGCCATATATACAATATCATATGTAGAATCTAGAGCACCAATTATTATTTTCCTTGTATATTCATTTTTGCCCTTTGTAACAAGTACATTGCCCTTTTAGGAATTGTTCTTTCTGTCTTTTTCCCTTTGGGTAAGTTACCCTAGTTTGTGACTATAAATACCCTTGTACTTATAGTTATAAGATGATCAGATTACCTGCAATATACTTGAGTACTTTCTTCCTTACATAAACACTGTTGTTTACTCTCGACAACACTCTTATCCTTTCCCTTAAGCAAAGTTGGGTGGTGAATAACCTCATTGGACCAATTCGTATGTCATATCGAATTGTACAGTGAGTCCTCAAAAGTTCTATTGGTATGTCATATCCTCTAGGGCTGTTCATAGGTTTGCTTACTATTTTCATTCTTCATTTCTTACCCTTTTCATACCTTTCTCCATTAACCCTTTTCGAGCTTTCTACATGCTTAGACCCATCTAGCGACCAACCTTGTCTGTTCTTGGTCACAGTTCATATCATCTTGGTATTAAAGCAAAGGTTTTGTGTGAGTTGTAATTAGTTCTTCCTAAATTTTATTATACTCTGTTTTGTGTGTACTAAACAGAGCAAGTTACTATGTTCACTTAACTACTGTATTATTAGCTACTCACTCTCTAAAGTATTTGTTTGAATTTCAATCTATGAGGAAAAACGACAGATCCAAGTATGAATGTTAATGCTAGTTATGACAATAGAGTTGTCCACCATAGATGACAATCTTAGGGAACTCCCAAAAATACTAATAAGAGACTTGATAAAGTAGCTAACCTCTTGGTTAATTTGACCCAAGCTATTCATGCCTTGTCTTACCAACCCATTGAGGCCGTACAAAACACTCTACAAACTACTCAACCTATTAGAGGTCAGAACCCAACTCGACTACTTTGAGGTGAAGGAGTTGGCGGACAAGTAAGGCGAAGGATAGACCTAAGAGAGCTAGATGAGGAGGAAGAAGAGTATTTTAAAGAGGAATGTGTACGAGTCCCTAGAGCATTTGACCATGTAAAGCTTCAAATTTCGAGTTTTAATGGATCGGGGAATGCTGACGAGTACCTAAATTGGGAAGAGAAGGTGGAGCATGTATTTGATTATTATCAATATGAAGATTATGAGAAAGTTAAGACTGCTGCTGTTGAATTCTCCGGATACGCTACCATGTGGTGGAAGAATTTTCAAACCATGAGAAGAAGAAAAGGGTATCAAGAGATTAACAGCTGGACTAAGATGAAAAGAGTGCTCAGAAACCAATTCGTACTGGAAACTTATCTTTAAGATACATTCACTCGACTTTAGGAGCTAAGACAAGGAGGCCAGACTATTGATGAATATGTTCAAGAATTCCAAATGTTTATGATAAGATGTGAAGTGGAGGAATCACCTACCCAAACAGTCTTAAGGTTTGTCATTGGGCTAAGAGGAGACATTCAGGACATTATTGAGCTCTAATGATTTGACACAATGGATGAAGCTGTTAGGATTGCCCAACGAGTAGAGAGTTAGAAAAGGAGCCGAGTAACGACCAGAATGTCAACTAGCCGACCCGGACAGGCAAGTCATCGAACTCTGCCTAGTACCAAGACAAGCAGAAGGGTTAATGTTCGAGCTGAGCAAAAAAGATGAACTAAAGATGTAGCATTGACCTAAACGTATGAGAAGGGGCAAGGGTCTGGCAGGAAGACTAACCAGATCAAGTACTTCAAGTATCAAGGGTTTGAACATATAGCTGCTTAGTGCCCGAACTAAAGGACAATGGTTATCAAGGGAGACATCCCGAAGTTAAACGTATAGAGTACAGATGAGAAACCTGAGGAGGAGGTTCCTACCAAGAATGAGAACGTCGAGAAAGAGTTGATTAAGGAAGATATGTATGTCGAGAACTTGGACTAACTACTTATGGTTATCTAACGTACTATAAGTATAGAACCTTCATGAGAGGAGGAGTAGAGAGAAAACTTATTCCATATCACCGACAAGGTAAATGATTAGACATGCACAATCATCGTAGATAGTGGAAGCTACACCAATGTGGCGTTAATTGACCTAATTTCAAACTAACGTTGCCAACTATTGCACCCTTGAAGCTGTATAAATTACACTGGTTGAGTAAGAAGGGAGCCTTACACATTACTCGGTAAATACTACTGCCGATCACTATCGACAATTACTCCGACCAGATTCTTTACAACGTACTACCCATGTACACGTCCTACATGTTGTTAGGAAGACCGTCGCTGTTTGATAGGAAAGTCATCCACGACGGTTACAGAAATATCTACATGCTCGAGAAGGATGATCAGAAGATCATGCTAAATCCGATGTAGCCAAGAGAAGTTCATAAGTTCGAGACAAAACTTGCTTGTAGATCGAAAAAGGCTCTAGTGATAAGTAAAGTCGAGCTTCGAAAGGCCATTAATGCCGATGAGCCAATCCTCCTATTGGTCAGGCGACTACTGGAAATGAAAAAGCAGAATAATTTACCCCAAAAGGTGAAGGAACTATTGGATAAATATGCTGACCTGTTCCCAGAATTGTTCTACAAGGGTTGCCCCCGACCTGAGGCATTGAATACTGCATTGATTTAGTACCCAACACTATACTGCCGAACAAGCCAGCTTATCACATGAATCCTGAGCAAGCTTCTGAGTTTCAACATCAAGTCAATGAGTTGTTGGAAAGAGGATACATGAGAGAGAGTCTCAGCCCTTGTGTTGTGCCTACACTTGTAATATCGAAGAAGGATAGAACCTAGTGGATGTGTATTGATAGCCGAGCCATGAATAAAATCGCAATCAAATACTGGTATTCGAACTTGAAGCTAGAAGGCATGTTAGATGAACTGTGTAGAGCCAAAATTTTTAGCAAGATTGATCTCAAGTCTGACTACCATCAAATCCACATGAAACCAGGAGACGGGTGAAAGATTGCATTCAAGACTTAACATGGACTTTACAAGTGGATGGCCATGCCCTTCGGTTTATCGAATGCCCCGAGCATCTTCATGACACTTATGAATCATGTATTGAGACATCTCATCAGAAAGTCTATTGTGGTGTACTTCGATGACATCTTGAACTATAGTGCCAATATGTGGAGTCAATACGAACACATAAGAAAAGTCTCGGATATCCTTCGTGCTAAGAGACTATTTGGCAATTTGAAAAAATGTTGCTTCTGCTAAGAGAAAGTGGTATTCTTAAGCTATGTGTGTATGGAGGAGGCTTATGAGTCGATGATGAGAAGATTAAAGTAATTGTTGAATAGCCGACCCCTATTACTTGTGCCAACATAAGAAGTTTCCATGGACTAGCTTCATTTTACCGAAGGTTCATCAGGAACTTCAGCACCCTCACCATGCCACTTACTGAATTAATAAAGAAAAACACTGAGTTCTGATGAGGAGAAAGGGAGGAGAGGAGTTTTGCTGAGATTAAGAAGAGATTGACTTTCACTCCGATGTCAGTACTACCTAACTTCGACAAAAAATTTTTAGCTAGAGTGTAACGTATCAGGCATTGGAATAGGTGTTGTCCTGATGTAAGAAGGCCAATCAATTGCCTTCCACAGTGAGAAGCTCTGAGGACCCTAGTTAAATTACTCCATGTATAACAAAAAGCTCTTGGCACTAATCCACGTACTGCAAGTATGGCAATACTATCTACTGCCGAAAGAATTTGTCATATATACTGACTACGAGTCACTGTGGTGCCTCCAAAATCAAACCAATCTATCCAAGCGACAGGTGAGATGGGTTGAATTCCTTGAAAGATTCAATTTTGTGATCAAATACAAGCAAGGAAAAAGCAACATAGTTACAGATGTTCTTTCAAAAAGGCATGTACTTTTGTCAGAACTGCAGACCAGATTATTTGATTTTGCGAGTATCAAAGAACAGTAATTTGAAGATCCACACTTTGGATCGATAATTTCGAGATGCGTAGATGGGAGAATAGTAAATGAGTATTACGTACAGGATGGCTATCTATTCCAAGGAAGGAAAATGTGTATGCCAACTTGTTCCCTATGGGAATTACTAATTAAGGAGGCTCATAACGAAGGACTCTTTGGGCATTTTAGTAAGAGAAGGACTTATGAACTATTGAATGGTGGATTCTTTTGGCCGAGAATGTGAAGAGATCTGTACCGAATGGTCGAAAGCCGTGCTGTGTGCAAAAAGGCCAAATGCCAAGCCAAACAAAGGAAAGCAATACCCCTACCTGTTTTGATGAGGTCGTAGACTAAATTAAGTGTAGACTTTGTTCTCAGAATGGCGAGAACTACCCCAAGAAAAGATTCTATAATGGTCATTGTAGATCAGTTCAGTAAGATGGCATACTTCATGCCCTATATCAAAACTAATGACGCTTCAGCTATTGCTTCTTTTTTCTTACAAGAGGTTATGCGGATATACTGTGTGCCGAGAAGTGTAGTTTCAGATAGAAACTCGAAGTTCTTGAGTCATTTCTGGAGAACCCTGTAGTGTCAGCTAGGAACCAAATTACTCTTCTGCCCCTCATGTCAGCCCCAAACCGATGGCCAAACAGAGGTGGTTAATCGTACTTTGGGTTCACTGCTCCAAGTTGCAGTAGACAAGAACTTAGCTAATTGGGACATATGCCTACTAGTGGTCGAGTTTTCTTATAATTGAATCGTACATGACACCACCAAGCAGACCCCCTTCGAAGTGGTATATGGATTCAACCCAGAGTTGCCCCTCGACCATGCCTTTGTACCCGCACCCGCGTAAGAGGACCTCGACGCCTCGACCAAAGTACAATCCCTTCAACATATCTATAATAAGGTCACTCGGTACATCGACCAGCCTGCCAAAAGAATGTGTGAAAAGACCAAGGGTCGGTCAGCCAAACAATTTCAACCGGGAGACTTAGTATGGCTACACCTCAGCAAAGAACAGTTATCAAATAAGAGAAAGAACAAATTATCTGCTAAAGCAAAAGGACCTTTTACAACCTTTAGAAAATCAGCGACAACGTCTATAGGTTGGAATTGCCTGAAGACTATAGGGTTTCTGATGCCTTCAACATCGCCAACCTTAGTCCATATCACCCTAATGAAGAACAAAGTGAACACCATCTGGATTTAATCTCAAATCTAAAACAACCCAAAGGGAACAATAGGAACCAAGCTATAGGGCCCCTGACCCATAGCTGAGCTTAAGGACTAAAAAGGCTAACACAATGAATCCTTATGTTCCACCCAACCAAACCCTATCGAGGTCGAGTACATCCTTACCGAATCACCACTAATGTTGTACCGTATGACTGCCCATTATTGTGTGGTATGCTGAGTTGACAATTACTCTCTATTGCTAAGTCAACCAATTACTCGACCTCTTCCTTGCTGAGAAGCCGATAGAGAGGAAGACCAAATTGATTAGGCCATCCCTACTCAGATAAATCCATCTGTCCGTACTTTTTGTCCGCATCTCCTAACGACCCCACCAATGCCACCTCGCCTTATGTACAGTATCATATGTAGAATCTGAAGCACTAATGATTATTTTTCTTGTATATTTATTTTTAACCTTTATAACATATACATTGCCCCTTTAGGAAATATCCTTTTTGTCTTTTTCCCTTTAGGTAAATTGCCCTAGTTTATTGGTATAAATACCCTTGTACTTGTAATTGTAAGATGATCAGATTACCTTCAATATACTTGAGTACTTTCTTCCTTGCATAAACGCTATTGTTTACTCTTGACAACACTTTTATCCCTTCCCTTAAGTAAGGTTAGGTGGTGAATAACCTCATTGGACTTATTCGTACGTCATATCGAATTATACCGTAAGTCCTTAGAAGTTCTATTGGTGTGTCATATCCTCTAGGACTATTCATGGGTTTGCTTACTGTTTTCATTCTTCATTTCTTACCCTTTTCATACCTTTCTCCATTAACCCTTTTCAAGATTTTTGTAAGCTTAGACCCATCTAGCGACCGACTTTGTTTGTTCTTGGTTACAATTCACACTAGAAAGAGAGGGAAGAGAGAGAGAGAGAGAGAGAGAGAGAGAGAGAGAGAGAGATGAAGGAGTGGTTTCTCCTTCCATGATGATGAGAAGTATGGGACAAGAGGGAAGAGATGAAGAGCTAGGGTTTCTATGGATATGACGATGAAGAAGACAGGAAGGAAGGATAAGGGTAAAATGTGTCATTTGTAAGTTTGTGTAAGGGTGTTTTGTAGATAAAAATAAATTTGTAACTCAAAATTGCAATTTGTGAGCATAGGTAAAGAATGATTATTCCGAGTTTTTAAGAATCATAATTCCTAAGAAATGTTTATTCCCTCAAGTAAACACGGTAATAAAGACTATATAGAGAATAAAGGAGGAATGGAATCACCGTTCCCCCCAAGTGAACGCCCTAAGGTATCTTCATGTTTACACTATTCAAAGAATTACAAGATCTAGAAGCATTATAAGAAAGGAAACATGATTAATCAACGGTCAGTCTACAACAATCAAAAAGTGGGAACTGAATTTTAAAGTGTCAAAAGTAGTGTACAAATGTACAATATTGTCACAGTTTGGTTACACAATCTAAAAACCGATTGAACTTTTAAGGTTTATCGATATATTAGGATAGAGTTGAATAATATCTTGAAGGTATGATGCTACCTTATCTAGGTCTATGGTTTGTTATATGTATACATATATCTTGCAATTAAACATTTACAATATAAATAATAATTATTTTTCTATTAAAAGTTGTTCATGTATAAGAGATTTAGCCAATCATAATTGGCCGAACTCCATCCTAAAATAACTGATACTAAGAAAAAATAAAAATTCTTAAGAACCAAACTACAGTTTGGAACCTTGGATGAAATACCTAATAATTCTGAAAACCCGAATATGTCATGTCCCTTTGAGAGACCGAAATTCCCTTCAAATCACCTAACACAAGTGGAATGTTGTAAAATTTCAAGAATTGTTTCAATCATTATGGCTTATGATTTGAGAACATGAAAAACTAAGGTTTATGATTGGCACCATGATAGCTTTTGATTCAAGCTTCGAACGAGATCAGACTTGGAAAGATGAGAATTCAATTGTGATGGCATAGCTAATTAAATTCCATGGATATAAGGATAGGTAGAACATATCCATTTTTTTTTTTTTGCATATAGATAAGAAAAATTAGGATAATGTTTAATATTATACTTGAAACTATTAAACTTCTCTCAATGCGTCAAACTTAGGTTGAAGTTACGAGCTACAACTCAAGGTAACATGAATATGATTGAATATTATCATTTATTAGTAGAGATTTGGAAGGTAATCGCTCTCTATTATGAAGTTGGTCGGAAGTGTATTGAGGATGGAAGTCAATATCACAAGACGCTGAGAAAAGTTCGTGTTTTCATTTTTTGCATGGGTTAAACCTTAATCTAGATGAGGTTAGGTGATGGCTACTTGGAAAACACCGATTTCTAAGCATAAAGAAAGCTTTTCTTGAAGTTAAGAGGAAAGGAAGCTGCAAGTGAGTTATAGCGATGCAAGACACTGGAAGTAGAAGTAAACCAAAGGAGAAAAAAATGATGAATAAGGTTGCGGAAATGAAATAAAAAATTTAAACTAAGTAATAGTTATAAAAATATCCCAAGATAATAATAATAAAAAAAAAAAAGAAAACGAACCTGTTCTGGAATGGCTTTAGATCCCACAAAAACGTTATTATTGAAAGGAAATTTGGTCTTCAAATCAATACCTTCATCTACTGAAACACCACTTTGATAGGAATCAATCTGTAATAAGGTCATATAGTTCAAGTTTCCCATCACGTGGCTAAACACTCAAGACCAAACTATTCTTCCTCTTATCATCACCAAAAAGAAAAAAAAATAAAGAAAAAGAAAAACCCTTTTAATGATGCCTTAAATAATGAGCAAAAAGAATTGAAATTTGACTTTCATTATATCGAAAGGTGCTTTTGACTTGACGCAATTCTCTAACTCTCAATCTCGAAAGAATTTATGAATATATATAGCTGCAATTAAAACACGGAAAAGAAATGGTTGATGATCTCAAATCAGCAGTGAATTGTATGACATTACATCATAAGAAGAATTTTTTATGACCTCACATCGTTGACGAAAGAAAATGCATCACACCTTTCAAAGAAGGTAAGTTTTTCAATAATATATATTATCATCCACATCTAAAATCCTAACAAAAAACTATTAATAGAAAAACAAGTTGCCTAGAGGCCTTTTGATGAAAATGTAATTTAATGGCTATTAATCAGCCACCTAAAATGTAATAATAAAGAAAACTGAACAATCTAATTAAATCTTATTAAATTTAGATTAAAAGATAATAATAAAACTATACTGAAACATATAAAATAAAATAATGGTCCAATTCAAATAATTGAATATAAAATCTTCACGAACCAATTATCCTCAATCATTTCTCATTGGCTTAGAAAAATTCACCTCCAATGAATTGAAACCTATATGCTCCTCATAAAGGTCTAGATTGATCCTTTGAAGCATTGAATCAGAAATCTGCATAGCATATGAAGATGGATGGTCTACTCATTTGATAAGAAAGTATTTTCCATTTCCTATGATTGGATCATCAATAACATAATTTATTTCTTCTTTCTTTCCTCTCGATGGTGGAACATAAGAAACTATATCTATTAGAAGCTTTATACTAATCTCTTGCAAAACTTTGAAATATTTCATATTCCTATCATGTAATTTCCTACGAAAACCTCCTAGTAATCTCTCTATTCTAATCAAATTAATCATCAAATCTCCCCGTAAACCCTACTTTTAGTGGGCCTAAGACTCGATTAAGAGTACCTTCCGAACGTTTCTAAAGATGAACTAAACTAAAAACTTAAGTTTATATTTAGAAACGAATTAAATTTTTACAATTCAAAAGCAATTGTCGATAAAACCCGAGCTTGAAAAACTGCAAGCTCTAAAGTTACTTAAAACCCTAAACCTTAAAACCATTAAGGAATTTTAACCCTAAGTAATTAATCAATAATTTAATTTGCATAATATCATTCAACTTTATAAAATTTCACAATTTTATAAAAATCAAATCATAAATTACAAAACAATGTGAGATGAAAACCTAAAAACAATTTCCTATAAAGCTATGCCCTTATCTTCATGTATAAACCTTATACATAAATAAGTAGACTAACCAAACACTTTAGATAACTTATCAATTAAGAGTTGGAATCATTTATCAATTGATAACTTATCAAAATCTAGTGATAACACAATTTCCTTATCACCTCTTCACTTATACTACATATGGACAATTTTTCATAAGATTTCATAAGCTTAACTTTAATAAATGAGACAAGACCACTCCATAACATAAAAAGACTTTAAATGGCAGATCTAAAAAGTGGAGAAAGGGGGGTCCATGCACTTGTCGTTCACCTATAAATCACTTCTTCTTACACATCACTATTCATCTCTTAATGCTTACATTATCAATAGTTGCAATTGTTGACTTTTGTGTAAGCTACAAGATAACACTTTCAAGACATTTAAACATTCATTCTCTCTCCATTTCCAACCGGCCACTCTCTCCATCATTTCTCTCCCTTTCAATTTCACTTTCACTTCATCTTTCTCTCCTTTGAAACAAACATAAAAAAGAGAAACAACCTTACCCCACAAAATCAATTTTTCTTCCATTTTTGAAGCTTCACTCACAGCATTTTTTTTCTTTTGTTCTTGTATCATTTTATTTCACCATCTAAGACCTTTTAAGACCATTAGAACCTTCCATAAACCCCATTCCAAAAGACCAAAAGGTTCGGGTTCCAAAAGGTAGCAAAAAGGAGGAGGCAAAGTTAAGAGCTAAAGTGGAACCTTAGTGCACAACCACCAAACTTTGCGTTAAGGACGAATAAGTGATTCTTGTGATATGTGGATTAGTATTTATGTTAAGAGACTTGCATTTCTTGAAGATATGAGTAAGGTTTAAGTTGTTATAACACCAAAAATCGTTTTAAGAAACAAACCATAAAATCCTTACATGAAGTTGAAATATAAGCATGTAAAGTTGGTCTTTTGTAAAGACATTTGTTTAATGCTTTGAATGGAAGATTTTAAGCTAAGAAAATCTTGAAATAAGAACTTTAATGGAGAATGATCATGCTAGACGTGAGGGTTCCATAGTCATTTGAATGTTGATTTTGTTTCTATTAAGTTAAACATGCTCAAATTTAGACTTAAGTTAAGGAAAAATCCATCATATGAGGTTTTATAAAAAAACCAACTTTTTATAACATAAGCTATGATATGGAGGTTTTATTAAGTATAAGATCTTTTATTTTTTTATGTGGAGCATGATTTAAAGGATCATTTGATGGAATAAAACTTAAGTTAAGATTTAGACACAAGTAGTCTAAGTGCATAATCTACCACCTAAACTTAAGGAAATGATGAAACAAGTTGAAAAACCAAGTAAGGACCCCTTGGAACCATCATGAACAGATCTGGAACGTGGGAGAAAGAAGCCTAAAAATATGATAGAAGTGAAAGAACAAAGTGAAAAGATTAACCAAAGCAAGTATGGTAAGCATACAAAGCCTAAAACTCTCAAAACAAACTTAGAACTCTAAGATGGGCCTTCAATGAAATTTTGACCAGCACCTTAAAGTATCAAGAGAGGTTGTTTTGAAGCCCATAAGAAATCCACCTAAGGCCCCATAAGCCGACCAAAGTCACTAACTTTAGTTTGAACCAGAAACAAGCTCATTTGACAACTTAAGCTCACTAAAGGGCCCAATAAGTGGTTGTTAGCCTTAGGAATATAAATCAAAGTTGTAAATCTAATCTCAAGGAGTATTTTAAGCTTAGGATAAAATCTTAAGACCAAGCCCAAAGAATTTCTTAAGTTATTAAAAAGCCCATTTACCAAACAAGGCCCAAAAGCACTCCAACACATGAGGAATGCTACTATTCTAACCCATGGACAGAATTGTATACCTCATCTCAAAAATCTAACCTTACCACGTTAAATTACACTCGAAAACGATGAAGATTGACTATAAGATCATAAAAATCGAATTTAAAACGAAAAAGTTATACGGGATTGAACTTTAGGTAAAAACCGGGGAAAAATTACGAAAACTAGTTAAGAATATAACTTAAGGAAAATTTACTTAGTTTCTTAAGTTTGTTTCAATTCCTTATAAACATTATTTCAATGACCAGGGGACACTGTTTACAGAGACGACTTGCCTCCGGATTACTTTGATTGACCCACATGGCAGAGTGAGTAAATTTCCGATGACTCTTTACTTGATTGTGCTTGTAGAGTAGATGAACCTAAACTTATATATATAAATTTGGATGCTTGTGGGATATGGGAGATGCATGTGTATGAATTTATGGATGAATGTGATAACTTGTTAATTGTATATATAATAATGGGAATTGTTTGTATTAATTTATACATGTAAATTGTATGGAATGAAATTGTTTGATCACACTAAAAATCAAGTTAATCACTTATACGATTAAGTACTCAAAATGAATCATGCATTCCCCATATTGCATACGGATAACACCGACTACCGCTTCACGTAGAAGATGGGAAGAGACTTACAGGAATACGAGTTTCCTGCAGAATTTGGCACTAACTATGCCATCATATATATTGAGTCTCTGTCTTAAGCTGATGGGCTTACTAGGCGCTGGGAGACGTCAACCGTCAGCGAGGGGCCGAGTCTTGTGACTTCTACTTAGGGCGTTTGTTTATGGACTACAGGGGCCACCACACCGCTGGACTTGGGATTTTAAAAAATATGATTTGATTTTGGTAAAGGAAGTATACATATATATATATATATATATATAGAGAGAGAGAGAGAGAGAGAGAGAGAGAGAGATTTGTTTTGGCATGAGCACGATAATGCAAATGAAATAAAACCCAAGGTCTAGAACATAGATTTTGGTTTGGATCGGTTAATTATCTCCAAACCTCGACTTCAGGGGGTTAATTCTGAGTCGTATGCAGTTCCTAGGTCACTGCATGCGTTGTTTGGCATACTGATTGTTCATGCATTCATATGAATTGTGCATCTAATAAATTTCTATCATGGTACTGACGAGGGTATTTATCTCACTAAGCTTAAGCTTACACCCCTATAGATTTTTGTTGATGCAGGAGAACTTCTTCACTAATCCGGGCCGAGGCATGCCCATGGTAAGTCTCGTATAGAGACGGGTTAGAGCGATCAGAGAGCGAAGAGGACATTTTGTAATAGATTTATAGACATTTAAATACTTTTATTTATTTATTTATTTTTCTCGTAACACAGATTTAATGCAGTTCCGTTATGAACTGCATTTGTCTGTAAGTTTTTTCTTTTTATGGGTCCCACGAGCCCACACAATTAGCTAATCTATAACAAAGAAGTAATTTTAGTTAAATTGCTCTATATTACTTGTCTATGGGCCTAGTGGTAATGTAGAGTGGAAGGAGCCTTGTGTGTCGTATGAAAGGCTTATGATCAGCAAGGGGGTTGATAATAGACCTTTATACAGTACACGGCGACCTACCATGACAATGATACTGTTGAGTTGTGATACTCCCTCTTGAAATTCCCAATACCTATAATGATCCTCTACAGTAGACTTATATAATTCATTATTTAAAAAAAAATTCGTTCTAATTTCCGCATTCAAATCATAGATGTGGGTGTTAAATGTTTTGCCAAGTTTAGAAGGTCTAGATGTAAATGGGAGTGCTATAATATCAATTATGTGTCTATGTTGATAACTTGGTGCAACTTCAATGGACTCAATCCAAGGGATCTATTTAGGAACTATTTTAAGAAGGTTTGTCACAAAAGGAAATAATCCTAAGTAGGCACAAGGTCGCCAACCAAAAGCTTCAACAAATCATATAAACTTCTATTAACTATTTTAGTTAGACCATTAGCTTAGAGGTGATATGCAAAAAGAAATTGTAATTTGTTTCCTAGCATTATCCATAATCCCTAAAAATAGATTTTAAATTTGACACCTCTATCTAACACTATTGTCACTCCCCGAAGCGGTAGAGTTGTAACAGCTCCGCCGTGTAAACCATCCTAAGATAGAAGTTAGCCTTACAACCGCTATCTTAGACCTGATCTACATAAGGCGTTCACAACTAACCCGCTTTGAAGTAAGCAATTTGTAATTTAAATAAATCATTTACCTAAGAAAGTGAGAAAATTTATATATATACACTATAATTCAATTATTACATTATTCAAAAATGAAAAATTATAAAATAAAATAAAACGTGGACCTTAAGAATATATGTTTGTTCTTCAAATATTTTTCCTCACTCTCCAGGATTCAGCAGTTACTAGCTTCAGAGTAGTTGTTTGCTGCTTCTTAGCCAGCACCTACACGATGTCTATAGGGATGTGAGCAACCACAGCTCAGTAAGTTAGGATGGAAGACTGAAGACTTAAAACTATACCATAAACATAACAAGATTTTCAATCAACTTATTAGGTGCAATACATGTGCAAGCAAATGCCATCGCACGACGTTGTTTGGCCCGTCGTGAGATTAGAGAAATTGCGCCTGCTCTAATCCGGGTTGAGGAGTTACCATTAATGCAACAGCTCACAACCAAACCCAAGCTTGTGCAATGGAGATCTCGCTCCTCCCGTAACTACCTTCGAACCATTGACTTCACCTTCACTACGACCTCCTCTCCTGTCACTTAATTCGATTGAGGATGAAGAAGGGACCAATTACAATCCTGCGCTATCCCTTTTGAAGGGGTTGGTATTTAGCCGAAGAGTCCTAAGTTCCCTTAATGGCTTGCCATGTAGATCCGATTATGATTATAGGTCGTATATTTAATTAGGTTAAGTTTAGGGTGATCAATCATTTCATACAAACCATACAATACAAGCCAGCACAACAGATAAAATCATAGTATCACTCATAATCAAGCACATGTACACATCCAACTATCTAACAAGCACAACTAAGCATAATCTTAAGTCTCCAAAATACAACATCGTATTAATCCCAACTTACTTCGACTCCCCACTTACTCACTCGAGATCCGATTTACTTAGGCCATCGCCGATCATCCCTATAACACAAACGTGGTTTCAGTTTTTCATATAACTATTATAGGTTCATTTTATCCTATAACGCTTATTGTTATGTTTTGTTTAGGGTTTAATATGCCTAATTATCTAGTTCTTAAGTCTTTTACAATTATTCTAGGTTTGGGGTTAGGTTCAGGTTCGGTTTCTGCATCAATTTCTAAATTAAGTTCTAGTTTGATTTCTAAGTCTTAAATATGCTCAAATCCTAATGTGAAATTAATCACATTAAGCTCAAGTATTCAAATATCCTATTGGGTCTTAATTTATTATTCTAAACTATTCGGTACACGCTATTCCTTATTAAGGTATCGGATTTATCCCTGATGTGAGAAAATCTTACATTTTTATAAAATTATCAAAAATTAAATCTTATTTTAGATTTAGTATTATTCTGATTTTTATTATAATATTATCTAAATAACCCTAATTTTTTTTAGATTTATTAATTTTCAATTCCACATATTACTAATTTCTTACAATAACTACCTAATTTCCTAAATTAACTATACTTAATACTCAAAAGGCTAAGATTAGGTTTCCACATCAGAGATTAACATCCCTAAACATCTAATTACTATTTAAATTAATAATTAGTATCTCAATCACCTAATTAACCCAAAATTACCCAATTTTTCCACCATTTTAGGGCTAAAAATTAACTTAAAAATTTCAAAAATTAATTTTTAAAAACGGGTTTCATAGCACTGTTCCATATCATCTAATTAATCTACACAAAAATTTTGGGTTCAAAACTATATTCTTAAGGTCATTTATTTCTAAACCGAAACATGCTCGATTTTGCATGATTTCTTAAAGACCCTATATCACAAGACATATTTTCATCAAAATAATATTTTTCCTAAAAACTACATATAAAAAAATTCCAGAATAACAAAATTCATAATTTTCTAATAATATTTACTATTTTTACAAAATTACACAAAATTAGGCTAGAAATCGAACTCATCGATTTGGGTGGCTCCGGCCATCGTCGGTGGCTATGGGTGTGTCGGCCCACCTGGGCGGTGCCAGCACCATGTGGTGGTAGTGGCCGTCCACTCCCAGCTGCTTGTCGGGTCTAGGTTCTCCTTTGTGGCCCTAACTGCATAGTTTTCCTTTTCTTTTCTTTTTTTTATTTTTTTCTCTTGAATTTTCGAAGCTCTCTATTTTTCTCACTCTCCAAACTACCCAAATGAGCTTCTGAAAAATTTGGGATATTTATAGAGCTTTGTGGTAATTAATATGCATTAATTTGGACAAGACATTGTTCAAATTCCTTAATTTTTGGCTTTTATGTTGCTCTAATTTAATTGATTGATTTTTTTCTTATTTTCCCTAGCTGCCAAGACCCAATTCTGGATCATTCCTTATTTTTTTCTGATTTTTCTTTATTTTTCCTTAATTAATTATGAACTTTCTTTAATTATTTAGTATTATTTTAGTACATTTTGCTTATTTTGAGTAATTACGCGTATTTCTACATACATGTAAATTCATATATATTCAAATAAATATTCCTAAATATTATTTATTTAGGTCATTTTATGATTTTTAGTATACATATAATTTATCTCTAGCGATTCGTTAATTATCGGAATATATTTTACACATTTCCGATAAATAACGAGTTATAGACTTAAAATTTGGAATTTTTATATTGTTTTATTTTATTGCTTATTTTCTTAAATTCAAACTTACGTGGTCATTTTACTAATATTTCTAACTTTACTTTATAATTTAGGCTCTATCGGATCGGGTATTTCAACCGATCGAAACCTCGAATGACTAGTTGTGGGGCTTACAACTATGGTTTAAGGTAACCTATGTAGCCTAATAATCTCATCAAAGAACAATTGAACGATATGAGAGGCATCTACGTCTTATCACAAAGAGTAAAATGTGTTATCATAGAGAAACAACCTACTACCGTAAAAACCAAATGATGTCTCTTAGATACAATATATCAAACTAAAAAGAGGCACATATTAATATCCCGTCCTTTTGATTTTTTATTCTTAATAGGATTTATCCTTTAAGGTAGGAAGTTATACAAGGTTAGTCTATGCATTATGTCTATAGTAGGCTAAATATTAAGCATGGTTAGTAATCTACTAAGGAGTTTTATAAAGGAAGGGTCTTTAAGTTCCTCAACCGAAGGTTTTATCTTTACAGGTAAATCTTGATAAATTGCAAGTGATGACTCTTTAACCTCTTTAGTTACTAAGATGTTTAGATCATTTTCTTTAGAATCACGTTTAATTTCTTTGGTACTCATGACAGAAAAGGGTTTCTCTTCTTCTATTTCACTTACTATTTCCTTATTCATACTTACCTTAAGTTCTTTAGGTAGTGAAAGACTTCCAACTCTTAATGATCTTGATTTAACACTAGATTAATGTAGGTGCTATGTCCAAGAAAAATAATAATAGAAAATCACATCTTTCACTTCTTGCATAGAAGGGTCTTTAATGTGTCTTCGAGGTCATACATACAAAGGTTGCACCACAACAAAAAAGAAACAAAGAAATACAAAGAGGTTTAGCTAATCCAAATGACTACCAATTGGATATGGTACACTAATAGATCCCACTCGACTAAACATAACACTCCATATGATAGATGAATGTAATATTAAGGTCGTTGGCCACCAACTCTTGCTAAATGAGCTACATAAGCATTGAAGGATAAGAGAGAAGACACAACTAAGTGCTCTCAAATGGATAATGTCTATATTTAATGATTTAGAGTAATCATTGTCTACATACAAGCAAATGGGCATTCACAGACTTACCCCTTTAAGGTTACAACACATATATGAAAAAGACAAAAAAGGGTAATTGGTATAGGTTATCGTGGATGAACACATAACGTCCAATATCACATGAACCAAGAGGATAGGTTTGAATCATGAGATGGTCTGAAAGCTAAATGGTAGTTGAAGGTTTGAACAGGGGTTTTCGTGCACCAACGATGGATATAACGCACCAACGTCTCACATAAGCTCAAGTTGTACTTGATATTGTGTACAAGCATGGTTGGAGGGCACTCACCACTAATCCACACTCATAATGGATAAGATAAGAGTAAATAAGAGTAAGCAAGGAACACACTTAGCTCATAAAGGAAGAGAAATGTCTAAATATCAATTTCATTGATTGTTGCAACTATTACAATTTACATTTATATGACCCAATTAGGATAAGTCTTAGGTTAGTTTAAATTACAAAAAGATTCCCATTAGAAAAGGAAAAAAGAATAATCTATAAGGGTAGAGTTGTAATAAGACAAAAAGAATATTTGGTTACAAAAAGGATAGTACAGATGTTAGAAAAATAAGGCATGTGTCAGCTTTCCATTTGTAGTCCTAGTAATGTTGTTTGCTGAGTAGAGTAGGTTAAGTTGGGGTAGGCAACTTTGATGTTCCAAAGTAAGGGAAGGTTAGTTTAGGAAGTGGTCCACTATTAGATTAGCCTCGGCTAGTCAACGCGAGATCGAGGTCAATTCGGCCTTGGCAATATATTAGGTCCGTAGTATGCTGGTTCAATACTTGACCTTATACAGATGTATTATGGAGGGGTTAGCTTAGCAACAGGTCGATCACCTTAACTGTGTCTTGGTTGAGATGGAGAGTAGAGTAGCTCGGCAGGTCAGACTGGAAAATGCATTACTCTTTAGATTTTAACTCTCCTTGTACAACTCAACAAACCATATGAGTAAGTCCTTGAGATTTAGGATCAAATTTGATTAGCTCTATGTTGCTTGTCTTCAAAAGTATACGAATGGAGGTCCATAATGTTAAAGGAGTTTGAGACTCCATATTCTTCAGGTAGTTAAATCCTATAAGCAAAAGGATTGATTTTTTCAACCACTTTAAATTATCCGTCAGCTTTGGGAGATAACTTACTCTTCCTTAAACTTGGGAATCGTTCCTTACTAAGATGGATCTAAACCAAATCGCTTGCTTCTTCCATCCTCAACGTTATCTCTCGAGCTTGATAATAGCTCAGCTTAGATGGTCTATGACTTTCTAGTACATTGCCCTAATAGCCTTGAATCTTTCTACAACCAGTTGATCATCATTCTAGTTGAAAGGGGTATCTGGTCCAATGGAAGCTTAAGGTTAAATCATAGGCAACCTCAAATGGCAACATACTTGTGATATTGTAGGCTATCCTGTTGTAGGCGAACTCAATTGTGGGTAAGCACATATCCCAATCGGTCATGTTTCAACCAACAGTAACCGGAGTAAGGTCCCTACAGTTTTGTTGATAGCCTTAGTTTGTCTATCCATCTGTAGATAACATGATGTATTGAATAATAGTTTGGTTCCCATTTACTTCCATAGGAACCTTTAGATGTGGCTCATGAATTTTAGGTCTCGATATGAAATAATGGTCTTGGGCACTCCATGAAGTTTGGTGACCTCCTGCAAGAAAAGAAAAAAGATAGCCGAAGCATTGTTAGTTTTAGAACAGGATATGAAGTGCACCATCTTATTGAATTGGTTTACAACCACCGTGATGGAGTCCTTCCCTCAAGACGTCCTTAGTCACCCTAACAAGAAGTCCATGCTTAACTCAAATCATGGTTTAGTTGGGATCAGTAATGGTAAATATTGTCCCTACTCGACTTAGCTCTTTACCTTTCTACGAGTAGTTCACCTTTCTAACATAGCTTGAGCATCCTTCATTATCTTTAGCTAAAAGAATCTCATGAATGATACCTCATGAGTTCAATGTTGCTAACATGTCTAGATCACCCTCCATCATACGACTTGCGCACTAATATCTTTCTCATGGAACAAGTCGAGATACATAGTCTCCTTTTCCTAAATAAGCATTCATCCTCCTTGTGATGGTCATTAAGTGTTTAGCCTTCTTCACACGTAGTATGGATTACACCAAAATGTGGATCCTCAGCATACAAGTCCTTAATCATAGAAAATCCTAGTAATCAGGTCTACAATTTGATCAAGAGGGGATGTTGTCTTGATAAGGTGTCAGCCACTACATTATTCTTTCCATTCTTGTACTTCACAACATAAGAAAATGCTTCTATAAACTTAACCTACTTAGCTTATCTTTGAGATAACTTGGACTGGCTCTTCAGATATCTCAAAGTTTCATGATCAATGTAGATCATAAATTCTCTAGGTAGCAAATAATGTTTCCATATAGTCAGGGCTTAGATCAAGGAGTAAAACTCCTTATCATAAACAAAATAATTAAGTGTAGCTCCTCTAAGCTTTTTACTAAAGTAAGCAATAGGTTTGCCTTCCTGCATTAGCATAGTATCGATGCCTAGTCCAAACGTGTCATACTCTACTTCAAATACTTTGTCAAAGCTCAGTAAAGTTAAGATAGGGGCAATAAGCAACTTCTCCATTACCTCTTCAAAACTCTTCTATTCCTCCTCTCCCTACTTGAACTCAACATTCTTTTTTGATAGCTCGATGAGTATGGCTACAATTATACTGAAATTCTTTATAAATCAGTGATAGAATGATGTCAATGAAGCGTCGCACGTCAATTGAACAAGTCGACATATGCCATTTAGTAATCACTTGTATCTTCTCACCATCGACTTGAATGCCACCACTACTTATAACAAACTATAGAAAGATTACCTTAGGTTGGCAAAAGTTACATTTCTTTCAATTGGCGTAAAGCTTCTCAACTCAGAGTTTTAAGAAAACAGCTCGAAGATGCTCTCAGTAGGTCTCCAAATCAAGACTATAGATTAAAATGTCATCAAAGTATACCACCACAAATTTCCCCATTAATTCTTAGAGCTCATGGTTCATTAATCGCATGATGTGCTCGATAAGTTTAACAGCCTGAATGGCATCACATGCCATTCATATAATCTATGGCAGGTCTTAAATGTAGTCTTCCATTCATCTCCGTCTTGTATTTGAATTTGATGGTATCCTAATTTAAGATCAATCTTAGAGAACACTTTAGCTCCATTTAGCTCATCAAACATACTACAAGCCTTGGTATAGGATACCTATACTTGATGGTGATGAGATTGATTACTTGGCTATCTATATATATCCTCTATGTCCCATCTTTCTTTGATACCAATAGATTTGATACGACACATAGGCCTAAGGACTCTCGCACATACCCTCTCTTCATCAATTCATCCACCAATCTCTACATCTTGGCAACCTATTTAGGGTTCAACTTATAAGTAGGATTATTCAGTAGTACAGCTCCTGGCTGTAAGTCAATTTTATGTTCAATACTTAGGATGGGAGGCAAACCTTCTAGTAGTTCACTTAAGAACAGATCAGCAAACTTATCCAATAAAGTTTTCACTTCGATAAATAGCAATTCCTCCTCTGATCTCCTCATCTCTAGTAGCCTTTTGACCAGCAAATGGGTTGGCTCTTCAAGCTTCATTTCTCTTTTCAACTTGGCTTAAGTCATCGCTAAAGCGTCTTTCTTCAAGACTTAACTTAGTTAAGTCTATATGTTTTTAACTTATCTAACAGTCATGAGGCTTAACTTCACCTTCCTGCCCTTGTAGTCTAGGGAACATGTGTTCTTCCTTCCATTGTATACTACATTTTTCTCCAACATGCATGCTCATCTAAGAAGAGTATGGGATGTACACATAGCTAACACATCACAAAGCACTTCATCTCGATAGTTTCCAATACTGATCTGCATAGTCACTTATTTATTTACTTATAAGGCTGCCTTGTCACTAAGCCAGTGTGGTTTATAAGACTTGTGGTAGACTTGGCCGGCAACTTTAATTGATGGACCATGAAAGTAGATGCTGCATTAGTGTAGCTGCTACTATCGACAATTAAGGCATACAGTGACCCATTCACCTTACAACCAACGTAAAATAAATTTTCTCACTGCTTGTCTTCTGGTACAAGACTTACAGTCATCACTCTCCTTAACACCCTTGTTGCTGGCATGAAATTACCTTCTTTAGTATAAATGATCTCCTTCTCCTTAGCCTGTTCTAACTGTTTAGATTCTTTAGGCTCCTTGTTAGTACTATCGACCTTAATGGTCGACATCTCTCCCTTGATCACATTACTCTCTTATTTAGACATTGTGCAGTCACATGTCCAAACCCCTAACACTTGAAGCATTTGATCTCACTTGTCTTCTTACCTGAGCTTTGGCCATTCTCAAACTTCCTTAAGATCTCCCTCTCCTTTGCTCGAGTAAATTGAGCAAGTTGGACCTCAGTAGCTTTACTTAGTTCTAATCACACAAGTTTGCTTGAAATAGGTCGATTAGTGGCAAGTCGACTGATTGGAGCTTGGAATCTTCTCGTTCAATGCCTCTTGATTCTCTAGGCAACTTGGATAGCTTCATCAATTGATCCAATGTCTATAGTCTCTAAAATATCTCTAATCTAGTACTTCAACCCACTAATGAATTGAGACATAGTTGAGTCTTCAAACTCAACGACTTGACATCGGATCATCAACATCTAGAATTACTTCACATATGCATCTACACTTAATCCACCTTACCTCAACTCCTGTAACTTTTTGAATGTCTCTTATAGAAAAAATAGCTAGGAACAAATCTTCTCCTCATGACTGTCTTCATTTCTTCCTAATTCCTAACTTCACATTCTCATTCTCTTCTTCAAGTGGCTTACAGATTCTTCCACCATAGGGCGGCATAGCCATTAAACTCCAATACAACAAGTCTGACCTTAGAATATCAGGTACCTCATGGTATTCAAACTACTTCTCAATCTTATTTACCTAGTCTAGATAGTCCTCAGCATTACTACTTCCAAAAAAAGTAATGATACGCATTCTCAACCCTTCTACTTTAGGAGCTTGAACATTCCTTTCCTCGAGTTCATAATACTCCTCCATTTCATCACCTAATTCCTTATCCTCCTCTTCGATTTCTTCTAATGCTAGTCAGCGTCTAGCAACTTAACCTACTCCTCTAGCTTACCGTAATCGAATAGGGTCATTAGCTCCAACGTAGTGGTCATTACCTCCCTCGAATTGTGCATTGGCTTATCGTCTATAGGGTTCATTTTCGATTCGTTGTCTATCTTCATTTATGGCTATCACCAAACTAGCCACCAAGTCAGTAAGTCTATCCAATCAGTCATCTATAGATTGAGGCATGAAACTTCCTTGTTGACCTTAGCCATTTCAAGAACCACTCTCTTGGTTTCCTAGGGTTCCTTCAATACTAAAATAAAAAATTGCTGTGTACTAACAACTGGAATAACACAACACTATAGCTATTACAACCAAACACACAATGAACTAAGCGAAATGCACACACTTTGTTTTTTAAGCAAGAAACAATGGAAAATAAAGTACAAAGTTTCTTTATCTCTAAACACTTTAAACGCTCACAACAACAACAAACAGATTCTAAAACACTTACAATGGTAATAAACCACTTAGAGAATAAGTAAAAGGGACTTGATCGAACATAGTCAAGCTCTAATACCAAGATGGTATGGGGTTACCATAGATGAACACATGACGTCCAATATCACATGAACTAAGGGGTAAGTCCGAACATCAAGATGGTATAAAAGCTAAATGGTAGTCAAAGGTTTAAGCAAGGGTTCCCGCATGACAATGGTAGATATGAAGCATTAACGTCTCACACAAGCTTAGGTCATACTTGATATTAGGCACAAGTGTGGCTGGAGGATACTTGCCATTAATCCATGTTCACGATAGATCAAAGAAAAGTAAATGAGATCAAACAAGGAAAATACTTAGCTCACACAAGAAAGGAAATGTCTAAATACCAATTTCATTGATTGTTGCGACTATTACAATTTATAAGTATTTATATGACCCAATTAAGATAAGTCCTAGGTTAATTTAAATTACAAAAAGATTCTTACTAGAAAAAGAAAAAGGAATAATCTAAGATAGAGTTATAATAAGACAAAAGGAATATTTGGTTACAAAAAAGATAATACGGATGTTAGATGAATAGGGCGCATGTTAGCTGTCTATTTTGTGGTCCTAGTGATGTTGTGTGCCGAGTAGAGTAAGTCCTAAGTAGATCCGATTAGGGTTGGTAGCTTGGCAGCTCGAACGTTCTGAACTAAGGGAAGGCTAGCTCAGGAAGTGGTCCATTATCAGGTTAACCTTAGCTAGTCAGCCTGGGATCAAGGTCAACTTGGCTTCGGTAATGTATCAGGTTGGCAGTATGCCGGTTCGGTACTTAGCCTTGGATAGATGTATTATGGAGGAGTTGACTTAGCAACAAGTCGATTACCTCAACTGTTTCTTAGATGAGATGAAGAGAAGAGTTACTTAATAGGTCAGACTAGAGAATGCATTACTCTTTAGAGTTTAACAATCCTTAAACAACTTGGCAATCCATATGAGCAAGTCCTTAAGCTCGAAAGTATGTAATTGGTTCGTGATCTCTATCGATAATTTACATATGACATGCTAAAAAGGGTAAAAATGACAAAGATTATGTTATACAAAAAAGTAAAGAATCTTTCTAGAATGTTGTGCTAGAAGATATGTGTCAAGAGGCGATTGGAAGCTTGTAGTGTGGTTAGCTAAGTTGTGACGAATTTTGAGGTTGTATGTCAATCATAGTATCCTACTCAAATAAGGTCAGAGTTCAAGTATTGAAGGATGCTTTGATCCTCTCTAGGTTAGGTATCTTGGTAGCTTAGCTTGGTCAACTTAGACACTACTTAGATCATGGTAAGAGCTTGGTAGTCAAGTTGACAATAGTATAAAAGATGGGGATTAGAATAGGAATCTTCGACCTAGAGGTTGTTAGCTAGTATTCTCCATATGAGTCCTTATAGTCCTCTAACTCGACTGCACGTGACTAGTTCAAAGAGTTGATTCCTATCAGTCTCCATTTACAATTACTATTCCTATTTGCACAAAATACTGATCGAGAACCCTTATCTAATTCCTCAATACAAAAATTGTGATAAATGCATTTTAAACCATGAATCAAGGGGGATCGGTATTGAATCTCATTCTCTTGATGAAATCATTACTAAAATTCAAGTTATCTTTTCTGTCATTCATTTTCTTTTATAGTTATGTATTGGCCATGTACATTACTATTAAAAAATGGTATTGAGTCAATAACTTGGTCGATCATCTTACGTTATAAGGGATTAAGGGATTCTTTAATGTCTTGTGTAGAGTGTAATGAGATGGGAGTATGCTGATAAGGAGATAGTTGAGGGTAGCACACCATATTAGTCAAATTAATCTAATAAGTGCCTCCATCCTCCACATTTTTATCAACGAAATTTTCATTTGCATATAAACATATATCATAAAGATCATACGCTTGCATTATATCATATGTGGGGAGCAACGGTAGATCAACTATCATTTGTTGCACTAAGGACATGAATTGAACCAATGTATGAACTTAAAATGTATTGTGTTCAAACAAATACCTTGATCTTTTGAAAATCTTAACATTAAAGCTATTAGGAACATGCTCTTTATTGAATGATTTGACCATTTCTACAATATTCTCAAATCATCATTATTATTTGAGAAAGTTAACTTATACAATATTTAACTTCCTGTATCAATTATGTGCTTATAGAAAACCTTAATCTCATATGTAGTGGGATAATTTTAATGCATGTATATATCTTATGCAAAAATTCCTCTTAAGTTGTGTTAATCTTTATTTACTACTTTTTAAGTTGATCTCTATCATGGTACAATTCTCATTGTTTACTTAATATTCTCAATATGATACCACCATTTTAACCTACTAGTGCAACAAGCAACATAGTTAGTTATATTGTATTATGCAAAACTAACAATAAGGCAATAGAACTTTAATCAAATCAAATATACTTCTTTGTAAACCACAAGATTGCATTTTTCAATTGCTAAAAACCGGAAAGCTTTTATCGAAACTAATTACTTGTCATTTGTAAAGAAAAAATATACTTTCAAAGGATTTTATTAATATAAATTGAAACAAAAATATAACTTTAATGCTATGTAAATAGCTATAATCTAAGGAGCAATGTAAGGTTAAAATTCTAAAGAGAGAAATTAAGATTTAAGAGTTCGATAAAAAAAAAGGACAAACAAATGAAAATATAAATATATATATAAGATAAAAGAAAATTGTACATTTTGATTTAAATTAGAATGAGAAAGAAGTTATTTCAACTATGATAAGGAACAAGTTTAGTAATACTTTTTTTTACAACTCACACTCACATACATATCCATACATACACATACCCAAAGGGTATGAAGGGGGAGAGAGAGAGAGAGAAAGAGAGTATTATTATTATTATTATTACTACCACATATATATATATACTTATATAAAGATGCAAGTAAAGTGTGCATCTTTAACTTATATAAAAAAAAAAACACATAAAAGAAGCATGTTTTCTCTAAAATATGAATAAACACCTCATATATGCTTTCGTCTATATCGATTTATGGAAACTTTTCTATATAGATGCATGTATTGAGTATGTTTTCTTTACATAAAATTTGCTAAACTAAAATGTAGTCTAGAACATCTCTAAAACTAGAAAAGCCAATTGTAAGTTAGATTTGCTATATTTTATTCATTTTAGAGGAAAGAAAGAAGTGCCAGTTTGAAATGCTTTGTTAAGAACTAATTTTTTAAATGCAATTTGTGAAAAACTATTTTGTGCAATATAGTCACCATAAGCGACTTGAAGATACATTTTTGTATGACAAGCAGATAAGTAATTATTGTACCTTAAGTGCAACGCTTTGTGATTTTTTTTTTTTTCAAATGCAACTTTTGTCTATAATAACTAAAGCAAGATGAAGCACATTTGCTAATTATGCTTTAAGGAAGGCACAAAATAGACCTAAGTTTCCTATTACAACTTTGGCTTCTTCTTCTTTTTTTTTTTTTTAAATCAAGAAAATTTCATTTTTACAATAAAAACACAAAGTAAATATGTATATATTAACAATTGCAACAATAACAACAGCTTTCAAAAGATGAATTGTGATTAACATCAAATTAGAACTTGACAAAATAACAAAATACTTTATATTTTCAACTTCCCAATATACATCAATAATTGCAACAACCACATCCTAAAGGTTATTCACAACTAATATTGAATAATATATTAGAATATAATAAATACATTAACTACCACAAAATACTAGTTAAGAATACTTTACTTTTCACATTCATTATAACATATAAGATTTACAAATGTTCTTCTTACATAAAATATTCCTATTTTTATTTAAAGGCACTAAAAGTTAGAATGATCTAAGATAATATCATTTGTTACTTTGTTATTAAAGTGGTATAACTCACTTTAAAGTTTCTTCCTTCTAGATAGAAGTAGAACTTTGTATAAATTAGTGACTTATCTCATATAATATAGTGTAAAACAACTTTGCATAATGCCCTCCCTTATATCTAAATTAATTGTATGCTTATGCTTTTAGGAATAGGTGAAGTCAACATAGCACCAACGGTTAAATCTATTAGAGGTGACTAAAAAAGTATAAATTTTGTTAGGACCAATGATCTTATATACTGTGAATTAATAAGTTAAGCTCGAGTCTAAGGATAGATATAGAATCGTGAGATTGTTGGGGTAAGAATAATATTTAAATTAATATGAGAAATATAAGTAAAAAGATCTACTTATTATTATAACTTCAATACATCTTATATTCATAAAAGGATTTTATTAAAAAGGGCACCTGTAATGTAATCTAATATTGACTAGAAAAGAAAATTGAAATCTTTTTTATGAAATCCTTACTAGTACTCGATTTACTTTGTAAAAGGTTAAAAGAATAACCTTTTACTTTTTTTTTCTTTGGGCCATATATATCAATTAAAATAGAACCATCAATCTATTAAAAAATAAAATTAATACATAAAACTTGTGTAAATTTTGTTATTAACAAAAAATAAATCGCAATGAATATATAAATAAAAAATTACAAGTAATACGGAAAAATACAATATAATATAATGAATAGTATTCTACGATTTTTTTATAATAACTTTATCAAAAAACTTGTAGCATTTATAATATAATTATTTTTAATTATATAGTTACTAATGAATAAATAGTGTTTTTAAGAATTTATTTAATTAACTATCATTTTTTTATTAATGAAATTTTTTTATTAGTTATGATAGAACAAAAAAACGAAAAAGAGAATCATTTATGATAGACAATGCAACTTAAGAAAGTAATCATTTAACTATGTTCAATCTTTTAATAATATTTGAACTTTAAGATATAAATATAATACACACTTTTATATTTAAAATAATATTGACTAATTAATTTTTTCTTAACTTTGGGGACTAAGGCTCCTTTAAGCCCTACACTAGATTTGTCCATACTCAAGTTTAGAAACTGGTTGAGAGCCATAATGTGCTATCCATATATGAGTTATTAACAAGCTTAGAGGAAGAGAAGGAGAAGGAGAAGGAGAAGGAGAGTATCCTCTACCAACTCCAAACAATGACCCGTACCATGTCTTGATCCTCTCTTTGGAGTTGCATAAAGAGTTATTGAAACCTTTAATAGAGTCGATTTACCTTGGAGAGAGAAGGAAAATAAAACAACAATATTTTATTAAAGCAAAATAAGGTACACCAAAGGTGTAGTTCATGAGCATAAAGTTTAGATTTTAGGTAAAGTTGCATTTAGAGAGAGTTAAAGGACTGATTTAGATGAGATTAGGAGGGCATAACTCTGAAGCCTAGAAAAAAGTTAATTTTTAAAATCTTTTTAAAAAGGGTAATAAATATTATATGTATGTTGTGAAAAGCAAATTATGATGCAATTTTAGACATGATTAAGTGGTTAGGTGTTTGTTTTTAAAATGCTATAAGTATCAATTCGATATTTTAAAATACATTAATTACTTAAATGCCATTCTCTCGTTAAGCTTTTTTTTTTTTACTTTTTTTTCCATAATAACTAATAATATTAAATTTATTCATCATAAAATTATATTAAATTAAATAAATTCTTCCAAATTGCTATTTTTAATTAGTACTAGACCATAAATAATAATTACTTTACTCGTATTATGATTGCCCAATTTTATCCCATAAATTATTAATACATAATACTAAGTATATAAATTGGTTCAATAACATTTTCTTTTATAACTAATATTATGAAAATGAACGTGGATAATAGAACAATAGATTGCATAACATCCCATGTTCAAAATGGTACTTTTAGCATTGATAATAAAACAATTTTGCAAAAGTTAACATGGAAAAGAAAATCATAGAGTACATATATTTATGTCAGATCACTTTTTTTACTTTACTTGCAATTTCTTATTCAAATATTTTTCAAACATACATAAGTTTTGTATATCAATTTTATTTCTTATTTGTTACAAATGGATAGTTAGATTTTGATTAATATACATAACATAATAAAAAAGTAAAAAAAAAAAATTTTTTTTTTGTCTCCCCTAAGATGTATGGAGTACCCATAATCATTTCCTAAAAATTTTTTCCCATCTCCTAACTTTTAGAAAATATTGTAGGTACAATCATTAACAACATTGTTTTACATGTATAAGACACAATATAATTGCAATAATAAGTCGACTGAATTAAGGTAAATCCAATCCTGTTAAGGGTAATTTTTCGTCTAATTCTTATTGGGCTTTTTTAGGTTCTCAAAACTATAAAGTGGTCAAAAAGGCATCGGAAAGGCATCGGAATTTCTTTCGATGTGATCACTATGATACTTGAGTAAGCCTCCTACCAATAAAAGAAACCTAATATGGTATGGTAAAAAGTGTACAAATTATGTTCAAGCTATTAGAAAAGTCCCCTTGGTTAATATCTAGCTAGGCCTCTTATAGTTGTAGATTGGCAAACTCCTATCTTAGCTTAGCTAACTTGGTAAGTGTCACGAACTGAAGACGGCCTAGTCGTAGCAGACGCCGTATACTGTACAAAGAACTCCTGATTGGTTACCTTTTTAATCAAGAACTCTTTATACAATATACAAGGCTCTACGACCACTAGTTTTCCAAGAACATACAAATTCACATGATATCATCACATTAATATATTTATATAAAATTTGAACTACAAAGCTTACATTATACAGCAAGTAAGTACAATTAAGTCTACAATATTACTAAAACAAAAGTACATGAGTAAAGGTCTACATAAACTATTCTCTCAATACACAGAATAGCTCGCTTCTGCCTAAGTCCCCAAGTTAACCTGTAGCATCTCTCGGCCAGCCTCTACAGACAGGCGATCCTACACCAAAAGTCTAAAGGGGTGTAAGCCTAAGCTTAGTGAGCAAAACCCTCAGCCACACCACAAGCAAGTTATAAGTACATTATATTCACGCATATGAATGAATGATCAAACAGAATGGCAAATAATACGTATACTTAACTAGTTCATATACGTAACTCGGATTTAACGCTCTCCGAAGTCGGGGTTGGAGTATAGACGGCACCAATCAGATCCGGGTATTATATTAGAACTTTATTTACTACGGAACTCCACGCTCCATACTCAAACTAAATAATTCTTTTATTTTCATAAAAACTAAGTTTTAGTATAATCGTAAGTGGGCCCCCGCAATCCACAATCACCCCTAAACGGAGGCCTCTAGACTTGATCCTAGCTAAGCGGTTGGTGCCTCCAACGCCTAGTGTTCCCGCAGGCCAGGATAAGGTCATTTTGTACGAGTGTACCGTACAGAACCAATAAATGAATAATAATAACCACCGAATGGCCTCTCTTTACCTCCGTGTGATATGAGGGCTGGAATTATATTTATGCGATGCATGTTAATGCATGTTCCAGTTTCTTTTTATAAGCCGAGTATACTTAAGTTCAAATTATGTTGTGACCATCCAATAGTACACATAATCACTTTCTGTACTACCATGCAACAACAAAGCATTCTCTGTACTTAAGATAATTTCACAATTCAACACACAAGATCATATACAAGCATTTCTCAAACCCCACACAATAGTCAATTAACAATAATATTTAAGTCAACTATCTACAATCATAAACAAACATGGAATCATAGGGTAAATACTCACTCGGCCATAGCGATTCGCCTTAATCGTAGTAATCGATCGGAAGGTCCTCGTTCACCTTAAGGTCACCTGATTATTATATTATAATAACGCTAATAAGTAACTGAATTAACTAATAATTCTAGTTCCCTACTTCTACTTAAATTACCTTAATTTTTTATTCGATTAGACCTTAGTCTTAAACATTTGTAACTTTTTTGTTTTATTTCTAATATTTATGAATTTATAGTCGTTTTTCATTGTTTTCGGACGTACGTTTACACGGTAATGTCCGTTTTGGACGTTATAACCTGTGTTTTACGATATGAACTAACTTTAGAGAAATTTTAACTATGAACACTTAATTGCTCTTATTACTTATATTTATATCCTTTGTTTATACTTAATGAGACTTAATGAGTTAGTTAACCCTTAAATCTTTATACTTAGAGGATTTTACTTTGCTATGACTAATTCATGTACTGAATTAAGTATATTCCATTTTAGAAAGTGTATTAGGGTTTACTAATTTAGATTCCTAATTATGATACACTTTTCTTCTTTTCTTAGTTTCTAATTTATGCTTATGTCATCGCTTATGTCATCGCTTGCTTAGGTCATGACTTATGTCATCACTTGCTTATGCCATGGCTTATGTCATCATGTGCTTACCTCATCACTTACTTCATTATGTGATGACATAAGCCTCTCCTCATGCCTATGTCATATGTATATGTTTTATGTACATTTTATTCCTTCCCTTATACTTATGTACATATACCTTATACATATACATACTTATACATCTCCTTAGGCTTATACCGTATTTATCCATGTATACATACTCATATATACCTATACGGTTGGATACGTATTTTTATACACAAATTCGTATGCCTAATATTTTCCTTAAGAAAAGCTTTCTAATTCCATTCTTTTGTGTTTTTAAGTGTGTAATTAGTATAGTATAGTATAAGTAGGTATAGTTAAGTATTGTCTTAATTTGGTTATGTACATGGTTAATACTCATATACAAAGGTTCTCATATAAGTATTCCTTTGGTATTCCTTCGGTATTCCTTCATGTACACATACCTAAGAGCACATACACATGTATTTCTTCCCTCCCCCTCATGGTTTCTCACTTTCTACACTTAAAGATAAAGACTTTATGCCCTCTTCTTCATGATCATAATTAACACAAGCCTACTTTTTTAATCTACCTAATTACATAACTAATGAAGGAGATAAAACAGCATAAAGTAACATAGATACATACCTTTGCTTATGTTGGAATTAAGGAGACAAAAAGTGAAGTGATGAAAGTGAAAGAGGAAGAAGAAGCTCACGACAATGGTGGGAGATTTTTGGTTTGTTTCTTTTGTTTTGTTTTTATTATGGAAGACAACAAATGGTGGGGTCAAGATGAAGAATAAGTGGACTGCAACACTATAGTAATTAAGGAAATTAAGGGAAAAATGAAGGAAATGAGGTATTTGGTGAATTGATTAGTAAACATAGTTAATGAAGTCTTACTTTAGGTCTTTATAGCTTATCTATCTCATTTGATAAACTACTTTGGATAACAAGTGCAAAAATTATTAATTCGAGTATTAAAGTTCACTATATGTAACCTAATCTTCAACTATACACCTAATTCTAAGTAAGACTATCTTAATCATATACTTAAGAAATAAATGTAAGCTATGATTTATTATTTTAGTTTCTAAAGGACTACTTAAGGATTCAACACATATATGCATGATTGAAAGTTATCTCTAATCTTTTTCTAATGCTTTGGCAAAATATAATGATTATATTAGTAATTAGGGTTTTGGGATATATTATGATGAATTAGTGCACATATATCTTTAAAGTGATCATTTTAAGGTTTCAAGCAGTTTTGAATGGAATCAATACATTTAGATGCATTTAAGATAGTAAAGTTTCTTACGTGATTAATGAATTCTTTTAGGGTTTTCTCCTGGTTTTCTCTTTCATTAGCCTTGTCGACTCTTAAATTGTCTAACATAATTGAGTCTGTTTCAAAAACTAGATCGAACATTTTAGGGGTTTACAGTAAGAACCTAACAAGCCTCATCAAGTAGGGCATGAGTCAAATGTGATGGCTTACTGATAAGCTTGATGATGTCTTAATTACAGTAGTCTCATCCCATCAAATGTGCTGCGGCTATTAAGCCCAGTTAGGATCTGGGATGTTGATAAGAATAAGGTGCTCAAGGTACTGGTTTGAGCACCTTTGTTGTCCTATAAATTGCAATTCTAAGAGCCTTCTTGTACATAGGGTGAAGCAAAGTACTTAAGGCGCGAGTACATTTTTAGTCATGTAAGGCATTTGTCTTTACATTAGGTTTAGGCTATCTTCTCAAGCCCTTTGCTTCTTTTTAGGTTTTAAGACTTAAGCCAATTCTAGCTATCAACAAATCCCTAATTGTATGATTCTGTATCCATCTTTTAAAAGAAAATATTTGTATGCTAAAGATTGTGTTGAGCCTTTTATAAAAATAGAGGAAAAAAGAAGAATCTTGTATTATTATACCAAAATAGTTTTAGAGGAACTTTCCTTTAAAATTAAATTTTTGAAAATACATTATTCTTATATTGTTCTCCAAATTAATGGCTCAAAGTGGTTTATATGAAAATTACCCGTTTCTAATTTAATTTCCCTTATTTAGAGCTATAAATAATTAGAGTCAAGATTATATCGTGTTAAACTAGAGCTTCTCAAGTTTGAGTTAAAATTTTAAAACTTGAGCTCAACTTAAATTTAGTCAAACTTAGAATCTTTAACTCTAATTCAACTTAAAATAGCATTAATCGAACTCGAACTCGATTTGATTAAACTCATTTAAATTTAATTTATTTTAAAAATATATATTTTTTAATTATAATAATATTAATATGTAAAATCGACTTAAACTCAATTAATATTTATATTTAACTTAAATTTAATTAAATTTATAAACTAATTAATTTAAATATTACGAAATAATCACTCGAGTAGCGGAAGCTCATTTTGATATTTTCGGAACCCAACTCTAGTAATTATCAACTTACGAATAATTTAGCTGATTTTGGCTTCTATCCCAACCAATACCAAAATGACGCGTCGTATATTAGATAAACTCCCGTGTGGATTGGGAATTCCAGAGTTTCAGGTCTCGAGAATTCACGACCACGTGTTAGTAAACGTACAGAGAAATTTTGCCTTGAAAAAGAAAAGGAAATTTCTAATTTTCACGTATCTGTCATGTTTTGGCCCAAAGCAAGCAAAATAGCTCATTTTTTGGAACTTTTCTTCTAAATGGTAATGTCAGTCTGTCATATCTTTGATGCTTTTGAAATTTAGCACGACTACTTAATCTTCTTCTGCTTAGAGATCTCTACTGAAAGCGAACTACACTGGTTGATAACACCTTTCTAATTCGGCATGTGCAAGAATTGAACCGAAACACCCAACTCGCGATAAGGTAAATGCAATGTTCGTTTTGGGTAGTTTACACTTTCAGTAATGATTATTGTCGCGAAATATTATGACCGAATTGCTGGTACGAAGCCCGTGGCAGTACTGTTTGTATGTTTTCCATGATATTATTTAAAGACTACTGGACATGTCTGAAATTGTCTGAAATCCACGTGTATCGGCTTGCGAATTCGGTTTGTATTCTCGCGATACTAATCGCTGCTCTCACACTTTTGGGTTTTGTTCGCTTCATCCATACATACTTCAGAGACATTTTCTGTTGTTTGCAATATCATTTGTTAATTGGGTCGTTCTTGGTATGTGTAAATATGTGAACATTCTCTTTTTTGCTGTTTTTATTAAAATTTGTGAATTTAGAAGATAAAAATTTGATTTAGGAGTTCAATGTTCTTAAAGATATCGACTATTTTCATATCCGATGATGGGTTGAGTCTCTTATTCTGTTTTTTGTGGGATGTGTGATCATTCTTGCGAAATGTGAAAAGTTTCTTCACTGATTTTCTTGACAAGTGCCCCATGGGCACTGTTAAAGAACTTTTAATATATTACCTCAGGGTTATATGGACTCGCAATTACATATAGGATAGAGATATTGGGGAACATTTCTAGGTAATGTAGTTGTTAATTCATTACTTTGTGTTGCCACTGCTAAACTCAGGTAAGACGGTTCAGCAGGATTATTCTGAAAGATGTTTTGGCATTGTGTGCTGCTAGCTAGTCCAATTTCTGGAAATTATCAATGGCATTGTTTAAAATGAGCAGCCATATTAGTGTTCTTCATAGGCTAGATAAGTAATTCCATGAAGTGTAAAGCCGTTGGCATAAAAAAGGGATTGCTGTTGATGATCTTCAGGGTAGAGTTGTTTCGGGAATCCTTATTTTTCCTGTCGCATGTCTGCATAGAGTTTCTGTTTAAGTGCTTTAATGTTCAGGGATTAAAAAGGAGTCAATATTGGGGATGTTATCATGGCATCGGTTCCCCAATTGGCTGCCTGGATGTCATTTTTCTTTGGTTAAATCTTGGTGCATGATCTTTGTAACTCTTTATCACAGTTGCTGCTCATCATGTATTATTCTCCAATCAAATGGCATCATGTTTCCATTTAGCGAAAATCCTATTGTTTAAGTATCAAATTCAAAGAAAAAGCGAAGTTCAGGGCATGATGTCAACGCCAGAAAATAACATTTAACCTGTTGCTGTAATTTATTTTTAGAATATCTACTAGACCAACAATGTCAATTCACTTCTATTTACTCTGCTTAATTTAAGAACCCCCCACACCTCCCCCCCCTCCACCCCAACACACAAAAAAAAAGTTACGCTTGGGATTGAGCATCTAACTTGGAAAGATTGAGCAAAGAAAATGATTTTTATGAAGTCTGTTAAGATTGATATCACAACTATCTAATCTAAAAGCACAAGCTTATAGATGCAGCATGAGCTTTTATATCTTCACTTCACAATGTCAAACAGGCTGCAGATTGGCATTGTCTTTGATCCTTTGTTCCTTTCTATTGCACTTTGAAATTTCCAGCATCTGAGGTGGGCTTTAATAAACTGGAAGTATATAGCCAGGGTCCTCAGAGACTTTAACTGGATGGGATGGAATCCCTATACTTCTATTTGCACATTTTACTTGGAGGGTTAAGTATCTGTAGAGAGTTTTAGAAGCATTTTATATATGTTTTCTCTGTCTCGAAGAGCATTCCTTGTCTCAAGAAAATTGAAAGTCATGGAAGTTATGAGGCAGAAGTGCTTTTATGATGATTGACAGAGTCGAATCAATGCTTTCAGGTTTCAATGGGTGAGACTGAACTGACTAAGGGCAGCAAAGGTGCTTGCCATGGCAAAGGAAACAGCCTCAGCAAGGCATTCAATCCATCTATATCCAGATTCTTTGAGCAGCTTCCTCACAAGCTACAAAATTTTGCTCAAGTAAGTTCTACCATTTGATTATATAAGTTTGGTTTTTGGATGATGGGCTTCCTTGAGTGAGGAGTGTTCTACTGGATTCATGGCAGTCACGGCTCAATATGTTTTCTGAACAAAATGAAGGGATGAACTTGGATAATACTTTCTTAAAGAAGGAAGTTGGATCCTCGACTGAATATGAAGTCAATCTAGAAAAGCAACTTCAAGCTTGGAAAGAAAATCCGAAATGGGTTGACCAATACTCAGAAATTAAGGTAAGGAGATTACCAACTAAGGCAAATTCTCTTGTATTCATAAATTGGCATCCAATATGTAATCAATTTCTGAACACATGTTTAGTTTCAGACCTTGATAGTAATGTTTATCCTAACCTGTCAATGACTATGGTTCAAAAGAAGAAATCAACCATTCTATGTAGTCAAGATCCATTAAGCCCCTGCAAGTGGAGTTTCATTGCTCTCAATTGTTTTGAATTCTTCTTAGGGGTTAGAGCATTCTAGGTATTGTGGAGATATGTAGATGCTACAGATATAGGAATTGATGAAAGTAAGCATGTTTGGGCTCTATTTGTAAGGTTGTGGACCATCTTGGTTAGTAATTTAGGACTTAAAAATATTTGCATGAAATCATTTTCTCTTTTTTTTTTTTTTTTTGGAAATGAGATTATCATTCGTCACTTGAAAAGCTTGCCAACTGCTGGAAGTGGCAAACAAAAACTATATTGGAGACCAGATAAACCACTAAAGAGTAACCTTGTGCCAGGCGGCAAATTTATGGCTGCCAAAAAGGGTGAATTGGAAAAGTGTTGTTGGAAATGAGTGTAATTTTGGGCTATCTGACAAGATTACCTTAGTTGAACACAATTTGCTGAAATTCTCAGCTATCAAATGATTTGTCAGTAATGCTTGTGGATGCATTTGGATGGCTGTTTACTCCAGAAGGAAAAATAACCTGTGTTTAACGATTAGTGGAAACTTCGAGAGCATATTCAACCTCAAACAACTATTTACTGCAATTGACCTCCACTGACTGGATGTAGTTGTAGTGCCAGCAGCTGTTTTCTCTAACCTTCATTATCTCCAATGGTCAATTGTGCTGATATATTGAATTTGCAGAAGTTGATTATTTTTTTCCCAGTGAAAATTTTTGGAGGAAGATAAGCTTCCTGCTTGGTCTTTTAAGTTTTCCATTGGTTTTAACCTTGAAACCCTGAAAAGAGTTTCCTCTCTAAAATTTGGTGCCTCAACAATATTCATCTTGTGGCAATCATTGTTCATGTATGGAAACATTATCATCGCTGTCAACTATTCATGCCAGATTGTTTTGGGGTCTAATTGTGTTCTTGCCAGGTCAGCGTCCCAAAAGGCTCTCTTTGCAACCTCAGTGTAAGAGCCAATGCTGGCTTGCCGCCAGATGCTATATATAATATTGTGACAGATCCTGATAATAAGAGGGTTTTCAAGAATATTCAGGTAATTTGTTCAGACTCCCTTTGTAGATTTAGCTGTTGAACTTGCAGCCTTTTGAGGGGAAATGTGTATTAATCTTCTTGTATTTCACATGCAATTAAATTGTGCTGGATAAATTTTTTTGATGTTGCTACATCAAACTCTCAGGAAGTTATATCCAGAGAAGTGTTGATTGACGAGGGTCTTAGGCAAGTTGTTGAATTGGAGCAAGCAGCTTTATGGAAGTTCCTTTGGTGGTCTGGGACCATCTCAGTACATGTCTTAGTAGATCAAAACAGAGCTGATCACTCGGTAAGCAATTTGTTCCTATGATCACCTGACCATTGTTTTCTTTTTTAGGAAACAAGTCACCATGGGAACTTCATTCAGAGATTTCATCCGTCTATATTCATCTTAATCAGCCATTTTAAGTAGTAACCTCTTCATATGTTTTCATTTGGTCATTCTTTTAAGCCAAGCTTGGATAAGTGTAATTTTCTTTACTAATAGGTGTTTGCCTACCCTTAGCTGGATTGACATCCTATCCTCTCTAATGGGCACCCCAGATTTACTTGTAAAACTAATGGTCTAGGATCGATGAGAATGGCATAAATCTGCAGTTATATTGTTTATGAGCTGAGTATGTTTATTTTTCAGATGAAGTTCAAGCAATTAAAAACTGGATTTATGAAAAGATTTGAAGGCTGCTGGAGAGTGGAACCTCTTTTTGTTGATGAAAATATGTGTTTCCCTTTCAAACCTAAAACATGGGATGATTATCAATCATGTACGGGTGGTAAAGGAAGGGTAGGGTCAAGGGTGAGCTTGGAGCAGCTGATCCAACCAGCTATTGTTCCCCCTCCACCGATTTCCTGGTATCTTAGGGGAATCACCACTAGGACCACGGAGATGCTCATAAACGATTTGCTTGCAGAAACTGCCAGAATAAGGAATGGTCTCAATCCCGCCAAATTGGATGACAAGCTTGAAGCATCTCACGAGTTGCTTAAAGCATGTGTTCACGAGACTAATGACATCAAAGGTAGATGGGCAGTACACCGGAGGTTGGTTAGGCAGAGGAAGCGCGGGCTGCGATGCGGTGAGGAGGAATAGCTCAATATTGGTCGGCTCGTGCAATCGTTGCAGTATCTTAGCCTTGTTGTCTCCTGCTTCTTGTATTGATTATCTTGCGTTGAATCACTCAACGGAATGTATGACCAAGGATCTGTCATGGTATTTCTGAATGTCTTTGCAGCTTATATAAACTGCAATTATAGAAAAGAACAATGGTTTTAACTCATGTGCCCCCTGTAAGTGGACCTCAATGAGCCGGGGGAATACCTTTTATGGTAATATCAGCTCGCATACCGTTCCTGCATTGAAGGCAAGGTATGCGCATCTCTTATATTTTATTTTATAAGTATGATGACATTGGGACCTTCATAATTATTACTCTCTCTCTCTCTCTCCAATGACGAGGAATTCAAATATGTATCATCTATTTATCTTTATGGAAGGATAACTTTTTACACCGATTGAGTCTCGGCTATTATGCCAGTGGAGGGAATCGAACAGATCTTGACGACTAGAGGTTAGGTTTTCATAAAATTGCAGTGTGATGACTTCATAAGATGTTAATTGGCAATAGTTAGTCCATTATATCATGTTAAACGTGCTTCATAAATGCTATAGAAAAGTTTGCAGGAAAAGCATAAGTTGAAATCTATTTATCCTAGCTGTAAATCATCGTCAGGAACAGCTTATCAGCTTGAAAATTAGTCAAATGTGTTATACTAGAAGTGGGTGCTATTCGATTCGGTTGAGTATGACATGGTTTGTCCTTAAAAGTCGAATTGAACCTGGTTTAATTTTTTTTTTTTTTTTTGTAATTTAAATCTGACCCTTTAATTCAATTTATAAGTTTTTTAACCTAAAAAAGGGTTTGGTTTACAGTTTTAACCAAAATCTTAAAATATTTTAGAGAACTAACTAAAAGGGGAAAAATAAAAAATGAAAAATTCAAGCCTAGTGTTTGTATTTTGGAACATAAATTTCAATATAAATATGTAATTGGGAGCTTAGAAAATTAGAAATTAAGGTGGTGACATTTAATATGAAGGTTTTAAATATGGTAAATATACATAAAGTGATTAAACTATTATTTAATAAAAATAGTAAATTTAATTAAAAAATTGTGATAATGGACACGTTTATATATATGTTGTTATATTTGCAGTATAAATATTATTATTTAATTATATAAAAAAATTAGTACATTAACCTTTTTCATGATTATTAAATGATTTTCCATAGGATGATGGGTCATTTTGGAAAAGTTACAACCTTATAAAGTATATGAGCTAAATTTCATGAATTCGAAAAGTTGGGTTGTTTTAGACTAAATTATGTAATAGTTGTAGTTTTTCTAAGAGATAATTTACTTGGATAAAAGTAGTGTTTTCTATATGAAAACTTTGGAAATTGTATATAAAAGATTACTTCTTTTCTGCGGGCCCCCCCTTTTTAGTTTGTTAAGATCTCATGTCAGAAAAATCATTCTACCGTTGTTTAGAAGTTGGAAGCCCCTTGGGTACATGGAGTGGTTTAACATAATTAAGTACTCGATATTGAACATGCTAATTAAATGTTTCGATTCCTATTTTAGCATGGTTTTTTTTTAGTTAAAAGAAAAAAGGATTAAGAAACCGCTATACATTATGATTGTAGCATAGTATGGCAAGGCTCAAATTGAATAATAATTCATAATTCATGACATTTATAACATAATACAATACCTCACATGAATATCTTTCTTTTTTGATATTTTACAACTTAAAAACTTTAAAGTAGAAGAAAAACCAAACTATTTTAACTGACTTCAGCAGCCTATTTGCTAATTTATTCCAGTGTACTAGCAACAAACCCGTTCCAAAGCTTCCAAGGATTTAGGAAAACATTCATTTATTAGTAGTAATAGTAATAATAATAATAGTAGTAAGTATGTAAAAAGGGATATACTAGTCTTAGTTGACTGACCTTGCTTAGTTGGTTGCTTGACTTAGCATAGCCGGTTGACCATTCTTGAATTATGGCTGCAGTTGTGCATAATTTATGGTTCAATTTATTGACCCTAGCACCATAATTGGTCACATTTCAATAACGTAGTTGTCAATGCTGTCGAAATCATATTCATCCTCCAAAAGTTCAACACTAGGATTCCAAAAAGAAATCCTTCTAGACTTCATCACAATATCACCAAAAATAAAGGGAAACAGTTTATACTTGTTTTTTTTCAAGATCAACTTCAAAATCTACTCTTGTTATTTTGATCGTATTCAAGAACACGAATTGCACAATTGAAAGAAAACTTCATCTTATAATCCAACAAAGTTTCTTCCATTTCATCACAATCCTCAAAAACAAATCTCAACCTTGAGAAAGAAACGTTTCTACTTCATGAATTTCTTTGACATTATTATAAAATTACAATGAAAAGATCACATGATGTATCTTCAATGTTCCTTCACAAAACATCAATGCGTTCACTCGAACATCCTTTAAAATCTTGACCCAATCACTCTTTTATGGATCCTTTCAAAATATCGCTCTTATTTAGAATCCTTAAATCAATTTTTTTACACTTACAAAATGACAAGCACTTATCAACACCATAACGTTGTCTTCTACTCCAATACTAAACTTTGCTCTTTATATTGGGAACACTTGAAGTTTTCTTGAGAGAAAAATACAAAAATCTTTCTAAAGATAAAAAATATGCATCTCTCCTTTATTTTCTTATTTCTTATTTATTTTGCTAGTGGCTAACTCTTTTAAATTGTATTTCCTTCCACCTTTCCATCCCATTATTTTGTCAGAAAATTTAAGTTAAAAGTTATCCCTTCAAATGTTTCTCTTTTGGTGCATCTAGTGTTGCCCTAACATTGATTTTATGGAAAAAAATTTCAAATTTGGTTCCTTAATATAAAAGTTAATGGATCAAAGTTGTAGAGAACAATTCTTGGTGTTTTTTTAGTTAGTTTTGACTATGTAGAGATTGAGTAATGATTTGGAATGTTGTTTTTTAGCTTACTTAAATCTCAAGGTGTTGATCATGGAAAATCTTATTGCATCGAAAGGATTCAAGAATTAAGTAAGTCTCATGCTTTCTTCGCTTTGATTTCAAAAGATTAAGAGAATTTCCTTTAAAAAAAGGTGTTTCTAGTAGTGAAAGTGATAACATGGGTAGTAGAATATATCTTTGAATTATGAAAATCAATGTTTCGATACTTAATGTGAATAGGGAATAAATCTGTAAATTTTGTGTTGAGCAGATCTACACTAATTCTAAGCTAGTAAAAAAGATCCAAACCTTTTGAAGAAGAGTTCATAGCACTCATGGCCGAAAGTTATGTTTTATCAAAATTTTAACCAAACGCTTAGAGCATTATTGATTTTGCTGTGGAGTTTATGGAAAGTGAAGATTTTCTTGCTGAACATGAGGAAACTTGAATATTGTATCGACCAGTCAACTTATGAGGGAAATAGAGTAGGATTGGTAATGAAAGTGGCACTAGGTACAAATGTTTCATATACTCTTAAGTTCAACTTTCTAGACAGTAATAATGAATTCGAGTATGAGGCATTAGTGGTTGGGATGAAGTTAGGTAATGAGGTTGTGGCCAAAAGGTTGGACATTTGTCTAGATTTGCAGTTGGTTAACCACCAGGTAAAAGGGGAAAGCATAGCGAAAGACAATAATATGGGAAGATACTTACAAAAAGTTAAGGAGCTTAGAACATATTTTAAGCAATGAAATATTGTGAAAATTCCACAATCACAAAACCATGCAACTTACATGTTGTTCAAGTTATCTTCTATTGGGTTTTCGAGATAAGGGGAGAAGGTCTTCATCTTCCTGAGAAGAGTATTGAGAGGAAGCTCTAAGAATGTTTGGAGATAAAGGAGGAAAGTTTAGAGCCATGTTAGATGGAACCCATCCTTACTTACTTGAAGGAAGGCACATTACTCGAAAATAGGAAGGAAGCTTAAAGACTTGTATATCAAGCTATAACTTCACTATTATCAATGGAGAACTTTATAAGAAGGCTTTAGCATGCCATACTTGAGGTTTCTGCGACTTAGCAAAGCTAAGCAAGTACTATCCAACCTATATGTAGAGTTTTGTAGCAACTACATAAGGCAGGCACTCTATATGTGAAAACTTTGAGACTTAGCTATTAGTGGCCAATAATGAAAATAGATGCATTGAAACTACTCCAATTATGTGATTGATGTTAGGGAAATGCAGTTATTGAGCAAGCTCTAAACACATGTCTTGTTCCATTTACTAGCCCTTAGCTATTTGCTCAATGGAGTTTGGAGATATTGGGTCCATTTCTTAAGACGACTAAACAAAGACAATACATCACTATGATAGTAGACTATTTTACTAAATGAATAAAAGCTAAAGCAGTGGCAAGCATCATGGAGGGAAGTATAGAAGCCTTTGTTGTGAGCAATATCTTGACTAGATTAAGAGTTTCATATGCAGTAATCATAGACAATGGGCTACAGTTTAATCATGATTGGTTTAGCACGCCTTATTAAGTTATACTATATGTTGGTTGTACACCCCTAGAGCAATGGGCAAGCAAAGGCAGTGAATAAAGTTGTCTTGTAAGTTTAAGGAAGAGGGTGAATCAAGCAAGAAGCAAGTGGGTAGATGAATTGCCAAATGTATTGTGGGGATATCGACCACCTATAGAACTTTAAATTAGAGAAATGCCTTACAAGTTAACCTTGGGATCTGAGGTGGTCCTTCCCATTGAGCTTGAAATAGCAAATGCCAAGGTACAAGCTTATGACCCTCTATATAATTATATTGGTTTCGAGGTAAACCTTAACATTATCTATAGGGCAAGAGCACTATTCGAGGCCTACCCCAGTACTTATTAGCAATGTGTTACTCAATATAATGACAAACACATGAAATGTAAATATTTCCAACTAAGAGACTTGGTCTACAAGAAGTTGGAGACTTAAAGGAACAAGAGGGACTTTTCCTTGCATTAGAAGTTCCAAACCTTTTCAAACGATTTGAACTCTTTTCATTAGGATGGGCTTTCTTAACTGATTTCACTTATATTACTTCTCGATAGTATTTCTAAGTAGCTTAATTACGCTTTTACTAATAATACCTAATATACATATCGAACTATATTTTACTCATTTTATCGTTTTCTGATATCTAACTATACATTAATATTTAATTTAATAAGCCTTTTTCAATAATCACTCTATTAACTTAACTAAGAACCTTTTTAGAAATTTATAGTGAGCTTAAGTTAAGGGTTCTAAAAGGACCTAGTTAATATTGAGAAAAAGGGCAAGCTTGAAGTAGTTAGGTAATTTAATAAAGTTCTGGAAAACATAAATAAAACAAAAGAACAACTTGTGCCAAATGCTAAATTGTTTATGTTTGTGATTCCATAACTGGACTTAAGGTTTAGGAAACCCAATTACTTTTTGAAAAGCTCATTTCACCAATGGTATGTAGTTACCTTAATTATTGAGTACATCCTAGACTAAAACTCAATGAACTTCATAAATATTTGACTCCTAATTAATGTCTTGTTTTTGCTTGGTTATGGCCAAGAGATTATATGAGTACCGTTGATTTTAGTATGGCTCTAAAGCATTGTCCCAAGTAAAGTTCAATATCAAATGATATGGTATATTTAGGTGATCTTAGATTTAAGGATGCTGAGGAGTACACAACATCATATATGTATACCATATATAACAACATCATATATGTATACCATATATATGTATGTTTTGACATCATAAGTTATCTCAAATCTTGTGACACTAAAATTACTTTATATTACGACACCTAAATTAAAAATAATAAATAACCGATTGTGCGTTAGTTATTATATTTATATGTGTGAATGAGTGCATCTGCTTGTGGTTATTATATCCTGAGTTCCATCTCACCCTTTGTGGAACATCTTTTTCAAGTACAGGAGAAGATTAAGTATTGTTGGCTATGGATGAAAGGACGAGATTGATTTCTACGTTAGAATATCTAAAAGCTGTAAACAAATAATCATAAAGATGTTGTATGCTATAGATAATTTAGATTATAACTTGTTTTTTTTACCACAAATTATAGATTTATAGTAATTTTGAGTTTTAACTTATCCATGCCGAGGTATAAATACATGGCGATCTGTTTCGTCTCAAGTTATAACATGTTACATTAATATTGATCTATCCGAGGCCAATCAGGTTTAGCCTTACATCCATTAAAAGAAGGTAGAGATGGATTACCCTATTTTTAAATTATCTTTTTAAGGCAATCCAATATTTATGTATTTGATGAAATATGCAGCTTGAACTTTTTTTTTTTCTGTGCATAAAATTATTCATATATCAACGATTAGGAAAAATAAATATTCTCGAAAACTTTTAAAATTATATTAACATCATCAATTTTTTAAATAAAAGATTCACATTCAATGAAATATGCTAAATTGCAAAAATTCCTCCATAATAAGTAAAATTATACTTTTAATTATTTTCTAATGCTGATTCATTAAGTTTTTTTTTCTTTAAAAAAAAATATTTGATATTTTAGCAATAAGGTATATCAAATTAAGTGATAAATTGATATATAAAATAATTACAAATGTATAGTAATGAAAAAAATGGTATTTGTATTTTAAGAGTACAAGATGTTGTAATTTAAAAATATTTAGGATATGTCTTTATAATTTATTTTGAAATTATGATAAAAAATTAGTTCATTATAATTTAGTGATATGGATAGTAGTTTTTAATAAAATGTATTATATTATTAAGTCTATAGTAACTTAATGATATAAATATTGATTTTTTAAATAGAATGAATTATGTTTGATTTTCTTATCATTCAATTGTTGTAATAATGTAATAGCTGAAAAAAATAAATAAAATGTGTTATGTTCGAATTCTTCTCTCTTAAACTCTAATATATAGTTGAAAAAAAAAGAGAGAGAGAGAGAGAGAGATACATCACAGTGGAATGCTGGGCAAGGTGCGGTCCGGCCGGTCCGTTGACAAAATCTTAATGAAATATCGATCCGAACGGAGCGTTTCCTTCTCCTTTTTAATTTTAACAACAAAAACTAGGTGGCGGGAGAGAGAAAGCGCAAGAGATAAAAGAGCTCAAATTCAATTGGTCGAAATTCAAAACAACAGTAACAGACCACAAAGTTAGTCGGGGAAAGAAGAAACAGATTTGTACAAAGTTAGTTAGGGCTCACAGAAGAAAGGAAGCGCTGCCATTGCAACGCGAAGAGGATGGAGACGACAACAAATTCGATCTCCAATCTGTGTCTACGTGTTAGTAAATTACCTTCCAGCATCCAAGTCCTTTGTAAATTTCTTACTTCAACAGTAAGTATCTGATTTGTTGATTGATTTCAGTTGATTTCGTTCGGCTTTCAAAGATGCCGTGTTTCTGAAGACTTGTGCAGACTATCAATTACTCTCGACTGTTCTCGTCCTCGGCTTGCTCGAATCTCAAGTAATCATAATTTGATTCCTACAGAACTTAAATTTTTCTTAAAATTGTATCATACATTGTGATTTGATCATTATCAGAACCGAGGATAATCAGATTTCCGGATTCTTCAAATTTTGAAGAAATCAGAGAGAGAGAGAGAGAGAGAGAGAGATTGTTTTCAGCAGATTAGCGTTTAATTTTTAATGCAGGATGACATTCTCCTGTTTGTGGTACAAGAAAAAAGTTCAACTAGAAATATGAACAAAATGAGAGCGTATATGTATACATGGAAACATTTAAAAGACCGGAAATGTTATTCCGAATTCAACTTGACTGGATATGTAAAAAACAGATAGATTAAAGGTAAATGTCCTCGATCAATGATTGGATTGGCTTAGAAATTTGGTTTGTACCTTTCGGTCTAAATATCATTGCTCGTGTATATGTAATAACGATCCTTCTGAAATTCGCTGTGCCATGAAGTTGAAACGATTCTAAAGCAGCTTTTACATGGATGGAACAGTATGGTAACGTTTTCAAATTTCATTAACCACATGAACTGTCTAAATGTCATTCACTATACCAGCTGGTGAATCTAGAAAGTTGATATGTAGAGGATGACCATGTAATTAGACTAAGGTACATCTGAAACTTGACTTTAAGCAGCTTTGTTAATTGGAAGTTGATCAAATGCAGTAAATGTGCTCCTAAATGCTAGAGTTTCAAATAAGAACCCCAAAACAAGTAAATTCGGTGGCTGTTAGATATTATTTCTGTATGAGCCTTAGAGAATTTTGGCCCCTCTTTTTTGTGAAAGCAGTTTCAGACACAGGTGTTTGCAGTTCATTGGAAGAGTTCCAGAGCCTGAAATTTGTGGATATAGGTGACTTTGCCAATAAATGGGGTATGGATTACATTAATGCGTTGTAACTTCTGCCTGATATATTTCCTTAATGTAAGAATGATGGTGGTGTCCTGCAAAGAGATTGCTTTCTCAATGCTTGTCTTTCCAGAAATAATGTTTTAATCACTTGTTATGCTTGAGTGTATCTGCTGATGAGCAGTGTGCATATGGATTGCAGATGGAATGCTGTCAGTGAGAACCACAGGTGAGATTCCTATTGATATTGTTCTTCAACGATTTTCATTTGGTGGGACAGAATGCATCTAATTTCCTTTCTTCTGTCCACTAGTGATGTTTGAACACAAACTGCTTTAAGCACAATTTCAAAAAATAAATTTATACCTGGAAACAACCTAAGTTTCAAATTTTCTCTACATGCTTTCTAAGGTTTTACTCATGGAGATTTCAGGAATTTCTGATGAGGCGGTTTATAATTATAACATAAACCTGAAAGAAGTTACTTCCACCCGTTGGCTGACCAGAATCCCTGCCATACCCAAAAACAGTCTGAAGTTCAGGCATGAACCAAGAGATACTTTCAATGGCATAGAATGTTATTAGCTTACTGCTTGTTAAACAATCAAGTTATTTCTCCAGTGGAACAGAAGTATGCCTATTAGTTTCTGAGGAGCCTGATGTTGTTCTTGTGGCAATCAAAGGCTTCTTTCAAAAGGTAAGCTTTTTGAAGTTTTTAATTTTTTACCTCACAATGAAAATTGTACTTAATTGTGCTTATTTGATTGGTATAATTGACATCTCGACTGGTTATTCTATGATGCCATGAGTCATATATAACCAAATTGCGTCTTCCTGGTTGACTAATAACGGCATTTTGAAGTTGTGTTTGGACATCTCTGTTGTCTCAGCAGTAGTAACTGCTATTGAATCAAATCCAGGCCATTACACGACTTTCTGACATCACTCTTGAACTTGATTTCATGCTTATGTAGTGTGTGCTTCTCTTTTGATGCAACATGTCTTAACTCTGGAATCTTTCGGCTGATGCTGATATATTACAAGCACTTTCATCCAGGGCTGAAACACACAAAATTTGACATTATCTGCTTCAGTGCAGAGGACATTCTTTTGATGCAGTGAGAATCCCTAATCATTTTGTGTGCTGTTAACCCAACATACATTATATATAACTTTGGAAGGGAAACTGTGAACAACAACTTTGTGGCTTAGATCTTCAAGAGTAAGAAAAAATAGAGGAAAGTGAAACTAATTTTTTTATCCCCCCTTCCCTTTTTCCTCCAACTTTGAGTAGCAAAATGCAAGATTTCTGCATAAATATGATTTGTTGTTTGTGATACAAAGGAATGAGCTTGAGAAGATGGCAATTATGCATTATAAATTATTATTTACAAGTTCTCTGTCAACCGCATCTTTAGAGAAGCTCATTTATTTAGTGATCCCTAGTTGTGTTTCTTTTATTATTATTATTATTATTATTAATATTAAACTCTTTGGTTTATTGCTTACGAAAAGTATTCCTATAGTAGGTTGGCAAAGCTTGAATTTTCTTCTGCTAGGGGTTTGTACAGATATACCATACTTTTAAAAAATATTAAAAAAGAAGTTTACCAAAAAATAATTTGGCTATTGGATAGTGAAAATACATTCAAATTCCAGGGATCTAGCAATGAAGACGCATACCATATATGCACCGTCTATGCATTGAAGGTGCATTATGGGAGTGCAATTCCATGTTCAGCTAAAATGCAAAGAAGGCATCTATTTCATATTTATTTTCCTTTAAAGAATTACTATTCGAAAAAACGCAGATAAGAACAACGCCTTCTCATAGGAAACATGCAAGGCCATGATTATCTGCCTTATTCTGATGGAAAGTATCTGAAAAATTATATTGTAAAGCAAATGTCATGGGCAGTGCTTCCTGTTTCCATTGCAGCAACGTGGAGAAGGAAAGATAAGAAAAAGGAAAACAAAAAAAAAAAAGAATTACAAAAGGTTAAATAGGACAATGACTGAGAAAGATTCATTTAGGTGCAGAGAAAAGTCGTTGGTGATATCTGTATATTTAAACAAAAGGTAAAGGCATTTCGAAAATGTACCTCCTTTGTGTTTTAGCTGGTTCTGGAAACACACTCCTTCAACTTTTCTTCAGTTCAACATGAAGTGTACTTGAAGGTTATGTCCACTTCCTTTGCCAAATCAGTAAAACACATCCCTTCAAATTATTTTTGGTGGGACTATTATTTAAAATTTTTGTTTAAATACAGTATAGTTTTACAAAATTGGACTCCTAAGTACTTGACCTGATGATTAAGGCACAAGTATTTTCAAGACAAATTGATTTATTGAAGCTCAATTCAGGTGATTCTTGGGGCTAGATATGCAGCCCTCAGCTAGACTAGTCAGTGCATGAGACTCGATAGTGCGATTATTTTTAAAAGTAGCTAATCCAATCATGTGCCTCTCCATTAGAAAAGGAAAAAAGAGAGAGAGAGAGAGAAGAAAAGACCATTGATCATTATTTAATCGTATTTCCTTATATTGTAATCTATGTCGCTATGAGGATGTAATATCTATATCTGGTTATGTTGGGAACTTGCGCTGTTTGAGGTCTCTCACTGTAGAATTCTGATAGGAAGATTTTGAAAAAAAACCTTCAGCACATGCGCGCACCAATGAGTTGCATGGAAACAGTGCATATTACCAGTAACCTTTACTTTTATGGATATCCCTAAGCAATGAGTTCAATGTGATTTTATTTTGCTGCTAATTTTTTCCCACTTTATTTTTGCAGATGCTCATTTTAAATGTACACGTAAGTTGACTCCTTTCCTAGAACTGCTGGAACTGTAGTTTTCTTGCTAATTGTTGTTCATCATGCTCTTAGCATTTCGTATTTTTCCTGTATCTCATTATCTTTTATAATGAAACTGTAACTTACATTATGAAGTAATAGAGCGAGGTTCAATGCTCATGGAAAATCTCCTTTAAAATTCTGGGTTATTAATATTCATTTGAATAGTTATTGCAGCACTCAAGAATAATTTACCAGAGTGTGTAGTCTTCTATCTATTGGTTTTGGATTGTTAATCCATGTATAGATTTTGGTTTGGATTTCCCACATATCGTCAACACTTTGCAATTTCTCTAGTTTGGAAATGCCTGTATATTTAGTTGCCTGCTTAGCATTATAGTTAATGGTCTCTTCAATCTCTTTACAGAACATAGCACTTGAATTCGCAGTCAATTATGAGGATGCAACTCGACCACAATACAAGAATGTTTTCCTCCCAAGCGAGCAAAATCCTTTACTGTTTGAAGCCTCCAACATTGAACGCTTGAAATATGGCTTCCAAGATTATATTCTCAATCACGGAAGTGGTTTATCTAAGAATAGCGGCTCTTTCACTATCAAGTAAATTTTTTGCAAACTCATACTGCCATCTTGTCCTTTCTAACCTTTGCATGCATTCACTAGGTATAAACTGAGGTTTCAAGGAGGTGGCTTGCGATTCTCCATCTACGTTTTCCCTTAACACAACAAACCTCATTTGCATGGAAGTTGAATCTACTTTTATATTATAAAACCTGCCGGAGTTGCTTCTATAAGTTAATAACTTTGAGTAAAGGGTTTAGTGTCCATCTTCTTTCTCTATAACATATAGGGTGTTAAAGTTCTCTATCCTTGTAAAAAGATTCTCTCTCTTCATCATGTAGAGAGAGAAAATCCTCTCCACCCTATCACCCTCTTTTCACTTCTTCACTACCCACCTTTCTCTTCCCTTTCTGTTTCTCTCTCTCCTCTCTCCCTAGTATCTTCGCTCTCGTATCCCCCCTTCCCATTCCTTCCTTTTCTTGCTTATCTATACCCAGCCTTTTCTGTTCACCCTGTCTTTTCATCGGTGTTTTAGTTTCAGTTAGTGTGCATTGTCTTTTCTGTTAAGTGTTGTGTTCCTCCATGAGAACTTCTGTTAGGAGAAACAAGAAAGTTTCTTTTGAGTCTCTTGTGGCAAGATCTCTAGCCATGCAAGGGGATCCTTCGTCAAGTCAAGGAAGAAAGAAGAAACTGGTCTCTTCGTCCAAGACAAATCAAGCAGAGACTTCTTTAGGCGTCAAGTCTGGTAGGAAAACAGGAAAAAGCAAAAAAGATGGAAAAACTACTTTGGTTTTTGGTTTAGAAAAAAGTTGCCCTAACTTGGATAAGAATTTCGAGGTGCAGAATGTTGATGTGACTTTACCTAGGATCGTTGTTCAATCCCCCACCCTGCCCCTTTGTGTCTGGCCCTAAACCTAATGAATCCAAAGCTCCTAGCCTTGTTTCCCATCCCGAGCCTTCTTCCAACTCAACTAGTGACTTAACCATTAATAAAATGGCTGAGGAGGTATAACAAATTGAGCAAAAGTTCCATTAGGAACAAAAAGAGTCCGGTTCTCCTTCTGCTTCCATCCTTGGAAAAGACCAAAAGCAAGTGGATCCAAAACCACTTTCTTTTGCGCAGGTGGCAGCAAAGCAGAATGATCAAGCATCCTCTCCTTTTTTTGATGTTTCGTTGGATTATTATCCTCCAAAAAATGAAAGTGATCTAATTTACGTTGAACTACCACACTTAGTGCCCCAAATTGGAGAGATAATTTAGCAACATACAGCAATAGGATATTTTCTTGGGAAGGGACTATCTTTTCTTTCAGTCCAGAAGCTAGCATTTGCAAGGTGGAAAGGTCTTTTGGAGGTACTTACAAATGGAAACGGTTATTTTTTCTTCAATTTCAAGGATGATTCGTCTCTCTCCAAAATACGTGGCCAACCTTGGTATTTTGCGAAGCAACTTATTGTCTTGGAGAAGTGGAGTATGGAGGAGAATTATGATTGTATCTATCCTAGGAAATTACTTATTTGGGTTTGGTTGTGAGGTGTTCCTATGCAATACCTACATAGAGAGGGTATAAGGGTATAAGCTATGCAGCTAATGCTACCGGTCGTCTACTTTAGGTAAACCTTGTCTCCACCAAGAATGAGAGAATAAAGTATGTCAGAGCCTCCATTAAAGTTGAAGCTAGAAAAACATTGCCTTTTAAATTTGCTATGGAAATTGGATAGTTCACTAGCTATGGTAGACGTGGAATATCAGAATATGCTCCTTAGTTGTTCAAAATGTTAGGTTTTTGGACATAGCTCAGCAATTGTGGTGAATCAGATTCTTCTCAGGTAGTTGGATCAAAGGATTGTCCATCAACGCACAAAGGGAAGGACCAGGAGACCGATCCTTTGACTAAGGTAGCAGCTCAACCAAAGGCTTGCATTGTCATAAAAAATCTAGGCCAAAATCCCCCTAAGATCTTAGATACACTAAGAAAAGGTAAGAACGCAGCAAATCAAATGACTGCGGATAGTTTGGAAAGCTCAAGTGATGGACAACTGTTGTTCAAGGGTGAGCCTTCCTCTCCCAACAACAGTAGCAAGGAAGAAGGAAATCAAAGTTCCCTACGTGCCTCATACGATACCAAGTCCTTTGTTCCTAATTCCCAGGAATCGTAGCCAATTAAAGAGGAAGAGATTGAACTAAACAAGTCTGATTGGAGTAAAGCTACGAAGAGGAAGAAGACTAGAAAAAAGCTATTTCGGGAGGATCTAATTGGGGGTGACTCTGGTCATTCAATCCATTGGGTTATTCTCCTTTTGGCTCTACTAAGTAGTTTTCTCTCTTTTAAATATAAATCTATGTTAGCATCTTGGAATATTAGAGGTCTTAGTGACCCAAATAAAGCAAAGGCTATTAGGGGTTTATGTTTTGTGTATAATATTTCTTTTGTGGGAATTAATGAAACAAAAGTTAAACATAAAAATTCTTAAGTTATGTAATCTCAAATTGTTCCGTCATGGCATAAGGAATTGCACTCAAGTAGTAGAGTATGGGTTGCGTAGAACCCAATGATGTGGAATGTTAACATTATTAGCTCTTAAAGGCAATTTAGACATTGCAAATGCTACGTACTAAGTAGGGGTAGTTGGTGTTAGGTGATGATAGTATATGCAGCAAACTACTATAGTGAAAGACTTGCTTTGTGGAATGACCCGTTAGTCTTAAAGAAATCCATTACAGGACCGTAGATAATCCTTGGCAATTTCAACAAATGTCAGATGGTGGATGAGGGGTTGGGGTGGGGGGGGGGGGGATATGAACAAATTACAATGGGCATGGAACACTTCAATGCATTTTACTATCAAGCGGATTTGGAAGAAGCAAGAACAGTAACTCCATTATACACATGGACAAACAAATGTTCCTTAAATCTATTCTCCAGAAGGCTTGACTGAGCACTCATCAACATTCCTTAGTTCTAGAACTACCTTGCGATAGATATTCGTGTTGTTCTACCGGGCATCTCAAATCATAGCCCTCTTATTGTCTCTTTGAATATGAACACTAAGGTAAGGCACATTCCTTTTAAGTTCTTTGATTTTTGGAGGAATAATCCGTTGTTTATTCCTACGGTTAAAAGAATATGGAGGACACATATTGATGGCACCCCAATGTATCAAGTTGTTGCGACACTTAAATTGTTGAAACTTGAACTTAGGAAGCTCAATCGAGAGGCCTACTTCGATATCTCAATAAAAGTTCAAGAGGCGAAAAAGGCTCGTAAGGAAAAACAACTCATTAATAAGCAAAATATCTTGTTAGCTAAGTGGGAAGGTGAAAAGAAACTTTTTGAAGATTTCTATCTTAAAAAAGCTGTTAAGGAATCTTTTTTACACCAAAAGTCTTGAGACATTTAGCTCAAATTGGGGGATAAAAACTCAGCTTTCTTTTTCTAATCGATTAAACAGAAGCTCATAAGGGATGGCATCTACTCTTTGAAGAATGAGAATGGTAATTGCATCTCGAGAAAGAAAAAATTACAAGAAGCGGCAGTGGTTTTTTTCGACAAACTCCTCTTGGCCCCCAACTAAGAAACACCTTAGTTGGATGTTTTATCTAATCTCATCAAGAAGGTTACAAATTCAAAAGTGCAAAATCTCTTAAGTCCAATAACAAATGAAGAAGTCAAAAGAGCTTTGTAGTCATTGGCAAAGGATAAGTCACTAGGGCTAGATGGGTATAATGCCAATTTCTTCAAATATACTTAAGATATAGTGGCTAAGGATGTTACTCTGGCCATCAAAGTTTTTTTGCTATAGGTAAAATCCTTAAATCCATTAACTCTACTTATTTAGCCTTAGTGCCTAAGGTAGACACGCTAGAGTCCTTTGCTAAATTTCGACCTATTGGTTGTTGCAACATGCTATACAAATGCATATAACAGATCATAGTTGATAGCCTTAAATCAATAATTGTTAATTTAGTAGGTTGGGAGCAATCAACTTTCATCAAATGAAGGCGTATTGTTGACAATATTCTTACAGCTTAGTAACTATTACATGGATATCATAGAGATACTAATGGATCTAGATGTGCTATCAAGGTGGACATCATGAAGGCTTATGACTATATCAATTGGTCCTTCCTCAAATAAGTCTTGATTACTTTGAATTTCCCTTCTCATTTTATAAACTGGATTATGGAATGCATATCTAGCCTAAAGCTCTCAATTTGCATTAATGGTGAATTGGTCGGCTTCTTTCCTAGCTTGCATAGTTTAAGTCAAGGTGATTCTTTCTCTCCATATTTCTTTGTTTTGATTATGGAAGTGTTATCTTGTTTTCTTAGGGATCTTAATTCTAAGAGATGTAAGAAGGATAAGCTTACATACTTATGCTTCATGGATGACCTCTTGATTCTATCAAAAGGGGACCGATAGTCTATATCCCTCATAAAGGATTGCCTTAAGTATTTCTTTAGCCTCTTAAGACTAAAATGTAGCCCTACAAAGAGCAGCATATTTTTTAGTAGAGTTAGGGAAGAGGATAAAAATCATAGTTTAGAGTACTTAGGATTTCGTATGGGAGCATTACCAGTTAAGTATTTGAGGGTTCTATTCTTATCGCCAAGGCTATTAAGGAATAACTATAGATCATTAGTAAGCTATTACTCTACTCGCATTAATCATTGGACCTCTAAGGCCCTATCATATGCTGGGAGACTACAACTAATCAAAAGTGTGCTATTCTCTTTAAAAGTTTATTGGTCTTAAACCTTCCTTCTTCCAAAAAGCATCTTAAAAGACATTACAACAAAGATAAAGAGGTTCTTATGGAATGGAAATAATGAAACCAAAGCAAGAGCAAAAGTAGTATGGGGGGAGGTCTGTTATCCAAAAGATGGAGGAGGGCTGGGTATTTTAGATCTATCCTTATGGAACAAAGTGGCTCAAATCAAGCATATATGGTACCTTTGTTCGGATGAAGGGAATTCTCTATGGTTAAAGTAGGTAAAGAGTGAACTACTTAAAGGTAAAAGTTTTTGATCAGTCTCCAGACCAATCCAAAGTTCTTGGACATGGTTGAAATTACTCTAAGCAAGAAATTGGATAGGATCGCTACTATAATGGTTAGTTGGCAATGGACAATTTATTTCCTTATGGTATGATAACTGGCATCCAAAGGTCCTTTAGCTTTATGGCTAGGAGAGAGAACTATTTATAATATGGGTTGGTCAAAAGATGCAATAGTTATTTCTATTATTATTGATGAAGAATGGAATTGGCCAAATGGTGATACTTGGTAAAGTATCAAGATGCTTCTTCTAATGTCATCTAGTTTGAAGGTTGGTGAGTCGAACTAACTAATTTGGAAGGCTAAGCCAACCACGCCATTCTTTGTCAAAGTTGCCTACAATTCTCTTAGATAGCCACATGACAAAGAGCGATAGGCCTCTATAGTCTACAATAATTCTAATCTCCCACAACATTCTTTCATCTTTTGGTTAGTGACTCTTGAAAGGTTGCTCACCCAAGACAAACTAAGAGCTTGGGGCATCACTACATATAACTGTTGCTTCTTATGTAACTAAGAGGAAGAGACACATCTCCACCAGTTTGCGAAGTGCAGTTTTGCAAAGACAATTTGGATGGAGATCCTAAGGCCCTCCTACATGTCTAATTCCTCTATATTCACTGCAACATCAATTAAGGATCTAGTGTTGAGTTTTGGTAGATATCTTGATTTTTGTAGAATGAAAATTTCTTCGTTAGTATGTTATTTTTTTTGTGGAAAGAGAGAAATTGTAGAAGGGTGGGTAGATCTTCCACTCAACCCTCCATCCTAGCTAGGAAAATTTTATGCTTAGATTATTCTCCAAGTTAGTGCTTTGTTGTATAGCTCCTTGTAGGTATCTAAAGCTCGATCCAAGTAACTCTTTTGTTCCTTGGCCTTGGATTGTTCTCTTAGGTATTTTTGTACATTCTCTCTTTTTTTATAAAAAAGGAAAAAAAAAATATCGACATTACCCAAAAAAAAAAAAAAAACATTTAGGGTGTTACTTCTATAGGCAATCACATGCTGTGCCTTTTCTTCTTACTTGACATCAACTGCAAAATGTTTCTTGTAAAGTCATAGTGATTATTTTGATACACAAGAATATGTGAATACAGTCCAATGTCAGTGTGGTGAATTCTTCCTTTAGAATTTGAAGCATTCTCTTTCTGCATTTTTGCAAACATGATTTTCTAGATGCAAATAATGCTCAAAGACAAGGTCATCACCAGGGCACCTGGTCTACTCTTCTTAAATTAGTTAATGATAAGAGTCTGATATTTTTCAGACCTGCCTTAAATGAAGCATAGACTGTTATTTGATAGTTGAATACTATTATTTCCTTGCAATTCAATCTGTCTAGTAATCCCCTGCCCATTGGCTCTAGTTTGGCCATGGTTGGTTTATTTAGTGACATTTTATTTGGTAATTGGTATAGTGCATGTCTTTCGTACGGAAAAGACTGCCAGAAAATAAAGAACATTGGGATTTTTGTTAGCCTAAGAAGAAGTCTATGATGTTATAATTTATTTAAACTATCATTCTAGTTGGTACATATAGCACTTTCCCTGAAGCGGGGTCTCAAGACAATATCATTGATGGCGACAGTACCAGGGGCAATGAGTCTTCTATCTGCTAGATGTTGTGAGAAATGTAACTGAATTGATTGTATCATTGAAGAGATCAGTAGATAACGGCAGCTAATTGGCAGCAAAAGGTTGGCTGCCCCATTTTTCTTTTGTGATGATTAGTTGGCTGATTGTTGATTGTCCCACATCATTCATCAAAACATGTGATGGGTGGAATTCAGCAACTTTAGATTATCAGATTGTTTATAATTGACTAGTTGAATAGGTCTTGCGAGAAAAGAAGTATCTTGTTCAAATAATCTGTTAGGAGGGGAACTCAGTGGTGGCTGATTTATATCAGTAAGCTATTTTAAAGTCAAGTTTCAAACTGCAAGTTTTTTTCCTTTTTTGTCTCCTTTTATTTTCTTATGAGACAAGGTCACATGAACACTTTCCATGCCTTTTCTTTTTTGTTGCTATTGAACTAGAAAAGAAAAAAGAAAAGGACAACTTACAGAAATGGTTTCATGCAGTTAGTGTCCGGTTATCCTAATTTATATAATCTGTGTGAACCATTACATTTTATGAACTTCTAAGTAATCTATATATATATTGGCTAATTTTCTAGGGATTATTGTCTAAAAGCCGGGATTGGGACTGCATGCAGCTCTGACAATTCTAAAAGGAGTGGGTCTGTGATGGAAGCAGTGATCATCCTGTGTGAGCTTCCAGATGGAATGAACATGCTTTCAGGGGACGACAATAATTTAACAGAGGTTTGCAGAGTTGCCTTTCTTTGTCTGATAGAAGTACCAGTGACAATGAAAACAAATGAAAGTAGCATCATCTTCTTGGCTGAAACAGTATAATATTAGGATAGTTTCTGGTGCATGTTAGTAAAGAGGGTGCACATACTGCAATATTTTCTGTGCTTTTACATTTGTACCTGAGAACATTGCAGTTAAGCACATGCTTTTTTGCTGGAGAAAAGGGGAACAAGATCAACTATAGCTCCTGTTAGGTATTTTTCAACACTTTTTGTATAAGAAACCCCGTCTGTGTTTTTCCGTTTGGTATCTGATATTGATCGGAAAACATAGACAATGAGCACCCACAGACGGTTCATTTATGGCTGTCAGTTTCCCCAGCCACATTTTAATTTCCCCTTAATTCTTTGAGCATGTTTTTCCTTTTCTGCCTTATTGAAAAGTACCTCCAGCTTCACTTAATTTTGACATAGAAGTACCATTTGAAATTTAGGATTTCAAAAAGTTTAACATAGCCCGTCATGTCTCAAACTATGCATATATTCACCAGTTTAGATTCTGCAATATTAACTGTTCACAGGTGTTGTACAATTGTAGGGTTGAAACTATCTTTGATTGAAAGGTTGACATTATCACACAAAGTAGTTTTCAAAATTATAACCAAGAATGCATTTAGGGTGGATTATTTATTTTCACAACTAGCATCCCGTTAAATTTGAATATTCTATGCAATGGATTATTGCAGGTTTTGTATTTCAAGGATTACTCTTTATGTCCAGTTCCTATTACATCTCAGAATGCTTTGAGAAGCATTGAATGGAAAACATATGGCCTGATATTGAGGAATATTGCTGATCAAGATGGCCATGTCTATCTTGAATGGGAAAACTTGCCACCATATGTTTGCATTAATATCGTCTTCCATTATTATCAGAAGCAATATCCTTTCTAATATATTTATCTTATCCAAATATATCATGAAATCACACATTTAATGGTATGTCAAGATTTCCTTAACTTGTTGCTAAGGCTGGCTTTCCACCAGCAAGGCAGAATGTCTCATCTGATAGAAATCTTCTAAAGAAGGTTGTTAAACTTGCATTAGATGATTTGAAGGAGAAACACAAAGGAACTTTGCTCAGTGACCATGCAGTCAAGGTCTCCACCTCTCTCTCTTGTAGCTGAGGTCCTGGTTTCATTTATGATTTTGAGAACCATTGGGAAAACTTAGTTAACTTTATCATTGATTACAGTATGTAGAGGTAGATTCTGCCAGTGCAGGTGAGATAGAAAATTGGAATATATAGACACCTGCTCTGAATTCCCAGAAGGAAAAGTTTGATAATAGCGTAATGGTTCATTGCAGCCGATATTTATAGTGGATGTGGTTGTCGTATGAGATTTTGTTTGTTTTCCATCCTCAGATCTGCAGTTACGCTCCTGATCTTGCAAGAACACTTGCTGGTCTTATTTTCTCTTCCAAAGACTCAGACTTCCAGGGGGAATGTTTCTTGCTTCTTGGTTTGCAGCCTGAAGGAATTGAAGAGGAAACAGTTGAAGAATGTCTCAAGGAAAAGTTGATTTCAGTTATAGAGATGAATGATAGGAAGCCCGAGAGATGCAAGGAACCAGTGCCTTTGCTTTTCAGAGATGATCACTTAAGCGACCTGAGCTTTGAAGGTGAAGATGAAGATAACGATGATGTCTATGATTTATTGGATATTTGAAGGTAATAGTAAAGCGATCTGTTCTATAGGACACAGCTAGCTGCCCTTATATATCATTAGATACTATAATTGTTCCTGAAGAGACAGGTAAATAACAAATAATCCACTGGACCACCAATACTCTGATTTTTCAAAGCAAGTGAAAGATTCGCACTTCCCACTTCAATTTTGCCCAGACCTTCACACATTGCAGATTTAGACCAAGGTTTTATTTATTTTTATTTTTTATTTCCTTAATTTAGCAGTTCTATTGCTTCGACAGATACAGGCTTAATGCTGAGTCAGGAATTAAGGGACAAGATTGTTTTAATTTTATTTTCATATTTGTAGATGGTTGGGCTTTCCGTTTTTAATTCCAAAGAAAAGGGGATGCATAGCTGTGGGCCTGTGGCCGCCTAGGGAGGACAAGAGTAGGCCTTTCTATGTTTTTCTTGGGGAAAGGAGTAAGCTTTCTTCTGTAGAAAAAGGAGTATCTCTTAAAACTAAATAAAGGAAAAAGAATTGTCCTCCATCTTGGCTGGCTCGAGGCTTTCGTAGCTGCTTAAAGGGAAATATATGAGTTGTTCATTCTATTGTTAAGGGTACTTCGATAATTGGGTTTAACCCAATTTATTCTCACGGACGACTCTTTGGATTAATTATAGGGTCCATAGATTTCGAACCATTTATTTAGAAATGTTTAAAGGATATCTAGTTTGGCATATTCGAAATAGGGATTATGGATATTGTTCTTCGGCTTTCTTGAATGGTTTGTATACTTAATATGCCTTTTATAGGCTTACTTATAAAATTTTCAGGTTTAAGAGATTCATTTATATTTTTTTGGGCTTGAGCTATGTTAAATTTTTTCTAGAGTCCATTTGAGTTATAAATGAATACATAAAGATTTCATTTCGTCCTTAATCATTACAATGATCCATTGGATATTATGTAAACTTATCTTATTCATCGATCCCTAATCATTTAGCTATTGAAAACTCATCTTATTCATTGGTCTCTAGTCATTTAGTTGTTGAGAATGAGCCTCAAAATCTACCAATAGAGGTCTTCTACTCATTTGGTTCAGTAGAAAATCCATAGAAATGTCACTATATTGTTGAAATCTCATCCTAGAAGATGAAGACAACAATTCAACAAAGAAGGATTAAAAAAAAAATCAATAATGCTTCCAGGTGATCTTCTATCATATTTGTGCTTTTAGTTATCTCATATCACCTATTCCTCTTACATCTCTATTTAATCATACCCCTTTACATGTCAATAGATTGAGATTTTTATAGTCAATTGACATGTGACATGCATATGATTAGTTCTTTATAAAAATACCTTGACAACACTTATCAAATGATGGGATCTATCATAGTGTCAGATCTTAAAAAAAAAAGGATTAAACCATCTAGTCCTAAAAAAACCCATTAGTTTTTTTTTTTTCCTTTCATGTTTAAAATTTCTAGAATTGGTGGGCATTAGCACAATATATTTCCCTTAAATATGATAGCTCCAACAACTTAGTACTACCTAAGGTGAATTGAATGACCTAACCTTGGTGGTAGTTGCACTTCACCCCTTAAGAGTAGTGTCAATTGTTTTACGGTACTGTAGATTATCTTTTATTTAATTTAATTTAATTTTATTATACTATTAAATATATATTCTATCAATAATTGGATGTTTTATGATATCCATTTGGCTAGGAAAAGGAAAAAAATAGCCCTTTCTCTAAAAATATATTCCAAAAAACTAGATGTTAGTCTAATGATCCTAAAATCATGGTAGCTAAAAACATATCTTGAAGTCATGATTTTAAATTCTTACGAAATCGTGACTTTAAGACGTAATTTAGGGAAGTGGACTAAACTCGTATCGTCAAAATCGAATTTTGACCTATAGAGTAATTGCAACAACAATTACATTTGTTATCATTCCCATATTATACTTGTTATATAAGTACAAACAACATTATACATTTTACACAATATATCTAGCTTTCTAATATAAAAAACATATGCCATGCTTGCAAAGCCAAGCTACTCTATTCGAAAAAAGTAGCATCAATCATTGTTCCTCTTAAACTTATGAGGCTCATCTAATGCTTGCAACCAATCTTCCCCTTTCTCATTATCATCATCACCATAGTCTTCACTAGAATCCTTGGAAAGATCTCTATAAGCTAAATCATCATCATTTTCAGTCTCCTTAGCGACTTCTTCATTCATAGGAATATTAGTTTTTAGGAGATCGCTAATACTTATTTCTTGAGTCATAATAGTGTGTTACGATCCATATACCTAGGTTAAAACTTGATTAACATAACATGTATCCTATCCATAATCATTTTCAGGTGTAACAGCTAATTTATATATTTCCATAGATAACTCCATGGGGCTACCACCCCAAGACATGCACATTATAGTCACCATTCATAGGTACAACACAATAACAAGGTCAACTTCCTCCTTTAAAGGGACACCTATGGATCAACTTAACTTGTGGGTTATCCTATTAATTTGTAGTCAAATGCAAATGATACCCATCAATCAGTCATAATTTGCATCACAAGGAACCTTAACCATTGCCACTAACCACTTATCATCGGTGACCCCATAATCTCTATCCATAATATTTTTATGCATGTAGCAAATTACCCTAACTTGGACCATTTTCATCTAATTGAACATTTGACTAAATAAGGTTTACAATTACACAAACCTTAACAAAGCAAGCAAATACCAAAATTCATGATTCAACAAGCTTACTTAATATAATTACCACATATCCCCTCTTCAGATATAATAAGCTTAGATTAATTAAACTAAGCTTCAGCTATGTCATGAGTTAAAGCCAATTTACTCAATTACAACCAAACATCTAATAACAAGTTTACACAAACTAATTAATTAGGTTATAGTTATAGTTATCAAAATCACAATTTTACCTGTTTGATTCTATGAGCTTATGATTTTAGGAGGTTTTTCTAAGTTAACTTGGCTATAAATTTGTTTTCCTATAGAACCTTATATTTTTAACCAATTTTACATGTCAAATTTTAAAAACTTACGTTTTTAATTGAGTTTTCCGTTTTCACATATATTAGTTGAATGGGCCAAAAAATAGAAATATATAACTAAGTTTCTATTAGCTCATTAACTATTATTGCTATTTTCTTTTTCTCTTTCTCTCTCTCTCTCTCTCTCTCCCCTTATTTATTGTTCAACAGTCATATTCTTCATTTAGGTTCTAGTTTCAATCGAAAAGTTTATAAGAAAAACTATATATTTAAGCTCATACCATCAATAACTCAAAATGAGTTGAAATATTTGATTCTCTTCAATCATTGCTTTTTATAAACAAAATAATAGAAAAAAAAATAATCTAACTTTACTTATCATTCTTCTGTGAATGGTAGAATATAAATTAGGAATTTTTTTTATTAAAAAAGAATACAATTTCTTCATTTTCATTATATATTTTAAGTATTTTATAACTATTATATTACGCCTCAAACTCGAGGAGTTATAGCACTCTCCATGTAAACTAACCTAGATTAAAAGCTATTCTCCTTAGCTTCTAACATAAGTATAGTCCACACAAAGCGAATGGTGACTTAACTAGTTTTAAAGTAGTTAAATGGGTACTTGTAGCATATAAGACCTATGGAGTAATATTTTACAAAATACATTTTCTTGTATTTACAAATAGACTAGCTCGTACACATAAACTTATATACATAAAAAGTTCCTTAGTTATCAAAGAAACTATACATCTCCATAGGAGGACTATATTACATATATAAATATAATAGCAAGCTAACGAAGACTATAAGGCCTTTCAAGAAAACCATATAATCCTCCCATACAAGAAAAACAAAAGTGTCATGAGCTTTAATCCGTTCATTAAACATCACAACATCACTCCCTAACCTGTCAGAACTAACCTAAGGACAATTGCAACAAGGTATCTTTTGGTCCTACTTTAAACTTGCAAAACAATTTATTGGGATATAAGCTCAATTAGCTTAGTAAGAAGGGATGGAGTCATAAGAATATATTACGAACATCGTTGTTCAATTATTAATTAAATGCAAATACAATAGACAAATGATATAGCATCTCACAATGTTTAACCGGTTCATTATAAAATTAGAGTAATTGCGTATACTTTAACCTAAATTCTAAGAAGTTTTAATATGACACTATCAGACTAATCCTGAACTTGTGCAATGAATAATACCTTCCTCCTTAGATAACATTCAAACTACAGACCCCAACCTTACCATTATCCCTTCTCCTATCACTTAATTCGAGTAAGGGTAGGGAAATGACCATTTCTGGTATCCTTAACGAATGCGTTGGTATTTAGTTTAATAACCTAATTGTTACCCTTATTGCATTATTGTAAATGTCAGGTTAGATCTTTAATCAACTTAAGATTAGTCTAGATTATTAGGTGAGCAACCAAGTTCATACACACAAGATATGATATATGTTTAAGTAGAAAACTACACTTGGAGTTCAACTCCTAATCAACAATTAGTATCCCAAGCATACACATAGTACACACAAATAATCTAGTTACAACCACAGATAAGCACTCTTACTTCTCCAAATTTCATGATATGATACTTCAATATACCATTAAGCATCGACCTAACTTACTTAGACATAGGTTACATGCTCTTATACGTCGTGTTTGTGATCTTCATTAATGATCCCTAATAAGTATTATACAACTTTAGTTTTAAATTCACATATGAAGTAAGAACTTATTTTCATTATTAAGTAGCTTTACATTCTAATATAAAGTAGGTTCTTTAGTTATTTATCTAATTTTTTAGTTGACTTAAGATAGGTTTTGACTAAGTTTCTGACCAAAATTCTGACCAAAGGTTCTAACCAAGTTTCCTACTAAGGTTCTAACTAACTACCTAACGTTAGAGTTTTACTTAAGAAGTTCCTAACTCTTAACTTGCATTTTGAATTCAATATAATTATAAAATTCTAGTATCAACTACTTTCTAACTCAAAACCAATTTTTAGTTTATCAAGTTATTCACTACCAGGATACATTTTAATGTTCTTTTTGACATCGTTTCTAACTCTGTAGCCATCAGCACAACTTAGTATTTAACTCATACACAAATTTAGCCTACATTTCTAAAATTTTCTAGACTCTATAATGTCAATAATTATCAACCAAAAGTCTCAATTACATACATTAATTCCCATTACAATAACTATCCACTTATACTAATGTTATAACCTAGAAAAGTAACTTTAATTTCACCAACTACCAACTTTTCATTTGAAAATCCTTATTCATAAATCATAACAATTCACTTCTAAGTTGCTATAGGGTAATAATCATATGTCATACTATAGTTCAACAAAGAATCACTAAAGCTCTTTTGGAAACTTCCCTGAAAATAAATTCTTCCCCAAAATCCGACATGATTTTTATCACCAACCACATAACATCAAAATTCATCTTAAGAGTACAACTGCAAAATTTCAGATCAAACTACATCAATAGGTTTTTTAATTATTTGCTTAAAATTTAGTGTGTAGGAAGTTTTTTTTTAAGGACCTCATATCTACACTCAAAATTTTGAAAATCTAATTAAATATTTGAATTTCTCATACAAAAATATATAGGGAAACAAAATTACATAATTTTTTATAATTTTTTGCTATTTTTCCCAAATTTTTTTATTAAAATTAGAGAAATTAATGACTTATTGAATACACAAGCTTCGGCCACCGTGGGTAGGGAAGAGTATGTTGACTTGATTAGGCGAGTAGCACTTCTTAAGGTGGTGACCTTTGTCTAGTTTCAGTTAGTCGTTCTCTTAAGTTACCTAAGATCCCCTTAATTTATACAACATTTGTAAATTTTCTATTTCTCACTCTTTCTCTCTATTTCTCACTTTCTAGAGATTTTTACTAGTTTTGTAATTGTCTAAACTTGTTCTCGATATCATATGGCCTTTTCTTACAATTTAGTTTGGAGTTGCTTCGGTTTTTTCTAATCATAATTAACAAGTGTAAAGGCATAGTTAGGTGTCACGAAATGAGTTTTTTAATTTCCATGCACTCTTAATCCCACTGCCACACCTCCTTCAGCTTTCCACATATCCTTAGTAATTTTTAAATGTTTTTCTTATATTTTCACTTTATTTATTTTATAATATTTATTTATTTTTGAGTATTTATGCTAATTATAGATATATATTTATATAATAATTATATTCGATAAACATACTTGTTTTTTATATATTATTTTATGTCCAATATTAATTATATTACTCTTATAATATATCTCTAAGTGGTCATTAATTTTTGAAACCTATTTCACGTATAACTGATAATATAATAACGATATAATAAATTTATACTATTTTAATTGTATTCTTAATATTTTATTATATGTTTAAATTCTAAGCTTATAGGATTCTTCAACAAATGTCTTGATCCTATATATAAGTTTTTAAATTAATTGGTGTAATTTCACTAACAACCTAAATTTACTTGCTTGATCATATTTGTCGAGTACGGGGTTCGCATATTATAAGTAGATCTATAATTTTTTAAAACTAATTTACATAGGGTTGTAGAAACTTATGTTGCTATATTTTTATTTTATGTTCTAATTTTACAAACCCTTAATAAAATCATGAATTTGACAATCTTAATCATAGTATGGCAATTAGATAAACTAATTAACAAACATCTTATTACCAAGCCTTACAAATGGTAGGCTATTCAACTACTATAGAATGAAATATTAAATATTTCATTCATGCATTTCATCAAACATGTGGAAGCTAGTCAACTATTCTTCTAAAAAAAATTAAGAAAAAAGAAAAATTACTCAACAACAATGCATTATAAAAACAATTAAGCATATTAAATAGTAATTACATAACCTAGATTACTCATTAAATTGAAAATCTAAAAATGGAGAAACTTACTTTGAGTGTGAGCAAAATTTAGAGTTTTAGATTGGGAGAAATCTTCATGAAATGGAAGAATAAAGAGGGAAGCAAATACCCTTGGATGATAGATAATTTTAAATTCACTAATTAGGTAGATGTTAGGGTTTAATGCATGTAGATTTTGACTTTAGGGTTTTGACACTCACTAGGTTGTGTTTTTCTTGTGACTTGGCATGCAAATGAAAATGAAGATAACAGAGATGACTTGGTGTTATAACTAGTGTTGTTTAAATCGAATTGCATGATTGACTCAAATATATGAGAAAATAAAAAATTAAGGCAAAAACCAGATTCGATCGAGAGTTAAGCCAATCTTGAATTGTAAGGATCAACCCGAATTTGATAACATTGGTTATAACATGATAAAATCGTGTTTTTAAGGTAAAATTTCATTGGCCGGCACTTCAATTGCCTATTACTTTCCCAGTAGCTAATTTTTTGGAATTCTTCTTTTATAAAAAGGACTTTTTTCCTCTTTTTCCTCTTAGGACTTGCATATTTCTTTTGGAAAATTCTAATACTCATATAGTAAAAGATAACCTATTTTAAAGGTTTTTGTTGATGTTTATTAACTCTATTCAATATTTATTTTAGGAGAAATGCAAAAAGCCCCCCTAAACTTTAATTTAAGTGCGAATTTTCCTCCTAAATTTTTAAATTGAGGTTTTAACTTCCTAAACTTTGATAAATTAGTAAAACAAACTCCATAACCCTTAAACTTTGATTTTAGCATATAAACACCCCTTAAATTTTAATTTTAGTGCGTAAATACTCCTTTAAGTATAAGGTGTTTGAGGGTATTCACCCACTAAAATCATAGTTTAGAAGGTATTTACGCACAAAAATCAAAGTTACAAGAGTGTTTATGTACTAAAATTAAAGATTAAAGGGATTATATGGGATATTTGTTAATTTATGAAAGTTTAAGTGGTTAAAAACCTCACTTTAAAAGTTTATGGTATTAATTCATACCTAAGTTAAAGTTTGGGAGGGGTTTTTTGCAATTTCTTATTTATTTTAATATAAGTATATCTTTTATTTAAGAAGTTAATTTTGTATGTTCTATTAAGACTCCATTCCGTTTTGAAATTTTAAGAGTTTGATGGTAGAAATTGAACATAAGACTTCATCCTTAGATTCCTTGAGTTCTAGAACTCTTGATGTATATTTTACTTGTTCTATTACTTATAATTTAAAAATTAAAATTTAATGAATATGGTATTTACCTATCATAATAGATAACTTTGGAAGCTTTTATACAACAGTACCTTTTTAATATTTCTCAATGAGTACAACTCTTCTAAACCTACCATGTCTTTTCACCATATTCAATCAAAATCATCCTCAATAATGCATTTTTTTTTTTGGTAATTCTTATATTTACAATTGAGACAAGTATTAAATTAAAGACAAAGATTATTCTCAAATTACAATTATTAACGAACCCTTTATAGTGCTCTCCCTGCTATGATGGTCTTTTCATTTTATACTGTTATCTACATTGTTTGTGTTTATACATTCCATTAATAAAGAAGTTATACACTAATTATCTTATATATTGAAGCGGTGTCAAAGTATTAATATTTTCCTTTTCCTATTTGTGATGATGCCCTCAAGTAAAGTTAATCTTAAGCTCAATCTTATTTCTATATATGCTTAAACTTTGAAAACTTTATATTTAACTATCCATAATATTATTGCTGTTTTCAATAATATGCAGTTTGCATATGAATTCTTTATTATGTAACTTTCCCATTTTATTGCTATAAATCCTTATGTTGATTGTACCATGGAAGTATGTATGAGTTTTTAATTTTCATTCATTTAGTAGATGCACGTTTACATCAAATGATCCTTACACCTTTTTTTTTTTTTTTAATCCATTGTTTATATTTTCAATTGGTCCATTGATAAATATTTGGAGTAAATTCATATTAACAAAACTAATATGAAAGTAGTTAATTCACGGTTTACTTTTTGAACTATTGTAAAATATTTTTTATGCATTCTCGATAACTTCTTTACTACAATTTCAAATACATTTATTTACCTATCAATCACTAAAAATTAGAAGAACCTAATATTTGTATTAAACATTTTGGAATATTAATACAAAGAGAAATGTTTTTTTTTTTTTTTAGTGAAAAGATGTTTCATATATTTTTTAGTTAGAGTTTTATCAAAATATTTAGCTTCTAGTTTTTGTTATTGTACCTTTGTGTATGAACCTTTTTTTTTTTTTTGTTGTGGTACATCTTCATTGTTTATTTTGGATCATTAATAGTTTATTAAAAAGAACCATTGTTCTTTTTTCTTTTCACCAAAAACTATTTAAAATTAATTGATATATTAATTGTGGTAACCTTCTTTCTTTATATAAATGTTAAAGGTAAAATATTTGCTTTTTTATGTTTACTTCCTATATTTGCATTACTATTTAATATTTGCTATCAATCTATTGGGTACATTTGCAACCATGAAAGAGAGAGTGCAAATTTGCCGCTAACTCTACTCGAAGAATTTGGAATTTAATAGAGAGAGTGGAGTTTTCAACTCATAAAAGATAAAATATACAGGTAGTATTCTCACAAATATGTGGACATCGACTTAAAGTATTAATAGAAATGATGGATTTATTAGAACAATATCATAATTAATATATTAACAACATATGACTAAATAAAACATAATATATTATAATATTACGTAAATACTTTATAGATTTTTATGAAATGGTGCAAATTAGGCTAATGTTGTGATTTTTTAAAATGTTTGATCATATACATAAAAAGATTTTTTTTCTAAACAAAAAATTCTTATTACTTCCACAACTTTTTAATGTTACTTTTCTTTATGTTTATCGTAACTCTTTGTTGTTGCTTTTTCCCTTTAATAATGCCTATTTTGTATTAAATTTTGGTCATTACTTTTTCTCAAATGCCACCCTTGATTTTAAAATTTAATTATTAAATAACATTTTCAAGAATAATGATTCCTTGCAAACTGAAATAACTACCTATGCATTTTGGAAGTGTATATTTTCATTAGTAATACAGTTTTGTACTTTATAATTTTGTATTATTTACTTTTGTTATTTATGGATTTTCATTAGCAATACTATAACACTATCTATTAGAAAAGATACTATCAATGAATAAGTCTTTTGTAAATTTTTGAAAAGTTTGAATATTTAAGTAAAAAAAATAAAAATTTGATAACTCAATTAGAAAAAGTGATAAAATTCGACAACTAACTGTTAGGCTCGTATTTGACAATTAGGGATCGAGTGGAAAAATTTATAATATCAGTACAACTAACCCGATTAGAGTAGAAATTTATATATAGGCTTAGGACATTAGTCAAAGAGACCCTATGAGCCCGAATGTTAAAAATATAATAAAATAATAATATAATTAAAATGGTACAATTTAATTATATTATATATTAGTCGCTATAATCGCGGAAAATAGGCTTTATTAGTTCGTAAATTTTTAGAGATAAGTTGTAAATATAATAAAATTTACTTGAAACATAAAATAACATATATAATATAAACATACGTGTCACGTGTAATTTTTAAGCATTTACTTATATTCTTTTATAGTTGAAATACCCTAATATAAGAAAATTAGGCTAAAATAACCCAAGAAAATTAACTGAAATCATTAAAAAATAACAAAAAAATTCATAGTTGCTAGGAGGTGGATTATAGGACATGTGGGTTCTCTAAGACAAGTGTTTAACAAATGGGATCAAAAATTAAGCAAGAAAATTAGCGTATTTAAGGTAAAAACCTAGAGGAGAGAGAGAGAAATCATTTGGACTTCAAAATGGTTAGGAAAATTAGGATAAGTCTCTCCAACATATTGTTCATGTAAGATCATGTTTAGGAAAATTAGGTGCTAGATTTGGAGATTTAAAGAAGGAATTTAGAAAAAAAAATAAAAAAGGTACAATTTGACCATTGGAGGGTACAGGTAGTTGAAGGACTGATGGAATGTGATCACCACCACTATTAGGAGCCAAAACCACACCCATTGTTGCCGACAAAGGAGGATGGGCTATTGGTGGTCGAAGCTTCAAAATCTGAAGAGTTTCCATTCCCATCCGATTTTGATAAATTTTGTAAAAATATAAAAATTTCCCAAAAAAATATGAAAAAAATATTATTCTTACATATTTTCATGTATAGAATCTAGTAAAAATATCAATTTGTATAAATTTAGTAGTTAATATATACGTCCTTAACAAATAGACAAAGTCGGATAATTTTCAAAGTTAAAATAAATTAGGTCAATGACGTAGTTTCTACTTCAAATTTTTTCTACAAACTATCCTAAGTTAATATTGAATTACTAGTCAAAGTTTTTCATGATATTATTTTGCATATTTATATTTGATTTTTAAGCTAAATTGATGCTTAAAATGGTATACTTAGTGGAAATTATGTGTTTCCTTTGATGTACCTACATAACTATTGAGTCTGAATCACCAAAAGGGTATGCATATTGTTTTAGAGTATGTTGGGGTTAATTGTTACAATGAGGAGTTGAGGGAAGTTAATAGTTGGCCTTAAATGTGGAAGTTGATATTTGATTAATTTATGGAATTTGATATAATTAATGATTTGTGATGGAATAAATGAAGTTATAAGATGTAATGAGAACTGTAGAAAGGTTGTTTAAAGTATTATTGCTCATTTTCAATTGATATAATTATAACTTAAAAGGAAGTTAGTAAATACACTAATTATAGGACATTGATAATAGACAAAGGATGATTTAAAGGGTTTTAGTAATAGATAATGTACTAAACTTGATGGGAATCAAGCTACAGAGCCCCTGACTCGTAATCGGGCTAGAGGATTAGAGGGGCTGACATGACGAATCCTTATGTTCCAACCAACTCCTTCTGAAGCTGATGTCGAGGCTGAAGCCAAGTACCTCTTTGTCGAGTCACCTCTACTGTCGTGCCATGTGACCGCTCATTATTGTGTGGTATGTCGAGTCAACCAATTACTCAGCCTTTTCCTTGCCAAGAAGTCGAGAGTGAAAGCCAAACTGACTAGGTCATCCCTGCTTGGATAAACCCATGCATCCGTACTTTTTGTCCGTATCTCTTAACTACCTCGCCAATATCGTATCATTACATACAAAGTATCATATGTAGAATCTGTAGCACCAATGCTTATTTTCCTTGTATATTCATTTTTGACTCTTTATAACATGTAAATTGCCCTTCTTAGAAAATATCCTTTTTATCTTTTCCCTTTTAGACCTAATTAGGGTAAGTTGCCCTAATTTGTGAGTATAAATATCATTTTACTTATAGTTGTAAGAGATCAAATAATCTTTAATACACCTTTAAGTACCTTCCTGCTTACATAAACACTATTGTTTACTCTTGGCATCACTTTTATCCTTTCTCTTAAGTAAGGTTAGGTGGCGAGTAATCTCATTGGACTAATTCATGTGTCACATCGAATTGTGTCATGAATCCTCGAAGGTTCTATTGTTGCGTCATATCCTTTGGAGCTGTTCATAGGTTTTGCTTAGTGTTTTTGTCCTTTGTTTTCACCTTTTTATACCTTTCCCCATTGACTTTTTTCAAGCTTTTTGCAAGCTCGAGCCCATTTAGCAGCCGGTTTTATCTGTTCTTAGTCTCGGTTTGTATCATCTTGGTATTAGAGCGGAGGTTTTGTATAAACTATAGTTAACTCTTCTTGGATTTCTATTATACTCTATTTTTGCCCATTTGAAACAGAGTCAGTTATTGAGTTAATTTGACTGCAGTATTATTAGTTATTCACTTTCTGAAGTGTTTGTTTAAATTATGAATTTGTGAGAAAAAATGAACGACCCAAATATGAATATTGGTACCGGTGATAATAGTAGAGTTGTCCACCATTAGTGTTAGTCTCAGGGAACTCTCAAAAGTATAGATGAGAGACTCGATGAGATAGCTAACCCCCTAACAGATCTGACCCAAGCTGTTCATGCACTATCTTACCGACCCACTGAGGTCATACAAAACGCTCCATAAGCTACTCAATCTGTTAGAGGTCAAAACCTAACTTAACCATTTCAAGGTAAAGAAGTTGGCGGATGAGTAGGGCAAAGGATAGACTTGAGAGAGCTTGATGAGGAGGAAAAAGAGTATTTTGAAGAGGACCATGTACGAGTCCCCAGAGCATTCGCCAATGTAAAGCTTCAGATTCCTAGTTTCAATGAGTTTGGGAATGTCAACAAGTACCTAGATTGGAAAGAGAAGGTAGAGTGTGATTTAATTATTACCAGTATGAGGATTACGAGAAAGTGAGGGCTACTATTGTTAAATTTTCTAGATATGCTGCTATGTGGTGGAAGAATTTTTAGGCTATGAGAAGAAGAGAGGGATACCAAGAGATTAATACTTAGCTCAAGATGAAGATGGTACTAAAAAACATATTCGTGCTGGAAATATATCTCCAAGATACTTTCATATGGCTTCAGGTGCTAAGATAAGTATGTCGAACTATTGATGAATATGTCCAAGAATTCCAAATATTTACAATAAGATGCGAAGTAGAGGAACCACTTGCCTAAATAGTTTTAAGGGTTGAGAGGAGACATCTGAGACATTGTGAAACTCCAGTGATTTAACACAATGGATGAGGTTGTTAGGATTGCCCAACGGATAAAGAGGCAAAAAAGAAGCCAAGTAGTGACCAAAGTATCGACTAGCTGACCAACTGACCAAGACAAGCAAGTAACCAGACACTGCCGAGTGTCAAATCGACAAGTAGGATAGATGTCAAAGCCGAGAAGAAAAGTCAGTTCAAAGATCTAGTGCCAATTCATATGAGAAAGGGTAAGGGTCTGGTAAGAAAACTAACTAGATCAAATGCTTCAAGTGCTAGGGGTTTAGACACATGATTGCTTAGTACCCAAACCAAAGGACAATGGTCAATAAGGGAGACACCTCAAAGTTAGACATAAAGAGTATGGATGAGGAACTCGAGGAAGAGGAGGTTCCTACTGAAAATGAGAATATCGAGAAAGAGTTGATTAAGGAAGATATGTATGTTGAGGACTTGGACCAGCTACTTATGGTTGTTTGACGCACTATGAGCATGGAACCCTCACAAGAGGAGGATTAAAGAGAGAACTTATCTCATATCACCTATAAGGTGAATGAACAAATGTGCGCCCTCATCATGGACAGTGAGAGTTGCACTAATGTGGCGTCAGATGACCTCGTCTCAAAATTGAGGTTGCCGACTGTTGAGCATTCAAAGCCGTACAAGTTGCAATGGTTAAGTGGTAAGGGAACATTACACATCACTCAGTAAGTACTACTATTGATCACTATCAGCAATATTTACGACGGTTATAAGAATACCTACATGTTCGAGAAGGATGATTAGAAGATCATGGAGGTTCACAAGTTACAAACGAAACTTGCTCGCAGATCTAAGAAAGCTCTGGCGATGAGTAGAGCGAAGCTCCGAGAGGCCATTAATGCTAATGAGTCGACCGTTTTATTGGTCAAGTGACTACTGGAAATGAAGGAGCAGAATGATTTACACCAAGAGGTAAAGGAATCGTTGGATGAATATGCAGACCTGTTCCTAGAACAGTTGCTAGCAGGGTTATCCCCAACCCAAGGCATAAAACAATGCATTGATTTAGTACCCAGCGCTGTACTGCTGAATAAGCCAGTTTATCACATAAATCTCGAGCAGGCTTTTGAGCTTCAATGTTAAGCCAATGAGTTACTAGAAAGAAGATATATGAGAGAGAGTCTCAGCCTTTATGCTGTGCCTGCACTTTTAGTGTTAAAGAAGGATGGAACTTGGTGGATATGTGTTGATAGTCGAGCCATGAACAAAATCACGATTAAATACAGGTATCCAATCCTAAGACTAAAAGACATCCTGGATGAATTGGGTAGAGCCAAAATTTTCAACAAAATCGATCTCAAGTCTGGTTATCATCAAATCTGCATGAGGCCAGGAGAAGAGTAGAAGATTGTATTCAAAACTCGACATAGGCTTTACGAGTGGATGGTCATGTCCTTCGGCTTGTCGAATGCCTTGAGCACCTTTATGAGACTTATGAACCATGTATTAAGACATCTCATCAGGAAGCGTATCATAGTGTACTTTGATGACGTCCTGATCTACAATGCCAACATGCCAAGTCACTGTAAACACATCAAAGCAATCTTAGATATTCTCCATACCGAGAGATTATTTGGTAACCTAAAGAAATGTTGTTTTTGCCAGCATGAAGTGATATTCTTGGGCTATGTAGTTAGTGAAGAAAGCTTGCGAATCGATAATGAGAAGATCCGAGCAATTGTTGAATAGCTGACCCCTACTACTTATGCTAATGTGAGAAGTTTCTATAGACTAGCTTCGTTTTATTGAAGGTTCATCAGGAACTTTAGTACCCTCATTGCACCACTTACTGAATTAAGGAGGAAAAACACCGATTTTCGAGGAGAAAGGGAGGATAAGAGTTTTGCTGAGGTAAAGGAGAAGTTGACCTCCACCCCAGTGTTAGTACTCCCCAACTTCGATAAATTTTTTTAGCTAGAGTGCGATGCATTAGGCATTGGAATAGGTGTTATCCTGAAGTAGGACGGATAACCAATTACCTTTCGCAGTGAGAAGCTCCGAGGGCCCCAGTTAAATTACTCCGTATATGACAAAAAACTCTTGACACTAATCCGAGCACTGCAAGTGTAGCAGAACTATCTACTGCCAAGAGAATTTGTCATATATATTGATCACGAGTCACTGCGGTACCTTCGGAGTTAAACCAAATTGTCTAATCGGCAAGCAAGATGGGTTGAATTCCTTGAAGGATTCAATTTGGTGATTAAGTACAAGTAAGAAAAGAGCAACATAATTATAAATGCTCTATCAAGGAGGCATGGCTCTTATCAGAACTACAGACCAGACTATTTAGTTTTGCAAGTATCAAAGAATAATACTACAAGAATCCACACTTTGGACCAATATTTTTGAGATGCGTGGATGGAAAAATAGTGGACAAGTATTATATGCAGGATGGCTATTTGTTCCAAAGAGGAAAACTATGCGTACTGACTTGTTCCCTACGGGAATTATTAATTAGGAAAGCCTATGGCGGAAGACTCTTAGGACATTTTGTAGAGAGAAGGACTTGTGAACTAGTGAATGACCAATTCTTTTGGCTAAAAATGCAAAGAGATATGTACCAAGTGGTTAAAAGCTGTGCTATGTGCAAAAAGGCTAAGTGTTGAGCTAAACAAGAGAAGGCAATGCCCCTACCTATTCTGACGAGGCCATGGACTGAACTAAGTATAGAATTTGTTCTTTGACTGCCGAGAACTACCCGAGGAAAAGATTCTATGATGGTCGATGTAGATCGGTTCAGTAAGATGGCACACTTTGTGCCCTGTATCAAAACTAACGACGCTTCAGCTATTGTTTCTCTTTTCTTACAAGAGATTATACGAATACATGGCGTGTCGAAGAGTATAGTTACTGATAGAGACTCAAAGTTCTTAAGTTATTTCTAGAGAACCCTGTAGCATCGGCTATGTCACGCCCCGAAGCGGCAGAACCGTAACAGCTCCATTGTGTAAACCATCCTAAGATAGAAGTTGGCTTTACAACAGCTATCTTAGACCTGATTTACACAAGGTGTCCACGACTAACTTGCTTTGAAGTAAACAGTTTGTAATTTAAATAAATCATTTATCTAAGAAAGTGAGAAAATATATATGTACACTATAATTTAGTTATTACAATTAAAGTTTACAATATTTCTCTATAATATATGTCTTAAAATAAAAACATAGACCTTAAAAATATGTGTTTATTCTTTAATGTTTTTCCTCACTCCTCAGGATCCAGTAATTGCTAGCTTTAGAGTAGTTATTTGCCGCTTCTTAACTAACACCTACATGGCGTCTATAAGGATGTGAGCAACCACAACTCAATAAGTTAGGATGGAGGACTTAAAACTATACCATAAACACAACAAGGTTATCAATCAACTTATTAGGTGCAATGCATGTTCAAGCAAATGCCATCTCACGACGTTGTCTAGCCCATCGTAAGATTAGAGAAATTGTGCCCATTCTAATCTGGGTTGAGGAATTGCCGTTAATGCAACAGCTCATGACCAAACCCAAGCTTGTGTAATGGAGACCTTGCTCCTCCCGCGACTACCTTCGAACCATTGTCTTCACCTTCACCGCGATTTCCTCTCCTGTCACTTATTTCGACTGAGGATAAAGAAGGGACCATTTTGCAATCTTGCGTTATCCCTTTCGAAGGGGTCGGTATTTGGTCGGAGAGTCCTAAGTTCCCCTAATGGGTTGCCATGTAGGTCCAATTATGATTATAGGTCGTATATTTGATTAGGTCCAGTTTAGGGTGATCAATCATTTCATACAAACCATACAATACAAGTCAGGACAATAGACAAAATCATAACACCATTCATAATCAAGGACATGCACACATCCAATTATCTAACAAGCACAACCAAGCATAATCTTAAGCCTCCAAAATACAGTAATGTATTAATCCCAACTTACCTCGACTCCTCGCTCACTTACTCGAGGTCCAATTTGCTCAGGCCATCGCTAATCATTCTTATAACACAAACGTGGTTTCAGTTTTTCATATAACTATTATATATTTGTTTGACCTTATGACGCTTATTGTTATGTTTTGTTTAGGGTTTAATATACCTAATTATCTAGGTCTTAGGTCTTTTACAAGTATTCTAGGTTTAGGGTTAGGTTCGGGTTCGGTTTCCACATCGATTTCTAAATTAGGTTCTAATTCGATTTCTATGTATTGTTTTATACTCGAACCCTAGAAATTCGTTTCAACTCATAATGTGAAATTAATCACATTACTTCCTGATCTCCTAAATACCATCATTATTTCTAATTAGTATTTTATTCCATCCGATATACTTAAATCCTTATTAGTGTACCGAGTTTACTCCTGATGTGAGAAATATTTACATTTTTCCTATAATTGCATAAATTCAAGTTTCCTATCAGATTTATTGTACATTTTTATTATTATCATAATATCGATTTTTATTATAATATTTTCTATTTATTATATTTCTAATAATTGTGTAGTATGTACTATTACTTATTATGTACATAATACACATTTAATATCTCTATTCCTCTAATTACCATCTCCTAACATCAATTATCATTTCAAAATGTCTAAATTCATCCTAAATCAAAATTTACACCTAATTACCCTAATTTACAAAATTAACTTAAAATGTACTATTTTTCCATATTACTTATTTAGTACAAAATTAACCTAATAATTACATCTAACACCCTAAATGCTACAAGTATCATACTCCATCAAATTTCAACATCCTAAAATATATAATTATTCACTAAATCAGTAATTAATCATTTAATTACTTAATTAGCCCGAAATTACCCACTTTATGCCTCATTTTGGGGCCTAAAAATTATCTAAAATTTTATAAAATTAATTTTTGAAAACGGGATTCATAGCACTATTTTATATCATCTAAGTAGTCTACACAAAAATTTTGGGTTCAAAACTACACTCTTAAGGTCATTTATTTCTAAACCGAAACATACTCGGTTTTGCATGATTTCTTAAGGACCCTATACACGAGACATATTTTCATCAAAATAATATTTTTTATAAAAACTACATACAAAAATATTTCAAAATAACAAGTTTCATAATTTTATAAGAATATTTACTATTTTTTCAAAATTATACAAAATCGGGTTGGAAATCGAACTCACCGATTTGGGTGGCTCCAGCCACTGTCGGTGGCCATGGGTGTATCGGCCCACCTAGGCGTTGCCACCACCGTATGGTGGTGATGGCCGTCCACTCCCAGCTGCCCGTCGGATCTAGGTTCTCCTTTGTGGCCTTAATTATACAGTTTTCCTTTTCTTTTTTTTTTCTTTGGTTTTTCTCTCAATTTTTGCCTCTCCCTAATTTTTTCTGATTTTTAACTGTCCAAATGAGCTTCTGAATTTTTTTCCCTATTTATAGAGCTTTAGGAAATTTATTGTGCATTAAATTGGACAAGACAATTGCCTTATCCCTTAATTTTTGGCTTTTTTATTGTCTTAATTTAATTGAACGATTTTTTTCTTATTTTTCCCAGCTGCCACGATCCAATTTTGGATCATTCTTGATTTTTCTTTATTTTTCCTTAATTAATTATGAATTTTCTTTAATTTTTTAGTATGATTTTAACACATTACGCGTATTTTAAATAATTACACGTATTTGTACATACATTAAATTCATATATAATAAAAATAAAAATTCCTAAATATTATTTAGGTTGTTTTATTATTTTTAGTATACATATAATTTATCTTGAGCGATTCGTTAATTATCGGAATACATTTTACGTATTTTCGATAAATAACGAGTTATATATTTAAAATTTGAAATTTTTATATTCTTTTATTTTATTGCTTATTTTCTTAAATTTAAACTTACGGGATCATTTTCCTAATATTTCTAGCTTTATTTTATAATTTAAGTTCGATTGGGTCTTTCAACCGATCGAAACTTCAAATTGCTGGTTTTAGGGCTTACAAGCTAGGAACTAAATTACTCTTCAATACCTCCTGTTACTCCCAAACTGATGGCTAAATAGAGGTGGTTAATCGTACTTTGGGTTTACTACTCCGAGCTGTAGTCGGCAAGAACTTGGTTGATTGGGACGTCTACTTATCAGTGGTCAAGTTTGCTTACAACCAAACTGTACATGACACCATTAAGCAGACCCCCTTCGAAGTGGTCTATGGATTCAATCTCAAGTTGCCCCTTAACCATGCCCCAATACCCGTACCTGCACAAGAGGACCCTGACGCCTTGGCAAGGGCACAATCCCTTCAGTACATCTATGATAAGGTCACTTGGCACATCGACCAGGTTGTCAAAAGAATGCGTGAAAAGACCAAGGGTCGATCGATAAAACAATTTCAATTGGGAGACTTGGTGTGGCTACACCTCAGTAAGGAATGATTCCCGAACAAAAGGAGAAATAAATTATCTGCAAGAGTTGAAGGACCTTTCAAAATCCTCTAGAAAATCAGCGACAACACCTATAGGTTGAAACTGCCTGAAGACTATGGGGTTTCCAACACCTTCAACATCGTTGACTTTAGTCTATATCACCCTGACAAAGAATTGAGTGAACAATATCCGGATTTGATCCCAAATCCAAAACAACCCAGAGGGAATGATAGGAATCAAACTATGTAGCCCCCTAACCTACAGCTGGGTTGGAAGACTAGAGGGGCTGGCATGGAGGATCCTTATATTCTAACCAACCTCCACCGAGGCCGAGTACCTCCTTGCCCAGTCACTTCTAGTGTCGTGCTATACAACCGCCCATTGTTATGTGATATGCTAAGTTAACGATTACTCTCTGTTGCCATGTCGACCAATTACTCGACCTCTTCCTTACTGAGAAGCCAAGAGAGAAAGCTAGACTGACTAGGTCATCCCTGCTTAGACAAAACCCATGCATTCTTACTTTTTGTCTGCATCTCCTAACGACCTCGCTAATATCGCATCACCACGCATACAGTATCACATCTAAAATCTGTAGCACCAATGATTATTTTCTATATATATTCATTTTTGCCCTTTTATAACATGTACATTGCCCTTCCTTAGGAAATATCCTTTTTGTTTTTTTCCTTTTGGGTAAGTTACCCTAGTTTGCGGGTATAAATACCCTTATACTTGAAGTTATAAGAAATCAAATAATCTTCAATACACCTTTGAGTACCTTCCTCCCTGCATAGACACTATTGTTTACTTTCAGTATCACTCTTATCATTTTCCTTAAGCAGTGTTAGGTAGCGAGTAACCTTATTGGACCAATTCGTGTATCACATCGAATTGTACCGTGAGTCCTCGAAGGTTTCATTGGTGCGTCATATTCTCTAAAGCTGTTCATAGGTTTTACTTGCTATTTTTATCCTTTGTTTTCACCCTTTCGTACTTTTTTCCATTGACTCTTTTCAAGCTTTTTATAAGTTCGAGCCCATTCAGTGACCAACCTTCTTTGTTCTTGGTCATGGTTCGCATCAAAATTGATGCTCAGATGATAGTTCAAAGGCAAAATTCTTCAGCAAATATAAAAAACAGGGGAAGCAAAGGATTAGTCAAAAGATGTTGGTGTTAAAAACTTTGATTAAAAAAAAAAAATAGGGTCAAATGATAGCTTAGAAGATTTTTAAGCGGAAAGTTAAACTTAGAGAAGCTCAAATGCTATTTCAAATGATAAAATTAGTGTAATGAATAACCTTGATTAGCTCATAAGGAAACTCAAAAGATTTTAGCTTAAAGAAAACCACTATAAATCCACTCAGATAATAACTTAGAGGATTTAGCCGATTAGGGTTAATTGTAAAATTCATTAATTGATTAAGAAATCATGATTTATAAGTGAAATTAACTTAGAAAATTTATGACTAACTAATAAAAAACATAAGAAATCAACTCATGATTAAGGAATTAAGGCTTAAAAACTAATTTATTGTGTATTTTTAGGGGAAATTAACAAATAAGGAGGTAATTGTCAAGAATAGGGTGTTTGTAAACTCAAGTAAGTTGGGATATGTACGTTGTGGCATATGCAAGTATTATGTGCTTGTAATTTGTTTGTATGTGCATATGCTATGTGTATGCTTGAGATACAGATTGATGAATTGGGAATTGAACTCCCAGTACAGCTTTCTACTTGAATACATATATATTGTCTTGTGTGTATGAGCTTAATTGATCACTTGATAAACTGAATTAATCTTAAATTGATTAAAGACCTGACCTGATATTTACGATAACCCAATAGGGATAACAATTAGGTTGTCAGACTAAATATCAACGCTTCGATGAGGATAGTAAAATTGGTCATTTTTTCACTCTTAATCAAACTAAGTAACAAGAGAGGGAGTTATGGTAAGGTTGAGAACCATAATTTAAATGTTGTCTAGGGAAGAGAAGAGTCTCTATTGCATAAGCCCAGATTTAGTTTAATAGAGTTGTGTTAAAACTCTTTGAAATTCAAGTTAGAGTGAACGTAATTACTCTAACTTCACAATGAATTGATTAAACATTGTGGGATGCGATATCATTTGTTTGCTACATTTGTATTTAATTAATGATTGAATAACTAGGTCTATAATGTATTCTTATGACTCTGTCCTTTCTTACTGAGCTAGTTGAACTCATACTCCTATAGATTTTTTTGCAGGTGCAAAGTAATACTAGAAGATGCCTCACTACAATTGTCTACAAGTTAGTTTCGACTAGTTGGAGTGTGAAGCGATGAAGTCTAATGATTGAAATGAAGCCCAAGTCTTTTTTATTTTTCTTTGGGAGGATTATAAGGTCTTTCTGGGAGGATTATAAGGTTTTTCTAAAAGACCTTATAGTTTTTTGTTAGCTAGTTGTTATATAGATATGTAATGTAGATTTTATTTGGACTCTTGATGTATATAAGGTTATGTAATGAGCATATCCATTTATAAAATAAGAATATATATATTGTAAAGTGTTACTCTACAAGTTTAATATATTACTAATGTCCATCTAACTGTTTCAAAACTGGTTAAGTCATCATTTGCCTTGTATAAATTATATCTATATTAGTAGCTAAGGGAATAGCTTGTAGTTTAAATTAGTTTACGTGGTGGAATTATTACAACTTCCAAAGTTGGGGCGTGACACTAACTGTATAATTTTTAACTTTTTCCTTTTCATCATTTATTAATTTTTCTAGCAAAAAAAATGGGTTATAACTTAATGAATTAAAATAGTTAATTGTGTTATTAGATAAAATATTAGTAAAAAATTATTTATCTTATTATAAATATAATCGTTACTTACATTTTTCAATTTACAAATGTATAATAATATACTAACTAATTTCATATAGCATCATTAAATTAAATTTGTGGTTACTATTTTTTATTTATTTAATAATTAAAATAAGTATCAAATAAGTTTTACAATTACGTAATTAACACTGATCTCCAAAATGGATAGACCAAGTTGGAATCCTCCCTTTCTTAAATTGTTATAATATGTAACGTTGTTGGTGGGGGGAGGGGGAAAGAAAAATACTATTATTATATAATATCTAAAAAATTATAAAATTAAATGCAATTTGATTCTATTAAGAAATGTCAAATCGGATTATTGATTGTTTGAAGTGTTCATCAACTAAAATGAAAAATGTACATTAAAAGGACAAAATTTTTTTTCTTACCTTTTCATTTTAGGATTTTATGTTTCCATGTTTTTTCTTTCCTTCATTTGTAAACTTAAGTTCTTAAAAATAATCAAAATTAGGATCTTCGTTTTTTCACGTTACAACTGTCATTAAAGACCATGTCTTAAAAGAACAAACGTACATACATATATATAAGAATAGGTTGTAAATAGAAAATAAATAAAAATAGAGATCTTAAAAGGAAAAGAAAATGGAAAAAATTACAATTTTTACCTTTAATTCTCAAGCATTACACCTTTTTCAATTGAGTTCTCAAACTTTTAAATTTTTTTATTTCAGTTTTCAAACTTTTCAAAAATTTGCAAAATTTTTTTATTAACAAAAAAATTAACGATTTACTAACAAATAACTCTTTTCCAAATTTTTAGAAAGTTTGAAAATTAAAATAGAAAAATAAAAGTTCGAGAACTCAATTTAAAAAAATGGTAATATTTGAGGACTAAAAGTGTAATTTTCCCTTAAATGTTTATATTGGCACCATATTCATAACTATTTGTGAATATACATTATGTATGTGTTAATTATGATCTTTTATGAAAAATATTTACTTACATAATATAAATATATTTATAAAAAAATTTGTACATGGGTCAGGTTTTATCTAATTTTTTTAATCTTTATGCCTCATGATATGTCGTAAGATACTATTTGACATCATGTACCACTAAAACATATTAACCGTATATTATAGACCTATTTGTGTGATCATATAGCTTTTAAGTTGCTTTACAAGTAGTGTTTGATTCTGAGTACAATGGAGGATGAGGAAAACATTGCAGTTTAACATAAAGCGAACAGTACTATACAAGTTTTTTTTTTCCATATTTAGTGTGTCAAATATATATATATATATATATATATAAGGACTGTAACGATTGTGATAGTAGTAGTGGTGAGAGATTGCAATAGCAATGGTGGTTATATAGTATAATGATAGCATGGTAATAATGATGTATAAGGCGACAAGGATGGTAACATTATTGGTGGAATTGTAATGGTGCAAGTACTGGTAATAATATGGTGATAATGATGTAATACAAGTATTATATTGATGGTAATAGCAATAGCGGTGATGGTAGCAATAGCGGTGGCAATGACAATACTTATGAAGGTGTTGATGATTAGTTTTAAATATGGGCCCTTAAGCCCCAGCCAAACTCTTTGGCTCATAGGTTGAACTCTCCAACCCTTAGGTCAACCTCCCATAGCCTTAAGATGCCTCTCCAATGCTTGAGCCAATCTCTCTCGAGCTAATTCACTTGGAGTAGCTCCAAGAGAGTAAGCATAAACTCCACACTCCATAAGTCACAAACCCTTTAACATAGCTTAACAACACCCGTATGTCTCATGATGAAAGCTTATAGGCCCATTTGTAAGATGCTTATAGTATATTAAATGCAATATGATGGATAAATCTATCCTATGAAGGCCTACCTAAAGCATTGAGTAAAATAAGATAAACACAAGGTCTAAAGTAATCATAACCTTGGGCTAGTAAAAAAATTTGACCAACCTTAAGCCTCTAAAATTTAGGACAAGATATCTTAAATATAAGCTATAAGTTGATAGGATCTTGAAACCTAATCTATATATACCCCAATTCCCCTCCTACTCAATGTATACAAAAATTCTCTCTTCCTAAAAAAAAATCAAGATACGGAGATTTTAAATAGATTTTTTTTTTCTTAATTATTGTGAATCTTTTTTCTTTCCAAAATCTTGAATTTAAGATTGGTCAAATGGTGAGAATAGGACCATGTTAATATTAAAAATACATATAAATGATTTTTCATTTTAAATTGTAATTTAATATTTTTCTATAAAAATAGAAAAAAAAATTCAAATTATTATTTCAATTAAATAACTGTTACTTATTATAATTAACATGTATTACACTATGATATCAACCCCCCTTAATTTAGCTCCCCTATTCTTAAGCATGGAAAGGTTACGCTGAACAATTCATAAGAATTTTGTACCATATGATTTGTTCAGAAAGTGAAACTGCTAACATATTAATGGGGATATTAACTTGGAGACATGAAAATCCAATTGGGTGGTAAAATTAGCAACCGAGCAATTCAAATGGTCTGGCTTTAACGAGCCAGGTTCTCTTCACTCAAAAACAACAGTAGCTCTAAACATGTAGGTAGCCACACTCAAAACAGCGTTAGGACCCTAGTACAACCACAATGTCCTACACAATAACTAAAATTAAACAAATTACACTGATGTGTATCAGACCAAGTTTGATTAAGCTAGAATGCAGCTTCAAGCTAAGCATGAAGTGACATACAATGTAAAAGTCCTTAAATTAAAAATAAAAATAAAAATCTCAAGAGTAGGAAACTTCAACTTCGTCCAATCTCATCAGTCCTTTTGCAATTTGATTAGTTATTGACTCACTCCGACATGCATGACAGGCACGCATATTTTACAAGTTTTGAAAAATTAACATTAAAAAAAAAAAGGAAAGAAAATTAAAGAAAAACCGGCATAAAATGACATTTTCCTCGAGGGTGGTGCCAGACTTGGTTTATTACAGGTAAAGTGTAGCATCCAAACCCCAAATACAATTGAGAATTTTTGCATCCCATATGACAGACTCACATCACTCCACCAAACGGTCCTAATAAAGATACCATTACCAAAGATAAAGGCATACAAACCCAACTTGTTTCAGCTGAAACAAGAAACAAAATAAAAAGAAACTAGATAATATTCACCCCTGCATCCAGAATTGGCAGTCCGCAAAACAGCCCATCAATTTTCTCATGCCTGCAGTTATAAGTAAAAGCATGAACTAAATTAAGGACCCTGAGGGAAATAGAACTTTCTTTTACTAAGGATAGATACGTAAGGAGAAGGAAGCAAGAGATGGTAAGAATTTCTTGGGGAAAAGAACTTTAAAATTAATCCATTTCTATCATATTTTAGATTCTATTTTCATTTTGCTTAAAGAAGGGGATTTTTAGCTCAATGCTCGGCATTACAAAGCAAACTGCATTAAGCATCAAAGGGGCAGGTATAAAAATACCTTGTTGGCAATGTTGTTAGAGAGCCAATCCAAACCCTCATAAAGCCCCTCTCCTGAAGTTGCACAGGTGCTCTGGATATACCTGTCAAGAATAAGAAAACAAAGTCAAAACACAAGACAGGAGTGTACACAGACAGACATCAAAGATAGACCATAATGTTGCAATCTCCAAGATTATACCAGTGGCGCTGTCTCAGGGAGTGGAGCCCAAGCTTATCAGTGATCTCAGCAGCGTTCATTGCGTTAGGAAGATCCTGCTTGTTGGCAAATACAAGCAACACTGCATCTCGAAGCTCATCCTTAAACACAAATGCAATGAACAAATATCAGCCTGTCTTCTAGAACATGTTTAAAGATGAGCATAAAATAAATCCCAAGCCTGCCCTCTCCATTGAAAGAATAACCAATAATATAACTTCATTCTAAATCCCAGCAAAAATAACATTTATGCATTATCTGATGGCAACTTGGAATCTCATGGAAAAGAAGTATGAGATTGCATATAAAAATAATAAAAATAGCAAGTTAAGGAGTCCATCCTTATCAGAATGGCAATACATAACTACTTGTCATTCACTTGCTGTTTCTTTTGACGCACTTTGCACAGAACTGATCAGCAATTTTGACCGTTCAAGAGCACTTCATTATTGTGAGATGTTAGAACACATCTCCATCACTTACGCTCTCAAAGCAAGTGTAGTGGCAACAATGGCCAAGGCAGTATATGGTAGAGGCTAACAATTCACAGCCAGAAGTGCAATCAACCCAGGATAACCACATCTTTGATAGAGTAATCATCACCTTTATCCATTGCAAAAATAAACTAAAATAGAAGACACATAAAAGTGCTTGATGATCAATCTATACATTGTGAGTAACAGAAGTAGACAGTATGAAGAACCATCATGAATGTTAGTAAGTACAGATCATTGAAAGCCATCAAATTGAATAATAAGGGAAGTATGCATTTAATATACCCCTAGCAATAATGAAAAATAAAACTAAAAATGACTTGGTCAATTTACCTCGTTCAACATCCTATGCAACTCATCCCTAGCCTCTATAATACGGTCTCTATCATTGCTGTCCACCACGAATATGAGACCTTGGGTGTTTTGGAAGTAGTGCCTCCACAATGGACGAATCTGACATAAAAACACATTCAGAAAATGCAAATGACATGAGGACCAGAACTAAGATCGAGTTTTGAACCTTATCTTGACCACCAACATCCCAGACAGTAAAGCTAATGTTTTTGTACTCCACTGTCTCCACATTAAAACCTACAAGAAAATGTGTGTTTCTTATCAACCACAAATGGGACTGAATTTCGATATCACATCCATCTACAGTAACAATAACTACATATTGAAAAAAAAAAAAAAAAAGGTCATAATGAGGTGGACACAGAAAGAAAAGGATAAATTGCAAGCTAGAGAATCTCTGGAATACTCCATTCACTATATCATAATCCTCCCCTGATAATAACTAGAGCATCTGCTGTCTTGAGATTTTTGATAAATAGTCATGTCTCCTATCTCCATCGAAACAAAGTAATCCATCCCACAAAGATTTTCTCATGATGTATATTGTCCAAATCCTACTTGATATTTCGCAGCACATCAACTCTATTAATTAAGTGCCTCTACATCAATCTAACATAATTGATGTAGCTTGCAAATTGTAAAGTGCAAGGATTGAGGATGAAAGGAAAGTCAGCCACAGCTAATTTTTCAGCAACTGGTCACGGGATAAAACGGCTTTTGCACACCCTCCTTCAGGAAACTTTAACATATAATTGAAGGAAATTTACAATTTCCAATATACTCGTCTATTTCATAAAATCTGTAATTAGTGCAATGCAAAATCACAGATTTTCTTATTTAATGTACCAAGTATCCCGGACACTTATTAGCAACACTATAATAAAATTGGCAGTTCCTAGAAACAAGGGACTTGGTCAGAAATGAAACTCCTGCTTCCCAATCAAACTACTGAACGGAATTTAGCAAATGAAGCACAGGACAGTTAGTTGCAACCAAAGATTGAGAGGAGAGAATCACCAATTGTGGGAATGGTTGTGACTATTTCTCCAAGCTTGAGCTTGTACAATATGGTAGTCTTACCAGCTGCATCAAGTCCAACCATCAGAATTCGCATTTCCTTTTTAGCAAACAGCCGGCTAAAGAGTTTTGTAAATGTCAACCCCATCTGCGGTTCAATACAAGGATCCCTATATATCCATGCGACAAGATTGAATCACACTTGTTATTAAAAAATAAGATCAAACACTGATAACAAAACATAAACTTCTTGCATGCTAAACCAATGGATCAAAGAAATCCAAGGAAGCATAAATGTTCAACACTCACAGATAAAGCACACTTAACTATTGCGACAGAGGACAGATCCCCACGCCCTGCCCCCTCACTCTGAAAAGTTTTCAAGAATCATTCCTAAATGTATAAATATTTCATAAAAAGGTGCTAGTTGCTGTAATTTCGCCATAAAGACAGTACAAAGATTTTTCTTTTTAAATAAGAAAGAAGAAACGAACTTAATCACTGAGCTAAAATTCAAATCGTTCAACGTAAAATCACATGAATATGTCAAGATTTTTCGATCCGAAAAAGCACAAAGATTGAAAACTACAGTCCGAAATGAATCAGAAAACACAAAATTCTGATAAAAGACAACAAATTTGCATCGAATCAAAACCCTGGAAGCTCGAATGAATCACATATGATTCCACAAAAATCCCGTCGAATTTATAATACCTTGTAACGAAGCGATCAAGAACAGGAACAGGAACAATGACGATAATTACAGAACACAAATAGATTCACAAATGAATGAGTCGAAATCATTAAATGCTCAAAATTTTGAAATTCGAAATTACCTTAGAAAGAGGGAGAGAGAGAGAGATGGGATCGGATCGGAGGAGGAGCTTGTGCTTAATAACTACGCGGGGCTGATGAGAGAGAAATATTCAGTAGAGAGCTGATTTTTAAAGGCGGACGTTTGGAGGATACCTGATTCTCTTTCTACTTTTGACTGTAATAACCAATGTGCCATTTCAAATCTATGCGACTTCGCAGCACCAATCGTCTTGTGCCACGTCAAATAGAAGCTTCTTCTGTACGGTGATTTTTCTGTTTGATCTTAGTCATCAAACTGCTCTAAATGGGAAAAACGCACTTGGTTTGTTCGGTTTACCCGCCAAATCATAAAAATACAATTTATTTGTCGGTTGAACCTAGATATACGATTATGGTTCGATTTAGAAATGAAGTGCTCCAAATACTAAATAGGGAAGACGCGATATGGTTTGTGCTAGAGTTTCACAAAGTAATGTAACATGGATTACCATTATGCTCCGAATGAATAAACAAATTAGGAGGGAAAGAAAAGTCCTCATTACTTATATATTTTTTTCCGCTTTAAATTAGAGTGATTTAGGATTGAAATTTATTAAAATTTCAATTATATTTTTACATTTTAAGGTTTAACCATCTATTTTAAGATGATTTGAGAATTAAGTAGTTTAGGGTTTTAAATATCATTTTAAAAAAAAAATTCCCTCTACGTGGTTTTCCTTATCTTTTCTTTGATTCAAACAAACACATATACTAATTTTTTCTTTTCATTTTCTTTCCTCCTTAATTCTTTCTTTTCGGCTTTTATCCCTCCTAATTCCTTCTCTCTTCTCAAATATAGTATAAATATAATACTTAAATTTAAAGGGTTTTCTCATCTATTGGGTTAGCCTTTTGATTCTCTTGGACTTAGGCTACAATAATGTAATTCCTTTTCTCCACTAACTAAAATCAAACCATAAAAGTACAATTTTTTTTATCGCTTTGGACCTAAATATAATATTTTGGTTTTGTTCGTCTTAAATTATTGATTGAACCATTATTTATAATTTAAGAAAAATACAATGGTGATGTTCAATCTCATATTGCAAGTACTAATTTCTTTTGATAATAACATACAAAAAGGTTGATAAAGTCAATATTAGGTATGTAATTAAAAGTAGGTTCATGACAAGTTATATAAAATCTAAATTCACCTTTACAGGATCCGACATCCCTCAAAGCCCTATTAAGCCTCTGTAACGTTTTATCTCACATTATCGAATCATGCCCTTATAGGATCAAATACTATAAAGCTAAGTTTTTATAGAATTTATATGATCTTATAGTGGAAGTTTTTATAGGGGTACGGGTTGAAATAAAGAAGAGAATACAATGGAAAGAAATTGGGTAAGACTATGATTACACTTAATGAAATTTAAAGATTACATGTGTTTTACAGTATAGAACTAGTATAGGATATGCATGGTTTTGAGGTTAAGAGCAAATATTTCTATTGATGTATTATCTTTTTTCTAGATTGAGTTTTACATAGGGATTTTTTTATAACCATGAAATCTTTGAATCCTAAGCCTAAACCATTTTGAATTTTATCCAAAAACCCTATTATTTTATAGGGTTTTTATCAAGTCAAGTATTTTAAAATAGCCCATTAAGCACCAGTTTCATCTCTAGTCATAAATTTAATATGTGACATAAATTTTGAATCCATCTATAAATATATTCTAATAACTTATGGTTAAAAAAGTCATATATGTGTATATATATACATACACACATGCATACATATACACACCTACATGCATTTCCAAATAAGTATGAACTAAATTCATTTAACTCTAAGTTATAATAAAGGATTTTTTTTTTTCAGTTAGAAGTAAAATATTACTTTCTTAAAATTGTTAGATTTGTCTTTTTCATTTTGTTCTAATACCCCTCCAAAGCAACCGTAAAATTTTGGTTTGGTACAAATTGAGAATTTTTCTAATAAAAACCATATTCTTGATTTAATTTAGTTCGATTGGTAAGTTTTGTTATCTACCACAAGATGTAAACAAGTTATATTTATATCCGTGAGCTATACAAATTTGATTTAGTAATATTTGGTTAAGTTTGAGATATTTAAATGGTTTATTGGGTTGAGTTCAAACTTCGTAATGTTTTTACTCAATTAACTTAACTAGACTTGAATTTAAATATTAGTTAGACTCAAACTGAGTTAAGTTATCAACACTATTTTAATTAGAAAAAAAAATAATTTTTAAAGAAACTAAGTATGAATGAGTTTAGTTGAGTCAATTTCATCGTCATTCAACTAGAAATCTTAAATTCGATTCAGCTTGATATTAGTATTATATCTTTTTGTTTCAACTTATTTAAGATATTATTACAAACCGTATTGATATTTTTAAACCAGTTTATAATATATGATTGCACGATAAACATTATCTTTAACTTCTTTTTATACATTTAGATTATGATTAGATAAATATCATTCAAAAACAAATAAATACAATAGCTTTTTGTTTGGAAATTGTTCTTAACAATATGTTTGGATTAAGGGAAAAAAAATAAAGTGGAGGTATTTGAAGGATAACTTTTGTTTTTCTTTTCCCTTTTTAGAAAATAAAAGGAAAGAGGAAGGAATAAATTTAGGAGGAAATTTTCTCTTCAGCCTATTAAAGCAATACCCCTTAATATAGAAAGATTAGGCGAGAATTCAAATGAAATTACAATTTAACCCTTAAAGTAAAAGTACGCTCATAAAATATGATGGAATTCTATAGTATTTCGAAAAAAAAAAAAAAGAAATTATCAATTTTTCTCAATACCTGTAAAACTTATAATTTTTCGTCATATTCTCTTTCCTTTTTAGTTCCTTCCATTCAAATTAATCTCGATTCTTTCCCAATAGTTTAAAGGGAAATGGACACTATATTTTACTTACTTTATTTACAGTGGAGCCTTGCAATAAAATATTCATACGTCTGAATCAAGCCACTGACACGTGTCATGTGACTGTCTTTATTTTATTTTTTTATAGTTTGATGTGAGTGTCAATGCGAGAGTAAATGCAACGACCTAACAATGTCTACACTGTTATCCAATAAATAAATAAATATTACTTACACGGTTTAATAAAAGCAAGTGCAATAAATGTTGAGATTTGAATTTGAAGGAATGAGACGGCGATGCTTTCGTTTCATTGAAAAATATATACTCAGTCTATAATATAAGGAAATAATACCCCAGAACTAATAACTTGGTATAAACATCGTACTTTTACGAGATGGCAAAATGTTTAAATTCTTCCTCCTTATTATATTTACTGGAAAAGAAAAGATTAGGTAAATAATATTTCCGACCCGATAAAGTTGGACGCATATGGATGTACCAATATCAAGTTAGATGTGCAAATGTCTCATCTAAAATGATATTAAAAATATATAGTTGAACGTGTCTTATGGATAATTTAGAGTTAGTGAAAAATACAAGATTAAGCTCAAAGTTAAAATTGATTAGATTTGAATTTTCTTAATCAAGTTCAATTTTATTTTACTTAAGCTTACTTATGGCTCAAATGCATTATTTTTTCAATTAAACTTGCATAAATTTCAAATTCTGAGTCAAATAAAGTAAGTTGAATTAAGTATCAAATATGAATTGAGCTCAATTAGACTTTCATCTCTGTTGACTTGATTTGAACAATAGAAAGCTCTGACGCATTTCGAGAAATTACTTGATAGTTTTGAGAGTCCAACACAACAACTTCAAGCTAAGAACGAGTTGTTGATTCAAAACTGCTAAGGAACATAGATCGCCTATCGTATTGATCCTGCGGAATCTAGCGAGTGGGATATATCAACCTAGAAAGGATATACTGTTGAACAACTTATTTTATGCCCGACGCTGACATATGCTATGTTATAGATGATAGGATAAAGAGATGGAATGTGAAAAAAGTCAAAAAGTGCATGGAATGGAAAGAAGATAAAACGATGAAAAAAAGGAAAAATTGAAGCTGTTGTAAATGTGAATGGAAAGATTGTGAGTATGTATACCATCTGTTTAATTGCATTCTTTCTTTTAGTAGCTTCAAGCTTTTCCATATCCATTTCGAACATAGCATTATTAGTACAAATATGCGTTATTTCGTTTTCGAACTTTAAGTTTGAATCACGATTTATAGAATTTAATTTAAATTTAATCTTTAATATTGGAAAAAAATATAATAACGTTGTATATTTCAAATAATTCTTAAAATATGATTCAATTAAAATTTATCCAAAAACTACTTTTGCATAAAATCATGTTTTAAAAGTGGAATTGTAAACTATATTAAAATCATGTGTCCTAAACACACATTTTCTTTAAATATAAAACCGCCAGATAATTGCAATCAGGTGATAACACTCCATAACAATCCCAACGCTCACGCAAGCCAACATTGAATTACCGACATCAAGATCTCTATTGGATAATTATCTATCTAGCAATATGATTTACTTGTCTCATTTATGAGCGTAGACATGGATAAGAGGAAACTCCTTCCCACTGTTCTTTTTAATAAGTTGCTCTTCTTTCGACGAAAAAAAAAAGGTCTCTTGTTTCATAGTGGATTTCAAAAATCTTCCCAAGATAAACTGCCTCATTATCTCGTTCATTTAACAAAGATGGTTTATGCGTAGACCCAAGTGCAGGTCCGATCTAGTCCGCGGGATTGGTCCCATGAGTTACGGTTGTCTAAATGGAGAGTTGTGACCGACCCAGTTGGTCCTGGTTCGTAGCTAGCCTTAGACTCAATGGTTCACAACTTTGATTCTTAGACCCATGAATGTTACATGAACGTCATGCGGAGAAGGAGAATATAAGTCACCTATTGTGGCAAAAGGATCATATTTTGTAAAAACATTCATAGATTGTAGTCATTAATTATGAGACTCATATTAGTGCAATTAAATTCAATAATCGATTTACAGTGTTCGAAAAAGTAATCCGATTAAGTTAGAAGTTTATGAAAGGCTTCGTCAAATTAGTTGAGAAGTTATAACGGCTCAAAATTTAAAAATATAATAGAATATTAAAAATATAATCAAAATCATATAAATTTACTATATTATTATTATTATTATTATTATCGATAACATGCAAATTGAGTATCAGATAATAATAAATACTTAGAGATAAATTCTAAGAATAATATAATTAATATTGTATATAAAATAACATATAAAAAACATGTATATATATCTAGTATAATTATTATATAAATATATATACTAGTAATGATTAAAAATACCCAAAATGGGGTAAAATCTACTAAATAATAAATAAAATTGGGAAAATTGTTAAAAAGTTATAAAATAATCAAGAAATCCTCCTTTTGTCATAGCAAACTCATGCAAAAAGAATTGGTGACACATATTGTAAGAAGAGGACACATAAAATGGAAATTTAGAAGGAAAATGAACATTTGAACTTTGAAAAATCTCTCCACCTATAAAAGCATCTTTTGAAATTCTTAAGAGTATTTTCAACATGAAATTTTGTTATTTTAAAGGTGGGGAAAAATCTGGAAAGGCTCGAGAAGAGTTGAAAAAATCTTTACAAAAATGGCAAAAAATGGTACAAAATAGGAGAATTTTGGGTTCCTTAGGCTAGCTACTTCTTAGGACCAAGCTAAACCACCTAGAAACAGTAGATGCAATGCCAATTTAGGAAGATAAACCACCATCCCCAGACAGTTGTCGGAGTTGCAAGCAATAGTAAGTTTTGATTTTGGGTGTTTTTTATTTTATTTTTCAAAAAATAGTAAACAAACTCTAAAAATTATAATTTTTGGTTTCCCTTGATGATTTTTTGTGTAGAATAAAAAAATGCAACTAGATTCTTCAAATTCCAAGTTGAAATATGTGTTTGTTAAGAAACTAGACCAAAAAGGAACCAAAATTCTAATTTTTAGAGCCTAAATGAATTTGTTTTGATTCCAAAATTTATGTATAAACATTTCAACATGCCTAATTCGATTCTATGAAAAATTGAATTTTAGGGTTTTTCCCATCTAATACGCATGTGACTAAAATTTCCTAATTAGGTGTTTGATTTAATAATTTGGTCATTATGTACTAGTTTATAGCTGTATTTGAGGGTTGGAGTGTTGAGTTAAAATGTTGAAGTAAGGAAACATGAGTGTAGATGCTGGAATTGTGTCATTTGTGAATTTAAAATGTAATTGGTGCAAGTCAAAAAGTAAGTCGAAAGGTGTGTCAGAATGTAACTTAGCAGATACACTAGTAATTTGATTTAGATTATTAAGGGGCTCTCCTTGGACTCTACATTATTTCTATAAAATAAAATGTAAGTTGGAAACTTTCTAAATGAGAATTTAATTTAGGACAATGGGTCAAAAATTTCATCAGAAATTGAGTCAGACTGTAGTTTAGTATGTAATAATCTTGACCACACTAAGAGTTCGACAGTGAATCAACTAGTGATTTGTATATAGATTTTATATCTATATCAGAGTCAGAACATGAATAAAAGGCTACTCGAATAATAGATATACCACAAGGATTGGGTCATAACACAAGTCAAAAACTTAGTTAGAAAGTAGTTTGATAGAAGATGATAATATATATATATATATATATATAAGAGCAACTAGAAATTGAAGATGATTGGTATTAAATATCGAACCATTAGGAGTCGAAGAGTAGATTAGAAAGTCGCATGTCTATCACTTCTAAGAATCTTAAAATCAAAACCTAGATCAGAAACTATTGAACAGCAATTTGTATCAAATTAGAACCCTTGTTAGAAGATATCTTATTTTAACTAGTATTTAATAAATACCTTAGAAAAACTTACTTAACACAATTGAAAATATACTTAAATTTTAGGGATAATAAAAAAAGACGAAACATGACGAGAACATCATACGAGGAGAATGAGCACCAATATCCAGGTAAGTGAGATAAGTATTTCATCACACTTTGAAGTACTGTTAAGAATACTTAGAGATCTTAATATATGTCTTATTTATGGTTGTAAGTTAGTTGCTTGTACGCATGCAACGTATATGCTTAAATACTGTTGTGCTATTTAAGTGTCGGATTGATGTGTTGATTACTTTATGATATTACATGCTTTAAACTGTTTGAATTTACTTAATCACCCTAAAAGTAATCTAACACAAACTTGGCTTAAGGACTAACCGGACTTGCATCACAACCCATTAGGAGAAAGGGTTAGGAAGTGTGGGCCAAACACGGACACCTTCATTTAGGATAGCAAAAATAGTCCTCTTTCTACCCCAAATCAAACTAACTGATAAGAGAGGAGGTCATAGTCAGGTTAAGATCAGTGGTTCAAAAATAGTCTCGGGAAGAGTATATTCTCCGTTATACAAGCCCTGGTTTGGTAACCAAATTCGCAAGTGCACAGCGTTAAACTCCTTGAAACCTGAATTAGAGCAAACATAATTTCTCTTATCTCATGACGACCGGTTAACATCATGCAATGGCATTTACTTGATCATGCATTGAATCTAACTAAACTTGCTTGATCACCCAAATTGCTTTGTGTCAGATATGTGCTACTATTTCCATCTCACTTACTGAGCAAGTTGTCACTCATTCCCCTATAGTTGTTTTGTAGGTTTCTTTAGTAAACTCACCGAAGACTAGAGAACGAGATCGAGGAATGAGATTCAAGATTTACCTAACTGGATTTTTATTCAATTTATCAGTTGTATTAACTTGTAAGAAAACTAATAGGGTCTTCTTAAGTGACCCTTAGTTTTCAATCAATAAATTTTGTTCTACGCTTTGCAAGCCTGTAGTTTTTAATGAAATTTTAGTTGTAGAAATTATTTTTCAAAATCTGTTTCTAAATGTTACACCACAGGTTGATTCCTATCAAATATTGAATGAGTGCTTCCAAGCAGTGGAGTTGTGAACATCTTATGTAGGCTATACCTACGTTTGCAGCTAAGGCGATTAGCTTTTAACATAGGTTGGTTTATACAGCGAGGTTATTACGACTTTCTCATTTAAGGCGTGATACTAACTAACAACTGTAACATAGCACTGGTCCATTTTCATCACCTGTTTTGCTAGTTAAGAAAAAGGATGCCAAATGGAGATTTTGTATTGATTATTGTGTCCTTAATCAAGCCACAATCAAAGATGAATTTCCTATTTCTACAATTGATGAGTAGATTGACAAATTACATAGAGCTATTGTATTTTTAAAACTAGATTTGAGGGTAAGATATCATCAAATTCAAATGTATTCTCAAGATATTGAGAAGATTGCCTTTTACACTCATTAAGGCCACTATGAATTCAAGGTAATGCCATTTAGGCTATGCAATTCACCAGCCATGTTTCAATCAACCATGAATAGGATATTTAAACTGTATTTATGCAAATTTCTAATAGCGTTATTTGATGATATCTTGGTACATAGCACCACTTTTCAATAACACTTACAACATTTAAAGGCTGTGTTACAAATCCTTACTGACGACACTTTTTTTTTTTAGGAAAAAGAGTAAGTATTCTTTTGCATGAAATACAATTTAATATCCAGGACATATAGTTTCTAAAAAAGGAGTAGCTTTAGAACCTACTAGGATTACAACAATTAAATGTTGGCCTTTGCCAACAAATAGTAAACAACTAAGAGCTTTTTTGGGGCTATTAGGATACTATAGACATTTTAATAAAGGATATGCTACTATAGCCAGTCTTTTAACAGACGTGCTACAAAAAGTCAAGTTTGATAGTTGATATGTCAACTTATGAACAGTTGAAAAGGGCTCTTATCACAATGCCTATTTTATCTTATTAGATTTCTCACTACCTTTTTTGATAGAGACAGATGCATTGGTTATAGGGATAGGAGCTATTCTATTACAGCATAATCACCCTATTTGTTATTTTATTAGAAAGCTTTCATTACATTTGTACAAAGCATCTACATATAAGGAAATTATATGCTTTAGTGGAGGTGGTGAGAAAATGGTGGCAATATTTACCGAAGGCACATTTTATTATAACAATTGATCATAAGAGCCTCAAAGAAATATTAACACAAGTGATTTAAACCATTAAACAACATAAGTATCTAGTAAAACTGATGGGCTATGACTATTCGGTTGTTGATAAGACAAGGGCTAGTAATTCAATAATAGAAGCATTATCCAAAAAAGATTCTAAGCTAAGAACATATATGGCTATTTCTCTTCCATGCTTTCATTTGTTGGATCAATTGAAAGCAGAATATCAGCAATTAACAAAATTTTAGCAAATTATTATGGGTGAGTTGTAGGGGACTTTTCATAAGTGGCCTATAGAATGGAAAAATGACTTATTATATTATAGAAGGTGTTTATTTTTTTGCACCTCAATCCTCATTCCTTCCATTCTAACAAAATGTCATGATTCTCCTTCTTTAGGCCACTTTATTTTTCAAAGAACTTATAAAAGAATTAATCAAGATTTCTTTTAAGGGGGAATGAAAACACAAATTGAAGAATATGTTTGTAATTGTGTCATATGTCAACAAGTGAAATATCAAACTAAATCACCAACTGGCTACTCTCTTTCTTACCTATACCCAATCAAATTTGGAGAGACATTAACTTAGATTTTGTCACTTGTCCACCAAAGTCTAATGTTTATTTAGTCATTCTTGTAGTTGTTGATAGACTTTCTAAATATTGTCATTTAGAGCCATTAAATTCACACTTTACAGTAGCTAAAGTAGCCTAGTTATTTTTTAATATGGTGGCCAAGTTACTTGGGTATCCCTAATCTATTGTTTTAGATCATGACCCTATATTCATGAGCAACTTTTGGAAGGAACTATTTTCACTGAGTGATACTAAGTTGAGCATGAATAGTCTATAAAGTCATGGACAGAAAAAAGTATTCAATAGGGTGTAAGCCCTGCAATTGGACATTTCGAATTAGCTACTTAAAATTTAGAGTAGTCGCATAAGTTGTCCAATTGAGTTCAAATTTTACGACGAAGTTAGGGATATTAGTAAAAGTGACTCTATGAGTTTAGATTTAGGAAAATAAAATAATTAAATATTGCAATATTAAGTTTTACGTACATTACTCATTATTTATTGAGAACATATGAAACGAGTTTTAGTAATTAATAAATCACTAGAGATAAAATATATACACACTAAAAATCATAAAATAACTTAAATAATATTTAGGGGTATTTATTTGTATCATATATGTATTTACATATAGATAAAAATATCCGAAATCACTTAAAATACCTAAGATATATTAAAATAATACTAAATAAATTAAAGAGAATTAAGAAAAATATGTGTCAAGTGTGGAAAAATCTTAAAATGAGGTGTGGCAACTAGGGGAGATAAGCTTGCAACCCTTGAATAGAATTGGGATACTTAATAAGGGGAAAAGTAAAAAAGAAAAAAGGGACACATGGCGTAAGATAATTCAAGAAAACGTTAAACCTACCCTATAAATTTAGGACTACCCATATGAAATTCATTCTAGTCAGTTAAGATTTAGAAAAAAAAAAATAAAGAGGTCAAAGAGAGAAGTAGCTATTTTAGAAAAAATAAACAAAAAAATTAGTTGCAATTAGGCCTTAAATGGGCAACCTACGTGAGCTAACACTTGGGAAGTAACCAAGACCACCACTGTTGCGAACCGTAACCAAGAACAGACAAAGCCGGTCACTAGATGGGTTCAAGCTGTAGAAAGCTTGAAAAGGATTAATGGGAAAGTGTGAAAAGGGCAAAACGAATAATGAAACAGTAAACAAAACCTATGAATAACTCTAGAAGATATAACACACTAATAGAATTTTCGAGGACTCACGACTAATTTGATATAACGCACGAATTGGTTCGATGAGGTTACTCGCCACCTAACTTTACTTAAAGGAAAGGATAAGAGTGATACTGAGAGTAAACAAATAGTGTTTATGTAAGAAATAAAAAAGTATTCAAAAGAGTGTATATTAAGAATGATTCGATGTTCTCATAGTTATAACTACAAGGGTATTTATACCTATAAGTTAAGGTAACCTACCTAAAAAGGAAAAGAAAAAAACAGTATTTCTTAAGGAAGTAATATATGAGATACAAAAGAGTAAAAATGAATATATATATATATATAAAAAAATCATTGGTACAATGGATTCTGCACATAATGTTGTATACGTAGCAATGCTACATTGGCGAGATCGTTAAAAGATGCAGACAAAAAGTACGGACAGACAGCTTGTCCAAGCAAAGATGGCTTAATTAGTTCAAACTCTCTCTCTCTTGGCTTCCCAGTAAGGAAGATAACAACTTTAGTTGGCTTGACACTAGAGAGTAATCATTAACTTGGCATACTACAAAAAAAAAAGGGTAGCCATATGACACAGCATTAAGCGTGACTAGGTAAGGAAGTACTCGACCTTAGCAAGGGTTGATTGGAATAAAAGGATTTGTTGTGCCAACCTCCCTAGTCCTCAGGCTTAACTGTATGTCAGAGGTCTAGTATCCTGATTCCCATAATTCCTTCCCAATTGTTTTGGATTTGGGATCAAATCCGAATGGTGTTCGCTCAGTTCTCCGTCAGGGTGATATAGACTAAGGTTGGCAATGTTGAAGGCGTTAGAAACCCCATAATCCTCGAGAAATTCCAACCTGTAAACATTGTCATTGATTTTATGGAGGATTTTAAAAGGTCTTTCCACTCTTGTTAATAATTTGTTCTTCCTTTTGTTTAGAAACCATTCCTTACTAAGGTATAGCCATACCAAGTCTCCCGGTTGAAATTGTTTGGTCGACTTACCCTTAGTCTTCTCACATTTTTCTGGCAGCTTAGTCGATATATCGAGTGACCTTACCAAAGATGTACTGAAAGGATTGTGCTTTGGCCGTTGTGTCAGGGTCCTCTTGTGCAGGTATTGGTACAAGGGCGTAGTTAAGGGGCAATTCAGGATTAAATCCATAGACCACCTTGAAGGGAGTATGCTTAGTGGTGTAATGTATTGTTTAGTTATAGGCGAACTTGACCACTAGTAAGTAAATGTCTTAATCGGCTAAGTTTTTACCTACTACAAATCGGAATAGTGGTCCCAAAGTAAGATTAACCACTTCTAGTTGGCCATCAGTTTGGGGGTGACATGAGGTACGAAAAAGTAATTTGGTTCCCAGCCAACGCCATAAGGTTCTCTAGAAATAGCTCAAGAATTTTGGATCTCTGTTGAAAACTACACTTCTCGGCACGCTGTGTATCTATACAATCTCCTATAAGAAAGAGAGAAGTAATAGCTGAAGTGTCGTTAGTCTTGGTACAGGGTACGAATTGTGCCTTGTTACTGAATGGATCCATGATGACCATTACAGAATCTTTGCCTCGAGTGATTCACGGTAGTCCGAGAACAAAGTCCATACTCAATTCAGTTCACGGCTTCATCGGGATAGGTACGAGCATTGCTTTCCCTTGTTCGACTCAGCACTTGGCCTTCTTGCACAAGATACGACTTTCAACGACTCAGTGCACATTTTTTCTCATTTGCGGCCAAAAGAATCAGCCATTTATCAATCCACAAGTTCGTCTTTCCCCAAAATGTCCGGAGAGACCTCTACTGTAAGCTTCTCTAACTAGTAACTCCCTCAACGAACTAGTTGGCACGCATAATTTTCCACCTCGAAAAAAGTAACCATCCTCCACATGATACTCGTCCACTGTCCTCTCATCAATGCATCGCGAAATTATGGGTCCAAAGTACGGATCCTCGAAGTACTATTCTTTGATACTTGCAAACCCAAACAAACTGGTCTACAGTTCTGATAAAAGTGCATATCTCCTCGAAAGAGCATCTACAACTGCGTTGCTCTTTCCTTGCTTGTACTTTATTACAAAATTGAATCCTTCGAGGAATTTAACCTATCTCATTTGCCGCTTCAATAACTTGACTTAACTTCGAAGGTAACTCAATGATTTATGGTCAATATATATGACAAATTCTGTTGGCAGTAAATAATGTTGCCAGACTTATATTGCTTAGATCAGCACCAAATATTTCTTGTCAAACACAGAATAATTCAATTGGGGTCTTCGGAACTTCTTACTATAGAAGGCAATTAATCGGCCTTCTTGCATCAGGACAACGCCTATTCTAATGCCTAATGCATCACATTTCAACTTAAAATTTTGCCAAAGTCAGGTAGTACTAACACCAGGGTAGAGGTCAACCTTTCTTTTACCTTGTCAAAGCTCTTCTCTTCTCTTTCTCCCCATCAGAAGTCATTATTTTTCTTTATTAGTTCAGTAAATGGCGTAGTGATGGTGCTGAAATTCCTGATGAATCTTCTATAAAATGAAGCTAATCAGTGGAAATTTCTCACATCAGCACAAGTAACAGGAGTCGACTATTCGTCAATTACTTAAATCTTCTCATTATCAACTCACAAGCCTCCTCCACTGACTATATAGCCCAAGAATACCACTTCCTCCTAGCAAAAGCAACATTTCTATAGATTGCCGAATAATCTCTCGACATGAAGGATATCCAAGACTGCTCTGAAATGTTCATAATGACTCAGCATGTCGGCATTATAGACTAGGATGTTATTAAAGTACACTACGACACACTTCCCAATGAGATGTCTCAACACATGGTTATTAATCTCATGGAAGTGATCGGGGCATTCGACAAGCCAAAGTACATGACTATCCACTTGTAAAGTTCATGTCAAGTCTTGAACGTAATCTTCCATTCGTCGTCCGGTCTCAAGCAAATTTGATGGTAACTAGATTTAAGATAAATCTTGTTGAAAATCTTAATTCTACTCAGTTCATCCAACATGTCTTCTAGCCTCGGGATCGGATACCTATATTTGATGGTGATTTTGTTCACGACTTGGCTGTCTACACGCATCCACTAGGTTCCATCCTTCTTCGACACTAAAAATGCAAGCACAGCACAAGAGCTGAGATTCTCTCTTACATAACCTTTCTCCAATAACTCATTGACTTAACGTTAGAGTTTAGAAGCCTGCTCGGGATTCATTCGATCGACTGGCTTATTCAATAGTACAGCGCTGAGTACTAACTCAATACAGTGCTCTATACCTCAGTTGGAGGCAACCCCTCAGGTAACTATTCTGAAAAAAAGTCAATATATTCATCTAATAACTCCTTGATCTCCTGGGTAACTTACCCTACTCCCTCATTTCCAACTATTGCTTGACTAACAAGAAGGTCGGCTCATTAACATTGATGGCCTATCAGAACTTGACTCTACTCATTACCAGAGCCTTCTTCGATCCACGAGCAAGTTTCGTTTGCAACTTATTGACTTCTCTCAATGGCATCGGGTTTAGTGTAATCTCCCAATTATCCTTCTCAAACATGTATGTGTTCCCGTAGCTGTCATGGATGACCCTTCTATCAAATAACCATGGCTTACCTAGCAACACATGGAAAGCACACATGAGTAGGATGTCATAAAGAATTTGGTCTGAATAGTTCCCAATAGTGATCGGCTGTAGTATTTGTTGAGTGACATGTAACGCTCCTTTTTTACTTAACTGGTGCAACTTGTACAGCCTTGGATGTACAACAGTCGGTAACTTCAGTTTTGAAATAAGATCGGTTGATGCTACATTAGTGCAACTTCCACTATCCATGATGAGGGTGCACATCTGATCATTCACCTTATAAGTGATATGGAACAAATTATCTTTTTGTTCCTCTTCTCGTGAGGGTTCCATTTTCATAATGCATTGGACAACCATGAGTAACAAATCTAAGTCCTTAGGAAATACGTCCTCCTTAGTCAGCTCTTTCTTGACAGGAACCTCCTCTTCTTCCTCCTCGGGTTCCTCATTCATACTCTTTACTTTTAGTTTCAAGATGTCTCCCTTAATGACCATCGTCCGTCAATTTAGGCATCGAGTAACCATGTATCTGAACCCTTGGCACTCGAAGCACTTAATCTGGCTGGTTTTCCTGCTAGACCCTTGCCCCTTCTCATACATTCATGTCGGCACTTCACCATCAGGTTAGTTTTTCTATTCTGTTCTTACATCAACCTTTTTGTTCGGCTCTATACTGAATTGAGCTTAGTGACTTGCCTATTCGGGTCGGTTAGTTAACATCCTCGCTGGTGCTCAGCTCCTTCTTTCCCTCTTTACTCGTTGGGCAATCTTAACAGCCTCATCTATGGTGTCAAATCTTTGAAGCTCCATAACATCTCAAATGTCTCTTCTCAACCCAATAACTAACCTTGAGACTGTTCAAGCTCATGGTTCCTCTACTTCACAACACATCATAAGCATCTGAAATTCTTGAACATACCCGTTAATAGTTCGGCCTCCTTGTTTTAACCCCTAAAGCCAAGTGAAAATATCTTGAAGGAATGTTTCCAGTACGAATCTGTTTTTGAGTACTCTCTTCATCCCAAGCCAAGTGTTAATCTCTCGGTACCCCTCTCGTCTTCTCATGGCTTGAAAATTTTTCCACTACATGACAGCATATCCGAAGAACTCAATAACAGCAATTCTCACCTTCTCATAATCCTTGTACTGATAATAATCAAACACACACTCCACCTTCTCTTCCCACTCCAGATATTCATTAGCATTTTTAAATCCATTGAAACTCGAAATTCAAAGCTTTACATAATTAAATGCTCTAGGGATTTTTACACGCTTTTCTTCAAAATACTCTTCTTCCTCTTTATCAAGCTCTCTCAAGTCTATCATTCGCCTTACTCGTCTACCTCGAATAGGTCGAGTTAGGTTCTGACCTCTAACAGGTTAAGTAACTTATAGAGTGCTTTACGTGGCCTCAGTAGGTCGGTAAGATTGTAAACCCCTAAAATTGAGCTTAGGATAACTGAACTTAGATTTAGGATTTTTAAAAAAACTTATCCAATTGAACCTAAACTTTACAACTAAGATAGAAAAGTTAGTCGAAGTGATATAATAAAGTTAGATTTTAGAAATAATGACTCAAAATCTCAATTTTTCCCTTAGAAGTAAGAATATTTAATATAGTACTAAAATATTCAGAACTCTTGAAATCTAGCTCAGATTGCGACGAGAATTTGGAGATAAATTAATTGAGCTATAAAATAAGATAATAAGTATAATTTATTATATAAATATACACGTATTTTTATGAGTATATTCAGTATATATAATAATTACATACGTAAATTAATCATAAATTATATATATATATTGTGTTGAATTCATGAAATTAATTAAGAGAACATATCTTAAAAATAAAAGATATATTAGAAACTTAATTATATGAGCATAGTTATATATTATGCGTGATATATACAAGGGATATATACTCATATATTAATAAATAACTAAATATTAATAAAATATACTCAAAATACCTAAATAATTGCAAATCTTACCTAAAAAGCCTTCAAAATTGTTAATTCAAGTTTGGAAACTGCTAAGAATCACCGAAGCTGGATAAGATAAGTCAAAAAGCAAATTCCACAATCAAATGACACCTCCAATTTGCATTTATGAGAAAAAAATAAGGAAAAAATTAAAAAGAAAAATAAAAAAAAGTAGCAACTGACTCTAACATGTATAAATAAGCTTCATTACATCAATTCCCAACTTTACAAACCAGAAAGAAAATTTAGAAAAAAATTGTAGAAAATAAGAAAAATAGAGCAATTTTCGTACTCTACTAGAACCCAAGTCTACCCTAATTCTACAATGAAACATAGCCAACGCTAAACAGTCCACCCACCACGTAAGCCGTCTGATACACCCCTAATCGTTGCCTGCTGCCGGAGACACTAAGATTAGTATGGTTAAATTTTTGCCCTATTTTTCAATAATTTATAAAAATTAGTAAAACCACTCAGAAAATTATAAAAAAAAAATTGTACTTAGGTTATTTTGAACATTCTTTTATGTGATATTTTTATTTTTGAAAAATTTTTAATTTTTAAATACTTCTTTAAAAAATTTATTGTTCATCCAAATTTAGAATTGTAGAATAAATGTACTAAATAATGTTGTTTCTAGCTAAAAATTTTTGTGTAGGATGTATATGATAGATAGATAGATAATTACTATGTTACCCGAATTTTGATTTGAATATTTTTAATATTTATTACATTTTTTGGCCTAAAAATAGCTCGAAAATAGGTTAAAATTATGAATTAAATAGAAAATTATGAAATTAATTGATGAAATCGACATGTACTAATATCTAGTGAATAATAACAATGTGGGATTAGAATGGAATTTATTTGGTATAAAAAGAATCATAATTAAGTAATTTAGGATAATTTAAGAATAAAATCGTAAATACGAATATATAGGTGATAGGTCAGAAACTTGAAACCAAGTAATAACTGAATTCCCTATATTTTTAAAAGTTTATAAAAATTTTCGAGGAATTATTTGGTAACCTAGACCATTTATTACGAATTTACCTAATAAAATGACTTAAATTACAAGTCGGGGTGTATTTTTAATAATAATAAGTTAAAATGAATTAAACAGTTAAATAAAAACTGTGTATGATTGCTTATCAGTTGGGATTAAATTATTATTTTTATTATATTAATGGATATTTTTTGATCGGGATACACTCTAGATAGATTAGGGTCAGATAATACTTATATTGTAACGTTATATGGAAAAATTAGTTAAAATATAATTAATAACGTAAATTACGTATAATACAATAATATCTATATAGTTAAGTATAACTGTATTAAAAACTCGAATTACACGTTAAAAGTCGTCTCTAGGATAGGACTTGTAAAACATGTCATTAGGTTTATATGAACCCAACGATACTAATTTTGTTAAAATCAGACAACCTTAAGTAATATAACCTATAGCTTTATCATATTCTAGAATGTACGTATTTCGGTAACCTTACCAGAATTAAAACATGATTCAATAAATTAAAAGTATGTTTCGATACGATCAAAACAATATATAATACGTAATAGTATAGATAACATATAGTATTAATAGTTAATAACTTAATTCGATACATAGTAATAATACAACCATATTATGGAAATAATATATATATATATATATAATAATTTTAGATAAAACCCTAATGTTTTCATTATTATTACGAAAACTGAAATTGGGTTTTTTGTGTAAATAGGATTTTCCAGTACAAAGACAGTTGACAATTTAAGTCAGCAGTAATGAGCGACTAAATAAGTAAGTTGAGATTGTGGCTTCACCGCTTGTTGGGATACTGTTTTAAAGTATCTGGAGACCTAAGAGTACTTTTGGCTATGTTTGTAGTTAGTTGGTTATATGTATGTCGTGTATGTGTATGATACTCAGTAGTAACAGGAGTTAAACTCTTTGGTGTGCTATTCTGCATGTTTGCATTATTTCTGTATTATATGAACTTGTTTGCTCACTCCTGATTAAAACTAACATCTATTTGACTAAAATGAAACTAGATATGCATAACACCCATCAGGGGAAACAATTAAGAGTGTTAAGTTAAATACCGACTTCCTTCAATGAAGTTAGTTAAAATAGTAATTTCCCCATCCTTAGTCAAACTAAGTGGTAGGCGAGAAGGTCGTAGTAAGGGTGGGGGCCATGGTTCGAAGGCAGTCATGAGAAGAGGGTATTCTCTATTGCACAAGCCCAAGTTTGGTCTAACTTAAGTCAAAATGAAACTTCTCAATCCGGGTTGGAGCTGATGTAATTTCTCTAACCTCACAGTAGATCGGATAACATTAGTGATGTTTTATTTGATTGATTGCATTACATTCATCATAATTAATAATCTTACTTGTGATTGTATGGTACTCTTTTGATTCCGTCTAACTTACTGAGCTAGTTATGCTCACATCCCTATAAACTTTTTTGCAGGTGCTGAGTGAGGTCGAGATGTTCCAATACCACCATTCCCAAGTTAATGTGCTACTATTTGGGAGAGTGAGGAACGAGAAATCAACTGAACCTGAGCTTTTGATTTTTTTTTTTTTTAGTTTTTGAGAAAACTAATTGAGAATTCCTTAGGACGCTCACTAATTTTCTAACTTATGTAAATAGTCTCCAAACCTATAGCTTTTTAATAAACTCTGATTGTAAACTTTAACATTGGATATAAAATGTTGTGTAAATACTGTTGTGATATTAGACAACAAGTTATATAAAACAGGTATTTTGTAAAGTTCTACCATAGATTTGGTTATTAACAGGTGTTTGAACAAACGTTTCAAGCTGGTTGAGTTGTGCACGCTTTATGTGAATTGTTTTTACAATAGTAGCTGTGAGGTCAGCTTCTATCTTAGGTTAGTTTACACAGTGAGACTATTATGACTCTTCCTATTTGAGGCGTGACAAAGACAATGCATAAATAGCTCAGTTTAAATCTACTAAGAGGTTAGCTACCTCATCAAGTCTCTCGTCAGTGCTTTTGAGAGTTCCCTAAGATTGTTGTCCATGGTGGACAACTCCATTGTCATCACCAATATTAACATTCATACTTAGGTATGTCATTTTTCCTCACAAAAAGCTGAAACAAATACTTTAGGAAATTAACAGTTAACAACACAACAATTAATTGAACACAGTAACGTGCTCTATTTTACACATGCAAAACAAAGTATAACAAAACTTTAAGAAGAACTATTACAGTTCATGCAAAACCTTCGCTCTGATACCAACATATTGCGAATTGTGACCAAGCATAGACTAGGGCGATCGCTAAATAGGTCTAAGTTTGTAAAAAGCTCAAAAAGGATTAATGGGAAAAGTATGAAAAGGGAAAAATGAAGAATGAAACAGTAAGCAAAACCCACAAATAGCTTGCTATGCCCTGAAGTATCAGAGTCACAACAATCCCGCCATGTAAACCATTCTATAATAGTAATTAACCTCATAGTACTTACCATAGACATAATTTACACAAGACATCGATGACTTCTCACTTTGAAGTAAACAGTCCAATTAAATATTTAATTACAATTATGGTAATTATCATAAATTTTTATTAAACATATATAATTATATGTAAAATCCACAGAATTTCCCAGGAAGATCTACTTAAACATAACAGTTTACTAAGTTTACATAACAACTATTAGTCTTTCAGTTTTTAAACCACAAAGGACACACTAACTACATATCCACTGCTAAGCCAATTGATCCTCATACCCTTGGCTTCAGAATGACTAACCTCTAAGTAATTGTATAACGGTATAATACTTGTGGTAATCAGAAATTAGGACCTGCAAAAGGATTTATAAGGGTATGAGCAACTACAGCTCAGTAAGTTGAATAGGAGACTCATGAGAGTATTCAAACACAAACAAGATTATCAAGCAATTATTTTAATGCAATGTAATAATCAAGTGTCATCGCACAACGTAATCCGATCAGTTGCAAAATCAGAGAAATTTCACCCACTCTAATTCAGGTTGAGGAGTTTCCATGTTATGCAGCAGCTCATAACTAAACCCAGGCTTGTGCAATAGAGACCTCGCTCCTCTTGCGACTATCTTCAAACCATTGACTTTACCCTTACCGCGACCTCCTTTCTTGTCACTTAGTTCGACTAAGGATGAAGAAGGGACCATTTTGCAATCATGCGTTATCTCTTTTGAAGGGGTCGGTATTTGGTTAGAGAATCCTATAATTCCCTAACGGGTTGCAATACATGACATTTTTTGTTATTATAGTCGAATAAGATTAGATTTCATTTAGGGTGTTCAAACAATTTCACACCAATTCAATCAATCACAAAATCACTCACATTACAAATTCAATACGCATTCAGATATATCAAACACATGCGTAGACTACTTACAATCACAACCATATACAATCCTAAGTCTCCGAGTACCATAAAATAGCACTCTAATATAGTAAGTAATAACCCAACTTACTTGAAGTTTCTCAGTCGCCCGATCACTCGATTAAAAGCCTATTCGTCTCTGAATATCCTATAATACAAATAGGTCTTTTTTAGTTCTTATACTTTAATGATTCACATTCTAAGTTATGATTTAGCTTATTTTTTCTATGTATAACTATTATTTACTAATGATTCATTCACTCTATTTCGGGGTTCGGTTCCTAAATTAGATTCTAATTTTGATTCTGAAATCTTAAATATGCTCGAATCCTAATGTGAAATTAATCACATTAAGCTCAAGTATTCTAATATCTTATTGAGTCTTAATTTAGTGTTATAAACTATTCGGTACACGCTAATCCTAATTGGGGTATCAGATTTATTCCCGATGTGAGAAAATCTTACAATTTTTTTTATATAATTACTTAAAATTAAACTTTATTTCAGATTTTTATATTCTGATTTCTTTTATTATATTATCTAATTAAACCTAATTTTTTATAATATTCCTAATTTTCTATAATTAGCACATAGTGCCTTCATTACTTAAACTTAACACTCCAAAGGCTAAAATTAGGTTTCCACATTAGAGATTAACATCCCTAAACATATAATTACTATCTAATTCAGTAATTAGTGTCTTAATTACCTAATTAACCCAAAATTACTCAATTTTTCCATCATTTTAGAGCTAAAAATTAAATTAAAATTTTCAAAAATTAATTTTAAAAAAATGGCTTCATAGCATTGTTCTATATCCCTTAAGCATTCTACAGAAAAATTTTGAGCTCCAAACTATACTCATAAGCCTATTTATTTCTAATTCTAATTATGCTTAGTTTTAGTTAATTTATTAAGAACCCTATATTTTCAAACGTGATTAAACTAAATCACTATTTTTCTCTAAATTTACATACAATAAAACCTTAGAATAACAAGTTTCATAATTTTCTGGGCAAAATAACTAATTTTAAGAAATTATACAAAATAGGAACAGATTAAAGACTCACCCAGTCCGATGGCTTTTGGCTTTTCAACACCAATCCAAGTGTGTCGGCCGATCCAGGCTGTAGGTCTGAAGTGAGATGGTGGTGGTGGCTTGGTCCTAGATGATGGTGGTGTGTAAGTTTGGCTTACTAGACCTAATTGTACAGTTTTCCTTTTTTTTTTCTTTAGTTTTTCTCTTAAATTTTCGAAACTCCTTATTTTTCTCTAATTCCTAACTGTCTAAAGGAGTTCTCTGAATTTTTTCCCTATTTATAGAAGTTTTTGGTAATTAATATACAATAAATTAGGCATGACATTGCCCAATTCCCTTAATTTTTGGTTTTTGTGTTACTTAATTCTAATTGGATAATTTTTCTTCTTCAACTCCTAACTTGCCACGACCAGATTGTCATCATTCCCTATCCCTCTGATTTTTTTTCTCAATTAATTAATAATTTTCTTTAATTATTTACTAAGTTTTTGGCCAATTTAAATAATTTCGCGTATTTTTACCTACAGGTAAATACACGTAGGGTACATGTAAACATTCCTAATTATTATTTAGGTCGTTCTATAATTTTTAGTATACATATAATCTATTTCTAGTAATTTATCAGTTATTAGATTACACTTTTCGCCTTTTTGATAATTAACAATTATTATACTTAAAATTTGAAAATTTTATAGTCTCCTATTTTATTACTTATTTTCTTAAATTCAAGTTTATGAGGTCGTTTTTACTAATTTTTCTATCAATAATTTATAATTTGAGTTTAATTGGATCCTTTAACCGATTGTCTTAAACCTTGTGTTCTAAGTTCAATCCTACAGTCACTTGGCTTAACTTTAGGGCTTTCATAGCTCAAGAGGATATGACGTACTAATGGAACTTCTAAGGACTCACGACTAAATTCGATATAACACACGAATTGGTCCGGTAAGGTTACTCACCCCTTAATCTTGCTTTAGGGAAAGGATAAGAGTGATGCCGAAAGTAAATAAACAGTGTTTATGTAAGAAATAAAAAAGTACTCAAAAGAGTGTATATTAAGAATGATATGATATTCTCATAATTACAAGTATAAGGGTATTTATACTCATAAGTTAGGATAACCTGCCTAAAAGGGAAAAGACAAAAATAGTATTTCATAAGAAAATAATGTATAAGATATAAAAGGGTAAAATGAATATACAAGAAAAATAATTATTAGTGTAATGGATTCTACACCTGATACTGTATACATGGCAGTACTACATTGGCAAGATTGTTAGAAGACGCGAACAAAAAGGTATGGACGGATAACTTATCTGAGCAGGGATGGCTTAATTAGTTCAGATTCTCTCTCTCAACTTCTCGGCAAGGAAGATATCAAGTAATTAGTTAGTTCGATGCTAAAGAGTAATCATCAACTCGGTATATTGCAGAAAAATGGGCGGTCATAGGGTAACTCGACAAGGAAGTACTCGACTTAAGCAGAAGTTGGTTGGAATAGAAAAATTCGTTGTGCCAGCCCCTCTAATCTTCAAGCTCGGCTGTGGGTCAAAGGTTTGGTATCCTGATTCCCATTAACCACCTTACAACAACCACGATGCCTAATTAGGCTAACAACCATAGAGTATCTATAAGTTAATTTTTCTGGTGAGTCTAATTTATAATCCGATTTTATCAAATTTACTAAAAATACTAAATTCTTGTGGAAAATTATAAAAATTGGTATTCTAAAATATTTTTATATAGGAAAATATTATTTTGATGAAATTAAGTCTTACGATATATCACTCTTAAGAAATCATTAAACCTAAGCTAGTTTTTGCTTTTGTTTTCAAAAATCTTATTAATGTTGTTTTTACCCCAAATTTTTTATTTATACTGCCTAGGATGTATGTTAAATTTTTATGAAAATTTTTTCTTGAAAATCATTTTTCAAATGTTTACCTAACTTTAGGCATTGAAATCTTATTAAATGGCCAATTTCTTAAGCATATGTAGTGATTTTTTGACAAATATAACTAAATTCTTATTTATGGTGTATTTTGACACCTAGAAATATTAAATGATGTTGAGAAATGATATTTTTTGTGTTGAAAATATTAGATGTTTATATTATGCATATAATGTGCTAATTGAATAGTATGTGAAAATGGTGGTAATGTAGGTTAAGACGTATCGGATTAAATTGATAAGATTATAACATTAGTAATATACTACAAATTTGGTTGTGAAACATAAATTTAGAGAATTATGCTAAAAGTGTAGAATATTCTCATATCAGGAGCAAATTCAAAACCTAGATTAAGATTTAGTTATATAGGATAAATTAGGTTGTTCATTAGGAACTAGATAAGGGACTTAGTATATTTAAAATGTAGTTAGTTGAACTTCACAGAATGAATCAGGGGGAGTTCTTAAGGTTTATGAATAAAATTGGATTCAAAAATTGAATTAATGCCTGTTTTAGGAACTGATTCAAAAGTTGAACTAAATACTAACTTAGGATAAGCTGATTATAAGTAACATAAAACTTGAATAATTGAATAAAACTATAATTTTAAACTAAAGAAAATAATTTGAAGCTTATACGTAATAAGTATATAAATACTAAAATGTTATTTCTATTGTAAGAACAAGTGGCGACGTTGTAACTCACACCATATCCTAGTAAGCAAGTACAAAACTTTAAGTAATTTTAGGATCAATATACTACTGTATTTTGGAGTACTATTTTATAGTACTTAAAGGGTTAAGATTATATTTGATTGTACTTATAAGCAACTTGCTTGTGTGCTTTTGAAAATTAATTGAATCTATTAGCTTATTGTTATGGTTTGCAATTTTTTGGACTATATGAACTTGTTTACTAACCTGAGAAAACAACTTAATTAAACTTGATCTAAAACTCTAATCAGGCATGCACTATAACCTATTAGGGATCGATTAAGATTTTCTAACCAAATACCAATAACTTCGAAAGAGATAGCGCTATAATTTAATAGTCCCTTTTTTTAATCTTTAGTTGAATTAAGTGATAGAAGAAGAAGTTGCAATAAGGATGAAATTAGTGGTTTGAAGGATAGTCACAAGAGAAGAGATGGCTGCATTGCACAAATCTGAGTTTAGTCATGAACTATTATATATACACTGAAACTCCTCAAACCTATATTAAAGCAGGCGAAATTTATCTAATTTTACGATAGATTAGATAATGTTGTGCAATAGCATTTGTTTGCTACATTACATTTAATTAATTATTTGATAACCTTGGTTGTAATTGTTGTACAATCTTATCTCTTTATCCCTACTTACTAAGTTGTTGATTGCTTACACCATTATAGATATTCTTATAGCTGTCGACTAAAGTGCCACGTTATAATTACCTAAAGGCTAATTACTTTTAGAGATTTGGGAGGATTGAGGACCTAAATTGGAGGAACTACAAGACTTTCGAGAGCTTTGTTATTAACTCTTGGTCGTGTGGATCTAATCATGTAAATATTTCTTATCCTAAATTATTATGATGTGTAAATATCTTCTAGGATATCATATATCCTATATGTGTGTATGTATGTGTATGTTTTGAATCTCTAAATGTAATTCTATTAGTAAATTTGTATAAACTGTTTAATTTAAAGCAAGTAATCGTGGATGCTTTATATAAATTAAGTCTACGATAACAACTGTGAAATCAGCTACTATCTTAGATTGGTTTATACAATGAAACTGTTGTGACTCTACCACTTCGAGGCATAACATAAGTTGCTTCATCAACATTTAAGATGTTACGTGATGGCCTGTCCCCTTCTTTGGATTAAGTTCCTTTCATAGGTAGAATATGCCTACAACACTTCCTACCATGATGGTGCCAAATCTACCCCTTTTAAACTGGTATATGGTAGACCTCCACCTTTTATTCCATCTTATTTTGGTGGTACCTTTAAGGTAAAAGCTATAGATATGGAATTAAGGAGTAGAGATCAAGTTCTAAAAGAGCTTCAACAGCATTTGCAATGAGCTCAAATATGAATGAAGACCTATGCTGATAAGCATATAATAGAAGTAAGGTTTGAAAAGGGAGACTTAGTTTATGTGAGACTATAGCCTTACAAGCAAGTTTCTATGACATTGGCTAAAATACATAAACTATTTAAGAGATACTATGGTCCTTTTCGGGTGGTTAGAAGGATTGGTTCTTATGCCTCACCTGATACAACTTAGATTCATAATGTCTTTCATGTATCCCAACTAAAGAAGGCATATGGATCTCACAATTCCCAAGTAAACCCTTATAAATTGCTTCCACTCATAAAATCTTAGGGAATGGGGATCCTACAAATCAAGTACTAGTTTAGTGGAAAGGCCTTCTTCCCGATAAAATTACATGGGAAGATTTACACTTTATTAGACAAACATGTCTACATTCGACCTTAAGGATAAGGTTGGTTCTCAACAAAGGTAGACAATTATTACATGAACGTCATGCAAAGAATCAAAGGCAACTATTTGGAAAAAAAAAAATCATATTTTGTAAAAACATACATAAATCGTAATCACTAATTAGCAATTGTAACATAAATTGTAATCATTGACTAATGATTGTAATTAGAATAACAGAATTAATACAATATAACAAACTCTATAACTACCTAAACATATTACTCTTAGATCTGTTAAAAGATCATTGTAGAGTATAAATAGCAAAGGGGAAAAAAAGGCATAAGAAAGGGACTTCAAAATCAAACTTGGTGCCTCTGTGCATTAGAGCTCTAATCCTACTTAAGAGGAGTACCAATTACACCTTGTAGACATAAAAAGAGATGCTTGTTAGTCATCAAGCAATAAGAAATAAGAAGATCAAAGTATAGAAAATCTATATAGACAAATTAGGGTTTTACTATACCAAGATTGCAAGATATGTGAAAGAGAGGAAGAGAGAGAGAGAGCAAGATACTTTTATAGTTGCTTGAGAAGGTTCTCTTTTAGGGATTATCTTCAATCAGTAAGCAGTGCGTTTACTGGATAAGAAGTGGATTGGTCTTTAGTTGTGGACTAGCTAACATTGAACATAGACTCGACCAATTTCTTTTCTAATTTAAATTTTAAATGAAAAATAAATTAAATATTAAACTAAAACAAAATTGTGACCAACTACAATTTAGTCTTTAGACCATTTTATAAAGTAGTTGTTAAGTCCCTTACTTTGGTTTTAACAATAACAAAACATGTATATAGTTACTACTAATGAGTATTTTGAGTGGTTGTAGTAAGATAGAAGCAAATATAGAAGACATATAAGAGAACATATGATGCAAAATAAGAAGACTATTAAAACTTAGAAGGAAATATAAAATTAATGTGTAAGAGGGCAAAATGTTAATAACAAAAGCATAGAATGTAGATAAAGAAATTTAGAAAACTTAGAAGCATAAGTAGAAGCATTCTCGGAGAGTACAAAAAGTTTATCGGAAGAAGTCAGAAACATCATTATTATTACATGACATGACATGCTTATTTTGTAGATCAAGGCTCAAATTTTCTAATCAAACATATTTAAGTGATATATTTAGCATCGTCCCAAATATAAGTTGGATTAATTTTCCTAGGATTAAAGGAAGGAAGCGAATGGAGTTCTGAAAATTATTATTTGATTATTTTAATCAAGTGCATGGGACTTAACTTCGGCATTTGAACTTCAACGTGGCCGTCTACTTGGTCTTGTTTAATGCTTTCTAAGCAAATTCATTGTGGACAAGCAGCTCATTTCATCGATGCGTCAACGTGTCAATTTCCAAAGTAAGTCAACCATGCAGAGATTCATAGGAACTCTTGTCAACGTAAACTTCCATCTGTCTTCAAATGACAAGCTTTTGCAAAACGTGGGAACCAACGAGATTTGTAACTTTGCAATGTGTTTGAGGAATTTGCAAGAATGTTGGTTAAAGCATATAACGGGGAAGCGGTTGGGTTTAAAGAAAATATCAAAAGCTGATCGAGATAGTTATGGAGAAATATCAGAGATTTATTTTTCAAATTTAAATTGAAAGAGATGAGGATATGGAGTGCAGATTATTTGGAGCTAATACAAGAGATATTTATGGATTTCAATTAAGTGAGATTATTATATATAACAATGGGATAAGTTTGAAGCTGATATTTTGGAAGGTTCGTGAAGATTATCGTGAGGAAAATATGGATTTTGAATTTGGATTAGTAAGTTTGAAGCTAATATTTTGAAGAGTTGGTGCGGATTATAATGAGAACAATAAAGAGTAGAGAATTGTAAGTTCTACCAAACCTAAATACTAAAGATTTACTTACTATACATTGCAAACTAATAACCTAAAAATAAAGAGTAGAGAATTGTAAAAAAGAAAAATTATAATGTCTAAATAAGATTAAATCTTGAATTTTTTATAGTCCTTTGCTCCTTGATTGTTCTTGTCATGAAAAACTGTCTAAAATTCGTGCTCAACATATTCTTTCTAAAACAAACCCTAACAATGCTTTATATAGGAAGAGAGTAAAAAAATAGGTCGAATGGAAACAATACGACTTGGGACATAATTATGTCTTTTGGTCATATACTAAACTATAATAGTTGAAAATAAGCTCTAAATTTGTCTAAAAAAGGTACAATTACGTCGTTCGATTGTGTCAATCTTTAAAATTTTATAACTTACTCATTTTAACTCCAATTTGAGTAAAATTTGTTTTTATTTTCTTGTTTCCTTGTGTAAATCATTTCAAAGCCTAGAAAAAAAAATTACTTAATTAAATATCATTAACTAAAAATAAACTCAAATATTAAGGAAAATCATCAAAAATCACCATATAAAATATGTGCAATTAGGAACTCATCAATGCATAAAGCGAAACCTCTACAAATCCTCTACCTAATGTTCTTTCTCTGTCTTTATTCATTTTTCATAAGTTACACTTATTTTGTCTACATGTATGCTCTTAAACTTAAGCCATATGCATGAAGTAATGAAGAGGTTTAATTTTTTGAAAAAGTTTCAATTTTTATAACAAATCAATTCATCCTCCTCTTGATTACTTTAATGAAACCAATAGTAGTTGAGAATGTGCACTTATTTATATATAATTACATTTAACTCAACTTATAACATTAGTAACTTTGATCAATTTTGGCCAATTTTTTCTCCCCAACTAGTAGGAGAGGGGAATTCGAACTCCATTCTATCCTAATGGGATACCAGTAACAATATCACTACACTACAATAAAGTTTAAAAAATAAAAGTTAGTCTCACATTACTACGAAAGATTGAAATCTTATTCCTTATATTATTAATGGCTGCACATAAAATATTGTAACTAGGAAATAATTTTTCCTATTCAAATGGAATTAGTGTAACAACCCGATTGGAACTCCTCCTATTAAGATATTATCCGCTTTAGCATAGAACACCACACAGCTTTGTCCCTTAGTAGAGCAGCTTTCGAAGAAGTCACTCATCCTAGGATATCTCTAACACGAGCACGCTTAACTTTGAAGTTTCGACGTACTCCGAGCCACTACACCAAAAGGCGTCTCGATAATATATAATTCCATCACCTGGCTTGTAAGGAGTATTACAATGCCTCCCTCTTCCTACCAACGTCCTTGTCAATTTCGTTACACAGATACAGGACTACTACTAGGTAGCGACTTACCCTTCCGGCTAGTAAAGTGCTTCAATACCACCTATAATGACTTAGCCAAAATTTCTCCCACTAAGGTATTATCTACTTTAGCGTAAAACGCTGTACGACTTTGTCTCTTAATGCAACAGCTTCTTAAGAGATCATCTATCTTAAGATTGCTCTAGCTTGAGCATGCATAACTTTACAATTTCATTGTATTTTAAGCCATTATACCAAAAAACGCCTCGATGATTTATAATTCCGTGATCTTACATATAAAGGGTATTACAATTAGTTTAAGTTTTCAATATTATTTAATTTTTCAATTATATTTTTCATTTTTATTCTACAATTTTTAATTATTTTTCTTCTTTATTTTTTATATTCTTCTTCTTTTTTTATATTATTTCACTTTATTCTTTTTTTTTTCCTTCTTTTTTCCCTTTATGACAATTAAAACCTAATAGATCCATAGGCTTCCTATTTTAGACTCGCCATCCTAATAGGTCCCTAAGGTGAGTCTACCTTATGTAACTAGGTTTAGGTCTAAATCCAAACCTAGTAAGGTCTTTCCGAACTGAGTTCAACTTGACCATGCTTAGGTTTATTTTCATAACATGGATTTAAGTTCATATTGGCAAGAAACACACCAAAAAAAAAAAAGTCATAAAATGAGGCTATCCCTAAACTTATTACATTTTAGGGCCTAAGAAGGCACACATCATGCTTTGAAAATTTTGAAGAAGAAGGCGTACTCTTAATGTAGGAGTATGCTGTAACATTTAAAAATAAAAATAAAAATAAAAATAATGAATGCACACTTCTGCTATATCCTTTATTTTTAGAAATCCTAAATGCATATTAAAGAAATGCACCTACCTCTTCCTTTGGCAAAAGGAAGGCATACTTCAGCTATATGCCTTTACTTTTAGAAATCCTAAAAGCACATAGAGGAATTCCATCTTCACTAGCACAAAATTCTCATCTTCAAATATAGTAGCGCAACCCCCTAAAATATGAGCATTAAACTTATGGAATGAAAATATCTTTTAATACAACAATTGAAGCAATCAAACTAGTGGAACCCCTCACTCTGTACCATACGTCACATCTCCAACCCCATACTCCATCTCATTTCCTTAACTCCAAAATAGAGAATACATATTTAGAAATAAAAAACCAAGTTACATTCCCAATACTTATCCATACTCTTAGCTCCAAATTACAAGCAAAGAATAGCTCAATGACATAAATACAACTATAATTACATATTTAGGAATATGAAAGAAATATAAATGAACATCGATACATTAACTTCAAATAAAGTACATCTAATTCGGAATCATTAATTAATATGTTCATAGAATTCTACATAACCATATATCTATTTCCTCTTACTCTTAGTTCTAGTGAAGATACATAATATATGTGATGCTATTCCTACTCTAGATGTGCTTTCTTTAGCAGTCGTAGGAACCTATGACTCTTGTAATGGAATGTACGATAAGGGTGGCTTGTTGAAATATGGCTGCTTTACCAACCGTATCTAAGGACTTTCATCTTATGTACTCCTAAATCTCCTTTTATGAAGAGCTAGTGGCATAAAGGGAGGATATGCCTAACTCTTGACTATTAGAGTAAAAAATGAGCTCCAGGAAGAATTGGATATGCTTGCAATATCTAAATACCAAGACAAGCTTAGGGCATGAGATGGCCCTAGACTGTTGTTTTCATGCCAACCTCATCCCTTCTATCGTAGAGGTCCTCTTAACTTAGTGTGTCTACCTCAGACAAGAGGATTTAGAGTATCAAAATCTTCCTCATCTAAGCCCTCTTCTACCTCTTTTTGCTCCTTAGACAAATGCAGGGGTACAAAGTTACTGGCACATGGTTCTTCTCATAAGTTCCTATTATTTTAGTAGACTTTGCATTTGTTCACAATTTTAACATCTTCATTGGGTTCTTATCATACCGTAAGCCAAAATTTTCTCTCATCATATTTCGATGAGCAAGTACCAAGAATTTAGCTACACCCACTATTTTCAACCTATCCATAGTACAATTAACATACTAATCAACTTACAGTACATTGCACATTAGGCATTTCAATCATGACACTATCCATTCTCTTATCTAAACAAACTCCTTACACCCATTTTATCAAACACATCATGTACATCGTACATTTCACTTGAAAACAAAATTCCTATTATTATCCTCGTATGACATACGTACATCTTACTTCTTACAAAAGTACTTACAAGTTATTACCCTAACATACAAATACAGAATCATCAATTTTATGTACAATATATCAAATTGAACAATTATTTTCAACATTAGGGCTTCTCTAATTTCATGAAATTCGTAATAATACATAAAAATTTTGGATAAAATAAGTGTAAAAGAGAGTTTGCTTTTGATTTTTGATAGAGATTCGATGAGAAAAGTTTAAGAACGGGACAATCATACAAAGGGTGCTTGAGAATATGAGTTCCAGAGAGAGAGTTTTGAGTTTGAATTAGTTAAATGTGTCTTCTATTTATTTATTTTTTAGAAACTCATATTGGCTATTAAATAAAAGTTTATAATTGAAGACTACCTAAATAAACATGGGGATAAAGGCAATTGAACTACATTGCTGTAATTTCAAGAGAAGGCAAAATGGTGAATATGAAAAGCCAGTCAAGGAAATCTTGAAGATACGATTGCAACATGCCTCAAAATTACATCTTCAAAATACAATTCCAAGCTAATATGAAAACAAGTATTTAAAGACAAGATTTTATATAAGGTATTCTTGAGAATGCTTTCGCATAAAACGTACTTTAGGGGTTATTTATCAAAGATACAATATCTTTTTCCCTTTTCCCTCCAATATAGATTTTATTTCCAAGACAAGCCTAGTGGAGCTAAGCTCACAAAGACAACCTTGAAGTTAAAAAATAATAATAATAGTAAAATAATTTAGGCATTCAGTCTCAACCCAACTTTACTAAGCCTCAGGTTTTATTTTCAGCATTGCAAAAGCATGGATATTCAAGACTAATCACTCATGGCACTAATGCACTATAGTTTCATCAGTCGACATCCACAGGGCAAAAGAGATACCTCACACCCATTTAACCAAAAAAAGGGATAGTCCCTACCCATAATTTTTACATCTAATTTCTTTCTCGTACCTTTTAAGGAATAGTCCCAACAGTCGGCAAAAGTAACCAGATGAGCTAATCCATGAGGTCACGCTTTCCTCGAATCAATCAGGCATGGTGGGAAGAAAGCATACAGATTCAACGAGCGAAGGATTTCAGAAAGAAGAAGAAGAAGAAACAGGAGTCCCATTGCTGCTCCAGACAGGAGTGAGCTCCCAGCGGAGTAACAGTTTGGATAAATAACTACAGTATTTCCCTATTGCAAATTATTTACACGGAATAATTAACTGCTACTTCAAGGGTGCGAGAAAGAGAGAGAGGCTTAGATCTAGATGATGCAAGTTTTCTTTCCATCTATTTACACAAACCATCCATCCTCCAAAAGAAATTGCCAGAATCCTTGCATAACGTATAAGCTACCACCCGAAGAAAGCTCCATTTGAGAATCTTGACCGTTCAGAGAGGTTCTATAGCAGGCATTAAGGACTAAGAAATATCAAGCGAACTTCTTTTATGCTTGTAAATGGAGCAAATTTGCAGTCTGTAGAGCAGATTTGCAGTGTCTCTGTTTATTTATTTCTTAGTTATTTTATCAAAATTTCAATTTCTTCATTTGCAAAAGACGTTTTGAAGTTCATATTTTCAAAGAGAATGTGTTAGATGCATGTTAAATTAGCATGTTTAATTTGGACTTTCAAGAACCTCTCTTCTTGCCCAAATCCCAAATGACAAGAAAAGCAAAGTTTCATGCTCAGTTTGACTTATTATCCATGTGCAATACCTTTTTATTATTGACTATCCTACTAAATATTCCATAGGAAATCTATTGAGGCACCTCATTTTATGAAAAAACTAATGCAGAATGGAAAAAGAAAAACATACATCTTACCTAAATTTTTACAAAGGAAAACTTCTACAACTCTATCCATTATTTTAATAGAATCGATCCAATCTTTCATCTCACTATTTATTTATTATCCATTAGATCTAAATAATTGAAAACACAATCAATTTAATGATTCAAATCTAATTAGATCTAAATAATTGAAAACACAATCAATTTAATGATTCAAATCTAATGAATATTAAATCATCAGTGCAATAAAAAGCGATAGTGATCCCATAACAAATATAGACAAAACCATAGAAAAATCCTTTACAAAGTTATTGCCAATAGTGTTTGTCGATGGCTATTTATTTATGATCATCGCCAATACTGAGCCCATCGATGAATGGTCTCAACCATTTGAGGAAACAGCGCATTAACACTGTCAGTTATGAGACCCTGGAAGAAGTGGATGCATGCTTCATCATCCAAGTCCAAATTGAACTTCTCTTGAAGCTACAAGCCAAAAAGAAAGTAATAATCAAGATCTAATACATTATGTACACCCATCTTTCGCCATGAGGCATAATGAATGCAATCTCACCTTCAGGATGCCCTTCTCTGGATCTGAAGCTATGTCTGGAATGTTCGAACCAGCCATCAAATGGAACAAGTTCAAAATTAAGTTACTTGATTTCCGAAGAATGTTGTATGCTTCACAGCAATATGTCTTGAATCTCGTATAGTATTGGCTGGAGAAGCAAATATATGACATTGATTATGAGCTTTTATGACTTATGAAAGACCTTTCTGCTATTATGTACTTTATTCTTGCAATAAATTTAATTGATATTTTCGCATTAAATATTCAGCCAATAAGAAAACTAAAATGGTGAGAAAAGTAAAGCTATATATGGAAGCAGTGCAGTACCTCTCCATACCTCCCATGGCTTCTACCATTTCTTTGCAAAGCTTCATTGGAGGAGGAAATGGCTTAGGATCTCGACCAAGAATAAATCCGAAATCCACATGGAAAAGCCTGCCATCATCTCTAAGAAGTAGGTTGTCCAGGTGCCTAAGGCAAAAGAGATGTTTTCAATAAAGCATCTAGTCAGTATTCTGAAGACTAGTGCTTCCAGTAAGAAAGCAAAATTATAAAACACCACCAAAAAGATGCACTTGCACTAAAAGTTGCAATGCAAGACAAATCATGTGAATAGTAATTGGCAACTTATGTGGTCCCCAGTGACGGTGTCATATTATTAACCCTGAACAAATAAACCCACGATGTTTATAAATCTGTGCAAAATCTAATGCAGCAAAAACTGGAGACCCTGTTCCCACCCTCCAGAAAATAATGTTAAGAAAAGAAATGGGTAATAAAAAAAGAAAAAAGAAAAAAGAATGGCAATTCCTAAAATTGCCAAGTTCAACTCCCAACCTATGGATCCATTATATATTCAGGAACTACCTGTCTCCAATACCGAGTATGTAAGTGATAACAGAGTAGCCAGCACAACTCTTTATAAACGTATCAAGGCATGTGGCTGTAATTCCAAAAGGTCCATGTTCATCAGGATGGAATTTCTGCAGATAGCTTACAATACTTCGATGTTCCGACAGAATCTGTATACAAACAGAACCATCTTATCAACAGATAGAAAGTCTAAGAGTTATTATAAGGATTATGGGTGAAAATTGTCTATGTACTGTCATGAGGGAACAACTAAGATAGCTGCAGAAAAGATCCCCCTACAACTTTAATAAAACAATGGTGCAGCGTGTTTTTTCCTTAAAAACAGACGTAATGCATGATGAAAATTTCAAATCTCATACTTGAAATTACAAATCAGATTTAACAAAGCCAAATCAAATTGTAGTCCACTCTAAATTACTAACTGGATGCAGAAAGAGAACAGTATTTGCAACAAAGTACTTGCATACAAAATATGGATTGAAGAGCCAGTATTCTCGATTTCATTTCCTCTCTGAAATTCCCTAGAAAAAGAGGCACAATGTTGGTATTTATCAGATATTTAGTAGTGAAAACCAAGATAATTTATGCTTCTTTATTTAATTCAGATCTAGCTAGTAGTCAATTATAACAGAGTTCTGAGCACTGTCAAATGGTTAAACTCTCATGTGCAATTTCATACACGGCTCAAAACAAAATTTGTGGGGTCCAGCTAAGACATGACAAGAAAAGGAAATCTGGAAATTAATGGAAGAATAATAACAGGAATCAAATGAGGAGACAAAAGAGAATATATATGTATTTTGTATGTTTTTATATACATATCAGGGGGCAGTCTGTCACAATTTTTATTGTATTGCTAATTTTATCTCATAAAAGGATTTTTAAGCACCTTTCTGGTACTCATTGGCAACTAATGAAAGGGAAAAAAGAAAGTACTGTGGCTTCTTCCCAATAAAAGAGAAAAAGAACCAAAAACAGCTTTAATCCTACATATGATACAAAATCAACTGTCAATTTGAGTAGATGATGACTTCAACAACAATATGGGAATTGCTTGACAGACATAATTTCCAAAAAACATATACCTGTGCCAAAGAGCGAGATGGTATAAACTCCAACATGCCTTCATCTTGTCCAGTAGCCAGAACCTTATACGGAGTCAAACACAAATCTAGATTTTCTGCCTTAAGCAATCTATCCATAAGAGAGACCATTTGAACTACCTAAAAATCCAGAAGAAACAATTAGCATATGTTAGTCATAACTTCCCCATCTTAGCAACAGAGAATAGATATATAGCTGTTCCAAGTGATCCTAGGGAATTGATCAGGCATTTGCTATCTGAAAAAAAGGTTCCAAATTTGAGCAATAGTTATCACCAGAAAAGCCACTAGGTTTCTACTTACCAATTGGTCTTGTCGAATGTCATCCCCCTTTTTAAATATTATCTTGCAACTTCCACCACTAGCTGTACGGAAAGTAAGGCGAAGTGGATGTAGTGCACTTTTAAATATTGATGACTCTGATGGCTCAATCCCCGTTATCAGTACACCAGGAGAAAGAGGCGATCTAATTGGCTGAAATAGGGGGGTAAAAAACTTTAAGAAAAAAAATTTTGTAGAGGCTAATTTACTCCTTCCGTCCAGTATTCATTGTTCCAAAACATAATGCTACACGAGGTACAACAGAATTACCTCCTCGAAGTATGTAAGTTCACTAAGGAGACCCGAAAGAAGTTGTCTTAGCTTCTCAATTTTCTTTTGGGTATTGCCACGTACATTTCTTACATCTCTCATGATGGAGCACAACTGGGCAGTCAACTCTGTCTGCCGCACCAAACTTTGCCACAATTTGAATCCATCCTCATTTCCATTAATACCAGCAGCCAGCTGCAGTTAAGAAGTTGATCAACACAATGCCAAAAAGGTCATCGATATGACTGTTACATCAGCATTCAGATAATATAAGGATCCTATCGCAACTTTCATCAGCCGGGGCCGTGACTTTCTCACTGAGGTTGGTATCTGAGATCACATTCTACCATCTCTTTAAGAGGATAAAATTGAGACAAGACATTGAACGCCAAATCTTGTACCTTCATCATATTATCTTCCAGCATCTCGTAAGTACAATAAAACCGCTTAGCATAGGCTGGATCATATAACTCCACAGCAACATACCACCGGAGAAAGCTGGCAAGTTCAATATTCCGCAGTGCTGACATAATTTTGCCCCAAGTCATAGTTTAGGATGTTATTAGAGTTAACCAACTAATAAGGAGCAGAGTGTCACCAAAAAGAACAGGTATGCAGAGATTGAACACTCACATCGTTGCACAAGAAACTGAGAAAGACAAGATTTATCAGATCGCTCAAAACGAAGTGCCTGAACCAACTGAAGCAAGTAGCACTGAAGCTCTTCATCATCAGCTCTCTCAAGCACACTGACAGCATATGCACGAACCTGAAATAAAAATCCACAGTGCAAATGTGTGAGGAAATCCCTTGTTTTAGTGAATCAACCAGCTACATTATTTCTACTAGGGCATTATGTTAAAACAATACAAGATTAAACCAGTTCCTCATAAAAAATTCAACTAGAATACCAATCTTCAGTATTTGGAACATGGTCTCCTCTTCATTGGGCTGCCCAAACATTTTTTTCTGGTTTGGAAAATAATGTCAATGGAAACATACCCTAGGTTCACAAGCCATTAGCCAAAGTTTATACTAGGCGTATTAAGTAGTATATGTGGTGTTAGTAGTATATGTTGTAGTGTATGGTGTTGTACATATTGTGTAGTATATGTGTATGTGCTGAGTAGTATGTGCATGTGGCTTATGAGTGTTGAGTAGTGCATGTGTTTGGGGGTAGCCTGTACTGTATTGAGCATGCTGTTGTATGTTGTGTATAGGGGTGTGTTGTAGCAAGTGCAGTATGGTAATTGTGACATAAGTAGAGGGGTTGAATTGTAATTGTAGCAGTGACAGTGAGAAGTCAAATTAAAAACCAAAAAAAAAAAAAGAGGAGGCAGGAAAGACAGTCAGTTAATGCAATTGAGGAAAAATTTGTTGGAGAAGAAAAGCTTGTTCTGGAGGATTCCTCTGTTTCTGAGAACAGCTAGTGCCCTAGATCAGAAGTTCCATGCTTGATGTTATGCTTCCATATCTCTGGAACATCATTAATCACTGGTCAGGTATTGATCCAAACTTGCTGATTTTGTTCTAGTAGTTTTATCAATGGTCAAATGGCCCCTGCTGGTAATCTTTTAAACATATGTCTACATCAGAGACTGGGTTTTTGTGCTATGGATTCTCTCTCCTATGGATGGAAAGAAACAACATGCGTGCCAAAACCAAAACTGCTCATGGAACTTTCTGGCTGGGAGAGTCTTCGCTTCAGTGTCCTCTACTCTTAGAGATTGATGGTACCTATAATGTTCCTAGTTTCTTGCTTGTTTTGTGAATCAAAGGCCGTTATGGCATGGAACCATGCAAGTAGATATTACCTGCAATGCTCGATACCTCCTACAGTGATTTTTTTTCCTCCTTGCATAAACTTTGCACATATTCCATTTACACATTCTCTTACCAAAAATGAAAAGCATATATGAAAAATGCTTGCATAAAAGCTTCAGAATGAAAGACAAACTAGCAGTACTGGGAGGTGAAATGTATCTAATTGAATAAAAGCCTACCTCTTCACTTTCAAAAACAGGCGACAGAAGCTCCAGGGCATCACAGACATCAATGGTTTCCCAACTTCCCATCAACTCTAAAGCCTGCTTAGCTTCCTGCATTTGCGTCAGGACTATTTTCAATAAGCAGCAATAAGAATTTATTGAAAAAAGAAATTAATCTAAAGAAATACAACATTGATGGAACAGGAGTGCAAAATTAAGAAAAACTGCCAGCATTTCTCACATGAAAGAGAGTCCTGAGAAAAAGAAATTAAGCAATTCCAAAAAGTCATACCAGGTCCCACTTCACATATTTTCTTGAATGGAATATAAGAATATGTTTGTATGCAAAGCCTGAGCAAATGAGGAGGTAAAATATTAACATCCACAAGCAAAATTTTCTTCTTTTTTTTTGGGTGAATAAGATAATATCATTACTCAAAAGGTACATAAGGAATGTACAGAGAAAACACTAACCACTATTTAGCACTAGTATCAAAAAGCAAAAGGATACTGGGTTTGAACAGTGGATAAACAATGTATCTCAGCTATATAAAAAACGTAAAAATTGTCCTAATAATAATTTCTATGCTATTTCTCTTTCCATTCACCCTTATTTCATTTCTTTCTTTCCAAATATAATAACATCTTATAGCTATGGCCTTCCTTTGTTTCCTTCTCAGAGCTGTACACACACTAGCATCCACAAGCAGAATCTTGCTACCACTTCGTTGCTCAATTTAGAAAATGTATTACTTGAAAATAATATTCAGTGATAATTCCCACAACAAAAGAAAGATAAAATCACTCGATTTCATTTTCCTATATTTTTGTTATCTGATTTTGTCTCTCTTTCCAAATAGCCTCCTACTCCACTTAGATTCTCGTCATTTTCTCCAATGGATTTTATCATTTCGTCTATCTTTGTTTGTTCACTATTCACCGTAAAAGAACACAAATAAGAGTAACATAAACTAACCCAGGAAAAGGGTCCAAACTACTAAAAAAAAAAGAAAATCTTTAAGGAAGGCAGATCAACTCAGAAACGGTTGAAACCATCTTAAATGACACTGGAAAATATTAAACAAAAATTCAGGCAAACCAAGAATATACTTCTCCACGTGCTGGACAGCAAGAAGTACAAATAACTGCACAGAATATGCTGACCTGAAGATCACTCCATTCAACACACCGTAGAAACTTTGTGAGAGCTTTTTTCTCAGACATCAATGAGAAACGGAATTTCCAAAGGAGTTGCCTCTCATCTCCATTTAAAGTTCTCGTGGGTGGATACTTAAGTATCCTTTGTATTGACCTGAAAACAAAACAAAAATATATATTTTAAAAAACAGGGAAAAGGAGAAATAAAAAAACTAATTTAACCCTTGTTATAGGATTCAATTGGTGGATAACATAAGAACTCTAAGATAAGAAAACTGTTCATGAAGTAATACTCTGCTGTTCAGAAAAAATACAGGCATAAACTTGTCTTAGTCCTGTCAGTTTACATGGTAATGAATCCCCCTTAAGGGCAAGCCTTTCTTCCTTAAAACAGGCTCTTAAGAAGAGTCAAATCAAATTACATCTAAAAGAGTAAAAACATCACAAAGAAGATATCCCCTCCCAGGCCAAATTACACAGTCCAACAAGTCAAAACTGAGACCTCGATATAAGATGGCCACATTCCGCAACTCTCTTGCCCAACCACAGTGTGAACGAGACAAACAAATTCTACACAGCCTTACAAAGAAAACCACAGGTAACAAGAATTTTCTCCTGTTTTTTGAATGCTCACTACAGTAAGGTGCCCTTATAAAACTTCTATCCAGAAGAAGCTGACTTGAGGAGCATAGTTGAGCTTTCTTGTTAAGAGAAAATTTATAATCAGATAGGCAGACAACAAACATATACAAGACATGCATAAAATAGGAACCATCCTACACTAGGGGTGTCCATGGAACCTGACTGCTAACCTAATGAAAGGAAACTTTGGTTCTTTTTCAAATGGCCTGGTTGACGATTTATCTCATCCAAGGGCTATTTGGTTATATTTCGGTTTGGCCAGTTGAACTGTAACTTGAATCAGAGGTGAAAAAAGAATGCTAGCTGGTCTAGATGTACAACTGCTAAGCCTAAACTTGAACACATCTTAGCTGCACCCTTCACTTACCCAACACACACACCACTCCAAGGGTAAGGATGTAATCGTCTTAATCTTCCACATGTGGTATTCTTTTCAAAGTTTATTTTTACCAGATTATTTCCTAAAGAATTCGTCATGCTAGAGAGAATCCATGATTTTCATGCAACTAGCTAGCTCCATCAAACACGGTTCAATTGTTATCGGCTTCATCAATATACCACCTTCTTGCCTTCTTCCCACCTCTAATTACAAGACCCTAATTCAGAAGCTATACACTCCATCAAAGAAGATCATATGGTGAATGACAAGGGTTGTGAAAAGGACAAGTATTTTGAGGTTTTGGAAGGTTTTGTATTGATTCCTACTGCTAAGCAAGCTGCTGTTGAAATGGGCAGCAACTTGATGACTGGAGGTGATCGTATGATCAAGTACAAATAATTGACAGCAGACATTGTGAATGATTTTCTTGGGCTTGCTTGTATGGCGAAGCAGCAGAGGACTCCACATATTGAATGTGTTCTTCACTCACTGCTGCCCAGCCATGGTGGTCCTCATCTTCCCCATGATTCTTCTTCAGCCTTTATGCCCCCAGTTTCCTCTTCTCACAATCAGAAGGGATGAGCCTAACATCCACTTCAGCTGGTGAGCAGTTCGCTATCCTCTCAACGGCTGACTTGCTTGTTCCATATCACAAGGCGATGGAGACCAAGTGCTAGTTCTCACAGCACTCTTTCCAGTGACTTTGCAAAACTTCCTTATTGTTGGTTCAGCAGTTGTGCTCTGGTGAGTGTTTGAGCAAGATACTGCCTCCTTTACACATGCAACTACCTTTAATGCTACTGGTGTGGAATAGTTGTGGGTATTTCTCTTCTAAGTCCTTGAAGGTAAGGACCTTTTCAAGGAGGCGGTATTGATACGATACCTTGGATGAAGCCTCCTATATTACATGTGTATAATAGGAAGGCAAAAGCGTCATTACATAGTGTTAGTAATCATATAATATGTGTATAGCAAGAAGGGTAAAAGTGTCATTACATGGAGTGTTAGTAGTGTTGATAGTCTAACTGTATTGTATTTCCTATATGTGTTTTGCCTACAAATAGCGTTAGGACAGTTAGTTAGAGGGTACTTAGTCATTTTGCTTCTAAGTAAGAAATCATGTGAACAGCATTGCTCATGTGTTAGTTAGGATGAGAATGGTGCTCATTCACCTTCTTCATTGAAGGTGATAGGGTTTGTACCTTTTCTTCTATAAAAATCAACAGAAAAATTTTAGTTTCTTGTTACTGCAATTTTCTGATTAATATCAAGATCAGTTCGAGGGCCTTTGAGAGTTGCATGCTTATCAAAAGCAAATAGCCGAAAGAAATATGATAACAAATGTACGGTAGGAAGCTTACTTTCTTTCAGTAGAACTTGGTTTAAGATCCTTGTCAATAACACCACGTGTTAAGCTCCTTGCTAGCTTCAGCTGCTTGTGCTCTGAAGGATTAGGCCTTCCTACTTCTGGATCCCACACTATAACAAGTTCATTTGCTGTAACTAGAGGAGGGACTATTGAAATAGCTGGTGGCTCCTACAAGTCAAAGAAATGACCAATTGTTTATAGGAGTATTTTCAACAGTAAAGATTGTGCCAATCTCCCATAGTATTAGAGAAACTAAAAAATTTGTCCATCCAGAAAGCTCACAAGGACATTGCACATGAAAAGTTGAGCACCAAATTATACAGCAATTACTCAGTAAGCAATTCAAATATATAGGATAATCTTTTTCGGTGAATCAATCATATAGAACTTATCATGCCAATTATGGAACATGAACATTCTCTAAAGTGAAAAGCGAGAAGGTGAATTTTCTATAGAGTTAGAGATAAATGAAGTTTTGTCAGAATGCTACCTGGAAAACAACAGGATGCTCAAAACTACAAAAATCGACCACAAGGTATAGATGAGAATTCCCAACTCTATTGTTCTCCTTTTCTTTGACTTTCTCCATTGCCTTAAAAGCAAGACGATCCAACCAATCGATACGCTGAATTTGACCCCTTTCATATTTATTCATTAGCTTCTCTAACCGCTCTAACTCACCACGTTCATGTCGAGGGACCTGTAAGAAGACAGAAAATGGCAAACAGAGAAAATCTAACCACTACAAAGGACTGAGAAGTTACTAGATTTTAGACATTAAAATGATAATGCAGTAAATGGAACCTTTCCCAGAGTACATGATGGAAATGATCCATCTGCTTCTTTTCCTTGCCAAAGCCTAAGCTTCTGCTTCCCAGTCTTTAGTTGCTTTTTATGGCTAAAAAGAAGAATCGTGGCACCACCAACCAGCCCTTCTTCTTCACCATATGAAACATCCCAAACCTGAACAATGGTGCAGTCATGAATAAAGTTAGTCTCAGCTCATCTCCACACACAGTAGGCATGTTATATAGAAGCATTACTTCCATCTCGTGCATTAAATTAGCCCTTGATAAAGTAAATATGCAAGCAAGCCTGTCTCTAAACAATACAAATTTGACATTTACTAGAAATGATAAACTAGACAACCATACTCAGAAATACAAATCAGGGCATTTGGTTGCTAACTAATCTGTGTGAAAATGTGGATAAATGTAGCTTACGTAAAAAACATGACATAGAAATATTTTTCCTACCCTTATTAGCAACACACTAGGCCATCTTTAGCAACTACAGGTGGAAGAAATGGCTAATAAGTTTGGTTAAGCATGTGCCATGCTGAAATCTCTCATAAGAATCTTCAAGACTCTTTAGATAGCCAGATGTAGTACGGCTTAGGTTTTTCTTTTTTTTTTAAAGCAACTCAACTAAACACCCAAAAAAAGAAAAAGGAATGAGGCTTCTCTTACCGTTATAACAAGTTGTGAATGAGGAGTTAAGTCTCTATATTTTGTGCTCAATGTGATGAGTTCATTCCAGAAATATGGTGGTCCTGCAGATTCCAACCTGGATAAGAAGATTCCAGCCATCTAACATTAATACTGCAACAGATTTCTTTTATCCAATACAAACACTGTGAGCTAAAGAGCATTTCGCTTATCGTAACATATAAGGTAAGCATCTTACATATATGCAAGTTCAAGCCAATGATGTTGTAAGCAATATCCAAGTATGTTATACTGAAATAAGCACTTTCAGAAATGCACCACATACCATGAAACTCAGCCAGCACACTGGCACTCTCAAAAGAAGTCATCCTGGCCTCCTTCCCCATCCCCACTATACTCCCACCAATAAGACAACAAATTTCATCTAACTTCAATGTTGAAGAATATTAATATATCTTTCCACCACCAACTACAAACAACATGGTAGATATATCCTCAACAGGGCACCATTACAAGGTATTAACAAGTTTTTGATATGTATCAATGGTTAAAAAGGTGATTACACTAACCTCATTTTGATTAATACAATAACAATTGATTAGCCAACATGTACTATACATAATTAATATACGTGCATAGAAAGTACAATACTGAATATTTTGTGTTTAAAGCAAACCTGTTCTTGATTAGCCAACATGTACTATATTTTGATTAATATATGTCTATTTTTAACTACAGATTAAGATATTTGTGTTTAAAGCAAACCTTGTTCTTGTCGATAGACCAAACGGAGCCCCATCAATGTAAAGTGCACACTCAACATAAAGCTCCGATTTTCTCTCTTTGGCAGCATCATCAATGTCTGCAGATTATTATACAGAACTTAATATTTCATAAGCATAGGTACTTGTTACAGTAAGATGACTCGCAATCAGAGAAAGTTCAATCACTCCTCATATTTGCCATCCTGTCTATGCATACTTTACAATATAAACTAAAAAGGAGAAGCAAAAAAATAGCATGCAGCAAATGAAATCTTTATGGTTCCAAGGAGATAAGCCAACTCAGGATTGACCAAAACTTTCTATGCACTGAAGCCTGGGAGAAGAAGGTGACTAACTTAGTAAAAATGGCCCCTCTCTAAATTCTGGAATTCACCTTATCTTATGTGAATCAAATTAAGAACCCATTCCATCCTTGAGGGGACAATACTTACATAATATCCCATTCATATCCATGAGAATCACATATTGTCATCCTGATCTCTATTCCATGCAGCTCCAATTTATGCATTTTTTTTTTTCTTATTCAAATGCAGTAGTATGTTGTTGGTAGGAAGACCGACAGAAACACCAAATCGGCTAAATAGAAAAAAAGAAATTTTCCCTCTTTTATGAGATTAATGTGTACAGAAGAAAAAAGAAAAGAATACAAAGTTAGCTAAAAACTGCGACAGCTTATGGTGGCTACCTGTAGTAGACCGCAATTTTTATCATCATAAGCCACAGAAGGAATCAATTGCTTCAAAAATCCAATAACTAGATAGCAAAAAACGGAATAAAAAATTCTAAATTGAACCAAAAAAAGGGCAATACATTACAAATAATCGAAAACACACATCATATTTTTACACAAAACGACTTCAATCAAACTCCTCAGTAACCACTCAAACTAAATTACACAGGAGAATTCACACTATTCGTTCCAAATAGCGAATTTGCCAAAAATTACAGTAAAAATTTAGGCATAAGAGTAAAATACCTGCGTCTTGCGATTTCTTAGGAGGCAAATTGCCTTCTAAACCCTCAACTCGAAAAGTCACGGGAAGATTGATATCGCTTGATAGGAAGAATCGAAACTCGTTATTACTCATTCTATGTGAACAACCTCAAACAGCGGAATCCTCATGTATGAATAAAAGAGAATGGAAACGTGTGATTTCGAGGATTGCGGGATTCGTGCATGAGAATCGAATCGGTGCTCATTAACTTGGAAGTGCAGTGTTGCTTCTGCTTCAGCCTTCAAGTTAATGATCACGAAGTTTTGATTGGCCAACGCAATAGAAAATTAAAATCTTTGAGGCAGCTCCCCCTTAGCTCTTGAACGGGCCCGGTTTTTGGATTCGCAAAAATATTGAAAAGTTATCCCTTTAAAGAGTATTTTACCACGGTTATGAAAAGGATAAATTATAAATACGTCAACTATGTTTTTAAGATTTTTTTTTATAAATATAGAGCCCATATTTGTAAGATTTACGTAAGACATACATATGGCACAATTTTATTGGTAAATATTAATATTAAATAATTATAGATTAATAGTATAATCGAATATTAATTAAAAGTACATAAATGAAATTAAAAAATTAAAAAAAAAAAAGAAATAAGGTCCGAGTAGCTAGTTTAACAGGTAGCCTTGTTTTTTCTTTTTCAAATAACAATACTCTTATAGCAATAAATGATTACCCACCATCATTACATAGGATGATCTACTTTAATCCGTTCAATTAAGGAGAATTAGAATTCAATTCATCTCTTATTTCTTATTATATTATTTATTTAGTTTTTTATTTTCGAATCACAATTCTTTAAAAATCCCTATTATGTAAAATCAAATAATATGAATTCCTTAATTCAAAAAAAAATTAGAATTACTCACAAAATTTTACATTTTTTCTAAAAATAACCCATATCAATTTAACAATAACTACTACTACCATTGTCATCACCATTACCGCCACCACCACCAATTAACATTACCGCCATCGTTGCCATCGCAGTCACCCCGACCACTACTGTTATTGCCACTTCTACTAACCAATGATCACTATTACCTATCGTTACTGCCATTATCACCATCAACCATTACCAGCAACACTATTACCATCACCCTGCTATCGTCATCATCACCCATCACCACCGCTGTCGTTATCGTTGCCATCGCCATCGCCTCTGACCATCGCTATCATCACTATCATTGTTGTTGCCACCACCACCACAACTACCCCTACCCCCTTCTGAGCCGCTACCTTGGCTACCATAACCACCATCAACCACTACTACCATCATTATTGCTGTCATTATTACCACCGTTTGCAACCGCCATCGACCATTACCACCGCCTTCGCTCCCGCAATTAATTTTCACCACTATCATCTATTACTTTAAAATTACTTGCGAAAGAAAATGGATCAAGGATAATTTAGTCATTAAAGTTCTATTACGTATCTATTTTTAAGTTATTTATTAATCTAACTAAACAAAATAATATATATTACACCCTTATTACGGTACTTAAGAATTCCAATTACATTCATCCCTCACATTAGTTTAAAACTGCTGAATACCCCCATTTTTTAGGGTGGTTGACAAGTAGCTATAGCAGTTATTGCTGCCTTGCTTTTTTTTCCTCAGTTTTTTTAATTTAATTTATGTACTTTTAATGAATTTCCAATTATATTATTATTTTAAATAATTTAATGCAAATATCAACCACTAAAACAATGACATGTGTCTTACCCAAATCTTGAAGTATGGGTCATATTTATAAAAAAAAAAATTAGAAATCACCTTTTCGCAAAACAACTAAAACATAGATTATGTATTTGTAATTTATCCTTATGAATATTGGTGATTTTTATAAAGTGCATTGCATGTTAATGTGCCTAAAATAAAACATGAGTTGATATTTGTAGACTTAAGTAGATAAAACCATTATTGTGCTTGTCCTTACCTTATGAATGGTAAAAAAATACTAAATAATTGAGTAAATTACTTATATATTGAGTTTATTTTCTATTTTAATCCTATTTGCTTCTCAATTAGTTTATGGAAATACCCAAATATATGGATATATATGCATACGTTCTTAATAGTTCTGATCGTGTATTTTATGTTATAGATGGCATTTGATTTGTAAAATTGAATTCTATAAGGGGGACTATATAGCTATAAGGAGAATGCAATGCTAGATATGGATTTTCTTGATAAAAAAACTTTAAGAAATAAAAAAAAATCAGATATTTGTATTATAAATTACAATAAGTTTAATAATATGATTTGGGAATTTAGTGTAGAGTTATTTTTAAAATTTCAAAGATATACCAATTTTGTAGTGTAAAATATATTTTTAGTATCGGTCGTGTAACTCAAACATTTTTGTCTAGCAATGTTATCCATTATGCAAACCAAACAGTAAACTAAGAAATTTATCTAATAATATCTCATATAAATACAACAATTAAGTAATGTCGTATTGTGTCAAAAATATTTATACTCATCTCTTTCATAGTAGTTGACAATTTTCTATCTTATAGTGTTACAAAGTATATAAGTAAATCCCATAAGGAAGGTATTTTTTTTTTTTTTTTACTAAAGATATTTGCAATCATAACTTAGGAGAAAGGAAATTCAAACCTAGTTCAACTCCTTAGAGAAACTAGTATTTATAGCACTAGGTTACAACGGTGTTAACTAATGAGGAAGAAATTAAACAAATAAAAATGGGGCTTGTTTGTCTTTTTGTAAAGTTTTAATCAAATATTATTATAAAGAGAAGTAGCTGTAATGCATCCTATTCATACCATCTTTAGAATAAGTTTTTTAAATCAAGACATATAAAAATTAAAAAAATTAAAAAGACAAAACATATGAAATGGAAAAATCCCTAAAAATAAAAAAGACAATGAAAGATAAAAAAAAAAGGAAGAAAATGGAACAAGAGCAAAAAAACAAAAAAAGAAATTAAAAAAATCAACCTGCAATAGGAATTTTAAAATCCATATTATATGGCAAGTAGTCAAATAGAATATATTATATTAATAATACAAGAAGTAATTGAGGCATGGAATGAAGTGTGTGTCTCTCTCTAACCTTTGGAGAGAGAAAATTCTCTTCAAAGTGGGAGCCATCTCACCTTAGTCATGAAGTATGACCAACCTGAATTTCCATCTTTCTTTATTAATTCTTTTTGCTTTACATAATCACTACATTTACATTATACAACTTTTTCCCTTTACCATATAATATAGTATATGCATCTTATTAATATGCCATTACATTCCTCATATCAGATCGCTTTTCTCAATATTTTATGGATTACATTCATAGCCATTTAGTTGAATCTTGTATTTGCTGACTGATAATGAGTACTAGGTAAGTAAGTTTTATCTCTAACTTACTCGCTGTAGTTTCTACTTTTATTTTATGTTCCCTACTAAACCAAAAACAAACAAACAAAAAAAAAACCATTTAATTTCAAACAATTTGGATAGAATCAAAATCAAAAAGCAAAACCATGCATCTTTCATTTATTTAATTCTTTAATCCTTTTAGATCTATTAAAATATGTTGCTTATTATTATTTTTTTTATCCTTTACTTTCTTTTCAAACAATAGATAGATCTAACAAAGGAAAACTTTTAATGACTTGTCAATATGAAGATAAAGATGTTGAGGATAGTCTCATTTTAGATCTAGACTCAAGTAGTTTAAATAAATAAGAATTTCTCATAGTAGGGAAAATATGGAGTGATAAAGTCACCAATAAGTCAATTATAATGATATTTTAAGGAAGGCTTGAGAAGATTTTGGAGAGGTAAACTTTACAAATGCTAAGTTAAGTAGATTGATTATTTCATATAGCTTTCTAGATATAGTGCGAAATTATGGATGATGAGCTATGTCAGTCCTTAGACATGTTTTTGTTATGGAAGAATGGAGACTTGATATGAATACTTATGAAGTCCAACTTGATAAAGTAACTTATTGAATTGAAACATATGGAATGAAATTAGATTAGATGATAGAACTAAATGTTAAAATTATGGGAGCTTCTTTAGGCAAAGTGATAAAGTGCCAAGAATTAGGAATCATTTAAGGACGAGTTTATTACATGTGGGGGTAATGATTGATATGAAGAAGCTTTTGCAAAAAGAACTTTGAGTAAATAGGAGTGAGTGAGTAGGAGAGGAAGGAATAGACATAAGGTGTCACTAAAAAATGAGAGGCAATCAGACTTTCGTTTCACTTGTAGTAAATTGGGCCACGTTGCTCATTTATGTTTTAGTAAAGAAGATGAATTATGGATAAACAAGAATGCAAGATGGTTAGAAATCTCTTGGAAAAAATTAGATAGTGAGAACTCCTCGAACCTAATCAAGCCTTCATCAAAACACTTTAACACAAGCACAAACCTCAATATTCCTAAGCCACCCAAAATACAAAAGAGTAACAAACCCGTATTACACACTCCAAATTCATTAAACATTTTAACCCCACTAAACATAGAAAAAGCAATCATCAAATCCCCCACTAAATCATCTGCCCTAATCATCCTTCATAGCCTTATCTTTAAGCTCAAAAAATTTTGTGCAACCGTGACTAAGATAAGCTATATGATAGAGATCCCTTCAAAGGAGAATGATCGTGTAATGGCATCTCATGCTAACCAGCCGATAAAGGAGATTGTTGTTCCTCAAAAAGTAGTAAAGGCGCTAGAGGAACTTAACTTGAAGAGATTAAGGGAGTAGTAGGAGCTGTTGGAGAGTCAAAAACTGAGATTAATGAACCAAAGCTTCAATCTAGGTGTGGATGATGTTTTTAAGTTGGGAAGTAAGATTGTTAAGCAAATTCAAGTAAAGAAAACAAAGAGTAGAAAGAAGACTAATGCAACCACAATAGAACGAGGTAATGATGATGAAAATCTTGTAATAATCAAATATTTAAGAGTTAGTATGTAAAATTTAGTAGGGCGATCGAATAAGTTATTTAATCGAGCTTGAATTTTACAACGAAACTATAAATATTAGTAAAAATAATTCTGTGAGTTTAGATTTAAGAAAATATATAATAAAATAACTAAATATTATAATTTCAAATTATAAACATGTTACTTATTATTTATCGGAAATACTTAAAATGAGTTTTGATAACTAACGAATTAATAAAGATAAATTATATGCACACTAAAAATTATAAAATAATTTAAATAATATTTAGGAGTATTTATTTCTATCATATATGTATTTACATATAGGTAAAAATATATGAAATATCATAAAATACATAGAATACTAAAATAATACTAATTAATTGAAGAAAATTCATAAAAAATAAAAATCAAGAAAATTAAGGAAAAATGTAGATAAGTCCAAAAATGAGGCGTGTCAAGCTAAAAATAAAAGAAGAAAAATAAACAAATAGGAATTAAACGTTTGGAAAGTAAAAAAGGAAAAGGATAAGGATAAGGATACTTGGCACTAAGAAAATTAAACAAAAACACTAACCCATACTATAAATTTAGTAAACCTTTTCCAAAACCCATTTTGGTCAATTGTGAATCTAGAAAAATTAAGAAGAGAACAAGAAGAGAGGAGAAAGTATCTTTAGAAAAAAATAACAAAATATAGTGCAATTAGAACATTAAGAGGGAACCTACACCTGATGACAACCTGAAAGTGGACAGTCACTACCACTGGATGGTGGAAGTAACACTCAAACCAGCCAACAAGGCTACGATGACCAACAGTAGCCAGAGGAAGCAACGCTAATGAGTCCCAATTCCATTTTGATTTTATTGAATTTTATCAATTTAATTTAGAAAATTATGAAATTTAGTATTCTGAGTTATTTTTGTATGTAGTTTTTAGGAAAAATATCTTTTTGTTAAAATCAGGTCTTGAAAATATCATGCTTAAGAAATCCCTAAACTCGAATCGATTTTCAATATTGTTTTAAATGACCTTAATAGTGTAGTTTTGGTTTCAAAATTTTTATGTAGACTATTTAGGATATATATTACAATGTTATAGAGGTTTTTTTCTTAAATTTAATTTTCTAAATTTTTATTTAATTTTTAAGCCCTAAAATCATGCATAAAAGATAATTTATGGACTTAATTTAGTGATTTAATGATAATTTGATGAAAATTCTGATTTGATATGTAAGTAGGTATCTTAGGATGTTAATTTGTAATTTAGTATGATATTTGTAGAGTTTGGGGTATTATTGTGTATATTATGCATATTAGATAATGATAATAAATGAATAATGGGTGAAAGTAAATAATTAAGTTAATTTATGATTTAGGATTAATTTGGTTTAAATTCTGATTTAGGGTTAATTTGGTTTAAATTCTGATTTAGGGTGTAATTAGATGTCTTGGAATTTTAATCGATGATGAGAGATGTTAATTATAGTATTGAAGAGGTTAGATGTATGCTTTATGTGTAAATTAAGTAGTAATAGTTAATATGTAAAATAGGAAGATTAAATAAGCAAAAAATATTAAGTTAAATTGATAATACAATAATAATAGGAGAATATTATAAATATGATTTAAAAGGTAAATTTAAGAAATTATGTAAAAAATGTAGGTTATACTTGCATCAAGAATAAATTCAATAGTTAAATTAGGATTATGGTATATTGTACGGACAAGAATACTGGTTAGAGGCTAAATACAAGATTTAAGATACTTAGGTGTAATGTGAGTAATTTCGCATAATAGTTTGGAACGAGTTTCTAGAGTTCACATATAACACCCGTAATAAAAAAAAAAAAAACTAAATTAGAACCTAAATCGAAAGTGAATTCAAAAATTGAATTAAAAACTAGCTTAGAATAGACTTGAATAATCGAGAAAAATCATAATTTAAACCTATATGCCAAAAGGTTATAAATATTAAAAGAGTATTTATATTATAGGAAACCCGGAGATAAGCTAACCTACAGCAAGCCGAGTAAGTACATCAAGAATTTCAAGTAAGTTCGGATTAATATATCATTGTATTTCAGAGCATTGTCTCATAGTACTCGAAGGCTTAAAGTTATAATTGTTCATGCCTGTAGGTATTTTGATTGTGCATATACCTGTGTGTACGTGTTCATGACTGTACGTTTAGGTATTTTGATTGTGTAATTATTATATATTATGTGATATGGATTAATCACCTTAATTAGACTTAATAATATACAGCTTATAAAATTAATTGAACAACCATTTCAACCCATTAAGGGAAACGTTTAGGGTTTTCCGACTAGATACTAACCCCTTTAAAAGGAATAGTATTAGATAACATAATTGATTCCTTATTCATCGTCAATCAAACTAAGTGATAAGAGATGGGGTTGCAGCAAATGTGAAGTCAATGGTTCAAAAGTGGTCATAAAAGAAACGGTGTCTCCATTGCATAAGCTTAGGTTTAGTCATAAGCTGTTGAAATATGTGCTAAATACTTTAACTTGAATTAGAGTGGGTGTAATTTCTTTAATTTCATGATTGACCAAATAATATTGCGTGATGGCATTTACTTATTGCGTTGCATTAAAATAATTGGTTGATAACCCTGTTTGTATTTGATGTATAGTCTTATGTCTTCATCCCAACTTATTAAGCGATTAATTACTTACATCCCTATAAATGTTGTTATAAGTGCTAGCTAAGAAAGGGCATTTTAATTACCTTAAAACTAGCAACTGCTAGATCCTAGGGAGTGAGGCAATAAATTTGAAAAACAAATATATTACTGAGGTCTTAGTTTTTACTTTAGAATTTTCTATTTTCAAATAAAGTATTACTTAGATGATATAACGTTATAAAATCATGTAAACATTAATTGTAATATTTAAATCCTAGTATATATTTTTTTATACTTTCTTAGGTAACTAACTTGTAGAATTTGTGAACTATTTACTTCAAAACAGGTTAGTCGTAGATACCTTGTGTAAATCAAGTCTAAGATAGTCGTTGTAAGATCAACTTATATTCTAGAATGGTTTGCATAGCTGGACTATTATGACTTTACTATTTCGAAGTGCGATAAAGGAGATTAAAATTTCTTGATGCATTGTATGTACCTCCAATTGGGTAAGTTAGAGGGTCGGCATTATGGTGGTCACAAGACATTATAGTTGAAATTCTAAATAGTTCGAAAAGCCATATCATCACAAGGATAAAGAAATGGATGGAAGGAAATTTGGTATAGTTTGTTAAGTGTATTCTCCTGTAGATTTGCATGAAAAGAAGGAGATGTGGAAGGATTTAACTCTTTTATCACAGGTTGTAGCGAAAGCTTAGATGTCCATTAGTGATTTTAATGAGATAGTAGGATAACATGAGAAAGTTGTGGCCATATGAGAAATCAAAGGCAAATGGAGGGTTTTAAGAATATGATTAGTGAGCAAAGTTGATTAATATTGGATTTTGAGGACAAAAAATTACTTGGATCAATAAATAATATAATGGTGTGTTAGTAAAAGAAAGGATCGATAGAGCTCTGGTCTTTAGTAAATGGATGAATAATTTTCCAAAGATGCCATTCACACATGAAGTAACCATGGGGTTAGATCATGCAACTTTATTTGTAAGCTTACATATAGTTGTCCTTAAAGGGAAAAGCAAAATTTAAGTTTGAAAGCCTTAGAAGAGGAATTAAAGGATGTTTGGAGACCATTGAAGGGAGCTAGAAGGAGGTTAATTTGCCTAATCCTATGACTTTAATGATGGAGAAGTTAGTCAACTATGAGAAAAATTTAGAGAAGTGGATGAAATCTACTGTATCGGATAGTATCGTACACATTGAAATCTTGGTTTCATAGTTGAGCAAGCTATAAAATGATGAATCGAAGGCATGCAAAGATGAAGAAACTGAAATTTTACAAGAAATTGAAGATCTATGCAATAAAGAAGAGAAATAATAGCATCAAAGAGGTAAAGTAAATCGGTTGAACAATGAGGATAAAAACACAGAGTTCTTTCACCAAACAACACTCACTAGATAGCAGTGTAACAGCTTTACTAGAATGCATAACTTGGTAGGATGTTGGAGGGATAAAGAATAAGACATTGTAGGTGCTTTTATCGAGTTTTTCCAGCAGCTATATAGCAAAAGACTAAAGCATGACATGAATTATGTCCTTGACTAGATTGAGCCCGTATTTCAGAAAATGACAATGAAATTCTATGTATGGAGGTCATACTAGAAGAATTTAAGAAAGCAACTTTTGATATAAGCACCTTAAAAGCACTTGGTCCAAATGGTTTTCCTGGCATGTTCTATCAACAATATTAGCATGTCATTAGTGATTCAATTGTTAAAGTTGTCCAATACTTTTTTACTTTAGGTATGTTCCTTAGAGCCTTAAACTTTACTTATTTAGTCCTTTTCCTTACAATTCCATCCCCCCAAGTCTATGTTTCACTATAGGCCTATCGATTTTTGCAATGTGCTTTACAAGAAAATTTCAAAAATACTTGGCAAAAGACTAAAATCCTTCCTTCAAGAGATCATTTTTGAAAACTAAAGTACCTTTATATCAGTTAGGCTAATCTAAGATAACATATTAGTGGCTCATGAATGTTTCCTTTTCCAAAAGAATATGAACAAATGTAAAGATTTTACTTATGCACTCAAATTGGACATGAATAAAGCCTACAATAAAGTCTAATGGGAACTATTTTTAAGGGGGTTCTAAAGAGGTTAGGGCTCAACAAGAAGTGGATTGATTAGTTGATGTGGTATGTAGCTTCAATAGAGTACAACTTGATAGTAAATGGCTTAGTGGTAGGATAAGTGTCACCAACTAAAGGCCTATGACAAGGGGATCCGCCCTCCCCCTTGCCTATTCATCTTGGCAGCAAATGTTTTATCCAAATGACTAAAATTTCTAGCTGAACATGACATTTTGAAGGGTCTTTGTACTGAAAGGGAGTGTCCTGTGATAACTCATTTACTATTTGCTAATGACTCTCTCTTTTTCATGGGTGTAGCAAAAGAGAACTTAGATTTCCTTAAAGAGACACTCTCAGATTATTGCTTTGCTTCAGGACAGTAGGTTAATTTTGCAAAATCCAATGTATTCTTTAGTAGAAATGTACTCGATCAGATCCAACTAAGAGTGAAACAACAATTGGAGATTTGATATACAAATGATCTAGGGAACTATCTTAGTTTGCCAATGCTGCGGGGATGCTCTAAAATAAAAGCTTTGAAGTTTGTTAAGGACAAAGTTGAGTCAAGAATTCAAGGGTAGAAGATGAACTTGTTGATTTCAGTAGTAGAGAGAAACTAATAGAAGAAATAACATTTGATATACCCACTTATTACATGGGGTGTTTCATATTTCCTATTGGTTAGCTATGTGAGATAGGAAAGTACACTTAGTTAAGTTATAATATAAATGGAGATTTTAAGTCCAAGTTGTCAATCCCACAAAGAACCATGAATGTGAGTAAATCCTAATTAATTAGTAATGTTTCCCTAAAATTTCTAATTATTTTACAATTAAAAGTATAATTGAATAATCAATAAAATAAAGAACAATAACTAAGTAAAGATGCAAGAATAAAAAATAACAATAGTAATTAAAATAACAAAACTAATAACATAATCAATTAAAATTAAGATAAGGCATAATCCTTAGTAATATTTTTGTTACTTACTACGTAATTCTATGTGACTTTTCGACCTCAATAGCAATATTGGACTTTGGAGAGTCTTACTGTGAGCTAATTGGACTTGTGTCTCTAATTAATTCTTAACTAGGAGTATATTTTACCTGAATAGCTTCTACAATAAAGTATCTCGGTATTGCATTATGATCTTGAATCCTACTATTAGGTTGTCATAATTCGAAAAAGAAAAAAAAAACATTTTAGTCAATCAATTCATTCTAGTTGTATCAATCAATCATACTATGGGATCCTCATGAACTCTATAACAAAATAGTAGATCGATTCAATCGTCAATAAAACTAAATTAAAGAGCAATATGATACAATACATTTAGATCACAAATAGATTGAAATAAAAGAATATCATTATAAAAATATCAATAGTCATATTGAAATTTAAGGTTCAATAACAATTTACTACGAACAAATGAAATTACGATACAATAGAAAAGAAGAAAAGAAAAATAGAGAAACCTCTATATAATTTTTACCCTCCAAACTCTTCTCTAAAGGGGCTTTCTTTTTAACATAAACTTAAACACCTATTTATAAGAAGTAGACCTAGGTTTATAAAGAAAACTTGTTAAAAATAGAAAATTCACAAATTATAGAATCATTAAGCCCTAAGATCACGGTCATAGGGCCTGGGCATGGTCTTTCACTTCATATGGAAATTCTTCTAAATCAATGGAAATTGAGGACGAGAGGTCCATGGCTAAGATCATGGTTGTGGTTACTACATGTAATCTTCTCTATACTTCAATTCTTACTTGAGTTTCTTCACTTTAACCCCCTTGATTAATGCACTTTCTTAATTAAGTTCCAAAACTCTATAAAAATCTTCAAGACTTTGACAAAAGCTTCCAAAATCTCTAAAAATAAAATATTAATGAATTAAGCTCCAATTCACTATAAAACTAGCTCAATTAATATATATAATAATGCAAAATTACTCTAAAATACCTATGTTAAATGAGTGTTATCAACTGGTACAATAGTGTTAATAGCCTCACAACTAACTTTTGATGGGGCCAAAACAAAGAAGAGGTGAAATTCATTAGCTAAGTTAGAATGCCTTAAGAAGACCAAAGTACAAAGGGAGGTTAGGCTTCAAAGATTTATACTTGTTCAATTTATCACTCTTTCCAAAACTAACATGGAGAGTAATGGATAATCCCAAAGCTTTGTAGGTGAAAGTTTTAAAAGGCATCTACTTTCCAAACCAAGATTTTAGAGAGGCCCAAAAAGGGAGAAAAGCCTCTTGGAGGTGGTTAGGTATTCTAGAAGGCAGAAGTGTATTACTCAAATGGAAATTGTAGCAAATTAGGGATTATCATTCAATTCGGGTTTAGATAGATAAGTAGATTCCTACGTTGAAATATTTTACCTTAAATAAAGACTTTCAAAACAGAGACATAGACTTGAAGGTAGCTAAGTAAATTAATAGGGAAGGAAGATTTTAGAGGTTAGATAGAATACAACATGCCATTTCAGAGGAAGAGAAAAATGCGATTAAAGCTATAAGGTTACCTATCAAAGAGAAAGCCAACATATTAGAGTGGTTGTTCACAAAATTTGATGATTGTACAGTCAAATCGGCTTACTTCTTCCATATGGAGGGTGGACAATCGAAAGGGGAAGATGTGGCCTCTACTTTGCATGAGATATCTGTAAGAGAATGGTGTTGGTTATGAAATATTGATATTTAATAGAAATTGATGTTGGAGGATATTTACCAAACCTTTACCTGTATATGTGAATCTAGCTAAGAAGTATGTGATATAAATAGAAGCATGTGAGATCTATGGAAGGAGACAATTGATCAAAGATGTTTTCTTCTCTTACAATTGGGCGGGGTTAGTGTAGTTCGACATCCTTAGATATCGTGTAAAGAGCAATAATGAGGAAAAGTTTGTATCTTAGTTAAGATCCTGTATTGAGGAAGCAAGTAAAAATGCAATTTAAAGGTTTTGTTGATGAGGAAGATAATGTGGATTTTATAGGCAATTTAAAAGGCTAGGTGATGCAAATCATAACCAAGAATGGATAAGGTCAGTCACTGGATAGGTCTAAGCTTGCAGAATGCTCAAAAAAGGTTAATGGGGAAAGGTACAAAAAGGGTAAAATGACGAATGAAATAGTAAGCAAAGACCCATGAATAGCTCCAAAAGATATGATGCATTAAAAGAACTTTTGAGGACTCACGACATAACTCGATATGACATAAGAGTGATGCCGACAGTAAACAAGTAGTGTTTACGTAAGGAAAAAAAACTCAAGTGTATTGAAGGTAATCTGATGATCTTACAACTATAAGTATAGGGGTATTTATACTCGCAGATTAGGGTAACTTGCCTAAAGGAGAAAAGACAAAAAGGATATTTCCTAAAAGGGTATTTCCTAAAAGGGTAATATACATGTTATAAAGGGCAAAAATGAATATATAAGGAAAATAATCATTCGTGCTACAGATTCTACATGTAATATTGTACACATGATGAGACGTCATTGGGCAGGGTTATTAGGAGATGTGGACAAAAAGTATGGAAAGATGGGTTTGTCCGAGCAGGTATGGCTTAGTCAACCCGGTCTTTCTCTCTCGGCTTTTCAGTAAGGAAGAAGTCGAGTAAATAGTCGACTTACTAATAGAGAGTAATCGTCAACTCAGTATACTACACAATAATAAGCAGTCATATGGCACGGCATTAGTGATGACTTAGCAAGGAGGTATTCGACCTTGGTAGAGGGTGGTTGAAATATAAGGATTTGTTGTACTAGCCCCTCTAGTTCTCGAGCTCGGTTGCGGGTCAAGGGCCTCGTAGCTTAATTCCCATCACTAGGTATGCTACGGTTTATGATGAAATGAAGCCAGTCCTAATTGATGTGGAAAGAGTAGTGGATTTTATGGAAAAAGAGTAGATAGATCTGAGAAAGTAAGAGGTGATAAGGAAAGGATGTACTCAACCATTCAATACAGATACATAGAAACCTCCTCCAATAGGTAAAATAATGTTGAATGTTGATGGTGTCTTTAGTTTAGGAGAAGATAAGTCGACAATAGTAGGTGTGGCAAGAGACCATATGAGTTATGTATATATAGGCTTCTTAAGAGAAACAACTAACCTTAACATGGAGATGTCAGGATGTCCTGCCATAAAAGTTGCAGTGGACCTAATCAATGAAAAAGGTTGGGTCTCAATAATTATAGAATTATATTCCAGCAATGTGGTAAAGGCTATTGATGATAAGGCAAAAGAGATGGGTTGGGCTAGCTGGCTAGGATTTAAGCATTATCGAGGATTGCAAAATAAAACTTATTTCAAGAAAAGTATACTCAGTTGCTAATTAGGTAGCAAGTTGTAGAAGGAGGAGGATGTGTCCTAAAGATTGGTGGATTCATACCCCATCTAACCTTGAAAGGCTACTCAATACTGATCTTCCTTGTTTTTTTGTTTCTTTGTCTAATGAGAATGTACTTGACACTCATCTTTTTTCAATAAAAAAAATATGCTTTATTTGTTTTGTAGAAAGGTAATTTCTAATTTTTTTTTTTTTTTTGTAAATGTATAGTCCATATTTTTTAGATTTATGTAAGACATACATAACGCATATGGCACATTTTTAGTGGTAGATATAGATACTAGTATTAAATAATTATATATTAATAATATAATTGAATACTAATTAAAAAGACAAAAATTAAATGAAAAATAAAAAATAAAAATAATAAAAAATGAAAAGAAGCAAGGTAGGGATGGCTAGTTTTGACCCATCCGGATTTTAGTCTTGTTTCCTTTTGTTTTTTTGTTTTTTTTTTTTTTTTTTGTTTTTTAATAGCGATACCTCTATAGTGATTGGTGATCATTGACCACCACTGCATGCTTTTAGTGTTAGGTTGTAACTCATATTAACTTAAGGCTACTTGATAGCTACCTTAGTATCGGGTGCCTTAGTGCAACCCCAGCCTTAGGATGGCTGATAAGTGGTGATGGCAGTTACTGCTGCGTAGCTTATTTTTTTATTTTTTATTTTTTACTTTAATTTATATACTTTCATTGAATTTTTATTTATATTACTATTTTAAATAATTTAATACAAATATCAACCACTAAAGTAATAATATGGTCAAGGTCATTGTAGTTTAATAGTATCATCATTAGTCTTTCATTGAAATGAACTAAAGTTTAAATCCTCTCCCCCTCATGTTGTAACATAGCTGGCCTAAAAAGAAAAAAATGACATACATCCCAATGTATGTCTTGCACAAATCATCATGTATTTACAATTTACTCTTATGAATATTGGTGACTTTTATAAAGTAAGTGCGTTGCATATTAATGTGCCTAAAATAAAACACGAGTTGGTATTTGTAGACTTAAGTATATACAACCATTAGTGTGCTTGTACTTGTGCTATGAATGCTAAAAAATACTAAATAATTGAGTAAATTACTTATGTATAGGGTTTGTTTTCTATTTTAATCTATTTGCTTCTTGATTACTTTATGGAAATACTTGGTTATATGAGAATATATGCATACTTTCTTAAGAATTTTGAGCATATATATTATATTATAGATTGCGTTTCATTAGTAAAATTGAATTCTACAAGGAGGACTTTATATCTATAAGGAAAATTAGGTAATATAATCCTCTTATACTATGTGTGGTTAATGCAATGCTGGACATGGATTTTCTTGATAAAAAACTTCAAGAAATTAAAAATAATTAATTATTCGTATTATAAATTACAATAAGTTTAATACTATTATTTGGAAACTTGGTGTAAAGTTATTTTTAGAATTTTAAAGATATACTGATTTTGTAATGTATAATATATTTTTAGTATTGGTCATGTACCTCAAGCCTTTTTATCTAATAACTTTATCCAATATAGAAACAATAATTAAGAAATCTATCTAATACTGTATCATAAAAATACGGTAAATAAATGATACCATATTCTTTTAAAAAATATTTAAGGGCCTCATGAGTCTTATGTAATTTATTGTACTCATCTCTTTCATAGTACTTCACACTTTTCTATCTTACTCATAGGTAATTTTTACCCTTCATCAAGATTAATCTAGATATACACTCTTTTTTTCCTTTCTCCTTATATTTATTTGTGTCATTGCTATGTTTATTGCTCACACCAACTAAACCTTAGGGATTTCTAACATTGGCTTCGTGTTAGATTTTGGTTTCCTTAAATATAAAGTTTATAATTATATGTTTGTGATTATTTTGTTTCAACTACCATTTCTAATGGTATTAGCTAAATTTGATACTGAGAAATTTTACAAGAACATAAATTTTAATTTATGGTAAATATAGATGCTTCAAAACGGTTTTAATGAGGCTTTACATTAGACATTAGGGCTTTTATTGATGACACAATTATATCTGATACTGGAGATATTGAATGAGACTATACATTAGGTCTTTATTGAAAATACTTCGTAAATAAGGCTACAAAGGAGTTGAGTCATCTTAAGGTTTAGGTTTACCTTGTTTAAAAATTTTGGAGTTCAAGCTAGGATCAAGTTCTTATTGAGCCTCTAAGGTGATACTTGAGCTCAACTTATTTAGATTAATGAGTTTTATCTCGAATTTAAACTTAACTCATTTACTAATCAAGCTTAAGCCAAATTAAGCCTAAAGTGAGCAAGCTTGATCTTGCTCATAAGCTTTCATATACGAAATGAAGTAAAATATAAATAAATAGATATCGAATAGTGAATAAGGATTATATTATATATTATACTGTCCTATAACATTATATATTTATAAATATTAGTTTTTAAATTTTAATAATATATAATATATATGATATTTGTAATATATATAAAGTTTGTGAGCGTTCAAGAGCTTAAATGAGTTGGCTCAAGAGCCTAAGTGAACAAGTTAACAAGCCTAAATTTGAGCTCAAATTTGACTCATTTTGATAAACGAGCTTTATCTTGAGTTCAAGTTTAACTTATTTGCTAATCAAGACCAAGCCGAGCTAAACCTAAAGCAAGCCGAGCTCGTAAGCTCATTTGCATCCATATTTGTAGACACCCATTTCAACTATTTGTTTTTTTATTAACAATCCATAGTAGTTTCCTTTTCCAAAACACAAAAAAAAAAAATGAAATAGAAAAAGAGAACAAAAAGTATGCAAAATAAAAAGCATAAAGAATGCTAAAACTCTTGTAGTCTAATGGTATGCATGCTGACTCTTAGTGGGATGACTAGGTTCAAATCTCACATTCCTCATTGTAATCACTAATTTAAAAAAAAAAAGCATTAAGGATTAGAAAATAAAAAATAATTAAAGAAAAAGAAATTTGTGAAACTAAATTATTTGAAAATGAAAAATTAATGGTAAGGATGAAAATAATTTTTAAGATGACAAGCACAATTAATGAGGTAGAGCACAATTGGAGAATCATGGTGCACGTAAGCAATATAATAGATTTTAAGCTTTTATGAAAATCTGCAAGTTTTCTTTATGATAATTTAGCTTAGCTTCATTTAATTTATTCACTCATAGGAATAGAAAATAATTTCATTTAAGGTTAGTTTAAGTCCTATCGATACCTCTAATCATTTGAACAAGTGATTTGACATTCCTCCATTTGTTGACAACCAATTGTCTAATCTACCCTCTAAAACCAATACCTCTAGAAATCCTAACCTGACCACCTATTAGTTGCTTAGAAAACCACCTCTTTAGGCCTCAGCTCCATAGTTCAAAGACATTAGGTTGTGTATTACCTTCAATGGCTCTAGGTTGACATCTCCATCACCACTTGCAACTACTAATATGTCTTAAGGAATTCAAAAACCACTCCACCAGCTTATGGATTAGGCTTTATCCAAGCTTCAAAACAAGTATGTAATATCCAAATGCTTGCACTTTGCATCAATAGAAACCCTAACTACTTCATTAGACACATGTTATCATAGCATAGTACATTCTCTCTACCCACCATATTTCCGTACGCATAACAAGTTACTATAACTTTATTAAGCATTATCATTTGGCTACAACCATTAGAAAATTACACTTAAACAATTAGTCCTTTATAACAATGTAAATTAAAAGTATTCAATTCACTATATTGATGTTAAACATTGAAATAAAGTTGTTAGGGATAATGTTTAACTCACAACTAGGGTTAGAAGAGCAAATGTAACACAAATTTTAGCTAAATGTAGCTTAATGAAGAATACAGACATAAAAAAACTTGATGTTTATTGACTATTTCTTCTCAAAAAGAAAAACATGTTTATGATTTAAGTGGAAGATTAAGTATATATAAAGGCCCAAAGATAAAATGGTTGATTTTCAAAGAGAAAATTAAAAAAAAAATCAAATTACATGGAAAAGACAATATAGCATCATTACATGCATAATAAATATCAAGAATTGTATAAAATAGGAAAATGTAAGAGAAAAACCCTTTTCATGTTGCTATCAATGAAGAGAGAAAGTAGATGAATTTCCATTGAGAGCTCTAGAAATGGAGAAAACACAATTCCTTGGAATAATGAGAACTTCGGTGCAAGTGGAAATAAGATCATGATTAAGAAGTAAAATAGGTTAGGTGATAAAGAGCAAAGCTGGGAGTTATGATTTTTAAAGAGAGAGATAGCTTCATTTGTACTTTAGAAATGGGTAAAAACTAACTCTCAAGAACAATAAGAACTTTGGTGCAAGTGGATATAAGATTATGATTAAGTAGTAAAATAGGTCAGGTGATAGAGAGCGAAGCTGGGGGTTGTAATTTTTAAAGAGAGAGAGAGCTTCATTTGTGTAGTCGAAGAGGTAGATTGCCATGCGGTATAATCTCGACAAGTCTTGTCCTCTAAACATCATTCAAAGAACTTTTAGGTCTAAAAAGAAAAAGCACGAGAACTAAAATCGTACTTTAAAACATTGTGTCAAGTCATTTTGGAATAGTTCTTTAGACATAACTCAATGTAGAGTATTTATGGGACTTTTTTTTTCCTAGTGATTTAGGGATTTAAAAAAGAAAAATCAATTTATTTGTCCTTTTTTTTCATATGTGCTACAATTTTTCTTTTTTTTTTTTAATGCATTTACTATATGTTTATTTCCCTAATATAAAATGAAAATAAGACCTTTTAGACTATAACAAATCATTAAAAAAAAAAAAAAACTTCGCATCTAAAGGAAACCTTATTTGTATGGATTAAAATTAAACATAAGGAAAAATGCACTTTTAATTCTTAAACTTTACCTCTATTTCTAATTGAGGTCTCAAATTTTTATCTTTTGTATTTTAGTTACCAAACTTTCCAAAAGTTTACAAAAAAGTTATTTGTTAGTAAATTTTTAGTTTTTCCATTAATGAATGAATCTTTTTTGTAAACTTTTGAAAAGTTTGAGGATTAGAATAAAGAAAATAAAAGTTTGAATACTCAATTAGAAAATATGGCAAAGTTTGAGGACTAAACGTGTAAAGTATACTTTCTTTTTTTTTTCCCTTTAGAAATTATATTTATTTGTTTTTTAATTTATAACCTATGTTTATATACATACATACATACATACATACATACATACATATTTGTTCCTTTAGGACCTAGTTTTTAATGATACTTACAACACAGAAAAACGAAAATGCTAGTTTTCTCATTTTTAAGAATTTTGGGTCTTGAAATGGAGGAAAAAAAAAAGAAAACATAAAATCCTAAAAAAAAAATATAGGAAAATAATTTTGGTCCTTTCTAAATACTTTTTCCATTTTGGTTAAAGAATACTTCAAACAATTAATAATCTGATTTGATATTTTTAATAGAATCAAATCACATCTAATTTTATAATTTTTCAAATTTACATATAATAATAATTTTTTTTTTCCACCGTTAGCTACATTACCTATTACAAAAATTTACAAGGGAAGAGATTCGAATGTAATTCATCCATTTTCCATTTGGAAGACTAGTATTAATGAAGTAATTATACAACTTATTTAATAGTTATTCTAATTATTAAATTAAATAAATAATATTGGTCATAATTAATTAGCATATTTAATTTAATGATACTATGTAAAATTAGTTATTATATTATTTTACATTTATAAATCGAAAAATATAAATAATGATTTATATTTATAATAAGATAAATAATCTTTTTAATAAAATTTTATCTAATAACACAATTAATTGTTTTGATTTATTACATTACAGCTTGTATTTTTTGCTAGAAAAATTAATAAGAGACAAAATAGGAAGAAAAAAAAAGAAGAAGATTACATTTTATGCTTTTAGCCTTAAACTTTACCATTATTTTTAATTGAGTTTTCAAACCTTTATTTTTTTTATTTCAGTCCTTCAACTTTTCAAAAATTTGTAAAAAAGTCATTTACTAATTGAAAAATTAATAGTTTACTAATAGATAACTTTTTTTTTTAACTTTTGAAAAATTTGAGAATTGAAATAAAGAAAATAAAAGTTTAAAGACTCAATTTGAAAAAGTAGCAAAGTTTGAGGATTAAGAATAAATTTTTTCCTTAAATATAATATTTATAATATATGTAGTATGGATAGTATATTCTAATAAAGTCTGTTTAACTGGTAAACAAGATGTACTTAAGAAAAATCCATAAAGAATACAATAATTTTCTAGCAAATTCTTTTGCATGAAAATGCTATTTGAGAGAGTATTTCTTTTGTGTGTTTACCGTAAAGATTAATAACTATTATATAAACAGTAACTATATTAAATTAATAACAAAAATACCATGACAAAATTGCATTTGATCCTATATTAATATTGCATTTATTACATATAATATATATTAATTGTGTATTAATGTTATATATAATAAATGTGACCTAAGTCTGTATAAAAACAAAACATAACTCTTACTCAGATCTGAACCCCTAACCTAATAAACTATCATTAAATCATATATTGGCATTTCTTTATCATATATTCAACACAAATAATAGATAAGGCACTATAATTATATTTGTTTAATGCAATTTAGTAATATTACTCAATTCATTAAATTACAGTTTGTAAATGTGATTTTCTTATAAATTATAATATCGTATTTTTAAGATGCAATTTAATATAAGTAATTGGGTAATTAATTTTATCTTATTTATTTTTATATAATTTTTTTTTTAAAAAAAAAAGAATGGTAGACGTCTTCTTTCTTCAGATGAATAATGCCAAACTCTGAGCATATTCTTGATTCCCTTTTACAACCTTGCGGGAAGATATAAATATAACTATTTTTATTACTTTTTGGGCAGTTTATGGGCTATTAATTAATATAAAACTCTAGCGAATATGAGTATGAATTTGAAGAAAAACCATTTATACAAATTAAACCTGAAATCAGTTAAATTTTTAATTTTTATTTTTTACCATGAAAACTATTAATTTTCCATGAAGAATATCACTTTTTAGATCATTCTCATCCGTTTTGTTTTTAATTCTTAGTCAATCAAATATCACGTGTATGATTTCCACATGGCATTGGTGCTTCGTGATTCATATTCGATTTCAAGCAAATCCCTGTTTATATTATCACAAGCCCAAGAAAATTCTGAAGTGATTTACAGGACTTGGCAGGTAAAAAGAAATGTTGTTGAAGTGATGCCACAATTCATAATAGAAATCTCAAAATTGCATCAAAGGGTGGGGACGTAAAAATGAATATAAAACCTAAAGGATTTCCATAAAATTTCAATTTCGATTACATCTTATCAATGTTAGCTCTAGACCTCAGGGTAACCGAGTGAATTTTGAGAATTCCGGTCGCCTTCGCTGCAGATATGCGGTTTTACCTTCATTCCCCTCCTCCGTGCCATAAAATATGAGCGTTGCATTGCCTGCAAGCTCCTATAGAACGTGAAAAGTGACAGTAAAATATTTATCTATATTATTAAGTCAATGTTTTTTATTGAACGCCACGCGATATTCCACCGTTGTGTAATATCTGACGAGGAAATTCCTGGAAAGTGAGATGTACCTGAAGTCCAGCATGCCCGTCATCTACTGCATTAAGCGCTGATTTGAGCACCCGGATCGCTGTTGGGCTGTTTCTGAGAATTTCACGGCACCATTTAACTGTTTCCTTCTCTAAATCCTCCAGCTGTAGGAGCAAGGGTCACCTTTTCAAGTTCTGAACTTGAAGCTATTCTATCTTTAACCATTAATACCCTACCCAAGAGAATGAATGTATACTGCCCTAGTTCCCAGGTTAAGATGGACTTACTGGTACTACAGTGTTGACAAGTCCCATTTTCTCTGCTTCAGAAGCTGTATAAAACCTTGCCAAATACCACATTTCACGTGCCTTTTTAGGCCCGATCTATCAGACGAACAATGCTGGCTTTAGTTTCCCAGTAGGAGCATAAGAAGTTCAGAGAGTACAATGCTTACCAAACGAGACATAATGGAACTTCCATAACCAGCATCAAAGCTCCCAACCTACCACATTCAATGGTCCTATAGTTAAGTCCTCGTGATAAAGTAACGATCCAATAGAGAAAATAGACCAGAAAGAATTTACAAGCCAATTGGGGTAGCTGAAACCCAATCCAATTAGTAGAAAGCTGCATATCAGCCCGTTATGTGCGATATGAAGCTACAGTTTTCGACAGGCTGCTTTAACAAGCTTATAGCATGATGAAAGCCTATTACCTTTGGACCAGTTTGCCCAAAAATAGCATTATCGGCAGCAATGGTTAGATCGCAAACCATGTGCAAAACATGGCCTCCACCAACAGCATAGCCTGCAACCTGATGTATTGTAAAGATTAATCTCATAGGCTTAGCAAACAAATTGACAGAGATATGTGCTCACTTCCTGAAAGATACTACAAGTAGTAAATTACATAAACTAGATTTTCCTCTTTTCAATGGAAGATCCAGTCTACTGGAAAGAATGCAATTAGATAAACCATAGCTATGACAGGTTTAAGGGAGAAAAGGAGGCAAAGGAGTACAAACCATAGCTATGACGGGTTTAGGTAGACGCCGGATTTGAACCTGCAAACAATGAAATACTTCTCAAAACCGTGTCGGATGTATATCTGTTACTTATTGCTTCGGGAGAGTGAAATTAACTCAATTATGAAGCCAAAAAGATAGCTGCATAGAGATTATTCTACTTGCAAACAGATAATGCACCCTTTCTTCAAATGACTAGTATAACATCAGAAAGAAAACTGTTAAGAGTCGCTTTTGTGTCTGCCAATATCTCCATCAATTTAGGAAACGGTGACAAATAAACATCCACGAAATTGTGCTTTCACTGGTACAAGACCATACATAACAGCAAAACAGATTGAATACGAGCAACACCGATGTCTTTACCTGCAAATCCAAGACATTCAGGCGACCAACATCTTTAGGATCAGCATAACCTTCCTTTGTCCTCAGTGACTGGTCACCCCCACTGCAGAATGCTTTAGTCCCCTGCGAAAACAGGTTTGTGTTGAGATCACAACGTTACTGTGAAGGAAAAGATTTAGTACAAAGAAAAATCAACAGCAATCATTTCCTCGTGGTTACTTATTTTAGCTTCCATAAGAGGAGCCTTTTATCATTTCAAATTGGCTTACTTTTGTGTTTGTTTAGAGGAAACACAAGCACATCTTGCAAACAGAAGCATTAAGTTTGTACCTTTCCAGTAAGAACAATGACACCAATGGTAATATCGTCCCTTGCATCATTAAAAGCGCGAATCATCTCCTTGATTGTCTGCGGCCTGAAGGCATTTCTTACCTCTGGCCTATTAATTGTAATCTATCACAATTGTTCAAGAAGATTCATATCAGAATCTCGTCTCGGCTTAACATGAACATACGAGAATTTATTACCTTTGCAATACCTTCGCCAACAGCTTTCTCATAAATAATGTCCACAAACCCATTCCCAGAGCCATCACTTGCAAGCTTCCAGACAACCGGTTGACTCGAAACTTCACCATGAACACGATGATAACTGCCCTTCATTGAACAAGTACTACTAGAAACTCCATCCAAAGAGCTAAAACTATAGCTAGAACTGGAGTTTATACAAGGACTCAGATGATTGGATAGTGCATTAAGTCTCCTTGCGATTTTTAACTCAACTGCTGCATTTCCTCGAAATGGTTCTGCCATTGGAAGAGAAGGGTCGGTTTGGATAACCAGAGTTGATACACAATGCAAGTCTTTTAAAGTAAAGGGTATCGTTGCAGTAGGGGCTTAAACGAGTACAAGGGATGATAGTTGAAAGAGATGGATAAGGAAACATTAGTTTATAGGTTTTCCGAAGCGTGGACATGCTGGTTAGTGGATCTTCTATTGTCGTCGTATAGATAAGATAAGGCCACCAAAAGGTAGGGAAGACAATGATTGTGAGCGGGCGCCGATAACATGACTGGCCCCCTTTTTTTTCCCTGAAAGTATGCATTATGTCTATTAATTTATATATGTATATTATCTTATTTTATAATTATAATTAAATCACATGTTATCCTATAATTATAATTATAGATTTTCTATTCCATCGTTAACTTTCTTTTTTCAGTACGTTTGATCGAATTCAGTTTGTTCAATAATTTATTTATTTTAAAAGATTTTATGTTGTACTATTTTAAGAAACTTTATAAATTCATAATGAAATCATAATTAATTTATTCGTTTAATTAGGCTTTGTGATTCTATAGTGTTTCCATAAATGATTATTAATTTAATTAGTGAGTCCTTACACATAGCTTTCCAATAAATAGATTATTAAGCCTTGTCGTTGTCCACAATTGAACCTAACTCTAAGCAAATAATTTATAATACGGCCAATCTCATAGCTCTCCCTGTTATTGCCAGTCTCTCCCTGTGGATTCACGAGGCGTTGTTGGTAAACTTTCGACCGATGTGAGATCCGATTTAAGAGGTGATCTGAGTAGGTTATAGGAGATTCGTAAGAGAGAAAATGCGAGCTATCGGGGTTACTGAAGATTACTCCAACATGCACACTTCTACACTATAGTTAGTGGAAGAGCTGAAAATGTCAATTAGAATATAGACATAAGGAGTCCAGACTTTAGACCTTTCACGTGGAAGGCTTCAAGGATAATTATAGGCATTGGAACGATGAATGTAGCAAGTTGGATTCTTTCCCCTAACTCCCTACGTCTCTAACTATAATAGAGTTGATTATGGGATTGTGATCCATTGCCATATTTCTAAGTTACTCTTTCCACCCTCCTTCAAATGACTATAGGTCAAGTTTAGGCTTAGGGCTCCAATGAGAAATGCACTACTAATACTCGCTCGCCACTCTTGATGTTGAGTGGTCGATAGGAATAGGTGACTTAGTTTAAGCTTCCAAGCATCTAAACTAGGGTCATTGCTTAGTGTGATATTCAGCCTAAAAGTGGAGAACTAATATGAGGTGTGTTTTGGCCAAGTGTTGGTGCTCAGGCTATGATAAGAGTCGTACCACTGGACCTTTGATCCGAACTCGAGCACAAGGGCTCGAGAACTTAGTGAGTCATGTTCTCCTTCACCAATCTACACTAGAGAACTCCGATCTACTTCAACATGCTGACGTATTAACATGTTCAAGTCGAACTCTTCCGTGCTTGATGCTTCTCTCTAGATGACAACTTGAAGAGCACCCAACCAACAACTTGGTTGATCAATAAACTATTTCGGCTAACCTAACTCTGAGTTGCTAAGAGACGTTCGAGCTAACTTCACCTTAGAAAGATCTTTAGCTCAGTTTGGTAACAACCAGATTGATTGTACAATTTTGTCTGTTCTACTAGAAGCACCACTATTAGCTACCAATCACATGTCCAAATGACTACATAATAGAAACTATTGTATCGATTATTTGTTTTCTTGATTTTTCATTTATACTCTTTTAAATTTTTTGTACATTATTACTTTTAGACGATATCATTTTGTCTTTTCTATTCTAGTAGGTGCCTTAATATTTCGGGTATAAGTACCCTTATATTTTGTAGTCGCAACATAAAAAATAATCTTTTATCAGAATATACTACATTTTCCTTTATGAGCATTCTTGTGCTTGCTTAGTTTTTCTTACTCTTATGCTAATCCTTACGTAAGGCTAGGTGGCAAGTACTCTTATTGATTTAGTTTGTGCATCATATTTGTCAAGCTTGGTTTTTCTCCCAATTTTTAATATTTTCCTTAACTCGACCAATATTTAACCATAACTCGTTTAATATTAATCATTTGCTAAGAGTTAAAGAAAACTAGTTTTTCTTTTAAAGAATGTTTGGAGTCACCCCCTGACTGGAATCGGAAAAAATAGTTAAGTTATAATTAGATTAGTTATAACTTAGCTATCGGTTTTTCGATAAAACAAATTTTTAAAACTAGAGATCTAGATCCAGTTCTATTTTATTAAACTCTAAATGGGTAACATCTCTTAACTTTCCCAAATTTAATTTTACTTTCCAAACACCCTTCCAACAATAATGTCTATTTACAAGTAACAATTGAAATTATATCTATTTACAAAAAATAAGAATTTAAAGAGTTATTTACTAAAGGGGGAAAATAACTTTTTTTTTTTCATATTTTAAGTCTCCCTGTAAATACGGGTGCATACATACGTGCTATTCGGGATCAGAATTCTATAGTTTGTTTCTAAAAATATTAGCAGGTTGATTTATTTTAACTTTTGAAAATGATCGGCTTATGTTTTAATTAATTTGTTTTTATCTTAAGAAAATTCTAGAAAAAGGGTCCTAATTTTGGGACACTTGTTGTTTATTATTTATTTATTGTTTTTTTTTTAAAATAGGAAGCTATAAATTTGTTTTAATATGATGATTTTTTTTTACTTTAATAAAACAATTTACTATGTATCAAAGAAAAATAAATAAATATATAGCCATAACGCTAAGTAAATGAAGTATTTATTCACAACAAACAGATGGAATCATTCTGTTTTATTTCTTCTTCTTTTTCGATTTTTTCCTGTCTTTTATAATAAATAGCAACAAGACCAAAAAAAAAAAAAAAAGAAACCTATCAAAACAATTAATACTATGTTTGGATAGGTAGAAATAAATGGAAATAAAGGAAAACGGAAAGAATATATATGTTTGAATCACCTCAAAGAAATTGGAAATGGGATGAACTTGGTAGAAACTGATGAAGACAATTCCACTTAAAAATCCTCTCTTTTTTTTTTCTCTCTCCAAATTTGGAGAGAAATCTGTTCAAACAAATGGAAATAGTACTAAATTATGGAAATGTCCTTAGAAGAAAAGATAAGAACAAATACTGTTCACCTTCTTCTCCAACTAGAAAATGTTAATCTTCACTGTTTTCTATTTTTCTGTTATCATGATATGTAAGAAAAAAAAAAAAAAGTACTGAGTATGGCAAAACCTCTCATTGCTTCTCTCTCTCTATATGAAACTCTTCTTTAGATCACTCTATTTTCTCGTTATACAATGAGGGGTACTTTAGTCACATGAAAAAAATATTTTTACTCTTTTTTTTTTTCTATTTCCTTCCATTTCTATTTTTATATCCAAACAACAACAAAAATCATATTTCATTTGGTTTCTTTTCCTCTCTTTTCTTTTCCACAACTTTCTTTTGAGTTCTACCCTTCACAAAAGTTACCAAACATAGTATAACTGAAGATGATGTACTTCAGCTACGCATGAAGTGAACCTAGATTCTTAGATTGAACTTCAAGTCAAGCTACGAATAGGGGTGGATCAATCAAGCAGTTCAGGTTGGGTTGATTCGAAGCGATGAACTGGATCCGAATTTTGGAACGAAGACAACATTAGCAATTAACTTCACTCAAAATTGAGGCTTCCAATTAGATTTTTTTCTCTTAACTAAAAAGTTGATTTTTATGAGGATTGTATTGATGAAAATTGAATTGGAGTGCTTGCTTCGGTGTTTTATGGTGGGTTGAATGGTGTATGTTAGTGCAACTCGAAGGTATGGCTAAGAATAAGATTAGTTGGGTCTAAGAGCTTTGCTCATAAGGAATCTTGTGGATGCCTTGTTTCAACTCAAAAAGCTTTAAGCTAGCTTATTTTCTAAACATAGAAGGTACAGGCGCAGTAGAGCGAGAAAATCAGACTTGAGAATGAAAGTGGCAAAATTGGTTGGAGATAATGGTTTTTGTTTCTTCCCTATTAGGACTAAGTGTTAGGATGATATTTATACACTTCTTAGCTTGAATAAGCTTAAAAGATGCTTTAATGGCCAAATTGCCTATTATTGCAAGCTTCAAACAAAATTTCAAACTAATGGAAGAAAGCACAATTTAAGTGATTTTGGAAGCTAGAAATGAGTTATACATGCTTTACAGATTAAAACATAGCTTCCATTTTTGCCTAAAAAACTCAAATTCAACATATTGTGCAACAGCAAAAATCTTGGTTTGTGATAATTTCTTATTTTCAAGTGCTATTTTAATCCCTTTTTCAAATGTACATAGACATAAAATGGGCATAATTCAAAAGTACTTCGTGTAATCTCCATGATTTTATCATTAATTTGGTGAAATCATGGAGATAAAGGCACAAAAAATTGCCAAGAATAGTATGGCCAGGCAAAAAAACCATAAACTGCGGATCAAACCTTTAACCAAAAAGAAAAATAAATAAATCGGTTTTTTTACAAACTATTTGGTTTATGGTTTGATTCGGTTGTGTATAAACAGTTCACGATTCAGTTCGATAGAAAAGTATAAAATAATTGCATAAAATTTTTTATTTATATAATTATTTTTTATTTTTCTATATTTTTTTCCATCAATCTTAATAAATTTCATCAAATTTTTCATATTTTGTTATTTTTTATCATACTTTTGTATCAATTATTAAAATTAAGTCTAGTAAACTCCATTTGAAATTTCATATTTATTAAAGATAAAAATATTTAGTGAAAATTTGACATAAATGGTTTTAACTTTAGACCGAACCGATTTTAATTCGGTTCAAAAAATTTATGATGTGAATCGTATGGTTAGGTTTAATTTTTTTTAAAAAAATGAATCGTTATATTAGATTTAGTTTAATTAGGGGGGCTGAACCATATTAAATCGAACTACGCATACCCTTAGAGAATGGGGCTCTCCAAAAAGGAGTATACAACGAAGAAGATGAAGTCGAATATTGTTGACTTGTGCTCCAATTACAAAGCGCCATATGGCAAGGGAGGGGGATCAAAAGAAAAATTAGGCGCTTTAACCCTGTTGAAGATTGAACCCAGGTCTTCAACTTTAATCATGTGTGCCCTTGCTAGTTGAGTTGGTAATTATTATTAGATCTAAGTCTAACTGGATTTTATAAATGCTATTAACTACCTTGCACCAAATTTCAAACAAGAATACTAGCTTAAACCGAGTTTAAACCCCAATTCTCCTGTTCCTAACAAATTAGAAATGAATTGCCTTAACAAGCCTAGTACACCTATATTAAAATCAATTTTCAAAATGAACCTAATTTAACGGTTTTACAACAGGTAATCTAGAAAAATGTTTTTCTTGTAAATCCACTAACTTAAACTCGATTGAGGTACCATTTGAAACCACAATTAGCTTTGATCGGTTTCATTTTTATGAGAAAAAAGTTTTCACTTCAACCATAGCCGAAGAAAAATTTAATACTTTCAAGTATGGTTCGAAACCGTTGAATCGTATATGTGCGTAAAAATGATATGACCCTCTTCAATTGATCTAAAGAACCTTAAAATTGACCATAGACTCTTATTTATCCTAACTATTTTTTTAATTTTCTAATTTTTTATGTTTTCTCTAGATTTTCTATTTTTTGCATTTTCTATAAATTTTCTATTTTTTGTGTTTTTTTTTTTGTACTTTTGTTTAAATTTTCTTGTCTTTTGTAATCTTATAAATTTCCTTTTTTTTTGTATTTTTTATTTTCATATTTTTTGGTAAATTTTCCTAAATTTTTCATTTTTTTTCTCATTTTCTCATTTTTTTCCTAAATTAGGATCATTTATCCTATCGTAAAAATTTTGAAGAATAAAAAGGGAAGGGTTAGGGCGCACGAAAATAGCGTATCTACAATATCGAGTTGATTCATTAGTCCTCGATAGTTTCTTGGTGCATTATATTCTGTGCGTGAAAATGGGGTATCTACAATATCGAGTTGATTCGTGAGTCCTCAATAGTTTCTTAGTGCATTATATCGTAAGAGATAATTATGGGTTTTACGTATTAACATACATTCCATCTTCATTTTTAGACTTTCTGTGAGTTCAAACCCATTTCCCAATATAGACGGTCTTGTCCTTCCTCGAAGCGGCTTATCATTTTGGTATTAGAGCAGAGGTTTGTTTTGAGTAAGTTGCTTTTAAGCTGTGTTGTAAGTAATGTTGATTTATGGAAGTGTATGTAGTCACATGAGGGATTAGTTGTAAAGTCTTAGTAAGAAGTGGGAGTAGTGTTGTTATTTTGTAGTGGTTGTTGGCTCCATATAAGATATCAAGAGAGGAGGGGGGGAGGGAGTGAATTGATAATTTTAAATTTTTGAAAAAAATTTTGGATATAAGAAAAATAAAGTTACCCCTCTTAGCAACTTATATTGGTGAATAATAATATTTTACTAATTTAATACATAACAATTAATAAAGCAAATTAAAAGAGTAAGAAAGGAGAATATTGGGCTCAGGATTTATAGAGTTTTGGCCTTTTGCCTTTTGCCTACTGCTCTCTTCCAGCTTCACTTTTAGGGATTCAATTTACTTTACTGGTGTTTTTCTACTTGATTCACTAAATCAAATCACAAAGAGATTACAAGCACTTGTCGTACATGGATTTTACAACACTTTACTCTACTTATTTAGTCTCTCTACAATCTTAGCTAACATAGATCTATAGAGTACAAATGTACTTATCTCAATACTCAAATAACAAATAATAATTATAAATTACAAGTGAGAATAAAAGTATAAGTCTCAATTAATTTCACTCTAAAGAGAAATAACAATTGTTATAATGTTTGTTTCGGTGGAACTTTTTGAAGAAGTATCTGAACAACTTTCTGTAACTTTTTAGAAGGTTAAAACTAATCACGATTTTTTGTGCAACGAAAACTTTTCTTTAGATTTATAAATGACGTTTTAAGTTCTTTCTCTTTTATATTGAGATCTTCCAACAGCTAAAAATCTGAAGAATATCTTCACTTTCATATTTATCTAACCATTAGTAATTCAAGATAATCCATTGGATATTTTGAGAAGATTTCGGTCATTTCAAATTCAAAAATAACTCTCATTATCTTGTTTAGATAAGATATTTATTAATCTGTAACCACCAGATAAGCTTCTGATTTGAATTTGAAAAGATATGCTTTTGTTAGTAACTTCTAAATAATCTTCAAGGTCAAAAATTTGAAGCTCCACAAAATCTGAATCAATGTTATCCTTATCCATTTTTATGGATATCTTAATTTATCTAAATATATTCACTCAAAAATAATCCCTATGAATTTTGATTCCATCTTTAGTAGAACGGGATTAAGTATATTTCCGTAATACACTCAATCTAGTGGAGCTGGGCCTTGATCTCTTCAAATCTGATATAAATTAATTTTCCACATTACTTTTCTAGACTAACTTTCTGAATAACCTTTTAAAGAGTAATAGTCTTTTTTTTTTTTTTCTGAAGTCTTTGAACAAGTTTCTGAAGTGTTGTACCAATTCTTCTTACAAAAGCTTTTGAAACACTCTCTAAAGAATTTTAAACTAGTCTTTTTTTTCAGTGAATTCAAACATTCTAAATAAGTTTTTGAATGTACCTCAATTTGTAATTTTAAACTTTCTGAATACCTGCACACGTATTAATTTATTAGTGTTCTTCTCTCTCTTTTTTTTTTAATTTTTTGTTATCATCAAAATCTATGAGAGATATCTAACAATGGTTACTGCATGATACTCTATTTTACCCTGTTTTGAGCCTTCAGAAACAGAGCAAGCTTTAATTGAATATTTCTATCCTTTGAAGTAGTTGATGTACCAGTAGTTTATGATAAAGTCTACTTAGATTTGGATACTTGTAAGTAGAAATGTAAGTATATAGGTTGGTTGGTTTGAAGGTAGAGTTATTATTTTTGGAGTTTTGAGATTACGAGTGTTGATTAGTTTTGCTGTAGGAAAGATGATTGGCTCAAGTATAAATGCAGGGATTGGAGATGATAATAATGGTGTTGTCCATAATGGTCGACAAACCCAAAATACCCCTAGAAATGTTGATGAAAGATTTGACGAAATGGCTTACTTAATAGACAACCTAACCAGAGTTGTTCATGTCAAGCATTAGCTTTCTGACCTATTGAGACTACTCAAAATACTCCCCAAGTTGCTCTAGAGATTGGGAGAGTTCCCTAAGGTGTTCAACTTGGGAGAGGACAAATCTTAACTTGGAAATATTGAGGTGGAGGAGTAGGAGAACATGTGTGGAGGAGAATTGACTTGGTGAAGTGGATGAAAAGGATGAAGAAGAGTATATTGAGGTAGAAAAGCGAGCTTAACTACTCTAAGCTACTGACCATATGAAGCTTCAAATTCCAAACTTTAATGGCTCTAGAGATGCCAATGACTACCAAGATTAGGAAGAAAAGGTAAAGGAAGTCTTTGACTATTACTAATATGAGGACCGTGAGAAGGTAAGAGCTACTCTTATAAAATTCTTAGGTTATGCCATGATGTATTAAAGGAACTTCCAAACTATGAGGAGGTAAGAAGGATATAGAGACGTTAGCACCTGGCTCGAGATTAAGAGAGTACTTAGAGCTAGATTTGTGATAGATACATAACTGTAAGATACTTTTGATCAGCTACAAGAATCGAGACAAAGGAACTGAATTGTTGATAAATATGCATGAGAATTTCAGATGTTTATGATCCGATATAAAGTCGATAAGCCTTTAGCACAAAATAGTGGAGCTTTAACAGTTTACTATATTGGATAAGGCTATAAGAATAGCTCAGTGTGTGGAAAGGCAAAGGAGGAATAGGCCAATTCAACCTTTAATGAGCAGACTTGCCCATAGTAGAATCGACCCCTATAGAGTATTAAGTCTAGTAAGAGAACTGATGTTATGTCCATGTAGAAGGATTACTCTGCCAACTAAAAGATGCCTCAAAGGAAATTTGAGAAAGGATAAGCATCTAAAAGAAAGACAAGCTATATCAAATGTTTTAAGTGTCAAGGTTTTGGTCACATAGCTACCTGATGTCCAAACAAATGAACTATGATAATCAAAGGAGATGCTTTGAAGATAGAAGTAACCAACATTAATGAAGAACCCAAGGAGGAGGCTAAACCAGAGGAGGGTGCTATGGAAGATAATAAGCTTGTTGAAGAGGAAGTGTATGCTGATGACTTGGACAAGTTGACCTTAGTAGTCCAATAAGCTTTGCGCATTAAAACCTCTACCGAAGAGGAGCAATGAAAGAACCTATTCTACATTACCTGCAAGGTGAGTAAGTAAGTTTTTGCGCTCATAGTAAATAATGGAAGTTGTATGAATGTCGCATCTACTGATTTAGTTTGGAAGCTTAAGTTGTCAACCTTATCATATCCTAGACCCTATAAACTGCATTAGCTAAATGAGAAAGGAGCCTTGCTTTTTACTTAGCAAGTTTTATTGCTAATTTCAATTGGGAACTATTTAGGCTAGATACTCTATGATGTGCTATCTATGTATGCATCCCATGCACTATTAGGATGATCGTGGCTGTTCGATTGCAGAGTCATCTATGATGGGTTCAAGACTATGTATGTCTTTAAGAAGGATGGTAGAAGGATCACCTTGAACCCCATGACCCTCAACCAAGTGAGAAAACTATAGGTAAAATTAGCCCAAGGATCTTAGTAGTTCTGAGCTCTGAGTAACTGTTAAGTCTGAAATGTTAACCTTCTTATTGGTTTGAAGATTACTAGAGTTAAGGGAGTGAGTTAAGCAACCTAAGGAGATTCAAGAACTGTTAAATAAATATGCCAACCTGTTTCCCAGGCAATTACCTAAAAGACTGCCCCTTTCTAAGGAATTAAACATTATATTGATTTAATTGGTGTTGCTTTGCTGAACAAGCCTACTTATTGGATGAATCCCAAGCAAATAGCTGAACTCTAAACATAAGTCAATGAATTGTTAGAAAAGGGATATGTGAGAGAGAGTCTCAACCCTTGCGTTGTGCTTACATTACCTGTGCTAAAGAAGGATGATACTTGGCAAATGTGTACAAATAGTAAAGTGATCAACGAGATTATGATCAAAGTATTCAGTAAGATCAACCTAAAGTCGGGCTATTACCAAATTTGCATGAGATAAGGGGATGAGTGAAAAACTTTATTCAAAACTCAACATAGTTTGTACAAGTAGATGGTAATGCCGTTTGGGTTATCAAACACCCGAAGCACTTTTATGAGGTTAATGAATCATGTTTTGAGAGACTTGATTGGAAAATTTGTCATTGTCTACTTTGATAACATTCTCATATATAATGCCGACCTATTGAGCCATATTAGCCATCTTTGATATGTTTTTAATGTTTTTTAAGTAGAGAAGTTGTTTAGAAATTTGAAAAAATATTGTTTATGCCAAGAAGAAGTAATCTTCCTTGGATATGTTGTAAGTAAAGAAAGATTGAGAGTTGATGAAGAAAAAATTCGAGCTATTATTAAGTGGCCAACCCCATCTTCTTGTGCCAAGGTGAGAAGCTTTCATAGATTAATTTCCTTTTATCGTCAATTTATCCAAGGTCTCAATTCAATGGTATAGACATCTTATTTTTGTCATTTTCTATTTTAAGATTTTTTTTTTGTTTTTTGGGCCAAGTTTAAAAAAAAAATTAAATATTTTTCAAAATTTTAAAAATTGAAAAAAAATGAATGAAAAATTAATAAAAAATAAAAAGTGTCAAAAGTGTTCAAGTTGAGTCGAGTCGGTCAATTAATTTGGGGTCGGATCAGACAATAATAAAAAATGTATGTGCGATTTAATAAATTTCAAGTTTTTAAATAAATGGCCTTCATTAGAAAATATTTTTTTAAATAGTCCATTGAAGTATAAAGAGGATTTTTTATCCAATTTATGTTAGGCTAATTAAAATAGACTCAGAATTTATTAAATTGGCTAGTGTGTATATTTTGGGGTATATTAAAAGGTTGTGGTCAATTTAAAATAAGTTGGACTAAGCTCAGCTTAAGATAGAAAGCCTAAATAGAATGTGTGATTTCTAAAACTTGAGAGTAGATTGGATTAAATCTTAAAGGAATGATTTGTAAAAACTAACAAATCTAAATCGAAGATTGTCATATCCTCTCAATATTAGATTTGTCAAGAGTAAATCCTCATTAAAAAGATCTAAAAGATTCAACATTACTCATTTACAAATAGTGGACTTTAGTTGTAAAAAATTACATTCCGCACACGTAAGCACTTCTAACCTTCACACCACATAACCCAAATCCTTTACTCTTACATAGCACTTTCACACCACAATTCACAGCACACAATCCCACTACACTATACGTCCCATTCTTGTCAAAACCCATAATACACCATTCACATGCTACACTACACATCTTACTCTACTACACTAAATCAAACACAAACACCAACACCATTTACGCACCCACTGCGCGTCCCACTCCACGTATATATAGAACCAACACGCACACTGATTCCACTCCTACTCTACACGCGTACAGCCACACACAATGTCCAATACAATAATACGGTCTCACGTACATAAGTTCTACACACCGCATAGTCTAATACGTACAGCAATGCACAATTTAACACATATGAACAGTAGTGTATAGTCTATAGTAGCTCGATGCATAGCAGTCTATAGTAACATCAACTCCATGACACTCGAGCTCCATGACCCATGTAATCTTTCTTCCAAATTCGATTTGTCCGAATGAGTTTTATTTATTTATTTATTTTAATATTATTTTATCTATTTATTTATTTAGTTAATAATGTTATTTTGTCTTTTAGTGTAGTTTTTTTTTAAGAAATAGATCTTACGTAAATTACATCACACTTTCTTTAAAAAAATTACATTTTAGATAAATTGCATTTTACGTCTTTTTTATAAAATTGCCTCTTTTTTTTTAGATATAGTTGCATATCTTCTCTAAGATTTATATCTTTGGTGAATATATGTATCTAAATTGCATTTTACGTCTTTTTCATAAAATTACATTTTTTTTAGATATAGTTATATATTTTCTCCAAGATTTATATCTTTGGTGAAGATATGCATATAAATTGCATCTGACGTCTTTTTTCATAAAATTGCATTAGATATAGTTGCATATCTTCTTCGAGATTTATCTTTTTGGTAAAGATATGTATTTAAATTGTATCTTACGTCTTTTTCATAAAATTGCATTTTTTTAGATATAATTGCATGTCTTCTTCAAGATTCATATCTTTAAAATCGTAGATTCAAATAAATCCCGTATTTAGGGTTTTTTAAAAAATAAATTTTTGGTAGGTAGTGGTCTTTTTTTAAAAAAAAAAATCTTAACTGAAGTTTTTCAAAAGATTTAATTAGTTAGGTTTTTTAAAAATATATTTATGTAATTAGATCTTTTTAGTTTTTTTTTTTTAAGTAATAGATTGTTAGATAACGTAAATCTAGCTTAATTTTCAAATTAAAAAGAATTAACTCACTAAATATTTTATAAAAAAATAAAATTACGTTAGTTTGATCTTGACTAGTAGATACGTAAACATCTTCGGGACAATCATAAAAAAAAATATCTATAATTTTTTTTTTTGCAAATTCGTAATAAAAATCACTAAAAAATTCATTTTAATTATATTTTTGTACAACTTGACATATTTTGACATTTTAAAAAAAATTATAAAAATAAAAGCTCAATAATTAATTTCTTTAAATTTTAACATGGTGATTTAGTCTTAATAGGTTAGGCCATGAATTCAAATCTTTTTGTTAATTTTCTGAAAAATAATTTTTTTAGAAAACTCGTAGACTAATGACTAAATTAGGGTTTTCCCACTGGAAAAACCTAATTTGATATTTTATCAGTTTAACTAATTGATGACTCTAAGTTATTTTCCAAAATATTTTATTAGAATTTTTTTTTTATTTTCTTAATTTTATGTTGAGTAATTTATATTAAGTGAGCTGAGCATAATATAGATTAAATTAATGAAAACCAAAATGGGGTTTAACAAATCATTGTACCCTTTAACTGAGTTGACAAAGAAAATTGCGAAGTTTAAGTAGGGAGAGAAAGAAGAGAAGAGTTTTGCCAAAGTGAAAGAGAGGTTCACTTCTATCCTGATCTTAGCTCTACCTAACTTTGAGAAAGTATTTGAGTTTAAATGCGACGCATCAGGTGTTGATATCGAAGCTGTGCTAATATAAGAAGGTCGACCTGTTACCTATCAACTGAACTACTTTATGTATGACAAAGAACTCTTGGCATTGATCCGAGCTCTTCATGTATGGCAACAATATCTCTTACCAAAAGAATTTATCATATACACTGATTATGAATTTTTGAGATACCTGTGGAGCAAATCCAAGCTTTCTAAGCATCAAGCCTGATGAGTAAAGTTCCTAAAAGGATTTAATTTTGTTATCAAGTATAAGGAAGGCAAGAACAACATGGTTACCGATGCCTTATCAAGGAGACATATACTTTTAGTTGAGTTGTAGGCAAGGCTTTTAGGGTTTACGAGCATTAAGGAACAATATTTACATGACTCTCATTTTAGTCCCATATATGAATGCTATAGAGAAAGGAGGACAGTAGATGAATATCATGTAGAAGATGAATATCTATTCCAAGGTGGTAAGCTATGTGTGCTAACTTCTTCTGTAAGAGAGCTATTAGTGAGAGAAGCTCATAATGGAAGAATTTCTAGGTACTTTGGTGAGAAAAGGACATTTAAGCTATTAAATGTGAGGTTTTATTAGCCTAAGATGAGGTGAGATGTATACCATGTAGTCGAGAGTTATGCGACCTACAAGAAGGCAACAAGTCAAGCTGAACAAGGAAAAGTGATGCCTCTACCTATCTCAACGAGACTATAGGTTGATCGAAGCACAGATTTATCCTCAGCTTATCCCAAGCTGCTTGAGGCAAAGATTCAATAATGGCATGTTCTCCTTCACTAATTTGCACGAGAGGACTCCTATCTACTTCAACCTATCAACCTACTAACATAGACAAGTCGAACTCTTCTATACTTGACGCTTTTCTTTGAATGCCGACTTAAGGAGTACCTAACCAACAACTCGGCTCATTAGTCAACCAATTTGACCGACCCGACTCTTAACTACCAAGAGCATGTTCAAGTTGACTTTACCTTAGAAGGATCTGATGTGCTTCCGGGGTTAAATACACGGAGAAGCGCTACAATGACGCAAACCAAATACAAACAAGGAAAAGGTTAGCAAATTCTAAGCAACTACTGAATGGATATAACACACCACTTAATCTTACTTGGCTTACAATCCGCTAGATATAACATACTGGTTTGAACTGAAGGGTCACTTTCCACTTCTCTTTGCTGAAGGGAATATATAAGAGTTGAATGATAATGAGAATACTAAAATTGCTCAATGTGAATAATTCTGTGTTGACTAGTTGATTGTTTGTATACAGGAAAGTCGAGGTTTATATATCCATCCATTACAGTTACTTTATATGTACGAAAAGACAAAAGGGTATTCTACAATTAGGTTACATGAAACATACTAAAAGGGTCAAAGAGATAAAAAATATTTAGTATGGAAAAGAAAGAATCATTTTGGAAGGCCGTATTTAGGGAACATATGTCACTTGGTGGCTAGTCATTAGAAATATGATATAAAGTATACGTAGTAAAAAAACGTTATAGTTAGGGGTTAAACTAATCGAGATCAGGTTACGAGCCAATCGGTTCGATAAAGAAGTCAACTGAATTCGAGTCAAACGCCTGTGGTCGGTTAAGGCCTTAGCTCAGCTAGTCTTAGGCTGTTTCCTAGAATAAAACTTCACCGTGGGGTAAGTGCAGGTTTGACTCATGTGAGGATCCAACAAATAAGTTAATAGGAGATTAGTTTGGAATAGGGATCCTTGTCTCGGCTTTAGTTTCAAGCTAGTATTCTCCGTACGAGTTTTTAGAGTCCTCTAACTCAACTATGAGTGATTGGTCAAAGGGACTAATTCCTATCATCTGCTTAGGGGTCAGAAAGATTTTCCCTCAAATTTAGAGTAGTTTCTGCTTCTTCTTCTGGGGTGCATGTAAGGCCTTCTTCTGCTGGTTAGTGAAGGATCAGATTGGACACATTAAAGGTGGAAGAAACATCGTAGTCGTTAGGTAACTCGATCTAGTAAGTGTTGTAGTTGATCTTCTTCAGGACTTTAAATGGACCATCAATACGAAGAGATAACTTATTCTATCTCAAGTGTAGGAATCGTTCTCGACTAAGGTATATCCATACTAAGTCTCTTGAGTGGAAAGAAATAGTTCGGCGGCCTCAGCTACCAATTTCTTGTTGTCTCTAATTGAACTTGGCGATCTTCTTGGTTATAGACCAGTGTAGCTTATGTAATTCTTAGGCTCAGTTAATTTTGGACTCACTTTCTTCAGTAGCTGTTGGGACACCGATCATATCCTGGGGAATAGCAGAATTAAAACCATAGACAACCTCAAATGGGGTCTTCCAGTAGTGTTATGGCCAGTTTGGTTATATGAGAACTCTATAATTGGTAGGCATAGATCCTAATCCCTCATGTTCTTCCTTACAATAGCTTTGACTAGATTACTTAGCGTCCTGTTCACCATTTTAGTCTGGGCATTAGTCTGAGAGTGGTTATTGAAGCTGAATACGAGTTTAGTTACAAGTGTTCTCTAAAGAGTCTTCCAAAAATACCTTAAAAATTTTATGTCCTAATTTGAGACAATAGTCGTTGATACCTCATGTAGTTGGATAACCTCCTACAAAAACAAATCAACAGTATAAAAAGCATCGTTAGTCCGATGATATGGAATGAAGTGCACCATCTTGCTGAAGTGGTCCACTACAACAAAAATAAAATCTTTCCTTCTGGAAGTCTAGGGCAACCTTAGGACAAAGTCTATGCTGAGGTCGGTCTAAGGTAAAGTTGGTGTTGGCAACAGCATGTATTCTCTATGGGTTTCCTCTTTCCCTTAGCTCACTTGCACACTTCATAACTACTAATTACCTTATAGAAATCCTTGGCCAAACCTAGCCAGTAAAAGTTCTCCTTAAACAGATTGGCTGTCTTGGTCTCCCCAAAGTGACTTAATAATCCACCTCTATGAGCTTCCTTAATCAATCACTCATGTGTAGAATAGTTCGATATGCATAACCTTCGATCCTTCAACAGATAGCTTTCCCTAAGATAATACCCCTTAACAGCAATTCTATCCCTGCACCATTCTATGATAGGGTCGAAATGCAGGTCATGATTGTACTACTAAGTAATAAGCGAGAATCCCAATAGTTTTGTTCACAAAGTAGTCAGTAAAGTTTGCTGCCATGATAGAGCATCAGAGACCATATTTGCACTTCCTTTCCTGTGCCGGATGACGTATGAATACCTTTCCATAAACTCTAATCACTTGGCTTACCTCTTCAAAAGCTTGTTTTGACATCCTAGATACTTTAGAGACTCATGGTTTGTATAAATAATAAATTCTTGTAGTAGTAAATAGTGTTGCCAAATAGTAAGAGCTCGGTAAAGAGTAGTACACATAATAGTTCAAGGCAGGACCATTAAGCTTCTTACTTTGGTAGGTGATGGGTCGTTGCTCCTACATCAAGATAGCGCCAATTCCTACTTTCGATGCATCGCATTCCAATTCAAAAGGTTTGTCAAAATCTAGTAATAAAAGGACAGGTGCTGAGGTGAGCTTCTCCTTGATCTCCCTAAAGCCTTGCTTAACTCATTTGTTCCACCTGAATCCTCCATTTTTCTTTGTCAGCTTAATCAAGGGGATGGCTATGGTACTGAAGTTTTTTTATAAATTGCCTATAGAAAAAAGCTAGACCATGAAAGTGTCGAACCTCACTGACATTCTTTGGCATCGGTCACTTAAGAACAGTCTGGATTTTCTCCTTATCTACTCAGATTCCTTCCCTTAACACCACAAACCCTAGGAAAATCACCTCATTCTAGCAGAACGTACACTTCTTCACATTCCCATATAAGTTCTTGATTTGCAAAATGTCAAATACTTTGTAAAGATGTTGAACATGGTCATTCAGGTCAGCACTATATACAAATATGTCAGCAAACTACACGATTACACATCTTCTAATTAGAGGCCGCATTACATGGTTTATTAACTTCACGAATGTGCTTGGTGTATTAGTAAGTCTGAATGGCATAATCAACTATTTACAAAGTCCATGCCTAGTCTTGAAGGCAGTCTTCCATTCATCATTCGACCTCGTGTGAATTTTGTGATAGCTACTTTGCAGATCAATCTTCAAAAATATCTTGGCACCATGAAGCTTATCTATCATGTCATCGAATCTTGGTATTGGGTATCTATACTTAACAATAATGTAGTTGATTACTTGGCTGTTAATGCACATGCATAATGTTCCATCCTTCTTAAGGACTAGTAAAGCTGGTAAAACATAAAGATTCATGCTATCCCCTACATATCCTCACTTTATGAGTTCATCTACTTGTCTTTTCAACTCGGCAACTTACTTAGGATTCATTATATATGCAAGTTGGTTTAGCAAGGTGGCCCTTGGCTGCAAATCAATATAGTACTCAATGCTTCAGACTGGAGGTAGTTCTCTAGGCAGCTCTATAGGGAATAGATCGAAAAACTCACTTAGAAGGCTTTGGATTTCATCAAGGATATCCTCTAAATCTCTCATTTTCAACAATTTTCTTATCAACAAGAACATAGGTTCTTCAGCCTTTTCAACAGCTTGAAGCTCTTTTTGGCTCATTACTAAGACATTCTTCTTAATAGCTCGAGTGAGCTGATTATGGTTTTCATTTACTTGGGACAGGGTCAAAGGTTGCAATACAATCTTCCTTCCATCCTTAATAAAGACATAAGTGTTCTTATTCCTATTGTGAGTAATACGTCAGTCGAACAATCAAGGTTATCTAAGTAGCAGATGTGAAGCTCCCATAAGGATAACATCGCACACTACTTCGTCCCTATACACACTCCTAATATTGAATGGTATGATTATTTGTTCAGTTACATGCACAGCACCCTTATCATGAAGCCAATGTAGCTTGTAAGGTCAGAGATGCTTTAACTTCAATAGACTTAATCTTTGGACAAAAGACTGTGCAACGACATTAGTACAACTTCCCCTTTCTACAATGATTGTGCACAATTGGCTTTTGAAAATACATTTGGTATGGAATAGATTCTCCCTCCAGTCCTCCTTAGAGTTCGACAAAGAGCTCATATCTCATCTTAGGACTAGGGTCATCACTTTTCCCTGGTTAGCATAGATACAGGTCTCCTCTTCCTCTTCAACATCTGGTTTTCTGACATTCTCCTCTTTCTCGGGCTCCCTCTCATTAGTGCTATCCACTACATCTCCTAGAACACTATGACGTGTCAATTCGAGCACTCAGCAACCATATGTTCGAAGCCCAAGCATTTAAAGCATTTCACCTTACTGGTCTTCCATTTGGAGGTTTCCCCTTTCTCATATATCCTTGAGGTCGGCCTAACTTCGGCTTAGCCTGGCTGATTGGCTCAGCCCTGCTAGCTTGCTAGGTTATCATCAGATTGGTCATTCCTATCTTTGGCCATGTATGGCCTCCTCGACTTTACTTGAATAGGTTAACGCAAAATTGGAGGTCAAGAGAATGTTTGCCCAGTTCAGCTTGGAGCACTTCTCCTCTGTTTTTCGACCTTTTATATTATCTTTATCACCTCTTCTAAGGTGTAAAACCTTTGCACCTCCACAATATGGCGAATTTCATATCGGAGTCTAGAGATGAACTTCGACATAGTGCGAGCCTCAAGTTCTTTAACATCAGTGCAAATCATATGTATCTAGAACTCTCTAACATAGTCATCAACAAATCGGCTTCCTTAATGAAGCTCTTGTAACTTTGTAAACGTATCTTGCATGTAGGTTTTAGGTACAAATTTACCTCTTAATAACTTTTTCATCTCATTCCAAGTTCTAATACCTCATCTTCCATCTTTGGCTCTGGCCGCATTCGGACTTTTTCACCATATAGTGGCATACCCAATAAACTTTAGTATAGTAAGTTGGACCTTGATAGCATTTGTATACTCATAACATTCAAATACCTTCTTGACCTTCTCTTCCTACTCAAAGTATTCATCTGCATCTCTACTTCCACTGAAGAGCGGGATTTGAACTTTGATATTATCTAGCCCTCAAGGGACTCACCATCCTCATCCTTGCATTTGGTAATAGTCAACTTCTACTTCTTCCTCCCCATACTTTTCAACATTTAGCCCCTCACCATCTTCCTCAATCTCCTCTAACTCTAGTCTTCATTTAGCAGCTTAGTTTGCTACTCATCCAGCTTGTGGTTAAATTGGGTGATTGGTTCGATTTCCTTAGCCATGATGTCTCCCATGGGCATTTTCTTGTGGGTTATGGTGTTGTATACCATGGGGATATTGTCTATTAACTTACATTACTACGACTAGGCTTTTAACAAGGTTGATTAGTCTATCAAGTTTGTCATCAATCGACCCTAGAGTGTTACTACCATTATGACCATAACTAGGTTAAGCACCACTACTTTGATCACCAATAACACCTTAAACACTCAAATCTGACATGGTGCAATACTTTTCGGATAGATTAATAACTTACTAATAGCTTTAACACCTAATAACCACTCGAACAGAATAGTAACTAACTTGTTGTGTTTTTGTAATGAAAAACAAATTAACAATAGAGTAATAATGAAACTACGCTTACACACAACACATTGCAGTACGTATGGAAGGAACATAGCAGCCACTAACAGTAAGGTAAACCCAAACTTCACTGTAACTTCACACACTTCTTCGTAGAACCATCCTCTAATACTAGTGAAGCTGATACGTCTCTAAGATTGGACATATACAGAAGCACCACAACGAAGCCAACAAAAAACAAACAGGGAAAAAGTTAGCAAAGTTCAAGCAACTACCGAATAGATATAACACACCACTCAATCCTATTTAGCGTACAATCCGCCGGATATGATATACTGGTCCAGACTGAAAGGTTACTTACCACTACTCCTTACTAAAGGGAATAGATAAGAGTTGAATGATAATGAGAATACTAAAGTTACTCAATGTGAATAATTCTATATTGACTAGTTGATTGTTTGCATACAAAAAAGTAGGGGTTTATATACCCATCAACTAGGGTTACTTTACATGTATGAAAAAACAAAAGGGTATTTTACAATTAAGTAACATAAAATATACTAAAATGGGTAAAAAAGAAAGAATATTCAGTACAGAAAAGAAAGAATCATTTTGAAAGGCTATGCTTAGGGAATACATATCGCTTGGTGGCTGGTCATTAGAAATATAATACAAAGTAAACATACTATATGTAACGTTGGGTTAATGCCTCGAATATTAAATGCAATCCAATGTCACATCAAGTCTATGCTCTCTTAGATAGATAAGCACTATAACCCATATACACTAAACTTTATTTTATTGCCTTAAGTTAACTAAATACTACAAGGTACAAAAACAATAACAAATTGCTCAAACATCAAGGAACTATTAGACAAACCTCAATTGTGGTCTACTTATCACTCCTTAACCAACTACGTGTTGTGTAAGCAATTTTTACTTAAGCATTAGGAAGCTTGACTTTAGTCATCTCTTCCTACTAACCAACTAACGATGAGAGTGAGGAGTAAGTGTTAGTAGCGCATTTTACCCTAGGCTTCACAAACTTGAGATTGACCCACAACATACTTACTCAAAGGTGTAACAAGAAGCATATAAGATAAAAACGATAATGCAATCATATCCAAGGATCTTCTTCACTTAAATTTAGGAATTTGAAGAGATCCTTAGGATCTTGCTTACCATATCATTCATTCCTTCTCACTTCTATAAATACTAATGAAGCCCTTGATGTAAGGGATCAAAACCTTGATACTCTTTATTTCTCTTCATTTTGATACTCTTGACAACCTTACTAACTTGAAGGTCGGAGTACACATATCGAATACACCATCGACGCCCCTAATAACTTATGTTTGCAACTTATACAGGCTTAAATTACTAGCAACGATCCAACTATAGGCCAAAATATCCTCTTGTCAAGATATTAACACCCCCTTTGAATGTTGGGAAGGTAAAAGGCCAAATATTTTCTATTTTCACCCATTTGGGATTAAATGCTACGTTCTCAATAATGATAAAGAACTACTTAATAAGTTTGACTTAAAAATCGAATGATATTGCTTTTTTGGTTATTCACTTTTCTAGTAAAGCTTATGTAGTGCTTTAATAAAAGGATTATTATGGTGGAAGAGGTCCATGCATATAGTTTTTAATGATACTATCCTATTCCATCTAGGGACCCATTTAATGAAATTGATCATATAAGTGCTCAAATGGATGAGGTTAACCTAAATGACAATTAATCAAAAGTTCTAGATAAAGAAATCTCTAGCAAAGATAATGATGTTTTTAATTGATCTAGTAATCTAGAACTATTTAGTAAATGGTGGTATGTTAAAAACTAAAAATAATGTTAAAGAGCTAATCATAAGAGAACCTTCAAAATAGGTAATAACAAGATCTTCCCTTCAAAATATTAGCAATATGGTATTCTTATCTCAAATTTCACCAAAAAAATATTGACAAACCTTTAAAAGATGAATTTTTTATTTAATTTATAAGAAACGAGGTATCAGATTTAATAGTTAAGCCTTGTAATAGACCAAGAATTTGAGGTAAATGGGTTCATAGAAACAAGGTGGATCAAATCTAAATAGTCACTATAATTAAAGTTTGTTTGGTTCTTAAAAGATATACTTAAGAAAAGGGGGTTGATTTTGATGAGATTTTTGCTGATCTGTCATACTAGAAGTCATAACAATGCTTTTAACATTTGTCATGTTAAAGATTTCAAACCTTTTTCAAATGGATGTAAAAAATGCACTTTTGACTGGCTTTATCAAAGAAGAAATTTGTGTAGAGCAACCGTAAAGCTTTAAATATAATGGATTCTCCTTTGATGTTTTTAAACTTAATAAGCATTATATGGATTTAGGCAAGCTTCAAGAGCTTGGCATGAAGGCTAAGTAGCTTCTTGGTGAATAACAATTCCTTACAAGAAAAGCTCAATATAATGTTATTTATCACTAACCACACATCAAATATGTCAATTGTTTAAATTTATGTAGATGACACTATGTTTTGTGCTACTAACATGAGCTTGATTAGTGAGTTTGTTAGATGTATGAAAAATGAATTTGAAATCAGTATGATAGGAAAGCTCAGTTATTTTCCCAATCTCTAAGTAAAATGAAAAAAGAAAAGTGAACTTTTATAAATTAAACCAAGTATACAAAAGAGCTCTTAAAAAGTTTATATGGATAATTTTAAACTTAAGGCTTATGAGTAATACATCAAAACTTGACAAAGATAAAAATAGAAAACCTGGGCGTAAAAAGCTCTATAAAGGCACTAGAGGAAGGTTAGGTCACCTTGTATAACTACTTCTAAACTTACTATCATTTTTGCCACATGTTTGTGTGCATGATTTTAGTCTTAACCAAAAGAATCTATTAAAATCTCTTGATCATGTAAATGGCTCTAATGCCAACTTTGCAAAAAACAAATTTGAATGGCAAATCACAAGTGACACTTGCCACTTTCTTCGTAATTCATTGGTTTCTTAGTATTCAAAGAAACAAAACTCTATAGCACTATTAATTACTAATGGTGAATATGCGGCTGTCAATAGTTGTGTGCCTAAATTCTTTAGATGAATAATCCTCGTATGATTATGGTATAAACTTTGAAAATGTCTCAATTTAATGCGATAATACAAGTCTTATAAACTTAACTAAAAGTCCATTCCAACACTCATTGACTAAGCATATCAAGAATGGCATTACTTTACTTGTGATCATGTTTAAAATAATGATATATGCATAGAAATTGTCAATACAAGCAATCAAATAGCTAATGTTTTTAAAAACACTTGAATACCAGTTTAGCACACTTAAGTACAAAATTGAGAATGATCATGCAAGATCAATGCTAAGTTTTAACGAACAAAGGGAGTGATTTTTGCAAATAATTGTTTTTCAAGAACAAACCAACTTACAATATGATATAATGTCTACGACAGTTGTGTACATTGATTTCTTACCTTGATTGGCGTTTTGCATGGCACTCAACTTTATGTTTGTTCTATAGCTTAATTTGCAATATTTTTGTCAAAATATGTGTGTTCTAAAAAATTCTCATTATCCCTACTAGAATCACATTTTCATATGATTTAAATGCACCTTCGAAACTCACTTGAGAAGTGTTGGATCTCAACCAAGTTGATTTGGGGCACAATTTGGCATTATAGATCTCTCTTGTCCTTATATGAAGCTAAGATTAGTTTTGAGGATCCGAGATAGTAATTTTTTGAATTGTTGCTATCTATGCCTTAACTATGCTTCTAAATGCCTTAACTATGCTTTTGGAACTTTCTCGGAGTCTCAAATTGCAAATAAAATAAAACGATTTATCACTACACAATTTTTCCTCTCTTTTGCTTTGTTTTTAAAACGGTAATCTTGAGAAATCTTGCTACTCTTGGCTTGATCTTATCCGTATTTAGCTTAATTGTGAATTTAAATGTGTTACAAGTGTTAAATTTATGTAGTTCTTTCTCGTGTATGTTTTTCCCGTATCTGCGTTGCTATGTTATGCCTGTTGCAATTTGTTGTCTACCATTTGAACCGTAAGGCTTGTGTTGTCTGAATGGTAAAGTGCAGCAATTTGTTTACATCATGCTTGCACTTACCATTCGGATTGAACCCTCTATTATCCGGCCGTTAGCTTAAAAATTTGCAGCTTTAAATCTATTTCTCCTCCTCTCTCCTCACTTTCTCTCATCCGCTCGACTCCTCACTCTTTTTCCCACGCCATTCCTCTCTCAGATACCTATTTTCACCATCAAAAACATCTCTCTCTCTCTCTCTCTCACCCTATCCCATGCCTCCCTCAAGAACTACGCAAATTCTTTCTCTCCTCCATAATGTCGTCTCAAAAGGGACTCCCACGCTCCAAGCATGTAAGAGAAGGAGTAATAAAAGCGTAAAATTACACATTACTTAAATAACCCAATTTATACATTTCATAGTATTTTAGTTTGGCAAGCTAATTAGTCATTTAAACATGTTTCGGAGTCACACACAACTGCCAGCTCCTGGTACTTCCTTTTCATTCATTTGACCTCTTTTCTTTTCCTTTGGATGGAAGCACAAAACAAAAGACACGTGCGGGGCCTAATTCATCCGTTCTATCTGGGGGAGATCCTTTTCCCTTCGTTAATAAAGAGGGGCTGGCACAAATATATTAAGGAGAGCAATAATTTCTTGCTCAAATGTTCGGTGCAAGAGAGTGAAGCAACAGCAGCAGATTAGAGAAACACATGCCTTAGACAAATCAAAGAACCGAAGGATCCGATTAACTCAACTAAAGGAGAAAATAAGGAAGAAGGCTTTGAACTGAGATTGCTTGGAAATGAAACCAGAAAAGAACCACATTCCAACTCATCAAACGGATCAAGAGAGCTCTCTATGACGATCCTCAAGAATGTTGCAGCAGCTGATTTTTTTTTTTTGGATACATACAAAACAGAAATGTACATGAGTAGGCAAATGTGAGCCTCTTATCGGTCTTGATTATCACAGCTCATAAGGGCATATACACACATGAGCTGAAAAATGACAAATGCACACATAAATAGCACATGCAAAATTTAAAAAGAAAAAATAAATAAAAATAAAAAGTAAAAAGACACGGCAGCCGTGTACTAAAAGGAGTAGCATGGCTTTACCGGGTAAACAGCAGACCATGGGCTCGAATATAACTCATATGGGCTTTTCTCATTAGAATGTAGCACTCATTTGATAGAAAATAATAGAGAATGAGTGAACTTGTGGGGCTCAAAATGCACGCCATGGGAGCTCGGGATCAAATGCGTTTTTGGTTTTTTAATGCTACGTTAGGGAGGTATGCGTATGCAGGAATGAACAATTCTAAATATGAATATCATTATTTATATATATATATATATATATATTAAGATAGAACCAACAGTTCTATCAACCTTTCCAAATATGGGAATGAATTTGTCATTTTCTTCTTCGTAATTATATTCCATTTTAAACTATTTTTAAACTATTTTTATATGCCAAACGTGTTAAGAGGGTTATAACCCTATTTAAATGATACATAATTTCATAAAATACCTTTTTTTATTTAAATAATACCATAATACATTATATTATTTATTAAATTAAACAATAGCATTGACATATATTTATAGAAATTTAACCATATATTATTAATATATTAACCGCTATATCTTGTAAGAAAATTATTTGCTAATTCTCAAGCCAATATCTGCAAATTATGCGAGGTTTTACCCATTCATATTCCTTCTATATCATATATCTACAGGCATCCATCGGTGCAATCTTACATTTACAAAGGAAAGCAAAAATCCCATTTATTTTTTATCTTAAGAGATAGGAAAAATTTTATACTGATTTCTGATGAAAGATCCAATGTGGGTTGAAAATAGTATCCCTACGACATTTTACCAATATCATGGCATTCGGAAACATGCAATCATAGCATTGGCTTCATCCACCTAGACTGGGATAATGATCTGTAATGGTTCATCGATACCAGTCTGGGTCCCCATTTCATAACATATGCTATAAAAACAACCAAAATGAAAATATCGTTGAAAATCGATAATTAGAATAGCTGGTAAAAAGTGACATCAGAAATTTAAATGTAGTGAACGAAATTCATCAGCGTTTGGCAGCAAACAATATCATCAGCATGGATTTTTTTTTTCCCCTCCTTATTAGTGCATCTGAGCCTTCCGTCACTCAGTTTTGTAAAGAACTTTATAACATCCGCAGATACCCCTTAAATGTTCAATGATGCCTCATACCTCATCTAGCAATCCTTTACAATTAACTAATGCTAGTCAATTTGTATTTCTATAACTATAAATATGTCCTTCCTTTTCCATGTTGCATAAGGTCAAAGATCTGCGTGTATGTAGTCCTCGTCAATTGGCATGGTGGATGTAGCTGCTGAATATGCAATGTAGTCCTTATCCTGAGAAGAGAGGCAATCTGCTGAAGGATGCACAACGCCAATTCCAAAGCCTTCTGCAGAGTTGCAGTAGGTCTCCACGGTTCCATCCATCCTCTCCAAGTTAATATTGCTCAAGACAATGCCACTACAGGGCACGGTATCGCTACATGAAAACTGCATGGCTTTCTTGCTTGTTGTGGTCCCACTAATATTCTGGTACATGATCTGACTAATCTTCACAGCTGAGGTCTTGTATATTTAAACCAAAGTGAACAAGTAGTCTAAAGTCAGGGGACTTATTGACAGACAACAAAATTTTGCATGGAAACCATTTAATGAGATGACGGAAACTATAAAGGTAAAAGAAATCAAGGGCCATACCTGATTTTGACAGGTTGTCGGGGAATCACAATAGAATTGGTCGATTATGATTGGGTTTGCAACATTTTCCATCTGTACATTCTCAAAGCGTACTGCACGGACATAGCCAGATCCTCCCTATAATGAAAGCAGATGTCAAACATCATACCCACAGAACTAATACTTTCCTCAACAAAAGGCACATTTTAAATCAGTACCTGCCAAGTCTTTATCCTCACTCCATTTGTAGTCTCCTTGAGAAATGCTGTGTCCAGGACCACTTTTGTCACAATTCCCATGGAGTTGTCCTTCCCAAGGCTTCCGATGCTGGCAGTCAAACAAATCAAGCATCCAAAAGAACATTAATATCATGGCAATTGTATGTTAGAACTTTATTTTTCTATTATCCATTTATATCGTAAGAGTTTCTTAGCTGGCTATAGTTCCACCAGTAAAGAATCACAATAACAGTCTAACATCAGGCAGTACCTTATTCCATGCCCCGGACCACAATAAAGTCTCTTCATCTTGATATTTGAACTAGCATTTACAATAGAGATACAATCATCCCCTGAAATTGCATGGAAGATTGTCAGCATAGACTTTGATCAGCATTCTTCCTTCAGGAGCAGCACAATGCATCAAATTGTTGATGAGATTAATTCTTTTGAATGTTTAAATGAATTATAAATAAGAGGATCACCACTTGTCTTTAAGCGTTCACCTCCAGGTATCACATTTTAAAAACTCATTTTGACGGTGTACAGACCTTGTGCCAGGAGAACAAATCCAACATTTTCGATGCACTTACTAGATCAAAATCGTTATAAATCTACAGCATAAAATATCAGGAAACCTGTTCCAATTTTGCTATCCTGAACAACAACATTAGTCGACCCAGTGATGTGGATTCCATCAGTATTGGGACTGTCTCCTGGAGCTGAGACAAGCACCTCAGATACCCGAACAGATTGAGACCTGGCAATGACAAAGTGCATCTGCTGGCTGTTTCGGATGGTAAGGCCTTTTACCTTAATAGATGAGCTTGAATCTATAGTAAGTGCCTGCAAGAAACAGATCATGCCTCAACATTTCAACAGTTTGATTCCCAATGGAACTTTTCTGCCTAGACTTGCATGGCTGTGAGATGTCAAAAGAGAGAGAATTCTCACAGTTGGTGCCCCTTTGCAAGGCTGTCAAAATGTACACCAAAAGGAATGTTAGCATTTTCAGTTGAATGAGATAAACAACCAGATGCAATACATACAAAAGGAGGAAGTACATTAGTTTTGTTCTTTTTGCAAGATGCAGCCCACCATTTGCTGCCCAATCCATCAATTACTCCATTGCCTTGGAAAAGAACTCCTTTCAATTTGTAGAAATCAAGCCAGGTTCGTGGAAAATTTGGGTCCCATTCAGTGGGCTCATCTGGTGCCACCACTGTTCCATCAATCTACATATCCACAATGAAGTGAAATTGGGATCATTATGGGAATGGCATCAGTGAAGGGAAGTAATGCATTGTTAGTTGGGTTGGAATGCTGATGCCTATCACTACTGAGTCTTAAAGATGATGAATTACCTGGATAACCAACTTTCCTGCACAAGGCCCCCCAAATCTTGTTGCGTTTACTAGGTAAGTACGTCCTGGGGGAACGAAGAACACAGAATTATTTGTAGAGCAGCTTGTGTTCCATGCTTTTACAAAGGCCTAAACAAAGAGCAACAACAGAATGAAACAATCTTTACGTGCATTTGCAAATGTAATTTGACATGACAAAGTTTGAAGTGAGAAAATATGCACTGCCTCTTATACAAATTCTTCTCTATTGGGTAAATTTATAGAAATCCTTCTTTGCATTAGGCTCTCATGGTTTACTTTCACTTTTAGTAATTGGTTCAAAAGAATTAATAATTTTCTTTTTCTCTTATATGCATTCCATTGTACAGAAAAATCAAAGCACAAGAAAGCAAACATAAAAACACCTCCGTGTCATCAGATACCCCATTTCCAGCTGCCCCAAAGCTATCAACGTTGACGAGAACCTTGGTACCGCGGTCACTTGTCCAAGACAGAGTACCAGATTCATCCCCATCCTCTTCTGCATTTAGGCTTGCTACCTCTTCAAGGATACTAAGTTTGCCACATCCCACTCCATAGGCTGCTACCACTAAACTAAGAACCACAATCAACAACTTCTCCATACTTTCTATTTATTTTAACTGCTTGCAAGAAAGATTGATTTGCATAAATCAACCGAAGTCATAGAGTTTAGATTTATATTACAGGATTAGTTATGGAAATGAAAGACTTTGTGTTGCTGGCTTGGCTTGAAAGTAGATGAAGGTGCTCCATTTCTACACTTACAGTGCAAGGGAAATCTTTTCAGGTTCTTTGCTTTACTCTTCAGCTAGTGTACAATGTTTCCAGTCAAAGTAGTAGTATGTTGACAGTTGTTTTTCAATCATACTTTTGCAACAAGAATTATCATACTGAAAAAACACTGCAAATGGTCTAATTTTTACCACCAAAAGGGCAATGTACAGCAACCACCTCATGCATATAAAAGGCTTCAAGCAAAAGCATGCTTTACTTAGCAAATAAATAAAATGGCTGCAGACTTCAAATGAAAGTTTAAGCTTCAAAGACAGCATAAAATGGACTCATTACCATTTCAAGTCTTTTCTTTTCCAGATCATTTACTGACCAATCTCAATCAAACTGTAACCAATCTCTCTTGCCACCTTCCTTGTCATAGCAATTTCTCTGACTTGCACCGATAAGTGAGACTCCCCGATCTCAGAGTAGAAATTTGAAACCTGCAATTTTATTGCAGGATCACCCAATTCTAGCTCCATTAACTTTTGTGCTGCCCTCCTCCCAACCTTTTCATCCATGTGGACCCCACAACTTCTCAATAGTGAGCTCCACATCACACAATGAGCTTCTTCTCCTGCCTGCAGCAGCAGCTTTTCAGCTTCAGATAACAATCCTGCTCGCCCCAACAAATCAACCATACATGAATAGTGCTGCCTCTCGGGATCAATCCCATAATATTTTCTCATATTGTAGAACACAGATCTTCCTTGTTCAACTAAGCCAGAATGACTGCACCCTGCTAACACAGACAACAAGGTCACCTTATCAGGCTTCAAACCTGTGCTGATCATTACTTCAAGCATTTTAAGGCATTCTCTTCCCATTCCATTCCGGGCATAGGCACTAATCATGGTTGTGAAACATATAGCATTTGGAGAAGGAATCTTTTCAAAAACCTGGTATGAGAGTTTGACCAGACCCTCTCTTGAATATGTATCAATTAAAGTGCAAGAAACTGCAGCATATGACTCAAAACCCAGTTTTACTGCAAACCCATGTATTGACCTGCAGACAGCAAAGCAACCTGAAGAAGATCTGCATGATGCTTTCAACATGGTTGAAAAAGTGATTTCATCATATCCAATCCTCTCATCAGCCATCAAACCAAACAACTCATACGCATCCTCCAATAAGCCAAAATGCAACAAAGAGGTCATTAACGCATTACAGCAACCCAAGTTTCTATCAGGAAGGCACTCAAACATGGAAACGGAACAATTGATATCACCACATTTCCCATACATATGGATAAGAGCAGATTGCACATATCTACTCTCTTGATCAAAGCCCGATTTCAACACCAGCCCATGCATCTGCTTCCCAAGGCTAATGTTTCTCATCTGACTTGACATGTTCAACAACTCAACAACTGATCTTATGGAAGGTCTCTTTCCCCAAAATTGCATCCTAGAAAACAATTCAAGAGCATCAAAAGCCAACACGTGATTTGCGTAGACCGAAACAATTGAATTCCACGATATCACATCCTCCACTGGAATTAAATTGAACGACTTTCTCGCATCAGCTAAATCAAGACAACTAGAGTAAAAATCCACCAAAGCATTCGCAATGAAAATATTGGAACCTTCCCAACCGGCCTTAATGACTTGACAATGCAACTGTCTACCTTCAACCAAAAGCAATTCCTTACTACAAGCACCAATCAAATAACAAAAACTCAACCCATTTGGCTCAAAGCCTCCAACTTTCATCTCGTTAAACAGTCCAAATAAATCCTTAGCTAAACCCAGTTCGAATAACCCACGAAGAACTGTATTCCAAGAAGCTAAATTTTTCTCAGGCAATTCATCAAACACGACTAAAGCTAAATGATGGAGACCCATCTGCATATACAAATTAATCAGTGAACTTGCAATGTATACATTCAAACCAAACCCAAGAACAATAACCCTACAGTGAACCTGATTTCCTTCTTTATAAACCCCCCCTTTGGAACAAATACTCAATATAGACGAAAATGTTGACTCACTTTCTCTAATTCCTTGACTAACCATGTTGGAGTAAATATGAAGTGCACGTCGCGGAAATCCGAGATGATTATAACCAGAAATGATAGTGTTATAAGTGATAATGTCTCTAACAGGCATTTCCTCGAACAGTTTGAGTGCATCGTGCGTTTGTCCTGCTTTTAGTAAACCATCTATAGCCCGGTTGTTGAAATAGATCTCGGACGGTGTCAATGTGGGTTTGCGTTTGACCGTTGAGCTTGTAAATGTTCGTACCAGCAAAGACAGCCCTCTGCTTTGCATTTCTCGTTTTAGTTCTTTAAAACATTGACGGGATACTTGGCGCATGTAATCATGACAAAGGAAAAAGGATTTCTTGCGATAAATTACTGTGCTGTTAACCTTTTTGTCAATTCAAAAGCAAAGAAAATAAGATACCTACCCCAAAACGAATAAGTATGAAACCAGCGAGAACCATTGGGCATGGCATTGACATTTGTAAGTATATATATACATATAGCTCACATGTAATAATTTATTCTTTTGTGTCCACGTTCACAACTTCCCAGCAATGCTTTTGCCAATTGTCTATAAAAATCTGCAGGTAGAAAATTAGGAATGTTGGGCTTTCCGCTTGATTGGAAAATTTGCAAAAACAAGATACAATGAAAATTGTTAAGATATTATTCGACTTACCATTCCGATATTTAAAATAATATTTTGAGTGTGTAAAGAGTAAAGATGCAAGAATGTTGTAAAATAGATTTAGTGTACAAAGAGCCTAAATGATTTATCATTAGGATATAAGTTAATATTTTTAGATTAAGGGCCAGTGGAAGTTAATGAATCAATTGTGACACGTCCATACGTCATAAGTAGCGGGAGTGTGCTTATCCAACGTAGTCTGAATTTGATGGGTTGTGGTTATTAGCCAGGTGTCCAAGCCTTATCTTATATCTTATAACCATTGCGAGCCATTATGACAAGGCAGGCTACTTGATAAGTTAAGGCCAAGGTTGGCTAATGGGGAAATGAAGCTAAATATTGGCAAGTCGAGTTAGGCTTTGGGTCCAAGTTTAAAATATCCTATTAATACATACCTTTCCATGCCTGGGCCTCTTGACTCGTAATCTCATTGCTGTCAAGGTGACATAGAGAGATGATAGGTAGGTTCCTCAAGCACATGGCCAAACTAGGCCTGCAGCGCTCATGATAGCTTGGCAAGTTGGAGAAGAAGTAGTTTTGACTTCCTTAAAGAAGAGGCCAATGTGGCGTGACAAGGGTCTGTGCTAGGAATACTCCATAAGGTGAACCTAGCGTACCATTCCTTATACTAAGCTAAATACTCAAATGTCAAGCTAGAGACTACAAAGATCGACTTCCTTAAGCAAGACAAGGCGTTGAGTAGAAGAGTTGGTGTAATAGAGGTGGTATGCAATCACATTGGTTAGGGCTGAGGTTCAATAAGTGGAGTCAATCTAAACTAGCTTGTTTGCATTAAGTATGAGGGCTTCCCAAGTTGTCATGCTAAAGAGGTGTTATGGTAAGTGAAGAAACCAAAGGGGCATCAGTTAAGCTTCTTAAGAAAGTTAACCTTTTCAAATCCCTATGTTAGTGTGCATATCCAAGCACATTTAGTGCAACATGACATATGTCATGTCTATATAGACGCACATACAGTTGTAGTTGTATTGTTGTTTGCTTACAACCATCCAATCAAAACTGTTACCAAGTGTTTGAATCTTAACGCATTAGGGGATTGCGCCTGTATAGATCCCCATAACCGTCAATACATTTCCCTAAGCCTCAAGCCTATAAATACCCCTTGACTTGGCATGGTAAATACTTTCGCAACTCTTACAATTTACTTTCTTCCTACAATTGCAAACATTTCCTCTCTTCTTCTTCATCAACCAAGTCTTCGCACTTTCTTCTTTTCTATCCTATGTCAAAATGTCAACCAACTTTGGAGCAAACTCAAGTAAGATAACTTCTAATAATTTAACAACTTTAGACTTCAAAGCAACTAGGAGTGATATTCCCCCCATGAATAGGGACAAAGAGGTTTCATTTACATTGGCATAGTTAGATGAGAAGACGAGGAGGAGGTTAGAGGAGTTAGATAAGGCAAGTCTAATAAGGGCCCTTCCTCGTGATGTCTACCCTTGTGATAATCTACCAAAGGCCATTGATTTGTTTAACAAGCCTAATACTGATAAGGGTTTAAGCAACCAGGTAAGCAAAAGTAAACCAACCACAATAAGTTATATTAGGAGTAGTTTCATTGTAGGGGATTTTCCTAGCTTGGTAATGCGGTTGCCACAGTAAGATGAGAGGGTAGCACTACTATTGGAGAGATGCTTTATAGTGCATGAGAAATGCTTAGAGCATGAGATGCGCCTCCTTTTCACCAAATTTAAGAGGAAGCTATTTAATTATCATTGGTGCTGCCCTGCTCAAATTCCTCCCAATGGGTAGAGGTTATTAGAAGCATTCCAAGCCCTTTGTGAATATTTGGTGGTACAGGCAGTGCTTGAACTTTTTAATTATTTTTTTATTTATGGAAGATCTTGAAAGGGTGGATATACCTCTAGAACCGCCTGGGGAAAAAATTGTTTGGGGGTCTAAACTCTAATGTAAAGAATTGGCAGGACAAGTTCCCAATAGTGGAGCTATCATTAAAGGCTAACTTCTAAACTTGGTGGAGCCCACTGGTCTAAACTGGAGCTTTGAAGAAGCTTAGCCCTAGCAACTTTGAGGCTGTGTAAGAGATTAAGGCCTTCTTGGCCTTGATGCATAATCAAGAGTTTAATGCCTATGAGACAATATGGAGGTATTTCGTTCTGTCGACCTCTCAACTCTTCCTGAGCATGGAGAAACCTATGATGAAAAAGTTGTTGGAAGGTATATGTCTATCCTTGGTGAAAATTAAATCCTCCATCGAACCAGTGTAGGCTTGCATGAAGCCATCCTTCATCAGTCATCTTTTGAAAAATAGGGAGTCCTCCTTGTCCGTACTAATCACGGCAAAGCTTACAAGTACTTGTAATTTCTACTTTTATGCTAACATTATTCACTTACTCTTTGCAATTAGGAAGCTAACAGGGTCCAGGGAATTTCCCCGAACTAATGGATTGGAACTCCTAAAGCAGTGAGAGTTCAGGGCAAAGCCGGACAAGATAGCTACCGACCCTAAGGGTAAGGCTACAAAGCTGAAGTTAGGGATGGGTGAAACCAACGGGATGAAGTCAGACAAAAGTGCTACCGACCTGAAGGGCAAGGTTGTGAAGCTAAAGTTAAGGGTGGGTGAAACAAACAGGATAAAGCCACTTGCTCTGCGTTAGGAGGTCCCTGTCAGTGTCCTTTCATTTGAGTTGGTGGTTGCTAAGTCTCTGAGAATAGTCTCCCCTACATCTGACTTGGCTCCTACATGCAAGCTCATTATCATTGTAAGGGAAGATGCTCTTACAACTGATAAGTTGGAGTTAGTGGTATTATCTTCTCCTTCCAAGGGTAAGGAGAAGATGTCGAAGGCCAACATTAGAGAGGATCTGGCGAGTTAGAAAAGAAAGGGTCCTAAGGTAGGCAAGATGGGTGCGCTGGACTCGAAGAAGGCATAGTTATCGGAGCCGTTTAGTAAACCTAGCTCTCACAATTCCCTTATGGTCATCTTAAACTTGCTTTAAACCAAATGCCAGAGGTTTAGGTAGAGGCATTAGAAGGCAAAGACCATCTCAAACTTGTATAAGACTATTTTGTACAAGTCTATGAACCCCCATTCATTTATACGAGGGTGGTTCCAAGTTGGCCACTAAGTAATACAGAGGGAAGCTCTATAAGGCCAAGTGGGATATCTGGGCCGGCAATACAAGGCTATGCAATTAGGAGCTCAGCTTACAGGCTTTGATGGGGTCCTATATCCTTGTTGACTGGAAGATTTTGGAGATGATATCTAAGCTCCAAGTGGACTCGTCCATTGATTTAGGGGCTACCTCAGCTTAATGATCCGCTAAGTGAGTCTTCATTTTCCTAAGTTGCTATATTCTGTAGTATTCTTTTGATCTTTCTTCTAACTACTCATGATGTTTTTGATGTCGTACAATACCATGGTTAAGTGCTACTCTAGCTCAGTCATTTCAATGCTGTGTTAAGAAAGGTAAAGGATCTCTGAAGCTAGGTACTTAGCATACAGAAGGTACGAAGGATATGAAATCCTCTTCTAAGCGTTGTTATTATAAAAAAATTCGTAAAGCTAACCAATACCTTTGTTGTTCTTATGTGTAGAAGGCAAAGTTGGAGGCTGAGCTGGAGAAGGAGAGGGAAGGTCGGAAGGAAGTCAAGTAGGCTGCTCAGGAGATTAACACATTCAAAAGGCAACTGGCGGAAGAGTAGAAATCTAAAGCTAACCTCTTCAAGAGATGGGAAGAGGAGAGGAAGGCCAAGGAGGATCTCAAATAGTGTAACCAGGATTTGAGTGCATTGATCTTTAGGATGTAGATTGAGCTGGTAATGAAGGCGAACGATTGTAAAAATGCTAAGAAATACTCATTGGAGTGAAAGATCCAGGACCTATAGAGAGAGGTTGACAAGATGAAGGAAACAATCTCTAGCCTTGAGAATAGGGATGTCATGAGCACTACTGCCAAGTAGAAGGCTGTGAATAAGTTCCTCACAATAAGGCATGGATTGATGAATGTGAAGATATCTCCATTGAGTTAGGCCAAGTGCTCCAAGAAGAAGTGCTCAAATATCACCTCAGCCTGAACTTGGGCTTTCTACATTACTTAGATGGTATGACTCATTAGGAGGAGAGGACAGCTAGGGAAAGGGAAAGGGTGGCCGTTCTTACTGTCGAGATCATTCAAGAAGCTCCTACGCCCTTTTCAACCCCTACAACTTTGCATGAGGTTACCTGTGAAGGTGTGCAAGGAAAGGATCAAAGTCAGGGTGATTCTCCTATTGATCAAAGTCAGCAGACTTGATGCAAACCCAAAACCAAAGATTGACAAGGTCGGTTGCATGATGGGTCCAAGCTTGTAGAAAGCTTGAAAACAAAGTAGGAAATGCACAAAAACTGTAGGATAAGTAAAAAGCAACCCTTGTATAGCTCTAAGGATATCATATATCAGAGAACTTCTGGGAACTCAAGGCAGCTCAATATGATGTACAAGATGGTCTAGTAAGGGTACTCATCACCTAGCCTTGTTTAAAGGTTAAAATAAGAGTGAAGTAAGTAAATAAGCTAATAAGAGCAATGTTCATAAAGAATATATTCAATATTCTGAGATAAGATGATTATGCGGCTACATGTATAATGAGTATTTATACCAAAAAAACTAGGACAATCTACCTATAATGGAAAAGACTAAAAGGGTAATGTCCTAAAGAAATAATGTACAACGAAATACCAAAGGGTATAAATGAAAAATCAAAGAAATCAGTAAATTAATGCAATAGAGTCCTTCACATAGGTCTTAAAAATGTAGCAACAAATTATTGGAGATACTTCTGGTGGAAACAAATAGATGGTATGGTCAGGGCGAGGTGCCCAATAGGGGTGTCGAGAAGACTTAGGTTCGTCCCAGAAGAAATGGCTATGGATGTGTGCTAAAGCTCTTAGCACCAATATTGCCAAGTTGGTGGTCGACTTAACTATGGCCAAGTAAGTGCATAAGGGATTAAGTCGTCAGCAGAGCATAAGTTTAGTCGGTACTCGACTAACGAGAGAAGTGTAGTTACTTAGCTTAACATAAGGAATTAGTCAGTAGGAAGAATCAGATCGACCTTGAGAAGAGCTGGCTAGAACATGTGAATTCACCTTGTTAGTCCTTTTAGGCCTCGAGCTTAACTTCTTGTTAAAGGTCCTATGGTCCGGTTCTTGTCAAGACTCCTCCTCTTCCTCCTTCTTTGACTCAAGATTGACCAATGCAGATAGATCATCCTTCCGAATGGATCGATACACTAGACTTCCCTGGATTACTACTGTTGGTTGATCCTAAGCAACAAGCTAGAGTTTTCTTTTCTTTTCTTTTCTTTTTTGTTCTTTGTAGTAATTACTTTAACTTATGACATGAATACTTATACCAGGCTGATATGCCGACTTGTATTGCTATAAATATTTTGGATAATTGAATAAAGAGCTTCATTAGTACTTTCTTTCTTATCTTTATACTTATTGTTGATACTCAAATAATTTAACTTGATACATAGCGCTAGCTTGTTTAACTTGGATGGGGGGTTAGTTCTCCTTTTATGGTTGCTTAGCCATTGAAGGCTAAAGTCATTGCGCTTTCATGGAAGAGTTGTTGCTCTTCTTAGAGGACCATTTAGCTATTAGTAGCTCGGGTCATGTTTCTTAGGGAAGAGGTGGGGTTGCTCTTCTTTAAAGACCATTTAGCTATCGTAGCTTAAGTCACTTGAAGGGTCGAGCTGGTGATGTTCCAACAATTATTGTAGGAGTTCTTTGGTTATGCAAGGGGTATTTCTTATTGCTAAGGTTACTCAGTGAGGGATAGGTTGGTGGTGCTCTAACTTGCCTACACTTAAAGTGGCATGCAAGCTAAGATTCCTCATAAAGACTTTAATAACTTATAGGTCCGTTCACCCCTTTATGATTGGGACAAGCTAAGGAAAAAACGTAAAAGAAGACATACAATAAGTTTTGGGAATAAAATTTTTATTAATAATTTCATTGAATAATTACAAGCATATTTACAACATTTTAATCAAAATAAAGCCGTAGATTGTTGGTATTCCATGTGTAGGGGATGAGCTAGCCTCTGAAGTCTGTATGCTTCGTTCCCCTAGTTTCTTTTACTATGACTGGATCTTCCTAATAGGGGGTTAGCTTTCCCTACCCTTCACATAAGCTAGTAGCTTGAAGCTTTTGATAAACTAGATCTCCTATCTTAAACTCCTTGTGTTAGACCCTCTTATCATAATATTTAGCCACCCTGTGTTGGTAAGCGACCGCCCAAGTTGCAGTAAGGTCTTGGATCTCCTTTATATTATCTACATTAGCCGGCAAAAGGGACTCATTCGCAATGGCATTGAATGATTGTATTCAGATGTTTGAAGTTCTAGTTTAATGGGGAGAATCGCTTCCGAGCTAAAGGTAAGGCAAAATGGAGTTTCACCTATAGAGATGCAATAAGTAGTCTTGTAGCCCTATAAGATGTTCAACAGTTTGTTTACCCATCTCCCTAGAACTCGGTCAACCCTCTTCTTGATGCTGTTGAAATTGAACCTATTGATCACCTTAACCTGACCATTTGACCAAGGATATGTGACCGAAGCAAAGTGGGCTGTGATGTTGTGCTTCACTTAGAATTCCTTAAACTTAGGGTTGTCGAATTGCCGCCCATTATCTATGATAAAGGTATATGGAGGCCCGAACTTGGAGAGAATGTTATTGCACATGAAGGACTATATAGTCCTCTTTGTTATCTTGGTGACAATCTTAGCTTAACCCACTTCATAAAGTAATCGATGGCCACAATGATGAACTATCTTCCTCTGGAGGCCTTAAGGAAGGTGCTAAGGATGTTAATGCCCTATTGGGTGAATGGCTACAAGCTTATCAAAGATTAGGTAGAAGTAAGGGCGTTAGTGATTAGGGCGTGCTTCTGGCATTGAGGACACTTCTAAGCTACCACCTTAGCATCTTGCCTTATAGTAGGCAAATAATATCGAAGCCAATGATCTTGAATATAAAGGGCTTATGATTATATGTGATTGCTGCATACTCTAACATGCAGCTCTTCCATGATGTACAACCCTTCATCAAGTTAAAGGCACCTCAGCAATGGGAGGTTAACTCTTCTATGGTACAGGACGCCATCAATGAAGGTGTAGTTGGTAGTGTGGTATCTTAATTTCTTTGCCTCCTTCTTGTTGGCCAATAGCATGCCTTGCTCCATATAGCTCTTGATAAGGTCCATCTAACTCGACTTTGAAGGTACCGAATTAAGCTCGAGGACTGTAGCTCTATTTGGAGTAATGCTCTTCTCAAGCAAGTACTCGATAAATATCTTCCTGTCCTTCACCTTTAGCCTCTGTATCCTAATAAAGGTAAGCTTGGACAGCTAATCTATTACCGGGTTCTCAATTTAGGGAATTTTTTGTAATATTCCATGTAGGAACTTGACTAAGAGAGTCTTCACTTTCTCTAAGTATCTTCCTATAGTGTTGTCCCTAGCCTTATACTCACCTCGAATCTACTGGACAATAAGCATTGAATTAGAGAATATTTCCAGGTACTCAACATCTATCTCTTTGGCCAACTTGAGACTAGCTTTCAAGACCTCGTATTTAGATTCGTTATTGCTTGTATCAAACCCAAACTTGAGGGTATAGCAAACTGTAGTTTTGTGCAGTCTAATGAGCACCAACCTCGCACTTCCTCCTCTAGAGGTGGATGAACCATTGACGTGGAGAGTCCATGCCAGTTTGTCATCTCTAAGTGGTGCTTCCTCTTCTCTAGCATACTTTACGATGAAGTTAGCCAATACCTAGACTTTGTAGGCTATTCATGGCTGGTATTGAATTCCATACATTCTTAGCTATAGCATATACTTAACCATTCAATCATATGTGTCAGACTTCTATAGAAGCGTTCAGAGCAGCTGGTCTATCAACACAACGATCTGGTATGCTTGGAAGTAAAGTCAAAGTGAACATGCAAAGATTACGATGACTAGGAAGAATTTTTCTACCTTAGAGTACTCGACCTCAGGCCCTTAGAAGATGTAACTGATATAGTATACAGGCCTGTGTTCTCTTCCTTTCGTCTTACAGACGAAAGTGTCCTATCACTAACTGCTAGGTACAAGTAAAGATTCTCTTTGGGGACAGGCTTCAAGAGGATTAGTGGGTACTCTAAGAAGTCCTGCGGCTCTTTGAAAGCTGCTTTACATTGAGGAGTTTATTCAAAACCCTTAAGGTTCTTAAAGATCTTGAAGAACTCCATGCATCTATTTAAGCTTCTGGAGATGAACTTGCTTAACGAAAGCTTCTAGACTTCCTTAACCAAGGTAGGGGGCTTCATGTCCTTAAAGGCCTTAATCTTCTTAGGGTTGGCCTTAATTCCTCATTTAGTGACCATGAAGTATAGGAACTTGCGAAAGTTGACCCCAAAAACGTATTTTTAGGGTTCAACTTCATATCATATTTCCTGGTTCTGTTGAAGGCCTCCTATAAGTCCTTAATATGGTTACTAGGCTGCTTACTTTTGATGATCATATTTTCTACATATACCTCCATGTTTAGCCTAAGTCGAGACTTAAATAAGGTGGTCACCATTCATTGATATGTTGCCCTGGCATTTTTAAGGTCGAAAGGAATGACAATGTAACAGTAGCGACAAAAACTATGATGAAGTATGGACTTCATCTTTTAAGTCCATGTTGATCCGATTGTATTTCGAAAAAGCATCCATAAAGCTTAGTAAAGCACATGTTGATGTAGATTGACTAATTTATCTATCCTTAGGAGAGGAAATTAATCTATTGGGCAAACTTTATTCAGGTTAATATAATCAACACACATTCACCATTTCCCATTTTTCTTCTTGACTAGCACATTATTAGCTAGCCAAGTTGGGTACTTCTCCTCTTACATAAAGCTTGCCTTTAACAGCTTCTGCACTTATTCTTCGATGGCAACTTGCCATTTTGAAGCAAAATGCCTCTTCTTCTACTTAACAGGCCAAACATTCTCATCAATTTTGAAGCTATAGGTTATCAGGTAGGTCAAAATACCAAGCATATCTAATGCTAACTAAGCGATTCGATTTGAGTTAGCCCATAGGAGTTCAATAATGGCCTCCTTCACCTTAGAAGGCATTTCAATCCCAACCTTAGTGGTTTGGTCAAGGCTAGTGCCGATGTGCACCTCTTCTGTCTTCTGGTCAGGGTTCGCCTCTCTCAATCGGTTTCTCTTACGGACTAGTTTACAAAAGCGAAGATGCTGTCACCTAAAGTCGCCTTTAGGTAGAGCTCCTTAGAGAGCTTCTGGTCGCACTTGCAAACTCCCACCCTAATGAGGGTTGGCAATCCGGCCTTTAGATGGAGGGATGATGTGATAACTCTTATGCTAGTGAAGCTCAATCATCCCAACAAAGCATTGTAAGGTGTTACGCAGTATACCACCACAAATTTCATAGGTTATTGGGCAATGTTCTCATCATCATCAAGCACCATGTCCAAGGTGAGAATGCCCTTAGGTTGGACAATTCCCTTATTGAAGCCAATCAAGTCATTGTGGTATGGCTTCATTTTCGGTAGCTTCTTCCTCATCCTATTGTATGTTGCTTAAAGAGGATGTCAACAGAGCTGCTGATATCCATTATGACTTTACAGATCTCGAAGCTTAAGATCCTTGCCTTAGTTACTAGGGCATCCTGATGGGGGCATCAACTACACCCCACACCCACCCCCCCTCCCCCTAAAATCTTCATCAGAGAAGGAGATAGTGGTATTGTGCCTTAGCTTCTTCTCCCTCATAGCCATCATCTCAAATGGGGCATTAGCTGAGCTACTACAGCTTGGTCGACTCCCTAGGTGTGGCCCCCCAAAAATGATGTTGATAACGCCATTAGGGGTCAATTGTTGCAATGGTTGTTGTTGCCTTCATCTTAGGCATCTTCAATCACATGCCTCTGAGGTGCCTTATCTCCACCATCATTATTAAGCCTAGCCACATATTCTCTAAAGAAGCCTTTTTTGATTGTGTATTTGGGGGCATTCTTTAGTTGAAAATACTCATCTGTCATATGGTCATAGTCCTCGTGGAATAAAGAAAATTTATCTAAGTTTCGATGATTAGGGTTCCCCTTCATCTTAGGGAGCTTCTGCAGTATTCCTCTTCCCCGAACCTCCATGTAAACCTGAGCTAGGAGTCACTTGAGAGAAGTGTGCTGAGTGAATATTGGTGGGGGTAATGTATGCGTCTTGTTGTTGGAGCTCTCCCAACTAGCTCAATTCAGCACCTTGCCATTGAAGCAATCCTTAACAAACTCTTTCTCCTTATCCTTCTTTCTAACTAACCATTCTAGGTCAACCTAATGCTCAGTGCAAATGTTGTCCTCCCGAACCATGTATTTTTTAACCTTATTTCAAAATTCAACTAAGATGTTAGGTTTACTCTTTGAGACCAAATAGAAGAAATATCCAGAGGTTTTGATGCCATGCCGGGCGTTACTGAACCGACCTACATACTCATAAAGGGTTTTCTCTTCCTTTTGCCTAATGAGGCTAGCCTTGAAATGGAGGCTGAATAAAAAAGTGAGTTTGTCGTAGGAAGAGATGGAATTCTCATATAAGTGATTGAACCACCTCCAAGATACCTTCCTCAAGGTGCTTAAGAAGGCTTTGAGCATGATTACATCCTCATGACCATGGAGGTTCATGAAGGTATAGAAATGGAGGAGATAATCATTAGGATCACTAATGCTATCATACCAGTCTAGGGTAGGGAGCTTAGAGTTCAGAGGAAGGACCTTGATAAGAATCAAACTATTGGACCTTTAACTTGAGCTCGAGCTCGAGGTCTTGAGGGACTGATAAAGCATATTCTACTATTTTAATCAACTCTTGCCGAAGCCGAGCTAATTCTCATTATCGACCGACTTTGCATGCCGAGCCAAGTAACTTCTCATCTGTCAATAATTAAGTGTAGACCTGAAATGTGCTCCATTGGTAGCTTAGTACTTTTCACATGTCTACTTGTCCATGACCATGCAAACTATCAGCTCGGTAATACTGGTGCCGAGAATCCCAAAGCACATTTGGACCTACATATCTCAGAAGGACCCCCAGGTCTGCTCAACACCTCTACTTGGCAACATCAATCTTGACCATACCATCTATGTATTACTGCTAAAAGCATCTCTAGTGACCTAATGACACGTATTGAGTCCCATGTGAAAGGATCCTGCTGTACCAATCACTAATTTACTTTGAATCATCATTTGTACCATTTATTATTCCCTGTACTTTTCTACTCTTAGACAATACCCCTTTTGGTTTTTTCCATTTTAAGTAGGATACCCTAAGTTTTCGGGTGTAAATAATACCTTTTGTAATCAGTAGCCGCATAACAATCATACATCCAATATTGAGTTTACTTCCTTCTGTGAGCTAGTGTGCTTACTTTCTTCTTACTTTTACCTTAACTCTTAAATAAGGTTGGGTGGCGAGTGACCTCACTGAGCTGCTCGTGCGCCATATTAAGTTAGCTTCATGAGTCCGTAAGGTTTCCTTAATGCGTCATATCCTCAAAATCGTTCATGGTTTTACTTGTTTATCTCTTTTACTAGTTCTAATTTTCACATTTCATCACCCTTCATTTCAAGCTTTTTGCAAGCTCGGACTCACCATAATAATCGCCCTTACCTGTTCTCGACGTAACGTATCATCTTGGTATTAAAGCGGAAATTTGTTTGGGTAAGTTGTGTTTGTGCTTTATTGTGAAGTAGTGTTTGTTGTAATAGTGTGTTGTAGTTGCATAGAGCTTAGTTGTGAGTATTTGAGTAAGTAGAAGGTGTAGTAGTTTGCCGGTATTGTATACTCTGTTTCGTGTATACAAAACGTAGAAAATTTCAATTGGGTTTACTGTTCTTAGAAGTAGTTGTTGCGTTTGTGATTAGTTAAACATTCATGTGGAGAAGTATGTGTGTGGGTTGTTTAGCTTGAAGGAACTGTTTCTATTGTTTCTTAGAATCTGAGTCTGCTACTAAGTTTTATTAAAGAGAATGACAGATCAAAGTGTTAATGCTGATATTGGAGATGACAATAGTGGTGATGTCCACCATGGATGACAACCCTAGAGCACCCCTAGAATTACAGATGAGCGAATTGATGAGGTGGCTAACCTTATAGCCGATCTAATTCAAGTTGTTCATGCATTGGCTTTTCGACTTGTTAAGGTCGTACAAAATACTCCACAAGCCACTCCATCTGTGAGAAGATAGATCTTAGCTCGACAAGGATGAGGTAGAGGAATAAGAGGATGTGTGCAGAGAAGGATTGACCTAGGTGATTTGGATTAAGAAGGAGAAGAAGAATGCAATGAGGAAGAGGAGGGAGCTTGAGTACCCTAAGCTGCTGACCATGTGAGGGTTCAAATCTCGAGCTTCAATGGTTCTATGAACGCTAATAACTATCTGGACTAAGAAGATAAGGCCGAGCGTATTTTTAATTACTACTAATATGAGGACCACGAAAAAGTGAAGACTGCTGCTCTGGAGTTCTTAGGTAATGCCGTGATGTGGTGGAAGAACTTCCAAATTATGAGGAGACAAGAAGGACATAGGAAAATAAATACTTGGCTTGAGATAAAAAGGATACTGAAAAACAGATTCGTATTAGATACTTATTTACAGGATACTTTTGCTTAGCTTTAAGAGCTAAGATAAGGAAGCCAAACTGTTAATGAATATGTTCAGGAGTTTCAAGGACTTATGATTTGACATGAAGTAGATGAACTGTTAGCCCGAACAATATACAGATTTCTCACTAAATTAAGAAGCAAGATCTGAGATCTTGTCGAGCTTCAATAATTTACTACATTTGATGAGGCTGTAAGAATAGCCCAATGAGTAGAAAGATAGAAGAAGAAGAGGCTAAGCTGACCTCTAATGAGCTAACCTATACAATCAAGCTGACCTACTCAAGGAAGTTATCAAGCTTAACAAAATGCCAAGCCAAGAAGGAGAATAAATGTTAGAGCTGAACAAAAGGGTCAACCAACTGATGGTAAAGTGCCACCAAGTACTTATGAGAAGGGATAAAGATCTGGGAGAAAGACGAATAGGATTAAGTGCTTTAAGTGCTAAGGATTTGGACACATGGCCGCCTAATGTCCAAACTAAAGAATTATGATTATTAAGGGAGACGCTTTGAAAATTGAAGTAAACAGCATGGATAAAGAATTAGAAGAGGAAAGAGAAGTAGAAGAAGAGGTTGAGGTTAATGATAAACTAGTTGAGGAAGATGTGTTTACAGGGGATTTAGACAAGCTAACTTTAGTTGTCCAATGTGTGATGAGTACGGAACCCTCTACTGGGGAGGAATAGAGAGAGAACTTGTTCCACATCACATGTAAAGTGAATGAGTAGGAATGTGTGCTTATAGTAGACAATGGAAGTTACACTAACATAATTTCTACCAACCTAGTTAAGAAGCTTAAGTTGCCAACTATCTCACACCCGAAGCCGTATGAGTTACATTGGCTAAATGAAAAGGGAGCACTACATGTCATCAAGCAAGTATTGTATCGATCTCTATTAGAAATTATTCTGATGAAATTCTTTGTGATGCATTGTTGATGTACGTGTCTCATGTGTTGTTAGGCAGACCAAAGCCTTTTGATTGCAAGGTCATGCATGATGGATTTAGGAACATATGTGTTCGAGAAAAATGGAAGGAAGATTACTTTGAACCTTAAGATGTTAAGTCGAGTTAGCAAGTTGCAGGCTAAGTTTGTTTAAAGATCCAAGAAGACCTTGGTTCTAAGTAGAGCCAAGCTCTAAGAAGCTATTAAGGCCAACATGCCAACTTTATGTTGATCAAATGACTATTAGAGTTGAAAGAGCAGATTATGCTAGCCCTAGAGGTCAAGGAGCTATTGGATGAATATTTCGATATGTTTCCCGAACAATTGCCCAGGGATTACCCTATTTTTGAGGTATTGAACATTACATTGACTTGATACCTGGCGCCGCCTTATCGAACAAGCCATCTTATCAGATGAACCCCGAATAAGTTGCTGAGCTCCAAACACAAGTTAATGAACTAATAAAAAAAGGATTTGTAAGGGAGAGTCTCAGCTTCTGTGCTTTGTTAGAACCCCTTGTGCCCAAAAAGGATGATACATGGTATATGTGCGTGGGTAGTAGAGCTGTAAAGAAGATCACAATTAAGTATCGATATCCTATCCTTAAGTTAGACAAAATGTTGGATGAACTAAATGGAGCTAAGATCTTCAGTAACATTGATTTGAAGTTTGGCCACTATCGGATTTGGATAAGGTTAAGAGACGAGTGAAAAACTATATTCAAAACTTGACATAGTCTTTATAAGTGAATGGTAATGTCCTTTGGCATGTCGAATGCCCCAAGTACCTTTATGACATTGATGAACCGTGTACTAAGAAACGTGATTGATAAGTGTGCCATGGTATTTTAATGACATTTTTATATATAGTACCAACTTGCCAAGTCATTCTGAGCATCTCCATACCGTATTTGATGTACTCCGTACCAAGAGATTATTCAACAATTTGAAGAAGTGTTATTTCTGCTAGAAAGAAGTGGTTTTTCTAGGATATGCAGCTAATAGAGGTGACTTACCAGTCAATGATGAAAAGAACTAAGCTATTGTTAAGTGGCCAACTCCAACCACCTATACCGAGGTAAGAAGTTTTCATAGACTGGCATCCTTTTACTGAAGGTTCATTAGAAGCTTTGATATCATTGTTGCACCTCTCACTAAGCTAACAAAGAAAAATATCGAGTTTAAGTGGGCTGAGAAAGAGGAGAGAAGTTTAGTTAAAGTAAAGACAAGATTAACTTCTACACCAGTATTAGCTTTACCGACATTTTTGAGCTTGAACATAATGTGTCAAGCGTTAGGATACGCAGTCTCTTGATGCAAGAAGGCTAACTAATTACCTACCATAGTGAAAAGTCGAGAAGACCTCAATTGAACTATTTAATATATGACAAAGAACTCCTAGTGCTTATCCAAGCACTCCAAGTATAGCGGCACTACCTATTGTTGAGAGAACTTGTCATTTTCACAAATCATGAATCCTTGAGGCACCTCAGAAGTCAAACCAAGCTATTGAAGAGGTAAGCACGATGGGTTAAATCTTAAATTCTTAAAAGGATTTAACTTTATAATCAAGTATAAGTGAGATAAGAATAATATAGTTGTTAGTGCATTATCAAGAAGACATGTTCTTCTTACTGAGTTGTAGAACAAACTATTAGTGTTTGTGAGCATCAAGAGTAGTATCCTCAAGACCCCTATTTTGGTCCTATATTTGGACAATTTATAGAGGGAAGAATGGTGGATGGCTACCATATGGAAGATGGTTATCTATTTCGAAGCGGCAAGCTATGTATGCCGACCAGTTCTATATGAGAACTATTAATAAGGGAAGCTCATGATGGAAGACTCTCTGGCCATTTTGGAGAGAAGAAGATGTATAAGTTATTGAGTAGAAGGTTCTTTTGGTGTAAGATATGTGCATAAGATTGTTGAGACATATGCTACTTGCAAGAGGGTTCCGAACAAGAGAAAGTAATGCCTTTACCAATCTCAACCAAACCCTAGATTGCGTTGAGCATGGACTTTTTTTTTAGATTACCAAGGACTGTCCGAGACAAAGATTTAGTGATGTTCGCTGTGAATAGATTTAGTAAGATGGCACACTTTATGTCTTACTCTAGAACTAATGATGCTTCAGCTATTACTTCTCTCTTTTTGTTGGAAATTGTTCGTTTGCATGGTGTATGGAGAAGTATAGTATCAGATAGAGATCCAAAGTTTCTAAGCCATTTTTGGAAGACCTTTTGGCGTCATATGGGAACTAAACTACTTTTAACACTTCCTATCACCCCTAAACCTATAGCCAAACAAAAGTAGTCAATTGTACTTTAAGATTACTACTTTGGGTTGTAGTAGGGAAGAACTTAATAGATTAGGATTTTTGTTCGCCCGTAGTGGAATTTTCTTACAACTGCATAATACATGACACTAACAAATAAGTGCCTTTTAAAGTCATCTATGGTTTCAATCTAGAGCTACCCCTTGATCACACCCTAGTAACCATGCTTAAGTAAGAAGACCCTGATGTAAGGGCCCAAGCACACTCTCTATGATAGAATTTTAAGAAAGTTACCTAGTACATTAACTAAGCCAAGAGGATGAGACAGAAGAGTAAAGGGAGGAAGTCAGCAAAGTTTCAGCCCGAAGATTTGGTATGGCTACACTTGAGTAAGGAGAGGTTTTTGAAAAAGAGAAATAATAAGTTGTCTACCTAAGCCAAAGGTCCCTTCAGAATACTCCAAAAGATCAATGACAATGCCTGTCGACTGGAATTATCTGAAGACTATGGAGTTTTTGACATTTTTAACAATACTAACCTCAACCCTTATCAACTTAAAGGAGAATTAACCAAAGATTAGCTAGATTTGATCCCAAATCCAAATCAACTCAGAGGGGATGATAAGAATCAAACTACTGGACCTTTAACCTGAACTTAAGCTTAAGGTATTGATTGGACTGACAAAGCAGATTTTACTGTTCAAACCAACTCCTACCAAGGCTGAGTTGATTCTCACTATCGACCAACTCTACATGACAAGCTAAGTAACTTCTCATTTGTCAATAATCAACTGTTGACCTAAAATGTGCTCTACTGGTAGCTCGGTACTTTTTACAAGTCTACTCTACCATGACCATGTTGACTAATAGCTCGGCAATACTAGTGTCGAGAACTACAAAGCACATCCAGGCCTATATGTCTTGGAAGGAACCCTAAGTCTACTCGGCAACATCCATCCTGACCATATCATCTATCTATTACTACCAAAATGTCTCCAATGACACAATGATATGTATCCAGTCCTACATAAAAGGATTCTGCTACACCAATTACGAATTTATTTTGAATTATCATATGCATACTTTGTTATTCGTTGCACTTTATTACTTTTAGACAATACCCCTTTTTTTCTTTTCCATTTTAAATAGGATGCCTTAAGTTTTCGAGTATAAATACCCTTTGTAATAGGTATCCACACAACAATCATACATCTAATATTAATTATACTTCCTTTCATGAGCTACTGTGCTTACTTTCCTCTTCTTACTCTTATCTTAACCCTTAAACAAGGTAAGGTGGTAAGTGACCTCACCAAGCTGCTTGTACATCATATCGGGTTAGCTTCGTAAGTTCATGGGGTTTCCTTGGTGCATCATATCCTCGGAATTGTTTGTGATTTTGCTTGTTTATCTCATTTCAATTTTTGCATTTCATCACCCTTTATTTCAAGCTTTCTACAAGCTTAAACCTACCTTGATACCCCTGCCCTTGTCTATTCTCAACGCAACATATCAAACATCATCATGAACACACCCAAATAAAGGGGGGTTTGTTACTAGCAATCAGGCCAGTACCTTCCACTACCTTGCTCTCCTGCCTTTCAAAAGGCCTCTTGACAATCTCACAAAGCTCATTTAGGTTGACATTATTAGTCGAATGAATTTTGCACACTACTGAGTGGGCAGCCCCCCATAGGAATTAGCTACCTACTTATTGCTAGCGAAGGTGCGATCATGGTTAAACACAAACCACACTTGTTAGTCCTACACTTAGGGCTTGGGTTGTTGAGCCTTACCATTTTGCTGCTGCTATTGGTTGTTCTACCCATTGTAAGCATTTGAAACTTCAGGCACTCGAGTGTGTTTGCTTTACCTTTCAACTTCATTAAGTCTGGCCTGGTGTTCTTTTTTATGTGCAGCAAACTCTTCAAGCAGTTTTTCCAACTGCTCTAGTCGCTGCTTAAGGGTTTATGTAATTGGAGGCTAATTGTTCAAAGGTTAGTTGTTGGGATCCACAACATGAGACATAGTAAACAAAGGGAGCAGGAAAAGTGTCTAGGAAATGTTTATAGTATTCTGATATCGAGTGAGTTAGGTTCCTATAGACAGTAACAAATGTTATTTATAGGATTTTGTTGGTAGAGTATTTGGAAAGTTGGGCTTCGTGCTTGATTGCGAAGCTTGCAAAATAAGACATAATGATGGGCATCAAGGTGTTATCTGGTGTAGCCACTCCAATGCTTAAGTTAGTATTTTAAGTATATGAAGAGTAAGGACACAAGAATGTTGTAAAGTAGGCTTAGTAAGCAAAGAGTCTAAGTGGTTTACCGTTAGGATATATGTTGATATTCATAGAAGAGGGCTACCAAAATTTAAGGGACCAATTGTGACATTTTGGCACGTTCGCATGTCATGGTAGTAAGAGTGTACTCATCCAACATAGTCCAAATTTAGTGGGTTGTGGTTGTTAACCTAGTCTCCCAGCCTTATCTTCTGTATGTTTAGGTAGGTCGCCTAGTAGGCTTAGGGTGAGGTTAGCTAAGAAGGCAATGAAGCTAAATACTAGTTGGTGGAGTTAGGCCATGGGTCCAGGCTAGTTGGTATGGGCTTAAGGAGCTTAAGTCCAAAATATCCTATCAATATCAATAATCACCAATGGGTGCTTAGGAACTATCGGCACTTTGTTTCATACGAGGAAAAAAATAAAAAGGGAAAAAATCAAAGGAAGGAATTAGAAGTAAAAAATTTATGTTAAAAGTATTACTTAAATGTGTTTAGATAACAAAGAAAAGAAAAATAAACGAATGATAATTATTACTAAAGATAAAAAAAAAAGATAATATAAAATTACCAATATGCTATAAAAACATAGGGGGAAAGCATGTTTTTACTTCTTAACATTTAATTGTTTATTAGAGTTTTTTTTTTTCTTTTTTTCCTTTTATTTAAGTTGTCAACGTTTTCAAAATCTTATAAAACTAGGATTACAATTGAATCCATTGAATTACTATCACCTTATAACACATATAGCTTTAAATTGGTTCGTGGTAATTGATTTAACAAAATGATAATACTTAATATATTTAATTAAATAATATTGTTCTTAAATTCAACCAATAAATTGTTTAGGGCTTTCGAAATTAGACAGGTTGGTTTGAGATAAACTGTAGCAAATGGGGATGTATAGGATTGGTTTACAAAACAAACAAGTATGGGTAGAACAGCTAGGGTAGGGGTAGGGGTAGGGGATTGATCTATTTGGTGAAACTCTTTTGATGCTTAAGTTAATTATAACTATGAGAAAGTGTGTAACTCTTAAAGGCAAGATACTCAAATATGAAGTTAACGGAGTGTGTATTCGTAAAATTTACCTTTAGAGAGAGAAATGGTTAGAGTGTTTATAATTTAGATCTCAACCCAAGTCAACTCAAAACCCATAACCTAGACGACTTTTCCTAGTTTTTCGAGGCTTATGGTTGAAAAAATATTTTGATATAGTCAAGGTACAATTGTTTTAGACCTTGTGTTAATCTTTTTGCATTAAATATTTAGGGGTATGATACGTCCAAGCCATGCGGACTTTAAGAGGGAAAACCTCAAATGTTGCTTCATATTTAATAGGTTGTAGGTGGTGTACAAATGAGTACGTAGGACTCTATTATAAGACATATAGCTTCTACTATAAGGCTACCATTGCTCTTTACTGCTATTCTAAGGGAACCAGCTTAGAAAAAGTTGGTTTGGATGCTGAGAAGCTTACCTTAAGCTTGAGTAGGTCAGCTTGATCTTGGGGGCTCATGTCTAAACTTATCCCAAGGCCTAGGCAGGTTGGATTAGACCTATGGATCCAGTCCAAAATTGACTATCAATACATAATATAGTACAAAGTAATATTAAATAAATTTAATTATTTAATATAATAATATTATAAATATTACATAAAAATAATTAAAATTTAAAAAAAGGCTTGAAAAATTTGTGTAAATCTTAGCTAATATTGCCTAATTATCAAAGAGGCTAATACATCCCAAGATATACGAAAAATTTGACCAATTTAATCAAAGTTTTAATTTTTTAAGGTTTTGAAAATATTGAGGATTTCGATTGAACAAAAAAAATAAAGGTTAAGAACTTAAAGAAATGTAGGTAATAATTTTTCAAGCCTATTTATTTCCCAATTTAACCTATATTGATCAACGAAATATTAAGCATATTATGAAATTTTCAAATCGGGTGAGGAATTGATGGTGGGTGGATGGTTTGAGTGTTGCATTTTAAATGTTAAGATTCTATAATTTTGCTAGTTTTTAGGAGATGTCACTGTAATTTATCCTCATTTAAATTATAGAATGGCAAAACAATGTTAATGCTTCATCAATTGATGCAAATTTTTGTATTATGGAGAATGATTTATATAGAGAGTTATTTTTAAGTGTGGGTGACAATTGAAAAAACTTATAGTTTTATTATAAATATATATATAATTACTTAAAAGGTTTCAACCTATGAATCATAAGGAGGTCAAGGATTATTTGACAGAAGCCAATTAATAAAATAGATGAAAACTTAAGTAAAAGAGAGATGCTAATTTATTAGAGGCTAAAAGAGGGACAAGCAAGTAAGCATGTTGGAATATATACCTAATTATTTCCTTTTTGATTAGATAGACTACGAGTAGGTATTGAAGGTTATGTTTTGCATACGATTTCTCGAAACTTATTCCTACAAAGTAAGTATAGATTCTTCTTTAAACCCTATACCCATCCTAGATTATATACTCTTAAGTATACAAGATATAGATTTTTTAGGACAATCTATATTTACCTTGAAAAAAAAAATAATTAATAATATTAAATATAACACAATATTATATTTTTACCTAAATATATAACCTATCTCCTACTAAGAAAAGGGGGGGGGGGGGGGGGGGGGGGGGGGGGGGTGGGGTGAAATAAGCTATCCATTAGAATCCTTAAGAATATTCTAGAGTTCCTAATTCATAGTTGCTCCTCTTTATGTTAAGTTAAATTTTATTCAATCCATTATAGTTTATATTGTTTTAATTAAAGTCACATTCTAAGGTAGATGATAACCTTATTATTGTATAAATAATTATCCAATATGGGATGCAATTATGCATCTCTTTTTTTTTTCTTTTTTTTTACGGAGAATAGGATGTTTAGATATATAAATTTGTTGAACAATTTAATTTTAAAAGAATTTACTTGCCCTTGATTACAAATTTGGTTATAATAAGAGGAAAAGAAATTAAGGGAATTTTACACTTTTAGTTTTCAAAATTTGCCACTTTTTTTAATTAAGTCCTTGAATTTTTTTTTTAAATTTTAGTCCTTAAAATTTTTAAAAGTTTGCAAAAGAGTTATCCATCAAAGAACTATTAATTTTTTTTTGTTAATAGAGGGCTCTTTTACAAACTTTTGAAAACTTTGAGAACTAACATAAAAAAAAAAAGTTTGAGAACTCAATTAGAAAAAAGTGCCAAATTTTGAGAACTAAAATAGTAATTTTCCCTTTTTTTCTTTTTCATATTCCTGGCAAAAAGTATGAACCATAAGTTAAGGTCCTTCACAAAATATCAGCTAAAAGAATGGGATCACTTATCAACTCTATCCTTACTATGGATCAAATTTCTTTCTCCACTGAAAAATTAGGTGAGGAAGGTAATCAACACGCTAAGCCTCTCTTCATAATAGTAAGGGTAAATAACATCATCATAGCCAGAGTCCTCATCAACAATGGGTCATCATTAAATGTTTGCCCCCTTGCTACCCTATATCTATTGGGTATCGATGCAACCGCAATCAAGTCGAGTTCAACAACAGTTAAGGCTTTTAATAGATCCAAGAGAGAAATTATTAGAGAGATCAACTTACCAACTGATATTGGCCTGCAGACTTTCAACATTCGATTTGAGGTACTAGACATCCCGAGGACCTTCAACCTCTTATTAAGAAGACCCTAAATTCATTCAGCAAGGACCATACATTCAAGTTTACACCAGAAGGTTAAATTCATCTCAAATGGCTAGGTCATAATGATTCTGGGTAACTAAGATTATGAAATATAGAAAGAAAGGACCATACCCTACATTGGCATTGAGGAGCAGTAGGACTTTAGGCTTTAAATATTTGAAGAGGTGTGCATGATTACCAATTAGAGGAAAGATGAGAGGCCAAAATTCAAAGAAGGGTAGTTTGGTACCTATGGGCTCGGCTACATTCTAACTCCGATGGTAGGGTGGTAAACAATGTAAGTGAGGGTAAAAAGGGGTGACAAATTGTATCACATCCTGATGACCTTTCTACTACTGATAGACATTCATCCAGGTTAATATTTAGACCTTAAAACCTACCAAAGAGGATACCCCTGCCAAGAATGAAATAATAGGCCCATCCTACAAGCTCCAGCACCTGAATAACTGGTTCTCCATCCCTATGAATAGCGATAAGTCTTCTCTAGGGTAAAGGATAAACCAGAGTTTAATATTTTCTTGAGCTTTGTAATAATTACCTTTGATCTACAAATATGTACTTGAAAGAATTGTTTAATCCAATAAAAGAACAGTTTCCTTTTTCTTCATTACACTCCATTCCTTATTTACTTACACTCCTTTCTTTACATGCTTTTTGCTCAGATCTAATGCTCTGAATAAAAGCTAGGGATACCCCTTGCAAATAGGTCATGAAAATGTTGATATCACTTTTGGCCCTACTAAGTTGGTCATCAAGAGTAATGTCGATGACTACGGTGATGTACAAGAAAGCTGGCAAAGACATAAAATAGGTAAAATTTCCATTGAGAAGCCAACTGAGACAATTAATGTTAGGATAGATGACAACCTTAAAAATTTGAAGATCGAAGGGAACTTAAAAGAGGAACAGAAGGTAGAAATAATTGCACTACTGTTTAAGTATCAAGATGTGTTTGCAGTCTTATAAAGATATGCCTAGGTTAGATCTATCAATTGTGGTCGACTATTTAGCCATACGAGAAGATATCAAACCTAAAAAGTAGAAGTTCGGGAGATTCCAACCAAATATCTTGTTAAAAATTAAAGAAGAAGTTAAAAAACTATTGAAAGTCAATTTCATCAAAGTATCTGATTATCCTAAGTAGCTAACATTGTGCTAGTGATGAAAAAGAATAGAAAAGTTAAAGTATGTGTAAATTTTTGAGACCTTAATCAAGCAACACCTAAAGATAACTTTCTTTTGCCTCATATTAACGTCTTGGTAGATAATACTGCTAGGAGCTACCTCTCCTCCTTCATGGATGAATTTTCTAGATATAATCAGATTAGAATGTCTAAAGAAGATAAAGCTAAGACAACATTCATTACAACTTGGTGCACATTTTGCTGCAAAGTAATGCCTTTCAAACTCAAAAATGCTAAGGTAACTTACCAAAAAGCCATGGTCGTAATTTTTCATGACATGATGTGTAAAGAAGTTGAAGTATATGTAAATGATATGATTGCAAAGTCCAAAGAGAGAGAAAATCATGTAGATAACCTGAGAAGATTATTTGATAGGTTAAGAAAATTTCAATTGAAGCTCAACCTAAACGAATGCACCTTCGAAGTAACTTCAGGGAAATTATTGGGTTCATAATCAACCAAAGCAGCATCAAAGCGGACCTTGATAAAGTCAAAGCAATAGTCGATTTACCCTCTTCATGTACACTAAAAGAAATTAGATGCTTATTGGGCTGCTTAAACTACTTAGCTCAGTTCATATCTTAACTTACAAATAAATGCCATCCTTTGTTTGAGTTGTTGAAAAAGAACTCTAAGATAGATTGGGACAGAGAATGTGAGAAAGCCTTCACATCAATCAAGCAGTACCTCGTGAACCCTCCAATTTTGGTAATTCCTAAACCTAGAAAACCCTTATTTCTACACCTTATAATATTACTAGAATTCATGGTGTGTATGGTTGGTCAGAAGGATAAGGAAGGAAAAGAGCGGGCCATATACTACTTAAGTAAGAAGTTTACTAAAGAGGAACAAAAGTATTTAGAAATTAAAAAGATGTGCTGTGCTTTGGTTTGAGTAATGCATCAGTTCAAGCAATATATGCTGTATTACTAGATTGAATTGCTGACTTAGCATGATCTCCTAAAGTACTTGGCAGATAAATAAACCCTAATTGGCAGAATCTTAAAATGGCAAATGTTACTATCAAAATTCAACATTACATAAATGAACCAAAATTCAGTTAAGGGGTAAGCTCTAGCAAATCGGTTAGCAGAAAATCCCTCTAATGATACCCCCTAAGAGTACAAATCAAATTCCTCAATGAAGATATCTTAGTAACTTAAGGAAGTTTTGATAAAGAAAAAGATGATGAACCTCCATAGTGGAAAATGTTCTTTAACGGAGTTGCTAATGTGTCTAGCTATAATGCTCATTTTCTCATACACCAACAATATCACTGAGTACGAGATGTGCATCATGGGGCTCAAAATGGCTATGCATAAGGATATTAAAGAATTAAAAGTATATAGAGATTCTTCACTCATTATTGGCCAAGCTCTGGGGGAATACAAAACAAAGGATTCTAAACCGGTGCCATATCACTGACACTTAATTGAATTAATGGAGAAATTTAAGGAAATTACTTTCACTCACATACCAAAGATACAAAATCAATATGCTGATGCATTAGCTACGTTGGCATCTATGATTCGAATATTTGGTGGAGTCAAAATTAAGCCCCTCACCATTGAAATTGAAGAAAAGCCTACCTTCTATTTAGCAATTGAAGGTACACATAACAAAAAGCCTCGATACTATGATATTAAAATGTCCCCACATCAAGACACATACTTTGAAGAAGCTGAGAAAAAAAGACAAAAAGACAATCAGGAGATTGGCTACCCAATTCTTAGTAAGCAAGTCCACTTCGGTACATTTTTAAGTGTGTAGGTCACAAAGAGGCCAAGGTTTTGATAAGAGAAGTACATAAAAAAGTATGTGGCCACCACATGAATGGTTATATGCTCGTTAAGAAGATTATGAGGCTAAGATATTACTAGTCAATAATGGAAGGTGATTGCATCAAACATGTTAAGCATTGTCACTTATACCAAGTTTATACAAACATGACAAATGCCCCACCTCAAGAATTATACACTCTTTTAACCATAGCCATTTTCAATGTAGGGTATAAACATCATTGGCCAAATTACTCCAAAGCATCCAATGGGCATTACTTTATACCGGTCGCCATTGACTACTTTAGTAAGTAGGTTGAGGCCTCATCCGATTCAAGTGTTACAAAATGGTTAGTAGTCAAGTTCATCAAAAGAGATATCTTGGCTCAATATGGAGTTCCAGAAACAATCATCACAAACAATGGCACTAATCTCAACAACAAACTTATGTCAAAGTTATGCCAACAGTTCAGGATCATTCACAGAAACTCTACCCCTTATCGACCTTAGAAGAATGGAGCTGTTGAAGCAACCAATAAAAATCTCAAAAGAATAATTGAAAAGATGGCTATTACATACAAGGATTCTCATGAAATATTGCCATTCGCGCTCATGGCTTATTGAACCTCCATCAGAATGTCAATAAGGGCAACGCCCTACTCCTTAGTATATGGTACTAAGGCAGTATTATCGATGGAAGTTGAGATCCCGTCTCTCAAAGTACTATCTAAAACTCAATTGGACGAGGCTAATTAGGTAAAGAAACGTATGAAGCAGCTAAATTTGATTGATGAGAAAATGTTGATAGCCTTGTATCATAATTAATATTACTAACAAAGAATGGCTCAAGCTCTTAATAAAAGGGTACAACCCTGGAATTTTAAAGAGGGTAATATGGTGTTAAGAAAAGCTCTTCCCAACACACAAGACTCTAGAGGAAAATTCACTCTCAACTATAGGGGCCCCTATATCGTAAAGCAAGTATTACTAAGAGAGGTTTTAATTTTGTCCCAAATGGATGGTTCAGAATTGAGAGATCCTGTAAATGTTAACGCTGTAAAATTATACTACCCATGAAAGTCAATGGGAATTTTTACTCAAGAACACGAAAATGCCAATGATCTTAAATGTTATGTTAGTTTAATTTTCATCTTCTACAAGCAGAGTTGGTGTCCTTTGTAATTATTAGCATTAGAATCATCTCCATCACTTTTCTTGCTCCATCAAAAGGTCCTATTCCCTCACTCTATTTAAATGAACCCATATACTGAAAAAACGAAAGAAGGTGAGGTATAAGATATAGAACATTAATGATTAACAAAGCTCTTTAAAAATACTTTATTACGAGTTGATCCTCCTCAATAAGGAGTTTTATTGCAATCTTTCAGGGGAAAGAAAAATCTAAGTAGGCGAATATATCTCATGGTAGATATTTATTTGTCAGAGATAAGGAATTCAGTTCATAAAAGTCTAAAAGACAAATTAGCTGAAGAGTAAGAAGAGGGCATTCTGTATTGGGCTAATTTCTATGACTTGTCAAAAGGGCTAATAAAGTTTCAAGTTTGAATTCATTTCAAAAAACAAGTCAATTGGTTTTGACAAGACTTTTCGAAGAAAGGTTTGATAATTTGGATGCTATCAACAAGACCGAATAAGTACTTCTATACAATGTTATTGCATCTACAATTAACTTTTATCTCCTAAGCTAGAAACCAGCATTTAGGATACTCTCTTCCTTCTTAGTAAAACTTTTGCTATTCCAGTTGATTCATAAGACTTTGTCTTAACTCTCTTTAAGGTTTTCAACTAGCCTAGAAGGCGTATACCTTTCAAATTCTCTTTAGGGTCTCAGTTGGCTTAAGGAGCACTTTACTCGTTCGTCTAAGTTAGTCAGCTCATAGGGATATAGCCAAGCTTTCAATTTCTTTTTAGAGTCTTAGCTAACTCAAGCAGTGCTTTGCCCGTTCACCTAGGTTAGTCGGTTCATAGGGACATGACAAAGCTTTTCAATTTCTCTTTATGGTTTTAGCTAGTTCAAGGAGCACTTTACCCATTCACCTAAGTTAGTGAACTCATAAGGGCACAACCAATCTTAGCCTGCCCAAGGAGCGCTTTGCCAATTCATTTAGATTAGTCAGTTCATAGGACATGACCAGGCTGTCAATTTCTCTTTAGGGTCTTAACTAGCTCAAGGAATATTTCGCCCGTTTGTCTAGGTTAGTCAACTCATAGGAGTACGACCAGGTTTTTCAATTTCTCTATAAGGTCTTAGCCAGCTCAAAGAGTGCTTCGCTCGTTCGCCTAGGTTAGTTAATTCATAGGGGCACGACCAAGCTTTTCAATTTTTCTTTAGGTTCTTAACTAACTCAAGGAGCACTTTGCCCATTTGCTTAGGTTGGTCAACTCAAAGGAACACGACTAGACTTTAATTTCTCTTTAGGGTCTTAGTCAGCTCAAGGAGTACTTCACCAATTTACCTAAGTTAGTTAACTCATAGAGACACGACCAAGCTTTCAATTTCTCTTCAGGGTCTTAACCAACTTAAGAAGCGGCTCACCCATTCACCTAGGTTAGTTAGCTCATAAAGGCATACCAAGATTTCAATTTTTTTTTAAAGTCTTAACCAACTCGAGGAAGGTTTTGCTCGTTCACTTAGATTAGTTAGGTCATAAGGGCATAACCAAGTTTTTAAATTCTTTTAGAGTTCTTGCAGCCTATAAGGGTGCTACCTTCTTTCAGTTTCCTTTTTTGTTTCAGCCAACTCATAGAGCACTTCCTCTCTCTTTCAACTCTTACCATTTACCAAATCCCAGTGAACCAAGCATAAAATAGCTAGCTCCTTAGGGCAATTTCGCTCCTTAGGGCAATTTCGCTCCTTAGGGCAATTTCACTCCCTAGAGCGAAAATAGTGTCTCCTATTGTTTTTGTGGCAAAATTTTACTCAATTTTCACCATAAAGAGGGGCGGTTATAGACATCTTATTTTTTCCACTTTTTATATATTTTTTATTATTTTAAATATTTTTTTTAAAAATAGGGTAAGGGGTCCTAATTTAGGAAAAAAAATACTAAAAATATAAAATATAGAAAAATAAAAACAAAATTTGATAGTTTGGATAAAATCACAAATAATAAGATTTAGAAAATACAAAAAAGTAGAAAATCTAGAAAAATGAAAAAAATAAGAACAATAGATTATTAGCGTATATAAAACTTAGTTTCTAATTTTAGTGATTAGTTTATTCAATTTATAGAAAATAATAAATAAATAAAATATACATAAAAAAAAAGTGATGGGAAGAGGGTCAAACCAGGAGCAAAACCTGGTCTGTAACAAATAAGGCTAAAGGCCATAATAGTGGGCAAAGCCCATGCATGTAGGCACAAAAAGAACTTGCTTCATTTTTTCAATCGAGCGCAAGGTCACATGTATTGCATATAACTATGAAATTTTCTCGACTGTTTCTCCATTTTCTTAGCTTTTCCCTAGCTCCTTCCATGCGTGAACTAGCCTAAAGTCTCATGTTCAAGGCTCGATTTTGTGTGTTTTTTGTACGATTCTGCCTGAATTAATGATGGAATCGTATGGAACATATGGCCTACTTTTAATCCTACCCAAAAACATGTCTAAATTCGAAAATTTACTAAGTCAAATTCGTAATCAAAAATGGAAAATAATTTAAATACATGCCATTGACTTAAGCTTAATTCAAGCTTTATTGATGAGAATCTAAGCTTATAATTTTTGTTTTAAGCAAGTTTAAAGACTCTTAACTATGTTTTAACCATCCATTTCATTCAAAATCATCAATTCATATTGAAATTCGTCAACATCCATTAATTGGAGAAAATGAAAATTTACTCCGATTTTCAACTTTTCAAGCTTAACAAAGGTTAGAGGAGTATAAAAGGGGGTTCAGGAGTCCTTCTCAATCATGAAAAAATAATCAAATCATTCTCATTCGAGCTTAATCTCTAGTTTCTCTCTCTAGCACGATTTCTCTCTCTTTCTCTCTCTCTCTCTCTCTACAGTAATACCTTTCACGGTGGTTTTCAATGAAAACTACCACCACCATCTACTTCCTCGTCTTCAAGAACCCCTAACCCAATACACTAAACACGCTAAGCAACCACCATACGCACCCACCACTACTACCGTTGATAACCACCTAGCTACACAACCTAAATGGCCACCAAACTTGGTGGCACTTCTCCTACCCCCTAAAGCCAATAAAAAACTCATGAATCTTTCGTTCCCTGCTTAAAATAGTAACTGGAAAGTTCCATTTGAAGTCACCCGAGTTCACATACTTCTTCTTGCAAATCAGATTTGACTCAAGTCGACCATTTGACCAATGACTCGACTAGTTACTCTGAATCTGACCCGTGCAAAGCTCCATTTAGTCTTGCCCCTTTTTTAATTATTTGTTTATTCTTGAATTTTTCATTTTATTCTTGTAATTGTAAAAAATATGAAAAAAAAGAAAGAAGAAAGAAAAGGAAAAAGAAAAAAAAAAGAAAGAGAAGAGACTTTTATTTTATTCATTTAGAGTAATGTGTGCTTAGGTTGAAAAAAAATAAAAGTAATAATAATAAATAAATAAATAGTAATAAAAAAAAGGAAAAATAAAGGGGACAAATGTTCTATTACTTAGAAAAATAAAATTTTCAAAATAAATTAAAATATAATAAATAAACCATTTTCAAAATTAGAGCACTTTTAGAATTTTCCTAAAAAATAAAATTCTGAATTTAGGACTCTTTTAGAAATTTTCCTTGAATAACTAGAACCGAGCTAAAATATAAACTTGACTTTTTTTCAAAAATTAAAACCAACCAATACATTAAAGTTTTATTAAAAAGAATTATGTATATCTAATTTTAAATAACGGGTATATAGATACCTATGGGACGACGTAAAAAACGAAAAAAATAATTTTTTCCACTTTAGTCACTCAATTCAAAAGAGAAAGATTTTCATCTATTTAGTGTCAATTTTTTTAATGATGATTTCCAAGAAATTGAATCTCAATTTCAAAAGTTAATAGTATCCATAAAGGTTTAAAAACCTAATCCTTAGACTCAATCTTCTGGTTTCCAAAACTGTTTGGATAAAATTAGTTTTATCAAAAAACTAATAGGTAAGTTATAACCAACCTACTCAATTGATTATAATTTAACTCTTTTTCCCAACTCTGGTCGAATAACGACTCCAAAACATTTCAAAAATAAAAATAAAAAACGGTTTTTTTTTTAAACTTTAGTTGATAATAAGTATTAAATAGATAAGGTTTAATATTGACGAGTTTAAAAAAAAAAACTTATTTATAAAAACCAATAAAAATCAGGCTCAACAGACACTTTAAGAGGTATGTTGGAGATGGTTAAGGAATTAGGAAAATTGCAATTTGACACCTCATCAAGCCTATAATTATATGTTAGTAGGGATAAAAAATTCTAATCACTCCTAAAACAGCCTATAAAAATATAAAGCCTCCTTCTTTTGCAAATTTTGTCATTTGAAGATTTAGAATATTAGAAGGAAAGGGATTTAAAGAGAGGAAGTAGGAAAGGAAAGGAAAACTTAGAAAGAAAATAGAGTAAAATAAGGTGTTGAAGAGTTCTTGACGATGACTAAGAACTAGGTGTAAAGCAAGACCACCGTTTAAAGGAGTGGTTAGCGCTTAGTCTGGCGGAGAAACCCTCTCCCTCCTACAGTGGTCGAAGCTTTAAGTTCTAGTAAGTGACCGTTTTACCTTGATTTTAACTAAGATTTAGAAAAAATAGCAAATGATTTTTTAAATTTTGAAACATGGTTTTTCTAAGTATTTTTGCACAAGAAATTCAAATCTCAAACTAAATTTTCGAAATTTTAAGTACTAGTACAGGATCCTTAAGATAAGCTTTCCCATCACTGATTTTCGAAAAACCATTTGATGTAGTTTGGACTCAAATTTTTATGAGTACACTTTTAATGCTATGTGGTCAGATTTTCAAAATTGAATCGTTGAATTTTTGGAAAATTTTAGTTTTCACAAAAGTAGTACACTTGTGGTTATGATTTTCTTAAGAAGCTTGATGAATTTCTATAAAACCATGTTATAATCTATATCTATTAGTATGAAACAACTAAAAATGAGTTATTTTAACTTTTAAGTTGATAATTTTTAAGTTTAAGTTGAAATTTGGTAGTATAAGCTTAATTCTAAAGTTTTCTAAGGAATTTATATCTAAGTAAAATGTGTAATATGGAAGTATAAAGAGTAGCTATAGAATTGAGTTGTTAACATACTACAAACATAAGTTTATTAAGGTTCTGTTACTTAGAGTAAGTTGAATTATGTATAAAGTAATAAAATATAGAAACAACAACAAGGTTAGAAACTGTATCAAAAACTAGATTAAAATGTAATTCGGTATTGAATATTTTGAGCACATTAAGAATCGAAACTAGGTCAACAGTTTGTATATGGACTCTACACCCTTACCATAGTTAGAATATAAGTCAGAAACTTCCTAGATAAGAATCTAAATTAGAATGGTAGGTCAAAACCTATGTAATTTAACTAAAACCTAATAAATAGTTAGAGAAATTCACTCAACTCAGACTAAAAACATGCATAATATTGAAAATAAATTCTTGCTTCATATGGTGACTAAAAGCTAAATTGTGTATTAAATTTTTAGAAATCATCAACAAGGACACGTACAACGTTAAAGAATAAAGTAACACTACGTCAAAGTAAGTTAAGATCATGGCTTTGCAACTTGTTAGGGTACTATATCAGAGTATCTGGAGGCTTAAGAGTACAATTGTTTATGGTTGTAAATTAACTATTTGTGTTCATGCTACATGTGCAACTAATAAACTAATTTGTGATGGGAGTTGAACTCCTCGGAGTATTACTTTATGTAAGTTTGTATTCTTTGTTTTGCTTGAAACTTGTTTAACCACCTTCAAATGAAACTAATCAAGGTCTAACCTCTAATCTAATAAGACATGCATAACAACTCATTAAGAGAAACGCTTAGGTGTATCAAACCAAATACAGACCCCTTTGATGCGGATAACTGAAATAGTTATTTCTTCATCTTTAGTTAAACTAAGTAACAAAAGAGAAAGTCGTAACAAAAGAGAAAGTCGTAACAAAGTAAGGAGCCGTGGCTCGAAGGTAGTCTAGGGATTTCACAAATCTAGGTTTGGTTTGATTTAAGTCACGTTAAAACTAGTCAATCCGAGTTAGAGCGAATGGAATTTCTCTAACTCCATAATAAACCAAATAACATTGTAGAGCGAATGGAATTTCTTTAACTCCATAATAAACCAAATAACATTGTGTGATGTTGCATATGACTATTTGCATTGCATTTAATTTCATCTTATTAAACTTAAAAACCTTACTTGTGGTTATAATTTGTACTATTTGATCTCTATCTCGCTTATTGAACCAGTTGTGTACAAATCTATATAAATTCTATTACAGGTACTAACTAAAGAATAAAGATGCGAGATAAATCCAACTGCAAGTTAGTATGCAAGGGGTTAGGAAGTGATGAGAAATGTGAAGACTGTTGAAACTAGTTCACTTTGGAAGTTTTTATTCTTTGGAGAAAATTAACCGGTCTCCTTAGGTAACCACTAATTTTCTAATGAGATACGTATATATATGTGTCTAAGACTTGTGGCTTTTGAAACTTTACTTGAAAATTGAAGTCATTTGATGTAAATATTGTTATACAAATATAAATCAAGTACTAATAACATGTACTTTAAGTTTCTTGTGTGAATATTGTGAAAGAAATACCACAAGTTCTACTTATAACAAGTATTCTATTGGATGTTTCACACAGATTGAGTCATGTTCGGCTTATATAGGCTATATCTATGATAGCTGCTTTGAGGTTATCTTCTATTTTAGATTAGTTTATATGCCGAGACTGTTACAGTTCCATCCGTTTGGTGCGTAACAGTTTGCCTCTCAACTTTTCTCATTCGTTTTATGTGTAAAAGGAAGAAAAAATTCAATAGTTTCTTTTATTCCTAATAAGCCTTCATAGGCTTTTTTTAATAAGCCATTGGACTTTTTTTTAAGCTTTAGGCTTGTTTATAAAGTATTGAATTTGGCCTGACCCATTTACCATCAAAAGTCCATTCGAGTTATGAAAGAATTTAGGAGGCTTCATCTAATCTATTAATTTTCAAAAGCAATGCAATGAATGTAATCGAGAACTCTTCTCACTCAATCGCTGGAATCTCGCAACGGCTAACATTGAGTACCAACATCTCCAAATAAAGCTCTCTTCCTCCTCATTTGCACAATTCTACGAAATGCTGAGAATTCAAAAAACGTTGACACTGCTGTTATCACTCCACAAAGGAACATAATAGCTAATCAAGTAAGAACAAATAACCGAAAAGCACGAATTCCTTATTCAATTCACTATAACATGTGTAGTTTTAAGAAACCAAGTTTTTCATTGCTTCTCCTCCTCCCATACCTCACTCTAATAATATCTCTCTATGTATAATGTATATTTAGCCAAAAATTATGGAAAATTTGACCATAATTCAAGATAAATAGCAAGTTTTATTTACAATTGCTTCTGGTCACCGAGAATTAATATTTATCCCACTCAACAGCCTTAGCAAGATCAAAGTATGCCTATATTTAAAACTTAGCATTTTGGGCCTCGAAACTTATTCACTTACGAAATTAACCACTTTGGTTATGAAATCAAAGAAAATTCCCCTTCATATAACTATAACACCTAACAATGAGATTAGACTAGACTCAACTGAAAAATATTGAAAATTCATCGATTGTTCAAAATTTTCCTTAATTAACAGTTTTAGGAAGTCAAAATTAGCAAAAATCGAATAAGCTGCTATAGAAAAAAAAAAAGAAAAAAGATAAATTATACATTTGTAAACTATACATTATGAGGAGTTTCTAGAAGAATTTTGAGGCCAATGTAGGTTTTCGAAACTTACTTTAAATATCCATCCGAGACAAAACTGTTATTGAGAGAGATATATAAAACTTTCCATGAAACTAGAACCAAAATAAGTAGGAATAAATTTATCTAGAATTTTCCTATGGGATTTAATACTTTCAAAAAACTTATTGAAAATCGATAAAAAAAAAAAAATTAAACTCATTGGTGCAATAAGCTCTGCTGGCCGATAACGGCAATGGCATTGTCAACTGCTCCAGAAGCCGATGGCTTCATCTATTTGTAGTGGTGGCTTATTATTAGAACTTGATTTGATACCCAAACTCCACACGACCAGATTTTGCCCTAATTTTTCCATTCATTATTAAATTTTCCTAGACTTCCTTTGAGCTCTCTCTAAATTTGGTAGAGGACTAATATGTCCAAAGTTTCAAAATAAAGTTGAGGGAGGGTTTATATATATAGCAGTTTAGGTGAGTGATAGAATTTTTGCATGGAATTGCAATTCCAATAAATAGTGAATAATAATGATACTTTTACTTTTTCAACTATATCATTATTTTATTAACCTATTTCCAAAATCTAGACTCGAAAAATGGCTTAAACTAATTTTTATAACCCCTGAACTTTCATAAAAGTTACTAGATTTGGCTGCTAATGTCGTAATCGGTAATTTGCGGGAGTTATCAAGGGGGGCTAGAGGATCAAGGTTAGAAGCGGGTTTACTTACGAAAAAGGTTGATAAAAAGGTGGTTCGCAACAGATAAGGGATTTTGTAGTTCCTACGTGTTTAGACGAGGTAAATGAGGATTAACTTAGCAGACTAAGGGACCCTCGTTGGAGAACGGAGGAAAGTCATCAAAACCATATGATCTTTACAACACTCTTTGAATAATGTATACCTCTTAAGAAACAAGAAGAGAACAGCAAAGAACTTTAAAAACAAACATATATATATATATATATATATATATATATATAGTGAATCATAAGGGCACAAAAATGAAGAAAGGAGCAAAAGATGTCTATAACGTTAAAAAATTGCCCAAGAGAAGTGGTCTTCTAAAGAAGGAATTCCAGAGAAAACAAAGAGGATTTTCTCTCTTTAGAACCCATAACCAACATTTGTAATTTAGTATAGGTACAAGATTGCATTTTATTAGAATTTTCTACAAAAGGCAGCCTTGGCTCTCAGAAGAACCAAATTCATTTATTCACATTATTGAGATGAGTTTCTTAGAATCGATATAAGTAACAAAACAATCAGTCATTATATACATACCACTTTTTAGGATTCTTCTTACTGCTTGATAAAAATGAAGAAAGGAGAGGAGATTTTATTGTACATAACTAGTCCATAAATGAGATGCATCCTCATTTCAATGATATATGTAAAACCTTTTAACTCCTATACCAGTTCCAATGCGCTGCACTTCAAAATATGTTTAATGAGAACCATGCACAATACATTGCAATGTACACTGGTCATGATGAGACCAAACACTAACAATCTTTAGGATGCAATTCGGTTATACTCATTATGCATTAGGCATAACAATGCATATATATTGCAAAAATGGATGGACAACAGTGTAATTGAAACGTGAGATTGAGAGGAATGATTCATATGAACAAATAATCGATTGTCAAATCACCGCACAACCTATTACATTCTTAGCAGTTCAATCACATTGGACTTGTAATTATACCAGTTAATTAAGATTAAAAGGGGGAGGGAGGAAAAACCCCACCACAGAAACAGATATGTCAAAGGCAAGTCCCTCGCACAATTAAGACGAAGCTGTTCTCTCTATACACACTACTGGTCAGCAATGAACAAGAAATTAGTAACTACAAGTTTACAATCAACTATCAACCATTGCAAACCATTTGCTATTTAATGATACAGTACATGGCTTTACAATTACAAGCGAATGACACAGACAATCAACATGAATATGCAATAGCTTCCAAAAGGGAAGCTGTAAACTGCAGCTGTGTTTCCTCATCAATTCTTGAGAAGAGAGGAACATGGACAAAAAGTGACCTATGACCCCTTTGTTCTGCAAATCGAAGTGAGTGATAATAGACATAATTGCAAACAAAGCGGCCAGCATCATTGGATACTGTTACATCAAAACCATCCCTCTTCAAGAACTTTGCTATTGCCTTAGTTGAGCATGAAGTCTTCAATGCCAAAGCAATGAACGGTTATAGACTAAACTTGCAGTGAATGGAAATCAGTGCACCATGTCAAAGAAAAAATTGTGTCTTCCATATATGCAGTTATATTACAATGGGCAAATATAAGTTCATTGGAAATTTGATGATAAGTGCATCTAAAGATGTTGCAAATTCCAAGGCATATGATGGAAAATACTAGGTTACTTGCACTATGATTGTTCATGCAAGCTCTTATGCTTACTAAGCACACTTTGACCATGATTGATAAAACTTGATTTCTCCTCCCTTATTGTGTCATCATAGTCTACAAACTTTCAATCTATCTGCTTTGAACATAATGTCATGTTAACTCATTATGATGGATCTAAAGACATATAAGAAAGTTTGTTTGAAATTAACAATATCCATAGCAAACATGCAGCTTATCTCATTTCTCTACAAATAGAGAGATTCAACTTATCAGATAAACATTTGAAAATCCTTAATACGCTAATCTTTTGGTCAGGCAAGTATGATAGAGATGACAAGAAAAATTAAGAGGGGTTGTCTTTCTCTCACCCAAAAAATAAAGAGTTAATGTCATAAATGGTACATAAACTACCAAAATGTGCAATTTATTATCTATACCTTGAAAATATTAATATTTCCACCTAATTAAATTTTGTTTTATTAGTTTTGCTACTTAAACTAATTTTGTTAAATTCCTTCACTGATGTGAATATAAAGACAAATCAAGAATCGACTCATATCCACCAGTAGGCCAAGCAACCCACCTTCCTAAGTAAATCACGACCACTTTGCCTTAAGTGGCTATTTCAGCTACTCCTTAACCCTGAGGTGATCAAAACATTCAATTCTTCATTCATCCTTATGTCTATGTCAACGAACAGACTTATATAGTTAGTTTAGCTAGTGACAATTACGATAAAAATTTCAACTGGTTAACAATTGATCTTTTCAAAGTATAATTAATAAATTATATATCTTGACATAGTTTCGATACCATCTGTAACATGAACTCAAAAATTAATATATAAATAAATCAAATAAATCAATAAATAGATTGTATTAAGAAGATTTTACACCATTCTGATGTTGTATAAGTGTTATGTGTATCTAAAGCCCTAAACAAATTTATTAGGAAAAAAAAAAACAAAAAGCACCAGAAAGCGTAGAGAAGAACTTGGAATAGACTTAGATAGACAGTGCTGCTTGTAACATATATGGCAGGCGTTTTGGTCATTGTTTGGTTCATAAAAAAATGGCTTTGAAGTTTTAGATTAAGATTTAGCAAGACCATTCATCTAATTTATGCTGAACTGGAGAGACTGCTCAGAAACGTGAAGATTTTACCTGTCTTATGCGAGATATCCCACCATCTTCATGGCATACTGGAAGTTGCTGGAAAAATGTGAGGCAACCAAATTGGGTGAAATTATAATGTACATCTTGCAAACACACACGTAGGGACAGAGCTCCATAAAACAAAGTCAAAACTTCAAACCTGAGGTTGCCACCCCAGCTCATCTGCACATCGGAACGTGGCTTCATTTACAGCTTGCCGCTCAATCGCAAATTTAAGAGCTCCACTATTTACACCGAGATGAAGCTGAAGGAATGAAGGTAGAGTGATTTGATCAAAGAAGCATGCAAAAGAGAAAAGGGGGAAAAGAAAGATCCATTCAGCATGAAGAAATTAAAAGTGAGCACTACCAAACTTCAGCCACAAACTTACAAACAGGAGAAAAAGCATGTGATTGTGAGAAATTGCTCACCTAAAGCTAATTGGATGTGAAAAGTTTAAAGCATTTCGCACAGGATATTTCTGTCTGTAAATCTACTTCAAAAATTATTAAAATATGTCAGAGTCTATCCCAGTGTGTCTTCCATTGTCAGCTATCTCAAAAAGATCATATCCAGAAGAGCCACATATTTATTATGCGGTAGGATATGAATGAATATGTAACTAAAAAAAGATGTCAATGATAATTTGTAAACCCTTGAATATGTGTAAGCACTTGTCACATAATTCCAAGTCATTTGGGGGAGATGTGATAGGAGAAGCACAATTAGACAGGACAATGTACAATAGAGGCTTCTAAAAGGCAACCTTGTTATTTCATGGTTCCATGTAATCTCACTGAGGTTAAGATGTATTTACTCAAACAGCAAATGGATGAAGAGCAATCAGGACACGATGAGACTGGTATGGAAGTTTAGGAGGAAAATTTTTAAATAAAAGGTTGCTTGGCAAAACAAACAAGCACAACGGTGTGACCACTTCCACCTTTCCATCAACAGAAGCCAATTGGAGTATTAGGCATAGCAGAATAATAATCTGTCCAATAAATTAGCCCCAGTAAGACCATTCCACTAAAGGGTTCATATTAAAATGTCCTTCGACTTGCAAAATTGCTAGGATCAGTGGCGCCTAACTGAGCAGTGGTTATGTAAACTTGGCCAAGAAGAAGTAATGCTAATTAAATCAGTTCCAGCAGGAATCAGCTGTCCCATATTGTCTCACACTTATAAGGAGAAGGATAATGAGGACCCTCGAATTCAGTCAACTTTTGGGTACTTTGTCAATCAATCAGAGCTCATACTGCAATAATTATCATATGCCATGTGTAATGCTAAACAGGAATATACAAAATTTTTAGCACAAACTAAGCAATAGGACAGATAGATATTTCAGCTAAAATTGTGCAATAGATAAAACAACTACGCCAATGACAGATATGTCGCAGTCTCTCATTCTCCATACACCTAAATTAGGGGAAATAGTCCTCAATGTTTGGTTGCCTTTCTATTAAAGTCCTTAGCCGCCCACCCCTTTTTGTATTTTAGTACTTAATATTTTGAAAATGGAGGAAAGAAGTCGTTCTGTTAACATCATTAAATATTCAGTTGAAGTCTGGCACATGTCATCTCCCGATTACCCCAGAGTAGTCAAATGTATTATCTTATATATTTTATCAAATTATATAATAAACAATAATCAGAAAATACAAAAATAATGGAGCTGCTTTGATAGCCCAAACAGCAAAGACATAGAATTCTAATTGGCGGATAACTTAAATTTGTCAAAGCTTGTAATAAGAATTTGGCACTAACCCATACAACTGAGTCATTTAGCACAGCATCTTTGTTTGATATGCCTGATTCCATAACCTGGTAAAGGATTGGCCGTGCACCATCACCTGCAGTTTCAAGTACAGTGCAACTACCAAGAGTCACACCAGCAGGTGATCCTCTCTTTTCAACAAAATTCTTCAACTTGGTCACAATTATTTCTGTAGGATTCTCGGGGACACAATGGAATTTCTTAAATCCAGTAACATGGATCATAACAGCCTTTGGCCCTTCGGACCCCATATCACTTTGGACGCGGATGCAGTTCCCAATTTTTGATGCTGTATGTAAAAGAAGTTTTTCTAATCACCAACCTCGAACATGAACCACAACTTACCCTTCTCTGAAATGCCAAGACACAAAGCAGAAAATGATATTGTTAGGAGTTTTTTTACAAAGATGTGAATAAATATCCCCATAATCAATTTCTGGATAACTATTCCTACATGAAATATGATTATAATAGACTTGCTCAACTACAGCCAGCGCAAGAGAGATAGAAGCACCAGTCATCTCACCCCTTTGATTGTAAAATTTAGCTAGAAGTATAGAAGATGAAGTTTTGAAGTGCAGTGAATGAGTTTGCAAGTGGCTAAAATATAGGCAGCTTGGTTCTGCATTTCTTATCCTCAGTAATGATTGAAGGGATACTAACACTCCAAAGTAGGTTATCTTGCACTATATTCAAACATTTTTCTCTTTCTTTTTATTTGGTTCAACAGTCCCAAACTACACACTGCGACTTGCAGCTGAGACTTATAGGTTGAAGAGAGAGGTCCCACCATGTGAACCACACATTTATCCTTCTACCGCCTAAACACTACAGCACATTGATCTCGCAAAGGGTTTCACCACACAATTGTTCATAATTGATTCCTCATTTGCCACCGTCACCGGTGCCATCCCATCTAGTACATCAAGCAAGATTGAATTGAAACAAGAATTGAACTTACTCTCACATATGAATTCCATTATTTCTAAGTCCAATATATGATTTTCATTACTGTCCCATACACTTACTTTACTGAATAAAATAAAAGAGGAATATAATTAAAATTCTTAAGAAATATAATAAGAGTATCATATCTATCACATTATTTAATTGAATTAATAAACAATTTAAGAATAGACACATAATGGAATTTTAATAATTAAATTACCCTTAATTCATTTTCTTTCTAAAGTAATTGGTAGTGGAAATGGAAATTGATTGCGGAGACTAAGGTAGTGATAATAATCAACAGCGATGGTAATGATCAACAGTGGTGGTAATGATCGACAGCGGTAGTGATGGTAGTGGTTAATAGTAGTAGCAATAGCAATAGTGATAGTGATGGTAGGAGTAAGGGTAGTTGCAGCAGCGGCAGCGACAACAGTAATGGTAGTGATGCTAGCAATGGTCAACGACGACGGTAGCGATAGCAACGGCAATAAGCATAGCAGCGGCAGCAATGATGATGAGTGATGATGGTGGCAGTAACAGTGTGATAGTAATGGTAATAGTGGTGATAATAATAGCAGCGGTAGTGGTATTTGATGATAACGATAAGTAGTGGTGGTTGGTGGTTAGTAATAGTAGTGATAGTAATAGTGGTAGGAGTACTTATGGTGTGGCGATGACGGTAGTTGTAGTAATAGTGGTTGGTGGTGGTGGTGCTAGTAGTGATGGTGGTGAGTAGCAGTGATAATAATAATGATAGCAATTATCAGTAAATTAATATAAAATTATTTTTAGAAAAAATGTAAAATTTTACAAGGAATCATGACCAAAAAATCACTAAGATTCTTAAGAAATTATGATTTAAAGATGAAAAATAGCTGTAATAAGAAATAAGCCCTTAAATGAACAAGGCATTATTATCGCGGAAAACAAAGACCTACTGCAGGATACAAAATGACTGATCATACTCAGAATTAAATTTGCTTATTGCAATCCAACCATCCTATTATTTCATGCCATTGTGAAAGAATAAAGTATTACAGCTCCAAGAAAGATAATTTACATAGAATTGAATCATCGATAGACCGAAACCATAACATTACAGAAAAGAGGAGGAACATCATGAAACTAAAACCGACATAGGACGTACCTGGTTGCAAATGTGTTCGAAACGCTAGAATTTACCTCTATACAGAGGTTGGTGGAGCTGTTATGCTTGTCTTGGAGTTTCAAGTTTGGCTCTATCTTCTTTTTTTAAATCATTTCCAGTCTCTGTCAGTCGTCTGACCTTTGATGATGATGTATATACAATCGGCAACTTCTTTGGCTAATGCCGGAAATACCCTTCATAAAAGTAAGTTAGCCAAGTGATAAATATTTACTTCTTAATTACATATATTTCTTTGAATTATTGCTATTCCTTACAATTTATAACTTTTATTCTCAGAACGTCTAGTTATAAAATAAAATAATATCAAAGATATTATATTCCTTTTAAACTCTATTTTATTTCAATAAATCAAACTTAAAATAGGAATGTTTGAGAAAGCAGTTATGTATTCTGAAAAATTATAAAGAAATGGATAAATCTTTAAAAAAAATTATAACATATATGACCTATCCATATTTATTCCAATGATTATATGAAATACATGCTGGATTTGTGTGCTCTAGAGGCATTATTCTATTAAAAACGCATGTAGAAATGCACATTTAAAAGAAAGTACATATTAAATAGATATGAATTATATACATTTATTTTTTTTTTGGCTTGCTCATAAAATTAATATGAATCATAAGGAAATAAATATATTATTAGATGGTTTTAAATTGCTAAATAGTTGAAAACTTCAAGGAATAAAACGCAATCGTGACTAAGATAAGAGAGAAACCAGTAGGACAAATAAGAGAGAGAAACCACACAAGCACGTAGAGGTGAGTAAATGATTCTTCTGTGTTCCATTGGAAGAGGTAACGTTTAATCAAAGTAACCTGATGAGTAGAATTTTGGCTTATTTTTATCATTAACCGATTGATTCTGATTTTATAAAATTAGAGTGGAGTACTGGTAAAGAAAATAAGTCCTTAACCTTAATATAGGTGCTATTGACTTAAAAATAAAAAAAAATAAAAAATAAAAACAAGGGAGAGGAAGAAAGAAGGAAAGAAAGGAAGAAAACCTTAATAGAAGTGTTAAGTTTGAATCCTCTACCATATTCTTTAGCTGTCATTTTAGTATAAAACACAATAAAAGTTGTTCGATCCGACATATTAACAAAAAAAAAAAAATCATTCATTTTAATATATTAGGTATTTGGATAAATCACAAGTAAATGTAAATTTGTGATAGTGGTATTTAATATTTTTTTAAAAATTATTATTGATATTTCTATTTATCAAAATTTTATTAATACTTATTTATCATTAATCTATCCATGTAACATAATAGTATAATTAAAGTTTACCTTTACAAGCTAAAGTTAAAAATCTAAAATGATAACAAATCAGCTTATATGTTTACACAATCCCCCAAATATGAATTGAATTGGGTCTAGATTTTCTCTTTAAAATACAATCTTTACTTTCGTTAAGCCTCTTATCTAAATTAGATCAAAATAAGCTCCTCAATTTTCACCTTCGTTTATTCCTGTACTTATGAGTAAGGGATTTAGCTTCGTACCATTTCAACACTCACCTCAACAATAGTCAACGATCAAACCAGCAAGTTAATAATGGGTCTTTTCAGCTCGCATCTTTGTTCCCTTCTAAGCCGTAATTTGACTTCTTTTTATAACCATGGATTCTAAAATCAGCAATTATGGAGCTTGTGTTCACCAATTTTGATTCATTTCCTAAGATTGAACTATAAATAAAGATTAGAAAAATAACATTAAACAATATAAGTACTTTCTATCATATTATGCATTTATCTCAACATTGTACTGACTTTGTTAGTTTTGTCATTACTTTAAAACTTAAAATTACCCAGCATTTACTCGGTTTGAACAAAATTCAAATGCATATCTAAATGTGCATCAATTAGAAAATTCTATGGTCTCCTCTACCCATTTTTGCGGGACCAATCTCGTTCTCCATGTTCAGCTCATAAAATATTTTGAAAAGCAAGTTTTAAAGAGGGGTAATTTAGTAATTATCCCTTCATTAAATAATATAATTAATAATAAAGTTAACATATATATTTAATTATAGGAATGGATTATCAAGTGCATGCTTCTCCATTGTAGTTACACATACCATAATAGAATTCCTAATGACAAAAATAAAGCTCCTCGTTTTTTCTACATATGCCATTAGAGTCAACAAAAGGATGGTGGAGGTTGCTTCTCAATTTTCATTCTTTTAATGATTTGTGATTAAAAATGACAACAATGCAATAGACCTTTACAACTAGGAGATCATAAGTAGTTATTAGAAGAATCAATATGGCCAGGTTTAAGGAATCATACCAACTATCCATAATTGGCTAACCAACTTGATTCATGAGAGGCGATCAATCAACCGATGTTATAAGGCCAACTTGCCCCTATTTAATTAGGGATTGATTACATATAAAAAAGCTTATGTTTAATTTTTAATTAAGATAATATTATATAATTAACTAATAGTAGGTTTGTGATAGATTGTTAGTTAATGTTTAGTAAACTAAAGAGTTCATAAGTAAATATTAGTTAATTAGTTAACAGGTACATAGTCAATTAGTTAGTAAGTTAAATTAGTTCGTAATGGGGAAACCACTTATTAGTTAGATAGTTAAATAAAGTTAGAGTTATTAGATATTGATAAGTAGTTATATAATAGGTTAATAATAAGATAAATGATTTAATTATTAAAGAAAGAATTATAATGGAGAGGATAAATGTTTGGAGATAAGTTTAAATAAAAAATCAATATTTCAAAAAAATTCAAATAAGAATTTTATGATTTAACTATTATAAATCCTTTCTTTAAACTGTTTTATGAAACATTAATACTCTATTTAAAATTTTTCGAAATGTTAATCCCTCATTTAAATTTTTTGAAACGTATATCCCTCGTTTAAACTTACCCCCAAACGTTGATCCCTTCCATAATAATTCTTGGAATTATTAAGATATAAGAAGTAAATGTTGTCTAGTACTTAATAAACGATTATAAAATCCCTAACTTATATTAAACCTAAAGTTAATTATAAAACTAAGTAACTTTCCTTCATAAGTAAAATCTTAGGTCATTAATCAAAGGCCTAATATTAGGTTATGATCATAGTTTTTATTATAAGAATGGTTGTGAAATATAAGTATTATCTATTGTATGTCAAGATTGAACGCTTTTAGTAAAGTAGGAAGTTCAAGCACTTAGGAGTAGGTACATGACCACGATTTGCTACTTCATGCTTATTAAGCCTTAAGGTAATTTATATAAAGCAAAAATCGAAGTGGGTCCTACATGTGCTTAGGAAAGGATAAGGAAACTCAAGGCAAAAGGTGACTTAAATAACTACCTAGTTATTAGTTCAACACAACTATCCATCGGGTAAACGCGTGCCAAATAGACTTGAGGCCTCCAAGTGTCTAGCAAGTTGCTGATTACAATAACACAATTAATAGGATTAGAAAGTAAGAAGAAGCTTTAAGTAGGTCATATTAGCATAGTAGGGTTCCACAATTGACACATGGTAGTAGATTAACATACTAATGGTTAATTTGATGTTGTTATGGGACAATGTGAGTTATAGCTAAGATTATGGCTATGATTACGATCTAGTTGTTGGGAGTTTAGAGTCATGAGTTGCTTTAAGTTTGTGGTTAGTCATGAATAATCTAAAAGCAATGTATACACTTAAATAAGATAATCAAAATGTATGTATTGAATTTAAATTGATCTATGTGATTACTTATTTGCAAGGCATGCATTTATGGTTGTTGATTACTTACTAAGCATTCGCTTACCCCTTTTAGGGATTCCAACCCCCCTCCCCCCCCTAAGATAAGTGGTGTTGAAGATATTGAATTATACAATTATCTTAAATATGGTATATACATATACATATATATATATGGTTGTAAGATTGATAATAACTCATTTGAAAAACTTAAATACTACAAAGATGATAGTAATCAAATTCATTAATTTTAGCATAAGTGATAAGAATTAAGCTATTGGACCTTTAACCCGCAACCAAGCCCAAGGGTTGGCAAGGTAAATATATCCTGCTCCAGCCGACTCCTATTGAAGCCGAATATCTCTTCGCCAAGTCACTCTGTATGTCAAGCCGAATAATTACCTATCTCTCTGAAGTATGCTGAATTGTTGAATACCGAGAAAGCTATCAAACCCTACGCATTTGCTCAACTATGTTCGAACCATCCAATTTCTCAGCGCTACCTTTGCCAAGAAGCCAAGAGATAGACTTTGGGCTAATTAGTCGCCCTTGCTCAAACAAGTAACCTAACCTTTTTGTCTACATCCTCCAACAGCATCACTAATGTACCCATGCGACATGTATAGTACCACATGAAGAATTTACTACACCAATCATTGTTTTTCTTGAATATTCCCTTTTACCTTTTGTATTCTTATATATTACTTCTTTAGGGTAATACCTTTTTTAGTCTTTTCTCCTTTTAGGCAAATTGCCCTCAGTTTTTAGGTATGAATATCCTTTGTACACGTAGCCACAAGAGATCAAACTACCATTAATGTATTGAATATTCTTCTTCTTCTTATAAACACTAATTATTTACTTTTATTCCACTCTTATCCTAATCCTTAAGTAAGGTTAAGTGACGGGTAACCTCGCTACTTCAATTCGTACGTCATATCGAGTTATACTGTGAATCTTTGGAAGTCCCATTGGTGCGTTATATCCATCGGAACTATTCATGGGTTTCTTACTTTTCATTCACTTTTATTCCTTCGCGCATTCCCCATCATCCCCTTTTTTAGGTTTTCAGTAAGCTTGAACCCATTCAGCGACTAGCTTCGTCTGTTCTTGGTCACAATTCGCATCATCTTGATATCAGAGCGGAGATTTCATTTAGGTTGTAGTTGTTGTTTTGAAGTTTCGTCCTTATTGTCTTACATGTGTAGAATAGAGCAAGTTTACTGTGTTATTTTAGCTACCGTGTTTACTTGTTGTTGAGCTTCTAGTTTGGAGGAACTGTCTAGTGGACTTCGAGAGATAGTGTCAATTGTAGTACCGAGTCAAGGAGTTTGGACTTGAATCTTATAAAGCAAATGACAGACCTGAGTATTAATGTCGGTGTTGGGGATGACAAAGTAGTGTTGTCCACTGTGGTTAACAATCTAAGGGCACTCTTAAGAGCACTGATGAAAGACTTGATAAAGTAGCTAACCTCTTAGTAAATATAACTTGAGCTGTTCATGCATTGGCTTATCAACCTACTAAAGCCGTACATAATACCTTATAAGCTGCTCAACCTGCGAGAGGCTAGAACCCAGCTTAACAAGTTCGAGGTGGAAGAGTAGGCAAACGAGTGAAGAGAATGATTGACTTGGGAGACATGGGAGAAGAGGACAAGAAAGAGTATTATGAAGAAGAAAAGCAAGCTCAAGTACCCAAGGCCTTTGACCATGTGAAGTTTCAGATTCCAGGCTTCAATGGATTTGGAAGTGCAAATGAGTACTTAGATTGGGAAGAGAAAGTGAAGTGTGTTTTTATTATTATCGGTATAAAGATTACGAGAAAGTGAGAACTGCTGCTATTGAATTCTTCGGATATGCCACCATGTGGTGGAAGAATTTCCAAACTATGAGGAGGTGAGAAGGTTACCAAGAAATTAATACTTGGCTTGAAATAAGAAGAATACTGAAAAATAGATTTGTGCCAAATATTTATTTGCAAGACACTTCTACTCAGCTTCAAGAGCTAAGTTAAGGAAGCCGAATGGTTTACGAGTATGTCTAAGAATTCCAAATACTCGTGATCCAATGTGAAGTGAAGTAACTACCAACATAAACAATCTCTAGGTTCTTTACTAGGTTAAGAGGTGACATTTGAGACATTATGAAGCTCCAACGATTTACCGTGATGGATGAAACCATTAGAATATCCCAACAAGTGAAGAGGTAGAAAATAATCCAAGTACTAACCAAACTACCGACTAGCTGACCAGGATAGGGAAGTCTCTAAGTTCAATCAAGTATTGAGTCAATCTAAAAGTTAGATGTCCAAGCCGAGTAGAAAGGCCGACCTGACAATGATATGCCAATCGGAACTTATGAGAAAGGGTAAGGATCTAGTAGGAAGACAAGCTAGATTAAGTGTTCCAAATGCTAAAGGTTTTGACATATGGCTGCTTAGTGCCCAAACCGAAGGACTATGATCATCAAGGGAAATGTCCCGAAGCTAGAGGTCGAAAGGATTGAAGAGGATGTGTTTGCAAAGAACTTGGACTAGTTGGTCTTAGTTGTCTGGCATACAATGAACTTGGAACTCTCACGAGAGAAAGAGCAGAAAAAGAACTTATTTCATATCACTTGTAAGGTGAATGATCGAGTAAGCATATTAATTATGGATAGTGGAAGTTGCACTAATGTGGCATCAACCAATCTAGTCACAAGGTTAAATTTACTAACCATCATACACTTGAGGTCATACAAGTTGCATTTGCTAAATGAGAAAGGAGCACTACATGTTACTCGGTAAGTACTACTGCCGATCACTATCGAAAATTATTCCAACGAAGTTCTCTATGATGTGCTACCTATGTGTGCTTCACACGTATTGCTTAGCTAACCATGGCTATTGATAAAAGGGTTATCCACGACGGATACAAAAATACATATGTATTCAAGAAGGATGGTAAAAAGATTACGCCAAACCCAATGCTACCAAGAGAAGTTAATAAATTATAAACAAAACTTGCTCGTAGATCGAGGAAGACTCTGATGATGGGTAAAGCTAAGCTTCGAAAAGCCATCAACCCTGTTGAACTAACCCTCATATTAGTTAGGTGCCTATTAAAGATGGAGTAGGGTGAACTACCCTTAAAAATAAAAGAGTTGTTAGATGATTATGCCGATCTGTTCTCATAACAATTACCCAAGAGGTTATCCCCAATTCGAGGCATTGAATATTACATTGACTTATTATCGGTGCCGCACTACTGAATAAGCTAGCTTATTGGACGAGTATTGGGCAGGCTTCTGAACTCCAATGACAAGTCAATGAGTTACTGGAAAGAGGTTATGTTAGGATAAGTCATGACCCTTATGCTATTCCAGAGCTCTTAATGCCAAAAAAGGATGGTACGTGGTGGATGTGTGTTGATAGCCGAGTCGTGAACGAGACAATAATCAAATACAGGTATCAAATCCCCGAGTTAGAAGATATTTTAGATGAATTGAGTAGAGCCAAGATCTTTAGCAAGATCGATCTGAAATTTGGCTACCATCAAATTCGAATGAGGCTAAGAGAATAGTAGAAGACTACTTTCAAAACTCGGTATAGACTTTATGAGTGGATAGTGATGCCATTTGGCCTATCGAATGCCCTAAGCACTTTCATGAGGCTGATTAACTATGTGCTGAGACATCTAATAGGGAAGTATGTTATAGTGTATTTCAATGATATCCTTATGTATGGTACCGACATACCAAGTCACTGTAAACATCTCCAAGCCGAACTGAATATCTTCCGTGCCAAGAGCTTATTCAGCAACCTTAAGAAGTATTGTTTTTGCTAGGAGGAAGTGGTATTTTTGGGCTAAGTAGTAAATTGAGGATGCTTACGAATGGACAACGAGAAGACTAAGCAATTGTCAAATAGCCAACTCCTACTACTTGTAAGTCCCAAAATTAGCCATTCGAGGTTTCGATCGATTGAAAGAGTCGATCGAGCCTAAATTATAAAATAAAATTAGAAATATTAGTAAAATGATCCCGTAAGTTTGAATTTAAGAAAATAAGTAATAAAATAAAAAATATAAAAATTCCAAATTTTAAGTGTATAACTCGTTATTTATCGAAAATGTGTAAAATGTATTCCGATAATTAACGAATCGCTAGAGATAAATTATATGTATACTAAAAATCATAAAATAACCTAAATAATATTTAATAATATTTATTTGTATTATATATGAATTTACATGTATGAAGAAATACGCGTAATTACTTAAAATACGCGTAATGTGCCAAAATAATACTAAATAATTAAAGAAAATTCATAATTAATTAAGGAAAAATAAATAAAAATCAGGAAAAATAAGGAATGATCTAGAATTGGGTCGTGGCAGCTGGGAAAAAATAGAAAAAAAATTGGCCAATTAAATTAAGACAACACAAAAGCCAAAAATTAAGGGATAAGGCAATTGTTTTGTCCAATTTAATGCATAATAAATTCCCTAAACGTCTATAAATAGGAAAAAAATTCAAAGAACTCCCTTGGACAGTTAGGGATTTGAGAAAAATAGAGAGACTCTAAAATTGAGAGAAAAACCAAGAAAAAAAAAAGAAAAGGAAAACTGTGCAGTTAGGACCACAAAGGAGAACCCAGACCCGACGGGCAGTTGGGAGTGGACGGCCACCACCGCCACACGGTGTGGCAACGCCTAAGTGGGTTGATACACCCATGGCCACCGACGGTGGTCGGAGCCACCAAAATCGGTGAGTTCGATTTCCAACCCGATTTTGTGTAATTTTGTAAAAATAGTAAATATTATTAGAAAATTATGAAATTTGTTATTCTGAAATATTTTTGTATGTAACTTTTATAAAAAATATTATTTTGATGAAAATATGTCTTGTGATATAGGATCCTTAAGAAATCGTGCAAAACCGAGCATGTTTTGGTTTAGAAATAAATGACCTTAGGAGTGTAGTTTCGAGCCCAAAATTTTTGTGTAGATTACTTAGATGATATAGAACAGTGCTATCAAGCCCGTTTTCAAAAATTAATTTTCTAAATTTTTAGATAATTTTTAGGCCCTAAAATGAGGCATAAAATGGGTAATTTAGGGTTAATTAAGTAATTAAATAATTAATTACTGATTTAGTGAATAATTATATGTTTTAGGATTTTTAAATCTAATGGAGTATGATACATGTAGCATTTAGGGTGTCAGACGTAATTATTAGGTTAATTATGTAGTAAATGATTAATAAGGAAAAAGAGTTAACTTTAAGTTAATTTTGTAAATTAGGGAAATTAGGAGTAAAATCTGATTTAGGATGAATTTAGATATTTTGAAATGATAATTGATGTTTATGGATGGTAATTAAAGTGATAGAAATATTAGAAATGCATTATGCACATAATAGGCAATAATGCATAATATGTAATTTTTGAAAATATAATAAATAGAAAATATTAGGATAAAAATTGATATTATATAAATAATAAGGATATATAATAAATCTGATAAGAAACTTGAATTTATATAATTATATGAAAAATGTAAAAATTTCTCACATCAGGAGTAAATTCGGTACACTAATAAGGATATAAGTGTACCGAATGAAATAAAATACTGACTAAGGGTAATAATAATATTTAGGAGATCGGGAAGTAATGTAATTAATTTCACATTATGAGTTGGAACAAATTTCTAAGGTTGGAATATAAAACATTACTTAGAAATCGAACTAAAACCTAATTTAGAAATCGATGTGGAAACCGAACCCGAACCTAACCCCAAACCTAGAATAATTATAAAAGACTTAAGTCCTAGATAATTAGACATATTAAACCCTAAACAAAACCTAACAATAAGCGTTATAGGATAAAATGAACCTATAATCATTATATGAAAACTGAAACCACGTTTGTATTATAGGGATGATCGGCGATGGCCTGAGCAAATCGGATCTCGAGTGAGTGAGCGAGGATTCGAGGTAAGTTGGGATTAATACAATGCTGTATTTTTGGAGGCTTGAGATTATGCTTGGTTGTGCGCATTAGATATTTGGATGTGCGCATGTGCTTGATTATGGGTGATGCTATGATTCTGTTTGTTGCTCTAGCATGTATTGTATGATTTGTATGAAATGATTGATCACCCTAAACTGGACTTAATCAAATATATGACCAGTAATCATAATCGGACATGCATGGCAACCCGTTAAGGGAACTTAGAACTCTCCGGCCAAATACCGACCCCTTCGAAAGGGATAGCGCAGGATTGCAAAATGGTCCCTTCTTTATCCTTAGTCGAACTAAGTGACAGTAGAGGAGGTCGCGACGAGGGTGAAGACAGTGGTTCGAAGGTAGTCGCGGGAGGAGCAAGATCTCCATTACACAAGCCTGGGTTTTGTCGTGAGCTGTTGCATTAACGGCAACTCCTTAACCCGAATTAAAGCGGGCGCAATTTCTCTAATCTCACGACGGGTCGAACAATGTCGTGCGATGGCATTTGCTTGCACATGCATTGCACCTAATAAGTGATTGAAAACCTTGTTGTGTGTATAGTATAGTTTTAAGTCCTCCGTCCTAACTTACTGAACTGTGGTTGCTCACATCCCTATAGACATCGTGCAAGTGCTGGCTAAGAAGCGGTAACAACTACTCTGAAGCTAGCAACTGCTGGATCCTGGGGAATGAGGAAAAACATTGAAGAATCAACACATATGTTATTACTTTTCATTTCTGAATAATGTAATAACTGAATTATAGTGATTACATATAACTTTTCTCACTTTCTTAGATAAATGAATTATTTAAATTACAAATTGTTTACTTCAAAGCGGGTTAGTCGTGGACGCCTTGTGTAGATCAGGTCTAAGATAGCAGTTGTAAGGCCAACTTCTATCTTAGGATGGTTTACACGGTGGGACTATTACGACTCTGCCGCTTTAGGGCGTGACACTACTTATGCAAAGTGAGAAGTTTCCATAGATTGGCTTCATTCTACAGAAGATTCATCAGGAATTTCAATACCTTCGCTGCACCACTTATTGAGCTAATAAAAAAGAACACTAACGTTAGATAGAGAGAAAAGGAGGACAGAAGTTTCGCCAAGATAAAGGAAAGGTTAGCCTTCACCTTTGTACTAGTTTTGCCTTACTTCAAGAAAATATTTGCGCTAAAGTGTGACGCGTCAGGCACTGGGATAAGCATTGTCATAATGCAAGAAGGCCAACTAATTGCTTACCATAATGAGAAGCTCAGAGGACCTCAACTAAATTACTTTATATATGACAAAGAACTCTTGGCCCTGATTCGAGCATTGCAAGTATGACAACATTCTCTACTGCTGAGAGAATTTGTCATCTATATTAACCATGAATCCTTAAGGTATCTTTGAAGTCAAACCAAGTTATCAAAGCGACAGGTGAGATGGGTTGAATTCCTTGAAGGATTCAATTTCATGATAAAATATAAGCAAGAAAATAGCAATGTAGTTGCAGATGCTCTTTCAAAAAGGCATACACTCAGTAATGAACTGCAGACCAGATTGTTTAGATTTATAAGTATTAAAGAACAATATTCTGAAGATCCACACTTTAGGCCCATACTTACATATTATATCAATGGAAGGATAGTGGACGAGTATCATATAGAGGAATGATACTTATTCTAAGGAGGGAAATTTGGCGTGCCAACTTGTTCACTTCGAGAGCTACTGATCAAGGAATTCGATAATGGAGGACTATCCGGATATTTTGGGGAGAAAAGTACATATGAATTGCTGAGTAATCAATTCTTTTTTGCCAAGAGTGAGATAAGATATGCATCAAGTTATTGAAAGTTGTATTGTATGCAAGAGGGCTAAGTATCGAGCTGAACAAGGAAAAGTAATGCCTTTGCCTATTCTGATAAAACCATATACTAAATTGAGCATAGACTTTATTCTTGGATTACCACAAATTGCCTAAGGCAAAGATTCTATAATGTTTGTCTTGGATAGGTTCAGCAAGATGGTATACTTCATGCATTATTCTAAGACTAATGACACTTCATTTACTGCTTCTCTTTTCTTGCAAGAGATTGTACGGTTACATGGTATACGAAGAAGTATAGTCTCCAATAGAGACCTAACGTTCTTAAGCCATTTCTAGAGGACCTTGTAGCATTGGATGGGGACCAAATTACTATTCAGTACTTTCTGTCACTCCTAAATTGACGACCAAATAAAGGTGATTAATCACATTTTTGGATTACTACTCTAAGCTACAGTAGGTAAAAACTTGGCTAATTAGGATGTCTACTTGCCAGTGGTTGAATTCACCTACAACTAAATAGTGCAGACACCACAAAGCAGGCCCCCTTTGAAGTAATCTATGGTTTTAATCCCGAGTTACCCTTAATCACACTCTTGTACTTGTACCCGTGCAAAAGGACTTTAACATAAGAGCTAGAGCATAATCTCTTCAGCATATCTACAACAAAGTCACTCAGCACATCGACCAAGCCACCAGACGTATGCGAGAGAAGGCTAAGGGTAGGATGGCAAAACATTTTCAGTAGGGAGATTTGATGTGGCTACACCTAAGCAAAGAGAGGTTTTCAAGTAAAAGGAGGGACAAACTATCCCCAAGGGCTAAAGAACTTTTCAAAATCTTCTAAAAGATCAATGATAACGCCTACAGATTGGAACTGCTTGAAGACTATGAGGTTTCTGACACCTTCAACATTGCTAACCTCGGTCTATATCACCCCGATGGAGAGCTGATCGAAGATCATTCAAATTTGATCCCAAATCCAAATCAATCCAAAGGGAATGATAGAAATCAAGCTACTAAGCCTTTGACATGTAACCAAGCCTAAGGACTGGAAGGGTTGGCAAGGCGGATCCTCCTACTCCAATCAACTCCTATCAAAGCCAAGTATCTCTTTACCGTGTCACTTTGTATGCCAAGTCAAATTACTACCCATCTCTTTAAAGTGTGCTGAATTGTTGAATGTTAAGAGAGTTACCAACACCTATGTGTCTACTTAACTATGTCCGAACTACCAATTTCTTAGCACCACCTTTGCCGAGAAGCCAAGTGATCCTACTCAGACAAGTAACCTAACCTTTTTGTTTGCATCCTCCAACAGCGTCATCAATGCACCCATGCCATGTGTATAATACCATGTGAAGAATTTGCTACACCAATAATTATTTTTCTTGAATATTCTTTTTTACCATTTGTATTCTTATACACTAATTCTTTAGGATAAGTATTTTTTTTTCTTTTTCCCTTTTAGGTAAGTTGTCCTAAGTTTTCTAGTATAAATATCCCTTATACATGTAGCCATAGGAGATCAAACCACCATTAATATACTGAATATTCTTCTTCTTCTTCTTGTAAACACCAATTGTTTATTTTCATTCCACTCTTATCCTAACCCTTAAGCAAGGTCAGGTAATGAGTAATCTCACCGATCCAATTCGTATGTCATATCGAGTTGTGCCATGAGTCTCCAAAGTTCCATTAGTGCGTCACATTCATCGGAACTATTCGTGGGTTTACTTACTTTTCATTTGCTTTTGTTATTTTGCATATTCCCCATCATCCCCTTTTTTAGGCTTTCGACAAGCTTAAACCCATTCAACAACCGACTTTATCTATTCTTGGTCACAGTTTACATCAATGAGACTATTCTATGTTAACTAGACTAATGTTGGTTTAATTTAGATTATGAGGATTTCTACTCTCTCTCTCTCTCTTTTGTTAGATTTGACTTCTGTTAAATTATTTTAGTATACTCTATAAATTAAAGAGTTAGCTACAAATTTACTTGACATTTGTCAAAATTATTTATTGAGTATGAATTTAGGAGACATTTAATGAGTGACATTGCATATTATGTATGTGTATTGTTGTTATAGTGAGTATCAAAGCTTTAACTTACCCATCCTTTGTTATGGATATGCAATACATTTTAGGTTCTACGATGTAACAATTTTAGGTAGCATGAAATCCTTAGGTTAAAGGTTATTAGAAAGCTAGGCAACATGATCTATAAGATGGTGAAATGACGAATGTAAATACTAAATAGGTTTAGTATGACCTTCAAGTAATCTATGTGTTGATTGATTTGTTGCAATTAATTGGTTACATTTATTTGATGATGTCATTTATTTAATTTGAAGCTATATTCAAAATATTTTTGGAGAAGTTATGTTAAATAATGTTAAAATGTAGAAGGTATGTCAAGTTTATATAGAAGGTGCTACAATACAAAGAAATTATGCTTGGAATGTAGAAGGTATGCTTATGAATGTAGAAGGTATTAAGTAAATATAGAAAGCATGTTACATTATGTAAAAGGTTATGTTCTGCTATGAAAAGAATATGGAAACTATGTGAAATGTAGAAAACGAGTTAGTCTTAAATAAATTATGTATAAATGTTAAATATTGGATAGAGGAATTTGAAAAGATGTTCGCAACTTCTGCAACACCTGTAAACCATAAAGTAGACTATATGGTGTTTATGCTTAAGGGAAGTGCCTCTAATTGTTGGAGAACTACATGATAATTAAGGGTAAAGCCAATAACATGGAATGTTCTTAAGTGAGCTTACTTTCGAAAGTTCTTTTTCAATAGTTACATGTAAAAATCAATAACAAGTTTTTATAATTAAAGACAAGAGATATCTTATTAGCTAAGCAAAAAAGGTGCATGCCTTTAATATGTGAGAACTTCTTATTGAGTCCTAAAGATTACATTCGGATTGACTACAAGCATTATGAATTCCTAGTAATAACTTTTAGATTCACTGATGTATTATGGTGTGTATAGACTTGATGAATAAGGTTTTTAAAGACTACTTAAATAAGCTTTTTATAGTCTTTATGAATGGTATCTTGGTATATTTCAAAAGTAGAGAAAATCATAAGTTACACCTTCAAATGGTATTAGGCCGACTGAAGTAAGAGCTGCTATATTCCAAATTTAATAAGTGTGCTTTCTAACTAGAACAAGTGGCTTTCTTGGGCCACATAATAAACAAGTATGGCATATCGATAGATCTTGATAAAGGTTAAAGCAATGGTTGAGTGAACTCATATGAACAGTAAACTTATGCCAAGTCTGTTGTAAGCTAATAGTATAAACACTGATTTCCTAATAGAATGGACTAAGTTGGAAACACCCTTCCCCTTTCCTTAAGTTGTATGCGTAATTGAGTTAGAAAAAAAATACATTACATTTATAGTTTGTATTACATAATTGAAAATCTGTACAACATTCAATTCTTTAATTCATTTGCTATAATAACAAATACGAATTGCATATGTTCTTACTTAAGAAAAAATATACTTGAATGAAATAGATGGTTGTATACTAAATAAAGAGTGCATTGATCATCTTAAGGAAATCTCTCATTTTCATTAACCATGTGCTATTGTTATGAGGTTTTACTTTTGAGCATTTCACTAAAAGGGCTAATAAATGAGTTGACTTTCACATTCACTAAGTAGTTAATGTAAGATCAATTGATTAGATATTCATCATCTCAATTGAAAGGAATTATGCTTTTAAGGATGTATATTGGCTTACTATAGTGTACATTACGTATATTGATGAAATACAAGGCACTAAGAAACTCCAAAAACTATTATTATACATAAAAGGTGGTTGTGAGATGAATAAGCAGTCTTACTTCACAATACATCTAGTGGGAGCAATTTTATAATTTTCAGAACCTTACTATTTTGCGATATTTGTTAACCTTCGTAAAATCATTTGAACACACAGGCTTGCATAAGGTGATGGGTTCATTAACTACCCTTATATAAAATTTGTGTATATAAGATGTAGGTTTCCAGTAAACGTGCGCGTTATCCATGAATTTTTGAGAAATCAATAAATAAAGGAAATGCTTACAACTGTAAGCCCAAAAGAAAGGTCATATGAAGACTTAAATCACTTAGCTAAAACATATGATACTTGATTGTATGTTAATTATATGATACTAAAATTAGTTATTTAGAGAACATGTCCATAACTGCTCTAATGAGACTAGTTAAGACATCAAAAATAAAGAATTTTTCATGTTGTCATACATATTTTCTCTTAGAAGTTGTATTATTGACATTGAAAAATACAAAAAGCTTTTTTTTTTTTTTAAGTAATAACTTTTTTTAAGCTCGTAATAACGCTATAAAAGAACGTGTTAAATGAACTTTTTAATTAAAATGTAGAGTCTCCAATTGAGTTTTCAATAATCTTATCCCTCAAAGTTTGATATTGTATTTAGTAAGACATCCCTTTATGCTCAGCCACTAATAGGGTATTATTTGATTAAGGCCTTGATGCTAACTTGTACACAAGTCATGGTTAATTAAATGAAGAAGAGAAAGGATAAAATTGTGTCACATTTATAGCATTTAACAATTCTTACCACTTCTAACAATTGTTGTTAATTATGGTTTATTACTTTTGAACAATTTTACAACAATTTTTTTTTAGGTAAAATCAATATATTAAAATAAGAAACCATTGTCTATCGAACAAAAGAAAACAAGGCCAGCTATCTTGGTGTACATGACTATCTATTATGGCACCAAGACAAAACTACACTTCAGTCGTAGTTGGAGTCCTTAACAATGAAATCTAAAACAAACATAGGAAAGTCAAAAGAAAACATAACATTTGTGTCATCTCTCAATCCTTTCTTAGCTAATGCATTAGTGACTTGATTTGCATTACATGTAGTCTTGCAAAAATGAATCAAATTAAATTTACAAATCAATGGTAGGTATTGTGTAATAATGATTATGCTTAAATAATTGTGTTGGCATCCTTGCTTGATGAGGTCTATGGCAATAGAGCTATCCAACTCAATAGTGATATTACTCCACCCATTCTTAATCACTAGCTGCATACCACATAAAATAGCTCCAAGCTCTGCCTCTAGAGGTGTCAATCCTATTCGCCTCTTCCAAAAGCCACCAATAACTTTTCCTTCATGGTTACATCCTATAGTAGTGATGGATGTTTTAGTACCTTTCTAATCAAAAGCTACATTACAATTGATTTTAATTAAGTCCTTAGGTGGTCTGGTCCATATGCTGTTAGTGCTAATACTTAGGTCTCCTAACCTTTTCCTCTTGTTGATAGCATACCATTTATCATCCTTTCCATACTACTCATACCCATCCTTGGTCATGATGCATGTACGCCAAATACCTCGTAGCAAAAAAAGAAAGATCATAGTTTTTAAGTCCTATTAGTCTAAGATGTCTTCTAGATGTATGAATTGTGTTTGATCAAACCTATAAAGTTCTCTTGGTTAGAACAGTTTGGTAAGTCATTCCATTACAACCTCCTCCAGCATTCTCTAATTATGGAGCACTCCAAGAATAGATGTCGTGCAATCTTGTCACATTACCTGCAAAACATACACATTTGGTCAACTTTTGTACCCTATTTCCTCATATTGGCTTTCGTTGGGAGTCTATTCTGGGTCAGGCACCAAACAAAGTATTGTATCTAAGGGATAGTAGGGGTATGCCAGATCTAATCCCACTTCCCATTTGTTAAAGAATTATGTTCCTCTTGGTACATCAATCTATATGCAATCTAACATTACATCTCCCTACTTGGATCATGAGGCCAAAGTAAGTTATGTTCCATTTCCCGCAAACTGTATTGCATGATTTGCATATCAAAAGTACCTAAATGTATTTTAAGGTCATCATGAAGAGGGACCCTAATTTTCTCTTCATCCTACTAGTCATAAGATCTCTATGCCTCAGCCACAGTAAGTTTATTATCGTCTTGCATTAACGAGCCAGCAATCCATTATTGTACCTGTCCAAATTTATTCCAAGGGTCAAGCTAAAACGTTACTTAGGGGACCTTATCAAGGAGTAAAATCATTTTCTACTCAAGCTACTTAGATTGTTCCCTTAGCAATTTATAAGTTCTTAAGCCACTCTTTGCCTGGAATTGCTCGTATCTTACCTTATACTCATCTCTCATTAGCTTAGACTATAAGACCTCCTTCCTTCAAATGTGCTAAGCTAATTTCATGAAATTAGCTTTGTTTCTACAACAAAGGTCTAAAAGGCCAAGACCCCCATCCTCTTTAAGGCATTTAAGTTTACTCCACAAAATCCAATGAATTTTATTTTCTCCTTTAGACCTACCCCCAATGAAGTTCATGTAAAGTTGCTCTAGTTGATTACAATTTTTTCTCGATAATGGTATCATTTGAGAGTAATAAGTTGCAATACTTTCCAATGAAGAGCTCACTAGGATCTTCCAAGTAAGGGCATTATATTACCTTTCCACCCAGATAGTTTCTATCTCATCTTTTCTAATAAGAAGGATAAGTTCGATGATTTCAACCGGTTACTTAGTTTGACTAGGACTCCCAAGTACTTACCTAATGCTACATTGATATTTATGCCAAAAATATCACAAACTTATTCGTTGAGCTAAGAGGGAGTATTACCCTAAAAAATTGTATAGGATTTGTTGTAGTTAACCCTCTATATAAAACATAGTGTTAGATGCATTCATGATTTGAAACATAGTTCTTACATTTTCTACTGCAACTTCCCCCATAAGAATTAGGTCGTCAACAAAGAACATATGTGACAATGAGATTTTTAATCCCGTATATCTAATCAACAACCACAATCACTTATCCACCATCTCTTTTATGCATTTTCTTAAGACTTCCATAGCGATGATGAACAAGTATCGGGACAAGGGGTCACCTTTTCACACTCCTCTATTTAGGAGGAATTGATTTGATGTAGCTCCATTAAAGAGAATTTTACATGAATTTGTTACTAAGTAAGATAGAACAAGATTTATACATAAATTAGGGAATCCAAAAAGCATGTCGAATGAAATCTCACTCTAACACGTCATAGGCTTTTTCCAAGTCTAACTTGATCGTCATCCATACCTTATCTCCTTTTTTTCGTTTAAGGGAAAGCATGAGTTCTTGAAAAACTATGACATTATCTATAGAGTGGTCTGGCACAAAACTTGATTGCTTTAAGCTGATGATGCATTGACGATACGGTATAAGTTTATTCACCGAGATCTTCCCTAGCACTTTATACAAATTTGTGCATAGGCTTGTGGGTCCAAAGTCTCTAAGTACCTTTTTTACTTTTTCAAATGTCATCAATAATATAACACGGACTTTACTACAATCGGATAGCATGCCTTATAAAACTGGGAGTATAGTTCGTCAACTCCAAGCGCTTTATGGTTGTCTATACCCCCACATTGCAAGTCTAACTTCTTCACGTGTTACACCTCTTGTTAGTTTTGTGGTAGCTTCTTGATCAAAACAATTGAGGGATGGTATGTCTAGGCTTAGCAAAAACTCTTTTCGTACAATATAAATTTGAGAAGAATCTAGTGGTCATAGCTTCCAGAGATTGTTGGTCTATAATCTAATTGTTCACTTCGTAAAAAAGCCCCATAATCCTTCCTTTTGCCCGCCTTGCTATTGTGCAGGTATAAAAGAATTTAGTGTTTCGTTTGCCTTCCACAATCCAATTAGCCCTTGATTTAGCTGCCTACAACTTTTCTTCTTAATTGAAGACTATTTTCAAGGCACCTTGTAAGAAACTTTCTCTACTAAGTAGGACTTAGCTAGGGTCCTTTTTTATCCTATCTTGCACTTAATCAATTTTTTGTAAAACAGTCTTCTTCTTAACATGTATAAGACCAAACACCCCCTTATTCCATATCCTTAGCTTTTTCGTAAATGCTTACAGGTCTGAATCATTGTGGGTTTTTGTTAATAGCAAATATGATGCCATGAATTCTTGGAAATTGGGGCGGTCCAACCACATTGGTTAGAACCAAAATGGCCTATGCTCCTTAGAGCCGATTCTGATATCCGAATGTGTGACTAAAAGCAGTGAACAATGGTTAGACGAAGATGCAAATAAGTGATAGACTTTTGTTTTTGAGTATAATGACCTCCATTGGGAGTTAGCTCAGGCCCTATCAATTCTTGACTGAATCAAATCACTAATATTTTATATCTATTTAGATCAAGTGTATCTACTACCAACATAGCCTAAGTTAGCCATACCACACTCACCCATAAAATCTCAATATTTTCTTGCCCTAGATTGTTTAATACATCTATCTCGCCATTTCTTATCATTCATCAAAATCTCGTTAAAGTTACCAATAAATACCGATGGACTAGAGATATTCCTTGGCAAGCTACTGCTCTTACCATAGACTTTGTGGAATAGCATAGTTTAGATGTGCATAAATAATAGAAATAAACCATGATAAATTACAAGATGTTACCTCAACTTAAGCAATGATTTGCTATTGGGATATGCGATGGTTGTAGATCTTTACCACGTTCCTCTACTAAAGTAGGACCATACCTGCACTCATGCTAATTGCTTTGGCACATAACATTTTTTGCAAACCCTAATGCTTGCCTCAAATTGTCTATACCGATATAGTTCAATTTAGTCTCCGTTATCACCACTACCTGCGTATCATATCTCCGAATGAGATCTCGAATGACTTTTTGCTAGGCTTGGGAAGATGCACCACGTGCATTCTATGCTAGAATTCTACAAGGTCGAGGCTACATAGTTGAAGAAAGTGTATCCATCATCTCAGGATTAACAAACTTACATTTAAACATGAACCACTCAAAATCCAAAGGCACGTTCCCCTCCCTCTAAACCTGAATATTCCACCTGCATGGTTGAAATGCAGTCTAAGCCATCACCATTGTTGTTTCTGTTGCTAGGAGCAAGGTAGTGCTCCGAACATCCTCAAAGACTGGTATAGTAAACAACACTTGTTAGATGTTTGGTCTCTCTGATCTTACTGACATTATGCACTCCACCATCTCCTTATAAGTTGCCTCCTCCAAAGCTAGAAAGTCCACATTCGTCATGACTTGTTGAATCATTAGCATTCGGATGAGTATTGTTCCTTTGTTACTGCCCACTTCCATTCCTTGCCTCATCATATAAATTCGACAATTTTGGAATATGGGTCTGAAGGTAACCTTCGGCGCCCTGTATATCTTCCATCTCATTTGAGTGATGTCGATTTTGGACACTTCGACATACAATTTGATAGTTTCTTACCCCTTCAATAGTTGCTATGTCTTGGAGTCAACATTTGTTTCTAATATCGAACCCTGCTCCTCTAGTAGTATAAGAATTAATTCTATCTCCACTACTCTATCCATACTAGCACATAGGTTATTTTAATGAATGTTTCTTTGAGCTAGAGCCCGCTTGACAAAATGCAAAGCCCAGTAACGAAGAAATGTGATTCTCTTTCCCTTATGATATCTTGTTACTTTTATAAGACACATTCGTTCAAAAAAGTAAAGATGTACTTGCAACTGATGTGTCATTAGGCATTAACTCCTTTCCCTGTGAATCAACGTTGCTATTCAACTCAGCCATTAGGATATGGTTTCTCTCGTTTCTCAATTCTTGCTAGTAGTTAATTGAGGTCTGTATGTATTGAGCCTACAAAACAATGCACAATAAAGGGATGCCGGGGAGTCATCCGACGTGACTATTTTAATGCTTAAATTAGCAATAGGTTTTTTGTGGAATAGAATACTAAGTGCGTAGGCTTAAAATGTAAAGTTTATAAAGAAAGTTACTGTTAGATAGATATTTGGTATTTTTAGTGGAGGAAAACTAGTCGTTAAAAATCAATTGGCGGTAGCGATTTTCTCTCGGAAGTATGGAAAAGTGGAGCCATCATATTCCTAATATTTAGGACGTGACTATTTTATTCTTATCTTATAGTTTATAACCATTACAGTTCTTCATAGATCTGGGCCGACCTGGGCCAGGCCCAAGGCTTATAGAAGCAAGACTAAGGAGACAAAGCTTGGCGAATTTGATCAAATTTGAGAGGTTCCCACCTAAAATACCCTAACAACAGGTTCTTTTTGAGGAGTTACAATTCCCTTAGTCTATACTGCCATTTATGTTCCTAATCGCCAGCTTAGGGTAATTAGATCTCCTCCTTTTTGGAGTTAACATCTTTTTCTTGTCACTCAGTCCTCGGTCTGCATTGATGGGGCACGGTTGTCTTCCTTCTCGACGCTTGGCACGCACTCCATCCATCCATGTGTCTTGCTGGATTCAACCACTTGTTTCTTCACATTTTCATTATCCTTGTTGCCTGTCACATCTTCTGTAGGATGGTTTACCGAATTAATATGTTCAGGCGTGCAACTCCACTCACTCTGTTTCTTGCCTATTTTCTTTATTTTATGCAGGGCTAGTAGGATTTAACTGAGTGTCATTTTCCATTGGGCTTTTTTTCGAACATTGTGTGATTTATTATGACTCACACACCCACAATCCCAACAGACCCGTGGAAATCCCTCGTACGTAATTTTATATGGGATTTGATTAACCACTACAATATGCTTGTGGGGCTTATCAATTTCTATCTACACGCGAATTCTTGCAAACCTTCCGTACTCCATATTTATAGTGTATGAATCCAGTCGAAGCACCGGTCCTATCTTCTCCCCTATCCTTTTAATCGCCAGGGATGAGAACAATTCGATAGGCAGCCCAGATATCCGCACCCAGATAGCCATCGCATTAAACTTTGATACCTCCTGCCGAAAGTCTACCTCCCATTGTTTTAGGGATAGCTAGTACCCATTCACAAACTATGGATCGTTTCGGATAATCCATTGAAAGTCCTCAGAGTTTTTCAGAGAGATTATGTAATTCCTCGCCTCCACATGAATCAGCTTGAAATTGGGGCTGGCCATCCACAGTTTGCTTAGTTGGGCGTTGATCACTTTAAATCCTGGGTTAGTTATCATTAATTTTGCCAATAGGGCATGCCACCCAAGGTGCGTAGATCATATCCTCTTCGATATTAGAGGAGTTTACGTAACAAAACCCATCTTCCGCATTCTGATTCAGGCTATATTCATCCGCTTTGGATTGGTCCGCTTGAATATCTTGATCCATTCTTGTTTCCACCGTCAATTTGCCGAAGCGAAATATTGCATATGCTCCTTGGATATTGTTTAAGAGGGTTTCTTTGAATGAGAGTTTGCCCCAATTGTTTTTCACATTGGCATCATCACGACCTTGACCTTCTCTTCCGATAAAGATCTTCTGGTTGGATTCATTTTCCACCGCTAGCCTTTTACGACTTCGATGAGATCGATCACTTTCCACGCCCTTGCCAAAACTTAGGTTTTCTCCTGCATTATTTGGCTTATTATATTCCTACAATTTTACAGCATTTGAAGTAACTTTATCGCATTCGATAAATCAAAATTACCTACTTTCATCAATTGCAGCAAATTACATCAAACATGTCATCAAAGTTATAACCACTGGCAATATTTTTGTCAATTGTGGTAAATGTACGTCTAACCTTCTAAAACTGTTTCATAATGATAAGTATATCAAAATTATAACGAGCACCGATTTTTTTTTTTTTCGATTATGATTAAAAAAAAGCATCATATCCATTCTAAGAAGAATTATAAATTTTATCAATTTTCTACTGACTATGGTAAAAGTACATTAAATATGTTGAAGTTGTTCCTTTGTGTTAAATCATGATAGTTGTTATTGATGCCAACTCTCTATAAATCATGGTAAAAGTAATTCAAATCTATTAAAGATCTTAAATATAGTAAATCATTAAAATTATGAGATAAAGTATTTTAATATTTTTTTATTTTAGTACCTAAATTTTAAATTTATTTATTTTAGTATCTTAACTTTTCAAATGAGATAGATTAGTATTTTTATTATAACGATCATTATAAAAAATACTTATTTGTTTTATTTAAAAAAATTAAAGTACCAAAATGAAGTAAAAAATAAAATTTGAGCACTAAAATGAAAATAAAAAGAAAATTGATATACTTGTATTATTATTTTACTATTTTGTAATAATAGCCGTTAAAAAGTTACAGTACTAAAATGAATAAATTTAAAATTTAGGTATTAAAATGAAAAAATATGAAAGTTTAGATACTAATATTATCTTTATCTCCTAAAAATTATAACTAAGACAAATTTTTTAAAATCATGATAAAATCCAATCAAATTTGTTACCAACTATGGTAAATAATAAAAAATCATATTGTTGCAAACTATTTTGGCAATTGTAATTATAGAACTTCAATCGTAGTAAATATGTTTAACAATTTTAAAAGGAAAAGATTTACATATTATCAACTTATTTGCAATGTTCTCAAACCAAATTGAGAGGTTGACTCGGGAATTAGAAAGGCTTAAGAATTGAGAGGGTCAAATTGAGTTGAATCAAAATCAAATTAAAATCAATAAAAATATTAAAATGTAATTCATATTTATTTATAAAATAAATTTGAAAATCAAGAGTTTTTCACGATTTATTATTTGTTTTTCTTTTTATTGTTTTAGTTAATTAATATGTTTTCTATTAAAAAAAAGAAAAATAATATATTATAACTTGAAAAACCCAATTAAGTCCTATAAGAATCAGGTTGAACCAATTAAGTTAACCGAATCTCTATCAATAAATGTTAAAAGGGTGATTGAACCAATTTTATAGAAGAGGTCAAATCAAATTGAACTAGACCAAATGTATCAGACCTAATTTTAACAATACTATACTATTTTTTTGTGCATATCGTTCAAATATGATAAGAAAATTATAAAATCACCAATCTTGTAGTTTTGAACATATTACATTGAAAACGATCATGTTAAAATATTTACTACTCTAGGTCTCATGAATTACGACACATGAGACCAAGTTCCATTTCACAGGATATGATACAGAAAGTTTTCCCATCTTTTCTTGGATAGATCCAAATAATTTCCTTTACTAATCCACAGTGTGGCCTTCCAATTTTGCATGCACACACTCTGTAATCATGCCAAAATTACCTGCCCAGCATCACATTCAAGGGCTCTTAGAAAGTATAAATCCAGAGAGATCATCTAATACCAATGCCCAGTATAATGTCAGAATATCGCAATTTAGCCGTGCAGACACACCAATACAAATGCAACGATGCACTCATTTTCTGAATTGCATTGCATAGTGCTTGAAATTGATTTTCAAAGTAGATGTTGAGTGTCTACAATTGTCACTATAAAATACCAAAGCATGAAAGAGAAGTATGATGCTGCAATCTGGGCCCATCGTCCATCTTCAATTTACTCCTTGACCTCAATCTTGCTATGTGATAGGTACCAAGACCAAGACACCGCTAGAGGTGGATCCAAAAGAAACAGCTCTCCAACGAGTGCCACCCAAGAATTATTTATCGAATTCCCATACAACAATATCTTTATCCTCTGAAAGACCAAAAAAAGAGCATTTAGAAACCATGCTCAAGTGTGAGCAAAGTGTTGGACAATGAGAAAGTTTTTGGGTTTAACAAGAGAAAAATAGATGACAATATTTGAATTGCTTAAGTAAATAGAATTCATTTGGTGCGAGTCTACTGTTATTCTGTCAAAGCTTATGTCCTTTTTTAAATAACGGCACATGGTTGACGTAATACATTAATGTAATTGCAGAACAAAATCATCATTATTCTGTCATTATTATTACATGGCTCTCCTTTAAATTGTGCAAATTTCCAAATAGAAGCGGTAGAGAGCAATTTTATACATTATGCCAACAAAACTCCTCTCTCTGTCGAATGCAGTTTAGTAGAAAACAACCTGCATTTACTGTCAAAATCTTTTTAGACTTCAGACCAAGTGAATGAATAATTTCAGTTGCCAGAAAATAGCATGTCTATCTTTTACAGTACACCACAAAACGATGCTATTCAACATCGCCTGCAAAAGAATAACCGGAAGCTAAAGAGCCTACCTTTGATTTGCTTGTTGATCCAGACTTCCAGCAGCATTCCTGCACCAATTCCACCAGCAATCCATGCCCCGTAAAAGGCAATGTTAAAGGGTAGAGACCTTCGAGGAAGGAAGTAACAGTCCGGAATCTGCCTGATCTTCTTAGGAAGCCTCTTTTTAACGGCTGGTTTGGCAGTAGGGTCCTTTTGCATATCAGTACCAATACCTTTCCAATCTACCCCTTTGAATGGATCTTTTGGCTCTTCAGTTCCCATCACCAAAAATCTCACTCTTTGCTTCTAATTCTGCAAATCAAAAGACAAGATATCCCACATGTCGCCTCTCAGAATCTATATTACCCATTCGACAATGTCTTGACGAAAAATGCATGGAATACAAACATGCCGTTACTGTTAGTAATTCAAAACCACTGTCAAACCAGCCTGAAGGTGTTTGTTATGTGGAAAGCTCTCTCATATTCAACAATGAAAAGTTGTAAGGCATTTCATACCACAACATGCCGCTAGCTATGCATACTTTAGCTCAAACCTACAGTCTAATATCAAACCGAATCTGCAGGCCCAATTACTACACATTACATTTGTAAGAGAGTAGAATTGAATCTCATATGCAGTATTCATAACACTATACTACAAATGCTTTAATATTTCCACAGGCAGGCAAAGAAACTCAAATTAACATAAAAATGTCAAAATCGCATAACAAATAAGCCATCGTTGTAACAACAATATATGTTCAGAACAAGGTCGCAATTGCAGAAGCTACAATATCCTAATTTACTAGTATAAGAAGAAGAAAAACGCTTCAAATTCATTGCATCAACGAGACTTCCATTCATAACTGAACGCGATAAAGCAAAGATACGGCGATGCAAAAAGAGGAGAAGTGAGAACCTGGAGAGAGAAAAAGAGAGAGAGGCGAGGGTTTGGCGAATTTGGGCGTAAGGGTTTTAAAGAGGGCAATTAGGGAATTAAATAAAGCTACTCAAGGTTAGTTTTGGAAAACGAATAATTTTCATTAAATTGAATTTTCGGTGCCTCTCTCTCTCTCTCGCTCTCTCTCGCTCTCCGTCTCAATCACACGTTCTTTTTCATTTTACAATAGCTGCGCCTGTAATGCCTCGTTACAAAGACGAAGCTCCAGCTGTTCGGGTTTATACTGTTTGCGATGAATCAAGGTAGGGTTTCTTTGTTTTTTCTTTTTTTCCTTTCCCCTCTTCTCTCTCCGCTATTAACCCTAAATTTCTTCTTCTCTTTTTCACGAGTTATGAAGTGCTTTGACCTTTTCCGATATTTTTATCCTTTTTCCCATGAATCTTACGTGTTTTAGTCTGCTTACTTAACTAATGCTAAATTGACTTTACCCCCTCTCACACTGATGGCAATGGCAACCACATACACTTGCACACAAACACCTCGACTACGTTCAACTGCTTTCACTCATGGTGATAACAATACACACGCAATCCTTACCTCTCCGTGCAGGAAACCATTTTCGACTCTCACGTGCCCTCCTTTGGCAACCGGCCTATATAGAGTAATTCATACTTTAAGAAATTCACTTGACTGTATTAGTACTTAAGTGACCAAGTGTTTTAATCGGTTTGAGATTTGACTTTTGGGTCGATAGCTAAGTTATGAAAATGAAGTTCATTATTTATACATTGATTATCGTCCTAGATATTGATAACTCGTAAAATTTCAGATTTATTCGGTTAAATACTATTCCCTTGTCTTTGTCATTGGATTTTAAGGATTATTCTAAAGTTGAAACAACAATTGAGATTGAAGGTACATGTGTGGTCGTAGGATTTGACATGATTTGTGCAGGGAGTAAATGTTAACATGTTTTCCCACTTCTTCTTCATTTCTTTGTTTTCCTTTTTTTTTTTTTTTTCCAACGCAATTCATTTACCTCTCCTCAATACATATTGCTGTGAAGAAGCCAATGAAATTTGAGTTTCAAAGATGTTCATCGTTTTCGTTATGACTGGTGAAGATCCGGTGGATATGTTTGAAACGTGTTCATCATCTCCAACATGATTGAAATTGGTGGTTTCAAAGTTATTGCCTATTGGTCTGCATTAAATATGGATAGTTTGATTATATTATTTACTTCTTATTTCTTTTCAATTAGAGGTTAAAGGGGGAAATTTGTTAAAATCGACTGCTTGTGAAGCTATCTTGGCTGTCCATTTAAAGTCAACTTTGGATAAATTGTCTCTCTTTTTTATATAATTTTATCGTAATTATAGTGAATGTGTTAGTTAGGAAGCAAAAGGTTTGCTTATTTAAAAAAAAAAAATATTTGAGAAATATACTTTATTCATAGGAATTAGGAATTTAATTTTATGAGAGGGTATAGATGTTATATTTTCATATGTTAACGTTAGCAAACATGGTATTTGAAAATGTTTCCAAAGCAATACCAAAATGCCGGGATAAAATGAACCAAAATGTTCCTTGTGTGATTACAGGTATCTGATTGTGAGAAACGTTCCTGCTTTGGGTTGTGGCGATGAATTGTTAAAGCTCTTTGCTACCTATGGTGATATTGAAGGGTTAGTATTCCTTCTCCCTTTCTCATGTTCGCTTGTGCCTGAAATACTTATGTTGTTATAACTAACTAATTTGAGTTGCTGGGCACTTTCCCTTCCACAATACACCTTTGTTATTTTCTTTTTTCTTTTTGTGGGAAATACTGGAATCTCTGGTTCCCATCAATTTTTGGGAACTTGTTTATTTTTGTGAAAGGAGATGCTTACATGTTTATTGATTGTCCTGTTCAGATGTAAACCAATGGATGAAGAAGAGTGTGAACCATATACAGATGTTTATTGGATTAAATTTCGTCTCGTCTGCAATGCTAGGTAATAGATTGCATTGAAACTGCATTTTTTGTTAGTACATATGATGATTTGTTAGCATATTTGGATTATGGAATGGTGTAATGTTGTTCAATGGCTCAATCGATGTAGGTTTGCCAAAAGAAAGTTGGATGATTTCGTTTTTCTTGGGAATCAACTGAACGTTTCATATGCTCCTAACTTCGAAAGTATGGCCGATACAAGGGAAAAGTTAGAAGCTAGGAGAAAGGAAGTACTTATGCGTCTACATCGTAAGTTTATATCAGCTGGAACTTGACTACACTGTCCCGAGGATATTAGTTGGAGTTTTTTCTATGCATTTTATTATTAGCGTTGTATATTTATAACTTTGTAGCTAAAAGACCCAAAAGCTCCTTGAATCAAACAAGCGCTTTGACCAACTCCTCAACTGATGCCAGTTCGTCGCTGGCTGGTACTGCTTTTCATCAACAAATCTCCGATCAAAAGGGGTATTGTGTCGACCTCTGCATATAAATCTCCTTGTCATTTCATTTATTGCCAAGTTTACACATATCAACATAGTTGTTTCATTTTTGTAGCAACCTAGAGGCACCACAATTTATAACTCGTCCTGACAAGATAAGACCAACAAGAGTTTCCTCTGACCAGGTTAGTTACTCTTGAGTTGAGTCTCGCTGTCCTTTTACATCCATGATTCTGTCGATGCACTTTGCTAGATACGCAATCTACATATGAGAATGAGTACAGACGTAGCAGATGCTGACCAGATGGATGGCAATTTACATGGCTGCTTGTTAATTGCAGCTGCTGCATTCTTTTTTCTTTTTATCATTCTATTAGTTAAACAAATGGAATTGTGGTTGCATTCTGTCACCCTATCAATGGGTGCTTGAAATGTTACAAGATGATAATCAGACTTAAATTACTCAAACCAGCCTGAATTATGACCACCTAATTTAACTTAGTCTTCATCTTCTGCCATGAAAGAATTAGGCACCAAAAAACTAGGAGAACTATGGTTGCACCTACTTAATTCATCAATAGCTATGCACTCTAGTTACTTGTTTCAAGTCTAGCTTTTGAAAAAGAACTAGATGATTCAGGGCTATCTCATTTTCACCAGCATTAGTACCATTTTTATTCAGTACCTGGACTGAGTGGTTAGCTTGCTGATTAAATTTTTCAATTGCATTACCACATGAATTTCATTGGTAATGACTTTAGCTGTCTTCCGTGTTTATTGGTAGACTTCATCCACTTCTGAAGGAAGTTTCAAAGGCCTGAGTGACCCTAGTATATTTTCCCTTTGAAATTGAAGTGTTTGGAGAGCATTCAGTCCCACTTCCCTCTCTCATATTTGGCTAAGTTAGAAAAAACGTGGTCTATAAACTGCCCTGGTTTTTAACCAAAGCTCATGCTTGATTATATGGATTGTTATAACCTATGTTAACCAACTTTTGGATCATCAGAACATCTTCTTTGCTATTCGGTATGCAAAGTCATAATTCTCTCAGCAATGTCTTTTCAGGGTTATTTTACATCCGAATCAATGAATGAGACAGTTCGTGCTGTTCGGGAGAAGCTAAATAAGGTTGGTGAATCTGTATTAAAGCCCCGTTTGGATAAAATGTTGGATTTTGACCCATCTTTTTCCACTTTTAGATTGAATCAAGCAGCCAGAATCTGCAAGGGGAGTCTGCACTCAAGAAAGCAAGGCAAGATAATAGAAGAAGAATCTAATCTAAATCGTAAATTGAGGCATACTTGCCAACAAAATATAATCACTTCTCTGAAATACATTACTTTTCCAAAACGGTGTTGCCTCTCTCCTATAATGCTCGTGCCACCTTCCCAACAGCTGACTTGAAAGCTATATTACAGGTGACCCTGATTTTTTAATCTCCTTTTTTTCTTAGAATTCGAGATCTCTTGATCAAGGAAATTTTTTCTTTTGCAATGAGTTGTAGACTAGCACCTTTTCTTCAGTTGTGAGCTGATGGCCATCTTCAGCACCGTACTAATTTGCTCATGTTCTTTCACTGCAGGAAACAGGCATGTCTCGACCTCAAAATCTCCAAGGACTGGAGATCAAGTCTGAAATTTTGATGCGATTTTATTTCCCATTGTCTTCGTCCACTCGACAGTTAGCAATACAAATTGTTTAATAGTCGAAGATGCATAATGCATATATATGTACAATATGGGTTTTGCATTATACTTGTAGGTGACAAAATCTTTTGCCTTTTAGATTGACATCCTAGTACATAAGTATTGCTTAAAATATTCACCTGTAATGTATATTATTCTCACTTGCTATAGATTTACTCGATTCAACAGCAAACAGAAGGAATTCGGCTTCCCACATAGCAGTAGACAGCTTATAACTCAGCCAATGAGGAGAAACCTTATATTGGTTCATACGTGACATATGCCTGTTCATTTCTTCTACCATCGTGTGTTAGTTTTGTTGTGTGCAAGCACAAATTAACTAATAAAGTCACCAAGTTATCCTCTCCCGCAAGATACGATGCTGTTTGGTGTTACCGTATACAATAACAATTGAAATTACATTTGAATTTCTGAAGGCCAAACCTCTTGCTTCAGCGTTTTCACTAGGAAATTTTCCATTTTGTAAACCGTTGGATTATACGTGATCATGAATTTATCATCTTCATTATATTACTACACTCAAAGAGTTGAAGCGGCAACTAGGAAAGTTTCCATTGGTAAAAACTTTTCCAACCAACTACTGAACCATCCAAGAGTAATGCAGGACTAGGCAAGAAAGACTTCATCCGTCAAAATCCACTGCAAACCGATTAGTCCACAAACTCAAGCCAGAAGTAACGAACTAACCAAATATAATATCAATTAGTTTCCCAGATATCAGCATAAATTAATTTTCATTCGTAATGGTGTTATTTAACATTTCAAGACAGGTACACGGGTACAAAACCAGTTATCATAACCTGGCACACAGGACAGAGATGAACTGATCCATCACATTCTTCACATAAACACAGATGCCTACAAGGCATCAACAAGACTGAGACCTCTTTGGTCTTGCACGCTTTGCAAATCATATTATCATTCAATCCTAAATTGTTCCTAGTGTATTTTCCTGGGACAGTTGGGACACACAGATAGTTGTTCAAGTTAACATGTGAAGCAGCATCTTCAACTTCACTATCTCCAAATCCTTCCCTTCCATGGTCTGCTCCCATCGACATTGCCTGCTGAAGGTTGCTCTTAAGGACATCAACTACCGATTCATTGTACTTCACTCTATACTGCCAATTCTGAGCTTCTATGGATACCTGCTTTATTCTTTCAACTAGTTCACGGTTCTTACGATTCATGTTCTCTATCTCTATATCCTTTTCTCGGAGCTTCTTGTTGAGACCTTTCTCTAAAGCAGCTAGGAGTGAAGCTGTATGCCTTTCCTTCATTTCCTTTAGTCCCTTCATCATGTAATCTTCCTGTTTTAGTGGAACAAATTAGAATGCAGCATTAAGCATCTATACAGACTACAGAGCATGGACTTAGGACATTAATGCGAAAAAGCAGCAGCATAACTCATCAAGTTTATCAGCCAGACACTTGTATGAAGAACACCAAGACCGTTTGCTAACATCGAGAAAGCAATGGAATGGTTCACTATGATTGCTATTGCAAGAATTTGTGCAAATTGCAGCAACAAAGTAATAAAGGAGATTTTGAAGCAATTTTTTCAAACATGCATGCCAAACAATGTTAACAACCCAACAAAGACACAGAATACAGCTCTCCAATGCAGAGAAAATAGGCAGAAGAATTATAACAAGCACTAATTTGAGGACAGCCATACCTGGACTTTCAAATATCGATTGACTTCTTCATTTTCCCGATCTAGCACAAATCTAATACTGTCACCAAGAGTCAAGCCACCTGATGGAGTTGCTGTCATACTTCCACTAGCAGAAGTAACAGAAGAATTGTGTTCATCATCATCATATGATAGTCTTAATCCTGTTGATACATGGTTGGGAGCAGGAATAGTTGACACATGGTTGGAGGCAGGGATACTTGCCACGTTGTCTACATTATCAGGGCAAACATTGTAATTCAATGATATTTGAAGCTTCTGCTGGCTTGAGATGTCTTCTGTCTCCCTGCTTGGTTTATTCATCCGAAGTGAAGGAATCATATGGTCATTTCCAATGTAATTTACCAGACCAACATCACATACAGCAGGTACTGAAAGTGTCAAAAGACAAATCCGTTAGAGAACATTAGGAAGCACAAAATTTTTTGGGGCCAATAAGAAAACTGCATGATTGGCCTAAAAGAACAATTTCACAAGTGCATTGGGGCTATTTCCAGCAGGAGATCTGGAGAATGATTTCAATCGTCAAACCAATTGCCTTACTTGGTAGAATATATTTGAAATAGAGGCACACATTAAATTCCTACAGTAACTAGTATAAAATCTCCGTGTCTGCAATCTATACACATTAATACACAACATATGACTCTATAATGGTCTTCACTTCCACTGGTATTGCAATATAAGCATGTTCCAACTATCTAACCACATCTCTCTAGTTGTAGAATAGTAGATGACACCTATCAGAAGATGTGTGTCTGTGTGTTACATGAAGAGGTAACGTGCAAAACGAATAAACCTTGTGAGGATGGCCATGGGACAAATCAAAGTGGATTTATGCATTATCACTATTGCCCAGCAGTAGCAATAATTACCATCATATCTGCTCCACATAGAATGTAGTGCAATGTAATTACTATCATACCTGCCCCCTTTTAGCAATTCTATTGATTGAATCATGAACCATTTAGAATTAGCAATGAAGCCCTAAACCTTTCCAAATTTGTATCCTGATGTATCCATGTAAGATTTAACTTCTTTCTCATTTTCTTTAAAGTGTCACAGATACAACAGCCTATCCCCTCCTCAAAAGCCACTTCATGTCTGTGTGAATCCCAAATTGTTATGAGCTGGTTAGGCATAGATGAGTTCAAAAGGGATCCTGGACCAGGGTCATTAAGTTCTTTTCACACTTTTGAGTCTAGTAATCTTAGGTAGGTACTTGACTGTGAGGTCAAATTCCGTCTCCCTTTCTATTCTTGTTCTGTTTCTGATTTGAGTCCTTTGGACTTTCTCACACTCAAGAGGAACCATGTCTGGGAATAACCCAACTTAAAAAACAAATTCCAACTTTGCATGGGAGGGAGTATTTCATCTGGTCTTGCAACTCAAACCAATATCAGCACTAAGCAGTTGAAGATTGATCGAAGCCCCTACCCCACCCAATCCCCACCTCCACCCCACATGCACTGTAGCTCGACTGGAGGCAACAGTTTGGTTTTCTCAAAGAGAAATAATTGTCCATATTAATTTACTTAAAGGCCAGAGACCAATGAAGCCCTTTGCTATTACAAATTAATTCATCCTTTCGCTACTCTCCTTGGGTCTTTGATTTGGAAGAAAAGGATAGAAAGGAAAAAATTTTGACATGACAAAAGGCAATTATTTTTTCAATCGAAATTCTGGATTTGCTGAGTGACTTCTCTCTCACTTCTTCCATTTAGTAATATTGTTCCAGTTAGTCTTCCCAACCCCCCCACCCCAACCCCTTTTCTTCCCCCACTTTTAAGATAGCACAGTTCTTTCTTAGAAATTTACTGTTGTGATCATTAGAATGACATTATGGAAATAATTATATCTCAACCTATAGAATTGATCTTGTTGCTTGGTTGTCTAAAGGAATAGTTTTCAACAGATGGTCAAGGAAGAGGTTATGGTTCGATATTAGGGGGTCAAGATTTAACAAAAAGAAGATATGATAGTGAGATAAGAAAGAGAAATGAATCTGACAAGAATGCCCATAGATATGAAAATTAATAGAAACTGCCATATATGCAGGATTCAGTGCATATCATTGGCTGACCAGAAGTTCCCTTTTGGAGTTTTTTCCGAAAGACATAGAAATTAATTGGTATTGAACTTAATTGGTAATTTAGAAGTTAAGACTCATATGATAAAATGCAAAAAGGTATAGGACTTAAAGAACGCTTTTCCTAAAAATCATTGGTATCAACCAAGCTTTTAGGGAGCAAAAAAGTTGTGTCAACAAAGAGAGCTATCTTACAATTTCCAAATAGCTGCAGCTGATTTGGTGCATTGTTCTGATACTGGTACTGATTCTCATCAGTAAAAACAGGAAGCATGGAATTAAATTTGTTTCCACCGAGCATCCTTAAACTGCAGAGAACTTATGTTTTAATGATCCGCAGCTTTAAGCTCTGAAACAAAAGACAAATGGGTTAATTTTCAGTTTCCAAGTTAAAATAAACACCTAAATGTAGATTAAACTAAGGGAAAATTACACTAGAGAAGAAGCTTGTTTTTACCATCTTTTTCTATATATATGTGCTTTGCATTTAGTCCATATGATTTAGTTTTTAAAAACCACTAAAAAAAGTACTTCCATCAAAGTCCATCAAGCTATCAATGTCACATTTTACAGGAAAATAATGGAAGAAAATCCTCTTTCCGGAACTTTTCTAAAGTATAGGCTCCTTCCAAATAAAAGCAAAGCACAAACCCTAAAACAAAAACGCTAGTAAAAACCCAGACTTCCTATTGCAAGTATCCCACTAACATAGTGATGCGGGCTCCATTTGCGAATTAAAAGTTGGATAGTGTCATCCATCATCCATAGGACCTCCTTAATCGCAGTGGACAAAGTATCAGTACAACTCCTTGAAAATTTATAACATTAAAAAAATTCCAGTATGATCACACATCTAGATAAAGTTTATTGCAACTGAAACCATTATGGGGAAAATGCTGAAGTATTAAAGGAAGAGCAATCCAACAAAGATCGTCATATCATATTAACCCATAAGTCTTAAATTATTATGACTATCATCTAGTTCCTACAACCTAAATTAAGCACACGCATCATGATGGAGATGGTACTCGTCCATCGAATGCAAGGATGAATAGACAAATTAAAAAATATGCAATCAAGTACAATTTGTTGAACTCCATTTGGTAACAGTTTCCCACAACCCAATAATCGAAACATTCTGGTTGAGTGAGTCATTACAGTTTAGATGTCCAGATAAATCCCCATCAAGACTTCAATAGCTGCTTTTATCCTGTAGGCATTCGACATCCAAAGACACGTGAGCACATTTATTGTGCCCACCAAACTAGTAGCTTGAAAAAGATAAGTGGAACATAAATCCAAATGCATGCATGATCTTGTGTATCCTATATTGGCTCTCTTAAACTTGATTATACACTCCACATTTCCAGTGTAAAACTACCCATTACAGTACCCAAACAATCTTTTCTGGTTCTTTTTGGGGGAAAGCAGTCCACGGATTAAGTAAAATTAATTTATACAGTTACTACCATATCTGGCACATAATTTACTATTAAAGGAAATTTAAAGAACTTCAATGCAATGCCAATGCAATAGAAAGATACCAACCACAAAGTAAGATGATTGACTTAAAAATGCCAACACGATGATGGTGAATAAGGAGCAATAGAACCATTAACAACACATGAAGATAAATGTATCTTTACTTTCAATCCATCATATTCATAAACATCATGCTTGAAAAAACTGGAGCAAGTCAGAGAAAATCCTAGATCACGCATAAAAATCTAGATGTAGTGGGGGTGACACTACAACAGGATTACCAAAAAACCTGATGTCGGACACGATTGCAGAGGATAAAACACTAAACAGAAGCAAGCAACATAAAATCACGGCCTGCCAACACGGATAGACATTCACTACACACAACCCCAGATATAGCAAGGTACAAACTTTCCAACCATTAACTAAGAACAAGAATAAGATCACAGGATTTGAAATAAAAAGCATGATCCATCCATTTCTAAAGAGACTATAAATTCCTACAAACAACAAAAAGCAAACAAATAAAAGGAAATAAAAAAAAAATGGTCAAAAACGGAATAAAAGTAAAAGAAAAGAGAAAAGAGAGTTACCCAAAAATATTCAACGTATCTGCTTCGATTCCAAGGAAAGATAGAATCTTTCCAGATCCTGCAATTCCATTTTACATTAAAAAAAAAAAAGCACATAAAAATAACTACACAGATACAAAAACAAAAAATTTTCAGTATAAGTATCATCAGTTCAGAGGGCCAAAAAAACTACCTCCATACAACATGTACTAAGACTCGAAATCAAGATAAATGATTTGGGTTGTCATGTGAACTGGTCATACTAAAATCGATCATCTTTATCTGAGAAAAAGAAAAAAGAAAGAAAAAGAACAAGAAGATCAAGAAGGTGGATTTTTTTATTGTTTGAAGGAAGATGGCAAGACAAGCGTGATGGTGAGAGAAACAGAAGCGGGGGCAGAGAGAGAGAGAGGAGAGGTTACAGGGGAGGGATTTCCGTTCTTTTTTGTTGCTTACTGGTTTCTTGAAAAGTTGAAAAAGAAATAATATAACGTACACCTAATGCACACACAGAGGGCAAAAATTAAAAGCTGAGGTCTCAATTTCTGGCGTCTCCATTTGAATTGGTGTTTGGTTTATTTACTGTTAAGAATATATCCTGAGGTCCCCATTTTTCTTGTTCCACCGCCTCGAAAACATATAATCCATCGTTTAAAAGAGAGGTAATTTCTCTCATCAACTTATAACGTTTAAGAATTCTAAAAGGGAATGAGGATTATCACTAAGCTAATTTTCTCCTCTTTTTTGTTTGCAGAAAAGATTAACGGTTGTAATAGTTAAGATAAGGATTTATAATATATTAATTTTATTTATTCTTTTTCTCATCTGAGAAAAAAATTGTGATTCAGTTGGATCACTGTTATTCATTAGGCTCCTTGTTTACTTAGCAAAGGAAAATGAAAATGAGAGAGATGATATAAGTATAATAACCCATGTTTTATCATTTTTATTTATTTTACTCTTCATTTCATGAAAATTTATGAATTAGAACGAAAAATAATATGAAAGGTGAAAAATATCATATATCTATATATGTATGTATAATATATGTTGGTTTGATTTAGAGTGCTTGGATAGTTGGTCATTATTTGATTAAAGTTTTATAATTTTCAATGTGATTGTGACGTTTTTTGTATATTAGCTGATTAAACTATAGATTAATCTTATAGAGTAATTTTAACTAATAAATCCACTACTCATTTCTACCATAAGCGCATCAATAGGAAGGACCTTCAAGAATACTGAAACAGACAATTAGTGATAAATGGAAGTTGACGGACGTATCCTTCATTTTGCTAACGAAATATAATATATATATATATATACGTATGTATATATATTCATTTATTTAGCATCAATAACGGTAAAAACGAGATTTCACTTTATTTTTTCTTAGGATAAGATATCATGGAGATTTTATAATAAATCATATTGGGCCAAATTTGATTTTATTTCCATAGGATTAGTAACTAAATAAGGGTGGATGGGAATTCACAAGGCAAATCCATAGAGAAAGTAGCACCGTTTTTCATGTTGTGTAAATCCAATTCTGAAGGAAAGTTTCTTCATCCTTCATTCCATGTAAGTCTATATTTCTTTATATTTATATTAATAAAATGAAAACTTCACCTCCAAAGTAATAATTAATTTTATTAAAATATATAACGTCTTATAGTTTTAATAAAAAAATATGTATTCAAACGATGGTTAATAACAAATCAAACCCATCCCACAAAATTATCATCCATAATATCCAACTATATATTTACCATTTTCTATTACACTTGCTTCTATTATTATTATTATTTTATTTATTCATTATTTTAATTTCCAAACATTGTTATTATTTAGAAAATTCATTATATTTTTTTATTTGACCAACATTTTTAAAGACTTTTTATTAAAAAATTTATTGCAGTTTTGATTTTATTAATATATATTATCGGAATTCTTTTATATTTCTAAGTCCAAGCTTTTTTTATCCATTTTGCACATGCATCCTCCACTAGTATTGATTAAAAGAAAAAACAACTCTTTTACGTGTGTGATTTCGTGGTATTTTCTATTTTTCTGCTTAATTCCTCTTATTATTTTATCTATCAACTATATAAGCTTCTTCCTAATGATTTTTTCTTTTGTTTGGCTACTTACAATGCAAATACATAATAGTCTTATAACTTTACAAACAAATAGAGTCTCAAAATACCATGTAAATTAAATTCACTATAACTAGGAGTAGCAATTCATATTAGTGGGATATCCTTCTTATTTCCATTGAACTCCTACCAATGTGAAAGTATGTAAAAATAAATGGATATCATAAATAATTAATTCATATTACGGCTGCATTTATTTGTATTGCAATAGTATGTTTTAAATTATGTACGGTATCAGTTGGAAATTACCGAACCTAATTATTAACTTTGCATGGATATTAACAAAGGAAACTGGAAAGGGCAGTGATTTTCATGCTTTATCTCTATTTATTTATCGATTTTCCTTTCTTGGTTCTTTCAAAGACCACGTCGGTCGGTAACGCTGTTCATTTTCCTTTTCAAGATGTCATAATTAATTGGAGTCATTTCGTAATTGTAATTCCCTAAAGTAAAGGGTAGGGCAAGGAAAAAAGAGGGAAAAAGAGACAGAGAGATGTTGCAAAAATGGGGTCAGTAACCTTAGGCTTAGAGATTTTGAATATTCCAGAGAAAAAGGAAAAACAGAAGAAGACGAAAGAGTGGTTATTGCGTGCGAATAAAGAGGACGCGGGGGGTGGTTACCCAATAAATGCCATTTACGTTCAAACGTCATTTATCGTGAATTCATCCTCCTATCCATACTCGAGAAAACCCTCCACTAACAGGGATATGCCCTGAAGATTACGATATAAATAAAAAAAAAATGTTAGCAAAAAAAAATTAAATAAATCAAAGTTTATGGGGTTTTTTGTATTTTTTTCTTAATTTAATAAATTTAAAAATAAAATATAAATATGGTTGGAGATTGAGTTGTTTTAGGTGATTACACAAAACCATGTTTTTGTTTCTTAAATGATAAGTAAATATAAAATTTAGAATTTTTGCAAATAATTTTATGTATACTTTATTTATGATTTTAAATGAATAAGCACTTATCTATAGTAAAAATAGTCTATGCCATATGTTATAGAAATAGAATCTATCCTATATAAAATAGAGAATAAGGTAGGTAATGAGAATTGAACTAGCATCATTAACTTAGAAAGCAAGGGGTTATAATCTATGTAGAAAGCTAATGGTTATAGTCGACATTGATCATAATTTTTAATGTCTCTATATTGATAGAAACTAATCAAATTAACGTTAAGAGTGAAGAGTGGTGTACGCTAATATTTTAGTCATGGATCCATGATCGATACGAAGTCTGTCATCTATTATTTTTATCAGTAGAATATAAGAATAAGCTAAGCCTTTAAGTGTGTGAACCTAGGCTTGCAGAATAAAATACAATGAAGGACACTAGCATATCGTTCAATATTATTACTCTAGTGTTTAAATTAGTGAAGATTTATGAGAGTAAGGAAATAGCAATATAACAAGAGTACGAGAGAGTGTGAATATGTGCAAATGTCTTAGTGTTGGTGGATTGTCCATATTTATACTAGAGGTGTGAAGATAAATAAGGAAAATCATATTAAAATTAAATCTTTGAGAAAAAGAAAGTGTATCCCGCCGCTTTAAGAAAGTAGATCTATTGATATTGCTGAATCCTAAGAAATTAAGGGAGTGGTTTAGCGAGGTAGCTTTCCTATCCTAGTGCCAATATTCCCTTTAGTGTTAAACTTCCGCCTTCAGTCAAATTCGTAAGCCAAGCTCCCACTTCAAAGAGGTCAAGTGCTTCTCGAGAGTAAACGGTCAGAGTTAAGTGGATGTACTTGAGTTGGAAAGAGGTCAGTCACTTGGAAGTGTTCAACCACAAGTCCTTAAAGCTTCAAACAGGACAGTCATAAGCCAAAACAGGTTAGCTCATAACTCAAACCAATCGAACTAGACCTGAAGAATCCATGTCAACAATCTCTTATCACTAAAGTCCCACTAACTAAATAATATACCAATTATATGAATAATATTTTCCTGTATTGTCTGCATACCCTATAGGATGTTGCAATTAGTTTTACCTATTCTTAATATTGTTTTGGCATTATTTGTTTATTTTTTGCCAAAGTTTTAGCATTATGTTAGAAACAATTTTAAGCTAAAACTTGGGGAAAAGAAAATGCTAAAAGGTAAAGCATGATTACATATATATCCTTCTTATTAAGAAAAAATATCTAATCAAAAAAGGTTTTAAAATGCCATGTCAACATTTTTAAAAGGTTTCTCAGAAAAATCCTTCCGCTTCATTGAAAAATACTATTGGTGAGTTCCTTATTTAATAATTTATGAATATTATATAGGTCCCATGTTTTAAAATATCAAAGTAGAAAAAGGATTGAAAAGGGAAAAAGAATTACTCTCAAAAAACTTCTTACGAGAGGACCGTTTAAATTGCTTTATCAAATAAGGAATCATAATGAGAATATGAATGAGTAAATCGAGATGTTAGAATTCCTTAAGCCAATACTACCTATGAAAGATATCCGTAAGCACATAATAAGTTTTTTCTCCTAAGAACCAACTTTTTTCCCTAAACCATCTAGTTTGAAAATGTCTAAATTTTTCATTATAGTTGCTAGAAGTTGTGACTATTTTTAGTGATTAATCTTGATAATTATTAAATATTATTGAATAATTATGAGTAATTGTAAGAATTTAGTAGGTTTTAGTAGTAGGTTGAAGTCAGTTTATATGATAGAGATGATGATAATGCTAACTGCTAATGAATGATAAGAATGGTAATCGGTATTTAATAATAGTATTTAATTGTAAGATCCAGCAATCACAAAATTAGCCAAAACGTGATCCATTATCTTTGATAACACCCTTTATTGATAGTATGTTACATAGGAAATTGAATTTACATGCAGTCTAGTATGTTAATCCAATTTCTTATATAGCACATCACGTATTATTAAGAAAAATGGATGACTACTTCTTTTTCTATCTATTACTCTACAAAATAACAATAAAATATAACTTCTGCCTTTAATATTTTTCATTGCTATCATGTTGTTAGGCATATCTTCGTCTCTCATCATTAAGGATGCTTATGCATGGAGAAAAAGGAAAAAACAATTCCATAATATTGCAAAACTGAAGTTCCTCTCGAGTCATCTTTCCCTGTCATGCACCTTAAAATTCTCTTTTTCCCCCGCAAAATACAAAATTTTGAATTATGATTTCGAGTTTTAAACAAATTTGAATGTTGTTGTATGTATTTTACAAAAGAAATCCCAGAAAGCTTGCAGCTCAAGACCAAACGATAGTGGAAAGAAAAAGGGTCGTTCTCTGGATGGGGCGGCAAAGGTGCGTGTTCGCCACCTGTATATTAGGTCATGATTTTTGTCGTGTAATTTTGGCGCGCAAAAGTGACGTTGGACGGTGGGAAGGGAATGCTATCCGTGGTTGATGACAAATCATTACATTTTATATGAAATCGCCACGTCACGACCCATGTGTTGTTGGATTTGGTATATCGGCGTTAAGCATCATTATCCATGGAATCGGAACTCGATGGGAGGAAGCTACTAGGGCCGAATATTTAAAATGTATTTATTGTTATTTGGAGTTAAAAAAAAAATCTGCATTAAATATAGCAGTTTCTTCTTCTTCTTTTTTCTTTAGGTAAAATATTTTTTTAGGTCAAAATATTAGCATATTTTATGTCCATAATTTGTGTGTTTAGATAAGTATTATAATATGTTAAGTTTAATTTAATTTAATAATATGAATACTGATCTTAAATCTTAATAGATTAAATTTGAATTTCTTCATCTAAAAATTATAACACAATAATTGGAAAATAAAATATTATAACAAGTTTTATACTATTTAAAATATAAGCCCATGCACTAATATGATGAAAAATGATCATAGTATCACATATCAACATATCGAGAAAAAATAGGGAGTACGAGCATCTTGTAGTGATTAAGAGCGATTTTACTTTTGACTTAGTATGCACCCCATAAAAGGAGAAATGTTTTATTGGTACAAGTATTTAACTTAGATAGATTAGTCAATAGTGTATATGTATAAATACTATTACTATTATGTATTTAAATATTATTAGCAATTGTCTACTATTTATACAAATGCATAACTTATTAGTACTAATAAATCTTGTTTTTTTCTCAACAAAAGTATTCTCTTTTAAATAATTAGAAGAAGATTATTTTGATAAATTAAAAACAAATCTATAAGAAAATTGAATACACTAAAGATACCAAAATCTAGTCTATTCTCTTTAATATTATATATCGATTGATAATATACTTATCTCCTATAACCTCTATATGACTCACAGTCACTTGCAATCTAAGCTATTTCTATTATCAATAACAGTATATTAATAGATGATGTACTTATATTATGGGTATAAAAATAACCAAAGGATCTTTCACTCTCAACTAAATACCAAAAATTATATATAAATGCAATAAACGTATTTGTCACACATATTTTGCTAATTAATAACTTAGTTGATGAATATTGGTAACACCAATTAGTAACTCGCATGGGTAAATGTTGGTAATATACATATAGAGGTTATATTTTAAAAATACCAAAAAACTATAAAGACCTAAAAAATGGATCTTTCTACATTTCAATAGTACATTATTTGAAGTTAGATATCTATAGATATAAAGATCTTAAAAATTATAATACGTATATGAAATGTGAGCTTTATGCTTCACATGAACTTAAAAAAACTAAGGTAGAGATGATATATGGAGCAATAACTTGGAGCAGAATAATCTTGTTCTTTGTGCAAGTTGTACTTAATCTTCCATAATAAAGATTTTACAACACAATACTATTTTGCCTATCTCCAAATTGCATTTAAATTAGGGGTATTCAGGGTTCGGTTTGATTCTATTTGATCTCTAAACTAAATCAAATTGCATTTAAAACAGTTTGGTTCAAACACTTAGTGAACTAAACCGCTTTTAACTATTAAGAGTTGTCAATCAAATTGCTTCAAATGCAGTTCAATTTGGTTTGAATCGCTTTTTAAAAATGCCAATTTCATTTTGATGATATTAATAATTATCAGAGTTTTCAATCAATATTAATGTCCAAATTAAGAAATATTATACCAGAATTAAAGTCATGTAACATTATATCATGATAATATTACATCTTAAATAAAAACGAAGATGTACTAGTTTACTAGAGATAAGATATGACAGAAAAGGAAAAAGAAGTGGATTAGGCCGGCCAAGAGTGAAATGAAAAATGATAATAAAGAAGAGGTAAATGCATTTGGAATGAAATATTGGTAGGGTTTAAAACTAAAAATATTACTACTTTTTATCTTCTAATATGAAGCATTTTAGTTCAATTTAACCCCTCGAACCAAATTGTGAACTTTTAGATTCTCTTCAAACTAAATTGTGAATCGAACCAAAATATAAAATGGTCACATTTTACAATTTCATGCAATTTAGTTCATTTCTTAGTTTGGTTCAATTTGATTAGATAAATAACATTATATTTGATGACATCCATCAAATTTACTTGATAATTGATGGACGAGATAAGCTTCCTCGTTCATAAGTTCTCTTATGGTCTCTTCATGAGCCCAAGTACTTTAACCATCATTGATGGGGTGTATAAATTACTGAAAATAATAGAAAGTGGATGGCACAATCTCAATGATTTATGCTTTTAATTCATTATTTGCTTGAGAGAAATGGAATTCAATTCAATTCGATTCCCCCACTATTCCTTATTACAACATTCACTTAATTTTTTATTTTTGAATTGCAATTTCTTAAAAATCTTTATTGTAAGTTCCTAAAATTGAGTTTAGGACAACCGAGCTCAGATTTAGGGTTTTTAGGGTAACTTATCCAATTAAGCCCAAACTTTGCGACTAGAATGAAAAAGTTAGTCGAGATATTACAGTGAAGTTAGATTTTAGTAATAATAACTCGAAACCCCAATTTTGCCCTTAGAAATTGGAATATTTAATAAAGCACTAAAATGTTCGAAACTCCTAAAATTGAACTTAGATTGCAACGAGAACTTAGAAATAAGTTAATTGAGCTATAAAATGAAATAATGTAAGATAATTTACTATATAAAAATACAAGTAATTGTTCAAGTATACTCGGTATAAATAATAATTATACCAGTAAATTAACCCAAAATTGTGTAATTATATATTTATTATGTTGAATTCATGAAATTAACTTCAGAACGTATCCTAAAAATAAAAGATATGCTAGAAACTTAATTATATGAGTAAAGCTATATATTTCACATGCTATTTACATAGGGTATAAACTTGTATATTCTAACATATAATATCTATATTTAAGTAATTATCTAATAAAAGAAAAAAAAATTAAACAAATACATTCGAGATTGCTGGACGTGAGGCGTGGCAGGAGAATGGAAAAGGGGATTGCTGATTCAAAAGTGACTTTGTAACTTTAGGACACTTCATGCATTAAAAAAAAGAAGAAGAAATTAGGAAAGAAAAATCTAAAATAATTAAAAAAAAATCCCTTAACCGACTTGGAGACTCCATAAAAAGGCAACACCTTCAGATAAGAAAATTTTGGCAGTTTGGAATCAGAAATACTTAGAAAGAAAAATTAGAAAAAATCGTAGAAAATAAAAAGAAATTTAGAAAAACAGGGGAAATTTCGTGAAAGTGTAGAACCCTAACCTAGAGTAATTCTACTGTGAAACCTAGCCAACCCCACACGGTCCACCCACCGCGCAAGCCGTCCGACAACCCCCCAACCATCGCCGGCCATCGGAGCATCCAAGAACAATAAGGTCAAATTCTTGCTCTGTTTTTCAGGAATTTTTAAAAATTAGTAAATCCACCCAAAAAATTATGAAAAAAATTATACTTAAGTTATTTTAAACATGCTTTCATGTGATATTTTTATTTTTGAAAAATTCGTAATATTTAATATACTTTATTAAGAAATCTACTGTTCATCCGAATATATAATTGTAAAATAAATATACTAAATAATGTTGTTTTTAGCTGAAAATTTTTGTGTAGGATATGCATAAGATGTAGGTAATTGCTATGTAGCTCAAATTTTGATTTGAATAATTTTAATATTTATTGAATTTTTAGGCTTGAAATTAGCACGAAAATAGGCTGAAATTATGAATTTAATTGGAAATTATGAAATTAATTAATGAAATGGATATGTACTGATCTATTATGAATAGTAATAGTAATGAGTCGGATTGAAATTAATTAGATGCTAAAAGAATTATAATTGGATAATTTATCAAATTTAGGGGTAAAATCGCCAATATGAAAATATTGGCAATAGGTCGGAAACTTGAAACCAAGTGATAACTGAATTCCCTATATTTTTAGAAGTCTATAGAAATTTTCGGGGAATTATTTGGTAACCCAAACTATTTATTACGAATTTATCAAGTAAAATAGCTTAAATTACAAGTTGGGGTGTATTTGTAATATTAATAGGCTAAAACGAATTAACCAAAAGCTATATAAAGGATTGCTGATCAGATGGGATTAATGGAAATTTTTATTATAATTATTAATATTTTCTAATCGGGATACACTTTAGGTGTATTAGAATTGAATAATACTTATATTGTTATAATATAAGGACAAATTGGATAAAATATAAGTTAAATCTGTAAATTACGCATAATACGACCGTTTTTATATAATTATGTATAATTGCATTAAAAATTCAAACTACCCGTTAAAATCCATCTCTAGAAACTAGACTCGTAAAACGTGTCGTTAGGTCTATACGAACTCAATGACATTAGTTTTGTTGAAATCGGATAACCTTAAATAATCTAGCCTATAACTATATCATATTAAAAAATATACACATTTCGGTAACCTTACCAGAATCAAAACGTGAATTAATAAATAAAAAGTACGTTTCGATACGATCAAAACGATATATAATACGTAATAGTATATATGATGTACAGTATCAATAATTAATAATTTAATTCAATATATAGTATTAACATGACTGTATATTATGAAAATAATATATATATATATAACCATTTTAGACTAAACCCTAATGTTTTCGTAACTATTACGAAAACTAAATTTGGACCTTTTGTGTAATTAGGACCTTCCAAAGACGGTTGACAATTCAAGTCAGTAATAGCGAACATCTAAACAAGTAAATTGGGATTGTAGCTTCACCGCTGTTTGGGTACTATTTAAAGTATCCGGGGACCCAAGAGTACATCTGGTTGTGTTTGTAATTAGATTATTATGCGCATGTTGTGTGTGTGAATGATACTCGATTGTGACAGGAGTTTAACTCCTTGGTGTGCTGTTCTGCATATTTGCATGGATTCTGTATTGTGTAAACTTGTTGGTCATCCCTGATTAACACTAACAGTTATTTGACTAAAATGTAATTGGACATGCATAATCACCCGTTAGGGGAAACGATGAGTGTTAGGCCAAACACCGACTTTCTTCGATGAGGATAGTTGAAATGGTTAATTCCCCATCCTTAGTCGAACTAAGTGACAGGCAAGGAGGTCACAGCAAGGTTGGAGGTCGTGGTTCAAAGGCGGTCATAGGAGGGGAGTGTTCTTTATTGCACAAGCCCGTGTTTGGTCTGACTTGAGTCGCGATGAAACTCCTCAATCCGGGTTGGAGCAGATGAAATTTCTCTAACCTCACAGTGGACCGGATAACACTGTACGATGTTTTCATTTGAGTGATTGCATTGCATTTCATCATGATTATTAACCTTATTTGTGATTGTACAGTACTCTTCTGACTCCGTCCCACTTACTGAGCTAGTTGTGCTCACATCCCTATAGAATCTTTTGCAGGTGTTGAGTGAAGGCAAGATGTTCAGGTACCACAATTCCCAGGTTAGTGTGCTGTTGTGTGGGAAAGTGAGGATCGAGGAATTTAACTGAACCCAAGTTTTTGGCTTTGTCTTTAAGTTTTGAGGAAAACTAAATGGGAATTCCCTGGGAGCCCACTAGTTTTCTAACTTATTGTATATAGAACGCAAAACCTATGGTTTTTAGTAAACTCTTATTGTGAATTTTACCCTTAGACGTGAAATGTTTGTTTAAATACTGTTGTAATACTAAACAGCAGGTTATATAGAACAAGTATTTTGTAAAAGCTCTACCACAGGTTTGGATATTAACAGGTGTCAGAACAGACATTTCAAGCTGGTTGAGTTGTGCGCCTTGTGTAAACTGCGTCTACGATAGCAGCTGTGAGGTCAGCTTCTATCTTAGATTAGTTTACATGGCGGGACTGTTATGACTCTTTTTGTTCGGTGCGTGACATCTATTACTTAAAATCAAGTGATAGAGATTCCTTAATTTGACCAAAAAGTTACGATTTCTCACAAAATTTCACATTTTTTCCTAAAATTACCTCATATTAATTTAACGGTGACTACCACCATTATCGCCATCATTACTACCAGCCACTATCGACCACTACTATTACCACTACGATCACCATCGACGTCGCAGTTGTTGTAACCACCACCTATTATCACCACCAACTGCTATTATTATTACTATCACTATCATCACCACCAATACTATTACCATCACACTACTGTCGCCACCAATACCATTATCCTGCTACCACCACCATCACTCATTATCACTGCTATCGCTGCTACCACTACTATTATTACCATCGTCACCGCCACCATTACCACCACCTCTGACCATCACTGCCATCACCTCTGCTTTGTCACTACTGTCATAACTACTCTCCCCCCCCACCCCACCCCACCCCAAAGTCGCTACCCTAGGCACCGCTACCGCTATCACTGTCACTGACTACTACCATCACCATCGCCGTCAACTATTACCATTGCTTTTGCTCTCATAGTCGATTTCCACCACCACCATTTATTATTTTAAAATTACTTGAAAAAAAATGAATTAAGAATAATTTAGTCATTAAAGTTTTATTATATATCTATTCTTAAATTATTTATTAATTCAACTAAATAAAATAATAGATATTATATATTTATTACATTATTTAAAAATTCCAATTATATTCTTCCCTCATTTCATTTAATGAAATGAACGAGCTATAAATCTTTATTGATTTCATCCCAATTTATGGAATTAACTCTTTAAATTGTACATTAATCCAAGAAATCAAAACCTAAAGTTGTTACTACATGGAGCTAGCATTTTGATGAAACATCGATAATATTACATTTGATACATTGAAATATGACTTGGGAATGTCATTGGAACTTAATTGGTAGACCCGATTTATAATTCGAGTACCAAAAAAAATAATCTTAAAGTCATTAAATATATAATATAAATGAAACATGGTGACATATAGCACATATAAACAATTATTGACCACAATTTGATCTAAAGATAGAAAAATAACTCGAAAACCAATTATTTATTAAAAAAAAATCTGTTAGGAAATATATGTTACATGAATATATACGTACACATGATATATAATAATTAATTATTTTTTTATATGTTACTAACATGATTGTGATTTTTTCAAAAATTACCCCTACCACCATCATGTGTTTAGAAATAATTGATAATTACATACCATATATATATATATGTATGTATGTATGTGGCTTCATTATTGAATGAATGGTTTATGAATTATTCACACTTTTGCTTGTATTCGCCAGAATACTTCAGATACGCATATCATTCCTTTTGCTAAATTAACAAAGTATATCTTCACTAAAATATATTTAAGAATAGTTTGTATTACCATAATATTTTAGTTCAAACAAGGTTTAACCTATGAAAAATGTTTGCCACATACCCTTTCACTAAACCAATTGCAGGATTTGTGGCGTTAACAAATGCAAAATGATTTTCTATTTTTCTTATTCATTATATAAAAGGGGATTATATTCAAGACTATCAATGTTTAGAGTTAAGTCTAAATAAAAATTTTAAATTTTAAATGGTTTAAATAGAAGATTAACATTATGTTATGCAATTTAAATAAAATATCAAACTTGCAAATGATTAAAGTAGAGGATTAGTGTTTAGATAAGTGATTCATATAAAGGATTAAAACCCTATTTTTGTTTTAATTTAAATACTTTATTTGTATAATTTATCATAATATTGATAATTTATTTTTGATCTTTTACTTGAACCACCTCATATAATATTGATCATCCATTCAAACTATTTTGAAAGTTCGATATTTTTTTTAAATTTGATCCCAAACATTAATCTACTGGTGTATAATTTTTTCTATTCACTATATGATATGAGAAAATAGTAACAAAATAGATACTCGGCTTTTGCTACGACAGGTGATGCTATGAAATAGTCATCTTTAACTTGAGAAATTATTCAAGAAAAGGACAAAGATAGAAGCACTGATATATGAAAAAAAAAAGAAAGAAAAAAAAGAAAAGAAAAAGGGGCATTACCAAAGACATTCACGATGAATTAGAATCTCTACATGTAGTAAAGGATCCTCATATCATAGGGATTTCTAGTCCACACATTTCTCAAATCCTATCAGAATTATAAAAATATAAACGATTGTAATTTTTAGTAAAGTAAACGTGTTGAAAGGTTACATCAAACGATATAAGAATTGTCTAAATCTCTCTGGATTATACACAACCTTATTGAGATAATTGTCTGTTCTCCCATAAATGCAAGAGCTCTAAATCTGGTGAATAGTGAAATTAATTTGCGATAGAAAAAGAATAAAATAACATTAAAATAAGATATAAATCATTACATTTTTAAATTATAAATAAAAAAAATCGCTAATAGTTATTCCTCTCTCTAAGTTTTCTTATAAACTCTATAATAAAATCGCTACAACTGTCTCACCATACACCAACAATATGTGTAACTAAATAAATATCTAGGTTATTAAACTCAAACTGGCCATCGATTCGAAGCCGGCCATAGGAATGGGCTGATCTTTAAAAAAAAAATAACAAATACGAATATGCAATTCAACTTAGGCAGTTCAACCGCTGCCTAAACTATCTGATCAGGTCCATCGATCCCTAACGCACGTCAAAGGAAAATGTAGTTTTTTTATATTTTGATTTGATTCAAATGAGGTTTAAGTGGTTTGCGGTTCGGTTCGGTTTAGTTTAAGAGGCTGAACTAATTTAAATAGCTTGAATCTGAGCTGAACTTCTTCTTATATAAAACTAAAAAATAAGTGATTTTTTAATTTTAAAACCATATTAATTTTTCATTTTAATCTTATTTACATGTTATTTTATTGTCCCTCTTCTCATACTTAGCTTTTATTGTCCACTTCTTCTCTTTCATTATTATTTTTCATCTTTTAAATAAATTTTTATACGTTATAAGATGTAATATTACTGTGACATAATGCTACATAACTTTAACTTTTGTATAATATTTCTCATTTTAAATATCAATGTTTGGTTAAAAGATTTAATAACTATTCGTACTACTAAATATAATGAAATATTTTTAAATGCAGTGCTATTTGAATTAAATTGTATTTGAATCGAATCATTTAAAATACAGTTTGATTCGATTCAACCCCTGCATTGAGCCATATCGAGCCATAAACACCCTTAATGTTAAGAAAAAACTTATGTCTAAGATAAAAGAAATTGAAATGACATTTTCTACGGTTTGATTTTTTAGTATAGGAGATTTAAATTTTGTTTCTACATGAATTGAAATGATAAATATTGGTAATTTTTATTCAATAAAAATTTCGATAGATAATTCATGCTAATAAGAAAAAAACGAGTAATTTGTATATCTTAGGAATTTTGGCATACTAAAATTTTACTATTCATCTTTAACTTACATTAAGTAAAATATAGATATCTCATTTACTTCACTAAATGAAATGAGGAGAGAATGGAATTGGAATTCATAAAAAATGTAATAAAAATTTAATACTTAATACTTTATTTAGTTAAATTTATAAGTAACTTCAGAATAAATGCGTAATACAACATTAATGACTAAATTACCCTTCATTCATAATCTATCTCAACCAATCCTTATCTTAACTAATCATAAAGTAAAGTAATAGGTAGTGGTAGCGACAGCAGTCGATGGTAGCCGTGATGAGAGGGTTAGTGGTGGCATGGATAATAGTGTGTGGTTGTAACGATGGTAACAGCGCTAATAGTCGATAGTAGTGGCAACGGTGATGATCGGTAGTCAGTGGCGGTAACAACAATGGTGCTAGGTGGTGGCATGAGTGACAGTGGTGACTATAATGACGACGATGGTGATGGTGATGGTAGTGGTGGTGGTGATTGTGGCGACGATAATGATTGTGGTAGTAGCCAATGGTTGTGGTAATAGTGATGGTGATTACGGCGATGGTGGTAATGGTAGCGACAACAATAGTGATAATGGTCGATGATAGTTGGTGATGACAACGGCAATGGTCAACAGTGGGCGATGGTGATAGTGACGGTGAGCAATGGTAATGGCATTAGTGGTAATAATGGTCGATGGCAGTGGTTAGTAGTGGTGGCAATAATTATGGTAATGGTTGTCATCAAATTGGGATGAGCTCATTTTTAGGAAGAACATGAAATTTTATAAAAAATTATAATTCTTTGTTTGAATTAAGGAATTCTTTTAATTGATTTCTATTAATAAGGATTTATGCAAAATTACGATTGGGAGATAAAAAACAAAGTGAACACCATAATAAGAAATAAGGAACGAATGAAACTCTAATCCCCCTAAGTGAACGTGGCAAGAGTATAACAATTATTAAGGTTAAAAAAATAAACTCTCCTTTCATCCCTCTATTGAGAAATTTAAAAGCCTTACTTTTTTTGCAAATCATATTTACCTATTAATAAGATTATTTAGATAATATTTTCAAGTGGTCTAATATAATAATCTACAAAAACCAATCATCTTGAATTATTTTTAATGATATTTGTTGACAGTCGCCTTCTAACCTAAGGCTCTAAAGGCCTAAAACCCTTATCGAGCTCAATCGACCAAGTTAGAGGCCTATCTCACCCCTATTAGACGTTTCATCTCATCTAGTATACCAGGCAACTCAATATAAGTTTTATTGCTACCCATCAAGCTTAGAACACCTGTAAGTACCTTAGATGTTTCTTGAGTACCGTCTATTTCTTGACCCTTCCTCCATGTCTGAACAACTAGAGGGCTTCATACTCCTTGATAAGGCCTAAAGTATGAGCATTCTTATATTGAGCCCCGAACACTCAAGGAGTCCCCTATGAAGACTCAATATTTCACCTTTCAACCACTAGGAAAGAGCATACCTTCATCTCAGAGTGGCTCTTGAAAGGTATGTTATCTAACATGGCTAGATTTATCATTCTCCTTTTCATTTCTTCCTCTCTCTTCATTAAATATTAAATGACCTCCTGACATATAGTTTAGAGACTAGCTGCTAGACTATAGTGGTCGCCCATATTAATGTGACAAGCTTATTCCCTAAGTTTCTACTAACTAGTAGAAAGGAAGAAGTCCTTTCTCGTACTGATAACACTACCTTCTCGAATTTCATCTCAACCAATCATTCAATATCATGTGGCCAAATAGGTTAGTTCACTAACCTATAAATAAGACATTAAGCATTAGGTAAGAAGATCCGATTCCTTTGGATGCTCCTTCGCCAATTCTTTTTTGCATATTCTCTCGACTCTTAATACCCTTTTTGATATCTACAATCACCAATGTTTATATATTTATAAATCAATATATATTGAGTAAATGAATAATAAAATTATTAAATATTGAGATACAAATAAAACAAAGAAATACTAGATATTATTTAAAAGAAAAAGAAATATGACACTGAAATACATAAAAGAAAAATCTGTACCGGTTTTGTTTAGTGTACGCCCATATATATCACGAACACTACGCTGCTCGCCGCTTATTGCATTGAAAAAAAAAAAAAAAAAAAACAGGGGATTAGGGCTAGGGTTTGAGGAAACGATCGAAGGGACAAGATGATCATACCGGTTCGTTGTTTCACTTGTGGAAAGGTATTGTCACTCCCAATTACAAACTGCTTATGCTGCTGTCAATTTTCTATGCTCCATGAGAGACAAAACGGTTCCTTTGGTTTCTAATCCGTCACGGAAGGTTTTAGATTATTTATGTAGTTGAATAATCGGAGGTTTGGGTTTGCTTTCAGGTGATTGGAAACAAGTGGGACCAGTATCTCGATCTTCTTCAGTCAGATTACCTCGAAGGGTTAGTACTTCTTCCCAAAGTTTCAATTTTTTTGGTATCGTACAGCTTCCTTTGAGGCAACGTCTTAGGGCTTCCTTTGAGGTAATGTCTTAGGGCTTCCTTTGAGGTAATGTCTTAGGGCTTCTTTCGGGTGATGTTTTAGGGCTTCTTCGTATTGACTGGTTAACTCATAATTCGCCGTAGTTTGTAACGGTCTCCGAATAACCGGGGAAAGGCTATTGACCCCTGACACAAGTAGAATACAAGTAGCTGCAATTAACGCTGCATTTTATTGGGGATAAAGCTTAATTTTTCTTCTGTGGTTTTAAAACACAAGAACTCGTATAATAATTCGCATGAGTTCTTGGGATCAAGCCAGCAATTATACTTCTTGGGGCTGCCAGAGCGCCAGTGGTTCATGCGCCTGAAGTAGCTGGCACAATTATAGTCGTGCCCCTTATCAAAAGAGAAACAAAAATATGGTTTCTTTCCAACTAGACATGTATGTTGTTAAGGACAGGAAAGCGATTACAAACAACATATACATAAATGCTTTTATGGGAAATCCTAAATAATTAAAAAATGATGCGATTATAGGTTGATAGGACAGGAAAGTGATTACAAACAAACAACATTTGCACAAATGTTTTTATGGAAAACCCTAAATAATTTTAAAATGATGCAAGTATTGAGGAATAGATGTTGAATGCTAAGATTATGCATTGAACTTTTAATAGTAGATCCAGAATTAAGAAGTTTTTGCGATGGAAATGTTTTGGAATAAATGTTTAGAGCTAGGACTGGGACAAATTATGTGAGAGGAAATCCACTGTACTTAACAATATGGAGAATACAAATAAATTATAGAAGGCCATAAACCCAGTTCTGCTCTTTGCAATAGTAACACCATCTTTAATGCTGATTTCTACTGTGACAGTCTTAGTTGTGTAAACATTAGACATAGCAAAAATGAAGATATTTGTGGACAGCATAATAAATATGATCTGATATTTTAAGACAAATTGGATAGGAATATCTCTTGAAAGCCTGGTTGACTGGTTGTAATATGCCAGCTTGATACTTCCCATTTCTTTTATCTGGAGATGCTCGTATCTCTGTGGCAACTCTGTTTGATTTTGCCTTTCTTCTTATGTTTTTCTGAATCATGGTTTGAATACCTTTTTTTTCCGGTCTCATGGTTGCTTTAGTAAAACCAAATCAGACTGAAAGGAACTAAGTCTGAAATCTATAAGCTGCATTAGTTGTACTCTTTACCCTGCTTTGGCTACAAGAAGACTTGAGTTCAGTTGGTACAAAAGCAAGTACATATGATTACATTGACCAACTGTGGAAACTCTCCCTTTGCGCTACCACTTGAGTCATACGGAATTTCTGTTGCATTTGTGCTGTGCAGAGATGCTCTTGATGCATTGGGGCTAGTGCGATATTGCTGCAGAAGAATGCTTATGACCCATGTCGACCTTATAGAGAAACTTCTGAACTACAATAGTAAGCTCTCTCTCCCTTTGTTTCTTTTTTCCACCCATCTACCTTATGCATGTCCTTTTACCTACGAACTCTGAATTGCTTCATCTGCCATTTTATTTTTGATTTTAACTCTACATGCCTATTTTTGCAGCATTGGAGAAGTCAGACACCAGCTGAGGAAGCTTCTTGTGGTCATTGATGGCTGGAATATTATCTGTATGAATTTAAAGACAGCAGACTTTTAAAAGGACGTGTAGAACTAAATGTGAATGGCATCATAGTGTTTTTGGAACGCTGCTTGTGAGACCATGCTGGTCAAAACACGGGTTCTGCCATTGTCCTAACGTCATTGTTAGGCCTTCTTTATTGCTGGTTGCTTCTTCGACGTGTAGGAACTCCCAAAGGTTTCTTTGGGATATACTGCATCCCTTGGTTTGGGGACGTCCCCCTGACAGGCGACGTCCCTCCTTTTTTTTTTTTTTTTTTCAATCAATGTAATATTTATTAATAATATAATAATATTTATTATATAATACAAACATTACATTTAGTGATACTAAAATTATATTTACAAAATATAAAAAATAATGATTTAGAAGTTATAATATAGGGTCCATAAAAATATAAAAAAGTGGTAGGAATTTTGATGAAAGAATTTAAGACTAAAGTATAGAGTTTTTTAAAGTATAAAGTCTTTTAAAGAATTGATACGGCATTATAAGGAATTTACTATGGGATGTTATGCTCATTTTAGAGAGCAGTATGTGTCAAAACGTTAGTTAAAATTCGGTGTCAATTTTCTGAAGGAGCCACTAATGGGGTCAGTGAAATTTCTGGAGGTCGGTTGTGTTTATGCCAGCCGGCTAGTTGATTAGACCGGCCTCTTGACCATTACTGAATATTTTTATGAAATCCAATTTCCGACTGTTTCTAGTGAAAGCTGAGTGAGGATGTACAAACGAGGGATGTAGGATCTTGAGATCATTTTATTCTTCAGTCGTCGTTTCTACATGTTTGTCAAATACTCATTCTTTTTTGTTTTTTTCCTTGGTCCAAATTAGCAAGCTCTTTTTCAGAGGATAAGGCTATGTCCTGTGGAGTCAGTCCGACGAACTAGTTTGAAAAGCATTTCGATGAACCTTTTTCTACTTGAGCCGTTGTATTTTTTATCCTTTTCACATGCGATATTCTCTCTCTCTCTCTTCTTTTTTTTTTTTTTTTTTTCTATTTTTGGTGCCCGGGTACCCCTGATCTTTAGAATTCTTGTTTGCCTTTTATAATATATGATATGTAATTTTAGGTCTCGTGCTTTCTCATCCATTAGTCAAGTAGTTGATCATTATTAAATCTTTGTAGCTTGAACGTGTAACTCGTTTTCAGTCAAGTAATGGTCTACGAGAGAGAGAGAGAGAGGGAGAGGAAGCTCGGTTATTCTGAATTATCCTTATGGTTACTTTTAAAGCTAGGCACGGTTGGGGATGCTATTGTGCAAGTTATGATAGCACACTCGATTTATCTAATTTAATAATTATTCTCTGGATTTTAGAATTGGTATTAATCTATGGATATAATAACTAAAAGGTAATAAGATAATATTATTTAAACAATCTTAGCCTTTTATAAAGTCATCGTCTCCTATCTCCCGGACTAATTGCTTTCACCTTACTATCACTCCCAGTTCTCTCATATCTCATTTGAAGTAATTCTCATTTCAATTATCAGTGTCATAATCACGTCCTTACCTTTTGACTCTTACAGTTACACCGGTAACTTTATTTTTCCTCTTCAAACAGGTCTAATTATGATAATAAGGTAGGTTTTGTTTTCATTTTGAGAGTAACTCTATATTTTGCCAATTTTTTATAAGTTCTATGTACTAAATTAATTTCAAGTTGTTGAAAAAGCTTAATTGGCTATGTGAGAGTATAAGGTTATAAATTAAAATAAACAAAAAAAAACATATCATGTTAGATCGAGTTGGTTTGGATTTTTATAATAACTTATAATAGCAAGTTTTAGGTATATAATAAAAACTTTATAAGATTTTGAGATGATTTTTTAAAAACTCTATATAGCATTGGATTAGATTCTAGTTTTTATAAAACTCACCCAAAATATATCTCAAAGGCATCCCCAAGCATAGCGGCTCTAGCCTTGCCGGACTCGATCAAACTCGTTGAAATCTTAGGTCCAAAATGGAGGAACCATGACTTGCCCCCTTGGTAAGGTGATGGTCATTGACTTCTGTCATCGTCATGGTTTCCACGCTGCGAATCGCTTTCCTTAATTTGTTTTTTTAACCCTTTCTTTGCATTCACGTAACAATTACATGTCAACTTTTAATTATTTTAAACAATCTTTTGAGAAATAGTCATTACTTCATTCATCTTGTTGAAAAAACGCCATACATGGAGGTGAGAGCCACCTCATAATTGTATTGATATAAATTAAAAGGTTATAGAATATAAAACCATACATCTACTACATATAACCTACTTATTAGGATTAAAATTAACAAAGATTATTTTTTCCCTCATAACAAAAATATCAAGTTAGTGTAAAAAATAAATAAGGTAGTGCTCCTTATAAGAGATAACATTCATTTTGAGTATGCGGACCACACTTTACAAGTATTTCAACTTCTTTATCATAAGAAGTAATGCAAGAATATTTAGATTATATTCAAAGTAAAAGGTAACACATAATTTGATAGGAATTAGATCACTGGATCCTTAACCCGAGGACTGGAAAACATGGCTAGGCAAATTCTTTTCTTAAGATCCACCACCAAGGAGTTTGTGTTGTTGTAATTTGCCAACTTGATGCCTTCGTCGAGCCAAACTTTCTTGGACTTATCATTCATCTCCAACTACTGATCTGAACTACACTTAAACATCAGTTCGGCTCATTAGACTATCGACTTAGTAGACCTGAATTCGAGCCACATTGGACACATTTGCGGCAAATTCACTTCAGAAGAATTATTTGCTTAACTTGGTACAGCTAACCCACTACCCTTACTCAGTACTTCTGCTTGGCAATCACTTACTTGAATGTATAGTTTGTCTTTTCTGCTAGAAAATCACCTATCCATAGAGGGCCATGTGTCCAAGCAAGCACATGATAGAATACTTCGTATAAGATACTTATTTTTATTGTATTTTCAATTGTACCCTTATTATTTTTTGTATATTATTAGTTTTAGATAATACCCTTTTTAGTTTTTTTCATTTTAAATGGGTTACGTTAGTTTTCTTTTGCATAAATACCCACTATAAGTTAGTTTTCTTTTGCATAAATACCCACTATACATATAGTCGCAATTATATTATTATCATTTTATATCTGATATTAAATATTTTTATTTTCGTGAACTTGCTTAAAACTTATTTACTTACTTCACTTTTATCTTAACTCTTAAACTCTTAGGTAAAGTTAGGTAGTGACTACCCTCACTAGACTATCTTGTACGTCATAATGAGTTGTACCATAAGTTTCTAGACGTTTCCTCGTATGTCATATCTTCAAAGCTATTTGTGGGTTTGCTTGTTCTACTTTTGAGCTTTCTATAAGTTTGGATCCACCCCTACTACCTAGCTTATCAATCCTTAGTACCAGATTTGCATGTTCTATTATTCATTAGTTATAGATGCTATATACAAACTTTAATATATTTTTCAAAGGGAGAAGTATAAATTTAGAACTTTTTTAGTCATAAGGTTGAGTCTTAAACGTTTCGTTTTTTTCTATTTAAGTCCTCTACATTTGTAAATAATGTCAATAAAAGACTTCTATTAAGTCTTTTAGTTTTTTTTTTCCCTCTGAATTAAATAACATGGCATTTTCTAATTAAAATTTGTGCCACGTGGCACAAAAGTGATAGCTATGTCAACATACTCTTTGGATCATGTTTGTCCTAATCACAAATTGAACCCAAAACTTTTGAATAGTTAAACCTAATTCACAATAAATGGGAAAAAAAAGGAAATAAAACATGATTAAAAGCAAAGACTAAAAACTCGATGGAAACTAACTTCGCTCTATTACCAACAAAGCTTAAAAGAACACTAATTGCTAGTAGGGAGTACAATGCAAACCTATTGAAAACCTAACCCCTACCTTAATCTTAATTTACCCTAAGAAAACCTAACCCATTCTGTGCTTAAGAAAAGCCTAAGCCTAATTGTAATTGCAATGGTGAGGAAGCCCAAACCTAAAAAACCCTAATACTAATCACAATTACAACTATTGGAAAACCTTAATCATAGACTCCTTTTATGATTTGTACATTTTGTTAGATAGAGTGTTGAATCGTCAAAGAAGAGCCAGTTGCACAAGTTTACAACTAAAACCTAAGCAATCTTCATTTTAAAAATGCATAAGATTTTTTAAGGGTCTTGGTAGTGAAGACAAAGTTATAAAGGGTTTGGAATTGTCTAAAAAGGATATAGGGCATTGGATTTTTCAAGAGTATATTTCATTACAAGTGAAAAGTGCTAGTTTAGAAGTGTTAGGTTGAATTTATGATTGGGTCAAACATGATCTACTATGCTAATGTGTCAATTTTGCATCGCCTGACACAAATTTTAATAAAAAAATGCCACGTTATTTAATTCGGACGGAAAAACTAACAGACTTGACGAAGTCCTTAATTGACATTACTTGCAAACATAGAGGACCTAAATAAAAAAAATAAAACATTTAGGACTCAAACAAAAAGGCAGTAGACGTTGAGTCCAAAACTTGTACTTTTCCCATTTTTCAAACTTATAAGCACTATGTGAAATACAACAAGTATTAGCCACATTTTGAAAAACACTCTGCCATATGTAGGGCTGTAAATAAGCTAACCTAAGTTAAGTTCTTGAAAGTTTAAACTCTGTTTGTTTAAAAATTATCAAGTTTTAGCAAAATTGAGCTTTTTATCAAGCCTGAATATTACAAGCTTAAGCTTGAGCTCATTAAAGAATCTAAAGTTTGAGTTGAGCTGGTTTAGATAAACAAGCTTGAGCTTGTTTATGTAAACGACTTTGGGTTTGAGCTTGTTTTAAATAAACTAATCTAAACTTGAGCTTGAGATTGAAATAAAACTCAAAATTAATTCAAAAATTTCAAACTATGCCTTTTTTACGAGCCTGCTTGTGAGCCTATTTACTAGCCCGCTTGTCAACAATATAGACAGGCTTGCTTTTGAGCCAACTCATGAGCCTAAACATGCGAACTAACTCGTTCACAAAGATGAGCTTTATTTTGAGCTTAATCTTAGCTCGTTCATGGATCGAGCTCAAGTAGAGTCGAGTTTAAAGTGACTCTAGCTCATATAGCTTATGAGTAACGCGACTCATTTACAACCTTAATCATATGAAAACATTTTTCTTATAATATGTGCATGATGCATCACAAAAGTGCACCATTTTCATTCCCATTCTTATGACTTTTATGCATTTTTTTCAAAGTAAGAACCATAATGAAAAGTATTTTCTAATAATAAACCCCAAATATATTAAAAAGGATGAAAGGTATTTTGTTATTGCTAATTAAGTTATTTAGTGTATAGTAAAAAGAATTATATTCTTAAAGGTTATCGAGAAGAAGAAGAACCGATTAATGAAATGTTGATAAGATTAAAAGTTACTTAAAGAAATAGAATTTGTGAAACAAGTATTAGTCGTAAATGTTGAATCAAAATCTAATATTATTAGAAGTTGATCAAACTAAAGACAATTAGAAAAAAAAATTATGTCTTTATCAACATGAATCAAGAAGTATAAGACATGACTACATTATTATCAAAATGAAGATAGAATAAAAATATATTGATAAAAAAACAATACCAATCAAAAGCATAAGACTAAATAGAAGATGGATAAGAAATAAGACATTATCAATGGTAAGAAAGAATAAGTCAAGGCCCAATATTGTGGAGATATATTTGGGTAATATATTTAGTCAAATCAAGAGATATAACAATACATACAGAATAACCAATTATATAGGGTCAAAGTATGAATATACTATAAGTAACTCTTTCAACTTATTGCTATTGTTGTTGATTTGAAGCTAACAAAACTTGTGATATTCCTTCTTATGATTGAGGTGTTGATATCATAAGTGCTTTCATATGTGCACATGGGTTTCAAGTCACAAATTACTTATTAGATGTCAATAAAACATAAGGTTTGCACTTTAGTTAAAAGATTATAGCTGCATGAGTACAATGGGATTATTACACCTAAATTTGGATCCTAAATGTCAATGATCAGAGTTTTTAAAATGCCAACAAAACTAGACCTCATGATTTTAATAGTTAAGTAGTCATGATTTAGTAACTTAGGTGTTTATTTAGCAACCTTTATGCCATAAGAAAATACTTTTAATTGTCATGTCAATAATAAAAAAGGGATCCCATTTTGAAAGTTGTCTCCAACAGCTTCCTTCATAAGTCAAAATGAGGAATAAGAAGAAAATCCTTAACATATGTAAACATTTAGAATCAAAATGAGAAAGAAAAAGAAATTTCTTTCACTTGATGTTAATAAAAATATAATTGAAAACAGAGAAGAAGGGTACCTTTGTAACAAGAAAAAACAACTAAGATCTCATTGCCACTATGCAACGCCGTACTAAGAGCTATTATCTCTAATAATGGTTTTCAATAAGACTAGCTCCCATAATAAAAGTACTTGTTTGAGTTAGCAAATATCACAACTTTTAGCTCCAATATATACCTAAAGGGATATTGTTAAAGTTACTACCCATACTTTATGTATTTTTTTTATTTTTAATTTTACACCTGAAATTTAAAATTTTTAAATTTCATAGCTAACAAAATTTTTGCTTTTTAAATTTTATACTTAAAGTTTGATTTCGTTAAATTGAACTTTTACTTGCTAAATTATTACCTTCATAAGATAACGTAGTAACTTATTGGTTAAAGGGTACAAATTAAAGACGAAGTAGCAAATTTGATGAGTAAAACTATGATTAGATATGAAATTTAATAACCTAAAAACCACATTCTTAAAACTTTTGACACCTTTTGTGTCTGTGAGTAGAGAAATCATTTTGATATTTTTTGAAGATACCGTTAGTAGCAATTGGATCTAGATTTCAAGAGTGCCATGAAATTGTCCCTTTCTTTTTCCCCAAAATAATTACTGAACTACAAGAGAGGAGGCGAGAAGAGAGAGAAGAGACAAACGATGGAAAAGGAACTTTGAGATGAAAGCAAGAACCATTAGCGATCAATCGTTTCTCCCTTTTATTTCTTGAAATCAAAAAGTAATCGAGACTTGCTCTACTCACTTTTTCAACAATTTATGTGTTGCCATGTAATTTTTTTTAGTTCTATACGAAGTTTTTCCTTTTAAGAAATTCAAGTGGTATATTATGCTCAATGAATCTATCCCTGATGTATCCTTTTGACAACTTTTAAGAGGAGTTTCAAATTATCATGAAAAATCCTCTTTATAAGTTCAAACCATACTCAAGATTGCAATTTTGTTTAAACTACTATGTGATTTAAAATTCAATATGAAACTAGAAATACGGGTAAACAAATAAAGGATAGTTCAATTGACTCTTTAAACCATTTGTTAGGTATAGTAGACTTGTAAATTTTCAACGTGTGACTTATCTCCCCATAATTATTGAAAATAGATAAATGACCTTGAACTATTACTAAAACTGAAAAAATTTAGGGATTTAGTCACAATTTGAGACACATATACAGAGTCTCAAAGTTATTGAAGGTGAAATCATATATATATATATATATATATATATTTCTTATGTGCACATGCCTAATAATTTAGGGAAAGTTTGTGTAATTTGCTAAAGCAAGTATAATTGATTAACTTCATAAAGGTAACATAGAATAGTTATTATTTTCTTATATAGCTATTACTATGTTTAATTTACAAAATAACTATTTTACATAACCTTTATTATTGTCAAGTCAAGAATTGCAATTTCTCCTTAGGATTAGTAGATGCTTAGCAAACTTTATAAGGGTTAGATGTAATAGCTTTTCCTTACCTATATCACTACATTTGATTTATATTATTGCTACTCTAAAGTATTCTTATTACTACAAAATAGGGAATTATCATTCCTTCGTTGGATGAAAGGAATCATGGTTCTCAAATCACAAGTACAAGGCCTTTCGTAATTAAAGACAAAGCAAAATTGTTTAGGTTTGGACTTTTGATATAATTGTAAGTTTAGGTATATGATTTTATGAGCTTATGATTCTATCAATTCTACGAGATTTTTTCGATGCTCTATGTTTCAATTCTAGATGAAATCATGAATTCGATAACCTTAAATGTTTTAAGTATTCCTTTATCTTTTCTAGCATGATACAATATTGACCCATAAATGGTTAGCCCAATGGTTAGGCCGCATATTGAAATTTTAAATATATTTCTAATTTATTACTAATTTCATTTGAATTGCAACTAAATAAAGTGACGGTTATTATGTCTCTATTCTTTTTCCTAACAATTGCAATTCTATGATTAGCTTATTTAATTTGAGAAACCAAACAAATTATAAAGGAATAACTATTTCTCAATCATATTTCGCATAATTATGTATTTATGGATTAGACCTTAGCCAATAGTTAGGTCATGGCTTAGGCAATGGCATATTGGTGTTTTTAGGGATCCAAATATAATATATTATTAATATAATTTTAAGTACGACTAAATAAAGTAATGAATATTACTTCCTATTCTATACCTTAAAAATTGTAATTTTATCCTTATTTCATTTCATTCTAGATGTGATAAAAGTACCAGCACAATAAGTATGAAATGGATCATCTTAATTTTATTTTTATTTTCCTCTATTTATAAATTAATAATTGATGTTATATAAATTTTTGGAATATTTTATAGTATCATTATAATGTTATTTTTTTTATTATGATCTCATTTATTGATTATACATAGTAATATTTTAGGGAAAATAAATTAAGATATCCAAATTCCAATAAGTACGGGGTGTTTTCTTTCTTTCTTCTTTTCTGGTTCTGTGCTACCTTTATTTTCATCGATTCGGGATTACTTATTGTATACAAACATCTGCCATCAATGTAGCCTTCTCGCCATAATGCACTTCATACAACTTTCGATTATTATTATAGCTTCTGACCATATAAATAGCATATATTATATAATAAATACTAAAATATTAGGGAGATATTTCTTTTTTTGCATAGTGCAGCATCCCGGAAGGGTCGCTGCTAAATAGATAGTTACGTCTAATTATTTTAATCATTTCGCTTACTAAAAGTAAAAGCTATGAATAATAGGAAAGGGGTCGGTTTTGAGAGTGAGTAGACATAGATTCACTTAACCTAGCTAGCAACTTGTTTCCCAATTTCTGGCTGTTTGTCGCATGTGGTGGTAACCTACGACAGTGGTACATTCATGGCATTCCAATAATAGTGGGGGCCAACTCAGTACGGCTGCAATTGGTGGTGCATTCAGCGTACAAGTGTCCCTTGTGGAGTGTCATCATTTCAGTTAACACATTAAAAAAATTTGATAAATTTGGTCGCATCTATTTTTAAATACATTTTATATTAATATTTTAATATATAGGATATTTAGATAAATATATAATAAATTTAACCTTATATAGGTCATATCTTTTTATATATTAAAAAAGTTCTACGAAAATTGTACCTCTTTCTATATACAATCTGGTTTATCTTTCTTTTTTCCCTCCCAAAAGAAGGAAAACGAGGGAACATGGACGATGGACATGTATTCTCTCACTCTCAGTCTTATCTCTTTAAAGATGTGGCCAATCCTTCATTTGGATTCCTAGTGCTATATTGGCCCTTCACTTAGATATCCCTGGATAACTATACACCTCTTTCAATTTATTTTCACGTTTCTATATATATATATATATATGTATATATATATATTCCTTTAAATATCTACTTGCGTCCTCACACACTCTCTCTCTCTCTCTCTGTGCGCTCTTTTGGCGTTTGGTATATAAACTTTTTTTCCTCTATATTCTGGATCGAAGTTTTTGTCCATTTTATGTTTCTTTGGAATAATTTATAGGGGAAAAGAAAAAAAATGTATCACAACCACCACCCTTTCGGGCTTCCTTGTTTGCACTGCCATCCTCATAGCTTCATCAGACTCGTAAGTTTCTCACTCACATTATGGACAAACCTTATCTTTAACATGTTACATAATTATGCTTCTACCATATAACATACAATATATATATATGTTTCTATTTTGTCCAAAAAATGTAAGATGTGTAAAAGTTGCATGCATGTAACTATAAGAACTATGGAAAAAGGCTTTTTTTACTCGAAGTAATTACGTCAGTGGTTTTACAACCACTCATGGTGGTTTTTCAGAGATGTTGAGTTATTTCTCAAGATTTTTTATTAGTTTTTACCCGCTATTAAGCATTATTTGATGATTTTTCTTTTTAACATAATTACCGGTCAGTCTTAATTTTTGCAAGTTTAATTATGTGGTGAATATATATATATGCATACGCACACAGGTGCAACATCTAATAGAGAGATGCCTGATACTCCATATGAGCCGAGATCAATGCGTAAAGGCACTCGAGGATCATGCCGGAATACGTCCATTAATAACTCTAACAGGTACCAATAATTCACACAAACACACATATGTTAATAAGTTCTGCTTAGATACACATATATATATATGTATGTACATACACACAACATACGTGTGTATGTATATTGTTGCGTCTTTGGCAAATGATGAACTAATTGAACTTTATGTTGGTCAAATGCATGTATAAAATGGCAGTGTGGAGAGAGCTGCTAAAAGAGAACAAGGATTTCTTTAATGCTTATTTCAGGGACATGATCGCCCCCAGGCCATCATTTACGGGTAAGTCAGTTCGATTATCATAAATTATATTCACGTGTGCTTTTGAGAAAATATGTGATAATGTTATATATGATGCGCACACACTACATATTGAATATATATATATATATAGGCTTTGAATGGGTTATATTGAAGCTAGTGGTAGTTTGAATTTATCACCTATACTTTTATTTGAGATAATACATCCATATACCTCATTATTTTTAAATGTCCGTATCACTAGTTCGTGCTTCTCTAGTTATTATATTTATATTTATTAATTGAAAAGACATATAAGTTGTGGAATGCTGAGTGAAGACTTTAAATATACTATGTATATTAGCATGCTCAAAATCCGATTCCTCCTTTTCTATACGGTCAGACAATGTCATTTGTTTTATTATTAATTAATTAAGCAATAAATATATTACCGAACTCTTTTTTTCTTTTTCTTTTTCTTTTCCTTATTTAATGATTACAGGCAGATATGTTCAGACAGTGCCTGGGAGATCCGGAAAGAGGAAACCGTGGATGAAATCCAGATGATTGGAAAGTCACGTAAATATAGCCATGCTGGCTAAATTCTTATTACTACTATCTTTATTAGATCTTCTTTAATTCTTATCGTTACCTTTTATCTCTCTCTATCTTGTATCAAAGATGGAATGTGTAGTTCTACAACTACGATGATGATGATCATAATGATGACAACGACGATGATAGCAATCTCTTATGATCAGTATTGAATAAAATAGTAAATTGGTACTTTTAGTAAATTGGTTAAGAAATCTATAATTATAAAAAATATTATAAAAGATTTATTGTAAAAGGTAAATTTTCCATTCAATTGATAATCAAATTTAGGGAGTACTATTTTACTCTCTCAAGTTTATTAGGAGTTGGTATTTTTCTCTCTCCTTTGTTTCTCTTCTTTATCATCAATTTTTGTTTTCTTAAAATTTATTGTTGAACTCCGTTCTTGTTGTCCAATCTTGATTAATTCGCAAAATCATATTGCTGTTCGAGAATAGTGCTAATGTAAGAATTCTTGGTGCAAATGATATGGAGGATTTCATGCGAAAGTATAATATAGAAAATGATGAGAATTTATAAACAGAAATATTGCAATAGTGGAAGATTTAAGGTGATTCTTAATACCAAAGAGAATTTTTATTATTTTTAAGAAATTGTAGCAGTTCAACTACATAAATTTTTAAGAAATCAAAACATGAATAGGTTAGTGACTATCTCCTTAGTGTCCATTTTATAGAGGAACTGTCAATGATCAAATTTCATAAATACTATCAATAAGTTTTTACTTTTATATTAAATAGAATTAGTTACTTCTTGCTCCATTATATCTTAAGGGCAAGGTTCTTATGAAGGGTAGGGAAAAATGCCTATGAGGTTCTAAAACATAGCTTAACCTAGGTTTTGTTTAAGAACCACAATGATCCATACCATGAAATCATGTTTCCTTCCCTTCCAAGGCTACTCTAACTTCCATTGCATGTAACTTTTCTCCTAATCTAACCATTTTTCAAGACTATATAACAAAGGATGCTCGTAACTTTTCCCCCTTCCTTAACCATACTCACTCCTTCCTTTGAAATTAATGATTTATGATAACTAATAGAAAGGCCTACTTGTATCACTAAGGTTCCTAGCTACATGCTCTCATCCTTTGAGCTATAAATCCCATCTGCTAACTCTTAGACTACTCATGAGGACCCTAGGAGAGAAGCAAGTAACCTTTATTTGATCACCCTTTCTAGGTAAGGAAGAAGTGAAGCTACCCTTAACCAAATGAGTGCCTTCAATGGATATTATGTATCATTAAACCTCAAAGGGAGACATCGTAGACAATAAGAAAAGAGATTATATTAAGCCTTACTAAGCCTACCACCCTCTTCTTTCACTTAATTAAGGGCAATCAAAGTCTTCTTAACAAAAAGGAAATCACACATGTTAAATGGATTAGGCATATGATAGCTCAACATAACGTAACACTTAATCCAAATAGAAAGAGTTTTACCCCCATCTCCCTTTACTAGATAGAGATTGAAATAAGCATATATTATAAGCCTTCTCTCTAGCATTTATTTTCTTTCATGGATCGAAAGTAATATCACTTGTAGCATGATAAGGTATTTGATGAAGGTTGTTTTCTTTTATGGATTGATAGCAACATCACCAATAGCATGATAGAGTATTTGACAGAGGTTCTGTCACATTCTAAACTTGATGAGTCATAACAGTCATGTTATGTAAACTGACTTAGCATAAAAGCTAACCCTTAAGCCGCTATCGTAGATATAACTTATATAAGGTGTACTCAACTTAACTAGTTTTGAAGTAGTCAAGTAGGCACCCGTAACATGTAGTACCTATGGAATAGCTTTGTAAAACACTTATATCAAAGTATTGGTAGTTCATTATTTTCAAAATATAATTGCATTTACATTGAAAGACTTAGCCTCTCAAAAGAAACTTTACAACTTTATATGTTGGATACGTTTATATATACATATAACATCAACCGGCAGTTCAAAAACTATAAGACCACTTAAGGAGACCCATATAGCTTTCCCACGAAAAGAAAAGAAAATAATAAAAGAAAAGAGTAGTCAGTCCATTTGTCTACAAGTCCTTACTCCCCGACCCGCTAAATATTAACTTGTGGATGATTATAACATGGCATTTGCAATATCTAATCAGCACTTGCAAAACAATTTATAGGGATACGAGCATAACTCACTTAGTAAGAAGGAATAGAGTCTTAAGAGTACAATAATCAAACGAGGTTATCAATCATTAAGGAAATGCAATGCTACACACAAATGAAATTCATCGCATAATGTTTAGTCGCTCCATTATCAAGTTAGAGAAATTACGTCCACTCTAACTTGAATTGAGGAGTTTTAATGTAATACTATCAGACTAAATCCGAGTTTGTGCAATGGAAAAAACCCTCCCCTCTAAACATACTTCAAATCGCAGTTCTTGACCTTACCACGACCTCCTTTCATGTTACTTAGTTCGACTAAAAGTGAAAAAAGAATCATTTTAACTATCCTAATTTAAATGTCAGTATTTAGTTTAATATCCTAATTGTTACCTCTAATGGGTTGTTATGCATGTCAAATTAGAGTTGAAGTCAAGTTTCAATTAGTCTCATTTATTAGTGATCAATCAAGTTTAAGCCAATCCAATCAATACAATATCAACTAGAAAACACCATATGGAGTTCATCTCCGAGTCACAAAGCAATATCTCAATCATACACATAGGACGCATACAAACAATCTAACAACAACTACAAATAAGTATTCTTAATCCTCTAAGTATCCTGAATAATACTCTAACATGTCATGAAGTACCGATCTTAACCTACTTAATGTTAATGCACGTTAGCCTTACATCCCATGCTTATCTTTTCCATAAATTCCTCAACATTCAACATAATTATTTTAGCTTTTATTAAACATAAAGTATATGAGTTTATATTAATGATTTAAGTGTGGTTGCAATTTAGTTTAAACAAATTTAGTAAGTCTTTTGTTAAGTATCAACTTAGTGGTGAAGTCTTTGAACAAGGTTCTAAAAGCAAGCTTAATATAAAGTTTTTGTCCAGGAACCTTTTGACAAATTATTTGATATAAGTCTTCTTGAATTGGTAATTCTTTGATCAAGTCTTTGATGTTATATTAGCTAAATTGCTCTCACCAGCTAATCCTCTAGACAAGTCTTTAACTCTAAGGTTAAGTCTTATTTTTCAAGTCTACCCTCTAATGAACTCTCTCATAAGATCCAACCTTAGATATTTACACTAAGACACTCATTTGTTCATATCAAGTCTAGTTCAAAACTTCAAATAGTACTTCAATTCACTCTTTCATCAATCTTATTATTACCTCAACATCTTAGCTTTTATACTCCTTCCACCTCATTTCAAGTACTTTCAATTGAAAACTACTAATTACACATATCCATAACTTTTATTCAAATCTTCTTATTCCATTTTTGGAAACTTAGTAAGATGGATTATAATCAATTCTAGAATTGGTGCCACTCCATTTTTAGTAAGAATAATTTTATACAATCTTGATAAATATCACTTTTTTCTTAATTAAATAGCTCAAAAATTCATAAAATTTATAGAAATTATTTCTAGATGAAATCTCTTCATAGTATTTTCTCATATATTGCAAAGATAATCTAGAAAAAATTTGAGCGCAAAAATACCTTATTAAGGATATTTAAAACAATTTCAAAATTGGCATCGATTTTAGCAATTTTTTAAGGAAAACATATATTACCTTAATATCACCTCAAGATTTTGGCAAACCAATATTTTTCTAAATCATACATGTAAAAATATTTCAAAATAATTATTTCTAGAACTTTTTGAATTAATTTAATATTTTTAGAAATTAAGAGAAAATTAGATAAATTTAGGCATTCACCAAAAATTAGACCATTCAACCACCACCATTGTGTTGGCCCCCCAAAATGGCACCTTCATTATTGCTCTATGGTGATGGTTTGTACCCAGGTTACTTGAAAGCCCTCACTTCATGATCTTAATCTCACTTGGATTGCACTATTTATTCTTATTTTCCTAGGATATTTCCTTCTAGCTTCTTGAACTTCTCCAAATTTTTCCTAACATGTTAAGAACCTAAATAATTTGCAGAAAGCATCTAGTGATTTTTTCCTAGGCTTGCTTAGGTGAAATGATAAGTTTTTCTCTCTTATAAGGCTTAAGTATCACCCTAATTTTCGCTAACAAGATGTACTAACACTAAAGTTTCCCACTAACACTTATCTTAAACTTATGTATGCTCCTTACCACTAATTCCCTTATCCTTAATAATTTTTTAATTATTTTTAGTTAATTTCACATAATTTCATGTATTTTAGGTAATTACAAGTATATAGTTATATATAATAATTATACCCAAGGTACCTATATTAATTTTATATTATTATAAAATTTTATAATTCGTATAATTTATCTTTAAGATTTAGTTAATTTTCGATACCTATTTTGTGCAATTCTGATACATAGTATATAATATAGTAAAATTGGCTATTTTAATTATAATATTATTATTTTATTATATTTTCCTATTCAAAGCTTACAAGGTATCATTGTTTAATTTCTCGGACATACTCGTAAATTATCAATTTAATTAAACTACTTCCATGAATGCCCTAATTTAATTCCAATGAACTGAATTAGTGATGTTACAGGCTTAGAGGTTCTTATCCTAATGGCTTGGTAGTAAGCCAAGTAACATTACTACGATATAATGATAGTAGAGTTGGGCATCCCTACAAGCCAATGGCTCTACAAAGGTAAAGGAAGCTAACCGACTTATTGTATAAGCCCATATCCATACCAAGCTTCCTTTAAAGGAACTTTAATTCAAGGACTCAAGTTAAAGCTCTTTAATGTCAAAAATAGGATTTTAATGAAAGTTTTACTAACTTGTGATCTTGTATGGGAAACTAGCAAATAATTACAACTAATAAGATTAGGAAATCAATAGTGGTAGGAAGTATTATCAATGGGTAGTTATAGAAGCTAGTATTCTGGCAATTGATAATTAAATATAAGAGAACTTGTTTTAGAAATCCCTCTTCCTCTCCTTCAAATTTTATAAGAGTTTGTGTTTGATTAGAACTAAAGATGATATTATTTTTCTTATTTGTACAATCAAGCTACGCAATAATGTGCCAACTTTTATAAAATTTGAGAGAGAAGAAGAGACAATTCCAAAACAAAACTTCTTAATTTTGATTATCAATTGAATGAGTACTTCTAGACTAAATCTTTATCATATTTGCTACAATAGATAGTGTTAAAAGGTAAATGGAAGGGTATACATAGGATAAATTCTTAGTTACACATATAAATGTTTGAATGGCTTAAGCTAGACCTATACAAGAATTGGTTTTAAATCATGAACTGGCCCGAAATCAACCCACTGGGCTATTAAACCTGTTGTTGAATCACTAAGCCTTAAGAGTCTAAGGGGTTCAACCGTTGCAACTTACCAAACTGCCCTTGAACCTACGGTTTAGCTCAAGGGTTCAAGGCCGAGCCAACACAAAAATTAAATATATATATATATATATATGAATATATAATATACTATAGTAGAAATTCTTAGTTACATATGTAAATGTTTGAATGACTTAAGCTAGACTTGTGTAAGAGCCAATTTCGAATCATGAATTAGCTCAAAACCAACCTACCAGGCTGCTAAATTGGCTATTGAACCGCTAGGCCTTAAGTGTTTAGGGGGTTCAACCATTACAACTTACCAAATCACTCTTAAACTAGCGGTTTGACCTGACGGTTCAAGATCTAGCTAACCCTAAAAATAAAATAATATATAATAAACTATATATTATAATGGAAACATACTATATATATATATACTAATTTTTTAACATACTATATATATAATATACTATATATATAATGCAAATAAGTATATAGTATATGTAATATATGATGATTAATATACTATATATATATTATAATACACATATATACTATATATTATGCTATATATAGCATCATATATTTATGTTTACACGGTTCAAATAAATTATTTGGAGATCGAAAAAAATGGAACTGAAAATAAAAATTTTTATTCATGAGTAATAACATAAGGTTTTAAATTTAATTGAAAAAAAAAAGACAAATAGTTTACAAATTATTTATAATAATTAAAGAAATCTCAAAAAAGTAAATAAAAAAATAAAAACTACAGTTCAAGGGCCACTGAACCGACTCTTAAACCACTGGTTTTAGTGAACTGACTCGAGCTTGATCTCTTAAGGATCGGGTTCGATTTACTACCTTATCGACTTGTGAACCAATAGTTCTAGGCTGAGTCGATCTAGTAAACATGTCTAACTTAGGCTTCTAATGATTCAGTGAACTAGATCTCTTCAATAATTTTTCAACGTATAGCTATATGTAGTTTTCAGTTGCCACTCAGCGGATACTTGCATATAATTAGGAAATCAAATGGCGTGCTTATTCATTATGTATGTAATAATGATATTCTCTCATTGTTTGTGAAATTGGAGTAAGAATATATGAATTTTAAGTTTGCGGCTACTCCTTACAATCAATTGACCTAAGAGACAATCCAAACTTTTCGTCAAAGGTTTGAAGAATAATTACAATGGAAAAAAGATGTGTTTGTCTTTAAGTACAAAAAGAATATACATGTTTTAAATGGTGCAAATTAAGGATAAATATTACAGTATATAATAAATTGAGAACATAAAAAATATTTTCTTTTTTAATTCAAAAAAACACATCCAAGTAAAAGTTTAATGGATCTCAAAATATACTATCTGGTTCCACACCAAGATTATGTAAGAAATTATGATCCAATATGTGACATTTCGTTAAGAAGAGTCTTAACATTAACTTAAGTGTCTTAACTTTTTAAAATGAGATATCTTAATAGGGGATATCGCTTAATATCTGTGGAAAAGGAATGCTCCTCTTTCTACTCTTTTTATATGAAGTAAACACTACAACATTAAGATTCTATTTTATTTTTCATATTTTACAAAATCCATCATAAAATTAGATCATGTTTAGATTATCTTTTTTTTAATTATTATATCTTATTTATATATGTTATGCGCCTGATTTTTATTTATTTGAAATTTAATATTTGAAAAGTTATTTTTTATGTATTTTATCTATTTTTGTTTCATAATTAAGATGAATATGATGATTAGAGTATTGAAATTGGAAAATGAAAACTTAAGTATTTTTAAGAGAAAAAATTGAAAAAAAAATATATTTTATGCATTAGAGATAATTATTCTAAGTGGTTTTTTTGTAAATATAGATAGAGGATAGATGAATTCAACTTTATTGGATTTGTTAGGTATTTAATTCTAAAAGAAAGGTTTATATGGAATTATATTTCCATTATTTGGTGTCTTATTTTTACCAAACACAAAATTAAAATAGAAACCAATGAGATGGAAAAAAGATGAACCAAACAAATCTTTAAAAGGATTAAGGAAGAGAAATCCTACTCTTGAAGAAATAAGATTAGATTAGAGGAATAAGGTGTATAAAGAAATTAAAATATTCTTCGTATTTCAAAATTCAAGAAACAATTATGGAAAAAAATATGTAATATTATTTATATATGATTGTATGAAAATCATGAAATTCAAAGATTTTAGAATTATTTGATAAAAATTGTTTTGTCATATAATTATGAAAATTACTTACACTTAATATGAAAGCAATGGTTTGTAAACTCAATGATTTTCCATTTGTTATAATCACTAATCCATTTTGAACTACACACTTATATTAAAGATAGAAAATCGCCTCTATTTTTGTTTCATAAATTTGAATGTAGAATTATTGATGATCTCAAAGTCATGATCTATTCAAATTCATGGAGCAATGCTAATATTATTGCTTTTACTTTTATGCTCTTCTACGGTTATGTCCATTGTCTTATAAATACTTTACCCAAATTATCAAAAATGACATGAAAAGTGCCAACATGTTAATAATATTGCCATGAGAAGTCATATGAAATCGTGGACAAGGATATTATTTCAATGATATTGGATAAAAGATGACAAATCAATGCAAGCGCAAATGCATCTGAAAAGTCACGTGTTTTAAAACATGTTTAAAAATCAAAAGTTCTTTTCAGTGGAATCAGATTTTAACATCATTAATGGTGTTATGGCATTTTGATTTTCTCTTAAAGTGCATGGAACATACAACATTTATTAGAATTATTGAAATGATACCACCAAGGATCCATCGACTTTCATTACAACTTGTAGTGGTTATTGACCTTTAGACCATCAATTCATCTATGGTGAAATTTGCAAGATATCAATTTCAACCCGTTTATTTTGAAAATCTAATCATTGTAAATAATCTTGTACATAAAACACCTAGAGTTGTAAATATGCTAAAGATCATAGATATGTTATTGTCTTTAGGAAAATACTAAAGAGTGTGAACCAGAATGAATATGATAAAAGTATATGTCAAAATGTTTTGATTCAACGAATTATAATTATGATTTCTTACACTCGATTATTGTTATATATGTGTGAAATTTATGTAACATATGATTTATTAGTTACCAAAGTGGTCAAATCATTAAATTTATAAATTTCTTTTCATATTTAAAGGTTTGAATTTTGTGCATAAAATTTTATTTGAAAATGACATTATGTTACTTGATAAATAATATATGGATTAATTGAAATTTTATTATTTTGTGACATTATAAATCATCCAAAGATGATTAGTCATTCATATAATATATAAACATAATTGTTTATGATAAGTATATATTTTTTTTATTTATTTGCATTCCCAAAAATAATAGATATGTCAAATTCCATTGCTTATATGTTTTTTTATTATGGTTGACTTCTATATTTCTTAATATTGCCTAAAGGAGAACTTTGATATATAATTATATTATTTGTATGCTCAAGTATTAATATATACCATCTATTTCAATTATTGCAATATCTATGCTTATTTCTTTGCATTCCCATGCTTCTTCTATTTCTATATTTAATTATTGAATATCTCAAATTGGAATAAGTAAGTTTAATTTCACTTAGGTATTTTTGATTTTGACTTATCCCTTTAAGTTTAAAAACCTATTGCAATCATTGATAAAAGTAATGATAAAGATGAAACTCTTCGTAAACTTTAGGAGAGATTAAACAGATTGAGTTTAATGTTTATGAGATTGACAATAGGAAACAATATCAAAGTAGTTTTTAAAACTAATGATATTAAAGAATTCATTAAGTTTGTAGAAAAGTTTCTCAAATTGGCGATAAATCTCTTACTAGTACATTTATGAATACATTGATAAAATGAAATTTGATAGGTCTCATACTACACATAATCACATTCTTGAAATGAAAAGTTAAGGGCTTGAGGAATGAATTTGTATGAGTTCTTTTTGATATAGTTCATATTGAATTCCTTGCCTCTTAAACAATACGAGCCTTTTCAAATGAATTACAACACTGTAGAGAATAAATGGAATGTAAATGAATTGATTAGCATACTAATTCAAGAGGAGATAGGATTAAAGAACCAAAAGACTCATTCTATTCATTTTGCAAGTATTAAGAAGTTGCAACGAGTTCGAAGAGAAAACTTAAGAAAAATATGAAGACAAATTCACATTACCTCAATGAATCTTCCAAATAAAGATTATTCAAAATGTAAGGCTTAGCTTGCAAAGAAAGGTAAGCCTTATCTTTGTTTTGAATAAGACCTTACGCAAGTTCCTTATAATACTTGGTAGATTGATTCTAGGACAATAACTCATATTTCTAATACGATATAAGGATTCCTTATGATCTAAACTATAATAGCAAATGGGAATTTTATGTTCATGAGAACTGAAAACAAGGCTCCAATTGAAGAAATTGGCACTAATTACTTGGTTTTGGACACCATCATTTAGATTTATTTCAAACCTTTTGTGTTTCTATATTTTCTCATAATTTAATTTCTTTGTCAAAACTTGACGCATTGAGATTTTCCTTTAAATTTGGATTTGAATGTTTTAATTTGTATAAGGATAATAAACTTTATGATTCAAGAATTTTATGTGATAGTCTTTATATAATTAAGTTTGATGTTATCTTTGTTAAGATTTTAATAACCTCGCATCGTAATATTAGAACTAAACGTAATTTGATTAATGATAACTCGACTTATTGTGCCACAAAAGGTTAGGTTACATATCCAAAGAAAGGTTATAAAGATTAGTAAAGAATTAAATTCTTCCTTCTTTGGATTTTATAGACCTTAGCATATGTATTGATTGTATAAAAGAAAAACAAACCAAACACTCTAAGAAGAGAGCTACAAGAAATATGCAACTCCCTGAAATTTTACACACTGACATATATAGACCTTTTGATGCTCTATCTTTTAGTAGAGAAATGCACTTTATCAACTTCATTGATAATTATTCACGTTACATTTATGTGTATCTTTTGCATAAAAAATCTCAATCAATAAATGCCCTCAAGGTATATGTTAGTGAAGTTAAGAGATAGATAGATAGAAAAGTAAAAATGATTACATCAGACAAAGGTGGTAAATACTATGGAATGTATGATGAATTAAGACACTGCCTAAGTCCATTTGCTAAATTCCTTAAAATACACGGCATATCTACTTAATACACGATGCTAAGAACACCAAAACAAAATAGTGTTGCAAAAGGCACAATTGTACATTATTGGATGTGGCTAATACTGAACTAATAGGTTCTTGTATGTGATTTTGATGGGAATAAAACCATGCAAATTATGTTAAATTAATAATTGATTATGGACCTCTTTACAAATCTTATAAAAGCATAGATAATTTGATAGGTGACTTAAATTATCTTTATAACACTATGTTTTGCATGATATCTTTATAATATAACTTGATTAGATTGAGTTTGAAATTCTTGAAAGAAGTAAAAGGAAAAAGAACTGAAGGAAATAGAATTGTTTGCTATATCTCGGTATATGTTGTTCTGGTGTGAACTGTCTAGCTAGTAGTCTTAGAACCATCCAACCGATTGCATTAGGTGTTTTATGATTGATAGCAGGTTCGGCTGGTTATCCTTAGACCGTCTGTCTAGTTGCCTGAAGACTATCTAATTGGTGACTCCATTTGAATGAATTGTCCGGCTGGTCCCACTTAAACTATTCGATCGGTCTATACAGAAAAGAGCCATTACAGAGGCATTAAATGCAAAGAGAAGTGGACCAACAGTTGGATTTTCTTAAAAGTTATAAATACAAATTGTTGGGTAGTTAAAGGACATAAAATAGAGTTAAAAATATACAATTTTTCCTTTTGTTCACATGCCCTTTATCTTGTGTACTTAATTTTCCAAATCATTTGTAAACCCTAGTATAATGCTAAGTGATTTATACTTGTAATAACTTTGAGTGAGTGCACTATAATTAAGATTGAGTTTGTGTTGTGAGTTGAAATTGTGATTTGTGTTGAGGGTTATTGTGATTAAGAATCTTTTAAAATCAAGATTGGGTGAGTTGTGAATGTGAAACTTATATAATCAAGTTTATTAATGTGCAGCTTTTGGAGCATGGATTGAGAAATTAATAAATTGGTATAAAGTCCTCGATTGGAGGCATTAAATGTCCATGGAGAGAAGGAGGTGATCTGAATTCTACGTTAAATTCGAGCTTAATTTTCTCTATCTCTATCAATTTTATTTTTAGCACTTATTATTGTTTTATTATTATCTTGATCATACCCATTGCTGCTTTATTGTCTAGATATTATATTCATTTAGTTACTTAAATCAAGAAATCGATATTAAAGTAAAATTTGAGCATTGAACTCAATTCCCCCTCCTCTCTTGAGTTCCTAGTATAATATTTTAGTTAGGAGTATGTTAAGCCATTTGTCCTTACTAATATTTGTGTAGGTTTATACATTGAAAACCGTTGTATATTTATTAAATAAGGTTCGTAATAAGGTAGTTCCAAAGACCCCTTTTGAATTATGAATTAGAGAAAAAAAAGTTTAAGATATCTACATATTTGAGGTTGTTTTGTGGAAATAAGGATTTATAATCCACATGAAAAATTGGATTTTAGAACAATTAGTGATTTCTTTATAGGATATCCTGAAGGGTTTAAGGGATTTAAGTTTTTCTATCCTAATCATATTTTAAGAATTATTGAATTTGGACATGCCAAGTTTATAGAAAATGGTGAAACTAATGGGAGTAAAAAACAACATGATGTGTACATTAAAAAAGTTGGGTAGAAGTTCCTTTACCCTTAACTTCTAAAGCTGTTTATTCTAATGTTGTAGAACTTCACTAAAGTGAAGAATAACATGCAACAAATTAAACACGTCATGAAGTTGTAAATGATACTCTTGCAATAGATGAACCACGGGAAGTAGAAATAAGGAGATCTCAAAGAGACAGGAAGTGTGTTTTTCCTAATGATTATGTGGTTTATCTATAATATTCAGAAATTGACATAGGAATTGATAATGATCCAATTTCATTTTCATAAGCCATGGAATGTAGTGATTCTATTAAGTGGGTGAATGTCATGAAGGAAGAACTAAAAAATATTGATCAAAATCAAGTTTGTGAACTTGTCGAATTGCCTAAAGGATGTACAAGAGTTGATTGTAAATGAGTTTCTAAGACAAAGCGACACTCAAATGGCAATATTAAACGATATAAAGCTAGATTTATTGCCAAAGGTCTTACTCAAAAAGGTAGCATTGATTGTAAATAGACTTTTTCATCGGTCTTAAAGAAAGACTCACTTGAGATTATTTTGGCTTTGACGGCGTATTATGATTTGAAGGTACACCAAATGGATGTTAAGATCGCCTTTCTCAATGAAGATTCAAATTAAGAGGTTTATATGGAGTAAGTAGAAGGCTTTTCAATTAAAAGAAAGAAACATATGGGGTATAAACTTAAAAAGTTAATATACGAACTTAAACAAGCTTCCCTCCAATGGTATCTTTGGTTTTAAAGAAAACACTATTGATTAATGTATATATATGAAGGTCAATGGGAGCAAGTTTATCCTTTTAATAGTCCTATATGTTGATGATATTTTAATTGCTTCTAATGATCTTAGTTTACTATGTAAAACCAAGAATTTTCTTTCTAAGAGTTTTGAGATGAAGGATATAAGAGAAGCGACATATGTTATAGGAATTGAAATATTCCATAATATATCAATTGAGTGTTGAGCCTATCTCAAAACATATATCAATTAAGCTTTTGAAAGATTTAACATGGACAAACATTCAATAAGAATAGTTCAAATTCAAAAAAGAGATAACTTTTGCAGCATGTAATGTCTAAAGAATGAGTTATAACAAAAACAAATGGCAAGAATTTCTTATGCGTATGTTGTTGGGAGTTTGATGTACCTTTAAACTTATACCAGGCTTGACATTAGTTTTAGTATTAGGATGTTGGATAGATATCGGAGTAATCTAGGGTTAAATCATTAGAAAACTACCAAGAAAGTCTCAAGATACTTGCATGGAACGAAGGATCACATGCTCATATATAGAAGGTTTGATCAGTTAGAGGTGATTAGTTATTCGAATTCAAATTTTGTTGGATGTAATGATACAAGAAAATCTACATTTGGTCATTAATTTCTATTAGCTGAAGGGGCAATCTCATGGAAAAGTGTGAAGTAGTCAATCATTACTGCATCAACTATAGAAGCAGAATTCGTAGCTTGCTTTGAGGTCACAATTCATGATTTGTGGTTGTAGAGCTTTATTTCAAGGCTTCAAGTTGTCGACACTATTGGAAGGTTATTGAAAATTTATGGTGATAACTTTACGATAGTCTTTTGTCCAAAGAATAACAAATATTCAAAGGGTTTTGAACATATTAAAATTAAATACTTTGCCATTAAAGAAGAAGTTCAAAAACAAAAGACGTCAATTAAACAAATTAGCATAAAATTTATGGTTGTAGATCCATTAACAAAAGGATTACCATACAATATTTTTAGAGAGCATGTTAAGAAAATGGGCATTGTAAGATGTTTTGTTTAAACAATATTGTATTTTACTTATTTGGCATTCTTGAGCTCAGTTAATGTATTTCTAAAATTTCCTATTTTCTATATGGTATACATGATCGAATTATAATTATGATTAACAGGAACTATCTATTATAAAGACATTAAATATTAAACCTTTATTTATCTCTTCATTAAGTTGGAACCAATTTAAAAATTGATTATGTAGTAAATGGAATGGACTATGTTATTATAATGACATACAATTATTACGACTCTAATTAATTTTTAACTTAATTATAACATGATAAAATGGTACAATCAAAGTAAAGAGAACTTAAAATAACTTTATTGTCTACATTATATTTATTTTAAGTTATTAAAGAATATATATGAGCAAAGTAGGAGAATGTAAGAAATTATGACTTAATTAAAAAGAGTGATAACATTAACTTAATGTCAAAACTTTTCAAAATGAGACATCTTAATATGAGAGACATCATTTATGTATCATGAAGAGGTATGATCCTTTTTCTACCCTTTTTATATAAAGTGAATACTATAACATTGAGATTCATTTTTACTTTTTATATTTCACAAAATCCATTATAAAATTAAAAGGGATAAATAAGAGAAATCTTGCTCTTGGAAAAATAAGATTGGATTGGAAAGATAAGGTGTATTGAAGAAAGTAAAGTGTTCTTCATATTTCAAAATTGAAGAAACAATTGAAAAAAAAAAGATGTGTAATATTATCTATATATGATTGTGTGAAAATCATAAAGTTGAAAGATTTTGGAATCATTTGATAAATATTGTTTTGTTATGTAATTGTGAAAATTACTTACAAGTTAAAATTTGCTACTTTTATGAGTTATTGCCAATTCATCAAAGTTTACTATGATTATTTATAATATTTGAAAATTTAAGAGGTATATCCACATTAAAATTAAAGTTTAGGATATTATTACATATCTCCCTTCTTATTTGATCTAGTAACATAATTTTTTCAATGTTATTTCCAATATTGTATCCTAGGATTTATTCTATATCTAGACATTTACATTAGTCCTTATTGTAAATAGTCAATTTCCTAATTTACCCCTATAGACTTGAAGGTTTTATTTAAATATTTGTTATTTAGACATTATGGAGTAGTTTTTACATCATTAAGAATTGAAACCCAAAGATAGACCCAATTTTCTTCTCTTCCAAGTCTTATCAATTCATCTCCAAATTATGGTGATCAATTTCATCTTCTCTAGTCCAATCCAATTCTCATTGTGGTGTTATCTAAATTATTAATAGAATTTGTTTCCTTTGTGGTTTCCTTCAAACTTTTTTATTTTATGGTTGCAAACTTTGAATACAAGAATTTAAAAAAATCATACATGTAGCTTGTTTTATAAATCACAGACGATTGGTTTTTGTCCTTGGGAACTAATTGTACGATATATTTTTTTATTATTATTGCAATTTAGAGTAATTTTGTGATTTTAATGGTTTAAAGTCTAACCTAACCATTTATTTTTGAAAAATCGAAGTTAGAAAATGGTCGGTGTGTCCTCCTAAATGAGGATGGAAAAAAAAATAAATAAAAAGGAAAGAAAGAAAACGTGGCCAAATGCTTTGTTTTAATTTTACCACCGTTTACCTGAGAGCTTGACGTTCAAAAATGTTCAACCACCAACCAATCACGTCATTAAGGCAAAATATTTAAAAATTAAAATGGAAACAGAAAATCTTGCACCACTCGCAATCAACTCACTGTACCCCCACACTCCAACAGAAAAACCAGACATCCTTAGAAAAATCCCAAACTCATTTCCTATCCTCTTCATCATCATCTTCCTCTTTCTTCCACTTCCAAATGCAAACACTTCCACCATTCCAACCCTAACCCTAACCAGCAATGACGATCCTAGCAAAACTTCCAAACCCAAACCTCTTCTCCTCTCTCCCTCCAACCCCACCACCTCCCCAAACACCCCCTAAACCCCTCCCTTCCAAAACCCCTATCCCGATCCCCAAATATCCACCTCCCAAGAAACGATCCCAAAATCCTCGAACTAACCCTCCCAACCCCGCCTTCAAAATCCTCCACTCCAATACCAAGTACCGCAAACCCGTCAAGCCAGGCCAAGTCCTCCCCTCATCTGATGATCGCGCCGTGGTCATCGGTGAATCTGGCGTTTCGTATCTCCTACCTGGAGCTCCCTTTGAGTTCCAGTTCAGCTACTCCGAGATTCCAAAGGAGAAGCCTTTAGCTATTAGGGAGCCTGCATTCTTGCCCTTTGCTCCGCCCTCGATGCCCCGGCCTTGGACTGGGAAGGCTCCGCTTAAAGGGAAGCAGAAAAAGGTGCCGCTTTTCGATTCCTTTAATCCACCACCTCCAGGGAAGAAGGGGGTGAAGTACGTGGAAATGCCGGGGCCTTATTTGTATGGGAAGTATCCGGAGGAAGGGAAGAGCAGGGAGGAGATACTTGGAGAGCCCTTGAAGAAGTGGGAGATTAAGATGCTTATTGAGCCTCTTATATCTGATAATCGCCAGATCAATCTTGGTTTGTGTTTTTGTTTCTTGTTTTATCTGTTTTTGTGATTTTGTTTATCGAGAAGTTGCATTTTTGGCAATTATTATGATAAATATTATAAAAGTTGACCTGCTTCAACCGGTAGAGGAGAAACAAGATCCATATAGCTGACTCAACCTGGTGAGTTTGAGTGATACTGTTGCTTGCTTATAATTTTAATGAATTGAATCACCATGTAAGTGACTTTTTTTTTTTCTTTGTTTTTTTTGGCCCCACAAATCATTAAAATCACAAAGCAGAAATGTAGCTAATTGAAAGTAGTCATTTAGAGCCAAAAAAAAAAAAAAAAAGAAGCAAGAGAATTCAACACTTACCGTCATTAGCAATGCATTTCTATGATCATGATTGACATGCTGATAGTCACGAAATGACAAGGAAAGCAAATAATCTTTCAGGGATTATCTATCCCCAGTTGTCATCATAATTGAATCAAGTGTATGATGTGGCGCTGGGCCTGTACCTTTTAAGTAATATGCATATGCATTGCACTATGGTTGATATTTGGTCCAAATATTGGTTTAGGTAGAGATGGGTTGACACATAATATGTTGGAGTTGATACATTGCCATTGGAAGAGAAGGCGGGTGTGTAAAGTCCGATGCAGGGGTGTTCCAACAGTTGACATGGATAACATATGTCATCATCTTGAGGTAATATGAGTGCCTAAGTATCCTTTTATGCCGGTAATTGAATTAAATAAAGTAGCTGTTGAAGCATTTAGTTGCAACGATCACGACTATAAATGTTTTGTGCTAGTAAAATAATGCATATAGAGGCTTTCTAAAAGTGGCTGTAGAAGGATTTAGGGATGGTTCCTTTTCTTTGTTTTTTTTTTTTTTTTTTCCTTGGGACAAATCAAATTGTAGGTTTAGTGGCAATGAATTTGCTTTGATACATCGAACCTAGAAAACAGAACCAAGAGAATCAAAAAATTCTGTCAACATGAATTAGAAATATGGAGAACTTGTAATTGAATTTGGAGAGGAAAAAGTGACTTTCTATTCTCCTGATAGCCTATTTATACAGGGCTAATGAACTGATACAGCAATAACAAATCCAGCTGTAGAGCTAATTTCTAACTACCTAATAACTAACCTATAGTGCGCGTGAATAATCTAAAATTGGAGCTAAACAAACAGAAAAATGAATACATGGAAATGAAACTAAGAAATTAAATAAATAATTATATTTACATCACCCCTCAAGTTGGTGCTGTCCAAAGACCCAACTTGGCATTTATAAATTGAAGTGTAGACTGGGAAATGAACTTGGTAAGTGCGTTAACTAGCTGTAGTTTGGATAGAACATGAATAATCTTTAGATTTCCTGCTTGCACTTGGTCTCGTGTGAAGTGGATATCAATGGAAATGTGTTATTTGCAATTATGGAGACATGGATTGCACGCAATAAGCTGTGCAGATCGATGTAGCAACACCAAGATCTTGTAATACATGTGACACTCAAAGAAGCTCTTTAGTTACTGAAGCTAAGCTTCTGTATGCAGCTTCAACACTCGATGTAGCAACTGTTCGCTGTTTCTTACACTTCTAGAAAACAAATGCTGGGCCAACGAACACATAGTTCCTGCTTACAGATTGTGGTCTATAGGATATGAAGCCCAATCGCTATTTGAGTAACCTAAAAGTGATAAATAGTTAGTTGGATAATACAAACCAAGTGAAGGTGTCCCTTTTAAGTATTTCAGTAGATGAAAGGCTCCTTGCAAATGTGGCGAGCATGGGGAAGCAAGAAATTGACTAACATGATGGATTGCAAAAACAATCAAGTCGTGTTAGTGTTAAGTAAAGAAGTTTGCCTACTAATCTATGATAAAAGGAAGGATTTTCCTACAATTCACCAAAAGTTGTATCAAATTTAGTACTAGAGGGCAAAGGAGTTGAGACTGGTTTTATACCAGTGAGGCCCGCGTCAGATTGTACATTAAGTAAATACTTACATTGGTTTAGTAGCAGTCTATCTTATGTTCTACACCACTCTAAACTAAGAAAGAATCTAGCACATCCTAAATCTTTAATTGTAGACTCAGGATGTAACGCATTTTTTAAGGTTATAATGGAAGACTCCTCGGTACCACTTATTAACATGTCATCAACATAAAGCAAAATGGTAAGAAATCCATGTGTATCACTGCACACAAACAAAGAGTAATCACACTTTGACTGTTTAAAACCTTGTTTAATGAGAAATTGAGGGATTTTAAAATTCCATTGGTGAGAAGCTTTTTGCAATAAAGCAACTTTTTCAATTTGCACACTTAGTTAGGAAGAGCTTTTGTGTAGCCTAAAGGTGAATACATGTAAATTTCTTCATCTAAATGCCCATAAAGGAAGGCATTGTTGATGTCTATTTATTATAATGGTCATCTTTTAGCTACGGCTATTGCATGAAAATTCTTACTGATCAAAGCTTAGCTACAAGCGAAAAAGTTTCCATGTAATCTTCACTAGCTATTTGATTAAAACCTTTAGCAACCAAGTGCGCTTTATAACGCTCGACAAACCCATCTTGCTTATATTTTACTCTGTAAACCCACTTCTTCCCCATGGTTTTCTTTCCCTTAGGCAATTGTGTAAGCTCCCAAGTCCATTTTTTTCTAACACATCTATTTCTTGATCCATTGCATTTATCCATTCATCATGTTTAACAGCTTCAGAATAGAAACAAGGTTCAGAAATTCATAGAACATTAGCTAGTGAAGCTATATAGTTTAATGGATAATGATGGAAACTATCTTGATGAAACAAAGGGTGACTGGTAAAAGAAGTAGAAGAAACAAAAGCAAACTCATTTGGCTGTCGACAGTGTGCAAAATGTACAATATCATCCGGCTATTTAGGTGGATGTCTCTTGTGTTTAGAACAACATGGACCGGATTCTATTCTATCCTGAACAACTCTATCTTTTGCAGATGAAGTTTATGTTTATTATATTAATGAATCATGAAATTGGTCAGTAAGACATGAAGATGACCAGCTGTGGGCAAGGAAGATTCAAAAGTAATTGTTTGTAAACCATCCTTAAAAGGAAATATATGTTCATAAAATCTAACATCTCTACCGCCAAAAATTCTTTTTGTTATGGGATCATAAACCTTATACACTTTTCGGCCTTGTAGATATCCTAAAAACACACACTTTAATCCTCTTGCATCATGCTTATCAGAAGGACCAGGCTGTTGAGCAACAAAACATAAGCACCCAAATGTCTTAAGATGAGAGTAACTTGGTTTTTGTTTAAAAAGAACTTCATATGGAGTTTTCCAATTAAACAAAGACATTGGCATTCTGTTGATCAAATGGGTCACAACTAGAACACATTCACTCCACAATTCTTTTGGAACATTAGCATGTAATTGAATAACCCTAGATGTATCAAGCAAATGCCTATGTTTCCGTTTTACACAACTATTTTGTTGTGGTGAATACATCATAGTCTTGCGATGTAGGATTCCTAATTCTTTAAACAAAGTTTTACATCCAAAAGAAGTAAATTCAGAACTGTTATCGGTTCTTATTATTTTGGGAACAACTTGAAGCTGATTTTGTATTTGTTTCAAAAATTTTGCCAAAATCAAAACTACTTGTGATTTATTGTTCAACATGAAAGTCCAAGTGCTTCTGCTGTAGTCATCTAAAATTGTTAGAATGTAATTTGCCCCAGTCAAGGATGTTAATCTATATGGCCCCCACGGATCTACATGCAAAAGATCAAAAGCTAATTTGGAATGTGATACACTCTGTGGAAAAGGAAGCTAGTGAATCTTTGATGTGTTGCAAATATCACAACACAAATCAGTCAAAACTGGAACATCACAAATCTTTAGATGCTGTAGTTTTTCAAAGGATATGTGTCCTAATCTAGCATGAATATGTTGATACTGATCAGCCTTTGCTTTATTACATTCAGAAACAACAGCTTCACAAAAAGGATTGAATAAAGCTACACTAGCATCTAGAATGTAAAGACCATTTTCAACCTTTGTTGAAGCAATATGTTTATTCTTCTGGTCCTGAAAAACACACATATTGTTAGTAAAAGTTGCTATCAGATTATGATCCTTTTTACTAGTCTATTAACTGATAGCAAATTATGTGTAAATCCAAGCGCAAGCAACACATTATGCAGCACCAAATTTGATGGTAACCTGACAGTGCCTATTTTATTAACAGACTTGTGTGAACCATCAGGCAACCTAACTAATATTGGTTTAGTTAAGTAATGTTTTTGCAAGAATAAACTTGAATTTGGTGTCATATGATTAGTTGCACTTGTATGTATGATCCAAGAATTAACACCAGTTCCAGTAATATTCAAACACTGACTATTAGAAGAAAGAGCTCCAGACAAATGAAACTTACCTGCTGAGTGAATCAAGTTGGCTGCTACTGCACATTGATCTTCTGCCACTGCTTTGCCTTTGAACAATTTCGTCATTTCCTATCAAACTCTATGCACCAAGGCTTGGTCAATTGCATTACCTGAGCTATTAACAGAAACATCAGAATCAGTTAGTGTTTGCTCAAAAGGAGTTTCAAAGCTAGTTTCATTCCTCTTGTCCTTGAATGACAGATGTGCTGCACTTGAATTCATATTTTTCTTGATTATTCTTTTCTCTTTATACCAGTCTGATATCCAATTATTTGGAAACGCTTCTCAATAGAATGACCTTTGGACTTGCAGTGTTTACAATAATTTTGTTCCCTGAAATTTTCAACTTCTTCCTTTTAGCTGATTCTTTGTTAGTGTGACAAACCACAGCATCAACTTCAGTGCCAAATCTGCTTGTTATGTGTCTTTGTGTTTCAACCTGCTGTACTAAGTAAAATGCTTGGTTAACAGAGGTTAAAGGATCTATTCCTAAGATTTGGCTCCTAATATGTTCAAAACCATCTGATAGGCCTGTAAGAAACTGCACTAGTTTATGCTCAGATTCAAATTATGCAATTCTAGCCCTTACATCACAAGTATAATATGCCAGCCATCCACATGTATAATCTGGATATGGCCTAAGTACTTGTAGTTCGTCCCATATCCTCTTCAGTTTATTGTAATAAGCTGATACTGTCATATTCCCTTGCTTTAAGTTGCAGATTTCTTGCTGCAACTGGTACACCAATGGTCCATTAGTATGACCATATCGTTCTTCAATTTCCAACTAAAGATCTCTAGCAAATTGGGCATACAAGTAATTTGGTGAAATTTTAGTAGACTAAAGAAGCCAAGATATGACCATATAATCACATCTTAACCACATAACTAAATCCGGCGAATCATCTATAGGCTTTAGGATAGATCCATCAATAAATCCTGTTTTCAATTTAGCTCCTAAATGTAGTTTAATTGATCTGCTCCATGCTATAAAGTTTTTACCATTGAAAATCATAAACGTTATGTTCGGATTGTCTGAACCAGAGAGATAAAACAAATCTAAAGAATTCTGCTCTATTAACGCCATGACAGATCAAGATGATGAACTTACTGATTTGATGAATAGCACTTCCAAAACTGACTGCTCTGATACCATGTAGGTTTAGCAGCAACAAATTTGCTGTGATATGTCAAACTTAGAAAACAGGACAGAGAGAATCGAAAAATTCTGTCAACATGAATTAGAAATACAGAGAAAAACTTGTAATTGAATTTGGAGAGGAAAAAGTGACTTTCTATTCTCCTGATAGCCTATTTATACAGGGCTAATGAACTGATACAGCGGTAACAAATCCAGCTGTAGGACTGATTTCTACCTACCTAATAACTAACCTATAGTGCATGTGAATAATCTAAAATTGGAGCTAAAACAGAAAAATGAATACAGGAAAATAAAACTAAGAAATTAAATAAATAATTATATTTACACAAATACAGATTACTTGCTTCTTATTCCCATTAGTAGCCTACTGAGAAACCAGGTTGGAATATGGAATTTCGTAGAATATTATTCTTTATTTTACCTCATATGCTTTGATTGAGAGGTTAGCCTATTGGAACTAACTTAGGCTATGTATAAGCTTCACCATTAATTATGAAAATATGGTAAAGAAAGGCGGGGCTAATAACGCTCCTATAACACAATGCTGCATAAATGTTGTGATTTTGTTAAATTTAGATGACTAACTTATCTAAAAGTTTAAGTCTATGAATCAGCATGGATCACTTGGAAAAACCTTCCAAGCATATATTGTTGTCCAGAGACGCTAATTTTACAGGAAAAATTTCCTTGTCTAACTTCTAAATTGCAAGTTTCATTATGCAGTTGGTTCTGCTATTTTACATATTGTATTGCTTTAATTCTCATAATCCCCATTTACTCAATCTCTTACTATATGTGGGATGACTCACTATCATAGGAAAAGACTGGAGGAAAAATTATTCATAGAGTTGGTGGTGTAGTTTATCTGTTCCGTGGCAGAAACTACAATTATCGCACTCGCCCACAATATCCAGTGATGCTTTGGAAGCCGGCTGCTCCAGTTTATCGCAAGCTTATCCAAGAAGCTCCAGGAGGACTGACTAAAACTGAAGCAGATGAAATGAGGAAGAAAGGAAAGCACCTGATGCCAATTTGTAAATTGGGTAAATATCCTGCATTCTACTCTGGTGAACATGGGGATCTGTTCTCTGCATGAGAGATATATTTGTGTCTTTGTCGTACCTCCTGATCATTTCTTCTCATCCCATATTCATTCTCACCAAAATTTGAAATGCCTCAACAGCAACAATCAAGCTTTATCTATATGATTCAAAGGGGAAGGGGAGTTTTGCTATAACCTTCAAATTTACTATTTTAACCCTTCCCCCTAAAAAGAGAGTTTATTTCATTGGGTAGTTATGCACTAACCTCTTCGTAATTTCAATTTTAAAAAAAATAATAATAAAACGAAAGCTTTTATGCTTTATTTTTTTAATTGAAACTTTCATTTATTTTTTCAAAATTTTAATGATGAAGAGGATGTTGCATGGTACAATTATTTTGTATTTTTCTAGGCACCCGTGTTATGGATGAATTACCTCTAGTTTGCTCTAGGTGTTGCTAGCTGTATGGATATTGTTTCACCATATTCACAAACTGTATCTTCATTAATACCTAAATATCTAATACAATTTTACACAAAAATATAAAATGAAGTGTTTTATCTTTTATTAGAAGTTTTGGCCTTTACTTCACTATCTTAGCTATGTAGTGCAAGATCTTACAACTTTTAATGGTTATCAAATTATTTAACCAAAAATAATAATAATAATGATTGAATCAATTTGTATCCAATCCCTTAATTTTGTAAACATGTTGATGTTTCTGGATTCACGAGGGTCTATGAGGCTTTTGTGCCTTGAAACCTCTTTGTTCAGAAGAATTTGTCACCAGCAGCTCTCATATCTAGATGCTACGTTCATCTTTCTGTAAAATGTCAACTTAGATTCTCTATTTACCAGAGAATATTAGTGACATTTTTATGTATTTTTTTCCAATGCTGCAGCAAAAAATGGCATATATTTAACTCTTGTCAAAGATGTAAGGAATGCTTTTGAAGGAAGTCCCCTAGTGAAGGTTGACTGCAGAGGGATGCATGCAAGTGATTACAAGAAATTAGGTGCCAAGCTTAAGGTAGCTGTCTTAATCTTTTCATATAATCACTCCTTTTGCACTTTGAAATGATAGAGAGGTTTCTTTGATCTTGCAAAGTTATACGCTTCATAGCAAAGATATCATGTGAACTTTATATGTCATGACATTCTACCTAATAGCAGTTTGACTTATCCACACAACCCCAAAGATAGCTGCCAAAGCAAGCTGCATGCCTCTGCCTGCAATGTCTAGGCATATATGCTATCAAAAATATGTAGAACCAGGAGAAGGTTTAACCTCTCTATCAGTTCTGATCATTTAGATAAACTTGTAACATGGTTCTGAACTGGAATTTCATTTATTACAATCAATATGATAAACTGCTACAAACTGTTGGTGTCACTTTGAGGTAATAATATTGTCTAGCTTCTGCCTCTTGTTCCTGTAGAAAATTGATGTGGTGAACTTTTACTCATCATGCCTTTTTCCTGGATTTAAGGTTTATCTGTGTGTCTAGTGTATACAAAGCTTCATCATCTAACTTTTTCATCCTTAAATTTGAGCAGGATTTGGTCCCATGCATGCTACTCTCTTTTGATGATGAACAGATATTAATGTGGAGGGGTCCAAATTGGAAATCCATGTACCCAGAACTCCAGCCCACTGGACTCCCTGTGACAACAGGTGACACCATGAGCTACATTATTTTTCATACCTTGCATGGAAACAACTGGTAATTCGGTAGTTAAAAGCTAGATATGTCACTATATATTGGCCAAAAAAATGTCACTAAGAGCATTGAGAAATGCCTGAAGACTTATTTAGAGCATACCAAGTAAACAAAAGACAAAGTAAAACAAAGTTATATAAGCCATTCTTGCAACTCCTCATCCAATTTTGATGTAGCCTTTATGGTTGGAAGCTCCCCATCATCTCACAGCACAATATACACACACTGGTACATTCCACACATCTAGCTTGGGTAAAGCCTCAGGAATTGTAAACTCGCATCATTTGACATCTCTATATGTGGTATAAACCAGCAGCAAACTCCTTGTCCAGGGGGCCTGCCACTTGCACTCGCATCTTATATTACAGAGTTCTGTAGTGTGTCCATGATTGGTACCCACTTTCATTCCACCCAAACCCTTGCCACACTTCCCTCTTGAACAACATGTTACCAATGCTCATGGTCCTCAGTACCAGCTGCACATTGGTACCATTTGTCAACTCCCCACATGACGATTCTGGAAGCTTGTTCATTCCTTTCTCTAACAATGAACTCACAGCTGTCTCAACATTATAAGTATTCAGTTGATTTTGCAATTATGAGCTGATTGTTCTGTAACTAATGAACCAACCTACATTAATTTTTATCAAATCAACATGACTGTGAACACCTGGGAGATTTCTACGTGCTTGATATGTTGAAACAGAGGAACTTCCAGTTGTCCTCTGTTCTTTGACCAATAGTACCCATAAAGGAATGGAAGAGAAAGAGTTTTTGGCCTTAAGAGTTGTTAGTAGTTGTGTAAAAGAACATTACGAAATATAAGGTTACAATTGAGATATATATAAAATAAATGGTAGCATGTGAAAATTTGTGTTTGGGATCTATTAAAGAGATGATTAATAGTAAAATCTCTGATAATGATTTATCTTTGTTTAGATTCGCTCTTTGTTGGCAGTATCTATGGTGAAATAAGCATTAGCTTTAAGTGCTTGTTACTAGAGCTGCCTGCAATCTCTTACACTGTTAAACAGATTGTGTAACTTTCTAGCTTATTTTGTTTTCCTCTTCAAATGGACAGCTTATTTACTCAAGCCTTTGTAATATAACTTGCCAAAAATAAAAGATGATGAAAATCAAACGTATCTATAAGATAACGATAAATCTGGAAAATACAAATAACAATAGGATTAAGATAAATCCTTTTATTGCTTAATCTAATTATTTTAGAATCAAGTCCCTAAAATTCTTTCCCCCTTGACATTTTACATGTTCACAAGCTCAAAGGTTGGTTGATTATCCGATTCCTGAATTTGGTGCTTAGTCATCAATATATTCATCTTCAATTTCCAACTTAAACCTCTTCTTGCTAAGACGGTCATAGGTGGCTAGTCACAATTGAAGCACAGACCCTTGGCACATAGCTCTTCTATTTCTGCCCATTCAAACAATGGATATAAGCCCTTGGTTCAAGATTTATACCATATAGCAACACTTGTTCCTGCCTTTTGTGTACCACTCTAACTGCATGTACAGTTCTCCAACATCTCTCTTTGCAATATTCTATAATCTCCTTTCACAAGCACTTGGCAAACTCATTGCAATGCAGAAATTAAGTTAGGTGGATTTTGGACCTCCACTTTCACTTCAGTTGCCTTAGTTAAAATACGCACCCCAACACCCCCACCTCCCCCCCCAAACAAAAAAAGAAAATAAAACACCAAATCTATTGCATAAAAGTTGCTGATTGTTCACTCAAACTCATGAAATCTCCCATGACTACTGGCTTTGATGCCAAATTCTTGTGGACCTGGGATCTAATCAAGAGGTGACTAGCAACAAAATTGTTGATAATGATGGCCTTGCCTTTGTTTAGATTCCAACCTTTATTAGCAAAATTTATGGTAAAATTAGGGTTAAAGGACTCGTTGAGAGTGAACCCTTCAACCTCATAGATTGTAAAATAGGAGACAAAAACATTCTAGCATTTTCTCTCAAAGAAATAGGATCTTGTGATCTAACATGCCAAAAATAAAAGATAACAACAATCTTATAGTGTAATCAGATAATGTTACCTTTGGGAAATAAAGATGACTATGAGATTCCATTCTAACTATTTTAGAATCAAGTTCCAGACAATAAGTCTTAGCATAATGGTCTAAACTTGTTAAATTCAAGGTCAGATGTCTGAGATACTGAAACATCCTTTCCACACAAATAGGGATGGGGATTCATCTTCATATCTGACCCAATCAACCGCACTGGGCCCCCTAACCTGCTATTACCATCAATAGGCATGATCCTTATAAAGGTGTGATATGGATGTATATGTATTTTGGAGATAGCACATTGTTTGAATTCCTATGTATCTATGACTGCGTCTTCCTGAAAATATAAAATAAACCTTTTAAAGTCATTTGTTTTGGGTGTAAGTGCAGTTATGGTTTTAAACTGTTTGGACCCATATTCCTAGGCCTTTTCAATTGATCACTTCTGAAAGCTTTTGTTTCTATCCATTTAGCAGCATTGTTTTTCTCTAGATATTGCACATGGCGCACCATGAGTATGAAATGGATTGAATCACTAGTTTTTGATTTAGGAGTCACTTTAACTTTCTTTCAGAAGGATTTAAAACTATATTGAATATTGGTGTGTGGGACTAAAATTTAACTTTTCCCCTTATGTGGTAACATGAATCTATTTCCTTGTACACATTTTGCTTGGTTTCTAGAAGTCTTGGCCTTTGACATGCTGCTTTACTATTGTTATTTATATTCCACTTTTTTTTTTTGTTTTTCCAGCTGAAACTCAAGATGTCTGCAAGAGTGGTGGCAGTAACTTGCCAATTTCTAGTAAAGTGATGTCTCTGTGGAAGTGTGCAATAGAATCAAATAAAGCATTATTGCTTGACAAGATCAATCTTGGTCCAGATGACCTTCTGACTAAAGTAGAGGAATTTGAGGGTATTTCAAAAGCTGAAGAACACTCCTATCAAGCATATATTGTGTCAAATGAGAGTGCTCTTGATAATGCATCTGAAGCATGTGGTTATATCTCCAATAGTGAGGAATATGATGAAGATGACACAAATGATGACTATGAAGATGAAATTTATGACAGTGATCCTCTAGAGGAACTGGACTCATCTGCTCCTCTTGGGTCATTGCCAGTGGACCGCTTAGCAAAGAATGTGTACCCAGAAAAGTAGGGGAAGGCTTTCTGATTATAGCCAAAGATGATGAGCCAAATGTAAATTCCTTTACAAGTCTGTTATGGACATGCAACAGACATTACACATACCAGTATGGTTGTATATAACATGGGCAAGATCTCCCAGGTTTTAGTGGGTAATCCGGCCAGCTGGTAATATTTACACTTGCCCTTAACCATTCATTCTTCATGTGATGGAATTGTAATAAATGGTCAGGAAATTTTGTTTATTGAGTTAAAACGCATAGAAATTGTTTTGTCAATCGGTGCTGCATATTAGCATGAAAATAGTTCATGTAATACATTGGTGCCACGAGAAATACAATAAAATTAGAATTCGCTTAGTTGGTTCCATCAAATACTCAAGTATGCGTGCATGTATATATGTGTGTAACTTGTGGCTTTCATTGTTTAGAAATTTGATTCTTTGTAGCACCGGTTGTTTAGGATTCTAACAGCAGACGATTTTTTATTTTTATTTTTTTCCTTTTTGCTAGATAGACATTCTATATCCATGTTAATTTCCAACAGAAAACAGCACTTACAAATCTCAATTCCATAAAATTGACTAAATGAACTCCTAAAACGAGCGAGAAAAAAAAATAAAAGGAAAGTTTGGTGTTTGAAGGAAATCTCATAGAAATTTGAAGGTTCATTAAAGAAAAATGAGAAGCGTTTTATAACAATCGACATCCTAATACTACCCCCAGTGTAACGAATTTGGGCTTTGGTTGAAGAAGCAACTAGTTTTGGGGTTTGATGCTAAAAGGGCTAAAAAATACGAACATGGATAACGGTTGGAGAAGATAATGGTTGGGTGTTTCTTCAACTAGGATAAATAAATATTTATTGTCCCTGGTTCTTTCTTTCAAGGTGTCATTACCATTCACATGTATGCATTCATATAAGAAATTAATAAATAATTACATAAATTTATTTCACCTATTCATATATATATATATATATATATATATATATGATCGGTAAGGATACTTTCAAACAGAAAGCTCAACATAGCAAAGATTTATCATTTCAACTATGTTTTTGGAATAAAGAAAGTTTGATAGAGAATTCAATCTTCGCTTCTACACATAGCTGGGAGTTAGATAGGACGTGATAGGGATGGAGACGTATCCCACCAATGGGCCTTCGATCAGGATGAAAACGGCGCATCAGACTAGATCTCATATCCATTAAGCGACATGCATGAGACTCTAGATGTCACATACTTTCCCCCTACTCTCTTCCCAAGCCAAACAACGAAGTCGAAATATATTTCCCGCGCTTCCTTCCCCGTTTTTATCTTTCCCTTTCCTGTGTTAATGACCGAGTATCGTTTTCAACTATGTCAAGCTTTATTGCTTGCGCACTGCAATTTACAATGGTCTTCAATCCTTTACAGCTCAAAAGCCGAACACATTTATTTTAGGGTCATTAAATGATGTTTCTTTCAATTTTGATTTAATTAAAAAGAAATACAGCCCAGACTATAAATGGATAACTTCAAATGTCTGAATGAAGCCCCATCCTCTCCCCAAAGCCAATTTTTATTTTCTTCTTTTATTACCTGTGTCAAGCATAGCATAGCCAAACTCTTCCACATCTAAAAATAAATAAAATCTTCCGTCGCTTAAAAAAAAAAAAAAAAAAAGGAGAAGAAACCCTAAAACAAGCAACATGAGAATAGATAGCTCCAAGCCACTCATGGCTTGATTAGTCCTCAAAGACAACACAGCCAAGGAACAACGAAATAATTGTCATAAGATGCAGGTGAATCAATTAGCGGTCAGAAAACCAAGAAATTAATAAACTTGGTCGCTTAGAATTTCCACAAAACCAAAGTGACAACCGTGTTTAACATGTCTCCAGAAAACTCTATGATACACCACTCCCTAGTCTTTCAGCTATCTAATAGGCTAACTACCAAGCTTTTCTACATCTTCTCAACTCGTCCCAGGAATTGCGATAATATAACAGACCCATGTTTGGTTTAGAACAGCTGCCACTAAGGCTTCACATACTCCCGAATAAACTCTTCCACCTGGGAAGTATCTCCTGTCAAACTGGAACCTTCAGCAACTGTCACCTCGTTATGGCACTGAGAAAATGAAAAGGTTTCTTCAGGTAATCCGAGTCTGCATTCATTTGAAACATCGGCATCCGATATTGCACGTCTCGACTCCCTCAACTTGTCACTATCATAAAGGATAGATACATTTAAAAGCCAGTCAAGTGAAGAGCAAAAGGCATGAATTCTGACAAAAGAGAGAAAAATCACACTTAAAGCCCAAGAGAAGATAATCAAATAATTTGCTTGCATTTTTTTCCAGGAAAGGGAAAAAATTTTCATTTTCTTGAATTAAATGGAGAGAAAATCTCAAACATTTTTACAGCTCAAGTTTACAAAGATTCCATCAAATTCACATCAAGAAAGGGGGAAATTTGATTAACCACTGACTGAGAAATGAACCAAAGATGGAAGAGACTTACATTTCCTTCTCTAATTGCTTGCGGATAAACTCCTTGGTATGTGCTGTTACTTTGTCAGTTTTGTTGCAGTAGATAAGGACAGGAGTTTTATTCTTGATCACAATAGCTCTAGTCAAAATATCATATAGATATCTTTATGCCAGAACAATAAAAAAAAAAAAACACAATATTAGATGGACCACATTTCATAATTATAAGATTGGCGCTAGCTTAAAGACTAGATTATGTTAGTTAACACATACTCAGCAGCCGTACGGCAATTTGGCAGGAAATCTAGAGAATCCACCAGAAAAACTATTCCAGCTGCTTGAGGGATGTACTTGTCTAGTTTTGTCCGTAAACGATAATGCCCAGGTAAATCAACAAGATGAACCGGTTTAACTTTGCGTTTCTGCAAAGAAGCCATCACACAGGTTAAACTCAACCACATCCAAGATAGACTAGAAAAATATTGTTTCTGATGACGCAAAGAACAGCAAGAATCCTCTAAACACATAAATATGCAGACAAGAAACTTTTGGAACCCAATGCCCCATAATAGAGAGGATCGCTATTATTTTGAGAGTAGACCTTTTACCTTGTTGGTTTCAGAATGTAAGATGAAAGTCCCCTCATTTGGTTCCATCGATGTCACAGTACCCAGATGTGAAGAGCCATCACGTAGCTGTAACAGGGCAACAATATTCAAAAGTATTTTATTTTTCATTTTTAAAAAATGGATCTTCAGTTCACCAAGATTCTTAAATTTCATTGAGTGAAAGCACCAAGTAATTCATGTCAGATGCTCTACATGCTTTCTGAAATTCATGAAGCTCAAAAGGAATGAGCTAGTACCATGCAACCAATCAATATAGATAAACTGAAAGCTAATTTTCAGTGAAGCGCTTCTGCAGTGAAGTGGTTGGTGAGGAGAATCACCCAAAAAAGGAAAAGAGAAGATCAACGTTTTGACTTAAATTTGAAAAGCTAGTGATCATCATTCAGAAACAAGTGTAACCAGTTTTAAAGCTCTTTTACTTTACTTGAAATTGAATGAAGAGATATTATTTACCAAAAAGTTCATAACATATCAACAATAATGTTACAAAACTTTCTAATTTATGAGAGGAGAATTACAATGAAAGAGATTAACATTTAGAAGTAAATTCAAATAGGGGATTAACGTTTTACAAAGTGATTAAAATAAAGGATTAATATTTCCAAAAATAATTCAAACAATTTTACACATTGACTATCATCAATTCCTTATATGAATTATTTCATAAAACATTAATTCCTTATTTAAACTTATCCCCGAAAGTTGATCCCCTTTGTTATAATTTTTTCAATTTATGAGAAATAGATACCCACCAAAGTACCATACTAACTACTATCCTCCAATTACTACTATCATCCAAAAGTAAGAGCCAATAAAAGGGGGATTTTCACGATTTAATCTATTGAAACTACCACAACCTATAATGCTGGAAGAAACAAGAGTTGCGTTATTCAGAAAAAAGCATTCCTTCACATCGATGATCTCAATTTTGCCCAAATGTGAAACAGTATTAAAGCCTCAATAAAAGTGGAGATATGGGAAGTTCACATATTCTAACATCTTGAAATAAAGGCTGGCTGGAAAAATAAAAAACTGAAAAAACTTTTAGCATTGTAGCTTTGCTACCAAACCAGGTAAAATACTACAGCAGCTTCAGAAAATTGTCAAAAGTCGACGTGCAAGCAACATTCAAGAAAAGCCATGGCACTTGAAAACAACCCATACACATCTTCAAACAACTACCGCAGCCTAATCAGTTCCATTGCTTACTTGATAATAAAGAGTAGTCTTACCGCTCCCCACAAGTCCAGTAAGCAATACTGTATTAGACTTTTTTCGTTTAAAAAAACGAGCTGCAGAGGGGAAAGAGGCTACAATCAATATAAGTTCAACCAATAGTCACTGCCAATTAGAATGCGTGGCACTCAACTACAGGAGATGAATTTGCAGATGCTAGAAGAAAAAGAAGGAATAAACATAAAGATAGAGAAAAGACAGGGAAAAATAGCGGATAAGTTTATACACCTTTAAAAACCATGTCTTATATATTAACGTTATGAAAAAAAAGAAAAGAAAAGAGAAGAGAAGAGAAGGAGGAGGAGGAGGAGGAGAAGAAGAAGAAGCAAGCATACCAAAACAGATCCATTTTTAAATCGCAACTAGCAGTTCACTATTTAACCATGCAATTTACCAACTTTGATTCCATCAAATACTCATCTTAACAAGGAAATAGCTAGGGGTGAGCGAATAACTTGTTGAAGCCTATACATTATTTTACCTTGCTTAATCAAGTAAGTTCTAAATGATTATTGAAATTGAAGGTCATAAATAAGTCTTATATATGATATTTTGGAACCTACTCTCACATAATAGGACATGGATATATGATCTATACACTATATCCATTCTAAAACCTATATTCTGAAGCATATAAGATATATATTTCAAAATACATAATACCCATCACATAGCCCCAACCTATCTATTTAATTCAAAAACCTATATTCTGAAGTATATAAGGTATATATTTCAAAATACATAGTACCTATCACATAACCCTAACCTGTCTATTTATTAGAAACCTTAATACTATTCTATAATTTAGAATTTTTACTTACTTCTCTTTCTACTAAGTGAAATTTAAGATTGCAAATGAGTCAAACTGTTCGCAAACTACTCAAATTCAATTTATTTGGAGCTTGATTAATAAATTAGCTAAGTTCAAGTTCAAGCTCGTTTAAACTTATGAACAAGCTTACCGGTTTTATATATATGATAAATATTATATATTATTAAAATATAAAAGCTAATATATATATATATATATATAATATGTTATAAGATAATATATGATATAAAACTTAATCCTTATTCATTATTTATTGATCTATTTATATATTTCATCATTTTGTATACTTAGACTTGTAAGTAGATTTGAAATTGACTCACTTAGACTTAACTTGAACTCAAATAATAAAATAATCGAGTTTAAACTCAAAACAAAACTTATTTATCTAAACGAGCTAAACTCGAATCTTAATTATAGACTTAATAAAAAGTTAGACTCAAGTTTAAGCTTAATAATTTTTAAATGAATTGAGCTTAAACTTTTAGAAGCCTAACTCGACTCGATCCATCCACAACTTTAGTTGAATTTGTTAAAATTCTCATAGTCAATATTGTTTCTGCCAAAGGCACATCCTTGTGTGTGTGTGTGTGTGTATTGGGGGGTGGGTGGTGGGGGGTGGGGGACAAGATGATAAGATCTAAGATCCATGAATACCTTGTTCCATATAGAACCCTATAGGATAAGGTTCCAAAGTAGTTCCTGAATGTTACAAAATATACATGGTTCCAAAACTTGGGGATCAACCCTCTACAAGACAAGATACAAGTAGAACATTACCCACTTATCCTAAAAATAGCTTCAACATTTTTCCCTTTTTTTTGTAATAATTAGCTGAAATGTTATTCTTTCACACATATATTCATGAATTAGATGAGATAGAAGTTCAACCCTAAAGATCTACTTTTTTATCCAAGTTGAGTTTCTCATTCAACTTTTGTCTTGTCCTTTTTATCACATAATCCCCTACAAGCTCTCTACAAGTCATTATTTCATCTCTATTTTAGTCTTTAACAATATCTCTAACATGATCCCTACCACTAGGCAATTTAATTTCTCTTTCTCTCAAGGGCAACAAGATTTACCAATTTTGATATATACAAATTTAAGTAGGAAGAAGAAGAGGAGGAGTTGTAACCCAGAGACACAAGAAGAGTATGATGCCCCCAAAGACTAATTCAATCATAGAGCATAACACAACTGCAAATTCCATAGAACAACTAAGCAGACTGTTCTAAAAGTAAATCAAACTCGATTACGTTCATTAGCTTACATACAAAGGAATCATCTACTCTTTTTACGTTAATGGAAGGGCATAATACTCTGTAGTGGTGGTCACATTGCCCAATAGGAGTAGTAAAAAATTATTCAAATGAGCAACAGTTATACAACATTTTCAAATTTTCTGAGATAGTTTGAAAAAAGAAATGGAAAGAAAAGAAAAGAAAAAATTTGAAGATGAGAGGGCAGCTGCTGGCATGAGCCCTTTCGTTCACGACTTATGAACCAATCTATAAGACCCATTACTGGAATCAAAACGAATGTCAAGCTTAGTACTGGTTAATGGGAGGGAAAGCTTTGACTTGACAGAACTATTAAGTTGTTCCATTAGTGAACTCCATCGGCAGGTCCATGCGGAAGCACTTTCAGAAGTGCAAGGATAAGGTAGTGTAGACATGCATCCTCTCCCCCTTACCCGCACCAGTGGGGTTTCGCGTACAAGTAACAGTCCAACAGATTCCGGATAAAAATCGACACAGTATTCTCATTGACTACTGCAATATCATTACACTTACCATGAACCTAGTTAGCAAAATAAACCAATTACAGATATGATTTGAAATTTTCAGGACTTCCAGGGAGAAAGGTGCAAACTTTGAGGACCTACCGGACAAGAGGAGAAGAGTTGTCAAGGACAAGATAGCAATGGCAGCGTAAAGCTGGTTCGGAGGAATCTGGTGAATGAATTGCTCGCGTTGATCCACTAACTGACGAATCTGAACCATCCAATTCACCATCATAATCTTAAATTCATCGGTTACTCCCATCGCGAACCTTCTCGAGTGTCAAAGTGTAGATTGAAAATACAATCTTTGTTGGGGAGAAGAGAAAAAGGGGTAAAGCCTAGAATATTAAGAATGAGATTGATTTTTTTGGGAGCTTTTTGTTATATTTTGTAATGGTTTACCTCCTCCTGCGGTTTTCTTTCTCTGTTTGGGTTATGTAAACTTTTATAAAGGAGGGAAGTTTCTGGGCAAAAGATAGCTTTTCCCAATTACGATCATAACCCTGCAATTACCATTCTTTTTTACCCTGGGTATTTTCAGTCGCCGCTGCACAGCAATTGGCAATTGGAAGCCTGCCTGGCTCCATCTGACTTTTTCCCCCCCCCCCCCCCCCCCCCCCCCCCCCCTCCCCCAATTCAATTTAAAAATTTTCGAATCATAGCCAAACCAAAAATTTTGGACCAACCAGTTTTAGAAGCTCCGTACCATGTACGGATTTTAAATCAAAATATATACATGTTAAAAAAAAATAAATAAATCCATTGAAAAAATCATTATAAATTGGTTTTATGAGACCATTCGCAATATTTTTGCTCAATCTTTCAAAAGAGTTACAATTACTTAGAGCTTCTTAGATTAATGTTACTAATATCAAGCCATCTAAGCATTATAAATCTCGAAATTCTTTTATCTTAAAGATATGTTTTTTTTTTTAATAAATAGATGAAAAGAAGATGATACCCTGAACGAAAGTGTAAGTGATAAAAATTAAAAATTAAAAGTTAAAAATAAACAAGATCATTATTGGGATTTATATGTCAATTTTTTTTACTTTTTGTAATTATAAACTTAAAATTTCGATTTGTTTAATTATATATTTAATTAAAAATTTAGCTATTTGGTAAAAATAAATAAAAATTTAATTATTACTATCTACATCTCAATTTACTCTAATTTAGACCATTATTTTAATTAATATAATTAACCAATAGGATAGTCGTCTATGATTGTAGAGAGTTACATAACACTTCACTAATGATTGCTAGTCACCCATTACAAAGCAGTTGGTCCTAGTTGCTAGTAGTAGTTGCATACAGCTTTAGAAGTATCACATGATCTCCCAATTAAGTGTATAATTAGCTAATCAAAACTTTGGGTGTATAATTATAAAAAGTTATAAAATTAAGTTATAAATCATAACATTATTCTAAAAGAAATTACTTTAAAGTTGTAAATGAGTCGTATTGAGTCGAGTTAAGCCAAATATCAACATGAACATAATTGAATATCAAGAATACATATTCTAAGAATCATAACATAACTAAATTTCTAGAAAACTATTTCTTAATAACACTACTCATTAAACATGCTAAAGTTATAAGATCAAACAAAACAATAACCAAGCACTTTTATTTCATTCAGCATGTTTATATTTTTTGAAAAATTTCTAGAAACTAAACCAATCAAAACTCTTATGATTGAATCAATTAAGATAATATATAAAAATTAGGTAGATTAAACACCTAAACTAACTTCTATCAAAAGAGTTAATGTAACAACATAGCAATAAATCAAGTCACAACCTATGAAATAGTGGCATATATAGCTCCCAAAACCTACTTAACCTCAAATTAAATGAATCCTAAATACATTGTAACACATCAAATTACTAAGAACCAATTGAATTAGCATAAGAAACAACAAGAACACCTAAATATCCATTAAGACTCCTTGGCAAAGCATTAACATACCCAATCATAAATCATCAATTCCATAAATCAAGCTCATAGATCAAAATCATATAATTTAGATTAAATCAATTAACATGAATTTCATATGATTAAACACAAATATCCAATGGCTCACTACTATCACACATCAAAAACCCATTTCCAATTCTAAACTTTAATTAAATCCTAAATCAAGCTTCTAAACTCCAATTCATAGCATATTCAATCAATTAGAAACTTCAAACACAAAACTCAACCATGACTAAAGAACTCTTATCTTGAGATTGAAGATTAAACCCACTTTATACTCATGAGTCCACCAAGATGCTTGCACAAACATCAAACTAATAATATATTAGGTATCTACAACTAATCTATGGAATTTAAACACTATATACCAAACTAGCTCTTAATTCCAAGTAAACCAAAGTAAACTAACTAATAGGTTGTTAATACTTACCCCATATATAAAGGCTCCGATTGTTCTTAATCTTGTGATCAGTTTGTTGAATCTAATAGATCAAAAATTAGTATTACTAACTTATCAATTACCTAAAGATTAAAACTTGATTTAGTAAGAGATAAATGATTCTTACCTAAAATGATTGAGGATCTTGATGGAAGCTTTCGATTATACTTCCCATAATTGATTAAACTTAATTGGATTGAATTAAAAGCTCTTTCACTCTTAAGTTTCACTATATAAAAGAAGGAGAGTGAAGTAAGTTTTCTAGATTTTTCTTTAAATTGAAAAGTAATTAATTAAATTAGGGATGTAACCAGGATGAGTTCGGGTGGATTTTATAAAATTTGAACTCGCTCCCTATAAGATTTAGTATTTTCCAAAATCCTATAAGGTTTTCACTCCTATTATCAAAATCCGCCCTTATTAGATTACTAAAACCTTCCTTTACAGGGTATTGGGTTTCCCAAAACCCTATAGGTTTTTTCTCTTATTATTAAAATCCTTCCCTGAAGTTATTATCTATCATATTCTCGAACCACCTAATGCTAATTCAATAAAATATTATATTTTCTTTTGATTTTTGTAAGCTATTATTAATATATTCTTAAAGGAAATTTTGAAGTTGCCCTTATAGGGTTTAATGTTTTCAAAAACCCTATAAAAATTCTATAAGGTTTTCACTTGTATTACCAAAATTTGCCCTTATCAGATTTTGAGTTTCCTAATATCTTATAGGTTTTTCCTCCTATTACTAAAATCTGTCTCTAAAGTTATTATTGATCTTATACTTGAACCAACCAACGCTAATTAAATAAAATATTTTATTTTGATTTTGACTTTTTAAAGTTGTTACTAATGTATTCTTAAGGGATTTTCATAAACAAATGCTTAATACACTTATTAATTTTCTTAATAAAAGCGTATGAGATAAAGTTAATTAATAATTTATTATTTCTTTTCGAATTGGGTTTCCCATTAGAGTTTCTTATAATCTTAAAACCTAACTCTAAAACCTATACAACACGTTTAGTTCATGGAACCGGAATTCCATTTCTTCTTTATTTCTATTATGACATTTACTTAGATTTTTTTTGTCATGAAATCGCAATTTTATAAAAATCCTTAGTACTTAAAATCAAGTAATAAGGATTCTTAATTCAATTAATGAATCACGATTCCTCACCTCTACTAGCACTACCACCACTATTGCCATCTCCATCGTTGTTAATCGCCACTACTACCTCTAGGCTGCTGTCGCCACCACTGTCACTGTCATCACTACCACTAGTACTATCGCTGCTACCACTAGTACTATCGCTGCTACCACTAGTACTATCGCTACCACCACCGCCACTATCACTGCCATCACTATAGCTGCTGACATTACCATCAACAACCACCACCACCGCTACCACTACCATCAATGTAGTTACAAACATTACCATTGCTATTGTCGCCGTTACCGCCGCCTCTATTGCCACCAATCACCGTAGTTACTACCATTGCTACCACTAAACACCGCCATCGCCACCGCCATTAACCACCGCTACCACCATCACCACCAATCACCGTAATCATCGTAACCATTATTATTACCACCACCATCACCATTATAGCAGCCGCTACCACCATAGTAGCCGACACCACTTCCACCACAATCATTAACGCTACCACCAGTATTACCACCACGACAACTACTATTACCACCGCCTATTATTTTAGGATCAATTAAGGAAAAAAATGGACCGAATATAATTTAGTCATTAAATATTTCTTCTTAAATTGTTTGTAAATCTAACTAAAATAAATAACATCTATTACACCCTTATTTCATTCCTTATAGAATTCGATTTCATCCCCTCTAATTCTATTCCATGAAATGAACAAGCCAGTAAAGTTTTCAATTATGTTTTAAAATCCAATCCTAAATATTATAGGGTAAGGTTTTTTATTGGGTTAGGTAGGTTAAGTACCTTATAACATCCCATTTGATTGCGTACCTAAATTAAATAGCTTAGACTCCATCAAAAAATTTATTAATTCATAAATTACTTAAACATCCTTCTAAACTATTTAAATTAAGGGTAGCGTAAAGAAATCTAACTAAAACCCCTTTTAGGCTTAATTACCAAAATATTTTTACTTGTTTAACTAAGTTAATGTTATTTTGGTAATTAGCAAAATATCTTTGATTTTTAGGACTAGCTTTTAATTTTAAATCCTTAAAATTACTTAATTAAGCAATTAATTTCGAGTATTTTAAATGCACCATGCAAGAGAACACTTATCTTTTTCACTCGAATTACTAATAATTTTATGTAATACTTACCTGGAATGGTAGTTAATACTACTGTTGCTACTAATGTATAGCCAAGAATATCTTTACCGACACTAGAAGTATAGACTTAAAGACTGTTGAAGTCCTTTAGAAGAAGAGTTTTGATGATAACAAACCACTAATGTGTTATTGGCAAAACTACGAAGTGTTTTGAATAAGAAAAGGTAATAAGAACATGTCTAATCAAAAGAAGATTTTCTGTTAAGAAGACGACCGGTATGTTGAAGAAGAAGAAATAGAAGTACAAATGATAGAATTAAACTTAAGTAAAGTTGATATCCTAAAATAAAGGAAGAAGAACAGTGAGCTATAAGTTAGGATTAAAAAGCTACAAGCTTGTTGGAAGAAGAAGTGAAACCAAATGAAACAGTGAAGAGGATGAAAAATTGATATCAAATGATTGTAAGCTATACTAGAAGAATAGAGTACCTATCGAAAGAATAGTTCATAAGAAGCTTAGTAGCATAGCAACGATTAGAATTATGAAACAACAAATATCTCATAATTGAGGACCTAGCACCACGAAATGGCTATATTTAGATAATATATCCATTCATATCATATACGATCAAGGAACATTTCATACAACAATGGTCAAGAGAACATTATTATGAGAAATTTCACATATTAAGACTTATTCATGTAAAGACAATATAGATATGTATGAAAGCTAACTATTGCCAAACAAAATGTATCTCAAACATAAGGAAAGTAGATGAGACAACAATTATAAGAATATTGAATATCAAACCGTTGTTTCCTTATGAAATATGATTTGAATGTTGAATACAAAGTTATATCAAGAACACTTATTAAAGAACAAAGAGAAGGAGGAACACGATGAAAAAATGAATGTATATGAGTACATAACAAAAGTGACTTTAACTATTGTCAACGTGGGATATTAAGTTAAAGTGTTGAGGTATCAATTAATCCTTGAAGAGTACTATTCTCTCTAAATATAATATTTACTATAAATTGTTTGAGAAAAAGTGAGCAAGATTATGTTTTACCGAGTATAATTTAAGGGAAGAGAGCATGAGATTGTGTAGAATTTAGAGCTTCTTGACTCTTTGATACTATTCTCAAATAGAACAAGTTAGAAGGATTGATCGGTTTTTTGGCACATGATATTAGAAAAGTGAATTGAAGCATAAGGAGAACCAGTATATAAACTTACTTGATCTTATTATCTTTACTCTTTTATTGTTGCAATTTACTTTATTAATTGCACATTCATATTTACTTCTAACACAATATGCTGTAATCAGTCATAACTGAAAATTGTTTTAGTCAGAAACTTTCTCTTATAAATCGCTAATATAAAATTTCCACATTTCGATCTATTAGAAGTTGTAAGCATCAATAAGATTATTATTACCCCACCTTTAACTCACTTGTCATAATAACCTAGACTATCATAGCAATCTACATTCTCAAATTCACTAAAACCCGAGAAGTAAAATCTCAAAACAAATGCGATACAAAGCTTACAAAGACAACATCATGTGTTACACTACATAATTGCATGTAAGCCTATAAACATAAATATTTAATGTACATATGAGATAAACAACATTCATATGCTTTGTTAGTTGTTTGCTTAAGTGGGAACGTTTACCACAAGTCATAAACAATCTCCAGCGTTCAATGTTAGCACCATCTTTCATGATATGCATGTTTGATTATGAAGACATTAATCATCTAATACAAGATTCATTGCTTGTATTAGCCATCAATAGTCAAACCTATTGTCTCCATACACATTTACATTTAATATTGCAACCATGTTTTATTGACAACTTCTCTTTCGGATCTCCCAATCAATATCAATCATAATTTTGATAATTGTAATGATCCACTTGTTTATAACCAATGTAACATCGGTGTCCTATTATAAGCCTTTTCAACCAAAGTATCCATTTAACAATAAGCCAATCGATACTCATTCCATTACTTGCCTATCTAAAGTGATTACTAGCATCATTTTTAACCATAAATAGTATGACATATTAATTGAATATGATTAAGTATTTATTTTCACAAATATACAATTGCGCACATCATGTAAGGTAGTACCTTACTAATTTGGATTAGACTCTCAAATTTTTCTTGCAATAATTATTAATACTTATGAAATAGTAATAAAAGTTAGATTCAAAACATATATTTACTGTAAAGCTTTTAATTAAGCAATGATGGTCAATCGAGGACTCTACGGTTGATCACCAAGCCAGAGACAAAAGACCAATTGGCTACCAGGTTAGGTGCTTAATTACCTAGTATTATCACTCCCAAAAGTTTTCTTAGACGATAAAGAATTTATCCATACTATCCATTGTTAGTTTTCTTACCTTAAAACTACCTTATGGCTCTAAAAAAAGATAGCCAACAACTTATGAGCATAGTTGATTGCAAAGTATTAGGTACCCCTAAGAATTCTAGTAAAACGTATAGGATTTAACTATATACATCTTAATTAACTCCACTGCTTCAAGATTATAATCTTCAAAAACTAATTGGAGCAACCTAATATAGAAATTTTTTATATAATCAATCTTCTTTTCGTATTATTTATACAATTGTGGAATGATCAAACTAAAGTTCTTTGTTTCTTTAATTGAATGAACAATATAAATTTAATTTGTAAAACTTCAATGAAAGGATTTACAAATATAATTTCGAATCAAAACTTAAATGTTGTTTGAAACTATAATGTAATACCCGAGAAAAAAAAGAAAGGGGAGTAGTTAAATGATAAAAGTCATAAAAAAATCAAAGGTAATTAAGTTTTGATCAAGGGATATTAAGGTCTTAAGTCATGGTTTAACGAAGGGTATTAAAGAAATTGTAAGGAAATCTTAATCTAATTTTAACCTAACTTGTATACAAATTGACTTATTGCATACTATAAGATTAGACTATTCTCTTGTAAACTCCGGAAAACCACAAGGTAAGGGGAATTCTACTATTTTTCTTTTTATTAAAGAGAGAAAATTTTGGATTAATATGAGATTTCTTTTTATGGTAGAGTAAGAGAAGTCGCGTAAAGAAGGGAAACATAAGATTTATATAACCTTAAAAGGATGTTGGTAAGTGAAGATTTGATTTGTGGAATTTGAGATTTCTTCATAGAAGTTATGAATTTTTATGTTGATCTTTTAGGATTTTGCGTAGTCCATTAAAAAAAAACCCTAAAGGATCGACGAAATTAAGGTATGTATTTCTTGTTTCATGGAATCTCTATTATCTTTATTCTTTTAACAAGTTTAGGAGATGTTTGTTAGTTAAATAATGCAATGATAGAATTTTACTTGATAGTGTTGATTTGAAATAAGAGTTAGACATGTGAAAGATAAGTGGTGTTGTTAATTAGATTATGTTATGGAGTTAAGTTTTTTTTTTTTTTTTTTTTATAAATTCAAGGATGTTTTGATCCATGTGTTGAGATATTAGGGGATAAAATAGGTTTAAAAATGTTTTAGGTGAAAGAGAAAAAAAAATGTTTGACCAGAAAGTGACACAACTGAAAGATACAATCGTATCCCTAGTCGTGTCTTTTATAGTAGGCTATGTAAGATGATAGACAAAAAAATTACATGACCATAAGACATAACTATGTCCCTGGTCATGTCCCTTGCAATAGGTGATGTGGGTTAATAGATTAGAAAGTTACATGACCGTATCCCTGGTCATGTTCCTTGTAGTAATGAAGAGTTACTGTAAGCTCCACAACCAGTCACTCAGAGCTTCAATCTGCTAAAATATCCGATCGAACCTAAATTATAAATAAAGCTAAAAATATTAATAAAATAATCTTGCAAATTTGAATTTTAAAAAATAAGCAATAAAATAAAAGAATATAAAAATTCCAAATTTTAAGTATACCAATAATTAACGAATCGCTAGAGATAAATTATATGTATACTAAAAATCATAAAATAACCTAAATAATATTTAAGAATATTTATTTGTACTATATATGAATTTACATGTATGTAGAAATACATATAATTATTTAAAATACGAGAAATGTGCTAAAATAATAATAAATAATTAAAGAAAATTCATAATTAATTAAGAAAAAATCAATAAAAATATAGAAAATGTGGAAAAGTCCAAAAGTAGGGCATGGCAATCTGATATTGAAGAAAAAAATTAACCAATTAAAATACAACAAATAGAAAGTGGAAAAAGAGAAGAGATAAAGCAATTGTCTTGTCTAATTAATACACAATAATTTCCTTAAAGCTCTATAAATAGCAAGAAAATTTCAGAAGCTCATTTGGTCAGTTTGGAGAGTGAGAAAAGTAGGGAGAGGTGAAATTGAGAGAAAAATTAAGGTTAGGAAAAAAATATAAAAAAAACTGTGCAATTAGGGCCATAAAGGGGAACCCACACCAAACGAGCAGCTAGGAGAGGACGGCCACCACCACCACACGGTGGTGGTAGTGCTTAGACCGGATGATAAGGCCACGGCGGCCGGCAGTGGCCGGAGCCACCTAGACTGGTAAGTCCGATTTCCAACCCGATATTGTGTAATTTTGTAAGAATAGATTTTGTAAAAATAGTAAATATTCTTAAAAAATTTTGAATTTCGTTATTATGGAATATTTTTGTATGTAGTTTTTATGAAAAATATTATTTTGATGAAAATATGTCTTGTAATATATAGTCCTTAAGAAATCATGCAAAACCGAACATGTTTCAGTTTAGAAATAAATGACCTTAGAAGTGTAGTTTTGAACCCAAAATTTTTGTGTAAACTACTTAAATGATATAGAATAGTACTATGAAGCCCGTTTTCAAAAATTAATTTTAAAAAATTTTAGATAATTTTTAGGCCTTAAAATTAGGCATAAAATGGGTAATTTAGGGTTAATTAAGTAATTAAATGGTTAATTACTGGTTTAGTGAATAATTATATGTTTTAGGATGTTGAAATTTGATGAAGTATGATACTTGTAGCATTTAGGGTGTTAGATGTAATTATTAGGTTAATTATGTAGTAAATAAGTAATAGAGAAAAATAGTAAATTTTAAGCTAATTTTGTAAATTAGGGTAATTAGGAGTAAAATCTTATTTATGATGAATTTAGACATTTTGAAATGATAATTGATGTTAGAAGATAATAATTAGAGTGATACAAATATTAGATGTGTATTATGTACATAATAAGTAATAGTATATAATACACACTTATTAGAAATATAATAAATAGAAAATATTAGAATAAAAATTGATATTATGATAATAATAAAAATATACAATAAATCTGATAGGAAACTTGAATTTATGTAATTATATGAAACATGTAAAAATTTCTTACATCAAGAGTAAATTTGGTATACTATTAAGGATTTAAGTGCACTGAATATAATAAAATATTGACTAGGGGTAATTATGACATTTAGGATATCTAGAAGTAAAGTGATTAATTTCACAATATGAGTTAAAACAAGTTTCTAAGGTTCGAGTATAAAACAGTACTAAGAAATCGAACTATAATCTAATTTAGAAATCGATGCGGAAACCGAACCTGAACCTAACCCCAAACCTAGAATAATTATAAAAGACTTAAGACCTAGATAATTATTTATATTAAACCTTAAAATAACATAACAATAAGCGTTATAAGATAAAACGAACCTATAATAGTTATATGAAAAAATAAAATTACGTTTGTGTTATAGGGATGATCGGCGATGGCTTGAGCAAGTTGGACCTCGAATGAGTGAGCGAGAAGTCCAAGTAAGTTGGGATTAATACGATGCTGTATTTTGGAGGCTTGAAATTATGCTTGGTTGTGCTTGTTAGATAGTTGGTTGTGTGCATGTGCTTGATTATGAGTGGTGCTATGATTCTATTTGTTGTTCTGGCTTGTATTATATGATTTGTATGAAATGATTGATCAACCTAAACTGGACCTAATCAAATATACGACCTGTAATCATAATCGGACCTGTATGGCAACCCATTAAGGGAAACCTAGGATTCTTCGGCTAAATACCGACCCCGTCGAAAGGGATAGCATAGGATTGCATAATGGTCCCTTTTTCATCCTTAGTCAAACTAAGTGATAGGAGAGGAGGTCGCAACGAGGGTGAAGTCAATGGTTCGAAGGTAGTCGCAGGAGGAGCGATGTCTCCATTGCATAAGCCTGGGTTTGGTCGTAAGCTGTTGCATTAACGGCAACTCCTCAACTTGGATTAGAATGGGCGCAATTTTTCTAATCTCACGACGGGCCGGACAATGTCATGCGATGGCATTTGCTTGAACATGCATTGCACCTAATAAGTTGATTGATAGCCTTGTCGTGTTTATTGTATAGTTTTAAGTCCCCCATCCTAACTTACTGAGCTGTGATTGCTCACATCCCTATAGACGTTGTGTAGGTGTTGGCTAAGAAGCGGCATACAACTACTCTGAAGCTAGCAACTGCTGGATCCTGGGGATTGAGAAAAAACATTTGAAGAACAAACATATATTTTTAAGGTTTAAGCTTTTAGTTTAGAATTTTTCATTTTTGAATAATGTAATAACTGAATTATAGTGTATATATATATTTTCTCACTTTCTTAGGTAAATGATTTATTTAAATTATAAACTGTTTACTTCAAAGCGGGTTAGTCGTAGATACCTTGTGTAGATCAGGTCTAGGATAGCGATTATAAGGTTAACTTCTGTCTTAGAATGGTTTACACGGCGGGACTGTTATGATTTTGTTGCTTCGGGGTGTGACAGTAACTTAGTAAGTTACATGCCCAAAAAGACACGATTATGTCTTTGACCATGTCATAGGCTTTGTTCATTTTAGTTAAGTTATTCCTTTTCTTTTTGTTTTACTCCTTTATTATTTTTAAAATAACCCCCTTTAATGTATCATTAAGTAAATTCAATGAGATTTAAATAGTTTAAAAATGAGTTTTAGTTAAGAGATAACATTTATTCAATATTTAAAGGAGTTTGATGAGTATTTATTGTTTCTAGAATTTAAAGTTAGACTTGATTCATTGGTAACAGATTCCAAAAATCAAGGTATGTGATACGTGCTTGTTGTATATGAGTGATATGATAGCAAATATTAAATGTATATCTAACTTAAATGTCTCTGTGTTGATTGTGTTTGGCTCGTCTTAGGGGCTCATAGTGGTAGATCCCTAGGAAGCTACCTCGATGATTTGTGTGATGTATTATCCCTTGTGGAGTTTCATATGGAAATGATTTAGGGTAAATTTAGGATGTTATAAAGAGGCTCAAAGAGGTATGCTTAACGTTAGGTTATAGAGGAGTTGGAAAAAGCACACGCAAACATTAGGTTGTGATATAAATTGTGTTGTGATTGGGTTGTGAAGAACATTACTGTGTGTTTGTATTACTAACTTAAAAGCAAAGATAAATGGATGAATTGTGTGATTTGCTTGTTTTTCATTTCTACGCATATGATTATGCATTATTTGATTACGTACATGTGGTTGTGCATTGCGTACTAAGCTTTGGCTCACTTAATTATATTTTCAGTTACAGGACCTACAATTGTACTGCTTGACTTCAATAACTTATGGAGTTAACTGTTGCTGTCTTAGGAATGTGAAGAGTGAAGACGACATATGGTATTGAAGAATATCCTAAGAAAATAATTGATAAGATTATTTAGTTTTATGTGGTAGCATTGATTAATTAAGCATTGATATTTCTTAACTAGAAGTTATTCTAGCATTATTGGGAGATTTAATCGTATAAGATTGTTTGGAGATTTTTATAATCTTATTTGGAGTTTTTAGTCGGATGTTACGCCTGACGTATCATTAGAGACTAGAGACACGTGCCGGTCTGTGATGTCTTAGATTCTAAGGTGTTACATATAATTTAGTGTAACAAATATTAGCCTCTTGAATCTGACTGGAAAAACATGCAAAGAATCTCCAAACTCGACATAGTAATCACTGCATGCAATGACATAAGTGCAACAATCGTACCTACTTCACAACTCAACTGAAATTTTACTTGATTTCTTTCTTAAACTGAAACTCTACATAACATGACTCAAATTTTGAGGTAGAGAAATCATATGGAAAGAGGGACACAAACATTTCTTTATCCTTTGATTTTTTAGAATTTGTGCGTATGAACTATTTAGTTATATAAGATGGCACTACTAAAAGGAGAGAGTATGTGTGTGTGTATATGTTTCTTATCTAACTTTTCACAAAAGAGTAGAGTTGTGGCAAAACAAAAAAGAGCTAGTCATTCCTTTAAGTAGAAATATCAATAGTTTTTAATAAAGTTGTCTTTATTTTGAGGTATTTTTGAATGATATCTTTTTTGCTAAGTTTTTGCATGAGGTTCAATATAATATAGTTGGAATAGAGAAGCTTTATATGATCAATTTATTGGCATATTATAAGATGTCATAAATGTAAATAAAAATAGTAGATCAGAGATTAATTTTGTTTTGCTACATTTGCTACATTATTAAAGTCCATTTTGTTTGTCTTATTTTTGTTATTAGGCCATTTTAGGCCCAAGCTTCCAAGGTCCAGTCTGTGCACGAACTAAGACCCATGAGCTACTTAGGTACTTTGAGTAGTCCCTTCGTACATACAGCCAACCCATCGAGTGAGCTTTACTAGACCTTAAGTCGCCTGCTCGAAACCTCAAGCACTCTAGAGACATTAAGTACTTCCTCCTTGCTTAAGCTACTCATCGATTAACATGCTACCTTCTCGGTCATTTCGAACCCTCAAAGTCTCTTCGACCCCTTAGAGCACATCCCCTTAGCTAAGGTCGTCCCCTTTCTTCACAAGGACGTGGTACAGGACTAATGTATGGCTTCAAGCCTAGCAAGTATCTTTTCTCAGTAGGATGGTAATGCCTTTATCCTCTTCCTCTCCTTTTCTCCTCATTAATTGTCTCCTGACATTCATGGTACGACCAACAGACCCAGCAACCCTAGACATGTCAGTATCCCATGTTTCAAACATGGTTACCAACAGGTTTATGGTCAACCAACCTGCAAAGCTGCTTTATGTTACGCCTCGAAGTTACAGAGTCACAATAGTCACGCTATGTAAACCATTATATGATAGTAACTGGCCTCATAGTACCTACCATAGACATAATCTACATAAGGCATCGACGACTCCTTATTTTGAAATAAACCCATTTAAGTGTTTAACTACAAATATAGTAATTATCACAAATTTTTAATAAATATACATAATTATATGTAAAGTCCATAGAACTTCTCAGGAAGCTTTACTTAAACATAACGATTTACTAATTTTACATAACAACTATCAGTCTTTCGGTTTTAAACTACAAAGGACACATTAACTACATATCCACTGTTAAGCAAATTGATCCTCACACCCCTGACTTCAGAAGAACTAACTTCTGGATAATTGTATGGCGGCATAATACTTGCAATAATAAAAAATTAGGATTTGCAAAAGGATCTATAAGGGTATGAGCAACTACAATTCAATAAGTTGAATTGGAGACTCATGAGAGTATACAAACATAAACAAGATTATCAAGCAATTATTTTTATGCAATGCAACAATCAAGTGTCATCACACAACATAGTCCAATCCGTTGCAAAATCAGAGAAATTTCACTCGCTCTAATCCGGGTTGAGGAGTTTCCATGTTATGCAGCAGCTCACAATCAAACCCAGGCTTGTGCAATGGATACACCGCTCCTCCCGCAACTATCTTCGAACCATTGACTTCACTCTCACCGCGACCTCCTCTCCTGTCACTTAGTTTAACTAAGGATGAAGAAGGAACCATTATGCAATCCTGCGTTATCCCTTTCAAAGGGGTTGTTATTTGGTTAGAGAATCCTAATGATCCACTAACGGGTTACAATGCATGACATTTTTGGTTATTAGAGTCGAATAAGATTAAATTTCATTTAGGGTGTTCAAGCAATTTTACACCAATTCAATCAATCACATTACAAATTTCAACACGCATTCAGATATTTTAAACACATGCATAAACTACTTATAATCACAACTATATACAATCCTAAGTCTCCGAATACCATAAAATAGTACTCTAATACAGTCAGTAATAACCCAACTTACTTGGAATTTCTTAGTCGCCCAATCACTCTATTGCAAGCCAATTCGTCTCTAGGTATCTTATAATATAAATAGGTCTTTTTAGTTCCTATACTTTAATGATTCATATTCTAAGTTATAATTTAGTTTATTTTTTCCATATATACCTATTTTTTAATAATGATTCATTCTACCCTATTTCAGGGTTCAGTTCCTAAATTAGATTCTAGTTTTGATTCTGGAATCTTAAATATGCTCGAATCCTAATGTGAAATTAATCACATTAAGCTCGAGTATTTTAATATCCAATTGGGTTTTAATTTAATATTTTAAACTGTTCGGTACACGCTAATCCTAATTGGGGTACTTGATTTATTCCCAATATGAGAAAATCTTATATTTTTTATACAATTACCTAAAATTAAAATTTATTTCAGATTTATTATATTCTGATTTTTATTATTATATTATCTAATTAAACCTAATTTTTCATATTTATTAATTTTCCAATTCTACATATTCCTAATTTTCTATAATTACTACATAATTTCTTCATTAATTGCACTTAACACTTCAAAGGCTAGGATTGGGTTTCCACATCAGAGATTAATATCCCCAACCCTCTAATTATTATCTAAATCAATAATTAATGTCTTAATCACCTAATTAACCCAAAATTATCCAATTTTTCTATCATTTTAGGGCTAAAAATGTACCTAAAAATTTCAAAAATTAAATTAAAAAAAATAGCTTCATAGCACTATTTTATATCACTTAAGCATTCTACAGAAAAAAATTTGAGCTCTAAATTACACTCTTAAGTCTATTTATTTCTAATCTTAATCATACTCGATTTTACTTAATTTCTTAAGAATCCTATATTTTCAGACATGATTATACTTAATCACTATTTTTCCCTAAATCTACATACAATAAAACCTTAGAATAATAAATTTCTTAATTTTCTAGGCAAAATAAATAATTTTATAAAATTATACAAAATCGGAGTAGATGAGAAACTCACCCGGTCCGATGGCTTTTTACCTTCCAACACCAATTCAGGTGTATCAGCTGGTTTAGGCGGTAGGTCTAAAGTGGGGTGGTAGTGGTGGCTTGATCTCAGGTGGTGGTGGCACGTGGGTTTGACTCACTAGCCCTAACTGCACATGTTTCCTTTCTTTCTTTTTTTTACTCTAGTTTTTCTCTTGAATTTCGATACTCTCTATTTTTCTACGATTTCTAATTGTCTAAAGGAACTCCGTAAATTTTTTTCCTATTTATAGAGCTTTGTGATAATTAATGTACATTAAATTAGACAAAACACTACCCAAATTCCTTAGTTTTTAGCTTTTGTGTTGCTTGATTTTGATTTGGCAATTTTTTTTCTTCACTTTCTAACTTGCTACGACCACATCCACCTCATTCCTGATTTCTCTGATTTTTTTCTGATTTTTCCTTAATTAATTAATAATTTTCTTTAATTATTTAATAAGTTTTTAGCCACTTTAAAAAATTTCGCGTATTTTTATCTACACGTAAATATATATGGAGTATATGTGAACAATCCTAATTATTATTTAGGCCATTCTATGATTTTTAGTATACATATAATCTATCTCTAGTAATTTATTAGTTATTATATTACACTTTTTGTCTTTTCAATAATTAATAATTATTATACTTAAAATTCGAAAATTTTATAGTCTCCTATTTTATTACTTATTTTCTTAAATTGAAGTTTACAAGGTCATTTTTACTAATATTTCTATCCATAGTTTATAATTTGGGTTTTATCGGATCCTTTAACCGATCGCCCTAAACTTTGTATTCTAAGTTCAATTTTACGGTTACTTGGCTTAACTTTAGGGCTTACACTGTGTACCCTCTGTGGCCTATGTCCCTTACAAATAGAGAGTATGACCAAACCTCAACTCGATACATATCCTTTCGGTAAGCTCTTTACACTATAAATAGTGCAATCAGCCAAAGATACTGGATCTTCTCCCCACTCTTTCAAACTTTTACATACTCACATCATCCTAAGCACGCATAAATTCTCTAGGAATACCCGAACATTTCGACACACAAACATTCGATTAAGCATAAGAAAGGCCTTATGGATGAACCCGTAGGGGGCTTTATTGCAGGTGATCATAAGTAATGAGCACAGATGATATTAAGGATCATCTACATTCAATTACCTCGGTTGATCCCACCATCAACATTTTGGCACCCATATTTACTAACTATAAGCCCCATAACTAAGCAATTAGAGGTTTCGATCGGTTGAACGACCCGATCGAGCCTAAATTATAAAGTAAAGCTAGAAATATTAGTAAACCGATTCCGTAGTTTGAATTTAAGAAAATAAGTAATAAAATAGGAGACTATAAAATTTTCAAATTTTAAGTATATAATTCGTTATTTATCGAAAATGTGTAAAATGCATTCCGGTACTTAACGAATCGTTAGAATTAAATTATATGTATACTAAAAATTATAAAATGACCTAAATAATATTTAGGAATATTTATTTGTACTATATATGAATTTACATGTAGGTATAAATACGCGTAATTACTTAAAATACGCGAAATGTGCTAAAATTATACTAAATAATTAAAGAAAATTCATAATTAATTAAGAAAAAAATCAAGAAAAATCAATAATGATCCAACTCAAGTCGTGGCAGGTCAGAATCCATAAAATAAAAATTAACCAATTAAAATTAGACAACACAAAAGCCAAAAATCAAGAAAATTAGGTAAAGTCAAGTCTAATTAATACACAATAATTATACTAAAGCTCTATAAATAGCAAAAAAAATTAAGAAGCTCATTTGGACAGTTAGAAATTAGAGAAAATTAGGGAGAGGTAAAAATTGAGAGAAAAACCAAAGAATAAAAAAAGAAGAGGAAAACTATGCAGTTGAGGCCACAAAGGAGAACCCAGATCCGACGGGCAGCTGGCCGGAGCCACCTAGATCGGTGAGTCCGATTTCCAACTCAATTCTTGTATAATTTTATAAAAATAATAAATATTCTTATAAAATTATGAAACTTGTTATTCTGAAATATTTTTGTATGTAGTTTTTAGGAAAAATATTATTTTGATGAAAATATGTCTCGTGATATAGGGTCCTTAAGAAATCATACAAAACCGAGTATATTTCGGTTTAGACATAAATGACCTTAGGAGTGTAGTTTCGAGCCCAAAATTTTTGTATAGATTACTTAGATGATATAGAACATTTCTATGAAGCCTGTTTTCAAAAATTAATTTTCTAAATTTTTACATAATTTTTAGGCCTTAAAATGAGGCATAAAATATGTAATTTAGGGTTAATTAAGTAATTAAATTATTAATTATTGATTTAGTGAATAAGTATATGTTTTAGGATGTTGAAATCTGATGGAGTATGATACTTAAGCATTTAGGGTGTTAGATGTAATTATTAGGTTAATTATGTAGTAAATTAGTAATAGAAAAACATAGTAAATTTTAAGTTAATTTTGTAAATTAGGATAATTAGGTTTAAAACCTAATCTAGGATGAATTTATACATTTTGAAATAATAATTGATGTTAGAGATGGTAATTAGGGTGATAGAAATATTAGAAGTTCATTATGTACATAAAAAGTAACAATATATAATATGTAATTTTTAGAAATATAATAAATAGAAAATATTATAATAAAAATTGATATTTTGAGAATAATAAAAATGTACAATAAATCTGATAGGAAACTTGAATTTATGGAATTATATGAAAAATGTAAAAATTTATCACATTAGGAATGAAGTACACTAATATGGATTTAAGTGTACCGAGTAAAATAAATACTGACTAAGGGTAATGATGGTATTTAGGAGATTGGGAAGTAATGCGATTAATTTCACATTATGGGTTGAAACAAATTTCTAGAGTTGGAATATAAAACACTACTTAGAAATCGAACTAGAACCTAATTTAGAAATCGATGCGGAAACCGAACCTGAACCTAACCAAAACCCTAGAATAATTATAAAAGACTTAAGACCTAGATAATTAAGCATATTAAACCCTAAACAAAATCTAATAATAAGCGTTATATGATAAAATAAACCTATAATAGTTATATGAAAAGCTGAAACCACGTTTGTGTTATAGGGATGATCGGCGATGGCCTGAGCAAATCGGACCTCGAATGAGTGAGCGAGAAGTCCAAGTAAGTTGGGATTAATACGATGCTGTATTTTGGAGGCTTAAGATTATGCTTGGTTGTGCTTGTTAGATAGTTGAATGTGTGCATGTGCTTGATTATGGGTGATGCTATGATTTTGTTTGTTGTTCTGGCATATATTGTATGATTTGTATGTAATGATTGATCACCCTAAACTGGACTTAATCAAATATACGACCAGTAATCATAATCGAACATGCATGGCAACCCGTTAGGGGAACTTAGGACTCTCCGGCCAAATACCGACCCCTTCGAAAGGGATAGCGCAGGATTGCAAAATGATCCCTTCTTCATCCTTAGTCAAACTAAACGACAGGAGAGGAGGTCGCGACGAGGGTGAAGACAGTGGTTCGAAGGTAGTCGCGGGAGGAGCAAGGTCTCCATTACATAAGCCTGGGTTTGGTCGTGAGCTGTTGCATTAACGGCAACTCCTCAACCCTGATTAGAGCCGGCGCGATTTCTCTAATCTTACGATGGACCGGATAACGTCGTGCGATGGCATTTGCTTGCACATACATTACACCTAATAAGTGATTGAAATGAAAACCTTGTTGTGTATATGATATAGTTTTAAGTTCTCTATCCTAACTTACTAAGCTGTGGTTGCTCATATCCCTATAGACGTCGTGCAGGTGCTGGCTAAGAAGCGGCAAACAACTACTCTAAAGCTAGCAACTGCTGGATCCTGGGGAGTGAGGAAAAAATATTTGAAGAATAAACATATATTCTTAAGGTCTAAGTTTTTATCTTAGAATTATTTTATTCTTTTTTTAATGATGTAATAACTGAATTATAGTATATATATATAGATTTTCTCACTTTCTTAGGTAAATGCTTTATCTGAATTACAAACTGCTTACTTTAAAGCGGGTTAGTCATAGACACCTTGTGTAGATTAGGTCTAAGATAATAGTTGTAAGGCCAACTTTTATCTTAGGATGGTTTATACGGCGGGGCTATTACGACTCTGCCACTTCCGTGACACTAGCTAATCCACCCAAGATGGAAAAAAGTAAGAATGCTAACCCCTAAGCATCTCACCAAGCTGATGGTGATAGGTCACTGCTACTACTACTACAACATTCATCCACCCTATTAGCTTCAGGCACTTAAGCCTAATAAATGCAACAACTTAAGGTGATGATTTGGTAGGTACTAAAAGACAATAGAAGGACTTAAGAATCTAACATCACTTTCATAAAGAGGTGATTGCTCTGAAAAAAGCACTGAAAATGAGCTACCAAAAGGAGGCAACAATCAGCTTATCCATACAACTAAGCAAGCAAAGTGAAACCCCACCACAAACCTCGCATGTCCATGCAAGCAGGTTTACCATGATTACCATCCCATCAAGGACTTGTGCAATTGGTTAAATAATAACTACGGTAAGATACTGTGCCAGGTGAATGCTCTGGTATGAGTTTGGTGCCCAAGGAGCTACATCTAGGATGCTCCTAAAGGCTACTCAAGGACATGAATGCCTAAGAGTTGGACGAATATATATGCTATGCATCTACCATGCATGAACAAAAGAAGGTAGAATCCTTGACTCGTGTTTCTTAACCAACCATAAAAAAAAGTCCATTTCTACCGATCATACTTGAGGAAACGCTCCACTAAGGTGTTAGGCTTCTACACCTCAATATGTACAATGGATCAAGTGACCCTAATAATCACCTACTACATTTCCACATAATGATGAGCTTCTACAATTTCTCGAATGCCATCATATGCAAAGCTTTCCCTAGTACACTTGCGAAAGCTGTACTCTTGTAGTTCAACAGTCTGCTTGACAGCTTGATCAATTACTTCAATGAGCTAGTGATAAAGTTCCATCAGCATTTCTTAAACTCAAAGGTACCATGTAAGGACTCCTCCGCTCTATACAATATTAAGCAACATCATAACAAAACACTACGAGCCTACTTGGAGTAGTTCAATAGGCTAAAGCTCCAAGTCTTAAAGCTAGATACAGGGGTCATACTTCAAGCACTTGTCATCGAAGTCAACCCAAATAGAAAACTATTTGAAGCCATCATACTGACTTGAGTCACTTGATGAGTTCATGCATTTGGTAGAGAAGTAAGTGGCTTAGGAGAATACCATATGTGCGAGGCTCAATATTGACAGCAATAGATACGGCTTGGTCAAGGATTGCCTTAGCCAAGAGATACTAAGTTAACCTCTTCCTCAAGAGAGCACTGGGAGAAATAGAAATATAAGTTTCCTAATTACACAAGCTATAACCCTCTAAACCACCCCATCAGTAAGGTACTTTACGAAGTCCAAGGACAACTCACCCCCATTCCCTTCAGTAAGAGAAATACCAAAGGCCATAGGATCTGAAAAATTCTGCAATTATCACTAAGTGTGTGGACATAACATTAATGAATGTTGCCATTCAGGGAACGCAATTGAAGGCCTTGTCTACAAACTTGCATCGACCATGTTATAGCCGATGAGAGGAACCAAGTCCAATAACCTACTCAACATCATCTAATCAAATAGCCACAATAGCTAGCAACAATAACAACAGCATAACTAAAGGGAGACCTCCCTAACAAGCAACAACATTGGGGCAAGAAAGGCCAAGTTAATACCATCTTTAGGGGCCCTGATATTGTAGAAGCAACCTCATCCTCATTAGTTGAGCACGAAGTTTACCTTATTCTAGGGAAGAAGGCTAAAATCGACACCACCATCAGTTTCTTCGCACAAGACAAATAGGGCATTAAGTACCTACATAATGATGCCTTAGTCATAAACTTAGAGATTGGGTACTTCAACATCCCAAAGACATTCGTTGATAGTAGTAGCTCAACAAATATTCTCTTTTATTACACATATGAGCAAATGAAGGACTAATTGATGAACCTTGTAGGGGTAAGGATTTGAATGTGAAGGTTACGCGTATGTTGTGTAATAGGCATGCTATATGTAACTAGGGAAATGACTTGAGTAATTCACATGGGATGATCTAGAAAAAATTGTAGGAAGAAGGAGCAGGCGATCTCAATAAGGCTTTAAAACTTTAGTGACAAGTAGAGGAGCTCAAAGGCATCAAACTCCATTAATGATAAAGAATAGGTTAGTGTTTTTAAGGTGTTTAAGTATTTGATCTTTCGCAGTGAGAATCTGACAAAGTAATAACATTTATGCTAATTCTCTCCTATCCAAATGAAATAAGGAGAAGGGCATTTATAGAGGATAGCCCTTGATCTCATTTGTCAGATCGTAATAATGATCAAAGGGTTAGAATTAATCCCTTCCTTTTAATGGACTTGAGATGGGCTTCCTTTACAAGCATAGGATTAAATAACCTTATTTTATTAGTGTGAGCCAAGTTGAGAAAGACTGGATTAGATGAATTGATCCAATAAGCCTTACTTCGAGCTTACCATGTCAAATCTCCCATGATCATCTCGAATATATATATGGACTTCGCTCTTTAGGCCTTATCACCTTAGCCCAAAGAGTTAAATCCATTTTACTTATTGGGCTCAAGGCCCATGGGTCAAATTTAGCCCTCTATAAACCCTTATAGCCATATAAATATGGCCTTATTGGTTTTGGAGGTGGTAAAGTTATGCCAACTAAGGGGTTCATCATCTACCTAGTCAGACTGGGTGACGATGTGTACGTTGCCACATAGTTGGTCGATTTTGTGGTAGTCGACCACTGGTCACCATAACTAATTACTTAAATGACCCAATATTCCTAAATTTAACATGCTAATAAGCCAGAGGTACCTTAAGGCAAAGTTCCCTACATAAACTAGAGTTAATGAGGCATCAGGAGATTATAAGTTATCTAGATCTTGATACCTGAAGACGTAAACTTAGGAAAGCGTGATGCACATTGAGTTAGGCCCAAAGGATAAGCCAAGCTTTAGGGGAGAACCAGCAAAAAATACTGAGGAAATAGAGCTCGAGAGCAACCCTAGGCTAATAACACAAGTAAGGACATTGCTACTCAAAGATGAAAAGGACTGACTCATCAATTTCCTCTATGCCAATACTGATGTGTTCACATTGTCCTTTAAGGGCATGCTGAGGATAGTTGATATCTACAAAGTGATGCACTACCTCCATATGGATCCGAAGGTGTAGCCTATCATGCAAAAGAAGAGGCATTTCATACTTGAATGACAGGCCACAAATGAGCAAGTGTAGAAGCTGCTATGAGCTAAGTTCATTTGAGAAGAACAATACTCTACATGGTTGGCAAATACTATGCTTATGAAGAAGTCCAATAGAAAATGTTGAATGTGTGTAGATTATACCAACTTAAACAAAGCTTACCTAAAGGGTTACTCCCTTCTACCCTAGATCGACTAGCTCATTGACTTAACGTTAAGCAGTGCCATGCTCAACTTCATAGATGCCTACTCAAGCTATAGTCAGATCAGCATGGCATTAGAAGATGAGGTCCATACCTCGTTTATCATTGACTTTGGTACATATTGCTACAAAGTCACGCCGTTAGGCTTGAAGAATGTTAGGGCAACATACCAGAGGTTGGTGACAATCGTCTTTAAGCCCCAACTTGGGCGAAATATTGAAATATGCATCAATGATATGTCATAAAGAGTAGAAAAAGGAGAGACCATATGCACGAATTATGTAAGACCTTGGAGATAAATACCAAATGAAGCCGAATTGCCAAAAGTATGTATTTAAGGTGGTTTTAGGTAAGTACTTAGGATTCATGGTCACCGACTGGGGCATCAAGGCCAATCTAGACAAAATAGACGTTGTTATCGATATGTAAGCTCCCCAAACTATTTAAGAAGTCTAACAGCTTACAAGTAGAATCACTCTGCTCAATCACTTTGTCTTCAGAAGCGTCGATAAATGTTTTGAGTTCTTTAGGCTCTTGAAGAACCCATCGGAATTTAGATGTATTAACCAATGTTAAGCTGCCTTTGATAAGCTCAATAATTTTCTCGAAAGCCCATCTATGATCTCTTAGCATGTTCCCATAGGGAAGTTGTACCCATACGTAGCTATTAGCAACCAAGAACTTTCTTCTACACTCATAAGAGTAGACAAACATACAAAGGGAAGTGGATGGATATGTTTCCTAGCATCCTTTGAGGATATGAGACAACTCACAAAACCTCCATACAAGAAACTCCTTTTTGCCTTACCTTCGAAGTTGAAGTTATCTTGTTTATTGAGCTCAAGTTGTCCATAAGAAGGATTGAAGATTTTGATGTCAACATAAACCACATAGCCTTCCAATAAGATCGACGAGGCTCACAACATCACACAAGGCTGGGTGGTAGCCTGCCAATAATGAGTGGCTTGATATTACAATAAGAAGGTGAAATATAAGGTTTTCCAACTTGAAGACCTAGTATGCCAAAAGTTGGAAGCTATGGGCTTTAGAGAAGGATATGGAAGCTTACCTTCAATTGGGAAGATCTTATACGGGTGAGAGAGGACGCATCAATGGAGCGTATAGGCTAGAAACACCAAATGGACCACTCATTCCCAGGATGTGAAACATAAGTAATTTAAGGCCTTATTTTGTGTAAGTTTTATGATCGATTCATTGTATTTGTAAAAGTTCGATTAATTAATGAAAAGACAAGTTCATTACACTTATCTAATGTTCTCTTCTTGGCCAATTTACACCACGCACTTCAACTTTCGAGAAAATTACCATTTCTTAGCTATACCTCTATTAATACGAACGCTGACCATCAGGGAATAAAAGCTCCAAGTATGGCTAGATTGAGAAACCTCTCTAACCATCAGGCATTCCTATAGGACCTCACATATGAGGTTCTTTAAGCCTCTAACACTGAGGTGGACCCACATCCCTTGCTTTGAGCACCCTAGAGGCTCATATGCTTAACGGGTCAAAAAGACAAGACTATGTACATTAACATGCTTGATACCCTAATCTAAACAACGAAAAAAGTTCACTTGGAATGACCTTAACCTAAGTTGAACCAAGAACATAGGTTGTACAAATAGAAAGACAAATGAACAAGCAAAGAAAAAAGAAGGGAGTACATATCCAAATACTTAGAAAAATAAATTCATTTATTTGACTAAATTCTTTGCAGCTTTTGAGGTTAGCATCTAGGCCCTAGGGACTAACAAAAGAAAAAGATTGCGACAAGAAAGAGAAAGGAGAGCTTTGAGGGTCTCAACTAGACTTTAGCTTTTATAGTGGTACCCAAGGAAGATTCTTGTTCTATGTTTACCACTCCAAGATGAATTCCTCGTCTACCAGATGCTCGGAAGATCTATGTAGCTATATGGAAGATTCTTGTTCAGCATGGCTTAAGGAAGTCTCAAAGATTTCCTATGCTACCTTTGGTCTAGCTCTTCTACCTCCTAAGAAAGTTTCTTATAGTTGCGTGAGTGTTGCGGTGAGCCCGTACACTTAAGACTGTAGTAGCTACACATGGGCCTCCACTAGAGTAGCTTTGCATGCCTGAGTGCTTCCCACAACAATGGTGTTACCATAGTTGGAGGAAGTATCCCAAGATATCCTCCACTTCTTTGAATGGCCTGTCTGGGTAAAGAATCTAATCGAGTGACGTTTGTACACCCCTCGATTGGTATTCGATGACCCTCCTCTACCATGGTGCGCACCTTTTTACCCATTGATCGGTATTTGAAGACCACCACTCGCCCATAGCGAGGACGCTATCCAAGCTTGTGTGTTCGCCCAGGAGCCTAATTCTCCTTGACTCAAATATCCCATACAACGATCACTACATGGAAAGAATAACACCCCAAGACCTTAAGGAGGTTAGAAGAATCTCAGAATAATTGCTTCACGTAAGTCTTTGAGTGAAACTAGGGAAGCCAAGGCCCCATGAGCCCCTTATATAGGCATTCCGGAGGAATATAAGTCGTCTACATGTCCATTCTGAGTGTTTAGTGGCCTAGATCATCTAAACATAAGGATCGCCAATGTGGCATCATAAATGTGCCATATCCTCCCAGCATTCGTTAATGCACTTTGCACGGTGCTTTGCCCTAAGGCATCATAAATGCTTTATGTTGCACTCTGCTTGAGGAGCCATAATCATACCTTGGAGACTATATCGTTTACGCTAAGTGCTACCTCAACACACTATAGGACTTGACGTCAAACGATGATGAAAAGTTAACACAAGAAACAACTCAAAAAAACTAAAAGGGCATAAATGTGCAAATGAACAAGGCGAAAAACTTAACTAAGAAAAGAGAGATTCATTCATTCATTGGAGTCCTTTACAGGGCTTTAAGGGCTAGTATCCCAGCCCCGATTATAATTAAACACCAAAAAAGAGAGAGTAAGTATAAGAATAATAAAAGAAAATGGATGAAGGTCGCCACTTCCTAATCGTCTACACTTGGGTCATCCCCTTCACTGTATTCCTTTTTATTACTCTCCCTAGCAAACTCCATCGCCACCTGGGGAAGCCTGAGGCTTATGTGCTTTAAGCCACTCCAAGAAGCTTAGGTTAGCTTTTAGGAAGTTTCGACGGGCATCATCTCGAACCATATGTGTAAACTCGAAACCAGCCTTAATGGCCGCCTTATCAAACTCGGGGCTCATGGTGATCTCGTTAAAAATCCTTTACATAGCCCCAATGGTGAGCTCCCTCCCCTTCTTGAGCTTTACTTCCCTACATTAAAAATCAGCCTGACTTCTTCTTTCCCTTCAGCTTAGCCAGCTAGTTCCTCATCATGAGCTTTCACTAAGGCCTTCACGACCTTCGCCTTTACATGCACCTTAGATGCCTTCTTGGTAAGCTCCATGTGCTGGCGCTCCAAGTTGTAATAAGTTGATAAGAGGTCATCACCACTTTTCTTCTTGTCTACAACCTCGCCTTAGAGCCTTGCCACCTCTTGCCTTAGCTAATTTATCTTGTCCCAAACCATTCCTTTGAGATAGGCTCAATTATGTACAAAGGCATAGTTGCATATGTCAATAACCTGCACCAATATTGGAAAAAAGTTGGCAACATGAGCCAAACTAAAGACTTAAAAAAATCTCATTGAAACTTCTTACCTCTTGTAACTTGCCCAAGACCATCACGATAGCCTGAACATCACCCTTCCCATGAAAGAACGAAGTAAACCTCACTTTAGGGCCCATTGGTGCATTCGTGGGTTATGTACCTTGACAAGGAGAACGTTTAGGTTCGTCATCTGTAATTTTGCTTGCCTGAACACTTATATCCTAAGGACTAAGGAGTGGCCTTAGAATCTTCCTATTGCCCCTATTACTCCTAGTGCTTAGGGTGTCTCACCAAGCCACCCCCTGATGCTTCATTAATAGGTTCCTTTATAACCTAAGGTTTTGGTACCCTTGGACCTCACATAGAGATTGTGGGGCCCTACTATGAGCCCTTACAAGCACTTGAGCACCTTGACTAAAAGCACCAGTAGAAGTACGTACTACCTGTCTCACGCCCCCTTCTATGACTTTGAGTAGCCATAGCGGCAACGGAGATTGCCTTAAGTATGACCCTAATGACCTTGAAGATAGTTGTCTGTCTCACCCTCTTTTAGCCAGACTCCGCATTCTTCTTGCTCCTCTTCCATGTAAGAGCCTCCTTCCCTTCAAAAGCTTTGGATGCCTAACCCCCTTTAGCTGCTCTTTTCTTCTTCTTGGGGGTAGCCAACACTTTCATACACATCTCTTATGCCATCAATAGCTTTTGCTTAAATGACTCCTATAACACCTATGTTACGATTTGTATTTTAGAAGGAAGTAGGGTTGTTCAATTTGGGGCTTAATGTGAAGTGAGTGGTGTCAATAGGTGGTTTGTTCATGGGGTTAGGTATTCTTTCAAGGTGGAGTTGTTCTCCCATAAATAAACCGGTCGAGAGTTAATATCGCTCTACTAACGACCATCATAGTAGACCAAAACTTGTAAAGAAGTTGAGCCTTCCAATCATATGAAGGATGGTGACTGCCGGATGGTACTTTTAAAGTTGGAAGGGCTTGAAACAATCTAGGGAAGATAGAAAGGAGAAAGGTTGTCCCACCATCTATGAAACAAGAAAACATAATGATCTAAAGGATGGTCAAGCTACCTAAGGAGGTGGTTAACCTTCTATCCCGTGACAAGTGGCATCAGAACGAAGAAATTCCAGCCCATACGAGCACTTAAATTCTACTTAATATGTTAAATGAAAATGGTAGCTCTTGTTGATAACTGAGCTCATGTGAATGAAGCTTTAAGGACGAAGTGGCCATTAGGTGGTAGACATCATTGTTACAGGAGGCGACTGTATCGTGAGCAACATTTTAACAAGACTTTACCCTAATCTTAAGAAAACGAAAAGTACTTTAGAAGGTGTACCCTACTGTTGGGTCACTTAATAAGAGATGATCTTATAGGATAAAAAGAGAGGGCAAGGGCGAGGGCGAGGGCTAGGGCGAGGGCGAAGGTGAGGGTAAAGGTGAAGGCAAGGGAGAAGGAATGCTTATGGAAGCCCTGAGCTTGGTAGAGATGATCTTGGCATAGAGTTGCGCAATTGATGAATAGGGTTGGTGATCTTAAGGAGAAGGGTAGTGATAAAGAGTTGACCCCACGATGAGGGTGTTGTAGATTTAGGTGGAGGAGAATATCGCGGCCTATGTTTTGTAAATAGGTGGGGGTATTTAACTTAGGGCTTAATGTAAAGTGAGTGGCATTAGCAGGTGGTTTGTTTGTAGGGTTAGGTATTCTTTCAAGGTGGGGTTGGCCTCCCGTGAGCAAATTGGTCGAGAGTTGATATTGTTCTCTTGATAATGACCATGGCAGGCCAAAATTGGTATAGAAATTGGGCTTCCTAATCATATGCAGGACAATGACAATACTAGTTGATACTCATAAAGTTAGAATGTCTTGGAATGGTCTTAGGAAGACAAGAAGGAGAAAGATTAGCTTGCCATTTGTCAAATGAGAAAATATGATGAGCCAAATGTTGATTAAGCGCCATATAAGCACATAAGAAGGGGGTTAACCTCATGTCCTATAACAAGTAGGAGCTTTAATCCAAAAGAGGATTTACACCCCCCGTACACACAATGTAGTCTTGTAATATAGTTAGAATTAATAAAAGTGTACCGATCATTTTACGATTCTTACCTATATCCCTTATATTTACTGTTGGTTTTCTATCTTGTTCGTGTTGCTTATAGATTTAAGCTTTATTGGTCAATTTTACGTATGGGTTAGGCTTGTTTACTATTATAGAGGCGGGACAATAAGCGCCAAATGGTCCATTTATGTGCTAGAGAAAGCCTTAGGTTATGACAGCTTGCGTCCCTATTAATACAAGGACAAAGTTATGAGAAAAATAATAAAGACCACAAAACTAAACTTACACCACCAAAGACGAGTAGCCCTAAGCTCTATTATAGCAAAGACGTGATGTGGTAAACTCTTGGCTACCCCTCCTTCAATAAGAACACTAATCACCTATCTTTGCCTTAAAAAGTGGATCTCCTTGAGCATACACATCAATTACCAGTGACGAGTTAAGACCTCTTTTTTAATGGGCAAAGTCGAGGATCTCCTCTTTGGCAACCTCATCCTTAGGCCCTAAGGCGTCTGATCATCGTAGTTTGAATAGGCTTCACCTAAGCCGTTGGAAATAATAACCTTCTAATCAACTTAATGTGAAACAACTTCCATTTCCACTCGTCCACTTTTGACTTTAGCGTATTAAAAATCTTCATGTCTTTGTTATAGGTAGAGACATATACCCAACCATCCGAGTTCATCTTCACTTGGAAGAAGCAAGGAAATAGGAGATCCTGAAGTAGTTAAAACAATTGAGTAGGAACTCTGAGAAAGGAAACTGTAGCCTTAGTTCAAACGGATTTGTGTACATATAGAATGAATCCTCACTCCCAAGGTAGCGTGCCTTTTCACCCTCTACAGGCTTCTCTTCCCAACCACATATTACCCTTATGACCCGGCACACTATTTTGTATGCTTTGTTTCATGCTTGTATTTGATGTACGTAAGAGCCTTCTTGTTCTTGCTTGAAGAATGCAAATCAACTATGGCCTTCTTCTCATTGTTTGGGACATACCTCTACCGAAGTCTCAATTCCACTAATCTTCTCCTCTCCTACCAACTAAGTAACTTATTGCAACCGCTGTCGCTTGTCATCACAGTTGTTGTTTGGGGGAAGTGGAGTTAACATTGCTTGGCTTAAACTATATATATGAAAATATCATGAATACTCTAGCAAGTATACTGTGTTGGAATCAAGTAATAAAGAGTGAGTAAAGTTATCGATCCTTCAAGGATTATAATTACTAAACTTATGATAGTTCATATCAATATTTAGGCAATCAAAATTAAATTGTGAATTAACTAATTTCTAAATATCCTAAAACTATCAAAAAGAAAATTATGATAAAATATTTAAAACTGTACAATCAATTGAGAATGTGGGAAAAATAGAATCCACCCTAGTTGTGTAAATCAAATTATCACCATGTTATATAGATTAATAACTATACGGTCATTCAAGTGAAATTATCTTGTCTTAAAACTTAATGATTTAAATCTCTAATTAATTAGTCAGCTCCCGCATTTCCAATTAACAATAGACTCTAAATTACAATCTTATATCTCTTGATGCTATGATCAACTAATGCTTTAAATCAATTATCCCTAATGTCTTAACAAATAATTAACTTGAGACATCGCATTGATCCCTAGATAATTTCTAACTAATCTAATTAACGCTGCTCCCGCATTAGCTAATAAGTTTAATCAAGAATTTCTAACAAACCCTATATCAACTCCCGTATCAATAGTGTTTCTAATAATTATAACCAACAAAGAATTATAATTGAAATCATAAAAATTGCAATCATTAATTATCCATACATCTATTGTCCTTATAACATGAATACAATTATCATCTCAGTTATCTAAGGTTCTATCAATTTCTCACAAATTAAACTTAGCTAACCATGGAAATAAAATAAAAGCACATATAACAATTGAATTTGCAAAGAAGTTCATGATTAGAAATAAGAACAAATCACAGAATTGCATAAATATAAATAGAATAGAAATCACCAATTCTGTAATTATGATGAATAAACTTCAATCGCAACTCCAATGATGATTTCCACAACAAAAGCAAAGTCTTCATAATGATCTATGAATTTCAAAAGAAAAACTCTTCAAAACTATCTACTGCTGCTTCTAAGACTCTTTAATTCTAAAGAAAATGAAAAAGTTCATCTAAAATATCAATCATACAGCTATTTATAAAGAAAATTAAGGTTGTCTATCAAATGGATCTTTTTCATTAAAGGCTGGTGGTGTAGAGTGTAGGTCATCTGCTTTCAATTCCTAAGTGTTACGTGTTGATTTGGGCTTCCTTCATTTGCGTAAAACTCCTCTAAATTAATCGTATTTCCACTCTGAATCCTCCAAAACCTAAAATATACAAATGAAAATACTTACGTACCATTTCTTAATGATTTCTATAAAATTAATAATAATTATGCATAATTCACACATTAAAATATAAGTAAAATATGTCTTTATCAACTCCTTCACACTTGAACTTTTGCTTGTCCTTAAGCAAAATAAACAAAACTAAAGAAATCTATTATTGAAAATACAAATTTTCTAATTGCAAAGCCAAACATCTAATATTTCACACTTTCAGACTTACTAATTTGTAATGCCCACCACTTGAACCATATCGAAATATGTGATCAAAGTACTATAATTGAAATTAATCAGCCACACTAGAGAAAACAAATTTTAATCCAAGTGTTTAACCTAAGATTTCTATTTTAAAAGTAAATACTCATTCCTAAAAGGAAAAACACCTATTTAAACTTCATAGCTATTAACAGGCATATTATCTCGTTAATTATCCCAACAAATAAGTCAACAAAGTAGTGAAAGCATATGGTATTTGCACTATCCTTAGGTTTTCTTCCTTTTTATTACAAGCCTTCATTCATTTCTTAATTTGCATTCAAAGTTTCTATGTTTCACTCCCCCCCCCCCCCCCCCCCCCCCCTTTTTTTTCTTTTCTCTTTTATTCTTAGTTCAGATACTAAACTTTGCCTTTCCGTCCTTTTCATTATAGTAAGTACATTGAGTTGGCATATTTCGGGCTCATCACCTAAGTGACCAGGTTTTAAAGGGACCCTTACAGACTCTTCCTTACTTCAGCATTCAAGTTAGGATACTCTTAAGTTATTGGAGTAAGGGCTCTAATTTCATAACTTTTTGAATACTTACTAAAATTTTTCAAAATTCTTTTATAGAAATCAGTAAGTATAAAGTTTTTAGTAACCTTCTTGCCTCCTCATAGCCTGAAAATTCTTCCACCACATGATAGCATATCTGAAGAACTTAACAGCAACAGTTTTCACTTTCTCATAATTTTTGTACTGATAATAGTAAAAAACATACTCCACTTTCTCTTCCCATTCTAGATACTCATCGGCATTCCCAAATCTATTGAAGCTCGAAATTTGAAGCTTTACATGGACAGATGCTCTAGGGACTTGGGCTACTCCTCTTCAAAATACTCATCCTTGTCCTCTTCATCCATTTCCCTTAAGTCTATCCTTCATTTTACTCGTTTGCCTACTCCTTTACCTCAAACTTGTCAAGCTAGGTTTTGACCTTTAATAGGTTGAGCAGCTTGTAGGGTGTTTTATGTGGCCTCAGTTGGTTGGCAAGCCAACGCATGAACAACTCGAGTCAAATCTACCAAGAGGTTAGCTACCTTATCTATCCGAATAACTTAACGAGTGGAGAGACAAAAGAGAGGTCGAGTATTGACCAGACTGCCGACAAGCCAACCCGGACAGGGAAGTCACCGAGCTCAAACTAGTACGGAGAAAGATGGATATCTAAGCCGAGCAGAAGGGTCAACTTGATAGTGACATGTCGACCCGAACTTATGAGAAAGGATAAGGATCAAGCAGGAAGACAAGCCAGATTGGGCAGGAAGACAAGCTAGATCAAGTGTTTTAAGTGCCAAAGGTTTGGACATACGGCCGCTCAGTACCCAAACTGAAGAACTATGGTGATCAAGGGAGACGTCACGAAGCTGGAGGTAGACAGTACATATGACGAACCCGAGGAGGAAGAGATTATTGCCAAGAAAGAAAACGCTGAGAAAGAACTGATTGAAGAGAACGTGTTTGCCGAAGACTTGGATCAGTTAGTCCTACTTATCTGACGTGCCATGAACTTAGAACCCTGATAAAAAGAGGAGTAAAGGGAGAATTTGTTTCATACCACCTATAAGGTGAGTGACTAGGTGCATACCTTAATTGTAGATAGTAGAAGTTGTACCAATGTGACATCAGTTAAAATGGTCACATAGTTGAAGTTGCCGACCATTGCACACCTGAAGCCGTACAAGTTGCATTAGCTGAGTGATAAGGGAGCATTACATGTTACCCAACAAGTACTACTGTTAATTACAATTGGAAATTACTCTGACGAGATTTTCTGCGATGTGTTGCCCATATGTGCCTTGCAGTGTTGCTTAGTTGACCATAGTTGTTTAATAGAAAGTTATTTATGATAGATACGAGAACACGTATGTGTTTGAAAAGGATCACCTAAAGATTACATTAAACCCAATGTTGTTGAGAGAAGTTAATAAATTATAGACAAAACTTGCTCGCAAATCAAGGAAGACTCTAATGATGAGTAAAGCCGAACTTCGAGAGGCCATCAATGTTGATGAACCAACTCTCATGTTGGTCAGGAGCTTATTAGAGATGAAGGAGTGGGGTAAATTACCCCAAAAAATAAAAGAGTTGCTAGACCAATATGCCAACCTATTCCCAGAACAATTACCCAAAGGGTTACCCTCAATTCGAGGCATAGAATATTACATTGACTTAATATTCGGCATTGCGCTACTAAATAAGCCTGCCGATTGAATGAGCTTCAAACAGGCTTATGAGCTCCAATGTCAAGTCAATAAGTTACTAGAGAGAGGGTATGTTAAGAAAAGTCTCAGCACTTGTGCAATATTGATGCTTTTAGTGTTGAAAAAGGATGGAACTTAGCAGATCTATATAGACAGCCGAGCCGTAAACAAGATCACGATCAAGTACAGCTATCTTATTCTTAGATTTGAAGACATGCTGGATAAGCTAAGTGGAGCTAAGGTCTTTAGCAAGATTGATTTGAAGTTTGATTATCATTAAATCTTCATTAGGCCAGAAGATGAGTGGAAAATTGTGTTCAAGACTCGACATTGACTTTATAAATAGATGGGCATGCCCTTCGGCTTATTGAATGCCCCAAGCATTCATGAGACCGATGAACCGTGTGTTGAGACATCTGATAGGAAAGTGTATTGTGGTGTACTTTGACAGCATCTTAGTCTATGGTTCCAATACGTCGAGTCATTGTGAACATCCGAATCGTATTAAAGATCCTTCATGCTAAGAGATTATTCAGTAATCTCAAGAAATATTGCTTTTGCTAGGAGGAAGTGGTATTCTTAGGTTACGTAGTAAGTGGAGGAGGCTTATGAGTAGACGACTAGAAGATCCGAGCAATTGTTAAGTGGCCAACTCTTATTACTTATGCCGACGTGAGAAGTTTCCACGAATCGGCTTCATTTTATAGAAGATTTATCAAGAATTTTAGCACCCTCGTTGTACCGCTTACTGAGCTAATAAAGAAAAACACCAACTTTTGATGGGGAGAAAAGAAGGAGAGGAGTTTTGCTTAGATAAAGGAAAGGTTGACCTTTGGCCCTGTACTTGTTCTACCTAACTTCGAGAAAATATTTGAGCTGGAATGTGACGCATCAAGTATTAGAATGTGAAGTGTCGGGCATTAAAATAGGCGTTGTCCTAATACAAAGAAGCCGAACAATTGCCTATCATAGTAAGAAGCTCAGAAGGCTTTAGTTAAATTACTCTATGTATGACAAATAACTTTTAGTGCTGATCCGAGCACTGCAAGTATGGCAGCACCATTTACTACTGAGAGAATTTATCATTGACATTGATGATGAGTCCTTGAGATACCTTCAAAGTCAGACCAAGTTGTTACAGGGGCAGGTAAGATGGGTTGAATTCCTTGAAGGATTTAATTTTGTAATAAAATATAAATAAGGGAAGAGCAATGTATTTGTTGATGCTCTTTTGAGAATGTATGCACTTCTGAGTAAACTGCAGACCAAATTGTTTGGGTTTGCAAGCATCAAAGGACAATATTCTGATGATCCATACTTTGGACCCATATTGGCATGATGTGTTAATGGAAGAATAGTGGATGAGTACCATATGGAAAATGGCCACTTATTTCAAGGGGGAAAATTATACGTACCGACTTGTTCACTGTGGGGGCTACTGATCAAGGAAGCCTATAGTAAAGGACTATTCAGACATTTTAGGGAGAAAAGAATGTATGAATTGTTAAGTGGTCGATTCTTTTAACCGAGAATGAGGTGAGATGTGCACCGAGTTGTTGAAAGCTAAATGTGTGCAAAAGGGCTAAATGTCAAGTCGAAATAGGGAAAGCAATGCCATTGCCTATCTCAACAAAGCCATGGACTGAATTAAGCATGAACTTTTTTTTCGGCTATTGTTTCTCTTTTCTTGCACGAGATTGTAGGTTTATACGACGTACCGATGAATGTAGTCTTCGACAAAGACCTAAAGTTCTTGAGTCACTTTTGGAGGACCTTGTAACGTTGGATGGGAACTAAACTACTATTCAGTACTTCTTATTACCCCTAAATTGACAGCTAAATAGAGGTGGTTAATTGTACTTAGAGATTACTACTCCAAGCTATAATAGGTAAGAACTTGGCTAATTGGGATGTTTGCTTGCCAGTGGTCGAATTTGTGTACAATTGAATAATATATGACACCACCGAGCAAACCCCCTTTGAAGTTGTCTATGGTTTTAATCCTAAGTTATCCCTCAATCACACCCTTATACCAAAATCCGTGCAAGAAGACCCAGATACAAGAGCTAAAGTACAATCCCTTCAGCATATCTATGACAAAGTCACTTGGCACATCGACTATGCTACTAGAAGAATGTGAGAGAAGGCTAAGGGTAGGACGACTAAACAATTTTAGCCAGGAGACTTGGTATGGTTACATCTCAGCAAGGAATGGTTTCCCAGTAAGAGAAAAAACAAACTATTTACAAGAGTTGAAGGACCCTTCAGGGTTCTCTAAAAGATCAACGGCAACGCCTATCGGTTAGAGTTGCCTAAAGATTATGGGGTATCTGACACCTTTAATATTGCTGACCTAGTCCCTATCACCCTGACAAAGAGCTAACCAAAGACTGTGTGAATTTGATCCTAAATCTAAATTAACCCGGAAGGAATGAGGCTATTAGACCATTGACTTGTAGCCAAACCCGAAGACTAGAGGGACTGGCAAGGTGGATCTTCCTACTCCAGTTGGCTCCTGCTGAGGTTAAGTATCTCTTTGCCGAGCAACTCTGCATGTCGAGCCGAATAACTTTCCATCTCTCAGAGATTATGTGCCAAATGTCAGAATTTCAAGACATTTACCAAACCACACACACTTACTCGGTTAAGCCTAAACTAACCACTTATTTGGCAATACTCTTGCTAAGAGATTGAGAGAGAGAGACACTCCAGACTAACATAGCTGCCCTTAGCTCAAACAATCCATTTAATTGCACTCTTTTGCTTGCATCCTCCAACGGCCTCGCCACCATGTATATAGAACTACGTGTAGAACCCACTACATTAATCATTACTTTCTTAAATATTCATTTTTCCCTTTTGTATTCTTGTACATTACTTCTTTAAGATAATATCCTTTTTTTTTCCCTTTTTAGGCATGTTGCTCTAAATTCTTAGGTATAAATACCTCTTGTACTTGCAGCTGTAATCATCAGATTGAATATTAATATACTAGACCATTTGTCTCTTGTAAACACTACTTGGCTTACATACATCTCACTTTTATCATAACTCTTGAGTAAGGCTAGATAGCGAATAATCTCAACGGACCATCTCATGTGAGTCCTCGAAAGTTTCATTGATGTGTCATATCTATTAGAGTTGTTCGTGGGTTTTAGCTTACTTTTCCATTCGCACTTATCCTTTTGTACATTTCCCATCACTTCCTTTTTAAGCTTTTGATAAGCTTTGACTTATTCAGCAACCGGCCTTATCTGTTCTTGGTTATGATTCGCAACAATTCAGCTCAGAAACTAAACAAAACAACTTTACAACAACTATTCTTCGATATAGTAGCTCACTTATATCTAATTTCGGCTCAGCACTTTAGATTGTAGTAGCTTAGATCTCGGACAACGACTATAGCTCAGCTTGGTGATAGTTCACCTTGGGAATTCCTTAAGTCACGTGATAGCCCGTACTTCACATAACTCAACAGGTCAACTTGGTAACCAATGATTTAAGGCGCATATGGCTTGTACTTGGGTAACTAATCTTGCTAAAAGCTCATATTGTACCATGTTGTACATCGGTTAAGAGAGTAAATAGCTCGGAATAGTAGAAAAATGTACGTATCACATCAGAACATATGCAAGGTCCAATTCAACTTCTACACTTATGCACCGACCACTCTTTAATGTACTTGATACCATAGGTCATGCACATAAATCACATATATAGCAGCTTAGAGAAATAAGCTCTACTCCTGCGTACACTAACCATTCACTCGCACGCTTACTGCTATTTGCGATAGCTTGTCTAAAAAGCGGATATGACACCAATTGCACACACAAAATAGCCCATTGTAAGTTCTGGTCCCTTGCTTAGATGCCCGCTACTATTAACAAGTTCGTAAACAGCCTAGCTATGATTTGCAACTCTACCAAAACACCCTATAACTTCCTTCCCCACACGACAACAGCCACTATTATGAGACCCAATTGCCATTACGATTAAAAACCAAGTCCTGCACCAGACATTAACTCATACAAGTATTGGTTGAACATATAGTAGCTATTACTAACTCGACTTCAATGACTACCACAACCCAACTCACAAACCCATTCACTAATACAGTCACGAATTGAACTTTACTATAGTAACAGACCCTTACAACTCCATACTCTCACACTTAGTGACACAAATTGCATCACATTATTGTTTACTGAATAATTTACTCACATGAATTTTAACATAAGTTAACAAAACACATAGACCTATACAAACTCCAATGACTATTACTACTGTAAAAAGAGCACTAGTGTAAAACCCAGGCCATTTTACACACAAGGCATTAACTCAGCTATTACAACCTTCACGTATTCAATCAATCTTATGATACAGTCCCAAATCACTAAATTAAGCATTTAAACCCCTTAATCGAGCACTTCAATGTTTGAAATGGAAGTCCTTGACTAATGGAGTACATATCAAGAAAAATACAATTGCCAATACAAAACCCTAGCTACAACACCTATTACATACCATTACTGTTACTATAGCACACAATTGGACACCTAATATTGCTATGTCTTACTCATGTGAAAATAAGGCATACGCCCAAAAGATGAATTTAACACCTCTATCTCCCTTGTTGAGCCCTATTTCCTTAATTTAACTTATACTAAATTTAGTTTACTTAATATAAATTACTCGATATTAAATTAAAGAAATGTTATTTTAATTTTTTTTAAAAAAAATTGGAGTCACCAACTAGTTCAACTAGTAAAAAATAAAATTAGGTTTTTCGAGTTGGAAAACCTTAAGTTAGCCATTGATCTGTGGATTTTCTAAAGAAAAGATTTTTTTAGAAAATTAAACTAGAAAAACTAGATTCGAGGCTAACCTATTAAGACTAAGTTACCATGTAAAAACTAAAGAAAAATCGATAGGTTTTTTATTGTGATAATTTTCTAAAAATACTAAAAATATATACAAATATACAAAATATAACTAAAATAATATTTTAATTATTTTTTATTACGAATTTTCAAGAAAAAAGGAATTTTTTTTATATACGGTTATCTTGAAGGTACTTATGTATCCGTTAGTAGAAATCAACTAGCTATAGTTCTCTTTTATAAAATATTTAGGGGATGAATTCTTTTTATTTCGAAAACCGAGCCAGGTTCACGTTTATTTATTAATTAATTTATTTAAAAAAATTAAGAAATCTAATTTTTCGAATTAAGGAAATCTTAACTAACTTTATCTTTTGGAAATCCCGATTAAGGTTTTTATTTTTATAAAAACATTATCTATCAAAAGATATCTTTTCTAAATTTTAATGGTAAGATACGTTCTAGATGCGTATCTCTATACGTATTTTTTTTTTAAATCTCAATTATAAAATACGTATCTCGATATGTATCTTTTCTAAATCTCAATTGTAAGATATGTATCTCTACGCATTTTTTCTAAATCTCAACTATAAAATATTTATTTCAATACGTATCTTTTCTAAATCTCAACTGCAAGATACGTATTTTGATACGATCTAAATACATATCTTTATTTAAGAAAAACGCAATTTTGTTAAAAACACAATTTAACTAAATTTTATTAAAAATAGGAATTAACTAAAAAAAAACCTACATTAAAACAAAAAAATAGGTTAGTAGAATAATCAAACTAAAATAATAAAATAATAATAATAATTTTTACCTAAACCCTTTGAGTGGCCCATGATCGTATTGGTGTTGTGTCTGTCGGGGTGTTATGCTGTAGAATTTAGCTGTATGTTAAGGACGTTAGAGGTTGTTGCTGTTGTGGACGTTCGTGTTAGATGGAGTGAAGACGACGTTGTTGTAGCTTGTAGAATATGCTCGTCAATGTTGGATTGAATTTGTTCGGTGAAGTGTACGTAGCTTATGTGTTGAGGACGTACGTGGATTGGTGTATGTGTAGCTGATCCGTACGTGTTAAAGTGAGATTATAGTCAGGGGACTGTCAATGTGATGTCAAGTCGGCATGTGGGGATTCAGCTGATTGTTCATCGGCTGATTGTGCGTGAAGGTGATTTTGGTTGGGCTGTTGCTTTGTTGGTCAGGCAATCAGTCAACATCCAATTGTGGCATCAATTAATCTGCTTCGTGGATATCCTTCGACGTTGGATTGGAGTGTAAGCTTCTGGTTAAGGTTGGTTAGCAAGGTGTGGATGTAAATTGGTTCGCATAGGATGAGGGGATTGTGGGTACATGCTTGTATGCTGTTGGGTTGGTGTGAAGTGTTAATACACGTAGATTTGTGTAGGCTGTTGGCTGCTTGTTAGATTGCTGGAGATTGTGAGTAGTCGGTGTTGGAATTTTAGTTGGGGATGTTAGCACATATTTGGATTGCGTTAGGGGGTTAGTATGGATATTAGATTTTAGCTTGTGTTTATGAATGTGTGTGAATTGGACTATACATACAGATTGTGGGGAATATGAAAAATAAAATAAAACCTCCCTAAACTCTACTGTTAAATCCCTATTTATAAACCTACAACCGAATCTTTTGTATAGAAGATACAAAAGATTCAATAATGATTCTTTGAAAATTTGCCCTAATTTTTAGAAACTTTACTTAATTCAGGTTTTCCATTTTTTAAGGCCCGATCTGATCTAATTAGATATAGCCTAATATCTTATCTAATAAATCTTATGTCTATTCTGGCCCAATATAAATTAGATAAAATTCTATTTTAAATTGGACTGGGCTAAACTTATTTTAACAAAACCCAATTCTTAAATGACTTAATGACGATTCGACTTGACTTGACTCACTTTTTTATTTTTATTTCTTTTTAATTTTTAATATTTTATTATTTTTGTTTTGTTTATTTTTAACCTGGCTTAGCTAAAATAATACGAAAATGAAAAATAGCAAAAATGAGTTGTCTACACCTCTTCAACAGCACAAAGTAACAACATACACCTAAAGAAAAACCTCATGAGCATACCTCAATAGAGTTTAGCGTTACTACTACGAAAGCCCTTAATAATTGATTTCTCCTTTTTTTGTGGCTAAAATAATGCATTATTGGGTACATGTTGAGTGCGAGTGGTGTAGAGCAATCCAAATTAAAATAATAATTCTAGTAAAAGGAACTTCAATTATCAGCTTCATCTACGATAAGAATAAATATCTTGAAATCACGTGGTAAGCTAGAAATCAACTCTTTACATATAAACAACAGCTTCAATACACTACAGTAACCACGAAAAAGACACAATAGTTACTAACAGCAATAAGGAATGGAACTTCATGGCAACGTCACACAATCCTTCGTTGAAACCGTGCTCTGATACTAACAAAGCTGATGTGTCTTTGAAGTTGTACACATGAAAAGGCACCATAATGAACAAAAAAAAATGGAGAGTTTTAGCAAATCTATAAGCTATTTAACTGTACATGATGCACAAATAAGATCCTACATGGCCTAGAACTCGCCAAATGTGACGTATCGGTCTAAGTGATATGGTTATACTCCATAATCTTTACTAAAGGGATTGATAAGAGTGGGTAGAAGAGAATTTTCCAAAAGAAAAGTCTCAAAGTTTTTTTCATTAATATGATAAAGTCTCCTAAAACCCTATACATTTGTTCTATTTATACACAGTAGTAAACTTGTAGATAAAAGAACTAAAAGGATGCCCTAGTAGCATTTTTGTAAATACAAAATAAGCATGAGGGTAATTTAGGAAAATTACCAGAAATAAGATATCTAAATAATATAAACAAAAATAAGTGATCAAATGAGATGTTCGGATGAGTTGGGCTTCAGTATTTGATTGCATCGGTACCTTGAATCCTATCAATAAAGGTTATGTCAATCAAGCCAACGGTCATTTTGCTACATTATTGCATCGTGTTAGTCATGTTAGGCATTACCTCATTGGCTAGGGCACTTGGGGACTTTATTGGTAAAATTGGTTGACAAGATCTTGAGCCCGAGCCTTTAAAAGCCTGGAATGGTCTACTTTCATCTTCACCTCAATGCCAAGGAGAGTGAAGAGGTAAGTGTTGATAAGCCATTTCAAGCCTAAGCTGTTAAGACCTAATTTGAGCATAGACCACGACTTATGAGTTTCTTGGGCATCCTGATCATTTCCTCCAAGCATATGACCAATTTATCGAGCAAGTTCCACCTGATCTTGAGTTGTTTGCTCAAGACCCTAAGCATTCTGGTGATACTAAGCACTTCTTCCTTGCTTAAGTCGGTCATCAATTAACTTGCCGTTCGTTCAGCCATTTTGAGACTTCGAAGTCTCTTCGATCCCTTGGAGCATGTCCCCTTCACTAAGGTTACCCCCTTTCCTTACAAGTATGCAGCAAGGGACTAGTGTATGGCTTGAAACCAAGCGAGCATCCTTCCTTGGGAACGTATTTGTCCTCTTCCTCTCCCTTTTCCCTTATTAATTGCCTCCTAATATTCGTAGTACAACCATCATACCCAATAGTCTTGGACATGTCAGGATCTTAGGTTTTAGATGTCGTTGCCAAATTTGTTTCTTTAATTGCCTCATAATATTCGTAGTACAACTACCATACTCAGCAGTCTTGGACATTTTAGCGTCCCGTATTTTAGATGTGGTTGCTAGTGTGTTTATGGCTGAACAACTTGCAGAGCCGTTCTATCCCCCTTGCGGCACATGCCCCTTATAGATGGAGATTATAGTTAGACCCTAACTTGACATGCATCCCTGGTAGGTTATCTTCTTGCACCATAAATAGTGCAAAGAGTCAAAGGTACCGATCTTCTCCCCACTCTTTGAATCTTTTACGTACTTACATCATCCTAAATACACACAAATTCTCTAGGAATACCTAAACACTTTGACACACATATTCTCACAATCTTTCTTTACTAACTTAAGCATCAGAAGATCCTCCTTGACAAATCTACAAGAGGCTTCTTGCATGTGATTGTGAGCCAAGAGTACAAACAATACGAAGGACCATCTACATTTGATTACCTTAGTTGATCCCACTATCAACAATTCTAGTCTCAAATTTAAAGATAAATGCTTTGAAATCTATGTTGATAGAGTCTAATGTGTTAAATTTGGTCCCTAAGCGAACGAGATAAAATAGTGCATGCTAGATGAACTAATAAATCTTATCCTATGTCCTCAAATGGGATGATACGAAGAATTCTCTAGCTAAAAAGAGGAGGAGGGAAATATGCCAAAAGTTTGGTTCCTCTTGAAAATCATTAATAAAGCGTAACGTGTTTGATTAAAGAAGGAAATATGATAAAAGGAGAATTAAAACTCTTAAGAAATTGGAAAAGGAAATAATAGTTATTAGTACTTGAAATGGCACTCATTAGTAATAATTCGTTAATGTATTATAAAATACCAACCCCTAATTCATAGCTTAACTATTGAGTTGGATAAGTATCAATAAAATTACAATACATAAAATCATGGATCTACTATTATTAATCTGCATATCAATATTATTAGTATTTACTCACTACTTATTAGGATAAGTAGTATGTTAATATTTATGAATCTTTTTTCTATGGGCAAAATAAAAAATGTATGAAATAATACTCTTTTTGCTTTGGCATATCTCTACTAAATATACTGTAATTAACATAACCTACATTAAAACGGCTACTTGATGGCAAAAATGAGCATATAATCTAAAAAGAACTGTGGTGCTACCGGCATGAAAAGAAAAGGAAAGAAAAAAGAATGAATAAATCGAAAGTAGATTATGTATTTTTATGTTTTTGGCCAATTAGAGTAAATTATTTTAAAAAGGGAGTGTGGTGGGGAAGCAAGAGTACAAAACAAGGCATAACAAAGACGGAGCGACTTGAAACACCGGTCTGGTCCAAGACGGTAGGTTGTCACATGTGTCCACGAGGTCTCAACTGATGACAAGAATAATATATAAATATACTGCACACTGTACGATTAATGTCGAATCCCCCACCACACACAACAACAGTCCTCCTAACTAAAACCAACCCACTTCAATTCTTCAAGCTAACAGACTTCTCCATAATTCCCATTTTCTCATCTGTTCCTATAAATAGCGACCCCTCTTAACACCAAAGCTTTCACCTTTCTTCTCTCTCTGTTATCCTCCGAATTCCTATTCTATTGTTTTTGGTGTTCTCTCTCTCTCTCTCTCTCTCTCTCTCTCTCTCTCTCTCTCTCCCTCTCTCTCTCCCTCTCTCTCTCTCTATCTTTTCAACGGTAAGTTCTGTTTTCGTTAGATCTGTGACGTTTTTAAGATCATGGGTTGCAATGTTTTTGTGGTTTCAGTAATGGGTTGTGATTGGAATTTATGTATATTAATGTTAGATCTTAATTGGCGGTACAAAAAAGCAGGTTAGAATTAATGGCTCGTAAGAAGATCAGAGAGTATGATTCCAAGAGACTGTTGAAGGAGCACTTTAAGAGGCTTTCTGGGAGGGATTTACCAATTAAATCTGCCCAAGTATGGATATTTAGCTTTAATTTTTGTCTTTTCTGGTTGTGTTTGTTTGTTTTTCTGGGTAATTCTGGTTGTACGATCATGATCTGGCGCGAAGAATATTTTTTTGCTGCATCCTTATTCTATAATGGTGCTGTCTCGTAAAAATTTCATTTTTTAATGGAAATCCGGCTTTGCTAATGTGTCCAAATCGAAGTGCATGGATTATGCGCCGAAAATAGTTATATATTGTATATTTGCGCTGGTTCGTATCACATTCACATTTGATCAAAAGGGATTGTATTCCGGGATTTTTCTCTGTAATCCGTCTATGTGGTTGGATTGAATTCATTCACTGTTGTATCTCATTTCACATTGTCTCCTGTCTGTAGGCATCATTGCTAATTCTTCTGGTGAATCTTTGATCGCATAATGTTTGAATGACTTGCTTAGTCATAGCTTGAGTATATGGTCAAATTTCATTTTGGCTGCATATGGAATGTAGGATCTGGTAATTCCTATTAGACTTCAGATTGAAATGAATGATGTCTAATAATTACTATGCTTATGATATTGTAATTCACATCTAGACGTTTTGCTTCTGATTTGAACAATATGAATGTAACAGTCAGGATAGATTGATCTAGTTGCAATAAGTAGGTCGTGTCAACTATAATCTCATTGAAGAATTACTAGGTGAGATATATGTCCAGTCTAGAATTATAACAACTCCATTTCTTTTTACTATGCCATCACTCATCCATGACTTTCCTTGGTGTTGGTGATGGACACATTGCTTGTTTGTGCCAGGTTACAGAATCAACAGACTTCACTGAGCTAGTGGAGAAGGAGCCATGGCTCTCCTCTGAGAAATTGGTAGTGAAGCCTGACATGTTGTTTGGGAAGAGAGGAAAGAGTGGACTAGTTGCCTTGAATCTTGATATTGCTCAAGTTGGTTCATTTGTGAAGGAGCGCCTTGGCAAAGAGGTATCATTGCAGCTGTGCCCTTTATCTATTAAAGAAAGCTTATATGGGTGGTGCCGGTGGCATGCTGGTATAGCATACTGGATGTGTTAAAATATTCTGTTTTGGATTATATATTTGTACTTATGCCTGCAGGTTGAAATGGGTGGGTGCAAAGGACCCATAACAACTTTTATTGTAGAGCCCTTCATTCCTCACAATGAGGAGTTTTACCTTAACATAGTGTCTGAGCGTCTTGGCTGCAGCGTAAGTTTCTCTGAATGTGGAGGAATCGAAATTGAAGAGAATTGGGATAAGGTGATCTTACAAGTCATTTTGTATTTCCTACTTCCACCAATCTGTTCAATCTGTATGGATCTTTGCTGGAATATCTTGTAAGTGATACCCACTTTTAAATCATCCAGGTGAAAACCATTTTTGTGCAAACTGGAGCTTCTTTCACATCTGAAGTGTGTGCTCCACTTGTTGCAACCCTGCCTTTGGAGGTACCACCTTTGTTACCAAGACTGAACTAAAATGTCCATTTCCTTCCATCAGTTTGTCCGCCTTGTGTGTGTTTCACTGGTGGACATTCGGTATTCAGTTTTAGTGTTCACTTGATTTAAGTATTTTAATCCCGAAATAGTCACAGTATAGCTATCAGAAATTTAAATGTCTCCAAGCTTGCTATTCTTGCAACAAGTTCTACTCTTATGTGGAGCTCTTTACCTTTTCAGATTAAAGGAGAAATTGAGGAATTCGTTAAGGCAGTTTTCAATCTATTTCAAGGTAACAAATACGTCTGACAGTTAACAGGCCATAAACTAAAACTCTGCAAACCTGATCATGGTCTTGTCTTATTTAATTTCTTCTATCTGGCAGATCTTGACTTCACATTTCTGGAGATGAATCCATTTACCTTGGTTGATGGCAAGCCTTATCCTCTGGATATGAGGGGCGAGTTGGATGATACTGCTGCTTTCAAGAACTTTAAAAAGTATATACTATCTCTCTCTTCCTTTCACTACTCTACTTGCTTTTGCTTCTCATCTCATGATACACCGTATCTAGATGGCTCTAGCACATATATGACATGACGTCTTTCTTGCAGGTGGGGTAATATTGAATTTCCAATGCCTTTTGGAAGGGTGATGAGTGCTACCGAAAGCTTCATTCACGGTCTGGATGAAAAGGTACTCTCTTAAACTTGGACACTCATAACTTGATACTACAAGTTACTTCATATGAGCCTTGCAAACCATAGCAATTTTCTTCTTTCATTCTGCTATGTTCTATTACTAACTCTGTTAGGGAAGAACCTTTAACTCTCAACTGAGAGCTAACTCTTTGCAAGTGTAACATCTGCATCTTCTTATGATGCTAAATATGTCAACATGCATCTTGTCTTTGCAGTTTCTAACCACCTAGTCTGACACACAATTTTCTACTTCATTCCATTGTGTTTTGCACAATATCTTTGCATGCTATATTGAAATTTAAAATATGACCTTTTGACCCATCTGCCTAATTTGAAAGAATATTTGTCTCTCAAATGTTTGCAGACAAGTGCTTCTTTGAAGTTTACAGTTTTGAATCCAAAGGGAAGAATTTGGACCATGGTAGCTGGAGGTGGTGCAAGTGTCATCTATGCAGATACAGTATGTTTCCTTTTATAGGTTTTTGGACACTGACTTAGTTATATACCTATTCCTTGTATTGAATAGTATTTTGAATTTTTTATCAGGTTGGTGATCTTGGCTTTGCTCAAGAGCTTGGTAACTATGCAGAATACAGTGGTGCACCTAATGAAGAGGAGGTCTTGCAATATGCCAGAGTTGTCATCGATGTAAAGACTCTTTTGTTTATCTCATACTCTGTCTGTCTGTCTGTCTCTTTCTAGATCTTTGAGAATTAACTAGGAGATTTTGTTTGATATATCACCCACTCACCACACTTGGTAGTTTCATAATTGTTTTTTTATTTTTGGTTAATTCAAAATTTCTTTTAGCCAAAGGAAGGAATAAGGATGTAATCCCCAATGTACGGATGATGGGCTGAACACAATATATGCAAAAACTTGAAACTAGTTCAAAACCACTATGCTGAGCAAAGCAAAGATATTAAAACCAATAAACTAGTGTTTATCTAAAAAAGCGTAGGATAAAATAATCCTTGTTAGTGATTGAGACCTTGGGATGTGCTGTCCTGTGTGGGCTGAGCTATGAGTCCTTCATATGCAATACATTGCAGCAGAAAAGGCTGGGACCCATATGTCATATAGGGGGCTGTTGACTGTGAGAGGCCACTAATCACCCCATGCCAAGATGCAAAAGATGTTGGACAATTGAGAGCCATTAGAGTGTCCATCCAAACACCCTTAGAAAATGGGCAGTAAAAAAAGACGTGCCCATGAGGTTCCGGACTTGAGGAACAGAGGTAGCAAGCTGTTCAGGATTTCATGCCCCAAAGATAGCTTGTTAGTGTGTATAACTTCTGATTTACTACCAGCCATAAAATGAAACTGTGTGTCAGTATTGACCCATTGCTCATCTTTGACCATGGTACTCTAGAATCAGCAGGACAGAGAACCCTATAAGCACTTTTGATCGAAAGCTGACCCAATGAGGAGGGGCTCCACATTAGCTTGTCTTCTAAAAGAGGGGTAGGCTGAATATTAGTGGGAATAGTGAAAATTTCCCAGAACGGTCCCTCTGGCAGTCTCCACATACCGTCCTCTATTAAGGAGCAAACCATAGCATGTAAGGGTAACCCAGAGTTGAGAATATCTCTTGGACAATGGATGCTATCAAGGGGACCCTGTGGCAACCTGAAATCAGCCCATAAAGACATAGAAATTCCATTGCCAACTGTCCATTTATTGTCATTGTCCTTCTTTCCTTCAGGAAATTTCTGTCTTTATAATTTCATCTGCATGATTTATTGTCATTCTATGCAGTGTGCAACTGCTGAACCTGATGGTCAGAAGAGGGCCCTTGTCATTGGAGGAGGTATAGCTAACTTTACTGATGTTGCTGCTACATTTAATGGCATAATTCGTGCCTTGAAGGAGAAGGTACTTGATAAATACAAGAAATTCTGTTGCTTCCTGTATCATTTTGGTTGATGAATAGCATGTTAACTCTCTTTATGCTCCATAAACAGGAATCTAAACTTAAAGCTGCAAGGATGCACATTTACGTAAGAAGGGGAGGTCCAAATTATCAGAAGGGTCTTGCAAAGATGAGATCTCTTGGGGAGGAAATTGGCCTTCCTATTGAGGTAACTGATTATCTATTCATTACAATATAGCTCACCTAATTGGACAGTGAGAAATGAGAAAGCAGCTTGTTCGTCTAATTACCAATGTGTGATTTTTTTCGTTTTCAGGTATATGGGCCTGAGGCTACCATGACTGGAATATGCAAACAGGCAATTGAGTGCATCAGTGCTGCTGCATGATACTGTTGAGTTGGTTTAGGATATTTCTATCAAGGCTAGCTATAAATTTTCTGTTGATTCCTAAAGTCAATGTCATTTTATTTGGCAGTTAGGATATAGAATTGAAGCTTCTTGATTGTGTTTTGGCAACAACTGCGAATGCTGTAATGTTGATGCTGATATTTGTTGTATTGTTCTCTTTTTATCATAATGTGCAAATAATTTTGACAATCTTAAAATGTGTAGTAAGATCTTTTGGATGATCTTTGCCATGCTGTTGGAGTTGAAGAGAGTAGTATATATATTTGTATTTTACACAATATTTATGCAGTACACGTGTAAATAGTATAGGTTGACATGTGTCTTTTATTTAATGGTTGAGTTAGTTAGTGTAGTTCTTGAGGATATAAATATTTAGCTGATAGTCTGTTAGATTAATTCATTCAGTTACATTTTTCAGTATCTGTAAACTTCATCTTCAACAATGGAGAGCTACGAGTTTCTAATGCACTTGAAACCTTCTATTACTGGTTGAGATACTGCAATTCTATTACGGTATTAGAGCGATAATTCCAGGTATTTGTTGCAATTACATTCATATACTTGCTTCTTTACCATTAGAAGATAAGAGTTTTTTGGTTTCGCAATTTCAATCATGGCTACTGCGATTGATCCAAGCTATTAGTGATCCATTTTATATCTTTGGATCGGATAATTTGAGTATGTCAATTGGAAATCTAGTCTTTAATGGAGGAAACTATGTTTCTTGGAGTAAATTTATTAAACTAGGTTTAGGTGCGAAGATGAAAATAAGCTTCATCAATGGATCAATTCAAAAACCTAATAATCATTCACTTGATTTAGTGAAGTAGAATAGGTGCGACTATATGGTTCGTTGTTGTCTTTTGAATTCGATGTTTAATAAGTTAGCTCAAACTTTCTTATATACAACCTTTGCTCTTGAACTTTGGGAAGAGATAAAAGAATAATATGGTGTGGCAAATGGTTTGTTAATTTTTCAGATACAGCATGAAATAGCCAATTTGCATCAAGGCAATCAGGCTGTTAGTGTGTATTATAACAAGTTATGTAGGTACTGAGATGAATTGAATGAAATATACTCTTTTCCGATGTGAATGTGGAAGATTCAAATTTTATACTTGTGGACTAAAAGAGAAAATAGTTGAATTTGAAAATCATAATAAGTTGGTTCAATTTCTAATGGGATTGAATGAAGCTTATGAAGAAATTAGAAAGTAAATTTTATCTATAGAGCCATTGCCAACAGTGAGCAAGGCATTCTATTTGGTCCAACAAGTTAACAAGCAAAGGCAAGTACTTGGTTCCACAAATGATAAAGTTGAAGCTTCTGTTTTTAACACAAACAGAGTTGTTGATGTTGTTAGTAAATCTGGTTTTGATAGAAGAAAGAAAGAAAGGGGTTATGTTGTAAACATTGTAAGAATGATGGACATAGTATTGAGTTTTGCTTTTAGTTAGTGGGGTAACTTGATTGGTACAAAGGGAAAAGAGTATTTTTGAAAGGCAAGCAACAACAGCAGAGTTCAGTAGCATTTTGTCAAAACATGTTAGATACTCCGCTTGATGAACAGGTTGGTTTGAATTATGTGGTTGGCAACACTATCAATGATTAGGAGGCTTCGAGCAAGGGTATGGACAAGCAATTGATACAAAACATTTGCCAAGAAATGTATAAAGTGATGAGGACTAAGGATGATACTTTGGCTATACCAAATGTTGTGTTTGCAGGTACTTCTAATCCCTCTTTATGTTTCACTTCGGTTAGTAATAGTATGGCTCTTTGGATCGTGTTCACTTCGGTTAGTAATAGTATGGCTCTTTGGATCGTGGATATAGGAGCAAGTGACCACATGATTCCTTTCTATCATTTGCTCCATGATGTTATATGTTTTCTTTTTCCAATCAAAGTCAGACTACCAAATGGAAACACTTTATTTGCTGAATCAGTTGGAACAGTTGTACTTTCTGATCATTCGAGTTTAACCTATGTTCTTTTTGTATTAGAATTTGATTACAGCCTGTTGTCTGTTCAAAAATTGCTTAAAGAAAACCCTTTGAAAGTTGTCTTTAATCATTCCTCTTGTGAATTTTAGGACCTAAAGTCTAATAAAGTGGTGGCTTCAACACAAGAAAATAGGGGGCTTTATGTACTCTGTTCTTCATCCAATAATGTTGTTGGTCTAAATACTTCTAATACTGTTCTCCCATCAGTTGCTTCTATTGCAAACACCAATTCTCTTCAATTGGTTCATAATCGGTTAGGCCATTCTTCTATATCCAAGTTGCAACATTTATGTAAAGGCTTAAATGTCAATAAATTCTTGTGTAATATGTGTCAAGAAGCAAATTTTCATAGATTACCTTTTTCTACCAGTTCTTATCTAAGTTCTTTTGCTTTTGAATTGATTTATGCTGATGTATGGGGGCCTTATCATGTATCTCCGTTAAATGGTGCAAGATTTTTTTTTACTCTTGTTGATTTCACTAGAGCCACATAAACTTACTTAATGCATCATATGTCTCAGATATGTGCTCTTCTTGCTCAATTCATATCCTATGTGAGAAATTGTTTTTCTATCACTCCTAAGATTGCGAGGACCGATAATGGGGGAGTTTATGTCAAGTGAGTGTAAAGAGCTTTTCCATACACATGGGATCATGCATCAACACACAGTTCCCTATAACCCTCAACAAAATGAGAGAATGGAGAGAAAACATAGACATTTGATAGGAACATTGAGAGCATTGGGTATGAATGCAAATTTACCAAAGGAATTTGTGAGTGAGTATATACTTAAAGCTACTTTTCTTATCCATTCTTGGGTGGAAATCTCCACATGAGATGTTAAAAAAACCACTAGATTATAGTGTTCTTAGAGTCATGGGATGCTTATGTTATATTGCTCAACCTTCACCAAAGTGTGATAAGTTTGATCTAAAAGGAATTAAATGTGTTTTTCTTGGGTATGCAAGTGATAAAAAATGGTATAGAGTTTACATTCTTACAACTAAGACTTGTGGTGAGTCGTGATGTATTTTTTGAGCACATATTTCCTTTTTGAAATGATAGTCTTGATTTAGTTGAGTCTACCATTTGTACTAAAATTTTTCCCTCTTTCAATCTTGAAACACCAGTTCTATCTCGGCATTATCAGTTCTCTATTGATGATGTTTTTTATACTCAGTCACCTCATACACTGTTTCCTTCTACTAAATTAATCAAATTAGTCACCTTGACAATTCCTCTACTATTCCAAGTTGCAGATTTTGCCTTCTTCTACTATCGGTTCTCCCATTGTCTACAGGTCTTCTAGAGTATGACGTACTCTTCATTGGTTGCAAGACTTTGTACGTAATGTTAATACTACTCAATTTGTTGATGCTATTGCTATGCTTACTCTCACTTTACAATCTACCCATACACTTTCTTGTCAACCAAGTGTTAAATATCCTTTGTTTGATGCCAATTTATTTGCTACCTATCCTCATGACTTTGTTACTTCTCTTACTAATATGTTTAATATTAAAGAGCCAACTAATTTCTCTCAAGCAGTAAAACAACAAGAGTAGGTTGATGCTATGTAAAGAGAGTTAGATGCTCTTGAAGCTAATGAAACTTGAAAACTTACTAGCTTACCTTTAGGAAAGAAAGCAATTGATTGTAAATGAGTGTATAAAGTGAAGTACCAACCGAATGGTAGTATAGAAAGATTTAAAATAAGATTAATAGTGAAAAGTTACACTCAAGTAAAAGGGAAAGATTTTCATGATACTTTCTCCCCTATTGCCAAATTAAATACTATAGGATTCTTTTGGCTATAGCTGTTGCTTCCTCTTGGGCTTTTTATCAAATTGACGTATATGGATATCTTGATGAAGAGATTTACATACTTCCTCTAGAAGGGTATCGGCTAGCTAATCCGAATTAAGTTTGTAAACTCAAAAAGTCTTTATATGGACTTAAACAAGCTTCCCGGTGATGGAATTTGAAAATATCTAAGAGTCTAATTTCTCTTGGTTGTGTGTTAAATCACCTCATGATCATTCGTTGTTCACTAAACATTCTACTAATGGCTTTGTTGCTGTTTTTCTTTATGTGGATGACATAGCTATCACGGGATCCAACATTTCACTTATTGAATCACTAAAACAACATTTACATTCTACCTTTACCATAAAGGACCTTGGATTAGCTCGTTGTTTTTTAGGTTTGGAGATATGTAGAACTTCTGCTGGTTGTTTACTCAGCCAGTGAAAATTCATATTAGATATACTGGAGGATATTGGTTTATCAACTGCAAGGCCAGCTAAAGTTCCTCTTCCTATTGGTTTTAAGGTCAGTTTGATAGATGGTGTATTGTTATCTTATCCTACTTCCTTTCACAGATTGATTGGGAAGTTGTCTTACATTAATCTCATACTTCTTGACATAAGCTTTGCTATTCATGCTCTTAGTCAATGCTTGTCCAAACCTACTGATGTTCATATGCAGGCGGCTCTTCATGTTGTGCATTACCTTAGGGGTACTTTTCATTTGGGTTTGTATTATTTAACTAAAAATGAATTGGTATTGCGTGGATATTCAAATAGTGATTGGGCAGCTGATGTTTCAGGTAGGAAATTAATTAGTGGATTTTGTATAATGCTTGGTCATGCCCTTGTTTCATGGAAAACAAAGAAATAAAGTACAGTTTCCACTTCGTCTACGAAGGCTGAATACATAAGCCTAGCTACTACTACTACCAAGGAGCTCATCTGGTCATCTTATATTCTATGAGATTTGGGTGTTCCAGTTACTCTTCCTCTTGAGTTGCTTTGCAGTAATAAGTCCACTTTGGCTATTGCTGCGAACCGTTGTCACCATGCGTGTACTAAACACATAGATGTAGATGTATATTTTATTCGAAGTCATATTTCTTCTGGTCTACTTTAAGCTAATTTTGTGCCATCCAAGTTACAGCTTGTTGATTTCTGCACTTAATCACTATCTGAAGCTTAGTTACTGTTTTTGACTTCTAAGTTGGGTCTTCAATCTACCCCAACTTGAGGGGGGATGAAGAGAGTGGTATATATATTTGTATTTTACACAATATTTATGCAATACACGTGTAAATAGTATAAGTTGACATGTGTTTTTTATTCATTGGTTGAGTTAGTTAGTGTGGTTCTTGAGTATATAAATACTTAGCCGATAGTCTGTTAGATTAATTCATTCAGTTATATTTTTCAGTATTTGTAAACTTCATCTTCAACAATGGAGAGGTACGAGTTTCTGATGCACATGAAACTTTCCATTACTGGTTGAGATACTGCAATTTTGTTTGGAGTAATACCCTCCTAAAAGAATAATAATTTCATGCATCAGCCATTCGAGGAGAGTTGGAATTCTTGACTAAACGTGGTTTTCAATTACAGTAGTTCTTAACAGGGAGCTAGAAATAGTAGCAGGAAGAGAACAAACCATGGATGTGCTCATGGAAACTAAAGTTCCTCAGAGTAGCATATTTATGGGCCAAAGTATTTTTGGAATATTGGCAAAATCACGTGCATATATATATAGTTCGATGCAAATTTTCATAGTAAAATCTTGGTTTATCCATCATGTGTATATAGTATAGGTAGTCTGGAAATCCGAACTGTACGAAATTAACGGTAGAAAAGCTTCATCTCTTTGTTCATTTGTCTTGGTGGAAGGCAGGATTAACCATCTTCCTACTTGCTCCTCTTTTCCACCTTCTCGGTAGACAAACAGATGAGGTTGGAAGGTTTGGTAAGAACACCTTGCTAAACATCATAGATGAACTTGTTATTGTCATTCACCACGCAAACAAAACAATTATAATTCAAGGAGAAAATGCACCTTATTCAATAAGTCATTGAGAAAATGGTGGACGTAACTCAACGGCAAGAATGTGAGAGACCATTTTAAAGCAAAGTTTATATGTTGAAGCTCCAGTTTCTAAGTTGGACTGTAGTGTGGTATGCAATCTTTCTTGGTCAAAATGCTTGTACTCTCTCCGACGAGGTTGATCAACGTTGATGAATAATAGCCATGTCTATTTTATGGATGGAAAGCTGGTAGCTGAAATCTATTTTACCTATTTTTTTGAATGCATCTTCTATCGATTTATCATGGTATAAAAGATATCAGGACGCTCTTTTTTTTTTTTTTTTTTTTTTAAATTTCTATCTACAATCCATCTTAAATATTTTTTGCCCTTATATGAATAATGCTACGATTATTACTAGAAACTTGTTTTTTTTTTTCTTTTTTAAAAAAGAAATAAATATGAAGTTTGATATTATTAAATGTCATATTTTGTTAAAATTTTAATTTTTTATATTACAAACTTTAATCATTGCCTAATATCCAATGCACATCGATCAATAACTCGAGATTAAAAAGGATAGAATATATTCGGTTAGAAGTGGGCAACGAAAGTTGATAAAATGTGGGTAGCTGATGTGACAAATGAAGACGAGAATTGGTTCACTAAATTCAAATCCTTGCGATGAAAATATGAAAAGATAAATTTCAATGATAACGTAAAATTGTTTGTGTTGCAAGCTTTATATATGTCCTAGGCTAATGAATAATAATTAGGTAAGAAAAATAAGGAAAATAACGAGTCCGTGATTAACACAAGGGTACACGACATAAAAAACACTAGTGCACGCCGTGTAATGGTCCAATTGTGATCTTCGACCGAAATCCCCTTTTAAGTAAACTAATACACGCCCGTCCCAAGCATTCATGCATGTCCGCCTATGCTAAGTTTTCTTATCTTACACACTTTTGCCATGCCAATTCTCCATGCGCCTTACACGTCATATCACTATTTAAGCTAACATGCCCATGTCATCCATTAAACTTAACGTCTGAAAGATACACGATGCATTTCACGGTCATGCTCACCCAATGCTTAGTCAATCTTCATTACTAAGAGATACAAGACACTCTACATGGCCATGTTCACCCGTGTAATCTAAGATCCCCAACTAATTTGATATATCCATCCAACTCTTGAGTTACAATGCAAACTAGTTCATCATAACTCTTGGAATGGAATGCACTTCAAACCCATCAACCATAAATCTTTCTCCCTCACTTGGCATGCTATTCATCACGTGAGTCAATGAATTCATACATTCTTTTTGTAACTCCAATCACAAAAACAACATACTATTTATTTGATCTTATGCAACACCAATTGATTTGGCTATTTAATTCAATATCTTAAATTGCACACACAATCGCTCCCCATAACAACAACGAACCAAGGATCCATGAATTAGTGGATCAACTTAGTTGCCAAGGTCAAATGCATTTGACAGTGGACATCTTAGGAAGTATTCGACTTTACAGCCATATCGAGCCGACGGCTTATACGGGGGGGGGGGGGGGGGGGGGGGTGCCAAACTGATGGTAGCTGAGTTATGCTGTGGCTTGAGCAATAGTGACATCTTAGTGGACGTACGGGTTTAGTAGTAACAAGCTGCCAAGATGTCGCAAGGGTGCTCGAGTGATAGACAAGAGAGTGACATCTAGACGTTAAGAGGAAGCATGGCCGAGTAATTTGGTCAATAAATTAATTTGAATTCTTTCCATTTATCCTTCTGTTAATTTTCCTAAATTTTATAAATACATAGTTTAAATTATCTAAATTTTTTAAATATCATATGATATCATTATAATGTTATCATATTTTTTATAATTTTAACTATTAATTATACGTAATAATATTTTAAAGAGTTAAATTGAGAAAAATTAAAAAAAGTATTATTTAGTAAGAAAGCGGGCGAAGTATGTTGGTGATGTTTGGCGTGATTTTTATACTTTTGTTAACTGTCAATCGTTTCTCATATTCCAATTTCTTAGTTTGGGATTCGAGGCATAATTTTTTTATTTTGTTTTGTGCGCATTAATATGTGCAACAACTGCTACTGGATGCTTGTTGGCTGGGGACGCTGTATTATGGTCTATACATGGTAAGTGTGGAGACGTTGAATGTTTTTTGGTATTACAGGGAATTGGTTGTTGTAGAGTTCTAATGTCTTTTGCTTTTTGCTGGCTATTGGGACGTTCATGCATAGACACTGCAGGCTGAGCTGAATCATGTGGGTTGGCTATGAAGTGAGCAGAATAGTACCATTTGGAAGTATGGCTAGCTTCAACAATAAATAAGAGATGTTGAAGCCGAGAGTAGGTGTATTGTGACAGAGGTTAAGGCGCAATACATGATGTGAGACTCTAGTTTTCGATCGACCATCGAAGATTTCGAATGATAACACATTTCGAATAAATATGAAACTTAATAAAACAAATTTGAAAAATGAGGAAATAAAGTGGTTATGAGCAACATGAGTCGCAAATATTATCATCTAAAGTGATTGTAGTTGCTCAGAATCGGTGAAGCTAGGGTTTCGGAAAGTATTCTTGAAATCAAATGAATTTTTAATATAGGATTGTAAAAGTTAAAAAAAAACCTTAGTAATATTTATTTGGCAAAATAAAGTATCTAAAATATTTAATTTAACAAAACACATAATTTAATGGCATCATTCATTATTATTGGAAACATACAATTCGAGATCTGATAAATTATGAGCCCTTAAAGATAAAATTATTTGGATAAAGAAATAAATAAAAAGATATAAAATAATGTCCAAAAAATATTTATATATGATAAATATATTTGATGTACAGCATATGTACCCTTATTTAATTAAAAATGAAATATATCATTATATAATATATATATATATTAAGTTATCCACTTAAATTAATTTAAGAAAAAAAAGAGTAAGACAACTCCTTAATGAAGTAATAGGCATGGCATACTCTTGGTAGTAAAGATTTGTTTTAGTTTTAGTTGTCGCCGCATGACAGAAAGGGAAAACATTAGTAACTTAAAGAGGAGTATGGATACCCTATTTTTGTTGTCCTTTATTTTAATTTCAGTCCCTTTTTGCTCTTGGGCTAGGTTTACAAAAAAAAAAAAGAAAAAAAAAACTAAAAAATTGAAAAAAAAATTTAAAAATACAAAAACAAAAATTAAAAATTGAGAAAAATACAAAGTGTTTAAAGAGTCAAGTTAAGTCAGTTAATTGTTTAAGATTGCATTAGGCAATAGTTGAAAAAATACGTATGATTTAATAAATTTAGAGTTTTCAAAATTTTCAAGTTTCATTGAAAAAATACATTTTAATTAGCCTAGTAAAATATTTAAGTTTAATGGATTTTTTTTTATCTAATTTAAATGTTTTAACTAGACTAATTAAAATAAGTCTCATGATTTATTAAATTTGAAAATAGTGTTAAAAATCTTTAGTATGTATATTGTCGGTTTTAAGAAGGTTAGGATCCTTTTTAAATTGGTATGGGTCAAATTGGGCTTGATAGTGAAAGTCTCAAGTAAAGTCGGGCCCAAGATAGAAAGCTCAAGTAGAATGTGGGATTTTTAGAGCTTGAAAGTAGTTTGGATTAAATCTTGAAAGAATTATTTAGAAAACTAACAAATCTAAATCGGATGTTATCGTATCCTATGAATGATAGATTTGTTAAGATTAAATCTTTATTAAAAAGATCCAAAATTACTTATTTATAAATAGAGGACTTCGGTTGTAAAACTCACAATTACATATGCAATTTTCCTGACTCTCGCACACCACATCCACGTCCATCCTCTATATAATCCAACCCCATAAATACTCTGTTCAGAACCAAATCTAAGATATACAGCACACACAGAACACAACAAACCTAAACTCCAATAACAAACCAAGCACCTCCGTGCGCGATGCACAATCCCAAACGTCAATACCTGCTACTACCAAGTCTAAATACCACCAAAACACCACTACAACCCCCAAACCATCATCACTAACTTAAGTTTTGTTAATGAGTTTGTCACAAAACTTGAATTTCCTATTAGAATTAGCACCTGAAGTGTGTTGTGCGGAGTTGGAATTTGTTGCTCCATTGGTGACCCAACTACAACTCATTGAAGCCCGATCTTACCCGATCAACCTGACTTGCTTCTTCCCTCTTTGGACTGAATCCGATCTGCCTCAGAGAAACTTTTTCTTTATTATCACTAGTTATAGTTTTGATTGTTTGTTTCTTTTTATTTTTATTATCTTATTTTTTAGTTTTAACATGTGTATATTATTAATCTTACTAACATAAGTCTTTTGCAAAAAGTTTATTATTTCAAATGTCAGTTGCTTAGTTATTTATCCTTTTGCACATTCATTAAAAATTGCATCTTTAGTATATTTTAGTGTAGAAATTGCATATTCAATAAAAATTCCATCTCTATTACATTTTAGGGTAAAAATCGCTTGCAAATCACATTTTTTTCCCTTCTTTACATATTCTATATTAAAATTGGATATTTTATTTTTTAGGTACTTAGGGTTTTTCATGAAAAATAAGAATTTTATTATGTCATTAGTTTTTCATAAAAATAAAAATTTTTAGTGGGCTTCTTTTCCATGATTAGGGATTGTTTATATAGTTTAGATATCTATTCTATTGTTTATATATCTTTTTCATAATTAGACATATTTTCTATGGTTTAGACATCTTAGGTATGTTTTTTATATAAATTGCATGTCTAATAAGAAATTGCATTTAGATACTTTAGGATTTTTTGAAAAAGTTTTATCATGTAGAAAATGTTTTTTTCTAAATAAAAAACTGAATTTTTTTTATTGAAAAAAAAAATGTTAGGGGTACGCAGAATTGGACAATAAAAATTAGGGTTTCTTTATTAGGATTTTTATTAATAAAAACAAACTAGCTAAAAATATAAAGTTGGCTACTTTTTAAAAAATAAAATTTATCCACTCACTAATTTTTTTTTAAAAAGCAAAATTACGTTAATTTGATTTTGACTAGTAGATACATAGGAACCTCCGAAGCAATAATATAAAAAAATAATAACTTTTTTTGTTTTTCTTGAAAATTCATAATAAAAATTATCAAAAAATTCATTTTAATTCAATTTTTGTATATCATTGCATATTTTGGCATTTTTAGAAAAATTATAAAAAGTAAAAGCCCATAAGTTTTTTTTTTTTACACAATGACTTGATCTTAATAAGTTAGTTCCTGAATCCTAATTTTCTAGTTAAATTTTCTAAAATATCAATTTTTTAGAGAAAATCTGTAGACTAGTGTTTGAATTAGGGCTTTTTCCACTCGAAAACCTTAATTTGATTTTTTTACCGTTTTAACTGGTTGGTAACTCCAAGTTATTTTTGAAAATATCTTTTTTAAGAAAAAGATGTTTTTCCTTAATTTTATATCGAGTAACTTATATTAAGGGGGCTAAATTTAATATATATTAAATTAAGGAAAACATAAATATGGCTTGACAAGGAGATATATGGAAACTTACAAGGGAAAATTTCCATCGACCTTTATTGCAATGTAAACTCAAATCCACTTTCCTACACATTTTTTAGCTAATTTAGGTTCTAGGAAAAATGGAAATAGGTCAAGAGAGTGTATGAAGAAATTATAGAAAAATCTACAAGAAAATAGTGTGAATTTGAGGATATGTGAGATTGGGGGTATGCCTGTCACTCGACATACAACCACCAGCGTATCCTGAAGGAGCACCACCCATCTAGCCCTTCCAACAATCTGTTTCGGTTGGATAATAGCTAGAAGCCTGTGCAATAATGAGTACCTCAAATTCATTTGATATTATATTAAATTCTAAAAATAGCAAATGTTTTCTAAAAAATTATGAAACTTGGTTTTTCTGATTTTTTTTTTACATATAAAATTTAAATATCAAATTAGATTTTTGAGATTTAAAATGGAAATATGGGTTCTTTATAAAATCAAGCTTAAAAACAAATTTTGCATTAAATTTTAAAAATAGCAAACGATGTTATTTCTACTCGAATTTTTGTATACAAGTCCCTTAAAAGGTCTAGTTTAATATTGTATAAATATTTTTGAAAAATTATGAAGTTAGATATTGGTTATTTTCAATTTATTATGGATTAATGTACTGGAGGTGCACTAAAGTAGTTGTTTTCTAAAATAATCTGGTATGCATGTGTTACAACAATGTTATTAAATGAGTTTGGGACATTGAACTATTTTGATGGAGTATAGAAACAAGGGAGTTGGTGTGAAAGTGGGTGATTTGGTAATTTAAGAAGTGTTTTACGCAGGTTAGAATTGAGTCAGAATGTGGATCAGAATGTCAAGTAGGTGAAAATATGGGATAACTTGATGTATAGAATTTAGGTTAGAAATTGATGCAGGGGGATTGGTTGATTTTGGATATGTATATGTACTTTTGAAATAATTCATTGTATCCTTCATATGCATTTAGCCATAAAGTAAACCTAAGTGACATATTGTAGTATTATAGCAAATGGACATTAAAAAAGTGTTTCTATTAAAAACTTTTGCATTAAAACTAGAATAATATGGTAAGGAAATGGAATATAACAATATCTATGCAATGTTAAGGAGATAAAAAGGACTACGTTAGAAAGTACATTGGAGGGACCTTGTAAACAAATGGTATGTCAAAAACTGGGTCAGAAAGTATTTGAAACCAAAGTTATCCTAGAAAAAATAACACTAAGACTTGGACCTCAAAGTGTAAATAAGTTAGTAACCTTACTTATACTTAACCTATATTGATTTGAGTGTCGTACACATTTTGTTTAGGTGAAGTGGGCTTATGAAGAGTTTCAAATGCAATAGTAAGCTGTTGGAATTTGTTAAGTGGCCTAGGTAAGTAGATTTCTTGTGTATTAGAATAGATTTTATCTACTCATAACTAATCTAGCTATAATTGAATTGGTTGGTCCTGTGTATATAAATATACTATATTAGATGATGAGTTGTGAAATGCTTTATGAAATCTTTTGTATACTTTGATGTTTAAGTCGTGCTTGGTTATTGATTGTGATGATTTTAATTGTGCTATTGCTTGGAATAATTGATAATGTGGACCCGTATGAAACATGGATAAGAAATTGTATGCTGATTACTAACCTCACCTCTTAAAGTGTTCACTTAAGTGAAGCTAATACCAAGGTTTTAGAAATGGAAACATAAATGAGATTAGGTAAAAACTTGGTTAATGAATTGATGAATAAGCTTACTTGTGTTGTTTGATACTTATCTGGTCTTTCTTGGTATGCGATTTGATACATTCATGGCATGGTACCAAAAAGATCCATGAGTTAAGTTTTTCTAGAACTAGGATTTTACTTGATTTAGTTTTATTTTGAAAACTACATTCTTGTTAAGCAAATAGTTTAGTTTTTAGGAGCTTTTTTTGTAATGCAAATATCTTGGTTTACAAAATTGGTTTTTAAGTATATAGAATTGCATAACCTAAGTTAAGTAGAGTTTGTTAAGCTCTATTTTAGGTTCCTGAATTAGGTAATTTGGATGCCTGGCAACATTGCCTACTTGGGTGTCTGAGGTTAAAACTAGGATATTGGTATCGATATATGTTATATGCATTAACATGACATACGTTTATTACATTTGCATTTATTGGTTGGTCTAAAAGTATCTTAACTGGATTGATGAATTACTTATGTGTTTGTGATATGATTCTGCTTATATTGCTATCTATCTATTAACCCTCACTCAGATTATAATAAGTTGAGGAAATAAGCTTTCTTAACTTAAGGTTCTGAAAGAAGTTAGATAGGGTCTTACATTATGGGAGCAAGAGGACTTTGGAATGCTTGAGAGGTAGGACTTTCTTTAAGGGGCAAATAGTTAGAAACTTGGACTTAAGTACTGCAAATGAGCTATATAGGAAGATAATCGAGTTAAGTTACAAATGCCACAATAAGATATTATGAAAGCGTTATGTAGATCTTCTGATAAAATTGTATTATATATAGATATCTTAATGGGTCTATGTATTGTATAAGACTTTACAGTTGAGATATTCTGAGTATAGCTTACTAGTGCAAAGATTTTCGCTGTTATTTGTTATATTAAATGAGAAGAGCTTTGGAAACAAGAGGTTCATGCTGTTGTATGATAGGTGAATTGCAAGTTTTGCTTTATCCCTAACTTAGGGATGATGATAACAAATCGTCTTTAGGTACCTAAAGTTAGAGAAAAATTTTTAACCAGACACTTGGAAGACAGGGCATTATATATGGGTAGCTGAAGGCTATCGAGGCTAACGTACAACGTATTTCGAAGAATCTTAACATAGCTGATGAGATGCTCATGAAGTTGTTAATTCATCTAAAGGGCCTCCTATGAGATATGGACAAGGGGTTTAGGATGCTAATTCTGTTCAAGGTTGTGAAGCTCTTATGTGTATCAAAGTGGATACTTTGATGCTGGCTGTAAACAAAATATGGGGAGAAGAGTAGGCTTATAAGGCTCGTATTTAAGAGCTGGAAGAGCATGTTTTAAGGTAGGATTAGTAGACAATTGACATGGAGGGGTAATGCATTGGAATAAGCAAGAGATTTTAGAGGAATACTTGGAGAGTGATGAGTAGCAATAGTTTCAATTGAAAGCTAGTATTGAGCAACTAGAATACTTCAAGAAAATCATTTGAAGGTGAGATATTGGATATGACTTTAATTGGATCCTTGAGAGGAGAGCAAGGGACAATCCCCCTCATACTCCAGTGCTTGTAGGTCCTTGGTGTGAATTAAGGGATGTAGTACTCGTAGACATTAACAAGGCAAGGTCATCTAGCCTTACTAGAGATGTTGTTCAACTTCCTCCTCTCGAAGGTTTGTTTAGTGGTCCATCTTGTAGCTCGCCTTCCACCATAGATCTATGGTGGAACTATGGTAGAATGTTGCTTCTACTATCATAGGTCTTTTAAGCACTATTCTTAGGCACTAGAGCCTTCACCTTTTTAATGTTTTTTGCATTTGTATATGTTAGTTGAAAAATTGTAAGAGCAGCTACGATTTTTATAGTAGATATTTTATTTTTTATTTTGCATTTTGTTGTATGCATTGTCTTTAACTGATTAGAAGCATGTATAATGAAGGTAGTTAAGGCCTTTTGACAGCTTGAACATTAGTGCTGATGTGCGGAGTATGTGTGTGTATAGTCCCTTCATCAACCTAAATACGAACACTGGTTAGCGGAGTATCTTGTTTAGTAGTGTACACTTATCATGAGTAGCCTCAGAAGTGAGAGACATTATGGTGACTAGGGATCTTTTTCCTATTAGGAGTGCTCACTTGTTAGGAGCCTGTCTTAGGAAGTAAAGTGTTTGAATTTATCAAAGCGAGATACATACTCAATTAATGAGTTTCTCGTCTGATATGAAGTTAGGTAGAAGAAATCCTTTCTCAAGCTTATCAAAAGATAAAAGCGACCTATATTATGGATTCGAAGGGTATGACCTTTGTAAAGATTATTAGGCTTATGGTTCCTTCTATATGCTTACAGAAACGTAAGAAGTTAAGAGATGTGACCATAGTAAGGGTTAATAGGCCTAAAGGTGACCTCTACATGCCTGTAAAGGGGCATGAGGCTACAATGTGACCTTTGCAAAAATCGGTGGCTTATAGGCTAATGCAACCTTCATTAGGGTCAATAAGACTAAATTAGCCTCTATATGCTTGTAAAGAGGTAAAAGTAAAAGTAATATGACTTTACTAAGTATCGTAGCTTTTACGCTGATGTGATCTTGATTAGGGTCGATTGGCTTGGAAGCTACCCTTACATGGCTATAAAGAGGCAAGAGGTAGAGTAATGTGACCTTAGCAAGGGTTGGTAGTTGTCAACAGGCTAAGATTGTAAGTCAATATGCAATTAAGCTTTGTCTAAGCAGGTACTATTTGGTAGTAGTGCTTTTGCTTGCTTCTAAAGCATTGATTAAGGATGAAGATGTTTTGTTAACATGAGTTTGTTATGGTGGTGAGGCTTTGATCATAAGTTGCAGTCTGTTTGGCATAAGTTGGAGCTTGTTGCTCAAGCGTTAGCCCTTGAGGTCTATGAGTTATCTTTTGTTTAGCCTTATCTTGAGGGTTAATTGGAATTAATGTATTAACAGAAATAGACTCATCTGATGGCATCTTGTATAGCATTTTTCGATTAGGTATATGTGGCTATGTTATGGCCATTCTCTTTGTAAAAACCGCAATATTTGTCTTGCTATTGGCGTACTAAGTCATTATACCTTTTTTTTTTTTTCAGTTTGTGTAATAATATCTCAATTTTGGATTTCCATTAATATTTAGTCTTATGGTTTGAGGAGTTGATGATACCCTTTATAGAGAGGGATATTTCCTTTTTCTTAGAGGAATGTTATAGCTTATGGGTTAGGTTAACTTATGATCAATGAACAAAAATTAAGTCGATCTATGATGGGTAGTTAATCTCTCCTTGTGTTTCTTCTATTTGAGTTCTATTATTGGTATTATCTACATATTAGAATGTTGACTTATCAAGCGATGTATGTTGCTGCTTGGGCTCAAAACTCTTTAAGGCTCTCCCCACTTTTGTGATGGAGTAGAAAATTGACACTGGTCTTTTACTCCCATGAAAGTAGAATTAAGTGTTACATTTATGTTAAGATTTGAGATTTTGATCATGGCAATGGTTAATCTAATTATATACTCTCGAAGGTTTCATTTGGTAGCTAATGTATGAGAGTGAGAAATGAGTTGTCTTTTTTTGGTTGTTTGCTAGTTATAAAATGTTAGAGGAACACTTGTAGGATTTCCTTGAAATTAGAAATTTGGTTTGGTTGTAGTCCTCAAAACCAAGTTCCGATAGCTCTAACGAGGGCACTTAAAAAGGCTTTGCATGCAATAACATGAGAGGCACTAATGAGCTCCATTTGAGCTTGGTAATGAGATAAATGTGCAGGGGATTAGTAGTCCCATCATAAAGTTATAACTATAGAATCTTCGCTGAGGAGGAAGAGGCTAGTTATGGGTCACTTGTATAAAAGGTGATTGATTGATCATGTAGGTATTTAGGGGATCACTATGTCTAGATCCTTTGGTTTCAATAAAATGTTTGATTATAAGGTCCATCTAGCCAAATGGCGTCTCAATCTAACTGATGTTCTTGTGGTAAGGAGAGAGACTAATTGATAAGAACTTGTTTACTATTGTTGCTCCATACAAGTGGAATGTTTATTGATTAAGAAGAATCGTTAGCCTTTTTATTATCATTTTATGGTGATAGAAGGATATTTTCAACCTTTTTTCTTAGAGTTGCAACTTCTTCCTTAAGGCGTTAGTTTTCTTGTATGATTTTGACCATCTTCTGCTTAGATAAAGCAAATCAATCATTGTTTTCAAGCAGAGTTCTTGATTGGGGGTCTTAAATCCTTGTTCACCATATTTGTTGAAGGATTTTCTTGCTAATTTTTTTAAGAGAATGGTTGACTAATGGTGCAAGTTTGGCCATGGTTTAGTGTTTAAGTCATAGGTAGTGAACACCAAGATGTTGATGGTGAATTCTCAGTAAAGAGGGTTTTAACTTGTATCTGATTCGTTAAGTTAACTCAAGCTTGCATGAAAACTGAATGTAAGCTATTGAGGTATGTTACAAGTGCCTTTAACATATGCACTCTAACACTCGAGTTAGAAAAGATAGTTGAGAATAAGCGATCAATGAGAGAGGATATAGATTATGGGTCCCCTTTTCTTAAAGGGGTTGCTTGCTATTTATAGGAGAGAAAGGTGTAAGTTTGTTAGGCAAATAAAATCCTATAGCTCCTTCCATAACTTAAATTTGCGTGGGAAAGTTGTTGGATGTAACCCTCTTTGCCTTTTTTACTTAGTTTGTCCCCTTTTACACATGTAGGTTAATAGGTTATGGATTGAGTCTACCTTAAGAGGGTAGCCCATGGTATGAAAGTACCATCAACAAAAACTTAATCTTTTCCTATGTTTATTATTCAACTATAATGCCATACTATAACCTATTTGCTCAAGTCTCTATAATCATAAATTTATAGGTTGTTGCTTCAAATTGATACAAACTCAAGTATACCATTTTATGCATCGTCCACAATGTATAACACCTTCAAGCAGTTTAATCCTTGAAAGTGTATAAATAACTAAGGTTATTTTCGGCAAAGTAACCAATTTGGGGTTTGAATCACTTACCGATATTGAGATTTTTCTTATAATTTTAACAGTTATCTTGAGATCTAATAATTTCTTGATGAACAATCTCTTATCACGCAAACGATTTACAAATTATAACCCTCAAAGGCTTGACATTGGTAATGGAAATAAGGGAAAAAAAAGAGAGAGAGAGAGAGGCCTTTCTTTTCTCCTTAATTACCCTAACCATAGAGAGAGGCTAAGGTTTTAGTTTTGTTTTATATTGTACCTAGAGTAAGGTAATGGTCTATAAGAGCTTGTGTAAGAAGCAAAGTACCATGGCTATGGGTTCATAACTTAATCAACATTTAAAATAAATTATATCATTATTTCATTAACTACATAATCTATGGGTTAGATTACTCTTTTGCCCCTGTTTTTAGTTCTACTTTCGAGGAAATTTCACCATTTTTAATGGTTGTCTTATAGAACTAACATGGCTTCGTTTGTTTCAAGAAATATATTTTTTTGAGAACATTTTCTTGTTTTTCTTTATTTTATATGCTAAAACAAGTCTTTTAAGCAGAAAAATTTTCCCTTATTAGAGGAAACATCTTTCCACAAAAGAGAAATCTAAGTCTTTTTTACGAAAACAACTTATTATCTTTAAAATGGAATGTTATTTTCTAAAGTAGTCTCCTCAAATGTTCTTAATCTAGGATTATGATATTTATTTAATTTTTTTTTGTAGTTAATCTATTATTCATATTTTAAATACGAAAAGAGGTTAAAGGGAAAAAAAAAACTAAAGACTTCGTTTAAAAAATTATAAGAATCAATTAAAGAAGTTATGATACATATTATAAGTCATTATATCCTATACATTTAAATAGAATATTTGAAATTTTTATTTATAGTAATATGTTGATCTTAATTTAATGGGTATGACTATTAGTTATGCAATAATTGTAAGTTGAGTACAAAAAAAAAAATTTCATGTATTTTTATAAAAACAATCGAACACATTGAAAACATTTCATTTTTAGAAAATGTTTTTAGAGGAAAATATTATTCGTCAATAAGTATTTTTTGTTGAAACAAATAGGGCTTAAATGAATATAATACTATTGAAACATTAAATTATGTGCTATGTGTGATTACACCTAGGTTATGAGTATTATCATACTAGAAATTGTCTTGTTAAAAGGGATAGTAACCCAATAAAATGTGTTGCATAATTTTAGCTATTGATGTTTCTGTATGCATTTAGGTTGATGGGCCATTAATTAATTAGTTCTTATAATATGAATTAGACTATTGGAAGGGGATTATGGTTGGAGTCAAAATGGTAAAACGGGATGCTCATATAGATAGTTATAGTAGAGTAGTATTGCTAATGGTTGATACTAGTAATGACTTAAAGATTAGACAATATGCGTTGGTTAGGTGATGGATAGTACCATCACCATGGTTATTAGTTTTGGGATGTTAGGGAGCATTGGTTTCAAGATATTACAGAGCAACTACATCATGTTTTTCTTTTAGGGCATTACTAATTACCCACACACTACGTCTTCTCTAATAGAAGGATAGTCGATAGAAATCAATTCCTCGAACCAGTCACAGGCAACCAAGCTAGAGGATTGCAAGGACTCATATGGAGAATACTAGCTTGAAACCCTGTTCAAGATGAAAATTCCTATTTTGATCTCCATCTTTTACACTACTGCCAATCTGAGTATTGAGCTCTCATAAGTACCAACATAGTTTCCGAGTTGCCAAGTTGTCATATTAAGCTGCCAAGCATTCATGCAGACAACTGAGCAGCTATACCTATTACCAAGCTCATACAATGACCTAAGCAACTCTTGAGCTAACCAACATTAGACCTTTATTTGAGCTGGGTTGCCTAGATACCAAACCTAGAAAGGACAAAATATCCTTCAATACCTGAGCTTTGACTCGAACCAAGCCAGCTTTGACTGTTGACCTTCCTTTAACTTTGTCTGAGCAAGATCCTACAACTACCAAGTGGCTTTAGAATTCATTTCAACTTAGCTAACCGCACTACAAGCCTCTAGTCGCCTCTTGATATGTGTCTTCTAGCATAATCTTCTATAGTGATTCCTTACCTTATCGTATAGTGTATCATTTGCCATTTTTACCCCTTTTAATAGTGTTTTAGGAATCTTTTGTACGTTATTCATTTTGCCTTTTACTTATTTAGTGTAAACCTAGTTGAGGTAATATGAATACTTTACTTCTTTGTACACAGATAACACATGATTTCATGATTGATTATTACAAGTTTCCTTTCCTGAGCGACCCTAGTATTCTCATTTATCTCTTAACTCTTATTTATTCCCTTTAGTAAGAAGTAGAGGCGAGTGACTCTATAGTTCGAATCAGTGAGTTATATTAGCAAATTATAGGTTGAGTAGATTCCAATTGGTGTATCATATCCAACTAAATAGCTGTTCAGAATTGATAACTGTTTATTTCCCTTTTTTTGTTTCGGTTTGTTTTGGTGTTTCTTCATATATACAACCCCGAAGATACATCAATCATGAATTACTCCAAATTTTGGTACATTAAAATTGTGTTAATTGTTTTATATTTAAAAAGAAAAGAAAAGATAGTAATTGTTTGTTTGTGTATTAGTAATTTAAGAGATATGTTGCTGTTATTTTGACATAATGCATGTGTAGTAGCTATGTACTTGTAATAACCTGGCTAGAACTCTTTCTACAGAAATATTGTTCGCTTTGGCATGAAATGCTGCACAGTTTTGTTCCTTAGTATAGTAGCTTCTTAGAAGGTCACATATCCTAGGATTGACCCATCCTAAGCATGCTTAATTTCAAAGTTTTAACTTGCTCTAAGTTGCTACACCAAAAGACTCTTCGATGATTTAGAGTTTAGTCACTTAGTATGTAGGGGATATTACAATCTAGCCCCCTTATAGAATTGACATCTTCATCAGTTTCGTTATACAAGTGTAGGACCCTAACCATGTAAGGACTTGTCCTTCTGGCCAATGGAGTACCTTGATACCACTCGTAATGATTTGGCTGGAACTACTCCCACCTAGGTATTGTTCGCTTTGGTGTGGAACGCCACACGGTTTTGTCCACTAGTGCAACAACTTCCCAGGAGGTCAACCATCTTGGGTTTGACTTAGACTGAGTACGCTTAAATTTGGAGTTTCAACATATTTCGAGCTGTTACACCAAAAGACGTTTCGATGATTTAAAGTTCAGTCACCTAACATGTAAGTAGTATTACAGTACTACTTTCCAGGTAAAGGAAGAGTTTACTTGTCATGATATTACCTTAAAGTTGAAATTGGGTTCTATGTTAGTACATCGAGCCATTATTAAATAGGTGATTACAGTTTGTATGTAATTACCTTAAATTAGATTTGAAATTAGTTAAAAGTCTTAGTGTTAAAATTGAGTAGATGTTATCTTTGTAAGACATTGTAGAGTTGAAAAAAAGAAAAAAAGTGTTTAGAGTCTTAGTATATTTTTATTACAGTATGAGTATCTGGTGGACTTTCTACGTCCATTCATTTTAGGGTACACCATCACCTTTATGATGTCTCCATTTATAGTAATAACCAATAAAATTTTGCAATTAGCATGATTTTGTTAATAAGATTAGTGTATTTGAGATGGACATAGGATTGGGGGATGGGGTACATCATCAATATTGCTTCGATGTCATTATTATATAAAAAAAATATACAACCTTAAATTGTCAAATAGACAAGAAATCATTGAAGTCTAATTTATCACTCTTTTTTATCATAAAATTCATCTATGATAGAGTTTACATCAATTTTCTCAATAGTACTTCTTTCTATATAAATCAAAAGATAATCAACAAGAAAATCATCATCTATCTTATTTCTTAACTGGTTCTTCACAACATTCGTGGCAAAAAAAGAGTGTTCAGTTGTTGTAGTTGAGAATGGAAGAGTCAAAATTAACCAAATTAAACATTCAATTAGAGGATAGATCAATGAAAAAATATTTAATAAATAGTACACTCCACGTAGAAGTACATATAGTGTATAACTACCAATTATACTTAAATACGTGACAATATGGATAGTAGTTTTTTTAAGTAACTATGTACTACTATCGTACTTGTTCAAATCCGATTAGTAGTTACATATTGCGTATACTTGTAGGTGGTGTGTATTACCTATCGAATCCCATTTCTAGATCAATACTTTCTTGGTTTCCACCAATATGTGACATAAATAAAGCAATAAATTTATTCCTTTAATAGTAAGAAGAGAAGTATTCAAAATACCATATAATAAAACCTACATTACATTATGCCGAGATTTTATTTTCTAATGGATTTTTTTTTTAAGATACTAGAGTTTTGAAATTTCTTAATTAGTTTTGATTAGTAAAATTTGAAATTGATTAGAGGCTCCAATTAGTTGTGAGAAGCATGATATTATTGTCCCTGTTGGAATTCTCAATCTACTTCTCGTATGGGTCAAAGATGTCAATAGTAATATAGAACACATTAATTCGATAATATTCTTATATGGATTGATGCAAAGCTAGGGGAGAAAAAAGAAAAAGGAATTGATTGAAATAAAATCTAAGAAGGTAATGTTAAGGAAACAATTAAAATTCAAAATAATAATTACTAATTTATTTCTTTTCTTGAAAGCAAAATATTATTGACTAGATAATATATATTTAATATCTTCTTTCCTTATTTTTCTAGATTATTTATTACATACTTTTCCTTTTCTTTCACTATTCTTATTTTTATTAAGAATTTGAATCTTTTTAAATATTCTGATATTGGAAATCAGGAACGTGCATAAATTAACCATTTGACAACAACATTAGAAATAATGAGTAATTAATTATACTATGTACATGAAACAACATTGGAAATAAGGGGTAATTGCAATCCTTTTTGCACACATAAAATAAAGTAAATCTCATTTAAATAATGGCAAATGAGTTGCTTTTTCATTGGAAATAAGGGGTAATTGCAATCCTCTACGCCCGTCCCTAAGAAGAAGAAGAAGAAGAATTTCTTCGGGTTGGGGGAGGGGGGCTTGGCCCCATAGCCCCCTCTACGCCCGTCCCTAGTGTTTATGTGTATAAATTGGTTTTAACTGTTATACTCAAATAGATTTTCAAAATTTTTCCTGGAGAAATTTTTAAAGTTAAAATAAAAAAAGCCAAAATTAATAAAAGAAATTTAAAAGAGGGAAAAGAAAAGAAGAGATTTCCCCATTAGTACTTCCCGTTTCATTTCCATCTTTTACACCCTTCTCAAACTCGTCCATCATCATCGCAGGTCAATAAGTGAAATTAGTCAATTACCTCATCCTTGCCGCATAGAAACATAGGTCCCCTCGTAAAAAAATATCAGTGGTCAGTTTGTGGAGCGTAATGCCTACATCTTACTCCCGACGGATAGGGCTAACAATAAATTCAACCACGAATAAATGGTTCCGCTTACCATCCGAGAGCGACGCACCGATTTAATGAGCCTTACGATAATATTTCTCGCCTTGTGCGGAGGTTGTTCCACGCTACAACAACGGGGTTACCCCATTTCTTTGCTCAATTCTCAATTTTCCCATTACGGATTCACCAACCCAACAACCTCTTATCAAGTATTTTTTAAGCATTATTAATCTAGTTACTTTAGAAAAACATATGATTCTTCGGACCATAAATACTTAATTGGATATACTCAAATTAATTCACAAGGTTTATCATAAACTCGAAAGTGGATAATAATAAAATCATAGTGTCTAGATATTGTTTACGACAATGTTAAAATTATTATCTAAATTTCGAATATTTTTGCAATGTTATTATAACTTGGTAGTGTGAATATTAGTCCGAAAATAAGATGGACTAGGTTTTAATTTCTCCTTCCTTGAAGTTTTTTTTTTTTTTTTCTTTTCTTAATTCTTTTAAGTTTCTCGTCCAAACTTTGAAGGAGCTAAATTTCACATCCCATAAAGTAATACCAAGACCAAGCATTAAGCTGGACTTCAATCCAATAAGAAGGTCATTTAATTCTCATAAGTGAGATCTAACCAAAATATGATTTTATATTTCTTCTACACCCAAACTAGGGACTTGGTTTAAACCTCACACGAAGGAGATCGAAACAAAGTTGCCTGGAGAGGTAAGAGTACATGCGGAGGACACTTCGTTTGAAGAAAGTTTGGTGATATTCAAATTGTAGGGTTTCACATCTGCTTGAAATATGCAACTTTTGATCAAACCAATATAGACTATCTGCTAACTGCCTTCAATATAATCTAACGATAGGAAATAGGTCTTCATGGATTATATTTATGACACTTGGAAGAGTTACATTATATGCTAATGCTTGAAAATAGATTTGTGTACATAATTTATTTGAGAGCTATTGTCTTATCATGAATTTTTTAATCTATTATTGTTCATGACGAATGGTCTAGGTAATTTACTAACTGCCTTAAATATAATCTAATCATAGGAAGTAGGTCTTCATGGATTATGACACCTGGAAGTGTTATATTATATGCTAATGCTTGAAAACAGAGTTAGAGCTATTGTTTAATCATGAGTTTTTCCTCAAAATAAAATAAAATTAAGAGCTATTATATAACTTATCCACAATTCCATTGTCCCTTATTACTTATTATTAATCGAAATTACTTATTTAATCTTCAATATAATTAATATTTTTAATAATAAAAGGTATTTTTTTAAAAAATATTATCTTATACACTATTAATTCCATTCCATTCAATGACATTTTCAAACAAATGACTAAATATATAATTTCCATCTTTATTCCATTCCATTTCATTCCAATCTATTCATTCCCAAATTAATTATTCGGTGATATCATATTCATGGCACTTTACATTCACAATCATGCACACACGGTCCGTATCATTAGCTTATGATTGTTAGTTTATAATTTGTAAGAAGAGGGGACAAATGATCTATCTAAAAAGAGACAATACCATCCAACAAATTTAAAATTACTGATGAGTTGTTAGATGTGATCACCAACCAGCACCGCAGCTATCAAGAGCTGGCCATCTATATTGACATTAAAATGCGGCAAAGATGAAACTTTGACAATGTCTTTGGTTTTTTTTTTTTTTTTTAATTGAACAGTATGTGCATTATCGATATTTTAATGCGGGTCAAATTATAGTTTAGCCAGATAGATGAGCTACTATGATTTAGTATTTGTCGAAATGTGACATATTCAACTCGCATTTTACTTTAGAAAGCCAAGTCTTCTTTTTTTCTCACCCATAAATACGTATTAACGTAATTAATAAAATATCATATAATTAAATAAAAAAAAATAACGTATAAAGGGTTGTTTGAGAATTGTAAGATTTTCTCTATAAAACCATCCCAAATAATTTCTTTTTCCACCTTATTTGCTAAACTACTTTCTTTCTTCTTCTTCTTCTTCTTCTTCTTCTTCTTCTTTTTTTTTTTAATTTATTCAAATTATATGTTCCAAAAATTCCCTTATATTTTCATATTATAAATGATAATAATCAAGAGTAACCATGACATTTGATTCATCTAAAGATAGACTATCAATTACATTTGGTATCTCGAGTTCACATCCTATATAATATCTCATGTCCGATTATAACAATGGTGAATTATCTATTCTACACCATTAAGAAATACCCAAGGCAAGCACTTGCTAAAAGGATGTCATTGTAAGATACAACGTTGTAATTAATTTGCCTCCCTTTTTTTTTTCTAATAGTTTGGTCCCTTGCTTGGACTTGTTTAAGATTTAAGAGTAACGTAAGAAACCAAACGAGTGAGAGAGAAGGGAGAAAGGGGCACAAAGAATGGAACATGGTTTTCGCACATAGATGAGATTGCACGGTTTGTCTTTCCAGTCATTTACTTTTAAATTCCACCAACGAACCACCACGACACGCTGCTATCACTTTTACCTTGAAACAGACAATGTAACCCAAGTTCCTTTCCCTATTCTTAATGCAAAATGATGCAACAGATGTTTCACGCAAATTATTTTGAATTCTTGTTTATATAATATAGCACTACGTCTGAGTTTCTAAAATGGCGCAATGTTACTTATCTACTTAACATTGTTCTTATACTTGAACTTGCGATTATTTCTTAAAACAACAATTTAGCTTTAAGATATTCTTTCATTCCTTATACGAAACAACATGGAAATTACGACACGTACATGTTGGAGCATTGTGATTGATTGATTGATTGTAAATTAAGTTGAAAAATCCTCTTAAAATATAAGTTCTAAATCTCATAAAGTTTCATTTCTTAGCTTAAATCTCAGTTTTGATCGCCAGTTTCTTAATCCAATTTTGGGCGCCAGAATTTGTTTTTTGCTTTTCATTTTTCCCACTTGTAGAAATTAAGTCAATAGACATCGATTTTCTTATTTCCTCAAAATAGGTTTTCATGAGTCCATAGTGTGAATTTTTTTTTAATGATAAATTAAAGAGGATATGAGGACATTGATATAAAAAATAAAAATCCAAAAACATTACGATAATTTTGTTCATTTGCCAAGATTGTTGTAGTTTAATGGTGTCGCTGTTGATTTTTTATTGGGATAGACTAAAGTTCAAATCCCATTGATTTGTTAAGATTTTAAGAAATTGGGAGGAAATTCAAATATTTGTAATCTCGACCTTGCATTCTCATCCAATTTGCTTTAAATATAACAACAAATTAAAGTGCATTCATGGAGTCCAATTCCCGGCGTAATTATACTTTTTTCAATTGGTTTTTTGAAATTTGGTCCGTTAATAACCTTTGGCATATAAGAAACCAAAAGGTGATTTCGATGACAATAAGAAAATGGTTGATTTGTGCTAAACTTGATTTCAAGCAAATATCGGACCATACAATTAATTCATTAGGCAAGATGCTAAACGCAAGATGGAGATTATTAGTAGTTTTTTCAATGCCATGTTACTAATACAAGCGAATTGAACGTACAATTGGTAATAATAAGGAAAAATATTTATGTTAAACACAACTTTAAGCAAATCATTAACTATACAGTCAAATATATTGATGATAATTGTCATTATTCATGTACTACGAAAGAATATTAGGGAAATATCCAAAATAATTTATATAATGAACCGAATAATATTTTTACTAAAGGAAGCGCGCAAATTGTAAAGGCAAAAAATCGATCCGGTACAACGTTTGGCCTATATTTTTGTCTACATTCTCTATAAAAATTCATCAAGGCAAATGGAGTTTTCTATAGCTATATAGACTATATCAATTGTCACTATATTTATATATTCACACCGGTAGAAACCTTGAGCGTTCATCGTTTTGCTTCCAACGTTAACTAGACTTGTTGGTGTCGGGAACAAATATTCTTCAAGGTAGAGCGTTCATCATTTTTAACTACGTTTTTTTTTTCTTTTTTTTTTTTTCTATACATGTATTATTATTATTTGCTTATTCGCATGAATGATTGAGTTCCGGGGACGGTTGTACTTATAAAGCCTCGGCGTGCAGAGCACATAGCCAATTCAACAATCATTTTTTGACCATGTAAACATTAAACTTTCCCCCCTTTTTAACACGTGTGTTAGCTAATTCGCAAATTTATGATACTAACTGTTTTATACAAGTCGAGCCATTGTGATACTTCTTGACATATAATTCATTATGGCGGGGTTATTTTGAAAAAAAATATTTTTCAAATACAAACACGTTCTACTTACTTCTGATTCGATATTCTTGCTAAAACTTGCATATTGATAACCATACTAGCTATCGACTCTTCATATTTGTTATTATTATTACATGTTTGGTAGTTAGTTAATTTTTCAGGGGCAACGTGCACAAATATACTCGTTCGTGACACTTATTTATGAATATTTGTTTTTTTTTTCAAATTTAATGAGATTACTATATAAATCCCCATTTGCGCAAACCTCATTTTCAATTTGAAAATGCGAAGAACATAAAAAGCCAAACCAACTAATAAAGAATACATGAGTCTTAAACCCGTTTCATTTAGGTCTTACTAAGTTTCCCATTTACAATATGTCCTATTTATTCTCTTCTTGTATTTATTTCCTAATATTTCATAAGGTTTTCATATGGATTGGTACGACATATTAACATCTTATTAAAACACATATAAAAATGGTTTCAATTTTTATTTTAATTTTTTTGATACATGCATTATCTATCCATCGCACACTAAGTTACATATACATATATTATAATATATATGTTATTATACATATGCATCAAAAGTAAAATATCACTTTATATATATATTCTGCTTAAAAATAATGTAATATAAAAATATAATAAGTTTATATAATTTTTTTTAATGTTTTAGATATATAAATATATAATTGCATAGATATATATATATATATATACGTTATATATATTTGTCTATAAAAGGGAAGAATTCGTATCCCGATCATCTGTGTCCACAAAATATAGGCCAGATTGATTTTATTAGTTTTTTGCGCATGCCTCTATATGGTTAACGTGATGTTCTAAGCAATATCGACAGACTAGTTCTTTGGAGTAGGCAGGATGATCTTGGCGGAAAAATAAATAAATAAATAAAAAAGAGAAGTAGGCAGGATAATGTGGACGATTTGATATTGATAATGACGGCGATCCAACGACGATGTCAACGATTTCTGACGCATTCCATGCACCTTCCTCAATGATAAAACTTACAGCACACATTAATGCACCCCATAATGTAGCAACATAATAGGTTTTTCCGATCGTTTTATGGATTAATATCACTTTTTATTTTGTTTTTAATTTATATTTATTTAAATTTTAATTATTAAATAATATATATAATATTTATTAATCTAGTACAAATCTAGGGGTCAGTCCATGGTATCATTTCATGATCAACTCTCCTCTATCGTTCACACAATCCGAGTAAAATTGTTTATGGGAAACTAAGTTATAGTCGAAGGATTTCGTGAAATCTCCTATGCACTCCTATAATATGGCAAATATTTATTAGAAAATAATAAGAGGCAAAAGAAGATGGATGGTTAGACTTGTTATTTTTCCTTGTGTATATAATTTTTAAGGGAAAATTATAAAATTTTTTTTTAAACTTTGATTTAAATATAAATCGATTTCCTAAACTTTTAAAATTAGGTTTTTTATTTTTTAAACTTTCATAAATTGATAAATAATTTTTATAATTCTTTTAAATTTTAATTTTAATTTTAATAGCTTGCTTTTGGTGCATAAACACTATTTAAATTTTGATTTTGGTACGTAAATAAATTTAAAAACCTTTAGTTTAGGGGCATCTGTGTATTAAAATAAAAATTTAAAGGGTATTTATATACCATTTAAAAAGAAATTTATGTACCAAACACAAAGTGTAAGAGTTATGGAGGTTATTTTGTTAATTTATTGAAGTTTAGGAGAAAAAATTTTATTTTAAAAATTTAAGAAAAAATTCACACCAAAATTAAAGTTTAGGTAAGTTTTTACATTTTTCCTTAATTTTTATAAAGTATATAATAAATATTTTAAGGATGTGACATGTTTAAATGCATCTTAAGCATGCATTTGCAAGTCTATATAATCTCCATTACTGTACTTCGCTTATGTGACCATCCATATTTTAAATTAGAAAAACGAGCGTTTTTATTTGTCAGGTTAATTGTACTTTATAGCTGCAAGGACGAATTTTTCAAATTCTAGGCCAAATGCTCAATGGTTTAGGTTTATCGTCACCAACCATCCTTGGACCAGAACAGAAGCTTATACTTCACATAAAAAAGAAAAGAAAAATAAAGGAAGATGAGACAGATCCAAGTTATCCAATTCCAACGGTTCCTCCTGCTCTCTACCCCACTGGAAGGAATTTACTTTATAACGTAGAAGTGTTAATTATTGTACTTAGGACTTTCCATGGCTTTGTCGGTACATAGTTTTTCATCATATAGTTAAGTACGTTTTCTTAAACTTAAACTTAAATTATTGAATAAATGATGAATGTAATTATTAAATTGAAATTTAAAATAATAGTGGTGAATAGTTTGTAAAAAGACTATCATTTATATTTATTATGCATTAAAATATTATTAATATATAAATGCACGTAATGGATAATAATATCCATTAAACCTTTTTCACTGCACCGATCCATATTCTAATAAAATCTAAATCGTCGCTATTCACTTCTTCACTCTATATAAAGCAAGCTCCAAACCTTGCCAACACACAAGGAAAGTCAATTAAACGATCCCTTTCTTTTAAGATTCTTTTGACAGGATAAATCTGAGCTTTCGATCCAGCAAAATGAAGAAAGAGAAGCCGTCTACAGGAGGAGAAGAAACCGACTCAGGAACACCACTCCACGGCGATATCCTACACCTCGTACTGTCGCACGTGCCGCTCATCGACCTCGTCCACGCCTTCCACGTGTCCAAAGATTGGAACCGCGCGATCACTTCCTCCCTCGCCCACTTGAGCCCACCAAAGCCCTGGCTGCTCGTCCACTGTCAGACCACGCGCCCGCCCTACCGCCTCACTACACTCGCCTATGATCCCCGCTCCCGCGTCTGGCTAGAGATCCTTCCTCAAGCGTCGTCTGTAAAACACGCGTCCCCAATCAGGTCCTCGCATTCTAACCTCCTCTACGCGCTCTCTCCCTACACGCTTTCCTTCTCCTCCGACCCCCTCCACCTCACCTGGCACCACGCCACCGCGCCCCGCGTCTGGCGCACCGATCCCATAGTAGCGCTGGTCGGTCGGCGCGTAGTTATCGCTGGTGGCGCGTGCGATTTCGAGGATGAGCCACTTGCTGTCGAGACTTATGACATTGAATCCCGCGAGTGGACAGTGTGTGAAGCGATGCCTGCGATTCTCAAGGACTCCTCCGCATCCACTTGGCTCTCCATCGCCGCCAACGGTGAAAAGATGTTCGTTTCGGAGAAGGCCTCTGGCGTGACTTACTCGTACGACCCTGTCACCAACACATGGTTCGGACCGTATGACCTGAGACCGGACCGGAGGATCTATTACTCCGTCATCGGATTCATTAACGATCGCCTGTTCATGATCGGTTTAATCGGAAGTTCGGAGACTATCGGAACAGTGAAAGTGTGGGAGATTGGCGGAGAGAGTTTATCGGAGTTCAAAGAGATCGCGATCATGCCGGAGGAGCTAATGATGAGATTGAAGGACGATCACAATGAGAACTACTGTGCTTCGTCGATAGCAATATGTTCGAGCGGTGAGTTTATGTATATGTACAATCGGGCGAGGCCGGAGAGCACGGTGTGGTGTGAGGTGAGAAAAGGTGGTGGTTGCGAATGGGGATGGATAGATAATGCGGCGGTGAATGATCAGACGAAGATGGAGAGGATGGTGGTTACGTGTGGTGATGTGGATTTGAAGGAGCTGCAGTTGGCGGTCAGTGGTGGTTATGCCAAGTTTTTGATGAAACAGACATGACTCGATGGGTGCAATTGGTGGTTACTTGTTTGTCACTTCATGAATATTGCAAGAAATCCTTTCTAGTAAGAAATGCAAGTTGTCAATGATTCAAAATCAGTTATGCTTACATTTCTAAAATAGAATTTTCAACTTTATAGTACAATGTAAAGGATTGATGGTGAATTTGAAATTTACTTGTGATGGTATGTGTTACCTAAACTAGAATCTCTTTCCGTATTTTTCTTCCCTTCTTGTGTGGTGAGTTCCAGTTGCAGATAAATATGGTAAACTACTACGCCTGGATTTATGAACAATGTCTGATTGGTTAGAAACGGAAAGAGGTTAAAAAAAAAAAATGATAGAAAAGATTGGGAATTCTGCATTTGGTAATAAAAAAATGAAAATGAAGATTTAAGTAAATAATTGGTAAAAATAAAAAAATAATTAAAAGTTGGTGGAAATTGTTTTACTTTTAAAATCACCATGCTTTTTTTTTTATTGAATAAAAAATGAAGGAAAATAGTCAGGAATACTTTAAAATTACAAAAGTACCAATAACATCAAAATTTACTATCTAAAAATAAGGGTGATATAACCTAACAATTTATTTCCTCTGATGAAACTATGAGACTATGCAAATCAGCAATTCCAACATTAGAATCTAAAATTTTTAGGTGACAAAAGTTTTGAGTTTAAGCTTGCAATTTGCAATATGATCATAAAAATTGGTTGAAGTGACACGATGAGTTTGGATCTTGGAAACTGAATAACAGAATATTAATATAGTTAAGAAAATCGCTATTGCTCATTACTTCTGGAAACCACAAAATTTGAATTTTGAAAAATAACAAGATCTTAGAAAAAAATTATCTGAATAATAAAATTAAATAAAATGACATAAATATTATTTAACGGTGATGCATAGCCACTAAATAAATTTGATATATAAATATGTACCCATAAATTAGTGAAAACCCTAAATAAAGATATATTATACCCGACTGAATAAATAATTTCAAAAACACTAAAATGTGTCCATTGACGTTGCTGCCTCTAGCACGGAATGGAATATGACATCCTTCTTATATAAGGAATTGGAAATTTAGAAGAAATAGTCTTTGTAAATTTTTATTTTTCATAAATAATTGAATCCGCGGTTTTACTTTCTTTACGTTGTTTGCTAAAAATTCGAAAATCGACTTTCGAAGGACTTAACATAACTTTTGAAACATATCATATGACATACCTAATCCATATTAGTAGGTAAGGAAAGTATAATAAGAAATTATTTGTATGTACTGGAGATTATCGCAATATGTGAACATATGCTCACTCTACATTATCACCTAAAATTTCTTAGAGTAATACCAATTCATTGGAAAAATATATAAATACACCACATTTGATTTGCAATTGAGGAAGAGATCGTGAATTCGGACTCGAAGTTGGCATTGCTCCGCACCGAAGTATAAAATTTCATCTACATGATCTGCGACGACAACGATTCATCTTTAGGATTATTATGAAAGTTAACATGTAACCCATACATGCCACTATTTCAATGGACTGTATACATATCCTACAAATTAACAATACAAATTTAGGTTAAGTTTCTCCAAATATGGGTGCCTTTGAGAAAGGCTTCAACAATACTAACATATGTCATATAAATTGATGAGTAGCGTAAATATATGAAAAAAATTTTTACAAATGAAAATATAATTGATATATTTTGTAAAAATATATTCCTTTATTTTTAAGTATCTAAATATTATTGGTACTTATATACCATTTATTGATCCATTTGACTTATTAGTATCATTGAATATTTTTTCCTCTTGGAGACATTAGGTATTGGACACTTGTTGAATGTGATGGAAACTTCCTTATCACGTTAGAAAATTATAACATATGTATATATAAATTCAGATTAAGATTTAATGTAGATATGAGATTATAACATGTTTATCATAAAGTAAGAGTACGATTTGTGTACTTGGAATCAAAGAGAGATTCATCTTGTTGTGGTATTTTTCTACATAAAATTATAAAGAGTGTAAGAGAAGAATGCTCTGTTCCTAATAGGATATTAGGGTTAACTTAAAACTGTTTAATGAGAGAATAGTTTTTATATTATTGTATGAGAGCAAGGACCTCTCATTAGGCAATAAAGTAAGTAATCCTACCTATCATAAGCTATTCATATTAAAAGTCTAATTATAATTTCCATATTGGTTAATTGCTATAATTAAATAATAATTTCATAATTGATTTATTAATAATTGAAAACAATATATTTTAAATAATTGATTAATACTAATCAACATAATCAAATAATCTAATATTTTCCTACTTAGATAGTAGTAGTCAATTATCAGAAATATATGAATTATTAGGAAGAAAACATCAATTATGGTCAAAGCACATATCAACCAACAATTTAAGAAATATAAAGTTTAATATTGTAGATATGATATCCAATAGGGACATATATCATACATGTTAATATGCTCATATTTCGCACAAAAGGATAATTGACAAGAAAAACACAATAATACAAATGTATCATCTCAAAGAATAGTCTAAGAATATTAATAATGCTATAAGAGATATAATAATAAAAGTGACGTTATCTCATACATATCTTATAGTAATCAACAAATATATAATTTCAGAATCCCATTAACCTAAGATATTAAAAAACTTAACCAAATCATATTGAGATATATAGTTTCGAAAAACTCTAAGCAAAGCTTTTAATTAGTGGATTTGCTAGCATGTTCTTTGTAAGAAGATACTTAGTCTGAGTCTGTAACTCTAGAATTTTCTCTTTAACAAATAGATATTCTATATCAAAATACTTTGAGCAAAAAGAGCTTTTGTTGTTTTAAAAGAAATGCAAAGTTAGAAAACCACATGGCTTGACAAACAACATACTCTACTAGAAGTAGTTATAAGTGTTTATTTAACAAGCAACCTTATAAAAAGCAACAAACATTGCTTTCATGATAAAAGTAGTTATAAGTGTTTATTTAACACTTTTCAACAAAATAGCTCCTTTTACCATTATTAAAATAAAGCTAGAAATAGATTTTTGGTTGTGAGGACAACATACAAAATCGAAACCAGAATAGTTAATGACTTGAAGTTGATCAGACTTCTCATAGTCAACATATAATTCTTAATGCCTTACAAATATCTCCCGACCTCTTTATAGCTTTCCAATAACCCTGCTCAAGTATATCCTTAAAGTATTAATAGCAAAAGCGATGCTAGGACAAGTACAAACTTAAGCGTACATAAAATTACCAACAACAAAAGCATATGGAACCTATTTCTTCTTCTTCTTTTAATATTTTGAAGACATTAAAATTTAGAGAGCTCATTATCTTTTTGAACATGTACAACACATGGGAGTAAGAATGTACGTTAAACTAATTGAGGACCTTTTCAATATACCATCTATGAAACAAGCCAAGAATGCCACATGACCTATCATATTAAATTTGGATGCATAAAATAGTTGAAGCATTACGAATGATTAAATTTTACAAAAAAAAAAAAAAATAGAGAGCTAAAGTTTTTATAAATTTAACGTTACTCTGAAAGTGCTTATATATCCATTAGTTAGGATCAGATATTCGTAGTTCATTTTTAGAAAAACGTTACTAGGTTACTTCTTTTTATTAAAAAAACAATCGAATTAGATTTATATTTTTATTAACTATTTTATTTTTATTAAGAAAAACCTCTAAGCGCCTAATTTTTATTCCCAATTAAAAAAAAAAAAACCCTAAAAACCTAATTTTTTTTATAAGTCCTAAATTAAGTTTTTTATTTAAAAAAAACAACTAAGAGATAAAATTTTTATTAAAAAAAAACCTAAAGACCTAAAAACACAATTTTTATGAAATATATAATTTTCTACATGATAAAACTTTTATATAAAAAAAATGCCTAAATCATGGAAAAGATATCTAACTATACAAAAAATGCTTAAATTATATAAAAAATACCTAATTATATAAAAGATGTTTAAATGAAAGAAAAATCTAAATCATGAAAAAGAAGCCTAAACCATTGAAAAAATATATATAAGAGAATCCTAAACCATATAGAAGAAACCTAAACTATAGAAAAAAATACTTAATTGTGGAAAAGAAGGCAAACCATAGAAAAGAAGCTTAATTATAAAAACGATGTTTAATCATAGAAAAGATGTTAATTAATTTTTTTTTTTATTTTATGAAAATCTAAATAAGTGACAAAATGATTTTTTCTTTTTTTAGAAAACCCTAACATGCTTAATACAATTTTTCTAAATTAATATGATGTGCAAAGGATGAGCTTTTGTAAAATATGAGATTTTATAAAAAAAATGCCATTTTGAAAATATGAAATCTAAAAAAATTAATAATTTAACTAAAATTTAGCCTGACATATGTTCACTAGATACTAACACTATAACCAACTACTAAGAATTAAAGACCTAATAAAAATAAAAAAGTTAGTATAAGTTTTAAACTAATTATGCACAAAAATAGTGAAATAAATAAACAAATTGTACTAAGTGAAATAAAAAATAAGACAAACTATAGGTAATAATTAAAAACCATTATTATATTCTTGTGAGGCAAAGTACGCAAAGCTAATAAGAGCAATTAACTAAAACTACGAAAAGACAATTAAAAAAATACTAATAATAAACAATATAGGTAAAGATCACCTAATGAAAGGGAACAGGTCGGATCTCGATCTCTATCGCGCGCGCACGATTATGGAATTGGTCTAAGTAGTAGGTTCAGGTGTATCAGTGAATTGCAACAATGGGGATTGGCGATTGGCAATTAGCGATTATGTATCTCGAAACGTATATGTGGAAGAGAGATTAGGGATTGGGGATTGGGAAATTGGTGAAAAGTGATGATTGTGTTTAGTATTTTTTTCATCATGATGAACTCCCTTCTCTCGTTGCTCAATCTCTATTTATATAACCCAAAAACAAATCTTTTGAATAATTTTTTATATAAATTAATAAAAAATCAATTTAGATTTGAATCTATACAAATTTTTAATGGATTTTACATTGTCGTTTTAGATTTTGTTATCTCCAATAATCATTTAGGCATGATTATCTTAAATCCAAATAACAATTCGATTTGTTTTGGGTTTTGTTAATCTTTTTTAATGTTTTTTCTTCTTTTTTTGAAAATTTTCTATTTTTTTTATCATTTTTCAAATTTTTGTTATTTTCTGAATTAGGACCTTTTTTTAAAAAAAAAAAATCAAATTACAAGAGGCAAAAATGAGATATCTACAATATATATATATAAATTAACATGGTCATTAAAATAAAAAGGAAAGGAAACAAAAACCATATCGGTAAGTGAATAATCATATTACTATCAATATATAACTAATAGATTTTTTAGGATATTGCATGAATCATCTTGCTACCAATATCAATTTATATTGTGATATTTTATTTCCCTCTATTTACTTTTGTCACTTGAAATATTATTAATTGAATTTACAAATTTTCAAATTGCTAAGTTTTGTCGTCACAATAAATAAAATATAGATTTTTTTTTTCTCACAATGACTTCAAGAGACTATAAGGAATTACAATTTTATGATACAAAGCTGTAGAATAATGTTGGTAAGGAGATTGGATTGCTAATTAGAAAAAGTTTGAATGACATTATTTTAATTTATTCTTTTATCCACCTAAGTTGCCACAAACCAAGAATTACAAGAAAAAGATTTAGTTAAATAGAAGATATTGAAAATATTATTTTTATTCTTTTGTGACATTTAACTCAATGAGACAACTTTATTATCTCTCCCATTAAATTTGACGATATACCATCAAAACTTGATTTTTCAAAAAAGTTTAAAATTTTATATCCGACGAGTGAAAAACCATCTTTTCATAATTATAAACCCCACAACTTGAGTAATTTATTTTTAAATATGTATATGAATATCTATGGTAAAACAAAACCTTTAAGTTTAACAAATTACAAATAAGACTCAATCCTTTTAATTATTCATCAATGTTTAAGAATCAAATCAAGAGAGTTTATGCCTTTTGGTATTTAATCAACATATAGTCCATATAAATTACATTCAAAATCTTAAAATACATTGAATGACAAATCACGAATTTACATGACAAGCACATCATTCAAACATTTAAAAAATCGATGGACTGTAAGATACTTGCAAAAAAACATCCATCTCCTATAATAAAATATAAAATTGTACCAATTACGAATTGACATGATTTCACCACAAATACCAATAACACTATTATCGAGACAAAAAAAAAAAAAGCTTATGAATCATGAATTTATTGCAAATTCTAGACCAAATCCATATGTCCATGGGAAGGAAAAGTCATAAGTATGGAATACTTTATGAATTAGCATATTACAAATCTAAAAATGAATTCATACATGTGAGAAATTTCATGATTTGTAGATTCGTAATTTATAGGAATTGCCAAAATTCATGATTTTGAATTATTACCAAAACTCATGATTCGCAGATTCAAGGAAATTTATTTGTTCTTGAAATATACAATATAATTTATAAAACTTGTCAAAAACTTTTCATTGTGATGAATCTAACCAAGAATACGGATACACGTTATCATTTTCCTCCATTCATAAAACATCAATCTACGAATCCAATTATCTGAAAAGGTAAATTTATATATTCCTCCAAAACACAAATATGAATAAATTTATTATCAAATATTTATGGAACAAAAACTGTAATTCAACTTGTTAACTTGGTCAAAATCAAAATCAACAAAATTAAGGTTTATAGATTCTAATTCAATTTTGACAAATACAAAAGTAACAATTATAATCTATATCTACAATGGCTCTGATACTAATTGTTGGAAAATTATTACATATGTATATATGAATTTAGATTAAGATTTAATGTTGATATGAGATTATAACATGTTCATCATAAAGTAACAGTACAATTCGACAAGATATTAAAGTTATGTTAAAACGGTTTAATGGGAGAGTAGTTTTTATATTCTTATCAGATGAGAGCAGGAATCTCTCATTAGGCAACAAAGTGAGTAGTCTTACCAATCATGGACTATTCACATTAAAAGCCCAATTATAATGTTGATATTGGTCGATTGCTATAATTATTATTATTAAAAACTTAATTACAATATCCATATTGGTCAATTGCTATAATTAAATAATAATTTCATAATTGATTTATGAATAATTCAAAAGGACATGTTCTAAATAATTGATTTATGATTAATACCAATCTACATAATCAAATAGTTTTACTACATAATTGGATTAAGTTAACCATCAATATTGTTACTTATAAATAGTTATTCAAGAAATGAAAATAAGCTTTCAAAACCATTCTACTCTCTCCTAATTCTCTAAAGACTTGTTTTCATTATTTGAAAATCTATGAAAGCAAGAATTGAGATTCTCTTAGTCTCTCAACTTGTGGTAGCCAGAGCTAAGCCCAATGTGGGTTAGTAAATTCCTTCAGAACGATACCGATACAACATCCAAACTACAAGAAACTATTAAATCTGTTAGTCCTCAAAAAGAAAAAAAATATATTTTAGGTACGTATTACTTTACCTCTAGTTGTTTAGTATGGCAAACTAGTATTTCTCATTTATGATAATCTTCAAGGATGACAATTATGATGCTATTACAAAAAGAAATGGCTTACCTTAAATAAAATATGATATTTTGATGAATTATGGGTTGTTGGTCGATTTTGATGTTTAGTGCTTATTTTGGTATTTATAGACTTGAAATGTGGTGAATACAAATTTTATGTAAACAAATGTGATTGATATATATACATACATACTAATAATGTTATTATATACATTGATAGACCCTTATAGTACATCAATATGGTGTATACTAGCAATATACAATGATGTTGAAATAGATTTTGACAAGAAAAGTAGTTGATTTTGTAAATAAATGTATTTATGAGGTTTAAATCACTCAACTTTCAACTACATGCCCATATCAATTTTATTAAATTGGAATGTTGGTTAGGCCATTGCAAAACTTTCGATGAGTTAAGTTTAGAAGGTATTATGGATTGCTAGTCATATTGTATTGGAATGGAATTTATTATAATAAATTGCTAAATAGATATAGATGGGACTATTTGAAATTAAGTAACAAAAACCACAACTTGATCATATTAATTTGAATTAGGAGTGAGCATTTCGAGTTATGAATAAGGCTGGTTGAGTAGAGAAATGATGGTACATAGACAAGAACATGGAACATTGAATAAGATTATAAAGTATATAGTTGAGTAAGAATGTAAGTTAGAAACTTCGTTGGGTAAGAATGTTAGACTTAAATGCATTCAGAAGGTGAGTTAGATGGTTTTTTTATAGTAACCTTAAACTTGGACTTACTCAAAGAGTGAGTTAGAGGATTCCTAACTAAGAATCCTAAGCTTAGACTAACTCAGAGAGTAAGTCAAGGATTTCCTCGATTACAAACAAAAAGCTTAGAGAGTGACTTAAAGGATGTCCTACATAAGAATTTATCTAAATAACCTTAATTCTTAGATAATAGGTACAAATATTTCTCCAAGTATAGAAGTAGTAAACTTTATCTAATAGATGATAATCAAATTACTCTTATTTCCATAATTTATACAAAACCTAAAACTATTAGTTGCAATGTAAGAACTGTTGATGAATCAAAGTCTAACAATTGTGATTGACTTGGGCAACTAAGCTCCAAGTAAGTGGGATCAACACTTCATAGTATTTTGGAGGATTATTTCAAAATACTTGGAAGCTTTGATATGTTTCTACTCGTGATCATAGTTAGCTTTTTGTGCTTACGTGATACATGTGTTTGAAAATTGATTTGCTATGGTAGGAGCTGAGCTTTAGGCTATGTTTATTCTGTATACATTGTTCTGCTTGGATTGTTTAAGATTAGTTTATTACTCCAAAAATGAATTAGCTTAAACTTAGCCTAATGTCTAACCTGACATTCATTAAACCCATTAAGGGAGATGATTAGGGTTATAGGGCAAAACACTGACCCTTCAATAAGTATAGCTAAAATGGTCATTTCCTCATCCTTAGTCGAATTAGGTGATAAAAGAAGAGATTGTGACAAGATTAAGGATAGTAGTTTGAAGATAGTCTTGAGTAGAGGGTGTTCTCCATTGCATAAGCTTCAATTTGGTTTCAATTGATGAGTATGTGATGTCAAACTCCTCAATTTAGATTAAAGTCAGCACAATTTCTCTAATCTTACAATGGATCAAACAACGTCATGTGATGGCACTTACTTATACATGTAGTGTATTTAACTAACTCATTGAAAACCTTGGTCATTTCACGTTGGATATATACTTCTGTTTATGTTCCACTTATTGAGCATTTACTTTTATAGGTTTAAAGTTGAACATAGAAATCTACCTAAATTTAGATTTCCAATAAACAAGGCTGGGAAGTAAGGATAATAGAGATATGGCTAGATTTATCTCCTTTCTAGTTTTCGTACTTTTGGAAAATTAATTAGGTCTCATTAGGCAACCCGGTAGTTTTCATCTATTAGGTTAAAATGTATCCAAAAATACCTATGGGTTTGTATACTTTTATCTCAAATGTAAGCTCGTACATATATATTTCACTATAGAAAGGTATAACTGGTCTTCTATAAAAGTAATTTTGAAAGATTATACCATAAATTTTATAACAGATAGGTTTTGAATTAGATGCCTCAAAGCAATTTAGTTGAGTACGCTTTATGTAGATCAAATCTACAATAATAACCTTAAGGTCAGCTTCTATCTTAGGATGATTCACATAACAGGTTATTATGATTTTATTTATTTAAGGCATAACAGAAACCAAGCATTGGAAATGAAAAAAATCTTCTTCGTATTTCCTTCTAATGTATCTAAACACAAGATATATTTAATATATCTTCATTTTTTTTTCACTCCTTTCTCTTAATATCTACTCATTCTACTCATTTCATTTCCCCATTTACCAAATATGACAAAAATCTTTACTCCATAATTTTGATTCATAAGCAAGGTGTAAAAATATTAAAACACTTTTGTTCCCTTAGGTTTATTGAAATAAAATTGATATTATGCTTTTATTACTTATGTAATAATTATTTCCTATTCTCTCTCTCTTTTTTTTTATTCATAAATAATTTCACTATAAATAGTGTTTATCTATTCCACATAACGTGAAATTGAAAAAGAATTTTCATTTTTTCCTTTATATGAAGAATTACTATTCTTGTGAAATGTAATTCTTATTTCAAAAATGTTTATAATCATAAAACTAAAATAACATTAGAAGAATAGCTAACACAAATTGACAGCCTAGGTGTTGGTTTTGTGTTATAAATAGGTCGCTCTTGATCATGCCTTTTAGCTTGATGTGCAATTTAATATGGCTGTAAACGTCGTCGAGCTTAGTTTTTAAAGGCTTAGGCTCTCAAATCATTTAAAAATTATTTAGTTTGAGTTAGGTCGTGCTCTCATCAAGGCCAAAAATTGTAGGCTTGCACTCTCGAGTCTTTTAAAAACTTGTCAAGTTTGAACTGAGTTACGTCTTTATTAAACTTAAAAGTTACAGGTTAGAGCTTAACTCATTTAAACTTGATTAGATAAATGAGTTTTGTTTTGAGCTTGAATGTAACTTGTTTACAAATCAAACTCAATCTAAGCCAAGCTCGAGTACCTTGGGAGTAGCTCGGCTTATTTTTAGACTTATGGTATGAGATAAAGTTAAACAGAGCAAGCTAAATATGCAAACTCAATAAATATATAAATAAATTAATGAATAATGAATAAATATTATATTATATTATATTTTATCTCATATCATATTATATATTTGTGTAATATTGTATAGATATTAGTTTTAAATTTTAATTATGTATTATATAATTGTAATATCTATATAGATCTCATGAACTCGCTTTAAAGCCTAAATAGGAGCTTAAACTCAACTCATTTAAATAAATAAGTATTTTTCTCCACTTGAACTCAACTTATTTACAAAAGCTTATTTCAGCCTCACTACAAGCCTAAGCTGCAAAATTGTCAAAGTAGCGATTCTAAGTAGAGGGTTTATAAAATTGAGGTGTAAAATCGAAATGTAAAAACGTAAATTTCTATAACTTATGTGTAATAACTTTAAAAAATTACGGATATATTTATAGTAATTATTTAAAACTTAAAATACATTATGAAAATAAAAAAATGAAGAAATTAAATTTTTGTTTTCGTAGAAATTATTAATATATAATCTAACATGTACAGAAGAAAGACAAATAAAGCTGATGCTAAACTTTTTTCCATTTTAAAAAAAAATCTGTAAATTAAAGAAAATCAAACATTTTAACTTATTTTAAGTTATTGACAATATAAAATAAAATACATAGTTTTCCTTGTAAATTATTAGAGCTTAAACTTAGATAAAAGATATAAACATAAAATAAGAGATTGGGAGAGAAAGAAAGATGAAAAAAACTGGAATATGATGGGTTGAATATGATAGGCCAAATATTCTAATGCTTTAATAGTTGAAGACTTGCAAGAGGCTAGTTGTTTTTTTTTTTTGTTTAATTTTTTAATCCATTCAATTTAGATATATAGAATCGATAAACTCAATAAAAAAATATAAATTTTTATTGAGTTTATATGTAAACTCGGTTAAAAATGAAAGTTTCTATACAAAAAAGATTTTACATTCGAATTAACTTGGTAGATCCATCTAAGATCGTAAACTCATAAAATCGCATAAGTAGAGTCATGATTTTGACAACTATGCTTAGCTGGATCTACAACGCCCCTATTCTTAATATATCATGTCACTTTTGTTAATAAATACAGTCTTTCCTTGAGTTTCAATAAGTTTAGGACTATTTATTTTTCATAAATTGGCCGTCTTCAGAAATCAAAAATCAAGATGCTCAAGTAGTTGTGTGAATGAAAAAAATCTAAAACACTTAGGTGCCTCAAGTGCTATGGTTCATCTTCTTGTCCTTACCCCAACATAACCCATATGTTCTCCTTTGTGAGACGCTTGGTTACCTACTTAGTGAATGTAATTATGGACCATAATTAAACGAAGTACTTATATAGGGGTACTGTTGTGTTAAGATCCTTGACTAGAGATAAAGTTACTTGTGAAAGGAAAAAACAAAAACTATGAGGGGTGTGAACTTTTTGACGTAGTCACTCTAATGGCTAAATCAGAATAAAGAGCAATGATGGAAGAGAGAGAGGGGGAGAAAATGTGCCCAAAGATTATAGAAAGTGAGGATCTTTTACTATGGGAGTCATCCTATGTTTACAAGAGACAAGACCAAACCATTTAAGGAATGAGATCAATTTTTCGAAATCTATTATGGATTTGGTGTGGTTTGCATCTTAATAGCTTTATTTTGCTTATTTACCAAGTTATTTTTGCATAGTCCTTGCTTTAGTACCCTAACTAGACCTATTCGACCAAGGCCAAAAGGCCTAGGTCTTTAGGAGATTAGAGGTCTTTACTTTGTTTTGAATGAGCTTATGGTTGATAGCTCGGCATTGACTCTAGTAAGGTCATTAGAGCTTTCAAGTGCTCGACTTGTATCTTACCGAGGGCAACCTAGTTGTAAGGAGCATGATCTAGGTATGGAGAGGTCAAATTGGGTTATGGGAGCTTAACACATATCTTAGATAAATCAATCTAGACCTGAAAGCCCATGTTCAAAATAACTTATCAACATGTAATCATTTATTGCATCTCTCCAATAACCTATTTCTTAATTTACAAAAAATTCACTCTTTATATTATTAAAAAAGTTAAATAATTCCTGACCAATATAGGCATTAATCCAATAAATCCCCCTACCATGAAATCCAAAAGGCTTGCAAAATTGTTGGTATGGAATATGCATGAAGCATAAAGAGCAAACAAATAAATAAAGAAAACATTAGAATTAAGTATTAATGAGTGGTGATGGTTTTCTCTATACCCAAAACCCACATGATAAACTCTAGCATTATTACCATATTCATATGTTAAATTTGGTAATAGTAGATATCATTGGTATAACTTCTAGGTGAACTCTTGGTGGTCAGTTAGCCGTATGTAGCAGTATACTTGAAAAAAGCCCCCTGTAGCATTACTAATGAGGCCCTTTGATGCTCAAGTTAGTAAGAAGAGTATTTGGGTTCTAAAGAATATGAGAGTTTGTAGACTGAGAGAGTTCTCAAGAGATTCTAAGATCCCCGTAATTGATGGCTTTCCTTTTATTTATATGTTAAGGGTGCTGACCTATTTGAACATGTGGCAAGAAAGGACTGGATAGAACGAAGTCCGAGGTAGTAACACTGTCAATGTGAGAAAGGAATTATTCTCTTCTACCGATCAGTAGAAACTTGGGAGACAAACCTATCATATCTACATGGGCAGTTGTTATAGCTTAACGGTTAAGCTGTAGGCTATGTGTTAGGCAGTCATTCAACATTTAATGAGGAAAGAGAAAGATATGAGGGGTGGGGGGGTAAGTAAGCCTAGCTATGCCAAATAGCGAGCTTCTTGAATTCTGCCTCAAGCTTGAGGCGTGCTCTTTCCCTATTTGCAGAAGGTATAGCTTATGGGCCATAGGAAGGGACTTATCAAATGTTCAAGGTTCAGCTCAAGCTAGGCGGATAGGACTTGGACATATGTCGAGTTGGTCTTTATACATGATGGGAGGAATCTAATATGTTGGTTGAGCTCTCAAGTAAGCTTGAGCCTTTGAAGCCTTGGGCTAAAGGGTGACCGTTAACACTTGCCCCCTACTTTCCTTAGCACTAGAAAGGTAAGGAGGGTATTGCATGCTTGGGCTTGGAAGGCTGAAGCCCCAGTAAGACAACCTGTAGGAAGAAGTATGCGTGGCCTTAAGCATTCAGGTGTAAGGAGTTGTCGGAGCCTTCTAGATGTGACACTTAAAATGATTGTTGCGTATTGCTATCTTTTCCAAACTGAATAACAATGCCTGGAGAAGTATGTTGTACGCGTAGCCATTAATGTGCCTAAGAAATGTTGTAATCAAGGATTAATGATGACATTAATGGTGACTCTTCATTGCCATCTTACCTCGATCATCAAATGGGTTTGTAGTGATATGTAGACAACTTAAGATTTCCTTTCTTGGCTATATAAAGGCTCGATGTAAGGTAATGTTTCTTCATTCTAACTCCATCACTTCATTCCATAGTTTTGAAACTTCGAAGAATGTGACAAAACTCTTTTCACCTTTGTAAGGTATGGAAAATGTCTAAGTCAAAGAGGATCATATTGTGGGAGAATGTATAAACTTAGGCTATGCCCTCACGGTGGCCCCCTTAAATATTAATTAAGGGATGTAGTAGGTTACTTGATAATTGGGGCTAGCCATTAAGTATTGATTGAGGGGTGTACATGGACTCTTCAATCTAGTAAGGGGTACTCGAGGATACGTCCTACGGTTATTGTAGCTTCAACACCATAGACGTATGGGTATATATAGTGATGTTCGAGTGTTACTTGTTGTTTATGGCGTTTTTGATATTGAGAGAGGGTTCCAAGGCAGCTTGGGGGTAGCTAACAGAATCAACTCTACAACTCTCAGGGGTTCTTAAGCTTGAGAACATGGCAATTTGTAAAATTTCGTATACTCTCGAGGTCAATTCAAAGTTAGTTGCTGTTCATACCTTTGAGTACTTGGGTGGCTTCCATTGGACTCAGATCTTCCCCACGGTTCTCATCTACATATTCCAAGTAGGTCGGTTGTCCCATGGCCTTTTTGATGAGTAGGGAATTTTTTTAAAAGCTATCGATATCAACGTTGTAGGTTTAGGCATGGCGAAGGAAGGACTCACTATTACATCATATTAGACAAGATAGGGTCCTTGCTCAAAGTGATTACGGAGGTAGAAAAATGTTGTTTATGCGTTTCCAAAAGATTAAGGCCATCAGCTCGAGTGTCGGAGGTCTGTCATGGTTTACCAGGGCAAAATACTAAGTTGGGTTAAAGTTGTAAGTAGACTGGCCCGAGTAGGAGCCCTTTAGTATAGTTGAGTTAAAGTTGCGAGTTGGAAGCAAGCATCGACACCAATTAGCAGTCTTTGCTGTAAATTTTCTATTTTTCTTTTTGCTAATACTCGGGGTTGGTATGCTGACCCTAAGCCTTATAAACTCTTTAACTATTAAATAAAATGAAATGAACATTTCGTACATGCTCATCTATCTTTATTTTATTCCTTAATTGTCTTAGCCATCTTTTAGTTGTTTTTTTGTTGCGCTCGTTATGTTGCTAATTCCTTTCATGATTGTCCATTGAGTACTTAGGGACATAGCTGAGCACTATCCCGCGCTTTTCGAGTACATAAGGGGCTCATTCGAACTTATTCGTTTTGGAGCCCTTTGAGCACTTAAGGATGTCCTCGAGGGCTTGGTTATTAATCACTTGTTGGAGAGATGTAAAGGTTAGTGTAACTAATGTAACCATTAGGATGCTTAAGGTCTTGGAGGGGCATAAGCCACCCAATCGGTACACATGAATGCTAAGTTGGCAATCCATCTATCAATGAATTTCAACTATTGATTCTTTGGTTAAGACACGTGGGCACTCGCAATGGTCATTGGTGAAGCAAAGCTTTGCTTAACTGCAATTGCCTCTATAAGGGGCATGAGGGTCAATTTGCCTCTTACTTGATTTTTAACCTTGCTAATACTCTTCCCAAATGCTTTCAACACCTTTTCCCTCTCTTCCTTAAGCTTTCCCTTTTATTTTTTTAAGTTCTCAAGAGATGGATGATCAACAACAACAAGAGAGTCGATTCATAGGTGAGGGATCTAATATTAAGGACCATAGAGAAGTCAAGGTTGTGTACGACCCTACTCCACCCCAAAGAGATGGCGATGCTAATAACCAATCGCAAGCAGTCCAACTTCTTGTAGGAAATGAGAAAGGCCTTTGCATTAGATAGGTCTTTGCATAGATGTGCGCTTAAGTAATTGGAGAAGATTGTAAAGCTATGGCCAAGCAAAGAGGGGGTTGGATCTTCATTGAGGTGAAGTACGTACATGCCGACGAGTGATGGCATCAAGTTTTCTAGGAGGTTCCCTAGAATACTAATATTTAGGAGGTAGAGAAGCTCGAGAAGGGTAATTAGGTGTGTGACTATGAGCAATGAAAACCACTCATTCTACTTGTATTGGAAGGCAATTGAGATGGGCTTGCATCTACCGTTTACTTCTTTCCAGTTGGACATCTTCAATTACTTTTAGGTGTCGATGGGCTTTCTCCACCCCAATACGTAGCAAATATTAGTAGCCTTTGAGGCCTTATTAATTTTTCACATGACAAAGTTAATGGCTCGATTGTTTCGGCATTTCTTCTAGTTAAAGGGTTAGTAGGAGGGTTAGGTGTATTATGCAAGTAAAGAGCTAAATTTTACACTCTTCCATGGAAAAAAGTCAAACATAAACAATTGGAAGTTCCAATTTTATAAGGTAAAGTTGCCTTACAAGCTCGACTTCCCAACTGAGTGGAGTAGGTCGATTTATGCATCGCCCATGAGTTACTTCTAAGAGGAGGACAATGAAGCAAAGGAATGGATCTTGGATATGGCACAATTCATGGATGGATTTCATGTGGAGAACACTGTGAGGGGGTATCTTCGTAAGGAGAGATTGTATGGTTAAGAAATAGGTGAGTAAGCATGTGGCCAAATAGGATAGCTAAGAGTCTACTGTAGTTGTTTGCTTTAGGGGAGCTTAGGCCATTCATCCTTGGTAAGTAATTTTGTTTGGTATTTTCATTTTCTCATTATATTAACTTTCTTGCTGTGTTTATAGTGTATGACCTATATAATGAGTCCTTCAAGGAGAAGATGATGAAGGTGAGGGAATAAAGGATGAAGGAGAAGGGAAAGAGGCTTATTGAGGAGCAAGGAGAAGCCCATGCGGTGAAGAAGAGCAAGAAGAGTACTACTGGGAAGTGGAAAGGAAAAAAGTCTATGGGTAAGGGTTCAGTAGTCGTCCCCATCGCGGTGTCACTGAGAGTTATAGTTAAGCAATAAGTGGTTGCAGTAAATGCTTTGGTAGCATCCTAGCATGAGGAACCCGTTGATAAGGAGTTAAAGAGACTTGTCTCTTATCAGCCAGTATAAAAGAGGCTATCAGAGGAGAGGACTGTAGAGATTGTTCGAGCACTTCAGGGCTAAGGGGCCACTGATGTTATAGGGGCTGATGAGATTCCTAAGAGTTAACCTGTGCAGGTGATTGACCTCAAGTTTGATGTGGGCATGGATGTTGAGGTACCTACGAGTCAATAGGTGGATGCAGTTGTTGGTTTGTGGCCCCTACTAAGGGAGCATGTGGAGATGTTTTGTGATAAGAGCTACAATGAGAGCATATTGGTTACTTTGCAGGGGCTAGCTAGCGCTGTGAGTATGTGCTAGCATGCGTTTGCACCTGGGGAGACTCTCCTTAATTAGGTATAGTTTTAGATTTTAGCTTTTTAAGTAAGTCTTTTTCGGCTTACATTTGCACTAATGTTACTTACTTTAGCCTTCTTCACACCACTACCAACAATCAAGGCAGGGTTGATAAGCTGAAGAAGGAATTAGAAGGGTTGAGGGAGCGGATCTTAGCCATGCAAAAGGACTATAAGCAACTTGATGAAGAGAAGGTTCGACTTAAGCATGAGTTAGCTAAGGCAAGGTCTTAGGTTAGCCCAATAAAGAAGTTAGCTGAGGACCTAGAGGCTGCACTCATTGCTTGTACTAAGGAGCTGGAGGTTGCCAAGAAGGAGGCAGAAGACGCTAAGAAAATGGCTTAATCCGCTAACCAAAAGGCAAAGGAGGCAAAGTCTGCAACGAAGGAAGTAGAGGCAGCTAATGCTGTGAGGAAGGAGCTCAAAGGCTCTAGTACAGTTTCAAGAGAGGGAGGTTAAGCTAAAAGAGGGCAGGGACCTAACTGAGGTGGTGATAGAGAGGTTGTTCCCAGTGTTTAAGTCAGGGGATAACTTCAGGGCCTCTATCGATAAGGCTGGGTAGGAAGGGGTAAAACTAGCAAGGGAGATAATTGAGGAGGAATACTCTTACGTGAATCTTAACTGCCTCACTTAGTTAAGGAAGGGGTCTCAACAAGTACAAGGGGAGTGGATGAAGAAGTAGACCTGGACGACGATGAAGTTAGTAAGGAGTACGAAAGAGAATGGTGATGTTGAGGAGGATAGTATAGGTACTATCGAGGCTAGGGATGACGGAGGTAAATGAGCTAGTGAATATTTGTTGTTATTTGCTGTTAGTTAAGTGGTAGTTTTGTGTTTGTCTTTCTTGTTGCTTTGTTTTTGTTTGATGTATACGGGCTAAGATGTCGGCCCTTTAAGCCTTAGAACTGCCTCACTTGGTTAGGGAAGGGACCTCGATAAGTACAAGGGGAGTGGATGAAGAAGTTGACCCAAACGATGATGAAGTTAGTGAGGACGTGAAAGATGACGGTGATGCTGAAGAGGACAATACAAGTAATGTCAAGGTTAGGGACGACGGAGGTAAATGAGCCGATGGACAATTTTTGTTATTTGTTGTTAGTTAAGTGGTGGTTTTGTGTTTTTCGTTCTTTGTTGCTTTGTTTTTGTTTTTGTTTGATGTATACGGGCCAAGATGTCGGCCCTTTAGGCCTTGTAACTATGACAGATGATATGGATGGAAATTTTGCAAGTATGGTTCACTTCTTGTTGTACATCTCTGATAATTTACTTTTGTGTGCCTATTCTTTCTCATATTCTTCTTCCTTTTTTATGCTTAAGTCTTTGCATTTAATCGTAACTTTAATTGTGGAGTAGTTCTTGGTCTTATGTTCTAGTTATGTGGCATTAGGGCATGCGTTTGAGAACCCCAGTCCAAGTACTATTCAGTTGGGAACATTGAGCACACTGAGTGTAGCTTTAAGCAAAGCGGTCAAGCATTATAGACTTGATCTATGTGCTCTCCTTATATGAACTCTCAAGTATGAATACTTATCGACCGCTCGAGGTAGGGCTTGAGGATTTAATGTTCTTAAGAGTAGGGATCGGCAAGAACATCCGGACGTCGAAGATGAGGATCAACTCGACTTAATCTAGCATGTTGTGCTTATCAATGGACCAATGGTGGGGCTTAATGATGATCAAGCCATGGTATCAAAGTAGGCAATAGGGTGGGATAAATACAAGCCTTCCTTTTCATTTCTTCTTCAAATTTTATCAAGTACACTCAAGTGTTTTTTCATATTATAACAAGTAAAGCCTAAAGTTGTCAACATTCCAAGTTCTAAGGATGGGTTCTCCATCCATGGTCTCTAACCAACAGGCTCCAGTACTCTTGTTTTCTTTGACTCGAACGGGATCTTGCCAATTTGGGGATAGATTACCCTATCCTTTTCCGGACCTTGTGCTTTTTACTTTGCGACAAACTAGGTCTTTAGGCTAAAAAACCTTATACTTGCCTTTTTTGTTGTAGTACCTGACCACCGTTGTTGGTAGGCCTCTACTTGAGCCCGTGCAACATCTGTTACTTCATCGATAGTTTCTAGGCTCGCTAAGAGAACTACTTTGTTAACATCAATATCAAAGTTCTAGACCCTAGTTATTGGGAGCTCTAACTTGATGGGCAATATGGCTTTTACTCCAAATTTAAGGCGAAAGGGGGTTTCACCTATTGTTATTATGTATGTAGTTCAGCATTCTTAGAGAATTGTCCAGAGTTGATTTACCTACTAACCACCCGTTTACTCAACCCTTTTCTTTAGGCTTCCGAGGACTATCTTATTAATGATCTCGACCTATCCTTTGGTTTCGGGGTAAACGACCAAGGTGTAATGGAGTTGGATATGATGCTTATTGAAGAATTCCTTGAACCGTGCATTGTTTAACTATTTGCCATTGTCCATAATTAAGGCATATTGTACCTTGAATCTAAATAAAACTTTATGCTATTCTTGTAGTGATGCTCGTAACCGCTTGTGCTTCCACCTACTTTGTAAAGTAGCCCATGGCAATCGGGATGAATTGACATCCTCCAAATGCCTTCGAGAATGGTCCAAGGACATTAAGTCCCCATTAAACGAAGGTCCATGGGCTTATCAAGGGGCAGAGTTCCAAGCTGGGGTACGCAGTTAATGGATGCATGCTTCTAACAACTATGGCATTTCTACACTAATGCTCTTTCATCTTCCTTCATTGTTGGCCAATAATAACCAAGACAGAGGCCTCAAATATACAAAGCTTAGACCTAGATATGGTTGCTATAGATGCTTGCATGGAGTTCCTCAAGGGCATAGAGACCTTCTTCCATTCTTAAGCAATGAAGGAAGGGCATGTTGTGCTTATGTCGATATAGGACATCATCAATGATAATGGTAGTCAAGGTAGGGTACTGGTCTTTAAGCAGTTGAGAAGGGGTCCATCTAAGATGGCTTGGTAGGTGTGGAGTGGATAATAAGGATTTGCTGCAGCAGTTCATCAATAATTTGTTGTAGCATATATTGGAGGAGCACTTGCTCGTCAGTTTTGTAGGGTAGAGGTACAATTGTGGATACGAGCTTGGATAGGTGATTTTCCTTAAAGTTTTCTTCCTAAGGAATTTTGGTGATGCTTTAAGAGGTGAAGTTAGAGATAAGGTCCACACTATTTAGAGGTACTTCACCATGGCTTCTCCCTTGGTCTCGTATTCTCTTTTCACCTACTATAGTACCAGCATAGAATCCAAGTAGATGTCGAGTTTCTCGACAATGATGTTTGTTACGATCTTCAATCCTGTGATAAGGGCTTCATACTTAGCTTCATTATTGTTAGCGGAGAATTTGAACTTGAGTGTGTATAGGACTTTGGTGTTGTAAGGATCTTACAAGACTATTCTTGCTCTACCTTCCTGAGTATGGAGAGTCTAACTGGTATATTAGTATGGGTAGGTGCTTCTTCCTCTCTTGTGTATTCAACTGATAAAGTCGGTGAAAACTTGTGCTTTGATGGCTTGTCTTGGGTGGAACTGAACGCTATGCATACTGAGCTCCAAAGAGTATTTGACCATTCTCCCTAATGCATTCAGCTTCTACAAAAGTGTTCATAAGGGTTGGTTTATGAGAATGATGATGGGATGGACCTAATTCTGTAAGCAACAATTACCACAACGAGGGTGAACTTCTCAATGCCTGTATATTTAACCTCGAGCCCCTACAAGATGTAGCTAATGTAATAGGCCGATGTATGCTTACGCCCATTAGCTCAAATGAACACTAAGGAGAAGGCTCAATAGCTTATGGCCAGTTACAAGTAAAGTTTTTCTCCAGTGGTTGGCTTAGAGAGCACGGGTGGGCTCTCAAGTAAGCCCTTGAGTTTGTTAAAGGCAGCTTCACATTTTTCTATTCACTAGAATTCTAATGGGTTCTTTAGTAATTTGAAGAAATCTGAACATTTATTACTACTCCTAAAGAAAAAACAGTTGAGCACAATTATTTTGCCCGTAAGGCGCTGGACATCTTTGATTTTCTGAGGGCCCTTAGTATTTGGAATGACCTTTATCTTATTGGGATTAGCCTCTCTATTGCACTCTGTAACCATAAACCCTAGGACCTTGCCTGATCCTATGACAAAGACATACTTCTAAGGTTTAGCTTCGTTTTATACTTCTGTAGTGTATCAAAGGTTTCACGTAAGTCATTGATGTAGTAGCTCTTGTCCTTACTTTTGATGATCATGTCACCAACATAAACTTCGATATTTCTTCTAAGATGGGGTTTGAAGACGACCATTAATAACCTTTGATATGTGGCCCATACGTTTTTTAGGCCAAAAGGCATGACCTTATAATGGTATGTTTCGAAGTCAGTAAGAAGGAGGTGTGGACTTTGTCTTCATGGGCTATGCAAATTTGATTGCAGTCAAAATAGGCATTTATGAAGCTTAATCTTACATAGCTTAATGTAGATTCACTAGTTAGTTGATTCATAGGAGCAGGAAACAATCTTTAAGGCAAACTTTGTTAAGATCGTTATAGTTAACGTACATACGCTACTTGCCATTAGATTTCTTTACGAAGACCATGTTTCCCAACTAAGTAAGATAGCGTTCCTCTTTGATGAACCCAGCTCAGAGAAGCTTTTGTACTTCTTACTCAATGGCGTCTTACCACTTAGGTGTGAAGTGTCTTCATTTCTATTTCGCAGGGCAAACACGATGATGGACCGTGAAGTGATGTGTGGCCTCAAGTATGTTAATGATCCTAGGGATTTCTTCAAGGGATGTTACAAAGACATGTGAGTTGGGGTAAGGGAAGGTGGTGAGTTCTTCTCTTTCCCCTATGGACAAGGAAGTCCTTATTTAAGTGGTCTGTTCAGGGTAGTCGCTGTACTAGATGACCTCGGTTACTTTTATTGGTTTTGATAGGAATCGAGCTACTGGCCCTTTAACTTGCAGTTGAGCCCGAGGACTGGAAGGCTTGACGAGTCAAATTCTTCTACTCCAGTCGACTCCTGTCGATGCTTAGTACTTCTTTGCCGAGTCACTCCTTAAGTCGTACCAAATGATTACTAATCTCTCGCAGATAGAATGCCGAGAAATGAATGGCCAAGACAACATCCAATCCTCCCTCATGCTTGACCACTTACTTACTCGACATCATCCTTGCCACCATGTTGAGAGAAAGACCTTGGACTACATAGGCCATCCCTGCTTGGACAAGCCAGCTGGCAATACTGCTTTGTCTGCATCTTCTAATGACCTCACTAATACAACATCCCTACATATACAGGACCACATGTAGAATTCACCTTACTAATTATTGTTTCTGTAAATATTCATTTTTACCCTTTTGTATTATTGTACATTACTACTTTGAGGGAACACCCATTTTGTCTTTTCCCCTTTTAAGGAAGTTGCCCTAAATTCTTAGGTATAAATACCCTTTATATTTGTAAGTTGTAGGCAGACAAATTATCATTAATACACTTGAGTATTTTTTCCTTCCTAATGTAAACACTCTGTTATCTTACACTTGGCATCACTTTTATCCTTTCCCTTAAGCAAGGTTAGGTGGCAAGTAATCTCACCAAACCAATTCATGCATTACCTCAAATTGTGCTATGAATCCTCGGAAGTTCCATTGGTGCGTCATATCTTTTGGAGCTGTTTGTGGGTTTTTCTTAGCTTCCATTTATGCATTTTCCTCATTATACATTTTCTTCATTACTCCTTTCGAGCTTTCTGTAAGCTTGGACCCATCCAACAACAAGCTTTGTTAGTTCTTAGTTACGGTTCATATCATCTTGGTATCAAAGTGAAGGTTTTGTTCGAGTTGATGTATGTTTTTGAAGTTTTATTATAGTCTGTTTTGCATGTGTAAAACAGAGCAAGTTACTGTATTCATTTGAGCGTTGTGTTATTAACTATTAATTTCTTGAAGTATTTGTTTAAGCTTTGAATCTGTGAGAAAAAATGACAGACCTGAGTATAAATGTTGGTACTGGCAATGGCAGTAGAGTTATCCACCATATATGATAATGGAGTTGTCCAGAGAACTCCTAGAAACACTGACGGAAGACTTGATAAGGTAGCTAACCTTTCAATGGATTTAACTCGAGCTATTCATGTGTTGTCTTGCAAACTTACTAAGGCCACGCAAAACACCCTATAAGTTGCTCAACCTGTTAGAGGTCAGAACTCAGCTCGACCTATTTGAGGTAGAAGAGTAGGCAGACGAGTGAGTAGAAGGATTGATTTGGCAGACATAAGAGACAGGGAAGAAGAGTATTTTGAAGGAGAGCGTGTATGAATCCTTAAAGCATTCAACTATGTGAAGCTTCGAATTCCGAGTTTCAATGGATCTAGGAATGCTGATGAATCTCTGAAATGGGAAGAGAAGGTAAAGCATGTATTTGATTACTATCAGTATAAGGATTACAAGAAAGTAAGAACTAGTGCTATTGAATTCTCTAAATATGCCACCATGTGGTAGAAGAACTTCCAAGAATGAGAAAATGAGAAGGCTACCAAGAGATTAACACTTGGTCCGAAATGAAGAGAATGCTTAGAAACAGGTTCTTACTGGAAACTTATCTTCAAAATACCTTCACTCGGCTGCAAGAGCTGAGACAAGGAGGCCGAACTATTGACCAGTATACTCAAGAGTTTCAAATGCTCATGATCCATTGCAAAGTGAAGAAACTGCCAGCTTAAATTGTGTCAAGATTTATTACTGGATTGAGAGGTAATATTCGAAACATTATGGAGCTTCAATGATTCACCACAATAGATGAAGCTGTTAGGATCACCCAACAAGTGGAGAGGTAGAGAAAAGGCCAAGTGCCAACTAGAACGCCGACTAGCTGACCCGGATAGGGAAGTTACTAAACTCTACTAAGTACTAAGCTAAGTAGAAAGGTTGATGTCTGAGCTAACCAAAAAGGTTGATCTGACAATGAAGTACTGGAAGGAAGACAAGCTAGATCAAATCTTTCAAGTGCCAAAGGTTTGGACATATGGCTGCTTAGTGCCCAAACCGAAGAACGATGGTCATCAAAGGAGACGTCTCGAAGTTAGAAGTAGAAAGTATGAATAAGGAACCTACGGAGGAGGAGGTTCCTGCCAAGAAAGAGTTGATTGAGGAGGATATGTTTACTGAGGACTTAGATTAGTTGCTCATGGTTTTCTGACACACTATGAACGTGGAACCCTCATGAGAGGAGGAGCAAAAATAGAATTTGTTTCATACAACCTACAAGGTGAATGATTAGATATGTGCCCTCATCGTAGATAATGAAAGCTATACTAATGTGATATCACTCGATCTTATTTCAAAACTGAAGTTGCTGATTGCTGTGCATTTGAAGCTGTATAAGTTGCACTAGTTGAGTGAGAAATGATCATTACATGTCACTCGGCAAGTACTACTGCCGATCACTATTAGGAACTACTCTAACCAAATTCTCTGCAACATACTACCCATGTGTACTTTCCACGTATTGCTAGGTAGACCGTGGTTATCTGATGGGAGAGCCATCCATGATGGTTACAAGAATACATACATGTTTAAGAAGGATGACCGAAAGATCATACTGAACCCGATGCCGCCGAGAGAAGTTCATAAGTTGCAAAAGAAACTTGCTCATAGATCGAAGAGGCTCTAATGATGAGTAGAGCTAAGCTTTGAGAGGTCATCAAAGCAGACAAGCCAACCCTTATGTTGGTCAAGCGACTTTTAGAAATGAAGGAATGGGGTAAAGTACCTTAGGAAATCAAACAGTTGCTGGATGAGTATGCTGACCAGTTTTCGGAACAGTTACCTGAAGGATTGCCCCCGACCCAAGGCATAGAACACTGCATTGACTTAATACCTAGCACCACATTGCCAAATAAATCTGTCTATTGGATGAATCCCGAATAGGCTTCTAAGCTCTAATGTCAAGTCAATGAGTTACTCGAAAGAGGATACGTTAGAGAAAGTCTCAGCCTTTGCATTGTAATGGCACTTTTGGTGCCAATGAAGGACGAAACCTGGCGAATGTATGTAGACAACCGAGCTGTGAACAAGATTACAATAAAATACAGGTATCCGATCCCAAGACTCAAAGACATGTTAGATGAATTGAGTGGAGTCAATATTTTCAACATGGTTGATCTTAAATCTGGCTACTACCAAATCCGCATAAGGTTAGAAAACGAATGGAAGACTACGTTCAAAACTCAATATGGACTTTACAAGTTGATGGTCATGCCCTTCGGCTTATCGAATGCCTGAGCACTTTTATGAGACTAATGAATCATATGCTGAGACATCTCATAGGGAACTGTGTTGTGGTGGACTTTGACGATATCCTAGTCTACAGTGCCAATATGCCGAGTCACTGTAAACATCTTAGAGTAATCTTGGATATCCTCCGTACCAAGAAACTATTCGGCAATATAAAGAAATGTTGCTTTTGCCAAGAGGAAGTGGTATTCTTAAGTTATGTAGTCAATGGAGGAGACTTACAAGTCGATGATGAGAAGATCCGAGCAAGTGAAGAGTGGTCGACTCTTACTACTTATGTCAATGTGAGAAGTTTCCATGAACTGACTTTAGTCTATAGGCGGTTCATTAGAAATTTCAGTACCCCCGCCATACCACTTACTGAATTAACAAAAAAAAAAAAAAAACACCAACTTCTGATGGGGAGAAAGGAGGAGAAGGGTTTTGCCAAGATAAAAGAAAGATTGACCTCCACTCCGATGTTAACACTACTTGACTTCGACAAAATTTTTGAGTTGGAATGCGACGCATTAGGCATTAAAATAGGCTCTGTCTTAATGTAAGAAAGCCAACCAATTGCCTTCCATAGTAAGAAGCCCCGAGGACCCTAGTTAAGTTACTCCATGTATGACAAAGAACTCTTAGTAGTGATCCAAGCACTGCAAGTATGGCAACACTATTTACTATCGAGAGAATTTATTATATATACTGACCATGAATCGCTAAGGTACCTCCAAAATCAAACCAAGTTGTCAAATTGGCAGGCGAGATGGGTTGAATTTCTTGAAGGATTCAATTTTGTAATAAAATATAAGTAGGGAAAGAGCAATGTAGTTGCATGTGCTCTTTCAAGAAGGCATACATTTTTATTTGAATTGCAAACCCGGCTATTTGGGTTCGTAAGTATCAAAGAGCAATACTCTGAGGATCCACACTTTGGACCTATACTTACACGATGTATTGATGGAAGAATAGTAGATGAGTACCATGTAGAGAAAGGCTATTTGTTCCAAAGTGGGAAACTATGCATGCCGACTTGTTCCTTAAAGGAGTTATTGATCAGGGAAGCTCACAGTGGAGGACTCTCCGGACATTTAGAGAAAAGAGGACCTATGAACTGTTGAATGGCCAATTATTTTGGTCGAGAATGAGGAGAGATGTATACCGAGTTATCGAAAGCCGTGCTATGTGCAAGAAGGCCAAGTGCTGAGCCTAGTAAAGGAGAGCAATGCCCTTATCTATTCTAACATGGCCATGGACTAAATTGAGCATGGACTTTATTTTCGGATTGCTGCGAACTACCTGAAGCAAAGATTCTGTAATGGTTATTGTGGATAGGTTCAGTAAGATGGTACACTTTATGCCCTGTACCAAGACTAACGATGCTTCGGCTATTTTTGTCTTTTCTTACAGCAGGTTATGTAAATACATGACGTACTGAGAAGTGTAGTCTCCGATAAAAACCCGAAGTTCTTGAGCCATTTCTAGAGAACCTTGTAGCGTCGGCTAGGGACCAAATTACTCTTCAATACCTCATGTCGCCCCCAAACTGACGGTCAAACAAAGGTGGTTAATTACACTTTAGGATCACTGCTCTGAGCTGCAATGGGCAAGAACTTGGCTGATTGGGATGTCTACTTACCAGTAGTCGAGTTCGCCTACAACCAAACAGTACATGACACCACTAAACAAACTCCCTTCAAGGTAGTCTATGGATTCAATCCCAAGTTACCCCTCAACTACATCCCTATACCAATATCCATGCAAGAGGACCCTGATGCCTTGGCCAAAGCATGATGCCTTGGCCAAAGCACAATCCCTTTAGCACATATATGATAAAGTCACTCGGGACATTAACCAAGCTGTTAGAAGAATGCAAGAAAAGACCAAGGATAGGACTACTAAGCAATTCCAATCAGGAGACTTAGTATGACTGCACCTCAACAAGGAATGGTTCCCGAGGAAGAGAAGAACGAATTATACGAGTTAAGGGACCCTTCAGAATCCTCCAGAAGATCAATGACAACGCCTACAAGTTAAAGCTGCCAAAGGATTATGGGGTTTCCAACACCTTTAATATTATCAACCTCAGTCCATATCACCTTAATAAAGAACTGATCGAAGACCATCCAGATTTGATCCCAAATCTAAATCAGCCTAGAGGGAATGATGAGAATTGAGCTACTGGCCTTTTGAACTGCAGCCCAGCACGAGGACTAAAAGGCTTAACAAGTTAAATTCTTCTACTCTAATTGATTCTTGCCGATGCCGAGTACTTCCTTACCAAGTAACTCCTTAAGCCATGCTGAATGACTACCAATCTCTCATAGATAGAATGCCTAGAAACGAATGACCGAGACAATATCCATTCTTCCTTCATGCTTAACCACCTACTTACTTAGCATTACCCTTACCTACATGCAGAGAGAGAGACCCCGGACTACATAAGCCATCCCTGCTCAGCCAAGCTAGCTAGCCATACTGCTTTTTCTGCATCTTTTAACGACCTCACCAATATAACATCCCGAAATGTGGAATCCACCCCACCAATTATTACTTTTGTCAATATTCATTTTTACCCTTTTCTATTGTTGTACATTACTACTTTGGAGTAACAACCATTTTGTCTTTTTCCCTTTAAGGCAAGTTGCCTTAAATTCTTAGGTATAAATATCCTTTGTATTTATAAGCTACAAGTAAACAAATTATCATTAATACACTTAAGTAATTTTTTCCTTCCTAGTGTAAACGCTCTGCTATCTTATGCTTGGCATCACTCTTATCATTTCCCTTAAGCAAGGTTAGGTAGCGGGTAACCTTACCAAACCCATTCGTGCATCATATCGAATTATGCCGTAAGTTTTTGGAAGTTTCATCAGTGCGTCATATCTTCCGAAGCTGTTCATAGGTTTTGCTTAGCTTTCATTCATCATCGTTTTTTCACACATTTTCCTCCTATTCCTTTTGATCTTTCTGTAAGCTTGGACCCATCCAACGACCGGCCTTATCAATTCTTGGTTACAGTTCACACTAAGTTCCCCTCTTAAGTTTTGAGTGATATCGAGGGTAGACTCGATGTAAGATGTCGCTATGGTAAAGAGTTCGAGATAACTACTGGTTGTCGTACTCCTATGGACTTGGGGGAATTCATCGAGAGACATTTTTTATTAAAGTACGCATTGAATTTATTGAGGCTAGGCTATCCTAAGATGGTGCTGTGAGGGGACCTTTAGTCAACAACAACAAAATCGATTAGTTATGAGACTATCTACTTATCATCGCCTGCTAAATAAGTAACGTAATCAAACCTTTTATTAGGAGCGTCTTCCCTCTAAACCCAACAAGGCTTTACTTATAAGGTCAAAGTTCTTCTTCCAACTTATCCCTTATCTATTTATGGGTGGAGTAAAAGAGGATGCCCCCTCGAGCTGTCATTGTCTACAAATGTTTTAGGGACTTCGAGGCACCCAACGTCAAAGTTGATGACTAAAGGTTTGATATGGGAGCACTCAATGCCTTCCTTCTGATTGTCAAAGAAGGAGATAGTAGTATCTATTCCCAGCTTCTTCGTTTGGACAAAGAGTGCTTCATATGGGGGTTAAAGAGAGTAGTCTTTGTTTGATAGTCTTGGTCCACCTGTGATTGTGTTTATATTTGCCCTATACCTTCCCCCTTCAATTTGTGTCATTAGGTTCATTTTCCTGTCACGACTATGGTTGTTGCTATGGTTTATTAGTGTGGCATCGTTGAGTTGGGTAGGGGTGGTTTTGTTCGTCAGCGACAAGGTGGTTAATGTAGCCTTTGCAAATAAGGCCTTTGATCACATTCTTAAGGCATTTGCACTCGTCTGTAATGTGGCCCTGTACGCCATGGTAATCACAAAACATTCCCAAAGCAAGTGCTTAGGATGTTTCCCTAAAGTGTGGGGCATGAGGCATTCATTCACGGACTTTATAGAAGACTTTATTAAGAAGGAGGCTTAGTGAGGTATAGTTGGGTAGTTAACGAACTTCTACTTCTGCCTCTCCCGACATTCTTTGTAGGACAAAGGGTGATCCTCACAAGGGCTGATGCGATCCTTTGTGAAGGTGTTGTGATGCAAATCATTCTCAAGGCATGCTTGGAAGACGTCTCCATGTATGACATACTACTGATGATAGTTACGAATTCTTTGAAGTTATCTAGTCATTTCAATGCTATGGCCTTAAAGACTTTGCTGTTGAGGTCCAAGTAATAGATGATTGCCTAGAGAGTTGTTCCTTATTGATTTTGGGGATGAGGAGCATGGTGCGATTAAAGTGATCGAGATAGGCTCACAAGGTCTCATTCGATCGCTGACATACATTGTACAACATGGACAAGTCCATATGTAGCACATCGTTGTTAAGGAAGTATTGCCAAAATTTGATAGCCAAATCGTTAAAAGAGCAAATGGAACCACCCGAAAGTAAGTTGAACCATAAGAGAGCTGCTTTGGTGAGTATGCTCAAGAATGCTTTGCACACAATGACATCAGAAAAGTTATGTAAGCTCATCATTTTACAAAAGTGTGCTAAGTGGTCATCTGGATTACCCACATCATCATATGTATTCAAGTAGGGGAGCTGCATGCCTTATGGAAGAGTTTCTTCTAGTATGACTAGGGTGAACAGGCTCTTACCCGCCGCTATAAGTAATTGTCGAGCAAAAGATTCAAGACACTTTTAGTCACATAGGCTGGATCTACGTCAGATATGCTCATCAAGCTTTTGGTTGTTCATCTCATCTCAGTGTTTTGGTATGCATTCGGGAGAGAGGTGTTTCCATATCCTGCTCGTACTCAATTGTGTACCCTGGTGGTGTACCTTATCGCTATTGGTGTTTAGCTTATATCATACAAGTCCTTAAGTGGATGAAGCTTGAACTAAACATAGTTACGTTGGAACTTAAGGTTTGTCGGTGGAGGTATGATTGAGTGCCTATTGGGTTGGCCAACGAATACATCTTTAGGGTTGAGGTTGACCCTATCATTAAGGTTAGCCTTTTCCTTAACCTTCTAAGTATCTGCTAATTGTTACCTTAAGTTAGTACTGTCTTGGAGGACTTTTGTGTTGGCCTCCATCAACTTACAATCATTGTCTTTTTCTATTCCATCTCTAATAGTTGTGGCTCTATTTGTAGTGGTGGTGGTGTTGTTGTTGATTGTTCACTACTGTAAGGGAATGTTAGATAGGGTTGTGTGTTCTTACTCTTAACCGTGATACCATGATGATGAGTTTGTGTAAATGGCGGGTGCCAAATGATGATAATGGATATCATTGGTATGACTCCTAAGTGAACTCTTGGTGGTCCATTAGTTGTGCATAGCGGTGTACTTGCTAAAAGCTCATTATAGCGTTGCTAGTGAAGGTCTTCCGATGCTCAAGTTAGCAAGAAGAGTATGTGGGTTCTAGAGAATATGAGAGTTTGTAGATTGAGAGAGTTTCCAAAAGGTTTTAAGATTCCCTTACTCGATGGCTTTCGTTCTATTTATAGGTTAAGGGGCTAACTTGTTCAGACATATGGCAAGAGAAGACTAGACAGAATGAAGCCCGAGGCAGTAACGCTGTTAGTACGAGAAAGGACTTCTTCTCCTATACCAGCTAGTATAAACTTGGAAGACAGGCATATCACATTAGCATAGGCGGCCTTTATAGTCTAACGACTCCGTCATAAGTTGTATGTTAAGTTATCATTTAGTATTTAATGAAGAGAGAGAAAGTGGTGCCAAGGAGAAGGGGGGAGCGAACCTGGCCAAACAGTGAGCTTCCTAAATTATACCTTAAGTTAGACGTAAGCTCTTTCCTTGTTTCCAGAAGGTAGAGTTTAAGGGCCACAAGAAAGGACTTCCCAAGTGCTCGAGGTTCGATGATAAGGTTTAGGTGTATACTAAGCTGATCTTCACACATGTTGGGAGGAATCTAATATCACATTAGTTGAACTCCCAGGTGGGCTTAGATCTCTAGAACTTTATAGCGAAAGGTTGCTATCAACAAAATTACTAAACAAATGCAAAATATAAGAAATGGGCCTCTCTACGTCAACATTATTTTTACATATCCTTCATTCCATAAGATCTATTTATTCAATAAGTTTTGCCTCTAATATTATCTTAATGTATAGCTAAATTCAATTGTGTAGAACCAGAAAATAATTATATTGGAAATAGAAAGATATCGTTTGCGAAAGGAGGAATCCAAATCGGAACGAGTGACGCACAAAAGTTTTATTAACAATTAAAAGGGAAAAAAAAAAAAAAAAAGCATCGACTTTTCAAGGTGTGTTCTTGAAGCCCATTTATCGATGCGTCCAAGAAAATTGAGCTTGTCTGGGCTGGGCATGAAGAGAGTACCACTGGGCCGAGTGGTCAAGCATGGCGTTAGTTTGCTTCCGGGAGTAAATAAAGTTGGCCCTTGGCATTTTTATTGGTGAAAGTTAAATGGGCATAACTTAAATGAGCCTACAGTTATGAAGTATATCCAAGTACACATGGACACCCGACAGGTTCGGGTCCATCATCCACCCGTCAACTAGACAAAGCTGGCCCGGATCTTAAGACCCATTGAGCCCTGGCCGGTGGGATCCCGAGTCCTAAACCGACCGGGCCTGAACTATCACTTTATTATTATTATTATTTTTTTTTGGTTGAATCATTATTTTTTATTATTTATTAATGACGTTACCACAAAAAGTAAATTGTTGGATATACTTGAACAAAATTACGGAAACGTACCTCGATATATTGAGGACTGATGAATACTTATAGCGAGAGACATTGAGACAGAGAGAGTTTTGAGTTACTTGTAGGAGAAAATCCTTCATAGCTTGTCCCATATTTATATGGGTAAAGTCCCGAAGTTTGAGTTCTTGTTGATTCCTCAATTAATAAATAATGATTTTACCTTCTTTTTTCTTTTCTTTTCTTTTTTTTTCCGTTGCTTTTCACTTACAAACTGAAAGGCTAACTTTGATTTGGATATGACATTGCTATTTTTTCCATTGCTTCTCTTAATATTTTTTTTTTTTATTTTAAAATACAAAATTTATCAATGAAAGATAGGTACAGTTTCGCTTGATATGCTTCCATTTTTCTTTTCTTTTATTTTTTTCAATAATCCAAACCTTTGATTTGCATTTTTTCTTTTAAATGAAGATAAAACAAGTTTAATTCAATTTGATTAACAGTTGAAACCATTATAACTATATTATTATTTTACTTGTTTCTTGTTCATTCAAATACTAGGATCTCTAGGTATGTTTTCTTAAGGGTAAAAAATGGTGCCTTTGATCTATTGGAGTGCTTCTTCTGTTTCTTTTCTGGCAAGAAACCGACAGAAGTGGAAGAATCAATATCAACATTATGAAGATGCTGCTGCAAAGGTGATAGAAAGATTACGCAAATAAGTATATAACCTTGTTCCTCGATTCTTCTACTCTAATATCAACATGGGCTCGAAGGAGGCCCTAGAAGCTATTTCTTCAGAGTCAATTGCACTCTCCACAAACTCGCGAAGAAGATGGAACATTAGCCTGTTACGGTTCTTCTTTGAAAATCGTATACTTTCTAATACTTCCAAAAACAGGAATGTTGAGTTGGAAATGTTCTAAGTATTTGGAAATAACAGTGAATTAACCATAATTACATCAAAGAAATTACCTAATGCTACTTGTAATAAGGTGATGCGAAGATGTCCTTGTAAAGTGGTATGGTATGGTTGCATATTTTATAATACGTTAGGACAGACTCTTTTGTCCATTTTTTGGTTTATGCATTAACTAACATAAATAAACAAAACGGCCTTAAGGTATTGAACTAAAACTATAAAAGTTATATCATATATATATTTGAAATTCTAAAAGTAATCATGATATTACACTTTATTATAACTTATAATATGAACATTTAATTTTTTTTTAATCTATTAAAAATTTTTTGTCATAAAATTTATATTCAAAACTATATATCAAACATGGTACAATAAAACTGTATCTGTCCTTTTCTCCTTATATTATATAGTTTTGCTAATTAAATGCTACCAAAGCGAAAAAAATGAGTAAGGTAAAAGGCACACCCAACAAACTTGTAAATTGTCACATGACAATTATTGTACTGTCTAATTTTTCTTGTACCATCATGTTATCCTTATACTATATATTCATGTTCTTCTTATATCGTACTGTGTAGTTCTCTTTAAAGTTGTGCAAGTGGGGTGAGTAATACATATCAATCCGTTTAACTTATAAAAGAATTACAAGTTAAGCTAAAATATTTTGACCACCCTTAGGTTAAAGCAGGCAAACTCGCTGTAGGATGAGTTGGCCCTCTAATCTCCAAGAAGTGAAAAAGGAAAAAAAACAAAAGAAGAAGAAGAAGAAAACTCTACTCATCACGTCAAGCAGGCGTGAGGATTGATATTTTGGTGTGTTAGTTTTAGTCTTATATTATCATCTCCTACAGATCTATAGAACGTTAATTGTTTGACCGATTTATAGAGCCTTAGAATATATTTCCATAAAGAAATCTCGTGGCTTTCTAAAATGAAGAACTCCTGAGGTTTCAAGTGAATGTTATATTACAATGTAAGTTCGAACTCGTACCATTTACAAACAGACTAGGAGAAAGGTTACCTAATTTGGAAACGAGAAGTAAATTGAAGCTTCTCCGTAAAAGTTGACATAATGGAAACTAATACAATATAAGCTCGTAAATCCCTTATTCAATTTCTCTGTTTCTCATCTGATTCAACATTTTAACTATGTGCTTTTACAAAACCTAATTTTTCATTTACGTAATTAAAAGTTGGTCCATCCACCAAAACATATTATATACTTTTATTAGGTTTATTTTAAAATATTAAATTTTGTATAAATATTTTTAATGAGTCAGTGGATTGGCTCACAAATTGGCTATCTTAACCAAACTAAATTGTGCAAATTAGTCAAATGTTACGGATTAAATTGAATTTTCCTATCCATATATTGAGCGGTTTAAAAATGAGTCGATTCATTTAATGTGTAGGTTAATGTTGGGAGTGAGCAAATTGACTGCTAAGACCGCTTCTACATCTCCATTTCTCCTAACAATTCAATTTGGTATAGGGAATGAGGAAGGTCGATGCTCCTCGAATCTGCAAATTACCACATGAAAATCGCTTTTGCATTGCACACTGCAATGTATGCTAGAAAAATGACATTGAAGAAAATTGAACATTTGTAACGATCGGACAAACGAAGTTTATAGGGCACAAAAGAGAATTTTTTGAGGTGCCACCGCTTCAATGCCCTGAAAACTTAAGAGTTTCTCTTCATGCCAGGCCTTGTACACACTACCCATCAAACTATGGGAGCTATAGATCACAGTTACATTTATAGATAGCAATGGATCTTCGAGAACATATCCTCAAGTTATCAAAATCAAAAGGATAGAAGTGATAAATTATGCTATCGTTACCCTTTTTTTTTTTTGTTTATGGAAAAATAATGGCATCCTTTTATTTAGTAGTCATAATTTGGTTTGATTGACCTTTTTGTATCGGACCATAAACCAATAACCTATATTTGAACCAAACACACACGAAACTAGCCATATCGAGTAAAAAAAAAAATAGAACTTTCATTTTAGTTCAAGCCGTATAGATGTAAGACCTACACAAGTAAAGGGTATATCTTTTTATGAATGTGATATTTTGTCATTTTTATTTTATAATGTCATTTTTCTTTAGGATAATATATAAGATAAATTTCGCAATATATTCATTTTTCTTAATTATTGAAAGTGTTCCTTTACTTGATTTAAATGAATATAATATTATGAAAATATTGACAGGTTGAATTATCGAATGTTTATCTCAAAATTTTAATATTAGAAAAATATAATAGAAAATTTTATAATTTCTATAGAATACGGTGTATCCTTTTAGGATAAGCCTAAAATATTGCAAGATAAGTTGAGAGTCCTGCTATAATTTCACTCTAAAAATTTGCCTACGCAAGATACAAAAAGTTGAGTAGCCATTAGTTAAGCCTTTTCCGTAATGTCAAAAAGTTTTTGGCTCAACCACCAACGATGAAATAAAGCAAGATTATAAAAAGGAAACTTTGACTCAATCGCTAGACTCGGACGCTATAACTGCAATTGATAATTTTAATAGAATGATACACCAAGTTGAATTGCTATTAGTTGAGCCTTTTCCTTGATGCCAAAAGTTTTTTACTCAACCGCCTGCAATGAAGTAAAACAAGATTATAAAAGGGAAACTTTGACTCCATCGCTAGACGAAGGCACTGCAACGGCGACTAATAATTTTAGATTTTCTTAAAATTAGGTTAAATGTAAGCATATTTAAATATACCAAATAGAGTAGTAAAATTACGAATCCTAACTAATATGCTGGACGAGTTGCTCCAAAAATTTGAATTCCATTATTCTTGCATCATTTAAAAATGTAGGTCCAAAATCCATCCTCTCTGATTGAAAAAACCTGCCCGTCTCACCACGAATTGGGCAAATCAATATAAATTCCTATGAATACAATGAAAACTCTATTGAATATTGTACATTATGTATGCCTATATATGATCACATATCACGAATAATTAACGTCATTGTAACTAAGGGTGTAAATGAGACAAACCTACTTAAAAGTTACTTGAGTTCGATAAAGGATTTATTTGAATTTAGTTTATTTACAGTCGAGTCATGATCAAACTCAAACTACTTAAATAGCTTATTGAGTCAAGTTAGAGCTTTGTGATGTTTAGCTCGACAAACTCGTGAGTGTAATCGAACTTAAAATAAATTTAGTCAAATTTGAATTAAGTTTGAATATATTATCATTTATGATATCTTTTAAGATTATCAAGTATAAATAAATTTAATTAAGTCAAGTTCAAATTTATTGAGTATTATTTCAAGCTATGCTCGAGTTTTATAAACTAAAGCTCAATTGAGTTCGAAGTTGAAGTATTTTTATTTAAATTGAGTTCAAGTTTAATGCTTTATTATCTTAACTCAATTTGTTCACAATTCTAATTATAAGTTTTGTGTTTTTGTACATGATGGCATAGTATGGATGGGATTTGGGACATTCGATGTGATAAACATCATCTATCCTACACGAAAGGTCGCGTTGATTTCCCAGATAATGCTTTAAGGACATTTCTTTATTCGTATGTTCTCATATAATCTCAATAATTTATCATCGTATTAATCTAAAAGGTTTGAGGTGACTAGAAAGTTTTATTATTTGATTGTAGTGAAATGAGGAGGTGTAGCAAGTAATAATAATAATAATAATAATAATAATAGATTATGAGTTTCTACTTTGAACTTAAAAAAAAAAAAAAAAAAATTCTCGTTCTTTTATTAAGATTTTTCTGATAAATAATCACTAAAACTAACTGCTGACTTAAATTATTTATTGTTAGAATAATTGCAAATATATCACAAAGTTATTCTCAGGAGCAAATGGATCATTTAAACTTCCAAATGGGTGAATCATCTTCCCATAACTTCTAGAAATATGGATGTACTATTACACTATGACAAAACCTTAAATTTATCGTTAAAATAACCATAATTTATATTACTTTTAAGGTTTCAATGACGCCTAGAAATATACATATCTCCAAAGGTTATAGTAAATTAAAATTATATTTTTTTAATTTAACGAATCTATTGATATCTAATAGTTTTAAAAGTATATTTCCAACTTCTCCATTATTTTACATTGAAATGTTTATATTGATAACTAACACTCTCGATAGTCATTATCCATGGACAAAGTTTCCCGTCTCCAATTCATGCCCCCAACCAAGTCCACCCAATATTATTTTGACATCTATGAGTAAGAAATAGAAGCATGATACGGGTTGTTGCTAGTAGTAGGTGGCGGTATGTGTAGTGTAGGTATAATCACAAGTTCGAGCACCATCTAGAATTAGAGAAACTTGGTTGACTGATCCCTGTCACCTAGCTATCAAATAAAGCTACCAGTAATTTATACCATTTCTGAGATATAGGATAATAATATATGGCAACTGAAAAATTAAACTATAATTTAAAATAAAAAAAAAAAGTTAAAAAGGGTTCATAAGACAATTTTTGACTTACGAAAATGCACGTTTTCTTTTTCTTTTGTTGTTCCCACCCCTTTTTTACTCCGACAAGTTTGTCCTTGACACTGGCCTCATAATCAGAGGTGATCATCCATAATTTCATCGCCATCTCACGTCAACTTTTCTTAGGCCAAATGCTGTTAATGATTTAGATATGGGTCAACAGGAAAAATTAATGATTTGGGTCGGTACACAAGTCTCAATCACGTCAATAGTTGAATTTAAAGAGAGCATTGCAATAATGGGGATACTTGAATCAGTCACCATTTTCTGTCTGAATTTAAATTTTCCAAACACACTTATTATTTTCTGATAACAATATCACAAATTATATTATTATCTAAAAGCTGTAGAAAAATTGATAGGCAGTAACTCTTATCACATTTACCATAGAGAGAACATTGTGTTTTGAAAAAGTATATAAAATGATAAAACCATAAACAATTGAATCCCCAATTGACAACTAATCCCAAGAATTTTCCTTCAATAATGTATAGTTTCATGGAGTATACCATTACTACCATAACACAAAACACATGGAAGCATGATATAGTCATAAAGCTAAAATGGGCTGAACTAACCCATACTATGTTATTTGCAAGTGGCTAATAAGTGTAATTTTCATTCACCGGCTCTCATAGACTTACTGATTACAAAATAAACCATCAGCATCCAGATTAGTTGAAGCAATTCCATGAAGAATAAGACATATGAATAAATAATTGCGGCTTCGGAATATATTAGGTAAAGAAATGATATGATAATTCTAAATCTTTGGGACACCTGGCCTTGTAAATGGATCAACATAAGATGATGTTTTAAGAAGTACACACGGAGTTAGAAAGACATCATTGGGATAGACTTGGGATAGACTTGGGATAAGTTGTCAATTGGTGATCTAGTATTAAGTCTAGAAAAAAAAAAGTAAATTTTCTGATAATACTACCACAAAATATACTATTATATCAATATATGAAAAAATAAAAAAAAGTTGGTAGATACTACATTTTACCATTTTTATATAAGTGCTATCAAAAAATATAATATAGTAGTACTAAAATATGACTGAAGACTTAATATCAAATCGTTAGTTGGCGACTTACCTTAGGAATTTCCAGACATCATTTGCAGCTAAAATCCGAACATGGTTCTCCTAAATACCAATTATTTGGTTTACCAAGTGAAATGCTCCAATTAGATTCGTAAGCTTTTGCATGGGAAAGGGAAAAAAATAAATAAAGGTTTCTCTAGTAATTAAAAGGCACTGATCCAATTCAACAGCGGGATCATGGTGAATCAAAGGAACTTCCGTACAGGGTCACCAAGTTTTGTCAAGCACAAATAAGAGTGCTTACATAAATATATACATTTAGAAAAGAAAACATCAGGCAGTATAAATAAAGATTTTCTAACAAAATATATCAGGTTTCAATTCTCCTTTCCTAAATTGTAATATCTCGAGTAATTGGCCAAGAAAAAAAAATTTTAAAAAAATAATAGACATTATATATAACCGACATCTATTTTTAATTTTTATTTCTTAAAATCCACAAGCTTTTAACATATAACCAATTTTTAGAAGGTAGTAGGTCACAAATAGACTTTAGAATATTCATCTTAACTACACAAGTAGTAGATTAACTTCCCTTTGTAATTAACTAAAATCTTTGTACTCGGTACAAAGCATTATAACAATATGATTATTTTCCTATTCTAATCGTCTTTAGCCAGTACTTGACCATGGGCATTACTTGCATCGTTGTTTTTCACAAGAAACGGTTTAGCATGCCTGAGATAGCAATGTGAAGAGAAGAAGATCAAGGAATATCGCGATTCAACAGGAGATGGTCTAAAACCACCGGGCTAAAGAAGTAATGCACGAAGCGTCGGGGACACCAACACGAACCCTAAGACCAATGCTGCCTTAAAAAAAATCAGTCCATGAATAATCACTAATTTTGAGGAGGTGGTGGCAACTTCAAAGGCAATGTTACCCTCTAAGTGGGGAAGATTGCAGCCTGCGTCTTTGGCATGAAACTAACGTTCTCCAAACTGTTATTAATATCCTTCTATGAAAATCATTTGATCAATAGATGAACTGATTGTTGCTAATACAAATTATTTGCAAAAGAATGAGCTCTCCTTAAACCGATATTGCCAAACTTGACTCATATGATAATTATGGACATGTGAAAGGTTAAGGGTTGAGGAGATTAATTAGGTTTAACCGAAAGTTAAACTGAGATTGGACCAGATTATTTTTACGGTTAGATCAAGTCCAACTTAGTTAGACCATATGAATCAACCTAAGCTTAATAATATTAATTTAGCTTGAAGGTAAAAATCAACCCACTACTAGATAACCTCCTAAGTCATTAACGATGTAGTTGGAAAGGCTGAGGTTACAAGAGAATCTCCATCTTTTAACAAAAATGGGGTACATCTAACCCTTAAATCAATTTTAGCCCCGGGGGGGGGGGGGGTGTGTGTGTGTGGGGTTGGTGGTGGAACTTATTTATAAACATCCCTTTTTAACTCTCCTTTAATTATAGAAAATTGAAAAATAAGAAAGTTTATTTTAAACAAAAATTAAAACTATCATTTAGAATAAGTGAAAAGTCCAAAAAAATTATAAAAAATAAAAAAAAGTAAGAAAAAATGGAAAAATATATAAAAGTGCAAAGTTTTTGAAAAAACAAAAGAAAAGGATATTTGTTGAATAAAATAGAGATTTAGGCATTATTGAGCCAAACATTATTCATTGGATCTCAATATGTATATAAATTTAATGGAAACTAAATTCCTAACTAAAAAGGGATCGAGCTCAATTTTTGCAGACCAATAGGTTTAGGCTAATTACTAACCTAAAGTTACCCTTGGATCTAATCAATCGAAATCTAATTTAATAAGCTTATGTGTAATTTAATTACAAATAAAACCGTAATGAGTCTAGCTATTAGTGGCTAAGGGATTGGCTTCGTATGTTAAAAGTTAAGGTTCAAATCTTTCTTTAAACAAGGGTTAGATTAGTTTATCATTTTATTTATTTATTTATTATGAAACAAATGAGGGGAATTGACTTGTGCCTTATTCATGTTTTCATGCATAGGATATAGTGATAATGTATCCTATTCAAACAAGACTCTTCAATTTCTTCAATAGAGCTCGATAGTCATTTCATGAGGAGGGCAAATTTGAATAGAAGCTTGTTTCTTCCCTTATTAATAAATTCAATCCACTTGAATATGAAAAGATCAAAGATTGAACCAAAGAGGCTCAAAATTAAATGAAACTTGCATTTAAACTTTGTTTAAACTTGAGCTTTGTCTCTCAACTTTCTCAATGAAGTCAAATGTTGTATATTTGGTGGTTTGAGCTTCATAGAATTTGAAATTAAAGGGAAAAAGAAGCTTAACACTATTGCATCAAGAGATAGCAAAACACAAAGAATCACATAAAGAAACTACTGCATTAGAATTAACGGAAGGGTTTGAAAGACAACACATCCTTGTGAAACAATGTAAAGACCTAATACTTACAACTACAACAAATAATATCATAATAACCAAGGCTATGACTTCAAGACAGAAACCAAGAATTTTCCATAAATCCAAGATTCAACTATGATCCCATCAATAAACCATGACCTAACCATTGGCAAATAGGAGTCTATTAATATAAATATAAAGATGAGTTAATATCTATAAACTTAATTTTTAAGATTTTATGGACATAAATCTAACATGAATATATATAGTATTAACAGACATGTACTAACGTTGTGTGTGCAAATATTAAATATAACAATGTAATAAATTTTTAACATGACATAATCTTTTAATTAAACTATATGGAAAACCTATGGTTAAAAAAAGGGAAAAAAAAAAGTAACCCATAATTGGTGGAAAGATTTTAACTTTATTATCATATTTTCATTCATGATAACTTCAAACTGGAAAATTTAAATTAGCAAATATATGAGTTTGAACCTTTTAACAAATCTAATCAACAAAATCTATGCTCATTAAACTAATTCAACTTATTATTATGGTTAGTTAGAGGAAATTAAAGATAATAATATTGAATTTGAGATAATTTGACTCCATGATGAAGGCTTATGTCTTCTCAAAAGCACAATTTTATAAATACATCTATATCCACATAGTACACTCAAAAAATGCATATAGTCACAATAATATTCATATGAGTATCTTACAAAGAAAGTTATATTGAAATTATATTTATTTCCTATCAACAAATCATACCGTAGGTTTTGAGGATTGAAAGTGATATTGAAAGTTAAATTAAGTAACAACTATCATATGATAATGAAATAAGAAATTTGGTAAAAACTTTACTTTAAAAGTGATATGGAATTAAGAAAATTGAAAATATGGTACAATATTAAAAATAATAGAGTATTAAAAGATAAAGTCTAATATTAGTTAAAAAGAATTGCATATAATGTTATTTTTTGAAGGATTTAGAAATCTACCAATCATGTAAATTATTTACATTTGTTGAAAACTATTTAGTTTATTTCTCTTATCTTTTTTCCAAGTGACAATAAAAAGAAAGGTATAAAAGTTTTAAAAATTTATTCGTTGAATGGATCAAAGGAAGTTGATACAAAAGAAAGGATTAAAAATCTACTAATCATGAAAATTCCATACTTATAGCCTTTAAGTCAATTAAATCCTTTAAGATTTCTAAATTCTTTTTTTTTTTTTAAAGGTAGGAGCATGATTCCAAAAATGTGAATTCATCATTTGCATCCAATAGCCTTTAAGTCAATTAAATCCTTTACTATCAGTCAACTTGATTCTAGCCTTTTTACATGAAGCAACCTGCCTCATCATGATATATTATAGACATAACAAAAATTAGAGAATGTTGAAAAGAAAAAATTCTTCATCTTTATTTACTTAATGCATGCTATTAGGTAGATGATCCGCTATTTGGTTTTAAATAGCTTATTCCTCCATACGATCTTCACTAACTTCAACACCAAACATTAAACAACGACATTGTTAATAACAACTTTAGTGATTCTTAGTAATATCATGAAAGAGATAACATCTGATTCAATTAAAATTGAAAAAATGGCATTGAACAAAATAATAAATAAGAGTTGCCGTTTTTCTCTATCATATCAATTGATAGAAATTTTCTTTTACTAAGAAAATCAAAATGAATGCCTTTTTTGTTCACTATACGTTAATGGTAAATGCTTTAATAATAGAGCACAAAGAGAGATCGTAGGTTAATGCACTATAGAGAAAGAGTGCATGGCACTATATTGATTCAATTGCAGATCCATGAAGGAAAGAGGGAGAGAGAGAGTAGAAGAGAGAATGGAGAAGAATGAAACTATCTTTGGTAAAAAAAAAATGAGTGGATTATTTGACATATGGATAGCGATTGACGGTAGTTACAAAAATATAAGAGAGGAGAGAAAAAAGAAAGAGATAAGATTAATATTAAAGTAGAACACATAGAGAGAGGAAGAAAGAGATAAGATTTATGATTATGAAGTTTCTAGTAATTGAAATGGGAGGGAAAAGAAATTGATGAATTGATAGATATATTTATTTTTATAGTTTTAAAAGTTTAGTTTTAGTGTTGGTTTTATTGTTATATATTTTTAAATTAAGGATTGAATAGTAATTTTAGATAATAACGATTACTTAAGATTCATAAAACTTTAATAATATGGATAATAAATAGAGTAACGACGATTCTCAATCAATTGATTTTATAGCTTTCTTATTTTCAAAATGATTGGATGGAACAACATCAATAGTAGCCTATAACTAGGTTACGATTTTGCTAATGGTAGGCTACAACGCTTATCTTCTTTTAACTTTTGGAGGCTAAGAAACTCCGGTTCTTGCAGTGCCCCGAACCAATAGGAAAAATACGAGTAATACACGACGAAGCACATGCTACATGATAGTAGTTGTAATATCCATGCAAATACATGTAATTAACAGTGTGATTCGAATATGTAAGCCAATAATAGATAATTATCTAAATATCTACTATTTATAGTATCACATATTTAAATATAAGTAATAATTATATACCATGTATATTTACATGTGATATGCACTGAAATCTTTTTCCATAGTAGTAAGACATTGCTGCATTTTGTAGTGTTCATACCATATATAGAGAAAGTAGCAATAGATGAAAATGATACTCGGATTTGTTTCTTTTCCTTCTCATTTGCACGTAACAAAAATTATTTAAACACTTTATTCCCGACATTTATTCTTCAATATAATGTTGGACATACTGTGTTTATTTAGATCGTAGAAGGTAGTTTATATATTTTTAAGTTGTATCGATGTATATTATGCAATTTTTAGAAAAACTTTATTGGTTTTAGAGTAAAATTTTGTATTAAATTTAGTTTTATTACGAATAAGAAAAACAAAAGTTACTAGTACGGTAATGTAGTAGTATGGTGAATTTTAACCTTGGTAGTTACTTCTTTTTCACCGCTGGATAAAAATGTTCTGTGTTAATAATATACAGATGTGTCCGTTGTGATCCGTCCACAATCATCCCTCGGTAATTTCTTTTTTTAAAAAATAAATAAAAGAAAATTGCGTAAAATTTAAGTTATTAGTACACTAACTGTAAAGGTTTAAAATACACCCATAACAATTTGCATCAATCTTAGATCAAATTTCAATATAGATATTTTTATAGAGTTATCTATACAGTACAAATATTATAAGTCAGTAGTATGAATCTTTATAGTATGGTTCATGCAATTGAAGGTAACCGGTGCCACTGTCTCTGTGTCATATATATATATATATATACGCTAAGTAATACTGTAGAAGTGTATAATAAAGTATGAAGCAGGTGAGGAACTGTTCATTCTCCCAAGTAGACCAGGGATACGCTTGGATTTGTGGAGCAGAGTGCTTGGGCACAGTTATTAGGATACCGTGCCCGCCGTGATTATTATATAAATATAAGTGTGAGATTTACGTTGGCCCAAAAAAAGAAAATGAAGTGTAAGATTTAGCCTTGACGGAGAAAAGTAAAAATGTCTGAAACTGGTCTAGTCATAAAAGCAAAGCATGTTTCAATAACAGCGCAGAGAATATTTCAGTTTTCCCCAAAGCGACAAAAATGCTCTTGTTTTTTGGGCTCTGTGTTAGTGCACATTAAGACAATTATCCTTCATTTAAAAATTACCATCTACAGTTGGATGGCATTATTACTTTATTCTTACTCGCTACAGGATAGAGATTGATTTTTTTTTATTTTTTTTTATTTGTAAGAGATTTACCATCGAGTAGCTCCGTAAAAGGGTGTATAGAACGTCGTATTGGTGGATTTCTTAACATTTGGGGAGAAGGAATCAAATCTATCCAAGAGATATTAGATTTTAACTTAATATTTTTTCATCGATCTAATCTAATAATTCTTCAAATTGAGCTCCATTTTTATCATATTAAGCTTACAAGGTTAATAAAGTTTGAACCGAGTTCAAATATTATTCGAGTCCACGCAAAATATAGATATTAATATTAGTTTAATTAGAAAAAAAATATTATATATATTAACTCAAATTAAATATTTTTAGTCCAATCATGTTTGAGCATTATAAATACCACTTTAAATAAAGTTTAGACTTAAAATTTGATGCTTTATTAAGTTTAAAAGTTGAAATTTTGTTAAAAAACATCATATTATAATAGTATAAATATTAATTTCTCAACAAAATAGACCTGATTCAATTTTTCACTTTGTTAAAGTTATAGTATGTATAGTAATTAAAGAGGAAAAAAGAAAAAGGTTTAAAGTGTGATATTTTGTATCCAAGCCTTCCCTCCCTACGTTAAATTTTAAGTAGGAGAAACAGGAGAAAAAAAAAAAGCATTCGTACTATGTTGGAATGAAATTACAATTTTGAGTGTTATTCCCTTTTTAATGTTTGGAGGTGTTTTTATAAGCTGGAATAATAATTTCTTAAAATTAATAATTTCAACTTTAAAGGGAATTCCATCTTATTCCACCCTCATTGATGATGTTTACTCAAATAATCTTTTAAATATTGGTAGTGTACATTTATTGCATCCTCGAATTAAAATCATTTTTGACAAATATTATACTACTAAAAACACATTCTTTCCATACATAAGAAGAAATCAATTACTCCATAAATATTTCTAAATATAAGAGTGGACTTATCATATATTATTGATTCAAATCAATTCCATTTTATTCCAAATCATTATTGTGCACTAAAAACAGGACATTAATATCATTGGGTAGCATCAACCAGTTAGCTTGCATGGTGGATTAAATTAATCAATGTTTTCAAACTTAAACTAGAAGGTTGACCTAAAAATAAAATGGAGTCAATGATCAAAGAGTCGAATTAGAATCGAGTCGAGATTAATGAATATTATAATATAATTTATATATATTTCTAAACTAATAAAACTAACCTATATCTTAAAAGATAAAAAATTGAGAGCTTTTTTACGGTTTAGATTCTTATATTTTTTTCATTTACATTTATTTTTTCAACAAATTGATATATATTTTAAAAAATATGAGGAAAAGTATTATATTCTAACTTGAAAAAATCAAGTAAGTTCTTATAAAAATTTAGGTTAAACCAGTTGAATGTAATGAGCCAAACAGGATTATTGTTAATGAGAATCAAATGATGATTTGGGTAAATTTTATGGAGAGATTAGGTTGAACTAGATTATACTAGTCTATCCAATTTGGGTTTTACAACACTAAAATCAATTATTGTGGATCAATTAAAAATTAAGGCATGTTAATGATGAATGGTATATTTAATAGACTCGACGATGATACTCCCTTGTAAAACCTGGCAAACATGAAAGATTCAATATGGAGGAAAAAAATCAAAAACTCAAATAAAAAATAATCTTCGTCGTCTCAATTAAGATACATTACTCTTTCTATCTTGTCATTTTAATTACCATCGGGAAAAAGAAAAAAAAAATGAAAATCTTGTGATTTCAAACTTTACGAGAAAGAGTTGTAGATGACATCACTTGGGCGTTTTTCCTATTATCTAGTCCAACCAATCAGGTTCTTTTGTTTATAGGAAAGTTAAAATATACATTAATGCTCTTTGTAGTCATGCGAGCACGAGGGTATTTAAATCACCCAAAATATAGGATTAGATTAATATTAGTAAGTACTAAATACAAGATTAAGGAATATGGGCCCTAAGCCTACGGCATGTGTCCCGGTGGGCGCATTACGGAGATTCTTTCACGCCAACCAACGACAGAATAACTAATGGTACAAATTGCACGCATCTCCACCCTGCGTACTTTAGCTCATCCCTGCTGTATTATTGCATTCCTCTCGTATTCAAAGGTTCTGCTTAACTTTCGGATATGGTGGGTTAATATTTTATACAGTTTTGTTTCAATACGTTTTCAAGCAACTGTTAATCTTACATAACAAGACTCTGGATTTTGTTAACCCATTCCTCTCTCTTCCCAAGATGAACTTAAAAGATACCCTTAATAATACTTATATTTGATTTGTGTTTTGTATGCAAATGGGTTTAGGTTTAATAAACCAACCCATTTAACTCTTAAAAAAGAGTGTTATGATATATTTTTTTCCCCAACCCATTTAATAAATAGGTTTTGTGGATTACTTGTTTAACCGGTTGGTTAGAAGGAGTATGTTTGTCATAGTTTACTTGGCTCAGTTGATCACCTAGCCCTTATTTTTCAAAAGGTTAAAATAGTCTCACATATTCAACCCACTAAACAAGTTATAACAAATTGACTAGTTGGTCAACCCGCTTATCCATTAAAGCAATTAAATCTTATAATCATATTTTCTCCAATTAATCATAATGTTAAAAGTAGAATCAACATTTTTAATTAATTGTTTTATGAAAGATAAACATTGAATCACAAACATATTAAAGTATATAAGAAAATATGATTTTTTTGGTGGATTAATAGTTTGGCCAATTTATCACACAAAACCTGTTGAGATGATGTGTGACTCATTTAGTTACCGACCCATAATGAGTCAATCAAGTCAAAAAATTCCCAACCAATTTATTAAATAGGTTAAGATAGATTGCCCATTTAACTCTAGTTCATCGCAAATCATGCTGCATTAGATTGATCTAGCCCACTTAGCTTCTTGTGGCAATAATTTGGAATCAAATGGCTCATAATCAAATAGAATGATGTGAAGAACACGATTATCATTCCTATGTGGCTTTTGGTAATGACCATATAATCATGATTTTGGTTGATCATATTTAAAATGGAATATAATAAGTATATTATCATATTATAAAATGTTGTTGGTATACTAAAGGTATGCAAATATAGTGTAATGTGTATAATTATGGATAGATGGGGGTGTAAAGGACCTTGACCCCCTTCCCCCTTCCTCCTTCTCACCACTTTCAAGCTTTTGAAAAATAAATTATTAATATTGCTAAAAAAGAAAAATGGATTTTATATTTATATCATAAAGAGTCACTTTTATTGTGATAATAAACAGATTTAATGGTTAGTTACATATCTCTACATATATTAAGTCATGAGTTTGATTCTCGTTAAAGTCATTTTACCCTTTTTTCGGTTTTATTACATAATATATTAGTAAATAATAACAATAATCATAAAATATTATAAAATACATATCTTTATATTACATTATTTGTGGATAAAGAGGTCAAAATATGAGGATTATGTATACACACTATATGTGACAAAAGGGAAATAACATAACTCAAATAAATCTTATGGGATGATCAAGAGAAAAAATGGAAAAAAAGAAAAAGTAGGTAATCTCAGTAAGGTTCTAGTGCGAAGTGTGACAGGTGGAGAAGCTAAAGAGTATTTGCTGTTTGTGATGAATAGGGTGGGAGTTCTTAAGGAAGTTGAATGTTTGATTCGTTTAAGTAGGTGATATCAGGCAAGTGCACCTATCAATTTTAATATAGCGGATGTGAGTCCGAGTTAATTCCTCGGAGACTTCAAGTACTAATATTAACCTTTAGCTCTATCATCTAACCGAAAAATTGTGATGAGTTAAATAAATTAAAAATACTAAAATTGACAAACTAACCTAATTATGAAACTTGATTAAGCAATTTAGAAAGAGATAAAATTAAGAACAACTTCGAGAAAGCAAATAACGGATTTAGGAATTATTTCTCTAAGTGTTTAACATATGACTACTTAAAATGTATCCAATTCAATCTCTATTATTCTTGACCGGAGGGATTCACAATTAAAGTTAACATCTTTCTTAAGCATATTAACCCTAATCCTAAATTATTTAGCAGAATCTCTTCACTTAGTAATATAATTTGGAATCGCATTAATGTATAATGAATTTCCACACAAAAGAACAACTTTCCGGAAGAAACATGTATCTTATCTCTAAGTATACATGTAATTCTCTCCAATTATGTCAAGATCTCATTACATATATGATTTCTCAATCATCATACATAATATCATAGATTGACACTCTAGAAGTATCAATTAATAATTAAATAACATAACTGAATAAAAAAAAAGATAGAAAATTTATTGAAAATTATCAATCAATCTAATAGTCACATGAAACCCTAGGTTCCACAATCCTAAATACAAGAATCTTAAGCTATCATAACGAAACTAAAAATGAATTGCAACAAAATCAATAAATAAAACATGAAAAACCCCTTTTGTTAATGAAAAATCTCTTTAATCTTGAAGTTAGATGTTGCTTTCGCCTTTTGCTCCTCCTTCTCTTCAAGTTCCTTCTCTTCAAGTTCCTTCTCTTTTGAATGTCTAAAGTTCTATGCGAAACCCTAGTATGTCCTTTTATAATGTATTGTAAAGTTCCCTTTTTCATCACCAGACACAGCTTGGGACACAGTTGTGTCCTTAGGTCGTGTAACTTTTTGACCTTGGCAAATCTTCCTGGATGGACACAGCCTGGGGACACAGTTGTGTCCCAGACTGTGTAACTTTCTAACCAAAATTCCTATTGTTTATGCAATTTCAAAACTTCATAACTCATTCATTTGAACTCCAAATTGAGTGAAACTTGATTCCTTTTCTTCGTTTTCAATCTAAAAACACGTTCAAACCTTGAAATCAAAATTTTACTTAATTAAGTATCAATTTCTTTAAAGAAAACGAAAGATGTAAGGAAATACTATAAAATCACCATGTGAAATATATTTAAAATAAAAGTTATCAGTAGGTAGTTCTATAGAGTAACAGAATCGATCAATTTCTTTTTCTTTTTCAAATGACAGAAATGATGGGATATTTATAGAAGTTAGTCATTAATCTCATTCATCAGATTGTAATAGTGATCAATAGCTAGAATTAGCCTATCCTCTTATAGACCTTATATCATATGGATCCCCTTTAATGGATTTAGACCTAACAGTAGCCTTATTTCTTAATATAAGCCAAATTAAGAAAGATTGAATTGGATGGATTAATCTAACGAGCCTGACTCTAATCTTATCATGTCAAATCTCCTTATCATCCCGAATTTTATAAGCTTGGTTATAGGAATCCCATTACCTTACCCTAAAGAGTTAAATCTATTCTAATAATTGGACTCAAGAATAAGCCCCGCAATCAGGTGTTTAAGGTTCCATCGGTAAAATTTCGGGCGACCAATTAAGTTATCCAATCAAGCTCAAATTTTACAACGAAGTTAGGAGTTTTAAGAAAATCGATATCGTGAGTTTGGATTTAGGTAAATAAATAATTAAATATTATAATATTGAGTTATATGTATATTACTCATTATTTATAAAAAAATGAGTAAAATAAGTTTTGATAATTAATGAATCAATACAAATAAATTATATGCATACTAAAAATCATAAAATAACTTAAATAATATTTAAAAGTTTATTTATTTGTACCATATATTTATTTACATATAGGTAAAAATACTCAAAATTATTTAAATTACCTAGAATATACTAAAACAATGCTAATTAAATAAGGGAAATCATAAAAATTAAGAAAAATTCATGAAAAGTGTGGAATGGTCTGGAAATAAGTATAGCAAGCTGAAAATTAAGAAAAAAATTATCCAATAAAATTGAGACAAATAGAAAGTAAAATAAAGAAAAGATAAGGACACTTAGCACAAAATAAATTTAAGAAAACCTTAAACCAGCCCTATAAATTAGGAAAGCCTCTTTTGGAGTTCATTTGAACATGTTGGGAGTTTAGGAAAATTAGAGAGAGACTAAAAAGAGAAAAGTAGAATTTTTACAAAAAATTACAAAAAAAAAGTATGTAATTAGGGCTTATAAAGGGAACATATGTTCGACGACTACTTGGAGAGAAATGACCACCACCAGCAGATAGTGGACCCCATGCCTAGAGCTTTCGACAAGGTTAGAGCAACCATCGGTGGCTAGAAGCCCTTCAATTGGTGAGTTTCAATTTCCCTACAAAATTTGTTTAATTTCTTAAAAATATCAAATATATTTGAAAATTATGAAATTTGAAATTTTAGGATATTTTAGTATTTAGATTTAGGAAAAAATGTCAATTTGATAAATTAGACTTCTAGATATACTGCTTTTAAGAAATGACTAAACCTAGCCTAATTTTCGATTTAAATTTAAATGACCTTAGTGATATAGTTTTGGTTTTAAAATTTTTGTATAGACTATTTAGGATATATATTACATTACTATGAAGATTTTTTCTTAAATTTAATTTTCTAAATTTTTACTTAATTTTTAGGCTCTAAAATTATGCATAAAAGGCAATATTTGGGCTTAATTTTATAATTTAAAGTTAATTTGGTGAAAATTTTGATTTAGTAGGAAATTAGGTGTTTTAGGATGCTAATTGTTGATTTAGTATGATATTAGTAATATTTAGGGTGCTAGAAGTACGTATGATGTATATTATATGATGAATAATGGGTAAAATGATTGAATGGTTAGTTGCTTATATCCCTATAAATATTGTTGCAAAAGTTAACTAAGAAGCAGCTTATAATTATCTTGAAGCTAATAATTGCTAGATCTTGGAGAAGTACGGATATAAAACCGAAGGATTAATTACACTCTTAAAGATCGAGTCTTATCTTTAAATCTCTTGATATCAATATGCATATTACTTAAGTCAAGTAAGATTAGAATATTAGATCTTGTAAGCATTGCTTGAGATATTTACATTCAAATATATATTTCTCATATTTTTATAAATAATGAACATATTTGATTTATAAACTGTTTACTTCAAAATAGGTTAATCGTGGTTGCCTTATATAAATTGGGTTTAAGATAGTAACTGTAATATCAACTTTTATCCTAAAATCGTTTACACGATAAGACTATTACGACTCTGTCATTTCAAGGCATGACACTAAGACTCATGAATTGAACTTAGTCCTCTACATTATTCATTTCATTATACTTGTAGTTCCTTTAGTATTTTTTTTTGTAATGTATTTTTTTTTTGTAAGAAAAACTCACATAGTTTTTATGTATTACTTCCATTTTTAATAATTGATAGTTAAATTTTAACTAATATACATCCTATATGAAAAAGTAAAAAAGTTTATCTTTTATAATCTTTTACAAAATGTAATAAGCACTGTACACAACATAACTATCAATTTAGATGTTATAGTATACTCTAATAACATATACTTAAATACTATATAAAGTACATACATAATATATTATGGCATATCTCATAAAAAATAATGTGATATAATAATATAATAATTATCTTATGACACAATACTTAATTATCATGAAAATATTTGTGTATGTGTGTATGTGTATATATAGTGTCTATAATATGGCACACATAGAATTTCAACATTGTATAATATATAACACATACATATAATATATTATATTCATTATTATCTATACATGTTAATATATATATATGTATTTATGATATATTTATATGCATAAATATGAGTTTTAGTTTAGAAAACTTAGTAAATTTGTCGAACTTATTTTCTAAATCTCCTAACATCAATGATCTTTGATATAGATTTATGGCTACCATTTTGAAAGTTGCATCTAAATGTAAGAATATGTATCGAATCTAGAATTAGGATTTTTAGAGGCTCCAAATAAAATGTTTTATTTTAGATGATATCTTTATAATTTAGCTCAAAAACCTTAAGTATTAATCACACATCTTCCTTAAATTCAACCAATATAACTTTTTTATTTATGCAAATTACTCCTACTTCTCCTTTTTAAAAAAGCAAAAAAAGAAAATATACATAATGTAGTTTTTTTCTTCTATCTCCCTTCCTCTTCATTGAGTTTTCTTTAGGCAGTTTTATATGGTAAGTCCATTTTCTTTTTCTTTTTCTTTATCAAACTCCTTCTGTCTAACCTATTATAACTTTGGAGAAAGTTTAGCTTTTAAGGATTTTGTGATTTAGAATGTTTTGTGGCAATATCTCTCGACTCTCCTGGCCTTTTCTCTTGTATAAGTATAACATCTAATTGTCTCTCTATAATTTGTAAAAAGTTTATGGTATATAGTGTAAAGTTTTTTGTGACTTCCTTCTTCCAAAGTGGTAGTGGTGCATTATAAATGATGGTGTTCTTTAAGAAAAGGATAATTCAATCCTTTCTTATTGTTGTTAATTTTGAGTATAGCAGAATCTTTGGACTAAGAATAGAATAGAGTTTTTAGTGGTTCTTGAACAAGTATTTAATGAACTATTTAATATTTTTGAAACATTATGAGAGTTAAGGTTATAGAAAAAATTGAAGTACTGGTACATTTAACAAAAGTGTCAATGTAGGGTTAGCTATGGAAAAGTTTAAAGACATATAGTTGAAAGATGATGGATTTAAATTAAATGTGGAGATGATGATAGAAATAATTCTAGATGAGTATTGAATTTGATCTTGGATTAAGGATCATTAATTTTGTAACTAGCTGATTAAGGGTTAATCAATTAGCTAAAGGCAGTTGATCGATCGGTCAGGTTTAAGGTTGGTCTCAAGCTTCTTCTTTTATTGTGTTAGCATAAGAAGTATATATTTGTAATGCTCCAGACTCAGGATGTAACAGATCGCAACATGTCCATAGTCCTCTATTGACACATTAGGTTATAATCTTAAGAATAAAATCTTCAATTCACAAATAAATAACATCCACTAACATCATTAATTACTAAAATCCAATTACAACTTTACATGTATCTCCATAGATGTACCTCATAAAAAGTAAGTTGCAACTTCAACAACATTATTGAGGATCTTCTCATAGTAACATGAAAATAAATTAAAATAAAATCATCCCAAAAGTAGCTATCGCTCTAAAATCAAATCCCTATGCTCGTAATTGGTAATAGTCATCGTAATAATAACTCTCTTCATAAAGATTTTCTTGATAATAATCATCTCTCCAATCCTCATAACTAGAATAAGTTTCATAATCAGCTTAGTAATTGTAACTAGTAGAATCTCCATAATTATCATTTTATCCTACAACTATAAGGAATATAAGAGTGATCCGAATCTCAATACGTAACACATAATCACATGCACATGAGAAATCATACATAATCGTAATCTCATGCTTTAGAATGCAAGTAAGTAAATTACATACAATAATTTATTTATCCTTATATTAGCTAATTACACTTCATACACAAACTGGCTCATTATCTTAGTAGTTGAGTATATCTCTTCAAGCCCTTCTATAACCTATGCAAGCCGTACCACTTCAAGCCCTTCTACAATTACATTAGATGTGTCACTCTAGTTCCCATCTACCATAGCCTAGATTCATTCTAGATCATTTCTAAGTAAAACTTTGCTAGGGACAATGTGTTGAAAGGATCATCAAGGTAGCAAGTAAAGATAATTAAGTCAAATATTTAATTAGTCAGTTTAAACATTTATAAATATATATAAGTATAAATTCTAGCATAGTAATCACATACAATGCCCAAGTGTTACGTACCTAGAGTCCATCGAGAGAATTGGATCTATTCTAACTTAGAATGATGAATCTGTAAAGAAACAATAAATAAAGATCATTTTAGTAACACTCTACATCTTCTTTTTAGGATTTTTAAAAGTTTTAGACAAGAATCTTAATTCGGATAGGACTAAACTTAGGTTAGAAAGACAAAAGGAAGCAACTATAAGGATCATAGTTGAGGATTATGCTCGTAATCCTTCGTAAAAGCCAAAGCATATGTTCATGCCCCTTAACCACAACCATGTACTATTTACCTTATCATCCTTCAAAAACAATAACTCTTTTTAACACCATAACTTTATTTTATTTTTTCATATTTTTATTTTTATTTTAGGCATTACATCTTACTCTCTTTACTTAGGACGTTTGGTCAATTAGCCAAAGGTAGTCAATCAATTGATCAGGTTTAAAGCTAGTCTCCTTAGTCAAGCTTCTTATTTTATTTTGTTGGCATGAGAAGTATATATTTTATCTAATTGTCTTCTATAGTAATTTGAATAGTATTTAAAAGGCTAGTTTTCTTAACTAGTGGCAACAAGTTAGATTATGGGGAAATTAAAGAAGATAAGAATACGTTCTTACTTAAGTACCAACTACTCTTGATAATTAACTTTTAGACATTAGTTTACCTTAGAAGTTAGTTAAGGTTTTGATAGTGGGATAAATCTTGTGCCGAGTTTTAGAAACAATTTATATCAATTAATGGTAGGTGTGTATAACTCGAGTACATAATTATTTTATGTGTTACTTTAGCATATTTAGGCTAAAGAAATAAATGAACTTAATAATAAATGACATTAAATATCAATGTTGATTTTGTATGACTATAGTTGAGGATTCAAAGTACGTTGTGTTTAGTGTGATACCCAATGGTCATATATGATGATGTCCTGAATAGAGTTGCACAGCAAAATGATTGGTTTGATTTTAGACTAGGTTGCTATTTAATGGGAACATTGTAAAATGGGTTAGTGGCTATGAAGAAGCTGTAACCAAATTGTATTAGTGTAATGAGATACCTTTATAGACGACTATAGTGTATTGGTGTTAGATGTATGAAAGCGGATTAAACGAGCTAACTAGGCCCGACCCGACTCCACACACTTTAGCCCGTGAGTTAAACGGGTCTGGCTCATTTGGCCCTCATTTAAATTAGCTAAAAAATCTCAGTCCTAACTCGTTTAAAAAACAGGCTAAATAAGTTTGCTCTCTAACCAAAGGCAAAAACGTAATCTAAATTAGCTTACTTTAGTCTACGAGTTAAACAGATTGGATTTATTTAGTCTACTTTTAAAGGGATAAAAAAATTTTAATCTAAATTCGTTTAAAAAATAGATTAGACGTATCGATCCACGTGTCAAAACCTATTGATACACCACTAATTGGTGTAACTTATTGTTAATCTAGTATTTCATTTGAGATGATGTGGTTCATTTTCAGACTCTTAGAATGTTTTTATATTAAATGCATGAACTGTATGGTTATGAGTTATTAAAAGTTTTAGAACGTCAAAATTGTGTGGTAACGAGTAATCTAATTTAGATAATAATTGGTTGTGCTCAGCAGTAACTTTATGTACATGCATGCGATTGGCTTGTATAGCATGATACTCACGTGTGCCTGTTTAGGCTCATCCCTCGTGAGACGTTACTTTTATGGGAACAGTAATGCTGGGGAATTAGACCTGAATTATAACTTCAACTACGATATGCGTTATGGATTGGGGAAGATGTTAGTCGATTTGTGCATTATGATTATTAAGGCGTGTTTATTTTTAGAGAAAATTATTGATTGTTTAGTATATTTTCATTTCTATGTTCGAGACTTTATGGAAGTTTGTGTCGAAGGTTGGTTTGACTAATATATGTTTGTGGATCAAGTTGGATTCGTAGAAACCATTCTTTATGTATTAACACTCGATGATTCCTTAATATATCATTTCGTAGTTGTGATGTGTATTTGATGTATGAACAAGTTCTAAACCTCGAGATATTTATACAGAGGTATAGATATATGGCTAAACTGTCCTGTTTTAGGATGTACGTATAACAAATTTTATTCCAGATCTATATTCATATACCAATTGGGATATATATGCTTTATGCTCCCACTATACTTTGTATGTTGTGTTGGTTGATTTCCGTATAGCATATATTCATATTTTATGTTTATTATTAATTCATTTGGTTGAAAATATAGCGTCTTTTCCCTATCAAAGTAAAAATAGTGTCATGTTGCGGTATATCAGATAAACGGTAAAAATAAATTAAGTTTCATGGAGTACAATTCTATAATGGTATCGAATAGATCTTTTCATCTTCACCGTCTTTATGGTGATAAACGATAATAGAAGGATACGGTATAAAGGATCACGATATTGCATTCAGTGACATTTTTTAAAGGGAAGGAAACAAGGGACTTGATAATATCAGAGCATTGCGAACTCAAGTGACCATGGAATCAAATAACTATTGTTGGCAAAATCCTCCCAACAAAAATAGTATCATCTTTTAACGAGATAAATTAAGTTTAAACTTATTATCTTTTAAGTTGTAATAAAATTAATAAAAATAAATAAATAAATATATTTATCTTTCATAAGTTTTTTAAAAAGAACTTTCATGTTAGTCAAATTTTTAGCAGTAAATACACATAATTGCAATATAATAATAGCAGAAATATAAAGATGAGAAAAAGTTATGGTTATTGCATTTTCGTTAAGAAAATAATTTCTTGGTAACTATGTATGACAGCTTTAATGGAAAAAAAAAAAAAAAAAAAAACTAAATTGTTGAGAGTGGGATTTGAACCCACGCCCTTTCGGACCAGAACCTTAATCTGGCGCCTTAGACCAACTCGGCCATCTCAACCTGTTGTCAATTGGATTTGCTTTATTTATTTTTTTCGCCAAAAGTGAAGCGGTTACTTATTATATATAGAAATTTCGTGTATAAGTAGCTTTGTGTTTTCTTACATTGCTTTGATGAAATCTCATTCCCCTAAGTGAAAACAAATATGACTTTTACTTGACTCTCGTGCCTCGTTTATTTTTCTGACCTTCAACATTAATGCAAGAATTTAAAAAAAAAGAAAAATAAAATTATAAAACATTATTTCAAGCTGTTGATTTCTTTTTCCCATTCAATTTAGTACTTCAGAGGAATTAATAGCCTTTGAGCATATCGTTACTGGTTATCAAACATATACTAAGATTAGTAACACTATGAGGTTTTAAAATTTATACATGTAGCTCGACATCTTAATAGATTTGATACGTAGATACGATAAAGCAAATTATAGTTTATTTTTTGTGGTGAGGACAGGGGTTTATTATAAATGAATTTAAGATAAAAGAATTTAGAAAAATAATAATTTATATTTCATACGCATTCGGAAGTAAGGTTTCTTGTACTTTTTATCATATAGAACGATGATTAAACCTTACTTTACTTAGCATATCTTTACAATAAAAAAAATACCTTGTAAGGATCTCTTTAATTGGATTGTATTGTTTTCTTTTTCCGTCAAATGGATCATATCACACAAAGAACCTGTTAAATCACGAAATAAATAAATATATAAATATACACACGCACACTCAAAGGTTTTGTTATAATTTAATTAACCTAAATAGTCATTTAACATCTTGCATATAAGTACATTATGAGTCATCTATTATTGTACGGAAATTCAAAAATCCTTTTGCATTTTAAGGTGAATAATTTAAGTTTAAGTTTAATGGATGCTTGAAGAGTTAAAATGGTGGAAGTTAGCAATGCTTAGGTCAACGGACCCTATTAAACCTTTACATGTATAACTTTAATTTTTCAAAATTAAGTTTTATTTTTCAAAATAATCCTTTTTAATGTTTAAAAAAATTCACTCACTAGCAAATAAATTAAATTATATTTATCTTACAAAAATAGTTAATTTGAGCTATAATTTACGAAAAATGAAAAACTAAGGTTTTTACAAATTTTAAGTTGCTCCAGAGGTGCTTATGTACTCGCTAGCCAAAATCAAACGTTTGTAGTTTATTTTTAGTAAAACTTTAGCAAGTTGAATCTTTTTATAAGAAAAAAAATCACGCCAAATTTACATTTTTATTAATTATTTTATTTTTATTAAGAAAAATCCTTAAAAGCCAAATTTTATTCCTAATTAAAAAAAAAAACTTAAAAACCTAACTTTTGAAAAGTCCCAAATGAATATTTTTATTTTTTTAAAAGAAACAAATGAGTGATACAATTTTTTAAAATAATAAAACTTTTATATGGAAAAGATACCTAAATATACAAAAGATATCTAAATTATGAAAGAGAAGTTTAACTATACAAAAGATATCTAAATCATATAGAAAAAATGCCTAAATTATGGAAAAAAAACCTAAATACATGAAAGATATCTAAACCACATAGAAAAAATCTAAACTATGAAAAAGACGTTTAACTATAGAAAAGATGTCTATTAGAGATTTTTCTTTTATTTTATGGAAAATTCTCTAAAAATGTTCTTACTTAGAAAAGGGTTTGTTATTATTTTTTTTTCTTTTAAAAAAAAAGTATTTTTCTAATTGGGAAATTGCTTTTTAAAAAAAGTTTGGAAAATGCATAATTTCTTAAGCTAAAATATTTTTCCTTTTATATATTTTAAAGACGCCTACTAATTATTAACTAAACTTATGACAAGTAAATAAACCAAAAAAAAAAAAAGATAAGATAAACAGATAAAAAGAATAAAGAAACAACTCAACTTACTTGATCATGTGCAATATAGAGTAGATCATTATACTTTGCATGCCATTTTATGTTGTTGTTTATAGTTAAGAGAGGACTGCATGTGGATGCTCGAGCCATGTGCGTGTCATTACATTGCACGAGGATGGAGCGATCGGAATTGGGTGTTGTTGTGCTGCTATGCTACATACAACAATGATTGTATGTGTATTGTGTGTTTTTTAAATGATCTTGATGAACTCCCCTCTCCCGCTGCTCAATCCCTATTTATATGACCCGAAAACAAATCTCTTGGATTAATTCAAATCTAAATTGATAAATACCAATTTAGATCTGAATCTTTATAGATTTTCATCTTATCGGATTTAACAATAAAAGATTAGATTTATTATCTCCAATAATCATTTGGTCATGATTCTGTTAGATCCAAAGAACAGCCTTAACAACTTAATCGGATTTGTTTTACATTAGGATTCTAGAATACTAAATCTTTTCTTCTGTTAATCTTTCTTTTTTTTTCCTAAAATATATTTTTTATTTTTTTAGTTTTTTTTATTATTTTTCAATTTTTTGTTATTTTTCGATTTAGGACCTTTTTCTTTTATTTTGGAAAGCAAAAATGAGGTGTTTATAACCATTAATTTTAGGATAAACTAAATAATAAATTACAATGAACATAATTTGACTTAGACTTAGTCAGACATCAAGTCAAAGTGTAGATTAGTGATTAAGTTTAGACTAGGTTACAGGTCGGGCATTGATTGACTTTAGTACTCATCAGTCATTGCAAGTGTATTGGATGCACTTAAAGTGCCCTTTGGTAGTAGTAAGATAACATCATATTGTGATTTTAGAGGGAATTAAGAGGTTAAGTTTAAGTGTGAATAAAGTGGTTTAAGTTATCTCAAATTTGATTCGAGGTGGTTCTAAGTAGAGGTGTGAAAATGGGTTTTGGCCCGCAAGCCGGCCCGTTTAACCCGTTTTCAAAACGGGTTAGGGCCAAGATTTTTTGGCCCGTTTAAAAGTGGGTCAAATTAGCCCAACCCATTTAACCTGTGGGTCAAAGTGGCCTGGTTTAGGTTAACCCATTAACAAATTTATACTTTTAGCCCGCGAGCTGGCCCGTTTAATCCGCTTTTTAAGCGAGTTAAGGCTAATATTTTTTAGCTGGTTTAAAAGCGGGACAAATGAGCCTAGCCCATTTAACCCGCGGGTCAAAGTGGGCTGGGCCGGGTTGATCAGCTTAACCCGTTTGCACACCTCTAATTCTAAGGTTGTTAGATGGTGGTAGTCAGCTTAGTAGTGGTGGAGGATTATGCCATGGGTTGGTGGGTAGTGGTGATTGTAAAGAGAATGACTACTGGTTTCTTACGAATTTAGAGAGAAAGAAGTCTTATTAAAGTTATTCTATAGATTTGAGGTAGATTTGATGTTGATTAATAAGCTCTTTAAGGTTTTGTCTACGGATTTAGGCTTAAGTTATAGATTGAAGGCTAATGGAAGGGGGGAAGATCTAAGCTTAGGATTAAAGTTGATGAAACCTTGACCTTTGATCTAATTATGTTTAAATAGTTGAGTATGATTCATCCAAAAATTTTAGAAATTAGCCTATTGGACTTCTCTTGCATCATTTACACAAAGAAAATCAAGAGATGGAGCTAAAACTACATTAAGTTGAAGCTTTGATATTGAGTTTCAACTTAACCTTCCATAGTAGAGAAGTATGAGGTAAGGGATGATAAACAATGTAAGCAAGTTTTGCAGTAGCAAAAAGAAAATGATGCATATACATGCATATGAATTAAAACACAGGACTAAGGGGAAGAGAGCTTAAGACCAAAACAAATTTGATTGGCGTATCGAGATCCACAAGTGCATGTGAATTAGTTCTATTAAAGCTTTAACTTAAGACTTGGGCTAATTAAGCTTGAAACGAAATTTGGACCAATAAGTAGCCTATGCCCGCTAACTCTTTAAGAACCGGTTTATATACCTTTAATAGTTATTGATATGACTTTGCACATGTTAACGTTAACTTTCAAAATTGAGTTAATTTTACAAAGATATGATTTTTGATTCATTCTTGATCTAGTTAGCTCTAAAATTAATTTTCGTTTTAAATAATCAATTTAAGCCCATACGAGGTCTCATTTAAAGCTACATTTTACTTAAATTAGCCTCTATTTATGTTTCTAAAAATCATTGAGTTGGACTAAGGCGTAAAAAATTATTTTTTTAGTAAAATAAAGTACTCTTTAACTTAAAAACTCGAACTTTGTTAAATTAAATATACAACTTTAACTCAAAAATTACCTTCAACCTATGAAGACCCAAATTTTTATTATTGTTTTTCTAAAAATTTCTCATTTGTGAGTTTTTTTTAATGATTTTGTAAATTTTTAAGGGCTTTCTTTATTTTTTCGTGTATGTATATATATATTTGTTATTTTTGAATGGGGCAAAATAAGATATCGAAGATGGTGATAGTATATTGTTCATAAAGATAAGTAGAATTGAAATCCAATAGGTTAAGAATGCCCTTTATTGTTGGTAAGATTTGATTGATAGAGTAGATTGGATTTGGACTTTAAGCTTAGGTAGTAAGCCTGCAAAAGAGAACACAACGAGAGACACCGATGTGTTATCCAGTGCGGCCACTTCGATGTTTAAGTCAGTAAACTAAGTATGAGAGAGTGTAAAGATGTAAAGGGCTTAAAGATAGTATGAGTGTGCAAAGAGTCTAAGTAGATTATCATTAGGATGCTTAAGAGTATTTATAGAGGAGGGCTGCCAAGAATTAGGGAAGCATGAGCAGCATCTTAGCACGGTCACACAACTTGGGTAGTGGGAATGTAAAGTTCAATATGCTCTAGATGTATAGGGTTGTAGTAGTTGACTAAGTATTCAAGCCTTATCCCCTTGTCTAATAGTTGTTATGAGGCTTTGAGGTTGAGTAGGTTGTTTGGAGAGCTCATGTCGAGATTGGCTAGCAAGACGATAAGGGCAAGTTCTAGCAAATCAAGTTGGGCCATAGGCTTTATCAAGTTAGCTTAAGGTCCAGATAAGTAGCCATGGGCCCAAGGGACCCATGTCCAAAATATCTTATCAAAACTTGGCATTGGAGAGAGAATGGGTGATTAGGTTCGTTAGGCATGTAACCAAATCCGATCCAAAGCATGTCACATGCCAATTAGCTTATCTGACATGTTAGGGAGATGTTCCAATGTCTACAGGGAAGAGGTCGACGTGACGTAATCGGGGCCTAACTTGGGAGAGACACCCCATAAGGTGATCTAAGTTGGCCCCATGTTGACTAAGCTAAGAGCTCAGATAGTTAAGTGCTGAGCTAAGAAGCAAAAAGACTAACCTCCTTAAGCAACGAAGAGTACTATGGCAAGTAGGCAGTCTTAAGAGGTGTCTTGTGGTCACTTTTGTTGAAGCCGAAGTCATGATGATAGGGTAGATTGATTTGATCCATTCGTGTTGGGCATAGTGGTTATCTAAGTTGTTTTACTAATGAGGTGCTGCAGTAGGTAGAGAAGTTGAGGGGGCCTCAACCAAACTTCTTGAGGAAGTTAACCTTTTTGAATTGTAATCTTGGCGCACATTCCTAAAGCACAATTAATGTGACATGAGAATTACCATTTTTGTATAGTTGTAACTGTGTTGCCGCACTATCCGATCAAAACTATCATCATGTGTTCACATCTCAACACATTGAGAGAATCGCACCTGTACAAGTCTCGATAACTACCAGTGTACTTCCCCATGCTTAGGGCCTATAAATACCCCTTGAGTCAGCGAATTAACGCTTTATGTGATTTGAAAACTTTATCTTTCTACTGCAATTGTGAATACATTTCTTCTTTTCAACTTTTATTGATCATTTTACTGACTTTTGTTACTTTCCTTTCCAACCACAACCAAAGATGGCAACAAAGTCTAGTGAGTCACATTCTAGATCTCGCTTATCAAAATATCGACTAAGGACTTCTAATTCTAAAGTGAATAGGAGTGTTACTCCCCCTGCAATGGTGGCTAAAGAAGTTTCGTTCGTGCCGACACACATGGAGGAGGAATCTTTTAGAGCGGTGGTGAAGATAAATAGGGTGGTGCTTATTGGTGCTATCTTGGGTAATGTTACCCTTGCAATTGGGTATTAGAGGCTATTGATTTATTTACTAAGCCTAGGAATGATAAGGGGTCAAGTGGTTAAGTGAGCAAAAGTAAGCCATCTATTGTAAGATATTGTTTTACTAATTATATGGTGGGGAATTAGCTTGGCATGGTGTTGAGGGTGCCAAGGCCAAAGGAGAGAGTGGTCTTGCTGTCAAGGAGGTGCTTTGTAATCTATGAGAAATGTTTGGAGCTTGTCGTGCGCCTCCCTTTCACTTAGTTCGAAAGGGAGCTTTTTGTTCAACATCGGTATTGCCCTAACAAATTCCTCTCAATGGGTAAAGGATCTTGAGGGCGTTCCAAGCCCTTTACGAATACATGGTGGTATGAGCTACACCTCAATTGTTTAATTATTTGTTTTTATGGAAGGGTTTAGGTAAATGGTCATACTTCCAAAATCGCTAGAGGAAGATGTTGATTGGGGGCTTGGATTCGTTCGTGAAGCATTGGTAGGACGGGTTCCTTATGGTAGAGCTACATGAACAGGCGAACTTCTAGACTTGATTATTTTCATAAAACTTGAAATCAAAATATTATCAAATTAAGCAACAAATATTCATAAAAATATCAAAAACACTAATAAAAATACATGAATAAATATATATAATAAAGCACTTATTAGTGTGTAATTGAGCTAAAGTGAGGCATAATATGATACTTGGTGTAGAACTCCTTGAACTTAGGGCAATTAAATTGTCGCCTATTGTCTATTATGAGGGCGTATAGAACCCTAACCTTTGAGAGAATGTTGTTGTAGATGAAGGACTCCATACTCTTCTCTATTATCTTGGCGACAACTTCAGCTTCAACCTACTCGGTAAAGTAGTCGACGGCAACTATAATGAATTGTTATCCTCTAAACACCTTTGGAAAAGTGTCAAGGATATCAATGCCCCATTAGGCAAAGGCGATGGGCTTATCAAAGGTTGAAGATTAGAGTTAGGGGTGTACGTAATTAGGGCATATTTCTGGCATTGTAGACACTTTTAGGTGACTACCTTTGCATTCTACCTCATGGTTGGCCAATAATATATGAGTTAAAGAGCCCAAATATAGAAGGCTTATAACCGGATATGGTTATTTCATACACCGGTGTGCAACTATTCCATGACATGCAGTTCGAGAGACACCTTAACAAAGGGAGGCTGACCCATTTTTTTTATACAAGACGTCATCAATTAAGGTATAGTTGGCGGCATAGTATCTCAACTTCTTAGCCTCATTCCCATTGGCTAGTAATGCTCCGTGCTCTAGGTAATCTCTGATTGGGTCCATCCAGTTTGGCTTTACTGGTACTATGTTAAGCTTGAAGACCTTAGCTTTGTCCAAGCTAATACTCTTCTTCGGAAAGTACTTTATAAATATTTTTTTGTCTTTCACCTCAAGTCTTTATATCCCTATAGAGGTAAGCTTAGACAGCTAATCAGCTACTGAATTCTCAGTTCGGGGAATCTTTGTGATATTCCACGAAGGGACCTCAGCCAAGAGGGTCTTTATCTTCTCTAAGCACTTTGCCGTAGTGTCATCTTTAGCTTTGCATTCATCTTAGACTTGCTGAATGATAAATATAGAGTAAGAAAATACTTCTAAGTGCCGATCGCCTCATATTCAGATTTGTTATTGTTTGTATCAATTCTAAATTTGGGTATGTAGTAGACCATAGTCTTTATGGTCTATTGAGCACCAAACCCGTGCCTCCTCTGTTAAAGGTAGATGATCCATTAACACTGGTTTGTCATCTCTAGTCGGTGCTTCCACCTCACCAGTATATTCCATGATAAAGTCGGCTAACACTTACACTTTGTAGGCCATTCGTGGCTGGTGTTGAATTCTATACATGCTCAGTTCTAGCTCGTACTTAACCATTTAAGCAGATGCATCGAGCTTCTGTAGAAGAGTGTAAAGTGGTTGATTTGTCAACACAATGACTTGGTGTACTTGGAAATATGGTTGGAGCCATTATGCAGAAATTATCACTACCAAGGCCAATTTCTCTACCTTAGAATGCCTGGCCTTAAGCCCTTAGAGAGTGTAACTGACATAGTATACGATCCTATGCTCTCTTCCTTCCGTCCTAACTAAGATAGACGAAAGTGCTTTGTTGCTAATAGCGAGGTATAAGTGGAGATCCTCTCTAGATATAGGCATTAACAAGATTAATGGGCTCTCCAAGAAATCCTATAACTCCTTAAAGGCTGCTTGGCATAGAGTCCACTTAAAACCTTTAGGATTCTTCAAAATTTTGAAGAACTCCGCACACCGATTTGCACTTTTGGAGATAAATCTGCTTAGTGTGGCTATCATGTCGGTGAGCTTCTAGACCTCCTTGGCCATAACGGAGGCCTTCATGTCTCTAATGATGGTGTTTGGCCTCAATATCGTGCTGAGTGACCGTGAAGTCTAAGAACTTACTAGAAGCTACCTTAAATATATACTTTTAGGGATTGAGCTTTATGTCATACTTTCTCATCCTATCAAAGGCCTCCTACAAATCCTTGATATGTCGTCTACATATATCTTTACGTTATGCTCAAGCTGTGGCTTAAATAATGTTGTCACTGTCCGTTGATACATTGCCCCTACGTTCTTAAGGCTGAAGGGCATTACGGTATAGTAGTAGGTGCCAAAGTTTGTAAGGAAGGAGGTGTAGACTTTGTTCTTCAGTTCCATCTTAATTTGAGTGTAACTTAAGAAGGCGTCAATAAAGCTTAACAAAGCATGACCCCACATGGAGTCAATTAGTTAATTTATCCTTGGGAGGGGAAAGTAATCCTTTGGGTAGGCTTTGTTAAAGTTAGTGTAATCGACACACATCCACTACTTCCTATTCTTTTTTTTTTTTTTTACTAGCACAATGTTAGCTAACCAAGTTGGATACTTCTCTTCTTGGACGAAGCTTGCCTTAAGCAACGTTTCCACTTCTTCCTTTATCGCAACTTATCGTTATAGAGTGAAGTGCCTCTTCTTTTGCTTGACATGTTACATCTTCTTATCGATTTTGAGACTATGGGTTGCTAGGTTGGTCAAGATACTGGGCACATATGATGGCAACTAGACAAGCAGATCTAAGTTGGACTATAGGAGTTGAATAATAGCCTCCTTCAGCTCAGAAGGCATTTCAACCTTAACCTTGGTGGTTTGGTTGAGGTTAGTGCTGATTGCACCTCCTCTGTTTTTTCACTCGACTCACCTCTCTTAACTAGCTTCTCATGTGACCCTATCTCCAAAATGAAGATGCCATCACCTCGTGTCGCCTTTAAGTAATTCTCACTCGAGAGCCTTTAATTATAGCTACAAACTCTCATCCTAGATGGAGTAAGGAATTTGGCCTTCAAGTGGAGGGACGGTGTAATAACCTTAAAGTGGGCGAGGCTTGGTAATCCCAAAATTGCATTGTAAGGGGATGCATAATGTACTAACATAAGCTTTGTTAATTGTTTAGCGACATTATCGTCGTTGCCAAGCTCCATGTCTAAGATAATGATGCTATTAAGTTGGATAATTTCCCCATTAGACTCGATTAGGTTGTGATGATACGCTTTATATGTACTGGTAGCTTCTTCTACATTTTGTTATACATGTGTTTAAAGAAGATGTTAGCAAAGTTGTCGGTATTTACCATAATTTTCAGGATCTCGAAATCCAATATCCTTGCCCTAATCACAAGGGCATTGTGATGAGAGGTGTGAACCCTTAAGCTCTTCATCAAAGAAAGAGATAAAGGCATCACGCCTTTGCCTCTTCTCTCTCATGGTCATCACCTCAGATGTAGCGTTGGTTGAGTTACTATAGCTCAGTCGACTCTCTGGGTCTGGCCCCCTAACTATAATGTTGATGACGCCATTGGGAGCTCAAGTATTATGGCGGTTGTTATTCTCTTCTTCTTGGGCATCCTCAATCAATTGCATCTGAAGTGCCTTCTCTCTACCATCATTGGTGTTGGCTATATATTCGTAGAAGTAGCCTATTTGGATGGTATACTCCATGGCATTTTTCAATTGAAAACATTCCTTTCTGGTATGGGCATAATTTTTTGTAGAATTGATAGTATTTATCTAAGTTTCGATGATTAGGGTTTCCCCTCATCTTGGGGGGGTTTTGAAGTAGGCCTCTTCCTCGAACCTCTATGTATACATTGGTAAGAGGAATGCATGTGTTTGATGTACATTGGCAGGGGCGATGGGTAATTCTTGTTATTGGGGGTTGCCCCCATCAAAGCGGTTTGCTTACTTGCCACTGAGGTAGTCTTTAACAAACCCCATATCCTTATCATTTTTTCCTCCTAACCTCTTTAGGTTAGCTTTGCACATGGCACGAATATTATCCTCTTAGTGCATATACTTTTGGGCCTTCTACGAAAATTCTACCAGGGTCTTAAGTTTACTCTTATAGATTAACCAGAAGAAGTCTTCGAACGGTCTGATGCCAAGCTGAGCAACGTGTACGACAACTCCCTCATTGAGTTAAGGGATCTCTATTACAACATTATTGAATCATATTACATATTCTTGAAGGGTTTCCCCTTCCTTCTATTGGATCATATATAAGGACAAGGTGTCCTTGGATGGAGGCTTGCAAGCCTGGAAGTGGAGGCTAAAGTGACGAATGAGCTTGTTGAATGATAGAACGGAACTCTTAAGCAAATGGTTGAACCACGTTTAAGTTGCCTTCTTCGAAGTACCTAAGAAGACCTTGCACGTAATTGCATTCCAATGACCATGAAGGTTTATGAGGCTACAAAAGTAAAGCAGGTGATCATCAAGTCACTTGTCCCATTATACTGGTCTAAGGTAGGGAGCTTGGAGTTTAGAAGGAGGACTTCATCGTGGATACCCTTAGTGAAGGGGGTTTTGTTGTTGGTAACAAGGCTATTGCCTTTACTACTTTGCTCTCTTACTTCTCAGAGAACCTCTTAACCATCTCATAGAGCTTGTTTAGGTCAACATTATTAACCAAATGAACTTTACGTACTGTTGAATAGGTGACCTCTCCATAGGGGTTAGCCATCTACTCATTGCTAACAAGGGTGCCATCGCAATTGGCCATAAACTACACCTGTTGTTTCTGTACTTAAAGATTGGTTTAGGATACCTTGCCATTTTGCTACTGGGAGTAATTGTCTTGACCATCATGAGTCTTTGAGGCCTTAGGGAAAGGAGGTAGTCTGTTGTGTCTATTGTGCCTATCTATCCCATCCACTTTAGCTTAGAGCTCGCTATCTTAAACTAAAAGTTCCTTAAGCATTTTTTCTAATTGCTTCAGTTTCAGCTGCTCTAGGATGAGTTTAACTGGAGGTTAGTTGTTCGGATCCACAATCCAAGACATAATGGTTGTGGTAAAGGAAGGGTGTATATGAGGTGTTTACAAAGATTGAGTAAGTTTGGATTTCCTATAAATGGCGTCAAATGTTGTTAGTAAGATTCGGGTGGTAAAATAGATCGGATTTAAGCTTCGCTTAGGTAGCAAGTTTACAAAAGAGAATACAGTAAGGGGCACCATAGTATTGTTCAGCATAACCACTCTAATACTTAAGTCAGTGAACTGGATACGAGAGAGTGCAAGGATGCAAAGGGCTTAAAGATAATATGATTATGTAAAGAGTTTAATTGGGTTACCATTGAGGTGCTTGAGAGTATTTATAGAGGAAGGCTATCGAGAGTTAAGGGAGAACGAGCAACATCTTGGCATGTCCATACGACTTGGATTATGAGAGAGTGGAGTTCAACGTGCTCTGAATTTGTAGGGTTATGACAATTGACTGAGTCTTTAAGCCTTATCCTCTTGTCTAATAGCCGTTATGAGGCTTTGAGATTGGGCAGTCTGTTTGGAGAGCTTATGTTAAGGTTGGCTAGCAAGATGATTAGGTTGGGTGCCAACAAATTAGGTTAAGCTATGGGCCCAATTAGGTTGACCCAAGGCCTAAGTAAGTCATCGTAGGCGTAAGTGATCGATGTTTAAAATATCATATCAACACTCTTGATTAGACACATACTATGAAAGATCTTGATTTAGCAAGATTGCATTTAGATATGGAGGTTTGCCACATAGAAAGATGGTCTTATGCTTTAGATGAATATTTCATAAAATATGATTAATATTTTAATACTTTCAAATTTCAGCATTTATAGGAAAATAAAGAGTATAAGAAAGTGAAAGTTCAAAAAATTACCTTTTCACTTTTTCACCTCATTTTTGCTCCTTCCTACCAACTTCTCCTTTAGCCTTAGTTTAGTTTTCAAAAATAAGAATCAAATACCCATTATTTTGTTTGTTAGTAAAAATAATATAGAAATTAGATTTCATTTTTTACTATATTCCATAAGATAAAATCCATAGAATTTTGCTCCTGTTATAACCCTATCATTAGGGTATCATTCTTATAGTAATTGTTACTTTTCAAAGAAATTATCATTTTATTTTCTTTTAAAGTCCACTTTTATCCCCTTCTCTAACTCTTTCCTCTTCTTTATTTTCTCTTTTGTCTTCTTAGAGCGTGTATTTCTTTCCTTCTTTCTATAAAAGCTATCAAGCAATGGAATATTAATTAAAGTTTTGCCAAATTGGATTAGAAGGTAACAGAAAGTTGGATGTCATGTAATAGGCTTTCATATAATTTTTTTTAAGTCTTCTTAATAAATAATGTTATATTATATATTAAATATATCTATTATATAAGGAAACCCTTTTTTTTTAACTACCTATTAACTACCACATATATCTTATAGTTTTAATCACGATAGTTATTCAAATTCAAATTCAAATCTAACCCACAAATTTCTTTAATACTACTTTTTACTCACAATCTTTTCAATTATATGGTTATCATTTTATATCATATTAATTTTTATAATTATTTTAATAATAGCACATACTATACTTATTTTTATTTTATTTTTTTGCACATGCAATGCGAATGCGTCATTTGCTATATAAATGTATATATAAATTAATAGTATATTTGTATATGTGAGTGAAGTATTTTTAAAATTATAAATGAAATGTTATATAAACTTGAAACTTTTAATTCAATTAGCTATACATCCAATTTATCACCATATTAAAATAGAAGCTCATAAGTTAAAAGTCTTAGGATGATTTAAAAGCTTAGGCATATATATATATATATATATCATAGAGTAGTTTTAGAAAAATTATAGTTTTGGTAAGAAAAGAAAATATTTCGTACCACTCAAGAGGATCAAGAAGGAATTTTTTAATGGTTAAGGCATTATTTAAGTTCAATCTTTACGTGAAGCGAGATAAATGACATAAGTAACAAGATAGAAATGGATTTTTTAAGTTATTTTCTTTTAATTTCTCTCGATTTATTTTTCGAACATATTGTCATGTATAATTAATAACTAAAATTACATAGAATAAAATTATGCTATAATGACATTATAGGGTATTAAGAAAAATGTGATATTCTAAACTATTGATTTATTAATCTAGAAAAATTGAATGAAAAAAATTAAGAGATCCAAATTGGACGGAACTATACATAGGAACATATGTAAGATTATTCTCTTATATGTTACACTTTTAACTAAGGGTATTACTAAAAGGGATGGGGTGGGTTTTTTTTTTTTTTTCAAACTATAAATTATCTTGTCTTAGTTCAAATGAAGATGCACCGAAATCATTTGGGGGGCGCATGCTAGCAAAGCTGGGCCACACTTTGCAGTAACTTTAACAGAATGTGATTATTTTATAATTGTTCGTTCAAAGTAATTCAGACCAAAAGCCAACAAAGCCAAAGCCAATGCCAGAGACAATCCAAGCACGTGACCTGCCAAAATAAGGTTTTCTGCCTTTTCCTTCATACCCTTTCACTTCACTTCACACATTACTTTACTACACACATCGTATCCCAATCCCCATTTGCTTTACCATTTCCACCCTCTCTCTCCCTCTCTCTCTCTCTCTCTCTCATCTCAAACCACGAATCAGGCATCAACAAACCATACCATACCATCCCCCACTACACAACATGGCACATCCTTTCAGTCCAATCATATAATTATGCAAATCTATGTTTCTTCGAAATTTTTTCCCCCGAAGGGGAATTATTTGAGGTGTCAGGTTAAAAAAGTAAAAGTAAAAATATTTTATTAAGATTATCTTTTCTAAGCGATTAAAATGAGAGAAGAATGATTTAAAACTTAATAATTAATCGGAAGGACAACATTTATATCTGCAATACATTCTCGTAACTATAAGAGCACTATAACATGCAACTTTTATTTTCTAAATTCTTACCGAACCTTTAAATGGCTAACGTCATTATCAAAATATCAATTATTTCATTAAAAAAATAACAGTATAAAATAATTATCTAAGCTAAATCTTTTGCCTTTCCAGTTATAAAACACTCATTGACATTTTTATTTTTGAACTTTTCACTTTGTATAAAAAAGTAACTAAACTAAAACAGAGGCATTTGCCATTTAGCTTGGGAACCCTTTTTGCCATGTTTGTTTCTTTGTCCAAGTGAAGTGGTTTTCGCTCTTCTGTTTGTTTTTGTTTGGTAAAAAAGGAGAGAAAGAAAGAAAGAAGATAACAATGGAAGCATAGTTATAGAACGCAATAATACTAGTACACAAAATTACAAAACAAACCAAGACCAACAACAAGAGCAAAGCTTTTCACTTGGAATTTGTGTTGATCACCCATTATTATTACACATACAAGAACCATACTAAGAATTCTCAGATCTCTAGGATCTCAGAATTTTAGACAAAAAAACGCCACACAAAACAAAAACAATTCCCATATCCTTTCTTTCTTTCTTTTGTAGCTTGCTTGTCTTAGCTCAAACTGTTAGTTTCTCAGCAAGGCATTTTATGTGCTAGTGATTTTGGCATCTGGGTATTTGTTCATGCGTGGATTGAGTTGGAAAGTTTGTGGCTTTTGTTGGAATAAGTAAAGTAGTGCAAAGAAAGAAGTGTAAGACGAAGGAAGTACTCTTGTTGTAGCAATGGAAGGCTAATTGTGATTATAAGTAGTGAATCCAAGTGAAAAATGATAAGATTTGGTTGTTGTATTGTTCATTTTGAGAAAAGGGTATTATTAGTTTTGGTAAAAAAGTGAAAGATTTTGAAGTGAGGATAAGGCAATAATAATGCAATATGGCAAGAAGCAGAGGATTGCTATGGAGAGTTTCGGGGTTTCTGGTTCTGGCGTTACTGGGGTGTTCTTATGCCACTCTTTCTCCTGCCGGTATAAATTACGAAGGTAAAGTTCCGTTTCTCCTTTTGTTGCTGCCTTCAGTTATTGCACGATGGTGTGGTTTCTTCTGACATACCTTTTGTATTGTTTGAATTTATGAGCTAAGGTTGTGTTTTTTCATATGTTATATTGGAAGAATGACTTCAAAGCGGTTTTGCTAATTGCTAGGTGGTTATAGTGCTCGAGTGTTGAGGTAATGAGTTAATTGATATCGGGATAGAATGTGGGGAATATTTTCTTATTTCTTATAGGGCAATATTCTTTGAATGAGGATTATTCCCTGTCGACCAATAAACTTTTTATCCTAAAAGTTCGGAAAATATTTTCCATAAAACAAGGGCACCTCTGTTTGTGCGATCTTTTTGTGTCATTTTCGGGTCTAGTGGTGTCTTGTGGGATTCTCGAGTATTTATTTCTTGTATGTGGGCTCACAAGAGCTTTTAATGTTCTTGCAAATGGTTGTGTGGTCAACTAGGGATATATGGAAAACCAGCTTCTTGCTGAACTTTGAGTTAACAAATTGTCCAGTGACCAAGGATAGCGCTGCTAGGTGTCATATCATGCTGTTCTTCTTTTGACTTTTTTGAGACTTTCAGTTGGTGAGGAAGTGATCTTGATGAAGGTAGGGGTGATATGCCTAATTCTTACACTTGTCTTCCAATTGAAATTGTGCAGTTGTAGCCTTGATGGCTATAAAAAATGCTCTTCACGATCCCTATAATGTTCTGGAGAACTGGGATATGAATGCTGTAGATCCTTGTAGCTGGAGGATGGTGACTTGCACTCCCGACGGATATGTATCTGCTTTGTAAGTTTTCATTCCCCCTTGAAGGAAAAGTTCAAAATAAGATCTTCTAGAAAGCCTCAATGTCCATTTATTTCATATGGCTACTTACGAACTGTTTGACATTACCCGACTCTCCTTTTATATACAGGGGACTTCCTAGCCAGAGCTTATCCGGGACACTGTCTCCAGGAATTGGGAATCTTTCTTATTTGCAATCTGTGTGAGTTGTTGCCTCTAGGCTTTCTTATTTGGAGATGTCCAATATTTGTTTTAGCTGATTCATTAGGTTGTCCACCTCGTTTTGCATTTGCTTCTTGGAAGGAATCCCCTGCTCCTCGCAATGCCACGCAGCTATTTGATGACAATGTGATTCATGAATATTCTTATGTGTAGGTTGCTGCAGAATAATAATATTTATGGTCCTATTCCCACAGCAATAGGAAAGCTGGCAAAGCTTCAGACTCTTGATCTCTCTAATAACACGTTTAGTGGAGAAATTCCTAGTGCTTTGGGGAACCTCAGGAACCTGAATTACCTGTAAATCATCCAAAACTTATCCTTGTTTCAATAACTAGTACCTCCTTCGAAAAATTTGAATATAGGAAATTTACTGTCCCCTATTTCATATTTGTTTCTTTGATGGATTGAGCTCTTACAATTTTTTCTCATTTGAACTAGGCGGTTGAACAACAACAGTCTCACTGGCCCCTGCCCTGAGTCACTGTCAAACATTGAAGGCCTTACTCTTGTGTATGTTGACGACCCAATGCTTTGTACCTGACCATATTAAAGAAAATTTATTTGAGAGCTATTGCCACTTTGGCACCAAGGTCATCATTTTTTTATTTTTAACATTCTTATTCTATTTTCAGGGATCTATCATATAACAACTTAAGTGGTCCTTTGCCAAAAATATCAGCACGAACTTTCAAGTGTGTTGTCTCTTCTCTAAATTGTTTAGGTGTCAAATTAACATGTTCATTTGCATAATTTAAGATCTTTTTTTATTTTTTCTCCCATTCAGAATCGTTGGTAACCCTTTAATTTGTGGACCAACAACTGGGAACAATTGCACCTCTGTCCTTCCAGAGCCACTTTCTTTCCCACCAGATGTTATGAAAGGTGGGTATTAGAAAAATCTATGCTGTATATTGCTTAATGTTAAGGTTATCTAGTAATTTTGTTGATTATCTGGTTAACTAGGATTTCTTTGGACAGGTCAACAGGACTCTGGATCAAGAAGTCATCAAGTAGCAATTGCTTTAAGCTCAAGCTTTGGTGGTGCATTTCTTTTGGTCAGTCTAGTCGGGCTGTTTATTTGGTGGAGATACAGGCGTAATCAACAGATTTTCTTTGATGTCAATGGTTAGTCTTTATCTTTCTCCTCCATCTCCCTCCCCACTCATTAATGCGTTAGCTAGTTGCTGTCTTCCTTCACATTTCATAAGTTGACATTTTCTCCCAAAGTGTTGATGTTGAACCTTATTGGCACACCTCCTTGTGGTTTCATTGTTGCCAAGGTAGTTTACTTCAATGGATTATTTATTAGGTGAAACAGTGTGCAGTTCTAGGTGTATTCTTCAGTTGTTTTTCCTTAGGAGTTTCTTGTGTTTTTGTGTTTTCATGGGTTTGTTTAAGAGTGGCATGATTGAGCAATGCAAGCACATGGGAATGATTTCAAGCTATGATCAACGAATCCTTAGCTCTGCTGTTCTTTGCAGATCAATACGATCCAGAGGTTTGCTTGGGCCATTTGAGAAGGTATACATTTAAGGAGCTCAGGAATGCTACTGACAATTTCAGTTCAAAAAATATTCTAGGAAGAGGTGGATTCGGGATCGTCTATGAAGGACGATTAAATGATGGGACTCTAGTTGCGGTCAAAAGGTTGAAGGATTACAATGCGGCTGGTGGTGAAATCCAATTTCAGACAGAAGTAGAGATGATAAGTTTGGCTGTCCATAGGAACCTTCTTAGGCTCTGCGGTTTCTGCTCAACTGAGAATGAAAGGCTCCTTGTCTACCCCTATATGCCAAATGGAAGTGTTGCATCTCGCTTAAGGGGTAGGATTTGTAAATGCTTTACGATTTTTAGTAGTCACACTATATTTTGCATACTCTGTATTTTGATATACTTGATTTTTCAAAATGTTGCAATTCCCTCATTTTGATCAACCTCTTTTCCTGAAGTTTGTCGGTTCCAGACTTAAACTAGTTTGGCTGTATGATTTCATAGGCCAACAATAACATGAAATTCTGCCTATTACATTTTCATTGGGAAATACTAAATGTTGTCTAGGAGCACCTATTTTTTTTAAGATATACATTTAGCTGTTTCTAACTGTTAGGACCATAGACGGGGTAATATTTGTTTAACCGGTTGTACCACAGCAGATCGTATTCTTGGAATGCCAGCTTTAGACTGGTCAAGAAGAAAGAGGATTGCTTTGGGTACAGCAAGGGGATTGGTTTATTTGCACGAACAATGTGACCCCAAAATCATACACCGGGATGTCAAAGCAGCCAACATCTTGCTGGACGAAGACTTTGAGGCGGTGGTTGGAGATTTTGGGTTGGCAAAGCTCTTAGACCATAGAGATTCCCATGTCACCACAGCTGTGCGTGGCACAGTCGGTCATATTGCACCAGAATACTTATCGACCGGTCAATCTTCAGAGAAAACAGATGTATTTGGGTTTGGTATGCTCCTCCTTGAGCTTATTACAGGTCAGAAAGCTCTGGAATTTGGACGAGTTGCAAGCCAGAAAGGCGTCATGCTCGACTGGGTACTCTCTCTCTCTCTCTCTGAGACACGCATACAGAGAAAAACACGCACGCACACTAAATACCTTGCTTTCATTTTCTACATCTTTACAAGTGAAGTGTGTAAAAGATATGATGAGGAGCTGAACCGTTACGCTTTTACTCTTGGTACAGGTAAATAAGCTTCACAAGGAAGGGAAGCTAAGCCAAATGGTAGACAACGATCTTGGAAGCGATTTCGATCGAATTGAACTGGAAGAAATGGTTAAGGTTGCCCTCTTATGTACTAAGTTCAATCCTTTGGAGCGGCCAAGAATGTCGGAGGTACTTAGGATGTTAGAGGGTGATGGTTTAGCAGAGAAATGGGAGGCTTCTCAAAAAGTGGAGACACCGAGGATTCGATCCTTTGACAATCCTCAAAGGTATTCAGATTTCATCGAAGAGTCTTCGCTGGTAGTAGAAGCAATGGAGCTTTCCGGTCCTAGGTGACGGTTAAGATTATCCTTTTCCCTCTGTTCTTCGCCTTAGTTACATCATTGTTGCTGCAAAGCTTCTAATGAAAAATTGATGTTTGTTCATAGCTTCGTTGATGAATGTATTTATCTGTAAAAAAAAAAAAAAAAAAAGTAAAAGGAGATCCGTGTATAAGCATCTTGTTCAGAAATTTAGTTGAGTTGAGGTGATTGAGCTCTTGTGGATGAATTATCGAAATAGCCAAATGATTTATGATCTGTAAGGCCTTGATCACTTGCTGATTGTTTTCGTCCTCTCTTTTTTCATTTCCGCATTTTACTTGTATCATGTCAAGATATCAGGCAAGTAGGCGTAAATAAATTCGGGTTAATTTTATTTATTTACTACGTGAATTTGACCCCCTTTTTACTATTTTACAATTTAATTATCAAATTATTTAATTATACAGTAAATTGAAAGTGTGTTATTTTAAAATCTTTTTTCAAATGTCATGTCTTGTATTCACATCACGTGATTACTAATATACATAATCCATCAACAAAAAGGCTACCTTCTTATCAATAATTTAAAAAATCAATAAAAGTAACCTATATGAAAATTAAACCTGACCCTCAAATCACAAAACTCTGTCTTTCCTTTATACGAACATAGTAAAAGTAATTATAACTACCCAAAATTTGGCAACGTAACTGACCGATTCACATCAACGGATTATATAACAAAGTTCAGGACAAGACGATCCTTGTCCTTCATGGCATCTTGTCCTTGAACCGGTCTCACCGTCTTGAGTCCGTGTATATGGTCACGGATTAGTCAGTCCACCCATCCTCTCGGCCGGGGGTGGGGCGGGGAATGATAATAAATAAATAAATAAATAAATGAGGAGAAAGATCTCTTATGTTCCAAATTCCTATCTTGTTGATTTCTGTGCCATTAGGTGATGGGTATATCACAATGTTAATTTTTGTGAAGGCTTACACTGCCATGAGCAAATTTTATAAGTAAAAAAATTGAGGTATAAAATTGTAAAAATAGATAAAGTTTATATAATAGACACGCGCGCTAATTTTGAGAGTGTTGTATTGCCCATGACGAACCCTTATTATCAACGTGTTTTTCTTGGAAGTTTAATGTTCGAGGACAATCATAAACAGTGACAACAAAGTCTGATCGTCTAACATACCATCTTGAAATGTCTTTTACTACCCTCTGCCTCCGTTAGTTCATGTTGAAATTTGCTTTTAAGATTATTATGTTCCCTTTGAGAGGACGAGGTGGCAAATCTAACATTTCCTCTCTTTCCGGTTTGTGTTTTTAATGTTGCAAAAAACTAAGATGAATAAAAGGTTTTGTGTGTACATCTAGTTCAGCTGTGGTTATTCACCAATATAACAATGTAAAACAAAAGAATAATGAGTAAAACAAAAGATATAATTTAACATATAGATTTTAATGTAGGAAATTGTAAGATTAAGATAAAACACTAGTTGTTGGCAGAAAAAAAAAGAGAAGATAAAACACTAGTTTAATAATGCAGATAAATTGTTCTCTCACAATCATATAATGATTTTCTACAATATATAATCAATTACTATAAGGTTATATACTCATGGATACATTATAGCAATATATATATACATATATATATATAAAATTACTTGAATAACATAAAGAAAAATAAGGAACAAAATATTAGTAGATGCTATAACTTCTGTCCATCAATAAATGAAATTCAACCAGCTTACACTTGCTTAGTTTGATTGAGCTGTCCTTCGATCATCATTCTAAGTCATTGATCATATAAATTAAGTTTTGTGCCCTATCCACTTGCATATATGCTCCAACATGGAAGAACAATGAAAATTCAAGGCACATTCCAATAATAATCTAACAATGCAGTTAGAATTTTTAGCAATCAATAATGCATATATATTTGTCCTCGACCTGTTAATCTTACTAACTACCCATCTTTATGTTATCCTATACATTGAACTAACCCATAAGCACCCATTATCTTTACAACCGAATGATATTATTCATTCATTTCAAAACCTTCTTTAGGTGAATTTCATTAATACCAACGCCACCTCTTAACCCATATTGGTTTAATACCTCAAGTGATTATGTTTCCTTAGGCTTATTAGGCTTTATCTTCTTTCAAACTTCTCTCAAGTTAAAACTCACACATACAACATCTGGATAAAGTAAAACAAACTTACCTCTATCCTTTTGCCAACACATACTTTTCTTCTAGGGCTACTGACACCAATAAGATCCTTTACCCTATCGACATGAGAACTAGAAATCATAGTCTCTTATAATAAGATTAATTTACCAAAACTTAACTCCTCTCATAACCGCTAAACTACCATAAGAAATTTCTACATAAATGGATCTCATAGTACCTTAGTAATTAACAACATTCAATATACTAAGAGATAAAAAGTTATAAAGCAAATTAAACTAGTACCTCATAATTCACACATGATACTATAAACATTTGACCATTATTCAATCTTATCTAGACTCCATCTTCATCAGTACATCTATACAAAACCACTTTGTAAAGATTCATAGATATAGAACTATTCTCTTTCACATTGCATATGGAACATAGCGTCAGTATCTAAGATCCGTCTATCTATATCCAGTAACGAGATATGGTCCTCTGACTTAGGCACCATAAGCAACAATGATTGCTCTTCCTTTATCATCTTAATTCTAGCTTTGATTTAGATATCCTACTCTCATATACCCCTTATGCTTGTGGCTAATAGAGATTATGCCCGACTTCTAGAATTATCACTAGAACTACCATTTCCATTTGACATTCATAGATCCTTAGCAATTACATACTAGAAACCTGATTATCTATGGATCCCTTCTTAAGGTCTAAGTTCAATTCCAATAGAGTACAATCTCTTTGGAACCATTAGACAAGGATGATAGATAGTAGAACAAGATCATTATTATGTCCTTATTTTCTAAATTCATACCTATATTCTTCATATCAATAACTAAGACATAGTTTTAGAAACATGTCACTTTATCTATGAACCCTCACTCATTAAGAGCAAATATAACCTTGTTGTAGAACTGATGTACTTATCATAGATTTGCTCATACACAACAATTCTAATTTCTTGTAAAATATGTTACTACCTCTTCTACCAGTGCTCTTTTATAAAACATTATTTGTTAGATTTAATTAAATTATTGTTATAGTCGGATTTAACTAAATTGTTGTATTAGTTAGATTTACCTACCTCTTATCCAATGAATTATGTAGGATATATTGCAGTAGGATTCTAGGTACTTTTTCTTACCAAAAATTAACGTTCATGCATTTATTAAATTTCTTAAGATCATACTTCTTTATCATCTATTTTATGCTACAACTTAAAGTTTAATTCATAAAATATATTTGTTATAAATTGTACTTACTTCTACTAACAATAGTTTATAATAAAGTCTCTTGACATTAACATAATGTTGATACTTAGGTGTATTGGTCATTTGTGAAGGTTCACCAACATTACATTAATCTAAAAAATGTTTATTATAGGGCGAGTGTCTTGAAACATCTTCGTTCAAAAGTAATAAGTAACCAAGTTAGTAGGTGACTAATGAGAATTTAACTACTTATTTGGAAATTTTGTAATAATGTTGCTAAACTTTTCTACATTGGCCTTATATATCACTATTAGTGATTTCACACAATCAACATAGGAATGATCACTTAGAAATGACAATAGTATTTAGGACTAATGTAGTAATCACTTAGAAATGACAATAGCATTAAGGATAATGTGGCAATCCTTTAGTTAAAGGTTATGAAAACCCTTTAACCACTTATTGATTTGGCTATTTGTTATTGCTAGGTAGGTCTGCTATTGAAGTGCCTTGATCTTTTGATTAGTCCTAACCTTAAAAATCCCCCATTAAATAATATATTTAAAACATCTCAATCTTTCAAGCAATTATAACTCTCTAAATCAAATTTATTGATTTTGAATAGTTCAATCCAAATATCTCGATGTCTCTTATTCATGTCTAATTCAAATATTACTTGTACTATATGCAATTCTCTAAGTCCCCTTTATGTTGTCTATTCCATCCAATAACATATACTCTTAGAGAACCTAACAATATTCCTCGAGCCATTGAATGCTTTAAGAAAATCTCAATGATCTTGGCTTATTGTAAACCTAGATATATGATTGTACTGCTTCATTTTGACATCTTGGATTCAATTATGCATGAATGAGTTATCATGAATTTTATCCTTCACTTGGTTTACTAACAACTTAGAGTTGATTATATCTTGCCATAACTATGGACTTTTAAGTCACTTGTGCTCAAGAGAATGGCTCCTTGATAAAGGGATGAATAGATCTTATCTCAACATATCACGACCACTTGAAAGTGCCTTCTATTGTACCTAATAACTAGTTCAATAATGCCTTAATAAGTTGTGACCCTCATCAAAATATAAAGGTCTATACACTAAGTACAAAATGATCTTGGGTTTAAAGATTAGTCATAATGGTTCACAAAGGAAAAAAATGAATGATGCAAGAAAGTGGTATTCCTTACGAGTGATCATGTATTACTAGCTACTTAACTTTAGCTTCCTCTTATATGTTTTTCCTTGATTCTATCCCCTTAATCAGTAAGTATTACTTACATTAGCATATGTAAAGATCCCATTCTTATGTTCCCTCTCGCAGGTGATATCCTAAGTAGTTTCTCTACATTAATTGTAAAAAGGTAGTGATTAGTAATATATAAAGCAAGGTAAAAAATACTAAGTCAAAGTTAATGTAAGCCAGGTAGTTGAAATGACTCATTGGTCATCTGTAGGCTCGATATTCATTATCAAGGGTTTAAGACATTACAAGTGGCATTGGAGTAGTTCACTAGTGGGAATTGAAAGCTAAATGCTATGCAAGGTACTATAGGGCATGTCTTAAGCCTGTAACAAAGCACTCTTAGTGTGATGCCTCGAATTCCTAAGCCACCAATTTTAAAGTTTTCAAAAAGTGTTCTCTATTTTAACTGAAATTTTATAGTGAAACCACAAAAGTATATGAATTGATCTTGTAAAATTGGTTTCTAAAAATAAAATTTAGAAAGTTTTAACTTTGGCTATAAACATAAATAATATATATATATTATGTTATTAAACTTAAAATTCAAGTTTTAAACCTTTTGACATAGGAAATCAATAGTGCTAAATAAAAATGTACCTAAAAAGTGTAGTACCTCATTAATTACACATAATAATTAACAAATATACATATATACTCCACTAATTATTAAAAGTAGGTAAAATGCAACCTTATTGTTAGATTAGCAATTAAAATAGATCAAATTAGTCATGCATCTCTTAAGCTACACATCTGGTAACTAGATAAAACCATCAAACCAATGAATCACTCCTTATTTATATGAAGAAGCGATCAAACATAATTGTTGAACACCTTATTAGCTTAAAACCTGGCAAACACTAAAGCCTTATTATTAGACCAAATGGGAGACACCATTATCCATTAATTCATTTAGCTAACACCAAAGAGTAGATAGATCAAAGGAAAATTAAGGAAAACAAAACTTGAGGGAATAGAAACTCTCACCTCTCTCATTGTAAAATTTAAGGGAGTCAAGAAAAAACTACCAAACCTTTATCTAAGTGTGAGGAGCTATAGATGGAAGGTTGACTACCAAAAGAGGCTATTCAACAACCTCTTCTTGTTGGAACACTACTGAAGATTGAAAGAATAATAAGCCTTGCTTTTGACTAGCGACTTTCGCCGATTCTAAAATCAGTAGATCAACTCAATTAATTCTTAAAATATTTATGATAAGGATCATTTTAACTCTAATTTAATGTAGTAATTTTTTATTTCCAATCTCAAAGAATTTTGTAGTTTCTTTACTATCTCACCTATTTAGATGGCAAGATTTTAGGGTCTTTAGAAGGGAAGCTTATATTTTTTTTTGGTTTAAAATTTATTTTAGTCAATTTGATACCAATATCTTACAAATTTAAAGGAATATTTTGAAAAAGTACAAGTTTAATAATTATTCAAATTATTGTAAAATTGCCAACTTACAAATTTATTAGAATAAATGGTTTCATTAGAGTTATTGGTTAAATGAGATTTGTAATGATTATGGGAACTCAAATATGATGTAAAAGAAATTTGTTTGCAATTCTATTGTAAATTGGGTTAATTGTATAATTTGTAGTAATTTAGATACTAAAATGTAATTTTCAAAACTTAGGTAATGAATAAGTTTATTATTGAATATTTACAAAACTTAATTAGAGGATTTTGTGAATTTGTAGAATTAATCATGTTTACATGGTAATTGTTGTGTAAATAGCTTATAAACAACCTAAACTGTAGTCAAAAGCTAATTATGGTATTTTTAGAATTTAAACTTGCCATTATGATATGATTAACATGTTGATAGGATTTGATAATAAAAAAAAATAGCATAATTATTTGAATATTTAGTGCAAGACAAACTAATTCCATAATTATGGTAACTTAAGGTTAAAATTGAACCATAAAAGGGTGTTCTCATAATCTTACATACATGACAATTCTGATATCTTGACATATCTAAATAAATCTCGAATTCATAATCATAATGATATAAAGAACGTTAAAATATAATAAAAATTGAGAAAGCCATAACTATTATAAATTGATAGTGGTGAAAATGGCAATAACAAGCATATAAACTTATGTTGTACATGCTAGTTACATAGTATTGACTTACTAAACGCACACATACAATAGGTATACTTGGACATGTTGTGTAAGGAGATTACTAGAATTGAGTGAGTCCTCCTATGTTACGCCCTAAACAGGAGAAGTTGTAATAGTCCTACCAAGTAAATTAACTTAAGATAGAAATTGACCTTATGTCGCTATTATAGATACAATCTACACAAAACGTATACGACTTAACCAATTTGAAGCATCCAATTGTACTTTTATTAATAATTAAATATGCAGTATAGCTTTTTAAAATATCTATTCAAAACAACCTATTGTCCAATAACATAACAATACTTATATGAGCATTTCCACATATAGAATTATTAATTTACACTAAGAGTTTACAAAAATCACAGGTCTTGGAGTCTATTTATAATAAGATAGGAAACTAGTAGGTATTTTAGAGATTCCCAGTTAGTTTCCTCAAAATAAAAAGAAACTTTACAAGTCCAAATTCAGTGGATTCTCTTTTCTAGCAAACCGCGCACTAACCTATAGGTGGTTATATCTATGCATCTTAAACTCTTACTTGTCATCTACAAAAAAATCTATAAGAATATGAGCATAACTAGTTTAGTAAGTGGGACAAAGACGAAAGAGTACCATACAAACACAATCAAGATTACTAATTATAATTAAATAGAATATAATCAACCATTTGCAACATCACATAATGTTATTTGATCCCTTGTCAGGTCAAAGAAATTACATCCGTTTTAACCTAGATTGAGGAGTCTATTATGACTAAAATTAGACCAAACCCTAACTTGTGCAGTGGAGAATACCCTTCTCTCAAGATTACCTTTAAACTATGGCTTCTACTCTTGTCGTGACTACTTCGCCTACCACTTAGTTCAACTAAGGATAGAGAAATGATTATTTTAGCTATCTTTATTGAAGAGAGTCGGTATTTGGTCTAATATACCTAATCGTCCTACTATTAGGTTGTTATGCATGTTTAGTTAGGTTAGCAGTTAGATCACTATTAGTTGCATTTAAGGATGGCCAAATAAATTCACATAATATAATATTATGAAATTATGTAGAACAACATGCCAAGAAGTTCAACTCTTATCATAAAACAAAATACTAATCACACACATAGCATGTATACGACAGCTAATTTACAATTGCAAACAAAAATACTCTTAAGCCTTCATATACTTTGATATAGTATCTTAATAAGTAGTAAAACCACGATCCTAACTTATTGGTATTGTTATTCACTCTAGTTGATTTATAATACCAGCGTTCTACTCACTGAAAAATCTTATATATACTAAAACCCTGATTTAGTTTTTATAAGATTTACCAAAACGTTATGGTTCTATCTATTCTTTGTATCACAATGAGGTCATATACATAAATATATATATTTGAAGTATATTATTCCTATGTGATGGAATATAGTTATATTTAGATATGTACTTAATTATTATAGTTTTATCATATAAGTTATATTAAATTAGTAAATGCTATCAATATATATAGTTATACTATTACTTATAATATATTGTTTTGGTCATATTGAAACGTATCTTTAATCGATTAAGTTACGTTTCCATTATGATAATATTATCGTAATACGTTTCATAATATTATGGAAATAGTTGTTTTATTACATAGAATCATCCAATTTTAGTAAAAGTGGTATCATCGGGTTTATACAAACTTGACGATATGTAATACATATTTTATCTCAAGAGAAAACTTCTAAAGGATAATTATAATTTCTATTATACATATATGTCCATATGATAAGCACCATCGCATTACTTCCATATAGTCTAAATAGAATATATTTTATATAGTTTTCTAATATAGCTTAGTAAAATAGATATTATTTAACCCTAATACGCGTATATTATAGCCTAGATCATATAATGTCACAAATATGATAAAAACCCCTTCTAACTAAACCTGACCAACATAGACATTATAGGATTTAATTAAGTAATTATCATTTGTTAGCCTAATATAGCTAAAAACGTATCCCGATTAGTAAATTAAGTTATTTAATTAGGAAAATTCATAATAAATAGCTAGAATTACCAATTAATTCTTTGAAAACTTCAATAGACTCAAAAAAATATAGGGAATTCAACATCAACTTGTTTCATGCTATCAAGTTTATCGTTTATATATGTATAATTATATTTTTGTCCCTAAATTACGATTAATTAAGCAAATGTCATTTTTATACAAAATTAATTCCATTATGTCCTGACATCATTACAAGTATCCAGAATTCATTGGATTCGAATTTCATCAGTTATTTTCATAAAATAATTTTATTTCATAAATTACCCTATTTTAGCCATTTTTAGGGTAAAAAATACAATAAATAATAAATATATGTGAAATTAAAATTAGGCTACATAGCCTTAAAATAGGTATAATAAGTATTTTATAAAAAAATTTTAACTCAAAATAACATCATTTAATGTATTTATTTTAAAGTTGAAAATTTGGATGAATAGTATATTTGTTAAGGGAGTACATAAAATATTTATAATTTTACAAAAATAAAATTATAGCATGAAAGCATTCTATAAATAACCTAAGAATAATTTTTTTAAAATTTTCCTAATTAATTTATTATTTTTAGAAATTATATGAAAAACAAAGTAGAAATGGAAACTTACCGGTCATCGGAGCTCTAATAATCGATGGTTGGTGAGGGTGTGTCGGTAGAGCTAGGAGTATGGTGGACTCCTGGTGGTTAGTGGGGTTCGATAGCAAATCACCGGGGGGTTGGGGAACTAAGCTTGGGAGGTAGGTGCTCTGTTTTTCTCTTCTTCTTTTTTATTTTTGCAATAATTTTTTCAAATTTTCTTTTGAGTGTTTATGGTTCCTAAATGTGTAAAATGATGTCTAGAGTCCTTTATATACTATTTTAGGTCAAGTTGATTTTTCCCTAAAGGTTAAGCCGGAGGTGTTAATTTCTCATGAATTTGCTTTTGATATAGCTGCTTAGTGTATTTCTTGTGTTGCTACAACTGAATCTAGTAATTTCTAGGCTTTTCTTTGCAAATTGGATAGTTTTTTATTTTTAGGCTAATTATTAACATTTTATGTATTTTAGATTGATATTATGTACATTTGCAAATACACATGTATATATCATATATAATTTATATGTATAATGGGTAATCATACTCATGTAATTATATTTTTCTTATGTTATTTATTTTTAAGATATATTTTCTTTGCAATTTTGTGAATTTATCACTTATTTTATATATTTTTAGATTTTTCGGTTAATTTACAGGTATATTTATTATATATACCGGATATATTCATAAAAATACACATATATTCATACAGTATATCATGCAATATTATTTATTTTTATAACTTAAATAACTTATTTCTAAAGTCTCGTCACATTTCGGGCTCGATTTTAGAGATTCTGATGAATTTTATGTTATATTAAATAATTACACTTTTAAGGCTAAAATTGGAATTTTGGGCCATTATTTTTAAATCTAACTTATCACTTCAACTAACTTTTTTAATCTAATTGTAAAGTTTGGACTAAATTGAATAAATTTTTCCCGAAGGCCCTAAATTTAAGTATAGTTGTCATAAGTGTGATTTTAGGGGCTCACACCTTATGTTATCATCTTATATATACATAGTAGTCACAATAACGTATAACTACTTGTTTGTGGTTTGCTTATCTGTAGCACTAAGGACAAAAAATAAAATAAGGATACATTAGTAAAAGGATATTTTAAAAAAGAGCAACATTGGAACATTCAAAAATCCTAACCCTACACTAAAGCACACTTTCCAACCTAAACTCATTTGGACTTCTTTGTGTGGCAAAAGTAAACTCAGTGATATTGGCTTTAGAGAATCCTTAATGGTAAGATCTCAACTTCGTAAGATTTTTGTTGGATTTGATGGAAAAATATAACTCTAATCACTATGATTCTCATAGTGCAAAGAAAAGTAGGGTAAAGGTGAAATTACAAAACTTGTAACAAAACCTACAAGGATTGTCAATAAATATTTTATTGATTTTGGATATTAGTGATGGGTTGTTTCTAAAGAATGTGTTTTTGTTTCCCAAGATTGTGATCAATTATGGGATTGGAAGAATGCAAGGAGTCCCATTAGGGATTCCTCAAATCACTAAGGTAATACATTCTCACCTTTACAATTATTCACCTTTTTAATAAAGTTTTTGGATTAAGAAATGTTGCGTAGATGTTCTATTGTGTTTTAGGCTAAAAAGAACAAGGATTTTGATATTTTTAGGTTAAGGTTAAGATTGGATGTTGGATCTCAGGTTTAAGGTTCTATTTTTAATGAAAAAAGAGAAGTAAATTCAAAGAGGAAAGAACATGGTCAAAGACCATTAGTGTGGTCCTAATCGTAGTCCTCTTTAGAGAGTTAAATGCGAAGAATTTTAAAGGAAAAATTAAAGACAAAAGGATCACGTCCAAAGTTCACAGTCGTATTCCAAACCATAGTCATTCTATGGTGAACCATAGCCCCATCTACTACCGTGATCTAGGGTGTGGACTTATGCTTCATATTTTACAAATGATAACAGGTGTGTTTCTTAATTATAATCCCTATAGTCATTTCCTTTTATCTTTCTAAGCTAAGTTATGATTCATTTGGCCTAAGATTCTCATTTAAAACCCTTAGAAAGTATATAGGAAGTTGTGAAGTGTTACTAAAGTGATTTTTATTTATCATTTCTTCTATAGATTTAGCTTTTTAAGATAGAGTAGATCAAGTTCTTACAATGGACTTTAAGTACGTGACACTTGTATATTACTTATAATTGCTAGGATAGATCTTATACTTGTATGTAATCTCAAAATGACTAATTAAATATCTAGCTTAAAATTATCTTTGCTTGCTACTTGTATGTAACTTGGCCTAAGAGTCCTAAGTGGTAGATCACTAAAGGGTGATGCAACAAAGATATCTTCAGCTTAAAGGGGGAGAATTATGGTGCCTCAAGTAGATGAAAGTCTCACATCTATCATGAGAGAGGAATGAGTATGGTATAAATGGTCAAGGTAGTGATGCCAAATTAGCATTCGTTACGACCTTCTGGGTTGAAGACTCTTTGCTAACCTACTAGCTTAGCCTTTCACTAGCATTAGTTTAGATTGCTATAAGCTACCAAAAATGGGAAATTAATTGAATGGGATATTAAGTAGATATGAGATTTTAAAGTCCATTTTAGTTTACCCTTATAAATGGCGTCAACTATCAATGCTTAGTCCTTTTGAAAAGCTTGTTTTTTTATCTAAAGTTTTTTAAAACAGGAAAACCTTATGGCCTTACCCATATATTAGCTCTCATATATATAGAGTATGATATGTATGTGTGTTTATATATATATATATATATGATGAGGTAAAATAGTTGATATGAAGTGAATGAATATGTAAGCCATGGATACTTAAACTAATTCTTATCTCCATTTCTACAAGCCCTTCTTAAGCTTAGTGCATTAGCACGGTTCTTCCTAAATTAAGGGTGAACAATTAGATGTTAGCAAACTAGTGTTCTTGTTATAACGAAGTAGGGCTCACTGTTGTAAATTGAAGTACAATTATAAAAGTACCTTAAAACCAAAGTTAGAAAGAGAAAATTAAATATATTTTAATATAACATAATTTTATTTATTTCAATTTCCTTTTGTTGTGTTAATTAAACAATATTAAAAAGGGAAAATATTTTTCATTCCATTTCCTTCAGATGCAACAATAAGTGCCAAAACTACATTTTCCATTCCACGGTATAATGTGCTTATTTTCTTGAAATATCTAATCAAACTTGTTGATGGTAGTTTTGTTACATGGGTTGACTACCTTAAGCTTAGAATTGAGCATCTCAACTCACGAGACCATGACCTAAATCGGGCTAGTGCTAACCACCTCATGCCTATGTTTGGTAGATATATCCATAGAAAAATAATATCAATAGGGATTGCGCTAATTGCCTTAGGGACATTACTTACTAAAAGCGAGCAATAGCACCACTAAAGGGTTTTGAGAAGCTAAAAGCCCTAGTTAAGTGAAGTTCCCTAATCAAAGTTAACACTAATGACCTACGGATCAATCTTAAAGGAACCTTAGATGGTCTTCCTTAAATGACTTTAAAGTTGACATCTGACCTTAAAAAAGAACTCCACAAAGTTTAGTTGCACAACACTAGCATCGAATTAAATGCGATGTGCCCTTGGTGACTTACCAATGAAGAAGCCTATATGGTCCCAACCGTACGGCGCCATCCAAAATTTATGAGTTAAAAGATAGATATAAAGTTCAAAAGTAATTATTCCCATTGTTGTCAATAGAGCTCATCAACTCTTGAAACTCAGGACCACGTGCCATAAGTTGATAAGAGCATAAGGGTTGGACATATGAGTATTTGGCCTCTCCTCTCTTAAAAGTAAGTCTATACTCTCATATTCATGCACTTTACTTTTTGTTTTGGTTCCCATTTGGTCAAAACCATGCACTTCCTTACAAGTGTCATGATTTGAGTGTTACCTTATTAGACAACCCTTTCGCTACTTAGCTCACCTTTGTCTATTTTGTAGATTGGCTTAGACAGTTTAGAGTTACCTTAGCCAGCCTCTTCAACCTTAGGAGTTCAATACAATTTATAGATAAGAATTTTACGACGACAGAACTCTTAAAGATAACTTTGGCTACCATCAAAATATAAGTGCTAGTTTTTTATGTTTTTATTTTATTCAATTTTATTGTTCTATCGATTTTATTTTATACAAGTGATGAGGACAAATCAAATTATTCAACGTCAGTGAGAAATCAAACTAAAGTTGTACAAGTGGGCAAGTTGTGTGAGTTCGTTTGTTTAATCAAGGAAAAAGAAAAAAGAAAGGGAGAGAGTGGTTTAACGTTTAAAGTTATAATTTTAAATTTGATTAATAAGAAAACTACTCGGTGGTTTAGTAGTTAAAGTTATAGTTTTAAATCTGGTTAACCAGCAAACTGCTTGGCCTTCCCCCACGTAATTCTCTAGTTACAGCGGAACACCTAGTAGAGCTACTCATGAAACCGCAAAATAAAAGAATAAAAAATAACAAAGGTTGAAAAAGGAATTGATAAGACTGTGTGATGGAATTGTTTATTTTTCCTCTCATATGTAAAATGTATTTTTTATTTGTAAAATAACATTTATTTTTAGTAGTTTTTTTATAATATTAAATAATTGCATTTAAAAAAAAAAATCTTACCGATCGTATTAGTGAGTTGCCTTCTTGTCCACCAACTTACGATACGGCTGCTTATTGAGCTGTTCGCAACAAATAGTCCATTTGACGAGAGCCGAAACAGGTCGGAACAGATTCATCCATTTAGTCCACGGAGCGAACAAAACTGCATGTTTAGGACGAGGGATTGGAAGGGAAAGTATGAGAGGAAAATGAATTAGGGAGGACTTGAGTACGTTTGAGTTTGACATCCGTATTCATAATTTTATTTATTTATTTATTTATTTTTTCCAAACATCCGTATTCTTTTTTAAAGTTGCAATAATTGTTGTTTCCTTGATTTTTTGATAGAATTCCATAAAAATATCTGGGTATTCCATTCCATGTGAAAGGAATGAAAATTGAATTTCGCGTGAAACACAACCATTCTCGGATCGGTCAAGGCGGGAGTAGTGGAGCAGAGCAAAAGCGCCCAGTGGTGTCAGTAGCGTGCGGTCAATCTACGTTGCACCAATACAACATCGGTAGGTACAAAAGGGCCAAAACAATTGCAACGCGTCGGTTTCTTATTGGAGAGAGCTGCGGTACATTCTACTTTCGCTTTCACGGGGGATCACTAGCACTTTGCTCCATGCTTTTTCTATTTCTTTCTTTTTTTTTGGCCAAACTCCATGCTTTTTCTAAAGCACCAATTCTGCCGCGTGTCTCATGTACGGTCCGCCGAGAAGAGAGATTTGGGGTCTCGTCGTGTTCTCCCAGCTGTAGGTGCGACGGTTACACCGAAGAAGGGAATCCTCAACATTCTATGACGAAAATACCCTTCTAGCTTCTTCTGCAACGGAGTCGGTAGCGAAAATGTAAACAAATTTTACGATTCAAAAGAAAAATGAAACCATTCTATTTCTCAAAGTTATTCCACAAAAATATCATGTGGCATAAAGGTCTGCTTAGAATTTTTTTTTTTTTTTTTTTTTAAATCCTAACTTCTTGAAGCGGAAACCAAGAAGATATCAGGAAGCAAACTTACAAATGCATGCCTGTCCTTGTAAATAAAATACCTAAGATACTCTAAAGATTTCATTTTAATTTTTTTTTTTTTTATGGGTAAAACGCATTTTCAGGATTGTGTATTTTATAAACAATCAAATTCACTAGTCTTTTTTTTCCCTCAATTATCAATTTTTCACATAATTAAGTATCCTATCACATATAAAATCATACCAACATAACAGATTAAAAAAAATCCAAACATCTATTCCCGTATTGAAAAATAAAGATCATTTAGTAAAAAAACCTAATTAATGAGAGTCATATATAACTAAAAGGAAAGCTAAGTTTGATAAAAGAACCTGAAACTAGAGTTTAACTTAGAAGTCCATTTATATTTCAAACCTAAACAAATTTAAACTGAAGCTTGGGATGGAGGCCGATGAAATAATATGCTTTCTTGTTAGTGGTATGGCTTTATTTTGTCTGTCTATATTTCAAACTTCGTACTTAGAATCAAGCTTGAGAACTCAAAAGCTCAAACTTAGGCTTGTTTTTCTCAAAGTAAATCTACAAGAGTTAGCAAAAATATATGTTACTCAATTTTTTTTTTTTCAATTCAATATCAAAAACAAATATCACAAGTGACCCAAAAATGAATCAATCTGCAGTAACCCTAAAATCCACAAAAACTTGTACAACAAAACATTATCTTACTTTGTCTACAATTTATAGCTTTACAGACAGACTTATTCTAGTTATCACAAAAATAAACTAGCAAGTAATGAATTAAACATTCTTCCATCCATGCATGTAAAATATAGACGAAAACATGATACTTACATAAATGAAGCCATACCACAAACAAGGAGGCCAGTGAAATGATGTTTCCGTTATGAAAATGCAAAAATATGTCTGGATCAACAGCTTTGACGACTGGACCCACGTTGACTAGAATTTTTTAGTATAGTCTGCAATTCAAGGAATAACCAGAACTTCTTGCAAACTGCAAATAATTTATTGTTCGCGGTTTAAACAATAATTAATTTACCAAAAAATATTTTTGAAGATGTGAAATGATCTTAACAAAAAAGTGCTATCACTATTGTACAAATGCTAGCAAATGCAGAGCCGAGTTAAAATGCGTAAAAAATAGTAAATGATTAGGTAAATAAATTACATAAAATTGACTATAAAGTGTAGTTCCTTTTTTTTTTTTTTTTACTTTATAATACTTATCATTTTTTTCCCCAAATATATAACAGTTATCATTAAAGCATGGGTAATATACATCTCTATACAACTATCCTAAAATAATTTCTTTGCAACTGTAACTATTTTTCTATTCTTTAAATTTATTTAACTAATGTTTTCTGGAATACATCAAAATCCTTGCTCGTATACTATTATTATAGATAATCAAGATTGTAACTTTGTAGTTATAAGGAGGAGAATATTCTTCTAAATTGATTGAGAACTACAAGATAGAAAATGCAAATAAAAAACGATACAAACAAGCAAATAACCTTGTGCTGGACGTTACTTTTTAAAGAAACTAGGTTTAATTATCTTAGTTTTATATTGTAAGGATGAAGCTCTTATGTTTTATTATGGTGTCTCATCCTTTCTTTATTTATTCTTTTTTATGTTAGACATATCTTTTATTTTTATTTATATGGTTTGTTTATTTTTAAGCTCGATTCCGTTTGTCCATCCTAAGCAATTACAAATTGATGTTTCGTTTATGAACTTTTTCGAACCAAATTAAAAAAAAAAAAAAGACGACCATCATTGTTACAGTCATTTTTTATTTTGCTTGGTTTGATATATGCTATTCCAAATTTTTTTTACAATTTCAATTAAAATAATAATTTTAAGGAGGAAGGATCAAACCGTTAAAAAACTAGAATAGATATTAGAATTAAGGCATACCTTAGTCTTAAAAATATATAGATATGTATATGTATACATATATATATGTATACATATATGTAATGTCTTGAGACCCTATTGGTATTGCAACCTACTACATGTCTTTACAAGTCAAGAACATGCATGGATTCTAATAATTCTCAAACAATTCATCACATGTATTTACTAGCCAAGAATATGCTAAGATTATGATAATTCTCAAAGATATCTTAACATGAAATAATGTATTAATCAAAAACACAAAATCAATGAGATAAACCAAGAGTGAGAATACCATCAACCGCTCATCATAAACATAACCTAAAATATATAAGTCCACAATATTTTAGAAGTTTAATAAGTTCCAAAGACCCCAAATAGCAAAATGATCACATAGTGAGTCTATTAACTCCAAAAAAAGAAAAATCATGAAGTAAATCCAACAAAGCAAGGTGTCTAACTCCCTTAGTCAACTGTCAAAATTCTTGGCAAAAGATAAAGTCTCTAAATAAAATATGATATAACATCTCAACTCCTAGAATCGTCCAATAACCAACAAATATATCTCATGAATTTTTATCCACCTTAATCATCATAAAAATATAAATACTTAAGGATTATCATCAACAAAGGGTTCCTCATACATGAAGTACCTAATAGTATTTGTGCTTGAAAAAGATACAAAGTGACACAAATTTTAGTATGCGATGCATAAGAACATGCAGATGCTACACAATTCAATCTACACATACAATGCAAGAAAAAGGTAAGTAACCGTTTAATTCTCTTGAACTTAGTGTAGAATGCAACAAATAGGTACTCATTACCCCTCAACTCTATGATCTTATACATATAAGAATATATATATATATATCTATATAAAAGTTTTTCTTTAAGTTTTTTATACCTAGAGTTCGAAGTTCCTAAACTCTAATATTCTACCTATGTCTTTCCATGTGCAAATCCACTAGTGAATCCCTACATATGATCAGAAATTGCCCTTTAAGGATTTGCCAATTGTGGGCTTTAGGACATGTAGATCAAGCAAAATCAACAAATAATTCAATTAAGCCAAATATAACTTAATTTGATTAGCTTATTATGATCCTAGCACCTACAACTAAACAACCAAGCACCACATACCCGAACTACTAAATACCACCTTTATGACATGAATTGAATCAAGCAAAAGTAGACTTGAAAGATAACCCAACTAAAGAGCATAAATCTTTCCTAATTACACTTAACCAAATAAACCAATGATATATAAGTTAATTTCCCCCAACACTCTTGGACTTTAAACTCATTAAACTCTAAAGGGATGCAATAGGTGAACAGATTAGATCTTTAGATAGGGTTGGGTGTACAAAACTCTTGAGTATAAGTTTAGGGATAAAAAGAACTAAGAATTACAAGTTTATAAGCTAAACAAGGCATAGCATTCAAATGCCAATTGTTAGCATCAGGATGCTAAGCCAATGCCTATCTTAGAAGTCTAGTATTTGGATGCTAGCCAAATTGACATCCGGATGGTAAGCTGCTATTCTGCACTTTTACAGAATAGCTCAACTTCGAATCACATATGAATTCATCTAACTTTCTCCTAACTTTTATACATTTCTAAGCAAAAAGAAAGGCATACTATCTCAACAATTCCTAACTCTAAAACTTCATCCAAACATAACTACTAAACTCAAACCCCTTACATCCAAACTGTAATATTCCTTAACAAAGCTCAAACGAATAGAAAGAAAGTATGTAGAACTTACTTTTAATTAACTCAAACACTTGGAGGAGTTTGGAAATAGAGCTAAGCACCATTGGCAACTGAAATGAACAGTTCATTTAGATTTAAGTCTTGTCAAAACCTAAATAAAACACCTTCACAATCGGACAATAAGCTTGGAAATTGACTTAAGAATAACCTCTAAGAGTCTTATCTAATTACTCTCTTGAAGAAGTTGTTCTTGATAAATACTAGACAATTTCTAATCGAAAACTCTTGAGTGCAAGATTTGATTAACAAGAAATGGAAAGTTTTAGGATAATGAATGGTCTAAAATGAATTTACTCAAGGTGAATTTTTAATCTTATCTTAATTTTCACTAGACCTTCTTCTTAGGGTTTAATTGGTGTTGCTCTTTCCAGTTTTCTACAGAGGACACCCATGATTCTATATTTGGCAAGGATTAGGGTTTTAGAGATGGTGACTATTTAAGGGAGTAGGTTTTTAGTAACTTTTTGAAAAGACTAAACTGCCTTTACTTTGAAAATATTTTTTTTTGTAATTTTTCAGTATATATTATATATAATGAGAAGGCTATTTCCAATTGCATTGGCTATCCAAATCCCATATCTCCTTCAATGCATAATTTTAATTTATTTTTTAATCTAGGAGGAGCTACAGCATACATTAATACAAGCCAGAAATCTCTTTCAAATTCAACACATTTTGGACATAAAATTTCATTTTCTTTTTTTTTTTTTCAGGTTTTATGCGTATATCCGGCCCGTCGTCTAATCATTTGTTTATTTTCATACTGTGGCGGCTTAATAGGGTTTTCCATCGTCTCAGTAGTCAGTAGAAGGATGAGCTCAATTCTTGGGAATTTATATTTAGAGCATATACACTGCAACTGCAAAACCGAAATTAACCCCTCTTTTGTTACGATCACCCGAGGACAATGTCAAAAGTTCCGTATGAAATTTAACTCCCTCTTTTCTTTTCTTTTTTTGGAAAAACTCCACGTAACATTTAAAATTGTTCCAATTTTACTGGGTGTCTCTACTTATACTGTAGGGATGAAGCTGTTGTGTAAATAGCTTAGTTTATATAATGCATTATCTCTAAGTGAAAAAACATTAAAAATTGTTATATATTGTATCCAACTAAATTTTTAATTATCAAATTTACTACTTATTATACCTATACCCTTTTACTAATAGTTATTTGTCAAGCCATATTATTATATGGAATGGAATATTTTATATAATTTCATAAAACCCACATTAATGAATGCGTCTTGCAGCATCGATTAACAAATCTGAAATACAAACTATTTCACTTTTCCTAGATTGATTAAATACTTTATAGAAATGCAAGTGCTTTAGCATTTACAAAGTCCCAAGGACATCATAGTAATTTCAATGTTTACAATTTTCCTCTCTCCATCTCCACGCCAGAACCGTACACAAACTGAAGGGACTCTCCCGAGACTACATAATCAATCAGGTCCACATTTTAACTCTGCAAAGGCAAATGTCTGGGTCCTCCAACAATGGAGTCCACGAATAAGCTCACATTTTCAGAGCAGTTACTATCTCCAAAACGAAGAATCGTTTCTGGGTTTGGTTTAGCCGTAGGAGTTTCACTCACTGTTGTCACTCTACTCCTCTTTAACTTGTCATTGAGATCTCCGCTCTCGACTCGTGATGTTGGGACGAACTCTTCTTACCCTTCTCTCCCGTGGCTGTTTTCCTTTTCAAGTGCTGTCAATGTGAATGCGGGAAATGGAAGTACTAGTGTATACAACAAGACCAAGTTAGTGCAATACCCTTTCGTGAATAAGAGTGATTATTTGAATAAAGGAAAAGGAACCTCCTCTGATTATAAAACGAGTGTTCGTGAGGATATTATCGCAGATAGCCTTGGTGTTAGTAGAGTTAATATTGGTCATAATACATCTAGTGACGTTCGAAAGAATGGTGCTACAAAAAGTGATGTTGCTGTTAATAATTCAAGTACAGGAGATATGGTCGTGTTGAATTCTAGTGATGTAAATGGTGGGGTTGTAATGAGTGATGCTACCGATACAAGTATAAAGGGCAAGATTATGGTGAATTACAGTGATGTGGATGGTGGAGTCATACTCGGTAGTACCGCCAATTCAAGTTTTGAAAGAGAGTTTATGTTGAATTCCAGTAATATCAATGGTGGGGTTATGTGCAATGGAAATGGTAGAGAAAGAAGCCCTAGTAACGAGGGGATTTTGACGCAAGGGTCATATGACAATGGTGGTCATGAGAATTGTGACATATTTGATGGAAGGTGGGTGAGAGATGGTTCAAAGCCGTATTATCCAGCTGGTTCTTGTCCTTATATTGATAGAACGTTTGATTGTCACTTCAACGGTAGGCCAGATGATGAGTTTGTGAAGTGGAGATGGCAGCCAAATGGTTGTGACATTCCGAGGTACTGTTAGCTTTCATTAGTACTTAGTTTATCTATAAGGCTGTTCCTTGAAGAGCAGTTTTTAACTTGTGATTATTTACTCATTGCAGTTTTAGTAATAATGATCAGAATTTACTTCTTCGAGAGAATGAGTTGCATGGAATTGCTAGAGTCCAATTAAACGCTTTTAATTATAGCAAGTATCACAATGACCTCTTGCTTAACCATCTTGGTTTTGATTTACAATGGCTGCACTCAACATGCTCTTGTCATTCATATATCCTTTAAGCATGTGGTGGCGTCAAATGTGTGTACATTGGATTACTTTTGGTTATAATGATGTGATTACTCAGCTGCTTTCAGATTGAATGCAACTGATTTTCTTCAGAGACTACGGGGAAAGAGACTAGTTTTTGTGGGGGATTCACTCAATCGGAACATGTGGGAGTCTTTGGTTTGCATCCTCCGCCATAGTGTCAGAAAGAAGAAACGAGTTCACGAAGTGTCTGGCCGGAGAGAATTTAAAAAGAAGGGTTTTTATGCATTTCGATTTGAGGCAAGTTTAGGAGCATATGCTTCTTCAATGTGGTTTAATTTTTTATGTGCTAAATTTTCTTTTCTAACCAAGCTTTCTGCCAACTACAGGACTACAATTGTTCTGTGGACTTTGTTAGTGCTCCGTTTCTCGTTAGGGAATCATCTTTTAGACAAAGGAATGCATCCTTTGAGACACTTAGATTGGATTTGATGGATCGTACAACACCAATGTATCGTGATGCCGATGTCATAGTGTTCAATACTGGTCATTGGTGGACTCATGAAAAAACTTCTAAAGGGTAAGAGTTTCCTTCCTCATGCAGCTTCTTGCTACGGTTAAATTTAGTCTTTGTATCTGAAAAAAATGTGAGGGAGGGCATGAGCATCGCTAAAAGAAACTCGGTGTGGAAAGTCACTTGAATAATCCTGGATAGGGCAGCATTATTTTTGCATACCATTTGGAAAAATATTTTGAAAAACAAACATTTCTTACTATTATATCTTCATTCTCTACAGCGAAAATTACTATCAAGAAGGCAACCATGTGCACCCAAGACTCAAGGTTTTGGAGGCATATAAGAGAGCCCTCATGACTTGGGCCAAGTGGATTGATCAGAATATTGACAGCAACCATACCTGGGTTTTCTTTAGAGGATATTCAGTAACCCATTTTAGGTAATGGTATTTCTGTGACCTTGCAAGGTGCATTTGACTACCAAAGGTTATTCCTACGACCTATATATTGTTGAAAACCAATGCTTAAATTGTACGCTGTGGACAAAAATCTTTCAATCAACACAACACTTTTTAGAGTATCTATTACCTCACGAGTCTCCATGCATCAATATCCATTCTATCATAATCATATCTGCAATTCAAGATAAAAATGGCATATTCTGTGTTAGATTCTTGGTAGATTCGTCCAGGCCACTAAAGAGAATAATGTATGGCTGGATTGGTTGGATGAGATTGTGCATGGCTTGTGAATAGTATATGAACACTTTGGATTTTGGTTCATCTGAATTCTCTTCAGAGTTGCAAATAAAATAGATCCAGTTTTGGTAATTTCAAAGCAATCGGAAAAATGCTTGCAATATGATGAAAGCTTAAATCCTTGATTATGCCTTTTATCAGATTGTGTCTGATAATGGCAGTTATTATTTCCTTAGCTATTATCTGCATCAAAGCTATCCTTACTATGCATGTCTTTTTCTTCCGCAAGAATATAGTAGATAAAATTGCTCAAATATTTTAGATATGTGAGTGCAATTTTTCTTTAGCCAGTTATTCTTTGACTATAAGTTTATAGATTTAAATATGTTTGCAGGGGAGGACTATGGAGCTCAGGAGGACAATGTCATAATGAAGCTGAGCCCATTTTCAATGAGACATATCTGGCAAAGTATCCTTCAAAAATGAGAGTTTTGGAGCATGTGCTTCAGGAGATGAAAACACCTGTATCTTATTTAAATATCAGTAGACTTACCAATTACAGAAAGGACGGACACCCTTCTATATATAGAATGATATACAAGTCGGAGAAAGAACGAAGAGTTGCTAAGCGATCTCAGGACTGCAGCCATTGGTGCTTGCCTGGTGTACCAGACACTTGGAATGAATTGCTTTATGCTTCTCTCTTAAAATCTGGGAGGGCTTCATGGGGAAACTAAATAATACTGAAGCGATTCATTCATTGACAGTTTTCTATGAGTATCATATCAATTTTTTTTTTTTTTTTTTTTTATGTAACTTTGGAAGTAGATATGTGAGTATGTTGGTTGTGCAGAAGGGTAGGCAAGCCTATGTATATATTCAAAGTTCATTTTATAGAAAAGGGAATACTAAGAATTTCTTGCACATTTAGTTTCAAAGAAATCGGGTTGTTAAATTTCTATTGTGCATTGCTGCCACCACCTTGGATATGCAGATCAAATGTGTTGTGATAAGAGAGACACATCTGCCAAATATCGTTTTTTAGAGATTCTTGTCGTGCTGTTAATTTAGTATTTCTCACAGTATCGTGCATCCAGCATCGTTACACATTCGTGCTTCCCCAGTTAATGATTTTACACTTGTATCTTATTGATGTGAAGCTATTAGTTTAAATATATAAGTGCAATAGATGTGATATTTCTATTTGCATATTATGGTTGATCCATCATAATGGTTCATTCCTGCTCTTAGATGTATTATTCTTCTAATATTTTTCGTGAAATCATAGTTCTTAATTGATTACCTGCAGAAATTTCTTTTGGCCAAGGACAATTGCAGAATTTGGCCCTCCTGCTGCTTACCAGGGATTGAATCAAGCATGCGCATTTTTTCACACAATTGGAGCTGTGATGGTGGAAGTAACAATTGTATGTTGGCACACATGATTCGATAAAAAACAATGTGAATACCCATAGGAGGAGGGATCAGTGATATCTTGATCGTTCAGCTGGGCTAGAAGTCAGAAACAAACTGTCAAACCAGCAGATACACACAGCAAGCTCTCAGATTCCTGTCAATACTCTGCTCTGGTAAGACAATTTTATTGCATTCTCATTCAAACACTTCTTTGACAACACAAAGATATGTAATAATATGAAAACCAAAAGCTATGAAGATTAAAATGAGAAAGCCAGGTAAGACTCTCAAATGAGTCCCGTTGCCGTTCTGTGACTTGCCGGTTGCCAGGCGTTAGGCTGTTCTCCACCGCTCTCGACCATCCTTTGCAGCAACAATCAGCTAAAGCACTGGCAAACTGTTGAATTTATGGAGCAGAGGGAGCGACCCCTCTCTCCAAATCCCATGCTTTAATTAAGACCCATGGAGGGACTCCTGCCAAAAGCTTTCCATCCCTCTCAGATATAACAAAGCACCGATAGGGTGTGCTTTGTGTGCAGTGTCCAATGGGGTCTTGGAAAAAAAGCTTGTGGATGAGTTAGTATCAGCTACAAGCCTTAAATAGCTGAGTTAGAGAGAGTGGAGCAAATAGTATATAGTAAATCTGGATTTATCACATAAAATCATCTTATTTTTGTTCATTATCCAGAAAACCCTCTGCTTTTCTTTCTTTGAAATTTCTCCATTGAAAGTTGTCATACCACGGTTGGAAAGTTCCAAACTATATTGTACGCCTATTCCTATAGGATGACAATCCTACCCTTAAAACTTTTGTCATCTCAGTTTCCTATGTTTTGGGCCTCAAAAGTATGGATTTTCTTGTACCTTCCTGAACGACAATTTGACATTTGTCCCCAGATTGATTCACAAGTCTCAAAACATCAAGTAGTTTTCTTGCCTTTTGCATTAGAAAAATCCACTCAAGATATGGTTCTTGAGAATACGACACTTGGTACTAGTTTCATCTTGACAAGTATCATTTTTGTTGAAATGTTGCATTTCGTATGAGGACATTGTTGTAAAAAAGCGTGATGTTGATGCCCCAGCAACTTTTGCTTTCTTTCTTGTAATGCTTTTGGTTATTGGAGCCTTGTTGCTTTTGGGTTGCATCAGTGGATCCACTAACTTATGCTCATCAAATTCCAAATCCTCCTACTGTTCCACTAATCCCATCACAAGCCAGCTTTTCTTTTTCTTGGCCACACTATTGACTACCATATCAATCAAATTCCTGTATTCTTCATATGTTGCAGCTCGGCTTTTTCAGTGAGTTCGTAGCCGAGCTGCAATTTCACTCGGATTCATCAAACTAGTAATTAGTTTCCGACTTCCTCGTGATCTTTTGTGGGGGAAATGCATTAGGGGGATTTTTGGATTTCCACTGTGGTAGTATCATTTATAGGTGACTCGTGTCAAGAATTGAATTGCTCACACTAGTATGAACTTTATCATAATTGATCTTGTCCCTGCGCCCCCCACCCCTACTTATTGATGACTAGTCAATAGTCATCTTACTGATTTTATTTTCGAAAATTTATTAATTTACTCATCAAATTCTTGATCTCATATGAATATAAATTTCATTTTTACTTAAACTCTCGAATTTATACATCTCACCTCCTCAAGTATCACGAGAATTTCTGAAACCATCATTTTTTACGGCCTTTTAGTGGTTGCAATTGCGCCCAAAATTATATAGAGATGAAATCATGTATTGTACGTAATTCATCTTATCCTGACATTCTTAGCTTCTTATTAGTTCTCGCTTTCAAGATGTGTCTTATAATGAGACCTATCTCTTCTGTTCCTAGATTCCCTAAACTTGCACAAACCTAGCATGCTGGGAATAGGTTGGGACGTCAATTATCCTTCTTTTCTTGGGATATTAACAGCAGAAATTACTGGCGGCTATACCATATGGTATAAATTCTTTGCATTCGGTTGAAGGCGAGAGGTGAAATTTGCTATTCCGTCGGTTGGATAACTCAATTCTAAATGAGGCAAAAGATTTGGAAACGTTGTAATACGACAGATAGTGGGTGACAGCTAAAATGTTCTCTTGAAGATACATGGACTAATATGGGCAAAAGCAGTGATCTCCTCCTCAGAAATGCACCCAATAATAACACTTAGACTATCCACTAAATACTCTCTCTCTTTCATTTGTTTAATGCAAACGAACAATTAGCCACTGTTCCCTTCACTCTACGGAATCTTCCTCTCCCCAATTTCTTTTGCTTAAATACTGCTGCTTTTTTGCAGTTGATGGGGGATCGTGGATTGCTAAAATCTCATTATAGTAATGGGCAACTAGGATGCTGATTCGATCATTACCCATAAAATTATTAATCGTGGGTAGAGGAACAAACCACTTTAGTTAAGTTGGATGAACGATAGGGATGATGATGAATCGGACTAATGGCATGAAATGACTCAATCACCATCTAAATTTATGGTCCCCAAGTCTTATTCTATAGGATAGAATTTAAAAAATTTCAATTGTCAATTTTTTTTTTTTTCAATTAAAGCTTGATGGGGAAGTAGAGTAAATTGATATTAAAGTTTGATCGAAGGCTTTTAATTTTATAGAATTTGATTATGCCTTCCAATTAATTGTTAGAATTCCTAGAAATTGGGAGCTATAAGGCAATATTCTTTTAATGCATTAATCTAATATCGTAATTATGCTTTATATGAAAATAATACAAACATTAGATGCGTTTTGGATTTTTATTTCTTGGGAGAAATTAGATTGCTCTTTAGTCGTGGGTTACTATTTTTGGATCTATAACATGTAAGGGGTTAAGATAATGTATTTATAGATGGAACACTAGGTATATTTAGGGGTTACCATTGTTGGCACAGTATAATAATCTTATACAAACTCCATCCATACACATATTGGATGTATATTTTGAAGAACACTAGACTAAACTCAAGAGAGGAGGTGAATTAAGTTTAAGGATAAATTTCGATTTTTTTTATATAAATAACTAAATGCAATAATAAGGGTAATCAAGGCAATAATAGAATAATAATGAATGCGGAAATTAAAGAGATAAGGATAAAAAAATTTCCGGTTATAACGCGGAGTTTGGACTATTCCCTAGTCTCTACGGACATACAATGCCTTCAATCGAGGACTTCATACCATTTTATTGATTTCACAATCCAATTGCTTCAAGGGTTATACAAGCTTACACTTACACAATCTCTTTTACCACAGCTAACTTAAAAAAGAAAAAAAACTTTCTTTACTCAAGATTATAAGTGTGAGAATTTCCAAACACACAACTAGGTCTCTTTTTGTTTGATAACAAATAAATGTACAAGAGACAAAGAAGAAGTGAAAAATGAGCTCAAGAATGTAAGAGAATGTCCTTAAGTTACAGTAGAATATTAGATATTCAAGGCCTTTGATCGGATAGTTGAGCTTTTATAACAATTCTTTAAATTTTTCCCGTTACTGTGTATTAAATGCTCAAATGGCTACTTAACACTAACTTACCAGCATGTCACTACTCTAATTTATCGGCAAGCCAGTAAAATTTACTCTGCCGGCCGGCAAGTGAACTGGCAAGCCGGTTCTTCTAGGTTAGTGAGTTTTTCTTTGTGTTTTCTAGGGTTTTATACTGTTAGCCTAATTCTTCCTTGAGCCGTCAACTCGATAAGCTAAATATTACCTGAAAAGTCTTTTAACACACAACAAATGAATATTCTTTGCAATATAATTTCAAGATCATTTGATCACCACTTTAGAAGATTAAATTTCTTGCAAAGATAATTGATATATTTAATCATTAAGCAAGTTAATTCAACTTATTCCATTATTTCAAAATAATTGAATAATACTTAGTTTAACCATTCGCTTGTTTTGTTTTCTTTAAAAACAATAAGTTTTATTATATACTTTTTATTTTGTTCTTATTAAAATCAAATAATGAACCTTATATTCAACATATATATACACATACACACACAAACAACTGGAGGAGGTAAATTTAAACCTGATCCATCTCATTAAAAGATTAATATTTATATTATTGAATTATAATCATCTTGGTGAGCAATTAAGGATTTAGGGGGGGGGGGGGGTGGGGTGGGAAGGGGGGTAGGTTGAAGCTTAAACTGTAGTACCAGTAGATGTAAGATTAGATTACAATATTATCATGTTTGTCTGGTTTGCTAAGTCATATTAGAACATGTGGTAATAGTAGGAAATTTATGAAAAAGCTACTACCAATATTATCATATGTTCAAATATGATGATTAATTACACAATATGTGCACATAAACGTAAGGTGTATTATTCATTAAATCTTTTTTCCAATAACTATGAGTTATGAATTGGCATGTTTGTTTGATTTTTTTTCTTTTTTCTTTATGTTTATTTTAATATTTTCTTTATTAATTATGTGTTTATGATAATTGTCTTGTCTTACATTAGTAAGGGTAGGTAGAGGAATGGGTGTAAATGAGTCAAATTTATCAATGAGCTATTCAAATTTAGGTTTATTATGTTAGCCTTGAATTTTGTCATATTTATCTTAATTAGCTCAAAGCTTGCATGTTAATCGAGTTCGAGTTTAGTTTGGCCCAGCTTTATTCTAATTAAAAATTCATTTTTTAAATAAATTGAGATTGAGTCAAGTTTGAGCTCATTAGGAGCTACTTTTAGTCAAGTCAAGTTTGTGTTTGGGTTTTGAAATTTGTTTAAAATTCTAAGTTCATTCAAACTCAAGCTTTGAAATTTTAAGTCATGTTCGAGCTCAAACTTTATATCATCTTAACTTAACTTGTTTGTAGTTGTAAATATAGATAATATCCTACAATTTATTGGGTCGGAGCATGGAATAAAATCCGACTTTGTTGCTATATATAAAAACCTACTAGTTGGAACGCAGGGGCTGATGAGCTCAATACTTAGCCTAATTGCCTCTCCATTGATGTTGTCTCAAGTTTATACATCTAGTAATTCTAAGTTGATTTTTTCTTTTGGCCAAATGTCTAAGTTGATTTAAAGAAATAAATAAGTAAATTAATTAAAATGAAGTTTTAGGATATATCAAAGTTAAGATTAAGTAAGCCCACAACATTGTACCAATTAAACTTCAAGTCCCTCCTCATTCCAAAAGCACTTTTCTTTTTCCCATTTTCCTTTACATATTTCGGTGTTTCTATAGTCCCATCATTAATTTTTAAGGATTGATGTCACTTTCTATCTCATTTTTTATTTATATTTATATGAATATAAATTATTGAATTAATTGTAAATTCAATAGTTTAGATTTTAAAAAATATAAATAAATTGTGGGATCGAGGCTTTGATTAGTTCCATCTAAATGGAAGATAGACGTAAAAGCCCCCTTTGCATATTTGGATCTGTTTTCACTAAATTTTGTTTACTTTCATCATAATTAGGCTAATATATCTGCATTAAACTAAAATTTATGGGAAATCGCATATTACCCCTGGATTTTGTGGCCAATTTTTAAGACTTCCTTTGGAATTCTAGTAGTAAAAGTACTGAAACTTCCACTTTTATTTTTATTTGGGTGCCTAAATAAGTTTTTTAAATTTTTTTGTTAGTGTTTTAATTTTTTGTAGTGAGACAAATGAGTATCCATTATAACCATTAATCACGAGTTAGATCATATGATTCAACAATTTCAATCTTATGAGACTTTTTCTAATTAAAATGAATACAAAGTTGTATACATGCAAAAAAATTGGTGGAATCAAGAGTTTATATATATGATTTTATAAACTTATGAGTCAACCAGTTCTATATGATTTTACAATTTTAGATGTTTTAGTTCTAAGTGTAATTGCTAATTCGATAATCGGTGATTGTTACTTGAGAAAACGATAATGATAGTGGAAGTGCTTCATACTCACTCATCTTCAGATAAACTTAATCTTTCCTCTTGTTTTCCTTTAGTGCAACATTTATTATAAAATATTGAATAAAAGAATTCATAAAATGTTGCTATAAGATAGTAATAAATTGCATACCAATAGAAAAACAAAATGGTAATGTTGTGTTTGGTATTCGAACTTTACCCAGATGTGTAATTTGCTACTTAAATTTTGAAAAGTTCAATTTACTATCTAATTAAAATTTTTGTTATCAACTATACTACCTAACCTAACTCTACTAGTGTCCATTTATTGACATAACATAAATTGACTTGTGGTAGTAGCATGTATTGGCATGTGTCATTTTTTTTTTGTCACTTAACCTAACTTGTCCATAGCTAACGTGGCATGACATATGACATTTGTTTCTAATGTAGCACGATATGTGGCATAATCATGAATTGACATGTGGCATGTTTATTAAAGGAAATTTTTTTTTTTTGCTAACTTATATCCTAGTATAATTTACGTTACACCTTTCAATACCTTTTGACTCATGAATACTTAGGATAATGTATAATATTGAAGACTTCTTTCATGTAGCATTTCATGTGGGATAATGTATGAGAGCATAGGGTTTTAAATCGAAACTTGCAATTTTTACAAAAGAAGTAAATTTTGACTCAATTTTTTTTATTTGATTCAACTTTTAATTTAGAAAAAAAAAATGCTCAATCCTTAATTTAATTTATGACTACTTGATGAGCCTATTTTAACATGGATTTTTAATAAGTTTTAGAAGTATTTTTGTATAAATTTTGTATGATTTAAAAGTAATCACAAAGTGGATTAAGGATTGAACCTTTTTTTTTTCTAAATTGAAAGTTGAATCAAATGAAAAAAAATTGAGTCAAAATTGACTCACTCTCTTGAGAAAACTATAAGTTGCAATTTCAAACTCCATACCTTTATATATTATGCTTCATGTAATGCTACATGAAAGAGACCCTCTATATATTATATATTATCTGAAGTGTTCATGAGTAGAAAGATACTAGAAGGTGTAGTGTCAACAATGTTTGGATTTAAGTTGGTTATCAATAAAAATATTTTTTTTCTCTTAAAGAAGGTATCACACGTCAATTTATACTTGTGACACAGGTCATGTTAGCTAAGGGACAAGTTATGCTTCGTATTAAAAAAGGTATGATGTGTTAATTCATGCTACGTCAGTAAGTGGACACTAGTGGAGGTACCACATATCAATTCATGCTTATGCCACATGTCATGCTACGTCAACTAAGGAACAAGTTAGGCCATGTGTTAAAAAAGATGTCATGTGTTAATTCATTGTACTATTATGTGTCCATTTATGTCATGTTAGCAAATGGAAACTAACGGAGTTAGGTTAAGTAGTATAAATGATAACAAAAACTTTAATTAGTTAATAAATGAAACATTTTAAAGTTTAGATAATAAATTGTATATTTAGGAAAAGTTTACCAAATGCACAATTAACCCAAAATGAAAAATTGAAGTAGGTATGGATCTGAAAAGTTTTATTAACACATGATTTTGACATATAATATATGATACTTGCAAGTTTTTTATTTGAGAGAAATTCATGATTTTGATTATACATTGTAAATAATATTTAATGCGTACCTTGAACTTGGTCACTCTAGATAAGATTCTTAATTGAAACAATCTTTGCTTTAATAGTTATTTTCTTATTAAATTAATTTTGAGATACATATATGGTATTATTTTCAATTATATTACATGTCAAGAATTTTTTAATAATTTTTCGTTTGCAAATATTGCATATCATATATAAAAGTTATGCATGATCTAAGTTTCAAAACATCCACATGTTTCTTTACTATTGTTTTTCCATCTTCCAGTTATTTTTCCATTTTTCTATAGAAGGTTATTTTGTTAATTGGGTTTTTAACCCAATTTAATACCATAGATTGATTTCTTAGGCTAGTTTAAGCCTGGAATAGAGATTGCTAAATTGGATTTTCTGCTCTAGCTTTACTCGGTTTTTTTTTTTTTTTTGTGCGAAAAACATATTCGGAAACAGCTTTTCAAGCTTATTTGGCCTCAATGGGCCTTAAGAAAGCTTAAAGGTACTTGAAGCTCATTTACTATAATAGTGGGCTTTCTTTAATTATCATATGCCTGAAATACATTTAAGCCCATGAAGGCTAAAGGTGAAGAAAATGCTTCAATAATAGGATTTAGTCTCAACTATTCATTTTAGAGCCATCCGATGAACAACATTGATCTTTAAATTCTATCAATATGATGCTCTTCCTCTCATTTGAAATATCAAAGTATCGACTAACTTAAGAGAAATGTCCAAGCTTTGCTGGAATCATTCATTAGAAGATCAAACAAGCAATTTCTTACAAGCAATCAAGAATACAAAACTTGATTTGTTGTTATATGTGAGTATTTGAGATACTGAGCTTACTTTTTCTTTCTCTTATGCCTCTTTCTAGTGACATCCCTTCAATTTTCTTCATTTCAAGATGTCTTTAGATCGATTAATACGCCTGTTACACATGATTGATCAGCTGCAGTAATTCCATAATACATTTTCTTGCCCTTTCTTTTCTTACTTGTACTCCTTTTAATTTGACGAATTTCCTCTACTTTGTGAAAAAAATTGTTTCACTTCAAAAAGTTAAGGTACTAAAAGAAAAATAACCATCAAAATTATTGTATCAAAACGATATAAATATGAAATATTAAGCACTTCTAACTTATTTTAGAATTATGGTAATGTCGCTACTTACGTGCCTCTTTCTGAATGCGAAGCTTTTAGCTTGGGAACCATAATAAAATAGTTGATAGTTTGGATAATAATTTTTTAACTAGTGTCTAAGTACTTAAAGTGCTACATCGGTATCCTAAATATCTCTTATTTTTAAGCACTCCTTCACTTGATAAAAGGGTGGTTAACCAATTTTTTAAATCTTTTATAAGTTTCATATTATTACTACTTTTTATGTAATATCTAGATATATTTTAAAGATTTTCAATAGTTAAAATATTATTTTATTATTTTTATATATTATAATAGTAATTATTTATTCATTATTATAAAAAAATTAGAATTTTTTATTTTTAAAATAGAGGAAGCAAGGACTAAATGCCCAAAAGCCTAATGATTTGTTAAGAGAAAGAAGAGAGAGAAATGATACTTAATTAAGTACCTAGATGCCTATAAGGACCTACATTTATAATGTATATGGGGTACTTAATATAGGAATATGTGCTAAGTGTCATGGTTCGAGAATTTGAGAGTGAGCGAAAGTGTTCAACTTATGTGTGTTATTTAGTGAGCAACGTACAAGATGCTTTTGGTTGTGATAAACCAAAGTGGTGACTAAGAGTACTTATACTACAAACAAATTAGAAAAAATTACAATATAATCCAAAGAGTACTTATGCTCCATGTACACACAATTGTAGCTTTATAATATTGATGGATTAATAAAAGTGTGTTATTCATTTTTACAATTCTTAATCGTATATATTTTATGTTGCATATTCTATCTTGTTCATGTTGCTTACAAGTTTAGTCTTTATTGGTTAGGGTTGTGTGCAAATTAAGCTTGTTTATTACTATAAAGATAATACAATAAACGTTGCACGATTCATCTTTGTGTTAGAGAACAACCCTAGACTGTGACACTAAACACCCCATATAAACACATCTTAAGTACCTTTAAGTTATTTTGATTACGTTGGTAGGTAGTTAAGCTATAATATTAAAGCTAATATGCCTTTTTTGGTGCTTTGAGCATTAATGATGAAACTAACCTTTTTTTCATCTCATTAAAAAATTAAGAAAAAAAAAAACCTTATATCACCATTCCACTATCTCAAAGAACATCAACATCGAATGCTAATCACAGCATGAATATCTCTCTTTTTAAGTTCTTTCATATTTCATTTAGTTAGTTCAGTGATTAACAATTCAAGTTTTTATTTTGGATATACGTGTTACTAATCTATGTCTTACTAATTTTCATAATTAACTCCCAAAATAATATATAAAAAACTTTTCAACAAATTTACATATTTACCATTGAAATTAATAAATATTATATAATTACAAATTATATAAAAAATATTACTAATATGCTATTGTTATATCGCATTTTTAAAATGTAATATTTATATTTCTATCTATGTCATCTTTAAGATACAATTTCTTCTTAATAAGGTTATCGCATTTTTTAAATACAACAAAGCAATGTATAAAATAAGGAAAATTGTAATTTATAAATTTAATTTCTTTATAATTATGCAAATTGCATATTGAAAATACGATACAACTAAGATATTTAGATAATATTTTTTTATAATTGATATTAATATAATTCTTTTATAGTTATAGTTGACAAATATGGGAGCCAAAACTTTTCTCTATAATCAAAGTACACGAGCTTAATGATAGTGCCACCCTACGTAAAGTCTGACTTGGCCTGCTTCCTTTTAATAAAATTGGTAATGAAATTAGTGGTTCTCGTTGAAAATCAAAGCCATAGCATTCCTATTAATTACCTAGCATTATGACATTAAGTGCTACAAGGTAAATCCAATTATGTCAAGCACATAACGGTTTTTTTTTTTTCTTTTTTGGTAGGGTGCACAATAGATTATGCATCCACAATAAATATGCTTAAAAAAATTAATATTTTAGAAAAAGCAAATAAAAAATTAAGAAAAGAATAAAATATTAAAGTTAATTAATCTACATTACTAACTTAAAACTGACTAATTAACTTCACACATATAATACTTTTTATCTGTTGCATATGGTTGGATTATATGAAGTTTTTAGGCCCTATTATTCTTTAGTATACACATTACACTAGTAATTATATCAGCGGAATAATAGAAAGATATGGGAATTCAATCATGCCTTAAGACCATATCATGTTAAGGACCTCTTTTAGGGTCTTTAGATACTATGTGAATATTTTAAAAAAAATATATATATTCTTGAAGGACTTCATTACTTTATCCTTAAGGTCTTTCAAAAAAGTTTTTTTAGCAATTTTTAAAGGTTTTACTTTTTATGGATCCTATTCTACTATTAGTTTTACAATATCATGTTAAAAATTTATAAATAAATAAAAATTTTTGGAGAACACTACGAAGTTGGTGCTTGATGTAATAGTTTAAGAGTTTTGAGTCAACTATAGTGGCTTAACTTAGGGTTATTGTATAACTAGTGACATCAGTAGGATAGTTTATTATGGGATGGATATACTTTGAAGGTAGCTTTAGCTTTTGGCGAATAAACTAGTTGGGAGTTGATACCAATCACCTTATAAGGCCATGGTAGTTGAAACCAATCAGATAAGGTAAACCTCTCAAACATATTGATAGGAATTAGTGCCTTGGACCGATCACCTGTAGTTGAGTTAAAGGACTTTAAGGACTCACTCGGAGGATACTAGCTCAAAGCTATATTTGAGACGGAGACTCTTATCCTGACTTGATCCCCTACCAACCTAATTGTCAAGTCTTTATGTATGTCAGACCTACTCCTGCTAAGTAGTTGTGATCTGTTAAGATAGCCAAAAAGATAGTCTTAAGATCATTCGAAGTGAATTCTATAGCCAACCATAAGCATTAGACCCCAACTCAACCTGACTGCTCTGCAGCGAAACTGGTTGGCCCCGAACCTAATCCAGAGCAGGTTGACCCCTAATTGCAAACGCCTTTTTGTTTTTGCCTACTTTATATCATATTTTTAATGCCTAGTCACCAAGCGATACATGTTTTCTGACACAACATTCCAGAATGATTCTTACTTTTCCGTACTGAATATTTTTTGTCTCTTTTACCCTTTTCAGTATGTTTTATGTAACCTAGTTGAAAGAATACTTTTTTGTTTTTTTATACATGTAAAGTAACGCTAGTGGATGGGTATATAAACTCTCACTTATTTGTATATAGGCAATTAATCATTCATCAATATAGAAATTATTCACATTTCCCTTAAGTAACCTTAGTGTTCTTATTATCCTTCAACTCTTAACTATTTCCTCCAGTAAAGAATAGTAGCAGGTAACCTCTCAATTTGGACTGGTGAGTCATATCCAGCAAATTCTAGGCCAGGTAGGATTGGTAGCTACCTGGACTTTGCTAACATTTCTTTCATTTTCTTTCAATTTGCTTCATTGTGTTGCTTCTCCATATATCTGACCTTGGAGACGCATCAGCTTCGTTGGCATTAGAGTACGGTTCTGAGAGAGCAATGAAGTTTTTGGTTTGTTTTGCTGTTAGTGACTGTTGTATTCCTTCCGTAATTACTGTAGTGTGTTTGTGTGGAGGAAGTTTGGAATGTAAGCTATATAGTGAAGATTTGTGTGTTGATAAGTGTGATTTCATTGCTATCCTGTTCTTGCCTTGTTTTTTACTATGAAAGCATAGCAAGTTCATTTCTATTCTATTCAAGTTGTTATTGGGTATTAAAATTGTTAGTGTATTAATCGAGGTTTTGGGTAGTAACAAAGTACTATTTTCTGCTTAGTGTGTTGCTAAACTATTTGAGAAGTATTGTACCACGTCAAATTCTAGTGTTTAGGATGTTATTAGTGATCAGAATAGTGGTGCTCAACCAAGTCGTGGTCATAATGATAGTAATACCCCAGGATCGGTTGATGACAAACTTAATAAACCCATTAACCTTGTTGAGAGTCTAGTCACAATAATACAAATTAGTAGGCAACAACCTTAGGGTATGTTGTTACCCAACCTACTTGAAAATATTTAAGAGAGAGATTATGACCAAGGTAACCTAGCCCATCGCCTAGTTCGACCCCCTTAAGTTAGAGGAGTTGCAAATCAAGCTATTAGACAAAGACTGGAGTTAAAGGAAATTGATGAAAATGATGAGGAGGTTGATGCTGAGGAGTATGGAGAGGAGGAACAAGAAGCTAGTTATTAACGAGCATAGAAGCAAGGACCTTGAGCTCCTTGAAGACTAGACAATGTTAAGGTACAAATCTTATTCTTCAGTGGAAGTGGAGATACAGATGAATATTTGGAATGGGAAGAGAAGGTGGAGAAGGTGTTCGATTGTTATGGATATACAAAAGTTGTGAAAATCCAACTTGCTGCACTTGAGTTCTCTAGGTATGCCACTATATGGTAGAAAAATCTAAATGTAGCTAAGGTAGGGGATTTAAGACGAGGTGTAAGGACCTGAGATAAGATGAAAAGATTGTTAAGAGATAGATTTATGCCCAAGACCTACTTATAGGATATGTTTGCAAAGTTGTAGAAACTTTGCCAAGGAAACCGAACAGTTGATGATTATGTGAGAGAGTTCCAGATGCTTATGATCTGGGCTCATGTTGAAGAACTAGATGCTCGTATAGTATTGAGGTTCATTCCTAGGCTTAGATTTAAGATTCGTAGCATTGTGGAAGTGTAAAGATTTTATTACTTTGGAAGAGGCAATTAAGACGGTACAGGGGGTCGAAAAGCAAAGGAGGGGTGCTTCCAGTTGACTTGGGCTAATATTCTCTCGAACCTCAGTTTTGCATCGACCTATTCAAGCTGAGCTGAGGAGGCTATACCAAGTTGAAGACAGGAATGATCAACCTGATGATAGCCGAGCAAGCCAGTAGGGTTGAGTAGGTTAGCTAGGCCGAACTGAGGCTAAACTGACCCCTATGACATATGAGAGAGGACAAACCTTTGGATGAAAGACTAGTGAGGTGAAGTGCTTTAATTACTTAGACTTTAGACACATGGTTGTTAAGTGTCCAAATCGATGTATTATGGTGCTTCAAGGAGATGTAGTGGATAACATTGGTGAAAGCAAGCTCGGGGAGGGAAAGGATGTTGGAAAAGTTGAAGTTGAAGAGGAAGGGGAGACTTGTGTTTATTCCAAACAAGGAGAAGTGATAGGAATTAACCCCTCGGATCGATTATGTGCAGTCGAGCTAGAGGACTTTAAGGACTCCTTCAGAGGATATTAGCTATAGTCCATAACCGAGATAGGGATTCCTATCCCGAGATGATCTCATGCTGACTTGACTATTAGATCTTTACATGCATCAGATTTGCCCCTATTTAACAACAATGCTTTATCTTAAGAGACAGTCTAAGAGTAGTCAAGGCGAGCTCCTGATTCAACTATAAGTACCTGACCTTGAATCAAGCTGACTTCTCTTCACAAGAATTAACTGGTCCCCAACTTGATCCACATTAGGTTAACCCCTGACCATAAGCGTTACTCTATTTCCGCCTACCTTGTATTATATTTCTTCCATCCAGACACTAATCGACACATGCCTTCTGATACAGTATTCCAGAATGATTCTTTCCTTTTCACATTGAATATTCTTTGTCTTTTTACCCTTTTTAGTACGTCTTGTGTAACCTAGTTATAGAATACCCTTTTATCTTTTTATACATGTAAAGTAATCATAGTAAATGTGTATATAAACCTCCACTTTCTTGTATGCAAACAATCATCTCTTCAGTATAGAAATTATTCCTTTAAGCAACTTTGGTGTTCTCATTATCGTTAAACTCTTATTTATTCCCTTTAGCAAGGAGTAGTGGCGAATGAACCTTCAATTCGAATCGGTGCGTCATATCCAGTGGATTATAGGCTGAGTAGAATTGAGTGGTATGTCATATCCATTTGGTAGTTACTTGGACTTTGCTAACTTTTTTTCTGTTTGTTTTGGTTTGCTTTGTTGTGGTGCCTCTCCGTGTGTTCGACCTTGGAAACGCATTAAGAAGCGATGACTCTAGTCCTAAGATGAGTATTTAATTCCCTACTGAACTTCAAGGAAGATCAGAGAGACAATTTATTCCATACACAATGCACCATTAAGGGGCAATTGTGTACCATTATAGTGGATGGAGGAAGCTATACTAACGTAGTTGCACAATTCTTTGTGCAGAGGTTAAGTCTACTGACCTCTAAGCATCTCTAACCTTATAAGCTGCATTGGCTTCATGATAACGGTGCTTTACACGTGACTGGGCAAGTAACTGTACCTTCAGTGTTAGGAACATATACAAAGACAAAGTAGTCTGTGATGTTGTCCCTATGGGAGCTTCACATATGTTACTTAGACGACCTTGGTTGTTCGACCGACATGTTACTCATGATGGGTATAAGAACACATATGTCTTTGTTAAGGACGAAAAAAAGATTGTGTTGAAACCCATGACTCTATCCTAAGTGAATGAGACCCATAATTAACTCACCCAAGCCAACAAGAAGAAAACCTTAGTGATGAGTCGAAGAGAACTTCGAGTTACTAAGAAGGTTGATGAGCTAATGTTCTTATTGGTTAGAAGATCATTAGAGATGAGAGATTTAGAGGATGTTCCTAATGAGATTCAAAGTTTACTAAATGAGCTTTTTGACCTGTTTCTCAAAGAATTGCTAAAAGGATTGCCTCCAGAGGCATAGACTATTGTATTGATCTATAGCTAGGTACTACCTTGTCGAACCAACTTGTATACAAAATGAACCTTAAGCAAGTCATCGAGCTAAACAGATAAGTGGATGAACTCATGAAGCAAGGATATGTGAGGGATAGCACAAGCCCTTGCATGATACCAGCTTAGTGTGCCTAAGAGCTCAATTATCACTAGGACTTATTGTGGCAAATCTGACTGAAATGGGTCCTCCAAAATATCGAAGAAAATTAGAGAGGAATGGTCCATAAATGAATAAGAGTAGCTGACATGAAGCTGCTCGGAGGAGTTGACTTATTAATGAACACAACACGTCTTAACACCTTACTTGATATGATACATAAGTTGATGTTAAGGCCTACCCGCCATTAATCCTGACCTGTTTGGCAAGATTGGATAAGAGTGTATGAAAAATTGAGTTATTGAGGTTGTCTTGTAAGAACAGAATATTCAATATTAAAATGTAAGTTATGTGCGACTTAGAAGAGAAAATGACTACTTTACGAAAAGGGAATTCCTAATACATACGAAAAAGGGTAAAAAGGACAAAAGATCAAAAATAGGAAAGTAGTACAGTATTACACAGGTGGACAGGTAGCAGTGTAACATTGGTCCCGTACGAATATTCTCTGAGTATAGTAGGCAAAAGGGGTCAAAATGTTGTGGCAATAAAGGGGTTGGGATGAGAGAGATGGTGGCATGTTGAGAGAAAACTTTCTCGGTAGCGGTTGGTCGAATTATTCGGTAAGGGAATAATTGGCATCATCACTATCGAGTGTACAAATCAATGGATGACAATTTAGGGAACTTAAGGAGTTCAACTGCATTTCTTTAGCATAAACTTTCTCATCATCAGTAGGTTGCCAAGGGAGAATTCGTCGGGTGAGGGATTGGAGTCCTCGGAGCTGTGCGTGAGTAATGGGACTGTTAGTTGGCAGTTCATCAGTTCCCTAGGGTTATTGAAAATTTGCTCTCAAATCTTAGTTTCCATCATCTTCGGGCACATATGGAGTTGAATTGGCGATGTTGAATGTGGTAGATATACTGAGACCTTCGGGTAGCTTAATCTCGTAGGCATTATCATTAATGCACCTTAAGATCTTATAAGGTTCATCCGCTTTAAGAGATAGTTTATTCGTCTTCTTACTAGAGATGGATCCAGACAAGGTTCTTAGGGGGATAAACGATTCGTTTCCTTCCACGACTTTCCAGTTCCTTCTGTCAGGCTACAGTTTTGGCCAATTGCTCGGCAATCCTTTGATGCAACCTGTAAAATTCCTTAGCACGCTGCAAGCCGGATTGACTCTCCCCTTGTGTAGTCAGACTGTTAACTAAGTCTAAAAGTAGGCTCAGTTTAAGTCCATAAATAACATCAAATGGTGATGTTCCAATGGAGCTGTGAGTTAAGCGATTGTAGGCAAATTTAATGATAGACAGGCATAAATCCAAATCACGAGAGTTCTTTCCAACAGTTGCGTGTAGGAGATTATTAACGGTTTTGTTAACTACTTCAGTTTGGCCGTCTATTAGGGGGTGGCAAGAGGTATTGAATAGGAGCTTAGTGCCAAGTTTCCTCCATAAGGTCTTCCAAAAAAAGCTCGTGAATTTGGAATCATAGTCGGACACAATACTTCTTGGCACTTCATGCAATCGCATAATTTCTTACAAAAAGAAGTTAGCGATAAATAAAGCATCATTAGTTCTGTAGCAAGGGATGAAGTGGCCCATCTTGTTGAACTGATTGACTACCACCATGATCAAATCATGTCTTCTTGGTGTGTGGGGAAGGTCGAGCATGAAATCCATGCTTAGATCGGTCTATGGCTGCTCAGGAATTGGTAGGAGTGCGTATTCTTAATAGGGTTCTCTCCTCCCTTTTGCAGACTTACATACCTTGCACCTATCAAGCATTTGGTGTACATCTCTTATCATCTCAAGCTAGTAAAAGTGCTGCTTCAATCTCAATCGTCCTCTTTTCCCCAAAATGGCTAGCCAGGCTCCCAGCATAAGCTTCTTAAACCAATAGCTCCCCTGCAGAACCACTTGGTGCACAAATCTGCTTGCCCTTCATCAAGAACCCCTCACTCAAGTAGAATCTGTCCACAACTTCTTTATCACTGCACTTAGATACTAAAGGCCCAAAATGTGGGTCATGCTCATATCGATAAGGTAAAGTGCCAAATCCAAGCACTTTAGCTTGCAACGTCGTGATAAGGGTATGACAGCGAGAAAGTGCATCAGCTACTGTGTTGGTGCTTCCCTTCTTATACTTGATGACATAGCAAAAGGTCTCTAAGAACTCGACCTACTTGTTATGACACTGAGAAAGCTTCTGCTGCTTATGAAAATGCTTGAGAGATTCATGATCTGAATAGATGATGAATTCTTTCGGCAACAAATAATGTTGTCAATTCCGAAGTGTACAGATAAGGGCATAGAACTTTTTGTCGTAGGTTGAGTAATTCAAGGCATTACCTCAGAGTTTTTCACTGAAGTAGGCAATGGGTTGGCACTCTTGCATAAGGACAGTACCAATGCCGGCACTAAACGCATCACATTCAACCTCAAAAACCTTCTCGAAATCTAGTAGGGTAAGTACTGGAGAAGACGTCAACTTACACTTCACATCTTCAAAACTCCTCTAGGCCTTTTCTATCCATTTAAACTCAACATTCTTCTTGGTTAATTCAGTCAATGGTGCAGTTATGGAGCTAAATTTCTAGATAAATCTCTAATAGAACAAAGTTAGGCCATGGAAGCTACTGACATCAGCAGCACTAGTCGGTATAGGCCACCATTAATAGCTCTAACCTTTTCCTCATCAACAAACTTCACTCCCTGAAACGACATATCCAAAGAATACAAAACGCGTATTTCTTCAGGTCGTCGAATAATTTCTCAGTGTGGAGTATGTTAAACACCAATCTCAAATGTTTGACACGAATGAGAAGGTTGGTACTGTAGACTAGAATATTGTCAAAATAAACCGCAACACATTTGCTTATCACTGTTTTGAGCACATAATTCATGAGCCACATGAATGTACTCGATGCATTAGTTAAACCAAACAGTATAACCATCTACTCAAATAGATCATCCAAAGTCTTAAAAGCTGTTTTCCATTCATCTCTCGGTCTCATTTGTATTTGATGATAGCCACTCTATATATCTATCTTCGAAAAGATGCGTATACCATGCAACTCGTTGAACATGTCATCCAATCGCGAGATTGAGTATTGGTATTTAACAGTAATCTTATTGATGGCACGGCTGTCAATGCATATCTTCCATGATCCATATTTCTTTGGTACTAATACGGTTAGGACTACACATAGGCTCATGCTCTCGGGCACATATTTGCGATCTACCAACTCATCAACTTTCCTTTTCAGTTTGGCTACCTGTTCAAGATTGAGTATATAGGCGGGTTGATTCGGTAGGGCTACTCTAAGTTAAAGATCGATGCAATGCTCAATTCCTCTCAAGGGAGGTAATCCTTTTAGCATCTCTACAGGAAAGAGGTCAGCATATTCCTGAAGTAACTGCTGTCCTTCGGTAAGTAAGTTCTCAGCCCTTCAAACCTCTAAGAATCTCCTGACCAAGAGGAGTACATACTCCTCGACCTTAACCTCTCGTGCAAGCGAGCTTTGGAAATCACCAAAGACTTCTGCTGTAGAGATCTAGCAACCCTTTCCTAGGCTTCTTGCATTTCCTTAAGACTCATAGATGTCAAAATAACTTTTTCCCCGTCCTTTTGAAACATGTAAGTGTTTCTATACCCATCATGTAACACTCTTAAGTCAAATAGCTATGGTCGGTCGAGTAATATGTGAGATGCGCACATAGGAAGGACATCATACAGCACCTTATCCTTATACCCATCACTAATAGTAATCGGCACTCTAACTTGCTCGGAAACATATAATCCCCCTTTCTCATTCAACCAATGAATCTTGTACGGCTTGGGGGTGTAGGAGAGTTGACAATTTCATGGACTTAACTATCCCTTGTGTTATGACGTTGGTACAACTCCCTTCATCAATGATTACGGCAGATAACTTACCATTCACCTGGAAATTCATATGAAAGAGGTTCTCTCTATGCTTATTCTCATTAGCTACAAAAGTACTGAGAGATCGCCAAACAACAAAGCGATACTTAGCTTCGCCTTCAGGGGGTATCTTGGCCTCTTAATCTTCCAGCATTCGATCGGTTGCCACTTCTTTCTCTCCTTCACTTACACTTTCTACTTCAAACTGGGGCTTGTCTCCCTTTATGGTTATGACTTGGCGGTTCGGACATTAACTAGTCACGTGTCTACAGCCAAAGCACTTAAAACATTTGATTTCTCAAGTTTTCTTCCCTGAACTTTGACCTTGGTTTCTTCGAATCACAGGTTCCTCGGTTTTGCTCTTACCTCAACCTTCGTTTGGTTGGCTTGGCATGTAACCTTGGCGTTCCACCTCAGAACTGTTTGAAACCTTGTCATTCCCTGGTTTACTTTGCAAGCCATTCATATTCAACATTAGTGTTTGGTTACTCGGTATTCAGATAACTTGGTTCCGCTGTTGCCTTCCAACACTCTAGGCTACATGGATGGTTTCATCTAGAGTTATGAGGCTCTACAGTTTCACAACGTGACCAATCTCAGCTTGAAGTCTCGAGATGAACCGTACTATAGTTTGGGCCTCAGGCTCGTCAACATCACATCGTACCATGAGTAACTGAAACTTTCGGACATAGTCATCTACGGATTTGTTATCTTACCTCAAGTCTTAGAGTCATTAGAAATTGTTATGTTTGTAGTGTTTAGGAACGAACCTACTTTTCAAAACTCTCTTCATCTCGTTCTATGTTTGGACCTGGCTTCGGGTCCTCAAATAAACATTCTATAGCTTCTTCCACTACATTACTGCATATCTAAAAAATTCTAACACGGCCACTCTGATGCGGACAGTATCTTCATAATCATAGAAGTCGAATATCTTTTCAATCTTCTCTTCCCAGTCCGGGTAGTCATCAGCACTACCAAACTTGTTGAAGTTCGGAATCTGTACCTTAAGATGTTTGACATCTCTTGGCACTTTGAACTCATGCTCATCAATCCCAATATATCGGTCTTCTTCTTCTTTGTACTCTTCTACTTCATCTAACTCTAACCTTCTCTTCGCAACTCTGTCGGCACGTTGCGGTGGTATATGGTTCACTGGAAAGGCTTCCGAAGCTCGCTCATTCATTTGCCTCCTCAACCTATATCTCATTTCTCGACTCCACTCAGCAACTCTCTCACGCAGTCCATTCTCTAAGACCCTGTTTACTAAAACAGCTAAATTGGCTACAATGACAACAAGATCTTATATCTGTTCATCAGTAGTACGTGGTGTTTGTTTAGTAACTCAACCACGACCATGAGCATCACTTTCGATATCATGAATCTCTTCTTGTATACTAGGATTCGACATTCCCAATACAAAATTTCATAACTACACTTCACACGGATGGCTACAACACACACAGTATCTCGAACAGTAGACTGACTATTATTACACAGCTTTCGGTCTTAACCTCAACCTTAAGCTCTAATACCAGGAATACATAGTGTACTTAGGAGTTTAATTATCACTATGACTTATCGTGGCAAATCTGACTAAAATGAGTCCTCCGAAATATCGAAGAAAATTAGAGGACAATAGTTTACAAACGAATAAGAGTAGCTAACGCGAAGTTGGTCGAAGGATAGGACTTACCAATAAACATAAAACGACTTAACACCTCACTTGATATGACGCACAAGTTGATGTCAAGGCCTACTTGCGATTAATCTTGAGCTACTTGGTAAGATCAGATAAGAGTGTTTGAAATGGTTGTCTTGTAAAAGAAGAATATTCAGTGTTAAAATGTAAGTTATGTGCGGCTTACAAGACAAAATGACTATTTATAGTAAGTTCCTAGGGTGGTATTACAAATAAAGAAATTACAAGAAAGTATATACAAAAAGGGGATTTATAGTATATATGAAAAAGGATAAAAATGACAAAAGACCAAAAATGGAAAAATGGTATAATGTCAAACGAGGTGGATATGTGGTAGTGCAACATTGGTCTTGTATGAATATTCTTTGAGCATAGTAGGCAAGAAGGGTTAAAATGTTACAGTGATAAAGGGGTCGAGACAAGGGAGATGGTAGCATGCTGAGAGAAAACTATTCGACCGTTTAAGTGAGTCTCTTGTCATTCGAGAAGAACTTCTTGGCAGCAGTTACCCAGATTACTCGACACAGGGTCCTCGATAAGTGAATGGTCGACATTATTATTACTGAGTGTACAGATTAACGTATGACAATTCGGAGAGCTCAATGAGTTCAGCCACATTCTTTTAGCGTAAACTTTCTCATCATCAGTAGGTTACCGAGAGAGAATTCGTTGGGCGAGGAATTGGAGTCCTTGGAGCCGTGCTCGAGTAATGGGACCGTTGGTTGGCAGTTCATCACAGCTCTATTTGTTTTAAAGAAGGATGGTTCATGGTGCATGTGTATTAATAGTTGAGCAATTAATCGAATCATTGTCAAATACAGGTACCCAATACCCAAGCTCAACGACATGTTGGATAAGCTCTATAGTGTCAAGAAATTTTCGAAGATTAATCTACAAAATGACTACCACCAAATTCGCATAAGAATAACTGATAAGTGGAAGACTGCCTTTAAAACTAGGTATGGTTTTTATGAATGGTTGGTAATGTCATTCGGATTTACTAATGTGCCAGGCACATTTATAAGGTTAATGAATGATGTGATGCGCCCCCTAATTGGAAAATGTATGGTCGTGTACTTTGATGACTTATTGATATATAATGCCGACCTAAACAACCATGTTCAACATTTCTATGAAGTATTTGACATTTTGCGAATTAAGAGATTCTATGGAAATTTGAAGAAGTGTACATTCAACCAGGATGAGGTGATTTTTCTTAAGTCTGTAGTATCAGGGGAAGGGATCTGAGTAGATGAAGAGTCGAGTTGAGCTATCTTAGAATGGTTGATGTTGAAAACTGCCACTAAATTTTGAAGTTTCCATAGCCTAGTTTCTTTCTATAAGTGATTCATTAAAAAATTTAATACCATAGTACCCCCTTGACTGAGCCGACAAAGAAGAGTAAAGGGTTCAAATGGAATGACCGAGGTGAACAGAGCTTCAAGGAGATCAGGGAGAAGCTTACCTTTGCCCTTATCTTATCATTACTAAACTTTGATAGACCCTTTGAGTTAGAATGTGATGCATCAGAAGTTGGAATTGGTGTAGTCTTGATGCAGGAGCGACGACACATCACCTACCATAGTGAAAAGCTTAGTGGTCTTGCGTTGAATTATTTTGTGTACGAGAAAGAGTTATACTCTCTTTATCAAGCCTTTACTGTTTGACAACATTATTTATTATTGCGATGGAATTATTGTTAAGTGATATTATCGTTGATGCTTTATCATGATGGCAAACCTTATTAATTACTTTATAGGAAAAATTATTGGGATTCTCACTTATTACTAAGCAGTACGCTCATGATCCTCATTTTAGCCTTATCATAGAGCACTAAAAGGATGGAATTATTGTTAAGTGATATTATTTTAAGGAAGGCTATCTGTTTAAGGACTGAAGGCTGTATATACCAAACTGTTCCATAAGTGAGTTGTTGGTCAGGGAAGCTTAAGTGGTGGGTTATCTTGTCATTTCAGAGAGACCAAAATAGTCAATTTGTTAGTTGGTAGTTATAGAGTATGCAAGCGAACTAAGGGGGAGTGACAACCTCATGGAGAATACATATCCCTACCAATGCTAACCTCACCTTAGACCGATCTCAGTGTGGACTTTATCCTAAGATTACTAGGGATACCCAAAGGAAAAGATTCTATATTTGTTATAGTGGATTGCTTCAGCAAAATGGCACACTTCAATTAGTGCCATTAAACTAATGATGCATTATACATCATGGATATGTTTTTGTAGGAAAATGTCTGATAGCATGAAGTGCCAAAGATCATTGTTTTAGATTGGGATACAAAATTTTTAAGCCATTTTTGGAAGACTCTTTAGAGAAAACTTGTAACTAAACTTGTGTTTAGGTCGAGTAGCTACACTAAAATTAATGGCTAAATTGAAGTAGTGAATAAGATGTTCGGTAACTTACTCAAAATTATTGTAGGAAAGAACTTAAGGATTTGGGATCTGTGCCTATCAATTGTGGAGTTCGTATACAATTGGACTATCCACAGCATTACTAAGAAGACCCCATTTGAGGTCGTCTATGGCCTTAATCCTATTATTCTCCTGAATATAATCGGTGCCCCTAACAGCTACTGAACAAAGTCAATTTGGAGTTGACTGAGCCTAAGAATTGTAAGTTTTACACCAGTCTATAACTACGAAGATCGCTAACTTCAATCAGAAATAACATAAGATTAGCCAAAGCGGTTAAACTATTACTTTTTAGTTAAGAGACTTAGTATGTATTCACCTTAGGCGAGAACAATTCCCACACTTAAGACAGAGCAAACTATCTCCTCAAGCTGATGGTTCATTTAGGGTCCTGAAGAAAGTTAACCACAATGCCTACCAGATTGACTTACCTAATGACTACTGTTTCTCTCCAAATTTCAATGTGTCCAATCTCATTTCTCACCAACCAGCATAAGAAGGCCCTATGAATGCCTCAGAAGGAGTAGAGATTACTTTAGATTTGAGGATAAATCTTTCCAACCCCTAAGTAGATGATAAGAATTAGTCTCCTGGACTGATCACCTGCAGCCAAGCTAAAGGACTCCAAGGATTAACTCGAAGATACCAGCTCAAAGCCATATTCGAGATGGAGACTCTTATCCTGACTTGATCCCCTACTGACTTGACGGTCAAGCACTTACGTATGTCAAACCTGCTTTTGCCAAGCAGTTGTGCTCTATTAAGATAGCTGAGAAGACAGTCCTAAGATCATCCAAGTTGAATTTCGGAGCCAACCACAAGCATCCCGCCCCAACTCAAGTCGACTACTTTATAGTTAGATTGGCTAGCTTTCGACTTGATTTAGATTAGGTTAGCCTCTGATTGCAAATGTCTTTCTGTTTTCGCTTACTTTGTATCATATTTCTAATATACAACTATTAAGGATACATATTTTTTGACACAACTTTCAAAAATGATTCCAACTTTCAAAAATGATTCTTACTTTTTTGTACTGAATATTTTTTGTCTCTTTTACTCCTTTTAATATGTTTTATGTAATCTAATTGAAAGAATACCCATTTGTTTTTTTATACATATAAAGTAACCCTAGTAGATGGGCATATAAATCCTTACTTACTTGTACACAAACAATTAATCATTCATCAATACAGAAATTATTTACATTTCTTTTGAGCAACCTTAGTATTTTCATTATCTTTCAACTTTTATTTATTTCCTTTACTAAGGAGTAGTGGCAAATGACTCCTCAGTTTGGACTAGTGAGTTACATCTGACAAATTGTAGGCTGAGTAGGATCAAGCGGTGTGTTATATCCATTCCGTAGCTGCCTGGACTTTGCTAGCTTTTCTTCTTTTTTTTTTTTTCCCTTCGATTCACTTCGTTGTAGTGCTTCTTCATGTGTCCGACTCTGGAAACGCATCACATATGTAGCCTGTGACAAAGCTAAGAGGGTTCTCCTAGTAAGAAAGATGGGATTAGGATAGACTTGGGTAAGTAAGAAGAAAAAGGTTGGTGCTATTAAGAGTAATGATTAAAATGAGAAACTAAATTATGGTCGAATGTTGTACAGGTACTTTACATAGGAAGAAGCTCCCATATAAGTGATATTAGAGCAAAAGTTCCAACTTTCATCAGATTACCTAAATACTACCTAGTATGACTAATGGGTAAGTATTCTTGTTGATAAAAAAAAGGGCTAATGTTGGTTATGCTTAGAGGAATAGCCACTAGAGAATGACATCATTAAAAGAAAGGCACTTGTATTGTAAGTCACGATTTGTATAGGTCATGCTTAAGAGGAACGACTACCAAAGAAAGGCATTATTGCAAGGTGGGTAATTGCATCACGAGCCCCAACTCATGTAGGTTAAGCTCGAGAGAAAGAGTGGCTACCATTAGGAGGGTATCGCTATAAGAGGGCCGTTATATCTCAAGTTAGATTATATTAAGATCTGTCTAAATGCTTATGAATGTGCTTTTGCGAGCAGACCCTATTGTTGTGCTACTTAGTAATAGATGATCCTAAAAGATGAAGAAATGGGTGAGGACTAGAGGAAGCTTATGGAGGCTTAATGTCTTAGTAGATATGATCTTAAGTAGAGTTGGACAATAAGATTATAAGGTTAATGATCTTTGGGAATGTGTAATACATATTGGCCTCATGATAAGGGTTTTATGATGAGAGCGTCATGGATTTAGGTGTAGGTGAACATCCTGTTACAGATCTGGAGGTTCTTCTCCCTTAGAATGCTGATACAGTACTTGACCATCTTTTAACTTCTCATTTTTACTCATATTCAGGATAGTGAGCTAACCTTCTTTTCCTATTTATCTAGGTTCTTTTGAGTCCAGCTTTTCCACTAAGAGAACCCGTTTAGCTTTGTCACAAGTCTCTATATGTTTGGGAAGTTGAACTCATTTGATTCGTTAAGAGAGTAACATTAGCTTTGGACCAATTTTCTTACAAAACATGCCTTTAAAGTATACCTACCTTGGAAGAAACTATCCTGTTGATGTCAATTGATATACAATAGACTCAAGTTGAGCTCTTAGCTCTAAACTCTTAGACCATGACACTTATTATAGGATATTATGCCAAGAACCTTGTACTACACATTCTTTAATAGTGTTATAATTATGAAGTTCAATAATATAAAAATAAAAGAATTAAGACATATAGACTATGCTTGGGATAAAGGAAATAAAAGGAAAAAAGAAATTAGAGGGGAGTAACTTATTTGGATAGGACGAAAATAACAAGGATGATTGGATAAAATAGTACTTTCTGGAGCCCACGAAAAATTTTGACTTAAAAATTCATTCTCTACATTTTTCCTTATTTTTCCAAATAAGGCAAAGTAATTGTTTTATCCCCAACTTATTCTCCCCATTCTTTCCTTCAACCCATACATGGTGATGATAATAAAACTAAGGTTTATATAAATGCTTGATTATGCCGTATAACTGACGAGAAAAGGTAGAAATCTAATTGAGACACGTATTATTCATCTAGATCAAGTCGAGATGATACAGTATCTAGTATGACTTGAGCTTGAGATTTTAAAGGTCAATCTTGAACATGAATCTCAGTGAGCTTATAATTTTGAGCTTGAATTTGACTTAAATTGGTACTTAATGAACTTAAGCTCAAATAAGTAAGCTCACATTGGCCTAATAATATAAAAATTTAAAACACAAATATCTAAACTCGATTGGGACTCAACTAACATTAAGTTTGATTCTATTCATTTTGGCTCACGAATTAGTCTAATCAACCATCATAACATTTGAGTTTGACTAGATAAACTATTGAAGTAGCTTGAGCTTCTTAAGCTTAAGTTTGACTCAATCATAATCAAGTTAAACTTAAGTAAATATTGAGTTGGATTTAAATGGTTTGCTACTAGGTATGTCTCATTTTTATGCTCTTAATATCATGTCAGTGTTATTTACCATTATGTTACTTGAATGAATAAGAAAAATAAAAAGAGTTTTTTTTTTATTCATCTTCTTTTCTATTGTTTTTGTATTGCCGTATGGTTGATAATGAAGTATTAAGAAGATGAATGTATCAATACATATATAGCCTTCCTAAAAAATAAAATATCAAATAAATTCCTATAAAATTACTCTTATTTGTGGGGGTGTATAGGCATGTAGTGGGTATGGTGTGAAGTTTTACTTGTACCTTATCTCGTAGGGTAGAGGTTCATAAATTTTGGAATTGGAATCTACCTTATAGCATCTTACCTTATGGAATTTATCAATTTTATCTTCTTCTTATGAATTTCAAATTTATGTAATATTAAAAAAGTCATCTATATATAATATCATAAGTTCATATGCGAAACGCGTGAAACTGATAGCAAAATCTATGAAATTAAAATTAAAAAAAGAAGTAATTTTTCCTACGTTTATTATTTTACATTTATGTGATTTTACTACTTAGCAAACGACAAAAAAAATAAAGGGGAAGGAAAATGGAGAAGAATAAGAGAAAGAGTGGAAAATATAAAGTGAGAGATGCAGCATTAAGTTTAATCGTTTAGGATTAGTAACTTTACCTTATGAGCTTAGGCTTCTTTCACTTTTCTTTCCTTTAACTAAACATTTATAAACTAAAAAATATAACATTTTCATTAATTATTCATTTGTCAAAATTATTTAATACTTTTTTGAAGGTGGATATATGATATTTTAGAACCTGTATCCTTTATACCTAGGGATAGGTTCATGATGAATTTTATGAAACTCAAATTGAACCTTATAAAGTGTCGCGTTTTCTATAATCCTATAAAAATACTATGGAGCTTTATCTCTTATTCCCCAAACTCGACCCTTATAAGGTAAAAAACTTCATAGAGACGGGTTTTTATAGGATTTCAACAACCCTATATGGGCAAAATTTTATAAGGTTTGGATGGGATGAAGGAGAGAGTAGAGTAGAATGCAGTTAGGTAGGATTAATATAACATTTGTTGATTTATACAGTAATGAAAATTGAAAATCAAATGTATTATACAATATAAGTCTTATATAAGGCGTATGTGGTGCATAGTTAAGAGTTAATATTTTATATTTTATCGGGTTGTGTTTCCCATTAGGTTCTTCTATAATTCCAAAACCCAACTTTAAATCTTATAAGGTTTCTATAAGGTTTTTTAAGTAGTCCATGATAGTGCAGAGTAAAAAGAAATAATAATTAACTAAATCCTTATAAAGTAAAAGCGGATGGAAGTGTAATTTTTTACTCTACATGGAAAAATAAATTGATTGTATTGTACCAAAGTTTAACAAAATGCAGAAAAGCAAATCAACCAAAAATTCTAACAAGCATAAAAATTAAGTGCATAAAAAGGAAAGAAAAATAAAGGAAATATAAACTATAAAAGGAAAAATGAGATTAAAGATTGAGGTGAATCTACTTACGTATGTTAATAATCCCATGAAAATAAATGAACAAGCAATGTTGTCAAATATCTACTTTAAATCATAATATAGTATATAATTTTAGAAGCTTTTTATTTTTTAGAGTCCATCTTTTGATTCTATTATCAATATATTTCCATAATTTGTTTTGTCAATTTTTTTTTTCATTATTTTCCATTATTCATTAATATAAATAAGTCTATATACTCTCCATTTCTCTTCCATCTCCCCCTTCTCCTTTCAGAATCAATCCTTTCCTCTATTATGATGTACGGTAGATCTTTCATCTATATTAATATTTCCCATAGATAATTACTTAGTGCTAAACAAAAAGAATAAAAAATTTAATAATAGTATTTAATTTAATTAAGCAAAATTCATATGTCAAACCAAGAAAAATAATTCATGGACCAATATGCATGGATAAATATGATATAAATGTCATGCAATTATAGCTTCTTCTTTTTTTTGAAGTTAGACCATTATGTATTTCTTATATTTTTATTATCGTGTTGTCAATTGACTTATGTTTTTATAGTATATAGTGATCTTTGTGATGGAAAAAATGATTATATACTATCTATAACCATGATAACAACCCATCCAGTTACATCTATATTTATACATTAGATTATACGTTATATGATACAAGGTAAAAAAACTCCATAATTGTACACCAAACTATAGGAGTAGGTTATCGAAAGTTTGTATCCTGAACATATCTTATAATCTTTAGCATCCATTTCGAGCCAACTCTATTATCCTTAATATTTATATAAAAATTACTTGATCGATAAGGGTATGAATGGATATCATTTACGATAAGGTTACCCACTTACCTATACTTATATTATATTTTATTTAATGTATCACTATCTATCATAATTATAATAATATAAAGAAAAAACCTATTCAAATATAAAGTTGGAACTCGAAATGGATCTCTAAATTCCGTTAAGGTCATGTCTTAAAGAAATACACTACAGCTTTATTTATTTATTTATTTTTCAGTAAACCAAATGCAGCGTTCCAACCGGTATCAAAATGCGAAATACTAGAATTTGGAAGTAATTATTTGTTTTAGGCCGCTCAATTTCTTCTCGTCCGATCAATTTCTTTTCTGGAAAAGCAAGAGATGATTGAAGAATGGTCGGAGTCAGTAAAAGAATGCTAGTTAAGTTTTTTTAGAAAACACGTGACGATTCATTATTCCAACCATGGTGGTATTGTTGTAAAGAAGAATTTGAAAAAGACATTTCTACACGTTTCTCATTAAAACTCTTCCAGTTTCTGTTAATCTGGACTCACTCATCTCCTCACTTTTTCATTGGCAAAATACATTTATTCAGCCTGCTCAGCATGTACCAGTTGCATTGCATATACTTCTTTTTATATCATGTCTCAGAAAGGAACTCTGTTAAAACGATAGCTAAGAATGACAAATTACTAAGATAAAATGTTTTGTTTATCACTTGAAATCTAGTCCTTCTTGAAATGTTATGCTAATTTTATTTTTAAGACTGAAGTTTCGATTGTTAGTGTTACCATCTTTGTTAATTTTGCTAATATCTCTTTGCTTGTCCGGCATTCTCAGTTAGTGGTGCTTCACTACATCTCATGATCCTAGACTTGGTTGATTTGATATTATAAAATCGATAGGTAACATCTTTAATGCTTAAATTAGATCAAGGACACTTGTACTCGGTTAATTAAAAGGGAGCTACACATTATGACAGTGCAATATGAGGATTGAAAAAACGGTCGAAGAAGTTTCTTTTGAGTTTTGAGGGGATGCTGGACCCCGTCCAGAAAGTGGAATTCGGTAAGTTCTCATTCCCCTGTTTTGAGAGAGAGAATTTAAAAAAAAAAAGAAGAAGAAGAAGAAGAAAAGAAAAGAAAAAGGCGCATACTTTTCTTACTTTTCTTGCATCGGCCTATTGGGATAAAAGCATATAATGAAATTGGGCTTTCGGCCCAAAAAAAGGATACAATTGGGCTTCTATCAGAATAATATACAATTAGGGCTCAACATCGCAGCCTTTATGTTGAAGGCCCTGTCTAGCTTATCAGCCCACAAACAGGATGGACGAGGGTTGGAGTTGTCTGCTTGTCGGATGGATTCGCTCTACAAAGAATCGGAATTTTACCGTTTGGAATCTAATTTCAAAATGGTTCCATTTGGTTAGTGTAATAGTTTAATCAATATATATATATATATATATATATATCAGTTCAACTCTTTATCATATCGATGATTTAATATCCATTAAATTTAAATGGTTAAAACTACAATTAGTTGAATAGTCTAGATTTAATGGTATTAAATCAAATGTGAGATAAAAAGTAAGATAAAATCCAAATAATTAATAATTAATATTCTTTTATTAGGATGAGATATGATTAATCTTTCCTCTCCTTAATTATTATGGAATATAGAATAAGAAAAGAAAATAAAAAAAAATTCAATAACAAATATCATTTATATTGCCAATATCGCCTTACAATAGCTATTGTCCTTATGCTATTACTTACCAAGTAATTGTTAAATCTTACTCCTATTAATATAGGAACAATCTTTTGTGAACCATCTTTGTTTTACCAGTCAATTGAATATATATAACTTGAAACTATTAGATGTTAGATGGCTATATTTTATATCATGTTCATATATATTTTACTAGAATATTGAACTTAGTTTCTACAACTTGAAATTAATAAATCTTTATGTCTATATTTATATGATTTTTTATCGGTGTCAAATTACAAATTAATTAAAATGAGTCAAGTGGATGGTGATTAGGGTTAATTATTTAAATTAGTTATATGATTCATATGATGCTTAGAGAAGATTTACGAGTTTTAAATTATGTTATGATTTTAGATATTAGTTAGACTACTTAATTATTAGTTGTAACTATAAGGATTAGTTAATTAAAAAAGATAGTAAATAGTTGTAATTAGTAAAATTAGTTACTATAAGAAATATCTCAAATAATATTTGTAAAACCAAAGAATCATCATTTTATTCATAATCAAATTCAAAAACTATTATTCTATAGTTCTCTTTTCCTTTTCCCTTAAATATCTCAGAGTTTGTTTTTAACTTGAACTAAAGACAATTTTATTTATTTTTTCCATGTTTGTATGAATGAGCTATGCGAGATTCTAACATTGGTGCTCCCGTTGTTTATACCATTGATCGATCTCATTGATTCATTCCCATTGATTTAATTCCATTCATTTCGTTTTGTTTCACTTCTTTTATTTAACTATTATCACCATTTTGTTTGTTATTCAATTTTATTTTTCATTTCTAATTATGATCATTTTGCAAGATCCTATTGTATCATTGCAAATACAAAATTCTTTAGAGCAAGTAATGGTGCAAATAGAAGAATCAAGACATAAAATGATAGCATCATTTGACAAAGTGCAAGAACATTTAAGTAAAGTTACAGCAAGTAATAAGTACTTAGAAGAATTAATTGTTGAATATATTAAAAAAGAGAAATTGATGAAATAATATGATAAAGATATTACTTCAATCATAGAAGTTATGAATGAAGACAAATTTCAAGAAACCGTTCAAAATAATGATCAAGAAAATGTTGTTGTTGTAAAATAAGAAGATTCCAAGGCAATTCAACTATTTGGATTTCTAAAGAATTAAAATATGAAAGTGATTGATGATAATCTTCTTAATGTTGACTTCAGTATAATGGTAGGAGTGATTAAAGTTATTGCTTGTGTTTCTTGTGAGCAATATGTTTTTCAAAATAAGTTATATTTAATCTTGTAGATAATAATCGAGGGTGTTGAAGAGCTAAGTCATAAACAAGGAAAACTATTCTATAAAGATAAATTGACAATGCATTCTTCAAGTTTCTTAAGTACTTTTGATAAATTTTTCCTTCTATTAAATAGGATAAGTTAATTCTTGTTTGTTTACTTGTTTATCTTGTTTCCTTAAACCTTGAGGTTAAGGTTTTTGTCAAGAGTGGAGAAAATTGTTATGATTTTAGATATTAGTTAGGCAACTTAATGGTTGCAATTATTAAGATTAGTTAGTTAAGGAAGATAGTAAATAGTTATAATTAGTAAAATTTGTTAGAAAATTAATTACCATAGGAAATATTATAAATATCATTTGTAAAACCAAAGGATCATCATTCCATTCATAATCAAATTCAATAACTATTGTTTTATAGCTTTCTCTTCCTTCTCCCTCAATTTTTATAGCAGTTTCTCTTTAACTCAAACTAAAGTCAATTCCATTTTTTTTCCCCTTGTTTGTATGAATGTGCAACGTGAGATTTTAACAGATTAGTAGGCTTAAAACAAAATTAGTTAAGGCTACTTTATCTAATCTTAACTTATACGCTAGCACAAGTTTGAGTCGACCTAAAATTAGCCTTAAATTGCTAGTTCGCAAGTATAAAAAGACATGGAACCGAGTTAATCCCAGATGGTTGGTTCATAAGCTAGTTCTTGGACCTACCAAATCACAGGTAATGGGACCGGTGTATCATGACACCTTAAATTTTCCTTTTAATTTAAAGATTTAAACTAGGATTAGCAACTAAGACCTAACCTACAAGACACGGCATGGCCACAACACTATTTAAACAAGCTTGTGTAAGGAAAAAAGTTGACATAAGACACAAATGGGCTAGACCTGTCTAAACTTGTTTAAAATTGGGTTTGGGTTCAGGTTAAACTTGTTGTGAATCGTGACCAAGAACAAATAAAGCTGATCGTTAAATGGGTTTAAGTTTGCAGAAAACTCGAAAATGATTAATGGGGAAAGTGCGAAGGGAAAAAATGACGAAGGGATCAGTAAGCAAAACTTACGGACAATTCTAGAGGATATGACGCAGTAATAAAACTTCTGATGACTCACAGCTCAATTCATATGATGCATAAATCGGTTCGGATAAGAGTAATGCCAAGAATAAACAAAGAGTGTTTATGTAAAGAAGAAAATACTCAAGTATGTATTAATAATGATCTGATCTCCGTTACAACTATAAGTATAAATGTATTTATACCTATAAGTTAAGGCAATTTGCCTAAAAAGGAAAAGATAAAAAAGACATTTCCTAAGGAAGTAATGTACAAGATACAAAAAAGGTAAAAATGAATTTATAAAAAAAACAATCGTCGGTACAACGAATTCTGTACGTGATACTATACACGTAGCAATGCTACATTGGTGAGGTCATTAAAAGATGTGGACAAAAAGTACGGATAGATGGCTTGTCCGAGCAGGGATGGCTTAGTCAGTTCGGAGTCTCTCTTTCTCGACAACTCGGTAAGGAAGATGCCAAGTAATTGGTCGGCTTGGGTACTAATGAGTAATCTTCAATTCAGTACATTACAAAAAGATGGGCAGTCATATGGCTCGGCATGAAGGGTGACTCAATGAGGAGGTATTCTACCGCGGCAGGGGTCGGTTGGAACAGAAAGATTCGTCTTTTCAATCCCTCTAGTCCTCGGGCTTAGCTGCAGGTCAGAGGTTTGGTAGCCTAATTCCTATCATTCCCTTCGGATTGCTTTGGATTTAGGATCAAATCTAAATGGTGTTCGCTCAATTCTCCGTCAAGGTGATACGGACTAAAGTCGGTAATGTTGAAGGCATCAGAAACCCCATATTCTTTAGGCAATTTTAATCTGTAGGCATTATCATTGATCTTCTGGAGGTAACTAAAAGGTCCTTTTACTCTTGTAGATAATTTATTCCTCCTTTTATTCGGAAACTGTTCCTTGTTGAGGTGCAGCTACATCAAGTCTCCCGACTGAAATTATTTAGCTATTCTACCTTTGGTCTTTTCTTATATTCTTCTAGTAGCTTGGTTGATGAGCCGATTGACCTTATCATAGATGTACTGAAGGGATTGTGCTCTGGTCGATGCGTCGGGGTCCTCTTGTACGAGTACTAGTGCAAGGGCATGGTCAAAGGGCAACTTGGGATTGAACCTATAGACTACCTCGAAGGAAAGTCTGCTTAGTGGTGTTATGTACTATTCGGTTATAGGCAAATTAAACCACTGGTAGACAGATGTCCCAATCAGCTAAATTCTTGTCTACTGTAACTTGGAGCAGTAACCTCAAAGTACTATTAACTACCTCTATTTGGTCATCAATTTAGGGGTGACATAAGGTACTGAAGACTAATTTGGTTCGCAACCGACGCCATAGGGTTTTCTAAAAATGGCTTAAGAACTTTGAATATTTGTTAGAGATTATACTTCTCGGTACGCTATGTACCAGTACAATCTCCTGTAAGAAAAGAGAAGCAATAGTCAAAACGTCGTTAGTTTTGGTGCAGGGTATGAAGTGTGCTGTCTTACTGAACCTATCCACAATGACCATTACGAAATCTTTGCCTTAGGCAATTCATGGCAGTCTAAGAATAAAGTCCATGCTCAATTTGGTCCATGGCTTCATTGGGATAGGTAGGGGCATTGCTTTGCCTTGTTAGGCTCGATGTTTGGCTATCTTGCATATGGTACAGTTTTTGACCACTCGGTGCACATCTTTCCTTATTTTCAACCAAAAGAATCAGCCATTCAACAGTTTACAGGTCTTCCTTTCTTCAAAATGTCTGGAGAGTCCTCTACTATGAGCTTCTCTAACAGTAGCTCCCTCAGTGAACAATTTGGCACATATAAATTTTCACCTAGGAACAAATAGCCATTCTCCACATAATACTTGTCTACTATTCTCTCATTGATACATCGTGAAATTATAGGTCAAAAGTGTGAATCTTTGGAGTACTGTTCTTTGATACTTACAAATCTAAACAATTTAGTCTACAGTTTTGATAAAAGTGCATATCTCTTTGAAAGAGCATCTACAATTGCATTGCTTTTTCCCTACTTGTACTTTATTACAAAATTGAATCCTTCAAGGAATTCAACTCATTTCGCTTGTTGCTTCGACAACTTGGTTTAACTTTGGAGATACCTCAGCGATTCATAGTCATTATATATGACAAATTCGCTCAGCAACAAATAATGTTGCCATACTTGCATTACCTGGATCAGTGCTAAAAGTTCCTTGTCATATATGGAGTAGTTCAGCTATAGTTCTTGGAGCTTCTCACAGTAGAAGGCAATTGGTCGGCCCTTTTACATCAGGACAGTGCTTATTCTAACCTAACATGTCTCATTCTAGCTAAATTTTTTTGTCAAAGTTAGGTAGCACTAACACCGGGGTGGAGGTCAATCTTTATTTTATCTCAGAAAAACTCCTCTCCTCCTTTTCTCTCTATCAGAAGTTGGTGTTTTTCTTCGTTAGTTCAATAAGTAGCGTAGCGAGGGTGCTGAAATTCCTGATGAATCTTCTGTAAAACGAAGCTAGTCCGTGGAAACTTCTCATGTCAGCATATGTAGTAGGAGTTGGCCACTTAACAATTGCTCGGATTTTTTCATTATTGACTTACAAGCCTCCTCTACTGACTACATAGCTTAAGAATACCACTTCTTCCTAGAAAAAGCAATATTTCTTTAAATTACCGAATAGTCTCTTGGTACGGAAGATATCCAGGACTACTCTAAGATGTTTATAGTGACTTGACATGTCAGCACTATAGACAAGGATGTCGTCAAAGTACACTACGAGACACTTTCCTATGAAATATCTCAACATGTGGTTCATTAATCTCATGAAAGTGCTTAGGGTATTCAACACGCTAAAGGGCATAACCATCCATTCATAAAGTTCATATCAAGTCTTGAATGCAATCTTTCACTCATCTCCTAGTCTCATGCAGATTTGATGGTAGCCAAATTTAAGATCAATCTTGTTGAAAATTTTAGCTCCATTGAGTTCATCTAGCATATCTTCTACCATCGAGATCAGATACTTGTATTTGATCATGATCTTGTTCATAGCTTGGCTATCTACACATATTCGTCGAGTTCTATCTTTCTTCGGTACTAGAAGCATTGGCATAGTGAAAGGGTTGAGACTTTCTCTTACATAGCCTCTCTTTAGCAACTCATTGACTTGTCGTTGGAACTCAAAAGTCTGCTCGAGATTCATCTGATAAGTTGGCTTATTCGATAGTGCAACACCAGGTACTAAGTCAATGCAGTGCTTTATGCCTCAAGTTGAGAGCAACCCCCTAGGTAATTGTTCTAGGAATAGACCGGCATATTCATCTAGCAACTCCTTGACTTTCCGGGGCAACTTACCCCGCTCCTTCATTTCCAAGAGTCGCTTGACTAACAAGAGGGTCAACACATTAGCATTGATGGCCTCTTGGAGCTTGGCTCTACTCATTACCAAAGCTTTCTTTGATCCGTAAGCAAATTTCATTTGCAACTTATTAACTTCTTTCTATGGTATCGGATTTAGTGTGATCTTCCGGTCATCCTTCTTGAATATATATACGTTTCTGTAGTCATCACATATAACTCTCCTATTAAACAACTACAACCCACCCAACAACACATAGGAAGTATACATGGGCAGTATGTCGCAGAGAATCTAGTCAGAGGAATTCCTTATGATGATCGACGGTAGTCTTTTTCAAGTGACATGTAATGCTCCTTTCTCACTCAACTAGTGCAACTTATACGACTTTAGATGCGCAATAGTTGGCAACTTCAATTTTGAAACAAGATCGGCTGATCCTATGTTGATGTAGCTTCCATTATCTATGATGAGGGCACATTCCTAATCATTCACCTTACAAGTGGTATGGATGCTACATTGATGTAGCTTCCATTATCTACGATGAGGGCACATTCCTAATCATTCACCTTCCAAGTGGTATGGAACAGGTTCTCTCTCTCCTCCTCCTCTCGCGATGGCTCGACTTTCATAGTGCATCAGACAACCACGAGTAACTTGTCCAAGTCTTCAGCAAATACGTCCTCCTCAATCAGCTCTTTCTCGGCACTTTCTTTCTCGATAGGAACCTCCTTCTCTTCGGGTTCCTTAGTTCGTACTTTTTACTTTTAGCTTCAAGATGTCTCCCTTGATGACTATTGTTTGTCAATTCGGGCACTAAGCAGCCATGTGTCCAAATCCTTAGCATTTGAAGTACTTGATTTAGCTGGTCTTCCTACCAAACCCTTACCCTTTTTCATAAGTTCGAGTTAGCACTTCACCATCAGGTTAGTCTTTTTGCTTAGCTCTTTCATCAACCTTTCTACTTAGCTTAGTACTCGATAGAGTTTGGTGACTTGCCTATTCGAGTCGATTAGTCGGCATCCTCGCCAGTACTTGGCTCCTTCTTTGCCTCTCTACTGGCTGGGCAATCCTAATAGCTTCATCCATTATATCAAATCATTGGAGCTCCACAATGTCTCGAATGTCTCCTCTCAACCCAATAATGAATTTTGAGATTGTTCAAGCTGGTGGTTCTTCCACTTCGCAACGGATCATGAGCATTTGAAACTTTTGAATATACTTGTCAATAGTTTGTCCTCCTTGCCTCAACTCCTGAAGTCGAGTAAAAATATCTTAGAGATAGGTTTTTGGCACTTGTTTTTGAGCACTCTCTTCATCTCAGGCCAAGTGTTAATCTTTTGGTATCCCTCTAGTCTTCTTATGACCTGAAAATTCTTCCACCACATGGCGGCATATCCGAAGAACTCAACAGCAGTAGTTCTTACCTTCTCATAATCCTCATATTGACAGTAATCAAACACACGCTCCACCGTCCCTTCCTACTCCAAATACTCATCAGCATTCCTAGATCCATTGAAACTCGAAATCTTAAGATTCACATGGTCGGATGCTTTGGAGATTCGTACACGCTCTTCTTCAAAATGCTCTTCTTCCTTTTCATCAAGCTCTCTTAAGTCTATCCTTCGCCTTACCAGTCTACCAACTCTTCCACCTTGAACGGGTTAAGCTAGGTTCCAACCTCTAAGAGGTTGAGTAGCTTGTAGAGTGTTTTGTATGGCCTTAGTTGATTAGTAAGATAGAGCATGAATAGCTTGGGTTAGATTTACTAAAAGGTTAGCTACTTTATTAAACCTTTCGTCAGTGTTATTTAGGAGTTCTCTGAGACTGTCGTACATGGTGGACAACTCCACTGTCATCACTAGTACCAATATTCATATTTGGTCTATCATTCTTCCTTACAGATTCAAAACTCAAACAAACACTTCAGGAAATTAACAGTTAATAACACAGCAGTTAAATGAACACAGTAACTTACTTTGTTTTACACACGTAAAACAGAGTATAACAGAATTTCAAGAAGAACTAACTTCAGTTCACATGAAACCTTCGCTCTAATACCAAGATGTTGTGAATCGTGACCGAGAACAGATAAGGATGGTCGCTGGATGGGTCCAAGCTTACAGAAAGTTCGAAAATGATTAATGGGGAAAGTGTGAAAGGGCAAAAATGATGAAGGAAACAGTAAGCAAAACTGATGGATAGTTTTACAGGATATGGCATATTAATGGAGCTCCCAAGGATTTACGGCTCAATTCGATATGATGCATAAATCAATCCGGTGAGTTTATTCGCTACCTAACCTTATTCAAGGGTTAGGATAAGAGTGATGCTGAGAGTAAACAAAAAGTATTTACGTAAGGAAGAAAATACTCAAGTGTGTATTAATGTTGATTTGATTTCTTTTATAGCTACAAGTATAAGCGTATTTATACCCATAAGTTAAGGTAACATGCCTAAAAAGGAAAAGACAAAAAAAGTATTTCCTAAGGAAGTAATGTATAAGATACAAAAAGGTAAAAATGAATTTACAAGAAAAACAATCATTGGTGCAATAGATTCTACACGTGATACTATATATGTGGCGATGCTACATTAGTGAGGTCATTAGAAGATGTTGACAAAAAATACGGAAGAATGGCCTGTTTGAGCAAGGATGGCTTAGTTAGTTTTGAGTCTCTCTTTCTCAACTTCTCAGTAAGGAAAATGTGGAGTAATTAGTCAACTCGAGCGCTAGTGAGTATTCTTTAATTGGGTACATTACAAAAAGAGAGGCAGTCATATGGCTCGGCATGAAAGGTGATTGGGCAAGGAAGTACTCTACCTCAGCAAGGGTTGGTTGGAACAAAAGGATTTATCATACCAGTTCCTCTAGTCCTCTGGCTCGGTTATGGGTTAGAAGTTCGATAGCTTGATTTCTATCAAAGCTCCTAGACTTCGATATGGGATATTCGATATATTCTTTCACATTTGCATTTTCTTACATAAATCATTTCTTTCTAAGTTAGAGATCTCGAGTGAAGGTATGAGATTTACTACTTGTAGCTATATATTCTTCTTATTACGTCCTAATTTAAATGGGCAAAAAATTATAAACTCATATGTAAACTATTTGACTATCTCCCTTAAAAATCTAATTAATAACGTGATAAATTTGGAAATCGATGCTAATAATAATGCTAATGTCTATTTAAGTCATGGTTCCACTTTATCTACTAAAGTTATGTAATTTAAATTTAATGTTGTTATATGTTTCTTTTGATATATCGTAATTTAAATGAGTAAAAAGTTATGAACTCGTGTATAAATTCTTTAACCTTTTCCATTGAAAATCTAACATTTGGAAATCAACATTGGTAGCAATATTAATATTTATTTAGTAGTTTCTCTAAATTTAGTGATACTATATAACTTACGAAAAATAAATATAAGATAAAACTGCATGACACAATCAATCAAAACATTGACCTATAAAAAATTTCTAATGAATTTGAATAAAAAATTTCGAATTTTCTATATTTGATAAGACTATACTTTATTAAGACTTTTGTAATTTTATATTAAGCATGAATATACTATGTCATTTGTTTTTATAAAATTTAAATATTATAATTGCCTTTTGCCCTTTATATATGTAATTATTTTATAGATTAATTAATAACTTTTTAATCAATAAACGGATCTAACTCGGACATAAGATACATTATTTGTTTTTGTAAACTTTAAATATTATGATCACTTTTTTTCCCTTTGTATTTTTAATTATTTTTAATAACTTTTCAATCATTAAACGAATTTAACTCGGACATAAGATACATTTGTTAAATGAGTTGAGTTATATGTTTAGATTTTCACAAACAATTAATAAATAGATCGTATCATGGGTTAAGGCATCTTGCATTTTAAATACAGAAATGAGACATGATGTGACAATACGAATTTGCAGTCTTAATTTAAACTTAAAATAAATTAAGTTTTTGAATATAAAAAATTGAGCCCAAAATCTATATAAGCTTTAACTCATTGCATGATGTAATTGTTGTGAATGTGCACTTATTTATATATAATCACATCTAACTTAACTTACAAGGTTGTCAACCTTGCGATTTTACTTAGAATCGTTAGAGAGTTTATAAAATCGAAATGTAGAAATGTAAATTTCTATAAAACTTATGTAAAATAGTTTTAAAAAATTATGAATATATTTATAATAGTTATTTAAAACTTGAAATATATGATGAAAATAAAAAAAATATGAAGAAATTAAGTTTTTTTTTTTTCATACAAATTCTTAATATATTATTTAATATGTACAGAGAAAGGAAAAATAGAGCTGAAATTAAACTTTTTCTCTTTTTTTTTTTAAAAAAAAGCTAAAGAGAACCAAATATTTCAACCCATTTTAAGTTATTGATGGTATAAATATATATATATATATATATAGTTCTCTTTGTAAACTTGGTTATTAGAGTTGAAACTTGGTTAAAAGCTATGAACATAAAACAAGAGATTGGGAGAGAAAGAAAGAGATAAAATATTGAAATAGCTTAAGATAGATGCTATAATGTCTTAATGATTGATGACTTGTAAAAGGCTGATTGTATTTTTTTCTTTAATATTTTAGTTCATTTAACTTAGATATGTAGAATTGGTAAACTTGATAAAAAATAGAAGTTACTATTGAGTTTATATGTAAAATTGATTAAAAACGTAAGTTTCCATACAAAAAAAAAAAATTATATACTTAAGTTAACTTGAAAGAGTAACCTAAAATCGTAAACTCGTAAAATCGCATGAATAAAATTGCGATTTTGACAATTATGCTTGTAAGACTAGCAATGTAAGATGAAATATTTAGAGGTTTAAAAGAAGTTTAAAATATAAAAGTTAATTCGACATTACTAAGAATGAGATTTTCTTTTCATAAAAGTATATATATGCACCAAATTAGGCATGCTTTTAAATGTATTTATTCTTATGTTGTTAATAACAATGTATCAAATGTTGTGAATAGGAAATAATATATTTTTATTCATAGAGTTAGTTTAAATTTTCTATATATTTAATTCTTTTATTTTTCCCTTTTCATTCCATTTCTTCTTTATTTATTTTTTATTTTTTCATTTTTTTTTAATTTTTATTCTCATGGGTCCACGCCTTGGTGGGTCTATAGGTCCAACATAAGGGAGTTGCCTTCAAATTGCCTACTTGTTGGCTCTTTAGATGGGTTGGACCTATTTTGGCATATTCGGGAGAATAAAGGATCCATCGGGCTAGACCTGTACTATACCTAAGTCTATTTTAACCTTTTTAATAAGTTCATGTGTTGTTAGGCTCCTTGAAAGATCATTAGCTTATACACATCTCTTTAAGAAACTCACAATGATGCTTGAAAGGCATATTAATATTGTCGGTTGGTCTTTCAAACAATTTGATGGTGGTTATGGTTATGGATTGCTCAACTTTGTAAATATTGTGTGGTTTTTCATCCAAGGGGTATATAGATTGAAGCCTAGAGTTTCCTACATCAAGTCGTGACTGTTCTTGAAGGTAGCACTTCTAAACTAAAGCATTGCAATTTCTCCAACTATCACATTACTAGAAGGGCATTTTAAGATTGTCCATTCTTCTTTCGTGATTCCTCTCAATTTCATCCTACTTGAAATATCATTTCAAATATAACATTCATCTCTTGCAGGGCAAGTATGCGACCCATATTACAAGCACATGATACTTACTCGATGAATGCTGACATTTATAATGTACAATGTTACTATCTTGATTAATGTCGTAGGATAATAAATTAAGTTTGCAATAATTGCAATACTCGTATAATCATTTACTATGTAATAGTTCCTATTATTTCCAATGCAGTACTACAACAAATAACAAAAACTACAAAATACTGTATCTTATACCATATAAATAAAAGAGTTAAAGGTATTATTCTCTTACTTCGTACTAATCTATCAACCAAACGTTGTGTTAACTCGACATTTTTTTTCTGTTCGTTAAATAGATGCATCCAAAATTTGCTTTTCCTGCCATGAAAACTTTATATTACAGCCTTTTACCATTTCTATCCTTAGCAATAGTACCAAAAATCTTGGACGATGTCATTATAAAACCATTGGACGATTATGCGTTTGGGATCTGCAATTGGGTTTACACGAGTATGATTTGATGGATGGTATATTTTGGTTTGCCTGTAGAATGCTTTCACAATGATGCCTAATTGAATTACTTTCTCTCAAGCCAATGCGATTCCTTTATACTTTATAATGGTGTAATGCCACACAAATTAAGTATTGTTGGGGCAATAAAAAACTATTCGATGGTAGCAGGCCGATTTTAGCGGAATGGGTACGATTCTTCATTTTATCCTTTAATTTATATTGTCATATTCAAAACATAATTTTTTCGATTTAATAAGTATAAAATAAAAAAATGGGATGAAGAATTGGATTGATCTTGTAAAAAATTATAAGTAAAATCATAGAAAAATTCTATTAGATTAACAAATTATCTAATGCTAAGACTATTATAACCTAAATGTATAAACATTAATCTCGTAATGGTATTAATTTAGGTTGGAATCCTTTTATCTCCAAGTTGTAATACATTTGATGAAAATCGGAAAAAATCGTCTAATGACTATTAATCTAATCCGGGTCATGCTTGTACTAATGATGGGAAAAAGATCAAGGAACACCTTTTTTTTCTTTTCTTTTTTTTTTATTTATTTTCTTTTCCCTTTCTCTCTCTATATTCATTTTAGAATATATTGAAACAAAATTACTAAGCTGAGATCCACGAGCTCAGTTCTCGTCCTTGCGAAGGTCTCCACTACATAAATAATTGAAGCCTTGGATTGTGTGCCTAATGCATGCCCTAGCCATGGATGGGATTTTAGTTTTTGTGCACTTAAAGTTAAAAGCAACCGGACAATAAGGGCCTTTGTATAGCAATCAAGTTGGGGGTTAAATACCTGGTCAATAAGGTATAAGGTTATATTCTTTCTTATTATATAGGTTTTGATCCATAAATTTTAAAATTAAACCCTATCTAATAACATCGGAATAATATCATAGATTATACCTCAATTTTACTATTTTTTATAATTATATACATAATGTTTTACTTTTTCTAATTATACACCCAATTAAAAATCTAATTATCACTATCTATATTTTAGTTAACTCAAATTAATACCATTAGTTTAATTAGCTCAATCAGCTAATAGATGTGAGACACATGTAATCTCCAACCACTCATCATCTTTGTCATCAAATTAAATAATATCATATAATATAATTATATGCATGAAAACTAAATTGTATCATTTAAAACATAAAAAAAGGAAAAAATAAAAAAAGGAAAAATTCATAAATAAAATATACATACATATATATAACAATATATGTATATATACATTCATTATTATTATTATTTGAATAAATTAATAAAATATAAAATATAATTTGAAATTTAAAAAATAAAAATAGATCTGGCTACCCCCCGACCTAAGGTTGGTTGGAACAACCATTGAAAACAATGGTTGAGATTGATTTAAAAAATATAAGTTGTGATCCCTTGTTTTAAATGACCGTTCTGATTACCTCCAAGCTAGGAAGTGGTTAATGACCACTTATACAGGGTCACATAATCCCCTTTGGTGGCTAGTGGCCACCTCCAAGTCTTGAGGTGATTAAAACATTTTTTTATTTTTGCTATAATTTTTTCATATTATATTTTTATATTTTATTAATTTATTTAAATAATAAAAAAGAATAATATATATATGTATATATACATGTACTATTATACATATGTATGTAGAATTTATTTCTAAATTTTTATTTTTATTTTTTTTTCAATTTTTCTTAATTTTCCAATTAATATAATTTAGCTATATATATAATTATATTATACTATTTAATATTGTGATAGGGATGATGGGTGGATTGGAGATTACATGTGTCGTATGTCCATTAATCGATTGTGTAGATTAGAGTAGCAATGTAAATTTGAGTTAATTGAAGTGTAAACGGTGATAATTAAATCTTTAATTAGACATATAATTAGATAAATTAAAATTTCATGTGAATAATTGTAAAAAGTAGCAAAATTGAGATATGAACCGTGATATTGTCCTATTTGAAAACCTATATACAATATTTAACATAGGATAAGGACAATCTATGATACTTGTGAAATCTTTCACCAAGATTTTGTAATGTAAAACTTTTGAGAAAAGTTGCCTAAGAATCTATCGATTTTTCCATGTTTTGTAATATTACATTCATCAGCTTGGAAATCTTCAAAAAGAAAAGGGACCTTCAGTAATAACAAATGAATATGGAAAAGGGTGAGTTAAGATTACATTAGATTCAAAGAGTTTGAGCAGCTGGAAGAAGAAAATGAGATGCAACAAATGAACAAGAGTCAACAGAGTAGGGTTGGTTAGTAATAATACTCTGGGATGAAAATTAGAGGTAACAAAAGAATCAAGATTGTGATACGCTTTAGAGCTTTTATTTTCTACAATAGAAAAATGGGTTTGGATCTTGAGTATGCATTAAGTCAAATATATATATCTATATATATTGATATTATCAATTAAAAAAAATATAGGGTAAGTATAAAGTTTCTTGGTATCTATATCCTATAAATCTTAGAGTATTGGTTCTAAGAGAGGTAAATGGTGCAGAAATGGTATACCTTGCACCTCCATCTTATGAAAGTAAGTCCTTAAATATTGATATTGGAAACTACGTTGTGATTTTTAACACACATGAGAAACCTACTCAACAATACGGGGTGGAGCAGGTTCTAGGTTTTTGGTAAGATAATTCATTTATCTCTAGTAGGAGGTTTTTTAGCTTAGAGACAATGTGGCAAGTGTTTATTATTTTTCTTAAAAAATATTTTTTTCTTGTTAAGGTATCTTTCTTAGTATATTTGATATTATTATTATTTAGCTTAGTCTATTATAAGATTTTCTCTATTTTATACCTCACATCCTTTTCCTCAAATCAGTATTGCTATTATTTTACTTCGTATTTAGTTTAATCTATATTGAAACACCCCTAAATTGAGAATGTAACAAACAAATAGATTTAGAAGTCGTTAAACTATCATATCTACTCTACTGTGTTAGGATATTTTTCGGTATAGATTAAGGAAGGAATGGGGCTTCGCGTAAGTAAGTGAGCTTGCAAAACAAAGGATAATGAGACGGCGCCGGGGTATTGTCCGACGTAACCACTCTGATACTTAAGTTAGGTGTATACTTGACAAGAGTAAGAGTACTCAAAGATAAAATGTAGCCTCAAGTACATAAAGTGTAAAGTGGTTTAGCATTGAGTGATGGCTTTATATTTATAGAAGAGTGAAGCTGGCAGTTGGAGAGGAGATAGTGGGTAGAAGCCATGTCTACAAGTATTGGCGAATGGAGCTATAATGTTTGATGTGGTCTGCTAATGTAGAAGGCAGTTGTTTAACTTAGTCTTTAGCCTTATCCTTATTCTTCTAGCCATTGGTGATTGTTCTTGTTAGGCAAGTCGCATGATGAGCTTAGATTGAGATCGGTTATGAGGGAGAAGGTAAAGTCTTTAAGGGGTGTAACTTATACCGTGAGTCTTATTAGGTTGGCATAAGCTTGAGGAGCCTATGTCTAAAAGGCCTTACCAATAATTGCCAGTCTCATTATCGTTGTAGAGCTAAGGAGGGGAAAGATGGGCTTCTCAAGCATAGGGTTGATTTGATCCAAGAACGTCTAAGGTGCTGGTGCTGGCGTACCATTATGGCGGTGAAGATGCTTGAGCTGAGCGATGTAGGGGGCAAGCGGACATGGTTTATTTGAGCAGGCACCTCTCGGGCTGAAGTAGGTGCACTAGACTACAAACCTCGCAACTAGCCACTCGAGGTTCCGATCGGTTAAAAGATTCGATCGAGCTTAAATTATAAAGTAAAGCTAAAAATATTAGTAAAAATAATTTCATCAGTTCGAATTTAAGAAAACAAGTAAGAAAATAAAAGAATATGAAATTTTTAAATTTTAAGTATATAACTCGTTATTTATTGAAAATGCGTAAAATATATTTCGACAATTAACGAATAGCTAAAGATAAATTATATGTATACTAAAAATCATAGAATGACCTAAATAATATTTAAGAATATTTATTTACACTATATATGAATTTATATATAAGTATAATTACGCGTAATTACTTAAAATACGCGAAATGTGCTAAAATAATACTAAATAATTAAAGAAAATTCATAATTAATTAAGGAAAAATAAAAAATAAGGAATGATCTAGATTTGAGTCGTAGAAATTGGGGAAAATAAGAAAAAATTAGCCAATTAAATTAGAGCAACACAAAAAGCAAATTAGAAGAAGATAAGGTAGTTGTCAAATCAATTTAATGCATAATAATTTCCCTAATGCTCTATAAATATAAATAGCAAGGAAATTTTAGAAGCTCATTTGGTTAGTTTGGAGAGTGAGAAAAATAGGGAGAGGCGAAATTGAGAGTAAATTAGGATTTTAGAAAAAAATCACAAAAAATCTGTACAATTTAGGCTTTTAAGGAGAACCTAGACTCAACGAGCAGCTGGGAGTGGACAGCCACCACCACCACACAGTGGTCGCAACACCCACGTGGGTCGATATACCCATGGCCATTGACGGTGGCCAGAGCCATTCAAATTAGTGAGTTCAATTTCCATTCCGATTTTGTGTAATTTTGTAAAAGTAGTAAATATTCTTAAAAAATTATTAATTTTGTTATTCTGAAATATTTTAGTATTTAGTTTTTAGGAAAAATATTATTTTGATGAAAATATGTCCTGTAATGTATAGTCCTTAAGAAATCATGCAAAATCGAGCATATTTCGGTTTAGAAATAAATGACCTTAGGAGTATAGTTTTGAGCCCAAAATTTTTGTGTAGACCTTAGGCTTTAAAATGTGGCATAAAATGGGTAATTTAGGGTTAATTAAGTAATTAAATAGTTAATTACTGATTTAGTGAAAACTTATATGTTTTAGGATGTTGAAATCTGATGAAGCATAATACTTGTAGCATTTAGAGTGTTAGATGTAATTATTAGGCTAGTAAATAAGTAATAGAGAAAAATAGTAATTTTTAAGTTAATTTTGTAAATTAGGTATAAAATTTGATGTAGGATGAATTTAAACATTTTGAAATGATATTGATGTTGGGAGATGATAATTAGAGTGATATAAATTTTGGATGTGTATTATGTATACAATAAGTGATAGTACATAATATGCAATTATTGGAAATATAATAACTAGAAGATATTAGAATAAAAATTGATATTATATAAATAATAGGGATATATAATAAATTTGATAGAAATCTTGAATTTATGTAATTATATGAAAAATATAAGAATTTCTCACATCAAGATTAAATTCGGTATACCAGTAAGGATTTAAGTGCACTGGATAGAATAAAATACTGACTAGAGGTAATTATAATATTTAAGATATCTGGAAGTAATGTGATTAATTTCACATTATGAGTTGAAATGAGTTTCTAGGGTTCGAGTATAAAATAGTACTTAGAAATCGAATTAGAACCTAATATAAAAAAATTGATGCGGAAACTGAACCCGAACCTAGCCTTAAACCTAGAATAATTGTAAAAGATTTGAAAATCTAGATAATTGGAAATATTAAACCCTAAATAAAAGATAACAATAAGCGTTATAAGATAAAACTAACCTATAATAGTTATATGAAAAACTGAAACCACGTTTGTATTATAGGGATGATCGGTGATGGCCCGAGCGAGTTGGACCTCGAGTAAGTAAGTGAAGAGTCGAGGTAAGTTGGGATTAATACGTTGTTGTATTTTAGAGGCTTAAGATTATACTTGGTTGTGCTTGTTAAATAGTTGATTGCGTGCATGTGCTTGATTATGAGTGATGTTATGATTTTGTTTGTTGTTCTGGCTTATAGTGTATGATTTGTATGAAATGATTGATTACCCTAAACTGGACCTAATCAAATATACGACCTGTAATCATAATCGAACCTATATAGTAACCCATTAGGGGAAACCTAGGATTTTCCAGCCAAATATCGATCCCTTCGAAAGGGACAGTGCAGGATTGCATAATGGTCCCTTCTTCATCCTTAATCGAATTAAGTGACAGGTGAGGAGGTCGTGACAAAGGTAAAGTCAATAGTTCAAAGGTAGTTGCGGGAGGAGCGATGTCTCCATTACATAAGCTTGGGTTTGGTCATAAGCTATTACATTAATGGCAACTCCTCAACTCGGATTAGAGCGAGCATAATTTCTCTAATCTCACGACGGGCCAATTAATGTCGTACGATGGCATTTGCTTAAATATACATTGCACCAAATGATTTGGTTAATGACCTTGTTTGTGTTTATAGTATAGTTTTAAGTCCTCCATCCTGACTTACTGAGTTATGGTTGCTCACATCCTTATAGACGTTGTGCAGGTGTTAGCTAAGAAGCAGCTCACAACTACTCTGAAACTAGTAATAGCTAGATTCTGGGAAGTGAGAAAAAAAAATTGAAGAACAAACTATATTTTTTAGGTCTAAGATTTTATTTTAGAATTTTTCATTTCTGAATAATGTAATAACTAGGAAATGTATTATGGTGAAACATTATAAACGTTAATTGTAATAACTGAATTATAGTATATATATATATTTTCTCACCTTCTTAGGTAATTAATTTATTTAAATTACAAACTGTTTACTTTAAAGCGGGTTAGTTGTGAACGTTTTGTGTAGATCAGGTCTAAGATAGCGATTGTAAGGCTAACTTCTATTTTAGAATGGTTTACACGGTGGGACTGTTATGACTCTGTCACTTTGAGGCGTGACATAGATTGAGGTGGAAGATGGGAGGTTCGACCTCCTCGGCTAGCAGAGAGCATTAAGTGGTTGGTCCTCAATCAGATCAGGTTTGAGCCAGATTGGCGATCCGAGGTAGATACTCAATAGGTTGAGCTAAGAAATCTGAGCCAAGGTGAGGATTTGGTAAGTTGGGTACTTCCATCAACAAGGTTGCTGAGCGGAGGTGTTGAGTAGATAGGGCCGAGTTGAGTTAAGCTTTGTTCGAGCAAATACAATCCACCCATGCTAAGGCATAGTATTGTTAGAGTGCCGAACAAGTTCTTTCATGGAAGCTAAAGGGCCTCAAGAAGACTTCTTATGAAAGTTACTTTTCAAATTCTCACTTTATTGTGCACGTATACGGTATAGTTAATGTGATGTGACAAGCATCCTATCATTGTAGACATCTGTACAGTTGAATGTGTTTTGTCTTTCGAATGCTACCATCTAATTAAAGTTGTCTCTATGCATCTACATTACAACGTTTTAGGGGATTCGTGCTTATTCAAATCCTTAAAACTGTCAATTTGTTTCATAAGGTGCTTGGCTTATAAATACCAAAGTTACCTAAAGGGCTTAACCTTTTCGCAATTTCTCACTTTCTCATTGCTACATCTATTTTCTTCAAAGATTTCATTTTCTCAAACTTTTCTTCAAAGTTCTTCGCTCTTCTTTGCTTCTTTATTATCAAAATGTCTACTAACAGTGGTACGAACATAGGTGAGATGCCATTTGATGCATTGAAGTACAACATAACGGACTCTGAAACCACAAGGAATGATCCTCCCTATAAGGTGTTACGTCCCGAAGTTGTAGAGTTGCAACAATCTCGCCGTATAAACCATTTTATGATAGTAACTGGCCTCACAGTGCTTACTATAGACATGACCTACATAAGGCGTTGACGACTCCTCGCTTTGAAGTAAACAGTCCGATTAACAATTAAACTACAATTATGATAAATAGTGCAAATTTCTAATAACATGTACAATATTATATATATATATATCTACAAAGTTTCTCAAGAAGTTTTACATAAACATAACAGTTCACTAGATTACATAATAACTATTAGTCTTTCATCCCTAATTACATGGTCACTCTAGTTACACATTATACTAAGTAACTTGATCCTTACACCCCTGGCTTCCAACAGACTAACCTCTGGGTAATTGTAGGGCAGCATAGTACTTGAAGTGTTCAGAAATTAGAACCTGCAAAAGGATCTATAAGGGTATGAGCAACTACAGCTCAGTAAGTTGAATTGGGGACTCACGAATGCATACAAGTACAAACAGGGTTATCAAACATTTATTTTCATGCAATGCAACGATCAAGTGTCATCACACAACGTAATTCGGTCCGTTGTAAAATCAGAGAAATTTCACCCCCTCCAATTCGGGTTGAGGAGTTTCCATGTTATGCAACAGCTCACAACCAAACCCAGGCTTGTGCAATGGAGACTTCGCTCCTCCCGCGACTACCTTCGAACCATTGACTTCACCCTCGTCGCGGCTTCCTCTCCTGTCACTTAATTCGACTAAGGATGAAGAAGGGACCATTTTGCAATCCTGCGCTATCCCTTTCAAAGGGGTCGGTATTTGGTTGGAGAATCCTATGATTCCCCAACGGATTGCAATGCATGATATTTTTTTGTTATTAGGGTCGACTAAGATTAAATTCCATTTAGGGTGTTCAAACAATTTCATACCAATTCAATCAGTCACAAAATCACTCACAATACAAATTCACCACAAATTCAGATACATCAAACACATGCGTAAACTACTTACAATCACAACCATATATAAGCCTCAGTCTCCAAGTACTACAAAACTAGTACTCCATTACAATAAGCAATAACCCAACTTACTTGGAATTGCTCAATCGCTTGGTCGCTTGATCCATTAATCGCAAGTTGATTTGTCTCTGGGTGTCCTATAATACAGATAGGTCTTTTTAGTACTTATAATTTATGGTTTATATTCTAAGTTATATTTTAACTCATTTTTTTCCGTATACCTATTATGTCCTAATGATTCGTTGTACTTTATTTCGGTGTTCGAATCCTAAACGAGATTTTAAATTTTGATTCCTAAGCCTTAAATATGCTCGAATCTTAATGTGAAATTAATCACATTAAGCTCGAGTGTTCAAATATCCTATTGGGTTGTAATTTGGTATTCTAAACTATTCGGTACACGTTAACCCTAATTACGGTATCGGATTTATTCCCGATGTGTGAAAATCTTACATTTTGAGACTTTTGCTTAAGATTAAATGTTATTTTTAGATTTGTTATTTTTCTAATTTTTATTATAATATTATCTAAATAACCCTATTTTTTTAGATTTATTAATTTACAATTTCACATATTACTAAATTCTTATATTAATTACCTAATTTCCTAAATTAACCATACTTAATACTCTAAAGGCTAAGATTAGGGTTTCACATCAGAGATTAACATTCTTAAATATCTAATTAATATCGAAATCAATAATGAACATCTTAATCACCTAATTAACCCCAAATCACCCAATTTTTCCATCATTTTAGGGCTAAAAATTAACTTAAAAATTTTGAAAATTAATTTTAAAAAAATGGCTTCATAGCATTGTTCTATATCATATGAGCATCCTACATAAAAAAATTGAGCTCTAAACTGCACTCCTAAGCCTATTTATTTTCCGTTCTACTCATACTCGGTTTTGAGCAATTTGTTAAGAACCCTATAATTGCAGACGTAATTAAACTAAATCAATATTTTTCCCTAAATCTACATACAATAAAACCTCAGAATAACAAGTTTAATAATTTTCTGGGTAAAATAACTAATTTTACAAAATTATTCAAAATCGGAAAATTTAAGAGACTAACCGATCCACAGCTTTCTGGCCGTCCAAACCCGGTCCAAGGCTATTGGCCGGCCTAGACGGTGGGGCTAGAGTGGTGTGGTGGTGGCAGCTAGGTCCCAGGTGGTGGTGAGGTATGGGTTTCTCTCCCTACACGAATTTGTAAAGTTTTCTTTTCTTTTTTCTTTTTTTTTCTGGATTTTCTCTCGATTTTTTAGTTTTCCTATTTTTCCCAAATTCTAAACTGTCCAAATGACTTCTAGAAAATTTTCCCCTATTTATAGACGATTTTTGTAATTATTATGCATTAATTAGACAAAACTTTGCCTAATTTTCTTGATTTTTGGCTTTTATGTTGTCTAATTTTAATTGGTTGATTTTTCTTTTACAGAGTTTGACTTTCTAAGACCTAATTTAGATTATCCTAGGTTCCTCTGATTTTTTTATAATTAATTTATAATTTTCCTTAATTATTTACTTAGTTTTTGGCCAATTTAGGTAATTTCGCATATTTTTATTTACACGTAAATACATGTGGGGTACATGTGAACATTCCTAATTATTATTTTGGTTATTCTAAAATTTTTAGTATACATATAATCTATTTTTAGTAATTTATTAGTTATTTGATTACAGTTTTTGCATTTTCGGTAATTAGTACTTATTATGCTTAAAATTTGAAAATTTTATAGTCTCCTATTTTATTAGTTATTTTCTTAAATTCAAGTTTACGGGGTCAGTTTTACTAATATTTCTCTCATTAGTTTATAATTTGGGTTTGATCAGATCTATTAACCGATCGCCCTAAACCTTGGGTTCTAAGTTCAAGCCTACGGTTACTTGGCTTAACTTTATGGGTTACATAAGGGAGAGGAAAAAGCTACGTTATTAGAAAAGCTGGATGATGCCATGAGAATGGTGATGGAGGCACTAGATAAGATCAGGCTTATTGGTGCCATCTTAAGGGATGTTTATGTATATGCTCCCTTGTCGGAGGCAAGAGATTTGTTTATTGCATTTAGGACAGGCAGGCATTTGAGTGGTTAGATTAGTATGAGTAAGTCTTCAACCATCGACTGGGTCCTGAGTAACTTTGGGGTTAGATCAACTCCGGGTTGGGTAATTCGATTGATAAGAAGGGAGGAGAGGGTGCCCTTACTATTAAAGAGGTACTTTATAGTGTTTAAGAAGTGTTTAGAATATGGGCAACGCTTCCCTTTGAGCGAATTCAAGAATGAACTCTTCAACTTTCACCAGTGTAGTCCAACATAAGTCCCCCCTAATAGATGAAAGGCATTGAAGGCATTCCAGGGGCTCTATGAATACCCGGTTATAAGGGCTACTCTCAAGGTCTTCAACCACTTTTACACGTGGAAGAGTTTGAGTGGATGTTCGTACCTCCATCATCATCCATATCACTTAAATTAATCCTTCTGCATACTCATCCTCCTACTCCTCTATCTCGAACTTATCGAGCTAGGATTTGTCCTTTAGCAAGTTGGGCAGCTTATGGATTGTTCTACATGACCTTGTAAGTCAATAAGCCATTGTATGAACAGTTCGGGTCAAATTGACTAGGAAGTTAGCTACCTCATCAAGTTGTTCATCTGTACTCCTAAGGTGCCTCGAGCTATCGGCTATAGTAGATAACACCACTATTATCATCTCCAATACCAGCATTAACACTAAGATCCGTCATTCTTTCAACATAACTCCTTAAACAAACTTAAAATCCTGAAAAACAATAGAAACTACCTTATCAGCTCAGATAAGTCACTCACACTTTCCTTTACACGAAAATTCAAGCTAGTTACTAACTTAGTGACTACTTTCAAAGAACAACAAACTTAGTCAAAACTGACTTTGTTTTGTTATGTTTGAAATAAGGCAAAACGAAGTGTACAACCACAACAAATTACTACACCTCCTACTTACTCAAATACTCATAGCTACTCCTCTATACAACTTCAATACACTACTATAGCAGATACTACCTTACAAAAGTTCAAATACAATTTACCTAAATGAACCTTTGCTTTGATAGCAAAGATGATAAAACAGGTCCAATGATTGACAAGGCCGGTCACAAGGGTGGGTCGTTAGAGGTGCATCTAGCAGAAATAGCGAGTTGTATGGCTAAGCTGGGCATTTCCAGAGCAAACCTTGGGGACATCCCTAGAAGATGTGGATGTAGATGTGCACTGAGGTTCTCGATACCAATACTTCTAAGTTGGGGGTTGACTCAGTCATGGCTGAGCAGATCTATGAGTAATCAAACTATTGGTAAAGTATACATCGGGTTAACAATTGACTATTAGAGAGATGTATAGTTAGTTAACTTGGCATAAGGAGTTGGTTCGCAGTGAGTATCAGCTCGGCCTTGGTAGGAGTTAACTAGGATAGTAGAATCCACTTTGTTAGTCTTTTAAGTCCTCGTGCTTGGGCTTGTGTTAAAGGTTTGGTAGCTTGATTCCTATCAATAGCAAACTGTGATCTTGTGGGGTCCAATCAGTACGAGACCAGTGCCTCTACCCCTGAGATGGATGATCCATCAACATGGAGAGTCTATACTGATTTTTCGTTACCTAATGGTGCTTCCTCCTCTCCTGTATACTCAATTACGAAGTTAACCAACACTTATACCTTATAGGCTGTTCATGGTTAGTATTGGATTCCATATGCGCTTAGCTTTATAGAGTACTTCACCATTCATCTAGACGCATTTTGCTTCTGTAATAGTGTATGTAACGACTAGTCTGTAAACATAATAATCTGGTGCACTTAGAAGTAGGGTCTGAGCCAATGTGTTGAGATGACAATGGCCAAGGTAAATTTCTTCGCTCTAGTGTACCTAACCTCAAGCCCCTAGAGTATGTGGCCAAAAAAATATATGAGCCTACGCTCTCTCCCTTAGCTCTGACTAATATAAATGGGAGTGGTTAGTCGTTATGGCTAAGTATAGATATAGGTCCTCCCTTAGAATGTGCTTATAGAGGATTAAAGGGTATGTGAGAAAGTTTTACAATTGCTTAAGGCTACTACACACTTAGGAGTCCATTTAAGATCATTAGGATTCTTGAGGATTTTAAAGAACTCAACACATCTGTCTGCACTCTTGAAGAAAAATCTTCTCAACGCAACCACCATACTAGTGAGTTACCGTATGTCTTGGACTGAGGTAGGGAGCTTCATATCCCTGATTGCATGTATCTTCTCATGATTGGCCTTAATACCCCTCTAAGTGACTAGGAAGCCAAGGAATTTGTTAGAGTCGACCCCAAATATGCACTTTTGGGGGTTTAACTTCATGTTGTTTTTCTTCATTGAGTCAATGGCAACCTGTAGGTCCTGGACATGATCGCTAAGTTGCTTGCTTTTAACTATCATATCGTCGACGTATACCTCTATGTTGTACCTAAGTTAAGCCATAAACAACTTTATCACTATGTATAGCAATATGTATCGAAATCGGTGATAATAGAGGTATAGACTTCATCTTTTAGGTCAATCTTTATCTGGTTGTAGCCTGAGAAGGAGTCCATGTAGCTTAGTAGGGTGTGTCGTAATGTGGAGTTGACCAACTGGTTGATCCTAGGGAGAGGGAAGTAGTTTTTTGGGTAGGCTTTATCGAGGTTGGTATAATCGATACACATACTTCACTTCCCAGACTTCTTCTTGACCAGCATTACGTTTGCTAGCCAGGTCAGGTACTTTTCTTCACTTATAAGGCCGGCCTTAAGCACCTTCTACACTTTTTTGACAATTACGGCTTACCTTTCTAATACAAAATGTGTTATGCTCTAAAGCAATAGAGTCATAACAGTCCCATCGTGTAAACCATTCTAGGATAGATACTAACCTTTCAATTGCTACCTTAAACCTAATTTACACAAAGTATCTACGACTAACTCACTTTGAAAAAAACAGTTCATAAATTAAATAAATTATCAACCTAAAAAAGTAAGAAAATATAAGTATATTCACTAAAATTCAAATATTACATTAATGTTTACAAGATTTCATCATACTATATTTCCTAAGCAATACATTATCCCAAAATAGAAGATGTTAAAGTAAAAGCTAAGACTTTAAAACTATATTTGTTTTTCAAATGTATTTCCTTACTCCCCAGAATTCAACAATTGTTAGCTTCGGGGTAAATGTAAACCACTTCTTAGCTAGCACTTGCAATAACGTCTATAGTGGTGTGTATAACCACAGTTTAGTAAGTTGAGATGAAGACTTAAAACTATACCTTAAACACAAACGTGGTGGTCAATTAAATCAGTTAGATGTAATGCATGTTCCAGTAAATGCCATCGCATGATGTTGTCCGGCCCGTTGTAAAATTAGAGAAATTGTATCTGTTCTAATTCAGGTTGAGGAATTTCCATTAATACAATAGCTTACGACCAAACCCAAGCTTGTGTAATGGAGACACCGCTCTTACCATGATTACCTTTGAACTATTGACTTCACCCTTGCCGCGACCTCCTTACCTATCACTTAGTTTAACTAAAGATGAATAAGAGACCAATTATGTTATTCAGCGCTATCCCTTTCGAAGTGGTTGGTATTTAGCTGGAGAACCATAAGTTTCCCCTAATGGATTGTGATGCAAATCTAATTTAGAATTATAAGTCATATATTTAGTTAAATCTGGTTTAAGGTGTTCAATCATTTCAATAAGTCACACAAATATATGTTAAGGCAGTACATTAGAATCACATCATTAATATAGAAACAAGCACATATGTATAGTTAACTATTTAACAAATACGGTCAAGTACAATTTCAAGCCTCCAAATACTATAAATTAGTACTCCAAAATACAGTAACGCATTAATCTCAACTTACCTAGATTCCTCGCTTACTCATTCGAGGTTCAACTTGCTCAGGCCATCACTGGTAATCCCTATATTACAAATATTATTTTAGTATGTACATATAACTATCTTATATAAACTTCATTCTATAGTTCTTTTATGTTATCTTTAGTTCAAGGTTTTTAGTATGCTTAATTATTTCGGTTTTTAAGTCTCTTAAAGGTATTCTTAATTTAGGTTGAGTTTTGATTCAATTTTGAAGTTGGTTTCTAAGTTAGGTTTTTAACTCAATTTTCAATTAGGGATTTTATATGTAAACCATAGGAAATTATTTCGACCCATAATCTGAAATTAATTACATTATTTTTGGATATCCTAAATATCGTTTTTGGTCTCTAATCAATGTTTTAGTCTATGTGGTATATCTTAATCCTAATTTAACTATTGAATTTACTCTCGCTATGAAAAAATCTTACATTTTTCATATAATTACCCTAATTTAAGTTTTCTACCTAATTTATTACATATTTCTATTACTGGTATAATATCAATTTTAACCTAATATTTTCCTACTCATCAATTTTTTCTACTTACATATTATACATTATCACTTAATATGTACATAATATACACATCTAATATTCCCATAACTTCAAATATCATCTCTCAACATCAATTAACATCTCAAAATAACTAGATTCATCCCAAATCAGAATTTATACTTAATTACCCTAATTTACATAATTAGCCGAAAATATACCATTTTTACCTATTACATATATATTATATAATTCCCTAATAAATATATATTATATAATTCCCTAATAAATATATCTAACACCATAAATACGACAAATAACATACTTGATCAGACTTCAACATCCTAAAACGTATAATTATTTACTAAATTAGTAATTATCTATTTAATTACCTAATTAGCAAAAAATTACCCATTTTATACATCATTTTAAGGCTTAAAAATTATCTAAAAAATTTAATATTCATTTTTGAAAAATGGATTCATAGCACTATTCAATAACCTCTAAGTAATCTTTATAAAAATTTTGAGTATAAAACTACACTTTTAAGGTCAGTTATTTTTAATTTGAACAAAGCTTGAGTTTGCATAGTTTCTTAAGGATAGTATATTTCTAGACATAAAATCATCAAAATAATTTTTTTTCCTAAATCTACATATTTAAAAACCTTAGAATACCAAATTTCACAATTTTCTAGGCATATTAAGTATTTTTAACAAAATATGAAAAATCAGAAGGAAGATCGGACTTATCGAAGTTGGTGGCTCCGGCCACCACCGGTTGCCACAGCCTTGTTAGCCAATTTAGGTGCTGCCACCACCGTGTGGTGGTGGTGGTCGTCCACTTTCAAGTACTCATTGAGTCTGGGTTCACCTTATAGCTCCTATTTAGACGTTGATTTTGTAATTTTTTGTAAAAATACTCTTTCTTCTTTTCTCTCATCTCCCTAATTTTTTTGGATCCTAAATTAACCAAATGAGCTTCTAATTTAATTTGGGTATTTATAGAGTTTTAAGAGATTTTTTATGCATTAAGTTAACTTAACATGGGCCTTATTCTTTTTTAATTTGCTTTTTATTTGGCTAAATTTTATTGGTTGATTTTTCTACTTTAATTTTCTGCTTGCCATACCCTTATTCCATACATTTCCACACTTTTTCTTATTTTTATTTAATTATTTATGAATTTTATTTAATTATTTAGTATTAATTTAGTACATTTAAGGCATTTTAGGTAATTTTATGTATTTTTACCTATATGTAAATTCATATATGGTACAAAAAAATATTCCTAAATATTATTTATGTTATTTCATGATTTTTAATATGCATATAATTTATCTTTATAAATTCGTTAGTTATTGGAATTCATTTTACGTATTTTCGATAAATAACAGGTAATATACATATAATTCAATATTATGATAATTAATTGTTTTATTCTTTATTTTCTTAGATTTAAACTTATAAGATCACTTTTACTAATATTCTTAACTTTTTTAACAGGTTGCACGTGGAGGGGGAAGGTTTGATGTTAAGGTTGCGGGTTGGCAAGTCGGGGGAGATTTTGGGCATGTCTGATGCTAACTAGACAAGCCTATCTACGTTGGCCCATAGGAAGGCAACTATTTCTTCCTTTACCTCAAAAGGGGTCTTAATCCCAACATTGGTTGTCTGGTTAAGGAAGGAGCCAATTTGTACCTTTTTTGTTTTTTTGCTTGGCTTGCCTCTCTCAATTGGCTTCTCCTGCGAGATAGTTTTCAGAGCAAAGACCTTGTCCGCTCTGGTAGCCTTAACATAAAGCCCTTTGGAGAGCTTTTGGTCACATCTACAGATTCCCACCCCAGTAGGGTTGGGAATTTGGCTTTCTAGTGGAAGGATGAAGTAATGACCCTAAACACATTTAAGCTTGGTTGTCCTAAGAGAATATTGTAGGGGGATGGGCAGTTGATCATGATGAAATCCGCTGGTCATTGCGCGATGTTGTCATCATCACTAAGTTCTATGTCAAAGGAGATGATTCCCTTGGCTTAGATAATGCTTCCATTAAAGTTAATGAGATTATGGTGGTAAGGCTTTATTTGGACGAGTAACTTAGTCCTCCTCCTTTCATACATATGTAAGAAGATGATATCAATAGAGTTGTCGATATCTACTACAATCTTAAGGATCTCAAAATTTACGATCCTCGCCCTTATAATAAGGGCATTTTGATAGGGGGTATCTATCCCCTCTAAGTTTTCATATGAGAAAGAGATCGAAGTGTAAATCTTCTATTTCTTCTCTCTGACAGCTAGCACCTTATATGGAGTGTTAGCCGAGCTACTGGTGCTTAGTTGGCTCCTTAGGTCTTGCCCCCCGACAATTATGTTAATGATGCTGTTGGGGGCTTAGTTGTTAAGACAGTCTTCATTCTGCTCAGCTTCAGTACCCTCGATCCATTGCCCCCAAGGCACCCTGTCTTCATCGTCATCAAAGCGATCATTGTTTCTCTACTAGGTTATGTATTCACTAAAGAAGCTTCGCTGAATAGCATACTCAATTGCATTCTTCAACCGATAGCATTCATCAGTGGTGTAGATGTGGTTATTATGGAACTGGAAATACTTGTTCGAGTTCTAATGACTAAGCCTTCATCTTAGGGGATTTTTACAACAAACCTCTATTTTGTACCTCGGCATAAACTAAGTCGATGGGTCGGTTCAGAGGGGTATGTTGTGTGTTGATGAGTGGGGGAACTAAGTTTTGTTCGACTTGGCACTTTTTATTACTTGAGCGTTCCCCCTCGGTTTTACTCGGTACCTTGTCACCAAGGCAATCTTTTAAGGATAGTCTTTCTTTGTCCTTCTTTTTACTCGACCTCTTTTAGTTAGCATCACACCTGGCGCAAATGTTGTCCCCTTAGTCTATGTATTTCTAAGTCAGGGTAGGAAGCTTGCTATTAAGAGGTAACACTTCATTTTAAATAACCCTAATAAATGGGGTAGGGGGTGGGGGGGAGGGGTTTGTTGTTGGAAACTAGCCTAGTTTTGATAACTACTTTGCTCCCCTGCTGCTTGGAGGGCCTCCTAATGATCGCGTGGAGCTCATTAAGGTTGGCACCATCTACTGAATGAGCATGACGAGCTATAGAGTGTGCTAGTGCTCTTTGGGAGTTGGCTACCTGCTCATTGCTTAGAGGGGATCAAGCGGTTGATTCTTGCCATTCTCTTATTGTTGTTGCTATTGGTTATTTTGCCCAGTTCGAGCATTTGAAGCTTTAGATGAATATGTTTGAGTGCTAAGCCTTTGTGCCTCTTCTAGATGAGTGTAAAGCAACATGCTTTGGGCAATAAACTCCTTAAATAGGTACTCGATTACTTCAAGCGTTGCTTAAGTATTTCTTTGAGTAATGGCTAATTTTCAATAGGTTGGTTCACCAACTTATGGCTCTCTAGGTTATCGATGCAAGACATATTGTTGCTTAAGGGTGGTGTTTGGGTGAGTATTTAGTGTACTTAGGTAGGAAATTAGATTAGATTTCCTATAGATGGCGCTAAATGTCATCTCAAAATATTTGTTGGTATAGATTAATGAAGGAATGAGGCCTCACACAAGTAAGTAAGCTTGCAAAATAGAGGACAGTGAGGGGGCACCGTAATGTTGTCCGACGTAATTACTCTAATACTTAAATTAGGTGTGTGTTTGATGAGAGTAAGAGTACTTAAAGACATAATGTAAGCTCAAGCGAGCATAGTGTAAAGTGTTTTACCATTAGGTGATGGTCTTATATTTATAGAGTAGTAGAGTCGATAATTCGAGAGGAGTTAGTGGGCAGAAATCACGTCCGCAAGTATTGGAATATGCAGCCTTAATGTTCGACATGGTTCGTAAATATAGGAAGCAATTGTTTGACTTAGTCTTTGGCTTTATTTTTATTCTTCTAGCCATTGGTGGTCATTCTTGTTAAGCAGGTCGCCTGATGGGCTTGGCTTAAGGTTAGCCATAATGGAGAAGGTAAAGTCTTTAAGGGGTATAACCTATACTGTGAGCCTTATTAAGTCAGTACAGGCCTGAGGGGCCCACGTCCAAAAGGCTTTATCAACATACTCAATACCCAAAATATAAATATAGTAATTACTATAAAATAAAGTTAATAATTTTTAAACAAAATCTAAATAGGAAACCTCATTAATATTAATAACCATATTGCTAATAGAAGAGCATAGGAAATAGAACAACTTAAAAACAAGAATAATTTTAAAAGACTACCTTAGATAAGAGTTACATTCTTCCCACTTTAAACTTTGTAATTTAACCATACATGATAAGAGAAAAGAAAAACATCGAAGTTACATTGTTAGGTAAGTTTATGATTGATCCCCAAAAATTTTATTCACAAGTTGATAGAGAAATCCAAACATCTTTGGTAAGTTTATGATTAGAAAATTAAAATAATTAGAACAATCCAACTTCGAAGTTCTTATAAATATTAAGATAAAATTTTAGAATTTAGAATGAAACCCTAGAAATTTGATTTGATCATGAGTTACTATTTGAAATAAGAATGACAAAAACGTTAAAAAAGTTTAATCTAAGATCCTTAACATAAAATAGCCAGATTTAATTAAAACATAAGAGTTCATAAATCATAATTAGTAACAAAATTTTGATAGTCCGAATTAGACATATCATAAGAATCTTTCAATAGCATGTATTCAACCCTTAGGATTGGAATTTAGAATAGTTAGATATAGAATAATTAGGGACAATTCAACATACTCTTTTCCTACAGACTCAAGTCGATCATATTGACTGACTGATAGGCTACAAATACAACTTAATTGTGAGATCCCACAAAAATAGGCTATTAACTCAAAATTGGTCGATTTGAAAACAATTTGTAAAATTTAGGATGATCGTGCAAGTTATCTAATTGAGTTCAAATTTTATGACGTAGGTAAAAATATTAGTAGAAGTGACTTTATAAGTTTGGATTTAAGGAAATAAAATAATTAAATATTATATTAGTAGATTATATGTATATTACTTTTTATTTATCGAGAACGAGTAAAATGAGTTTCGACAATTAACAAAGCGCTAAAGATAAAATATGTGCATATTAAAAATCATAAAATAGCTTAAATAATATTTAGGAGTATTTATTTGTATTATATATGTATTTACGTGTAGGCATAAATATTTAAACTTACTTAAAATACCTAATATATACTATATGATAAATAAATATAGAAAAATAAAAAAAAAATTCAACAAAATGATGCATTATGCTGTAAGATACTAGAACATGGCATGGCAAGTTGGGATGTGATTTAGCCATAAGAAAAGTAAGATTAGAACACATAGATGGTCATAAAGTGGTCAAATAAGGACACTTGGCCTTAAGAAATTCATTAACCGACCCTTACTACCCTTTAGAAATTCAAATCACCCTACCTTAGTTCAGTTTAGTTACTTAGTTTACTAGGAAAAATAAAGAGAGATTAGAAAGAGTTGAGAGTGGAATATAAGAAATTATACTAAAATAAGGTGCAACTAAGGCTAAGTATAGGAACCATACCAAACAAAGACTTGGAAGTTGTTGGTCTCGTATAAGATATTAAGAGGGGGGATGAATTGATATCTTTAAACTTTTTTGATATAAATAAAGTTACTCCTCTTAACAACTTATATTGGAGAACATTGATATTTTAATTGGTTAACTAACAATACGTTTTCAATTGAATGAAGTATTAAACTAATTGATCCTACCATAATTATTTTACTTCTACCATTATCACCAAATTTCATGTAACTATCTTCCTTCCATTCTAGATTTGTGAACAACGAAGCATCACCAGTCATGTGTCTTGAACATTTACTGTTAAGATATTGTGTTTCTTTATCTTAACTTCATAATCCTACACACATCAAAGCATAATCAAATTTGTTTACAAACCCAGCGAAGCTTCAGTCCATGAAAATTTAAGCTTGTTTTTTTAATTAAACCCTGATTATTGCTAAGTTTGTATCTTTTGTAAAAACAATGTTTCTTTATATAACCTATTTTATTATATAGGAAATAAGTATAAGGTTTCTACTCAGTATACTTGTTACTTACTGCTTTCTTTTGATTTAGATTCTTTCTAAAATACCTTCTATTTAACCTTTTGTTGTACCCTTTGGAGGAATACTTGTTGTTTCGAGAGAACTTTTTGTTGTACTTCTTGATAGGTTCAAATGCTTTATTGTTTTCCCTTCTTTTAATCATTTCTCGATTTTCATCTTTTGATTTAACAAAAACTATTTCTTTCTTTGTTTTAGATGTATCTCCAAATTTGAAACCCAATCTAAATTTTGAATTATCCATCTTTTAGCTAAAAATCAACATTTGTAACTTCTTACCACTTTCATCAAACTTGTGGAATGTATTCTTGATAGATTTAGATAAATCTTCCATACGATTTTTTGATTTCTTCTTTTAGAATAAGATTTTCATTGACTAAGGCTTTATGGGTAATATACAATCCTTCGAAATCATTTTTCGAAAAATCATTTTCATCTGCTAGCAATTTATTAGCTTAACTAAGTGCATGCTTTTCGTTTTTTAACGTTTTTACTTTAGATTCAAGCTTAGATATCACGTTACTTGACTTCAAAAGAGTTTTGAGGAGTTTGTTAATTTCAGTATATATATCGTTAGGTACTTCTTATCGAGCTTGAATTTTTTATTTCTTATTTTCCGATTAAAACTAAACCATAATCCATTTAATATTAATCATTAATTAGAAAAATTAGGAAATTCCAATTCTTTTAAAAACTTTTGGAGCCGCCACCCGACCAAAGTCGGGAAAAAACAAAAATCGTAAGCTATTGAGTGGATTGATTACGATTTAGTTACTGATCTTTAATTTTAATTTAATAAAAATCAGAGGATTTTGAATTTGTAAGCTAACTTATTAAACCCTAACGAGTATCATTATCTATTTTCCGAAATTAGGTTTATTTTTCAAGATTTTCCCTTTTTTATATTTTTAAGAATAATAAAAACCAAAAGAAAATAAATAAAAAAAAACCTAAGTTTCTACATATTTTAACATTGTCTTGAAGGTACCTACATACCCACTAGTCGTGATCAAACGACCGTAGTTCTTTTCGAAAATTTTAGTGTGTTAGTTTATTTTAACTTTGAAAACTGGTCAAGTTTAAATACTTATCAATTTAATTTATTCAAATAAAATTCTAAAAGGTTCCTAATTTTTTAGTATTTCTATTTAAAAAAAGAAACTCTTTAAAACATCCTAATTTTTAGAATTGAAAACTGGTCAAGTTTAAATACTTATCAATTTAATTTATTTAAATAAAATTCTAAAAGGTTCCTAATTTTTTAGTATTTCTATTTAAAAAAAGAAACTCTCTAAAACATCCTAATTTTTAGAACAAGTTTTTTTATTAGTTTTTATTTCTAAAAAAATAATTTTTCTAAATGAGAAATCCTAAAAAATTAATGCTAAAAAAAAATTCCTAAGTTACTTATATTTTTTCTTTTTATACTTTAAAACAACCACCTAAACAAATCAAGACAAATGAATAAAAATAATAATAATTGAAACCAAAGCAAGAATCGAACCTATTGTTGCTGTTGTGTGATGAAGCAATGAACTTTGGTCTGATCTTGGGCATTGGCCGAGGCTGGTTCTTAGGGTTAAGGTGTACAGTAGGCCTAGAGTATTTTGACCGTGTATTGCTAGTGGTAGATGATGCTAATTGGAGAACTGTGTGGCTATGTATGTATGTTCAATTGTGTTGTGAGTATGAGGTGCTACTGTGCTCAATGTTATGTGCAGTAGTATTGATTATCGAGTGTACGATCGGTGAAGCAGTGCGCATGTACTGATTGTGAGTGTAGGTCGTGCTCATGTTAGGATTTGTGTTGCTATTAGATGTTGGTGCTATTGGAGTTGGCATACGTGATGTGTAAGGATTGTGTGTTGTCATTGTACCATGCAGTGTGCGGTAGTGGCATATTGTTTAGCTGCTATTTAGTGTGCTAGACGTGGGCAATGGGTAGTAGTGTATGTCGTATGGGTGATATGGGGTTGCGGTTGACAATGGTTGTGAGGATTGATAATGGCTAGTCAAGAGAAGGTATTTTAGGTGAGTGTATACTTTTTTTTTTATGCCACGTGATATATATTTATAAAGTTTGGAAACAAATCTTTTAAATCATATAAAATTGAATCTTTTATATCAATTGAAATCTAACTTGATAAAAATCAAATTAGATTTAAATCATTTATATCGATTGAAATCCGATTTGATAAAAATCAAACTAGATTTAATTTTTTATATCGATTCAAATCTGATTTGAAAAAAAAAATCAAACTAGATTTGAATCTTTTATATCGCATTAGATTCAAAAGATTTAATTAGATATGAATTCCTTACACTTAACCGATTTTTGCAAATGAAAGAAAAAATAAAAGGCACATATGCCTAGTGAGATTTGAACCCGTTACCTTAAGCTAACACAATGTCAATGCTTAAATGTTTATTTGTTAAGCCGTTGGCTTATACTTTGACATTTAGTATAATTAAATTGTACTTAAGCTATTTGACTCTCTAAAGCTATTTGAATCGAACTAAAATCAATTAACCCTAAACTGTTTTTTTTTTCTAAAAATCTATTTTCCTAAAAAATTTTATAATTTCTCTCTTTTTTTCATTTTTTGTATTTTTATTTATTTATTTTATTATTTATTATTTTAAAAACAAAAAATAGAATTATGAAGGAAGGGGAGGGGGTTACAGAAATTAGGTGTCTATACTTCTAAATCAAAATCAAAATCAATTTTAGAATCTACCTTAGAAAGTGCCATAAAACATAGATTTGCTTCCTCGCATTCTTCTAAATCTTCTGATTTAGTTTCTAAATCTTCGAAGTCACTCCATGTAGCCATTAATGATTTGCATTTCTTTTTAAATTTCTCCATTTTCTTAATTAACATGGGACATTTGTATTTGATATGCCTAGGCTTTTTGCATTCATAGCAGATAATATCTTTTTTGAACTTTTTCTCTTCTTATATCCTTGATTGTTTATGTACCTTCATAAGTTTGCACCAAAGTAAAGTGTCCCAAATATCTTTAACCGTAGCACAAGAAGCAATTAGATAAAATTTTGATCGTGCAATAGTACTTAAAAGTAAATTCTTAGCCTTTGAATTGAGTTTCAGCTTTGGTGATATCATCTCTTAACATAATGATGGTTAGAACTTCAAGATCTCCTGCAGAAATAATTTGCCAAGCCTAATAATCTAATACCTTTATGTAAGTCTCCATCTTAACTTTCCAATAGAGAAAGTCAATTTCATCAAAAAATGGTGTCTTGTCATGTTAAATTGTTAAACTATGACTTGGTTCACCTATGATTTTAAACTCTAAAAGACAATCCTATATAAGATATTAAGAAGAAGGGATGGGGTATGTGGGTATGGTATGTGAATTGATATCTTTAAATTTTTTGAAAACTTTTTCGATATAAGAAAAATAAAGTTATCCCTTTTAACAACTTATATTGGTGAACAATGATATTTTAATAATTCAATACATAACAATTAATAAACCAAATTAAAAGAGTAAGGAAAGGAGATTATCGAACTTAAGATTTATAGAATTTTTGGCTTTCTACCTATTTTTCTTTTTTAGCTCTATTACTAGGGACTCGGTATACTTCACCAGTTCTATTTTACTTAATCCAATATAACAAAATCGCGAGAAAATTACAAGCAATTGCCACACGCAGGCTTTCATAACACTTTGCTCTGTCTATTTAGCCTCTCTACAATCTACGCTAGCTATAGATCTACAGAGTTCAAATGCACTTATCTCAACACTCAAACAACATATAAGAATTATAAATTACAAGTGAGAACAAAAATATAAATCTCAATTAATTTCACTTTAAAAAGAAGTAACAATTGTTGTGTGGATTGCTTTGGTACAACTTTCTGAAAAAGTCTCTGAGCGACTTTCTATGCCTTTTTGGAAGGTAGAATTTGATTACGATTTTTATGTAACGAAAATTTTCCTTAGAAACGTATTTTTCATTGTGAACACTTTTTTCTTTTACACTGAAATCCTCTAATAGCTAATCTGTTGAAAATTATCTTCACTTTCATATTTATCCAACAATTATTTGTTAAAGATAATCCTTAGATATTTTAAGAAGATCTTGGTATTTTGAAATTCAAAAATAGCTCTACTTATCTTGTTTTGATTAGATATACTTCAATTCGTAATCACCAGATAAGCTTTAGATTTGAAATTGACAAAGAGATATGCTTTATCAGCAAATTCTAGATAAACCTCATTTTAAAAAATTTGAAATTCTACAAAATCTAAATAAACCTTACCCTTATCTATATTTGTATATATATATATTGATTTATCCAGAATAAGTTCGCTTAAAAATAACCCTCATGGATTCTAATTTCAATTTTTGTGAAATGGGATTAAGTGTATTTCCCTAATATACTTAATCCCCCTAATATACTTAATCTAATATAGCTAAGCCTTGTTTAATTCGAATCTGATATAAATTAACTTTCTACGTTACTTTTTCAAACTAACTTGTTGAGTAACCTTCTAAAGAGTGACAGTTTTCTTTTTTTCCTGAAGTCTCTGAATAAGTTACCGAAGTGCTGTATCAATTCTTTTTATGAAAACTTCTGAAATATTTTTTGAAGATTTTCAGACTATTCTCTTTTTTAGTTAAATTACAGCTTTTGAATAAGTTTCTAAATACAACTTAATTTTGTGAATTTAAACTTTCTGAGAACTCTTTTGAATAACTACATTCTTAATGATTCGTTAACTTTTATCCATTTTTGTTATCATCAAAATCTATGAGAGATATCTAACAAAAGTAAACCAAGGATAGCATTTGAAGTTGGAGAAGGTGCCCTTTCTTGGCCAATAAACAGGTGGTGGTAGTTGCAACGATAGTTTCTAGTTAATGTTCTAATTTGATTTGATTTTCAATAAATTACAAAAAAATAGCAAATTTAATCCAAAAATTATAAAAAATTGTATTTTTCCATAATTTTGTATGTAGATTCTAGAAAAAATATTACTTTGATGAAAATAAGTTTGGAAATATAATACCCTTAACAAATCGCTAAATTTAAGCCTATTTCACTTTTGTTTTCAAGAACCCTATTGATGTTGTTTTAGCTTCAAAATTTTTCTTTGAAACACCTATTAAATATATTGAATTACTTGAAAATTTTTTTTTGAAAATTTTTTTTCATATTTTTATGTAATTTGTAGGCCTTGAAAATCTTATTAAATGATTATTTTTCCAAATATACTTAATAGTTTTCCAAGAAATTGAACTTTATTTAGACCTAATGAGTATCTTGCTATAATATGATGATGAGTAATGTTGAAAGAATAAATTGGTAGTGTTAAGAGTATTAAATTTCAGAATTGAGGGCTTGGTGTTGGTATCTGTGACATATGTGAAATACTACAAATAATGGCATACTACTTACATTTTGATCTTGAACTAACTTATGGGGAATTGTGTGGAAATATAGAATAGGTATGGATCAAAAGCTAATTCAGGAGTTAAATTAGAATCAAGGTGTATATTGGCATACTGGGAATTTATCATAAATTGAACAAGTCAGATACCATATTCATTCTAATTAAAAATTAGTTAAACTTTGTGGAATAGGTTAGAAGGTGTTTATGAGTTTTACAAGTAAAATGAAATCAAGAGCTAAATTAGAACATGATTTGGAGGCTAAATCAAAGACGAAATTAGAAGTTGAGTTAGAATCTAGCTAAAAACGACACTCACCATAGGAGATTTAAAACTTGAATAATTAAGCATAGTGAAACCCTGATTAAAGATAATAATCTAAGTTACAGAATAAAATCTATATATAGTAGTTATATGAATACTAAAATGATATTTGTATTATAAGAATTATCGACGAAGGCTTAAGATTATACTTTGTTGTGCTTGTAGGTAGCTTAATTATATGCATGTCTATTTGTGCATGTTTTTGAGCATTATTATATGTTACTAGCTTGCTGCTTTAGATTGCAATTGTTTGTATTGTGTATTATTGATTGATTATCATAAACTAGACTATACGATATATGACTTGTATTCTTAACTAAACATGCATTGTAATCCATTAGGGGATGCTTAGGGTTCTTTGACCAAATACCGACATTTTTAAAAGGGATAGCGCTGTAGTATAATGATCCCCTTATTATCTTTAGTCGAACTAAGTGACTGAATTAGGTTGCGATAAGGATAAAGATAGTGGTTCGAAGGATAGTCATGGGAGAAAGGATTTCTCCATTGCATACGCCTAGATTTGGTTATGAACTGTTGCATGAGTGTTGAAACTCTTCAACTCAGATTAAAATAGGTGTAATTTCTTTAATCTTATGACGGACCAGACAACATTGTGCCGATGACATTTGTTTATTGCATTACATTTATATAACTGTTTAATAACCTTGCCTATGCTTGACGTATATTCTTATGTCTCTATCTTAGCCTATTAAGCAATTGGTTGCTCACATTCCTATAAATATTGTTGCATGTGCTAGCTAAGAAGCTGCATTATAATTACCTTAAAGTCAGTATTTGCTGGATCCTGAGGAATGACAATATAAAACTAATGGACACTTGTACCTCTAAAGCTTTGGTTTTTCTCTTCTAATCTTTTAGTATGAACCTATGTAATATTGAAGTAAACTAGGTTACTGAATCATGCAAATATTACTTAAGTTATCTGAATCTTAATATGTGTTTTTAGATTTTCATAGGTAAATAACAACATTATTTCGTAAATTATTTACTTCGTCGTGGATTAATCATAGACGCTTTGTATGAGTCAGTTCTACTATAGCAATTGTAAAGTTAGTTTCTATCTTAAATTAGTTTACACAGTCAAACTGTTACGACTTTGCCGCTTCGGAGTATAACATTAATTGACCATACTAACCTCGTAGTTGATTGGGCTGACAGATTTGTAGTTTGTTTGATACAATATTTATATGGCTAACATGGTTCTTTTAATTGATAAGATTTTAACAAAAAATATTCTAATTGTTAATCAAAAGACTTAAAACCTTAGGAGGATCTAGAGGAAAAGGAGGATCTAAAGGACAAGTTGGAATAAATTGAAAATTAAGTTATCAAGTCATATAATTATTATGATAGCATTATTATGGAAGTGAAAAGTCAATTAACAATTTTCAAGGCGGAAGTGAGTGACTATACGATTTCTTGTTATGTGTGTATGTAGGATTATAAAATGAAATTGATGTAATAATAGTAGACCATAATCAAATTTTTTTTGCTGCTTGTACTCAAGTTGAAGCCAGATATTCGGATAGGTGATCATAGGTAGGGTACTGTTGGCATATATTGAGACATATACTTAGGATGATATCATTTGTGGTTTTAGGAGTTGAACCGCTACATACAAATTTGAAAAAGAAGATAGTAGTGATGGTTAGTTAGAGTGGCTTGGATGATTTAGAAGACGATAAAAACACTCCTACATTAAAGAGGACGTCAATTTATGTCTAATGGTGAATGAAGGCGCAATTTACACACTAACTATTAAGAATCTGTTGACATTTATGATGAAATGCAAAAATTGCTCATTGTTCTTTCCAAAAATCGGGTAAAATGTTAAACTAAAGAATAAGAATAATTATCTCAAAAATAAAAAAGAAGCTCAAAGAAGCCCTCCTTAAGAATTGGCATTTTTTTGGAAAAGAAGACAATGTTTTAAATGAAGAAACAAAATTATTAAAAATTAGAATTAATGAGCTTCAGCAATGATTGAGATCACTTTTCACAAGTTTTCTTAAAACAAAGAGAAGCTAAATCATCTCATTGTTAGTTGAAAATTTTATAGCTATAAAAATAGATTTAATTTAAAAAAAAAAAACAAAAAGCAAGTTCTAAAATCTCAAGGAAATGCCATTTCATTAACGCTAAAAAATCTAAAAAGAAAACCAAATATTCTAAAGTAAAATAATTAGAGTGAATAAAGATTGCAACAATATTTCAAATTTTTTGTAGATAGGAAGCTATCAAAGGAAAAATTATAACAAACATTGAAAAATTTTATTATTATAAGAAGGATAGGCTTAATATGGAGTAAAGGATGAAAAGATTTAACACAAGTTTGAACTATAAAGGACCTAAGTTTGTTTAGGTTTGGAATAACAAGTAATCTGTTTACTTTCCTTTACAGAACCTTGAAGCAAAGATAAAATGAAAATGGTTCTTGGACAATTGATGCTTGAGACATATGACTAGGGATACCTTAGTATTCTCAAAGATAGCATGGAAAGAAAACATCAGCGTTGGAGAAAGCACAAAAAAAAAAAAAATAATAGGTATTAGTATGATGGGTAAAGTGTTAGTCTTCATCAATAACATTTTACTTATGAATGGCATAATGCATAATTTACTAAAGATCAGCCAACTTTATTACAATAGTTACAAAGTAACTTTTCAAAAGCAAAGATTTTTTGGTTTCAACAAGTGCTCAAATGAAAAGGTTTATGAAATAATCAAACATGAGAACATCTACATTATTAAAGCATCATAATTGAAATTAGAAAATGCTTGATTTCTCTAGATGAAAACATTTTTCTATAGCATAGGAAACTTGGCTACATAAATTTCAAACATATTTCAAATAACAATCTTGTAAGAGGATTGTTGGTTTTGAATATTAAAAACAATTTTCACTACTCTTCGTGTCTTTGAACAAAATGGTCGATAATTTTTTCAAAAACAAGATTTTAGTTTTAATATATAGATCCCTTGAACTTTTATACTTAGACTTATTTAGACCTACAACAACTCTTAGTCTTGGTGGCAAAAGAAACAGTGTTGTCATTGTTAATGATTTTTCAAGATTTACTTAATTTTGCTTTCGAAAAGAAAGTGTGAGGATTTTAAGTCATTTGAAGAGTTTACTAAGCGTGTTTAGAATGAAAAAAGGTTTTAATTACAAGTTTTGAAACTAATTATGGAAAAGAATTTGAAAATAGTTAAATTAACAAATATTGCAATGGTCAAGAAATTGTTCATAATTTTTCGGCTCCCTAAACACCTCCACAAAATGATGAATGAAATGAAAAAGCAAGGTAATTTGATAAATAACAAAAACACTTTTAATTGAAAGTAATAAAATATGTTTACTGTATACTATATCATGAGTAGAATATATCTGAGACTCTTGATAAACAAAAAACTTTGCAAACTTTACAAAGGAAAGAATCCTACTATTTTATATTTTCATTTTTTTTTTTAAGTAAATGCTTTAAAAGAAATTAATCTCAGTTTAAACAAATTTGATGAAAAAGCTGATAAAGGGATATTTCTCAGCTACTAAATAAGAAGTAAAGCTTATAGAGTTTACTATTTATAATAAAGTTCTTTAACTGTAGAAGAATCTACTAATGTTAAAATTTGTGAAAACTTGATAAGAATTATAATGATGAAAATGTAAGAAGGAAGAAGAAACTTCTATATAATCTATTATGGATACTTTAGAGGAGGTTACATTGAAATTATTCTTGATGCTTAGGTTGAAGATATTAGAGTTTTAAAACTCACATGAACCTAGAGATACCGGAGTGCTCATCTATAAAATCAAATTATTGGAGACCTCAATTTTGAAGTTAGAACAAGATCAACACTTCAAAACAATATGCCATTCTTTCTTAAGTGGAACTTCCAATTGTGAAAGAAGTTCTCAAAGAAACAAGTTGGCAAGACACAGTGCATGAAGATTCGAATCAATTTAGAAAAACCATTGTCTAGGTACTAATGGAATGTTGTTATGACAAATTAGTCATTAGAATTAAACAAGTTTAAAAAACAAATTTAAAAATAAATACATTGTCCGAAATAAAATAAGACTTATTATTGGAGATTATTCTTAGGAATTAGGAATCGGTTATGAGTAAACATATGCACTAATAGCTCACTGGAAACTATAAGACTATTGATTGCATATGCTTATTTTAGAAACTTTAAATTATTTTAAATTGCCGTTAAAAGTGCACTTTTAAATGTATTGTAAAGGAAATCTCTTAGTTTTGAAGATCTTCATTGTCATCTCCTAGCTTTGAAGATCCTCATAATGAAGATCACGTTTTTAAACTCAACAAGCTTTAAAAGATTGGTGTAAACGATTGAGTAAGTCTCTAGTAAAGAAAGGCTTTATGAGAGGAAAGGTCACCACTACTTTAGTCCTATAACATTTTAAAATGATATTTTAATAATTCAAATCCATGGGAGAACTTACATTCTTCTTAAGCTCATGAGTAAAACAAATAGATAAAGACATCTTTCATAAATAAATATATATATATATATATATATATATATATATATATATATACTAAGGCAAATGTTGAAAAAGTTTGGATTAGAAAATGCCAAGGAAGCATCAGCCTCAATATAAAGTTTTTACAAGACTAGATGCAAATGCTTTAGGTAAGAGAGACTCTTCAGAAGTATGATAGGTTTGATTATATTCTTCATTGCTTTTAGAATAGATCTTTTACTTAGAATTTGCTTATGTATAAGCACAAGCTTTCAAAGTAATCCAAAAGAATCTGATTTAATTGCTCTCAAACTAAGTTTTAAGAATATTTCAATTACAAGCCGTCTTGATGTTTGGTATGATATCTTAAAATTGTTGAGTTGGTTGGATATTCAAACGCATACTATGCTGGATGTAAGATTAACATAAAAAGTATATTAGGAACATGTTTATTTCTAGGAGATCGACTTATCTCTCATAGTTCTAGGAAATAGAATTCAATTGCTTTATCAACAATAGGAGCTAAATACATGTTTATTAGCAACTATTGTGTTCAAATCTTATGGCTAAAACAAAAATTAAAAAATTATAGTTCATCTCTTGGTTGTGTTTTCATTATATATAAACGTTCAAGTGCTATGAGTATTTAAAAAAATCTTATTCATTATTCAAAGACAAAGCAAATCAAAGTTATACATAATTTTATTAGAGACCATGTGCCAAAACGTAATAATGATGCTCTTGTGCCTTCTCATGAATACTTAGTAGGTATTTTTACAAAACCCTTACATAAAGTAATGTTTGAATATATATGCAATGAGTTGGGTGTTTATTTTCCACTTTGAATTATTTTCGAGAAAGTGTATGTTTTTGAAAACTGGTCTTGCATTTGTTAAAACAATGGAATCATTCCATTTAATGGAGCCAATCATTTTGTACCATCCACAAAATCAATCAACTAAAAAAGTTATCTTCTCTGCCAACTTTAATCTTTGAAACTTCTATTTAACTAGCTTCTCATCATACCAAACCTTAGAACAATTTTTTACAAAAGCTTGTATCTTTTGAAATCATGCAAGAAAAAGGCTTAAATGAAAAAACAAAAAGTAACTCTTGAATTCCATTACAAAGGAAATAAAAGAAAAATCTAAGTCATAGAGAATCCACCAAAAAAGGTAAGGTAAGAATTTCAATACCCGTTGAGATATCATCCCCATAACCTCAATAGAGTATGGCTACTTAGAAACTTCAATACTTGTGTATCCCTTGATGGCTATCGTTTGATTATTTTGTCAAGGAAGATGATAGGGACATCAGAATATCGATCGCTATCTCCTTGATCGTAGTGCCCCCGCCCGTGTTGCGCAAATTACTTTCCATATTTGTTTAGTTATATCATAGGAAGAGATATATGAAATTTTAAAGGAGTTATACTTAGCTAATAAAATATTCTTAGCCTTTCAATTAATGGCGGATCTCTTTTTATCATGGAACAACGATTGATCCTTAATATCAAATTCGCCATTTAAAATAATGTCCCATGACTCATGGTAATTTGCTTTGGGATAAGTAACAATCCTACATTTCCACTATACGATTGTTATCAAAATTAAAGTTTTTTTTTTTTTTTGTTTTTCACAGAAATATTGACGTAGCCTTCTTCATTATTATCCTTTGAATGGGGTAAACAAAGCTTATAAATATGTTAATAGAGATTAAGGCATACAAATGATATATTGATTAAATAAATTGCAGAAAATAAATAGAGTAGAAGGAAGATGATTGGACAAATGATTTATAGAGGTTTCTTCTTGTTAGTTAATCATCTTTTTTAGATCTGTATTAGGAAACTGGTCTTCTACATCAGTAAGTTACATTACTTGAGAAAATCAATGAAGGCACAAAGTCTAATCTGCCCTACCCCACAATCCTCCTCCTATTACACAAATCAATAGATTTGAATCAACTTTACATCACACTCCCTACCTCTAAAAAAAATGTAGGTCTACATAATTTACCCTACAACCTTTTCTAAGTAGTCTTTCCAATACTTTCGAGGAATACAAAAGATTTCTCCTCAGTATTTTACTACTAATTATTGTAGAATATAATTGTATAAAAGGCTTTAGTATTAAGTATGCATATCTCTTTTCTTTCTTTTCTTCATGCCATATATTCTTCAGTCTTGTCCAACTCCTTTATATAGCCAATCTTTAAAACATTAATGTGAAAATAGTCGTTGCTTTTTTCATTTTTTTTTTTTTTTGTTTCTCCTTCAGAAGGTAGTAGCCTTTGTAACTGCCAATGCCTATAATATTTCCTTTTACGAATATTTCTTTGTTACTTTACATGAATATTAGCTTTCCCTTTATTTTGCTTCCAAGTATGTCTTTCCGTTGCTTATTCAGTTTTCTAAGGAATTAGCTGCTGTGATAGTTAATGCATCTCCATATTTTCTTCCTTGATTCTTAGTATAAATATTGACTCATTAATATTCTACCTTCAATGTCACTTCCATAAATATCTCCTTGAGTCGTAAAATCTCGATATCTTGACAATCGTAGAACATTCGTGAATAAAATATTTAGTTCAATATTTTAACTCACAGTCTTAGGTCTTCACTATGTAAATATAATTTTTCTATTATGAGCTTTTGCTTCGCTTTTCCTTCTAATTTTGCTTCTCTATCTTACTCTGGTTCTAGTTCTGCTTAAGATTCTTTTCGTTCTGGTTCTACTTTTGATTTTGTGGTTTTGCTTCTGGCTTTGTTGGTTCTGATTTTGCTTCTTGTTTTCTAATTCTCGTTCTGCTTATGACTCTCTAGTTTTGATTTTTTGGTTCTCCTTTCCGTCGTGAAGAGCTTCTTTCCAAAACTCAAGCATATTTGATGCTTCTAACTACATAATAGATAAGCTTATTAGTTAAACATAACATAATGTTGTATATAGACTATAGATAAATATTCGTTGTCTCTCGAGCACATTCCAACCAATCATATACATATATCTATACAAAAAATTATTATATAATTATAAAAGTTTATTTCATCTGTTTCTATGCGTGCATGTGATGGCCAGGAACATGCTCGAGACATGAAGCTGGAGACAACAAATATTCAACCGTATTGTATTATGATAAAAATATCTTTGAAATATTTAACAAATTTATCATCCTTAACAAGTGATTCGCTCAGCCCATTACAAGTTAAAAAAGACTATAAACAACGTTTTTCTTAAAATATATATATATATATATATATATATATATACAAGTTTTTTCTGTGTTGGCAAAAATCTCATCACAAACCTCTAACAAGGCAAGCGCTCGTCGACGAGGGAATAGTCGAATGTGGAGCCATTTACATCACCGAAGTAGGCCAGCTTATTTTTCTCTTATGTACCTCATAGGAGTGGAAAAAAGCATTATGAGTTCTAAGAAGACTTCAACTATTCTGATGGTTTTGAATAATTCTGCAAATTTTAGAATAGAGAACTTAAGTGTACATTTCAAAATTTTATAGCTAATTGTAATTTTTCAGAATTTTAATAACTCATTTTGTATATTAGGTCGGTCGTATTTTCTTTTGAAAGTTCGTGGGTGGTAAAATTATATTTCAAAAGTTTATTTAAAATCTTCGTAATGGTATGAATATATTTCTTTTATTCGAAAGGATTAGATTTGAATCTCTATTTTTTTTTATTGTAATCATTGAAAAAAAAAAAAAAGAGTTGAGCAAAACAACAGTTTGGAGTAATGTTAGATTATCCCTTCTCGCAGACATCTAAACAAATTCTTATTTGGACATAATAAGCGCTTAGCATCCCATCACTCTTTTCCTGGCTTTGATTACCTGAAATAAACAATGCTTGACCAAGATAGTAGATCTGTTGGGAGATGGCTTGATAAAGCAGTCATTAAGTGGGTCAAAGTTACGATCTAGCATCAAAAGTGCACTTTCTAGTTGGTGCTAGTTAAGATGCTAATTATTTTAACATAAAAAAAGTACCTATAATTAATCAACTTGTGGCATACATATTTTGATAGTCAGAATTATGTCGGCCACACTAAAAAAAGGCATCGGCATCTTGTAAAATATACTTTTCCAGTTTTGAGCTGCTCCCTTCTTAGGAAATGTCAAAGCACGACTCCGTTGTTTGGGAATCACCATCGTATGGATATTTTCTACACAGCTCAAGTCCCAAAAACAACAATTCCACTTTTTTTTTTTCATTCAATTATTATCATATTATAACTTTAAAAAGAGAGAACTGAATTTAATTCAACCAATCAATAATAAATCGATGTTGATGATACTAAATGTAATTCAATAAGGAATGGTTTATGCTAGTGCATTTGATACATAATAAAATAAAATACTTACTAGAAGAAAAATGACCTTTAGGAGTTCAAGAAAAATTAAGTAAATATTTCTATTGATGGTTTTCATATTTTGAGTATATATGTGTGTGTATGTTAGGGAGAATTACAATGGAAATGATCAATATTTACAGGAAGATCAAATAAGAGATCAATATTTCGAAAAGTTTAAATAATTGATCAACATTTTACAAAGTAGTTTAAATAAGGAATTAACGTTTTATAAAATGGTTTAAATAATTTTATGGATTGACTATTATAAATCTCTTATTTGAACTATTTTATAAAATATTGATTCTTTATTTGAACTTTTTAAAATATTAATCATTTATTTTAACTTATTTCCAAATGTTAATCTCCTCTGTTATAATTTTTCCATATATGTTATCATGGTATTGATTTTTAATTTGATTTATTTTGGTGTTACACTAAAAGATATATGCTATTTCAGTGCAATGCTAAAAGATATATGATGACATCATGGCATCATATGAGTGAGAGAACATGAATACAATCTTTTTGAAAAATTTAAGATAATTGCTTATTTTTGGCATTCACAAAGAGTTTTAATAATTTATCCAAACTATGATAGAGATGAGATGCATTTCCATCTTTTTAATTAGCATTAATTCACAAATTAATGCTTTAAGATTTTTTAGATTTCTAAATTACCATGTAACATTATTATGATGCCACTTTCTTTCTTATAATACCAATTATTAATTACACATAAAAATATGTATAAAGACATCTCATACGAAGTGTCTCTCGAATTGAAGAATTCCATTAAAATTTATATTATTAATTGTTTATAAAGAGAGGGTTACAGTGAGATTTATTCTATTACACATGGCAATTACCTATTACACCCTCATTAAAACCTAATGGAGAGAGATAATAGTTAAGGTCCTAGATCCAAAGTTGATAATTGAAATTAAATCATGTCGAAAGTTCTAAGGTATGCAATCAAGAAGGAGGTGAAATAGTGTTCAAAAATCGAAAAGAATTAGTGGTTATTCTATTGACACTTGTTGACTGCTTTGATTGAATGAAATCTCTTACCTTAAAGCTTTGCTTTCAACTTTGATTGGATGAAATTCGTCTCATCCAACTATAGTCTATTTTTACTTATATGAAATTATGAGTATAAATTCTTCATTTTAAGTACACTCTTGATGTGAGCAAGCTTTAAAGGATAATCTTGACACAAGCTTAATTGGACTTTAGTGAGGGTAAAGGTATGGCAAGGTTTAGGTGCTAATTTTGAAGAACTTAATTTTGAAGATGTTTTAGATGATCCACTAAGCCACCACTATATGAAATATAGTTATTTCTCCATGGTTAAGTGTTTCACATAAATTATGGGAAGTTGTGAAACTAGTCTATAAGACTATGGTTATGAACATCTTGTCACCACAAACTTGAAGTTTTTGGGCCAAGTGGTTGAAATATGCCTATCAGTATTTGATGGTTTGGCTATTTACTTCATTTAGCTTAGGGTGTTATAGATGGTATTAAAGCGAACTCTTTACTAATAGGTGGATGATTTAGGTTTGACTTCAGTTTAGAGAAAAGGTCCAAAGAATGTAGGGAATATCACTAGAGTGTGACTCCTTATATGCTTCCAAGATGATCTATAGGTAGTGGGTCGCTCGAATTGTACACCGAAAAAGAGGGAAAATTTGAGCCCAATTATAAGGTCTTGTGATAAGGATGTTGTGTGTTTAAGTGGGGGAGATTGTAAAACCCTATTGTTAAGTGTTCTACGTAGATTATGGGAGATTATGATACTAGTTTATAAATCTATAGTTGTGAATATCTTATCAACACAAGTTTGAAACTTTTGGGCTAAGTGATTAAAATGGGCCCATCAGTGTTTATTAGCTTAGCTATTTATTACTTTTGGCCTAGGGTGTTACATAAAAGCTTCAGTTATGCACAATTAAGAGTGTACTTTGATTGAAAACGAGTAAAATATGCTAATTGTGCACAAAATGGATCGATCGAGTTTAACTATACAAAAATATTAAAAAAGAACTTAATTTGGATTAAGGACTTAACTTGTGTATCATTGTAAGTTACAAGTGGTGTTTATATGCCATATTAGCTAACATCTAGAGCAAAATACCATCTGGATGCTATCATATACAGTCGAATGCTATGCATGCAAGTGAGGTAAGAAGCATCTTTATCTCTTACCATTTGGACGCCATTAATAATATCTCTACCATATGTTATGGTTAAACCCTATCTTTCAAGGAGATGTATGTGTCCAACGTTTGGACGCATTATACTTAATGTTTGAGCACCAACTGCAATTTTATAAATATGATGCAATACGTAGGAGAAAGAGAAGGAGAAAAGGGGGTAACCATTGTGGGGTATAAGCGTAGTATATCATAAGGTTTAGTCTCTTTAAGTAGAATTAGTGTAGCCTTAGTAAATTTTAGTCAACTTGTATTCTTTCCTTGTATTTTGGAGCATTGATATCACTTTATACTTCTTGTATTGGAGATTTCTCAACATTAGTTCATGGTTTTTTGAGTTTGTTGCCGGTAGTTATTTCTAAACTTTTCTTTAGTGTTATTAATGATGTTAATTATGTTTCCCCCTTAGTTTTGTGATTGTTTCTATTAATACCATGTCTAGCTAAGTTGTTTTTGTATGATTATTGTTTTTATGATTATTGAAATGCATAATATGTGTTTTTTTTTTTTTGGCTATATGAGTGAGTTTTTATGTGGAGTTTCTATTTAAACATTCTTGTAAGTTTGCTTAAATTGCAACTAAGCATTGGTTTTAATTTTAAAACATTATCTAATAGCCTTCATCAATGAGGGTTGTCATTAGAGTGCCTAAGGTGCTTCAAACTCAATGTGACAACCAAATTGGCCAAAATTACTTGAACTCACATTCATAATGCAATTGGAAGCATGGATTATCCTACTTGATTGTGTTTACTCCATATTTCTAATTAAAGAAGTTTAGCTTAGACTAAGATTATACCTCATAATGGGTCTTATAGGAAATTCACTCTTAACTAAGGAATTTTGCTATAGAGAGAATTCAATTACTCATGACTGGGGGTGAGTTCTAGCAAGTTTAGCTAAAATCTACATAAAAACTGCTTAATATAGCCTTAATACATAGTACATTAGAAATCAGAGGATTGTACACCGTAATCTCATACTTATATGTTTATTAGAGTTTCTAGTAGTCTATTACCTTTTGATAAGTGTTAAATTGTCTATAAGGCCTACTGATACGCTTAAGTAAATACAAAGGTACAAACCCTAAACCTTAAGCTCCTATGAACCTAGGACAAATTCAATTATCAACGCTATAACCCTAAAGAACCTTAGAATATGAGAATTGAATAGCAACTTATTAGTAAAATTAGGGTCTATAGAGTTGACAATAATGAAAAGCACTAAAAACTGATAGCAAAAATTAGACTAGCAAAAGAAGGAAATTTTAGGGAACTAAGAATAATTAACCTAACAATTACCTAGTAAAGAAAGTTAAAATTAATATTATAATTTATAACCCTATATATAAAATGAAGCTATAGAAGGTAGAAATCATTAACAAATAGCAAAAGCATTAGTTATTGTAGGATAAAAAGTGAATAAATTAACTATAAAGCATCTACTAAGGATTAAAAATGATAAAAGGTGAGAAAAAAACCAATCTACCCTTGAAAGTAAAAAGTAAAAATAAGTGTATAGAGGGGTCATTTCAGTAATTGAACTTTTAACTTAATTTAATGTCATGGATTGATGTCTTAGGCTAGTAATAGAGTGATGCATCTTCGATGTCATATACACGAAGGCCACATTGCAATGGATAAAAACAAGAAAAACAAAAAAGGTTTTTAGCAATTTCAAGCAGCGACTAACTAGAAACGACACACCAATTAATCCTACTTCACTTAATCCAAACATTCGATATGACACACAAATATTAAACTAGGGGTGCTTGCTACTAGCTCTTGCTAAAGAAATTAGATAAGAGCTAAGGATAATAGAGAACACGCAGGTTACTCTAAAAGGGAAAATTCTATAATTCAATAATGGAAGTATGGTATCTTCATATAAGGAAAGGGGGTTTGTATACTAGCCTCATTAAGATTGCAAGTGTACTACGAAAAGAGAAAAAGGATAAAATACAAAAAAAATCCTCAAATATACTAAAAAAGGGTAAAAACGATAAATCATATTTTATATGGAAAAAGAAAGAATCCTTTCAGAATGTTGTATCGAAAGATATGTATCAGGTGATGGTTAGTAGATCATAATGTGATTGGTTTTATTGACTTGAGTTCTTAAACAGCTCGACACTTACAAGATTCAGCTTGAATGAGGTTAAGAGAGATTTTGGAAATTGGGCCTACTAGATCTTGGTTAAGTTGGAGCTCATACATTATGGAGCCTCTAGAGGTCAAGTAGCTTGGCAGTTTGGCTGAGATAAATGCTTAGTGCTTGACAGCTGTACTGATTTTAACTATAGTTTAATACTTAGGTCTATAGAAGTGTTGGAGTTTAAGATCAACGAAGGAATCCTTGTCTTGTAAGGGTTCTTGAGTTAGTACTTATAGGGTTAGTCCTTACAATCTTCTAGCTCGGCTTTGTGTTACAAGTCCAAAGAGTTGATTCTTATCTTAGAGCCTAAGAAATGGAGCCAATTAGGGATGTTTTATGGAGATTTAGCTTAGTGGACTTAGAAAGGAGATTGCAAAACTGGATTTTTCACTCTCGACCTTGCTCGGTTATCTCATGTGTGAAAAGCATACTTCGAAACAGCTTTTCTTTTTTTTAGCTCATTTGGTTTTAATGGGCCTTAAGGGAGCTTATATGTGCTCCGGGCTTATTTATAGCAATAATGGCTTCCATTAATTATTATAACCTCTTAAGTAAACCCAAGCCCATGAAGGCTAAAGGAAATGATAAGCTTCAATGATCAAGCTCAATTTAAACCGTCCATCTTGGAGTCATTTGATAGATCATATGAACTTTCAAATTCTATAAATAGAATGCTCTTCATCTCATTTGATGGATTCAGAATATTGACAAACTTGAGACAAATAATGAATTTCAACTAAAATCAGTCTTTTGAAATTAAATAGACAATTCATCAAGAACAATTCAAGAATACCAAGTTTGATCAATTGTCATACATACGCACTTGATATATCGAGAGTGCCCATTCTTTCTCTCATGCCTCCTCCTAACAATATCTCTCCATGTGATATCAGCTCAAGACGTTTCCTAAGTCAATTAGCACATTCGTTTACATATGACTGGTCGGCTACAACAACCTTATTATAAAGAGTGGTAAATAGTAAGTTATAATAAAGTAAGTAAAATAATATGCAAAGATAAGAAATGCGATAATAACCTATGCCCCTTATATATTAAACAAAATCATAACATATCCTCATATAAAAATAAAGATTGAATAATAAAATAATTGTGTAAAAGACTAAAATATGATAAAAGTACCTTATAAACCACCATAAAATGCCTAAACATTATCAAATCAACTCTATAAATATCAAGCAAATATAAGATGTCATAAAAATATCTAAAAAATTCTATGAAAAGTAAACAAAAATTTATGAAATTTGGAAAGATTATAAAATTATTAAAATATGTTGCTAATTGCTTATAAATTCATTAGACTTTGTATACTTGTCCAAAGATCTTAAAAAATCGAAAACATACATAACATAACAAGATGTCAAGTATATGTGGCAATTTTTTCACAATTTTACATTCCTTTGAAAATTATAAAATCATGCCAACATATAATAAAAAAATTCACGATAAATTAGACACTTGTCTAAAATTTACAAAACTTGAATTGGATGTGTGTCAATATATTAGGTAGCTACCTTAATTTCTCTAGGAGTTTTGGATACATGTATTATTTAATATAAAATTTCGAAGGTTGGTTGAAAACTATAAATACCCCACCAATAAATTCAAAAGTCAATACAACTCAATCTAAGTGTCTAAAATTTAGGGGAAAGTTTATGAAGCTCCTCTATATTTCTCTTAAGAGGTAGACAAGGGTGAAGTGGTGATGGCCACCATTAGGTGGTGGTTTCAATCGATTTGATAGTTCCAGATTAGATAATCTTGAAACCCCCATTTCATGTTGTTTCAAAGATTCATTTTGCCTGTAAGTACTCTATCTACATATATTCTTGTAGTACTTTTCCTATAATTAATTTTTCATGTTTAGTATTTTTTATAATTTTTGCAAGTTTTTACCTATTTTGTTAAAAAAATGCTTGTTTTAAGCAAAAATTATAAAACCTATCTAATGACTTCCTAAAATTTCCAAACTTTTTCTCATATTTTATTATATCCTATATTATCTCCAAGTACTATGTTTACCAGGTATTGAAATATTTTCTAATTTGCTTGCCTTTATGGCCTAATTTTCACTTAAATATCTAATTTACAGTAAATATTACAATATATTAAATTTACAAAATAATAGTTATTAATGAATTCCTTTCATTTAAAGCATTTTTATAGTGTTACTTTATTATTTATATTAATCTTTGTCTAATTATTTTCTATCTTAACTTCTTCCAATATTAACTATATTATACTACGTTTTGAACCTTTAAACATACATAATGTTTACATTTCCTTTAACAAATCTATTACTTTTCCTAAATGCCTAGAAGTAAATAAATATAACGAATCATCTTAATTTACTTTTTTGTGAAAACAAATAATAAACCACATAACTTATAGGGATTAAATCAAAGAGTTATTATCTAACTACAATTACAAACATAACATAACTATAAAAATTATCCCTAATCTATCTTACCTTAAAAGATTGATTAACGAAATGCTCATTTGTAGGATTTTCTATACAAATTCTAGGAATTTTGAGCATATAAAATCTAGGTTAGTGGCCTCCTTATAACCTTAAAAGAGGTTGTAAGTCGTTATATTGCTTGTGCCTACAATTAGCTAATTTTACACATGTAGAGTATGTAAATGAAATGATTGTGGTAGCTAAGCCTATCTACTTGACGTGATTTGCTTATGTATTTAATACCATGTTTAGGAATGATTATACTGCCTGATCACCTATTAAACTTAACTATATTCATATTTGGCTTAAATAAATGGTACATATATTGCACCCTTATATTATACCCTTGCATTATTGCATGATTCCCATAAAAACCACCTGTATAGTGAGGAAATATTGTGGTTTCCTTATTTTCAATCTTACGGAGCTAAGTGACAGGAGAGGAGGTTGTTATTCAAGGTTGAAAAGTATCGCGGATAATTCAAAATGGGTATAGAGGCGACAAAGAAGAATATCCATTTCACAACCTTAGATTGGTGGGGTATTAGTGAGAGATTGGTCCTATGAATGATTGGCTGTAGTGTGAAACTCTTTGAAACCTAAATTACAGTGAGGTTAATTTCTCTAGTCTCATGACATATTCATCAATATCATGCGAAGGATACTTTGACTATAGCATTGCATTTTAAAAGGACTTGATTTACCTTACATGTTTACGTATAATGCTTACCCCTTGTCACTTATTAAGCACATAGTTTCACTTATAGCCTCGTAATTATTCTTTTAGCTTAACTCTACAAATGTTTGGGATAAGGTGTTAAGTGATGTTCAATCAACAGAAGCTGATAAACCACTTTATTAGGTAATTGTAATGAAAATTTTAAGATAAAGGAGGTATTATTCTTCAAGGTTATCAATGGGCATGCTTTGCTTCTACTAAATATTGCTAACTTGAATATGAAGCCTTATATATATCAGTGGTGTAATGGTAGCTACTGGCCCCATACTATCATCAACCATTGGTTTGCATTGTGGGATTGTTATGATATAGGCACCTAGGGCGTAACATTGTACTTACTATTTAATGATTTTTATAATGCACTTGTGGAGTTCATAGGTATTTTGGGTGAGTGTAGTGTTTAATTTGTTTATATTTTGATTTTAGAAATTGGTTTGGTTAAAAAGAACTAATTTCAAGCAAGTTTCGCAAGAATTGGAGTTGAATGAAAGGAGAAACATGCCCATAAAGATGACTGAGAGATATATGGTTGTGTTACAGCCGTAAACATTGGTTGTGTTGTTTTTGAAGAATTGAAGTCTAGAGAGTTACTTGGTCATGTTATGCCTATGCTTAGACTGTGTACTTTGTGTATCTTAGTTATTTTCAAAGCTTTGAAGACGAGAGAAGCACGACTATGTTCATCCATTGTAAAGCCCTATACATGTTATTTACTACAAAAATTCCAACTTCAAGAGGACTTAAAGGGCAAGTTTGTATATACATACATACATGCATATATATATATATTTATAAGTGTCCTCATAACTTATTTATTGGTAGAGAGTGTTTTAGAGTTTTGGGAAGGAAGAAAAATATCAAGAGAGTCAAGAGTGCATGAGATTGAAAAGGAGTTTTTAGTTGTGAATTTTTTTCTTTTATTTAGATTTTTGTTTTGTTTGATTTAGTTCTATGATTCTCGTTTATCGTTATCCAATTATGTGTGCTTTTATTTTCTATGAATTAATATTTTTGAAGTATTAATTTATTTTGTTTGATTTCATGTATGGAGATTGAGAAATCTTATATATGAATGATCTAACATAACTAGAAGGAGTTGTAAGTAATTTTAGAGATAAAAACGATGTAAGTTTTCTAGATTGAGGTCAAAACTAATAGTAGAACTTAAGGAATGATAATGTGATTCTAAGAGCTTTAATTAACCTAAAGTTAGATATTAATATTCTTAAGAGAGATATTAATATAATTAAGGAATTGTCATAATTTAATGAATTCATATGAGACTGATTAATTACATAAGTATTCTAGGGGAGTCGATATCTGGATTGTAATTTTGCATTCTTGAATGTTTTTAATTATTATTATTTCTACATTCTATTATTCAATTCTGTTTATTAATTTAATTCTGCTTAGCTTAGTTTCAGTTTAAGGTTTATAAATTCTTAGGTTATGAATTCTAATTAGTAGGTCAAATAATAAAAAGAGGGGAAAGTTCGTAAAGCAATCTTCTACTTTTGGAATTTGATTGAATGATCTTACAATAGCCTTACATCATATCATTAGAAGGTGGTAGGTAACTATTAAATCATACATATCGCTTAATCTAAAAAAGTAACCTTAGAGAATGATTTCGATTATTGGTAGCTATAGATAGCAACTAAACTAGCTAGTCAAGGAAGGTAGGTAAATAGGAGACATATCTAGAAATCCCCTAGTGGTTGGGTTGGTGAAATACGATAAGAGATTGGCTTGAAAGGCTTTGCAACTAGCAATTGTACTTGAGAAAATTGTCCTTCTTATTCTTTTGGAGTGAACCCTAAATCCCTTACAACCTATGCAATATTGCATAAATGAAATCTTTTCTTAATTTGGACTAAAGGTCTATATTATTGTGAGTCGGGCTTCATAAGTCAAATTAAGGAAAATGGAAGTGAAATTTGAGTTCACAATGCAGATCGAGGAGAAGATATTATAGATAGTTTATCTTTGTTACGGTATTGCACTAAAGTCTTTGTAAACCTAGTCATTGTAGGAATAAAAAACAGCAGGTTGTACCCAAGAGTAGCATAAAAGGTGAAGCTTCAAGCTATCACAAAGGGATTGCGTGATGTTATTTGGTTATAGAAATTGATGATTGACTTGAAAGTAGAATTCAATGCCCCGACAAGTTGTACGTTAATAGTTAACATGCTATAAGCATAATAAAAACACTATTGTTAACATGATCAAATGAAGTACATGAGGATAGAAAAACATTTCATCAAGTTAGAAATTATAAAGGGTGACATCTGTCTAAGTTACAATGGCTTAAGACTTTAGGAAATGATGTTCTCACAAAGACCGTATAAAAGACAATAGTTGAACTAATGTTAAGTAGGCCAGAATTATGAATATCTATTCATTAGCTTGAGAGGAAGTGCTAGAAGTTATTGATTTGTCTATTGTTGATCTTAGGTCAACCTAATTAACCATCCTTCATGGTTGTTGAAGGAGAGGTTCCCAAGATTATAACTACCCAATTGATTGGGTTCATATCTTAGGGTGATTGACTAAAAGCCATCACTTTGTCCATGTTAATGATACATGGTTGAGTACTTGTTCGTTAGGTTGACAATGTGGTATTATAATTATTTTTCCTTATCCTTAGAGTTATTTATTTTAGGGTTTTACCCATATATTTATTTTCTTTTCATTTTTATGATTTTTTTTCTATTAATATACTGTCATGACCCTAAAGGAAGCTTAGTAGGATTACCTCAAATTTTCATATTATGTGTGCACTTATAATTTGAAAATCATCTTGCAAAGATTACAAGATTCTAAATAATTAGTCACTAAAGTTTTTATTTAATTAACTTACGATCACATATATGTGATTATGGATATCCGATAAGTCACAGTCCAACAGAACCATAGAGAATTAGTATCCCCTACCAAACAATAAGATTAGGTAGTAAGGTTTTAAAACTCAAACTTACTAAAGTCACATAATTTAAATGTAGTATGCAATAATTCCAATGAACCATATAGTTTGTCCTTAGAGTCTAACTTCTATGCATCTTGACGTTGGCACTCAATTCTCGGTTCTTAACCCATGCCCAATCATCTAGTAACTTGCAAGAGAAAACTATTGGGGAGTAAGTTATAAAAGCTTAGTGAGTTAACCTTCGTACTGTACCAGCAAACAAGTTATCAAACAATTTATTACCAAATATATAAATGTATGAATAAGTAGTATGCCAAACAGTATATATGTAGTTGACCTGTACTGCATATAACATCGGATTTAACGCCATCTAAAGTAAGGGTTGGAGATACATCGGTACCAATCACAACCCGGCTCTAGCACCTGGGATTTTACCCTTATATCATTCCCTATTTCACTAAACAGGTTTCTACTTCCATCAGTCAATAGTATACAAATATTTAGGTCTAACGGCGAAAGGGCTCCTGCAGTTTACACTTACACCCTACAGTGGTGGTCTCTAGATGTGACCCCCAGTTACCCATGGTTAATGTCTCCGGCGCCAATAGAACCCGTGAGCCAAGGGTAGGGTCTTGTTATACCAATGCTCCTGCACTATACTAATCAAATCATGTGGGAATCCATCTCTCCAAGGCTCTTCATTACTAATTGCATGAGGTGACTGCCGGAACATCATATACAATGTTCGTGCTTTATGCATGAACCATTTAATTTTAGTTTGGTTAAATATGATTAAGTCAATTTATGAGGCGGTCAAACATTATCAACAAATCATTTAAATAATGCAATAATCAATTATCTCACATTTAACGGTATTTTGCACAATAATCAATCAATATCGGTCGCATGCATAACCCAAGACTCCATGCATCAAGTTATTAATATTTAATTCATGTGCAGTAACTACAAGCATAAAATAAGTATAGAGTTATTGGGAGTATTCACTTGGTTATAAATGATGTCAAGGATTATAATAGTCCAAAGGTAAGTCAGTCTCAATCTCAGGATCACTTAACATTAGGGAAATATGAAAAGTAATAAGTTTAGAGATTTAAATAACTGAACTAGCATGTTAAATCATACTGTTTACTTAAATCGATTATTGATTTACGTGAAATTATCGATTCAAGCTTTTTATCGAATCGCATATAACTTTTTCGTTTTAACTTGGATCGTTATGAACTTATAGTCCATTTTGATCGTTTTCGAGCGTAATTTCTTGTAACGAGGCCCGTTTTGGATGTTGTGACTTGTAGTTTAAATTATGGTATAAAAATATCACAAAATTTATTATTTTAGTTTAAAAATTATAAAATACTAATTTTAGCTTTTTCTTAATATATTTATGATTTAATAATTATTTAAACCATATAATTGATATTTTTATTATTTTAAGCACATTTTTTCCTATTTTTGAGATTTTATCTTTGTTATAATTATTATTATTATTATGGCTATTATTATTTTCATTATTTATGATTTTCTTATTATTCATTCATATTTTATGTACTTATCTTATATTTAATTAATTTTATAATTTAGTTTAATTTGTAATTCCTAACTTACGATAATACACATATATATATTTATATACCTACTTCTTACATATTTATAAATTTATTTTATTTAGTAACTATTATATGATATATATACCACTTAATATTCGGTATACTATATATCTACTATATGTTGTACATAGACTATATATTATATATACTTTAATGCCACATACATGTATACCTATATATATATATATAATATAACTTACATGTATATATATGAAATATATATTTACAAAAATACTTATACATACTATTCGAATACATATTCATGTATATATATATATATATATATATATATATATACCTCATGTATACAACTATATATATGTGTCCATATTTATTTTGTAAAAAAAAAATTACTAAATACATATTATGTATAGTCTTATTACATACATACACATACCATATATTATACTTATATACGTACATGTCTACATAAATATCTTTATACATACATACATATATATATATACAAAAAATAATTATACATGTATACACACATATATATAGTTTACGGTATAATTATGTATATATATACTATAGTTTTTTAATGGAAATACTAAATACTACTTATATGTATTCTTAAAAAAAAAATACATAATACATACTCTTTCATATAATATTCCTATGTTCATACATGTATACATACATGTCTTAATACATGCATATATAATTTAATTTATGTATTTATGCACATATACATGTATTAGTAATGTTATGTATAAAAAAAAAATACTATACAAATACTATATTTATACATGTATATACTATATACATACATCTATACTAAATAATTTATTTACCTTTTTCTTCTAATTCTTTCTTCTTCTTTTCCTTCTTCTTTTCTTTCTTTGTTTTTCTTTCTTTCTCTTCTCAAGGTTATGCTTCCAGGATTTTTCTCTCTTTCTTTTCTTTTCTGTTTTTTCTTTCTATGGTTTTGTTTTCTCTTTTCCTTTTTTTTTCCCTTTTATTCATGTGAGTTAGCTTAAAATTTAAGCTAAGTAATTATCCAAATCTTTGTTTTCATTTTTCTTTTATTTTCCATTCAACACTTGGAAATTTTCTTTTCTCATGTGGGTGGCTATTTAATTTCAAAATGTTGTAATTGGGAAAAAGAAGAAAAGAGAGAAAAGAGATAAATTAAAAATGAAAATGAAGGAAAATAAAAATTAATAATAAATATAAGTAATTTTTCAAAGTATATAAATTATAACAAATCTCATCATAAATTAATTTTTAAATTTTTGTGAAATTTTATCAATTTAATTGGTATTCGATACAACTATAATTTTTACAAGTTATATAGCGATTTCGTTATAATTTCATGTGAATAAGCTATTTAGTCGAAAATTGCAATCGACTATAATTTCATCATTATTGAGTAATATTTAATTATTTTATGGGTTTATCTTTATAATTTTTGGGTTTAAATCAAATTCGGGTTTAATTTTGGTTAATGGTGTGTAAGACAATTTTTAGGGTTTTAGTATGCGATTTATTAAATTTTTATCTTGCTTAGTTTTAATGACTCTTTAAATCATTTATAGTATTAGGGCTTAATCCTACTCTTAAATAGCTAAATTTATAGGGTTTACATATACGCAATTCTTCTATTTATCTTCATTTATGAGAAGAATAAAGAAATTCCAAATTTATGGTTTCATATCAAGAATGAATGGCGTTAAACACATTAGAAGTAGTTATAGACTAATATGGACTACAAAGAACAACATAGATGAATTAATCATCTTCTACATCCTCCATTAATCATCTATCTAGTAAAGTGATGCATAAACAACTATCATCTTGAAGAAAAACAGGGCTTCCCATATGTTGGGCATACAATAGATACTACATAATCATCACCACTAATATAATGTATATATCGTGCTCATGTGAAAAATTAAAGAAAATTGAAATGCGTTTATATATGAATTACTACTATTTAAGGGCACATACGATGTATACATTGATTCATCAAAATAAGACAAACACATATAAATTGATTTTGATGATAAATAACTTCATCAAGATAGCTACTCGATATCTTGAAATGTGAAAATTTTAAATTTAAGTACTATAATGTTTGTACAAATTTAAATTGATATTATTTGGAGACTAAGGTATACACTTGCATTATAGGCTTTGTAGTTGGGTCTTAAGGGCATTGTAAGAAAATATTCATCATATTCTTTGTTAGGTTTGTTAGCTTACTCCTTAAAAAAAAGGATGTTTACCAACATAAAGATACCGACCATAGTCATCAAATCTACAAGGGAGTCACTTGCATCTCTATTATTGAAAATAAATGCATTGAAGGTGTCACTTCCATTAGAGGCACTAAACACATGTTAGGTTCACCAAGTCAAATATCCTTTAAAGTATCACCTTTCTTTGGTTTTCAATGTGTCTTTAGAGGTGATAGGTACCCAATCTGGACTTACTCGGTAATAGGTTCTTATAAATTTGGCATATAGACTTTTTTTCTCCATCATGTTCAACATATTGAAAAAATTCAATGTAGTGCTAGTGCATTTTTTGCATTTCTCAACACTAGTTGAGTTTGTAGCGCTTTAGGAGTGGTTAAAGTGCTTTGATGACCAACACGGTTACCACTCAACATTGAAGCTAGTCATGAAAATGGTGTGAGGAGTTTTGCAAGTATCATCATCATTTGCCTAGATGTCTTGCATGTCTTTGTTTTCAAGTTTAATCTTGGGAACCTTAGATGATTGTATAAGAAACCTCGGTTTTCAACTTGATTTATCAACAAGGTGAATTTGTCTCCTTAGTTTAGGTTTTGAGGTGGTAGGTGGGTAGAAAATAGCTACTAAGCGCTTAAGTCATCTTTTTAAGGAAAATCCATGAATTGGTAAAATCATTATACTAAGGGATATACGGATGATTACTTCTATCTATCATAAGGAAAAATTATAATTAATAAGATAGAAACAAGTTAGGAAAATAAGAAACTAGAAAAGAAAACGAAAGTATAGCATAGAAGCCAATAGTACATTCTTGGTGAGTAATAAGAGAGTATATTTTACAACTTCGGGGGTGGGGGTGGTGGGGTGGGTGAGGACGTTTTTTTATAGGTATCAATATTACAATATTATGCACCAACATGTATAGAACGTTGGTTCATTCACTCATTTTTCACTTATCTAAATAGTCTCTCCCTCCTCTAGAAGGGATGATTAGTGAGAAGTAAGAAGTGGCTACTAGGTCCATGCTAAATCATTTCGTTCATTATCTAAGCAAATGAAAAAAAAAAAAATGGCAATTGCACAATAGTAGTTTTATAGATATTGGATGCAAAGATTGATGTTATGTAAAAAGGACATGCAAGAAAGCATGTAGCCAAGGATGGATGATATGAAGCGTATGTACATAAGGATAGATGCTATTAAGAAAATTTTTATTATGAATTGTGATTAAATAAGAAGTGAAACATATGATCAATTTCAGGGTAATCCACTAGCACTTGATCTACCTTTGCCTTCCTCTTTGCATTCGAGATATTCTTAAGCCTAGGTTCTTTCTTTTCTAATGTACTTTCTTAACTTTAAATTGTACTCGAGAGTTAAATACAAATTTTGATTTTTTAAAGGATTTTCTACGTATGAAAAATACTAACAAAAAGTCATTGCAAATTTTGAAATAACATATTTAGAGAGGTAACCAAAACCATGTTAAGGCAAGCAAATGTCCAAGCACGATATGCGGATAAATTGAACCACAACATATAAAATAAATTGTCACGTAAATATGTGTGCCCTTCAGTTACAAAACAGGCTAAACCTTAATGTAAAAGGATATAAATATACAAGACATACAACTGTTTGGATATATCGAGACACAGCATGACCAATTACTTCACCTAATACGTAAACATGAAAAAAAGAGCAAAAGGGAAATAAAAGGAATTATTATTTTTAATAATATATTATGGCAGATTTGGTCACTTTATAATGATAAAATAGGGTGATTATTTTCCATTAGCAGACTTGTTCTTATACTTGATTAGCGAAATTGTTATTTCATAAAACTGTTATTACTTAAGAATGAAAATTCACAACTCTTAAGATAAAAAGAATAGCTATATTTTAACTTTTTATGATATATTTTTATGTTTATTTATTAAACTTTAAAATAATTATAAAAAATAACCATTACTTTACTCCATTGCTGAATGACTTTTATTCTATTGCATAGACCATATGTATGATTTTCCATTTGTGAATAAATTAATAAAGAATGAACAGAAAAGCAAAGCTGTCTCATTCCCCGTCCGAGTCTCTATCTCTCTCTTATGTCTTATGCACGCTCAACATCCAAGAACTCTTCCACAGTTGGTGCCTTGGTGGTGTTGTCCTCCAATTAAATCCAACATGAAATTCTCCTCTTCCAAATGAATTACTGTTCACAACACACTAGCAGCACCATAATCTTCATCTCTCATACTATAATCCTTTCCAGCTTGAACCCATAAAAACGGTCATACTCTTCACGGCGAGACAGAATTCCGATGGATGAAATGTATGGATTTTACTCTTCATCTGGAAGCGAGTTCTACACGGACAAAGCTTTGATGTCGCCGGAGAATCTGATCCTCCCTTTCGATTATCAATCCCTGCTTTGCACTTCCTCGTCGTTTCCTGATCACCGAACTCTCCATCATTCCGTGTTTGGACCCGATGGACTTCTCTCTGCGGTTTCCATGATTTCCGAAGCCGCGTCAATAATTCCCGAATTCCACACCGAAGATGATTTTGAAACCCTAATTAAGGCTAAAATCAAGTCTCATCCTTCTTATCCTCGCCTTCTTCAAGCTTATACTGACTGCCAAAAGGTCGTATACGCCGTTGCTCACTATAATTCTCTTCTACGGTATCTTCTCTTGGTGCAAGTTGCATCTATAGCTGATCGTATAATCAACTTAGTTTGCTTTGATTTTCTCTATCTTAATTGTATTATATCTCTTTTTTTTTTTTTTTAAAGCATGCACAGTAAATGAAAAATGAAGCAAGTTTCTTTCAGCTTTTAATGCTAAATCCAAGGCTTGTTTTGTGAAACTTGAAAATTCTAGTGTTTGAGAATAGTACTTGTTTTCGTTTCTGAACACTACAAATATATAATCCCCTTCCATTGGCTCGTGAAAGTAGACTCAGTGTTTCAGTGCTCTCTCTCTCTTTCTCTCTCCCTCTCTCTCGGCTTTTTCCAACTATTAGGCAGGAAAAACAAGTTTCTTTACAAATGAAAACTTCTAATGGAGTTTGAAAATCTAAATATGTATTGCTGCTTTTCAAATCAAGCTTGCGAATAATGTTCCAGGTTGAGCTCAAACTCGACTTGTGTTAAGGATTTAGTTATGCATGAATCCCGGTTATCGTTTTTTCTTTCGTGGATTAACTTGTGCATGTTGTATGTATAGTAATTGAAGTAGTTTCATTTTTCTGTATAAGTATAATTATATCGTGTAATATATGTTGCTCAGGTGGGAGCACCACCGGAAATAGTGAGTTTGCTGGAAGGAATCCGGCAAGAATCCACGTATGTCGCTCCGCACGATTCTGTCGTAACAAACTTGGGGCTTGTTGGAGCAGATCCTGAGCTGGACGAGTTCATGGTAGATTTCTTCCCTACTCTCTCTCTCTCTCACTCTCTCCATTTGAGGAGGTTTTCATTTTGTTTTTTCTTTTTCCCCTTAAATATGATTTGATTATAATAATGGTTGAATTTTTTTTATTTGGTAGGAAACATACATAGATGTGTTGGTGAAGTATAAACTGGACCTTGCTAGACCGTTGGATGAAGCAACGACCTTTCTTAACAAAATGGAGATGCAGCTCAGTAATCTCTGCACTACGTCTTCAGTCCCATCTCATTCTGGTCAGCCTCCCCTTTTATCTTTCTCTCTCCTCCATTTTTTGACTAATGTTTGATTATATATATATATATATATTATTTACTATCCGTGTTGGATCTTCTTATTAATTGTATAATGATTGACTTTTAGTTGTCACTAATCCCAATTACTTACTTATATTAGACGAATTAAAAACGTCTAACGCCGGCGCCAATATGGCTTACTTTGACAAGAAAACCCACAGGAACGGTCTAAATAAAAGACCAGGAAAACCGGGTTTCATTTTTGTCTTTGTAACTCCCGCCCGCTTTTTCTTCTTCTGGTCCTTATATAGTTTTGTCTCATTTAGTTCTTCTTCCCCAAAAGAGCACGTATTTTGCAGATAAAGATAGGTAGGATAATCTTAAACGCTCCACATTTGAGAAAGGCTTTAACTTCAACGGCAAGGGATAAAAACCCTAGAAATTTTGATAGGACACTTGTTTATCAGCTAATGCGTGCACATGGTTGGTGATGTTACTGTTTCAGATTTCGCATGTTTGTTTGTACTAAGACGAGAGGAGGAGTTATTACTCACCGATGTTGAGTGATCGATCATCTGATGGGGGTAATCAATCATGTGGAAGTGGATCTGTGGTAGTGCAACAGCGACAAACCCTTTTCTCTATTTACCGAGGAAAGGAAAGAGAGAGGGAGAGGGAAACCTTTTTCTCTTTTCAGTTTAGGTCTCGGAGATACATGTATATTTTTAGTGTGGGGAGAGAGGAATTATTGGTTCACTTACGTATTTACTCTATTCTACTTTCCACAATTCCACTCCCATTCTTTTATAGTGTTCTTTCCTTGTCAGAGAAAGACCGGAGTTCAAAACTAAAAGAGTTTCCTTTTCAGATTCTGATATAGACGGTATCTGACCCAAGACATGCAAGACAGTGGATTTCTAGTTTGAGCAAATATTTAACCATTAATGTCTGCTCCTTTCCAATAAACTCCGTTTTTTTATATGGTTTGGCTCAACCGAGCCCATATATCGCCTGTTTTATCGAGGCATTCCTTAGCTTCATTGAAATTTTGCTTTGAAATTGCGGTATCGTTTGCTTAGTAACATAAGCTTCTGGTACAGCCTATGGCCTCGGAGGATGTCGTTGCCACGGTAGACCCCTAGGTCTAGACTCTAGAATTGTTTCTGAAGTCTTTTCATCTGGTTTATCCGTCCGACCTCCAAATGACGAAGCATTTCTCGTGGTCAAAAAGTAGGTCATACTTCATTTCTATTTGAACCGCCTTATACCGGACATAACAACGAGATTTTATGCACTATATATATCCAGATGCACATTAGGCCATTAATTTCCGATAAGATAATAGTTACTATGATTTACTTAATCGACCTATTTCTTTTCCAAATCGCCTGTTATAATATCCTTGATAGGATGATAGCAAATGTTGAACATTGGTAGATACATCCAATTTTTCTCACTATGATTTCATGGAGACTCTTGTTACGAAGTTGAGGACTATAGCATTTTCTTTTCATATAATTGCTTTGTCGACAGTGATAAGATATTACAGTGGTACGATATCTGATAGAGAAAGTTTGCGATATTTTTACAACAAACTTGATGTTTACACACCTCTATACATTTATTGTCTTCATTGGGTGTTGATATATCACTTCCCTAGATAAAATTTCTGTAATTTTCTAGCTGCAGCTTCTGAAACATTTTGCTGTGATTTACTACTTATCCTCCCGTGTATTTCCTTTTGCTATTAGGTTTTTTTCTTTTTCTTTTAACTTTTTAGTTAAGAATTTTAGGTTAGTTCAATGATTGCATTTTTTTATTTTTTTTTCCACCTCCGATTGTAGACTGCTCTATTAATTTTGAAAAAGCTTGACCCCCCAAAATCCAATCCAATTCACGAGCCGAAAAGCATACGAATATTTTTCTTTGATACAAACCACGACTCAGGAGTGCTTACGTGATAGGATGCACTATCTTAAGCCATTCAATCAGGCTTTTGATTTGAATGAGTCTTTGCTTGCCATAGCACCTCTCTATTTAATTTGGTACTGTTGAAAATTGAACACTAAATTTCTATGTGGTTGCGATTTCTGAACATTCACTATGCTTTCATTTACCTCGTTATGAACTCAGTATAATTTTTTCTTGTATAATTTTTTCTTCCTTTCTATCTATCTCCAAAAGCCAGGTGTGAATGAACACATGGATTCTCGCCATCCTGAATAGAACTCACGACGAACATAAATCGTGAAATTTTCCTTTCTGAATTAGTAAGAAGACAAAAACTGTTGCTGTAGTGTCCTCCAATGGCTACTGTTGAGTTTGTCTTTGAAATAGTAAGTGATATGGAATTTTATGTGTTAAGGCTACAAAACTAGTATGCGTGTTTTCATCTGTAATGGTGAATAAATGTGCTTGCTTAGTTATAATATTAATGCCCTGCAATGGGAGGTGTCTTTTTCTGCTTTTTATAGAACTTCAAGTTCCGAGGGAACATGAGTAAATATAGATGGGGGACCATAAAAAATTTACATATTGGAAATTGTATAAGGTCTGATTAAGGCTGATATTACAAAAGTAATGAGGCATGCCTCTTTTCTTCACTTTTCCATCCCCCTATTTCTAGTTCACTGCGGCAAACGGTTGGTGTTATTTTTTTTTAAATCTGTCAGAAGTCATGAAGTTCATTGAAAGCATATGTTTTCCATTGTCATTATCAGTTATAAATAGAATTGCATCAGAATCTCTCTTCTCACGTGAAAATAGATCATAGAAGCTTTTCTAAAGGACTCGAGGTTTGACGATGCGCTGCTCCTTTTTTCTGCTTCCTTCACATATTCGATTCTTTTCAAATATTTTTAGCTCTTAAAGCTTCATTAACGTGCTGGCTATAATTGTACATGGTGTGATGGTGCATTAACAGTTTTAAGAATCATATTTGTGGGTAGACAAACAGTTAGATAAGCGTAAAGCAAAACACATTTTCTGGCAAAAACAATACTGCATAAAGTACATAGAAGTGTTAAGTAAGACATGCGGTTCAGGTTGCCTCTGTTTGGCGACCATTATTTATTTGCTTAGAAGCACAATTTTCCTTTTGCAGGATGCACCTGTCATGTTATCTTTTTGATGGTTCTTCAATTGTTTCCATACTTTTTGTGCTTTCTTTGTATTCTTTTGTGTAATCTGCAGTAGTTTGTTTTTCATTTTCTTTTAAACCTAAGATTCCAATTCTCAATGATAGGAAAAACATGTTGGCTGGCATAGACTTGAGTAGTATCTTCATTAGATTAAAGGTTGGGGTGCCTTCTGCCCGAGACAACAATGAACTTGATTATGCTATGTAGAGACGGTGTCCTCAAGTAATAGAAAGAGAGATGTTTTCATTACACAATAGGAAGAGGAATTTTCTGAAGAAGTACAGAATACGGTTTTCATATATTCTTTAGGGATAAATTTGGAGGAGTGCGTGTTGGTTGTTTTGCATTCAATATTAGGATTCAAGAACTAATTTAGTTGTGGATGGATATACACTGCACTGCTGGCACGAGGATATGTGAATCTTTGTGATAATAGAATTTTACTTGATAATGGATCTTTAGGACTTAGTGGGGTGAGTCATGATCAAAGGTCGTAGAATCAATCATAAGGTCATGTCCATGCAAGTTTGGAATACGTTTGACAGATCTAGATACAGATGTTGGCTCATTTTTTTATTTGCTTAGAGTTTTAAGGATGGAGTGTCTATTAACAAAATTGATGCTTATGCCATGAAGCAACATATAATTTTTCTGGTGGTCACATTATTTGTTCAACGATTTCAATATCCACTGGATGAGAGTTCCTACTTTTGTGCAAAATGCTGTGCCTTCGACCAAGTGTTGTAATTACAGTTCAATCTGAGTTATTAATGTAGGAAATTGATTGTTGGCCAATATATATATATATATATAGTAAATTGATGATGTCATAATGTGCTTATGTAGGAAAAAGATTCAATAGTGTGCTTATGTAGGAAAAAAATTCAATAGTATTAACACCGTATATTTTGATAAATAGTTTGCAAGTATTAAGTCATTATGTGGGAGCAGTTTCATTAGCTATTAATTATTGCCTTTGAGATTATCTCTGTCAGTTCGTGATATCAATTGTAAATATGAGAGGTCGTTTGGACCATTATAACCCAGTTAGTCGATTGATCATATGTTGGCAACATTCAATGTCTGTAATTAGTAAGCAAGAATCTACATACGATATTTGATGAGTCTCCACGTGGTATTACAAAGTAAAGGAAGAACATGTTTGCTTAGAGGAATCATAGTGAATCAATTCCCTTTAAGAGACCAAATACTGTGCCTTCGTTTCCCCTTTATCAGAATTGGAAATCGGATTTCACGTATTGTTAAGTCATTTCCATTAATGATGCAGGAGGTTAGTAGACGGTAGACGTGATAGTTGATTGATGACGCTCTTGGTTGTTTAGTGTAAAGCATCTTTCAATGATTGAGATATATCTAATAGTGATGATTTTAAATTAAGTGTGTCTGTGTTTTATCTTGTTTACATTTTATGAATGTATATGTTTTCAAAGGGTAGGTTAACTCTTGATTAACATGAAGACGATCAAACTGGTTAGCTTCCAACCGTTCAAAGATATGTTTGTATGATGCTTGTAATTTGTCTGCTTTACCTGGAGATGCATTCTCCAATAATCTTTACTCTGAAAGAGAACGGTTTTCCATGTGGTTAGGATGCAGTTCATTTGCGTTCTTTATTACTCTGCACATAAGTGAGACTTGTAATAATGCCATGATTTGTCTTAGCACTAAGTGGAATTGTTTGCTTCCCCGTGCTGAATATTGTCGCCTGTATATTCGGCTTCTTTTTTATGCGAAGCATGATTTCCTTCGCTTATGCATCCAGATTGATGGTAAATAGGCTGTTATGAAACTGTGCCGAAGTCATGAAACCGAGTTACGTGGAAATATATATATATATATATATATAAATCTATGGCCAAGTGCAGATAAAAGCCTTTTCCCATTTGGCGAAACCTGTCTACCAAGACAATAATAAACATGAATATGACATGATTATGAATATGATTTTTGAAAAAAAGAAATACAATTTGGTTGTGACATTTAAGTTTCTTTCTTTCGTTTTTTTTTTTTTTTAAAGAATCTTATTAAATTTCTCATAGCAATGGGTTACCACGGAAGGAAAGGACTAGATCAAAGAAACACCCAAGGTGATGTTTGATTGGTTATTAATAGCCCTCGAAAGGAACAGAAAAAACATAAGAATTTCATACCTTCTAAATAGTTTCATATAAAAAGTCTGGTGAAAAATCCCATAATAGCTTTCAAATTAAGAACTGTGCTATAAAAGAATTGTGGTAAGTTGTCTTTTCTTTACACTGCCTTTATAACCACCTCTCAATGTGTGTCCTGTGAAACCCAATGGTATATAGGTTAGGGGCGCTGGAATTTTTGTTATTTATTTATTTTTTTAATGCCAGGACCATCCATTAGATCCTGGCTATGCTAAAAATTAAAGTTAATTTTTAAGAGTACAAGTCCACGTAGTATACGAACAAATTAAAATTTACAATTTTCAAACAATCATGCCTTGTTGGCCAAAAAAACAATTAGACCTTGTCTTGATAACTTCTTTTATTTCTTCTCATTTTGATTGATTATGATGCTAAATGTGCCTTTTTGCTATTAATTAATATATATATATATGGATTATATGGCTGCGTTATTCAAATATATATTTAATTTTTTAAATTTATTACATTTGATGGCAATATTTTATGGGATGGATGTCCTAAACGTAGTTATAAAATACAAACTTGGAATACTGTGGGTTTCTTATTCTTCAAGATGAGAAAATTTTTATACTCTATAGTATTCTGTCTGACCCTAAAAATTTCTACAGGCTATAGTGTTGATCAAGTTTGAATGGCGACAGTAGATGCCACTATTTTACTTTGTTTAGGCCTTTTCAAAGTATCATTCATCTGTGGGTTCCAAGAACCCTTGTAGGCTCATGATATGGCTTCATGCTCCGACCTTGGAGTAGGTCATATATAATAAAAGGTAGTAGTGGTACTAATAACGGTAATAATAATAATTGCTTTGACCTTAGAATAGGTCATGTAATAATAGTAGTAGTACTAATAATAATAATAATAATTATAATAATAGGCCGAAATTGTGAAACCAGCTTGGAGTGTCGATGCAGAAATTGTTTCAGCCTTGCCTTTGGCAGGATTCGGAACGAAGGTGGTTGGGAGCCGTACTTGACTGCGGTTTACCCTTAAATATTATTAGCCATTGCTCTCTCTGAACTAGAATTTCTTATCCATTTGTCTCAAAATATTCTCATTAAACACAATTTTGTGCGCACTACCCCTTATCTAATAATAATTATAACAATAGCCATTCTATTCTTTTTTTTTTAATATTAAATAATAATTTTAAAAGCTAGCTGTTCTATATTTTTGGTAGGGGAAAAAAAAATCGTGTTTGTGATGTGATACTTAGTGATTAGTGGCCAGTGAATAAAGGGTAAGAAATGTTTATGTTGGTTTCAGAACTTCCTGCAGTGTTCAGAGAAAGCTGTTACGTATAAAACCTTTGTTCGATATAATTGCCATGTTAACGTTTTTGCTGGTGCTCTTTGGTCATGCATAAAAAGAAAAAGAAAAAGAAAAAGCTGAGGTAGGGAAGTAGTTCGTAGAAGGCATTTATCTTCCAAGGGTAGCCACTAGACTAAAAGTTCGACACATCAAGTCACCCTTTTAACAGGGACAATACAAAATATGAGAAACTATAAATGGTTCATCCCTTCCCCCATAGTCTTATAGAAAAATAGGAGGACATGCGATGGTGTGTGATATATGTTGGTTTAATGGATAATGCATATGCAAAACCCTAGAACTAATATGGTTTCATCGTCCAACACATAAAAGGTTTTAAAAGCATAACATGGACAACACACCAAACAGCAAAGATGGCCACACGGTGACAAAGCATGAATAAATGAATGATATATAGTGATGGCGGTACTTGTTTCTATGGACTGAGGTCGAATTTGGCTTCAACTTTAGAGAAATCCCGTGTGAAGCGGGTGGTTGTCGGAGCACCGCACCTTCACATGGACTCCCGCAGTTTTCGCTGAGATGCAGCTTTTTGGGACTTGTGTCCTATTCAATGCTCTCTCTCTCTCTCTCTCTCTCTCCCTCTCTCTCTCTCTCTCTCTCTCTCTCTCTCTCTCCCCTCCTCTTGCCCTTTCTTTCTTCCAGTGCTCTTCACCTCCATTAACATTTGTTCCTTCATGCGCTGGTAGGGTCAGCCGATGTCTTTGCCACGTGTCTGTCTTCCGGTAGGTCCTAATTCATGAAAACCACAGGGTCCCTATCTCTTATTTGTTTGCACTATCATCGAACCCCGTGAAATACGTACAAAGAGGTAACCAGATTACTGCATCACATAGATGCTGCAATATGCACTTTGTTTTTAATTAAAAATATGCACGAGTAAAAGAGAATATTATGCATGCTTTCTCAATACTATCCATGTTTGATACATATATTTTTGGAAAAAAGAAGAATACAGCATATATGGGCTTGTATTTATGCCCTTTTTGCGAAAAAAGGATTTGGACTTTGTAATCATGGGTTTAAAGGTCTATATCTTCAAGATGCTCTTATTGGAAGATCTCCATGAATTGAAAGATCACAATATCTGATGTGGCAGTTTTAGCCCTCATTCTAGCCAATGTGGATGGTTAACTCAGATTGTCACGTTGTTATTTTTATTTATAAATTTTTTTTTTGAAAATTTTGAATGAAATGTTCTTTATTTTTTTAAATTAAAACCAAAAATATTTTTAAAAGTTCTCTCTCTCTACAATACCTTGAGTCTTTCTCCCTTCCCCTTTCATCTAGTCATCACTCAAATAATCCTAAATCAAAATTACGATCATGATTTTGGAAACTAATCCCCAAGATTTTTTGCTTTTATTCTTCAAAGAGAATGAAAGAAAATCGTAGGAAAGGAAATGCGAATTCATCCAAAGATCATGAAGAAGTAAGTAACACGATAAAAGAAAAAATTTGGTTTGAAATTTTCATAAAAGAAAATTCGTAGAGAGATAATGATGTGATAATTTGAGTTATCGATCCCTATTTGCTCAATCGACAGTTGAAATTCCCATGTTAGCTACTGTTACTGTTTGATTTGCAGAGACCTTTAAATAATAGTATCTTAAAAATGTGGGTTTTTAATTGCGTGATTATAAAATTCATGGCCTTTTTCACAAAAAGGTATAAATACAGGCCCCCGTACTGCAATTTTCCTATTTTGTTTTTTCTTTAACTAAATTTATATTATAGAAGTCAAGGGTTAAATATAAATACCATCCTGGCGTAAAGGGCAGTACAGGGGCATTAGTGGGGTCTTGGTTCCAGTACGTGAAAAGATGGTGGCAAAGTAAGTCCGTGCCTTGCGGGGATGTTGGTATCCCATCCTTGTCCCCATGATTTGACGGCCCTGAGTTGTCTATTTCATAACAATAACCATGAAGTTTTTTTCTCTGACTGACAGTTGACGCAACCTCACACTGAAGACTTTGTCTCCATATTTTTTATATCTCCTCTTTTCCACTTCCTACTGTTTTACCACATAAGCCACTTGTGCTTGTGTCCTCACTTGGCGCCACCAACTTTGTTTTGGTGACTACGAATGTCGCGGGTATTGTTATTCTCTCTCCCACTTTGGGCTCTTTTCTTACTAAGCCCTAACCTGAACCCCTCCGGCCCAGTTCTTCTCTGTTTGGATTGGTTTCCTTAAACCACCAAATTAAAATTCCCGAAGGTAGAAAACCTTTAATACCTGACAATTCAGATTCAATTGAATATCTACACTTCCGCTACGATTGGACTAAAGGAAGGAAAGGGGAGGGGGGAATTTGAAGAGAATGTTCTCCTTTTCGCTTGTTTTAAGGAAAGAGAGAAAAGGGAAAGGAGAAGGATTTAGAGAACTTGATATCGGAGAATTTGGGAAGAAAACGATAAATTTATCCTTATAATGAAACTACATGTTTATGCTTTAAGGGTCTTTATGGTATTTTAATAAAATAAAAATTTATATTACAAATTTTCCTCCCACTTTCTTTCCTTCCTTAATTTCTTAATTTTTATTTTCTTTCCCCTCTATTTCTTTCCTTCTATTTTTTGTTTCTCTCCTAAATGCCAATTTCTTTCCTCTTTCCAAACATACTATTAGGCCTTCCACACCCAAGTTTGACCTCGCTTCTGATTAAATGGAAAAATGATGTTGGCCGTACCTTTGAGACTACAAATCGACAAATCGGCTGAAATAGCTCAAAACCCTCTGTGATCAAAGACACAAATGAGAACACAAAGCCGATAGGAAAATAACAGGAAGCACAAGCATCTTACAGAGACACTCTAGTCAAATCTACCACCGTAAAAATGTATAAGAGCAAATTTTCTTCCATGATGGTGAAATGCTTATGGCACTTTGCACGATATTTCACTGTTGGGAAATGGACATGGCTACTCTACAGGGATATTGTAAGGTGATTTTTTGAAAAGTAATTAAAGAGTGACCGTGGTTCATAAATGTATCCTTTTTAACAATTAGAAAGTGAGAATCAACCTGTGGTGATTGCCAACATGGGACGTCCACTTGTTTAGGCATAAATCGTCTAGTCACATGTTAGCTTGTTGACAAACATCCTATGGTGATCGGCAACATGTTGAGTGCAACCTTCTCCGTTGTCAAAATGCGTTAAACCTAGATCGACGATGCCAAGCCTTAGGGGTTGTTAGCCAACGAGCTGATTGACAAGACAGAGTTATGCCAAACCAATTGTCTGAACCAAGATGCACCTCACTTGAAGCACCAAAGAAACCTCGTGACTTGATGCACACGGTGCGAAGTGGAAGCCTATGCATGGTATTCTCTAGCACAACCTAGTGTGCTACCTCCTAATGAGCCATCATTGCATGCTCAATCTCCTAGCAACCAAGATATGGGATATTCGGACATTGCTGACGAGATATTGATAGAGAATATGATAAACAATATGCAACTTAGATATCTTATGTTTTATCATAATTTATGCAACTTTTAGAAGATATCTTTAGGAGTATCAGTATCCCCTGGAGAACATAAGTATTTTAGGATATCTTTAGTAATTTTTTATTTTTGTAAAGTAGGTTATGAAGGTTTATATAAATTCCTACGAGAAACAAACGTGCTAGAAATATTGAGTTATTTTATCTTAGCTCATCATTGTTTATAAAGATGAGAAGCTTCTCTTTAACGAGTCCTCGACCCCTTTCTACAGGTGTTGCACCTAACTAGATCCTTTACCCAAGTCAGTAACATTCTCAAATCTCAATCTTATTAAGTTAAAAAATAAAGAATTTTGCGAGAAAGACAACAACTACCCTTAAATGTGTTTGCCTTGCTCTCAAAAGCTAAAAAACTCCATCGTCTCACCTCTCCTTGTGGGCCCAGCATAATATGTCTATCATAGCCATCATGTGAGAATAGTATCATGATAAATAAATAAGCAAATTAGACTACTAAAACAATCAAATTGTAAATTTTCCTCTAAATTATAGAGGGAGGAAGGAAGGAAGGTATCTCTACTACATGGTGATACGGTAGATGCTTATTGTTTTCTATATTCACTTTGTGATGTAATGATAGAAGAACCATATAATCAATAAAAATGCACATAGGAACGAAATGACATGCAGACTTTACCTCCTAAGCTTCTTAGGTATCAAGGAAATCACATAACTCTCTCCAATCTTACAGTTGATGCTGCAAGCCCTCAGGCATTGTCTTATGAGGATGCTCTCCGAGGCTGTTTTATATACTTGTGTAGATTCCACTGTTGATATCTATAGAATTTACAACCAATCTCATGGAGAACTTTTTCCCAATTTTCATTCTTTCGATCGGCATCAGACTTATCCTGCAAACAGAAATGGTTAATGCTACATCAAAAAGATATTTTTAAAGGCATGTAATTAAAGAATATAATAAAAAGCTTACATAACTTTGATGGTGATAGTCTTTAATACATCTACTAGCACCATTGACCATGCTTTCTTCCTTAATCAAAAAAGCATAGCTTGAATTTTGTTGGTCTTGACCTTCATGCTTTGCCTTATTGAGCTCTCTTCGTCCAAGGCTACTCGAAGGCCTATATCCTGAAACTCATCAACACTTCCCTTATACCCTTATGCATATGCAGTCTATTCTTGGGAATGATTATCACGGATCAAGCAATGGGTCCTCATCATGAACGTATGAAGGTTTGACTAATATATGCCCTGCATGCTTATATATATATTGGTCATAATCAACTCCTTAGGAGAGACCATTATCTGAGGTACAAGAATATCATCTTTCAACTTGTGCCTAAGGATGGCATACAAGAATTATAAGAAACTAAGTTGTTGATGATAATAACCGGGTCCCTCCCTAAGAATGTTGCTGAAAAACTTAGATCACAGATTAAGAGAATTTTAGTTTAAAGTGAAATAAATATCAATAATAAAGTAATAGAACTTAAAAAAGAGCTAATCGAAATACACCTTTTAAATAATTGACTAGATATTGATAGATTTCTAAAAATTTCTCAAAGTGCGATTTCGCCATTTATAACTTTAAAACGTGAAATATCACTTTGGTAGTTGCTAGAACTCCAAAATCATCAATAAAAGGACCATAAGTAATGACGGATTTGGGGCTTTAGCAATCATCTGGGCTATATATACTTATTTTCAAAGGTTATAGAGAAGTATAGTCACAATTTAGGAGTTTAAAAGGTGTACACATATTTGACCAATATTTTATAAGGAACTTGCAGTTTGTCCCAAAATGAGTACCAAACATTAGTTCTCATCACTATTATTAATGAAAGATCATCCGTGTGTTTTGCACCATCACTACATTAATCAAAAGAATGTGTTTAGTTTGACTAAGAATTTGGTAATAACTACTCGAATTCTATTAATATTTGGCCTATTGGGATTAGGTAAGCTTTGCTTTTCTCTAGTTGGAGTGTTTCATCCATTTAGGGTAGCTCTGTAATCTCATGTTCAACACAGTGATATGTATGGAGTAATTCTCAATTGAATGTGGACCTTCCAAACCAATCTCCACTTATATGATTCTTTAGGTTCTTTTATGGCAGAAAACCCTAGTTATCAATAATATGATTCTCATTTTCACATCATGTCCAATTGGCACTTATGTTGAGCATAGGTTTGTTATGCTGAGTGTTGTACTACTTGAAAAGGAATGCTTATCTTTTCGAAACGTAGTTTTGTTGCATTATGCTGACAATAACCATAGAAGTTATAGGGCTTTGGTTGTGTTTAGCTAAAAGTAACAAACCACTATTATGAGTTTTGAGCCCCTCCGCTACGATATAATTGACTTTATTTAGCATGCATTCATTGTAAACTTGAATATGATATAATGGCCCCATGAAAAGACCCTAGAGAAGGTCTCTGTATATTTGATTACTAGAAGACAAAATTTCATGGTGTCGACAAGCACATAATCAAGTTTTTAGTAGCTCTGTGGTAAATGGGGCTTGGTTTCTCATGGAAGCTTGAGAGCAGAGCTTAGAACTCAGAAATGGTGAGTGCGTTTAAGTGGAGCACAATGAAAGCCCTTTTTTATTTTTATTTTTTTGGGTCATTGTTTAACGTGATGCAACTAAACTAAATACGGGAAGGGCATATCTTCCTATAGATGGTATGGTACACAACTTGACGAACTTGAATCTATCAATGATGATATGCTCAACATAAATTCATGTTGAAAGTGGCATAACAAAGATCTTTACATAATCGCATATAAAAGTCAATGGCTTTTTTTTTTTTCTTTTTAAATCTAAAAGATATAAAGCGTATAGGTGTATACAAAGTGGTATAGACAGACCCATACTGCTGGCTACTAATTGGATAGATAGTTATTCCAAACGGATGGTTGTGCTGATCGTGAGGTTATCGATCAACTTCATGGGAGAATCATTCTTGTGAGTGATATTTAAAGCTTAGTTGATATAGATAAACTCAATGATTGAGATCTTCAGCAGATAGTATGGATTCTTAGTCTAGATAAAACATACCTTAGACAGATGATTGGTGGTGTGGAAGATGAATTTTCCACAATGAGAACCTAAGTTATTCTCAAAACTGACTAGGTTGTATTTCCCTTAGAGTATCCATCTATGACACATGTTTACTTTGATATTCCTATACATATCTTGCCTTTGGTAGGAGATAATATCATCCTTCTTTTGTGCATGCATACCTTGGACAACGATCCTTAAGACTGACATCTCTCAGTAGTGTTTGGGTGGATGAAAGGGATGTAATGGAGCATGTTGATGCGCGGGCCAATCCGTTGGTCAATGAAGATGAGGACCCATTGCTCAACCCTAGGGGAAATCAATGATGAGAAGAGACTGCGTACATACGGAGGGGTAATTATAGGGGTCCAAGTGCCGAGGAAGTGTTTTTGAAGATGGAGTAAAGGCCCAAGCTGGAGCTACGTTTGTGTAGCGCCCGAAAGGGTGGAATTGCTGGAGCTTTAACTTGAGTTTAGAGCTCAACATGTCAAGATTTCCGTTATACTTTCTTGATTTAGGAAAAATAGCGTGAGTAAAGTGCTATTAGACGTGCATCAAATGGCCAGTGCTATAGTTATAGTGAGCTTCTCTGTATTATGATTTAATTATACATCTTTGAAAGTTCATTTCCTTCCCACATGGGCATAACCTAAAATGGCGAACCATTGCTGCTGCTTTAGCTTTAGTAATCCAAATGGCTAGAGAAGATTCTCTGAAATTTTCACGGCATTAGTCTATTTTTGGTGGGTTGGGGTGGGATAAAGCATCAAATATTATTTTTACCCTTTTAGCTACTTGCTACTCTAGTGTGATCATAGTAGTTAAAATTGCGATTTTACTTATATGATTTTACAAGTTACGATTTTATAAAACTTTTCCAAATTAACTTGAAAATAAAAACATTTTTATAGATTCTAATAGAATCGCAAGTTTACACATTCAACTTAGTAGAAATTTATGTTTTTAAAAAATAAAGTTCACTTAAAATGAATTGAAAGATTTGGTTCTTTACAATTTATCACTTTTTTAAAATAAAATAATAAAAAATAAAATTGACTTTACTTATTTTTCTTTTATACATGTTAGATTATATATTAAGAATTTTTTATAGAAAAAAAAATTATTTTTTTAATTTTTTTATTTTTATCATGTATTTTAAGTTTTTTTTTTTTTTTTTAAACTGCTATAAGAATATCTATGGGTTTAAAAAGATATTTTATATAAGTTGTAGAAATTTATATTTATACATTTCAATTCTACATTGTGATTTTACAGATTATTTAATAATTTGAAGTAGAATTGTAAGTTTAAAAAACTTGAATATGATGAAAAATCATGGTAAATTAACATTTCCTTTTCTTTTTGTGGTCACTTTTCCCAGGAAGCTATATATTTTTCCAAAATGTGGTAAATTTCTTTTGTCACAGCACCCCTACTTAGTTTCAATAGCTTGCGACAAACTTAAGTTTGCCTAAGATGAGAAATAAAAAAAGAAAGATAAATAAAAATCACGTGCCTTAGCAACATGAGGAACAGCAAGTCTAGCACGGCTGTAATGTTTCTGCTTGATGAGATATTATGTCTTAAATTATATTTAAGTTACTACTTTAACTAGCATTTAAAATTTAGCTCTAGGGTTTTCAAAGATACTCTTATATATTATTCTATTGGAAGGAAAAATATAGATATTGGAGATGTTTACCCCTCTACAACCAATGAAAGCCTTGCCATTATTCCTGAAGGTGCCATGATATCTCTTCACCTGAGCGGTCAGGTGGTTACGCTGCCTACCCCTAACTGCATTGGTGAGGAGGAGAAGTACGACCATGATTGCATTTTCCATTCACTTAGCCTGTTGACGATTATTAAATTCTCAGAAGCTACTTGGTTTGTGATAGTTAAAATTTGATCATCTCGAGGTGTCTGTGATATTGCTTATGTTGTTACAAAGTCGATGGTTTAACTGTCTTGTCAAATTCTCGAGGACTGGTTTTCATAATGTCGATTTTTGTTGAAAGTTTTACCTGGTCAATTAACTTGGACGGGTACGGCACTTTATTTCCTTTAAGAATGATTAAGCACTTTGCTTATGAAATGACTTGCAATTTGTTGGGCAGATGAAGGTGCTGTATCATCAGATGAGGATTTCAGTGGAGGGGAACTTGAAGTACAAGAATCTCAGCCAAGACGAGAGGAATGTGACCTTAAAGATAGACTGTTGCGGAAGTTTGGCAGCCGCATAGGAAACTTGAAGTTGGAGTTCTCTAAAAAGAAGAAGAAAGGAAAGCTTCCAAAAGAAGCAAGGCAAACACTACTTGAATGGTGGAACAGCCACAACAAATGGCCATACCCAACGGTAATTGCTACTTAGCCAAAAGAGAATTTTCATCTAACATCTCCAAATTAATTATTGGCAACATGAAAAAGGAAGATCTTGTTAACAAAGCTAGTCATTATGCGCTCGAGATTCATAAGTATATTCTCTGTTTCTTTCCAAATAATACAAGATAAGGTTTCTTAGACTTAGGTGAAAGATGGGTGGTCTATGTTTGTAGGAAATGGATCATCTTTATTTACTTTCCTTAAGTTACTCTCTTCAGATGTTGGTACATATAATCAATGGCTGAGATTATAAGAAATATGACGACACTATATGATATTTAAAAAATTTAAACAATTTCAACGTTAATTTGAAAATTGAGGAAAGAGTAAATTGGAGAGAATCCGAATCCATGTTTGTAACATCAGCATCTTTATTTTTGGATCATGAGCGGCAAGAGAACTTTCAAGTGTTTGGCTAGATGCAAAAGATAGTGGAATCAACTTAACCTCAATTGACTTCTCGATTCTCATGATGACTCGTTTTTTCGCACTTAACAGGAGATTGTTTACTTGGAGAATAATATAGCTGTGCCCATGCATGAGTTGCATCTGAAGGGAGAATGTTGAATATACTGCGATTTTTCAAATTGAAATCGTAGTTACTAAATTTTAATGATTGCATCGAAGCTAGTTGAATACCTTTGATGTAGGAAATGACTTCTACTAGAACCGTAAAATCTCTCATTTCATACAGGTTGCAGGACATGGTAGTTTTCCTGTTTTGTTCTATTCATGTTGTTTTAAATTATATGATTATTTTAATCTTTATCTTTGCTTAGGAAGCTGATAAGATCTCTCTGGCTGAATCCACGGGGCTTGACCAGAAACAGATTAACAATTGGTTTATAAATCAGCGAAAGCGACATTGGAAGCCATCTGAAGACATGCGTTCTGCTCTATCGGATAACAGTCCTGGACAATTTTATGCAGGTGATTGATTTGCAATTTATTTTGAAAAGCATCTGTGTGGAAAAACTAATCGTTTCAAGATGCTTATTTGAATCTAGAAATCATTAAGACTGCAATTCTCAATTTGCAAAAGCAAGTATTTATAATTGTATGTTGTTGCAATAGCTTTGTTAATGAAACATTAAGATACAAATTCATCAAATGCCTTGATCCTTTTATACACGATACTTATAGTTTTGAGGAATGTAATGAAAGTATATGATGGTACAAAATTCATAGAGCTCCAATTGGTACTTACCTTAAAAAACAGCTAAAAATTGCAGATAAAGTCTATGTATCCAAGTTTAGGGGGGTTCATGCGGCAGGCAGACAACTGAAAAGGGGAGAATATTTTATATTAATTGCTTGTCTTTCCCCATGGTTCAAATTGCTATTGCTAGAAGACTCAACAAAAGCAATTTAAAGTAAGGCGGAAAAAAAGGGAGGAATTTTATCTGTGGCTTTTAACACGGTTATTGGGAGAGGGAAAAGTGAGGGAAGGAATGTTGAGGTAAAAAAAGAGAGGGAAAAGAATTTAATTTCATTGTTTGGTTAAGGAGGGAATTAGGTTGGAAGGAAATTAGGAGAGAGATTTTCATGGGCCTCACTTATTTTTGTTCCCTCCCAAATTGGAGAGATAGGGGAGGGAAAGTGAAAACCTATTGTATTTCCAAATTTATCTCTCTTTCATTTTTCTTCTCTTCTTCCTTTATTTTTTTTTTTTTAGGGCAATCTATAATTTTACATTATACTTTATTTTTTTTTAATGATTATAATTCTTTTCATTTTCCTTTTTCCCATTAAACATATTGGAAGGAATCAAATGTTCCTATAATTCTTCCCCCTGATATTCTTTCTTTCCATAGTCTTTTCCTCCTAACTATTTCCCTCTTACCAAACAAAGTGTTGACTTCTAGTACCAGCTACATATATCCATTTAATTTTGTTATGTTAGACAACCTCACACCTTTAAAACTTGCTATGCTAAGCTTCATTTGCAGGAGTCCTCTTTGATGTACTAATGTATAAGACGTGGTTACCACGAGTGATGATTATCTTTGTAATAAAAGTAACCACTACGCTCATGTTTCATAGATATAGCTTGATATATGAAACTGACGAAGTCGAGTTCTTTGTTGGTGAGTGGCGACCATCATTGTAGTAGGAGTAGATCAATCTAAAACAATGTGGCAACAAGCGCTTTGAAGACATTAGCAGTCCATATGTATAAAGTCAGAAATTTGATTGCTTGGTAGTGATAATACTAAGTAGAATCATGAGTTTTCATTATGAGAGTTATTTTTGCAATGATGTTATAGAGAAGAAAGGAAGTCCAGAAAATGAGTCTTTTGTCTAAATATCTTTTTTTTTTTTTTTTAATTACAGTGAACTTTTTCTCTGGCGAAGCTTAAAGAGTAGGTTTGTTCTTTTCTAGGCAATATTTATTCCATAGAAATTATAAGCATCAACTCTTTGTATTGATACTTAGGCTAAAATAAGTATTATGATGTATTAGTAAGAAAGAAAAAAACCTAGAAATATATTGCAGTTGGTTCTCTTAAACTAAACAAAATAATTTCACCACTCATTAGTTTCTTGATCTTAAGATTTCTTTTCTCCATATTAGTAAAATAACTCAAAATGGGACAAGGGAAGAGAGAAAGCCCTTTAAAGTGACCATAGAAAAGTCACCTGATCACAAAGTAGTAAATAATATCCTAATGGGGGATTGGATTTTAAACTCTCGCAAATCAGGCCTGAAAATGAGTCAAAATACCAAGAATTCACCCAAGAGTGCTCGAATAAGTCAATAACACAAGAAAAAGCATTAGGCGAGGAGCAACGTAGACCTGTTAGATCGTAGGGGATTGAACCGTGCTGATGGTGCTTAACAAATGAAGCATAGAGTGGTCGCATAAAGGCAAGGATCACCAACCTACTTATCGTAACATGAAGGGAATTCAAGAACGAGCCTGTTGGTTCATCAGTTGATCGACTCGACTTGACAGTTCATAAGTGGACTAACTCCCTTTTTATATTCCTTTGCATTTTATTTGTGTTTTAAGTTATATTTAATTACAAAACTACCATTATGCTACGGTTATGTTAGGATTAGTATAAAATGTCACTTTTATCATCTTGCAAAGAAGGATCACGCACTTGTGCCGGTTGAATCTTAACAATCAAATTAGTTATTTGATTGTGACGATTCTTTTCCTTGATTTGGTTATCTTTCTGGGTAATATTGAGGTAGCCTAATTGATTTGTTGTTTTCCGAATTCCTTAGGTTATATCAGATTACGAATTACAGCAATCTTTTATTTGATCATTAGATATTGAATATGTACTCACCTTGTTTCAACTTGTTAATCACTATATCCCATACGTCATACCATCTTCCACCACTGAGATGTCCTACGTGCTCATTCAACCCCTAAGGACCATTCATCTAATTGTGCCAAAATTGTAGTACATATCCTTCATTAGAGGCAAGACACATTATAGTGGTATCAGAGCAAATGTTGGACATGTGTGATAAGATCGAATTGTTCATAGTCACCTCTATTAGTTGTTGTTGGTGGAGTTGCAAATTTGGTGTGTTTGTTGTGGTGGGCACGTAGGTGTGGGTATAGTTGAGGGAGTGTTTATACGATTGATTATTATAAGTTCCTTCTTGTTGATTATCGTTGTTGTTATTTGTGGAGGGCTGGTTGGAGTAATATCATATTCCGTTGAAGGTTGACTTACGCAGTGCATTAAAGGTGCTTTTGTTGAGACCTTGAGTAAGAGTTGCTTTAATTAAAAGAGTAGAGGTGAGTGATGATAGTAGTAGTGTCTATGCGGGTGAGAGGAATGATAGGAAGAATAGACAATGTAATTTATCTAAGTGAATCCACGATAATCAAATAATTGCACTTTACTAGATGTTCTACGGAATGATGCATATTATGATGATTAAGACTCCATTACTTGAGTTGTAAGCAGTGAGTAAGGAAGAGAAAGAGGAAGCAGTTGTAGCCTTAGAAGAGCAGATAAAGGTATTTGAAGCTATCGAAGGTGCTAATGTCAAAACCAATGCAAAGGATCTTACGCATCTCATGCCGCTTGTAGTCGATCGATCTCTACACTAGGGACAACCAAATGATGTTGTATAGAGGGAGAATCTGCTCTTCACTCAATGGCATGTGAAGAATAAGACTTGTTTTGTGATAATTGATGATGGTAACTGCACAAACATAGCTTTCATAACTTTTGTTCATGCTTAGAGATTGAGGGTAGTACTATATTCGCATCCTTACACTTAGCACTAGTTTGGAGAAAAAGGTGAGTTATATGTTAACAAGTAGGTTAGGATTCCATTGATGGTTAGGGATTATATGGATGACTTGTTATGCAATGTTGTCGTCATGGAGGTTGCTTATGTTTTATTGGGTAGGCCTGAGATGAATGACAGGTGACTTGTGTATAATGGATTTAAAAATGTCCATGTTTTTTATAAAGAATGAGGCATGTTGTTTTGACTTCAATGAGATCCAAAGAGATTAAGCGGTCTTATAGTTGTTGGGGGTAAATAGAAGGAAGGGTGCAATAGCTTGTTTATATGAAGTCTAAAACTTTCTTCTTGTAGATGAAAGACAATTGAATTTGAGGGTGAATCCTTTGCAACCTGGGTGGATAATATTGGATCCCAAACTCTCGCCAATGAAGCTCGAAAGTGATTTGAAGTACGAAGATCCATCCAAGAGCACAGAAATAAGTCGAGAATACAAGAGAAAGTATCAAATAAGGAGCAAAATAGATTGGGTAGATGGTCGGGATTGAATTGTCACGATGATTGACAAATTAAGCAAAGAATGGCCGCATAGAGGTGAGGATCACCGATTTGCCGGTTCAATCAAGACCGATCTGACAATTCATAAGTGGACCTATTCCTTTTTATTTTTCTTCACGTTTCATTTATGTTTTAAGTTGTATTTAACATTTCTCCAACGAGATTGAACATTAAGCCTTTTTGCTTGTTGAATCTCATAAATCAAATTAGTTATTTGATTATGACGATTCATTTTGTTAATCAAGTTATCTTCATGGGTTAGCTTAATTACTTCGTTGTTTTATGAATTTCGTCGGTTATAGTAGATTAAGAATTACCGCAATGCTTTGTTCAATTATTGGATATTTAATCTGTACTCACCCCCTTTCAACCCATTAATCACTACACCCTACACCTCATATCATCTCCCACTTTTGAAATTTCCCACGTATACATTCAACCCCTAAAGGACCATTTATCTATTGGAAGCAAGGCACATCATATCCCATGAGCATTATTTATTTATTGATTTATTTCATCCTATCAAAAAAACCATTTTTATGGAAGTTTTCTATACGGAATCATGAACATAGTCTAATATGCAATTCAAGAATTTATATTATATATAATTGCTTAAAAAGCTTTTACTATTAGCAGACAATTTCGTGGGAATATCTCATTTTTATTGCGTGATCCTCAGAGCCCTCTCATGGTGAAACTCTTTAATTTTTGCTATCTTTTGTATAACTAAACCATCCTTCATTTCTATCCCACTAAAAGAAAATCATCCTACTATTCCTAATCCTTCAAGTACATTGAACGTTAATGCAAACTCAAGTCTCTCTCTCTCTCTCTCTATATATATATATAGATAGATATAACCATTTAATTTAGTTAGTCTTGACAAACTTTTTTAGGAGCATGCATTGATGGTGCATGTATGTTAGTGTTGTTAATTTTAGTGAATCGCAGTAATATATGCAATTTTAGGTTATACCTCTTCTATATTATTCTCATCTGAATGTGTTTTATAATTGTTAAAAGAGGAAAAACAAGTTATTTAAGGAAAGCACAATTGCCCCATTTGTAATATATTTGACAGATTGTTTTCTAATATTACATTCGAAGTCATTTTTGATAAACTTATTACAGCTATGTGTGCTTGGTTCATTGAAATGGAATAATACTAGATAGGAATAACGATGATATAGGGATAGAATATGGCTGGAATGGTTATTTCGGTAGTTTGTTAACTGAAATGGAATGCTTATACTTGTGTTTCATTGGCCAGAATGGTTCAATGAATGAAAGCTCAATAACTAAAATAAAAGTATTGAAATACCACTGGTAGTTGTTTAATATAAAATTCAGGTCTTATATAAAATAAAAACTACTTTTAACCAAACCATTTATAAATTAATATATATAGTTTAAAACGATAACATGAATTTTTTTAAAAAAAATATGTACTTTTTAGGTTTGATTTAGTAATAAATAGTTTTATTTGCAAAGAGCCATTAAATAGTTTATTAGTATATTGCACACATTGCATATAAAATTATTTTTAAAAAAATGGTTTATCACATATAAAAGCTAGTGTTAGTAGAAAAGAAAATTGAAAAAGGTAAAAAAACTTTAAGAAATGTTAGTAACTTCAGACATAATAAATGCCATGGCTTAAAACCTATGTTAATGACTTACATCACATGTTCATCATAATATTTTACATGAACCATCCACATAATTCCACAAAGTTTGTTTCTTTCCCGAGTATAATCCAAAAAAACAAAAAGTGGGTATATATATATTTTCACCATAATGCCAAATCCCTTTACCTAATCCAAAGGAACTCCTAAAGCAAGATAAGTAAGACATATTTTAGTATTTCTACATGGAAGTCCACAAAAGTAAGCATAGTTATAGAGCATGACAACATAGACTTAGTTTCCTTCCAAAATATACAAAAGGGGAGGTATATACGAAAGCAATATTGTAAGCTTTGTTTAGATGCACTTTACTCATTATTCCTGGAAGTCATTCCACGTGAAGGCAATAACCTTTTTCATTTCTGTCAACCCTTTTGTCTCTTGACGATTACCATCCAACTAGTACGAATTACCTAATATAGTCTTATCAGAAGTTAGATTTGTCACAGCATCAATAAATTTATCCCCATCCGTCTGTATTCCTTTATCAAGTGTTGTTATAGCAATCAAAGTCTCAGATCTACCTTGTTCATGCATGCTTCTTCTTCTCCTTTTTGAAGAAGTGTGATTAATTGTTCTATCTTGAGAAACATTCTCTTCTACAGCTTATCAAGATGGCATCTCAAGAGTAGTATCATTAACTTGTTCATTCTCTCTATCTAGCTTCTCAACAACATCATCAGCAGTTTGTTGTGTATTTTTGTCCATGGAGTGATCCTTCCAGTATATTCATGACAATTTATTAAAGTATAAAAAGCTCTTTATTCGGCTGATATATATAACATATATAAATTACGTATGATAATTAATTTGATAATTATTCTTTTTATTATAATTTCTATCACTATCTTATTAATATTTACATGCCATATTATCTATTGAATCTTTTTTCTTTTTTCCATTTAAAGCCACTTATTGTTTGACCATATGTCATGTCATTAAATAATTCTATTTTTTTTGGTTAAGAGGGAAAAAAGGGTGGGAAAAGAATTTAATTTCATTGTTTGGTTAAGAAAGGAATTAGAGGAAAGGAAATTATAATAGAAATATTTCGCTTAGTGTCACTTATTTTTGTATCCTCCCAAATTGGAGAGAAAAGGGAGAAATGAAAACCTACGGTATTTTCAAATTTATCCCTTTTTCATTTTTCTTATCTTCATCTTTTATTTCTTTGAAGGGCAATATCTATAATTGTACATTATATATATATATATAATGTTCATAATCCCTTCCATTTTCTTCCTTCCCATTATTTAAACATATCATCCTTATAATTCATTCCTTTCATATGTTTTCTTTTCATATTCTTTCCCTCCTAATTTTTTTTTCCCTCTCACCAAAAATGTTAAGCTTCCTGTACCAGCGACATATATCCATTTAATTTCTTTATGATGGAAAATCTCACACCTCTAAAACTTGCTGTGCTAAGTTTCGTTTGCAGGTGTCCTCTTTGACGTACTACTGCATAAAAAGAGGTTCCCACGAATGATGATGACATCACTATACTTAATTTTCAAGTGTCCTTGAACATATTCTAGCTGCTCATTTCAATGTTCGTATGTCCACCCATGACTTTTTATCTTGAACCAGTTCTTCATTGATCCAAAAATTGGTTTTTCTTTTATGCTTTAATCTTGGCTTCAATTAATGTTTGGTTTTATAAACTTCGTGCATGCCCGATACATTTTGTTATTCTCCCATTCACTAACTGTATCTCGATTTTCAAAGCTTTGAAAAAGGAATAATGAAGAACCTCCATTTCTATACAACAACATGTTCATCATTTTCAAACGATTTTCGAAGCCTAGAAAAGGAAAACTCAGCTGATTTATTTATTCAAGGAGAGAGTGATTTATTTATCTGTGGGCATTTGATTTGAGTTATCTTTGTAATAAAAGTAAATATCATACTCGTGTTTCATAGAAATAGCTCGATAATGAAACTGAAAAAGTCTCTTGAGTTCTTTGTTGGTGAGTATTGGAGCAGCGACCATCATTGTAGTAGGAGTAAATCAATCTACAACGATGTGGCAACAAGCGCTCTAAAAACAGTAGCAGTCCATATTTATAGAGTTAAAAAAGTGGATTGCTGAGCAGCGACAGTGCGAAGTCGAGTCGTGAGTTTTCATTACAATGGCAAAGAAATTGAGTTTTCACAACAATAGTAAAGAAAATGAGTTTTTGCAGTAATGTCGACGGGAAAGAAAGGAAATCTAGAGCAATGAGTTTTCTGTCGAAGTATTCTTCTTCTCTTTTTTTTCTTAATTTTATCTTTTAATTTCCATACGGTGAACTTCTTTTTCTTTGGCCGAGCTTAAAGAGTAGGTTTGTTGTCTTCTAGGCAATATCTATTCTATTGAAATTGTAAATATCAATTCTATATATCGTTGCTCTGACATGAGTATTATGATGTAGTTGGAAAGAAAAAACCTAAATATATATGGTAGTTAGTTGTTTTAAACTTAACAAAATAATTTCACCACTCATTTGTTTCTTGATCTCAAGGCTTCTTTTCTCCGCATTAGGAAAAGAACACAAAATGGGACAAGAGAATAAGAAAAGCCCTTTTGAAGTGACCATGGAAAAGTCTTCTCATAACAAAGCATTAAATGGCAGATATAATATCCCATGAGCATTCTTTATTTATTGATTTATTTCATCTCATTGAGAAATCATTTTTATGTAACTTTTCTATACTTATTCATGAATATAGTCTAATAAGAAATTCAAAAATTTATTTGAAAGTTTATCGATTTCTTTAAGAGCTTTTACTATCAGTGGAAAATTTCATGGAAATATCAACATTTTTATTACATCATCCCCAAAATTCTCTCGTAACAAATTCTTTAAATTTTGTTATCTTTTATATTACCTAACCATCCTTTTTATTTATTTATTTTTTTCTCTCATTAAAAGAAAATCATTCTGAGTATTTCATTTAATTGATTTAGTCACATGGTGACAAACGTCTCTCTCTCTCTCTCTTTTCCTTTTATTTTAGGAGCTTGCATCGATGGTGCACGTATGTTAGTATTATTAATTTTACTGAATCACGGTAAATATGCAATTTAGGTTATACTTCTTCTACATTATTCTCGTCTGAATGCATTTTACACTTGTTAAAGAGAAAAACAAGCTATTTAAGGGAAGCACAATAGCCTACATTTCTAATATATTTAACATATTGTTTTCAAAGATTATATTCGAAACCATTTTTGATAAATTTATTACAATCACGTTGTGCTTAGTTCACTAAAAGAGAATAAGGTTGGACGGGAGTAACGATGACATAAATATAGAACATGGCTGGTGTCGACATCCATTTTTTTCCGACCCGAAGCCCAACTCATAGGAAGGCCCACAATAATTTGAAGGCAAGCACCCTACTCCCTTCAAGCACCATGATTTACTAGGGCTACTCTTTCCAAGCAACCGAACAATCACCATCCTTACCTAGACTTAGGTACAACATTTGTAGAGTTTTCAATGAGCACCTCCAAAGCTTGGTTCATCCCTAGATGAGCACTTGCCCCTTGAGCATACTTACTCCTCTTTTATCTCGAGTGCTAGCATCTAATCAAAGTTCATTAATTACCCTTTTGACATCCATGGTACGGCTAGCATACCCAACAACTCAAGAGGATGTTAGTGATGTGGATCCCAAATGTAGCTGCTAGTGTAATCGTGGCCAATCGACCTCTAGAGCCACCCTATTAACTACGCATTGCATGTCTCTTACCACTTGCTAGTATGAGCGAACCCCAGACCTTGATGTGTTTAAATAACCGTACCTATGCTATACTATAAATAGTATAAGAGGCTACCATATAAAGGGATAGAGACCTTCTCTTGAACTAAGAAAATGGTAAACTTTTGACCATCAGTCCCATTACTTACATACGGTTCCGAGGTCTCCAATCCCTTACTTGAAAAATCCTCTCTCAATAACTATTGATGACGAGAAACTTTACACCGAATGAAGGTGGCTGAACTCTTTGAGCTCACTACATTATTATACGTTGATCTACACTCTTAGTAGTGATGATGCTGATCATTCCCTTAATAAGGACTCTATACCGAGTAATTCGACTAACTGCTGTCAAGAGGTTTTTGTCGAGTGACGAGAAACTCACTTACCGGCCAAGTGGTTTTCTCTGGGCCTGTTACTATTTCTCTTATCACCCCCTTCTTATCTCGGCTCCCTTTATTGCTACAACATCTTGATCCCTCTTATTTATTGTGTTCAAAAAATTTTCATATGGGACTAATATTACACTACAACCTATCCACTTCATTTAACATTGTACTACTTTTCCATTTTTGTCTTTTGTCTTTTGTCTTTTGTCTTTTGTCGTATGCATTAAGAATTCCCTTTTTGTATATACTTTTTTATAATTTCTTTATTTGTAATGTTGCCATAAGGACTTACTATAAATAGTCCCTTTCCCTTATAAGCTACAGATAACTTGATGATTAGATGTTGAATATTCTGTTCTTGAGAAACAATCTTCTCTAAGTTCATTTTTTTCATATACTTTTATCTAATCTTGCTGAGTAGCTTAAGATTATTAGTGGGTGGACCTTGACATCAACTTGTGCGTCATATTAAGTAAGGTATCAAGTCGTGTTATGTTCATTGGTGAGTTACATCCTTTAAGTAGCTTCATGTCAACTACTCTAGTTTGTCCATAGACCGTTTCCCTCTACTTTCTTCAATATTTTGGAGAACCCAATTAGTTCAGATTTGCTACGGTAAGTCTTAGTAATAATTAAACTTCTAAGCACATTATATAGTCATGGTATTAGAGCTTGAGGTTGAGATCGAGAGTTGTGTAGTAATAGTCAGTCTGCTGTTTGAGATACTTGTGTACGTATTGAAGGCATCCGTGTGAAGTATATTTACTAAAGCTTTGTGTTGAGAATGTCAAATCCTAGTGTATAGAGAGAGATTAATGATGCTGATAGTGCTGCTCATGGTCATGATCGAGTTATCCAATAAATACCACATACTATTGATGAGTAGATATAAGATCTTGTTGCTATTGTGGCCAACCTAGCTATTTTAGTAAACAAACTCTTACAGACTAGAGTGTGAGAGAGGGTTACTAAGTTGAGCCAAGCTAAGAAATGACAGATAGGCCGAGAAGACAGATGAACGAGTGAGCTCCAGAAGCCTTTTTGGTGAACGCATTACCTTGACATGTCGATAGAGTTGTGAGAAGAAGGTTGGAGATGGACGAAGTAGAAGAGTATGAAGAAGAAGAAGACTAATATGTTGGGATTGATGAACATGAGTTTAGGGAGTCAAGAGGTGCCGAACATCTTAAGGTATAGATTCTGAGTTTCAATGGGTTTAGTAGTACTGATGATTACTTGGATTGAGAAGAGAAGATTAAAAAGATATTTGAATTCTATATTATGAAAATGTTATCTACATTTAAGTGGCCATGTTAGAATTTTTTGGGTATGTGGCAATGTGGTGGATGAAACTACAAAATGTTTGCTTGAGGGCCCAACGCAAAGTCTGAACATGGAACGAGATGAAGAGAGTTTTGAGAAGTAGGTTTGTTCTCGAATACTACAAACAAGACACTTTTCAATGACTCTAAGACTTAAAGCAAAGTAACAAATCCTTAGATAATTATGTCTGAGAGTTTCAGTTACTTATGATACGATGCGATGTTAACGAACCTGAGACTCGAACTACAGTACAGTTCATCTCTGGATTACAGGCTAAGATTGGTAACATCGTAGAACTGCAGAACCTTACAATTCTAGATGAAACCATTTGTGTAGCTTAAAGAGTTAAAAGGCAAAAGCGGAACTAAGTTAGTCAAATGTTGAGTAGTTGAACATTAATGCCGAATAGGAGTAGCTTGTAGAGTCGACTAAGGGATGACAAATCATCAAACAGTTTCGAGATGGAATGCTAAGGTTAGATGCCGAGCTAACCAGAAGAAGGCTGAGGTAAGAACAAAACCCAGGAGCTTGAAATCCAAAGAGATCTAGGTTAGAGTTTAGGAAGGAAAAGCTGAGAAATCAAATGTTTTAAATTCTGTAGCTATGGACACATGGCTAGTCAATGTCTAAACCATCGAGTCATGATCATAAAGGGAGATAAGTCCTAGTTTGAAGTAGAAAGTGTGAGTGAAGGAGATGAAGAAGTGGCAACCGATTAGATGTGGAAAGAATTTTAGGAAGACTTCAATGCTGAGATACCTCTTGAAGGCGAAGCCGAGTATTGCTTTATTGTTCGATGATCTCTCAATGCTTTTGTGGTTAACGAGAATAAGTAAAGAGAGAACCTTTTCTATACGAATTACTGGGTAAATGGCAAGTTATGCGTTGTGATCATTGACTGAAGGAGCTATACAAATGTCATTGTGTAAGGGGTAGTTAAGGCCATGAAATTGCCAACCCTTCCATACTTTAAGCCATATAAGATTCACTGGTTGAACGAGAAAGAAGAACTACACGTTGCTAAGTAAGTTAGAGTGTCGATTACCATTGGTGATAAGTATAGGGATGAGGTGTTGTGTGATATCCTTCCCATGAGTGCTTTTCACATATTACTCGACTGATTGTAGCTATTTGACTTGAGATTGTTACATAATGGGTATAAAAATACCTACATGTTCTAGAAGGATGAAAAGAAAATTATATTGATACCTATGAGTCTTAAGGAAGTACAAGAAGCCTAAAAAAAGGTTGCTAGATCTCTATAGCGTAAGTCCTCGGTGATTTCCCGAGCTCAATTTGCATGAGAAGTCAAGGCCTTAGTTAAGAGATTCTTAGTAAGTAGAGAAGCTAAGAACTTACTTGCTAAAGTGTAGCAGCTACTTCAGGACTTTGCCAACCTATTCCCAACCAAGATGTTGAAAGGTTTACCTCCCTTAAGAGATCTCGAGCATTGCATCAACCTCCAACTAGGGGTTACCTTACTAAACTGACTCGTTCACAGGCTCAATCCAGAGTAGGCATCTGAACTGAAGAAACAGGTGGATGAGTTGATGGATTGGGGATATGTCCATGAAAGCATAAGTCTTGTGCCATACCTACTATGCTCGTGCCGAAAAAGGATGGACATGGCGAATGTGCATTGATAGTCGAGCTATCAACAAGATCACTATCAAATACCAATACTCGATCTCGCAGCTTGATGATATTCTTGACGAGTTACTTAGCGTCTGCATCTTTTCTAAGATTGACTTAAAAGGTGGTTACCACCAGATACGAATGAGACTTGGGGATGAATGGAAGACGACCTTCGAGATAAGGGATGGTCTCTTCGAATGGTTGGTGATGTCGTTTGGTCTAACTAATACGCTGAGTACATTTATGTAGCTGATGAATCACACATTCAAATTGTTGATTGGCAAATACGTTGTGGTTTATTTTGATGATATTTTAGTCTACAGTGTCGACCTCTTTGTTCATATCGAACATTTGATATTAGTGTGTTAACATATTGCTCGTTGAGAAATTATTCGGTTACCTGAAGAAATGCATGATTGGTCAAAGCGAGGTTGTATTCTTCGGATATATCATTTTAGAGAGGGGAGTTTGAGTTGATGAGGAAAAAGTCAGAGCTATTAATAAGTGGCTTACGCTGACTAGTGCTACTGAAGTTAGGAGCTTCCATGGACTAGCCTCATTCTATCGGAGATTTATTCGAAACTTTAATTCCATAACTATACCATTGACTTAATTGACCAAGAAGAACGTTGTGTTTAGATGGACAGAAAATGTTTAGAGGAGTTTTGAAAATGTAAAGTCTAAATTGACGTTTGCTCCAATACTTACCCTGCTAGATTTCAAGAAGGTTTTTGAGGTTGAATGAGATGCGTTTGGTGTTGGTATTTGTATTGTCCTTATGTAGGAGCGTCGACCCATTGCTTACTTCAGCGAGAAACTTCGAAGTGCTATCTTGAATTACTTAACCTACAATAGGAAGTTCTATGCCCTTGTCCAAACACTCTAAAACTGGCAGCATTATTTGTTGCTGAGAGAATTCAACATTTATTTAGATCATGAATCCGTTAAGCATATTCGTAGGCAACAAAAGCTTTCTTGGCGTCATGTTAAGTGGGTCGAGTTCTTGGAAACCTTTAGCTATGTCATCAGATATAAGAAGGGAATTACCAATACAGTGGTTGACAAATTTTCTTGCCGTCATACTCCCATTGCAACATTACAAGCTAAGGTGCTTAGATTCAGCACTTTACCTGATTAGTATGAGCATGATCTACATTTTAAACCTTTAATAGCTAGGTGCAATGTTAGAGGAGCTACGAAAGGGTTCTACTTAAGTGAAGGGTTCTTGATGAAGGGATAATAGATTTGTGTGCCAAGTGATTTTGCAAGGGAGTTACTCATTCAAGAAGCTCATGTCGGGGGTTTAATCGGCCATTTTGGGGAAAAGAGGATGATTGAGATATTGAAGGAGCATTTTTACTGGCATAGGATGATGAAGGATGTACATTGAATACTTGAGAGGTGCAAGGTATATAAATATGCAAAGGGGAAGAAAGAGCCTTATGGAGAATATACACCCTTATTAATTCCAGAGTGGCCGTAGACTGATCTAACCATGGATTTCATGCTTCGCTTTCCCCACACGCTAAGAAGGCACGACTTAATCATGGTAGTGATCGATCGGTTTAGCAAGATGCCACTTCATTCCTTACCATAAAAATAATGATGTTTTATTCATTGTTAACCTCTTTTTGTGGGAAATTATGCGACTACATAGAGTACCGAAGAGTATTGTGTCCAACTGTGATTTGAAATTCATGAGCTTCTTTTGGAAGACCCTATGGAGGAAACTCTGCACTAAGCTCCTATTCAGTTTCTCTTGTCACCCTAAGACAGATGGCCAAACTGAAGTAGTGAATAAAATTGTCAGTAACCTCCTATGCGCTACTGTTGGAAAGAACTCTTGTGATTGGGATTTATGTTTGCCCATCATTAAATTTGCCTACAATCACTCAACTAACAGCTCAATTGGAACATCACCATTTGAGGTTGTTTATGGACTTAACTCGAACCTACCCTTGGATTTAATTAATAGTTTGACTACATGAGGGGAAAGTTAATCTGGCCTATAACGTATTGAGGAATTCTAGAGGTTATATTAGAAGATTGCCGAGCAACTGGCCAAAACTATAGCTTAAAAGAAGGAAGTGGGAAACCGCGGAAGGAGACGAGTCGTTTATACCCTTAGGGACCTTGTTTAGGTCCATCTTAGCAAGGAATGCTATCCTAGCAAAAGGATAAATAAATTATCTCCTAGAATGGATGGACCTTACAGGATCTTGAGGCACATTAATGATAACGCCTATGAGATTGAGCTATGTGAAGGTTTTGGCATGTCTACTACATTCAATGTTGCCGATCTGACTCCTTATGTGCCTAATGATGACGAAGACCAAGATTTGAGGGTAAATCTTTAGTAACCCCGGGGAACTAATGGACTTCTGACCATCGGTCCCATTACTTGTTCACTGTTCTGAGGCTTCTAATCCCTTACCTGAAGAATCATCTCTCAGCAACCTACTAATGACAAGAAACTTTACACTGAAGGAAGGTGGCTGAACTCGTTGAGCTCCCTGCATTGTTATACATTGATTTACACTTTTGATTGTGATGATGCCAACTATTCCCTTACTAAGGACCCTATGCCGAGTAATCTAACCAACTGCTGTTGAGAGGTTTTTGCCGAGTGACGAGAGATGAGAGACTTACTTATTGGTTGAATGGTTTTCTCTTGGCTTGTTACCATTTCTCTTGTCACCCTCTTCTCGTCTTGGCCCTCTTTATTACCGCAATATCTTGATCCCTCTTGTCTGCTGTGTTTAGAGAATTTTTTATACGGGATCAATGTTGCATTGCAACCTATCCACTTCATTCGACATTGTATTATTTTCCATTTTTATCTTTTGTCTTTTGTCCTTTTTGCCTTTTTCGTATGTACTAAGAATCTTTTTTTTTTATATATATATTTTTGTAATTTTTTTATTTGTAATGTTACCATAGGGACTTACTAGAAATAGTTCCTTTCCCTTATAAACCACTGATAACTTGACAATGAGATATTGAATATTCTGTTCTTGAGAGACAACCTTTTCCAAGTTCATTTTCTTTGATATACTCTTATCTAATTTTCTAATCTTGTTGAGTAGCTTAAGATTAGTGGTGGGTGGACCTTAATATTAACTTGTGTGTCATATTAAGTAAGGTATCAAGTCAGGTTGTATTCATTGATGAGTCATATCCTCCGAGCAGCTTCACGTCAGCTACTTTAGTTCATTCGTAGACCATTTCCCTCTACCTTCTTCGATATTTGGAGGACTCAATTAATTCAGATTCGCTACAGTAAGTCCTAGTGATAACTAAGCTCCTAGGTACACTAGAATACCTCTCCATATACTCCCGACGAGAACCTCTTACTTGGGTTTCGATGCTCATTAACCTTGATCTCTTCTCTCTCTATCTCCTTACCTTCCTTGATAACTTGAGCATTGGATGGTTTTCCTGGAGATACCCATAAGGGGCTTTCTTATAGGTCTTCGAGAATAAAGAGCCCATTGAGCTTGGTCTCTATTAAGGCCCATCCAACACACTCTAACCTCTCTTTAGAGTTGATCCCTGCACGATCAACATTTTAATGCTTACCATTTCAGGCCACCATACACACGATGGCTAAAAGAAAAAATAATAACCCTCAAGCTTTAAGCCTAGACAATGTTAACACGTCGCAACCATAAGACAGCAATACAACGCCCTCATGTAACAAGGATACCATCTCTAAAAAATGCAACTGTTGAGGTTTAATAGCTCAGCGTCCTCATCTAACAAATGATAGAAGAAGATAGAAAGATATAAGAGTCTAATGCTATCTTACATAGGGATGTCATAATACTCAAAAGTATAGTGGAAAAATGCCTAATGATGGGGTAATTGTTAGTTCCCCTACAGAACCAAACAAGAACCATGACTTAAGAACTATACACCTGGTGCATTCATGCAATTAGATCCAATGCGACCAGTAGGCTTCTTAGGACTTACATAACCAATTGAATCGTAATTTCTACAAAACACATACGTAAGGCGAGCATATGGCCATAAGCAGGCCAGTCGATGACTTAACTCCAAAGCAATCACCAAAAACTTTTCAAGACATGAATGTTGTAAAGCTAGATAAGCACATTCATTACGCTTTTAGTATACACAACCAAAGGAAGGTGGAGTTATTTGCCTACAGGCACATGATTCCTACACCTTAATTTATGATGGAATAACCGAGTCGGATGATCGCCTCATCCACTTTAGAACAATGATGAGGCTACATAACTTCTATGATACAATCATGTGCAAGGCCTTCCCTAGCATATTGACTAAAGCTACCTTACTTTGGTTTAATACCTTACCTAACGGCTCCATTACGAAGTTCGACGACCTATGAAGGAAATTCCAATAGCATTTCCTAAGCTCTAAGATACCAAGGAAAGATCCTTCTGTATTCTACAATGAAAGTGATGGATTGTTGACCTTTAGACCCATCACTCGTGCCCACCTCCGATACCTTCGATGCCTCTAATCTCTTACCAAGAGGATTGTTTCTTGTTAGCTTGTTGAGGATGAGCTTTAGTACATGGAAGAGTTGTAGACAAACTTTCTAAGGGCTTAGCTTGGACACATCTTGCTCTGCTCAGACTCTTGCCCAGTTGTCGACCCACCGAGCGTCGAGGCCAACTTTCCTTATATCGAGACTAATTTTTCAAGTGCTGAATCCAAGGACACTACATGTTGAGCCCTTCTCTTCTAGCTTACTAAACTGTAGCGTCATTCAATTACCTCAGTAGCTCCCAGCACAGCTTATTAACAGTAGCCCTAACATCAACTCCACTCAGCCATAGTGCCCCAAGATCCCCGAATGTAGACTTAATCACAATACGCCACCTGTACTATATTCCTTTGTACTATTTGTCCCTTTTTACTCTTTTAACAATGTACTAAGCTAGTATTATCGTATTACCCTTTATTGTAATTATACATATTTTCATGTTGCTTTAAGGACTTATTATAAATAGTACTTCTTATTGTTGTCACAATCATCTTACACCCTTATGGTTAATGAATATTCTTGTTCTTATGAGATATTCTTCTCCGAGTACATTTTCTCTTATACTCTTATCTAGTCTTACCAAGTAGGTCGAGATTAGTAGCAAGTGGATCTTAGTATTAGCTTGTATGTTATATCAGGCGAAATACTAAGTTATGTTGTATTCGTTGGTACGTCATATCTTTTAAGTAGCTTTATGGAAGCTATTGTGTTTTTCGACCTTTTCTATTCCTTTATTCTTCAATACTTTGAAGGAACTGCTATTACTACTTCTTATGGTAAGCTCTAGTGATCAACTTAGCACCTAGGCACATCATATAATTCTAGTATTAGAGTTTGAGGTTGTGATTGAAAGCTTAGAATTGTAGTAATTCTTGTTATAATGTGTGTTTTACCATACTTTGTTTCTCAAGTGGAAAAACAGAGCAAGTTCTTAAGTTACTATATGATATCTTATTTTGAAAGTTATGTGATTTTTTGTCGAAGTAATGGATTTCCTATTGTTTTGTATTAAGAATGTCAAATCATAGTATTTAAATAGAGATTAATGGTACCAAGAGTGATGCTCGTGGCTATAGTCGTGTTAGCTAATAGTTCTCGCGAACTACTAATGAATAATTGTAAGACCTAGCTATTTGTGTATAAAGGGAAGTAAAGACTAGGCTACAAAAGAGAGTTGATGAATGAGGTTGAGATGTGAGAAATAAGCTAAAAAGACAAGTAGTTGAACCTAAAGCACTAGAAGTTGTTAATGTGAACCCAGCTCTACTATGAAATGTTGAGAGGTTTTGCGAGGAGGCTTGAGTTGGATGAAATTGAAGAATATGGTGAGGAGGAGGAGTAATATGATTGATTCGAAGAGCATGAGTTTCATGCCCCTAGAGGAGTTGAGCACTCAAAGTGCAAATTCTGAGTTTTAGTGTATCTGGTAGTGTCGATGACTATCTGGACTAGGAGGAAAAGATTGAAAGGATATTTGATTTCTATGACTATGAGGACTCAATGCATATTTAAGTAGCTGCTTTATAATTTTTTGGATATGTAACAATGTGATGAAGAAACTGCAAAATGCATGTTAGTGTACCTAACGTGAAATCCAAACTTAAAATGAGATGAAGAGAGTTTTGAGGATTAGATTTATTTCGAAGCACTATAAGCAAGATACTTTTCGATGTCTCCAAGAGCTTAGACAAGGTAATCGATCAGTAGATGAGTATGTCTGAGAGTTTTAGTTGCTAATGATTTGATGCAATGTTGACAAGCTCGAGGCACAAACAATAGTACGGTTCATTTTTAGACTAAGATATGAAATTGGTAATATAGTAGAAGTACATAGGCTTAGAAATTTGGATGAGGCCATCCAAGTAGCAAAGAGGGTTGAAAGGTAGAGGCAAAATCAGATTATCTGAGTACTGAGAGCAGACTTGGCTTGCTAAGTAGAACTTGCATGCCGAGTTGACAATTTTGAAGGGGACCGCTAAGGTTAGATGCCAAGCAAACTTGATGATGGCCGGGGAAAGACTAAAGCCGAAGAGACCGAGGTTAAGAAGGATTGAGGTTAAAAAGGACCAAGGTTAGAGCTTAAGATGGAAGACTTAAGAAATCAAGTGTTTTGAGTATCTTGGTTTTAGACATGTGGCTAGTTAGTGCCCAAACCAAAATGTCATGACCATTAAAAGGAGAGAAGCCCTAATTTGAAGTGGAAAGTACTAGTTAAGGTAAAGAAAAAGAAGTGGGAGTTGATCAATTGCTAGAAGAATTTCAAGAAGACTTAAGACACCATGACTTGACTTGAAATGGGAGATTACTATATGGTTGTACGAAGATCTCTTAGTACCTTTACTTTTGACAAGAATGAATAGAGAGAGAACTTCTTCCATATAAACTGCCTAATGAATGGAAAACTATGTGCTTTGATCATTGACTGAGGGAATTGTACCAATGTCATAGCATAAGAAGTAATAAAGGTTCTAAAGTTGCTAACCTGCCCTCACCTTAAGCCTTACAAGATTCATTAGCTAAATGAGAAGGGAGGTCTACCTGTTGTTGAACAAGTTAAAGTGTCAATCACTATTGGTAACGAATACAAGGACGATGTATTATGTGACATCTTACCCATGTGCACTTCACATATATCACTAGGTTGACCATGGCTCTTTGATTTTAAGGTACTACATGATAGGTATAAGAACACTTATATGTTCAAGAACGATGGGAAGAAGGTTATATTGACCCCAATGAGCCCTAAAGAAGTTTAGGAATCGCAAGAGAAGATTTCCAGGTCACTCGAGAAGAAGTCTTTAGTGATTTTCTGAGCCCAATTTCCCAAAGATAGTAAGATAGAAAAGTGTGTATTCTTATTGGTCAAGAGGTTACTACAGTTGAAGTTAGTCGGAGTATTAACTGTTGAGGCACGGACATTGCTTTAAGAGTATGCCAACTTATTTCTTGTCGAGTTGCTGAGAGGCTTACGACTTGTCAAAGGGATAGAGCATTACATCGTTCTCCAACTTGGAGTTGCTCAACCTAACCAACCTGCCTATAGGCTCAATCCTAAGTAAGTCGTCGAGCTAAAGAGGTAAGTTGATGAGTTGATTGCGTATGAATATGTTCAAGAGAGCATAAGTCTCTGTAATGTGTTAGCTGTCTTAGTATTGAAGAAGGATGGCTCATGGAGAATGTATATTGATATCTGAGCTATCAACAAGATTTAGTATCAAGTATTGATATCTAATCCTATAACTGGATGATATGCTCGATGAGTTATATGGTGCGTTAGTATTTTCAAAGATTGATATGAAGAGTGGTTACCACCATATCTGAATGAGACTTGGAGATGAGTGGAAAGTTACTTTCTAGATTAAGGAAGGTTTATTTGAGTGGATGGTGATTCCATTTGATCTTAGAAATATGTCGAGTACCTTTATGCGGCTCATTAATCATGTTTGGAGATCATTGATTGGTAAATATGTTGTTGTTATTTTGATGATATTTTGGTATATAGTGCTGACCTCATTTCTCATGTTGCGTGCTTGAGATCTATATTTGATATCCTCCATGTCGAGTAATTATTCAGTAATCTGAAGAAATACGTGTTCTGCCAGAGCAAGGTAGTATTCTTCGAACATATTGTTTTTAAGGGAGGTATTAATGTTGATGATGAGAAAGTTTGAGCTATTCTCGAATAGCTGATGTGTGTCGAGTAGTGCTTCCTAAGTAAGGATTATTTATGTTCTAGCTTCGTTTTATTGAAGATTAGTTCATAACTTTAGTTCCATAGTTACACTACTAACCGAGTTGACCAAGAAGAACTCTAAATTCAAATTGTCGAAGAAAGCTCAGTGTAGTTTTGATGAGATTAAGTCCAAGTTGACTTCTGCACCAGTACTTGTCTTGCTCAACTTCGAGAAAGTTTTTGAACTAGAATATGATGCATTTAGAGTCAGCATTGGAGCTGTTTTTATGCAAGAGCACCGAATAGTTTCATATTTTAGTGAGAAGCTTAGAGGTATCATACTGAATTACTTAGCATATGACAAGGAGTTCTATACCCTTGTTCGAGCACTTCAAAATTGACAACATTATTTGCTGCTGAGAGATTTTATTATCTACATAGACCATGAGTCCCTTAAATACCTCCCAGGCCAATAAAAACCTCTCTCAATGTGATACCAAATGGGTTGAGTACCTAGAAACTTTTAGTTATGTCATCAAATACAAGAAGGGAAGTATAAACACTAGCCAATGCACTTTTTCGTTGGTATGTCCTTCTAGCAACATTGCAAGCTAAGATACTTAGATTTGGTACATTACCAAATCAATATGAGTATGATTCATACTTTGGACCCCTAGTTGCTAAATGCAACATTGGAGGAGTTGTGGATGAGATTTATCTAAGCCAAGGATTTTTTATTAAGGGAAGGAAAGTATATGTGCTAAGTGGTTCTGTAAGGAAATTACCTATCTAAGAAGGCCATGCCAGAGGCTTAGCTGGCCATTTTGGCGAAAAGATAACGGTCAAGTTGTTGAAAGGGTAGTTTTATTGGCTTGGGATGATGAAGGGTGTATACAAAATTCTTGAGCGGTGTAAGGTATGTAAACAAGCCAAGGGAAGAAAGGAGCTATATGGAGAATACACACCATTACCTATACTTGAGTAGCCATGGACTGATCTAAGCATGGATTTCATGCTTAGCTTACTTAGAACACCTTGGAAACATGATTCCATTATGGTGGTCGTTGATTAGTTCGGCAAAATGAGTCACTTCATCCCTTGCTACAAGACCAATGATGCTTTATTTATTGTTAACCTCATTTTGTAGGAGATCATACGTCTGCATGGAGTTTCAAGGAGTATTGTGTCTTATCAAGATTCGAAGTTTATTAGCTTGTTCTGGTGAATACTATGGAAGAAGCCTGGCATTAAGTTTATGTTCAGTGCTTCTTGCCATCTACAGATGCATGATTAAATAGAGGTTATGAACAAAACAGTAGGCAACCTCCTTTAAGCTACTGTCGGGAAGAATCTACATTGCTGGGATCTCTTCTTACTAATCATTGAGTTTGCTAACAACCGCTTTACTCATAGCTCGATAAGAAGGACATCTTTTGGGTTGTTTATGAACTTAACTTGAACTTACCCTTGAGCATGATTATTAGCCCAACCTCTTAAGGAGAAAGTTAATCAGGCTTGCAGAACACCAATGAGTTTTAGAAACTACATCAGAAGGTTACTAAGCAATTACCCAAGCCTATGGCCTGATAGAGAGAGCAAAGCAGCCAAGGAAGGAGGTGAGTCATTTATAACTTAAGAGACCTTATCTGGATTCACCTTAGTAAGAAGCAATTCTTAGGGAAGAGTACAAACAAGTTATCTCCCAGGTCGAATGGCTCTTTCAAGATCCTTCAATGGATCGTTGACAATGCTTATGAACTAGTGCTACTCGAAGGATACGGAGTATCTCCCATTTTTAATGTCACCAATTTGATGCCCTATGTATTAAAAGAAGAAGAAAAAGAAAAAGATCAAGATTTGAGGGAAAATCTTCAACAAACCTAGGGAACTTATGGATTGCTGACCTCTAGACCCATCACTCATACTTACCTTCGAGTCCTCTAATCTCTCACCAAGAGGATTCTCTTTTGTCAGCTTGTTAAGGACAAGCTTCAGTATATGAAAGAGCTATAAACGAACTCTTTGAGGGCCTAGCTTAGATATACCCTACTCTTCTTAGACTCTTACCCAGTTACCAACCTGTCGAGTGCCGAGGTTGACTTACCATTAAGGATGAGCTTCAGTACATAGAAGAGTTGTAGACAAACTCTCTAAGGGCCTAACTCGGATACACCTTGCTCTACTCGAACTCTTACTTAGTTGCCAACCTACTAAGTACCAAGGTCGATTTGCCGAGTGCCGAGTCCGAGGATACTATATGTTGAGCTCTTCTCTTCCAGCTTATTGAACTGTAGTATCATTCAATCACCTCAACAACACCCAATATAGCTCATTAACACTATCCCCAACATCAACTCTACTCAGCCATAGCGCCCTAATATCCTAGAACGTAAACCTAATCATGACATGCCACCTGTGATTCCTTTTTCTGATATTTTACTTTATTCCTTTGTACTACTTGTCCCCTTTTACCCTGTTAGTAATGTACTAAGTTAGTATTATTGTATTACCCTTTATTATAATTGCACATATTTTCTCTTTGCCTTAGAGACTTACTATAAACAATCCTTTCTATTATAGCTGCAATTATCTTACACCTTTATAGTTAATGCATATTTTTTTCTTATAAGATACCCTTCTCTAAGTATATTTTTTCTTAAACTCTTATCTAGTCTTGTTAAGTAACTTAAGATTAATGGTAAGTTTAGCTTGTGTATCATATTAGGTGAAATACTGAGTCGTATTGTATTCGTTGATATATCATATCCTCTAAGTAGCTTCATGGAAGCTACTGTGTTTATCGACCTTTTCCATTCCTTCATTCTTTGATACTTTGAAAGGCCTATTGTTACTACTTCTTATGGTAAATCTTAGTGATCAACTTGGCTCCTATGTACACTAGTAAGGCAATGACTAAACAAGACCCTGCGTACATACCTTGAGTACTTTAATTATGAAAAGCTATAAGTGTTTAAACTTGACGCCCCAAAATTGACCCCATAGGAAGATTGTTTAACACTGTCTTACTAGTTCATATAAGCAGCCGAGACGTATGTGGCCTAAGAGGATGCCATTAAGGTACGTTTCAAAATAGATACCAACACCTGAGGGTCGTTGAAAGACTACTTAAGACCTCACGACCCAAAACTATAGCCCTTGCAGAAGGACAGAAGAGATAGAAATCGATAAAAGTTCTAGGACTATCCTTCCTACACACCCTTTAGTAAACCCCTTAGGGAAATTATGTATAAGGTTAAGCAATAACTTTTGCAAGCACCTAATGTTTGTGAAACCCCAGAAGCAGCCAACTTAGGTAAGTATTTCGATTATCATAGAGCACACAACCACAATACAGATGAATGCCGTCACTTAAAGAATGTGGTCGCAGGCCTTGTTCGCAAAGGCTACATCGACCACCTAGTAGTTGACGAAAGGAACCAAATATAACGGTTAACCTAGCGTTGCCAAATAGAGCAATAATAAGAGGTATTATAATAAGGGCAAAACAAACATATTGATGCCTCTGTAAGTGAATAAAACTATTGAGTGCAGTGAGGCCAAGTGAATACGATATTTGGAGGTCCTTGCTTCCTCTCGAACACAACAACTATGATGGCCCTAGCATGAGGTATACCTTATATGAAGGAAAAAGCTAAAACAGATACGATGATTGGTTTTACTATTGAAGACAAGTAGGGTGTAGGCTTTCCTCACAACGAAACCCCCATTATAAATGTGGACATTAGGGACTTCGATGTCCTTAAAATGTTCATCGACAGCAGAAGCTCAACAGACATACTCTTCTATAGCGCCTATGACCAAATGAAAGAGCCGCTGGATGAACCCCTCCATTCATAGAAGCATATCCTTACAAGATTTGGAGGAGGCAAACCCGTACCTACTAAAGGAACAATCACTTTTCCAATATGACTGGGTGATGACAAATGCATCACCATACAGCCTGTTGAATTTGTTATCATTAAATCATGGGTTGCTATACAATGTAATCTTAGCTAGGTTGAGCATAACATATTTTGACATGCTCATCAGCTAGAGGTACTTAAAAGCAAAGTTCATGATGCTGACTGGAGTGGTAGAGGCTTGAGGAGACCGAAAACTATTTAGGTCCATGCACCTCAAATCCTAAACTAGAGGCAATATCGTGAACATAGAGTCCACCATTATCTCAGCCCTACATTACAGGGAGAGTTGGTCGAGAAGGCTGAAGAAATCTAGCTTTCTAACACTCTAGGAATGATCACAAAAATTAGGGTTGAGCTGCCTACGGACAAGAAAGCTCAAATTAAGGAGTTTTTAAAATAGACCTTAAACATCTTCACGTTTAGACTAGAAGATATGATAGAGATCATCAATTTACTTAAGGCCACCCATCACCTCAATGTTGATCCCATAATATGACCAGTCAAGTAGAAAAAGTGGTACTTTACCCTTGAGTGTCAGGCTGCGATTGAACAGCAAATTTAGAAGCTTTCACAAGCTAGATTCATAAGACTAGAAAAGTATCCAACCTAGCTTGTGAACACCGTCTTAATGAAGAAGGCTAATGACAAATAATGGATGTGTGTTGATTATACTAACCTCAATAAGGCTTATCTTAAAGACTGCTTCCCCCTTCTCATATCGACTAACTTGTTGATTTGACGACTGGACACGCGTTGCTTAGCTTCATAGATGCCTACTCAGGATATAACCAAATCTATATGGCTACTTAAGGCGAGGTCTATAATTCGTTTGTCATAGACTTTGGAACCTACTGTTACAATTTCATGCCCTTCGGCTTAACTAATGCTGGTGTGACATACCAAAGGATCATCACCTCCATCTTTAAGCTATAGATCAGTAAGAACATCGAAGTCTATGTGGATGACATGATTGTGAAAAGCAAACATAGGAGAGGCCACATTGAAGAATTCCGAGAAACATTCCAAACAGTGCACCATTATTAGATGAAGTTGAACCCCTAAAAATGCGTATTTAGAGTCGTATTCAGAAAATTCCTTGGTTTCATGGTCATCGAGTGAGGGATCGAAGCCAACTTGGACATGATCAAAGAAGTTTGAGATGTGTAAGCCCCTATAATAATAAAGGAGGTATAATGCCTAATTGGACGAATCGCTGCCCTGAATAGGTTCGTATCAAAAAGTGCAGACAAATGCTCGAAGTTATTCAAATTATTAAAGAAACCATTTGAGTTCAACTCGACCATAGATTGCCAAAAAACTTTTGATGACCTAAAAGATTTCCTGGAGAGCCTACTAATGCTATCTAAGCCTACATTTGGTGAAGAGTTATACATCTACCTTGCCATCAGTGACAAAGCATTGTCATCAGTCCTTATCTGAGTAGAAGAGTGTGAACATAAATTCATTTACTATGTTAGCTACATTTTGCAAGGACCAAAGATCAGATATACTAAGGTCGAGAAGTTTGCCTTAGTAGTGGTCATCATTACCAAGAAGCTCAAATCTTACATCTAATTGTACCCCATCATGGTGTTAATTGATCAACCTTTGAGAGCTATTCTTTAGAAGCCTAACGCCTTGGGCCAAACAATGAAATATTCCCTCAAGCTTAATGTTCATGGAGTCTAATTTCAACCTAAATAAGTAATCAAGGCATGAGTACTCACTGATTTCATGGTAGAGTACACTAAAGCAGATAAACCATGACTAGAGTTCATCATACTAGTATGAACCTTCCATGACAATGGCTCCTCCATGGAGGTAGGGCTGACATAGTGCTGTAAGGCTTGTATAGCACGAAGATACTTTATTCCTTGAAGTTCAACTTCCCAACGAGCGATAATGAGGATAAGTATGAAGCACTCATCGCTAACCTAAGGATTGTAAGAGATATTGGAGTGGAAAAGTTGGACATCCATTCAGATTCCATGCTTGTAGTTTAGCAGGTAAAAGGGGAATATGGGACCAAAAGGGAAATATTGATCAGGTATCTGTAGATAATCCAAGGCCTATTTGCGAGTTTTACCTTGTGGAGGGTCAATAAGATCCCTTGAGTGAAAAATGAGGAAGAAGATAAGCTATCTAGGTTCACCTCATCTGTTGTTCTTGTACTGCACAACAAAGATACGCTACTCTTCATACAATACCTCCCTGAGCGGAGCACAGAAACGCAAGGGCAATAATTTTTTGAGATACAAGCTATAAACCTTGAAACCTAGTGGATGGATCTAATCACATAACATTTGAAGATAAGTTTATCACTTGAAGATTGATTAGAGGCAAAGAAACTGGCTTATGCCTTAGCGAACTACACCCTCATTGATGATGTATTGTATAGGCAAGAACAGAGCGTCTTCCTACTAAGATGCCTTAGGAAAGAAGAAGGCGTTCATGTCCTCAAGGAGCTGTACGCAGGAATCTATACCAACCACATTTAGTCTCAGGCCTTGTACATTTGAACCCTAAGGATAGGTTACTATTGACTAACAATGAAGGAAGACATTAAGGCCCTATTGTAAAAATGTCATAAATGTTAGATGCATGCCTCGATCTCTCATATCTCAAGCTTATAACTAGACTTTGATGAGCCTATAGCCATTTGCCCAGTGGGGGCTACATGTCCTCAAACCTTTCCTCAAGGCATTGTTAGGATAGCAATTTACTTTAGTAGTAGGAGATTACTTTACCAAATGGGTAGAGGCTTGGCTGTAGCAACCATCATCGCTCAAGCCACTGAGGTATTTGTCCTCATACACATACTCTCCTACTTTAGGGTCTCGTATCATTTGATTACTAATATCAGGCAAGTGCGCCTATCAATTTTAATATAGCGGATGTGAGTCCGAATCGATCCCTCAGAGACTTCGCGTACTAATATTAACCTTAGCTTTATTATCTAACCGGAAAATTGTGATGGGTTGAGTGAATTAAAAATACTAAAATTGACAAACTAAACTAATTATGAGACTTGATTAAGCAATTTAGAAAGTAATAAAACTAAGAATGACTTCAAGAAGGTAATAACGAATTTAGGAATTATTTTCCCTGGTATTTAACATGTGACCGTTTAAAATATATCCAATTCAATTTCTATTATTCTTGATCGGAGGGATTCACAATTAAAGTTAACACATTTCTTAAGCCTATTAACCCTAATCCTAAATTATTTACCGGAATCTCTTCACTTAATAATATAATTTAGAATCACATTAATGTATAATGAATTCCCACACAAAAAACTTCTTTCCGGAAGAAACATGTATCTTATCTCTAAGTATATATGTAATTCTCTCCAATTATGTCAAGATCTCATTACATATGTGATTTCTCAATCATCATGCATAATATCATAGATTGATACTCTAGAAATATCAATTAACAATTAAATAACATAATTGAATCAAGAAAAGTTAGAAACTTTATTGAAAATTATCAATCAATTTAATAGTCACATGAAATCCTAGGTTCCATAATCCTAAATACACGAATCTTAAGCTATCACAATGAAACTGAAAACGAATTGCAACAAAATCAATAAATAAAACATGAAAAACCCCTTTTGTTGATGATAAATCTCTTCAATCTTGAAGTTGGATGTTACTTTCGCCTTTTTCCTCTTATTCTCCTCAAGTCTTTTCTCTTTTGAATGTCCAATCATGTATGCGAAACCCTAGTATGTCCTTTTATAATGTATTGAAAGGTTTCCGTTTTCATCACCAGATACGGCTTGGGACACAATCGTGTCCCCAAGTCATGTAACTTTCTAACCTCAACATATTTTCTTGGATGGACACAGCCTGGGGACACAGCTGTGTCCTAGACTGTGTAACTTCAAAACTTCATAACTCATTTATTTTAACTCTGAATTGAGTGAAACTTAATTCCTTTTCTTCGTTTTCAATTCAAGAATGCGTTCAAACCTTGAAATCAAAATTTTACTCAATTAAGTATCAATTTCTTTAAAGAAAACCAAAGATGTAAGGGAAATACTATAAAATCACCATGTGAATTGTATTTAAAATTAGAGTTATCAATTACCAACAATGAAGACAATTTGATAGCAATAGGTTTAGGGAATTTTGTGACAGGTATGGAGTCAAACTTTACTAAACCTTAGTAGCCCACCCCTAAACCAGTGGTTAAGTGGAGGCAATCAACAAGATTGTCCTCAATAGCCTTAAGAAGATGGTAGAGCGAGTAAGAGGTGGGTGGGCCAACGAACTCCTTAATATACTTTGGGGCTACTATACTATATACAGGACTTCCATTAGAGAAACTCCCTTTCATCTTACATTTAGAACCAAAGCTATGCTCTTGATCGAGCTTGAGCTACCTAACAATAGGGCCCAATACTTTGATGTCAGCACCAACCATATGGCCCTTCAAGCAAACCTCGATACTATCGAGGAAGTGTTCGATGTTACGTGGTCCTGAATAGTCGCTTATTAACAACGTATGCCCTGATACTACAATTGAAAGGTGAAGTACAAGGTTTTCTAACCAGGAGACATAGTATGTAGAAAACTAAAGCCACAAGTTGATTTTCATCTCTAAGGATGCACTACAACTTAGTACTTACATTGACATTATGGGAGTACCAAGCACGGCTCCACATAGCTTCTCTAACCTCGGGTTGATACCCATCCTTGAGGAAGCGCCCCCAGTTAATCCTTACACTAGTGTTGTGAGGGCAACTAAGTGTCATTCTATATTGTGCTTCTCTCTCCTTAGGTTGATCCTCATTCCCAAGCACCTCACTCAAACAGTTTCATGCCTTAATTTACTACAGTTAAGCGCTAAGGACTGAGTGCTGTTAAACATCATGTTCTTCAATCCCCAGGTCGATTCTCATGCTCAAGTACATCACTAGAGTTATCTCATGTTCTAACTTAGTACATTTAAGTGCTGTGAACTAAACGTTGTTTTATACTGCACTCTTCTTGAGCCAATTCCTATCCTCAAGTAAATGCCACGAGATAGTTCGTAATCATAACTTAGCAAAATCTCTTGCAACCTAAAGTAATCAAATTTGGGGTGAACTGAGCCATCACTACAAAATGAGTGCAAGAAAAATTAAAGACAAATACAAAATTAGAATGAGTAAGAATAAACAGGAAGTGAGGTTTTATTCAGAAATTCAATGATTATTATAAGGCCTTAGGGGTTGGCATAGTAACCTCGGGTACATATAAAAAGAAAGGAGAAATCACAAAAGGCACAAGGTTACCTCCTATTCTACTACTCGGCGCCATGTCTTGCCAGCTACTCTCAACTTTGACTCTACTGCTCAGATGAGGCCATGCTCTAATAGGAACTACTCTCAACTTCAACTCTGACTCAACTTAATGTGATGTGACTATATCATTAAGTTTCTTTAAGTTGAAGGCCATGTCCTTGCAACATTAGTGACCTTAACTTCTAAGGGAAGATCCTCACTCTACCTAAGCGAGCTGACCCTCTATGGAAGTAACCTAGAGAGATGGGGACAGCTGATCCAGCCACGTCACCTAACCTTTGAGGGAGAAAGGTCTCTATTTCACCTAAATCTCCTAAGCTGCTGTCAATGTAACATGAGGTTGAAGGAGGGTATGATTAGCCAACCGTACCTGAGCTACATGTGGAATAAACCAGATGACTTATGAAATAAAAGACTTGCAATTATCCCATCTAGCTCTTTTAGGTCGCCTTGGTAGAAAAAGAGGCCTCTTTTACTATCGTAGTCATACCATCGTACCTTTTCGTATAAGAGCTTGCAAAATAGTGTCTAAAGGCTCTACCTACGGCCTTATGTAAATGAGCACCTCTATAGTGAAGCTTCCCTAACAAGTGATGGACCTACACCTAAGGTCCCCCCCCCCCCCCCAAACAATCGTCTAGGCTTCATCAGATAATAAAAGGGAAAGACCCAGAGGCTAGTGTACACCTCTTGATTGTGACTCGAGGACCACCCTCTACCGTTAGGCAACTCTTCACGATCACAACTCAAAGGAAGACCCTAAGGGAAGGCACCTTTCGAGCTCATACACCCTCTCCTTCACTTTGATTGATCTTAACTTTCTCATGACTGATGCAAAGTGTATATTAGCTCTCTATGCTACCCTATAAGAATGTTTAGGTGTATTTGATGTAGGGAACAAAGCACCCATGTACCTTTTATGTAAGAGACCCAAAGCACCCCCATTAGTACATGTGGCATCAATTTGAAAAATCAAACCTGTAAGAAGCCCAATTGGCCTTTCGCAAATCATAAATGCACTGCTGCGCATTAAATGCCTTCTAGAAGGTGCATTATCCAAGATGGTATGTATGCCAAGTGTGTGCATTGCCCAAGGTACATCTTGACATGGGGATTTCCTAATGTTAGGAAGATCTCCTTGACCGAGTAGGCCCTATCTAGAAGATTACATGACATTAGGGGAGCTACGCCTTAATTAAGTCATGGGTTATAGGTAGTAAGTTGGTTAGGCCAAGCACTAAGCAAGTATTAGGACTCTCGAAAGATGTGAAAGGAATTGCAGGTCAGGCTTACAACTCTCCTTGATACCCTTTGATGCATAGACATCCTCTACATAAACACATCTATGACTAAACAAAGCTAGATTCATGTAGCACTTTAGGCCTTTACTTAGCCAAATGGACCAAAAGACTTAGTGAGAAAACAATGAAACTACTTAGCTTGCTTGGGGTGAAATAGATAAGGGATTTAATGAAAAACGGAACCAAGAAGTTCATTCAAAGGCTGAACAACTTGCGGAGCTTAACGATAAGTAAGAATACAATAACAAGAAAGGAAGCAAAGTAGTGAAGAGGAACAAAGTGGGAGTAAGACATACGTATTGGAAGGATCATTCATTCGATCAATTACTGAATTCTTTACATCATAGAAGAGGAGATTAGTATCTCGAACCCCCTCGGTGAAGTTATGAAGGAAAAAAAAAAAAGGGCAACCATCACTTGGATACAACATTAATACAAATAAAACAAATTAAGGCTCCCTCAACTTACTTAACAGCAACCTCTTCCTCTAAGACCTCCTCTTGCTCTCTACCCTCGTCTTTGCCTTGCCTACCAATAACATCATTACTGAGTCTACTGGTAGAGCTCTCTACATAGGCTTTGCTACTATACCGGGGATAGGCTCAGGCAACTCTTGTACAATTGTTTATCTCATCCATTACACCATGATAGGACATCCTCATCATCGGGAATATCAATCACAGCAACTCCAGTATCTTAAAGGGTAACCTCGAAGTCCTCATGCCTTTCTTTAGCTCGAGCACCCATGGCTTGCTCCTCTTGCTTGATCGCATCACTCGCGGTTGGCAACCTTGCTTTGAGCCACTCACCACAACAATAATGAGAATGTCCTTAGCCATGTTCTGCACCACCTGAGAGAGAGTTGGATGTCGTTCATTCCCTTTCTTCTTCTTAGTCTTTTTGATAGGAGGATGTTAGCTCTCCCCTTCCCCCTACAGTAATGGTTTCCTTCCTCTTTTTGCTTGAGGTTGCTTCCTTTTCCATGCACCTCGCTTAAATGGTGAGTAATTTCACCTTCACCCTATCAGCAGCCAGATCTATAGTTGCAAAAGAAAAGCAAATATTAACTTAATAATACAACAACAGACAATAATACTTACTATGCAAAGGATGAGTAAGCCCGACATACCTTATTGTGATGATGAAGTGACGCAGTAGATATCTAACCACTCCTTTTCAACAAGGATCAGGTGATACCTATCTCAAATCCAAAAAGCCGGTCTATTGCCTTTGGTATACTTTTGATAGATGGATAGCAGATACAACTTTTTCCAGTCTGCTAGGTCTAATAACTACATGCTTACCTTACTATCCTTGGCATTAAGGTAACCTAATGATTTGCCTGAAAAGGACATAATCCATTCTATTTTGAAGTTGGGTTGCTCAAATGTCCACATGGTGAAGAAAAACTCCTTTTAATTATCTACCTTATTAGGCAACTTATGAAAAATCTTCAAGACCCCACCTTTGTTAGCTACATATGCCTAACCATTAGGTGAACTCTTTACTTAAAAGAAGTGCCTGAATAGGTAAGCCATCAGCCTTTGCAGTATTTACAAACATAAGGCCTCAAATCTAAGCAGTTATGCCTACGCATTAGCATTGAGGCTCCCTAGGGAAATCTTAAAGTACTCAAAGACTTTAAGTAGGATGTCAGAAAAGGGAAGTTGTAACCCCAGCTCAAATGGTTTTGCATTAATACAAAATAACCATTCATCCTTTATCTCAAACGCCCTCTCTTCGTCTGTAAGCACCTTTACTTATCAGCTGGCATGTTACTAATTACTTGGCTAACCAGTCTTAACTTCGCTGTATCCTCCTTAAAGAATATCTGGGCACAAGCTTTGTCATTGTTGTTTGTTGTGTAAAGCTACTTAACTTCTTTAGCTTCCTCCCCATTGGGACAGTAATCATCAATGGGACAGTAATCATTAAGGGGCCTAGCTCGCATAAATTCTCTTCTCTTCACCTGTGATTGGAGTACCTCATCAGCATCTACTGCTGCTGCTACTACTACCATTGCCATTTCTAGGGGTAGGTAGGGTTACTACCCCCTTCCCGGACTATTTGCTCGTAGTCCTTGTCTATCTCTTTGGAAACGGACGCATGTGAATACTCATTCTAAGTATCTGAAGTACTTTGATTAGTTATTATTGGTCACAATTGAGAAATGAAAGAACAAAGTTTAGGAAAAATAAGGACTAGCTTACGAGAAACAAATCTAGCAGAGTTTTTGCTAAGTAGATTAAACAAAGTGAAAATTAAAGCCCCATGGACCCCCATATATAAACAACTATGAAGGTAGTTGAACGGTTTCTCCTATTCCTGAAGTACGTACCCACTATAGAGATGTGCACTATATCGTGGTCGTACACGTATCCTACTTCACCAATGAAGGGCTTCGATCAAGCCTACCTATGTGGATCATTGGTATGGCAAGACACGAAGGCACCCCATACGTGCAACGTTCCTAAAGAAGGCATCAACGGGCAATATACTTTCCAAAGAATCCAACTATCGCATCGGCTACATTGAATTTCACTGTATGATGCAAGTGATTTGACCATGTGTATCGGACATTATGTTGCCAAGCGACGAGTTGAAGTTCCTTACTCGTAGCCGAAATGATCTTGCTTCAGACCAACTATTTTTATTCGAGCTACTCTCTTTGTGCTCTTATGTTAAGGAGAGTTAAGATAGTTGGTAGGGGGGGGGGGTGTTGGAAGGGTAGGTGGTGGGTGGTACAGGCAAGTGTTGATACCCATTTTTCACTAGCCTAAAGCTTAGCTTATAGAAAGGCCCATAATAGTCCAAATGTGAGCACACAGGTGAGTACCCTGCTCCTTTCAAGCACCACGACCTACTCGGGCCATTCTTTACAAGCACTTAGATGATTGCCATCCTTGCCTAAACTCGAGCACAACAGCTGCAAAGGTTTCAACGAACACCCCTAAAGCTTGGTTCATCCTTAGATAAGCACCTGCTTGCTCCTTGGGTGTCCTTGCTCCTCTTTTGTCTCGAGCACCAGCACCTGACTAGGGTTTATTAATTACTCTTTGACATTCGTGGTACGACTGGCACATCCAATAGCCCTTGAGGATGTCAGATTCACTGATCATAGACGCAGCTGCCAACATGGTCATAGCTAATTGACCTTTAGAGCCACCCTATCAACCATGTATCGCAAGTCCGTTCCATTTGCCAGTATGAGCGAATCTCGGATCTCTATGTGTCTAGGTAACCATACCTTTGCTACACTATAAATAGTATAAGAGGCCAATAGGTAAAGGGATTAAGACTTCTCTTGAACTAAGAACATCTCTTTGCACACTCCCAGTAAGCACCTCTCTCTTAGGTTTAAGTGCCCACTTACCTTGATCTCCTCTCTCTATCTCCTTACTTTCTTTGCTAACTTTAGTGTTGGAAGGTCTTCATGGACATAACTATAGGGGGCTTTTCTGTAGGTCCTTAGGAGTAAGGAGCTCATCGAGCTTAATCTCTACTAGGGCCATCTAGTATACTTTGACCCCTCTTTGGAGTTGATCCCCATACAATCTACGGTCGAGACAGTCATTTTTATGCTAAGTTTACTTGAATGGAATGCTAATACAGTAATACATATATTTGGTTAGCTAGAATGGTTCTAAGGAATAAAAGCTAAATAACTAAAAAAGAGTACTATGGTACAATTGGTGTTACTTAATATAAAATTTGGGTTATACGTAATGTCTTTCACCCAAACTCTTTGTATGCTAATTATATAATTTACAACAATAACATGAAAAAATATTTCAATTTAGTAATGAATAGTTTTCATTTACAAAGAGCCGTTAAATACTTTATTACCATATTGCAAAGTTTTATTATACATAAAGCTATTATTAGTAGAAAAAACATTGAAAAAAGTAAAATAAATTTGAAATATATTTTTAATTTCACACATAATAAATGTGATGACTCAAAACTTAGAACAATGACTTTTGTCACATTATGCATCAACCATCTACATTACTCCATAAAGTGTGTTTCTTTCTAGAATATAACCTAAAAAATAAAAATGTAGGTATAATATCCTTTCGCCATAATGTCAAATCTAGCACTACCTAATCTAAAAGAACTCTAAATGCAAGATAAGTAAGACAAATGTTAGTCTTTCTACATGAAAGTACATAGATTAGCATAGTTATAGAACTGTCAGCATAAAAATAGTTTCATTCCAAAATATACAAAACGAGAGATATATACAAAAGCAATATTATTAGTTTTGTTTGGATGTACTTTCACTCATTACTCCTTAAAGACATTCTTAGATAAGGCAAGGCTGTTTTTTAGGATAGTTGGGTATCTTGTTCAATCCAATAATGTTTTCCATTTCTATCAATCCTTTGGTCTCTTGAAGAATACCGTCTAATTGGTGTAAATTAACTAATAAGGTCTTATCAGGAATTAGATTTCTCATAGCCCCAAAAAGTTTTATCCCTTTGTATAGTTATCAAAGTCTTATATCTACCTTTTCTTATGTATGTTTCTTCTTCTCCTTTTTTAGGAACTGCAATTAATTGTTCTATCTTAAGAATCTTTAGATGACATTTTAAGTATAATATCATTAACTTGTTCATTCTCTTTACCTAGCTAATTACTTACTTATATTAAATTCTCAGAGTTGTGTGGGAAAGTATATAGATAGAGGTTATTTTGAAGGACACAATCGTATATATGATAATTATTTCTTAAGTCATTTAATATATACCAACAATGTTGGTATGGACTTAGAATGATGAAAGCTCTATTCCTCAGCATTGAACAAGTGCTCCAAGATTACTCTCCATATTTCAAACAAAAAGGGAATGCTGTTGGTAAACTTATATGCTTCACTACTACAAAAGTGTATTGTAGTTATCTAAATGTTGATATATGGAGTAGTAGGCGATGTTTTAGATGACTATTTGTGTATGGCTACAGGCATAATAATAAAATGTGTTAAGGAATTTGTTTAAAGTGTCATTACTTGTTTTGGTGATGAGTACTTATATAGGCTTACTTTTGCTAATATTGAAAGCTTGCTTAATGTTGTAGAATAACATACATTTCTAGGTATGTTGGGGACTATTAAAAGTAGTATGCATTGGGAGTGGAAGAATTGTCTAGCTGCATAGCAAAGTATGTATAATTAAAGTAATCATGGTTCTTCAACAATCATATTTGAAGTCATTGCTTCATATGATACATAGACATGTGATGCATTTTTTTGTACCCTAGCCGTGTTCACCCTTATTCGATGACATTTTAGAGAGACGAGCTCTACTATCTTATTATATCGCCAATGGAAGAAACTATGATGAGGGATATTATCTTATGAATGGTATAAATCTTGAGTAATCAATCAATTTCATACTTTTTTGGTCTAAAGGTGTAATTATTTGCTAAACACAAAAAAGGATTTCAAAAGGATATTAAACGAGCTTTTAGATGTTACAATCTCATTTTCATATGGTTCATGGTTCATCACATGCTCGAGATTAAGGGGATACAAGAAAAATTGTGATAGTATGCATAATTCTATATAGTATGATTGTTGAAGACGTAAGGAATAATTGTAACTTCAATTTCAAAGTTCCAAACTATGAATCAAGAGAAACTAGTAATCCATCACATTATAACTTTCTCAATTATATTGCAAATTATGTAACGTACATCTAAAATGATATTCGAATTCATAATAGAATAAAGCATGGTTAGTTTCATACCAACTTGATTAAATACACGTGACTATGTTTTTACCTTACTAGTTAATGTGAAATAGATAGTAATTGAAATTTATATGTTTGCTTTTCATGTTTCTTTAATTCCAACTTTTATATACTTCAATTGGTATTTGTTTTAATTAATCCATTGCTCTTATACTATTGTCTATTCTAAAAATATTATTAGATCATGTGGATTCAAATTTAATTAATTATGATTTTTAATATGATAATTCATATATTAATAAATGTACAAATATAATAAATAATGTACTAACATTTATTATATTTATTAATTTTTTTCTAGAATTAATATTTATTTTTATATTGTACAAATATCATATTTATTGATACCAAAATTGTCTTAAAAAAAATATTAAAAGTAGTGGTTTAAAAGTAATGATAGTGTATAGCACACAAAACTTAAAAAGCATGAAGGTGAGGGAATTTGTGTCACATCATATAAGATTTGACTCGGAATGAAATTGTGATTCTAAGTTTCATTTCCTTTCACATGTTTGAAGTACGATTTCAACTTCAAAGGAATTCGATTCTCTTTTTAGAAGGTGGAATTATGATTTCATCATGCCTCATTAATTATAATTAATTGAAAGTACTCATTTAACCTTTAATCTAACTATTAAATCCAATTATTAATGGCATTGTTTACAATTATTACAACATAGTTGCTTTCCATCCCAATATTATCATTTCTATCTCCATTTCATTCCAAATTATTACTATGTACTAAATATGAAATTAAGGATAAAGTACAAAGGTTGAGAGTTTCTTAAAAAATTGATGTGATAGTGCATGGAATTTTGAAATTCTTTAGAGATAAACATGGTTTAATTATTTGAATTTTTGGAGAAAACAAGGTTGATCTTTTTATGTTTTGATATAATTTCTTAGCTTAAAATTTATTAACATGATATATTTGTAACCTTTCATGCTACAAATTCTTCTAATATTTTTTAATGTCCATTATAGTTGTATATAAGGTTGAATCTTTATTAATTAATAATAAAATGTCAATTAATTTTTCCTTTCAAAGATTCTTTTCACATACTTTATTTTGATGCTCCAAACCATCCATAAATTATTAGTGCAATTCCATGTATAAATTGTTTCAACTCAATTCAGGAAACAAGCCCATAAATATGGTTCATTTTAGTTTATAATTGGTTCAATTTTACATCCATTTCTATCTATTGATGGCAAAGTTTAAATCATCATTGGGCACAAAGAGTCTTTAGCATGAAATGGTTGAATTAATTTCTTAAAACTCGAAAAATCAATACTTGATCTCAATGGATGGGTTCTAACTCAAACTCACATTTTACAAGTTCAAACTCGATTTAATTAAATTTGTTGGAACTTATTTTATATATATATATATATATTAAATACTAAAATGGTACTAACGGCCAACAATAACTCAAGCTCGAGTTAAAGACTTATTCATTCATTTACAATTTTACAACCTACTTGGGGCAATTTTTCAGCTCAGGCTGAAAAAAGTGCATTCAGATCCAGCCCTAGCCTTAATAGAACAGGCCGAAAATGGGCCCAAATTGTTGGGCTCAAGTTTCATGTGGCCTAAACTGTTATCCCTACGTGGATTTCGTTTAGCTATGAGACAACAGCGTCTACTTTGTTAAAAAAGACGCAGCTCTAGCGTTGGATAAGTCCCCAACCACGACCTGACCATGATGGCTTCGGCTTCCGTTCCGGTCTCTCTCCCCATGTTTTCCGGTAGACGCATTACACATTTCCGGTCTAGAAGCTGGCCAGTCCGGTGTGCCAGTGAGCGCCAAGAACTCTTCAATCGGATTGCTCCCGTCTACGATAATGTACAAAACAATATCATTTGCAAAAGTTCTTCCTTTGAAAGTTTTCGAGTTTATACATGAATGAAATTTCTGGGTTTTGTTTCAGTTGAATGATCTGTTCAGTTTGGGACAGCATCGTGTGTGGAAGCGTATGGCGGTATCGTGGAGCGGGTAATTCAGTAATTATTATTACTCGATTAGATGATTTTCGCTTGAACATTTGCTTAAATTTGGTTGTTTATTGATTTATTTTATACTCAAACTATGATGTTAATGTAACAGAGCGAAATTGGGTGACTCAGTGTTGGATTTGTGTTGTGGAAGTGGTGATTTTACGTTTCTATTGTCCGAGAAAGTCGGTCCCCATGGCAAGGTCTAGTCTTTGATGTTCCTTTTTGCGTGTATATGGCATTTTATGAAGGATGCTGCTAAATGTTGGGACAACTATACAATTTGGTGTTTTGGAATGTGATCAAAGAAATGCAGTATCTTTGAATATAACTTATACAATGCAAGATGTCATTATAATGTTATTGGCAGTGACAAGTACACTATATTGAATAAAAACAAAGAAGTTTCGTTCAGGGTGCTAGAATTGGTGAAGAATTATATAAGGAATGTTTCTTGATATTATCTAATGGGATTTTCCTTATTTTTGCATATTGTAGGTAACTGGTCTTGATTTTTCGAGAGAGCAACTGTCTGTTGCTTCATCACGTCAACATTTGCGCTTAAAACCATGCTACAAGAACATAGAGTGAGCACTGGTAAATCTAGTTATCAGTTTCTTCTGAGGAATTATCATGGAAGAAAACACATATTTCTGTTTGCTTATTACAATATCATCATCCACCTGCATTTTCATGAAAATAACAATCAATCTGCAGTTGACATTTGGTAATTGTGCGCCCCCTTCCCCCCCAAAACAACCCCCACACCCACCAAACCACACCCCACACCCCACCCCCCACCAAAAAAAAAAAAAAAAAAGATCATCTAACAGTTGATGACAAAATTTTGTTGTGTTATTTACTAGTGCTATGTTAAAGACAGAAAATGAGACTGCATTCCACGCAGGTGGGTTGAAGCTGATGCTCTCAATCTGCCATTTCCTGATTGCTACTTTGATGCAATTACTATGGGCTATGGACTCCGAAATGTTATCAATATATCTAAGTCTATGCAGGAAATGCTCCGAGTGATAAAACCAGGTGTGGCACATTTCTCTAATTCGACTGTTCAAACTGAAAGACAATTTACTTACCCAGAAAAAAACTGGAAGGCAATTTCTCTTGGAAAAAAATCGCTGCTTCTGGCTGTCAATAAATTTTCTGTTTTATCATATGTATATATATGTTGCCACAGGTTCTACCGTATCCATACTTGACTTCAACAAAAGCACTCGGCCAACTACTGCATCATTTCAGGTATATATTGCCATTTTATGAGTGTATATGCCTCGGAAACCCTTTGAGTGGATGAATTTCTAGGGAAGAGTGTCCAGTATTCAGTGATGGCAAATTCTGTATGACTGGATATTGGCATCCACTCTTGTCTGGTTACATAACATGGGAAAATATCCATAAATTTTCATCCTCATGGTTACGGTGTTGGGTGTCTTAACTCGGTTCTCAATTATTAAGACTCAAATATTTGGTGTTGTAAATATTGCAATGAAGACCCCTCATATGTATCACAATTTTAATTACTTGAATGGCCTGCTGGTTGGCCAAAAATATAGCCAGTTGATTGCCAAAATTACCTCAGAAATTGTTATGAATGAGCTAAAAGAGATTCCTTGTTGGCATAGAGCTCTGAGGTTGGCATCAGTTGAAGATATTCTGTCATCTGTTTCTCGTCAGTGACTCTGTTAACTAATTTTGTCACTAAATTTTTCAGGAATGGGCAATTGACAATATTGTTGTTCCTGTGGCAACCATCTATGGTCTTCAAAAGCAATATGCGTATTTGAAAAGCTCAATCAGAGAATTTTTAACAGGTATGTTGATCATCTATATGCTCCTATGGGAATTCATCGTGAAAGCTCAGAGTATCGTGCTACAAATTTGTGGGTTTTGCTTCTTCCATCACACAAATATAAGTGTCCAGATCCTTTTTTTTTGTCCTTTTGTTTGGATGTACCTTTTCATTCTTGAAAGAAGTAAAAAAAAGTTATACCGAGCTAGGCTTATGATTATTGTCCACATAATCTATTCTTATTAAAAATAATGAAAACCATTGTTTCTAGATTACCTTGAGGTCATTCAATATATGTTTTAATCTTCTCTTCTTCTGATTGTTGGCATTTCTATATTCTCATCAGGGAGAGAGTTGGAGAAGGTAGCTTTAGAAGCAGGATTTTCTAGTGCCAGACATTATGAGATAGGTGGTGGTCTTATGGGGATCTTAGTTGCCAGATGTGAGAAAAAATAGATACTCCTTAGGCTATTTGAACAACTTTTTTCCCTTGAGTTGAGAAATCTTATTTTGAAGGGAAATAGAATGAGTTGCTAAATCAGAGGTTAGGAACTGAAACTTGTACTGTTAATTCTGGATGTATATTTGGTATTGCTTCTTCCTTTTTATTGTCATCTATCTTCAGTTAGTTTCTTCAGCTATAAAATTCTGTTTTGTCATTGGTTGAAAGATCTAATATATGGGTTTAATTTCTCTTAACTTTAAAGACATGCCAAAAGCTGGAGATCCTACTAACTATGTATGCCTGCTGGGCAATTTGGTATCACATAACCTTGTTAATAACCATGTTAATTCTTTGGAATGACAGTTATCAATTAAATAAAGAAAAACTGAAGTTCTTGAACAAAGCAACAATTCATAGATTTTACCATTTTCAGATGTTTGATCAAAGATAGTTGCAGGATGTACATATATAGATAAACTGAAGCAAAATGTTGTTTTCTGATAAAGACTAAGCACCCAAAATCTTAATGCCTCCCATGTACTTCCTCGAAGAAGCCAATTTATGTGTGATTTTAAGCCAGAAATGTCGGCTTTGCTGCCATTATATCAACAAGTAGAACTCAGGTCCCTCTTAGATTCTTGGACATATTTCTATGCCACTTGAAGTTGGAGGGAGAACACTTCCAATTCGAAATTAATGCAAATGCCAGAATATCTTGGATGTGGTCACCTTGGCTGAAAGGAACTATTAGATACTGTGGCAACTGAGTTGGATGCTCTTGGATTTAGGGGAAATGATGGGTCCTCGCTTGCATCATTGAGTTCCATGGTTTTTTCATCCATGAATGGAGGATTTGAGGGAGGAGGGAGTTCTTCATCCTTCTTCGTTAGCATCTGCAATACCCTAGACATTGGAGGCCGCAGTGTTGGAGATTCCTGTGTGCACAATAGTCCTATGTGCACAACTCTGTAAACTTCATTTTTAATGCTGCTGTCATGGTAGTTATGTAACATCAGGTTTGGATCATAAAGTCCTTCCACTCTCCCTTCTTGGAAATGGTTCCATGTCTGCAAGTTTAGTGAGGTGGGGGGTGGGAAAACAAAAAATATACATAAGCATCAAACCGTGCATTTGAATTTTTGATGAGTATGACAACAATTGAGTACTTGAAGTTTTTTATTCTTACAATAGTGATGAGGCTCTCCATGTATTCTGCTGTTTTGCTTCTGTTATTCTGCCTTGCTGTAACAGTTTCTAAAAGCAGTACTCCAAAACTGTACACATCTGCCTTCTCTGTCAGTTGGCCATGAGCTAAATACTCTGGAGCCATATATCCCCTAGAAATCATGCAAGGATATTAGTGAAAAGTTTCCAATCTGCTAGTTTGACTACTAGAAAAACTTTGCATATGCTAAAGATCCACAGAAGTTCCTTGAAAAGCAGATTCTAGTCTCTGAAGTCCCAATTATGGAGCTCTCTCTAGAAGTATAATTTCCAGTAACCTATCTTGTTTCGGGGTCATCTTAAAGCCTTCCATGAAATCATTAGAGCTGAGTAGAAAAATCCTATCCATCACATTCCCTCTCTTAAGTTGACAAAGACATAAGTATGTATATGTTTTAGGTTTTTTTTTTTTTTTTCCTCTCTCTCTCTCTCTCCCTCCCTCCCTGCTTCCTTTGGGAGGGAAATAGAAATACAAGCAATGATGATTCTACTTGTCTGCACATTGGAAGATGTATGCTAGAAGTTGGGGTCTTGGACTACCCAACTATGACCTCTCTTTGTAAAAGACAATGTGAAGACATAACTCTTACATTCAAAGTTTTATTTTCAAAGCAATTGCTATATTTATATATGTTAATTAAATGAAAATAAAAACATGAATTCCTCGGCCCTTACAGCTCTTTTGACTTTTTTGAATATTCCTTCCTGAAGAGTATCATTCCAACAGGCAGTTGAAAAGAGAGAATAATGGTAGGCAGAATAGTGATCAGCTTTGAATTTATGCATAAACTTATATTCAGTCTTGTCTGTCTATTTTATTTGATCACTCATCAAGACTAGCTGCAGCTTCACTATTCAAGGAAAAGGACAGTGTACTCACAAAGTTCCTGCAATGGCAGTGCTAATGTGACTCTTGTCCTCTTGAAAAGATCTTGCCAACCCAAAGTCAGCTATTTTTGCTCGAAGTCTAGCGTCCAGCAAGATGTTGCTTGCTTTTATATCTCTATGAATAATCTTAATCTTGGAGTTCTCATGAAGATATACCAAACCTTCAGCTGTCCCAATCATTATCTCTAATCTTTTCTCCCAATTGAGTGCTTTACCTCTGTTTGGATCTGCCATTATTAGGACAAATTGGAAAAAAAGGTCATATTGCAGCATAGAAATTTTTTAGACGCTTAAATATGCTTGTGAAGTGAAATAGCCATCGATAATTTGGGGATAAATGGATGGAGTTTCCATGCTTCTTCATCTGTATTCAAGTCATACATGCGGCCACTTACAATGGTTGATTAATGCACATTCCCATTTTTACCTTCTCATATGATAAGAATGGTGGTAAATGGGTAGGCTAAGCGACAAGAGTAGACAAATTGCATCCTTTGTAAACTAATCAAGTGTTCAGGAATTACCAAATATGAAACGATCAAAACTTTTGTTAGGTAGGAACTCGTAGACAAGAAGACTTTCAGGGCCAGAACAACTACATCCCAGCAATCTGACCAGATTTTTGTGTTCTACACTGCTAATGATGTTCACTTCATTGTAGAAATCAGCTGCTCTGTGTTTGTTGTTGAAGAAAAGCCTTTTGACGGCAATTTCTCTTCCATCCGGGAGAACCCCCTGGAACAGCCGTGCAACTCATTTACTCAATTGATTGCACTACCATTCACAAGAATTTCAAGCAACAAATTATGTCAAGGGAAGAGCTGATGTACCTTATAAACTGTCCCAAATCCTCCTTGCCCAAGCTTGTTGGCATTATCGAAGGATCCTGTAGCCTTTTCAAGGACTGAGTATTTAAAGTTCAAGCTACTGTCATGAAGTATCTTAACCAGCTTCTCCGCATCGTTTGAACCTAGAAATTGAGTAAGAGAGTAAATCAACATATTAAATCGAAAGTTCCTTGATCATTCTCGGGTTTTCCTACTATAGAAGCACAATGACAACTGTAGTTTCATCTACAACTGACCACATTATCCAAGAAACTGTTATGAGCATTCTTCTGTGATGGTAAAAGTTATATAAAGAGCGATTTCAGCTGGGTCTTACCTCTTCGTTTCCTTTCAATATACTTGTGTTTCCAGACAAAAAATCCAATGGTTGCTCCAACACCCAACACCATCAAGGCACTTACAACTGAAACCACAATCACAATTATTGTACCTGCATGGATCATGAAAGAAGTCTTTAGTCAGGTTGCAAAACCAAGGTTCAAATATTACAAGAAGTCAGGTCCTTATTTGACCCAGAAAATGATCCAATATAATTTCCAGGTTCAAATCAAATCAGGAACATAACTTTACCTCTTAAACTTCCGCTTCCTGCCTCCTCATTAAGAAAATCAGTATCTGAGTACCTCAGAAAGCACCCTGTATTTAGTGCTCTTCCTTCTGAACTTGGCAAGCACCCCAATACAGAGGCAGATGCATTTTCTAAACATGCCTTGCAAGAGTTAGCACTCAGAGTTTTCCAGCAATCAGCTAGCACATAAGCTGACTGATTCACCACCCCAGATATTGGCTCCTGAGCCCGTGCATAGTAATTGTTTGGTGCATCTGCAACTGCACGTGCTACAGCTAGTTTTGCAGCTTCTTCAAACGATGAATCGTTCCTTGTTACATTGCCACACACAGCAGTGTCATTCGGTCCTTTATACTCCTTAAAGAAGCTGTAGTTCTCTGCTCTCATGAAACAACCATCAAGGTATATGCGGCCCCCATTGTAAGGATAGCATTGTGGTAGAAGGGAACGTGCTTCAGCATAGCATAAGACACAATCGAGCAGGGAGAGATCTCCATAACATTGTGAGAGTCCGTAGTTAGTGTCAGGTCCCTCGCCTATAACTGAAACACCAAAACCATTAGTTCTCATTTGTTCACTGATGTTTTCCATCACCGCGACAAAATTTGGAACAAAGAGACTGGTATTGTGCTCAAGTTGGTGTGAACATGTCATCTTTATGGTTTGCGTTCTTGGGTCTCCATCTGCCACTTGTAATGCTAGTGAAGCAAAGATAATGAGGACGGCGACATGAGAAGAGACCGAGCTGATGGTTCCTCTCATTTATTCAAGCTGATCTCTCGATTCAGCTGCTTGGCTGTTGAAATCAAACGACAAGTACAGGTTATTTGGATTAGAAAGAACGGTAGAGAAATCGCAAGAGGAATATGTCTAAACGTGTTCCAAGAGATGCACGTTAATATATGTTGTATCAATAAACCTGCTCTGCTACCGTATGAATGATGAAAAATTTGTTATCGGATATTAAAAGGGTCAGGATTTGGACACGAGCAATGAATGTTTGGACACAAATGAAACTGGTGGGTCAATGTTTTCGATGGTCATTTTTGGATTTGTGGCGTGAAAACAATAAAAGCAATCTGAGCATGAATTATATTGCACACCTTACCTAATTCTTCTGATAAATGTGTTCATACATATATATGTATATGTATGTATGTGTATATGGATGCATGTATTATTCATAATCCAATTTTAACATCCGAGTTTTGGAAAGTAAACATGTCTTTGATAGGTAATTGGTGTATGCTAAGGGTTTATAGAAAAATCATTTTTGTCGTAAAATGTGTAATTAGCATATTATCGATTGTCCAAAAGGGGGACACTTATTCAGGAAAGAGTTTTTTTTTTTCTTCATTAATTAATTCTATTTCAGGACCGTGTAATTTGGTGGGTTCCTCTAACGCGGCCTGTCTTCTATTAGTTAGGCTTTGTTTGGCTCCTTTTACAAGATTAAACCAGGAAAAATCCTATTGCTCTTCGTAATGAACTCTCGCCTGTAGGACCGTGACCTCTTGAAAAATTACCTTGAAAATCCTTGAATATCCAATCAGGACTTGCCAGGATGGAAATAATTATCTAATCCGAGTAAATTAAAAAATATCAAGGAGAAAAGTTTTAAAACTTATTATAATATATAAATATTAATAAAATTTTAATACATAAAAATATAAATTATATATTTTTTAAAAAAATACCTGCCTTCCTACTTCGGTCAAATACTATCGTTTCCCATCAATCGCATTTAGGTTGTCATGTGGCACGAGTATTAAAAGGGACGTCCAAGTTCACACCTACAGCATTTGTTGAAAGGTCCCCTCCCAAGAAATAAAATGTCGGTACACATCATTAAAGGAGTACAGACGATCCCATTTAAAGAAATTTCTTATTATTCATCGGTCGAATTCCATTGCTGAAGGTGGAAGCGTTTTTGTATATATTTATAAATAAATGGAAATCTTTTAATAGAGTTGTTGTAATTCTCTACACCATAATCCTTTATCTTTTTCCCATCTTTTATCTTTGAAAATCGAAAGGAAGTTGATGAAGAACATTAAATATATTGTCAATTTTTTTTTTTTGTAATTTTCATTTAGAAAACACAAACTGACAAAAGAAAATGAAACATTTAAAAACAATTCTCATGACTTTTGAAAACCAAACAAACTCTTAAAATTTTAGGACAATATCACTTGTTTTATTAATTTTATACCTAAAGTTTGAAGTAATTGAATACCACATCTAATCAAATTTTTATTCACTAATTTTAAGATTGAAGTGGCAAAATTTCATACCCAATAGACTTTTATTTATTAATTTTATACTTAAATTTGAAGTTACTTAATCTTATACTAAATTTAACTTTTGCTTGTAAAATTTTCTACTTACACCGACTTTAAAAATATATTGCAGCTAATGATTATTGGTCTAAGTGTAAGACAACGAATTTGACGGGCAAAAGTTTGTCTAAGTAGAATATCTAGCTATTTAGATGAAAGATAGAGAAACAGTTAAAATTCAATTAACGATTTTAACATTTACCTCACAATGTTTTTGACATGATATGACTGATCCAATCAATCATACGTGGTCTTTATTTACATTTCTTTTTATTTTAAAGTTTGAATCGAAAGAGTTAAAGAATTTTATACATGGCCAAATCATCCCGTAGACGATTATCCTCGTATTATTCTCTTAAAAATTTGCCAAGATCGTTTTTTAAGGGTTGCAATAAATTTTTAAATAATACAAAACTAATGATATGTGAAATCGTCAGTATAATGAAGTTATGCAGTTTTAAGTAAAATGGCTCGGTCAATCTTGTATAACTCCTACGTATCACTAGAATTTCATGTGACTATCTTGTATATACCACATAGAAACTAACTAATATATATTATATCAAAAAAGCTATATATATACACACACACGCACGAAACATTTTTCTTTCAGCAAACTCTTCAAGGTGATAATAGATCTTATACATCTGTAATGTGAACACTAGCAGGTATATCCACCTAAATCTCTCTGTACTTATATTTGCTAGAAGCTTAGGGATGAGATTGGTTGTAGTCATGATTAAACTTCCTCATCAATGTGTATTGACTCGGTTGATATGCTAGACAGGACTAATACTCTAATTTAAGATCGAACGTCGAATCTCGATAGATTCATTTTTAGGTGAGACGATACATGTTTCAAAGCTAAATGTTGAGTCGTGATTCTTCTCACTTCCTAATGAGCTTGACCGGTAGGGATACTCATGAAAAGTTGTTTTTTTTTTTTTTTTTTTTTCCCTTCTTTTTTTATTTTTTTGAAACTTAAAATTGATCTTCACGTTTCTATTTTCATGTTTAGGAGACCCAGTTCAAATCGATGGGTTCAAAAATGTTCTCCAACTGGCAAATTAGGTATCTTGTACGGACACATTAGCTCTAGAGAACTAGAAACACATATGTGATTCAAAGTAAAACTACATCTCCAAATAAGAGACCTAAAAGAAAAATGAAATCAAATGAAAAATAATCCCATTCAAAACTTTAATAGCCAAAAGTTAAAAAAATTTCCAATTGTAGAACAGATTTCATTCGCTTCTTAGTTGTAAATCCTAATTCTATCACTGAAAGTATGGATTCTTAGTATATATTAAAAAAAAAAAGAAAAAAAGAGAGAGAGAAACTGGGTTCTGTTTTTAACAGTAATTTGACCCCCTAAAAAATATTTATATATATATATAAACAAAATCAAACATATAATTAACTTTGCTATTTTACGCTAGTATTAGCAAGAATTGAAGCTCAAAGTTTTGCCTATTTCACATACGCAGCTATATGACAAAATCGATAAGCAATTGATAATAAATCAAGACTAGGATCATGATACTTCTGAATAAATAGAAAATAGTGATTAAGCATGATTCTGAAGGTTCAAGCTCTCGTACCTCTTTGGTAAGCACCAAAATCTGATTAATTTTCGATCGACCGACCGAGAGAGAGAGAGAGAGAGAGAGAGTTGTTTCAGGTGAATGGTAATGAATGTTGAGAAGCTGAGAGGAAGGAAGATTAATAAAAAAATGAGAGGAAAGAGGAAGGTGGTGATGGAAGTCAAAGCAAGAGGCTGTTGTTATTCAACGGCAGGTGATGGTGGATTATTAGCTTTGGAAATTCAACTGCGTAGACCCAACTGCATTCCAAGATGATGAGAAGAGTCAGAGATGTCTATACACACGTCGCTAAAATATTATTATTCCGAAAACAAGGAAAAATGGACGGATTGGAATTGAAATGAGTGAACCGAGTCACGTGGGGTCACTCCAAAATCCCCCCAATAAAACGCGGTTTCCGACTCGACAATTTCCCTCCGCTGCCCGGACGGAATTGGAGAGAGAATTACATTTTCTTTTCCTTTTTTTTTTTTTTCAATCTTTCCCGTCTTCTTTATCTATCTATTTCAGATTTATTTATCATCTTTTCTATATATGATTTACAACATAAACTTCTCGTTAAAATTTGAAAGTTTAAATTTAACTTGATTTTGTCAAACTTAGAATCGAATTTGATTTGAAGTAATACTCAACAAGTTTAAACTTAATTTTATTAAACTTGTTTAAATTCGATTATTCCAAATGACCACTTTTCTTTGAATTAAAACAATATGGATAAACAAACCTGATTTGAATCCAATTAGTATTTTGAAAGTGTTAAAATATGAGAAAACATTATTCTTTAAAGAAAGACATAGGGTTTCAATTCTTTTATATCACATCAGGATTTGAATGGAATTAGGTTTGGAATGATAAATTTATTGAGTTTCACGATTTATATCTTAACTTACCACTTTTTATAATTATATACTTGAATTTTTTATTCGTTAATTTATATACCTAATTGAAGACTTTGTTGACACTATATACATTAGTTATTTTTAAATTATACCATTGGTCTTATTAATACGATCGATTAATAGATAGGCGAAACGTATATTATCTCTCTCTTTCTTTCTTTTTTTTTTTTTTAATTTCACAATTGGCTTTTGTTTTTTCCAACTTAAGCCCTAAAATTTGATTTATTCCTCCCCACCTACATGGAAGCCTAATTGGAAGAAAGCTAAGTTGACTATGTGGGGAAAAAAAAGAAAGAAAATACATATGTTGCATGTACATTGGTTGATCATATTGACAATATAATTTAGAGTTATACATAGTCACAAATTAAATGTTCAATTGAATGTATAATTATAGAATTCAAAACTTTAGGCATATAAGTATAAAAAATGGTAAAATTAATATGTAAACTGTGTTATTAACTCTAAATTCATTCCAACATTAGAAATGATTCTATTTTAATAGTATGTTTTGTTGTACAAAAATGATGTGATGAATGGAATACTAATGAAAACATCAAGAATGCTTTGGAAATTTGAGTGCTAAATGGTACATGGAGCAAAGTGTAATAAATGAAATTCAAGTGCTATATAGTGATAGGTGTCATGTCATTCGGCCTTTAGATTTTGAAGAAATAGTCGAATTATGGATCATTGCTCTTGGTTGTAATATATTTGGAATATAATGGAATGCATGCATATTAATATTTGTCAACAATACTCTTGATTGTTGAACGGCATAAATATAATATTTTATGTTAAAGGTTAAATAATTAATTTCTAATTAATGAGCGAAAAATGGAATCGCAATTTTGTCTCCTTAAAAGTAGAATAAAGCGATTTTTCCCTCTTAAAGGAGGAATGAGGTTCACTTTAAGGCTAAAATTGGGATTCCATCTTTTAAAAACATTTCAAAATGTGGGAAAAGGAATGAAACACAAAATCTTGTTTTCAGATCATTTTTGCATATAAAATGTATTGCTATTTGTTGATAGCTAGATTTCGCTCTAACATGTTACTCGGTAACTTGGCTACCGAGAGACTGACTAACGTTATTTCCAATTAAACCCAATAAGGGCTTAGTCCATCTGATGGGCCTTTAAGCTGGCTTACTTATATATTTAGCTTGAAGTTGGGAAAGTGGTACGACCAGTTATCACTTAGTGCAATTTCATTACATAACCAACAACTACCCTTATCTTTTAAGTGTGTACCTAAGTATGAGATTGCCATATGGTCCATGAGTAATGATTATTTTCTATTATAGACACTCAATATTTGTCTATAAATAAGAGAAGGAAAGCACTATAAGAATTCCCCCTTACGCTCGATAATACGTAAGTTATTCTCTTACTCTTTCACCTAAATAACCACTTATATAAGTATCAGAGTGACTACGCTAGACTACCTTTAGCACCACTTAACCTTTTATTTGTGCTTTTGTAAAATAAAAACTCTACACCAAAATCACTTAACAACATTTGGTACTATCTATTTTTCTTTGTAACTTACCTACATAGCAAAGACAAGAATAACAAAGAGTGTAGGTGCCGGCTCTTTACCCCAACACTAGTTGGGGGAGAGTAGGTACACTGATAAACAACACTCAGTTAAATTGGAGCAACTTTATGTTGATTTAGCCGAAGAAAATCATGACCTTAATAATAAACATGATGAAATCCTTAATCTTCTTCATAAGGATATATAGTTAAACCAAAACCAAGGGCATAATGATAACAATGCTGAGAACTTTCATGATTCAATTTATTCTCTTGGATTGCTTAAGAAGCAAGTCGAAGTTACATTGGGACCTTAGCCCTTGCTTTTAGAAAGGGTGACAAAGGAAAATAACTATAGCAAGTAGACCATGTGTGACCATCGCATGTTATCATCCCTATTATAATGAGTAAATAGTTTTGGATAAAGAGGAGTCCTTTCATTCTCGAGATTTTAGAAAAAGTAATACCACGACACATTAAGTTGCTATAGTTTGAGACTTATGATGGAATAAAAGATCCTGAAGATCATCTAAAGTATTACTGCACCTTTGCGAAGCTTCACGGCTTGAGTGACGTCGTAGCTTGTTAAGCATTCCCTTCAACCTAGAGGAATGTGGCGAATACATGGTTTAAACATTTGAAGCCAAACATGATCTCATGAGTGTTGGTCTCAACATTGTGATTGATGGACTTAAACCTCATGGAGACTTTTTCAAGTTTGGCAAAAAATGAACCAAAAAATTTCATCAAGTTTAAGGCTAAGGCCACATCTTATATTCATTAAGAAGACAACATTAAAACTTGGCATGAAGCTGACCAGAGTCAAGGAGATCGAAAGAGATGTGAAGAAGAATGTGGAAGATTAACTTGGTACACATGATGATTAAAATGCTGAAGGAAATAGTGGTGAGAGAAAAAGACCATGTATCCTGACCTATTCTATTCATATACCATTTAATTGTCCAATCGTAGAGATTTTGATTGAAGTACGCAATTGCAGGGGAGTATTGCATTGATCAGAAAGAATGAGAGGAAATCTGTCACGCAGAAATTCTAATAAATATTGTGATTTTCATTGCAATAGAAGTCACAACACTAATCAATGTGTTCAACTCAAAAATGCAATCGATGATACTTGAGCAAGTTCCTTTCCCATGATGCTAAAAATATTGAATGACTAACTAAAAAATGACATGACTAGCAAGAAAATGCAATACGGCCTTCTCAGGTCAAAAGAGATGCAAGAGATGGAAGTAGTAGTGAAGCACTGAATGGTATAATAAACACTATTGTTAGCTAACCTTATACCTTCGGCCGGTCAAGCTCATCGAGTTCAACTGACGTCGTATACTATATTTATATTGTATAGGCAAGAAGGTTAAGGTTGACAATTTAATTTATTTCACAGAAGAGGATTTCGAAGGTGTTTAAAGGCCCTATGATGACGCACTCATAATTGGTGTAAGGATTGCCATCTTCCAGGTCAAAAAGATTTTAGTTGACATTGGAAGTTTAGCAGACATTATTTTTCAACATGCCTTTGATTAGATGAAACCACAGATCAAAGTATAGTTAAGATCTTACAATTATGATTTATATGTTTTTAATAATCAACCTGTTAGAATTATCGAGTTATTTCTCTCCCAATTCAGATTGGAGACGACAAGCATGTTGTGGAAGACGGGGTGGATTTACTTATTGTTAAGTGTTGGTTCCTGTATAATATAATCATAGGCCAATTGTATCTACATTTGTTCGGTATGGTCCCTTTAACTATGCATCTTAAGGTAAAATTTTCCACTCCTACCAGAGTTGGAGTATGCAAAGGGGACTAACAATTGGCCAGATCCTTGTATTTGAGAGTGCTATGGTATGAAGAAGTTTTTCAACTTGAAATTGCTCTAGAACAAAAGTTGGTTAGCATTGAAAATGCCGAGGAAAGGATAGAGAAAATCCCATTAGGGAATGATCTTGGGAAGATGACAAAGATAGGGAAACCATTGCCTGCAGATATTTGTCAAAATTTAATCAACTTTCTTGAAGATAATGTTGACATATTTGCTTGGTTTCCTTCATATATGTTGGGCATTTATAGAGGAGTAATAGCATACAAGCTTCAAATTAATCCTAATTCAAAAATAACTCAGCAAAGGAAGAGGCATTTTGCCCCCTAAATGATAGGTAGCCATTGAAGAAGAAGTTCACAAGTTATTAAAGGTGAGGTTTATAAGGGAAGACTTTTATCCAACTTGGCTAGCCAATTGTGTATTAGTTAAAAAGTCAAACAGTAAATGGTGCATGTGCATAAATTTTATGGATTTAAACAAAGCCTGTCCCAAAGATTGTTTTCCCTTACCGAGACTAAATTAGATGGTTGACTCAACTGCCGGATGTACCTTACTCTCTTTTATGGAAGCATTTTCTAGGTATAATCAAATCAAAATGGAAAAGGAGGATAAAATCCATATGTCTTTTATTGAAAACTTTGGGACTTATTGTTATACAGTAATGCCTTTTAGGTTTAAAAATGTTAGTATAACCTATCAAATGCTTATAACCAAGATGTTCAAGCCTTAAATCCATTGAAATGTTGAAGTTTATGTTAATGATGTGAATGTGAAATGTAGCATAGAAATTTGACATCTTGCTAATCTTGAGGAGACATTTGGTACCTTAAGGAGATACAACACAAAACTAAACCCGTAGAAGTGTGCTTTCGATGCTATCTTAGGAAAATTTTTAAGATATATGGTCATTCAGTACGGCATCAAAGCAAACATAAGGAAGATTGGTGTTATTTGGAACATAAAGTCCCTTATTATAGTTAAGGAAGTTCAAAAGTTAACTAGGTAGATAGCCACTCTAAATTGATTTGTGTCAAGAAGCATAGAAAAATGCATAGAATTTTTTTAAAGTATTAGAGAACCTGAAGCAATTTTAGTAGATTAATGAGTGTGAGGTGGCATTTAACAAGTTGAAAGAATTTCTCGCTTCACCCCCAATACTTTTGGCACCAATTCTCGAAGAAAATTTGTTTTTGTATTTGTCAATAAGCAACCGAGCTCTTTTATTTGGCTTGGTTCGGTTAGAAGGCAAGGATCATTGGCTAATTTATTATGTGAGCCACATCTTATAAGGCTTAGAATGCCAATCTATAAAGATTGAAAAGTTTGTATTTGCAATGGTTCTCTTGGTAAGGAAATTAAAGCCATATTTTGAAGCTTATCAAATAGTTGTCCTTATTGATCAGCTTCTATGACAAACTTTACAACGATCAGATTCCTTAGAAAGGATGATGAAGTATGCCTTGTGTAGACAACTCATTTTTTGCTATTTTCATTTTTTTTTGTTTTATTGAGCTAAAAATATATTAAAAAATAATATAAAAAATTAAATAATAAAAAAAGTAATAAATAAATAAATAAAATGAAATTTGAAAAAATAAAAAATAAAAAAATCGAGTCAAGTTGTATTGAGTCTAGTCAAGTCAATTCGAATTGAATCAAGTCAAGTCGAATTGAATCAAGTCGAGTCATTTGAGGTCAAATAAGATAATGGTGTGTATTCAATGAATTTAAAGTCATTGAAGGATTGGGTTTCATTAAAATATTTTGGTCTAATCCGATAAAAGTAGATTTTTTTATCTAAATTATATTGGGCTAGAATAGACTTAAAATTTATTAAATGTGTTATTGAACTAAATCAAATTGGACTAAGTCAGGCCCAAAAAATAAAAAGCCTAAATAAAAATAGGATTTCTAGAAATTAGGATGAATCTTCAAAAAATCTAAATTGTATTTTCCATATTTAGGATTTGTTATCGTATGTTTCATATTTATGGTTTGTTGAGATCAAATCTATATATTTCGATACGAAAGATTTGGTAGTATGAATTATAAATAGTGATTCGGCGGTGAAGTTTGAACAAGTTTTTACAATGACATACCTTTCATAGTCACAAAAACAAAAGTCTACATCTACGCATTGCATGAAATCTACACATATCCATCAATAGCCCACTCCAAATCAATCCTAACACAACAACCCAACTCGACGGTAATCCCATCCATGTAAGCGTGATAGTAGCAGCACATGCATAGCTTAGCGAATCCATGCCCAACACCACCAACGATTTGAACATTACTGAAACGAATATTGTTGGTCATTCACACCAAGGCAAGTTTCATCAATTGAATTATCATTGATCTCTAATTTGTAATTTGATCTGTTGACTGTAGCACGCTGTGAGAAGTCAGTTTGATGGCCATGGTTGTTTTCCACCGAAGATCTGATCATGATATGATTGGATGTTGATTGCTTTTTCTAATTGGTTATTTTTAGTATATATAATTAGGTGTTGCATGTTTAGAAAAAATTACTAATTTTGGCACATGTTGTATCTTTTAGTAAATTTTCATAAAAAGGACTTTCTTAAGTTTTTTTTTAAGATTTTTTTATCACTTAATTAGATTTTCTTAAAAATTAAAAATCTTTACTAGACATTTTTTCATAGTTTAGGCTTCTTTTTTATGATTCAGGCATCTTATCCATAATTTAGATATTTTTTTAATAATTTAGGCTTCTTTTCTATTATTTCCATAGTTTATATATATTTTTTCTATAGTTTAAGCTTATTTTCTATGATTAGGCATGTTGTCAATGGTAATTACATTTTTTTTCATAAAACGGCATGTTTTTCATAATAATTGCATATTAGCATAATTTCATAAAATTTGCATCTTTTATTTATTTTTTTTCTCATTTAGGTGTTTAAGGATTTTTTTTAAGTTTTCTCACATAATAGTTTTTATAAAAAATAAAAAATACTAACTTTGAGTCTTTTTAAAAATTTAAGTCACTAGTTTTTTTTTTAATTGGGAATAAAAATTATTCTTTTAGGATTTTTCTTAATAAAAATAAATTTCTTAAAAAAACATAAACTTGGCTCAATTTTTAAATTAAAAAGAATTAACTTACTAAATCTTTTCTAAGTAAAAGAATTACGTTGGTTTGATCCCAATTAGCGGGTACGTAAGCACTTTTAGGGCAGCCACATAAAAAATAAAACAAACAAAACTTTTTCTCCTTTTTTTCTTGAAAAATTTGTAATTAAAAATGATAAAAAAATTCGTTTTAATTATTTTTTACATATTTATATATATCTTAGTGTTTTCTAGAAAAATTATAAAAATAAAACTCATTAATTTTTTTTTTATTTTTACATGGTGAATTAGTTTTAATAGGTTAGCTCTTGAACTTAATTTTTTTGGTTAATTTTTCTAAAAAATTATTTTCTTAGAAAATATGTGAATCAATGGTCAAGAAAAATCCTAATTTCATTTTTTCCCAATTTAACTAGTTGAAGACTCTAATTTTTAAAATATATTTTTTTCAAAACAATATTTTCTTAATTTAATGTCGAGTAATTTATATTAAGTGGATTGGACTTAATATAGGTTAAGTTAAGGAAATCGAAATAGGACTTGATACCCTGAAATTAAGTGCCTATAGTGTATAGTATAAGCCTAAGACAATATTAAAAGCTTAGGTGATGGTAGATTTTGTACAGAGTTCACTTGGGAGGAAGAAGGCAACATTGATATGGCCAAGAAATTGACATGGAATTATATGTTGATGGTTCCTCCACCAAAGAAGAATGCGGTGCAAGCCTCATTTTATAAGGCCCCCATAATGTGAAAGTTTAGTATGCATTAAAATTTTGGTTTTTAGCCGGTAATAATGGGGCCAAATACGAAGCCTTAATTGCTGGTCTTAAATTGGCCATGGAAGTTGGTGCTGAAAAACTTAGACATTTTTTTCGATTCACAGCTAGTTATGAATTAAGTTAAAGGAAGCTATGCAGCAGAATAAGAAGTAATGAGTAAGTACTTACTGATAGCATAAATGCTTAAGGAAGAGTTTCAATTTTTTTTCAATTGAGAAAATACTAAGGATTGGAAACATTGCTGCCGACAAGCTATCAAAGTTAGCTAGTACGACACGTCTTGATCTAAATGGCAAGCTTTTTATTGAGCATCTCCTTAATAAGAGCTTAGAAATTGTTGGGCAGAGCTATGAGTTGGCTCCTTACCTAAGGGAGAGGTCTTGGATAGATCTAATTACTAACTATTTGAAGGATGATGTTTCACCCAATAATAAAAAAGAAGCTTGTAGGTTGATATATGAGGCTACAAACTATATGCTAATTAACAACCAATTATATAATTACAGCCTTTTCTAACCTTATTTTCAGTGCCTTCAATAGAAAGATTCTCAATGAATATCGTTTGAGTTACATGGCGGTGTTTGTAGCAATCATGTAAAGGGTTAAACCTTGTATATCTGCATATTAAGACTTGGCTATTATTGACTAACTACAAAAGAAGATGCAAAATCTGTTGTTTGATAATGTTTGCAATGCCAAAAACATGAGGTACTAAGCCATGCACCTCCTACTGAATTGCATAACCTCACTAGCTTTTAGCCTTTTGCTTAGTGGGGATTGGATATACTTGAACCATTTCTAAAGTCTACAGCCTAACGGCAATTCGTCATAGTTGCCATAGATCATTTTTTTAAAGTAGGTTAAGGTTGAAGCAGTGCCTAAAATCACTAAATAGAAGGTTAAGGCTTTTGTTTTCAACGTTATCACATTAAGGTTTAAGGTTCCATTTATGATAGTTATTGATAATGGACCATAGCTCGATAATGATAAGTTTTGAGCATGTTGTAAGAAACACAGCATTCGTTTGAATTACAATTCAGTGGTTCATCCTCAAATCAATGGACAAGTGGAAGCTGTTAATAAGACCATCTTATGTAGTTTGAAAAGGAGAGTTGATTAGGTAAGGGTAGATGGGTTGATGAATTTCCAAAAGTTTTATGGGGGCATAAGACCTATTTATAGGTTTTTTTGGACATAAGCCTCTCAAAACCTAAAGCGATAAGCCTACAATGAAGGCCTAGCTCTAATAGCCCAATTTAAATACAACTTAACCTCATCCATTATAAATAGTGGATGGGGCCTTCAAGTATGGGCTCTCTCTCTCTTATGCCTAAAAAATCTATATTTATTCACTTACTCTTTCTTAAAAACAACCACTTACTTAGGTATTACAAAGACTACACTAGACTAGCCTCTGTACTACTTAGCCTTATACTTTTATGGGATCAAAGTTTTACAGCAAAATTGCCCTATAACATTTGAAGCATCTTCAACGATAAAGTCAGGGTTGGGGGGTAAGGTGGGTGGGGAGGGGATGGAGGGTTGGCAAGAGAGGTGCTAGAAGGAGAACAAACTTGCTCAACTGCCTCACTTAGCATAGGTTATGTCTAACTAGGATTACCTGCCTACTTTACATAGCACAGGTCATGTCCGATATGGACGACCTGCTTGCTCCTCTCGCCTCTTCATACATGGTCGGTTAGAATACTACTAACCTTACCACATTGGATAATCTCGTTGATAAGAGATTAGTCCATACATCTGAGGAACTCCCTTCTTACCTCTTTAGGCATCATTGGTTGGAACTCTGCTGACTCGACTACATTGGATAACCTCGTCAATAGGACACTAGTCTATACATCTGAAGAATTCCCCTTTTGCCTCTTCATGCATCATAAGTTGGAATGCCATCAAATTAACCACATTGAGTAACCTTATCGATAGGACATTAGTCCGTACATCCGAGGAACTTCCCTACCATTGGCCTCCTCAAGCCTACCTCGACCTTGATCTTGATTTCCTTAAGCCCTACCTTAGCCAGGCTCATTATATCTTGGCCTCCTTAGACTCACCTCAACTTCGGCCTTGACCTCTTTAAGCCTTACCTTGGCTTTTTCAGGCCTACCTTAACCTTGACCCTAGCTTCTTCAGGCCTTACCTTAGCCTTCTCAAGCTCGCTACACCTTAGCCTCCTCAGGACTAACTCGACTTGGGTTTCTTCAGGCCCTACCTTGGTCTTTGCCTCTTTAGGAAATGCTTCATTTTAGAGCATTAGGAGCCTATTCATATGCGTACTCTACTTGTTAAACTCTTCGACAATGAGAGTTGAGGTGGGGGATGGGAGAGACAAGTGTTGATAGGCCTTTCTAGACATAGGCCTCTCAAGCCAAAAACGATAGGCTTACGATGAAGGCCCAACTCTAATAGCTTAGTTTGAATACAACTTAGCCTCATCCGCTATAAATAGTGGATGGGACCTTCAAGTATGGGCTCTCTCTTTCTCTCTCTTGCTCTCTTACGCCTAAAAACTCTATACTTATTTACTTATTCTTTCCTATAAATAACTACTTACTTAGGTATTAGAGTAGCTATACTAGACTAACCTTGGTTCTACTTAGCCTTTGCTTGTGATTTTGTAGGATCAAAGCTTTACACTAAATTACTTGACAATAGGACTAACCCAAGGAGTTCGACTGGTGCAACAACTTTCAGGTTCCTGTATGGATTGGAAATAATTTTGCTAATTGAGTTAGATCTACCTAATCTTCAGACACAAGACTTTGACATTATGGTAAATCAGGTTGGCCTTATGGCCAATTTGGATACAATCGAGGAGATTAGGGATATTGCAAGGGAAATAGTTGCTACAAATTAGCATAAAGTGGTCAGGTACTACAATCAGAAGGTAAAACATAAGGTATTTTGACTTAAAGACTTGGTTTGCAGAAAATTAGAAGCAATTGGCATGTGTGAAAATTACGGAAAGCTCAACTCGAATTGGGAGGATCTTGTTAGGGTCCGAAAAATCATAGGTGACGAGGCCTATCAACTAGAAAGGCTGGATTAAATAACCATACCTTGTACATGGAATGCAAAGAATTTGAAGCTTTATTTTGAATAGCTTCTTTTCAATTAAAGTTTCTTTTTGTTTTCCCTTTTTGAACTTTATAAGACAATAGCCTATATCTTGCTCAAGTATGAAATGTTCATTTCAAGTTTACAAGTATCTTTACTTTCCATCACTTTTATTCTTGATCAATACATAATTAACAGATTAATTAATTTTTAACTATATAGTGAATGACTAATACCTAATAAGTTTCGACTTATTATGTTTAACGAGCTTAGTATTGATTGACGAATGACATTAAAGGTTCTTTGAAAAAATATGCTGAGCAATTAGAGCTAACAAACTCTAAGCTACCTTCAGCAGGCAATCTCACGGCAAAGAAAATAGACACCAAAGTTCATGTCCTATATGGCTAACGAACACTATCTATGAAAAGAAAAGTATAGAATATGCGTAAAATAAAACGTGTCGAGAATGAAAAGAGTTAAAACGCAAAACACAAGTTACTTACAACCGAAAGGTTAGCATCTTTACCATATAAAGTCCATAAAATAATTGTTGAAGCAAAGTAAAAATTAATCGACTTTCATTAAAGTCCAAAACATTCTTCCTTTAAGATTGGATGGAATTATCATCTTGATTGGTAGAGCTTAGGACCTTCTTGGAGTATATTTGTCTATTAACACTAGGGGTCTTGGAGAAGTTGGGGGTCTCTTTGTGGAAATAGGGGGTCTCCTTCGATGATGGTTCATCGTCATCGACATGAACTTCAATGCTGGCTTAAATATTGTCACCTTGCCCTTGAACCTTTGTCTCTACTTCTTTGCCGACTTCTTCATCACCATTGCTGGCATCACCATTATCAACATTGACAAAGTCAAGGCATGATAGTTCATAATTAGCGTGAACCGTTAAAATTTCTTTCCTCATGAGTTAGACCCCTTGTAAGAACCTTTTTTGAAGCAATCTCTTGTATTGTTGATTGGGAGTCATAATATCCAATTCTTCCTCAATAGAGGGCTTCCTTTTCGCCATGTCCTCTAATTCGACTACAAGAGCTTCGAGTTTAGAGCTGTTTGTCTCCAAATTCTTTATTTGGACTCTTAACTTGTCTTCCTCGTCAGTCATCAAGGTTAATGTTCTTCCCAACCACTAGTTTTCTTCTCATTTCTTATGAAGCTCCTCCTTCAAGTCCTTGATCTCCTTATAGAGCTCTTTGTTTTTGGCCTTAAGGTTCGATACTTTATTGGCCACTAACGAATGTGTTAGCTTCTCAGTCGAGAGCTCCTCTTATAGATTCTTAGCCTCCATCTCGGCCTTAATACTTGTGTTCTCGATGGCAATAGTTTGAGGTTTTGAGGAGTTATAAGCCTCCTTAACTTTCTACAATAAATTGACAAAGCCAAAAATAGTTAATCTCTTCTAAAAAATGCAACAAAAATTCAAGCATACCTTCTTCATTTCCTTTTCAACCTCATTTAGGGTTGTTAGAACATGGTTGCTAATCTGTATGCAAATAAAATTAGGTCAACAACGGATATAAGCGATAAATGAAAAAGGTAACGATTATTGAACTTACATCATACAATTTGACAACAATATAGCCTTTATTGCAATCGTTTACCCTATCTACATCTTTTTTTGCAATCTCTTTGTCTTTAAGAGGAATGACCCCTACATCAGGGCTAAGCACTTTAACCTATCACTCAAAGTCAAATTAGTATATAGGATATCGTGGCTCTAACATGGCACAAAGTATTCACCTACTTTACGGTTGGGGACAAGCTCGACAAAATTGATGTCGAGAGCTTTATTTCTTAGAGCCTCCTTCGTCTTCTCTTCCTAACCCTTGCTTTTCTCAAACTAAGGTTGGTTAGTAAGCTCTTTCTCACTTCTCTTCTTAGGACTTAGCTTAGTGTTTATTTGGTTTGACGGGTTATCTACTATCTCTTAAGGAATAACTTCAGCATTGCTGTTACAAGTAATATCTTGGTTGGCTTCTCTCAACACTTCCTCCTGAGTGGAATTTATCATAGAAGGAATCGCCTCAAGTTGTGTAGTTCCAATAGCTTTTATCTACTTAGTACCTTGATCCTTATTGATAAGATGGGTTCCTTTCTTCTTCTTTAGAGCAATAGTCTCCTTTACAGCCTTCTTTTGAGTAATCTTTTTCGGTATAGGTGGTTGACTAATAGGACCTTTAGTAACCGTATGCTTATCAAGCTTTTGTTTCTTGGCTTTTGCTTGAGCTAATAATTTCATAGGATCTACAACTCCTGTACCTATGCCTACATAAAAAATAAGAATATTATAAATAGGAGAAGGGAAAAATTTAAAAACTTAAAAAGTACGTGCCGAGTAAAGCTTAAATGCAACTATTCCCCCTCCCAAATCACGAGAATGACTTTCTTCCTATAGCTTTACTTGGCACGATAGGTAGACTAACACCTACCTTGGTTGTCAAAGAAGATTGGCTCCCCCTTTTCATATCATTTTATAATCCTCTTGGTATCCTAGAAAAACGTTTTATTCCCTTGCTGGCGTTGCCATTCTCAAATCTTCTTGGTATTAGCAGCATCATTTGGCCATAATTCAATATCCTTGGTATGGATGGGCTTGATTCATTGAGTCCAAAAATCCAATTCTTCATATGACCTAATTGAGACATATTTATCATGCCACTTATAAATTTTGGACTTTAACCCGTTCATGAATTTACTCCTATGTTGAATCGCCGCAAGGTACCAAACATTGGATTGCTTCCTTATTGAGAAGAAATATCTAAATAACTAAGGTATAGCCTTAACCTCAATCTCTTCACATATGATCATGACTGTGATGAAGAGCCTATAAGTATTAGGAGAAAACATACTTAGTGCAACTCAAATTTAATTACAAAACTGTTTTTAGAAAATGGAAAATGGAAGACATAACCCTAAATCTAGATATTTCAAATATATATGGAACTCACGGTTTATTGGAAAACATACCCTTTTAACCTCTCTTAGCCTATACAAATGCCATGTATTGGGGAGATCTTGTCGGTACTTATTATATTTTGCAACGAGTGTCTTGATAGCACCACTTACTACTCTATTTAGAGAATTAATGTTATAAACTATATTATTATACAAATACCCAGTAGTCGACCTTTCCTTCCTATCAGCTGGGTATTTATCCATAGAAAGAGCATTAATATGAGCTAGTTTTTCCCATTACTCCATCGTGCTATTCGCCGAACTACCAAAAGAGGATGTTGAATTGTTCCTTCTTTAGTAGGGTGGGGGTGGAGAAGTAGTCTTGGATATAGTCAATTCAAAGTTTGAAGTTTCAAGTTGATGAATGATGCTTCAAAAATTTTGAAAATGGATATGAATGAGAGAGGAGAGAGAAATGTTAATCCAAATGAAAAAGTTTTTATATATAAGTGGTACCCTCTTGAAATTCTAATGCACTTCTAATAGGGATGTGAGCTTTGATTAGACAGATAGGCGTGGATGAATGATGTGTGTCAACGGTCAGATATCTAAGGGATATGGTATCATCGACAATTAATAGACTTTGTGGTGCAATAATGACTAGTATGATAGCTATCACATGTGTCATTGCAGAAAAGTGAATGAGTGGGAAAGTTAAAAGGTTATGACCTTTCACTTAGAATCTGATATGATATGTTTCAAAAATTAAAAATTATAAACAAGCTAGTCCAAAAGACCCATATTCTGGTATGTTACTCAGCTTCTTGAGAATGCTTGATTCTGGCCTTTGCTATTTGACTGCTTAGATTTAGTATTAAATTTTATTCACTCTTATAGTTGAATTCTCAACAACAGGAGTTGGGGGGAAAATATTGATAGCTGGATTTCACCCTAACATGTTACTTGCCAACTTAGCTACCGAGAGACCTATTGATGTTATTTCCAATTAAGCCCAACAAGTGCTTAGTCCATCTAATAGGCCTTGAAGCCTAGCCTACTAATATATTTGGTTTGAACTTGGGAAAGTGGCATGAACAGTTATAACTTAGTATAATCTCATTACATAATTGGCAACCACCCCTATCTTTTAGGTATGTACCTAAGTACGGGATTGCCACGTGGTCCACGACCAATGATTATTTACTATTATAGATACTCGATATTTTCTTATAAATAAGGGAAGGAAAGTACTGTAAGAACTCTCTCTTACACTTGATAACACTCAATTTATTCTCTTACTCTTTTATCTAAACAACCACTTATTTAGGTATTGGAGTGGCTGCGTCAAACTAGTCTTGGAACCACTTAGCCTCTTATTCATGCTTTTGAAGGATCAAAACTCTATACCAAAATCACCCGACAACACTATTATAATAATTTTTTCTTTAGCAAAATATGGCTATGTCTCAATTTTAAATTAGAAAATAAAATATCTACGTGAAACAAACAAGACCAACATTGTAAATGTGTACATTTTTTTAACTAAAAAAGTGAATTTCATTCAATTAAGAAAAAGATTATATCAATCATGGTTTTTCATATTGGTTAGGGATATTGAAATCCTTTTCATTATGGATGAAAACATGTAGCAAGTATAGATAAACACATCATTTTAAAAGTCATTATGTCCTACATAGATGATACTATTATTTCTCTTAAATGAATAGAACCCCCTTAACTAACAAGTACAATAAGTCCTACGAAAGGGTATCATATTCTCATAAAAGGGATGACTAAAAAGCAATCATGAAGAAACAATTCATTTTGAAAATTACCAATAAACCAATATTTCGATGATCATTACTTTAGACTAATTGAAACTCTAGAAATAAAGTTATGACGATAGAAACTCAATATCAATGGATCAATGATAACATAAATACAAAAAACAAAATATAAGTCTAAAGATTTTTACTTAACTAGAAAGTAGAGATGTGTGTGTGAATATCGAAATCAATAGGATGGTGGAAGAAAGGAATGGGTGTAGTTTAGAGTATATCTCTAGAGAGGGGTATTATTTTTGTGCACAGTGATTATATTAGGTTCTAAGTAGCATGCATTTTGTTTCTTTCCATTGGGATGGAGGATCATTATCACTTTTATAACCTTAGCGATGGAGTGATCAAACATATTCCAACAATATAAGAGAGTAAAATCATGTCAATTAGCTACTATCATATATTTTAACTAGCTTATGATATGAGGTCATTGTGTTCTATATCTTTTAGTTTGACTAGCTTATGATATTAAGTCAATGTCATACATCTTTTGCTTTTGTTAACATTGTATCAGATAGTCTTTTACAACACCTTTTTAATATGATGTAATACAATACAATAAGATTATAGACCAACTAGATACTAAGACCACAACGTTGTTCAAGAAATCTCAAATTAGCGCTTCAATAATCATTGTCAAAAGTTACTAAACAATATAAGTCTTTAGAAATTAGAATCCTAGGTAAGGCTTAATAAGGATAAACTAGTCATAAACATGGGCTATGTACGAATTTCAATTTTAGGTATACTAAAAGGATGTGAATCCATGTTAAGTGTTTCAAAAACAAATGAGATAGAGTTATCTAATATCAAAGGTGATACTACTGCCGTGGCCTCCACTAACTTTGTAATTCACCAATCTTCATCATATTGTTGCTTTCAAAAACTGTATATAATATGGTGTAGAGTCTAATAAAATGGTTTGACTCAATGATATAGATATATACTAAACATACAAGGATATTGATGATGCTATCACATGCATACTATATGATGTCTTGCACTTTACATGACCTTAGAGAAGTATTGTGGCCTGAGATGTCAATTTCAAATGAGATGGCTTAGAAATGGCTCATGGAGGAAGGATAGGTAGTCTTAACAACTTAATATTCTTATGATAGCCGAAGGAGTTTAGAAGTGTCAACTTGGTAGTCTTTGAGATTTAAGTGGGAATAACTTGAATTTTGATAAAATTTTATCTTTTGGTTTTGTTTACTTCTTGATACAAAAGCTTAATAGTATAATCTTAGTTTTTTGATCTCTAAATTGTGCCTAATGATGATTAAGTATTTATAAATTAGGAAAATTGTAAATAACCTTCTTAAATTTTAACTTATGTGCAGATTGATCTCTTGAACTTTCAAAATGTGTTTTAAAACTTGTAAAATTTTAATAAATTGGAAATATAAAAGACATTTCCTTTTTTAGTAAAAATAGTCACGCTATAGTCAAAGCTTAAGTGGTTTTAAAGCACATTTTGATAAGTTTAAGAAGGTATTTGTATAGTAAAATCAAAGTTTAAAGTAGTTATTTTTAACTTATGGGGGCCATTTGCCAATTTATTAAAGTTTAAAGGGACTTAAAGTACATTTTGAAAGTTTAGAAAGTCAATATGAAACTAAGTCGAAGTTTAGGAAGGTTATTTGTATTTCCCCCTTATAAATTTATGTGATCAATGTCCTTAATTGGATTCCCTTGATGATCGATGGATGGGATTAGCCAACTCTTTGATGGACTTATTACGAGTATAAGCTTGTAGACAATATGACAAAGTTATAAGCTTATTAAAAAAGGTTAAGATTTCTTACCGCCTAGATATTTAACCCATAGATATGCCTTATTGAACATCTAAGACTAGCGTAAAGTTTTAAAGGTCTTTTGCAAGTCCTTTTAGTGGTGAGTCATTTCTTTACTCTTAACGATCATGTTGTTAATGTAGACCTCTACATTCCTTCTGAGCTAAGGCTTGAAGATGGTTGTCACTAATCTCTGATATATTCTAGAGTTTAGAGGGCATAACCTTGTAGCAATATGTCTTAAACTCGGTGACTAATGAGGTGCAGACCTTAGCTTTGGGGGTCATGAGGATCTGATTAGAGCTGGAATAGGTATCTACGAAATTGAGCATAGCATTGCCCAATGTCAAGTTGATGAGTTGTTCAATCATAAGGAGGGAAAAGCAATGCTTCAAGCAAACCTTATTGAGGTTTATGTAGTCTATATACATGATCCACTTCCCATTGGGCTTCTTAACTAAGACATTGTTCGCTAGCTAGGTTAGGTAGTACTCTTCCTTATCGAGTTCAACTCGGAGTAGCTTTTGCACCTCCTACCTAATTGCGGCTTATTACTTTGGTGCAAAGTGTCTCTTCTTTTGTTTAACAAGTTGCACCATAAGGTCTACTTAGATGTGATGTACCGCCTTTGGGATGTCATTTATGTCGGGCATGTCTTCAAGGGACAATTTGAATATGTCGATATTTGTTTGGAGGAAGTCAATGAGTTGGTCTCTCTCCTTTATGGGTATAGACGTTCTTATTTGTGTAGTTAGCTTTGGGCTATTCTTGAGCTTAGTTTCTTTAATTTTTTTTATCAGCTCTCACCGTGAGCCTAACTTTTCCTCTAACCTCGACTCTATATGCATCATGTTGTCATGGGATTGTGCCTTAAGGTAAAGGGATCTTGAGAGCTGTTGATTACCCTGAGCTATACTAACTTCGGTAGGCGTGGGGAGCTTCACCTTAAGGTATCTCTAGCTAATTAACATATCGAACTTCATGATGGTTGGTCACCTGGGTATGGCGTTGTATGAGGACCAATGGTCAATGATTATGAAATTTATCAATTGTGTGGCAATGTGCTTGTCGTTGGTTAATCAAATTGGAAGGGTGATGAGCCTTTTGGTAGGAATAGGTCTATTACCTCTAAATCCAGTAAGGTTGTGTTTGTAAGGTTTGCATAGGCTCCTTAAGCTGCTCTTTCATCTACTCGTAAGCATGATAAAAGAGAATGTCTACTACGTTGTTGTTGTTGATGAACGTTTTAGGGACATCAAAGTACCCGATCTCCTTGTTGATCATCAGGGCATCACTATCTAGGTACTTAATGCCCTCTTTATCCTTGGTAGACAATGAGATAGTGGTGTTGATCTTTACCCTCTTGCTTCACATGAGGAGGGCTTCGTGCTCAATTGAGATTAAGGAGCTTGCTTTTCCTACCCTTAGGCCTTCGATAATGGTGTTAACTTGGCCCCTCCTATCTAAGTTTGCTGATTGCCAGAGTAGTCATCTTGCTGTTGTTTTTGTGGTTATTGTTGCTGGTTGGTCTAATGATGTTGGGTGGGTCATTGGACTTGGTTACTTTTATTAGCTACGAGGTGGTTGATGTGGCTTTGGTGTACAAGGCCTTCGACCACATTCCTCAAGTGCTGACATTGGTTGGTATTGTACTTATGCACATTATGGTAATCGCAAAACTTGCTTAATTCTATGGCTTGGAAGGTTACTTGAACCTAAGGAGGATTAGGGAGCTGCCTTCTGACTTCATAGAGCACTTCGTTGAAAGGGCAATTCAGTGGAATATAGCTCATGTAATCTGCAAACTTTTACTATTGCCTCTATTGGTGCTCTTTGGAAGATGAGCATCACTTACTATCTTTTGAGTTAAGGTGGTCCTTGATTGAACTGTATTTGTTGTGGTTGATATTGAGCCTCGCCCTTATAGCATCTTCTTGAGCCATGTGTTTCTTCATCATACACATACATTTGTTTAGTGACTCAAGGCGGTTTAGGGTAATGGCTTTGAACAACTTGCAATTGGGGTTAACTCCATTAATAATAGCTTGGAATGTAACCCCTATATCGAGCTTAGAAACTTGGAGCTTAGCTTGGTTGAAGTACTCCAATTAGGTTTGAATGTCTTGTTGGGCTGTTGCTTGGCATTGTCGAGCGTATAAGAGTCCTTGAGTGTTACCTTACTACTAAGGAAGTGTTGTTAGAATTTTGTCAAGAGCTTGTTAAAGCAGTTGATTGAGTTGTCTTGCAAGGTGCTAAGCCAGAGGAGTGTGACCTTCGTTAATGTGTTGGGGAAAGGCTTTCGCATGATGGCATTCAAAAAGTTATGGATGCTAATCATGGTGTAGAAGTGCACAAAATGGTTGTTGGGGTTACCCGAGTCATCATAGTTGTTCAGGTATAGGAGCCTGACACCTTATGGGAGCATCTCCATGAGAATGATAGGCACAAAAGGGTTCCACATTGTACTTAGTCATGAGACATGGAGCGAGGACTTAGCATTCTTCTAGTTGTGCATGTTAGAAGCACGATGAATGTATTCATCCAGTTCTTAAACATTAATAATCTTTAGTGGCTTTTGAGAGCTTCATGGGGAGAGCTCCTTGGGTATTCTACTTATGCATAATTACTCACCTAGTGTTTATGCCTTACTGTAAGCCACGTTGAACTGATTGCAAAAGTCTTTAGGTTAGTGGTGATTGGACTGAACGTGGCTATGTAGTTGTACTAACCTCATTCGAGGAATTGGTGTAGAGCTCATACATTGCTTGCTTGGCCTTATAGATGAGCTCTTTTGCATGGTGTTTCTTTCTGCCTTTTTCAAGATGGAAACTTCCTTTTAGAGTGCAGCATTTGTTTCTTGTGTCTTATGGTTTTCTTCTATCATTGATGGAGTATCTTCACGAGTTGTTGGAACTTAGAGAGTAGAGCAACTGGAGTGGGTGGAGCAGATGATTGTGGTGGTGGTAATGGTGATGACCTACCATTATTAGCTTGTTGAGAGGCTTAAGGATGTGTATTCTTACTTCTAGCCATTCTTTGAATGGTGATGGGTGATATTACAAGCGATGGGTTGGTGGTTACTTTGGGTAGTCCGTTAACCATGCTTAGTGGAGGACTTACAAAAAGCCCCTTGTAGTGGTGTCGATGGAAGCTCTCCGATACTTAAGTTAGTGAGAAGAGAATAAAGAGGAGGTGTTTTAAGTATTTTTTTTATAGTGTTTAAGGTGTTTGGTATGCTAAGGAAGTAAGGAAGGTTGGGAATTAGAGAGAAGATGATCTTTGTACCTTTGGCTCCTTGTCCTAATTAAGACAAGGAGCTCACCTGTTAAGCATACGTGACGTCCCATGGTTTGATTGTGTGTGGTTATTGGAAGGGGCATGTGCTACAAGAGGGTAACAGAATGGCTCTGTTGTTTAGTTAGCCTTAGATTGGTTGGTGGCCACGTCTGAAACCTAAGAAGCTAACATGTTTGGGGTCGCGGGGCTTGCTGGCTATACTATAGATGTCAAAGGGCAATTAATGAAGAGAGAGGGTGTGCGAGGTTGAAGCATTGTAAACATTGAACTGCATATCAATCACATAGAGTGTACAAAGGAATTGAGGTTGCCTTGAATCGAAGATTTAGGTTGAGGTAAAGCATACAAGAAGTAATTTTTAAGGACCCTAAGGTAGTCAAGGTGGAGAGGTGCTAAGGGTGGCTTAAGCAATTTGTGCTAGCTTGAAGTAGACTACACATGGTAAAGTACTCAAGGAATTTTGAGTGAATTGCTTGACTAAGTTTAAGCTCACAAAGGGGGACCAAATAGGTTACTGGAGGAGATTGAGCTCTTTGTCTTGGGAAGGTGGTTGTGGGTACCTGAGTAAGCCAAAGTACTTGGATCGGGTCTTGGAAGCTTGGACCTAAAATGACCTATCTATAATAATATTATTATTATCTTTTCCCCCTTGTTGCAACTATCCTATCATAACATTACCATTTATAGTTTTATGATACATGTTTTTATTTTATTTTACTGAAACTATCATTATCTTTGTACTAGAAATGGCTACTTCTATATATAATATCTTTTACACTTATCAAAATTATTATTATGTCAATGTTATTATTAATAACTAATTATAGTTATTATAGTATCTTAAATTATTATGTTTATCCATTCGTTCCCTCCTCCTCCTCATTACAAAATTACTTTTTTGTCAAATATTATAGCACAGAGTTATAGATCTTTTTTTCTTTATCTTTTTTGTCGAAGGTTATGGTAATGCTTTAGTAATTTTTGTATTTGGGTAATTGAGTTTGGCTTACATAGACAAATATGATCATATTGTATGTATGGCCAATGTAAGTGCTTTAAAAATTTTAAAATCTTCCTTTTCTCCTTTTGATGGCTAAATTTATCGGTCTAACATCATTGTACAATGTGAAGCCGTAGGTAGAACGATGTGGATATAAAGATTTTAATTATACATATGCCTTCGAGAAACTAATTTATGTTATGGTGTTCAAAATAATTTTTGGGTGTGTACAACCTATGGATTTTATAATAGCATTATTTAAAGATACCTCATTGAATGTTATGTTATTCTTTCTGCAAATTTTTATTTTATTGTGTTTTGATGTGTTAGTCTTGTTTTCATCAATGCATTTGGCTTACTAATGTAATGGATAGGTATTTAATTCTAGATTTGGGGTTGCATTCTGATTTAATTCAGTTTGTTTGCATTTTTACATGATTTCTGTAGTTGGATATAAAGAACTCAAATTATGATGATTCACTTCATAAATGTTTAGTGTTTTCTTTTTTAATTAATTTATTTTTTTATCATTATGGCAAAGCTTCTTCTTTGTATCTATTATATTTCAGAAACGAAACATTGTTTTGATATTACGATCGAGAACCAATATGAAATCTTTTTTGTTTTAATATATGAAAGATGATTTTTTTTTTTATAAAGAATTTACCCGTACCATCAAAATATCATAATTATCCAATTACAATTTATTACTTGTTTTATGGTTTTAATATGGTAATAAACATTTTTGATAGCCTCATACATGGTAGTAAGTAATTTCCTATTTTCATTTATTTTTTTTTTTTTTGTGTTATGCATTTTGAATTATTTTTAAGTTACATCCTCTATGTCGTATTTCTCAAGAAAATTGTAGGATTGCGTATATAGTACAACTTCCGTTATGTAAGGTGAAATTACATTTAAGGGAAAAGGTTATATTTTTGCATCTATATATTCTTGTCTATCTTCTTTATTTCTGGATTTTATAGTAGCATTTAAGGGGAAAAGGTTCTATTTTCTCGTCTCTCTCATTATACAAGACAAACAAAGCAAAGCTTTATATCTGACCGGTCAAAAATCACCATTTTCATATTTATAAGAACTACAACTAGAGTAATATATTTTAAATAAAAGCCTTAAGTCTATAAGACTCCATTCTTTTAATCATGTTCTAGAATCAAATCAATGGAGTTTACACCTTTTGGGATTTGAATAACATGTAATCCATAATGTACATTCAAAATCTTAAAACATAATGAATTATGAATTATAAATTCACATGATAATGAAATCATTTAAATATTTGAAAAATTGATTGAGTGCAAGATCCTTGTGGAAAAAAAAAAAAAACATTCATCTCAATGAAATATAAAATTATACCAATTACAAATTAACACGACTTTCACCAGAAATATTAATTACATCATTATTAAGATCAAAAGAAAGCTTACGAATCATAAATTGATCAAGCCTATGAATCATAAATTCATCACAAATACTAAACTAAATCCACATATCCATAAGATGAGAAAATCATAAGGATAGAATACTCGAATTGACATAGTTACACTTCTAAAAGTAGATTCGCATATTTGAGAAATTTTATATTTTCTTGAAATAACAATGTCAAAGGGTTTTTACTATGATGAATCCAATCAAGAATATGAATGTACGTTATCTTTTTCCTCCATTTACGAAACATCAAACTATGAATCCAACTAATAATAGTTTTAGAGATGGCCAATTTATATATTTCTAAAAAAAAAATGAATAAATTTATCACTAAACATATATGGAATTAAATCCCTGATTTAACTTATTAATTTAGTCAAAATAAAAGGCCAACAAAATTAGGGTTTAAAGATTCTAATTCAATTTTAATAAATATAAGAGCAACAACTATAATATGTATCTACAATTGCTTTGATATTGATTGTTGGAAATATATATAAATAAATTCAAAACAAGTCGCATGTAGATATAAGATTTATAGCATGTAAATCATGATATATCTAGAGAATAAGGGTAAGGTTTGTGCACCTAGAATTAGAAATGGATCAATCTTGTAGCAATGTTTATATATATATATATAGAATTGTGAAAAGTGGGAGAGAAGACTATTCTCTTTCTGTTAAGAATTAGGTTAGTTTAAAACTATTTAATAGAAAAGTAGTTTTTATATCTTGTCAAATAATAATAGTGATATTTCATTACGCAAAACATCCATATTGATGAAGTGCTATAATTAAATAATAATGCCACAATTGATTTATTAATGATTCAAAATGATATATTTTAAATAATTGATTAATTCAAATCCATATAATTATATAATTTAATATATCCATACTGCAATTCATGTGCTATAGTTTTTAATAGTGGTACGGGATCTTCTCATCATCTTTAGATACTTATTTTCCTATGTGAAAACTTAGTCATTGCTCTTAAACTTTGGATTTTCATTTTTTTTTCAAATAAAAAGTTACCTATGTAGTTCTACTTAGATTTTGGTTATTCAAATAAATTTCTTTTTCTAGATTGTTGGTTATGAAAAGTTGCTTGCTTTTTTTTTAATCATTGCTTTTTAATGGTGTTCCAAACAAAAATTTTGTGATACTAGCTAAAACCATATATTACACTCACACTTTATCTTATTATTTTTATAAATAATAGCTTCATTTTCTAATTTATAAGATTCCAAATACTATTACACTTTCCACATTCCTCACATCGATTTTTTTTTTTTTTTAAAAAGTCCGCACATCGATATTTATATTCTCACAATTTAAATTCATCATCATATCAATAGAACTACTTAAAATTAATATCTTTTCTTTTAGGTTTATTAAATTATCCACTGCACCCACCAAAAGAATATTGTCACATCCTAATGATTATCAATATTCTTAATTTGTATTGACAAATGTCAGAAGATTTTACAAATGCAAGCACAATGCATTAAAAAATTACTTACGCAGTCAAGCTTTCCAATAATGCGTTAAAACATATTCAATAACGTTATATTAATTGACTATTTTTTATAATGGTCTAAATATGGAGAAATGGCCGCATTAGAAAAATTAAAGTATAAAAGGTTTACCAAAATGTATAATGCGTTGAGAAAATTATTTAAGTAATTTAAGGTCTTTGAAATGAATTATTCATTATTTTTGGTTTATAAATGATAAAACCATTTCAATATCCTTAAAAAAAAGAAAGAGATAATCAACATTGATGATAATAAAATTTACTTCCGATTGAAATTTAGATTATTTATAGGAATTGAGCTGTATCATTTATGATCAACTATCGTATAAATTTACCATTATGAACACAATTAAGAAATTTCTTAAGCAATATAATTTCCCCAAAATGAATGATTCATAATGTCACATTAATTGTTTTTACTTATCACGGTCTTTAAAAAAGACTTTGCATTTAGAATTGCTAAAGCAATATCATGGTTTATAAATGATATATTCCTTTGAATTATTTAAAATATAGGCAATCAATGCCAATAAATATTTGCTTTTGATCCAAATTTAAATTATCTATGGGAATTAAAACATATTATTAATGACAAATGTAATGACAATATAATCAAACTAGAATATATATTTTTCCCATAATTAAACTAGCATATTAAAACATAGAATATGAAAAGAAAAAAACTTCTAGGACTATAACGTGTAATAGTTAAATGTATTTGTTGTTATAATATTGATTTATTACATTGCTTTCAGCAGGATGTGGTAATTATGCATGCACCTAATAGATATACATTTGTTATGCACCTACTTAAATAGAAAATGTGCAAACATAATATATGCAAAAATACGAACTACCATGTATGGTGACGTATGTGATTAAAAGAAAGTAAAAATTGACAAAGTTGAAGAAAATTCATTAATTTACTAGAATTAATTTCGATTTTTCTGATAAGATAAGTAACATATAATTTGAATGGGTTATTAAAGAAACTTATTGATAAAAAAAAATTAACTTTTAGAGATACGACAACAAAAATGATCTTTTGCGTTTTAATATTGTAGATGACTAATATATTCTATGATACTAAAGAAAACACTTTAATATTTTCACTTCATGATCAACAAATTATATATTTACCAATCTCATTTATGTACAAGATTTAGGTTAAAAGTCTTCATTTAATCTATATTTCCCTTATTAATATGTGTAACTTCAATTTTTCTTACTTTCAAGAAATTACAATGTCCATTAAATGTGTAAGGAGTTCAAGAGCTTTTTCTTTAAAGTATTATTGTATATTTATCAATTCAATTAACATGTTTTCTTTTCTTTCTTTCTTTTTTTTTTTTTGTAAATTGTTATTATTGGCATAGGTATCATGGATACGCTTTTTGCTCACTATCATCTATTAGAAGAAATAGTAATAAAACAAATGAAAAAGCATTTCATGTTTTTATGAATAAGTTATTAACCTTTTATTTATTCCATTTTAATTCTTAATTTTTTTAAATCCTATAAAATGAATCATTTCATTAAACTCTAGTAAATTTTCTGTTATGAAAACATATATTGGCATATAATTTGTTTATATAAATATAAAAAAGCCTCTAACGTCTACTTGTATATATGAATTAGTCTTTAATCATTTTAATTAGTTTATTTTAGTTTTTAATGTATTGACACATAATAGAAAACTTAATGAAGATACTTTTTTTTAAATTTATTAAAACGTTAAGAACTATAATGAATTAAATAAAAAAATAAGGACTTATTCGTATATATAAGTAAACGTTATGGAATTTTTTATATTTTTCTTTAAAATAAAAGTTATATATTGGTCAAAAGCCGCAGCTCATAAAAGATAAGAAAACACATGATGTTTTCACAATTTTTCCACATCGCTGAATCGATGCAAAATTGTTTGACTAAGCTTAAGTCTTAATATCCATGAGGACCATCACCATGCTCACAAAATGACTCAATTGTGTCAACCGCTGCTAGTCATGGGAAAAGGCATGATCATGGTATAAACATCATCATCTGGTGTGGCTTTCTGATAAGTCTTCCAATAGCCGCAGACCAAGGAATTTCTAGAATGGGAATCTCCTATGTAGTCATCTTATCCTTCTACAGGTCATACCAGAATGACCATAACTTCACGCTTAAGGAATGACTTAACGGATGACGTACTTATACTCCAACTGGGATAGAAATCCAAATATTGCAGTACATAATTATGAAATGCAATGGGAGGAGCGGCATTTTTCGATTATGCATTTAAGAATATGGTTCTTCATGAAACAAAAATTAGAAGAGCCCATCAGATTGCCGTTGCCATAATTCTTGCTAGGATGGTATGATTCGGTTTATTGCATTATCTTTTTTATTAAATCGAATCTAATATAATGGTTTTTTTTTTAAAATTAAACTAGTTCGATTCGTAAATTTTTAAATTTAATTAAAATCGATTTGATTTATAGTTAAAACCATTTGTTTCAAATTTTTGCTAAATATTTTTATTTTAAATAAATATAAAATTTTATATGGAATTCTCTCAACTTAACTTAATAATTGATGTAAAAATAAGATAAAGAATAATAATATACAAAAATTTAATAAAATATATAAAGATTGATATGAAACATTTAAAAAATGTATAAAACAATTGCATGAATTTTTTTTAACTAAATGATTTGATCGGTTCTAAATGATATAGTTCGGTTTGCTTCCTCGAATTGATTGACAAATTGTTTATATATAATCTAATTAAACTAAGAACCAAATGGTTCGTAAGAAAATTGATTTTTTTATTTAATTTACTATTTAATTTACGGTTCACAGTTATTTTGCTCAACTCTAATTCTTATTATGTTGCTAATGCCACTAAAACATTTTTTAAAAAAATGGCCAACATTGGTAGGTTTTATGTATTATAACATTTTCCTATTTTTTTTTTTTTTCTTTTTATGTACGTAGGCATAGAAGTAACTTATAGGAAGTACAGGGATATAAAGCCTACCCCTTTCCTACTCTGCAAATAAAGGTTTACAAATTTTATAATCAGAACTTACCTTATAACACATTAATCACCAAATTAGACCCTATATTCTATAGAAACTATATGATACAACGTATCTTGTTGAAACTATAAATTTTTATATTATATTTTTTATAATATTAGGATTCTAATGTAAATTTTAAATTGGTTAATGTTTCTATATAACATCTTGTTCATTCACATTACATGAAGGCACACTCTCTATGAGTTTAGAAAAGTGATTTATAACATTTTAGATAAGACATTGTAAAATAAAAATGACAAAATAACATATATACGAAGAAAATACACCCCTCATTTGTGTAGACTTTAAAATCTATTAAAAAGTTTAGTCTACTTGTTTAAATATTTAACATTAAATCCATCACAATAAGTTTACAAGCATAACATACGAAGAAAACTACAATAGTAGAGGTAAGCTTAGTAATTGGGAAGAAATAAGATATGAAAGGCAGAAAATATAAATGTAGAAATGAAATGACTGGGAGTAGGAATGAAGTAAGAAATCTTTAGCATTTCTATAAATGATGGGTTTGAGATTTCTTTCTTTCTTTTTTTTTTTTTTTTTTTGGCCCCTTTTAGGTATAGTATAGAAGTTAGAAATATAATATTGCTTTACATTTATCATTCTTATTTAACAATCTATTGTCTGGCATGCGCATGATAACTTAATATCTACCATTTATACTTTAGAGTATAGATACTATAGTATGGATATGATGCATGAAGATGTCGTACCACCTCAATTATACGTAGTAAAAGCAAGTTTCAGAAATTGTAATAAGAATTTAACCTTCAATACTTGGAATATAGAATCTATCCGATTGAGTAAGATATTAAAGGGTATAAAATATGGTAAGGTTACTTATTCATCTTTAGAATAGTTTCTATTTTTACATTTTTGAGGATGTTAGCGATACCTGTGCTGCACTATTATCTTTTAACTGTCGTTTGGCAATATTAGCCAATTTCGATGTGGCTTATATTCGCTTTTAACAGAAAAATGAAATTGTGCCTGCCCTTATATTGCAAACACTCTTTGATTGTCCTTGAAACATTAACCTCGAACTTAACAAACCCCAGTTTTTAAGTCAAAACTAAAAAAGAAAACATGTAAATCGTGTTATCTGTACAATAATACACGGATCTTGGGATGTATTGATTCTGTAATATACACTCTTTGATTTATACCAAATGGGCAAAGGAGAATTCATGGAAAACACGGAAACGTGTAGGGAAACAGTGAAATAGCATCTATCCTTTTTCGAACTTGTTATATGTGGCGCATCATTATTATTTCAATTTCAAGAAGTTCATTGATAAATATCGTGGCATACGGTTCAGAATTCTGCTCTATGCATACATAATACCCACAAACATTCCTCCTTTATGGAATTCAATTAATTTTTCCACTTACTCAAAGTTTGAGTTGGAAATCGTATTCCATGCGGTTTATAGCTTGTCGGTGGTACACGATTACTTGCGATATTTCAACCTGGGAATTAGGGCTTGCTAATTCAAGGTTAATAATTTTAAGGACATGTGCAGAGGGTTTGACTACGTTGATTTTTTTTGAAAATTTTTTTATGTGTACAATTATCAAATGATAAAGTTTAAAGTTCTTTACAATAGGTTGGACAAAACAATGCATTATGATAATGGATAGTATTGGGGTGATACACTAAAAGTATAGGGCGATACAAGCACGATGGAGACCTAGAAATAAAATGTAGGCTTGTAAATGCATGTTGCAATATGTAAACATTATGTATAACGTACAGTATCTTCAATCTGAGTCAGTTGATTTATAAGTTTCCCTATTAGCGGTGACTCAGTGAACACCAGTTGTTATACCAATAATGATGCGAGTCCTTAAAAGTTTCATTCTCTAAAAGAGTAAAATACACATTTAGTTCACAGAAGTTAACCTATTTTTTCAATTTAAATACTTTATTTCTTTATTATCATCATTTTTCAATTTTTATGGAATAGAACTTTCATCCAATATACATTAAATTTTCTGTCCATCATGGGCACATATCAATTTCTGATTGGTTCAATATTAAATTCACTTAACTACATATTAAAATGAAAAAAATATAAAGAAAGGGCAGAACCTGGTTCATGTCCATTTGAATTTCCATGATATCATAGTTCGAATTGAATTGTTGAATAGCATCCTCTGCTATCGTTCTTGGTCATGTCCCTTCTGAAATTTGACGAGAAACATCCTTTAGCACAAGCCTTTCGAGCTTTAGATCACCAAAGTCCTTTATTGCAGATTATGGGTCTTGTCCATTATATTCAGGAAAAACTATACTAGGGCACCATCTTTCTTCCCCCAAAGCTTCTTTTCCTTCTTCAAATATTTGTACCAACTTTATATTGGATTATCTTACATATGCTCGAAGAGGAGGTGGAATTTTTCCAAGAAAATAGTTCGGGGCCTTCATAAGAGAAGTCAAAGATTACTTTTCTCCAAGAAAATCCTACCAAGATTCAATTTCTCCTTCCCTAATATTACAATATGATAGTTGAAAACTAATATATTATTAGGAGTAAAAGGTGCCCTAATGCGTTTAGTGCGATCCAACTCTATGTTGGCTAACCCTTGTTAGTTTGAGATGAGACATTGAAACTAAGAACTTAGCTAGTATGGATGGTAGGAATGGTAAATGGGCTAGGTATGTGAGCACGAGCATGACTAGGCTTGTTCCGTGGGCTATCTAGACATAAGTATGTAAGAATAGTAGAAAGCACATGCATGAGTAGGCCTAGGCTTAAGCATGTGAGCATGAGCACGTCGGGTACGATAAGATTGGTGGGCTGCTCAAGCATGAGTACAAAAGCACGTGAGTAGCACATTGGACCTATTATTTTTTAGAAATATAAATGAAAATGATATTTTAAGTATTTTTAATTTAGTAGTGTATTTGATGTATTAATTTATTTATTTAATAAATTGATTAGTTGATTTTCTTGTTGCAATTATAATAGTTGTGTGCCTTGTATAATTTTTAATTTTAAAGATTATATTAAATTGACAAAAAGTTTATTTGATGTAATAATTTATTTGTTTAATCAGTTTTTTTATTGGAATTATATCATAACAATAAGTGTAACATGTACCTATTTTTTAATTTTAAATATTATATTAAATAAAAAATATAATAACTATTATAATTTCTTTATACAATTTTATTTAACTAATCTACTTGTTTTAATTTGAATGAGCAAGTTGAGTTTGAGTAAGATATAAATGAATGGCTTAATAAATTAATAAACTTAATTTAATTAGGAAAATCTATTTTAATTCAATTTAGGTGACATTACATTTGTCAATTGAAGTAGGTGAATATTGTATGAAATTGGATCATTGGATCAAAGTAACATAAATTATATGATCTTGACTTAAAGTAGGTGTACTAAGATTCTGACAAGTTCATTAAACGGCTCACATGCCTAAAGTCAAAATACATCCTCGATGCAAGGAGACAGAGACTTAACATGATAAATAGATGGGCATAAATACAAATTTAATTGTTAGAAGATGTAGATCAAATTTAAGGAAGCACAAATGAGTTAATAAGTGAAAACTAATATTTATCATAGAATAAAACAAAATGTACTCGAATCAATACTCATCGTTATCATTGTTATCATCGTCAATCCATTGCATCTCCTCTCCCTGTTCCATTGCCTGGAATGACTGCACAGCTTCTTTGTCTTCATCATGGCCAAAAATTGATTCCATACCCCATTGTCTCTTCTTTTAGGCATCTCTCCAGTTCTTGGGGCATATAGTGTCTTCAACAGTAGCCTTGTACCGAAGGCAATGGGGGCTGAAGACTTGCCCACCTGAGCTAAAAGTCGATTCAAACAATACCATTGAAGCTAGAGCCCCCTAAACATCTCTTATAACAATTGATAAGATAGGCATTATGTGGGATTTTGTTGCCCACCACTTAAGGACATCCACATCAACCTCATCTTCTCGCAAGTGTTGGACTTGGTATACCAGTAGTTCACTGAAAGTTTCACTAGCTGTGTCATTGGTAGACCTTGAATTCAGGCTTATTTGAGCGATTTGCTTACTCTTCTTCATAGCTGTAGCATTAGAACTACTGGTATGAACGTTAGATTGAGACGATTGAGACATATGTTGTGTTTTGCCCCTATGATAAAAAAACAGGGATTTAAGCATGCTCTCAACTTCTGTATTGAGCCTTATAACTTCAATTGTAGCATATTCCACACTAACGTTTTGGTAGAATTTCTCTAGCAAATTTCAAGTACTGTGAAACTTGTAATGTGGATCTACCATTATTGCAACATAAAACAAGAGAGGAAAGGGGCAAAAGTAAGCAAACAATTTAACCTTTACCGCTATGACGGTAGAAAAGAGCACCGATTCATCTGTAAAGTTTGCTAATGTATAAACAATATGAATAAGATTCGGGAGTACAACATTACTAGTAAGATAATAACAGCCAGATAGAATCATAGTCGGGTGGATGAAGGTACCCAATAACTCGCACAAGTTGCTTGTTTTCTTCCAATTTGCCATATGAATTTAGCTAAGCTTAAGCTCTTAAGGCCTTCCAAATCTATATTACCAATTAAGAAAGTATTCAGTATAAAGTATTATTGTAAGGTAAGAATAAATTATGTCTCTAAATAAATATTAGACCCAATAATGTAATAATAATTTTATGTAATACAAATTGCTGACCTACAACAATTTTTCTAACATTTCATGTGTAGAATTCCATTGTGTGATAACGTTGTGAGGTGGGATGGATGACTCATGGTTTTCATTTTGGAAACAATCAGTATACTCCAAGTGTTTCTGTTTGTTATGATGGATACAATTAACTGAAAAATGAATCTTGATAAGGTGGTTCGCTATCCCACAAGCATTCATGCCATCCTGAATTGCAAGATTTAGAATGTGGCACACATAACAGGTATGGAAAAGCTTCCCTTTGCAAATCGGGTTCAGTTGTTGTTTCAACGGTCGTATCACTGCTGTGTTTGTGGATGCATTATCAAATAAATAGCCTACGAATGTTGTAGGTCTGAATTGTGTCTAAGATATTAGATGTGATTGTTAGACTCGTGTGAGCTTCTGAGAATAGCATAAATACAATGATTCGCTTTTGCACCACCCAATTTTTGTCTATCTAGTGTGCTGTAACATACATATAACTATCGTCAATATCAATGAGTGGTGATTTCCATATGTTCGATGTAAAAGAGATGTTGTACGACAATACGAATGGCATTGAGAATAATAAGAATTTTGTAACAACAGTAATCTAAATAATTTTGAGGGAAATATTTAGGCTCACTGTCACTTGGATTCAAGACTATGTAGTTGTGTCTTTAATTATTTCTGCTTATGTATCAATAATTCAATTGTTTCATTTCGTAGGGTTTGCTGCCCTACATGCTTATATTTTGGTTGCAACGAACCTGATGCCCATTCTCTAAAATCTTCATAGCTCACTATGTTGAACAATATACCGATGGTTGCCATCATTTGAATGAGACTTTCTTGTATCTCATTCTGGTTGAATACAAATGGTGTATGGCTTTCCTCGATCGCTGATGAAGTTCCTGTCGATCGAACATTTGGGACTTTAACCAATGGTTCATTTTTCTTTTGATGCATCTTTAAATGTCATGTAATGTAGCTCGTTCCCGAATTGAACTTTTTAGATAAAAGTTTGTTGCATGCCATACACCGAGCATTAGGCACTTACATAGGAGTCAAATCTCCATTCGTTTGTCGGTTTTTGTTTGATTGTCTATTGAATTTTATTTCTATATGAAAATTACCTAATCAAGTACTTTGGGCTCATCTTTATTTGTCTTCTCATTATTTGATGATCTCATGATAGATATAGTGTTTTGTTTATGTACCGTTACCAATTTTTCTCTTCTGGATCAATGTAATTGCGAATGTCGTGAAAAGTGACCAATACCTCTATTGAGCTTATTGGAGAGATGAGGTTGCACGTGAGACATTTCACAATGTCTTGCTTTGGTATTTTGATAAGAAATTCTAAATGTCGCTTTTCTCATGATGTCTTAACATGGCAATTTGTAAAAAATTTAATTAACTAGTAGCAACGTACATTGAGTTGTGGATATTTATAAGACCCTTATCTTTAATTATACCCTAATGTTCCTACGTTAAACTAAATGTGGACATAATGTAGGCCATAACATGCCTACGTTCATCATAACATGGGCATATTAAGGCCTTAATAGTCTTCTTTTGTGCCCGTTAGGGCAATAACAAGCTGATGTTGTGAAAAACATCAGCACTTTATGCTTAGAACATGCCAACGCTGATAACAATGTGGGCACGTTGAGGCCTAGAACATGTCAAGATTGACACCAATGTGGGCATATTAGAGCCAAAAAGTTCATCTTGTGACTATTAGGGCCATAATATGCTTATGTTGACAAAAATGTTGGCATGTTGTAATCTTCATCGTTAATTTTTTTTTTTACCATTTAGGCTCAACATGCCTACGTTGTGGCCAACGTTGGCATGTTGTGGCCATAACATGTCGACGTTGTGACCAACATGAGTACGTTGTTGCCATAACGTTCATTTTTTGGACCATTGTGACCATAGTTTGTTAACATTATTAAAACGTGGGCACGTTGTGGCCATAACAGTAAAAAAAATGACTATTATGGCCACAATGTGCCTACATTGGCTACAACATCGGCACATTGTAGGCTGGAGAATAACTATAAGTCCATTCTTTACTTACAACGTTCCCATGTCCCAAACCAAAAGCACCTACATTCCAAAATCCTTTATTTCACTTTTTGAGTTACAGAACCCATACTAAACTAAATTTCTATGGAATCCTCTTTTCACGCACGATCTAAGAAAAGCAAGCAATAAAGTAAGTCTAGGAATAAGCATCCTTGATCTTGTTCTTCTACAGCTCATCCACCAGCTTTGACCGATGCCTATGTATTTGATGGAGATCACCTGTAACCATCGAAATGCATAAACCATTTAGTTGTGAATTTTGCTAGCGAAATGTTCTAGTTACACGATTGTACGATTGGTATGAGTTGCTTGATGTCGGCAACTTTCAAGAGTTACTTCAATAAATGAGCCTACAGCAATTGTTGGACTTGAATAATGATACATATCTTGACTTGGTTTGCATATTCTATTTAAATGCGACAACCAAATTGGTTTATGAAGGTGATGATGAAGAGCCATAAAATCTGATGGATATCGACATCGAGTATATCTCTACTTATATGTTTGGCCGAATTTTGACGGTACATCCATAATACATCAATGAATTGTTGCAACTCCCTTCCAGTAGCAAAATCAAGTTTGGAAAATGGGATGCTGCAGGAGCTTTTGTTCAGGTATTCAAGCTACCTATATGTTGAAGGGAGAATACCGCCCAGCATCTTAGGCACTTGAAGCCTAGTGATCTCCTTATCATGGCATGACTTCTCCATCATATAATTACTAACTCTACCACTCTACGAGCCAATACTTCATTTTTTTAGAAGAGGATTTATGGCTTATCGACTCCATTCTCTATGGAAGATGAGTTGATGTTGGGATCATCATTTACCATTGGATGATGTGAATACATGCACAAAAGGATAGTCAACTAGGATATGGGTACTTCCTCTCACATATGCTTACATCTAAAGGAATTGATTTGAATGGCTTTGGCTATGCAAATAGTAGAGCAAAGCCATTCAAATTGGATATGTTGAAGCAAAAGCTTCATATCGAGAGGAATGAAGAGATAGGCGAGTGGTATAGGGTTGGACAAGGGTAGTAATAATAGCAGTAAGCACAAGTACAACATCAATACATGTACTAACATACTAATAAATGTATGAGAGGGATATCGCTAGATCTATAAGGGAACAGGAGATATATGACATGATAAGGGGATACAGGAACAATATCTAGGAGCTTAGAGAGGAGCAATGACAACAAAGCCAACATATTGAGGAAATGTGGTAGTACTAGCGGCCATACTACTAGTCAGTTAACTTTGTCTTCCCATCTCCACAACAAAAACCTCCCCCTAATGGTGACCTAGGACAAGAATAAGGCCAATCATTGACTTCTCCACCTATACAATTTAGACATATTTAGGGTTTTTATTTTTCCTTTTAGGTTTTTGTTAAACATCATGTTAGTTACTAATGTAAAGGAAGAAAATCAAATTTTTAATAAAATGTCCTTGTTTTAATTCTTCTCGTACCTATTGAATTTTGATTTTTGTTTCTTTTCCTTCTTTTTATCCTTTCATTAATCACATTATCACATATCAATTCTCATGTATAAAATATATATTAAATGCGTCACAAATATATTGTATTATATGAGTAAGATTTATATTACTCAATAAAGACATTATTATCATTATATCCATACAAACTAATTTGGTTTTCCCAAAAAATAACCTTATGTAAATTTAATGATAATCGCTATCGTTGCTAAGTTCCACTACCCACCACAACTACTCGGACCACTACTACTACCACCAACTACTAACTTTGCCACCATGGAACGTCAACACTGTTGCTGACTACCTCACCACCACCTCTTTTATGAACCACTACCACCTCTACCTCCAATCGAAACCATTGCCACTGATCACTATCTTTTTTACTGACTACCACTACTACTATTATGGACAGCCAGGGACCATCAACACCATCATCGACTACCATCGCTATGATACATAACCACCACCCCCCACTGCCACCAACCGCTAATGTTGCAACCATGGAATATCGACACCGCTATTGACCACCACCAATCCACCATTGATACCATAAACCACTACCTCCACTGCTAATCACAACCACTACTGTTACGTCCCGAATAGGAGGAGTTATAACAGTTTCATCATGTAAACTAACTTAAGGTAGAAGCTGATCTCAAAGTTGTTATCATGGATACAGTTTACACAAGACATACATGACTCAACCAGCTTAAAGCATTCGTTCCAGTACCTATAAGTAATCAAACATGTAGTATAGTTTTATAAAATACCTATTCTATATAACCTGCTGTTTCATAACACAATAGTATTTATACAAATGTTTTACTTCCAAAGTCAAAGTGTACAATCAGACTTTATCAAAAAGCTGCAGATTTTGCAGACTATTTGCAAAAGTTAGGAAATTAATGGACGTCTTAGGGAATTCCCAATTAGTTTCCTCAAAATTCAATAGAAAAGACAAAAGAAAAGTCAAAAGCCTAAGTTCAGCTGATTCTTCGTCCCTCACTTTCCTAGTCATTAGTATACTAACTTGGGGTTGGAGGTATTAGAACATCTTGATCATCATTTAGTACCTGCAAAAGAGTCTACGAAGATGTGAGCACGACTAGCTTAGTAAGTGGGACAAAGATAGAAGAGCACTAAATAATTACAAGCAAGGTTATTAATTATGATGAAATGTAATACAATTAATCAAATGAAACATCGCACAATGTTATTCGGTTCATTGTGAGGTTAGAGAAATTACAACCATTCTAATCTGAATTAAGGAGTTTTATTGAGACTTAAATCAGAATAAACCCAGGCTTATGCAATGGAGAACACCCTCTTCCTATGATCGACTTCGAATCACGGCCTCCACCCTTACCAGGACTCCTTCGCTTGTCACTTAGTTCGACTAAGAATGGAGAAAAGACCATTTCAGCTATCCTCATTGAAGGAAGTCGGTATTTGGCTTAACACCCTAGTCGTATCCCCTAATGGGTGTTATGCATTCATTTTAGTCAAATAAACGTTAGTGTTAATAAGAGGTAGTCAAATAAGTTTATACAATTCAGAGACAATGCAAACATACATAATAGTACACAAAGGAGTTCAACTCCTATCACAACTGAGTATTATTCACACATACGGTATGCACACAAACAACTAATTACAAGTACAACCAAAAGTACTCCTGAGTCTCCAAATACTTTAATACAGCATTCCAATAAGCGGTGATGACACAATCCCACTTACTTGTTCAGACACTCACTATAGTAGACTTGAGCCGTTAATTGTCTGTTTATTGAAAGATCCTATTGACACAAAAGATCTAAATTTAGTTTTCATAATAACTACAAAAACATTAGGATTTGATTTAAAATGGTTATATATATATATATATAGTAAATATATATTATTTCCATAATATATAGTTGTATTATTATATATTGAGTTAAATTGTTAATTATCGATAATATATGTAATCTAAACTATTGCGTGTTATATATCATTTTGATCGTATCAAAATGTAGTTTTAATTTATTAAATCACGTTTTAATTTTGGTAATAAGGTTACCAAAATACACACATTATAGGGTTATAGGTTATATTACCTAAGATCGTTCGATTTCTATAAAATTAGTATCATTGGGTTCATACAAACCTAACAATATATTTTACGAGTCCTATTTCTAGAAATGACTTTTAATGGGTAGTTCGAGTTTTTTTTACTACTATTATAATTATCTAAATAAATATTAAAGTATTATATGTATTTTAGGTTGTTAAACCGTATTTTACCTAATTTGTCAATATAATGATATAATACGAGTATTATCTAACCTAATATATTTATAATGTATCTCGATCAGAAAATATCAATAATTATATTAAAAATACTCGTTTTATCCAATCTGATTAGCAATCTCATATGTAGTTTTTATTTAATTATTTAATTCATTTTAACTTATTATTACTAAAAATACATTCCGACTTATAATTTAAGCCATTTTATTAGGTAAATTCACAATAAATAGTTCAGGTCACCAAATAATTCCTCAAAAAATTTTATAGACTCCTAAAAATATGGGGAACCTAGCTATTACTTGGTTTCAGGTTTTCGACTTATCGCCTATATGTTCATATTTACAATTTTACCCCTAAATTATCCTAAATTACTCAATTATGATCTTTTTTACACCAAATTAATTTTAGTATGACCCAACATCGTTATTATTCATTAGAGATTAGTAAGTGTCCATTTCATCAATTAATTTCATAATTTCCTATTTAATTCACAATTTTAGCCTATTTTTGAGCTATTTTAAGGCTAAAAAATACATTAAATATTAAAAATATTCAAATCAAAATTTAGGATACATAGAAATTGTCTATATATCAAACATATCCTACAAAAAAATTTTTAGCTAGAAACAACATCGTTTAGTATATTTATTTTACAATTCTAATTTTAGATAAATAGTAGATTTCTAAAGAAAGTATATTAAATATTAAAAAAATTTCAAAAATAAATCACATGAAAGCAGGTTCAAAATAACCTAACTATAATATTTTTCATAATTTTCTAGATGGTTTAGGTATTTTTTAAAATTTATTGAAAAATAAGGCAGAATTTTAACCTAGCTATTCTTGGTGGCTCTAGCAACCATGGGTTGGTGGGGGTGTGTCGAAAGCCTTAGACACTGGGGTTGCTTCTTGGTGGTGAAGTAGCTCAACAATAGAACATCAAAAGCCCTAGGAACTAGCTAACTACGTTAATTGCTCTGTTTTTGTATATTTGTTTCTAAAATATTCTGGTTGTCCTTTTTTTTACTCTGATTTTCTCTAGATGATTTGGGTCCTAAAGTTTGTAAATTATGCTTGGGAGCTAGTTTTATACTAGCTAAGATGTCTAACCAATTTTTTTTCTCTATTAATGCATGTTTATCCTCTTAAGTGTATTAGCATGTGGTGTCATCTCCTAAAGAATCAGCTTTTGATTCATCCAAATCCCGATTCCAAAGCATGCCATGATAAATCTAGCAAATTTCCAATCACTGAAAGATTTGTAGGATAAGAATTTGCAATCCTTTAAGGGTTTTAAGTATATTTTATTAAAATTTAGTTATTTATTAATATACAGGTATATATCCTACATATATCATGCGTAATATATAACTTTACTCATATAATTAAGTTTCTAACATATCTTTCAGGATATGTTCCTTAATTATTTTCAGGATATGTTCCTTAATTATTTTCATGTATTCAACACAATATATATATATAATTATGTAATTTATAGTTAATTTATGAGTATAATTATTATTTATACCGGGTATACTCATAAAAATATATGTATTTTCATATATAAATTATATTATATTATTTCATTTTATAACTCAATTAACTTATCTTTAAGTTCTCGTCATAATGCAAGCTCAATTATAGGTCACTATTTCTAAAATCTAACTTCACTGTATTATTTTATCTAACTTTTCTATATTAGTCATAAAGTTCAGACGCAATTGGATAACTTTCTCTAAAGGCCCTAAATCTAAGCTTGGTTGTCCTAAACATAATTTTAGGAGCTTACAATTACTATCATCGAGTGCATCCTCTGGTACTAACCACCACCTCTAATATTGACCATTGCCGCCACTACCATGGTGAACAACTATGGACTACCAACACCACCATCGATCACCATTGCCACCGTATACAACCACTACCACCACCATCAATACTGCTATCAGCTGTGAAACACCGACACTACCGCTGACCACCATCACCGACACCAAGGACCATAATCTCCATGCTGACCATGGCTACTACCACTACTGCCATCGATTGTAACCATTGCCATTGGCTACTACCTTCGTTACTAACCACCGCCGCTACTACAGATAACTATGGACCACCAACACTTCCATTGACCATCGCTGCCATCGTGTACAACTACCACTACTGATGTGAACACTATCATTAGTCGTGGAACACCAACACTGCCACTAACTACCACTAACTCCATCGCTGATTATCAACTACAACTATTACCATTGGCTACCACCTCCATCATCAACCACCACCGCTATTACACACAACCACAAACTATCATCACTATGGCTGTCGCTGCCACCATACATAACACCACCATCGCTACGGATAACCACTAGTGCCACCACCTACTATTATTACCACCACTTATTACTACCACCGCTACCGGCCACAACTACCAACCCTTGCCATCGTTGATTGCCTCCATCATTATGGATAACCATTACCACCACCTCGATGGCTTGACCACCACTACCATAAAGAGAATCACCACCACCACTTATCACCATCCTCATAACGGACCAACACAAAACACCAACCTAGCATTGGTTACCATCATTCGCAATCATTATCCACCACCACTTACCACTGTTGCCACCAGCAACCACCGTACTCACCATCCACCACTAGCTACCTCCATTACCAGCACCACGTCTACCATCGGCTATTGCCAACACCAACCACTACCATTGGCACCACCATCATTGTCCCATTAGCACCACCATCGATTATCGCCATCTTTGCCATCGCTATCGCCATAGCCATCACTATGATCACTTATGCTGTAGCACCGCCCCTAACACTACTACTAGTACTATGATTGTGACCTCCACCACCACTAACATCTTTATCGCTTTAGCTAACTATCACCACAACTACTGGTACCACTATCGTGAGCATTGTAAATGTTAATACGTGCGAATAAATGTGTAACAAAATTTACCTTGCTAATGTTAATGCAAAATAATAGCAATCATATTTTCTTTCTCAATTAAATTTTTCAAAAAATAATAGTTTCTAAATTAATGTATTAATACGTAGTAATAGTATAATACATGCAGGTAATTGTTTGAAAAAAAAAATCCAAAACTCAAAATTATATATATACCAAAAACTACCAAGTCGATTTATAGGCATGTGGACAGTACTCGAGTAAGTACGCTTAATAAATGGGCCGTAAGCACGTGGGCTTTAGGCACGCTAGTACGTTGGGCCCCACACACGAAAAGCTTTAGGCATGCAAAGGTACGCGGGCCACCTATTTACCGTCCTTATAGGGAGTACTAAATGGACATAAGGGTTTCTACTATACTAAATAGTTGATTTCATCCTGACGAACTAGCTAATTAATCCTAGTTGGAGTTTGTATCCGTAAACACCCGATCTCATTGATCTATCAAGGGGTGCTTGATATATGTCTAATGTCCTTTTACTGTCTACCCAGTAGGGTCTGCATACAAAACTTGGCTTTCTTTCATTTTTTTGAATGCAACATTTTGGAGTAAGATTTTAGGTTTAATATTACGCAACTGTCTTAGGGATTTAGCTATTTTAGGGGTAGTATAACATTGATTTAGTGTTTTTCTTATCTTTCAACAACTACATATGAAAACTGGAGTTTAGAGTATCAAGTTTCTTCTTCATTTGTGTTGTTTTTTATTTCTAAACTAACTTTACTAATGTTTTTTTTGCTATTTCATGCTGATATATGTGATTCTTATTGTTATAATGAATAGTAAGTTGTTTATTGTGGGTTTGTGGCATTACTGATGGTATAGTCACTAAACGTGTTGTTATTTAGATATGGGTTTGGTGTTTATGTGGAGTTCTGGTGAAGAAGTTCTTGGAAAATCATTGAAGTGCATAAGCAATGATTTTGATGTGTTAGAATGTTCTTGAGTGTTTTCTATTTTAATATAAGTTACTTGAACTCATTTTTTTCATGTTTTTTTGAATGTAGATTATGAGGAAAACAACATTTAAAACTAGAATATTTTGATTAATGATAGTTATTAAATATTTAGACAATCATATAGTGAAATACACCTTAAGGAGGGCTTCACTATATGAAAAACTTCATTGTTGTCACTTAAGAGATGAGCTCAAGTAAGTTCCACTAGAACCTAACTAAAGACCCTTCGTAATACCCCTTTAACATAAACTACCAATGAACCAAAGGATACAAGACACAACCCCAAACTTCTATGCAACTTGTGATTCAATTTTTATTTTTTTTACCAAAATACTTGTAATTAGTTATTAATTGTACTTGTTTCACTTGTTCAATATTCTTAATTTCCATTTTAATACTAATTAGCTTACATTATAGTATTAAGCTATCTTTGGTACTTAACTTTACTCCTTCCTCGTGGATGCAGCCCAATGAATATTCACCAGTTTATTACTACACATAACTCGACATATAGATTGGTTATGATACATTGAGAAATTTTCATTTACCACTTACTAAGTATGTGAAATTTTAATCACTCCCTTATAAATTCCCCTATAGGTATCTTTAGAGGAACTTACATTGAAAATGTCTTGAATTACCTTAGTATGCAAAAATGTGAAAGGGGAATTGGGCAAGGAGTAAAACTGCAAGTCTAAATGATAAAAATTGTAAATTTAGTTAAATGAGCCGTATAGTAAGGCTCAAACTCCACTATATAAGCTTTGTTACTTAAATGATCCAATTCTTTAGTGATGTGTTATAATGTTAAGTTTCTGCTTATGTTGCTATTAAGGTACTATTTACATGTATCGTATCTGTTATTAATGAAATGCTAACTAAAGGTGTCATACTATCATTAGCTTTAGCATATATGATGAAATTGCTATAATTAAGCTACATAAGTGTGATCCCTATCCTAAAACTTAAGTAGTGTTAGATTCTCTATAAACAGTTTCCTTGACATCGCTTACAAGATAATGGGAGATAAAAGCATTTCCATTTGCTTAGACATACTTATTAGTAGCAGAGTCTACTACCTATATCTTTTCATATTGGTTACAATAGAGACTAAAAAATATAGCATTATTTGCTTCAACTACATTTGTCCATTACTTAGCAAGGTTATTGTTTCTCACCATTTTGTTTCTATATTGAGATGTATGTTGGCTCAATTTGCCATTAGCATAGCAAGTACCTCTTTTATCATTAAATTTAGGGTTGTGAGCTTTAAGTTTGTGACTAGTTTTACACCATGACTTTTCAATTGCTTCATTGAATTTGGACTAAGTTGGCTTATGAAAAGAACCAATTTGTTGTGATTGCCTAAGATTCCTTTTTGTTGGTTTCTTCATTGATGATTTGAACAGTTAGGTTCATGAGTGAAAATTGCTTATGTTTGTGTTTTAGCTTTACTATAATAGTTTTATGATAGAGGTTGATTCTCGATGAGCTATCCTCCTGTGAACTCTTTTAGGATGCTACTTCTTTAGCCTTCAAATCTTCAATTACGTTATGGTACTCCTTGATCTAACCTTAAGTTTCTTATGGTTTGTCATATCCCAAGGAACAATTATTCCTTTGGCTATGTAAACAAATTGCAATTTCTCATTACCTTTGCCATATAAAAATTTCCCATCATAAAGTGTGAATAAAGCCATCTTCTAAACAATGTAAGACTTGATGTAAAACCTTGTAAAATAAAATAACAAAAGGAAGAATACAAGTCGAGGAGTTAAAAAGTTATAAGAAAGTAAGTTAAAGGGTATTTTGGTAATTAGCTGGATTGATTATTTAAAGGGTCTAGAAAAAGCCTAACTTATTTTCACACTCTTGCTAAAAAGATCCTTTACCTCTATTGATAGAACCCTCTTTTCAAATAGTGCAGATTCTTTAGCTTGAAGATGAGGTAAGAAGTGTTTTATTAACAAAGGATTATAGAGAATTGGTCCTCATTACGATATTTGCTCTAAGGGTTTATGAGAGAGATTGAAGAGTATGAGCTGTTGGCATATATTAAAGGATTCTAAATCAAGAATGTCTATAAGGTATGATGCATTTGTTAATAAAAGGATTCAGTGAATCGAATCAAATTGTAGTTTTATTCCTAAAGGTCTTTGAAGGGAGTACTAAGAATCGTTGTTTGTGCGATTGACAAGCATCAAATCCTAATAATTAAGGTATGCGATTCTAAGAATGCGAGTTTGTTGTTGTTGTTGTTGATTTCAAGTTTTTAGAACACATCTAAGTGTTCTATTATATTAAGTCAATAAAAAGATAGAACAAGTAAAGATTTGGGATTATAGGGTGAAATAAGATTGAATTGAGAAAGGTTTGTGAGGTTTAGATTGAAAGGAAAAAATGGAGATTATGGTAAGGCCAACATAGGATTGTACACGGTGTGCTGAAGATCGTGCTAACTAACATGGTGTATAGCATAGCTGTGCTATTGGGAGTGTTGAGCATGGCTATACTGTTCTCTCTTTCCCAATCCCCTTATTTTTACTTCCAACACCCCACCCCTAAACCCCCCCCCCCCCCCCCCCAAACTTTTTTTGTTTTCTATCTATTACTAAATTGATAAAATCATGATTCTAAATTAATCAAAGTATATTAAAAGATAGTTAAGGACTTCTTAATTATACCCTAGTTTCCATCATTAGGATTATGCTAGAGAAGGATTATTTAAGAATTAGATAGTAGAATTTTGATATTAGAATAGGTTCCTAAAGATTTGTAATCTTTGTGTGACACTTCAAGATTGAAAGTTGACTTAAGTGTAGCTTATGATGTTGCTAAACCAAGTATGAGATACTTATTTATAGGTTGTGATTGACTTGTTAGTGAGCTGAACCGAATTTAATTATTTATTTGACATTAAATTTTTGTATGCTTGTTAGTATCCCTATGTTGATTGTCGGATTAAAATATAGGAAGTAAACTGGTGGTTGTTGCATTTAATGTGGATACTTGTCTTGTGTGTATATGCATGTGTTTGTATATTTTGTAATGGACTTTAGCCCGTCTCTTATTATTTTTTTAGATTCAAGTGCTTAGTTTAAAATTACGGAAATTACTGAACTTGGAGACCTTCATCAAGACTACTAAGATGAGGGATCAGTGATTAGGATTTCGATAATGAGGTTGACTTTTGAGTTAGAACAATGATGATGTTAATTTATGATAAGAAATTCTGTTTAGGAGTTTAAGAAATTTATCTAGATTTTCTAATTTAAATTGGAGCGTTAAATTTTATGAAATTATTTGGAGATGAATATATTTATTTTAGAGACTTTTAGTTGCTTGCTTACAATTGATACATCGATTAATAATAGAGATATGTAGCGATTCGTGATGTCTTGAATATGAGGCATTTACTTGAAGTACAAACTTTCACATCATAAATAAGGTTGTCGTTAAGGGGAATTGAATTATTCTAAATGTTGTTTTTGTGAAATCCTCCAAACTAGCACTATGCAATACCGTAAATAGCCATCCTGTTTTCAGCAAAGCCTTCTATCCTTGCACATCCCTAAAATTTAAAGAAGTCCACCCAACATTATTGAAGGTTCCGATTATTCTAAATGCTTTTCACCGGAATCCCTCTTATCATGTCCCAAAGCATGGTAGGGAAACTTCCTATGATTGATGGCCCTCGAAGTCACAATGTAAGCAATAATCTTGCATATAGCGTCCGCCCAAACAGAAACTTGCTGGCCTAACTCTTTTGAGCCCCACAATTGCATTAGAACATGCGAACCACTTTCTTTCATCGAAAAGGTGCACTAGAAAGGTTGCTCAAAAGGGCCTTTATACTTCATAAAGATATATGACAATATAAATTAAAACCTACCCAAACTTTCATGTAGAGGCCCCATTTTATCCACCTATCGGGACCCTCCTCTCACAACGGCGGCAATGGAGAATCAGATGATTCAATATTACCCGACTTTGCTTTGGAAAGCATAAGATTCAAGAGTTCTCATTATAATCACTTGAAAAATACTTAATATAGCCTATTTATGTTCAGCTCATTAACACTTGATGGCAAAGGTTATTGGAACCTTATAATATTTATGAAGATTGGCTTTTTTAATGGGATGAATTAAGTTTAATTCCTCCTTTTTACCAAAATCGTAAAATGGTAGCTTTTTTTTTTTATCATTAAAAAAAAAAAAAATGGTTGGAAAACTAACATATTATTCTCAGAAGTGAAAGGTGGTGTAATGCGATTAGTGGATTAAAACCTGCCCAAAGTGAAAGGTACTGAAACTAAGAACCTTGGACCACCTGCCTTCCAACTTTGTGTTCCTATTTTGTACTGTCCATTAAAGGGTGGATTATTTCAATGTCTCTGTCCTCTTGGTAGTGTGGACACTTTGGTGCTTCACGCTTTGGCGTTCTGGACTTTTGTTTATAGAAAAGTAATGTGCATTTTCGCGGGTGGATAAGCTAAGAAATGTTGACATTTTAGGTCACCTTATCTTAACTATTTCTCGTGTGAAAAATCTTTTGTGCCTAATGCTATTCACATCTGTCATTTTGTATATAATTACAAAAGCAAGCCTTCTTCGGAAAAATGTAGACATGATAATTAATAGCAGTTTCGTCTTTTATGTGAGGAAAACCTTCCAATTTATGTACCAATTTGGATAATTGTGGAATCCATTACGCATCACTTTATGGACGTCTCAAATTATTTTATTAGAGTTGTATATCCAAACCATTTTTTTTATCGACACACCTTTACGATCGTCGACCTTCACTGATTTCTCCCATTGTTTTTGATTTAGGTATGGTTTGATTATTATTTTTTTTTGTCTAGCACAAATACTGGTTTAAGTTACTGGATGAAAGGGTCCTCAAAGTATTGAATTAAAATTTAAAATCTGTACCATATATTTGGTAATATAAAAGTTTATTTAACAATATAAAATAAGTACATATTTGAAATTTCAAAAAAAAAAAAAACTTATATTAAATTTCCAAATCACAGTACTAAACATTGTAATTTATAATATAAATGATTAATTTTAAAACTTTTCTCAATTATTTTTTAGCTATAAAAATCCATGTCTAGTATAGTATACACAACAAACATGCTACAGGAATTATAATGTTCAATTCTTGTTGTGCTATCGTGTTCTCTCAATCAAATGCTACTATAAAGATTTAGTAAAACAAATCGATTCGTACATTATATAAATTGGGTTTAATATATTTACTCAAGTTTAATTCTAATGCGATGGAGCCTCATCTTGACCTATACAAATAGTTTATTGAGTCAACCTTGAATTCTATTATATGAGCAGTTTTATCTAATCAAGCTACTTGCAGTGTGAATATAATTGTGACACTAATATTATTGTAGATGAAACAAAATATTATTTTGATAAACAAGCTTTAAATGAGCATCATTGAACTAAGCCCAACTCAACCGAGTTTGAGTTCATTAACTGCCTCTTGACCTGAGTTGATGTCATGATTATATGGCTGTCTAGTTGGCCGAGTTTGATTCCACCTCAAACTTAGTTTTTTTTCTAGTGATTTCGAGTTCAATATTCTACTACCCATATTTCATTCGTTTACCACAAACAGGCTTTTAATCTTCCTAAAGTGGAGTATAATATTAACGTAATAATTGGCTAGAAATTTATTATATGAAAAGCCAAAAGTTTAGCTGATCAAATAAACTAAATGGTAGGAGTCAGAAAAAAATCAATTGAACTATGAACCGTACTGAATTGGATTAAACTGTAGTAAATTAGGTTCGAACCATTTTTAAAGTTTAAAAAAATTATGAATTAAACCAATTGTTCATTAAAGGTTCAAATGTTCTGAATTGAATTGAACTAAACCATAAAAGGTAATATATATATATATATGTATGTATATGCTTTTTCATGAGTCATATAACTTATATTTTCACTTTCTTAATAATGTCAAAATCTCTCTTAGTTTAGTCGCTTTAAGCATACATGTGCTCCATTTCAAACCCCTACATAAAGTGTGGCTGCCTCAATTAACTTTTTAAACTCTTCGATTATACACTTATGTTCAAATCTGCATTTCAAAATGTAAACACTAGGCCTAAATTTTCATTTCTTATGTATCCTATTCATTTATGCTGGATATTTTGAGATTTTTCAAATGGTTAATCGAACTAATTTTTTTAAGTTGAAAAAAATTATGAATCAAACTAAATGATTAAGTTAAGACTAAAACAATAATACTAAGTTCAGTTTGATGTTAATGAGTGTATCATACCAAAGTGAACTTAACCTTACTTAAGGATGCAATTGGATGGGTCGTTAAAGGGTACTCAACTCGTCAAATTCGATAAAAATCTTATAGGATGTGATTCAAAACTCTATAAAGTTTAGAGTCTACTTGATTCTAAATTAACCTTATAAAAACCTACCTTTATAGGGCCTTTTGAATGCTATAAAAACCTGCCCCTATAAGGTCAAGAACTTTATAGAGGCGAGTTTGACCCTATAGAGGTGAGTTTTAGGAATAGAAAGTAAAACCTTATAGGATTTTTATAGGGTTTTAAGAAATATTAAACCTTATAGGAGCGGGTTAAGGTTTTATAAAACCTGTTTTGAACTCGTCTCAGTTGCATCCCTAACATCATCCTCCTTTACTAAATGAACAAGCTAGGATGGACAAAGATATAACTTCATAAAATTATAAGATCTAATAGCTCTAAACTAAATTAAGAGTGAACCAAGATGACTAACCTTATTGTTGTTTCCATAGACATGAAGATCCATTTAACAAAATAAATACCATTCAACTAAAATAATAAACCACTTTTGGAAACTTATTCCATAGATATGGGCAATCCATGAAGCAATCTTAAAAAATAACTATAATTCTAAGGGTAGTTTCATCTTTTATTAAGAATTGCTTTTGGTAATCAATTAGGGTTTCTATTCTTTTACTAAAAAAAGGAAGCAAAACTTTATGTTAAGGATTATAACTCTTGATGAAAGCTATAATAAATAACAAACACATCCTTTCCTTTTATTTTCTCTCTCCTTCGAACAAACTTATGTAATATGGAAACAAGTGTTGGAAATGTTCTTGGATATAGGATTCTTTAATTTTAAAGCAAGGATTTGTTCAAGAAAAAAAGGTGGTTTTTAATATGTAGACTACGATGGGAGGTGCCAAGTCAACCATCTCTCTTTAACTGTGAAATGGTTGAGCCTCTCTTTTGATAGGTTGGTTAAACCGACTTAGCTTTGGCTGGTCTTGGATGATTGATGCCCTTCCCCTATTAGCAGTACTTATTAGTGGTTGATCACCATTCCATCTTGATTTCCATGTTGATGTTTGTTAATCCTTATTCTAAATATACATTTTTTTGAAGCAGGGTACAAATAAAAATAACTTTTCTAATTAATAGGTTGAATCTAGAATATGTCTCATGTTTGGACAAAAGTTTATATCTTAAATTCAAGAATTAATAACTTGGTAATATGATCATTAGTGGTTGAGCTTATTCCAATTACGTAGTTGCTATAAACATTGGATGTGCTTGTTAATTTAGGGACTTAAAGCAAACTTAATACATATACGAATGTATAAAATGCTTGTTGAGTGTATTTGCTCCTATGTAGTAGATCAAGGAGAAATGGAGGTCCCTACTTGACAACTTTATCGTCTTATAGAAGTAGTGAATTAGGGAGATGCAATGGTAGTTTACACATCAAACCATTACATGTAACTAAGTGGGCCATTGGATTTTCTAACTATTGTTATAAGGGTTAGTTTTTAGAAAGTAGTATCCATGGCACTGTAGTGGTGTAGGGCACCAAAATAGAAAGTCAACATACGTTTGCACTAAGGTTAATGCCGATAGTGAAATCGGAATGGAGCAACTTTGAGACTGTGGTCACATATGCCGATATGTATCATCATATTGTGTGCTTAAAGAGTTTGAAATACTTTAAGTCTTAGGATGTTAAGATTATACTAATTGTTTCCCTTAGATTAGATAATAAAAGGAATTCTTGTTTCATTAGACATTTGTACTGCTTATCATGCACAAATGGATGTTGTAACTACTATTTGGGCCTTTATCTTATCGCAAATGGAAATCATTGGTATGAGTTAGTTTTTTTATTATTTAACTACATTAAAAGACATGAAAGGAATAAGAAAAGATTTGACGAATCAAAGCTAACAATTTGCATAAACATTATAGAAGTTTGAATGAAATTGAATTGAAGAAGAAATATACTACTACAAGTAAGCTTTTTTTTTTTTTTTTTTTTAGCTAGAAGAGGCAAATTTGTGAAGGAACTTCATGGTTTGTGAAGTCAATAGCACCAAGGCTCAACAGAATCAACATATCAAAGTTTGATGATGAATTGACAAAGCTTTGGTTAATTAAGCTTAAGGGAGAGTTGGTATGTGAGCTTTCAAGGGAAGATGAAGAAGAGAACATACCTACTCTACTTGGTTATAAATAAAGGAAAGAAAAAGATTCTCCACTCATCTTTGGTCAAATGCAATCATCTCTTGGATTGCCATATGTGAAAAGGTGGTAGAGATGGGGATTAAAACAAAACTTACAAGAGAGGGTTTCACTAGATAGAAAGAAGAAAGTAATGTATCATTTGGTTACTGTAATTTCATGGTACTGAACTAAACAAAATTTTTTTCTCCTCTCTTTGGTTTGCATAATTGTCTATAGTACTAGACAAAAAGGCCATATGTCATACCTCGAAAATGTAGAGTCATAACAATTATACCATATGAGCCATCTTAAGATAGAAATTGTCTTTACAACTACTATCTTAGACCTAGTTTACACCAGGCATACTCAACTCTACCCCTTTGAAGCATTTAATTTGATACCTATTTGTTATAAACTTATAGAGTAATCATTTAAAATAATTTGATAAAAATAAGCTTATAGTTTGACTTTGAAAAAGAGCGATAGTAAATCTTATAGGTACCTATTATTTCTTATACAAACTTAGAATATTGAAAACTACTAAACTCCTTAAGGAGTCCTGTATAATTTTCCTTAAAAGTTAAGAAAGTTAATACCAAGGAAAATAACTGGAAATTTCTTATTAAGCCTCACTGCTTATCCTAGTTTACTAGTACTTTGGTTTTGGATAGGTATTTGTAATGCATTTGGAATCTGCAAAACAAACTATAGGAGAATGAGCGACAACTTGCTCAGTAAATAGGGCAGAGATAGAATTATGCATTTAGTATATCATAAATAGGGTTTTCAACCAAGTTATTTAGATATAGTACGTGTATAATCAAATGCCATTGTATGACGTTATCCAGTCTGTCGTAAAATTAGAGAAATTATGTTTGCTCTAATTCGAGTTAAGAAGCTTAGCATTATGTACTTAAGAATTGAAGCCAAGTCGGGGCTTGTGCAATGGAGATTATTCTCTTCCCATTACTACCTTCAAACCATAGCTCCCAACCTTGCCACAACTTCCTCTCCTATCGCTTAGTTCGACTAAGGGTAGATAAATGACCATTTTAACTATCCTTATCAAAAGGAGTCAATGTTTGGCTCAAGAATCCTAACCATTACCCTTAATAGGTTACAATGCATATCATGTTGGAATGTTAACACGAGTTTGAGTTAGTTCATTTTTTTTATGGTGATCAACTAAGCTCAAATAATTCAAGTATAATAATATTCATAGAACAACTATAACATAGAGCTCATCTCGCATTACATCTAATCAGATTTCAAACACAAGTGTTGCACATGCATAAAGAGTTAACTACAAGCATAAGTAAGTAAATACCAAAATCTCCAAATATTCTAAAACAATATCCCAAAATGTTGTAAATCATTAATCTCACTTACTTGCACTATAGTTACAAGAATATGACAACTCCCTCCATAGACTCCTCAATGTTAAGTTCCCATATATAATGTAATGAAATGTTAAGGTTTGTAGTGCCTATGGAAACAATACTCCATTTTACATTATTTAGTCTATAACTAAGTTGCTATATTCGATTGATATAGTTATTCGATTATGATAAATTATATATAATATAACTCATTAAATTTCATAGTTAAGAAAGTATCCTATATATTTGTATGTTGGTTAGATTTTATGGAAGAATACATTTATAAGAACTATCTATAAGATGCTTTATATATAGTCCCATTATGTAGCTTATATATGTTACAATATTGTAGAGATGTAAGAGCACATGCATTTTTATACATATTGTAATTCTAGATAATTTTGTAGATATAATTGTTTAATTTCATATATGTTCCCCTCCTTAGTTACAACTATATATCGATATCCTACATATAGAAATCTTAAAGTATTATTATGATATGAGATATTTATCATTTGCTCATTTCTATATGTACTCATCAATATATATATATATATATATATACACACACACACATATATTATATATATATATATGCGTTGTATCTAAGTAAATCTTTACTTTGTTAACAAAATGCTATTTTTGATATGCATTTAATCATATTGAAATGAGACATTCAATTGTTAAATTATGTTTTGGTTTCAAAATGGTCGCTGTAAGTTGATATTTTCTATAACCATTATATGTCATTCGAAGGAAAGCAATGGTACTAAATATGAGTTTAGTTTTTAGGAAAAGGCTAATCTATCTTAATGAAATTCTTAGGTATCCAAGATAAAATCATATTCTATATAGCGAACTTAACAACTATTATATAGGAAGATGAACTTAAACATAATAATCTGATTGCTGCATAAATATACCCATTAAATTTTGGGATAAGTCTTATGGAGATTATTAGTTTCTATTCTCATTGCAATATGACTAATTTATCCTTCAGATATATGTTGAAAAAGAATTGTTTACCATATATATGTAAAACTTCATAAGTTAACCCATTAATCATGAGATTTGCATTCTAAATTTCTACATAGTCTTGCTAACAATCTCATTTCCATCTAAAAGCAATCTTGATACTAAATTATTATACTCTTCACTAATCAATAAAGTCATTACCAATCATCAAAATTTAATAATTTAGTTATAGCATCTAAAAATTTCAATCTTAATCTTAAATTAATCAAGACACCTAAAATATCTTTAGTAGGTCGGGGCTTTAAAATTGAACAGCTTTTGAAACAGAAAGCAAGTATTAGTAAACTTAGGAAAAATGTTAGAAAAATTACCAATTTCCTCTTCTACTTATCATATGACTTATTTGTACCCAAAGCATATGTTTAGTATGATGTACTTACCACTTTCATATCCATAATCTATAAGGAAAGCAGGTTAACAACATGTTTTATTTAATATATCAAAAATGGAAATTCCAATGTTTTTATTAACTAAACTCATATTTTCCCAAAATGAAATTATAGCCCTTTACTATTTATAGTTTGTAATTATAACTCAAAATACTTACTATTACAAGTTTTCCACGAATCCTTTTCTCTTTTAAGATCTTCCTTTCTTCCGTTGGGACATCACCCTCTGAAATCAACTTGTTTTGCTACAACTGACAAAGCTTGAGGTCTCAAATGGCACATTGGGGTGAATAGCGTTACCACATATATTGGAATATTTCCCCAAATTCTTAGGTGTCTCCATGGAATAGTCTTCCTAGTATTTCAATTAGATGATATACTACAGACATTTAAAACATATATTTTTCTTTGGAATCAATGGGTCAAGTTGTATTTGAAGTTGAATATCCTAATTATGTTTTCTTTCCTTTCTCTTTTAACTACCATGGCTAATAAAGAGTTAGAAAAAAAAGACGGTGGGAATTAGTCATGCATGGAGTCCACATGTCTATGTCCGTGAATTATTAGAATTTAATTCTCTATGATGTGTCAACATGATAAAGTATATAGGATTGACCATTTATTACTTAAGGTTATGAGTGGCACATTTGGTTCTCGCATACTCAATTCATTTTGGCTATTCTCATTATTTAATTATTAATTATTTAGATAATTCTGATATAATATATGTGTACATCTACACGTGAATTCAAATATTGAGTATACATATTCCTTAAATATCTTTTCATGCCATTTTGTTGTATTTGTTACTTAAATAATCTATCTTTAAGACCATGTTAATTAGTAGATCTCCAAATTCACATTTTCGATGTATAAGGAGTAATTTTAATATATTAGTGTTTTAACTATATCAATATCTCATCACTTTTAGTATTTTTTATGACCTTATTGCTTATTTCTAACTTATATACAAATACCCTAAATTTTTACATACTAATATCATAGTAGTTAATTTTTGGGCTTACATATTTGCACATAATAAATATACATAATGCATATATGATTTCCTAAATATTACTTAGTGTTATTTTGTTAGCTTTACTGTCCAAATAGTTTATCACTATGACTCGTTAATTATCCGAATTCAAGTCATGCATTTCTAATAAATAATAAGTAATATAAAATATATGATTTTCTTTTTTCTTTTTTAACTTCAAACTAAAATTTCTTACTTGTTACGTACTCTATATCCCTAAAAATAGTGAGGGTCATAACTTTTTGGGACGGTAGAGAGTGCACTTCTCAAATTGCTAAATGTCCTTACTATGTTTTACTCACTTGTGCAATTAGAGAGTACGTGTCCTTTTAATATAGCACCCTAGTATTTTGTTCCATTTTCGTATTTCGCACTTATGAGTCATTTCAACTAATAATAATGATAATATTTTCTTAATATTTATGGTTCATCGTGCACTTTTCAAGCTTGCTCGAAGAACTCTCATGAGTGCTCTAATTTATGTGTTAATATTTTAATTGTTAATTTTTGAGGTCTCATATCGTAGAGTATTAGACGGAAATTTAAAAATTTGTGTTGTATATTTAGTGGTATAAAATTTTATTTCATAATGTGCAAAATGAATATATCTTTAAAATTCCAAAAGCAACCTCATAACAATTTAAAAAATCATAATATTGAATTTATTATAATTAATATTATGAATAGTTAAAATCTTTTTATTTTTTTATAAATTTTTTTAATCACAAAAATTTGTGTCTAGAATTATGTGCACTAGATATAGTATAATAAGGTTGTACTTACCTAAACTCTTTGTATTGTGTTGTTTAGTTCTTATTTTATTCAGTTACAACCAAATGCTATCTTAATTTAAAAGTTCCTAGTTTAAAAGCATGGACAAATTAAATTTTAGGTATATTTTTTATAATTTTTAAACAAAGTTTTACCTGTAGATTAATTTATTTAACACAATTATGTACTGAAAGATTTTATTCTATCACTTTGACATTAATTATAAAACTATTTGTAAAGTTTTAGATTATCTTTAATTTGTAATCATTATTTTAACTTATGTAGATTTTCCAAGATTTCACATGATACGATATGGTATAATTTAATTTCTCTTACCTTAATTTTCTCTTCTTTTTTTTTTATTTTCTCTTTTCCTTTCACTTCTTTTTAAAATTTTTTTGCAAATCCTTTATTCTCTCTCCTCTTTGTTTCCTTCTCCATCCTTTTTTTGCTATTTGCCATGGATCCAAATGCTTTAGAACAATCTTTTTAAGTATATTATTGTTAATATTGATTAAGGATGTCATTCAGCGGGTCATTATAGGATTTCTGACCTGTGTAAACCATTAAAAACCGTATAAGGTTTTGGGGCAGGTTTTGGAATTAATTCTCAAACCTTATTGGGTTATGGGTCGGTTTTGGAATTTAGGAAAAACTTGATGGAAAACTCGAACCTGTTTTAAAATAATAATATGTACATATACAAGAGCCCTTAATCTCATCATTAAGGACTATATCAATCAGCAACATTTGTTTATATATCTAAATTATGTAATATATCTTGATTGATGTGTTACTACTTATACTTAATTTAGTAAATTAGAAAGAATAACTATTAGTCCCAATTAAAAATAGACACGATTTTCTTTTCTTCCATAAATTATGTTCTTTTATAATTTTTCTCAAAAAAAAAAAAAATCGTAGGAAGAAGTAGGGAAACTCCATATATTGTAGTTAAATTTGAAAATTAATAAATTAAGAGGATTCACTAATATTGCGTGTTAGGTCAAGTTATAACTGGGTTTTCCAAAACCATATAGGGGCGGGTTATGGAAATAAGATAAAAATCTTATAGGATACCTTGTAAGGTTTTAGGAAGCACTATAGGGTACTGAGTCGAGTTCGGGTTTTGCAAAACCCGTTCTAAACCCCACCCTGGTGGCATCCATAATATTGATATTGATTGATCCTTAAGGGGATATAAGAAGACAATATTGCTAGGTAAATTTTTATAAGAACCTCTTTTCTATATTTTCACTTTTGTTGTTAGACTGCTATATTTAGACTTAATCATGGACAGTATGCTACGTGTTATGCTATTGAATGGGGAAAAGGTTATAGGATGAATAGGATAGCAAACCCTACTCTATTCCTAATGGATGTAAGTTCCTAGCATTCACAACTAGAAATCACTCATCTCTTAAAACCATCTTCAAAATTGTGTTAAATAAAACTTGTCGGTTAGAAAGTATCCTAGAAAGTCTAGAAATTTCTCATTTATGTTTAAAATATAAAACATATTACAACAAATGCTTTAGCTAAAGTGTAATGCCCCAAGAACTTAATGGGCATTACAACCGACTACGTACTACTCCTATTTAGAATCATACTAAGGCTCTACAAATCTTTAAGTAATCCTTAAAATCTATAATTACATCATTAACCAAGTCGCATCTCCAAATTAAATAAATGAGTAAGAATAACCATCTACTCAATTTTCTCATTAACCTAAAAACAAGCCAAGTAGCAGCATAATATGGAAACCAAACCTACTTCCTAATACGAAGATAATACAAAAATGTTTCTAAGGAGTCTGATACGCTTCTAATGTTAGAATAAACAAACTTGAATCTTAAGGTGTCTATTACACTACTACATGCTAAACCTTAATAATATCAAAACAAAATCTCAACCAATGTCTCTCTAACAAAAGTTTAAACATCCAACAAAACATTAGAAACAAAACATAAGACAATCTCTAAGTCAACATAGTCAAGTCTCCTATCTCTAATATCTATATCTAATACTCCATCACAACTCTAATCATCATAGAAATACAAAAAATCTACCTCATCCTCTTCTTGGAACTCATTCACAAAAGGTTCCTCATAAATAATATAGTCCGTGCTACTTATGCCTAAAAAAGAGAAGAATGAGATGAATCCTAGCACATAACATACAAGTTCATGCAGATGTCAAAGCCTCCATATTACAAGTGCATAATGTAAAAATAAACAAGTAGCTGGTTATTATCTTATATAATAGCCAACAAGCATCAAAGGGGCACTTAAAACCTTACCAAACCATAATCTCTTATAGATATAAATAGATATAGTGTAATAGAAGTCTTATAGTTTACTACATATATATTACTGTTTCTGTCAAGATGATACCACAATACCCATGAATTGAGAACCATGAACAACCTAGATCTAACTATATTGTCTTAATGTGCGAGTTCACTAGGGAAGCCTCACATAAGGATTAGCATTGGCCCCTTACACATGAGGATAGGTTTTGAAAGCACAATTGGCAAATAAGTTATTGGATTGGTTATGAGTTAGTCCAATTTATTTCTAGCCTAACAAGCACGATCAACAAACATGAATTATATAACTAAACAAGTAAATATCAACTACGAGACTTACATCAAATCAAGTGGCAGTCCAAATCGATAATCTATCTAAAATAACCATAAATCTCCCCTTAATCCATTAGTTAAGCTAGTCAATGAGATTTTAAGTTAAATTCCCCCCCCATATACTCTTAGGCTTTACTCTCACTGAGCTCTTAAGGGCTGGAATGAGTAAAAAGGATTAGATGCCAAACCATTAACATCCATATGCCATGTCACATCCGGACATTATGTCAAGCATTAGGTTTAGCGTTCGAACGTCATAAAAGGGTTTGATACAGTAAGCTAGCATTTGGACGCTAGTTACATAAGGAGTCTAAGTACTAGCAGCTTGTTATGAAATTTTGAAGAACGGTTCCACTCAAGATCCTATCTAAAATTCTCTAACTTTAACTTAATTTCTAAACTCTACAGTATACGAAGGTAATCGTGTTTTCCAATAAACCTTAACTCTAAACCTCTACTTAAGACACAACCTCACAATAACATTTCTACACAACCCATTTCCAACAAATTTGATCGAAAACCCAAACTATAAGGAAGGTAGAAATATTACCAAGAACTCTAAAGAACAACAAATTTCACATTCTGATAGGAATTAACCCCTTGGACCGATCACAAAAAGCTAAGCTAGAAAACTTTAAGGGCTTGCTTGAAAAATATAAGTTTTAAATAGTCAAAACGGGGACTCCTATCCCAATCCAACCTCCTGGCAACTTGTCTCTCAGATCCTCATGTGTGTCCAACATACTCCTTCCCAACAGCGAAATCTTAATCCAGAAGACAACTTAGAACTAGCTGATCCGAGCTACCTACCTGACCCATTGGCGTTTGACTTCAAGATAGCTAACCTTTTTGCCAAGTTCATTGAAGCTCGACCTGATCTAGATTAGGTCGGCCCCTGACTCTTAGCACTTCCTATTTCTACTTGTGTATCATACTCCTAACGTACAGCCATCAAGTGACATGTATCTTTTGACACAAAGTTCCAAAATAATTCTTTCTTTTCTGTACTTGATATTCTTTATCCTTTTTACCCCTTTTTAGTCTGATTAATGTAACGTAATTATAAAATACTCTTTATCTTTTCATACATGTAAAATAACCTTAAGGGGCAAGTATATAAATCTTAACTTTCCTTGTACGTACACATTCAACTTTCAATACAGATTTACTTACTAGAGCAACCTAGTATTCTCATTATCATTTAACTCTTATCTATTTCCTTTAATAAGGAGTAGTGGTGAGTGACCCTTCAATTCAGACCGGTGTGTTATATCTGATAGGTTATAGGCCGTGTAGGATCAGGTGGTGAGTCATATCTATTCGGTAACTACCTGGACTTTACTAGTTTCTTTTCTATTTCCTTTTTGGTTCATTCGTTGTGGTGCTTCTCCGTGTGTATGACCGCAGAGACGCATCAGCTTCTCTGGTATCAGGGTACGGCGAGGGAGTGTATGAAGTTACAGTGGAGTTTTTGTTCACCTTACTATTTGCGACTGCTGTATTTCTTCTGTAGCTACTATAGTGTGTTGTGTGTGTTCATAAGTGTGGTTTCATTGATATTCTATTTTTCATTGTGACAACAAAGCAAGTTTGTTAATTTATTCGAAAATACATTACGCTATGTTAGATTCAAGTGTTCAGGGAGTTATTAGTGATAAGGTATTGGTACTCAACTTGGTCGTGGTTATAATGGTAGTAATACCCTAGGGTTCGTTGATAAGAAACTTGATAAACTCACAAACCTTGTTGAGAGTTTAGTCATCGCAATGCACATTAATCGGCAACAACCCTAAGGTGTACAACAAGAAAACCCATAGGATGATGCCTTTGAGAGACACTATGTCTAAGGCAATTAAACCAATCACCTAGTTCGACCCCTTCGAGTTGGAGGAGCTGTTAGATAAAGACTAGAATTAGAGGAGATTGGGGAAGATAACGAGGAGGTAGATGTTGAAGAGTTTGGTGAAGAAGAAGTTGATTATTGCTAAATGTAGGGATGAGGATGGCGAGTTCCTCGAGAGCTAGACAATGTTAAGGTGTAAATCATGCCCTTCAGTAAAAGTAGAGATATGGATGAATACTTATAGTGGGAAGAGAAGGTTGAGAAAGTATTTAAATGTTATAGGTATGAGGATGTAGTCAAGGTCCAACTTACTGTGTTGGAATTTACTGGATACGAGACCATATGGTGGAAGAATATGAATGCTGCCAGAGCTAGAGATAGGAGACGAGGAGTTAGGGCCTAGGACAAGACAAATAGGTTGTTGAAGGGTAGATTTGGGCTTGAAACGTACCTACAAGATATGTTTGCCAAGTTGCAGGAGCTTTGCTAAGGAGATCAACTTGTCGATGACTATATTAGAAAATTCTAGATGCTTATGATCAAAGCCGACATAGCAAAACCAGAGGCCCATACAATATCAATGTTCATTTCTAGGCTCAAGTATGAGATTTGCAATATTGTGGAAATATAGAGATTTTATACCTTAAACAAGGCTATCAAAATCGTACAGAGGGTTGAAAGATAGAGGAGGAATGTTCCAAGCTGACCTAGGCAAACATCTTCCCAAGATCTCATATCACGCTGACCTGTTTAAGCTAAGCCGAGAGACCATACCGAGCCGAGGAAAGGAATGACTGACCTAATGAACCTCGAGCAAACCAGTCTAGCTGAACAGGACAGGTGAGTCAACTCGAGGCTAGGCCAACCCTAAGAACCTATGAGAAAGGCCAGCTATCCGGATAAAGACTAGTGAGGTAAAGTGTTTTAAATGCTTAGGCTTTGGACACATGGCTGCTAAATGTTCGAACCGGTGAGTCATGGTACTCCAAGGAGACGTAGTGGATGGTATTGCCAAGAGTGACCTTGAGGAAGAAAAGAATGTTGGAGAACCCAAAGTGGAAGAGGAAGAGGAGACTAATGTCTATAACGACCAAGGAGAAGTAATGGCCCTAGTCCTGAGGCGAGTCTTGAGTTCCCTACTAAACTCTGAGGAGGACTAGAAAGAGAATTTGTTTTACACCAAGTGTACCATAAGAGGCCAACTGTACACGATCATCATGGATGGAGGTACACTAATGTCGTTGCACATTCTTTTGTGCAGCGGTTAGATCTATCGACTTCAAATCATCCTTGACCCTACAATCTGTACTGGAATCATGATAAGGGAGCTTTGCATATAACTGAACAAGTAACTGTACCGTTCAGTATTGGGAACGTATACAAGGATGAAGTAATATGTGATGTCATCCTTATGGGAGCTTTACATTTACTACTTAGACAACTTTGGTTGTTCAACTGATGTATCACTCACGATGGGTATAAGAACACCTATGCCTTTGTTAAGGATGGAAAAAAGATTTTGTTGTGACACTTAACCCCATCCTAAGTAAATGAAATTTACAATTAGCTCACTCGGGCTAGTAAGAAGAAAGCCTTAATTATGAGCCGAAAAGAGCTCTGATCTACTGAGAAGGCTGATGAACACATGTTCTTGTTGGTTAGAAGATTGATGGAGATGAGGGAATTATCGAATGTCCCAAAAGAAATCCGAAGATTGCTAAATGAGTTCTCTGATGTGTTTCCAGAAGAACTGCCTAAAGGACTATCACCGGTCTGAGGCATAGAGTACTATATTGATCTGCAGCCAGGTGTTGCCCTACCGAACCAACCTGCGTATAGGATGAACCCTGAGTAAGTTGCCAACCTACGTATAGCATGAGCCCCTATGTTAACTTAGCTTTTCTCGTTCTGAAAAAGGATGGTTTATGACGCATATGCATTGACAACGAGTGATCAATTGAATTACTGTTAAGTATAGATACTCAATACCAAGACTCAATGACATGTTGGATGAGCTTCATGATGTAAAGATATTTTCAAAAATTGATCTATGGAGTAGCTACCATCAGATTTGCATAAGGCCGGACGATGAATGGAAAACTGCATTTAAGACTAGGCACGAACTCTACGAATGGTTAGTTATGCCATTTGGACTAACTAATGTGATGAGCATGTTTATGAGGTTAATGAACCATGTAATGCGCTCTCTTCTTGGAAGATGTGTGGTCGTGTACTTCGATAACAAATTAGTATAACATCTTTGCGAAGTATTTAACATTCTGCGAGCGAAGAAGTTGTATAGGAATATAAAGAAATGTATATTCTACTAGAAAGAGGTGATTTTCCTAGGGTTTGTAATGTTAGGGGAAGGAATTTGAGCAAATGAAGAAGAGATTCGAGTTGTTTTGGAATGACCGACGTGGAAGAATGTTACTGAAGTCCGAAGTTTCCGTAGCCTAACTTTTTTCTATAGGCGATTCATTAAGCACTTTAGCATAGTAATTGCCCCATTGACCGAGCTGATAAAGAAGAATGAAGGGTTCAAGTGGAATGATCGAACTGAGCGAAACTTTAGGGAGATCAAGAAGAAGCTTACCTCGGCACCTGTCTTTTCACTACTAGATTTTGACAAGCCTTTTGAATTAGAGTGCGATGCATCGGGAGTTAGAATTGGTGCTGTCCTAATGCATGAACGACAGCTCGTCGCTTACCATAGCGAGAAACTAAGTGGCCCAGCCCTGAACTATTCTACATACGAGAAGGAGTCATATTCTCTTTTCTGAGCTCTCACCGTTTGGTAACACTGCTTACTACTATGGGAGTTTGTTATTTTCACTGACTACGAATTATTGAAGCATCTTGGGAGTCAAAATAAACTCTCCAAGAGACAAGTCAAATGGTTTAAATTCATCGAAGGGTTCTCATACGTCATTCGACATAAGAAGAGGAGTACAAATGTGGTCGTTGATGCTTTGTCACTATGGTAAACTTTGCTGACCACTTTGCAGACAAAATTATTAGGATTCTCAATTTTTACGGAGCAGTATGCTGCTGACCCTCACTTTGGTCCCGTTATTGAACAGTGCCGAACGAGGGTAGTTATTGGAGGATATTATCTTAAGGATGCCTATTTGTTTAAGGATTATAGACTATGTATTCTAAATTGCTCTACACGAGAACTGTTGGTTTGGGAAGCTCACAACGGTGGACTTTCAGGCCATTTTAGGGAGGTTAAGACCACCGTTCTGTTGAAGGAAAACTTTTACTGGCCAGGTTTGACTAAAGATGTCCATAAGGTAGTTGGTAGTTGTGAAGTGTGTAAGCATGCTAAGGGGAAGAGAAAACCCTATGAAAGGTACATGCCTTTACTGACGCCAACTTTACCTTAGGCCGACCTCAACATGGACTTTGTTGTACCTGTGTATCATACTCCTAAAATACATCCATCAAGTGATACGTACCTTCTGACATAACGTTCTAGAATGACTATTTCTTTTCCGTACTTGATATTCTTTATCCTTTTTATCCCTTTTTAGTATGATTAATGTAACGTAATTGTAAAATATTCTTTTGTCTTTTCATACATGTAAAATAACCTTAAGGGGTAAGTACATAAACCTACACTTTCCTTGTACACATACATTCAACTTTCAATACAGATTTACTCATTGGAGCAACTTTAGTGTTCTCATTATCATTCAACTCTTATATATTCCCTTTAGTAAGGAGTAATGGCAAGTGACCCTTCAATTCGGATCAGTGTGTTATATCTGGTAAGTTGTAAGCCAAGTATGATTAGGTGGTGAGTCATATTTATTTGGTAGCTGCCCGGACTTTGCTAGTTTCTTTTTCGTTTCCTTTTTGGTTCATTTATTGTGGTGCTTTTCTGTGTGTACAACCCCGAAGATGCATCACATTCTTTTTATGCTCAAATCTAATTTAAACTCCTCCACAACAAGGTAATGAGCTTGATTGCGAATTTAATTAAAGTTTATCTCAAGAAACTTACCTTAACGGAGGTTTTAGCTATAAGTTCTTGTATTTCCCTAAGCTCAATTGAAATAGGAAAGGTTTTAGGGCAATTAAAGAGCTTAGAGAAGGTTTTGACTAAAATAGGATAAGGTTTTAGATAAGTAGTTGCCTTAAGGGGGGGTAAGGTTTTCTAAAACTTCTTTAAAATTACTAACATGCCCTTAGTTTTAGATTCATTTTTCCTTAAATTAAATTTGGGGCATAACATAACCATTATACTTGATTTTTCACTTGATCATGCCTAAAAATCATGATATCTAAAGTATAAGCAAAATATAATTTCCAAGTAAATCATGAATCTAATATTAATAGCTATAACCATGGTGATGATTAGTGAAAAACATAAAATAACTTCCTTTTCTTGATTTTAATTCACATAGAAATCCAGGAATTGTGGCTCTGGTTAAAACCAAATGCACTAATGTTGCATTTGATATGTGGAATCGACCTAAAGTAAAGTTACGATTCTAGATTTCATTTCATTTCTTATGTTTGGAAGTGTTTTTAGAATGTAAAATTACAATTCCTTGGCATGGATGATTCTAATTCTAAATAGAAATTCAATAATGCATTTAAGGGGATCGAATTACGATCTCGTTTTGTCCTTATTAATTATTATTAATTAAAATTAATTATTTATCATTTAGCAAATTATGACATCTAAGAATTGAGGGCATTTTTACGTATATTACCATATATACATTTTATTCAATTCCATTATATAGGCATTTAAAAATAAATAAATAAATGATGTATTATTTTGGTTCTTATTTCCAATCCAATATATCTCACTCCATTTTTATCTATTCAATTCCAAACCACTTCAACGTACCAAACGTGATAAAAGGAGCTATGTAATCAAATATGTTAAGCTAGATCACAAGGATTTTTACTTTATCTATTGAATTAGATGACAGTTATTTTATATCATGGATAAACGATATCCTACACGTAATGATGAAATATAGGTTCCTTAGAAGTTGGAATGGTTGTATGTTTCAAGGTAGGTGTATGATTATATCATGTGACATATTCTAAGAACATATTGTAAAAATTTAGAATTTGGAATGGTCGTATGTTTCAAGGTAAGTGTATGATTATATCATGTGACATATTCTAAGAACACGTCGTAATTGACACTTGTTCTGTATTAGTCAATACATAATCTATAGCCTATTTGATAATGCAAGGTATTCCAAGTTCCAAATCTAAGTAGCTTCAATAAAAACTCCTATACTATTGATATGTAGCAAAACACGGACCATTAATATTAGGGGAGTTTTTATGATTCCATCGTTTATTTTGATAGAATTAGTCAAATCTTATGATAAGCGGTTATTAAATTAAGAATGGGATTAAAGATAAAAACGATTCCATATAGATTATCCTAATATTAAATAACAGAATATGTAATACTCCTTTTGATTGCGTCTATAGGAATTTGTAACCACACGAGAATAATGCGCTCCATATTGGGCAATGAATTTGACCTAAACATATGTTTTCCCAACATAAAAGCGGTTAGTATTATATAGCTCACGCACTAAAAGCTACATTTGTTCCAATGAAAGGCGGCTATGTCCTAATAAACAAACAAATACTAAGAATATAATAAGTGAACAGCGAGAAGTTTTCATTTAGGTAAGGGCTACTTTGGTAATCTTTCATACCTTCAACTGTCTTATAACTACCTCTTTCATACATGGTGCACCCAAGCGTGAATCCATCACTTGCAAAGTGACGCGCGGACACAGACATTCTTTTTGTATTTCCAATGAAGCAGAATAGAAGTTCATTGGCTCTTCTTCTTCTTCTCATTTTCCTATCCATTTTGCTCTTTACATTCTTTGTAATGTCCGCTGACGCCAAACGGCACACTCACCTGAAAAAGGGCAGATCTCATCACAAGCATTCAAGACGAAGAACTCGCACTGGCAGCAGTAAGGACATTGAAAATGGAAATGATGATAATGGCAATGCTCCCGGTGTAGGATCGCCGAGTTATGATCCTTCTCCTACTCAACCAAACATATTTAATGTTATGTCGTTTGGAGCCAAAGGGAATGGAGTTTCTGATGATTCTAAGGTCCGTGATTTTCTTAATTATTTCGATAAAATGTTGAAGAATATAAGAAAGCCTATCCTAGGGCTAAAACAAATTTGGGGTGAACGAAGGAACTGTTACATAAGACTTATAACCTATAGTGCATAATATCATGTTGTTCTAGGTTTATTTTTGGGTTATAGAATGAAAAGTTCAGCAATATATCTGGAGATGAACTGTACAGTAAGTTGATTATTTATAAGCAGGCATTGGTTGTAGCATGGAAAGCTGCTTGCAAGGTTCCTTCTGCTACAGTGGAAATCCCGCAAGGATTTAAGTTCCTAATCAAGCCCATTACACTTCAAGGCCCTTGTATGCCATTCTTGACTCTCCAGGTTGTTCACTCTCCTTCTTAGCACTGTCCTTTTAGATTGACATCGTATGCAAATTCAATCTCATCCGCAGTTCCGTGCTTATTTTGTAGATTGATGGAACAATATTAGCTCCTCCAAGAGTGGGTTCATGGGCAAAATCAAGTTTGTTCCAGTGGATTAATCTTAAATGGGTTAGTAACTTCACTATTCTAGGTTCAGGTGCCTTTGATGGCCAAGGAGCTGAATGGTGGAGTCTCTCTCTGCCTCAGATATATTTCATTCAGGTATATTAATGAATGCTCCGGAATTCACTAATATTGACTATATATATATATATATATATATATACTACCATGGTCTTATAAACCAATAATATTTACCTACACTACCACTTGAGTTCTCACGTTTACATGCATCTTTTCTTATCTGAATGACTTGTATATACTACTGCCTCATTTTGTCTTTCGATTATGGCAGAGGAGATCATCAAAGCACATCCCTGATACGAAACCTACGGTAAGATTAATCATCCAATCGGCTTCTTGAGGTCATTGATTTTGTGAATACACCTTCCCGAAAATTTTTCCTATTGATAATCTAAATTTGAACATTACACTTACAAACTAATCGTGAATTGCTGCTATATATTCCTCTGTCGACAAATCTCAGGTTCTAAGATTTTATGCAAGCTACAATGTGACAGTTCGCGACATCACTATTCTGAATAGTCCACAGTGTCATTTGAAGTTTGACAACTCCGTTGGAGTGAAGGTCACAAACATAACGATGACTTCCCCAGCGAATAGTCCCAACACCGATGGCATTCACCTGCAGAATACAAGGGACGTAGAAATTGAGCATTCCAATATTGGTTGTGGTAAGAATTGTCCACATCATGCTTACTGAACTATTATTGTTTTGTCTCTACCAAATTCACACGTTCTTATTTGTAACTGTGCCATTCAGTGTGTTTGTTGATATAGCATGCAGGATGCATGCTTGGTTAATTGCATCTTGTTGATTTTACCAATAGTGATTAGGAAATATATCAGATTATTATTCACCTAAGCACATGAAAGAATCTTCAATTGTATGCAATATAAGAAAAAACAAAAAGATAATGAGTAAGTGGTTATCTTATCTACTAAAGTGATGCCTTGGGTGTACACAATGATTGATATTGATGCACTAAGTGTTTTTATAATAAGTAGCAAATAAGTACCAATGATATTTAAACATATATTAATAATAGTTGCTATATATTCTTATGTGTTATAATTTTATTAGGATTTATATGTGGTTTAGTAAAAGGGCTCATCACAATTATGAATAATTACTTGAATAAGTGATGGGATATGAATAATTAGGTTTAATTTGGAATGATTTACAAAGTTTTGAATTGATGGGTTCAAAACAACAATATTTTACATTGCATAATAATTTGAATAAGTGGTGGGACAAGAGAAAGCACTTGTTAAGGGAGGTGCATGTTGAAAATTTCCATATGAGGTACTCTTTGTCTAAGTTGAAAAGAATATAACCAAATAAAAGAAAAAGAAAAATAAAATAGATAAAGCATAGTACGTCTTCCAAATACAAAAGTACACATGAAAAGTGTGATTATGTAGGGTTTTCACAGAAGGCGTGGGATTCCTGTCTGCAACCACAAAAATGTTCCATGTAGAAACTTTAATTTAATTTATAGTAGGAAATAGCGCTACAGCCACAACACTAGACCATAGATGGACTAACTCAAGTTCCTTCACTTTGGAAGGAGCCCCAAAAAAAGCAACGCTTTCTCAGGAAATTTGTGGCCACTGAGTTTACTTTTAATTTCTTGGTTTCAATTGATTATTAACAAGTGCATATAAGCACGTCTTTTATAATATTTTTGTAATTTTGTAGTCATGAACTTGCAGGAGATGACTGTGTGTCTATCCAGACCGGTTGTTCTAATGTACACGTCCACCACATTAATTGTGGCCCAGGTCATGGAATAAGGTAATCCACCTAATAGAATTCTTGTTGCTCTTAAAACTTATAATCATGGCATATATAATCAGTAATTCGTATTATTATTTCATATCTTATTTTTATGTTTAAAAAAAATTTCAATATGTGATATGATTTTTTTATTAATTATATAAATAAACCTAAACTCCTATCATGATATGTCTCATGTTTAGATTGGATTCGAATCTATTTCTCAATTATAAAGTTATAATCAAACATATAAAATATTTATAGATATGAAGGTAAATTAGTTAGTGATTGCTTGAGACTTGATGCTGCTTTCATTTTAATATCATAGGTAAGCAAGAATATTTTACACAGTCGAGGATAATGATGTCACGTGAATGAAAATGTTACTTGCATCATTTTGAAAGCAATGTTGTAAATGGAATTGAAATCGATCCCTGCATAAACGCAATTTACACTCAATAAGTCTTACTATAATTATCTATGATGATGGCAGCTTAGGAGGACTGGGAAAGGATAACAGCGTCGCATGCGTTTCCGATATCATCGTCGAGAGCCTCTCGCTCCAAAATACTCTATATGGAGCGAGGATCAAGACCTGGCAAGTATGTCTAAATTCCAGATGGCACCAAAAATATCTTTTTTACTCAAAATTATAGATATATGTATATGGTTTTGAAATTTCGATTTAAGTGTGATAATATATTTATTCGAATTTCACATAATTATGAAACCAAAAAAGTATCTTAACACATATGTTTTCTTATGGCACCATGTACATATTATATATATATATATATATATATATACTGCTAGTTGCTGTGGGCTAATCAAATGTTGTCATGTAGTATCATTAATTAATGCAAAAACTCTTTCTTGTGTTCTTCTTACTTTTTTAACAGGGAGGTCTAGGATCGGTCAAGAATGTAAGTTTCTCCAACATTCAAGTAAAGGACGTGAAGGTTCCAATAATGATCGATCAATACTACTGCGACAAGCCTTTCTGCAAGAACCAAACTGAAGCTGTGGCTATATCTGGTGTTAAGTTCGACCAAATTGTGGGAACTTATGTTTCAAAACCTCTTCATCTGGCTTGCAGCCACGACATCCCGTGCACCGATGTCTATATAACCGACATCCGGCTAGCACCGTCTCCGAGTTTCGGTGGGGGCTCTCATCACGAGGCATTATGTTATGATTCTTATGGTAAATCAGTTGGTCCGCTTCTTCCTCTAAGCATTGACGATTGCTTGAGAAGTGAGAATGGAGCTGTGAGGAGAACTGCCAGGTCACATGAGATGGTTTGTCGATGAAGAGAAAATGTATTAGTGGGAGTACATGATCAGGTGGATTGCTGTGTCTGCATGAGTTGTCCCTTTTTTTTTTTTTTTTTTCCTCCTCTTTTTGAGTTTCTAGTTATTGTGTGCAGTGTGCTTCCCTTCTAAAGCCTTTTTTTCATGGGAAGGTGATGTGTAGATTCTCTTTTTTCTTCTAGGGTGTTGTATTTTCTTTCACTTTTTGTCGAAGAGGAAAATAAATAAATAAATAAGAAAAAGAAAAAAAAAAACTTACCCCATACATTGCGGTCTACTCAGTATCCTACTTTTTGTTTATTTATATGTTTGGCGAAAGACAGACTTGCTTATCTAATTAAGTACACGGACGAAGATGGGGTAGGTTTACAATTAACGGCTGAAACTTTTGGGGCTTCGGGGATGTCATGAGTATTATGGATTTGAGATTGTCAACATGATAATTGATATAGCTCTGTGTTTTAATCCTCAACATGATGATTGTTTAATGGCCTTTTGTTTAAGTGTATAGTACAGCCTTCGAGACATTTAGGATGTCTTATGACCACCTGATATGAATGCGCAGAAGAGAGAAAATAGAGAGAAGGGTGTGAAAGAGGGGTCATCTACATCAGGTAGTTAATCAAGGCACTAGAGTGAGCCCTTCTCATTACTAATAGGTGGATTCCATTGTGCTTGTGGTTTTTCTTACCATTCTTCGTTGAAAGAGTCTTTCATGTAATCTTTGTTCACTTCTTTATTATTTAGTTGTATTACTTTGTATTATTATGGTTGCTAGTTTTGGTGCTTAACTTGGTTAATTGGTAATTTACAAAAAGCACTTGCAATACATCAAAGATGGAAATGCATAGTAAAAAGATCTACTACGAATTCATACAATTTTGAGGAAACATGCTGTTGAAAAATGACACTTCTACACCATGTAACATAGTGCAGGTCCATTTTATGCAAAAGCATAAAGATTATTGTCTATCCTATTGTGAACTATCTTAATGAAAAATCATCCTTTTTAACACCATAACACAGTAAGACCTACTATGATCACTACAAGCATTCCTTATGTTTTCATTCACACCGAAGAATTTTTGTGAAAGGCATGTTGAAGTTTTCCATTAGTTTCTACCATTTCCTAACCTATTGAACTATTACTTTCCAAGCTATAGCCAACCTTGCTAAGCAAAAATAGTACCTAACATGATGGATGGTAAAATACAAACTACCTAGTAGCATTAAAGTCAGAGATTCAAAAATGGAAATTGATTTTTAGTAACACCTATGTCAAATGAAAAAGTATTTCTCTTAACAAAATACATACATTCTAAATTTTGTGAATACTTCCTAATGTTCTCCTTAACATGTTTGGCCATTAATTAAAAAAAAATGCACCGAGTACTAATTTTTCAACAACTTGGTGGGAAAATCATACAAAAAAAAAAAGTTTTTTAGAATCCCATTACAATTGCAAACTTGTGATTGAAACACTACCTATAAACTACTCTAGCCACTCATATAGCAAATCACAAAGTTAAACACATTGTATTAGGGGTTATTGTAGTTGGCCAATCACAAGTCATAAATGTATCTATGAACCTTGGAGACATCTTAAACTAATGATACATAGAGGGACATCACAAGAAGAGGCATAAGATGAATAGGTAAACTTAATGTCTCAAGCACGCTTAAACAATAATAGGTCAAACTTGGTGTTTGTGAATGTTCTTTATCCATTCTTGTTGCTCAAGTGTTGTAGTCTTTTATGGAGGCATTTTAGCAGAGTTTTAGTTTTCATCTCAACCTAGTAGCCCTCAAAATGTCTGGAAATGAGAAGATTAGCCTCTTATTTATATGTTTAGGAAGTTGATCTTGACTTTTGAATGGCTTTTAGATGGATGCCTGAGATCAGGCATTGAAAGTTAACATTAGATCACTCTTAAAGATCTAAAGGCTAACATTGAAACCCTCTTCTCCTATTTAATTCTCATGGGATTGTATATGGTTTTATCTAAAGGCTTATAAGGAGCAAAAGAAGCATAGCTTCTTTATAAGTAGGATTGAGGCTTAGGCCTATTAGGCTCAAATCAAAGCTTAAGTGAACTTAGAAAGGCTTTTTCCAAGTCAAATTTTTGCATGTAAGGCAATTGAGCAAACCTAAGAGTGGGGAACTGTTCTAAGCCTACTAACCTAAGATATCCTTGCTGGGGCTTGATTTTCTCAACCTTATCATTAGCTCAAGAGGCTGCCAATGACATTAAATTGGCCCAAAACCCTAATAACTAGAATGATCTGCTACATTTTGGTCCTTGACTAAAGCTCCTTTTATGAAACATAGGAACATTTCATTAGATCAATTCTCTTCAAACCATTTTAGAACTTTTTGCTTGATTATTCATTACATTGACAGAACTAATAATTCTTTTTTTCATCGATGAGCAAAAGTAGAGTAAGCTAGTATTCATGCCATTGGCATGAAATTTGTATGTTTTGGTGCTTTTTACTGCACTTTAGTATTGATTTTGTTACCCCCAAGACATTGATTTACATAGTTGATATGAAGTTGCTAATTTGAAATTCCTAAATGATTCTTCTTTATGTGAATTTTTCCTAAAAAAAAAATAAATTCCTTGATTGTTGGTTAGCATTTCAAACTTTATGGGATTTGTTGATGGAAGTTAAGCAATAAGTTATTTATGATTTGATTTATTCTAGTCTCAATGGGATGGAATAAAATATATTTCTTTAACTTGTATCTTAGAGTTACTAACGCCTTAGTGATAAAAGCTTTGGTCTTACACAAGGGAAAATAAGGGTCAAAACCTCCTAAGCGATTATGTGACTAGTTCTCTTTTTTTTTCTTTTTCTTTTTTTTTTTTTTCGAAAGGTCTAAACTCTTTTCTTTTTTTCTTAATATAGCAAGGTTTCTACTCCAACTTTGGTAGAATTACTATCTACAATTATTATTGGTCAATTTTTTCTCCAATATCTAGTAATGGCCATTATATTCTTCATAATATCTATTCAAAAAAAAAAAAGCATCAATATCTGCCATTATCACTACCTTAATGCCATTGGCTCTCCATTACCATAAGTTACATACTCTTGAATCCTACTAATAAGGCTCCATCATTGCTTTCAAATCACGCTTAACAAGTAAAGTTCCCTCATGATGGATTAAAGAACACATTGAGAAGCTTTTTAGAGTTCTCAAAGTTCATTAAGTCTTTTCTTTCATTTTAATTCTCTATCTCTCCACATACAACACTACTAACCTTCCCTACCCTAAACACCTACACACACTTACAAAAACTTTTTCCTCTCTTGATATTAAATAAGAAGTTTATGGAGTTAGAGATTGTGGAAGCCATAAAACCCCTATAAGTCATTGACAAGAGCGGGGTTTTTGAAGTGATTGAGATTAAGGAGGAAAGTCTAAGGGAAAGGGCACTAATGAAAACATGTGAAATTGGTGAACTTACTATGTAAGGAATCGGGAAGAAACCTATAGAGTTGGTGAAGGAACAAAATGAAAAGCACAATGGGCATCTTAAGTTCATACATACAAGGTCCGCACAAGTTCAATCGATTCATAATATGGGATGCAACCCTGAGATCATGCTATTACCTTCCGATAGTCACTAGAATTACATGAATCTAATTGATTAGGTATATAATGAGTGGAAGGAACTCAATTTGCTATTATCATCCTCCATCAAGTTGACTACCATTGTGTTCATATTTTTTATCTTTGCAGGTTCATATTTGATCCTGAAGATCATCAAGCTATTCAGTTGCCAAGATTTAAGTTGAATCTTCTCAAAGGAAGGGGTAATAATGTGCATCAATTTACCAATGCAATCTTAAGAGCAATAGTTAGATGACTCTAAAGCTTTAGAGTAGATGTCACATTTGATACTTGAATTTTGCCTATTTTTACAAGTAATTGCTAAAGTTTAAATATGTCGATTTACTACTTATAAACTTTTTTAGGTCATTTATAGTACCTAGATAGGGTAATTAATAGAGAAAATTGGTGCAGTTCAATAATCAATTGTAAAAATTGGCAAAGTTGAAATAGTTAATTGCAAAAAGGGAAAAATCCAACAAATTGATGTTTTTAAGCTACATATAGTCGATTGTGAAAATGTGAAAAGTTGGGGTACCAAATGTGACATTTACTCAAAGCTTTCTTGGGGATGTGAGTACAGATGTAGTGATTACGTGCATGCTGCGTGTGAAATCGCGCTATACGTGACTAGGGAAATGATTTAAGTGACTCGTATGGGATGATTAAGAGAGAAGTGTAGGGAGGAGGAATAGGTAATCTCAATAAGGCTCTAATACTTTAGTGATAGGTAGAGGAGCTTGAAGATATCAAACTTCACTAATGATGAAGAATAAGGTAATGTTTCTTGGTGTATTTGAGTATTTGATCTTTTATGGTGAGAATTCGACAAAGTAATAGCATTAACGCCAATTCTCTCTTGTTCAAATGAAGGAGGGAGAGGAGTATTTATAGAGAGTGACCCTTGATCTCATCCATCGGATCTTGATGACAATCAAGGGCTAGGATCAATCCCTTCTTTTTTTAATGGACTTAAGATAGGCTTCCTTTATGAGCTTAAGCCTAAATGGTTTTATCCTATTAGTATGAGCCAAGTTGAGAAAGGTTAAATCAGATGGATTGATCTAACAGACCCTATTTCAAGCCTACCATGCCAAATCTCCCTCGATCATCTCGATAATTTATGAGCTTGGCTCCTCGAGCCCTATCATCTTAGCTCGAGAAGTCAAATACATTTGATCAATTGGCTCAAAGCCTACTATTGAAGTTGGTCCTCTATAGCTTTACTTGAGAATTTGGTGAATTGATTAGCTAACAATGAATGTTACTTTGTTATTCTATTTGTATTGCGTGATCTAGTTAGTAATGAACTTATACTATTATAATAGGTTATCTTGAGGGGTACAACCTTAAAGTAAGTTAAAGATGTAAGGAGTACTCTAAAGAGTAAACCAACCATAAGCTGTATAATTTGGATAATTTGCAACATCTACTTAACTCTTTAGTTCACCCATTTTACTAGCTAGTGTTAATGTAAGCTCATCTGACTAGTTAGTCATTTGATTTAGCTAGGTAAATACTTGTGTTCAGCTTGATTCCATCCATTTGGTTGAGTATTCAAGCCATCTTACTGTTTGGCCTAATACTTATACAAAACATAATCAAAGGCTTCATCCATTCGACTGGGTCCCTTATCCATTCAATTAGAGACTATTTTGTTTACGCCTTAAGACTTTATCTTATACTACTTTTACCTTTATGTGTTGTGTAAAAGGTCATTGCAGTATTTAGGCTTTAGGCCCAATTTAATGCGATATGTTGATTTTTTGGACTAGTAATATAATCTAGGGAACCAGGCTTAATTAAGGATGACTAAGAGAGATCTAGCTTGGTAATCTTAGAATAGGGATCTCTATACTGGATTTTCTAATCTTAGCCTTGCTCAATTATTTCACATGCTAAAAATAGACTTGAAAATGACCTTTTAAGCTCATTTCGACTTCATTTAGCTTTATTGGGTCTTAGAGAGTCTCAATTGTGTTTTAGGCTTATTGATAGCAATAATGGGCTTCTTTAATGGTCATAAGCCTTAAATATTGTAATACCCTAGAATTTCGAGTTAGTTTAATAACTCTAAGATCTGAGCTCCTAAATTTAGGGCGTTAAGTTATGATATCTGTTTTATTTGAAACTTCATAGTAAAGTTAGAAAAATTAGATGAAATAATTTTAGTAAATTTCATTTCTCAAAATAAGTTATATAAAAATATTAATTTGAGAAAAATGTCAATTTATCGATAAAAGCCGATAATTATTGAAAATGAGAAATTTGAGATTTTAGATATAGTGAGATATTAGAGATAAGTTAATTAACTTACAAAAATAATAAATAAGTTGAATTATATGTAATGTACATGTAGTAACATAGAATATGTATTATTTGTATTAAATATACATATATAATAAGAAATTATTATTAAAATAAGGTAAATTAATATAAAAATATGAAAATTAATAAAAAAATGTAAGGACGAGTCATCCTATGATGTGGCACCCAAGGATTAAATTAAATTGATGAGTCAAAAGGTAAATAATAAGAAAATGACACCTCATGCTTTGGAAAAATAAGAAAACGACATGTATAAGCTACATGTCCAATTTTTACAAAATTCTTATCTAATTAGAAAAATATAAATAGGCCTTGTAAACTTCAAAAAAAAAATTTGGAAGTCTAAAAAAAAAATAGAAAATCACTCAAAAAAATTTCAAAACAAATTAGAAAAAAAAAAGAAAATTAGATAAAAAATAGGATACGGAATCTAATCAGGTTGGTTCAATAGGCTATTGATGTCCAATTGTGGTGGCCTTTTGTAGTCAAGGAAAGCACCACCAGAGGGGGTGTTCTAATGACGTTATATGGCCGGAGGGTGGTCGGAGGTGACTGGTTCAGGTGAACTAAGTTTTTGGTTGAAACTTTGTAATTTTTCTAAAAATATCAAATGATGCTATTTAATTATGAAACTTAGTTTTCTAGAGTTATTTTATGTGTATATTAATGCATTAATTTTATTTTAGTGAAATAATTATTAGAAATATAAGGTCCTTAAGAAATGGGTCTGTTTGGATGAAAATTAAATTAAATTTTAGAAATAGTAAATAATGTTCTTTCAACTTGAAAATTTGTACGTGATATACTTAATATATGTATTTAATTTTAGTAACAATAATTTTTAAAAATAATCATGTTGACTATTTATTGTAATTATTTTGGATAAAACCGGTAATTTCGCTATTTTATAGAATTAATTGCTTTTAATAAAATCAAATAATGAGCCCTATGTATTATGATTCCTAGAAGTTCATATTGATGTTGGGGACATTTGAATTTTATCGTGTGATTAAATTCACTTGTTCACTTAATTTTCGCTAATTTTAAGTTAAAATCGCTATTTTCATAAAAATATATAAGAGCTAGTTTAGTATAATTCATTGTTAATAATTAAATTACATGTTTTTCTAAGTCTATAGGATTTTTCATGGAATTAATCGGGCTCGTATACTATTTATTATGTATTTCCTTAATATAAACCTATATATTAATCTAATATATGATATACTAATTAGTACTAATGTGATACTCGTTAAACATGTAAATAATTTGTATTTTTGAGTACATAATGAATGCTGACCATCTCAGGGAATGTGGAATTTCATGACTTTTAATTTAGATTTAGAATTTATTTGAGTTAATTACAAAGTAATAATAACGCACGATCGAATCGGTAATGAAAGGGTATTTTTAGGTTTTTAAAAATATTGATTTGTTTTTATTCTTAAGATATATCAATAGTACTTAAAATAATGATTATGACAATATAAAGTTTAATGAAATCGGATAATAAATGAGTAAAATATGATCAAATGAAGTTTAAAAACGCGGAAATAAAATCTTATAACAGTTTGGGTTTGACCCATACTTGATTTGAAGATTATGTTATATTTTCATAAGTGTAAGATATAAGGAAGGACCATGTCATGAAGTTTAAGATTTTACGTTATTATTAAGTCCAAGTAAGTGGATTTAACCCATGCTTGGAGTAGATATATTGCTACTCATAACATTGTGTGCTGTTTGATGTTGTGTTGATTGAATATGGGTAAATCTTAGGTAAATTGATATGTTATTATAGTAGATGCTAATGTGTTGATTTTGAATTATAGTAACTGTATTCTAGTTAAACTGTCATGTTGCTATGTTATTCAATGATTTGTGCTTACGAATGATTGTGCTAACTAAGAAAGTTGAATGCTTGCTAACTCAATCTTCTAGGTGTTCACTTAAGTGAACCCTAAGTAAGATACTAGAATTCCGCTAGGGAGAGTTTGAAAACTAGAATCAAATCATTGGTTTGAATAAAACTTGAAGATTGATTGTGCTAATTGATATTCTTGAGTTGTTATTGCATATCATGGCATCGCATGGCACAAAAAGGGACTTACAGGTCAGAAATTTCAGAATGAAGCTTCCAAATGATCATGGAAAAAGCATGACTTTATGAACTCAGTTTTTGGAAGCATATAGATTTCATTGCCCGAACATTATGACTATTTTGATAGTCAAATTTGGTAGACTACAATGTATGGTCTAATTTGGAAGTGTTGCCACTTTGATTTGGTATACCACACTGCATGGTCTAATTTGGTAGTGTTGCCACTTTAATTTATTGAATTACAATATGTAGTCTAATTCTGTAAAATTGGGGGCCCTATTCCCAGGTAGCTCCTTATTACCCTTTTTGAAAATGGTAGACATAGTATGTGGCCTAATTTGGTGACCTACTCCCAAGTAGCTCCTTGTTGCCCCAAGTTTCTAGATGTTGTATCTAGATACCCGATTATGTCAACTAACTGGAAGAAGTTTGGAAGGCATAGGATATCGGTATTGATGCATGTTACGTACATGAGCATAGCATTCTGTATTGTTGACAATAAGTGCTCGATTGGGCAAGTGCATATGTGAAGTTGAACTTGCGAGTTATGATTGCAATGTTTCAGTTGTGATATGCAGTATTATCTATCATATTATCTATATTATGTTATTTGTTATCCACTCTCACTCAGCTTCAGTAGTTGAGGGGATAAAATGTTTTATCCTCTAGTTAACTACATCGTAAAGGGCTTAACACTTAGGAGGGATATGTATACTGAGAGCATGAGTTGGAGTCAGTAACTGTTATATGGAACCTGTATTAAGTCAAGAATCCTACTATTGTGAAGATGATATGGGAAAGCAAAAGTTGGTTCATATTTTGATGTAAATATTATATTGTACACATAAGTTGTAACAGAATATCCAACTGAACTCCGATGTAGCAACTCCCTTTATCATGTAAACAATGTTGTCTTTTGATGAATGAGCATGTTTAGTTAAGTTTTCAACAGGTATTCTTGTGTGATGGTGCATCCTATGTTATGACAAGGTGTGACAAATACATCTAAGTCCGTATCCAAGCCTATAAGGTTAAGGATATGGCTTCAATGATAGAGCTTAATCTTAACCATACACTTTAAAACCATTTGATGGATAAGATTAATCTCTAAAACTATATAAATAAGAGACTTCTTTTTTTATTTGACACATTTAGAGCATTTGCTAACTTAAGACAAATAGTAAAGCTTTACTGAAATCACTCAATAGAAGATCAAATATCCAATTCATCAAGAATGATCCAAGAACTATCAAGAATATTGAGTTTAATTTATCATCATACATGAGCACTCGAAACTTCTCCTTGGTTAACCAACATGCTTGTTAAATGTGATCAGCAAGCTAAAGTAAACCACCCACCCACCCCCTCACATACACACGCTCACACACATAAGCACATGTTGTTCTTATTATTATGGGCGTATAATGTTCAAACACACATAATCATGTAATTTCATGTATCAAAATAGACAAATTTTCTCCTCTTAACTCTCATCAACATTGAATAGGCTATGCTAAGTGAACTCTGCTTCTATTTATAAGCCATATCAATTGGATTTCGATCAATTCAATTCTCTTTCAATGAGTCATATCAGCAAAAAATAGTTCACATTCCCAAAAGCCCGATCTAAAACCCTAAAAACTACATAAATTAAAGCCCTTGCATTAGTGGCTTTGTAATTGTCCTATTAAGCACTTTACTTATGGTCATTAATTTCCTTACCAACTAAAACAAATAGAGTATTAGGAACATTAGTCCGATTTGAGTCTAGTTGATTGGATAATAAATTGTTTTTATTGTAAAAAGGGACCTTCATTTAGCTCACCTACCTTAGTAGTGATTTTAGCTTTTGCTATTTAGTCAATTCGGATAGTTCACAATAGTTCAATCATTAAGATTTGTTGCCCTTAATCCTAAGGATTAGATGGAGAGCTTATGAATATTGGTATATAATAAAAAATAAAAACAATTGTTCATAATTTCATGAGAAGTAATCACTTATAGCCCACCATAAGAAGAATGGCTTGAGTTAAATACTAATGAATTTGTTAAAATTTATCTTGGGGAAACAACAACTAGAGCCTTGATAAGGGGTAAACAAGGTTTTTGGACAATGGGTTTTGTAAGAAAAATAATAAACTTAGATATTGCAGCAACTGAACTTAGGGGTTGTATCGAGGGATCAAATTTTGTTTTTTATTAGGTTTCCAAAGAGTAAAGATTATTTTAGATTTGGTAAAAGGGTTTTGAATGAACTTAGTTTATCATTGTGATAGAGCTAGATCCAATTCAATCTCAGTAAATCCTTCTTTAATCATGCATTGCCATCGTCATGGTATTCCAACGCTTTAATGGATTACAATTATAAGCAAAACAATACATTATCCTTAACTATCTATGAAATTCCTTCATTACCTACTTGATGTGCTTGTTTGGTTAGATAAAGCTGCATCATCATTCAATTTTACCTTGTCTTCAGTTAGACATGCTACCAAGTCTAAGAATATTAAATGATAATGTCACAATTAAAATTTGTCATGCAAGCTAAGAACATAATGTCGCAATTAAAACCTATCTTTATCTACCATTTACTTTATTTATATTTATAAAAATACCAAATAAAATAATAATTTTTAATGCATTAAATATATATTTTTCAAATATTTTATTTTAAAAGTACGTGAATTTTCATTTTCCAATTTTAACACTCTAATCACCATTTCTGTCATAATTATAAAATAAAAATAGATAAGATATAGATAAAACAATTTTTCAAACACCAAATTTTAAATGGAAGCAAATCAAATAAAGATCGAATACATATAAGATACAGATGAAAAAAAAAAGACAATTCATATAAGATCCTAATAGATATAATGTGAAAAATATGTGGTCTTTAGGATAGAGAGCATTCAATACCTTACAGTTGGATTTGCAATGTTAAGCTTATTAGGGAGATGGCTTTGTCTTTTACTTGTTGCTAATCTATATATGGAAACTTCTTTCTTATCCTAGTTCAATAGTCTAGATAAGATTTTAAGAGTGAACAAATAACTTCCCTTAATTTCTTCTTAATATGTATTATGTCTTCCAAAAGAGCTTATCTAAATAATTTAACCACTTTCGTACGCAAGCGTAAGCAGCCATTTTCAATTATAAATTATGCAACTAATTGTTTTAATGTTTTTTTTTTCCTTTTTTTTTTCTCTCTTTTGAAGAAAGATGTGTCTATAATCATATTGTTGATAGGGCTTCTTAGACCCAGAACCCTTAAGCTTTTGTCGACTTGATTGGGCTTACGGCCTAGGTTGTACTTCTCCGAACTCGCCCCCTGCATCTTCATTATCGAGCTCAACCTAAGCCCATAACATAACCTGCTTAGTTACAACAGTTACATACTATTAGAAGACTATGGATAAGGCCGAATGATCGAATCAATAACTATCTCTTACATTTGTAGGACATGTCAGATCGTGCAATTCCACTACCCTATACTTGTAGACATGGCTTCTACTCACTAACTCCTCTTTAACCGTCGGCTTCACTCTTCTATAAATATAAGATTATTACCTAAATCACTTAATGCTTTACACTACTAGAGCTTACTCTTTACATTCGAGTACTATCACTCTCCTTACACACCAATCTAACTTAAGCATCAGAGTGGCTATGCCAAATAATACTTCGGTGCCCCTTATTGTTCTTTCTCTTGTAGGCTCACATAATTGCGTGAAGCCTAATCACAACCAAATCTCTACTAAATAAAACCTAAAGACAACATTTGGCGTCTTCTGTAGGAAAGTAATCCAATCTCTTACTATAATACATACTAAATGAAACATTACATTAGAAACTCAAGGGGGAATGCAATTTAGAAATATTTAAGAAACAATTACATTATAGAAATATAAAGAGAAAAGGATAGAGAAATCAAGCTTGAAATTTTAACATGGAGTTCAGACCACCTCCTTCTCTCCACGATTACCCAATACCTCAACCAAGGTCTTCACACACAACTTTTATTGATCATAATCTTAAGGGCATAAGTGCTTACACCTAATCTCTATCACAAATGATCTTTCAATCGCAATGAACTCATAATCACTTAGTATAGTACTCTTTCGAGTAAGGATTGCAAATATGAAGCTTGGCACCATATTAGGGTTTACAAAAGATTATAAATAATGAGCACAAGACAATTGGAATGAAGAACAAGTAGACAAGAGGAATAATTACAGGAATATATCTCTATTTATTATCCTTGAACTACCTATAAACTCACATTTATATCCCTTTGCAAAAATCTAATAGTTGGTCCGTTCATTTTGCATTAAATGTACTGTAACAACTAATTTGTATGTAGACCAGCCGAATGGTTCAAGTGGAACTAGTTAGATGGTCCATTTAAATAATGTCACCATTCGAACAGTCTTTAAGTTACCAGTTACATTGATGGGAGTCAGGCTACTAGACCTCTTACTCGCAGTCGAGCCTGAGGACTAGAGGAGCTGGTATGATGAATCTTCTTGTTCCAATAAGCTATTGTCAAAGTCGAGTATTTCCTTATCGAGTCAACTTTAATACCGTATCATATGACTACCCATTACTCTGTGGTATGTCGAGTTAATGATTACTTTCCAACGCCGAGCCAACTAATTACTCGGCATCTTCCTTGATGAGAAGCCGAAAAGAGAGAAACTAGATTGACTAAGCCATCCCTGCTCAGACAAACTCATTTTTCCGTACTTTTTATCTGCATCTTCTAATAACCTTACTAAGCAGTATCGCCACATGTACAATATCATATGTAGAATTTGTAGTACCAATAATTGTTTTCCTTATATATTCATTTTTACCCTTTTATGTCATGTACATTATTTTTTTAGGAAATATCTTTTTTGTCTTTTCCATTTTGGGCAAGTTGCCCTAACTTACAAGTATAAATACCCTTGCACTAATAGCTACAGGAGATCAGATTACCTTCAATACACTTGAGTATTTTCTTCCTTATGTAAATATTACTTGTTTACTCTCAGCATCACTCTTATCCTTTCCCCCAAGTAAGGTTAGATGGCTAGTAACCTCCTTGGACCAATTCATGCGTCATATCGAATTGTGCCATGAGTCCTCGGAAGTTCCTTTGGTGCATCATATCCTCTAGAGATGTTCTTTGGTTTTTGCTTACTATTTCATTCGTCATTTTTACCCTTTTATACCTTTCCTCATTAACCCTTTTACGAGCTTTTTGCAAGCTTAGACCTATCCAGCAACCGGCCTTATCTGTTCTTAGTCATGGTTCGCAACATCTTAGTATCAGAGCAGAGGTTTTGTGTGAGCTGTAGTTAGTTCTTCTTGAATTCTGTTATACTTTATTTTGTGTGTGAGAAACAGAGTAAGTTATTGTGTTCACTTGATTATTATGTTGTTAGTTGTTCGTTGTTCACTTTCTGAAGTGTTTGTTTAAATTTGAATCTATGAGGAAAAATGATATACCCAAGTATAAATGTTAATGCTGGTGATGACAATGGAGTTATCCACCATGGACGATAATCTTAGGAGACTCCTAGAAGTACTAATGAGAGAATTGATGAGGTAGCTAACCTCTTAGTAGATCTAACTTGAGATATTCATGCCCTGTCTTGTCAACCTACTGAGGTTGCGCAAAACACTCTATAAGCTGCTTAACCTGTTAGAGGTCAGAACCCAACTTAAATAGTTCAAGGTAGAGGAGCTGGTGGATGTGTAAGGCGAAAGATAGACCTAAAAAGCTTGATGAGAAGGAAGAAAAGTATTTTGAAGAGGAGTGTATACGAATCCCTAGAGCATCCGACTATGTAAAGCTCAAAATTCTAAGTTTCAATGGATCTAAGAATGTTGATGAGTATCTGGATTGAGAAGACAAGGTGGAGCGTATATTTGATTACTATCAATATGAGGATTTTGAGAAAGTGAGGACTGCTGCTATTGAATTTTCTAGATATGCTATCATGTGGTGGAAGAATTTTCAGGCTATGAGAAGAAGAGAGGGCTATCAAGAGGTTGACACCTAGCTCGAGATGAAGAGGGTGCTCAAAAACAGATTCATGCCATAAACTTGTCTCCAAGATACTTTCACTTGACTTCAAGAGCTGAGAAAAGGAGGCCGAACAGTTTATGAATATGTTCAAGAATTTCAAATGCTTATGATAAGATGCAAAGTAGAGGAACTACCAGCCCAAATAGTCTTAAGGTTTATCACTGGGTTGAGAGGAGACATCCGAGATATTGTAGAGCTCCAACAATTTGATACAATGGATGAAACTATTAGCATTGCCCAGCGAGTGGAGAGGCAAGGAAGGAGCCAAGTAACAATTAGAAAGCTGACTAGTTGACCAGGATAGGTAAGTTACCAAGTTCAGTCTAGTAGCAAGCTATACAGAAGAGTTAATGTCAAGGTTGAGCAGAAAGGCCGACCTAAAGATGTAGTGCTGACCCGAACGTATGAGAAGGGGTAAGGATTTAGTAAGAAGACTAGCTAGACCAAGTGCTTCGAGTGTTAAGGGTTCAGACATATGGCTGTGAAATGCCATAACCGAAGGACGATAGTCATTAAGGGAGACATCTTGAAGTTAGAAGTAGACAGTACAGATGAGGAACTTGAGGAGGAGGAAGTTCCTACCGAGAAAGAAAATGCCAAGAAAGAGCTGATTGAAGAGGACGTGTTTCCCCAAGACTTAGACCAGTTACTCATGGTTGTCTAACGTACTATGAGCATAGAACCTTTACGGGAGGAGTAGAGAGAGAATTTATTTCATACCACCGGCAAGGTGAATGATCGGATGTGTGCTCTCATTGTGGATAGTAGAAGTTGCACTAATGTGGCATTGGTCGATCTTGTTTCAAAACTGAAACTATCGATTGTTGCACATCTTAGGCTATATAAATTGTACTGGTTGAGTGAGAAAGGAACATTACATGTTACTCAACAAATATTGCTGCCGATCACTATAGGGAATTACTTTGACCAGATCCTCTACGACGTGCTGCCTATGTGAGCTTCCCATGTGTTGTTGGGTAGGCCGTAGTTGTTTGATAGGAGAGTTATACATGACGGCTACAGGAATACGTATATATTGGAAAAGGATGATTAGAAGATCACACTAAATCTGATGCTGCTGAGAGAAGTTCACAAGCTATAGACGAAACTCACTTACGGATCGAAGAAAGCTTTAGTGATGAGTAAAGCTAAGCTTTGAGAAGCTATCAATGCTGACGAGCCGACCCTATTATTGGTTAAGCGACTATTAGAAGTGAAGGAGCAAGGTGAGCTTCCCTAGGAAATTAAGGAGTTGCTAGATGACTATGCTAACCTATTCCCCGAATAGTTACCTGAGGCATTTCCCCCAACTTGAGGCATAGAGCATTGCATTAACTTAGTACCCAGTACTATACTGCCAAATAAGCCAACTTATCAAATGAATCTCAAGCAGGCTTCTAAACTCCAATGTTAAGTTAATAAGTTGCTAGAAAGAGGTTATGTGAGAGAGTGTCTCAGCCCTTATGCTATGCCTACACTTCTAGTACCGAAGAAGGATGGAACTTGGCGGATGTGTGTTGACAGCCAAATTGTGAACAAAATCACGATCAAATACAGGTATCTGATCCCAAGGCTAGAAACATGTTGGATGAGCTAAGCGGAGCCAAGATTTTCAACAAGATTGATCTTAAATCTGGCTACCATCAAATCCACATGAGATCAGGAGACAAGTGGAAGACTGCGTTCAAGACTCGACATGGACTTTACGAGTGGATGGTCATACGCTTTGTCTTGTCAAATGCCCCAAGCACTTTCATGAGACTAATGAATCATGTATTGAGACAACTTATAGGGAAGTATATTGTGGTGTACTTTGATGACATCCTAGTCTACAATGTCAACATACCGAGTTACTATGAACATCTTAGAGCAGTCTTGAATATCCTTCATACCGAGAGACTATTCAGCAACTTGAAGAAATGTTGCTCCTACTAGGAGGAAGTTGTATTCTTAGAATATGTAGTCAGTAGAGGAGGCTTACGAGTTGGTGATGAGAAGATCAAGGCAACTGTCGAGTGGCCGACTCCTACTCCTTGTGCTGACGTAAGAAGTTTCTATGGACTAACTTCGATTTACAGAAGGTTTATTCGAAATTTCAGCACCATCACCATACCACTTATCAAGTTAACCAAGAAGAACACTGATTTCCAATGAGGAGAAAGGGAGGAGAGGATTTTTTCTGACATAAAAGAAAGACTGACCTCTACCCCTGTGTTAGTACTACTTGACTTCAACAAAATTTTTTAACTAGAATGCAACGCATTAAGCGTTGGAATAGTCATTGTCCTGATGTAGGAAGGTCGACTAATTGCCTTCCATAGTGAGAAGCTCCAAGAACTACAGCTAAACTATTAGCTCCTAAAATTAAGTTTAGGATAACCAAGTCTAGATTTAGGGCTTTTAGAGAAACTTATCCAATTGAGTCCAAACTTTATGACTAAGATAGAAAAGTTAGTCGAGGTGATACTGTAAAGTTAAATTTCAGAAATAATGACCCAAAATCCCAATTTTACCCTTAGTAGTAGGAATATTCAACATAGCACTAAAATACTTGAAACTCCTAAAATTAAAATTGGATTACGACGAGAACTTAGAGACAAGATAATTGAGCTATAAAATGAGATAATATAGTATAATTTATTATATAAAAATGCACGTAATTTTATGAGTATATTCGGTATAAATAATAATTATATCCGTAAATTAACCCTAAATTATGTAATTATATATATTGTGTTGAATTCAAGAAATTAACTTTAGAACATATCCTAAAAATAAAAGATATGTTAGAAACTTAATTATATGAGTATAGTTATATATTACGCGTGATATATACTTGTATATTAATAAATAACTAAGTATTAATAAAATACACCGTAAATACTAAAATAATTGGAAATCATATCCTAATGAATCAATTTGTGGTTGGAAATTTTAGAGAATCACTATGGTAAGCCTTGGAGTCAAATAGTTGCTTATTCAAAAGTAAATGGATCTATTTAGGATACCTCCTACTTCAAATATTGAGGAGAAAATAAAAGAAAAGCTAAAAAAAATTCCTAGGCAATAGAAGAGCCTTATAAATACTAAACCTTTAGCAAATCAGCAATAGTTTAGCAATTAGGAACTGAGAATAGAGAGAAAAAAAAATTCTGGAAAATAGAACAATTTAGGAAAATTAGACAAAAACAGGGAAAAACTCTTGCTAGGCTAGAACCCAAGTCTATCCTGAATCTGCTGTGAAATCCAGCCAACCTCAAACGGTCCACCCACTACGCAGGACGTTCGACAACTACCTAACCACCGTTGGCCACTAGAGACACCAAGAACAGCAAGGTCAAATTCTTGCGTTATTTTTCAATAATTTTTAAAAATTAGTAAATTCACTCTGAAAATTATGAAAAAAATTATACTTAGGTTATTTTGAACGTGCTTTCACGTGATATTTTTATTTTTGAAAAATTTGTAATATTTAATATACTTTCTTAAGAGATCTATTATTCATCCAAATTTAGAATTATAAAATAAATGTACTAAATGATGTTGTTTCTAGCTAAAAATTTTTGTGTAAGATGTATATGATATATAGATAATTGCTATGTAGCCTAAATTTTGATTTGAATGTTTTTAATATTTATTACATTTTTTTGCCTGAAAATAGCTCGAAAATAGGCTAAAATTATGAATTAAATAGGGAATTATGAAATTAATTGATGAAATAGACATGTACTAATATATAATAAATAATAACAGTATTGAGTTAGATTGAAATTAATTTGGTATAAAAAGAATCATAATTGGTCAATTTATGATAATTTAAGGATAAAATCATCAATATGGATATATAAGTGATAGGTCGGAAACTTGAAACCAAATGATAACTGAATTTCCCATATTTTTAGGAGTCTATAGAAATTTTTTGGGAATTATTTGGTAACCTGAAGTATTTATTATGAATTTAATAAGTAAAATAGCTTAAGTTACAAGTTGAGGTATATTTTTAATATCAATAAGCTAAAATGAATTAAATAGTTAAATAAAAAATATATATAGGATTGCTGATCAGATTGGATTAAATGAATATTTTTATTATATTTATTAATATTTTCTAATCGGGATGCACTTTAAGTATATTAGAGTTAAATAATACTTATACTATAACAATATATGGACAAATTAAGTAAAATACAATTAAATAACGTAAATTACGTATAATACGATCATATTTATATAATTACGTATAATTGTATTAAAAACTCGAACTACCCGTTAAAAATTGTCTCTAGAAATAGGACTTGTAAAATGTGTCGTTAGGTTTATACGAACCTAATGATATTAATTTTGTTAAAATCGGGCAACCTTAAGTAATTTAACCTATAAATTTATCATATTCAAGAATATACGTATTTCGGTAACCTTACCGAAATTAAAACATGAATTAATAAATTAAAAGTACATTTTAATACAATCGAAACGATATATAATACGTAATTGTATATATGATGTACAGTATCAATAATTAATAACTTAATTTGATATATAATGATAATACGACTATATATTATGGAAATAATAATAATAATATATATATAACCATTTTAGATTAAACCCTAATATTTTCATAATTATTACGAAAACTGAATTTGGGTCTTTTGTGTAAATAGGATCCTCCAATACAAAGACGGTTGACGATTCGAGCTAGCAATAGTGAACGTCTAAACAAGTAAGTTGGGATTATGGTTTAATTGCTTGTTTGGATACCGTTTAAAGTATCCGGAAACTCAAGAGTACTTCTAGTTGTATTTGTAGTTAGTTAATTGTATGCATGCTGTGTGTGTGGATGATACTCAGTTGTGACAGGAGTTCAACTCCTTGGTGTGGTATTTGTTTTGATTGCATTGATTCTGTATTATATGAACTTGTTGACCACCCCTAATTAAAACTAACGTTTATTCAACTAAAATGAAACTGGACATGCATAACATCCATCAGGGGAAACGATTAAGGGTGTCAGGCTAAATACCGACTTCATTCGATGAAGATAGCTGAAATGGTCCTTTCCCTACCCTTAGCCGAACTAAGTAATAAGAGAGGAGGTTGCTGCAAGATTGGGAGCCGTGGTTCAAAGGCGGTTATAGGAGGAGGGTGTTCTCCATTGCACAAGCCCAGGTTTGGTTTAACTTGAGTCACGATGAAACTCTTCAATTCGGGTTAGAGCGAATGTAATTTCTCTAACCTGACAGTTGACCGAATAATATTGTACGATGTTTCATTTTTTTGATTACATTGTATTTCATCATAATTATTAACCTTATTTATGTTTGTATAGTACTCTTTTAACTCCATCCCACTGATTGAGCTAGTTGTGCTCACATCCTTATAGACTCTTTTACAAGTGTCGAGTGAGGTCAAGATATTCAGATATTACCGTTCCCAGGTTAGTGTGCTGTTGTTTGGGAAAGTGAGGATCAAGGAATCAACTGAACTTGGGCTTTTGACTTTGTCTTTAAGTTTTTGAGGAAACTAATTGGGAATTCCTTAGGAGCCCACTAGTTTCCTAACTTATTGTATATAGACTGCAAAACCTTTGGTTTTTAATAAACTCTAATTGTAAAATTTACCTTTGGACGTAAAACATTTGTATAAATACTATTGTGATACTAGACAACAGGTTGTATAGAACAGGTATTTTGTAAAAGCTCTACCACAGGTTTGGTTATTAATAAGTGTCAAAATAGACGTTTCAAGTTGGTTGAGTTATGCGTCTTGTGTGAACTAAATTTACGATAGCAGTTGTAAAGTTAGCTTCTATCTTAGATTAGTTTATACAGTAGGACTGTTATGACTCTTTCTATTCAAGGAATGACATAAACTACTCCGTGTATGATAAGGAACTTTTGGCACTAATCCGAGCAATGCAAGTATGGCAACATTACTTACTACCAAGAGAATTTTTCATATATATTGACCACAAATTGCTTAGGTACCTTTAAAGTTAGACTAAGTTGTCGTAGTGGCAAGCGAGATGGGTTAAATATCTTAAGGGGTTCAATTTTGTAATTAAATACAAACAAGGAAAGAGCAACGTAGTTGCAGATGCTCTTTTGAGGAGACATGCACTTTTATCGAAACTATAGACTAAATTGTTTGGATTTGCAAGTATCAAAGAACAGTACTCTGAAGATTCACACTTTGGACCAATAATTTCACGATGCATAGATAGAAGGATAATGGATGAGTATTATGTGGAGGATTTCTATCAGTTCTAAGGGGGGAAACTGTACGTGCCGACTCGTTCCCTATAAGAATTATTAATTAGGGAAGCCTACAACGGAGGACTCTCCGGACACTTTGGAGAGAGGAGAACTTATGAACTATTGAATGGTCGATTCTTTTGGCCAAAAACGTGAAGAGATGTGCATCGAGTTGTCGAAAGCTGTGTTATGTACAAAAAAGGTCAAGTATCAAGTCGAACAAGGAAAGCAGTGCCCTTACCTGTTTCGATGAAGCCATAGACTAAACTGAGTATGGACTTTGTTCTCGGACTGCCATGAACTGCCTGAGGCAAAGATTCTATAATGGTCGTTGTAGTTTAGTTTAGTAAGATGGCACACTTTATGCCTTACACCAAAACTAACGATGCTTCTCTTTTCTTATAGGAGATTGTACAGATATATGGCGTATCGAGAACTATCGTCTCTTATAGAGACCCAAAGTTCTTGAGTCATTTCTGGAGAACCCTATAACATCGACTGAGAACCAAATTACTCTTCAATACCTCATGTCTCCCCCAAACTGACTGCTAAACAGAGATAGTTAATCATACTTTGAGGTTACTATTCTGAGTTGCAATAGGTAAGAACTTGGCTGATTGGGACGTACGCTTACCAGTGGTCGAGTTCACCTATAATCGAATTGTACATGATACCATTAAGTAGACTCCCTTCGAGGTAGTTTATAGATTCAATCTCGAATTGCCCCTAGACTATGCCCTTATACCAGCATTCACGCAAGAGGACCTAACTCTTTGGCCAGAGCACAATCTCTTTAGCATATCTATGATAAGGTCACTCGGCATATTGACCAAGTTTCTAGAAGAATGCGAGAGAAGTCTAAGGGTAGGTTAGCTAAATGATTTCAGTCGAAAGACTTGGTATGGCTACACCTTAGTAAGGAACGGTTACCGAACAAAAGGAAGAACAAATTATTTGCAAGAGCAGAAGGACCTTTCAAAATCCTCCAGAAAATTAGTGACAATGCCTACAGCTTGGAATTACTTAGGGACTATAGGGTTTCTAACGCTTTTAACATTACTAACCTTAGTCCATATCACCTTGACGAAGAACTGAGTGAACACCATTCGGATATGGTCCCAAATCCAAAACAACCTTGAGGGAATAATGGGAGGTAGGCTGATGGGAGTTAAGTTACCAGACCTCTTACCCGCAGTCAAGCCCAAGGACTAGAGGGTCTGGCATAATGAATCTTATTTCAACCAACCCCTACTGAGGCCGAGTACTTCCTTACCGAGGCCAAGTACTTCCTTACCGAGTCAACTTTAATGCCGTACCGTATGACTACCCATTGCTCTGTAGTATGCTGAGTTGATAATTACTCTCCAATGCTGAGTCGACCAATTACTCGATATTTTCCTTACTGAAAAGCAGAGAGAGAGAGACCAGACTAACTAAGCCATCCCTACTCGGACAAGCCTACTTTTCTGTACTTTTTGTTTGCATCTCCTAACAACCATGCCAATATAGCATCGCTAAGTATATAGTATTATATGTAGAATCTGTAGCACCAATGATTGTTTTCTTTGTATATTCATTTTTACCTTTTTGTATATTCATTTTTACCTTTTTGTATTATATACATTGCTTCTTTAGGAAATGTCCTTTTTGTCTTTTCCATTTTGGGCAAGTTGCCATAGCTTATGGGTATAAATACCCTTATACTTGTAGCTGTAAGAGATCATATTACCTTCAATACACTTAAGTACTTTCTTCCTTACATAAACAGTAGTTGTTTACTCTTGGCATCACTCTCATCTTTTCCCCTAAGCAAGGTTAGGTGGCGAGTAACCTCATTGGACCAATTCGTGCATCATATCGAATTATGCCGTGAGTTCTCGAAAGTTTCTTTTGGTGTATCATATGTTTTGGAGCTGTTCGTGAGTTTTTGCTTACTATTTCATTCATCATTTTTACCCCTTCGTACCTTTCCCCATTAACACTTTTCGAGCTTTTTGCAAGCTTGGACCCATCCGGCGAATGGCCTTGTTTGTTTATGGTTATAGTTCGCAACATGCGTGGTTCAACAAAGCTTACTGACCTTCATTAACTAGCCAAACAATCCATGCATAACTATCCGCACAATCTAACACAATATACTAATCTTTATCAACTGACTGAATAGTCCAAGGTTAACCAATCCTATAGTCCTTGTCTTGCCATTGATCATAGAATACCTGAAGCAACCAACTCGCCGATTCCAACATAGCTAGTCGGATGGTTCAGACTAGAATAGCTAAAATGCATGCTTAGACAGTACTTGATTATTTTTTCTTCTTTCAACAACATTAGAATAAATTTAATAAGTTGCAAAGATATTTCCAAGTTTAATTGTATTTCCTTAAAGGATATAGTTGATAGAGTTATTGTGAAAATTTGCAAATTGGTTTATAACAATATTTGATTAGTCATGACTTGCATAGATTTGTTCTCATCAAAATCATAAATAAGAAATTCTAGGTTCAATAATCTCCCCCTTTTTGATGAGGACAAAATCTTACAAACTCCCCCTCAGTAGATGCTTTCCCATTAATGGCAATAAAGGATGTCAAAAAAATGAATACTCTTGAAAGAGACGATATGAGAATATTTATCCTTTACTTTGAAGGATAGTCAAGAAATGATTCCATGATTAAAAAATACATGTAAATCTTCATTTTGCAAACAAGCACATTCACTTTATTTAGATAAATTTCATGCTAATCTTCATTTTGAAAACAAATTCATTTTATAAGCTTACATACTTTGTAAAGGCACTTAATTGGGTGACTTGAATCCTTCTTTCCTTTAACCTCATCAAAAGGATGAGAATCTAAGCGGTAAAGGGTAAGAAGAAACATGGCAGAAAGTTAGATATGCCATCATACAGGCCAATAGGTAAACAAGAACAACACCATGATGAGCATAATAACAACACCATAATTGGATAATGATAATAATATAAAAGAGATCAAACTTAGCCTATTCAAACAAGAACAACATAAGAACCAGAAGTGTAGTTAGCACATAAATAGAACAAAGGAGCTAAGGTTCATATAAAGGATAACCAGAGAGGGATGAAAGGCTAAGAAACATCTAAAACAACAACATAAGAGATGGCCAGAGGTTGAGTCTTAGTACAATGATAAGAAAAGGAAACACAAGATAAAATTGCAAGAGTTAAGCTTCTAGAGGTGGAGAAGAGCTACCAAATGGCTCGGGAGGAGGAGGTGGTGGTTGAGCATAAGGACCAGAAGTTAGTAGAGGAAAGGGGTATGGCAGCTGGAAGTACTAAAAGAGAGGATAAAAGATGCAATCTTGCCGATGGGAGAGCCGTTGCTCCATTTGATAGATGCTATCATCAATGTGTTGGTGAAGTCAGCCCTCCATTTAGTTAATTTATGTATACAGAAATGCCAAAGGACTCCTAAGAAATGGATCAGTAGGGGGAATGAAAGCTGAAGTGCCTAAAGGAATATTGTCATCGACATGAGTAGCCCCTTCCTAAGGAACATTCTGATCGAGTGGTTCGACATCCTTTTCATCAATGGGTTCACCGAGTTCTTGAGAGGTAACGTTAGTAAGAGGGGATATGGGTTCTTTGCAAACCCAACTAGCATGCTTATCCAATTTCTAGCCTCCTTTACCAATGTGGTGCATGGTAAAGGGTTCAGTTTGGGGATTGATGCTAAGAGTGGGAAAAATAACCCCTTTGATTAGTAGAAGCTAAGTAACTAGGCAACCACATTGAAGAACAGCTTGCTTAGACTTGTTAGTAACCATTTTGAAACACTGGAAAATCAAGTCAGCATAGTCAATTCAAGCATCATTATGGATGTGACCTAAGATCTACAAGTCCCGTTTAGTAACGTGCTCATGTCTGTTACTCCATGGACAATAGTTGTAACAAAGGAACAAGTAAAGGATCCAATAATGAAGAGGCAATCGAATAGCTTTAAGATTGCACCTATGTACCTAGTTATGTTTACTAATACGATGCTCTTGAAAGACATCCTCATAGAGCGTGGTTTTAATATTATCAATTCCTTCCATATAACGGGCACTGCCAGGTTTAGCCCTAATAATGTTGTATATATCATACCTTGTGATCTCAATTTCTTGGCTATAGACATAACTATGTAACCATAATCGCCTATGCTCACTAATGTCCATACTAACTAATAATTTGCCATCCTGATCATGATCATCAAAAAGATTATAGTAGAAACACCTAATTGCCTCTTCATTAACAACATTAGGGATGTCCATGGTATCAAGAAGATGATTGGTAATAACCCCTTCCATATCAAGGATCTTGAAAGCATGGAGAACATCTTCATTAAACTAATACCCATAATCAATTTTTATAAGATGAAATTTGTCATACTTTTATGCATGGCGTAGTGTAGGAAAGAGATGATTGTTGCACTAAGCTAGTAGAGATTGTCTTCCCCAATTGCGAGCATAGCTACTTTGAGCTCAACTACCTTATCTTGCTATAGAGAGGAGTAAGAGGGAGTTAAGATTTAGGAGGAGAAGGTTAGGTTAGGGTTTATGGAGGGAAGGAGTGAAGAGAGGAAAGTGGAGGTAAAGGAAGAGAGGGAAGAAGGAGTGGTGTTGATGTAAGGGAGAATTAGTTGGAGGAGAGAGTATGGCGTGTGGACGGTAGGAAGGAGGGAAAATGAGAGAGAAACGATTGAGCCCTCTTTTATTTATTTATTTTTGTAGTAACAATGTGAACTATTCAAACTATTATGGGAGAACTGTCTAGACTGTTGATGACAAAAGTTTGACTTTTAAAGCAGTTGTTGGAACTGTACCCACAGTTTAAGGAAACCATTTAAACGGTCCGAAGGTAAGTGGTTAGAAACCTTGAGGCAACTATACCTACGGTTAGGGGGAACTGTCTAGACGGTTGTATACAGAGTATTAGAAACAAATGATATCTGTTGAGACTATCCAGATGGATTGAGCATAACCATCCGAACAGTCTAAGTAAACATTCTAAAGTCAGGAGATCTAGGACAATTGAGCACACGGTTGACACTACTGGCCAATTGGTTGACTATATTTCATAATAGTTTATTCGAAAAGAAAATTAGCTTAGGAATTATTGATTATTGTTATAGGATTGACATTGAAGCCCCTATTAGTTTATCCAAAATCAAGCAAGCTTTTAAAATAATTATTACAACCAATTCATGGTTGTTTGTAGTCTTAATGCAAGCTAAAAGAATGAAAAGAGATATGTCCTAATGAGAAATAAGGAAGATTAGGAAGTTTGCACAAAAACATGACAAATGATGGAATTCCTATAACAAGCCTACTTAATCAAATTTCTTAGATTGAAAAGATGTACCAAAGTCACAATCTATGTTTATGGGCCGTAGCACTCATTTTGCTTAATCATGCCTAACTCTGATCTTCACTTAAAGGTTTAGCCAAAATATCAGGTATTTGACTACTTGTATCCACAAATTCTAAGCACACATCATTATTTTGAACATGGTCCCTAATAAAATGATGTCTAATCTCAATGTACTTGGTCCTTGAGTGTTGGATTGGATATTTGGTTACGTTAATGGCACTTGTGTTATCACATAGAATTGGGATATTAGAGAAATTAGGACCATAGTCTTGTAATGTTTGCTTCATCCATATAATTTGTGCACAACAACTATCGACAACCACATATTTGGCCTTGACAGTTAAGAGTGCCATGGACTTTTATTTTTTAGAGTGCCAAGATACTAAAGAGTTTCTTAAAAAGTGACATGTGTCATTTGTGCTTTTCCGATTAACTTTGCGTCTGGTAAAGTTAGCATCGGAATATCCCATAAGATTAAAAGAAGTGTTATTGGGATACCATAGGCTAATTTCAATAGTGTCTACTAGATACTTGAAGATGCGTTTTACTGCATTCAACTAAGATTCTTTTAGGTAAGATTGAAATCTTACACATAAGCAAACGGAAAACATGATATCCAGCCTAGATGCGGTTAAGTATAATCGGCTTCCTATTATACCTCTATAAAGCTTTTTACCACATTCATCTTTTTCTAGTTTTAGTGTTATGCTCATAAGAGTAGGCCTAACTTTACAATTATCCATTTTAAAACGTTTCAAAAACGCTCTTGTATACTTGGATTGATTTGTAAATATTCCATTTCGGTTTGCTTAACTTAGAGACCTAAAAAGTAGTTAAGTTCTCCCATCACACTCATTTCAATCTCTTTCTTCATACACTTTATGAATTCATTTACAAGATCCATGTTAGTAGCTCCAAACATAATATCATCTATATAAATTTAATAATCAATGTATAGGAGTTGTGATTTTTAATGAACAATGTTGTTTACAACTTTCCTCTTATAAAGCCATTTTCTATTAAAAAGCTATTAAGCCTTTCATTTCAATAAACATCTTTATCAATAGTATTGTTTTAGTCATTGCTAAAGTCTAGCCTAGCCAAATGAACACCTATATCATTCATTTCAATAAGAGATACATTATGCAATAAAGGCAATGAATCATCAAACACATCATGTACCAATTCTTCAACAACTAAAGTTCTTTTATTAAATACTCTATATGCTTTACTTGTTAGTGAGTATTCAAGAAAAATAGCTTCATCCAATTTAGAGTCAAATTTCCTTAGTTATTCTTTACCATTGTTAAGTACATAACACTTAGTACCAAAAGGGTGAAAATAAGAAATGTTAGGCCTCCTTCCTTTCCAAAGTTCATAGGGTTTTTTTTTTTTTAAATTAATCTTATGAAAAAATACTTTGAAATGTAACATGCAATGTTAACAACTTTTACCCAAAAATACTTTGACAAATTGTTTTCACATAATATTGTTCTACCCATTTTAGTTAGGGTCCTATTTTTTCTTTTGACAACTCCATTTTGTTATGGAGTTCTAGGTGTCAAAAAAAGTATATTCTATGCCATATTGATTACAAAAATCATTCATTTCAAAAATTTCAAATTCTCCCCCATGATCACTTTTAAGAGAAGTAATTGTAAGGCCTTTTTCATTTTGGACTTTCTTATAATATTTAAAGAGCACATGATTTGTTTCATCCTTACTTGCAAGAAAATAGGTTTATGTGTATTTAGAGAAATCATCAACAATGACCAAGGTGTATCTTTTCCTACCTAAACTTAATGTTTGTGTAAGGCCAAATAAGTCCAAATGTAATAATTGTAATGGCCTAGAAGATGAGATAACATCTTTTAGTTTGAAAGAGTTTTTGTTTTATTTTCCTTGTTGACATGCTTGGTATACTTTGCATTTTTAAAAATTATTTTTTGGTAGACCTTTTATAAGATCTCTTTTAATAAGCTTAAAAATTACTTCTATACTAGTATGCCCTAATCTTCTATGCTACAACCAACGATCATTTTTGGATGGATAGACAAGTTTCATTTTGACTTGACAAAATTGTTAAAATTGATTTTATAAATGTTTCCTTGTCTATATCTTTTACTTTGATCATTGTTGATTCTTTCAATGACACACTTATTGGCTAGAAATGTAACCTTATATCTGCCATCATACAATTGACTAATGCTAAGCAAATTATGCCTTAGATTATTAACTAACAATATACTTTTAATAACAAGATTATTGTTAATAAGAATGTTACCCTCACCTAAGACGATTGATTTTCCATTGCCCCAAAGGTAACATTCCCTTCATCCTTTAAGGTTAATGTAGTGGATTTAGTAGCGTCTCCTATCATATGTCTTAAGCATCTGTTATCCAAAATTCATTTGTTACTCTTCCTTAAAGGTTCCTATAAGACTAAGAAATTAAATTTTTGGTACCCACTTGAGTTTAGCTCATTTTAGGTTAGTTGTCGTAATAAAACTATGTCCCTTAGGGAGCCAAATCATCTTCCCTTTATGATTCAAGTTGGTATTTCTCCTTATTGCATAAGTGTGAGCAATATGGTTATACCTCCTACAATAGTTATAAGTCTTATTGGTTGCTTTAACAAAATGACTTTTATAAGACTTGTACATATTGTTTTTGTTATATCTAATTCTGGTTTTCTCAAGAATATGCCTTTTTTGTCCCAAGAGTTTTTCCAAATTCTTTTCATCTTCAACGAACTTAGCTATAGTTTGTCTTAAATCATTTAAGCTAGATTTTAACACATCATTCTCTATTTCTAACTTAGCTAACTTATCTATACTTTCATTCTCCTTTTCAATTACTTTGATCTTTGATTTTATTTCTTAAATATCTCTTTATTTTCATTCATGATTTCCTCATTCTTTTTGCTTAACTCACCATTTTCCTTCTTTAAACTATCATGCTCAACTTTCAATTTTTTATTTTCAATTCTCCAATATTCATTATCTTCTTCTAGGTTCTCTTTTTCCTCAATTATCTTATTATACTCATGTTTCAACACATCAAATTCATTTCCTATGTCATTCATCATTTGTTTAAGAATACTATTATTCTTTTGCATTTTAACAAAATCTTTCAAAAGATTATCATACATTTCTTTCAACTCATCATAAGAAGATTAGGATGTAGTGCATACCTCATTATCCAAAGCCATGATGTAAATGTTGTCATCTGAATCGCTATTGCTCCAAGTAGCCACCATGGCTTTCTTTCTTGATGCTTTGGATAATAATCTTTAATGTATCTGGGTTAATGGCAATTGGAGCACTTTATGACATCTTTCTTCTCCTTTGTAGGCTTTGAGATATTGCCACTACCAACTTTATCTTTCCTTAGCTTCTTGTTGAACTTTATGAACTTCTTAAATTGTCTTACCATCATTGCCATTTCATCATCATCATCGCTTTCATTGCCTTCATTACTAGTATTGCAATCGGTGGCTTTGAGAGAAATAACTTTCTTCTTAGTTTCTTCTCCATGTCTTTTGATCATCTCATAGGTCTTGAGTGTATCAAGAAGCTGTTCCTTTGATAATGCTTCTAGATCATGTACTTCTTTAATAACGATCCTCTTAGCTTCCCATTCTTTTGGGAGAGACTTAATAATTTTGAATTAATTTCTAAGTTAGAAAATCTCTTACCAAGTACCATTAATGGATTAATAATATCAAAAAATCTCTTGTATATTTCATTTATAGTCTCATTAGAAAGCATTTTAAAATTTTCAAATTCACTACATAATAAACTTATTTTAGTGTCTTTAATTTTAGATGTGCCCTCATATGTGCTTTGTAGCTCATCACAAATTTCCTTAGCATTTGTGCATGTATAAGTTCTATTAAAATCATTTTCGCTCATATCACAATGCAATATATTCATTACTATTTCATTTAGGCCTACTTTCTTCCAATTTTCCTTGATATATTCATCATCTTCTTTTCCTTCTATTTTAATTAGTCCTTTTTCAATTATATCTCAAAGTTTTCTATTTTGTGCCTTAATAAAGATTCTCATCGTACGCTTCCAATATGGATAATTTCCACTAGTTGGAAGTAGTGGCCTATTTATAACTTGCTTTATGAATCCTAATACATTTAATGCCATGATCTTTACTCCATGATGCGATTAAGCCATGAAAGCTATAGAAACTTGGCTTTGATACCAATTGAAATATTACACTAGAAACTCAAGAAGGGGGTAAATTGAGTATAATGACCACTTTTTACTTTAACAACAAATTTTTAACCAAATTGACAAATAGATGCAATGTGGAAATATGTAAGAAACAATTTGATTGTAGAAATATAAAGAGAAAAGGATAGAAAAATCAAGCCTAGAATTTTAACATGGAGTTTAGACTTCCTCCTACTCTTCACGATCACCTAATGCCTCAACCGATGTCTTTACACAACTTTTATTGATGACAATCTCAAGGGCACAAGTACCTACATTGCATCTATTTGTCAATTTGGTTAAAGATTTGTTGTCAAAGTAAAAAGTGGTCATTAAACTCAATTTAATGTGGAAATATTTAAAAAAAAATTAGATTGTAGAAATATAAAGATAAAAGGATAAAGAAATCAAGCCCGAAATTTTAACATAGAGTTTGGACTGCCTCCTACTCTCTGCGATCTCCTAATGCCTCAACCGATGTCTTCATACACAACTTTTACTGATAACAATCTTAAAGGCATAAGTGCCTACACCCAATCTCTATCACAAATGATCTCTCAATCACAATCAACTTATTATCACTTAGTATAGTTGATGGGAATTAAGCTATCAGACCTCTAACCTGTAGTCGAGCTTGAGGACTAAAGGGACTAGGATAACGAATCTTTCTGTTCCAACCAACCTCTGCTAAGGTCGAGTACTTCCTTGTCAAGTCACGCTTCATGCTATACCGTATGACCGCCAATTTTTCTATAGTTGATTACTCTCCAACGCCGAGCTGACCAATTACTCGATAACCTCGTTACCGAGAAGCCAAAAGAGAAAGTTCGAACTAACTAAGTCATCCTTACTCAGACAAGCTCATTTGTCCATACTTTTTGTCTACATTTTCCAATGACCTCGCCAATATAACATTACCACGTGTATAGTATCGTACGCAGAATCGGTTACACCAATGATTTTTTTTTTCTTATATATTCTTTTTTATTTATCCATTTGTATCTTGTACATTACTTCCTTAGGAAATACCATTTTTGTCTTTTCCTTTTTAGGCAGGTTGCCTTAACTTATGAGTATAAATGCCCTTATACTTGTAATTTTGAAAAACATCAGATCATTCTTAATATATACTCTTTGAGTACTTTTTCTTCCTTACATAAATGTTGTTTGTTTACTCTCAGCATCACTCTTATCTTTTCCCTTAAGCAAAGTTAGGTGACGAGTAACCTCATTGAACCAATTTGTGCATCATATCGAATTGAGTTGTAAGTCCTCGAAAGTTCCATTGATGCGTCATATCCTCTAGAGTTGTTCATGGGTTTTGCTTACTGTTTCATTCTTCATTTTTGCCAACTTGCCCTTTTCCCCATTAATCATTTTTCAATCTTTCCACAAGCTTGGATCCATTTAGCAACCTACCTTATTTGTTCTTGGTCACGATTCGTAACAATAGTGCCTTCTTAAGTAAGGATTGCAAATATGAAGCTTATCACTATATTAGGGTTTACAAAATATTACAACTAATGAACACAAGACAATTGGAATAAAGTATAAGTAGACAAGAGGAATAATTGCAAGAATATATCTCTATTTATTATTCTTCAACTACTTACAAACTCGCATTTATATTCCTTTGCAAAAATCCAACCATTGGTCTTATTTATTCTCCATTAAATGCTTTATAATGGCTAATTTTTATGTAGACCAGCTGGACGGTTCATTCAAATAATGTCACCATTCAGACAGTTTTCAAGTTACCAATCGCACAGTTCAACAAGGCTTACTAACCTTCATCAACCAACTGAACAATCATGCATAACTAACCATACGGTCCAACACATTACATTGATCTTCATCAACCAGCCAAACGGTCCAAAATTGCATAGTCCTTGTCTTGTCACTGATCATAAAATACTTGAAGTAACCAACGGACTAGTTCTAAAACAACCAGCCCGAACGGTTCATACTAGAATAGCTAAAATGCATGCTTAGACAGTGCTTGATTACCTTTTCTTCTTTCAACAACATTAGAATCAATTTAATAAGTTGCAAAGATATTTCCCAGTTTAATTATATTTCCTTAAAAGATATAGTTAATAGAGTTCTTATAAGAATTTGCAAATTGGTTTATAACAATATTTGATTAGTCATGGCTTGCATAGATTTGTTCCCATCAAAATCATAAATAAGAACTTCTAGGTTCAACACTAAACACTTAACCAAACACCATCCTCGATTGCTAACATGTTTGGGATTGACAACTCTAAGTACAATTAGTTGGTGAACAACCAACTTGTTGAAAATCAGCCCTTTGGTTAGAGAAATGCTTAAACAACACTTGGAGCACTTGCTTGAGGAGTTTGCTACCTAAAACAGGTTGCTTTACACTAACCTTGAGAACGCTGAGCAATGTAAGATGCAAAACCATTTGCTTGAAGCTTCTGATATCCACACTAGGCACAATTAGCTGCAACAATAGGAAAGTAGTAGGGATCAACTACTTGATCCCATAGTGTAAAACAACATGCGCGGTCTGTGGCCACCCGTGACTATACCCTTGCTGGCAATGAGTAGGTGGCTGACTCCCATGGAGTACTGGCACACTTTGCAATGTACTGAGCTTATCTGGCAAATAATGCCTACCTCAATAGGCTCCATGAGATAGTAAGAAGGCTCTTAAAGTAATAGGGGAGCAAGGCAACTAACTACGTCAAGTTGATCACCGGCAACAAAACTCCCTTCGTTAGGGATATCCAAGATGAAGTATTGCCTCTAAATGACAAGCTTCCTACCCTAAACCAATACAATAGCACTGGTGATCTAGATGATCACCTCCTCCACTTCTACACCTGATAAGAATCAACCCCCTAAACTGATCATAAGAAACTGAGCTAGAGGACTTCAAGGGCCCAAATGGAAAATACTAGCTCTAAGCCATAGTCAAGATGGGGACTCCTATTGCGATCCAACCTCCAGTCGACCTGTCTACCAGATCCTCACGTATGTCTAACATGCTCCCTAAAAGGTAACCCAAGAAAGGCCAATCAAACCGAGCTCTCCAATCAACCACTAGTTCCTGACTCTAATTCAACCGACTTCTTAACCAGACTGATTGGCTCCCAACTTAATCCAGATCAAGTTGGCCCCTGACTACCAGTACTTCCTGCTTCTACTTATGTTTTATCATACTCCTGATGTACAATCATTAAGTGACACGTATCTTTTGACATAACATTCAAGTCAGATTCTTTCTTTTCCATACTGGATATTCTTTGTCCTTTTTACCCTTTTTTAGTATGATTCGTGTAACATAATTGTAAAATACCCTTTTCTCTTTTCATACATGTAAAATAACCCTAATGAGCAAATATATAAACCTTCACTTTCCTTGTACACAAACATTCAACTTTTAATACAGAATTGCTCACTTTAAGCAACCTTGGTGTTCTTGTTATCATTCCACTCTTATCTATTCCCTTTAGCAAGGAATAGTGGTGAGTAACCCTTTAATTCGGACCAAGGTGTCATATCTAGTGAATGGTAGGCAAGTAGGATCGAGTGGTGAGTCATATCCATTTAGTAGCCACCAGGACTTTACAAGTTTCTTTTCTATTTTCCTTTTCGGTTCGTTCGTTGTGGTGTTTCTCCGTGTTTCCAACCCTAGAGACACATCAACACCTTCATGAACCTCGATGGTCATGAGGATGTCATTATGTATAAGGCTTACCTAGAAACTTTAAGGAAAGCAACTTAGAAATGGTTTAACTGCCTTCTTGAGAACTCCATTAGCTCCTTCAATGAGTTAGCATGGAGGTTTAGTCTCCATTTTAGGGTTAGCAAGCCCCTGTCCAAGGATACTTCGTCCTTATACTTGATAAGGAAGAGCAAAGGGGGAGACTTTACGAGAATATGTGGCTCAATTTAACAATGCCATAGTCAAGATCCCTTAGTTGAATGAGGGAGTAGTAGTACATGTTCTGCAACTCGGCATAAGACCTATAAGAGATTCTTCCACTCACTTACAAAGAGCAAGCCAAAAACTCTGGTTGAATTCTAGAATAAGGCTAGAAATATATGAACTAGGAGGATAACATTTGTACTAGGTACGATGCTTACCAAAGGAGGTTGAGCGGAAAAAAAGACAAGGAAAGATTGTCTATGAAGGATTGCCTCGGTGGTAGGGCACTAAGCAGAGTAGAGGGGGAAAGCTCAGGCAATAAAAAGCGTTGAGCCAAGCATAACCCACTTCCCCTCCCATCTATACACATCATACCCTTCTGAACTAACTGATTGCCTTAGTTTTTGTCGAAATGCAAAATAGAGGTTTGTTATAGAGACCTCTTAAGATGAAGTGGAACACCGATTTTTGGAACTCGAATAAGTATTGCCAATTCCACAATAAATACGTCCACACCACGAAGGAGTGTTTCTAGTTAAAGAACGCAATTGAATATGCTATTCAGTAGGGCTTCTTCAATGAGTTTGTGGCCCAGCAAAGGAACGATGATTGTTTCAATGATGATGAAGATAGGGCTTAATAGGCTTTGAGGTACCGATCCAACCAAATGCTAAGTTTCGGGCTGTGGTGGAGACCTATTCATGAGTTATATATGTGCCAAAGACTTATTCGAAAGCTCTACATGTGTAGAAGACCTATTTATGAGCTCTTTACGGATATTATCAAGGATAACCAAGTCTGCTTTGCTCTACTAGTTTGCTTTGCTCTACCATTCTACTTTGCCTTATCAGTCTACTATGCCCTACCTTATCTTACTAGGTTTACTCTACTCTACAAGTTTGCTCTAATCGACCAAGTCTGCTTTACTCTACTGGTCTGCTCTACTCGGCTGGTTTAATCTTCAAGTCAGCTAGAATTTTAGGTACGCCCAAATCAGGTCTTCAAGATCTCCAATAGCTCATCAAACCAGCTCATTAGCTCTTCACCCAAATAGCTCATTTGATTGTCTATTTTTACTTATATTATTTAGACTTCCTATTTCCTATATTATTTCTAAATTACCCTCATGTTTATTTTTTATTTACGAGAATACCACTAGGGTATCCGTTTAGTCATTTTATCTATAAGTTTACTACTATATAAAAATAGGACACTTATATAGGGTTTTAGAAAGACTTTGGCATATTAATGATAAACCCTTTAGTCTTTTTCTTTAAAAGCTCTTCTCTACCCAAGTCTTATCAATTCCTGTAGTAAGGATCATGATGAGTAACCCTATCACTTGAATCAGTAAGTCACATCCAGTGAGTTATAAGCTAAGTAAGATCGATTGGTGTGTCATATCCAATTGATAGTTGGCAAATTTGCTAATTCCATTTTATTTTGTTTTAGTTCTCATCCATTATAGATCTTCTTCGTGTGTACGATCTTGGACGCATCAACTTTGCTGGTATCAGAACATGGTCTCGACGAGGGAATGTGTTAAGTTACTATGGAGTTCTGTTCATGTTGCTATTAATAGCTAGTGTCTTTTCTGTAGCCACTACTATGTATTGAAGTTGTTGTTAAATATTCAAGGATGTACCGATCCGTTGGTTTATGTAGCATTACCTAGGTTTTATTGACTGACGATTATCTTAGTGTACAATGTGTTGATTCGCCTAGGTAGTCAATTCGGGAGAAAATGATATGCTGTAACTATGGCAGGTGTAGTGAAGAAGGACTATGAACTTCGAGTTCTAAGTTTGTACTAGCTGATTTGTTATATATATATAAAAGAGAGAAGAAAAGAAAAAAAATGAAAATGATGAAGAAGAGTATTATGTGCTAATGTTAAAATTTCGTGATTTTCATGTTCTGTATTACTTAAAGCATCAAAGAAGAGAGTATTGAATCTGAGTCTCTATTTTTCATATCAGTAGCTATGCATGGTTATTGTAGCCGTGGGTTATCGAGGTTTTTATCTCAGAATTGGTTTCTTTATTTGCTATTGTTAGCTTCAGAGTAGGATGCCTAGGGTTTGAAATATGCGATTTTTACTGTCTATGTATATGGGTGTAGGAAATCGAATTGAGATTATGGGTTTGTTAATAGCAGTCATCGGAGTATGGTGTTCGATTGCAATGCTGTACGGTGGTGCTATGTTTATACTGTAGGTTTCTTGAAATTTGATGTCCATGGCTCTGTTGTTGTGCAAGTGAAACAGTGTTGTGCCACAATTTTGTGTAGCAAGTATGCGAGTGTGATTCCATGGTTTTGAAATTACATCAGTGGGAAAGTCAGTTGAAAGTTGTGGGATTGTGGCTATGCACTTGTGGTCGAGTTGTGTCGCTGGTGGTTGTGACTGAATGTTGGAGTCGTGCGGGTCTATGAGTTTGGTTGTGGCAGTTGCCAAAGTTGTGTTGGTGGGTTCGTGTGGTTTGTCAAGTGTTGCGATTGCAAGTACAGTCATTAATATGCGGTTGTACAGCACCTGATATTGGGTCGTCTTGTGTGCGGTGGCTAGCGTCTGTTGTGCATGGTGTTGTAGTGGCGTGTAGTGGTGATGTTGGCTATGGGGTATTGTTCAGGTTCTCTTCAAAGTTGTGGAAGTTTGTGACTGCTATTGTGGTGTTTGTGCACAGTATTAAGCAGCAACTGAGTAACAGCAGTTTTGCTGCCATCGTTGGGTAATAGTGTTTTGGTATGTCGATAACCGAAGGTGCTCGTCTTAGTGGGTTTTGAAACTTATATGGAAACGCGGATGCTATTGTGGTGCCGCTTAGGGTGGTGAGAGTAGAGCGCTGCAAAACTGTGTTGCGTGAACCAAACTGCTGAAGACGTACCGAGCTATTAAGTGCTCCGCCAGAACTTCTTGCGTGTGTGTCAAGCTGCGTCTGTCCAATTACGTGCAGGGGTCAACTTGTCAAGCTGATGACTTAAGTGACGAGCTATTTAGAGTGAAGTCCGAGCTGACAAAGTGTTCTGAACCAAGCTGCCGCCCTATTTTAGACAATCTTGAGCTTCCGAGCTGATCTGTGTCGTGATTTGTGTTGGTGTCCAGCGAGAAAAGTCTCGGTGTTGCTATTTCTTGAAGAATTGCAGTAAGCTCCGAAATCCTAAGCTTGGTGTGTTACGCTGTTGTGAGTGGCTGTGGTTGTACTTGGTTATGTGCCGAGGTCGTGTTTAGCTACCGAGTCGAACTATGAGCGAATCGAACTACTGCAGTGTGAATCCGAGCTGATATCTACTACGAAGTGTGCTGTCCATTTTCGAAGAGATTTCCCGAGTTATCTACAATTCTATCCGAGCTGTCCTATTATTAAAGTGCCGAGCTCTATGAACTACTGCCGAGCTGTCAAGCTCTTTCTCTCCGAGCTTCTTGTGTATGTCAAGTCTGGTCGAAAATTGCAGAAGTATTTTGGGTCCACAGATGTGTCCGAGCAGTGTACTGTGGTGAAGCACTGAGCTGTAAGCAATGAATCTAAACATTTTGTACGTGCCGAGTACTTGTAAGTCTGAGCTGCTGCGACTAAACTATTTGCCGAGCTGAATTGCAGTTGTTGTCCGAGCTCCAAGCTACTACAATCCAAAGTGCCGAGCTAACTATTGCAGCGTGTACCGAACCATGTTGCTTGTGTATACCGAGCTAAACTTATCAGAGTGAAGTATAGTTGGTGCTGAGACGAAGCGTGTCCAAGCTGCTGTGTAAATGAGATTGAAATTGCAGACGTATGCGTGTACTTGCCCTGCTGTCCTCCAATATTTGCCGAACTTCTTGTTCGTGTATAAGTTGAAAGTTGCTCAACTGTTGTGCTTGAAGTGATTGCGTTCGAACTGCTACTGTCTAAGGCTGCCGAACTCCTTTGTCAAGCTGAGTTGCCATCCTTAAGGAGTGCATAGCCGAACTCTTGGCTTGAAGCGTATTAGTGAAATTGTCGAGCAACGGTGACTTGTTGTGCTGTTGTGCGCGTCTGAAGCTGAGTTGAGTTGTTCATTTATCCGAATTCCGAGCTGACGTCCGAAGTTGCTTGTCCTTTGGGTACTATTAGTGGACCTAACAATTTTGCCGAGTGGCTTCGTGAAGGACCACTCAGAGAAATTTTCGAGCTGTCGTGTCTGTGTATGTTGTGCTGCTATAACTCAAGGAGTGCCGAGCCGTCACAATTGTTTGATCGAGCTGACTTACTTTAAAATTGCCAAGCTGAGCTTATAGACCCGAACTGCTATACTCCCAAGAGAAATTATCGAGCTAAGCTTAGTTGATCGGCATTTAATTACCAAGCCGAAACTGAAGTGCAAGTGTGCTGTCCTTAAGACTTGTGTAGCCGTGTTGGTTGATTTTGGTGTATTAGTCGAGCTTTGTGCGTACGAAATCGTGCCGAGTTGTCTTGAATTGCGTGTGCAATTATGTTTGGTGAAACACGCTTGTGCCGAGTTAAACCATCAGTGAAAACCACCAAGTTTTAAACTGAAGTTTCCGAGCTACTGTATTTGTGATGACTGACGCTGTGGTCGATGGGCGGACTTGGCTGATGAGTTTGATTGCCGAGCTGATTTGTACCGAGAAGTTAGGTGCACTTTTGATTAAACTGAAGTACTAGGACTTGAGAAATATTTGAGTATTGGTTATGATAAGGATCAACGAAATGGCAACAGATATCCAATGAATAGAAATGGGTATTATTTGTGATTCAAGAATGGGTATGAAGAATAGGAAGGGTTTTGATAGTGAATATGAATGGATATAACTTATTAAGACACAAACATAATTAGGGATTTGAGCTCGAAATAAAACTCGATATAATTCACGAACACTAAATGTCGCTTTAGATTTAAATGAGAGTTAAATGCAACTCACTAACCAATTAAAATGAAGGTGTTCACTACAATCTTGAAGTCAAGATTGATAAGAACGTAGGAGAGATTAAAGAGTCTAATCAACACTCAATAATCCGACAAACGCAAGCTCTTAGTACAGCCTTGCTTGAAAGAGGAAAGTGTCACCCTCTATATTCTTCATTATCTGTATATATATGTCTCCCTCTTTATATGTTTATGGATATTGTTATTTATAGCAAGTCTTAAGCTTTAGTATCAAAATTGTAAATAATATATAAAGCCTTAAACCATAAAGAATTGGGTCCATAAATAAAATGAATAAAAACATGTACAAGAATACAAAACTGTTCGTTTTACAGGGGAAGTGAGCATGTAGTCACTCAACATGTCTTAGGAGGAGTAGTATTCGAACCAGATGGGGTCGGCAGTTAGATGTACGGGTTTGGGAAAGAGTTTATGAAGTCTCGCATGGTTTAGTCGAGACATCAAAAAGGTTAACTCATAATTGTCAAGTTCTAGAGTCGATAGGCACAAGTCTCTTAATGCTATGCTAAGTGGTTCTTTAGTCTCGAATACTCGGTTTTACAATTTTTTAGCACCTCGGCTGACAATAGACTTGGTGTCAAGTGTTTATTTTCCTTTGTCTCATCCTTTTGATTGCAGCTCAACCTCGGCAAGCATTGATAGGCCTCGGCTTTGATTTGGTTGGAGGCTGAATCCCATCATTACCGCGGGTTTAAAAAGAAGTCATCCTCAATGTTAAGTGTTGAGAACGGGCCAGTATGCCGAATAAGCTCCTTCTTCCTTTTCACTTTACCATAAAGGCCAAGTATCTCTAGATTTTCTCAATGCTCATCAAGGTTAAGAGATAGCTCTTCCCATCCTTTTGAACAGTGCAAGTATTGAGGAATCTGTCATGAATCACCTTTCGATCAAACTCTCATAGTCGACCAAGAAGTAGATTCATAGCATTCATAGGCGCTATGTCAAAGTCGATCTCATCCTTATATTGTCCTATCTTGAATGCGATCCACGCTCTTTTATGCACATAAACCATACCATTGTAATTAAACCATTTTAATCCATAAGGTCAAGGATGTGAGTAGGTCGGCAATTTCATCTTTTCTACTAACTCGGCAAAAACGATGTTAGTATAGTTACCTCCATTGATAACCAAGGAACAGGTTTTCCCCTTCACTAGGCACGGCATGTGAAATAAATTTCCCCTTTGTTCGGGATCGACCTTTAGGTCAGCTCGTATAGCCATAGCTAAGAGTTTATCGAAGTCCTCGGGATAGACATCTTCTTCTATCAACTAGTTATCCGAGCTCTTATCACTCTAACTCTCAATTTGAGCTTTGGGCCCTTCACCCCTCAAGACCATGACCCTCTTATTCAGGCATTGGGATGCAACGTGTTCATAGCCTAAGCACTTAAAGAATTTCACTTCTCTAGCCTTATTGTTGAGTACCTCCTCTTTCTTGACAATCTTTTTCTTAGCATTGGTTAGTTAACTAGGCTCTCCTTTCTCTATCTTCTTTTCTTACCTTCTCTCGGCATACCTTTCAGGCTCAAGGCTGCCTTATTGAGGTCAACTAATTAGCCTCTAATGCATTCGTCTCCTCTGCCTCTTTACTCTTAATGCCAAATTAATTAACTCGTCTAGAAAGTTGAACGGTTGCAATTCAACTATGTCGGTAATGTCATCTAGGAGTCCACTTAGGAATTGGGCAATGGTGCGGTCCTGTAGCTTGACAATATCACATCTCGTCATCAAAGTCTCAAACTCTTATAAATACTCTTCAACAGTATTTCGACCTTATCTCAGGTGCTAAAAAGCATAGAGCATCTCTTACTTGAAATAAGTCAGTATAAAGCATTGGTTCATCAATCTTTTCACGAGCCTCCAAGTTCTAATCGACTCCTTTCCTTCAGTATCTCGCTTAGCAACTAGCTTATCCGACCAAAGACTTGAATATTCAATAAGGGATAAGGAAGCAAGCTTAACCTTGGTTCATTTATCATACTCATAGCACTCAAACAACTTCTTGACTTAGGGAACCCAGTTAAGGGATTCTTCAGGTCGACTACTTTTACAGAAGGTCGGTAGTTTCAACTTGACATTATTAAGTCCTTGGCTAAGTGCTTGGGGTTCATCACTTCCATTCCAAGCTGGTCGATTCACCTTGATTCAGCCACTTCTCTTAGAGCTTTACTTGGCTATGTTCCTTCTCAACCTTGGCTCTCTTCTTCGAGCTTCTTGATTTGTTTCGAAGTCAACATTCCTTTCATTTCTTCTTCTTGGCTCAGGTCAGTTTTCTCTCCTTCTTGGCTCGGTAGCTCTTCTCCGTTGTCGATCATCATGATCAAGTTCATTAGAGCCACTTCCACTTGTGGGTGTTCTCTCCTTTCTTTCCTCTCAGCTATCCCGTCTATGGCCTTTGACTACTCTAATGAGTTCTTGCATAGAGTCGGTGAGATTCTGAATCTAATATTCTAAGTTGTCAACACGTCACCTTAAGCTTTCACGAAGTCTATCACCAATGTTGTTGATACTATCCTCTGACATCCTTGTTCGTACAGTAATTGACCAGAGAATTAAACAAATAACAAAACACAATAATAGTAACCTAAAATAACTACTACTTCGCTTTTGCAACTAGACTTCTACAGCTACTTACGACTACTATGAATAGCGTACTACACTATAAAACAATGATTAACAGAAATGTTAGAACCATAAATCTACTTTGAAGAACACTAGTACGTATGTCACCCCAAAGCTCTGATACCAAGATGATAAGGATCAACGAAACAGTAGTAGATCTTGAACAAACAAAAATGGCTATTATTTGTGATTCAAGAATGGGTGCGAAGAACAGGAAGGGTTTTTTATATGGACTCGTGAATGAACACACGAACCCTATATCACGCATAACCAAAGGGGTAGATCCAAGACGTAAGATGGCTTGAAAGGTAAATGATAGCCGAAGGTTGAGCAGGGGGTTATCGTGCACTAATGAAGGATATGACGCACTAACGCCTCACACAAGCTCAGATCACGCTTAATATGATGCACAAGTATGGCCAGAGGTCACTCGCTACTAGTTCACGCTCAGATGAACTAGATAAGAGTGAAAAAGTTTAGTATATTCTCTATATTATGATATCCTTAACTTTTATAATAGGATGATATTTATATCATCTCGTTAGGGCAAGTCCTAAGTTATAGAAATTACAAAAGAATGGTCCTTATTTGCTAAAAATAAAAGAGAATAATTTATAAGAAAAATATGAAATCGTGCAAAAGAAGGAACGCAGATGTCCCTTGTCAAAAAAGACAGTACGGATGTTAGTAAAAAAACAGTGCGCGTATGTTTTTACCATGATTCTGACAGTATTGTAGTCCGAGCAAGGATGGACCTCGGTTCAAGCCTGTTTAGCTTTAGAAGGGGCTGGACAGTAGTTGGCTCAGGAACAGCTCACATTAGGGTTGGCCTTAAACGAGCAACTCCTGATAGTTCTACTCGGCCTCTGCATAATGGAGATTGCTGCATTCAAATTTGGCGCTTAGACTACGGTTTAGTGGAAGGTTCAACTTAGCATACAGGTTGATCACCTTGGCAACATCCTGGATGGCATGTAGAGCAAAGTAGCTCGGCAGATTGGACTAAGGCAAGCACTACTCCTTGATTCTTAACTCACCTTGGATAGTTCGGTAGACTACCTAAGAGAGCCCTTGGCCTTGAGAGCATGTCATCGGTCCGTAATCCCAATTAGTTTTGATGGTGACTGTAAATAGATATAAATCACCAAGATACAAACATAATCAGGGGTTTGAGCTCGAAATAGAATTCGATACAACTTACGAATACTAAATGTCACTCGAGATTTAAATAAAGGCTAGATGCAACTCACTAACCAGTTCAAATGAAAAAGTTCACTACAATCTTAGGGTCAAGATTGATAAGAACACAGGAAAGATTAAAGAGTCTAATCAACCCTCAATAATCTGGTAAACACAGGCTCTTACTAGCTCAAGTATAGCCGTGTTCAAAAGAGGAAAGTTTCACCCTCTGTATTCTTCACTATCTGTATATATATGTCTCTTCCTTTTTATGTTTATAAATGTTGCTATTTATAACAAGTCCTAAGCCTTTGTGTCAAAACAGTAAATAATGTACAAGGCTTTACACCCTAAAGAATTGGACCCATAAATTAAATGAAGGAAAACATGTACAAGAATACAAAACTGTATGTTTTACAAGGGAAGTCAGCATGCAGTCACTTAGCATGTCCTAAGAGGAGTAGTATCCGAACTGAACAGGGTCGGCATTTGGATGTCCGAGTTCAGGAAAGAGTCCTTGCCTATAATTTTTGAGCTCTAGAGTCAATTGACACAAGTCTTTCGATGCTGTACAGAGTGGTTCTTTAGTCTCGAGTAATTGGCCTTGCGGTTTCTCGGCACCTCGGCTGATGACAAACTTGATGCCGAATGTTTATTTTCCTTCCTCCAATCCTTCTGACTGCAGCTCGACCTCGGCAAGCATTGATAGGCCTCAACTTGGATTTAGTCGGAGGCTGATTCCCATCAGGTTATATTGATGATGTATGTTATTTAGAGTTGTTAGCTTAATTGAAATTCAAAATTTCACAATATGACAAAGGTGCTCAATTTATGCAATATGCCATCAAATGAGTTTTACATTAAGGGATGACTTGAATAAGGTATTTTATTAATTCGAGTTAGTTAATATCTTGTGAACATTATCTCTAAGATTGTTGTTGGAAGATTAGGCTATAAAAGTATCGACCACTCAAATCCATATGACTTTGTTTATAATGATGAAGTGATTTAAGTGACGTAGTAAGCAAAAATAGCAGTTTCCATTAGAAAATTTTGAGATGAAATTTTATGTGATGTTGTTGATATTAAAGATTGTTACATGTGTTTAGGTTCTCCGTAGAAGATGAGTCATAACATGAGCTATGCACCTTTGAAGAATACTTATTCCTTCTATGATGAAGAACGGGTTATGCTCCATCCTCTCTCCTTAGCTAGTCTTGAAGACAATTTAGGGATTCTTAGGACTTCAATAGAAAGATGGAACACTAAAAGGAAAATTCTCGAAGAGGCCATCAAAGAGGAAGAGGAAGAGGAAGTTGATGAAGGAGTTGTTATACCCTCCATGATGACCAAAGAAGAAACAAGTTGTAAGGAAGTATATGAGGTGATAATTGTTGAAAATGAAGTTAAGGTGCTAACATTAGGAGAGCATGAAGCTCTAAGAGTACTTGAGGTTGAAAAAGAGTTTGAGTTCTTACATATTCAAATTTCCTAAGGTCATGATATGTTTGAGCCTAAAGTTGTGTTGTTCCCCATGATTAATAGTTGTTGGAACTACTTGGAGGTAGTTGACCGAATATACGATGAGTAAAAGGAAGGGTATTTAATAAAGAGCTTGATTGATTATGCTCATGATGAGTGAAAGGAGTATCAGATTGTGTTAGCTTCAATCATTGAGTTGAGTTATTTTAGTTTATTTTTGTTTTGCTCTTCAAGATTTGTTTTTAATCTAAGTGGAAGTTAGAGTAGTCAATTGCCAAGTTTCGGATCAAAACTTTTTCAAGAGGGGGATAATGATAGGCTTTGGGATACCGACCTTACTAAATGCTAAGTTTCGAGCTGTAGTAGAGACCTATTGATGAGTTATCTATGTGCTAAAGACTAATTCAAAAGCTCTACATGTGTAGAAAACATGTTTATGAGCTCTTCAAGAATATTATTAAGGACAACCAGGTTTACTTTGCTCTACCAATCTACTCTTCTTTGCAAGTCTACATGCTCTGCCAGGTCTTCTTTACTCTATTGGTTTACTCTACTCGACTGGTTTGCTCTTCAAGTAGGCTAAAATTTCAAGTCTATCCAAATCAGGTCTTTAAGGTCTAGCAGCTTATCAACCCAGCTCACCAGCACTTCATCCAAATAGCTCATGGCTATCTATTTTTACTTGTGTTATTTAGGTTTCCTATTTCTTATATTATTCCTAACTTACCCTTATATTTATTTTGTATTTATGGAATGCCACTAAGGCATCATTTTAGTCATTTATTTACAAGTTTGCTACTATATATAAATAGGACACTTGTATAAGGTTTTAGACAAATTTTGGTATATTAATGATAAACCCTTAAGTCATTTCTCCTAGAAAGCTCTTCTTTATCCGCTCTTATCAATTCTTTTAGTAAGGATTGTGGTAAATAACCCTATCACTTGGTCTGATGAGTCACATTGGGCGAGTGGTAGGTCGAATAAGATCGATTGATGTGTCATATCCAATTGGTAGTTGCCTAAATTTGCTAATCCCCTTTTATTTTCCTTTAGTTCTCATTTGTTGTGGTGATTTTCAATGTATATGACCCTGGAGATGCATTAAGGCTCCTTAGAGGTGGCAAACCAAAGGAACCCAAGCAAAGTAGAATGAAGATTACCGCAATGATTGAGTTCCCAACAACGTGATTTACATAATCATTTAGGGGGCTACACCTAGGGAGCCGGCTGAGCACTAGCAGCTCGGTTAACGCCTCGTCCAAGGTGTTGGCTATCAGAGAAAAGAGGTAGAAGATTGATTTCTCATATGAGGACCTAAAGGGGGTAGACACCCCTTATTAAGTCGCCTTTGTTACCGAGGTAAGAATCACAAATTTTGATGTCTTTAAGATTATGGTAGACATCAGTAGCTCCATTGAATTCCTATTTATGCATATGTACAAAAGGATGAGGAGCAAGTTGCCCATTAAAATGAAGCCCTAACACCATAATTTCATTAACTTCAATGGGGAACTGTCCGAGCCAAGGGAAACATCACTCTTGATATGGGGCTTGGCGATCACGAAAACATTGTATGACGACTAGTGGAGTTCATCGTAGTTGACTATCCATCCCCTTACAATGCTTTTCTAGGACAACCAAGCTTAAATGATTTTTGGAGTAATTACCTCGTCCCTCCATTTGAAGTCCAAGTTCCTAACCCTCATTAGGGTGAGAATTTGTAGGTATGACCAAAAAGTCTCCCGAGAGCTCTATGTCAAGGTTGCTTGACGCATTTTTGGGGTCATACACACGAAAAAATACTACAATAGACATGAATAAAAAGAAAATAAAGGGGTTTAGCAAATCTAAACAGCTACGAATCAAATATGACGCATTGATTGATCCTACTTAGCCTACAATTTGTTAAATATAACTTAATGGTTCAAACTATAGGGTCGCTCACCACTACTCTTTACTAAAGGAAATAAATAAGAGTTAGAGTAAAAATGAGAACATTAAGGTTGTTTATGAAAGGAAAATTATAATAATCTAATGTAATGAGTTATAGTCTACGTACAAAGGTAATGAGGTATTTATATGGCCTCGTTAAGGTTATACTGAATAAAGAAAAGACAAAATGGGTAATATATAAAAGGATTCCTAAAACATTATTAAAAGGGTAAATAATACATTGTACGGAAAAGTAAAAAATCATTCTAGACTAATTGCTGGAAGATACGCATTGAGAAGTGATTGGAGGCTAATTATGCAATTGATTAAGCTGAAATGAGTGTTAAGGCTGCTTAATAGTTGTAAGGTCCTAGTTGGACAAGTCCAGAAGGAGCTCATCAGTCAGAGCTGACCGGGTTGGGTTCAGGTCAGAGCTTTTACTTTGAGGAACACTGTAGTCCTTTCTTGGTTGAGTGTCTTAGCAACTCGGCTCAAATAGAGGTCTAATGCTATTCGGCTAAAAAATTGCCTGGATCTTGCTATGAGCTCGTTGATTTATACGGCTACTCAACTAGTTGGCATACATGTTGGGTAAGTCGACATGATTGCGTAGCAGCTTAGAATTAGAGTTAGAACTAATGAGGGCGTAGCACTCAAGTCGATAGTAGTGTACAAGATGGAGATCGGAATAGGACTCATCAACCTAGCTAGCGTCTTAAGCTAGTATCTCTCAAGCTAGTATCCTCCATATGAGTCCTTACAGTCCTTTAACTTGGCTGCATGTAATTGGTTCGAGGAGTGGAATCCTATCATCTGCATAGGGGTTAAAAGGATTTGTCCTCAAATCTAAAGAGGTTTCTAGCCCTTGCTTTGTCATAACATTTGCTAAGTCTTCTTCTAGTTGATGGGGAATCAGGTCAAACACATGGAAGATGGAGGAAACAGCATAATTCTCGAATAATTCAATCTGGTAAGCATTGCGATTAATCTTCTTTAGGACCTTGAGTGAACCATTAGCTAGTGGAGATAGCTTACTCTATCGTAGGTTTGGAAATCTATCTCTATAAAGGTAAATCTATACTAAATCTCCTGGTTTGAAAGAAATAGCATGGCAACCACAAATATCGATCTTTTGTTGTCTTTGGTTGAACTTGGCGATCTTCCTTGCTATGGACTAATATAGTTCTTACAATTCTTAGGCTCACGTGACTCCAGATTGACTCTCTTCAATAACTGCGAGGGTACCAATCAGATCTAAGGGATAAATGGGATTAAGGCCATAAACGACCTCGAATAAAGTCTTCCCAGTGGTGCCATAGACAGTTAAGTTATATGTAAACTCTACAATTGGCAGACACAGATCTCGATCTTTTAAGTTTTTTCCCACAACAGCTCGGAGTAGATTTCCCAATGTTCTATTCACCACTTCTGTCTAGCCATCAGTCTGAGGGTGGCTATTAAAGTTAAGCATCAGTTTAGTTGCAAGTCTTCTCCAAAGAGTCTTCTAAAAGTAGGTCAAGAATTTTGTATCTCGATTTGAAACAGTGATCTTCTTCACTCTATGTAGTCGGATAACTTCCTGTAAAAACAAGTCATTAATATATAAAGCATCATTAATTCAATGGCATAGGATGAAGTACGCTACTTTGATGAAGCAGTCTACTACAACAAAGATTGAATCTTTTCCTTTAGATGTCTAAGGCAACCCTAAGACAAAGTCCATGCTGAGGTCAATGTAAGTAAAGGCATATACTCTTTACGTGGCTCTCTCTTTTCCTTGGCCCTCTTGCACACTTTTTAACTATCAACCACCTTACAGACATTTTTTGCTAAACCAAGCCAATGAAAGTTCTCTTTTGATAGGTTGGCTATTTTAGTCTCCCCAAAATGACCAGATAATCTACCATTATGAGCTTACCTCACTAACAGCTTACATTTGGAGTAGCTTGGCATATACATCCTTTTTTCCTTAAATAGATAGCCATTCTTAATATAATATCCTCCAATAGCAATTCCTCTTGTACATTGCTCAAGAATAAGATCGAAATGGGGGTCATGAGCATAGTACTTAGTAATAAGTGAAAATTCCAGTAATTTTGTCTGTAGAGTAGTTAGTAAGGTTTGCTGATGTGATAAGGTGTCTATAACTACATTGGCACTATCCTTCTTGTGTCGAATCACATAAGAAAAACCTTCCATGAATTCTAGCCACTTTGCTTGCCTTTTTGAAAGTTTGTTCTGACTCTCAAGATACTTTAAGAACTCATGGTCAATATAAATTACAAACTTTCATAATAATAAATAATGTTGCTAAACAGTAAGAACTTGAGCAAGAGAGTACAACTCTTTCTCATATACAAAATATTTTAGTATGACATCACTAAGCTTCTCATTATGGTAGGCAATTGGTCAGCGTTCTTCCATTAGAGCTACATTAACGCCAATACTTGATGCATTGCGTTCCAATTCAAATGGCTTATCAAAATCTAGTAGGGATAAGACGGGGGCAATAGTGAGCTTCTCCTTGATTTCTCTAAAGCTCCATTTAGCTCAATCATTCCATCAGAATCCTTTACTCTTCTTTGTTAGCTCGATCAAAGGGCGGCAATTGTGTTGAAGTTTTTAATGAATCTTCTATAGATGAAGCAAGGCTATAAAAACTTTGTAATTCAATGACATTCTGCAACATTGGTCACTCTAAGATAGCTCAGACCTTTTCTTCATTTGCTTACCTAAGAAAAATTACTTCACTTTGACAAAACATATACTTTTTTAGGTTTCCATACAACTTCTCGACTCATAAAACGTCAAAAATAGCTCGAAGATGCTGAACATGGCTGTTTAGGTCAACATTATATACTAATATGTTGTCAAAGTATATGACTACACATCTTCTGATCAGAAAGCGCATTACATGGTTCATTAGTCGCATAAATGTGCTAGCACATTGGTAAGTCCGAAGGGCATAACTAACCACTCATAGAGATCATGCTTCGTCTTAAAAGCAGTCTTCCATTCATCACCAAGTCTCATGCAAATTTGGTCGTAGCCATTTTGCAAATCAATCTTTGAGAATATATTGGTCCATGAAGCTCATCTAACATATCATTAAGCTTTGCTATTAGGTATATGTACTTAATGGTAAAACGGTTGATAGCTTAGCTATTGATGCACATGTGCCATGATTCATCCTTCTTTAGGACGAGCAAAGTTGGTATAGTAAAAGGACTCATGCTTTCCCTTACATATCTTTGTTCTATCAGCTCATCTACTTTCTTTTTCAACTCAGTAGCCTGCCTAGGATTCATATTGTAGGTAGGTTAGTTTGTTAGGGCTGCACTTAACTATAGATCAATACAATGTTCTATGCTTCAGACTAGAAGTAGTCCTTTAGGAAACTTTTCAGGGAACAAGTCATAAAGTTCATCAATTAATCTTCAGATCTCATCAGGAACATCTTTATAATTTCTCATCTCTAACAATCTTCTAATCAATAGAAATATAGGCTCATTAGCCTTCTCAACAGCTTAAAGCTCTCTTCGACTCATCACTAAAGCTTTCTTGTTACTAGCTCGGATAAGTTGGTTATGAGTCTCATTCACTTGAGTTGGTGTCATAGGTTGTAGCATAATCTTCTTTCCATCATTAACAAAGGCATAGGTGTTCTTATATTCATTGTAAGTAACAAGTCGGTTGAATAACCAAGGTCTTCCAAGTAATAAATGTGATGCTCCCATGGGGACAACATCGCACATCACTCCATCCCTGTACACATTTCCATTACTAAAAGGTACGGTTAATTATTTAGTGACATGTAGAATACCCTTATCATAAAGCTAGTATAGCTTATAAGGTCAAGGGTACTTAGAGGTCAATAATCCTAACCTTTACATAAAGGATGGTAGTCCTAATCTCTACATAAAGGACTGTGTAACCATGTTGGTACAGCTCTCTCCATCGACAATGATGGTGTACAATTTTCCTTTAATAGTATAGTTGGTTTGGAACAAATTTTCTCTTCAGTCTTCTTCGAAGCTCGGTAAGGAACTCCTTACATGTCTCAACACTAGTATCATCACTTCTCCCTAGTCAGCGTAGATACAAGTCTCCTTTTCCTCTTCATCTTTAACTCTTCTAGCATTCTTCTCTTCCTCTAGCTTTCTCATGTCAATGCTATCCACTACATCTCCTTAGAGTACCATAGCATGTTAGTTCGGATACTTAACTCGGCTCTATTGGCCTATTTGGCTCTACTAACCTACTTGACTATCATTAGGTTGATCATATTTTTCCTTGGCTTAAGAGGGTCTCATCGACTTAGCATGCGTAGGTTAACGCGGTACAGGAGCTTAGGAAAATGTCAGCCTAGGTTGGCTTGAAGCATTTCTTCTCTGCTTTTCAACCCTCTTGACTACTTTGACGGCCTCTTCTAGTATATAGAATCTATGTACTTCTACAACATACGAATCTTATATTTGAGTCTAAAAATGAATCTCAACATTATGTAAGCCTTTGGTTCATCCATGTCTTCTCGGATCATTAGCATTTGAAAGTCTCTCATATAGTCATAAATAGATCAACTTCCTTAGCGAGATTCCTACAACTTTGCAAACATATCCTACAGGTAGGTCTTGGGTACTAATCTTCTTCTCAACAATCTCTTCATCTCTTCTTAAGTTTGCACATCTCATCATCCATCTCTCGTTCTAGCTACATTTACATTCTTCTATTACATGGTAGCATAACCAATAGACTCCAGCACATCAAGTCACACTTTAATGGCATCAGTATACCCATAACAATCAAACACTTTCTCAACCTTCTCTTTCTACTCTAGATATTCATCTGCATCTTTACTTCCACTAAAGGTTGGGATCTAGACCTTAACATTGTCAAGTCCTTGACGAACTCAACGCCCTTGCTCTTATGCTTGGTAATATTCAACCTCTTCTTCTTCCTATCCATCATCCTTTAGATCTGCATCCTTAATATCTTATAACTCTAGTTGTCATCTAGCAACTTAGTCTGTAACTCCTTCAGCACGATAAGGTTGAATTAAGTGATTAGCTTGACCACCTTAGCCATATCATGATGTGAACCGAATCTAAGGATAGACAAGGTTAGTCACGAGGGTGGGTCCAAGTTTATGGAAAGCTTGATGGACGAAGTCAGAACTACGCTAAAACAGGGAAAGTAAAGCAAGCAAACCCATAAACAGCTTCAAGGATATGATGCATTAGGGAACTTCCAAGGACTTACGTTACAACTCGATATGATGCATGAGATGGTCCGATGAGGATATTCACCACCTGGCCTTACTTTAGGGTTAAGATAAGAGTGAAGTGCATGCAAAAGTTGTAAGCAAGTTCATGAAAGGAAGAATATTCAATGTCAGATGTAAGATGATAATAATGTCCTCGTAGCTACATGTACAATAGGTAGTTATACCCGAAATATTAGGGCAACTTACCTAAAATGGAAAAGACTAAAAAGGGTACTATCTAAAAGAAGTAATGCACAATGAATAATAAGGATATAACTGAAAATACAACAAAAATGAGTATCTTGTAAGGAGGATTCTATTGTGTGCTTACTAAGACACATGGCTCTTTATGGATAGGTAACTTTTAGCAGAAAAGACAAACCATACGTTTAAGTTGGTGACTATCGAGTTGAGGTGCCAAGCCGGGATGGTAGGTCATCTATACTGAGTTGAGGAAATAATTCTTTTGAGGTGAATTCGCCTCAAACATATTTAATATGGTTCATATTTAGGTCAATTGAGTTGACGGTCAAATGAATCGAATTGATATAAGCTGATTAGGATATGGGATCAAATCCGGTTAGTCCATGTCTAAGTCCTCCTCGGGTTGAAAAGCGCTAAGATCGGCAACATTAAACACTTCTTACACTCCGAAGTATTCTAGAAGCTTAAGTTAGTATGCATTGTCATTAATCTTCTGGCGTATCCTAAGTGGTCCTTTAGCTCTGATAACTTGTTCTTCCTCTTATTAAGGAATTTTTCCTTACTCAAGTGTAACCACAATTAGTCTCTGAGCTGAAACTACTTAGTCTTGCTCCCCTTGCCTTTATCCTTTAGCTTTTTAGTGACTTTATCTATCTGTAGGGTAACTTGTTGGTAAATCTACTAAATGGACTAGGCTCTGGTTCTTGCCTTAGGATCTTCTTATTCAATGGATGGCATGGAGATATGATCAAGGGGTAGTTCAAGGTTAAAACCATAGACGACCTCAAATTGACCATGCCCAGTGGAGGCATATACTATCCTGTTGTAAGTGAATTTGACTATAAGCAGGCAAACGTCCCCATCAATTAAGTTTTTTCTTATTATAGCTCAAACCAATGATCCTAAGGTGCAGTTAACAACCTCAATCTTACTATTGGTTTAGGGATGGCAAGAGGTATTGAATAGCAGCTTGATTCCTATCCAATGCTAGACTCTAGAAATGGCTTAGAAATTTCAAGTCTTGGTCAAATACCATACTCCTTGGTACTCCATGCAAGCAAACTACTTTCTACAAAATCAAAGAAGCAATAGCCGAAGCATTGTTAGTGATACATCTTTGATGTCATACATACGGATGAGCATCATAACAAAAGGAAAATAAAAGAAGGCTAGCAAAGTCCAAGAAACTACCAATTAGATATGATACAGTAATTGATCCTACTCAGCCCATAATCCGTCAGCTATGAATCACCGGTATGAACTATAGGGTCACTTGCCATTACTCCTTATTAAAGGGAATAGATAAGAGTAAAAGGACAATGAAAGCACTAAGGTTGCTCAAAATGGAAACTTGTAATAATCTGATAATGAAGTGGTTGATGTCTACGTATAAAATGAATGGGGTTTATATACTAGCCCCATTAGGGTTACAAGGACATATGAAAAGACAAAAGGGTAATTTACAAATAAAACATGAAGACAACTTAAGGGAAACGTAGGAAATAGGAAATCTAAATAACATGAGCAACATAGATAACCAAATGAGATTTTCAGGAAAGGGCTAATGTTTGATTCTAAAGAACTGTTGGAGACGTTAGAGCTTTGATTTGAGTGGACCTGATTCTAGACAATCTATCTTGTCTGGAGCTGATTTGTTATGACTGTAGCGGACCTAACATAGCTATGGCCGACTTCGCATAGTTGGACCAACCTAATGCGGTAATGGCTGACTTGACATGGTAATGATCAACCTGTTTGATTTGATCCAGCATAGCTGCGCTGATATGGAATAGCTAAGTAGTCTCAACATGACCGAGTAGATCTTAGTCGAACAGACTTAAGTAAGCATATTAGTTTTAGCAAAGTAGAGCGAATGGGCAAGGTAGGACAATCTTGTAGAGAGGAATAGGTTAGTAGCACAAAAGATGTTGTCAAAGCACAATAGAACCATTTAGACCAGAGCAGAGCATACCTAACTGATTAGATCAAACCTAGAAGAGTAGAGCAGACCCGACTAGAGTAGGGCAGGGTGACTCTAGTATAGTAAGGAAGACTTGGCAAAATAGGGCATAAATAGTAGGCTAAGACAGAACTTGCAAAGTACATCAGGTCTTCTGATATTGCCAAAGTTCATAGATAGGTCTGTAGGAGAGCTTAGATAGGATAGAGCAAGGCATACTTAACATAACAAAGCAGAACCAATAGAGCTGGGCAAGCTATCCAACATTGATAGAGCTTATAAATAAGTCATCCATTCCCGTAGAGCTCATAAGCAAGCTTCCCATATAGTTTGAAACCTGATGTTGTTGGGTTGGTATCTAGAATCTTATCAATATACCTATCATTTTATAGTACAGATGAATGTAGGATTGCCTCCACTGGGAACAATTACAAACATTAGTACTAATTAATCTTCCTATTATCTAGCAAACTAAATTTATTAAGTGATTATTTATTAATACTCTAAATTACTAAACCATACTAATCTACAAACTAATGCCACTAACACATTGATTACAAAAACAATTACTAATAGCACACTTAATAGATAAACTTACTTCACTACTTAGTATAATATCACCATTAATCTTATCCTAATGATTATTATCTGCAGGGAATCACTAGTATATAAGTATTCTTCTCAAAATTATTTATGTCTAATCCTAATTGTGGCTATTAGAATCTCTTCTGAATTAACAACCAACTCGGATCGTATTAATGATATGTAATTTATCAATTTCCCTAAGAATACAACAACTTTCCTAATAATATCTCTACTATTAGGAGGAAGGTGTTCCAATGAATGAAATCAATTTAATAGAATTGTCTCTCGATACATTCTATTGAAATCAAGCCTAAGTCAATGTTGTACACTACATCGTACTTAAATTAATTAAGTTCAATTCATCAAGAATAGTAACTACTATTCCATGCACTTTGTTATACTAAGCATATGTAGCAAGTCCTAATGTACTACTTACACATGATAAAACAATAGTATAAACTAATAGAAATCATAATTAAAAAGAAATAGAATTAGGAATCAGGAAAAACCCCTTTTTATTCCATTGTAGAAGTCTCACGAATACACGAACAACAAAGTTTCGTTGATTCTCTTGAGTAATCCCAGGAAGAATGCAATTTACACTAATGATTATACAAAAGAAAAATTGAACAAAACCCAAAAAATGGTATAAAGATGGATGAATAGGTGTGTTGTAGGTTAGTAATATGATATATGATGTATGATCTAATGTCCTCCCTCTTGCGTATGAAAATTGTGGTATATTTATATTCTTCTCATCAAAGGGCTCATAATACACTACTTCAAGACATCTCCTGGTGTTAAGACATGTTCCACGTACTGGTTCGTATGATAAAGTTAAAGAAGAATAGTGAGTTCACTAACCTACATGGTGATGTATTTATGGGACAAACAATCCTACTCTGGAATTGAATTTAGAAAACCTGGTTGTACCTAACTAGGCTTACTAACTTAGGTAGAAGCATCTCTTGAGCACTAGCAACCCTAAAATGGAATCGATCTAAAACCTAAGCGTACCTCACTAAGCTCACTAACCTAGGTGGGAGTGTCACCCAAGGACTACCAACCCTAAACTGGGATTGATCTAAAACCTGGTTATGCTACACTATACACACTAACCTAAGCGGGAGCGTCTTTCGAGAACTAAAAACCCTAATTTAGGATCGATCTAAAAAACCTGGTCATGCCTTACTAGGCTTACTAACCTAGGCGGGAATGTCTCCCGGGGAAAAACAACACTAATCTAGGATCGATCTAAAGGACCTCGTCGTACCTTACTAGGCTTACTAACCTAAGCAGGAACATCTCTCGAAGACTAGCAACCCTAAATTAGGATCGATCTAAAACCTGGTCATGCCTCACTAGGCTCACTAACCTAGGTGAGAGCATCTCTCGGGGACTAGCAATCCTAAAATGAGATTGATCTAAAACCTAGTCATACCTCATTAGGCCCACTAACTTAAGTGGGAGTATATCTCCAGGACTAGCAACCATAATCTAGGATCGATCTAAAACCTGGTCGTGCTTCACTAAGTTCACTGCCTAGGCGGAAGCGTTTTTCGAGGACTAACAACCTTAATCTTGGATCGATCTAAAACCAAGTTGTACCTTACAACCTAAGCGGAAGTGTCTCTCGAGGATTAGCAACCCTAATCTAGGATCGATCTAAAGCCTCACTAGGCTCACTAACCTAGGTGAGAGCATCTTTTAAGGATTAGCAACCATAATCTAAGATTGATCTAAAAGACCTGGTCGTGCCTCACTAACCTCACTAAGCTAAATAGGATCATCTCTCGGGGACTAGCAACCCTAAACTGAAATCGATCTAAAAACCTGGTCGTACTTCACTAAGCTTACTAACCTAGGTGGAAGTGTCTCTCGAGGACTAGCAACCCTAATCTGGGATCAATCTAAAACCTAGGCATGCCTCACTAGGCTCACTAACCTAAGTAGGAGCATCTCTCGGAGACTGGCAACCCTAATCTAAGATCAATCTAAAAACTTAGTTATGGCTTACTAAGCTTACTAACCTAGGTAGAAGCATCACTCGAGGACTAACAACCCTAATCTAAGATCGATTTAAAACCTGGTTGTGCCTCACTAGGCTTACTAACCTAGGCAGGAGCGTCTCTTGAGGACTAACAACCCTAATCTGGGATCAATCTAAAACCTAAGCATGCCTCACTAACCTAGGCCAAAGCATCTCTGGGGGATTAGTAACCTTAATCTAAGATAGATCTAAAAACCTAGTCGTGCCTCACTAAGCTCACTAACCTAGGTGGGAGTATCACTTGAAGACTAACAACCCTAATCTAGGATCAATTTAAAACCTGGTTATGCCTCACTAGGCTCACTAACCTAAGTGAGAGAGTCTCTCGAGGACTAGTAACCCTATGATTGGGATGGATCTAGAACTTGGTCATACCTCACTAGGCTCACTAACCAAAGTAGGAGCATCTCTCAAGGACTCGTAACCCTAATATGGGATTAATCTAAAGAACCTAGTTATATCTTACTAAGCTCGCTAACCTAAGCGGGAGCGTCTCTCCAGGACTAACGACCCTAATCTAAGATTGATTTAAAGGACCTAGTTATATCTCACTAAGCTCACTAACTTAGGCGGAAGCATCTCTCGAGGAGTAGCAACCCTAAACCGGGATTGATCTAAAAACTTGGTAATATTTCACTAAACTTATTAACTTAAGCGAGAGCATCTCGTGGGGACTAGCAACCCTAGTTTAGGATTGATCTAAAACATGTGCATACCTCATTAGGTTCACTAGCTTAGGCAGGAGCGTCTCTCAAGGATTAGTAATCCTATGACTAAGATCAATCTAAAAACCTAGTCGTGCCTCACTAGGCTCACTAACCTAGGCAGGATCGTCTTTCGGAGACTAATAACCCTAATCTGGGATCGATTTAAAGGACCTAGTCGTACCTTGCTAAGCTGACTCACCTAGGCAGGAGCGTCTCTCAGGGACTTGCAACTCTAATCTAGGATCGATCTAAAGGACCTGGTCATACCTCACTAGGCTCACTAACTTAGGCAGGAGTGTCTCTTGGGGAATAGCAACACTAATCTCGGATCGATCTAAGACCTAGGCATGCCTCACTAGGCTCACTAACCTAGGCAGGAGCATCTCTCGAGTACTAGCAATCCTAATCTAAGATCAATCTAAAAACCTGGTTGTGCTTCACTAGGCTTACTAACCTAGGCTGGAGCGTCTCTCGAGGACTAGCAACCTTATTCTAGGATCGATCTAAAACCTAGTCATGGTTCACTAGGCTCACTAACCTAGGTGGAAGAGTCTTTTGGGGGCTAGTAACCCTAATTTGGGATCGATCTAAAGGACTTAGTCATGCCTCATTAGGCTTACTAACCTAGGTGGGAGCATCTCTCAAGAACTAGCAACCCTAATGTAGAATCGATCTAGAGGACCTAGTTGTACCTCAGTAGGCTCATTAACCTAAACAGGAGTATCTCTTGGGGACGAGCGACCCTAATTTGGGATCAATCTAAAACCCAGTCATGCTTCACTAGGTTCACTAACCTAGGCAAGAGCGCTTGTCGGGGATTAGTAACCCTAATTTGGGATCAATCTAAAAACTTAGTCATACCTCACTAGTCTCACTAACCTAGGTGAGAACATCTCTTAGGGACTAGCAACCCTATTCTAAGATCTATCTAAAGGACCTAGTCGTGCCTCAGTAGGCTCACTAACTTAGGTAGGGGCGTCTCTAGAGGACTAGCAACCCTAATTTGAGATCGATGTAAAACCTGGTTGTACCTCACCAGGCTCATTAACCTAGGCAAAAGCGTCTCTCTAGGACTAGCAACCCTAATTTAGGATCAATGTAAAAACCTGGCTATGCCTCACTAGGCTCACTAACCTAAGCAGGAACATCTTTCAGGGACTAACAACCCTAATCCGGGATTGATCTAAAACCCAGTCGTGTCTCATTAAGCTCATTAACCTAGGTGGGAGCATCTCTTTGAGACTAGCAACCCTATGATTAGGATTGATCTAAAACTTAGTCATACCTCTCTAAGCTCACTAACCTATGTAATAGTATCTCTCGAGGACTACCAACCCTAAACTAAGATCAATCATAAACCTGGTCGTGCTTTACTTAGCTCACTAACCTAAGCGGGAGCATCTCTCGGGGATTAATAACCTTAAATTGGGATCAATCTAAAACCTAATCGTACCTTACTAAGCTCACTAACCTAGGTAGGAGCATCTCTCGAGGACTAGCAACCCTAAACTAACCTCACTAACCTAGGCGGGAGCATCTCTCGAAGACTAGCAACCCTAAACTGGGATCGATCTAAAACCTAGTCGTGCCTTACTAAACTCACTAACCTAGGTAGGAGCGTCTCTCAGGGACTAACAACCCTAAATTGGGATTGATCTAAAAGAACTGGTCATACCTCAATAAGCTTACTAACCTAGGCGGGAACATCTTTCGTGGACTAGCAACCTTAAACTAGGATCAATCTAAAACCTGGTCATTCCTCACTAGGCTCACTAACCTAGGCGGGAGTACCCCTCGAGGATTAGCAACCCTAAAATGGGATCAATCTAAAGGACCTAGTCGTGCCTTACTAGGCTCACTAACCTAGGTAGGAGCATCTCTCGAAGACTAGCAACTCTAAATTTGATCTTAATGTTATGCCTTAAGGAACTGATAAAGAGAAGTGCCTTATGGAACTTACTAAGAGAAACCTGGTGAGGTAAAGTGCCCTATGAGCTCGTTAAAAGAAAGTTTGTGAACAGAGGGACCCAATGGGCACGTCTAAAGAAATCAAGTGTCCTATGAACTCACTATAAGATCTTTGCAAGAAGAAGTACCTTATGGGCTTGTTAAAAGAACTTAGTGAATTGAAAGGCCTTATGAGCACGCTTGAGAGAAACTTGGTGAATGCCTTATGGGCTTATTGAGAGAAACTTCATGAATAGAGAGGCCTAATTTGCTCGCCTAAAGAAATCAAACGTCTTATGAGCTCACTACATGATTTTTGCAATAAAGGAAGTATTGTACGCTAAAGGTAATTGAGGAATAGAGACGCCCTATGGGTTTGCTAAAGACTTTGAATAGATGGAAGGCAAGATAGCCCATTCGAGAGCTAATTAGGATAAAAACTTGTCTAAAAACACTACCCAATTTTTTAGGAAACTATTTATAGAAAAACCCTTTTGGTGAAAACCATTTATGTTGAAAAAGACATTTGGTATAATTTCCTTTATTTTAGGAAGGATGAGAAAAGCTCGAACTCTTAACCCCTTTTTTTCTTTTTTTAGAATGGATTGAAAACTTAGCTAACTAAGCGGACATGGACTTGAAATAAAGATACTTTCTCTCTCTTTTTCCTTTTTCAGTTTGCTAACAGGTAAAGAATCCTTCCTTAATAATCACATGGGGCCTCTTGTGTTCCCCCTAATTTGGATGTTGAGCTGTTTGGTAGGGCATTGTAATTTCAAACATCATCAAAAAGGTAACTCATAACTAGTTTAATCAAAGAGTACTTCCTTGCAAACTCTCAATCTAAATTACACTCTTGACTACAGTCCCAAAATTATGATTTATTTTGCATGTGATACACTTTGATGAATCCATTCAGTCTTTTTTTATTGAACATTATGAAAATAGGATTTTGGTCCAAGGGTTTCAAAAAGAACTGACGAAAAGGCCTATTTTGAAATAAATATTAATCCAGAGTGTATAAGTTGAGAACCTTAGGAACAATTAGAAATATAACTGCCCTAGCTTTAAAAACAACGTTTATTAAAGATAAATTATCTTTAAAGATCAAAAGAGTTTTTACTTATGTAAGAGTGGAATTGTAAGTGGGAAGGCTAGGTGTGAGAGAGGCTTCAAAGTGGATATAGAGATTTTGGGTTTTTGAGCTTGCACTGTAATTCAAAGCTTTGCATCTTTGGGACTATTTAGGCTTTGAATTTTGATTTGACTTCCCTTGCTGGGATATGATATGGCTTTCACTTGGCTCTTGACTTACACTTGAGCCTAATTTTCCAACCTCTTTTCCTCATCTTATCCTTTTTCTATTTTGTCATTACTTTACCCTACTATTCTTTTGTTGTTCTTTCTTTTTCATTTAGCCCCAACTCTCCATTGCCAAGTTTTTACCTCTTAAGTGATTTACGATCCTAAATTCATTGATTTTTATTGTATAGGCTCGAGTAAGGTAAGTAAAAGCTCAAGGTGCTTAACAAGGATGTAGCTCTTCCTTATTTCAAAAAACATAACTTATTAGAAATAAATTTTTCTTTTGAATTTAACATTACTGAAGCAAGTACAAACCAATTTTAATCCCTCTCTCCTTATCAATGACCCTAACCTCCGAATTGGACTATTGTAGGGTGACTCTCAATAAAGTTTAAATTTGAAAAATTCTTTAAATAGGTCAAACGAGGTAAAAAAGAGATGATTGTGTTTAGGATTCGAGAAATGAATGCCTAATTTAATTTTAATCTACGTATCACATTCAAAGTAAACATCCTTTAAGAAATGAGACCAAAATATCCTTACCTTTGTGTCACTCAACTCTCAAAGTGTTTTAGGTTAGTGTGCAGAAAATAGTTTGCCTCTTTTTATTCTAAACCTTTTAAAAGTGAGTTACCGATTCCTTAAGGAGAACTTCTTTACTCTAACAAAACTGTAATCATTCCATTAGAAAAGGCAATTGTATTATTCCAACTATTACAGACTTTATTAAAAACAACTTTCTTTGCCCCTAACTTAACAAGCACCCAATTACTTGAAACAACTCGTGAGCTTATCAGAAAGCATTGGTAAGCTTAAAAGAAATGGAGCTCTACGCGACTTAGTTGGATTATCCTCATGACTTGAAGAAGGAACATCTTGTTGTAGCTCTGGCTGAATGAATTTTGCATCAATTAGGAGTTGAATTTTATTCTTCAATATCCAGCATTTTTCAGTAGAATGCCCCTTCTAACCCATATGATAGTCACATCTTGCTTCTAAGTCAAAGCTATGTGGTTTGTAATTTGAATTAAGGGCTTCACAACCTATAACCCTCGCTACTTTTAAATGATAAAAGAGTTGGGTGATTGATATCTTCAGTTGAGTGAATTGTCTCCTTTGAGTCCCTTAGGTTTGTTCTTTCTCCTTCGACTTCTTTTTACTTAAGCCTCCTTCATCACTTGCACTTACTGACACTTGATCAGTGTTGAACGTCGGGTGTTGAAATCTTCTAAGCATGGGGCCTATTGCCATTTCTAAATTTGTAGTGCTCTTTTATATTGTGGCTACCTTTTCTTCCAAATTCGAGAATCTCCTTTCCAGGTTTGAATCTTAGGACCTTTGGAGAGTAGTGATCATTAGGAACAAAATTTGCCATTATTGGGCCATCTGATGCATCATCTTTTCAAAAGAGGCAAGTCTGTCGTCAGCCATGTGAACTTAATTAGAAGAATTTCTTTACTAGTTAACAACTATATTTTTCTTTTCTTTTTTTTTTAAGAGAGAGAGAGAGAAAGATAAAGCTTTATTTTATAAAAATGGTAGATTTTTTTTGTTTTGGCTTTTTAATTGCAATTCCTTAAGTGAGAGAGTGAATACTCTATTAAAGGATTGTCTACAAAGAAGGAATAAAAAAAAAAAAAACAAGAATGAAAGGGTAAAGAGAAAAATTTAATTTTGGAAAGATCAAAGTACAGGGAACAAAAAAAAAAAGGAAACCTAGCAATTATTCGAAACTTTAAAATTTATTCAAAGCCCTTTAACTCCATCTAAAGTTTCTAATCTAACTCTTGCAGTTGGGCCTTAATCTTGTTCAGCATTTCTAAAGCTCAATTCAAGGTCCTCTCACTTGTTTCAACTTGAGCTAACAAGGCCCTGTTAGAGGCCTCAGTATGCCTAGCCCTCTATTTCCAATAAGTAGCTTCTGCTTGTAGCAGCGGCTCATGAATCCCTAGGGCATCTGGCAGTCATTGACTCTTTAATTATTCTCTTGTTAGTTACCTACCAGTCTTAGGTTTACATAATTCATGGACAAGAATTAGTCATTAACATAGAAAAAGAGAGCACATAGAAATATGCAGGAATTAGGATCATTTAGGTTAATACATTACTCCCTTAAGTTGCAACCTTACTGTTATTTCTAAAGACTTGATTGCATTAAAAATCTTGAATGATTAGTAGGGCTATAATTTCTTAAGGGTATTGTATTAACTCAAGCTTGGAGGGGAGTATATGCAATTCGGGTAAGTCTTGAAAAGGTCCTTAAGTTTGTGACCTTACTTGTTAAAAAACACTTTCATTAGTCACATTGAGCTTAAGTAAGCCAGCCTAATCAACCCCGAGCGATGGTTACACCATAGCAGCCGAAGCTTACATAATGGCCCCTCTCCTAAGGTCTTAAGACGGCCTGGGTTTGACCGCATCTACCTTGCATCTTTGATGCAACAAATGACCCCCCATATCCTAATGCATGTGATATATAAGATAGATAAACAAAAAGATGAGAGTGAATTTTAGAAAAATATAGGGGAAGAAGCTTCAGGTTTATCTTTTCTCTTTTATAACAATACTACCCTAAAATCCTGAAGAATGTATGCAAAAAAGGTGAGTTCTAGAGGTCCTTAAACTCTATAACCTCATGAGTTTCTTACAAAAATGGTTCCTTAGTTACATCGAAGTTTAAGTTAGGTAGCATAATCGGCCTCAAACAATGGTTATCCCACTATACTCGAAACTTACACAACGGCTTCCCTTCTTAAGGTCGTAAGATGGTCCAGGTTCGACCGTATCTATCATTTATTCATGGTATGAGAAATAAATTCCCTCTTCAAAACAGTTGAATACATAAAACTAAACTTGCAAAAACATTAGTAAAGTTATGATACAAAAATAACAAAATAAATTACACTAGGGTGATTTTTAGGGATTAATTTTAATTTTAGAAAGTCGAATGCTTAACCCTCTTAACGTTCCCTAATGGAGTCGCTAAGCTATCCAGCCTAGTTTTTTGCCCTCCTAGTTTTTATAAAATAAGCCTTCTTTAAACGAATCAGTACTCAACCCTACCTGTTTAATATCGACCCTCGAGTAGGGTTTAAAAAAAACTATTTTTCAATTTGAATATATATAAGAGTCACCACTCGACCGAAGTTGGGAAAATAGTTAAGTTATAACCAATTGGGTGAATTAGTTATTACTTAGCCACTAGTCTAATAATTAAAACTAATTTTATAAAACGATTTTTGAAACTAGAGAATCTAGATTCGAATGTTAGGAATTTTAAACCCTTATAGGTACCATTAGCATTCCAAATTTAATATTAACCTTAAAAATCACTTTTCAAAAAACAAAACTCAATTTTTCACCCAAATTGGATAATTTGAATAATCTAAACTAAAACGGAAAATCAAGTTTTTATTTTTTATTTTTTACCATCGTCTCGTACGTACCTACGTACCCGTTATTCAAAATCATTCTTACATTGTTCTTTTTATAAAACTTTAGTAAGTTAAGTTGATTTTAATTTTTGAAAAAAGTCGAGTTTACATTTTATTCGATTTGATTTATTTAAGGAAAAATTCCTAAAATAAAGAAGGTCCTAAATTGGAATTCTTTGCTTTTTTTTTTTGAAAAAAAATTTCTAAAAAGTCCTAAATTTGAAAAGGATCCAAATATATTTATATATTTTTTTCTTTGAAAACTTGATTTTTCTAATTATTAAAAATAATTTTATTCCCTATCCTATTTATTTTATTTTATTTTTATATCATCTTATTTATTTATTACTTATTATATTTTATCTATTTTATTAAACTAATAAAAATAAAACAAAATTACTCTTTTTATTTTTCTTCTTCTTTTTTTCTTTTTTTTTTCATTTTCTTCCTTTTTTTTCTTGTTTTTCTTTTTCCCTTTTTTCTCTTTTTTTTTCATTTACATTTATGTCACGCCCCGAAGCGGCAGAGTCATAATAGCCCCGTCATGTAAACCATCCTAAGATAGAAGTTGGCCTTATAATCGCTATCTTAGACTTAATCTACACAAGGCATCCACGACAAACCCGCTTTGAAATAAACAATTTGTAATTTAAATAAATTATTTACTTAAGAAAGTGAGGAAATATATATATACACGATAATTCAGTTATTACATTAGTCAAAAATGAAAAATTCTAAAATAAAACAAAACCTTAAAAGTATGTGTTTATTCTTCAATGTTTTTCCTTACTCCCTAGGATCTAGTAGTTGCTAGCTTTAGAGTAGTTGTTTGCCGCATCTTAGCCAGTACCTGCACGACGTTTATAGGGATGTGAGCAACCACAACTCAGTAAGTTATGATAAAGGACTTAAAACTATACCATAAACACAACAAGGTTTTCAATCAACTTATTAGGTGCAATGCATGTATAAGCAAATTCCATCGTACGACGTTGTTCGGCCCATTGTGAGATTAGAGAAATTGTGCCCGCTCTAATCCGGGTTGAGGAGTTGTCATTAATACAACAGCTCACGACCAAACCCAAGCTTATGCAATGGAGACCTCGCTCTTCCCTCGACTACCTTTGAACCATTGACTTCACCCTCGCCGCGACTTCCTCTCCTGTCACTTAGTTCGACTGACGATGAAGAAAGGACAAATTGCAATCCTGCGCTATCCCTTTCAAAGGGGTCGGTATTTGGCTGGAGAGTCCTAAGTTCCCCTAATGGGTTGCCATGTAGGTCCAATTATGATTATAGGTCATATATTTGATTAGGTCCAGTTTAGGGTGATCAATCATTTCATATAAACCATACAATATAAGCTAGGACAACAAACAGAATCATAGCATCACTCATAATCAAACACATGCACACATCCAACTATCTAACAAGCACAACCAAGCATAATCTTAAGCCTCCAAATACAACATCGTATTAATCCTAACTTACCTCGACTCCTCGCTCACTCACTCGAGGTCCGACTTGCTCAGGCCATCGCCGATCATCCCTATAATACAAACGTGGTTTCAGTTTGTCATATAACTATTATAGGTTCATTTTATCCTATAACGTTTATTGTTATGTTTTGTTTAGGGTTTAATATGCCTAATTATCTAGATCTTAAGTCTTTTACAATTATTCTAGGTTTGGGGTTAAGTTCGGGTTCGGTTTCTGCTTCCGCATCAATTTCTAAATTAGGTTCTAGTTCGATTTTTAAGTTCTAAATATGCTCGAATCCTAATGTAAAATTAATCACATTAAGCTCGAGTGTTCAAATATCCTATTAGGTCTTAATTCAATATTCTAAACTATTCGGTACACGTTATTCCTAATTGGGATATCGGATTTATACCCGATGTGCGAAAATCTTACATTTTTATACAATTACCTAAAATTAAATCTTAATTCAGATTTAGTATTATTCTTATTTTATTCTAATATTATTTAAATAACTCTAATGTTTTAGATTTATTAATTTTCAATTCCACATATTACTAATTTCTTATAATAACTACCTAATTTCCTAAATTAACTATACTTAATACTTCAAAGACTTGGATTAGGTTTCCACATCAGAGATTAACATCCCTAAACATCTAATTACTATCTAAATCAGTAATTAGTATCTTAATCACCTAATTAACCCAAAATTACCTAATTTTTCCATCATTTTAAGGCTAAAAATTAACGTAAAAATTTTGAAAATTAATTTTAGAAAAATGGCTTCATAACACTATTCTATATCACATAAGCATTCTACAAAAAAAAAAATTGAGATCCAAACTACACTCTTAATCCTATTTATTTCTCGTTCTAATCATGCTCGGTTTTGCTCAATTTGTTAAGAACCCAATTTAGACATGATTAAACTCAATCACTATTTTTTCCTAAATTTACGTACAATAAAACCTCAGAATAACAAGTTTCATAATTTTCTAAGAATATTTACTATTTTTAATAAAATTACATAAAATCGGGTTGGAAATCGAACTCATCGATCTGGATGTCTCTGGCCACCGCCGGCCTCCATGGCCTTGTCGGCCGGTCTGGGCACTGCCACCATCGTGTAGTGGTAGTGGCCGTTCACTCCTAGCTACTTGTCGGATCTAGGTTCTCCTTTGTAGCCCTAACTGTACAGTTTTTCTTTTTTTTTTCTTTGGTTTTTCTCTCAATTTTCAAGTCTCTCTATTTTTCTCAAATCCTTAATCGTCCAAAGGAGTTCTCTGAATTTTTTTCCTATTTATAGACGTTTAGGGAAATTATTGTGCATTAAATTGGACAAGATATTGTCCAAATCTCTTAATTTTTTGCTTTTGAGTTGCCTTAATTTAATTGGCTGATTTTTTTCTATTTTTTCCCAACTGGCACAACTCAATTCTGGACCATTCCTTATTTTTCTTGATTTTTCCTTAATTAATTATGAATTTTCTTTAAGTATTTAGTATTATTTTAGCACATTACGCGTATTTTAAGTAATTATGTGTATTTCTATATAAATGTAAATTCATATATAGTACAAATAAATATTCTTAAATATTATTTAGATCATTTTATGATTTTTAGTATACATATAATTTATCTCTAGCGATTCGTTAATTATCGGAATGCATTTTACGCATTTTCGATAAATAACGAGTTATATGCTTAAAATTTGAAATTTTTATATTCTTTTATTTTATTGCTTATTTTCTTAAATTCAAACTTACAGGATCATTTTACCAATATTTCTAGCTTTACTTTATAATTTAGGCTCGATTGGGTCTTTCAACCGATCAAAACCTCGAATAGCTAATTTTGGGGCTTACAATTTACATAAGAAAATAAATAGATAAATTAAATTAAAAAAAAAAACTAAACAAAACAAAAGAAATAAAAGAAAACAAATCAAACAGAAAATAGGGCTATACTGAATATTGGATCAAGATGCGGGTTAGGGCGTAGGTCGAACTTCAAGTCAATTGGCTGGGTTCGAGTTGAATCAAAAGTTGGATCTTCAAATCAGGTTGAGTTGTCTCCAAGTTCTCCAACGACAGCAACAAGGTGGTATGGTACAGCTCACTCGAATCTCCAAATCAATTGGGAAAGGGGATTTTTATGGTTTTCTAATTTAGGGATGGGTAGGGGGTAGGTTCGATGCGGTGGTTAATGGAGCTCGTTTGGGTGGTTTTGGAAGTGGCAATCAGCGGTAGTGGAGCTGCTCTTACGATAGCGGCTGTTGGGTTTGAATGGGTGGTTAAGGTAGGGGTTTTGAAGTATGGAAAGCTCGGCCATAGACTTAGTTTGGGGCTAAGGTGGTCGAAGGTGGTGATTCGAAAGGTAGTAGTAGTGAAGTGGTTATGGTTATAAGGTAGTGGTTCAATGAGGTAGTTAGGAAGTACGTCAGCAATTGAGAGGGGGTAGAATGGGATGCTTACAAGGTAAGGAAGCTAGTAAGGGTGATGGTATGGCTCGGAGGTGACTAAAAAGAGAGAGTCGAAGAGAGAGAAGATTTAATGGTTGAGCTAGAGAGAGAAAGTGTTGCGAAAGAGGGAGATGGTGTTTTCTACTGTTCGTGCGAGGTTGTCTGTGTTCATAGACATCCCTAAGCCCCTATTTATACATGAATTTAACCTAGAAACTAAGGAAACTTAAAATCGGATTTGAATGCAAATGGCTGAAATTTAAGTTTTTTTCCAATTTTGGAAGCTTGATTTGAATGCATTTTTGACCAAATTTGGACGTGTTAATGGGTTTAATTCAAAGTAGGCTAAGTGTTCAACAAGATCAAAGTAGGAAATTGCGTTTGTGTATGTGAAATTCGTATGAAAATTAGAGCTAAAGTGGAGGGTGTAGGCTGTTCTTGCCTAGGAAAGTGGAGGAAAGTTTAGAGAAAATGGGGGAAAATTAAGAGAAAGAGAGGGAAAGTGTTGATGTGTCAATGCTACGTTAACCAACCCTAACCTACTACGTGTCATCACATGATACATGGCAGTTGACGTGGCATACCATATAACGTTACATCAGCATGTCATCGCATCCCAAGCTACCACGTGTCAAGACACATGGCGTAATCAAGTCTTGACGTGTAGCAGTTTCCAATGTGAAAAAAAATAAACTTTTTTGTACTCCCACCAAGCCTCGAACCCAAGACCTCATGCTCATACCTAATATCAAGTCCATATGCTTATCTATTAGGTCGTTGGCCTGTACCTTATCCATATGTGCAATTGACCAAGTCAGCTTGGACTAGATTCAAATCTAAGCCTAGGCCCAAAGACACAACTTCTAAACTTATTTCAAAATTAAAAAATCTACCCTAATAAAATGTTATTTTCTAAATTTCCTAAAATCTTCTATTTTTTCAATTATTCTATTTCTTGTAATTTTTTCAACTTTCTAACTTTTTTCAAATTTCATTTTCTAAATTTCTTATTACTTTTTTTTTCTTTGTAAATTTCCTATTTTTGATATTTTCCAAATTTCTTAATTTTTTTTTTTGCTTTTTCTTATCGTTTTGTATTTTTCTAAAATTATTATTTATTTTGAATTTCTTTATTTTTTGGGTTTTCTTTAATTTCCTATTTTTTTTGTGTTCTTCCTAATTTAGGACCTATTTAGAAATAAAAATACAACAAAAATAAAATAAAATAAAGGAGGCAAAAAATTAGGTATCTATAATCACCATAACCTTCTTCATGTTGGGGAAGAGCTCGAAGATTGAATACCTAAAGTATCTTTTTATTATCACCCCAGTGTTTATCTCTTAGTTGTGCCTCAAGGCCATAAAGGGCAATACTTCTCTTATACCCTTAGCATCATTGGGTTAAAGCTCCTTCGAACCTCTAGTTCAGACCAGAGTGGTCCACTGTATCCAAAAGTCTGCTTCTTTAGGTGACTCTACCACTAAGAACTCATCCTACCAGCCGTTTAAGGAATTTATCAAACTTACGAACAGTTTCTACCTTAGATGGCTCTAGAGGTACGTCCATCCATTCAAATTCTTCTAAAAGTAAAAGCGGTTAAACAATTCTAAAGTGGCCCGTATCACTAGGTACTTGCATAACCTCTAGAATGCCTTCAATACCCTCTACCCATTAGGAGGGACTTATGTTGGACTATACCGGTAATAGTCAAAGAGTTCCTTCTTGAACTCACTTAAAGGGAGGCACTGCCCATACTTTAAACACTTTTTAAACACCGTAAAGTGCCTCTTCGATAGTAAAGGTACCCTTTCCTCCCTTATCAACAACTGTACTTGCAACCATGAAGTTCGCTAAGACCTAGTTAACAGCAAAAGGCTTACTCTTACTAATATGACCACTCGAACCTCTGTCTATTCTAAGCCTGGTGTATAGGTTTGTGGCCTCAAGTAAGGGATCATCTAAATAAATATCCCTAGGGATGGCGTTGATGAGCCTTATTCTATCCAATGCCTCAACCATTACTCTCAAACTGTCATCTAATTGTACCAACAATGAGACTTCATCCTTCCCCCCTTGGGGAGGGTCACACCTTGTGGCTTTAGAGTTGGTGGTCAAATTGTGATTAAACGCATTGGAAGGTATCTTACATGTGTTTGCTCCACTATTAGTCGACATCTTGACATTGAAAAAGTAAAGAAGCGTAAAGAACTTCGAAGAAAGTTAAGATTTGTTGGCAAAAAGAAAACGAAAGAAATTGATATGCTGAACTAAGAGCAAACAAGGGCGATAATATTGAGATGGGTCTAAGCTTGCCAAAAGCTTGAAATGAAGGGTAAAAAAATGTGAAATGGGGAAATAAGTGAAAAAGATGAACAAGCAATACCATGAACGACTCCAAGGATATGATGCACCAAGGAAACTCCGCAAACTCACAAAGCTAACTTAATATGATGCACGAGCAACTCGGTGAGGTTACTTGCCTTCTAACCTTACTTAAGGGTTAGGATAAGTGTAAGAAGGGGAAAGTAAGCATACTTAGCTCACGAAAGGAGAAGTATATTCGATATCTGATGTATATGATGATTATTATGGCTACATATCATGAGGGTACTTATACCTGAAATGTTAAGGCATCCTATCTAAAATGAAAAAGACAAAAAGGGTATTTCCCAAATGAAATAATGTATAAGGAATGACAAAAGATACAAAAGAAAAAATCAAAGAAATCAATGATTAATGTAGTAGAATTTTTTCATACAGGACCGAATACATAGCAATAGGTCAATGGAGATGCTTTTGGTGGAAATAGACAAATGGTACGATTAGGATAAAGGTTACTGAACAAAGGTACCGAGCAAACTAGGGACCTTCTAAGCAGACGTTGGTACGAATATGTGTTAGGGTTCTCGACACCAATACTACCAAGCTGAATGTTAACATAGTCATGGCTGAGTAGACGTGTGAGGGGTCAGACTGTCAATAGGGCATATTTCAGGTCGACACTCGACTATTAAGAGATGAGAAGTTACTTAGTTCAACACTTAGAGTTGGTTGGTAGTAAGGATCAACTCATCCTTGGCAGGAGTTGGTTGAAACAGTAGAATTCGCTTCACTAGCCCCTTAAGACCTCACATTTAAGCTAGTGTTAAAGGTCCAGTAGCTTGATTCCTATATCTCCTCTAGGTTGATTTAGATTTAGGATCGAATCCGATTGGTCCTTGCTCAATTCTCTCTCAAGTTAGTAGGGGCATAGGTCAGTAATATTGAAGATGTTAAAGACTCCATAGTCCTTAGGTAATTCCAATTGATAGGCATTGTTGTTGATCTTTTGGAGTATTCTGAAGGGACCTTTAGCTTGATTAGACAACTTATTCTTTCTTTTGTTCAAGAACCTCTCCTTACTCAAGTGCAACTACACCAAATCTCCAGGATGAAACTATGCTAACTTCCTTCCTTTACTCCTTTCTCTCATTCTCTTAGTAGCTTGGTCAATCTATTGAGTAACTCTCTCATAGATTAACTACAGAGATTGTGCTAGGGCTCTTGCACTAGGGTGTTCTTGTTGGGAGATGGGTATAAGGGCATGGTCAAAGGGTAGCTCTAGATTAAAGCCATAAATAACTTCAAAGGGTATTTGTTTGGTGGTGTCATTTACAGTGCGGTTGTAAGCAAATTCTACCATAGGCAAACAAACATCTTAATCAATTAAATTCTTCCCCACTATAGCTTAAAGCAATGATCCTAAAGTACAATTGACTACCTCTATTTAGTCATCGGTTTGGGAGTGATAAGAAGTATTGAATAGTAGTTTAGTCCCCATTCAATGCCAAAGAGTCTTTTAGAAATGGCTCAAAAAGTTTGGATCTCTATCCGAGACTATACTTCTCCGCATGTTCGTAAAATCAAACAATCTCCTAAAAAAAGAGAAAAGCAATAGTCAAAGCATTATTAGTTTTAAAGTAGTGTACAAAATGTGTCATTTTACTAAATCTATCCACGATGACTATTGCAGAATTTTTACCTCAAACAATTTTTGATAATCCAAAAGCAAAATCCATGCTCAACTTTGTCCAAGGTCGGGTTAAGAGAGGTAAAGGCATTGCTTTCCTTTATTTGGTTTAGCACAGCTCTCAATAATTTAGTGCACATCTTGCCTCATCTTTGACCAAAAAAACCGTCCACTCAATAACTCATGCATTCTCTTCTCCCCAAAATGTCTGGAAAGTCTACTAGAATTAGCTTCTTTAATAAGTAATTCTTTCAAAGAACAGGTCAGTACGCATAACTTGCCTCCATGGAATAGATACCTATCTTCCATATGATAGTCATCCACTATTCTTCCTTCGGCACATTATCCAAATATAGGACCTAAATGAGTATCATGTTGATTTGTTCTTTAATGATCGCAAACCCTAACAGTCTGGTCTACAACTCGGTAATAAGCATATGTCTTGTGGATAGAGCATCAGCAACTATGTTATTCTGACCTTGCTTGTATTTGATAACAAAATTAAATCCTTCTAGAAATTCAATCCATCAAGCTTGGTGTTTAGAAAGCATCAATTGGCTCTATAGATATCTTAAGGATTCATTATCCGTATATATGACAAATTCCTTTAACAGGAGATAATGTTACCATCTGCAAAGAGCTTGAATTAATGCTAAAAGTTCTTTGTCATAAACAGAATAATTCAGTTGTGTTCCTCTAAGCTTTTCACCATGACAGGCGATAGGTCAGCTTCTTTGCATTTGTATAGCTCCGATGTCAACACCTGACGTATGGAATTCAATCTCAAACACTTGGTGAAAGTTGGTTCAACCTCGTTTTTACCTTAGCAAAACTCCTCTCTTCTTTCTCTCCCTACTTTAACTCTATATTCTTCTTTATTAGCTTAATTAAAGGTGCTACTATAGTACTGAATCCTTGGATAAAATATCAGTAGAAGGATGCCAATCCATGGAAACTCCTCACCTCGGTGCATGAAGTTGGGGTTGGCCACTCAAAAATGGCTTAAACTTTCTCATAATTAACTTTCAATCCTCCTCTACTAACTACATAACTTAAGAAGATCACCTCTTCCTAATAGAAACAACATTTCTTCATGTTTTCGAACGATTTCTCTGCTCAAAGGACATTGAAAATAACTCGAAGATGGTCAATATGAATTGTCAAGTCAACACTATAGATAACGATATCGTCGAAGTAGATCGTGACAAACTTCCCAGTCATATTTCTTAAAATATGATTCATCAATCTCATAAAAGTGCTCGGGGTGTTTGATATCTCAAATGTCATGACCATCCATTCATATAAGCTATGTCTAGTCTTAAGAATAGTATGCCATTCATCCCCTTGCCTCATTTGAATCTGGTGGTATCCCGATTTCAATTCAATCTTGCTTAACACCCTGGCACCACTTAGTTTGTCTAACATATTGTCTAGCTTCAAAATGGGGCACCTATACTTGATTATAATCTTATTGATAACTCAGCTATCCATACACATGCGCCAAGTACCATCCTTCTTTAGCATAAGCAATGCAGGCACAGCACTGGGGTTAAGACTTTCTCTTACATATCCCTTCTCTAATAGCTCATTGACTTAGTTCTGGAGATCTACAACTTATTCAACATTCATTCTATATGTAAGCTTGTTTGATAGTATAGGCTTGTTCCATAGTGTAGCACTAGGTCAATGCAATACTCAATACCTCCAAATAGGGGTAATCCTTCAGGTAACTACTCGAGGAAATAGGTCAGAATATTCATTGAGGAACTTCTCGACCTCCTCTGGCAACTTCATTTATTCCTTCAGTTCTAGTAATCTCTTTACTAATAGGAAGGTTTGCAAGTTAGACTTAATGGCTACTTGGAGCTCGGCTCTACTTCGTACCAAAGCCTTCTTCGATCCTTTGGCTAATTTGGCTTATAATTTACTTACTTGACTCGGGGTCATAGGATTTAAGGTAATTTTCTTTCCATCCTTTACAAGCATATATGTATTCCTGAAACTATCATGAATAACCCTCCGATCAAAAAGCCAAGGTCTACCAAGCAATACATGTGGTATACACATGGGTAACACGTCATAAAGAATTTCATCAGAGTAATTGCTAATAGAAATCGACAGCAATACTTGCTACATGATATGTAGTACTTCCTTCTCATTTAGCCAACGTAACTTATATGACTTTAGATGTGAGATAATCGACAACTTAAGTTTCTTAACCAAGTTAGCAAACACTACATTGGTACAACTTCTATGGTCCACTATGACCCTACAAACTTGCTCATTTACTTTACAAGTAATGTGGAATAAGTTCTCTCTTTACCCCTCCTCAATAGAGGGATTTTATACTCTTAATACATCGAACAACCAAGGTTAGTTTTTCTAGGTCCTTAGCAAACACATCTTTCTCAACTAGTTCATTATTAACCTCAACCTCTTCTTCCACTCCTCTTCTATCCTTAGATTCCTCATCCGTGCTATCTACTTTAACCTTCAGGGCATCTCCCTTGATAATCATAGTTTTCCTATTCAAACATTAAGCGATCATGTGCGTAAACCCTTGACACTTAAAACACTTGATCTAGCTCATCTTCCTCCTAGATCCTTTTGCCTCCTCATAAGTTCTCAGTGACACATCACCATCAATTGGTCAACCCTTCTGTTCATCTCTGATGTCTGTCCTTTTATTAAGTTAGGCATTGTACTAAGCTTAGTAACTTCCCTAAGCAAGTTAGTTTAATTAAATTAGTCAGCTCAACCTATTCTTCTTCTATCTTTCCACTCGTTAGGCTATTCTTATAGCCTCATCCAATACAGTGAACTATTGAAGTTCCACGATATCTCGGATGTCACTTCTTAATCCAATAAGGAATTTAGATACTATTTAGGTTGGTGGTTTACTCACTTCACATCAGATTATAAGCATTTGGAATTCCTAAATGTACTCATCAATAGTTTAGCTTCCTTATCTCAGCTCTTAAAGTTTAGCAAAAGTATCCTGTAAGTAGGTATCTGATATAAATCTATTTCTGAGAATTCTTTTCATCTTGGGACAAGTGCTAACTTCTCTATATCCTTCTCACCTCTTCATGGTCTAAAAGTTCTTCTACCATAATGCAACATACCTTAAGAATTCTACAGCAGCAACTTTCACCTTTTCACAATCCTCATATTGATAACAATCAAAAACACGTTCTACCTTCTCTTCCTAATCTAAAGAGTTGTCAACATTTCTAGAACCATTAGCTCGAAACCTAAAGCTTCACATGATCAGTAGCTCAAGATGCTTATGCTCGCTTCTCTTCCTCATTAGATTCTTCTTCTCCTTCATAATCTATATCACCATTGTCAATCCTTCTTCATACTTATCCTCCTACTCCTCCATCTTAAGTTTGTTAAGTTGGGATATGTCCTCTCATAGGTTAAGAGATTTGGGGAGTAATCTTCATGACCTTGACAGGTCAAAAGGACAATGCATAAACAGCTCTAGTCAAATTGGCTATAAGGTTAGCTATCTCGTCAATTTGTTCACCTATACTCCTAGGGGTGTATTAAGGTTGTCATCTATGGTGGGTAACATTGCTATTATCATCTCTAATACCAGCATTGATAACAGCTATAGGTACAACAACTATCTTAAAGAATAATAAACCTAACTAAAACTTGCTCTATTTTCATATGTTCAAAACAAGGCAAAACAGAATATACGGCTATAGCAAACTACTATTCCTTTTACTTATTATGAAACTCATAGCTAACTTCTATGCAACTACAACACACTATCATAACAAACACGATTCACAAGAAATCTCAAACATAACTTACACAAATGAAACCTCTGTTCTAATACCAAGAGTATACGCTGCGCTAAGAGCAGACAAGGACAACAGTATCAAGATAGGTCTAAGCTTGCCAAAAGCTTAAAATGAAGGGTGATGAAATGCAAAAATGGGGAAATAAGTAAATGAGATGAATAAGCAGTACTACGAACGATTCCAACAATATGATGCACTAAGAAAACTCTGTAGACTCACAAAGCTAACTTAATATGATAAATGAGCAACTCGATGAGGTCACTCGTCACCTAATCTTACTTAAGGGTTAGGATAATAGGAAAATAAGCATAATTAACTCATGAAAGGAGAAGTATTTAATCTTGAAATGTTAGGGCATCTTACCCAAAATGTAAAAGACAAAAAGGGTATTGCCCAAAAGAAGTAATGTACAAAGAATAATGAAGTGTGCAAATGAAAAATCAAAGAAATCAATTATTAGTGTAGCAAAATCGTTTCACATGGGACGAGACACATAGCAATAGGCCATTGGAGATGCTTTTGGCAAAAACAAACAAATGGTACAGTCAGGATAGAGGTCGCTAAGTAGAGGTATCAAGCGGGCCTAAGGACCTTTTAAGTAGATGTAGGTATAGATGTATACTAGGGTTTTCGGCACCAATACTTCCGTGTTGAAGGTTAGCACAATCATGGCCAAGCAAACATGTGAGGGCTTGGACTATCGGTAAAGCATATTTTGGGTCAGTACTCGACTACTAAGAGATGAGAAGTTACTCGGCTCGATACCTAGAATTAGTTAGCAATGAAGATTGGTTTAACTTTAGTAGGAGTTGGTTAGAACAGTAGAATCCACTTCGCTAACCCTTTAAGACCTCACACTCGGGCTCAGGTTAAAGGTCTAGTATCTCAATTCCTATAAGAAATTTCTTAGATTGCAATAAGAAAGCGAAAGAAGTTGCAAAAGAGTAATCTACTAAGCAACTATGGTATTTATAGATCCATCTCTTTAGAAAGTGAATCGCCAATTATAGAGATTTGTATAAGCACAAATCCCCTAAAACATTGTGATTCAAATACGTGGAGACGGTTTTGATCGGATGGCTGCATTCAAAAGACAAATTGCATGTGACTATGTGCAAGTCTATGGAGATAGGAAGCCTGTCACATCACATTAACTGCATCATAAGAAGTTTTCCCTAAACCCCTTCAACTTTCGCATCATCAAGAGAACTTCTTCAACACTTCAACAACACTACGCTTCGGTATGGACAAATGGGAGCCACTTAGACAATGGTCAACTCAGCTTTGTCCTGTTAACCTAGACCATCCAATGCCTCTACCTACTCAACACCTTTGCTCTATAACCTTACTGTATGAAGCACACTACGTACTAAACCTTTGCCTTAGCTTAGAACGCCTAGCTCAGTATCCACCTTAGGTCACCTAGGAAGATAGACCTCCCCTATCTTACCTCAAAGCTAGAGTACTCACCTCAACTTGAGTACCAACCTACTCAAGTCGACCACACCTACTTGACCCCTATGTCATTCAGCTTGAATGTCTTTGCTTCAGCCTTTTGCCAACATGAATTCCAATTACTACCATGTTGGCATAGCAGCATATTACCATGAGACCTGGCCAATGTAAGCACCTTAGGACCAGATCAACCACACGCTTGAAGAGCCCATTTTTCCCCTCTCCTTGCGTCCACAATAGCAATCAAATTACGCTGGTTGGGGGGAGAGGGTGAAGGCAAGTATTGATAGGGCCTTTTAGACCTAGACCTCTTAGGCCTATGCCAACCTTATTAGACTCATTGTTTAGGTTGTACTTCTCTAGACTCAGCCTCCTCATCTTCATTGCCCGGCTCAACCTAAGCCCATAACACAGCCTACCCAGCTACAACAATCACCTACCACTAAAAGACTGTGGATAAGGCTAAATGACCGAGTCAATAACTGTCTCATACATTTGCAAAACACGTCGGACCTTGTAACTCCACTACCTAATACTTGTGAACATAACTTTTGCCCACTAACTCCTCTTCAACTATCGGCTCTACTCTTTAATAAATATAAGGTTATCACTTAATGGTAAATCACTCGATACTTCACACACTAAAGCCTACTCTTTACACTCGAGTACTATCACTCTCTTTACATACCAATCTAACTTAAGCATTAGAGTGCCTATGCCAGATAATACTCCGACGTCCTTCATTGTTCTTTGTAATACAAGCTTACACAGTTACACGAAACCCAATCACGACCAAATCTCTATTGGCCAAAATCTAAAGACAACAAATATATTTGCATCAACTCCTCTCTTAACCATTTTAAAGATGGTGTGAAATTTTGATAGAACTTGAATTATAACTAACTTATTTTCAAGATTTATGTTTACCAAAAGCATCATTGTTCCATTGTAGTACTTTTGACATGTAGGCCGAGAAATCGATTGGAACCCATAAATAAGAACTCGATAGATGATTTAAGAACTTGAGTTCATGTCACTCCCATTCCGGTACTATGCTGGTGAGCAAATTAGAACAAATTACCAAAGCAATAATGGCGGTCACATCTGAAACGAATTACCAAAGCTATGGCAAGATTGAATAGAACGCGATGTCTCATTTCATTTTATATTACCAAGCAACATTGTCTGTTTTTCCTTTTGAAGACAAATCAGAATAAGAAAGCAATTCTGTAGGCAAGACACCGGATCTGAGATACAGGCAAGAAAAGTGGTCCTACTCCTATGCATGTTGAACAAATCGGTATACAGAAAAGTACATTTTCTTTTTTTTTTTTTTTTTTTTGCCCAGTACAGAAAAATACATTGAAAGCCACATTATTGAGAGAAACATTCTGGATATTTTAACATATGCTTCTATTCATAGTCCCAACTTCACACATCACAGTAGAATAATCCAACATTAAACATCTTGAGGTGGGGTCCTGTCGACTGGAGCTGTTACAGGATCCCCTCTTCTACTTCCTCTCTCACTTTTGCTGTTATCAGCAAACTTGAGACTTGCCTGATGATAACCTTTGGATTGTTCCTCGCTACTCCATTCAGACAGGTAATAGTCTTCTTCAGTCTTGTGCTTTTTTGATGATGGACCAGAAAACATACCTCCCCATTGAGGGAAGTAAACCAAACAGACGGGCAATGTGCAGGCAATTATCATTATACCCATGTATGTTATACCATCTTCTTTTGAGTAATGTGATCCTTTGAAGAAGATTAGTTGTGTTAGGACAGCTCCTACATTGCCACCGGCTCCCGTCATACCCGAGATCATACCCAATGCCCTGAAGCAACATAAAATTATGAGACTGATCAGTCAATTTAATTGAATTATGCAAACCTCTAGTACCATGAAATTTGTGGTCTGGCTTTGGTGAAATCAAAACTATTCGGTAGGATGGAAAATCGACAAAATTAAACATGTATTTCGATACTTCATTAGGCAGAATTTCTAAATAAATCACGCTAAAATGAAAGAGGATTCGATCGGTGGGTCAAACCTGCGAGAGACAAAGGGAACGACACCAAATGCAAGGCCACAAGCAGCTTGAACAAATATAGAGAAGATTAGCATGACAACAATGGATCCACTTAGGACACCAATCCTACCAAGGATGACACATAAAACACCTCCCGTTGTCTGGACAATCCATAAAGCCCATAATCTACCTCTCATTCCATATCTCCTTGAAACTCTATCAGAGAAAATCCCTCCCAACGGTCGAGAAAATAAATTTGCTAGGCCAAATGATGCTGCAATCATCCCTGCGGTGTGGAGGTTGAGATTGAATCTGTCATAGTAATACTCGGCTATGATGTTGTCAATGGTCAACTCCACTCCAAAGCAGTAACCATAAAGTAGGGCCAGTATCCATGATCTGTAATTGGTGGCACCATGGTAAAACACCTTTGAGAAGCTATCCTTGTGTTTGTTGCCGGCTTTCTCGAGTTTTTTGTAATTTCCATCGGGCATGTCCTGCCCAAAGAGTATGACAGCAAACGCTGTCAACGTCTGGAACAAGCCAGGAATGAAGAATGCGATCCTCCAGGCAGTGAATTTGACTGCGCCAATGTCACGGATGAGAGCATACACGAGGGGCATGATCAATTGAGTTGCTCCTCCTCCAAGGTTACCCCATCCTGCAGCGATGCCATTGGCAGTACCAACGACTTTGGGCGAGAACATGGAGCTCATCCAGAACTGTGTTGACACGAAAGTGGATAGTGAAAACCCTGTGAAAAACCTTACCAAGAGGAACGATATGGCTGAATCCGCAATAGAGAAGCAGTAAACTGCTGGAGCAGTTATGAGGATGAGCGAGGCTGCTGCCAGACGGGGTCCAATCAGGTCACAGGCTGTCCCCATGGCAACACGAGCGAAGATCGCACCAGAGACGGATGCGATCCCGGCATTTCCTACGTCTGTGGCAGTCAGATTGAGGTTGTCTCGGATGACAGGCATGAGGGGTGGAGCGGCGAATGTGGAAACAAAGCAGGCGAAGAAGTTAACCCAGGACAAGTGGAAAGATCTCATATGAGGCTTGGCTATCGAGAAAAGCCGGAATTCGGTTGCCTTATGCTCTGAATCTACTTCAAGAGCAAATTTCTCTTTTTGAGATTCCATTGAATTGGTAGAAACCTCCATGGCTCTAAGTTTGTTTTGAATCTTTCGCTAAGATAAGATCTCTACTGCACAGGATCTCGTACAGAGAAGATGGAAACCAATGCCATCCCTAGGCGCACTTATATAGTCCGCAATTTCTCCGCGAGAATTGCATCAGTAGATAGTTACTAAACAATTATTTAATTTTCCTAAGTTGAGGTATCATATTAAAATAATTCGATGAATATTGGAAGAAATGGCCTAGGCGGCCAACAGAATATACGAAGCAACCATTGTCTTTTGAGGGCAGGCAGACAACAAAATTTGGCAGTTACAATATTGTCAAAACTTGGGACTTGGAAATTTGGGCATGATTGAATACCCTTCTAGGAGTTAAAAAGGGTAGTGTCGGATGTTGAGTTACCTCACCCTATGTCGCCGAGTCTCATATGTTGTGCTGAATCTTTGGATGGAAACTTAAGGAGTTAAACTCGGATTAAGACTTGGATGACATGAGTGGTCGGCATGGAGTTTTAAATTTTCAATGCCTAGTTGGGTTAATATCTAAGTTATTCAGAGGAAGATAAAATAAAATCTTAAATGCAAGTTAGATCAAAGCATTGACTTTGAGGAAATTGATGGAGATTCCGTGGGATTTTCTTTTCTTTTTAGTACTCGTATGACTTTCAAGAACAATTCATGACCTCATCGGGTTCGTTCCCCAAGTGAATAATGCAAAATCAATCACTGCACGCTTACAATGATTCAGAAGCACATGTATGTTGAACTTGTGTTTGTATGCTTTCTGAATTATATATGCTTTCTTTAGAAAAATTGCGTTACAAGGACACAAATTTTCTCGATTTTCATATCAAACCTATATTTATATATATATATGTATGTATGTATATTATATTTAATGTCCTAGCTATTGATATAAAAAATAAGGGCATAAAAAAATTTTCAAAAATGGCTGCGAGCAAGAAAATAATTGCATATTTATTGTAATTTGTAAACAAGAAATTATAAAAAAAGAAAAAAAACAATTAGAGATATAAATCACAAGGAAATAAAAGTTTCAGAGATTTTGATCGATCAAAACTTGTCGTATAACCGAATTAAGTTCAATAAATACTCAGAAATGGCTGTGGATAAATAAATTGACGGATAAGATGAAATCGGGGCCAAAAAATAAAAATATATTGATAACTTTTGATATAGAATGTTTGATCGAAAAAAGACGATGTACTAGGTATTGTCAGCTGTTTAATAGCTTTCCTACTCTTCCTCTGTCTTTTCAATCAATAATACCATGTCAGGGCTCTTAGCCCCAACATAAATTTGATAAATCCTGATTTCATTTACTCACAGCCATTTCCCGATTATATACTGAACTCCAATTTAGTTGTTGACAATTCTCTATTGAAATCCCTAAACCCCTAATATTCATATAGCTTATATATCTAACCATTTTGTTTATTGTGCTTGAGAATTTCTTATTCTCAATATATATGATAATCTTACCTTTATTAGTTTGTTTCCACCCACCCCAACCCCCAACAAAAAATAAATAAATAAATAATTTAAAGGACCTTTAATTAGATTGATAAAGAATCATACTTGAGCATCCCATATAAGGGTATATCTGATATAAAACAAAAGAACTACCCCAATAAAAATCGTCTAAATAAAAAAAAAAAGAAAAAAAATAAAGAAAGAAAGAAAAACTATGAGTAAAATAATCAATTTCATATCCTCTTGCAACTTTCCCATGACCATAATCATATCTTGTTATTTAAATCATGTAGGCGTAGTCATGTAGGCATTTCATTTTGACATCATGACAAGTACAAATAGAGTTCAATTACCGTACAATTTTTGTTTTTGTTTGTGGAAAATGATTATTTTTAATATCAATCCTATGCAAGACTGCCGTTTTGTTTGATCTAAAAGTTACCTTCGTCATGCTGGGACATTTTGTAATGATTTCAATATTTGGTGAATTCGAAGAAGATTCAACGTTCATTAATAATTCAATTATTGGATTTTTTTTTGAATGATTTTAATAAAAAAAAAGAATTCAAATTCAATTTATTTTAAGAGAGTAAGATTCGTATTAGTAAACTATAAAACCATTAATGAATCATTAGATATTTATATATGTAAATAATATTTTTTTTATAGGAATAAACAGTAGGAAAAGTGATGACATATTGTTAATAGGATGGCCATACTCATTTTTTGTGTTAAAAATCAGTTAAAACCGTCCATGCATCAAATTTATCATTTCAAGTTTTCACATCCAATTATATTTCTTTTTCTATTGTGTTCTTTCACGGCTTTAAAGTATATCGGCGGAGTCTTCATAACTCCAACTTGGCAATACTTATATGGCATAGTTGCAGATTTAGAAAAATTAGTTTGAAAAGTTTAACGAGGATTAAATGTCCAATATAAGTATATATTTGTGGTCGCCTCGTATCTGTATATATATAAAAATATCAAATATATGAAATATATAATCAAATAACGATAATTCATATACTCATAAATTTTTAAATTAAAAACATATAATAATTAGAGTACTAATTATATCTTTTAATAAATTATATCTATTAAAAAATAGAAAATTTTGAAACAATAAAGGTAGCATAAGTGAGGAGAGAGAAAGAAAATTATTGATGGACAACTTTGAACATTGGGTCCTCTAGGCCCATTTCGATCCTTATAATTTATGAACCACCTCAACCCAGTCTGACCTAGTGGAAAAGTCCAAGCACTGTTCAAGATTTTTTACATAGAGATCAAGCTTCATTAAGCACCCACCTAACATATGTTGGGATCTTGATTTTTCAACTTAATCTTGCATGTGACATCTATGCCTAAGTTCATCGAGGAGTGGAAATCCGACTAGGAAGCATAGATGATGGACATTCATGGATACGCTATGGACATACTGACTTGTGGGCGCCACCAACTTGCTACATTACTTCTGAAAATCTTAGATCTTGCCTAAACAAGAAAAATTTACTTTCCTCTTTAGTTAAGATATAGATATATTCACTTTTCAAATATATCTTTTCCCTAAAACAACTATAAATAAGGATCAAACTCTAAAGGTACATCACTTTTACAACCTAACTTTCTTGTCATTGCATTAATCCCACTAGATTGCTAACTTAAGCATCAAGCAACCATATTAGACAATACCTCGACACCTCCTTTTGGTGTATTGTTTTGCAGATACAGGTCCACAAAGAAGGCTCAAATTAAGAATCTCTACCGATAACTTTCTTGAAACAACAAGAATGATTTTATAAAATTACCCATTTATCCTTAGTATCATTAAGTTAGATTATTATAGTACATATTTTAATAGTTTTTTCAATATATTTTAGGAGTAGTTGATGGAAATGTAAAAAAGAAGTCAAAAAACAATAATATATTTATATAAAAAATTATTTGTCTCTTATACCGTTATATAGGCTTACCATTATTGAAATCACTATGGCGTTTGTCCATGTAAAAATGAATGTTATTATTGCTTTAACTTACTTAATGCAAGTATACATAAGGAAAAGAGGGTTAAATGGTAACTTGCAATATATATGGCATAATTAAATTTTAGTTCATAAATATAGAGAATTTTCGGTATATTAATTATTAATAATGCATGCGTGCTTGCAATATCAATATACTCTATTTCGCATATGAATGAGTTTGTATATTATTAGATTATTCTATGGTCCCTTAATAAAATCATCTGATCGATCATCTAACCGTTGCTAGCCCTATTACATGTTGACTTCTATAATCATCTCAAAGGTTAGAAAATTGATTAGATGATTCCTTCGACGGAATTATGGAAGACAACATCATGTCATTTTATGTGTTTATGCTAGTGTTTAATAATTTTCAGTAAAGTCATCTCGAATGAGAAGACCACATCATGTTATTTTATGTGTTTATGCAAGTGTTTAATAATTTTCAGTAAATTTATCTCGAATGGGACCAAGATAGTGGGATGTATCCATATGAGAATTTCAAGATATGAGATCCTACTCAATTTTACCCATAGCTTGTTAAGAGTATGGAGAAGACAAGCACGCAACGCGTTATCTTGGTATTCAATTATTCTCATTCACTGATGGACATCTTCTGGTAAATCATAGGGGCCATAGATGTATGAAGTGTGGAGACAACACGCTTTAGGAAATACTTTATAAGTTTCATCTTTATCTCTTTTTGCTAATTGAGTGTAACTAATCTTTGAATTGGAAGACATTTGTGAACTATACAAGAAACTTTGTACTATAATGTCAGTAAACATGGCCATTTATGAATTGTTATCAAGTCAGTTATCAGGGATAATCCAAATTACACATAAAGGGTAATATCAAGTTAAGATGTATGGATAGTAGATTTCAGACATAAGACCCAAGCCTAATATGGTAAGCCCAACCTAAGCTAAGGCGCCTTATACACATCTCTCTCCTTATTAGTCTTCCTAGTGCTCAATGGAGTAACCAAGTATCGTACCAAAAGACGAAGCATAACCTAAGCCGTATGGTGCCTACCATACATTAAATGCATAGAGGTTATATTAGGCTCCTAAAACATGAAACGCAAAAGGAAGGTACAAGGACAAAGGTAGATGCCATGCTATGTCAATGCTAGAAGGTCCCATCCACATCTAGTCCCTAAAAAATCTAGGATAAGATGTCTAAAGTTGTAGGCTACCCCCTAATCTATCAGGTACCCCCACGTATAAATAGTCCAACTTCTCCCATTCTATGGTAAGGGAAAATAGAAACAATACTTAGATTATCTATCAAATTGGCCTCTACTCTTCATCACTTGGAATTGACATAAATATTAGAGTAGCCATATTAGAGTAAACTCCAACACCTACTTTAGTCATATGTTATTTGTGCAAGTCAACCTAAGCATCTTCAAGGCCCATCTATACCATTAAACGTTCCCAAGATCTCGAAACCTTTACTAGTAAGATCTAAAACCAACATCTCTCATCGTCTACACATCAATCTACAATAACTAATGGCAAGAACCTTCAAAACTAAAAACAACAATAAGAACAATGTTGCTAGCATTAGCACCATCGACTATTCGATGGATGGCCAAACCTCTACCCAAAATAAACATCAACTATAAATAGTTAATGCTACTTTTAAGGAGCAAATCTGGGCACTTAAGGAGCCATCCTTGCTCAAAGAAGACTTCATGCACTCTACCAATCATAGGAGCAACCGAGCACCACTACTTGCAAGCCATCATCTACGATCTACAAGCAACTACAATTACGTTCTTGCTGAGGGTGTCTTACTTGCTACATTGCATAGTGATGTAGCTATCTAGCTATGACCACCAACTACCTTATACATTAATGTAGCTACCCAACCACAATTGCCAATTACCTTATATAGCAGCATAGCCACCCTACCATAGTTATCAACTACTTCACATAGCCATGCCCCTATAGTTGCCTATAACAATCGACTTGTACCATCTAAAATGCAATTGAAGTACTCTTAAAAGGAAACAAACCTCAACAAGCTGAGCAATTATGTGAAGAAGCTTTCCAAGTAGTAGGAAGTCAATTCCTTCACTAACTTCACCATTAGGAAATCACTTTCATACGTACCATCTAAAGGGAAGCATTACCACTAAATTTTCGTCTCCCCTAATTTGATACATACAATGGCTCAACCTACCTAGAAGATCATGTAAGTCAATTTTCAATGATGATAAGCTTACATAGTAACAATGATGGGATTGCCTATATGGCTTTTTCTAGTGCCTTAAGGAAAGCAACTAAGAGATGGTTCAAACTATTAAACTAAACTCCATCTCCTCTTCTAACGGGTTCGTCAACTAATTCAAAATACATTTCCTAGAGAGCAAGCTGCCGAAAAAAGACTCCTCAACTCTCTACCTTATCAAGCAAAGGTTAGATGAGTCACTTGGAGATTAATTATGTCAATTTTTCGTTACAACATTGGTGATCCCCAAGCTCTAGAAGAGCATTGGCTTAAATATAGCTATTTATGGCATGAAGCAAACTAGGGAATTCTTCAAGTCCCTTACAAAGAGTAAGCCTAAAAAATCGGACGATTTTTGATACAAAGAATAGAAATACATCACCCAAGAGGATAATATTTGAGCTTACAGAGAAGGTAACCAGGACAAGTCGAATAAAAGGTAAGAGAGGAGTGAAGGATTGAATGGGCCCTAGGGACAACACGGGGCCCTCTTCGTGAGATGAGGGCAAGAAAGGCCAAAAGTGCCCCTAACCAACCTTCCAAAACTTTACTCCCCTTAACAAGCCAACGGGAGAGATTTACATGGAGGTTTAGGCTAAAACATACTACCAAGACTAATGAAGATGAGTCCTACTGAATCTCAATAACTCCAATAAATATTATGATGACCATAGAAAGTAAGGGCACAACATTAATGAGTGTTTCCAACTATTAACTATAAAGACTTGTGCTTCCTTTTTAAGTCTTATGAAAACTTATGCCTAGTCAATTCTACATCCATCCAAATGCCCATCTTCTTATAAAATTTGAAGGAGGCCTCAATCTCATTTATTAATTAGTAGAACTAATCTAATAGTCATCATTATAAGTCTTATGAAGACTTATGCCTAGTTAGTTCTACATCCATCCAAATGCCCATCTTCTTATAAAATTTAAAGGAGGCCTCAATCTCATTTATTAATTAACAGAAGTGATCCAATAGTCATCATTAATAATTCATCTCCTCTATCTATCTCAAATCATTCAACCATTGGGAGTAGATACCAAACTCCATAAATAAAGGGGTCTTTGTTCTCATTTGCAACACTAGAAATTGTGATAAGCTTCTAAAAAATTACAATGCTTTGCTTGAATGAATTTGAGTCAAAACAATCAATTGATCATGAACAACTGAAAAAGGAGCAAGAACACTTTGATTCGATGTGTTATCAACATCCTTCATATATACCTTCTCTCTAACAACATCCTTCATATATCATCAACTCAAAACTTCTTCAGGTTGATTGATATACCTTCTACACTTGATCAATTATCTACATCAATAGCAACCCCAGCATATATATTTATATATATCTATATGCATGCATGTGTGTGTGTATACATTAGTAAGTTAAAATATATGAATATATAGATATGTTTTCATACATACATATGTATGTGTGTGTGTGTGCGTGTATATATATATATATATATATATATATATATATACACATACATATTTATGAAATACTAATGGCATGAGAATCCTTAGAAAAATATTATAAGTTAAAATTTCAAATAAAAGTTTAAATGTTGAATAAGTTACTATAAAAGAATTAAGTAGTAATGATAACTAGGCACTTTGGTGTATTATGACTCATGCTTAGAAATGGTAAATTTTGAAGGGAAAACAAAAGTTAGAGTTAGTTTGTTCAAAGTCATGACATTCATATGTATCAAGTTAAACTACGCCTTCATGAATAATGCAAATATTGGCTACTAAAATTTGTTGCCCCTACCAGTAATGGTTTCACATATGAAGTATAAGTAAGAAAGTAAAACCAATAAAATACAATTTTCTAATAAGAGTAAATTTTATGGGAAATTACAAACAACTCTACTAAATTTTGATCTAAGTGCGAATGTATCCTCTAATATTTGAAATGTTGCAAATAACTCTTATAAGCTTTGAACTCGGTGCAAATGTACTCTCTTAAGTTTTAAATAGTGTAAATAACCCTATTAAAATTGATGGATTAGCAACATCATCAAGGACGTTTGTCTTTTTCTTTTAGTCTTTTTTATTTTCTTTAAAGAAAAGCGTTGAGGTCAAAGTTTAGAGAGTATTAAAATAAACTATAATTAGTTTAAAGGGTGTTTCCTCATGAAGATTAAAGTTTATAGGAGTTCTTTACAACATTTGAAAGTACGTAGATATATTCGTACTAATGTTAAAGTCTAAGGAGGTTGTTTGCAATTTCTTCCAAAATTTTAACATTAATTAATAGTTCTTAGTTCCATTAAAAAATATTAGGTAAAGGAAATAAATAAAAAGTACACATTTTCCCAATATTTTCCATAAGAGAAAATATAAAAATTTCATAATTGATGCAATCAAATAATTAACACAACAATGAGTAAATTACATACACCTCCTTATATTTGCTCAATGTGTGCTTAAACTCACAATATTTGAAATCTAGTGCTTAAACCTTGAAATCTTTAAAAGAGATGCTTTTAAACCCAATTTTACTATTTCTCCTTAGATAAAACATTTTGGAATATTAAAAGCATTTTTTATTGTTTTATAAAGGGAAAATTGATATTTCTACTCATCAATATTAACTATGTATATTTTCATTTTACGGTATTTTTCATAGAATTATTCAAAAGCATATGGTATTTATTACATAATTTTATTTAATAATTGGCTATAACTTCAATTTAATGTTTTGATGGAGTACTTATGCTCATTAGTTTTGATTTGAGAAGGCTATGCCAATAGTTAATTGATTATAGATATAATTCAAACTCAATACAATTGAATTATATGAATAGTAAAACTTATGAGTGAATATATGTCTTGTAAAGAGTAATTTAATATTGATAAGTATGATTGAACTCGTATCATAACATATTTATGTAGTCTTGAAATCACAAATGTAACAATATAAAGTTTACTAAAAATGGATAAAAAGTGGATAAGATATAGTTATTAGAAGTCGATAAAGTGAGTTGATAACTTAATGCTATATATTAATATAATTGTATATGAACTTGAATAAATCTTATTGAGTTGTGCATATGGATATAATAGGTGAAATCTAGTAATGGAATAATCCGATTTACGTAACTATCTAGAACCTTCTACTTAGTTAGGTTTTTAACTTAGTGATGTTCGTACTCATATTATTGCTAGCTATTGTATATGACTAATTGTACGGTGATGCTTGTGCTCAACTTAGAGTTAGTTATGGGTGATTAATGTTGGGAAAGACATGGTATTGTTATGTATTAATGTTTTGCATTTCAGCTTCTTAGTATGTTCTACTTTCATTGGATTTAACCTAAATGAACTCTTATATAGGTTTTTTATTCAATAGTCTATAACTTCATGATATTTACTTAATTGAAGCTATGTTATCATTTGATTGTTTTGACTAGGAGCTATCTCTTGATCACTTGGTTTATTTAGATATATGCTGACAAGTCACGATTTACAAGACTATATTTATAACATAGTACAGAAGGACCTTAGAGTTGTATCTTTAGTACCTCGGTTCTTGGATAATGAAAATGCTTGGTTTATAGAACTTGCTTTTATAACATATTTGCATTTTCTCAATTTATTACTCTAATGAAGCCACTTAGTATTTATTTGTTCAATTAATGCTCCATGTATTACTCGGTTTAAGCCACTATGAACCACTTATTAAGATATTAGTCAATTCATAATATTTGCATTAATACTACATTTGTATGTTACATAAAAATATGAGTTTGTGCTTAGACTATAACATACACTTAGAAGTGTATTGTTTGGTGGTGCTATTGTTGTTTTATTTTTAGTTGCACTCACTTTATTCAAAATATAAGCTTAGGAGTTAATTTTATAACTTGAGATACTTATCAAGGAGAGATGAAAAAGTCTAAGTTTTCTAGACTAGAGAAGAGCGAGCATTAGAAATAGGTCTCTAGCACCTAAATTTTCAAAAGTAGCTTAAAGAACTTCATTTCAAATTATATGAAGTATTTTGTAATCTTTTGTTTGTAAGATGTAACTCTATCTGCTGATGAAAAGAAAGGTATATAATTATAAGATAAAGGTCATGTAACTTCTAATACTAGTAATTGTATTGAGTTAAGTGCCTTTTGAACTTAAGAATGGTATAGTTAGGAATGTGTCTATATGGTTATGTTAATGGTTCCTTAAGTGACATGAAATATCTATGTTTATAGAAACAGTTATAGGTTAAAACTTTTAGTTTGCCCTATCCTTACATATAGGATGGTATTATAACTTGTTCTTCAAGTACCATGTTTGAGTCATGTAGGTTAATACTAGGTTAAACCAATACCTGAAAGGCGAGGTGTTATAATGTGATGCCTTAGATAGAGGCACAGTAATTTTGCCTAAAATCCTTATATCACGTATGCACCTACAAAATAAAAATCGCCTTACAAGTCAGAGATTCCTAGATTCTAACTTGTGAGTTTATAAGTGTGCTATATATATATAGTTAAGCAAATGTATGTAAAATGAATAAGCACCCTTATAAACTCACTAGTTGAGTGATCTAACAATCTACAAATCACCTGAACTATAGAGAGTCAAAATCACCTACCAAACAATAAAATAAGGTATCTAAATTCCAACAATCATGAAGCCATTAAATGCTTTGAAGTTTAATCTGACTATCCTACTTGCTTTTCTAAACTTATTATTCTACTTTCTTAGTCCAATGGAATACTCTATACTCAAATCCTAACCCAGCCTCAACTTTGTCAGACCTACAAAAGAAACTATTAAGAGGTAAGCTACATCCTTAGTGAGCAACCTTCCTATCCCACCATCAAACAAGAGACAAGAAAGTGAATTAACATGCATATGCAATGCAAATAAACATATGAAATGCAACATCATACATAACCTACTGATGACTGTGCAAAGCATGGTGTTGTGCCTATTATTGCTTAAGTTAAGAAGTATTTAGGCACGTCAAGACCTAAGTCTCTACATCCATCATCAAAGTATAATAATCTCTTATTCAATAGACCCACAGTAGTAGATACGATTTGACCTCAAGTAGAAGGTGACACTCCCCAAAGCTAAGTAAATCCCAAAGGTTGAGGTAAGAACATGTCGCATAAGTACATCGTGCAAAACAACACATAATAATAATAATAATAATAATAGTAATAATAATAATAATAATAATAATAATAATAATAATAATAATAATAGATCCAACATGCATAATCTCCCGCTCTAATGCGTAGTGCTGATGCCCTATATAGATAATGCATAAACTTGCAATGCATTGTTGGTTATTATTAAGGTTTGATACTTATTACCCCGGTTCATAGGTAACCAACCAATTAGATATAATAGACAATCCAAAGCCTTAATTACTAATATAGCATTCAATTCATAATTCAAATATATTATCATCTCTTAGTAAACAAGTACATCTAAATCAAACACATGCATATATATATATATATATATAATTGAATGGTACTCTACACTACAACCACAAGCAAAATAAGATAGGGATTGGTATACTCACTCTGCCATGGAATATAACAATCCTAGTAATCTTCAATTGTATCAAACTCAAAGTCCTTGTCACTTGAAGAAAACATTTAAAGTATATAAGTATTCTACTTGTACTAACTACCTAGGCTTTCTTACTTTAGATCTCCGTTTTAACTGTTTTCGTATTTCAAACATAGTTTCTTCATTTTAAATCCATTTTTAGTGATTTTATAGTCGTTTTTCATTGTTTTTAAGTGTTATTTCATTTGGTGAGGTCATTTTTAGGCTTTTAGGTAAGAAATTTTTAGTTTGGGCCTTATAAGGTTGTAAGCCCAAAAGGTGAGTTTGGTCACTTTAGGGTTTGAGCTTAGTTTTGGGCTTTGGACTTAGTTTATAGTCGTAGGCCTTGCATATGATATTTTTTGCTTCCTTTTAAGTATTTTAAGTAAACTCACTTTAAATTTTCATCTTAGGCTTTGGTGTTCCTCTTATGGGCCTAAATGAGCTCTTTTCTTAAATTTAAGGCTTCAACTCATTAAGGGACCTATAATTGATGTCTTGGATGGGCCTTAAGGTTTAGTAGGCTTCTTAAATAACTTATTTTGGGCCTATTAATATAAGGCTTAGACCTAGTCATCTCCTTTGTAAGCCCTATAACCAAAAGTTTAGAGTTGATATGTAAAGTTTAAGGCGATTGAATAAAGTATCCGATTAAGCATAAATTATATAACAAAGTTAGGAATATTAGTAAAAGTAACCCTATGAGTTTGAATTTAGGAAAATAAGTAATAAAATAATAAAATATTGTAATATTGAATTATAAGTATATTACCCATTAATTATCGAAAATACGTAAAATAAGTTTTAATAACTAACGAATCGATAAGAATAAATTATATCTATACTAAAAATCATAAAATAACATAAATAATATTTAGGAGTACTTACTTATACTATGTATGTATTTATGTGTAGGTAAAAAACACTTGAAATTACTTAAAATACCTAAAATATGCTAAAATAATACTAAATAATTAAAGAAAAACATTAAAAAATCAAGAAAAATAGGAAAAAGTGTGGAAATGTTTGGAATCAGGTCGTGGCATGTTAGGGATTAAGAAGAAAAATTAACTAATTAAATTAAACCAACTAAAAAGTAAAAGAAAGAGAGATAAGGGATATGTGGTAAGTAAAAATTAAAAGACAAACCTAAATCAACTCTATAAATTCAAAAACTCATCACCATCCCTCATTTTAATTAGTTGGGGGAGTTAAAAATTTTTGAGAGAAACTAGAGTAAGAGAAATAAGAATATTTACAAAAATATACAAAAAAAATGTGCAATTAAAGCATATAAGGAGATTTTTTACCTAACAACCACTTAGAAACAAATAGCCACAACCACCATACCCTATTACCACTGCCTAAGCCAACAGATACACCTAGAGCCACCATTGGTGGTTAGAAGTTGATTGGACCAATAAGTCTAATTTTTAACCTAATTTTATTTAACTTTGTTAAAATATTAAATGTATTTAGAAAATTGTGAAATTTGATATTTTCAGGTTTTTATGTATGTAGATTTATGGAAAAATATTAGTTTGATAAATTTAAATGTGGAAATGTATAGATTTCTATTTAGAAATAAATGATCTTAATAGTGTAATTTTGAGCTCAAAAGTTTTTGTATAAGCTATTTAGAGTATTTAAAACAGTGCTATAAAGAGATTTTTTGGAAATCTATTTTCAAAATTTTTAAGCCTTAAAATGATATACAAAATGGGTGATTTTGAGTTAATTTAATAACTAAATGGATAATTACAGATAGAGTGTATAATTAGGTGTTTTAGAATGTTAATTTCTGATGTAGTATGATATTTGTAGCATTTGGGGTATTAGATGTAATTATTAAGTATATTATATAGTATATATGTATAAATTAGCATATGAGAAATTGGGAATAAAATAAGTAGAAAATATTAGGTTCAAATTGATAATATAATAATAATAATATTAAAATACAATAAATTTAATATGGAACTTAAATTTAGGTAATTATATGAAAAATGTAAATTTTTCTCACATCAAGAGTTAATTCGGCAATTAAATTAGAATTAAAGTATACCATATGGATTAGAATACTAGTTAAGGGTTGAATATGACATTTAGGATACCTAAAAAATATGTGATTAATATCACATTATGATTCAAAATGAGTTCTTAGGGTTCACATATAATACTGTAATGGAAAACTGAATAAGAACCCAAATAGGAAACGGATTTAGAAACCGATTTCAAAACTAACCTAGAATAGATCAATAACAAATAGTATAAATATTTAAAAAATTGAGTCAAATCATAACCTAAAGCCTGTACATCATAAGAATATAAATACTAAAAGAGTATTTATATTATAAGACATGCGAAGACAAGTTAACTTATGGCAAGTTAAGTGAGCAAACCAAGAATTTCAGATAAGTCGAGTTCAATACATTACTATATTTTGGAATATTATATTAAAATACTCAAAGGCTTAAGATTGTAAGCGATTGTGCTTGTAAGCAGTCATATATGTATGTGCTTGTGTATCTTTTATTATTTATTAAAAACTAATGTTGTGTTTTAGTGGCTTGTTATGAATTAAGTCAAGTGAGATTGTTTGGTCACATTAAACTGAACTTAATTTCAATCGACACTAATACCTTAATTGGACATGTATTACAACCCTTTAAGAGGCAGTTAGAATTCTCCAACAAAATACCGATACCTTCAAAAAAGATAGAGCTGGATAGCATAATGGCCTTTTCTTCATTCTAAGCCGAATTAAGTGATAAGAGAAGATGTTACAGTATATATGAGGGCTATGGTTCAAAGGATAGTCATGAGGGAACGGTGTCTCCATTGTACAGACCTGGGTTTTGGTTGTAAGTTATTACATAAACATTGAAACTCCTCAACTTGGATTAGAGTCGATAAAATCACTATAATTTCACAACAAACCGGACAACATTACATGTTGCATTTGCATATTACATTACATATAATTAATTGTTTGAAAACCTTGTTTATGTTTGTTATGCATTCTTAAGTCTCTATCCTGACTTATTGAGTTATTGGTTACTAATATCCTTATAGATTTTCTTATAGGTTCCAATTGAGATGCCGTAATATAACTATCCAGAGGTTAGTCTCTTTTTAAAGTACCTTGGGGAGTGAGAATCAACTGGTTGAAAAATTGAGTCCTTTAGTGCTTTATTAGTACTCTTAGGTTTATGTACTAGTCTTGTAATACCTTATTTATCAAACTTCTATGTCATGAAAATATTTCCTGGGATTGTAAGATAATACAAGTATTTTTATGTAAATACAACTTAAAGTTTTTAGTTATATTTATAAATTTTGTTTATAGTTATGAATTAGTTGTTTACTTTAAAGCGAGGAGTCATAGATACCTTATGTAAATCATACCTATGGTAAGGATTATGTGGTCAGTTACTATCATAGGTTGGTTTATATAGTGGGACTGTCACAACTTCACCACTTTGGGGTGTAATAACTTTTATTTTGGTCATAAACTTGGGTTTTAGGGCTTTTTGAGCCTAACTTGTACCTCAAGGCCTTAAGCCTAAACCTACTTGTTTTTTTAGGCTTAAAGCCCAACCTTAGCCCTAAGTTTAGTTCACTTTTCTTAACTTTACAAATCCAATCATGATCATTAAGGTAGCCATTAATACCATTTTTAGGTCTTTAATCACTAATTAAGCTAATTTAGGCCTAATTTGCATTTTAAGACCTTAAACTTGATTCTAACTTATTCCAATGGGTCAAATATCCTAATTGATCTACTAAATAACCCATTTTACTAAGTGTTTCAAATTTGGTTCATTTCATTAATAAAGTTTTTAACACTGTTTCTAAGGCCTTAATCACTAACTTTAACTAATTTATGCCATTAACTCATCATTACCATTCTTAACTTAGTTAATTACACCTTAAATCATACTTAACATTAATTAATCATGTCATTACACTAATTAATCAAAATTTATAGCTCATTAAGTCCATCAATAGTGGTGGCTAAGTAGGGTTTTTCCAAGATTTCTTCAACTACATCCATATAACAAATATTTTAGTGTATTTTCTTTATTGTTGATCAGATTTCTACTTGTTTTAAGTTAATAATATCACATAACATGGTGAAAACAAGGTAGATACATACTATGGAGGGGGTAGCATGGATGGTACTTAGGGTTTCATGGAGTTTTATCAACATTTTTTTAAGTTATCTACATAAAACTTTTTCTTATACTTCTAGAATATAAGCAACAAACTAGGTAAGAACATGAATGTGTAATTATGAGGCTCTAAAATAACATGTACATGATTATAACATATTTATATAGTATTTCTAATCTTAAACTCTTAAGATATCATACGTAAAACTAGTGTAAATAGAAAACTTAAGTTAAGTGAGTTTTACCCTAGACTGGTTTGTACAAGTTCCAACTTTTTTACTTAAAAATGAAGTTTAAACAAGCTCCTTTAAGAGGTAATGTTTGTCAGGCAAGAAAATAGAATGTGTATGTGCGATCTTTTGGTATTAGTTGCTTGAAATTTGGTGTTGTGTGTTGGTAGAAAATGCAAAAGGCACTGATGTACACAAAGGGGTTCGACAGCTCCTTTTGTTTTCTTCCCTTTTTCCTTTGGTTTTTGTTTAGGTTTCTTGAAAACATTTCCTAAGGTTTTCTAAGAGTGAAGAATGGTGTCAAATGAGGGTTTTGAATGGGTGAAATTGCAAATAAAGAGGGTGAGATAAGGGGGGATAAGATATTACCTTAATTGGTTAATAAGGTATAATGATTAGGAGGAAATCACTTGTTGCTTAACCCTTTACTTGATTTAGTAAGGATTTGTCTCAAAATATCTTAATTATCTAATTAGCCTTTTTGTCTTGTCTCCTTAATCGATCATTATCCATTTCTTAATTAGGAAAGTTAGGGTTGGTAGGTAGATTCAAGGGTAATTAAGCTAATTAATCACGATTGTACTTAATTAAGCAATTTAGTCCTAATTAAGGTATAACTAGCATCTTTCCATATTTTATCACTTTAATTAAGGTCATTTGCCTATATTACTTCATTTGCTATAATCCTTTATTATTCAGGACCAATTAAGGTTTTTGGACTGTATATGAGATTATCAATTTAAGGTTCCTTAGCAATTGGAGAAATTATTTGCAATTAATGAATAGTGTAAGGATTTACATAGGGTTTATTAGTTGAATTAGGGTTTTAGACTTATAATTAAGGTTTTACTCAATCTATTAATATTTTCCAAATTTTAAGGTTTCCTTTGTATTAGGGTTTTATGCGTATGATTAAGGTCTTAGGATTTTTTTACTTATTATTTAGGGTTTGTAACTTATTATTTAAGGTTGGGTTATTTTATTTAAGGGTTTTATTGTTATAACTTTCATTATTATATCTTGAGCAGTTCTATGGATTATCCATTGATTCCTGTATCTAACTTTGAATTCGAATTCAAAAGTTTTTAAGATTCATATTATCTCCTCAAGTAAAATGTTGGTATTATTGAGGAGATATTTTCACATAATTACTTTGGTTTCATATGATTAATCACTCTTGACTTATAGTTGATTAAAATGTAAGGCATAATTAGTAGGTTAAGGTATAATTAAGTTTCTTGATTTTAATTGCTTGTACACTTGGCACAAATTAGCAACATTTTATGGCTTAATGTGTCACATTAAGTTAGTTAAGCCCGTTGGATTATTTTGCCTAATTAGTTTAAGGAATTGAGACAATTATTGCTATTTGAGTATGTTTTAGAGGGTAAATTAGGGTTTTATGGCAATTAAGTGATTAGTCTTTGATTGATGAATAGTTTTACTATTTAATTAGAGTACATAGTTAGATTAGGGTTTTTGACACCAGATTAGGGTTTTACAATGATTTTAAGGGTTTACATGTATTAGGCTTCTAACTTGGGTTTTGGGGTTCAAAGGTTCAATTTAAAAGTTATAGTATTCATTTTAAGGTTTTAAATTCATTGTTAGAGTTGTCTATATCAATATTCAGTTTTTGCTTAACTTACCCTTTATTAGTTTCAAGAAGCTCTCATAGGCTTCAAATATCAGTCTTTTTCTTATTGGGGTTTGGAGTTAGTTTTGTTAAATTAAGTTGACCTTAGGAGTTAACATTAATTATTATCATTTTTTTATGGAATTTTAGGGCATTAAGTGTAGGATTCAAAATAGGGTTAAGGTTGCTATCTAGGGTTATAGGAATTTGAGTTAGGGTCTTTAAGCGCAATCTCTCAAGTTTAGGGTTAGTTATTTTGCCAACACTAAGGTTATCTTTCGAGAAAATATTATTAACTCATAGCCTTTAATATAAGAAATTTTCAAGGTTTACATATAATCTCTACAAGTAAACCATGTATTATAACATCCCATCTCACATATGACAAAATAATAATTTTTATCACATGATATTAAATTGGTATTCATAGTTGTAAGCCCCACAACTAGTCACTTAGAGTTTTGATTGGCTGAAAGATCCAATCGAGCCTAAATTATAAGTAAAGGTAGAAATATTAATAAAATGATCCCGTAAGTTTAAATTTAAGAAAATAAGCAACAAAATAAAAGAATATAAAAATTTCAAATTTTAAGTATATAACTCGTTATTTATCGAAAATACGTAAAATGCATTCCAATAATTAACGAATCGCTAGAGATAAATTATATATATACTAAAAATCATAAAATAACCTAAATAATATTTAGGAATATTTATTTGTACTATATACGAATTTATATGTATGTAGAAATGCGCGTAATTGCTTAAAATACGTGAAATGTGTTAAAATAATAATAAATAATTAAATAAAATTCATAATTAATTAATAAAAAATCAAGAAAAATCATAAAAAATAAGGAATGATCCAGATTTTGTCGTAGCAAGTCAGAAATTGAAGAAGAAAAATTAGCCAATTAAAATCAAGCAACACAAAAGCCAAAAATTAAGGGATTTGGGCAATATCTTGTCCAATTTAATACACATTAATTGCCACAAAACTTTATAAATAGGGAAAAAATCACAAAGCTCATTTAGACAGTTAGAAATTAGATAAAAATTAGGAGCATCGAAATTGGAAGAAAAAATTCGGGTAAAAAAAAATAAGAAAACTGTGTAGTTGAGGCTTGTAAGGAAAACCCAAACCCGACAAGTAGCTAGGAGAGAACAATCACCACCACCACATGGTGGTGGCAGCGCCCAGGTGAGCTAACACATCAATGGCCATCAACGATAGCTAGAGCCACCCAAATCTGTGAGTTCGATTTTTAACCTAATTTTGTATAATTTTGTAAAAATAGTAATTATTCTTAGAAAATTATGAAACTTGTTTTCTAAAATATTTTTGTATATAGTTTTTAGTAAAAATATTATTTTGATGAAAATATGCCCCGTCATATATAGTCCTTAAGAAATTATGCAAAACCGAGCATGTTTCGATTTAAAAATAAATAACTTAAAAGTGTAGTTTTGAGCCCAAAATTTTTTTGTAAACTACTTAGATAGTATAGAATAGTGCTATGAAGCCCGTTTTCAAAAATTAATTTTCAAATAATTTTTAGGCCTTAAAATGAGGCATAAAATGGGTAATTTAGGGTTAATTAAGAGATTAAATAGTTAATTCTTGATTTAGTGAATAATTATATGTTTTAGGATGTTGAAATCTAATGAAATGTAATACTTGTAGCATTTAGGGTGTTAGATATAATTATTAGGTTAATTATGTAGTAAATAAGAAATAGGGAAAATAATAAATTTTAAGTTAATGTTCTAAATTAGGGTAATTAGGTGTAAAATCTAATTTAGGATAAATTTAGACATTTTGAAATGATAATTGATGTTGGGAGATGGTAATTAGAATGATAAAAATATTATATGTATATTATGTACATAATAAGTAATAGTACATAATATATTATTATTAAAAATATAATAAATAAAAAATATTAGAATAAAAATTGATATTATAAAAATAATAAGGATATATAATAAATCTAATAGAAAACTTAAATTTATGTAATTATATAAAAAATGTAAAAAATTCTCACATCAAGAGTAAATTCGATACACTGATAAGGATTTAAGTATATAGGGTGGAATAAAATACTGACTAGGGATAGTGATGGTATTTAGGATATTTGAAAGTAATGTGATTAATTTCACATTATGAATTGAAATGAATTTCTAGGGTTCGGGTATAAAATAGTATTTAAAAATCAAACTAAAACCTAATTTAGAAATCGATGTAGAAACTGAACCCGAACCTAACCCTAAACCTAGAATAATTTTAAAAGATTTGAGAACCTAAATAATTGGATATATTAAACCCTAAACAAAAGATAACAATAAGCATTATAGGATAAAACGAACCTATAATAGTTATAAGAAAAAAATGAAATTACGTTTGTGTTATAGGAATGATCGACGATGGCTTGAGCGAGTTGGACCTCGAGTGAGTGAACAAGGAGTCCAGGTAAGTTGGGATTAATACGATACTGTATTTTGGAGGTTTGAGATTATGCTTGGTTATGCTTATTAGATAGTTGGCTGTGTGCATGTGCTTGATTATGAGTGACGCTATGATTTTGTTTGTTGTACTGGCCTGTATTGTATTATTTGTTTGAAATAATTGATCACCCTAAATTAGACCTAATCAAATATATGACCTGTAATCATAATTAGACCTGCATGATAACCCATTAGGGGAAACCTAGGATTCTCTGGCTAAATACCGACCTCTTTGAAAGAGATAACGTAGGATTGCATAATATTCCCTTCTTCATCCTTAGTCGAACTAAGCAACAGGAGAGGAAGTCACAGCAAGAGTGAAGTCAGTGGTTCGAAGGTAGTCGCGGGAGGAGTGATGTCTCCATTGCACAAGCCTAGGTTTAATCATAAGCTGTTGCATTAACAGCAACTCCTCAACTCGGATTAGAACAAGTGCAATTTCTCTAATCTCATGACAGGCCCAACAACGTCGTACGATGGCATTTGCTTGAACATGCATTGCACGTAATAAGTTGATTGATAATCTTGTTATGTTTATGGTATAGTTTTAAGTCTTTCAGCCTAACTTACTGAGCTGCGGTTGCTCATATCCCTATAGACGTCGTGCAGGTGTTGGCTAAGAAGCCGTATATAACTATTCTGAAGCTAGCAACTGCTGGATCCTAAGGAGTAAGGAAAAATATTTGAAGAACCAACATATATTTTTAATGTCTAAGCTTTTATTTTAGAATTTTTCATTTCTGAATAATGTAATAACTAAGAAATATATTATGGTGAAATATTGTAAACATTAATTGTAATAAATGAATTTCAGTGTATATATATATTTTCTCACTTTCTTAGGTAAATGATTTATTTAAATTACAAATTGTTTACTTCAAAGCGGGTTAGTCATGGACGCTTTGTGTAGATCAAGTCTAGGATAGCGGTTATAAGACCAACTTCTATCTTAAAATGGTTTAAAATGCGAGGTTGTTACAACTCCGCTACTTCGGGGCGCAACAATAGCTGTCGAGCCTAAAAATTTTTTCAATTTATATTATTTTTCTTAACCCAATTAGTATTAAACCCTAACTAATGTAATACTAACCCTCAACCAAGAATTAAGAAAAACATGGTTTTCTATTTTGAAAATTTGAGAGTCGCCACACGACCACAATCAAGAAAAAATAGGTTAGGTTAAATCGATTAGGTAGATTGATTTCCACCCAGCTATCAGTCTACTAGAAAAACCAATTTTTTAAACTATTTTTGAAAACCAGAGGTTTTAGATTTGGAGGCTACCCTATTAAATCTTAAATGAGTACCACTTTTAACTTTCCAAATTTAACTTTACATTTCAAAATACCTATTAAAACAACAATTTTGTATTCGCAACTAAAAAGACTTCTCTTTGTAAGGCTTCTCTATTTTAAGTTACCCCATAGGTACTTACATACCCTCTAATAAGGATCAAACTTCTATAGTTCGTTTCATGAAATTTAGACTTATTGGTTCTTTTTTAATTTTTGAAAACGAACCCAGTTTACATTTTAATTAGGTTCAAGTTTATTTAAGAAAAATTCTAAAGGGTCCTAAATTGGTGTATTTTTTTTTTTTTGAAAATTCTAAAATATCCTAATTTTGAAAATGATTGATTTTATTTTTGAAAAATATATTTTCTAAGTGACAAAGCATTTTTTCACTTCCCTTTTTTTATTCATTTTATTATTTTTTATTTTTAAATTTTTTGTTTATGTTTTAACTGAAGAACGAAAATAAATTAAAAAAATTAAGCTTCCTTATGTTTCTCTTTTTTTTTTCCTTTTTTAGATTTTTTTTTTTACATTTATAGTAAGGTAAATAAATTTGCACAAAATAATAGTAAAAAAAATTACATAAAACAAAACAAAACAAAAGGAGAAGGGGCTAGACTAAGTAGACCAACATGCAAGTTAAGAGCGTAGGTCGAAGGGGCAAACTCAAGTTAAGTCTTGGGTCAGTTTGTCTATCCAATTATGTATCACATACATGTATGGCTTAGAAAAGGAGAGTAGTAGTACAAGGGACTTCTTACGAGCAATTCTTGGAAGCATTTGAAGTGGGTAAACTTACTTTCATGGGTTTTATATTGTAGATAAGGGGTTTGATGGTGATGCTTCGGTGAAGGGTAGCTATTTATTGGTTATGCGCAATTTGACCGTGAGTGGTGGTGGTGGTAGCCATTCCACATGGTGGCTACTAGAGCTCGAATGAAGGTTTGATCTTGGGTTTTTGGATGTAGCGAACACCATAGAGGGGTTGTTTTAGATTGGAGAGCAATAGAGAAGGTGGTTTTCTAAAGTTGGCTACGGCAATTAGGGTTTAGGTAGGTGGCGATGGGCAAGGTGATTGGAGGCACAATGGTGGTCAAATCTAGTGTGGTTTGACTGCTTATGATGCGAGGCACTTATGGATAATACTAGCTAAATCTGAAGACCTTCAGTTCAAAGCTTAAGCTAAAGAGAGAAAGAGGGATGAGCCAAGTAAAGAGAGAAAGAGAAAGTACAATGTGTTCAAGTGCACAGGGTTGAAAACTGATGATCCAATGTATTCTTAGATCGTATTTATACCCAATGAAGTTTGATTTCCAAAAAGAAAGTCAAAGAACAGATTAAATTCAAGATTTCGCAGTAAATGGGTTATTTAAGAAGTTCATTTGAAATCAATGAATTTTGACATAATTTGATGAAATTAAATCTCAAAATCCGTTCCTTGATCCTTGTTATTACTTAAAAGCAACTACAGAAGCTTCAGATGTTAATAGAATAGCTCAAATCAAGTAAAATGAATCTAGAAGGAAATCTAAATATTTAAGTTATTTTCGATTTTCAATCTTTATTTTGAACCCTCAAAAGATTGTATCTAGATGTGTTTTTGGTATCGTTACAAAGTATCTTAAGTCTACTTTGTGATTTCATCATTGATTTATTGAAATCACGTAAAAAAATGGACCAAAAATGCTATTAAAGTGAGCTATCCAAGCCATGTTTTACGCCAAAAAACTGGAGAAAGAATGAGAAAGAGATGGAAAACTTTGTGTCAACCAATCACTAGCTAATATGTATCCAATTGTGCTAAGAAAAAAAAAATGCACCTTGTCGAGCCTGGTTTTTTACCCTCTTGTTTTTTTTTTAAAAAAAAAAATTAAGTCTTCTCTAAACCAATCAGTACCAAACCTTACCCGTTTAATACTAATACTCGACTAGGGTTTAAAAAAAAAAAAAAACCATTTTTTCAACTTGAAAAGATTTGGAGTCGCTATCCGACTAGAGTCAAGAAAAAAGGTTAAGTTATAACTTGGGTGGATTGGTTATAACCTAGTTACCGGTCTATCAATTAAAAAGACCCATTATAAATACGACTTTTTGAAAACTAGAAATCTAGGTCCGAGAGCTAATTTATTAAACCCTAAATAGGTACTACTTTTTAATTGTTCGAATTTAACTTCGCTTTTCAAATATACCCTTTTTTAATTTCTAAAACAGCTAATTATAATACATGCAACTAAATTGATCAATATACCTAGATATCTAAAAATGGAAAAAATAAAACTTTCCATATTTTAAGTTATCCCGTACTTACGTATAGGTGCCTACGTACTCGCTATTTGGGATTAGATTTCCGTAATTCGTTTACCAAAAACATAACAAGTTGATTTAATTTTAATTATGGAAAGACAGACAGGTTTATGTTTTTATCCATTTTCATTTCATTTGAAGAAATTTTCTAAGGGTCTTGAATTGGTTTATTTTTGGAAAATTTAAAGTATCCAAATTTGGAAAGGATCAGTTTTATTTTTTGTTTATTTGAAAAATATGTTTTTCTAAGTGGTAAAATGAATTTTATTTTTGCTCAAATATTTTATTTTATTTATTATTTACTTTTTACTTCTTTTTATTTATTATTTATTTTTTATTTTATTTTATATATTAAACTAAGAAAAATAACAAATAAATAAATTATATTTTTCTTTTTTCTTTTTTTTTTTGGTTCTTCTTCTTTTCCCTTTTTCCTTTTTCTTTTTTTTTTAAATTACAACAAACTACAAGAATGAAATTAAATAAATAAATAAAACAACGACAACGATTATTAAAAAGGGTTAAGACTCAAAACTACAAGGATTTGGATTGGAGTAGCTAAGTGTGGGTTGGTCAGCAGGCTACGAGTCGGATCGAAGCTCTACAGGTCGAGTCAGATCTAGAGCGCGGATCGGGTCACGTGCAACAACTACTCCCGGACTTAACTATGGTAGTTTCAAGCATCAAATCAAGTGGGAAAAGCCACTTTTATGGCTAACCTATTGGAAACTGAAGGTTTGCCGAAATGCTACCGCTTAAGGTAGCGGTTGGCGTTTGGGTGGTAATTAAAGGGAGTAGCAATGATGTATGGGTTCATGACAAGGGGTTATGTTGTTGCTCCAATGAGAATTCGTTGTGTGTGTATGCAGTTCGGGGGTTAGTTGGGTGTGAACAAGTCGTAGGTTACGTGTATGGACGATGGTTTAGTCGAAGGTTGTGTTGTGGTTCGTGGACTACTGCAGATTGCAGTAAGGTTGTGTATGGATCGAGGGTCGCATGACAAGAGCAAGAGAGGATCAGGGAGAGGGTGGTTCGCAGTCGAGAACGACAGAGAGTGGGCTATGTGTAATGGTAGTGGCTGTTGTGCAGTTGAAAGAGAAGGCAACGAAAGGGAGTAAGGGTCAGTCAAGAGAGAGAGAGGAAGTGGGCTATGTGTGTAGGCATTTGGGGTTGTATGATGAAGTGACAATGGTGGTGAGGGAGAATAAAGTCAAGAGGGTAGTGTCCATGATCCATATGGTGTGGGTTCGGTATATGCGTGCACCGTACACATCGTGGCCATGGGTTTGGATGGCTAGTGTGCAGTGTTCATGGAGAGGGGAACAGTCTGGGAATGCGAGAGAGAGAGAGAGAGATAGATTCGTTGGTGAGAAAGAGAGGCCAGGTTTAGAGAGAGAGAAATCGAACGGTAGAGGGAGAGTGAGTGAAGTTAAGAAAAAAAGAGAGATGATGTGTGGTCTATCCAAAGTGGGTCCCCCTTGATTGTGTGCGTGTATGGATTTAAAAGAAAAAAAAAAACATTTCCCCTCTACTTTTCATATGTGTTGTGTTTTTCCTTTTTAAAGAAAGAAAGGGTGGGATATAATAAGGAAAGAGGAGAAAAAAATTGGAGGAAAGAACGTATGTTGTCTAAGCAAATTACAACGTGCTACGTATCACAATTAAATACATGGCCTAGTGATGTTTTGATATATGACAATATGTGAATTTAAAAAACAAAAAAGATAAAGATAAAAAATGATCCTCATGCTTCCAGTGAGCTTCAAACCCTTAATCTCCAGTTAATCCCAATTGTAATGTTCATGTGTTTTATCATTAAACCGTTGGCCTCTACCTTATCCATATATATAATTAAATCACACATATGAACTAGATTAGCCTGAGTTAGATTTAAATATAAGCCCGAGCTAGATGTAAATATAAGCCCAAATCCAATGGTCCTTTATTTAAATTTATTTAAATTAAAATTTTATTCTATTTAAACAACCTAAAAATTCTTTATTTTTTTTTATTTTTGTGACTTTTCAAATTTCTGACTTTTTCCATTTTTTTATTTTTTTTCTAAATTTCTTTTTTTTGTTTTTCCTATTTTTTTATTTTTCTAGAATTCCTATTTTTTCTAAATTTTTTTCATTTTTTGGTGTTTTCTTTAATTTTCTATTTTTTGAAATTTTTCTAATTTAAGATCTTATAACCTAAACTAAAAAAACAAAAGTGGGGCAAAAATTAGATGTCTATACACCTAGCAATTGATGGAAGGATTGAACCTAGGATTTGTAACTCATTTACTCTCTCTAAGACCAAGTGTAGTACCAATTAGGCTATTAGCCTATACACTATCATATTGTGCAACTATATTCTATTTAAGTTATAAAGCAACCTAAAAATCCTACAACGTAAAAAACTATCCAAATAAATTAATCTATCTAAAGACTCAACACAACCTAAATTTCTTATTTTTCTTAAAAGTATTTTCCTAAAAATATCTTATTTATCTCAAAAAAACATGTTCTATTTTCTTAAAAAATATATCTTTCTTTTTTTTTCATTTTATTTTTTTCCCTTTTTTATTTTTATGAATTTTTTTTTATTTTTCTAACATTTCTATTTTTGTGTGCTTTCTTCTAATTTTTCATTTTTTTTGTATTTTTCAATATTTTCTAATTTTTTTGTAATTTTTAATTATATATATTTTGAATTAAGACTTTTTTTTCTTATTCTAAAAGGATAAGGTCGGCAACAATAAAATATTTACAGCTACTCGTCTTTGTGGTAAAGTTCAAATAAAACTTCACCACAAAAACATGGACACCATTTTTGCCCCAAGGATGGATATGTCTTAAGAAGCATTATAAATAGCTAGCTATCTTAAGCCTGATCCAATGGGAATTTGGTGAAAGATGAAAGACACTTTGATATGCGATTCAGGTTTTTTAAAGGATAAGCAAAGTTTGAAAGGTAAGCAAGGTTCCTCAAGGGTGACTTGCACATGAACAAAAGACAACTAAAGCTTCGAGGTTTAACTTAACAAAGGATAACTAGGGTTCTTGAAGTTTTAAGGAAGGATAATTAAATTATCAAAATTCCTAATCTAAGGATAACTTTGATTCGTTAAGGTTCATGTAAAATAACCTAAGCTCTTAAACAACAGGATTACTTGGTTTTAAAACCTAAGTTCTTAATTTAAGGATTACTTAATTCTTGTGAAATAACCTAAATTCCTAAACAATAGGATTATTTGGTTCCTAAGAACCTAAAAGGAAGGATAACACAATTTCAAGACTAAGAATAGCCTAAGTTCTTGATTTAAGGATTACTATAGTTACTAAATAGCCAAAGCTTCTTAACAAGAATACTTAAAGTTCCTATTGAATGACTAAGTTTCTAAAAAAAAGGATTACTTAGTTCCAGAATTGAGAATAGCCTAAGTTCCTAATTGAAGATAGCTAAAACTCCTAAATAGCCAAAGTTTCTTAACAAGAATAATTAAAGTTCCTATTGAATAGCTAAGTTCCTAAAATAAAGGATTACTTAGTATCCAAACCAAGGATTGCTAAAGTTTCTAATTTAAGATAGCTAAGACTCCTAGATAACTAAAGTTTCTTTGATAAGAATAACTAAGATTCCTATTGAATAGCTAAGTTCCTAAAATGAAGGATTACTTAGTTTCCATACCAAAGATTGCTAAAGTTCCTAATTAAGGATAGCTAAGACTCTCAGATAGCTAAAGTTTCTTTGACAAGAACAACTAAGGTCCTTACCAAATAGCTAAGTTCCTAAAAAGAAGGATTACTTAGTTTTCAGACCATGGATTGCCAAAGTTCCTAATTAAGGATAGTTAAGACTCTTAGATAGCCAAAGTTTCTTTGACAAGAATAACCAAGGTTGTTATTGAATAGCTAAGTTCCCAAAAGGAAGGATTACATACTTTCCGAACCAAGAATAACCAACGTTTCTTATTTAAGGATAACTTAGTTTCTACCAAATAGCCTAAGTTCCTAAACAATAGGATTATTTAGTTTCAAGAATAGGGATAGCCTAAGTTCCTATAATTGAGGATAACTAAGACTCTTGAAGTTTCAATATTATTATTATTATTTTTTTCAAAAGGAATAAGTGATGACCCTAAGTTCCTTTGCTTAAGGAAATACTCATGTTTTAAAAACAAAAGATTTCTAAGTTCCTAAACTTAAGGATAACTCAGATATTTTGAAGACATAAGATAACAAAGTTCCTAAGTTTGCCAAAGTTGACGAGTGACCTAAGGTTAATCTAACAATGAAGGCTCCTAAAGATCTTACTGAAGGATAGCTTTAAAAAAAAAAACCTTAAAAAAATAAACATACATTTATTCTATGACAATTCCTTGAAAACATTTTTTTTTTTTAATATCTAAGAAGATCTTGAAAAACATACGTGACAACTTGGAAAATTCTTCCTTTTTTTTCTTTACTTCTTCTTTTTTTTTTTAAGAATTACTAATAAGTATTGATTCTTCATAGGTTCTTATAGCTGCCAAATGGATAATGAGCCCACTCTTTTCTTTTCTTGCCTTAGGAATAACTGTATGATTGTCCAACAAATCCTCCTTTTAAAGAAAACTCTTGAAGCATTTGAGGTGATAATGCCATTAGGGCTCACGATTTCCTAAATGTCTAAGAAAATGCTATCTCATAATTAATTGGTTTAGTCAAAGAGGACTTTGTAGCACTCTTCTCTTAAATTTCACTCTAGACTACAATTCCAAAAATTATATTTCATCTTGTAAGTGATACGCTATAATCAATCTATTAGGTCTTTTTCGGACTATAATGTAATAAAGGTTTGATCATCGATTTAAACAAATGAATGATACTATATAGGTCTTTTTGAAAGAATTCATTCATCCAACCCACCCAAGTTTACAAGTCAAGAACTCTTTAGGAAAAACTAAAATTGTGCTTGCCCTAATTTCAAAAATAACATTTACCAATGATAAGTTATTTCCTTCAATCAGATGGGCCTTTAAGGAGGGATGGAATTGTGGGCAGACTATAAGCCATGTGTTAATTGCAATTTATTTGGGGATCATGAGTTTTGAGGAGAACTTTTGGTATTTGTCCCAGCTTTTTAGGTTTAATCATCTCGATCGTGTTTTGGGGTTCCCATTTTAGGAATAAGCTTTTTAAGTTACATGCTCCTAACCCTTTTAGGTCTTGATGACCTTGTCCACTTGATTTCTCATGTCGGCTCTTTTCCTCATTTTTTCTTCTTTCTCAAGACAAAAGTGATCATTCTTTCTTTTGGATTGCAGCTCAAAGTGTATGTATATAGTGTTTAGGACATGGGCATTTCTTCATTTCAAAAAAATAAGTAAAAATTACTTTTGAATTAATGCAACTAAAGCAACTACAAATTAGTTTGTAAATTTTTCTCTTACTTAATGCCTTTAACTTCCTATTTACCTCATTATGCGGTGGTTCTTGATAGGATTCAATTTTGAAAATGCTCCCTGAATAGGCTCAACGAGGTTGATAAAGGATATTAGTGTTTAAAATGTCGAAAATGAATGTCTATCTTCATTTTAATTCGCGTATCAAATTCAACATGAACCTCCTTTAAGAATTAAGCCCAATAACCTCACAATGATATCATTCAACTCTCAAAGTATTTCAGGGTTAGTATTTGCGATAAGGTATGCCTCTTTTCATTCTAAACCTTTCAATTAACGAGATAAAAACAACTTATTCATGCTCTTGAATAATTTGAAAATTTTTCCCTAGACATTAGCTTATTGAAATATGAACTTATTTTCAAAGATCTTAACATGTTCCAAAGTACAAAGAAAGGCTAACTCCCATGAAGAATCATTGGAGATCTTCAATGCTTTAGTTTACATGGAGTTTGGTTACACTAGCCTTGTATCGATCATATCTTGAATCTTGTTTTTCATCCTTTAACAAGAGTCTGTAAAGTGACCCTTCTGCCCCTTATGATAATCACATTATGCCTCTAGATTTCCATTCTTAAGCCTATATCCTGGTTTAAGAGCCTCATAGTCTAGGATATTTACTTCTCTCAATTAATGAAAGGCTTGAGAGAAAGTGATAGGAATTGGAGTGAAATGTCTTCCTTGAGCCTTTTGGACTTGCATAGACCTTCAACTGCTACATGGGTTATTGGACTTAGACTTTGTAGTATATCCTTTGGATCTAATCACATTAACAACTCTCTTTTGTAATGATTTTGGAAGCCCTTTCTTCTGTTTTAGACCCTCTAATCTTCCGACTCAAAAGGCTTCCTCAATTCTGCCGCTTTCTGTTACACCTTAAAATGGTATAGTTATAACAGTCCCACCATGCAAACCATTCTAAAATAGAAACCGACCTTATAGCTACTATTTTATACTTGATTTAAGTAAGGCATTCACAACTAACCCACTTTAAAATAAATAATTTATAAATTGAACATGTTATTTACCTATGAAATTATATAAAAAAATACATATTTACATTAAAATAACTCGAATATGTTTATAAGATTTAGTAGTTTAATCATAATCTACTTAAATAATACATAAATTGATACTAACTGCTTTAAAGATAAAATCTAAACTTAAGAGTGAAATTAATCATGAGTTTTATATCCTCACCCCCTAAGATCCAACAATTATGAGCTTTAAAGTAGTTATATGACCACTTCTTAATTAACACCTGCAACAATATCTATAGTGATGTGAGCAATCAACTACGTAGTAAGTTAGGATGAAGACTTAAAATTACACATCAAACACTAACAAGGTTATCAACCAAATTAGTCAGATGCAATGCATATACAAGCAAATGCCATTACACGACGCTATCCAGTTTATCATAAAATTGGAGAAATTTCACCCGCTCTAATCTAGGTTGAGGAGTTTAGCATGCATTTCAACAGCTCACAACCAAACCCAAACTTTTTCAATGTAGACACCGCTCTTCTTGCGACTACCTTCAAACCATTGACTTCAGCAACCTCCTCTCCTGTCACTTAATTCAATTAAGGATGAAAAAAGGGTCCGTTGTGCTATTTAACATTATCCCTTTCAAAGGGGTTGATATTTAGCTGGAGAACCCTAAATGTTTTCCCTATTAGGTTGCTATGCAAGTTCATTTTAAACTTACAAGTTATATATTTAGTTAGATTTAGTTTAAGGTGTTCAAGTATTTTATACAAATCACATAACTTTCAATCTAAAACATTAAATTAAAATCATATAATTAAGTCCAAAAACACGTACAGACAGGCATGACAAACACAATCAAGTATAATCGCAAGCCTCCAAGTACTATAATATAGTACTCCAAAATATGGTAAAGTAATGATCCCAACTTACCTGGACTTTCTGCTTGCTCACACAAGGTGTTGCTCCCACAGGTCATCGCCGATAATATCTATAATATAAATATTATTTTACTACTCATATAACTACTTTATATAGCTTAAGTCGATAACTCTTATTATTTCTACAGTTTAGGGTTTTATTATATCTAATTATTCATTTTTTAAATATTTTACAATTATTCTTAATTTAAATTAGGTTATAATTCAATTTTCAAATCAATTTTTAAATTAGATTCCAATTCAGTTTCCAATTACGGGGTTTATATGCGAACCCTAGGAAATCATTTCAAACCGTTACGTGAAATTAATCACATTACATTTGGGTATTCTAAATCTTGTATTTAGCCCCTAATTAGTATTTTGATCGTACAGTACACTATATTTCTAATTTAAATACTGAATTAGTTCTCGATGTAAGAAAAATCTACATTTTTCATATAATTTCATAAATTCACCTTCCAAATCAAATTATATCATATTTCTAATATTATAATGCCATTAATTTTTACATAATATTTTCTACCCATTTAATTCCTATAGACACATATTATGTATTATTACATATTATGCACTTATATCACCTGTTTAACACTTCTAACACTATATATATATATCATCTTTCATCATCCAATAATATATAAAAATGTCTAATTATATCATAAATCAGAATTTATACCTAATTAATCCTAAATCACAAAATTAGCTTAAAATATACCATTTTTCCTATTACATATATACTACATAATACACCTAATAATTATGTCTAACACCCTAAATATTACAACATCATACTACATTAGAAATTAACATCATAAAACACCTAATTATACATTAAATTAGTAACTATCAATTTAACTACTAAATTAACTTAAAATCAACTATTTTTTATATCATTTTAAGGCCTAAAAATTTTCTAAAAATTTTGAAAATAGATTTCTAAAAAATCTCTTCATAGCACTATTTTAAATACTCTAAATAGCCTTCACAAAAATTTTGAACTCAAAACTACACTATTAAGGTAATTTATTTCTCAATCAAAATAAACTCAAGTTCTCGGGATTTCTTAAACAAACTACATTTCCAAATATAAATTCATCAAAATAATATTTTTCCCTAAATCTAAATACATAAAATCCTTAGAATACCAAATTTCATAATTTTCTAAATACATTTAATATTTTTACAAAATTAAACAAAATCAGATTAAAAATCAAACTCAATATGCTTCCAACTACCAGTGGTGGCCCTAGGTGTGTCAACTGGCTTGGACAGTGGTGGTAGGGTGTGTTAGTGGTGGTCGTTCGTTTCCAAGTGGCCATCAAGCATGGATTCTCCTTACAAGCTCTATTTGCACATTATTTTTCAAATTTTTGGTAAAATTACTTAATGCTCTCTCTTTAGTCTCTCTCTAATTTTTTTAGCTTACCAATTGATCAAAATGAATTGCAGTAAGGACTTGCTAAACTTATAGTGTTTTTAGATATTTTTCTTTAATTTTTCACTTGACAAGTGGCCCTTATCTTCTTCCTTTTCACTTTCTAGTTGGATTAATTTAATTTGCTAACCTTTTCATCTTCAATCCCAGCTTGCCACACCCTTATTCTGGGATTTTCTTCCCTTTTCCATATTTATCTTGATTTTTCCTTAATATTTATGAATTTTCCTTAATTATTTAGTGTTATTTTAGCTTTGTTTAGGTATTTTAAATAATTTCATGTATTTTTACCTATACAGAAATATATATATATATATATGGTACAAATAAATACTCCTAAATATTATTTAGGTTATTTTATGATTTTTAATACACATATAATTTATCTCTATTAATTTATTAATTATCGAAATTCATTTTATATGTTTTTGATAAATAATGAGTAATATACATATAATTCAATATTATAATTTTAAATTATTTTATTATTCATTTTCCTAAATTCAAACTAATGAGATCACTTTTACTAATATTCCTATTTTCATTGTAAAATTTAAACTCAATCAGACAACTTACTAAATCACCCTAAATTATACATACCAAAACCTGAACACTTAGTTGCAAGGCTTACATCTATCACCACAACATCTACAAAGTTAGAAGCTGTATTCCCCAAAAGATGCCTATATTATGGCTCATCTAGTATGTTAATGAATGCAAAAGTCAAGTCTTTCTTTGGCAGAAAAGGAATGATTTTAGCTACTACGCATCTCCATCTTTGGGCATATTCTTTAAAGGATTCATCATTTTTCTTGCTCAATGTACATACATCCCAAATCGAGGGAGTTGTATCTTAAATTTGTATTGATCATAGAAAGCTCAAGCCAATTTCTCCCAAGTATTTATCTGGCTAAGATTGAGTTAGGCATACCAAGTTAATGCAAGCCCTATCAAACAGTCTTGAAAAGTTTATACCCTAAGTTGTTCATTTTAAACATATTTTCCCATTTTGCAAATGTATAATCTAATGTATAGCATTGGGCGTCTGATCCATCGTACTTCCCAAACTCTAATACTTTGAATTTTTCTAAGTAAGCCCTAACATCGAATATAGAAAGGTCAATGATCCCAACCTGTTCAAATCCATCATAGTCTCCGAATGCCTTCATTTTCTCGGTAATTTGTTGGGTCAATTTCTTTTCAATTATTTTAAACTATCCCAGTTAGCCTTAGAGTTAATTGAATTTATATTGATCTACAATGAGTATGTGTTAGCCTCAAAAGTCGAGTTGATTTTCAGATAAACCCCTTTTAATTCAATGGACTCAAAAGTTAGATCAACCTTTGGATAGTTCTCTTCTATTTGTAAGGGTAAAGACTCAATATTCTTTCCATGGAAAGCCTTAAAGTATTCTTCATTTGATGGCAATGTAGCTTTAAGTAATATTGTTAGCAAGGAAACTCAATTTATCTACGATTTTTCCCATAGTTTACTCCAAAGAATGAAACCTTAACTCAATGAGATCAATTATTTCAAGGTTGACATTTTTGTTGTTGTTTCCTTGGTTAGCCATCACTTTCAAGAATTCCTGAAAAGAATTCATCCTTGTTAGCAAATCTCTTTCCCTTCTCTCTTTCTTTTTTCTTTTTTTTTTTTTTTCGAAAACTCATGTTTCAAAAGAAAGAAAGAAAGAAAGGAACAAAAAAGAATAAAGAATAAAAAAGGGTAAAAAGAAATTAAGGAATGGAATATAAAGATGAGGTTCACTAATCCTATGACCTTACTTATAGTGGAAAACATCCTAAAGGGACTGGATATTTACAAATACTTACAACTTATAGGTATTTAAAAGGTTACCTACAAGACGTAAGATCTAAGGAAAATCTCATGAGGTACTTGATATTTATAGTTGACTTCCAATTATTAACAAAAATAGAAAATGACTATCTTACAATAAAGATATAGACAAGAGTAATTAATAAAGGTGATTGGTTAAAAGCCATAAGGGAAATGAATATTTACAACTCAAAGAATTTGTACGTAAGAATGATTTTTTATATTTAGGAATTAAAGGACTAATCACTAATTAAGAAGTATGTTTTTGTGGATAAGGGAGCCTATTTACAAGATAGCAAAAACCTATGACATTTAACAAAGTGGTGAATTGACAAACGGGGAGGGAAAAATTTTATGAACCAAGTTTAATTCTCTTTTAAAATGAGGAAGAGTATTTACAAGTTGTGAGGTTTTTAGTTATTATAAAGGCTAGTTAAAATAATCTACAGGTATGTGTTAAAAGGCTAACAGTTTCGTTTTATTTTAAAATAGTGAGTTAACTAGTGGTAAAAAGAAAAAAAATTATAAAGGTAATGAGGATAGCAAATTATTTACAAACATGAGTAGAAACAAATATTCACATAAAGACGTTGAAAGATGAAGGCACAAAGACGTAAATGCAAAGGGTCGGAAACTAAATAATAATGTGATAATAAAAGGGTTTAAGGTTGGCACTATTATCGAAATTCCATTATTATAGTTCGGGAAAAGTATATTCCAACATCTATATGGTATAATGTATGGAGCCTTATTTTTCTCTCGGTTTAAATTAATTTACTTTAAACCAATCAATATTAAACACTATCTATTTAATACTGATCCTCGACTAAGGTTTAAAAAAAATCAATTCTTTTTATTTTTAAAAACATTTTGGAGTTGCCACCCAACTGAGATTGGGAAATGGTTTAGGTTAAAACCAAATGAGTAGATTTGTTTTGATCTAGATACTGATTCGCATGGGAAAAAAAAAAAAAAGAAACCAATTTTAAAGAAAAGGATTTTAAAAAACTAGAGAAACGAATCCAAGAGTTAGACTTTTGTAAACTCTTATGGGTACCATTAACTTTCCAATTTTAGATCTAATCCCATAAAATCACCTTTCAATAACTATCTTCAAAGAACGAAATTTAATCATTGGTTAATGAATTGAACAATTTAAACTAAAGTGGAAAAATAGGTTTTTTCATTTTTTATTATCACCTCATAAGTGCCTATGTATCCACTATTCGAGATCAGACGTACGTAATTCTTTCTTTTGTAAAATGTTAATGTGTTGGCTAATTTTAAACTTGAAAGGAAAACCAAGTTTACATTTTAAGTGGGTTCGAGTTTTATTGAAAAAAATCTAAAAGGCCACAAATTGGGGTTTTATATTTAGAAAGTTCTAAAAAAATATAATTTTGAAGAGGGTCCATTCATTTTATTTATTTGGAAAAAAAATACTATTTTTTTCTAAGTGATTAAATAACTTTGTTCTTTATTTTTTATTATTTTGTTCTTTTTCTATTTATTATTATCATCCTAATTGTTTATTACTATTCTAATTAAAACCTAAAGCTAAACTTTTTCTTTCTTTCTTTCCTTTTCTATTTTCTTTTTCTCTTTCTTTTTTTTTCGTTTTTTTTATTACAATTACATTTACATTTACACAAAAAATAAATAAATAAACCAAATAACAAATGATGGTCGAATCAAAGGAGATGGAATTGGGCGCGGTTCAATACGGGACCCAAGTAAGCTCGAATCGGTCAAATCAGGTTCGATTAATGAACTTCAGCTGCAATTGTCAGCAAGGTGCAGTTCTGAGTGATCTTGATGGTGAAACAATTAAGAAAAGGGGGATTTGTGGCTATTGTATTGGGTTTAACTTGGGTAGGAAGGATGTCACAACCTATAGTGGTTGGTTTGAAGTGGCTAGTTATAGTATGACTGATGATGGTGGTTGAGTGGTTGCAGTCAGCTTAGCTGGGGATGCAAAGGGGATTGGGTTGGTAGTTTTAGACCTAAAGGAGCTCGATGGTGGTAGCAAAATGGCTTGATATGAGGAGAAGAATGTAAAGAGAGAGAGAGAGAGATAACAGTGAAGAGAGAGAGTGATCGGAAGAGAGGAAGAGGCTAGAATCGGTTGATTCTTCGTGCTTGTGTACTGGAAATGGAGATTGGAGCTCCTATTTATACAATCTAAGTTTCAGATTCGTATGGAAGGTGCATTAATCCGAGAATCTCAATGAACGGGTTTTGATCAAGCTTTGATTTTGAATTCGAAGCAACAGTTGAATGTTAAATGAAATCCGTGATTAAAACATGTTCCTTAGGCTCACTCTTGCTTAATTTGTCACTTAGGAACTTAGAAAATCAAAGGAATGCTTAAATCAAGGATTTTTTCAAAGTAAAGCACTTAAGTTTTTTCTATTTTTTGATCCAAAATTAACAAGATTAAAGGAAGATAATGAAACTGTTCTTGGATTCAATGTATAGTATTCCAAGTGTACTTCGTGATTTCACCATTGATTTGGCGGAATTGCAAAGAAAAAGGGTCCAAAAATGGGTGAAAAGTGAGCTAACCAAGCGAGAAAATTCTAAGGAAAGTACGGGAAAGAGGGAGAAAGAGAAAGGAAAGGGAGAGAATAGGGCTAATGTAGTGCCACGTTAGTCGCTTAATCCAATAAGGAAATGCCACGTATCTTATCGTAATACATAGCAAATGTTGTAGTGTATTGGGTCATACGTGTCATGATACATATACGTACGTCAACTCAGTCAGCTTGCTAAATGCCACGTGTCGAAACACATGGCATACATGTCGAGGCACACGACATAATAAGATCTTGACATGTGGCAGTACGATGTATGTGTGTGTGAAAAAGAACAACAACAAAAGACATTTTTATGCCTTCTATGAGGTTCAAACCCAAGACCTTTAAGTTAAACCCAATGCCATATTAAATGCTTATCCATTGGGCCATTAATCTATACATTATTTATATATGCAATTAAATTGTACATATGAACAATGTTTACTTGAGTTAGATTTGAATCTAAGCTTAAACCCAACGCCTTTCTTTCAAACTTGATTTGAATTTAAAAAAAAAAAGCTATTATATTAGACTATCTAAAATTATTACTTATCTATATTTCCTAAATTTTCAATTTTTTTATTTTTCGTAACTTTTTCAATTTTTAAATTTTTTTTATTTTTTCTAAATTTATTGTTTTTGCAATCTCCTAAATTTTTCATATTTTGTATTTTTTTTCCAAATTTCTTATTTTTTTCAATTTTCCTTAATTTTCTTTTTTCTTTTTTTTTTTTGCTTTTCCTAAATTAGGATCCTTTATCCTGTTGTAAAAATTTTGAAAAAAAAAAATTTTAAGGGAACAAAATTGGGGCATCTACATAATAAAATTCTAATACAGTTTTGACCTTTCCTTGGTAATATACCTCATTACTATTTATTCACAAGTCTAAAAAGTCATATATACAATTAAGGTAGGTTCTAATGGTTCTTAAACTTTATAACTTCGTACATTTATAAAGTTCATTGGTCACATTGAAACTTAAGAAAAATGGCCTAATCAACCCCAAGGGTGACTATACTATTACACTTGAAGCCTACAACGACCTAAGTCTAATCATATCTATCATGCATCCATAATGCAATCATTCCCCCTAATATCGTAAATATGTTGTATGCAAAACGAATATAGCAATTTAAAATAAAATATATTCACATGAAATGAATTGTTGGATAATGTTAATATAAAGCAAAAATATCTTGACAAGATCATGGGTAATGCAAATGAACAAGTTTACCACATGACACTAAAAGACCAAGGTGACTTAGATCATTCAAAGGATATATTAAAGGAACTAAAACCATTAAGGAAGAAGTTTCCTGACTTTGTCTAGGCAATTAGCTTCTTCATGGGAAAGAGAAATGACCCTTATGATGTAGAAAACTGGCCAGCCCAAGTTAAGCTATCATTTGAGGCTAATGAGATCCATGAAGACTTAAGGTTGACCAATGGCTCCTTTATGTTGCAGCATGGTGCTAGAGTGTAGTGGAATTCCAAGAAAAGAGCTTTACCTTAACCCATTACCTAGAGTAAATTCAGAAGAGAATTCTAAAAAGAATATAACCCAAATTGCAAAAGGAAATGATTGATTAAGGAATTAGGGCCATTAGCAAGTGAGTCAACAACAAAGAAGCCATTCTAAGTAACTTACTGGAAATGTGGCAAAGAACATCACTTGAAAGATTGCCTACAATTAAAGGGTAAGTGTTCTTACTGTGGAAGGGCTAGGCATAATGTGAAAATGTGTTTTAAAAGGAAGAACACAATAGTGTATTACAATTGTGAGAAGTGCAATCACAACATCTCTAAATGCTACTAGAAGTAAGAGGTTAAGGAGAAAATTAATGACTTTAGAATGAACCTAGTAGATAAATATAATTATTATGGGAAGGCTATATGTTTCCTCAAAAGTTATATGAACTTATCATGGTGGTTAAAAGTAGTAACCATAATCAAGACTATGTATTCTGCGTGGCTAAAAGTTTGATGGCAATATAAATGAATGCTTATTTGGATCTATGAATTAAGGTCTCATGTATGCAAAAGAAGGATACCGTAAGAGTATTGGGACGAGAGATTGTTATCGTTAAGTTTCGATGATGAAACTTATTGTAAGGAAAGGAAAATGTAAACCCCGCGAATTTCCTATAATAGGGGTTATAAGTTAATAAGTTCTTCTAAAAGATACCTTTAATGTTGATAGGATAACTAACTTTGAACCTAAAAGACTACTCTCAAAAACCCTAAACTCAAACTCTTAAAACTCTAAATGGTAGTCCAAGCCCTAGTTTGACCCTTATACTCAAAGTCCTCAAATTCTACAAGTAAACACCAATAACTAATGTTAACTCCTACGGTCATCCTAATCTAATGAAACCAACCCAAAAACTCAATGGAAAAAGGACCAATAATCAATGCCCATGAGAGCTCCCTAAAACCGATAAAAGGTAAGCTAAGCCAAAAATGAATATTGGTATAGATAACCCTAACAATAAATTCAAAATCTTAAAACGAATACTGTAACCCTTAAGTGAACCTTTAAACACTAAAATCCTAATTAAAACCCTAATATGTGCAAGTATTTAAATTGTAAAACCCTAATATATGGTCGAAAAGCCTAATATAACTAGAGTTTTCTAATTAAATAGTAAAACTATTCATTAATCAAAGACTAATCACTTAATTGCCCTAAAACCCTAATTTACTCTCTAAAACGTACTTGAACAACAATAAATTGTCTCAATTCCTTAAAATAATTAGACAAGACAACCCATTGAGCCTAACTAAATTAATTTGGCACATTAAGCCCTAAACTATACCTAATTAATGTCAAGTGTATGAGTAATTAAGATTGAGAAACTTACTTAGACCTTATTCTACTAATTAGGTTTTACCTCATAATTAACTATAAGTCAAGAGCGATCAATCATATAAAGCCAAAGGAATTATATGAAAATATCTCCTTAAGAAACCCAACGTTATACTTAGGGAGACAATATGAACCTCATAAAGTTTCAGATCCACACTCAAAGTTAGATATAGGAGTTAATAGATAATTCTTAGAACTGCTAAAGATATAATAATAAAATCAATAAATAAAATGAATGAACCTTAAATCATAAGTCACAAACCCTAAATAATAAGTCAAAAAACCCTAAAGAGAGTAAAGTCCTAAAACCCTAAAACGATTGAAAAATATCAATAAACTGAGTAAAACCTTAATTGGAAGTCCAAAACCCTAATTTAATTAATAAACCCTAAGTATATCCCTAAATTATTTGTTAATCGCAAATAATTTCTTTGATTGCTATGAAAACCTAAATCGCTAGTCCCGTACGCGATCCGAAAACCCTAATCAATCCAGAATAATAAAAGACTTTAATAAACAAAGTACTATAAGTAAATGAACTTAATTAAAGTGATGAAATATGGCAAGACTTTAGTTACGCACTAATTAGGCCTAAATTGTTTAATTAAGTATAATTGCAATTAATTAACTTAATTATCCTTTAATCCATCTACCAACTCTCATTATATCTTAATTAGTATCAAGTCAAACTCAATTAAGAACAAAGAACAAAGGATTAATTAGGATCTAAAGGACACTTGTCCTTAAGGAAACAAAATCCCCTCCTCATTTGGCAAAAAGCAAACAAGGTATAGTAGTACCAAAAAAGGACCATGTACCCTTATCCCAAGATAACTACCTCTTGTCCCCCTTAGTCTACCTTCAATACCTACCATTTCACCCCTCCAAAACCCTCATTTGACATCATTCTTCATGCATAGAAAGCCCTAAGAAACACTGTCAAGGAACCTAAACAAAAGACAAACGAAAAGGGAAGAAAAAAGAAGGAGTTATCAGAGACACCTCCCCCCCCCCTCTCCCCCGTGGCATTGACTGCCACCATACTCTACCAAATGATAAGTTACCACCACTAAAAGATCATACACATACCCTATTTTCTTGTCAACAAACACCCTTGTTTGCTGCATTAGAACGTAGGGCATTAGAGTGTCTGGAATATACTTGAACACCCTACAGATTTGGAATTAATAAATATTTGACTTCTAATTAAACTGGACATGCATTACATCTTATGGCATAAGTCAAAAGGGCATCATTATCACATAGTAGAGTAAGAGATCATGCTTAGATGGATCTATATTGATATTATGTATTGTGATTGTTTATTATATGATGTATCTCGTGCATTATGTTATTGCCTTGACCTTTAGGAACTACTTAACTCCAAAAAGTGCCGCCTTCTGCTTAAGGCCAAGCCGTATCTACTGTTGAGGGTAGTTATATTATTAAGAGATTTCATATTAGACATGGATTCCTAGGTGCTAACGTGCCTAAATACTTCCTAACCTAAGCAATGGTAGGCATTAAAACCGTACTATATGTAATTACTGGTTTACTGTAGATATTATTTGCATTGCATACACTTATACGTACATTCATATGTATGATAAATAACTTGTTTGTTATTGTTTGATGGTAAGATAGGAAGGTTACTCACTGAGTTGGATGTAGCTTACCTCCCAATAGTTTCTTTTGTAGGTTTTATAAAGCTGGGGCTAGGCTAAGAGTTGAGTACAAAGTGCTCCATTAGGTTGAGAAAGTAGAATATAAGTTTAGGAAAACAAGTGGTATAGTCAAATTAAACTTTTAAAGTATTTAGTGGCTTTATGATTGTTAGGTTACAAATGCCCTTTTTTATTGTTTGGTATATGATTCCGATTCTTTGTAGTTCTACTGATTGTGAATTATTAGCCCTAGGCCCATTCAGGCAACCAACCTAAACGATAACCTTCAGCTCATCAAGGCTACTAAACCAAACACAAACTTCAGCACATTAAGGAAACCAACAAAACCGTTGGTCCAATAAGAAAAAGCCTAACCATGAACCAAGTTAAAATACAATCAAATGGAAAAGTATCAAACTAAGGCATGCTTTGAGAAATTGGAGGGCAAAGTCAACTTTTACACTGGAGCAAATCAATATGGACTCTCGTCCAATAAATTGGTAAGTCACTTTTAAAAAAAGTTTAGGATGAAAAGAGGAAAACTATATCCCACATACTAATCCTTAAACACTTTGAGAGTTGAGTGACATCATGATGAGGATACTTTGGACTCATTCTTTAAAGGAGGTCCATTTTGAATTTCACACACAGATTAAAACGAAGTTAGCCATTCATTTTCAAAACACAAACACAATTATCCTTTGTTAACCCTGTTAGACTAACTTGAAGTATTTTCAAATTTAAACCCTGTCAAGAACCACCCCATACTAAGGTAATTCAAAGGTTAGGTATTTAATTAGGAGAAAAGGATAAAAACTAGTTTATGCTTGCATTAGTGGCATCGATTTAAGAATAATTTTTATTTCTGATAATTTATTTTCTCTAAAATAAAGAAGAGCTTAAAAGAAGCTAATACACATAGTCTAAACACTTTGGAGTGATAGTTACTTCCAAGCCTAAGAAAAAAGGGGGTAAAAATAATGAAAGAATGAGGCAACAAAAAATAATATAAATTAAAATAAAAGAGAAGGAGAAGAAGAAGAAGGAAGAAAAAAATCTTGAAAATTGGGCCTAAGTGTAAGACGAAAGCCCTAAAAGATATATCGCATCCTAACAAGAGTAGCAAAACTGAATCAAAAGGCTCAGAATCAAAACCCAAATAGCCCTAAAAACATAAGGCCCTAAATCACATTCCTAGCCTAAAATAATAAACTCTACCTATCCATCTCAAATCACAGACACAAAACCCCTTTACCCATCCTAAAACACAAACACAACGCCTTATCGCCCACAACACCACCTACACTTAATAAAAGTTCTTCTAATCCTAAAAAATAATTTATCTTGAATAAAAATTATTTTTGAAATAAGGCCAATTATGCTTCTAGTTTTTCCTAAGGGTTCTTAACTTATACACCTGGGTTACATAGGTAAATCTTTCAAAATAGATCTTTTCATTAATCCCTCTTGAAACCACTTAACCAAAACCTAAATTCATGATGCTGAACCAAAAAATACCTAACAAATTGATCAAAGCGTATCACTTACAAAATGGATCACAATTTTTGGAACAGTAGTCAATAGTGTAATTTGGATCAAAAGTATGTTAGGAAGTCTTCTTTGATTAGACTAATCATGAGTTACCTTTTCCCTACAAAAGGAACGTTAAAAACCATAAAACCTTACCAAAAAGCTTAGCATCAGGGTCGGGAGATATTTTCAAAGACCAAGAAGAATATAAAATGCCCCACATGATTACCAAGGAAGGGGATGCTTATAACATTTACTTTTTTAATAAGAATTTATACTCATTAGCAAACTTTCAAGAAAAAAAAAAAACAAAAAGAGAAAGACAAAAGGAGAGAGAGAGAGAGAAAGTAAAGGCTTGTTACAAGTTTTTTCCATCCATTTTCAAGTCCATGTCAACTCAAGTAGCTAACCTTTCAATTCATGTCACCTACTTCCTTTTTAATGTAATCATACCTTTAAGTTGACCATAATAGTCTAAATCTTTCTTACTAATGTAATTTTTTATGTTCATAAACTCTTTTTTCAAATCGGGGGACCTAATCCCTTATGCTTTTTTTTGTCATAAATGGTTTTCACCAAATTCTTTGTTTATAAAAATTTTTCAAGTTAAGAAGTTTTTCACACTGGTTACATTCCTCACTTTGTTTCTTCAATCCGTCATCAAATCTCTCTTTAGGGTTTTAAATAGCCCATACGACACTTCCCTATTTTAATCCAATTTTAAGGTTCTAACCAACTTATACAGTGCTATCCCGACTTATATTTCCTTTAGGGTTCAAACCAACATTTAGAATGTTGTCCCATCTTGAATTCATTTTTAAGGTTTTAGCCAACTTTTAGAGCGTTGTCCCATCATCAATTCATTTTTAGGGTTCTATTTAGCTTATAAAGCGTTGTCTCAACTGACAAGGTGTTCTAGATAGCTTTTAGAGTGCCGTCCCGTCTTTAATCCATTTTTAGGGTCTTAGTTAGCTTATAGAGCATTGTCTCGACCCATAGAGCATTGTCTCGATTCACAAAGTTCTAGTTAGCTTTTAGAGCATTATCACATCTTCAATCCATTTTTAGGGTCCTAACCAACTTATAAAGTGCTATACAAACTCACATTTCCTTCGAGGTTCTAGCTAGCTTGTAGAGTGTTGTCTCATCTTCAATTCATTTTAAGGTTTTTAGTCAACTTATAAAGCATTGTTTCGACTTACAAGGTTCTAGCCAACTTTTAGCATTCTCCCATCTTCAATTCATTTTTACGGTTCTAGCTAACTTATAGAGCATTGTCCTAACTTACAAGGTTTTAGCCAACTTTTAGAGTGCTGTCCCATCTTCAATCCATTTTTAAGGTCCTAGCCAGCTTATAGAGTACTATCCTGACTCACATTTCCTTCAAGATCCTAGCCAGCTTATAGAACGTTGTTCCATTTTTCGACCAATCTTTAGGGTTTTAGCTAACTCTTAAAGCATTCCCTTAACTCATATTCTCTTTTAAGGTTTTAGTCAACTTATAGAGCACTATCCCAATTCATCACTTATTTTAAGGTTTAGCAAGCCCATATGGTGCTTCCTTTCATCAATCTTTCTTTAGGGTTTTAGTAAGCCTGTAGAGCACTTCCGATCACCAAATCTCTTTTTAGTGTTTTAGCAAGCCCATAAGATGCTTTCGTTTACTAATCTATATTTTAGTGCTTTAGTGAACCCATAAGGCACATCCTATTACCAATCTCTCTTTCAGTATTTTAGTAAGCCCATAAGGCGCTTCCTGTTACCAATCTCTCTTTTAGTGTTTTAAGGATCCTATAAGGCAATTCCTATTACCAATCTATCTTTTTAGCAAGCCCATAGGGCGCTCCCCATCACTAATCTATCTTTTTTTCGAGCTTAAAGGGTGCTTCTCTTTATTAATTTCTCTTAAGGTTTTAGTGAGCCTATAGGGTGCTTCCCTATTTCTAACTAGTTATCATGATTTAGCAAGCGCAAGGAATGTTTTTTGCCTACTTAGGTTAGTCAGCTCAAAGGAGCACTTCCGAGTTTTCTAAAATCGATTCCAATTTAGGGTTTTCTAAAATTAATTCCTACCTAGGTTAGTCAGCTTAGAGGAGCACTTCCGAGTTTTCTAAATCGATTCCAATTTAGGCTTGCTAGTCCCTTAGAGACGCTTCTACCCAAGTTAGTCAACTTAGAGGAGTACTTTCAAGTTTTCTAAATCAATTCCAATCTAGAGTTTCTAGTCCCTTAAATACACTCCCACCAAAGTTAGTTAGCTCAAAGGACCACTTCTAAGTTTTCTAAAATCGATTCCCATTTAGGGTTGCTAATCCCCTGAAGATACTCCCACCTAGGTTAGTCAACTCAAAGGAGCACTTACAAGTTTTCTAAGTTGATTTCAATTTAAGGTTGCTAGTCTCTTAAAGACACTCTTGCCTAGGTTAGTTAACTTAGGGGAGCACTTCTGAGTTTTCTAAATTGATTCCCATTTAAGGTTGTTAGTCTCCTAGAGACGTTCCCTAATAGGAATCAGCCTATGACTATCTTCAAGCCGAAGCCAACCTATCCCAAGCCAACACCAACATATCAGAAACTAAATCTAACCCGCTTTACCCTAAGGCCAAACTGTTTGAAGCTAAGGGTGATCAACTCTTGCTGAAGTCAAGTTGATACCTGAAGACCAAGAGAAAGAAAAGGAGACACACAGTATCAATTTTGTTGTTTGTCGAGAAGTTGAGAGATCACATAATTGATGCATCAAGGCTATAGTTCCACTCAGCATAGCATAGAGAGATTAGTGCTGACTAACCATAGAACTCAGCAACTGTGGGCCAACCTTTCAAGTATCTTGGCCAAGCACTGTAAGGCTTCAAAGGTTCTTACCCAGTCTCAGACATCTAGTTGCTGCCCTCGCCCTGTTCGGATCCTACTCCTTCTAGGACAACCCAAATGATTGCATGCCAACTTCTCCTGTAAAATGTATAGTTTTGTATTTTTGTGAATATTTTCTTTATTTTAACCATGGGCTCATTCTTTAGGGGTTAAGGCCTTATATATTATTTACAGTTCTATCATTAAGGTTTTAGGATTTGCTATAAATAGCAACATTCATAATTAGCAAAAGAAGAGACATCATCAAAAGAATATTTAGACAATGTTTGCACTTGAACCTTCCTTTTTTTGAGTAAGGATACTTTAAAGCTCTTAAAGCTTGCCTTTTTCGAATTATTGAGTGCTGGTTAACTCTTTAATTCATCTTATGTTCTTATCAATCTTATCACTAAGATTATGGTAAACCCCTCATTAAAGCAAGTTAGTGAGTTATATCTAACTCTCATTTGAATCTCAAGTGACATTTAGTATTCGTAAGTCATATCGAACCATATTTCGAGCTTAACACTTAATTATGTTTGTATCTTGATGTATGATATTCATACGCATTCACCGTCAAAACCCCGTTCTCACTCTATGTTTCTTAGTCTCATTCAAACCCAAATCACCTCATCCTTAGTTTCGAGACCTACTATATATCACTCCTATTTAGGTTAGTCAACTCAGAACGGTACAACTAAGTTTCAAACCAATTTTTCTAGGCAGCTCCTACAATGCTAAACCCTTCTAAAACTCCCTTTAATGTCTCAATTAGCTCTTAGAGCATCTTCTCTCTCTTTCATCTTTCCCCTTTCATTAAATCCCCAGTTGATCAAGCTTATGACAGCTAACTAGTTATAACGTTCCTTAGGGAAAATTTATCCCTATGGCAAAAACGATGTTTCTTTTATCTTTTTAGTAAAGTTTTACTCAAATTTTATCATAAAAAGAAGTAGCTATAGGTGCTTATTTTTGCCCCTATAGTTTTAAAATTTTCTTTTAGGGAAAAGGGTCATAAGTAAAAAATATAAAGAAATTAGAAAATACAAAAAACACAAAAAAATTTGAAAAAAATGCAAAAATTTAGGAAAAATTTAAATTTTTTAGGTCTTAAGATGTTTTTAGTGTCCTTAGGTGATAAGGACTAAGTGTTTTCATTTTTAAGGTCAAATAACATCCAGATAGGGCTTCATTTTAAAAGAAATTTTGTTTTATTTATTTACTTATTCATCCATTCATTTATTTATTTTTAAAACATATGTACATGTGACTTGGTTGAATAAGATCTAATTTTTTGCTTGAATTTTGGTTTATTTTCATTTATATTTATTTATTAATTTTTGCATTTTTTTTTTAAAAAAGGAAGTAAGTGGACCAAACCTGGTCTAAAACTTGGTCCATGTACATCGTAATAGGCCTAAAAGCCTTGTTTTGGATAAAACAAGCCCAAATACATAAGTACCTGGCTTCCTTTTTTCAAGTAGGTACGTGTGTACATCGTAAAGGGCTAAAAGCCCTATTTTAGATCAAACAAGCCCAAGTGTGTAAGCACCTAGCTTCTTTTTTTCAAGCAGGCACGTGTATCACATGCACCTATTTAGGCAAGTAGCATACGTGCATGGCATGTGCCAGTGGCTAACCCCTCCTTCTCCTCTCTTTCTCTTTCCTCGATTCCCAAAATTCCTTGCCTTTCCCTAGTAAATTCCCCTATGCAACCAGCTTAGTGTCCTCACTTCATGGCTAATTTTGATCCATTTTACTTTACAATTTCACCAAATTAATGGTAGTATTGCAAAAAGCATGTAGCCTACTTCAAATAAAATCTAGAAACAAGTCCATATTCAATCATTAAGATGATCAAAATGTGTCTCAAAAATGGAAAAAAAAAAAACGAGTTTCTAGCTTTGATTTCATTGAATAAATTTCGATCTTATCAATGTTAGTCAAAGCTTCTAATCACTTTCTTTTGCAAAAATGGAACTCCAAAGGCGTATTTTGACCACAAATTTGTAACGCCCCATGATAGTAAATAAGCATTACAACCCGCTACATATCCCAACTAGTCCGGAATATGTTAAAGCTTCTAAGTCCACAAGTCAATTAACATAAAAGAATCATACCACAAATAATACATATAAACCACAAAGGATTAAGTAGCCACATCCACTCATAACCTCATAAAAGCTGAAATATCCGATAGAGTTTGAAAGCATATTGACTTATAACCAAGAATAATAAACAAGTCCAATAACTAAATCTTCAAATATCAGAAAGGAGTCCATCTCCTCAAAATGACAAAACCCTCAATATAACATAAACCTCTAGTAAAACAGGATCACCCTATCCTAGTCATTATAGTAATAAAGGTACTCAACTCTATCCTCCTCCTCGATGTTATCTATATATATCTCCTTATAAATAAGGTAGTCCTCAGATCCAGTACATAAAAAATAAAGGAATAAGCCAAAGCCCAGTACGGGTGCACAAAACACATTCGAATGCCAAGCCCGATTGTTCATATGTAGAAAAGTAGATATAATAGAATAATACAAACAGCAGTTTAATTATCTTACATTAGGCCAATAAAATAGATAAAGGGGTGTTCATAATTCTGTCACGCCTAATCTTTATCAACATACACAGGTGAAAATAAATATACGTTTTCTTTTAAGTCCTTTGCGCTTAGAGTCAAGAGTTCGACAGCCTAATATCCTTGCTGCATTGTTCAATATGAAAGTCTACTAGAAAACTTTGGACATGATCAATAGTTACCCTTCTAGGGAATTGTTACTGCGGGCCCCTAAAATGAGTGGGTTAAGCAAAATCAACAATCTAAATTAATTAGGTCAAATACAATTTAGTTTGATTTGATTACTAAGTCCTATCAAGCACAAGTAACAACCAAGCACCACATACTTAGAATTGCTTTACAATCGAAAACAAAACTCCAATCTCATAACTTGAACAATAGCTTAGACCTTAACAAGGGAAACTAAACATCACAAATTTAAATAAGAAACAAGTAATACGTTAACCTTTAAGCACTCTAAGACTAACTCCTGCCTAAAAGTTATCTATGAACCTATAATCTATCTAATAAAGGTCTCAAAAGAAATCGTCAAATCAAATAGTAATTCTAGAATAGAAATAGAACATAATATGATTAAGCCAAAAAGTTGATATAACTATATAAGATTACTTATTTATTCTAAATCGTAAAATATGCTATATATATATATATATATAAAGTGGACACATGATTAAAGTATAAAAATATATAGATTATCGAAATAATATGGTAAATAGATAATATGTACTTAATCGAAAAATAGTATAATTCTTAGAGTTTCGTAATGAGTGGCATAATAATAATTGACAAATAAAACGGACATACTATGCATAATATAATATGCTATACATTTATAATACTAATTTGATAAAAATACTTAAATCTTAATACCATTAATATCAATAATAAGACACATTACTAATAGAATAATTTCGTAGTATACCAAATTGACACTTGGGACTTACTTAGAGAATACGAACATTAATATAACTCTATAATAAAACAAAAAAGAGTGACCCAACTTAAATATAATAGAAAGTAGAAATTTAGCCCTAACATATATATATCTATAACTAATATTCCAAATTACAATAAAATATCTCTAACGATAACTTTTATATAAAATAATACTATATAACATGATAATCAAAGAATTTAATAGCAGTAATCGAATACTAACGAATACTTATTTCCTTACTAATAATGGAAAATAATAATTAAAACAATAATAATAATAACTAATTCACTATGTATACCATACCAAAAATGAAATCGGAACGACTTGCGAATTTAAATCAAGACAAAATCACGAGAAAATTGCAATTTGATGTCGCATGAGAATCTATAATACACAAAAATACAGAAATTACTTTTTATTTAAATAAATATCTAAATAATTAATGAAAGAAAATTTATCGAAATGCAGAATTGGAGTACAGGGATTGTTTGGAAATCTTCAATGAGAGAGCTTTGGGGAAAAATAGGGTCCTACGCATGGAATGGGGGTAGAAATTATCCAAAGGGAAATGAGATAAGAGCAACCAAGTAGGGTCGTATCCATCTAACAAGAAAAGAAAATTGAAGGGGACAAGAGTGTTATTGGAAGGGTAGGGTCCAATCATTAGGTAAATGGAAAGGGAGAGTGTTTGTGAAGAGGGGAAAGGACAGGATAGAAATTGAGTAGCAAAGGGGTTAGAGGCAAAAGGAAGAGAGAAGAATAAGGGTGGGGTCAGGGTAATGATGAGGAGAGAGGAAGTGAGAGAAAAGTGATTAAATGAGGGTAAGACTGTAAGCCAAGAGAAAGATTGAGAGAAAAAGAAAAAAAAATGCTGAAGATAGAAAAGCAATGATGAGCTGAAAGTGGAAGTGAGGGCTAAGAGAGAGAAGAAATTGCAGCTAAGGGAAAAAAGCATTAAGGTTAAGGTAAGGTAGATTCTTCTAAAACTTTCTAGTATGTAAGGTGGTATGTATATAGAAAAAGAAATAAAGAATTAATTAAAATAAGAATCTATATACATTATTTAGGATAATAACTCTTATACAAAAATACCATAATGTAAAGTATTAATAAAATTCTTATACCCTATACATAAAATAAAAATTTAATATACTTAATATATACTAAAATACAGATTTTAAAATAATTAATAGAGACCTTAATTTAGATTTCTAATGATACTAATTTAAAGGATTTTATGATTTAATTAGTAATCTAACTAAGGTGTTTCAAAATTCAACATAATTTCAATTAATTTTATAATCAAAGCTAATTGACCCATTTGTTATAATTTTAAAATTAATTCACCCTTTGAACTTTTCATGCCAACTTAATCTACAATTAGTATAAATAAGGGATTAAGGAATGAGTTTGATCATCAACTCATAATCAAATCACTTGAAAACACACACATGGCACTCTTTCTCTCTCTAGGCATCCCATCTCTCTCTCTCTCTCTCTCTCTCTCTCTCTCTCTCTCTCTCTCTCTCTCTCTCTCTCTCTAGAAATACTCAAGCTCAAGGCTCTTTCAAGGGAATATAATCACTATGACCAACATCCTTAAGCCTTAGGCTTCCCAAAAACACCTATCTTAAGCTTTGCTGTACCCCATAGCACAAGAACCACCCACTTGGGGTTTCCCCATCGACTGCTACCATACAAACCACTACTTCTAATTGCCCCCATTCAAAATCGATATCACCATCACACTTGCCACACCCAAAATCATAAGACCCAACTTCCTCTTCATGCTCAGTCGTTACTAAACTCATAACCCCACAACCATTGCCGGCGACTAAAACGAACCACTACCTAAACACCACCATTTAGCTGCAACACTTTGCCTACCCCCTGTTTGTCAATCAAATCTACATAAGAACATAAACGCCTACTCGTTTTGATGCCCAAAAATGCTCGAAGCATTACCGTGTGCCTTCAACATCTTCTTTCTTTTCCTTGGCAAATCACGTACACTATATGTATATTAGGTCAATCAACCCACATCAACTTGAGTTCGAAACATGTACTAGGTCAGTCAACCCACTTCGACTTGAGTTCGAAACTGAACCATACTTTGACTCGATCTACTCGCGATCCAACTTAAGTTCGGCTCCCTTTCCTTGTTTTCCTTTATCTTTTTTTTTATTATTTTTATTGTTTTTGTAATATTCTATTGTATTGTTTTTTTTTTTCTTTTTCAATTTACTATATTGTAATAAAAACTTGTAAATAAAAAAAAAAGAAGGAAGAAAAAAAGAAAGAAAGAAAAGCCTAGTTTTTTTCTTATGTTTTGGTCAAATTAAAAAGAAAAAAATAATAAATAAATAATAAAAATGAAAAAAAATAAAAATAGAAAGTTTTATCAATTAGAAAAGTCCATTTTCCAAATAAATAAAAATAAATTAACCATTTTTAAAATTAGGACATTTTAGAATTTTCCAAAAATAAAAATACCACTTTAAGACCCTTCTCTAAATCTTTCCTCAAATAAAACCAAATGGATAAGAAATGTAAAGTTAATCAATTTTTAAAAGTTAAAAGAAACCCACAAATTTAAGTTTTTAGAAAATGAACTACGAAAAGCCGGATCCTTAATAGAGGGTATGTAGGCACCTATAAGACAACTTAAAATGGGAAAATCTTTTCATTTTCCCTTTTGCAAAAAAAAAAATGATTTGTTATTTTTTGTGCAAATAGAATTAGTTTGTTGTGAATATATAATTAGTTAAACGAGTATTTTAAAGATAAAATTAAATTTGGAAAGTTAAAAATGATATCTATTAGGGTTTAATAAGTTAGCCTCCAGATTCAAATTTTTTGTTTTCAAAAACATTTTTTAAAATTGGTTTTTACGTAATCGAATATCTAGGTTAAAATCAATCCACCATATTAGTTTTAACTTAACTCATTTTTCCCCAATTCCAATCGGTTGACCACTCAAACATTTTAAAATAGAAAAACTAAGTTTTTTTTTTTTTAACTCTTAGTTGATAGTTAGTATTAAACGGATTAGGATTTAATACTAATTAAGTTAAGAAAAATAATAAAAATTGAGAAAAATCAAGACTTGACAGTAATTTTTAATTATATATATATTTTTTTCCTTTTTTTTATTCTAAAAAATATTCTAAAACTATAGAGGCAGCAAAAATAAGTTGTCTACAATAGCTTTCTAATAGTTAGATAACATATTGGTGAAGAAAAATAAATTTAGATAATAACAAATGCTTATTATTTCATATTATTTGTTAAAGCATCTATGTACTAGTAGTTGTGACATCTAAATTTGTATTTAATATATGTACGACTATAATTTTTTACGTAAAGGCAAATGTTTTGATGACACTATATATTACACATACAATAATACATAGAAAATAACAAACATATGGCTGTTTTATACTTCAAATATTGGTTTTTGTTTTGTTATGATAGTATAACATTATGTAAGATCTATCATATATATATATATATATATGTATATATGTATATGAGAACAGAAAAAGCAAAAAGTTAATGCCATATAATTATTTTATTGAGAAAATGTAAATAATCCTCCTAAATTGTAATATGGGTATAAATTTACCTTCTAAACTTCCAAATATTGCAAACTAACCCCATTAATTTTAACTTTGGTATGAAAACACTCCATGAACTTATTAAAGTGTATTTTAAGATCTTCTAAATTTAGGCTATGATATGACTTTTTTCAACTAAAAATAAAAATATCATTTATATTGTCAATTTATAAAAGCTAAGGAGGTGATTTGCAAGATTTCAAAATTTAGGAAAATAAATCCACACTTAAGTTAAGTTTAAAAAAGTTATTTGTAATTTCTTATTATTTATATTAGTTTTAAATTGTAATAGTATAATGTTTTGAAACTAATGCAATATTGACTAAATCAAATCATACGGTTAAATTTGCTAGTGCAAATTTTCAATGTGATTTTCATAATTTTCCAATTTGTTTAGTCATGTAAAACCAATATATATATAGATATACATATATATACACACACATATACATATACATATACATATGTATGTATAATTTATGCTTTTAGGTACTCGCTAAAATACAATTAAAATTATTCATCTTTTCAAGATTAGCACAAAAAAAAAAGTAAAAAATAAAAATATTACTCACAAACTTTATGCATAAAAATACAAATATAGATGAAAATGAAAATCATAATCATTTTCCACATATTTTATTGAATTAAAACCTGGTTAAGTTCATAATCTTCATCGCCTTCTTAATGATAGCAGAAAAAATGTCTAACCCTACGTTTCAAACGGCTAACTGAATTCATTAGTTAATTTCTAGAATTAGTTCAAAAAAGTGCTGTTTTTAGCAAATATTGCTTAAAAAGATTAATAGTTGGCAACAACAAATTTCCAAAAAAAGGACAACGTCCTAACCCTCAACTACTGTTGCTGTAAAATTAATACCATATAGAGTGACATATGCATACGAAGGTTAGTTGTAATACTTTATCTCCACAGATAAAGCATGTGATATAACACCTCATCTCACTCTCGCACATGCCTTAACAATAGTTTCTGTCACATTGTATTAGACCAATATTCGTACTTTTCCAATATCTAGATAACGATTCGTGAAGAAAAAAAAATCTAGGTGATAACAAGTGTTTATAAAGTATCTACATACAATTAGCTAAAACATCTAAAATTTGCATTTAATACATGCATGACTGTAAATTTCTATGTGAAAGAAAATGTTTTGATGACTTTACGCACCACATATATAATAACACATAGAAATCTATAAATATGGGATATATTTACTTTTATTTCGCTCTATAATTATTATAATACCATGCAAGATCTATCATGTACAGACATATGCATATATGTAAATGACAATGGGAAAAATCAAAAGTTAAGGCCATGCAGTAATTTCTTTTAGTTTTAAATAAAGTGTAACTGTACAATGATTTCAAACTAATGAAATATTAATTAAATCAAATCTCAAAGTTTAGTTTGGATAGGAAATTTTTCAATTTGACTTAATAAGTCTACCGATTAATTAAGTCAAGCAAAGCCAAGCTATATATAAATACATACATATAATATTTATCCTATTAATTTATGCCTTTAGGTACTCACTAAAATATAATTACAATTTTTTTTTCTTTTTTTTTTTTTGCTGGACTAATTGCACGAAAACCTAAAAATGTTAGTTACAAATTGTACATGTAAAATATAGATAAAACCAAATATGAAAATTATAACCATTTTTCGTATAACTTATTCAATTAAAACGTTGATTAAGATCGTAATCTTAACTGCCTTCATAATGATAGTTACAAACAAGATCTTATGTTGCTAAAATGAAGTCCAACCACACGTTTGAAACCACCAATTGAATCCATTAGGTTACCAGAATTAGTTCAAAAAAGTACTGTTTTTAGCAAAAATTACTGAAAGAAAGTTTAACAGTTTGCAACAACAGACTGCTAAAAAAAGACAACCTCCTGACTAACCTACAGGCTGTAACTGCTGCTGCTATAAAACATTAAGCTTTGGCTTCTTAAAGCACAAATAAATCTCTTCCTAGGCACCCAAAAAACAAACCATGGCTATCACGAACACTTCCATTTTGCTCCTCTTCTTAGGAGCGGCAACCGTCTTCCTCGAGGCGGAGGCCATTCGTCCTGTGACCGTCGGTCCTGTTACCCTCAATCTCGCAGCCGTCCGTCCCCTGGCAATCATTAGCGATCTATGCAAGAAAACGACATACCCAGAACTATGCGAGACTTCGGTGAAGCATAAGAGCAATCCTCTCAAGGCGACTAGAAGTAACATCAACCTGTCGATCCATCTAACGAAACAGGCAAAGGCCATAGTAAGCAAGACTGCAACCCCCGGCAACCAGGAGATAATTGATGGCTGCATACAGTTCTTTGATGATGCAATCGACGACCTTGTGCAAAGCCTCCAATATCTTAAGTCTAAAGACATGAACAGCTTGAAGTCGTACTTGTCGTCGACCATCTCCAACATCGGTACATGCACCGACCAATTCGCCGACTTCGAAGGTATGGTGGTCCCTCAACCCTTAGCAGATATCTGCACAAAGTTGAAAGAGATGACTAGCAATTCTCTCGCATTGTCGGACTTTGTGCATTAAAAAGTTGCAATGCCCCCTATGCCTAATGGATGATGAAATTGGGAAGTTTTCTTGATCATTGTGTTCTTTGCTTTAGTTTCTTGGGGCTTCAATTATGGAAGATCGTTGTATTGGTTCATTGTAACCCAGGATTCACTGCTATTTAATCGTATCACGCAATGACAACTCAAAAAAATTGTCTATTAGTTGTTAGATTTGTTACAGCTCAGTTCTATACATGTGTATCTTGTATATGTCCAATATTAAAGTGGAAGGCACCTTGTGCCTTTAGTGTCTTTTTTATTATTTACATTTATTAGATTTATAAAGTTCTATATCTATAATATTTAAGTGTAAGGCACACTCTCTTGGTGTCTTTAGTGTTTTTCTTATCATCTAGATTTTACAATTTATAAAATTTTCCTCAATAATCATTATCATAAATCCCATATTAAATTGATATCCATAATTTTCAATGAAAATATTTTTATAATTTGAGAAAAACTAAAATAGATTTAACAACATCACTTCGTTATAATCTAAGAAAAGAAAATTTATCACCACATTCTAAGAATTGAAAAATTAATTTTGCCTTAATATTGATTTATTCATATTACATATCGTAACAAAAACAAATTTGACGACAAAACCATGTTATCCAAGAAAAAGAACATTTGGCATTCAACAACCATATACTTTTCAACTTTCGAATTTTATATGGAATCGAGACCTATCATTAGTGATAAATATAAAAACTATACAAACAATGTAATATATGAAAATATGAAAGGAAAAAGTTGATAAAACTATATTTTGAAACTATACTTCAAAATAAATTATCTCTTTTTGCAATGTACTTTAATATATTCTTAATTATGGTTGAAATTTTCTTTTAATTATATAGACTATGTATATATATATATGATTAATTAATTTTTTATGGTCATTAATGGTCCTTCCCATATTTATAGAATATTATACCATATCTAAAAGTGTTATAATTCTTCAAATTATGATGTTCTCCTTATTCTACTAGTAAAATTCAATTTATCAAAAGACACAACCACTTCATGAGTGTTATTTATTTATTTATTTCTCTATAACGGGTGCATCTCTTAGACACACAATAAAATATAACAATTTTAATGAGAAAATGATCTAGGAGGCAAAGAAAAAAATTATATTGTGTCAAAAGATATATATTACTAGTAAATAGTTACAAATAATAAAAGTTTCTAAAATTATATATTAAGAAGCTCTACAGTATATGCAGATTTTGTTTCAAATTATATATAACACTAAAAAATAAATTTATTAAAAACCGTATAATTAGTATTTTTACACATTTCACATTATCTTCTCAATGCACAAATAAGAATACCAGCAAGGGATAATCAATGAAAAAACTTCAATATTACTAAAACATTACATAGATGAATTAATGGTGACTAAATATCAATAAAATTTTAATAAATAGAAATATGAATGGTAACTTTTATAAACTACCACTATCGTTAGTATGTGTAGATATTAATGGTACTTACTCAACACTAAAGTGGAAAAACCATCCACCAATAAAATAATATAAAAAATAAATAAATGCTATAATCAAATTAGAATAAATTATTAAGAAAAGGAAAAAAGGTGTATCAAGACCTTATGAAAAGAAAAATAGTAGAAAAGAAAAAAAAATTGAAGGACAAGGATGCAAAATCACTATATGAAAGCAAGATTATAAGGAAGAGTTACACGGAGTAATCTCCCTTAAAAAGTATGAACCAAAAAACTTAAAAGAAAAAACTAAAGGGCAAGGAGATAAAATCAATATATGAAAGTAGGATCATAGTGAAGACTTAAATAGAGTAATCTCTCTTAGAAAGTATGAACCAAAAAATTTTCACTTTAGCTATAATTTTTGCAAATGTTGTACCAAATACATATATATATATATGCAAACCTACATAAATATATAGGGTTGCCCATGTTCTCTTATAGCTAAAGCAAAGCCTATGGTGTGATTTCGTAAAAGCGATATCGTCATAGGGAATATTTGTGAAGTGTTGCATATTAAAAAGGAAATAGTGGTCGTTGAAAATTGAAATCATAGTGAAGTTGAAGAGGAGGAATATGAAGAGTCGGTAATAGTTTTTAAGAAGAAATTACCACGTCAAAAAAATGGAGAATGAAATCGTATTGTGTTAACGGATGCATTGATTTTGAGGTCAAATTTCATTAACATACAATGGATGTTAGCTCATGATTAATTTTATTTTATTGTTCATTTTTGGTTTTATATATATTGTTAAGGTTAAGTAACCGTTTTGTAATCAAGTGCTGCATAAGCACTTCAATGACTGGCTACTTAAGTAGCATTCTAGTGGGATCTCTAGCAATGTACACACATTGCAATTTGCATTCCCCACCAACACACACACACATAAACCCCACCACCCATCCACCCCTTTCTTTCTATAATACTAGATTGAAAAAATTCTTCATGTTTCTTGAGGAAGTTAACATTTGTGATAGATATAAATAAGTAATCAATATTTCAAAATGATTCAAATAAAATATCCAGTTAGCCAACCGTTATAATGATGTTAGTTCGTACTGATGTTTCACATTATTTAACACTTAGCATATATGGTACAAAAAAATTGGAGTTTTAGTAGGAAATAAAAATTCTTACAAAAAGGTATAAATTTCTTATGATTACACTATAATACTTAGTTGCAAGAATGTCCCAATTTAAAACCCATATCCCTAAAAAAACCCATTTTTATTTAAAAATAGAAAAATACTATCCACAGGGATATCTCCCTATAGAAACCCTAAAAAAAAAAAATGAAAGATTATGTTCCTTTTTAAAGAACCTAGATATACAAGCATATAATTTCATTTTCTTATTAAAAAATTAAAATAAATTTAATCAAGATCTTCTCAAAATTTGGATTTATTGCGTAAAATATCAAATCAAAAGGAAAAATAACACATAATATTTAAAAATATTTAAAACCAATGGATATCACTTACGATAAATGTATTATTCATCTTCTAATTTACAAAATTATAACCAATTACACAAGAATACAAAAAAAAAAAGTCATAACCAATTCTACAAAAATCTTTCCAAGATCTATATTACTATATTTATACCACTAATTCTCCATTAAAAAAGTGAAAATATCAACTCCTTCATTGGCAAGTGCTACAGAAATAACAATAGCAAGTTGCATAACTACATGAAAGAGAATTCCACATAAACTGAAAGACCTTCAAGAATTTATTCTCCTGAAAACAAAAATTCACATATATTTAAACAAAATAAAACGTTAGCAACTCAAATTCTCGAAATGATATAAACTTCCAGCATAAGTACACAAAAGAAAATTAATGAAAAAGAAATGACCCAAACTTCTTTATCTTCTCTTCAAGTATCTTGGAGGTTCTTATTGCTAGAAAAAGTCGATTTAAAAAGTTTTTCTCATCTTGCATTCACCTATAAAAAGTATTATATCAAGAATTTCCAAGTGATAGAACATGATTGATTGTAATATCATTACTAATGAAAAAAATTAAAATATTCCATTAAAAGAAAACAAAGAATGATTTTTATTAAATTTAAATAAGATTGCATTGTTTCATAAGCCAATTCCACAAAAATTTCTTCCTTATATGTATTATGAGTCCTAGATCTCTTTATATATAGCTTTAAATAAATAAATTACAAAGATAAATACAATATGCCCTATTCTACATTCACATGTAGAATTATAAAAAGAAAAAAAAAATCCCGTAAAATCTAATAAAAGAATTCATATCTAATTGCACAAGTATAATTTAATAAAGAAAAAAAGTAATACCAGTACACTGGTCCAAAACCACCTTTACTAAGCTTGTAACCTAGGTTGAAATTCTTAGTAACAATAACCAATTTTTCAAAAGAAAAATTCTTTTATTCTTCTACAACTATCTTCTCTCAATCCTCCTTATTATGTCCATCTAATCAAAATAACAAATAATTATTAAATAGAACATAAATTATAAAAATAGAATTAAAGTGAGGAATTGTCAGTCTTACTTCTACTTGAAGTGGATTTGAAGGGTCTAAGAAGATCATGCATAATGATCAAGTTTTTAGGTTTAAGTTTCATCTTAAACATTGTTGAGAAGTACTATAACCATGAAAGAAAAACGACTTAAATATTCTTTTATTAGCAACTTCAATCATTAATTCATGATTTGGTAAAAACAATATAAGCATAAAAACCAAGTAAACTCATGAATCAAAATTCAATATTTTCCTCATAAAATATGACCTTAAAATATAGTTTAGCAAAAAATAAAAATAAAATGTACATTTGAGAGAGAAAGATAGAGATAATCATGAAATGAGAGGGAGAAGTGAGAGATGAAGACATTACAATAAATAGATATGTTAAAGAGAGAGGGGGAGAGAGAGATAAACGTGAGAGAGTGGGAGAGTAAATGAAAGGGAGGGGGAAATAATTAATGGGAAAAGAGAGTGAGGAAAAATTTTAAATAAATGGAAAAAGTGGAGGAGGGAAGATGAAAATGATAGGAAAAATGAAAATTGTTATATATGGGAGGGTTAGAAAATTTTTCTTTTTTTCTAATATCATTGTTATGACCTATGAGTCTTGAAGTTGTGATTTTTCTTATGAATTAAGATATAAAAAATTTTACTATCTTAGTTTTGAGTTAAATTAATTGATTTTTGTTGGTATTTAACATATTTCCTTAATTTAATTTTGTTTAGTATTGTTATTCTATAAGATAGTATAAATAACATGTGATTATAGAATGTGCATAATCTTTTGAAAAATTTCTAGTATGTATTTATTATGCTTTTTTGATGTTATTGTTAATACTTATCTTCTAATAGAAAAATATAAATGTCGTGTAATAATAAGAAAAAAGTTAATTTAAAAAATTATATAAATAAGAAGATTACATATCAACTTGTATTTATTTAATTTTACTATAATATAGGTTGTTTCAAAGAAAAAAATTATACAGTTACAAAAATATGAAAAATGATAGCTTCATTTTGAATTAAAATATGTAGCAACATAAGCTTAATACAACAGATGCAAACATTTATTTAAATCATTGTAAATTGATGGCATTTAAACAATCCAAACATTTTGCAAGAGTGTATAGATGTAGGATCTGATTCAAAGTCCAAATGTGGAGTCCAAAAAAATTTTAAGTACATAAACTAAGCTCAAAAGAATTCAAATACATAACTCGAATAAAAATGATCACAAATAGCGTCTAAGAACGAATTCCTAATAAAAGGCATCATGATTAGAGTTTACATCTGAAAGCCAACTATAAGTTTGTTGATTAGAAATTGAGGAAAAAAAAGAATAAAGCAATCTCTTTCTAAAGATTCATTAGAATGTTCAAGAAGTTTGTATACTCCATCCCTCTAAGGAAGGTAAAAACTAGTCCTTGTATTGAAAGTAATCATATTATTTTATTACATTTATTGTCAAACCACTAACACTTGAGTAGGTACACTTGTCAATTTGCAAAATTGCAAAATATTTCAATTAAATAACATCAATTGAAATCCCATAGAAAAATATTGGATTTTTGTCATACTACCCCATGACAAACATCACTGTTTTGTAATTTTAACCCAACCTACTCGGATGTCGTAATAAATATCACCCTATCAATTATACACCCACTAAAACTTTGACTGGGTTAGTAATATCCTAAGAAAGTGTGTGGAGCCCTATTTTGGTTATTTTTCCTCAATTTAACATGCACCAAGTTTGGTCAACTTAATATAAGTTACTTAACAATAAAATTAAGGGAAAACCTAAATTTCAGAAAATTATTTTAATTAAAGTTACCACCAACCAAAGTTGGAAAATGGAGAAATTAGGATTAATTGGATAGATTATCCTATTTGAAGTTACTAGTATGTGAATTTACCAAAAAAATAATTATTAAAAAATAGTTAACTAAAGAAAACAAAAATTATAGGAATAACCTATTAAAACCTTAAGATTACCACATGAGCATTTTAAAAAGATTAATTATAACGTCTAATTTTAAAATTTTCTTCATTTATTTTTCTTAAATGACAAAGCAAAAAACAGAAGATACATTTTCCTATGCTTTTTTTTTTTTAATTTTTTTTTCATTTTTCGTTTTGGTAAAAGATACTTTTATCATTTTTAGGAGCCACTCAAAATACATACCTACATACCTGCTAGCCAAGATCAAGCCCATATAATTCCTTTTTTATAAATCTTTTGTATCTTGTCACATTTTATTTAAGAGAAATTGTCAAAATTATGTTATTAAATAATTTATTCTTATTTAAGAAAAATTCTAAAAAATCCTAAGCTTTATTGCCTAATTTTAGAAGATTAAAGGTCTACTCTAGTCTCTTTTTCTTTTTTTTTTTTTTTTTTTGTGGGGGGGTGGTGAGGTTGTGATTAGGAGAAGTTATTAAGGTTTTATTGTTTATGAAAATAAAAAATTTAAATAACAAAATGGTTTTGATAAATCTTCTAAACAACCCTTTGAGGTATGTTCTGAGTTACATTCTCACTTGCCTTTTGAAAACCTTTTAACTTAACTTATTCTTTATGAAACGAAAAATATATTTTCTTATCATTTTTATTTTTTATAGATAAAATCTAATATGGAACCTAAACATCTTCAAGCGATAGTCAAACTACATCACTCGAAGTTTGGACTATCCTAATTTATTTTAATTATGATACAAAAAGATGGAATAAAAGAAGCATTTTAATTATTTTATTCTATTTAAAAAAATTGTAATATAATCAAAAATAAAAAAAAAATAAGTTTTCTATTCTATTTAAAAATTGTAGTAAAAATTAAAAAAAAATTCTCTTACCATTTTCAACTTTTTTTTTCTTTTTGGTTTTACTAACAATACAAAATAAGTAAGGGAAGACAAAATATATGGTCCATATGTCAAATTTACGTAGAATTGTGATTAGATTTTGTTTTAATTATTTAGATTAGCTTAAATAACACCAACTTCAATGTTAAGATAAACCCCAATTTTCAATCTTGATTTGATTTGTTTTAATCAATTTTCAAGTTAAATCTTTAATATATTTTGAATCTGCATGTGTTAATCTTTAGATTTATATATATAAAAAAAATTAGCCTCGATTTAATGAGATTCGATCATATTTACTAAATCTAACTCATTTCTCTCTTACTCCTCTCTCCTAAGGCTTGTTCGGAGGTTGAAGGTAACATATGCCTAGCTTCCTATACAGTAGGGTGTGTTCGATATGCACTTAACCAAAGATGGATCCATTCATTCTTCTTTTTTTTTTTTTTTTAGTTTTACCTATGTAATCATTTTTCAAAATTTTCTCCTTATTATTTCCTTTGGTTCTTTTTTCTAGTTCAAAATTTCTCCCTTTTTATTTTTTGAATTTCTTATTTTTCCTATGTTTTTAGCAAACTTAGCAAAAAAAAAAAATTCTAAAAAAAAGGAAAGTAGAGACAAAAATGGAGTGTCCACTTAGTATCTCAAGGTCATTTGATACCTTCATTTCACCATATGCTTTTAGTTGCATATTCTGATAAAAACGATGCCAGATGGTGACTGAAGTCGTTATTTCCTTAAATGTAATGAAGTTTTTTAAAAATTTAACATTCTTACCTTATTTGTCTAGGCTATTTGAAATTTTAATATTCTATAATATAAGATCTCTATATCCATATGAAAACATTCGTTTACATACGCTATTGATTATGTAGCTATTTACCAAATATCAATTAAATATTGAAGTATTTATTGGTGGGAATATAAAAAGAAGAGAAATGAGAAAAATAACTCCAAGTATCACTATTCTGCAACAATCGAATATGTCGTAGGGATTAGGAACTTCAGCAATTAAAAAAAAAAAGGCTTGAAGGTTATTCACTATTGTCTCCAAGGAAATTTCTATCTACGTATTTTACATAGTGTTATTCATTCTTTACTCAACCAGTCATATAAAATATGATCTATACATATATATTTATTTATATTATTAAAGCAAAAGTATCTTTTTTAATATGACTAAATTGCATTAAAATATTAGTTATTTGATTTTTAGTTTTACCAAAAAGGCCTAAAATGCTTAATAGTTTTAATAAATCTTTAATAGGTTAAGGTTATTATGGTAAAGAAATATACATATGAAAATATTATCTTTCCAAAGTTAAATTCATCCAACCAAAATATCCCCCACTGAAATAAAAATTTCCTACCATAATTCCAGGTTCCATAATCCATCATTTTCTATTATGAAGCAATTAACATATGATGAGTACTATTATTGAACGACATGATAAGAAATCATGGGCTAAAATACTATAAAGGTTTTTTTTTATGGATAATTATAAAAATTTAAATAAAGATTTTTTTTCTTTTCATCTTTCATCCAACATATGAACCAGCCTTTAAAATATTATTTTATTATTTTAAAGGCTAAAATAACCCTACCCCCCCTTTTTTTTCCTTTTCCCTAAACTAGTGACTAGATGGTATGAATGACCAATGAAATTATTTTATTATTACTTTTCATAAGGATATCCTTATTATTGCTAAAATAAAAAGAAAAATTATTTACTTAATTATAAAAAGTACATCCCTATTATAATTCCTTGCAAAAACCCTAAATTTTTTGTAATGGTATGTGGCGCTAATGAAGCATTAACATGATATTTTATTATTAAAATAGAAAAAAATAAAAAGTGAAATAAAATTAGAAAAAAATTTTGAAAAATGGAAATAAAGGAAAGAAATAAAAGAAGAAAAAATTAAATAAAGATTAGAAATAATAACAAAAATCTAAAAAATAAAAATAAGAAATAAATAAACATTAAAAATAAAAAATGAAAGCTTAAAAAAAAAAAAAGAAATATTAGATCAAAGAATAGGTAACTTTCTAACTACCCCTATCCTTAGGTAGCAAAAAACCCATCTAAAAGAAGTGGGATATGAGAATGAGCTACCTACTGAGATTTTAAATAAAAAAAAAAAAAAGAGCTTTGAAATTCATGACTTAGTTGAATCCTACGACCAGCTTCTTCTATGTAGATGGAAAGCCACATTTTTAATCCAATTTTCTCCATTTTGTTTAGTTTTTAGTTTTTTTTTTTTTGTAATTTCCAACATTTTATTTATTTCTTTTATGTTTCTTATTTTTATTTCTTAGATTTTTTTTTTTACTATCTATAATTTTATTTACACATTTGCTCCTTTTTCCAATTTTTTCATGTTTTCTAAAATTTAATTTCTTTTGTTTTTTATTTGTAATAGAAACATCATGTCAGTACTCATTCAATGCCATTGGTATGCTACATTTCAGATAACATGACACATCTACACAAACTAATAGTATTATGATGGTTGGTTAACTAAATCTTTTTTTAACCACTTTGCAAAATACTAATTTCTTATTTGAATTTTTCAAAATACTTTTATATTAATCTTCTCCCTTCTAATTTTCCCCAAAATTTTCAATAGATGAACCTTATTTACTATTTTGGGTCTAGTCTTGAATATTTCGAAAGATGCAATTCTTCAAGAGATTTATCTATTGTTATGATGTCTATAATTGAAAAGCCTAATTATTAGTACATGACATGATCAAACCACTTGAATAGTTTTGGCATTCAAAAAGGGTTAATATCATGGTTTGCACTCCAACTTTACCATTTTTTGCAATTATTATATAAAGTTTCAACTTATTTAATTATACAATTGATTAAAAATTTAGTTATCGTAATCTATATTTTAGTTAAATTCAATTTACACTGTTAATCCAATCAATACGATTAACAGAAGGAATGTATGTAGTGTTTGCACATGGCTTTACGAGGGTTGTAAGCCCTTACAGGTGGCTGCTAACCAACATCTACAAAACAATGGGTTGTGATTACCTTCAAAAGTGATGCTTACAAAACCTATAGGTAGTTGTTGATGGCCATAAATAGCTTTAGAGGTGTCATATGACCCCCCTGAAGCCATCGGCGACCACCTCATTAACTAATCATACTAATTGGACTAATGGTATAAATTGAAGTCAATTGAGGTATAGACGATGACAACTAAATCTTAAATTAGATGTTTAATTAGTTAAGTTGAAACTTTAAATGTATAATTATTAAAAGTAACTAAATTGAAGTACAAATCATGATATTGTCTTGTTTAAAAATGCAACACAATGAAACTTAGGCTTTGAAAGCCACGAGTTTTCTATTTTTACTTTATTCTCAAATTTTGAAGTTTGTACGATCTATGTTCCCTCTCTCTCTCTCTCTTTCTATATAGTGCTCCCATTTTCCTTTTTCATTAGTTTTATTCACCTCTTCTTTTCTTATATCTTCACTAATATATTTGTTTCCTCATCTTTTATATTTGTCATTGTATTTATTATCATTACAAAGTTCAGAATCCTTAGAAGTCATGTTAGTTTATGAGTTTGACAATTATTTACCAATGTATGTGTTCTTACATTATTTTGCAACAAAATACATTTCTTTTGCATATCTCCTTAATCATAAGGGACTTAATGCTGAAATCAAATTTATGGGAAAAAAAAGGAGGGGATTTATTGTCAAACAAATAAACATTATGTTGTTTTAATTTTCACACATGCAAAATGAAAGCTTACCAACAAAAATTCTTACTTAATAATATTAAACAACGTGAAATACAACATTTTAAACTTAATTCATACTCAAATCTTAATCCTATTTGCTCATTTCAAAAGGCAAAACTCCTAAAGCATAAATTAACCTTCATTCTTTTGCTGCTTTTGATCTTTCTTTAGCTACAGCTTGTGACTTTAATCTAAGGTAACTTATTTAAAAAATTTTATCCTATAAAAATGCGATAAAAATTTATAGATTTCACAAAATAAACTTAATTTTTATTTGGTATATGTTATAAAATGCGTTTTGAATTCAAAATTTAAAAAATATATAATGTTTTAGTTAGGAATGAATGGGGTACAAGGGTAGATAGAATATAACACTCTTCTTGTATCTTATTTTGTAAAATATAGGTTTCCAAATTTTGGAATGGGACTTACCTTATTACACACTAGAACTAAAGCTGTGCAAGTGGAGCATATTGTGTGGGTCAGTTTATATAACTCGTAAAAAAAAAAAAAAAAGGTTCAGCTCATAAATTTTGGCCTACTTAAAATAAGCTTTTTTTAGCTTGGCCTACTTAACTCACGGGCTAACCAATTACGGGGTAGGTTAGCTCGCAAACCTGCCAAAAAAAAAAAAAGAAAAGAAAAGACATCGTTCTCACACATAGATATAGCAACAAGGCAATCACCAATTGCTATAGATTATTGACTTATTAACTACTAAACTTGCAATTGATTCTCCTAAGTCTTAACTTGGTGTGTTGGAGAGTGTGAAGGTTAAGTCAACACCTTTTTGATTTATTATTATTATTATTATCTAGTTTAATTATATTAGTATTTTTCATTGTTTATAGTGAGTCATATGAATAAACAAAATATTTGAGAATGCTTCAATAGAACCATCATGATCTAATTCTGATTCCACCAACATGTAACATTAAGGTTTCCAAAATTTTAATAAAGGAAAAATAAATACTAAAACGTAAAATAACTAAGTTTTGGTAAATATTAAATATCAAGTAAGAACTCTATTTCATTTTCATCCTCATTATGGCTCAATAGCATGAAGGATTTTCATAGGGTTAAAAACATTCAACAACTCTTAATGCGGTGTACTAAACAGAGCTCTACTAATAATGCTAGTAGTCTCGATGTAGAGATGTACACGTCGAGAGTTTTATATCAATATCATTCCTTATTTTTTTAAATTTTAAATATTAATAAAAAATTCTAGTAATAAATCAAAATCTCCTTGATTTTAACTAAAATTGAATGATAAACTTCAATACTAAGTCAATAAGCATCTTTCTAATTAACCGATTCATGGGTTGACTCGCTTAACCCATAACCTACTGTGAAGTAGATTGAGCTGGAAATTCTAGCCCATATTTATAAGCGAGCCAAAGGAAGCTAACCTGCTCAACCCACGGGCCAATGCAAGATGGGCTAAGTTAGCTCACTTGGCCTGCTTACATAACTCTAACTAAAATTATCGTTTATCCGCTAAAACCTACAAGTCATAGGATACCATATGAAATTGATAAAAAAAAAATTATATCATTATAAATTTTATGTTTATATGATATTACAATAAATAATTGGTATGTAAAAATACAAGTCTCTCCATCTACAAAAGCTATGAAACTTGTAATAAAATCCATATATATTGTAACAAAATTTGAAACATCAAAAGGTAACTTTTTTTGTCTTCATTATTTCTTCAATGATATTAAATAAAACTTATGGAACCCACATTTCTAAATGTGCAGGTTGGCAGAATACATCGCTTTTTTTTTTCTAATTTGGAAATTTTGAAAAACTACTACTTCTTTTTCTTCTTTTTTTTTCTTTTTTTTTTTTTTTTACATTTTATAAGATTGTATATGAATCACTGCTTTTAGATCTGCATGTATGCATCGCTAACTTGGTGATGGTCTATGCCTTTACGTATTGAATTAGAAAGATAAACCTCTGAGGTTTTCATTCGGTTGTCTTATTCGACCCATTTACGTCGGGAATATGAAAAAAGAGAATCCTATATGGAAAGATTAGAATAATTTAATAATATGGTTAGAGTTAGGATATATCTCTCTATGGAGATAATAGATTAGAATACTGCTAATTGCTAAAAACAAGGAAGTCAAACATGAGAACATACGAAATTTGAACTTTTACTTTTATATATATATATATATATATATGTATGTATGTATATTATGTTTGCTGTCTATCATAAAAATAAGATAAATTTAAGTGGGGATCGTGAATATTGTTTGCTTTAGATATGGTGGGTGTTGACTGTGGTGAACCAATTAAATGTGATAAGGATAGACCTTTATTTCCTTGGATAGGAGTGTTGATGGGTTTTGGTATTGTTGTAGTATGAGTTATGTAATTTTATGTAATCGTTAAAATGAGTAATTTAAAGTATACGTAAAAGTCAATCAAAATGGAATAATTATTCATAGATGAATCTTAAGAGTTATACAAGAGCACATTGTGAGTTTAAAATATTGAAATATAATAAAATAGTATTATTATGGTTAAAAATAGATAATTTTACTAAATTATATTATATTATATTATATTATAAATTATTTGCCATAAACGCATAAATTAAGTAATGGAAATTAACCGAATTTTAAATATAAATTATTTAGACATTAAAATTATAAAGTAACATAAAATATCATATAAAAATAATACGTATACCTCAAATGTGATTATTATATATACTTATGTACTCAAAATAACCTAAACTCTACAAAAAAAGTATAAGATTAACTAAAAATTAATAAGTAAAATTAATAAACAATCATTAAACGTAATAAGACTTGTGGAAAAAATTTTGACTTGTGCATGGAACTAACTTGGACAAGTGTTGATTGAAAATCCTTATGTTAAGACACTTAATAAGTAATTTTAGAAAGATACGAATAGGCTTATGAGAGAGAAAATGAACTCTTATTACACATGCATGCTTAGAAAATTAGGAAATGTTCTCTGTGAATTCTTTGAAGAGTAAGGGATATAGGAAAATTATGGAAAGGGGAAGAAAGATTGAAGAAAAATTCTAGAAAATAGAAATAAAAAACTGTGCAAACCAAGTTGATTCAAAGAATGTAGATCTGAACAAGTGCTTAAAGTGAACCACCACCACTACCACCACCTAGTAATGGTGGCAATGCCAAGTGATGCCAACAAAGAAAGGGTAAAAGATGGTGGCTGGAAAGTGGTGTTTCCAATGAGCTTCAATTTTCACTCAATTTTCTCGTATTTTTAAAAAATATTAAATTGGATCCAAAAATTTTGAAAAAATTTATTTTAAAATATTCTTATATTTTCTTTTCAAGAAAAATATTAATTTTTACAATTTTCAAGTAAGTATATGATCTGCTTAATAAATCACTTAAAACCGAACAATTTTAGAAATTATTTTAAATAATCCTATTGTTGTAATTTCAAAACAAAATTTTTTCTAGAACTTTCTTATACTGCATGTATGAATAACATTTTTCATAATTTTTATTAATTTTTAAGCCACTAAATTGATTTTAAAAATACCATTTTCAAAAATTTCATGCATTTATCCTTGTGAAAAATAATATACAGTAGATCTGAAGGTTGATTGTGACATATGTTTCTATGGAGAGTGGTTTAAAGATGATTGGATTGAATGAGATATGAAGATATGCATAAATTACTAGTCATGGACTATATATATTAAGGTAAAGAGATGAGCATTTGAGAATTTGGTAATAGGGCAATTAGAGGTATGAGGAACCTGTTGTATGATCATGTTTTATTATGCTTGTAAATTAGAATAAGATGTTGGGGCAAGTCGTTGGGAGTAAACGTATAAATTGATTTTGTTTAGAGAGTTTTTTAAACGATTGAACTAGTAAAAGGGGGACTTAATTCTTGATTCAAATTCTTGATCGAAGAGATAGATGGTAAAGGATTGTGATTATAACCCTGTTGGGGCTTTCTTTAAGAAGCTATTGGGAAAAAGAAGCATGGTTGTAAAGACTTCAGAGATATAATCAAATGGTTGATCTAGTAAAAGAGTGACTTAAATTCTTTACTCAAATACTTGACCAAAAAGTTGGTTAGTGCAAGAATTTAGATTATAATCATGTTAGAGTCTTGATTAGGGCAGTATTTGGTAAATAAATATGGTTAAAATGACTTTAGAAGCATATTTAGAAGGTTGGTGAATGAAATAACTTTAACTCTAAATATGTTAGAGCTTCATTTAAGGAATTGTTTGGTAAAAGAAAGTTGATTATATTGAGCTTAGAGACTTGACTGAAAGGTTGGCCAATTTAAAGGGTTTAGATGACATTGCTTCAGAGACATCTTCAGAGGGTTGGTTTGTAAAGAAGAAACTTATTCTCTAGTTCAAAGAAAGTTGATCAAAAAGTTGAATAGTAAAAGAGACTTAACTATACTCCCATTATAAGCTTGTTTGGAAAATATTTAGTAAGGGAAGTATAGTCGAAATGGCTTCATAACTTGATTCAAGGACTTGTTAGTGTGAAATGCTTAGTGGAAATAACTTTAGAGTCTTGTTCAAAGGGTTGATTAGAGTAAGGGTATAATTGAGATAATCTCATAGATTTGGTCTAAAGGTTCTTAGATCAAAACTTGGTATTTAGTAAGCTTTCAAAACCTTATTTAGAAACTTCAACTGCAAGTTAGAACTCAATACAAAGCTTATACCACTCGCTAGAGATAAGTCATAACTACACTTAAATTATTAAAATTAACTTATCCAACTTTATATTTAGTAAAACTAAAATGATTATAATGAGTATTTAGGGAGAACAATAAAGTGGATAAGATTAACTATCAAAACTGTTGAGTACTACATGTCCAGATAAGTGGGATTAGCGTTTTACCGCATTTTTAAGTATTATTAAGAATACTTGGAAGTTTTAGTACATGTCTTGATTATAATTGTAAGTTAGTTGTTTGTATGTATGCAAAGTGTGTACTTGAATACAATTTTGCTATTTGGAATGAGAATTTTATGTATTGGTTACTTTATGATAATTCTTGATCTAACTGTTTAAAATTATTTAATCACCACAAAAGCAATCCAACATAAACTTGACTTAACTAATAATCGGACTTACATCACAACCCACTAAGAAAAACGATTAAGTTTCTTAAGCCAAACATGGACCTTTTGATGATGATAGTAGAAATGGTCCTTTTTCCATCCTTAGTCGAACTAAGTAATAGGAGAGGAAGTTGTAGCAAGGTTAGGAACCATAATTTGAAGGTAATCTTAGGCAGAGCATGTTTCTCCATTGCATAAGCCATGGTTTAATTCCAATCCACAAAGTGCTCGATGTGAAACTCCTTGAAATATGGATTAGAGTAGGCGCAATTTCTCTGAGCTCACAATGATTGGTCAACATCATGCAATGACATTTGCTTAAACATGCATTACATTTAAATAACTTGCATGAAAACCCTGGTTGTTTGGTATATAATATGTGTTATTGTCTCCATCCCACTTACTAAGTAAGTTATTACGTATTTCCCTATAGTCGTTTTATAGGTTTCTTAGTAGATACACCAATACTGCTCCTTGTTCCAGAAGTGTAGAGATTAGGGTCGGAGAGTGAGATATAAAACCAATTAACTAAATTTCTATTTTGTTTATTAACTTTGCTAACCCTTAGAAAAACTAATAGGGTCTTTTTAAGTGATCCTTTAGTTTTCAATTATTGCTACTGATGATATATTTTGTAAATCTATGGACTTTTATAAATCCCTATTATGTTATTTTTCTATAGTTATTTATAAAACTTATTTTCTTCTTAAGCTTTTATACTATAAAAGCTCTTCCAAAAGCTATTTTAGAAAATTGCACCATTGGTTAATATACATGTATTGAATTTTATGACTTAAAGTTGTAGAGTGGTAAAAGCCTAGTGTAAACTATACCTATGTTAGGTTGATTTACAGGATGAGGTTGTTATGACTTCCTAGTTTGGAACGTGACATTTGGTACCTTGCTCTAAGTTAATTAAAAAAGCTCCCTACGGGTTTGTCCACAAGTGCTCTTTGACATACAAATTAATAAGGAAGATTGAAGGAAAAGAAACTGAAAAGTGTCCAAGCACTCTAGTTCTTCAAGAAAGGTGTTCAAGTCCAATAGGGATAGGTGTGTTAAGGGAATTGTGAAGTTCTAAGGATTTGAATCCCTTCAACTGTTGGCTCCTTACATTATAAAATAGTATAAGGCGTACAACTACCTAGGGTACCTGTCAACTTGAGGTTCGTTCATACTAGCTACTGGTAGGGGATATGTATTGAAGAGTTGACACGATAGCTCTAGGTGTTAATCGGCCATGACCATGCCGACAACTACGTTTATAATCAAGGTCTCTAACATCTCTAGAGTATATCAAGTATTTTGTTTATACCATATATTTTACGTCATAATTAATGAGTCAAGGAGAAGGGCGGACACTAAAGACAAATCTTCCCGGAGATACAAGAAAGAGGGTCTAAGTGATTTGCGAGATGTGGGCTATACTCCAAAGGAGAGCTTAGGGAGCAAGGGAGGTCATCGCACAATGGACTTGAGCCTAGAGGTAGATTGGTCCCTCATAGCTCAGGCTTGCTTAGGCGGTTATTAGCTCCTTAGAGATCAGGTGATTAGAGAGGGGGCCTTCAAAATATTTGTTGGGAGGCTCAACGTTTGAGCATAATAAAGCCCTTAGATAAAGCAAGGTGTTTAGTTATACATCTATCAAGGAGCCTTGAAGGGTCTCTGCTCAAATTAGGCCTTAGCATAGCCTAAAATAAGGTATTAACACTTGCCCATCACTTTCTTCAATGTTAAGGATGTGGGGAGAGTAAGTTTGTTAGGAGCACAGGCATAAGGTAACGAAGGTCTTGTTCCGAGCTGTATAGCTGGGTATGTCATTGGCTAAAGTGGCACATTTAACGCATTTGATAGGGACTACTTAGCATACAATGGTCTTTAATGTGATTAACATAACCGTTGGGTTGTTCAAGATGCAATGATGGTTTCTTAGGGAAAGCAATGCACATTAATAACTTCCTAGAGAAGACGATGCGCATGAGATGTCGGCATACATAGCCATGTCAGCAATTCATGTCTGCCAAGGATCTAATCCATTAGTTAGTAGACAAGGATACGTAGACAACTAAGATATGGAGTATATCCTAGCAATTGGTGCATGCTTTGGTAGTAGAGAAAATCGTTCTTCTCTTCCCTTGTCTTATTTATATAAAAGGGTGTTAAAGCCCTCATTTCTCACTTTCGCTTTTAAACAAGGGGAGTCTTTGCCAAAATTTTACCTCAAGAGCTTACTGTCCAATTTTAGACTCTTTGCTCCACTTTCTTTGCATTTTACTATTTTTGCATACCAAACATAGCCAATCAGAGTGTTTTTACTTCTTAAGGTGAGGCTTTGAGTACTTTTATCTTGAAGGAGATAATTGTGGGGTACGAGGAAGCAGTCCTTAAGAGGGGTGATAATCCTAATCTCTACCTCCCCCCTCTCCCCCCCTACCTCCCCTAAATGATGGCTACGATAGCAACAACTAGCGGTGATGACGAGGGAGTGTTGCTTACTTGGTTAAAGAGGAGGAATTTTGCTGCTTCAAGGCCTCAGGAGATGTATGCCATTGACAATGAAGGGGAGCAAGTCGTGGAGGATTTGCAAACAAAAAATGACAACAAGAAAGCTTGTGCTTATGTTAATTTTGTAGAAGACGAGGTGAGGTTAAGGTTGGTGAACCAAGTAGTTAGGGATGTACCCGAGTGGTAAGTAGAGATGCCTATGGCTGAAGAGAAGGCCTATCAAATAATAGGGGAGGAGTCATTTAGCATGTATAAGAAGTTATTTGAGCTAAGGTTGTGATTACTATTTTCGAAGTTCCTAACACAGTTTTTCAATTACTTCAAGGTTGCTCCAAGCTCCTTACATATGGATAGTTAGGCATAACTACTCGAGTTCAAAGTAGTCTATTTGTAACAGCTTCGGAAGCCAACAACTCAGTTGTTTAGGCACTTGTTCTAGGTAGAGGTGGGCCTTATGGTTAGGTCTATATCTCTTCACGAAGCGAGGGGTTGAAAGTGTTTGAAGGCATTCCCAACAAGGTGGATAAGTACAAGGAGTACTACTCCCGTATTGGGATGTAGGAGAGGCCAAATTTTCCAACGTTTTGTATAGTGCTAATCTAAACTGAGCCCATCAAACATCTAGTAGATGAAGATGAGGAGACAAAGGATGAGTTGTTGGACCTCTACCCACTGACAATTGTTTAGAAGTATGTTGAGAATAAGGGCTCTTCAGGTTTCAAAAAAGTGCCTACTAAACTTTTGTCGAGGAGGAGGTAGTAGCTTATTTATTGCTTCCCATCATTACAGTAATAGGTACTCATCCTCGGCAGTGTAAATGTGTTACTTTTATTTTCATCACTAATTCTAAGTCGTTTATTATACTCATAACTATATAGGTAACTTCCAACAAGATCAATGAGAAGCTACTAGCTGTCTGAAAAAGGAAGATATAGGTGCTTAAAGCTTTGAGAAAGACAAAGCAAGCTATCATAGAGGAGGAAGAAGATGAGAGCTCACAACATCTCCTAAAGAAGAGCAGGAAGAAGAAGGGGGGAGGCAATAGACTATCCCCGAAGTAATTCCAAAAATGGTAGAAGCAGTCCCTATGGTTGTAGCTAAGCAACCGAACTCTTCACCTTATCCAAGTGCTTCACTGTACTCAAGAGCTTCATTGTGATCGATCATTTAGGTGAGCTTAAGCTATAGGGGACCAATCTACCTCTAGGCCTAAGGCCATTATGTAAGGACCTCCCTTACTTCTACGTGCTCTCCACTAGAGTTTAACCCATAACTCTCCTTATCGCTTAGACCTTCTTCCCTATATCTTTGGGAACATTTGTTTTTAGCATTTACCCCTCTCCTTGACTCATTTATGGTGGCTTGACATCCATAGTATGACCAACATACCTGACATACTCTAGAGATGTTAGAGCCCTAGATTATAAACATGGCTGTCGGTGTACTCATGGCCAACCAATACACAAATCCACCCTATCATCCTTTCAACGCATATCCCCTGCTAAGAGAAGGTACAAACGAACCATAAGCTGATACGTACCCTAAGTTGTTATACTCCTTGCATAATATAATGACCTAACATGTAAGGGGATTTAAATCTTTAGAACCTCATAGTTCCCTTAATGAACTCATTCTCACTAGACCTAAACACCTTTCCTGAAGAACTAGAGTGCTCAGATACTTCTCATTTTTTTTTCCTTCGATCCTCCTTGCAAATTTGAGTATCGGAAGGCCTTCATAAATAAACCTACAGAGGACTTTTTGTAGGTAGCTTAGAGCAAGAAGGCTAATCAATATCGAAGCCTATCAACACCCTTATCTAAGGAATTAAAGTCCTACCCTCCTTATCACATTCACCAATATCAACAATGGGGTTTAACTCCATAATTATTATCATTAGACTTTATTTTATTATTTTATTAATTTGATATTTTATGCTACTTTATTAATTAATTTAGGACTTTATTTTTATTAGTTTGTCAATTACTTTTTAGGCTTTATAGTTAGTATTTAAATTCCTATCACGCCATGTGGATGTCAAGTTTTCATTTGAATTTTTTTGTTAATAGTTTATTTCAATTATTGAAATTGTTTTAAGAAAACCTACAGAGAAAGCTTTTCTCATATTTTCAAGGACTTATCGATTCTTTCAAATTTTATGGTTCAAAACCTTAATTTCTTAAGTTTTTTTCCCTGTAATTTCTTTTGTTATTCCTTAAAAAAAAAAAGCTAAAAAGGCTAGAAAGATTGCAATGGTAGAAGATTAGTTGGATATGGGAGAATTAGCTAAGTTAAATAAACGCAATTTGAAGGCTTACATTACTATTTAGAACTTAAATTGAAGATTGATCACATATTTGGAAAAATCTCATTGGCAATAAGAGATCTTTCATAGCATATGTGAAATTCGATGCAACAAAGCTTACAGTCATCTTAATGACAAGAGGTAACTCTTAGAGATCTTACTGATAATGTTCGCAATCTTATGGGTTTTCTTGAATGTAATAATGGTCGTGGAGGTGATGAACAAATTGAAAATTGAGAGGAAGTTGTTGCTAAGGAGAAGGATTTGGATAGAGGTGTTTATAGGGGTAGTCATGGAGTTAATGCAAGAGTACATGTAGGTAGTAGAGGCAATAATGATTGAGCTCATAATGGTTGTTTTAGAGTTGTAGTACATGATGATGATGATGATTGTTTGCATAGGCTTTGATATTCGAGGGGATTAGACTCAATCAAATTTAAAGTACCTTAGTTTGATTGGCTTAGTAGTGTAGATGACTACTATGACTAGCTTAATAGAATTGAAATGGTATTTAAGTGTTATGGTTATGAAGATAATTTGAAGGTGAGGTTGGCTATGGTTTAGTTCATTGATAATGCTTAGCTTTGGTAAAAGAGTATTATGAACCAATGTAGGGGGTAGCTACTTCTTGGGATTTGGGAAGAGATGAGGACATTGATGGAACAATGATTCATAACATCTTATTATCGCCGTGAGTTATATATGAGAATGCATACTTTTTGATAAGAAGATAAAATTATGGAGGAGTACATCAAGGCATTTAAGATTATGATAATCATGTGTAATATGGTAGAAGCTCTTAAAAACACTAAAAGCTCTTAAAAACACTAAAGCATGTTTTATTACTAGACTAGAATATGAGCTTTCTTGTGATGTTCAGCATCAAAGGGTAACTACTTTAGAGAATGATACACAAATTGCAATCATCATTGAGCGACAAATGAACAAAATGGCTTAAAGACATCAGGTAACCTCTAATGCTTCTATTTTCGTTAAACTTAGGAGATCTGATTAAAGTAGTAGAGAACATGAAAGATTTGAGCAAGTTGTTGAGTGGAAAGTTGATAAATCTAAAGAGAAAGGGAAAACTCTAATTATAAGCAATTCAAAAGTGAAAAATACTTAAGTTTCTCAATGGAAGAGTAATTAGGCTAAATGCTTTAGGATTTTAGGATATGGACACATTGCTTTACAATATCTAAGTCATAGAGCCTATGTTATCAGAGATGAAGAGGCGATTGAGGTTTTAGAGAGTGATACAAAGATTGATGCAAAGACTAACTTAGAGAACAAGTTTTGTGGAAAAGTTAAAATTGCCTGCTGCATCTAAATCCCTACAAGTTTTAGTAGCTAGGCAAGAAGGAAGATGTTAGGGTAGAAAAGCAGATAAAGGTACCAATTTTCGTTCTTGGTCGTTATGTGAACAAGATTGACTGTGATGTAGTATAATGAATGTTGTTTTACTTTGGCAACCTAACCTTAGTTGTTTGATAGAGGCGTACCTATTATGGTCGTGAGAATGCTTATTCATTTAAGAAAGATTGAAAAAAGATTATGTCCTATTAGTCTACTTAAGGTTAAAATCACATATAAGGAGATAATTGGTAAGAAAAAGAAGAATCTGATGATGAGGCATCGAGATGTATGGCATGAGCATTGTAATTTAGATGATGGTATAACCCCCAATAGTAGAGTTACTGATGAGAGACTTTCTACAGTTAGTGCAGACATGCTCTAGGAGTTACTGGTTCAAAGAGATTCAGATGAGTCTTTATTATCCTTTGGTTTTTGGATTACAAAAGATTAAGTTACTCAAGATTTGAGGGCAAATCTTTTCTAACTTAAGAGTGATGAGGGGGATTGAGCCTGTCATTATTATCATTAAAAAAACTTTATTTTATCATTTCATTTATTTGACATTTTATGTTATTTTTATTAATTAAATTAGGACTTTAATTAGTTTGTCAATTACTTTTTAAGCCTTATCATTAGTAGTTAAATTCTTATTTTGCCTATAGATGTTAGGGTTTCATATAAATATTTTTTTAGTAGTTTATTTTAGTTAGTGACATTGTTTTTAGAAAACCTACAAATATTTACAAGAACTTATCAATTTTTTTGAATTGTGGTGTTCAAGACCCCCCCTTTTTTTTGTTTGATTTAATTTGTGACGTCTTTGACTTATTGAATTACATTAAACAAAAGCCAATTTATTTATTTTAGTCGTGGCCTCAATTTGACTCATTCATTAGAATCAACAAAAGAAAGCCATAGTTCAATCAGTTAATTGTGACGTCATCTACTTATCAATTGAATTAAGTGTTCACACCCTTTTTATTTTTCAGTATTCAGTAAACCTAAAAATAAAAAAAAATAATAATAATGATAAATTTCAAAACGTTAGACACAGGTTATTCAAAATTCATAGGAATAGATTTTTTTTATGAGATCTCATCATATCAATATACATACATATATATACATATATACATACACATATATATATATATATATTATACGTAGTTTTGTATATTTGAAGCACTTTGCTTGTTAGGCTTTGTATCTCATCTAGTTGAGATTTTTGGTGTTTCTGTAAGTACAAATTTTGTTGAAGAGGTTAATTTTGGCTATGATGTGTAAATAGCAAAGAATTATGACTGTTGCCCAATCAATGACCAAATCGACTTAATTTTGTTTTATTCTTTATAAGTTGAGATTGATTTGTAGGTCAATATTTTCTAGAGATCTATTGGAACTTGCTTAAAATTTAAACACCTTAGCATGACTTCTAGAAGAATTAATTTAGTTGTGAAATAATCTTAATTATTTTGAGGTTTGTAGACAGTTAAATGCAATTATGAGTTTTGAGCATAATATTAAATAAATTTGACTTTATAGATTAAGGTACATAACCCAAAAAACCAAGTTCATAAATTTGAAATGATTAAAAACAATTTTATACTACACACTTAGAGTATGGTTTACTGAATCGGTAATCCAATCCATCTTTTCTCAAACAATGAAAAGTGTTGGCTATTGATACATATGCATGTGGATAATCACACATTATTTATGTATATAGAATAACTCATGCAGGATTCGTATATCTAATTGTAAGAATCGGATTCATTTTAGATAAGCTCGTTTCTTACTTTGGGACTCGTGATAGGTGTTTATTTTATTTTATTTTATTTTTTTGCCATAAGGAGTTTTGATTGGTTATCATATCTTATTTCGCGGGATTCAAGAAAATATATCATTCGACAAAGATAAGGGAACAAGTCTAGATGGGTAGAGTGAGTCAGTAATAAAGTTCTCCACTTTTGCTTGGTACGAGGAAAAGAATTGGGAAGGGAAAATTTTAAATCTATTATATGAAGAGATGAAAATGTAAATGTTGTAATTTATGTATAATGTATTAAGATACTTATTTGCTAATGGATTTTAGTAATTAGAATTATTCTGCAAAGAAAGGAAAAGCTCTTAGTTTCGAAGCTAGTCTGGTATGGACATTTCGATACCTAAGTTAATAAAGCGAGAGTAGGAAAAATGAAGTAAGTAAAGAAGAGTTATCGGATATTTCTTACAGTGTTTCTTTCTTGAATGTATAGGTGAGTATCGTATTTGAAACAGTAGTCACAGGAATGATTATTGAGAAATGTGAAGGTCTCCTAATCAGACATGTAAGGAGAGTGAACAACTATATAATATAACCGTATTAGTGATAACTATCCGTGCTACTCTCCTTGAATTCAAATTATGAACACATGTGAGTCATTCGGCGAGATGTTGAAAATGTAGATAACTCGGCTTGTCGACAGCCGAATGCACGAGTCAACGAAGCTTTGATTATCAATATCTGACAAGTCAAGTAAACGAAACTTGACTATCAACAATAATTTTTATATAATTATGAATATTATTTACAAAAGGCAAATATTTATTACATTTATATACTTTTTTGCTAATATATATTTTACAATAAAATTTCATAAATAATTAGAGTATGTATGGAATTATAACAAAAGCATATTATCAGTGAGATTTCATGATATCGTATTATCTAAAAATTATCCTTAATGAGATAAATATTTAGAGGAGATATAGATATTTAAACTAACATGTTGTATAACTAAGGTCATTCTCATTGAATGAAGAGAAATGTATTCAAATTATGTAAGTGGATACTCAAAGTTAAGTGGATATATTATACACAACTCACTAATAGAGAATACCACACGTTTAATGTCATTGGTCCCTCTTCTATATGAACCAGTGTAAATAATTCTTAAACTTGAGAACTTTATATATCCTATATACAAAATGTTGTACTTTAATGTCGTTAAACGTAATTTTTATTTGAATTGTAAATAATATAGCTATTGGATACAACATGAAATGTTGAGAAGATAGTGATAAGTCAATATATAATTCATCTCTCTTAGATTATGGGGTTGATATATAGGGTCGCTTGGTTAAGATAATAGTGACTTCCAAGCCTATAGCTATGGTAGGTATTATTAAGTCTATTTTATCTTGGAAACCAAGTAAAATGATTAAACATTGATAACATGACATGCAATAGTTCAATCAAGATATTATTTGATGAAAAAATTTAATTTCGTAGTAATTGGTTCATAGTGGTTTCTTGTTCACACTTTTTCTATTTCGTTTGATGAACAATAATTGCTACTGGATGGTTACCTTATGTAAGCTCTAAAGATAAACCAAGTAATTGTAAGATCGAATTTAGTACATAAAGTTTAAGACGATCGGTTAAAAGATCTAATCAAACCTAAATTATAAACTATAGTTAGAAATATTAATAAAAATGACTCAGTGAACTTGAATTTAAGAAAATAAGTAATAAAATAAGAGATTATAAAATTTTCAAATTTTAAATATATTACTCGTTAATTATCGAAAAGGTGAAAAGTACAATCTAATAACTAACAAATTACTAGAGATAGATTATATGTATATGAAAAATCATATAATGACCTAAATAATATTTAGGAATGTTTACTTGCACCCTACATGTATTTACGTGTAGATAAAAATAGGCAAAATTACCTAAAGTGCTTGAAATTAGCTAAAAACTTATTAAATAATAAAGAAAAATTATAAAATAATTAAGAAAAAATTACAAAAGAAAAAAATCAAAGGAATAGGGAATTATCCAGATTTGGTTATGGTAGGTCAGGAATTAAAGAAAAAATTTTGGCAAATAAGAATTAAACACTTAAAAGGTAAAAAATAGAAGAGGATAAGCCCTTGTCTTGTCTAATTAATGCACAACAATTTCCTTAAATCCCTATAAATAACAAGAAAATTTACAGAGCTCATTTGTTCAGTTAAAAGCTTAGGAAAATTATGAAGAGTTGAAAACGAGAGAGAAAATTAGGGTTTAGAATTTTTTTTATCAAATTTGTGTAGTGGGAGCTTTTGAATCGAATCCATACATCACCATTATTTGGAATCGAACCATCATCACCACCCTACTCCAAACCTACCACCTAGATCGACCGACACACCTGAACCGATGTTGGAGGCCAAAAAGCTTTTGAACCAGGTGAGTCTTACACCTCTTCCGATTTTGCAAAATTCCTTAAAATTGTTTATTATACCCAGAAAATTATGAATTTTATTATTCTGATATTTTATTGTAGGTAGATTTAGGAGAAAATAGTGATTAAGTTTAATCATGTCTGTGAATATAGGGTTCTTATTCAACAAAACCGAATATTATTAGAATTAGAAATAAATAAGCTTAAGAGTGTAGTTTGAAACTTAACTTTTTTTCTATAGAATTCTTAAGTGATATAGAATAGTGCTATGAAGCTATTTTTAAAATTAATTTTTGAAATTTTTAAGTAAATTTTTAGCCCTAAAATGATGAAGAAAATGGGTAATTTGACTTAATTAAGTTATTAAATGATTAATTACTAATTTAGAAGGTAATTAGATATTTAAAGATGTTAATATTTGATATGGAAACATAATCCTAATATTTGGAGTATTAATTGTAATTAATATGGGGATTATGTAGTAATTGTGAGAAATTTAGTAATATGTGAATTTAGGATTTTAATAAATAGGAAATAATAAGTTAATTTGGACAATATAATAATCAAATTAGTACATAATAAATCTGGTACAAAAATTGATTTTAGGTAATTGGATAAAAAATGTAAGATTTCTTCACATCGAGAGTAAATTCAGTACTCTAAGTAGGATTAGAGTGTATCGAATAAGTTAGATACCTAAATTAAGACTTAGCATAATTTTTAAAATATTTAAGCTTAATGTGATTAATTTCACATTAGGATTCAAGCATATTTAGGATTCTATGTAGTTAAAAACAATTTAGAACTAAAACTGAAATCTAATTCAAAAACTGCAACCTGAGCTAAGGTAGAATGAGTTATTAGTAAATAATAGATATATACGGAGAAGTAAGTTAAATTATAGCTTAGAATATGCATCATCAAAGTATAAGTATTAAAAAGATGTATTTCTATTATAGGATATCTGGAGATGAATCAACCTATAATTAAGTGATTGGGTAATCGAGAATTCCAAGTAAGTTGGATTTATTATTTCATTGTATTTAAAGTACTATTTTACGGTACTCGAAGACTTATGATTGCGCATGGTTGTGATTGTAAGTAATTTTATGCATGTTTTTGTGTATCTGAATTTGTGTTATGATTAATTGTTTATTATGACCAGATTAGTATGAAATTATTTGAATATCCTAAATTGAACTTAATCTTAATCGACTCTAATACTTTAAATTTTCATTCATTGCAACCCTTTAGGGAGTCATTAGGATTTTCTAACCAAGCACCGAAGCCTTTGAAAAAGATAGTGCTAGATAGCAAATTAGTCTTTTCCTTATCTTTAGCTAAACTAAATGATAAGAGAGGAGGTCATAGTGAGAATGAGAGCATTGGTTCGAAGGATAGTTTTAGGAGGATTAGTGTTTCCATTACATAAACCTGGGTTTTGTTGTGAGCTGTTGCATAACATGAAAACTCCTCAACCCAGATTAAAGCGGAGGAAATTACTCGGATTTTGCAATGGGTTGAACTATATTGTGTGATGATACTTACTTGTTGCATTGCATGAAAAATAATTACTTGATAATCTTATTTGTGTTTGTATACATTCTTGAGTTTTTGATTTAACTTACTAAGCTGTAATTACTTATACCTATATAGATTCTTTTACAGGTCCTGATCTCTAAATACCTCCTACTAATATGCCGCCTTACAGCTATCCAAATGTCAGTTCTTTTGAAGTTAGTTCCTTTGAAGCCTGGGGTTGTGAGGATCAATTCGCCTAGTAGTTAATGTATATCTAGAGTCTCATTAGTAGCTTAAAATTGAAAAACTGATATTTGATATGTAAATTAACTGACTGTTATGATATAATGTAGAATCCCCTAGAAATTCTACTATAATGTATATGTAATTATATATACATGTTGACTTGAAGCTTTAATATTTACTGTAACTATAGTTAAATTTTTAATTGAATTGTGGACGTCGAAAGAAAGGAGTCGTCGACGTCGAAAGAAAGGAGTCGTCGACGTCGAAAGAAAGGAGTCGTCGACGTCGAAAGAAAGGAGTCGTCGACGTCTTATATATATTATATTTATGATAAGCACTGTGAGGCCAGTTATCATCATGTGATGATTTACACGGCGGGACTGTTGTGACTCTACGACTTCGGGGCGTAACACCTTAATTTATATTTAAATAGATATTACCTTCGTGTATAGAAATCTATAGGATTGCACACTATATCACCATTAACGAGGATGAAGTTTTTGACAATAATCAATATTTATTTTGTAATTAGAATAAATTAATCTGAAATAATAAATTAGAAGCAATTTATTTTACAATATAAAATATATTTGCCGTTAAGTACTTTTTAACGATTATGTATTTTCTTATTGTTTTTCCATGTAAAAGTAGATGAAATTTATTAATTCCATATTTAATTGCTATTGAAAAGTTGATGGTAATTAAAAGGATATATAATTTATTAATTCATATTCGATTCTAATTAAAAATTTAGCTACCATTAATTCCATTTTTAATTATTATGTAATTGAAAGATTATGACAATTGAAAAGTTCATAGAATAAAAAATCTTTTTCATCAATTTTAGTTAATGTTTTAAAAGAGATAAATGTAGAGAAAAAAATCTATGATGATTTTCTATATAGAGAACCAGCTAAGGAAAAGTCAAAAGAGAGATATTACATTTTACTTCTTAACTTTTTTAATTCTAGTTCCAGTTATCTAGTAATATAAATAATTAAAATTTGTTCTTATTAACATATGTGTAGATATCCCTAGAGGGACTACATTCAGAGTTTTGTGGTAAATAAATTTTGAAAATAACAAATCAGATTTAGATGGCAATTAAACTCTATCTATAAGAGGAGATAATACTTTTCATTAGGGAAAAAGTAATTTCATAATCTTTTATTGCATGTCACACATGAATTCTTGGATATGTTTTATAATACATTTTTTTTCAAAAAGAAAAAAAGGGAAAGAAAGAGAGATATAATACAAAATTACCAAGATACCTATAAAAATAATAACAAATGAAAAAAATTATAAAAAAAAGAGATATAGAATTAAAATTGTAATAATTTTTTCATTTTCCCTTAACTTTCTCTTCAATTTTGCAAGCTTTAAAATTTGTGATGCAAACGATTTTGAGGATTTATATTGAATATTAATATGCTTCACGAACTGAAAGAATTCATGGACGGGATCATTTCATTTCTAGAAGGACACCTACCTAATCTAATCCATCATGACGTTGTTTTTCCTTTTAATTCATCCTTCACCAAAAAATAGAATTTAATATTTTTTTCTCTATTTTCTTCTATCCCTATTCTTTTCTTCCCCTTTCCCTCGTGCCAAATAAATGGCATAAAAAATTTGCCTTCTTTCCTCTATTTTATTTTTTTACATTGCATAATAATAATAAAAAAAAAAACAACAAATACCCCAACAATATGGTTTAGCTTGAACAGCCCTAACGGAATATATTATATAGAATAGTTGATCTTATATGGCATTAAATCTTCATACAAAAATTTAAAATATATTCTTCGGTGGTTTAAACTAAAAAAATCATTCACTTAGAGATGTTGGGTAGAAGTTGATAAGATTAGGAAGAGCAGATAATTCTAATGTATAGGTTATATATCAATATCTTATTCAATTGGATAGGTCCCACATGAGTATTGAGGGTTAAAAGTAAGTTAATACTTTTCTAAAATCCAATCCTACAACAAAGGTAAGGGTATCGCGGTTTTGATACTTTACTGCTTAACTAGAGTCTAGACTTTAAGTTATATATGATACGTTTCAAGAAACCTATACTTGTCCATTAAAATTTATTAGATAACGTAAAATATATTAACAAATGAAAAATAAGCTTATATTTTATCTAGTTATAAAAATTAAAAGAATTAAAACAATATTATATTTATATTAATAAAAATAGTGCAAACTCCATATAAATCTAAAACTTAAAGCTTGTTGTCTCTCTCTTGGCAAGGCAACTCTATGTTGCCTCCAGTGTCTTTCGGACTCTTTCTCTTTAAAACAAAGTGTTATGCCTCTTCCTTCTTCCTCTCTAAAGAGAAGTGTTATAGCTAACTCTTGTTTATTCACATTTTATCACCACAAGAAAAAATGTGTGTTTACTAACTGTATTCATTATTTGCCTATTTTAGTATACTTCTCTTAATAAGCAAAACTTAAAATTAAATCATTACGTTTGAAGAAGTAATATTTGTTTTTAATTATAAAGGAATTGTATCTTCTTTTCTTTCATGCATATACCTCATGCTTATTACTTACCATTTAATTGATTTTTAAGTAAAATGTGTGATTTAACGTTTAAGTTCTATATGTATAATGTTTGAAAATCAATATTTTTGAATGAAGAAAAAATTCAACTAAAATTTACTATTAAAAAAATGTAAAGTTGAAATCACATAAGGATAAAAAAAATTTATAATTCTATAGGGTACCTTAACTTTATAAGATCTTCAAGGTATAGATTTTAGAATGGTTGTAGGAAAATACATAATAGATTCTAATTTAAAAATTTTGGAACTTATTTTTATAGAATATGATACAAGCAATACCTCATACAATACCCACCATGTTCTCACTTGCAAGATGGTCAACAACTTGATTAGTTTCCCTTGGTATATAATATAGACGATATTTGCTAACCTATTAAAGGCACAAGATGATAAATTCGTAGGATAAAATTATAATAGGCTAGCAATCTTATTGTATAAGGTATCTTATTCAATCGGATGGACTCTAGATAAGTATAAAAGGTCATAAGATAGGTCTCGATTATAAATTTTTTAAAATATGCTCTTATAGGATAGAATACTGCAGTAATGTCTTTATACTTTGTACTTACTTTAAAACTTATACTTTATGGTATATAGGGTATAGGTTTTTGGATATTATATATTTGCTCTTTAAAATATATTAATTTATTGAATAATATAATATATTTTATGAGAAATTGTGAAATACTCCTCTAAACTTTCATTTTAATGCGGATTTACCATTCAAACTTTTAAAACATATATTTTTTTTTATTTGTAAACTCTCAACAATTTGCACTATTAAGTCTGGTTGGCACTTTATATAAAAAATGGGTTATATGTATATCATATAATCCTCAAATTGTGGCAAAACCACATTACATAAAATTACTAAAATACCCTTAAAGCTTTACTACAATATTTATACTAATTAATTTTTTTTTAAACTCCTTGACAGAAAAAACGAAGGAAAATACTCCGTTTCGGATTAATACCACAACGGGAGAATTCTCTGCACTCAAATTCTTTTTCAGCTCAATAATTAGAGTGACATTATCTACCAACGCTCGAGTAGGTCGGATATCCTAGCATGCTCGAATTAGCGTAGGCTACATTCTTATCTCCTCCAAATGGTATTGATTTCCCGTAGTACCAATGTTGCCCAATCAAAACAACATTTATGACGTTTCAATTAGCTCCAAAGAATAGTAATAAGATTCTTTGTTACTTACTTGCAAGTGACAAATGCCACAACCAATAGAAATTAGACAATGATATAAAAAAAATAAAAAATAAAACCACAACTGGGACTCTTCTTTCTAATGCTTGACCAAGATTATGCTATTTCAGCCTTCTTGTTCAATTTTTTTCCTTTGCCTTCCGTGGATTACATGAAAAGTTCCAATCTTTCCTCACTGCCTTTTCTCCATATTTTTCAAAAAAAAAAAAAAGCTGGAGTCTCTCTCTCTTGAATATATAGGTAATAGTAAAGATAAGAGAGAAGGGCATTTACGGGGTTTTAATGAAATTTTAGTTATATACTATGCACATGGTCCTTTTATAACAAAAATTGTTAACAAGACTTGATATTGCAAATTGCTAAAAGTTTAGAGGTCCTTAAATGTACTTTGAAAGTTTGAATGATGAATTTCCATCAAAATGAAAATATATCTATATTTTGTAATTTCCCCTATATATAAATGAATAAAACTATCCTTATATATATATATATAAATATATATATATATTGATAAAGAACTAAAAAGAATAGAAGTTATTAAAAAAAAAGAAGTTCAAACTTAATACAAACCCTAAGCCTTAACCTAATAATCAAAACTAAAAACAGAAATATTAAACTTCAAGAGGCATTGTTTATTATTAATTTTAAAAATCTTGTATCTTGTTTTCTTTTATGTATGTATTTTTATTCATTTATTATTCAATTGTTTTACTAATAAAGAATATTGTTTAACACTCAAGTGTTATGTAATGTTTGAATAATAATGTTTTAGTATGTAAAGAAAAATTATAACCCGAGTTTGCAAGTTATGAGAAGATATAAAAAGAAAAAAAGTTTAATGGTTCATAAGATATTCGATGGGTATAAGTTTTATAGGATATAAATTTTAATATAGTTCCAATACGCCATAGAGAGGTTTAGTATTTAAAAAAAAAAGGGAGGGAAGGTTTGTGCTTATAAGATAAGATAAGGTATGAGAACAATCCATTACCAACCCTCCATACTTATTCACCTTTATAATATATTATAAAAAAGTATTCAAAATTATTAGAGTTTATGTTTTGGTCTCCACTATATTTTAGTAGAAGTCATGTCTTAATAAAAAGTAAAATGTTAGGTAAATAATATTATAAACAAATCATAATGCATTGGACGTAATAAATTTGGGAAAATGATAGGATATGGAATCTGAAAAAATTTAAGTAGAAAAACTCAGGTGATATAATCTAAATATCTATGCAGTAATGGTTCTCGCTAAGCATCAGACACTCATAAACAAATAAAAAACTCGTCAAAATTCATCAACTTTGCTATACAAGACCCCTATAATATCTCACAAAAGTTATGGTCTAGAGCAAACCAAAGTGGGGAAAAAAAATCATCTAATAAAGATCTAACGGAAAATATCGAGGAAAAAACCGTGTTAGTTTGTCCATGGAACTCTGGGTCAAAGCCAGGGTCAGTTAAGACCATCTTTCCTATTAACCATCAGAAAACTTATAAACGGAGTTTATGGAAATGTATTAACGGTTAAAACAAAAATCTTCTATAATTTTTTTAGTACTTGTTTTTCTTTAGTGGCTGATTTGATACGTAGGAAGAATGCAAAATAAAATTACAATTTCATGTACGTTTCATTTTCTGTGTTAGAAGTGTTTTTAAAAGTTTAAAATTATGAATTCTTAAAATCAGTAATTTCAACTTTAACTATTTTCTCATAGATTTATTATACTCTTACAGATAAAATTTACCTAGCATTAAATCTAAACCACTCATATGGAATTAATAACTTCGTAAACATATCAAAATAAAGAAATAGATCATTATCCTATATTCTTGTTAATTTGTGAAAGACCATTTCTATATGTCAAATGTGCCCCTAAAATATCTGGGATAAAAAATGTGTAATTCGATTTTTAATTTGTTGACCAGTGTCTTTATTAACGGAGCGAAAAAAAGAAAAAGCGTGTTCACCGTCGGACCCTTCTCCGCCGCATCACACGTGACAAAACTCTCTTTCCCACTGCTCTTTTCCTTTACGTGGACCATTTATATTTCGCCACGCGTCCTAACTAAATAAAGAACGTTTTCTGATAAAAGAAGAAGAAAAAATCTTTTTTTCCTTTTCTTTTACTTTTGTTTTCTCACGTCTCTTTCTCCCTCCCTCTCCCTATATGATCATGAATTAACGAACCAGTTCACTTCTAGTTACAGTGAACCAGCACAAACTACAGAAAACCAGCCAATAAGCAAACTCCAATACATTCCATACAGTATACACATACATACGCACAAATTACATTACTTGTATGAGCTCACTCACTGAATTCGCCAAATCTCTCTCTGTCTCTCTCTAGAAACTGTGTGTGTATTCTATTTCATCATAAAAAAAGGGCAGGTAATCGAATTGTTTTCTCATTTTCCATTTTTAGCACAGTATTAATTGCTCCTGTGGCTCCTTTATCTGCTCAGATTCGTGTATTTTGAATGTTGAATTTCGAGGAATCGGATTTGGAGTTTTCCGTAATGCTTCGGTTATCTGTTCATTGTGTGACTTCTTTTTCTTCTTTCGTTCTTTTTTTTTTTATTTTTTTTTATTTTTGCTAAGTAATGATTGTTCAAATTGTGAATTCTGAGGTTCTTTTGTGCTGTAATTGTGAACGATGGATCTTATGTCGTGGAAAATGTTACTGTATTGTGTGAGAGTTCGATGTGTTTCATTCAGAATCCAAACTTGAAGATCTTGTGGCCGGGAATTTCTTAGCTCTCGTTTCTTGTTAATCGAACGTTGGTGTTGTTTTATCCATTTTTACGACGTTCTTACCAGTTACTTGTTTGTTATATGAGATTGTTAGTGAAAAGGATGATCCCTTCTGGCTCCTATTTTAATAAGTCAGGTTTCTTTTGCTGCATAGTGTCCCTGCTCCTACCAATCATATGTTGGCATGCAGGATTAAAAAAAGCATTAAATATTTATCCATCAGACACTGTGATTCAAAGATCCACGGATGGGTCCCAGATGGGGACATTAAAGTTTCATCTGAGATGAGTTGTGTGTATTGATATCTGTTTGAAATGTAGCCAATAGATATCTTGATGCTCCGAGAAGTTGGTTTGTAGGAAAATCAAATTGGTGCTGAAGTTTGTTAAGTGCATATCTTGAAATTGATGTAATTCTTGTTTATTTTTCGATGTGGATCAATTGATGAGAATTTTTGGCTTCTGTTGGTTAGGCTTCCACAAAATTCTTTGCTTCATGATTTAGGAAGAATTTCTCTTTATTTTTTCTTTTACTGTTCTTTTAACTTTTGATTTTCTTCAGGTTGGTACAGAAGAATATGAGTAATAGCATAAGCCAAAACTTACTTCACCAGAGTTTGCTTTGCCATCGGGCTTCAGAGCATCCAAGAAAGCTCAGTTCTTCTTCAATTACTGCAAATACCTTATTCCAATCTGTATCTATAAATAAAGCGGCGACGAGGTCTAGGAAGACGCAGTTATCTACACAGTTCTTTGGAGACAGCCTTAGTTTGAGAAAAACAAACCCACAAATGGGAAAAGGTCATGGAGGCCCTGTCATCACCTATGCTATGTTAGCCACAGATGCTACTTCTGAGGTATGCTATTGGGCGTATAAGAATTCAAGTATAAATGTAGTATATACTGAGGAGACTAACAGTTGTTGTCATGAGCTCTTAGCAGTCAGCTTGATGAAGAAAGAGTAACCTGTGAATATCTGTCTAAAAATGCAACATCATTCTAACTTTACTTGATTATATTTGCGATGTATATAGGTTATGTGAAGAGTTAGTTGGTTTCCTGGCAAGTTTGTCTAGGATGTAAACTTTACTAATGCATGCAACAAGTATATTTCTGGTGTATGTTTTTCCCCCTTTTTTTTATATGTCCCTGACAATCTCTGATTGGACTAAGTGTCGAAAGTTTGTGGCCAAAATCATTTTGGCCTACAGTCTGTGCTTAGTTTGAGTGAACGCAATTATTTTTCATGTGTACTTCTAATTTATTTCAAGGAGGAGTACATAATTGCCTTTGAAAAAGTAGCTGATACACAGTTTTGCTTCCTCATGTGAGTGCATGCTAGCTGATGATTGATATTGGCTGTGTTGTAGCATTGAAAAAGTATTTGCCAAGGATATAATTTTGAAGGAGTACCTAAAAAACCATTTTGTTTCAGCTAGATGTGTTGTGCTGCCTTGACCTGCAGACATGCCACATAATTAGAAGCTCCTTGTAGCTGTTAACAGTATACTTCCATTACTGCCTGAAAGAGATCTAGGTGTTTGTCTTTGAAGTTTAAACATTGATTAAAGCTTTTGTGTTCCAGCAACTTGCAGGGAAATTCAACCTGGATGGCAATATTGAGCTCAAGGTACATATTCTTAATTTCTGTTGCTTATTGTTGCCTCATTTATTTGAGAGAGATCACATAAAATGCTGTGCATTTATTATTATCAGGAGTTGATGCAAGAGGTAGACAATAAAAATGACTTTATGTTACTACTTTCCTTGCAGGTTGAAGTTAGTGCCCCTATTCCTGGATCAGTCACAAAATTAGCGATAGAGGTCATGAGTATTAGTGATGCTTTGGTTTTGCATTGGGGTGCTATACGTGATCGAAAGGAGTAAGTTCATATATATAGTTGTGGACAACTTTCCTATCTCAAATTTTAGAGTTTATTACATTCATAAAGCTGGACAATCAACTAATGCAGTTTTTATGTGCTCTTCCCCCCTCTATTTCTCATCTGCTTGTAGAAAATGGATCCTTCCGTTGCGTCGTCCAGAGGGAACTAAAGTTTACAAGAACAGAGCTCTTAGAAGCCCATTCGTGAAAGTAAGTTCAGAATACATGAATCTTTTGGTGGACAACTATTCATTGATCTATTTACACATTTCGATTGATTGTTCGATTTTAAATTTCATCTTCTAGTTGGATTCCAAGTCAGTCCTCAATATGGAGATTGATGATCCTGCTATACAAGCTGTGGAATTTCTTATAATTGATGAAGCCCAGAATAAATGGTGAGTTCGTCTTATCTTGCTTTCCTGGTGGGTCATAACTTTGGAGACATTCCAGATGTGTTTAATCATCTCATTTCTTTTTTTTTTTTTTGGGTGTGCCTTAGGTATAAAAATAACGGTCAGAACTTTCATATAAAGCTGCCCTCCAAAGAGAAATTGACATTGAACATATCTGTTCCAGAGGATCTTGTGCAAATCCAAGCTTATTTAAGGTGGGAAAGAAAGGGAAAACAGATGTACTCTCCGAAGCAAGAAAAGGTACCTTCTTGTGTACACCGACAATATCCTTGCACTCTTATATAATCTGCATTCTTCACTCTTGGTTCTTCATTGGTTTTCTTCTTTAGTCCCACTTAGCAAATCAAAAACAAACAAAGAAAAATGATGAACTGATTTTTGTATCTTCTAATTATTCAATGAAAAATAAATCTGACAGCTCATACAAAAAAGAGAATACAAATCCTAATTTTTTGGAATTGTGGCCAAAAGCAGGGCAAAATGCTCCTATTCGCAAAGCTTAGAGCTCCTAAAAATTTGACTTGAGAGAAAATATGCTGGAATCATCTCTGTTACCAACCATTTTTCTCCAAGGACTTGCCTTGTGGCAACAACCCATTGGACTGATACTAATTATGCTAAAATAGCTAAGTATGTAACACTCTTCTTTCAGTACTGTAGTTAAGATTATCGATGATTTATCTTTCTGTTTAGCTTTACAGTTTGCTGTTTGTTTCACTAATGTTGTGAAAGACAAGCACAAAACCTTATTGGTGTTACAATTCATTTGTCCTTTTGCTAAAACAAAGATCTATTCTGTCTAAAAAGGAACCGGCAAACAACAAACTGGCATAATTGAACTTGTCATTTTCAACTAGGCAATATATTGCAATTGCTGCTTTATCACATGGGAAGAAGCATTGATCCCACTGTTTCTTTAGCTGTCTCCTATTGTACAAATTTATAGCTCCTGTCCAGTGTGCTTCTTTGATTTCTTCTAGGAATAATCAATTGTATGTTTCTTAGGAGGAGTATGAGGCTGCACGTATTGAACTGTTGGAGGAAGTGGCCCGAGGTACTACCATAGAGGCCCTTCGAGCAAAACTAACAAAGAAAAATGATGAAAATAAGGCTGAAGGGACATCTCTTCCTGAATCAACAGACAAGATCCCTGATGAACTTGTGCAGATACAAGCTTATATTCGATGGGAAAAAGCAGGGAAACCAAATTATTCAGCAGAGGAACAATTGGTACATTAAAAAATCTTCTCATATATATAGATACACATACATTCATGCATACATTTATATATCAATATTATCATTGCATTCAGTCAAGAGCAAAGAAGTACTCTCCTCAAATTTCAACTATTGTCTGTAATGGTTGTTCATCAAACTTTCTGTTCCTTTGCTTGATTAATGATGTTGCAGATGGAATTTGATGAGGCAAGAAAAGAGCTGCAAGAAGAAATAATGAAGGGGCGTTCTGTTGATGAACTAAGGAAGAAAATAATCTCTGGAGAGATACAAAGTAAGGTTTCAAAACAATTGAAGAGCAAAAAGTACTTTCGGACAGAAAGGATCCAGCGCAAGAAGAGGGAACTAATGCACATTCTCAACAAACATAAAGCCAAATCTTTAGAAGCAACTCCCTTGGTTGGGAGAAAAGCTTTGAGTCAACTTGAGCTTTATGCTAAGGCAATGGAGGAGAGAGATGGTAGCCCTATTGTCTCTAAAAAGCAGTACAAAATTTCAGATAAGGAACTTCTGGTAGGAAAAAAAGTCCTCTTCTTCTTCCATCCATTTATAACCCATCTTGACCCCATGTAACAGTCTAGGTTTCTGTGTCTCTCTTAACTTCAAATCTCCAATCTTCAGGTGCTAATATCAAAGCCTGCTGGTAAAATAAAGGTTCGTTTGTCTACAGACATTACTGAGCCAGTTGCTGTACACTGGGCTCTGTCCAGAAAAAGTGCTGGAGAGTGGTTGGTAAGAACTCTAACCTGTTAGAAAAGAGACGTGAATGTGTTATGATGGTGGATGTCAAGAGGAATTCTCGTTTTTTCTTTTTCCATCATATTTTGTTCTTTCTGCTGTTCATGAATGACAATAATTGAATGGCCATTTTTCTTTTTTAATTTTATTTAATTCAGGAACCTCCTGCAAATGTGATGCCTTCAGGATCAATTATGCAGAACAGGGCTGCTGAAACTCAGCTTTCAAGCATTTCTTCTCTTGACCCTTATTACCAGGCATGTGAAATATTTGCCTCGATCATTTTCTCTACTATAAATTCTTAACTTTTCCAAAGCATCTATCTGAATATTACAATCAACATTTTTGCATCAACCTTCAGATTCAGGGCTTAGAGCTAGAACTTGAAGAAGGAAGCTTTGTTGGCATGCCTTTTGTTCTTCATGCTGGTGGAAAATGGATAAAAGACAAGGGCACAGACTTCTATATTGAGTTTGCTGCTAGACCTCTGCCAGTTCAAAAGGTTGCTTTCCGTAGTGTTTTGTATATGAGTGCTCGATTGCTCTCAATTGTCCTTCATTTGCTCCATCTTCTTAGATATATTTATGGTGCTGACCCTATTGCCAGGATATCAGTGATGGAAAAGGAACTGCTAAAAGCTTGCTGGATAAAATTGCCACACTGGAGGGTGAGGCACAGAAGTCCTTTATGCATAGGTTAGTGATATATTGAAGCACAAATAAAAATATACATTCATATTATTAGCTTATACTTTGAGATCAGTTGGTTGAGGTATTAAATCCTATGATGTATGGTACAAAAGAATACAGTCCTAGGCTTGAGTCCTTGCATCATCGTTTCTCATCCCTATTTAAATTTTTCACATAAAAGGATTGAGTGAATGCCTCAGCTCACATGGGAGAGGGAGTAGTAGGGTGAACTTAAGGCATACCAATATTTACTAGCTTAAGGTTGATACTGTATCGAATTCTAATTTGACAAAAGTGAGACTTCAATAGCATGACATGGCTAACTTGATGTATCTTCACCTGCATCACATTCACATATTTCTTTGATTTATTGGACTTATAACTAGTACAGATATTTATCGTGGAAGCATATGGAGGCAAACTTGACAGGCTTAAGAAAAAAAATGGAAATTGAGGTTATAGGACCTTTTTGGTTGTCATTTATAATTACTTGATTTACCACACATACATATAAACTGAATTAGTTTGACATTTCTCATTCCTGCAAGTTTTGGAAAGTTCCTAAGGCAAAACCCTGCAAAAACCTTGGCATCAGCATGTAATCCCAAGCCATTTTCTGTTTCTCTGCAGTTCAATTGCCTTCTCCTATGTCTCTATAGTGAAAATTCTATAGCAACCCCTGGAAAAGTGACTCTGAAGGTCGTTACCAGACTGAAGGGCTCTCATTTTGGACATTCCTCATTGTTTCAAGAAATTAACTAAAGTGGGAAGGAAGCAGTCTCATCAACCGAAAAGTTACTTATGATGACTGCATAGAGAGGAAAATCCTTAAAAATCCATAAATTTTAAGACCCCTTTGCCCATAAACCTCTATGACTAAAAAGGTAGTTATGACTACTGTGGCGAGAGGAAAATTATTATAAGAGCCATAATTTCCAAGGTGCCTTTACACACAAACCTTGTGATCGCCATCTGATTAAATCAGCTTCTTTGCTGAAAAAGCCTTTCATGCAGATTTTGCATGGTGTTAAATTATCAAGGACAGGGTTAGTCCATGGAGCAATCAGTGTAGGGACATGAAAAAGATTTTGGATTTTGGAAATTGGCTTTCCGTTTGCTCGTGTGCAATTTTACTGAAGATCTTGTAGAATTTCAATTGCTAGAGGACAATATAGATCTTTGACATATCCAAAAGATGTCATATGTGAGGATAGTTTACATGCAAGGATAATTATTTGCTTCACATAATGAATTTCCTTGCAAAACAATTCTGCAGTCATACTATTTTCTTTCATTGATTATTCATAATACTTAAACCTTGCAAGACTATTTGTAATACTTGTCAAGTTCTTTGTACTTGAGCTGGATGCAGTACAACAGATCTAACAGATAAGATCTAGGAATTCTCAATGCCAAATTGTAGTAGATCTTGGATTTGACCAACAAGTCTATTTACTGGGGTTATCTAGACTAAACTGGTGTGTGGGTTTCATGTTGTTGTTCATGGGCCTGGAGGCAGTCGTGTAAATTATGGACATGCTCCTCTATTAAAAAAAAAAAAAGGAAAATTACCCAGATCCTTCTTGATACTTAATAAGTTAGTCTAACCCTGTAGTAAGAACAATGACATTGGCAGTTAATGTTGAGATTATCAAACAATTTTCCTAATCTTGCTGGTAAGAAATGATAGATGTTTATTCATCAAGGACATTAGAATCTGACACGGCTTCCTCATTATTTGTCTTGCCTTTTGTCCTGACTGAAATTTCAACTTTGATTTTCTGCTTGCTACTTTACAATTCTGGTAACTCTCTTCCAGGTTTAATATAGCAGCTGATTTGATTGAGCAAGCCAAAAATGCTGGTGAACTGGGTTTTGCTGGACTATTAGTTTGGATGAGGTTCATGGCTACAAGGCAGCTCATTTGGAACAAAAATTACAATGTGAAGCCACGGTAAACTATCTAATATCCATGAGCTAGTCTCATTGATTAACATTTCAGATGTATTTCATCCTAAGTAAATTGCTGCTTTATGTTATGGTCAGTGAAATTAGTAAGGCTCAGGACAGGCTTACAGACATGCTCCAGAATATTTACAGCAGCCATCCAGAATACAGGGAACTTACGCGCATGATTATGTCCACTGTTGGCCGAGGAGGTGAGGGAGATGTTGGGCAGCGAATTCGGGATGAAATTTTGGTTATACAGGTAATAGATTGGGTTTTGAGCTGGCTGATCATTAAGCATTTTTCCCCATGATGCCCGGACTTCTCTAATAGTATTTTAGGGGAGCACTTGTAATGATAATTGGTATTCTCAGAGGAAAAATGATTGCAAGGGTGGAATGATGGAGGAATGGCATCAAAAGTTACATAATAACACAAGTCCAGATGATGTAGTAATCTGTCAGGTACTAGTGTGTACTTGCAGCATAGCTATCTTTTCAATTTTGACTATTATCACTTTCTTTATCTGGGGCTTAATTTTTTTTTTCCTCTTGCCATTTCGTTACAGGCTTTAATTGACTACATCAAAAGTGACTTTGATATAGGTGTTTACTGGAAAACTTTGAATGACAATGGAATTACTAAAGAACGTCTTTTGAGTTATGATCGAGCTATTCATTCGGACCCAAATTTTAGAAGAGATCAAAGAGATGGTCTTCTTCGTGATCTTGGGAATTATATGAGAACTCTGAAGGTTAACTTTCTCTTCATTTTGAATTTGAGCTTTTCCCTCTATTCATATACTCTAATCAGAAAAAATATATTCTCTCAGACCGTGCTTGCAATATCTGAAAGGAAATACCAAAAAAGATTTTTTCATTGTGCAAGTGTGCATATGTAGATTATACTACAGTATTATAGTTGAGTGTCAATTGGAATTTGTACCACTATTACTCATGTTTTTGATTGGACTGGAGAAACTTTAAGGGCACTTTTTTTTTGTGTAAAAAAAACCTTTTCTGGACCTTGATATTTGTTACAAGCAAAAGTTTGAAGTTTAATATAATCATAGTAGTCTCAAGAGATCACAGATACTCATGATTTTTAATGGTAAGTAATGATGGAAAGCAGTGATATTCATTCATTGCTAATGAAAAAGATGATTTCCTTTTTTCAGAAATGGAAATAATTTTCATTGACTTTTTTCATTATGGCCATTTGCTGCAACAAAGTCTCCCACCATAATTTGCTGCTAAAATCCTTTATTGACCACAATCTCTTGAGATTATTGTGATAATATTTGCAATTCTTAGTCTAAGATTAAAGCAAATGTTGGAAAAAAACTGCAAAATGTTATCTGCAGAATAAAAACACCCTAGTATGGAAAAATTTTTTGCAGTGTTGTCCTCCAAAAACAGACATGCCCTGTGCTTATGAAGATTAACCTCATTTGATTGTTAATACAGGCTGTTCACTCAGGTGCAGATCTTGGGTCTGCAATATCAAATTGTATGGGCTATAAATCTGAGGTATGAAGCATGGGAACGGTGTTGTCCTTAACAAAATATTATGTCCTAGCATCTGACTAGACATATTTTATTTCAGGGCCAAGGCTTCATGGTTGGGGTGCATATAAATCCAGTATCAGGCTTGCCATCTGGATTCCCAGTAATTTCTTTTAGCCCATCTATTCTAGCTTTAAAATTGACCTGTATTTTGCACTTCCACTTTCTGAAATACTCCTTGTTTGATTTGCCAACAATAAACAGGAGTTGCTGGAATTTGTCCTCGAACATGTTGAGGATAGGAATGTGGAAGCATTACTTGAGGTAAATGTTGTCCCAAAGTATGACGCCTCATTGTTAGTTTGGAGACCTACCCTTATATCATTTAATTATACCTTCCAATACAGGGTTTGCTTGAGGCTCGTCAGGAGCTTCAGCCACTGCTTTCTAAGCCTAATGCTCGTTTGAAGGACCTTCTGTTTTTGGACATAGCTCTTGATTCCACTGTTAGGACAGCTATTGAAAGGGGATATGAAGAACTGAATAATGCTGGTCCAGAGGCAAGTTGATGTCTATAGGCTATAAGTGAAAGCTATTGTAACATTTTCCTTGCTTATTGATCTTTTTGTTATAGTCTAATAACGTGTTTGCATACTGGGTCTTTCTTATGCAGAAGATCATTTACTTCATTACCCTGGTTCTTGAAAATCTTGCACTTTCATCAGATGATAATGAAGATCTCATTTACTGCTTGAAGGTAATCTTTTACCATGAGGCTTCACCATGTTGGAATAGTAAACTTTAAAGTGATAAACCACTCTAGATATTATTTACGCTACTGAAAAAAGAAATTTAGCTATGGGAATCCACAAAATGTACTAATGACATCTCACTTTGATTTGTAAGTTTAACAGGAACCATAACTAACTCAGCTAAAGTAGATGTAGGCATGGATTTATGATTATATTTCAACGTCCCCCTCACATGTGTGCCTCATGACTTGAAGCTAATGGTCGAGTAAAATGAAGATCTTCTATGATGATCCATGATTAAGCTTATTAGAACTTCAATTGGTTTAGGAGCTTAAGCTAGTAGATACATATGATTTATGATTACTTAAACATGGTAATCTTTTTTTGGTTGAAAAAATAAAAAATTGGTAATCTTTTGAGAAATCATAACATGACATGCTCTGTGTTTGAAAGCAAGAACAAGAGTCTTAAATGTCATTTAAATTTTCTTCTTTTTTATCTTTTCTTTTCTGTTCATGGAAGGATAAATCAATGAATATATTTTCTTTCATTTGCTTTCCTTTTTGATTAGTTGACAGAATAGTAAGCATATATAATGCAATAATGTTTGAATGTCTAAGGATTTGAAGTTTTAATTTACTTTATTATGATGGGGAAGTCCTCTTATGTGCATTTGCATGGTTATAAGGGATGGGACCATGCCATAAGCATGTCTAAGAGCGGAAGTAATCAGTGGTCATTATATGCAAAATCAGTCTTAGACAGAACTCGCCTTGCACTTGCACACAAAGCGGAATGGTATCATCAAGTTATGCAACCGTCTGCAGAGTACTTGGGATCTTTGCTTGGAGTTGAGAGATGGGCTGTATGTTACCTGTTCCTCAAAATATAAGTTATGCATTCTTCTTTTTCTTTTTTTCTCTTCATCTGTAACTCATTTTGTTTTTCCTTGCTATCTCTTGCAGGTAAATATGTTTACTGAAGAAATAATCCGTGCTGGATCAGCAGCATCATTATCCTCACTTCTTAATCGACTCGATCCAGTTCTTCGGAAAACTGCTAATTTAGGAAGGTTAAGTGTACCTTTATACTAGCTTTTTCATTCAAGTTTGAGAAGTTAAATATATAATGATAGTTTTGACAAAGCCATTTAACAGCTAAATTGTCAAAATCATTGGTTTTCATGAGTGAGAAAACCAATTAAGGATTATAATGCTCTCTAATTACTTTTGTTGATACAGTTGGCAAGTAATCAGCCCAGTTGATGTTGTTGGTTATGTAACTGTGGTGAAAGAGTTGCTTGCTGTTCAAAATGAATCATACAGCAAGCCTACAGTCTTGGTAGCAAAAAGTGTCAGAGGGGAGGAAGAAATTCCAGTTGGTACAGTTGCTGTGCTGACGCCAGATATGCCAGATGTTCTATCTCACGTGTCTGTGCGTGCAAGAAACAGCAAGGCAATGACAAGTCAAGAATCTTTTTCCGTTGTTTGCTTAGGAGGGCTTTCTAATTTCCTATTGTCTTGCAGGTTTGTTTTGCCACATGCTTCGATTCCAATGTTCTTGCTGATATTGAAGCAAAAGAAGGAAGGTGGGTAAGGTTGAAACCTACCTCTGCTGGTATTGTTTATAGGTAAGTACTATGTTATTTACCAGAATATTCATGTAGATTGATTTGAATTTATTTTTTTGTTTTTCCAGTCTGGCAAAATGTGCAGATATGCGAACTATTTTTCTTAATTTGATTTTTATTTGATGAATAATTTAGATATTCATGAGTGGAAGATATAATCCTTGTCAATGATTGATCAAACAGTGTTGTTGAAGATGGTGAATCTGTTGCTCCATGTTCTACTAAAGCCAAGGAAGATGATTCAACGCCACGTTTGACTTTGGTTAAAAAGCAGTTTAGTGGTCAATATGCGATATCCTCTAATGAGTTCACAAATGATTTGGTCAGGCTCATACTATTAAGTTTTTATCTTTCCATTTTTAATTCACAAGGAAAAGTTTTATTCTTTTTATTTTTAAGGAGCTTCTGAGGAATTCTAATTTTAAAAACTTGGTCCATGTACTAATTGGTTACTTTAGGTTGGAGCCAAATCACGTAACATATCTTACTTAAAAAGTAGAGTTCCATCTTGGATTGGGATTCCCACGTCAGTTGCCATACCATTTGGTACTTTTGAGAAAGTTCTTTCAGACCGTATTAATCAGGTTTGCTCATTCCTTACTCTCTAACTATTGAAATGTTTTCTCCTTGGTGTGTTCTCAAGTTGGTAATCACCATGCCCAAAGTCGACAAAGTTGCATGGTCTATGCTCTCAATCACATTTTATATGAATGGATTTATATTTTTTTCCCATTGGCTTGCTCAACCGTAGGATCTTTTCAAATATCTTTTGTACTTTATATATATGTATATATATAGTGCTTCTCATTGGTTATCGAATGAATCTTTTAGAACTTTTAAGTAATTTTTAGCTACATTTTATATATAGATTGACATTTGTCAGGAACAATGGATGTAAAAACTTATTTGCTTTATATTTTTCTTTAATTTCATTGAGGCATCAAGACCACTAAACAACTATTCTATGACTAGCACTGTCACCAGCAGTGCCACCCACTACCATGTTTTCTGCTCTTGTTTATTAACCCATTATTTCTATGTTATTACTCTTACTACTGTCATTACTCTTACTGCTGCTATTGCTATTGTAGCTACTATTGATATTAGCTCTGCAATTTTTGCTCCTTTTTTTTTTTAAAATTTTTTTTATTGGAATAGAGAGTTGTAAAATTTACTTGACCCAACTTGGAGGAAAATGGTAATATAATAATATATGAATATTTTAGGATACTTATGAAAAATCTTTAAAAAAAAAAATTACAACTGAGTAAGCACATTTATTTTTCCTGTAATTTTCGGAGTTTCCACATGTTTAACTTTTCCTGTAATGTCCTAGAATATAAGAATACTCTCACTATAACAGGAGGTATTGTTTAGGAACAATAGAAACAAACCCTTATTTGCCCCAGTACTTATTTTACCTTCATCACTTTTTTAGTGTCAAAACAAAGCTAAAAATGATGCAAGCCTTGAACTATTTATGTGCAACCAAATTTCTTCATGGTGCTTGGTTGTATATTTCAATTAGAAGGAGCTTTATCTTATTTTATATCATTTTTCTGCCCAGAGATGAGTATTATTTGATCCAGACAGATTTAAATTTAATTTAATTTAAAGAGCTTTATGCATGAAAGCAGAATCATCCTAATGATTAATCTTTGTTGATATCTTATGATCCATCATCCTCTTTGCAAAGATCATTATACCAGCATACATTTGACTTTATTTTTCATGAAAAAGCACTATATTACCTAGTCCAATTACAAAAAATGCTATAGGAACACGGCAATGGTATAGGTTGGATGGTATTTTACTGTTTAAAAAAACTTTATACCTACCCATGGAGGGTGAGAGAGAGAATTATCTCCCACTCATTCTTTTGGTTCTTTTTCTTGGTCTTGAAGATTGAATGCTTTTAGGTTTTTCACATGCTCTAACATATGTTTACAATAAGATCATTCCTCTTCATCCCATATTAACAGGATGTGGCTGAAAAAGTGCAAAATCTCAAGAGGAAGATAGGAGAAGGGGATTTCAGTGCCCTCAGAGAAATACGCGAGACAGTTCTACTCCTGGATGCACCACAAAAACTGGTAAGTGATTTTACTAGTTGAAGCTAAGGTGTAATATAAAGAATAAGATTGTCAAGTAATTGAAAATGAAAAAGAGATTCTGCTGCTGTGTATTCAAGTAATTAGGAACCAACACCTGGGCTCATATATCCACTTTTTCGTGTACATAAACAAGAAAATTGGAAAGATAGAAAGATATAATTAATGGGACTACTTTTACTGGAACTCATTCTTTGATGGGAAAAAGAAAAATGTAGCAAATGTGAGTTGAAAAGAGGCAACTGTGAAACAAATATTCTAAGTATTGCATTATGATCATACTCTATTGCTTGATAAGAAAGTATTGATTTCATAGTAAGTGTATAGTTTTCAGGATGATCTATTTCCCATACTTCAGAGAAAAAGTTACTTGTACTTTTCATATGTAAGCCTCTGTAACACTGAGGTGATTTCTTTGATAAAATTTTGGTTATTGGTTGCAGAGAATTATGATTGGCATATTGTTCTAATAGACCTCTACATGCTATTATCCTGAACTTGGTTGCTGCATTATTTATTATAGGTGCAAGAATTGAAATCTAAGATGCTAAGTTCAGGGATGCCATGGCCTGGAGATGAAGGCCAACAGCAATGGAACCAGGCATGGACAGCCGTAAAGAAGGTATCATACCAGAAACTACTTTCTTTTTTGACATCTTGTGTTCATTGTCTCATCTTGAACTTTCTTTTTTCCACCCTGATGAAAACAACCATTTGACCTTAAAAAATTGCGTAAAGTCAATAGAAATTTGGGATCATATACCTCGAATTTCTTCAACTGAATGAATATATGCTTTTCTTTACATACTTACATCATCTAAATGAAGCTTACTTTCAATTAAAAAGAGAATTTTGAAGTTTCATATCCTCTAATTAGCAGAAGTTCCGTATGCTCTCTGCTATATCCTTAGTCAATGTGTGATATTCTAGCAATTTGAACTCTTTCATGAAATATTGGACATTTTTATGCCTAAACAATGATTTATAATAGTCATGCCTGGATGATTCTTGTCGGAAAGTGTGAATGTGTACCACATCTGTGCAAGTACCTATTATAATAAGACCAAATAGCATGAGGAACTCGGATCAGTTTTGAACTATTTGTACATATACAAAATGCTTCAGTACCATGGTTAAGCCAGATAATGTACATATGGATGTTGATGCTTGTAAAGCAATCATATCATTGCTAAAATCCTCTGGCAATGATCACTTCTATTTTTGCATTTAGGTATGGGCTTCCAAGTGGAATGAGAGAGCTTACTTCAGCACAAGAAAGATAAAGTTGGATCATGACTATCTCTGCATGGCAGTCTTAGTGCAGGAAATTATTAATGCAGACTATGCATTTGTTATCCACACGACTAATCCATCTTCAGGAGATTCATCTGAGATATATGCAGAGGTACTTTTACTTCTCTATGGCATTGTCTTTTCCATTTGAACGCCAAAGGGGGTGGTAGTCAATCGTATGATGTTCCATTCCCTCAGTCCATATAGTGCAAGGCTCTATGTTCAATTTTCACTGGTGCACACCTTAATCTTACGCAAGGATAACTAATATGCATTCTGTGGAGTGTATCTAATCATGAAATGGTGTCACGGATTCTTGCGGCCTACCTAATGGGGAAAAAGTCCTACCTGGAAATATTTTTTGGGCAATGTGTTTTCACCATTTTTTAAATTTACATCTGTCCTTTCCCCAAAATGGAAAACATTGATTAGACATTAAAGTAGCTACATGGAATGTGTGTAGGGTAAAAAAATACTGGAAAAGTCTTTCCTCTTTATTTTTCTAACCATAGCACTTTTGGGTCCTTTTTTTTGATCCACGTGTCTAAACATTTTGTCTAATTGAATACAGACATGCAAAGTTAAAGAAATTTAAAGACATGTATGTTTTTTGTAATTAATCCAACTTTTTATTGTTGTTAAAAGTTCCTTTACTGTTGAGATATTATTGAGAAATGAGCCGTCTCCCATCTTTTGAAGGTTGTCAAGGGCCTTGGTGAAACCCTGGTTGGAGCCTATCCAGGTCGTGCCTTGAGCTTTGTCTGCAAAAAAAATAATCTTGACTCTCCCCAGGTAAAAATTCTGGCTTATGATGCATCCAAGTTCATGCAGGAACGAAAAGAGGAGAGCTGGCAGTGTAATATGTGCATTTTATTGACAAAAATGGTCAGGAAAATATCGATAGTTTTAAGATTTATATGCATGTAAACATTTCATGCAGCAGGGGTCACTAATTCAATCAAATTTAAACTCTGTTAATTGTTAAGAGGAGAAAAAGTGGAATTTTGACTGATTCACTTCCACCACTGATTTTTTCCTTTTTCCTGTCTATCACCACTGAATTTAACATTGCATATTTTCCAGGTATTGGGTTATCCCAGTAAACCTATTGGCCTTTTCATTAGACGGTCAATCATTTTCCGATCTGATTCAAATGGAGAGGACCTGGAGGGATATGCTGGTGCAGGACTTTACGACAGGTAAATCTAACTGCAATGAAATCACAGCTCTTTCTAATTAACAACAGATGAAACAAATCTTATAATCAGAATATGGTTGCAATGTGCGACGTGTATGCTTATACCTTCATGATCTTGCAATTTGATGTGAAAAATGATTGGTATTTTGGTCATTATATTATCAGATCCTTTCTGTCCTTGAGACAAGATCTAGCTCCCCTTTATTGGGATATTCTGAGAGATATAGATAATAACAGCAATATAACCAATGAAGGCATCTTATGGTTTATTTGTTGGACTCCATGGAATCTCATTTCTATCATTAACCTTAGTTATAACTTGGTGAGAATGTAAAGGGAAGACCATTATATGTGATCCCAAACTCCCTATTTCTTGGATCCCCGGAAACCAGTGCAAGAAAGGAATCTCAAATCCAAGAAACTGGAACCTATGAGATTATATTTTCTTTATCCTTTTCCCTGCATTTTTATCAAGTTTTCACCTAATAATAGTGAATTGGAATCCAATGGACAAACCGGACAGGACAGATAAGGTGGAATTTTTGGGTGTCATCTTACTTCCACCATCTTTTCATAATACTGAACCATTGTGATATTAATAGGAGATTTTGCAGAAAGATTCTACCCGAAAATCCAAACTTTAAGCGTTAAAATTCAAAAGGTTCTTCCTGTTTTACCTAAAATATATTCAAGCTATTGCACTAATGAGGAACAGGATAAGTACAGATTAGCATTCTAGAAGCAACTGTTGAAGCAATGCTCTGTTAACTCTTGCAGCATATATCATATTTGTAATTCATGGATAAATTGGCAGATCTTTTTTTTTTTTTTTCCTACTGTATTTTATGAATTTGAATCTTCTGACAAGATCAATTATATCCTATACAATCAAAATTTCTCTGTATCTATGAATTCATTGATTGCTCCTACCCATTTTCTAGTCACTCCCGTTGTTTTGTTTAGGTCGAAAGTTATGTGTACCGATTTACTAAACCATTTCTTGCGAGTTTATGAGGTGAAGGGCTAAGGTTTCCTGTGTTAGAAATATGTATATTGGCATTTAGCTATGTTGGAAGCTAAATTCTTAAAAATATCTCGGGGTAGATAGCGAGCCTAATGATCCGAGGCTTCTGAATTATTCATGTAAAATTAAGTGTTACTAACAGAACAGGGTGTCCTTTAGACCATTCCAACGTGTCCTTCAGGAAGATTGTATAATTAATCCTGTTACTAATAACAAATACATATAATTCTTTTTTCCTTTTCCGTTGGAGAAATTTGAAATATACGGTTCTTTTTTTTTTTTTTTTAAATTTTTTTGGGCATCCATATAAACTGTTGAATCTCAATGTTTTCGTTCCCTGCAGCGTGCCCATGGATGAAGAAGAACAAGTTGTGCTTGATTACACATCCGACCCATTGATAATCGATGGAAACTTTCAGCAATCTATACTTTCTAGCATTGCCAAAGCAGGACAAGTTATAGAGGAGTTGTACGGTTCAGCACAAGACATTGAAGGAGTTATCAAGGAAGGGAAAGTCTATGTTGTCCAGACCAGGCCTCAGATGTGATCGATCCTCTTCTACGATTTTAGTTGAGAGGACCTGGGTGTAAGACTGTACATGAAAATGTAAGATATTTTGCACGAGCGGAAATACGTACGGTAGAAGAAGAAGAAGATGACGATACGATAATAGATATTAAAACTGACAATGGCCGAGAAAATAAATATTAAGACCGATTGCTGCCATGTAAACACCCAGAGATTCATCAGCGTTCTCAATTGTCAAACTTAATCTGAATAATATTTAATCATTGAAATATGTAATATCGTTACGACATCAATACTATTACCTGAGTTTAAGGGTGTTTTCTTTTTTCTTTTTTCTTTTTTTTCTTTTCAATATTGTATAGCTCCGGTGCTATTAACCATATTCAACCCGAGATGATTAAAAATCAAGAATATAGAAGTAATACGGTAGTGCCACCGCATTTGTTTTGCCCATTACTATATGACACATATCCCCTGAAGTATTATCAAAGTAAATAAAGCATAATCAAGTTTCATCTATAAATATGATTAATCCATTCTACGTATTTTATACCTATTAGCGGATTATACATCTGCAGTTTGTATATGAAAATAATATATAGTGCCTTAAGCGAGGTGAGAATTCCAAGTGTAGCTTATAAACAAATGACGCTAAAGAGGAAAACCAAGTTGGATATTTTTGGATTTTTAATGTATTTTGAGGGAAATAAAGAAGGGTATAAACATAAATGAAATTAGAGATATCGCACTAGGATTCAATACATGCTATTTTTAAATCTCAATAAATATTTAATAACTCGCGCACTAGAATATCCTAGTAAGGTGTGCTTTTTTTTTTTTTTTTTGGCAAATCTTGTGATATTTTAAGCCTAAATTGTGATATATGCATATTCGCAAGAAGATAGTATACTTTATGATTTTATTATAGTTTATTGATAGTTATGCAAAAATATAGCCTATTCAGTAATATATATACGTATATATATCCTTAGTGATTTGAAATGGGTCATGTTACTACAAAGTGAATTTATATTATGTATCGTTGTGTCTTATACACACTCAATGATAGTAATATGGCTAATTTTAGGTAACTATATAACAAAATAAATATTTTTTATAATACTTATAGAAAATATCATTGTACGACGACTTCTCGTAAACTAAAATATAATTAATGAAACAAATTCTATGTTTTGATATGAGAGAAACTGTAATCTATAAGCAATATTCAAAAGGTATTTAAGTTACGATTTTAATAAATTATATATATGTGTATGTATGTATGTATATATATTCTATAAACCCACATGCTTTTATATATATATATATATATTAATGTAAGTAATAAATTATTAATATAATGACTAGCAATTTACGTACTATAAAAGTGCATTTTGCTTTGAGCCTACTAAACTTGACTCGATTTATGACCCATTCACCTAATAGATACAACAAATAGATTTGGTAATAGAATTGTATCCAATGATTCTCTCTACTCAAATCTAAGATCGAAGAATATACCTATCAAATCTATCATTCCCTTTTACTCTTATAAATATCACTTGAAGCCTTTAAAGCAAGGAGACCAAAACCTTGCTAGTGTTGCTATTACCCTCTTATTGGTTTTCTATTCTTGTTGACCCTTATAACTTGAGCATCTAAGTATATACAATAAAGACACCTTTGGCATCCCTTGATAGGTCAAGTTTACTATTTATGTAGGCTTAATCCATTGACATCAAGCTAAATCTAGTCCCAACATTCATTGTCGAGAATTCATAATCAATAGTTAAGACCCACCATTTATGGCTTTAACATAGAGTCATGGCTAAAACGTACATAAATAGCCGATCACCTCTCCCTTCACCCAATTCCTCGTTAAATCCTTTACAAAACAATGCGAATGAAGATAAACAATCCCTATCGCCCCCACAACCCAAGAATAAAAAAGAAAAAACAAAGGGGACAACTTCAAGGTAATGATCGTTTTGCTCTTCTTAAGTACCATAAAAAAAAATGTCTTAAGGTAGAAATGGCAACTCTTCATGAACAAGTTAAAAATAGAAGGTGGCGATTCCTTTAATCCCATAAATGCTCTACCTCCACATAAAATGACCATTGGGATGCATATATTGTTGGATAATCCCTTTTTTCCTAAGCAATTCGAGATGAGCTATTCAACTCAAATATAGATCCCTTAGCTCGAACTATACAAAAGGACTACTATTCTAACTATAGACTTATCTTATTATTCTACTCAGATGTAGTTCTTCAGTGTCTGCCATTGCATGTAAGACCTTCTTAGGTAAGTTCATTAAAGTTGCTTAGACATGGTATTGAAGTCTCCAATTGTACTCAATTTCCAATTTCAAAGAATTAACTAGGGTATTCCTTCAGCACTTTATAATAAGTAAACAACTTGAGAATGACTCTTGGCCTTAACTTTAATTTGACAACAACTCGATGAGATGCTCCTGGAATATATTATTAGAATCACCGCTACCATGATTGAGATACTAAATCTCGACATGAATGTAATATTCGATGCTGCCATTATGAGAGTAAAAGACTGATGGTAATTCTTTAAATCAATCACCAAGAAGAGGCAAAAAGTTGTGTTAAGTTCCAAACTTGTTTATCAAAATACATTGACTTAAAAGACAATATTTTGGTAAGAGGACAATCAAGGAGCAACCTCTGTATAAGAGAAAAGATAAGAGGAATTAACCACCAATGATAGATCAGCTCGATCTTTGCAATAAGCCCACTTAGCCTAACGATTAGAATACGTTCGTGAAGAAGGGTAATATCCCATTTTATAAGGAGCACCATTAGCTCCTCAAACCACAAGACTAAATCTTACTAGAAATCAAAGACCAAGATGTTCTCATGTGGCCAAAAAGAGGCACAATAACTCAACTTAACAACGCTCTGACAAGTACTATGCCTTCCATAGAGACAAAGACCACATTACCGCTGATTGCATGTAACTAAAGGATGCCTTGGAAGATGCCACTCGACGCAATTATCTACATGAGTACATTGACTTCCATAGACCTGTAAAACAAAGTTTGCGCAAAAAATGGTACACGGTCCTTAAGGACCAATACTTGTACAATTCGAGGGGTCATTAACTAGCATAACACCAAATAGATTACAAAGCGAAACTTCCAAGATCTAACAGTCTTGATGATGGAAACAAATTATTAATAAGAGTTTTACTCCTTTCAATTGAATTGCTATCTCTAAAACCAACAAGACCTACCTTGGTCCCTCCCCTTATAATTTTGGCCACTCTTCAATAACATATGAGAAAACCATAGTTGAACTAACCTCAATCCAACTTCTTAGCCTAGTAACTATCCAGTGACAAGTTAGTTAGACCTTTTTACAAGTCATCTCTTATTAAATTGTCTATTAACAATTCATGACCATTTCACCCTCTACCTTATTATAGGTAGCAAAGAACTATTATATGTTTAAGGTCTAATACGAAAATAATCTTATATGCTTTCCCTGACTTTGTTCGCATCCTCTGCATACTAATAGGTGAAAATAAGTTATCTTGACCTTTTCATAGGTCTTCACTTTTCAACAACTCACTACTTATTTCAACTTCTATCTCATTACGAGTGGTAAGGGTAGTCTTCCCCTATTGATAAGTGAAAAGAGGCTATCTTAACCTTACCTTTTAAAAGTCTTCATTTTTTCAACGACTCTTTACTTGTTTTAGCCTTTACCTTATCACAAGCAATAGAGGCAACCTCTATATACTAATAAGTGAAACGGGGCTATCCTAACCTTTTCATAGGTCTCTGTACTTTTTAGTGACTTATTACCTTGTAACCTCTACCTTACTACATTTAGAAAAGATAACCTCTAATAACTTACAAGCGAAATGAGGCTATCTTGACCATTCCATAAGTCTTCACTCTTCAATGATTCATTAACTATTTCAGCCTCTATCCTTTCATGAGCAACAAAGGTAGCCTCTACCATATAACAACAACAAAAAAAAGGAGGCTATCTTTAACCTTTGTCTTTTGTCTACTGGATCCCTTACCTTTTCATAGATAGGGTTCTTGTAAGCATCAATGTTTGGTGAAGAACTCATTGGTTGGATTTTTATTTTGTATTAACAAATTGGGATATTTTGCTTCTTAGGATTAACTCCTAACAAATGGATGCTTTCAATAGAAAAAGGGATCCTTGTTCACAATAAACTCTAAAAATTAGAATGATCTGCTCAATAGGCTAGCCCTTAACTAATAAACACTCTCCTTTAAGAAAAAAGATCCCATCACAAAAGTGTACTAGTTTAATGATTGCACCCACATTTAACTATAGCTATTGAAAGGTTTAATCACCTTACTCTTTACACCTTACGACCAATCAACATGATAATAAATAAAGGAGTACACCATTTAAGAGAAGAATATAGCACTTACATTTTTTAGTCGATATAATAATTGATGTATATATACAAATTAAAAAAAAATTCTAAAGGTATTAGAAGGATGGAAGATTTGATTCATGGGCTCCTTACTTAGGAGGCATAAATTAAGGAGACCATGAGTAATAAGCATCTTAGCTATCAGGGGCAGGCCCTAAGATGAATTTGGGAATTGAGAAGGATCTTTTGAGGTTGCAAAATATTTGAGGAAATTGTAAAAAAAAAAAAAAAAAAACCCCATAAACTTTGACTTAGGTGAGAATTGATTCCCTAAACTTTCAAAGTGAGGTTTTTGATTCTCTAAACTTTAATAAATTGATCAAACACCCCCATAACACTTAAACTTTGATTTCAGTATATAAAGACTCCCTAAACTTTGATTTTTGTATGTAAACACTCCTTAAACTTTGATTTTTTTGTGTAAACACTCCTTAAACTTTAATTTTGGTACATAAATACTCCATAAACACCCATAATTGAAGAGAGTGTTTACATACCAAAATCAAAGTTTAGAGGGTATTTAAGCACAAAAATCGAAGTTTAAGTGTTATAAGGGTTGTTTTGCTAATTTATTAAAATTTAAAGAGTTAAAAACCTTACTTTAAAAGTTTAAGGAGTCAAGTTTGTGCAAAACATTTTAGGAAAAATGCAAACCACCCTCCCCTTTAAAAGTTTAAGGAGTCAATTCGCTTTTAAGTCACAGTTTAAAGGGAGGGTGATTTACATTTTTCCTAAAATGTTTCGCACAAACTTAAAGGACCCTACCTCATCAACATCTATACAATCTCTTATAACTCGACTTGAAAAACTACCAACACTTGAGTACCAGGAAAGTTCCTCCTTTCAGTATCTTTTCTAATTAGTTGAAGTTGAAGCCAAGATTTCGCGTTTAGATCAACCTCTTTAGGTGCTCTTACTTCATTAGCTTAAATTCAAGTTCATGGGATTCAATGTTCTTTCAGTACTCCTCTAAGATATCCCCTAAAACAATGTGATTGGTAAGCCAATGAAATCAGCATTAGATTATCGAAGTGGCAAGTTGTAAGAAATCAAGGACATTACATGGCATAGTTGAGGATATTTCTCATTAGTTTTAGTCTTTAAATCAAGAAATAAGGGTAAGGATATGGATTAAATTGATTAGGTTATACTTGAAAATTTAATATATATATATCATAGGATAAGTTTTGAGAAGATTTTATGGATTATTTAGTGAAATATATCAAGAGAAAATTTAGTTGATTTTTTAAGACGTTTTTACAAATTTAAGTTGGAGGTTATCAAGAAATATTTTCAAGTTTCTTTTTTAGATATTTTCAAGGAAAATAGTTTAAGGTTAAAAAACAAATCATATTATATCACAAGTGTTATTCCAAAATGGCAAGATATATAATTATATATCATCAAATATACAAGGGAAGAAGTTGAAAGTTCTACAAGTTTATTTCCTAGATTTTAGGATTTGAATTTTCAAATTATTTTATTCCAACAGATTCATGATAAGATTGAAGGAACTCGTCATATCTCAAAAATATCTACAAGCTAACTATTGGTAAGAAAGAAGATAAATACTTGGTAGATTTGAACCGAGAAAATAGAGAAAAAGGAAACATTCCAAGTTCACAAAGATCTAATACTTTCATTTAATATAGCTATTTTATTCCCCCTTATGCCATAAAACAAATCTATTACATTGTTCACTTCAAGGACTTATGATTCCTAAAAATTTCCATTCTTAAAAACTAGGATTCCCAATTCTAAAGAGAAAAGATGTTCCTTAGGCCTTCTCTTCTTATTCTATCAACATTGTTCTTAACACCCCAAATCAGTCCATGATAACAACTAAGACTACCTCTAACACAGCCTACAATAGCAACCAATCAACCATGATAGTACAAAAACTTCATTGTGATGTTTAGGAAGTTGTCGTTGCACATGGAGGCATATGTAAGATTATATTATATAGTAGACTCGTCTTATTTATTACACACATTTGTTTAGTTGAAGCTTAACTTAGCTGGTTAGCTCGCAAAGTTATTTACATCTATTAGGAATACCAAAGACCAGTATAAATACTTTACTGCAATATTTTTAATCAATGAATTCATTTGTTTCTTCTTACATAAACCTAAGGCTTGAATGGTTCAAGCTTTGGCTTACATAGTGATAGATCTTCATTTTATCAATTATGCTGAGCTCAACATGGTATCAAAGCTACTGGTAATTTCTTTCGATGTTTGATTGATTGTATGCTGCTCCTTATAATTTGTGATTGGAATTTCTTTAGCTTTTGTAATCATGAATACCAATAATGAAGCTCCAACAGATCCTTTGTACATTTCCACATCTGATAATCCGGGAATGACTATAGGAAATGTAATGTTTAATGGTTTGAACTTTATAGCATAGGTTAGTTTTGTTCGGATGGCTTTAGGTGTGAAACTTAAATTAGGTTTTGTTGAAGGAACAATAACGAAACCAAAACAAAACAAAATTAATTTTTTGAAATGGAGTCATGATTTTATGGTATGATGCTAGCTTCTTAACTCAATGTCTATTGATTTAGCACAATTTATATTTGCACAATCATCGAAGGAGTTATGGGATTAGGTTACTGAACAATATGGCCAAATGCACGATCCTTTAATTTTTCAATTGTAATAGGATATTTCTAATGCAAGACAAGGAAACCAGTTGATCACAGCTTATTACAATAAATTGAAACGTTTTTAGGAAGAATTACACTCGATTAATCCATATCTTACTTGTGATTGTAGAAGACTTACGTACTGTACTTGTAATTTGAAGGATAGGTTAGCAGATTTTGAAGCACAATCAAAATTAATGCAATTCATCATGGGCTTATCTAATGTTCATGAATTAGTGAGGAGTCAGATATTATCTTCGAATCCTTTACCTTCAATTTTAAGAGCATTTTATTTGGTTCCTCAAGTTGAGAAGTAGAGACAAATTAGTAGTCTTACTATTGTTGATGGAGGTATATCATCATTTGTAGTTAGTAAATCATCAAATAGATTAGGTCTTACTGTAAGGAAAGGGAAACATTACTATAAGAACTAAAAGAGTGATGGACATATGATTGAAACATGCTTTGAACTTATAGGGTACCTTGATTAGTACATGATAAAAGTATATTTTTCATGTTTTAAAGTGCAAATAAAAATAAAATTATTATTGATTTTATAGAAATCATTAAGAAATGGTACTTAATTATTTTCATTTGGACATTTTATGAATTAGAGGATTCAATAGTGAAATTATAGATGAATTAAAGGAATTTTACGTAAAGGAACGAAGTCTGAATCAACGTGCACAAGTTGGAATTGAAGAAAACTAGCCTATACTTACATTGGCGGCCTTTAGAGTCTACACCGCCAGCATTGATGGCTATGCCATCGACCTAACAGCTGGCTTTGCACTTACACCACCATCCTTCATAAAAAAGAAGTTTCATGCAAGTCAACCCTAATTTTTTTTATAAATAGCTTATGTTTAATTTTTTGGGAGACTTTTGAACACACTTTCCTTAAACTTAGAGAGTCGTAAAATAGTCTTTAGATTATTCTTAAAGAATTCTTTAGGAGAATCACTTGGATCATTGAGAAGAATTTGCTTTTGCTGTGGAGACTAAGTTGTAGTTGCAATTAAAGATTATTTTTTCCAATACAGAATTGGTGATATCTATTTCAATTATTCTTATACAATTATGTGAATTACTTATGATTTTAATTATGAATTTCCTTACAATTTCAATTAGTATTGTGTTTTTATTTCCAAATCTATGGTTGGCTAAATTTATTTGTGAGAATTGATGAAACCCTAGATAAGTAAGATGGTGATTATGTTCATATTATAGGATTAAAAGATATATGGATGATTTATGATTACTATTTCTATGATTTCGATTATAATTGTTAGAAACCCTAATGATACAGGAGTTGATATAGGGTTTATTAGAAATTTTTAGTTGATTTGATTAATCAATGTGGAAGCAGATTAATTTAATTAATTAGAAATTATCTAGAAATTAATACGATATTCGGCGATTGATTATTCACAAAGACATTAGGAATAATTGATTTAGGGCATTAGACAATCATAATATCGGGAGATATATGATTATAATTTAGAGTCTACTGTTAATTGGAAGATGCGGAAGTTGAGTAATTAATTTGGAGTTTAAATCCTTAAGTTTTAAGATATAATAATTTCACTTGAATGACCATATAGTTATTAAACTATATAACATGATAATAATTTGATTGGCATAATTTAGGGTAGATTCTGTTTTCCTATAATTTTTAATTGATTGCTTAATTTTAAATTTTTCATAGTTATTTTCTTTTCAATAGATTTAGAGTAATTATTAAATTAATTAATTTAATTTTGATTACTTGAATATTGATAAGAACTAACATAAGATTAGTAATTTCTTAGTCTTCGAGAGATCGACAACCTTACTTTCTTTATATTACTTGATTCCAACCTAGTTTACTTGTTGGAGTATTTGTAATTTATATATATATATATATATATATATTATTTAAGTGAATCAGTACAAAGGAAAACACAATAAAAGATTTATTTTACATCCTACTATAGCAGCGTATGCTAAAATAAATAAGGTTGATACAATGCTTGAGACTCTTCTTTATTACTATGCTAATAATAAAATTGCTTTTCATGTTGACAAAAAGATGTTTCATAATGTTTGTGAAGAAGTTTATAAGATGATGCAGTATAAGCAACTATAGGGGAACAAAGATGTGGTTGCAATTGGTGAAACTTCTACTGCACTCTTTATAGGTATGACCCAATTTGTTGATCATTTGAATCTTTCATATAATAAGAAAGGATTTTGCATCATAGATACAGGGGCTAGTGAACATATGACACCCCATGAATCTTTATTGGCAAACAAATCACATCTTTCTAAAACCATCACTGTTAATGTACCGGATGGAACGCAGAAAAATGTATATTTTCTTAGTTTAGTCGTTCTTTCTACTACTCTAGTCCTTAAAAATGTTCTTCTTTTGCCTAATTTTCAACATAATCTTTTGTCTTTCTAGAAACTATTGAAAGAGACTTCATTTGTTACACATTTTAATCAAAGTTCTTGCTCCTTTTAGGACTAAGTGACTAAAGAGTATGTTGCTACTGCTCAAGCATTTCATGGCCTTTATGTCCTTGTTTCTAATAATAGTCAATGTAATTCTCATTCTCTTTGTAATTAGTCTGATGTAGAATGTAGTTCTCATCAATTTTTTGTACCTTTAGCAACTTTACACTTAAGATTAGGTCATGCTTCTATGCTTAACCTCATACATCTTAATAATGACAAACAATTTAATGCGAATGACTTCTTTTGTCACACTTGTCAGCTTACAAAAATTCATAAACATCCTTTTCCTAAGAGTAAATTGGCATATAATTCCTTATTTGAATCAGTACATTTGGATATTTAGGGACAATATCATTTTGCAACTCATAATGGTGCTAATTATGTCATGACTTTGGTAGATGATTTTTCTCTAGCTACTAGGACCTATTTGCTTAGACATAGACATAAGAAATTAAGTAAACTGTAACATTTCTTGTCTTATATCTTTTATCATTTTAGCACTACCCTAAAGTTTTTAAGGACAAATACTACACTAGGATTTTTGTTTAGAAATTAGCAAACTTTGTTATCCTCTTTAGGAATTGTGCATAAAAACTACCCTCTATACTTTACAACAAAATAGGGTTGTGGAAAGGAAGCATAGTCATTTGATGAGACAACTAGAGCAATGAGGTTACATGTTAGGTTACCTAAAGAATTTTGGGGAGATTGTGTTTTGGCTACCACCTATTAATAGGTTGCCTATTACTAAATTGGTTGAAAAACTCTATATGAAGTCTTGTCTGGCAAAGTTCCTTCTTATGAACATTTATGGGTCTTTGGATGCTTGTGCTATGTGCCAAATGCATCACATTCTAAGGAAAAATTTGATGAGAAAGGCATTTGTTGCATTTTCTTAGGATATAGTTATGGTAAAAAAGCATATAGAGTGTATGATATACAAGCTAAGCACTTCCTTATGAGCAAAGACATTAGATTTTTAGAAGACTAGTTCCCTTTTAAGGAGTTTGGTGCAAATCATTGCCTATTGTTTCTTCTCCTTCTTTACCTCATGTTCCTTTACATGTCGATATTTCTTCTACTACTACACAAACACTTCTTGTCGTACCTATTGTTCTTGATTGTTTTAGTCATAGACATTCTCAACAATGGTTGCAAGATTATGTTCACCATGCTCATGTTATGTTCCCTTGATCTAATTCCTTTCATTTAACTCTTAGATATCCACTTTTTGCCTTACAAAGTTTCAACTCTTATTCCCCTGATTTTGTTTGTTCACTAGCTACTGTCTTTAAGACCAAAGAACTTGCTTCTTATATGAAAGCAGCTTAAGATTCTTCGTGGAATGATGCTATGGATAAAGAGATTCAAGCTCTTGAATCCAAAAACACATGGGAGTTAATTAAATTACCCAAAGATAAAAAGCCCATTGGTTGCAAATGGGTTTGCAAAATCAAATATCGTATTGATGATAGTATAGAATATTATAAGGTTCATATAGTAGCTAAAGGATATACATAAGTCAAGGGGCAAGATTATCATGTTACGTTTTCTCCTGTAGTAAACATGGGTACTGTTTGTACTCTCTTAGCTATTGCATTGATTAAGGGTTGGCCTCTTTATCAAATAGATATCAATTATGCATTTTTGCATAGTTATTTAGATGAAGAGATATATATGACTCCTCCACCAAGGTATTCTAAGGCTAAAGTGGATCAAGTATGCAAGCTTTTCAGGTCATTATATGGTTTCAAACAAGCTTTTTGAATGTAACTTGGAAATTTCTAATTTCCTCATTAAACATGGTTTTGCTTAATCACAACATGACAATTCTTTCTTTACTCAGTATGATAATGGTGATTTCTTGGTTGTATTACTATATGTTGATGATATGTTACTTACTGGAACTTCAATTCAGTCTATTAACAAATTAAAGACTCAGCTATACAATGCTTTTACAATTAAAGACCTGGGCATTACTTATTATTTTCTTGGTCTTGAATTATATTGTATTGATTTTGGAATATTAATTCATTAACACAAGTATATTTCAAACATTCTTTATGACTGTAAGATGTCCACTACTAAACCAGTTTCTACTCCCTTTCCTTCTAACCTTAAACTAACAGTTAATGCAGGTGATTATTTAGATGATCTTACATTATACAGATGAATTGTTGAGCATTTGTTAAAGCTTACATGTTCTCAACTAGACATTTCTTTTGTAGTTCATCGTTTAAGCCAATTCTTGTCTCGATTATGTATTGGTCATCTTCGAGTGGTGTTTATGTCCTTTGCTATTTGAAAGGGAATATTGGCCATGGACTCTTTTATCAGACTCCTAGTTCTTTTACTTTGTTAGCATACTCTAATTCTGATTAAGTATCTTGTACTGATAATCGCAAATTAGTTACAGGATATTGTGTTCTTCTTGGTTTCACTTATTTCTTGGAAGACTAAGAACAAAAATATTGTCTCTACATCTTCTATAGAAGTTGAATGTTACAGTATGGCAACAATTATGAAGGAAATTCTTTGGCTTTCTTATATTCTCAAGGATCTTCATATCTCTCTTCCTCTTCTTGTTCCTTTATATTGTGATAACAAGTTTGCTACGTTATTAGCTAATCATCCATGTTTCCACAGCTGCATTAAACACATTGCTATTGACATTCATTTCTCTTGTGACCGGATTGCTAAAGGTTTTCTTGATACTTCTTATGTTCCTTCTACTTCACAACTCATAGATTTTTTTACCAAACCAACTACACTTGCTCAGCTTTTTGTTATTTAATCAAGTTGGGCCTTTGTCTAGGGAGTAGAGGGTGTAGAGTAGACTAGTTTTATTTATTATACGTTTTTGTTTAGTTCAAGCTTAATTGTCATAGTTAGTTGGTTACTTAATAAAGTTAGTTACATCTATTAGGAATACCAAGGACTTGTATAAATACTTGTATTGCAGTATTGTTAATGAATAAATTCATTTTGTTTCTTCCTACATAAACCTAAGGCTCGAGTGCTTCAATCTTTAGCTTGCATAATGATAGGTTCTTCATTTGATCAATTGTGTTGAGCTCAACAGTGTCACCAATGGTGGTTGGTTTCAAATACCTAGTAGCAACTGATTTTTGAACATCAATCTAATACATTATTCAATGATTTAATGTAAAAGTTTCCCCTTTTCTTAATCTTTAAGCCCCTTAGTATCTTAAATCTACCTTTCCTTTTCCTTTAATTTTGTTTGCGGACTTAGAAATTTTAGAGAAGAAAGTTGATTGTTCTTTGAAGTTTAAGAGAGGATTATTTTTCCTTTCTTTTTTTTTGGGATTCAATTCAGTGCTTTTTGAATGAAATTGACTATATGTTCTTGTTTTCTGTGCTTTAATCTCTATAAAAGTACCATTAGATTAGGTTTTACAAGTGTTTCCTTATCAAATTAGATGGAATCTCTTAAACTTTGGAACACCAATCATCTTAATGAAAATGAAAAGAAAAAGAAGAGAATAGAGGAGAGATAGGAGGAGAAATTGAAGTGAATGGAATTGATGAATTTGATCGTATCGTAGCAATGTTTTGAAGCTTTGATGGAGTTAAGCTAGATTTTTTTGATACTATGAATAAGGAAGAAGAGGGAAATTTAGTAATTTTTGTTTTATTATATGTCTATTCGTTGAGTTTTTTTTAAAAAAAATATTTATGTAATTGAACAAAGTAATAGCCATTGTAAACTTATTTCATTCCTCATAAATTTTCATTCCATTCACCTGATTCCATTTAGTGAAATAAAGGAGCTATTATATTTTCCTAATCTAAAGCCTAATATGCTTATGTATCTCAAAGGCAATCGATGTCACATTAGAACTTCAATGTAGAGGTCAATTATCCTTACTAAGACAAGGCTTAAAAGAACGCACATAGACTTATTGCTGATTGACCCTAAGAATACGAGTGATTGATATGAGTAGATTAATCCATATGCAATTTACTCAACATTGTGCAAACGTGTGAGCATAGACCTAGGAATTTATTATATAACTATCATGACCTTTTAGGTGATGTACAAAAGGTTTCAATACCATAAAAACATTTAAAACTTAATTTGGTAGTTGAAAGATATGACACAAAGGCCACTTATTGCACTTAGACATTTGTTGAGTTTATTTGCCGTATTATTGCTCATCAAATCCTTGCTAACTAACCTTATAAACATGTCAGTTGTTAAGAATATAGAATATAAATTATTTAGTTTGTTAGTTTGATTGTTTATTTTCTTTTCTATTTTCTTGTTTTCTGTTTTCTTGCATTTCTACGGGTACATTGCTATATATAATGACTTGTACTCTAGGTTGTTAATTAAGTTACAAAATTTCACTTATTATACACTCCATCTTCTACTCATCTACAATTCTCGTTCGAAACCCTTCACAAAGCAAACCTTTATCATGGTATCAGAGCTTAATCCTTGATATCAACATGAGCAATTAACCTCTTGAAGATGTTAACTCATCATATTACATTCACAACTCGGATTCTCAAAATTTAGTGGCAATCACTCCTGTGGTCTCTGGTCACAATTACAATACATAAGTTGATCCCTCTTGTTAGCCCTTTCTATTTGTAATAAGGTTGGATTTGTAGATGGTTCGATACCTGAACTAGCTAAAACAGATAAGCCCTAGTCAATTTGGAGTAGATGCAACAATTTAATTGTTGCGTGGTTTTTGCGGTCTATTTTGTTATCGATTGTGTCAATAGTGATTTACATGCATTTAGCTAAGTAAATTTAGGATAAGTTAAAGGTACATTTTGCTCAGCCATATGATTTAAGAATTTGTCAGTTATATCACATGCTAAATACTATAGTTTAAGGATCAAGAAGTGTTGATGAACATTTTACTGAATTGAGTATAGTTTGGGAAGAGCTTAGAAATTTCCAACCACTACCATATTATTCATGTGATCTTATGATAATAAATGCTTTGATAAGTTTGTAGAAATGGCTTAGAAGGATCATGTCTTCAAGTTCCTAAATGGACCAAAAGAGAGTTTCTTAGCTCTTTGATCTCAAATTCTCGTGCTTAAGCCTTTTCCTTCCCTAGATGAGGTTTACAACTTAGTTGTTCAAAATGAGTTTTAGAGGGTTAATAGACTTAAGGATTTGATTTTGTCAAAAGCATCTGCTATGGTTAGTATGAATGGAGGCAAACGACAAAGTAAAGGAGATGTTGTTTATAGTTACTATCATAAGAGAGGATACTTAAAGGAGAACTGTTATAAACTAATTGGTTTCCCTTCATACTTTAAGATAAATAACAATACTAGACCATACACTTCTGATCTTAATCATGTATTTACTAGGTATGATTCTATTGAGCTTGTAAGTACTAGTGTTGGTTCTTGCTCCTCTATGGTTAGTTTAGATATTGGTACTACTTCTTCTTTTGATGTTAATCTCTTAGGGATAAATCTTTCAAAGGATCAATTTCTTAATTTGCTGAACATGTTACACATTTCTAATATTAGCTCTTCTAATGTGCTATGTTAGCATTAGTTTCTTGTCCATCAGCCGTTTTGTAGGACAAGACTTAAGAGGATGCTTTTATGAGCTACATGGCAAGTAAATTTGATTCATCTTTTGATTAGGAACATAGTAGTTCTACTGCATGTATTATAGGTGCTACTGAACACATAGTCAATTCAATTTCTTTATTTCAGTCTTATAAGACTATAGAGAATAGATGAGTTTTCTTGCCTAATGGTTAGCAACTCATTACTACTCATGTTGGTACAGTGGTATTTTCATCAATGATAGTTTTATACAATGTGTTGTTTGTTCCTCTATTTAAATATAATATGGTCTCTATCACCAAATTGTTGTAAGATTGTAATTGTGTTTTTCATTTCACAAAAATTGTTGCTTTTATCTAAGACTCATCCAATCAAAAGGTGATTAGATAAGCTAAAGCAAATAGTGCTTTGTACTTATTGGAGTAGTAGGATGATTCTATGGATTCTCCTTATAATAAAGGTGTTTCTTCTATTAGGCATGTAAACAATACATTTCTTTCAAATGTATTGTCAGGTTTACCTAAGAACTTTGCATTTGGCACTTTAGTCTTGGTCATCAAGTAATTAGAATGATAAGGATGTTAATTGTACTTCATTTCGGGTATGGTTTATCCTTTAGCCAAACAAAAGTGTAGTTCTTTTCCTTTGCATATTCGGAATACATGTGCTTCTTTTGAGTTGATTCATATTGACATTTAGGGACCTTATGCTATTACTACTCTTGAAGGGTATTGATATTTCCTTATAGTAATTGATGATTACACAAGGGTCACATGGGTTTATCTCATGCATTCTAAGCATGAAACATCTATGATCATTCAGTCTTTCTATAATATGGTTTATGTTCAATTCAATTGTTGTGTTAAGGTGATTCAAAGTGATAATGGTTTAGAGTTTACATTGTCTCATTTCTATTCATCTAAACGAATTGTTCATCATACATCTTGCATTGAAACACCACAATAGAATGGTATGGTGAAATGAAAGCATTAACATCTGTTGTGTATTGCTTGTGTTTTGCTTTTACAAGCCTCTCTTCATTTGTGCTTCTAGGGAGATGCTGTTCTTATAATTACTCATCTTATCAATTAGTTACTAATAGATGTGTTGAATGGTTTTTTGCCTTATCAGATGTTATACAATAGAACATCGTCTTATTCTCATCTTCGTGCTTTTAGTTTTGATGCTTTACATCCACTATTATGAGGTTAGAACAAAGTTTGATCTACGTGCACAACTTTGTATATTTGTTGGATATCCAACAGTAGGTAAAAGGTATCGAGTGTATAGTTTAGTTCAAAGGAAGTATCTTATTTCTTGTCATGTTCATTTTGCTGATAATATATTCTCATTCAAGTTACAATCTTTCTTGGACAAACCTTCTATTCAATTGTCAGCTTCTCTACCTTCATTTGAATCATTCTACATGGATCATTTATTCTCTCTATTTCCTTATGATACTATAGTGCAACATAGTACTACTGAAAATACTAAAGCTTATTCAAGAGAAAATAATACATTTATTGAGTATCCTAGGCATAGTACTCGTAAGAGAAGAATTCCTTCATATCTTGTAGACTATCATCATAGTCTTGATTCATAGAGTCATTGAATGCTGCTTTATGTTCTTTAACAGCATACCTAATTAGTTCCATGCTTTTGCTATTCAATTATCCCAACATAGTGAGCTTGCTACTTACAATTAGGCTAAAACTCTTGCCCTTTGGTGTAAAGTGATGGACAAAGAGTTAGATGCACTAAAATGTAATAATACTTGTAGCATTGTTCCTTTACCTGTTGGCAAACATACTATAGGATGCAAGTGGGTGTGTAAACTCAAGACTAAGGCTGATGGTTCTATTGATAGATATAAAGCTCAGCTTATGGCTAAGGGGTATAGTCAAAAGGAAGGATTTGACTATGCAAAAACTTTTAACCTGTCGTTAAGCATACTACTATTTGGCTTTTCTTTTGTTTGGCTAAAATTTTTATTTGTCATATGCATCAAATGGATGTTCATAATGCCTTCTTGAATAGTGATTTGCATGAGGAGGTTTTTATGGAACTTCTTCCTAGTTTACATGTTTCTAATCATTCTTCTTTAGGTGAGAAGCTTGTTTATCAACTTCATAAGTTACTTTATGGTCTCTAGCAAGCTTCACGACAGTGGAATGGAAAACTTTCTTTGTTGCTTTTGGCTTACGGTTTTAAGCAGTCTTATTGTGACTATTTCTTATTTGTCAAAGGTTCTGGTGATGAAGTGTTGATTGTTTTGGTATATGTTGACAACATTGCAGTAGCTAGCAAGAAACTTGAACTTATTGATAAGTTCAAAGCCTTCATGCATATTTAGTTCAAAATTAAAGATTTAGGGCCTCTTTAGTACTTTATTTGTCTTGAGCTTGTACTGTCTTCAGGAGGTTTGGCTTTGTCTTAGCGCAAGTTTGCTTTAGATTTACTCGATGAGACTAGTTTTCTTGGGTCTAAATTGATGGCTACACCCATTATTCCTAATCATAGGATCTCTAAAGATGACAATTCTAATCTTGTTGATGCTTCTAGGTATCGAAAGATTGTTAGCAAACTTCTTTATCTTTGTATTACTCGTCCAGATTTGACTTATGCATTACACGTACTTAATCAATTCGTGGATATACCAAGACATGTTTGATATGTGGCAAGTGCACTTATCAATTCATAATATAGTGGATATAAGTCCAAATGTCAATCCCTTAAAGACTCTAACTACTAATACTCACGAGGTCTTTTTTATCTAACCAGCAAATTAAATTTCAAAAGACTTAAATAACCTAAATTAAATTGTAACAACTAATAGATTAACATCTAATTAAATATTATTCAACAACTTAAACAAGAAAGCAATAAAATTACAAACTACTTCAAGATTAACAAAAACGTATCTAGATCTTTGCTTTCCCTAGATCTAACATGTGATTTTTCTAAAGATAATATAATTTATTGCTTAATCTTTCTTGAGTGGGAAAATTCTCTACTTAAGTTAATCACTTTCTTAAACCAATTAACCATAATCCTAAAATCATCTATTAGAATCTATTTTCAATAGCATGATCTAAAATTGCATTATTGAACAACGAATCTCTACGCTTTAATTCAAAATTTCAGAAGAATCTTGTAAATTATTTCTAATCTTTCAATAATCCTCATCAACTATGTATAGATATAATCTTATAAGAAATCTCTCAATTTTCTTATAAAATATCAAACTCTAGATTATTACTCATGGAAATAATAACCTAAATCATGAAGTAAATGCAATTGAACTAAGAAAAGACTAAAAAATTAAATTAATCAAATAATCATTATGTCACATGAATAGATCTAAGTTCTACTAGACCTGGATACCAAAGATTTACTCTTTATACATCCTAAAATAAGAATTTACAATCAAAGTATAGAAAAGAGTAGAAGAAAGAATCATGAAATCCGAATAAAATTAAATCTTGAAGTCTTCTCTTATCCTCGCTCTTTTGAATGTTCTTACCCTAAAAAACTCTCTAGAATTCATGTTTAATAAGTTCTCCTCTTAAATAAACCTTAACAAGGCTTTATATATGAAGAGATAAAAAAAAGGTCAATTGGAAAAGACAAGATCGAGAACACAGTTGTGTATTTTGGTCGTGTCCTTGGCTGTGATACATGTTTGTTTGTTTTTTTTTTTTTAACTGGAAACGACACACCGAAGGACATGGTTGTGTTTTTTAGTCGTGTACTAGGCTGTGATAGTTGAAAATGAGCTCCAATTCACCTGGAAATGACATAGTCATGTCATTTAGTTGTGTCAATCATTAAACCTTCATAAATTACTCATTTTAACTTCAATTTGAGTGAAATTTGTTTCTATCTTCTCATTTTCTTGCATAAATCATTTTAAAATCTAGAAAATAAAATTTTACTTAATTAATTATAATTATTTAAAAATAAACCCATATATTAATGAAAATTATAAAAAATTACAATATTAAATATATGTAATTAGGAATTTATCAATGTTCATCAACTAGCTTGTGAACGTAGACTACGATATATTAAAGGAGCAGTGGGAATGGTATTTTCTTTTTAAAGGATTCTAATTTGGCTGTTAGAGCTTCTAGTGATATCGATTGGGGTAAAGGGGTGGGGGGGGAGGGGCCGGCAGTTGATTCAGGTGCTCCACCACAGGCTTTTATGTTTTTCTTGGGTGTTCTCTTATTCATTGGAAATCAAAGAGGCAATAAATAGTTATATGAAGTTCTGCTAAGTCCGAATATTATGCACTTGCCACTACTGCTTGTGAAGTACTTTGGTTAATTACCTTGGTGAAAGAATTTTAGCTTACTTGTCCTTTGCTTATATAACTCTTTTGTGATAATCAGCTTGCTTTACATATAGCTAAGAATCTTATCTGTCATAAGCAGACCCAACATCTTGAAATTGACTTGTATTTTGTACAAGACAAAGTAGTTAAGGGCACCATTTTGCCAATCTATGTTTCCTCTAAAGACCAACTTGTTGATGTTTTCACTAAGGGCTTAATTGCGGATCAATTTACTTCCCTATTGTTCAAGATGGGAATAATTAACATTTACTCTCCATCTTTAGAGGGGTGAGGAATATAGAATATAAATTATATGGTTTGTTTAGTTTGTTAGTCTGATAGTTTATTTTCTTTTCTATTTTTCTGTTTTCTTGCATTTCTACGGGTACATTGCTATATATAATGACTTGTACTCTAGGTTCTTAATTAAGTTACAGAATTTCACTCATTGTACACTTCATCTTCTACTCATCTATAATTCTCATACGAAACCCTTCACAAAGCAAACCTTTGTCATCAGTCATTCATTAGAAAAATCAATAACAATGAAGGCTTTTCTTAACTAGTAGCCATAAGCAACTTTATTGTGTCCTTTAGACATATGTTATGGCTCTTGGTTATATTTTTCGTTCCCTTTCAATCATCTCGGTTGTTTCGTAAACATGCATGAAATTATGTCATCCCTTCTCTACATTTTGAAAATTGTTGTTAAGGAGAATAAGATTGGTGCACATTCTAATAATTTTTAATATAAGATGCATTGGATTGGTGGAAAGCTAATGTAATCAAAGGAAATAAGTGGAAATGAAAGGAAAATGTGTGCTTGGTTAATTTAATGAGGTGTGGATATGGGTTGAAAAGAGTAGAAGTGGATAGAAATCTTTCTACCTAGCCCCTTTTCTTTCTCTCCAAATTTGGAGAGAAATCAAAAGAAAATGATGGAAATGTAATGGAGTTACAAAAATGCCCTTGAAAAGTAAAAATATTAATTGTGAGAAAGGGTAACTTAGTAAACTTATCATACTATTTTTCTTCTTTTCAATTCCTCGATATTGACCAAATAAAAGGAAAGGAAATGATTCCATTTTCTCTTTTTATATTCAAACAAGTGTAAAATTTCTAATTCCTTAAATTTTCTTTTCTTTTGTTTTCCTTTCCACAACTTTCTTTCTATTTCCAATTCACCTCAAAATTGCCAAACACAGTGTAAGGTTGGCAATATATACATAACTCAAGGAACTAAAATACTTGCAAGGCTGTATTCATTTATTTACATAGTGATCATGAATCATGTGCATTATAGGCATGACATATCAGACTTACAGATATGAAACGGTCCAATATATACGTCCAAAGAAACTACATTACATCCTACATTAGTTCAATAATTGAGTCCGTAGGGTGGACATCCCTTAGGCGCGAAACCGGTGACATTGATCCACACCTCGTTCGAGCGCCCTGTGAGGTGACGCGAAGCATTGTACTGAGCAATCGAGTAAGCACTCTTGTCTCCAAGCACTGCAACGTCTAAATCCACGGCGTAATGATTCTTTAAACTTGCCAATAGAGATTCCTTTTCTTCAATGATATTGTTGTCCTCATCGAATCCAGAGAACTTCCTGACAGCTATACGGTGAGATTTCCTCTTGTCGATTTGCAAGTTCAGCTCAGGATTCGGCTGTGGAGGGTTTCCATGAAACTTAGCAGGCAGTTAGAACCTTATGATGCGAGATGATGGTGTGATGCTTGTTAATGCTGGAGCAGTGAAGGTGATATGAGAGGAATTCACATTTGGACCACGGATGTATTGGTACAACCTGATGATTGATGGTATCCATAGTAAAGAGAGATAAGCATAATTAATTGATCTTGACTCACTAATTAATTTCTATAATTAGAGTTCTATGGTTTAGTATTTTTAGGATCTAATTCTAATATGATCCAAATAAAGATTAGCAACATACATTGAGGTCCAATGAAGAAGAGCTTCTGGTGGAGCACTTATAATCTGTAGATTCGGGTTTCATTATCTGAGAGTATTGGATCATTATATCTGAATCTCATTACTTTTTTCATATGAGTCCTGCAAATCTAAGAGTCCGACATGGTTGGACTCGCTAAAAAACATTCATACTTATTTGAATTTGATTCTAAAGGTATATATATATTTGGTATACATATTATGGAATATCGAATATTTACCAACCATATTGTATATCACAAACATACCAAGTGGAATATAAATAAATAGTGATGGAATACATCCCATATATATATATATATGCCCTTTTCTGATTTCGAGAGTTCGTATTTATAGAGGGATTTATATTATTGTGGTCGATAAGGTACTGTTACTACAGTAATGTTATGGCGGACAAGATACTGTTATATTTCAACATTTGACAATTTATATTTGATACTTAATTTGCTATCGAATGCAGAAGTTAGAGATTGGTTAGTTTTCTCAAAATATTTTGTTAGAATTAAGCCTTCTTTAATACAATTCAAATCAACACCAGTATCAAATAAAGTAAGTGTTTGTAAAATAAATTCATTATCAATTCTGATTGAAATATTGATGATCCATTTTCTTGAAGTAATTTGAACTAGATGCATTAAATAATCATTAATCTTACTTATATAACCAATGTACATATTGTTAAAGTGGCATAATTGCGAACCTGTGGAACCCTTGATTGGTTGTATTGCGGAAGGAGGTGCCCGTGCCTGTGGCCTGAACCCCAGCGGACATCCAGAAGGCATCGCTATAGAGTCCGACTTCAAAGTCGCCCTCCCTCAATATCACTGTGTACTGCGGAGATTCAATCGCATGAGAAGAGTACATTACATTGCACAGGAAAAAACAACAACATATGGCTATTGGGTTCAACATATTATGCATAAAATGTAAAGGAGCTTATAGCTTTAGCAAAAGTTGTATTGCAATAAATAATTGAAAGGAAATCTAAGTAAATAAAGAGGGGAAAAAAAGTAAAATCTCAAACATAATCGTAAAGGAGTCTCCACCAGAAATTATATTAAGTGAAAATTTTATTAAAACCTTTATGCTTTTGGTTTCTCTAATTCTTTCCATTTTAGAAACTCAATTTGTTGTTAGTTTTAGTAGATGATTTTTCTTTTTAAGTATCAAATATACATGGATTCATCAAGGCAATATAATTGTAATTACCCTCATAACAAGTTGAGAAAAACTCTAAACTTTATGAACTTTCAAATATTACGGATAATCTTTCTAAATTTTGATAAATTCTAAGATAATATCCCTAAATTTTGATGTAGGTGTAAAAATACACCATTGAACTTATCAAGGCATATTTTAAGACTCCTTAACTTTGATTTTATTGTGTTTTTTAAATTTAAAAAAAAAAACTCTTTATATTGCTAATTTATCAAAATTTAGAAGATTCGGCAAAATATGAAAGTTTTAGGAATAAATCCGCCCTTACATTAAGCTTCAAAGAGTTATTTGTAACTTTCCTTTTTTATACTTTTATCTTATAATTTTTGTTTTTCATGTTGTTTTCCAAGATGAATCACCATTCTTGTATTTTCTAAAAAAGGAAAAAAGCACAATACGAGTAGAGATATGCACTTTATATTGAAATAAACTTGTGAATATTACTCCTTGTTATCGTGGTTTATCTCATTTATTGCATGCTTTTTGTAGTTTTTTTTTAGTAACAGTGTATGAAACGAAGCAAAAAGCATTTTCTTATAAAATTAAATGAAAAGCTTGTGTTGGTTTACCCACTAGAACGAAGAAAGGTTCATTAGGATGGGAAATGATTCAGTGAATCATCATGTGTTATTCATATATGATATATAAATATAAATAAGATGTTGTCTTGTATGATGGCTATAAATCATAAGTAGTAATTAATTTGAAAATTACTTATGTAATTATTATATATATTTACATCTAATTGATATTTATATATTATATATATATAAATACATGGCATCTAATATCTGGTGAATTTTTTTTTCAATAGGACATAATATGTTGTATGAGCATTAAGTGGCAGACAAAAGCAAATTTGAGTTTCATAATTGTAGTAGGTCAAATTATTATTGAATTGAATCCTGACCAAACAATCTATGTTATATGTGTAACCAAATGAAACCTTCATCCGTTCATCTGGGTATGTACGAATTATAGATTTCTAATGTGATATGGTTTTCTTATACAATGTTTAGTGCACCAAGAACCCAAGCAAGATTTTCATGTTGTTTGTTGCCTTACAAAAGTACTTTATTATAATAGTTGTTTGATAGTTATAGCTCATCTACTATTCTTTTTTTATCCACGATAAATTACAATGATACACCCTAAAAATAATCAAAATTATATAAAGACTCCAAAATTTTAAAAATATTACATATATACCTCTTTAAAAATTTCCTTTAATGCAATACCAGAACAACCTTTTGAAAAAAAAAAAAGATATTTGCAATTAGTTTTTATGCTAATTTCTTATCTAATGTCACATCCTTAAACTTAGGCGCATCACAGATCACCACGTATCTCTAATAGTTTACTAATACATTAAGTTATATGAACAACTAAAATCTCTAAGATTCTTATAAAAGTTTCTAAGTGAACTTATGAAATTTATTTTTTAAAATTAATTCATAAGAACATCCATATAAATTTTTTAAATGCTTAAACAATAAATACTTATCATAAATAACAACCCTTTCTATCTTAACTCAAAAGTTGTCCTCGTGATTGTAATCCTAATTGCTACTCTCCTATCTTCGTAGTCTTAGTAATTTCCAACTTAATAATTTTTGTAATCTTATAATAGATTCCTGCACCTGAATAATAACGTAGAATGAGCTGAAGCTTAGTATAAAAACTCGCGACAATACATGTATGTCATGCATCACTCATATGATATCACATGCAATTATGCAATAGGGAAAACAACGAATTCATTTAATTATACTTCAATATTTGATAAAAAGCATACCATGGGATCTTTTGCAACTAACCCCAAATTAGGAGTAACTTATGACTCCACTTTCCAATTCCTAGGTCAGGACATTAGCACTACGATCTCTAAGCGTTACCTAGCTTACTTAATTTCAAGACACTAGTATTGTAACCCCTGCATACTAACTTATTCTACCTCAAATCATTTCCAAGGAAAACTCTATTAGGAACAAATTGTTCCAAGGATCATTAAGGTTTTAACTCAAGGACACTAGTATTACAACCCCCTTAGTCCAACTAAACACATGTAACAGCCATAATCTATATTTTCGATAATTATTAGTCCAATTTATTATGAACTATGCTACATAAGCACAAGCAACAAAGAAGGATAACATGTACTTAGGTTCTGTGAATAACTTAAAGTATCTAACTTTAAAATCTTTTTAATTTTATCACCTGAAATACATACACAAGAATAACTTATTTTAGTCTCTATTTCCTTGTTGTCTTTCTTTAACTAGGTTCACTTAATTATCTTGCTATGCTCTTAAACATAGATTTTAGCTTAATTTAAGGTTCTAAGATCAATCTAGGCTCTTAACTGTGTTTAGCATAGGTTAGGTTAAGTTTAAGGGAAGAATAGGAATGAGAAACAACTAAAAAAGAAAGGCAACAAGAACATGCCTAAGATTCATGGTCATGTTTTTAGACCATAATCCTTCTTTAAACTCAAACTAATAGTTTATGCCCATGATCTTTCTCAAGCTACAAGTTCATGCCCTAGGTTCAAGACCATGTTCTTGGTTGTAGTCCTCTTGTAAAAATTTTTCTCCTCTTGCTTCAAAACAAAATCCATGTTAAAGGGTTCATAAGTAGGATCATGCTTGTGATCTAGCCTATGGTTCTCCTTAATCGATATTTTCTTCTCTTTTTCAACTTTTTACCTTTATAATCCATTCCAATCCAATCCTAACTTAATCAATACTCTAAGTCCTTTATAGTTTTAATCTTCTTTACCCATTTATAACATTAGAACACTCAAATGTATTCCCAAAACACAAAAACAAAGCAATAACAACAATAAAGATTATAACGTACATTAATGGCTAAGCCCAATGATAATCATAGAATACACTAAAAACAATATCCGTTTGAAATTCTTAAAATCATGTCTTCAACAATCAATAATCAATACAAAACTCCCCTTTTTATTGAAGATTTAATAGCTCTCTTACCGATTAGGGTTTTTCCCTTGTTTTCTAACTTCTACCTTCTCTTCCCTAACACCGAGCTTTTCTGCAATACCAAAATCCTTTTACATTTAAGGTAGATTCTAATCCAATAATCAAGAATAGAGAAGTTCCACTTTGTAGGCTCTTACGTAGGTATCTCTCTAGCAAGTTCTTTAGAGAGTTTTCTATAGAAATAATAGTGTAGAATGAGACCTAAGGTATAAAAGGGCTTTTTATACTTAAGAGCTAAAATGACCACTTTACCCTTTTTATATAAATCTTATTACTTACTAATGCCCTAACTAATATTTTCTTATTTCTTTTTGTTTTCTCCTTTTTATTATTTTGAATTTTCATGGGCTTCACATCTAATCTAAGGGTAAGATTACATGTATAGTATAATTAAAGTTTGACATCTTCATCTAGTCTTGATAGTTTTTAGGAGGATGAGTATTGTTATAATTTAGAAATTTGTTTAATTACTTTAGCATCGTACCACCACTAGCTCACTTACGTTACCATCATGTTGGCCATTATACTATTGCCAACATCGTCACCGCGACTTCATAAACACCACCATTATTGATGTTATGCCACCAGGACAATAGTATTTTTGTGAGAGTAGCAGTGGTTTAGTGCATTGGTGAAGCTAAGCAATTGTGATGATGAGGTTGTAGTTATGTAAGGTTACATTAGTGGTCTAGTGATAGTACATATTGTGCTGATGGTAGTAGTGGCAAAGATACTGATGGTGATAAAGTTGCAAAGTTATAGTGATGGTAATGTGGTGGTGGTGGTAGCAATCACATATGATGTTTTGAAGTAGTAATGGGGCAACATAGGTGATGAATTAGTCATGGTACAAGTGGTGGTGGTAACATGATGGTAAAAGTACTATTGTGATGGTGGCCATCAGTAGTAGTACTTGTATTGATGTTAATAGTATAATGGAAGTATGATTTAATGCTCTAAAACTTAGAACACTACAACCCACTACGTATTCTTAGTATCTACTGATACATAAACATGGTCATCGAGTCGAATTAGCTTGGAATCACTAGCTTTAGGTTGAATTGTGACCGGTTCATGTGGCCATAGACCCGAGCTCAGGCCCAAGTTGGTTCACCAGCCCTTAAGTTGTTTCACTTGTTTTTTTTTTCGTAATTAATTCCTCTTCTTTTTTATTTAAATTTTTCTCCATGTTCCCGCTAATAATTTTCCGTCTTCCCCTATGCTTGTATTTTGTTTCCTCAATTATTATAACACTTTATATGTACATTTGCATTACATGTACTACCATATAAATGATTAACCGTTATTTTCAATTTATACTTAACTCTGTTCCAAAATAATTGTTTTAGACTACGTGAACTTAATATTGGTGCAATATGAAAATATTGAATGATGTCAAGTAATTAGTCTCTACTGACACATAGACGTGGTTGCCTGGCTGAACTGGCCTAGAACTGCCAACTCCAGGTTGAATTATGACCGATCTATATCACCATAGGCTAGCGCCCGGGCTTAGGTTGGTTTGCTAGCTCTTGAACTGTTTCACTTTTTTTTAAAAAAAAAAATCATAATTAATTCCTTTTTTGTATTTTTTTTCCATGTTCTTGCTAATAATTTTTCATCTTCTCCCATTAATACATAGCGGGTCTTAAAAACCAAGGATAAGGTTCTTAGTTTCAAATAGGAACAAGTAACAGAGAGTGAAAATGGGGTTTTGATGGTGAACGTGTATGGATATGATGTACGAAGACACACCAAGATACACCAAGACACAAACACAATCAGTGGCTGAGCTCGAAATAGAGTTCGATGCGACTTACAAATACTAAATGTTAATCGAGTTTCAAATAAGAGGTTAAATGTGACTCACCAACTCACTCAAATAAAGGGGTTCACTACAATCTCGAGGATAAGATTAATAAGAACGTAGGAAAGATTAAAGAGTTATTCGACACTCAATAACCCAACAATGCTAGCTCTAAGAGCTTGAGATATGCTTTGCTCTAAAGAGGTAAGTTCTAAGTGTATATATATTCTTCACTGTTTGATTTCCTTCTTAATTACAAATGTTGCTATTTATAGTAAGTCCTAAACCCTAGTCGTAGAACTGTAAATAATGTACAAAACCTTAAGTCCTAAATAATGGGCCTATAAACAAAATAAATAAAACTTGTATAAGAATATAAAACTATGCATTTAATGGAAGAATTCAACATATAGTCATTCAGCTTATCTCGAAAGGAACAGGATCCAAATTAGGAAAGGTTGGCGATTGGATGTTTAAATTCTAGTAGAAGTCCCTAATGTCTCATAGTGCTTAGTCAGGACTCCAAAAAAGTTAGCTTACAATTGTTGAGTCCTAGAATTAGTTAGCACTAATCTCTCCATATCGTACCTAGTGGATCTTGGGCCTCCAACTCTCAGCAATGTACTCTTTCGACTTTTCAGCAGATGACAGGCCTGATGTTGAGAGTTTACCTTTCTACCTCTTGGTCATTTGGCAATCGCTAAGCTTCAACACAAACTGTTTAGCCTTAACTTCAAGATAGTTGCAGGCTAATTCCTATCATTGTCGTGGGGCTAAAAGAAAGTCGTCCTTGACTTTAGGTAATGAGCATGGGCCTGAATGTCAAACAAACTTCTCTTCCCCTTTCTCTTCACCATAGGTGTCAAGTGTCAAGTGTCTTTGGATTTCCTCAATGCTCATAGGGGTTAAACAATAGCTTTTTTCATCCTTTTGAACTGTGTAAGTGTGGAAGAAGCCATCATGGATCACTTTCTGATCATACTCCTAAGGTGTGACAAGAAGTAAATTTGAGGCATTCATAGGGACTACATTAAAGTCAATCTTATCCTTTATTGTCTTGCCGTGAATGTTAGTTAGGCTCTTTTATGCACATGGACTATACCCTTATCATTAAACTACTACAATCCATAAGGTCGGGGGTATAGGTAGGTTGACAATTTCATCTTATCCACTAACTCAACAGAAATGATGTCGGTGCAGCTACCTCTATTAATAACCAGGGAACAGGTTTTCTCATTCATTAGACACCGTATAAGAAATAAATTTTCCCTCTGTCTAAGAACTACTTTTAGGTCGGTTCGCTTCTTCGTCATGGTTATGAGTTCATTCAGATTTTTAGCATAGACATTTTCTTCTATCAAGTCATCTTTCAAACTCTTGTTACTCTGGCTTTCTGCTTGAGCATTAGATTCTTCACCTTTCAAGACCATGACCCTCTTATTCAAACATTGGCATGCAATATGTCCGTAGCCTAAGCATTTGAAGCACTTCACTTCTAGGCCTTGTTGCCGAGTGCTTTTTCTTTCTTGACCCTCTTTGTCTCAGCTTGATTAGGTCGGCTAGACTCACCTTTCTCCATCTTCTTTTCTAGCCTTGTCTTAGCATACTTCTCAGGCTTAGGGTTGATTTATTGAGGTCAATTAGTCGGCTTCTAGTGCTCCCTCTTCCTCTACCTTTCTACTCTTAATGCCATATTGATCAGCTCATCCAATGAGTTAAACGGCTGCAATTTGACTATGTCAACAATATCGTCTCGGAGTCCACTGAGGAATCTAGCAATGGTGCGATATTGTGGCTCAGCAATCTCACATCTTGTCATTAGAATTTCGAACTCTTGCAAGTACTCTTCAATAGTATTTCGACCTTGCTTCAAGTGTTAGAAATCATGGAGCATTTCTTGCTTCAAGTAGGATGGCATAAAGTGTTAATTCATCAACTTCTTCATAAGCCTCCAAGTTTTGATCAGCTTCTCTCCTTCGGCATCTCGCTTAGCGATCAATTTATCCCACCAATGACTTGCATATTTTGATAAGGGCTAATAATTCTAGCTTGACCTTGGTTCTATCATCACACTCATAGCACTCAAACGTCTTCTTTACTCGGGAACCTAGTCAAGGAACTCTTTAGGTTGGCTACTCTTACTGAAGGTCAACAGTTTAAGCTTGATGTTGTTAAGTCCTCGGCTATGTGCTTGGGGTTCATCCCTTGCATTCTTAGTTGGTAGGTTTACCTCAGGTCGATAACTTCTGTTGGAGCTCTACTCGGCCATATTTCTTCTTGGCCTCGACTCTCTTCCTCGTACTCCTTGATTCACCTCAAAGTCAACACTCTTATCATTGCTTCCTTTAGGCTTAAGTTGGTTTTCTCTTCTTCTTGGCTGTTGCTCATCATTATTAAGCTCATTAGAGCTATTTCTACTGGGGGGTGTTTGTTCCTTTCTTTCACCTCGGCCAATACATCTGTAGCCTCTAACTAAACTAGTAAGCTCCTAGATAGAGTCAGTAAGATTCTGGATCTAGTACTCCAAGTTATCAACGTGTCTTCTTAAGCTTCTACAAGGACTATCACCACTATTATTGACACTATCTTCTGACATTCTTGTCCATATAGTCATTTCCAGAAAATTGAATGAATACATTTTACAACAAAACACTATAACAACCCAAGAACAACTACTTCTCAACTTCTGTAACTTCCCACGACTGACAAAAACTTCCACAACAACTATAATCAACTTCTGAAATTACTATTACTCGACTTCATTAGCAGTACAATACTACTACTACTAAAAACACAAATAACACATTACATTACGGAATGACAACCGATAGATGTTTAGATGACAAAACAAACTTTAAAGAACATTGTATGTGTGTTTCCCTAAAGCTTTGATATTAAGATGATATGCAGTTGGTCTCGAAAACCAAAGATAAGGTTCTCAGGTTTGAATGGGAATAAGGAACAGAGAGTGAAAATGGGGTTTTGATGGTGAATGTATATAGATATGATGCATCAAGACACAAATACAATCAATGGTTGAGCTCGAAATAACATTTGATGTGACTTACGAATACTAAATGTTACTCTGGTTTCAAATGAGAAGTTAGATATGGTTCACTAACTCGCTCAAATGAAGAGGTTTGCCACAATCTTAAGGACAAGATTGATAAGAATGCAACAAAGATTAAAGAGTTATTCAATAGTCAATAACCTAGTAATGCTAGCTCTAAGAGCTTAAGATATCCTTTGCTCCAAAGAGGTAAGTTCCAAGTATGTGTATATTCTTCATTGTTTAATTCCCTTCTTAATTACAAACGTTGTTATTTATAGCAAGTCCTAAGCCCTAGTAGTAAAACTATAAATAAAATACAAGGCCTTAAGCCTAAAAAATGGGGCTACAAATAAAATAAAGAAAACATGTATAAGAATATAAAACTGTACATTTAATAGAAGAAGTCGGCATGCAATTATTTGCCTTGTCCTAGAAGGAATAGGATCCAAACTGAGCGAGGTTGACAATTAGATGTTTGGGTTCAGGTAGGAGTCCCTGAAGTCTCACAATGCTTAGTTGAGACACCCAAAAAGTCAACCCATAATTGCCAAGTCCTAGAATTAGTCAACACTAGTCTCTCTATGTTGTTCTGAATGGGTCTTAGACCTCTAACTCTCAGTAATATGCTCTTTCGACTTCTTGGCAGGCGACAGGCTTGATGCTGAGCATTTGCCTTTCTACCTTTTGACCATTTAGTAACTACTAGGCTTCGGCACAAACTGTTCGGCCTTGACTTCGAGATAGTTGTAGGCTTATTCCTATCACTCATGCTTGTATTTTCTTTACTAAATTATTGTAATACTTTACGTGTACATTTACATTACACGTACTACTGCATAAATGATTAACCATCATTTTCAGTTTATATTTTATTCCAATTCTAAAATAATTGGTTAGACCACGTAAACTTGATATTAGTGTAGTATGAAAATATTGAGTGATGTTAAGCAAAGTGAGAGGAGTTGCAAAGGTTGAAAAATTCTCATTGGATTATCGAAAATTTGGAATACATAAAAGAAATAAATTATAATGTCACTATTAACTATAAATCGTGATGGTACGTTGCAAAATATTATTTCTCCAATTGGAGTACAGTTGCCAAGTACAAATATAAAATAAAATAAAATACCATCCGTAAACCATAATGGTACAAAAAAGCATCGTAACAATTTACTCTTGGAGAAAATAGGGGTAGGGAGAGAAAATTTTTTCAATTGATTTTAAGGTTGTCTCGAAAGTACCAATGTATTCACTAGTTGGAATTAGACTGTTATAATTCAATGTGAATATTTAGAAAACTTTTAATGTATTGGTCACTTTTAAATTAGAAAAAAAAAAGCCACGTATAAGTGATTATCCATTTAAATTTTTATCAAAGAAAAATAATTTTAGTTAGTGATAATTTGAAAAGCCTAAGGTTGGATCGTTGCTTTTCAAAAAACCATACCACTTAGTTTTTTGGAATTCCATCAAATCTATTACAGTTGCCAAAGTACTCATCCTCCTCGTTTGATGTCCCATATGGCTTTTGTTATCTACAGGGCACCTTGTATAAGTCTTCCGTACAAGTGCTACCTTAATGTTGACAACAAAAAAGAAGGCTTACCGATCATTGAGAATAAGGCTTGTGATGCGAAACGAATGCTTAGCGACTATCATCGATGTAGGAGCAACAAATACTTGATGGGCAATGCGAGCTAGGATTAGATAATCCCTTACATACCTTTACCACCAATCTAAGATGTTGAAATCCTTAATGGCAACATTCTTTAGAGAACTCGATATCCGTGTTCATGTAGTGCTATAGCTTGGAAATTGGCCCTCCTAACTGCTGTCACTTCAATTTCTATGCTAGTAATTGCTTTCCCATAAATGAGTAACGGCATTCTATAAGGGGTAGTTATGAAGAGAGTGATGACTAACCACTATACTGACACTGGTAGCTCATGAGAAGCTTCTTTAGGTCAATTGTCACTGTAGAAACCCCCTGTTGTACTACCAAGCTATACATATCTTGCGAATCTATTAGATTATCAATATAATCATAATAAGTTTTCCAATATATCAATAATAAATTAGTTTTACAATAGAGATCTAAAACAGTTGCAACAAGATAAATATGGGGAATTTCTTTATAATAAGACAATCACATCAACGCTATATCATAAACGTAGTCATGCAGGTTTGGGTCCTTGCGTGCTTGAAGTAGTACATAAAGAATGATGACAGCTAACATAACGAATAAGTGGACAATTGGCCTATACACTTGAGAGAAAGTCTTAGTTACATTATGAAAAAATTTGAAAACCTTCAACAACTGGATACATATATCCTAATTGCTAGGGTAAATTTCAACCTCATGTATGTAGCAAAATTATACAGTAGTTTGTTGTAAGGAATGCTACTATGCAACAACTCATATGTAGAGTTCAAATAATACTGCACATTTATCATAAATATTTTAGGCCTCTTCTTGTGCTCTATGCAAAAGTTCCTTTACTTCTTGTAGAGAGATGACCTCTCTGCTATTGTCTTTACTATGTTTTTAATGGGGCTATATTGTCCCGGAAATCATCATTGACAGACAAGTAAAGAATATGACATGCATAATTTATATGGAAAGATTTTGTAAATTTGCTATGGAGGTCATGTTCATACTTACATCATCAAAATCAATAGAATTTTTTTTTTTAACCAAGCTATACTCGTTTAGAATTTTTCTAATAATTTTATAAATGTTTTGCACTCTGTAACGCTTTTTAAATACTCTCAATGCTAACAGTCTTTTACTCAGTTGCCAATTATCCTCGATCCAATGAACAGTTATACCCATATATGAATTGTTATGAAAATAATCTGTCTATATATTGGTACATATGGACATTAACGTATCGAGTGAAGTCAATTTACCTAGGAGCTCCTACTTACCCTTGTGGTAGAGCTCTTGCGTAGCTTATCTCAATGTACTACGACTTAACTATCGTGAATTAGGGTAAAATGTCTCCTATTCGTATTAGATTTGCCACTTTGATACACTCCCATTAAAATACAAGTACATGTTAGCGAGGTACTACGTAAGATTGTACCTATGCTTCTCTTGATTGTACCTTATAAGCACTTATCCTACTAAACCATCGCCTCAAGTGATTTATTGTTAAGTACCGTCTATTCCTACCTCTCGGGATGCTCGATTTTAGGTGCTTGTTGAGGGTATCATATCCTCTTCCATCTTCCACGCATAGCATGCATTGTAGTAGTTATAGTATGCCCATGAGTTCCCCTTTCCATTTGTACCTTTACAATAATGTGTAGTGAAAATACTAGATTTAAGGAGCTTACCTAAGCTCAAAAGTCTTGAATTACTAGGTGCACATTGACTCATATGTTTCTCCTTGGTCTTGGAATCATTTTGATCTTGTCCTCCTCATCTTTGAATATAACTATGGGGCAACTTATGCGTGGAGGTTCAAATTTAACAAGTTGTGTAAAGACACTCATGCATGAAGGTTCAAATCTAAGAGGTAGGGTACCTCAGCAACTCGTACGTAGAGGTTCAAATCTAGGTACCGGTGTACCTCAGCAGTCAAATTTTTCCATCACCTATTATGCCCTCTCCCCATTGAGGTTGTACTCACATTTTGGGCACGTTGGAACATCATCAAATCATTGTAGTGTAGACGACGTACCTGTTCATACAGCTTTCCCCTTACTTTTCCCACCTAGTAAGGAATTGTGCTTCTTTCCAAAAAATATACGGCATAAGAATCTATCTATAGAGATAATTGGAATTTTTTTCAAGGAAAAGAAAGATTTATAATTTAGTGATTGAAAAAAAATTTCAAGCAGATGAAAATGGAATTTTTTTTTTCAAAATACGAAATCATACACTTATCGTTACGGAAGGCAAATATAATATAACAAAGGTGATTGAATAAATAAGAACAATGTAGCTTTACTCAAAGGCTAAGAGAGCTTTAGAATTGTGAATTGTAAAGATAGAATAATTAAAGCGTTTTAATGTTTTGCTGAAGAAGCGTTCCTTCCTCTACATTTCAATTTATATGCAAATGAATGGTAGATGCACATATCATTTAAAATTTGAAAGTTTTGAAATCATGTTATTTTGAAACCATAACATTTGAATTCTAAAATATGTCTATACTCTGCCTGTAAATTGAAAATTTTTCTTAGTGCAAAATGCGTTGAACCATTGAAATTTGTGTCTCCATTCATGTGAACTTCATAATGAAATTTGATACTAGTACTGACATGTTTACAATTACAGATGAAGGTGGCATGATATGTATAATTAGAAGTATGCACAGTAGTGTAGTAGATGGGGTAGGGTAATGATGGGACGATGGAATGGGAAAAAGAAAAGGATAATTATGGGAGAATAATTGATGGGGGAGGGGAGAATAATTATAATAGGTAGATGTTGTGTTGGCAAAACACCAACTTGCAAAGATATTTCTTTTTTTTTTTCTTTTTTTCTTTTTAAATAAATGGAGTAGGCTGAACTAACAGTTCAAAGCTCATTAGTTTGGGTGGTTCACTGGTTGTTTCAAGCCCATATCCCCCAAGCCAAGTCGGTTCCGAACTGGTTCAAGGTTTGGAAGCAACCTTAGCATTGGTTTATTAACTAAAATCTCCCAACAAACACATTTTAATCTCTAAATAATTTCACAAAAATTTAGCTTCCCAAATAATTTTAGTGATCTTCAATAATTATTTCAATAAAATTTAAGACTTTAAATAAAACCAACATAACTACAAATTAACTTTACAATTTCTAAACATATATATATATATATACATATCATATAATAACTCTAACTATTCTAATTCAAATCTAAGCTTACAATAAAGATTCTACTAGCTACTCCCCAACCTGGTGATCTCGATGTTCTTAAAGAAAGTCAACAAATTCTAAAAATTTTCAATAGGCATCTATACTTGAAAAATTAACAATGAAATAAGCTAAAGCCTAGTACAAAATAACGAAAGAACATATGCATGATCAAGCATTCACATTTCACATGTATATGAGTAGTAATAATAAATGCTATAAGCAACTAATTTATATTTTTACTAATTAAGCATTCAACCAACACAGTCTTAGTGTCCCAAGACTTAAAATAACTCATAACCCTTACATGAGTAACCGAATAAATGATAACCATCCTAGATCGATTTGAATCTTTTAGTATAGGACCCTACTCGAGATAATGTCACATAAAGATTTCCAGGTGTCTTACTAATGAGTTTATAATTGCATATATGTTATTTAGTGATTTTTTTATGATTTTCCCTTGATATTTGGGGTTATTTTTAGATAATAATACTTAATTGAGTAAAATTTTATTTTTTAGGTTTTAAAATGATCTATGTGAGAAAACAAGAAGATAGAAAAAAAAGTTTTACTTAATTTGGAGTTAAAATGACCAAGTTATGGAGGTTTGAAGATCAACACAATCGAATAACATAACTGTATCGTTTCTAGGCAAATTTGGAACTTATTTTCAAGTATCATAGTCTAGTATACAACTAAACAACACAACCATATCCTTGAAGGTGTCATTTTCAGTTTTGAAAAGAGAGAGAGAGAGAGAGAACAACTTTCTATATGACAAATCCTTAAACAAGATCAAATCTTAACAAAAATAATCAATCCTAACAACTCCTATAACTATTTACCAAAATAAAATAATTCCATATAATACTCTTATATAAGAACTAATACTAAAACTCTTAAACTAACATATTCATGTATTATATATCATGTGAACCTATAGATAATAATAAGATAAAACTAATTTTAATAATCTCTTATCTAATATCTATATATCTTTATATCTATATTACTACTTATTAAATAAACATCCACTTGAACCAATATAATATACCTAATCTATACTACAAAGAAAACTAATGATATACACATATGTATTACAAAAGTTCTAACAAAATAATAATATAATATGATAATAATAAATCAGAAATAAATAATAGAAAAAACTTAGACAGAAACTAAACCTGATTGCGGTACTATAGCGTAGTGAAGAAACTGTGTACTTGCATGTGTAGCAAGTCCCGGTGGTGAAATCGAGAGTAGCATCAACGGCTGCTTGGTTGATCGCTTCTGATTGGAGTTGAACTGCAGTGATCATAGTTGTTGATCGTGAGTGCTATAGCGCTTGTGGACAGTGGGAAGCGATCGTGATAGGGGCGTAAGTATGCTGCTGGACAATAGTCATGTTGTAGCGGCAGCGTCGGCCTATAGATTATAAGCTTGCAGACTGGTCAGCGTCGTCGGCATGTGGATTATAAGCTTGCAGACTGGTCGACGTCATAAGCGAGAGTGCAGTGTGGATAGCTGGGTCACATGAGTGTATGTGCAGTTGAAGAGCGGCAATGGATAGTGCAGTTTGGCATGAGCGTGATGCCCGGCAGCGGTGCAATGGTTGAATCACTGATTTTTAGTTGCTACTATGATGTTGGACATATCAGGGAATGTGATGGCATGTAGGCTAGTCGTTGGGGTTGATCGGAAGTGTATGCATGGTTGGAACTGCAAAGTTGATCAGAAGTGTATGCAGGTGCTGTTCGACATGCATTGTACAGTGTTGGATGGGGATTCCTGAGTTGGTATTGGGCCTTCGTGTGGTGCTGTAGTACTGTTCGTGCAACTGTGGTCTGGACTGTAGATGATAGGTTGCTTGTATAAGGGAGATTGGTTACTGGCCGTGTGATGTCGTTGGGCAACTGCTTGGACATGAGCTAAACATGGGCGGAGGTGAAGGTTATTTTGGTGCCACTAATCAACTGCTGTCAAGTGTGCGTGGCTCAAGACGATAGGCATTGCGTTCAGTTGATGTGGTCTATGCTCAAGGATAGGGTTGCTGTGTCCACTGCTGCGTGTGTAGTGTTGTTGTTGGAGTGCTACGGGTAAACCATCAGATGCTGTCGTAGATACTGATGAAGCACGGCTCGGAGTATGCAAGAAAGGGAACGAGTCACGGTCTATGAACATGGATTATGGAAGCATTGAGATATAAAGTCAGGATTACCGAGCCCTCCTTTTTTTCTTTTCAGCAAGCGTGTCTATTTATGAAACCTAAACCAAATCATATTTATTGTATCTGATTTGATAATAATTAAACTAGATCCAAATTAATTCAAATCCAATTTAATAAAATTAAACTAGATTCAAATAATTTTAATTAGATATGAATCTCATTTATTCATCTCGTTTTTTGTAAAAGATAGAAAAATAAAAGACATAGATACCTATAGACTTGAACCCAAAGCCTCAAATTTAATCCAATCCAATACTTCAATACCTATCCATTAGATCGTTGGCCTGCGCCTTGATTTTTAATATAATTAAATTGTACTTAAATCACATGACTCTCTAAAATGATTATTTAGATTAAGCTAAAACTAAAACTATTTGTCCCTACTATGAATTACTTCCTAAAAATCTACAAAATCTTTATAATTTTTCTTTTCTTATTTTTTTGGTATTTTCATCATTTGTTAATTTTTATTATTTTTGTCTTTTATTAATTTTTTTATATTATTATTATTTTTATTTTTGAATTAGGACCCTTTTTATAAAAAATAAAAAAATCAAAAATAAAAAATTAGGATTACGAAGGGATAAAAATTAGGTGTCTACAATTAGGATATTTTATTATTTGCATTCCAATTTTTTTTAGTTCTTTAAGTATCACTCTACTTATTTTCTCACTTTAATTCTTTAGTATTGTAGGATTCCCATATTATACATCTTGAAACAAAGACAAATAAATATAGGGTTGATAAGTAACATTGATGACCAACTCGAAGAGATGAGACTGATAATTTGACACGACTCACATGATATTACTCAACCCAACCCATCAATAAAGCTAACACATCAACACATTGGACATGACTCTAACAAACCATGAAAAAAGGACTTGATAACCCCATTTCATATGTATACATACCAATATATATAGGAACACCAATTCATGTTTTTAATCTTTTACTCGATTTGTCACTATCATTAATTATTAGTCTTTAAAATGGTAACTTTTATTGATTGTTATGTCAATACCCACTATAGGTAATTTAGTGAAGTGGGTTCCTATTTTGTCTTGGTGTTAACATGACTATTTATAGATATCAAGTTTTTATTATATTGTACATTTTCCTAAAGGTGTCTTATTTGTCATAAGAGGCGTTAAGATCTATTACTTAAGCTTACTGAATCTTTTAAATTCACTAGTTGGTTATTTTCGCTTATCTAATGTTGTTTTTAACTCTCTCATAAGCATTAAAATTTTATGTTATTTTCCTATTATTTCTAGAATTACATTATCACATAGTATTGTTGAGTTTTGGTAATGTGCATATAGGTACTACTTTATTCTTAAATTGTTTCTATATCCTTAGTATAAATTAAGTAGCTTATATTCCATTCTTTACTAAGTATATTACTTGTTTCACATTACTGAGCAAAGCAAAGGGATTAGCTCTATCAATTCTACCTCCAGCTTCATTTCTACTTTACCAATCTAACTCTTCTTCCGCCACATACTTATGTAAACTTTAGAAGGATAAGGAAGCATTAATAGGTAAGCAAAAAACAGAGACTACTGTTGAATATATATATATATATATATATAAAGAAGATATCAAATATATGAGTAAAACGTTATGGAAATCAAGCCGAAAACAAGGTAAATGCAAAATAAGGAAAGATGACAACTAAAATAGGATAGTATAAATATTAAGTAGTAGCAAATTTACCCCAAACCCTCAATAAGAACCATCCTCTTAGATTTAAGCTTGATCACTTAGCTACCTACGTTTCTCATATTTCATCGTCTTAAAGATTCAATACTTAACGTTTTAAGAATCCTTTAACCTAAGCTCTGATACATAATACTACTAAAACTTTAACACCCCAAAACCTAGAACGCTACAGTCTTCCACGTATGCCTAGCCTCTACTAATATGTTAGGCATAAATCTTTAATTAAAATCTCCAAACAAACACATTTTAACCTCCTAATGATTTCACATTTATTTTCCCAAATAAATGTAGCAATCTCCAATAATTGTTTCAATAAAATCTAAGACTTTAAATAAAACCAACAGAACTACAAAATTTACTTTACAATTTCTAAATAGATCATATAATGAGCTCCAATTGTTATAATTTAAATTATAAGCTCAAAATAAGGATTCTATTTGCCACTCCCTAACCTAGTAATCTCAATGCCCTTAACCAAAGTCAACAAATTCTAAAATTTTTCACTAAGCATTTGCACCTAAAAAATTAGAAACGGAATGAGCCAAAACTTAGTCAGAATACCAAAAGCACATGCACATGATTAAGCATTCACATTTTACATGCATACTAGTAGCAATAATAAATGCAACAAGCAACCAGTTTATATCTTCAATAATTAAGCCATTAACCAACACAATCTTAGCGTTCTAAGACTTAGAGTAACTCATATCCCCTACATAAGCAACCAAGTATTTGAGTAATCGAGTAACTAATAACTATCTTAGATTTACCTGGGTCTTTCAGTACAAGACTCCACTCGAGACAGCGTTACAATAAGATTGCCAAGTGCCTCACCAACAATACTGGACCTAATCAATAGGAGGTCGAGGCCAAACACAAGTAGCATAATCAACAATTAAGTCAGATATATATATATATACATATATATTAAGTTTATTTATTGCTAACCTAACAAGCATAAACATATAATCATCTAGTACCTAACTCTACCATAGCGTTCCACAAGTAACTCGTTGTTCTACAACTTAATACATCACAAATTAAGTAACTCGACTCCTAAACTCAATCATAAAAGTCACCATTCACTCTTCACATCCCAACCCTTAACTAGGATACAAGTCTCTACAAATAGTCTCTATTCATTCTTTAGGAAAAAAAAAAAAGAAAAAAAAATGAAGTTTGGTTATTGTTTTGATATAAGAATTTTGTCTAAAAACATGTTGGCAAGGTTTTAAAATGAAAAAGAAGGTTGAAAAAGCATCAAGGATGGAAAAGGAAACCTACTGTAAGCAGTACATGGTGTCTGGATGCTAAAGGAGGGTTAGTTGTTCGAACACTAAAAGGTCAAGTGTTTGGACGCTATGCAACAACTTACGCTTGTAAGTTATAAATCCCCAGCATTTTGGACACTCCTAACCTAACTCCAAACCGAATCACCAAACTTCACTTTCCCCGTCTTTTTCCACTATTACACTTGCCTCTAAACACTTTACAATACCTTTCAAACAACATTATAGAGATCTTACCTAAATCACAATCGATACTTAATATCAACAATTCATCTCATGACCAAAACTTTGAATGCATTAGGGATTCAAAAGTGACTTACCCACGATTTCTTGATGCTAAGACATTTAAATTTGCACTTCCAACTCTCTACCTTTGTAAAAATGAATTCTTTAGGTTTTTCTCACCAATCTTAAGGAGAAAAACAAATTGTTATAGAGTATACGTTGTAACTTACTCGAATTTGCTATTTTCTTTTGAAAATTTAGGTTTGCTTCACTTAAGACGTGTAAAACTCCTTAAATCTGAACCTTAGAGACTCTCTTGGTAAGTTTCTTGGGAGTTTTTTGGTTTACCAAAGGAAATAAGGTAAGGGATTATGAGGGATAAGGGGAAAAAAAACATTATGGGTAATGAGGGGATTTAAAATTTCCTCTAAACTAATTTACTCTTACAGCATAAAGTTAATTACATACCATACCGAAGCTTATTATTTATAATGAAAAATAAGTGTTAGTTCGGAATTGTTAAAAGACATTATCTTATTCTCTCTCAAGATTTACTTACCATCTAGTGGTATAAATGGATCAAATCCACTTACAAACTTCTCAGGTTTGATCTTATATTTACTTAACTTCAATTAGGCCATAGTGAACTTAAGCCTTAACCACTTGAATAATTTATTTGACCAAATCAAGCTTCGTGGTTGTAGAGGGATAAAATGGATTTTGTTCTTAAATCTAGTAATGACTTAGGCATGACTTCTTTGGTTAGCAATAGGACTTAAAAGTTAGATTCATTTACTTTAGATAATTTAGGGAGATTTGGAATGGTAGACTTAAAACAAGTACAATTAGATCAACTTTCCATTGTTAACCTTTTATTAGGAAGGCTTGTACATTTTAAGAGGCTCTTAATATGTCTATATTCAAGAGGAGGTGTAGCACCCCCCACCTTTTGAAGCCTTCACTTACGACTTTGTGCTAAAGGGATAGTTTAGTTATGCAATCTCTAGGTTGAGTATAAGACGTTACCTGTAATCAAGCATTCATTAAACTCCTTAAACATATACATCATTTAAGACTTTACATCTAAATTTAGGTGGCACAGCCAAAACTCTACAATACTTAGCATTTAAGTAGAATATCCTAACTTAATTCTCTTATACAATACATAACACAACTTGAATTACACTAAACATTCGTAACCTTTGCTATATGATTCTTATATTAACATTCGTAACCTTTGCTATATGATTCTCATAATATAAGATAGCAATCTTTGATTGAAGCAGCATTCTAAGGCCTTTATTATAAACCTGCAGTTAGATGCAATCATTTCCTCATTCTATTGCCGAGCACTATTTCAATTTTCCTTAATTTAATATATATTAAGTTTAGTTTATTTAATATAAGTTACTCGATATAAAATTTAAAAAATTATTTTTTTAAAAAAAAATATTTTCAAAAGTAACTCAGAGTCGTCAACTACTTAAATTAGTAAAAACTCAAATTAGGATTTTCCTTAGCTACTAAACCACATATTTTCTAAAGAATAATTTTTTAGAAAACTTAAACCTATTAAAATAAAAGTCACCATATAAAAATTTAAGAAACTAAAAATATGAAAACATGTCAAAATACATAAAATGAATTTTTTTGTTACAAATTTTCCCTAAAAAGTGAAAAAAAAAGAAGGAAAATATTTTACAAATTTTATTGTTATCCTAGAAGTATCTATGTTCTCGTTAATCAGAATTAAACCGATTGTAGTTCTTATCTTTTTGAAAAAACTTTAATGGGTTAACAAATTTTATTCATGAAAAATAGGTCAACTTTATGTTTTTTAACTAATTTATTTTTATTAAAAAACTTGAAAAGTTAATTTTTATTTGAAATTAAAAAAAAATCCTAAAAACTTAATTTTCAAAAAAACTCTAAGTTAGTATTTTTATTTTTAAAAAACCTCATTACAACAAAACTTTTTAGGACAATCCAAAAGTTCCTAAATACAATTTTTTATGAAATATGTAATTGATATGGAAAAGATACCTAAAATACTTAAACTATGGAGAAGATACTTAAATCATGAAAAAAATGCTTATCTACAAAAAAGATGTCAATTAAAGATTTTTATTTTATTAAAAACTAACTAAGTGACAAAATTATTTTCTTCTAGAAAAATTCCTAAAATGTCTAATTTTTTAAAAAATGCAATTTTTATCTAAAGATGCAATCTTTTCTCAAAGAATGCAAAAATGCAAATTTTAATAAAAGGTGAATTGTTATAAAAGATGTAATTTGCACCCTAAACATGCAACCTGTTATAGGACATCACAAAAAAACATACAATTCTAATCTACATACCAAAAGAAATAAATAAGCTAAAAAAAAATTGACTACGGGGACCAAAACCTACAAAGAGATGTACATTGGCATGCATTTTAAACAATACCAATACCTATGCTAAAAAATTCACAAAGTAACAACTGATATCAATTAATAACCTGCACAAGAAAACAAACTAAGTTAGCAGGTTTTTTTCAATTAAAATAAACAAGTAACAAAAAAGAAAAAGATAATAAAATAAAAACCCATCAAGCTTAATAAACATATACAGGCAGGACTAAGGGAGGCATCAATTGCGGGTTTGGTTACCCCAATCTAATCGGGTCATCTTTCGGATTCGGGTCGGGTTCCGCCTTCTTCTTCAACAGAGAACATTATCCAATGTCAAACGGAGGCTTCTGATCCCCAAATTAAGCGGGAAATGCATGTTATTTACACTGAAAAAATGCGTTTGAGATCAGTGCCTTCGAGTAAAGTGGCGGTTTCAACGACGGGTAGGGTGGTTGGCGGCGATAGAGTTGTTGTTTAGCCCACGAGTTGGACGAGAGAGGGTCTATGCGAGCGTGGGTCAAGAGAGAGACGTGGTGGGCGTCTGATTCATAGGTCTGGTTCGATCGGTGGTTGTACTATCATGGGTTGGCCGTGCGTGATTATTAGTGGAGAGAGGATCGGGGTTGGTTTGGGGTCGAATGGGTTTGCTTGGTGGGGGTTTGCTTGAAGAGTTGATCACGAATGGGTGGTTTAATGGTGTTGTTGTTGAGAGAGGTCTGTGTGCGTTTGAGTAAGGATGGCGGACGAGTGGCGATGGAGAGTGATCGAGTGAAGATAGCGTGCGTTGTTGTATCCAGTGTGGGGCCGCGCGAGGGTGACCGAGTTTGCCATGTTGGGTTAAGGGCCTGTTGTAGAGTGTGTTGGCTGTGTAGGCTAGGTGTCGTGTACTATTAGCCGTGCGTTGGAGAGAGAGATGATGGGGGTCTGTTAGATAGCGAGGTGTGAAGTGTGTTTGTGATTAAAGATGGGAGTGGACGTGTTCTTCATTTTTCATTTGATTCCCATGCTCAGTATATAGCTTTTCAACCCAAAACTTCGAATCAATCCAAACTGCTTATGGATTATGCCTAATTTTGGTTGATTTTTATCCGATCTTTATTTTATAAATATCATTGTACATCATTATGAGACATGATACTTTTGATAATGATTTTACAATATCTGAACCAAATCCCAAAAAATTTAACAAAGATTTGAAAAAAAAGGAAAAATCTGTTGAAGATTGGATGGCCACATCCCTTTCCTCAATTTTGCATCTTGTTATTGAAGAACATGGAACATAGCCAAAAAAATTTCCAGTATGTACTTAAGTGAAGAGTCAAACCCATGATCTATACATTATCCCCTAAGTCTATGCACTTAATAAACTAAGCTATTACTCATTTTTTAATATTTTGCGTAATCAAAATGCATTTAACCTTTTTCTGTTAGACCTAACTTTATTTCCAATTTTCAAAACGCAACTCCCATCCATTTCAACTCATTCTTAAAATATCCTGGACTTATTTAAATGGTCCAAACTATACATGTTAAAAATTTTTAATACTATTTTCAAATTTAATATATCATGAGTCTTATTTTTATTAGTCCAGTAAAAATATTTAAATTGGATTAAAGCCTACATTCATGAGTTCAAATATCACTAGATTTTTCTTAAATAGTATTTTTCTAATAAAGCTCAAAAGACTTTAAATTTATCAAATTACATATATATTTTTAATTATTACTTAATTAGACCCTAAAAGACTAACTAACCTAACTTGAACATTTATTACATTTTATATTTTCTCAAATTTTTCAATTTTTTTTGTATTTTTTTGGGTTTTTGTTTTATTTTTCAATTTTTTATATATTTTTAAATTTTAAATTTTTTATTTATAAACCTAGCTCAAAACTAAAATTAAAATAGAGTGAGAAAAATAAAATATTTACATCCAACTTCTAAGTCTTAACTTGCTTAACACTTGGAATTTAAGGTTAGATAAGCTAACCCTTAGCTCATATTCAAGCTAAGTAAGTATAAACAAAAACAATAACACATAATATAGCAAAGTAAGCATAGACAAACACATAATGGACAACCCAGCATGTACAAGTGTCAATCGATAAGTAAGCATAGTTGTAGAAATATATACAACATACAGATGCCATACTAACGCGAATAACATATACTGATACCTACGTTTGACGAGAATTGAGATCCATGCCAACATTTATCAAGTTGTAAAGTGACGTAAAGCAATCAAAATCAACTAATGAGTGCCAAATTAAGACAAGAAATCAAGAAGAAATAATGGACATTGAGTAGCAAACATAGGCTATATGGTAAGGAAATGCACCATCATGACATTATACAACAAAAGTTGAATAGGAGGCTTGATTAGAAGTAGGGATATATATGAATATAATTTGTTTTAGTATGGTTATCACCCTCATCTATTTTATTTTTTTATTTCATTAGTTGATTTACTTGATTGTAAACACGTGGATTGACCTGTTGATCTAAAGTAACTACATAATTGACCTGATGATTTAAGTTTAGACTGCCTTGATAACAGTACATGTTTACTACCTAACGAATTTTTTTCTTGTCTTTTATTTATGTTTTTATGCTTCAATTAATTACAAAAATGCCACTATATTAAGGTTGGTATAAATACCCTCTTATTATCCTTGTAAGCACCACTTATTATTCTACATACTTCGTTATCATTTCTCTTATTGAGGTTATAAATTTCTCGCTAATTTTAGCTATTGAATCTTATCAATCAATCTTCCTTATTGATTGTGGCTTTAGCTACCTTTTTTTCACTTCAAAACATGATTTGATTTTTTTTCACATTAATATAACATTGATTGAAAATGAGTATAGTTTTGTCTCTTTATTTAAGATCAATTTATCTTATAAATATATATATAGCTTCACAAATCTTTCCCTTGAAAAAAATATATATATATATATATATCTCATATTTTCCAAATCATAATTTAATTTATTTTTCCATCAACCTAACATGATTGAAAGTGAGTATAGCTTTGTTTTTTTTTTTATTTAAGATAAATTTATCTTACATATCTATATATAATTTGACAAACTTTTCTCTTATAAAAAAAATATAAAAAATATGTGCATTTTCAATTTATTTTACTTTTTTCTTACTATATATACAATCACTTGAGATATGTTTCCTTAATAATTGCATCTTATTATGGCTGGAATTTCTCCAAATGACATGGCAAAAGAACTTACTGCATTTTTCATTATTAAAGAAAGACATAATTATCAATAGCATTTACTTTTTATTGGAAAGTGAATGTATCGTATTAATATTGACTTTTTGAAGTAGTTTTTCATATGAACATCTTCTTTCGTTTTATTCCGGTGCTCCATGTATATATTAGAAAGGGTTCTTTCATTTATTATTAGCATAGATTCTTAAAATAGTATTTACAAAAGATATATTTGTGCACGAATATCTTGTTTTGCTTTGTTTTGTGTCGTTGAATTTAAAAGTGATCTATCCTTTAAAGTAAACAAAACACACACACACACACATATATATATATATATATATTCAAATATAAAAAATAAATTAAATAGGCATCCTAAAATAGGAAAATATTTAAGTGGATATCATGCGTTATCTCTACGTAACCACATAATGATACATATTAAAAAAAAAAAAGGGAACATTGAGTCTCATGTCATGGGTTTCAAGAAAAACTATTAAAGTATGGCATGTGTTTTGGTATTGCTTATAATCAACTACTTGTACTTTTTCGTTTAACAAATGAATAACCTATGTTCTACTCCGCATACAATGGACTCGATATGCATGTAACATCGGCCCAAGACCCATTAAATTATGCAGACAAACAAAAAAACCTCTTATCCGTCTTCTTCGCCTAGTGTTTGGCAATGAAGAGCATGCATAACCTTATTTGGTTCATGTACGTGTCAAGTAGGATCATAGTAGAGCACTAACTAATGCATGATGGGAAAGAACATAGGTTTTGAATTTAAAAAAAAAAAAATATATTATTGTTTTGCTGATGGCAAAAATGCCCAAACATGTAAATGTATAGTCCTTGTATTACTTCTTCATAGTCCTCTCGCTAGGGCCTGAGTTTATCATGTGAAATTCCCATAACATTAATTCATATAGGCTTCTTAATGACTAGACAATGAACTAAAGGATCCTAGCCATATGATTGTAGAATTAAACTTAGATATGTTTTCGGACAATTAAGAGAGCTAGGAGGGTTATAATAATAAGCTGACAAACACAAACATACTGTATTCACTATTTCTATTTCCAAATTTACATGGGTACGTCTCTAAAGAAAGGTATAATTAGATCAACCATTAATAAAAAAAAAAATCAAAATATAAATGGATAAACACCCAAAAAAAAAAAAAATAGAGAAGAAAATAGAAACCCCCACAATTTGATGATTTCAAGAAGAAACCAGAACCACCCAACAACTTATACAAATTTGACCAAAAAATTTGGGAAAATGGAAATAATCAAAATTTCACCTATACATACTAACACTAATTTATGGACACCTTACATTCCTTCCGGGTCCTCCATAGTAGAAATAATTGCCCCATACCCGGTTAATCCCACCTTGAATGTCATAACAATTTGGATGATCCGCTAAAACCTTTAGGTTAGTCAATGGAATTAGGTTATTATCCCAATCCACAACTTGCAAGCTCCTAAAGTAAGATGCTTTTCCAAAACCTTCTCTTGCAAAATGGCCACTACCCATTTGGGTTGTGGTGTGACCCGATTGCCTTGAGTTTACGATTTCTCCACCAAATTGCACCATGGTTGCGTGATCCCTAAGATGAGTGAACAGAAAGGATGGCCAATATCCAACTAGAACTCCGGATCCAAATTCTAGCCACCAATTCCCATGTTTTGGATCCTGCAAAATATTTAAATTATTAAGAACCTTCTCTCGGTTTTAGCAAAAAAAGGAAAAACCTTCTCTCGGTCAGGTTTTCATCTACGTCGACACCAATGTACATCAAACTCATATTTTATGTCCCAGATGAATTAATATGCGCCTTTTTTAGCATGTAGTTGTTCTAGCTATTGTGAGCACTTTCGTAAAATTTATCGATCCTCATCAATTTTCTTTGTCAACTACCGTCAATCTTATCTTATTTAAATGACTTTTTATTGGAAAATTCTAATAACGACAACATAACACATAGAAATACTGCTATAAATATGAAATAACAAATTGGCATGATGCACGATTTAAAATACGCAATTATCATACGAGTATACATAATAATCATTAATATAAACTAATTATTTGCTATCTCGATTAAATTATAATTATATTTTTTTTTATATATCCGCATAACCCAACCTTAATTTCTCATTAGAGAGCAAAGCAATCATAATAGGAGCTGATATAATCGTTAATATAAATTAATTATTTGCTATCTCAATTAAATTACATATTTTTAATCGGCACAAATTTAATAAGAAATAAATACAGTCTCGAACGCCATCATTAATTGCCACCCTAGTTTTTAATCAGGGAGCAGAGCTCCGAATAGAGTTGCGGGAATGTGCTATGAGGTGAGCTTTCCTATTCACCGTATAATTTGCAAAGTACGTCATATATATCATGTCATATAAAGTATAAACAATCAAACAACGTGTGTGAACTGAGAAGGAAAAAGCTGGAAATTATTGGAAGTAAATGGAGAGAGGGAGGCGAAAGAAAGAAAGAAAAGAAGAAAGAATCTAGTAAAATTATGGAGCAAGGAAACTATGGATTTTTGGAGTAGGCCGCCGTGCACGCGTAAAAATGCGCCAAAGCCAAACATAGGATGTGCTTGCTTTTCATTTTGAAGTTTGTCTAGTCTTAGTGGATTCTCTCTTGTATGACGTCATATGTTTCCCGGTTTAGGGTTCAAGAAATAGGAAGAGGAGAACTTTGCCTCAGAGAACGGTCCCTCCCGGTCTATCTTCATCTATTTCTCATTTTCCAAGCCTGCTTCCCTCTCTCTCTCTCTTCTCTCTCTCTCTCTCTCCTATATATATAACAGCAAAGATTAACAAAGACAATGTTCAAATGTCTTTTTTTTTTTTTTATGTCGGCTAATTTTTATGTTTAAAGTTTCTGATAAAAATAAAAAATTAGAAATATAGAGGAAACATTTCCAGTCTACATCATTGGAATCTACAAATACATTTCATTGTATATAAGTTTTATAAGCAACTGTATTAAAAACATAAGATCTTGAATTTAAGTAGCATGAAAGAAGATTTCATCGTTTACGACTTCACAGAGATACGGTTTTCTATAACAGCTTAGGAAAAAAAAAAGAAAAAAAGAAATTCTTAATGAAGTTAAGAAAATAAAATAACAAAATTATCATTTTGGATAGGTTGTTTCGATAACTAAAATATCTTTGGTTATTAACTTTTTCGATTTTATTTACTTCAGAAGAATACATTTTCTAAAATTTCAAGAATATCCTTTTAGAGAAAAAGAGATCATTTATTAATAGACTGCATTGTTAATTAAATCATTATTTCATATTTGATTGTATCAGTTTAATTACCCATCTATTTTCTATAAGATATCATTAAACTGCTACTCGTTAATAAGTAGATGAACCAAAACCAATTTAAATTTCATAATTAATTTGTCAGGTTAAAGATTCTTCATTGTATAATTCTTCACAGAAAAACAACTCTGAGGTAAAAACCATCTCTGATGGATAAAATTCGAATTTCCTTTAATCTAATAAAATGTAATATAATATAATATAAATAATAACCGAAAGAAACAATAATATAATATAGTATAGTACAAATAATAATCCAATGAAAAAATAAATAAAAATCGTGTGAATGGAAAAACTTTGAGATAGGTTCGCTTGCGAGCTTTAACTGGTGTCAGATTATGATAAAGATCCACTCATAGCAAGAAGACCCTTAAATTGTCTTACGTAGCTGATGGCAGGTTTGGTGAGCTTAATGCAGATTTTATTTTACCATATAACGGTGAAAACTACCATGCAGGTCCATATGTCAAACCAAAGCATTAGCTTTCTAGCAATACGTGATGCATTGCTTGTGGAATGGACAACTTCTTCGACAATATAACTGTACACTAAAAGTTACTAATATTTGAGGTATTAAATTGTGAAGTATATAAAAAGGTAAAAGAAAAATTAAATTATAATTTATACATAAGTTCCTCATCATCAATTAATTGAATTCCCTTGAATTCCAATATACTAAGATCATTTCTTCTCTCTTAAATGATATACTAGTGGTCACTATACTCACTTTTGGAGCCCAAAAGAAATGTAAAAATAAATAAATAATTAATGGGATTGTTTAAAAACATTGTGGCTTTTAATTATAAAATAATTGTCATTTATCATAGAAGAGTAGATGAAAAGATAACTAAATGCAGAAAATGGCTACACCATCATCTATATGGGCAATTCTCTTTTAATTGAAATGGAAAGCCAATTTGGAGTAATAAAGTAATGGAAAAATATTCAATAAGTGCCAATAGTATTTGAACAATTAGTATGTTGGTAGTTTTTAGTGGTTTAAAGGGAAAATTTGCTGAACTATCTCTTGAGAAGAGTGTTAATATTTAGGATATAATAAAAATAAATATAATTTAAGGATAATTAATAAAAACAATATGATAAAAATGGTGTAGACATCAACTATAGTAAGCACTGACTTTACTGTAAACATCAACCAAATTGCTGGAGTAAGTTTATAAATTAGTATGTACAAGACATGGTCAGATTTCGTCATCAAGCAGATATATTTTGATTGAATTGAAAAAAAAAAAAAAGAATTGAATTTAGATATTAAATGTTATTAGTTGATACCTACGTTATTTCATTTTTAATTACTTAATCATTTTATATGTTAAGCTTTGTGATCTCTTCAATCGAATGAAGAAAAGGTAAGCAAGGTGGATGATATAACTATTGGTTTAATGATAAAATTCATTTGAATATATTTTTTTACTTAATTTAACTTCCATCTTCGATTATTATCTTAAGTTGATAATAAAGAAAGAGGACAACTTTATTTCTAACTAGATCTTATTTGTGCAATAAGTATTTTCATTGTACCATATTTAAGGCTGAAAAGGGGAGAAAATTAAAAGAAAAATGCATGACACAGGCAACTTCAAATTATTAAAACCATTTTAAGCATAGATTTTTTGACATTTGATGGAGTTCTCAAACCGAGTCATAATAAGCCAGCTAGTTAAAACCCAAAGAAGTCTATATGTGGATTCTTGTGGATTATTTCGAAATTACAAAATTTTACTTTCCAAACGTTAATTATATGTTATGAAAATTTTATAATGCTCCTAGGAAAAGACAGATTGATAAGTAAATCTTCATGAAGGGATTTATCTTACGCTTGACTTTTCTTTGGACTTCTTAAATTCTAAAATGTGGTGCAAATTCTGGGGAAAACCAATTTTAATGAAGCTTCTAATTAAGATTACCTTCCAAATGAGCAAGCTTATGTCAAACTGTCCACCATTATAAGAAGATGTTGGGGATATTGCAGCTCCAATTGCGATCCTGTTGTTAGTTTGAACAAAGCCCGAGCACAGCAAGTTATAGCACCCAGTTGCTTGATATGCATCCGTCTGTAACATATTAAGAACCAAAAGAAGATTCAGTTTTCTTCCATCATTAAGCATGGATTACTTATTGAGGACATTGAATATATAAAAACTGGCTCGTCAACTAGTGTTTAAGCTGCCAAGCCAATCGTGCACCTTGATACGATGAGATGGATTATTGGATTAGTATTAAAATTGTCATGTCCCACGCGAGTGAAGTCTTACATGATTGTAAGCAAGAGTAGGTAGAGTTTCATAAGGTCAAGGGAATAAATACAAAGTTATTACTTGTTACGATTTTTGAACCAATTAACTAAGAAGGCCTATTAATCATCCATTAGCTTAGCTATCTATCAGTAGGTGTACCATTTAGGATTGAACTAGGACAGAAGCTAGTAGCTTGTACCATATTTAGGTCCACATTAGTCTTTGAGGATGGGCAAAAATAAACCGAATCACACAAGGGATAGAATTTAGACCCAATCATAAGGTGGTGATGCAATGGGGATGTTGTGTATACTTAAGGGAGAAACCTTATGATATTTCAAGTGAGTAAAGTCCCATATAAATCATGGGAGAGAATTAATGATATTTTATAAAGGCAATGGTGTAAATATTAAGTTAATACTTGTTAATAACATTCTGGACCAAAGTTGTGAAAAGATTTTTTTTTTTTTTTCCATATTACAACTATTGGAAGTGTGGATATTAAACCCTGTCTGTCCTCTTGAAAGATCAATGCTTGTGCAACTTAGCTATAATGACCTTAACTATTAACCATTTTGGGACCAGAACATAATACAAATTAACAAGTAGTATTTAGTAATGAGGAGAGAAAAAAAAAAAAGAAAAAGAAAAGAAAAGGTGTTTGAACCCAAATGATAATTTCTATTTGTTTTTTGTGCTATATCTAATCTCTGACTGATCTATAACAGTTTTGATGCTAATATGATACTAAAATAATACCAAAGACAATCAGTCAAAAAGACTTTTAAGTATATTATTAATACTTACGGTCCAATAAGTAAAGAACCTAGGATAATCGTCCCCGTATAGTTCTGGACTGACCTGAAAAGAAGAAAGAAATTGACTAATTACTATAGTTCATTCCCAAAAGATATAAAATGATGGAAATAAGAGGTAGTTGAGCCATAATTGCTGCTTTCAACGGGGTGAAAAATAAATAAATAAATAAATAAATAAATAAAAGCATTTAATGTATGAAAAAGCTGAATAACTGAAACATTGTTCGCTCGTAATTGCAGAAAAAGCACTAAAAAATCTGTATCTTTAATTAGTCCATTAATTTCTGCCGTAGACATTGGGGGCCATTTCCCAATTAAAGAAAAGCAGATTGATGCCTCAGTTTCCCTAACCAGTGGAAATTATAATTTGAACACATTTAATATATATATATATATATATATATATATTTATAAGATTGGTGCAAAGTTAAAAGGCCATCTCTCTGAGAAGGCAAATCATGTGGAAGACAAGTATTAAGGTTTTAACGCATACCTGCCAACCAGCTTCAATTGTATTAAGATCATTGCCAAATGAACCGGAGATCACCCAGATTTGCGATAAACTAAATTCATATTGACTCGCGACTCGGGGCGCCCACACGTTAATGCTTGCTTTCGCCCCATAGTACCGGTCTCCAGTCACATATCCAACCGCGTGCTGTACATTAAGAGGTTAAAAACTTTAAATTTTTACCAAATAAGTTTGAAACATGTATAATATGGTGGTAGGACAGTACAATTTGATCAAACCAGACAATCATCTTCCATTCTTCATAGTGAAATCTTCATTTCTTCAAGTATACCTTATTGATTTCAACTTGGTATGTTCATTCAATGTCACATGTTAGAGACTTACTTATTTCAGAAACAACACAGGTCAATGTTCTTTAAATTTCCTGAGAACTACTTTAATAGAGACTGGTTACGGATAAATGTGTTAAGCTACTCCAAGCCATGAAAGTCTGTTTCTGCCTAAAATTCAAACCTCATCACTGATTACTAGATGATTGATAAAGAAATGTTAATTTCACATGCATTTATTTTTTCGCAAAATGAAAAACTAGTTATTTCCTGTTAGGACCGGTGGCAATCTTCTGTCTTTATGCTTGGATCATAAGTTAATTATCATCAGAAAGGGACTTGATCACATCTAAGGACAAAGCAAGAAAAGCAAAAGACACAGTAGATCTACGATTTCCATTGTCTTTTGAGGTTTTACTGTTGACAAATTACAAGATACTTTGGAGCAAAATGGGGTAACTGCTTTATTCCACTGATTTCAAGCACCGACTACTTACCTCGTGACTATTACTAGAGGAGTCTCTTCTCAGATTTCTTCTAACTTTTTTGCCAAAGCTTTGAACAGAACCGGCTCTTAACATGTCTTGCTCTGTTGTTCTTCGAATCGGAATTGTTCCTTCCGGGCATTCTTCTCCAGAAAGAGTCCATAGCTGAAAATTCTCCTCAATAATTTCTGTTGTGTAATGTCCATATGGCCTCTCTGGTGGATCCTGAACAGGATTTCAAACTAGAAATTCAGTAAATCCATTTTACAAAAATTATCGCTCTTTTCTTTTCTTTTTTGAAGATGGACTAGCTATCTCCAAGCACATAAATACGCCTTCAGGCTCATGCACATGTTAAGAAATGCTTATTCATAACAGCCGACCAACTCCATGGAGTGGACGTGTAGAAAATGAATCTAGGATAATCGTGCAAGAGCGAATGTTGAAAATTACCAATGGCTTTTGACCCTTTAACAGTGGATGATCAAATGCTGGTTGCTGGTGAGACAATACACAGTCTATAATGTCACCATCTGGACTCTGTACCAAACAGGAACAAGGAAGACATCTCTGCTCAGAAACAAAGCAGACCAAAAAGACAGAGGAAATCGATTTAATCATAAGATGAGATTACCTGAATTGTCTTGACTGAAGGCTTGTTAATTTTCCTTAAACGAGCCGTCATTATCTTCAACTTTTGCAACTCTTCTCTGGGCCGGAATGTCTGATTGGATGGAGGGTAATCACCGGAATCCGACGAGTAGACAGGACATAAACGGGAAGAAACAAAGAGGATCCAAACAAAAATGGTAATGATTGGAGAAAATCTAGCCTGAGGGAACATAGTTTGCATAACAGAGAAACTTCCTGCTGTCCTTTCTTTTACTAAATCTGTTTGTGTTTGTGTTTGTGCATACTGGAGTTGTCTTGTAGTGTGATCAGAAATATTGCAACTACACAAAACACCATTTATTCATCCAACACAGGGTGACCGTTCTAAGGAAGGAAGCCAATGTTTCACTTCCTCACCATTTTCAAGGCCTTGGATGTCTAGACCAAGTAAGACCAGTAAAAAAAATAATAATAATAACAAAGCTCAACTTTCTTCTTCTAATAGCTTCTAAATTCTAATGTAATATGGCCTTTGTTATTGTGTTCTGACAAATTGAAAATTCCTGGAATGAGCTAGCTATATATTTTTTTAAAAAAGTACATAATGGGGTTGGGGTTTCTTAAACTTTTAAGCATGTGGGTGTGGAGATATAAATGCTAAGTAGTGATGAAATCATGCAAGGATTTTAAAATTTTGAGAAGAAAAGAGAGAGAGAGAGAGGAGAGAGAGAGGAGGGGTGTTTTGTTTCCAGTCTTCTATACAAGGACTGAAACTTTAGCTTTTGTGTTTTAATTTTATAGGATGGAAAGCAAAATGGGTGGTGATGTATGATATTCTTTACTTTGGTTCAGAGGACAGATGGGAATTACACTTGATTCTGGGTTTCCAAAGTCCTTTGCTTTAGGGGTTTCTCTTTCTCTCTTCCCTAGATGTTCCTCGTGTCAGATATCTATTTTTTTTTTTATTATGGGCTCGACTTAATACTGATTTTTTTTTTTAAGGAAAAGAAATTCATTCTCGAAATTTAATTCACATATTAAATAAAAAGTTTAATATTACTTTTTGTTCTTCTAACATTATTATTGTACTTTTTTTATTATGTTTTTCAATTTTCATCAACTAATTAGGATAAACTCTACTTTGAATAACTCCCTAATAGGAGTAATTTGAAATTCTTAGTTTATGAATCTATTTAACGGATTTTTTTATGATTATATCATTACTTTTTATGAAACTAGTTCAGTTGTTTATGTTACTCTTTATTTATATTTATTTAAATTTAAATTATTAAATTAGTTGTGAATTTAACGATTAATATTTAAAGCAATATAAATTACCCCCGGTTTCATTAAAACGAAGAATACTAGCATAGAAGCTTTCCTCCTTAACCAATATTGTACACTTGTTAAACGGTTAAAAAAGCTTTCACATTCTTCAACATTAATAATACTTCTTATAAAAAAAAAAAAACATTGGTATAAATGGGTAGAAGGTTTCTTTAATTAATCTTTTAAAAATAGAATTTTCTTCGTTTCAAATTTAGTTAATCAATTTAAATCACATTACCATATTAGATACGATCGGTTTAATTTTCTCTTTTTTTTTGGTTTCTTTCGGCATGAAAAATTATAATGCTACATCAAAGGAACAGAATAAGTAACAGTAGGTAAAAATTCGAGGCAGAACTGAAGGAAATTATAACTTTTTCTTGCACAAATCAAAATAAAACCTAGGATTCATTTGTGTCCTCTCCTCCAGGTGGGGGGTGGGTCAGGCTGTGAGAAATGGGGAAGTGACCGACATCAACAATTGTTTTCATATTTGACTTCAAAGTCATTGCAGACAACAGTTAAGGAAAAAGGAGATTTATATTACTTATTGACCAAATGGTGTGTTATATTATATTTTTTAACAATTTAAAGATGTGGATGTTAAATTAGTTGAATTACGAAGGGTTTGGCTTTGTGGAAAAGGGAGAAAGCAATTGGGCACGCGCAGTGACATCTCTTGTAAGTTGTAAACAAGCATGCTGATGTCCGTATCCCATGTATTGTAGCATGGGGAGCATTTGTGGTCTTTCTCTCGTTGGATTTTGATCTTTTATTGTACGACAACGTTCTGAGCAACAACGGTTTGTCAGGCCCTTTGAATATGTTCCTACGATTCCACCCACTGCTGATGGAAGTGCTTCCCCAAGAATACCCTATATTCAGCTTCAACTTCTATCGTGGATATGGCGGAAAAGAGAATCCCTTCCATGCATGATTGGATAAATGGTAGAAGACATTCAAACTATAGCATTTTAGTATAGTTGTAGGTTACCATATTAATTAATCATATATCATTAATTGTCTAATTGAGTTAAAGTATTTAAACATGTTTAGTAAAGTGATTATTTTGGTTGATTGATAAACATGATTCATAAACTCATATTTATGAATTTTTTGTATCAATAAAATCTGTAGAAACCTAACTATTTTATTTTACTTCTTATAATAATGGATTATAATGAAACAAAATAATATTAAAAACTTATACATATGGTTGCTATCTCTAGCCTGACAAGTAGGGTTTGTTTTCTCTCCTCCCATAAGTAAAGAAAGTTGAAAGGAGTCGCTCCTATAGGCTGAAAGACGAAACCTCCAGAGAATTGCCTTTCAAAAGATTCAGCTATATTTTATTAGCGTCTTTATTTCCTTGTCGATTTAACATAACAATAACAATAACAATCTTAGTGGTGTTTCCAGTTTCACCATAAAATTATTATTTGAACTATTTAATTTCTGTTCCTATAATTACTATTGGAATCGGATTTTGGCTACACTTGTGGTTTTAATAATATGCCATTGTTATATTTGATGAATTTGGTAATATGCATAAAAACCTCAAATTTTTTACTACAAAACAATAGCATCCCTATCGCCACATGTTTGTTCAATGCACAGTCTTTGTTCTTTTCCGATGCCACTGGGCATATTAATAGCCTATTAAAAATCTGACGTGGAAAAGGCCTAACTTTAAAAGTATGAACACCAAATGGATGTGCGAATTTTTTAAGTGGCTTTACGTTTCTAAGCTATAACAAGCATGTTCAGATAATTGTTTTAATGTGGCTATGATATTCATCAACTGGAAATTAAATTTTATAATTCGTTTCGCCAAAGAATTTGCTTACATGTTGTAAGGTTTCATTCTTGATTGCTTTGATTCATAAATGTTGTGAAATAAGGAAAATAAATAACATAATCTCCAAAGACCTCCGCTCCGCTCCCCCACCTCTGATTAACTGCCCCATAGTCAATTGAACCCAATCAACCACTTTGGTCAATCGCCCTTGGTTTACTGCACCATTTTGTTACTTTCCTTGCAAATCTTGTTCGATCTTTCAAGCTAAATTAAAATAATATGTGGCCAAAATAAACTCCTTGATTTGAATTTGTTTTTTAAAATATATAGATATCAAGTTAAAAACACATATAAAATGTTTATATCTATACAAATAATAATTGATTTAAAAGAAGATTATTTCTTAGCCCAACGGTAGACAACAATAATAAATACATACTTGTTGATGGATTTTTGGACATAAGCCCTTGGGCATAAGCCAACCTCCTTGACCCATAGACCACACTCCATAAAGCTTGGGTTGACCTCCCTCAACATTAATTTTTCTAAAGTGGCTATAGGAGTCCTTTGGCATAACTCGACAATACTCGCACATCCCATGATGGAAGCCTACGAGCTCGTCTATACAACACCCACTATTCATCAAATACGATACGACAAGATGGATGAAGCTCTATTATAAAGACCTATGTGGCTAAAATGTACAATACTCCTATAGCATTAAACATGAGAAGACAAGCATGAGGTCCTAAGCAATCATACCTTGACTGCATCAGGAAATCTTACCAACCCTGAGGCCTTAGAACCAAGGACGAGATATCCAAAGTTGCAAACTATGAATTAACCGGAGCTTAAGACCCTCAAGCCTTCAAGATGTGTGATCTAATTAATGATCTACGTACTCTCTTTCTTTCTCAACGGTAGTATTGACTTAAATACGAATGCACATGCCAAGTATATCTTTGGCATCTCAACAACTCACTTGTGAAAATTTAACATTAATATTAACTACTACTCTCTCTCTATAACAAATTGAGAAAAAAAAAATTAAGTGAAAATTCAAAAGTATAAATCACTATTTTTCTTGAAGTCTCATTCTCTCCCAAACGGCAATGCAAAACTTAGTATGAATCGAATTTCCGAATGAATCTTTCAACTTAAAAAAAATATGAAAATTTGTGTGTGTGTAGGCAACACCATATCTAGTGGCTAGTTTAGAGAAATTTAACAGGTAGATATAGTCAACATCATCATCACGCGTCCCTACCTCTTTGTAAACAGAAAATTGGAGAATAATTTTACCATGAGTCGAAGACCAGTTGACCAAAGATTATCATTACAAGGAAACTTAGAACAGGGTGATTAGACCCTGTCTTACAGATGGATCATGATCCCAAAAGGTAAAATATAAGAGACCTCTAAAAATGTGTTAGCTCATGAAAACCTGGAAAAAAGAAATTAAATAATGGAATTGAATGTCCCAAAATTGATAGGTTTGATTATTCCGAGTTGTGACCACGACATGGAAGGAACATGTATGGATGTAGTTTTATGGACTCAAAGGCATGTGATGATGGTATTTTCCTCATCCATTTGAATTTTATATATATAGGTGATGTTTATTTTGGTATTATAACAAGCCTTTGACTATTGAAAAGTTAGGATAAGAGTTCACACGATATGTATACGATATCCCAATGGTTAAAATGTCACATAGATAATAAAAGTGACATAATAATCTTTAATGTGTGTGGGAGAGTCTTTAGTCACTTACCAAAGCTATCATTTTTAGTGGTGGTATTAAAAACACATTAATTGCTTTCTTGGGATTATATTTAGTATTTGGGTCCACATGTTATCATACATATATGATATGTAAATATCAATAAAGTGTTGACGTGTATGATAAGCACATATTATGCATAATAATTAATTTGACAATTATTTTTTCTATTATAATTCGTGTTAACACGGTGAAATGCAAGATTTATTAAATCTTTTTTCTATATATTTAAACAAATTAATTAATTTAAGGTAGAGATAAAATTAACAGTGAAATAGTCAAGGTGACATGTTAATATACAGTTAATAGATTAGTAGTGTGAGAATATCAACAAAATTCTAGTAGGTAAAAACATGAATGATAATTTTTTATATTATTCATCCGAACGTATATCGTATTAGTATTATTAAATCATGTTTCAAAAGATAGCACCAGACACATTTTCCTAGCCGTTTTGAAGAGCGTTGACTGATTATGGGGCCATATCCAATTGCTCCTCTTCTTATCGAGTGGTTGATCACTCGATTCCCTACCCCTGGAAACTAATTGGAGTCTCTATAATTAGCATGCCCCGGTGCATCTACTTAGAGCAAGACAAGTTTTAATTTGGGGATTTAGGTTTTTGCCTTGAATTTTTTTTTATCCGAATTAATAATTGTGGTTTTGAATTTTATACTATTGATTTAGTTGTTGAACTGAAAGTATATGTTGGGTGTTTTACTAATTATGTAAAATTAGTTGACTGCTAAGTGAAGTGTGAAAAAGATGGTCCTTTTTGATTGGTTATAAAGAAGGTTGAAGACGATAAAGAACTTTTTTTTAAGTCTATATAAGTATTTGAAGGTGAAAGACGATGAATAAAATATGAACGCAATATTGATAATTGTAAGAAAAAAAAAGATAAAAATTGAATGAACACTTGCCCTTACTTTGGTGATATATTAGATTAATCGAAAAGTATTTTGTAAAGAGCTAAGTTGGAATTTTTTCTTTTTCAAGATAATTCTATGTATCACATGCTTATTGACCTAAAATGTCACACGGCAATAACCTGGTTTTTAAGAGCATCTTTTAAATATAAAAGGATGTGTGTCTTTCTATGATTTGTCAAAAAAAAAAAAAAACCCACGTCATCTAATAGTAGTTAATTGATTCAGCTTGGATAGTAACAATGACACGATGAAAGTTCTTTTAGGTTTTGCAACAATTAAAAAGTTTAAGTGTTTGTAAAGGGTTAAAAATTATTATATTAGTTATTGCAATAAGCCCATTATTTATTTAAGCTTGATTCCTTAAACCAGGTGATAGGGCCTAAGAGATTTGATCCATATTGGGATGATTCAGAGAAATTTGGCTTGGTGGGCTTGAAACAAGAATCATTAGACTGGTCCGTCTGCCTCCAATCTTTCCCAAGTAGGCTTATGCACTTATAAGGAAGGCTATTGGCCTTAGGGCCATTAACTAGCTCATTCTGGATAACCATGAATCGAGTAAGCTACATTTCATCCATTAATCACTTAAATGATCCAACAAATGCCATTATGTCCAAAAGCTTATAAATACCCAGCATTTCCTCATCATTTAGAACTCTGAGAGAGATTGGTGAACGCTTGAGATATCCCAAGGCTGTCTTATTTATTACTTATGCATTTGAGACACTGAGATTGTCTGTTTCTCATCTCTGCCTTATTCTCACTTAATCATTCCTTCAGGTAACGGTCTCGCTCCACTTCTTTGAAACCATATGTAGCATGTTACTTATGCAACACACACGTGACCACTTCAATTGAACTCCTACATCTACATTTTTTGCGACTCTACTAGGGAAGAGTGATTGCAGAGACATGAGACCTCCCAAGAAGAGAACAGCTGGTACATCCGATACCATGTCCTAAGAGCTCGACACTAATGTTGAGCTTAGTAGAATCCACTCCCATAGCCTAAGAATACTAGCTAGGACCATTCGATGCTTGAGGCTCCTCTAAATGCCATGCAAACAATGTGGACAATGTTGGAAGCCACAAAGGCTTTAAATCAATTCATAGCTATGTTACAACCCATCCTTATTGAGATGGCTGCTATTGCTGTTACGCAACAAGGTGTGGCTTTCCCAAATCCTATGGTTGCTACATAGCTAAGCATTACTACCTTAGTTCAACCAATTAATCCTCCAACCATTAAGGAGGATCTCCATCAAGGAGGAGGTGATGAAACCCTCTCGCTAGAACTTACACAACAACCAACTCCTATACTAAAGAATATAAGAGTCCATTTAGGTGGCTCTTCATTTTTACGGATGCATGCTCTTTCTCTTTACAGATGCATGCTCTTTCTCTTTACGGATGCATGCTCTTTCATCCAATCCTACCATCCCAATCTTGGGAGGATCTACTTCTCATCCTAACCTTGCCCTTACTTTGTTACTTGAGTCTACAGCTTCTGTTCCAAAAACTTCCCTTATAACAAAAGAAGACTTTGACATTTATATGAGAGAAATACAAGTTAAGTCGTTTATAAGAATACTAGAGTTAAAACTCCCATATCACCAACATATCGTGGCAAAGACATATCCTAAGGACTATATAAGTCCTCAATTCATACTGCTTAATGGCAAAAAAGGAAGCGTAAAGGAACACTTCTTGAAATTTATTGAAACTCTGAAGCCTTATAGGCTTGACAATAACCTAAAACTTAGAGAATTGTCTAAATTACTAACGGAGAAGACATATACTTAGTATGTCAACCTCCCCTTGGGATCGATTGATTCATGGAGAACTACGTGCAAGCTCTTCCTAGAAAATTCTTCTCTACTCAGGAACAGATCACGATTATAAGATATAGGAAGAATGTGACAAAACCTGAAGGAAGATTTGATGAATTACATAAAGCGCTTCAAAGAACATACCCTCAACATCTAAGATATATGTAATGAAAATGAATTAATGAAGATTTGCATTTAGGGGATGTTCACTGAGTATTTTGTCCACCTGGAAAACCTTAATTTATGTTCTTTCTCCACACTCATCAAGACTACGAAAAGAACCAACAATTTTGTTGTGTGATAACAGATAAAAGGTAAGAGATTCAGGAAACAACAACATCTGTTAGATCAACCCAAAGAGAAAGTCATAGAGACAATAAGAAGCCAAGGAATGATAATTCACGAGGCTCGACATAAACTATATCATTCTCGTGCTCAATGGGTAAGGTACATGCTATACTTGACTAGTTATTACAGGATGGGAACATAAAGCTCCTAAAGGTAAAGCATTTGTCGATTGCAAAGGAGAAAAATGATATCATAGGACTATAGGTCATCTAACTAAAGAGTAGTAGACATTGAAGAAGATATTTAATAATAGGGTTCGTAATGGGGAACTTGTCATAAAGAATAATGATGTACATAGCAATCCACTCTTGGAACACAACACCAAACATGGCGCTACGAATGCTGTTAGTCATGATCCGAGACAAGAGGAAGGAGTGTACCATAGGTTGAGATACATGAAGAGAAGGAAGCAATAAAAGAAACTAACCAAGTCGCACACTTATCAGTAGTCGCCGCCTTAATGAAGAACTCTAACTTTAGGAGGTTCTTCAATTTACTAGGATTCGATGAAGATACAACGCTTGCAACAACAACTATACTTACTTAGATTTCTAAGAGACAATATAAGGATTATGGTGCAGCACAACCAGTACAAAGGATAACCAATGCACATGAGAATACGATACTCTTTACCGATGTAGACGTATGCATGAAGAACCCTAATCACAACCGTCCTCTTTATGTGGACAGTATGCTCAATGGGCATCCCATTAAGAGGCCATTCGTAGATAATGGCTCTTTCATAGATATTATGCCAATGTCTACATTTAAGGCCGTAAGGATAAATAATCGACACCTGGTGAAGCAATCTATTGCAATAAATAACTTTATTGAAACAACTATAGACACAATAGGTTATGTTAATGTGGACTTTAAAGTTAGACACGCAAGAGGATCCACACGATTCCATGTGATCGACGCACATATATCTTACCATCTTCTGGTTGGGAGGAAGTGGTTGCATGATCAACACCTCATACCCTCAACATGACACCAATGCATCAAGGGCTATTGGAAAGGTAAAGATGTCTTCATTTCGGCTACAAAAAAACCTATTTGAACATAACGAGTCTTATCTAGCCAATGCAAGGTTTCTTGATGAATACGTTGAAGATGGAGAGACTGCCATTGCTAAACCCTTTAGTACGCCATTACTCAAATGAGAAGATTCCCATGATGAACAAAAGAAGAAGAGGAGAATACGGGGCACCTATAAGGCTATGAAGAAGTGAAGAAAAGATGAAGTGATAAGAAGTTTTGTCAGGGAAGATGGACGAAGGATGTATTGCTTATGACGATCTTCAAGATCCAATGTGGCTTTTTTATGTTCCTCAAATCCTATACCGGTGCAAGAAACCCAACCTTCCCCTCCCCTCCTCAAATGCAAGACTAAATGAAAACCCAAGCTAAAGAGATTGAGGAATAGGACCTAGCAAGATGAGGGGAGTCTCCAAGACCTATCTTCATTAACAAAAATCTGTTGCAAGAAATTAAGGCCTACTTAGTAGAGTCATAACATATTTGCTTGGACATATGATGAAATGCCAGGATTGGACCCTAGTTTGTGGTGCATAGATTGAACATCATACCCAAGGTTAAGCCAGTAAAGTAAGGACAATGAATCTTTCATCCTGAAGTTGAAGTAAAAATAAAAGAAGAGGTTGCCAAGTTACTTCAACCTACCTTCATTAAGCTAATTAAACATCCTACCTGGCCGGCCAATATCATGCCAATTAAAAAGAATAATGGACAAATACATGTTTATATGGACTTCTGTGATCTTAACAAGGTTTGCCCAATGAATGATTTCCTACTACCAAATATTGACACATTAGTGGATGCTACTGCTAGACATGAATTATTCTTATTCGTAGATTATTCTTATTCATGGATGGCTTTAATGGCTATAACCAAATAAAAATGGTTGCCGAAGATGTTGAATGCACTGAAACTTCCACTATATAGTCATGCCATTTGGACATAAGAATGCAAGAGCTACTTACCAAAGGGCAATGACTGTCATATTTTATGACATAATGCATGACTTCATGGAAGACTATGTTGATGCCATAGTTATCAAGTCAAGACGAGCGCTTAATCATTTGACTCATTTACGGAAGGTCTTTGAAAAATGTCATTTATATAAATTGCATATCAATCCCTTGAAGTATGTCTTCGAGGTAGCTTTTGGCAAATTCCTTGGATTCGTTGTTCACATAAAAGGAATTGATGTAGATCTAGCAATGATGCTGGCTATACGTTACATGCTCTCACCTATTAGTCTAAGGGAATTAAAGACCTTCTTAGGAAAAGTCTCCTATATTAGGTGATTAATCCCCGCACTGGTAGAAATTTCTCATCAATTACAACAGTTGATGAAAAAGGGAACCCCATTTGAATGAGGATAGCTTTACGAAGAAGCCATACAAAAAATCAAGGAGATACTCACCTCGCTAGCAACAATGATAATGCTAGTTAAAGGGTTGCTAATGATTCTTTATTTGATAGCCACTGATAAGTCTATCAAGGCTTTGCTAGTTCAAGAATTAGATAGTGGTAAACGACCAGTCTACTACCTGAGCAAGTCACTCCAAGGAAGCAAGGTGAAATACTCAACTTGCTAAAAGCAGTGCCTCACGCTAATATTCACCATGCAAAAGTTGCGCCATTATTTTCTGGCTCATGGGATTAATCTTGTCACTCATTCAGATCTACTAAAATACTTATTGTCACAACTAGCTCTTTCAAAAAGGACTGCAAAATGGTTGCTCTTACTATTAGAATTTGACATCACGATTATACCACCTAAGGCTATTAAGTCTCAAGCTCTAGCTGACCTTTTAGCTTAGTTTCCTATGACACAAGGGGCTCTTGTCCTAAATACAATCCCCATAGAGTTCTATGGAGACTCTATGAGAGTAGAATTAGATGGAGAGTGGCTAGTGCGATTTGATGGCTCTTCTAATAGCATTAGACAAGGAACCGGGGTGATCTTAACATCTTTAGAATGTTAAGAGATACCTTTGGCTTTTAAGCTAGACTTCCCATGTACTAATAATGAGGATGAGTATGAAGCTCTTCTACTTGGTCTTGTTTCTGCTCAAAATGTTAGAGCATCTAACTTGTGCATTCACAGTGACTTGAACCTAATCATCAAGTAGGAAAATGGTGAATTTGCTCTCAAAGAACCAGCATTAGCTCCTTATAAGGCTACGGTGTAGTCTTTGGTTAGCAAGTTCAAATCAGTGAGGTACAAGTACGCTAAATGATCTACTAATCTCTATGCAAATGCCCTAACAATATTAGCTTCCAAAGTTCCCATTCAAACTACACAGAATAATTTGAACGTCCAAGTTATTAAGAAATTGATCCCATTCATGGCTCTACAATTAGTAGACAAGGATCAAGAAGCATAAGACGACTGGCGCAGTCCCATCAAGGTACAGTTAGCGTATCCAAATGCAGCTTTTGTGAGAACTTTGAAAAACATCACTTGTATTAATAGCATCTTGTATTTTAAGAGACCAAAAGATGTCTTGTCTTGATGTATTTGTGTAAAGCAAGCTCCTTTGAAGTTAGATAACTACCACAAGATTTGGTGTGTAGAAGAAGAGCCACCCTTGTATCGTCGCATTCAGCACGCAAAGTATTATTAGCCAACAATGTCTAAAGATGTATCCTAATTATAAATGAGTTACCCAAAGTGTGTTGAACTCCTCAACTAAGGAGTATGCAACTTTGTAGCAAGTGCAAGCAATTGGAGGCGTCCTTACATTGATTACTTGAAAAATAATGTTTTGCCTACAAATAGCACAAATGCCTGATTAGTAAAGCATAAAGTAAGAAAGTATCTTATACATGAGGGTAAGTTGTACAGCGTATCATTCATGGGAAAGCCTCTTTGATGTATAGCACCTTTTGAAACAGAAACTACATTGTTTTAAGCGCACTCCAGAGATGGTGGAGAACATCAAGGGGGAAGGAAGTTGTACCACCACCTACTTCATATGGAATACTATTGGCCTACCATAGAAAATGATGCATTCAATTCTGCCAAGAAGTATGTCGCATGCCAACAACATGGTGATGCGATCCATGCTCTCGTAGTTATGTTGCATAGCCTAACTACTCCACGACCATTTCATACTTGGGCATTTGACTTAATTGGTCCAATAAACCTACTATCTAAAGGGTGCATATGAATCCTTGTTGGGACTAAATGTTTCATCAAGTGGGTTAAGACAATCCCCTTAAGAATGCAATAAGAACTACCATAGCAAATTTCATAAAGAAACATATTATTTGTTGTTTTGGGATCCCAAAACGTATGCTTTCAAATAATGGCACCCCTTTCATCAACTGACATATACGATAGTTGCTAGCTTCTTACAATATTGATCACGTAAAATCCATACCATAATATCCGAAGGGAAACAGCTAAGTAGAGACAACAAACAAGACTCTCCTAAAGGACCTTAGTCGAATGGCTCATGAAAATCATAAAGAGTGAAATGACAAATTGCTACTGGCAGTATGGGCTTACAGAACTTCCAAACGAGGTCTTACTTAAGCAACATCATTCTCTTTGGTATATGGTTCTAAGGCAATGAAGCCTATTGAAATCTTAGTTCCTTTTGTACTACCGAGCCCTACTTTGATTTCCTTAATTTAATCAATATTAAGCTCAGCCTGCTTAACATAAATTACTTGACATTAAACTTAAGAAAATACTTTTCTTTAAAAAAAACTTTAAAAATCGAAGTCACTAACTAGTTCAACCAGTGAAAAATGAAATTAGGGTTTTCGGATGAGAAAACTCTAATTTGACCACTAATCTACGAATATTCTAAAAACTTTTGATTTTTAGAAAATTAAACCAAGAAAACTGGATTTTGGGGCTAATCTATTAAAACTAAGCCATGTGAAAATAAAAAATTGATCAGCTTTATTTTTTTATAATTTTTCTAAAAATATTAAAAATATACCTAATTTCACAAAATGTGACTAAAAATGATTTTTTATTATTACGAATTTTCTAAAAAAAGGGAAAAAAAATTTTGTAATGATTGCCCCAAATGTGTCCATGTACCCGTTAATCGAGATCAAACCAGCCATAATTCTTTTTAATAAAATATTTAGTAGATGGGTTATTTTTATTTTAAACAAAACCGAGCCAAGTTTATGTTTTTATCAATTTATTATTTGAAGAAAAACCCTAAAAAATCTAATTTTCCTAAATTAAACAAAAACCCTAATTAATTAAATCTTTTTGACAAACTCAATTTAGATTTTTTTTTTATTTAAACAAAACCTTAAGTGTCAAAAATATTTTTTATTAAAAAATGATTTTTTTTTTCAAGAAAGACTTAACTTAACTAAAAAAATTGCAAAATAAATAATAACAAAAAAAAACCTACACTTAAACATAAAAATAATAATTAATAATAAAGATAAATAACCAATAAAGCAAATTAACTAAAAACTACTAAAATGAATAAATAAATAACTAAAAAATACTAGAAATTTTACCTAACGTCGAATCGTCAATGTTGGGCAGTGATTTGGGCATGCACGAGCAAGCGCTTAGGCAGTATTAAGCATGCACACAAGCAATACTAGGCGACAGCTGCAAGTGAACGTTTGGATGAGAGGTGGGCGAAGGTGATAGGCAATACTGGGTGACACTGGGCAATGTAATGGGTAATGCTAGGCGACGTAATGGGTGGCACTAGGCAAGAGCGATGGGCGACGCGATGGGCGAGGCTAGGCAATGCAATAGACGGCATTGGGCGAGGGCAATAGGCAATGCTGGGCGACATGATGGGCGATAGTCTAGTGGTGGCTTTAGTTGTAGCAATGATACTAGGGTAATGATGTGGTAGTTGTGTAGTAGTGGTGTAGTGTTTTTGTAGTGGTAGCGCATGCGGTTTGTATGGTGGTGTAGGGTGGTACACGGGGCTAATTGGTGGTACATAGTGTATGTGTTGTGTTTTTTAGTAAGAGGGTGATTTTTAAAATAACCGTCCCTAAATCCCTTGCTAATGTGTTATTTAGCTTAAAATCGATATGAAAGATTCGATTGCGATTCTTGAAAGATCTACCCTATTTTCTAGAAATCCTAGTTAGCTCAGGCTTTTCTTTCTAGGCCCGACCCGACCTAATTTAGCCTAATAATTCCCTAATTTGATTTAATTCCTTAAATTAGACAAATTAATTAATTCAGCCCATCTCGCTACTTGATCCAACAACTCAACTTACTCCTACTTGATATGACTCAACTTGCTATGACCTAACTTAATTTTTTTTATCTCTTTTTTTTAATTTTAATTTTTTATATTTTTTATTAACCTAGCTCAATTAACAAAATTAAAAAAAAGTTGGTAAAAATGAGGTGTCTCCAGTTACCTCTCTTTAAAGTGAAGTTCGATTAGAACTTTGCTACAAAAACAAAAGGGATATCCATTTTTACCAAACCCTACTTTGACCTAATTAACTAAGCTATGTTTTATTTTGATGAAGGATATCAACTTGAAAGGTCAATGTAAAGAATAAACAACCATCTTCAAAGGATGAGGCAAATAAATGCCTATCTTGAAAGAACAAAGCAAAAGGTTAGGGGGTCTATCTTGAAAGGATAGGGCTTAATGATGTTTATCTTGAAAGGATAGAACAAAAATTTCAAGGGGGCTTATCTTGGAAGGATAGGGCTTAATGGTGTCTATCTTAGAAGGATATAGCAAAAATTTTAAGGAGTAAAATTAACTTGTTTTAGTTTGGCGGATAATCTAAAGAGGATAAATTTTTTCGAGATTTCAAAAACACTTGTTTTAGTTTGGTGGATGACTCGAAGAAGAGAGATCTCTTTGAGATTTCTTTTTGGTTAATCTAAAGAGGATAGATCTCTTTAAAATTTATTTTGGTGACCCGAAGAGGCTAGGTATCTTCGAGATTGGTTTTGACTAATCCAAAGAGGATAGATTTCTTCGAAATTCATTTTGGTTAATCCGAAGAGGATAAATCTCCTCAAAATTGGTTTTGGTTAATCTGAAGAGAATAAATCTCTTTGAGATTTAAAAAAACTTGTTTTAATTCTCTTGAATATTACTTCCAAGGATTTTGAAGGTCATTTTTCTTAGGCTTAGAAAATTTCTCGGATGATAATCAATTGACATCCTCGCACTGACTTCGGATATTCACTCATTTGATCAACAGAATTTCATCAAAAGACTGTGATTGCTTCTTATTTCTTTTCTTCTTTTTCTTTCCCCTTATTTTTTTCTTTTTCTGAAATTTCTCAATCTTTTAAGTCTTGTAACTATACCATGCTCATGCCTAGAATTTGCTTTTCTCAATACCAAGTTTCAATTTCCACTTTCCATGATTTCTGAACGATAAATCTCTTTTCGAAAGAAACAAAATTAAATTATTAAGAACATTTGATTTCAATTTATTTAGTGATTCAGATTCATTGATGAGGGTTTAGTGTTTAAGTGTATGAAGCTAAGAAACATGGAACACAAGGGTTTATTGGTGAAGTGTTTGTTGGTTAATGACCGTCCGAATTTGAAAACATTCATAGATATCAACTTTACTGATAAATGATGAAAGATTAACTACAAACTCATCAAGGAAAATTGAAATCTTTATTAAACTCAGATTTCATGAATAATACAACTTGACTACATTTGAATTCACTAGTCCCCTTAATTCTAGGCCATCCATCTCTGTCAACACTAATACATCTCCTGATAATACCTTTTTTACCACATAAGGGCCCTCATAATTCGAAGCAAACTTGCCCTTAGGGTCTTTTGCATTCGATAATACTTTCTTCAACACCATGTCTCCCTCTTTGAAGTACCTTGGGTATACTTTCTTGTTAAAAGCTGAAATCATTCGCTATTGGTAACATTGACCATGACATATCATTGCAAGTCTTCGCTCATCTAGGAGATTCAAATGATCCATTCTCTTCTTCACCCACTCTGCTTCATTAAGCTGAGTTTCTACCAATACTCGAAACGAAAGCATTTCTACTTCCACTAGTAATACTGCTTCAATTCAGTATACTAACGAATATGGTATCACACCAATAGAGGTTCTAACTGAGGTTCTGTAAGCCATAAGAGCAAAAGGAAGCATCTCATGCCAATCTCTATAAGTGATCGCCATCTTCTCAATGATTCTTTTGATGTTCTTATTTGTGGCTTCAACGGATCCATTCATTTGAGGTTAATATTGAGTTGAGTTTCTGTAATTGATCTTGAATTGGCTGCACACTTCATCCATCAGCTTATTATTCAAATTCATTCCGTTGTCTATAATAATAAACTCGGGTACACCACATCTTGCAATAATATCTCTTTTCAAGAATTTGACCACTACTCCTTTGGTCACCATAACATACAATATTACTGCTACCCATTTGGTAAAATAGTTGATCACGACTAGAATGAATCTATGCCTGTCTGAAGTATGTCAATTCCCCACATCAAAAAAGGCCAAGGAGCAAATAACACATGTAATTCTTGGAGAGGAGCGTTGATTTTATTAGCATATACCTGGCACAAGTGACAATGCTTCACATGCTTGATACAATCCAATTTCATCATCATCTAAAAATATCTCATTCTCATGATCTTTCTAGCTAGCATATATCCATTCATGTGAGGCCCATAAACTCCTTCATACACTTCTTTCATTAATTTCTCAGCTTCTTCTTCATCCACACACCTTAGCAGTGTTGCATCTGGTGATCTCTTGTACATCATGGCTCCACTTAATAAGAAATGAGTAGCTAATCTTTTTAAAGTCTTTCTATCTTTTCGATTAGTATCTTCAGGAAATTCACCAGTTTGAAGTAACTTCTTGATATCGTGATACCAAGGTTCTTTTGATTCTTTCTCTCCAACCGCAAGGCAAAAAGCCAGTTTTTCTTCCACTTCAATCTTTAAGGGTTGAATTTATATTCCATCTGTGACTTTCACCATCGATGCTAATGTAGCCAGTGTATCGGCAAATTGATTCCGAATCCTTGGAATATAAGTGAATGAAATCTCTTTGAATTTTTCAATTAGCTTGCTTAAATGTTTGTAGCAAGGTATCAATTTCTCATCCTTCATCTTATATTCCCTTAAGATCTAAAGAATTATAAGGAAAGAATCTCCATACACTTCAAATTCTTATATTCTCATATCTAGCGCCATTTTGAGCCCTAAAATGCAGGCTTCATATTCAGCTATGTTGTTAGTATATGGGAATATTAATCTTGCTGCCACAAGGAAATGATTATCCTTAAGAGATACTAATACTTCTCCTATCCGACATCCAAACATGTTGGCTGCTCCATCAAAATACATTTTCCATCTCAACTTCTCACCACTCAATTTGTTTGTCACCATCACATTTTCATTGGGAAATTGTACTTCTGAACCCTTGTCTTTATCTTCTAATGGATATTTTTCTAATTGATCAGATACTGCCTACCCCTTGACTGAACTCTAACTCACATACTTAATATCAAACTCAAAGAGTAGCATTTGCCACTTCGATATTCTCCTAATCAATGCCGGCTTTTCCGTTAAATACCTCAATGGGACATGTTTCGTCAACAACTTCATTAAATAATAGAGAGTATACTGCTTGAGCATATGCATCACCCATATTAGGGCACAACACATCATTTCCATTTTTGAGTATTTTTGCTCGCCTTCTGTAAACTTGCTTAAACAGTATATACGATGCTCTTTTCTCCTCGTTTCATCTTTTTGTCCCAGCACACATCCCATCAATTCTGGAAAGATTGTTAAGTAAAAGATCAAGGGCCGTCCTGGTGTAGGAATGGCTAGTATAAGCGGAATCATGAGATATTATTTGATTTCAGCAAATGCTTGCTCTTACGCTTTATCCCATTCAATGGCTGCATTTTTCCTCAAAAGTTTAAATAACATTTTACATATAACAGTTAGTTGCGACACGAACCAAGCAATGTAATTCAATCTTTCCAGTAGTCTTCGAACTTCTTTGACAATCTTTGGTGCAGGCATATTCATGATTGCCTTAACTTTATCTAGGATTACTTCAATCCCTTTTCTACTAACTACAAAACCTAACAATTTGCTTGAAGTTACTCCAAAGGTACACTTTTTAGGATTCAGCTTTAGTTGAAATTTCCTCAATCGTTCAAATAACTTTCATAAAATATTCACATGTCATGAAACAAGGCAATCATAGTACGCTTGTAAGTTGCCCTAGCATTCTTCAACCCAAAAGACATCACGCGCTAACAAAATGTCCCTTAGGTAGAACAAAAGTTGTTTTGATTTTATCTTCTTCTGTCATTTTAATTTAATTATATCACAAAAACAATCCATAAACGAGAAAAGATGGTTCCCCGCTGTATTGTCTACCAATACGTCAATATGCAGCAAAGGAAAGTTATCCTTTGATGTTGCCTGGTTTAAATCTCGAAAATCTACACAAACCCTAACTTTCCCATTTTTCTTTAACATTGGCACTACACTAACCACTCATTCGGGGTAATCCGATACTTCTATGAATCCAACTTCTTCACTTCTTCTTTTATTTTGAGGAGTATGTCCGGCCTAAATCATCTAAGCTTTTGTCTTTTCAGTTTTATTTCCTCCCTAGTTAGCAACTTGTAAACCACAATAGACGAGTCTAAATCAGGCATATCTTTATAAGGCCAGGTGAATATGTCTAAGTATTCTGATAGCAATTGTGACAACTCTTATTTCTGATCATCCATTAAATTACCACCAATTTTCAAGTTTTGTGGATTTTCTTCCTTCCCTAAATTAATCACAATCATTGGTTCGTCAATAATCACTCTACCTTGTTCATGTCAATGCTAACTCTCCTGAATTTCATTTAGAGTCTCAATATCATCTACAACATCTGTCCCAGTAGGGCCAAAGGTGATATTGGTACTTTCATCATTTACATGCACGAAATATCTATTACGTTCATTGTTTTTATCGGATCTAAAGAATAAATAAAAAATAAATAAAAGGACAACGAATAAATAATAAAGAAGAATCGATATAAAGAAAGGAATGAACTTTATTGAATGAATGAATCAAAATTGTCTAAAAGAAAAGGCTTAACTAATCGGAATAATTATTGAAATCAAATGCTCCTAATTAATCTAATTTTACGTTTCTAAAGAGACCTATTAGTAGGAACGGAAAACCAGTTGCATAAGGAAACTGGTACGTCGACATCTTCTCTCTCATCAGGACCAATGTTGTATTACTCAGTAAGGCCTTGGATAGACTGCCTACTTTAGGTTCTTGAACACTAGTTGGTGCTGGGAATGTCTGGCGAATGTCCAGAAATTCCATGTGAGCATGGTACAGTTGATCTCCTTTCTTGCTTCTGGTTTCAGCCTTCATTTCTCAAATTTCCTCTTCAGTAGGCTTATATCTAAGACTAAATGTTCCAATCTGCTGCTTAGGCTATTTCAAACGACCACATGCCTTCTAGCTTACTTCTTTAATTACATTAACTTCATCGAAAATCTGCAACCCCGGCTCTTCCAATTCTTCATCCCCGACATAGGGAATAGTCGTCTCTTTGTAAATCTTGTCGTCTTGCTCCTCAAGAATAGTAACCAACTACCCTTTAGCAATGAATTTCACTTTCTAATGTAGACTAGATGGAATTGCCCCTGTTGAATGAATCCATGGTCTTCCCAATAGAAGATTGAAAGTTCGTGGTATATCCAGAACTTGAAAGGGAATAATAAACACTTGCAAGCCAATTTTGACTTGCAACCCAATTTCTCTAATTATCTCTCTTTTTTATCCATGAAAAGCTCTTATTGAAATCAAGCTGGGCTTTATCTCGATTGCGTTGACTTCAAGTAAATTTAGTGTTACCAAAGGACATACATTCAGTGATGGCCCTTTATCTATTAGAACTCGAGTAGCCACTTTCCTATACATTTAACCACTATGAAGAGGGGTTTCGTATACCGGTCTCCTTCCTTACCTAGCTTATTTAGCGAGAATAAAATCTGATCCATCTCAAATATCAAGTTCGCTACCAATCCTAGCTTCTCAGTGGAAATCCCTTCAAGTACTTTAACATCTTTCAAAATTTTAATTAATGCCTTTTGGTAAGTATCTGATGACAACAATAAGCCCATTAGAAAGATTTGGGCCGGTACCTTGGCTAACTGGTCCATTATCTTGTATTCACTAGCCTTCACTATTTTCTTGACAATATTCTAATTTTCATCATCCATATCTTCAAAAATCTTTCGAGAAGCCTCTTCCATAATACTCTTCCTCTTAGCTTCCTCATTCTGGTCATAAACTCGTTCCCAGCACGTAAGCCCACCAACCATAGGTGATGAGGCTTTGGCTGTCTAATTTACTGCCTGGTAATCCCAAGGTGCTACTTTGTAATTTTTTTGAGCTATTGGGATATTGAAAGTAATCTTCTTAAGCTTTCCTAATTCTTCAACCTTCTTAGTCTTACCATCATACTAAAATACCAACGGCTGAGGCTCATCTCTGATCATTCCAACCATCTTAGCCGTCTTCTTGGCTTCTGCAATAAGTTTATCTTCTTCCTCAAATTCTGGACCCCATCTAATAGGTGGTGTGTTAGCATATACAACGAGTGAATCGGCATAATCTACCAAATACTCAAACTTCCTTGACGGTTCTCCTAAGGTATCAACCGTCGGATTGCCAGCTTCATATCTTTTTCTAAGCTCCTTATAAATACTTCTCTTTCACAGTTTTGGAATTGTCAAAACCATGATATCATCTTTCTTTACCTTCCCATCCTTCAATAGTTGATATATTCCTAGTCTAATCCAGGTCCTATCTCTGAGATTCATATCCTATAAATACTCGGCTTGTCTCAGATTCCAAGCAATCTCCTCAATAGTGATGGGAAGATTGTCTAGAACAATCTCTAGTTCAAAAACTTCAGCAATGATCATATTGATTGAATTTTCATGATTCGGCAAAGGGTTGTTACCCACGTTGAGAGTAAGAGTTTGGATGAAATCTAATTGAACCAATTTAGCATCAGTAAGATCCAGGATCTTATGTTTAAGCCTCCAACATTGGTCCATAGAATGCCCCACTTACCCCAAATGATAATCACATCAAAGTTACAGGTTATAATCCCTCGGTCTTTGTCCTTCCCTCGGTATTTCAAATGTTAGAAGGTTCTCCTTCCTTAATCATGGAAGAACCTAGCTTAAAGGAATGGGAATATGTGTTAACTGTCTTCTTTGTGGCCAGTTATTCTAATTTGAATTAGGTAAGGGATTAGATCCTCCCACCATGGCTACTGGAAGTACAGGTTGGACAAGGTTGCTGGTATTGACAACGTTTACAGTGGCTTCTTTAGCCTTATTGGAAAATCTCATAGGAGGTGTTTCTTGTCAGCTGATCAGGATTAGGAAGCCTCTCAATAGCAATAGCTCCTTCGATTCGATACCCTAAGGCTACAATTTCTGCAAAATTGGAGCCAAGGTGCTCGACCAGATGTTAGTAATACGGGCTTGCTAGAGTATTAATGAAAGTGAAGGTTAAATCCTTCTCGATTAAGGGTGGAGTCACCCTAGCTGCCACCCCCTTTATCTCTGAGCATATTCCTTAAAGTTTTCATTGGTCTTCTTCCGTAGATTATTTAGATGCCATATGGACAGGGCCACTTCAATGTTGAACTTATACTGGTTATAGAAAATCGGTGCTAACTTATCCTAAGTATCAATCTCATTCAAGTGCAGTTGGGCATACCAGGTTAAAGCGAACCCAGTCAAGTTGTCCTGAAAAGTTTAGACCATCACCTTGTCATACTCCGTGTATCTCTCCATTTTCCTAACGTATAACCTAGTGTAGAGCTTTAGGCAACCAGTTCCATCGTATTTCTCAAATTTCGACACTTTAAATTTTTTCAGGAAGTCATCGTTTTCATATGTCAGCAAATTAATCATCCCCATCTGTTCAAACCGGTTAACCATTTCTAGGGTTTTCATCTTTCGGTCAACTTCTACATAAACTTTCTTTTCATCTCCTGATGTTTTTCCTCAATCTCCTTCCTCCATACCTTAGCATTAGGGACCGATTTTTCATCTTTCAATTCAGGGGGAAGGGTCATTTCTGTCATTAAGAATCTTGATAGCTTAATGAGAGCCTAAATCTGTTTAGCCATCTAGTTCATGCTTTCTTCCAATGTTGCTACTCTCGAGTTGGGCTCGATTTGATTAACATTTCCAGTACCCTGAGTTGACATCTTGGCTTTAAAACGAGTAAATATTGGGCTTTTAGTTGAGTCTGCTCGTTTGGATGCTATCTTCAAAACCCTACGTAAAACCCAAGTTTTAGATTTTTTGATAAATTAAAGATTGATTTTTTTTTTTGTTTTTTGTTTTTTATTCCCTTTTTGCGACTTATGTTATTTTACTGTTTGCCTCTTTTTGTGTTTTTTTTTTAAGTCAACTAAACAAATAAATAAATAATAATAATGAGTAAGAGACTGCACAATTAATAAAAATTTTATTTACTAAACTGCAAATTTATTAATCATAAGACCTAACTTATACAACAGACTAAACAAAAAGAAAAGAAAAAATCCTAACTAATTTTCTCAAAAAGTTTAAATCCTATATCTATATGAGCCGATGGATTTGGCCGGGACAAGCTTCATCAACTTCCCTCATAAGTCTTCATACCATAACATCCCTTTCTCGAATCTTACTTCTCAAGAATTGATTTTCTTCTAGCAGTCTCTCATTTTCCAACTTCAACTCCTCAATGATTCTCTTACTTTCTTAGAACTAGGCTTCAACTCCGACTCGTATGGTGTCTCAGTAGGCCTACTTTATGGGTGAAAGACTTACTGATTCTGGCTCATGTCTGAACATGTTCGGTGCTTCATATCGTATCTTTCCCATCTTGTTCAACTGATCGTAGATGAGTTGCTTAGTAGCTTAATACTCTCAGACTTTACCCCTCAAAGTTCCCACATTAACTATCTTTGTGACTTCTCTCTGTTCCCACAGCTTCACGAGTTCTACTAATCGTTAGATTAGAGTTGCCATGAGTAGACAATGATCTTGATAACTTATTATGACAATGTCCAAGGAGTCTCTATAGGCTATCTCTTGAAGTGAACTCAGCTGTTTGGTGACACAAGCTAGGAAATACCCGGTACAGCCTGTAATACCAATAAGGAAGACTCCTCCATAACGGCTTAAGTGTAGTTGCTCCATCTAGCTTTCCACATAAAGTCTATTGTTGCATTTTGTTGATAACTGACAGCCATCTATTAAACTAAGCTTCATCAGGTACCTTGAGGTGGCGAGCAAAGTCGTCAATCATATTCATATTTTCTCTTAGGGACTCTCTAAGAAGATTCACTCCATACCCGTGTGTGTGAATGAGAAACCACACGGCAAGGATTGTGGGGTTAGCCGTAAAATAACCTTATCTCTACTTCTTCGAGTGGGTAAGTGTCCTGAACTGTTTTGCCAATAACACTGATATATAGGATTTACCAACTAGGAATTGAGTCACTAGCTCAGTAACCCTATAGTGGACTTAACCATATCTAAAGGGAAACAACGCCATTCCAAACACTACTACAATGAATGTGTTGACTCTCTTCTTGACCCACGATTCATATCCTCCATAGAAAATCTGGTGATATCTCTAATAGGCATTTGGGCTTGAAAACTACTCTACTAGTCTTAGGATGCTGAGACATTTCTAGCCCGCTGAAGATAAGAATGGCACCAAGGTCAATTTCTTGACTCCCAACAATGTCATGAAAGTTTTCTCGGGCTGAACTCTGAGATCAGGGATAGCTATGCCTGCTTCGAAGGGTAGGGCACTGAGTAACTACGATTACTCTTCTATAGTAGGTGTCAATACGTATGGGTCAAAGTTGAAAACTATAGATTCTGGATCCCAATAATAGATAAGGGTCTAAATTAGAGGCCAATGGAGCTAGACCCACATAAGGGATACGATTGGTCTGATTTTCTTACGAATGTGATTTTGCTTGGCAGAAGGAAGCTGGTTCAACCAAGCACTCAGGATGACCTCAAGGAAGAAATACTTATCCAACTGGATTTCATAGATAGGCTCTAGACTGACATAATCAAACATATAAAATGCAATATGTTACATACAGATGCAATGCAGTATGGATGGGTAATTAATAAATCATAGGAAATGTGATGAATCCACAGTCAAGAAATACCCTTATATATGAGCAAGTATGAAATAGGATTTTTTTTTTTTAAAAAAAAAATGAGGCTCGTGAATACTTATATATAAGGGTCACTGGTTTTTTTTTTTTTAATTTCCCTTTTTCGGAAAAAGAAAATCGAACCCACTGTAGATTAATCGGGCTTTTCCTATAATTTAAAAATAACTAACCCTTTTTTTGAAAAGGATGATGCAAGAAGGTAAGGTCTATGAGTCCCAGGCTCTATAGCTTCAAGGCTTTCTAAAGAGAACCCTGGTGGGCTACATCGAAGTCTAAGTGGGTTCGCCTATCATTGCTAGGCAGTGGTAATAACCCTAACAACTTAAGGGTTATACAATGGTGACTTGTCTTAAGTTCCTAAAGTGGCCTTAGTCCAACCACATTTAAACACATAGATGGTTACTTAAAAAATAAAAATCCCCTATCCTTATGAATGCCCATCGGGCCAGGTTTTTTTTTTTTTTTTTTTTAAGGCCCGCATCTTAAAAAAAACAATTAGTACAACTATAATATAATACAAAAAGAAAAGAATAATACAAAAGCCAAAAAAAAATTTAACTTTCACATAGCTAGCCCACTAAGCGTCCTCAATGGAGTCGCCAATTCTATCAAGTCCTATTTTAATTTCCTTAATTTAAATTATATTAAACTCAGTCCGCTTAATATAAATTATTTGACATTAAACTTAAGAAAATACTTTTCTTAAAAGAAAAATTTTAATTGGAGTCGCCAACCGGTTCAATCGATACAAAATGAAATTAGGGTTTTCGAGTGAGAAAACCCTAATTTGACCATTAATCTACTAATATTCTAAAACATTTTTATTTTTAGAAAATTAAACCAGAAAAACCAAGTTTGAAGGTTAACCTATTAAAACTAAGTCACAATGTGAAAATAAAAAATTGATGGACTTTATTTTTTTATAATTTTTCTAAAAATATTAAAAATATACCTAAGTTCACAAAATGTAACTAAAAATGATTTTTTATTATTCTGAATTTTCTAAAAAAGGGAAAAACTTTTTTTTTTCAATTTTTAACGATTGCCCCGAAAGCATTTACGTACTTTACTAATCGAGATCAAACTAACCATAGTTCTTTTTATAAAATATTTAATAGGTGGGTTATTTTTATTTTAAATAAAACCGAGCCAAGTTTACGTTTTTATTAATTTATTATTTGAAGAAAAACCCAAAAAAATCTAATTTTCCTAAATTAAACAAAAACCCTAATTAATTAAATCTTTTTTACAAACTCATATATTTTTTTTATTTAAACAAAACCCTAAGTGTCAAAAATATATTTTTATTAAAAAATGACTTTTTTTTTCAAAAAAGACCTAACCTAACTAAAAAAAACTTGCAAAATAATAAATAACAAAAAAGACCTGCACTTAAATAAAAAAAATTAATAATAAATATAAATAACCAATAAAGCAAATTAATAAAAAACTACTAAAATGAATAAATAAATAAATAAAAATAAAAATAAACTGCTAGAAATTTTACCTAACATTGGATCGTCGATGTTGGGTGGTGATCTAGGCATGTACAGGCGACACTGTGGGCGAACATAGGTAGTGAACTAGGCGTGTACAGGTAAGCGCCTAGCTGGCACTAGATGTGCGCATGGGCGATATTGGGCGATAGTTGTGAGTAAGCGTTTGGGTAAGAGCCGGGCGAGGGTAATAGGCGACACTAGGAGATACAATGGGCGATATTGAGAGATGCTGGGTGATGCTAGGCGACACGATAGACGATGGTCTAGTGGTGGCTCTGGCTGTAGTGGTGGTGCTAGGGTAATGATGTAGTCGTTATACAGTAGTGGTGTGGTGTTTTTACAGTGGTAGCGTGTGGGGTATATGTGGTAGCACGTAGGGCTAATTAGTGGCACGTAATGTATGTGTTGTCTTTTTGAGTAGGAGGGTGATTTTTAAAAAAACCGTCCCCAAATCCCTTACTAATGTGATATTTATAAGCTCAAAATCGAATCTTTTGTATCAAAGATACAAAAGATTTGATTGCAATTCTTCTAAGATTTACCTTAACTTCCAAAAACCTTAGTTAACTTAGGTTTTTCTTTCCAAGCCTAACCTAATCTAATTTAGCCCAATAATTCCCTAATTTGTTTTAAGTGCTTAAATTAGACAAATTAATTAATTTAGCTCATCTCGCTACTTGATCTAATAACTCAACTTACTCCAACTTAACATGACTTAACTCATGACTCAACTTACTGTAACCTAATTTAATTTTTTAATTTTTTTTTATTATTATTATTTTTCGTTTAATTTTCTTTTTTTTTAATTGTATTTTTTATTTTTTATTAACCTAGCTCAATTATCAAAATTAAAAAAATTGGCAAAAATGAAGTTTCTGCATGCACGCTGAGCCCTCAACACTGAATTAAAACCAGACAGTCTACGTATGCTAGATCTTGAAGCCTTAGAAGAAAGGTAAGGCACTGCTAAGCGTAACCTTACTAATTACCAGAGATGACTTAATATTGCTTATGACTACCTAGTCAAGAAAAGATCTTTTCAATAAGGCGACATTGTACTTTACGCAACAGAGCATGTGCAGCGAGGTGTTTCAACACCAAAATTTACACCAAAGATGGAAGTCCCTTTTATAATTCATAAGGTCTATGACAGTGGCTATTGCAAGCTCCTTAATCCAAAAACCGATGCAATAACCCCTCCTGTTAACTTTTAATACGTTAAAATTTTTCATTTATAAATCAAACAATGTATTTGCAATTCACATAAATGAAACATTCAACTTCCATTACCCTATTTCTTTACGTTCTTTTACTTTCTTTTTCCTTGTTGTTGTTGCACAGTTAGAAGTTTATCTCCTTAGCGCACAGTTTTAAGTATGTATTATATTCTTGTCGCCTTATTGCTAAAAAGTTAGAGATACGTCTCCTCAAGCGCATAAGGCTAATTCATGAATAAGTAAAGAGAAAGAAATATAAGGATAAGTATTGGGAAATACCTCTTGACCACTAATAATATAGTTGGTACATGTTACTATCACTACTTAGGCACAATTGACTATTTTATCTTATGTGCTCAACTTATTGTTGCTAGCAAGTGAGAGCCTCCCTCTAATGCACAACACCATGCTCTAGGCTTCACAAGCCATAAGGAGCAAATCCTACTATTATGACATTTCTTTTACAACATTGCTGCTAAGTGAGGCACTATCTCCTAAAGTACATAATCACCCACGTAGGCTTCAGTAGCATAAGCTAACTCTAGGCAAAGAAGGCTTGTTATTTAATACAACTAAGCAATTGAAATAAATAAAGAATAGAAGGATAGGACGAAAGAAATTAAAGTTTATTTAATAAACAAGTTCTATTTGAAAGTGTTGAAAAAAATAACTCGACTACCAAAAAAAAGGGAGAAGAATGAAAAACAGCAAAACAAATGAATATAGCCAAACTCCCACTAAGGATGGCAATCTAAACCTACTATGGACTTAAGGTCTGTATTGCCTAATAAATCTTTTGCTTCATGATCTATCTCGTCACTAGCACCTTCAAAGGCTTGAATCCTTACCACTAGCTCACCTTAACTTCTCATAGCGGCACCATAACTCAACAATCTCTTAGCTTTGGTAGCATTGGGCTTTAAGCTCCCAACCTTAAATTTTAAAAGATGAGCCTCTTCAACATAGCTAATTAGTTGCTGTAGCTTATCATCTGATAAAGGCCTCTAAAACTTCTTAAGTAGTGATGCAACTTCCCCTAAAATTTTCACCATGGTATTGGCTAACTCGGTCCCTAACATAGGAGACTCACTCAAAAAATCTTAGTCCATAACTTAAAGTTGCTCCAATGGTTCTAGTAGATGAGAAGGAATGTCAAATCCATGAAAGGAAATTATCACCCTTAATGGTGCAAATCATGACCAAGAGCAAACAAGGCCGGTTGCTAGATGGGTCTAAGCTTACAGAAAGCTCAAAAAAGGACTAATGGGGAAAGGTATGAAAAGAGTGACAAAAAGGAATGGAGCACTAAGTAAAAACCCACGAACAGTTCTAGAGGATATGATGTACCAAAGGAACTTCTGAGGACCCACAATACAATTCAATATGATGCGCAAATTGATTTGGTGAGGTTACTCGCCACTTGACCTTGCTTAAGGGAAGTATAAGAGTGATGCCGACAATAAACAAGTAGTGTTTACACAAGGAAGAAAGTACTTAAGTGTATTAAAGGTAATCTAATCATCTTACAACTTCAAATACAGGGGTATTTATACCTGCAAACTAAGGTAACTTGCCTAAAAGGGAAAAGATAAAAAGGGCATTTCCTAAAAGGGTAATATACATGTTACAAAGAGGCAAAAATGAATATACAAGGAAAATAATCACTGGTGCTACAAATTCTACATGTGATACTGTATACATGGCAATGAGGCATTGGTAGGGTCATTAGGAGATGCGGACAAAAAAATACGAACAGATGAGCTTGTCTGAGTAGGGATAACTCAATCAGTCCAGATTGACTCTCTTGGCTTCTCGGCAAGGATGATGCCGAGTGATTAGGCGGCTCGACAATAGAGAGTAATCGTCAACTCGACAGGTCACAGAATAAAAGGCGGTCATACGATACGGTATTAAAGGTGACTCAGTAAGTAAGTAAGTACTTGGCCTCAGCAAGTAAGTACTCGACCTCAGCTTCAGCAAAGGTTGGTTGGAACATAAGGATTCGTCGTGCCAAACCCTCTAGTCCTTGGGCTCGGTTGTAGGTCAGGAGTCCCGTAGCTTGATTCACATCATTTTCTCTGGGTTGTTTTGGATTTGGGATCAAATCTGAATGGTGTTCGCTTAGTCCTTCAACATAGTGGTATGGACTGAGGTAGGCAATGTGTAAGGCGTCAAAAACCCCATAGTTTGAGGTCGGAAATGTTGAAGGCATCAAAAACCCCATAGTCCTTAAGTAGCTCCAACTTATAGGTATTGTCACTAATTTTCTAAAGGATTCTGAAAGGTCGTTCCACTCTTGCAAATAACTTGTTCTTCCTTTTGTTCGAGAACTACTCCTTGTTAAGGTGTAGCCATACCAATTATCCCAGCTGAAATTGTTTGGTCGATCGACCCTTGGTCTTTTCACGCATTCTTCTGGTAGCCTGGTCGATGCATCGAGTGACCTTGTCATAGATGTACTGAAGGAATTATGCTTTGGCCGAAGCATCAGGGTCCTTTTGCAAGGGTACGGGTACAGGGGCGTAATTGAGGGGTAACTCAGGATTAAATTCATAGACCACTTCAAAGGGGGTCTGCTTGGTGGTGTCATGTACGGTTCGATTATAAGCAAACTAGACCACTGGTAGGTAGATGTCCTAATCAACCAAGTTCATGTCTACTACAACTCAGAGTAGTGAACCTAAAGTACAATTAACTACCTTTGTTTAGCCGTCGATTTAGGGGTGACATGAGGTATTGAAGCGTAATTTGGTTTCCAGCTGATGCCATAAGGTTCTCCAAAAATGGCTCAAGAACTTCAAGTCTCTATCGGAGACCACACTTCTCGGTACGCCATGCACTGCACAACCTCCTGTAAGAAAAGCAAAGCAATAGATAAGGCATTGTTAGTTTTGGTACAGGGCACAAAGTGTGCTATCTTACTGAACCGATTCACGACGACCATTATAGAATCTTTTCCTTAAGCAGTTCTAGGCAGTCCGAGAACAAAGTCCATGCTTAGTTTGGTCCAAGGCCTCATCGGGACAAGTAAGGACATTGCTTTCCCTTTGGCTCAGTTTTGGCCTTTTTACATACAACACAGCTTTCGACTACTCGGTGCACATCTTTCATAGGGAACAAGTCAGCATGCATAATTTCCTCCCTCAAAGTAGATAGCCATCCTCCACATAATACTCATCCACTATCCTCCCATCTATGCATTGCAAAATTATTGGTCCAAAGTGTAGATCCTTGGAGCATTTTTCTTTGATACTTGCAAAATCAAACAATCTGGTCTGCAATTCTAATAAGAGCACATGCCTCCTCAAAAGAGTATCTGCAACTACGTCGCTCTTTCCTTACTTATATTTGATCACAAAATCGAATCCCTAAAGGAATTCAACCCATTTCGCCTACCGCTTAGATAGTTTGGTTTGACTTCAGAGGTATATATGACAAATTTTCTTAGCAATAGATAGTACTGCTACACTTACAGTGCTCGGATTAGCGCTAAGAGCTATTTCTCATACACGGAGTAATTTAACTAGGGTCCTTAGAGCTTCTCACTGCGGAAGGCAATTGGTTGGCCTTCCTGGATTAGGACAACGCCTATTCTTATGCCTAACGTATCGCACTTTAACTCAAAAAATTTGTCGAAGTTGGGAAGCATTAACATCAGGGCGGAGTTCAAATTCTTCTTTATCTTGGCGAAACTCCTCTCCTCCCTTTCTCCCTATTGGAAGTCGATGTTTTTCTTCGTTAATTTAGTAAGGGGTGCAGCGAGGGTACTGAAGTTCATGATGAACCTTCGATAAAACGAAGCCAGTCCATGGAAACTTCTCACGTCAACATAAGTAGTAGGGGTCGACCATTCAACAATTGCTTAGATCTTCTTATCGTCAACTCGTAAACCTCTTCCACTGACTACATAGCCCAAGAATACCACTTCCTCCTACCAAAAGCAACATTTCTTTAGGTTATCGAATAATCTCTTGGCACGGAAAAAATTTAAGATTGCTTGGATGTTTTCACAGTGACTAGGCATGTCAGCACTGTAGATCAGGATGTCGTTGAAGTACATTACAATACACTTCCCAATAAGATATCTTAGTACATGGTTCATAAGCCTCATGAAGGTGCTTGGGGCATTTGATAAGCCGAAGAGCATGACTATCTACTCGTAAAGTCCATGTCGAGTCTTGAACGCAGTCTTCCACTCATCTCCTAGTCTCATTTAGATTTGATGGAAGCCAGACCTGAGATCAATCTTGCTAAAAATTTGGGTTCTACCCAATTCATCCAACATGTCTTTTAGCCTCGAGGATCAGATACTTGTATTTGATCATGATTTTGTTTAATGTTCAATTGACAACACATATCCACCAGGTTCCATCTTTCTTTGGCCCTAGAAGTGCAAGTATAGCACGAGAGATGAGACTCTCTCTTACGTATCCTCTTTCCAGCAACTTATTAACTTGTCGTTGAAGGTCAAAAGCCTGCTCGGGATTTATGCGATAAGCTGGCTTATTCGATAGTGTAGTGCCGATTATTAAGTCAATGTTATGTTCTATGCCTTGGGTCGGGGGTAACCCTTCAGGTAACTATTATGGGAACAAGTTGGCATATTCATCCAACAGTTCCTTCACATCCTAGGGTAAATCATCTCGTTCCTTCATTTCCAATAGTCGGCTGACCAATAGGAGGGTCGACTCATTGGCATTAATAGCCTCTTAGAGCTCGACTTTACTCATCACCAGAGCCTTCTTCGATCCACAAGTAAATTTCATCTGTAACTTGTAAACTTCTCTTATGGCATCGGATTTAGCGTGATCTTCTGATCATCCTTCTTAAGCATATAGGTATTCCTGTAACCGTCATGGATGACTTCCTATCAAATAGCCACGGTCTTCGTAATTGCCGATAATGATCAACAGCAATATTTGCCAAGTGACGTATAATGCTCCCTTCTCACTTAACCAGTGCAACTTATACGGCTTTGGATGTGCCATAGTTGGCAACCTCGGTTTTGAGACTAAGTCGGCTTACGCCACATTGGTGTAGCTTCCACTGTCCATGATGAGGGCGTACGTCTGTTAATTCACCTTGCAGGTGATATGAAATAAGTTCTCTCTCTACTCCTCCTCTCATGAGGTTTCCATGCTCATAGTGCATCCGACAACCATAGGTAGTTGGTTTAAGTCCTCGACATACATATCTTCCTCAATCAACTCTTTCTCGGCATTCTCCTTCTCTGCAAAAACCTCCTCCTCCTTAGGTTCCTTATTCGTATTCTCTACGTCTAACTTCAGGATATCTCTCTTGATGACCACCATCCTTCGGTTTGGGTACCAAGCAACCATGTGTCCGAACCCTTGACACTTAAAGCAGTTGATCCGACTGGTCTTCCTACCAGACCCCTGCTCCTTCTCATACATTAAGGTTGGCACTGCATCTATAGGTCGGCTTTTTTGCTCGGTTCTAACATCAACCCTTTTACTCAACTTGGTATTCGATAGAGTCCAGTTACTTACCTATCCTGATTGGCTAATCGGCATTCAAGTCATTGCTTGGCTTCTTCTTTACCTCTCTACACGTTGGGCAATCCTAACAATTTCATCCATCGTGTCAAATCATTGGAGTTCCACAATGTCTTAGATGTCTTCTCTTAACCCACTAACAAATCTTGAGACTGTTCGAGCTGGTGCTTCCTCCACTTCACATTGTATCAAAAGCATTTGGAATTCCTGAACATACTCATCAATAGTTTAGCTTACTTGTCTTAACTCTTGAAGCCAAGTAAAATTATCTTAGAGATATGTTTCCGACACGAATTTGTTTTTGAGCACTCTCTTCATCTTGGTCCAAGTATTGATCTTTCGGTACCCCTCTCTCCTTCTCATGGCCTAAAAGTTCTTCTACCACATGATGGCATATTTAGAAAATTCAACAGTAGCAGTCCTTACTTTCTTGTAATTCTCATATTGGTAATAATCAAACATATGCTCTATCTTCTCTTCCCAATCCAAATACTCGTCAGTATTCCTAAATCCATTAAAACTCAAAATTCGAAGCTTCACATGGTCGGATGCTTAGGGGAATCATACACGCTCCTTTTCAAAATACTCTTCGTCTTCCTCATTAAGCTCTCTCATGTCTATCATTCGCTTTACTTGTCCGCTAACTCCTCCACCTTGAAATGGTTGCGCTAGATTATAAACTCTAACAAGTCGAGCAGTTTATGGAGTGTTGTACATGGCCTCAGTGGGTTGGCAAGACAGTGCATGAATAGCTCGGGTCAGATCTATCAAGAGATTTACTACCTTATTGAGCCTCTCGTCAATGCTTCTGGGAGTTTCCTGAGACTAACGCCTATGGTGGACAACTCTACTATCATCACCAATGCCAACATTCATATTTGGGTCCATCATTTTCTTTTTCTCATAGATTCAGAATTTAAACAAACAGTTCAAAAAGTGAACAACTAATAACACAACAGACAAATGAACTCAATAACTGACTCTGTTTCACACAGGCAAAACAAAGCACAACAAAAATTCAAGAAGAACTAATTTTAGTTCACACAAAACCTCTGCATTGATACTAAGATGGTACAAACCACGATTAAGAGTAGATAAGGCCGATGGCTAGATGGATCCAAGTTTGCAGAAAGCTTGAAAAAGGGCTAATGGGGAAAGGTACTAATGAGTGACAAAGACAAATAGAGTAGTAAGCAAAAACCCACAAACAATTCTAGAGGATATGAGGCACCAAAGGAACTTTCAAGGATTCACAACACAATTTGATATGATGCACGAATTGATCCGATGAGGTTACTTATCACCTAACTTTACTTAAAGGAAAGGATAAGAGTGATGTCGAGAGTAAACAAGTAGTGTTTACGCAAGGAAGAAAGTACTCAAGTGTATTAAAGGTAATCTGATCATCTTACAACTGTAAGTACAGGGGTATTTATACTCGCAAACTAGTGTAACTTGCCTAAAAGGGAAAAGACAAAAATGGCATTCCTAAAGGGGCAATGTACATGTTACAAAAGGGTAAAAATGAATATATAAGGAAAATAATCATTGGTGCTACAGATTTTACATGTGATACTGTACACATGGCGATGCAACATTGGTGGGATTGTTAGTAGATGCAAACAAAAAAATACGGACATATGGGCTTGTCTGATAAGGATGGCTTAACCAATCTTGATTGACTCTCTCGGCTTCTCAGCAAGGATGATACCAAGTGATTGGGTGGCTCGACAATAAAAAGTAATTGTCAACTCGGCATGCCATAGAATAAAGGGCGATCATATGGCACAGCATTAGAGGTGACTCAGTAAGTAAGTACTCGTTAAGGGTTGGTTGGAACATAAGGATTCGTCGTACCAATGTTCCACTCATCTCATGAAAGTGCCCAGGGCATCGACAAGCCAAAGGGCATGACCACTTATTCGTAAAGTTCATATGAAGTCTTGAACACAGTCTTCTATTCGTCTCCTAATCTCATGTGGATTTGATAGTAACCAAACTTAAGATCAATCTTGCTAAGAATCTTGGCTCCACCGAATTTATCCAACATGTCTTCTAGCTTCGGGATCGAATACCTATATTTGACCGTGATCTTGTTCACGGCTTGGCTATTTACACACATTCGCTAGGTTTTATCCTTCTTTGGCGTTAGAAGTGCAAGCACAGCGTAAGGGATGAGACTTTCTCTTATATAGCTTCTCTCCAGTAACTCATTAACTTAACGTTAGAGCTCAGAAGCTTACTCGAAATTCATCCAATAAGCTGGCTTATCTGCAGTATAGCACTGGGTACTAGGTTCATGCAATGCTTTATGCCTCGAGTTGAAGGTAACCTCTCAGGTAACTGTTCTAAAAACAGGTCAGTATATTCATCTAACAATTCCTTGACCTCCTAAGGTAACTCACCCTGCTCCTTCATTTCCAACAGTCGCCCAACCAACATGAAGGTCAGCTCATTAGCATTTATGGCCTCTTAAAGCTTGGCTCTACTCATCACTAGAGCCTTCTTCGATCCATGAGCAAGTTTCATCTACAACTTATTAGCTTCTCTCTATAGCATCAGATTTAATGTGATCTTTTGATCATCCTTCTCAAATATATATGTGTTCCTATAGCTGTCATGCATAACTCTCTTGTCAAACAACCACGGTCTTCCTAACAATACGTGGAAAGCACACATATGCAGTACGTTATAGAGAATCTAATCAGAGTAATCTCTATAATGATCGACAGTAGTATTTGCCGAATGACATGTAAGGCTCCTTTCTCACTCAACCAGAGCAACTTATATAGCTTCGGATATGTAACAGTCGGTAACTTTAGTTTTAAAACAAGATCGATTGACACTACATTAGTGCAGCTTCTACTATCTACAATGAGGATGCACGTTTGATCATTCACCTTACAGGTGGCATGGAACAAATTCTCTCTCTGCTCCTCCTCTCATGAGGGTTCTACGTTCATAGTACGTCAGACAACCATGAGTAATTGATCTAAGTCCTCAGGAAACACATCTTCCTCAATCAACTCTTTCTCTGTAGGAACCTTCTCCTCCTTAGGTTTCTCATCTGTACTCTCCACTTCTAGCTTTGAGATGTCCCCTTTGATGACCATCGTTCGCCAATTCGGGCACTAAGCAGCTATATATCCGAACCCCTAGCACTTGAAGCACTTAATCTAGCTGGTCTTTCTACTAAACCCTTATCCCTTCTCATATGTTTGAGTCAATACTTCATCATCAAGTTGGCCTTTCTGTTTGGATCTAGCATCAACCTTCCTTTTAGGCTTGGTACTCGATAGAGTTCGGTAAGTTGCCTATCTAGGTCGCCTAGTTGGCATCCTCGCCGGTAATCAGCTCCTTCCTTGCCTCTCTACTTACTGGGCAATCCTAACAGCCTCATCTATGGTATCAAATCGTTAGAGCTTCACGATGTCTTGAATGTTTCCTCTTAACCCAATAACAAACCTTAGGACTATTCGAGCTAGTGGTTCCTCCACTTCATAGCGATTCATGAGCATTTGGAACTCTTGAACATATTCGTCAATAGTTTAACCTCCTTGTCTCAAATCCTAAAGTCGAGTGAAAGTATCTTGGAGATAGGTTTCCAACAAGAACCTGTTTCTAAGCACTCTCTTCATCTTGAGCCAAGTGTTAATCTCTTGGTATCCCTCTCATCTTCTCATAGCCTAAAAATTCTTCTACTACATAACGGCATACCCAGAGAATTCAACAATAGCAATTCTTACTTTCTCATAATCCTCACATTGATAGTAATCAAACTTACACTCTACCTTCTCTTCCTAATCCAGATACTCATCAACATTCCTAAATCCATTTAAACTTGGAATCCGAAGCTTCACATGGTCGAATGTTTTGGGGATTCGTACACACTCCTCTTCAAAATACTCTTCTTCCTCTTCATCAAGCTCTCTCAGGTTTATCCTTCGCCTTACTCTCCCGCCAACTCCTCCACCTCGAATGGATCAACTTGGGTTTTGACTTCTAATAAGTTGAGCAGCTTGTGGAGTGTTTTGCGTAACTTCAATGAGTCGAAAAAATAGTGTATGAATAGCTTGGTTCAGATCTTTTAAGAGGTTAGCTACCTCATCAAGCCTTTCATTAGTATTTCTCAGAGTTCCCTAAGACTATCGTCCATGGTAGACAACTCCATTGTAATCACTAATACCAACATTCATATTTAGGTCTGTTATTTTTCTTTACAGATGCAAAGCTTAAACAAACACTTCAGGAAGTTAACAATTAACAATACAGTAATCAATTGAACACAATAACATGCTTTGTTTCATACATGCAAAACAAAGTATAACAAAGCTTCAACAAAAACTACTACAGTATATATAAAACCACTGCTCTGATACCAAGATGTTGCGGATCATGACCAAAAACAGATAAGGCCAATTACTGGATAGGTCCAAGCTTGTAGAAAGCTAGAACAAGGATTAATGGGGAAAGTGCAAAAAGGGCAAAAATGAAGATTGAAACGGTAAGCAAAACCCATGAACAACTCTAAAGGATATGGCACACTAATAGAACTTTCGAGAACTCACGGCACGATTCGATATAACACACGAATCGATCTAGTGAGGTTACTCACCACCTATCTTTGCTTAAAAGAAAGGATAAGAGTACTTCTAAAAGTAAACAAACAGTGTTTATGCAAGGAACAAAAGGAACTCAAAAAGTATATTAAGAATGATCTAATGTGATGCCTTTCCAACTACAACTACAAAGGTATTTATACCCATAAGTTAAGGTAACTTGCCTAAAAAGGAAAAGAAAAAAAGGACATTTTCTAAGGAAGTAATGTATAAAATACAAAATGGTAAAAATGAATATATAAGAAAAATAATCATTGGTACAACGGATTCTACACATGATACTGTACATGTGGCGATACTATATTAGTAAGGTCATTAGAAGATGTGAACAAAAACTACGGACAAATGACTTATCCGAGCAAGGATGGCTTAGTCAATTTAGAGTCTATTTCTTAACTTTTTAGTAAGGAAGATGTCGAATAATTGGTCAACTTAGGTGCGAGAGAGTAATCATCAACTCGGTATACTATAGAGAAATGGGTGGTCATACAACTCGGCATGAAGGCTGACTCAGCAAGGAAGTACTCGGCCTCGATAAGGGTTGGTTAGAACAGAAGGATTTTTCGAGCTAGCCCCTCCAGTCCTTAGGCTCGACTACATGTTAGAGGTCTAGTAGCTTAATTCCAATCAACGCTACTTACACAACACGCACATGACCACCCCAATTGAACTCCTACATCTATAGTACTTAATTAAAGAACTCCTTAGACCATGTCTTCTAACCTAATGAGTCAAGCCTAAATAAACAATAGGCTAAGTCCAATAATTAGTATGACAATTTCCAGCCCTTTACAGGTAGTAATCACCAACAATGAAAAGACATATCCATTTTAAATGGCAAGATAGCTCAATGACAATGGAATACTACTATAAAGATCTATGAGGATGACTCGAGTGAATTTCAATGATAAATAATCTGAATATACTATTACAAGAATGCGCATACTTACCTGTGAGTTGCTTAGGTACGAGCATGAGAACTAATTTGGAAGCATAAGTACGTACGAGCCTAATTTTAGGCATGTGTGCATAGATACTTGGACATGAGAGGCAAGATAAGATCCTTGGGCTACCTAAGCATGATAACGTAAGCACACGAGCTTTATTTTTTTTTTTTATGTTAATGTTAAAATAAAATATAATCAATTTTCTCTTAACAAATATGCCATTAAAAAATATTTCTTGGATATAAACCCTTTACAGTATAAAGTTAATATTTTGTTTCCTCCCCCATCAATATGTTAGGTGGTGATTTCGAGCACCATTTGTCTTAATAATAGGACCCCTTGTCTTATTTCTAGAGGTATGTAAGTGGGTTTAAGCCCGTAGGTCGGTTCATTTAACCCCTTTTTTGAATGGGTTTGGGCTAATGTTTTTTAACTTATTTAAAAAGCAAGCTAAATAAACCTAATCCTTTTAACCTACAAACCAATGTAGGCTAGTCTGAGCTGACTCGTTTAACACATTTACGCCTTTAACTTACGAGTCAACTCATTTAACCTATTTTTTAAACAAGTTTAGATCAAGGTTTTTTTGCCCATTTAAAAAGAGATCAAAATGAGCTCGGCCCAAGGTTGACCTATTTAACCCATTTGCACACCTCAACTTATTTTAGCAACATTGTTAAGGCTCATGGACACTTTAATGAACTCTGCCTTAAGCAAGAGATGGTAGGGGGTAAAAGCCACGTTCATCTAAGCTGAAATTTAACTCACATATTAGACTATAAAAGCCGAAGGTGTTTAAACTTCTTGTACCATAAAGGAAAGTATCAACTTTATGTATGCTTTAATTGACCACTCAAACATCAAAATTTCTCCTTTCCTCCACCCCAAGAATCCAATACTCGATTTATCAACAGTTTAGTGTAAGCTTTTGAGCTAGAAGTATTTTGACTCTCAATCCCTTATCTTCTGTACATAATAATTTGTTTGCTTTTCTAAAAAGACAAGGTATGGAACCAATTAAATGATTGCTAGACTGTGGTGCTTAAGATGATTGCTACATTTTTTCTATGCAAAAATAGTATAAGTGTTTAAGCAAATTGATGACATGTTAAATTTTGTAATTTGACCCAACTTAAAAGACTCGCTTATGAAAAATTAAGTGAGGAAATTCTCTAAGAAATTAACAAGTTGGATTAATTCTACATAAAATGGACCAACTAGGCTCAAATGATTAAAATTGATAGAAAAGAACTTAAATCAAATCAAATGGAACTTAATTTAAGTTGTTTCATGTAAGTTATAGGTAGCATCTGCATACTAGATCAATTAGCATCCACATACCAAGTCGAAAGAGGATGCAAAGTCAAGTTAAGGCATTACGTTCTAATGCCATCTTAGTTAGTGTCCAAATGCTCGCTAAAAACATGTAGCACTCAATTACTCCTAGCATTGGGATACCAAAGAGTTAAAAATTGCTCACTAAAGCTTTTCTCTCTTCTAGTATGAATGTCATCCAATGTCACCGTCCAAATTCCAACTTTTTACCAAACAATCTACTACGTATCTCTTAAACCCTAATTCAGCTAAAGTTGCTATATATGTAGCATCTAGATGTCATTACTGCTAGCACCTAAACATTATCATTGCTAGCATCTAGACGCCACCCATTTTTTATAAAAAGCTGGTAAATATAGCAATCTAGGAGAAGCTACATTTTCTTTAAGATTTTGGAGAGTATTTCATAGGGTTTTAGCTTATGAGATAGATTTAACTTAGTTATAATAGATCTAGCGTAGTTTTTGTTATTTTCCTTTTATTTTGAAGGCTCGGGAACATATTGGAGTCATTAGCTTGTGAAGATTTCAACATTTAAAGTTTGGGTTTTTGTCCATTATTGTAGTTTATGCACAGTAGTGATTCTTAACCCTTCTCTTAGTTGATATAAATGAAGTTGATGATGTTATCTTTGTTTTTGAACGTTCTTGCTATTATAATGAGTGGCTAAGAGTTTTATGTTGGGTTTACAGTATTTTAATGCATTTCAAGGTATAATACTTGTTGTTTAAGAGTATGCATATATCTTTGAACGCTTGATTAGTATAGTATTCTTAAAGGCTTATTAAGTTGTAGGATAAACGTGTTTAGTAAACTTAGGTTTCTCAAATGTTCAACCAAGTATTTAAACTCTATTAGAGAATGTCTATGGTGTTTTTACTTATTCCAGAACTACAAATTTAGTAGAAATCACTTGAATTCACTCACTTTATGTAGTTGCAATTATGGATCATAAGGTTGACCCATTGATTAATCCATATCTAAAACTATAGTGTTTAGCCTATGATAGAGACTATTCATTTAGCAAATCATACATGAAAACACACCGTAATTAGGGTTTTCACTATACAGTCAATTCTATCTACCCAACCAAGGAGATGAGTTCAAGTAAATTCCATTAATTCTCATTTAAAGATTATGCGATATACTCAAATTGACATAATATGCCATTTGGTATTATTGTTCAAAGTATTCAACACTATTATTCAATCTACCTTACTTAAGATAGATAGCAATCAATATAGTACTTAATTAAAATCCTTCCCCATAGATATGACCTTAACTCACCCTTACTATATTACAATCATGACCCAATGCACTTATTAGTAACATTCACTTTTCAAAAGTGGCTTTCAAAAATATTGATTTATTGTGTTAAATTTTCAAGTGTATAAAGCAAATCACAAATTATACACCTCATCATTAAGCACAATAGATTCTTCCACAGGATTTTCTACACCTATGTTGTGGTGGTGTTCCTTAAGGCATTCAACAACATATGGCTTAAATTGAGGATTAAGAATTGTTGTAACATAGAATAGGTAAGGAAAGGGTTAAAAGTAATCCTGGACTTTGGTTACCATTGCAAACACAATAGGTAAGAGTATCGGATCACCAAAATATCTTCTTACCATGTCCAATAAATCAATAAGGTAAGGGAGTATAATGTTTCTCATGGGGTAATAAGAGCTAGGCAAGTGATTTGTTGGTCTTAGGATGGGCTTGAGCATCTCATGTTCTTACGCATTTCTAAATCCCAAATCATCATTCTACCAATACTGGGGTTTGAAGTATTAATGTAGATATTGTAAATGACGTCGAGCACTTCCTTACCTTTAGGGCCACCATAAGAATCTTAAACATTAATTCTTACCTTGATGGATAGTCAAAAGATGGGGTTACTTATAGTCGCAACTCCTACAACAATCTAAGTACTTATGTTTGTGTTTAGAAATACGGATATTGTTTATTATATAACATACCATATAAATGAGATTAGTTAGCCCACAGGTGTTTAGCACAACATTTACTACCAACCCTTCATTTTGAAATTTAGAATGAATCAAATCTCTTGAAGTAGGATTCGAACCTACAACCAGTCAGTTAACAACCAACTACTCTACCACTAAGCTACTAGCCTAGAAAGCACTTAATTATGAAGAACTTTATAGGCTTACTTGAGTAGTAAGTATTTACTTATGAGAAGAAAATTCCTTAAAATGGGTAGTTGCAATTGCAACAAATGGAAACCACCCATTTTTTCTTACATACAATTAGTCATATATGTATAGATATTCTATAGAGAGATTTCTAGCCATCATCAATCCATTGTACTATAATGTACATGTAGCTATTGTCCATGGTAGTTACCAAGAGTTTTCAAATATATGACGTGAAGGAGACACTATAAAATCAAGGGCTTTATGCTAACATTTCAAATATTTGATTCGAATAGTTTTAGTTGACATTCAACCTAAAAATACATAATAACCATTATCAAAATACTAATTTAAGCAAAATTATATAGTAATGGATATCAAGGCTTCTCACTCATGAAAATTAAAAAAATTAAAATGTAGTGATCATATGAACACGATAGGAACTATGAGACACACTTGTATGGCAGGCTTAGCAACTTTCCTTCAAGGGCTTCCCATTTATTTTTCAAAATGTTCATCCTTTTGCCCCTTAACGTTCTACATGTTAATATTATGGCTATAACTCCTTAGTTACCCACTACCTCAAAGTCAGATGTCCCTTGACATGTTAAGAGATACTAGCTATCATCATCATTTAACAAGTACGTCTTTATTATTAAATATAAAAGAAGCATTGAGGTCACCTTTGTTGAAAGTGTTATTGTTAGTGTTGAACCGACCTTATCTACATCACAATGAAAATATTACCTTTCCTCTTATATACTTTTATATGTTGAGTGAGGTGATTAGTGCCCTATTGAGACTCGTTGGGCAATGACCTCTTATAAGTTCAATACACAACCCTGTCTTTGCTAAGTAAGCCCGAAAATATTTCTAAACCTTTGCGATTTATTTTTTGTGTCTCATCCCAACTGCAATAGTTGATTCTGCAGTGCTTATGGTTTGAGAGGATGGAAGGGTGATATCACAATTGAAATTATAATTTTTTATGTATATATTATTCTTATGTATAAGAGTAAAAAAAATTTAACTACACTTACCATACAAATATGATACACATCCGACCCTGATAATTGTTAGACATAAATGGTGATCATGTCTTCATGGTGTTAGTTTTAAGAGTGGTATACGCATTATTGGCTTCAACTCTAGATGCATTCTCAAGACAACAAGCAAATAGATGAAGAATCTTAATTTCCTAAATTAATTCATAAATTTGTTTCCTAGGATTAAGGTTAAGTAATTTAGATTAGATATTTACTATCAGTGCCTTCAAAGATACATAGATGATCTTAATCATTTGATAGAAGCATGTATGGGTTTCTCCAACCGACCATTGCTATAGTTAAGTTAGGACATAAGAAGACGCGAAATATGTCGAGAATTCAAGAGATTATTATTAGAGGGTATGAGAGGAAAGTGTGTAATTGCTTGTATTGCCAGTTATAAGGCAAGAGTAGGCTCCATCCTATCTAATGTAGCACTCTTGATTAAATATCTTCAAAATTATGTTGGTTTTAGGCCTTAAGTGTCTACCGAATCTAGGAAATTCTGGTTAAGATATGGGATCTAGATATCGTTGTCAAGTAGTTTCTCTCTTCCCATGCTTCCCATCTTCTATGTCATCTTAGATTCCTCAATTGGAGTGGGCTCATAACTTAACATAAGTGTGTCAACTTATTCCTTACCCTTCATTTGTTATGAGTAAATCTCTTTCTTTATACTCTCTTCTTATCCTCTTAGGATGTCAAACATACAAAACTATTAAAAAGTTTGCAATATAAGCTCCTTAGTTATGTCACTTTAGATGTATGGCAAAGTTATTTCCTTGTATATGATAGAGTCCTACTCTCTTAAAACTATTATCACTTACTTGTCCACTGACTATAAACTTCACTTTCTAATGGAGGCTTAATGGTATTGCACCAAGCACATGGATTTGTAAACTTCACTTTCTAATTGAGGCTTAAAGATATTATACCAAGCACATGGATCGATGGACGATAAAGTAAAATCTCCTATGCAAACTTTAAGGACTCCAATGTAAAAAATTAAAAGTTTATGCTTGAATTAAAAAAAATAGTGAAATATAACGAACTAAAAATATATTTTCCCTTGAATCAATAAAATATTTTAGAAGCATAAAAGGTGATTTTTAAGAAAAATGACTTGTATTTAAGTTTAAATAGAAGATATGTATGTTTTAAATTGTGTAAAAAGAGAATAATCGTTACAACATATATTTTGTAGATAGAACATATAATTGTCTATAAGTTCAAATAAAGATAACTATCACAATGTATGGTACATACAAACGAGTATTTTTACCTACAATTACATATAAATGATATACTGGCGATAGAGTTAATGTTAAATTTGCAGATATCAAGTTTACGCATGTAATTTTAAATTAATAGATGTAAAATCACGATATGTCAAGCGATCTTATGATTCCAAATCCAGAAATTATTATAAATAATAGTAGAGCGGTAAATGCAAAGTTCAAACCATACATGTATTTTAATCCTATCTAATTAAGTGATAAATGTTAAACCTTGTAAATATGGTGTAATTACGTACTTATTGGTGAACATAATTGCCACGTACATCATTTATTTTAATCCTATCTAATTAGCCGATGAACCATTGCCTCCGTGGATACGAAAGCTTTTCATAATTGTCACGTACAGGGACCTGCAACAATGCAATACCTAATAGTTGATGAGACCGAAGCATCTTTTTTAAATAGTGATTAAAAGGAGGAATGATGGTAAAGTGAACTCCACTTAGACACACACATGAAAAGAAGAGAATAGAATCATGAGAAAGAATGGCAGAATATAAATACAATTTTTGAGCCACTGGAAACCATCTTTTGCCTTTCCAAAGACACTGTTCACACAATGTCCGTCCCTCCTCTTTCACGTTGTAGTACGTATAATTCATTAAAAATAAATCGAGTGTAATGAATAAGTATTCTCACTATTAGTTAAATTAAGACCGTTGTAGTTAAAAAGTGTAAACATCGGTTTTCTAATGGGATGGGCCATGATCGAATTCTCTTTTTCTGGATTGCAATGTAGTTGGAAAAAGAAAATTTAGTTAACAAGTGAAAAAAAAAATGAAATTTCAATGTTTTTCTAACATCGAGAGCAAATTTTACTTAAAAGATAAATGCATGAGAATATGTAAAAGCTTCTTCTTTTGCTATTTCATGATTATCCCCCAACACTAAGTAACGTTTTATTTAAAAAATTATCTTATAAAATATAAAGAAAGCATATATTCTCTACCGTATCTATCTTTTGTTGTCTTACTTAATCTTAAACTATGAAAAGCTTTGAAAGTGGGGAAAGGGGAAGATAGGGATATTAAAAAAGCTTCCAAGCATGAACAATCATTTTGTCTAGGAGGCATGGACAGCATTTTAGTTTAATTTGTATGGATATCTAAAAACCTTGGAAAGAATGCTTAATGTTTATTACCACAGAAAATGGCAATATTTGTCGCTTCCGGATACTTCTAATGTTTATTCCTGCACTCACGGCGTGCATGGGAACGTAACTTTCATCCTAAATCTTAAACATTCTGCTATAATCCTTATTTAGATTCCGTTATCCAATGTTGGACAACATTAACAGTTAATAGTTAAACAGAATAGTTTTTATTTCTAGCCAATGTTAGGGGAGTTAAAAAAACACGGTTGCAATTTAATGGCGGGATCATTGATTTGTTAATGAATGGGGTGAATACCTTCCCTAAGATAGATAATTGGTATTAACATATCACGTATCGTTTTCGTATCTAAACGAATTCATATTCAAAAAATCTAAACTCGTAATATAATTCATTAACTAATCATGTATGAAAATGAAAACTCATAACCTGATTATTTGATAAACATAGTCTATATTTGGATTTGACTCATTTATCTATTAAAAAGTTGTAAATTAATTTATAAAATATTTATTAATGTAAAAAAGGAACTCTCACAAAATTAATATTTACAAATACAAATGGTCTAATCTTAATACTTAAACATAAAATTTTGATCCACCATAAGTATTAATAAAGTCATATCAAATATATATAACAAATTTAGACGTTGATTGGCTACATACCACACCATTGTACCAGGTTGAAAATTTAGCTTAGTTGGATACCATTTAAAATAGCCTTAATGCGTATTAATTGAAAAACTAATCACCAATAGTTTTAGCAAGGGATTCTTGCTAAACAGACTTCCTAATTTGCAATGATTGTGTGAACTTTTATTTATAATTTGAAAACCTGCAATTTTTTATTAAAAAGGCTTTTAAAATGTTTCTTCTTTCTTCATTGAATTTTGCTATTGATAATTGTATCTGCCACATTAGAATAATTTATTTTAATAATGAGAAGAATTTGATAATACTTTATTTTCCTACAAATACAATAATTCCAGAGTACATACTACGACGACAAAAAGCAAAACTATTAAATTAAATTATATGTTTATACATATCTCATAGTACTTATAACAGGAGAAACAATTAGAAAATCTACTAAGGTCAAAATACTTATTATAAAAAATAAGCACATCGGAAGTATATTAGTTTCAACTTTTAGCTAACTATGATCAATGTCGATTTATTATAACTTGTTGAAGAGAGAAGGTAGTGGAAGAGGCTGACGAAACAAAATAAAGAGAAAGGGAGAGTAGGAGGAAAAAAAAAAAGGAAGTAAGAGTGAAGTAAACAAGCCAAACCCTAAGATAAATTGATAGAAGTGAATCCTCTCGATTTAAGTTTTTTCAGTTTTTTTTTAATTTATTCGTTTGAGATATTGTCGCATATAGTTAAGATTAAAAAGAATATGACACTATTATAATGACATCATAAAGTATTTCAAAAATCAAGATAGTTTTAAATATTGATTTATAAATTAAAAAAAATTAAATGAAAGTAAATGGAGAGAATCAAGAAAAATATGAAACAAAATATTAGTAACATTAACAATAAATGAGTCCATAGGTTGAACGTAGAACTTGTTTACATGATTTATATGATAAGCATGTTCATAAACATGTTTTGGGTTGGATCTAGCCACTAATATATATAGGCTTGGATGGGCTTGACCTATTCATTATGCATGTAAAATTTCATCAACACATTATGTCTGGTCACAATGGGATCTCAAATTGCTAGCCCATGGTTTCCTTATTCACAATAATTGTAATATGTACAGTGGTTGGACAAAAAAAAGGAGATAAGTATAATAGTGTAAGCCGCATATTTAAGTTATTCTCTAGTAGGCATAAATGAGGACCCATGGTTTTAAGTCCAATATAATTAGTGAATTTTTAAATATGAAAATTGTAAAATTGTGATCTATAATTTCACATTTCTGTAGTTTATTCACCTATACCTCTCCTTTTAACAAATGCATGACGAAATTATCCTCCGCCAATCCATACTCCATGGTTTTTTTTTTTTTTTTTTTTTAGGCCAACTCATACTCCATGGTTAAACATGGTACATGACACTCACATGTCCCCTAATAAACTCTCAAATAGTGTATATCACACTCAAAACCCTAAATCAAAAGATGCTATTCGATTATGAACTTATTGATTTACGATTTATGAGTGAATTTGGCATAGGGTTTCTTATAAGTAGGATGTGCATACTTTGTGATTCTTTTCGAGGATATGTGCATATTATATTATATTCATAATCTAGAACTAACAATTATATAACAAAAAACAATATATATCATACATTCTAAAAAGAGAAAAAGTCGTTCACTTTACTAAACAGAATAAGACTATAATTTTAAAGTTATTACTAATAAATGAAATAAAGTCCTAATAAGTTATGAATAGATATGTTATTGTAATTTCTTGATGTTTTTTAAAGGTGTTTTTGAGAAAAAATTAATTCCAAATACTACTTATAAAATTGCTATTAGGAACTTAAAATATAACTAAACAATGTAATAACTCTTTCAACCGAAAACTTGCACTCACACATACACACTCATAAAACCTCGTTAACAAACCCTAGGCATTGTAGGTGACCCTTCTTTAGCATCCTAAATCGGCAGATCCACATGATACTATTCAATATTCATAGTTATCCACATTTTCATTAACTGAAAATCCTTATATATGCTATTTTTCTATTATTCCCACCATCCAATAGTCTATTTTGCCTTTCAAGCCTCACCGTAAGTCTAAGTCCATAAACCTAGCAAAGCAAAGAGATTGTGATAAGTGGGATATTCGTTCATTAGCCGTTTTTTTTATTTCTTTTTTTTTTTTCTTTTCTTTTTATTGTTATTTCCTACGTGCAATTCCTATGTAAGATTTATTGCACTTATCAGTTGAGTAGATTTTGTTCGTTTAGGAGAAATCATAGTATTTCTATGTGAAATACATTGACTAGTTGAGTTTTCATACCTCTAAACTATTTATATACGAGTCCTTTTCAATGTGATTAATGTAATATTTTGTTACTAAATGAAGTTCGACTTTACAATGGAAAAGAAAAAGAAAAAAAAGAAAAAAACCCAAAAACATAAAAATACAAGCCTCATTTTCGCAACTTATCCTATTTAAAATCGAGTATAGTTTGACCTTCTATTTTGACGGGATCAATACAACTTCTTTCCACATTTAATTTACATCCACTAGATTTCAACTATCAAAACATAATTGATTTAGCTGTTTGAATCTAATAAATAGAAAATCATTAATAGAATGAAGGTCTAAACTAGTTTTGTAGAAATATCTATTTAAAATCGATACAAAATGTATATATGGTTAATCAAGTGCTTGTGCAATGAACCGATCCAAATTCGACAACCGTGCATTCCATCATTATCGCAACAGAAAATCCTAAATAGTAACAGACCGCACTGTTTTGGAGTGGGTGGGTATCATTTTAAAATTCGGGAGACAAAATAAACTACTAAGTATGTCAGGTCTTAATTTGTTGGAGTTGCATGCAACTACAAATGATCATATCAGTTTTTTCACCTAAAAAGCTTTTATAGACAATGCACTGATATGGTTGGTCGCAAAGAACGATAATGCATTGATATGGATGCCTAAAAAAAATTATAAAATCTTAGTACAAATAGTTTAGCATTTGGTGTCTCATAATCTAAAATCCAAATTTTAAATTATGAAATTACATAAAATTATTAAATTCAAAAATTGAAATTATAAATAGCTACTCATCATTAAATTTTATTTACTTATTTATGTTTTATGTTTAAAAAAAAAGATTAATTAGATAACTTTACATAGCAATCAAAACTATCCCTTCCCCCTGAAAAAAAACGACAAAAATTAATATGAACATCAATGCTTAATTCTATATATAAGCTAGAGCCTTTGGAATATGCCAGAAAAGAAGGAAAAAATAAATGAAAAAAATTAAAGAAAATAAGTGGGAAAGTTTTGTTTAGATACGAAAGCAATAGGATTTGGACGAAAAATTAATTATATATATTTTTAAAATTTTTAAAATATCAAAAAGTAATATTATCATACCCGGTTTGGATAATTGATCGAAACATGTAAAAGGATTAAGGATTAAATGAATAAATTGAGTTAAATTAGTAATTGGACCGCGATTGGATCAAATTGATCCTATAAAAGTATTAGGGTGAGTTAGATTGAATTTTACAGATCAACTTAAGTTTGACAATATTGCCAAAAAAATCTTAATTAAAGTTTGGTATATTGAAATTATTTAACATAGAATTGATTGGAATTAAAAATATTCTACTACTTAAGTGGACTTTCCTTCCCATCCTTGCGAGGAGAATGATTTTTGTAGTTCCAATAAAAAACTTTCCTCTTCAAGTTCAGTTTACCCACTTTTCCATTCTAACCCAAGTAAGGAAAAAAATATCCCTGGCAATTTTTTTCTCAAATCCAAACAATGTGCTATTAGTTACGACTCACGGCGCCGGTGGACTTTGGACCGTAATTATGATAAGGGCAGGCATCGCTGAATGGAATGTTGTTCCAGCAAAAGCACATGTTGATCTTTTTCATATACGGGCATGAATATGTTAGACATCATCATCATCGTCACCCCATGGCCGTTGTCTCTCCGTTCATCATCATCATGATGTTGCTCGACAAAGTACATAATTTGAACGTAAGTCTTTTCAAATTGCTGGCCAATGGGGACGACAAACGATGATGATTAATGATTCTCATTAGGCATAGCGGCACATGTCCTTGGATCATGTCGCTTGGATTCTGAAATTATTCCTAAGACTGAATTTCAGTTCTTCCCACCAGATAAAATCCCATCAAACAAATTATAAGGACAGGCCAATTAGATTGAAATACATCAATATATATATATATATACACACACATTAGATAAAAGTATAGAATAAAATAGAAGTTGATGTAAAGAGATAATAAAATAAGGTAAAAGAAAAACTAACCGTAATAAATAAATTACTTTCTATGTATAAAAATAGTAGATAAGCATGGAAATAGCATCCATTATCTCCTATAAATTCTCTTCTCACAAATCATTTCGGTGAGCTTCCTCTTGCCGTAAGGAAGACAAGTTGAAACGTGAATAACCAAGTAAATGCCTAACCCTAAATTCCTTTTCATGGATGATTAATTAGAAGAAAGAATTAGAGACTTAAAACAAACATAATAATTAGGTTTTGTAAGAATATATGAACATAGAATAGATTAGGACTCCATTTGGTTTATCTGTTTCTCATCTTTTTAGTATCTATTCGAATTTTACATTTGACAAGAATAAGATACAAAAAAATGGAAACATAATTCCGTATATACCATTTTTTTTAAATTAAAAACCTAATAAATCCTTATAAAGTTGGATTAATTTACTTTTTATTTTATTCATATTTACAAAAATATCAATTAAAATAACAATTTTCAATATATAAAATATATTTTTAAAATATTCTCTCTTAAAAGTATATGAATTTTAATTTCTCAACTCCGACATTTCAATTATTACTTTTATCATAATTATGAAACAAAAACAGATAAAATAATATTTAAAACACTATTTTTCAAACAGATACAGATAAAATACAAACAAAAAAAAAATCCAAATAGGCCCTAAAGGTTTGCAAAACTTATAAAAGTAAGATGTAAATTATGAATATATATCCTAGAATAATAAGAGTCGTAAATTAATAAAATCAAGCTTCAAATGATAGCTAATAGGAACTATTAAAATGCAAAATTTAGTGCTTTGCAAAATATATTGAGATTAATAAAATCAAGTCCATCTAAAATATTCATGGCTCATAAAAGTTAATAGAAAGTGCTTTTTAATTAGGAACTACAAACCCTAAAATGATTGAGGAGAACAAAATTTTATAATCATATTTAAAAGGATTTATAGTAAAAGAAATCTTGTAAATTTCGGAATTTAAGAGTTACTAAAGAAGAATGAATTCTAATTAGATAAAATTTAAAAATTAGACTTAAGATAAGAAGTAAAATGAATAAAGAAAATAAGAGGACCCAACTAGAGTTAAGCTTACCGATCATCCCTTGTTATCGATCGATTGCCCCACTTAGGTTGACACATTTTATCGTTCAATCAACCACCTCAATACCAACAATAATCATTCTCTTGATTAATTATTTTAAGGTATGTAGTTCCATAAGATATTATTAAAATCAATTAAAGATTAGAGAAACTCAAAAACAAGAAAAGATAGGATAAAATGGGTAAAATCCATTAGATATTACTTTACTTCCAAAGAAATAACATACTAATTACTGAACTTTTATTTTAACTACTAAAACTACCAAACTTTTTAGAAAAGTCCAATCATACTACCGAGTTTCTTCAATCATTTAGTAATTGAAAATCCTACATAGCATTTATGACTCATTTATATATCACGCAAAAATATTGAAAGAGTTGTCCCATTCCCTCTAAAAATCCTAATATCACATTTAGTATGTGAGAATGGAGTGACATAGAATCATGATTTCGGGTTTCATTCTTATTCCTGTTGTTTAGAAGCACATTTTGAAGTTAGGATCGTAATTCATAGAATCAACAATTTTGGGTTTGAGAAGGAGGCAAAATCATGATGCCATTCCTACTTTATTAATTATGATTTAACTAAAATTACTTTTATAACCTTCAAAGAAATTATAACATAATTAAGGGTGTTTTTGATAAATAAAACTATCAATCATTTAATGTCATTCCATTTCATTTTATTCGACTGTCATTTCCAGATATAGGAAAGGTGTTCTCAACTTGGTCCTCATTCTATACTGTTTCATTTCTAAGCGTTACTTCATACCAAATGTGAAATAAATTATTATAAGAAAAAAAGAACATTTTTATCTACTAAAATCCCTATAAAGGAATATTGCATGGTACATTATGTATGGTAACATGTTAGATAGAATGAACTGAAAAGAAAACTAAAAGATATGTGGACTTTGTCTCCCACTTAAATATTGTAGTAGATAATGGCAACAAAAAAATAAAATAAATAAGAAAGAAAGAAAGGAATGAAGGAACAAAGGATAATATATAAACAATTTATTCTCCTCATTACCTATTTCATTAGTTACTTGGACAATATGGTATTGGATTACCTTAACTTATAAGGCAATTGTTGTCATTTTTTTCTCAATTCTTAGACATTGAGAAAAAGTTTAAGTATCAAATTTTTCCATCCATTATCCTAAAATTAAGATAGGATGACAAAGAAAAGCAAATCATTGAATTGAGCAACATTAAAAATCTAGGTAGTACTTAGATTAGTTTAGTTGATAACATTCATAAATAAAAAAGATCAAAACTAGTGAAAAAGAAAGGAAGGAGAAAGAACCATTATGCAATCATAACATCCATGGGTTCAACTTTTGTTAAATCATGTATAAGTTATAGGGCCATAAGAAATTACTTCAATTGATAAAAAGAGTTTTTAGTAGATAAAATATTTACCTTCTATAATAATTCGAGTGTTTGAAGGGAAATGAGTAGCTTCTTTTAATATCTTTCCATGTAGGATGATCTATTAAATAAGTCATAAATGTTGTATAGAATTTATGGGTATGAAATGTTTGGAAAGTCATCAAAGTGGCATAATTAGACTTTTTTGAAAAGTTATGATCAACTAGTCATAATGTTATTTTTCAAAAGTATAGTAGCTTCTAGTGGATTTTATCCGTTAAAATAAATTTAGGATTTAAATTATTTAATTCATTACCATAAGATAATAAGAGGATGAAGAATCAAAGAACAACTTTTCAATAAAATGAATGTGAATAGATATAATATTGATTGTACTATGTACTTATAAGATTAGAAACAAATTTAATTAATAACTATTTGACCATTAAAATGTTCTCTTGTCTTGTGTTTGGTTGTTTTTAGATCTAAAATTGCAACCTTAGACTGGATTTTCATGGCTTCTTAAGGGATGATTTCTTGAGATGATACAGCAATTAGATACTTAGGCCATAGTCATGGCTTAGTGAATAATTGATATAAAGGATTGTGGCTAGTCCCAATAAATGAGTATGGATGAAGTTAAAACACAGTATTCAGTAATATGGGATACCAATTCAAACGTTTTATATAGACCATACTCTCAATGTGTGACATGAGCAGTGACCTTGATATGAGACTATTTTATATTGCTATTATTAGTATTGTGAATTTTGGTAATTTCCTACATTTGTAAAGAGCAATATCATTTTAGGTACTGGTGAATGCAATGGGAAGTCATGAGCTACTTCAAGTATTTAGGTACAAGGAGAGTGTTATGTATTTTATGCTTATTTTGCATTAGATTTTGGTATTTATGTATGTGATCCATGATGTTTGTTACTCTTATGTACATGATGTGGTATAGTTATTCACTAGACATTTGCTCAACTCATTTAGGGAAATTATATTTTAGGTAATTAAATTTAGACCTAAGGACTTGAAAGGCAAAGAAACTATGCATAGTTCTATCCCGATAAGCATACTTAGTGAATTAACTATGTCTTTCAAGTTTGAGGTATGACATAGATTTTAACATAAAATTATTTAATTTCTTAATTGAATCCTAACATAAATATATTAGAATAATTAAGAAAATTTTTATTACACACGTCATCTTTAATATATGAAACCTCAAAATGTATAGCCACCCCAACTTCAAGGTTGCTAGCCATGCTCGTCATAATTTGCTAAGTTACAACCTACCATTGTTGCCAACTTGTGCAACCCCGCTATAGTAATAGATGGACATAAACCATTTTATTAGGGTCATATGACTTTCCTATATTAGTGGGTGGCTATATATACTCTAAAAGTAAAATAAAAAAAAATAATGATAAGTAAAAATCAATAAATCATGGTCTAGTTACATAACCAAACTACGAGCGATTGGGTGTTTTAGTTGAAATTCTTTTTTCTATTTTTTTATTTTTATCTTTTAAAATGAAGAGTGACTGTACACTACATGGGGTTCTTGATCCATCATGTTGATAATGGACGTGGTCGATCACATGAAGGCCATGAGCAGGCATGCATTATATGCGTTTGATGTTTTCTACTCTTTTTATTTTCTATATTTTTAGTATTCTTATTAATTTATTTAATTGAATATATTTAATAATATTATTTTATTAAATTAATTTTTATGGACCATTTAAAACTAACATGTATTCCTCAACTAACATTGACAAATAGTGATGAAATATAAGTGATGTATTTAATTATATATATAGTGATTTCCCACCAAACTATGGGCTTTCTTCGTGTGGAGTGTGGACTATACACCAATACAAGTCCCTGAGGTGGGGGATGTCTAGAAGAATGATTCCACTAGCTATATGCTTATATACACATCTTATGGTGACCAGCTGGTAATTCATTAGCACTTGCTTCGCTATATAAATAAACAAGAAAGCAACTTCCATGGCCAGAAATCACGTTCAAGTATTTTGTGCTTGCCATTTTTGAACAGTAAAAGCATTCTACTGGTCCTTCAACCAGGAAATACTTCGTGGGCAGCTTTCGAGCATCCAATTTCCTTGTTGTTGGGGTCATCTCACTGGTTGGAATTCTTAGTTCTATGAAGGACTAGGAATCAATCCTCAAATGTTCCTTAATGGAACCTCACCATCTCCGCAGTTATTCTTTGTTAACAAGTTTTAATATCAGTTTTTGCGAAAGTTATCCTTCCTAAAATGAAATGGATTTGATTCTCCACCTATCCCACTTTTATGTCTCATCTATCCATCATTTATCATCTATAGCCTAAAAAAGTAAAAGCAAAAGTTAAGATCCATAATATATATATATACATATATCAAACAGTACAACATGTGATAAGTGGGCATGGTTAGAATTGTAAAGTCAAATAAATAAATATCCCCTACTAAGAACTTGACGTCTTCCTCTTATAGAAATGATACAAGTTGGAATCTTCTTTACCGGTATACTTAATAAAAAATTAAATAAATAAACAAAAAAAAATATTTGACTCATTCCATGAGAGAGGATTTTTAAATTATGTGTGGTATATCCTTATTAATAAGCAAAATAGACATATATTCCTTTTCTATTTTGTTTATTGTTCCATTTTAACCATTTTTGATCTTATTTTTCTACTCTCTTTTTTTATAGTATAACAACAACAATTGATTTCTTAAAAGGGAAAATTACATACAAGAGGATTGATGTTTGGGATTGAATTTAAATAGAGATTAAACATTCAAATGGTTAAAATAAAGGATTCACATTCTAGTACGTAGTATAAGAAATCCCTTGGAATGTCATTATAACACTATTAGTTCAATCTAAATGGCATAAGGATTTAACACTCGCATGATGATCTAGATGTAATAAAATATGATATTAAGGATAAGAAGAAAAATTAATAGAAAAATTAAATAAAACTATAAAAATGAAAATAAAAAAAAATACAAAAGGAAAGGGTCTTGCAAGCCCTTACAAGTGGTTGCTAATATAACATTCCAAGCCAAGAACGAGAAATAAACCAAACCAATAAATATAAATGAGACCTTTAATCACTTAACTCGAAATTTGCAATCCTATATTAATAATGTCTTCATCACTATGATATTTATAAATTAGAACTATAACTTTTCACAATCTATATATAACACTTAATTATAGAGTATTGTAGTTTCTCTATATCCTCATCACAAAACCTTACAATTGAGCTTAAATCTTTCTCCCTTTTCGACATAGATTCTGGCCATCCTCTATCTATAAGTCATCTTGAAAATATACTTAAGGTCATATCTTAGTGATATTTTTCGCTCTCTTCGGACCTCTTATCTAAATTAAAGTTAGACCCGAATCGTTAACTTACTAATAATGAGTCGAGTTTGATATTATTTATAATGTTCCAAACTAAGAGCAATGAATAGACCAAGCTAACAAATGTACATGAGCTTGTTAACTACTTAACCTAAAAGTTATAATCTTATATTAATAAGATATTTACTATCTTAACCTTTATAAACTAGTATCACAACCTTCTATAATCTATATCGAATACCTAACCATAAGACATCAAGCTAACCACCTTCGGCCAAAACAACGACAATTTGAAAGGTGAGTTATAACTCACAATATAAAGTGGTTCATTTGACCCATCATCTCAAATTTAAAAATAAAAAAAAAAAAAGAAGAAGAAAAAGAAAAAGGAAACAATCATGAAATCTGTAGTCAAGTTACTCGACTCAATGGGATTTCATGCTTCTTCTTTTTTTGTTTATTTTCTTTTTCTTTTATTCATTTTAGGGTAATAGATTGAACAACCTACTTTAAGCTGCAAATCACATGCATCTTTAAGCTGCAGACTTAGCATCCATTTTGGTCACCTTGGTGTTAGGATGATTGGTTGTATTTCTTTTTTCATTTTTAATATTTTATAAGTCTTTAATTTTTTTCTATTATTTTTTCATTATATTTCTAATAATTTATTTTATTACATCCGCATCGATGTACAAGTATCGAATCAATGCGTCATGTTAGATATTAAAGGCATTATGAGAATCTCATACTATAAGTACCCTATTTTAACCACCTAAGAGTTGGATTTCTATTTACGAATCAAGCATCTTTCCCTTTCCATTCCTTCACGGAGTTAAATCTCAATCAGGTACAAATACAAACAAATATCAAAACTGAAAATCGATAAAGACAGAGAAACACTCAACTTTATTTTCAAACAACATAAGAGTAGTTTCGATGCGTTTCTTTCACATAACTCGAAAGCAAGACCATTCATCTGTTGGTAATGACGATTAAAACCCGATTTGCAGTACATTTTTATGTTAATTTACAACATTTTAGCAACGTAATATTTTCGCTTGTTACCATGGGATGTTATCATGGCGGCCTAGTGGCTGAACATCTGTATTATAACACAATTGGAGGCAAGTGAATCTTGCTGATCCATCTCCCAGTTAAGAGAGAAATAATGCCATTTTGTCCGGTTAACTTCCATATCAACATGATATGCAGATGGATTTTTTCATGTTGAAACATAATTAATTATGAACTAAATGATAAAAAGGTGTTCTAAATCAATATGTGCTTAGAATTTATTATCATTAAAACCATATTTAAAATTTCTTACCAATTCAATTGTTGTTTATACTATAATAATCACTTGAACGAGTTTTTCTTCAATTAAAGACTTTTTACTTTTTCTTTAATCAATGTTTAAAAAATAATAAATTTAAAAAAAAATAATGAGGACAAATTTAGATCTCTCTCTCCCCACCTCTCCCTCAATCCAAACTTTAGCAAGAACCAAACCCTAAATTGAAAATCATTGTATCTATATTATTGAAGGGAATGAAGGATTTGTAGTATCATATATTTTATTATAGTCCTATATCTAATTAAGAGAAAAACTTAAAATATCAAAGTTACAGTTTGGATAGTAGAATGGAAGCTACAACAAATGAGATATATAAGTTATTAGGGTGGTTTTATAAAAACATATGTCTACTGTTTCTTGATAAATAATAACTATCATATATACAGACGCAATCACACACATAATATATATATATATATAAACTATGTTTTTTAAATGATCCATAAGTGACTAGTTTAATTGATTATTTACTACTTTTTCAAGCATCCATGACAACTAGCCTGAGTAGTTTATGGATAAGAATTGGTTAATACGTGTGGATGAAAGTTGTGTATTTATAATGTAAAGCAATGGCCCATCAAGTGACTTGAGTAAAAAGCGACCCAAGACCACAAGGGCTTTTCATGAGATTAAATCATGAAAATCTAATTACTAGATGTCTCAAGGTCGGCCCGAGAAAAAGAGGACCTACCGTTCCTCAAGCATCAATGGACCGGTTCGGACAAGTTCGAGCGGGCTATTAGGTATCCAAAATTCAACATGACAAGGAATGGCAAGTCCATGGCAGATAGAAGCCAAGCCTCTATAGTTTCTTAACATGTACCCGGTTGCCGCTTGATAACAATATAGGATATATTACATACTCAGATCTAACTCGACTAATAATAATAAATATCACAAATTTTTTATTACCAATGTAAATCTTAACCAAAAGGCTTTAGATGCTAAAAATTATAATTTCTAGGAAAAAGAAATTATCCAGCTCTGTAAGTCCCACAATGGGTGGGCTTAGTAAAAAGCAGCGGGATCTAAGTTAGCCAAGTCCATGTCAGTTGAAACTCATCCAACTTCCTTACATCGTGACTGAAAATTTGATTCTTTTCAAACTGCCAAAAAAATAAAAATAAAAAATCCATGGTTTACTTTAGTTCAAACTATAACAAAACGGATGAGATCAGCTCCAAAGAATGTGCTAAGACGAGTGGAAACTGCAATTTGTATTTTAAGTTTGATTTAAAGCAATAAGAATATGTTGGGACTGGGAGAGGAGAATCAATGGGTATAGAAAGAAAAGTGAGGAGGAGATTTTCCCATTCCATTATTTATTCTCGTTAAGAATGGATGAAGGATGGAGAATTTAATAGGGAAAAAACATTTCATGTGCCCGACACAAAACCATCCCTCCATTAGTGAATTAGGAAAGGAAAACTTAAAATCTTAAATCTAGTTTCGTTTGAATTATCTCGAGTAAATAAATTATGTTTTAAAAATTAAATTTACAAGGAAGCAAATTCTATTGGAAGATATTTTCACCAATAATTTTTTTTTTTTTCTCTGTCCATCCTCCCTGTTGTTGTTCAATCCTTGTAAGGAATTTAGAAATCAGCAAAACAGAAACTCAACGAAGTCACTCTAATGCCTATCCTTTACTATTTTGGAAGCTTTTGAGTCCAACTACAAAGATCAGAGAACACCTCTAATAAAAAGGTATTATTTTCCTCCTTAATTTCTTCCCCTTCTAATTACCTTCTCTTAACTCTGCTTTTTCTTCTTATTTTTCAATTCTTTCACATATCCCAAATATAGTGTAAGACGAAGTCAAGGATAGCTAATATTTGGTTATTAATATTATATATAATACTCAAAATATAACTTTTATAGCATATTTAATCAATTTCATAAAGATGAAATAGAATAATTATTCCCCTTTTACAAATCTATCCTAACGTTGGTTGATTGAATGGTTGTTTTACAAAATTATTATTATTGTTATTGCTAGAAGATTAAGGAAATAACTATTATTTGATTTTACTCAGCATAGTTCCATATCAATCACATCTTAAATGAATTGTATGAAATAGTTATTAATTCTTTATTCTATCTTCAAAAATTACAATTTTAATTTTATTTTATTTTATTCCCCAAACAAATTAGTTTAAAGTGTAGAGGCAAATTTACGAATAAAAAGCTTTAAAAAAATAATAATAAAGCTAAAGAGCTGTCTGTATGTATGGGGCAAAAGAAAGCAGAAACCATCCACAACAAATATACTTTCATTTATACATAAGGGACTTGAGACAGCAGCCCTTTATTTAATTCCAGCAAAAAAAAAAATCAGGTCGGTCCAGTACCCCATGTGATCGGCCACTGAGTTTTTTTCCCATGCGATAAGCCTAGACATCTCATTCAGTGGAACTTAATAAAATTGAAAACAAAAATAGCAATTCTTTAATAAGTAAAGGAATAAAATCCTTAGTTATTCTACATTTCATAGTATTGTTTTTTAAAACCAATAAGACATTTTTTTGAGGAAAAAAAATACATATGCAGATAATTCCTTTCTTTTTTTTTTTTCTTTTTAGCTTCCAATCATGTATCCCAACACACCCAACTATTATTTTCCTCCATATTATACTATGTTAAAATATCTAATGTATATTAAGAGTAGTTATAAAACCTGAACCAAGCTGAAAATTTTATTTTATTTTTTAACAACTAGGGAGTTAGTTGTCCGAATGAGACGAGTTTACAACTCGCAGTTAGGTATATTTGAAAAAGCTTTACGATCATTTTGATTCGGGCTCGGGCTTTGAACTGAAATTTGCGGAATAATAGCCATTCAAAATTGACAAAGACAAAATGAACCAAAATTTGGATAGATTGAATAAACAAACTTAAGATTTTTCCACGATTGATGATAAAATAAATCTATCGATAGTTTTATTTTTACCAAATTTTAACAGATCATATTCATGAAAAACAATAATTTTTATTTTACCATTTATATATATAATTATTGAAATCAAATATAATTAACCACGATATTACTATAAATGCAACATTATCATAGATTTGTTTATAAACTTAGTTTGGGGTTTGATTCAAAATAGTGTCTACATTTTGTAATGCACTTAAAGGTGATCGAGCTTAATTGAAATACTATGCAACGCAAATGGAGTAGTGATCTTTCCTATAACACATTATATATATTCCATGTATCTATCTTTCATCTTTTAAAACTTTATATACTTATATTATATCACTTCTTGTCACTACACCAATTTTTTATTAGTTTAAGATAATTAATAAGTAGAATAATATTATTAAGGATAAATTATACACCTACCCTATGAACTTTCTAAATTACATCAACATATCATTTTTCAAAATACTGTAAATTCCCCCTCTTTTTGCATAGGCCTTTAATTTTGGAAAGGTAGAATCTAATCTAGCTTTATTTAGATGATATAATGGCTTATCTAATAAATATTAATTTTCACATGGTTTATGGTTGATGGGAAAAAAATAAAATACAAAAAGAAAGACAAAAACTGCATTGGTAAATTAAAAAAAAAAAAAAAAAACCACCCAAATCTTCTTCTCAAATGAAAGAAAAACGAACCCAATGTCCAAAAAATCCAATTGCAAGAATATGAACTTACCACCATTAAGTACTTAAAACCGACCTTAAGCAAAGATACAACAATTCTAATGTTGTATAATAAATTTACAACTCGTTCATTTTAGGGAATGTCTATTCCATTACTCTCTTATTATTTGTAGAGTCTCTATTAATGTGTTCACTTAATTTTGAGGCCTACAATAGCTATTCAAGTTGAATCTCTTTTACATAAACTCCAATAATCACAAATCCTGCCCTTAACCTCTAAATCTCAATTCTGACACCTTTTTTTTCCTTAATTCCCTTTCTACCCTCATATAAATTTCAAAAAGACAAAAACTACCCTCAAAAGAAAACATATTAATTAAACTCGCCTACTTTAGACTTGCATCAGTAAAATGTGGTCCAATCCCTAATTCCCCCCCCCCCCCTCCCCCAAATCCTGCCCTTAACCTCTAAATCTCAATTCTAACACCTTTTTTTTCCTTAATTCCCTTTCTACCCTCATATAAATTTCAAAAAGACAAAAACTACCCTCAAAAGAAAACATATTAATTAAATTCGCCTACTTTAGACTTGCATCAGTAAAATGTGGTCCAATCCCTAATTCCATCCCCCCCCCCCCCCCAGCCCCCACCCACCCGGCCCTCTCTCCATCATTGATTCCTAAAAATTTGATCTAAGTTAGAATCCCTTTATCTCCCTCTCCCTTTGCTTTAGGTCCTACAAGAGCACATCGTTTCTACTCCTCATCACGGTGACACTTGCATTGCTCAAGGATACAGATATGGTTAAAGGAGGCCATCATTTCATAGAACTATAATGAATTATATGATCAATCAACATTAGTTAAAAGGGCCCATCGTTTCACAGAACTATAATGAAATATTCAATTAACTAATATTATTAAAGGCTCGAAAAACAAAGAGAAAATGCATACAAATGAGATATACAACAACAAGAAGGAAAATGATTGAATAGAAGAACTCCTGAACATTTGAAGATCTTAGATGGGTCAATATCAATGATGACTCATTATTTCAATGAATTATTTCTTTGGACAAAAGAAGATCATGGAAACACTTACTCAAAATTTCACTTATCAGATATCATTTTAGAAGATGCAATTTTTTTTTTTTTGGAAGAATTCGCCATGATATATCTGATCCATGCATTATATCATGAAAAATGAATACAAATTTTTTACTGCTACTTAGTAACTCAACTAATAGAGCAGAGGACTGAAAATCTTTGTGTCACTAATTCAAATCTAGTTCATAGCACATGTTTAATTAATCTATTCATACAAATTCATTGATATGAATCCACTTCATTAATAGTATGGATCATTATTTATACAGCATCTCCTATTCATATATTTATGGCCGCCTTTATACAATTAGATATAAAATTATCTATTTTTGAAATAGGAATTAAAGTAGTAAATCTTTTAGCCCCTCATCGCCATGGCGGAAAAATCAGGCTATTTGAGGGGCTGGAGTGGGTAAAACTGTACTTATTATGGAATTGATCAACAATATTGCTAAAACTCATAAGGGCATATTTCCTTTTATGTTTGTTAATGATCAAAGAATTAATCTTTTATAAGGATAACTTTTATGTCCTTTTTTGTCACTCATTTTTGACACAATATTCTTCATAAATATAAATATCTCTCCACTTTTCCTAAATTATGACTATAAGTGTAGCCAATAAAATTTTTGTTGTGAATGAACAAGATATTGTGGAATTGCCCATACGTGAAATCATAATTCTTGATGCGAGCCATTTCTACATAAAAGGGGAATCTTTTGTTACAATAGAAGTAAAGTGATGTGGATGATTCAAGAATTGAAGTTGATTTGCTTTATAAAAAGAAGACATCAATGAACTTCAATGAAATAGATTTACAAGATTCAGCCAATTGTCTTGATGTTCTTCTCTAATTTGGGTTTTGTTAACGTCATAAATGAATTTAAGGACATATTCGAAGAAATTTTGACCACCATTTGGAATGGTTTGTGGATTGCGAATAGCAATACTAGTAAAACCTAATAAGATAGCAATTACAACCTAAGAAGTAATACATACTTAGTCATGGACTTAAAAACCTCCTATTTGCCAATAGAAATGTTAGCTTACTTCCACAATCGATATATCATATAAGCCTTTTAGCGTGCTAGTGTAACATGATAAAACACTCATGAATTCTAATTTTTTTAGAGATTAAATGTAGTTAATAATTCATGATCTAGCATGTACAAAATGAAAACCTCATTCTCGATTCTACAAGAATGTTTATGAAAGCCTTTTTTTTGCTTCTCTTCGATGAAAGTTTTATTTTCCTAGAATATATCCTAATTTTGGGCTTAATTCTTCTTCTGATGATTGATCGCAAAAGAATGCTAGACATTTGGTAATCTCTCCTACTAAGATAAAAGATCCCATTAAAGTAGCTAATCTCATGCATATTGTATGTACATTGGGTGCACAAATTGTATAGTATCATAAATAGCTACTTTGGGTATTACCCATCTCCCAGGAGAGTTCATAAATCAATACAGATAAACTTTGGTATCTTATTGAACAAAAATAGTGATGTTATTCCTCCATCAATCAATAATTTCGATTTTTGAGAAGTATCATAATCATCTAATAACAATGGTTTCAATTTCTTGAAATGAACAATTTGAAAACTTATTGATTCTAACAACTGATTATAGAGTTAATCATTCAAACCTTTCAATTTATAGATTCGGATCTCTGACCTATGAATGGGGGTATTCTCGAAACTCACAAAGAGAAACTCACAAAGAAAAAAGGAAGTGAGTTAAACAAAAAAAGAAGAAACTTAGATAAAAAGAGAAACAACTTAGACAAATGAAATAAAGTGACTCAAACAAATTCTCTTTGCCGATAACCTCAGACCAATCAATCGAATATTGATTAATACATAATTGATCGAAGGCTACTTGAAAATAGCTTTTTTGCTCAAAAACGAAATGTTCTAAATGTTCCTCGAAATTCTTGCTCCTATTGGACCATTTGTATCTACATGCATTAGGATCCCAACTCATAAATCTCTCGATTCGAGAAAGAAAAATAAGAGGATCAAACTATTTCTTCAGACTCTTTTTTCAAATTTGATAAATGTTGGTTGATCATATAATAGACACATGATAATCATTTTGTGCTACAAGTATGTTTGATTTCATAGATTTATAGTGCATAATGTGCGATTAGTATGCTTCCTTAGGGTGATCTTTTAGTTATATTCAAGTTTAAGTTTTGTTTTTTCTTTTTTCCTTTTTCGGGTTAGTGAAAATATACATGATGATGACTATGCTAAAAGAATGTTTGCTTCCTAGATTAGCAATCCATAATGTGTGATTAGTATGCTTGCTTTCTTGGATCAGTAGTCCATAATGTGCCTTGTAGCTAAGGCAACTTTCCTAAATTTTCTAGTTTAGTTTCATAGATGCTACTTATCTTTCTATTTCTTCCATTTTTAAAAAATGAAGAAGCATAACAATTGCCTTAGAGATAAACTAGAATAAGAAAATTATATCATTTCATACTTTGGAGCCTAATATACTCATAAACATTACCTAAAGTAAAATACTAATCTTTATATAGTAGATATAAGTAGAATAATGGTTTCTGCACAAAGTTAAGTGTGAAGAAATAAGTAAGCATGATGATTGTTTTCAGTAATGTATCGAATCAACTTGCATGTAACAATTGAGGATGTGATCAAAAAGCTAGATAAAGAGCATGCCCCAAAATAGGTTTTAGAAGAAGAGGAGTTGGATAAGGAAGTAGAAGAGACCTCCATTTGCTAAAGTGCTATGGGTTCTAAAGGAAAGAGGAAGAGAACAATGCTTGGAGATGAAGCATTATTTGAGCAATCTTCTGCTATTGGAAGCCTTCAATAGCATTTGTAAGAAATGAAGATTACTATAAATAATACAGTAGAGCGACTCACAATTGACAACATAAGGATATATATTGAAGAGTTAGCAAAGTTTCTCCTCAAAATTGAAGGTCTGACCTAAGCGAAAATGTATCAAGCTTTGATGAAGATCCTCAGGAGTGTTGAAAATGTGGCTATGCTTCACAATCTTTCATCTAAACATTGTCTTTTGTGTCCTGACCAATGGCTATAATTTTAGTCATACTTACCTTATGTGATAATGCTTCTACAAGAGTGATGACTCTTGTCAATTTCGACAAATGGTGGTTTATTCTTGTTATACATGATTAGTGCCTTAGGAATAGCTCTTATGTAATAGGAACGTTTTTTTTTTTTTGGGTATTGTTAAGTATAATAAAAATGTATATAGCTTGTATAATTACTTTTAGTCTTTATTTTGTTATTTTTTTTAACCAGAAATAAGAGTGTTTACGGAGATTTATGTATATTTCTTGTACATTCCAAACTACAATGGTAAAGGAAGAAAAGATAATGAGTACAAATGAAATGAGCAATGCTACTTTTGAAGAAAAGATGGATGGAGTTCTCATTTTCATTATGTAGCTAGTTTATGTCTCATCAAAGATAAAAATAAAATCTCTCTTGTGTGTTCTTTCTAAAGAGCTCAATCTTCTTTACAAATGGAACATCCACATGATTCAATAATAAAATTTCAGAAAGCAAATGATGATATATGCCAAATGCACTTAGGTAGATGGTAATATCAGGTAATCTAGCATTCTGCCTAACATAATGATCTTTTAGGAAATGATAACTTTCATGGTTGTTTCAATAAATAGTTATTGCTATGAGAATTTACTACCATAATTTCACCTACATTAGGTTAAAAATCTCATCGATTAGAGGCTCAAAAAACAATCCTCGTCCTCCTATAGGCCTATTAATGTAGGTTCATGTGCCTTGTTCATAATATTAGCTATACTGAATCCTTATTCCTATAAGGTGGAATTGACTATATAGATGTTGTTTTACCATTGCACTCCATAATGGACCATATTTTCATTAGTATCAAAATATGTCATATAATTTTTTATTACTTCTTTTCTCATTATGTTAGTTGCCTTATGTCTCTATAAATGGAAAAATCACCTCAAGCACGCTTTCTTTCTAATACATTCATTTCTTATTGTATCCATTCTCATGTGACCATATATTTATATTATTATTTCCATCTCTACAATTTTCATCTTCTGCTTAATCTAAATTTACTGTCCGGCTTAAATGTATCTTCTTCATATATAAAAAAATGTATATACTAATGACTTAGACCAAAAGAACATATGAAATATTGTAACTACTTGAAGCTTCTATACAATTTTGGATATGGAGGAGAAGATCTAAGGATAAAATGAGAATCCAAAAAAACAACTACTAGTGCCATGAAGGAAGTAACAAGAATTAGACAAGAAAATGGAAGTACATGCGATTTATCTTTTTCATTGCAAAGTACAAAGCACAGGCTATTAAATTACAAATCGAAGGAAAAAAATACAAATGATAATAGAAAGACAATTGCTTTTTTACAAATTAAAGAAAAGAAAAACAAAATAGATTCAAAATTCACACCTCAAGAGACGCTTTGTTGGGACAATCTTGACATTGTGTACTGTTGATTTATCATGAAATTGAGATTGGGGTTTCCATTAATGATGACCTAGGATTCGAAGGTTAGGGTTTCACGTTGTTTTGGGAGGGGTTGATGTTGTTTCATCTAGTTTGTTTTTATTTTTATTATTTATTATTCTTTTAAACATAGGCGTTTTTGGCATTTCACATTCTATTCAAGTGCTATTCCTTACTAAATTCTACAAAGTGAACAATGTAATTTCAATTTACTTACATTCAACTAAATACCATAATACATATTTACATGGCATTACACCTTTACACCATAAACCTCCAAATTGATATATATTTTTTTATAAGTTGTTGCATCATCTCAATAAAACCACATCAAATACCACCCTTACAAAATTAGTAGGCTTATGCAAAAAGAGAAGGAAATCGATAGTGTTTTAAAAAGTAAAATCCGATATAATTACTAAAATCATAAGAATGATTGATGTAATTTACACTAGTATTAAATATATTTAGTTAAATAATATAATAAGAAATAATAAAAATTTGGCAAATGATAAATAAAAGATAAAATGATAAGGGGAAAAAAAGAGAAACTATATCCCTAAAATGGTCTTAGCCTACCACCCTCAACCTCCTAGCCTTCGGGTGTCTACCTAGCTTATTCCAGTTACTAAGTGACTACCTACCATGCCAAAAGGAAAAAAATAAAGAAGAAGAAGAAAAGGTAAAAAGTCAAGTACCGATACAGTTAACCTAATGGAAGTTTTTACTTATTATTTTTCTTTTTGGCATTGTAAGAGACCGCCCTCTGTAGTAAAGGGTTTATGCCATCTCCATAATGTAGTTGATGGCTACCTATCACCGTAATAGGTCATACAACTACCATACTGAGTTGTCTAGAGGACATTAGGCTACTATCTAAGGGAAAAGGGGGATGTTTAGTCCATTTATCCTAAAATTTGATGGCAGCTGGTTACTATTTGTGGCTTCACACGATAGCTATCCAATTAGGAGGTTTCTAATCCCCCCGCGGTGTTAGGTTGGTTAGCCAAGCCTTTGAGGTTTTAGCTTAGTCCATGTCTATATTTTCTATTTTTTTTTATAGCATTTTATAGATTTTTATTATATTATTTCATCAAATTATTTAATAAAATTAATTCATTAAATTAATTATCGTTAATTATTTAGAAATGATACGTTCTTGGTGGCAAGTATTGATAAGGCACAAGTATTCAAAATATCAAAAGATGGAAATGTAGATATGTAAAGTAGAATTTACCATATATGTTATTAAAATATTATATATAATGTAGTAATAACGCATGTAATATACTAAATAAGTAATATATAGTAAGAGGATAAAAAGAGTGAGAAATTACTTATTTTCTTCCCCAATTTCTTATATATATCATTATACATTTTTTGTTATATATTTAAATCGATATAGATGTATACATATACACACGTAGTGTCAAATCTTGAGAGCATCGTAGTTGTAATGACCTACCAAGTATACCATACTTTCATATTAGTTGACTAGTCAACTATTGCATAAACATGGATAAGGCATTTATCAAATAAACTTCCCTCAACCGTATCTGTTGGTGCAAAGATAATGTAATTGGCAAATTTGCATATTTACATTACTTTATCTTTAATTCATTTTAAACTCCATTTGCATATAGGTTCTAGAAAATAATCTACCAACCACAAAAACAAAATAGGTTAAATTCCGGCTGGCAACTAAAACAATAGCTAATTATTGTATATCAACATGAGTACTACTAGCTTTGGTCGTGCTAATGGCACAAACTAATATAAATGATGATCATACTTATGAAATTAAAGTATATCTTGAATTACATTTGTAAATTACATATACGCACTATCAAAATGACGTAGTTTCCTCTTTTTGCTTAATTTTGATTTATATTTAAAAATGAAGATTACCACATGTTAATATCATAAAATATTTTAAAAAATTATAATAATCTCAATCATTAATTTATAATTTTATCTAAAGTAATTTGAAAGGATGCATTCCATTCGATTTGCATTGTATGCCATTCTTTGTCCTCCTTGAGAAAACAACAGTGAATATATATATATATATATATATATTATCAGTTTTAGTTAATATGCTATGCTTGCGTTTAAATACTGTTAGAACAATTGTGAGGTTGGAATCCATTTTATTCATATATTTTTTTCCCACTAAGATATATTTTATTTTGTCGTTTAGTTGGTTCATGGAATGTAATTTCAAAATATTTAAATTTCTATAGTTTTTATGAGCTTGATGAAAATATAATGTAGGATGAATAAGAAAAACGACTTCGTTGTTTTAATTTCCTGGAATCCTAATTGAATGCCATGTGCTCATGTTCTATTTCTCATCCTACATCACTGTCAAGCACTCATGGAAAAAAAAAATTTTTGAATGAATGAATTAGATTTCTTGAAATGCTATTCCATAGAATCAAGGAAAGCCTATATTATGACAATTTTTTATCGTTTATAATTTTATAAATTTAATTATATAGTATAATCGTTAATCCCTACCCTTTTTGGATTAAAATGACTTCCGACTATGACTACTCCAGAATAAACAAAGAAATACAATGCATATGAAATCTTTTGCTGGATTGTGAAAGGTTAATACTCAAACGTAAACGTGCGGATGACACTGATGATTGGCACATGAGAACTGCGGTTGAAACAAGGAAATGGATAAAGCGATGACAAATTATTATTTATATCTTCTTTTTGAAGAGTAGGTATCTGAACGGGTTAAGAATGGTATATTTATACTTACATAAGGAATTCATAAAAGGAAGAAAAAAAATTTTATAATCCGCTTGTCATAAGAATCCAAATTTGAATCGCTTAAACAACCTGAATTAATATCTCAATTGATAAAATAATTTTTTTTTCGCCAATTATATTATGCATTATAAAACTAGGGTTTACGGTAAATTCTGCAAATCTCCCTTGTAAATTTTCATAATTACATAAATGCTTTCCATTTTCAAAATTAAGTGCTTACACCCTTAAAATGGAGGTGGAACCCAAATTACGTAAATAATACATATAATAAATGTTTCTATATTAGTAATATATATATTTTTCATCAGATTTACGTATTGTAATTAATATTACTATAATACTACAAGTAATTTATGATAAACTTATAATATATAATTTTGAAATTATTTATATAAACATATAATAAAAATATGAAAATATGTACATCAATATAAACAACTACTACTATATTTAATATAATTAGAAAATAAAAACAAAAACATAGGAAATTTTCTTTAATATCGATAGTGTAAACCATTAATTACCTTCTTCATATTTTATCCACTCATATTATTTAGATTGTATTCTTTACGTCGATTAAAAAAAATGAATTACTTGTTTCTATATGTGAACAATAAGCTTTCATTTATGGTCCATACGGGTTATTTTAAGTTAATATCTTATGGTAGGATTTTGAAACCTTCCTCAAGCAATTTAAAGTGCTTGTAATATTTTCACCGGTGGGAGAATAGTGAAGCAATTCTTTTCGAGCAACATAATGAAGATATGGGGGGGAAAAATAACATGCTTGGAAGTAATTGTACGATAAATCAAATAAGAAAATACAAAAATGAAGTTAAAGATCTCTAATAGGTAGGAATGGGCACGGTTTGGTTCGGTTTTGTTTGTCCTCTCTTACCGAACTGAACCTAATATAACGGTTTGTTTTTTTTTTTTTAAGTCAAACCTAATCATACGATTCGGTTCATAAATTTTTTGAACTTAATTAAAACCGGTTCAATCCACGGTTCAAATCGTTTGTATCAAATTTTCATTAAATATTTTTATTTCTCATAAATATGAAATTTCAAATGAAATTTACTCAATTTAATTTTAATAATTGATACAAAATTATGATAAAAAATAATAAGATATGAAAAATTTGATGAAATTTATGAAGATTGATAAAAAAATACAAAATAATTGTATATTTTTTTTATTTAATTAACCGGTTTGGTTTAGTTCAAAACAGTATAGTATGGTTCGGTTCGCTTTCTTGAACCGAACCGCGAATTGTTTATACACAATCAAACCGAACCATAAACAAAATGGTTCGTAAAAAAACTAATTTTTCGGTTAGATTCAGTTTGGTTCATAGTTCGATTCGTAATTTATGGTTTTTTTTTCCCAACTCTACTAATAGCCATGGAATTAGTAACAAATAAAAAAAAGTTAAATATTATCATTTTTTTATTTTCATTACAAGTGCATTATAAATTACTTGTAGTACTGTAGTAATATTAATTATAATACTTAAATATAATGTAAATATATATTATTAATATTTAAATATAATAAATATATGTATTATTTAAGTAATGTAGGTTCCACATCTATTTTAAGGGTATAAGTGATCAATTTTGAAAATGGAGGTTATCCGTACAATTACAAAAGTTTACAAGAAGATCTATGCAATTTATCGAATAACTTATAACATAAAACACGTTGAGTTGTGGTAAGCAATAAGTAACATTCTTGCTTTGATCTACCATTGAATGTTCACCATGGTGCCTCCATAAATAAAGCCGTGTAAGGACTAGTTCCTAATAGTGAACCAGCTTGGCTGCCTCGAATGTAGCTGGGCCTAAACCTCCCCTTAAACCATCCCTTAAACCATTGGGTCCTAAGGATCCCAGTAGTTTAAGCGGTTGGAGTCGCCCGACTTGAAGGTTCATAGCTTATCCATATTTAATTTAAAAAAAACACACATAAAGGCACAATAATTCACAATCTGCAAGCCCTCCAACTAGCTCCTTTTAAATTATCTAACTTACTTTTTCTTACACATATCCCTTTCAATTTTGATCATTCAAACTTCTCATAACTTTTGATGGCATTTTTAGAACTTTTGCCTTCGTCTCCATGCCTAAATATTCCCACATGCATTTCTTCTATTGGTAGCAATTGCAAGAAGGTCAGTTATCATATTGAAATTTGAATAGCATGTGAAGTACTGTGATAATTTCAATGGTATAGTGCTTTTTGCGCTACAAAAAAGTTTTAGATGTTAGTATAGGTAAAGCATTTTATGAAATTTGGAGAATTTAAACATTGCGGCTGAACCAACGGTTTCATTTCAAAATTTGAAAATTTAAACGAGATATGTAGACCTGATGAGTTGCTTATAAATTGGAAGGTGTAGGAGTTATCACTCCTTCACAAAAACATTCAAACGCTTGAATTATTCTATCTTTACATTTCACAATTGTGAAACACTCTTAGATAAATATTTCTTTTAGTTACCATAAGGTTTTGAGCATAATTCTTTATTCCACTTTACCAAACCATTTGCATTAACTAAAACATTTGCATACACTTTCTCGCGAAATAATTTCTATTTTGTGCTATCTTACAATTTCTTTCGATACTTCAATTATAAATCTTTCTTGTAGGAAAAAAAAAAATTCATGTCCACGAAATGATTCTTGTGTCGTACTTTATTCAAAAAGAAGTACAATTCCTCATTATGTAGAAAAGGTAAGGGTAAGGATAATGGTGTTAGAATTAGCACATTATTTAAGCCACAACAGTTCAATGATGTTTAAGCGGACATAGATTACGGGTGCGATCTGAACGAGCAAAGGGTACACAAAGTGGTGGAGAACGTCGAACAACGAGTTACACCACTTCTCGGCTTCAATCTTGAACCTCAAAACATGAGTTATTGAGCTACACTATCTCTTAGCTTTAAGCTTGAACCTTAGCGCATGAGTTGCCGATACATACCATCTCTTAGGTTCGAACCTCTATGCATAAGTATCTTAAACGTCCTCCTAGATTTGAATCTCCACACATGAGTATCTCTATACGACTTGTTGGATTTTAACCTTTACAAACGAGTTATCCCATGAATATGTTCGGGGATGAGAAGGATGAGATACAAGTGACTCTTGGAATAGAGGAGCAACATATGAGACAACATGCCCCTGACAATTTAAGGACTTCAAGCTCACGTAAGCCTCCTAAACCCAATAAATCTAATATTTTTGCTACGCATTATCATAAAGGTACAGATGAGAAGGGAAACTTAATAGTATTCTACAACTACTATAATACGAGTTACTCTTAGAAAACAGAAAAGGAACACGGTACTACCCTCAATAAACACTTAAGGTCGAAGTATCCCAAGAAAGTGGAGATAGATAGTACATAGCAACAGATCACTAGAGGCAGCGGTTCATCCTAACAAGTGTTAATAAGGTACAATCAAGAGAGATATAAGTATAATCTAATGTAATACTTAGTCAACATGCACCCATCATTCAATATGGGTGTATCAAAGTGGTAGAGTCACTACGAGTAGGAGATGTCAACCTCAACTCATGATATTTTAATTACAGCACGTTAACCCAAGCTACACAAGAGCTTTACTATAAAGGTAAAAGGAAGGTCACAAGTAAGTTCACTTCACTCGATACATTTGTCTAAATGTATAGATATATGGATAGATCCTTTTCGTAATAATTCTTTTATGAATATTATTGTTTATTGGATAAAGGATAACTGACAACTTAATAAATAACTATTGGCTTTAAGGGTACGTAACAAGTGCAACATAACACAAAACATCTATAAAATTATTAGAGAAATCCTAAATGAGTATGGATTAGTTAGAAAAATTTTTTCTATTGATTTTAACAATGTAAGTGCCAATATGGCCTCAATATTTAGTCTATGAAATTATTATCAACCTGCATTGGGAGGGTTTTTTTTTTTCCATATATGTTATACATGTCATATTTTTAACTTGTGTTCACGGGTATCATTGTAGCTTTATAAGACAGTATAGCTCAAATTAAAAACGTAGTTAAGATAATAATAGAGAGGTGTCTCTTCACAAAAAGTAGATTAACTTTTGTATGGAGCGTGGGAAAAGGCCTAAAAAATTTAAGATGAATATGCAACACCATTAGAACTTTATATACAAGTTGTTACATAGCACCGTTCTTTACAATGAACCGCTTTGTGACTTTGCAATGTACAATATGCGTGAGTTTGACATTTACCTTAATAACTGGGATATATACATCTAATTGCCAAATGTTTTGAAAGTTTTTTATTATGCTATTAAAATTTTCTTCCAAGTTTACAAGTCTAGTATATATTTATTCATTATGTTAACCGTTGTATGGTAACTAGTCATCAACCGTTAGAGGAGATGCTCGATTGCTACCAAAGTCAGTATAGTAGCTAGTTATTAGTCTCTCCTTTACTGCCTATCAAAGAACAACATTACTCATTTATGGGTGAGCAGTTGCTATTGCATAAATTAAAGAAGCAACGAACTGGTGGTCCATTGTCTAAGCTATAGCACTACACAAATATGAATTTCGAGTTCTCTGAAAATATCTTCATTAAGGAATTTGATGTCTTGGAGTGGTGTTAAAGGCATATAAAGGATTACTTACTCTTATCCCGCATCGCCTGTGAAGTACTCGTTACTTTAGCTTCAGCAACAATTGTTTAGCCAGCGTTTAATACAGCAGGCCTCATCCTCGATGATCAGCGAGTATCTCTATCTATTGTCAATGTTGAGGTTAGTACTTGCACAAAAGACTAGTATAAGGTAGCTTGCAAACAGTAAGAACCATGTGAGATATCAAGCGAGGAAAATGATTACTTTAGCGACTAGAATAGATTTGATGGAAGCTTAAGTTTTGTCGCGGGTTCTACCCCTAAATCATGAACAGTCATTATAAGGAGACATATAATAAGTTTTTTTTTTTTTTTAGTAATTACTCTAAAAAACTTAATAGTATTGTTTTCCCAAAAGTAGTGATCCAATCTTAGGATTTATCAAATTATGATCAAGTGAAATTATTCTTCTTCAAAAAAATTAGATTGGATGGTCACATACACTTGGACTTATTTCGCCTAATTTAAAATTGACCAACAAATTAAATGTTTTCTAGATATTCAAATTGAACTACGACAGTTTGATTCTGACTAGCTGATACGTAAGACCACTAAAAAAAATTCTTCCTCCTTCCCCCTTGAAATTCTCCAATATTGAATTTTTATAGTAATTGTTTTAACCAATAAGGACCACTAAAAGTATATGGTATTTTATTTTATATTTCTACTCGACTACTATACTTCGATCGATCGGATAATTTTTTATAATGTACTAAAACGATTTATAGTGTAGAGTAGCGTTGTATTTTATTTATATAATATAGTCTAATCAATCATATATATATATATATTACATGTTATGTTATGCAAATGTACATTTTATGTTATATGATAATTTTCGGAATGAAATCTAAGTATAAGAGAGGATTGATAATTATTTAAAAGAGCACCGATTTCAAAAATTAATAAAAATTTATATATTATTAATTTCATTCATTTAAAGGAGAGAAAGAGGAAAAAAAAATTGAAATAATCGGTTCTAGAGCCGACGAATCGATCCGAAATTGTGAGCATTCAAACCAGTTACAATTAGGAAAAAAGCAGCGCATAAGCCGACGATTCTGGAACGATTCGGCCGGTGAGCAGGCATATCCACGTATTCCATAGATACGCCTAGAATTTCTGGGAATTATAAATGGTAAAGTTCCGTGTCTTTATCGGTCTCCTCCCTAGTTTTTTTCACCTACATAATTTTACTTTATCCTTTTTATCTTTTGTTTTTTCCCTCATTTTACCCCTTTATCTTTGCTGGAGACAAAGTGGAACCAATATATTATCGCCAACGGATATTCCATTTTCTTTGTATTTTGTGAACAGAATATTTTCCTGTTTGTTTAGTAGTCATCCTCACCTCTTGTCCAAATACGATAACATTCTTTCACTAGCGATGTCTAAAAACCTAAAAACCCAAAATACATATATTTTACTTACTCTACGAGGAGCTTGGACAAAAAATAATTATTTAATACATCTATACCTTTTATAATTTTTATATTTTATAATTAAAAATCGTATGATAAGTATATAATTTACGATGTCAAGTTCTATAAAAAGTTTTTGCTTAATAACATAGTAATAAAATGATTTTGTATTGTATCTCATCTCATTATATATTACCATATATTAGTGAAAAAAGGGAAAAAGAAGATATATATCAAAGATTCTTTATGCAAAGTGATTAAAAACAATGTGAACAGAATCAATTTTGCGGATGAAAAATCTCTCTCTTAATATGATTTTATCGTCAAAACACACTAATGCATTCTGAATCCTTGGTTGAAATCAGCTGCGAGAGAATATAGTGGTCCACTTCTTGATATGTTGTCAATTAAGAGACTTACTTCAACTTTCATCAACTGTGATTGGCTAATAACCCTATGTTTGGAATGAGGTAAAGTAAAGGCAAGGAATGGATTAAAAGAGATTGGATTAGTTTTCTCTTATTTTAAAAGAAAGAAAATCGAAAAAGAATTAATATAGGGAGGAAACAAATTCATGGGGTCCTATTATAATTTGATCCATCTCAAAATGGAGAGAGTATAAAAATTTTAATAAATTTGTCATATTTTTCTTTTGTAGTTAATTACATTGTTAATTTTTATGAGTATTTTAGTAATTTAATACTATATGTTATATATATTTAGTAATAATTAATTTTTCCTTCTTTTTCTTTCCCTCCTTTAAACAAACATGTTTAAAGAAATTAAATCATTCTATATTTTCCATCCTTCCTTCCATATTTATAATTTTTTTTAACAATCTTATTTTAAAATGTGGTCACTCCAATTCAATTACAAAGGTCCTTATAATTATTATTATAATATATTTAACAACGTTTGGAAAATAAAAAATGTATTTAAATAATAAATTTCTTCCTTCTAATTTATTTGAGCTTTCACAGCAATTTTAAAACCTTATGCGTTTCAATTTCGATACATATCAAAAGATGTATACAAAATCACACACGAAAACGACCGACTTGGAAATATATTTTAATGGATTCTTAAAATTGATTAAAAAAATCCACCGCAACAAACCTTAAAATTAAATGATCTTTATCCACACGAATTTGATCTGACAATCTTTATTTCAAAATTATGCGGATAGCACGGTCTAATTTGCCTACATCCTCGGTACCATATCTTAATCTAAATCTGAAATCTTATTCTTGTACCATTAAAGTGGAATTCTTCTGGATTTCTCCTAATTACCAAACGTGACTTTATATAGAGTACGATTTCGGGTTTTTTCTTGATAAATTTTTCCAATAGGGCTGTCCTCGTGATTTGTTTGACGTGCCACGTGGCATTATCTCACACCAGTGACAACAAAAAGCAGGAATCAACGGTACTTCCGATTGGTTGATTACCTCTCTCTCTCTCAATGGAAACTGGGGGAAAATAGAAAAAGTTCAAAGTTGGCGACTTCACTCGAAAAAGGGCACCAAAAAGAGATGAACTTGGTGACCCCTTGAGTACATTCTTTCATATTTTGTGCCCAAGACTCTTGCTTTCTGGCTTTTTCTTTATTTTTCATTTTTTGGGGGTGAGGTTTTTCTTTGCCCTTCTCAGCCTTTTTTCTTCAATTCTGAAAAGAGGCTAATTTAGCTTTTAGTTTTTGAATTTTGGGTTTTTTTCTAGAGAGATGATAAGATTTGGTGTACTTGCCTTACAATTAACAGAGCTGCTCGTAAGTTCTGTGGTGCATTTGGTATATGGGTTTTACATATTTAGTAGTGCTGTTGCTGGTGATCTCACACAGACATTAAGTGATTGTTTTTTCAAGCCGAATGTCGATTTTGAACCGAAAGAGGAGAATTTTGTAAATAAGAATGTTGATGCCTCGTTGCCACCGATTGTGCTAGTGCATGGAATTTTCGGCTTTGGAAAAGGGGCATGTTTTCATCACTTTAATATTCTTATGTGTCTTGCTATTTATGTGTGATTTGGATTTTTATATTTTTTTTTTTTCTTTCTGATTGTATACTTTAAAATTGTTTGTAGAAATTGGGAGGTTTGTCATATTTTGCAGGAGCAGAGAAGAAAGATGAGAGGGTTCTAGTTCCAGATTTGGGTTCTTTAACGAGTATATATGATAGGTATAAAATCTCATAATTTTGAGTTATAAGGCTTTCTTATTCCTGTCAAAAGCTTCTGTTTTGCAGTCATTTTATTGTTAAACTTGTTTTAGTTTATAGAAATTTTGATTCTTTTCCAGAGCTAGAGAACTGTTCTATTACTTGAAAGGTGGGCAAGTGGATTACGGTGAAGAACACAGCAAGGCCTTTGGACACTCACAATTTGGGCGGATTTATGAGCAAGGTTTGATCTAGTCAATGTATTAACTCGGTATTGATGGAATGTTTTATCATCGTTTAAATTTGAAGTGGTAATTTTTCATACAGGCCATTATCCAGAGTGGGACCAAGATCACCCTGTTCACTTCGTTGGGCACTCTGCTGGAGCACAGGTCGTTCGGGTTTTGCAGCAGATGCTTGCCGATAAGGTTAGTCGTCGAGGGGTTATGAATGTTGAGGTCATTGATGGCAATGAACAATCTAACACAAAGTGGTTAATGGGTTGATTTCAGGCGTTTAAGGGCTATGAGAATACTTCTGAGAATTGGGTGTTGAGCATCACTTCCTTATCGGGAGCATTCAATGGAACCACGAGAACATACCTAGATGGGATTCGGTAAACTTCCAGCTGAAATTGTCAATGCCCATTAGGCCATTACCACAAAATATGTGTTATCTTTTATCAACTGGTCCTGTCCAGCTAAGCAATAGTTGTTTGATTTCTTATCAATACTCGAACTATTTCACATATCTAGTTTATTGATAATTTAACGTGTTGTTCTGTGTCTATGTATAGTGATACTGGAAAGGTATTGTGATCGTCTGAAGATTATTCCTGAATTTGTGTTCGTACTTTTTATTGCAGGCCAGACGATGGAAGGACATTGAAGCCAATTTGCTTGCTGCAGATTTGCCGCCTTGGAGTTATAGTATATGATTGGTTTGACATTGCCTGGCTCAAATGTTATTACAACTTTGGATTCGATCACTTCAACATGTCATGGAAGAAAATGGGCATACGGGGTCTTGTCGACTGCCTCATGGGGAACGCAGGCCCGTTTGCTTCTGGGGATTGGATCCTCCCTGACCTCACAATTCAAGGGTCAATGGGACTTAACTACCATTTGCATACCTTCCCCAATACATACTATTTTAGTTATGCCACGAAGCGTACTAGGAACATTATGGGTATTACGGTCCCTTCCAGCATGGTTGGAATTCATCCTTTACTTTTCATAAGGGTACTACAAATGAGTCAATGGCGTCATCCGCCAGATGTTTGTCCACCTTACAAAGGGTACAGGTAATTATCTCATGGCTTTCGAAGGATCCTTCAAATTGCTGAATATATACTTTTGAGTTATCTACTGCAGCTTGTGCTGCTGGTAGTATCCAGTAATACCAGAATATGCAACATAATGCTTATACAAAAGCTATAATTTGCTTAATGTACCGTTTACCTTTTAGCTTCTTGTTACCTCATACCTGGTGAACTTGCTGGCAGGGATGAAGACTGGCACGACAACGATGGAGCATTGAACACCATATCCATGACCTACCCTCGTCTTCCTATTGAGCACCCAAACTGCTATGTCATAAATGATGCTGAATGCCAATCCTTGCAGCCAGGCATCTGGTAATTTGTAATCCAACAATTGTCACCACTATCTGCACATATCTTTCTTAGGTCTTGTCCTTCCAACGAATACCCTGAATTTTGCATGTGAGATTTCGTCAACTAGTGCAACCTTTTTTCAGTGGTATATGCTGTTGAGAAAAGCGTACTAAACTTAGGGTGCGTTTGTTTCTTGTGATGGACTGGTTTTCTTATGATCCAAATGTTTTCCATGGACTTGCATATTTTCCATTCTTCAAAAAGGATTAACACGCACATACAGTTATTACAATAGCTCATGTATCTATTGGCTTCAAATAGATCCCTAAACACGCATTTATGTTTTTTCATCAATTTGCCTTGGCGTCTGCTGTACTAGCTGAGACTTAGGTTTTCCATGTCTGGTAATTAGCAGTGATTATCTTGCAGCAGTAGAGCTAGTCAAAAAGAGTTGCTTGATCCATCAAATGATGTTTCCTCTGCTACTTTAGTAACTCAAGGTTGATTCTTAGAATAAGTCGCACTCTTCCCCTAATATGCAATTAAATTTGATGTTCTTAAATGAGGAACCAAAGGGTGATTTCATAAAAATGGCATAACCTCGTCTTCTTACTTCCTTTTCCAATGTGATTTGTATTTGGGCACTTCATACAGATATGATTTATGTTTCCAATGATACCTTATAATACGAATTTGGTGGGCTGCAGGTACTACAAATTCATCGAAGCGGATCACATCTTTTTCATAATAAACAGAGAGAGAGCTGGGGTTCAATTTGATCTACTATACGACGGCATTTTCGAGCGATGTAGAAAGCATGTATTCAGAAAAACTCCTCAGACACTGCCTAATCAAGCTCACTCATCCTGATAACACTCGTGAAGAGAGTTGGAATTTATTAAGAAATCTCTTCTGTTGGGCTTGTTACACCCATTTTCTAGGATTTAGATTTTTGTTTCACTTTTCCTTTGCTTCAAATTGCTGGTAGCTTTATCCGGGTGAGAAAGGAGGTTTAGCTATTACAAAAATTCCTCTGGTTTTCCAGCAGCACATTGCGAAAATTCTCTGGGTCAAAAACAAAAATTAAAAATAAAAAGGGAAATACACAGAAAATTTATTCAAAGTACATCTATTTTCTTTTCCCCTCGTATTTTCCCCTCGTAGTCTAAACTGGAAAAGGAATTAGCCTTTTGTGCCTGAACCTAGAGTTGGGCTCGGTTCCGGCTTGGCCCGGCTTAATTGGAGTCCCCCGGTTTTTGGGTCTTCAAATGAGGGAATTGGGATCCGCCTATCCCTCTGATGCTATGCTGGATCTGAGGATTAGGCCTTGTCAGTTTTGGGTCAGAGTTCCTGGACTCGCGTACCAATCTTATTTTTATTTTCTCCTTTACCTCCTTTCCTCGCAATTTACATATTAAGAGTTACATGGCACTACTTTTTTTTTTTTTTTTATATATTTTATTTTTATTTTCATCACTGACTTTGAAAGGAGGAAATCAAATTCAATTCACTCCATTTAGAAGACTATTATTCGTATCATTAAATAAAGATAAGGATTATTCTTCTCATAGAAAATGTAAAGTCAATACATAAAATAAATAAGATCTTATTACTGTTGTCACGTAAAACGTTGAGAAGAAAAAGAAAAAAATAATGAAGTAACATTCATGAAGGTGTAGACGTTTCTAAGAGTTTGCATATGATTTAAATTGATAAAAGTGCTCTTTTTTAGATGTTTTACCTGACATGTGTTGAGGTATTTGCCTAGTAGTGCTTCTTTCGTATGTGTTGAAATAACCGAAATGGTTAATTCTAGAGCTAGACGCACCATATGCTTCCTATACCTACTCTACTTTGTGCTAATCTTTTATGTAGACAAGTGCTCCAATGAGCACAGTTGATCGAGGGGTCCTATTACTGCTTGCTCCATAGCGACCGCTACCACTAGAGTTATTAGAACTTATTAAGTCAGGCAAGAGGATCAAGAATTTCATCGTATAACTGCCAAACTTGAGATTGAACTTAGAACTTAGAACTTATTTCACTAGCTCAACGGTTTGACATCTGATAAAGATAAATATGATACTAATGATAGTAATATCAGAGTCACGTGTATCTAATATTAATATTTCTATTAGAAATAATTTATTTGACTTATAAAATATGATTTGGAATAAAAATATATCAAATGGGAATAGGTATTGATTAGACATACTTATGAAACCATAAATGTATATTATTATAAATCATTAAATATAGATAAAGCATACTTCCATGCTACATGTACATTGGTACATCGATTTAAGACACAACAGATTATCACATACCGATTGGAAATAGGACATGGGAGCTGACTGATGGCAAATTACTGAGAAATCACACTAACAAGGCTTAATCGATACGACACCTGAGCCATGGAATTTTTAAAACTTCAATATACGGCAAATTCTTAGACAAACACCTAGCCATGTATCAATCTGAATTGCCAGTTGGTCGACACACACAAGAGTGAGATAGGAAAAGATACAAAGTTCACGAATATTCGAAGGGATCATACCATTATGCATGAAGGGATCTTTCTCAAAATCAACGAGGACATTAAGGAAAAGGTAGAATAACATTCAAATTTTGTGCTGGAAAGTTCACTCTCTCTTGTCTGAAGTAACTCTGCCAAAGAATCTTTCGTTGACCCCTTGTTGTCCGTGGAGTGGAGTGTCGGAAATCTGTCGAACACCCCACCCTCTCCTCTTCGTGGCAGCTGGCTTCACCTAATTTCTAGAAGCATCACACCTGCATGGTTTATAACTAAAACTTAAGATGTTTTGCTTTTACATAAACTGAATATTAATAAATAAAATGATATATATCCTTACGTTAATATATTGTGTAAGGCTGTTGATATATATATATATATATATATATATATGTTGATAGATATCTATGTATTAACCTCATAAAATATATATCTATGAATATGTAATTATAATGTAAGACGTATAAATATAATAAAATAGTATTAATAAATATATTATAAAGTTTATTAAATTTGTATCTCTCATCTACGTTTATGAATTTATATGTAAATACGTACATATGTACATACATACATATATATATATATATATATGACTATCTAGATGTTATATACGTTAACATAGCCCTACATATATGTACACCATATCAAATGCCCAACAAAAATATAAGCTATTTACACATAATTCCATATGATCATATGAAGTGTGTATGTATATATGTACATATATTTATATATTATATTATATTATATATAATATATGGATCTATATATCTATATATTCATACACGATTTGTAAACATATCTTTTTAAAAGAGTATAAGTTACTATCACAACATTAACTATTTCGTAAGCTCTATAAATTTTAGCTTCATGACGTTATATAGGAGACTGATACAAAAGGGGATGCAACAAAGTCTGTTTGTTTGAATTATCACATTGCCAAGTAAGTGGAAGTTCTTCATGGCATTCGTAAGTACACTAAGAGTAATTAATTATAGGTCGTTGAACCTATTTGCGATTGTAAGTAGCTTTTATATGTGTAAGCCCATTGCATGTGCTTAATAATGAAAGCTAAACTTAGTCTGAATGATGCTATGTATGAGTTATTGAAAAGTAATGGAGTGTTTGCAATATGGTTGGCCACTAATGATCGGATACTAACATGGTGTAACTAAACTTTTAACAAGACGTACATTACATTCTTAGAATGTGTTAGCTGTACCACTAGATATCAACCTATAGGAGAGATAAAATGTTACCTTTTCTTAACCTTAGCTAAATTAAGTGATAAGAGAAAATATTTTGGTAAGGTCAGAAACGAGACTAATAAGGTTTTTGGGCAAAGCAAGGCTCTATTACATAAGTTTAGATTTGGTGTTATTTGCATTTTGGGAACCTAACACCTCATGCCAAACTAAAGTAGGGTTATTTTCTTTAATTTTATGATGGTTTGAATAACGAGTTCAATAAGATCTTTGCGCAAAGCAAAGCTCCATTATATAAGTTTATATTTGGTGTTTTTTGTATTATGGGATCCTGGCACCTTAATCCAAACTAAAATAGAGTTATTTTCTTTAGTCTTATGATGGTTTGAATAACGTTGTATCAATGATATTTATTTTGTTGCATTGCTCTTAATAATTACTTGAAAACTATGTTTTTTTGTCGTATATGGTTACTATGCTTACCTCCTATCCCTTAATGAGCACATGGCTCTCTCATTTATTTCCTTACGATGTCTTTGTAGGTTAATGTATCCAAACTCCAAAGCATAGGATAGATTAGGACTCAGATTGCATAAAAGTTTCTCCTACAATCCCAATCAAAGCATCTATTTTACGATTATGATATAAATGTAGGATACGCTAAATGAAGCTAGCTTGATAACTATTTTTACTACCCATTTTATCAATTGGAGGAGGATTTTGATTTTCTATGATCTTAAAAATCCATATGAGAACGAATATTTTCTGAATACTTGTAACATTATATGTATGTATATATATGTATGTGTGTGAAAATTATCTTCATAAAGTTTCTAAAATCAATTATTTGAGTTAAAAATTTATAAATCAGATTTGTAAAGCGATAGTCACGGATATATTGTGACAACTTATAGTATAGATATTTCATAACCCTAATTCATGGCATAACAAGTTTGGTATCAAAAGTTTAAGTTTTTGGAGATAAAGACTAATCTACCAAATGCTGAGATGGAATAATACTTAGGTGGACTAGCAAGGGCTAGTACATAAAAGATGTACACCTTAGAGCACATATTTACATTTACTTATTTATTTTTATAGGGTTCTCTTTTGCATCAGTAAATGACTCAAGAAATGTTGACTTAATGTCGTATAATCTCATTTGGGTTGATTAGCTTGAGTTCAATGAGAATGGGTTAATTTGGAAGAAACGATAAGTTATCGAAGAGTTGAAGTCGATTAGTGCAATGAAAACATAGAGGGGATGTGAAGCGTCCCAGAACAATGAAGCTTAAATACCTATGCTATAACAAAAGAATACTAATGAGTTAGTAAAGTCTATACTATACTAAACAGGAACACCTATAATAATCCAATATAAAATCTTTTGAAAATAAAATCAACTAAGGAGCTAATGTAGGTAATAAAAAAAGAAAGGGTTAACAATGGAACAAAGAAAAATGATAACAAAAGCGCATATTTCAACTATAATAATTTAATATAATAAACTACATTAACAAACATACGTATTACAACATATTAATGTTAAGTATTCTTACAAGAAATAGAAAACACAAATAAACTTAGACACGCTTATGTATGCATATATATACACGTCAAACAATTAGAAATCCATTAAGAAAATCTTAATCCAAATTATATATAAAACTAATTATCTGCATAAATTCCAACACATTCAAACAATAATTTAAACCTAAATAACAATATTTAATTCCATCTTAACCAGCCTAAAGGACTTACTAGAAAACCTCTAAGATAGAAGAAATGGAGACTTAAATATAATACTAATAAAATGCTTGAAAATATGAAATTGTCCAATAAAACTTTTACAGTAAACAATAACGCAACAACAAAAAGGATATGTGGGACCTTTTAAGAAGAGATTACTAATTTGTAGGTTGAGATGAAGTTATGACATAATAAAAAGACAAAAAAAAAATGTACAACAAACAAGAAATTACATGACCGATTAAAATTTATAACCAAAGAGAAAAGAGTAGTATATTTAATATATATTGGTATATATGCATATAAGATGGGAATGAAGTCATGGTCTCCTTTAGTGCCAAATTTTGTTGGTCATTCCTATCACATGGTATCTTGTTATATTAATTCAAGTTACCAATCGTGTCCTATGATATCTAACATGTGAAATGTTGGAATATCTTAATCCTACTTATTGTTGCTTAGTTATCGCTGTAGCGTTTTGAGCTAGGCCTAAGATGTCCTTTTATAGTGGGAGTGCTAGAAAGCTTATAAAATGAGCAAACATGAGCTAGGTATTGGTATGGCTACTTCGATGTTTAAGTAAATAAGGGTTTTAGAGAGTAAGGCAAATGTAGCAACAACAAGTGAAAGGGTTTAGGGTTTAAGGCTTCGACCTCCTTGCCTATAGTTGCTTAAGGGTATTTATAGGATGAAGAGATGGGCTATTATTAGTTGACATCTTTGACCTTTTATAAGCTTTATAGTTTGGCACCATCTCTTATGTGCCATCTATCCTTTCTTACTTTTTTTCTCTCGTGTTGCCTATGCTTCTTAAGCCAATCTTAGGCTTGGAGGCCCATGGAGAGAAAAACACCATCGGTATTTGCCCCCTACTCTAGTTGGTAAGGAGAGGCTGCTCTTGTTAGGCTTTCAAAAGCACGAAATTCATCACTACTTACTTAATTAAATCTTAAGATAGCTAAAATTTATACAAAATGTATTAATTCTAACCTAAGACCTTGAAATTAAATAGATTACTTATCCTGCCACTATTAGCTCTCTAAATGGCTTAAACTTTACTCCAAACACCTTGAATTGATTGAATTAAACAATTATTATTTTATCTCTAATTGCTTCAACACTTAAACTAATAAGACTAAACATAAAACTCAAATTCTTACCTGTTAGAGTTTCTTTCTTAATAATTCTCTTTAAGAACTCTTATCTTCACTTTGATTTAATCGCCTGCCTTTATTTGAGACTTAAGAAAAAAAAAAAAAAAACCTACTTAAGATGCCATGAAAGGTCATGGCATAAGAAGAGGGAAGAGGAAGTAATTTTATTCCAAATGTTACTTCTTTCTCTTTCTTAAGCATCATAAGACTTAATAATCCAACATAAATTCAAATTATAAGTCTAGTTCATTTTCTATCCTTTTGTAGAATAATTCACAAGGCATTTAATTAAAACACTTAAGGGTATACTTAATGAATTTACTTCATTAGCCTTTAGAAAATAATTTGATGAAACTTTGAATTACTATTTGCTAAGTCTCTCTCATGAATTTTGATGATAGTGAAAAGATAGGAATACTAATGTACTAATGAGTGTGTGGATATTCAGACAATTCAACTGAATGTTTAATTGTAAATTAACTTTTCCTTTAGAGACTTACTTAGAAGGTTTGAATTTCTTGAATAGGAAACAAGTTTGAAAAGTATTTGGAGAGTTTTTCAAAAGCTCATATAAGAGGGGTTAGTATAATACTTCAAAAAGTTCTTTAGAGACCTTGAAGATAAATGAATTGAGATATCTTGAGAAAATTATTCAGAAAGTTGAACTAGAAAAATGACAAAATATTAGACTCAAAGTGAAAAGGGTTCGACTCTACTAAATTGAGTGTATTAAGGAAATATACTTAATCCTATTTTATTAAAGTTTATATTAAGATCCACGAGGATTTTTTAGGGATTAATTTTTGGAGTTATTCAAATAATAGGAAAATATTTGAATTTAGATAAGGTTTAAGCTAATTTCGAAAAATCAAGTATATTAAATTTAAATCTCAAGTTTATTTGGAGTTATTGATCAAAGTATATCCATCAAGCATATGTGACTGAGATAAGATCAAAATCAAAATTTAAATTCAAAGATTTTCTCGAAATATCTGGGTAACATCTTAAACATTGGAGATTAGATCAACAAAAATCAATTAACGTCTTTAAGAATCAAGTTGTTAAAGAAATCAAGTATAAAAGAAGAGATGATTCAAAAATTTAGAAATAGTTTGAAAAAGAGAAGAATATACTCTCATCATGATCATTGCTTACTATTTTTAAAAACACCAAGCTACTTCTTAGTGACTTTTCTAAAGAGTTGAACTAAAGCTATATTTTCAACTATCTTTATTTTGTTCTCATGTCAAATTGTTTGAGAATATTATTGTTCTTCTCATTTTTGTTTTGTAATCATTATTAATTGTTTGACTATTGTGTAAGAGAAGTTTGATTTGTATTCTATAGATTTGTAATTGGCCGAGTATGGTAGAAATTTTATAACTTCTCTTCATTTGATTTTGAAATAGTGAATCGAGTGGAACGATACCAATGATAATGTCCGAGTCTCTAATGGTGGAGCTGGAAGATAGCAGTAGACATAAGGCCGATGTCATGCCCCGAAGCAATAAAGTTGTAACAACCCCACCTATAAATCATTCTAAGATAGAAGTTGGTCTTACAATCGTTATCTTAGACCTGATCTATGCAAGATGTCCACAACTTATCCCCTTTGAAGTAAACAATTTGTAATCTAAATAAATTATTTACCTAAGAAAGTGAGAAAAAATATATATACACTATAATTCAGTTATTACAATTAACATTTATAATATTTCACCGTAATATATTTTCTAATTATTATATTATTCAGAAATAAAAAAATTCTAAAAGAAAAGCTTAGACCTTAAAAATATATGTTTGTTCTTCAAATATTTTTCCTCACTCTTCAAGATCTAACAGTTACTAGTTTTAGAGTAGTTGTAAGTTGCTTCTTAGCTAGCACCTGCATGACGTCTATAGGGATGTGAGCAACTACAGCTCAGCAAGTTAGGATGGAGGACTTAAAATTATACCATAAACATAACAAGATTATCAACCAAATCATTTGGTACAATGCATGTTTAACCAATGCTATCGCACGACATTGTCCGGTCCGTCGTGAGATAGAGAAATTGCGCCGCTTTAATCTAAATCGAGAAGTTGCCGTCAATACAATAGCTCACGACCAAACCTAGGCTTGTACAATGGAGACACCGCTCCTTTCGCGATTACCTTCGAACCATTGACTTCACTTTCGCCATGACCTCCTATTTTGTCACTTAGTTTGACTAAGCATAAAGAAAGGATCATTATGCAATCCTGTGTTATCCCTTTCTAAGGGGTCGGTATTTGACCGGAGAATCTTAGGTTTCCCCTAATGGGTTGCCATGCAGATCTAATTATAATTACAGGTCGTATATTTGATTAGGTCTAGTTTAGGGTAATCAATCATTTCATACAAATCCTACAATACAAGGCAGAACAACAAACAAAATCATAGCATCACTTATAATCAAGCACATGCACATAACCAACTATCTAATAAGTACAACTAAGTATAATCTCAAGTCTCCAAAATATAATAACGTATTAATCCCAATTTACCTTGACTCCTCACTCACTTACTCGAGGTCTGGCTAGCTCAGGCCATCGTCGATCATCCCTATAACATAAATATGGTTTCAATTTTTCATATAACTATTATAAGTTGATTTTATCCTATAACGCTTATTGTTATCTTTTGTTTAGGGTTTAATATGTCTAATTATATAGTTTCTCAAATCTTTTACAATTATTCTGGGTTTAGGGCCAGGTTCGGATTCAGTTTCCGTATCGATTCTAAATTTAATTATAGTTCGATTTCTAAATACTGTTTTATACCCGAACTCTAAAAACTTGTTTTAACTCATAATGTGAAATTAATCACATTACTTTTAGATATCCTAAATACCATAATTACCCCCAACCAGTATTTTATTATACTCGGTACACTTAAATCCTTAATAGTATACTGAATTTACTCTTAATGTGAGAAATTTTTATATTTTTCATATAACTACATAAATTCAAGATTTCAATCAAATTTATTATATATCCCCATTATTTATATAATATCAATTTTTATTCTAATATCTTCTATTTATTATATTTCCAAAAATTACATATTATGTATTATTACATATTATGTATTATTACCTATTATGTATATAATACACATCTAATATTTCTAACACTCTAATTACCATCTCCCAACGTCAATTATCATTTCAAAATATCTAAATTCATCCTAAATCAGATTTTACACCTAATTACCCTAATTTACAAAATTAACTTAAAATTTATTATTTTTCCCTATTGCTTATTTACTACATAATTAGCCTAATAATTACATCTAACACCTTAAATGTTACAAGTTTCGTACTTCATCATATTTCAATATCCTAAAACATATATTATTCACTAAATTAGTAATTAACCATTTAATTATTTAATTAACCCTAAATTACGTATTTTATGCCTCATTTTAAAGCCTAAATATTATCTAAAAACTTCAAAAATTAATTTTTGAAAACGGGCTTCATAGCACTGTTTTATATCATCTAAGTAGTCTACAAAAAAATTTTGGGCTCAAAACTACACTCCTAAAGTCATTTATTTCTAAACTGAAATATACTCGATTTTACATGATTTCTTAAGGACCATATATCACGAGACATATTTTTATCAAAATAATATTTTTCCTAAAAGCTAAATATAAAAATATTCTAGAATAACAAAATTCATAATTTTCTAATAATATTTACTATTTTTACAAAATTGGGTTGGAAATTGAATTCACCAATTTGGGTGGCTTCGACTACCGTCAGTGGCCATGGGTGTATCGGCCTACTTGGGCACTACTACTACCGTGTGGTGGTGGCCATCCACTTCTACCACCGTATGGTGGTGGTGACCGTCCATTCCTAACTATTCGTCGGGTCTAAGTTCTCCTTAGAAGCTTCAACTATACAATTCCTAATTTACTCTCAATTTTGCCTCTCTCTCTATTTTTATCACTCTCCAAACTGACCAAATGAGCTTCTAAAATTTTCTTGCTATTTATAGAGTATTAGGAAAATTATTGTGCATTAATTAGACATGACAATTGCCTTATCTCTTCTTTTTTCCACTTTCAATTTATTTTATTTTAATTGGTTGATTTAGTTTCTTCAATTCTAAATTGTCACGCCTCATTTTTGGATTTTTTTGTCATTTTTCCTTAATTATTATGAGTTTTCTTTAATTATTTATTATTATTTTTGCACATTTCGCGTATTTTAAGTAATTACGTGTATTTCTACCTGCATGTAAATTCATATATAATACAAATAAATATTCCTAAATATTATTTAAGTCATTCTATGATTTTTAGTATACATATAATTTATCTCTAGTGATTCGTTAATTATTGGAATGCATTTCACGCATTTTCGATCAATAACGAGTTATATACTTGAAATTTGGAATTTTTATATATTTTTTATTTTATTACTTATTTTCTTAAATTCGAACTTACGGGATCATTTTACTAATATTTCTAGCTTTACTTATAATTTAGGCTCAATCGGATTTTTTAGTTGATCGAAACCCTAAGTGACTAGTTGTGGCGTTTACAACTGAAACTTTTTAAATCTTGAGCCTAATTTTCTTCTCTATATCTCTTTTACTTTAAGTTATTTATTTACTTGTTATCTGTGTATCGAATTATTAAAGTACCATTATTCATCAAATTAAGTTATCAAGAGAGGCAACTTCAATCTAACTCGAAAATTTTTAAAGATATCAAGTCACTCCTATCCCTCCTGATATCTTATATGGGACTAACACTATTTTACCCATATTTTTAAAATGCCTTTGGCTTATTTAAATTTCCTTTTGAATTTCGGGTGTTTCAATTGCTATCCTACTTAAGTTAAAATTGTATCAAAGGCGTAGGATTTAGAGGTCATCTAGCATACAACTTCTTAAAGATACATTTTACTTTTGATTTTAGAAATTTTTGTTGAATATGTGCCTTTCTTTATTTCCCTTTTTGGTTTTGTTACTCCTATGAAGGTGTAATGAAGAACTCTATTTTTTTTTTCCTGTAAGCACAAGCAACACTTCAGAATTTTGGTAAAGAAGATAGATGCTATAATTTGACAAAACAAAAGACAGTTTGATTAAATTAACAACAATATTACTTACGATGCAAAATTAATCAAGGAAAAGATTATCACCACAATCTACATATGGATTAAGATAAAGAAGTTAGGAGAAATCCATCTCAATAACAAAAGGTTTTACTATGACATGGATTAACTGGCTAAATTACAACTCATGCTCTTTAAATATTATGACTGAGGAAACCTTAACCTAATGTCAAGATCATAAATAAGTTTATTTAATTTGCAAATAGAATAAGTAAGCGTAACATGAAAATTTGGAAGTTCATGGGATTGAACAATTCAACATCGTCGTATATCTCTTTACCTTCAACGTTTCCTTCTTCCTTTAACAATATAAGCGTGTCTTAAGGTTATATAGATGTGTATGGGTAGGGAACATGAGCATGTTTCTCCTTGTGTTTCTCTTGGATCAAGCCCTTTCCATTTTCTCCAGCTTGCACAGTCATGCTTCTTCTTGCTTAGACCTGTGCTTTGTCTCAACCATTAGTATCAATCAATTTCTTCATCTAAAACTTAGGGTTTTAGGTTTACAAAATTGGGTATTTACATAATATAATTTCTTTCATCTTATTTAATAATGGAATAATGGAAAAGAAAAAGCTAATGGAAGCATTTTAATGAATGAAAGGTTATTAGATGAAGGGGATATGTGTAAGGATCCAACCGAAACTCCTTTTACTGAGGTATTATCTACTTTATCATAGAATGCTATACGGTTTTATCTTTTAGAGTAGCAGTTTCCTAAGAGATTACTTATCTTGGGATTGACCTAGGTTTTGTACATTTAATTTTGAAATTCTGTCGAACTCTAAATTGTTACACCAAAAAACGCCTCGATGATTAGAGTTATGTACCATATTTAAGGGGTACTACAATCTATCTCCCTTACAAAACTAACAACCTCATCAATTTCGTTATATAGGTCTAAGAATACCATTATGTAAGGACTTCGTCCTTTTGACTAGTGGACTATTATAGTATCACCTATAATGATTTAATTAGAACTCCTCTTATCAAGATATTGACCACTTTTGGCATGATTTTGTCCTTTGGTATAACGACTTTTCAATAAATCACCTATCTTGAGATTGGCAATGCTTAATTTCAAAGTTCTAACGAATTCTAAGTTACTATACTAAAAGACATTTTGATTATTAGAATTTCACCATCTAATATTTAGGGGTAGTATAATATGTAGCCGTATTTATAGTGGTGTGGATGCATGATATGTCAATAAAGTATTCAAGGGATATTACAATCCATCTCCCTTACAAAACTAACGTCTTCATCAGTTTCGTTACACGCGTCCAAGACTACTACTAAGCAAAGACTTTGCCCTTTTAGCCGGTGAAGTGCTATAATATTGCCTATGATGACTTGATTAGAACTTTTCTGACTAAGGTATTGACTACTTTGAGTGTAAAATGCTACATGATTTTTGTCTGTTGATAAGGAGATTCCCAAGAGATCGCCAATCCTATGATCGACCTAACTTGAGTATGTTTAACTTTAATTTTCCAATGAATTTTAAGTTACTATACCAAAAGATATCTTGAAGATTAGAATTCCGTTATTTAGTATTTAAGGGGTATTATAATATGCAATTATATTTGTAGTGGTGTGGATGCATGATATGGCAATAAAGTATGTGATTATGCAATTTTAATTCAAAATGTACACGATTCTTTATGTTATTAGTCAATCAAGATGATTAGGATAATGGACGCAAAGGAAAATAGAGAGGTAGAAACTTTAGAAAGTAAATTCTCAATCGGTGCATAGTTTGACAACTTAAAAATTTAAGTGTATGATTGTAAATATAGCATAATTTAGATAGTAAGGATAACATCGACATTATCCCAATGTATACTATAATTTTATAAAATAACCAAATAGGCTTTCTATATTTATATGATCAAGTATCATTTCATTTTTTTTTTAATCAAAAGATAAAGTACATGTCCTTTTTTTTTTCTTTAAAAGAACATGTTTCTTGGATGCATAATTTACATGCAAAAAGACCTTAAGTTATAATCCTTTCAATTGTAGGATTTCGACACATCATATCACGTAAATATTTCGAATTTTAAGCATAAAGAAAATCTCTCTCTCTCTCTCTTCTCGACATGTCTCTTGAACAAATAATTTAATTACCTTGCAAGTTGTAAAATACTTTTGAAATTATATATAGTGAGATATAAGATAAGCTGAATATTTCCACAATTATATAAGAAATGGAAACTTGTATAGTTTCTTGAATCTTTCAAATTGAAAACATTTAACGATGGATTTATAACATACAACCTTTTAGTTTTTTTTTTTTTTTTTTAACGTGTATATAATTGTTATAATAATATCGTGAAATGTTAGGTAGTTGTTTTGACGCAATGCTACGATAAAATGAAAGTGGATATCCACAAAAGCAAGTGTTTTGGCGAGCGTTACCACTGAGAAACTAGGGTTTTATGGACATGGATTATCATATTATTGAGCGATATATCAAAACATGGAGTACATGCCTGTTGTGTGTGGATCTTAGTGGACCTTTGACCTAAATCAAAATACATTAGAAAAAACAAGACCATAACGACAATAAGAGTGCAACCCATTGCCCTCTTCATTGCACTTGTCTTCCACCTGCCCATATGGGTCGGTCGCCTCCTAATTGTGGATTCAATTTGCGACATGATTGTCAGTCCACATGTTCCATGTAGATGACCACTCATTCTTAATTTAATTGGATTTGTGTGAAGATTAACTTAAGTATTCCTCCCTCTTCGCACTTAATCATTAGTACTAAGTATTGTAACTTTTTAAGGGTTTAATTGAAGGATAACATTATTCACTACAAGAAATACGCACTACCGAAGTTTTGCAAAGGAGAAACCTCTATCCCTAATAAGCAAAATTTGCGACTCTCTTTTCCCCAAGGGAGGAAAAATACATTGGTACAGACATTGGGATGGATTTGTCGACAGGTCTACGATGGATTAACAATGTCAATATATAAATATATATATATATCTATATACGAATGAATCAATTTGTAATACATAATTTTAGATATATATATTTTTTTATCGTAACCTTTTGGTTTAGCCTCTTGAAAAACATATTGTTCCACTTGCTTTTTTTTAAAAAAAAAAATATTGAGATGGTATCATTTAAGATACTAATATAACTCTTAAAGAGAGAGAGAAAAAAAAAAAAACCTTTTGAAACAAGCATTTGCCTCAAGTTTTATACTAATAAAAGGTAACTTTTTCATCTTTAATATTAGATAGAATTTTTCATTATTAATATGCTTTTCTCAAAAGTCATTATTAACTTATACAAATAAAACGATTTCGTTTCTAAAAACTCTTATCCATCTATTATAATATATAGTTTTAGAGAAAAAAAAAATTGTTAACGTACTTTTGTAATGATATTCTTTTACAATAATTTTCTTTTAATAGTTTCTCTTCAACGCTAATATTTACTCACAAGTATTTTCTCAAAAGCTACAATTGACTTAGAAAAAGATAATATTAAGAGGTATCTTACTATTTAACATTGACAAGGCACTATTAAAAAAAAAAAAATACTGAGAAGGTCTTATAAAAAATTAAAATCAGTGGTACCTATTAAAGGTTGATACTCAAGAGATACTATTAAAAGAAAAAGATAATATTGGAGGGCACCTTATCAAAAGTTAATATTAAAGAGGCACCAAAGGTAAATTATATTTTAAAACTAATGATGACTTGTTAGAAGATACAAAGGTAATATTAAAAGGATACTACTAAAAGAAAATGGTAATACTGAAGAGGTATATTACTGAAAGTCAACACCATAGTGGCATCATTAAAAAAACCAGTGTTATGAAAAATGTACATTAACAAAATAGTTCCCAAAATCATATAATACAACATATCAATTGCGATAGTTTTTAAATAACTTCATATTTCTTACCACTAATTATATTCTATTTCTCAAAGAATAAGCCGCATGTACTGTAGACTTTTACCTAAATGAAAAGGGAGAATTTTTGCAAGGGATTTGGGACAAATAGTTCGTAGATGATGAAAGTTTGGGTTCCTTACGACAGTAAGTATCGGTTGCGACAATATTACAATTTGATCTTTAAACTCACGCAATATATTCCAAACGTATCTACGATAATGAATTTTGACGGTGGTAAATATCTAACCTGAGGTAGGGAAAAGGAAAAAAAAAAAAAAAAAGAGAGAAAAGAAAAGATATATCCTTCGTCATAAAAAATTGAACAATATAATCTTTTATTTTTTTTTTTCGAGTTATCAATATTTAGCTACTAAGTTCACTATTATCATTTATCTTTTTTAAAATAAATGATATGGTTTTATTTATTTTTGACACATGTGAATTTACATTTGATCTCCAAACGAATTGTATCGAATAACTAACAAGTTGCACAAATATATTTAAAAGGTATTCTACTTCCTGGTTATATTATATGTTTATCCCTTTATCTAAGTTCTCGCCTTCCAAATTTTACAACCATGTAGATTTTTGAAGCTTCGCACACTTATTTAGTCCATTGAATGACTAATAAACTTAAAAAGAGAAAAAGAAAAAAAAAAGAAAAAGAAAAAAAAATTGGGCAAGTTCATTGGATCCTATTAAGGCTTTTATAGTCAAGCGCAATATTATCAAATTCAGTCCGCATATTTGATCAAACATGTGAGAGGGTCAATAGTTAAGGGTATAAATCGAATTGAGCTTGAAATAGAGTTCGATACAACTTATAAACACTAAATGTGATTCAAGTTTTAAATAAGAGATTAAAGGTGACTCACTAACTCGCTTAAATGAAGGGTTCACCATAATCTTAAATCAAGATTGATAAGAACATGAGAGATTAAGGAGTATAACATACTCAATAATCTAAAAAGTCAACTTATAGAGCTTAAGAACGTCCTTACTTCCAAAAGGAACGTTCAAGTGTAAATTCACTATATGAATATTCTTTACTATCTAACTCTCATGATAATTAGAAATGTTATTATGTATAGCAAGTCTTAAAGCCTTAGTGGCAAAACTATAAATAATATATAAAGTCTTAAACCCTAAAGAATAGCCCATAATCAAAATAAGGAAAATATTTACAAAGTATACAAAATTATGCGCTTAATAGAATAGTTAGCATGCAGTCATCTGAGCTGTCTATGGACTCGAGCAGGGGTCGATTAGCAGTCGGGTGCTGAGTAGGGGTAGGATGTTTGGAAGTCTTATTATACTTGGCCGAGCTCCTAGTAAGGTCAACCCATAGCTGCTATACTTGTGGATTACTTGGCGCGAACTCTCTTGTACTGTGCTGAGCTGTTTTTTAACCTCAAGTGATTGGCTGTATGGTTTCTTGACTTCTTGATAGACGGCAGACTTGGGGCTGAGTAGCTCCTTTTCTTCCCCTCAATCTTCTCATATTAGCTCGGTTTCGACAAAAGCTATTCGGCCTTAGCTTTGAACAATTTGGCCTTAGGTTAGGACAGGTCAGCTTCAGCTTTTGATAAGTCAGCGTTGACTTGGGATAGGTTAGCTTCGGCTTAGAGATCATCGTGGACTAATTCCTATCACATTCTTATTAAGAATATCTTCTTCTTCTTGATTTTTCTCATCATCATGGTCTATCTCACTCGGACTAGAGTCTTGAAAGTAGAAATGTTCATACACTTTTGGAATATTAGTTACAACCATATCTTGAAATGAAAGATGTGAATTAGGTTTTCCTTTTCCACCTTCAACTTACTTTGTAACATTTGTGCTATTGTCTAAATGATCATCCCTATCCATCGTTGCCAATCTTTTCTTGCTTCTGTAAAGGAGGTCGCTTACCTTTTATTTGTTAAAGGACTCACTCAACCTAGTTTTTTTTTTGTTTTTGTTCTTTTTTTGTTTTCATCAAAGAGAGAGCACTCTAAGGTAGCCATTCCTCATGTTGACAATTTTTTTATACCAATAAATTTAATTTTAGCATTTGCAACATGAATGCACGTCAGTTTGTCTTGTTCTATATATTATGTCATATGTTAATATGTTAATATAATGAATATGCACTATCAAGTATATAGCATACAACATTATATATATTATTCTATGCATATATGTCGTTATATAGGTTTTGTTGTATTATAATATATATATACTCATATATATATATATATGCTATATGTTACATAGCATTATGTATATATCATCATATTCTACATATTTTATTATATTATAAAATAAAATATTGGTATATATATAATATGTTATATTATTTAGGTATTTAAATGTAATTTTTAACAATACAATGCATATATTCAAACATATGTAATATATATTATCATAACATTTAGAAAAATATGATATGATATATATTATTTTGTATATTGTATCATGTATATTTTGTAATATTATAGTATAATAATATAACGTTATGTATATAATATTATATATGTTTATTGCTCATGCCTTTTTCTTTTCTTATTATGGGTCCGGAGCATTATAGTACTTTTATAGGCTATTTAATCTTGTTCTTTGATCCATTCTACGAACTAAATAAGGCATTCTTAATTTCATTTCAACACAAAATAGTATCATAACTATTCAAGACTTAATTATAACTCTATTTTATTCCTTAATATATATTAAATCCATATTCCATTCAATTAAGTAATGGACTATAGTTTCTCAATATGTGTAAATTACACACCACTTATAAATGTCGCTGAAAAATACAATTACATTTAACAAATATAAAGAAAATTTAAACCAATCAATCTAACTTACAACTCACTAGTCGCTACTATAGACTAATACTCAATCACACAAGTAGATCCTTATCATATTTCTTATTTAATTTGGTACTTGGATTTCATTGTTGTTTCTATTTATTCGTTGAAATTTAATATACGTACACTCATCATTATTTACATTCAAAATTGATACCAACTTCAAGTTCAAATTTTGTGATCTTGAATATGATTGATTGCAATGTTTTAACACAAAAGAAAAAGTAAAATGAAAAAATTTACAGAATAGCATGGGATAAGTAGAATTTATAAAGTATAAATTCTAGGATAGTCCAAATAGATTATAGGGCGGGTTTTGATTCAAAATTTTTGAAATATACACATAAAGGATGAGTTGCACAGATCCACCCTAGAAACACCCACTCCTAATTCATACCCATCCTTACATTAAAGCCAAAGACCACTCTTTCACATTAGCCACATTTACTTGCGCATGGTCTTTCTTTATCGACTTTGGCATAAAAACAATCGTAATTGATTTTCCTTTTCTACTGCGCTAAAGAAGAAAACATTTATTCTGCAAGTACTATTAAAAGAGATGTAAAATAGACACCTAACTTCAATTTTATCCCCAGGGCGCCAAATATTGGATGGAACACCTTGAGATTGCATGATCCGAAAATAAATACATTAGAGCTAATAAAATTTGTTACCTAACATAGTTGGCCAAAAAAAAATAAAATGAACCTTGATATATTAGTTCATTGTACTTGCACATGTAATGAAGAACTATTAAGAATGAATACAAATACGAAAAGGGAAAAAGGTGATTTAACATTACAGAAATTACTCATTTGATTGTTAGTAGTATGGCATTTTGATCCTAAAGTATATATTAGAGATGAGCAGGTAACCCTATCCTACAAGGTATCTATTCGAACCCTACTCAATCGCATAAGTTTTGAGTGTGTATTTAAGGCTATATGATATATTTCATATGGTAATTTCTTAAAACCTGCATTTACAGGATAGGGTACGAGTATGGGGTCAACTATCCTATACCAACCTTAAAACCTGTATTATAAAGTATATAGGTATATATTTCGAGATACTTTATACCTACCATATAATAATTAAATAAAATTAATAAATTAAAAAAATATAATTTCATTTGTATGGATTTAAAAAAAATAACAAAACACAACCTATGAGAAACCTTAGACTAAACCCAATGTTCTCATACCAATCTCTTTCTCCCTAGTCATTTTTTTTATTGCATTTTCTTTCCACTCTATCTTATTCATTTACTATGTTCAAGTTTACTAAAGTTAAAAAAGAAATAATTTGCGCAAAGCCACCTAAACAAGGTACGTTATTAACTCATTTTCTTTTGATGCAATAATTTCTTTGTATGAGGTTTGAAAAATACTTCATAATAAATTTATATAACGTTGTTTAAGTTAAGATTTGTTTGAGATTAGTGTTTGTACATTTTTCCCTTATCCAAAATTAAGGTTTGTACTAGGTTTGAAAGGAATTTAGTCGATAAATTTGGATTTAGTAATTGTGATGCATGAAGCATCATTATGGATGTTGATTATGAATTAAGATATTATAATTTATAATCTAGAAGTATTTTTATCACCAAAATAAGTTAGCTCGCAAATAAATCCAACTTACAATTATTGATTTAGTATTTAAAGTCAAGACTAAGATTTTACTAAAATTGATATGTTTGTACAACGATGATTAGTGAAGAAAATGATAAAAAATAAATAAATGAAAGAAATTGGAAGGATAAGAAAATATATAGAAATTAGTCATATTGGAATTTAAAAAAAAAAATATTCACAGGTTCTATAAGGTACGCTGTATCTAATGCAATTTATAGGGTATATAATACAAAGAGATTCTAGAAAGTTATAAGGTGCGATACGGTACAGTACGGTATGGTTAGTAAAGTCTAGAAACCTAAACCTATAAGGTATGGTATGGGTAGAGCCTCATACTCTATCCATTCTGTACTTGCTTACCTTTATTGCTTATGAACATAAAGATATTTAAAGGACATTAACCAAAATAATTCACCAAAACATTCTTTTTTTGCTTGGAAATTGCATATGAAGGAATTAATAGAAATTGGAAGGATAAGAAAATACATAGAAACTAGTCATATTGAAATTTATAAGAAAAAAATATTTACAGATTCTACAAGGCTCACTGTATCCTGTGCAATTTATAGTGTATAGAATACAAAGTGATTCTAGAATGTTATAAGATGCGATACGGTACAGCATGGTATGGGTAGTAAAGTTTAGGAACGTATACCTATAAGGTATGGTATAGGTAAAGCCTCATACTCTACCCATTTTGTATTCGCTTACCTTTATTACATATGAACATAAAGATATTTAAAGGACATTAACCAAAATGATTCACCAAAACATTCTTTTTTTGCTTGGAAATTACATATGAGGGAATTAATGTTTGGGGTTAAATTTATATAGAGAAACAAACTTTCAATTGATCAAAATAGAGGATCAATGTTAATTATAAGTGATGTAAATAAGGTATTAAAATAAAAATAAAATAAGGTTTTTAATCATTTATTTGAACAACTTATTATTAACGTTAATACTTTATTTTAATCGATGAAAGTTCGTTTTTCTAATTAGACCACATAATGTAATATTGATCTTCTATTTAAACTATTTAAAAGTTCGATCCTTTAATTGAACTTAATCTCAAATATTGATATTCTTGTATGTAATTTTCTAATTTTTTTTTAAAAAAAGGATAATAAGAATATATAAGCAATGATGAAAAGATCACTAGTTTAAAAGGAAATCGTACTTGTTTCTCTTTATTAATGTGATCGTGTATTAATAAAAAGTAAGAGTTCAATTAAAATGAAGCAAAAAGGCATGGATTCACATTAAATTTTATGGTCCTAATGGATTGGATCAAGATGAATCCCTAGATTTTTCACATAAAAGAGATATGAATACCTAGATTGCCATCATTACTATGTAATGAAAGTAGAAATCACTATAGCTTATTTACTTTACTAAATGCAAAAAGAGACTATTGAATTGCAATTCAATGGATAGATATGCAATTTTTTTTGTTAACATAATAATGAATAATGAATAAGAAAGGATTATAAAATGAATATATACTCTTAAAATCTCTATCATTCTCCACTTTTCCTATTCAATACTACTTACAAGGATAAAGTATTTATGGAAAAATAAATAAATAAATAAATGGACCATTAAATAACAATTCATGAGTTAGAGAGATAATTGCTATTCAATATTTTAAGTTATAGAAGGAATAACTATTTCACTTGGGGGAATCAAAATTTTATTTTTTCTTTTTCTTTATTAAGATGTTCAATTTATTTTTTATTTTCAAAGCATAATAATTTTTTCCAAAAAAGACATTATCCTAATTTGATGAGGATAACCATTGCCACCATCGACCATTATGACCATTACTGTTACAACCATCGACTACTACTGCAACTACGGTCATCGCCACTATCTCTGCTATGACTGTAGCAACCATTACCCATTATTGATCATTGCTGCTGTCATCAATACTATTGCCACCAACCACCACTGTGCCGTCACTATCACTACTATCGTTGCCGCTGCCACCATCACAACCTCCTATTACTTTATTTTATAATTGGTTGGGAAAAAAGATAAATCGAGTGTAGTTTAGTCATTAAAGTTTATAAAATTTTTATTTTTAAATTATTTATAAATCTAATTAAATAAAACAATAGGTTTTACATTCTTATTATATTATGTAAAAGTTTTAATTCCATTTTCCCCTTATTTTATTAAGTGAAGTAAACCAATCATTAGTGTTTAAAATTTAATTCAACATCATGGAATGAAAAAGGAAATGGAATAAGTATATAGCAATATTATGGTTTCGTGAAATTCACAAGCCAAGAACCGATCGTTGTCGTTGCTCCACATGTGCACGGTGATGCCCTCCTTCGCGAGTGTATTTTTGTTTTTGTTCTTTTCATTTCATACAAGTTAAACATAATAAAATTTATGCTAAACATGTTAATAATCATAAAACTTTCCAAAATAAATGATAAATACATTTGAAAAACATGGAACAACACATGTTTACGGTAAATATTATCTATAATTATTTTATCATTTCGTTTGGTTGTTAAAATTGAATAGAATAAGAATAACTTAATACCATAATACAAGTAATATATGATAGCATAACTTATTGTACCATGTTTTGTATATATAGTATTAAATATAAATTTTCGTGATCGAAAACTTAAAAAATTTATACAAGTCCAATATCATGATCCGGGAATTTGATTTGAGTTATTTGAATTCCAATAATATAACTAATTAATCAAATCAAACCGAAAAAAAATGTTTTTTTTTAGTTTAGTATTATAAAATTATAACAACCCGGCGATATTTTAGACAATAAGGTTATTTTTTTACCAATACAATAAAATATCAAAGTTGAAAAGAAATCTGACGAAAGCACAGGATTGATTGGATTAAAGTTTCCAAACAATGTTTGACATGGAATAAAAAATGGAAATAATCGATTGCAATATTTAAGACCTACAACAATATCATATATATTACTATTCTGCATCATAGGGGAAGATTCTACTATCCTTTACTGCTCCGCAGGCACTTTTTCCTCATCAATAATTGTCCTACGCTCTGTGATGCGTGATCTCACTTGACGATATCGACACGGGGTATCTCAGTGATCAGATTTCTCCTGCCTTAATAGCAAACCCTAGGACTAGGAGTATAACTTTATCAATTAAATGGAAGGAAAAACAAAATAAAAATTATCTATAAATGCACCTCCCCAAAAGTCACTTCTCTTGGCCCTTTTCCCGTGAAATGGAATTGAACTAAGCAAAGCAACTGATTAAATCGATAACTATAGTAAAAAAAGCTCACTGATTTAATATTATACTATGTAAGCTGATGTTACATAAAATACTTGTTATTTATAGTGTGAAAATATAAGAGACTGATTTGGTAGGATATCTCTTAAATATTAGTTTTTATTGCCTGACTTTAATGAAGGTTAAACTCGATGAATTCGTAAATTTTATTTATTTTAGTTAATTTTTTTTATATATTATCATTTTATCCATTTTAGATAAGAAAACTAATTTCTGACATAAAAAAAATGCGGAAATAGCAAAGGTTCCTAGTTCTTAAAATAATTTCTATGTTTTCGTGTACAGTATCTTTAATCTCTTTCATTTTAAGAAAATGCATCTCGGATACCTACCAACTAATTATCTTAAGAAGATTATCTCTTTAAAAACTTTGTTTTTCCCTCAAAAAATAAAAGAAAACCAATTAATACCACGTTTTGCATGAATTTTATTTTATTATATGTACATTATAATAGAGAATAATAGATTTGATTAACATTATCACAATTAACTTTTGGACAACATATATTCATAAAATTATTATAAATATGGTGAGTATCAATGGCTTCTTTGCATATTTATTTGAAATATTATATCATTTAAAAAGAGTTATAATCCCTCAACATATGAAAATACAGTGTTATATACTAAAAGTAGTGTTATTTCGTATAAACTCATAAAATTATAAATATCGTAACCTGTTACATAAAGTATTATTTTCCTTGAAAAAAAAAAAATTATTTTTTGAAAATGTTCGGGTGGTAAAATGCTATATATTGGTAAAAAGGTATTACCATACAAACAACAAAAAAGAAAATTCTAAAATTATATTCATAAAAGATTAAAAACCAATCACGACTTTAGGAAAAAAACAGTAGGGAAAGGGTACATTAAGAAAAGGTTATAATGAAAAGATTCTATTTAAGAAATAAAAAACATGTTTTCCAAATTTAATATTATATTGCAAAACCTTAAAAAAGAAAAGGGAAAAAAATCCTAGAAGGATTCGTTGAATTTGATAATCACCGTAAAGCAGCCTTTCGCGTGTCCAGTGCAGCGCGAATAAATAGGATGTGACGAGAAGTAAAGAAAACTCACAGACACACCGTCTCTACTGTTTGAATTCCAGTAAAGAAATCAGAGTGTTTGCTTTTTTCGTTTTAGTTTGAACAACACACAACAATGTGTGGCACAGAGAACACTATTCGGGTGAACCAGTCCTCCCTTCCCAATGGCACACCCAATCATCCTTCTCCTCTCTCACCTGACTCCATCATTAATCTCGACCAGTAAGTCCAACTCTCTTCCCAAATTTACGGCAGAAATCTTTCAGCTACTGTACCCCCGTGCTGTATGTTTCGAAGATTTTAATATAGACGCAGTCTTTATAGACCGTGAAGGGAGAAGTTCGGATAGCCTTACGAATGGTGTTTGTACTTTTTCTCGAATCGGTTTATAAAGACCCGTCCACTCAATAATCTTTCGTATCCTAATTATGGGTCGAGTTGCATGTCCTGTGGCAAGTCTTGTTCGCTGATATTTATTTATTTTTCCATTTATATGCTAATTTTTGTGCAGTGGTGACCCAACGTTGTTCGAGGAGTACTGGAAGAGTATGGGGGACAAGTGTACGATGGTGATTCAGGGGGGCGAGTTGATGAGTTACTTCAGCAACAAAGGGAATGTGTGCTGGTTCCTGGAGATGGAGTTGGAAGCTGCTATCAGGCGGCTCCACCGCGTAGTGGGGAATGCTGTGGTGGAGGACCGCCATGTTGTGGTGGGGACGGGGTCCACGCAGCTTCTCCAGGCTGCCCTTTTTGCTCTCTCTGCTGATCGACAGCCCAAGCCCGTCAGCGTTGTTTGTGCTGCTCCTTTTTACTCCGTAAGTAATTAATTAAATATTAGGAGATACATTGGTATTTTATTGCCTTTATTTTTTTTTATTTTCATCTTTTTGGAATTAGATTTTATAATCTTCACGTTTTGATAAATTTATGATTTGATGTTATCTTACAAAATAGATATTGTTTTTCTTTTTTTAAGTAGTGCATAAGTGCTAGTAGCAAGAGGATTAATTCCATGTTTAGTTAGTGAAATTAGTAATCATTTTTCTGATCCCACCATCAATTTTGTTCTGGTTTAATTCCGTTCTTCTTGATTTCTTTTTAGAAATGATAGTCGCGCCACAATTTAAAAAAAAAAATTATTTATTGCCCACAAGAACTATTCAAATAGTTGCTATTCACCAATTGCGTTTATAATGGCTTTTTTAAAACGATATCACCGGTACGGATAATAACGATCGTATCTATATCGTAGCGATCGTATCTATATCGTAGCGATCGTATCTATATCCTAAACATTGACAGTCTTTATAAATGAGTATTTTAATATTGAAATTTGAATCGAATATGGAAATGTGTTTATTTTAGATGGATTAATTATTTAAGGTTATAAATTAATGTGGAAAAGTTATTTTATTTCTATTAGCTATCAATACATGGTGTATTAAATGATAATACTATGTGTCATTAAATCACCATAACAATTTTTTCTTTTTGTCGACAAAAATCATTATAACAGTATGGTTTAATATTTGCATGCTCCTTTGCGAAATTTTTTTAGCATTAGTTAGAATTGTATCGATAAGAAAATATAAATTCCTCGAGTCACTATTATTATCTTCGTTTTTTTTTTTTTTTTCTCCTAGAAAAAGGAAAAGCTAAAATCCAAATAAAACTCGAAACGGTAGCATTTAGGCGTTACTGATTTCAGTTTCAGAATCGTGTCGTTTAGCGACACAGCTGCGGTTACTAGAGTGGTGCTGAGTATGCCGGGACAAGCCAGAGAGGATTGTTTTTATTTTGTTTTATCACTGCTTTACTTATTCTCCACTTTTCTGCAATGCGCCACCCAGGCAAAGCCACCCCCACTTTTTTACACTTTTTTTAATGTGCAAATTGTAAAGTAGACCATTTAAACTCTTGAATGGTTTTTATTCCCCATAACTTTCAAAAATAGGCATATAGATTCCAAGTTATCACTAAATTTTTAAATCCACCACTAATTATAATTCTTCTAACAATGAGAGTAGGTTCTCAGCTTCAAAGAGAGATATCTGCACATTTTAAAATGTTTATAAGGAGATAAAAGCATTCTTCATGAGTGCAATGGTCCTATTCGCCCATGAACAATGGTTTTGAAGATGTGTTTTATAATTATCTCTATTATTGATAACGTTAAGGAGTATTTCGAGATATTCCTTAAAGATGTACTTTTTTTTTCTATATGTTAGCTTTCTGTTATGATCTAAAATTAATTTACGAAAATAATAATTTAATAATTTAGTTTTCTTTTAATATGTGTAGTTGGATAGAAGTTGATAATAGTTTTGATATTAATAACAATTAGTTAGTTTACTTATATTAGGTATTAGTTAAGAGTATAAATAACTTACAGAGAATTGTAATAAGTTAATTTAATCATTTTTAATAAAATTTAAAAGTTTCCTTTAAAATATTTTTTGGAGATCACCCGTTTTGAAAAGAGAAAATTAAGAGATTACCTTGTTTTGAGTAGAGGAAATTTTATATTTTTATCAAAAGAAACAATGTAAATCGAGCCTTCCACTTAAGTAAGCTTAAAAATTTGTTATGACTCAAAATTAAATTAAAAAGATAATAATTTAGTTTTATTTTAATATATATAGTTAGATATTAGTTGATAAAAGTTTTGATATTAGTAATAATTTGTTAGTAGAATATAAATTGTTTATATAGGATTGTAATAAGATTTTTTAATTATTTTTAATAAAACTCAAAAGTTTCCATTAAATTTTTTTGTGAAGATCATCCTTGTGTCAAAAAAAGGAAATTAGGGGACTATCTCGTATTAAATAGAGAGAATTTTATATTTTTACCAAAATAAAATAGTGGATCAAGCCTTTCAATGTAAGTAGGTTTAATACATTCCCATGTCTATTTAATATTTGAATAAGAGAAACTTTTACATTTTATTATACTTAACAAATGCTGGGAAGATCCATTAAAGAGAACATCACTGTTTTAAGCATTGAGAAAGAACACTTAAAATGAACTTTTTGGAGTAGTGCGGTGTCTCGGCAACGACAGGTTGTCTTTATATATATATATATATATATATATGTATATGTATGTATGATACATTATTTACTTGGTTTACGTTACCATTAAGATTGCATCAAAATATCATGAAGAGTTGCCATTGAAATGTCCCGTCCAAAATCATATTCTTCGGCATTCTTTATTATTTTTTTGTTTGGAAAAGAAGAGTTTAATTAGCCTTTTTTGGGGTTTCTTTTTCCTATTCCTTATGATGCTGGTGGTCTCAAAACCTAGATCTTTGTCCCACAACTTTTGTTGTTTTAAGGGTCCAATATCTAAAACATCATAGCAAAGAGATTTCCAAATTGGACAAAGTATTTCAAGAAATCTAAAGTGATACCATTAGGGGGAAAAAGGTGGAAAGAGAACAGCTTGGCTAGCTGTGTTGCAAGCATATTAATGATAATGGACGGTTCATGTTCAAATGAACTGTATACATCCTTAGGTGATGAAACTTAGAATCTCAATTATTATTATTCTTGGTCTTTTTTTCTTTAAATAACTTACACCCAATTTAAAAATATATAACTTATCCACTAAACTCGAACTACCTTTGACCCAACTAATGTATGGAATCTCATCAGTAACGAAGTAATTATAACACTGCACTTGAATGTGCCAAAGATACTTAATTATGATATAACTAAACTTAGGGGAGTCTTAACTAATTAATTAATGGGATCATGGTATGTTGACTTTGGTAGTAACTAAAAGATATACTAGCGGTTAATGCATCCCGTTACTATGTGTAAAAAATACAAAATGAGGAGAGAGAGAGAGAGAAATATATAAATACAGTTAGTGGGAGAGTGTGAAAAAGTAGGAGAGAAAAAAGAAAGATATATGTGTAGTTAGTAGGAGAGTGAAAAAAGTTGAAGAGAGTAAAGAAATGAATAGAGAGAAATTATAATTTTAATAGTTTATTTTATTATTAGTTTTTTTGTTAAATAATAATAAATAGAGGGTAAATATATAATTTTAAGAAAAAAGATTACTTAATGATGAAGGGTGGTTTGGGCAGAAAACGCTTAGGGAAGGCACAAGCACAAATACTACATATTAGACAAACTGGACAGACATGTTTCTCAAAACCAACACATGTTCGGAAGAACAAACATGCATCATGTTAGGCCCTAGGCGTTCATGGTAACATGGTCACGTGAACTCAGCTCCCCCAAAATTAATAACACACAAATAAAAAAGGAGAAAAAAAAATTAAGAAATGCACATTAATAATTGAGCAAGCTAACTATAACAGCCCGTTGGTTAGTTGGATGGATACTCTAACATAATGTTAAGGTTCGAATCAAGGTATATGGATTCTATAAAATTAATTTTGGGGAACGTAGTTTACTTTGATGTTTTCAATTACTACGAATAGTTATGTCTCTGCCAATCTCTGGAAGAAGACCTCCGGTTATATGAATATAAGATTATTTATTAACTCATTGTTTTCTTACTTCGATGCGTTCGGCTTGGCCCTTATTAAGTTTTCTTAAAATGTTTTCTCTTTCCGACCAAATAAAAGCAATACTTTCTACTTTACATATGGACAATTAATCAGTATTCCTTTTTCTTTAATTTTTTTTTTATTTTTTAAAAGAAAAATTTTCCGTAGATTAGAATGATAAGAGTCCAGCACATAGGAGTATTAGAATCACGGATAAGTAAGCTCCATGTTCTTCTCTTTTCTTTTTCTTTTTTTTTTTCTTTTTAAATCATCCACGCATATTTAGAAAAAGCAACATGTAGAACTGTTAATAGCCTTTACATGTAATCCTGTTGACCTCAAAATTTTTCAATGGATGTTGAAATAAAACTTAAATCTTTAATGTAGCTAAGATTTCATTCCCCATCATGCAAGTGGTTAATATCTGCAAAAAGTTACTTGGGAAACAGAGATCGTTTTTGGGACTTGCAGTATTATCTTACAAGAACCAACGCGGACACACGCATCACGTTACCTCTATTTTCAGACAAATATAAAAACCCAAGCACTTTCTTGGTGAACATGAACATGCATCATGTTGTGATCCTTACTCACATGCATGCATGTTATCTTATGATGGATGCTAACCCCACTCACCACACATATCTGTTTATTAATTGGTTAGTTCTGCAGCCCAATCATTCTTACGACAACTTATCCTAGGAAAAAAAAAAAGCAGCTCCTAATATGACCACTCTATCGTTTTTTTTTTTTTATTTCTTTTACGCATTCTGTTTGCATCAGATGAATGGAAGTTAAAAAAGGAAATTCAAGTCCTACTAATTAAAGTAGTTTCCAAGATTTCAAGATTCTATACTTTATCGTCTCTAACAGTTACTTAAGACATTTGCGAAAGTTGTTGCTAGTGAAAACTCGTTTTATTCAAAATTTAACACGTGCTGGTGGCAACCGTTACCAGTTTCCTTAAGCACAAATTATTATGATCATTCGTTTAATTAGGAAATATGTCTAGAAAATAATCTAAAGACTTGAGTAACAGCATTTACTCATCACATTGTGGTTGGATTGGCCTAGTGTTATTTCAATAGGGTAAATCCATAGCGATAATTCTATAGGATTGTGCAGTGTTATGCAGAAGTGACAGGTTTCCTGCAATCGGGGCTGTACAAATGGGAAGGCGATGCATACAGCTACGACAAGGATGGTCCGTACATAGAACTGGTGACGTCACCAAACAACCCGGATGGTTCAATTCGGGAGGCAGTAGTGGTGAACCATGGTGATGGGCAGGTGATCCATGACTTTGCCTACTACTGGCCGCATTACACCCCAATCACTCGTCAAGCTGATCATGACATTATGCTCTTTACCTTTTCCAAGTGCACAGGGCATGCCGGTTCACGCATTGGGTAAGCTTAGTTAGAAATATAAATGATTTTGTGCATGGATTCCACAGGCACTTGTTAATAAATAGAAAATGGAATACACCATCAATGGCACGATATCATCGCATGGTGAATTCATCTAGTAGACTTATCATGAGTAGGAAATGTTCTACTCTAGGAAGTACCATGTTGCAGTACTTATCTCATTCCCAGGGACAATATTTTCATGCGTTTGCTTTTCTGTCTTTGTTGTCTTCTTTTTTTGAAGATGGGCTGTGGTCAAGGACAAAGAAGTGGCTAGAAAGATGGTCAAATTCATGGAGGTGAGCTCCATCGGTGTCTCCAAAGAAGCACAGCTTCGAGCTGCTAAGATTATAGGAACAATCTTTGATGACCATCAGAATTTCGGTTCCAAAGAATCTGAAAATTTCTTCGAATATGCCAAACGCATCATGATCAAACGATGGGAGAGGCTCAGGGAAACTATCAAAGAGAGTGAGATCTTCAGCCTTCCAAAATACTCTCAGGAGTACTGCATCTTTTCTGCAGAGTATGCTGAAACATATCCTGGTAAATCATCCTAGCCATTTTCTCGATGTCAGAACTTCAATATTCTCATATGTTTTTAAGAAATGCTATTAGAAGGAAACGCAAAAGGGATCGTTATGATCGATACGAGTTAGATGGTCCAATAGTTTCTTGATTAGTATGAAGTTACAGATCATGCTTCCTTGGACATGAGATTGTTGAAACTCACAAACAGGGTCTAAAGAGGGAGTTCTCTAACATCTGTATTTTGGTGTTTCCAAACAGCATTTGCTTGGCTGAAGTGCAAGGAGGATTTGGACTCTGAGAAATTGTTGCGGGAACATAAGATATTGACAAGAGGAGGAGAGCGTTTCGGTGTGAACCCAAATTGTGCCAGAGTGAGCATGTTGAGTCAGGAGGAGGAGTTTAATCTTTTCCTGGATAGGCTGTCAGAAATCAAATAAAGCGTCAGCAGTAGAAAGCCCAAATAAATGTAGTATTAGCCTGGAATAACATAGTTTGTGATATATAACCCCAATGATAGGTCGCTGTAATCTATCGTATTTCAGGTGGTTTAGGTACTTTATATGTCTGAAACAGTTACTGTGCTTAATTAGCAGTAGAAAAGGAATATATAATATAATCAAGTATTAGAAAAGCATCAAGAATGCAATCGACAGAAGTTTCTTTCTTTTATATTTGTTGTTTGTTAGGCCCTTGGATATAGTTCGGCAAGAGAAAAATATAGTGAAAAACTCGAAGGCAGTGCTGCCTCAGGGAAGATCGAAATACTCCCCCCTTTAATAATACAATTTCCTGCTCAGCATGCAAGCTCACCAGATTATGTGTTTTATGTGAATTTTCTCCGCAGAAATCAAGCAAGAAAGTTACTGCAGAAATGTACAGCTATGTTGATTCTACTGGTTAGACAAAGCAAAATGTGATCTACTCTCAAACTAATATTGGTCGCTCCATCATATAAATCCCATTATCTTCCATTAAATATCCCACTGAAAATTTGGCTGCTCCCTCCTAAGGAAGCTTCCCATTCTACCGAAGCAACCACTATATTGGAAAGTGTCACAACGATCTCCCGCATTTCTGGTCTGTCCACTGGATCTTCACTCAAACACCATTCAGCTACTTCCGCCATCTGCGGAAGTATAATTCACAAATCATGAGAGGACTGGATGCAAAGAGAAAAGGTTGTTATATGGATAAATATAGCTAACCCTGTAAACATCTTCCATGGGGTAGCTGCCTAGGAGGTTTCTGTCAACTATGGACTCCAGAGCAATCTCTGGATCTTTATCTCGGAAGACTCCATCAACCTGCAATGAGGGCGACGAGTTTCAGGCTGCTTAAAAATGAGATTTACAAGTTGGATCCAATTAATACAGATTTTGGTGGAGTTAGAATTAGGTTACCATAGTTATTAATGATTTTAACTTATTAGGCTCATGTTTGTCGCGTATAATTGCACGTTGACCGGTTATCAGCTCAGCTAGAACCACTCCAAAGGCAAACACATCAGTCTTTGGAGTCACTTGGAGCTCCTTCACGGATCTTGAAAACAAGTAAACAGCTACTGTCAACTAAAGTAACTATTGAATTTAGCACCACAATCGTGATGCTTATAAAATATGGTATGAACTATTATATTTAGTATTCAACGACGGCGGTGACAATTCCCATTATTAATATTGATGGGTAAGCTTAAACTTACTCAGGTGGAAGGTACCCTGGCGTTCCAACAAGCCGTGTGGCTATGAGATCTTCATCATTGGATCTTCCAACAAGCTTTGCCAGTCCAAAGTCTGCAACCTATAATACATTCTAGCATATCAGAAAGTGGCTAAATATGGCAAGTAGTACATTCTTTTTGGTAAGTGAGAGTGGCTGTCTTCGGAAGAATTACATGTAATGGGGACTTTGTAAGAGTGAAGCTGCATGTCAGGTCAGCTCCAAAACCTTAATGATGTCACGAGTGCAAGCATAACTAAAGCCCCTACTAAAATTAAAAACATTCCAGTAACTTAGATATGCTGAGGAGCCCTAGTTTCACAGTCATCCACTATGTTTTCTAAGGGCAATGCCCTAGTGCGATAGTAAAGTTGCTTTTTTAGTAACTAGTAGATGAAGGGTTAGTGACGCGAAAACGGTTTTACAAAGTGTGGGGTAAGGCTGCATACATTATATTCTCCTTCTACTTACTCTTACACTTCGTAAGTCAAGTGAATGTCTTGTAAAATGGTTCTTTTGCAAGTTAAAGGAAAGATTGAGCCTATATTACAAGTTGAAGAACTTATGTCACGCAAAAAAACCAATGGAATAATATTAGTAGGAGCAAGGAAGAACTATTAATGAAGTACCTTTGCTCTTAGGCCCTCATCAAGTAAAATATTGCTTGTCTTTATATCTCGATGCACATACCGATCCTTTGTGTGATCATGAATGTATTCAAGGCCTTTTGCAGCATCTAACGCTATTTGAGTTCTTGCACTCCAGCTAAGAGGCTGGTGACCTGATTCATAAGTAATAAATGTGAGGAGCATGTTGGTGCTACAAAAAAGCACTAATATCTCAACTAATTTTTAGAACAAGTTAGAAACTGCCAGCAACTTTTGGGAACCAAAAATTTTCTTGATGGATAGTCTACATCTGAAAAGGCTTTCAATGGAAAAGAATAGGGCAAAGCTTTCACATACAGCAAATATAATTAGATCCATCCACTAAAGCATCTAAAATCCTAGCTAATATGACCTCAAGACCTCTAAAATATCTATATTATGAATACTATAATATAGCTATATTTATGTTTGTGTGGGATTGGAGGTAGTGTATTTGCTACTGTTTTGTTCAGGGTTGCAGTGGTGTGCTGTGTTGTATGTTGGTTGTTGATATGGCTGTATTATTGTGTTGTCTTTGTTGTAAAGGCATATGTTAACAATAGAACTATTGTATTAGGGTGATATTTTTGTAAATATTATCATTAATGAGGCCTTAGGTGGGAATAAAACTAAGAGTCAGTAGAAAACAAACCAAGGAGAAGAGGCGGGAAGTGTGGAAGTTAGTTAGTTGGTTGTTCCTTATAGAAGTGTGACGTATGGGTAAAGAATTGCTACTCTCGAGGAGAACCTTCAATTGGAGATAGCAAGGCTGATTGAGAAGAAGTTTTGCTCTGTTGTTAGCTTTGCAACTGCATCCATTTCTAATCGAAAGCTTTTAGATTTAGAGTAGTCAACTTTTTGATCTAATTACCTAGGTAAAATACTAATTTTCTTGATTCTCTATAGCCTAGTTGTCTCAATCGACACCATTTGTAGGAAAAATCTCTCTTAAATGACTAGGATGGAGTCTCGTTTGGAGACTTTGGAAAATAACATGAAAGAGTTGGGTAAGGATTTAAAGGGAAGTTTATCGGAAGTCTATGATTAGATTTCTAAGGTGGAGAAGAACTCAAATACCAAACTTTCTGCCATTGATAAGCACATGGCTACTCTTGAAACCATGCTTCACGACTTGTAGATGGACTAACAAAAAGAAATATAGGCGAAGGAGCTGAAAGGTGGATCGACTAGAGTTAGAGGGAAAGAGTACCGTAATTTTGATCATGTTTCAACTAATTGAACAGAAGAGAGAGAACCTAAGATTGTGATACAATTTGAACAGTTGAATGACAAGACTCAAATTCACGTGACATTACCTAACTTTGATGGACATGATCCATTGCTTTGGGTAGCTGCTGTCTAACAATTGTTCGACATTCATTAAGTGATTGAAGAAGAGAAAGTGGCGACGGCTACTACAAGTTTAAAAGGCCAAACCATCTATTGGCTAAAGATGTTGAAACGTCGAAACCCTAACTTGGATTAGGAAAAGATGAAGTCAAAACTTTTATATAGGTATGGAGATCGATATGTGAAGAATCCCTTCACCAAATTATTGACTTTGCACCGAATTTCATTTATGGCCCAGTATTTGGAGGATTTCAAGTCTTTAGTGTCACAAGTGCCTGAGATGACCAAGCTTCAATTGCTATGGCATTTTCTTGGAGGTTTAAAGGATGAGATTAGGGTTAGCGTTGAGATATTGCGACCTATTAATGTTTCTAAAGTGGTAGAATTAGCTCCAAGTGTTGAACAAGAGTTTGTTTATGGATTGGTAATGGTTTAGTAAGAGATACGAGAGAGCATGCAACCACATTTTAGTTTGAATAGACCCTGTCAAACCTCTACAACAACCACAAGTGCTCTTTCTTGTGCATATACACATAGTTACGTACCCTACTATAGTGGTGCGACTCAAACATCATATGTTACTAGTTTTAAGTCCGCCCAATCTTAGCACCCTTCACCCAGAAATTCTAGCAACAATGGAAATCAGCCACCTAGTATTTTAGCTAGTATGACACGAGTTGGGAGTAATGGGGAAAATTCTTTGGTGGCTAGTAGTAGCGGTTTTAATCAAAATAAAAACCCTGAACAAATGTCTTATCATGAATACATTGATAGGCATAACAAGGGATTATGCTTCAAATGTGATCAAGCTTTTACACTGGGACATAAGTGTCCTAATAAGTCCTTACACGTAATGCTACTTGATGAGGAGCCAAATGCTAAGGATGATGAATGGATTGAGATCCGAAATGAAGAGGGACATTATCCTTGCTATGTTGAACAACCGACTACTAATACTGGTATGGAACTGTCTTTACTTACTTTATAAGGTTTTAATGGTCTTCGAACTTTGAAATTTAGAGGTGAATTGCTAGGGCAAATAGTATCAATACTAGCAAATAGTGGAGTAAGTCATAACTTTATTTCTACAAGGTTAGTGTCAATTTTATCTTTACAAGTTGACAAAACTATGGCTTTTTCTATTAAGTTAGGTGATGGTCATAAAGCGTTTTCTCAATGAGTATGTAAAAACATAAAGTTGATTATGGATTGTTTTGTCTTGGATATTGGGGGTGTAGATGTTATTTTGGGAGTAGCTTGGTTACAAACTTTAAGAGAGATTAAAGTAGATTAGAGTAATTTGACCTTGAAAATTCCTACTAAAGATGGTGAAAGGGAATTGAAGTGAGACCCCGTAATGCAAAAATCTGGTATGACTTTAAAATAAATATAGTATATGGAAGATGTAGAAGGGTATTATATGCTGACTTACGTTAAATTGCTTAATATTGAAGCTGATGTAGTAGGGTTATAGCCTTAACTTGCTCTTTTACTTAATGAATTTGTTGATATATTTGAGGATAGGAAGGATCTTCCACATTTTCAAGCCTCTGACCATAAAATTCCCTTAAAAGAAGGGGTTGGTCCCATTAATATATGGCCTTATAAGTATACTTAAGTCCAAAGGGATGAAATTGAGTGATTAGTGAAAGAAATGTTGAGTGTTGGCATTATACGACCAAGTTCTAGTCCTTTTTCTAGTTCTTTTATTCTTGTTTAGAAGAGGGATGGGTCTTGGAGGTTTTATGTTGATTATAGGGCATTAAATGATGCTATTGTACTTGATAAATATCTTATTCCAACTATAGATGAGTTACTTGATGAATTGTTTAGATTATCTATTTTTTCTAAGATAGATCTCCACTCTAAATATCATTAAATAAGGGTATGCCCTAAAGACATTCCAAGATATCTTTCTAAACTCATCAAGGACATTATAAATTTGTTATGATGCCTTTTGGCCTCACCAATGTACCCACCACCTTTCAGGCGACCATGAATGATTTGTTTCGACCTTATTTGCACAAATTTGTATTGGTTTTCTTTGATAACATTTTTATATATAGTGCTAATATGGAGTTGCATTTAGAGCACTTGAGAGTGGTTTTGAAGTTGTTGAGGAAAGATCAATTTTTTGCCAAAAAGAAAAAATTCAACTTTAGTAAGGACTCTTTGGAATACTTGGGTCACATTATTTCTTCTCAAGGAGTTGCATGGATAAATCTAAAGTTAAGAGTATTTTGGAGTGGCCTAGTCCAACTTCTATTAAAGGAGTGCAGGGATTTTTGGGTTTATCGGGTTATTATAGGAAATTTATTAAAAACTATGGAAGATAACTCGGCTAATGACAATTCTCTTAAAGAAGAATTCCTTTCTTGAAATGAGGACGCATTGTTGGCTTTTAGAGAGTTACAAAAAGCTCTTATGCAAGCTTTTGTGCTTGCCATGCTAGATTTAAATCAACCTTTTATTATTGAATGTGATGCATTTAGTGTTGGTCTTGAGGAAATTTTAATGCATAATCAACACCACATTGCTTATTTTAGCAAAGCTCTTTTAGATCATACATTGGCGAAATTCACTTATGAGAAAGAATCGATGGCTCTTACATTGGCTAGCAATCATTAGTAACCTTATTTGTTGGGAAGACATTTTGTAGTTAAAATGGTTCAAAAGAGCTTGAAAAATTTGTTGACTCAAAGAATTACAATACCTAACCAATAACATTGGTTAGCAAATCTTTTAGGATATGAGTTTGATATTAAATATAAGTATGGTTGTGAAAACTAAGCAGCTAATGCCTTATCGCGAGACTATGAAGATATGGAGTTGCATTCTATTTTGAGTCCTATTTAGATAAATTTGGAAGCTATTCGGCAAGATGTTTCAAGAGATTTGGTCCTATCCAACAAATTCCAACAGCTTAAGGAAGGAAAAGATGAGGGTTTGGGATTTCATTTGATCAACGATACTCTTCATTTTCACGATAGATTGGTCATTCTAGCAGGTTCTTCTTAGGTGCATTTGTTTCTTCACGAATTTCACTCTTCTCTTATGGGTAACCATTCGGGATATGTTCAAACTTACCAACACCTAACTGCCCATTTATATTTGGTTGAGATGAAAAAGGCTGTATCTCAATTTGTGGCTTCATGTGTAATTTGTTAACAAAATAAATCCCAAAATTTATCTCCAGCAAGGTTGTTGAATCCTCTTCCTATTCCAAATGCTATGTAGGAGTATATCTCCATGGATTTTATTGTACACTTGCCATTATCTAAGGGCTTTGAGGTAATTTTTGTGGTAACTTATCGCTTTTCAAAATATACCTATTTTATGGCCTTAAAACATCCATATATAATTAAGAAAGTTGCTAAAGTTTTCATGAAAGAAGTAGTAAGATTGCATGGTATTCCTCATACTATTTTTAGTGATTGTGATCCTTTATTCGTTAGTGGTTTTTGGAGAGAGTTATTTGTTTTGCATGAGACTCATTTTCACTTTAGTATTACTTATCATCTTGAGGCCGATAGTCAGACGGAGAACTTAAATAGGAACTTAGAGTGTTATTTGAGATGTTTTGTGGTTGATTGTCCTACTTCTTAAGTAGATTGGCTTGCTTGGGTTGAATTTTCTTATAATACGTCCTTTCACTCTTCAATTGGATTTACTCCTTTTGAAGTTATTTATTGTTGGGCCACTCCTTCTTTGCCAATTTATTTGTCTAATGAAGTGGTTAATCCTACTTTGCTAGCTGCCCTCCAATCTCAGGATGAGATATTGTTGAAATTAAGGGCTAATTTAGAAAAAGCTCAGCTGCAAAATTGTCTATAAGCTAATAAACATCGATGAGATATGGTGTTTAACTTTGGTGATAGGGTTTTCTTGCGCTTATGTCCAGTTTTGCACAATAAATAGGGTTCTAAATCGGTTTCAAAGTTAGGACTGCGTTTCTATGGGCCTTTCCAAATTATTGACCAAGTGGGACAAGTGGCATATGGATTACAACTTCTTAAAGGTAATAAGATACATCGAGTATTCCATATATCTCTCTTAAAAAAAATCTCATGGCTCTTTCCCTTTGTTAAATGAGCTACCTAAGGAGTTATCTTTAGAAGATTTTTTGGTTGTTAGATATCCTTTGAAGGTTTTGGAGAAGCAACATTTTGTGCAAGATGGTGTACCTATTTTTTAAGTGTTGATTCAATGGGTGAATGCTCCTAAAGAGGAAGCTACATAGGAGAATGTAATTGATGTGATGGCTAAATCCCTTGATTTTGTCCTTAGAGACAAAGACATTGTTGATTTAAGTTTGGAAGTAAGGGGGTGGTAGGTGGATGGGTTATTGATATGACCTCAAGACCTCCTATATGGAAGGTTTATAAGAGATGAGTTAAGTAGTATTTTATGAATACTATGATATAGCTATGTATATGTTTGTATGGGATTGCAGGTAGTGTATTTGCTATTGTTTTGTTCAGGGTTGTGGTGGTGTGTTGTGTTGTATGTTGGTTGTTGATATAGCTATATTGTTGTGTTGTCTTTGCCTTTAAGGCATATGTTAATAATAGAACTACTGTATTAAGGTGGTATTTTTGTAAATATGTTCATTAGTGAGGGGTTAGATAGGATAAAAAGTAAGTTGGCAGGAAAACAAATAAAGGGGAAGAGGCAGGAAGTGTGGAAGTTAGTTAATTGGTTGTTCCTTACAAAAGCCTGACATGTGGGTGAAGAATTACTGCTTTGAAGTAGAACCTTTGATTAGAGATAGTAAGGCTGATTAGGAAGAAATTTTGCTCTGCTATTAGCTTTGCAACTGCATCCATTTCTGATCAAAAGCTTATAGATCAAAGTAGTCAACTTTCTAGTCTAATCAGCTAGGTAAAATACTATATATTTTTTTTCTTTATAGCCTAGTCTTTTCCCCATCATTTCATATAAATGTGAACATGTGTATTAATTATCTATTGTTAGCTCTATACTTTGGATGTTTCTTAAGCCATTCAATTAAGATAACTTAAAAACTTGAAACAGATGTACTAACTTTATAAGTTACCTTTGCTTAGGGGATCATGTAGATGATCGCTAAGGGATCCATTCGGAACATACTCATAAACCAAGTACAGATGGTCTTCTCCACTAGCATAACCAAAGAGCTCAACCTGAATCATGTACTAATGAGTAAGACATATTCCTTTCATCTTTTGCTTGAATTAGAAATGAGCGCCAATATAATGTTAAAAGATATTTCTATTACCACATTTATGTGATGGATTTTGCATAGGACCTTAAGCTCTGCAAAGAATTCCTTGGACTTGTTGGATCTCATCTTCTTTATTGCTACCTCCTAAACATCACCTAGTGTTAAAAAATGATGAAAGAGAAAGAATGGATTGCTTATAGATACTTCACCTTTTGGCCCAATACCCCAAAGTATACACTTCCATAACCACCTTCACCAATTTTTTTGCTTTCATGAAAGTCTTTAGTAGCATCCTCTATCTCCTCAAGAGTGTATATCATAGGCCGCTCAGATTCAAAATCTGGCATATCTGTAGAGAAAATCTCTCTTATGAGCAATTATTTTTCTTCTCTTCATAAAGTATGAATGCATGCTAATTAGTATCTATACATATGTATATAGAGCTACAAAAGAAACTAAGTATACAGGATAATGAAAATCTAACCTTCCATGTTTTCTTTATTTAGATAATGGCTCTGGATGGATAAGGCTCTATTTGCACTATTCATGCTTTTAGATACAGTTTTGGGATTTTCTTCAGTATGTTGCCTGGACCAATTCCGCCTAAGAGCGATGCACAATGCAAATGTTGTAATCAATGTTACACTAGATAAGATGGCAACGATTATTATCCACTTGTGTCTTGATCCTGATAATGAATGAAAACATTCAGGGAAGAATATTGGTTTTAAAACAACCAACTCTTTTCTCACTGCCTCCAAACTCAAAAGCCAAAAAGTGAAAAATTCTTACACTCTTGTTCTCAATGTATTAGAAAATTACCAACAATTAGATGAAATAGAATTTATTATGAGTTGGGACTACTACAAAGGAAAATGAATTTGAGGCTAAAGAAATTTGCTAAGCATAAAGCTATTTTATGCTAGCATTAGATTTCATCAATGGCAAAGAAACTAGTTTTATGCATGAAAATTGATAGAATTGCTCGATATTACTTGTGAAGAAACTTCTCACACATATGAAATTTTTTTTTTGTATTGAAGAGTTTACTCACCTTTCATCATATATGAGACTCCATTAATCTCCATTGGCACATACAACACATCCCCAGCATAAATGAAATCACTATTCAATATTCTGTTCATGCTCCGGATCCCATCTATATAAGCAGATAATGTTTCTGCGATATCTAGTAACGTATCGTGTGGCTGGACAGTATATGTCACCACTTTTTGCTTAGTATTTGCAACACACCCGCATAAAAGATATATTGGAACAACTATGGTAGCACTAAAATTATTAACTTTATTCCCAAAACTCCAAGCTTGTCCATTGTATATCTGATTTGAGACATTAAAAAAAATGTCTCCTTCTTTAACATGGTAAGATGTATTGTAAAAATAGCCAACAGTGCCAGAAATGTTTTGGCATGAACAAGGCACATTGATAAGGAAGTCTTGCTTATTGACATGTTGTATGGGACTGATTTGTGATAAACTTACATAGTAATTAGAAGCAATTTGTTCTTTCAAGAAAGTACTACTGCTGTAATAGAGCGAGGCATTGCATCTTGTTATTTGCTCTATGCAATTAAAAACATGTTTAGAGTTAGATGCTAGAGTTGTAGTGATGAAGCATGTGAAGAGAATCAAAAGAAAATGAATGAGATCATGGAGAGCCAGAGCCATGAACATGTAAGGAGCAACGAAACAACTTTGAGATGGAAGAAATAAACATTATAGATTTGAACAATTAGTTTATCATCCTTGCCATTGCATGTTTGTCTATTGTCTTAGGATAAAGTTGTCATTTAGCATGGAAAGCCTCATTTCTTATAGGTTTTTCTTACAATGAAGGATGAGTTGTACATAGAAATTATTTTGTGGTTGTAATTTACAATGTTTGTCATAAATGCCAAAAACATGCTGGCAGTTTTACTTGAAAAAAAGAGAGTTGTCACGTTAATTTTGATGAGTGTAATTTGAGAGATCATGTTTTGCACATCGCCGTATGACTAATATGCCTCAACTACAAAATAAGATAGCGTTTGGTTGTAAGAACTGAACTAGACCAAGAGAATTGGATGGGACAAGTATAAGGAGGATTATATAGTATAAACTTATTGTACTATGTTTGGTATACATAGTACTAAAAAAAATTTATATTAAAAAAATTAATTATCTATATTATAAAATAAATAATTTTTTTGTAATATTTAATAAAAATAATATTCATTAACTTAATATTATAACATGGGGGGATATTTTTAGGAATGTAAAATATTTTTTGTTTTTATCTAATAAATTTCATTTTTGTACCATGGTGTAGATGGGACAAAATTTAGATATTTTGTCCAGTCCATCAATATAATTTTTATTCAATCACCAAGCAAATTTACAAATTAAACATGGAACAAAATTTTTGCCATGAAAACTACACAACCAAATGCTACCTAAGTGCCTATTTTTCTTCATTTAAAAGAATCATTATCTTGTTTATATGCAACATTTGAGCCATATTCTCAATGTTTATCCATGCCAAAAATTTACCATACATTAATCATGCGATGGGAAAATCACACTACTTTCTATTTGTCCTACGGATCTTCCAATTTATTGATCCATACTATGCAAATTGTTCCTTGTTGTCCTTGACATTTTCTATGGCAATATTGGAATTCCCATCAAGAAGAGGTAGATTCAAATAACATCTTTATCAATGTTGTGTGCCAAGTCAATACTATGGAGCTATAGTGAAGACAGTACATAACCCCCTCCTAAGTCTTAGGTAGTTTATCGATTTTTCCTATATTTTCTCTTGGAGGAATCGGTTCTTGTAGATATGTTATTGGACATGTATTTGTACCAATACCATTAAAATGAACCCTACTATCCAAGTGGTACATTTCATGGCTTTTAAATTAAAGTTGCTACTAAAATATTATTTAATAAATACAAAAACATACACCATATTTATGAATTTATACTTTTAGATCATACCATTATGATTTTAAATTTAACACCCAGCTTTAAGGAAGAATAAAAACAGAAGCTAAGCATTACGCAGACACAACTGACTTAGGAAGTATCTTTAACTAAATCTTACATAAGGAGCAAAGACGTCAAAAGGCAAATTTTAGTGTGGCCAACCATTAAGTGTGTCTCCTCCATTTTAGTAAAGCAATTCATTCCACAAGTTACCCATTCTCCAAAGGGGGGCTTTTTTAATAGGATGGAAAAATAAACGTTACCTTCTACATGCAAATCACAAATTACAGCCACTCTAGGGGAGCAACTGTTAGTCAACTCTACATAATCTGTGTAATATTATCTTAATATAAAAAATGTTTTAAGAGTGTAGTTCCCTTCTTGCGTAGATGATATAAAAACCTTTATTTTCAGCGTTCTAGTTGCATTGAGATCATTCCATGCTAAGACTAGATTGGTAAGTTATTTAGATTCTCTTTATCTAATTTTAAGAGATCTATAGGAGAGGTGTCACACTATATAGGTACTTTCTTTTTCTGTTATTAGCTTTGCTGCATCATTTTGTGTGTTTTTTCATTACTTGTGCAAATCATTTCACTAAAATTTATGGTTGTGCTTTTTCTGAAATCTAATATCCTTTTCCATTGATACATTCACAAATCATCCTCACTACCCATACACTTTTGTCTATCATTATACACAATTTCCTTGGTAAGTAATATTTTCCAAGTTCTTTTCCCAGCTATTCTTTGTTGTTATTTCTTCCTTTGCTATGTGGCACTTAAAATCTAAATAAAGGTTTTCTTTTAAACAAAATCTTAGATAAAAAGAAGTAAAAAGAAAAAAGGGAGTGAAATTTTGTTTAGTAAAACACTTTATAGTTTGCATTTGCATAGATTCTATAGATCCTTTACATTCGTTCAAATCTAGTGTCTCAAATATCCCTTTTGTGCAAAATATATGTAAGTTTAATTCCCTTTGTGCTCTTTATGTAGATCTATGGTAACTTCTTTTTCCATTGATTACTCACAATTCCCTATTGGTGAAGAAGTATTCCTTGATGAATCTAATAGTTTGGAGCTACTTAAGCATTTTGAAAATGAGGAATACTAATAGTTGCCAAAATTTTTACAGAAAAAAGTGTGAATAAAAATGCTACAATTAGTATAATGAAGAATTCATGGAAAAGGTACGATGTGTCTTCTATATCTTATGCACATGGAAATTTATACATTCTTAGTTTTCATAAAGGAATGTCAATTGAGAAGGTAATGGCGAGAAACCATGGTTAATAATGGGTCATTGTATGATTTTGGAAGAGTAGAAGAAGAATTGGAAACTAAAGGAAAATCTACTAAACTATTTAACTATATAGGTTCATATGCACATGTCAACTAAATATGCCCATACCCTTGGTAACAAGTTATGGAAGGTTTTGGAAGTGGAGCCCCTTCGATCTTCTAAAGGGGAAAGAAGAGTTTTCTTGAGAGTAAGAGTGAAAATTCCTATGGATATGCCTTTAAAGTCCAATCTATGAGTAAATTTAGCTCGTTAATATGAGATATCAAGTTTTCTTATGAGTGGTTAAATAACCGATGTTTTAGGTATAGGAAACTTAGGTATCTTAGCAAGAATTGTAAGGTAGAGAAGGTGAAGAATAATTCCATGGGACCTAATCTTAGGGCTGATTCAATTTAAAAGTGAAGTACTGGGGAGAGTTTAGCTGTTGTAAAGGGCAATCATGCACAACAAAACAATGGTCTCAAGTGCAAAGAAAAGGTTAATTTACATATTTCAAGGGCTGACCATCACATCAAGTCTCTTACTCAAACACCTTTGTTGTGCTAAGTCTAGCTTACTTAATATAAATTAATTAACATTAAATTAAGAAAAAATATTTTTCTTTGAAAAAAATAGTTAAAAAAATAATTCAAAGTTAGGATATTATAATTTAGCTATTAGTCTATAAATATTCTAAAATAATTAATTTTTTAGAGAATTTAATCGAAAAATATGAATTCAAAAGCTAACCTATTAAAACTAAGTTATTATGTAAAAAAAAAAAAAGCAACTAATGAGTCTCTATTTTTATAATTTTTTAGAAAAATGAGAAAATATGCAAAGGATGTGAAAATGCATAAAAATGAAAATTTTTATCATAAAAATTCTGTAAAAAATGAAAATAAAATAAAATATTTTACAAATTTTATAATTACCCCAAAGGTGTTGACATACTCGATAATCAAGATCAATCCGACCATAGTTCTTATTGTTTTTAAAAAACTTTAGTGAGTGGATTCATTTTCTTTTTGAAAAAAGTGGCCAAGTTTACGTTTTTAGCTGATTAATTTTATTAAGAAAAATCTTTAAAAAACCCTAATTTTTTATTGTTTAATTACAAAAGCCCTCACCTTTAAAAAAAAAACAAATTAATATTTTTATTTAAAGAAAAACCTTTTCTATGTGATAAAACATTTTAGTTCCTAATGTAATTTTCTATGAAATACACAATAACTATGTAAAACATAACTAACTATAGAAAAAAAAGCCTAATTATAAAAAAAAAGTCTAAACCATAAGAAAAATGCCTAAATTATTGAAAAGAAGCCTAACTATGAAAAATATGAAAAATCCTAACTTTGAGAAAGATGTTTAATTATGAAAAAGATGTCTGAATCATAGAAAAGATGTCTAAATCATAAAAAAAATACAATCATATTCTAATTTTCGAAGATATAAGATCAAGACATAAATTTTATCCTAAAGATATGAGTCTTTTATAAAAATATGCTATTGTACCTAAAATAAACAATTTTTCTATAAAAAATGCAATTTTATCTAAAAATTCAGTTTTGCAAAAAAATAAATAAATGAAAATCTCCTAAAATAATTATGTCCGAGATGTAATTTATCTAAAAAACATGTGTTTTATACTAAGTTGTGCAATTCATAATGAAATATGCAATTATAAAGAATATGCAAAACAAGTAAAAGAAAAATTTAATTCTTGGCAGCAAAAAGAAAGAATGAAAAAATAAAAAACAAATAAGCATAATTATACATAAAGTTCCCTAAACGTCTGAATTTAACCAACTATTGATATGTTAGATTGTACATATGGAAATAAACAACTAACTAAAATAATCTTGCCTATGACTAGAAAAAATAATAAAGAACCTAATTAAAACTAAAGGACCTGCAAAAAAAAAAAAAAAAAGAAATCAACAAATCAAAGAAAAAAATAAAAAACACTAGAGTCCATCCAATAAGTATGGGTCGAATCCTAAATAAGAGGACACAGGTCAGTTCTGGGCACATGGGTCGCAAAGCTCCAAAGCAACATGGGTCGGGTCGCCAAGCAAGAACCACAGCAGCAACGATCCAACAACGTACAAGGTGTTTCGCATACCAAATCGCATGGTAGTTTCAATTTCCATGATAACGTGATTGGTGAAAACTCCATTGGCACAAACTCTACGACTTGCGATGGCCGTTTGTGGTGTTTGGAGAACGGGGCGGCAGCTGTGAATGGGAATAAGAGCGGTACGCTTCTGTGTTGTTGTTTACTGATATGTGGATGTTGAGTGAGGTTATTTACGGGTGTGTCCAGGTGTTTGGCGACGGTAGTTGTTGAGTTTAACGGTGAAGGTCAGTTCAATGTAAAGGGAATGTATGTTCTAGTGTTATGGTGCGTAATGATGGCTGTGAAAGAGAGAGAATCGAATTTGAGGGGTGGTTATCGGGTCTGTGTGCTGGTGCGCGTGGTTGCTTGGGCAAGAATGAGGGTCGTCTGCAGAGAGCGAGGGAGGACTGTGCATGTTGGGTTAATCTTAGTCGCGCGCTGGGTAGCGCCAAAGTGGGTCAGATTGGGTAGGAGCGGCGACGTTTGAGCATAGAGCATTGTTGCTGGGTGTTTGCGAGCAAGAGAGGATCGCTCTGTGTGTGGCTTGGGATGGGGCTGAAGATGATGGTAACGGCTGCGTGTTGGGCGTTGTATTGAGGCGTGCGTGTGAGTTTAGTTAGCAGGGCTGGTTGTCGTGGGTCACTGAAGATGGTTGAGGATGGAAGTGTGAGGATGAAGCATGGGTTCAGTCGGTTGGTGGTTTGGGTGCGACTAAGCGAGGAAGAGAGAGATCGTCGGATTTGGAGTATGGTGTTTGTTCGAATGAATGGGGCGTGTTGTATTTTCAGCGCGGATCGCTTTCCCTCTTCGTTGGTCTTACCCAAGTTTTCTCCTTTTTATAATTCTTCAATTCAAACCCGTTTGAAAGCTGTCGATTAACTTGAATGCACAAGGATTCTCTAAATCTTACCAAATCTTTTATTTGTAATTATTTAAACAAATTCAAATGATATTTGTTCGTTTTGATAAGGATTTTGTAGATTTAGATCAATCTCCTTGAAAAAAGAAATATATAAAAGATTTGATGAAGGTTCAATACAATAATTTTCCTCTATTTTCTCATCCTTCTCTACCTTTCTAGCATGGGAAGGAGCACGTGACCATGTTAAAAGGCTAAACAGAAAGAAAGAATCTCACCTCCTTTTTAGAAGAATTAAACCTACAACTTTGTGTATGGTGTTGTGATCCTTAGCTAACTATGTTATTAGCTTTTCCCAATAAATTAAGCATCTCATATATACTTAAGCCTTTTAAATATGGGCTTAACTTTAATTTTATTTTGCAATCCTAAGTCTTAATTAGTCCAGTTGTAATTATTTTAAAATTCAAATTTTAAATTGAACAACAACCCACTCTGATGAGCTTAAATTTTTACTGGAGCTTTTGAAAAAAATATTTATATATATATATATATCTTTTTAATGAAGCCCAATTTTTAAAAGACTTAAAATTTATTAAATTATGTTTTATGAACTCTACTTGACTCGACTCTAAAAGATTGATGGACTCAACTCTGTTGATGTTTGTATTTTTCAATTTTTCATTCTTTGGTGTATTCTTCATTTTCTAGGGATTTTTTTCTATATTTTTCAAAAAAAAAAAATTTTGCATTTTTGATAAATCTAACCCAAAATAAAAAACTAATGCGTAAAAAGGGGTGTTTACAACCTTTACCTAATCCAACCCAATCACAAGACCATCCATCCAATCATCCCACTCAAACACTAATAATAAACCCATCTCAATCACAAAGTTATCCAACTAACTCCTATTCTCATACACCTTCATTGCAAAATCTACCCTCCTTATCAATCATTTCAACTGCTAAGAACCAAATCCCAATCCTAAAGACTCCATACACATTACCCTTAGAACAACAACTATCCATTAAATACATTTCTAACCTCAATGTTTGCAATACAAAACCTCAAGATGAGCAAACTCAATCCTAATACTTACCTCTTGTTTAGCCTTAGAGCTACTCTAAGGAAGATCCCAAATTTGTGTAGATGATACTTTTCTAATCTAAAGGTTTTTGCTTTGCATTAGAAAAAAATAATGATAATTAGTGATATTACTTTGAAGCAAGAGCGTCATAAGGGTAAAACCATTATTAGAGAGTAATTGCAACATTCTATGCTTTTATCCCTTGTAATGTTATTTACATCATTGCAAAGATTGCACGTTAAAAGGTAGAGAGAAGATCACGTAGTTAAGTTGGATGTGAAAAAATTGAAATATTGTATTGGGGAGATAGTTGAAAATAAAAGGATTGAAAATGAGATAAAAATTAGAAGGAAAAATTGAAAAAAAAAAATAGCAAAAAGAAATTTTGAAAAAGCAAGTGGAAGTTTTAGAAGAGGTAGAAGAGTGAAAAAAGAAGTAAAAATAACTTATGAATCTATAGAGGAAGTTTATACTACAAGTGAATGGGTAGAGGTGCCTATTATGTCATGCATTGAAATAGGCGATGGTGGCTAGCTTGAAATAGCCATATGGAAGCCATGATTTTTCTATGTTAGAACTGTCAAAGAATTGGACCTCCCGAGACAGTTCATAATTTGCATGGCCTAATTAATAATATAACCCCAGTGTTATTTTTTGATGGAAACAAAAAATAAAAAATAAATAAACTAGAGAGGCTTCGTAATATATTGAGATTTGGTGGCTATTTTATGTTGAAAGAGTAGATATTAGGTAAGGAATGGTGTTATGGTGGAATGCAAATTTCAACATAAATGTGCTGGAAGAAAATGAGCATTTCGTTGATTTGAAAGTTTCTCTTAAGGATGGGAGCTTATTGGGTCATGTATCATGGGTATACTCTCTTACAAATTTTTAGGCTAAAAAGCTGCTTTGGGGTAATTATAGAAATATCTCAACCATTACTCATATCCCTTAGTTATGCATTGGTGATTTTAATGCCATTTTGTATGAGCATAAGAAGGAAGGTGGTAAAATGCGGATTATAGCTTAATGGTAGGATTTAAAGCTATGATTGAAGATGCATAACTCCATGATTAAGGTTTGATGGACCAAAATTTACATAGTCCAATAATAGAGATGATAGAGCTTTTGTAAGAGAGCGTATTGATAGAGGTCTTGGGTTTTTGAAATGGGTAGAGAAATTTCCAAATTGTCAAGTTGAGAATGTTCCTACTTATGGTTCTAACCATGCTACACTTATAGTAAATTTGGATACTAGAGATAATAAAGTAAGGAAGCAATTTTGGTTTGAAAACATGTGGTTGTCATCTATTGAGTGTATGGAAGTTGTCGAAAGGACTTGGTGTATACAACAATCTTTTTCAGCTTAAGAGAGTATCTTTTCAAAGTTGGAGAGGTGTAAAAAAGTGCTTATTCAATAGAGTAAGTCTCATTTTCCTAATAATAGAGTGGCTATTGATCAAATTTTACAAAAAATGAAGGGCATTCAAAGTGATCTAGCTAGTTTCAATGTGGATGAAGGAAGAAATCTATTTAAGTAGCTTAATGACCTATGGGAGAAAGAAGAAATAAGAAAAATACTAGCATCAGCATGCAAGAATAAATTGGTTGAAATATGGCGATAAGAATACTTTGTTCTTTCATCATACCGCTTTAAATAGAAGAAGTAAAAATAAGATTTTCATAATACAAATACTCATGGAGAATGGCTAGAAATGGAACAAGCTATTACAATAGAATTTTCTGTGTTTTTCCAGGAGCTTTTCACTTCAAATGGGCTAGTGGTGTATGATAGTTGCCCAAAATGGCTGGATCCTTGCATTTCTAATAAGATGAATGGTGTCTTATATGGTGATTTAGAGAATGGAGAGATTAAAGAAGCTATCTTTCAACTTAGTGGGCTTAAAGCACCTAAACCAAATGGGTTCTCAAGAATATGCTATAAAAAACATTAGGATATTAGGGATAATTTAGGGATAGAGGTTATCAAAGTTTTCTTCCAATCTTGTACTTTCCCGACCTTCTTAAATAAAACTGATCTTATTCTCATTTCACAAGTTTCTTCACCTCAAATTGTTTCCCAGTTTAGGCCTATTAGCCTTTGTAATTTCTTAAATAAGGTCATCTCTAAAATACTTGTTAATAGGCTTAAATATTTCTTAGGAGAATTGATCTTAGAAAATCAAAGAGCTTTTATTTAAGGGAGAATGATTCACGAAAATGTTTTGATAGCACATGAAGTGTTTCATTTCTTGAAAAATAAGAAAAGTGGGAGGAAATAGTTTTATACCTTAAAAGTGGATATGACCAAAGCATATGATAGAATCAAGTAGAGTTTTTTTGGAAAGAGTATTAGTTAAGTATGATTTTGCATAGAAGTGGATTGATTAGATCATGTTTTGTGTTACCTTGGTTTAGTTTAACTTATTTGTCAATGGGAAGAGGGTTAGTTCTTTGAAACCAAAGTAGGGATTAAGGTAAGGGGACCCTTTGTCACCCTACCTTTTTATTCTTGTTGTTGATGTTTTATCGATAAGGGTGGATAAGTGTTTGTTTGAGGAGGGGGAAATGCAGGGTTTGAAAGTCAATGCTACTTGCCTTAAACTTTCTCATTTGTTTTTTTGTTAATGATGCTTTATTTTTCCTAGAGGTTAACATGCAGGAGGTAAATGTACCAATACTATTCGCAATTATTGTGTTACCTCGAGTCAGTCGGTGAACTTGGAAAAATCAAGTGTTTACTTTAGTAAAAATATAAATGGTAAGGAATGAAGAGATATTGCAGGATTCTTAGGTGTTTGTGTAGTGGAGTATCTTGGTATTTATTTAGGTCTACCCACCTTATGGGGTAAATCTAAGTATGAGACCTTAGGATTTGTTAAAGAGAATGTAGTTAAAAAACTTAAGAGCTAGAAACAAAGCTTGTTAAGTGAAGCAGGTCAAGAGAATTTGATTAAGGTAGTTGCAACAGTGATTCCAACATATTCATTATCATGTTTTTTATTCTCCCTTAAATGGTGCTAAGAAGTCAATAGTCTAGTAGCCAAATTTTGGTAAGGTTAGAAAAAAGATGAACATAAGATCTATTGGGTGAATTGGGAAGACCTCACCTGAGTTAAAAAAAGAAGGTGGCATGGGTTTTAAGGATCTCTATCCATACAATCTAGCTTTACTAATTAAATTAGCATGGAGATTAGAGATGAACCTATAGGTTTTATAAGCTAAAGTGCTTCAAGGAATTTACTTCCCTAGATATGATTTGAAAAAAGCTACTAAGGGTAGAAAAGCATCTTGGGCTTGGAGTAGTATTATTGAAGGGAAGAAATTACTTTTTGAAGGAGCTCTTTAGAATATTGGTACAAGGGACATAGTGGAAGTTCGATGAGACAAATAGGTGACTATGCTATAAGACAATAGGCCATCAGCAAGGGATGAAGGAACTAGAAAGGGTCTTAAAGTCTCAACTTTTATTGATGCAAATACTAGATCATAAAATGTGTAAAGACTACAACAAATGCTAAGTCTAGAAGAAGTGTGAAAGGTTAAAACCATACCTCTTCAACAGATGGCTCAACAAGATTATATCATTTGCCTCATAGTGGAGATGGTACCTGTACAACGAAAGCAACTTATCAATACATAAAGTCTAGAACTTAGGAGCCTAAGATTCCGAAAGTGTCATCTTCTAGGATAAGTGTGAATGAAATATGGAAGAAAATAGGGAAAACTCAAACCTTACCAAAGATTTACTATTTTCTATGGAGGGTAGCAACTAACACTTTGCCAACTTTTGAGCCATTGCATCAAAGACGTACAGTTTAGTCTCCTTCTTGTTGCTTTCGTAGAGATCTTGAAGCACCAGAACATGCACTCCTATTATGTGACTGGACATCTACAATTTGGTACAGCGGCTTCGGAGTATGAGTAGACAGGATACGGATCTCAACTTTTATAGAGCAGTTCTTAGAGATCTCAAGTCGTAGAAGGTTGTCAAGGATAATTCAACTGAAACTAGAACAAAGATTTAATTTTTAGCTCGGTGTATATGGAAAGATCGCTGCTTGGTAGTCTATGTAGGTCTAGTTACTGATCCATTAGCTAAAATTCATAAATCTAGGGTTTTGGTGAATGGATGGCTTAATTTGTGCAGATCTGATGTTTGTAATGCTGAATGAAATAGAAGGGGAGAGATAACTAGGGCTTTATGGAGGAGACTAAGTGAAGGGAGTTTGAAGGTAAATGTAGATGAATCTTGGTTAAGCACGGCATCAAGAGTAGCAGTCAAAGTAGTAGTGCGTGACAGCATAGGGATTGTGGTGTTAGGAAGAGTGTTACCATTGGAGTGTGTTAATGCGGAGGAGTTAGAAAGTAGGGCTTTGTTAGATGGAATTCAATTGTCGCGTGATCAACAATGGATGAATGTAGGGTTTGAATTGGAATATCTTTCTCTAGTTAAAGCAATAATTGGGCCGAAAAGCAATATCGTTAAGTTAGTCCATTGGGCTTCAATCTAACATGTGATTATGATTAAAAGTTTATTAATACAGTCAAATTGTAATTTTTCTATTTCTCTTGTTTATAAAAAAGCAAACAATGTTGCCAATTGGGTGGCAGCTCAAATGATGAGAGGGATGTGTTCGTTAGATTGGTGGCTTCGCCCCCCATCCCAGCTCCAGAAGGTACTAGATTTTAATGTTCTCTTTAATTTCCATAGACTTGTAAGTCATGACTCATCCGTACTTGATAATGGGTAAGCTTCATTAAATAAAATTACCTTTGTGTTTGGGGAAAAAAAAAAAAGATCATTCCATGCTTAAATGTAGACAACATCAATTCATCCATACAAAGATTAAATCAGTTGTTTTTTTAATACATAATAGACACAACCTAGAATGTCTTAGGTGTTGAAAAATGGTTCACTAGTTATGTCAATTGAAATATTTTAGAACAATATTACTTTTTATATCTCAATTTTGTCACTCTTTATAATTATACACATAATGTTTCGACTTATCTATACCCTCATTAGCTCCAATCCACACTATTAATCCTATTATGATGATTAACCAATGGAGTGGTCATAATAGCCTTAATTCATACTGTTAATTCAATCGGTATGAGTTACTAATGGAGTGGTTGCAATAGTTTTATGATGGTTGCATGACCTCCTTAAGGTTGTAGTCCGCACACCCATTGCTACTAGGTCTCACAACTACTATTTTGCAATAGCGAGCCAATGGTCACCATTTAAGGGTTGCACAACCTTCATAATGTTGCGATGTAACATCCTAGAACCCGAGCAAGCATAACCCTACTACATGTCAACCTTAGAGGAAAATACACTAAGGTAAACAAGGATTCATTTACCCGTCTATATTTGATAAATTACCATAAAATATGTCAATTCACAATTAATAATTTCATATTTGAAACAAGAGTGGAATAACAACCACTCAATCTCTACAAATATAAGATATAACATCATGACTTGTCACGCTCTTAATGAGAGGATTCGCAATAGTCTCACCATATAAATTAATCTACAATAAAAGCTGACTTTACAGCCATTATTGTAAATTTAACCTACACAAAGTACACACGACTCAACTAGCCCAAAGTGTTTAATAAGATACTATTATAAGTAGAACCTATGGTATTTACTTAAAAACATTTATAAGAAATCTTGAAGTACAGAACTTTAGTACTTAGTTATTATTTTCATAACGATATCTACATCAAAAGAGTACATTTGCAAAATATAGTTTCACAAGTAATTAGTTCTAATACATATATATACACAAACTTCACTAAAAAACTAGTAGTCACCTAGGGAGACTGGTTAATTTTCTAAAAAAAAAAAGGGACCTCAAAAGTATTCTAGTTTTAGCAACTTTAAGTTTCCACTCACTCCTTAACCCTCTGCGTACCAATATGTGGATGGTTATATCATTGCATCTTTACTCTTTAGTCGGTATTTGCAACAAACTTTATAGGGATGTAAGTATAATTAGCTTAGTAAATGAGACAGAAATAAAAGAGTGTAATACAAATGCAGAAAAAGTTATTAATTTAGTGAAATGCAATGCAATCAATCAATCATGTGAAACATCTCACAGTATTATCCGAACCATTGTAAGATTAGAGAAATTGCATCCCTCTAACTCGAATCGAAGAGTTTCAATGCAACTCGTCAAATCAAACCAAATCCAAGTATGTGCAATAGAGAACACCCTCCTCCTTATTTGGTTCGATTTAAGTTTGATGTTGTTTTGATTCAAAAAACTTGTTTAAAAACGTGTTGGAAAGATTTTAGAATGAAAACGGAGGTTGGAAAAGTCATGAGGAATGAGATGGAAACTTTCTATACACTATAGTAGATATGGTGTCTGAATGTTAGAGGGTTGGGCATTTTGACGTCATGTTGCAACTCACATTTGTGAGTCACAGAGCACTAGTGTCCGAATGCTAGCATGGATGGTGTCTAGACACCAATTGTAGTTTGCAGTTTTCTACAAACTACAATTTGTGAATTTTTCCCTATATAGAACCATCCCTGAACCCAAAGACCAAACTCCACTTCTTAGGTCTTTTCCCACTCCTAAACTCATCTCTAACCACTCCACAGCACCTTTCAACCACCAAAATAGAAACCTCAACCCTAAATCGCAACCATCGTTCAAACTCAACAATACATAGCAAGAATGTGATTTTAGATGAAATAGGGGTTTTGTAAACGACTTACTTGCTATTTCTTAATGTAAAGATTTGAAATTTGTAGTTCCTACTTTCTACTTTTGTAAATATGAATTTCCTTTAAGTTTCTTCCACTAACTTTAGAGAAAAACAAATTTCTCTAGGGTTTAAGTAGTAACTTACCTAATTTTGGTTATTCCTTTACGAAACTTGAGTTTTGCTTCACTAGAATTGCCTAAAACCCTTTGAAACCGAACCTTAGAGACCTTCCTAAAAGTTTTCTTAAGGGTTTTCTAGTTGCCGAAACAACATAGCAAGAAAGAAAGGTTTTCAAACTTTCTCTTAGACCTTTTTTCCCCTACTGCTTAAACCAAAATACATGCCATACCAAGTCCTTTATTTCATAAACTCTATATATTTTTCTAAACCCTTTTTATTTATTAATTATTGAACCTAAGTTTTACAACTTTTCCCCCTTCAACAAAACTTTCATCCTCAAAAGTTTACATACCTAAATCCCAAAACAACTTTATATACTTCCTCCTGATCTTCTGCTCAAGCTCACAAGTTATGTTACATTCTAATTGATTCGACTACTATACTTTAACATAAGGAATAGACCCCCTTCTTAGTTGTTGAACCTAGGTGTCGACTATCTTTACAGGTCGTTCAACTACTAATATATCTGGTTATAACTCTAGTGAATCCAAATCAACTATTTGTACATGCGACTTCGGTTCATGATCTAGACTACACTTCTTGTACTCCTTAGCATAGATATACACTGTGTACATCCTCTAGTTGTAATGGGGGTTTTAATCTATAGGCTACCTTGTTAACTTATTTATGACTTTAAAAGGACCTGCATACCTCGGTTTCAACTTCCCTCTCAGACCAAACCTGGATACTCTTAGTAGTACTTCTTCTCCTACCTAAAACTCTAAGGATGTCACCGCTTATCAGCGTAACTTTTCTGCCTGCTTTAAACGAACAGCATCATCTAATGAATCAGCCTAATCTTATCTACTGCTTCTTGTACTAAATCTAGTCTTGCCAACTGTCTCTCGTCTACCTCATCCCAGTAAATAGGCAATTTGCACTTCCGACATTACAGTGCCTCAAACGGGGCCATCTGATAGTAGCTGTTATTGTAGGCGAACTCTACTAAGACTAGGTGTTTGTCCCATTAACCACCAAAATCAAGCGCGCATGCTCTTCACAAGTCCTCTAAGATCTGAATGGTGCACTCTAACTAACCATATATTTATGGATGGAAAGCAGTATTGAATTAGCGTTTTGCGCCTAAAGCATTTTACAAGCTTCTCTAGAAGTGATTGAAAAATTGAGTGTCCCTATCAAAAGTGATAAACACCGATACTCCATTCAATCTCACCACCTCTTGAATATACAACTTAGCGAGTTTCCTTAACCAGTAGTTGATGTTTATAGGAATGAAGTGAGCAGACTTAATCAACTTACCCACTATCAACCATACAACATTATGCTTCACCAAAGTTCTAGGTAAATCAGTGACAAAATCCATAGTCATGTACTCCCACTTCAACTTAGGTGTTGGCAATAACTACAATTTGCCAACCTATCTCTAATTCTCAATTCTAATTAGTTGATGCGCTTGACACTTGGACACATATTCTACTATTTCCCTCTTCATGTTGTTCTACCAATGGTTGTCTTTTAAGTCTTTATACATTTCCGTGCTCCCTAAGGAAATAGAATAAGCTAAGTAATGTACTTCTCTTAGTATCTTACTTCTCAACCTCGGCTGTGTTGGCACACATAATCTACCATTAAAACTCACTACTTTATTGACATCTACTATAAAGTCTGGAGCTTTCCCTGCTTTTATCTTACCCTTGATCTTTTGGATTCCCCAATCCTCAACCCATGCAGCTTTAATTTAGTCTACCAAGGTAGGTAGTATTCTTAAGTTTGGCAACTTAACACCTACCTCTTTAGTCAATACCTCTAACTTAAGTCAACACATCTGCTCAAGTAACGGCTTCTAAGTGGTGATCAAGCTAGCTAAATTTTCTTATCTCTTCCTCCTCAAGGCATCAACTACTACATTGGCTTTCCTTGGGTAATATTGAATATCTAAGTTGTAGTCTTTGATCAACTCTGGCCAACACTTTTGTCTCATATTTAAGTATCTTAAGTGAAGAAATACTTAAGACTCTTGTGGTCTATATACAATTTGCATTTCCCACCAACCAAGTAATGCCTCTAAAGCTTCAGTACATGTACCACAATTTCCAACTCTAGATCATATATTAGGTAATTCTTCTCATACAGCTTGAGTTGATAAAAGAAATATGCAATCACCTTATTGTCTTACATAAGCATATACCTTAGTTCTTGTACGGAGGCATCACTATAAATAACAAACTCTTCCTCCCTATGGGGTAAGGTCAGCATCGAAGCTATTACCAACCTGTCCTTCAATTGTTGAAAGTTTACTTCACAACTGTCATCCTATTCAAATTTGACTCCATTTCCTAGTTAGCCAAGTCAAAGGTGTTGCTATTTTAGAAAATCCCTCAACAAACTTCTAGTAATAACCAGCTGACCTAGAAAGCTTCTAACCTCTAATACATTGGTAAGTTTAAGCCACTTAAATATTGCCCTTATTTTCTCTTAGTCTACAACTATACCATATCGATTCACAATATGACCCAAGAATGCCATCTACTCCAACCAGAAATCACACTTGCTAAATTTGGCACACAACCTCTCCTCTCTCAACTTACCTAAAACAATCCTCGAGTGCTCATCATGTTCTTCCTTGTTTTTGGAATTAATGAGGATATCATCGATAAACACTTGTCGAGCTTAAATTTTTGGTTTTCAATATTTTTCTTAATCCAGTTTATATTAAACCCTATACCCATTCAATATAAACTATCGACTAAGAATTAAGGAAAATCTAGTTCTTTTTAATTTTGAAAACTTTTTAGAATCGCCATTCGACTAGAGTTAAGAAAGGGGTAAGTTAGGGTCAATTGAGTAGATTTATTTTAATCTAGCAACCGGTCTATGAGAAAATCAATTTTATATTGAAAAATGACTTTTAAAAACTAGAGATTCTTAAATTCGGAGATTATCCTATCAAACCCTAACAAGTACCACTATAACCTTTCGAATTTAAATTTATTTTTCAAAATTACCCATCTAACTTAAGGAAAGGAGATTATACTCACAAGTAAAAGAAAAAGTTATTATTATTTCCAAAGGGAAGAAACTTAAAGAAAAAGAAAAAAAATCAAAAGAGGAAAATATATTGATATTTTAAGTTGCCTCGTAATCACTTACAAGTGCTTACATACCCACTATTTGGGATCAGGTTTCCATAGTTTATTCTATAAAAGTTTAATTTATTGATTTATTTTAATTTTGAAATTTGGCTAAGTTTGCGTTAGTCATTTTATTTTTCATTTTGAGAAAAACTTCTAAAAAGGGTGATAATTTTTCAAGTGTTTACTTTTGGAAAAATTCTATACAATAAAAGCCCTAAATTTGAAAAAGGGTATATTCTCTCTTTTCTTTTAAAAACAAACTAAGTTTCAAAGTATTTTGCATTTATTATTTATTTATTTGAATAAACTAAAGAAAAGAAAAAAAATGAAAAATATAAGGTTTGTAAAAACGGCTAAAAAAAAGTTTAAATAAATTAATTTAAAAAGAACAACATTATTCTTTTTTTTTTATGTTTCATTTTTTTTCTTCTTTTTTCTTTTATTTTTTTTCTTTTTTCAAATGAGAAAAAGGAGAGAAGAAGAAATGCAAAAACTAAGAAAGGCCAAATTAGGGAATTAAGGCACAGGTTAATGGGACCAAGTACAAACTGATTCGGGTTAGAGCATAGGTCGGGTCAGTAAGGTTTAAAGTGTCCAAATGGGTTGGAAGAGGGAAAGAAGAGCAGCAATTGAGATGGGTGTGCTTCAAAGTGATCTACACACCAAAACAATGGGGAAAAAGTTGTTTCATGAGTATTTTATAAGGAAATATAGGGGTAGGGAAGACATCATAGTGTTTAGAGGTGATTTGGGTAGTAATCGAAAGTAGTGGTCGATAGTGGTGGTTGGGTTGCAAAGGTGGTAGGAGCTAAGGGTGAAATGGATGTTAGGTCATACATTCTTAGCCATTACAAGCTATGCCATGGTGTTAAATTTGGGTAAAAAGTAGCGGTAAGTGGGGTTTCACAAGGGGTGGTTGCGCCTTTGTGGTAGTGTTTAAGGATTTGGTTATTGGTACGAGTGGAGTCACAACTGTTGCTAAGAGAGACTGAGACTAAGAGTTTGTGGCTTGGGTAATCTCCCTATGGCAGTGAATTGGCTCAAAACACTTCAAGCTCATGCAATAGTCTATATATATATATATATATATATATATATATATATATATATATATATATAAAGAGAGAGAGAGAGAGAGAGAGATTACGCATCCTAAAACATAGAGAAAGATAGAGCTCGAACTTGCATTTGTGTGAGTGATTCTCATGTTCTTGATGTCTTAAATGATTTCCCAACAACCTTTTTATACTGTTTAAGCTTTACTTTAGCTTGGAAGGTTATCAATGGCCATTAATTTAAAGATTTCAAATCAATGATTTTGGACCATTTTTTAAGCAAGTTGATCATATTTAGATTCAAAAAATGATCAAATTGTGTTGCACAGGTCTCTTTCTTACTTGAAATAGCTATTAGAAGCTTCTGTCTTTAATGTAGATGTGAGAATCAAGCTTAGTCAATTCCAAGAAAAATGTGCACATTCATTTTTTTTTCCAATTTTCAAATCTACTTTTGACCTTCTTACTTATTGAATCTTGACATGATATCGACATCAATATGAAGAACTCTAAGTATACTATGCAATTTCACCATTAACTTGGTGAAATTGCAAAGAAAAAGGGATCAAAAGTGAGTTGCCTAGGTGGTTATGCACAAGAAAGTGAAGGAAAATGGAAAGAAAGAGAAGGAAAATAAGTGTTGACCAGTAGAAGGCTGACACATGGTAGATGTAACGCCTTAGAAGGAGGGCCTAGTAGTTTTACTTAAAACCTTCATATTACGTGTGCACTTATGATATAAAAACTACCTTGCAAGTTAGAGGTTACAAAGCTCTAACTAATAAGTTTCTAGGGTGCTTATTCAATTTACATATATCTACTTAACTATATATATGTATCTACAAGTGATTCAACAATCCACAGTCACCAGAATCGTAGAAAGTCAAAATCACCTACCAAACAATAAGAAAGGGTATTTATATCTCGATGATCATAAAGCTACTAAATACCTTAAAAGTTTAATTCGACTACACTACTTATTTTCCTAAACTTATATTCTACTTTTTCAACTCGATGGAGTACTTTGCACTCAAATCATAGCCTAGCCCCAATTTTATAAGACCTGCAAAAGAAACTATTGGAAGGTAAGCTATATCTAGCTTAGTGAGTAACCTTCTTACCTTACCATTAAACAATAATAAGCAAGTTATTTATCAAATATATGAATATATGTATAAGTATATGCAATGAAAACGGTATATACAGTAGGTCAGTAATTGCATACAACATGGTTTTAATGCCTAATGTTGTCTGGGTTGAGAAGTATTTAGGCACATTAGAATCTAGGTATCAACATCCAATACGAAATCTCTTAACAATATGATCACCCTCAGTAGTAGATATAACTCAGCTTCAAGTAGAAGGCAACATTCTGCAAATCCAAGTAATTCCCAAAGGTCGAGACCAAAACATCTCACACAAAATACATTGTACGATAAACAATCACAATACATAATATCAATACGGATCCATCCAAGCATGATCTCTCGCTTTATTGCGTGGTGCTGACACCCTTTAATTCATGTTATCAGATGTAATGCATGTCCAGTTTAATTAGTGGCTAGATATTTATTAATTTCGAATTCACGGGGTAGTCAAGTAAGTATATTCCAAACGCTCCAATGTCCTACGTTCTAATGCAACAAACAAAGGTGTTTGAAATATCTTAAGATATTTTGCAAGCATAGTTCAACTAGAATAGGCACACATAAGTTCCCATATACCCCAACATGCATCAAGTTCAATTATCATATATAATTAAACGATATACTAACTACAAGCACAAAACAAAGTAAAATGAAGGACAATATACTCACTTAACTTAAAGTCTAGTATTCCCAATAATCCGTGGTATTCTCAAACTTGGTATCGCAAATCACTTGAGTAAGGTAATTAATGTAAATAAGACTAATCTTAAATGTAATATATTTACTAGCCTCGTTATGATTTCCTTATTTCTACTTATTTTGTATCTTAGTCGTAATTTTCTTTTTTAAGTCAGAATTTTGCATTTTAATAGTCTATTTTTATCGTTTTCGAGTGTTCTTGCATTTGATGAAGTTTGGATGTGTAAGAATTCGATTTAGGCCAAACAAGTTCATTGGTCAATGCTACTAGTTTGACTATTTTAAGATTCGGGTCTTGTCTTAAGCTTTGGGCTTTGGGCTTTGGGCTTTAGGCTTAATTTTGAGTGTTATACCTTACACTTGACCTTTTAAGCCATTATTTAGGTATTTTAAGCTCAAGTTTCTGATCAAATTCCGTAACCTTTAATTTGGGCCTTAATGTTACTCTTGTAGGCCCAAATTGTCATTTTTACTAGTTTAAAGCCTTAGCTTACTAAAGGGCTTATAAAGGATGGATTTAATGGACATTTAGACTTAATAGGCTTTTATATTTTATTTTATAAGCCCTTTAATTTATGGAATAGATCTGTTCACTAAGTTATTAAGCTCTATTCTTAGATAAGGTTACTAAGTTATTAGGCTTTATTCTTAGTTTTTTTTAAGGGCTTTTTGGGGCTTATCTTGCATTTTAGAACCTTAAACCTAACTCCACTTATTATTTTGGGCTTAAGCACACTAAAAGCCTTAAGATAAGTCTATTTTCTATTAGGATTCAGATATGGTTCTTTTCATTTTTTGGGCTCCTAATCATATTTCTAACGCTTTAATAACTAACTAAGCTAGTTTAAGCCTAATTTGCATTCTAAGACCCTAAACTTGATTCAAACTTATTCCAATGGGCCTAATATCATAATGAGTCCACTAAATAACCCATTTTACCAAGCGTTTCAAATCTAGTTCATTTCATTATTGGGGTTTATAACACAATTCCTAAGACCTTAATCACCAACTTAACTAGTTTAGGTTATTAACTCATCATTACCTTACTTAACTTAATTAATTACATCCTAAATCATACTTAAAACTAGATAATCGTGTTATTAAGGTAATAAATCAAAATTTACATATTTAGAACTTTCATGAAAGTGGTGGCTAAGTAGAGTTCTTCTAGGCTTTCCTTCAACTTCTTTCATCTAATACTTATTATAGTGTGTTTCCTTGTTTTAATCACATTTTTACTTATTTTAAGCTAATAATATACCTAATATGGTGAAAACAAGATGGATACATATCAAGGAAGGGGTGGCATGGATGGTACTTAAGGTTTCTTAGAGTTTAATCAACATCTTTTCAAATTATCTACATAAAATTATCTACTACACCTCTAGAATACAAATAGTAAACTAGCTAAGTACATGAATGAATATGTAATTATTGTAAGCCCCACAACTAGTCATTCGAGATTTCGATTGGTTGAAAGATCCGATCGAGCCTAAATTATAAAGTAAAACTAAAAATATTAGTAAACTGATCCTGTAAGTTTGAATTTAAGAAAATAAGTAATAAAATAGGAGATTACAAAATTTTCAAATTTTAAGTATATAACTCGTTATTTATCGAAAATGCGTAAAATGCATTCCGATTATTAACGAATCGCTAGAGATAAATTATATGTATAGTAAAAATCATAAAATGACCTAAATAACATTTAGGAATATTTATTTGTACTATATATGAATTTACATACAGGTATAAATACGCGTAATTACTTAAAATACGAGAAATGTGCTAAAATAATACTAAATACTTAAAGAAAATTCATAATTAATTAAGAAAAAATCAGGTATGATGCAAATCAAGTCGTGGCAGGTCAAGATCTGTCAAATAAAAATTAACCAATTAAATTAGACAACACAAAAGCCAAAAATCAAGGAAATTGGGCAAAGTCATGTCTAATTAATGCATAATAATTACAAAAATCATCTATAAATAAGGGAAAAAAATTTTAGAACTCATTTGGACAGTTTAGAATGAGAGAAAAATAAAGAGACTCGAAAATTTGAGAGAAAATTCAGAAAAAAAAAGGAAAAGAAAACTGTGCAGATAGGCCTTTTAAGGGGAACCCATACCAGAAGAGCAACTGGGAGTAGACGGCCACCACCACCACACGATGGTGGCAGCGCCCAGGCCGACCGATAAGGCCACAGCAGCCGGAGGTAGCCGGAGACACCCAGACCAATGAGTCCTTCCTTTGCCCCGATTTTGAATTATTTTGTAAAATTAGTTATTTTGCATAGAAAATTATGAAACTTGTTATTCTGAGGTTTTCTTGTATGTAAATTTAGGGAAAAATAGTGATTTAGTTTAATTATGTCTGAAAATATAGGGTTCCTAATAAATTGATCAAAACCGAGCATAATTGGAACGAGAAATAAATAGGCTCAGGAGTGTATTTTGGAGCTCAATTTTTTTATTTTTTTTCTGTAGAATGCTCATGTGATATAGAATAGTGCTATGAAGCCATTTTTTTTAAATTAATTTTTGAAACTTTTAAGTTAATTTTTAACCCTAAAATGATGGGAAAATTGAGTGATTTTGGGTTAATTAAGTAATTAAGATACTAATTACTGATTTACTGATTTAGATAGTAATTAGATGTTTAAGGATGTTAATCTTTGATATGGAACCCTAATCCTAGCCTTTGGAGTATTAAGTATGATTAATTTAGGAAATTTGGTAGTTAATATAAGAAATTAGTAATATGCGAAATTGAAAAATTATAAATCTAAAAAATTAGGGTTATTTAGATAATATTATAATAGAAATAAAAAAAATAATAAATCTGAAATAGTATTTAATTTTAGGTAAATGTCTCAAAATGTAAGATTTTCTCACATCAGGAATAAATCCGATACCCTAAATAGGACTAGCATGTACCGAATAGCTTAGAATACTAAATTAAGACCCAATAGGATATTTGAATACTCGAGCTTAATGTGATTAATTTCACATTAGGATTCGAGCATGTTTAGGACTTAGAAATCGAACTAAAACCTAATTTAGAAATCAATGCGAAAACCGAACCCGAACCTAACCCCAAACCTAGAATAATTATAAAAGACTTAAGGCCTAGATAATTAGGCATATTAAACCCTAAATAAAACATAACAATAAGCGTTATAGGATAAAATGAACCTATAATAGTTATATGAAAAACCAAAACTACGTTTGTGATATAGGGACGATTGGCGATGGCCTGAGCAAATCGGACCTCGAGTGAATGAGCGAGGAGTCGAGATAAGTTGGGATTCATACAATGCTGTATTTTGGAGGCTTGAGATTATGCTTGGTTGTGCTTGTTAGATAGTTAGATGTGTGCATGTGCTTAATTATGGGTGATGCTAGGATTCTGTCTGTTGCTCTGGCATGTATTATATGATTTGTATGAAACGATTGATCACCCTAAATTGGACTTAATCAAATATATAACCAGCAATCATAATCGAACATATATGTCAACCCGTTAGGGGAACTTAGGACTCTCCGGCCAAATATCGACCCCTTCGAAAGGGATAGCGTAGGATTGCAATTGGTCCCTTCTTCATCCTCAGCCGAACTAAGTGACGGAGAGGAGGTCGCGGCGAAGGTGAAGTCAGTGGTTCGAAGGTAGCACGGGAGAAGTGAGGTCTCCATTGCACAAGCCTGGGTTTGGTCGTGAGCTGTTGCATTAATGGCAACTCCTTAACCCGGATTAGAGCTAGCGAAATTTCTTTAATCTCACGACGGGCCGGACAACGTCGTGCGATGGCATTTGCTTACACATGCATTGCACCTAATAAGTTGATTGAAAACCTTGTTGTGTTTATGGTATAGTTTTAAGTCCTCCATCCTAACTTACCGAGTTGTGGTTGCTCACATCCCTATAGACGGCGTGCAAGTGCTGGTTAAGAAGCGGCAAACATCTACTCTAAAGCTAGCAACTATTGGATCCTGGGGAGTGAGGAAAAATATTGAAGAATCAACACATATGTTATTACTTTTCATTTCTGAATAATGTATAACTAGGAAATATGTTACGGAAAATTATTGTAAACTTTAATTGCAATAATTGAATTATAGTGTATATATATATTTCCTCACTTTCTTAGGTAACTGATTTATTTAAATTACAAACTGTTTACTTCAAAGCGCGTTAGTTATGGACGCCTTGTGTAGATCAGGTCTAAGATAGTGGTTGTAAGGCCAACTTCTATCTTAGGATGGTTTACACGGCGGGGCCATTACAACTCTGCCGCTTCAGGGCATGACAATTATAAGGCTCTAAAATGATATGTACATGATTATAACATATTTATATAGTATTACTAATCTTAAACTCTTAAGATATCATAAGTATAACTTATGTGAATAAGAAAGTCAAGTCAGATGAGTTTTATCTTAAGTTGGCTTCCATAAGTTCCAACTTTTCCACTCAAAAACGAAGTTGAAACTTACTCCTTTAAAAGCAAATGTTTGTTAGTAAGTAACTAGGATGTATGTGTGATCTTTTGGTGGTAGTGGCTTATCATTTAATAGCATGTGTTGGCAGTAAAACCAAAAGGTGCTAAGGTGTGTAGCGGGGTTCGACAACTCCTTTCATTTTCTTCCATTTTTCCTTTGGTTTTGGTTTGAGTTTCTTGAGAGTGTTTCATATGGTTTTCTATGCAAGAAGAATGGTGTCAAATGTGGGTTTTGGAGGGGTGAAATGGTAAGTGGATTAAGGGAGATAAGAGGTGGCTATTTTGAGATAAGTTTACATGGTTCTCTCTTAGTACTATCGTACCTTGTTTTCTTTTTACCAAATGAGAGAGGATTTTGTCTCCTTAATGATAAGTGTCATTTAATTCTCAATTAAGATGTAATGATTGTTGGTAGATGGATTAAAGAGTAATTAAGTTATTATTATATCATTTATTATTATATATTGAGCAATTTTAGGGATTACTTATTAACCCTTGTATTTGACTCTAAGTTCAGATCCAAAAGTTTATGGGGTTCATGTTATATCCCTAAGTATAAGGTTAGCATCATTGAGAAGATATTTTCATATAATTTCGTTGGCCTTGTATGATTAATCGCTCTTGACTTATAATTAATTATGATGTAAAACCTCGATTAGCGAATTAAGGTGTTACTCATACACTTGACACAAATTTGGTGCAATTTACGACTTAATATGTCAAATTAAGTTGGTTAAGCCCACTAAGTCATCTTGTCTAATTATTTTGAGGAATTAAGACAATTTATTGCTACTCGAGTCCGTTTTAGAGAATAGATTAGGGTTTTAGGGCAATTAAGCGATTAGTTTCTGATTAATGAATGGTTTTACTATTTAATTAGCGTACACTAGTTGGATTAGGATTTTAAAATTTAAAGGCTCGCATGTATTAGGGTTTTAATTTAGATTTTAGTGTTCGAAGGTTCATTTAAGACTTACAGTATTCATTTTAAGGTTTTGAATTCATAATTAGGGTTATCTATACCAATGTTCATTTTTGGTTTAGCTTACCCTTTATCGTTTTTGGGGAGCTCTCTTGGACTTCAACTATCAATCTCTTTCCCATTAAGGTTTAGGGTTAGTTTCATTAGATTAAGTTGATCTTAGGAATTAACATTAGTTATTGGCATTTGTTTATATGATTTTAGGGCTTTTAAGTGTAAGAGTCAAACTAGGGTTAAGACTGCCATAAGCTATAACCTTCTCTCTCTCTCTCTCTCTCTTTTTTGTCTTCTTCTTTCTTTTTTCTTTTTTATTAAAAGTTTGCTACCGAGTACAAATTCTTATTTAAGAAGCATGAGCTATAACCATTCTCTTCCTTGGTAACCATATGAGGCATCTCATACCCTTCTCTATCTTTGAAAATGTCTTTTGACCCCAATACCATCGAGGTTAATTTGGCGGCATGCTTACCTTCCTAGTAGGGCCTTGTTTCTTTCCTAAGAAAATGGCAACTCATGATTTGTCCAATCCAAGATGACTTCTTTACACACTCTCGATTTTAATTCCTCTCTTGACTACTGTTCTAAAAATTATGGTCTAATTTGTAAGTAAGATGCCTTGATTAATCTACTAGGTCTTTTCTAGTTCAATATTATAAGTTAGGCTTTTGGTTTGAGATGGCATATTTAAGAGAATTACTTGCATAACCCATGTTTTACAAGTCAAGAACCTTTTAGGAAAAACTAAAAGTGTGCTTGCCCTAATTTTAAAAATAATTTTTATTTAAGATAAATTATTCTTGAAGATTAAAAGAGCTTTTATTGAGTATTGGAGGTATTGTGGGTGAGAGCGTCTTGTGTTGGTGATGGAACGTAATTTAGAATGGGTATGGAAGCTTTGTGTTTTTAGGCTCAAATTATGATTCAAAATAGATATGAAGGCTGTAGCACCTAATTTTTGTCCCCTTTATTTTTATTTTATTTTTTTACTTTATTTTTATTTTTGTTATTTTCTTTTCTTTTCTCAATAGGCCCTTAATTAGGAAAAACACTAAAAATAAGAAATTAAAGAAAACCCAAAAAATTAAGAAATTTATAAAAGATAAGAATTTTAAGAAGATACAAAAAAAAAATTCAAAAATAAGAAAAAGCACAAAAAATAAGAAAATTGGAAAAATGTCAAAAAATAGGAAATCTAGAAAAAAAATACGAAGAAAATAAGAAATTAAGAAAATAAAAAAGGATTTAGAAAATAATAAATTTTTAGGTTGTTTAAATAGAATACAATTTTAATTTAAATAATTTTGAATAAAAGGCTGTTAGGCTTGGACTTAAATTTGAATCTAACCTAAGTTGATTTAGTCCATACGTGTAATCATGGGCTAACAGCCTAATGGATAAATATTAGTCTTGCATTTAGAATTAACAAGGAGGTGCTAGGTTCAATTCGCGCATAAGGTACTCTGTACCTTTTATTTGTTTTGGTCTAAGCCATTTAGTTTTGTATATAAAAAAATCATTACATGATGTGAATAAAAGATAACTTAGCTGGTAAAGGAGGGTATTTGGTCACATAAGAGACCTAAGTTCAAATCCCAAGGGTGCTTGATGCACATCTGTATTTTTTTCCTTTCCCTAGCTTTCCCTTAATTTCTCGCGTAAACACCTACCCAACTAACCTACTTTAACATCCTTTTTTTATCTAATTACCTTTGTGATTTCACCACCACTCGAAGTAATTTATATTATTCCCAAAACTCGACTAGATTCAAATATTTAGTCGCTCAAATTGGCCGCAGAAAATCAAGGAAAACTTTAAATTCCACTTTAATCATATCTTACAACTTTTTAAACTAATACCTTTCCTCCAACATAATTTCCAATTGACAAGTAATGATAATCCCAATCACCTTAAGTCTCTTTCTATCTACTAGTTTCTAACTTGTAGAGGATGAACACTTTAATATTATTATTGTATTTGCATTTCATCCATTTGTACATACCATACAATGATGATACTCATCAACCAATCCTTTTGTTCATATTTATTATTATTCAACTAAGATCAAATGAAAATCCTTCGCTGAAATCATTACTTATGTCCTAACTTCTTTAAGCTTCGATTCCTTAAATAACTATCTATAATCAATATTCCTTATCATCATATCATAATTAGTTTACTAATAGATAACCGTCTTATAGAATTTACTTTCTGAAGTGTTACATCTTTCTAAAGTGATTTTTTTTTATAACTAAGTAACTTTTGATTAAAAGTCCTAATCATCTCCAACTTGTTGCTTTAATTCCATCTCCTATAACCAATTATAAGTACCATATAATGATATAATTCCACTTGCTTCAGCACTTCATAAAAATCTCATTATCCATTTCATATTCATTTGGCTTCACTCATACTTAATTATCACTCTAAACTATAATGCTTCAATTCATGATTCACTAAAAGCCTAAGAATTCTTAATCTGATTATAGCCTCATAGCATTATTTCTTCTACTGTTCTTACACATATAAAGGACTTCCAAGATTGATCACCAAAATACATTTGATCTTTTTACACTCCTAGCTACAAATATGTCAATTGTCATTGCATTTATACATGTCCAAAAGAATACACTTTCGTCGAAAAGCATAATTACATCCATTAAAAGATCATTAGGATATCCTCATATATAACAACTAACGTAGGATCAATTCTAATTCTCAGGAAAACATGATCAGCTATCATACCATATCCATAATTCAAATTACTTATAACAACTATTCATTCAAAAGAATTCCACCATATTTGTCTTCTAATTTATTCAATATCATTTCCACTTGTTGATTTATTACTTTATACTTTTATAGGAAAATTAGAAATAACGATCATTTCATATACCTTATCATTATCAAACTCCTTAATGTTGTCATCATCTATCATCTCCTACATCGTATTCTCATTATATACAAGATTTACTCCTGAATTAGGTTTTGATTATTCCTCTAGTATAGGTTTTAATTCATTTCTGAATTAGCTTCTAACTTTTCCCTTTCAATGTTTTGTCTTTCTAAGATCCTCTTCTATAACATGCTTTAATTCACTTCCAATTATACCATCTCGTATTTGTGCTAAGCACCAAGCTGATATCATCTCTAAAAGTCTATAGGTCTCTAATTCACCTTAATCTACAGTACATATTAAAATATATTTATCGTTCTAAAACTCCAATTAATGTTCGTTATTGTCCATAAGTCTCATCAATTACAACACAACTCCATTAACAAACTTCTCAATAATATTGTCCATAATATTAACATATCCCAACTAACTAATTATAATATTGTTCTCCACATCTCAATTCTGGATTAAATTAAGGATTCTTCTTCATTCCACTTGAATCACCTTAAGTAACCACCAATTTCTCCATATGATCCCATCACTAGAGTTAAATTCAATTAACGCCTATCTCAGTTTAGCGTCATAGTCATTGCTTATCCTATAATTTATAGTATGATACTTTAACATCAATTTATTTCTACCCACTTTCAATGTACTCTTAAAATGTCTAATTCTATTAAATTGTTATTGTTCAAAGCGAGTTCACTAAAACTTTGTTTTGATACCAATTCAGAACTGTCATGCCCTAAAGTGACAAAGTCGTAACAGCCCCGCCGTGTAAACCATTCTAAGATAGAAATTGGCCCTACAACTGCTATCTTAGACCCAATCTACACAAGGCGTCCACGACTAACCCACTTTGAAGTAAATAGTTCGTAATTTAAATAAGTCATTTACCTAGGAAAATATATAGATATACTAGAATTCAGTTAATACAATTAACGTTTACAATGTTTCACCGTAATATATATTTCCTAGTTAAAACATTATTCAGAAATGAAAAATTCTAAGATAAAAGCTTAGATCATAAAAATATATGTCTATTCTTGAAATTTTTTTTCTCACTCCCTAGGATACAACAGTTGGTAGCTTCATGGTAGTTGTAAACCGCTTCTTAGCCAGCACCTGCAACGACGACTATAAGGTTGTGAGCAACCATAGCTCAATAAGTTAAGATGGAGGACTTAAAACTATACTACCAACATAAACAAGGTTATCACTTAATTTAGTTAGATATAATGCATAAACATACAAATGCTATCGCACGACGTTGTCCGGCCAATCATAAGATTAGAGAAATTGTGCCCACTTTAATCCAGGTTAAAGAGTTACCGTTAATGCAACAGCTTACGACTAAACCCAGACTTATGCAATAAAGACACCGCTCCTCCCGCGACTACCTTCAAACCATTGACTTCACCCTTACCGTAACCTCCTTACCTATCACTTAGTTTGACTAAGGATAAAGAAGGGACCTATTATGCTATCTAGCGCTATCCCTTTCGAAGGGGTCGGTATTTAGTTGGAAAATCCTAAATTTCCCCTAATGGGTTGCTATATAGGTCCGATTTATGATTATAGATCGTATATTTGATTAAGTCCAGTTTAGGGTGATCAATCATTTCATACAAATCATATAATACAAGCCAAGCAATAAATCAAAAATCATATCATTAGCTTAGAATAAGCACAACAAGTATAATTTCAAACCTCCAAAATACAATACTGTATTAATCCTAACTTACTTGCACTCTTCACTTGCTCACTCAAAGTTCGACTCGTTCAAGCCATTACCGATCATCCCTATAATACCAACGTTGTTTCAGTTTTCATATAATTGTTATAGATTGGTTTTTATCCTATAAAACTTATTGTTATCTTTAGCTTAGGGTTTAATATGTCCAATTATCTAGGTTCTCAAATTTTTTACAATTCTTTTGGGTTTAGGACTAGGTTCGACTTCAGTTTCTGCATCGATTTCTAAATTAGGTTCTAGTTCAATTTCTAAGTATTGTTTTATACCCGAATCCTAGAAACATGTTTCAACTCATAACGTGAAATTAATCACATTACATTCAAATATTTGAAATACTATAATTACCCCTAATCAGTATTTTATTTCACCCAATATGCTTAAATCCTTATTAGTGTACCAAAGTTACTCTTGATATGAGAAATTTTTTTACATTTTTCATATAATTACATAAATTTAAGATTTCTATCAGATTTATTATATATTCCTATTATTTATATAATATCAATTTTTATTCTAATATTTTTTATTTATTATATTTCTAATAATTGCATATTATGTACTATCAATTATTATATATATAATACACATCTAATATTTCTATCACTCTAATTACCATCTTCTAACATCAATTATCATTTCAAAATGTCTAAATTCATCCTAAATCAGATTTTACACTTAATTACCCTAATTTATAAAATTAACTTAAATTTACTATTTTTCCCTATTACTTATTTACTACATAATTAGCCTAATAATTACATCTAACACCCTAAATGCTACAAGTATAATACTTCATCAGGTTTTAACATCCTAAAACATATAATTATTCACTAAATCAGTATTTAACCATTTAATTACTTAATTAACCCTAAATTACCCATTTATGCCTCATTTTAAGACCTAAAAATTATCTAAAATTTTTTAAAATTCATTTTTACAAAAGCGTTTTGTGTTACTGTTTTATATCACCTAAGTAGTTTACATAAAAATTTTAGGCTAAAAAATACACTCCTAAGGTCATTTATTTTTTAACTGAAACATGTTCGGTTTTGCATGATTTCTTAAAGACCATATATTATGAGACATATTTTCATCAAAATAATATTTTCTCTAAAAACTACATACTAAAATATTCTATAATAACAAAATTCATAATTTTCTATGAATATTTACTATTTTATAAAATTACACAAAATTAGGCTAGCAATTGAATTCACCATTTTGCGTGGCTCCGACCACCGTCGGTGGCCATGGGTGTGTCAAACCACCTAGGCACTACCACCACCGTGTGGTGGTGGTGGCTGTCTACTCTCAGTTGCTCGTCAGGTTTGAGATCTCCTTAGAAGCCCTAATTGCACAATTTTTTTGGGATTTTTTTCTAAAACCTGAATTTACTCTTAATTTCACCTCTCTGTAATTTTATAAACTTCTTGACATCCAAAATGAGTTTCTAAAAAACTTGGGGTATTTATAGAGGTTTTAGGGAATTATTGTGCATTAATTTAATTAGACAATTACCTTATCTTCTTCCAATTTGCCTTTTGTGTTGTTTTAATTTAATTAGCTGAATTTTTCCTTATTTTTCCCAGTTGCTATGACCCAAATTTGGATCATTCCTTTTTTTCTGATTTTTTTATTTTTTATTAATTAATTATGAATTTTCTTTAATTATTTAGTATTATTTTAGCATATTTCACATATTTTAAGTAATTACATGTATTTATACCTACATGTAAATTCATATATAGTATAAATAAATATTTTTAAATATTATTTAGGTTATTCTATAATTTTTAATACACATATAATTTATCTCTAGCAATTCGTTAGTTATCGAAATGCATTTTTACGTATTTTTGATAAATAACGAATTATATACTTAAAATTTGAAAATTTTATATTCTTTTATTTTATTACTTATTTTCTTAAATTCGAACTTAAGAGACCACTTTTACTAATATTTCTAACTTTATTTGATAATTTAAGCTTGATCGAATCCTTTAACCGATCACCCTAAATTCTACGAGCCAAACTTTGAGTAGCTAATTGTGGGTCTTATCTCTCTTACCTGAAACACTCTCGCTCTTTAAGCTTCGCCACCACTCAAAGTTATTCAAGCAAACTCACCACCACCGAAGTTCCACCTCGCCAACAATACTTAATCTAACTCTCCCCTTGCTCCGCAACACACTCAAACGCTCCACCAAACTCTTCCTCCTTCAAACCCTTAGTAGCCACCACTGCAATTTCCAAAAACAACTAGACCGAGCTCTACTAACATCAGCATCCTCTTTACTCCCACCCTCCCTTAATCCAATCTAAAAATCACAAAAATTCGATTTCCCAATTGAATTGATGCTCATAACGGCTAGATACATCCCTCCACAATCGCTACAACATTTAACCTTAACCCTTTGTCTTGACCCAACCCATGCCTAACTGTCCGACCCACGCACCCAACTCCAATTCAATTCAACTCTCCTCAATCCTTAGTTTGGGTTTATTTTTACCTTAAGCTCTTTCTTCTTTTTTTTTTTTTAGTCATTTGTTGTTTTTTTTTTTATTGTTAGCATCACTTTTTTATTTCACTTTGAATGTAAATGTAAAATAAAAAGAAAAAAAAAAGAAGAAGAAGAAAAGAAAAAGAAGAAAAGGAAAGAAAAGGAAAAAGGAAAAGAAAAAGAAAAAGAAAAGAGTAAATCAATTTTACTTTATTTTTTATTTTAATAAAAATAGATAAAATATAATACATAATAAATAAATAAGATAAAAAATAAATAGGACAACGAATAAAAATTGTTTTTAACACTTAGAAAAATCAGGCTTTCGAAAATAAAAAAAATAATAATAATTGGATTCTTCTCAAATTAAGGGTATTTTAGAATTTTCCAAAAATAAATAAGAGGCAAAGGACCTTTCTTTTTAGGAAATTTTCTTAAATAAATCAAAATGGGTAAAAACGTAAACTTAGCTGTTTTTAAAATTAAAATTAACAACCCACTAAAGTTTTCATAAAAAAAAAACTACATACATTTGATCCTGAATAGCGAGTACGTAAGCATTTATGAGGCGACGATAAAAATTAAAAAAACTGATTTCCCTTTTTCTTTAGTTTAGATTATTTTATTTATCTAATTAAAGCAACCAATAATCAAGTTTTGTCTTTCAAAATTAAAAAGTGATTTTTAAGTTTAATTCTAATTTTGAAAAGTCAATGGTATCTGTAAGGATTTAAAATTCCTAACCCCTGAATCTAAATTCTCCAGTTTCAAAAACCATTTTGTAAAATTGGTTTTAATCGTTAAATTAGTGATTCAGTTATAATCAATTCATCTAATTAGTTATAACTTAACTGTTTTTCCCAACTTCGGTCGAGTGGCAAAACTAAAGTTGTTTTCAAATAAAAAAGGAATGGTCTTCTTTAAACTCCAATTGATGATTAGTATTAAACGGGTAGGGTTTAGAATTGATTGATTTAAAGAAGACCTATTTTATAAAAAGAATTAGGAGGGTAAACAACTAGGCTCGACAAAGGCTTTGTGTTTTATGAGAAGTTTGAGCTTTAATTTTGAGCCTTTTTAAAGAATAAGGGGGAATTAAGTTAAGGGTTACTACCCTTGTTAGGATGTGATGTATCTTATGAGCCTTTTGTTTGGCATTAAGGCTCAATTTTCAAGCTTCCCATTTTCTTTTTAATTCTTTTTCTTATTTCTTATTCTTTTTCTTTTTTCAATTCTCTTGTTGTTTCTTGCCCTTTTCTTTTTTTTTTTAGCTTAAAAAGTAACCATTTCCCTAAAGTGTTTGGATTGTGTGTGTAAAGTTTTTGTAAACTCTTCTTCATTTCAAAGAAAATATTATCAGAAATAAAAATTATTCTTGAATTGATGCCATTAGTGCAAATACTAACCAATTTTTATCCTTTTCCTTGTAATTAATGCCTCTAACCTCCTATTTGCCCCATTGTAGGGTGGTTCTTAATACGGTTTAAATTTGAAAACACTCCAAATTGGTTCAGTAGGGTTGACAAAAGATAATTGTGTTTGAGTTTTGAAAATGAATGCTTAACTTTATTTTGATCTAAATATCACGTTCAAAATTGATCTCTTTTAAGGAATAAGTCTCAAAATGCTCACCACGATGTCACTCGAATCTCAAAGTATTTAAAGGTTAGCATGTGGGATCTAATTTGTCTCTTATCATTCTAAACCTTTTAAAAGTGCGTTACCGTTTCCCTAAGTATGAGCCTATATTGATTTTCCCTAAGGTAAAATTTGACATTGCCCCTTAGTTTCTCAAACTGTTCCTAAAAACATGCCCCAGTGTAAAATGCCACCTTCCATTCCATTTGAATTCAAATTAAATTTCAAAGACTAAATGATACAGACCTTTTGTGTTCCTGATAGCTTAAGCAAATAATTACCCCATATTTATATGTCTTAATGCCTCTTAACTTTCATGTATGTTTACAAGCTTGGTTCTTTAGAGTCGAATGAGCCAATATTGTTGAATTACCTTTTTGTTTAGACCTTAAGTCAAGCTTAGGATGGGGTTTCATTGCATTTTAAAGAGATTGAGGTCGTATCTAACTTCGTGTTTTGACTTGGTTTATGGTTAGGCGTAGTTTTCTTAATGGATAGAAGGTTTTAAGTTGGTTTGGCTGCCTTGATAGGCCAAGATTTATGTTCAAGTCAACTACCTTAACAAGCTAAGGGTTCATGTTTAGGTTAGTCAAGGTTTTTGGGTTGGTTTAAGCTAATGGTTTGTGTTTGAGTTATCAACCTTAACGGGCCATGGGTTCATCTTTAGGTTATGTTTATCTTAAATCCCTAAGAATCTATAACCATTAACAACTTCTTCTTCTTTTCATTTTTTTTCTTTTTGTGAAAGAGAAAGATGAGACCTTATATTACAAATAAAAAATAAGGATGGAGATTTTAGGGTTCTATTTGTAAGCCTATACTTACGCTTCTATTTACAAGCATAGAGAATTTATTTACATTTCTTTGAGTGATAGAGAGTAATGGCTAATGAATGCCACTAAAGGACCCATTTATAAGCAAGTTCTTTTGATGTGAACAAAGTAAAGGAGCTTAATATTATGCTAGATTATTATTCAATGGAACTAATTATCATTTCCAAATCCTATTTATCCTGAACCAGGAAGTCTATTTACAAGGTGCTAATCTATTTGAAATAATAAATATTTCTAGCTTGCCAAATGGAAACTACCTAAAATTATTTTACAATATTGGTTCTTTTTGTTTTTTCTTTTCACTTTTGATTGCTTAAGAACTAGTCTTTAAGAGTAGTGTAGTATTTTACATCGTAGTAAAACACAATTATTTATGAACCTAACTTTTAGAAATTGAGACATAACTAACAAGTATTAATATCTACATATGAATAATGATAAAGACAAAAAATGTAAAACGAAAACACATGGATGTAAAGAATCAATGATTAAGTAATAATGTGGCAATACTAGGTGTTTAAGATTGTAATTGTATCGAAATTCCATTGGTATAATAAATTTAAAATTATAGGAAAATTGAAAAAATTACATGAAAATAGAATTTATATTGAACTTGAGATATACAAAAATACCTATACAAGGATGTAATTTACAAGGAAATACAAAATATAGGAAAAATTACAATTTTACATTGAAAAAGCCCTATACAAAGTACTAATCTATATGAAAGTTACATAGGTAATATAAGAATTTCAATATAACAATAGCCGTTCGGTTAGCATACCTCATTATTATTTATTCAGTGATTCAGAGATTTGTATATGTAATTAGGGTGGGTTTAAAGGTCGTTAACCTCTGTGACCCCATACGTTTTCCAAGAAACGGTTCATTGATCACATCTAAACTTAAGTAAGATAGCCTAATCAATCTCGAGCGATAGTTACCCCACAACACCCAAAACCTATATAATAGCTCCTCGTCCTAAGTAACTAAGATGGCCTGAGCCTAACCATATCTACCTAGCATCCATGATGCAATAAACCTCCCCTTAATATCCCAAAGCTGTTGCATGCAAAAGTGAATATAACAACTAAACAAGAATATTTATAAGAAAGAGGATCATAAATTAACATGAGTATTTTAAAAGATAAATTTAATTTTGGATTATTTAAGTGGCTAGCCCTCTTGATGATCATAGTAGTCATTATGCTGTTGAGCCTAAATTTTCGATTTTCAAAATTTTCCTTAATCGATTTATATTAAACGTTATGCCCATTCGATATAAATCATTAACTAAGAATTAAGGAAAATCTATTTTTTTTTAATTTAAAAAACTTTTTGGAATCGCCATACAACCAAAGTCAGGAAATGGGTAAGTTAGGCTTAATTAGGTGGATCGATTCTAACTTAACTGCTGGTCCACAAGAAAATTAATTTTATATAGAAAATGACCTTTGAAAACCAAATAATCTTAAATTTATGAGTTATTATATTAAACCCTAATGGGTACTGCTATAACCTTTGGAATTTGAATTTATTTTTCAAAATTACCCATCTAACTTAAGGGAAGGAGCTTCTACTCACAAGTAAAAGAAAAAGTTATTATTATTTACAAACGAAAGAAACTTAAACAAAAAGAAAAAGATCAATAGGGGAAAAGATATTAATATTTTAAGTCACCCCGTAATCGCTTAAGGATACCTATGTACCTACCATTCGAGATCAAGCTTCCATAGTTTATTCCACATTCCACATTCCACAAAAATTCAATTTGTCGGTTTATTTTAATTTTGAAATTTGACTAAGTTTACATCTCTTAGTCATTTTTAAGTGTTTATTTTGAAAAAATTCTATAAAAAAGCCCTAATTTTGAAAAAGGGTATATTCTCTTTTAATAAAAAAAAAACTAAGTGTCAAAGTATTTTACATTTATTATTTATTTATTAGAATAAACTAAAGAAAAGAAAAAAAATTGAAAAATATAAGGTTTTGTAAAAACAGCATAAAAAAAAAAGTTTAGATAAATTAATTTTTTTTAAAAAGGCCTCATCATTCATTTTTTTATGTTTCATTTTTTTTTTTCATTTAATAAGAGAAAGGAGAGAAGAAGGGGAAAACAAAGAAGTACAAAAACTAAGAGAGGGCAGACTAGGGAATTGAGGCGCGAGTTAATGAGAATGAGTACAAATCAATTTAGGTTGGAGCATGAGTCAGGTTGGTCGGGTTTAGAGTATACAAGTAGGTTGGAAGAGGAAAACAAGAGCATCAACTAAGATGAGGGTGCTTCAAACCGATTTATACACCAGAATGAAGGGGAAAAAGTTGTTTCATGAGTATTTCATAAGGGAATAAGGGTAGGGAAGATGTTGCGGCATTTAGAGGTGGTTTGGGTGGTGGTTGAAAGTAGTGATCATTAGTGGTAGTTAGGCTATAATGGCGATGGTAGTTGAGGGTGAAATGGACATTAGGTCTTACGTTCTTGGTCGTTCCGAGCTAGGCTGTAGTGTTAACGTTAAGTGGAGAGAGGTGGTGAGTGAGGTTTCGTAAGGGGTAGTCGCACCTTCGCGATAGCGCTTAGATTTTAGGTTGTTGACACAGGTAAAGTTACGATCGTTACTCAGAGAGACGAGGATTGAGAGCTCATAGCTTAGGTAAGCTTTCTATGACAATGAATTGGCTCAAAACACTTCGAGCTTGAGTAATAGTCTAAAGAGAGAGAGAGATTATGTAGCCTAAAACATAGAGAGAGAAAGAGCTCGAACTTGCATTTATGTGAGTGATTCTTATGTTCTTGATGTCTAAAACGATCTTCCAACACCCTTTTTATACTGTTTAAGCTTCACTTTGGCTTAAAAGGTCATTAATAGCCATTAATTTAAAGATTTCGAATCAATGGTTTTGGACCATTTTTGAAGCAAATTGATAGGATTTAGATTAAAAAAATGATCAAATTGTATTGCCTAAGTCTCGTTCTTACTTGAAAAAGCCATTAGAAGCTTTGGTTTTAATGTTGATGAATTCTAAGAAAAATCCGCACATTCATTTTTTTCCAATTTTCAAATCTACTTTTGACCTTCTTATTAATTGAATCTTGACATGATATGGACATCAATGCAAAGAACTCCAACTGTACTTTGAGATTTCACCATTAATTTGGTGAAATCGCAAAGAAAAAATGATCCAAATGGAATCAAAATTGAGTTGTCTAAGTAGGTTATGCATAAGAAAGTGATGGAAAATGGAAAGAAAGAGAAGGAAAATAAGTGTCGACCAATGGAAGGTCAACATGCAGCAAATCTGTTGAAAGAAATGGAAAGGGTGCTTAAGCACTTGGGAGTAAGCTCCAACCCACGACCTATATCTTACATGCAGCTGTCTTAGCCAGCTTCACTAGCTTTTGCTCTCGTTCTATGATGCAAACAAAATAGATTTAAACAATTAGTTAGCTGAAACCAATTTTAAATAAATGGGCTCCTTCAAGCCCAATTGGTCCACATCTTGATAAGTTGAAATGCAAAGGCTTTCACAAAAAATTTTTAGCACACATGTACTATAATGAATTTTAAATTGAATGGTTTTACAAGCCTCGATTCATCATCGTGTGGCTAATTCAAAAAAGCTTTTCTTATAAATCAATCAACTTAAGTCCGATCGAAGTGGCTTTTAAAAGCACAATTAACTTAAATTAATCTCTTTTTACGAACAAAAAATATTTAAAATCTACAATGGTCCAAACATTGAATTTTTAGAAAAAATTCAATATTCTCAAATATGGCTCGAAATTGCTAAATCACATATGTGCACTTTCCACCTTAAAAATGAGATGACCTATTCCATGGGACCTAATGAGCTTCAAAAAGACCTAAGACTTTATATACTTTTTTTTTTTGTATTTTCTCTACTTAAGTTTTTAATTTTTTAAAATTTTTCTATATTTTTTATTTTCTTTATATTTTTTAATTATGATCATTTTTCCTCATTCCAAAAGAAATTCTAAAACTACTAGGGAAAAGGTAAAAATGGGGCGTCTATAACACTGCTCCTATCCAAATACTCTTTGAAGACTCAATTCATGAGATCCATGAACATTGTTGGCACGTTTGTTAGGTCAAAAGGCATCACAAGAATTCACATAACTCGTACCCAGTTCTGAAAGCTGTCTTCTCTACATCTTCTACTCTAACTTTCAATTGGTAATAACCCGAACATAAGTCTATTTTGGATAAGACTTGTACACTCCGTAACTAGTCAAAAAGATCATTGATTCTCAAAAGGGGCTACTTATTCTTAATAGTAACATAGTTCAGATCTCGATAATTAATACACATTCGTATACTCTCATCTTTCTTCTTCACAAATAGTTTAAGGGCTCCCTAAGGGGATAAGCTAGGTTAGATGAAACCCTTATCTCATCACTCTTATAACTGTTTCTTTAGCTCTATTAGCTTAGTAGGAAATATCCAATAAGTCAATTTTGGAACGAGTTTTATTCTCAATACCAAATCAATCCTCTAGGAACACATCTAGATACTCTTGCACTATCAGCATTTGATCCAATCTCAACTTAGCCTTACTTGACTTTATCACCAAGGTAGCTATAGTTAGCCTTTCCCACAACTCGAATAAAACACATCAAGTCGATATCTAAACTTCTACTTAGTAACTAAAAGGTACTTCTCAATCCTATTTTACTGGGAAGCATAAGGACAAATTAAAGGTATATGCCATAGTTACGTAAGGTAATAGCAAAAGCCTGGTAAATAAATTCACTCCTATCATTGCTATAAAATATTTTTCTTTTTAATTAAATTTTTTATTGTTGAAAATGAGATAATACTTCATTTTTATTGTGCATGGGAAAAAACCACAAGTATTCAATACAATCGTTTGCAAAAAGTACATAATAGTAAAATCCTAGACTAATTGGCAATGGACATACATCAGAATGAACCTAACGACTTTTGAGTTTTATACGAATATTGCTGAAATAGGAGATGAGTAGACTTACCAAAACAGCAGGAGTGATGGGATTGGTGGACATTCAGGATGACTTGACTTGAATAAACAAACGCTAAACTAACTTATTGAGGACCTCATTGTGTAGATGACACAAACACGAATGCCATATTCCTTTAGGGATAACCGATGCAAGGAGAAATTGGGAAGCTAGGACCGAACAGGATAGAGAGACCGCTTCGTTTGATGTTTGAGTAGAATCTTGCCTGCTCGAGATTCCTTGAAAGGGAAAAAAAAAATGAGTTGTTAAATCAAACTATGCAATTATTGTATCGATATAACTTAATGATAGAAAATTATACATGAGAGAAGGGACATGAAGGGCATTCTTAAGATGCAAGTAGTGACCACAAGTGAAAGCACGTAGAGGAGACGGAGAAACAGGGATGACATAAGGTGAAGAGATGATGCCAGAATATGTGGTTGAGAATTGAGGCAGCTACGACTATTGAAATTTTGCTGGTAGTAGTGAAGATTAAAGTGTAACCAGCGGTAGGTAAGAAAATGAGTAAAAAAAAAAAAAAATTATTAGGGTTTTCTCCTGTGCTTTTAATACATGTGCAAATTGATAATGGTGAATTATTGAATGATTATGATACAAAGCATGATTAAATTATTTATATATAAGATAATACAACCTTAATGTGACTATAATACTACAATAACAAGACTAAAAATAATCCTGTACGAAATAGAATTTACTCACTTTTCATGGGATTTGGAGTCCATTAATCTCCATCGGCACATATAACACATCCCCAGCATTAATGAAATTGCTGTTTGATATTCCATTCATGCTTTGGATCCCATCTATATAAGCAGATAGTGTGGTCGCAATATTTGGTAATGTATCATACGACTGGATAGTATATGCATAAAAGATATAATGGAACAACCGTAATAGCATTGAATTCATTAACTTCAATCCCAGAACTCCATGCTTGTCCATTGTATATCTGATTTGAGACATTCAAAAATGTGTCCCCTTCTTTAACATGGTAAGATGTACTGTAGAAGTAGCCGACTCTGCCAAAAATGTTTTGACATGAACAAGGCACGCTGATAAGGAACTCTTGCTTATTAGCATGCTGTATGGGAGTGATTTGTGATAAACGTACAAAGTAATTAGAGGCAACTTGTTTCTTTGAGACAGTTCCACCACTGTAATAGAGTGAAGGGTTGCATTTGTTATTTGCTCGGTGCAGCTGAAAACGTGTTTGGAGTATGATGCGAGAGTTGTAGTGAAGAAATATGTAAACAAAATCAAAAGAAAAGGAAGGACATTGTGGAGAGCCATAGACATGAGCTTTTCAGGAACAAAGGAACAATCTTGAGATGGAAGAAATAAATTTTGTAGATTTGAATGATTAGTTTATAATCCTTGTCTTTACATGCTTGTTGGTTGTCTTTGGATGAACTCATTGTCATCTAGCATGTAAAGCCTCATTTCTTATACGTTTTCCTTACAGTGATGGATGAGTTGTACATAAGATATTATTATGAGATTATGATTTACAACGTTTCTCTCACGATAACATTTTTCTATGTTGATATCATCGCTTGTAATTTTGCCGATGTGGTCTTATAAGCCATTCACATGATAGAATAGAAATGCCAAATGCATACCGGTAGTTTTACTTGCAAGATGCGTTAATTTTGATAAGTTGTAGATTTTACTTTCACAACCTTAAATTAAAGTCTCTTTCAAATGTTATTTAATAAACAATAAATACATATGCCATATTTATAATTTTGGACTTTTCAATTATACCATTCTTAAAGGTCAAACAAAAACCGAGGCTACGCATTTTGTACACAAAGTCGACTTAAGAAGCATCCCAAATTCACTCTTACGAAAAGAACTACGATGTCAAAATGCAAATTTATTATGGCCAGCCAAGAAGCATATCTACTCCATTTCGACTTTTGCTATATATCATTTTGGCAAAAAAAATCAATTGCGATGGGGCGGCTGATGTAGGGAAAAAGTATAGTAGCGGTAGCTAGAGATGATCGAGGAAAGGTTATTGCTGGGTTTTGTAAACATCTCAAGTGGGTTTCACCCATAGAAGCAGAGTTGTGGGCAACTTACAAAGGTTTATGATGGGCTTGAAAGCATAAAGTGCAACAATTAGTGGTCAAGACCGACTCTTCCCATGCAACAGATTGGATACAAAGGAGAAATGTAGATTTGATGATTTGTCATCCAGCCCTAGCAAGTTGTGTTAACCTTATTTTGAATTTTGCTAACTTTATTCTATGTAGGGCCAACTGTGATCAAAATCTTACTGTAGATATGCTAGCTAAGAGAGGACTAGAAGCTGTAGATTGTGTGTGTGTGTGTGTTTTTTTTTTTTTTTCTTATGATATTCCTAGTTTTTCATTAGACTTTGTTTTACAAGATGTTGATGTATTCACCTAAGTGAGCCAAACATTGATGGCTCAACTTCTATGCCATTGTCACGTGAATGTTTAGGTTAAGTAGTTAATGAATTTTGTGGTTTCACCGGGAAAAAAATAAAAAGTAAATTAATTTCTTATATTATTTGTAGCAACACATTAAATACTGTGAACGGGAAATAATTTTTCCTATTTCACATGTAAATACTTTAAATGTTCAATATTTTAAGTAGATATTTTTCTTTCTAAATTTCTAATTTTTTTCCTTTTTTTATTTTTGGTTTGCTACTTAGTAAAAACCGATAGATCCATGAGTTTGTTAGGTGGAATTACTTGGGACTTGTGTAAATGGTAGGTCTTTGCTCAGTGCTAAAACTAGCTTTACAAGATTAGGTTTGGTTCAAGCATTGTTGGGCAGTAGTATGCATTCGAGTCTAAACCTTGCGTACCTCATACACTCACTTTAGGGGAGCAGTTGTAGCTTACTCTTAATATAATTTGTATAATATTCTAATGATATATCTAATGTTTTAAGAGTTCCTTAGTAACATAAAAGATACAACTAAAGTTGCCGGAGCATAAGATAGGTAAGATATGCGATTTGACTTAGACCTTGACTTGTAAGTACTAATTCCCAGATTTTGGGAACCAAAATTTGACTCGAAAATCATCATAAAACTTGTATTTCGTAGAATTTACGAGATGCATGTAGATACCTTATTTTTGTTGTTTTATTTTATTATTTTTATTAAGTTAGGTTAAAGAAAATAATAATAATAATAATAATAATAATAATAATAATAATAATAAATTGAAAAAATAATAAAAATAAAAGTATTAGGTCGAGTTGAGTCGTTTAAGGTCGAATCAAACAATGGTGCGTATTTAATTTAATAAGTTTTAAGTCATTAAAAGATCGGGCTTCGTTAAAATACTTTAATCCAGTCCAATATAAAGTGGATTTTTATTTAACTTATATTGGACTAAAATAGATTTAGAATTTATTAAGTAAGTTATTAGGTTAAATCTAATTGGATTGAGTTGGGCCTAAAAGATAGAAAGCCCAAATTAAGATGAGATTTATAAAAACTAGGTTGAATCTTCAAAGAATCTAAATCGTATTTAGGATTCCTTATCGTATCTTTTGTATTTAAGATTTGTTGAGATCAAATCTATATCTAAAAAGATACGAAAGATTCGGTCGTATGGTTTATAAATAGTAAGTCGACAATGAAGTTTAAAACATTTTTTCACAATCCTTAACATATAATACAACGTTAATACATTCACCCCCATACGTCTACATATCCCACCTACAACTAGTCCCTTGCATACGATCACTTGATGCACTGAACGTCCACAATTTACATCTGCACACTAATCTCACACTTACACTACCTTTACGTTCACACACAAGCACACGTCCAACTCATGCCACTCATGCCTATACATATCCAAACACCCCATGTACGTTCATCGAGCACGACAGATAGAAACACTACTATCCACGCCACACTCACTGACACATGACCATACTATTGTCCACGCCACACTCACTGACACATAGACATACTAATGTCCACGTTACACTCACTAACACATAACCACACTACTGTCTATGCCCACACATAATTCACTCACAAAACACATAGCGCACGACACACTACACACACAGCCGCATGACATCACATACAGCACCTAACACGATTCAACACACACATACCGACCACCTGACTACACTTAGCAATTCAACACATTAACACACATCACTCGATACATTGCTGAACACTCGCCTAACATTGCATAAGACATTGCCTCATTGCACTTACTACTGCACTCACACACACTCAGCTGTAGCATACACTCTCCGATAACACGAATACATTGCATGTCAAGCACAGTCACTTACTCATCGATAACATAAATCTATTACATGATGAATACGGTCACTTGAGAACACATTGACACACAATCCACATTGTACATCATCCACAACCACATACACGATCACCGTTGCATATGTTAAACAGTACACGCATCGAGCATACGAACGTAGGCTAGAAAATCATGACATGGTTAACATGAATATGCCGATCATACGCGAATCAACTGATTTAGGTAATAAAAATTATTATTTTATTTAATTATTTAATTTGATTTTATTACTTAATTTAATTATTTTTATTAATTTGTTTTTTTTAGTACAAGTTTTTTCTTATATATATTTTTTATATTGTTATATCGTTTGCTATATTTTTAGATAATTTGATTTTTTTTTATAAATTGCATTTTTTGAAAAATCACGTAACTTTTCTTCAAGAAGATATGAACCTTAGTACATCTTGTATATAGGATTTAGAAAAGATCGATTTTGATATATAGTGATTTTAAATATATATATATATAAGAAAATCTTAAACGAAGTTTTCAAAAAAAATTTAGTTAGTTATATTTTTTTAAAATAGATTCATGAAATTGGATTTTTAGGTTTTTTAAAAATATATATAATAAATAATTAAATAAACGTAAATCTAGCTTGATTTTCAAAATTAAAAAAGAATCAACCTACTAAATCTTTTCTTAAAAAAAAAAAAGAAATACTTTAGTTTGATCCCGATTTGCGGGTACGTAGATACCTTCTAAGCAATGGTATTAAAAAAAATAAAAAAGAAAGCTTTTTTCTTCCTTTTTCTTGAAAAATTCTTAATAAAAAATAATAAAATTTTTATTTTAGTTATATTTTACATATTTGTATATATCTTAATATTTAAAAAAAAATAGAAATAAAGTTCATTATTTTTTTTATTTTTACATGATGACTTAGTCTTAATAGGTTAGCTTCCAAACTTAGTTTTTTTAGTTAATTGTCTAAAATTATTTTTTTTTTAAATTCACAGATTAGTGGTCCTAATTTTATTTTTTTACCAGTTTAACTAATTAGCGACTCCAATTTTTAAAAATATTTTTTTGAAAAAAATGTTTTCTTAATTTAATATCAAGTGATTTATATTAAGCGAGTTGAGCTTAATATAGATTAAATTAAGAAAAACCAAAATAAGACTCAACAGAATTGGCAACTCCATTAGGGAAGCCATGTGGACTAGCCATGTAAAAATAAAAAATTAATTGATGAGCTTTTTGTATTATTTTTATTTTAGTTATACTAATTGGTTTTTAATTATGCAAACCTTAAAAAAATAACGTAGCCTAATGGGCCCTTATTTGAGATTTAGGAGGGTGCTTAGATGTAGTCAAACCTGGACCACCATAGGAACTTAAGACGAGTCACAATTATGTAACTCTCAGGTCGCTGGGGTCCTTATCCCTATCTAGCGGTGATAGTTAAGTCCATTCAAGTTTCGATGTAGCCCATTAAGTTTTTCTTCAAAAATCCTTGAAGCTATAGAGCTTAAGACCCGTAGACCCTACCCTTCTACATAATTCTTTTTGAAAAAGGGGTAATCATTTTTAAATTATAGGAAAAACCTGATTAATCTGCAATTAGTTCATCATTCTTTTTCAAAATAAAGGGAAAATTAAAAAAAAAAAATCAGTAATCCTTATATATAAGTATTCACAAGCTTCATTGCTTTTTAAATCTTATTTTGGATTTACTTATATATAAGGGTACTCTTTGATCACGGATTCATAATACTTCCTATAATTTATTAATTACTAGCCCCTATTGCATTACATGCATGTGTATCATACTATATTTTTTAAATTTGATTTGTTTTTTTTTTTAACTAATGCTTGTTTCCATGCAGTTATTTTTATTTCTTATCTTAAATGTTTTATTTTTATTATCTCTTAGTGAGTAAAAGGCTGCACAATTAAAAAAAAATTTGCATAAGCTACAAAATTATTAATATCATATACAACTTTTTGTAAATTTAATAGTTTTGTTATAAATAATTTGTCATTTCATGTTTTATATAATATAGATATGGAAAGTCAAGGTAATGTCAATCCCGAGCCTATTTGATAACTCTAATTTTAAATACATTTCACATGGTGATTTTATAGTATTTCCCTTACATCTTTGGTTTTCTTTAAAGAAATTGATACTTAATTGAGTAAAATTTTGATTTCAAGGTTTGAACGTGTTCTTGAATTGAAAACGAAGAAAAGGAATCAATTTTCACTCAATTCGGGGTTCAAATGAATGAGTTTTGAAGTTACACAGTCTGGGACACGGCTATGTCCCCAGGCTGTGTCCATCCAGGAAAATATGCTGAGGTTAGAAAGTTATACGACTTAGGGACACGACTGTGTCCCAAGCCATGTCTGGTGACGAAAACGGAAACCTTTCAATACATTATAAAAGGACATACTAGGGTTACGCATACGAGATTGGACATTCAAAAGAGAAAAGACTTGAGGAGAAGGAGAGGAGAAAGAGCGAAAGCAACATTCAACTTCAAGATTGAAGAGATTTATCATCAACAAAAAGGGTTTCTCATGTTTTATTTATTGATTTTGTTGCAAATCGTTTTTAGTTTCATTATGATAGCTTAAGATTAGTGTATTTAGGATTATGGAACCTAGGATTTCATGTGACTATTAGATTGATTGATAATTTTCAATAAAGTTTCTATCTTTTCTTGATTCAATTATGTTATTTAATTGTTAATTGATATTTCTAGAATATCAATATATGATATTATGCATAATGATTGTGAAACCACACGTGTAATGAGATCTTGACATAATTGGAGAGAATTACATATATGTTTAGAGATAAGATATATGTTTCTTCCGGAAAGTTGTTCTTTGTATGGAAATTCATCATACATTAATGCAATTCTAAATTATATTACTAAGTGAAGAGATTTCAGTAAATAATTTAGGATTAGGGTTAATATGCTTGAGAAAGGTGTTAACTTTAATTGTGAATCCCTCCGGTAAAAAATAATAGAAATTGAATTGGATATATTTTAGACGGTCACATGTTAAATACTAGGGGAAATAATTCCTAAATACGTTATTTGCATTCTTGAAGTCCTTCTTAGTTTTATCGCTTTTTAAATTACTTAATCAAGTCTCATAATTAGTTTAGTTCGTCAATTTTAGTATTTTTAATTCACTCAACCCATCACAATTTTCCGGTTAGATAATAAAGATAAAGTTAATATTAGTACTCAAAATCTCTAAGGGATTGACTCGAAGTCACATCCGCTATATTAAAACTGATATGTGCACTTGCCTAATATCACTATTCATGAGGTCTAGTTAGATAAGTACTCTTTCCCCGAGGCTATCCAAAAGACTAGTTAAATCGACTCCCGCCCATCAAGTAAGATCACATTCACAAGAAGATTGGGCTGGTCATATCCCTCACACGAGTCCAACTTCATTAGCCTCTAATTCAAATATTTATCCATTATTAAGATCCAAAATCTACAGCTTTTACGTTCAGCCCACACGTGTTGATGCCCAGATCTTAAAGTCATGCCCGAGAAAGCCTTCATGACTTTACTGGGAGTCAAAAGGATAACCTTAGCACCATTCTTATTTTCAGAGGGCAGCAAACGTCTCAGCATCTTAAGGCTAGTAAAATAGTTTTCAAGCCTAGATGCTTATTAAAAATATCATCAATATACGAATTGTGGGCCGAGAAGAGGGTAAATGCCTTTATTGTAGCAGTATTTGGGATAGTGTTATTTCCCATTAGATACAGTCAAGTCCATTATAGGGTAGCCTAGCTAGTAATCCAATTCTTAGCTAGTAAATCCTATATACCGGTGTTTTTGATAAAGCAATTCAAGACATTCATCCACTTAAGGAAATAAGGGCATGGGTACTTCACAACTAACCTTACAATCCTTATTGTATGGTTCCTCAATCACATACAAGGGTATGGATGGAATCTTCTTAAAGTGTCCCTAATGGAAAACATGAATCTGATTGATAACTTTACCGGTCATCTTAAGGTACTAGAAGAATCTTAGTTTAAAGGATGGGTAACAGTCATAAGCAAGATGCAGCCAATGGATTTTATGTAGATAGCTAGGTGGAGCAATTGCATTCGAGCCATCCTAGAGTGCGTTGATTATGCAGGGGTCCCTCTCATCGGCATTACAAGTTGTACAGGATTTTTCCTAGCTTATGTGATCAGACAATTGAGTCCCCTTCAAGAGATAGCATACAAAGATTCTTTGGACAATGTCACATTGAGTTATCAAGATCCTTGTTTACCCACTGTTAATTTGATTCAACGATTAGTAGAACTCATAGAGCTATGGGAACAGAGGGAAGTTAAGAAAATAGTCAATGTGGGAACTTTAAGGGGCAAAGTCAAAGAATACTGGGCTACGATGCAGTTTATCTATAATTGATTAGAGAAGACTGGAAAGATACGATATGAAGCTCCAAATGTATTTAAACATAAGTCAAAGCCAGAATATCTTTCACCTACTGAGCAGGCCTACTAAGATACCATATAGGCTAAAGTTGAAGTCTAGTTCTAAGAATGCAAAAGAATCGTTGAAGAATTAAAGATGGAGAATGAGAGATTACTAGAAAAAAATCAATTCTTAAGGAGTAAGATTCGAGAAAGGGATGTTATAGTCCAAAGGCTTATGAGAGAAGTTAATGAAGCTCATCCTAGCTAGATCCAATAGCTCTTATAGATATAGGATTTGAGGTTAGAAAGATTAGTTACGAGTTTTCTTTTCTTTTAGTTCGTTGTATAGGTTAGATTTTATGATTATTAATAAATTTATACCTTATTAAATGAAAACCTTTATTAATTGCACAATCTTTTGCTCATTTTTTTATTTCTTGATAGTTGCCTTTTAAAAAAATGAAAAAAAAAAAGAAGCAACAAAAAAAAAATTAGTTCACAAAAATGTCTAAAAATCAAGTTTTCATTTAAGATTTTGAAGATAACACCCAAGCAAGAAAACTTAGTTAGAAGCCCGATATCCACTCGTTCTAAAGCAAGAATATCAATTTAAGGTACTAAAAACGTCAATCAAACCAAGCCCAACCCGAGAGTCACAACCCTGGAAGAAAACATGAACAAGATGGCCAAATAAATTCAGGCTCTCATTCGAGCTATTGGAATTCTCAATGATCAGTAAGCATCTCAAGTTAACCTAAATTAGAATGCAAAAGTGACCCCTTCCCCTGTACTAGAAGATGTAGAATCAATCCCTTATGTTGAGACATAGAGGAAGGAGATCGAGGAAAAACACTAGGAGATGGAAAGGAAGTTTATGCAAAAGTTGACTGAGAAGATAAAAACCCTAGAAATGGTTAACAGGCTTGAACAAATGGGAATAATTAATTTGCCGATATATGAAGATGATGATTTCCTGGAAAAGTTTAAAATGCTGGAATTCGAGAAATACGATGGGACTAGCTGCCTTAAGCTCCACATTAGACTGTACATCAAAAAGATGGGAAAATACACAAAGTATAGCATGGTGATGGTCAAAACCTTTTAAGATAGCTTAACTGGGCCTGCCTTAACATGGTATGCTCAATTGGACTTGAACGAAATTGATACATGGGATAAGTTAACCCGAGCTTTCTACAACTAGTATAAGTTTAATATCAAGGTGGCCCTATCTATGTAGGATTTGAATAACCTGCGAAAGAAAGCCAACGAAATCTTTAAGGAGTGTGCTCAAAGATTAAAGGGCATGGCAGCTAGGTAACTCCACCCTTAACAGAAAAGGATTTGACTTTTTCCTTTATCAACACTCTTGAAAGCCCATATAACCAACATCTAGTAAGACACCCTACCTCTAACTTTGCAGAGATTGTGGCCTTAAGGTATCAAATTAAGGCAGCTATCTCTATTGGAAGGTTTCCTAATCCTGAAGTAGTTGAGAAGAAGACGCCTCTAAAGACATTTTCCAACAAAGCCAAAGAAGCTACTATAAGCGCTGTCAATACTAGTAACCTTATCAAACCTGTAAACCCGATAGCCATGACAGGAGGATCTAATCCCCCACCAAATCCAAATCAAAATAACCACCTACAAAGAAGACAGTTTACTCATATTCCTATTCCTCTAAGCTAAGTTCTTGCACGACTAAGCAAGGGGAATCTCCTAATATTTGAAATACCAAAGGAGGGACAAAGATCAAGAGACTACAACCCAAAGCTCCCTTGCGGTTATCATTTAGGGCAGGTAAGGCATTCTACAAACTAGTGTTAGAGACTCAAATATAAGATCCAAGATCTTATTGATGCTAAGTTGGTGCAATTAGACTTCATTCAGACTCCCGCTCCTAACGCAAGTAATAATCCTCTATCGGATCATAGACACTCAATTAATATGATAATTGCTGAAGTATCTGAACCAAAAATTGATTTAGATAGTTTCCCTATCACTATTAAAGAGGTAGCTTAGAATCTGAAGTAAGCTGAAGACTTACAGAATATGAATCTCGGAGATAGAACCTGAACTAGACTAATAATATATCAATTGCTGAAGGATGGGAAGATAAAGAAAGTTAACATTATGGCTGTAACAATTCCAAAACCATGAAAGAAACGTACTCAGAAGGAGCTTAAAGAGGGGTATGAGGCCGGAGATCTATCGGTTAACACCCTGGGAGAGCTGTTAAGAAAGTTTGAGTATTTAGTCAATTACACCGGTTTACCCTCCATATATGCCGATGAACTACCCCCTAGATGGGGTTCCGAATTTGAGGAAGAAGACAAGCTTATTATAGAAGCTAAGAAGACAACTGAGATGGTTGGCATGATTAGAGGTGGGCCTAAACCTTTGATTTTTAAGTACTGCCAGAAGACTAAGAAGATTAAAGAATTAGGTAAACCTAGAATGATTGCTTTTAATGTCCCAACAACTCGAGAGAATTACAAAGCAGCCCCTCTGGATTACCAAACGATGAATCAAACAACTAGGTCTTTATCACCTATGATCAATGGACTTACGCACTCGAGACGAATCTATGACCAAAACGAAGAGGCTAAGAGGAAGACTACTGTAGAAGAGGCTTCTCGAAAGATCTTCGAAGATATGAATGAGAAAGATCAGAATGTTACTAAGAAGATAGTAAAAACTAGTGAGTACAAGATTATGGATCACTTAGCCAAAGTACCCGTCCATATCTCTCTAATGAGCTTACTATTGTCATCAGATACTCACCGAGAAGCTTTAATCAAAATTCTAAAAGATGTCAAAGTACTTGAAGAGATTTCTATTGAAAAGCTAGGATTGGTGGTTAATTCAATATTTCCAATAGATCAAATTTCATTCTCACCGAATGAGCTAGGCGAAGAAGGAAACTGGCATACAAAGCCCATGTTCATAGTAGTCAAGTGTACAGGGAAAGTAGTTGCTCGGGTACTGATCGATAATGGGTCTTCACTAAACGTGTGTCCATTGGAAACATTGAATTGGCTTGGAGTAGATTTTAATTAAATAAAGCCCAGCTCGATTTCAATAAGGGCTTTCCATGGATCAAAGAAGGAGATACTTAAAGAAATTAGGCTACACGTCAAGATTGGTTCGCAGATGTTTACTATTCCATTTCAAGTCTTGCATATACCTCAAACTTTCAATCTTCTATTAGGAAGGTCGTAGATTCACTTAACAGGGTCAATTCCATCTAGTCTACATCAGAAGGTGAAATTCATAGCCAATGAGCAGTTGGTCACTATTCTTGGGGAACAAGATTACGAGATTTACAAAGAGACAGCTATTCCGTATATTAGGAGTGAAGAATTAGAGGATTAGATTTTTTATGAAGTCAGCATGATTGAAGTATCAAAACAAGGGGCACAAGGTCACTTAGAACAACCTAAGCAGCAAATTGGAACATTCGAGCTCGGGTATGAGCCCATTGAAGAAGAAATCCAAGAAATGAAGGCTAAGACTAAAGAGAAGAGAAGAGATCACCTATACATGCTCATGTAGATTTTCCAAACATCCATTAGACATTCCCAATACTAGCTTGTATTTAAGAACCTAAAGTGGCCAGTTTATCCAAAGCTTTGGCCCGGTAATGTAGTATCAGTCTAGACAAGAAGAAAGATATTGGCATCCCAATTTCCTTATGCAACTAGTTTTCCATTCTTGTTAATAGGTCTCTTTAGAAAAGCAATATTAGATCAATTAAGAGCATTTGATTTAATAATTAGTTTGATTCGTTAGGCCCTTTTCTTTTAAATAATTTGAATTTGTTCAATAAAATTAGTTCTTTTCTTTCTGTCAATTCTTCTTTATTATTTATTCATTATCCTTTTTACCTTTTCCTTTACTCTTCAGATCCAGTAAAAACAATGAACATAATGGATATCTTCCACTTGTAAACAATGAAAGCACCAATATCACCTCCAACCATATTAGGTCAAACGTTAGAGATGATATTCAAACCTCATGTGAAATACAAGAGAGTTGGCGTAGATTTAAATAAGAGAGAGTGATTATTGATGAATCGATAGTTATGATTAATTTGGAAACAAAAGAGAATCCATGAAACTTGAAAATTAGGTATAATTTGACAGGTGATCAAAAGGAGGAGTTGTCATGTTTATTATCAGAATACCTGGACATATTCGCTCGGTCCTATGAAGACATGCCAGGTTTAGATTCATCAATTATAGTTCACAAGTTGCTGACAAAAGAAGATATTAAACCCAAAAGTCAAAAAATTAAGTGATTTAGGCTAGATATACCCCTTAAAATAAAAGAAGAGGTGAAGAAATTATTGGAAGTTGGATTCATAAAAGTGTCTAATTACCCCAAATGGATAGCCAATATAGTGCCAGTGTTGAAGAAAAATGGGAAAGTTAGGATATGTATAGACTTACATGATTTGAACTAAGCGACACCTAAGGATAACTTTTCTTTACCACATATTAATGTATTAATAGACAACACAGTCATCTTTTCTCATCCATGGATGGTTTCTTGGGATATTATCAGATTAAGATGGTAGAAGAAGAAAAAATCAAAACCACTTTCATTATTACTTAGGGAACATTTTGCTATTGTGTAATGCCTTTCGAGTTAAAGAATGCTAGGGCAACTTGTTTGCGTACTATGGTAGCTCTGTTTCGTGACATGATACATCAGGAAATTGAAGTTTATATAGACAATATGATCGCCAAATCCAAGAAGAATGAGAATCGTGTTGATGTTTTGCATAAACTATTCGAGCGGTTGAGGAAGTTTCAACTGAAACTGAACCCAGAAAAGTGTACCTTTGGAGTAACCTGGGGCAAATTGTTAAGTTTTGTAGTCGGCAAAAAAGGAATCGAAGTGAACCCAAACAAAGTCAAGGCAATTGTAAACATGCCTACACCGAAGGCTATAAAAGAAGGACATAGACTGTTGGGGAGGTTGAATTACATTGCTTGGTTTGTATCGCAGTTAACTAATAAATGCAAACCGTTATTTAAACTTTTGAGGAAGAATGTAGCAATAAAATGGGACAAAGAACGTGAACAGGTGTTTATAAGAACATTCTATATATTACTTATGTAAGAAATTTACAAAAGGTGAACAAAAATACTTAGAGGTAGAAAGAACATGTTGTGCCTTAGTATAGGTGATGCATAGGCCCAAATAGTATACTCTCTATTACTCAATAGACTTGTTGAGAAAACATGACCCATTAAGGTATTTAGCAAAAAATTCGGCATTGATCGAGAGAATATCGAAGTGGCAAATGTTGCTCTCTGAGTTTTATATCAAATACATAAGTCAAAGTTCAATCAAAGGGCAAGCAATAGCTGATCAATTGGCAAAATACCCATTAGAAGATGAAGATGATAGTTTGAAAGCTCAGCTTCCTAATGAAAATGTGATGGTGGCAAATGAATTGAGAAGTGGTGAAAAATCTAAATGAAGAATATATTTTGATGGAGCAGCCAATGTGTTTAGGTATGAGATAAGACCATTACTGATATCACATAAAGGTAAACATTTCCTTATGGCAGCAAGGTTAGCATTTCCATATACGAACAACATAGTAGAATATGGGGCTTACATTTCGGGGCTCAAAATGGTACTAAACATGGGAATATAAAGGCTTGAAGTGTATGAAGATTCTTCTCTTATAATTCTCCAAATCCTAGGAGAATATAAGACAAAAAGTTAATACCTTATCATGAGCATTTAGGAAGGCTGATTGAAAAATTCCAAGAAATTTCATTTACTTATGTTCTAAGAACTTAGAATCAATTTGCTTATGCACTCGCCACATTAGCATCAATGGTGAAAGTCATGGATGGGATAGAAATTCAGCCCCTGAAAATTGAGGTAGAAGAAAGACCGGCTTTTTGTCTAATCGTTGAAGAGAAACAACAAAAGAAACCCTAGTAATATGATATCAAAAAGTTACTTCAAACGAGTGAGTTCCCTGATAAAGCTGATAGGAAAGATAGGAATGCTTTAAGGAGATTAGTTGCTCATTTCCTATTAAGTGAAGCTACATTGTATAAAAGATTGCTAAATACAACATTACTAAGGAGTATAGATGAAAGGGGAGCCGAGAAATTAATGAAAGAAGTGCATGAGGGAGTCCGTAGTCCTCATATGAATGGGCTAGAAAAATCATGAGGATGGTATATTTTTAGATGATGATGGAATCAAATGGTATCAAGCACGTAAAACATTGTCACTTATATCAGGTATACGCTAACAAAATCAATGCTCTTCCCTAAGAATTACATGTGTTGTCAACTCATTGGCCTTTCTTGATGTGGCGAATGGATATGATCGATCTAATTTTGCCAATTGCTTCAAACGGGCAAAGATCCATTCTAATTACGATCGATTATTTTACCAAATGGGTGAAAGCAGCAACATATGCTACAGTGACCAAATGGGTGGTAGTTAGATTTATGAAAAAAGACATCATTGCAAGATACAATACACCCGAGTCCATTATTGCAAACAACGGGTCAAATTTGAACAACAAGTTAATGGCCAAAGTATGCAACTAATTTAAGATCAATCACAGAAGCTCAACTACGTACCAACCTCAGATGAATGAGGCAGTTGAAGCCACTAATAAGAACATCAAGAAGATGGCGATCACTTATAGAGACTAGTATAAGATGCTTCCTTTTGCTCTCGTGGCTTACAAAACCCCAGTCAGAACCTCTACCAGTGCAATACTTTATTCATTAGTATATGGAACTAAAGCGGTACTACCAGTGGAAGTAGAAATACCTTTGTTCCAAGTGCTGGTGGAAATTTAACTCTATAAAGCAGAGTGGGTGAAGAAACGAATGGAGCATTTGAACCTCCTAGATGAAAGGAGGCTTGCAGTGATATGTTATGGTCAATGTTACTAATAGAGGATGATCCAAGCCTTTAATAAGAAAGTGCACTCAAAATACTTCAAGGAAAGAGATTTGGTGTTGAAGAAAGTATTGCCGAATGTAAAAGACCCTCGGAGCAAGTTTGCTCCAAATTATGAAAGTCCTTATGTAGTTAAAAAGGTGTTATCAGGAGGTGCATTAGTGTTGATAGAAATGGATAACCTGGAATTAAAGGGACCTATGAATTTAAATGCTGTTAAATTATATTATCCATGAAAACTGAGTTCAATAAAGATTCCAATCTTTTTTTAAGAATTGTTTATGATTAATCTTTCATCATTTACAAGTAAAGTAGATATCCATGAATATTCTTGAATTCGGATGGTCATCAACTGACAAACGCTTCACCAATAAATCCTTGTATACCATGTTTCTTAGCCTCATACACTTAAACACGAAACACTTACCAATGGATTTGAGTCAAATAAATTGAAATCAAATGTTCTTAATGATTTAATCTAGTTTTTTCGAAAAGAGATTTATTTTTCAAGAATCATAGAGAGGTGGAAATTGAGACTTGACGATGATAAGAGCAAAATCAAGACATGGGAAAAATCAAGACATAAGCACAGTATGGCTAAAAGATTTATCAGCAAAAGGTTTCAATCATGAAAAAGACCTTATTCCAAAAGAAAAAAACAAGAGAGAAAGAAAAAAGAAAAGAAAAAAGAAGCAAGCAAGCACAATTTTGAGGAAATGCCTTGGTGATATTCTGCTGACTGAATAAGTGAATATCGGGAGTCAACATGAGTTGTGCCGATTAGTTGCTATCTGCGAAATTCTCTATTTCCAAGTAAAATGATCCTAAAGTCTTTGAAAGAGATATTTAGGAGATTTAAAAAGTTTTTTTGAAATCTCAAAAAGATCTATCCTCTTGAGATAATCCACCAAACTAAAACAAGTTAATTGATCTCTACTAGTTTTTGTCTTATCCTTTCAAGATAGGTACCCCTAAATCTTTTGTCCTATCCTTCCAAAATAAACACCCTTAATCCTTTAGCTCTATCTTTCTAAGATAAGCACCCTTAAATCTTTGGCCCTATCATTCTAAGATAGGCACTCTAAATCTTTAACCTTATCATTCTAAGATAAGTACCCTAAATCTTTTACCCTATCCTTTCAAGATAGGCAACCTAAATCTTTAACGCTATCCTTTCAAAATAGGTACCCAATTCCTTTGCCATATCTTTTCAAGATAGGCCCCCTAACCTTTTACCCTATTTCTTCAAGATAGACTTCTTTTTGTCCCGTCCTTTCAAGATGGGCCTTCTAATCACCCTAAATCTTTAGCCATGTCCCTTTTAGATAGGTTCCCCGATTTTTTTTTTTACCCCATCCTTTTAAGACGAGTTTCCTATTACTTTATGTTATCCTTTCAAGATGGACTTCCTATTCCCTTATCTTGTCCTTTCAAGACAGGTTTCCCACTCCTTTACCTTGCCTTTTCAAGACAGGTTGTTATTCTTTACATCAACTTTTCAAGTTGGTATCTTTCTTCAAGATGAAACACAATTTAGTTTACCATTCAAGTCAATAATTCTCATTCTATCAGTCCAAAGTAAGGTTTGGCAAAAATCGGTATCTTTTCTGTCTTCGTAGTGAAGTTCTAATCAAACTTCACTACAAGAGGGATAGTTTTAAACATCTCATTTTTGTCATTTTATTTTAGTATTTTTATTAAGCCAAGTTAAAGAAAAATAATAAAATGATAATAATAAAAACTAAAATTGAAAAAATAATGAAAATAAAAGTATTAGGTCATATCAAGGCAAGTCGATTCATTTAGGGTCAAATTAGATAATAGTGTATGTTCAATTTAATAAGTTCTAAGTCATTAAAAAGATCAGGCTTTGATAAAATACTTTAGTCCAGTCCAATATAAAATGGATTTTTATCTAACTTATATTAGACTAAAATAAATTTAGGATTTATTAAATAGGTTGCTAAATCCAGTTGGACTGAGTCGGGCTCAAAAGATAGAAATCCCAAATTAAGATAAGGTTTCTAGAAACTAGGTCAAATCTTCAAAAAATTTAAATCGTATCTTCCATATCTAAGATTCGTTATTATATCTTTTGTATCTAGGGTTTGTTGAGATCAAATCTATATCTAAAAAGATACGAAAGATTTGATTGTATGGTTAATAAATAGTGAGTCAACGGTGAAGTTTAAAACTTTTTTTCACAATCCCTAACATACAGTACAATATCATTACACTCATCCCCATACAACCACATATCCCACCTACGACTAGTCCTTCACGCACAATCACTTGATGCACCGAATGTCTACAATTTACATCCATACATTGATCTCACACTTACATTGCCTTTACACTGCCTATTGTCCACTATCTATCGTCCACATTCACACACAAGCACTCGTCCATCTCACGCCACTCATGCCTACATACGTCCAAACACCCCCCACACATTCATCGAGCACAACAAATAGCCACACTACTGTCCACGCCACACTCACTGATACATAACCACACTCACTGACACACGACCATACTATTATCTACGCCTACATACAGCTCACTCATGAAACACACGGCGCACAACATCATATACAACACCTGACACGATTCAACACACACACACCAACCACCTAACTTCACTCGGCAATTCAACAACATGAAAATACATCACTCTATACACTGTTGAACACTTACCTTACATCGCACACAATACTGCCTCATTGCACTCACGGTTTCACTCACATACTCTCCCACACATTAGCATCTGACACTTATACATATGGTTAATCATGGTCACTTGCTTACCGATAACACAAACATGTTGCATGTTTAATAGGGTCACTCGCTCACCAATAACACAAACACATTGCATGTTGAACACGATCACTCAAATATACATTGGCACACGATCCACATTGTATATCATCTACAGCCACGTATACGATCATTGCTATACACACTAATCAATACACACATCGCATACATGAACGTAGTCTGGACGATCATGATATGATCAACATGAACACGCCAATTACACGCGACTCAACCGGTTTAGGTAATAAAAATTATTATTTTATTTTATTTTATTAGTTAATTTAATTATTTTTACTAATTTCTTTTAGCACAGGTTTTTTTTTATATATATTTTTTATATTGTCATATCGTTTGGAGTATTTTTAGATAATTTGAATTTTTTTTTATAAATTGCATATTTTAGTTGAAAATCGTATATTTTTTTAGAAGATACGTATTTTAATGTATCTTCAAAGAAGATACGTATTTTAATGTATCTTGCGTATAGAATTTAAAAAAGATGAATGTTGACACGTAGTGATTTTAAAAATATATATATAAGAAAATATTAAAATAAATTTTTAGAAAAATTTAGTTAGTTAGGTTTTTTAAAATAGATTCATGAAATTAGATTTTTAGGTTTTTTTAAAAATACATATAATAAATGATTAAATAAACTTAAATTTGGCTCGATTTTCAAAATTAAAAAAGAATTAACCCACTAAATCTTTTCTAAAAAACAAAAGTACTACATTAATTTGATCGTGACTAATGGGTATGTAAACACATTCAAGGTAAACGTATAAAAAAAAAAACTATTTTTCCTTTTTCTTGAAAAATTCGTAATAAAAAAAAATTATTTTAGTTATATTTTATATATCTTAGTACTTTTAGAAAAATATAAAAATAAAGCCCATTAATTTTTTTATTTTTATATTTTTATATAGTAGCTTAGTCTTAATAGATTAACCTCTAAATTTAGTTTTTCTGGTTAATTTTCTAAAATTACTTTTTTAGAAAATATGCAAATTAGTGGCCAAATTAGAGTTTCCCACCCAAAAAACCTAATTTTATTTTTTTACCAGTTTAACTAGTTGGCGACTCTAATTTTTAAAAATATTTTTTTCAAAACATTTTTTTAAGAAAAATATTTTCTTAATTTAATATCGAGTAATTTATATTAAACGGGCTGAGCTTAATATAAATTGAATTAAGGAAAATCAAAATATCACTCGACAATACCCTATAAAACTTTTAAATTTTTCTTATCAACTTATAAATTTCAACTTCACATGCTTTTTTAATAGCAATTAAGGTTTCGATTTTTTTTATGGCAAAAGATTATTTTTATACTTGATTGATAGTATTGAAGGGAGCATGAGTTTTGATTAAAAAAGAAAAGAAAAGAAAAGAAAAAGCATTAAGGAAACAAATTAGGAGATGAAATGATGTATTGCATTTTTACTTGATAATAAATTGTATGGTTTAGTCACTCAAAAGTGGCTATATATTGTAATTACTTTTGAGTTGCGAAAAATCACTCTAGTTATAATAAATTAGACCTATTAGTAGTAAAATAAATTGTCAACAGCCTCCTTGGAAATTGTTACAGCCTCCATGAAAAACTACCAATAATTTAATTTATGCTATTGATGGTTTCATTTTTACTATTAATGGTCTTATTTACTATAATTTGATGTAATTTACTATAATCTAAAGGTAACTATACCATACAATCATTTTTTAGTGATTGCACCATACAATCCTCCTTACTTGATATTATTGTACTCATGAGGTGAAAAAGGTAGCATATACACTCTAGTTTAGTATACAAAGCAATGGGAGCTCATTTTTGTTTAAGTAATGTTAAATTTGATTTCTTAAGTTATGAAAATTAGTTTAAATAGTGTGATAAAACTTTATTTGCATGATAGTTGTTTAATTTTAACATTTGATGTTATTTGAGCATTTGATTGGTTAAGATAGATCATGAATGAAATTGCTTAAATATAACATTTTGATCAAATAAGGGATGCAATTTGATAGAATGAGTCATCCCATTTGTGCTTTAATGGATAATAATGGATTATTGAGGTTGCTATCATTGTGTTGATTATAAGCTGATGTGGGGTCATCTTTAAAGGTTTTCAAAATATAACTTTAGATTTACTTAAAATACTAATTGAGGCAATTAATAAATGTAAAGAAATAATACAATCGTGCATACTTCAATATGCTTTTTATAGGAAAATTGATAAAAAAGAAGGTATATACATACAACAGATTAGACCCATGCAAGGGCCAATTCGGAACAATAAACCAGCCCAGCCCGTAAGAGGCTGAGTCAAACCGTTTCCCTGAATCACCGGACCGATCCGCTATTGAACTAGTGAGTCAAGTCGATCAATTTATTCCTAAAAAAGAGAGAGACAGATAGAGACAGAGATAGAGAGAAAGAGAAAAAATATACCATTAAGTAAAAAATAATAATTTGATGATATCCATTAAATTATAGCATGTCTAAATTACCTTTTTTATAACAGTGAAAGATAATTTTTTTAAAATAATATTATCAAAATAATGATGGATGACTAATCATAAATTAATTATATGTTAATGATATATTGAAAATTCAATTTAAGTTAATGTAAGTCGTTTTTGTAAAACTTGTTAAAAGTAAAGTACTTGAATGTAAGAAAAAAAAATAAAATTTGAGGGGAAAAAATAAAAAAAAATTAGAATCACATTAAGTTGGAAATTAATAAAAAAATTAGAAATTACTAATAAATTAGTACACTAAAAAAAGAAAAAGGATATCACATTATTAGAATTTATTAATGTATTTAAAAAAAAAGAAATTAATAAAAACTTAGATATTATATTAAAAAAATAAAATAATTCAAAAGTCAAATCAGTTTTTCAATTACCGAGCTAGCTAAACCAGCTCAGAACCGCTCCCACATATGATAGTGATGAGTGAACCGTAATCGAGCTTGTAAAGTAGTAGTTTCGGACTAACCCCCGTAATCGAGCTTGTAAAGTAGTAGTTTCGGACTAACCCAGGGCAACTCTACAACAGATCAGGGGATTAACCAAAAATGACCAACGAGCTATTGATGATGTTTCATCTAGATGGCTACCTATGCGATCCCAATGGCTCCCTAGATCCACGATCGGATGGGCACTTCGGCCGGCAACTTAAGGAGCTACCCAAACGCCCACCAGAAGAGTAAAGAGATTAGAGAGGTTAATGGGTTCGTCTAAATAGCTATTTGCATTGTTCGAATGACCCCTACACTATACATGTGAAGTAGGTCAATTCTTCTGGGTAACCTCCATAGTCGTCTGAATGAAGTCTGCAATACTAAAAACTATAAATAGTGAATTGCACTTTTTATTTTGGGATGGCTAGACCTTTTTTTTTTTTTTCCCCACTTAGTTCCTACATTTTCCACCTCTTAGCTTAGGTTTGGTAGATCCTAAATAGTTTAAATCAACCCGCAAACAAATCAAAGCACATTTTGGATGAGGATTTACACGCAAGAACTCCAAAATCGCCCATAATGATTATGTTCTTGCATTACCTTTCTTTTTAGCTATGAATTATACTTATCCTTTTAGTTCTTTATGAGAATAGGAGATTCCCACACTTAATTGCACAATGTAAACCAATAATCAAGAAATCAGCTAATAAAATTGAGGTGCCAAACAGCGGTGGATCGATAGTAATATTTCCGATATTCGAATGTGTTGGTTTTCGATCGTTTCAACTCAGGTACTAACAATATTATTTTTTATTTTGTTAAGAAAGTAAAAATCATAACTTATTTTTATTCATCTACATCAACCTACGAATTAGACTAGTATAGTACTTATCAGGTATCAACAATACATATTTAACCTCCTATATCTGATGGGTTGTAACTATGCTTTTTCAAAAGAACAATCAAGCATTATGTGAAAAATAATACACTTTTATTTATTTTTCACATATGTGTTTTCAAGTTTATTAACATTTTCTTGTAATTTTATGTAAAAATGAAGTGAACATTTGGTGTGCTAATAATCTCGAGATACGATTAAATAATAGACCTGGGAAATATTTAGACTTCCCAACTGAATGGGAGAGCTCTAAGACTGAAGCTCTAAAATCATTAGGTAAAAAATTCTGGCTAAGTTGCAAAGTCGGGAAGGTCTATTTTTGTCAACAGGAGGGAAGGAATTCTCATTTAATTAGTGCCTTTTGCCCTTCCAACGCATGCAATGAGCGTATTTCCCTTCCCTAAGAAATGTTGTGATGAAGTAGGTTGTCTTATTTCCATATTTTGGAGGAGTGGAGATGTCAACAAAAGAACCATTCATTGGCTTTCAAAACCTAAACCATAAAACCTAAAGCTTTGCTTGCCAAATTGGCTTAGAGAATTTGTGCTCGGCCTATTGATCTTTTGGGTTCAGGTTATAAAAAAAGTATATATTTTCCCAACTCAAATTTTTTGGAATCTAGAAAGGGGGAAAGTCCTCTTGTGTATGGCGAAGCATTCGGGAGGGAAAGGAATTGATGAAAAATGATTTTATTTGGCAAGTTGGTAGAGGGAATGAGATTAGGGTGTTTTCGGGATCCCTAGGTCCCTGGACTTCCAGATTTTAAACTTGGGGCTTTAGATGACCAGCATACCTCTAACTTACAAATTTTGGATCTACTATCTTTAAGGGTAGAACAATTAAAGAATGCCAGTCTATCTGGCTGGAATTTGGGAAGCATTTCCGCTGTCATTAATGAAGAAGAAAAGGTCTCTATAGAAAGAACTCAAATTTATAACCATTTTATCTGAAAACAGGATGGTTTGGCCCTACAGTCAGTATGGTTCTTATTCTATGAAGTAGGGTTATAATCAGTTACAAGCAAAAAAAGATGGGCCTATCTCATCTAGAGCTTCATCTTCCCATTCCCCTAACAATATGATAAGGAAAAGGAACGTGCCACCAAAAATAAAACTCTTCTTGTGGAATGTGTATTCGAATTCCTTAGATTGTAACTTAATTTTACATATAAGACACTTGAGAGTGGACTGCCTTTATTTGCTTTGTCAACAGGAAGAGTCGATTGAACAATGGACGTGTTATATTTATTTTGTCAACTTTGGGTATCATATTGATGTGCAGGCTGTAACTACTTTTAATTCTTGGTTGCTTTCTCCAGCAAATTTTTTAATGAATCAAGGGAGTACAGGACATGACATTTTATCAAATTGGCTTTACAGCTTGGTTTATTTGGAAGGCTCGAAATGATAAATGTTTCGATTATGTCACAACCTAATCCTAGAATCTTCACAAAGGATGTATCTCTGGCTAGTGATGAATATTTAAATGCCATTCAACTTTTGCATTCTGTTCAAGGATAGGTAAATCAAATCCGAGTGACGGTCTCGAGCTGGTTACCCCTATTTCCTGGTGTTATCAAATTAAATTGTGATGGGGCGTTGAATATGACCACACAAAGGGCCGGTATTAGTGTTATGGCTTGTGATTGCAGGAGTAAGTTACTTGCTGTGTTGCTACCTCGGTCCAACCAGATGACGTTGAGGTCGTTGGGGCACCGGATATTTTGCATGCGTTGGAGTTGGCTAAACGGAGGCAGTGGAGGAAGATTATTGTTGAGTCAAACAATGTGGGCGAAGCCATCATTAGCATCTTGGAAATTTTCTCATTTGATTATGTGCAAATCAATGCCCATCCTCTCATTCTGGTGTAAGACATGTTAGACCTACATGTTCTATAATCACTTTGCCAACAATCTTTCACTTTGATTTCATAATACTTAGCAAGGATGGGTTCATAGAAAATTTTGTGCAATGGTCTAAAAGAAGACCATGTCAAGCCAAAATCTTGTCTTTTTTTCATGCCTAATTAGTATGTTCTATGCTCATGTATCTAACCTTGATTTCTCACTAGTCCTTCCATAAGGGGGATTAATATAGATAACAACTCTTCTCCTCTTATTTTCTTTTTGTAGTTTTCACCACAAGTTTTTGCCCAAATGATTGGTTTTCCCCTAAAGTCCCATAACCTTTTCAATTACCAGGCTTTGTCTCTTTTTCTCCAAGTTATCTAGCCATAGCCCTCCTTTTTCTCTGGGAGTAGTAATTATTTGCCAATTGGTCCAATGTATTTTCCTTCATTGTCATTTGATCAATTTGTTAAATTATTTTCTTTGGCAAGGCAATTTCCTACATGTGGTAGGAGGATAGATTGAAATGTAAATTTTGCAAGAACTAGCTGGCCTGCAGTACTTAAGAGTTTCCCCTTCTACCTCACTAACATCCTTTGAATTTTACTTTATATTTTTGTATATTGACTTGTTTCGGTTCCTTGTCCCTTTCTCAACAAAAATCCTAAGAATTCTCCAAACTCCTTCAGCTTCAAAATACCTATGATTTATAAGATTTATTCATCTTTTGGTTTTGTCAAATTCTTAATTGGCTCTCTCTCAACCCTGAATGTATGGATTGTGGAATATAGCTAGCTCAGAAAACTAGTGTCTTTTGGGATTGGAACAGCTTCTTGAAATGATTTGTTATGTGGTTCTTTAAAGGCTCAGAATTAGTTTTCCAATTCTCTGTAGAAACCTTTAGGGGTAAGATTTGATATCTTCCTTTTGTTTTAGTACAGACACCTAATAGACCTTAGTATTTTCTTCTCCCTCACTTAACCATTATTGACCCAGCTCTAATTTTCCACAGCAACTCTTCTCTGTATAATATGAGGGAAAGCTTAGTCCTTAATTATTTCTTAAGATTAACTAGAAAGGAGTTTGGGTGCTTTACCAACTTTACTCCCGCTCCTTTTAACCTAGCTAACTTATGTTTTTTCTTCCATCCTATGTGGCTAAATATATATCTATTCCAGTTCTTCGCCTTACTCTAAAACTTTTTTAATGCTTCTAAAAAGCTAGAGTTTACACTTTCCCTAACTGACTTCATTAAGGAGCTAAAACTAAGATGTGTCAACCAAATTGGTTGAAATCCAAAAGGTATATCATTTATGCCTGTTGAGGTTTATAGATGTGCTTTTAGCAAGAGCAAAGGATGGTCAGTTGTCCATTTTCGAACACAAAAAATGGTTACATTGGGGTCAATATCTCTCTATGCCAAGTTTGCTTATCCTCTGTGAATCCTAATTTAGATAAAATGTCTAATTTCTCTATGGTTTGACTATGTGTATTTTGGACCAACAAACCCCAAGTGTATTAACCCTCTAACTTGCAATATGCATACTCTCTTATTCTAAATTGACTTAATTTTCTACCACCCCACTTTTCTTCCTCATTCAAGATGTTATTGAAGTCTCCTAAGAGACACAATGGTTTATCCTTTATTTCAGAAACATGATTCCTTAGGGAATCCCATGGTTATAATCTTATTAGGTTAGGATAGGCATATACACTAGTTAAGAACCATAAAAAATCGAATTGACTTAATTAGATCATGACATGAATTTCTTGGTTGGTTTGCTTCACTAGGGTCACATCTAGTGCATTTGAGTTCCATATCATAATCATCCCTCCTCATTTACCTTTAACCCATACAAACAAACCCTTCAAAAGGTAGCTGATAGTACAAGTTGTAGGCAAGTATAGTATCCATCTTTGTCTACAAGAGTAGTTACATATCCGGTTGATACTCAATAACTACACTTTTGATGGCATCCACTCGACTTGGAGCATTTGCCCCTTTAACATTCCATGAGAAAATTTTTGTAGGAATTATGGTTTAATATTGGGCCATTTTTTGTTTAATTAGAGTAGGGATCACACGGTACCACAAAGGTACTTATTCCATTTGCTAGCCTCTTGACTTCCATTGCAATTTAATTAGGAGAGTATGGAGTCTTTGGCTGTGCTAAGGTCTCATCTCGATTTCAGAATAGTAGGGGGATTATCTTGCCCCTTTCGAGGATAAACATTGCTGGAAATGGAGTGAGTGGCACACTCATCAGCAATTGTCTTGCCACCACATAAGCAACTACTTAGCAAGTAGCTTCCCACTTCATCATTAGGTCTCTAGGCTCGTATCCCATCATATGTACTATGGTGGCAATCACCATATTGCACTCCTTGATAGATTCTAGCTGAAATCTTACTCCATAGTTTGTGATGATTCTATTTGGTTCGATTACCTCCATATGAGGTAGGAGGTCATTATCTGTGACCATCACTTTGTTTAGATTGATGATGACTCTTGCCTCGCTGTGGTCCAGGGTCACATAATGCAGCCTGAATCAAAGGTTCATCCATGGCAAATCAGTATCTTCGACTTGAATAGGAGAATGATTTTGTAGTCCATGCGCTGCATTTCTAGCTTTTCTTTTGAAAAATGGAAGTCTTTGATTTGCATTGGGTGATTTAGTTGCACTAAAGAGCATCTCCCTCATCTATGACATATTTATCCTCTCAAAATTTGAATCCTTCATTGAATTCTCCTTAGAGACATTAGCTAAGGGACTTTTATCTACCCTATCTTTCCATCATCTCTAATTAATTTCTCCATAGAGTTGACGTCATCTTTTTCTGGATTTGATGACCCTTCTCTGCATTTAGAGATCGATTATCATTAGGAAGATCCTTTTCTGATGGGTTTCCTCTTGAGCTATTGTTTAGGTCTTCTTTTGCATTTTGTTCCTTCCCTTCCTTTCACCAAGATCCAATCTCCATAGTCTTTTCCTTTGCTGTTATCAACCTAGGGATTTCTTTTATCTCCCTCATGATTATTATCCCCCAACCGCCCATTAAATGCATCCTTATCCTCTTGATCCATCTATGATGATATCTCATCTTTTCTTCACAGTGGGCAAGATTGCATTAAGTGCCCCAAGCATCCACATTTAAAATACATTTTTTTTAAATTTTCATATTGTATCGCATAATTCTCACCATCAATTTGAATAGTATGTACTAGAGGTTTATTAGAGTTAGCTTGCACACATAATCATGCGAATCTCCCTCTTTCTGTGTTCATTATGTATTTATCTAATCATAATACTAGCGCAATTGCTCTACCTATCTTTAAAAGTGCATCAAGGTGATGATATTCTAATGGGAGTTCACAAATTTAGATCCATTCTGCTGTAGAGTCAAAATTTGCTTCTGAGACTCTAAAATTTGGTTTCCATCTATGAATCGATAAGAATTGATCACTTATAAATCAAGGACCTTCTTTCATTACTCTTTTTAAGCTCCTCTTCATTCTTAAAGTTAACTGTATAGTAACCATGCCAATTACTTATCACTGTCAAATCTCAAGCAAAGTTCACAATAGCTCTCAATCTCTGCATTAGTAGTCTGTATCCTAGCAAGGATCCAATAAATTTAATTATTATTGACCACTTCCACGATTTGTAAAATCTTCTTTTTTCTTTTTTCTAGAAGGTTATGATTCATAATGGGGAATCAGACTTACCCTCTGTCTCTTTGTCTGCCATCTCCTCCTCCATGCTGATGCAGTCATTATTGAAGAAACACTGCTAATATGGATCAGGAATGGTGGTAGATTTCCTTAATACTTCACTACAGGAGCTGTTCTTTTGAGTATCCTTTTATTGTTTCTCGGCTTACTGTTCCACTCCACGTGGTCTGTATTTGTTTTGGCCACATCATTCCTCCATTCAAGCATTAGGGGTCCATCGTTGTGCTCTATTGTCTCTACGTCACTTTGCAAAGGTGATCTACGCTGTCAAGCTTAAGAAGTTTCTTAATCTTTGGGAGGGTGATTAATGCTCTGTGAGACGATGTGGATCGTTCTATATGCCATAGACGGACCATGGTTTCTATAATTCAAGTTAGTGTAGAGGCTATTGATGCTGTTTAGTTTCTCTCTGATTGTTAGACCTGATCCACTGACGAAATTTGTTTAAAAAAAGGAATCGGATATAGAACAGCATACTATAAGAGGATTGGTCTGTTCGGATGCATTCCTCTGAAGATCATGTAGATACCAAATAGTCTGTTCATCTCTTTTTCCTTTTAGATCAAGTGTGTCAGTCCTAAGCTAAGCAAAGAAGCTGGATCTTTAAAAGTTCATATGGTTCCGTAATCTTACATTTTTATACATTTTTCATATTTTCCATTTATCTCGGAATGCAATTTCTGAGATACTATAAAGAGTTCTCTTATGTAAATCACCATTGAAAGATAAGAATATTTACTACAGCTCGACCTATTATTCATTTAGTATTTTGAAGAAGCATTGAATATGTTTCAAGAAGATGATGCAGAAAGAAAGCCAAATAAATCTGCATATAGACAACATTTGTCGAGGCCATGTCCATCATCGATTTCCAATCCTATTGTAAGAGGAAAGGCCAAGAAGGACCTATCATCAGATTTTGACATCGTTGGAAATTTCATCGAGGACTCTTTCCACTCGCATTAACATATCTGCCAATGGCAAAGAAAGCTGGAAATATTAATGCAAATCATAAACATAAAAATGATGCACCAAGTAAGGTTTGGTTGTCACTCTATACATTTTCAATGAGAAATTGAAGATGAACCGAAATATAGGAGAACGCATTTAACTGGGACACAATATTCTCTTCCATCAATATTTTCGCTTTCCTTCTGGAGTTGCTTCAAGTTGATCGCTCGATATATAGCAATTGGAGAGAGTAGTTTGCATTAAGGGACCACGTTATGTAACTTAACTTGGAAGGCTGAATCTTCCATGTATCTCTGTGAAGTGAGACACACTAATCCGTTATAGCTAATGCTTGCTCCCCAAAAAAGATGTTGTATTTAAGTTTCAGCTGCCAGTATCTAAGACCAATAAGACAAAACGTGAAACCAAGCTTACCAGTATTTGAGATTTAAAATCAGGAGCTTCACATGCAGGTGGCAGCGGTGCTGCTGCAAAATCCATGCACAAAGAGGTAAATACAGTATTGAAATAAAATTCTTTGTATAATCATGCTTTTTAGCTGTTACCTTTTTCAACCTCAGAGCAACAACTAGTAAGTAATGATGTAAAGCTTGGAGGAAAAGCCTCGACGCTTTCTTCAGTGCCATGGTTTTCCATAACCTTGGTGTTTTTTAAGCATTGTAGAGTTTCAGGGTTCACACTTTGCGGTACTTCAAGAGCCTGATCGTGGTCGCGGACAACTTTGTTTGTTTCCCCCTGAGTTTTGAAAATAAAGTTGCTCGTTTTTGCAGGGAAAACATTGCTTGATTTAACATCATGGTTTACGATAGTTCCAGTGTTATCTGAGCATTGTATAGTTTCATGCTTTGCACACTCTGGTACTTCAAGAGTCTGATTAGGAACAGGAAAATCATGGCTCATTTCCCCTTCTGTTCTAAAAATAAAGCAATGCCAAAGATTAATTGCATTTGGTTTTGTGCATCAATGTCGTTTTGTTTCTCTAAGCAAGAAGCTCATTATTGATTTGAACAATTGGCATGATTCTAGCTCCCTTCTCAATTGTAAGGGGATTTATCAGAAGGGATTAACTCAGAATGTGAGGACAGGTCAAATTGAGAGTTATTGAGTTCGATCTCTGTTGCACCACTCAACGTCTCCTGTGGGTGAAATATAAGGAAGCAATATCAAAACTAGAAGGTATTAGGTTTTGTTATTTTTAGAAGAAAATATTATAGCAATACTCTTGCAATGAGGGGTTACTTTCAAACTTCTGAATCTGCAGATGGGAATCCAATCATTTTATGAAGTAATTTGTGAAGAACCAGCTTCGAAAGACTGGAAGGTTCCATCGCATCCATAAAGGGGACGCAGTTAAAGAGTATTAAGGACTTCTAAAGATCATGACTAGAAGGTTCCAAAAAACAAAAAAAAAAAAACAAAAGCCGGATACAGTTTGAGCCTCTTTAGATAACGGTATAGGATAGAAATCTCTTGTCCTAGGTTTACTGCTTCAACCTGTTCAATCAAACAAACTCTAACCACATAATGGAGACAAACTGATACGAATCCAGGATAGTAGCATGGGATTGACATCTTATTGTGGCTGTATTAGAGATGCCATACTGCGTTATTTTGCAATCATTTCTTAAACGTTTTGATTTACCATCTTTTTCTGCTGAGGGAGAAAACTTATAGTAATTGTCGTGGAAAGCTGCGGGTTTATGCACTTGATTTAAGTCCTAAGGCATATTAGATGCTTTCGTGAGATATTATTAATGTCATAAATGCATATATGTTTCGGCAAAGCATTCAAACTATTCGCATTAAGAACATTATCACAATTGTTAAAAATTATTCGTGTAACCTTACCTCATTACAATCTCTATAACTAACGAAAGACATGCAGGACACTAGAGGCCAGGAGAAATGCAGCTTGAAAACGAAGTGCTCTTCCTGAAACGAGTCAGAGAATTACAACCGATATGATCGATCCTTAGATACTAAGCTGTCGTAGGCATTTACATATTCTAATCATTAATATCAACAAAGCAAAGGACCGAATTCCATTACAAATGCCATGCTGCAGATCTAAAGTTCAAATTTGAACTTAAATTAGTAAATACTGACTGAAATCATCATCCTCTTGTTAAAAATGAACTCAAATCCTATCACAATGCAAATTTAATTGAATTCATTCAATTCCTCATCAAACAGATTATATGATGCCACAATGACAAGAATTTCATGATAATTGGAGAATTAATTGTACCAGTAAACAAGCTATTCTATCGGTGATCAAAACAATCGATAAATTCTATGAGATCGGAGAACGGAAGAACATACAAGAGTATAACCACACAAAGAGACGGAAAGTATGGAGGAAGAACAGGAGACGGAGTTATGGAGGAGGAGGAGAGAAGCGAGAGAAGAAGAAGACAACCAAAAGCCAGAGAAGGTGCGAATCGACAAGAGCAAGTGCAAGGAAGGAGGAAAGTAGAAGGAGAAGGAGGATTTGGAAGGTTGGAGAAGCGAACATTCTAATGTCCTTTGTCTTTGGAGGATGGATCTATGATTGCCAGTGCTGCTTCCGCCATTTTTAGTCCTCTTCTGTTGCTCTAAGCTGCTTTAAAGCAAGAAGAGTGCGTTTTTGGCAAACTGAGTTTTGAGTGAAGGCTTAAACGAGGAGACGAGGGAAAAAAGATGCGCCTGTCACTCAAATTAGTTGTCATTCACCCGCAGCAACAGCCTACGAGTTTTTTAAACCGACTTTAACAAAACAACCCCATGAGTTGATCAGCTGCCTCATGAGCATCTTACCATTACTGATTTTCCTTACCCAAAATGGGTCAAATTAGACAACAAAATGACCTCAAAAAGTTATTACACTAATATGTCAATATAAAATACCAACTCGATATTACATTAGATAAAAAATTGTCTAGTATCATAAAAAGGGATTTCACTGTTACTTTTTGAAAATTCACATTTTTTTTTATAAATTTGATGATTTTCAAGGTGTTACTATAATTTACCTAAAACATATTATGTATACTAAGTTGTTGTCCATTCCCTATTACAATTGTGTTATTCTGTTGTAAGTATGACTTCTAATTCCAATTGTAGGTACCTCTACATCCTTTATGGGCATTAGCCCCGCCTAATCTCAAATCACTAGAGTTAAGGGATAAGTGAATCTAATAGCAAATATAGTTTCTCTCTCTCTCCTTCCCTCCCTCTCTCTTTGTATGTGTATTATATGTTATAATGCTTATCTTTAATTGTATCTTATACAAAACACATCCTTTCTTTGTACTTGAAAGCAAATGAATGTTCTTTGCTATGTAATTATCCCAATTTTAGATAGGTAATAGCTATATTATAGATGGAAAATAAATGATATGTTATACAATAACTTTTATATATTGAAGAAGTTCATTACTTACAAGCAATAGGTGATGATTTATGCTCTACATATTTTATTATTTGAGTTCTAAAGTTTTACAATGATATAATTATGTATTAACTTTTTCCATCCAAAACACTAGCTTAATAAATGTTCTAATTTCATTGTATGTTATATGCTACATAAGCAATTTAGATCCATAGCTTAGTGATTTTGAAAAAATAAAAAAGAACTCTTTAAGGTTGTAAATGTTTATAAAGAATAGGTATATGTCCAAGTTTCTTAGGTGGCATCCCAAAGTTGAAAAAAATAAAATAATTCATTACATTAACCCTGAGCCGAGGATAGCTCACTAGTTTAATGAATTAGTCAAGACTTGTCTTTTACAGGCCTAACAAGTCGGCATGGTTCATTGTAGTGAACCTATTGAACCGAAGGGTCTAAAACCAGGTCAAAAGACTTGCGATTCAACTTGTCAGTCTAACACATAAAACTTAAATTAAAAAAAAAATAAAAGAAAGGGGAAAAGATAATGGGCTGCATCTATACAGCCTTTAACCCACCTCTATTAATGTCATAATTCAATATGTCATAACCGCATAATACATAAGGCCATGAATGGCCTAACACATATATACACAATAATTGCACTATAAAACATACATATGCATCATAATTCACAAACTGACACCTACAATTACAATTCACACAATGGCACACACCATTCATACCACACTTATAATTTCCTAAGGTGTCCATTTATACATGTAATGTATTTTGTCTACAATATTTGTAACAACTTCATTGATTTTTCTTACAGTTTTAAGTACGTATAATATCATTGGTATAAATGCATGAAATGTTTTAAATATAAACTTTTTCATTTTGTTGTTCATGTATCCATATTTTATTGCCACTGGAGGGGGGAAACATTCTACAAAAAGCATTTATGTGAACAAAGAATGGGAGATACACACTCGCATGCACACCCGCACGCATGTACATATAGAGAGAGACAGAGAGAGAGAACAAACTGACACATACTTCACTTAGAGAATGGCTAATGGAGTGGAGTGATTGTAGAGAATCTCAAAAGGTGTATAAATAAATTCTCACAATCTAACTTCACTCATCTCAAACTCCCACTTTCTCTCATTTAAAACATTAAGCTCCATTCCTCTAAAATAGATATTGTTTGTTATGGAATTTATTATTCTTAACTATAAAAAAATGGATTTTTTTTTCCATGCTTTTGCTCCAAGTTCATCCTCTAAAAAGATTAAAGCGAAACACGATGAGATAGATGTAAAGGATTACGTACAAGATGAATTCATGTCTACTAACAAAGACGTCACCATGAAAGAAGACGAGGTCGAAGTCCAAAAAATGTCAATAGACAATGTAAAGGTTCAGCAAGTTGGAGAACAAAGCAAGCAAAGGGACAATGTACTTTTAAAATGAGAATGTAGATTAACATGGAGAGGGGCTTATGCAATGCGAGCACTAGAGCTTGGTTCTAACCTCCACCTATGGGACAAAAAACAAATAAAAAAAGCACATGAAGCTACATCACTCAAAAGATTATAAGTTCTCAAACAAATTTTTCTAAGAAATGCAGAAAAAAAAAGTAATGTTAGAATATTGTATCAGGATTTCAAATGTTGGATTGTCTTCTAGATCCTCCAGTTTGCTTGCAATGTATGTTTTTTAAGTTTTAATGTTGTCAAGTGTGTAATGTTGGAAAATTAAGGGTATTTTAATGTTCTAATGTGGTATTTAAATGCTATAATATGTCAAATGTTGGAAAATTATTTGCATTTTAATATATTAGTGTATTTATTTAAATGTTGTAATATGTATATTTTGATTCTTTTTTCAAAAGTTGTTTTTAAATTCTAGTAATAATTTATTTTTTTTAATTCAAAAAAAAAAATTGATCAAGTCACAGGGCAACAAACGGGCCCTAGCTAAGTCGGTGCCAGTTAAACCTATACACAGGCTCCAACCTAGAACCACTTGGCTTGATTTTGAACCAATCATAAGTTTAATTGTGCCCTATGACACTTGGAGACATGGTGATTCGTAATGTGACCCTTGTAAGGTTGAGCAATCTTTTTAAATTTACATCACCAAACTTATGTGACTAGTCATATATATAAACATAATATTTGCCTCTATAAATGACCGAGCGGTCAAGGTCAACTCGTTATTACAACTTTATTACAAAAGTTAATGCTTATAAGGAAAACTTGAAAATTCTGAAAGAACATCCATATCCTTACTTAAGGAGTCTCATTAATAAAAGAAAATATATAATTTAAATATCAACAAGGTTAGTTTAGCCTATCCCTTAAATTCACCAACAACACATTAACAAGTATACTCTCTTAAGAAATCAAGCTTCTAATCAATAACCCGATTCGATATTCTCCAAAGTAGAAATTGTTATTTGAAATTAGGGTTAATGTCGCATTTGGTATCCGAGTTTTCCCTAAATGTGTAATTTGCTATCTAAACTTTGAAAAGTTCAATTTACTACTTAATTAAAGTTTTTATTGTCATTTATATTACCCGACCTAACTCTATTAGTGTTTGTTTGCTGATGTGGTATTACCATGAATTGATACGTGGCGTATTTTTTCATACCTGGCCTAACTTGTCCTTTAGGTGATGTAGTACGATACATGGCACAACAGGTGGCATATTTTTTGCTAACATGGCATAATAATACATAGCATCACATGGCATGACATGTGATAGCACCTCCAACTACCGTGTGTCACCACATGAAGTTATGCACTAACTAATGTTACATGAAACAATTTTTTTTTAAGAGAAAAAATATTTTTTTATTCTAACCAACCAAAGACTTAAGTAAATACCATACTACACTCATAAACATAAATTTTCACATGATTTCTTAAGGCAACCTATATATACACGAGGCTTTTTTCACATAATATTTTGTGTGGGACTTGTAAAAGAGGAAAGAGGGTTTTGAAGTACAACATGCAATTTTTTGCTAGAGAAAGAGTTGATTTTGACTCAATTTTTAAGCTTAATTCAAATTTTAATTTAGAAAAAATGAAGTTCAATTCTTAATTAATTCCATGACTATTTTTAAATCATACAAAAATTTCTACAAAATTACTTTAAAAAAATGCTTGAAATCCATGTTAAATTAAGATCTTCAAGCACATTTTATAGTTGAAGAACCCATTTTAACATGGATTTTTAGCAAGTTTTAGAAGTATGTTTGTAAAAAAATTTGTATTATTTAAAAGTAGTCATTGGTGATGGGAATTAAGCCACCAGACTCTTAACTCACAGCCAAACTTAAGGCCTCAAAGGTTTGATGCGACGAATCCTCTTACTCTAACCAACTACTATCGAGGTCGAACTGATTATGACTACCAACCAAATCCTAATGCCAAGGCGTGTAACTTCTTGTCTCTTAGAGGTTATTTGTTAAATGAACAATTACTTTGCTGACAGACCTGTCTTATCAATTGCTCCAACCCAACATGCTATAGTCGATTCACAATTTGGTAACATTAACGCCGACAAGCCGAGAGAACCTATGAGTCCTTTGTCACTCCTATGTTGTGTTCGCCCCTACTTAGCATCCTTTCTCGTCTACCTATCCCGATGGTTTTGAATTGTCCACATCTTTTGCAAGGGCCTTGCTAACATACTATTATTACGTGTCCAGGACCACTTAGAGAATTTGTTATACGTAATCATTACTTTTTTATGAATATTTATTTTTACCCTTTTAAATTCCTTATACATTACTTCTTTTAAGTACTACCCTCTTTTTATTTTCCATTTTTAGACAAGTTACCCTAAATTCTTAAGTATAAATATTCACTGTACATGTAGCCGTAGATCATCATCGATAATCAATACATTGAATATTCCCTTCTATAAACATTGCTCTCGTTAACTTATTTATTTTTACTTCACTCTTATCCTAACCATTAAGTAAGGCTAGATGGTGAGTAATCTCACCAAACCAACTCGTATCTTATATCTAGTTATGTCGTAAGTTCTCGAAAGTTCTACTAGTGTGTCATATCCTTTGGAGCTATTCAAAGGTTTACTTGTTTTCCCTCTTTTATTGTTTACCGTATGCTTCCCATCACTCATTCCAAACTTTTGGTAAGCTTAGACCCATCCCTTCGATCGACCTTGTTTAATCTTGGCCTTAATCCCTATCATTAAGGATTGGGCTTTTTTTTTTTCGAAATTGAAAATTAAATCAAGTGAAAATTTCATCCAAAATCAACTCCTTCTCTTGCGAAACTACAAGTTGCAATTCAAAATTTCATAACCTCATACATTGTCCCACATGGAATGGTACATGAAAAAAGCCATCTATATATTATATACAATCCTAAATACTCATAAGCAGAAAGGTATTAGAGGATATAGTATGAACTATGCATAGATATAAGTTAGTAATTAATAAAGGTAATTTTTTTCTCTAAAAGAAGGTACTATATGTTAATTTGTACTTATGCCATATGTCATGCCATATCACTGAAAATGTGCCATATGTCATGTCACATCAGCTAAAGGATAAGTTAGGCTAGGTATGAAAAAGATGCTATGTATTAGTTTGTGCTACATTAACAAATGGATCCCAAAATGATAATGAAAACTTCAATTATATAGTACATTAAACTTTTTAAAGTTTAGGTAATAAATTGCACATTTAAAGAAAGTTCAAGCATCATATACAACATTAACCCTTGAAATTATTGGGCTACACATGCAAACATAAAGATTTGTGAAAAACTTCACCTATCTAAATAACAAGCACATGTATAGTATAAATGTCATACCTTATTTAATCTCTGATAAACAAATGAATAAATATATAAGTTCATTCATGGGATTTTTCTACATTATTCACAAATAAAATGTACTGTTCATTTTGATTTCTTGACTCAATCCATTACTTAACCTTGGAACTTACCCCATATTAGATGATAGGTGAGTTTTCAACTTGTAACAAGCATCTATAACACTCCTATGACCCATAATCTCGAAAGGGCCTTAAGTTAATATATCATCTAGTGGTTTTTTCCCAATTTCATAACTCACTAAAGTGACCATTATTGATCCATCCATAGCCCGCGTAGCTTGTCTTATATTAATCAAGAGTCATCAAGTAACCTATTGTTTAAGCTTACCTCATTAAAAGCTATTTACTTATGCCTCATAGCTCGGTTAAATAATCAGCATAATTTACTTCTTACATACGCCACCACAAATTAAAACTAGGTGTCTCATAGCTGAAATTCAGGTGTTAAGCAACCTTTGACAAACATAACTTAGTCAACCATCTTTAGGTCATTAGCATGTATGTGATAACAAATGGGGATACAATAATAAGTTAAAATAATGCAACTAAGCATCACAAGTGCCATAAGGCTAATGGTTCACTTTTTTCACATCAATAATATTCTTATTATGAACTTGAGGTGAATCTTAATCAACTAGTAAGATATGGTCTCCCTTAGACAAAAATGATTCAAAATATATAAAATAAGGCATTTAGTCATTGAGGCCATTATAGTATGATGGCATTGCCACTAGTCTCATATCGCGATAGATTAGGACTCAAATCTCCTTTCCTATAATTGGTCAAAAAAATAAAAAGGTGTTTAGTCAACCACTCGATGCACACATAGAAGAGACTTAATTTGAGGTTAGAAACAAGAAAGGTCAACTAAAGTTGTAAGAAATGATCACTTGAATTTATATCTTGGTTAGTTGAATCTATACATATTGGCTTATTGAAACAAGCAAAATTGGCTTATCACTTTCTTCTATGTCCAATAAGCTTTCATTAGTGTCTTTCTTTACTAGTGTATTTCTAGAAATACCATCTTTATTAGTTTCCAATTTAGTCATTAGCTTTAATATCATTTCCTTTTAGTAATTTTACTTTTATGTATTTCCTAGTTATTAGAATATATTTGCCTTTTAAGTTGTTTCCTTTATTATATATATATATATAAGGTTTTATTTAGTGAGTCAATAAATGGATCTACTACATAATGAGTTACAAACTTAGACAATGGATCAATGAACCTTGAAAGTTGTAAACCTTCATTGTCTCTATGAGTTATGTAAGATGAATGTTCCCTTAAATCATGAATGGATTGAAAGGTTTCAAAATGAATTGCATAAGTGTTTTGAAAGAAGAAATAGATTTGTACTTTTGAGTTAAAACGAAAGATAAATTTCTAAAGAATGAAGAAGATGCAAAACCTAAAAGAGGCAAGGATATGAAAGTCACAAAACTTGTATATGTCAAAGAAGAATCAAGTAGGAATCAAATGTACAACGAAGGAAGAAGCAAAACCAAACAAAATATCAGAGACGAGCAAAGATAGAAGCTAGATCTAAACAAAGAAGTAAAGAAGTAAAAGAAAGTTAAAGATAAAATGAGATGGAAACATAGAAGACAAATAAGTTAGAAGAACAAAGGTAAAAGTATGAATGAACTAGAAACTTAAGTTTATAAGAAAAACTCATACAATAACATAATTTAGAGGATAACATGAAGAAAACTAGAAGCTTTAAAAAAGATTAAAAGCAAAAAAACAATTCGTAAGCAAGAGAAGTTACATAATTGCAATAGTAAAAGAATTAAAGGTTTAGATCGCAAAATATATGTCTATTCACATCAATTGAATCAATTTTATGGGAAATTATCTAAGCCCTAAAGTTAAACCAAATGACCATAAAATTGAACTTAATACATAAAGTTTAGGACGATCAATTAAGAATCCGATCAAACCTAAATTATAAACTATAAATAAAAATATTATTAAAAATGACCCTGTAAACTTAAATTTAAGAAAATAAGTAATAAAATAGGAGGCTATAAAATTTTTAAATTTTAAGTATAATAATTGTTAATTATCGAAAAGGCGAAAAGTGTGATATAATAACTAATAAATTACTAGAGATGAATTATATGTATACTAAAAATCATAAAATAAACTAAATAATAATTACAAATGTTCACATGTATTTACATGTAGATAAAAATATGAAAAATTACTTAATTAATTAAGAAAAAATCAGAAAAAAATCAGAGAAATAATGAATGATGTGGATTTGGTCATGGCAGGTCAGGAAGTGAAGAAGAAAATTAACTTATCAAAATTAAGCAACACAAAAAGCAAAAATTAAGGGATTTGAGCATTGTCTTGTCCAATTAAATACATAATAATTATTACAAAACTCAATAAATAGGGAGAAAAATTACATAACTCATTTGGATAGTTAGAAAAAATTGAGAGCACCGAAAATTAAAGAGAAAAATTAGGGTTTAGAAAAATATTAAAGAAATCTGTACAGTAGAAGCTAGTGAACCGAACCTACACACCACCACCACTTGAGATAGAGCCATCGCCACTACCCAACTCCAGACCCACTGTCTAGACCAGTCGATACACCTAGACCAGTGTTGAAAACCCAAAAGTTATTGAACTGGGTGAGTATTCCATCTGTTTTGATTTTGTATAATTTCTTAAAATTATTTATTTTGCCTAAAAAATTATGAAATTTATTATTCTAAAGCTTTATTGTATGTAGATTTAGGAAAAAATAGTAATTAAGTTTAATCAAGTCTGAAAATATAGGGTTTTTAAGAAATTAAGTAAAACTAAGCATGATTAAAATTAAAAATAAAAGGTTTAGAGTGTAGTATGGAGCTCAAATTTTTTTTATAGAATGCTTAAGTGATATATAACAGTGGTATGAAGCCATTTTTTAAATTTTAATCTTTGAAAAATTTAAGTAAATTTTTAGCCCTAAAATGATGGAAAAATTGGATAATTTTGGGTTAATTAGGTGATTAAGTGATTAATTACTGATTTAGATAATAATTAGATGTTTAGAGATGTTAATCTCTAATTTGAAAATCTAATCCTAGTCTTTAGAGTGTTAAGTGTAATTAATATAGGAATTATATAGTAATTGTAGGAAATTAAGAATATGAGGTATGGGAAATTTAATAAATATGAAAAATTAGGTATATTTAGATAATATAATAATAAAAATCAGTATATAATAAATATGAAAAAAAAAATTTAAGTAATTATATAGAAAATGTAAGATTTTCTCACGTTGGGAATAAAACCGGTATTCCAATTAGGATTAGAGTGTATCAAACTATTTAGAATACTAAATTAAGACCTAATATGATATTAGAATACTCGAGCTTAATGTGATTAATTTCACATTAGGATTCGAGCATATTTAGGATTTCAGAATCAAAACTGAAATCTAATTTAGAAACTGAACCCCGAAATAAGGTATATATGGAGAAATGAGTTAAATTATAACTTAGAATATGAATCATTAAAGTATAAGTACTAAAAAGACCTATTTGTATTATAGGATACCTAGAGATGAACCGACTTACAATTAAGTGATTAGGTGACTAAGAATTCCAAGTAAGTTAGGTTATTACTTATTGTATTAGAAGACTATTTTATGGTACTCAAAGATTTAGGATTGTGTATAATTGTGATTGTAAGTAGTTTATACATGTGTTTGAGTATCTGAATTCATGCTAAAATTTGTAATATGATTGATTTTGTGTTATGACTAGATTGGTGTGAAATTATTTGAACACCCTAAATGAAATTTAATCTTATTCGACTCTAATGACCTAAATTGTCATGCATTACAACCCTTTAGGGGGTCATTAGGATTCTCCAACTAAACACCGACACCTTTAATAAAGATAACGTTAGATAGCAATTGGTTTTTTCCTCATCTTTAGCTAAACTAAGTGATAGGAGAGGAAGTCGCAGTGAGAATAAGGGCATTAGTTCAAAGAATAGTCTTGGGAGGAGTAGTGTCTCCATTGCACAAACTTGGGTTTAGTTGTGAGCTGTTGCATAACATGAAAACTCTTCAACCCAGATTAGAGTGAGTGAAATTTATCTGATTTCGCAATGAATCGGACTACGTTGTATAATGATACTTGCTTGTTGTATTGCATGAAAATAATTGCTTGATAATCTTGTTTGTATTTATATACATTCATGAGTCTTCAATTCAACTTACTGAGCTGTAGTTGTTCATATCCGTATAGATCCTTTTGCAGGTCTTGATTTCTAAATACTTCGAGTATTATGCTGCTCTATAACTATTCAGAAGTTAGTTCTTTTGAAACTTGGACTGTGAGGTTCAATTCGCTTAGTAGTGGATGTATAGCTAAAGTGTTCTTTATAACTTAAGAATGAAAAACTCATAGTTGTTATGTAAATTAATGAACTGTTATATTAATGTAGAGTTTCCTGGGAAGTTATGTGAAATGCACATATATAATGTATGTTGATCTAAAATTCTCGATAATTACTGTAACTTTAGCTAAACTTTTAATTAAACTGTTTACTTCAAAACGAGGAGTTGTCGATGCCTTGTGTAAATCATGTCTATAGTAGGTACTATGAGGCCAGTTACTATTATAGAATGGTTTATACGGTAGGATTGTTGCGACTCTGTGACTTCGAGGCGTAACAAATTACCCTTTTATGGCTAATTGAAAAATAAAGGAAGTAAGTCCACAAAAGCTTAAGGAAAGTCAGAACTAGTATATATGAAGTTGGATATTAACAAACGAAAGAAAACCCTTTCAATCAACATTTTCTTTTGATGATGATTTAGTGTTTGGAATGCCCATTCGATGTGGATAGTATAGGTGTAATGAAATAGTAATTAAATCATATGATATGTATGAATTACCTTGACGGTTGATTGAGTTTCATGATATTTTCCAGAAATTCATGATATTCATTATGTGTTCTTCGTAGTATTTGACTTGTTTATGCAAAATACCTCCTTTTGATTCATTTTAGTAAGTTGATTCAACCAAAAAGATGTGCTATCACATTTAAGATAATGATTAATGACATTTGAGATAATGATTAATCCCTATAGATTTTAGGTAGAGGATAGCATTTTGATTTATTAAATCTCCAAAATCAAGGCTTTAACTCCAACTTAGAATTAAAGAATTCAATCAACTTCCCAAAAATTTTCTTATTTGATGTTTGGAAAGAACTAACTAAAGTTTTTTTTTTTTTGTTTTTTCAAGAACTAAATAAGTGTATAAGGGTGTTCATCAACAAAGATGAAAAATTAGGGAAATAACATAATAAATAAAAATAAAGTTTACTGAATAAATTAATTAAATAGAAATACAATAATTTTGGACTAACCCAAAGCCTTAAGATTGGATCAACCCAAATCAACTCCACTGAGTCGATCTATGGTTTAAACTGGAAACCCCACTCATTCATAAAAAAAAATAAATAAATTGAAAAGGGGGAAAATAAATAACTAAATTTGATAAAATTAGTATTGATTATAAAATGAGATGATTAAATAATAATGTTGGACCAAATCAATTCCTTCTAAACCAATTCCATCTTGTTAATAACTTGAATTAATTAATAAATTAGATAACAATAATATTATGGTGATAAGAAATTAAAGTAAAATAATTAAACCTAATTAGTCAATTACTCATATAACTTATTAATTAAGGCCTAGTATAAGACTACAACCTATTTTCCTATTAGAGCCCTAATGCCATACGAACCATAATCAAGATCTTAACGATGTAAACAACTAAGTATTGAATTGAAGTAAATCACAAGGACTTAAAAACTAAACTTATAAATATTATATATCTAATTAATACTAACATAATTTGTACTCAAACAAATAACAATTTGGATTTACTGGAAACTACCCAACCTCTGATTCCAAACCTTGATGCTACAAGTATGTAGTAACCTTGCATGTTGCTTATGTGTGTTAGAATGGGAGATTTAAAATAGATTAATATGTAAATTTGCCTAAAGTAATTGCTTATTGTTTATCACTTGATCTTCTCAACCCATAAAGTATGATACCCTTAAAGCGAGCTATGTTTATAAGCATAGTTTTATAAGAGTACTATAGATTGAGAATCTAAGCCATTATAGATGGCTCAATAGGTAGTTGATAGAAGGGAACTAAGTTAACATTTATAGACGTCGATGGAGTTTGACAACATCTACATGAAAGGTGGTGATCTTTATACGAAACTACTTTCTCTATTTTGGTTTCAGTAAGTGGAAGTTGGATATTCCTATAACTACTAATAATTCTTTAGGATCAAACACTTTCATTCCTTGGCTTGATGTTCGAAGCCACAAGTACTCGTCTATTTATGCATATTTCTAGTTCGTTTGAGATATGTTGCATGTTATGCCAAGTTAATTATAAAACTAAATTGTTACTTACTGCATTAGAATTTAGGCCTCTATGTAAATGGCATATGTGTGTGACGTGGTTACTCTCATACTAAGTTCTGACTACTAGACCCTTTTATCTTTTTTCAGGAGATGATTACTGTCTTGATCATGCATATAACAACTTAGGTTACAAAGAGGATCATGATATCAATGGTTTTTAGACTAGTTATAGTGATTATTAAGGAGGCTATGAACCTTTTAGCCTGGACTGTTTAAGACTTGCTTATGGAATTTATGGCTACTTATTACTTTTACTAGATTTAACTAGATTGTTACCTACTATGATGGGTCGAATGACTTAGGGTAGTCAAATAAGGAGTAGCTCTTGAGTATTTATAAAGTTTGATAGTCAATGACGATTGTTAGATTGCACTGACAGTTGACAGTCAAAATGAGTCCCCTTATTGAAGGTTCCTCATGGCTTCTTATTGAGTTCAAACCAAAGAGCTTCTCTAAGTACTTGAACGTCCCTAAAAAAGGTTGAGAGTAAGCAGTTTGGTCTAACGGTTGTTATTCCAAATTTGCAATGCCGAATCATACTAAGTCATCCCAAGATATGAATTAAATTCCTTTAGTCCTATTGCTTAATTTAGTGAGCTATGCTTAAACAAATAGTGAATTTAGCCTATATTTCCACATAACAATTTTAGCCCTTTATATTGATTATAGTATTTTTAAATATATAAGACTAACAAAAATCCCCATTTCCTTTAATAATATAAACAAGTGATGAAAATGAATAACCGTGATAATAGTCTTTTTTATTTTTGATTATATATTTTTTTTGGATAAATTATAAATATAATTTTCATATTTGTTTTATATACGCTTAATCCCCTATCTTTTAAATTCAGTATTTATATGCAAAATCCTTAAAAAAAAATTGTAATGCCCTGAAGCCCTGAAAAATTACAACTTGCCATGTATTTTTATATTATACCGATACATCAGCATTTAGGTACAATCTACTAGCATCACTACATAAATGTTAATCATCACATCCTATAACAACTCTAATAAAATAACAAGGATGTCTTTAACATCCAAAGATCACAAATACTTTTGAATGATTAACTTCTCAACTACGTTCATTCAATGAAAATAAGTTCAAACATAATTCAATAACAATTGTCTCCATAAACCAAAATAACAAAATTCAATATCTCATACTAGCCAAACTTAATAATTAACATATTACTAATAATACTGACTAGAGAAGTTTGAAACTTCTTATTACCCAAGTAACAAAATAAAAATAAAAACATCATTTGACAACTATTTTCAACATATTTCATAACCTTACTCAAACTACATAGATCCATTTCTATGATCAAAATAGTAATCATAGCAGTCTACAGTATTGCTATAATAATCATTTTCACTAAAATAGTCCTCATAAACTATTCTTGCATCTAATAATAGAAATCCCAGAGAAGTGAGTAAAGTCCAATATAACGTAAACAAATACACATATATGTATCATACAATGAATGTACATGCACATATATTAACTGGTTTAGAATATCTATATATAACAACTACAATTTATTAACTTTTATAAGGTATGTCAAGTAACATAATTTCAGCATCTCGAAACTTAGAGTAACTCATGACTCTAGCATGTAATACACACACACATACACATACATACATAAGGGTGGGCACAATTCAATTTGGTACGGTTTGCTCCTCTAACCAAATCGAATCTAATATATTGATTCGTTTTTTTTTTAAGTCAAACTTAACCATACAGTTCAATTAGTAAATTTTTCGAATCTAATTAAAATCGGTTTAATCCGTTTGATCCACAATTCGAACTGTTTATATCAAAATTTTACTAAATATTTTTATCTCTAATAAATATGAAATTTTAAATAGAATCTAGTCAACTTAATCTTAATAATTAACTCAAAATTATGACAAAAAATAATAAAATATGAAAAATTTGATGAAATATATGAAGATTGATAAAAAAAATATATAAAAAAGTATAAAATAATTGCATAATTTTTTTATTTAACTAAACGGTACGATTCGGTTCGATTCGACATTTGTACATAACCGAATCGTAAACTAAACAGTTCATAAAAAAATCAATTTTTGAATTTTATTTAGTTCGATTTATGGTTTAACTTATGATTCGCAGTTTTTTTGCCCAACTCTATATATACATATAAGTATTGGTATCGGGTCCTTATCAATACCTTAAGAATCAAGGATCATCTGATCTATCCAAATTATTTTAAAGTAAGACTCTAATTAGGACAATGTCGCACTAAGATCATTAAGGTGCCATCTCAAGACCATTGATCCTTCCAATCCCTCAAGCTCAGCTAAGCATACACAACACACTTTATTAAAGCTAAAAATTTATTAAGTCCATTTGACAAATAATAGTTATACACATACAAAAGTGGCATCTAATACCCCATACATGACTGTACTATCTACTTAGAATCTAAAATGCGTGCCTCACAACTTATTTATGCAAGAATAATACATTTACTTAGTCTCTAAGTTCGTATAACATTGATCTTTTAACTCAATAGCACCACTCTTACTAACTTGCGACTTATCACTTAAGGAGCCTAAGATTATTAGGAGGATAAGCTGGTTTATAAAATGTTTATGATGATGATTTACGTTTGGAAAAGCTTTGGAATGAAAATACACTATATGAAAACAGCTAAAAATCGAAGGAAATGTTGTTATATGCAACAAGGGTCATGGCGTTTGAATGTTATAACAAGTGGCATTTGGATGCTATAACAAGTGGTGTTCTAATGCCATGATTAGGGAGCAATATGCTCCATGGCATCCATACACTAATGGGAATGGCATCTAGACACTAGGCTACTAGCTATAGAATTTTGCATGCTACAACAACATTTCATCCCTACTCCTTCAACCTTCTTCTACCTAAACTCAAAACCACCCTTCCATACTATTTGTCAGTAGAAGATCCAACCCTGCATGTCTCAAAACATTCACCAAACTTAAATCTACAAACAAAACTAACCCAAAATCTTTAAGATCTACAACACTTTAAATGAAACAACATTCGTCTAGTATAGGCTAGAAGTCTTACCTTTGGAGATCCGAAACTAGCACCTCTACCACTACTAACTTACTATGGATACCTTGATACATAGCTTATAATTTGTTTTATCCATTACCCTTCATATATCCAAAGTGTGCGCTTCCATTACAGAGATTTCACTATAGATCACTTGTAAAACCACCTTCAATTCGTTTTACCTGCTATCCTATATAAAAAAATGAATTTCTTATTGGTATTGATGAAGAATTCATTAGAAAAATGATCATACAACTTACCTTAACTTGTCTTCCATACAAATCTTATTGAAACATGCTAATCTTTTTTCCTTTTATTAAGATTCATATGGAAACCCTAGCACACAAAGTGACACATGATAAAAGACTATAAAAAGGGGTTTTGACATTAATAAGAGGTTTGTCTATTAGGATTTATTAAAACTTTTCCATATCCAAAATGCTCTCTCTGGTTATCAATAATACTACTTGTGCTCTCAAAGTAATAACATCATTTAATTATTTTCTTTTATTATTTTGTTTTACAGTTAGGTTTAACCAAAATACATCTAAATACTACACATAAACTCCTTATTTAATATGCTTTTAGATCTTCATTTTCAAAATAAAGCATTTAAATTGACATTATTTAAAATATGTGTTTTATATACCTAATGATACTTAAAATAATAAATAAAATTAAGGATAAAATGGCCGTGTAGTATTTAAAATTTGTGTTAAATCGAACTAGGAAATAATTAAGAAATGATATTACTTATTAAACACATCATTAAGAGTAAGGGACTGGACAACAAAGTTGACTTTTGGAAAAACAAATCTAAATCTAACACATGATGCAATCAAACGTGGCCACTGTGTTTGGGTGGAGGGAAAATGAAAAAAAAAATGGGAGGAAATGATGACTTTGGAATCTTAAGTGAAGGGAGGAAATTGATAAAAGAAAAAAAAGGAAGAAAAGTCGTGAAAATATTTTTACTATTTGTACTACTTATTTTCTCTCCAATATGCAAGAAAAACGGATGAAAATATAATATAATTATAAAATTATCCTTATAATAATATCTATTAATTTAAAAGCACGAGTAATTTTACCCAATATTAATTCTATTTCTCTTTATTTCTTTTTCTAAGACAAATCAAATAAAAAAAGTAAAAATATTTTATAATTTTTTATTTATTTCCAAACACAAAATAAAAATTATATTTTATTCCATTTTAAACTTTTTCTTTCTTTCTTTTTTGCTGCTCCTTTGTTTTTATCAAAACTAACCTCAGACAGTGCCAGCAGGATACCAAGACGGAGAAAAGAAATATAAAAATTCAGAACACATGCTAGAAAACTTCCTAATTGACTTTATTTTTCCTTCCCTTTCACCTCCGTAATCCAGAAATCTACTCTTCTTCCACTTCTTCCTCACCTTCTTTCTGACCGGACAGTAGATGCACGGAGAGAGAAGCATAACAGAAAATGCAAACACTGCTTATTCCTCATTCTTCACTCTCTCTCTCCTCCATATGCATCAACAAAACCAAAGCTACTTCACTTTCTCTCGCTTCACCTCACAACCAGACCCGTTGGATTCGCCCTCAGCATTCCACTCCGTCGTTGACCTTGACAGTGAAATCATCCGCACTAGACTTCAGTACGGTCGAGGAATTAGGGTTTGAGGAATCCGAAACTAGCAATAGAAATCCTTCTCTCTCTACTTCGTACCGTAACCCAAAGTATAGTAAGCCTAATCAGACGGTGCTCGATGCTCAGGCTAGGGTTTGTACTGGTCCCACACAGACCAGACCTCTTAATGAGGAACAAGCTTTTAAGGTCTTGGATACGATTCTGCGATCAGGTTGGTGAAAAGGAATTGTATTGATTCTGCATTTCCGTTATATATAAAACTAGATGTTGTGGATTTAGATTTCTATTTTTATGTTTTAATTCTGTTTTGACTTTCCCTATGGCAATCACATGATTATTTTACTCTATATACAAGGAGGGAAAGACCCATGCGACTAATATATCATAAGGTGGGGCTTGATTAAAAATTTAACATGTGTGATGGCACCTGATTAACCTGGATACAGTCAATACCGGGAAGTTTCATCCATCTAAGTCGAACCCATAGTACTCATTAATTTAACCACGATAAATAAAATGTACTAGCCTTTTTTTATTTTTTCTTTTCCTTTTCTTCCGGGCAAAAATTATAATGACTCATCATTGTATATAGTTATAAATCCTTGGCGAGTGAGGCAACTACGTATCGTTTGTATATTCTTAGCACTTAGATCTAAGGGTGGTTTTAATACAATAGGTTCCAACCAAACTGGAGCCAATAGCCAAGGATTATGTGACCAATATGTCTTCATCAACTTAAGCCTATAATTCTTAGATAATATTAGTTTGGCATTAGCTTTATAAACTGTTATCACCTTGGGTGCCACAATCCTCCTCCTTAAACATGATATCCTTATCAAGTCGGCTAAAGTTAGATACAGCCTTTCCCCTTTTTGGTGAGCGATTCAATTGAATCCTATTGCCCACTCCCTAGAGGTTTCTCCATCTGTAAGCCTATTAAGAGCTGCTCCTTGTGCATGCCTTGCCCCTATGACACACTCCATCCTATTCAGATCGCTTTCCATTTTGGTTGATGCTGGTCCACCAGCTTCCATTTTGGTTTGTCAGTATCTATTGGCAAAGTGATTTATTTATACTATATATAATGATCTAGACCCTACATATCAAGATATTTGGTGTGGTATGCTTTAAGGTCAGTCCTTATAGCTTCTTCCAAGAGGTCCCCTATCATAACGCAGCTCACTACTAATCATGCTTAACTTTTAAGTTCTAATAGGTTTCAAATCATTGCACTAAAAGTTACCTTTATGGTTAATAGTTCTGCCACTCTTTGTAATAGTACTGTGATTTGGACATAGATTGTCAACCTTATCTGTAGTCTGTTATGATTATTTTGTCATAGGATTGGAAAACGGCAGTCATTTATGTTGAAAAAGAGAAGGTAATCTATGGAATGGTTTGTGTGGAGTATGAGCCAATATATAGGACTTAATTATCTGAATGCAAAATTGATTCTTGTCCGAGGGTACATGCACCTCTACCATACATTTACAAGAGGTGCTCAAGATTGTAGTAGAATATATCGTTAGTGTAGGAAAGTATGACATCATGTGTTGTCTTTGTTAGTGTTAGTTTTCAGTATTATATTTTATTTTTCTGATTTCTTTTCTGATTTTTTTATTGTTCATGTTATTGACTTATCCTTATGTTGAGGACAAGGTCCAATAGTTAGGATATGTATCTAGTTGGCTAGGTCAGTACAAGTCTTAGAGAGATTTGAGTCCATCTGAGATATACATGTGGGATCTTCTCCCTTTGTATATATTTTCCCGAATATTAGAGGAATAAAGTATGAACGCTTCTGACCTATTTTTCCACGTGATATCAGAGCCAATCTAGCCTAGATAACTTGATCCACTAGTGACGGGAGAAAATGTTTCAAGAGAAAGTAGAACACCTGATTCAAGATATAGGTTCAATACCCTTCATGTGGAAAACCAAACAAACAAGTCTCACAAATACAAACCGGAATCAATTGAAATTAGCCGCCACCATGGGTGAACATTCTCTTCAAATCACCCAACAAAAATTGAATGGTGGCAACTTTCGTAAATGGCATCAATCAGTAAAGCTTGTCATCTGTAGAAGGGGGAAATTCGGATATCTAACAGGGACAACTCCATCACCTGATTGTAACTCGTCTAAGTTTAGCACTTAGGAGGTAGAAAAATGGTGTGGCTTGTAAATTCTATGGAGCCTAAGATTGTGAGGCTCCATTTCTCTGCAACACAGCTAAGGAAATTTAGGACATGGTACAAGAAATGTATTCCAATATGGAAAACATGTCTCAATGGTTTGAGCTACAATGAAGATTGTGGTAAACATTCCAAGGTAATATGATTGTAATAGAGTATTATTATACTCTTATGGAATTGTGGCAAGGACTTGATTTATTTTATGATATTGATTGGACTTGTATTGAAGATGGCTTGAAGTTTGCAAAAACGCAAGAAAAGGATAGAGTGTTTGACTTTTTGCAATGGTTGAATATCGAGTTGGATGAAGTAAGAGGGCGTTTACTAGGATAGAAGCCCTTCCTTAGCCTAAAAGAGGCCTTTGCAAAAGTTAGAAGAGAAGAAAATCGAAGAAGGGCGATGGTGATTGCCTCCTCATCCTCATCTAATTAAGGATTGCCAACTTCAGCATTGACAGTCAAGAAGGAAGCCACACATGACAAGCTATGGTGCGATTTTTGCAAGAAATTCTGCCATACATGTGAGATGTGTTGGAAACTTAACGGAAGACTGACAAAGGCAAGAAAGCAAAAGGCAAATCCATGGCAAGCATAAGTGGCTGAGACAACCAATGAAGAGCATAAGATTGGTGCTGTAAGTCTAACATTTAGCCAAATAGCTATGCTTAAGAAATTCCTTAGGAATACACAGGTTGATGATGAGAAGAAGGAAGTTGATGAAACAGGGCCCTCAACATGTAGAGGTATTGATTTGTTACTCTCTAAGAAAGGGTTAATACAAAATGGATAATAGATATAGGAGCAACAAACCATATGTGTAATTTATTATTGAATTTTAAGTCTCTTCCTCCTGGTATTCAAAAGTTGAAGTAGCTAATGGAGACTTTGTTTTCTCCAAAGGAAAAGGGGTTGTACAAATTGGAAATTTGCATTTGAATGAGGTTTTACTGATTCTGTAATTGCAGTACAACATATTATTTGTTAGCAAATTGACGAGCAACATGACATGCAAAGTAACTTTTACATCTTCTTCTTCTATTTTTCAGGACCACTCTTCAAAGAAGATGATTAATAGTGCTAAAGAAGGAAATGGTCTCTATTGTAACTCTAGGTCTTTAGTCTCTACTAGAAATAATAGCGAAATCATGTTATTACACCAACATCTAAGTCATCTGAATTTTTCTTATGTTTTAAGACTAGACCCAAAATTGTTTATGAATAAAGATGTCAATGGTATTAAGTGTAAGTACTGTATTGTTTCTAAGTTCGCAAGGGAGCCATATGCAGCTCAACATTATGAATTTTCTAAACCTTTTCACTTAATCCATAGTGACATCTAAGGACGTTTGAGGGCTAGTGCTTTGTTTAGGTATAAGTGGTTCATTACCTTTATCAAGACCACTCAAGAGTGTGTTGGGTGTTCCTATTAAAGGAAATATCAAAGGCATATAGTGTGTTCAAAAGATTTCATAAGTTAGTGTTAAATGTCTTCCAGAGCCAAATCAAAACTCTATGTGCTGATAATGGTAGAGAATACTTATCTACTAACTTTGAAAATTATTTAAGAAACCATGGAATTATACACCAAAGTTCTTGCACTTATACTTCACAATAAAATGAAGTATTTAAAAGAAAGAACAAGCATTTAATTAAAACAGCCAAGTCCATAATGATAGCAAATTCAATTCCTCACTAGTTTGGGTTGGGGGTTGTGGTGGGGGGGGGGTAGCTATCTTGACTGCAGCCTACTTAATAAATCATCTTCCTTCTAAAACACGTAACTATCAAACTTCCCTCAATGTATTTCTAAAACCTTTCCTCATACAAACTTCCCTCTAAGAGTATGTAGATGCATGGTTTATGCCTCTGACAACTCGATTAACAAGAATAAACCGTAAGGAACAGCCCTTAGGTTTATTTTCATTGGTTATTCACCTGTCTAGAAGGGTTATAAATGCTGTCATACTCCCTAAAAAAAAATGATAGTCACGTCTAGCGTTATCTTTCTTAAACACAACTCCTACTATAAGACTGATAATCAGCAATTGAGTGAAGAATCTGCTGAGAATGTTTGTCTGCCTCTAGTTCCTGATCTTTATGATCTCTCAAGAGATATGTCAAACACTAGTAAACCCATTGAATCTGACTTAAATGAGTCACATGAAACAAGAAATGTAAGGCTAGAGTTGCGTGTATACTAGTAGATCTAAGCCTTCAAATCATGCAGACACTTGATCTAGAAGAGAGGTCCAAGGCTGATCTGGAAATGGATAAAACTTCCTTATGAGATGTGTCAAACCAGGATCATGATGCTGCTGAGGTAGTTGATGGAAGCCAAGAGTTAGATCTTCCAATAGTCGTGCAAAAGGGAAAGAGAAGTTGTGTTAGGTATCCCATTTCGAATTATTTGTCATATGTTAACATTTCAGCCTTCTACAAGACATTCTTAGCTTGCATTGATGAGGAGAAGCTACTAAAAAATATTTGGGAAGTTGTGGCTCAAAAGAAGTGGAAGGATGCTATTTTAGAAGAAATGATTGCTTTGTATTGAAATAATACATGAGAGGTGTGTGATCTACCTAATGATAAGAGGGCAATTGGAAGTAAGTGGGTGTTTAATAAAACACATATCTGATGGTAGTATTGAAAGATATAAAGCTCGACTTATAGCTCAAAAATACACACAAACTTATGGTTTGGACTATGAGGAGACCTTTGCACCAGTGGCGAAACTAAACTCTATTAGGATAATATTATCTCTAGCAGCCAATTTTGATTGGTTGTTGCACCAACTAAATGTTAGAAATGCATTTCTCAATGGGGATCTTGAAGAAGAGATATTCATGTGAATTCTACTCGGATTTGAAACAGGAGAAACAAAAGGTAAGGTATGCAAACTCAAGAAGTCTTTGTATGGCCTAAAACAATCACCTATGGCTTGGTTTAAGAAGTTCAGTGAAACTTTATTAGAATTTAGATATAGTCAAAGTTAGATTGAGCACACCTTATTTGTTAAATTTGGAGAGAATGGAAAAAAATCTATCAGTACTGTATATGTTGTTGATATTATTGTGACAGGTATGATGAGGAAGAAACAACAGCCTTGAAGACAAGAATTAGAGATAAATTTGAAACAAAAGAGTTGGGAGATCTCAAATATTTCCTAGGTATGGAAGTTGCATGCACGAGAAGGGGAATATTTGTTAGTCAACACAAGTATCTCATGGACTTACTTGAAGAAACGAGGAAACTTGGTTGCAAGCCTAAGGATGCTCCTCTACCTCTAAATTGGAAGAACCGGTCACCAACTAATGACAATCCAGTTGATAAGGATAGATATCAAAGACTTGTAGGTCGCTTGATATATCTATTTCTCTCAAGACCAGACATAGCATTTGCAATTAGCATGGTGAGCCAATTCATGCATTTACCAACAAAGTATCATGAAGAAGCAATCCATCATATACTAAAGTATCTTAAGGGAACACTAAGAAAGGGATATTTATAAGAAAGAGTGACTTGAGATTTGGTTGCCTATGTAGATGCAGATTAAGGTGAAGACAGACTTAATTTGAAGTCAACCACTAGTTTTTGTACTAAAGTGTGGGGGTAATTTAGTGACTTGGAGAAGCAAAAAGCAATCAGTGGTTGCAACAAGCAGTGCAGAAGCTGAGTTTAGAGCCATAGCCTAAGGGGTATGCGAAATTATCTAGTTGCAAAGACTGTTAGCAGATTTAAGAGTTGAATGGAACAATACTGTGCTATGTTGTGATAGCAAATCAGCTATCGGGGTAGTGAAGAATTCTATCGAACATGAAAGAATGAAACATGTTCGGATTGATTGGAACTTTATGAAAACTGAGCTTGAAAATGAGAGTATTCAGCTAAAATATGTGTCTACTAATAGCTCATTCACTTTATGGAATAGAACGAAAGGGAATGAAATTGGAATTCTTAGGGATTTGTTCATTTAATCTTAAAGTAATAGGTATGGCGATGGTCGATGGTCGGTGGTGGTTGGCGATGATAATGGTAGCAACGGTTATAGTGCTTGGTGATGGCAGCGGTGGTGGCGGCGGTGGTGGTGGCGGCGGTGGTGGTGGCGGTTGTGGTGATGGCGGTAGTAGTGGCGACAGTAGTGGTGGTGGAAGTAATGGTGACAGCAGCTGTAGTGGTGATGGTCAGTGTCGGTGGTGGTGACAACAGTAGTAATGGCAACAATGGTTGCGGGGGCGAGGGCGGGTGCGGGTGCGGGTGCGGGTGCGTTGGTGGCGGTGGTCGGTGGTGAGAGTGGCGATGGTAATGGTGATTTCCATTAAATTGGGATAAAGTTGTTTTTGGAAAAAAATTAAAATTTTGTAAGGAATCGTAATTCTTTGGTTGAATTAAGGAATTCATTTCAAGTAAGAGAGATTTACAAAAGTACAATTTAAAAACAAAAAATTAGATGAACGTTGTAATAAGGAATAAAGAGGAAACAAAATTTCAATTCCTTCAAGTAAACGGGACATAAGAGTCATGAAGTGGATGTATTAATAAAGTCACTTGCCAAGCTACTGTTTAAAGTTGTCCAAACTAAGAATGATCACTATCTATTCCTTAGCTTGAGAGGGAGTGTAGAAAAGTATGATATCATGTGTTGTTTTTGTTAGTGTTAGTTTTTAGTATTATATTTTATTTTTCTGATTTCTTTTCTGGTTGTTTTACTGTTCATGTTGTTGACTCATCCTTATGTTAAGGGTAAGGTCTAATAGTTAGGATATGTATCTAGTTGGTTAGGTCAGTATAAGTCTTAGAAAGATTTGAGTCCATCCGAGATATACATGTGAGGTCTTCTCCCTTTACATATATTTTCCCGAATATAGGAATAAAGTATGTAGGCTTCTGACCTATTTTTCCACAGTTAGTGTTATTGTTCTTCCTTTATTACTTATATTTCCTTTATTACTTGTTTGTCGAATATGTTTAGTAGTTAGTGGCAGTTATTGTTAGTAGTTAGCTTGTTAATAGATATTTTAGTTAGAACTCTCTAGAAATTTCTAAAGAGCTGATAGATGTACTTCTTAGCAATTCTATTAATAGGATAGTTTGTGTAGGTAAGAGTAGAAAAGAACATGCTTGTGTAGATAAAAATCCTAGCAAATCTGCTATATGGTTCATAGCCAGACTGCATGTATGATTTTCTTTCGATAGTAATAAATAGTAACTTTTGTTGTGTAGTTTGATCCATTGCCCTATCATTTTGGTGCCCTTTTGTGGGAAATCTATGTAGGTAATTTATTGTTGAAGCATGATGAGAATGGAAGCTCGGATAGAGGTTCTTGAGAAATCAGTGAAGGAGATAGTAGATGGACCAGATGGATGTGCGATGAAAATTGGGAGCAGTGTGATTGCAATGCAAGAGATGATGTAGAAATTTATGCAAGAAGAAAACTTGATGGTAAGGCTGAATCTTCATCTAGTTAAATAACACGATGGTAAAAAGAAAGCTCGGCAACTGTGGAGAATGATGAGTGTCGAGCTGATTTCATGCAAGTGATCCTTCCTTCCTTTGACAGAAGTGATCCTTTGAATTGGATTATTCAAGCTAAGTGATATTTCGAGCTTAGTGACTCCAGACTAGAGAAGAAGGTGTCAGTTGCTTTTGTTTACATGCAAGGACAAACCGTTTCATGGATGAAAGTGCTTCGGCAAAGATCTCCTCACCTTACTTAGGAGTTGTTAGTTAGAGAAATAATGACTGGGTATGCGAGTAGAGGTGCCTGCAATCAGTTTGTTCAATTGACTATAGTTAAGAAGCAATAGTCCACAATAGAGCTTTACATTGATGGATCTAATGCTGTAATTGTATAGGTACCTTCTATGCTAAGTAATAGTTATTAGGCTGCTTTATAAGAGGCTTACGTAATGATTTGAGGTTGAGTGTGTAAACATTGAAACCCTGAATGATTGCTAGAACAATTTCAAGATGGAATTTGTTATTCAATTTGGATGAAAATGGTGTAATCAGTATATAATGGGCTCCGCCCCATTCTGTGCATATCCTTCTTTTGGTTAAATGAATTAAAGAAAAAATAATAATCCCCAAAAAAAGGTGTAATCAGTGAATACTGGTAGATATGAGACAGTTTACGACTAAGGTCACACTTTTTCTTATTCACAACCGATATTTGGAAATTCACAGCTGTGGTATGGAGATCAAAATAGGTTTGGTCATTGTGCTAGTACTTCCTACATTAATCCGGATGAATATGAGTTCCAAGAAATTTGTACATAAACCTTCTGCAGAGCTCATAAATGGGCTAAAAGTGATATAGGTCTTCACCAATTTCCTTTGCGGAGTTCATGGAGAAGAACAAAATGGGTTTATCTTTCAATTGTGATCAACCCTATACTCAAATTCACGTTTCAATAAGTCTTTTTAAGTAACTATATTGGAGGAAGAACCAGATTTGATTGATTTTGGAACAGTGGACACGACTGGTTCTGCAGTAGCACATGGAGTTGTCTTTCTAGTGTGATCAACCCTATACTCAAATTCACATGTGTGCCAATAAGTCCTTTTGTGTAACTATATTGGAGGAAGAACCAGATTTGATTGATTTTGGAACAATGGACATGACTGGTTCTGCAGTACCACCATATGGACAAGAAGCCAGCACTGGCCTAGAAAATTTAGTGGAGCTTTCATTATTGGCTCTTTGAGGGTTTAATAGGCCTCAAACCATGAAATTCAGATGTAATTGTCTTCACTGCTCTTATTTCTATATTGGTAGATAGTGGAGGGACATGTAATTTTTCTTTCAAGATACTAGTGGAAAAATTACAATTGCATGTGTTGCCTAGTGCATCTTTTCAAGTTAATTAGGTGATGGGTCATATTATTACATCACATGGCCTCTGCTGAGGTCTAAATTTGTTTATTGATGATGTAGTTAGTCATGGATTGCTATATACTGGAGTAAGGAGGAGTGTGTATGATTTTGGGGGCAGCATGGTTAGAGACTTGGAGAGAGATAAAAATGGATGAAGCATACTTGCTGTGAAAATCCCGGCAACAAAAGAAAGCATTAGTAGGGGATCCTTCAATTATCAAATCTTTTATATCTCATAAAGCTCTATAATGACTTACTGATTTTGAGTTTGGTGGAGTTTCATAGAGTTGCAAAAAGAACATGATGCTGTTGCTAATACAAATGTTGAGAGATGACAGACAACTTGAGTCACTGCTGCAAGAATTTGCTGCAGTTTTCATAGAATGGACTGGGTTCCCACCTTCTCGTCTTACTGATCAATCAGATTTTGAGGAATTGGTACTGCATGAAGGAGGATGTGATTGAATATGCAGTAGCATCTTGTGCTATTTGCCAGTGTAATAAAGCAGAGACTTTAGCGCCAGTTGGCCTTCTTCACCCTCTTCCCATACCTTCTAGCATTTGAGAAGATATATCGATGGATTTCATGATGGGTTTTTCTTGCTCTAGAGGGTTTGATGTTATTACTTCTCCCCAGTAATTTTGGCATGAGCTGTTTAAGATGCAAGGCACTCGTTTACACTCCAGCACTTCCTATCATTCAGAGTCCATTTTGAGTCAGCCTTAGAATGTTATCTTCGTCGCTTGGCTTTTGGGCAACTGGAGACTTGGGCTTCCTGAATACATTGGGCAGAATACTCCTATAATGCGTCCTATCACTCCACTCAGTCTACCCCTTTCAAGTTGGTTTATGGCCACAAGCCTCCTTCATTGTGGAGTCATTTTCCTGTGTCTGGTTCTGCAGTGGATGATCCTCTGACTGGTGTGGTTTCCTTACAGTCTAAAGAGGCTATATCCAACAGCTTAAACTGAATTTGCAAATGCTGAACTTTGGAACTGTATGACAGCCCATCATCATCGACTGGATCTTTCTTATAAAGTAGTTGATTGGGTTTTCCCGCACTTGCACCCTGGTCTTTAGCATAAAGTACGAGCGGCTAGGTGTTCTAAATTAGCTCCTAGGTATTTTGGTCCTTATGAAATAGTAGAATGAGTGGGGCTACTTGCTTATTGCTTATGATTATTGCTGGGATCTTTGATTTGCCCTGTTTTTCATGTTCATTGCTTAAGTTTTCTGCTGGTACTCTCGTGTCTTGTTTTCATTTGCCTTCTAACTTATGATCTGAGGATGTGGAGTATGCTCATCAACCGCTGTGTTTTCTTGGTTGCCACTTTCAAGTGCAGGACAATTATGATGTTCAACAAGTGCTGGTTCAATGGGTTGGCTCTTCTTTGACTGATGCCACTTAGATGGACACTGATGTATTTCTTCTTCAGTTTTCTTCGTTTGACCTTGCAGACAAGGTCAGTTTGAGAAAGGGGGACATTGGTACATGTCTGAGGGTACACGCAGATCTGCCGCATGTGTATGGGAGGCGGTTAGGATTATAGTAGACTATACTGTTAGTGTTATTGATTTTCCTTTATTACTTGTAATTTTTATTTCTTTTATGACTTCTAGTTAGTAGTTAGTGACAGTTATTATTAGAAGTTAGCTTATTATTAGATATTTTAGTTAGAACTCTCTAAAAAGATTCTAGAGAGCAGACAGTTGTACTCCTTGGCCGCTGTATAAATAGCATAGCTATATAATTAGGAGCAGAGAAAGACATACTTGTATAGATAAAATAGCAGAGTTGCTGTGCAGTTCATAGCTGGACCATGTGTATGATTTTCTTTTGATATTAATAGATTGTTGATGAAGTTTGATGCATGACCAGAACATGAAGTTCAGAGTGGTGTTTCTAAGTTTTTGGCAGACACATGAACAAAATCTTTTGTTCCTTGGATACTAATCTGTTATTAGAAAGAACAAATAGGTAATATGTAAGTACTAGCTGCAATATGTTAGGTCAATATGCCTTCACCAAGTTTGGCCAGCCCTTAGTCAAGACAAAGAAATTTTAAGACTTGCAGTAAGGCCATTAAATATCTTTTGGAGTTAAAGACCAGATCAGGTCGTCACTGTTATCTTACAGTGGTTTTGCCACCTTTCCTTTTTTATTCTTAAATCAATGTAATCCACGAGGTACAAATATGTTATTGTTCTGTCAAGCTCTAAAATGACTAGCAAAATTGATTCTTTGCTCAACTAGTTTTGACAGTGTTTAGGTATTTTGAATGTGAAGTACATCCTTTCGTCCACATAGTACTATAAGTTTAGTTATTTGTCTCTGTGTAAGCATATCATAATTCTCCTATTGTGGGTTGTGATAATTTATACATTAAAAAGGTGATTGGCCCATATTATTAACCTTAAATCTGTGACTTTGTCATGGATGGAAGAGCAATGCTACATGGTTTGAACAGGCTATTGGAAATGTTCAGCCAAAGCAATCGTGTTTGCCACTTATACACCCTAGTCTCCTTGGTTTAACACTGAACTCCACTCAACAATCTTGAAGCAAAATGAGCTTGGAATTTGAATTAAGTTCCAGAGGCTCAAACATTTTTCTAGATGGGAATATCTTGCTCCAATTCCTTTTATTTTTTTAATGATGTCTAAACTCTGTAGTAAGTATTCTAAGGCCTGCAGCATGTCATGTAACTTTCATCCTTCATAGCACAATACCTTCTCTTGCCAATAATCTTGTGAATTTGGTGATAAAATTCCTGTGCAATAAGTTGGAGTAGAGCACACTGATCAATATATACAAAACACCTTCTCTTGGGTGAACTTTTTAGAGTGTTGTAGCAATAAGAAAGTGGGTCCTTTAATTAAGAATGATTTTGGTGGATTTTGACGATGAATGGTTCCATATTCTTTTTATCTTTTGTTTCTTAATACCATATATGGTAGGACTGGAATTACTAGATATATAAATTGGAAAGGAAAAAGAAAATGTGAGTCCATTCTTCTTTATAAGTATGCCTCACAATATTCATTTCAACTAATTTGATTATTAAGAAAAAATTGAACATAAAAAGCAAAACTTGCAACCATAAGTGCATAGAGAGGTTATCTCCTTGATCTTTACTCTTACAATGCATGATGTTTGAAGATTTGATTCCCATAATTAAGGAGAAAAATGGTTTCATGGAGCACTGAAACTGGTGGTAACTGTAATAGATTTTTGCCAAACAACAATTGCTGTTGCCATTAAGGCAGGGAACTGTTTACATATAAGGTGAGGATTGATAAAACTATTTTTCTGGGTCGTCTTGGCCCTGAAGATATAAAACAATATAATCCATCTACTCAGGCTTACCCTCTGAAGTAATTTTGTGGACCTTTGCTGAATTCAAATAACATTCGACTGTCCTTCAAGTCATGCTAATTTGGATTCTTATGGCAGCTAAAGGTGAACTCAAAAATGAAGAACAAGTCTCAAAAGCACAGATGGGGGCATTCTTTGCTGCAATGACTATACGTACAAATGCATTTCCTGAACCAACACAATGGAGTGAAGGGGAAAGACGTGCAATGAATATGTTCTGGCCACAACTAATTCGAGTACTTCCACCTGATGTGATCTTTATAGCAGATCCTGAAGGTTCAATAATGGGTGTGGGAAGTTCAATTGGACCCCAATATATGGGAAATGATACAAGTGAAATGAGGTTGGTTGGTGCTCTTAGGGAAATTTTGGGTGGGGGACATCTTGGGTATGAGGAAGTTCTAGGTGTTCTTAAAGAAGTTCTTCCACTAAACGTTGAAGATGATATAACTTCAGGAGTAAGTGAGTCATTGCTTTCAGCATTTTTAATAGGTCAACGTATGAACAGGGAAACAGATCGTGAGTTAAAAGCATACTGCCTTGCATTTGATGATGAACTGGGTATATTATTTAGTATTGATAGTCAATATCATTGGCATGATTGTGATTGGGGGTTGTTGCTCATATTAATGATTTGAATCACTGATTGGCAGGTGCACCTCCAATTGCTGATGTTAGATCGCTAACCCATTACGGTGAACCTTACGATGGAAACACACGTTACTTTAGAAGCACACTATTTGTTGCTGCAGTTAGATCTTCTTATGGAGAGTCTTGCTTGCTTCATGGCATGGAATGGATGCCACCAAAGGTCATTTGTTCACCAGCTTTGGTTTCCTATATGAATTCTTTTTGCTCTGGTATTCTCTTTCTTGGCCCTAGGTGTATGCCTCAGTGCTGAGGTCTTCCCTGAGGCACCTCCATGACCTAGTTACAAATATCAGAGGTAGGAAAATGTGAGGAATCAACCTCTTTCTCAGAATCATTTGTCCTATCCTTCTTGTTGGGGAGTGGAAGGTGACCAATGATGCTATCATTGATCTGTATCTTCCTGAAAATAGTAGCAAGACGTCCTACTAATATCACATAGAATCATTTCTGCAAGAATCACAGCTTCTTTTTGATGAAACTGCCATTCTGCTATGTTTTAACTTTTTCTGGGGTAATGATGTTATATTTGACTTATCAATTAACAAATAGTGGTCATTGTTCCTTCTATCCTCAGGGTGGAGTAACTGAAGAGCAAATGCTGAAATACATGGGAGCTAATACTAATGTTTCTGTTGCACAAGCAAAGGAGCTTCTTGAGGTCTTTATTAAATCACAATTTGCAGTGTCTTCCTACTCTTTTATCATTTGGTGAAAGCTCTCACCATCTTTGATTTCAGGATGAAGGTGTTGGCTTTGCATACATCAGTCAACGAGAAGCTTGCCCATCCCTGTATGTAGTTTGTAGTCTTTCATAGCATTGTGCTTCTTAATCAAGGCCTCTACTTTCTCCCTCCTGGATAATTTTTCTCCTTATTAGCCAAGGATAATGTTGTTTGGTAGTTTATAATAGGAGTGACTCTGGGTTTTAGATCTATGCTAGAATTATAAGTCTAGTCTTCAGGGATTGGTCTATTGGTTAAGGCCTAGAAAGTCTCATGACAAATTGCATGAGGTCTTAAGTTCAAGTTCCACTAAGGTCACTTGTTGGAGTTACTTATGTAGGCGCTATCTATATCTAATAGGTGGGTAGCAGTATTTATTTTGTTATTTATGTGCTTGGAGGTAGTTGGTACAATTACTACTATGTCATAACGTTTAAAGAAGTAAAAGGGAACAAAAATCAATTACAAGTTTAGAGAATTGCTGTGTTCTTAACACAATAAAAAAGGAAGAGGATGAAATAGTGCTAATTGTGAATTTATCAATTTGGAAGAGGAGAAAAGCACAAGAGGAATTGACAGCTGTAACATGATCACTGATTTATTTGACTTCTTAAAATAAAATGTCTTTTTTTAGCTATAAGACATAGTTTTTATATCCCATATTAGTCAATAGATTACTCATCAAAAAAGCGTTCATAAGTGCTTTATCTATCAGTCTTTCCATGTTGTATGAACCACATAGAATTGTATCTTCGATGATATTGCTACCATAATGCTTTGCAGATATTCATTGAGGGTTTTGAGGGAACATATTAAGAAGCGCCCCCCACTGGCAACAACAGAAAAGGTCCAGCAATTTGTGAGGGTGAGACAACAGTGTGGTTTCCTTGCTTTTAGGATTTCTAATTTGACCGACACAACCACCTTCATTTTCTAAATTAGATAACACTCATAAATCAGGAAGAAAATTCTTTTAGTCTGGCTTGTTACAGTGCAAATTTTTATTTTACAGGCTCGTGGAAAGGAGGCCATTGTTGCTGGATTTTATCATGAAGGTTATGAAGAGCCGCTATTGATGCTTATGAAAAGAAGAGGTGTTCATTCAGGTTTGGTGGTTAAGGTGTGAATTGCATTCCTTATGAACTTTTCCTCTTATTGGTAATTCATTAAATGTACTGAGGAGGTTGCGCTGACCCAGATGTCAGTGTGAGGCATGGATATCTTTGGTTGTTAACTTCTCTTTAAATCAATGAAAAAGTTGAACTCCTTGCATTGAAATAGTTACTTGTTGCATCAGATCCTTTCAGATTGTTTATAAAATGAAGAAACTCTACTAATAAATGGAGAGCGTCCTCTGTACAGGGTGAGGAAGGGGCACTTTCCATGACGACCAGATTGCGATCAGAGCATGCTTCAAAAGGACTTCCTGTGAACTACTGTTCAGGCTTTCGCACAGTCAGCAATGCATCTGCCTGTGAAGTTGATGGTTTGTTCTTTTCTTTTTATTTTTTTATTTTTTGTCTATAAACTTTATGCCAGGTCAAAATTCTTTGTCAATGTATTGGGTAATAGGGTCATGATTAAATAAGAAAGAAGATAAAATCCTTCTACTGTGAATTTCTCCTCAGTATGTCACTCAAAGAATTACTTTTTAGGGTTCTCACGTCAGAGCTTCAGTGTTGAGGTTAATGCTAAGGACTATGGTTTTGAGCCAACTGATACACCAAGAACAGACAGATCGGTACTGTTTCTGACATACTATATGAATCTTAGTTCCCTTTAATTCTCCCTTTTATACAACCTTCTGATTCTTTTGCTGGTTAGTATACTATGAGCTAAGTTCAATATGTATAAAGCAGTTTTCTTTTGAGCTTCAATGTGTGGTTGGTCCAGCTAGTGTTATATCTTCTTCCCTTGGAGGGAAATTGTCATATTCAATTGTGAGGGACCCTTTGGCCACATCCTTTTCCACACATAAATACACAGGCATGCATGTGCACACATGCACGTGTTAGTTAATTGAAGTATAGGATTTGTAACAATTTAATTTGCCTTTGTGCACTTAGTACATGGTCCATGGTCAATCCATTCTAAACAGCTTCAGTCTTAAGCAGATCCGTTCTGTAGTCTTCAGTTATTTCTTGTGAAATTGGTAAACCATTGCTATTTTGCCTAGACCTACCTACAGGAAGAAAAAGCTATTCTAAGTTATGCACTGTAATTGCTTCCTCCCATTTTGATAAACTCTGCACTTGACAAGTTACAGTTTGTTGGATGTTTTAGGTATCAAAAAATTTGGAGTTGGGGCTAGCTGCATTTCGTGGTGAAAAAGGACCAGCATATGATCGTATTATCTTAAATGCTGGTATGGTGGATCACTTGCTTGGATGTGAGGGTGCAGAAGACATCACGATAGCTCTGGATAGAGCAAGGGAAGCTATTGACAGTGGCAAGGCCCTTGAAAGGCTCTTAAACTACATTAAGATTTCTCACAAGTTAAAGTAGATGCATCTCGATTGGTGTTGTATGTCTTGTAAAATTCACTACAGGAAATAAGGGGGAAAAGGTGTGTGGAATTTTTAACCTGTCCATAGCTTTGGATAGTTATCCAGTTGACCTCTTTGTACACTTGTTTTGAGCACAAGATCAAACATGCTGTAATAGGACAATTTTGTTGTATTCTAGTAATACTAATAGCTACTTTTTTTTTTTTTTTTGTTTGGGTTGGGGGTGGGGGGTTGGGGGTTGGGGTTTGTGGTTGGCAATAATAACATTTAGTTGCAAGCTATAACACGCTAGGACAGCAACTTATTCCATTTGGCTCCGGACAAAGAACATGGTTTTGTCTGTTCTATAATGTGGAATTGACTGGGAGATTATACGTTGCTTTGTATGTATTAGGATTCAATTACAGAATTGTGATGTGGTCGGTAGTGGTTGGTAGTAATGATCATTACTGTATTTACCTTAACTAACCTACACCCTACATTAAATTTGCGGCACCTAATATATGTGGCCACTACTTTATCTATCAACAAAATTTAATAAGATGATAAAAAAAAATGTTTCTACACTTTTCACTCACTCAAGTTAGTGCGTATATCTAATAGAACGGTTTATAAAGATGTAAACAATGCTATCTTCTAGATTCTCTTACATTATATATATATATATATTATTAAAGTAAATGAAATCTGAAGTAATCGATTTATTTTTTAAATTATATATTTATCACATATTTATTATTATTTAACAATAAAATGAATTATTAAAATTATAATTAATAAATAAATACGTCTATTTACACTTTTTTTTCTCTCTTTATTTTGTATATTCTCTCTTTTACTTTTTTACTCTTCTACTTTTCTATGTTTTCCTATTAATTGTATCTACATCTCTCTCTCTCCCCTCTCTCCCATCCATACTCTGATTTACAGCTACTTCTTGCTCCTCTATGTACACTAAACATTAGAAAAACACCCAAAAGTGTATCCTCAATTAATAAGAGAATCTGAATCTACCCCATTCTGCATCAATGTGATGTTTCTATAATTATTTTTTCTACAAAATTAATTATTTTTCTAGAGTCCTTTTTAAGTACCTTAGAATTCTATTCTTGACAAGGTAATGCATAAATTGGCTCTAGAAACTAATTAAAAAGGCAATATATGGACGTGTGTGTGAGAGATAAATTAATCGTCCAACCAGTCTCTAGTATCATGTTCTTTCAACTGGAGTACCATCCCTAATCTCCCTAGCTTTTGATTTGGGTCTATGGATGGATCAATAGGTTTATGGCGACTTATGCTTGTCACACTCAAAAGCACTAAGATATTTCCTTTGAACATGTGCCTTTTATTGATCTTGCACTTTTCGCATCTGAAAAGACTTTGTAGCCCCAAGATTCATGATTTAAAACTCACAATAACAGACCCCTTTTTAATTTATGTAATCCATAGTTGTCATCTCCCGTGAGAATTATATTATCTGCTTGTATTATTATGATTTCAATTTTCCCTTCACTTGAATATTTCGTGAACATGGTTTGATCACTTTGAACTTGCATATAGCCAAGTGTATTGAGGAATTTAGTGAATTGCTCAAATCATGCCCACGGAGATCACTTCAGTCCATATAACGATTCTTTCAATAGACACATTTTTTATCCAAAATAATCATTAAACCCACGGGACGAATCCATATATATTTCTTTCTCCAATTCACCATTTAAAAGGGTAATTTTTTTATATCCAAATGGTAAAGAAGCTGCCCAAAATTGACTACCATAGAAAGAACTCTCATCATGTTTAACTTTTAATGTTTCAACATAATCAATCCATAGGTTTGATTAGAACCTTTGACTATCAACTCAGCTGTATATCTCTGTAGAGACCCATTTGCATTATATTTCACAGTGAATATGCATTTGCAAGCCATTATCTTCTTCTTTTGGGTAAAGCATCACTTCCCACATTTGATTCTTCTCAAGTGACTTCATCTCCTCAAACACGGCCACTTCCCATTCTCAAACGAGGAGAATCTCCCAGCACTTCTAAGGATGTCAAGAATAGATAGATGAGTAGTGAAAACAAGGAATGGACTCAGAGTCTTGTATAAAACAAAAATTAGCAAACGCTTGGTACATAACTGAACACCCTTACACTTTTCACTACACTTTTCCTATGGAATATCATGTTCATCAACAAACTTAAATAGATTATTAACATACTTGGACATTTGCAAGGGATCTTGGTCTTACTTGACTCAGTAGGCAACTTTGGTTCTTCCTATGGATCGGTTGCTTGGCAATGTAGGTAATCAAGTAATTTCCTCTTAAACCTAGGTCTTTTTCTCTCGTAAAACTAAAGTTTTTCATGACTTGTTTTGTTTCTAGATTCTACTATTCCAGAAGTACGATTAGCCTATGGTTTGTTCGTTAAGTCATTTAGGTTTTCGACATCTACACTAATACGATCATTTTGTTCCAAACCGTTTTTAACTTTGTTCTCTAGATCGAACCATAAAATCTGATGCAGATAAACATCTTTTTCCTCAAGTTGGTCAACTTTGTGCTCATTCATTTACCCTAATTGATTAATGCTTTGCTGTGTATCTTCGCCTAGGCACTTCCCCTAAAGATGAGCTTGAAAAAAAGGTTTGGACTCAAGAAAGGTTACATCATAGTCATAAACACGCCCTTGAATGAAGCATCATAAACGTTTGTAACCTTTTTGTGAAGGAGCTTATCTTACAAATGTGCACATAGGGTAATATTCTATAAATATATATGGTGGTGTTTTAAGGTTCAAGACCTTAGATGGCATCTCATTAATCAAATAAATGGTTGTTAGAATTGCCTCCTCCCTACTCTCTTAGATATTTAGGAATGTTTCTAATGAAGCATAGGGGATGAACCACTTTTAAGATACGCCTGTTATCAAATTTTAGATTCCTTAAATATCTACATACTTTTATTAATACTCTATGAATGACTTTGAATTTGGAAAAATGCTTTGTTGTGTTCTCTACTATCGTTCCTTAGTTCTTGCCAGTAGTTGACTAAGGTCTACATATATTGAGCCTACAAAATAATGCACAGTAAAGGGATGCTGAGGAGTTATCCAAAGTGGTCATTCTGATACTTGAGTCAATAATAAGCTTTTTTTTATATCGAATACTGAGTGTACAGGCTTAGAACACAAAATTTGTAGAGAGAGTTACTATTAGGTAGATGCTTGGTATTTATAGTGGGATGGAGCCGGCCATTGAAGATCAGTTGGCGAGAGAGATCTTCTCTAGCAAGTATAGGAGAGTTGAGCTATCGTATCTGACGTGTCCTTAACATTTAAGACGTGACTGTTTTATCCTTATCTTATAGTTTGTAACCGTTACAGTTCTTCATGAATCTGGGCCATTAAGGGCCAAGCTTGACGCTTATAGAGGTGAGCTTAGTGAAGCAAGGCTTAGTGGATTTGATCGGGTCTGAGAGGTCCCTGTCTAAAGTGTCTTATCAACACTTGTCCCCCGCAGTCTTATTCTTGAAGAAGAAGCAAGGAGAAGGAATACATAGGCCACTCAAACGTGAGCAATTCAACTCCAGGAAATTTGATTCGACGCCATGATGCCGACGTGATGAGGTTGCAGATTCGAAGTAGTGGATGATCCGAGGTAAAAAGTCCCGAAGTGGTGAGTTATCCTGGGCAACGGTCTTCCGGTTTGAAAGTGTCCGAGGCTAGGCGAGCAAGGGTGCTAAGGTGCTCCAATGCTGCAAATCGGTCTGCTTAAACAGGGCCTGATAAGGACCAAACGAACATATGTGCATCATATCTTCGTAATGTCGACCAGGTGCAAATCGAATGGGCCCTGAAGAAGCTTCTTATTAAAGGGACTTTCAAAATGTAACTTTTGCTCGCTTGTATTCCGTGCATTAAATGCAACGTGACAGGTGTTGCATTGCAGTAGACTATCATGCAGCTACATATTTTTTGCCATTTTAAAGGTGACCGTCCAATCAAAATGATTTCTACATGTTTACTGGGTAACGTTCCAAGAGATTTGTGTTTATACATATCTCTATAATCGCCTGTACGGCTTCCCAAGCAATTTTCCTATAAATAAGAGGATTACAAAAAGAGAATGCTTTTCTAGAATCTTTTTGCTTAGTTGTCATAATTTTTACGTTCGCATTTGAACTCTCAAACCTTCTTCAGAAGCTTCAATTTTCCTTTTCAACAATCACAATTATGGCTACCAATAGGGGTGAGACTAATTCTTCTTCACTGGAACTTACCTTCAGTTCAAATTCTACAAGGAGTGATCATTCTCGAGCGCAAGAAGGCGAAGTGTTGTCATTAGCATAACTCAACTAACCCACGAGGATAGCCGTGGAGGCGTTAGATAGGGTCAAAATCATCAATGCCATACCTAAAGACGTATATGCGGATATTCCATTGCTCCCCGCTAAGGATTTATTTGACGCTCCTGGTATGGGGAAGGGGCCTGATGGCCATATTAACAAAAGTAAGGATTCTACTCCTAGCTGGGTTATCAGTAATTTCCTTATAAGGGCAATACTCGGGTGGCATATTAGACTGTCACGTAGGGATGAACGAGTGGCCTTACTATTAGGAAGGCGCTTTGTGGTTTTTGAGAAGTACCAAGAGTTTGAGTAGCACCTCCCCTTAAGTCATTTTAAGAGGGATTTTTTTTACTATTATCGTTGTAGCCAGTCTTAGATTCCTCCGAATGGGTGGAGGGTGTTGAAGGTGTTTTAGGCGCTCTACGAATACCTGGTGATAAGGGCTACTCCCAAGCTGTTTTACCACTTCTATATGTAGAAGAGCGTCAGGGGGTAGCTTTACCCCCAGCCGTACCCAGGAAAGAAACTGTTCTACAGCCTTGTCGACTTAGTTAAAGGCTGGCAGGATGAATACGTGGTGGTGGAGCTACTCGAAGAAGTTGCCTTCTAGACCCAGTGGATCGAAATGGTCCATACTAGAAGTGAGAAGAGGCTGGGTCTAAGTGATGCCGAAGTTGTTAAGAAGATCTTGGCCTTTATGGAGCTGAGAGGTAGCTAGGAGATCAACGCTGCTGAGATCGTAGAAAGGTATTTCCGATACTCGATCTCCGAGGTCTTCCCCTGCATGAAGAATGCTATGGTGGAGAAGTGGGTTAAAGGTACTGGTTCATTCCTACATACCTATTTGTTGTGTTAGTGTTTGGATGCTTTGTCCAACACCTGTAAAATGGGTGGACTTCCTTTGTTATGCTGGTCACAACGGTGTTTTACAAATGGTAGTAGTAGTTTCCTATGATTTGTCCTTGTTTTCTTTTTCTAACCTTTAGATCGGTCTTCCTATAGGAAAAAGCTTGGCTCCGAGGCTGACTCTATCGTTTGTGGACCATCTGATGAGTCAATGCTTGGCACAATCGAAGGTAAGTCAGCAAGTAGGGAAGGTAGCGAAGCTATAGTCGGGGCTTGAAGAGACCGGCAAGTTGCGGTCAAGATCTATACCTTAGGGGATTTCATTCATCATCCAGGACCATCCGATGGTTGTGGCGCCTTTGAGCGTGGCTTTGCGTATTCCTATTATCCCTTCATCTAAACCCATCTTCGTGGGCAATGAAGGTGTTAACGTGAAGGGGCCTGATGTGCAGGTGCTTTCTCCTAGGAGGGCAGCCAAGGAAGGAATCAGAGAAATAGCTGCCCCTCCTTCTGTTGCGAGCGATAAGCTTAAAGCTCCCAAGGTACCCAGGGTGCTAGATTAGGTACAAAGAGGCAAAAGCCCCTGACAAGGGACCTTTTGGCTAAGGGGAAGTGGGATGAGTGGCCCCTAGCTCATCCCTTCCAGAGTGTAGATGACGTTGGGGATGAGTTTTTGGACGTCCTCAACAACTTCCAAAAGATGGGGTTAAGGCTGGGGCTAAACTCATTCATAAAAGCATCATATACTTCCTTGGACGAGGTGCTGAATAGAGGGGCCCTCAAGATGGAGAAGAAGAAGGCCTAGGGAAAGATCCTGTGACCGAAATGGGAAGTCCATGCTGGCGACCTGATGTTGTGCTATCGGACCATCAATTACCAAGCTTCAATGGGGTCTCACGCCCCTAGTGATTGGGCTGTACTGGAGAGGATCTCTCAAGAGGGTATAAGGGACCCCATACAAACTGTAAGCTACTTAAGTACCCTAATGCGGCAAGTAAGTCTTTCATGCTATTGTGGTGTTATATTTTAGCGCATAGTGCTAACTTATGCATTCGATTTTAATCTTGTAGTACTATAGTTAGGTTTTCCTCTAGCTGAGCAAGTCCCATGCTTCCCAGAAAGAGGTAACTAGATTACTGGAAGAGTTGCATCGGTAGAAGAAGTGCTTGCTAGAGGCAGAGACTTCTAGCAGGAGGTACTTGAGAAATTTACTTAAGTTAACAAGTGTCTTCGTTGTTTTGTTGTGCAGGTGGTAGGGCTTCAAGCACGACTCAAGCATATGGAGTAGGAGAGTGGTAAAGTAGAAAGGGATGCCTAGAGGGTTACAGAACTGAAGGCTCGGCTCGAGAACAAGAAAAAGACGAAAGCTCGTCTCTTGCAATGACTGGAGGAGGAAGGCACAACTAGGGCTCGAATTGAAAAAGAGAATCCTAAGCTGAAGGCTTCCGTAGCCAGGCTGAAAGTCAACTTAACGATGAAGGCATCCAAATGTGAGGGTATTATGGCCACTAATACATGGCAAGTGCACCTGTCAGTTTTAATGGAGTGGATGTAAGTCCAAGTCAATTCCTCAGAAACCTCTAGTACTAATATTAACCTTAACTCTATTATCTAACTGGAAAATTGTTATGGGTTGAATAAATTAAAAATAATAAAATTAACAAACTAACCTAATTATGAGACTTAATTAAGCAATTTAGAAAGTGATAAAATTAAAAACGACTTCAAGAAGACAAATAACGTATTTAGGAATTGTTTCCCCTAGTGTTTAACATGTGACCGCTTAAAATGTATCTAATTCAATCTCTATTATTCTTGACCGGAGGGATTCACAATTGAAGTTAACCCCTTTTTCAAGCATATTAACCTTAATCCTAAATTATTTACCTGAATCTCTTCACTTAGTAATATAATTTAGAATCGCATTAATATATAATGAATTCCCACACAAAAGAATAACTTTTCGGAAGAAACATGTATCTTATCTCTAAGTACACATGTAATTCTCTCTAATTATGTCAAGATCTCATTATTCATGTGATTTCTCAATCATCATGCATAATATCATAGATTGATACTCTAAAAATATCAATTAACAATTAAAACACATAATTGAATCAAGAAAGATAGAAACTTTATTGAAAATTATTAATAAATCCAATAGTCATATGAAACCCTGAGTTCCACAATCTTAAATACAAGAATCTTAAGCTATCATGATGAAATTAAAAACAAATTACAACAAAATCAAGAAATGAAACATGAAAAACCCCTTTTGTTGATAAAAAAGCTCTTTAATCTTGAAGTTGGGTATTACTTCCACCTTTTTCTCCTTCTTCTCTTCAAGTCTCTTCTTTTTTGAATGTCCAAAGTTATGTGCAAAACCCTCATAAGTCTTTATATAATGTATTATGAAGTTTCTTTTTTCGTCACCAAACAAAGTCTCGGACACAATTGTATTCCCAGGTTGTGTAACTTATTGACCTTAGCACAAAAAATCTTTCTGCGTGGACACAGCCGTGGACATAGTTGTATCCCAAACTGTATAATTTTCTGACAAAAAATTTGCCACTTTCTCCTATTGTTTATGTAACTTCAAAACTTTATAACTCATTCATTTAAACTCCAAATTGCATGAAACTTAATTCCTTTTCTTTGTTTTCTATCCAAGAACGTGTTCAAACCATGAAATCAAATTTTTAGTTAATTAAGTATCATTTTTTTTAAAAAAACAAAGATGTTAAGAAAACGTCGTAAAATCACTATATGAAATATATTTAAAATAAGAGTTATCAGTCACGTTGCTCGAGCTGGCCAGCTCGAAGGCTACTTTGAAGCAACAAGTTGAGGAGCTGTTAGGTAGAGTTTTGGAGATGGAAGAGATCATCTCTAAGATGGAGAGCGGGGAGGTCCTCAGCGATACTATAGCGAGGGACGGTTGCCAACTACAGGGCCACCGAGGAGTGGTTAGAGGAGTTAGAGGACCTATCTACTAATTCCACCTACTTCACTAAGAGAGAAATCCTCTCCCATTATTGAAATCTGGACTTGAGCTTCCTAGATTTTCTCAACTCCCACACGTTCATTGAGAAGAGGGAGGCGTTGGCTAGAGGGGAGGGCGCTTCTACATCTGACTCGGCTTTGACAACTCGGCAGGAGGATGCCTTAAAAGTCGTCCCTATGGAAGATCCGCTTACGAGGTGTCCTGTCGCTCCTGATTTGCATGTATTGTGCTCCCCTGCAGCTCAAAGCCTACCAAGTGAAGTGCCTACAGATCAGTGCTCAGAGCAGATTGAAGCCTCAGATTTTTTCAGAGTTAGCTGATCCCCAGCGGTAGCAGTGTTTTGTAAATTTTTTTTTTCAAGGCCGGATGCTGGCCTTTGCCCTGTAAATAAAAGTGTACAATAAATAAGCGAAGTTTTTCACATCTTTCCCTATTCTCTTTGTAAGCTTTGTAGACCCTTGGTCAAGATTTTATTGGGGGAGTTCCTCTGTGCAAAGGGTGTTTCCCCTTGCCAAGGTTATCTTAAGGGGATCAAGTCAATGGCATTCCAATTTGCCCGGTTCGTAGGAGTTCCTCTATATAAGGGGTGTTTCCTTTTATTGAGGTTACCTTAAGGGGGTCAAGTCTGTTGTGTTCTGACTTACCCGACTCCTGGGATTTCCTCCATGCAAGGGATGTTTCCCTTACCGAGGTTATCATAAAGGGGTCAGGTTGGTGGCATTCTGATCTACCTGACTCCTAGGAGTTCCTTTGTGCAAGGGGTGTTTCCCCTTGCTGAGGTTACCCTAAGGGGGTCAAGTCGGTGATGTTTCGACTAGCCCGAGTAACTATTTGTATGCCTTTTTTAAAGGCTACCAAGGTGATTGAAACAAAAGGAGATAAAGAAAAGTACGCAATCAATTAAGAGCTTTTTATTTCGACTTGAATTGAAAATAAAATAGTATATGATAAAATTTTAATCAAAGTAGAGGCGTAGATTGTCGGCGTTCCACGTGCAAAGGATATGCTCGTCATCCAATCTTTCTAATCTATATGCTCCATTGCCCAGCTTCTCCCTGACTCTAACCAAGTCTTCCCAATTGGGGGTCAGCTTGCCCTAAGCTTCTAGTGAACCTGTGGCTTCCAATTTTTGGTATACTAGGTCGCTGACCTTGAATTCCTTATGTCGAACCTTCTGATCATAATACCAGGCAACCCTATGTTAGTATGTAGTAACTCGAGCAGTAGCGAGGTCTCTGATTTCCTTGATCATATCGATTATTGCTTGTAGCAATGAGTCATTCAGGGCAGTGTCGAAGCTTCGAGTTCGGATATTAGGGAGTTCAAGCTCAACAAGGAGGACAACTTCGACCCGAAAGCTAGATGGAAGGGGATCTCACCCGTCGAAGTGTGGTGCGTGGTCCTGTACCCCCACAAGATATTAGGTAGCTCATCGACCTAAGTGCCATGAGATTAGTCTATGTGCTTCTTAAAGCTATCTAAGATGACTCGATTGGTTGCCTCCACCTGTCCATTTGATTGGGGGTAGGCGACCGAGGTGAACTACATGGTGATGTGATGCTTAGCGCAGAACCCCTTGAACTTAAGGTTGTCAAATTATTGGCCGTTGTCTCTCCATGATTCTAGTTAAGCTTTGGCCTCCATCCACTTCGTGAAGAAGTCCATAGCGACAATTATGAACTGCTGTCCTCTTGATGCTTTCGGGAAGGTGCTAAGGATATTGATTCCCGATTGGGTGAATGACCATGGGCTCGTCAGGGATTAGAGTGCATTGCTGGGTGTGTGACTAATTAGGGCGTGCTTTTGGTACTGCGGGTACTTCTGGGCTATGGCCTTTGCGTCTTGCCTCATGGTAGGCCAGTAATATCCAAGCTGTAGCGCCCAAAGGTATAGGGCTTGGGATTGGATATGATTGCTGCACACTCTAGCGTGTAGCTCTTTCATGACAGGCAGTCCTTCCCTTTTTCGGAGACACCGAAGCAGGGGAAGGCTGATTCCCCTGCGGTATAGGTTGCATTTCATTAGTGTGTAATTGGTGGCATGGTGCCGAAGCGTCTTCGACTCCCTCTTATCCTTTGGTAATGTTCCCTCCTTCGGCAATGTTCCCTCCTCTAAGTAGCTCTGGTGGGATCTATCTAGCTTGGCTTTGGTGCCGTCATGGTCAGTTCCAAAACTTCAGTCAGGCTTGGAGTTATGCTTTTTTTCTGGTAAGTACTCTATGAAGATCTTGCTGTCTTTCATCTTGGGCTTTCGTATGCTAGTGGAGGCCAGCTTGGATAACTAGTCAGCTGTTGAATTTTCTATTTAAGGGATTTTCTCTATGTCCTAAGAGGGAAAGTCTACTAGGAGCCCTCTTGCCTTCTCTAAATACTTGTCCATGGTGCTGTCTCTAGCCTCATATTCACTCCGGACCTGTTGTACAACGAGCATAGAGTCCAAGAATATCCACAACTATTCTACCCTAATCTCCTTGGCCAGCTTTAGGCCAACAATAAGTGCTTCATATTTGGACTCATTGTTGCTAGAATCGAACCCGAACTTGAGGGCGTAACAAATGGTGATTTTATGCGGGTCAGTTATTACAAGGCCTGTTCCTCCACGTCTTGTGGTAGATGATTCATCTACGTAGAGAGTCTAGACCGGTTTGTTGTCTCACAGTGGTCTTTCTTCCCTAGTGTATTCTACTATGAAGTCGACCAAGACCTAAGCCTTGTAAGCCGTTCATGGCTGGTACTGGATTATGTACGTGCTTAGTTCCATTGTGTACTTCATCATTTGTCCAGACACATTAAGTTTCTGTAGCATGGTGTGTGGTGGCTGGTCTGTGAGTACAATCACTTGGTACACTTGGAAGTAGGGCCTTAGTCGTCTAGCGGTAATGATGATGGCCAGCACAAAATTTTCTGCCCGTATATACTTGAACTCTAGCCCATGAAGTATGTAGCTAATGTAATATACAGGCCCATATTATCTTCCTTCTGCTCTGACCAGCACGGAGGAGAAGGCCCTATCACTTATGGCTAGGTACAAAAATGGATCTTCCCCCAGGATGGGCTTGGAGAGGACTAGTAGATGAGCGAGGAAGTCTTGGAGCTGTTGGAAGGCATCAGCATACTTCGAAGTTCATTCGAAACCCTTTGGATTTTTGAGGATTTTAAAGAACTCAGTGCATTTGTCAGCGCTCTTTGAAATGAATTTGCTCAAGGCAACCACCATGCCAGTAAGCTTTTGTACGTCTCGAATTGAAGTTGAGGGCTTCATTCCCCTAATGGCTGTGATCTTTTAAGGGTTAGCCTCGATACCTCTCTAGGTGACTAAAAATCCGAGGAACTTGTTAGAGCTGACACCGAAAACGCACTTCTGAGGGTTTAGCTTAATGTTGTACATGCGCATTTGGTTGAAGGCTTCCTAGAGATCCTTGACATAATCAACTGACTTCTAGCTCTTGACAATCATGTCATCAACGTATACCTCCATATTGCTCCCGATCTGGGGCTTGAACAATTTCATCACCATCCGCTGGTATGTGGTCTCGGCGTTTTTTAGTCCGAATGGCATTACAGTGTAGTAGTATGTACCGTAGTCAGTGAAGAAAGAGGTATGGACCTCATTCTTCGAGTCCATTTTTATCTGGTTATATCCTGAGAAGGCGTCTATCAAGCTCGGGAGGGCGTATCCCAATGTAAAATTGATAAGCTGGTCAATTCTAGGGAGGGAGAAACAATCTTTGGGGTAGGCTTTATTGAGGTCGGTATAATCGATACACATGTACCACTTCCCATTCTTCTTTTTCATTAGTACCACGATAGCTAGCTACGTCAAGTACTTTTCTTCTCTTACGAAGCTGGCTTTGAGCAGCTTCTGCACTTCTTCCTCGATTACAATTTGCTGCTCTAAGGCAAAATGCCTCTTTTTTTGTTTAACAGGCTGTGCAATGGTGTCGATGTTGAGGCTGTAGGTTGCTAGGTCAGGGGAGATTTTGGGCATGTCGGATACTGACCAGGCAAACTTATCCAAATTTGCTCACAAGAGGGCAATGATTTCGTCCTTCACTTTAACTAGGGTCTTAATCTCAACCTTCGTTGTTTGGTTAGGAGAGTTACCGATCTGGACATCTTCGGTTTTTTCTCTGAGATAGCCCCTTTCGTTCGGTCTTTCCTGCGAGTCCATCTCTAAGGCGAAAATGCCATTACCTCAGGGAACCCCAACATATAGTTCTCATGAGAGCTTCTGATCGCACTTGCATACTCCCATGCCCATAGACGTTGGGAATTTGTCCTTCAGATGCGAAGAGGATGTGATCATCCCAAATGTGTTTAGGCTTAGTCTTCTCAAGAGCACATTATATGGGGAGGGATAATCGATCATAACAAACTCCACAAGTCGTTGTGCTACATGGTTGTTATTGCCAAGTTCTATGTCCAACGCGATGATGCCCTTAGCGCGGACCGTACTTCCGTTGAAGCCGATCAGATTATAGTGGTATGACTTCATCTTTACTGGTAGCTTCTTCTTCATCCTGTCATATGTGTAGAGGAAGAGTATATCGGTGGAGCTATTAGTGTCCACCATGATTTTCAATACCTTAAATTTTGAGATTCTCGCCCCAATAACTAGGGTGTCCTGATAGGGAGTGTTGACCTCTTCAAGGTTGGCATTGGAGAAGTAGATGGAAGTTTCTAACTTCTATCTATTCTCCCTAACTGCTAGTACTTCTAACTAGGCGTTAATCGAGCTGCTAGTGCTCGATCGGCTCCCAAGGTGCGAGCCCCCCCATAATTATATTTATGACTCCATTGGGGGTACGGTCATTGCGGTGGTCGTTATTCTGCTCCACTTGGGTGTCCTTGGTCCGTCGCCTTCGAGGTGCCTTATCAGTGTCATCGTCAAACTTGTCGTTGTTCCACCAATGTGCTACGTACTCATTGAAGAAGCCGCATTGAATGGTGTATCCGATGGAATTCTTCAATTGGAGGCATTCTTCAATTGGAAGCACTCTTCAGTTGTATGGCTGTAATTGTCATGGAACTAACAGTATTTATCGGAGTTCCAGCAACTGGGGTTTCCTCGCATTTTCTATGGCCTTTGCAGCAAGTTTCAGTACTTCACTTAGGAAAAGACCTAGGCTATGGGTCTATTCAGAGGTGTGTACTGGCTATAAATGGGAGAAGGGAGAGGGTCATGCTGTACTAGGTGTTTCTTCTTCCCAGAGCTTTCCCCCTCTAACTTGCTCAGCATCCTTCTGTCAAGGCAATCTTTAATGGACAATTTCTCCTTGTCCTGCTTTCCACCTGACCTTTCTCGGTTGGCATTGCGCTTGGTGCGAATGTTGTCTTCCTCGTTGATGTACTTTTAGGCTTTGTTTCAGAAGTTAACTAGGGTCTTTGTCTTGCTCTTCATAAGCGATTGGAAGAAATCTCCCAGGGATCTAATGCCGAGCTGCTTGGCATGTACAACGACTCCCTTGTCTAACTGAGGGATCTCAACCACAGCGTTATTGAAGTGGGCCACGTAGTCGCACAGGGACTCGCTCTCGCCCTGCCTTACAAGGTATAAGGATGATATGTCCTTGGATGGGGGCGTACTAGCCCTAAAATGGAGGCTGAACTTCCTGGCCAGCTTATCGAAGGAGTTGATCGAATTTTCAGGGAGGTGGTTAAACCACGTTTGTGCTGCCTTCTTTAACAAGCCCAAGAAAGCCTTGCGTAGTATGGCATCTCCATGACGGTGAAGGTTTATGAGGGTATAGAAGTGGAGGAGATGGTCATTGGGGTTGCCTGTGCCATCGTACTGGTCTAGGGATGAAAGTTTGCCATTAGGGGGCAGTACTTCATCTTGGATACCCCTAGTGAAGGGGCTCTTGTCGCTAGCGACTAGCCTAGTGTCGCTAGTAGGCTTGCTCCCTTATTACTCAGAAAGCCGCCTCACCATCACATACAGCTCATTTAAGTCGGCGTTGTCTGCTAGGTGAGCCCGTCGTGCAACTGAATAAATCTGAACTCCCTTCGAGTTAGCTTCGTGCTCATTACTAGCTTGAGCTTAGTCACGAGTAGCCACAAACCTTGCTAGCTGCTGTTGTAGTGGCGAATTAAGTTGTTGATTCCTTCAATTCTGCAAAGGGTGGAGAGTTTATTCGTTGTGACACTTTACTTCTTCCAGGTAAGCTCGGAGCTCTCTATTCTGCTCAACATACTGTTCAACTATGTTCTCTACATGCTCCAAGCGTTCTCCCAACACAGCTCTTGGGAAGCACTGGTTAGGTCCAAGTGGGTTGTTCAACAACTGTTGATTTCTTTGCTCGTCATGCTAAGACATGATGTAGAAAAGCTTGATGTGGGTTATGTGTTCGGTGCGTTTATGATTTCGAGTGTAGGGATTCTCTTTCCCACAAAAAATGCTAAATGTTGTTCCTCAGTTCTTACCGATAATTAACTAAGGTCTGTACGTATTGAGCCTACAAAATAATGCACAATGAAGGGACGTCGGGGGGTTATCTAGTATGGCCACTCCGATACTTAAGTCAGTAATAAGCTTTTTGTATATCGAATACTGAGTACACAGGCTTAGAATGTAGAGTTTGGAGAGAGAGTTACTGTTAGGTAGTAGAGCCGGCCATTGGAGATCAGTTGATGTGAGAGATCTTCTCCTGCAAGTGTGGGAGAGTGGAGCTATCGTATCTGACATGTCCCTAACATTTAAGACGTGACTATTTTATCCTTATCTTGTAGTTTGTAGGTGTTACAGTTTTTCATGGGCCTAGGCCACTAAAGGCTAGGCCCAAGGCCTATAAAGGTGAGCCTAGCGAGGCAAGGCTTGGTGAATCTGGTCGGGCCTGAGAGGTCCCTACCTAAAGTGTCCTGTCAACATCTACCTTTCTCTCTTAATGGGTGACAAAAGTAAACTCCATTGAAAATAGCTTTGAATTTGAAACAATTCACTTCCATTACAACGCTTAGCACAGTAACACGCATGTCATTGCTTGTAACCCAATAGATACATAAGATAATTTATCGCCAACCATAGTACATGATGAGAAATCACTTGAAGTTACTAATAGCAGTATATGCAATCCACCAAAATAGATGTAAGTGGAACTTGAGTACGCATCAAGTAAAAAAAGGCTTAGTGTCTATGCAAGACCTAATGCTTAAATTGAAAAAAAAAAAAAATGGGGGGAAAGCAATCATAAGACAACATAAATATGAAAATATGAAGTCGAAACTCATTGATGTTGTTGATGATGGATGTAATGCCATGTTTACTAAAGGCAAAGCATAAAGATGAGGTTGAAAAAGAGAATAAAGAAGGTAAAACACAAGATAAAATTTATCGCCATTACTGTTAGTCAATGGTAGTTGTTATCGGTTGATGTTCATTACCAGTTGACGAATGGGTTTGGCTTCACTAGGTTTTACACGTATAGCTTTACCAATTCTTGGCTACCATTGATTGTTTGAATAATTATCACTAGTCATTTGGTTATTACTTCTACTCACTCTTGCTGATCTTACCTTTCTATCTCTCTCTCTCTTCTTCTTTTTGTAGCACCTCTCTCTCACTTGCTGCTCCAAAGTTATTAACGGATGATCTTTTTGTACCTTTATATACCATCGTTGAAGCATATAAATGTTGAAAAGGGGGGAAAGGAAAAAAAGAGAGAGATAGAGAGAGAGTGAAATGCAAAGCTAAGAATAAAGAAACGAAAGAAAGATATAATTGATCTTTACTATACTACCATTAGCTACTGGTTACTATTCTTGGTCATCATTCATCATTATTATTTGACAAAAGACTTATGATTTCCACTAGTAATCAACTAACAAAGTTGGTTTTGCTTTGTATCATGTAAGTGATTTCACCAGACATTGTCTGATGTTATTATCTAAGGTTTGTTACTTGATTAACCATTGTTGATGCTTGAAGAAAAGCTTAATATCACCACTCCCTATAGATATTTGGTGTTATCACTTGATAGGGATGGAATAAAGAGAGAGAACTAAGAAACTATTGTCAGCCATGGCAAGTATTTAAAGGAAAAGAGATTTTTTTTTAAATAAAAAATATTTAATGAATTGTGTTGTTGCCTGAATTTAGCTAGTTTTAATTTGTTTCTTTGATCTTGAAAATGGGCTTAGGCTTGCAGAAGAAAATACGGTTAGTTAGCATTAAGAGTTGTTCGACGCTACTTCGATACTTAAGTTAGCAAGTCTGTAAGGGATGGCTAGAAAAATACAAGAACTTGTATGTGTAGGTGCATGCGTCTAAGGGCTTAGCCCTTATTTATGGATGATGGATGAACTATTTTAAGAAAATGTGTCTTATCTTAAATAGAAAACGTATCTTCTTGGATTACTTCTAAATAGGTAAGTGAGTGGTGCATTCTTAATTAGGTAACATATTGTAGTCATGGATGGCTTCGACGTTCAAGGTCTAGAAGGTCTCACGTCAAGACATCCTTGAGCTCCATGGTCTTGGTGGCTTGGGCTCCAAGAGTCCATGAAAGCCCAAGGTTAGGCTTTGTCAAGTTCTCATTGGTAATTCCCATGGTTAGGAACAATCATAGGCTATAATCGATAAGACCTTAGCTTTTTGAGATCACAATGTACCTTTGGATCCTATAGTTTGAGCTTTCTCATCACCAAATTGGAATGAAGAAAATTATATATGATCTAAGAAAGAATCATGATTTAAATTTGAGTTAATGATTTATCATATTCTTAGCAAGATTTGTAAGAAGATTTTGATAAGAGAGAGCCCAAGGATCTTGATGACATGTTTGCATAAAGGAGGAAGATGATAGTTGGATCTCATCCACTTTGCCCAAATCTCATCACTTCTTACACTTTGGTCGATACTCTCACTTAGCTTAGCTCTTCTGGGACCACAATTAGATGTTTTGCTCTCATTAGAGTAATGTCCAAATCTCATGCTCCCAATTTAAGGATACAATGTCAATATTTAGAGTTTCGTTTGTAAATAAGGCACTTACAAAAAATTAATACAAAAATAAGCCCCAGGGGAGACTTAATACAATTTTGGGGGAGTGGAGCATGTGACTTCACTTGCCATCAAAATTTGTACTGTAGTTGAAGAAAAAAAAACATGCAAAGAAGTCGCATGCTGTAAAGTGGGGCATGCAACTTCTTTTACAAATTCCCCTCTAAACAACAGATATCCAATATTCCCCTAAACACATACAATCAGCATTAAAATGAACATTCAAATACAATTAGCAAATTCAAGAACTTTATATCAACCAAGTCATCATCTATCGATCCCCAAATACATACAATTAGAATTTAAAAAAAAAAAGAAGAAGAAGAAGATAAAATGCAATTACAAACTAGGTACATTAGTATCCAATGTCATGGTCTGCAAAAAATGTACTAATGTTTTCCCTTATGATGACCTAAAAATGTGCTATATCCAAGTAGGAGCGATAGTCGTCTCTCTAAAGGACCCACATAAGGCTCAACTAATGAGTCTGAAAAGTCTCTCTATGAGGCGAGGCTAACATAGATGGTGGATGGTGTTGCATACCCCCTTCCCCCCCTTTCCCCATGGCAGAACTTTGCAAGTGCATGCTTAGCCTTTTTCAAGACCCTATTGGCACACCTTAGCCCTCTAAAGGTTGATGAGAAATCTATGTGACATAAGAAGCTATAGAGTTGGGATTGATCTGACTTAGGTCGATCGAATTTCACACTCCTAATGGAACTTCCTCATTTCCTCTACCTCGACCACATGTTTGTCTATCCTTACCTCCCTTAGGGCGAACTCTAGCACGTGACAACTGCTATGTAGGTGGCTTAAGCTGGGAGTCTTCCTCAGGTGGTGGAACCTATGAAATAGGATGATGTGGGATAATACCACCATGGTCCTCCATAAACAGGAGGCTTCCTACAGTAATCTTATGGGCGATCCTTATGTTATTGGTCAACTAAACCAATCGTAGTATATTAACTTATGTAAAAGAAATAATATTAGCAATCTTATGACACGAGCTTTAGTTAGAAATAGTTAGGTATGGTAGATGTTCTAACCAAATGGCCCATAAATATACCCAAGCGTGTGATGTACCAATGAGTGTGTTACTTGTACCATTGGCAGTAGTCGAAGTCTACATCATACATCGGTTACAGGTAAATGACCACGAGTATCGATTTACCCAAGCACGAATACATCACTCGTGCACCTCCCTCCAATCGATTTCTATCATCCCTTTAAGATCTTGTCAATACAATTGTTCGCTTGTGTTTACCGACTAGGGCTTTGTTTAGAAGCCTTCAAACTATCGAATGACATGATCTAGAAAGTGTCACTTATCAATATGGAAGCATATAAGGAGAACTTAGGCTATTCACATATCCCGACTAGCTATGTAAATAGGGGGGAAGAGTTGTTGCAACTCCTCAAAGTAAGACGTGACTTGTCATGAAGTATATGTATGTTAGAACAATATATGTTAATACGTCAGACATGAAAGTTTTAAACAATAAAGTGTGTACCTAGTGACTCGTCTACAGGTTGAACACCTCGCAATACGACTATACCATGTATGTTAGTCCATGAGTCATGTCTCGATTTATTTGCAGTCTACTTACAGCTGTCTACTTGCCAATGGGGTGCCATCCATGGTGGCAAAGCCAATCCTATTAACAAGGGCAATGTATGGGAAATGACCCCATACCTGAACCTGTACAAGGGATCATTGGACTCCTAATGTCATGCACTTCGGATTGTACAGCATCGCATAGCTGTTGATACAGCCATACAAGACATACTGATCCCCAACTAAATGTCCCCATAAGCCAAAATTCCTTTAATATAGGAAGAAACATAAGATAGACATAGTTGGAGGACTTATCTGCAAAGATGAATCCTCCCATCAGCTAGAAAACATAAGAATGAGTGTAATGTTTGACAATCTCCTTGTTAGCATGACTAGGTATAATCTTGAACTTGCTAGCCAGCCATGATAGTCGTATGCGGCCATTCTTAGCATCTGCCTTTGATGGTACATCACCTAGAAATTCTTGGGCTATAGTAGCTTAAGTCTTGTTGGTCCTGCCAGTAAACTGCAACATCATCCACCTTTAGCCCCCACTAGACCTTAATATCATACAATTTAGTGGTCATTTCACCATTCACCATGTAGAAGGTATGTATCTTTGGTCTCCTCATCTCCACTAAGACAGTGATTAAATGCTAGTCCATCTAAATAAAGGGAAATCGACTGACAACCATGAATCCAGCCTCCTCCAAATATGGCACCAAGCGACCATCAAGCGAGATGTGCTCCTCTTCCTTCTTCATTGTCAACTTACATCGTATAACCATAAGGTGGCTTTATCCCTCCAAGGAATTATATGGACACAAATATTAGCATGAAAAGATTCAAACAATGTGTTGAATACATGTCGTAAGTTGTAAAAGAGGTATATGTTCATCCCATATATCTTGGGAGCAATGGGATGCTTGATCACCAAAAGCCAAGATGTTGATGGGGCCCAATCCATCTAATTTGCAAAAGTATTAGACATTTGTTATTGATCCTATAAATAATATGAACCGGTACGAAATATAAACAAGCACTACATTTGTGTGTATACATATGCAAAATCACATAAGACTATTTACCACCCCTATTCAAATTCGGATAACTTCATTTGTTATGTCCTTCCTCTTAATTATTCCACGAGTTAGCACTAAGTTAGCAAAAATTCTATACAGTAATCACATTTGACTCTTTAGCATTATCACTTCCACATAATCTAATTTGATTATACGGCAACTATCTTTACAAGTTTTTCATCAAACATGTTACTCGCATATATTGCACCCATGATTATCAACAACCGACTATAATATTTTTAATCTTCTACAATGACTTATACACCACCAATGCAATTTACTAATTGAAAATACAATTTGTTCAACACAATTCAAATACTTATATTTTCTAAAATTATACCGAAAAAAAAATATCACAACATAAAAAAAAAAAAATACTTCAAAGGATGGGTACAATGATACCGACCAATTCACGTAGGATGGGGAATATTTGAGCACCAATGTCAAAGAGAGAGAGAGAGAGAGAGAGAGAGAGAGAGAGAGAATTTCATACTTGAAGAGAGATTAAAGAGAGATTTCGAGTGTGTGAGAATAATCTATATGGCTAAAAGTGGGTACATATACCTAAGGGGGTTGAAGTTGCATGAGGGGCATATGACTTCCTTTGAATTTCGGTTACACTAAAGTCATGTGCCCTTGGTACAACTTCAGTGTACTCCAATTTTCAACATGTGATTCATTGGGTTTTTTTTTTTTTTTTTTTAGTTTGCATTTATCCCAAACTTGTATTAAGTTTTTCCTAAGGTCCATTCTCACACTAATTTTTCACAAGGGTCCTATTTACGTACCAAACTCTCAATATTTGCAAGTTTAAGGCAATACATTCATTTAAATGGTGCTACAAGATTTTGTACCAAATAAACTGTATCATAGGCACTAGACATACACATAACATACACACTCATATAAACATCGAACTCTATATTTCAAAGTCATGAGTTATATAGAGCACTAGAAATAGCACAGCAAGCTTATAGTACGCATGCTAAGGAGCAACCCGGGTGCTTATTGCACTTATCTATACCACTATCCTTAGACTTAAGTTCGATGAGTTCTTTATTAGGCTCAAAATACAATTATATCAAATGGGTTAAGTCTATTAGTAATTTGGACTAATCATTTGGATATGTGATGACATCCGAGGAATTAGATTTAATAATTGGGATGCCTTAAGGAGTTTAGAGAGCATGGAACATGGTTCGTCAAGACTAGCTAGCTCAATTTTAACCTTATTAGTAGGCTTAGATGCTCAGTAGGTCCATCAAAAGGTACATATCTTCTAGAAACCTCATTGATATCCCCTAAGAAGACTTTTGATATCATTTTGCCATCACAAAGATGATCCAAGGGTGATTATTCATTATTGAACTCTGTAAATACCACCAAGTTGTGCACTTTTGAGAACAAGTAATTAGCTATCAAGCTTTATAGCCAAAGATAAAATAGAGATTAGAAAATCAACAACATCTTACATTCAAGTTAACCTTGCTACTGCTCTAAAGATCAAGAAGAATATATTCAAATCCTTTAGCTGTCATACAAATGCATGAGCCTATTGAAATTGGTTGCTCCTCTTTGTTGAATCCTTCTTATCTTATCCTATTTGAAGTTGTCATCTTAAATCATATCACTCCTCCGGCATCACATGAAGCACGGAACTCATTCTGGACGCACGTGATATGTCTTTGAAAAACCTCGACATTTGCAATCCCAATGACTAATACGTTTTCTCATGTTTCCTTGAATTATCAATTATTGTCCTCTATTTTCATAAGAACAAATTTATGCAACTTTCATCAATCCTTATCTAGCATAAACATGTTCCCAAGGAAATTCTCGTATAAAGCAAAAAGCACCAATAATTATATCACCATCATAATATAGAAACAACTTTTGCAGCTACATTTTTATTACCTTCTTATTAGTTCCCCTGCAAAGATGCCAAGATGAAGCAGCCAAAAGCATGCTTTATATTTTTACTTAACTGATGTGTAGAAGGCCTTTTCTCTCTCCCCTTTATATAAGAATTTCTGCAATAGAATTTGCCAAATGAATGCCATTGCTTGTCAGCTTAGACAATTTCATATAGACTTTGAACACTGAAGCGTAAGAGCTCGATTACTTGTTGCTTTAAAACGATAAGAGGCTTCCTCTTCAACTTTTATTGTTGTCAACTCCTTCTTCAGATGGTGATCCTACTTTATGTAAAATATCTTCACCAATGATATGTCCAAAGAGAAGGCTTTGACTTGCCTGTTTATCCTCAAAGATCAGTGTAAAGATTCCAACAACCAACAAGATGGGAATGATAGGTGCAAAGACCTTTATTACCTGCAACTGCAAGTCGGGGAAAATTAGAATTAACTATTAAAATAAAATTATAAGCCCTAAGGTAGCAAGGTGTTGGCATACATCAATAAAAGTTATACTAAAAATGTAGGAAAATTTAAAAAAAAAAAAAAACCTGTTTCATCAATTTATTGTAACAAAAAATCAACTTATATCAATCAATCAAATTTGTTGAATAAATAAATAGTATTAATTATAGAAATTAGAATATTGATCAATTCAAATTAGTAAGTATGATGTGTAAATTTGATAAAAAAAAAAAAAAAGGTAAGAAATCAAAGTATCTTGGCTCAATCTCATGAATCTGTTCTAAATTTGATTTATTAGAAAAATTTGACAAAATCATTGATTCATTTGATGTTCAAATATATGATTCATTTATAAGTTTACTAAATCGAAGATTTATGGCATTTTCAAATTGACATCCTATGTCACAATCAGTAAAGATTGATGATACATGTATAAGATGTACTTGAGATGGATGTAAAACTATGTGAATAGGTTGTTTGACATTTTTGTGACATCGTGACGTGTTTTTTCTTTTGGCAAGCATGTGACATATGCATCACTATTTATTAATGTTAATCAACGACATGTATTGACTGCTTATTAGTCTATAATAATTATTTTAACAAAAATTATTATTTAATATATTTAATTTAAGATTTTAAGAAAAAAATAATAAAAGAATACAAAATAAAGATAGAAATGAAAATGTGGTTAAATAACCCTTACAATGCAAGCTCAATTGTGGTCAACCATGTATGTTATAGCTTAATGGGTCATGCAATCTAACCATTACCCCCAAATACCTCTAAAAAAAAATGATCATATGGTATTGACTCAATTTTTTTTTTTTTTTTTTATAATTCGAAAGTGGTGGACAACCGTCCACCATTATAAGAGAGTCACATGATCTATCAAGTTATGATATGTGTAGCCAGCCGTCCCAAGGTTAACGAGTGGCTAATCCATCCTCTTTCCAACTTTATAATGGTTGGCTATGCATTGTAAGAATTTATTTTTGTCTCACAATACTTTTCTTTCTTTTTTTTCTTTCAAATTTTCTACATTGATCAAAAGTTGGACATCTGTCTTATGATTAATATTAACAAATGGTAAAGCAATAAAATTCATGTGTTTGTCAAAAGGAAAAACACAAGTTGTGAGTTTGCAAAATCAATAAAAAGAAATGGGTCAAATTTTTATTATCTTCCCCAAAAATTTATTTTGGTATTTATTTCAAACTAATATTTTGTAATCAAACGTACTCCTATGGAACAAAAATTGGTTTTAGGGCTATCTATAGGATGCGGCAGCAACATGATTGACTAGTTGAAATTGTCTTTCTTGAAGTTTTTTAGAAAGAGTTTCAACGATAACAAATTCCTCATGGGTTATATAATGATGATACTACATGTTTCAGTAAGAAAACAAAAGTGGTATGTGAACACAGAATCAGAAGAACTTCCATAGCATAATCACTTGGCAAAACCAAAAAGAAGAAAGTCAATCAAATCAAGGAAAAAGCAATAACTTATAGAAGAAGTGAAGAAGATTAGGAGTTAGAAAAAAGATGTATAAAGACTCTAAATATAACAAGTCAGAATCGAAAAAGGAAGAGCCGGAAAGACTATAAAGAGGAATTAAAAGCATAGAAGAAATAAATGAAGATGAGAGAGACAAACGAAGGTCAAAAGACTATTTTAAAAGAAGTACTGATCATAAGTGTTGAAAGCACCGGAAACACATGATGGCGAAGGATGATTAGAAGCAAAGTGTGAGGTCTTATAATTTTAGACACTAGAATTTTGAGCATCTAATTTAGGAAAATGTACCACTATACACAAACAAGTAGGTACTGAGCAGTAAATATAAGATACTTGCGTAAGTAATTCAATTGAATCGAGATTTTTTTAGTGGATTAAAGGAGTTAATGGAAAAGACCTCATTGGAATGAAAGATGAAAATATAATAAAATAATAATAATAATAGTTAAAATAGTTAATTTTAATATATTATTCTATATATTAGAATCGCTCGAAATAGGTTTCTAATAAAAAAATTTCAAAAAATTTAGTTTGTAAGAAAAATTCTAAGATATTATGAAAGACTAGGATATAAGATATCTAACATTTTCTTTCCACAACAGAAAAAAAAAGGGAATTACTATTAAAAATTAAAAAATATTTAGAGATAAATTATATTGATAATAAAATATTAAGGGGAAAGGAAATAATATGCGAAGACCATATATGTACATCAAATGTAATTATCATGTATAAATATATATATATATATACATAATTACCTAAATTATCCAAATATATGCTAACTATACGAAAAATTAATCAGAAAAATAATAAAAATGTGAAAAAAAGAAGAAGATAGGCAATAGTAGAAAAAACAAGGATTAGTTGTGACTTAACAGCTATGGATGTGAGAGTTTAAGCAATAACACATCTTGTCTATATAGGAAAATGAGAATTTAAGCTTGAGAGGAGAGAGTAATCTCAAAAATTCACTACTTTCGTTCTAGAAAATTTCCAAATCCCTCTCTACATGAAAGTATAGGCAAAATCTAGAAAGTTAGTGAAGATAAATGAGAAAAATTAGAAGAAAATTATCAAAAATCAATGCAAAATCAAGTAAATAGTGGTTCAATAGTACGAATGTGCTTTAGAAGTGTGACACCACCACCACCTATAAGGAAACCCATGCCAAGGTAGGTAGAACCACCCCCCCCCCCCCCCCCCCCCCCCCCCAATGGCAGACTTAGTGCAATGTCCTAGTGAGTATCCAATTTTCTCGATTTTAACTAAATTTTAGTAAAAATATCAAATGGTTTTCAAAAATTATAAAACTCAGTTTTACTAAATATTTTTGCATGTCGATTTCAAATAATAAATTAGATTTTCAAAATTTTAAGTTCATGTATATGGTCTTTAAGAAAAACACTGCATCCAATAATATTCTATTGCATTTTTAAAACCTTGAACAATATAGTTTTGGCTTAATTTTTTTTGTGTAAACTCCTTCAAGACTATATTATCGTGTTATATAATTAGTTTTTCAACTTGTTGAAGTTGGATTCTATGTAAATTTTTATTTTCACTTGAACAGGGTGATGGTGCAAGTTTTTCTAGAGAAAAAAAAAACTTACTTTGATTTTGTGTAACCATATCATATTTTTGTTTTCTCTAGCATATAACAATCGATACAACATAATTTGAGCCTTAAGTTAGTGATTTTATACAGAAATTTGAGTCCAAGATTGAAACAATATAGTTTGAACCCATTCTTTAGCTAGGGTGAGAAATGTGAGTACATGAAGACCTGTTATGGGATGGAATGTAGATTTTATGGAGTTAGGAATCTTACAATGTCGAAATGAAGAAGCTTAGTGTGCTTTTCTAATTGAAAGTTAAGTGAATTGGTGGATATATTAAGGGAATTAAAGAGTTGGAGTAAGGTTAGAAAGTAATTTAGAATGTCATACGATAAAAGGAAATTAACTACAAGAGCGTTTGAAGTTTGGTCAGAAGGTAGTCCAATGTAGTACACTTAATCTTACTTAAAGTTAGAGGGTGAGTTAGAAATTGTTCATATTACGAACTTTAAGAATTTTATAAGTTAGAACCTAAGTGAGAAGGTTCTTTATCAAAATCTTATATGAAGTATCTAGTTAGAACCTAGGTTAAAGACTTTCTAAGACAAAGGTTAGAGCCTTTGCTAAATCAAAATCTATACTAAATAAGAGGTCAAAACATTCGTTGGAATCAACATTACATAATTAATATTTAATAAGTGACTTAAAAACCTTAATTGACTTAAATAAAAGGAACACCTAATTCTTAAAATGAACTCTTATTATATATTGGATCAAAACTGAAGATGTTAATTGTGATATTAAATATCTAGGGATAATTGAAAGAGACCATAGCAATGTATAGTGATGATTAGCATCAAGTGAGATTAACGCTTCATGGCATGTGTATTTTAGAATATTTTGAGGCTTTAATATGTTTTTGGCTTGTAATTACAATTTAGTTATTTGTAGTTTATTGAGAATGTGCTTAGATATTGCCCTGCAACTGTGGAAGCTTAGCTCCATATTGTGATTATTTTGTATATATTGTGTTTTTTGGATGGTTTGAAAGTGATTGATCACCTCAAAAAATAAACTTAAATTCAGCCTAAATTCAAACCTAACATGCATTATAACCCACTATCGAAAAGGATTCTTGGGTCAAATATAGATTTTTCGATGAAAATAGCTGAAATGGTCATTTTCCATCCATAATTAAACAAAGTAATAAGAGAGAAGGTTATGACAAGATTAGAAACCATAATCCAAAGGTAATCTCGGATGAAGGATATTCTCCATTGTAAAAGCTCTAGTTTAACTTTGATGAGTATGTGATATCAAACTCCTTAACCCAAATTAAAGCAAACGCTATTTTTCTATTCTCATGACAGATCGGATAACATCATGCGATGTCACTTATTTATTCTCGTATTGCATCTGATTAACTCAATTGAAAACCTTGATTATTTTGCCTCGAATATATACTTTTGTCTCCATCTTATTTACTAAGTAAGTCATCACTCATTTCCCTATTAATTCTTTTGTAGGTCCCGAGTTACAAACCAAGTCTCACCCACTTCTCTAATTAGAAGGTAATGGGTCGAGGAGTAAGGATAAAAGAAGATATTGCTGGTCTTTTGTTTTCTTTTTATCAACTCATGTAACTTTTGGGGGGAAAATAATTGGTTCTCCCTAGCTGATCTAGTAGTTTTCAACTCTTGGTCTATAATATAAATAACTTAAATTTATAATTCACAAGTCTCTTTAAAAAATGTAACTTTTTAATGTAAATGAAATCTTGTAACTTTGATTAAAAACATAAATTCTATACTATAGGTTTTATCGTGAAAGGTTATTTTAAAAGAAATATATCTCAAATTTTATAATAAATAGGTCTTAAATTAGGCTCTTCGAAGTGATTGAATCGAACAAGCCTTATGTAAATCAAATTTATGATAGTGGCTAGAAGTTAACTTGTATCATAACATAGTTCATACGATAAACTGTTAAGACTCTACCATCCTATACCTCCTATCGAATGGATTTCCTTACAAATGGTTGTTTACTTTTGGTTGCGATGATTTATTTTGTTCAAAGCGAGAGTTGTAATCTTTGATGAAGACAAGAGTTGACCGAAGATTGTAGACAGCAATTGATTCTAAGTATCCTTTTAGTGTCCCTCTATGGATAAGAAGTAGAACGCACCATCACCTACAACTTTTTCCTTCACCAAAGGCTTCCACAAAACGAAAAGGGGCAGCATCGTCGTATGCTCGACATTAGTTGCCCTGGTTTATATCTCAGATAACCTACTTAAATATGGCCAATCTGTCACCCAACCTACTTAAATAACCTAAAGGCTTGGCCCCATCCCGTTTAGAGAATGATCCCCTTATGACACGACTTAGTTAGTTATTGTTGCAGTTTAGATAAAATTTAAACCACCACCTCTCTAAAAGCATGGCTCATGCCTTTCTCTCTCTTCCCTCCTTAGAGCTTGTCCATTGGTCCGGTGATCCCTTCCTTTCATGTTCAAGTGATTGCTCATCGTTTAGGCCGATGAATGAGATTTCTGCTCATTACAGTCACCTCCAAGATTTTTCGCACCTGGATATTACTAGGACCCTTATGCCTCGACTCTTGATTAAATTAAGCTGCCCACTCGAAGTGCGCCTTGTGACCCACAACTAAAAATGAGCCTTGCAACAAGAAGCGAACATTCCCTATGCTGCGGTTCCCTCTGGTCCATTCTCGGGTTAGGTTAGGAGAAGATCCAAGCGACTGCCTTAGTGGATCCAAATGCGCTCATAAGGCACACAAGAAGAAATAGTTTGAAAAGATTCGGTTGTTTAAAATGAATTTGAAGATTCAAAGCGAAGATTTACTAATATTAATTTAAGTTTGTAAAAAGAATTAAATTCTTAGATCAAGTATCCCCTATCCATGGGGGCGTGGCCAAGAAGCAGCCAATTGTCTGCCCCTTCCACTTGGCCTTTCTTCACTATGTGAATAAGGTCTTACTATGTATGGGCATTCTAGGCAAGTTTGAATAAGTTGTTGGTCGAAGGTTTGGACCAATCGCAATTCATCACCATCTTGCCCGCTTCCAATTGATGACTGATTATTATATTAGTGTTGACCTAAGCCCCTGTGCTGGAGCTTGGCTCTTGAATCGTACGTAAGTTGCCTTGTATGGCTCTTCCTAAGAACTTGAAGCCCCCCTCTCGCTAAATAGATGGAAAAAAGAAAAATGCATTTCATTTACAAGACAAAAAAGACTTTATCAAAAAGCCTATTACCGAGTAGGGGCAAAAATGCCACAAGTAGATACATAATTTCTACTCAAATAAGACAATTAAAAATTAGACAATGACAGAGCACTCGACTGAAAGAATGAGTCACTTGGGAAAAAAAAAAAAAAAAAAGAGAGAGAGAGAGAAAGAAGAGAAGTTGTACGTAATTTCAGTTCCTGCAACGGTTCAAGTCGGTGATCAAGTACAAGAAAAGAAGGCCAACGACGGTGGCTTTCTATCCAGACCCCCTTTTTTCTATTTTTAGTAAAGTGTCGCAACTGCTTTTTTCTCACTTTATTAGACTGAAGGGACATTACGACGACGTACACGGAGGGACGTCAAAAGGTGTCTGGGAGAAGATGACCCGACTATAGACTGCAGATGGCGAAGAGTCGAGGCAAAGACCTCTTTATTAGCTAACGGGGCATGCCCTTCTAGCATGGGTGTGCTATCGACTATTTCTTTCCTCCCGCTTATTCTTCTTCCCTTTTGGCTCGGGGCACGAGAAGGACTCAAAACAAAGAAGGTTTTTGGAACCGAGCTTGTATCAGTACTTCGGTCTTAGATGGAAGTTACATAAACAAAGACACCCTCTTAACAGCATCGGCAAAAGCCAATGCCCTTCTATAAAAGGAAGGCCCACGGCTTCTTTTTTATTTGCAGTGGTCACGAATGAGCTCAAGTAGTTCGAGGTTCTAAAAGAAATAACTCGAGCGAAGCGAGAGGTTACTTGTCACTCGACCGAAAGGAGAGACTGAATAGAATGAAGCTCAACCAATGGGAGAGGTTTGAAAAAGAGACCCATAACATTCTTCTCCTACTCAATCTCGTTCCGCCAAGAAAGATCTTCAATTGGTTTCTTACTGACTTCATTACTTTGATCTGATGAAATCTGACCTCAATAGTTTCCCATTCTATTGGACCAATCACTACCCTAAGACCTTGTTAGCGGAACTGGGGAGCGAGCAAAGCTCGTCTGCCTTCCCTAAGGCGTAGCTCGAGTGATCCCCCCAGTTCCCAGGCCTAAGTTCACCTGCTTTTAGTTTTTTTTGTATCGATCACTTCTCAAAAAATAAAAGATCTTTCTCTTCCCTCTCTCTTATGGGAAACCTCTTTCACTATCCCACCTCTATATTCAAGGCTTTATCCCTCGGGGAACGTAGTACTTAGAATTATGAATTGAAGACCTACCACCTAGAAATGTATCTACTCACATTACAAGAATTAATTTATCAAGGAAATATATGGATAATAATGGTCAAAGACAGATAAATCAACGATTCGAGGAATATGCAAGGAAAGAGAATATAAGTAAACATTTGACAGCCGAGTAACTCGTAAAGATAAGTAATAAAACCATAGTTGCAAGAGAAGTTCAAATCAAACGCCTACTTCCATTCAAGAAGCATTTCGTTGGAAGAGAAGCTTTATAAAGGAGACTTCGCAAAGGTCAAAAAGACAGTAAAAGAACAAACAAGAAACAAAAGAAAAAAAAGGATCACAAGAATAATTTTAATTAAAGAGTTCATTTTATTGTTCATGGAGATACAATGCAAACGCATAGACAAATATATTTTTTACCCTCATCAAAAAGCTACTACACTCTTTAAACTTAATGATTACTAAAGGGAGGAGTGAGATTGGCCCTATTATACTATTGTATTCAAAGAAGTGTGAGGTTGGGTAGAATATGTGATGATAGCTCATGGAGAGCTTGTACACCTCTTTAAATCTTTTTCTCAAATAGTAGAATGTGCCAATGTAGCTTGATAGGATGTAGTACTAGGTGCTGAAAGGGTAGACCAACTCATTAAGAAGAACCATTATATATGGCCACTAATTTCGTAATCACTATGCTTTTACTGTACATTCAAATTTATATTTATATTGCAACATGTTATCTGCATAAATTTTGGTTCATCATACAATATCATAAGATCTCATGCACTGTCATATCTAAGCAAGTCAATATGTGAATCTAAGTAAATCAGTTAAAATCAGAAGAAACTTTCCTGTCGAAATCTTTGATCTAAATTTATAGATTCTGATATGTTAGATTCAAATTCCATTTTCATCATGTAAGCTATCATCAAATAGTCAAGAAGTGTTTTCAAGTTTTTAGCAATCGGTTCAACCCCCATCTTCACTGTTCGACATAACCAACAACCTTCCTTAATATATCTTCCTCAATATAGCTCAACGTGCAATTGAGCTAGATGCTATCGATAGAGTTGAGACAACTTGAGGAAGCTTTCTGAATAAATAGAGATGTCTTTCGTGGACGAAAGAATATAAGAAGAAAGAACTCAAAAACAAATAAAACAACTAAAAATCTTACCTTTACTCAAGCTGCAGTCGTTAGATAATAATAATAGTCAAAATAATGCCTTGTATAGCTGCGTAATATCACTGCAGAGTTACTTACTTCATTTTCAGCAGAGCTTTTCCAAACATTATTTCAAATATTCTGGAACATACCAAGTTAGTCTACACATTCCGCAAGGGGGAAAAAAAATCTCTGGCCTATCTCTGCAAAAATTTACAAGGGACATGGAAAAGAATGCAAATTTTTGTATCCACAACGATCTGGGCATAATCCAAATACAATATAGCTGCAGGGAAAGAGGAGAGAAGCCAAAACCTCTCATCTTAGATCATATTTGAAGACTAGCAGCTATTGCACCAGCGAGACTAAGAACTTCAAACGGGGGTCGGTTCTTCACATGGGTCACCGTACGGGGACATGAATCTGTTATCCAAAAGTATGTTAAACTGTTATCAGGACCCCCTGCACAATAAGTTTGAGAGACAAAAAGGAACTGTCAGAACAGATGTTGGTAAGGATAATACGATGCAACTAGCACCAAAGCCCTGGAGGGAAAAATGATACACTCCTTTCAGCCACAAACCACTTCGGAAAGCAGCCACTATATTTTATCAAAGGTGATACTATCGCCCATGAAATTTAAGGATTATTCTTTGTTATGATTTTGACAGTTAAAAGATAAATGTATTCTTGGCTATTTCCTGTATGAATCAGTGCACATGGGCATTTTGTGCAAGTTTTAGTATGACATTACATGGATCAATAACAAACTAATCACATATCAAGAGCCATGTCCAAATCATCGCTTGCAATGAAAAAACTTTTTTCCTACACTTTCATATTAGATAACTAAAGAAAAAAAGACTGCCTGTACCTACAGATATTAGACTCTCTCCCTGATAGAGCAGTTGCTTTAAAGAGGTTAGGAAGAAAAATTTGGACAGCAAAATGGGTGAAATACAAGTGAGGAAGCATAAAGACAAATGCAACCTAAACGACTGGCAACATGTATCTATACAAACTTAAGAATTACCTCCATCATCATGTTGAAAGCGTTCCCATGACTTGTTGGGAAATATACCATGTGTCACATAGGCACTGACTTTTGCTGCACCATGAGCAGCCAACACTTTCTGAGAAGAGCACATAAATAAATGCTCAGCTTTTACGGTCCAATGATTCATCAACAAAACAGATTCTTAGCTTACGAGTATACAACCACTTAGCAAAGCAAGATAATACAGGCTAAACTCTAATCCATGATTGCATGTGGATGGTGCAGTAAGACTAAGGGCTTTCAATTAATATTTCCTCTAGAAAGAAAAGGGACAGTATACACGCCTGTTTCAACGGAAAAGGATATAAAAACATCACATGTCCCTTGGACAAACTTCCTTCAATCTTATAATTAATTTAATAAACAAAAAAGATTTAGCATGTGACTCAATGATTATACATGAGGTACAACCTTATGGCCCTTCTATCCTTAAGAAGTACAAAGAAGAAAATATTTTTCACCCTGTCACCATGTGAAAAATAAAGCTTGTCTGTAAGCCAAAGACTGCACTATTTGATGGGAATCAAGGCCCTAAGAATCTGTTTAGACCCAAGATTAAATAGAATGTAAAGGTTTTTTTCCTCGTAAGACTATTGAGTTGTTACCAGTTTATTATATTCCCTTATTATAAGGCCTTTATCAATGTCAAAAGTTCTGAAATCTGAATCGTTTCAATTGTGGCGATCTTTATTAACTAGAATTACCATAGGTCATATTGGTCACCTAATTAATTCCTTTATTGTTTTCTCAATTATAGAAACTCAATATATTAATTCATCTTTTGAACATTGCACCCAAAAAAAAAAAAATATTCATTTTTTTGTTATCTAAAACTTCAAAAACATAAAAAGGACCAATTTTTTCATTGGCTGTGCAATAAAGATTGTGTCTTTGATCCATTCCTTCGATTAAGGCACATTATTTGGTATTAGAGCACCTATTTGACAAGCTTTGATTGGTAAGTCGTGAAATCCCATCAATCTCATCTTTCAGAATTTCTATTGTTGAGGTGCGACTTATTGAGGTGCCTATTGAATGTGGTTGAAGAATTGAAATTAAGCATTTTGATTCAATTTGATAAAATAATTGCGATATGTCTAGTGGGAGTGTTAATCAGGCAGGTAAAGGTCGTAATGGATGGAGAAGGGCATTGATGTACTAAAGTAGCCCTAGAACAAATACTCAGGGAATTTGGGGAGGGCACATGAATGGAACAGTAGATGGACAATCAGATAGCACATGAGGGCGTGCACACAGGAATGTTGGAAATGTAGTTGAGGGTGGTGCTGATAATTATAAAGTTGAGGTTTCGTGAGGAGTCGAAGGTAATTGATGATTTATAGGTATGAACACTATAAAATTGAAACTACTGCCTTTTTCATGATGGTGGATCGGTAGATGCTTATTTTTACAGGGAGTACAAGGTAGAAAAGTTATTTAAATAATATAATTATGATGAATCGACCAAGTTGCATCTAGCGGCACCGGAATTTACAGGATATGTCTCGCTATGTGGAAAAATCTTTCGAGTCAAAGGAGGCAACATGGTGAAGTAGAAGTTAATGTCTGGAGGGAGACGAAACAATTATCACATGTGGCCTGCACCTAAATACTACCACCATGATATTTATGAAACTTCAGTCCCTTCAATGGGGTGGACTTAGACTTAGTGTAGAGGATTGAAATAGGGACACTAAGATGTTCATGATTTGTTGAGAGCTCATGGAGCCTAACAAGCAAACCATTGCCAAGTTTGTGATAGAGTTGAAATTTGAAATCTCCCACGTGATGAAGTTGCAGAAATTTGATAGAGTTGAAATTTGAGATCTCCCATGTGATGAAGTTGCAGAAATTTGATAGAGTTAAATTTGAGATCTCCCATGTGATGAAGTTGCAGAAATTTGATAGAGTTGAAATTTGAGATCTCCCATGTGATGGAGTTGCAGAAATTTGATACTTTGAGGAAGCTATTCAATTGGGACTTAATGTAGAGAGAGAATGAAGGAGAAGCCCATTAAGTACACCTTTTTTAAAAAAAATATATCAAAACTTGTTAGTTCCCCCGGGTTTGCAAGAGATTATGATAGTAGGTATGAGGAATAAACTATGAATAGGGATTTGGAGTATGGGAGGAGGATTGCCAAGAAATTTGATCAATGTGGCAGTAGCAAACATAGAAAGCCTTAAGCAGCTCATGTGCAAGAATAACCTAAAAAGAAGACAAGGATGATGAAACATTTTAAGTGTTTAGGATATGGTCATTTGGTTGCTGAGTGTACGAATAAAAGAATTGGTCATCAAGGGTAAAGCTCTAAAACTAGAAGTAGAGGAGCATGTAGAAGATGTGGAGGCTAAGATGAAAAAATATGACAATTGAAGTGATAGCTCTTATGCAGTGGAAGGAGGGATTATGGCTATGGTATTCAGACATGGTTTGAATGTCAATACTCCGGAAGAAAATGGGCAAGGGGGATATTTATTTCAACCCACAATTTGGTGAAAGGCAAGGTATGTTCTCTTATTATCGATGGAAGTAGTTTGTACTACTTTTGTCCATGATATGGGATTAAAGATTGTACCACATCCTAAGTGCCTTTTAACATTGGGAAATGCATAAATGAGGACAATTATGATGTAGTACCAATGGATACTGCACACATATTATTAGGGATTCCATAACAATCAGACAAAAGAGTGATTTATGATAAGTTCAAGAATACCTACACTTTCATAAAAGATGGACAGAAGATTGTACTCTTCCCCATGAGTCAAATTGAAGTTAGAAGAGAACAGGTTGCTAAGGGTACACAGAAGCAGTGTATGAAAAGCCAACTCCCTTGGAAAGCTTCATGTTTTCATCATAGACCAAAACAAAAACCATCAGATTCAAGTGCAAACCATCAGATTCGAGTGCAAATCTTCGCCAACCTAGGAAAAATTATGGGAATCAAGGCACTAAGAATCGATTTAAAGACCCAAGAGCAAATAGAAGTTAAACCTGGGAGGAGCAAGGTAGGAAGCAAAAGGATTTTGCTGATAAAAGGATGCTGCAGAATTGTACAAGAAGAAAAGATTCGAACACTTTATTAAAAGCCCAAAACATCTGTACTATAAAGAATTCACTTCAATAAAATTTTCAGAATATCCTCTACGAGAGCTGGAAGGTGTTTCCCTTGAAATAATGATCCAGACTCTTTGCTAATGTTCCAGGCTCTTTTATATTGACAAATTCAGGATTGTTTTCATTTTTATTTACATTGTTTTCATGTCCTATTTTTCATTTTATGATGGTTCTGTCCTTATTAGTTTACTAGGTTATTAAAAGGCTATTTTCTTTGTAAGATGGACAAGTTGTTACCAATTTATCATAATTTCTTATCTGAGACTTCTATCAATATTGAAAGCTCTCTTTCTTGATCTTATTGATTGGGTTCTTAGGCCTGTGGTGACATTTATTAATTAGACACTCCACACTTTAGTTCGTTTATTAATTAAATTCTAAATCAATATTCATTTATATCCTTGTTATTATCATTGTTATCCCACAAACACCAAAAACATCAAAAAAATCCATTCTTTTATTATCTAAAACTCTAAATCCACATAAATGACCAATCTTATCATTGGCTGCACAAATTGTCTTCAATCCATTCCTAGATTAGGGCACATCACTGGGTCCCTAAAGGAAAATTGTTTAGAGAATATCAATTACCAAAATTAAATTGCATACTGCTCTACTAGCCTGAATTTGCACATTGACCATCCTCATGTGCTCCTTTTTAGAGTAATTAACCCTGTATGTGCAAGGGGTTCACGTACCTGACACTCAATTAGTGTTCCACCTGATTGGACCAAGTCATCCACTATAACAACATGCCGTCCTTTAGGGTCTCCCTCCTTAAGACGAACGATCCTTTGGTCACCTTCACGAACTTTAGCACAAACAATCTGAGGGGAAAAAAAAATATTGGTGGCTAATTCAGAAGGTATACAACAATAAGCAAGCTGTTTCAAAAACTCAACAGAGCAATGACCACTCTATGCCAAGGAGAAGGCATTGATCATTTAAGATCCAAGATTACGTATTTAGTTTATACAGAGTAAAAGCAACAAGTTTACTTGACTGTATGACCACAGGTTGCAATTTCAAATCCAAATCAGAAGCTCCATTCTTCACAGAACAGTCCTAAGCTTTTGATTTTTTGTGAATACTGCAGTCTTCTTTTTAATCAAAAAGTAAAAGGTACAATCAATGTCTTAGATAAGGAAAGGGCTTTTTATCTAAAAGAATTACTCTGCAAAACCTATCCAAGCTTTTGGTATTGTGATTGAGATGCAATTCATGATTACTCAGCATACCAGCACTAGATTTGAAAAATCTAGCATTAAAATAAGCAACCTGCAGAAATGAATACCACAAGCACTTTCACAGGATATATCAAGGTTAATGCATCAGACTGCATAATTATTGTAAGGTTATAGATCAGGCTGCTTTTTCTTGTAGTAATAACTTTCCATGATTACAAGAAACAGAAGGAAATTAGCATGCTAGTAATGATAACATACTGTAGGGAAATGTTGCAGCTGTTTGTGAAACCGTTTCCATGCACCATCATCAGGAAACGCAATAGATATCTGCACATGAATATCCATCCTCCAAACAGAGTTAGAACTGGAAAAAGGAATGCTGTTGAATCTAAACACACCATATGAGAGGTGCCCAATACAGATTTTGAGAGTCAAAAGATGAAATTTACAAAAGTTCATAGTATGACTAACACATATGAATGTATACATGCCATCCACATAATCGATGCATGTGTGTGCATGTGCATGTGCATGTGTCTGGGTATATACATTATTATATGAGGATAGCAATATTCATGCAAAAAATGTAGATAAGATAGAAGACAGAACTACTTGTATTGTCTCGGTTATGCATTAAAATAATTCCACAGTGCTAAAAAGTACAGAAAAATGGAGCATTCAGACTCAACATTCAATATATTACATTGTTCGAGTCAGGGAGTTGTAGGAGTCTATTTTTTAGCAATGGTATGCCACTCTCAAAGCATGGTAAAATGTTGTCACCAAAGTAGAATCTCTCCTACAAAATGGCAAATGAATATAATGTCAGGTGATGGAGAGTAAAAAAACGAAGACAAAACTCAATACATGAATGTGAAATCTTCATGACATAGAAGGTATCTGTGGTTGGAGGCCATGCACAAACCTGCAAGGCATGGATATCAAAAGTGACCAGACTAGTAGGACCGCCCCTTGAAATGGGTGCATTTGACAAGATCCTAGCAAGGGTAAAAGCAGTTGCAACATCCCCCTCATCCTCCATACGCTCTGAAGTTCCCGTTGGAAAAAAGGGAAGGACTAGAGTAAATGAAGAAATGAACAATTTTGGCAATGCATAGATGATGGAGGATTGCTCAAATATTACCCCTGGGGAACTAAATGAGGCCAGAAAAGCAACATGCAGTCCGCGGATCCCTTGTGCATTGGGTATAAATAAGTTGGGGAATCCATCATCAAAAGTCCTGTAAAAATGAAAACAGAGAGAGCATTTGCATTCTGGACAAGTAGTACACAGTAACTGACCACATAAAACTTTATAGACCAGAGGTAAATAACACTATCCCTAAATTAGATATTTTCTTCACTCAACAAACTCAAATTTCACATTTAGTATGAACACACAAGGAGGGGGCAAGAACTAGACTAGCCTTTTAATTACAAAAACAAGAATTATACAAAGGTTGAGAATGTTTTCTTATCAGAATTTTAAAACTCAAGTGCAAATAACCCTATACATGTCTACTTCTACATATTTGAATCGAAAAACTCTTTTTACCTTCAGATGCATTAGCAATTCGACAAACATGGTCCATGCCACAATCAATTAAAATATCACGCAGATAAAGAAATCAAAAGATCAAATATTAAATTCACATTTATTTATTTGAAATCAATAAGCCGTAAAACAGAACTCGAATGCATCAGCTTTATTGACTAAGATGACTATCAACTGTAATTATCAATCGAGAAACCAAAAGGCACAGGTTTACCCCAAAACTTGGTTAGCACAATTAATAAGAAAGTTCATAATTTTCAATTCATAGGATATACATTTCACTAGATAGATAAGTGTACTAGAAATTGCAGATTTTCCTTGAGAGTCCCGACCCTCAAAACCAAAATCGAATTTGCAAACCCTAATTATCACTAATCAATCAAAACTAGACATGCCTTCAACCACATTGCCTGAATTATAGAGCATTAAAAAACTTTTCTTCTTAAATTTTAACCTCCAATCAATACTCCGGAGTTCAATGGCGTCAGACTGCGCAGCGACTCTCTCCGCTAATTCCTCCATCTCAGTATGGTAGAAAAGACAGACTCTTTTGGCACTCTTGGACAAGGAAGAAGACGAAGCCATTGGAATCATAGAAGGCGAGACGGAAGGAAGAGAAGGATTGTGGAAATTCTGGATGGGATCTGGACCGGAGAAGTAATCGACAGTTCTCCAACTCGGCTGAGATTCGTCAAAATGAGTAATACTACTGCATCTGCATGGAATGAGTTTGAGGGTTGGGGGTTTGGGAAATGAGGGTTTCGAGTGGGGAAGGAAGTGTCCAGAGAAGTTTTGAGGACTGGAGGAGTTGTGCTTCAGGTGTAGTGGTTTTAGTGACTGCGGTGGTTGCGGTGCCGCCGCCATGTAAGGATGGGCGAGAGGAGAAGGCGGCTGAAGCGGTTTCGTTGGCGGCTGTCTGCTTCACGCCGTCCTATTCATTTTCAATACAAAATAAATAATAATAAAATGATAGGAAGGGAGTTTTACATTGCATCATACATCTATATTTAAGGTAATATATTGGCACGTTCTTAAAAACTTTAAAAATGGCATGGATTTTTAATTTTTTAAAAAAATTGCACATTCATTTCCCTTAAAATAAGTATAAGTCTTAATATTCATTTTTTGTTTATGATTGATTTTCGTTTCGATATACAAACACTTACAACACACGAAAACGACTTCGAGGTGCCTCGGATAATACCATTTATAGTGAATCATTTGACTAAGTTTGGATATTGGCCCATTAATATAAACTTACACAATAATTATCTAAAAATATCTATTAACAATTGCCCTCTACTTTCTTTGGTGATAAAGTTAGAAAAGAGAGTATTTAAGGAAGTTAATTTAGTAGGGATTTTTGGAAAAGTTTATAATCTTAACCTAAAGACTCGAAGAAGCAGAAAGCGAGAGTAGTCGGAGCATTTGAAGTGGCGAGGGTCTAAAAAAGCCGATGTGCCTCAAGAGGCGAAAGCGCCTGAAGAGGCAAAAGCCTAATGAAGCTGATACATTTGAAGAGATGAGGGCCTAAAGAGGTCAAAGCACCTGAAAAGGCGAAAGCCTAACAAAGTTGATACGCTTGAAGAGACGAAAGAGCTTGAAGACATAGAGGGCTTGAAATGGTGAAGGCTTAAAGAGTTGAGAGCACTTAAAAACGTAGGATTGCCTTAGGAGGCGTGAGCGCTTGAAGAGGTTAGAACACCTAAGCAAGTGAAGCGCCTAAAGAGCGAGAACGCCTCAAGAGGCGAAGCACCTAAAGAGGTTCGAATGGCCGAAAAGGCTAAGGAAGCATGCAAGCCACCTAATTTGGGGTGACCTGTACTAAGTAAGGCTATAAAATAGACTAATAGCCTTTAGTCCATTAAAATGTAGGACTTTTGGTTAATCTATTTACAATCCGAACAAAGTGTTGGATCAAAATAATTAACCCACTGTAGTTTAGTGGCTTAGGGCTTTTAAATGGCTCATCATCAATTAAATTGACTAAAGAGCAATAAGTTTATATCAACTCATTATCTGTAATGTGTAGGACTTTGAGCCATTAAAGAGTAGCCCGTTAGTAAGTTACGTTTACATAGGCATAAAGCGAAGGGGTTTCATTAGCCCCAATCTATTTTTGAGTTTTCATACTCTTCTAAAGAAGTAGAAATAAGCTTGTTAAAGTTCAAATTATGGAGCATGATGTAATTAGATAATGCATCATTCATAACTGAATGCAAACATTATTAAATGATCGACACAAGGAACAATGATCAAGCACATGTCCTCAAAATAAATTATTGAATGAAGCAAAAATAACGAAGAGAGAAATTTTACTCATCTTTTCTCAATGAGGATCAACATGTGAATAAGGCTTGAAGTGTAGTAGCCTTAGCGTTGTGTACAAAGAGTAAACCTAATAGTGAAATCTTACAGAGGATGGCTCGGCATGGTGCTTCTTAACCACTTGGCACTGAGCTCCTTGACCACTCAGCAAGTTGAGTTGTTGGAGCTTAATATAGAATTGAGCTCAGTTACTATTTTGAGAAGCTTGAAGTTTGTATAAAACTTGGACATGGAAACTTTGTGAATCCACCACGATTAACATAAGCACGGTTCAGTTGTCATAGAGGTGAAGATTGATAGTAGATGCTTACAATATTAAAGAAGGTAAAGGAAGCTTGTTGCTCATTACTCTACGGCAAATGGCTCAACGCACTTAAACTGGCACGACCCAAGAGCAAACAATAGTTCGGTACACACATATTATCATACAAATAAAGGACCAGTTAGGTACATGTGCTTGACACTTAAGTTAGGCACATGTGCTTGACACTTAATTTACAACAATAAGCTTGGAAAAAAAGCAATTTGGTCACTATATCATGGAGCTTGGTTTTAAACCTAGCATAATAGCTCGGAGCTCATTATCTTCGAACATGGCACCATAAAAGTTGGTGCAGGATGTGAATAGCATGGTCTCAATGATGGAAAGAGCTCGAAACTGACCATCTAAATGGCTGTTCCGCTACCTCCCTACAACTTATCAACCGTTAGCATAGGACTTAAAGTTTCTATTTGGTGAACAACTTGGCACAAAAGCTTTTCAGCAATTTGACACAGCCATGGAACTTCCACTACTTGGCTAAAAGGAGTTTAAGGCATTGACTATTGGTAGGCCGATAGAAATCTCTTGACACGGCATGGTGCTTTGGAATTTGGTTGCTCTAAAGTACTCGACCTCTTAACTATTCGAAGGCTAATAAACATTTCTCGACATGGCACTGACCACAAACTATGATTCAAAATGAAGCCATACCATACGATGATCTAAGGCAACGAGAAACTAAATGTCAAGCCGATACACTGCAGTAAGCCATTTGATATTGATGGCTTGGTAATCTGTGAATAGAGCTTTGGATTTGCTTAGGGTTGCTCGACCTTCTTAAAGTTTAGTGTATGGATTTAAACAATTTCGCACAATGGAAGGAAGCTTGAACTTTGTTTTGTTCAGCACTTAATCTATTTGATCGGTGTGTTCATTGAGCTTAGCCCTTAAGTAGTCGACTTCTCGACACTTTGTAGGCCAATAGAATTGTTATTCAATACTGTTGTTTATTCAGTACATATTGCTGTTTGGCAGACCATGGTCGAGCTATGTAAGTCGTCGTTGTTGTTCTTCTTACCAAGCTAAAGGTGCTGTCACGAAGCTTGTATTCCCATTAGCTTGGTGCTACTATGTCCAATTCGAGTCATTTTTGTTAGATGGCGCTCAAGAAAGTTGCTGTCAATATAACTCGGCGATGAAGTAGAAGTGTTCGATGTGTTATTAGACATCACGACATGGACATACTCGACATCTTGGCAACGTCGCAAGCTAATAGAGAAGATCGGCTTTTTGGCTGCCTGGCATAGTCAGCAACTCGGTGAATGATAATTTAGCATGGTGTTCTGCTTAGCTAATAGATAACTCATCTATTGGCTTAATGTCTAAAGTGATGCTCGAATGTTGGCTCACTAAAGCTCAATTGCGTAACTCGGGAACCTATCATAGTAATTGTTTGGCAAGAACTTTTGAGAAGGTAGTTGTTCTGTAATACCTTTCAGCAAGCTATGGCTGTGCTTAGTTCATTGATTGGCCAAAACAAAATAGCAACTCAGCCCTTAAAACTCTATTCCTTGCATTGTAAGCTACCAAAGCCCTGCAAGTTGCTGCTTGTAAAATACAAAAAATCTCTCCCTGAGGCCTTTACGGGATGATTGGCGCAGCTTTTCTTAACTTGGCACTTAGATATTGTAATTTCTCGAATTGATAGATTGGTAGACTTTGATTCGGCACATACTATTTGCCTCAAGGACCCATCGTTCGAGCATGGACATTGAAATCTAGCATGTCCTGTTGTGTGGGTCTAATCTAGTATGGACGTTGTCGTCACCAACGGTTATATATTGGCCATAATGGGGTTAGTTGGGCCAAAAGAAAATCGCCACAAGCAAGAAGAAAACATCTATGTGCAAGAAGAAAACCGTCGCATAGGTAAAGAAAATCATCTCGCACTTAAAGAAAATTACATTATATATGAAGAAAACCGTTATACGCTAAAGGAAAAGCATCATGCTTCCATGTTTCTTGTCTCACTCATCCAAGAAATGTATTCTAATACAGTAGAGAAATCCGATTGAAAATTATTAGGGGGTGATCAGTATATGGCTTAAGTATGCAAATTAGATACTAATAAATTCGTTCGGAGGGATGAAAGTCCTACTGGATTTTTTTTTTCTTCCATAACATAGAAAATTGTAGCAATAATTATACGTTCTCACAAACAGCGCCAATTGTTGATGGTTGATTTTCATCCCAGTTACGAACATCTACAAAACATGAAAACGACTTTGAAGAGCGTCGAATGGTGCTCTGGCGCGACATTAGGCCGAGAAATGTTGAATAGTTAGAAAAAATAAGAGAATGGAAAATGGTCTCCTTACTTGAGGGTTTTGCTTCGTATTTATAGTGAATCAGTGGAGATTAACTCTAGACCGGGTCATTAGACCTAGTTTAAATATTAGGCCCACTAATATAAGCTTATACAATAATTATCCAAAAATACCTATCAACATGTATAAAACTGACATGTACACTAATGTTTAATTAACTAAAATTAAAAAAAAATAAGGAAAAGCAAACGAAAGAAAAGGAAAATGTAGAAAATATAAAATGATTGAATATATACTAGAAAATAAACAATAATAAACAGAAAATTACAAGAAATAACTAAATGTTATTTTTATTATCAAGTTAAATGTTGTCAAGCTTCAAATCGAGACAGACTAATTGTCAAGATCCGCAGCTTTCTTTAGCATACAATTAGATCATGCGATACTTACTATCCTACCTTTATGGTAATAAGCAAGCCTTACTCACATGCAATGCATGCTAATAAGACCTAAACCTATACAAATAAGATAGAAAGCTAATAGTAAATATAAGGAACACGGATAAGAGTTGTAAAATAAATTGTCACACTTTTATTAATTATAATAGTAATACAAGGCTGCAATATGTGTACATGAGAGTTATATGTACATAAAAGTGCCGTTGGTCATAATTAGCTAACGTAGTGAGTCAGAGTTTCAATCTAAAAAAGTATTTATATCTACGTGAAGAGCTTTATTGGTATTTTTGAGCCTAATAAGAGGAGATAATAAAATTGATAAAATGGTATTACTTTAAAAAAATGAAAGTTTCTAATAATAGCAAGCCTTAGCTAAAAATGAAAGGAAAAAAAAAAACCTCTCTATATTATAATATGTACAAAAGAATGGACACTTACTAGTACAAATACGTTACAAAAATGAGATCCTAATATCAAAATAATATCATGTATAAAGTGGCTTCGTGCTCAAAATTAGATCTCTAGCAAACTATCTTGTCATAGAGCTAGGTTTGGCATAATTCAAGGATAATAAGATAAGATGTTTTGGTTGGGTGGGTAGGTGGGTGGGTGGCTAAGTGGAGTGGGGTTTCAACAACCTCATCGATGAGAGGATAAAAAGGTAAAGATATAAAGAGGTCATTATCTTAGTTAATTCTTAAGGCATTGTTGGTTACATTATTCAATTTCAACTCATAGGCTTAAAAACTCTCTCTTTCCCTCCTATTTATTTATTTCTTCTTTTAGGTGATGGGTAGGTTAGGTAATTCACATAAGATAGGCAATACCATCATGTGACCAACTTTTAAAAGTAGGTCAAGACCAACATGAATCGGTAATCCTTAATTTCTTTTTTAATTTTCAGTTTCTTTTTTCTTTTAAATTTTTAATTTCTTTTTCTCTTAGCTTTATGGTATCCTTTTTTTCCCCTTTTCTATTTTCCATATTTTTTTTACTTTTCTTTTTTCTTAGTTATTTTTTTAGTTAATTTAATAAATTAATGAATTACCACATAAGTGTACATGTGAGCATACATCATATGTGACAACTTAATCAACAACAAAATTTAGGTCCACACTTGATTTTGGGATGCTAAGTACTCACTTTTGAAAAAAATGGAGGTTCGCGTAATCTTAAGAGTTTTTAGAGAATGTTTGTGCAATTTAGCTAATTATTTATTTAGTCTCACTTAATATTATTTTAAAAAAAAAAGAAACCAATTGGATTGGCTCTAGTTTGTTTAAAAAATGCACTTAAAGGAACTGTACATGGAACAATTAGGCATAAATTGATATCAACTCAAAAATTGGTAACATTAACAACTACGTAAGAGTCCTTTTATAGATTATATTCGCTATTTTAAGTTTTAGATCAAATGAATTCATTAAAACAAATACTTCATAAGAGAAAATTGAATTATTTGAGCCTTAAAAGATTAACAGGGTGAATCACAAGTTTTTGGATATGAGATATTTACCTTAATCATTACGGGCATATTTATATCATTGACACATCTCAAGGAATCAATGTTAAACTTATTAAATCCTTAATTCATAGAAGAATTGGTTCAAGGGGTCTCTAAAAAGCCTCTTTTATGAAAATGATATTTATTATAGAAAAAAAAAGTACTAATGCTTTTATTTATCACCAAGTAGAGATGAATACTATAGGATGGTAACTTATTAAAATTATAAACAACTTATAATATGGATAAAATTGTTAACTTTTCATACACACAAATCTTTTTTTTCTTTCCTTTCCTTTTTAAATTCAAAACAACATTATATATACATTATCACACATTTATAATTTATTTTAACAATTATTTTTTTATCTTTCAACACGTTAAAAATTGTTTATTAATAAAAACATTTATATAGTTTAATTCAATAACAATTTTATTTTAAATTTTATTTTGTTGTTATATTTAATTTTTGGCATACATATTGTGGGTGTGCGTTCGCTAGTTAATTATTTAAGTATTAAGAAATATTTACATGTTGATATATTCTTATTAGTGAACATAGTACCTGTAACGTACAAAATTTTAATTATGCAGTATAATAAAATATAAAATAATTATCATTGAATAAAATAGATAATTTTACATATAAAACACATTAATTACCTGTATAGATAATTATTGTTCAATAGTATAAATATAGATATGGCCTCTTTATTCTATATGAACCAATTTCAATGCGATACGACATAGTAAACACACACATAATTTACATTAATATAATAAGCAAAATTGTTGTCTAAAAAAGAGGAGATAGTGGATGGAATGTGTAGTTAAGAAATTTATTTAAAAATTTATTATAATATCCATTGCAATTATTTTTACAACATTAAGCAATATGAACTCATAAGGGCATTCAATAGAATTTATGGAAAAAAATGTAAGACACTAAAAGATAAATAGATTATTACTTCTTAAGGTATACTCAATTTAAAAAAATGTAAAAAACCTTTTTCTTTTACCATTATTAAATATATACATATATATATTAAAATGAAAACTAGAAAGAAAGAAAAAATTATAATACCTCTCAAATACTAGGTGATAAAATTTTAATTATTGATGTCATGTCCCGAAGGATATCCTAAACGTAACAAGTCACCATGTTTTGCATGAGGACCAAGGATTGGTACCCTTGACTTTCATTAGTCTTTACTCGATGCATTAAGCTCCTACATCACCGAGCTATCCCTCTAGCCGAATTAAGTCAGTTGAAGATTAGGCATATAAATATCAACTTAACTTTTCATAAGTTAAAACAAAAGGATGCACAATACATTACGAGTTTGATATTACTAAAGGACTTTGGTAATTAGATACTCAAATTCTATCATAATATCAGCTATCAAAAGATTAAGTAATAACTATAGTTATCCAAAGTCAAAAGTTTTATATTAGAATCTACTCAAAAGAAATGCGGTTCTCTTCACACTCAAAAGATAAGGAAATCCCTTTCCAAGATCTTTCAACTACTTGGTAACCCACCTCAAGAATACCCTTACCTAGAACAGCAAAAATATTCTATATCTGCAACAAAAATCTATAAGTAAGCCAACTGCTTAGTGACAAACCTTAATCATGTCAACAAGCAAGTTATCAATAATTTAAGCAGACATATGAATGCTTGAGTAGTCAATATGCCAAACAAATATATGCAGTTGTCTAGGTGCTACATGTAACTCAGATTTTCACTCTCTAAAGTCGATGTTAGAGTATTTCAATCCAACAAATCTGAGTACTACATCTAAACTTATCACAAATGAGAACTCCACGTTCTTATAAGGTAAGAAAATGATTAATTTTATACGAAGATTTTAAGTCTAGGTGTAATGTGTAAGTGGGGCTCAATAGTCCCCATTTACCCCTAAATGAAAGTCTCTAAACAAAGATCCTTAGTATACGGTTAGCGTCTTCAACGCCTACTAAGCCTGTAGTCAAGATAAGATCATATAATACGAATGTACCGTATAATTAACTTGTATTTATAATGATATCAATCATTGCAAAACCTTTTCATTATCTCCATGTGATATGTTCGCCTGATTTATATATGCATATGTCATAGTAATGCATGTTCCAATTTATGACATTTTTAACTCAATACAATTAGATTCATTACAAGGTGATCAATTAGTTACTTTAGCACAATTTAACCAAATGTGCACAATACGAGTGGTGAAATTTATATAATTAATCACTTTTACTTCACTTAGTACAATATAACAACATGCACAAGCATCTTCTCAATCTCCCTTATGTATCAGTCATTTAATTTAATAATTTAGTGCCACTAAATTACAAGCACATACAAGACATGAGATCATAGGAAACTCACTCAATCATAGCAGGTCACAGATCATGATAATCTATAGGCAGGTCGAAGTCCTGATCAAAGTCACCTAATAGAAAGAAAAACTTTTAATTGTGGTTAAATAATAAGAGATAAGAAAAGTAGAAGTTATTCTTTACAATACTTCCTTTGTTGTATTTTATAATGTTTTTAATATTATAAAAATTATATTATTTTATAATTAAGTATTTTAAACTTTGTTATATTTTTAATTATGCCATTACTTGTGTTTATACACATTTTGTCACTATTCTTAGTTTTGCAAGAAATACTAAGTTTTATTATGTTTAGTTAAATCTTAGTTTGTTAATAGTTAGAGTTCTATAAAATCCTACTTTAGAAAGTGATAATTATGGTTTATATCTCTTAATTTAAAGAGGGTTTTGACGAAACTCTTAAGAAGAGATTATCATAATCTAGATCTCTTAACTTTCTTGACTTCGCAAAAGTACCCTATTGGGCCCTAGCTATGATGTACTTAGAATATGACTGGATTTGTCTAAAGAACGGAAGTTTGGGCAACAACAATTGTTTGAGCGGTTGGACCAAGATTACAATGGAGAACCTTGAGAAAAGAAAACACAGTACAACTATACATGTGGGACATGACTTGAATTCACTGCAGCAACTATATACGACCGAAAGCGTATCCAATTCGATTAACGGTAGCCACGAGACACAAGGCACGCACGCACAACATCAGCTGCAACTTCAACTACAACTTAGTCGTCATGGTTCACAAAGGAAAAGGAGACTTTTACAGCAGTACACAACAAGCAAACCAATTTTCCTACTCGATAAGGATCTACCCAGCTAAACTCTACTTCAAGCATTAACACCACTTATATCTCCCACACTTTGCAACTACGCTTGCAATCCTTTAACCAACACAAGACGGTTATGAACTAAGGACTGATTTGTGCGGACAAGTCTCGAGTTCAGTAACAGCTGCGGTACAAATGTCAAGCACGTGATAGAAGAACACACACACACACACTACGATGGACAGCAGCAACGTGACAACTGTAGTGTAGCAGCTACAGCTCGATAATTGGGCACATACGCATACTCAACAGAGGACACACACACACGCGATGGTAGAACACATACACATACGCGCCATAGGAGACATACACTCACACACGACAGGACACATACATACTGGACAGCACACACACACGCTCACGACGCAACATACACACTCAACAGCAGACACGCACACAACAGAGCACACACGCACAAGATAGTAGAAGACACGTACACACACAGCAGAAGGCACACACAAACACGACGGCGGATACACGTACACACGATAGCAAGACACACACACGATAGTGAACACACATACACGACAGTAAGAAGCACAGTTCAGAGCTTTTGAAACAAAGAACTCCAAACACAATAAGGTCATGCCCTGTTACTCGAAGTTGGGAATTTTGGTTTCTTAGATTCTACTGTTCATTGACGTGGTGTTTGTGAACTGGAAAGGTGGAATGCGTGTTAAAGCAACAAACTGACTTACTTGCAACAAAGCTCGAATGGCCGCGTTCGGGAACTTGGTCAAGCTCAACTTTCTGAGTAACCTCCCTACACTGCTCCGCTGATATAAGTAAGGCAATGGTGGAAAGGAAGAAGATCTTCTTGCTGTTTGTGACCCCAAGGAGTTGGAAATGGCCGTTGTCAGACTAAGGAAAATGCTGTACAGTACTTCTATTGGCTTAGTTTCTAATTTGTAAAAGTCAAAGTCCCATGCTTGAGAGAGAGCAGATTTCATGTGGACAATTTCATGTAAGGACATCTGGTTACTGTTTTAGAAAGAGAGGAAGTCTTTGGGTTGTCCTATTGGACAGTTCCAGTTAGAATAAGTTCCAAGTATTCTAGATTTGGCTAGAATTGTGAATGAGCTAGAGGACAAAAATCTTATACGATGAATTCTCACACATACCGGGAAGAATTGCTTCGCCAAAACGAGGAAGGAAAAGAATTTTGTTAAAGGACATGACCGACACGTTAACGTTTTTTCCCGAGGGCCATAACGATAAACATAATTTTCATGAGTTAAAATATTTAAGTATAAGGTGTTTTAAATATTTTTGGTGTGTAATACTTTTAAATTTTTATCGTGCTTAAAAGTTATTTATATAATTTTTAAGGATAACTTGTAAAGCGAATTAATTTACTAATTCAATAGATTTTTGGCAATATTAAGACATTTAATTTGATCTTAACCTTTGGAAATTTTTACAAGACTTACAATTGAGGTGTTTTCTAGTATAATGGTTTGGAGTTCTTGTGAACATTAAAATTAAGTGTGATCGAGTTAGGTTAATCTTAGAATGGGAGATCTCTTAGGAAGTTGTCGCACCAAGGGATAATTTTATCTTGAGATTAACCGGTCGGGTTATTACAAGTAATATTAGAGCAATCCACCAACTAAAAGGGAGGATTCCTTGCTTGATTGTGGTCTTGGACTCCATTAGAACTTCAAAGTTAAATGTATTCAAGTTAAGTCAATCTTAGAATAGATGACCTCTTGAGAAGTTATTATACCAAGGGATAAAATCGTGTGTCATTCTATACCAAAGTGGATAATACCTTGATAGAAGGAATTTTGATTGGGTTATTATAGAAATAGAGTATTAAGGGGAGGGGGGGGGGGGGAGAAAGAAAGAAAAAAATAGAACAGAACTATAGAGACAAAAAGTTAAGTATAGAAAGGATAAAAAAAATAGAAGCATGGAAAAGAAGGAAAAAAAAAAAGCATAAAGCGGTCATGGGATATGAAATATCTAAATCATTTAAATTTTATAGCATTACAATACAATATTTTTTCTTATCACATTGTATTACGCGCTAAATAAGTAAAGTCGTAACAATTGCATTGTGTAAATTATCTTAAAACAAAAGTTGGCCTTATAGTTACTTTTATAAACCTAGTCCACAAAAGACGCACTTAAATTAATCACTTTAAAGCATCTAATTCAAAACCTGTTTGATATAAAACTTTTAGTATAGTCTTTTGAAACAACTTGTATAGCAGACTTATAGCACTACTCTATCGTAAAAACACATGTACATGTTTGCATATGAGATAAAAATATACAAGACTACAGGTACTTCTGCATACATTTTAACCCAACCTTAGAAAACAACTAGGTCATCTAATGAGGTACAAGTAGTTTTTACAAAAAAGCAAAAACTAGAAAAGAGATAAATCCATCCATGTCTTCATTAACCACACTCCTTAGCTCTATTTGTCAGAAATTCAGAACTGGGTAAACTGCTACATTTGACATTAAACTTGCAAAAGTAACCATAGAGAAATGAGTGATAACTTATTTATTAAGTAGGATGAAGATAGAAGTACCCATTGAACATAGAGCAGCCAAGGTTTTTAATCAAGTTAATTAGATGTAATATATGTATGCGTATGTCATCACACGATATTATTCTGTTTGTCATGAGATTAGAATAATTATACTTGCTCTAATTTGGGTTGAGGAGTTTGACGTCATGCATTCACAAATTAAAACCAAACCAAAACTTGTACAATGGACTCGAGGCTATCTTTGAACTACTGTCCTCAACTTTTTCGCAATCTCCTCCCCTGCTACTTAATTCTACTAAGACTGAGGAAAAAGATCATCTTAGCTATTTTCACTAAATGGTTCGTGTTAAGCCTAATAACCTTAGTCGTTTTGCTTAATGGGTTGTGATGCATGTCAAGTTATATATTAAGCCAAATTCAAGTTATTTCATTTTTGAGATGATCAAATAATCTCAAACAATCAACAAAATAAACATAATATGGAGCTCAGTTCCAACTGTAGTAAATCAAATTTCAAACACATACATTGCATATGTACAAACAGCTAACTACAATCACAAGCAGAAATATACCGAAGTTTCAAAGTTTTCTAAAATGCTGTAAGGCATTGATCTCACTTACTTGGAGTTCATTTGCACACTGGACTTTGTTGTTGAATTTGTCCTCATTGGCAACCCTATATATTTATTCGGTTGTTCACTTCAGTTCCTATACAAGCTTTGAAATATTATTAATTTACTCATTTTCATTAGAATCAAGAGGGTTAGGCATTAATTTTAGGTTATTTATACTTAAATGTTAGAAGTTTAGAGTTATCAAATAAATGAACCTTTATTGTGAAAGCCTTTGAACTAAGTTTTGAGTGAAGATATATGTGGAGTTTTTAGACATAGCAACTTATGAGGTACCCTTTGAGCCTTATTGAGGTTGGTGTTTATCGCAAGATCAACCTCTTAATTACTCTCTAAGTCTAATAAGTTTCTAAGATTTCTCCGAGAATACCCTTCGAGTTAGCTTTTGAGTGCATCTAGTTATGTAATTTCACTTTAAGAACCCTTTAAGCCCAATACCTTACCTTGATACTTAATATTCACTTCATGCCAACCCTTATTCCATCAAATTTATAGCAATCTAGGATAGGTTGACTCTTCAAAAATTCATTCCAAACTCCAAGTTAAGTATTAATTGTTATTATAATCGCTTTTAATCACAAATAAGTAAAATCACATGTTTTAACCTCTTAGCATGCTAGTTTACACTTATAACAAGATCGATAGCTATACATATTTGCATACTCTAATTAACTCCACTTTCACAGAGTTCTAACTTAGGGATCCCAAATTTATTACATAATTACCTGAATTTGCTCAAAATATGTAGTTTTAGCCTCGAAATTATCACTAAAAAATTTCTTATGTTCTTTACTGTATAACTCTAGAAGATTGCTCCATAACATTACTATACAACAATCTATTGGAAATCTTTAAGGAAACCTTAAGTAAATCATTTGCCATCATATTATTTTGATGAAAATCAAATTTTAACCAAAGTTCAATTTCAAGATACTGTAAAACTCTTTACATAAAACAAAAATATACTCTTTAAGGAGTTTATATAAAAATCAAGATGGAAACTGAATTGTTTTTAAGTACTTGAAAATGCCATACAAAATTGATCAACATGCATGATTTCTTAAGAAACACATATATATACTTTAAATTTTGAAATTCTAGGTTGATATTTGGATTCTATATGTAGAAATATTTGGAAAAACAAAGTTTTATAATTTTTAAACAAGATTCGATATTTTTAATAATTTATTAAAATTCGGATGGGAACCGAACACTCATGGAGGTGCTACTTTTCAATCACTAACCAGCAACGAAGCCTTGTCGGAAACAAAAACTCCTAACATGTAGGGTTCCTTTGAATTGTAGTGTTAGGTTTATGCTAGGCTATCATTTGCTTCCAATACTACATATATGTAGATCCAACAACAATTTTTCATAATTATCTCTTGATCTCCAAAGGCCTCCTTTCAAGTTTCTCTAAATAGACTTAGGGTCAGGTCGAACTTGGCCCAGACTGCCAAGTCAAGGGCTTAATTCCCATTGAATTGGGACCGGCCTAGTTTAGTTGAGGCCAATGTTAGGCTAATTCACTTGGCCTATTGGCTTTACGGGCCAGTTTAGTAGCTCCTGAACCATTGAATCAGTTGATAAATAATTTTTTTTTTAATTTTTTTCCTTCCATTGTTTAATTCTAACTTTCTTTTAATTGATTCCCAAACCTATGTTGCTAACTTTTTAGTTAAAATAATTATAAAAAAATTACAAATCTGTCCATTATTGCAAACACATTTGACTTAAAAAAAGTCACATTAGAGGTTTAATGACAAGATTATAGGCATCACACTGAGTCGCAAATAATTGTGAGACAATATATACATTACAGGATACATTAGCATAAGCTACACATGCAATTAACAACATTACAGCTTAGAAAGATACGTTAAAAACCAATGGCAATGATTTGAAATATAACTAATAAATGCAATCCCAGGCAATAACATGGAGACTTCATTTTCTCTTACGCATTTCCAACAGTTGCCGGTGGTGAAACCACGAGTTTGCTACCTTGTACTCAAATAAGTAATGCAATTTTGGGTATCTTTTAGATCCTTTTTTGTCCATTTGGTCCGATTACTTGCATTTCTCGCATTTGAGGATGTTCTCCATAATTTCACCTACATATATCATCTTAGAAACTAACTGTCTCCCTATGATGGCTCCTTCCTCCAAGTTATTGAACACTTTCATGGATTGTTGGCACTTGATAAACTTCGAGTTTATCTCTCTCCCATTTTGTAGCAACATAATTTTTCCATGGACATGGTTTCTTCCTTCATATAATCAGTAATCTCAATCTCATTAGGTTCAATTCGTGCCCTCTAAAAGGATGAACTTGAACCAAGAGCATCATTTTTTGAAAGTAAATACAAGCAATTGTGTAACGATCTTTGATTTTTTTTTTTTTTTTTTGTATGAAGGGCTATAGCATATTTTTTGCGGCAATGGGAGATATGAGTTTTTTATGAGTGAAATGTGGAATGAAGAGCAAAATTTATAGCATGAAGTTTGATTGTTGACACTCTTCATTTATAGACATCATTCATTATTAATTCTCATGTCTATTTCTTCATATCCTTTTCTTCCCATACCTCTTTGTCCCTTTCAATGTTGAATTTAATGTAGCATCAAGTCTTCTATCTCTATCTCCTCACCTTTCTCTCTTTCTATTCTATTGTCTCTCTCTCTTTCTTTGTTTCTCTCTTTCTCTTATATTATCTGTTTCCAAAGCTATTATGATAGCACATGATAATAATTCGCAATGAATTTTCTATAAACAACGGGTAGTGTGGAGAAAATCTTGTACAATAACACAAAAAATCAAACAATTTGTATTTGTAAGAAAGGACTGAAAAGTACATAATCTTTCTATATAAGCAATACAACAAATTACAATAGTAAAGTTACACTTTTTCTAAAAAAAAAAAATGGAATTTCACAACAATTACATACATAAGAAAGCATTCCATACATGAGATGCAAGAAATTACAATAGTAAATATACATTGTTAATGAAATTCTTTATTTTTTAATAAATTTTAAAGTTGTGCCACATAAGTGATTGCTTACATATTCGCTAGTCAAAATCAAATAATGATAATTTGGTGATTATTATTTTTTGAAAAACTTTAATGTATTAGTTAATTTAATATTCCCCAAAAAAGAGACCACTTTATGTTATTAGCCAGTATATTTTGGTTTGTAAGAAAATGCTATAAAACACCTAAGTCTTTTTTTTAGCCTGATTTTTGAAAATCGATTGGATATGCATTCAACCTAATTTTTAAGAAACTACCACTTAGATCTTTGTTTTTTTTTCTTTTTCTTTTTTTTTTTTTGCGAAAACCATTTTTTAAGGTGCTAAAATGTTTTAAACCAAAAAAGAAATAATTAAAAACTATCATTTAGTCACTATCAGCTTATGGACCACTCTATTCTAAGGTTAAGCCTCAACTATCTCCATAAGAGTTGAAGTAATTGAAATAGTCATCTTCTTCGATTAATGTTTTCATTGACTCCTTGTAAACACTCCATTTTTGCCATCCTTTTATATTAAGTTTTTATTTTTATTTTTGGTTCGGTTTAAAAAAATTTGAAAACTTAAAAATTGAAAAATGAAAAAGTAAAAGAAAAATATAAAGTGTTTAAGTTGAATTAGTCAATCAATTTAGAGTTAGATCAAACAATAGTTGAAAATATGTATGCAATTTGATAAATTCGAGTCCTTAAATAATTGAGTTCATTAAAAAAAGTATTTTTTAAATAGTCAAGTGAAATATAAAGCAAATCTTTATTCAATTTATATTAGACTAATTAAAATAAACTTAGGATTTATTAAATAAGTTAATGTGTATATGTTTAGGGCTATATTAAAAGGTGGTGGTCTATGTAAAATAAGTTGGATTGAGTCGAGTCCAAGATAGAAAGCCTAAATAGTTGATCTTGAGAGTAGATTTGATTAAATCTTGAGTGAATTATTTGGGAAACTAATAAATCTAAGCTGGGCATTATCGTATCTTATGAAGATTAGATTTGTTAAGATTGAATTTTCACAATAAAATATTTAATATATTTAAGTTCATGGTTTATAAATAGTGGTTTTTTGCTGTAAAATTTTTAATTTTTTTTTCACACCATACATGCTACATACCAGATTAATCCAATCCAATCCACACATTGCATACATTTGTCCATTCCCCACATACGTACACTCCCCTAGTCTCACAGTCTACACACACAAGTCTAGCACATAAACCACACACACGTTACAGTTATCTACTGTGCATAACACATGTCCAATCCACTGCATGCATACACCATTCACATCTAATCCACTACATGTACACATAACACACGTCCAAATCCAGATCATGTTCAGTCTACTACATGTCTTACACACACATGCAAATCCAGTTTACGCGTATAGCACCACATAATTGATAGTACCCTAACAAATAGCAATTTAACGTGACCCACATTAGCCTTTTGATCCAACCCATCCAAGTAGTTGAGGTTTTTTTTTTTTTTTTTAATTGCTTTGTTTTACTAACTCAAGTTAGTCTTTTAGTATTAGTTTTCTTTAATGAAGTAGTTCTTATTAAAATTACATTCTTTAGATTAAAATTGCATTCTTTTTAGATTAATCGCGTTCTTTTTCCTAAATTACATCTTTTTCATAAAAATTGCATATAGATACATATCTTTTTCAAGATTAATATTTTTAGTGAAGATATATATCTAAATTGCATATCTCAATAAATTCGAATAAATTTTGCATTTAGGGTTTTATAAAAATTACATCTTTTTTATAAAAACTACATATAGATACATATCTTTTCCGAGATTCATATTATTAGTGAAGATATGTATCTAAATTACATATCTCAATAGATTCGTATAAATCTTGCATTTAAGGTTTTAGAAAAATAATTTTTTTCTGCATGTAGTGATTTTTTTGAAATAAAAATCTTAATTGGATTTTTTTCAAAAGATTTAGTTAGTTAAATTTTTTTTTAATATATTCATGAAGTTAGATCTTTTAGTTTTTTTAAAAAAATAATAAATTTTTAAATAATATAAATCTGGCTCGATTTTCAAATTAAAAAGGACCAACCTATTAAATCTTTTTATTTAAAAAAAAAAGAACTACGTTGGTTTGATCTTGATTAATGTGTACATAAGCGTCTTTAAGATAACTATAAAAAATATAATTTTTTTTTAATTTGTAATAAAAAATCATTAAAAATTTATCTTAATTACATTTTTCTATATCTTTACATATTTTGGTATTTTTAGAAAATTTGTAAAAAAGTAAAATCCCATTAATTTTTTTTTTCACTTTTATATGGTGATTTAGTCTTAATAGGTTAGCCTTTGAGTTTAGATTTTCTAAAAATTGACTTTTTAGAAATGCACAAAGTAATGGCTTGATTAGGTTTTTTTCTACCTGAAATCCCTAATTTAGCTTTCTACCAGTTTTACCAATTGGCAACTCCAAATTATTTTTTTAAGAAAGATGTTTTTCCTTAATTTTATGTGAAGTAATTTACATTAAGCAGGTTAGGCTTAATATAGGTTAAATTAAGGAAAATAAAATAGGGCTTAATAGAATTATTAACTCTACAAGGAACCTTAGTGAGTTAGCCATGTCAAAAAAAATAATTAATTAATGAGCTTTCATTTTTTATTTCTTTTTATGTATATATTGTAACATAATTGTACTAACCAGGTTTTAATTATGTCAACCTCAATGAAAAGCCTGACCTAATGAGCCTCTTACTGAGGAATTTACGATGAACTTTTATTTTTTATTTTTTTATTATTTGTGTGCTTAAATGTGATTAAACCTAAGTTACCTTAAGAACCTAAGATGGATTACCATTGTGTAACCCTTGAGTCTCTAGGGTCTTTACCTTCGCTTGGCAGTGATAGGCAAGCTACTTATGCTTTGATATAGCCCACTAGGTGTTTCTTCCGAGAATGCCTAAGGCTACAAAGCTTGAGATCATAAATCTTACCTTTTGGCATCATTTTTTTTAAAAGGGTATTAGTAATTTTTTTAAAATTATAGGAGCTTGAAAATTATTATTATAACCCGCAACCAATTGGTCTTTTATTTTAAAAAAATGAAATCAATGCATGTATATATATAAGTGTCTACAAGCCTCATTTTTCCATAATTTTATTTTAGAAATTCATGCACTTATATATATAAATGTTAGGAATCTTGACTATGGGTTTATAATATTTCTGTTCTTATAATTTGTTAATTGTCGATCCCTATTATAATGCATATGCGTGTAACATATTGCATCAGCTTTTGTCTATATTTTTATTTCTCCATATGGTTTTTTTGTATATATATATATATATATTCTAGTTTTTCCTTTGTATTATGTTCGAATATTATCTTGTGATGTATGTTTTGTGCATCATAATTTCTTTTATTTTTTATTTTTGGGTTATGGGTAAAACGTTGTGCAATATATGGTCAAAATAAAACCCATTAAGTCTTTTACAAGCTAAGGAATGAATGCGGGTGTGATATGTTCCGTTATTTTATATGATATAATGGTTGTATAATATTTTTATGCTTTTACATGTAAAGTATATTACCTTATAACATAGTGTACCGTAATTTTACTTGTATAATTTTTCATGCAATTCATGAGGGTCTAAACTATTTGTAATCAAATAACTGTGATAATAAGGTCATCATCATCACTCTACAATTCTCTTAATAATAAATCGTTACATTATTACCCCATTGCTAGCTCAACACTTGCATGTATAGATTTTTATTGTATATTAATTATTTATTTTTGTTTGGTGTTGCTTATTCGTATTGAAAATTTTATACAATAACACGCGTGCATATAAAATTAAAAACATAAATAAATAATGATCTTCAAACTTGTAAACATTTGTCACCCTTAAATAATAAATAGTCATCATCCTTAGAGTGTCTCTTAAGCATATTTTTGTAGCATTAGGTAATACTCTTGTAAAATTATCACCTTTTAATCGTCGATTGTCTTTTTATAGCTTTGTTTTCCTCATCATGTCGTCTTCATAATGGGGTTTTTCTATTCTTTAGGCAATGTTAGCAATCCAATCACTAATAGCATAGGTTCTCTTTAGCATCCTTTAGGGTTTTCAAGAGTTTTTAGTTGTAAATAAGTTATTACCTTCAATCGTTAATCTTCTAAGATAGCCACTCATCCTCATCAACCTTTTAACTTTCTTGTTTGTCCAATAAATTAAGGAGAAGCTAGTGATTTGGTTTGTAACATAAGTGTTTTCAAAAAAATAAATAAATAAATAAGAAGAAGAAAAAATTATAAATTTTTCAAAGAAAAAACTACTAACAAGTATGAATTTTACAAGCTTTGAATTCTTGCTTCGAAGTAGTTAACCCCATTGTTGAAGCCCAAAGCCATTCATTCTAAAGCCAAGATGATTGATAATGGCAACTCCGATCTAAAACTTATAGCCTTGGAATAGAATATGATCAAGATAACCAAGAAACTTTAGACTCTCACTCATGTTGTTGGGATTTTCAATGATTGTTAGACATCTTAAGCTAATCTAAACCAAAATGCAAACATGACCTTGCCCCCTAAACTGAAAGATGATGAACTAAGCTTAAATGATAAAACATAGAAGAGGGAATTTGGGGAGAAACAAAAGGAGATGGAAAAGAAATTCATGTAGAAATTGACTGAAAAGATGAAGGTCTTAGAGACTGTAGATAGCTTGGAGCAAATGGGGTTCGGTTAACTTGTCATCCTACGAAGATGATGCTTTCCCCAAAACATTCAAAGTGCTCGAGTTTGAGAAATATGATGGCACTGGCTATCCAAAGATTCACATTAGATTCTATACTAGCAAAATGTCTAAGTACACTAAATATGACAAGTTAATGATACAGACCTTCTAAGACAATTTGAGAGGACTTGCTTTGACATGGTATGCCCAGCTTGATCTTAATGAAATAGATACATGGGATAAGCTAGCACGGGCCTTTTACAATCAATACAAATTCAACATTGAAGTGGCCCCTTCCATATGGGACCCGAACAACATGTGGAAGAAGCCCGGTGAATCATTTAAAGAATATGCCCAAAGATGGAGGGAAAGAGCAGCCAGAGTCAATCCTCCTATGTTAGAAAAGGACATAACTTTCATGTTCATCAATACCATGAAAGAGCCATATTATGGGTACTTGTTGGGTAATGAAGTAGCCAGTTTTGCATATATTTTGGTGGCTGGAGGAAGAATTGAAGAAGTTGTATGAGTACGTAGGTTGGTGAAGCCAAATTAGGCGAAAGAGAAGATGACATTTATAAAGCCATCTGAGGAAAGCACTATAAATACGGTAAATTTTGGAAGTCATGATAGGAGCCCTTTTGTAACAGCATTGATGCCCTATGTTTCTCATAACCTAGCACTAGGCAAGTCATCTCTTAAACCATAGAAGAGGGAATTTACCCCAATTCCTATGCCCCTATTTAATGATTTCCACCAATTGAGACAAGCAAATATGATCAAATGCAAATTTCCAAAACCAAACGATAGGCCATGGAATGTTAATACATAAGCCCAATGCGACTACCATATGGGCTAAAAAGGCATTCTATAGACTCTTGCTGGAGGTTGAAAAATAAGATCCAAGATTTAATTGTTGCTGGGTCAATCCATTTAAGCTCCATGAAAATTAAGGCTTCAAGCATCTACAATACTTCTTTCCAAGCTTCTGAAGAGTAAAAGCCCATTAGACAAAGCAAATGCTTACAATAGGAGAACCACTTTAAGTAGTGGTTGTTAGAAGATTTGCTTTTTTATGATTTCTTGCTTCTAAAGTTATTTGAACAATTTTTGGAAATAAAATTTATTGTTTAGCACGTTCTTCTTAATGCCTTTTGTTATTATTTAGATTGGAAGTGCAAATGTGTGAGGCAATTTTTTAAAGGCAAAGGGATGTAACCTACTAGGGAATCAAAGGATATCCAGTCTTATCAAATGAGACTAGAACAAATAAGGGCAAACAAATAAAATGCTTTAAGTCTTTCTAATAGAAAAGTATCTCATTATTTGAAGAATTTAAAATGATAAGAGTTAAGCTCTAATCCTAAACACTAACCCTAAAATCTCATGAGAGCCGAGAGACATGAAAGCAAGTATAAGACTCATTTCTTAAAGGAGCTCTATCTTGCATGTGATATGCAGATTAAAAGGACGATAGGCATTCATTTCATTACTCTAAACACAACTACCCTTTATAAGCCTATTTGAGCCTTTTTAAGATTTTTAAAGTTAGCTTTGTCAAAAACCACCCTACATGAGGTAATTAGGAGGATAGGGTCATTGATTTGAAGAAAAGGGATAAGCTAACTTATGCTCACTTCAATTGTGTCAATTTACGAGCAATAACTGTCATAGATAACTCGATTTCTTTAAAATCAAGAAGAGTTTCAAACCATACATATTTCGCCTAAGCCCATACCTTCATTCAACACCTCAACCCCATAGAATTCTCTTAAATGCTCTAAAGCCATACCTACTTCACTAGGCTTTCAGCTCATGGTTTTAAGGCATGTTAATTTCTCCAAGTGCAACTCAGACACATGGAGGGCGATTATCTTGGCAAAAAGAAAAAAAAAGAAAAAAAAGGAAAAAAGGAAAAAGAAAGAAAGAAAGAAAAGAGGGGAAAAAAAGAAGAAAATGAAAGTAATGCAATCACATCTTAAGCACAGCTCAAAAGCTCTTAAAGAGCCTATGGCCCAAATTATCTTAGACAAATTGAGCCCATGAATTCCAAAATTAAAGACTTGAGTTTTCCCCCAATATCCTTTAAAACACAAACCTGAGGAAGAGATTCCAAGCCCAAAGGAATGAAACTTTAATTCTATGTTTCTACCCACTATACCACTCTTAATAAAGCTCTTTTGATTGAAGAAATTGACTTATCTTCAGCAATTATTGCTCATGAAACTGAGGTTAAGGTTCTTCACTTGTAAATTCAGGTTGAGATATTAATTTTTCAAAATTGGCCAACACATCGATATCCACTTTGGTTTAAGCCAATGACCAAAAGCTTATGTTATAACCCTGAGGAAAAGACCTATCGAATCAATTAAAGTGTACTACTTACAAGATTGACCAAAATTTTTGGAATCCTAGTTAAGAGTGAAAATAAGCCTTTGAGAGTGTGAGGAAGTCTCTTAGACTAAACAATTCAAATAATCAAGAAAATTTCCCTAGTATAAAACTTATGAAGCAAAAGTCAAGCATGCTCAGGGACACGAGGAGCACTTTGCCCCAGAATCGAACAGGAATTCCCTATGATAAGAAGAACAAGGTATTCAATTGAAGTTTTTTTCCCTATTCTCTCATCATAGTAGATAAGCAATCCAAGATGAAGAATGAATGTCCAATGAGATAAAAGAATGAGCATACTGCTTATTTGTATCGTCCAAAGTTAGTATAATTTGCTTAATTGTTAGCAAGAAAAATACGAACCATTTTTTCGATAAAGGACACATTTTTCCTTTGATTTTCCAAAAATGAAAGATTTGAGAATTTACAATGTGAACTTTAGTCATCCTCGAGTTAGGAACTTCGATAATCCCTTGAGGAAATAACAGGAACCTTAATTATCCTTTCTTAAGAACTTCAGTTATCTTATAGTTTAGAAGCCTTAGTTATCCTTTTGGAACTTTGATCTTTTTAATAGAAACCTTAGTTATCCTTTCTTAGGAACTTTGGTTATCTTATAATTCAAGAGCCTTGGTTATCTTTTTGAAACTTGGTTATCCTTAAAATTAGGAACTTTGGTTATTTTATATTCAAGAGCCTTAGTTATCCTTAAATTTAGGATCTTTGGTCATCTTATCGCTCAGGAACCTTAGTCATCCTTATCTTAAGAACTTCGGTTATCTTATAATCCATGAGCCTTAATTATCCTTAAATTTAGGAATTTCAGTCATCTTATTCAAAATTCTTAACCATCCTTAAGGAGCTTTGATTATCTTATAATTCAGGAGTCTTGGTTATCCTTCCTTAGGAACTTTGGTTATCTTATGTTTCAGAAATCTTAGTTATCCTTAAGAAGCTTTGATCATCTTCTGACTCAGGAACCTTAGTCATCCTTATTTTAAGAACTTTAGCGATCTTATTCAAGAATCTTAGCTATCTATAAGGAGCTCTGATCATTTTATAAAATCTTAAGAACCTTAGTTATCCTTAAATTTAGGAACTTTGGTTATCTTATATTCAAAAATCTTAGCCATCCTTAAGGAGCTTTGATTATCTTATAATTCGGGAACCTTAGTTATCCTTCCTTAGAAACTATAATGATCTTATAATTCAGGAGTCCTAGCCATCCTTAATTAAGTTGATTAAGGAACTTTGACTATCATATGGTATGGGAACATTTAAGAGCCCTAGTTATCCTATAATAAGAAAATTTAAGGAACCTTGGTGATCCTTAGTTTAGGCGATTCAAGAGCTTTAGTTATCCCATGAAAAGAAACTCCGGGAGCCTTCGTCATCCTTTGTCCAAAAGTTTGATTATATAGGAGTCTTTGTCATCATGCCAAGAGCTTAAGCTATCCTATAAATTTTGAGAACTTTAGTTATCTTATGTTTAGAGTTTAGAAAATTTCACTATTAGAACTTTTGTCACCTTACATTAAGGAACATCGGTTATCCTTGCGATAAAAAACAATTAGCCACACCTTCAAACCCTTTTGTTAAGTTGTTTTTTCGAAAGATCTATTCTTTTAAGCAACAAATCCTTAAAAAGAATAGTCCTCTTCGAAATACCCACCAATTCAAGTCAAGACTTTTCTTAGCTAAGTCTTAGAGTTAGGTTTTTACCTCGGTAGTTCAAGTTAGGATTCTTGCAAAAATGGGCTTGTCTTTTAATCTTTGTAGCAAAGTTTTTACAAAAAACTTCATTATAAAAAAAGGTAATTGTAGACACTTTATTTTTGCCAACCTTATCTTAGGTTTTTATTTTTATATTTTTATTTTAGGCCGAGTTTAAAAAAATTTGAAAACTTAAAAATTGAAAAATTAAAAATTAAAAAAATATGTCTAAGTTGAGTTAGTTAGTCAATTTAGGGTCAAATCAAACAATAGTTGTAAATATGCATGCAATTTGATAAATTCAAGTCTCTAATTAATTGAGCTTCATTAGAAAAAATATTTTTTAAATAGTCTAGTGAAGTATAAAGCGAATCTTTATTTAATTCATATTGGACTAATTAAAATAGACTTAGGATTTATTAAATGGGTTAACGTATATATGTTCTAGGCTATATTAAAAAGCCATAGTCAATTTAAAACAAATTGAATTGAGTCGATTTCAAGATAAAAAGTTTAAATAGTATATGGAGTTTCTACGTATATATGGTCTAGGCTATATTAAAAAGCCATAGTCAATTTAAAACAAGTTGAATTGAGTTGATTTCAAGATAAAAAGCTTAAATAGAATATGGAGTTTCTAGAAACTTGATCTTGAGAGTAGATTGGATTAAATATTGAGTGAACTATTTAGGAAACTAATAAATCCAAATCGAGTATTATCGTATCTTATGAATATTAGATTTGTTAAGATTGAATCTTTATAATAAAATATTTGAAAGATTCAAATTCATGGTTTATAAATAGTGATTTTTGGCTATAAAATTTTTAAGGTTTTTTTTTTTTTCAACACTATACAAGCCACATACTAGACCAATCCAGTCCAATTTATACACTGCATACGTCCGTCCACTCAACATACTCGCATATTCCCCTAGTCTTATAGTCCACGTACACAATCTAATACAAAGACCATACACACACGTCACATTCACCCACTGTACACAACACATGTCCAATCCACTGCATGTACATACAGTTTACGTCCAAATCACGTCCGATCCACTATATGCACACACAACACACATCCAGATCTATATCACGTCTACATCTCACACACACATACAAATCTAGTTTACACACACAGCACCATGTGACTGACAGCACCCCGATGAACAACAATTCAACGTGACATTCGTAAGCATTTTGATCTAACTCATCTAAGTAGTTGAGTTTTTTTTTTTAATTTCGTTGTTTTATTAACTTGAGTTAATCTTTTAATGCAGGCTTTTAGTATTAGTTTTCTTTAATAATGTAGTTCTTGTTAAAATTGCATTCTTTAGATTGAAAATTGCACTCTTTAGATTATAATTGCATTATTTAGATTAAAAATTACATTCTTTAGATTAAATTTGCATTCTTTTTAGATAAATTGCATTCTTTTTCATAAATCACATCTTTTTTAAAAAAAAATTACATCATAAAAATTGCGTATAGATACATATCTTTTCCAAGATTCATATCTTTAGTGAAGATATGTATCTAAATTGAATATCTCTATAGATTCTTATAAATCTTGCATTTAAAGTTTTAGAAAATTACATCTTTTTCATAAAAATTGCATATAGACACATATTTTCCAAGTTTATATTAGTAATGAAGATATGTATCTAAATTACGTATCTCAATAGATTCGCATAAATCTTACATTTATGGTTTTAGAAAAATAAATTTTTTTGGCATAGTGTTTTTTTTTTTAAATAAAAATCTTGATTGGAATCTTTTTAAAAGATTTAGTTAATTAGTTTTTTTTTTTCTAATAAATTCATGAAGTTAGATCTTTTGTTTTTTTAAAAAAAAAAAATTGTTTAATAAAGTAAATCTAGCTCGATTTTCAAATTAAAAAGAACCAACCTACTAAATCTTTTCTTAAAAAAAAAAATTAGTATGATCCCAACTAGCATGTACATATGCATCTTCGGGACAATCATAAAAAAATATAATTTTTTTTTAAAAAAATTAGTAATAAAAAAACATTTTAATTACATTTTTGTATATCTTTACATATTTTGACATTTTTAGAAAAATTGTAAAAAAAATAAAAGCCCATTAGTTTTTTTTTTTTTTACTTTTACATAATAACTTAGTCTTAATAAGTTAGTCTCTGAGTTCAGATTTTCTAGTTAAATTTTCTAAAAATTGATTTTTTAGAAATGCACAGACTAATGACTCAATTAGGATTTTCCTACCCAAAATCTCTAGTTTAACTTTTTATCAATTTCACTGGTTGGCAACTTCAAATTATTTTCTAAAATATTTTTTTAGATATTTTTTTTTAAGAAAAATGTTTTTCCTTAATTTTATGTCAAATAATTTATATTAAGCAGGCTAAGCTTAATATAAATTAAATTAAGGAAAATGAAATAGGGCTTGACACTCTTATTTTTTGTTTGTTGCTTTCCACCAATCTTCATTACAGGTAAGTTAGTTTATGGTTTAGATCCAACTAAGCCAATTCCAAACCGACTTAATGAATTGGTAGATCGGACTCAACACTTCTCTAGGCCTATCTCTACATTTCGTATGACTCTTAATTGTGCAAACATGAAAATGGAAGAGGAGATGTGGTTTTATAAAATTACTTGTCGGTGAAAAGAAATGAATATACTTCTCACAAGTGTCTTCTCCTTCTTATTGAATTTAATATGCTTCATTTTGGTGTCAAGTTATTAACAATTTATGCTTAGCCATCTTTTGTCAATTTTTTTTCTAAGGTACTGCCATGTTCCATACATGTATCATTTGTCATACTTTATTTATTTGTTGATCAATTAGCTAGTCTTTTTTTCTTTTACATTACATGTGCATGTGTGAGAATATATGGTTTTGTGACTTTTTTTTTTTTAATTTTCACTAGAGACGTTTTCTTTTATAGAAATTTATATCTTATATTTACCATTTACTTGAGATGATTTTCTTTGTGAAACATCTTGTGTTATGATTTTTTATTGAGACTTAGCATAAATCCCGAAGGAAATGGTAGCATATGAGTCATAATTGGAGATCATAATATGAGCTTTTAAAATTTAGTATCGTGAAATGGATTTATAAGATAAAATAAAATAGTCCTGTGAAAACCATGAATTTATTTAAAAAAACTATATCCTCTTCTAGCCTAGAAAGCAAATAGAAGAATCTATATTAAATAATAGAGATGAAATATATATGAAAGATTTTAATAAATTAATAGATGATTGAAAAATTCCAAAAGCTTCTTATGAGCAAATTTATTAAATGACTAAATGAAAATTTTTTAGAAAAAAGGATTACGTGATAGCCACAAAAGAAAAAGATGTCTCAATTTCTAATGGTTTAACAATAATAAAACTTTTAAATAATGAATCAATTAAAAAATATGCCAAATAATGGAATTATATGCATATAGGTTAATCCAAGTAGGAGCTAAACCTTTTACTAAGTTAGGGTTAGATACCTCTGTTTTAATGATCCTAAGAGATACTAGAGAATTGAAGTATGAAAGGTCAATTTGTGCTATAGTTGAAACTAGCCCTAGTAGTGGTCCAATACAATTTGAATGTCACCCATATGTTTTCCTTGGTCTTAGAGATAAGACCATAATGAACTCTTTATTTCTTCAAATTAAAATACATAGTTATAAGATGCTAGAAGGAGCTTTACCAATGGCTATAATTTATAGAATGTATTTTAAATTAATGAAAAATACTTTTGGATCTAAAGCTTATAAAATTGATAAAAAAAGGTCAAACGCTTTTAATCTAAACATACTTAACTAAAGCTAATGTTTCAATACCCATAATAATATAATGGGATCAGGTTAATTTGCTTGAACAATGGGAAGTAGATAATCCTCTTCTAAAACAGCCAACATATAATACCGAACCTTCTAATATAATATAACATCCTGAAGGAAAAGTAACAATTCAATTTAGAAAGAGATCTCTAGATTATCTTGGAAAACTCTTAGCAATAAGGTCAGTGTCATCTTCATTTAAGAGATTAGTAGATTTACCTCCTCTTATGATTCATCAACCAATAAATGTTCAACTCAATGATCAAACTAATTTCCAAAATAATCCTTTACTTGGAATAGTTAGCAATTAGGTAGGTATAACTAGACCAGTTTACCAACCCAACAATGAACTAGAATATGAAGAATCGTCTACCTTTATTATGAGAGACCTAGACCTTAATGTCATAGAAAAACCCTTCGAACCAAATAGAATTTTTCTAAATAAAGAATTCAACTCACAAAAGAATGAAAAGATTAGAAAATGGTTTTTTAATACTTTCAATAGTATTACATAACAAATAAAAGATGAATATTATGACTTCATGTATAAAAATAGCTTTCAAATATCTTTCTTTGAATAGTTTGAATAATATTATTTGAAAACCAAAGAAATTAATGCCATAAATCAATGTTTCAAATGGAAATTAAGTGATGAACAGATCATAGAATCTAATCATCCACTACTTAATAATATAAAATTTATTTATAAGAATATTGAGATAAAACTTGCACCTTTTAGATTTTCAACAAAAAATGAAGGCATAGGAATTAAAAAAATAATTATACCTTTATTCAAACCCTTTGAAATGCCTAAAAATCTAAGCAAGGAATTTTTAAAAGTTTCGGAAGATAGGAAAAGAATGCTAAAAATTAAATGATAAAAGTAGATACAAAACCATTTGATACTATAAAAATGGAAACACCAATTAATACTTTAAAATTAAGGAGTATTATCATAAATGATACACCTTTAGAAAAAATTAATGTTTTTAATGAAACTGATAATGGCTCAGAAAATAATTCAATGACAAATGCTTCTTTAAAAGATTTAAAGATAAATGAATCTAATGAAGAAATTAATAAGATCAATTGGGAAGAACCTCAAAAATTTCATTATTGGAGAGCTATATCTCTAATTTTAATTTTTGAAGACAAAAATGATAATGTTCAAAATAAATATTCAGTGTGATCCATCTATGAATGGAATATAGATGGAGCCTTAGAGTAAAAAATTCTTAATGTACATAATCAAATGATAATGTTCTTTAATACTTATAAAACTGTTCTAAGTACTGTTGATTATCAAGTAGCACTCCTTTTAGTTTCTGGTTTTACTGAATAATTAAAGTGTTGGTGGGATAATTATCATATTGAGGAACAAAGCATTAATATTTTAACTTTATATAAAATTGATGAAAATGGAATTGAAATCCTTGATAAAAATGATGACACCAAAGTCTTGGTGATTTTTGTGCACAATATCATCTATCCTTTATCAATAAAAAGACGAAAAAGACTACCAAATGTTCTCAATATTCAAAGAAAAAACTAAGAAGGAATTTTAAGAAAAAATCACTTAAAACCCCCGAAAAGAAACCAATGGATAAAAAATATATGAAAAAATCTTATAAACAATTAAAATGTTATAAATGTAGAAAAATTGGTCATATAACAAAATTCTATAGGATAAAAAAAAAGATCAATGAATTAAACCTTAATAAAGAAACAATGGAAAGTATCTTGCAAATTTTTGTAGAAAATGAATCTTTAACATTTGAAGAAGAATATGATGATTGGATTCAAGTCAATGACATTGAATCAACATCAATATCTTCTGAAGATGATAATGAATTAAATGTTTTAACTCATAAAGAGGACGAAATTCTTCGGAAAATAAATCAATTATCTAATAATGATGAGAAATTTGAATGTTTAAAAAATAATAAAAGTACTCTTTCATTTACGTATAATTTACTATACAATCTTAAAGAAATCCTTGAAAGAGGTAAAAAACCTAAAAAAAATCCATCTCAATAAATGATCTTCATAATGAAATAAATGTTAAAAAAAAAGAAATAAAAGAATTAAGACAAATATAATCAAAATTACAAAAGGATTTTCTTGAAAAAAAAATTAAAAAATGATTATTTAAGAAAATTCCAATGATGAAGAAGAAACTTCAAACAATGATGTTCAAAAAATTTTTGAAAATGATTCTGATTATCTCTTACAACTTGTAGAGACAATAACAAGAAAATGGATTATCAATGTTACAATTAGAATTAACAATGAATTTATTTTATCAAATCGCTGCATTATTTGATACCAATGCTGATTTAAATTGTATTAGAGAATAATTGATATCCATAACATATTTTGAAAAAATAACTCAATCTCTGAGTTCTACCTCTAGTAACAAGTTACAGATTAATTTTAAACTATCCAATGCTGAAATTATAAAAGGAGATGTTTCTTACAAAACTTCTTTTATTCTTGTTAAGAATTTATAACAAAATGTTATTTTAAGAACACCTTTAATTAATTTAATTTAACCTTTTTTCAGTAAATGATAAAGGTATTATGACATATTATTTAAAAGGAAATTTTTTTTTATTTTTTCTCAAAACCTCAAACCAAAATTTAAATGTGTTAAAATAAAATTCAATTTCAGAATTAAAGTGTTTAATTGAATGTAAAGAAAAACATTTAATGTTTTTAAGAAATGATCTCAAGTTCAGGAAAATTGAAACTCAACTTTCAAATGAAAATTTAAAGAAAAGAATTTCTGATTTAGAATTAAAAATAAAAACTTCAATATGTTCAACTTTATCGAATGCTTTTTGAGAACGTAAATTATACATTGTTAATTTACCATATGAAAATTATTTTAATGAAAAAGACATCCCAGCCAAAGCCAAACCTTCTCAAATGAATAATGAAGTTATAAACCATTATAAAAATGACATTAATTATTTGCTTAATAAAAAAAAATTCATAAGAGCAAATCACTTTGGAGTTATTCTGCCTTTTATGTTAATAAAAATGTTGAAATTAAAAGAAAAGTACCAAGACTGGTAATAAATTATAAACCTCTTAACAATGCTTTGAAATGGATTAGGTATCCAATACCTAATAAAAATGATCTACTTAATAAACTTCATAATGCTAAAATATTCTTAAAATTCGATATGAAATCTAAATTTTAGTAAATTTAAATTTAAAGAAACCAATAGGTATAAGATTGCTTTTACTATTCCTTTTGGTCAATATGAATGGAATGTAATGCTTTTCAGATTGAAAAATACTCCTTCTAAATTTTAGAGAATAATGAGAGAAATATTTAATGATTATTCAAATTTTACACTTGTGTACATTGATGATATCTTAATAGTCTCTCTAAATATAGATTAACAATTTAAATATATTAAGATTTTCATCAATATTATAAGAAAAAATGGTTTAACAGTATCACCCACTAAGGTTTTTCTTTTCTAAACCGGGATTAGATTCTTAGGGTATCACATATATAATGGTACAATAATCCCAATTCAAAGGTCAATAGAATTTGCATCTAAGTTTCCTAATGAAATTAAAGAGAAAACTGAACTTCAAAGATTTCTAGGAAATTTAAATTAGGTTGCACATTTCTTTCCAAATCTCAATGTTTTATGTAAATCTTTTTATCATAGATTGAAAAAGGATCCTCCACAATAGTCAGAATTTCATACTAATGTAATAAAACAAATTAAAGAAAAAATTAGAGAAGTTCCATGTCTCTATATTGCTGATTCATCTCTTTTCAAAATAGTAGAAACAGATGCATCCAATATTGGATTCGATGGAATTCTTAAACAAAAACAAAATTATAATGAATATGTTATTCAATTTATTTCCAAACATTAGAATGAATGTCAAAAGAATTACTCTATAATCAAAAAGGAAAATTTAGCAATTATATTAACAATTTCTAAATTTTAAGGGCATTTGTTAAATAAAAGATTTCTTTTAAGAATTGATTGTAAAATTGCAAAAAATATTTTACAAAAAGATTTTCAAAATATTGCTTTAAAACAAATTTTACTGGATAGTAAGCTATTTCATCTGTTTTTGATTTCGAAATAGAGTATGTTAATGGATCATCCAACTTTCTCTCTGACTTCCTTACTTATGAATTCTTACAGGGAGATACTTCCCAAAAAGGACAAAGATAAGGGGAAAGATTCACTAACTAAAAAAAGCTTAACTAATGTCCGTTCATGGCTTAATGCTACTAAACCCCAAAATACACCATTAATGATTAAAGATGAGTCATCGTCTTCAATAACCTCTAGAAATGAACCACCTCCAATGACTTCTCAAATTAAACCTAATGAAAAATCATTTGAAATCTCCGAGAGTCAAATAACCCTTGAATTTCTAAGAGCACTAACAACTGCTCTACATTAACCAATGACTGCATTAATGACTCCCTTAATGATTCCTAATACACAACAAGTGGAAGAAACAATTCCACACAGAAAAGATATGAAGCCAAAATGTTCAAATGACCAAGGTAGCATCTTCCTTTGGGAAGCTTTCAATCCTTCAAAAATCAAAATTTTTCACTAAAAGAATTTTCAAATATATTTTTTCAATAAAAAAGGTATTTTTGAAAAAGATCCTTATGATTATGCAAAGAAAATTTTCAGTGAAAATTTTATTTTTATCCCATATGATTTTTATAAAACAATTGATTTTTATGAAAAAAATTTTAAGTGAAATTGGATAAGTTTCATAAAGACATTTTGAAACAAATGAAATAATAAGTTATTTGACAGCTAAAATTCATAAAGTCATCAACCTTACTGAATGGTCTAGCCAACATATAATACCAACTAAATTCCAAATATCACTAATGGATCCAACCAAATTTCAAAGCCACCTATAATTATTATGATTATAAATGGATTGCCTTTTTTCAAAAAAAACCTAAAGAGATCACACACTTGGTTGATTTTCTTTGAAAAATGTTATTCAAAAAGCCTTCCCTACTAGTTTGCACACTGGTGGAATGAATTTAGAGCTACTAATGAAATAATTCATGAAAAAACCCGCAATGGATTTACCCTCTTTATGGATAATTATGCTCCAACAAACCATGAATAATGTTTTAAGCAAGATATGCTGTATTTCATGCATATCGGTATTTCTTGGGTAATGACATGATTTTATGATTGTAAAACTGACAATGAATCCAAAACTACCATTTTAATAAGAAAATATAAAGTTGAATGGTGGGATGGATTTAAAATGTTGAAAAAAATTGAAGAAAATGCAATCCTAAATTGAATCAAGAATGACAAATCTTCAATAATTCTAAAAAGTTTAGTTAATGTTCTAACTCCTTTTTTTCATGATAAAGGATTTTTAATGTTATCAATAGCTCATGTCAGTTCTCTGTAACAAATGAAAGAACTGCTAGAGAAAGTACTGGCATCCTTAAACGAATCAACTGTAGGATCAAACTTTAGAATTTGATCCTCATTATAGTGGTAATATGGATAAAGATGATTGCTATGGAATAGATTTAAGTGGTCCTTGAGAAATGTATTTTGAATGTAATTTCAATGTATCTTGCATTGTAAAATACTAGTAGGAATACCTTTATTTACATTTTCATAGTGCACGATGACATACTAGTAGGAATACCTTTCTATTGTTCCCTACAGTGATTTGTATAGTACCCTATCACCCTCCTCCCTTATAATGAAGAGGTTTCTTTCTACCAAAATCTTTTCCTTCCCTTCTCTTCTCTTTCTTCTACCACTTCTCTTGTTCCCTTCTCTTCTCTCTCTTGCTTTTACCCTTATTCTCTTTTGTTCCTCTACCTCTTCTCTTCTCTTCTCTTTCTTCTACCACTTCTCTTGTTCCCTTCTCTTCTCTCTCTTGCTTTTACCCTTATTCTCTTTTGTTCCTCTACCTCTTCTCTTTTGTTTCTTAATCGATCAATATAATTTTTTATTTTCTGAAAATGAGAAGTGATCATACGCTTCAATCTTAAGGTATAAGAATATACCTTCAACGTTTTTCCTTTTATTTTATGATCTGAATGTAATACTCTCGTTTTACAATGAAATAAACTTTTATTTTTAATACTTTATAAATAAACCCCATAATCTTCAGCTGGTTATACCGCCTTTGGTGGTTTTCTTTTAATGTTTCCTTTTATTTATATTTATGCATTAACCCCACTAGCCTTGGCTATGCCGCCTATGGTGATTTTCTTTTAATTTTCCTTTAATGTTATCATCTTCCTTTATTGTTATGCTATAGTTCTAACCTTTAATCTTATTGCATTTTGTTTTTTAATCTTTCATATGTCTTTTATTGTCTTTTAATGTTCTTGTTCCTATGGTATCAAAGTCGATTTCCTTTGTGAGTATATATATATATAAAAGGTTTTTATTAGTTACGGTTGAATGTGTATGTTTAAATATTGAGATGTACATATTCCTTGAATATTCTTTTATGCATTTTATTAATTTTATAATCTAATTAACTAATTTTTCTCATTGCTTATTTTTCCTTTTTTGAAAAGTAAACTCTTAAGTTTAGTTGAACTAATTAAATCTTAAATAGTTGTTTAAGTATCGAGGTCTCACACATTGTTTGTAAGATAACAAAATAATTTCTTGTTAAATAATTAAAAATATTCTAAAAACTAAAAAAAATTCATAAAAAAATAAAATAAAAAACTCTAGTTGCCTAATATTGAAGGTTAACTAACCATCCCTGGGCTAGGTGGCCATTGAGCCTCGTAAGTGATGCCCCCCCCCCCCCCCCCCAAATCAATTTAAGATTTTAGGACACCATAAATACAGCTGTAGTGACTATTTGAACCAAAATGAGGTAACGATGGTGTTTTCAAAGCGAGAAGCGTTGGCAAATGCTTAGGGTTTAATGATTGGGGGTATAGAGAGGTGGCTCGAATAATGAGAAAAGTGGTTTTTTAGTATTTAGCGTATGGGAAATCTGATGTGATGATTGGTTTGCATAAAAAATGGTTGGAGAGGATGGAGCTCTACAGAGAGAAAGAACTCTAAAGCTTTAGAGAGAGAAACAAGAATTTATGTATTTTATGTGTGTTTTTGTGGTTATTGATTGTTGGAATGAGGAATATAAGCTGTTATTTATATTTTTCCAAGCTTAAAATTAGCTTGGCAAGTCATTTAATGTCCAAATCAGCCAAGGCTATGAGAGCTCATATGATCCTTGATCCTTAGGAAAAACTTAATTTTAGGTGATTTCGTGGTGGAAATGCATTGTATTTGCTTCTACAATTAAATAGAAGTTTCTATTACTCTCGGATTCGAAGTATTATGCAAGAGCTTGAATCTCAGGTTATTATTTTCCTTGGATTTTACAGGTTGATTTGGTCCCTTAAATGGATGAATTTGGACATGTTTTTGGTTCTAATGCAAATTAGGCTATATGATCTATATGATTTCACCGTTAACTTAGTGAAAACGTATAGAAAAGAAGATAACAAAGACCATGAAAATGGATGAACAAGCTAATCATGTGCGAGAAAGGAAAGGAATCTATGAGAAATTGAAGGAAAATTCTAGCGTCAGCTAATAAAATGTTGACACGTGGCAGTGCAGCTTTTTTTAAAAAAAGAGGCACCTTATGCCTGAGTGGATTCATTCCTTCGACCTCTTCATTAGTAGCATGAGACTAAGCCAACTATGTTGGCTTTATTCTCATTTATTAAGTGCAAACAAAAACTTTTAGTTAAATAATTAACTTGAATCAACCTTAAACAAAAGGGGCTAGTTCAAATCTAATTGGACCAATTTTCTACAAATTGAACATTCAAAACCTTTTCCAGCAAGCCTAGTACACATAGGTTAAAATTGATTTTCAAATTGAACCCATTTGAGAGTTTTACAAGTCTTGGTTCAATGATCGTGTGGTTAAAAATTGCTTTTTTTTTTTCTTCGTAAATCAACTAATTTAAGTTAGATTGAAGTGTCATTTGAAGCCATAATTAAATTAAATTAATTTCATTCTTATGAACCAACATCAACCATGGTCCAAAGATATTTTCAGAAAAATTTAATATTTTCAAATATAACTCGAAACTGTTAAATCACATTTGTGCACTTTGATTTTATTCGACCCTAAAAATGAGATGACGCTCTTCAAGTGGCTTAAAGATCTTTAAAATAACTTAAGACCTAAAAATCATATTTTCCTAATTTTTAAAATTTTTTCAATATTTTTTCTACATTTTCTATTTTTTTGTATTTGTATCAATTTTTTTAATTTTTTGTATTTTTAAGAAACTTTGTTTTATTTATTTTTTATATTTTTCCATATTTTATATTTTTCTAAATTTTTTATTTTTTAAAATTATTTTTGAATTAGATCTTTTCTTTATTCTTAAAAAAACAATAATTTGATCATTTTCCGAAAGGGAAGGAGGTTAAGTGACAAGCACAAATTTGGGGTGTCTACACCCACTTATATGAAACCTCCATGAAGATTGTAGGTTGAGACTTATAAAAAAAGAGAAGGTCATTAGACTTATTACTCACATTGAGGTACAAAAGTTTAACAAAGCGTTCATACATTATGATTTCAAGCATAATAATTTAAGTGACATTAGTGTTTATATTCATAATTTAATGGGGAAAATTATAAGAGAGGAGATCAATATATGAAGGCAAGTCTAAATATGGAATCAATGAATTAAGATATTCAAATGAGATATCAACATTTTAGTAAATGGTTAAAATAAAAAATTGTCATTATAGTATCGTTAACTTTAGTTGATGAAGCAATTATTTATCACATGGTGCTCACAAGGCAATTACGTGGTATTTAAATGTATTTTTAAATATATCTAAAAAGAAAAAATTAAAAAATATATTAAATTATTAAAAATAAGAAATATTGGAAATGAAATAAAAACAATAATTAAATGTAACATGTATAATAATTTAATGGAATATAAGTAAAAACAAAAAAACCAAAAAAAAAAAAAACCACCTCCTAACCTTAAGGTAGCCCACTTAGCTAGAAATAGTTGGTTGGTTACAACTTGCTTAAAAGAGTAGGTTGTCAACCTACCCATCTGCCTTAGGGTCGCTGCCTATCTTTAAGGGTTAGCCTAAGGTTGGCGATATCGATTTTACTTTTAATTTTCTGAATTTTTTTTTTAATTTTCCCTTTTTTTGATGCTTAATCAATTAAATTATCATATACAATATAAAATCATACTATTTAGTTTCTTAAGTTTTTTTTTTTTTTTACTATTTTTCAATTCTTTTATTTTTAGTAAGTCATACAATTTTTTTTTTAGTTTTTTTCTATTTATTTATATTTAGAAATACATATAATTGCTACATATCTATTATGTAAACACCATGCGGCTAATAACTATTTATTAGCTAAAGTTAGAAGGTATTATAATAGTAATTACTTCTTTTAATTACTTACGAAAATATTGAATTCTTATTTGAACTTTTTGAAATGTTGATTAAAAAAAAAAATAGATTAAGGGTCTTTTTCTCTTCAAAGTTTATTTGTTTTTTTATATTTGTGGAATTATGAATTTAGTATTTTAAAGTTATTGTTTTGAATTGTGATATATATTAGAAAATTTCATTTACTTTAATTTTGAGATAATATACTTTGATTTTTATTTAAGGGAATTAGAAGAATATATATGTATAATATAACAATATATGTGTATTAGTATGTATAAATATATATTCAAATATAATGTAATGATATTAATGAACATGCAATTCACTAATGGAAAGAAATAACAAAATGGAAAACTAAAATCAACTAAATTAGATACAAGATAGGAGGGGTGGTTAACTAAGGTATCTTAGATTGTTAATGGTATCCTCCCATGTTGACCAAAGTATCCATTGTTTCATAATTAAAAGTATACATATACAAACTTAAAAGGGAGAAAAAGAGAACCTTAACCCAAAATAAAACTTACTTCTAAATGCCAAAAATGAAAAATAAGTTCATCTTAATCATTTTCCCTTGGGAATAATGTTGCAGCCAAAATACAAACTTTGCATATCTTTTCAATTTCATACCTAAAGTTTTGAACTACTAAACATCAATATCTAACTAAACTTTTACTCATCAAATTTTATACCTAAAGTTTTAAAATCCTAAATTTCATATTAGTTGACAGGAGATTTTGGACATGGGCTCCTTAGGATCAGAGTAGCCTATTACTACCCTTTACTGACCTATTTGACACTCTAAAAACCTACGATTAAGCACATATTGGGTAACTAATCTCTCCTCATCTTAGAATTGTCTACTAAAGTCTTAAACTATCTATACCTTAAAAGTGCCTAACCTCTAGCAAGACAGGTGCTCAGCTTAGAAATTCGACTATGAGTAGGAACTCGACACCATAGGGAAGATCAACTCGAAGAAAGGAAAGTCAAACTAGTTAAGTCGTATCCATAATTCCTTAGGATCTGTTGATATTCATAGATCCACTTTCCTAATTTAATGATATATATTTTCCTTTTCCAAACGATTCATCCTTATCTGAGTTTCCCAATTTATCTCCACACTTCTAGTATAATTAAGGTTAATCCACCAGCGATAAGACGTCTATACATACACACTCTTGTACTCTTGCTATCTTACTATTATCTGTCACGCCCCGAAACGGCAGAGTCATAACAGCCCCGCCGTGTAAACCATCCTAAGATAGAAGTTGGCCTTACAACCGTTATCTTAGACCTGATCTACATAAAGCGTCCACGACTAACCCGCTTTGAAGTAAATAGTTTGTAATTTAAATAAATCATTTACCTAAGAAAGTGAGGAAATATATATATATATATACAGTTTACAATAATTCTCCGTAACATATTTTCTAGTTATACATTATTCAGAAATGAAAAGTAATAAAATATGTATTGATTCTTTAATATTTTTCCTCACTCCCCAGGATCCAACAGTTGCTAGCTTCAGAGTAGTTGTTTGCCGCTTCTTAGCCAGCACCTGCACGACGTCTATAGGGATGTGAGCAACCACAACTCAGTAAGTTAGGATGGAGGACTTAAAACTATACAACAAACACAACAAGGTTTTCAATCAACTTATTAGGTGCAATGCATGTGCAAGCAAATGCCATCGTACGACGTTGTCCGGCCTATTGTGAGATTAGAGAAATTGCGCCCGCTCTAATCCGGGTTGAGGAGTTGCCATTAATGTAACAGCTCACGACCAAACTCAGGCTTGTGCAATGGAGACCTCGCTCCTCCCGCGATTACCTTCGAACCACTGACTTTGCCCTCGCCGCGACCTCCTCTCCTGTCACTTAGCTCGGCTAAGGATGAAGAAAGGACCAATTGCAATCCTGCGTTATCCCTTTCGAAGGGGTTGGTATTTGGCCGGAGAGTCCTAAGTTCCTCTAACGGGTTGTCAAGCATGTCCAATTATGATTACTGGTCGTATATTTGATTAAGTCCAGTTTAGGGTGATCAATCATTTCATACAAATCATATAATACATACCAGAGCAACAAACAGAATCATAGCATCACCCATAATCAAGCACATACACATATCCAACTATCTAACAACCACAACCAAGCATAATCTTAAGTCTCCAAAATACAGCATCATATTAATCCCAACTTACCTCGACTCCTCGCTCACTCACTCGAGGTCCGATTTACTCAGGCCATCGCTGATCATCCCTATAACACAAACACGGTTTCAATTTTTCATATAACTATTATAGGTTCATTTTATCCTATAACGCTTATTGTTATCTTGTGTTTAGGGTTTAATATGCCTAATTATCTAGACCTTAAGTCTTTTACAATTATTCTAGGTTTGGGGTTAGGTTCGGGTTCGGTTTTCGCATCGATTTCTAAATTAGGTTTTAGTTCGATTTCTAAGTAGTGTTTTATACTCCAGCCTTAGAAATTTGTTTCAACTCATAATGTAAAATTGATCACATTACTTTCCGATCTCCTAAATACCATCATTACCTCTAGTCAGTATTTATTTTACCTAGTACACTTAAATCCGTATTAGTGTACCAAATTCACTCCTAATGTGAGAAATTTTTACATTTTTCATATAATTACATAAATTCAAGTTTCTATCAGATTTATTATACATTTTTATTATTATCAAAATATTAATTTTTATTATAATATTTTCTATTTATTATATTCTAATAATTATATATTATGTATTATTACCTTTTATGTATATAATACACTTCTAATATTTTTATCACTCTAATTATCGTCTCTAAATACCAATTATCATTTCAAAATGTATAAATTCATCCTAAATCAAAATTTACTCCTAATTACCCTAATTTCCAAAATTAACTTAAAATTTACTATTTTTCCCTATTACTCATTTATTACATAATTAACCTAATAATTACATCTAACACCCTAAATGATACAAGTATCATACTCCATCAGATTTCAACATCCTAAAACATGTACTTATTCACTAAATCAGTAATTAACCATCTAATTACTTTATTAACCCTAAATTACCCATTTTATGCCTTATTTTAAGGCCTAAAAATTATCTAAAAGTTTCAAAAATTAATTTTTGAAAACAGGCTTCATAGAACTGTTCTATATCATCTAAGTGGTCTACACAAAAATTTTGGGCTCGAAACTACACTCTTAAGGTCATTTATCTCTAAACCGAAATATGCTCGATTTTACACGATTTATTAAGGACCCTATATCACGAGACATATTTTCATTAAAATAATATTGTTCCTAAAAACTACATACAAAAATATTTCAGAATAACAAGTTTCATAATTTTCTAAGAATATTTACTATTTTTTCAAAATTACACAAAATCGGGCTGTAAATCGAACTCACCGATTTGGGGGGCTCCGGCCACCTTCGATAGCCATGGGTGTGTTGGCCCACCTGGGCATTGCCACCACCGTATGGTGGGGGTGGCCGTCTACTCCAAGCGGCCCGTCGGGTTTAGGTTCTCCTTTGTGGCCCTAACTGCACAGTTTTCCTTTTCTTTTTTTTTCTTTGGTTTTTCTCTCAATTTTCGTCTTTCCCTAATTTTCTCTAATTTCTAACTGTCCAAATGAGCTTCTAAATTTTTTTTCCTATTTATAGAGCTTTTTCCTATTTATTGTGCATTAAATTGGACAAGACAATTACCTTATCCCTTAATTTTTGGCTTTTGTATTGTCTTAATTTAATTGGCTGATTTTTTCTATTTTTTCCCAGCTGCCACGACCCAATTCTGGATCATTCCTTATTTTTCCTGATTTTTCTTGATTTTTCCTTAATTAATTATGAATTTTCTTTAAGTATTTTGTATTATTTTAGCATATTTCGCGTATTTTAAGTAATTACGCGTATTTATGCCTACATGTAAATTCATATATAGTACAAATAAATATTCCTAAATATTATTTAGGTTATTTTATAATTTTTAGTATACATATAATTTATCTCTAGCGATTCGTTAAGTACTGAAATGTATTTTACGCATTTTCGAAAAATAACGAGTTATATACTTAAAATTTGAAAATTTTATAGTCTCCTATTTTATTACTTATTTTCTTAAATTCAAACTTACGGGATCAGTTTACTAATATCTGTAGCTTTACTTTATAATTTAGGCTTGACTGGGTCTTTCAACCGATTGAAACCTTGGATTACTAATTTTGGGGCTTACATTATCATACTCCTATAGACTCTTATTGACTTAATTGTCAAATTGGTCATGCTAGATAACACCCTGATACTCCTCACTATGCTTTGTTTTATAGGCTTATATGTGGACACTTAAAGGCTTAATTTACTCTCATACAGTACTGGCAAAATCTAGAAACAACATTTAGCACTGTCTGAAGTTCTAATTTGTTCTCATACTCTCCAGCAACTCGAAGTCAAATATTTTAAGGTGGAAAGTTTACCCTCACAGTAATGACCTTAGCTAAGCAACTATAGCTGTACTTCAAAGCATACCAAATAATAATCCTAACCAATCAATCGTCGTGCAGCATTTTCATAGAAACCGAACACGTCAAGAAGAATGGTGAAGTATGCATTTGAGCTCAACGCATATGGAATCTAATATCAATCTCTAGAGGCTATTAAAGCACACATCCTTGTAGACCTCATAGTAGAGTTTATGGGAGAAGATGAAACACCATAAGGAGGAGACAAGCCAGTATAGCTTCTCCACGTCAACAAATGCAGAGGACAAATAGGACTTATGCTCAACAAGCCACATGAGACAATCGTCTGCTATGTGCTAAAGTTAACAAATTATGTCAGCAATAACGAAACTAAATATAAAGCTCTAATTGTTGGCCTCAAGTTACCTAGAGACGGTAATGTTGAGAAGATAAAGGTTTTCTTAGACTCTACGCTTATGATACAACAAGTCCGAGATGAATATAAAGCCCAAGGGAAGCCATAGCCAAGTATTTTGAAGTAATATGAACCCTCTTATCATCTTGTGGAGCATTAATAAGATTCCCCAAGTTGAGAACTTGGCTATAGATAAGCTGTCCAAAGTTGCCTTTATAGGCATACCTAAAACCAAAAATGAAGGATAAGAAGATCTTTATTAAGTACCTACTAGATAGAAGCATCAACAAGTAGAACAAGAAATTGTAAGGTGAATACTTTACTAATTAAATCGAGTTGGATGGACCCAATACTTAATTATCTAAGGTATGGAACCATCCATCCCAATAGACACGAAGGAGGCAAGAAAGTTGATGTATAACATAGCTCACTACACCTTGATAGACAATGTCTCGTATAGAAGAGGCTTGCACCTTCCTCTCCTCCATTGTCTCCAATTTGAAGAAGGTTAGCATGTTCTAAAAGAGCTGCATGTTGGAGTATACAATAATCATATCAAGTCATAGGCTCTTTACATTTAAGTTCTCTAACTTAGATATTACTAGCCTATGATAAAGGAAAATGCGAACACAGCTGCATAGAAGTGAGTGTAATGTCAACAACATGCCCCGATCACCCATATCCTAAGCACCAACGTCAAGCTTTTGACTAGCCCATGGCCCTTTACCCAATGAGGGATAGACATGCTTGGCCTTTTCCCTAAGGTCATTAGTCAATGGCAATTCATCATATTAGTAGTTGATCACTTCACCGAATAGGTTAAAGTCAAAGTAGTAACTAAGATCACAGAGAAAAACATTGAGTTTTTCATTTGAAACCACATCCTTAGGTTTAGAGTCCCATACGTGCTTATCATAGACAGTAAGCCTTGATTTGACAATCCAAAGTTTAAAGAGTTCTACTAACACTACCATATCAACATTAACTACACCTTGATACAAAATCTTGAGCTATAAACTTGATACAAAATCTACTATTATAAATATCAAAGCTTAGGAATCACTTGGGAACCTTTAATTTCACACACAAAAAAAAAAAAATCATAATTGCCTCATGACATTATCTCTTTAGCCCCCCTTCATTGTCAACCACTGTTTTTTTTTTTTTTCCATATTTTCACTCCATACACCACAACAAAGCTTCCAACTATTACCAAATTGTTTTTAGTACTCATTTGTTCCATAAAATACATTTTATTTTTTCAATTGAATTTTCTTGAATTAATCTAATAAAAAATGAAAGCCACCATTACCAATACACTTTCTTACCAGCTATTCCTCACCACTACATAATTTCAACCTAAAATGAAGGTGTAAGAATGTTTTTAAAGATCTATGGTTACCAAAAAGGCAAAGCTTTTTGGTGGAGTTTTACTTTTATTGGTCAAATTAAAAGATTGAAGAACCGCCTCCCTTAACTTACATTAACTATTGCTCCCTGCTTTCTTAGGTGATAACCAACCACACCATCATGTTCTAACACCTTAAAAACCTAAGAATCGATACATCCATCATCTTTGATGGCTACTAGGAGTGTTTAAACCAAGTTCCAACTACCACTACCTCCTTTTCACTCAATACACCTGTAGCATGCGTATACAACCTAACCAATTCATTAAAGCTCTAAATCTGACCTTAATGACTCGCACTTGAACCGATTGGCACCTTTTGACCTATGTTGACCAAATTTTCCTTTTTTCCCCCATTTATTTGGTTTTATTTTATTAGTAATAATTAAAAAAACAAAAGGAACAAAAAGGTAAGAAAACCAGAAAAATAGCAAATGATAAAAAGAAAGTTTAAAGTTTTCTTTTCCTAATTTAATTCTTATTGGAATTTTCTTTAAATGTGAAATAAAATAATTTAAATGTTTATTTTTGTTCTTTTAGCATTATTTTAGGTGTTACAAATAAAATTAATTAGAGATAGGTACCACTCTGTAAACTTTGGGTGAGTAATCTGACCATTGCTAAAGGACGATTAGGGGGTTGATATTAGATGTCTTTAAAAAAATAATAAAAATAGTTAAAATGATAAAACTACAAAGATAAATATTGAAAAATATATAATTGTTTTTTCTAGCTCGCAAAGAATTAGTTAAGTTAAAGAATTTTCAAAATGCAAGTAAAAAAGTAAGTCAAAAAGTACCATAAAGAGTAACTCAACAAGTCAATCCAAATTATTTTGATACTTAGAAAGTCATTTTTCATGAATAATAAAATCTCAATTGATTGTTTTCAAAATTAGGGTCTATCTTAGGTTTTGGCACTAAAACTTAGGTTTTATATGATTTTTCTTAAATAAAAAAATGGCTAAATAACGTAAATCTTACTACTTTTTATAAATAAAATTTGATAAACAAACTAAAGTTTTATTAAGAACTACATAAGCCTAATCTTGACTAGTAGATGCATAGGCACTTTGGGCGACCCTAAAATGAAAGTTATTGTTCTCCAAAATAAAAAAAAAAATTGAAAAAAAAAGAAAAAGATAATAAAATTATTTTTCATTATTGTATGTCAATTAGGAAAATAAATGGAGGAAATGTTACAATTAGGCCTTAAAATAGACTTTTTGTAAAAGCTCACGTAGTAACCCTACGGTTTTAATAAGTCAACCTTCGAACCCTTGCTTTATTTGGTTAAGTGTTTTCTAAAAATTATTTTTTGAAAATTTGCAATCTAGTAGTTGAAATAATAACTATTCTACCAAATTAGTCTTAATTTCTCTACTTTTCCAACTTATATTAGTAGCAACTCCAATTTTCAAAGAATTTCTTAAAAGGTAAGTTTTCTTTAATTTTGCCATCGAGTTATTTATATTAAGTAGGTTGAACTTAGCATTAGTTAAATTAAGAAAAATTTACTAAATTAAGGCTCAATAAAATTGGTGAATCCATTAAGGATCGGTTTTAAGGTAGGATAGCCATATGGTTTTTTTTAAAGGTATATTTTGAGGCCTAATTCCAAAAATATCCTTTGCATGTATTGTAAATTGTTTTCTATTTCTCTACGTATATTGTTCTATTATGCTTCCATTTTTTTAAATAATTTAAAACCTAATAATCCATAACTGAGTGGGTTTTGTGTGATGCAATGAAAATAGCAACTAGCACATGGGCCTTAGGGTTTTCAAGGGTTTTATTTGCTATCAAAATGTGTTATATACGATCAAAACTAGATCTTATAGGAACCTAGGATAAGGGTCATTGTGTAGGCTTCAGCAGTTGTGGTTTGACCATCTTTTAGGGCCAGTTAGGCTTCTTTACTCTTTGTTTGATGTAGTTAAGACCTGTTTCTTCCAAAAAGCCCAAGGCTACAAAACTTAAGAACCTTAAGAACCTGCTCATTTGCATCATGCTTTCTCTATAGGCCAATAAGTGGACATTAATGTGGTTGTTTTAAAAGAAAAGGAAATCGAACTTACCACCAAAGTTGAGAGTATTCATAGATGTGGTCTAAGCCCATATAGAGATTATACACAAAATGGAAGAAAGAAAGACCAATACCTGAAGAGCATGCTATGAATAGCCTGAGAAAAGAGTTTAAGCATTAGAGGTTAGAAAAAGTCTGAGAAGTGAAGACCGTAGTAAATGATGGAACAAGCCCAAACATGCCTTAATAAAGTTAAAAGACACCTCTAGATTTTTAAATTGATAAGATTATTGGTTCTAATTTGTTAGGTTTTATTCTCTTAGTCAATAAACCTAATAGATTATAACCTTGGGAAGTTGATCAAATTGATCTTTTTGTCAATTTTTTTTAATAGTAATAAATTTGCTACATCAATATCCAATTGTTGGCCCAGCTTTGCATTGATGTCTTCATGCATTTACTTGTTGTCTTTATATTTTCTCTTTTTGCTAATTCAAAAAAAAAAAGCCAAAATGAAAAGGTGAAAAATAAAAGAAGTTCTTAAGCTTTTACATAATCACCATTATTCCTTAGGTTGTCAACTTTAGAATTAGATTATCACCTCTCCATAATTATAAATAACTTACCAACTAATCACATTAAATAACTTACCATTTGTAAGTTGGAATCAACTATCACTTGATAACTTATCGAAAGCTTGTAAAGAGACCATTTCTTTATTGTTGATGGTTGATTTTCATCCCGGTGTGTGAACACCAACAAAACATGAAAACAGCTACGGAGGCTGCTGGATGTTGCTTTGGTCATTCCGATGTCTAAGTTAGTTCTCTCGTCATGTAGAGAGAGAGATATTAAGTAGTTATGATGTTGAGAGAATGGAAGAGGGTCTTACTTAGTATTTATAATAAATAAATGGAGATTGTCCCTAGACCAATTCGTTGAACCCGATTTAGATATTAAGCCTACTAATATAAGCCTATACAATCATTCTCCAAATATGCCTATCAACACTTGCTCCCGATTCTCTTTGGTGACAAAGTTGGAAAAGAGAATATTTAAAGAGGTTGATTTGGTGCGATTTCTAGAAAGTTTTGTATTCCTAGCCTAAAGAGGTTAGAGTGCATGAAGAAGTAAAGGCCTAAAGAGGCAAAAAGTAGGAGCAACTGGAGAGCCTAAAGTGGCCAGGGCCTAAAGAGGCTAATGAGCCTAAAGAGGAGAGAGTACCTGAAGAGGCAAAGGTCTAAAGAGGTCGATACACCTGAAGAGGTGAAGGCCTAAAAAGGCTGATACACCTAGAGAGGTAAGAAAAGCATGAAAGTCATCCAAATTGGGCATGACCTGTGCTAAGTCGTAAGATAGGTTGAGTAGCCATTGGTCCATTTAAGTATACGACGTTGGTACTAAATGTCAGATTTAGGTGTTTAACTAGTTACCATTTGATGGTTGACTGTTTTCAAGTGGCTTGTTGTCTATTTATTGAAGAGAGCATTTAAGTTTGTACCAGCTTGTTGTTTGTAATGTATAGGACTTAGATATAGATTTAAATAATATCGCAATGCAATGGATAACACGAGATACATGCTTTGAAGGATGAATAACCAACAAGTTATAGATAAGTGTATGTCGTCCTTATTTAAGAATTAAGTAGCCAAATTGACACATTATCTATGAATAATTTAACTTTCTTCTTCGTTTTTATTTTTGTGCCATGCAACTTAGCATTATATAATTTTCAACTTATTTTGAGTTGTCAATAGTATAAACTTAATTATATAATTTTTCTTATAAACATTTCTATTAAAACTAGAACCGGAATGAATGTTATGAATATTAAACAAGGGATTAAGAGAGAGAAAAAGAAGGAAAAATTTTTGGAATAGGATAAGGAAGATAATTAAATGCCTTAATAGCTAAGGGATAGTAGAAGCTTAGTTATATTTTTTTATTTTTGGTCCATTCAACTCATATGCATAAAATCGGTAAACTTGATTAAAAATATAAGTTTCTACTAAGTTTGACATGTGAAATTTGTTAAAAATGTAAGTTTCTACAAGAAAAAAAAAAGATTTTTTATACAAGTTAACATGGAAGAACTTCATAAAATTATAAACTTATAGAATTGTATAAAACAAAATCGTAATTTTGACAACTATGCAAGAGATCGTTGAACTTGATACTTGGGGTCAAAAGGAAATCCTATTGGAAAGAAATCCAAACAGTGAAGATGAAACCCATCTACCTATCCTTAAGCTAAAAAAGCTCAAGAAGCACATCATCAAACCTTTCCAAAGCCTAATACACAAAACCCTAAACACAAACATTAAACTTATCTTGACCCTGCCAAAAGAGTCCCAAACACATGAACTTTTGATTCATAGAGCTTTGACTAGTTCTATAGAATAACTAATTTAACTTGAGTATTGGACGACTAATCATGGACTGATTATTCACTACTTTTATCATGGCTTCCATGCATGAGTAACTAATCATGGATTGATCATTTACATTTTCACCATAGCTCTCATTGTTGAATTGATAGGGTCCGAATACCTTTAATTATAAGATTCAAAAACCTTAGATGAAATAGTGGACTCCTTATTTAACCTTTAACAATTAGATTAAGGTCAAACTCCTAAAACTCATCCCTATACTTCATATGGTTGAAATCATGGTTCAAGAATTTTCTTTGAACCATAATTTCAACTATGATAATTTGAGTTGTAACAAGAATAAACTATTTAACCAAAAAGTATAAATGGAATATCCGAAAAGGATGTCCCTACTATACAGTAGAATGTGTAACTCAAAATAGAAGTTATTTTGCAAGTTTGGTCAAAATTTGCATTAGCACCAATGATATGAGGCAAGTGCACCTATCAGTTTTAATATAGTGGATGTGAGTCCGAGTCGATCCCTCAGAGACTTCGAGTATTAATATTAACCTTAGCTTTATTATCTAACCGGAAAATTATGAAATTTTGAATTAATTAAAAATACTAAAATTAACAAACTACTTTAATTATAAGACTTAATTAAGCAATTGAAAAAGCGATAAAATCAAGAACGACTTCAAGAAAGTAATAACGTATTTAGGAATTATTTCCCCTAGAGTTAATCATGTGATCACTTAAAATATATTCAATTCGGTTTCTATATTTCTTGACTAGAGGGATTCACAACTAAAGTTAATACCTTTCTCAAGTATATTAACCCTAATCCTAAATTATTTACCGGAATCTCTTCACTTAGTAATATAATTTAGAATTGCATTAATGTATAATGAATTCCCACACAATTAATTAACTTTCCAGAAGAAACATGTATCTTATCTCTAAGTATACATGTAATTCTCTTCAATTATGTAAAGATCTAATTATACATGCAATTTCTCAATCAACATGCATAATATCATATATTGATATTATAGAAATATCAATCAATAATTAACGACATAATTGAATCAAGTAAAAATAGAAACTTTATTGAAATTTATAAATCAATCCAAGAATCACATGAAACCCTAGGTTCCATAATTTTAAATACTCAAATTCTAAGCTATCATAATGAATCTAAAAACGAGTTTCATCAATAATATAAAATAAAACATGGAAACCCCTTTTGATTGATGAACAATCTCTCTAATCTTGAAGTTGATGTTGTTTCCCTCTTTCTTGATGTTGTTCCTTAAGCCTCTTTCTTGATGTTGTTCCTTCCTTTTTCTTTTGAAACCCTAATATGTCTTTTTATAATGTATCAAAAAGATTTTGTTTTCGTCACCCAACATGGCCTGGGACATGACCGTATCCCCAGGTCGTGTAACTTTCTGCATTTAGGTAAATTTTCTGCACAATTTCAAAAATTCATAACTTCTTCGTTTGAACTCGGAATTGAGTGAAACTTGATTCCTTTTCTTTGTTTTCGAGCCTAGAACGCGTTTAAACCCTGAAATCAACATTTTACTGAATTAAGTATCAATTTCTTTAAAGAAAACCAAAAATGTGCGGAAAATACTATAAAATCACCTTATGAAATATGTTTAAAATTAGAGTTATCAACCAACAAAAATATCTCTTAGATATAACGACTAGATTCCAAATGATAATTAAGCATAACCCCAAATTCTTTTGATTTGGAAATCCTCCAATAGTTTAGACTTGGCTAAAATTATTATTAATTTAGAAGTAGTCTTGATTTAGAAAATTAATCTTCAAAACTTGTGTTTGAATTTGTTTATATTAGATTAAAGTCACCATTATGTGGTACTTAGTTTTTTTATTCCTCCTTTACAAAAGGAAAAGAAAAAGTTTAGTTCATTTCCCTATACTATTATGCGATTGGTGTGCTTACGAAAAATTTCCTTAAATTCACAAGTATTACTTTTACTAATTGCAAGCATTAACCTTATAGCAGTATTGATTAGCTTTAAAAAATGGATTGATTATTTTATCAATTTGTAACTTATGGAAAGGGGACACGAGGAATCAATCACCTAGTAAAGGGTAGTCTTGTAGATCATATGTTAACTTAAGGTTTCTAATGAAGTGGACCAAAGGTGGGGTGAAGTTATTAAGTTAGGTTTTAGATGTGAAACACTTATTGTCTAATGTTTGGTAAACTACAAAAATTGTGGATAGATCAATGCTAACCTTTTAAGTGTTATGAAGTCAAGATAGTATATTTGCGTAAGATGTTGTTAAGACTTCAAGTTATGAGAACTTAAAACTTTTAAAAGAAAGAATATATATATATATATATAAAGTAGCTAGATCAAGTTTACTTTAAGTTAAAACTAAGCCTAAATCTACCTTCACAATCTTAAAGATCCTTAGCCTTAGTTTCCATAAGATCCTTAACCTATAGCTCTAATAAAACTTAAAGTTGCCATGCCTTAAGATTGAGACATGTATCACAGTCTATGTTTAAAGGTAAGCGAAGGTATACAACTTGGGTTTTTAATGAAGTAAATAGCATCAATAGATAATTTGTTTGTGGGTTAGGTATTCTTGAAGACAAATTTAGCCTTAAATGAGAAAACTGGCTAGATGCTATTATCACTTTCCTAATGATGGTTATGGTAGGCTAAAAGAAGTTGAATAGTTTAGCCTTCCAAACATATGAGGGAGTGTAACAAAAGCTAAATGATGCTCTTGATGAGAAAGATAGGCTCAAAATAGTCCTGAGCAAACAAGAAGAGAGGTTGGCTCACCATCTACAATACAAGTGAAAATGTGAAGCCAAAGGATACTGGAGCATTGTACGAGTACTTTAGGAAAGGTAAGCCTCTAGTCCCATAACAAGTGATAGTTTTAGCTCTTATTAAGCTATCTAAATATTATCTAGTGTGCCTAATGAGTGAGTAGTTCTTGTTGACAAGAAAAGACCCGTATAGAAAAAGCTCGAAGGAATGACCATTAGTAGATGACATTTTGCAAGAGTGGCAATGTATTGCAAGTCACAACTTAAGTGGGTTAAGTTTAAGAGGAGAAGCTGCCACCAAATGGAAGACATCCTGTGACAGAAAGGTAGCTATATCATTAATTAGCTTGTATTAAGGTTTTACCTACATCTTTATAAATTAAACCTCAATGGTAAACCCTACCATCAGACCACTTCAATCAGAGACATTCTCAAAAGACAAGAGGAAAGGTGTTTGTGATTTGTTGGGTGCAAGTAGAAGTGAGGTATTACCTCATATGTAGGGCATTGCAAATTTAGGTAGGGGAAAATGTTATGTTCTATGACTTTGAAAGCAAGCGGGGGTATTCGATCTTAGCTTATAATGAAGCGAGTAGCATCGACATGTAGTTTGTTTGTACATTAAGCTGTAAGTAAGTCTAGCCTCCTATGAGTAAACCGCTTGGAAGCTTATGTTACTCTCCTGATGATGGCCATGGTCAGCCAAAACTAATTGGATACTTGAGCTTGTGGCAAAAGCTAAAGGGCATCCTCGATGAGAAGGATGAGCTCACAATAGTCATAAGTAAATAGGAAGAGATAGTTGGCTCACCATCTAAAGTACAAGTGAAAATTTGAGACTGAAGGATGGTCAAGTGCTATACGACAATCTAAGAGGGGTAGACCTTCCATCCTATGACACCTAACCGCTCTGCTACATACTCTTACCATAGTATAAGTATGCAAGGCTTAAAAACTAACTAAAAACCATAAATAAACTTTAATTTCATAAATCTCCACAATCTCGTAGATACAAATTTATTCATGAAGCTTGTTAATTCTAACTAATAAATCTAAACCTAGCATATTAAAACTTAAGAAAACCTTCAAATATAAATTTTAATTTTTTCACTAGAATGTCTATTTCCTAATTGAGTTTACTATTTCCCATGGCTTTTTCTCGATCTATTGCACTCTCACTACAAAAAAGATTAGAGTTAACTTCTAATCATCTTTTAATCTTGACATTTTAAATTCCGAGGTAAGCTATAAAACCCAAATAAAAAATACAGCACATATGCACACAAAACCTACACCATTCATGTACTTAAATTGATAAATTAATGCAACATATAATTTCAACCAACAGACAATAAACATAGACAAAACTTCCAATTGTCATCTCCTATAGACATATATTTTTCTAAAAACCAACATCAAACCATATAACTAATCTCATAAACACATACATCAAAGATGAAGATCTAATATCTCATATATAACATTGAATTCAAAAATTTTAGAATCAATACTATACTACAATATACTATATAATTCTTAGTTCACAATACTAAACATTCAATAGTCTCATTTCTTAACAAATAATAAGAACATTACTTACGCATCTACATTTGAAATTCTGAACCAACACATACCTACGATAAACGAATGGTAGCCTAAGTAGTTAGATTTTATTGGAGCTCTTGACAAGATCTTGAATAATTTTTTTATGTTCATAACATAATATCAATTACATACTTATAGATTATAAATTACACATCTTATGCTTAGGCATAAGTTTCTTAAGGTTTTGTTGAAAAACCATCTTAAAGGTGATAAAGGCGTTTACTATAGGTTTCTCTATTCTAAGAGATTAGATTGGAGGGATAAGGATGACCAGGTGGTTGGACGACTTGGACAGGTAACAAGCAGTGGAGTGAGTAGTTGATCAGCTTAGTGGCATGTCCTCCACTTCTTCAATTTTTTTCTTGGGTCTACTAGCTTGAGCAGTAGATTGAATCAGACCTAACATTAAGTTAGTTTTTTTCTACTTCCTTTGAGTTTAAAAAATTCAACTTTCAACTTAATTTCCTTGTTAAATCATGTTTCAATCCAAATAATGAAAATTACCTAGTTTATCCTTATTTTCATGCTTGATCCAACTTTATGATATCAATTCCTTGAGTATGTTGTAAAGATTGTTTTTCAAATAAATTTTAGACCACATTTATTTCCCAAACCTTATGTTTCTTTTCCATAAATTGAACTTGATTAATATAAGAGAATTTTGTTTATAGGTTTACCTTGAAATTGCTTAGCAAATCCCTAATGTACCATAAATAGAGATTCTTCAAACCCCCACTTAATTTGCATTGTCAAATCTATATCCAAAATCTCCAAACATGTTAAGATTTACTCTTACCCTGTTTACTTGTTATATTCTAAATTGATTTATTGCGTTTCTCTCTTGTAATGATGATAATTTTGCAGTAGAACTATTCCTTAGGCAACTAGAGGACAAGGAAAGGAGGAGACTAAATTTAGGGTTTGTTAGCTTAACTTGTCAATAACTCAAGGAGGAAGATACTAGCATCACGCATCATGAAGGCATGGAGTAGTGCCTTTGAGGTTCAAAGAGGGAAGGATTCACAGTTTTATGAAGTGTTTGCATAAATAATTTATGCAGGATGTTTAGAAGCTTTATATATAGGAAGATGGTCAAGGATATTGTTAAAGATTTTAAACCTATTTTCAAGGGTATTTCACATTTAGTCATCCAACATGTGTTGGTTTTTTTATTGATTTATGATACTTAATTTAATAACATAATATTTTATTATTAATACAAAAGAGAAAAATTTATAATAAAAAGAAAATATTGCATTAAAGGTCAAAATCTAACGTGTTTTTGATATTTGAATATGAAGAGTAAGGAAAAGCATTGGTGTGCAAAATATCAAAAAGAAAAAATATAGGAGTGCAAGTTAAAAAGGGTGAAAGCATAGATATGTAAAGTGTAATTTACCTAAAGTTCAAGTGTAAACTTAAAAAATTAACAGATAATGAATGTATCATTTTTCATATAATGGTGACTTTTTTTTTTAATTCAAAAGGAGGTACTCAAATATAAATAAAAAAAAATCTTACTCAATAGATGGAGGCAAGGACGGGTCTCTATGTGCATGTTGGAGTTAGAGCAAAGGGGTGGTGGTGGTGATGGAATGGAGAGGGGGGAGGGGAAATATAATATCTCATAAATCAGCAATCCAAATATAAATATCTGAGTATTAAGGTAAAGTGTTGTCCTTGTATGATTAGAGTTAATAGTTGATTTGGGGTATTCGAGAATAAATTGATTAGGTTAAAAACTTACGAGAAACATGATAACCCTAATTAAGGAATTCTCATATGTTTGGAAATCCATAATATAATAAGGATATTATGAATAGAATCAAAATAATGACAATTTACTCTAGTTGAAGTAACCAGTGAAATTAAATTTTGAAAATAAATACCCAAAATCCTAATTTTGCCCCCTAGAAAATAATTATTTAATAATACAAAATTGCTTAGAACTCCTAAAATCGAGCTCAAAATACAACAAAAACTTAAAAATAAGTTAATTAAGCTATAAAATGAGATAATAAAATATAATTTACTATATGAGTATACATGTATTTTTATGATTATATCCAGTATAAATAATAATTATACCGGTAAATTAACTCAAAAGTCTAAAAATATATAATATGTAATGCCATATGACTCCAATTTGCTAGCTTTCGAGTAATTTATATCTTTTATAGAAAAATATATTTATAAGTTAGGTCAATAGTTGTAAAATAGTTTATACTAATGTTACTAGTAACCACAAGAATATGAATCTTGATAATAGAATAATGAGTATAATAATATTACTAATAATACGAGATAATATATAAAAATAATTGAATTAGTATAAACCTAGTTGACCGAATATCCCTTTTTCATTAGATTGATTAGAAGTATTCATAGGTGTCGGAATATCTGAATTACATCTATACATAAATATATAATAATATAAATTAATAAGAAATTAATTGAAAATTTGAATACTTTAGAGATACTCTAAAAATTATGATTTATGATAATGTTTGTGGAATTAAGTGAAATTCTCATAATTAGGAGAAAATTGAAACGAAGTAACTGTATGGTTTAATATTTCACTTTAAGCTCATTTATATGAAACTTTCTTAAAAATATTAAGTTTATCGAATCTAATCGTTATAATTTAAAATTTCGTAATTTTAAATATAGCTTAGGATAAATCTTTTAGAATCAATTATGTGATCTTGATAATTAATATTGGTGAGATTTTAGAATATATATATATATATGGCTTTACGCCACTTATAGAAGAAATTAAGAAGACAGGCCAAAGGAAGAGAGGAGAAGGGAAGAGAGAGAGAGAGAGAGAGAGAGAAATGGAGAAAAAAAGGAGAAAAGAGAAGAAAAAAGGAAGAAGATGAAGAAGGAAAAAAAAAAGAAGAAGAAAAGAAGACTAGAAGATTTAATTTTTTAATATTTAATATTTTCAAGTAATCTCGATTTTATAATTATAAGTGTTGTCTTTTAATTGATATAGTTATAGAAAAGAGATATTCGTTATCCCATTATTTTCTTAGAAAGAGTATTTATCCGTATCATTTCATTCTTTTCGAACTATAAACTTAGAATATTCATAGTTGTAAGACTTGTACATTATTAATACCAATTCTTAAAATAAGTGGATCTCTAATAATAATTATTTATCAGAACTATTAAAAATTGAACTTTATATTCTCACAAATTTAACATTATTACTTTTGTAAAATTTGAGTAAATATGATTATATATTTTGTTGTAAAATTATATGAAAATATATTTTTCATTACATAATGCAATATCAATATGATATTGTTATATAGCTTTATCTGCATACTAGAATTAGAAATATCTTTTAGAGATAATCTTTTAAACAAAATACGTAACACATATAGCTAAATTTATGTAAGCTCTACGATAATGAGCTTATTAAAACTGAATCACTTTAAGTAATAAAATCGATATTTTATGCAATATTACGAAAAATATTGTCCTACGACGATCTTTCTATAATTAAAACATACTATAGATAATTGTAAGTACATTTTGATACAATCGAAATGATATAATGTAAGCAATAGTAAAACTACGTAGATTAGATATTAATAAGTAAATTGCTATAACCTAAGTGATAAAATAAAATACTTAAAATGTGTGTGTGTGTATAATGTTGATTTGTGTAAATATATAGATACGAAACTCTACTGAATAACTATATAAATAATGTCTCAACTAAATATTAGATAAAACTTAAACTTTTTCGTAAATCTTACAAAAACTGAATATGAGCTTTGGTATATATACAAGACTTTCGAGTGAAGAAAACCCCGACGTTCTAGATTTTTTAGAGTAAGCTTCAATATAGGTAAGCGGGATTAATCCTTTACAACATTTTGGGATATTATTTCAGAATATCTAGGAAATTTGGTATGTATTGGCTTGTGATTGGAGTTTGTTGTTTATGCATATGCAGCGTTTATGTTTAGGTTTCGATTTGTTATGATGGGAGCTGAGCTCCATGATATGATTGTTCTATGAATATTATTATGCTTAAATTATTTAGGCTTAGTTGATCACCTTAAAAAATAAACTAACTCAAACTTATTTAACATCTAACTTAATATGCATCGCAGCTCACTATGAGTAACGGTTAAGATTCTTGAGCCAAATACGGACTCTTTTCGATGAGAATAGCTAAAATGGTTCTTTCTCCACCTTTAATCAAATTAAGTGAAAAGAAAGGAGGTTACGGTAAGGTTGGGGACCGTGGTTTGAAGGTGGTCATGGGAGGAGGGTGTTCTCCATTGCACAATCCTTGGCTTGGTCTCAATTCGTAAGTGTGCAACATTAATTTCCTCAACTTGGATTAGAGTGGACACAATTTTTTAATCTCATAACGAATTGGATAACATCATATGATAGCATTTATTTGTATATGTATTGTATTTAATCAACTTGGTTAAAAACCTTGGTTATATTATGCTGAGTGCATACTTCTATCTCCGCCCCACTTACAAAGTAAGTTGTCGCTTATTCCCCTATAGTTCGTTTTAGAAGTTCCAAATGAATTACAAGTACTTATCTAAAACTGGAGCTTTAATAAACTGGGATAGGGAATGAGGTGTAAACAAGAAATGGCCAGTTATCATCCTTAGCATTAACTTCTTTAACTTTTCAAGAAAACTACATAGGATTTCTCAAGGGGTTTGGCAGTTTTCAATATTATGGTCTGTATATGAAATGATAGGTACCTGTAGAATTAACTACCACTTTTTTATAAGGTCAAATTACAAGTTTATTATTACAAATTATTTCAAAGAATTACTTTACAAGTTTATATCAAATAGGTATCAAATTAGATGCTTTAAAGGGGTAAAGTTGAGTACGTCTAGTATGAACTAGGTATAGGATAGTAGCTGTAAGGACAATTTTGATCTTAAAATAGCTCACATGGAAAGACTATTACGACTTCATATTTTTAAGGCATAATAGGAAATATATATTTTAATAAAGTAAAATTAGTTATGGCTTAATGGATAACCATTTTGTTTTATAAAACGAGGGGTTTAAATCTCTTATATATCATTTTACCTTTTTTTTTCATATGCATTCATTCCTTAAGGGTATTTGTCTTTTGCATTTATCAAACTTTTATTTTCTTTTTCACAATAATCAATACCATTAAATTCATTAATTATAAATCATATTAAACTAAATTAATCCTCCTAAATTGCTATTTTTATTATTAATATTTATAAACAATAATTACATTATCTATATTGCATATATTCTAGTTTTATCACATAAACTATTAATAAATAATACCAATTATACCATTTGGTTTAGTAATCTTTTTTTCTACAATTAATGTTATGAAAAGGATAAATTATGTTGACCATCTTTATAAACTTTGTAAATAATACAAGTACTTTACATTTTCAAAAACCTATGATACGGTACAAATGATGAAACATCATTGCCACGTCATCCTCTAATTAGCATTACTGATAATTTTATTTAAATGTTGTACGTATTAAATAACTGTTAATAGAAAATTAAAATAAATTTAGAAAAAGAAAAGATTTGTCGAAACTTTTGTTTAAGAAAATAGATCACTTCGCATATTATATATACTTTAAATATATATAATAATTAAGTAACTTAAAAAAACATTTAGATTTTAATATAAAAGCGGTAAGACAATTGTTTTAAGCCAATTATAAATTTTAAGGACATTAAAAGCAAAATAATCTTTTCGATTTTCCATAGAGGAACAATAATGTTTACTCTATATGAAGCGTGAGCTTCAGCAATAATAAAACATTTAAGAAATAAAAGCACGGATCATATTGCATGAATCGACATATTTTTTGAAGAAGGCTAGTCGACCAGCAAAATAAAAGTTTCAGCATAAAAACGCAATGGAAAACAATTCACCACACGGTGATGCAATGGAGGATGACGAGTTTCAATTTTCTTAACAGATAGCATTATATATGCTTGGAAAGCCAATGCTACATTCTTAAGATTCTATTATATATCCGTCAAATAGCAAAAGACACTACGCTTCGTCCTGCCAAATTTGCAAAATCAATTAAGTTTATTAAATACCTCGGTTATACTCATTTCCATTTTTGTTTAATTATTATATATATTTAAAATATATATTAGATATAAAGTGATCCATTTTTATAAAGAAAATTATCTAATGTATTTTTTCTTTTTCTTATTTTCAACATTTATTTCAAAATTTTATTAGATTTAGTTATTTAATACCTAATATTTAAATAAAAAATATTAATAATGCTCATAGGATGATGATGTGGCGATAATAGGTCATCATTTGTGCCATATCAATATTCTATTTTACAAAAGTAGTGCAGTAAGTGTAGGTTTTTGAAAAGATCGAGTGTTCATATTGTTTACAAAGTTTATAAGAGTAATCAATGTAATTTACTCTTACGAAAATGAATGTGGATTATTGAATGATTAACCAAATTTTATTATATCTATAAGATGTAATATAATTAAAACAATAAATAGATATAGCTCTATTCATGATTTTAATATCGACTTAGTTCAAGTAAGTCCAGTCCCCTCAATTATATGATATTGAGCTCATCCGTAGATAAAGGCTCTACATATCCTCCTTTACTGACTCAAACTTTTACATGTCATTTAGAATTAATTATTTTAGGATAGATGATTCTTAAAAATCAAAAAAGCTTTTCTTAATATACAAATTAATTTAAATTGGAGTATGCTTAATAGCTCTCTAATTTACTACGATGAATAAGAATACAATAGATAGGATATGAAACCTTATCTCTATCCTATCTTATATATACTAACTCTTAAGTTTTAAAATTAAAATCTACTTTATAGCATAAAACACCCTAAAAACTATTCCAGTATAACCTAAATGCTATTGGGTACTTTGTAAAGCTTGTGAAATTTTTACTACATTTTTATAATATAAACTCTTGAAGTAAGTTACCCAACAACCTGCTACTTATTCTATATATTTATTCTTGTATATTCATCATAATCTCTATAGAGGGATAAAAATTGTTATATTAGTGATTGTGATAAGTCTATTATTTATTTAGACTTAACTCTTTGGGTTAGATGACAAGGCCTAAAGAGTCCAGTTCGTATTGGGATGATTTAGGGAGATTTGGCTTGGTGGACTTGGAACAGGGATCGTTAGATCGGTCCGTCCGCCTCTAACCTTTCTTAGGCAGGCTCATGCACTTATAAGGAAGGTTACTGGTTTTAGGCTCATTAGCTAGCTCATTCTGGATAACCATGAATCGAGTAAGCTCCATCTCATCTATTAATCACCTTGATGATTTAACGGATGGTATCATGCTCAAGAGCTTATAAATACTCAGCATTTCCTCATCATTTGGAACTCTTGGAGAGAGATTAGAAAAACAGTGTTCCACTATGAAAACTCTACTCTCTAAAATCAAATAGCGTTCAGGCAAAAAATTGATCTCATTCACTCAAGCTATAAGGTAAATACTTGAGGTCCTCTAAGGCTACCTTGTCTGTCTCTTATGCATTTGAGATACTGAGATTATGATAGGAATCAACCTCTTAGATTGATTACAAGAAACAGACCTAAAGGACTTCAAGGGCTTAGATGGAAAATAATAGCTCTAAGCCATAGTCGAGATAGGGACTCCTTTTCAGATTCGACCTCCTACAGACCTGTCTCTCAAATCCTCACATGTATCTTACATACTCCTACCCAGATGTGAAGTCCTGATTTAGAAGGTAACCCAGGAAAGGCTAGCCGAGCCGATCTCTCCAACTGACCACTGGCGCCCAACTCCAATTTAGCTAACTTCATAACCAGACTAATTGGCTCCCAACTTGATCCAGATCAGGTCGACCCTAGACTACTAGTACTTCTTGTTTCTACCTATATTGTATCATACTTCTGATGTCTAACCATCAAGCGACACGTGCCTTCTAACACAACATTCCAGAATGATTCTTTCTCTTCCGTATTGAATATTCTTTGTCCTTTTTATCCCTTTTTACTATGATTTATGTAACGTGATTGTAAAATACCTTTTTGTCTTTTCATACATGTAAAATAACCTTAGTGGGCAAGTATATAAACCCCTAATTTCCTTGTATGCAGAATCATATCATTTTTAATACAGAAATTACTCATTTAAGCAACCTTAGTATTCTTGTTATTCAACTCTTATCTATTCCCTTTAAGAAGGAGCAGTAATGAGTGACCCTTCAATTTGGACCGGTATATCATATCTGGAAGATTATAGGTCGAGTGGGATCAAGTGATGAGTCATATCCATTCGGTAGCTGCCCGGATTTTGCTAACCTTTTTCCTATTTGTTTGTTTTGCTTCGTTCTAGTGCTTCTCTGTATGTTCCACCTTAGAGACACATCAGATTGCATATTTCTCCTCCTTACCTTATTCTCACCTAATCATCCCTTTAAGTGACAATCTTGCGTCATTTCTGTGAAGCCACGTGTAGTACATTACTCACACAGCACGCTACTCATACAGCACACACGTAGCTACTCCAATTGAACCCCTACATTAACATTTTGGCAACTCCACTGGGGAAGAGTGATTGCAAAGATATGGCATCACCTAGGAAGAGAACAATTGGTAGGTTTGATACCACGTCCCAAGAGCTTGACACTAATGTTGAGCATACTGAGCAGAATACACTCTCATCACCTGAGAATACTAATTAGGACTATTCAGTGCCTAAGGTTCCTTTAGATCCCATATAGACGATGCAGACAATACAAAAAGCCATAAAGGCTTTAAATCAATTCATGGCTATGTTTTAACCCATCCTTATCAGGATGGTTGCCACCGTTGCTACACAACAAGGTATGTCTTTGCCAAACCTTATGGTTGCTTCACGGCTAAGCGTTACTATCTTAGCTCAATCAATTAATCCTTCAGCTATTGAGAAGGTTCTCCATTAGGGAAGAGGTAATGAAACCCCCCTGCCAGAACCTGTATGACAACCAACTCATGCACCGAAGAATGTAAGAGTCCATTTAGGCGACTCTTCATCTTCAAGGGTGCCTACTCCTTTATCCAATCTTACCATCCCAATCTTAGGAGGATCCACTTCTCATCTTAATCTTGCCCCTACTCCACTACCTACGTCTACAGCTTTTGTTCTAAAGACTTCCTTTATAACAAAGGAAGACTTGGACGTTTATATGAGAGAAATATAAGCCAGGTTGTCTATGGGAGTACTAGAGTTAAAACTCCCATATCACCAATGCATCAAAGCAGAACCATATCCTAAAGACTATGTAAGTCCTAAATTCATGCTGTTCAATGGCCAAAAAGGAAGTGCGAAGGAACACCTCCTGAAATTTATTGAAACTTTAGAGTCTTATAGGTTTGATAATGACCTGAAACTTAGAAAATTCTCTAAATCACTAACGAAGAAGGCATACACCTGGTATGTCAACTTTTCCCGTAGATTGATTGATTCATAGGAAACTATGTGCAAGCTCTTCCTAGAGAAATTCTTCTTTACTTAGGAATGGGTTACGATTATAGATATGGAAAGAACACGACAAAACCCGAAGGAAATTTGATGAATTACATAAAGCGCTTTAGAAAGCACACTTTAGACATCCAAGATATGTGTGATGAATAGGAATTAGTGAAGATTTGAATTTAGGGGATGTTCAATAAGTATGCTGTCCACTTAGAAAAACTTAACTTATGTTCTTTCTCCTCATTTGTCGAGATTGCAAGAAGAATTAACAATTCCATTACGCGACAACGGATAGAAGGTAGAAGATTTAGGAAATGAGCAACATCTGTTAGGTTAGCCCGAGGAGAAAGTTTTAGAGACAACAAGAAGCCAAAGAGTGATAGTGCATGAGGCTCTCCATTAGCTATATCATTCCTATGCTCAATGGGTAAGGTACATGCAGTACTTCAACAGTGGCTATGAAATGGGAACATAAGGCTCCTAAGGGTAGAGCGTTTACCAACTGCAAACAAGAAAAATGATCTTAAGTTCTGTAGATATCACAAGCTTATGGATCATCCAACTAAAGAGTGTTGGACATTAGAGAAAATGTTTAATGACAGGTTCCATAATAAGGAGCTTATCATAGAGAATAATGATGCACATAGTAATCTGCTCTTAGCACACAACGCCCAACATGGCACTACGAATGTTATTAATTATGATCTGAGATAAGAGGAAGAAGATGTGCCATAAGCTGCGGTATTTGAAGAGAATGAAGTAGTAATAGAAACCAACTAAGGTATATACCCATCAGTGGCTATTGCCTTAATGAAAACCTCTAACTTTAGGCGGTTTTTCAATTTATTGGGATTTAATGAAGACACATGGCTTGTAACAGCAACTGCACTTACCTAAATTTCTAAGAGACAATATGGGGAGTGCGATGTAACATAGCCAGTATGAAGGATGCCCAATGCACATGAGAATGTGATACTCTTTACTGATGCAGACATGTACGCAAAAAACCCTAATCACAACCATCTTCTTTATGTAGAAAATACGCTCAATGGGCATCCCATTAAGAGGACATTCATAGATAATGGTTCTTCCATAAACATTATGCTAATGTCTATGTTTAAAGCCGCCAGGATAGACAATCGACGCCTGGTAAAGTAATATATTATAGTATATAGCTTTATTGAAACAACTACAAACACAATAGGGTATGTTAACGTAGACTTTAAAGTTAAACCTGTACAAGGATCCACACAATTCCACATAATTGATACGCCCATATCTTACCATATTCTGTTTAGGAGGAAGTGGCTGCACGATCACAACCTTATGTCTTCATTTCGGCTACAAAGAACCCATTTGAACATAATGAGTCTCATCTAGCCGATACAGGGTTCTTTGATGAGTATGCTGAAGATAAAGAGATTGCCATTGCAAAACCCTTTGGAACATCATTACCAACATGAGAGGAGACCTAAGATAAACAAAAGAAGAAGAGGATAATGCGAGGCTCCCATGGGGGCAAGAAGAAGTAAAGAAAAAATTAAGCCATAGAAAGTTTCATTAGGGAGGATGGGCGAAGGTTATATCGCTTATAATGGTCTTTGGGATTCGAGGAAGCATTTTTATCTTCCTCAGATCCCATACTGGTGCAAGAAACCCAACTTGCCCCTCCTTAAATGCAAGACCAAATGAAACCTCAAGTCGAAGAGATTGAGGAATTGAACTTAGCAGGGCCGGGTAGTCTCCACAACCTATCTTCATTAGCAAGAATCTGTTGCAAGAAATTAAGGTCCACTTAGTAGAGTTGTTGAAGGAATAGAAGGACGCATTTGCTTGGACATATGACAAAATGATAAGACTGGATCCCTATCTAGTGGTGCATAGATTAAACATTGTGTCTGTGGTTAAGCCAATAAAGCGGGGATAGCGAATTTTTTGTCCTTAAGTTGAAGTATAAATAAAAGAAGAAATTGAAAAGTTGCTCTAAGCTAGCTTCATTAAGCCAATTGAACACCTTACCTGGTTAGCCAATATCGTGCTAGTAAAAAAGAAAAATGGACAGATATACATTTACGTAGACTTTCGTGATCTTAACAAGGCTTGCCCAAAGGGCGATTTCCCACTACCAAATATTGACACATTAGTAGATGCCAAAGCTGGACATGAATTATTCTCATTCATGGATGGCTTCAGTGGCTACAACCAAATAAAGATGGCTCCTAAAGATGCTGAATGCACCACTTTTAGAACACCGGTAGAAAACTTTCACCATACAGTCATGCCATTTGGACTTAAGAATATAGGAGCTACCTACCAGAGAGCAACGACTACCATATTTCATGACATGATGTATGACTTCATGGAAGACTATGTAGATGATATAGTTGTCAAGTCAAGACGAGCGCTTGATCATTTGACTCATCTATAGAAGGTCTTTAAACGATGTCGTCTATATAAATTATGTATGAATCCCTTGAAATGTGTCTTCGAGGTAGCTTTTGGTAAATTCCTTGGATTCATTGTTCATAGAAAAGGCATTGATGGAGATCCAGCAAAGGTGCAAGTCATATGTTCTATGCCCTCACCTATTAGTCCAAGAGAATTAAAGACCTTCATAGGGAAAATCTCCTATATTAGGCGATTCATCCCTGCACTAGCAGTAATTTCTCATCCATTACAATAGCTCATAAAAAAGGGAACTACATTTGAATGGGGACAACAACCTCATGAACAAGCCATACAAAAGATCAAAGGGATACTCACCTCGCCAACAACAACGATAATGCTAGTAAAAGGGTTGCTAGTGATTCTTTATTTGACAGCTACTGATAAGTCTATCAAGCCCTTGCTATGATTATTTATTTGATAGCTACTGATAAGTCTATTAGGGCCTTGTTAGCTCAAGAATTAGGTGGTGGTAAATGACCAGTCTATTACATTAGCAGGTCACTCCAAGGAATTGAAGTGAAATACTCAGCTTACAAAAAGCAGTGCCTCGGGCTAGTATTCACCATGCAAAAGTTGCGTTACTATTTTATTACTTATAGGATTAACCTTGTCACTTATTCAGATCCATTAAAATACTTGCTGTCACAACCAGCTCTTTCTAGAAGGATTGCAAAATGGTTGCTTCTCCTATCAGAATTTGACATCATAGTCATTTTACCTAAGGCTATTAAGTCTCAGGCTTTGGTAGACCTTTTAGCTCAGTTTCTTATGATACAAAGGGATCCTATAGTAGTTATGATCCTTGCAGAATTCTATGAAGACTCTATGAGAGTAAAACTAGATGGAGAGTGGCCAGTGCAATTTGATGGCTCCTTTAGTAGCATTGGACAAGGAGCTAAGGTGATCTTAACATCTCCAGAAGGCCAAGATATACCTTTAGCTTTTAAGCTAGACTTCTCATGTACCAATAATGAGGTTCAGTATGAAGCTCTCTTGCTTGGTCTTATTTCTGTTCAAGATACCGAAGCATCTAACTTATGCATTCGTGGTGACTCAAACCTAATCATCAAGCAGGCAAAATGCTGAATTTTCTCTCAAAAAAACCAGCATTAATGCCTTATAGGGCTGCGATGCAATCTTTGGTTAGCAAGTTCAAATCAATAGGGTATGAGCATGCCAAACGATCTACCAACCGCTATGCAGATGCCTTTGCAACATTAGCTTCCAAAGTTCCAATTCAAATTGCATAGAATAATTTGAATGTCCAAGTTATCAAGAAATCCATCCCATGCACAGCTCTACAATTAGTGGACGAAGATGAAGAAGCGCAAGATGACTGGTGCAGTCCCATTAAGGCACAGTTAGCACATCCAAATGCAGCTTCTATGACAACTTTGAAAAACTTCACTTGTATTAATGGCGTCTTGTATTTTAAGGGACTAGAAGGTGTCTTATCTTAATGTATTTGTGCAAAGCAAGCTCATTTGAAGTTAGATAAATAACACAAGATCTAGTATGGAGAAGAAGGATCACCTTTGTATCGCCACATTTAGTATGTAGGGTATTATTAGCCAACAATGTCTAAAGATGCATCCCAACTACAAATAGGTCGCTCAAAGTGTATTGAACTCCCTAACTAAGGAGAATGCAACTTTGTAGCAAGTGCAAGCGATTAGAGGCACCCTTATTTGATTACTTGAAAAATAATGTTTTGCTTATGAATAGCATAGATGCCTGATTAGTAAAGCATAAAGCAAAAAAGTATCTTATACATGAGGGTAAGTTGTGTAGGGTATCATTCATGGGAAAGCCTTTCCAATGTATAGCACCTCCTGAAACAGAAACTATATTGTCCAAAGCATACTTTGAAGATGGTAGAGAACATCAAAGGGGAAGGAAGTTTTACCACCAGCTACTTCATATAGGATACCATTGGCCCACCATGGAAAAGATGCATCCAATTTTGCCAAGAAGTATATTATATGCCACCAATATGGTGATGCAATCTATGCTCCCGCGGTAACATTGTATAGCTTGACTACTCCATGGCCATTTCATACTTAGGCATTTGACTTAATTGGTCCAATAAACCCACCATCCGAAGGTTGCATATGGATCCTTATTAGGACTGAATGTTTCACCAAGTAAGTTGAGGCGATCCTCCTTAAGAATGCAACAGGGGCCTGCCATAGCAAGTTTCATAAAAGAGCATATTATTTGTTGTTTTAGGATCCCAAAGCGTGTCCTTTCAGATAATGGCACCCCTTTTATCAACTTACATATACGACAACTCCTAACTTCTTATAATATTGATCATATGAAATCCACACCATATTATCGAAAGAGAAATGGCCAAGCAGAGGTGACAAATAAGACACTCCTAAAGGTACTCAATCAAATGGTTCACAAAAATCATAAAGAGTGGAATGACAAACTGCCATTAGTATTATGGGCTTACAGAACTTCCAAGTGAGGTCCCACTCAAGCGACACCTTTCTCTTTAGCATATGGCTCTTAGGTAGTGATGCCTATTGAAATCTTAGTTCCTTCTACACGCTTAGCTCTTAACGCTGAATTAGAACTGGATAGTTTACGTATGTTAGATCTTGAAGCCTTAAAAGAAAGGTAAGACATTGCCAAGCGCAACCTTGCTAATTACTAAAGACGACTTAGTATTGACAATGATCACTTAGTTAAGAAAAGATCTTTTCAGTAAGGTGATATTGTACTTCACACAGCAGAGCATGTGCGACATGGTATTCTAGTGCCAAAGTTTACACTGAAATGGGAAGGCCCTTTCATAATTCATGAGGTTCATGACAACGGCTACTGCAAGTTCCTTAATCTAAAAATCGATGCAATAAGCCTTCTCGTTAACTTTCAATATGTTAAAAAGTTTCATTTGTAAATCCCATAATGTATTTGCAATTCACATGAATGAAACATTCAACTTCCATTACTCTATTTCTTTGTGTTCATTTACTTTCTCTTGCCTTGTTGTTGCTGCAAAGTTAGAGATTCATCTCCTTATTGCATAGTTTTAATTATGTATTTTACTCTTGTCTCTTTATTGCTACAAAGTTAGAGATACGTCTCCTTAAGCTCATAAGGCTAATACATGAATAAGCAAAGAGAAAGTGATATAAGGTTAAGTATTGGGAAATACCTTCTTGGTTACTGACAAATACGATTGGCGCATGTTACTATCGCTACTCAAGTGTGATTGACTATTTTATCTTATGTATTGTTGATAGTAAGTGAAAGCCTCCCTCTAATGCGCAATACTATCCTCTAGGCTTCACAAGCTAAAAGGAACAAATCCTACTATCATGACATTTCTTTTACAATATTGTTGCTAAGAGAGGCACTACATCCTAAAGCGCATAGTGACCTCCCATATGTTTCAGTGGCAAAAGCCACCTCTAGGATAAGAAGCCTTGTTATTTGAAGCAACTAAGTAATTAAAATAAATAAAGAATAGAAAGATAGGAGGAAAGTAATCAAATTTCATTCCATCAGTAAGTTCTATTTGAAAGTGTTGAAAATAACTTGAATATCGAAAAGAAAAAAAAAACGGGGGAAGAATGAACATCAACAAAACAAATGAATATAGCCAAACTCCGCTAAGGGTAGCAATCTAAACCAACTATGGACTCAAGGTCCGTATCACCTAATAAATCTTATGCTTTACGGTTTATGTCCTCAATAGCATCTTGTAAGGCTTAAATCCTTGCCACTTGCTCATCTCGGCTTCTCATAGTGGCATGATAAATCAATAATTTCTTAGCTCTAGCAAAAATGGGTTCTAAGCTACCAACTTTGAATTTTAAAAGATGAGCCCTTTCAACACAGCTAATCAATTGCTGTAACTTATCATTTGATAGAGACCCCTAAGACTTCTCAAGTAGTGATGTAGTTTCTCCTAACATTTTCACCATGGTAATGGCTAACTCAGTCCCCATCAAAGGAGACTCGCTCTAAAAATCTTAGCTCATAGCATAAAGTCTCTCTAATGGTTCCAGTAAATGAGAAGGAATGTGAAATCCATGAAAGTATATTATCTCCCCTGGGATGGTTTCTAGAGTTGCTATCATGTCTCTACGGGACAACTTAGCAACTAAGGGTGAAGAGACATCAATAGATGTTGTATACACTTTACCTCTATAAGTCTTTGAGCGTAGCAATGCATCTACATAAGTATTGTGATCACTTACCTTGTTGACTGATAAAGTAATTTCCTATGCTTCTGGAGAATTATTTAACTCTCCAGTTCCATTTTCATCATCAGCATCCCTATATTGGACTAGAGATTCATCATAATCTACCAAGTCCTCATCATCATTATCTGAAGTTACCACTTGTGTAGTAGGATCGTCCAGACAAACCTCAGAGCTCAAGTTAATGGCATCGTCCTTCTCACCAATTATAATAGAAAAGCCTGTCTCAACCTACAAGAACAAAGAAATAAATAAACAAATATATATATATATATATATACATATAAAATAGTATGATGCATTTAATAAAGTTACCTCCTAAATAAATGCTTGCTTGGTTTGTCTTGAATCCACTAGTAGAGGCCAAGGGTGGTTATTCTTAGACTTTAAAGAAAGGTTCACCCCTGTTATCCTATTAGGACATTTTGACTGTTTAGTAATAGCTCCTCGTGCATTTCCATTTCCTTGAGACCTGGGCCTTGGGAGTTTAAAAAAGAATTCATAACGATATATAATGGGTACATAAAGTGTATCACCTACTGATGCAAAGGCATAAGCCTAGAACGCATCCAGGTAATTCATCCAATGTGTCAGCCATCCTAGGGAAGCAACCCCAGAATGACTAATAGAAGGAAAAAACAGTTGTCACTTTCCAGGGTGAGTCTTCCTAAAGTTATTTGGACATAGTGAATGGTAGCAGGATTCAAAACTCTCGGTTGTAGTAATCAATTGACGCACTCCTTAAACAAAACCAAGTTGACGCGCAACCCGATGGAAGAGTATACCATGACTCTTCGTTCTAAGAAGCAACCAGTTAAGTCTTTATTGTCAAGAAATGAAGGCAAGCTCCTTAAAATACACTATAAGAGGAACCTAACTTGAGAATCAAAGATATTTTCTTGATTTTCCACCAAGGTAACCTCACCATTTGAGCTAGGAGGATAAAAACCATTATTGTCTTCATATCCTGTAATTTGCTCGACATAAGGGCAGAGTGTGAATTCAACCTCAATGTCAATGAATTGTAGAAGTAACTAATTAATTGATTCCTCAACCTAAGCCTACACCTTAAAAAGAGCAAGGCCGGGTTAGTCTTGTACAGCAGGAGGAGAAAAATGTCTTCAAAACTTCTCGCAAAAAAAAAATAAAATAAAATAAAGAAACACTAGGTTTACATGTGAAATGATCACATATTGACCTTTCAAATGTATGAAAGCATGGTGATATAAGTCTAAGCGCTGGTAAAGTGAACTCAAGTGAAAGGAGCCTAGAGTGAATTGCTTACCCTGAGCAATGCGTATGGCTAAGAGGAAGAGTCGTAAACTAACACCTTCCTCAAGCCCTTTAGGGAATACGAACAGGGAAAGCCAGAACATAATAAAAGTGGAAAGTTCATACCTACAATGATGGGATAGAGAACATACGGGTAAAAGATACAACTACAACACTTTAATTAAAAAAAAAAGGACATGAAGATACTTACTCTTTCCCATGACCTAGGCATGGAACCTAAGGCTTGTCCTTCCTTCATTCCTCAAAGAAGTATGTGAGCCAAAAGCAAAGCATGGCTTCTTCTTTTTTGTACGGGTAGCTTGCAAAGCACCCATTAATGATGTTTGAAAACTATGCTCTTTATGAGAGGACATTGTGGTAGTAAGGTCTGCTCGTCTGAAGCTGCGTAGATTCAACAGTGTAGCTATGTCTTCTAATGTTAGAGTTATCTCCCCTCACAAAGTGATAAGCGTGTAGGCCTGAATACTCAAACGCGAGATGATTGCCCACCATACTTTCATTCCACTCATTTGTAGGAACTACAACCGAGTAGAAGTGGTAATAGCACGGAGGACTTTAGCTTTCTTCAATAAAGTTACGTATTCTGGTTTCTCTACAATATATGCTACCTAATCATCCCATCTAGAAGGTGGCTCCTTCAAGAATGGGAATTGGGTATTGGAAAGAGGTAACTATTTCCTCTTGTTTCTAAAGTGCAATACTGAATCTCCCTTAATGGTGTCTCTAGAATCAGCACGAGGCTTACGCTCGATAAACTAGAGACCATCATCAATGCGAGGTGTTGCATAAGCTTCTCAATACTTGGGTTTGTCCCAGAACGTATCTTTAAAGATAGTCTCATCCAACCAATCCCGAAGACACGGGATAAGTGGTGGACATTTATCTTGATGCACAAGTAAATTCTTCATCTTTGCTACTTCTATGCTTTGACTTAAATTGGTCTTTATCTCTTTTCCTATAAGAACACAAAATTAATATATTCTCTAAGTTAAGAAATCAATACTCAATAACCTTCCTTGACCATAAAGGAAGGCTCATTATTTAGCCTCATTGGAGCTATTTAAATGTATATTAAAAATATAATGATAATAAAATAAAATAAAAAGTACATTTTTTATATTAATTTTTTATAGATATTTATACGTTACTTATCAATTTATATGACGTGTTAGTATTATTGTTTTTTTTTTCTTTCGTCATTCATAATTTTATGGAACATTTGCTAATTTATTAAAACTAAGATACTTTGAAAGTTAAAAAAAAGCATGCCTACGTCCAAGTGAAAGTTAAAAAAAAAAAAATTTACTCGTTCCCATTTTTTCTTATCCTCTTAATGATTGCACAAAATCCAGTGATAATAAACTCTTATAATGGAATCCTTGTGTTCTTATCCATTTTACTATCTTTTAATTGTATACTTATCGAGGATAAAGTTCTGTTGTTTCTCAAGTTAATATTTATATTTGTGAATAGTGATTCATTCAATTTATTATTATACTATAATATTTGGCTTAACGGAGAGAAAAGTGGATACCAATTAAAATAAATAAATAAAAAAAGGGTTGATTAAGGAATGTTACATAGTAAATCCAATAGAATTTGTGCAATAGGTCAATTACAGGTAGTTTGTCAAAGCATCTTTATCCTATGTCATAATTGGGAGGGGGGGAATAAGGGATGAAATATTTCACATCAAGATATTCGTTATAAGGGCAAGAAGCATTTAATCATGTTCTAGAGTATGAATATAAAGGGAATTTAATTTAGTAAGGAGACGTTATATATATATATATATATATATATAAATCTAGATAGCATCTTTTAATTCATGAAATATACAGAAAAATAGCACCTTTCAATTGAAGAAATTATGGAAAACATGTACAAGTCATATGGTTTTGAAAATATCATAGGAATGAAGTTTGCTTTCTAAAAGAAATTGATGATTCTCGTACAAAAGGTATATCATGGCAAAAAAAATTATCATTTAAATAATAAGAATGATAAAAAGAAATAAAATACCCTTATGATAATTGATAATTGTCAAAGATTGTCTTCATTGATGATGTACAAACTACATTCTTACGAGAAAAATCATGAAAGCTGCAAGATATGGGTTGAAACAAGTAGTTAAAAAAAAAAGAAAAATTAAAGAAAAATAAAAGAGAAGAAATATCGCACCTTGTTTTTTGTTGCTGACTTCCAGTTGTTGATTTTTTTTTTATTTGTTTCCTCCAATCCATCAAAACGTAGTAGCAAATAAGTTAAATAAGTAACGTCTTACTTTGTTAGTATCAAGTTTCAACGAATGGCTATGAACATGTATAAATACATGTTGCCGCCAATGTGATTGGAGTTACAAGGATAAGTTTTGGAGATTTAAGTGGGATTTGATAAATTTAAATGGTTTTGTTGATATTTGGTTTTAAAGATAAGATATTATAAGAATATTATTCGTTGGTATGGAAAAGATTTAAAGGATATTTCATGTTTTGTATGGGGAAGTAGAAAATATTAGATGGTGTTTTCCTTTGCTGTACGATTTTCCTTTAATTTGAGCATAGATATACAGAAATATGGATGTTTTACAAATAAAATAAATAAATAAATAAATACCGTACCATACTGCGACGGCGTTGCCTCCGCAACCCCACATTGTCTCTGCGAAGGCAATGTAACTCTTACAATCTTTGTAAGGGGGCAGATACTATCATTTCATTTCGCAACGCTCCGGAGCTCCACTTCACTTCACGACAGCACTAACCCATTTTTCAATATGAATGAGACACATACCCATATTTGTATGTATGTATATATATATATAGATATGCATTGACATGGCCGGATGGGGATGTTCTAAGAGCTTTAGATTCCTATGAATACTCCAATAATTTTATTTTTCTACCAATGATCATAAAATAAAAAAGAAATATCGAGAAGAGCCACTATATACACATTATTTGGCGAATTAATCTCATGGAAGTAATAAGTCAATAGTGCAATACAAAGGCATATTGAGATATGTGTTTTATGGTAGCAATATAAATTCTAGCATATTATACTCAACTTGATAGTGATCCAAAAAAGCATCAATTCCGTAGATATTGAAAGTAATCAAGCAAGTAAAGTCAACATTCAATGTATCTACTTAACAATTGAAAAAACAACTTCTGGATTTGACCAAAACCTTTTTAAATGTATCTAAGGGACTTTTGGTCAGGCAGGCAAAATGTAAAGGGCAAAAAATTGTTATATTAGTTATTGGGATAAATCTGTTATTTATTTAGGCTTGATTCCTTGAGCTAGGTAATAAGACCTAAGGAGTCCAATCCTTATTGAGATGATTTAAGGAGATTTGGCTTGATGGGCTTAGAACAGAAATCGTTGGATCGGCTTGTTCGCCTCCAACCTTTCTCATGCAAGCTCATACACTTATAAGAAGAGCTACTAGTTTTAGGCTTATTAGTTAGTTCATTTAAAATAACCATGAATCAAGTAAGCTTCATCTCATTCGTTGATCACTTAAATGATCTAACGAATGCCACCATGCCTAAAAACCTATAAATACTCAACATTTCCTTATCATTTGGAACTCTTGAAGAGAGATTGGAAAAACGGTTCATTCGCTGAAGCTATAAGGTGAATGTCCGAGGTTCTCTAATGCTACCTTATTTGTCACTTATATATTTGAGACATTGAGATTACCTGTTTCTCCTTTTTTTGCCTCATTTTCACCTAATCATCTCTTCAGGTGACAGTCTTATATCATTTTTTTGAAACCACGTGTAGTACGCTATCTATGTAGTACATACATGACCACTCCAATTGAACCCCACATCAATAATCTCCAATAATCTAATCATATATTTATTAATCACATAATTCTCATAAAGGCACACATTATAAACATGATAATATAGCTCAAAATATTTTGTCATGGAATACTATGACAAGTAATAATCTATTATAGAGGGTTAAGATAAAATCACTAAATCCACTATAATATTTTTGTTAATATAAGAACATGCAAAGAAAAACATTATATAGAAAAAAAAAAGGAAACCCGGGCTTTGAACATTTTCGTCTTAAACACAACTATTCTTCTTTAATTGGCAAAAGGGCTTGGTCTTGAGCAATGTCTTAAATTAGAAATACCACATTTTGTTACGTGAAATATTATCAATTAAAAATATTATAGGATGGATATAATGGTATTTTTGTATTCAAATACTTTGAAATACATGCTTTATGGTGATTATGTGGTTATCTTATAGTAATTGGTAAGGACGTGACCCTCCATACAGCGTAGAGTAGATTTTAAATTCCGATAATGTTATCAGGTCGATGTTATGAATAATATAGTATGCTGTTATAAAGCAGAGCCACGAGATGCACATGCAATGTGAAGCCAGAAGATCATAATCAATTATGAGCCAGTCAGAATGAGGTCGAAAAAGGTCCATTGTGAATGTGAAATGAATGAAAGGGAAGAGATAGGCCTTTCAACTTTCATGCGGACTTCAATTATCTGCCAGGAACTCAACATGTTGAAGCTACACCACACTTCCTACAGCAACTTTATCCTCTTCTCAACCTTAATTCCGCAACTTATTCTTCAGTTTTTTTTTTTTTTTTTCTATCTGCTGGCCAAACTCAAACTTCCTGTTTCCTGATATCCAATCTACTCTATTTCCAGTGGCTCTGCTTTCGCCATTGCATTCATTTATTGCCACATATTATGCCACGTATTGTTCTGTATCCTGCTTTTGTCGATTGCTTTTTTATGTAGTCCAAAATAATAATAATAATAATAATAATAATAATAATAGAAGAAGATGGAGTCGATATTAAATACTTACGTTGTGCTAATAGTGTGTGTGATTGACTTCGATAGACGTGAATGGCTTATGTTGTACTTTCGCTTAAAATGGTATGATACTTTGAAAAAATTACATCCGAAACAATCAACATTTAAAATTAAATTTTAGTAAAGGATGGATGATTAATGTTGTGATAACGGATTTAAATTAAAGATTAAATTTTTAAATAGTTAAAATAGATAATCAACATTACGATAAGTAATTTAACTAAAAAATTAAAATTGAATCACATATCATGACATTAATAATCTATTTTAACCATTTCAAAATTGATCGTGTACTTTATTAAAACTACTTAATAAAATATTAGTTTTTTTATTTAAATTTAACTTCAAATGTTAATCTCTTGGTCTTTATAAAAATATATTTAATCTCATAGGTAATTTATAATATATGGGCAATAGCTCTTCGGCAAAATGAAATATATATATATATATATATATAGAATACAAAATTTAACAAATATGCCAGTAAACATGGTACTCGTCAGAAGATAAAATGAAAACTTTATTATCACATATTTTAAACTAAAGAAATGTATCAAAGCGCAAATACAGCATCTTTTTTCAATCCCTAACGGAGGAGAGAATCCACTTCCATCCTTGCCAAGTGTTTAGATTCAGATGGTAGTATCTTCAAAATGTATTAAAATTTAAAAAAATTTAAGAGAAAAGTAAATAAAAAGAGTCCGAATCCATTTATTTTTTCTTTAATATATGTCTAAAGCAATTGTCAGGTTTATGTATATTTATGTATACCTACACATACATTCACTAGGTCCTCTGCTACTAATTTTTCATCTGACAACTAAAGTAATAATATAACATCTGTTGTCGTTCATTTATTTAGAAAAAGGAGAAAAAGAAAACAAAGACAAAACAAAAATACCTCTGACACCCAAAGCAGCAGTAGCACCTCATAAGTTCATAACTCCTGTCTCGTGACTTGAGTTTCAACCTCTCTCTCCCTCTCTTCCCCCCGTGTGTGTGCGTGCAGGACTGGGTAACGTTCACATACTAACGTTTGGCAGGGGTGAGCGGAAAACCAAATCTTTTACGCGGCAAAACGTTAACCGAGTTTACACAGGTGATCGCAACCATCGAATTATTTAGTTTCGTTGGAATTTTGGTCAAATGGGAATCTATTTCTCCGACAATGTTTCGACCTTCAATATCAAGCCTTATGCTTTACATGGTTTTGTCTGATGATTCCATTTCACATCATGCATTGATTTTTCTTTTCTCACTATTCTTTTGATAATTCCATATTATATGCATGTCTCTGGGTAATGGAGTGTTTCCTCTGGTTTATTCATTCAATTAAATAGTTGGCTTGGAGTAACTCCGAGATATCATGACTAAAGTTTGCAGGTAGTGATGAAAATTGTTGATTTGTTAAATCTTAATCCATGGTTTCTCTTCTTGTTCTCATACTTGGTGGATGCGCCACAATAACATTTTGGGCTCTGTATAAAGATTCTCGTTCTTGTAGTTGTAACATTCATTTCTTGGTCATCATTGAGACTTGAATCGGTTGTTTCCTAGTTCAATTCCAAATACTGAATTCAGCCAAAAAAATAAGGAAAAAAAAAAAAGATCTGTTTTCTTTTTGTTCTTTTCTCTCTCTTTGTTTTAAATGATATGTGACCAGGTACACGAGGAATTGACTGGAAAAGCATAATCCAATGCGGTTTACTGTTTAATTGATACTTGGGATTAATTCAGTTAGGTTTTAGGACTTCCGGTGCATTTTCTTTTATTTATTTATTTTATTTTATTTTTGCATGAAGTTTTAATTCCAGTACCCTGACATGCGGAAATTAAGAGTTGTTGTTCCGTTGAATTTTCTGTTTCTTGGAGATCATGATGTCCTCTTAGTGATTGTAACTGTGCATGCGATTACATTGATGTTAAAGATGAAGAACGAAATAATCATCTACGTCTTATATTGCTGTGGTTTACATGAGCTTAGCCTTTGCCTTCTTATATGTTAATAGTTTTTGAAGTGCATGCATTAGTGTGGTGTGAGTTTATCGCTTCTCTATTTGTGTTAGCTATCATTCTAATTATCTTGCTTGCAGATGTTTATGACTTGTTGCTATTGTTGCGCTTAACTTCTTCATAGTTGGCTCTTCTGAAGGTGAAAACTTCATCATGGCACGAGGACCACTGGACTACGAGGAGCTGAATGGACAAGTGAAGAAAGTACAGTATGCTGTTCGAGGTGAATTGTATCTTCGTGCTTCAGAGCTTCAGAAAGAAGGAAAGAAGGTAAACTCATCATTTTCTAGTTTGTTGCATTAATTGCTGTCATTCCTAATATATCTACAACTATAGTCACTTGCCGCAGTAACTGTTGGGTTGTTTCATCTTATGTTTTCCACTATATCACAAGTGGAAGAAAGGATTAATTCTTAGGTTGTGTTTGTTTTATGAAAAGTTTTTCCAAACTTTTTTAACTTTTGTTTCTATCAAAGGTTTGCAATGTCCAACTATTATTGTGATAATTAAGAATTGCTGTGGTTAGAAACATTTTTCTAAACCATCTCATATTTTCCATCAATACCATCCACTTTGGTAACCCTTGCCACCAACCGCCAACCTTTAGCATCACCTCCCACTAGTAATTTCATTAAAGCCACCAGTTACCCCAGCCACTTAGTATTATTACAGTATCTTCCGACAATTTCTAAGATTATATTAGAATGAAAGCTATATGATGTCCTGATTGCACAAGACAAAGGAATTCTTCCTGTTCTAATAGTACTGTCTATCCGGCAAATGGAGTGATTTTAGCTGGAGGTAGACTTTTGTAGTCCTTTGGTTTGCACTTGTGTTGAATCACTTGGAAAAATAGCTTGCTGACACTGCACTGAGTTGTATCTGGCTTTCTGTTGGCTAAGATTTATGTTTGCTAAGATTTTTGTGCTCCATTTTTTGCTACACCATCTTGATCTATTGATGACATGAAGACCAGCAAATCAATTTTTGACAAAGGTCAATACCATAGCATAAACTGCTGTAATTCTACTACTCGGAAATGATATTGATTGATTGATTATAATTGTTATTATTGTTTTTAATATTTAAATTTCATTTGTCCAGATTATATTCACAAATGTTGGCAACCCACATGCTTTGGGGCAGAAGCCTCTGACTTTTCCACGTCAGGTTAGTTATCTCATTTTCAGATATTCCTTTCTAGAGATGCATTCTAATCATGTTGGTTTTGTTATGTTCAATTCTTCATTAAATTTTGGCAACATGTTTTGAATCTACTACAGGTGGTTGCTTTATGCCAAGCTCCATTTCTACTGGATGACCCGAATGTAGGAATGCTGTTCCCTGCAGATGCAGTTGCAAGAGCTAAACATTACCTTTCGTATACCTCAGGAGGTCTAGGTATACCCTCAACCCACCATCTAGTCTGATAATTTTATAGAAGATTTATTAATAAGTGGCCCCACACACTTTCTAAATTACGATAAAAGGAAAATTTACTCTTTCCAATCTGTTTGTGTTTCTCATATGTAGTAAGTGCCTGGGAAATTGTATATCTCCTTAACAAGTAAAGTTGACTAGTTCACGTGAGGTACACATTAACAAAACCGTTTGATGAAAAGGAAGGAAAGAAGTTTATTTACAAGTTTCATGCCGTCCCATTCCCTTGAGGAATAGTCTCAGAAGAGTCGTAGCATATGACTTATGTTTGCCATTTATCAGAAAGTACACACTTCCTTGCCTTGCCAATTTTTATTAATTGAAATCTGAAATTTTCTATTCCACCTTAGGTTTGTGTTATTTTGCCAAGAATTCACACTTCCAAAATTCTCACTCATTGGATTCCAGTTGTGTGAAAAGAACTAATTTTTATTTCGTTACAAAGTACGTTTTTGACATGATTCATTCTCTGAAGATGTTTATTTACTTTGTAATCTTTCTGGTGGTGACCATGCTGTCCTTTTAAAATTGTCACATGTGTACGTGGTTTAGCACTTATAATATTCATTGGAGGTTGGGACCTCTAGATATAGGCACAAAAAAGTTGCTATATTAACTTGCTTATCATTTGCCCAGGTGCTTACAGTGACTCCCGTGGTCTTACTGGAATTAGGAAGGAGGTGGCAGAGTTTATTGGAAGGCGTGATGGGTATCCAAGGTGATACAGTTGATATCTGTCTTACCTATTCAATTGTTCTCAAGAGCAAATGAAGGTTTATATGCATTCTTTTCACCAATTGCAGTGATCCAGAGCTCATCTTCCTCACAGATGGTGCTAGCAAAGGTGTAATGCAGATTCTAAATACAATTATTCGTGGAGAAGGAGATGGGGTAAAAAAAATACTTTCCTACTCATGAGTTTATGCATCTATTTGATCTGCTTTGGAGATTGAGCTCTTTCATATGGATAGTATGCTTTTCAACTTGGTTTTACTCTTGGCACCCAAAAAAAAAGGAAAAAAAGAAGATCCAGCTTTACTCTTTTGGCTAAATTACACTGACTACTATTGTAAACTTTTAAGATTACACTGACATCCAAAATTCTTTTAATTGTCCAATGGCACTCCTCTTGCATGCACTAGGCCCACATTTGTGAAAACTGTCAAGGGTGCCCATCTTGTGGAACTTGTCTGGGGCTGTTTAGGCTTTTTTTAAACTTATTAAGCTGCTGTCTATTTAAAAAAATGCATTCTTGAGGTGTAATTTGGAAAGTATTCAGTGGTGGTCAATGTAATGTACCCTGCTTTTTTTTCTCCTCCTTTCTTGATCTTGATTAATTCATACAATGTCTAACAGATTCTAGTGCCAGTCCCTCAATATCCCCTTTATTCAGCCGCAATAGCACTGTTTGGTGGTTCTCTTGTCCCTTATTTCCTCGAGGAGACAGCAAACTGGGGTCTTGATGTCAATGACCTCCGTCAGTCAGTTGCAAATGCTCGTGCAAAAGGAATAACTGTGAGTATGCTTTTCCCTCGCTTGTATGCTAAACATCATTGTTTTGCTGCTTTTGGTAGCTAGTTTCTGTTGAACTTTGCTTCATACACTCATCTGTCAGCTGTCTTTTTTCCACTTAGATTCAGTATCTCTAGCTAAAACTTAAAGCACATTAACATATGGTCAGGTAAGAGCAATGGTGATTATAAATCCTGGGAACCCTACTGGTCAGTGTCTAAGTCAAAACAATTTGAAAGAGATATTGCACTTCTGTTACCAAGAGGGCTTGGCATTGCTTGCGGATGAGGTTTATCAGCAGAATATTTACCAAGATGAGCGTCCCTTCATTAGTGCTAGAAAGGTAATTCTACTGAATTAAAAAGTTTTGTATGAAAATAATTGCGGAGGAATAATTAGTTAACAAATTTCTTGTTTATTTTAAGGTTTTGCTTGATATGGGACCACCAATCAGCAAGGAACTGCAGCTCATTTCTTTCCACACTGTATCAAAAGGATATTGGGGTGAATGTGGGCAGAGAGGTGGATATTTTGAGATGACTAACATTCCTCCACGGGTATAGTTATTTAAGTACTCCCTTTCATGTGTCTGATTAGTGACATACATGTCATTAATTTCTATGTCATGCTTTAGTGTTTGTTATCTTCTTGAGCTTATTTTAGTCCAGTCGGATTTTATGAATTTTTCAGGGTCATGTTTGCATATTTTTGTTGAAAATCTATTGCTCATCTTATCTCGAAAAGGAAGTTCGAGCTTAATCCTTAGTCTCTTTAATTTAGAAACAGATAAGCTGCTCACAATGTGTTTCCTTATTGTTCCTTTCATTATTGCTGTTGCAGACGGTTGAAGAAATCTACAAAGTTGCATCCATATCGCTGAGTCCAAATGTCCCTGCACAGATTTTTGTATGTATTGGTTCTATTATCTTTATGTAGCATTATCTTTCAATAAAATGTTGCCTATTAATTCTCCCCTTGTCATTCATAATTATGAGTATGCTTGATTGCAGATGGGTTTGATGGTTAACCCTCCAAAACCTGGAGATATATCATACGACCAGTACATCCGTGAAAGGTAAGCCCTTCAATTCTTCAACCTGATTGCTAATTGCTGATTCTTGTAATTTGGATTGTGGTTTTCAGTTGAAATTGTTGAAATTTTAATGAAGGAGATGATGATGATGCTGATGATAAGCCTATGTAGAGAAAGCCCTTTGAACCATATACCACTCTGTTGAAAAAGACTTTCATTTTTTGTGTGTGCAGCAAAGGAGTCCTGGAATCGCTCAGAAGAAGAGCGAGGTTAATGACCGATGGATTTAACAGCTGCAGAAACGTAGTTTGCAATTTCACAGAAGGTGAAAGCTCTTCTTCTCAGAATGTTTCTGTGCTTTGCCCCAAGTAGGTGATGGATGTTCAACTCATGAAAGTGAAACTTCTAATTTTTAGGTGCTATGTACTCGTTTCCTCAAATAAAATTGCCACCAAGAGCAATAGAGGCAGCAAAAATGGCTGGCAAAGTTCCTGATGTTTTCTATTGTCTCAAGCTACTGGAAGCTACTGGCATTTCCACCGTCCCTGGTTCAGGGTTTGGACAAAAAGAAGGGTAACCATTTCATCCATGTTGCATTACCATCCAGTTTTCTAGACCATGAAGTGATTGATTAGATTTTCTGATAGAGATGCATTCCTTGAGTCCCTTGATTGTAGCTAATTGAATAAGCTCATCTTTTTCCTTTCTTTCTTTCCTTAAGGGTGTTCCACTTGCGGACGACCATCTTGCCTGCCGAGGAGGAGATGCCAGCAATAATGGAAGCTTTCAAGACGTTCAATGATGAATTCATGGAACAGTATGAAGACCATAGAGGTTATTCAAGGATGTGAACTATACCTCGCATTGCAGATTTGTAATATACATGTGATCTCTATTACAAGCGCATGGCTGGCTGCTTCCTACTTGAAATTTCAGCTTCTCCTCGATTTGGTCGGTATATTCTGTGCTGTTGAAGATTGACTAAATCTTATTTTCTTTTCTAATTGCATCTCAAAACATTAGCCATCTTCGTGGGTCCACATTTGCGGCACATTATATTTAATCGCCATGGCGATGCCAAACTTGGATTCTCATTCTTGGTGGATATGTTGTCCTCTGTTTTTTCATGATCCGTGATATCTTAATACTGAAGGTTCATATGTAACATGAGGAATGCACAAACTGGAACGTAATCTTTATGCATATCTTGAGACTTTCGTAGAAAATCATCTATAACTGCATGGCATTGAACATTCGTATAATAGCATAAAACGCACGCTATGAATCACTCAAAAAAAGTAGAAAATGTAAAAGGTGATATCGGCAGATAATTTCTTAATTTTAAAAAAAGATAAGGAGAAACATGATTTCTTAGTTTGTCGCTCCACATCTTTTCAAGGCAAAGCAACTTTACATGGAACCACCAAATATGAAATATGGAGTCAAACACCACCTACTTTTGGGCACTCGAAATTTAAGACTCCCACTAATAGTTGACCTAATCGTGCACTCATATCAGCTAGCCCTGAACAGGACAAATTTAAAAAAATCACTCGAGTAGCATGTGAGACTGTAATTTAGTATCAGACACTGATAATCATAAAATTCTTGATTTTTTGGAAATTACAACCATGACTCTAGTAATTTGCAAATATGATATGGGTTGTTTTTTGTATTTTTGAGTTTAACGCATGGAAACAAATAAAATTAATAGGAAAGAAATGCTTTTTTGCTTTTATATACAGTACCAAAAAATTACCAACTAAGGTTTTATGATCTTAGTTGATATGACAGCACTATTAAGATTATAAAGAATTTTTGAAAGTAACAAGATATGACAGCACGATTAATTAGTATTTGAAATCAATTAGTTGATAAGACAACACTATTAATCAGATTTCATTGGAGGTGTTCGCCATATTTCACAAGAGTCGATAGAAGTAGGGTTTGAAGGAGAAAAGCCCTTAAGGTTTGTTTGATTCAATTTGCAATTTCACTAATTGAAATAAACTGTTTAACAAACTACTTATTATAAACCCTGTAATCCTAAGGGTACAATAGTAGCTTGCCTTTTTATAGCAGGGACATAATTGGAAGTCATGCAATGAAGCTAAATCTAATAACAGAAAACGATGACATAAAGTTTTAATTTTTAAATTAATGGTATAAAATGAAATAAAATAAATCAATAAAAATCAAGGTGAAGTTAGCGCTATTATGCAAAGCCCACACAAGCTCGACATGCAAACCTCATGCGATATTGATGAACATCCTGTATTGCCATGTAGAACCAACACATGACGATGCAAAGCTGGCTAAATAAGCCACAATATGCTCTAAATCTTTAAATTGCCAAAACGAGGAATATGATCCCATCATCAGCTCCAGGCTTAAGAAGATTTTTGCCTTGAAGCCAAGGATAGAAAAACCTTTAAATACCTACAAAAACGAAACTCAATAATATAAAATAACAATGCTCTAACCCTCTCTAAATCAGGCACTGTATCTAGCACAATACTCCCCAGGGGATGCTCATTAAAATCTCTTTGTACCAGTAACTCATACACCATCAAATTACCAATGCCGTAAACAATTACCCTCATAATAGCACCCATAAAAATAGAATCTCCAATGCCATTCCTGCTGGAATCATTCCACACGTCCCACCTCCTCCTCATCAAACTGTTCTTCTTCCTACCATGCATCGCTCTATTAAGTACTCATAATCTTTGTAGGACCTAAGATACACAATCTAATCATCTTGCTATCTTTCTTAAGGAAATATATATTACAATTTCCATCATAAATCATTCGACGATCAAACAGTTGTAACCTAACCAATAGTATGACCAATAAACTCATCATACTACATCACATAAAATCTCTTTCATATAACTACCTAAAATTTAAATGGGCATTTTAACCTTGCTTCTTCACTCTAACTCCTCATTTGTCATCAAACTGATGTAGCCTATATGGATTTAATGCATTATTGTTGGTAGTTTTAGCCTTTCTACCATTATCAAAGCAACTATGGTTATGCAACCTTTACTATCAATGGAAATCAAATACATTACATCCCCCACATTACACTTAATGTGAAAAACATTTTCATCCTACTCATCCCTTATAGATGGCGTCACACTTAATACCCTCCTCTTAACTTCATTTGTAAGTAAGGCTAGACCGAATTCAATAGCAATTCCCTATTCAATGTCATCCTTATCCTCCAGTCTTTACCTTAGCCTCTATATCCCCATCTACATTCTCAATCAATTCCCATCCCTAATTACAATACTCTTAAGAGCCGGACACTAAAAAATAAGATGTCTAATCCCTAAATATTTGAAACTTTTGATCCCCATTGACTTCCTAGAGGAACTTTTGCATTCTGAATCCTCTTATCAATATTAGCAATACACTTCCATCTCTCTTCACCCTCCTCTACACGCTTAGTGTCAACATGCTTAACCTTTTTAAGCTACTTTTTACATCACAACATCCCCATCAACCTAACTATCCAGGAAGAAACAACTCTAAAACTAATTTTAGATGTTAAATGAGATTTGGAAATTCCTTTATGCCTCTATCACTCAAACTTAATAGTTAATTGAATTACATCCTCAAGGGTGCCAAATTTGTAAAGTCCTACCAAGCTAGCAAATTCAAATTTCAACCTAACTATAGATTTAGTAATCATTTGATTCATCCACATCGAACCTAATCATTAACATTTCAAAATCTTTTCACATACTCTTTGATACTTAGACTATCCCATCAAAAAATTTGCAGCTTCACGAACAAGTCCTATTTGTGGTAATTTGGCACAAACCTCTTATGGATTAGCTATTTCATCTTTAGCTAGGAACTTACACAACCCCCACTAGCCTTTTGTTTGAGATTTATCTATGTCATCTACTATAAGGTAATATACCTAACAAAATCAAGTGCTACTAACCTCTCTTTCACCTCATCCCTATAGGCATAGCACTTAAATAGCTTTTCCATCCTATCTTCCCTTTCAAAATATCCTTTTACCTCCTTGCCATCAAATTCTAGAATTAAAAGCTTAACAGTACATAAACCTCACACCTATGTTCACTACTTATTCTGCTATTCATGTGTAACATCATCAACATTTTCAATACGTACAGGTTATTAACAACTTCTCTTGGTGCCTTTACTCCAAACCAATACCACTATTAACATTATTCACACAATTTATTGGATTCATATTATTTACATTATTTTGTGCACCCAACCTATACCTGTTCTCCTGCTTTGAAAGCCTCAACCAAAGTAGCTATATGATTATTCTGCTGAGCAACCTAATCATTCATATGATTATTCTATTGAGCAATTGTATGCACCGTATCTATCATCTCATGTATAGAATCTTACATAATATCCCTTATTGTATCACTTAATGTCTACTAAACAGTCAAGATTCACATTATGAATCTTCTAACATAATACTAACCTTTTTTTTTTAATACTAAAATTCAAAATTCAAATATGCATAGTTTTTTTTTTTTTTACATCACTTTCCACATGGTTGCTAAGTTAGTACCCTATATCTACTACAATAGCCCTAAGAGTCCTCATACTTCTACCACCAATAACAATAATTACCAGCTAAGGAGCTACCTTCGACCTCCTATCGAAAGCAAAATGAGATCACATTGTGCGCCTTGAAGCACCTCTACCATTAACTATCTCTAGTTGCTCAGGTGCCAATGCAAACCCTCTAGTACCGTACATACACTTTATTGACTTTCCACCAAGCCTCTTAACAACAGCCCCCTATGTTTAAACAAGCATCGTCAACAATGCCTTAAGTAAACCTTGTTTAACAAGTATACACCAACATAGCACCTAATACATATTACCCAAGTGCCCCTTCATAGCCAAACAAGCATGCTATCAGCCTCCAAAACCTTATTCAACACACTTAATTAGAGCACTCGTACAGTAAACTTAAGCTCTTACTAATAGATCTCGAGTACCTAATCACCTAAACCTAGCTACTCAACTTTACCCACCATTGACCCTCTAAGCCTATAAATGCCCGTTATAGTAAATCGAACACCTACATAGTAACTTTAGGCATCTACAACCTGTACGCATAGCTTCCTTTAATTTCCAGATTAGGTTACCATTAGACAATCGCACACCACTACTAAGGAAAACCTTAACATCAACTACTACTGACACCACCACTTGAAATGTTACCAAGCCTATGCCATAGCCTTAGCTGTGATACTAAGATTATACAAGCTATTCCCATATATGAATTTAGCTTATAGAAACAATTATATTCAATGGAAAATAAATTGTTTTCTTTTTGTTAGGGTTTTGAGATTTTTAAGGTTTTATGAATGAGGATTTTAAATTAGATGTGGACATATGTTCTTGGGATATGATTGCACCAAAAATACATAAACTAAGGTTTTGTAATCTTAATTGATATGACAGCACAATTAAGATTACAAAAGGTTTTTGAAAGCAATCAATTAGTATGATAGCACAGTTGATAACCTTCTAAGGAAAGGTTTAAAATTAGTTAATTGATACAATAACATAATTAACTAAATTTCGATGGGGTGTTTGCCAAATCCATAAGAATTGATAAGACCTCAGATTTGTAAGAGAAAGGCTTTTAGATTTTGTTTGATTCAATTTGTGAATTCACTAACTAAAATAAAATGTTCGACAAGTATTTATAATAAGCTCTGTAACCTTAGGAGTACAATAGTTACTTACTTACTTACATATTGTAGGGATACAATTGAAAAACAAAAAATAAACCTAAATCTAATTATGGAAAATAGTAACATAAGGTTGGAAATTAATTTTAGAAAATAAAATAAATCAACAAAAATAAAGTAAGTTTTCAATAAGGAAGCCTATGAAGTTAGCATCATTTTGTAAACCTAAGCAAGCTTGCCATGCAACCTTATACAAAGTTGATGAACATCTTGTATTCCATGCAAAGGTGATACGTTATCGTAAAAAGTTGGCCAAATAAGCTATAACTTGGCATAAGTCTTCAAATTGCTAGCATGAGGAATATGACCCCCCATTAAAATAAGTTTTAGAATGTCAAATTAAAAGAAAAATAAAAAAGAATTCATAATTTGACACAATCATTAACATGCATATACAATTTGCATCTTAAACTATAATTTATTTGGCCAAGTATTAGTGATGCGTTTTCAAGGTCGAATACATGGAGAAACACCACAACAAGACCAATCAAAAGAAACAAAAGAAAAGCTAATAAAGTCTAGGTAGCTATTAACTGGATATGATGCACCAAGTGATCCTACTCGGCCTATAATCCATCAAGTATGATTTACTAGTCCAAACTAAAGGGTCATTCACCACTACTTTTTGCTAAAGAGAATAAATAAGAATTGAAAGATAGTAAGAACACTAAGGTTACTCAAAGGAAACTTAAACAATTTTTGGTATTGATGATTAATCGTCTGTGTATAATTAAGTGGGGGTTTATATACCTATCCACTAAGTTTATTTTACATGTATGAAAAAATAAAAGTATATTATTACAATTAGGTTATGTAATACATACTAAAAAGGGTAAAATCGACAAAAAAATGTTCAGTACGGAAAGTAAAAAATCATTTTGGAATGTTGTGCTACAAAATACATGTCACTAGGAAGCTAGATGTTAGAAATATGGTACAAAGTGAGAGAAAAAGAAAAAAGAGAGTTTACAATCAAAGGCCAACCTAATCTAGATCAGGTCGAAGCCTAGTTAGTCTAATTACAAAGTAGTCAACTTAAGTTGGGGTTAGATGCTTATGGTCAGCTCGAAAGCTCAACTCAAATAGTCTTGAAGCTGTCTTCTTAGATGTCCTATCATAGCAGAGCTGTTGGACAGGAGCAAGTATAGCATACATGCGGGTATAATAATTAGATTGGCAAGAGATCAGTTTAGAATAGAAATCCTTATCTCAAATACGGTTTCAAGCTACTATTCTCCGCTCGTGTCCTTAAAGTCCTCTAGCTCGGTTATGTGTGATCGGTTTAAGGAGCTGATTCCTATCATCTACTTAAGGGTTGGAAAGATTTTTCCTTAAATCCAAAGTAGTCTCAGATTGTCCTTATTGGGCATTTATGGGGCCTTCTTCTGGTTGGTAAGGAATCAGGTTAGAAAAATTGAAAACAGAGGAAACACAGTAGTCATCAAGTAACTCGATCTGGTAGGTGTTACGGTTGACTTTCTTTAAGACCTTAAAAGGACCATCAGCTTAAGGAAAAAGCTTATTCTATCGCAAGTGTGGGATCGCTCTCAATTGAGATGAATCCATACTGAGTCTTTTGACTAGAAAGAACAATTCAGCAACCTCGACTTTCAATCTCTTGTTGTCTTTGATTAAACTTAGCGATCTTCTTAGTTATAGACCGATCTAACTCTTGCAATTCTTAAGCTTGATTAACTCTGGATTGACTTTCTTTAGCAGTTGCAGGGGTGGCAATCATATCCAGGTGGATAGTAGGATTAAAGCTATAGACAACCTCAAATGGGGTCTTTTCAATAGTATTATGGAAAGTTTGGTTGTATGCAAATTCCACAACTGATAGATACAGATCCCAGTCCTTTAAGTTTTCTCCCACGACAGTCTAAGTAAGTTTCCTAGTATCTTGTTCATCACTTCAATCTAGCCATTAGTTTGAAGGTGGCTATTAGAGCTAAAAACAAGTTTAGTTTCAAGTTTTCTCCAAAGAGTCTTCCAAAAATAGCTCAAAATTTTTGTATCTCGATCTAAAACAATAGTCTTTGGCATTCCATGTAGTCAAACAACTTCCTGCAAAAATATATCAGCAATGTATAAAGCATTGGTAGTTCGATGGTTTGGGATGAAGTGTGCCATTTTGCTAAAATGATCCACTACTACAAATATAGAATCTTTTCCTTTAGATGTTCGAAGTAACCCTATGATAAAGTCTATGTTAAGGTTGGCCTAAGGTCAGGTTATCATTAACAAGGGCATATATTCTCCATGAGGCTCCCTCTTCCCTTTAGCTCGTTTGTACACTTTACAACCGCTAACTACCTTATGTGCATCCTTCAGTAAACTAAGCTAGTAAAAGTTTTCCTTCAACAAATTAGTTGTCTTAGTCTCTTCTAAGTGACCAGATAATCCATTATTATGAGCTTCCCGGACTAATAAATCACGCATAAAACAGTTTGGTATATACAGCCTTCAATCCTTGAACAGATAGCCATCCTTAAAATAATATCCTCCAACAACTACTCTTTCTCAGCATTGCTCAACAATGGGACTAAAATGAGGGTCATTAACATACTGCTCAGTGATAAGTGAAAATTCTAATAATTTTGTTTGCAAATTGGTCAGCAAGGTTTGCTGACATGACAGAGCATTGACAACAACATTTGCACTTCCTTTATTGTATCGGATCACATATGAATCACATATGAAAATCCTTCCATAAACTCCAACCACTTGGCTTGTCTCTTCAAGAGTTTATTTTGACTCCCAAGATACTTCAAAGACTCATGGTTTGTATAAATAACAAACTCTTGTGACAACAAATAGTATTACCAAACAATAAAGGCTCGAAAAAGAGAGTATAACTTTTTCTCATATACGTAATAGTTTAAGGTAACACTATTAAGCTTTTCACTGTAGTAGGCGATAGGTCATGGCAACATGTCATTGCTCCTACATCAGGATAACGCTAATTTTAGTTCCCGATACATCACATCCTAGCTCAAAGGGCTTTTTAAAATTTAGTAATGATGGGACAAGGGTAGAGGTAAGTTTTTCCTAGATCTCCTTAAATCTCTATTTAGCTCAATCATTCTACCTGAACCCATCACTCTTCTTTATCATCTTAGTCAAGAGGGCAGCTATGGGATAAAGTTTTTTATGAATACCTATAAAAAGAAACTAAGCCATAAAAACTTCGAACTTCAGTAACATTTTTCAGCGTTGGACAATCTAAGATAGCTCGAATCTTCTTCTCATCTGCTCAGATTCCTTCCCCTATCACTATAAACCCAAGAAAAATCACTTCATCTTGACAGAAAGTACACTTCTTCAAATTCCCATATAACTTCTCAGTCCATAAAATGTCAAATACTACTCAGAGATGTTGAGCATGGTTGTTTAGGTTGGCACTATATACCAATATGTCATCAAAGTGCACAACCATATATCTTCCGATCAAAAGGTACATCACATGATTCATTAAACTCATGAATGTGCTTGGCACATTAGTGAGTTTGAATGGCATAACCAATGATTCGTAGAGACCATGCTTAGTTTTAAAGGCAATCTTCCACTCATCACCCAGTCTTATGCGAATTTAGTGGTAGCCACTTCATAGATCAATTTTTGAAAATATTTTGACACCATAAAGCTCATCCAACATGTCATGGAGCCTTAACATTGGGTACATGTATTTGACAGTTATTCGATTAATTGCTTAGTTTTTGATGTACATGTGCCATGAACCATCCTTCTTAGGGGTGAGCAGAGTTGGCATAACACAAGGGCTCATGCTCTGCTTCACGTATCCTCACTCTATAAGCTCATCTACTTGTCTTTTCAGCTAGCAGCCTATTTAGGATTCATTCTTTATACAGGTCGATTCAGTAAGGCGGCACTTAGCTACAGGTCAATGCAGTGCTCTATGCTTCAGATTAGGGGTAGTCCTTTAGGCAACTCCTCAAGAAACAGGTCGATAAACTCATCAATCAGCCTTTGGATTTCGTCCGAAACATCCTTTCGACCTCTCATCTCTAGCAATCTTCTAATCAACAGAAACATAAGCTTATCGACCTTCTCAATAACTTGAAGCTCTCTTCAACTCATCACTAAGACTTTCTTCTTATTTGCTTGAGTAAGCTAATTATGGGTCTCATTCACTTGAGTCGGTGTCATGGGTTGCAATACAATCTTTCTTTCATCCTTGACAAAGGTATAAGTATTCTTATACCGTCATGAGTGATACGTCGGTCAAACAGCCAATGTCGTCCAAGCAACAAATGTAAAGCTCCTATAGGGACAACATCACACACCACTTCGTCTCTATATACACCCCCAACACTGAATGTCACAATTACTTATTCGGTCACGTACAAAGTACCCTTATCATAAAGCTAATGCAGCTTATAAGGTTTGGGACACTTTGAGGTCGATAGGCCTAATCTCTACACAAAGGATTATGCAACTATGTTAATTAACTTCCTTTGTCCACTATAATGGTGTACAATTGTCCCTTGATGGCACACTTTATATGGAATAAATTTCCCTTTTGGTCTTCTTCAAAGTTTAGCAAGGAACTCAATACTCGTCTCAAGACTAAGGTCATTATTTCTCCCTGGTCAGCATAGACACATGTCTTCTCTTTTTCTTCAGCTTCGAGTTTTCCAACATCCTTTTCCTCCCCTAGCTGGCTTTCGTCAGTGCTATCTACTAGATCTCCTTGGAGCACCATGATACGTCGATTCGGACACTCAGTAGGCATGTATCCGAAGCATCAACATTTAAAATACTTTACCTCATCAATCTTCCATCTGGAGGTTTGTCCTCTCTCATGTGTTCCCAAGGTTTGCCTAACCTCGGTTTAGCTCCGTTGTCCTACTCAACCCTACTGACCTGCTCAGCTATCGTCAAGTCGGTCATTCCTTTCTTTAACTCAATATGGCTTCCTTAGCTCAATATGATCAGGTTAGCCCAAAATAGGGGCTTAAGAGAATGTTAGCCTAAGTTGGCTTATAGCACTTCTCCTTTATTTTTCGACCTTCTGCACTATCTTAATTGCCTCTTCCAAGGTATAAAACCTCTGGACTTCTACAATGTTGCAAATCTCAAATCTAAGTCCAAAATAAACTTTGATATTGTACAAGCTTCTAGTTCTTCGACGTTGGCTCGGATCATAAGTATTTAGAACTCTCTCACATAGTCATCAACAAATCGACCTCCTCGGTTAAGTTCCTGTAACTTTGCAAATATATCTTATAAGTAAGTCTTGAGCACAAATCTACCCCTTAATAACCTTTTCATCTCATCCCAAGTCCTTACTCCACGTCTTTCATCCCTTTCTCTGGCAGCATTTGGATTTTTCTACCACATTGTGGTATACCTAGTAAACTTAAGTGCAGCAAGTCAGACTTTAACAGCGTTTGTATAACCATAACAGTCAAACGCCTTCTCGACCTTCTCCTCCCACTCCAAGTATTCATCTGCATCTCAATTTCCACTTAAATGTAGGATTTGGAATTCAACATTATATAGTTCTCAAGGGGGCTTGGCACTCCTGTTCCTATGTTTGGTAATAATCAACCTCTTCTTCTTCCTCTCTATACTCCTCGGCATTAATCTCCTCATCATCTTCCTTAATTTCCTCTAGCTCTAGTATTCATCTAGTAACTCGATATGCAACTTCTCTAGCTCAAGGAGGTTGAACTAGGTGATTAGCTCGGTTATCTTAGCCATAGCCTCTCTTTAAAGCATTTTTGAGTGGGTTACATTGGGGTATACCCTAAGGTTGTTGTCTATTAACTTACATCATGGTGATCAGACTCTCAATAAAATTAGTGAGTCTATCAAGTTTGTCATCAACTAACCTAGGATTGTTATTTCCATTTTGACCACAACAAGGTTAAGCATCATTGCTTTAGTCCCCAATAACACCTTCAAGACTAGAGTCCCATTCCGTATAATACTTTTAAACAGATTAATAACACAATACATGGGAAAACAATGTGATTGTACTACCCAAAACTTCAATTAACACACTAACAACTTTAATACCCAATAATCACTCGACCAGAATAGAAAATGGACTTGCTTTGCTTTCGTAGTGAAAAACTAAGTAAGAGCGGAGTAGCAATGAAAGCACACTTATCAACACACAAATCTTTACTACATAACTCACAATTCCAAACTTATTCCACACGAACACATTACAGCAACTATGGAAAGAACACAGGAGCCACTAATCGCAAAGTGAACCAAAAACTTCACTACAACTTCACATAATCTCACTCGAAACCTACTTTGATACTAGTGAAGCTGATATATCTCCGAGGTTGAATACACGAAGAAACACCATAACAAGGTAAATCAAAAGAAATAAAAGAAAAGCCAGCAAAGTCTAAATAGCTACCAATTAGATATGATATCTTACTAGACCTACAATCCACTGGATATGACTTATCGATCTAAACTAAAGGGTCACTCGCTACTACTTTTTGCTAAAGGAAATAAATAAGAGTCGAAAGATAATAAGAATAGTAAGGTTACTCTAAGGAAGCTTGAATAATTTCTAGAATTGATGATTAATTGTCTGCATACAATTAAGTAAGGGTTTATATACTCATCCACTAGGATTGCATTACATATATGAAAAGATAAAAGGGTATTCTTACAATTAGGTTATACAATACATACTAAAAACGTTAAAAGAGACAAAGAATGTTCAATATGGAAAGTAAAGAATTCTTCTAGAATATTGTGCTAGAAGATATGTGTCACTCAGTGGTTGGATGTCAGAAATATGGTACAAAGTAGGCAAAAAAAGGGGGGAAATTACACATTCATGTTCACTTCATTGAATTAAATAAAGGGGGGAATGAAATTAAGATTCTTATGTAATGAAATAAAGGGGCAATGCTAATTACATTGTTTAGTTTTACAAATGTTGCATTAAGCATGGATGCGTAATGAAAATTACTCTTCCTTTCTAGAGTTTATTTTCTTTTCAAAACTCTGTTTTTAACCAACAAAAAGGAGAAATTTAGTTATCGTCTTTAATCTGATCTTTTCATTAACAAACCCTCATCTTCAATTTTTTGTTTTTTCCTTAATCTTCAATATGAGGATTTACTTCAAAAATTTCTTCGTCCTATTTGGTTTTAAAGAAACGAAAAAGTAAATAAATAGATAAATAAAAACCAATGAATGGCATACATTTGTTCATACAATAGTGATTTTGCTTTTCCTTCTACATAAGAGTTCACCATCATTTTCATCCCAACTCCGATATCTATTTTTCATCCAAGCCCCAATCTCAACAAATCTTGATGAGGCTAGCTTTATTTATTTATTTTTGGTTTAATTAAGAGCTTATGAAAATACTTTAATGGGCATAAGAGTTCTTAAGTAGTTGTCGGTGATTAGTCAGTGGAGTTAGGTAGGTAACGGTTGTCATGCCCCGAATAGAAGGAGTCATAATAATCCCGCCATGTAAACTGACCTAAGATAAAAGCTGACTTCACACCTGCTATCATAAATAAGGTTCACATAAGGCGTATATAACTCAACCAGCTTGAAACATCCGTTTTAATACCTGTTAATAACCAAACCTATGGTAAAGTTTTATAAAAAATCTGTTCTATATAACCTGTTGTCTCATAACACAACAGTACTTATACAAATGTTTCACTTCCAAAGTTAAAAGTGTATAATAAGAGCTTATCAAAAACTACAGATTTTGCAGTCTATATACAATAAGTTAGGAAACTAGTGGATATCTTAGAAAGTTCTCAGTTAGTTTTCTCAAAACTCAAAAAAAGTCAAAGCCCAAGTTCAGTTGATTCTTCGTTCTTCACTTTCCCAAACAACAGCACACTAACTTGGCAACTATGATATCAGAATATCTTGATCCTCACTCAGTACATACAAAAGAGTTTATGAGTATGTGAGCACAACTAGCTCAGTAAGCGGGACAGAGTCAAAAGAATACCATATAATCACAAGTAAGGTTATTAATTTTGATGAAATGAAATGCAATGCAATGTAATCAATCAAATGAAATATTACACAATGTTATCCGATCTACTGTAAGGTTAGAGAAATTAGATCCGCTCCAACCCTAATTGAGGAGTTTTATCGCGACTCAAATCAAACTAAACCTGTCCTTATGTAATGGAGAACACATTCCTCCTATGACCGCCTTCGAACCATGGCCCCTACCTTTGCCATAACCTCCTTAACTATTACTTAGTTCGACTAAGGATGGGAAAATGACCATTTCAGCTATCCTCATCGAAGAAAGTTGGTATTTAGCCTAACATTCTTAATCGTTTCCCCTAATGGGTGTTATACATGTCCAATTTCGTTTTAATCGAATAGATGTTAGTTTTAATTAAGGGTGGCTAAACAAGTTCATATAATACACAAACAACGCGAACATGCAAAAGAGTACACCAAGGAGTTCAACTTGTGTTACAACTAAATATTATACATACATACGGCATGCGTACAATCAACTAGTTACAAACACAACCAGAAGTACTCTTAATTCTCTAAATACTTTAATACAATATCCCAATAAGTGATGAAGCTATAATCCCAACTTTCTTATTTAGACGCTCACTACGGCAAACTCGAGTCGTCAATAGTCTGTTCATTAGGAGATCCTATATATACAAAAAACCCAAACTTAATTTTCGTAATAACTATGAAAACATTAAGGTTTGATTTAAAACAGTTATATATATTAATATATTACTTCAATAATATACAGTTTTATTGATATTATATATTGAGTTAAATTGTTAATTATCAATAATATATGTAATTTATACTATTACGTATTATATATAGTTTCAATCGTATCAAAACATACTTTTAATTTATTAAATCACGTTTTAATTCCGATAGGGTTACTGAAATACACACATTCTAAAATATTATAGAGTTATAGATTATAATGGCTAAAATTGTCCGATTTTAATTAAATTAATATCGTTGGATTTGTATAGACCAACGACACATGTTACGGGTCCTGTTTCTAGAAATAACTTTTAACGGGTAATTCAAGTTTTTAATATATTTATACGTATATATATAAATATTATCGTATTATACATAATTTATGTTATTAAACTATATTTTACTTTATTTGTCCATATAATGCTATAATATGAATATTATCTAATCCTAACATATCTATAACGTATCCCGATCAGAAAATATCAATAAATATATTAAAAATAACCTTTTTATCCAATCTAATCAATAACCTCATACATATTTTTTGTTTAACTATTTAATTCATTTTAATCTATTATTACTAAAAATACGTCTTGCTTTATAATTTAAGCTATTTTACTACAAAAATTCGTAATAAATAGTTCAAGTCACCAAATAATTCCTCGAAAATTTTTACAAACTCCTAAAAATATGGGAAACTCAGTTGTTTCTTGGATTTAAGTTTTCAACCTATCACCTATATGTTCGTATTTACGATTTTACCCTTAAATTATTTTAAATTACTCAATTATGATTCTTTTTACACCAAATTAATTTCAATCCGACCCAACATTGTTATTATTCACTAAAGATCAATACATATCTATTCCATCATTTAATTTCATAATTTCCTATTTATTTCGTAATTTTTGCCTATTTTTGAGCTATTTTTAGGCCAAAAAATGCAATAAATATTAAAAATATTCAAATAAAAATTTAGGCTACATAGCAATTATCTATATATTATATACATCCTACACAAAATTTTTAAGCTAGAAACAACATCATTTAATGTATTTATTTTACAATTCAAATTTCAAATGAATAGTAGTTTTGTTAAGAAAGTATACTAAATATTATAAATTTTTCAAAAATAAAAATAGCATACAAAATCATTTTCAAAATAATCTAACTATAATTTTTTTCATAATTTTTTGGGTGGATTTTCAATTTTTAAAAATACTTGAAGGATAGGGCAGAATTTTTACCTTTGTGTTCTTAGATGCTCCAATGGTCATGGGGTAGTACGGGTGTGTCGGAAGCCCTAGACGCTGGGGGTCCTCTTTAGTAGTGAAGTGGCTCAATAGCAAAACATTGGGAACCATAAGAATTAGCCTAGCTTGATGTATGCTATGATTTTCTTATTTTCTTTTATATTTTTCTACGATTTTTTTCTTAATTTCCTTTAAGTGTATCTAGTTTGTAAAGTTGGAAAATGATATAAGGAAGCCTATATATACTAATTGGGAGTCAATTGTTGCCTCTTAGATTTTCTTTTAATTTTTTTCCCTTGCTTTTCCCCTAGAAATGAAGTAACAGGTGTCAACTTGTTGGGAAATTGCTTTTGAATTAGCATTTTCAACTCCTCCGCAGCAACCATGGCGAATTCTAGAATTTCCCAACAGTAATTAAGTCTTTTGGATGAGATTTGCAATTATTTTTAGCATTTTAGGTATATTTTATTAATATTTAGTTATTTATTAATATACAGGTATATATCCCATGTATACATCATCGTAATATATGACTATACTCATATAATTAAGTTTCTAACATATCTTTTGTTTTAGGATATGATTCTTAGTTAATTTCATGAATTTAACGTAATATATATAATTACATAATTTAAGGTTAATTTATAGATATAATTATTGTTTATACCAAATATACTCATAAAAAAAACGAGTATATTCATATAGTAAATTATATTATATTATCTCATTTTAGAGCTTAATTAATTTATCTCTAAGTTCTTGTTGTAATCCGAACACAATTTTAGGAATTCCAAATATTTTAGTACTATATTAAATAATTATACTTTCACTATGTTACTTCATCTAATTTTTCTATTTTAGTCATAAAATTTTGACTCAATCGGCTAACTTTCTCTAAAAGTTTTAAATTTAAGTTTGGTTGTCTTAAACTCAATTTTAGGAGTTCACAACGATAGTAGTGTAATGGTGGGTGAGAAGAAGATGGCAATGGTGGGTGATGTTGGTGAAGAAGAAGAAGAAGAAAATGGTAATAATGGTTATTTTTCCTTAGAATTGTAATTTATAGCTTCAAGCGAGAAATCCTGATTCTTAATTTTTAAGAATCAGGAATTCTTAATAATTGCGATTTGATGAAGTGAACATAGTACTAGAGACTTAGTGAGAACATGTACAATTAACAAGAGAAGGTAGGAAAGAGAGAAGAAATCGTATTGGGAGAGAGAATAAATCATATTAAAAGGAGAGAGAGAGAGAGAAATGAATGGAGAGAGAGAAAGGAGAGTAAGTAATTTTCAAAAGTTAATTTAGTATTCTTTTTTTTATATATTAAATTGCAGGTGTAAATGGTAATTTTAAAAGAAAGCAATTACAAATAGCTCTTGGGGCTTTAATAATATTAATACATTAAAACATGTATATTTATAATGAGACATGATAGTCACAGTACATTTATTTTGATTAATTATTAAACAAGTTCATTTATATTTAAGCTTGATTAATAAAGGTTTGCATTAGAAGATGCAGATTTTTAACACAAATATATTTAGGCCAAAATAGGAAATACATTAAGAGCTTTTAACTAGACAGATAGAACGTTTTATCATATCTTTGATTTATATCCGTTTGATTTAGACTATTAAAAATATAATTTGTTTAACAATTTTAATGGATATAAAATTAAAGGGAAAAGTATAAAAATATTTCTAATGTTTATATGTTTTTCTATTTCAGTTATTAATATTTCAAAAGTTTTATTTTAATTCTCAATATTTTAAATTTTTATCAAATTAGTCCTTCCTTCAAGCTTCAATAACTTTTCCATTATTAAGAGATACGTAGCAGCACGTCATTTGTCCTTATGTAATTTTTTCAATAAAAAATAATAAAATACTATAAAAAAAGAAAAATATATAGAAAAAATGAAAAGGAAATCTAAAAAATGGATAAAAACATATATGTAATATAATATATATATATACTAATTTACATATTTACATATTAATAAATTATATAAAATAATTCTTCAAAATTCTTTAAAAAAAAATTGAAAAAAGATCAAATTACCTAAATCCGGCCACCTAATAGTAAGGGATAGCTAGTGGCCTCCTAGGGGGTATAACAACTTGCCGAGCACCCTTTGTCATTGAGTGGCCAGATTTTAATATTTTTTTCTTATTTTCCATTTTTTTGGGAAGTTTATTAATATATATATTTATTAATATATAAATATTTATATAAGTGTATATATTATATTACAAATATATTTTTTAATTTTGTAATTTTTTTCATTTTTCATATTTTTTATGTATTTTAATATTTTATATTATTTTTTAAAGTATTTTATTATTTAAAAAATTGTACATGGGCCAATAATATACTACCATATGTCCCTAGTAACGGAAAAAATTAGTGGAACTTGACTGCATGACTGATTTGACAAAAATTTAAAACATTAAAAACTAAAAGGAAATTTTTGAGACTTTAAAGATTAAAATTGAAAAATATGTAAATGTTAGAGACTTTTTTATATTTTTCTTAAGATTAAAAGTGAGATAAATAGGTTAAATTAGTCTCATTAAAAACACAAACAGACAGTAGAAATATTATATAAAAGAACTAAAAGCACCTAAAGTTTCGACAATGAGCACTTAAGTGTCTATAGTTTGAAAGTATGGTTGAAACTTTAAAAGTTGCAAAATTAAGTGTCTCCATCTAAAGAGGATTTAATAGATGCTAAATATGTCTTACTTGGTATGACGAGGCATAAACCTTACACATGCTAAATGACATCTAACCGAAATGTCAAAAGTATGAAAAAACTTATTTAATGAATTGTATAATTTCAAGTGGAGAGATGGAAAATTTTCAAAAGTTTTTGAATTGCTTGTTACTCTTTCTTGTAATTTCTCTCAGCTATGAAAATTGCTTTCCTTGTACACTCACAATTGTCCTCATATCCCTCGCTTTCAATCTCCTTCTCTCTCATGGATCTATGCCAACAATCTTTCCTCTTTAGTTCCCTCCTTCTCTTATTCTCAACCAATAAAGTGTTAAAAGAATATTGGTCGGTAAGCTCTGTTTAATTTGTCTTTTTTTTTTTTAATGTATCTTATATATATTTATTATACTTTAATTTGTATTTGTTTGAAAAATAATGTTTAGAAAATCATTTTATCAGTTTCTATTTCATAATTATGATGAAAATGATGATTAAAATATTAGAGTTAGGAAATAAAAATTTAAGTACTTCTAATAAAGAAGATTTGAAAAAATATATTTTATGTATTGAAAATAGTTATTTTAATTGATTTTATTTTATTTTATTTTCTTTTTTTGCAAATATGCTAAATAAATTCATGCTTCCATCTGTTAAATACACAGGTTGTCGTTTTTCTAACTGCTTTTGTTGCATGTATTAGTTGAAGGAAGAAGGATTACGTGATGTAATGTCAACAACACTATCGACATCCTACATTCACACCAAGGATGTCCTTTATTCCAGTCAACATCCCTCATAATAGAAGAGCTCATAGGCGATGACACATGCATATTTCTATGCCCACTGCGATTACATGAGCTAGCCATTCCCTAGATATTCATTAACGTGCAGGGCTTCTTGTTTTTTCTTTTTTTCTTTTAATCAATCGGCGTAGAGATTAAGGCTAAGCTAGGGTTTTATCTCCTTAAGTGACTTAAAAGAGAAACTAACACAACACATACACATACACAGAGACTCCAACTCGATGATTTTCCCAAAATTTCAAATAAAGAGAGCAGGTTTCCCTATCGACCAAAGAGGGGACAAACTCATAGGGAACATCGGCGTAGCTGCTCTATCGAAGAAGCAGCATCACCTCATCGGGAGCAAAACCCGCATTTTGATGCAATTCTACAATATTGCTCCTTATATGCTGTCTTAACCCTTTCTTTCATTGTAACGATAGAAAATACCTAATGGGCAGAGAGATTGGGGTCATCTGTATTTGAGTACTACTTTATATTTTTCTTGTCGTTGCTCAATTAGTAGTAAGGTGTATCTTCTATCAAAATAAATAAATAGAAGATGTGGCTGCTAAGTAAGCATTATTTAACATTTGTTAAATCCCTGAAGACACCTAATTTTTCAACTTTTTTAAAGTTTTAGGTACAGATTTACTAATTTTCAAGCTATCGACGCTTAAATGCCCATTTTTTAGGTGCTTCAAGTGCGTTTGTCCCATAGAAATATCGAAATCCGTCGATAATACAAATAGCAAGCCTAGCTGTTATCTTATCTAGGTCTTTATTCTTTCCGTTTTGCCCTCAATGTAACCGAAATTACAAAATCCCGACCAACCCATTACGTGGCACCCCCTGAGCAATTCTACCGCCGACTCAAATTCCATTTTCCTCCACTTAAAAATTGAAAAAATATAATTTCCTCCCCCAACCCTTTCTCTTTCTCTCTCTCACTCACTGTCCCTGTTTCCTTTGGGAGGGAGAGATGAAGCATCGGACATGGCCGCATCGACCTACCAACACTCCATTCAAATCGATCCCAATCGCCAACCACACATCTAAACCCTCATCCTCTACACGCCACACGCGCCTATGTTCCCAAGCCTCCTACAATCGCCATTCATCCACCGGATGCGACTTCTCCACCCTTCCGTACGATGTCCTCGCGCGTGTGGCAGCATCCTTCACCCACCCAGATCTCCAGGCTGCATCGCTGGCTTGCCGCGCTTGGAGGGACGCGCTGCGGCCGTTGAGGGAGGCTATGCTGCTCATCCGGTGGGGAAAGCGGTTTCGGCACGGCTGCGGTGGTGTGAAGCCTAATCAGGAGAAAGCGCTTGATATGTTCCTGAAAGGCGCGGCGCGTGGATCCACGCTCGCCTTGGTGGACGCAGGGCTCATGTATTGGGAGATGGGGAAGAAAGAAGAGGCGGTAGAACTATATCATAGAGCGGCGGTGTTGGGTGATCCGGCTGGGCAGTGCAATTTAGGGATTTCTTACTTGCAAGGTTCAGTGTTGTATCTTTTATTAATTTGTTAGGGTTTCGGTCGTTCATTAAATCTACGTCCAATTTCGTCAGTTATATTTATGCTATATGATGGTTAATAGATGATATTGGAAGTTGCCCATGAAGCTCTATGGTGCACGAGGTTAGAAGTGTTTGATCTAGTTGTGAATATATATATTCAGAATTTGAGAATAGAAAATACATTGATGATGAAAATTATCCTCTATTCAAGTTAAATATTCTGCTAAAAAATTAATTAAATCATTTTCAAATGTGAAATTTGTTGTCTTTGATTTGTTATTGTTTCTCAGTAAGAACATTAACCATCCCTCTCGAGCGTAGCTGCTACTGTCCCCTCACACCATTGCGCAATCAATTCTAATTATCCGGATAACTCTTTGGCTCTTGTTACGTTTTATGATGTTTTCATATCTGTAGTTGTATGTTTGTATCCAGTTTAATTTGTTTCTATGAATATTTTACTACACTTCTTGTTTGAGAGGAATTGGAAATGATCACATAAGAATGATTATACAAACGGGCCCTGATCTGCTAAAGAAATGCTTCTCTTAAGCTTATCTATATTTTAAGAGATGAGGTTTTTGATAGGTAGCTTGATAAATCCAAATTAACCACCAAAGTTAGATTCTGCCCATTCACAAGGACTCGATTCTATGTCCAAACATCACATGCCAGCAGATGTGGTCACTGTCATTGGTACACAACATATTGTTTCGAAATTTGATCTTGGTCTATTTGAGATTGTTTCTTTTAATCGTAATCAAAGATGTTTTTTTGTCTCTCGTTTCTTTTCTGAACAAATCAAGCCTGCTGTATGATCAACTTTCTGTCAAAAGCCAAAACTGACTCTATCAAAGGGTTCACACTGTGCCATTTTTCAAAGGCAAAAGGAATTGAATTTGATGGTTCTATTACATTTATGCCGATTCTTGCAGTTGAACCTCCAAAACCAAAGGAAGCTGTCCAGTGGTTACATCTTGCATCAGTTGCTGGCCATGTTCGTGCACAGTACCAATTGGCACTTTGCCTGCATCAAGGATTTGTTGTGGACCGCAATTTACCAAAAGCTGTATGCTCGCTCTCTCTCACTCTCTCTTTCTCTCTCTCTCTCTCTCTCTCTCTCTCTCTCTATATATATATATATATACATACATACATACATACATACATAGATGTATACATGCATATGTATCTATGGGTGATTGCTATTCTTTTGTGGAGTTGATTGCCTACCATTGCGAGAATACTAATGTTGTGCTAGTCAGCATCTCTTTCAAGTTCATAATATTTCTCTCTTCCTGATTCTGTTTCCCTAATAGGCTAGATGGTATCTGAAAGCTGCTGAAGGTGGATATGTTCGTGCCATGTATAACGTTGCACTTTGTTATTCATTTGGAGAAGGTTTGGCTCGCAGTCGTCGACTGGCACGAATTTGGATGCAGCAGGCGGCTGATCATGGACACAGTAAAGCTCAGTTGGAGCATGGTCTGAGTCTTTTTTCTGTGAGTGGCAGACAACTTATCCCTTTTACCTATAATTACATATTACTTACTTTCTAAACACAGTAGATGATTCCATGAATCGTGCAAATATATGCTTTGCTCCTATCCGACGTCCAAATCTATGGGAACTTGCTTTTTTTAAGTTAGGCAGTACTCTGAAGATGCTTTGAAACATCTAAACAGGAGGGGGACATGATGAAAGCTGTAGTTTACTTGGAGCTCGCCTCACGTGCTGGAGAAACCCCAGCTTCTCATGTCAAGAATGTCATTCTCCAACAACTGTCGGTTAAATCGCGTGACCATGTGATGTCTCTTGCTGACAACTGGCGTGCTTGGCGCTCATCACGTTGAAGATGCATAACTCAGGGCTGTTATTTCTACTGTATTTTGTGCCTGCTGTCTAGTTTCAACAGGGATAGTGGGATTACGGTGTTTTTCCTCCTTTCGTGGTGAGTTTAAAAGGTTAACTTTGTATATAGCAGGCATAGTTATTGACATAGAAATTTTGTATAGTATTTTTCTCATTGTTAAATGGTGTCAGAGCGTGTATTTTTTGTACTATGTTGAAATTTTTAGATCCTTTCTCTGTGTTATTATGTGGAGTTGTCATATATGTCCCTGTAATTCATTAACAACCAAAAGCCTCAGACTGAAGATGAAGGCTGCAGCTTGCGATACGTTTGATCTTATAGAATTCAGTGGTCCAGTTAAGTTGAGACTCTAATAATGTGATTGTCCAGAAAAACCCTAGAATGCTATCCTTTCTTTGAAACATGCTTAGGTTTCTTGCATTTGGGGTTTGGTTTATGTCATATGCGTGTGTTCCCCCTGAAAAGCCTGGTACCTACAAGTTTTGCTGTTCTCTGCATTCATGGAGATGGTTCCTTTAGTTTCATTCTGGATTATGGACAAAATTTCCTCACCATCAAGTACATGGAATCATGCATGATATGAAACCTGCATTAAACAAGGCTGAGGATGAGCTGGCAAAGGATGGCCTGAGAAACAACGGTTGCTGGATTTGTTAATGTCGAATGTTGATTTTCCTTCTGTTGAACTTGAGTTTGTGTTTGAGCCGGGTTTGGGGGGTGGGGTTCACTTTCTTAATCTAGATTGGGTTTGGTTCTTGCAATGTTTCTTTTCTTTGGATGAAAGTTCTTGGAATTTTCAAAAAAAGAAAGAGAAAAAAAAAAAAGGAAAAAGAAAGAAAGAAAGAAAGAAAGAAAAACTGCATTACATATTTAGTAGACCAGTATCACTGTACTATTCAGCCCTACATTTGGGGAAAAATAAGTTTGCCTTGTATCCTCCTCCAACTTAAGATATGGAATTGTAAATTGAGTTTGTTGTACTTATTGTTATTTTTCTTAGAAAGAAAAATCAATTCCTTAAGCTTGCATTTGTTATGTATCTTTAAAATAATATGAAATTTTAATTTCAACTTGGAAAACGTTAACAAATACCTAGAGACACTAATTGAAATGTCTACTAAAATAAGTCTTTTTATACTTCAATATATTTATCTTTCTTATAAAGTTTATAATCAAACTAGAAAAAAAAAAAACAAAAAAAAAAAGCCTCTTTTTAGCCACTTAAAAAAGATTTCGGAGTATCCATTAATGGTAATGTTTAAGCATTATAAATTTAGACATAACATATAAATTACTAAAAGAATTCGCAGGAAACTGGTTGATTTTATTGTATGGTGCATTATCCCAACGTCAGAGAATGTAATCTTATTTAAAGTCTCAGTACGGGAAAAAAATATAAAATAACTCATGTCGTAGCCACCTCATTTTCAATTAAACCCTACGGCTCGCTTCTTTTAAAGGGTGTTTTATATAAATATGGATTCTTTTTCAAAAAATAATACGAATAAGAAAAATATTTCCAAGATGGTCTCCTAGTAATTTTTACATTAAAGGGGCGCATAGTGCTTGTGCCTTCTACAGACTAGCTATATAATAATATTTCCGCACGGCCTGGTCTTATTTTTACCTTTCTCACAATTTAGAACAATAAAAACGCAAAGGAAATAGAAGGTTGAAGTATCCATCTATATCTTTCAATGGTAAACGTTTAAAAACCGGTAATAATCTACACGTTATATTATTTTAATTTTTTTTTTAAATGATGATTTATTACGTATAATAAGTAGTTATTCATGAACCCTAGGTTTTTAAATTTATTTATATTTTATGGAAATTTGTTATATTATATTTAGATTAAGGTATTTATACTGTTTGAGAAATAAATTATACCAACGTGGGTATTAAAAATATTAGTGTATATTTTGAAATTGTTATATTTTTTGAGTGCTCATAATGTATTTGATAAAATTCTTGAGAATAGTTAGGTAGTGTATCATAATGAGATGACATTATGTAATTTGTTAAGTTATCGCTTAGTGTATCGTTGAAGTGTTTTATCTTATCTAAATCTTCGGTTCATGGTAACATTACTAGCGTAGAAATGATAAATTATGTGAAAGTTGTTATGTATGCGAATGGAAACATTGTGATAGGTAACTTGAGACCGAAGTATGACAAGAGCCTGTTAAGAAGTTGAAAATTAGAAAAGATGCGAACTTCTCTAATTTCTTTCAGAGAATTAGTAGAGGCGTCAAAGTTGACACGAGTAGAGTTGAAATCGTGCATAGACATCCTTTTTTTCATGACGTTGGAGTTGCTTATAAGTTAATAACCATCAGAAACAATGAGGATGTTGAAGAGGCACAGAGTATTTAGGAAGTATACATAAGACACAATGCAAACTAAGTGCTCAGGCTTAGCATGAAATACAATAATCAGACAATCTAACCTTTCTGGCATCCTATGTGCAATCTATGATGATCAGTATGGAGCAAGCAAATGTAAATGTGAATGTATCAAAATGAACTGTGCATGAATTTCACTAACTACCGATACATCAATATCACATAGGAATAGCTTGGCAAAGCATTAGTTCATATTATTGAATGTGAAGAGTCTTATGATCCGTATGTAAAGAGAATGCACATGAACATAAATGCCAACCATGAGTGGCAAGAGGATACAACTAGAGATGATGATAGGGATTATGTTAGATTCAAGGATGACAATGGTGAGGATCACGAAGAATTAGGCTCCAGGTGAGACTAGATGTTGTTACTAGTAATGTGCAAGTTCGGTTTCCTTGCGAAGTCGGCCAAAGCAAGCCTCGTCATCCCACATATGTACCAATATCTACTAATCAGTTTGAGGAGCTTCCAAAATTAAATGAGCCAGCAAATAGGCTTGTAAGAGATCTTATTTCAGTCTATAACAGCTAGTACGACAGCAATAGGTACGTGACGTTTAAGCGATACATTAATAAAATGTACAGTAACATTAGCATGTGCAATGACTTGAGTGTGGGTAGATCACCCACTATTACACCACATACTAGGGAGTTGTTATTAGTCAACTAGTAAGTACCCACACAATCGTCCCATGGTTTATATTCTCATACATATCTTCTATTATCTATTATAACATCTTCATGCCTATTTGTTTCAGGTGGACTTGCTTAAGGATGTGAGATTGACAGCTAACTATCCAACAGCGCTCGGTATTATAGACAAAGCACTGTAGTTCGTTAAGCAACACAACGGTTTTATCCTTTACCCACAATACGAGGGGGTACAACAGCCACACCATAAGGACCACAACGGGGAGCAAGGACCACCTGCAGACAGACAAAGATATGTTGGCTCTTTGTACAACACCTAAAAGTAAAGCCCAAGTTTAAGGAGGTATGGCTCAATTGGGACGTGGCCAAGGTGATTATAATAACGATGGCCATCACACAGACAGCGTTGCATAGACCTTAGGCACATAAGCTTTTGATATGGTACATACCTCAGATCTAAAGTTACTTCCAACTTTGGGGCCGAATCTAACTCTTACACAACTCTCGAGTTCTATTGTCAGTTAGATCTCACGACTCCATTGGCTATCACGCGGGCGACGTTCTGTAGACCTTGGGCAAATCAACTTTGGATATGATACATACCTTGAATCTAGGGTTGAATTTAGCTCTTATATGACTCTCGAGTTCCAGCATCAACTAGATCCCACGACTCTACCAACCCTTCAAAAGCAGTGTTCGACCCACACATAGTCCTCCGTGAATGAGGGTGTCACTTAGTTGTAGTCAACTCCTCCACTCAACCCAGTCCCTCCTAAGGATCTTAAGGATTCACCACTTTAGCCTACACAGTCACCAGACAGTTAGAGGTATTTCCTTCTATCCCGTATCGTCAAAACCTTCACCTGGCATAGAAGATAGTAGATTTGTTTTTTAATTTTCTTATACGATTGTATCAACATTAAAACATTCACATTATTCTCCATATATACTTATTATTCAAATCTAAGTTTAGCTTTTGTTGAACGTTATAGTTTATGGCATGCTATTTTTGTCAACATATTACATTTTTCGATTATTTTTTACTTTAATCGACTGCTATGATAAATGGATGTCCATTCTGTGTGATGAGTTTTGTTATTGTGCTTATCAGCATTGGGAGTTAATGTTAGCGAAGGAGAACTGGATTGTACAGTTTGAGGTTTTGTGTCTTATGTTAGTATTTGTACAAAACAATGTATTTTGAGCTAAATTTATCATTTTATTTTTAATGTAGGGATGGAAACAAAAGAAGGCACATTTAGTATATATGCCTTCAATATGGAAATGTACTAAAAGCGTAGATACTACTTGCTTATTTAGCAGATATGGAATCTATTGAATACGCATGTAATACATACGACTTCAGTGGCCACAGCTTAAAAAAAAATTTCATTAAAAGTACATGCGAAAAAATAATAGGTTCACATGTACCCTCACTAATCCATATTGGGAATATTTTTTCTAGGAGGTCCTTTCTGTATTATTTTTTAGAAAAGGACTCGTATTCATATAAAACTCCTTTCAAAGGAGCTATGCACCCAATAGCTGTAATTTTTTTATGATGTAGCTAGAGATCCCTTTTTTTTTTTTTAAGTCAATAGTTGCAAATTGGAGCAAGTAATGGAAAGACTTGAAACTTAAAACAACTTTGTATTTTATCTTACTTGATATTACAAGAGGGTTAAACACTATAAATTGTAGAGCTGTAAATGAGTCGATTTATTCGCAAGCTATTTAAGCTTAGCTCAACTTTAGCTCGACTCGACTTCAACTCAATTAGTCAATGAGCTAAGGTCGAGTTTCAGTTTAGACTCGTAAGCCGGTTCGTTTAGACTCATAAAAAAACTTAAGAATTTTATATATATTATAAATATTGTATATTATTAAAATCAAAGGCTAGTATCTATAAAATATATATAAATATATAATATATTGTAAGATAATATATAATATATGATTTTATCCACGTTTACTATTTGTTAATCTATTTATTTATATATTTCTTCATTTTATATATTTAGGCTCATCAATAAACTCGAGATTAATTTATTTTAAACTCGACTTGGCTTGAGTCTAATTAGATTAAGTTGAGCTTAAATTTAAAATAAAATTTGTTTATCTAAATAAATTAAACTCGAATTTTAATTATAGAATCGATAAAAAGCTTAATGAAAATTAAAGCTTAATAATTTTTAAATTAACAGAACTTGAGCTTTACAAAATTCAACTCTCACTCATTTGTAATCTTAATGATTCGTTTGACTCGTGTTTCCTTAGGAATCGCATCGCAGCCGGTTATGAAATTAAGAATTTGAAAATTGCTGGCAATGGAAAACAACATAGTGTTCAGAAGGACAAAACCCTGGTTCTTTTCTCGGAAAAGGACGCTGTGGCAAGGCTACTCTAATACTCTGCGAATTTTAGTGTCAGAATCAATGCTATCAAATTTGGATCGAAACGGTGGATTGGGGATTAGAAAAGAATAAGGATTCAAAAGATTAAATTAGAGTAGAATTATGATTAATAAAAATATTATAATATAATTTATATTTATTTATAATAAAATAAAAATTATTTTTATTCTTAAGAATTAAAAGGTAAAAATATTTTGTAATATATATATTTATTTTTTTATCTATATTTATCATTCTTAATAAATTGGTGTATTATTTAAAAAATATAAAAGAAATGATAGGTTTTTACAAGAACCAGATTGAATTGGTGAAGTTAATTAGGATGAATCGGAATCACCAACAATAAGATGAAAAGGGTGAGTCAAGCAAGTTTTATGGAGGAATTATATTGAATTGATTGAACGGTGTGTATCAACCCAAGTATTACAACAGTTTGTTGGGTCAACCAGGTCTTACAACAGTTTTACGCGAATTCAAGAGGTGCTGTTGTGCCCGATTGCTTCGACGTTTGATTCCTAGTTTCCATCATGCCAAGAAGATCCAGTATGGGCATGAAGGATACCGTATATTTCTATATTTATAAGGCAATACGTATTCATTGCACTAATCAATTGGGAGCACATTTATTTATAAAAGATTTCACAAGTATTACATATTATATGTACATATGAGTGATAAATAAGTACTAATAAAAGTTTGATATGTGATGATATTAGTGGAATATGAATAATAGGACTACCCTTTAATATTATAATGAGTTTATATATGATTGATAGTTATTCATTACTCATGCATATATATAATGTATGATAATTGATAAAATTTCTTTTTTCCATTTTTATAAATTCTTTTGCTATTTAATGTATTCTCGTATCTACTAAAAATATTTAATGGTAAGTGGTGATTGGAGATGAAAGTCATCTCAAATAGATATAATGGGGTTTAAGTCAATTGAAAGGCCCAATAAAAAATGAAAAATGGCATTTATACTTCCTATAATATATAGGTGATGAGATAATCGTATTATATCCAAATCTTATAATACTTGAAAAACCTAAAAAATTGTTGAAGGTTATAAGGTAGATTTGTGAGTTTGATCTTCAAAAACATACTCCCATATAGTAGGGCATAACTATGATGTCTCGGTACCTTATTCCCAGCTTAGAAGCTAAACTTCAAGGTATACAAAGTTCGTGTTTTAAGATATTCTATATGAACAACATTAAAATTATTAAATAATAATAACAAATGTAAAATAATATTATATTTTTACCATCTTAATTCTACCATAAAGAGGGAAAAAAATAAATAGAATAACTTAAGCCCACAATCCATACAAAATCTTAAAACGTTACCTAATTCATTCCTTCCATTTCTCACTCTTGTCTCATTTCTATATATTTATTTTCCAACCCTCTTATCTCATTTATTTCCTATTACTAACTTTGTTTTTACTATTATTTTTCATTGAATTCTATACTTATAAACTTATTGTAACAGATTTGAGGTGATATAGCAAGTATACTAAACTGTGTAATAGATTGTAAAGTTTGCATAGATAGAAGATATACCTTCTTTACTCACGTGGTATTTTGTCACTTTTGTTTGATAAGGAATCTTAAAAAATTACCTATTTCATTTTTTCTACTCCTATCTCTTGTCTTGTTTTTATATTCTTATTTTCTATTTCTCTTGTCTCATTTCTTCCCTAATCGTAACCTTACCTTTGGTATCATATTTTTTACTGAATGTTGTACTTGTAAATTTGCTACAATGAATTTAATGTGATATATTTTAAGTAAGTGAAATAATTTTCTAATAGATTGAAAAGCCTACATAAGTAGAGGATGTACCTTTTGTTATTTTGTAATATCACTTTTTTCTAAGATGTCATGCAAGGTAGATTTTTAATTACTACTATTTCGAACTCATGAAGAGTATGCCCGTCATACGATTTAAATGAATAAGTTACCATGTAAACAATGACTGGTTTAGATTATGGAAAATTTACCTTAGAAACTTAATATTTTAAAAATATAATAGAGTAGCTTACAAGTTCTATAGAATACCTTATAACCTAAAAATTCTATATGATATAGCCTAAGAATCGCTCTAAGTTGTTTTAGGTAGATATTGCTTCCAAAGTTGTGAGAATCAATAACTGCATATTAGGGTATGTGTAGAGCCTCATATATATTCATCCACTTACCTCTACCATATGAGATTGCTAATTAGTGTCAACCTATTATGTCTGGTGACTGTATTTAGAAAGATTTGTGTCTTGAAAGACTCAACTCATAAAATGACCCTTTTATCAATCGTATATAAAAATTCGATTTTGCAACTTAACTCGTTTAATAAATAAGCTTCGTATCTAGTTAAACCTTTTTATTAATTAAAAAGTTGTAACTAAATATATAAAATGGTTGTAAATATATAGGAAAAATAACAATCATAAAACTAACATTTACAATTGAAAATGACAGCCTTAACACTTGAGTACAAAATTATATCCAATAGAAGTTTAATAAAGTAAAGTCTAAATAAATATAGCGAATCTAAATAATGATTGGCTATAAAACATCATTTTATTAAGTTGAAGCATGACCTAATAAGATATTACTATTAATGGTAATTTCTAAATTAATGGCATTTCCATCAGGTCTTCCAAAGAGAGAATTAAAGAATCTACATATTAAAAAAATGGTATTAATGAAAAAATAAATGATGTTAAGATATTTGTAGAAATAATTTAGTTATTGTCTTCTCCATAAAGTTAATCCTTTATACATAAAATAGTTTCTATAATAGACTTCAATAAGATGAGGTCTTAATCAAGGATTCAACCTTCAATACTAAATGTAGATTTTAAAGCTACCATCAGTATTGGTATGCTTAAGAAATCATGTGCCATTTTTACAATTTAAGGATATCAAAATTGATTAGTTTTCTAATAACTAAATATATCCATCATATGTCACTTTTTATCCAATTTAACCATCATAAATAGATTAAGCTTGCAATTATCTAACTTTTCTCCGCAAATAGAAGTCATCTATATAGTTTCCTTATTTTTCATTTAAATCAACTTTATAATATGAGTTTTGGTTTCTTTAATAAACTAAGTAACTATCATATATATTATTAATAAAAGATTATAGATAGGCAATCATCTACGTTTAAGTTTCAAAAACAATATTGCATGTAAAATAAACCATGTAGGAAGAAAAATACTATTTGAGATTTCTTTTCATCACGAAAGGAGAAAGGGTAACTTACCTTTAGAAGTTTAAGTGAAGACCAAAGCATTCATGGATGGACCATGAATTATAGAGTTTAAGTTTGTGGTGCTAAACGTGAAAAGAAATTTTTATGACTAAAGCTCTAGAATAAAGAAAAATAAGAATATTAATACCAAACATGTAGCAAGCTGGTGCATGCTAGGTGGAGGGAGGTAATACCAAAATGTTGGCTATTTTATCATTGAACGTGTCTATGGGTCAAATTGGAAACTCGTTTAGGAGATATATTTAATAAATAGGCTTATATATTAAATTCCAACCTATACATGGATTTTAACATGTTTAAACGAGTATAATTTGTTTTTATTTTGATTAATTTTTTCCTTACACAAACCTATTTATAACTATATCATGTTATATTGAAACTTACAGAACATATCCCAAATCACCTACCATACTATCCTATAATATATGAAAATAATTATAGGAAAACTACATAGTGTCCTCAATGATCATTTTTCTTTTTGAATCATCAACTTTTCTCCTTCTATTTAAGTACTCGACATTTTCAAACTTAAAAAAGTAGGAATTATATCAACTCTTCATCCATCATTAATAGCTAATAATTGGTTTATAATAAATAATTATAAAATAAGATTATTAAATACAATTAAAGTACTTAATATAAATAAAATATAATTATGGTTGTATTTAATTATGTATAATAAAAATGATAAAGTTACAAAAAAATAAAAAATAAAGAAAAAATGTTACCAATACTCTTATAAAAAATAATATTAAATATATTTAATTACTTAATATAATCATAATAACTCGATTAGATGATGCGTCATTAGCATCCACTGTAATACTTACCACATCGACAACATATGACATATAAGGATAAGCGAATATAGATTTGATAGGACACAAAGTCATACTTCCCCATCCTTTACAAGTCCTCAAATTTTAAAATTAGAACCATGAAAATAACCTAGCACAAATAGCTTATAAAACCTATAGATACAGTATCCAATGTGGAATATATGATTTTTTTAATTATATTTTTAAAGTCTAAACTTTTTGAGATAAAATAACTAGCATCTTGTCAATTTCTCCACATACTAGTAACTGATGCATTCAGTGATTTGATAATTTTCAACAATCTAATTACATAATTTCAACTACATATTTCTCATGAAGGCATCCATCATAAAACTAACAATATAACTTTAAATAATTTATCATGGAATATATCAAAAAAACTATAATCTATCATAAGATTTAGGTTCACTTGTTCAAACAAAATTATAAAACCAAATTTATTACAATATTTTAACAATTATAAGAAAATCTAATAAAAAATATAACACAAAAAATAAACCAAAGTTTCAAATTATTTCTTATCAAACATAATTCAATAAGTAAATGAACATAAGCCTTCAATATGATATTTTATTACGGTCAAGTTGATCAATTGAGAATTTTTAAAAAATATATGTAAATCACCTCAAAATTTGTATCATGTATGCTTTAGAATATGTCTTAAAATAGATATACGATATAAAAATAGATCATCTCAATTTAGTTTTCCTTAAAAGAGAATTATAATTGAGAGTATTAACGTTTGGTGTAAATTCAAATAGAAAATCAATATTTTAAGAAGTTTAAATAAGATATCAATGTTTAAAATAAATAATTCAGTTATTATAAGACTATAATAGTCGATTTATAAAATTATCTAAACCACTTTATGAAATATTAACATTTTATTGAATTTTTCAAAACATTAATTCATTATTTGAATTACTTTCTAAAATATTGATAATTTATTTGAACTTTTTGAAACAATGATCTCTTATTTGAATTTACCTCCACTGTAATTTTTCGTTTTTTCCTTAATTTCCCTTAATTTACCCCATTGAAACCTTACTATGAGTAATTGACAATTGAGATCATAAGAAAAATAATGACGTGATGATAATATCATGGTGTATTTAAAAAGTCTAAGTAATCTCTATCATTAATTTATAAATCAAGAAAATTTCAGCAGAAATTGAGAGGATCCCAATTCATACCATCCTATAGGAGCAAATTACATAAATTAGGAACTTGAACCTATGCAACTTTTAAAACCTACCAAAACCTTGCCAACCATACAAGTAGAGAATATTCCAAGTTCCAACAAAATTATTTGCTCAAATCCCTTAATAAACTATCCTCCATTTGCACCACTTTTAAGAATTTGTGTCCCATATTTGAGTTTTATACGAATACGGGCTTTTTTCTGAAAAATATTATGGACAAGGGCTCATTTAAAAAAAAATACAAATATAGTATATCGAAGGCGTATCAACTAAATGCACATTTAGTTACTCATGTTTTTTACATTGAAGGCGCATATACTGAATATGCCTTCAATTATAATGAATTATACTGAAGGTGCATCCATTGCATGCGCCTTCAGTGTAATTATATACGCCTTCAGCTCATTTTTTATCTATATCAGTTTTAGAAATTTCTAGAAAACTCATAGTTGAAGTACCGAACCATTTCTTTACACAAGTGAACGTCTGAAACAGGTAACAATCTATAACTTATAAGCATGTTATTTATTTATTTTATTTTATTAATAATCAACATTATGCAATTATTATTTTTAGAAATAAATTTGTTACGTTATTATGTAAATTTCGTAATTGTAGATATACCGTAAATTGTATAAATTATTAATATTTCATAAAAATTTATTGTATATGTATAAATTTAGGATTATTTTGTATTGCAGTATATAAGTTATACAAATATAGGTATGAATAATGTTAGAATGTAAGTGAAAATTGTTATGTGTGTGTATTGTTATGCCCCGAAGTCGCAAAGTCGCAACAGCCCCGCCGTGTAAACTATTCTATGATAGTAACTAGCCTTACAGTGCCTACCATAGACATGACCTACACAAGGCGTCGGTGACTCCTCGCTTTGAAGTAAACAGTCCAATTAATAATTAAACTTCAATTATGATAAATAGTGCAAATTTCTAATAACATGTACAATATTATATATATAAGTCCACAGAGCTTTCCAGGAAGTTTTACATAAACATAACAGTTCACTAGATTACATAATAACTATCAGTCTTTCATCCCTAATTACATGGTCACTCTAGTTACACATTATACTAAATAACTTGATCTTCATACTCCTAGCTTCCAACGAACTAACCTCTGGGTAATTGTAGGGCGGCATAGTACTTGAAGTGTTCAAAAATCAGAACCTGCAAAAGGATCTATAAGGGTATGAGCAACTACAGCTCAGTAAGTTGAATTGGAGACTCATGAATGCATATAAGCACAAACAGGGTTATCAAACAATTATTTTCATGCAATGCAACAATCAAGTGTCATCACACAACATAATCCAGTCCGTTGTGAAATCAGAAAAATTTCACCAGCTCCAATCCGAGTTGAGGAGTTTCCATGTTATGCAGCAGCTCACAAACAAACCCAGGCTTGTGCAATGGAGACCTCGCTCCTCCCGCGACTACCTTCGAACCATTGACTTCACCCTTGCCGCGACCTCCTTTCCTGTCACTTAGTTCGACTAAGGATGAAGAAGGGACCATTTTGCAATCCTGCGCTATCCCTTTCGAAGGGGTTAGTATTTGATTGGAGAATCCTATGATCCTCTAACGGGTTGAAATGCATGACATTTTTGGTTATTAGGGTCAACTAAGATTAAATTCCGTTTAGGGTGTTCAAACAATTTCATACCAATTCAATCAATCACAAAATTACTCACAATACAAATTCAGCACGAATTCAGATACATCAAACACATGCGTAAACTACTTACAATCACAATCATATACAAGCCTAAGTGTTCGAGTACTACAAAACTAGTACTTTATTACAATAAACAATAACCTAACTTACTTAGAATTGCTCGATTGCTCGATCTCTTAATCGTAAGCTGATTTGTCTCTAGGTGTCCTATAATACAAATAGGTCTTTTTAGTACTTATAATTTATGGTTTCATATTCTAAGTTATATTTTAACTCATTTTTTTTCATGTATACCCATTATGTCTTAATAATTCATTATACTCTATTTCGGTGTTCGAATCCTAAATGAGATTTTAAATTTTGATTCCTAAATCTTAAATATGCTCGAATCCTAATGTGAAATTAATCACATTAAGCTCGAGTGTCCAAATATCCTATTGGGTAGTAATTTGGTATTCTAAACTATTTGGCACACGCTAATCTTAATTGTGGTATCAGATTTATTCCTGATGTGTAAAAATCTTACATTTTGAGACTTTTACTTAAGATTAAATGTTATTTTCATATTTATTATTTTTCTGATTTCTATTATAATATTATCTAAATAACCTTATTTTTTTAGATTTATTAATTTACAATTTCACATATTACTAAATTCTTATATTAATCACCTAATTTCCTAAATTAACCATACTTAATACTCCAAAGGCTAGGATTAGGGTTCCACATAAGAGATTAACATCCCTAAACATCTAATTAATATCTAAATCAGTAATTAACATCTTAATCACCTAATTAACCCCAAATCATCCAATTTTTCCATCATTTTAGGGCTAAAAATTAACTTAAAATTTTGAAAATTAATTTTAAAAAAATGGCTTCATAGCACTATTCTATATCATATGAGCATCCTACAAAAAAAAAATTGAGCTCCAAACTACACTCCTAAGCCTATTTATTTTCCGTTCTAATCATGCTCGGTTTTGAACAATTTGTTAAGAACTCTATAATTGCAGACGTAATTAAACTAAATCAATATTTTTTTCCTAAATCTACGTACAATAAAACCTCAGAATAACAAGTTTCATAATTTTCTAGGCAAAATAATTAATTTTACAAGAGTATTCAAAATTGGGAAATTTAAGAGACTAACCGGGCCAAAGCTTTCTGGCAGTCCAAACCCGGTCCAAGGCTATCGGCCAGCCTAGACAGTGGGGCTAGAGTGGTGTGGTGGTGGCGGCTCGGTCCCAGGTGGTGGCGGCTCGGTCCCAGGTGGTGTTGAGGTATGGGTTTCTCTCCCTACACGAATTTGCACAGTTTCCTTTTTTTTCTGGATTTTCTCTTAATTGTTTAGTTTTCCTATTTTTCCTAAATGCTAAACTGTCCAAATGACTTCTGGAAATTTTTCCCCTATTTATAAACGATTTTTGTAATTATTATGCATTAATTAGACAAGATTTTGCCCAATTTCCTTGATTTTTGGCTTTTATGTTGTCTAATTTTAATTGGTTGATTTTTCTTTTACAGAGTTTGACTTTCCAAGACCTAATTTGGATTATTCTAGGCTCCTCTAATTTTTTCTGATTTTTTTATAATTAATTTATAATTTTCCTTAATTATTTACTTAGTTTTTTGCCAATGTAGGTAATTTCGCGTATTTTTATCTACACGTAAATACATGTGGGATACATGTGAACATTCCTAATTATTATTTTGGTTATTCTAAAATTTTTAGTATACATATAATATATCTTTAGTAATTTATTAGTTATTTGATTACATTTTTCGTATTTTCAGTAATTAGTACTTATTATGCTTAAAATTTGAAAATTTTATAGTCTCCTATTTTATTACTTATTTTCTTAAATTCAAGTTTACGGGGTCAGTTTTACTAATATTTCTTTCATTAGTTTATAATTTGGATTTGATCGGATCCATTAACCGACCGCCCTAAACCTTGGGTTCTAAGTTCAAGCTTACGGTTACTTGGCTTAGCTTTAGGGCTTACATGTATATATATATATATATATATATGTGTGTGTGTGTGTGTGTGTGTGTGTGTTTTTTATTATGTTGAGTCGAATTAGAAAGTTAAAAGTAGGTAGTTATGTTGACGACGCAGCTTACCGAGATGATTAAGTGCATTTTGTAAAGTTATTGCTTGGTATGTAGATGAAATTTATAATATCATCTAAATATTCAGTTCATTGTGGCATTACTAGGGTGAAAACAGTAGATTATGTGAAAGTTATTGTATATGTGAACGAAAATATAGTGACAGGTAGCTAAGGGCCGGAATATGATAAGGAGCCCGTTAAGAAATTGAAAATTAGGAAGGATTTAAACTTCTCTCATTTCAGTCGAAGAATTTGTGGATGCACCAGAGTTAATCCGAGTGGTGTTGAATTTGTGTACAGACGTCCCTTTTTCTATGACGCTGGAGTTGTCTACAAGTTAATGGTCATTAAAGATGATGAGGATGTTGAGAATTTTATTAAGATGGCAGAGTATTTTGGAGAGCGAAGTATTTAAGAAGTGTACATAAGGCATATTGGGGAATCAAGTGCCCGAAATGAGTATAAAATACATGAGCCAAACAATCTAACCCTTCTGGATCCCAATGTGCATTTAATAATGACCGGTGCGGAGCAAACAAATGTTGATCAATCAAATGAACCGTAAATGGATTTATCTGAGTACGAGCACGTGAATATCACAGAAGAGCAACTTGACGAAGCATTGGGTCCCATTATCGAACATGAAGAGTTTATAATTCGTATGTAGAGAGAATGCACATGGATATAAATATCGATGATTAGAAGAATGCGGAAAATGTGGATGGTGATAAGGATGATGGGGATGGTGATGAAGATGATGTTGGTCTCAAAGATGACCATGCTGAGGATTTGGGAGACGCCTAGGTGAGACCATAAGTTGGCAAGAGCAGTATGTCGGTCCGGACACTTCGCGGCGACGGCCCAAGTAAACCATATCATCGAACTGGTGAAGTATTATCAAGTAGATAGTCTGAAAACTTTCCGCAAATAAATGAACCTATTAACAGGCTTATCAGAGATCATGTTCTATTTTACAACAGCTAGTACGATAGCAACGACTATGCAACATTCGAGAGAGATGTTAATAAAATGTGCATAACATCATTAATGCTAATGACTTGAGTGTTGGTATGAGTTTCAACACAAAGAAGGATCTCATAAATGTAGTTAAGTCATTCCACCTAAGGAACCACTGTAATTTTCATGTAGACACTTTGAAACCGAATGTATATACTATCTACTATAAAAAGAAACAACAGGATTATAAGTTGAAGCCATGGGCTTATTTGAAGAAAGTTAAGGGTCTTTTCAAAATAACAATTCTAGAAGGTCTACACAATTGTGTAAACCCAATGATGAATCAAGATCATCCTTAACTCGACAGCAACATAATGGCTACACTATTCATCAATAGCATATGGAACAACCTTAATGTTAAGATACCTGATCTTGCAGCTAATGTGCAAACTATGTATAGGTATATAGTAAGCAATAGAAAGGTTTTCGAGGCCAAGTGAAAGGCTATTGAAATGGTATATAGTAATTAGGAAAAGTCGTATAATGAGTTGCCGAGATTATTAAATGCAATGAAATTAAGCAACCCAGGGACACAAGTAGATTGGGGCCGGAGTAGTTTACCAAAGCAAGGTCAATCCTAGTTCAAGTGGATTTTTTAGACATTTGGGCCATATGTTGAAGCCTTCAAATACTGTCGACCTATTGTATGTATCGATGGCACATTTTTATATAGGAAGTACAGACATAAGTTGTTAATAACTTGTAATATGGATGAGGATAATTCAATTGTTCCATTAGTATTTGCTCTTGTTGACACAGAATCAGTAGAAACTTGGGGGTGCTTCCTACAGAAGCTTAAAGTGCATATAGTCGGCCAAAAGGGGAAAACCCTATGTCTTATATCCGATAGGGCATCCGGTATTGACTCTGTATACAAGGAACCATTAGTAGGCTGGCAGCCACTGTTTGCAGTTTGAAGATATTGTTTGTAGCACGTTGCTAATAACTTTAATACGGTCCATAAAAACCAGTTATGCAAGAAACTTGTATGATTTGAAGGTGTTTAGGCACAACAGAGGAAATTCAAATGTTTCATGCAAAAGTTAGCCCAGGCTAAGGAGGACTCTCCTACATGGTTCAACAATGTTGATTTAGACAGGTGGACTCTCGCATATGATGGATGTTACCGTTTTGGATACATGACATCAAACATTGTCGAGAGTTATAACTCTGTTTTGAATCAACACATGGATTACTCGTCACTGCATTAGTGAAGAAGATATTTTACAACCATGTGGCCTATTAGGAGGAGAGGCGACGCTAAGGAGGCAATCGATTTTGGAAAGACTTACACTGATTACGCTGTAAAGATGTATGCAACTTGGAGGGTACAGGTAAGTGCACATAAAGTCATTTCATTTAGCTTGCATAATAGTATTTTCAAGGTTTTAACTGGTAGTCGAATGACGATAACAGGATTAAAGGGAGGAGGAAAGATACGTACAGTTGACTTCAAAGGCCGCACTTGCACTTGTTAGAAGTGGCAAATATATAGGATCCCTTACTCCCATATATGTGTTGTTGCTGCAACAAGTACGAAGGTAGACACCAAATCAATAATAGGGCCATGATATAAATGGGCAAACCAAATAGATTGTTACTGAGCTTATTTCTACCTGATTAGTGATGAACTAAACTGGCCACAAGTTAGCTTCATTTACCTTCACCCGAATATTGACTTACTTTGAAAAAATGGTAAACCTAAGCATAAGCTATATCACATGGAGATGGACATTCATGAGCAATTCAACAATACTAGATGCAGCGCATGTAGGCAGGAAGGACATAATCGGAGGAGGTGTTCGAATATTAATAGGGCTGGTACATATTTCCTTTTTATCCAAAGCATAAGACTGTAATATATGCATAAGTATAATGATTGACAATTTTTTATTTTTTATTTTTTTTCTATTAAACATGTTTGTATGTGGTCGCAAGATAGATGGAGCCGGGATCGATTGATCCATGCATACTTGTGAGGGGCATTCACTTCTTTCCTGTGCCGTGAGGACCTTTATACAGCGTAGGCGTTAGTAGATATGTTTAGTCTATTGTTTTTATTTTCTTGTTTATTTTTCCATTGTATTGATGTTGTTATTGACTGATTACAAATTTTGTCTATATACTGATTATTCAAAATATAATTTACTTTTCATCATATATTGCAATTCAATGTATTGTTTATTTGTCATAATTTTACAATTTGTAACTATTTTTCCTTCAGTTAAAATTGTGATACTAAAGACACATCAAGTATATGTATCTTCAGTGTAAATATTTATACTGAAAGCGCATACACTTGATGCTCTTTCAGTTTAATTTTTACTACAATAGTTTATTGAAGGCAAGTGGGAAAGCGGAGAAGACCTCACATAAAATCACAATTGGTGGAACACCTCAATAAATATGGCAAGTGAGGAAGAAATAAGCGCATGGGATGATCATGTAATCACCATACGAGTTGAATAGAAGAAAAAGTAATTGTAAATTTTAAAATTAGTATAAATAAACAATACATTGACTGTAAAATGTGATGAAAAGTAAAATGTATTTCGAATAATCAGTATATACACAAAATTTATAATCAGTCAATGATAACATCAGTATAATGGAAAAATAAAAAAGAAAACAAAAACAATAGACTAAACATATCTACTGACACCTACGCCATGTAAAGGTCCTCATGGCATGGGAAAGAAGTGAACGCCCCCGTTTATCATGTATTTAAGTAGGCTTAGCTAGTGGATTATCAAGCTCAAGTTCCCTTGGAAGAGCTGGGTCGGCTGGATGGCCCGAATGCAGCTGAGTGACGCCCTCATCCATGGATGACTGTATAGGGGTAAAATGTTGCTTTTGAGGAGCCGGTAGAGTAGCGAGGTCAAGATGTTGCTGGAACTTGAGAGTCATGTATGCGCTAAATCCAAGCCTAGAGCTGAATTCGACTATCGAAGTGAAAGCAACACCTGACCCAAGGTGTGTGCTATATCCCCCACTGATATGCCCTAGGTCTACAGAATGATGGGCATATGGTAAGATATCGTCACCGAGGTATGCCTGATGACGTACCGCTCGAGCCCTACCTCCTCGAACTCTAGCTTTACCCTTAGGTGGTACCTGAGGAATTTGCATCTCCTCATCAGCAAGTGGTCCCTGATCTTCACCGTGATCCATATAGGGTGGCTCATGTATACCCCATTGCTATGGGTAAAGGATAAGGCCACTATGTTGCTCAACAAAGTCAAGTACCTTTTCTACAATACCCAACGCTACAGGATAGTCAAGTGCTAGACTGACACTCCTGAGCGAGTCAACCTCAAATAAGTTAAGAAAACAGGTGTTGATATATGTGATAGTAAGTATAAATAAGTGAAAAATAAAATAATGGATTATTTTAGATGTACATACCAATCGACCAATGACAACTCCGTAATGTGTTATATAACGCCGGGTTGTTTGTCTATACTACAACTAGTAGCTCTCATCAACCCCTCAAGGACACTATGTATACTAAGAATCTATATCTCTATCCCCAAGCGTGGATGTAGGAAGAGTGTATGTTGATCCAGTCAACATCCGTTCTACCCCGAAGGTCCAATTAATGGAGCTGCTCTCAAGTGTCGACCTCCTGTAGAACGTACTAGTGTCCTCCAAACTGCCGGACAACACGGTTCAGAAAGTACCACTCAATGATGTGAAAACATATGAGTGGTACCCGAGCAGTCCAAATGTATCGCCCGGTAATACAATCTTGAGGCAACAATTCCTATGTATCAAGCTCCCAAACAACTTAAAGGGCAGAAGATAAAGAAAAAAAAAATTAAACAACTAGTCAAATTACGATTGTTATCACTTACAGTTAAGACAAATACAGCAAAGAGGATAACTTATCATATCATATTTACTGCGTCATCTGCATGTCAAAAGCTATGCGATACACATCTACGACATGCATCGGATGCTGAGTCGTATCTCGTATTACCTTCCATCTGGCTACCAATAACCTATCTTCGTCGATAATAAACCCATATCGACTAAGGAGGGCTACATGTAGGAATCTATCCTAAGCTCAGACTTGCAGTAGAATTACGGCCCTTCCTAACTCATGCGCGTCGGATGAAAAGGTAGAGCACAGCTGTCGGTACAACCATGCCAAGCACGTACTGCTCCAACTTAATTACCCAACTACTGAGAAGTCATCCAGCAATGGCAAAAACATCAGGTATATAAGGCTAGAGGATTTATCTACAAATATAAATCCTCCCATCAACCTGAGTATGTACGCACACACATACTATTGGACCGTCTCATCGTCCAACCCACGAGGAAGTATCCAGAAGTGTTTCCATAACCACGTTAGAGATAAACGAGCGCCCTTCATCCGAGCAGGCCTCACACCCAGCAACCTCTCTTCTACATCAACCCAACTCTCCTCATCATTCGTCTTTATTCGTCCCGCCAATGTGAACCTTTCAACTAAAAGTCCAAGCTAGACCTCAACATCTTGTAATGTGATGGTTGCCCCTCCAGTAGGTAAGTGGAACGTATATGTCTCGAGCTTCCATCTCTCGACAAGTGCTGTAATCAGATGTCAATCCAACATAATAAATGAGAGCTGTGCAACTCCTTAAAACCCAGTCTCCCGTATATACGGCTCTATCCTAGGATAAATAGGAATATCCTACTTATTCTTGCGTATTGACATCTCATTACGCCGCACTGATAGTACATATACCGCCTCCTAAACAAACATTCAGTTAAGTTAGTAAGTAACACATTATTAATAAGAGAATTAGTTGTAAATGATAATGGCATTACTCACCCTGCCCTCTCAAACGGCCTATGAACAGTGACAGGCCTATTTCGCAAGTATACATGGATTAATCGATCCCAGCTCCATCTATCCTATGATCACATGCAAATAAGTTTAGTACACCAACTACCTATTACTATATTTCCGTTCGCATAGACATTTACTTTCACATAATCTATCATTTGCACGCTAATAATGCTACGATGAACCGAATATATAGATGAAATAAAAAACATCTACCAAGCGACAACTTTACAAAATGCACTTAATCATCTCGTTAAGCTATGTCGCCAACACAAATACCTAACATTGATTTTTTTATTCGACCAACATAAAAAAAAGGCGAAATATATATACTGCAATATAAGAAAAATTCCTAATTTTATATAACATAAAATATAGTTTCATCAATTATTAATAATTTACATAATTTACAGTATATTTATAATTACGAAATCTATATTCGTATAACTTATATATTGTAACACAAAAAATTCCAAAATTTAAACAACATCAAATATATTTTTATCAATTATTAATAATTTACACAATTTACGATATATTTATAATTACGAAATCTATATTTATATAACTTATATACCATAACACAAAAAATTCCTAATTTTATATAACATAAAATATATTTTCATTAATTATTAATGATTTACATAATTTACGATATATCTATAATTACGAAATCTATATCCGTATAATTTATGTACCGTAACATAAAAGAATCCTAAATTTAGACCACAGAAAATATATTTTCATCAAATATTAATAATTTGTACAATTTACGGTATATTTATAATTATGAAATTTACGTCATTAACTAAAAATTTTTTTCTACAACAAAATATTGAATAATGTCAATTATTATTAAGATAACAAAAAAATATAAAATAAATAAAATTCACATAAATTATAGATTGTTACCTATGAATAATATATACTCTCGTTAAGAAATGGTTCAATACTCCAACTATAACTTCCTTTCATTTTTATCTGTGTTTTGAAAATTTTAGAAACTGATATAGGTAAGAATGAGCTCTAACAGTATAAATTAGACTTTTTATAGATGGTATATTAAAGGTGCATTCAGTTGATGCGTCTTCAATATACTATATTCATAATATTTTTTTTTAAACGAGTCTTTTTCTATAATATTTTAAAAAAAAAAACTGCATTCATATAAAACTCCCCATATTTAACCACTAAAACCTTTTATACTCTTCCATCACACTTGATACACGAGAATAAATCAAAATGGAAGTATAATTCTTGAATTCACTCTCTTTCTCATTGCTTAGAAATGCCTTTAGAAGATGAAATTATGATTTCATGGAATTGATGATTCCCATTCACATTTCAAGGAGCAATTTGACTTCACCATTTCAAAAGCGGAATCTCAATTCCAATCTTCCTCCTCCCCACAATAATATTTAATAATTAAGAATATTTTTTATAATTATTACTATATATATATTAAATTAAATTACCTTTCATGAAAATTTCGAAATATAAGAAACATGTCATTTCAGGTTTCATTCTATTGCATAACATTCACCCATGCCAAATATGATATTATTCAAATTTACAACCCGAACGTTCGTCTCGCCCTGTAATTTTCTTATTATCGTATCTCGGTTCATATCCAATCAGATATCCTGACTCCTCTTTACCCCTTTAGTTTTATCGCTATCCCCATTGTCCTGCATCTTATTCAAATTGATAGCCAAATGATACTTGAAACAAGCCAAAATGATAAGTCATAGTTAATTACTAACTACTACCGTTATTTTTACAACATCAGCTGTTTTTTTTTTTTTTTCCTTTTTTTTTTTTTTGGGAACAAACATCAGCTGTTGTTAAAAGCCATTGCTGCAAGCTCTCAAAAATACTCGGACTTGTAATAATTACAATAGCAGATGATACGGAACAATAAAGGATTCATGCAAAATGAATCCACCCTTCCTAAAAGGTCGATTGAAGATTGCTTTAATGGTGCAAATCTGGATCTGGTCTGGTCAGGCAATGAAAGAGTCGGAATACCGACCTGGTGGCATGCTAAAAAAAGCCACCAAGGTCATGGGAGCATGGACGCACATCCACCAAACATGATTTTTTTGTGCAAGGAAACAGAATATTCAAGCCCTTTAACTAATGACCATCTCCCGTCCTCTCGCCTATACCCAACCGATAGAGGACATATTTAATCTTTAAGCATGCACTCCATCAAACCGATCAAGAATTTAACGAGCTAAGAGCTAACGAATGATTCTCTTGCCATATTCTTTCCAATCACAAAAATAAAGTCAGCATTTGACAGGAAGACCACTCAACTAGCAAAACTTCAATTTGTTTACATGACGTAAAAGCATAAAAGGGGGAAAAGCTACCGTATGACATCAAAAAATGAAATGCAGATAAAGAACATCAGCACAACCAGATGAGAACCCAATGCAGGTAAACCTCCAATTAATTATAGAGAAAATGGCACTGCTGGCCTGATATATTTCTTAATCCTTGCTTGTGATTTCCTTACTAATCTTATTGTGGGGTGCATGCTATCCTGTTTGTATGGCCTGTATCTATTTCTAATACAATCAGAAAAGGGAAAAAGAAAAAGAGAAACACTGCACAACTGCCAAAACAAGATTGGCACAATAGCATTCAGAAAGAGTGACTAAGGGATATAAGAATCGTAATTTTGCCTTGATGGATGGTTTCCAGAATGATACATCTTGAGTTGATATATAGCCTTCGGAATTAATTCCCCTAATTCAGGGTGCTGCCCAGCTATAGAACGATCGACACCCTCAAGCGCAGTCAACACTCTTGCCTGCTCCAGAGCCTTATTATCGGCAGTATGTATAGCGAGGTAGCAGAGAAGAAACAGCGCATGCAACTGGGCTTTCTCATGGGTCCTTAAAAGTCTCATTAGAGGCGGGACTGCACTGGCCTCATTGATTGCTTTTGAATGTGCCTTGCAGTTGAAATTCTCTGGACATGCAAACTTCCCCAAAGAAATGGCAGCTTCAGTTGCCACATCCAGGCTTCTATGACTGAGCTGAGACACAAGTGGCACAAGAACCCGTGTTTCTCGAGCTGAAAATGTCCTAGCAAGTGATCCTATGGATCTTATGGCAGGAATTTGCAAGGATGGGTTGTCTAACTCCTTAATCACCCGTAAAAGCTGATCCACCACAGCTTTTGCAGCAGGTGAAGTCGTTCTAAAAGCTGCCCGCCTAAGATCCGCATTAGACTCGGCTGCATCTGTTATCTCCATTATTGCCATCAAACAATTATACTGTAACTCTCCATGTTCCTTCTCGACCAACTTTGCCAAACACAACAAGCCTTTTGTCTCGGTGATCCTCCTACTGTTTTGCACACTCCTCCTCGCAAGCATCCACAATGCCTCAGCACAACTTGTTTTCAGCCTAAGCTTGATTTCAGGTGACTCGTTTTCTCTCTCTTTCTTGTGACTCAAATGAGACACCGAGAGTTGACTACTTGATTTACCAAACAAGCTTTTCCCTCTTTCCTTATTCATCTGGACAACAGAATGAATACTCTGCCTACCTGTCCCCGCTTGACCTCTCGGTTCCTCCACAAATGTCTCAAAAGACAACAATGTTACAAGAGGCCGGATAGCATTCTCCCTTGCAAAATCATCCTGTGCAAGGGGATCGTGCTCTGCCATACGAGCCACCAAGCACGCCACCAGTGTTTGCACCTGCATAGTGGAATCCCCAAGCACCTGCACAATAATATTAACCCCATTTTCACTCACGATAATCCGAACCCGCTCTTCACTATTGGCCAAATTACAAAGAGCAGTGGAAGCAGCAATCTGAGCCTCAGGCGATGTACCCTCTTTCAACAATCTCAACAAGGAAGGAACGCCATTTTCCTCCACAATAATCTGCTTGTTCCTGTCGTTATCGAGAGCAAGCGGAGCCAATGCATTAGCAGCCTCAATTCGATCCGACAACTGCCCCATATACATAGAAGCAATATAGGACCAAACCCAAGCCAAAATCGGATCATTACTCGCAATCGGCGGCAATGAAAGTACAATCCCTCCACCACCACCACCGCCAAACCCATCAACATCGAATATACTAAAAATCCACTTCATATCACCAATGGAACCATCTAATAAATTGGCAATCTTTCTAAAATCGGTAACACTAGTAATAGTACAGAGCCTACGTAAAAGGTTCTGGCGCTTACACTTGCGTGCTAGGGTTAAGGTTTTCTCTAAGGTTCGAGAAGCATCGGCGACCACTCTACGAATAGGGCGCTCGTAGACGAAACTGGAAGTGGAAGTGGTGAAACGAACAAGTGAGCGAAGCATTTGAGAGAGCTTATCCACTTGCTTACCCAATTCGAAACACTCCGATTTGAAGGATTCGGATTCTTGAACCGTTGATCGGATTCGCTCCGTTAAGAGTATTGGGTAAGAGATGACGTCTTCGATACATTTTTCTTCACTTAACGCCATAAGGAAATTGGAAAACACCAAACCCTAATTAGGAAAGAAAAGAAAAATTTTAAGGTTTTTGAAATGGATGAAGTGAAAAACCAACAAAGAGTGATCTTTCTTTTTTTTTTTTTATGCGGTTTTGTTTACTTACATTATTTTGATTCTGGGAGGGACGTATATTTTTGTGTTTGTGTTTCAGAGTGAAAGAATTAAGAATAATAGGATTTTTCAGAACAATAACGTAACTGAACAAGAATGAGAGGAAACGTGGTATGTCTATTGGTTTTGGTTTGTGTTTTGCTCAACGCGCGTGGACTCGAAGTTTTGGTTTTCCAGGTTTGAGTTTTCTATTTAATTTTTAGTTTTTATTTTTTTTAATTGAGTCACAGAACCTCCTTCAATAGTTGAGACACAGATACAGATACGAATTCTATTCAGCGAGTGAAGTTCACTCCCCACTGTCAGGTATAGGTCCTTGTGGTATGTTTGGTTCGTGGAAAGTGGAGATGAGAAAGAACGGAGAAAATGTCATTGGAAAAAGGATGTGATTTCCGTCGTTAAAAATAGAATTGAATTGCATGGGCACTTAAAGTGAAAGGGCAAGGGGAAAATGATTTGTTTTTTTTCAGTTAAATTTTAATTTCATTTTGATACCAATTCATCCGCTTTCCTTCGGCCTTCGGAATTAGCAATTGCCAAACAAGGTGTCCTAACTCCTACTCCTACCTCATCCTTGCGTTATGAAAAATTGGAAACGGCAACGTCGAGTTTAGTGGAGACCTCCACTTGCCTGGAAAGTGCGTGGGTACAAGACTTGAGACTCTTTTTTCTTTTTCTTGTTTTTTTTTTTTTTGGCCCAACCTGGACTCTCTATCTGGCTGTTATTATTCTTCAATTATCTTTTGTATAATCCAAATTTATTTCTGTGGAATATAGATATGGCATTTAGCTTTTAGGCATGATTGAACACTAGTACAGTGTTACATGTAAATTTATTCATGTACTTAATATGTATTATAAAGAGACAATAATAATGTTGTATATTAATAGTATAAATATTAGTCTTTTAATAAGATAGATAAGATTTAATTGTTTTTTTTCTTTCTAAATCTAAAAAAATATGTTAACAATTTATAGTCGCCTAATGGAGTTGATATGTTCCATAATTCAGAAGATTCTATGCCCATTGGATTATTGAATTTGGCAATACAAACTATATTGGCTAGAATGAATGAAATTCTCGAGTAACGTGTTACGACTAAAGTCACAAACACAAATATGGTGTTTAGAAGACACAGGAAAAGATCAAGATACTTTGAGGATTACATTATATAGGCAGTCATATATAAGTAGATAACAAAAAATACAATATACATAAAGTAGATAATAGAAATTAGTTAAACTTTACAATAATATGTTACAAACAATTAAACCCCAACAGATTAGTAATAGATTTAAGAGAAATCTAATAGATCTAAAGAAAAAATATAAATAAGAGTCGTAAATGAGATAAGGATACCTATCCTTCCTTTATTGATTTGACATAAGTAAATCCTTAAAGATTTCTAACATCTCAAAAGCCTAGAATCAATTTCAACTTCATTTTTGTAACCACATTCATCTCACAAAACAAAAACAAATAGAATAGGTTAGTTTCATTTATACTATGTAAAGAACTAGTAATATACTTCACGTTAAGATCTACAAAGTATCTGTTCTCGATTGTAAAGGAGGAGTCACGGATTAGGTTTTCTTAGAAACCTTAGTTTTGGGTAAAGAATATGAAAGGAGAGAACTAAAGAAGAGAGAGAGAGAGAATTATATTTTGTGAGAGATAATTAGCAAGTAATGATGGTTGGGCTATCCACAAGTAGGCCTATTATTAGTGTTTTCAATGTTTCTCAAAAGCAATCATGGCAAATTCAACAAGGAATATGTCATATTTGCAAGAAGAGTTACATGTAAGAATGACTACATTCAAGCAAAATAGTAATGCATGAATGGAGAAATTAGAGAATTCTGTGGAACAAATAAATGCAAATTTGAAAGGTTATTAATGGCCTTGAATGTTAATGGTGAGAATCAAAATAATTCCATAAGATTCAATGTTCCAGTAGGAAATTTATCATCTTCTCAAAGAGTTGTAGGGAAGTCACAAAATTATCAAGTAAATCTTAAGTTAGACTTATCAAAATTCTTTGGAGAAGATCCAAAGGGGTAGGTCTTTAAGGTGAATCAATTTTTTAAATTCCATGACGTTTCCAAAGAGAAAGAGTAAAGACGATTTCTTTTGCAATGGAAAAGGAAGCCTTAAGTTGGTTTTAGTGGTTATCAAGAAATGGGTTAGTTACTACTTAGCAAGCTTTAATTAAATCTTTAAGATCAATATTTGGTCCATTTATATTCAAGGATTATCAAGGTAAGTTTACCAAGTTGACTCAAATAAGATATGTTACGACTTATCAGAGCAAATTTAAGGAACTATCAAATCATGTTAATGGCCTCTCCAAAAGTTTCTTGCAAAGTTGCTATATTTCAAGGTTAGAGGATACTATTTAAGCAAAAGTGCTAGCGTCTAAACCTAACTCTTTAATTGAAGTAATGAGTTTAGCCAAGTTTCATGAGACTAAACTAAAAAGACTTAAGCATACATAATTCCAACCCAATTGTCTAACAACTCCATTTTCGAGACCTTCCCAATTTTCCAACAAATCTTTTTCACCATTAATCGTCTCTAAACCAACACCTTCCTTTATATCACAAAAATTGACAAATATTTGATGCAAGCAAGTGCATTATCAAATTGTAATAGTGGACTAAATCCAGGTATTGATCCCTTAGAAACTCTGACCACTAATATTAACTAGGTCTTTATTATTCAACTAGTAAATTAAATTTCAAGAAACTTAAAGAAGTAAATCTAAATTACTATTAAAACTAAATTAAAGATAAACTAAGATGCAATTCAAGAATTAATAAGAAAGCAATTCAATCACAAAATCAATTCAAGATTTAATACCGTACCTAGATCTTGTTTTTCCTAGATCTAACATGTAATTTTCCTAAAAATAACCTAATTTATTTTTTAATCTTTCTTAACTGGGAGAATTATTTACTAAAATTAATCACTTTCTCAAACCAATTAACCATAACCCTAGAATCACCTATAAAAATCACCGATTACAATTTCTTCTCAATAACATGACTTAAGATTGTATCATTAAACAATAAATTCTCTACGCTTTAATTTGAAATTCTAAAAGAATCTTGCAAAGTAATTCTAATCTTGCAACAATTCTCATCAATTATGCCTAGATCTAATCTTATAACAAATCTCTTGATTTTCTTTTAAGATATCAAACTCTAAATAACTAACCGTGGAAATAATAACCTAAATCATGAAGCAAATACAGTTGAAACAAGAAAATAACAAAGAACTAAATTAATCAAATACTAATCATATCACATAAATAGATCTAGGTTCCATAAAACCTAGATACTAAGGTTCTACTCTCTATACAATGCAAAATAGGAATCTAAAAACAAATTATAGAAAAGAATAGAAAGAAACATTACGAAATCCAAACAAAATTAAATCTTAAAATCTTCTCTTCTCCTCACTTTCTTGATTGTTCTTGGCTTCAAAAACCTCCCTAAAAGTCATACCAAAAAGTTCTTCCTCTCAAATAAACCTTAACAAGACTTTATATATGAAGAGATAAAAAAAAAATAGATCAACTAGAAAAGATACAACTAGGGACACAATTGTATCTTTTGGTTGTATCATAGGCTGTGCTTCATGTTTGTCTTTTTTTCTTTCTTTTTAAACTGGAAATGACATGACTAACAACATAGTCGTGTCTTAGGCTGTAACAATTGAAAATTAGCTCCAATTTTGCCTATAAATGACATAGTTATGTCGTTTGGTTGTATCAATCTTCAAACCTTCATAACTTACTCATTTTAGTTTAGATTTGAGTAAAATTTATTTCTATCTTCTTGTTTTCTCTTATAGATCGTTTGAAAACCTAGAAAACAAAATTTTACTCAATTTAGTATTATTATCTACAAAAAAACTCAAATATGAAGGAACATTATCAAAAATCACTAATTAAATTATGTGCAATTAAGAACTCATCAACATTCCTATATAAAAACCAGCTAATTTACAAACAAAACTACCGCCCATTAAAAAGATGATGCCAGCATAATTACAAGCTAGAAGGGAAAAAGCATTGTGTTGTAACTGTGATGATAAATTTCATGAAGGCCATGTTTATAAGGTGAAGTTCTTAATGGTAATTCAACTAGAAGAAGTAAAGGAGGAAGAATCTAACATATTAGAAGAGTACCAACTAATGAGGAATTGCAAGATGAAGTTGAGAATGTTGAAATAACTATCATGCAATTTCCAGGTTAACTACTCCAAAAACATTGAGATTGAAGGGTGTTATAGTAGGTAAGAAAGTTTCTATACTTGTAGATTCAAGCAACAAATACAACTTTATACAGTATAGTGTTGCAAAGTTGTTGTCTGGTTGAATTTGCCCATTTGTGCTACATCTAAGTTTACGATGATGATTAGGAATAATGATAAATTGAACTACTTAGGAGTATGCAAGAAAGTACCTCTAATTGTGCATGAAGTTCAATTTTTTGTTGATTTCTATGTTTTAGAAATGTAAAGGGTTGAGTTAGTGCTAAAGGTATAGTGGTTAAGTACTTTGAGACCAATTGTAATGGATTATTCTACCTTGACAACATAATTTAATTGGCAAGGTAAAAATATGGAATTAATCAAGAATAAGGAATCAAAACCCAAGCAAATAGAAAATTCAAAATTATGGAAGCTAATATAGTTTGATAATGTAGTATATTTTTTTAATTTAGTGGCTCAGAAGGATGAATTAATTCATGATAGTACTAGCAATAAAGTTATTAAAGCTTTATAGGAAAAATTTCGAAGTGTTTTTGTGACTTCTACATCATTGCCTCCTTTGCATGATGTTTAACACCATCTCAAGGATGAAAGTAAAGCTATCAATGCCAGACCTTATAGATATCCATATTTCTAAAAGGAAGAGATTAAGAAGTTGGTGAATGAGATGTTAGAAAGTAGAGTCATTCGACTAAGCACAAGCTCTTTTTCTTCACTAATACTATTGGTAAAAAAAAAAAAAAAAAAAAGGATGGATCTTAGTGTTTCTGTATTGACTATAGAGCTTTGAATCAAGCAACAATTATAGATAAATTTTTTATACCAACAATAAATTAATTGTTGGATGAGCTAGGGGGAGCTATTATATTTTCCAAAATGGATTTAAGAGTAGATTATCACCAAATTAGGATGAACCCAACAAATATTCGCAAGACAGTTTTCAAAACACAAGAGGGTCATTATGAATTCTTCGTTATGCCATTTGGGTTATCAAATACACTGGCAACATTTCAAGCAATAATGAATAAAATCTTTCGACCTCATCTTCGAAAATTCATTATTGTTTTCTTTGATGATTTACTCATCTATAGCAAAAGTTTTGAAGATCATTTAGTGCATTTAGAAAAGGCTTTAAAGTGTTTGCAGAAGTAGGAGTTTTATCTCAAGAGAAGTAAGTGTTACTTCACTAAAAAAAGCATTGACTAGTTGGGCCATATTGTTTCAAATGAAGGAGTAAAGCCTGATCTAGAGAAAATAGAGGCAATCAAACATTGGCTTAGACTAATCTCACTCGAGCAATTAAGAGGATTTTTGGGCATAACAGGCTATTATAGGCATTTTGTTTAGAATTATGCCAAGATTACATTTCCATTAACAAATTTGTCAAGGAAAAATGCTTTTAAGTGATCAGATCAAGCTACATAGGCCTTTGAAAAGCTTAAGGTAGCATTAATGTCGACCTTGATTTTAGCATTACATGATTTTATTAAAGATTTTATTATTGAAACAGATGCTTCGAGCTTGGTGATGGGGGTAGTGTTACATCAAGGATTGCATCCTATTTCTCATCTTAGTAAGAAATTTAGTGGAAGAATGAAGAAGGCAAGTACATTTGTTTAGGAGTTAGCAGTTGTAGTAGCAGCTGTTCGTAAATGAAGACAATACTTATTCGGGAGGCACTTTATGATATGCACTGATAAAAAAGTTTGAAGGAGTTGCTTACTAAGGTAATCCAAACCCCTTAACAACAATAATATTTGATGAAATTATTAGGTTATGATTACGAGATAGAATATAAACTAGGACCACAAAATGTTGTAGCTAATGCTCTTTATAGGAAGTTTGAGGAGGAATTTCAATTTGTAGCACTTTCTATTTCATCATATGATTGGATTACTGAATTGAAGACTGATTTAGAAAACAATTTGAAATGGTTTATATTAAGGTATAAATGTTTGAATGGGGAGTCACTTGAGCCACCACTATTATGGAGAGATGGCTTATTATTTTTGGGCTACTGCATTTTTATCCCTTCTTAGTCCACTTGTATCCTTAAATTGTTGATAAAATTTGATGCTCCAATAAGAGGCTATGCAACGGTGTTAAAGACATTTAAAAGGTTAAGTGCTTCTTTTTATTAGAAGGGAATGAAAAAGGATGTTGAGGAATTCATTAGGAAATGTCATGTATTTCCAACAAGTGAAGTATTTAACTACTTCCCCAGCCAGGCTATTATAACCTCTTCCTATCCCACAACAAGTGTTTGAGGATATTTCAATGGATTTTATTACTGGATTAGGCATATCACAAGGATATTCAATAATATTAGTTGTAATTGATAGATAATCCAAGTATTATCACTTTGGTCCTTTACCTACATTATATTCATTTACATCAATAGCTTGAATGTTTGTGTAAATGGTAGTTAAGTTACATGGGTTCCCAAAATCGATTGTATCAAACAGAGACATTGTGTTTCTTAACAGATTTTGGTAGGAACTTTTCAAGCTTGGTGGTACTCAATTAAGAATGAGCTCTACTTATTATCCTAAAACAAATGGTCAATCCGAGGTACTTAATAGATGCTTAGAGCACTACTTGAGAGCTTTTATAATAGAGTTATCTAAACGATGGCCTAAGTTTTTACCTTAGGCCGAATTATCTTTTAATACTAGTTATCACACTAGTACTCATACCACTCCATTTTAAGTATTGTATGGTCGAGCCCCTCCTCAGATTCCCAAGTATATTAGAGGAGCTTTTGAGGTAGAAGTGATGGACTAGGAACTATTAGAGAGGGATGAACTATTAAGATCTTTAAGGAGTCACTTGCTTAAGGTACAACAACGAATGAAGGCCTTAGCAGATCAAATTCGTTTAGGCAAGTAATTTCAAGTAAATGATTGTGTTTATGTAAAGTTACAGCCATATAAACAGACATCATTAGCCAATAGACTATTTTATAAGTTTTCTAAGAGATATTATGGACCATTTCAAATTTTGGAAAGATTGGGTCCTATAACTTACAAGTTAGAATTACTTGAAGGGTCTTACATTCATCTAATATTTCTTATATCCTTACTAAGGAAAGACAAGGGTAATAATGTGGATAACATACCTTTACCAATTACTGATTTTACTAATCATCCTATAGTAAAACCAGTAGCTATTTTAGACTATCGAGAATTGGTTAGACATAGACAGACAATGCCATAAGTATTGGTTTAGTGGGAGTCGCTTAGTTTTGAAGACGCTAAATGGATAGATCTTTTAGATTTTCAGCTTGACTATCCAACTTACAACCTTGAGTACAAGGTTAATTGTTGAAGACATAGGGAAAATGTTAGGACCAAAGACACAGACACAAATATGGTATCTGGAAGATACAAGAGAAGACTAAGATAACTTGAGGATTATATTATGTAAACATTCATATACAAGTAGATAATAGAAAATACAGTATACATACAATAGATAATAGAAATTAGTTAAACTTTACAATAATAGGTTACAAACAACTAAACCCTAACAAATCTAAGAGAAATCTAACATATCTAAAGAAAAAAAATATAAATTGGAGTAAAAAATGAGATAAGGATACTGATCCTTCCTTTGTTGATTTCACATAAGTGAATCCTTAAAGATTTCTAACGTCTCGAGAGCTTAGAACCAATTTCAACTTCATTTTCGTTACTACATTCATCTCACAAAACAAACACAAATAGAATAAGTTAGTTTCATTCATACTACGTAAAGAACTAGCAATATACTTTACACTAAGATCTACAAAGTATCTATTCTCAATTGTAAAGTAGGAGTCATGGATTAGGTTTTCTTAGAAACCTTAGTTTTGAGTAAAGAATACGAAAGGAGAGAACTAGAAGAGAGAGAGAGAGAGAGAGAGAGAGAGAGAAATATCATACCATATGTCTGGTTAAGAAGATAAGAGAGAGAGAGAGAGAGAGAATTATTTTTTGCAAGAGATAATTAACAAGTAGTGGTGGACTGGACTTTCTATAAGTAAGCCTATCATAACGCTAGTCTTAGCTTTAGATATGTTCATTCTAAATCTGTAAACCCCTAAAGATTTTAATATAAGCTTGTAATCGTTAAGATATAATTTAGAAATTTATTCAAAATAGGCTAAAATCACTAATAGGGATTTGAGAGATATAATCAAGACTACTTATAAAATTTATAAACTTCATAAGTACTATCAAATATTAACTCTTGTAATCTTTCAATAAGAATTCTAGAAATAAAAAATTTTAGTAAATATTAAAACCTAAAAACTTATCTAAACTTACCATAAACTTATCATAATCATGTAAAATCATCTAAGATAAGGATTAAGACTTACTAAATAATTGAAAATGGAATGGATGTACGCATGGAGCAAGTTAGTGCAAGGATTGGACATGGAGAAGCCATCAATTTTTCATCTAAATGTCACTTTCATATCACTATATTATTGCTACATTACTTATCCACCCAAATGTGTATGAAAATGACTTGAGGAAAACATTTAGTCAAATTAGGAGTTTTATTTCTTTAAGTAATCTACCACTATATTATTGTCCTAAAAGAGGACAAGATCTTACTAGGAATAGCACTTACAATTTATTTTAGAATCTCTATGGATAAATAAAAAATAAAAGTCAAAGTTGGTCAACACTAATCAATAATAGTGGTTAAGACCTAGACTAGTGGAAAATGACATCTTAATGACCAAAGACTCCTCATATGACCATTTTAATCCTAAATTAACTAAACTAACTAACTAATAACTAGGTGTTTAGGTCAATATCATATCAATGCCCTAAAGAGATATGCACCCAAAAATCATATCTTAATATTTCTTCTAACATGTAATGGACAAATTGCAAAACAAGTTGGAGAGTTGCCCAACCACCATAAGTAGCGTAAACTTTGGAAAGGGATGAAGCGTCCATTTGTCTTCTAAATATCCTGTTCATCCAACTCCCTTACTGTCTCGCAAAGTTATTCTTATATGCATACATGAAAGAGACATAAAGATAAAATAAAATGTCAAATTTCCCATTAACTCAAGAGTTTGATTCCTTTAAGCAACCAACTACCTCATATTTAACCATTTTTCTAACTTCTATAAATAGGAAGGCTTTACCACTTTTTGGATTGCTCTTTGTCCATGCATTCCATTACATCTGTCTCTTTCATACTATCTTTATCCCAACATTCCAACAAAGATCTATTTTCGACCTTCAACCTCCAACACCACTTCAAGCATCCTTAAGGTTGTTTGTGAATTTTCAAAAGCAACTCTCAATTTAAAAGGTAGCAACACTTTGTAACAACCCATTGTTGATATAATAAAATCCTTTTCAAGTCAAAATATCTTTCTAAGCTTTTGTTATAAAAAAGTTTTCCAAGATTCCCAAATAAATCAAGAAGTACTTTTAGTAAAACTACTTTATAAAACCTTTAAGTTTTTCCAAGAATGATTTTATCTTTATAATCTTTCTTTAAAAATCTTTTCTAACCAAGCATATGAAAAACCAAAAGCTTTTCACCTACTTTTTTATCTCGAAAAAGTTTCAATCTTATCTTTATCAACTACTTTTCAAACCCGAGCATACAATAAACAAAGGTTTTTATCCTCCAAAAGTTGTATATTCAAAATCTATACTTCTAAGCGAAATCTCTTTTACTTCTCTTGAAAACCCATATTGAATCCTATATTCAAAGGTCTCTAAAGAGTTTAAGAATTAAAGCCTATGCTTTCTACAAAAAGGAAATCTTTAGTCTTCTTTATTCCAAAAAGTCTCTAAAGTAGCAAAACTAAAAGATCACGCATTTCTTCAAAACAACCTAATATGAAACTTAAAAGAATCAAGGGGACAAATCTGTACCTAAATAATAAAACAATAGTTTCATGTCTGAATCATTATGACATATACTTATCTTAGAACTATAACTCTTGAACATGTTTAGACATAATGAACTTATTGGATATATGAACATATTCTTTACTCCAATTATTCGAACCATAATGATTGGACCCAATACGAGGACCTATTACGAGGGTAAAAAATCTAAACATAAGAACAAATCAAACTATGGATATGAAATGACAAAAATGATTTGAACATGATATAAATCAACTAAGAGACTTCATAAAACTATAAGACTATAACAAATAAAGAAATTCTTATATGTATAACTAGTATTTATTTCTTATTGTGTTCTTTTAAGTGATTGTGACTTTGAGCTATCCGAAGACTATTACAATAAGTAATAAGAATGTCTAGGTGAGTATCTAAGATAAGTATTACTTGCTTATGTTTATAGCTAGCAATACTTTAAATATATATATCAACTAATTTGTGTTTGAGGTATCGGGAAAGTGCTTGTGTTTGATTAGAGTAAATTCTTTGTGAAAATCCTATTAGTTATTCCACATAATATAGTGATGATTGTAATGTGATGTCTTCTTTTGTGAATGCTTGATAATTTATTTAATCGCTGATAAAACAATTTTAAGCATATCGTAACTTCAATATAAAAATGTTCACACATAGCATACTGCATAAACCTTCTTTTTATCACCATTGTCATACAGGGAATGGAAAATGTGAGAACTTTCCCCATCTTTTTCAAACTAAGTAACTTTGACAATGGTCATGTAGTGGATGGGGCCAAATCCATTCTTTTGTTTCAGGTTTACATACATCTGGAGGCCGATTAGGGATTTAATCTATCTCTGATCATTTGGTGGTTAGGGAAGGCATTCATTTCTTAATTATACTTTATTTGTGCTTTCTTGAGACCAATCAAGAGATTCTTCTCTTATGACTTATATTTAGGCCTTAGTAAATATTTCATTTGATTCCCTCGGCTAATCTGAAGATCAGTCTTCGTGGGGTCATGTTAGTTTTGGGATGAATATATTTCATTTGGTTCTCCTAGGCGATCGAAGAATTAGTTCTCTCATGTGGTCAGGGACTCATTTGGTTCTCCTAGGATTGATCAAGGGGCATCGTCTCCTTCTCATTATGATGACATGAGTAAGTCTCCGATCGAGAATTATGATTCTACAACTATTTTGTTATAGTGGCCAAAGATGTTATACTAAGAGATTTTATACTCTGATATTGGACACTTAGGCATTGGTGGAGCTACGAATTCTTAACCTAAGGTTAAGGGAGGAAATAAACCCTAGGTTGTACGTTGAATACCGGTTGGCCACGTATATTACCTCATGTTTTGATTGATTAACTGCATATCATATACATGAAAACTTGCTTGTTATGCTTGAAAGGTAGTATGAGTAGATTTTTCACTAAGCTGGTTGTAGCTTATACTCCTATAGTTCTAACCTTTTGCATGAACCTTACTGGCCATATCTAGAAAGGTCTAAGCCTTTAATGAGCTATAAGAGAATAGAAATAAGCCATGGGAGTGTACGAAAAGATTATGAAACTTATAATTAATATGTCATAAGTATTTTATTTGTAATTGTTTTTAATAACTATTTTTAGAAAGACTCTATAACTTTATAAGGTCTGTGTTGTGAGCCCCATATTTGGTAAATAGGAATCAAGTAGGCAAATTTAAGGTATCACTGAAACTAAGTCAATTAACTTAAAAATTTACGTATAGCCTTGAGATATTAGATGAAAAGATCCCGTTGACCTGGATATTAAAAATATAATAAAATAATGATAATATAATTAAAACAGTACAATTTAACTTATTACATATTATTAGTCGTGAACGCATAAAGTAGGTTTCATTAATTCGTAAATTTTTAGAGATAAATTATATATAATAAAATTTATATGAGACATAAAATAACATATATAATATATGCATATGCATATGCATCATGTGTAATTTTTATGTATATACGTATACCCATGTTTAGTTAAAATATCCTAATATATGCATTTAAGGCTAAAATAACTTAAGAAAATCAATAAAAAATTACTAAAAAATGATAAAAAAAAAAAAGTAATGAATAGCTAGGAATTGGATTTTAGAGTGTGTGGAAGGCTAATGACAGTTGTGGAGTTGTAAAGTAAAATTAACATACAAGGATTAAGGTGATACTTAAAGAAAATGCTTAGATGAGAGAGAGAAAATCATTTGGACATCAAAACAATTTGGAAAATTTAAGAAAACCTCTCTAACATATTGTACATGCAAATTAGAATATAAGAAAATTTATTAGGGAATTTGGATATTAAAGGAATAAATTAGAGAAATTAAACATAATTAAGGTGTAATTTGATCACTAGAGGGTATGTCGACCAAGGAAGTTGCTAGAGTTTAACCACCACCACCATCAGAGGCCCCCCACCACCTAGTGCTACTGATAAGGATGAAGCCTTTGTGGGTGGCCGAAGGCCAAGTTTCCGGTTAAGTCCAATTTCTATCCAATTTTAGAGACATTTATAAAAATACCAAACATGCCCAAAAAATTATGAAAAGTTTTATTTTTACATATTTTTATGTACAGAATTTAGAAAAAATGTCAATTTGTATAAATTTAATAACTAGTATATACGTTCTTAAGAAATAGAAAAAATTGGATAATTGAAATAAATTGGGCAAATGGCGTAATTTTTATCTCAAATTTTTTCTACAAATTATCTTAAATTAATACTAAATTGCTATGTCAAAGTTTTTTGTGATATTATTTTTCATATTTTTATTTGATTTTTTAGCCTAAAATAGTTTTTTTTTTTGTGGAAATAATGTGTTTCTTGTAATAATCCCACTTAGAAACTAAGTTTAAATCATATTTAGAGCATGTATAACTATTCTAGAGTGATTGAGAAAGTGAGAAGTTATGAGAAGTGGAAGTGGACCTTAAATCGTTAAGAGTGGTATTTGACTATTTTGTTAAATTTGAGACAATTAATGAATTATGGTATAATGAATGAAGTTATGGGAAGTAATGAGACTAAGGAAGGGCTATTTGAAGTGTTATTGCTAATTTTCATTTGATTCTATACTTATAACTTAAAAGGAAGTTAATAAATTAGCTAAAATTAGGACTTTGGTTAGGAGTAGATGATAACTTAGAAGATTCAGAGGATGGATTTTACACTAAATTGACACTCAGAGAATAGGTCAAAGGCAAAAATTTTCAAGTAAATGTGAAAATAAGGAAAGTAGAGGGTTAGTCAAAGAATGATTTTATTAAAACCTCTATAGATAATAGAGTTAAAGGATAGTTCAAAAGATTTTTGGATTAAAGAAATCTATTATAAAAATTCTCAAAACCAAACTTAGAGGATTTTAAAGTAAAGAAAACTACTATAAATTTACTTTGATGATAGCTTAGAGGATTTGGCCAATGAGGGTAATTTGTAGAAATTCATTAATTAGTCAATAAATCATGATTTTAAAGTGGAAGTAACTTATGAAATTTGTTGCTAAACAACCAAAAACATATAAAACAAACTAATAACTAAGGAATTAAGGCTTGAAAACTAATCTAGTATGTATTTCTAAGGACAACTGAGGATTAAGGACGCAATAGTCAGGAATAGGGAACCCGTGAGCACAGGTAAGTAAGACCAGTACTTCACCGTAGTTTGACGTATTGCTTAAGAATACTTGGAGACCATAGTATGTGTCATGTTTGTGATTGTAAGCTATTAGCCTATGTATACAATGCTTATGCCTAGATATTATATTGTTGTTATGAAGTGCTTGACTTTATGTATTGGTTGCCTTATGATATTGTATTGATTGAATTATGTGAAAATGGCTTAGTCACCTTAAGAGACAAACTAATTTAAACTTGACCTAACTTTTAACTGGACCTACATCCCAACCCTTTAGGATACAGACCCTTCAATCAAAGAGGAAGCCGCGGTAAGGTTAAGGACCGCAGTTCAAAGGTAGTCTCAAATAAAGTGTGTTTCTCTATTACATAAGCTCTAATTTAGTGACCGATCCACAAAGTATAAGGTGTGAAACTCCTTAAAACCTAAATTAGAGCGAGTATAATTTCTCTAATCTAATGCAACCGGTCAACGTCATGCAATGGAATTTGCTTAAAAATGCGTTGCATTTAATTAACCTTACAATGCCTATCACAGATATGATTTACACAACGCGTCGAAGACTCCTCGCTTTGAAATAAATAATTCAATTAAGATTTAAACTAAAATTTACATAAAAAGTTAGAACTATCATTCATATATATATATATATATAATTACATTCATATTATCTCAAAATCCCAGTATTTTACACAAACAACAGTAGTTGCTAACTTACATCTTATACCTTATTTCATATACCTACAAATACTATCAAGACATTAAAAGACTTAATCATGTGGCCATTTGATCCTCACTCCCCATAGCTTTAAAAGAAAACTGACCTCAAGATAGTTGTAACACGACATATTAGTCAAAAGTCAAAACTTGCAAAAGAATCTATATGGGTATGAGCAACTACAACTCAGTAAATTGAATTGGAGACTTATGAAAATATAACAAGCATAAACAAGGTTATCAAGCAATTAATTATATGCAATGCAACGAGCAAGTGTCATCACATAACGTGGTCCGGTTCGTTGTGAAATCAGAATAATTTCACTCACTCTAATCTGGGTTAAAGAGTTTTTGTTAATGCAACAGCTCATAACCAAATCCAGGTTTGTGCAATGGAGGCACCGCTCTCCCTAAGACTAACCTTCAAACCAATGCCTTCATCCTCACCGCAACCTCCTCTCCTATCACTTAGTTCAGCTAAAGATGAGGAAAAAACCATTATGTTATCCAGTGCTATCTTTTTCAAAGATGTTAGTAATTGGTTAGAAAATCCTGATGATCCCTTACAAGGTTGCAATACATGTCTAATTAGGGTATTTAGGTCAATTAAGATTAGGTTCGATTTAGGGTGATCAGACAATTCCACACCAATCCAATCACAACAATCATCAAACACAATATAAATTTCAGTATGACATTAAATACGCAGGCACATGCATAAAACTACTTATAGTCACAATCATATACAATCATAAATCTCCAAGTACTCTAAAATAGTACTCCAAAATACAACGGAGTATTAAACTCAACTTACTTGAAATCCTTGGTCACTCCCTTAACTTATCACAAGTCAACATGTCTTTGTGTTACCTATAATGTAAATACGCTTTTTAGTATTTATATATTAATGATATATATATATATATATTCTAAATTATGATTTAACTCAATTCTTCTTATATACATATTAGTTATTATTAATTCATCTTAGATTAGTTTAGGGTTCGATTTCCAAATCCAATTTAAGTTCTAAATTAATTCCAACTACGAGTAAATCCTAAAAATTCCTTCTAAACTTTAATGCAAATTTAATCACATTAGACTCAAGTATCTTAAATATCGTACTTAGTCTTAAATCAGTATTTTAGCCCACTCAATACACGCTAATTCTCATTAATGTTCCAAATTTATTCCCGATATAAGGAAATTTTTCATTTTTCGTATAATTACCTAAATTTAAGTTTTGTACTAGATTTAATACGTAGTAATATTATTATTATATTATCCATTTTAACCTATTATTCTATATTTATTATAATCCTAACTTCATATATTCTTATAATTACATATATTTACTATATAATTCCCATAATAATTACATTTAATACTCCAAGTGCTATGATTATGTTACCACATCAGAGATTAATATCCTTAAATATCTAATTATACACTAAATCAGTAATTGATCATTTAATTACCTAATTAGTCTAAAATTACTCATTTTATTCATCATTTTTAGGCTTAAAAATTTTAAAAATTAATTTAAAAAAATGGCTTTATATCACTGTTTAATATCACTGTTTAATATCACTTAAGTATTCTATAGAAAAAATTTGAGCTCAAAACTACACTTCTAAGCCTATTTATTTCTAATTGAAACATGTTTGATTTAGCATGATTTCTTAAGCACCCTATATTTACAAATGTAATTGACCCTAATCAATATTTTTTCCTAAATCTAAATACAATAAAAACATCGAAATAATAAAATTTATAATTTTCTAGGTACAATTAATAATTTTTACAAAATTGGTTGGAAATTTAAACTCACATGTTTCTTGGACTTTTGGCCACTAGCACCAATCTAAGGTTTGTCGGCTGACTTAGACGGTCAATTTGGTGGTAGCGGTTCAGTCCCAAGTCATGGCGGTATATGGGTTCAGCCTAATTGCTCTTATTGCATAGAATTTTTACGACCTTAATTGTCACCCCCTGAAGCGATAGAATCATAACAGTCCCGCCGTGTAAACCATTTTAAGATAGTAGCTGACCATACAGTCGTCATCTTAAACCTAATTTACACAAGGCGTTCATGACTAACTCACTTTGAAGTAAACAGTTTATAAATTAAGTATGTTATTTACTTATGAACTTAAGAAAGATACATACTTATATTGAAATAACTTGAGTATGTTTATAAGATTTAGCAACTTAATCTTAATCTACTTAAGTAATTTGTAAATTAATACTAAAAGCTTTAAAGAGTAATCTATACTTGAAAGTGTATTCGGTCTTCAGTTTATATCCTCACTCCCCAGGATCCATTGGCCATATAACTACTCCAAAGTTAGTAATCGCCTCCTAGTTAGCACCAACATTAAAGTCTGTAGAGATGTGAGCAACTACAGCTCAATAAGTTGATACGAAGACCCACAACCATACAACAAGCACAAGTAATATTATCGACCAAATTATTTGGTGCAATGCCTGCTCAAGCAAATGTCATCGCACAACGTTGTCCGACCCATCATGAGATTAAAGAAATTGCACTTGCGTTAATCCGGGTTGAGGAGTTTCTGTTAATACAACAGCTCATAATCAAATCTAGGCTTATACAATGGAGACACCGCTCTTCCCACAACTATCTTCAAACCATTGACTTCATCTTTGCCTCAACCTCCTCATCGGTCACTTAATTCAATTAAGGATGAAGAAGAGATTAATTATGTCACCCAATACTATCCCTTTCAAAGGGGTCGATATTTAGTCAGAGAAGCTTAATGTTCCCCTAATGAGTTGTTATGTATGTATGATTTAGAATTTCAAGTCATGTATTTAATTAGGTCTAGTTTAAGATATTCAATCATTTCAACAAATCACATAAATACAAGTCAAGATAATCAAAATCACATCTTCAAACTCAAAAACAAGCACATAAGCATAGTTAACTATCTAATAAGCACAATTTCAAAGTTCTGAGTACTATAAATTAGTACTTCAAAATACAGCAATGTATAAATCCCAATTTACTTGGACTCTTTACTTGCTCACTCTAAGTAAAACTTGCTTAGTCCATCGCCAAAAATCCGTATAATACAAATATTGTTTCAGTTTTCTACATAACTGCTAAAGATTGTTTTATCCTGCAGTACTTATTGTTATCTTTTGTTTAGGGTTTAATACACCTATTTATTCAGGTTTTTAAGTCTTTTACAATGATTCTTAATTTTAAGCCGAGTTTTAATTCAGTTTTTTAATTGGTTTTTAAATTAAATTTTTAGCTCGGTATTCGATTATGGATTTTATACGTAAACCCTAAGAAATCATTCCAACTCATAATGTGAAATTAATCATATTATTCATAAGTTTTATAAATATCATAATTACTTCTAGTCAGTATTTTATTTTATCCAGTATACTTAAATCCTTATTAGTATACCAAGTTTATTCTCGATGTAAAAAAATTTTACATATTTCAAATAAATACCTAAATTTAAGTCTCCGACCAAATTTTTGTACATATTCCTATTATTAGTATAATATCGATTTTTTATTCCAATATTTTCTATTTATTATATTTCTAATTTTTCATATAATGTATTATTACTTATTATGTATATAATACACATCTAATATTTCTATCACTCCAAATATTATCTCCCAACATCAATTAGCATCTCATAATGTCTAAATTCATTCCAAATCAGATTTCTCTCCTAATTACCTTAATTTACAAAATTAACTTCAAATATACTATTTTTACCTATTACATATTTATTACATAATACCCTAATAATTATATCTAACACTCTAAATACTATAAATATCATACTTCATCAAATTTCAACACCCTAAAACATATAATTGTACACTAAATCTATAATTATCTATTTAATTACCTAATTAACCCAAAATTACCTATTTTATGCATCATTTTAAAGCCTAAAAATTATCTAAAAATTTTAAAAATAAATTTTTGAAAAAGGGCTTTATAGCACTATTATATTACCCCTAAGTAGTCTATAAAAAAATTTTTAACTCAAAACTATACTCTTAAGATCATTTATTTTTAAACTGAAACATGTTTGGTTTTGCATGATTTTTTAAGCACCATATATCATAGAACATACTTTTATCAAAATAATATTTCTCCTAAAAACTACATACAAAAATATTTTAGAATACCAAATTTCATAATTTTCTAAGTATTTTTAGAATTTTTAATAAAATAGGAAAAATCGAAAAGAAAATCAGACTCACCAAAATCTGGTAGCTCCCGCCACCGTAGCCTTATTGACCGGTCTAGGCACTAGTGGTGGTGGCCATCCACTCTCAAGTGGTTGTCTAGTTAGGGATCTCCTCTATGGCTCTAATTGCATAGTTTTTGTAATTTTTTTGTAAACCATAATTTTCTCTCAAATTTTTTACTCTCTCTATTTTCTACAACTGTAAACATCCAAATGAGCTTCTGTAATTTTATGGGTATTTATAGAGCTCTAGGGGAAGAGTGTTGCTAAATTTATACCGTCCGACATTTCATATGTCACTACGGGTCGAACTAACACAAAATACTTTTTTTTAGTAGGTGTGATCCGTTGAACATAGATCTAATTTTTCAATTTTTTTGATTCCGTAGAATTTGTTTTTCCTGTTCCTAGTGGTATTAAGATGCCACTGTGTCGGGATATCTTATCGGTTTCTCCAGGAAAATGGATATCTCCAGAAAAGATTTTAAGTTCAATCCTTTTTTTTTTCTCTCCACTCGGACTAATCCGCCAACTCGGCTTCTTGTATTTAAAGTAATTCGTGTATCTACTCGAATGAGACTATTGTTGCGTACCATTATCGAAGAAGATTCAGGTAAAATATGGACTTCTTCGGGAATGAAAAAAAATGGATCTATTTTCATTGGATTTTGCATTAAATTCTTTGATTCCTCGATACTCAATCAAAGCCTTTGTTTTAACGATTGAATGCACCCCTATGGTTCCATATTTAGTAATTCCCGAAGTGTTTCTTCTGTATCGAGGATCATCGAAATAAGCAAGAAGACTACTTCTACAGAAAATACCATTTATAGGTAGTTCCATCGAGATACCTGAATTAGGTATTAGTGCTTTCTCTCGTTCTTGAATCGATTGGAATGGAATAAGAAATCTATTTCTTCGCCGTTTTGCCAATAAATCAGAATTCTCGTGTAGAATAGCAGGATATATAAGATTCCACTGCCCAATACATATGATTCGATTAAGTTCTGAATAATCAGGAATCCTATCTTCTTTTTTTTTACCCGAAAAATGAGAACTAAATAATTCTTATCTGATTTGATCATTATTCACTGAGAGACTCGAAAGAGATCTTCGTTCGACATAAGGAGAACGAAGATTCATTTGATCTTGATCCTTGTGGAGTGAAAAAGGGATTCCACTGAAAATGCATGAACCCCCTGATAATATCCATAAATGACTTGTTTTTGGTAAAAGATGAACATTACCATATGTAAATTCGGGTGCATGGTACACATCAGTACTCCAGTACATTTCTCCCTCTGAGTCCGAATAAATATGTTTTCGAACCCTTTCTTTAAAATTTAAAGTGTATGCTCCCGAGCGAATCTCAGCAATTACTTGTTCGGATTCTACATATTGATTATTTTGAACCAAAAGAAAGCTTTTTGGTGGAATAGTGACGTTATGTAGAATATCCTCACTCTCAATAGTTACATAAAAGTCTAGAGAACATAGAAAGGCAGGATGACCATGACACGTACGTATGGGATGAACCAAATCCTCATTGAATTTTATTTTTCTGTTAGAGGGGGCTCGTACTTGTTCTGCAGTACCACCTGTGAATACTCCGCCGGTATGAAAAGTTCTTAATGTTAGTTGAGTCCCTGGTTCTCCAATAGATTGACCCGCAATAATACCTATAGCTTCTCCCAATTCGACCAGGTCGCCATGAGTAGGACTCCTACCATAACATAATCGACAAATCCAAGATGTACTCCTACAAGTAAAGGGGGTTCGAATAGGTATTGGTTGTGTTCGAAAGGTTATGAATCGATTGACAAGTCCAATTCCAATATCTTGATTTCGAATAGCAATACATCGCGCACCCAGATATATATCGTCTGCTAATATACGACCAATTAATGTTTGAATCAAAATCTTTTCCGATATCATCCCATTTCGAGGAACGGCTACCCAATATTCGGGAGATCCCTTACCCGAGCCCATATGTGTTTCCGTAGGTCTTACCGTAACGGGTTTGTCGGGAAATATATTCCTTTTTTTATAATTTTCTTGATTTTTCCTTAATTATTCTTGCATTTTCTTTAATTATTTAACATTATTTTAGCCTATTTCGCATATTTTAAGTAATTACGTGTATTTCTACATACATGTAAATACATATATAATATAAATAAATACTCCTAAATATTATTGAAGTTATTTTATGATTTTTAATGTATATATAATTTATTTCTATCAATTTGTTGGTTATCAGAATTCGTTCTACGCTTTTCCAATAAATAACGGACAATTTTTAAAAAAATTCAATATTATATTAATTAATCATTTTATTACTTAGTTTTCTAAATTCAAATTTATGAGATCACTTTCACTAGTAATTATACCTTCATCGTAAAATTTAGGCTAGATCGAACAATTTGTTCGATCACTATAAATTTTATGAATTGAATCCTAAGTAGCTGATTGCGAGGCTTACACTAATCCTCTCTCAATTTCGATGCTCTCAAATTTCCTAAGTTTGCAAACTGACCAAATGAGCCTTTGTATAAATTTGGTTATTTATAGAGCTCTAAAGTAATTTTAATGCATTAATTTGATTAGACAGTTATTTTATCTACTTTCATTTTGCCTTTTTGAATGTGTGAATTTAATTGGTCCAAATCTTTTTCTTCATCCTTGACCTACCACAACCCAAATTGGGATTGTTCCCTACTCCTCCAATTTTTTACTTATTTTTCCTTGATTTTTTTATAATTTTCTTTAATTATTTAGCAATTTTCTAGTAATTTTCAAATATTTTAAGTAAATTTCATGTATTTTTACCTATATATACATATGAAATATAAGTAAATATTCCTAAATATTATTTATATTACTCTATGATTTTTACGGTATATTCACTTTATGAGATTAGAATTATATTCTTTATTACAACATTCACTTGGTTTTTTATCATAGAATCACAATTCCGTAAAAATTCTTATTCAAGTAATGGGAATTCTATAATTCAACCAAAGAATCATGATTCTTCATTGTTATCATTACTACCGTCACCTCCACCTCCGCTGCCGCCAACTGCCTCCAACCACCACTACTACCAATATCATCACCACCATTAACTATCGCCACCATCACTACCACCGCTGCCACTGTTGCCATCACCATCAACGCCACTGCTACTACCATTATCACCACCAGCCACCACTCTATTACCACTATCGCCGCCGCCGCCGCCGCCGCCGCCGTTAACCACTTATTACTTTAGGATTAGTTGAGAAAGAAAATGAATCAAGGATAATTTAGTTATTAAAACTATATTATATGTCTATTCTTAAATTGCTTATAAATCTAACTAAACAAAATAATATCTATTATACCCTTATTCCCTTCCTCATGGAATTCCAATTCCATTCCCTCTCATTTTATTCCATGAAGTGAACAAGCCGTTAATATGTATATAATTTATCTTTAGTACTTCGTTAGTTATTAGAATTCATTTTTACGCATTTTCGAGAAATAACTAATAATATACTTAAAATTTAAAAATTTTATATTCTATCATTTTATTACTTATTTTCTTAAATTCAAACTTATGGAATCGTTTTTACTAATATTTCTAGCTTTATTTTATAATTTAGGCTCGATTGGATCATTTAGCCGATCGTTCTAAACTTTACATACTAAGTTCGATCCTACAGTTACAGGGCTTATATTTAGGGCTTACAATCAAGGAGTGAGATTCAAGGCTAATAGATTATATTCTTAATTGCTTATTGGATTTATTAACTTGTACGAAAACTAATAAGGTCTCTATTAGTGATCCTTTAGTTTTCGATTATAGATACTATTACCATGTTCTATTAACCTGTGATCTTTTATAAACCTTTTTACTAATTGCTCTATTTTCTTAAATTAATTTACTTTTGAAACTATCTGTTAAAATCAGATTTTATACTCTAAATGAATTGTAAAACTTAATTTTCTCGATCGTTTGAGCCATGATTTTATTTTCTAAAGCTATTTTGAAATGTTATTTCAAAAGTTAATATCTATTAGACTTGGAATTGGATGGCTTAAAGCGAGAAAGTGGTAAATGCTTTGTATAAGCTATACCTACGATAGTGACTAAAGTGGCTAGCTTCTAGCTTAGAGCTTAAGCTGGTTTACACGATAGGACTATTATGACTCTCTGGTTTAAAACATGACATATATTGTTTATTTAATAATATAATGTAAACTCTTATTCTATACCATTAAATCTATAATACTTTATGGCTGTTCTAGGAATGATGCTTCATGCACTTTTTTGAAGTAATTGATAAGTAAGAAAGCACCAATTGATTACTTCCAACTAGTACATGATGACTTGTAACTACTAGACTATTATACAAGGCATGACAAAATCCTCTTTTCCTTCATTCTCGTCAACCTTTGGAAACTAAATTAGCATAAATGGATTGTTCTTGTTCTCCTAAAATTCTTAAATAGAATAAATATTTTGTTCCACTTACACAAGAGTTAGTTATGGCAAAACAAATTCCAATTAACATTTTTCAGTTGTTAAAACTAGAATCGGATTGCATCGGTTGTAATGGAATGCGTATAATTTACTTGAAGTTATCATATTTTCCCCATTTCCATTCTATATTAAAGAGAAATATTAACGATCCATCTACATCATTAAATGAAATAAGCTCATTATGGAATTGTAATTCATGTAGAATGGAATAGAGTTATAATAGGCATAAAACATCATGTTGTTGAATTGCTACTACTTTTGTTTAATTCACGAATTTAATATACAAATAAACTTTAACAAGTAATTAAAAGACCAAAATTGCCCTTATAAACTAAAAGAAAAAAAGGTAATACACCACATACTCTCTTCATCAAGAACTCCAACATATGACCTATCACACCCCAAATTCAAAAAGTTATAACTGCCTCGCCGTAAACTAACTTAAGCTAGAAGTTATTCACCATAACTGCTAACATAAGTACAGTCCACACAAGGTGATCAACAACTCAACTAACTTTGAAACAATTAGATAGCACCTATAGTATATAAAACTTATGGAGTTACACTTTGCAAAATATTTTCACATACTTAAAGATAGATTAGACCTTTCACACCTCTTATATACATTAAAAGTTCTAGAGTTTTCAAAAGGATATGTACATAATATAGATATAATAGTTAGCTAATGAAGATAATAAGGCCTCCTAAAAAAAACTTATAATCTTCCCACAAAAGAAAAACAAAGGTAACATGAGCATGGGTCCATTCTTTAGACTTCGACACCTTACTCCTAACTCGACAAGTCTAACCTGTAGACAGCTATAACAAGGTATCTTCAAGTACTACTCAATACTTACAAAACAATCTATTGAAATGTAAGGTCAACTAGTTCAGTAAGAAAGGACGGAGTTACAAGAGTAAGTTGACAAACATGGTTTTTCAATCACTATTTAAATACAAATGCAATAGACAAATGATAGAGTATCCCACAATGTTAACCAGTTCATTGTGAAGTTAGAGTAATTTCATTCACTCTAACTTTGATTTTGAGAAGTTTCAACATAACATTATTAGACTAAATCCGAACTTATGCAATGATGATTCGCTTAAACTATATATATAAAAAATAAATCGCGAATACTCCAATAAATATATTAAGTCAAAATTAAGTAATACAGAGCAAGTAGGGTTGTTGATCCCCTGAGAACTAAGAAATTAGTAATCCTATGTTAATTCTTATCAATATTCAAGCAATCAAAAATAAATTAACTAATGTAATAATTATACTGAAACTATCGAAAAGAAAATAACTATAAAATATCTAAAATTAAGTAATCAATTGAAAATTATGGGAAACCAGAATCCACCCTAAATTATGCAAATCAAATTGTTATCATATTATATTGATTAATAATTATATGGTCATTCAAGTGAAATTATTATGTCTTAAAACTTAAGAACTTAAACCTTTAATTAATCAGCCAGCTCCTGTATTTCCAATCAACAATGGACTCTAAATTACAATCATATATCTCCCAATATTATAATTATCTAATATCCTAAATCAATTATCCCTAATATCTTAGTGAATAATCAATCGCCAAACATCACATTTATCTCTAAATAATTTCTAATTAATTTAATTAACGCTGCTTCTACATTAATCAATCAAATTAATCAAGAATTTCTAACAAACCCTATATCAACTCCCGTATCACTAGGGTTTCTAACAATTATAATTGAAATTATAGAAATTGCAATGATGAATGATCCATATATCTATTAATCTTATAATACAAACATAATCATCATCTTAGCTACTTAGGGTTTCATCAATTCCCACAAATAAATTTAGCCAGCAATAGAATTTGAAACAAAAGCACAACTACTAGTTGAAATTGCAAAAAAAATTCATAATTGAAAGTATGAATAATACACATAGTTGCATAAATATAATTAAAATAGATGTCATCAATTCTGTAATTGGAAAAGATAAACTTTAATTGCAATTTCAAAACTTGATCTCCATAGTGAAAGAAAAATCTTCCCAACAATCTGATCAATTCTACAAACGAATTCTTCAAGAACTATCTACTCACTGTTCTGAGACTATCTAATTGTAAAGAAGATGAAAAGTTCTCCTAAAATCCAAGACTCATGACTATTTATAGAAGAAACTAGAGTTAGTTTTTGAAAGCAAATTTTTCCATAAAGGCTGGTGGTGTAAGTGCCAAGGCCGACAACGTAAACTCCAAAGGCTGCCGGTATAAGTGTAAGTCGGCTATATTGAATTCTAATCGTGCCATAACTCATTTCGATTCCGTTATTCACGTAAAACTCTTTTAAATTATCCATATTTCCACTTTGAATCCTCTAATACCTAAATATTCAAATGAGAATACTTAAGTACCAATTATAAATGATTTCTATAAAATCAATAATAATTTTTGCTAATTTGCTCATTAAAATATGAATAAAATATACCCTTATCAAATGAAGAGCACGCTCCTCCATAAACAACATTCAAACAACAGATCTCAACCTTACCTGACCCCCTCTTCTATTACTTAGTTCAACTAAGGATAAAAAAATGATCATTTTTGGTATCTTTAATGAATGCTTTGGTATTAAGTTTAACAACCTAATCGTTACTCCTATTAGATTATTGTGAATATCAACTTAAATCTTTAGTCAACTTAAAATTAGTCTAGATTATTAAGTAGGCAATTAAGTTCATGTACACAAGACATGATATATGTTTTTTTTTTTTTGGCTGAATGACATTATATATGTTTAAGCAGAAAACAACACTCGAAGTTCAACTCCTAATCAACAATCAGTATCACAAACACACATATAGTATACACACAAACAATCTAGTTATAATCACAAACAAGCACTTTTACTCCTCCAAGTATCCTAATATGATACTTCAATATGCCATTAAGCATCGATCCCAACTTACCTGGACGTAATGTCACTTACTCTTATACATCACGTTTGTGATTTTCGTTAATAATCCTTAGAAAGTAAGACACAACTTCACCCTTAAATTCACATATAAAGTAAGAACTTATTTTCATTATTAAGTCAGTTTAGTTATTTATCAAATTTTTAGTTGACTTGAGATAGGTTCTGACCCAGTTTCTGACTAAAGTTCTAACCTAATTTTTAACTACGATTCTGACATATTGCCTTAAATTAGGTTTTTACTTAAGAAGCTCCTAATTTACATTCTAACTTCAATACAATCATAAAATTCCAGTATTAACTACTTTCTAACCCAAAGCCCATTTTTAGTATAATCAAGTTATTCACTCTCAAAGTACATTCTGATCTTCTTTTTAACATAGTTTCTGACTCTTTGGTCATTACCACAGTTTACTATTTAACTCATATACAAACTTCCCTGTAATTCCAAAATTTTTACACTATAATATCTGTAAATATCCACTAAGAACTTCAATTATATACACCAACTCCTAATATACTAAATACTAATCTACACTTACATGGTAACTTAGAGATTTATTTCAAATTCACTAAATACCAACTTTTTACTCAAAAATTAGCATTTCTTAAATCATAATAATTCACTTTAATCTACTGTAAGGTAATAATCATATACCAAATTATAGATTTACAAAGGATCACCAAAGGTTTTCTGGAAAACACCCATCTAGTGCACTGTTTCAACGAAAACGAATTTTTTCCTAAAATTCAATGACATAATTTTTACAATCCAACTACATAACATAAAAACTCAATATCTTAAGAGTACAACCACAAAATTTCAGGTCAAAATTACATCAATTGTTCTTTTAAGTATTTGCTTAAAATTTAGTGCGCAGGACATTTTTCTTAAGGACTCCATATCTACACTCAAAAATTTGAAAATATGATTAAATATTTGAATTCCTCATACAAAAATACCTAAAGAAACCAAATTTTATAATTTTTTATGATCATTTGCTATTTTTTCCTTTTTTTTGTCAAAATTAAAAAAGTTAGCGACTTACTAGAAACACGAGTTCTAACTAGAGGTGTATAAATGGGTTAAATGGACTAACCTAGCTCAGCCTAGTCCACTTTGAGCCGTGGGTTAAATGGACTAACCTAGCTCAGCCTAGTCCACTTTGAGCCATGGGTTAAATGGGTCCACTAATTCTAGCCCACTTTATAAACGGGCTAAAATTTACTAACCCAACCCAACCTACTTTAACCCGCGGGTTAAACGAGCCAACTCACTAACTTTTTAATGGAATTAATAAAATAAAAATAAATTGTAAAAAATTAATTAACTTCTCTTGTTCAATTATGTCATAATCAAATTAGGACATGTAACATAAAGCACATGCTTGTAAATCTACAGAAAAACAGCATATTACTTTTCTTTTAAAACTATAGAAGACTGTTGTCATAAACTAGTTAATACTTGTTCCATACCTCAACTAATCCAAAAGACTAACATTCACTAACACACCGATCATGTCAAAAGCAGGACAACTACATTGACTTTTATGAGTTATGACTACTATCTTAATAATGATCTCTTCATCAAACTTTGAAAAATAGATAGATTTTTACCAATCCACAATTTCACATCCAATACTGCTATTTTCCTTCTTTCCCTACCCCCCACCCCCTTTTCCAGGTAAAAACTAGGGATATGTATTTATGAAACAAGAGCCCAATTTATAGAGTACATAAACGACCGCAAACCCGCATGTATATAACATAGGTCCTTCATCAAAAGATTGGTGCATAAAAGTAAGAGGACTAAAACAGAAAACATCATCAACTTTAAAGGAGAAGAGGAGAAGAGAGGAAGATTAGAAGAGCAAGTAACTTAGGGTTAGGGTTTAAGAAAAAAAAAAAAAGAAGAAGAAGAAAGTGACTTATTCTTCTATTTTATATCACTAGTCAATCTCACTGTGGTTTGGTTTGTGTAGTGTAGCGTGTAGGCAATAGGTGTATAGTGTAGGCAATCTCTAGTTTGTCTCTAGTTTAGTGCATTGTCCTCGCATTGTAGTCTGTCTTTGGTTTGTGTATATGGTGTAGGCAGTACCGTAAGCATAGTAGACATGTAGTGTATTAGTGTAGCCATCCCGTCCGAAAGTAATGTTAAATCCATTTTTTTTTAATAAAAAGCGAGTCAGCCTGACCTGTTACGAGTTAACCCACTAGAACCCATAAGTTAAATGGGTTGGGCCAAAATGGCCCACCTTTATGCGGGCTAAAAAAATCTAGTCTAAACCTACTATGCAAGCTAAAAAAATCTAGCCCAAATCCACTTTAAAAGTAAGTTAAATAGATTGGCCTACAGACTAAAACCCATTTGTATACCTCTAGTTCCAACCATTGATAAGAGGGGAGGGTATGTCTACCCATCTTGCCGCTCGCCGCTCCTTCAAGCCTACTTTCAATAGTTTACTGAATACAATTGTCAGTGATGGATTTCTCTTTAGATAACACAGTTTTGCAGCAACCTTTTCCCTCAAAGATACAACCGTTTGAGAAATGGTGTCTCCCTCCCCTCCACCCTCCTCCCTCTTAAAAAAGCAAAAAAATAAATAAATAAATAACTTAAAGAAAAATTAAAAATAATCTCCCAAAATTTTAACCTAAGCACAACTTATCTCCTAAATTTTTTAATATTACAAATCACCCCATAAACTTCGGTAAATCAATAACATAAAGGATATTTCCCTTTTTTCTATTTTAAAAAATGTCACACTCCATCTTTTGAGGATGATAGGCTAAGGACATAAAGATTTGAGTGCCACTCAATTTGAAAAACTCTCTCCAAAAGTTACTTGGAAACTAAAGTCTCTATAGATAACTATGGACTCCAATTGACCGTGTAGACAGAAAATGTGATTAAAGAATGTCTTCGGGACAGAAACAGCAGTATAAGGGTAATTGAGAGGGATAAAGTGAGCATACTTTGAAAAGCAATCAACCACCACTAAGAGGTGATATAGGAAGACCATTAATAAGGTCTATGGACATACCAAAGCAAATTTAAGAAGCAACATGTAATGGCTGCAATAACCCCACTGGTTGAAGCTATTCGGACTTATTTTGCTGATAAATAGTGCAAGATTTTGTTAAATCTTGCACTTGTTTCTTGAGTCTCTTCTAACAAAAATCCCGCCTACCCCTATACAGCATCTTTTGATAACCCTCATGCACTTAATTATGTATTGTTGCTGCTATAGTGGAACACAAAGGTGATGCACAGTCCAAATAAATTTTGTTTTGATTTAAAAAATAAATAAAATCCTTCATCTTTCATTTATCACCTAATTCTTGGCTAGAAATTTCTGCTGCAATTATTGACTGGAGCTGATCTCTTGTTTAATTTGTTCAAACAAGTTAAGTTGCAAAAAAAATACAGCCTGTAGTTGACCTATTTGCTCATCATAATGGGAGAGAGCATTTGCGACTTTATTTTCATGCCCAGCCCTACAATCATTTTGAAAATCAAACCCCAACAGCTTGCTAATCCAATGTCACTGAGGGGATGTGGATACCCACTGTTCCAATAAACATTTAGGCTGCAATAGTCAGTTCTCACCACAAATTTACACCTCTACAAATATGCTTGCCAATGCTTGATAGCCTTTTTTAGCCCTATCAATTATTTTTTGAAGTTGGTAATTTAAGATGCCACTTAGCGAATTGTTAGCTATAAAAAGCAGTAGGCTGGCCTTAGTATTGTAAGACTACTCCAACTCTAATGTTGAAGGCATCAAACTCCACTACAAAGGGCTAAGGAAAATAAGGTCAAGCAAAAACTGGAGCACAAGTCGTAGCCTCTTTCAACCTGCAGAAAGCTTGATGCGCCTCTTCTATCCTTTTAAAATTATTTTTCTCTAACATTCAAGTCAAAAGAGCAGCAATTATTTCATAATTCCTATCAAACTTCCTGTAATACACCACCAATCTGAGGAAACCTTTCATCGCCTTTACTATCATGGGCTTTGGCCAAGTACGCATGGAATTAATTTTCTGCCAATCAACTTCCACCCCTCTTTCTAACGCCATATACCCTAAGTAAGACACTTAAGTTTCTGCAAAAGTGCATTTAGCTCTCTTTAATAAGAGTTGATTCTTCTTAAGCAAGGAGAATACAATATGTAGGTGTTGTAGATGCTCTACCCATGAACTATTGCATATTAAAGTGTCATTAAAAAGAAAAAAAAAAGAAAAATTTCCATAGAACTCCTTTAAATGCTTCGTTCATTAGTGCTTGGAAGGTCAATAGTGCATTAGTGAGGCCAATAGCGACACTAGAAACTCAAGTATCCAAGGTATGTTCTATAGGCAGTTTTCTCAACATCTTGAGGGCACATCCCCACTTGATGTCTAATTTTAAAATACACCTAGCACTATAAAGTTCCTTTAATAAGTATTCTATCATCGAATGGGAAATTTGTTGTCGATTGTCTTGTCATTGAGGGCTTAGTAATAAACACGGAATCTCTAAGCTTGATCTGCTGTCTTCATCAATAATACTAGTAAGGAATAAAGAGATTGACTCAGTCTTATGATTCCCTTTGCCATCATATCATCACATTGCCACTCTATCTCGCCCTTTTGGTCATAAGGATACCTATAAGGATGAAAAACCATTGAAGACACTTTATCAATCCAACTGATAAAATGATCACAACACCGTTGTGGTGGGAGTCCTGTTGGCTAGCGAAATAGTTCTTCAAACTTAGCAAGTAGTAATACAGGAGTGTTAATACCCTTCAGCTATATTTCGCTACCACCATATATAGATTTTATCCTCATGGATGAAAAATCCTACGTAATAGAACCCAGTGATTTAAGCAGATTAACTCCCAATACTACTCCAACTACACATAAAAGTAATGAATAAAGATCAACTTAAAAAATCTATCCATTCATCATTTAGGGTACTTTTCCCCATATCCCTATACTTCAATTACGCTCTTAATTGGCCATGACCACCCACAAGGCCTCCTTTGCTCCCATAAAAAGCTGCAACTTGTCACAAGACTGACGTTGATGAAGCTGAGTGCTCTACCAGAATCGATTAGCACGAAGGTGGGATCTTCAGATATGTATCCTTGAATTTTTCATGGTTTCTAGTCGATTTAAACCAACCATAGCATGCAAGGAAATTTTCAAGTTCTCTTCCTTCACCATCGTTGTGTTCTTCTTCTTTCTAATCATTACAGCCCTCATGCTCTTCCAACTCAACCTAAAACATCTTCTTGCACCGATGCCCTATTCAAAAGGGTTTATCACAATTGAAGCACAACCCCTATGCCTTTCTTTCATCCATCTCAGCTCTGCTCATCTTTCTTATGTTAGACATAAGGCCACTATTGTTTGATGGTCCACTTTTTCTGACTTAAGGAGACTCTTCCTTACTGGTAATACCCCGCCTTTCATAGAGGTGAGTGAGTCCCATGGCTTGAGTAATATCTTGTGACTTATGCAACTCTATTTCTACAACAATGTAACCATTAAGGCCGCTAATGAAAATACCCACCTGGTAGGCTAGAGACAAATCTGTAAGTTGTGCTGATAGTTGCTCAAACCGTTTTTTGGTAATGCCCCACGGAGACCACCTGTCGAAGCTTAAAACGTTCCCCACCCTTATTGCTGTGGAGGACCAAACCCTAAATTACACAGAGATTCAAAGTCTTCCCAAGACAGATTTGGTTTTGCCCTCTTGGAGTTTGACATACCAAAGTTGTGCTTGTGCATCACCTTCCATGTGAATAGCAACCAACTACACACGTTCCTCATCACTAATCCGCTGGTGCTTAGAAAAATGTTCAAATCAATTTAGCCAGCCTAAGGGATCTGTGGAACAATTAAATTTTGAGATTTCCAATTTTGACTTGCCTGGAGTAACCGTACCCCTCTCTGTTATTTCATTTCCCCAGTGCTACTTGAACGGTTATCACTAATCCCATTAGAAACGGGCTTCATAATCTTTTGGAGCGTTCATTTCATGCAACAAGGAGGATACTTAGGCTGCCAATTGTTGGTTGTGCCTCCATTCAGGCTTATATCTTCTAAATATTTCTTCTGATTTTCCTTGTACATGTCTAAGAAGGTCTCAAACTACTGTTTAAATTTCTTGATATCCTCCATATAACCCTGCTCTGATACCAATTTATTATAGGATCTTAGATTATATGGAGTGTCCATATCCATGTCCATGTCCATGTCCATATCCATGTCCATGGGTTTATTTAAACGACTTCCTTTCTTTCTTTCCTATGATGTTTTGATGCAATTTAGGGTCATTATAAAGAGAATCGCACGATCTCAAATTAGGTAAAGTGGTTTTCTAAGATAATAGGAGTGGAGTGCCTTTATTTTCATTCCAATCTGCATAAATACAAGCAGATGGCAATTTCCGGTAGCAATTGCCTCTTACAAATTAACCAACACAAATGCGGACAAGCAAATCCCACACGATTACAATTCCCATAACTACAGTATGAAAAAATTAAAATAGAAAAAAGAAAAAGAAAACGTCACACAAATACAGCTACATGACGATTGCACAATAATGTCATAAAAAAAATTAAACAAAAAAAAAAAACACACCTATATCAATTACGCAACACAATAGCTACACAGTAATCTACCATAGGCATTGTGCCTTGTTTCATTTATTTGGTTTGTTCCTTCGAGTAAGCAGAGGGTGTTTATGTGTGTGTAGCTGTTATGGTGAATACATGCAATAGTGTTTGTATACATGTGAGAAGTTGGTTAGGGGTAAGCTTTTTGGGAAAATTAGCCACCAAAATATATATATATATATATATATATATATGAAAACGAAAACAAAGAATTAGTTGCAAAATTGTGATTGAGCAAAAACTGCCCATGTAGATTAGAGAGCACTTTACTCAAGTATTCCTCATTCCTTTCCTTTGGAAATTACTTAGAACCCGAGTATATAACCGGTACAACATAGAAAATATGGTTAAACTATTGAGGTGCATGCCTAATACCTTCAAATTTTTGCAAGTCTGAGTAAAATTGCCACTGCCTGGCACTTTGCAAGCACATTCTTGTCTACCGCTTCACCTCACCTGGCATGCTCAGACATCAAGGCAAGCACTGTACAAGTAACGCTGAGGACATCTCCACGTTCTAACCTCCAATGGACAACATAGCAGTACTGTTGAACCCTTCCACTCACAATTCATAAGGTAGAGCATGAACGAACATATGCAGAACTGCAAGAACATGGCAAGGGCCTACAAACAAGAGATATTGCAGTCTGATAAGATGCTGAAAAAAAGGACAAGAAGAATCAGGCCCTCAAAGACATGTTCCATCCTAATTACAAATGATGAAGAGGGAGCAGAGTGTATTCTTTGATTCTCTTACTCTTATGCATCCAGAAATTCAAAGCTAATCGAGACAAGAAATCAAAACCTTCCCCCGCAGTCAAGTAAAATGTGTTAATACACAAGAAAACAGAATTTAGCAACTCCACTGGAACAGTACAGCAAGATAATCTTGCAAGCTTTGGGAAATGCATGCTATCCAATTACCTCTTGAAAGAAATATGTTGTCTTTGCCTACAGATTGTTGTTATCATGCTCTTAGTAGAATTTTTTTCACCCTTCCAAGTACAAAATGCAACAATCCAACAACCCAAAAGAGAAACATAATAAGAGGGGGAAAGATCTCACTCCCGGATATTTGTAAATTCAGTTACGCAAAGCCATATCGTGGGTGTATCATAACTATTTTTAAGTACCATGTATCACACTTGAAAATTTTTATGCCACAAATACTGTAACACAAAATTTTCCTAAATTTGTTATGATAATTTTAATGCCTGAAATTTATTCTAATTCAATTACAACACTGTGACTTGAATATGAAAATACGGGGAAAAAAATCCTTACCTAATCACATCGTAAAGTCACTAACCTTTTCATCCTAAAACTATGGATTAACTTAACCCGCAATCGCAACAATACAAAAACACAGACTTCACCAAATTAAATTGACTAGCATTAAGGCACCGAATTTAATATAACACGACAAAAATGTAACAATATCAGAATCATCAAAACACCGTCAAATACAACGATTCCTTCAAATAAACTAAGACAAAACATGAACTTCCAAATCCTACCAAAAACCCTAGGCAGTAAGATTGACAGAACCACCAGCTTCCTTAATCTTCCTCTCCGCAATCTTTGAGATCAGCTTAGCCTTAACAGCAATCGGCTGGTTCTGAGGCAAAACCCCTTTCCCTAGAACCTTAAAGTACCCAAATTGCGTGACATCGATTAAAGGAACATTAGTTTTGGATGCTTTGTCCTTCACTTCCTGAGGAACCATGGACCAAAGCTTCTCGATGTTGACGATAGGACAGTAGAACTTGTTCCTCAACTTGTGGAAGTACCTCATACCAACTTTTCCGAAGTAACCCGGATGGTATTTGTCGAAGAGAATACGGTGGTGGTGCATTCCTCCAGCGTTACCGCGACCACCAGGATGCTTGCGGTGTTTTCCAATACGGCCATGGCCTGCACTAACGTGGCCGCGCTTCTTGCGATTCTTCTTGAAGCGGGTTGTCATTATTGGGGTTTGGGTTAAGGATTGAAAGCGTCTTGCTCTGACGGCAGCTAATAGGAAGAGGACGATGAGGAGAAATGGAGGCTAGGGTTTGAGAATTATATGAGACGAGGATTTTACTGATTTTACATTTTTGCCCCCTAAGGTTGTAAGTGTTTTCAGCAGCCCAATACACATCCTTTTTAGAATTCTTATACCTTAGATTAAAGCCCAATGATGTAGTTTACCGCTTCCACTGGGGAAAAGCCATTGGTTTAGGATGCTCTTCCTTCGTGAGCGAGGGTTCTTTATACCCACCCACGCCCTAAGGTTTTTGTTATATTTTTTGTACTTAAAATTTTATATTTATTATATATGATTATAATAATCTTAATAAAGTACATTACCAGTGTTTCGTGGAGATAAGCAATAGCTACCTAGGATGCCACCGGATTGGTACACGAATTAGCTTCTTGGTTTATATATTAAAATTCAACATGATCAAAAGACTCCGAAAACAAAATAATCCTTGAAACAATAGGAGAAATCTTCTAGGAGCAATATGAAAAGTCAAACTCAATTTCTGTTTTTCTTCATCCATTGGTCAAAACAAGCTACAAACTAGACACTTAATGATGTCCTATGTTTTGTTGCTGAGTTGCCGAAACCTTTGAATAATATTCCCTGCTGCTATTCAACTTTTCATTATTTTTTATTATTTTTTCCTATTTATTTAACATTTATCTAACATAATTTAGCATATTTTATGGTTTTAAAGTAATTATGGCTATATATTTACATGTGTATAATACATTTGATATACATACATGTTTCTAAATATTAGGGCTAGCAATATAAGACTAGGACACAATAAATCCGAACACGACAAGACATGATTTAAATTAGTTAGTATAAGGTAAAATATAATACGAGACACAAATGAACCAAACTCATTTAAATAAGACTAAATATATGTTCAGGTTTAGGTTAAGCTTTCAAACCTGAACACGAGTTCACCTAAACTCGAACATGGACACAAGATACACTATATATTCCTTCATATTTATATTTTATTATACAAATTATTTCTTTCAAAATTAAAGATCCCAATTAAAGATATGATATACTTTTAGCTATATATTTTTCTTACTATATTATAATTTAAATGAGGAAAAAAGATGAACTCATAGATAGATTTTCTTACTCTCTCTTAAAAGTCTGATAAAAAATGTGATAAATTTTAAAATTAACACTAGTAATAATACTAACATCCATTTAAATTATGGTTTTACTTAATTTAATAATATTATGTAATTTAAATTTAGTAATATTATATATTCTTCTTACTATATCATGATTTAAATTGGTAAAAAATTACCAACTCATGTATAGATTTTTTAGTTATCTTCCTTGAAAATCTAACAAATAATGCGATAAATTTGAAAATCAATATTGGTATTAATATTAATATCCATTTAATACATAGTTTAACTTAATTTAGTGATATTATACAACTAAAATTTTCGAATTTTTTATATTTGATGAGATTTTATTTTTTAAAAATTTTTATTTGAATTATAATTTTATATTAAGTATAATGATACTATATCATTTTTCTTTGTAAGATTTAAATATTATTATTGTTTTTTCCCTTTTGTATATATCAAGTATTTTATAAATTTAATTATAATTTTTTAACTGATAAACAATATCAAATTTAAAATAAACGAGATACGACATGATGATACAAATTGTCAATTCTAATATAAACAGGTTTAACTTGAATATGAGATATGCTAGACCATAGGTTTAGGTTTTCATACCCAATTAATAAACAGATTGTGTCACAAGTTTAAGTTTTTCAAACATAAACTTGTTTAAATATGGAAATAAAACATAACACCATAACACAAATTGCCAACCTTACTATATATTATTTCACATCGTTTTATAATTTAGTATTCATATAATTTATCTTTAAAAACATGTTAATTATCAAAATCTGTTTTACGCATTTTTAATAAATAACAAATAATATATAAACCAACATTTCAACTATATTATTAATTTATATTTTTATTTACATAAATCTAATCTTGCAAGGTCATTTTTACTAATTTTTCTAATTTTATTATAGAATTCGGGCATAATCGAATAATTTCTTTTTATTGCCTTAAAATTTATATAAGAATCTTAAGTCGCTAAGTTGTAAGGCTTATAATGAACAATTGATTTCATGACATTTAAAAAGTGATGTGTTAATTAACCATGGTTTTAAGACTTATATATAATTAATGATTATTGCAAATATCATTGGCAAGCAAAGATAAAGAAGGTCAAATGGTATTTTAAGTATTCTACATAAAGAAGACCCATTAATACATTTCATTTATCTTCCTTTTATTAGTCATCCAAAGAAGAAGGAGAAATTTGTAATTGAAAAAAACGCATATAAACTGTTATAGGTTAAATATTTCAACTAAAGAATATGCTTTTGGACTACTAAGCTATTTGATCATTCAATACTAACATTTTGTCTCTATGATCTTAACATCACAATAAATAACCATTACTATAATGAAATTTGTTAGTTGGCAGATATTAGTAGGAATAAGAATATAACATTATTAAGAAGGAAGTTAGGTTATGTGTAAATATTATTTTGGGGAAAATGCAAACCCAAAAAAAAAAAAAATTTGATTTAAGTACGAATTGCCCTCCTAAACTTTCAAAGTGAGATTTTTGACTCCCGAAACTTTCATAAATTGGCAAAATAACTATTATAACTCCTTTAAATTTTGATTTTGGTGTGTTTAGGAGATATTTATATACAAAAATCAAAGTTTACGAGATGTTTACATGTCAAAATCGAAATTTAAAGAGGTTATAGGGTTATTTTATCAATTTATTAAAGTTTAAGAGATTAAAAATTTCATTTTGAAAGTTTATGGAATCAATCTACATCTAAATCAAAGTTTATGGAGAGTTTTTTACAATTTCCCCTATTTTTTTTTATTAGTGTTTAAATTTTATCATTGTGACTTAGCAATAATATGTATTTCTCTTAACTTCATTCTTGATTAATGTTACAGTAATTGTGTATTTTTATATTCTTTTACTTATTTTAAAACCGGTCATTGTATTTATTTCAATACTCATCTTTCATGAGTGTAATTTAATTTAGTAAATTTTTCTTGTTTTACATTATACCATCTTAATACATTTAACTTTTGCACATAAAACATGGCTACACGTTTACTTTCTTTATATTAAGGTAAACATAGTCTATAGTTAAACTTTTCTAACAAATATAACTATAGCATCTTATAAATTTGACCACTTTATGTAATTGATAACTCTTATTTTAAATACATTTCACATGGTGATTTTACAGTATTTCCCTTACATCTTTGGTTTTTTTTAAAGAAATCGATACTTAATTGAGTAAAATTTTGATTTCAAGGTTTGAACGCGTTTTTTGATTGAAAATGAAGAAAAGGAATCAAGTTTCACTCAATTTGGAATTCAAATAAATGAATTATAAAGTTTTAAAGTTACATAAATAATAAGAATTTTGATCAGAAAGTTACACAGTCTGGGATACAACTGTGTCCCCAAGCTGTATCCATGCAGGAAGATTTTAAGTGTCAAGGTCAATAAGTTACACGACTTGGGGATACAACTGTGTCCCAAGTTGTGTCTGGTGACGAAAAAATAAACTTTACAATACATTATAAAAAGACTTACTAGGGTTTTGCATATAATTTTGGACATTCAAAAGATAAGAGACTTAAAGAGAAGGAGAAGAAAAAGGTGAAAGCAACACTCAATTTCAAGATTGAAGAGATTTATTATCAACAAAAGGGGTTTTTCATGTTTTATTTCTTGATTTTGTTGCAATTCATTTTTAGTTTAATTACGATAGCTTAAGATTCTTGTATTTAAGATTATGAAACCTAAGGTTTCATATGACTGTTAGATTTATCGATAATTTTCAATAAAATTTCTATCTTTTCTTGATTTAATTATGTTTTTTAATTGTTAATTGATATTTCTAAGGTATCAATCTATGATATTGTGCACGATAATTGAGAAATCACATGTATCATGAGATCTTGACATAATTGAAAAGAATTGCATGTGTACTTAGAGATAAGATATATAATTTTTCCAGAAAGTTGTTCTTTTGTCTAGGAATTCATTATATATTAATAGGATCCTAAATTATATTTCTAAGTGAAGAGATTCTGATAAATAATTTAGAATTAGGGTTAATATGCTTGAAAAAGGTATTAACTTTAATTATGAATCCCTCTGGTTAAAAATAATAGAGATTGAATTAGATACATTTTAAGCGGTCACATGTTAAACATTAAGGAAAATAATTCCTAAATACGTTATTTGCCTTCTTAAAGTCGTTCTTAATTTTATCACTTTCTAATTGCTTAATCAAGTCTCATAATTAGGTTAGTTTGTTAATTTTAGTATTTTTAATTTATTCAACCCATCACAATTTTCCGTTTAGATAATAGAGCTAAGGTTAATATTAGTACTCGAGGTCTCTAAGGGATCGATTCGAACTCACATCCGTTATATTAAAACTAATAGGTACACTTGCCTTATATCAAGTTTTTGGCGCCGTTACCGGAGTTTTTTATATTAAGAACACTCGTTGCTTTATTATTTTAACCATTTTTTTTTCTCTCTTTTGTTTTCATTATTTATTTTTATTACCTAGAACTGCAATTGATTCTACATTTCTTGCCTTTATAGTGCATGACCTGAAGCAACCTAGAAGATTTGATAGAACTTGATCCTGAAATTGAGAAAACTATCCTTCAAAATTTAAGATTATGACCTAGACAAACTGTGGCCACCATAGAAGATGAGTCAATCGTTAAGATTAAGGAAGAGGGTGAAGAGGCCAACACTAAATTCATCAATCAAGAAGATCCACTGCACGTGGCTAACGACGATAATGAAGTAAATCGGACTATGTTCGACTATTCAAGGCCTACACTTATAAGAGCTGACTCGAGTATCACAAGGCCTACACTTATAAGAGCTGACTCGAGTATCACAAGGCCAACAGTTACGGCTAATAACTTCTAAATTGCACCCAACATCATACAAATGGTGCAATAATATGTTTAATTTGACGATCTCCAAGATGAAGATCCTAATACCTACATCTCTAGCTTTCTAGAGATTTGGGCCATCCAACTACGGTTAGTTCCTTTTTCCTTGAGGGGTAGAGTAAAGCAGTGGTTGAACTCCCTACTACGAAATTCAATCACAATTTGGAATGAATTGGTAGAGTAATTTTTGGAGAAGTATTTCCCACCTACGAAGACCGTTAAACTTCGGAACGACATTTCTTGTTTTACCCAATTAGAAGCAGAGACTCTATATGATATTTGGGAGCGGTTCAAAGACTTACTTAGGAGGTACTCACAGCATGGCCTCCCACTATGGATGCAGATTCAGACCTTCCATAATGGACTCAATTTATCTATGAGACAGATGATTAATGCATCCACGGGAGGTACTTTGAACACAAAGACACCCGAGCAAGCATAATGACACCTGACCAAACATAAAAACACCCGAGCAAGCACAAAACCTGATTAAGGGAATAGCGATGAACAATTATCAGTGGGAAAGTACTAGAGGCAAACAAAATGTTATTGGAATTTATGATGTGGACTTAACCACTACTCTGGCAACCAAGGTAGATCTATTGAGTAAAAAGATTGATGCACTCTCTTTTGGCCCTCAACAAGTACAATCGGATGTAAGTAACTTTGTCATGCAAGGTTATAGAGTACAAGAACAACTGGAACAAATAGATTATCTAAGGAATCCACCCAGACAACAAAATAACCCCTAAGCAACACTTATAATCCCGGATGGAGGAATCACCCCAATTTTTCATGGAGAAATCAAAACCAAGGCCAACAAAAGACCAACTTTGGCCCACCTAGATTTCAAAGACCATTACCACCTCCTCTTCCTTAAGAAAAGAAGTCTAGTGTAGAAGAACTTCTCACAAAATATATTCAAGGTAATGAAGCTTGCTTATCCAACATTGAATCATCGTTAAGGAATCAAGAGGCTTCCAATCGTAACCTTAAGAACCAAATTGGTCAACTTGCGAAGCTAATCTTTGAAAGACCACAGGGAACACTACCAGGAAATACAGAAACCAATCTAAAGGAACATGTTAAGGCAGTGACACTTCTAAGTGGGAAGGAGTTGCATGCTGAGAAGAAGGTTAGCAAGGAGACTAGTAAGAGCAATTAAGGGACAAAAGCCAAGGAAGACGTAAAGTCATCTAAGGTGAAGGAATATCAATCACCCATCCCAGATCCCTAGAGACTCAAGTAAGATAGCAATGAACAATAATTTAGTAACCTCTTTAAACAATTGCATATTAACTTACCTCTCGTTGATGCTTTGTCACAGATGCCGAAGTACACTAAATTCTTGAAAGATTTGTTATCCAACAAAAGGAAGCTTGAGGAGCTTTCTATAGTCATATTGAGTAAAGAATGTTCAGCGATCATGCAAAACAAGTTACCCAAGAAGCTAAAAGACCCAGGAAGTTTTACAATTCCTTATCATATTGGTAACTTGTTAGTTGACAAGGCTTTAGCTAATTTGGGTGCTAGCATCAATTTAATGCCTTATAAATTTTTCAAGAAGCTAGGATTAGGGGAACCTAAACCCATACACATAAGCTTGCAATTAGCTAATAGATCTATGACGTATCCTAGAGGCATTATTGAAGTGTATTAGTCCAAGTGGGTAAATTTATTTTTCCAGTTGACTTTATGATATTGGACATGGATAAAGATTTTGAGTTGCCCCTTAGCTACCCCTAGGGCTATCATTGATGTTAGTGATGGCAAGCTCATTCTTAGAGTAGGAGACAAAGAGATCATGTTTAAAATTTCGGAAGCTATGAAAAAGTTTGTTGATCAGGATGATACTTGCTACCTTTTGAATGTTATTAATACTTTTGTTTCAAGTTATATGTAGGAAGTTCTTTTTAAGGATCCGTTAGAGAGTTGCTTGAAATTAGGTACAGAAGAAGCTTCAGAAGATCCTATCAAATCCAAGGTGGTAGCTTAACTGGAGACAAATAAACCTACCTCTATTGAGAAAGGGTCTGAAGAGATTGAAAAGATGAAGGAAGCACGGTTCAAACCTTCGATCGAGGAGCTACCAGTATTACAGTTAAAGCAATTACCCGACTACTTAGAATATACCTTCTTAGAGAAGGACTCTAAATTACCAGTAATTATAGCATCCAATTTAGAAGAAGAACAGAGAGAAAGGTTGCTGAAAGTACTCAAGGAGCATAAGAGGGCCATTACTTGGAAAATATTTGATATTCGAGGTATCAATTCCTCCTTTTGTACTCATAAGATTTTGATGGAAGAAAACCACAAGCTGGTTGTACAGCTTTAGCGACGCTTGAATCCGAACATGAAAGAGGTAATAAAAAAGGAAGTTATCAAACTCCTTGATGCAGGTATGATATATCCTATCTCTGATAGCTCATGGGTGAGTCCAGTGCAAGTAGTTCCAAAAAAAGGTAGGATGAAAGTAGTTCCTAATGAAAAGAATAAATTGATCCTAATGAGAACAATAACAAGTTGGCATGTATGTATCGATTATAGAAAGTTAAATGATGCTACACGTAAGGACCATTTCCCCTTACCTTTTGTTGATCAAATGATAGAACAACTAGATGAACATATGTTTTATTGTTTCCTAGATGGCTTATCTGGTTATTTATAGATACCTATTGCATCTGAAGATCAAGAGAAGACCACTTTCACTTGTCCTTATGGCACCTTTACTTACCGTATAATGCCTTTTGGCTTTGCAATGCACCTATTACATTTTAGCGATGCATGTTAACCATTTTTTATGATTTAATTGAGGACATAATGGAGGTATTTATGAATGATTTTTCAGTTTTTGGCAACTCATTTGACCATTGTTTGAATAATTTGGACAGGGTACTTACCAGGTGTGAAGAGACCAATCTTGTACTCAACTGGGAGAAGTACCAATTCATGGTGTATGAGGGTATTGTGCTGGGCCATAAGATCTTATATCGAGGAATTGAAGTTGATACTGCTAAAGTGGACGCTATTGCAAGACTCCTATCTCTAACTTCGGTTAAGGCCATAAGAAGCTTTTTAGGGCATGTAAGTTTTTATAGGTAATTTATTAAGGACTTCTCGAAAATTGCCCACCCTTTGACTAAGTTATTAGAGAAGGATATCCTTTATGTTTTCTCTCAAGAGTGTTTGCAAGTTTTCAATATCTTTAAAGAGAAACTTACCAATGCCCTAATCATGGTAGTACCTGATTGGGCACTTCCCTTTGAACTTATGTGTAACGTAAGTGATCATGCAATAGGGGCAGTGCTGGGGTAAAGATTGGACAAGTACTTTTAACCAATTCACTATGCTAGCACAGCTTTTACTAATGCTCAGGAGAACTACACTACTACAGAAAAAGAGTTGCTAGCAATTGTTTTTGCCTCCAATAAGTTTCACTCTTATTTACTTCTATCTAAAATGATTGTTTACACCGATCATTTTGCCCTTAGGTACTTGCTAACAAAACCAGATGCAAAGCTAAGACTGATTAGGTGGATCTTATTGCTACAAGAGTTTGATGTGGAGATCAAAGACAAAAAAGGCACAGCAAATCACCTATCTCAATTGGATAATCCAAACTTGGAAATGCTCGAATACAATGAGATCAAAGATGAGTTCCCTAAGGAGCGACTCTATGCCATCGACTAGGTAAGTGATATGGAAATTCCTTGATTTGCAGATATCGCCAATTTTTTAGCTGTCAGGATTATATTGAAAGGACTTCTACACCAGCAAAAAAAGAAATTTTTTTCTGGTTTGAAACATTATTTTTGGGATGATCCTTACCTGTTTAAAGTATGTATAGATCATATTATTTGAAGGTGTGTACCACACCTCGAAGGATAGAGAATTTTGAGCCACTATCATTCAGGGCCTACGAGTGGGCATCATAATGCCAATAGGATAGCTCATAAGGTCTTAGAGGCTGAATTTTATTGGCCTACCTTATTCAAAGATGCCCAGAAATACGTTGAGATTTGCAGTCGTTTTCAACGAATAGGGAATATATCTCGTAGGAATGAAATGCCATAAAAACCAACATCGAGGTTGAGGTATTCAATGTGTAGGGGATCAATTTTATGGGCCCTTTTCCAAACTCTAATGGCAATAAATATATCTTAGTAGCTATTAACTACGTCTCTAAGTGGGTAGAAGTTAAAGCCCTACCTACTAATGATGTTAGGGTAGTAAAAAAATTCTTGAAAGGCCTATTTTCTCGATTTAGTACTCCTAGGACAATTATAAATGATAGGGGAACACATTTTTGTAATGCCCAACTCGACCAAGTGTTGAAACGTATGGCGTCACACATAGAATAACCACCCCGTACCACCCCTAAAGTAGTGGCCAAGTGGAAGTCATTAATCGCAATCTTAAGCAAATTCTTAAAAAGATCATAGAGTATCATAGGAGAGATTGGTAAAAAAAGTTGGAAGATGCTCTATGGGCACACGGAACCGCTTACAAAACCCCACTAGGGACTACACCCTACCGACTTGTATATGGGAAGGCTTGTCATTTACCGGTAAAGATTGAACATAAGGCTTATTAGGCAATTAAAAGTGCTAATGTTGATTTTGAGCATGCAGGTTCTTACAGGAAGCTTCAATTGAATGAGTTAGAGGAATGGCGAGCGAAAGCATATGAGAACTCCAAATTATACAAAGAAAGGGCCAAAAAGTACCATGATTAGCGATCAAACAAGGTCGATAATTTAAAGAAGGTGATCATGTCCTTTTGTATAATTATCGCCTTCATTTATTCCCAGGTAAGTTGAAATCTAGGTGGTCTAGACCATTTACAATTACAAAAATTTTCCTGTATGGGACTGTTGAAATTACATACCCAGAGAAAGCTACATTTAAGGTAAATGGGCAACAATTGAAGTTATACTTGAGTGGAAATTTGGAGCATGTTAGACTAGAGGAATTTTATCTTTAACCGACAGAACAATCACGAGCTACAATCATATCCTATCGAGCTATCGACGTTAACTATAGCACTTCATGGGAGGCAACCCATGTCGAACTCTTCTTTTATTTATGTTTTGCTTTAATATTCTTTGATTGCACTCTAGTTCTTTTAGTCCATTCTATTTTATTTTGTTTTTATATAACTTAACCTTACTTCTTTGATCTATTTAATTTAATTTAATTTTTTTTCTCTCTCTTCTTATTTTTTTAAATTTTTATTACATTTAAATTCATGAATTTAGGCTAGGCCAAAAAAAAAAAAAGAAAGTTACATGGGCATGGGACACGGTTATGTTCCAACCTGTGTCCATTTAGGCCCTTTTAATGGACTGTAAACATAAAAAGTTACACAGACGTGAGATACAGTTATGTCTTAGCCCGTGTTTACCCAGAACAATGTACTCACAACAGAAAGTTACACTGGCGTGGGACACGATTGTGTCCCAGCCCGTGTTCCCCAGGAATATGCACTCACAATAAAAAGTTACACGGATATGGGATACGGTTGTGTCCTAGCCCGTATTTGCCCAGCACCCACACGATATTAGTACACGCACTGCCCAACATTATGAAAACATAAACACACACATAACTTCACTTCACTTTTCATCTTCTCTCCACCTTCTCTTCACATTTTAATTTTCATCAGCAAATTTCTTTATCAAATCCAACTCGACCCAAGTAAGTTCATCTCATATTTTTTTTATACCCTCTCTTGTTCATGCTTTGTTTTCATCATTGTTTAAGCATGCTTAGGTGACCGAAATTTAGGTCTTTTGTAAGTTGGTACATGAATCTTATCTAAGAATCTACTTGGTTTTTATTCTTTCATGATAGACATACATATTTGCCTTGTATTGATAGATTTACATACCTTTATGATGCCCCTTATGGCTAGATATTACTTTATAATCTATCAAACACGAATTTAGTTTGCAAATTCAATGTCAACTATTCAATTAGGCCATTTAGGGTTAGAATTGTGAGAGTAATTTTGGGACATTTAGAGTTTTTGAATTGTTGGGAAGCCTTCTTCTCAAGAAGATTGTAATGTAGTGAGTCTAATGTATAACTAGTTGGATGAATTTGCTAGCCATTTCTTTTCACCCAACTAGTTTTGTGGATGCATTTTACATGTTTGTTCAAATGTCCTAATGAGATTTCTTTTAATATCCATCACTTCTACTCCTTTATAACTCTGTCTTAGTTTGAACTAAGTGTGGCAAAGATGAGCATTTTTTATTTAGTGTAGTGTTTCTTATCGAGTAGTTAATGGAAAATTGCACAAAGCTCACCGTTTGGAGAAAATCCAACTATGCAACATCATTTTCCATGCAAGAAGGTGCCATTGTTGAACCATTGTCTACTATCCCTCCAATAGAGCACCCAATGCTCCAATTCAAAGGGAAATACCAATCGACTTGCTATAATTTACTTAAGAACAAGCCATTTAAGGTACATTTTGTTTAGATTAGGATATTCTCGCCCAATTAGAGCCAACAAATGAAATGAAGGAACTATTGGAAGGAACCATTTGGGAGCGATTCTTATCTCTTGAAGCTCCGGTTTATAAGAAGCTGACATTGGAGTTCTTATGTACATATAAACTAGATAAAGAGAGTGTTAATGGCATGGGCCCCAAACATAAAATCCATTTCACTTTGAATGGCAAGCTTTTCCCCATGACAATAACTCAATTGGGCAAGTATCTTGGTCTTTATGAGGATAAATTCACACGAACGAAAGAGTTCCAACGTTTAACATGTCATTTTCCACGTGGAGTAACACAAGGGAAGTCTTGGGATGAAATTACTAATGGCGATGCTTATGACCTAGCAATGAGTAAGGCCTCTCAATTGGTCAAACTTGAATATCGTATTCTTTATTAGCTCTTTGTACATACATTGGCCGGCCGAGGCTAAAGCACTAGTGTGGTTTCCAACAAGGATTGCCTTTACTTATATAGTGTTATTCATAAGCACCTAATCAATCTAACGATTAAGCTAATTGAACTTTTCCACCACCAAGCAACCATTACAAGGAAGAAAGGGAATATTTGTTATGGCCTCTACATCACCTTACTAGTGCAGGCTATGCGGACTCAGGTTGTAGTTTGGCCTTCGCTTACCTTTGTTACTCAAGTCACTCTTATGTGACTTAACTCATTTCGACTCATGAACCTTTTACCTACGAGACGTCAAGGTAGACATGCATAGACCACCTCTAGAGGACAGACGCCTTCAGCAAGCTTTGAGGATAAATTTGATATCTTGATGTCTGAGATTCGTTATATCGAAGAAAGTATGGATAAACTTCATATTCACCAAGAAAAATTGGAAAAATTCCTCAAGATGAAAGAATCTGATGCAAATGATGAGGACAGTGAGAGTGAAGAAGAGGACAATATGGGGTAATGAAGAGGATGATGAAGGTAGTAAAGAAGACGATGATGAAAACATGGCAGATGCACCATCTGATGAGGATGATAGAGAGAGGGATTCTAATCCCTCTTCTTAGTTCATTTTTTTTTTTAGTTGGCCAGGGCATGTACAATTAGACATGTAATGATGATAGCCTCCTAGTTATGGACTTCTTTGCATTCTTTTCGACAGCCAAGAAAGTATTAGTTTCTTTCCAATACATGTCTTTCCTTTTCCTTATGATTTTTTTTTTTTATTATTATTTCATATCTTGCAATCATGCTTTCTTAGTCATACATTGAGAACAATATACGTTATTAAGTGTGGGGAAATGATATATATGACTTTGTTACTGTTTAGGAGACCAATTATTCACATTTGACCCAATTAATTTTTAAATTAACTTGTAATAGGTGATTAACAAGTGTTGGGCTAAATCAACTATGTCATCTTGATCATTATTGATCTTATTATATTTTATTAAAATTGATTAGTCAAATATTTGGAGGGTAAAATTACGAGTTATTTAGCTTAGGACTCCAGGACTTAAGATTGGAACAACATTACTAGTTGAGAGTTAGTCATGGTTGTTTTTAAATTTACTTTTATATATACCTTTCTCTTGGAAATTTTTAGAGCCCTATAATTTTTAGCAAACAAACAAATAAAATTCTTCTTCTAAGAAACCTTTGAAAAATCACAATGATTGGAGGTAAAAAGTAATAACAAGTGTATGAATAGTTAAAAAAATTGGTAAGGATTCATTTTGGTCGGCTAGAAGAGTGAGATTGAGTCCCAATGCCAATACTAATGAAAAAAAAAAGGTATGGATTGGCCTTGATCCATCAAAAGAGCAAGGTTCTTTCTCGCTATTAATATGAGAGATAAGTTGGTATGGATCGGTCTTGGTTCGTCAGAAGAGTAAGGTTTTTTCTTACAATCAATATGAGAGATAAGTTGATATAAATTAGTCTTGGTCCGTTAGAAAAGCGAGATTTTTTCTCTCTACCAACACAATTGTTTATTAAAGGTAATTGTGCTTAAATAAAGTAAATTTAAAAACCTCGCAACAAAAGTATGAATTAGGAGGATAATCAAAGGATGAGTGGATGTAAAATGTGTTTATTTTAGATTATGGCGCTTGGTGAGATTGAAGAGAGAATTGTATACACTTTAGTCAAATTGACAAAATTTTTATAACTCTTTATCGGTTGGCGAGATGTTAAATCTAATTTCTAGTTTAGGAATCCTTAATTAAATGACTTGGGCAAACTTTGACTTCCATAAATTAACTAGTAAACTCTACTATTAAGTATTGTTGGAGCATTCGAATATAATCGAGTGAAATTATGACATTGTTACAGGTGAAATTGCTTAACTTTATTATTGCAAGTTAATTGAAAATTATTTTCTTACCTTTCTTCGAGTCAAGTGTATTCGTTCACTGGTTTCCTAAGTAGTAAGAAATTTTGTTTAGCGTTTCTTGTCCCAAAATTTTTGTTTTGATTTATTTGCTTGAGGACAAGCAAATGCTCAAGTGTGGGGAAGTTTAATAACTCTTATTTTAAATACATTTCACATGGTGATTTTATAGTATTTCCCTTACATCTTTGGTTTTCTTTAAAAAAAATTGATACTTAGTTGATTAAAATTTTGATTTCAAGGTTTGAATGCGTTCTCGGATTGGAAACAAAGAAAAGGAATCAAGTTTCACTCAATTTGGAGTTAAAATAAATGAGTTATAAAGTTTTAAAGTTACATAAACGATAGGAATTTTGATCAGAAAGTTATACAGTCTGGAATACAACTATATCCCCAAGCTATATCCATGTATGAAGATTTTAAGTGCCAAGGTCAGTAAGTTACATGACTTGAGAATACACCTGTGTCCTAGGCTGTGTTTGGTGACGAAAAAATAAACTTTACAATACATTATAAAAAGACTTGCTGGGGTTTCGTATATAATTTTGGACATTCAAAAGATAAGAGACTTGAAGAGAAGGAGAAGAAAAAGGTGAAAGCAACACTCAACTTCAAGATTGAAGAGATTTATTATCAACAAAAGGGGGTTTTCATATTTTATTTCTTGATTTTGTTGCAATTCATTTTTAGTTTAATTACGATAGCTTAAGATTCTTGTATTTAGGATTGCGGAACCTAAGGTTTCATGTGACTGTTAGATTTATTAATAATTTTCAATAAAGTTTCTATCTTTTCTTGATTCAATTATGTTTTTTAATTGTTGATTGATATTTCTAAAGTATCAATCTATGATATTATACATGATGATTGAGAAATCACATGTATAATGAGATCTTGATATAATTGGAGAGAATTGCATGTGTACTTAGAAATAAGATACATGATTCTTTTGGAAAGTTGTTCTTTTGTGTAGGAATTTATTATACATTAATGCGATCCTAAATTATATTACTAAGTGAAGAGATTCTGGAAAATAATTTAGAATTAGGGTTAATATGCTTGAGAAAGGTGTTAACTTTAATTGTGAATCCCTCCGATCAAGAATAATAGAGATTGAATTAGATACATTTTAAGCGGTCACATGTTAAACACTTGGGAAAATAATTCCTAAATACGTTATTTGCCTTCCTGAAGTCGTTCTTAATTTTATCGCTTTCTAAATTGCTTAATCAAGTCTCATAATTAGGTTAGTTTGTTAATTTTAGTATTTTTAATTCATTCAACCCATCACAATTTTCCGGTTAGATAATAGAGCTAAGGTTAATATTAGTACTTGAGGTCTCTGAGGGATCGACTCCGACTCACATCTGTTATATTAAAACTGATAGGTACACTTACCTTGTATCAGTAATTTTAATAATTTTTGAAAGAACGTTTCTACAAATCATTAATCAAAATAAAGGAGCATCTATACATTAGTAGTATAATAAAAAAATTTAATGTTTTTATGATGGTCTAGATATAAACTTTAAAAAAGGAAAAAGCCATAAAAAGAAAACATAAAATTTTAGGGAAATTACAAATGATACCTCTAAATTTTGATTTAGGCATAAATGATCCTTTGAACTTTGACTTAACAACATAGAGTAAATTTTCTTCTTTAATTAAATTTTGAGTTCTCAAAGCACATTTTAATAAGTTTAGGTGGTGCTTCCACACCAATGTCAAACTTTAGGGGTTATTTTCAACTTATAAAGATTATTTGCTGCTTTATCAAAGTCTAAGAGGTTTTAAGGTATATCTTAAAAGTTCATAAGGCTAATTCACACTAGGTCAAAGTTTAGTAGGTTATTTGTGTTTTTTTTTTTTGAAAATTTTCCTTTTATTGGTTTACGATGACATCCACTAATTACACTTTTGTTCTGCGTAAATTATTACAAGTGAAATGGATTGGCATGAAATGGAATGAAATCAATAACATTTTGGTTAGTCTACTCCTATATTTAGAAATATTTATGGCATTGTTGATTCCATTCTAAATCATGTTCATCTATAGTAAATCCAAAATGGAAAGTGTTGTTATATGGTTTTCAAATGATTTCCTTCATTTAAAGTATAAAGAGCTAAAAGGTACTGAGATCAATCCACTATGGCCACTCCAATGCCTATGTCGATAAGTAAATTTTAGAGAAGATAAGATGAATAGTTGTGAGTTATCAGATAATTCTTACAATACCTCTTCTTTGTATTTATAAACGAATATTGAGTGTTTGAAATGGCAGTTAATCAGGTAATTATTGGGATACGTAGAAAACTCATGATGAAGTACATTCTTAAAATGTAGAAGTAGTGAGCGGTTATACAATAGAACCATACCAGGGAACAACCGTTCACGTCACTTAAGTTCAAACTAGATATGGCCATCTTGGTTAGCCTCTGCCGAGAGATGAATCATTCAACGTCTCATCAGCCGAATGGACAGGTGACTGTAAAGAATGAAATCCAACTATAAACATTTGCCTCCCAACTCCTGTAGTTAAGGATTTGATTAAGGGAGTAAATATTTTAATATTCTTTACGAGGTTAAATGAGAAAATTTTTTTCCCAATGGTAAGTAATATGATAAGTTCCTTGATTTTCAAATAGAATGACAGATTGTATCCCATCCAAAAGATTGTAACTTTTCAATTTTCTTACCTATACCGCATGTATGACAGTTGTCACCTTAGCCATAATTACATCGTAGGTACTAATAACTATCAAAACCTTGATAACCATTGGATCTCTATCTCGAAACATATGTCAATAATCCGTTGCATTATCTAATTAGTGCACCATTCATGTAAAAAATGTGTCATGATTACAAGGGTAAATCGTTCATATTTAAGGAATTTTTCGATACTAAAGGTAGATTTCATTTCATCTTCATCTATATCCATAAGCTTTCGTTAGCTTTCGGTATTTCATCTTTATCTTCAAAATCTTCAAAAAAGTTCTATGACTTCTATTATAGTCAAAACTAGGTATGGTTTGAAATGTAATTAGTTGACTTGTTCTTTCATATTCTAAAGCGACTGAAACCGAGGTTGCTTTCTCCCCCCCACAAAAAAAAGGACCAAGACGGCATTTTCCTCGAGTAGCTCAACCAACAATACGGTAAAGTAATGGGGAAAACTTACTCGAATCAACTATCTTGGCAGCAGAAACTTATTTGGAAGACAAAGAAGGAAAATCTGTGGTAAGGTATTTGTATAATAATGTAATTTACTTTAATGATTCACCTGATATAGTGGCTAGTGTTGCCAAAAAAGTTCTTGTCTTAAAGTACAGTAAGAACTAGCAATATCTTCCTAAAGTATGGAATCTTCGAAAGCCAATAGAGGAGGAAATAATGTGCTTTCTAAGGGAGCGTGAATTTCATATCTATCTGAAAATATCTCAACTTTGGATTACCCTTCCTTTTTTCAGCTTTTGTCAAACAATTCTTCAATTATTTCTGAGTTACACCAAGCATGTTCTCACCGAATACTTATCGGCTTCTCGCAGCTTTCGAGATAGTTTGTGAAGAGGTTAAGGGTAGGGCTACACCTTAATTATTTAGGTACTTCTTTATAATAAGGAGGCAACTCAATAGTTGGTTCTTCACAGCTGCAAGATATGGGTGGAAATTTATGGATGGATTAAAGTCCAAAATCTACAAGTGACACAACAAGTTCGTGACTATCATTTCAAATGAAGACTTAGATTTTTGGACCTAATTAATTGAACCTATTCACATTACAAATATTGAGTTGATGCCGAATGATACTGCCATAACAAAGAAGATTCAAGAGAGAAGAAAAAACAAAATGTTTTTCTAGAACACCACGAGGATAATAAAGTAATATGAGATCGGGGAGCCAATTTTCTCCGAGAAGGAAGGTACACTATTGAGTAATTGTCGTGCTGAGTATAGCTATAAGAGGAAAGTCGTTCTTGTGACTTGGAGGAAGAATAATTGCCTTTTAAGTCTTGTTCGACACAAAAAACGTAAGTCTTTTATTCTTCGCTTTATTATTAATGTATCCACTTTGTATTGCAGACATGGACATTAACGATGTAAACCCTACCAAATTGTTGGCTCAAGCTAAAGGCAAAAAACTCCAAGACCGACAAATGAGTAGCCTCCACAGTTGCTATTACTTGGTCGATTGCTACAAACAAAGTTGTATAAGAAGGAATGACGAAACAAGTAATAGCTTAAAAGTAGGCCTCCTATCCCATCGAAAGGTAACAAGGGAGTGAAAAAGTTGAGACCATTGTGGCCATACCAGTCAAAGTGGTCACAACTTGAAAAAATATTCTTTAAGTTGAAAAGCTAAGATATCGATAGTTGCAGCGAAAATGAAGTCACATATTAAGAGGTTGCTAAGGGACCGTTGGTTTAGGCGGATGTTATACCAAGTCCCAATAAGAGAAGTAGCAAGGAGCTTGTTAGCCAACCTCCTCTTAAGAAGTCCAAAACTTTGAATGAAAGGATGAAGGAAGCGATAGGAATAAAGCTCTCAATATCAGTAGTGCAAAATTCGTCCCTAACAACAAGGCGAGCAATACTTTATTCCATTTTGGAAACACAACATTCTCCATACTGACTTACCATTGGGCGATAGGATTAAATCCTTATCCTTAGGAAGAATGAAATTGCAAAAAAGGACGTCAATAGAGTCAGCAGTTGTAACAAGGTGCATATTGCAGCCAAACTATATGATGTAAATATCAATCGAATCCTTTCAATCGTTGCACGTATTTTATTGCTAACAACCATGTTTGTTTATAAATCAGCAGCCATGTTCTGACAACATTGATGAAATTGACAAAGAAATGAAAAAGGTAATTATAATAATAATATTTTATTTTATTTTGTTTTTATATATTCTGCTAGGTGGTCTAGCAAATTCATCATTTTGCATTATTAACTTACTACAGAAAATTGAAGATGCATACAATTTCTCAAAGGCTTAAATTGTAGCTGTCGAAAATGCGAGAATCAAGGCTGAGATGGAAGTTAGAAAATATCAGGACGAATTGGCTGTCAAGAAATTGCTACATTCTTAAGTGATTGATGAAGTCTAAAGCCTTAAAGCTAAAGTCGACAAGCAACATAAGGAGGCTGAAGACTCGAAGGAGGAGCTTCGTAAAAAGAAAGTAGAGTGCTAGGGTCTAGGCCAAACACTTAGCTCAATGAGTGGCAAGGAAGATAGGCTTAAGATGTAAATAAAAGAGTTAAAGACTAACAACTCTGGATTGCAAAGTCTTATTGCCAAATTAGAGGAAGCAGTAAGAAAAGGATCCTCTATTGAAGAGACACCAGAGATCATGACTCTAAGTCAACAGTACAAAAGGTTACTGAGAAAGAAGTTATTGGAGGGGGTTTAGGTAGTAAGAGAAGAAATTCTGAAGTTTCACCTTCAATATGATCTTTTGTGCCTAGATTTGGTCAACTTCAATGACCAAGTTAGTAGTTGTGATGAAGAAGCTAATAAAGCTTCAAGTGCCGACATCCATATGCTAGGTGATAACAATAGAAACTGTACTGAAGATCCTGGCAGTGACGAAGACTGTCTATTTAAGGAAATCCCTTATGTATAAAAAGAAAAATCTACCTGTTCCGAGTCCCCAAGCAATGAGAAAGAGATCAGATCCAACAAGGTCCCATCCTTCGGTTAGAGAAATGCATTCGTACAATCGAAGATTCCGTTGCCTTGGGAATACTGTATTATTAGTTTTTTATGGATATGGTTCGATCAAGTGGTCTAACATTTCATACTATCTTAGTATTTTCCATGTTTCTGATAATGTATAATTCAACAGTTTTAACACATTTTATTTTATGTGCTTTGTTTTTCAACATGTTTTATTTCACATGCCCATTTTTCTCATCACATACCTACTTTTTACAGCATGTTTTGTTTCTCATGCCTATTTTTGGCATGTTTTATTTCACATGCAATATGATGTGTGCCTTTAATTAAGAGCTATCCATTAATCATTCGAGACGTAGATTAGTTGCCTTATTTGCACTACGAGATCGCCTATTTAAACAATCCTGTTCTTATTCAGTTTTTCGGCTAAATTATAAAGTAACCATGATAAGCCTGAACTTAAAGCATTAGTTCGTTCAGTGTAGTTTAAACTTAGATAACAATCTGTTGATCATAAAAAGATCAGGAAAGAAAACAAATCAAAATTGGAACTTTGAACATGTTTGCTTTTCGAAATAACTAGGTTGTCGCCTTACAAGACAGATGGGAATGCTTCATAACACCATAAGGAATTAATTGAAATAAAGTTTTAAGTTCTTAGCATTCCATGCACAAGGAATGATTGTTCCATCCAACATTTCCAATCGATAGGCCCCCTCATTAATGACTTCCCGAACTCTAACAAGATCCTTCCAATTTGGGTCAAGTTTCTCTTGATTCTCTCGTGCACCAGTTGCCTTTAATTTCTAACAAACCAAATCTCCAGGCCTAAAAACCTTATGTTTCACCTTCTGATTATAATACTTAGCTGCCCTATGTTGATATGCTGTGACTTTCGCTCTCGTGACATTCTTGATTTCCTTAATACTGTCTAAATTTGCTGTTAAGCCGATTTGGTTAGTCATTACGTCAAATATTACGTATGTAGATTCAGCAGGTCTAATTCAATCGGCAATACTACTTCTGTACCTAGGCCAATTTGAAGGGCGTTTTCCCTGTCGTGGTTCTATGAGTAGTCCGATATCCCAATAAAACATCTGGTAACTCATCAGTCTATCTTCCTTTAGCTCGACTAACTTTTCTCTTCAAATTGCCTAAGATGATCTTGTTGATAGCTTCCACTTACCCATTAGTTTGCAAGATCTATAGGTGTATAATTTTTGTGAATGCCATATATTTCACAAAACGCCCGAAATTTGTCATTGTCAAATTGTGTCCATTATCCATGATTATATAAATGGGACACTGAACCTTAATATAATGAAGTTGAAAATAAAGCCCCCAACCTTCTATTCGATGATCCTTACTAAAGCTTCGGCTTCTGCCTGCTTTGTGAAATAATCCACAGCAACAATGGCAAATTGTTGTTAGGTTGTAAACTTCGAAAATGGTTTGAGTATGTTTAACCCCCATTAAGAAAAAGGCCAAAGATTAGTCAAACAGCACAATTCAATAAAAGGGGTATGACTTAACACCTTATGCTTCTAACATTGTGGACAACATCGAACAAATGTTCTCGCATCCTTTTTCATTATCGATTAATAATAGCCGAGTCGCAGGGTACGGATATACAGCGTTTGTGCTTTCACATGGTTGTTACATAGGCCGCTATGTAATTCGGATAACACTCTTCATCCATCATTCAGTGGGAGGCATCAAAGATAAGGTTAGGAGATATCGTACCTATATAGTTGATCATCAATCAGTTTGTAATTTGTGACTTGATTAATCAATCTTTGAGCTTCTTTCTTGTCATCAAAGAAGATACCATCCTTCGGATAATCTATAAGGGGATCCATCTAGGACTTCTCTCTTAGGCAAGGAGCTAATTTATGACTCTGCAGGACAATTGATAAACTCTTGTGCGGGAGAAACTTAACAAAGAGTTTGTCACTCAAATCAGGGAAATGCTATAGTGGCTAATTTTGATAGCTTGTCGGTATTTTTTGAATTGAAAGGAACTGAAATTCCTCTGCAAGCGTTTATACTATCAATAAGTACTTGCTCTTTTCCTTCTCCTCCATCGCATAACTTCCTTTGACTTGATTCATTATAAGTTGTGAATTAGAGAAAACTTCGAGTTTCCTGGCACCAACTTTCTTTGCTAGTTTGAGTCTGGCTATTAAGGTTTCATATTTTGCTTTATTATTACTGGTTGAAAATCAAAATTTTAAGGCATAATTAACCTTGACATTATGGGGTCCTTATAAAATAAGGCCCGCACCACTTCCCTCTCTAGTAGAAAAAATATCAACATGAAGATACCATATCGGTTTCTTGACAATTTATACGTTGTCTTCTTCACCTGTGAACTCAACTAGAAAATCCGTCAACACTCGAGATTTCAATGATGTTCTAGGTTTGTACTATATGCCATAAGCACTTAACTCCAAGGTATATTTCACCATCCTTCTTGAAGAATTTAGCTGTTGCAATGCCTGCCACAAAAGTTTATTAGTAAGTACTGCGATTTAGTGAGCTTTAAAATGTGGTTTCAACTTCCTTGTTGAGAGAACCATTGCTAACTAAAAATTTTCAATTTTAGCATATTAATGCTCCAATCCTTACAGGATATGACTTACATAATAGATTGATTGATGCTCCTTGCCATTGATTTGGACCAATACAAAAAAAGTGCTCAGCAATTGACTGATAAGTATAAATACAAGTTTTCTCCTAGGATAAGTGTCGAGAGTATTGGAGGCAATGCAACAAAATTCTTTAAGATCACTAAATATCCTTTTGCACTCATCCGTCCACTTGAAATCTCTCAGATTCTTTAAAATTTTAAAGAATTTTGCCCACATGTCCACTCTTCTTGACACGAATCTATTAAGAGCAGCTATTCACTCATGAGTTCCTGAACCTCATTTAACAGTATAAAGAGACTTCATGTTTCTGATCACATCAATTTGTCTTGAATTAGCTTCGATACCGTACTGAGTGACTATGTACCCTAAAAACTTTCCTAATGTAGCACTGAAGACGCACTTTTGTGGATTCGGCTTTATATCATATCTCCTTAAAGTAGTGAATGTCTCCTTAAGATTAACAACATGCTGACCCTTTGTTGTACTTTTCACAATTATGTTGTCAACATACATTTCGATGGATCTGGGGCTTGAATATCATAGTGACAAGTTGTTAATGAGTTGTACCGGCATTTTTTTAGTCCAAACAGCATCACCATATAACAATATGTTCCGAAATTATTAACGAATGACGTGTGAACTTCGTCTTCCTCATCCATTTTAATTTGGTCATAGTTGGAAAAAGCATTTATAAAAGAAAGTAAAGCATGCTTAGTAGTTGAATTAACCATCTAATTTTTTTCTCGATAGGGGAAAGCAATCTTTGGTATAGGCCTTGTTAAGATCCATAAAGTCTATGCACATACACCACTTGCCGTTAGACTTTTTAACTAATGCATAGTTAGCTAGCCAAGTTAGATAATACTTTTCTCAAATGAATTCTGCTTTTAAGATTTTTTAGACTTTTTCTTCTATGGCTGCTTGCCTATCAAGGGTAAAATGCCTTTTCTTCTGTTGAATCACTTTAACGCTTAGATCGATCTGAAGTTTATGTAACATAATATCTCTAGGGATACCCGGCATGTCTAAGGGGAACCATGCAAATATGTCAACATTATCCTATGGAAAGTTGATTAAATTTTGACAAATGTATGCTGACAAGGGTTTCCTTATCTTGATCGTCTTCTCAGGATCTTCTCCTAGTGAAATTTCCTCCATTTCATTTTCGACATTGTTTATGGCAACCAACTTTTCCTTCTAGATAAGTTTCAACTTGAAAATTTTCTTCTTGCCTTAAGGCCCTTATATATAATGGCCTTGCTAATTGTTGATCCCCTTTATATACCCCTAACTCTAGTGAAAGTAGGAAATCTAGTCTTGAGGTGGGCAATAGAAGGGATAATGCCGAATAAATGTTGATACGACCTTCTTATGGTTAAATTATATGGGGACTAACATTTGACAATAAGGAAATCCACTTTATCCTTTGTGATATGATCATCTTCAATTTGAATTGGTAGAGAAATTACTTTTGTCACACGAACGGGTTGATTGTTGAAAGTATACAAATTGTGATCTTAGAATCTCAATTGTACCTTGATCTTCGGTCTCATATGATTGAAAGCGAGTTGAAAGACAATCGTTATTGAACTTCCAATATCAATGAGTATTTTCTTAACTTTGAAGTTAGTAATTCTCACACTAGTCACGAGTGTGTCATTATAAGGCCTTTGAATGCATTCAAAATCTTCTTCTGAGAAGGAAATTGTGTTGTCAATTTTGACCTTTTTTCCCTAGATATTACAAATATAATGAATGGCATTAGTCGAGTTTGAGCAGCTTGACCGGCTAATAGTGGAAGGTCTGTTGACAATAGTATTAATTATACCATTGAGTGCTTTATTGGTGTTTCCGTCTCTTGCATTTTTCTTGGCAATAGCTGATCTAGTAACATTCTCTTTGTCTTCTCGTGTCCTTTTAGATGGTTGCTCAATATTTTCAGTATTATGCACCAAAAACTTACATAAGTGCCCTCACTAAATTGCATGCTCAATTGTGTTCTTAAGTTGGATGCATTCGTCAATGTTATAGCCTCTATTGTGATGGAAATAGCATACTTGTTGGAATTTCGCCTTGATGGGTTTCCTCTCATCCTTTCCAGCTATTGCAACATGCCTCTTTGCCCACTCACCTCCATTAATATGTCTGAAATTAAATGATTAATTGGTGTGTAGACCAAATATGTTGGAATTCGTGGCTTCTTTCTCTTGGCATTAAGACATTGGCCATCATTCATTCCGAGTCATTCTTTTTTACTCTTCTTCTTATCACCTTTCTTGTCTCCTTTGTTCTGATCAACTTCTTGGTAAGCCTTAATGATGTCTTCTTAATGGATATAAGATGTGGCTTTGGTTTTGGCTTTAAACTCCGCAAAAGTTCTTGGCTTATTTTTATCAAGAGACTTAAAAAAGTCTTCATAGGGCTTTATACTATCAACAATTGCGTTAAGAGCTACATTTATGTCCAACTCTTAAATTTAGACTATCTTGACCATAAACGTGGCTAAGTAATCTCCGATAGACTCATAAGATCTCAAGAATTCTTAACAGGAAGCTTACTTGCAAAGAAGTATTGAAGAAACATTTCTACTAAATCCTTAAAAGACGAGATCATGTTTAGCTTCAAGTGTTTGAACTATGTACTCATCGCATTCCTTGGTGTTGAGAGAAAAGCTTGGTAAGCCACGGCATCACTTAGGCCATGTAACTTGGCTAAAGTACAGTGGTACTTAAGGTAATCTTTAAGATCATTAATTCCATCATAGGTTAAGGTAATCTTCAAGATCACTGATTCCATCATAGGTTTCAAATTGTGGCAACTTAATATGTTGTGGCATAACTTCTTCTAGGATTTTAGGGATAAAATGGCTCTTCTTAATTTGTAATTATTTACTGTCATAGCAAGGGTACTAACATGCAAGGGTTTAGCATGGTGTACCTATTGTGGCTGCTTCCCTTTGTTATCTTTCTTAAGCACAAGAGCTGAAGGTCTCATCATAACTTCGACTTGCTTTCTTGGTAATTTAGAAGAATAATTTAAGTCGCCAGTGTTCTTAGTATGATGATCTCCATGTTCTTTGCTTTAACTTAGATAAGTATTACTATGGAGGAGATTAAGGATTTCTTTATGTTTTTTTGCTCAACTCTTAATTTTCTTTAGTTAAGTTGAGGTAAAGTTGTTCTAACTTAACTAAACATTACTCATCAGGATGGCTACTTTCCCCCTTAAGGTGGTGGGACAAAGTACCAACACTTGTATTTTTAATCACTCTAGTTATTGCTACGTAGGTGTATAAGAAAAAACAAACAGTACCAAATGTTGTTGTATGGTTTTTGAATGATTTTATTCCTGCAAAGAACAACGAGCTACAAGGTACCGGGGCTAGTCCGATACGGCTACTTTAATACCTTAGTCAGTAAGTACATTTTAAAGAAGATAAGATGAATAGTTATGAGTTATCAGATAGTTCTTACAATATTTCTTCTTTATATTTATAGGTGAATGTTGGGGGTTTGAAACAACAGTTAATTACTTGATTATTAAAACACATAGAGACCTTATGATCAAGTACATTCCTAAAATGTAAGAGTAATGGGTAGTTATGTAATGGAACTGTGCCGATGAATAACCATTTGAGCCACTTTAGTTCAAACCAGATATGGCCATCTTAGTTAGCCTTTGCTAAAAGATGAATCACTTGGCATCTCATTAGCTGAGTGGATAAGTGAATGTAACAAATGAAATTTGACTATCAACAGAAATAATATGTATATAGTAATATTTGTAAAAAATGCATATAATTCATGAAATAGCTATTTATGGTGTTTAGTTATATATTAGTCCCATAATAGCAATTATATAAAGTATCCCTATTAAATATACATATATATATATATAATTGATTTGTCATCCATTATTCAAAGATATGAGTTAGTATTTAACACTTGAATTAATTTCCCTCCAGAATACACTCATTGAGACCAATAAATGATAAGATAAGATCATTTCCTAACTCATTACACATTTATTCCGTTCCTTATTAATAATTATTGTATTACATTATAGTTTCACCCCATTTAATTGATTGAATGGTTAGTATATTCACATTAACAAGTTATAAAGGTCATTAAGTAAATATCATTAACGAAAGCATAATGAAATTTGGAATTTATCTCTTTAAGCCATTTTCCTTTAAAAACGCATCACTAATTCAAATGAGTTGCAATTTTGATTTCTAAAAATGCTTCTAAATATAAAAGATAAATTATCAGGGAATTACACTTCCATTTTATCATTGTAAGTAGCAGATCAATTTCATTTGATTTTCCCTTCAAACTAAATTAAACCATAAAAATATAGTTCAGTATTTTGTAAGTTTGAACTAAAACATATGATTTGGTTTGAGAATTTTTCTAAACCGTAAAATCTCAATTTGATTCAGTTTAGTTTACAAATTAAACCATATTTTATAGTTTAAAAAAGTATATTTATGAAACATATAATCTCAAATAAAAAGTATTAAATTGATTTAAAAATAATAAGTATTATCATAATAAAATTCGATGAAATTAATGTTTATGGGACTAAAAATTTTTAAATATTTGTTAATAGCTAAGTTTATTTATAAAAATAGTATATAGTGCAAATTTTAAGTCAAAAAATATATATAATTTATATATTATGGTAATTAAAAGTTTAATGTAATATATATGAATAAAAAATTATTTTAAGTGTTATATTATAATATAAAACATTTTGTTAATTCAAGTATTATAATATCTTTTATAAAATAATTTTGTTTGGTTTTACGGGTTGTTTAGTTTACCTTTTTAAATCGACTATAAATTTTTAATTTGATTGAAATTAAAAGTTTTCTAAATCATAGTGTAAATAAAAAAATTATATTTTGATCCGATTTGATTGGATCTATGAATTGATTAGATTGGTTCCTATTTTTGTGTTTTTTCTTTTTTTGCAGCCTTTTTCCCAAAAGATGGAAAAGTTGACGTAATGGTTTTGAGCGGTGACAAAAGAGTCACGGTTGCTGCATCCTGCTTTGTAAAACGAAGAAAATGAAGGAAAAAGGAAAAAATGGAAAACCAACCGGTGCAACCGGCAGAAGCCGGTCACAAATTGACTGGACCATAGGGAATGAGAGGGTGAAGGAAGAGGAACGTCAACGTCATCATCCTTCAACTTCAACGTAAGCCTTACATGGCTGCCAAGCTTCGGACATCCTTTCCACACACATGGACTTCACCAAACCTCTTACTCCTACTCCGACTCCTCCGTCTATCTCCTTTTCCATTTCCCTCTCTTTTTTTCACCTCCCTCACTACCCATCTCTCCTTCCACCTCCTTTGTTCCATTCCTTTTAACCATGTCTCTCCATCTCTGCAATCTCCAATCCGGCATCTTAACTTCACCACGCTTCAGAACGACTGCCACCCACTTCACATACTTCCCCTCCCAGAACCTCAAGTTCAGCTCTTACGCCAGACGCCACGTCCCGTCATGGTCTCCGGTGAATGTGAAGTGTTTGTCTGTGAATGGAGCATTCGTACATGAGAACCAAGAAAGATGGGGAAGAAAAGACCATGAGGTAGATGATAAAGTTGAGGCATTGGAGAGGGTTAAAAGATGGGTTGAGGTTGTTTTGTCGGTTTTACCGGGTGGGAGTTGGTGGGATTTGTCTAAGGATGTCGAGTTTCGGATTACGGCCAAACCGGTTACTGTTTGGAGAGCACTCACTCGGATGTGGAATTTAGTCGCTAAAGATAAATGGGTTATTTATGCTGCTTTCTCTAATTTAATCTTTGCAGCGGTTAGTTTTTCTGCTGTGTTATTCACTTATCTAGTTAGTATCTTCTCATGTAAATTGTTATGTAGTTATAGGAAGGTTTCATGGATAGATGTTCTCTCTCTCTCTCCCTTCTCCACAGCCTCCCTCCCCTATTTGTTGGTGTAATGAAGTAGTTATAATTGTGATTTATAAAAGAGGTAACCAAGAGCGGCAGCGTCCAGCAAAGGGCGGCATGTTGTGGTGATGGCGGCGGTTTCATTCGTGGTGATGTTGGTTGATTCGTGAGTGATTAAGGGTAGAAGAAAAAGATTTTTATGTTTTTTCCTAAAGGAAATCACCGTCTTTAGTAATTTTCATTAAATTAGAAGTTAATTTCCACGAAATAAGATCTCCTTAGTTTTACTGTTTTTGGCATGGTCATAATACTTGCATATGGTTTTTAACTGTTTTGACTTTGGTGGATTATATCACGAATTTTTGATGGTGTAGTACGTTGAGGTGACTGATAAGAAGTGCACGGCTACACGCATAAAATTTGGAACTTCAATCTAATTCAATCAAATATCGGTTTCAAGCTCGAACATGACTCATCATCATAGTTAAGCTTGAGATCGGAACACGTTTGATTGAGCTCAAGGTTGAGTCTGATTTCATAAAACTTATTTTCTACTTTGCATGCATGGTTTTCTGTGCCTGATGAGACATTTTGATACTTAGGCTCATCGAAAAAACAACCTGTTTATATTTGTTGTTGAATCATCTAATGGTATTGCATCCTTTTCTTTTCAGCTAGCAGAAGTACTTATACCACATTACTTGACATCATCAATATTTTCTGCACAAAGTGGAAACATTGCTGTCTTCCATAGGAACGTGTATCTCTTGGTTGCCCTTTGCGTGGTTGCAGCAATATGCAGGTTGAAATCTTGTATGGTCAAAGCCCCTTCTTCTTAATATTGCATATTGTAGGCAGAACTTCTCCTTTATGAGGATTAGGTTTGTCTTTCTTCTATCACATTGGAAACTTTCTTGCACAGATACTATTGAGTGACTATTTATGCAACTTCCATTGTCCTTCTTTGTTTGTGGCCTTCACTGTAAGTTCTTTGATGGTGCCTTTTTTTATCACCATGAAATTCTGAGTGCAGCGAAAACATCATATTTTTGGCTGGAGCTCTGGATAGATATATATTTAAATATGTACCGTTATTGTCCTTGCAATAGGGTTGCTGTTTTTAAGTTGTTGATTATTGTTGCCAATTAAGTTACTCTTTATGAGAGATTATGAATTGGATGGACATTTTGAGACTTTTTATTTTTCATCTAAATTGCAGTGGTCTACGTGGTGGCTGTTTCGGCATTGCAAACATGATTCTTGTGAGTTCAGTTGGTATCATCTTGTATAATAGGTCTAGACCTTGTTGGATTCAGTGAAGTTGAGTGTTTCTAATTAGTTGTGTGTTAAGGATGGATAAACTATTTATTAGTATAACTGCAGCAATGTTCCTCCTGTCTCTTATGTGAATGACTCTTACTTTATTTAGCATACCAGCTAACCAAATTTGTATATTGTAACAGCCATTTCATGAATTTGTGAAGTATTTTTCTTGGCCTTCTTACCCTTGGAGTGTCTTTAATTACCTTGTCTTGGCTGGTGACTGCTTGAAGTCTGATGGCTTTCTCTGTGGTTTTCAGGTGAAACAAATGAGGGAAAATTTATATTCTTCTCTTCTATCTCAGGTAGGAAAGTTTCAGCCATTGAGATTATATTTACTGCTCACGATCTTATCAGGCTTGCTTTCTATGGAATACTTTTTTGGAATGAAAAGAGAAAAAAATTTTACACTAAAGCTTCTGAAAGGAAAAGAGTGAGCACAGAATGACTTATATTGCTAGTTTTAGAGTGAAAGCTGCAAGATGTCACGGTAGAATTAGACCTAACTTGAAATTTGGGCAAATAATGATAATTACACGCTTTACAGAAAAGAATCTTAAATGAACTTATATGATTTTATACAAATATGAATTTTGCACAAGCCTAATACTGCCTTGACAGGAGAATGTGGAGTTCTTTCTTATTTATTCAATTGGTTATGCTACTGATGTAGGATATCTCCTTTTTCGACGGTGAAACTGTTGGCGATTTGACTAGCCGGCTTGGTGCAGATTGTCAGCAAGTATCACGGGTCATTGGCAATGATCTTAATCTGATTCTAAGGAATACTATTCAGGTTCTCTTTGATTCACAAAAGCTGTAGTTGTCTTAATAAATGCCAATAGCTTAACAAATGTATGTCTATTCTCATTTTGCCTCATTTAGGGGACAGGTGCGCTGATCTATCTGCTAATATTGTCATGGCCTCTTGGTCTATCCACTCTGGCTATATGCTGCACTTTGTCCTTGATCATGCTGACCTATGGGCGGTAAGATTTCACTTAGATCTGAAGATTATAATGTTGATGAGGGATGCATCCTGTTAACGGGGAATTCCTTTTTGTTTTTCTCCTTTTTTAGAGCTTTAGTTAATTGATGTTAATCATCTGAATGAACCAGGCCAGTTCATAAGGTATTTGAGCTTGGCTTGATATTCGCTTGAGTTTAAACTATTAAAGTATTTTGTTGTCTCCATCTCGAGCTTTTGAATATTTAGCTCTTCAAGCTTTTGGGTCTACTTGAGCCATTATTCAGCTTTAAATCAAATGGAAGCTTAATCTAGTTTGACATATTCCCTTGACAGTGATGTTGTGCATTCTCTAGATATTGAATTACTATAATACAATTCTTGTGGTTATGAGAGGCATTTTCTTGTGATATTGGAAAAGTTAACAGATAAGTAACCCTAGCATCTCTGATAGCATAACTGAGATGATGATGGGTCTTGTCCCTAGCTGTGGAAGTTTGGAAAATTCAAGAAAAGTCCCTTCAAGCTTCAATGTCTACACATATAATTGAAAAGAATCTGAATTTAATGAAAGTAAACAGATGGAGATGAGCTTAATCAAGCTAAGCGGCAATATGTTGAGGACTTGATTGAGTCAGGCTTGAGTTTTAAAATTTTGAGTCGAGTTTAAGCTCAACATAATACTATCTCAAATTGACTGAATTAAACCCCCAATTAGCATCTTGTCTAGCTCAATTCAGTGATTGAGCCAGGCTTGAGTTTTAAAATTTTGAGTTGAGTTCAAGCTCAACATGATACTATCTCAAATTGACTGAATTAAACCCCCAATTAGCATCTTGTCTGGCTCAATTCCGTGATTACATGGAAACTTTGCCTACCCATCGGAAGAAGAATAGTATTTTGAGGACATTTTGCACACTCATTGTAGCCTATTTGTATATATTCTCATTGGTCCTTTACAAAACTGGTGGTACTAAAGAAAAGAACTGGATTGGGTATCTTGATGGGCATGAGGTCTCATCACTTAAGAAAGATCTTTTTACATGCGCAGTGCTCTCTTTCATGTCTGTTTGTTTAGGTGGGATGGGGTGTCTCTTACTTATTCCCTCTCGAGTGTATTCTGTTCCGTAACAACCATGCCTTTTAATGCAGATATCAGAAAAAGTCAGCAAAGTTAATGCAAGAGTATACTGCTTCTGCCAATGAAGTATGATCTGATCTAACATCTTGATGATTGTTATCTCTGGTATCTAGATGAGCTTCATACTTATTTTCGATTAATCAGGTTGCCCAAGAGACATTCTCCCTGATTAGGACTGTTCGCGTTTATGGAAGAGAAAATCAAGAACTTGATAGGTGAATGTCAAGGCGGGATACCACCTCTTTTCATTAAATTGATCATTTCTAGTTGGCAAAGTTGATATATGGACTTTAACTGATATAAATGCCTGTCTCTCCATTGTCCTGAAAGGTACAAGAATTGGCTAGAAAAACTAGCTGGTGTAAGCTTGCGACAAAGTGCTGCTTATGGAGTTTGGAACTCAAGTTTCAGCACCCTTTACCATTCAACCCAGGTCTCTTCTTATCTTCATTTCATTATTGGTTCTTTCAAGCAAAAGTTTGACCCTCTTCTCCACTTATGGTCTGGGTGTCATTGTTATGCGCTTATAATATGCATGTAATAGAAATTAAATTAAAGTTGACATGGTATCAAACTGGTAGGTACATCATGGCTTTGATGTGTAATAGAAGTAGAGCTTTACTTTCTTCTTTTTTTAAAAAATAGAAGTCCATAATGGATAAATATACTCCAGTTCAATCAAATTCTTGGCTTACCCCCCCAAACCCCTAAAAACAAAAATATAAAAAAGAAAAATTAAACAGAAAAAAGAAGAAAGAATATTTTGGTACATATAGCGTTTGCTGGTCTGCATAGTGGCAGTGCCAACCATACTAAATTCTTATGATATCTCTTCAAATTCTATCAAAGGCTGTTTTTTTTTTTTTTTGGATGGTTGTGGTGCTGATTTTTGTACTTAGCAGTTGCTATCTGAAGGCATTTGTGTCATCTCACTTTGAGGAGTGCTGAAAGCATCATGTTGCACATTACTGTGCATTGAAATATAAATATGCATTGGACATAAAAGTAAATAAGAAGTAGTGATCGAAGACTTATTCATTGTGGGATATGGATGGCTGGGTTTATCTATGTTGCCGTTTTTATTACGGGTTGACAGTTATATTAAGTACCTGCTTGATTAGTGATAAAAGTGAGCGAGAAGTTATTTTCTTACATTATAATCTCTCTCTCCTCTTATTTCTTTCTTTCTTTTATTTTAAATTAATTTTTTTATAAATATTTTTTTTAATCTATCATCAAGAGATTGGATGGTTCTCTCTTAATGAATACTTAAAACATAATTTGCACAAACAATAATTCAATAACTTCCACAAAGAAACCTGGAAGCTAAACAAATGCAAAGCCTTTATCACTGATTTTGCCATTAATTGCCCTTTGACTCCAAATCCAAGGCTGCAACAACTTGGTGTTTGAGCCATAGTAATGGGGGATTCGTCAGACTTGAAAGATATTTTAGCTACATTTATCAAACAATACAATGAAGACCAAATTTAAGAGTAAGGTTGAAGAGAAAGACACAGAGAGTTGGGAGAAAATGATTAACAAGAGCTTAAATTTGTGCCTTAAAAGAGGTTGTTGTTCAAGTTAGGGGGCTTAGGTGGCTGTTACCTTTCACAGTGGAACTGGAGGTCCATGGAGGAGGGGCAGATTCCAGCAACCCAAATTTGAGACAGGCAGTTAGTGAACTGATGTGTAACCCAACGTTTGCTGAGATTGTTGTACCTCTTCAAATCAAGTCGTGCCAATCTGATTTGGTGCATGCAACCCACACCTGGAGGAGGTTGAGCCAATTGCAGGCAACCTAATGCATTGCTAAACATGCACAGCCTAGAGCATGCACCCTGATCGTGTGACCTCACTCGTGGGGCTTTGATGGACATCGCAATGATGTGCATCCTACTCGAGTCAATGATTGCCAACGTCCTCTTACCCCTTGAAGGGCCACCACTTTCCGTTGAATGAAGTGAAGACTGCTTTAACCCTATGAGTGAGCATATACAAGATTTAGTGGCCAACCTTACCTGCTTGGTGCATTTTGACCTGTATTAGTAGGCCGTCATGAACTTTGACACTGTCCCAGCATGATTTGGTAGGCCAGCTTCAACAACCCATATTGGGGAAGTTACCTAGCTTCAGACAATTTGACTATGACAATGGACCAGAGTGGCACAATGAGCGTATGGTTCCATGTTACACAAGGCTAAATTTGCCACTTTTGACGATTTAGATGGTCTATCATGGTGGATGAATCAACATGAGCAGTTTTTCAAAACTTGGGCATGCCAAGACATGGCAAAGAAGGCTTCCTTCCACTTGATTGGAAAGCACAGTTGTGTTTCTACATATTCGAGTGACACAAATATGACTTGGCGAGGGTTTGCCCACCATTTTAGCTTGAGATTTGGACCACTCCTACATGGAAATCCATTGGTGACTCAATCAAGCAGAACTAAACAGGGATAGTGGATGAGTACCTGAAGAAGTTTCAGTTGTTGGTAACACGGATGCCTCCAATGACTCCTGACCATCAGGTTACTATTTTTACTGCAGGTTTATCAGAGTTGACTAGAATTGATGGAAAACTACAGAAGTCCAAAAGACCTATAGACAAAAATAAGTTTGGCTTAGACCTAGGGGAAGAAACCATTGATGATTACTTATAAGACAGGATTGGGAGTAACTGAACCACAAGGATGGTAATAGGATTAGCATAAGTCATTCGCACAATGCATTACACCATTCATGATCAGGTGATTGGATAGTGAGTAGATGGCAGAGCATCATACCATGATTTTGTGAATTAGTTGTGATGAAACTTTCTTTTGTGGGCATCAGTGCAAGAACCTGCTTGTCTAGGAGCTGGCAGAATTTTATGCACCATATGAACCAGATGAAAGCTTCAAAGAATTCAAGAGATTTCAGTAGTGAGGGCAGTAATGTCGTATACTCATTCCTTCAGGAATATGATTAAGCTGGGGTGGGCTGGATTTATTTTTGTTATTGATTTTCATTATGGGCTGACCTTCTTTTACTAGATTAGACTAAGCTTGTACAAGTATATGTTTGATCAGTAATAAGAGTGCTCTAGAATTTATTTTCTTCTTCCTTGCCAAGAGATTGGGGTCTCTCTTAGCGAGCCCTCAAACTGCTATTTCCATAATCCCTAGATCTGCTAATAAAGACCAGAATCTGAACAAATGCAAAACTGTTACAATTGAATTTGCATTAATCACCCCATGACTAGATCCCAAGCCCATTGCCTCCAACATTAGGCTAAGGTAATGGCATGTTGCGCCATAAGTGGTCAAGTAAACTTGTTCGAGTGTTGAAACTTGAGCTTTTCTCTGGGTAGTCTATATAAACAAATTCATATTGTCAAGTCAATCATTTGAGAATTCAAAGGTCATTGACAGCTGAGGGAAGTATTATTTACATATTGTGAAGGTATGGGGCTAAATTCCTCCTCAATCTCAGGAAAAGTTTTCTTTTCCACTGCCAATATAGCATTTAGGGAAATGTATCGAATCTCCAAAGCAAAAGAAGTTTTCTGTTCATGCAATTTAGGGAATGCCATTGAGCTCTTACTTTTGGTTGTTTTCAAGCAATGAAGCTGCATTGAGTGGAGTATTGCTGGGAATTTATCATATATTAGGTTTCTTACTTTAAAGGTTGAGCTATAATTGGTAATTGCCATATTCATCCTTGAAGAACGGCATGCATCTGGTTTTGCTAATTTGCTTATGTTCTTCCGTTTTTTTTCTTAAATAATTATATATTTTATATTTATAAGTGATTGTTTGGGCTGCCTATATGGTATAATAATGTGGGGCAAAGTTTTCATCTTATTTTTATAGAAAATAACAATTTTGTTCTATGTTCTTTCCCTTGGTTTCTCTTGTAGGGCAGTTCCATTGTTTGGTGACTTGTTCTGATCTATCACCCATTAAATATCTTCTTGACAACATCTTTAGAGCTAACCTCTTCTAATTCTTTGAAGTTTCAAATCTACCACTTTTTACATGTTGCTCAATGTCCGCTAAATAATTTTTCTTGGAAGTTACTAGGCATCTAAGCTGCTGCTGGACAAAGCATCACAAATTATGTGGAAACAAAATATAATTCTTGTCTATTATCTGTTATTTCTTGGCCGTTAAACTTAGTTTTTGTTCTCTACTTAGAGGACTTAATGGTTGTTTGTTTATCAAAAATAGCAGTACATCCCTTAACTTTAATTACATGTATGTGTCTTGCGTATCTATATGGTTCTCTACATTTGGAATTAAACATTAAGTGTGGGATGGTTAATATGATTTTGTGATGTAAAATTACCTGGGAAACCCTCAAAACTTTTTGTAATCAAGTCCTAAAACTTTCTGCTGCAGCAGTCATATCCTAAAACTTTATAATACAGTGAAATCAAGATGCCATGTGGCACTAAGACTACATATTTTGATATATTCTTGCCATGTGATATGCACCTGACATTGACATAGCATGCTACATGGATAGAACTATATTTTAATTCAAAAATTCATATGCTTTAGGGAAAATGTAAGTTACACTTTTATTTATTAACATTTGCCTACTTTTCTATTTTAGTTTTTCAACCTTTTTCTTATTTAAATTCTCAATGTTTTCAAAACCTTATAAAAGTAATAATTCCACCAAATCCGTTAAATTATCCTTTCATCTATGATATTTATCTCATTTTTATTACTACTTTTCGAAAAAGAAACATCTAACTGCTTTTTCCAACAGAAATAAAATATAACATCCCAGATATAGATAAGATAGAGAGGTAGGAATTTATCTAACGAACCAGACTTCGAATAGGTCTACAATAATTGATCTAATATAATAATAATATTAAACATATTTTATTATATAATATAATAAAAATAATAATTAAAGCCAGCCACATTGCCTTATCCAAAACTAATGAGAAGATAATATGTGCCCAAAATGTGCAACAAAAATTAACGGAAGTACTACTTCACATAGAATGGGGAAAAAAAGTTGAGGACTTAAATGGAGAAATAGGTGAACATGGAGAACCAAAAGAACTAAAAGTGTGTTTTCCCCTTTTGGAAAATTCAAAGGAAAAAAAAGTTTAGGGAAAAGAAAAACCTAGGCTAATAATTACATGAAGGCTATTTGGTCAACCCTCATGATGGGGCTTATCACCACATCCTATTTTAAAAAAGAAGGAAAAATTGATCTCGGATTTAAATAGGTCATTTTTAATGCGACATGTATTTCGTTTTCTAAATTTGAGTGTGGTGGTAGACGATCCACCCATAGGTATAAGTCAATACCATCAACCTTGGTTCAGTGGATAACTTCCATTTTTCTTCTCTATTTTTTCTTTTGCTTTTTGAGCGTGAGGCAAATGGTAAGCTACTACCAACCACCTTAATTGGATGACAATACATTGATGGCCACATGGCCAAAGAGGGTACTGCGATTGGCTGCTGCCCACTGTATCTTTCTTTATGTTTTTATTTTTTTATTTTGCTTTCTTCCTTTTCTTCCCCCAATTTTCCTCTTTTTTTTCTTCTTTAAACTAATAATTTGAGAATCAGTTTTAATTATTAGATTTCGAAAATTAATTTTTGCTAACATGGCATGATAATCAGCTCCATGTGACACGAAATGTGCCAAAAATATATCAAAATTTATTGTCTTAGTGCCACATGGCAATTTAGGAATTGATTGGGCAATATTGTAAAACTTTAGGACTTATTGATGCAGTTGAAAGTTTCTAGGACTTAATTGCTTTTAACACAAAAGTTTTGGCCTCCTCGATCAGGTCTGTATCTACTAAAACTTTGATATTTGGCCATAAATTGTGTTAGAAAATAAGAGAAAGCAAAAGAGGAAATACAATGTGTTTTTACTATGAAAATATGGTTCAACTCGATTTATGAGAATCTATTTGGTGGAGCATAAACTAAACATCCAAAACATGAAGTTGTCAATGTACAGTTGCTAAGGAATACATATTTCCATTTAAAACTGTTAATAAGAAGAAGAATACATATTTCCATCTAAAACTGTTAATAAGAAGAACAGGATGAACAGAGTTTCTTAAGTCTACCAGCATGTTTTCTTTACAGGTCATTGCTGTGCTGATTGGAGGGATGTCTATTCTGAGTGGTCATATAACAGCAGAGAAACTTACCAAGTTCATATTGTACAGTGAGTGGCTAATTTACTCTGCATGGTGGGTAGGGGACAATATATCTAATTTGATGCAGTCTGTTGGGGCAAGTGAGAAAGTCTTTCAGCTTATGGACCTCACAGTCAGTCAACAATTCACCTCCAAAGGCAAGTAGCCACTTAACTTTGATAATACTCATGTCTGACATCATGTGAAGCAAATAAAAGCTTCTCCATTTTCTAATAATTGCTTTCTCCATAAGGCTTTTCGATGATTATTAAGTTCTTTGGTAATGTCTAACATTCATTGCTTCGGTTCCTGAATTTGAGGTTGATATGTGATGTTATGCTGCAACAGGACTAAAGTTGCAAAAGTTCACAGGACATGTTGAATTCATTGATGTCTCCTTTCATTATTCTTCAAGGCCCATGGTACATTTCTTCTCTGAAACTCCTCCCAAGTAGAGAGATCAGTGCTCAGTTTTCCAGCTCGTTCCTTAGTTATTTGAGTAATTGTCATAGTCAACATATACTTGTGATTGTTGTCCAATCATTTCCTAAACTCTTTCTGCTTCCTAGAGGAAGCATATTCGAGGTTGTGGTTGATTCTGCCTGTGCCGGAGGGCTACATTATGTGGCCTGTTCCATTATATGGGTTTATTTGGATTTGCTGATTCTGTTGCTGGAAATATGGTTTTGAAGTGTGTATAACATTGTCTATAAGTTGGAAAAGCTGTTTTGCCGATTGCTTTGCTTTTGATTTTGTGATATACTGAGGGAGAGAAATGACAGGCTAGGAGAAAGAATGACCTGGTGGTTTCTTAACAATTATTGGCATTTCTTATTTTGTTAATCTATAGCTTTTTTAGCATTTTGTAACTCATGATATTTATGATTAGGTACCTGTCCTGCAACATGTAAACCTTTCTGTGCACCGTGGTGAAGTTGTTGCAATTGTAAGGAGTGCTTCTCATGTCATTTTCTCCACTGCAACAAGCTTGTACTTAAACCTATTCTAATTTCCTGCAGGTTGGCCTGAGTGGTAGTGGAAAAAGCACACTTGTGAATCTTTTGCTCCATCTGTATGAGCCAACAGATGGTCAGGTGAAAACTTCTTTCTTAGTGGCAAGATTAAGGAAAAGCATGGTACTCTAGCAACTTCATTTTCTCAGTTGGAGAGAATTAGTGCAAACTTATTAAGAATAAATCATGTAAATCATGATGTTAATTCAAGCATCTGTTTTAAAGATTTTGTGGAACAGTACTATCTGGAAGTGAAATAATATGTAGCTTGATCCTGCACCCATGGATCTGCCTTGTTGAGAATGCTTTTTTCGAGGGAAGAAAATGAAAATTGGTTAATTGGTTCAATTATGGTGAGGAAGCTCTAAACGAGAGAGTAGACATATATACAAGTGAGGTGTTTTACTTGCTAGAAATTATAGCTGAAACTCATACATGCTTTAATTGGCATTAATTACTTTAATTGCAGATTTTGGTCGATGGCTTTCCTTTAAAAGAGTTGGACATCAAGTGGCTGAGGGAACGTATTGGATATGTCGGACAGGTTCTATGCATACCTCTTATGTGTACAAGTGCATTTGTGGATTTATGCAGTTCTAACCTTATTTTTTCAACAGGAACCGCGGCTATTCCGTATGGATATTAGCTCTAACATAAGATATGGATGTAATAGGGATGTTAAGAAAGAGGATGTGGAATGGGCTGCGAAGCAAGCTTATGCTCATGACTTCATTATGTCACTGCCAAATGGTTACCAAACACTTGTTGATGATGATTTGCTCAGTGGGGGACAAAAGCAACGTATTGCCATTGCTCGAGCCATCCTTAGGGATCCCACCATTTTAATTCTTGATGAGGCCACAAGTGCATTGGATGCAGAGAGTGAGCATAACATTAAGGTCTGTACTGGATACATCTTGAATCTTTGAAAAAAAGAGGTTTTATCTCACAGATAGGAAGTGATACCGATTATGGTCTACCCAGGGTGTTCTTCGTTCTGCCAGAAGTGACTTTGCCACAAAGAGATCAGTCATAGTGATTGCACATAGGTGAGTTTGCTGATGTGTCTTTCCTAGGCTCCTTGGTTGGTAATTAATATAAATATTTTTGTCCAAGGGCTGCTTAATAAAATATTCTTGCAGGCTTTCCACAATACAAGCTGCCGATAGAATAGTGGCAATGGACCATGGGCAAATAATTGAGGTATGACTTTTCTTCTGCCCTGTTTTCGGTAGAAACCTTACCTCACAGGCTGAAGTAATGGGGTTCTATCATGTTCTTTTTGAGATCATCTTTCCATCCTTTGGCTGCTATTAGAAAACGATTGCCAGCATCTAGGGTCCACAAAACTTAGCATACAGGATGAATTTCCCTTTAGAGGTGGGTAAGGATTTGTTTGATTTGGTGTAGAACTTTCATATCTTGTTACAATGTCATTGTGACATCATACATCGCCTACATTGTCCACCTATGTGTGCCTCATCACATCACCTAGTTTTGCAGTATCGTGTACTTGGTAAAGAACATTGACGTTTAGTCAGGTTGGATAAAAAGCAAAACATTCATGGTTATTTCAGCTGTTGGCTTCCCCATTTACTGGGTTAACCTTGGTCATGTTTTCCTTCTTGCATTTAGATGGGCACCCACAAAGAGCTTCTCCTGAAAGATGGCTTGTATGCCCAGCTAACTAGAAGACAGGCTGATGCTGTGGCATGATTAAAAAGTGCAGAATAACGTGGATCCTTTGTTGGGATTTCTTCCTCAGATGAAGTAGAGGTTTAACCTCTTGGCTATGCTGTTATTATTCAAGAGCAAACAAGGGTTTTTGAGGCAAGTGACGTGGTAGACCATTGCTTAGAAGTATCATTCTTAATGCCCTCTCTTTCTTTCTTTCTTTTTTCTTTTTTATTATTTTCATGTGGTATATAGGGAACAAGAATACAGATCTGGATTGACTCTTTTTTCCCTCTCCAGTCCAGTTCAATTCTTTTAAAAATTGTTAAAATACACAAACAAATTACAGGCTTATAGTATAGAAAGCATTGCCTGATACTTCTAGGTTGTTACGTATGATGCTTACGTCTTTTCTACCCTTTTTTTTTGGGACCACATACATCTTTTCTACCTTAAACATCAAAGTCAGCACCTCTTCAAGGTTGTTCATTTTTTTTCTTTTTTCTTTTTATTATTATTATTTTTTTTCAAATTGTTCTTCCTAGAAGTACCAGAGATTTTATCAAAATTTTTTTTGTCTTTCACAAAATGATAAAACCTGGCATGTTATTTTGGTAGTGTTTGGTTTGGTTTCCAATAACCTATAGGACAAGAGGGCAGTACAACTACAATACAAATTTCCTGTAACATGTTCGGTGAGCTAAATACAACACAAGATTTTATTTTTTATTTATTTTTTTATATCTTGTATATTTTTTTGTTATACATAAGTACTATATTAGAATAGCAATCTTGATAATTGTAATATTTATATTATCATGTACTTATTTATTTATTCTCTCTCTCTATTCCATTTATATTAGAACTACCATTGTCATCACTGTTACATTACCACTACTGTCGTTGCTATATAAATGACGCCGTTTTCCATCGCCGCTGCTGCTCTCGTCTTAGAACCATCATTGTCTTATTACATTGCTATTGCCATCACCTTGTATCACCAACATTACTATAATACACAAACATTTTTATAGTAGTGGTAATAACGGTGTATGAGATTTTCGTGGTGGTGCAATGATGGTGAAGCAGCGGTATGGCGGCAAAGGCAGCAGAAGTAGTGGAGATCGTGGTAGTAGTGTTAGGTATAGTGGCGAGGTGGTGGTAAGTTGAAAAAAAGTTGTTAATTTGAGTTTTGGTTATGAGATTTTATTTTGGCATATGCAAAATTTTTTTGCAACCGATTCAATTGAATGTTTAGATTTATCTAGTAGTCCAGTACCAAACTTATTTTGTAAATGAAGATATTGTTAAATTGCGATATATTGGACAAAAATCTTTAGTCCATTGTTTAGTTTACATATTAGTCAAACTTATTAGATAAAAAGGTTTTGAGGGATAGGAATAAATCTAAAATTTTGTATCATATATTTGGTGATACAAAAATCTATTTTACAATATAAAATAAATGTATAGGTGAAATTCTGAAAATAACTTTATATTAAGTTTCCAATTTGCATTGTCGAACTTTAATATAATTTATAATACAAACAAATTTTCTTTTTCTTTTTTTCAATCACAAGACTTGTCTAGGATTGGATACATCTAACAAGGTAGAAGAGTGTTACACTGTTTCATTTTTCTTGTATTATAATATCCAAGTTTCTTTATATTGTTAAGTACTTTCTAACTGAATGCTACCTAAATATGGTTTAGATTTCATGTAGTTAATCTTTTTTCCGTTTTATTGGTGTCTACTTAAATCTTGCATTTGGTAATAGTACTATACCAAAAAAGTGGAAATATAATTTCATATATATGTTTTCTAAAATTAATTATTCAACAAATCTTAATAAAATTAAATTTATCTATCATTTACTTTATTAATATTTACAAAAATATCAATTAGAATGATTATCTTTAATGCTTAAAATATGTCTTCTCAAATATTTTTACTTAAAAGTAAGTGAAATTTCATTTTTTAATTATAATATTCTAATCACCATTTGCATAATAATTATAAAATAAAAATAGATAAGATACATGTAAAATAGTTTTTAAAATAGTAAATTTTAAACAGATATAAATCAAATATAAAATAGATGTAGATAAGATATAATTAAAAAATAGATAATCCAAATAAGATTAAAATAAGTTTTGTTCAGACCAAACTCAAAAAGTTGCTAATCAAAGGCTACTTTTATGTTATAGCAAGATCTTGTAGAATCTTATTTAAACTTAAGTAGCATGCAAATTTTATCATCAATTTCAATCCTAATGTAATTGTAAAATCAAATTTAGGTTTATTATAAGTGAATATTAATTTAAATACTTCTTTAAGCACATTACAACCAAATGGAGTAATTGGGATTTTAAATCAATCAACAATCTAGTTTAGTGATTTTATTTTTAATATCTATCATTGCAAATGTTTTCCTTATTTTAGCTTTAATTTGTGCAATTAAGTGATTGAGACAATATAACTTGTAAATATATTCCTCTTTTTATCAACATATTTTTTGTCTAAGAGGAATGATGCTACTTGTTTTTCATTATAAGTAACTATTAGGTTTGCTATAACCTTTCACTATCATCCAACTTACTAAGGCATTTGCTCTTGTTCAATACATAATGATTGACGTTAACTTTGGTTGGTTAATCTAAGGAACTTTTAAAATTGGTAATATGACAAATGTACTTATATGCTTGCTTAGCACTTTTCTTGCTAAGTAATGGTTTATAAATAATGAGCATATGTAGTAATAAAGTGCATTGTGGTAGTTTTTCATAAGGTAAATTTTGAGAAATGCTCTAGTACAAATTATAACTATAATAAAAGAAAAATGATTGCTGTGGATACCTATGTATTGTAGTAGTTGTCAAATGAGAGATCTATTACAAATTTCAGGAGGGAAAACTTTGTAGAAAGGAGGTAAAAACTAATAAGAATGGTATATAAGATCATTACATAGAATGCCTTTTCCCTTTTGCTCTTTATTTGAGCTCACACCACTCAAGGCTAGTCTTATTCTTCTCATCATCATCATTGCTTTACATCATAGAAATTAACAAACAATGAATACACAAAGCTATAGCAAGTATGGTATAGAGAGTATTTACCGTTAAAAATTATCAAATGTGCCTTCTATCTCTATCATAGGGTTTGCTTTCATTTAAAACTCTATTACATGAATTAATAGGAGATTCAATAGCATTTGCTAATGTTGAGAGTTTTGGATTACTAAGGCTAAGGTAGGCTAGAGTTACATCTGGACTGTACTTAGGTCATGCATTTAAGTTTTGATTTTGACACTCTTATCAATGGTAAGAGGTATAGATGGTATGCATAGTAGATTTGAGTGGTATCGACTATGATAGTTTCCTTTATTGAGAAAGTAGTGCTTTAGTAGATTTATGATTGTGATCATTTAGATCTATCTCAAGAGATGGGTTATTCTAGTGTATGTTAGTCTCCTAATCTTTTGAATTTTGTAGAGGACCCAAACCATTCTCTTAAGAGAAGTCCATCATTTTTTACTAAAATGATCCTTATTCTCATTATAATATTATTAGTAGTATCAAATATGCAATCTCAAGAATTCTTTGATTTTGATATGATTTTGGATAAACTAAGGATTACTATTATCTCTATGGAGAGTATGTTTGAACAATAACGTTGATCGATATATAACAAACATCAATTGCCTTTTTTACAATAATTTCATGAAAACATTAGAAACACTTTTTAACCCTTGTATATAGAAGCTATATGGCACTTTGTCTAAGTTAACCCAATAACGAAGTTTTTGATAAACATCAATATCGATTTGAGGCTTTAGTGGTGGGACTTATAATTCATTGCTTTATTTTTATATTAAAACCCCATATTCAAAGAGTAATATAGATTTTTAAACCTAATTTTATAGTGGAGGTTATTTAGCTTGCTAAAATGTAGGAAGTAGATATCTTTATTTATCTATTCTTTTAGGTTAGGAAGCAAATTCTAGAGCATCATCATTGTGATTATATTTCTTCTTTTCCCTATTTTACATGCTTCTAATTTCCTTGTCGCCGCTGCCCCCCCCTCTCTCTTACCTTTTCTAAACGTTTTCTTCCTCTTACATATTAGAATCAATTTCATTTTCCTTCTCTTAAAATGTGATTGATCACTTGATTATACATGCAAACTACTTCCACTATCAAAATAATAGGGTCATAGATCTTTTTTATACTATTAAAAAGCACGCAAATACTTAAATATAAATTTGGATAACAGAGAAGAAAAAACAATTAAATGAAAAGAGGATATCTAAAATAGTTAAGACCTTCTCTCTTTGATTTTGCTACTTCTCTACTTCATCAAAAAAGCTGCGACATTATAAGAGAATTATATCGTAATGAAGAAGCTAAGCAAGTGACCTAATAGCCTTTGACAACACCTTCTTATCCATGATGGTTATATAAGCATAGAGGAAATTCTTGATTACTTGATGGAAATCTCAAAACGATAAAGATATCTTACTGAACTTCTTGGTTAAGATTATCGAAAAACCATGCCAAGAACCGATAAGGGCGATGATATTGGTATGGGTTCGATTTTATTGAAGGAACAAAAATAGAATGAGCTTAGTGAGGGTTTTAGCGAATCCGTAAGCTACCTAGTCGGATATGACGCACCAATTAAATCTTATATGGTTAAATCATTACATTGATATAATGTAAAAGAAATAACTAGGGTTGCTCGCCACAATTCTAGCTAAAAGAGTGATGGATTGCCAACCTCCGGACCCCTTACTTGCATTCATCTTCGAGGACTATAGTCTCTTGCTTGAAAGATTCTCTCTTGTTAGCTTGTTAAGGATAAACACCAATACGCGGAAGAACAGTGGGCGAACTCTTTGAAGTACTAGCTTAGACCTACTCTACTTTGCATGGACCTCTACTCAATCACTGACTTCCCTAGTACCAAGGCTAAGGTGATTGTGTATCGAGCCATGCTCTTCTAATCTATAGACATGACAAGTGTTAAGGTCGAGTCACCAAGTAATGAGGTTAAGTCCTTAACATGCCGAGCTCTGCTTATTTAGCCTATAGAGTAACAACATCCATTATTCGTCTCAGCAACTTTATGTACCACTCATTAGTAGCAGTCGCAACATCCATATAGCTCAGCCGCAACACCCCAAGATTCCCTTATGCGAACTCATTGACAAGCTGCCACCTGTCCCTTACTTTTCTGATATTTGTATGATATTCTTTTTCATTATTTGTGTTATTTACCCTTTTCATACATACTAGGAACCTCTTTCTTCATTGTTTTTTATGTAATCTTCCTTATTTGTATTATTGCCCTAAATGACATTTTGTAAATAGTCTTTTTACTATAGCCACAAGGCATCTTAAATTCTTTCTGATATTGAATATACTTGTTCTTATGAGATACTCTTCTTTGAGTACAATCCATTTATACTCTTATTTAATCTTGCCGAGTAGCTCGAAATTAGTAGCAAGTGAAGTGGACTTTAACATTAGCTTGTGAGTCATATCGAGTAAAGTGTTAAATTGTGTTGTGTTCGTTGGTACGTCATATCTTCTGAGCAATTTCACGGAAGCTACTATGTTTGACATCTTTTCCATTCTATCTTATTCGATATCTCAAAAGACTTGCTTGGTTACTACTCCTTACGGTAAGTTTTAGTTCTAGTGATTACTAAGCTTAGGTACATCAAAAAGCTTACTATTCCTTATGGTAAATTCTAGTAGTTATTAAGCTCCTAAACACATCAAAGAGAAAGCTTTTTAAGAGAAAAGACTTAAATGGTTTTTCATTAATGTACAAAATCTGTTTAAAACCCTATACATGTACTCTATTTATACATAGTGGCAAAGTTACAAATAAAATTACTAAAAGGATGTTTTAGTGGCATTCTCATAATACAAAATGAAATTTGAGGATAATTTAGGAAAAATACAAGAAATAGGAAGTCCAAATAATATAAGCAAAAATAAGTAATCAAATAAGATATCTAGGTGAAGAGCTAATAAGCTAAGTTAATGAGTTGTTGGATACTTTGAAAACTTGATTTGGGCAGTCTTAACATTCTGGCCGACCTAGTAGAGCAGAATAGCCGAGCAGACCTGACCTAACCGAGTAGACTTGAGTTATTCATGTTAGCCTTAGCCATAAAGAGTTCGTACGTAGGTCTCCAATATTGGTGGAGCTCAAAAATAGTTCTTTTATGCATGAGAAGCTCACAAACAAGTCTCCAATATAGCCTAAAACTTGGCAATTGGTTAACTAGGTCCCTTGTATCATATCATCTCTTCTCGTTTAGAGAAGTTTTGACTTGAAACTTGGCAATTGGTGGCTCTAAATCTTACTAGGATCAAATACCAACATGCAAAAATAGAATATAAACACAAAAAAGAGCTTAAGCTCCTCCACTAAAGTTAACATTAGCCAATGCTCCTTCCATTTGTCATGAGCTTTATCAATCAAACTTTTCATGGATCTGATCAACTACTCCTTGGTAGTTCCAGTAATTATCAATTAAAGGAAGTAACACAATCTCGAGGTCATACGAAAGATCATGAGTTCGTGAATCTTATACAGGTAAGATGTTAAACTACTCTTCAATCTCAAGTGCTTCTACCTCTTCATGCTCAACTAACTTGGATCTCAAGACCTCCTCATTTACAGTAATTAGCTTCCCCTTTACTTCCTCATAAGTGAACTCCTATTCCTTCCATCTACACATCTAAAATCTTTCCAACACAAGAGTACCGAAAATCAACATAACACATCCCCAATACATTTATTTATCACCACAACCTTAGAAAACTCCAACCAACAATTTGTAATAACTCACAAGCATAACACCACTACAACTTATATCAACGCCAAATAAGCTCATTAGAGGATTAAGACGTAAGGGTCTGAAATGAAGAAGACAAATATAGTAGCACTTAGAGTTATCATATGTAGTATATATAGTAGGTAATGAAACTATGACTGGAACATGGGGTTTAGCTGCAACTCAACTTGGTCCTCTTCATCTCTATTGCTTGCTTCTCCAATAATTGCTGTGACCTCAACTCCTCATTCAATACCCTTTAATTTGGCATTCCTTAGTTGCATCATTTTATCCTTAAATACTTTAAGCTGTTTTTCAATCGTCTTCAGCTGATCAAGCATATTAGAAACTCTAGAAATGTGAGCTTGATAAGAAAATTCTACCCTTAAGGCTATTTGGATAGCCTCACCCAATGTCCTAATTTTGTAAAGGTCAAGACTTTTAGCAATTTTTGGATTCAACCCCTTCACAAATCGAGATATGGTACAAGAACAAGGCTCATACAATTCACATCATCTCAAGTGTGTCTTGTACTCATGTACATATTCTTTAACATTCATATGTCCTTGCCTCAACCTTGACAGTTGTTCATATAACTGGTCTTGATAATGTGGTGGGACAAATTTTCTTCTCATTAAACACTTCATTGATCTCCTTGTAATTTCTTCCCTATTTAAAATTCTTTCTTTCTTCACATTCTTCCACCAAACTTTAGCAAAGCCCTTGAGTTACATACTGATTATATCTTCCTTCTTAAGCTTATAATATGGATAATCTCGCAAAATTCTTTTTACTTGAAATTTCCAATCCAAATATTCATCTGGAAGACCATATCCATCAAATTTTGGTAATTCTGATATTCTTGATCTCAAGTCTTTGTAATTATAGCCATGACCATATCGAGCTCTATACGCTATTTTAAATACTTGATAATCTAATAATAGCTTGGTACGGTCACGAGTCTATCTTACTCTCTTCACTAAACACTTTATTGCGCACATACTAGTCACTTTAGCATAAAATACACATGTTCTCAACTCAGTAAGAATTACATAGCAGCGACCATTATAGCAGCTTGGCATGTGTATAGGGAAGTTTAGAACTTTTAACACTAGGTAAATCAGCTCGGTAATGATGGCACCTAACTACATGTGCTTGTAGTTTATGATACTCGAAAGTAACATAGCTTAACGATTCAATGGCTTATCTCAGCAATCAACTCAATACAGTAATATATGTCCGATGCGTAGCAACTCGGTTTCCTCTTCAAGCCGATCACTAAAGCATTGTATACGCACAACAGAATTAGCACATAAATTGAATAACCTTTATCCCATATTAGCTCGGCTTGACACGTATACAGACATGATAGCACTTGTTTGGATTATACTATAAGCCTTTAAAATCGCATTTAGAGCAACTATACCTTGATTTAGGGCATTTAAGAAAGCCTTATTCAATTAAACCCAAACTTTCCGATTAGATTAGAAAAGTTAGTTAAAGTGCCCTAATGAAGTTAAATTGTAAAAATAATGACCAAAAATCCCAATTTTAGCCTTAGAAATATAATTATATAATATAACATAAAACTCGTCAGAACTTGTAACGAAGACTTAGAGATAAGTTAATTAAATTATAAAAGAAAATAATATAACATAATATACTATATGAATATACATGTATTTTTATGAATATATCCGATATATATAATAATTATACTCATAAATTAACCCAAAATTATATATAATATGTGATTAACTCATAAAAATAAATAAGAAATGTCTTAAAAATAAAAGACATGCTAGAAACATTATTATGTGCACATAATTACTCATTACGTGTATTGTATATATAGGAAATGTATACATATATTAATAAAATAACTAAATATTAATATAATATATATAAAATAGTAAAAATTAACCTAAAAATAATCAATATATATAAAAAAAAAACCTTAAGAAAAATCCCTATGACCAAAATCAATATATATATATATATATATATATATATGACTCCTAACATCATTTGAATATTTTAGAAACCAAATCACATAAAGTAAAACTCGTGAGAGAAAAAAGAAAAAAATAGGAAAAATTAGAAAAAGTAAAGCATTCAACGCCCTACCTTAATTCCTTAACCCTAGGTAATTTGTTGTTGAACCTTGCCAGCCCCTAGTAGCTTATCCCCGTGTCGTTGGTCCGATATGCCCTCATCGTTCAACGATGGTCGGAGCTCCAATGAATACACAATTTAATTTTGTACCCTATTTTCTTTGAATTTCTAAAAATATTAAATTAATTTAGAAAATTATGGGAAATTTTTTTTTTTAGATTTTTTCAGATATACTTTCATACTGTATTTTTATTTTTGTAAAATTTTGAATATTTTATATACTTGCTTAAATAAGTTATTATTCACCTAAATAATGTCGTTTTAAGCTCAAAATTTTTTTATAGAATACATATTATGTATAGTTAATTTCTATGTAACTTGATTTTTAATTCAAGTATGTTTAGTATTTATTGTAACTTTTGACTCTAAAAATAGGGTAAATCATGAGATAAATTGATTTTTGCAAAATTAACTAATGAAATTAATAACCATTAACTTCTGGAGATTAATAATAATGTCAAGACATATTAAAAATAATTTTGTATAAAAGTAATAATATTTGTTTAAATAAATGTAATTTAAGGATAAAAAAATGTAAATATGTGTATACAAGGGATGAGCCCGACATCATGAAACCATCTACTGACTAAATTCCCTATATTTTTATGAGTCTATGAAAATTTTCGAAGATTTATTTGATAACTCGAGCTATTTATTATGAATTTCTCTAGTTAAATAGCTTAATTTACTAACTGGGGCATGTTTTTAGTAATAATAGGCTAAAATATGATAAACATTATAATAAAACCTATACACATACATGTTGACCAGATCTGATTAGGATGGGTTTTTATCACATTTTATGATATCAAACAACCTGGACTTTGGTATACGTGTGTTAGGGTTGGATATTACATATATTATTCTATATTAGTAAATTATATAAAATATAGTCCATTTGCATAATATGAATATAATATGATAATACTTATCATAGGAGCATATCAATATATTAAAAACTAAAAATACCCTGTAGAAGTCATATTTTACAATAAAACTCGCAGTACGTATTGTTAAGTTTGTACGAACCTAATGACATCACTTTTACTAAAATTGAATAATCTTAAGTAATATAACATATATTCCTATAATCTTATGATAACCCTATCATGATTGAAACATAACTTGACTAATTAAAAGTACATTTCAATATGATTGAAACAATATATTATAAGTAATAATATAATTACGTATATTATTAATACTCATTAACTTAATATAACTTATATAATAAAACTATAATAAATATATATTTAAATAAAACTATAATAAATATATATTTAAATAAAACTATATTCCATCATATAAGAATAATAATATACTTTAAATATATATATATATCTTTATAATGACATAAAAGAGTAGATAAAACTCTAACGTTTTTGTAACTCTTATGAAAACTAAATCTGGGTTTTGAATACATATAGGGTCTCCTAGTGAGCAAAATGTCAACAATACGGGCTTACCATAGTAAGCATCAATATAAGTAAGTTGAGATCGTAGTTTTACTGCTCTTGAGATACTATATCAAAGTATTTGAAGGCTTAAAAGTACTTTTGCTTGTAGTTGTAAATTAGTACACATAAAATTCACAACTCAAAGATCAATATGGCACAATTTAGCTTGCAATTGTATAGTTTGGTTAACTCATAACTGGACAACTACACCATACTTTCCATAGTATCGTCACTCTTACAACTTGAAACTTTTAAATTGGCCACTACTCATGCGAACAAACACCAATCCACTAACAAGCCATCGTTCGCTACTACACAAGTCATGCCTACAAGCGATTGTTCATAGCACTTCCAAGACACCACACGTACAATTCACGGTTGTAATTTAACATTACGTGATTGTAATTTTTTAATCTATGCAAGAAAACACAGTAGCTCTACACCAATATAATAGTTGCAATTTTGTAAATCGTACAATTGACAGTTATGATGCTTTGAATTTGCACATGCACCTGCAAATTCTTAGGAAGGAAGTAACCCACAAACACTGCCACAACTTTACGAACACTTCCTAGACATACCTAAGAACACCTATAATTCGTGCGATACCTTTAATAGGACTATCTATACTACTTTGTTGCAGCTTCTAATAAAAATTCTACCCTTGACTCGTTACTCCTCTTTGTTCTTTCAATTTTTTTTTTAAATAAATAAATCAACTACTACTAACTCAAAACCCTAAGTGTTGAACGATCCCAAAACAAGATAATGGAACTAAACCACCTGTCATTTAATATAAACCCCAGAAGATGCCTTTAAACAAGTTTAAGAGCATGAACTTGACAATTCCTCTTTTAGGTCCCTTGAAATCTGTTACAAAAGATATGTAATAGTATTGTAATTTGAGAAACTTAAAAGTTCTAGGTGTACACAACTTTGGTTACTAAATAATAAAATATGGGGAAATCAATTCCTCGAATATGTGTAACAACAATATTAGAAGTTAAATCTCTTGTGATTGTGTCTGCGCTCTGATACCAAGATGATGCACCGCACCAAGAACCAATAAGGGTGGCAATATCAAGATGGGTCCGATCCTACTAAAGGAATGAAAATAGAATGTCTTTAGTAAGGATTTTAGTGAATTCATGAGCTACCTAGTCAGATATGACGTATTATTTATATCCTACACTACCTAATCATCACTTTGATATGATGCACAAAGAGATAATTAAGGTTGCTCACCATAACCTTTGCTAAAGAGACTAATAAGAGCTAGTAATTGAGAGTTTTCCAAGAGAAAAGACTCAAAGAGTTTTTCATTAACGTGCAAATCTATCTAAAACCTATACATATGCCTTATTTATACATAGTGGCAAAATTATAAATAAAGTGACTAAATGGATGCCTTAGTGGCATTTCCATAAATAAAAAATAAATCACGAGGGTAACTTATGAAAAATACAAGAAATAGGAAGTTCAAATAACATAAGCAAAAATTAGTAATCAAAGGAAATATCTGAGTGAAGAGTTGATGAGCTGGGCTAATGAGTTGTTGGAGACCCTAAAGACTTAATGTGTATAGTCTTGAAATTTTAGTCGGCTTAATGAAGTAGACCAACCAAGAAGACCTAACTTGGCCGAGTAAACTTGGCATGATCAAGTGGACTTAACATAGCGAACGGACCTAAGTTGTCCATGTTAGCCTTAGCCATAAAAAGTTCATAGGCAGGTTTCCAACATTGGTAGAGCTCAAAAATAGGTCTTCTATACATGAGGAGCTCACAAACAAGTCTTAAATATAGCTTGAAACTTAGCAATTGGTTAGCTTGGTTAGCTTGGTCCCTTGTATCATATTAATTATACTATCATTATAAGTTTAACATAAAGAATGCGGTAAGTTTTACATTATCAAACCGGTTACATCATGATATTGTATTTCAAGAGACTTTTGTACCTATTACCTATTATTGTATTACTTAACAATATTACATTGAATATCTATCAAATGTTAAGTTTTACTAGAATCTTTCTCTTGTTTAATGAGGGTATGCATTGAAGTGTCTTATGGATAGTGAATATAAAGGGATTTGATAGGAATCAAGCCCTTGGACCAATCACTCATAGCTAAACTAGAGGACTCTAAAGACTCCCACAGAGAATATTAGCTTGAAACCAAAGCCGAGATGGAGATCCCTATGTTGAACTGATCTCCTGCCAACCTGTTTATCAGATCCTTACATGTATTAGATATGTTCTTGCCCATCAACGATGCCTTATTCTAGAAGAGAGCCTAAGATTATCGGAGTTGAGCCATCAGATTGACCACAGACATTTGACGTCAATACAACTGACTTCTCTATAGGAATAATTGACCTTCGACTTAATCCAGATCAAGTCAGCCTCTAACTGCAAACGTTATTCTACTTCCGCTTACCTTGTATCATATTTCTCTCATCCAGCTACCAAGCAATACGTGTCTTTTGACATAATATTTCAAAATGATTCCTTTTTTTACCCCTTTTAATATGTCTCATGTAACCTAATTGTAGAATACCCTTTTGTCTTTTTATGCATGTAAAATAACTCTAGTAGATGAGTATATAAACCCGTACTTTCTTGTATGTAGAAAACGAACTACTCAATATAGAATTATTTATGTTAAGCAATCTTAGTGTTCTCATTATCTTTCAAGTCTTATCTATTTGCTTTAGTAAGGAGTAGTGGTGAGTGAATCTTCAGTTTGGACTGGTGTATCATATCCGGTGAATTATAGGCCAAGTAGGATCAATTGGTACATCATATCTATTTGATAGCTACCCTAACTTTGTTAGCTTTTTTTCCTTGTTTGTTTTCAATTTGCTTTGTTGTAATGCTTCTCCATGTGTCCGACTTTAGAGATACATCAGCTTCTCTAGTAATCAGAGCATTGTTCTACAATAGAATGTGTGAAGTTACAATGAAGTTTGGGTTCACCGTACTGTTAGTGACTATTGTGTTCCTTCTGTAACTGCTGTAGTATTTTTTTTGTAAGTATAGTTTCATTATTACTTTGTTTTTCATTACAAAAACAAAGCAGATTCGCTACCATTCTGTTTGAGTGATTATTAGGTATTAAAGTTATTAGTGAGTTATTAATTTGTCCAAGAAGTATTGTACTATATCAAATTTTAGTATTCAGGGTATTATTAGTGATCAAAGTAGTGGTGCTTAACCTAATCATGGTCGTAATGATAGTAGCACCCCAGAGTCGGTTGGTGACAAACTTAACAGATTAACTAACCTTGTTAAGAGTCTAGTCACAGCAATACAAGTTAATAGACAACAACCCGATGGTGTACAGTACCATAACCTACAAGAAAATACCCTTAAGAGACATTATGGCCAAGATAATTGAGCCAATTGCCCAGTTCGACTACAACGAGTTGGAGGAGTAGCAGACCAAGCTATTAAACGAAGACTAGAGTTGGAGGAGATTGAGGAAAATGATGAGGAGTTGGATGTTAAAGAGTTTGGGGAGGAAGAAGAAGAAGAAGAAGTTAACTACTACCAAGCGTAGAGATGAGGATGCCGAGTCCCTCGAGGGCTAGACAATGTCAAGGTCTAAATCCCGCCCTTTAATGGAGATGGAGATGCAAATGAATACTTAGAGTGGGAAGAAAAGGTCGAGAAAGTGTTTGAATATTATAGGTATACGGATGCTGTCAAAATCTGACTTGTTGCACTAGAGTTTACTAGGTATGCTACTGTATGATAGCAAAATTTGAATGTAGCCAAAACAAGAGATGGAAGGCAAGGTGTTAAAACCTGAGATGAGATGAAAAGGTTGTTAAAAGGTAAATTTGTACCCAAGACCTACCTACAAGATACATTTGCAAAGTTTGCAGGAGCTTTGCTAAGGAAGCTGATCTATTGATGACTATGTCAGAGAGTTCCAAATGCTTATGATCTTGGCTGACGTAAAAGAACTTGAGACTCGAATTGTGTAGGTTCATCTTTGGACTTCGATATGAAATTCACAACATCATGGAGGTGTAGAGGTTTTATACCTTAGAAGAGACAATAAAGATAGTGTCAAGGATTAAAAAACAGAAGAGAAGTGCTCTAAGCTAACCTGGGCCAACATTCTCTCGATCTCTAGTTCTATGCCAACTTATTCCTGCTGAGCTAAGGAGGCCATATAGGGCTGAGGATAGGAATGACCGATTTGATGACAACTAAGCAAGCCAGTACGGTCGAGCCGAGGTTAGGCCAACCTTGAGGATATATGAGAAAGGGCAAACCTTCAAACAAAAGACTAGTGAGGTTAAATGCTTTAAATGCTTGGGCTTTAGACATATGGCTGCTAAGTGTCTGAACTGACGCATCATGGTACTTTGAGGAGATGTAGTGGATAGCATTGATGAGAGCGAGCCCGGGAAAGAAGAAGATGTTGGAAAACTTGAAGTTGAAGAGGAAGAGAAGACCTGTATCTATGCAACTAGGAAGAAGCGATGACCCTCACCTCAAGTTCCTTACCGTACTCTAAGGAGGACCAAAGAGAGAATTTGTTTCATACCAAATGTACCATCAAAGGCTAATTATGTATGATCATTGTGGATGGGGGAAGTTGTACTAATTTTATTATACAGTCCTTTGTGTAAAGGTTAGGAATGCTAACCTCAAGGTATCCCCGATCTTACAACCTGCATTAGCTTTATGATAAGGGTGCTTTGCATGTAACTGAACAAGTGACAGTATTGTTCAATGTTGGAAGTGTTTATAGGGATGAAGCAATGTAAGATGTTGTCCCAATGGAAGCTTCACATCTACTACTTAGATGACCTTGGTCATTAGACTGACGTGTTACTCATGATGAGTATAAGAACACCTATGTCTTTGTTAAGAATGGAAAGAAGATTATGTTGCAACCCTTGATCCCGTCAGTAAATGAAACTTACAATCAACTCACTGAGCTAGTAAGAAGAAAGCCTTAGTGATGAGCCAAAGAGAGCTCTAAGCTATTGAAGAAGTTGAAGAACCTATGTTCCTGTTGATTAGAAGATTGTTTGAAATGAAAGATTTAGAGGATATCCCTAATGAAATCTAAAGCTTACTAAACAAGTTTTCTGATCTGTTTCCTAAAGAACTGCCTAGAGGATTGCCTCCAATCTAAGGCATTGAACACTATATTGACTTACAGCCAAGTGCTACCTTGCCAAACCGACCTGCATATAGGATGAACCCTAAGCAGGCTACCGAGTTGAAAAGACATGTAGATGAACTCACAGAGTAAGGATATGTAAGGGAGAGCATAAGCCATTGTATTATACTAGCCCTACTCATCCTTAAGAAGGATGGAACATAGTGCATGTGCATCGATAATTGAGCAATCAACCGAATTACTATCAAGTACAGATACCCAATGCCGATGCTCAATGACATGTTAGATGAGTTTCATGGTGCTAAGATCTTTTCAAAGATTGATGTGTAAAGTGGCTACCACCAAATTCGCATGAGATTGGGCGATGAGTGGAAGATTGCTTTCAAGACTAGGCATAGATGTAAAAGGTTATGATCAGTTAAAAGATCCGATCAATCCTAAATTATAAAGTAAAGCTAGAAATATTAGTAAAATGATCCCATAAGTTTGAATTTAAGAAAATAAGCAATAAAATAAAAGACTATAAAAATTCTAAATTTTAAGTAAATAACTTGTCATTTATCGAAAATGCGTAAAATGCATTTCGATAATTAACGGATCTCTAGAGATAAATTATATGTATACTAAAAATCATAAAATAACCTAAATAATATTTAGGAATATTTATTTGTACTATATATGAATTTACATGTATGTAGAAATACCCGTAATTACTTAAAATACGCGTAATGTGCTAAAATCATACTAAATAATTAAAGAAAATTCATAATTAATTAAGGAAAAATTAAGAAAAATAAGGAATGCTCCAGATATAGGTTGCGGCGAGGGTGAAGTCAGTGGTTCGAAGGTAATCGCGGGAGGAGCGAGGTCTCCATTGCACAAACCTGGGTTTGGTCGTGAGCTGTTGCATTAATGGCAACTCCTCAACCCGGATTAGAGCGGGCGCAATTTTTCTAATCTCACGACTGGCCGAACAACGTCGTGCGATGGCATTTGCTTACACATGCATTGCATCTAATAAGTTGATTGAAAACCTTATCGTGTTTATGGTATAGTTTTAAGTCCTTCATCCTAACTTACTGAGTTGTGGTTGCTCACATCCCTATAGATGTTATGCAGGTGCTGGCTAAGAAGCGGCAAACAACTACTCTGAAGCTAGCAACTGCTGGATCCTGAGAAGTGAGGAAAAACATTGAAGAATCAACACATATGTTATTACTTTTCATTTCTGAATAATGTAATAACTGAATTATAGTGATTATATATAAATTTTCTCACTTTCTTAGGTAAATGAATTATTTAAATTATAAACTATTTACTTCAAAGCGGGTTAGTCGTGGACGCCTTATGTAGATCAGGTCTAAGATAGCGGTTGTAAGGCCAACTTCTATCTTATGATGGTTTACACGGCGAGGCTGTTACGACTATGCCGCTTCAGGGCGTGACAGTTCTAAATTGGTATCAATGCAAAGTTCTAGTGAACTCGCTTTGAAATGAATAATTAAAAGAATTAGATATTTTAGGAGAACATTGAGAGTGGGTAGAAAGCAAGGGATATTAAAGTATCATACTACAAATTATAAGATACGTAGTGACTATGACACCACATTAAGATAGGCGTTAATCATATTTAACTTTAGTAATAGGATCATATGGAGAAATAGGTGAATAGGTGAGGTGATTCAAGTGGAATGAAAGAGAATCCCTAATTTAATCCAAAATTGACATGTGGAGAACAATATTACTGAGGAGTTTGTTAATGGAGTTGTGTGGAAATTGATGAGAAGTGATGAGATTTATGGACAATAACGGAGATCAATCTGAGTTGTAGCATAATAGGGAATCATGTGAAATTACTTGTTGAATAAAGATGGTTTGGAAGTGAAAAATTGTAACTCAGATGACACTAGTAAGATATGTGTAGTAATGATAGAAGAGAGAGACTCTATTCTGCTAATATGACTTGTACTACAACTAGTACATCATATTTCTTTAGATGATTAACCCCAAAGATTTATTAAATGGCTTTCACATTTTCTTAGATCAGTTGGAGTAGGTTAAGATTCTATATAGTATGGGAATATAGTATATGAGGTGATAGTTGATAATAGCATCGAGGAGTTTAGTAATGATAAAGTATAGGGAATGATTACTACTTCTGCTTTTTCTATTGAAGTATAATGTCCTAAATCACCAAATGAAAATGATACTTAATGAATGGGAAGATAAATGAGGTGGAAATTTGAATGATTAATACAATGTACTAGTTGGTTATATATTTTGTCAGGAGTTAGAATTGATCGTATGATTAGCTATTCATATAAGTTAAGATCCTATTGATCTATTAATAGATATAGTAGTGCTCATTGATGGATGTGTATTCTTTCGATATGTACATATGCCATAATGTATTATACCCTTGTGAGTAAAATATAAAAAGGGATTGGATGCGTCTTAGGTGACCGATTTTGGAAGTGCTTTATATATGCAAGAATTGATGGTTTATTGAAGTGATTTAGGTTGAATAAAGAAAAATCTTTAAGTTAATATAGATTTGAGGAGTAAAGAATATTGATAGAACTGATTGGTGAGATATGCTAATATTGTGGATGAAATTCCTAAGAAGTTTGTTAATGAATTTGTGTTGTAATCGGTGAGATGCGATGAAATGACGAGACTCATGAACAATAGTAGAAATCAATTTGAGTTTTGGAATAAAAGAGATATGGTGATATGCATTGAAAATTAAGGTGAATCCAAAACTTATAGGATTTCTGAGATGATCTCAACTTGATGCTTAGTATAAATATGAGGTAATATAATTTGAAGTGAAATAAAGCATGGTATAGAAGCGGATTCTAAGAAGACAAAACATCGAGAGGGAAAAGTTAGAAACTAATTCAGAAATGAATCAGAACTTATACTAAAGATATAACCAAAACTTAATTCAGAAGTAAACCTTATATAAAATGAAAAGGTGGTATAGGAGATGACAGATAATGACAACATTAAAGAGTCTGATGATGAGAAGGTATATGAAATGATCACTATATCTAATTTTCCTATGAAAGTATAAAGTAATAAATCAATGAGTGGAAATGATACTTAATTAATTAGAAGACAAATGTGGTAGAATTCTGTTGAATGAATAGTTGTTATAGGTAATTTGAATTATGGATATAGTATGATAGCTGATCATGTTTTCCTGGAGAATTATAATTAGAATTGATCCTATAATAGTTATTTATATATTTAGATATTCTAATGATCTCTTACTGGATGTAATTGTGCTTCTCGACGAAGTATATTCTTTTGGATATGTGTAAATACAATGACGATTGACATATTTGTAGTTAGGAGTGTAATAAAGATCGAATGTATTTTGGTGATTAATTTTGGAAATCCTTTATATATGTAAGAACAGTAGAAGGAATAGTGCTATAAGGCTATAATCAGATTAAGAATTCTTAGGCCTTTAATGAATCATGAATTGAAGTCTTATTGTTTGGAGTGATAATTTAGTGTAAGTTAAGCCAAATGAAGATGAAATGGATTATGAGATTTTTATGTAGTGCTAAGGCAAGTACAATGATATCATTATATAGTACTTATAAGTGGTAAATAAGATAGATAGTTATCAAATGATACATAAGAAATGAAGTAAGATTGCTACGTAAATTGTAACTGAATATATATCCAGGCACCTTAAAATAGTAGTAGGATGGGTAACAAGCAACGATGGAGATGGAATTAAAGTAACAAGTTAGAGATGATTAGGACTTTTGATCAACAGTTATTTAGTTATTTTAAGGATCAATCTGGAAAGGTATAACTCTCTAGAAAGTAAATTTTATGAGATAGTTATCTATTAGTAAACTAGTTATGATAAGGAATGTTGATCATAGATAGTATTCAAGGATTCGAGCTTAAAAGGATTAGAAGATAAGTAGTGATTTCATTGAAAGAGTCTTCTTTGATTTTAGTTGAATGATGATAAGTATGAATAAAAAAGGATTGGTTGATGAGTACCTTCACCGTAGAATATACAAATGGATGAAATGCAAGTATAATGATGATAATAAGGTATTCATTCCCTATAAGTTAGAAACTAGTAAATGGAAAATGATTTAAGGTGATTGAGATTATCGTTACCTATTAGTTTAGAATTTATATTGGAGAAAGGATGGAATTTAACAGGAAAGTTATTGATGGTAGATTATGAAAAGTTTGTTCATATCTATAAAGAAGAGACTGAAGAAAATACCAATAAGTATTGAATCTACTAATAACATATAAGGGTTCAAATGTATTTCTGAAGATTATTTTGTGGATATCTAAATTCCATGATTAAGTTAATTAAGAATCAAACCTATGGTCAAAACTTTGTATTGGATGTTGTAAACAAGGCCTTAAGAGTTAGAGAAGTGACTGTCAATTTTTAGAATAATATTGGATTGGAATGATATTAAGATAGATTTGTGCATAAATTGTCTTCATAGAATTGGGAGAAACGTATGCATGCCAACTGTATATGAAAATGCTTGTTGTGGTATTCGTCAATAGTATTTCGATATACAAAGTATTTGTGGCTAGCATTATTGAAGTAGGGTGATTATGAGTAGTATATTGAAATGGAAGACATGTGATTTTTGGAGGAGAGAAGACGTTTTTATTAAGCTTATTATATTTGGATAAGAAATTTCGGTGGATATTAAAAATGTTGAATTGGTGATTAAAGGAAAAATCCATTGAGATAATCCAGTATACGAAGAAGATATGAAGCTACAATGTACTTCATATTAGCAATTGCAATAGGTAATCCAACAGGGACATGGCAAATCTGAATTGTCCAATTGTTGTTGTTAAGTCTCATGTCATGTTCATTCTATTTGTGTATCCTGTCATATCGTGTCTGGTCCGGTAATAATCTTAACACCATCTCTTTTGCTGAGTCTGTCAGTCAAAAATTGTATTTATCCTACTCAAGTCGAGTCAAGTCAAATCAAATTGAGTTGGTAACCATCTCATTTGAATCCGAGATGGAGAAGCGTCAAGATTTGCCAGATTTGCGAAATTTGCTTTTGTTGATCCTATGTTAAGCTATATGAAGAACAAATGAGAAGCTATAACAGTAGTATAATCAATCATTTTGAGTAGAAGATTATGGATGAGAGGAAAGGTGATGATATGAAGTAAATTTAGAATTGCTAATGATTACAAATAAAACTTAAGAAACAATCAAATAAGGAATAAATGGAGAATAAACCAATAAGAAGATTTGAGAGGTCATAAAGCTAAGTTATAAGATAGTACAATAAGATTAGAGGAGTGCGGTAATGAAATATGCCATGATTAATATTAAGGCAAGGAATACAAAGGAAGGAAAATTAAGAGATTGAGTAAAGGTCCAAGTAGGGAAGAAAGAGAATGTTAATTAGAAAGCAATTCGAGAACTTAATCAGTAGATTACACAGAAGTTTTATTTGATGATGGCTCAGTAGAATAGAAGATGGGATTTGAGGTTATGAAGTAACCCCAAAAAATACTAGATAATCAGGTTCAGAAGTTCAAGAGTTGAGACATGGAGTAGATAAAGATACAACCGGACGAAGGTTGAGATTTAGAAACTAAAGTAGTGAAAACAAAGTATTACATATGGTTTCTTCGATTTTTAGAGTGGTAGTAATATATAAACTATTAATCCTAGTAAGTAAGCAAAACATAGATATACAGTAGTTTCGAGGACGAAACTATTTTAAATGGGGATAAATGTAAGCCCCACAACTAGTCTTTCAGGGTTGTGATCGGCTGAAAGATCCGATCAATCCTAAATTATAAAGTAAAGCTAGAAATATTAGTAAAATGATCCCATAAGTTTGAATTTAAGAAAATAAGTAATAAAATAAAAACGATAAAAATTCTAAATTTTAAGTACATAACTCGTCATTTATCAAAAATGCGTAAAATGCATTTTGATAATTAACGAATCGTTAGAGATAAATTATATGTATACTAAAAATCATAAAATAACCTAAATAATATTTAGGAATATTTATTTGTACTATATATGAATTTACATGTATGTAGAAATACGCGTAATTACTTAAAATACGCATAATGTGCTAAAATCATACTAAATAATTAAAGAAAATTCATAATTAATTAAAGAAAATTCATAATTAATTAAGGAAAAATAAATAAAAATTAGGAAAAATAAGGAATGATCCAGATATAGGTCGTGGCGAGGGTGAAGTCTATGATTCGAAGGTAATCGCGGGAGGAGCGAGGTCTCCATTGCACAAACCTGGGTTTGGTCGTAAGCTGTTGCATTAATGGCAACTCCTCAACCCAGATTAGAGCGGGCGCAATTTTTCTAATCTCACGATTGGCCGAACAACGTCGTGCGATGGCATTTGCTTGCACATGCATTACATCTAATAAGTTGATTGAAAACCTTATCGTGTTTATGGTATAGTTTTAAGTCCTTCATCCTAACTTACTGAGTTGTGGTTGCTCACATCCTTATAGATGTTATGCAGGTGCTGGCTAAGAAGCGGCAAACAACTACTCTGAAGCTAGCAACTGCTGGATCCTGAGAAGTGAGGAAAAACATTGAAGAATCAACACATATGTTATTACTTTTCATTTCTGAATAATGTAATAACTGAATTATAGTGATTATATATAAATTTTCTCACTTTCTTAGGTAAATGAATTATTTAAATTACAAACTGTTTACTTCAAAGCGGGTTAGTCGTAGACGCCTTGTGTAGATTAGGTCTAAGATAGCAGTTGTAAGGCCAACTTTTATCTTAAGATAGTTTACATAGCGGGGCTGTTACAATTCTGCCGCTTCGAGGCGTGACAATAGACTCTATGAATGGTTGGTTATATTGTTTGGACTTACTAATGCACCAAGCACATTCATGAGGTTGATGAACCATATAATGCGGCCTCTAATTGGATAATGTATGGTTATGTACTTTGATGACATATTGATATATAGTGTCAACCTGAATGACCATGTTCAATATCTTCATGAAGTATTTAACATTTTGTAAACTGAGAAGTTGTATGGAAATGTGAAGAAATATATGCTCTACTAAAAAGAGGCGATCTTCTTAGGGTTTGTTATGTTAAGGGAAGGACTCTGGGCAGATGAGGAGAAGATCTAAGCTGTTTTTGAGTGGCCAACACCAAAGAATATCACTAAGGTTTGAAGCTTTCATGGCCTAACTTCTTTCTATAAGCAATTTATCAAAAACTTTAGTACCATAGCAGCTACCTTGATCAAGTTGGAAAAGAAGAATGAAGGGTTCAGGTAGAACGATTGAGCTAAGCAAAGCTTTAGGGAGATCAAGGAGAAGCTCACCTCAGTGCCTGTCCTTTCGCTACCAAATTTTGACAAACTTTTCAAATTGGAATGCAATGCATTAGGAGTAAGAATTGGTGCTGTCCTCATGCAGGAGCAACGACTCGTCGCCTACCATAGCAAGAAGCTTAGTGGTCCTGCTCCAAACTATTTTATATACGAGAAAGAGTTGTACTCTCTTTACGAGCCCTTATTGTTTGGCAATACTATTTGCTGCCACAAGAGTTAGTTATTTATACAAACCATGAGTCTATGAGGCATCTCGGGACTCAAAATAAGCTTTCAAAGAAGCAAGCCAAGTGGTTGGAGTTTATGAAAGGTTTCTCGTACATCATTTGATATAAGAAAGGAAGCGCGAATGTGGTCGTTGATGCTTTGTTACGATAGCAAACCTTGCTGACCATTTTACAAACCAAACTATTGGCATTCTCACTCATTACCAAGCAGTACGCTCATAATCCTCATACTAAACTATTCCACGCATAAGCTATTGATTAGGGAAGCTCATAGTTGTAAATTATCAAGATACTTTAAGGAGACCAAGACCACTAATCTGTTGAAGGAGAACTTTTACTGGCCAAGTTTGGCTAAGGATATTCATAAGGTAGTTAATAGTTGTGAAGTATGTAAGCGAGTCTAAGGGAAGAGAGAACCCTATGGAGAATACATACCGCTGCCAACACCAACCTTACTTTAGACTGACCTTAGCGTAGATTTTGTCCTAGGCTTGCCCCGAATATCTAGAGGCAAAGATTCTATTTTTATTGTAGTGGACCACTTCAGTAAGATGGCGCACTTCATTCTGTGCCATCAGACTAACAATGCTTTATATATCGCTAATTTGTTTTTTTCGGAGGTTCTCCGACTACATGGGGTACTAAAGACTATTATCTTAGATCAAGACATAATTTTTTTGAGCTATTTTTTGGAAGACTTTTTAAAAAAGACTTGGAACTAAACTTGTATTTAACTCTAGTAGTCACCTCCAGTCTGATGGCCAGACTAAAGTGGTAAATAGGACTCTAGGCAATCTGCTCAAAGCCGTCATAGGAAAGAACTTGAGGGATTAGGATTTGTGCCTACCAGTTGTGGAGTTTGCATACAACCAAACTATCCATAGTTGATGGAAATCAAGCTACTAAGCCACTGACCTACAACTGAACCTAAGGATTAAAGGGATTAGCAAGACGAATCCTTCTGTTTCAACCGACCCCTCTCAAAGTTGAATGCTTCCTTGCTGAGCCACCCTTTATGCTGAGCTGAATGACTGCCCATCTCTTTATAGTGCGTCAAATTGAAGATTACTCACTTGCGCTCAAGCCTACTAATGACTCGGCATCTTCCTTACCGAAAAGTTGAGATAAAGAGACTTTGGACTGACTAAGCCACCTTTGCTTAGATAAGCAAGCTATCCATACTTTTTGTCTATATCTTCCAACAACCTCACCAATGTAGCATCGCCATGTATACAATATCATGTGTAGAATTTGTTGCACCAATGATTATTTTTCTTATATATTTATTTTTACCTTTTTGTATCTGATACATTACTTCCTTAGGAAATGTGCTTTTTGTCTTTTCACTTTTGGGCAAGTTACCCTAACTTATTGTTATAAATACCCCTATACTTGTAGCTGTAAAAAAAAAAAAAAAACAAAAAAAAACCAAAATTCAGATTACAATTAATATACTTTTGTGTTTTCTTCCTTACATAAACATTGTTTATTCTTAGCATCACTCTTCTCCTAAACCTTTAGCAAGGCTATGTGGCGAGTAATCTCATCGAATCGATTTATACATCATATTGAATTGTGTCGTGAGTTTTTAGAAGTTCCATTGGTGCATCATATCCTTAGAGCTGTTCGTAGGCTTTGCTTACTTCTTCATTCATAATTATCATTCCGCACGTTCCCCTCTACTTCCATTTCGAGCTTTCTACAAGCTTGGACTCATTTACGGACTAACCTTATCTGTTCTTAGCCATGGTTCGTATCATCTTGGTATGAGAGTGAAGGTTTTGTTTGAGTTGTTGGTTTTTCTGAAGTTCTGTTTATACTCTGTTTTATATGTGTGAAACAAAGCAAATTACTATGTTCATCTTAATTGTTGAGTTTTCTAGTTGTTGATTTTCTGGTTTACGGGAGTGTTTATTTAGGTTTTAGATCAGTGAAGAAAATGACAGATCCAAGTGTAAATGTTGGTGTTAAAGATGACAACAGTGGAGTTGTTTACCATGGATGACAGTTACAAGGGATACCGAGAAGAATTGATGAGAGACTTAATGAGGTAGCTAACCTCTTAGTAGATCTGACCCGAGTTATTTATTGGCTAGTGATAACTCTGATTTTAAACATATTTTATATGGTGATTTTATAGTATTTTCCTCACATTTTTTGTTTTCTTTAAAGAAATTGATACTTAATTGAGTAAAATTTTGATTTCAAGGTTTGAACGCGTTTTAGGATAAAAAATGAAGAAAGGGAATCAAATTTAACTCAATTCGGAGTTCAAATGAAGAAGTTATGAAGTTTTGAAGTTACACAGTCTGGGACATGACAATGTCCCCGGGCTGTGTCCATGCAGGGAAATTGGCCAAGGGTGGAAAGTTACACGATCTGGGGATACGGTCATGTCCCAGGTTGTGTCTGGTAAAGAAAACGAAAACCTTTTGATACACTATAAGAGGACATATTAGGGTTTCAAAAGAAATAAGAGACATTAGAGAAGAGAAAAGACTTGAGGAGAAAGAGAAGGAGAAGGAGAAGGAGAAGGAGAAGGAGAAGGAGAAGGAGAAGGAGAAGGCGAAAACAACACTGACTTCAAGATTGGAGAGATTTTTCATCAATCAAAAGAGTTTTTGATGTTTTATTTTATGTTTTTTATGGAACTCGTTTTTAGTTTAATTATGATAGTTTAGAATTCGTGTATTTAGGATTATGGAACCTAGGGTTTCATATGACTCTTGGGTTGATTTATAAATTTCAATAAAGTTTCTATCTTTACTTGATTTAGTTATGTTGTTTAATTGTTGATTGATAATTTTAGAGTATCAATATATGATATTATGAATGTTGATTGAGAAATTGCATGTATAATTAGATCTTTACATAATTGGAGAGAATTACATATATACTTAGAGATAAGATACATGTTTCTTCCGGAAAGTTAATTATTTGTGTGGGAATTCATTATATATTAATGTAATTCTAAATTATATTACTAAGTAAAGAGATTCCGGTAAATAATTTAGGATTAGGGTTAATATGCTTGAGAAAGATATTAACTTTAATTGTGAATCCCTCCGATCAAGAATAATAGAAATTGAATTGAATATATTTTAAGCGGTCACATGTTAAACACTAGGGGAAATAATTCCTAAATACGTTATTACTTTCTTGAAGTCGTTCTTAGTTTTATTGTTTTCTAAATTACTTAATCAAGTCTTATAAATAAGTTAGTTTGTTAATTTTATTATTTTTAATTAATTCAAACTTTCATAATTTTCCAGTTAAATAATAAAGCTAAGGTTAATATTAGTACTCGAAGTCTCTGAGGGATCGACTTGGACTCATATCCACTATATTAAAACTAATAAGTATACTTGCCTGATATCAGCTAGCTTACCGACCTATTGAGGCCGTGCAAAATATCCCACAAGCTAGTCAAACTATTAGAGGTTAGAACCTAACTCGACTAATTAGAGGTGGAGGAGTAGACGGACGAGTAAGGTGAAGGATAGATTTAAGAGAGCTTGATGAAGAAGATGAGGAAGAGGAAGAGGAAGAGTATTTTGAAGAAGAGTGCATTCAAGTCTCCAGACCATCTAACCATATGAAGCTTTGGATTCTGAGCTTCAATGGATCTAGGAATACTGATGAATATTTGGAGTGGGAAGAGAAGGTGGAGCATGCTTTTTATTATTATCAATATAAGGATTACGAGAAAGTGATAACTGCTGCCGTTAAGTTCTCCAAATATGTCACCATATGGTGAAAGAATTTCCAGGCCATGAGGAGACGAAAGGGCTACCGAGAGATTAATACTTAGCTTGGGATAAAGAGAGTACTCAGAAACAAATTTGTGTTGGAAACTTATCTTCAAGATACTTTCCCTCGGCTTTAGGAGCTGAGACAAGGAGACCGAATTGTTGACAAGTATGTTCAAGAATTTTAAATACTTATGATTCGTTGTAAGGTAAGGGAATCACTAGCTCAAACAGTCTTAAGATTCATTACTGGTTTGAGAGGAGACATTCGAGACATTATAGAACTCCAACAATTTGATACAATAGATAAAGTTGTTAGGATTGCCTAGCGAGTAGAAAGGTAAAGGAAGAGCCGACTAACAACTAGGATGCCAACTACATGACTTGGACAGGTAAGTCACTAAGCTCAATTGAGTACCAAACCGAGATTGAAGTCTGAGCCAAGTAGAAAGGCCGACTTGATGGTGAAGTGTCGACCGAACTTATGAGAAGGGGCAAGGGTCTAGCAGGAAGATGAGTCAGATCAAGTACTTTAAGTACCGAGAGTTCAAACATATGGCTACTTAGTACCCGAACTGCAGGACAATGGTCATTAAGGAAGACATTTTGAAGCTAGAAGTAGACGATACAGATGAGGAACCCGAGGAGGAGGAGGTCCCTATTGAGAAAGAGCTAATTGAGGAGGATGTGTTTGCTGAGGACTTGAACAAGTTACTTATGATTGTTTGACGCACTATGAACATGGAACCCTCATGAGAGGAGGACCGGAGAGAGAATTTGTTCCATACCACCTATAAGGTGAATGATCAGGTATGCACCCTCATCATAGATAGTGGAAGTTGCACTAATGTAGCATCAACCGATCTTGTTTCAAAATTGAAGGTGCCAACTATTACACGTCTGAGGCCATATAAGTTGCACTGGTTGAGTAAGAAAGGAGCATTACATGTCACTCAACAAATAATACTGCCAATCACTATGAGGAATTACACAGACCAGATTCTTTGCGATGTACTGCCTATGTGTACCTCTCACGCGTTGCTAGGTAGATCGTGGTTGTTTTATAGGAGAGTTATCCATGACGGCTACAAGAACATGTATATTTTTTAGAAGGATGAATGGAAGGTTACATTGAACCCGATGCTACCAAGAAAAGTTAATAAATTGCAAATAAAACTTGCTCGCGGATCGAAGAAGGCTTTGGTGATGAGTAGAGCTAAGCTCAATGAGGCCATCAATGTTCGCCAACAAGCCGACCCTTATGTTGGTCAGGCGCCTACTAGAGATAAAGGAGCGAGGTGAATTACTCTAAGAAATCAAAAAGTTGTTAGACGAGTATATTGACCTATTTCCAGAACAATTACCTGAGGAATTGCCTCCAACTTAAGGTATAAAGCACTACATTGACTTAGTACCCGACATCGCGTTACCGAATAAACTAGCTTATCGGATGAATCCCAGGTAATCTTCTAAGCTCCAACGTCAAGTCAATGAGTTGCTAGAGAAAGGGTATGTTAGAGAAAGTCTCAGCCTTTGTGCTATGCTGGCACTTCTTGTGGCGAAAAAGGATAGGACCTAATGGATGTGTATGGATAGCTGAGAGGTAAATAAGATCACAATCAAATATAGGTATACTATTCCTAGATTAGAGGATATGCTAGATGAACTGAGTGGAGCCATGATCTTCGATAAGATTGATTTGAAGTCTGGTTATCATCAAATTTGCATGAGGCTAAAAGACGAGTGGAAACTACATTTAAAACTCGACATGGACTTTATGAATAGATGGTCATGCCATTTGGCTTGTTGAATGCCCCGAGCACTTTCATGAGGCTAATGAACCATGTATTGAGACATCTAATAGAAAAGTATGTCATGATGTACTTTAACGAAATCTTAGTTTACGTTGTCGACATGGTAAGTCATAATGAGCATCTCCAAGCCGTATTAAATATCCTCCGTACCGAGAGATTATTCGACAACTTGAAGAAGTATTGCTTTTTCCAGGAGGAAATGGTAATCTTGGGCTATGTAATCAGTGGAGGAGGGTTACGTGTGGATGATGAGAAAATCCGAGCAATTGTATAGTGGTTGACACCTACTACTTGTGCTGACGTAAGAAGTTTCCATGAACTGGCTTCATTCTATAGATGATTCATCAAGAATTTCAGTACCCTCACCGCACCACTTACTGAGCTTACGAAGAAGAACACCAACTTTCGATGGGGAGAAAAGGAGGAGAAGAGCTTTGCCAAAGTAAAATAAAGATTAACCTCTGCCCTGATGTTAGTTTTACCTAACTTCGAGAATATATTTAAGTTGGAATGTAACGCATCAGGCATTGGAATAGGCGTTGTCCTAATAGAGGAGGACCGACCAATGGCCTTCCACAATGAGAAGTTAGAGGACTATAATTGAATTAATTTGTATATGACAAGGAACTCTTGACACTAATCCAAGCACTGTAAGTATGGCAACATTATTTACTGTAGAAAGAATTTGTCAAATATACTAACCATGAATCGTTGAGGTACCTCTAAAGTTAGATGAAGTTATTAAAGCAACAGATGAGATAGGTTGAATTCCTTAAAGGATTCAATATTGTGATTAAATATAAGTAAGGAAAGAGTAGCGCAGTAGTAGATGCTCTTTCAAGGAGAAATGTGCTTTTATCTAAACTGCAGACCAGACTATTTAGGTTTGCAAGTATCAAAGAGCAGTATTCTAAGGATCTACACTTTGGACTCATAACATGCGATGTACTAATGGAAGGACAGTGGATAAGTATTATGTGGAGGATGGTTACTTGTTCCGAGGTAGAAAATTATGCATGTCGACTTGTTCATTACAGGGAGCCCCCAGTGGAGGATTCTCCAAACATTTTAGGGAAAGAAAGATCTATGAACCGTTGAATGGTCACTTCTTCTGGCCAAGAATAAGGAGAGATGTGTACCAAGTTATCGAAAGCTATATTGTGTGCAAGAGGGCTTAGTAGCGAACCGAGTAAGGGAAAGCAATGCATTTACCTGTTCTAACGAAGCCATGAACTAAATTGAGCATAGACTTCGTTCTCAGACTACCACAAACTACCCGAGGCAAAGATTCTATAATGTTTGTTATGGATTGATTCAGTAAAATGGCACACTTTGTGCCCTACTAAAAAACTAAGGATGCTTTTTCTTATAGGTGATTGTGCGGTTACATGGCATATCGAGAAGTGTAATCTTCGATAGGGATCTAAAGTTCTTGAGCCACTTCTAGAAGACCTTATGGTATCGGATGGGAACTAAACTATTATTCAGTAATTCATGTTACCCCCAAATTGATGGCCAAACAAAGGTGATTAACTGCACTTTGGGATCATTGCTCCGAGTTGCAATGAGAAAGAACTTGGTTGATTGGGACGTCTGCTTACCAGTAGTCAAGTTCGCTCATAACCGGATAGTGTATGACACCACTAAACAGACTCCATTTGAAGTGGTTTATGGTTTCATTCCTAAGTTACTACTCGATTACACCCCTATACCTATACTTGTATAAGAGGACCCTAACGTAAGAGCTCGAGCACAATCCCTTCAACACATCTATGACAAAGTTACTCGGCACATCGACCAAGTTGCTAGAAGGATGAGAGAGAAGGCTAAAGGAAGGATGGTTAAACAATTCCAACTAGGAGACTTGGTATGACTGCACCTCAGTAAGGAACGGTTCCCAAACAAGAGGAGGAACAAATTATCTGCAAGAGCTGAAAGACCTTTTAGAATCTTCTAGAAGATCAATGATAATGCCTATAGATTAGAATTGCTCGAGGACTATGGGGTTTTTTATGCCTTCAACATTGCCGACCTCAATTCGTATCACCCTGACAGAGAGCTGAACAAAGCCCATTCAGATTTGATTCCAAATCCAAAACAACCCGGAAGGAATGATGAGAATCAGGTTACTAAGTTGTTGACCTGTAGCCAAGCCCCAAGACTAAAAGGACTAGCAAGGCGAATCTTCCTATTCTAGCTAACCTTTACCGAGGTTGAGTACTTCCCTGCCAAGTCGAATAACTGCTCATCTCTCTGTAGTAAGCCGAATTGAAGATTACTCACACGCGCTCAAGCCGACCAATGACTTGGTATCTTCCTTACTGAGAAGTAGAGAAAGAGAGACTTCGAAATGACTAAGCCACCTTACTCAGACAAGCAAGCTGTCCGTACTTTTTGTCTACATCTTCCAACAACCTTGCCAATGTAACATCGCTACGCATACAATATCATGTATAGAATTCGTTGCACTAATAATTGTTTTCCTTATATATTCATTTTTATCTTTTTGTATCTTGTATATTACTTTCTTAGGAAATGTCCTTTTTGTCTTTTCCCTTTTGGATAAGTTGCTATAACTCATAAGTATAAATACTTTTGTACTTGTAGTTGTAAAAAAAAAAAAAAAAGAAGCCAGAATTCAAATTACCACAATACACTTTTGTGTTTTCTTCCTTGCTCAAATACTTTATTTACTCTTGACATCACTCTTATCCTAAACCTTAAGCAAGGCTACGCGGTGAGTAACCTCATTAGAGCGATTCATAAGTTATATCGAATTGTACCGTGAGTTCTCAGAAGTTCCATTGGTGTGTCGTATCCTCTAGAGCTATTAGTAGGTTTTGCTTACTTCTTTATTCATAATTATCATTCCATATGTTCCCCACCACTTTCATTTCGAACTTTCTATAAGTTTGGACCCATTCAACAACCGGCCTTATCATTTCTTGGCCACAGTTCGCATCTTCAACCGAAGGGATGACTTTGCTTTCATGAGCTTCATTTTTTTCAAAGCATCCTTATTCCATATCTATCCTATTTTTTTTTTTTTTGTTTAAGCTTCTGATTTATTTCTTATCCATTCTTCTATTTTCTTTCCCTACTTTGTTATATTCCATATTTGGTGCTAAGTAGATACTAAAATCATCACTGAAATCTTTCACTCGTCTTATACTTTCCTAGCCTTGCAACTTTTCATTACATTTATTTAAGCGTTCTTTTATTGACCCGGTCGTCTATTATATCCTCTATATTACTGATCTTCAAGTTCTAGTTAAGATCAATAACAATACAGATCCATCATCTACCTTAAGTGTTATTCCTCTTTCTTCTAATCATATCATGTATCTTATAATAACTAAGTTATATCCATAGTTATTAATTTTTCCTTTCATATAGCTCAGTATAAATGTCAATAAGATTGAGCTTAGCAAATCTAAACTTTTCTTCACTTCGAAGTCAAGTGAGATGGTCAACAATTTTAAATCCTTATAATTTGACTCAACTCAACAGAAACTAATACGACTCTGATCAACATACTCACATTGATACCGATATGAACTTATTACTTGACAAAACATGACATGATGTAAGGTACTTCGATAATAACAAGTGACTCAACAAAGAAGAGATTTAATAATTATAGATTTGCCATTCTCTTCTTGATTACTCATTACCATTACATATATGAAGTGTATACTTTCCTTGTATTTTAGTTATATTTTGGTTTACATCTATCAATCTCCCTTTTCTAGTAGGGATTGTTGACTAGAGTTTAAGGCTTCTCCTTGATTCTCTTCTTTTTAGATTAATTTCTTATGTTGGATGTGAAGTATGTGATATGACTAGTCTGAAGTATCTATCGATTCTACTTGTTGAGGTCATCAACATATCTTCAGGGTATCTAGCTAGTATTTTGGTGTTGGGTACTTGTTATGATACTAGATAGTTTATACCATACCAGGGGTTTAATCCATAATCATCTATAATCCTAGCGAAATACTTTTGAGTTACATTAAAATTTTTTCCTTCTAGTTAACACATTAGAGTTATTATTTTCAAAGTCACTTCTAACATCAGTCCCCTGCTATGTTCTTTTCCTATTGTTGGAGTATTTCGAGTTAGTCCTAATGCCTTGATGAGCTGTCAACCATTGGCCCTCTTACTTGCACATGACTCCAAGGCCTCTAGTCTCTTACTCGAAGAATTCTCTCTTGTCAACCTACCAATGATGAGAAACTCTATGCAGAAGAAGGATGGCTGACTTCCTTGACAACTTCGGGAGATTACACCCTGCTGTGTTCCTTCTCTTATGCCGACGTTGACTATTCGCTTGTCAAAGGCTTTATATTGAATTTGAGTGATGAGACATTCTTCTTTAGGCTTAGTACTTTCTTTCGATTTTCTACCAACACTTACTGTACCCCTTCCTCATCTCGGCAATCCCTAATGCCGCTGCATCTTAATTCTATGCAGCTGTACCTAGAGAATCTTTTCATAGAACCGATGTTGCGCTACCACCTATCTATTTCATCTAATACTATACTATTTTTTCCTTTTTGTCATTTTTCCTTTTTACCCTTTTTTCATATGTACTAAGAATCCCCTCTTTATGTACATATTTTTTTAATTTCTTTATTTGTAATGTTACCTTAGGGAGTTATTATAAATAGTCATTTCTCCTTGTAAGCCGTAATCATCTTACCTTATAGAAATACATTGAATATATTGTTCTTACAAGAATATCTTCTTCAAGTCCACTTTCATACACTCTTTATCTAATTTTGCCGAGTGGCTCAAGATTAATGGTGAGTAGACCTTGACATCAACTTGTGCGTTATATCAAGTGAAGTGTTAAGTCGTGTTGTGTTCGTAGGTGTATCATATCCTTCAAGCAGCTTCATGTAAGCTACTCTAACTAGTTGTAGACCTACTAATTCTATTTTCTTCGATATTTTGAAGGACCCATTAGTTTAAATACACTACGGTAAGTCCTAGTCATAATGAGCTCGTAGGCACATCATATAATTTTAGTATTAAAGCTTGAGGTTGTAACTGAGAGCCATATGTAGTGATTGCTTCTAGTTTGTTGTTCGTTACTCTTTGTTTTCATCAAGAAGAACAGAGTAAGTTGATAGTTCATTGTTGGATTGGTATTTTTCTCTGTATGGTGATTTTTCTGTATGAAGAGTGTGTTCTACAGCTTATTCTTTGTGAGAATATTGAATTCTAGTGTTCAGGGGGAGATTAACGATGCCGAAAGAGATGCTCATAGTTGTGGTCGAGTTACCTAACAAATACCACGTATTACTGATGAGTAGATATAAGACCTTGTTACTATTGTAACTAATTTAGTTATTTCAGTATAGAGAGTCTTAGAGACTGGGCCGTGAGAAAGAGTTGTTGAATAGGGCTAAGAAATGAGAAATAGGTTGAGAAGACAGATGGATGAATCGCGTACACTAGAGCCTATTCCTGTGAACTAAGCGCCACCTCAACGTATTGAGAGAATGGTGAGAAGTAAGCTAGAATTGGATGAAGTGGAAGAGTATGAAGAGGAAGAAGAGTATATTAAAGTTGACAAGCGTGAACTTAAGACTCCTAAGGGCACCGAATACCTCAAAGTACAGATCCCAAGCTTTAAAGAATCTAGTAGTGCTGACGACTACTTGGACTGGAGGAGAAGATTAAAAAAATATTCAACTTTTATGATTACAAGGGTGTTATTCGTATTCGAGTAGATACATTGGAATTTTCTAGATATACTACAATATAGTAGAAGAAGTTGCAAAATGTTTGCTTGAAAGCCTAACGAGAAGTTCAGACATGGAATGAAATGAAGAGGGTCCTAAGAGGTAGTTCGTTCCCGAACACTACAAACAAGGCACTTTCAAACATCTCTAAGACTTAAGATAAGGTAGGAGATTGGTAAACGATTATGTCTGAGAGTTATAGTTACTCATGATCCGGTGTGATGTCAATGAACTCGAGACGTGAACTATCGCAAGTTTTATCTCTAGGCTAAGGACTGAGATTGGTAACATAATGGAGTTATAGAGTCTTGCGACTCTGGATGAAGCCATTAGGGTGGCACAGAGAGTTGAAAGGTAGAAGCGAAACTAAGTTAGTCAAATTCCGAGTAGTCGACCCATGCTACTAAATAAGAGCGGCATGCCAAGCCAATCAAATTACGGCGATGCACTAAACAGTTCCAAGGACTAGTGCCCAGTCCACCGGAAGAAGGTCGGAGTAAGGGAAAAGCCGAGGAACTTGAGGTCCGAAGAGATCAAGGTTAAAGTTTAGGAAAAAAGACTCGAGAAATCAAATACTTAAAATATCTCGATTATAGATACGTGGCTAGTCAATGTCCGAACTACCGAGTCATGACTATAAAGGGAGACAAGTCCTAGTTGAAGTAGAGAATGCGAGCAAAGAAGAGGAAGAGATGGGAGTTAAACAGATGTTAGAAGAGTTTCAGGAAGACCCCAATGCCGAGACACCACCTAAAGCTTGTGCTGATTATTGTTTTGTCATTCGACGATATCTTAGTACATTTGTAGCTGATGAGAATGAGTAGAGGGAGAACCTATTCCATATGAATTGTTGAGTGAATGGCAAGATATGAAATTTAATCATTAATGAAGAGAGATGTACCAATGTCATGGCACAAAAGGTAGTAAAGGCGATGAAATTACTAACCCTCCCACACTCTAGGTTGTATAAGATTCACTGGCTAAATGAGAAAGGGGGTTTACATGTTGTCGAGCAAGTAAAAGTACCAATTACCATTGGTGATAGGTATAGGGACGAGGTGTTGTGTGATGTCCTTCCTATGTGTGCTTCTTACATATTACTCGGCCGACCATGGCGGTTTGATTTGAGGATATTGCATGATGGATATAAGAACACCAACATGTTCTAGAAGGAGGGGAAGAAAATTATACTAACACCCATGAGTCTTAAGGACGTGCAGGAAGCATAGGAAGCTTAAGAAAAGGTTGCTAGATCTCTATAGCAAAAGTCCTTGGTGATTTCCTGAACTCAATTTGCCCAAGAAGTTAAGGTTGAGGACTATTTGCTCCTTTTAGTCAGGAGACTCTTAGAAGTGAGAGACCCTGAGAACTGTCCAATTAAAGTGAGAACACTACTCAAAGAGTATGCCGATCTATTAGCTTCCGAGATGCCGAAAGGTTTACCACCCTTAAGAGGCATTGAGCATTTCATTGGTCTTTAGCTTGGAGCAACTCTATCGAACCGACCCGCTAATAGACTCAATCCTGAGCAGGCAGCCAAGCTGAAGAAGTAAGTTAATGAGTTGATGGATTGTGGGTATGTTCGAGAGAGCATGAGCCCATGTGCCATCCCAATTGTGCTAGTACCAAAGAAAGATAGGTCATAAAGAATGTGTATTGACAGCTATGCCGTCAAAAAAATTACTGTTAAGTATCGATATCCGATTTTATGATTAGATGATATGCTTAATGAGTTACATGGTGCTCACATCTTTTTAAAGATTAATCCGAAGAGTGGCTACCACTAAATACAAATAAGGCCTAAAGATGAATGGAAGACAACTTTTAAGACAAAAGATGGTCTATTCAAATGGATGGTAATGCCATTTGGCTTAACTAATTTGCTAAGTACATTTATGCGGCTAATGAATCATGTGCTTAGAACATTGATCAGAAAATGTGTTGTGGTCTATTTTGATGACATTTCAATCTATAATGCCAACCTCATCACTTATTTTAAGCATTTAAGATCGGTGTTTGATATCCTCCAAGTTGAGAGGTTATTCGGTAACCTGAAGAAATGTATGTTCTTTCAAAACGAGGTTGTGTTCGTCGGATACGTTGTTTCAAGGAAAAGAGTTCAAGTTGATGACGAAAGAGTCAAAGCTATTCTTGAGTGGATTACGTCGACTAGTGCTTCTAAAGTCAAGAGCTTCCATGGTTTAGCTTTGTTTTATCGGAGATTCATTTAAAACTTCAATTCCATAACTGTACCATTAATTGAATTGATTAGGAGGAATAATGAGTTTAGGTGGTCGGAGAAAGCTTAGAAGAGTTTTAAAGATATGAAGTCTAAGTTGATGTCTGCTCCAATACTCATCCTGTTAGATTTTGAGAAAATTTTTTAGGTTGAACGTGGCACATCTGGCATTGAAATTAGTGCCATTCTTATGCAAGAACATCGACCAATTACCTATTTCAATAAGAAACTTCGTGGTGTTACCTTGAATTTTACTTAGCCTATGATAAGGAGTTTTATGCCTTTGTCTAAACACTATAGAATTAGTAACATTATCTGTTGCCGAGAGAATTCATCATTCACTCATATCATGAGTCTCTTAAGCATCTTCGTAGGTAGTAGAAACTTTCTCGGCATCATGTCAAATGGGTTGAATTCCTGGAAACTTTCCGTTATGTCATCCGGTATAAGAAAGAGAGCACCAACACTGTAGCCGACGCTCTTTCTCATCATCATACCCTTATTACGACTATGTAAGCTAAGGTAGTTAAATTTGGCACCTGGCCCGATCAATATGAGCATGACTAATATTTTGGGCCCTTAGTAGCTATGTGCAATGTTGGAGGTGTTGTGGATGGATCTACTTAAGTCAAGGGTTCCTGATGAAGGGCAAGCAAGTTTGTGTACCAAGGGGTTCGATTAGAGAACTATTCGTCTATGAAGCTCATGCTAGAGGCTTAGCTAGCCATTTCAAAGAAAAGAGGACGACTAAAATACTGAAAGAACATTTCTACTGGCTTAGGATAATGAGGGATGTACGCCGAGTTCTTAAGAGGTATGAGGTATATAAACATGCAAAAGAAAGGAGAGAACCGTATGGAGAGTGTGCACCCTTGCCCATACTTGAGTGCCCATGGATCAACCTAAGCATAGATTTCATTCTCGGCCTTCCTCAAATGCTAAGAAGACATGACTCCATTATGGTTGTGGTCGATTGTTTCAACAAGATGAGCCACTTCATTCCTTACCGTAGAACTAATGCTACTTTATTTATCACTAACCTCTTTTTGTAGGAAATTTTACATTTGCATGAGCTACCAAGAAGTATTGTATCTAACCGTGATTTGAAGTTTATGAGTTTCTTCTAGAAAACCCTATGGAGGAAACTCGACACCAAGCTTATGTACAATACTTCTTACTACCCTCAAACAGAGAACCGGACTGAGGTAGTAAATAGGATAGTCGACAACCTTCTACGAACGGCTATGGTAAAGAATTTACACAATTGGGACCCATGCTTACTTGTCATTAAGTTCACTTATAATCGATCAGTTTACAACTTAACAAAAAGGTTACCTTTTAAGGTTGTCTATGGACTTAACTCAAACTTACCCTTGGATATAACTGTCAGCCTGGCCGTATAAGAAGAAAGTCAATCAGGCCTGCAGTGCACTAAGGAATTCCAAAAGTTACATCAAAAGGTTACCGAACATTTGGTACATACTATAGCCTGATAGAAAGGATAGGGAAGCCAAAGAAGGAGATAAGTGGTTTACAGCCCCGGAAACCTTGTTTGGGTCCACTTCAGTAAGGTTTGTTTCCCTGGGAAGAGAACAAGCAAGCTTTCCTCTAGATTAGATGGACCTTTTAATATCCTTGAGTGCATCAATGACAATGCCTATGAGTTAGAGTTGCCCGATGAATATGGTATATTTGCTACTTTTAATGTAGCTGATCTGACACCCTATGTACTTGATGAAGAAGAGGGCCAGGATTTGAAGGCAAATCTTTAATAATCTTAGGGAACTGATGAGCTACCGACTGCTAGTCTTCTTACTCGCACGTGACTTTAAGGCCTACAGTCTTTCACTTAAAGAATTATCTCTCATTAACCTGCCAATGATGAGAAACTCTATATAGAAGACGGATGGTTGAGTTCCTTTACAACTTTGAGAGTTTACACGCTGCTCTATTCTCTCTCTTATGTAGACATTGTCATTGACTATTCTTGTGCTGAAGGTTTTGTACCGAATGATCAAACTTTTAGTTGTTGAGAGACTCCTACCAAGTGATGGGACGTTCTTCTTTAGGCCAAATACTTTCTTCTTACTTCCTATTAACACTCACTGCACCCCTTCCTTATCTCGGCAGTCCCTGATGCCGTCGCATCTTGATTTTACATAACTATACCTAGAGAATTGTTACAAGGAACTATTGTTGCACTGCCACCTGTCAATTTCATCCAATACTATACTATTTTTCCCTTTTTGTCATTTGTCCTTTTTACCATTTTTTGTATATATTAGGAATCCCCTCTTTATGAACACCTTTTTGTAATTTCTCTATTTGTAATATTGTCTTAGGGACTTATTATAAATAGTCACTTCTCCTAGTAAGCCGGAATTATCTTACCTTATAGATATATATTTAATATACTGTTGTCATGAGACTACTCTCTCCAAGTCCACTTTTATACACTCTTATCTAATCTTACTGAATAGCTTAAGATTAGTGGTAGGTGGACCTTGATATTAACCTGTGTATCATATCAAGTGAAATGTCAAGTCTTGTTGTGTTCATAGGTATGTCATATCCTCCGAGTAGCTTCACGTCAGCTACTCTAACCAATTGTAAACTTACTTATTTTATTATCTTTGATATTTCAAATGACCCATTGGTTCAAATTTGCTACAATAAGTCCTAGTGATAACTAAGATCTTAGATAAATCATATAATGCCTACTAGGAGAATGCTTAGTTAATAGGGAAATAGTAATAAGTTAAAGATTAAGTTTCTTGCTTCATTAGTTCTATAGGTAATCGAAATAGTATTTCATATTTAGGTTTTAGGCTATTTCCTAATATTGCATCAATTAGTCTTACTGGTTAACTAAAAAAAAAGACTATTGTAGGTTCATAGCATACACCTTTACCAACAATATCTACTTGCTTTTAAAGTGAAACAGACAATTTTACTTATACATTTTTATGATACAAAATATAAAGATGTTAGAAACCTCATAATAGGAGTTAGTTAACACTTATATACAATACAGTTAATATATGCAACATAGTATATTCAGGAAACAGAGTTCTCACAATTGAAGTTGCAATATTACACTCATGTAAATATCTTTATATTACTTCACATTTCAAGTTCAATGATAAGGTATTAGCTCTCGATACTTACATGAGATTACATCAATAATAATTTCCATAATTAATCAACATACATTTTTAACTTTTATAATTACACAATGTACTTACGCAAATCTAGTTTATTAACAAGAAATCCTTATTTTATTGACAGGTATCCTATAGTCAAGCTTTAATTTTTATAAGATCACCTAATCCTATATATATCATACTTGCTCGGCATATATTCATAATTATACGGTTTAACTTTATAATCCTAGATTAATAGCCTTTATGGTGGATAAGAAGATATAAATTCTAAACTTTTCATAAGAAATACTAAATTAACATTCTTATATTTCTTCCCTGATGCTAATTATGACGGCTTCTATGATTTCTCAAACATACTAACAAATTTTTTTTTTCAGCTATAGAAACCCATTCAAAAGGCACGAGAGGTATTTCTCTAAATTTATATTTATAATAGGCAATTACAGTTCATCTTATCAAACTTGGTATAATTCGCTTAACTCCTCAATATTTTTACATAATAACACAATCATTTAATGAATACACATATTTAGATTAATTGTTTGACTTTTTATTCAAGTGTTTAGTATTTTCATGTCTGTCATAGGTTCACTTCAGTACTATCGTATGTTCTTAGGGTATAGTATTTATTAATCACTTACTAAGTTACGTTTCATAAATAAAGGAAATAGGTTCAAATGAGATGGAGAGTGTAGCATTACATTTTCTTTGTTAACTATTCATTTTTCGATTACACATACGTATGTCATGCCATCTACATAGAACATATATCATCATATATGGGATAACATAGCTATATTATCATACCAATCTCATATTCCTTTTAGTTATTTACTAAAGTTTGTAAAGTTAGATCTATGAAACATAACTTTATCTCTAATTTTAAGTCATACTATATGCCAATTAATGAAGTATCTAAATAAATGCATCTTAACTATTCAATTTCATCTTACTGTTATGTTGTTTAATTCTATATAATTAAACAATATTATGCTAAAATAAAATGGTATTAATTCAAAATTTATGAAACAATATAATTTAATGCTCATATGTTCTTATATTTATCAAATTTCCTATAATTCAATTAACTTCAAATCCTACTAAAACATTCAAATATATATATAGCCATGCAGGTATGTTATCAATAAACATGGCATTTAATTTAATCAGCATAGAGTCTCACTCTAATTCATGCTTTTTTTAGTTACGCTTCTATGTTAACAAGATAGTGTTGATAGGATCATAGATATTTCTCACGGTAGGGAAATTTTATATTATCGCCAAAGGATACAGTCATATAAATGTTGAGATATATTATGTTATAAAGTAATCCTTAATTCAATCAATAATATTATAGTATTCCAACTTTGTTTAAGGCCAAAACAAGGGTTTAATGTCATCGTTGAGTATAAACATACTATTTCTTCTATCTATTGGTACAAGTCAATGACCCCTATACTATATCTTATCTACCATATTGTTGTGTCGAATTACCATTTTAAGATCGACCTTATTACCTTCCATAGTTTGTTCTCTTAAGTTTATCTTACAATTTTTTTCTACTTTATACTTTGAATCATGCTTTATAATATCCTTTATAAATAGGTTTTGTCTAATTCACTTCTTTAAATTCTATTCACTATTCATCTCTAAACTAAGTCACTATCTTATTCACTACTTTATTATACCCCAAATTAGCACTAAAGTTTCTCTTGGGGGAAGGTTCCTCCTCTTAGCAATTATTCAACTCTTCAAAATTTCCTACTTATGATTCTTTCAATTTATTACGTAATATCTTCAGTATAATATGGGTTTTACATTCAAGTTTTAACTCATTAAATCCTAATGGTATATTTTAATACTTATAAGAAATAAGTGGTGTAGAAATTAGTTAATTGGTCTAGAGAATTCTTTTAAGAAATCTAAGAGATAAGCACAGAAAGTTCTGATTTCTAAATCAAGTCTAGAACAACTTTTCTGTATTATTCCAATATAATTTAGTTATTTACGTCTAGTAATAATCTTGAAGGATAATATTTTATATTTTATAAGCAATTCTTTACTACTTTACTTAAGGATCAATCAAGAGATTAGGTGCTGCTTCTCTATAGTCATCAAAACCAGTTACATAAAAGTTAATTAATTCGAAGGTCAGTATTGCTAATTATAATCCTAAATTTAATGTATGTATATAATATTATAGTTATGAATTCACCTATGATTTAAATCCCCCCTTTTGTACTAACTCTCAATGTTTCCTAACATATCTAATTCATTTTAGTTATGATGCTATAAAGTACATTCTTAAGAATTACACTTTAGAGTGAATTCTTAAAAATAATGCTTTGATACCACTTTAGAATTATCACACCCTAAATAGGTGAAATCGTAATAGTCCCATTATGTAAGTTATCCTAAGATAAAAACTGTCCTTACAACTGTTATTTTAAACCTATTTCACAGGAAGCATACTCGACTTTACTCCTTTAAAGCATTCAATTCGATATCTATTTAATATAAACCTATGGAGTAATCATTTGAAACAATTTGTTAAAAATGAATTTGCAATTTGGTCTTATAAAAGAGTGATAGTAAATCCCATAGGTACCTATCATTTCATATACAAACTAGAATATTGAAAACTATTGAGCCCTTGAGGAGTTTTGTATAATTTTCCTTAAAAGATAAGAAAGTTAATACTAAAGGTAATAACTAGCCATTTCTTGTTACATCTCACTCCTCATCCCAGTTTCTAGTATTCTAGTTTTGGGTAGGCACTTGTAATTCATTTGGAACCTGTAAAACAAACTATAAGGGAATGAATGACAATTTGCTCAATAAGTGGGGCGAAGATAGAAGTATGCATTCAGCATATCACAAGTAGAGTTTTCAATTAAGTTGGTTAGATGTAATGCATGTACAAGCAAATGTCATTATATGACGTTATTCAGTCCACTGTAAAATTAGATAAATTACACCTACTCTATCCAAATTAAGGAAATTGACGTCATGTACATGTGAATCGAGACCAAACCGAGACTTGCATAATGGAGAATACCCTCTTCTCATGACCACCTTTGGATCACGGTTCCCAACCTTGTTGCGATCCCCTCTCCTATCACTTAGTTCAGCTAAGGATGGAGAAATGATATTTCTACTATCCTTATAGAAGAGAGTTCATATTTGGCCAGATAATTCCAGCCATTACCCCTGATGGGTTGCGATGCATATTGGTTAGATTTTAAGCCGAGTGTGAGTTAGTTCATTTTTTTTAGGGTGACCAACTAAGGTCAAGCAATTTAAGCATAATAATGTTCATAGAACAACCATAACATGGAGCTTAGCTCCTATCACTGGAAATTGAAACTCAACCACAAGTGTTGTACATGCATAAACAGTTAACTACAATTGTAAGCCAATACATACTAAAGTCTCCAAATATTCTAAAATAATAACCCCAAATGCTGTAAAGTATTGATCCACTTACTTATACTAGAGCTTATTCCAACAAATCTGAGACATCAAAGCTTTACTCATTTGGAAGTCTTATATATACCAAAGCTCATATTTGGTTTTCTTAAGATTTACAAAAATGTTAAGGTTTTATCTAGTATTTAGTTGAGATATTATTTATGTAGTTATTCAGTAGAGTTTCGTATCTGTATATTTATATACATACACATTATATATATACACATATATTTTAAGTATTTTATTTTATCATATAAGTTATAACTATTTACTTAATAATATATAATATATGTAGCTTACTATTACTTATACTATATTGTTTCGATTATATCGAAACGTATTTACTATTATTTATATTACGCTTTAATTATGAAAAGATCACTGTAGGACGATATTTTCCGTAATATTATAGAAAACATATATTTTATTACCTGAAGTGATTTGGTTTTAGTAAGGTCAATATCGTAGAGTTTGCATGAATTCAACTATACGTATTACATGTTCGTTTAAAGGATTATCTATAAAGGGTATTTTTAATTCTAATATATAGATAAAGCTGTATAGCAACCAATATCATATTATATAATGAAAAATATATTTTCATACAATTTTGCAACAAAATATAATGAATTATATATACTCAAATTTTACCGAAGTAATGATGCTAAATTTGTAAGAATATAAAGTTCAATTTTTAATAGTTTTGGTAAATGATTATTACTAGAGATCTACTTATTTTAAGAATCGATGCTAATAATATACAAGTCTTACAACTATTAATATTCTAAGTTTATAGTTTAAAAAAAGTGAAATGGTACAGATAAAATACTCTATTTAGGAAAATAATAAGATGACAAATGTCTCTTTTCTATAACTATTAAATATATAAAAAAATATTTATAATTTATAAAAACGAGGTTATCTAAAAATATCAAATACTAAAAAATAAATATTTTAGTCCTCTTTTCTTCCACTTCTTCTTTTCTTTTTTTTTTCTCTCACCATTTCTCTCTTTCTTGCCTCATCTCCCTGATGCCTTGCAAAATGGCTAAAAAGCTATATTTATAATGACAGCATTTTAACCACCTAACTCTAAGGTGATTATTCATTATTTTTTTAAAGATATTTTAATAAATTTATTATATTTTATTCAATACCTATCTTAATTCCTATAATATTTAAAGAATATTCTTTCTTTTCATCACTAGCATTATTAATAAAAAAATAATTTATAGTTGAAATTTTCTTTTCCCACATATCGTTACTTCAGATAAGTTTTAAAGTAATTATTAGTAAAAATATTAATAACTTATAATATGTAGTTAAGTTATATTTATTATTTGAGACTTATTTATATATATCTTATATGACATTTTGCTCATCAATATTAATTATTAAGATCATGTAGTTGGTTTTAAAAGATTTATCCTAAACTATATCTAAAATTACAGAACTCTACGTTATAGTTATTAAACTTGATAAACTTAATATTTCTAAGAAAGTTTTATATAAATGAGCTTAAATTGAAATATTAAAGCTATACGATTATTTTGTTTAAATTTTCTTCTAGTCATGAAAGTTCAACTTAATTTTATGAACGTTATCATAAATTATAATTTTTAGAGTGTCTCTCAAGCATTGAATTTTTCAATTAATTTCTTATTAATTTATATAATCATATATCTATATTTAGATGTAATTCAAATATTTTTATACGCATCTAATGAAGAGATGATATTTGGTCAACTAAGTTTATATTAATTCAATTACTTTTATGCATTATCCTGTGTCATTAGTAATATTATTGTACTCATTATTCTATTATTAAGATCTATATTCTTGTAACTACTAGTAACATTAGTATAAACTATTATACACTTATTAACTTAACTTATAAACATATTTTTTCTATAAAAGATATAAGCTACTCAAAAGCTAGTAAGTTGGAGTCATGTGGCATTACATATTATATATTTTTAAATTTTCGGGTTAATTTACAGGTATGTTTATTATATATATCGGATATTCATAAAAATACATATATATATTCATATCGTTTATTATGCTATATTATTTCCTTTTATAACTTAATTAACTTATTTCTAGGGTTTCGTCGCATTTTAAGTTTCATTTTAAAGGTTCCATTGAGTTTTACGTTATATTGATTAACTATACTTTTAAGGTAAAAATCAAATTTTTAGGACGTTATTCTTAAAATATAACTTTACTGGATTATTTCAACTAACTTTTCTAGCTTAACTGTAAAGTTTGAACTCAATTAAATATATTTTCTCGAAAACCTTAAATTTATATATGATTGTCTTATATTTGACTTTAAGGTCTTATATATAGTAAATTATCACTATTTTGATTGTATTCTTGATATTTTATTATATTCTCGATATTTTATTATATTCTCGACTTCCAAGCATACATAAATTTATCAATTAGGGTTATCATGTTTTTCGTAGGTTTCTAATTTAATCGAGTTATTTTCTTGAAAGCCTTAAATCAACTGTCAACTCTAATCATACAAAAACATGGCTTTACCCTAATATTCAAATGTTTATATCTTAATTACTAATTTTTTGAATATCATACAAATTTACCCCATTCTTCACTAATGGTTATTACATTACAAGCTTATTACATATAGCAAAGTAAATAAGTCATTTATGTTTGTAAGTTGTGAAGCACTTAGCTTGTTGTAAGAAATAAAGACTTTGTCTAAGTCCTACAATTGAGATTCAAATGAAGTCAATTAAGTGAAATTTGAATTACATCACTTGATTCAAATGAAGTTAAGCAAAAATAGAGGTTAGACAATTTTGATAATCATTTAATGTGAGGGGAATAATTAACAACAATATTTCTAAGTAGGCTATAATTATAACTCATAAATAATTATTGATGCATTCAATAAAGCCAATATATTATCCTATAACATTATTACATTATTCGGTCCCTAGTCTTCTCTTGTAAGTTAATTTACAATCAATTATTAAAGGAAAAGTCTAATACATTAAGGAGCTTATTTATTTATGGCACAACAACATTAGATTTGTGATTTTTTACATATTTGATTTGAGGAGATGAGTAGGGTTAAACTGAAATTATAATTCTTAATGAATGAAATGGAGAAGTAATAACTATTTTTCACAATTCTTTTGAGGTCTCATGAAAAAAATATGAAAATATAATAGAAAAAAAAATCCAAAGAATAGCTACTTTCTTGAACCCCAAAAGGAATCGCTATTCTTCATCTCGCAAAATTTCATATTAATAACCATTCTATCAACTAAACGCAAGATAATTTACAAGAGGGAAATAATTATTCTATACCATTATGAAGTTAATCAAACTTGCTAAAAATGTGAAAATTTATATATCTAGTTATTAAGGACCGCATTTGATAAACCAATGAAAGTCCGTGTGAAGCCTTATTAAGAGGTATTAGTAATAGTAAGGAATAAGTAGTTAGTGCTAAATACTTTTTCAAATTAAGCATTTGTTAATTTTAGTAAAAACTAGTCAAAATCCTAATTCAATCGCAAACACCCCTTCCCCTACTTTGGGTTACGTAGTTAGTATTTCAAGTTTAATATGAGTAATATAAAACTAATGACTATGCTTATAGGAATATTCTCTACTACTTTATCCTTAAGGTGAAAAATTTAAATTGGATACATGCTAAACATTTCATATGTAATGTAGTGGTTGTCTTATATATGCCATGATTTACTTAATACCAAATGTAATGACTAGAACTGTATATACAGATGTATCATCTACTTTAGCATGATATTCCTTATAGTCTTTTCCTTTCATGTAACTACTTCCTATGAGGTTACAACTTCTTTGATATCATTTGTATCAATTGAAACTCTTTACAATGAGATATTATGTGTCGTAGTGTGATACGTATAATGGTTTTTGTTACTTTACAAGGCTATTCTGCAAAAGTTCACCCATTTTAAGAGTGTTCTTTGCTAAGTACATTTTTGCTATAATATTCTAGTGAACTTAAAACCAGTATACCAAAGATGCCTTGATGATTTATGATCCATCATACTTTATTTAAAGAATATTACGCCAAATTAGCGTACGCTAATGATATAACAAGTAAGTACATAATAGACCACATAGATAATATCATAATGTAAACAAGTGGCTATTTGATATTATGGGATTTTATAGATTGTTAGATGATGTTTAGCAAACAATAGGTTTAGCCATCCGTTATAGGGTATGTTAATGCAAATTATGAAGGGAATTTAATAATAAGAGATTGATGACGTACTATGCCTTTGCTCTTTTCGGTGGGCTTATTTGTTAGGGGTCTAAATGGTTCTATCATCAGTTTCTCTATCTATAATCAAGTGTATAGAGATGATATAAACTAATAAAGGAGCATCGTAGTTCACAACATTGGCTAAGGAATTAGGTGTTTAACAAGGTATAATCTAACTATAGTTTAATACCGAGGGTAGTATTTATCTAGACAAGAATAAAGTATGTCATGCAAGGGAAAAATAAATTGATGTGAGATTTCACATGATTGAAAAATTTAATTAATTGAGTGAGATATTATTTAAAAGGTTGGTATACAAAGAATGCAATAGATATGTTGAATAGATTAAGATTAGTGCTAATAACAATCCTCATATATTTGATCATATTATTACTAAAAGACTATATTTATCTCTAAGTTAAATTCTTTATTATTTGCGAACAACCTATTGTTATCTTATTTAGACATATTTACTATTTATTAATTATATTGGCATTTGGAGTTGATTTGTGAATGTATAAGTAATAATAAATATTTTTATTCTCAAACATCTATATTTTAGTTTCATAAATTTGTTGGCTAGGATATTTAGACATGGTTTTCAATTGTTGAAATTCAGTTCTTACAAGTCAATTCTTATAATCTAATTATTAGGAATTCGACTAATAAAACAGTTTAGTAATTTTTAAAAAATGGAGATAGATGCCATTATGTTATATAACTAAATACGCATGAAGAAGAAGATGTTGGGGGGGAGGGGGTAAGGGATAAAGAGAAAGAAAGAATACTAATTGCATGATGGTGAGATATATACTTACCAAAGAGTAGAATAAGGAATATATATTTTCCCCATAGAGGAGGTGAGGAATGTGAACTCAATTAATGGACTTGATTGAGAAATTAAAATTCAACATTTTCATGCCTTGTTTGATGGTAAAAAGATAATTCTATTTTCTTGTTATTCTTTTTACTAGAGTATTGTTTAATCATTGTATTGCTATTCCATCAAGTAGTCACTTTATGAGGTAATAGACCCTTAAACCCATACAACACCAACTTTACAATTAAATACCTTTACTAATCACCTTTATAGTAGTTGAAACATCCATCATGACCTATAATTGTTGTTACATGTCTCCATAACCATTTCTCTAGCCACATAGTCGGTTGCTCAACCATATGTAGATATTAGCAATAATTCATTATGTTTTAAGTAGCAGGTTTAATCATCACAATGAGTTGTACCTCCGAGTCTCGAAAACAAGTCATGATAATGGGTCATGATAGTGAGTTGTATCTCTAAGTTAGGTTATGTTTAGGGTTTTGTAGTTGTTGCTTTGCTTATAACGGATTAAGTTTCGCAAGATTTAATCAATGAGTATGTGTATGTGCTTAGAATTGGATAATGTAGATGTGATTATAAGTTGGGCTATCTTGTTTGGTACTTGTTATTGTGGTAATCATCTTATGTAGTTTGGGTTTTCATTGTCGCATTAATACTTAGATCTTGTTCAAAGATCTTGTGTTGGTTTTGTAGTTTTATGTTTATTTTGTTGGTCATCTTTAAGATTTTTTTCTTCATTAGTGTCATATAGGTGTAAACGTTGGGTTAGTGGTTGTAAACTTGCTACCAGTGAGATTATATAAATAAATGGCATTTTAGTCTTTTGCTTAATCACTTATTTATTTCATATATGCTAACCAAATACAACAACACTTTACTTCATAAAATAAGGTAAGGATCATCACTTTTTCAAATGTTACCTTAGGGATTCATGGAGGAATCTAATTAAAAAGATTATTTTTGTTATGTAACAGTGGATTCAAGTTACTAAGTATTGGAAAACTATCATTTGTTCCATCGTTATTTGCTATAACCTTTTCTTTTTCCTTTTCTCCCCTATTTCAAGTAATATGGCTTAACCTATGTATCATAAGTCTTGGTCTAATCTTCTTTCAACTTATGGCTTAATAGCTATTCAAAGGTTGAAACATAATAGTGAATTTTACTTAAAATATATTTATATCAATAAGAATTGTAAATTATTTATTTAAACAACTATCATAATGACATCCTAATAAAGAATATTCATAGAATGTTCTAGATGTAGTAATGGTATTACTATTTAATTATATGAACATATATCATATATTATTTAATTTCATGTGATTATAAATGGCATTGTTATAATTATGAGAAATGATATACCTTTTGAAAAGAGTTTTAATGCTTTAAATTATAGTAGTGTAGCTAGCAAAAAAAGAAAAGGAAAAATTATAGCAGTGTAATGATTTTTAGGTACTTAAGGTTTTGTGAAATGGTAAATTTACTACCTGAGCTTTCAAAAGACTAATTTTGTACTACTATCATAAGTTGACACATGTCACTTAGTATTATTTTAACAATAAAAGAGCATATAGATGCTAGATGGGAAAAAAAACAGTAGAGGAAACAAAAAGGAGAATCTTGTTAAAGGTTGGTTTTCACTTTATAATATTCTTCATTTACTTGGTTAATGAGAGGTTGAGTGACTTGGTTTTTAGCTATTGCCAATTGAAGCTCAACTCATTTGGTAAGCCTTAAAACTCGGCTTGTTAACACATTCGGTTTGAATTTAGGAAAGTGACGTGAATAATTCTGATCTGGTGCAATCCTATTACATAAGTGCCTATTATTCCTATATCTTAGGTATGTATTTGATTATAAGATCTCAATGTCTCTCATTATTGATGATTAATTGCCATTTCAAACACTCAATTTTTACCTATAAAAATGAAGAGGAAGTATTGTAAGAACTTTCTTACGACCCTTATCTCAATAATTATTTATTTACTCTTATTCGAAATACACTTATTGACTTAAGAATCGGAATGTCTACACTGTACAAGCTTTGATACCTTATAATTCTTTTTTTTCTTTGTAAGAACAAAGTCCTAACCTAAAATCACTTAATAACAAGTCTCACACCCTAATGCCTCGTTCACTTAAGGGCAATTGAATCCAATTCCCTTCTTATTTCTTATTATAGTATTCACTTGGTTTTTCATCTCCGAATCGCAATTCTTTAAGAATCCATATTACGTGAAATCAAGTAATAGGGATTCATTGATTTAATCAAAGAGTTACGATTTTTCACAAAATTTCATATTTTTTCCAAAAATAACCTTATATCAATTTAACGATAACCACCATTACCATTGCTATTGCCACTATCAACCACCACTATCGTTATTGCCACTGCCAACCACCAACACCATCGACCACCATTATTATCACTGCCGTCACTGTTACTACCACTGCAACCACCACCCCTACTACTATTGCCACTACTACCTATCATCACCGCCACTATCACCACTAATCACTACCGCCACCGCCACCACCACTACTATCATCATTACCAACATCATTATCATACCTTGCTGCTACCACCATTACTCATCGCCACCACCATTGTCATTGCCATCGCTGCCGTTGCCACCACCACCCATTACCGTCGCCGTCGCCACTACCACCATTACCACCTTTAACTACCATTATCGTCACCATCGTGCTGTTGTCACCACCGCCATCGCCACCACCATTATCGCCACTGTTACTGCTATACCATCATCACCACCACTCGTAACCGCTGTCGATTATTACCATCGTTTCTACGCCTATAGTCGATTTCTACCACCACCACTTATTACTTTAGAATCACTTGAGAAAGAAAATGGATCAAGGGTAATTTCGTCATTAAAATCTTATTACATATCTATTCTTAAGTTGTTTATTAATCCAACTAAATAAAATCATAAATATTACACCCTTATTACATTCCTGAAGATTCCAATTAAATTCATCCCTCATTCTGTTTAGTGAAGTGAACGGACTATAAATTTTCTAAGATCGATCAAAATAACTTAACTGCAGTCCAAAATTAACCCACTTTCCCAAATCAAAATCATAACTTAATTTCAAAACGCTAACCTAATAATATCGAACCCTAACTTCTCCCAATGACTTCAACAAGGTGATGCATGAATTATGTGTCAAAACCTTAACGTCTCTTAACCTTGGCACATTTATAAGGAATCGTAAATTAATCTTTTTTGTAAGTTATTGTTGCTTGGATAAAAGGTGATCGTTTCACAAAATGATAACTTAAGGAAGAATTTGACGACAAAAATAAGGTCATGTCCTGAACAAGCTTGCCACTTTTAGATAATGACTTCTATGTAGAAGCCATCAACGTAGTTGAAGACTTCCCCATCTTTAAAATCTTAATGTATGTTTTCCTTCTCTAACTTTCCTAATGTAACAATTAAGGTTTTCCACCTAAGCCGGGTTAGGCCTTTTTAATTAGGATAGTGATAAAGGGATGAGTAGTGAAGCCTCGTACAATTAGTTGCCCCCTTCTTTTTCTTTCTCTCTCTCTCTTCTTCTTCTCTTTTATAGGTTCTCTTAGGTTAGGGTTTTACACTTTTTCTCTATACTCATGTGAAGAAATGTTAGTTTGTTTCTTTTCCAAATGGTTATACAGGTTTGCTTTCTTAATTCTTTGATGTGTTAATTTCTTTTTATTTTTGGTCCATGTAAACTCCTACATGTTCCTTCTATTTCCAAAATATTATTAGTTGCCACGTGTAGAGTTGTCATTTGTCTAATAATTACATAAGCAAACAAAAGCTTAATAGAGCTAGAGTATATTTGTAAAGGAGTTCTTAAAATGCTACTTAAAATAAAATGTCAACATTATAAGCATCTTTTTATCCAAAACACTTCTTCACTTTATAAATGGATACTTTAAATAAAGGTTTTTTACCTTAAAACCTTTATTTAATTATTTTGTACCTAACCATCTTTTTATTTAATTATGGTGCTTAACACGTTGACCACATGATTAAATTAGTATTAGAAAAAATAGAAACACTTTCCTTAATTTAAACACTTATTTAAGTGCAAATTATAAAAGAAAAGAAGTGCTTGGCATAGATATTAGTGTCAAACACCCCTTTTTAATATCAAGCACCCCTTCATAAACACGTCCTTATGCTAGGTATCATGAATGTCAATGAAAACTTTATTCGGTGAGCAAATTGGTGTTTTAAAAATTTGGGTAGCAAATTTTTCAATTTTGCAAAAGTCTGGGTTGTATGTATACCATTTTTCCTAATTTTTATATTAAGTTATGTAAATGTTGCAACTGGTAGCCAAAAAGAAACTAATTATTAATAATTGAAAAATATTAATAATGAAAATATATAAGTAATAAAAATAAGAAAAATCAAAAGATAGTATATAATGATAGAAAGCTACAATTGACAAAAGCTTCTGAAATTACACGGCTCGTCGGTCAAGTATAAATTAATCCCACGAAGGAAAAATATAAAAAGTTTTTTTTAAAAATAATATTACAATAATTATAAGGAAGAGTGCACCAAATACATGGCAAGGTTTTTTTTCAGAAGACTTTGCATTTTTAAATTATAATAAGCATATATGTTCCAAAAAAAAAAAAAAAATTATAATATGCATATAAGAAAGAAACTTCTCCCTTGCATGTATAAAACTGTAATGCAATTTGGTAAGCTGAAATCCTTTTGTTTTTTTTGGTTCCCGTCACAAAGAGAAAAAGAGGGAGAAAAACCCTTAACCTTCTTCATGTTCCCATTTTCGCATCCTTCAATTCGTCATCAGTAGCATCACCACCACCGTCACATGGACGCCTACAATCCCTACCTCCGACCCCGTCCTCCTCCACCACCTCCTCCATCATCTGCGGCGGATCCTCAATATCACTACCAGTACCCTCCACCTCGTCCTCCTGCTCCTCCTCCGCCTCAACCTTCATGGACCCACTCCAATCAGTTCCAGTACCAAACCTCACCGTCTCCGCCCCCTGCACCCCAGTGGGCTCCACCACCTCCCTCTTATCCTCCGCCACCGCCTCATCCTTATCCACCTACTTACCTCAACCACCAGTTCCCACCACCCCCTCCTCCTCCTCCAACTCAGTACCCTAATTCCTATCCTCCGCAGGTATGATAATGCTATATTCTCTTCAAGCTTCCATTTTTAGGGTTTTGTTTTTGATTATTCGTTAATTTTGTATCTTTCTATTATCGAAGTGAATTATGTGGAGTTACAGTCTAGGCGATGTTGTATTGTCAAAACGAGGATATGGATTGAACTATGAGTTTGTTGTAACCCAGGCTTGGCTTAATTAGTGTATTTCGTGGAAAAGCAGTCAGAAACCTAGAAGGATCTCGCAAATTGTACTGTAGGAAGGAGTGAGAGCCTGTAGTGTGCGGTCTGTTATTGTTTTATTATTGATATTGTTTTTGGTTGGTTAAATTCCAATATAGAGGCAGCTTGCTCTTGTTGTTGGTGGATAGAGAATGAAATTGCAGAAGCAAGAATAGGGGTTTTCTTACTCTTAAAGTGGACGGAGGATAATTAAATCGTAATTGTGAAAAATTATGCATAATTATTTGTTTAAAAATAAGAACAGAGCTGAGTCTGATTAATGTTAGGTTGTTTCACCTGTTACACTGTTGGTGATAATTTGTAATTTGTCTTTGATTTAATTGATGGTATCCTGTCAATGATATTCTGAGACAGTTTGGCATTGAAAGCTTGGTTTTATGTATATATTGAGCTTGAGTATATTGTTTTACACAGGAATGGAGCAATCCAAACTGGGGTTATCAGCACAGTTGGAATCATCCAGGTTTTTATTATATAGATTTTAGCGCCATTATTAGATTTACACATGAAATCTCTTTGCTCTTGTTTAACCTTTGATTTAGTGCGAGAGAGGTGGAAGAAATGTGCAGTGGAGGAGAGATGAAAGATGCATTATGCATTAATACAGTTGGGGAAACTAATAAGATATAGTCCAAACAAGTATTCATTAGCTTCCATGGGAGTGTCTTTTTTTCGTTTTTTATGCAGCAGAAGTAAATTGCTATAAGGATGAAATGCAAATCCATAACGATAAAATACTAAAAAGGATACAGTTTAAGACATGAGTACATATTTCAGTTTTTGAATTTTATTTAAGTTTTTGGAAATAGTAGGTGCATGGTAATTTCTTCTTGCTTATGGATGCTCATGTAACTTGTTTCTCATTATACCTTATACATGCAAATATACATTCATAAACTGTTCATCATTCTGGTTCTTGCAACAAGTTGTTGCTTGTTAGATTGATCATGTTGTGCCGTTTATAGCCAATGGTATATCTTGTAAGGCTTTCTCATTTGCACTTGAGAACAGATAGCAATGCAGAAGATTGGGCCGCAAGGGCAAAAGCATGGGCCGATGCTAAAGCTGCTGTAGATAATCAACATCCACAATCACAGTATACAGCACCAACTGGCAGGCTGGAAGAGCAGAATCATTATCAGAATCATTATGCACAGACTGTTGACTCTCACTATCCAGAAAGTCACGAGCAATTGCACTCTGGAGCAGGTTACCAGGAATATGCATTATCTTCAGCACCTCCAAATGGGCAGCTGGGCACAATAAATGGCTCTGGATCATCATCTTATCTTCCAGATGGACATGTGCCTTACTCAGGAAGAGATGGAGCTTTGACTGCAGATCGGAAGGCAACATTTCCTCAGCAGGAATCTCTACCATCCAGTCAATCTATTCATCAGCAGGAGGTACCTTCTAGTTATTCCTCTGTCTCAGGTAATATTCACTTAACATATACCATTGCATGTGAAACTAGTTCTTAAGAGCAGTTTCCATGAAACTTAAGTAGCTCTACATCATGGCTTGTATGGGTACTCATCCATGACTTGAGTGTCTTAAGGCATCTCCCAAAATAAATGCATTTAGTTCGTACGTTGAGCTTCATTTCTTTTCTAAATATGTATTTAACTTCATTTCCAATCTTCCTTTTTCCACGTTGTGATGGGAAGACTATTTATTTTAGAAAAGAAGGGCTTTGGTTCTCATCTTTCTATGTATCTTTTAATGGATGTGAAAAGTTGATAAGCAGATTTTGTTTTTGGTTTTCCTTGGGCAGCAAGTAGATTGAGATTTCTTTTCTTCATCTTCTTAAAATTTCCTTTGTTATCTCATTAAGTTCTCTCTCAATTGCTTACATAATAGGTATTTTAGTTATTAAACTTTGATTACACAAATTACCTGAAAAGTACCTCTGGTCAGAAATTCATTTTGATAAATAAGCAGAGGAGTTGGATATCTTGAGCTACTGAAATGCCAAGAAGGTAAATACCTGCTGACGGTGGTGACTTGGTGTCACAGGTGTGCAAAAAGAACACTAGATTGAATGTTTTGGAGTATAAAATAACATTAGCAGTGTCTTTTATCTTGGTTGGATGTACCTAGTATAAAATTAAAATATAATACAATTGTTGGAAAGTAGAAGATTAAGCCTCAAGTCAATATAATAATAATTGAGCAACTCAACAGTTGAGAAGTAAATCTGACAAGGGAATTGTGGTAGGTTTGTCACAGAGTGAAAGATACTTCAATTCTTATGTTGGGAAAGAGTGATATTCTCATAACAAATCGAAAAAATATAATTGAATTTTTGAAAAGCAATCAGGAATGATCACATAAGATACAAATTCTATTTGCTGGGCATGTTGGAGATGCCTAATTGTAGGAACTTATTCATAAAGGCAATGGGTGAATTTATAGCTGTCAGTAGATTCATGTTGTATAATTTTAAGGAAATGGAATGAGTATTCTACAATATGTATAGGTATTTTATTTATTTATTTTTGGTAAGTAGAATATGTAAAGTTTCTATATGGAAAACTGAAGGTGTGGATAGCATTACGGTATTGATTGATTTTTTTTTACCTCTTTCCCCCATCAAACTTCTGGATGTAGCCTGTTTGTGCAGATAAGGGAGTATTATATATGGGGATGGTGAGAATGTAACTTGCAGGGAGTTTAATCACTGCAATTAATTTTCATATATATCTTATAAGTCCTTGATATTGAATCCCCTCCATATGACAAGAAAATTTGTGATGCTTTTATTCCATGTCATTTTATCTCTCTTTTCTTATCCATATATCTGACACTTGACTGTCAACTTTCACAGGTCAAAGCGTGGTGTCACACTTATCAGTTTCTGCAGCTCAGGAAGGAGTACATGTTCAACCACCAATTCCTGCTGCTGGTGGGTCAGTTCCTGCTGAACAGAGCTTTGCATATGGCAGTCATTTATCCGAGCCAATGGCTGACCCGGCCAATCAGCCATTACAGTTTACCCCTAGATTTAGTCATGATCAAGATTCACTTATTCCTGCTGGTTATGTCCATAACATTGATCCAGTTGGAAATACTGCTTCTGTGAATGCCTGGCCCTCATCCATGGTTCCTGATGCGACTTACTCTTCAATACCTCCATCTCTTACTCAGGTTAAATAATTTAATGCAATGAGGGAAAGAAGGAATAATTGTGGAGTTTGATGAAGTTTTTGATATCTAGCTTTGATTGCAGAGTGATACTTCCATGTCTGTAGCATCTCATCTCCCTGGACAAGCGGCAGCACCATTCCCAAGGTTTCCTGCACCTAATTTTCAATCAACAATTCCATCTCCTAGTGCCTCCTTTGGCATTGGTGCAGGAGTAGGATTGCCTCCTAGTGCACCTTTTGCTGGTGATGGTTATGGTGTTTCAAATATTTCCGAACGTCCAAAAAAGGTAATTTAATTGTAGATTTTCATGGCCGTAGATAGATACAATTGCCATAAGGTTGAGTTGAAAATTTTCAGACATAATTTTTATGAAGTTTGACTTGTAAATTTTCCAGGCTCCTGTTCCTAATTGGCTTAGAGAGGAGATTATCAAGTCAAAAGCATCAATTGCCAGTACTTCTCTTGGACATGCTAAAGATGAAGAACAATCTCTTGCGGATGAAGGAATTGATAAGTTCCAGAAAAATGATCCAGCTGACGGCAAAAGCCATGAATCATCAAGGTCAACGGAAGACAATGAAGATGATGATGAGGTTTTCATAATTTTATCTGTGATTTTTTTAGTTTTTGGGACAGTAAGAGATGATTATTTGTTCTGTTTTTGGAAAAATTCCTTTTTTGAGAAAGTAAGGTCAATAAAGGACTCAAAATTAGCAATATCCATGTAGGATTATGTGGAAGCTGCCAGAACTGCAGCAATCAACAAAGAAATCAAGCGTGTGCTCACGGAAGTTCTCTTAAAGGTTAAAGTTGTTGAGAGACTAATGACTTCATCATGAAATTTTACATTGTGCTTTAATGACAATGTTCTCAACAGGTGACTGATGAACTGTTCGATGAAATAGCAATAAAAGTTCTTGATGAGGACGATATTGCTTCTGATGGTCTGTGCTGTGTGCTTTCTTGTACACCATTGATGCTTATTTTGTAGCAAATGTATACCACCTGACATTACTCATTTCTGCCTTTGCACCCTACAGATGATCATGAATTAGCTTCGGCCGGTAACAAGGTTGTGCCATCCATTGGTGCTTCAACAACTTCTAAAGCTCCTGTAAGGGTTCATCTTCCAGCTGCAGCTAAAGAGCTGGATACTGGACATAGTGAGAAATCTAGTTCCAGTTCTGAAGGTAATGTCTTGGGTCTGGTGAATTACACCTCTGATGATGACAAGGATGTTGGGGATGAAGAAGTCATGACTTCTATGCCAATTTCTACGAGAGGCAGCACTCCAACAAGCTCAGATGATAGAAGGATTTTGAATACCAGAAATGATACACATCAAAACAGCAAATTTGGATCAAAATTTGAAGAGCGTGTTAAGAATCAAGCGAGTTTGGAGACTGGATCTGATAGAGCCACTTCCTTCCAGAATGGCAGTGTTGGAGGTGGTGATTCAATATGTAATGAGATTGATGAACTGGAGCCTGCACAGACCTCCAAGGAAGCTGGTGATGATGGGATGAATTCTAATGGTCCGGATGTTCTGGATGGTGCACATGCTTCTATGTCTGTTGGTTTGAGAAAGCCAACCTCTTTTGATGCCGAAGGCAGGGAGGCTGCAGTGAAATCTGCTGGAACTGGTAAAGATGAAAGTAGGAGGTTCTCATCTGGGCAAGCTTCTTCTAAGGAGCCTGAGCGGGCTAAGACTAAAGGGGATGAAAAACTAGATGACAAAATCAGGAGAAAGGAGGAAAAACATCAGAGGAAAGAAAAGACTGAAAGGCATGAATTAAAAGACAACAAAGAGCAAGGTAAATCTGGAGAAAGGATGAAAGAATCCCAGTCTAAGAAAAGGTCAAGTGACCATGAGAACAGGGAGGAAAGAAAGGAGTCTGAGAGATCCCATAAATCTAGTTATAAGGGAGATTATAACAGAGGAAGTGAGCGTAAGGATAGAGAGGAAAGTCGATCAGGAAGAGAGAATGACTCGAGCAGGCACAAGAGAAGACGTTCTTCCTCTACGGACAGTAGGGGTAGAAATGGGAAGGATGACAAGAATTCAAGTGATGAAGCTTCGTATGATTCTAGAAGGTTAGCTATCTGTCCGTCTCTATCTCTATTTCTTCATTAATTATGCTTTGTAAATTCAGTTCTGTTGTCATATTAAATACTAGATTAGTGCATGCCTGTAGTAATTTTCAAAGTTGTTATTTCCTTTTTCTCTATTTTGCCAATGGTTGTGACATTAGGCTGCTCAACACAGGAAATCACGCTCAAGAAAACGTAATTTGTCTCCATCACCTGTGAGATCCAGAAGAAGGTTTGTTGATCCATTTGTTTTGTCAATATTATTTTCTCCTTTGTCATGCCATCAAATAGTTCCTCCTAAAATGAAAAAAACGGCATGTGCTATGAAGTTTTGTTTTCACTGAGTTGGTGACAAGATGGTGCAGGATGCATGATTTGGTGATAATGGAATATGTTACATCCGGTTACACTAAATGGCTTGCTTAGCTTTGGTATATATATAATATATGTGCCAGTCTGTTGCTGATTGTGTTCTGTAGGTGACTTAGGATCTTAATTCTCTATATTCAGAACTGGTTGAGTAGAATGTTTATCTCAAGCATGATTTTATGTTCTCTACCCAGTTATCTTCAATGTCTCAAGAATGATTAAGCTAACAATAAGAGTTAGCTTGCTTACTCAGCTGCTGTTAGATGATATAACTACTATGCTAACTATTTTATATCTTGACAAGTGATTTTACGTTTTTTATTTGTGGTCATTTTGGCTTTGCTGATTAAACTTTTTGTTCTCAATGGATGCATAGCTTAGCTTAAAAGTAATATACTAAAGCCTAGGAGTTTAATCCTGAAGCATTTTGAGTTAACTCTCTATTGATTGTTAAATGAATGTTTCTTTCTCATTTTCCACGTCTATAACAATGAACATTGTCCTTTTTGCTGATATTGTCTACCCATTTCTGTTCCACAATCAAATTATCAGTAAGCTATCTCAAACTTTCTCTGTATGCCCAATGGTTATGCAGAAATATGTTTTCTTTACGTAAAAATTAGATTCCATGCATTCTTATAAGGTTATGAGATATCAAAATTTGATTCTTGATCTGGGGAGTTTCCTTCTTCTTCTTCTTCTATTTTTTATTTTTTATAATAATGTGCATTTTAATTAGAGAAAAGAAAAAGGAGTCACATGTGCAGAGATATGGTTCTTGGTAGTTTTTCACTTATAATTTGCCTGTCAAAATTATGCATACTGGAGTTGCAATCATAGGATTGACAGCTGCAGCAATCGTTGTGAAATATTTTCTTTCTCTCACCCATTTTTTGGTGAGCAGTCATTATGCCTGTAATCATAATGATAGTGGGGAAGATTACTTTGACAAAAAAATCTGTAGAAAGGGTAAGCATTTTCTTAAATTGTGAAATACTCACCAAACAATGTAATGGATGTTTCATTTTTAGACAAGTTTCAAGGTCTCCACATAGCAAGCGTTCTCAGCGCAAGCATTCTCCCTACTCTTCTCTTGAGAATACAAGGTTTGTTTCCACACCTTGTACAATTAAGATTGTGTTGTATGTTTTTGAGATATAGGTACTTTTAAAGCGACTCAGGTGAAAGCTTCAAGATTGAAGTTTTATTTATTTTGTTTACTTGATGCTCTGGTTTTCTTATTCTCTTATTTCACAGGGGAAGGAGGAGGTCCAGGTCTAGGTCACCTGTTAGAAGGCAAAGATGATAAAAGACAGACTAATTGGGAGCTTAAAAGATCATGGCATGCACAAATATGGTTTGTTCCCTTTTGATATTGGGGTTCTAGAATCATGACATTTGACTGCTTGTCCAGCTTTACATGTGAGGATCTGCGTACTACTGGCTGAAACATATTCCTGCATAGACATTTGGACATGCCAATGGCCTTTAATGTCCACAACTCGTATCTTCAGGTTGTTAGAAACATAATAGTAGCTATTATCTGCCAGAGTTGGAGCGCTTAGTGATGATGCAATGAGGGTGGTGGTTGTATTGATGACCTCCAGTAGCATCCCAGTTTTGTGCTGTCTTTGCTCTGAAGGCACCATAGCATCAGTGCAGCTATATTGTGACATCGGATGAGCCTCAAATGATATCTGTTACGTGCATTCAAGCAAGGCCTCTCGTGTTATTTAATTTTTGATCGTGCATCGGTTTTAGCGTGACGTTGTTTTACGTATTTGAATGGATTGAGATGTATGGATAACTAGAGAGTAGGTTACCTGTAGGGTATGTTTTGTACAAAACTTATTAGAACTCTGATGTTTTTTGTTGTTTTAACCTTTAGAATCATTATCATAGTAATTATAAAGGTCGAAGATTGGTTGCTAGTGCTGTCTTGTACCACGGATTACCACTAAAAGCAATTAGTCTCTACGATTAACCGCGATGCATGCGAATTGCAAACGTGACCCTTTTTGTCATATCCTTAGGGGGGGGGGGGGGGGGGGGGGGGGGGGGGGGGGGGGGAATTCCGGGGACGATGTGCTAACCATATAAGAAACCTAAGTAAAATTCATGAGTATAGAGTTAAAATATATGACGAGGATGCGACTTGAATCTACGTAATTGAAAAGAAATGCACAGCTAAATTATTTGTGATCTTCAATGGACTATATGTTATCGATATCAATATAACTTGATCAACACAAAGTAATCTAACCCTACACTTTTGTTTTTTAAGTAGGCTAGAAACAGGAAGATGTGGAGGATACAGTGGCATTGTTTAGGCATTTAATAGTAGGTTATTTTACGGAGCTTGCCTAAATTTGTTCCATGAGTTCATAACTTAAAAAGAGAATTTTCGGTGCAATAATGCCTACCGCTTTGATTGTCCAATGTTGTTGGATGTGCCTTTCCTTCAGTGATCTTATTCTTCAACCACCATTCCAACACATGAAGGTAGAACATGTGAATGGCACAAATATCGTCTGAGAATTCTACTCAGCGAATAAAACCTGTAAAACGTTTCTGAGCAATGATCAGTTAAACGAGGAAACCTGTGAGTATGTTAGGTTGGATACCGGTGAAATGATGCGCATGACTTTCGGATGCAAGTGGGTTGTTGTAAGGACATGAGGGCTGTGGGGACTTATATTACCATTGCATTGAGCCATATAGATGGTGTCGGTATATTCATGACAAGGAAATAACAGGACAACTATATATAGTTTGTGCTGTACAAGGTAGTTTCAAGAAGTGACATAGTGGGATTTGATTCCAAATCTTCGTACCATTTATCAAGAGAGTTTCTGGTATCTGACCCCTAGGTCAACCCCCAAGGTAAATGAGGTTATTCTCTGCCAAGTCCAGATTTGTTAGGTACCTGTGAAATCAATTATTTGTGCAGTATCCGTACCACTAGAGGGTAAGTTGTAATTTGTTATGCTCCCAGAAAATTTTGAATCGGGTAATGTTATGACATCGTCTCATAGGTTGCAAATTCCGATACTATATTACTACATGTGACTATGTCATTGACTACCTTAAGGGAACAGTATGGTGGAACATTTACGAGTATGACTGGGCTTGCTAGTTGTCCCTTTAATCTGAATGTAACCCCTCGCATTCCTTGTTTCACTCTTACAATGGAATTATCCACAAAACCACACCCAGAGATCTTGTTGAATAGATGGTATCACATTAAGAAAGAGAAGCCTTGCGACTGCTTGCAACTTCTAAAATTTCACAGCATCAGCAGTTAAATCTTTCGAACTCACGGACACTGCCAGTTTAATAGCAAGAGCATCTAACATAAAACCAACTTTGCCTACCGAAATCAATACAGAGGGTGAACCTCGGTGCAACAGTTAATTTGTTCATTTGGTGGCCGGTAAATTCACGGATTTGAGGCACAGATACAACCTATTTGTAAAATGCATAATGTAGGTTGACTCCAGTTTACCTTTCCCATCCTTTTTATGTTCAGGCTGCTACCTTTAGAAAGTTATAACATTTACGTGTCTGTATAAGAAGCATATATCAATGGCACGAAATACAAGTGAAAAGGTCGATTCTTCTTGACAACGAGAAAGACGATCTCCATGGACGATTGAGATAGATAGTCACCTTGAATGATAGCTCAGTATATACTTCTGGAGGAAAGGGTATCAAGCTTTGAATTCATGTTTGGTAGGTCTTTCCGTAGTGCATAAGATGCTAAAATAGGGTTGCATCAAGATCATGAACGATTGAACTTATGAACTGCTGCAAAGCAGAAGTAATTATGTTACACCTCAAATTGCAACTTTTGGTGATTTCCATCAAGAGGAAAGCACCTTCAAGAAGCTCAAACGATACAAAAATCATACCACCTCCCGGTTAAGATGGACAATAGTTCAATAGCATACATTATACTATTAAGTTGTTCAATCTCTGTGTGTCACAGAACGTATGACAAAAGCCTGGTTAATATCCACGTGTATAAGGCTGCAAAGAAGGCACCCACTGGTATTGTAACCACCCAAGATGTAACAATCTCCCTAACAGTTTCAGCTCTAACACTGTTGAGTCCTCTGGCAAAACCTACCCCCATCACTGCACCAACTAAGGTGTGAGTTGCTGAGATCGGTAGACCCAACTTTGATGCAAACAGAACAACAGAAGCTGCAGCAAACTCTGCTGCAAATCCCCTAGTCGGTGTGAGTTCTGTGATTTTCTTCCCAATCGTTGCAATCACCCTGTAACCCCACATCATTAGGCCTGCAACTATTCCGAAACCTCCCCATGCAAGGACATCCATAGGGATTATAATCTGAGCTCTGCTTGCACCACCATGAAGAATATTTAAGGCTGCAGCCAGTGGTCCTATTGCATTTGACACATCGTTTCCACCATGTGCAAATGACATAAAACAAGCTGACAGGACCTGCATGTATCCAAAGACCCCATAAACGATTTCCAACTGGGTACCTTTTGGTCCTGCAATATCAGAAAGAAATCCAATGTTTTTGCCAGCAGGGGTTACTTTTGGATCTAACTGTGATGGACTGTCTTCACTAAGAAGATGACCAAGCTGCTTCTTGATAATCCTGAAGACTAATATGGCACCGGCAGTGCCACAGGCTAGGGCCTGGAGAAGAGCCACAGGAAAGTTCTTGCTGAGTGGGAAGGCTGCAAATGATATTAAGGTTACCCCAACAAATACTGCAACTGGTGCAGCAGCAGCAGCAGCTTGTCCAGGATTTGGAGCACTGTAAACAAACTGGAGATAGTAAAGAAGGTAAGGACTGTGAACCCAGTATAGACTAAAATTTCTAAGAAGAATGAAACATCAGTTGAAATTATTTTCGAACTATACTTAGCTTAACGCTTTGAAAACTAAAATTGGTACCAAAGAATCTCCTCTTGGATTTATAAGCAGGGAAAAGCCATACACGATGCAAGAAGTACAGAGGATAGGAAGCATACCCGGCGAATGCATTTGTATACAAGAAAAGAAAACAGAGCTCCCATTACTGGTGAAATCACCCAAGACGATGTCACCTTTGCCAGTGAACCCCAGAAGACAGCACCAGGTCCACCATATACAAGTCCAAACCCGACCATAGATCCTACAATGCAGTGCGTAGTGGAGACTGGCCAACCATAAGATGATGCAACCTATGAAACAAGTTAAAGGAAAACTGTCAGTACTATAGTCTTAGAACGCTACAAAACATTTAGTTTCCAGATATGGTTTTTCTTGTAGTGCCTACAAACATTGTCTACTCATCGTGATTTCTAGGTTATCTAGTAAAATTAATTGCCATGGCTCCCCTTCCTTGTTCCTTTCTTCTCTTGATTGTTTCATGTTTCATCTTTATCGACAACTTTGTTCTTTGATCAAATGCATGGAACACTGACTGATGAGAAAACAGGAGTCCTTGAGATGCATTATGTTGTACTTTGTTTTAAGCGAAGCACATCAATATGCAAGTCTAAAACTTGAGAAATCTGAATATGCTCAGAGTTCGTACAGGGTTGTATCTAAAACCTCACAGGTTGAAATTATCTTGAGCCGAACCTCAGGGCTCAAAATCCCTAACATAGTAGTTTTAATCCCGACTAGAGCCTTATCCCTTCAGTATGATAGCATCACAAGTCTAGTCATGGGAAAAATTGTGATTGTTTTTTTCGGAAAATTACTCACAAAATTCATAATTTCCAAATGAAGGAAGCTAGGGATGTAAAGTTAAGGTTAATTAAATTAAGAGACGCATTATGGTTCTGCATGGATCAAGGTTTGTCCAACAATACCCATTGTTAATTTGTTAGCAGAGATAAGTGAATTGCATATAACAACATCGATAGTTTTGAAATTCATATCAGAAGCTGAGTGCCATAGGATAATACCCCGAAAGAGAGAAACAAGTAGTGAATTCACCTGCAACCAAGTTCCAGCAGCAGCCAAGGAAGACAACAAACCAGCAAACAGCAAAGTATCCTTCCCCTGAAATACATTAGCCACAAGAATTCCTTTCTGCATTGTACTTGTCACATGTGTTCCCATCAGCAACGCCCCTGAAAACTCCAACACTGCTGCGGTCAACACTGCCTGCCTAAGCGAAAGAGCTCCTGAACCCACTGACGTCCCCATGGCATTGGCCACGTCATTAGCACCAATGTTCCAAGCCATGTAGAATCCGAAAAGCAACGTAGCATAGGATAGAACCTTGGTCTTCGGTGCCAAGCCTTGTCCTAAAGACTTCATGAAGAATGGGAAGCAAAGTGCAGCAAATGCTATGCATATCGAGATTGCCGCAGCTGTGTTGGATGATATGTGAAAGGCCTGTGCCATACCTGGCAAGTCATCGTTTTCTTCTTCTTCTTTACTAGCAATTCTAGTTGCTTGTGGATGATTTAGCTCTTGAAGTTGGTCTTTGTTCTCTTCATGTTCAAAAGACGGTATGCTGGCAAAAAGAGGCGTGAGCCTTGAATTTCTTAGTGTCGGAACAGGAATCGGAGAGTTGGGTTTTGTTGAAGGGAAGTGACAAGTATTGTTCAGTCTGTGTTTGGATAAGCAGTAGTAGTAGTGGTGGTTGTGGAGAAGATGAGCTTTTGGTTTGATGGAAGACAAGGAATAAGAGGAAGCCATGTCTCATGTGAATGAGTGGGGAAGAGAGAGAGAGAATAATTAGGTAGCCATGGAATTTGGAGCTGGAGGAGGTGGGGGAGGAGGAGGAGAAGAGAGAAAAGTAGATGGAGTAAGAGAGAAAGAGGTGGTTGCATTTTTTTCAAATGTGGATTTGGCTGCTTTTTATTTGATCGATTGAAATGAGTGGTGGTACTTGTTTCTCTTCAAGCGCTCTCTTCCTAACACCCCACAATATTCTACATTTAGTAGATGCATGAATATCATTATCAGAGGAAGAAACAGAATAGATTCAATTTGCGCACACATATTGCGTTCTATGGCAAGAAAAAGGAAAAGTTACAATTTTAGTTTTCAAAATTTATTATTTTTTTTAATTTCAATTTTCAAACTTTTTAAAAGTTTTCACAAGAGTCATTTATTAATGAACTTTTATTTATTTATTTTTATCAATGAATGACTTTTTGCAAACTTTGGAAAAGTTCGAGAATTAAAATAAAAAAAATAAAAATTTAAAAACTCAATTAGAAAAAAGTAACAAAGTTTGAGAACTAAAAATGTGAATTTTTTTTCCATCATTTGTTAATTTTCCTAGTTAAAAAAAAAGCATGGATTATAATTTAATGAATCACGACATTTACTTGTATTATTAGATAAAATATTAATAAAAATTATTTATCTTATTATAAATATAATCATTATTTATATTTTTCAATTTAAAAATATGTAATAATATATTAACTAATTTCATATAGTATCATTAAATTAAATATGATAATTAATTGTATTCAGTATTGTTTATTGAATTTACTAATTATAATAAGTATTAAATAAGTTGTACAATTACTTAATGTATACTAATATCTCAAATGGATAGATTAAGTTTAAGTTTGAATCTCTCATCTCTTAAATTGTTGTAATTTGCAATGTAATTGATGGAGAAAAAAAAAACTATTCTTATATGTAATATGGAAAATTATAAAATTAAATGCAAAAGAATCTTTGAACTTATTTTTTCTATTTCAATTTTTACACTTTTCAAAAGTTAATAAAAGAATCATTTATTAATTGAAAAACTAAACATTACCTTTTTACTAATTTTTGAAAAATTTGATAATTAAAATAGAAAAAATAAAAGTTTAAGCATTTAATTAAAAAAAATGGTAAAGTTAAAAACTAACAGCGATTTTTTTCTTTTTTTTTTTAAAAGTAGGAAAGCAGTAATTGTACGATAAAATCTAGCGAGTTTCGATTTTGATACCGCCTGGAATAACTAAAATATAAAATTTTGAGATACAGGATGAAATTGCTATGTTAAAAAATCAAATAAAACTCTACCGTATTATGGTTAAACGGATTTGAGAGTTTTCAAGATATCTTTATCTATATTCACCCAACTTATTACATCAACTTCATGGCAAGATATGGTGTAAGAAAATCCACATAAGATTATAAAACACCGGAACCCAACATGCTCACACCAGAATGTTCTAAGTTTTACTCTCCTTGTCCAACGCCCATAAAATATAATTTGGCCAAAAAAGAAAAAAAGAAAAATCCTCGAGAATGCCTTTATTAAGAGTGTAAATATAATTTTTTCACAATTTTAAATATTGATTATATGCTTAAAGAAAAGTTTAGATATTTGAAGAGATTTTTGCTTAACATCTAACAAATATTATCATTAACATTTTATCACGAAAGGGAAGCTTTAGAATTCTCTAATAACAGATAATTTTTTTATGGTTAAGGTAGTTTACTTTGATTGCAAACATTGGGGGTGATAATTCATGTTTGTGGGATATTGTTCATATCTTATTTCGTGTCAAACGAAAAAAAATCGTAAAGGCTTAGTTGACATGATAATCACATCTTTTTCATATAGTAACTCACAGAATGAAGATATAAAATTTACAGAAAGAAGAAAAAAATCATTTGGCCACCGAATTATGAAAATATGAAAGTTCAAAGATTTATAGCGTCATTCTCCGCCGAGTGAAGATTAGTGAATTGTGTTATATTTGAAAATGAATCGATATGGGAGAAGGACCGTGAGGGGTCAATAAAAATTTAGCTAATTAATTCGTAACTCATTATTTGATTAATCGAAGCTAGATCATCGATACATAATAGGATGGAGTCTAAAATGGAAGGAAAGTCCAAACACGGAATAAACTTTTTCAAAAACAAAGTACTAAACTTCCATTAAGACCATCCTCCTCGATGCTGGTGGCTTCACACGTATCCCGATGACAGGCAACGAAGGTATTGTTGATTTTAGCATTGGAGTGCGTTGCTTGTTGAAGCCCCGTTGATGTTAGTCTTTTCTCTTTTCATTTTGTTAGTTTTGATTGGTTAAGAAATTTTATAAGGATTATAAAATTTTTTAAATAAATGTTAAGAAAAATTTGTGAAGATATCGAGGGATAAAATAGAGAGTTTTTTAATATGAGAGTTGTTTAATATATATTGATATGATATTTAAAAATATGGGTTTGATTATTTAGAAATGAATCAATGATAAAATTATTACTTTTTTATACATGGGATTGTTTACTTGTCTATCCTTTATAATAATATATTATTGCCTTATTATTGAAAAAGAAAAGTAAAAGGAAGAGACAAGTTTTCAAATGACTACGCGATTATTATAAGAATCAAATATTGATTAATCCAGTCATTCAAATAAGAACAAGAGAGCTCAATGTTTTGGCAATTGGGTGATAGGATAATGTACACTAACTATAGAGAGCTAGATGCTCTTGTTTGCATGATACTTTATAGGTTCGACTTTGAAGCCTCTCATGTGAACACCAACCTAAAGACATTTGAATGGGAGCTTTGATGTCACTAACCATAGTGACATCCATAGGTTGTTCGAATGTATCATGTAGGCATTGGACCAATTCCCTTAATTATTGTGCTTTTCTATTATGTGCCTTTTATGTTTTTTTTTTTAATCATAAAACTACAATCACATGTTGCAATCTATAGCATGACAACCCTATTGGTACTTATATTGTAGTATGAGTATACAAAAGTTCAGAATGCTTAATTATAGAATCATTAGTTCGAAATAATATCTCCATAACTCTCATATGAAGGTAAGATCATGTAGTTAAATATAAAACAAAAGTTTAAGCTAAGCTAATCTACCAAGATTCCTTTATATTATAAATCTATTTAAGTTCTATGAAGATAAAATAACAAAAGTTCTTTAGATCATAGAAACACTATTAAGTCTGTAAAATGTAAAACAAAGAAGAATCAATCTTCCATTTAGTCATAGAAGTACTCAAAACCACTATTGCCCTACCTACTTCTACAGAATAGGTTAAAGCATAAGCCATCATTAGGGTTCAAATCTATCATAGAACCTATACTTGAAAAAAAATAAAAAATCTCTAAAGAGTTGAGCAAAAGAAATCATTAGAGTAGTTACTACAAATGCATGCATATGTTAAACAAAGATGTCATACGCATGCCTATTATTAGTGTAACAGACAACAATTCATTATCTCATTTAGTTGAAGCAAACAATATAGTCTTGGCATCTTGAGACTTGGAGTAGTTTAAGCTCCCCAATACATATATATATAATACATATATAGATATGTGAGATTGCAACTTTAAAGTTGCCTCATCTTAGCTCACTACTAGTATTTACCACCAAGACAACTAGTCTATTATAACCATCCACAAAGGCATTGCACATCGTTAGTGGACCCCGTTACAGCTTTCTTCTAATAAACCAACCTATATCTCAATAGTCATGTCGGGAGATGCAAATAGTTTGATTCAAGAATGACTTGAATATTAAGATACAAGTGTGAGCTAGAGAATCTTACATTGGAAAGATATGAATCAAGTAAAGGGAATGTTAATGGAGAGGACCTATTAGCTTAATATCTTAAGGTTTTGAGTTAAATATAGTGTCAAGCCTATATCCTTGACAAGGCCCATATGTAGAGCTTCTCCGTGGTAATGAAGGCTCCTTACACCTAACCAGTAGTATTAGAGCCAATAGTTTGCAATTGGGACAATGATAGAAAAATGCGGTAATAGGGAGCAAGTTCTAATCCTATTATGGAAGAGACCTACACTTGGGAGGGAGTTTATTACATATAAGTATAGGTGAGAGAATCCCAAAGTTGAGAGATATAGATCATGCGGATGATATATAAGTAGAGAAAACCCAATAACCCAATACCTTAAGATTTCAGGTTCAATGAGGTATCAAGTTACAAGAATGTTACTTTACAAGGCCTATATGCAATGATTTTCTTTGATGAGAAGGCTTCTTATACCTAAAACTAAAGAACATGATATAGTGTTCAAGCAACTTGTAATCAAACATGCTTCCCTTACTTATTTTGGAATTTGATCATGTTAATTTATCGAGACTTGATTGTAGCATTTGCTTTGTTATACTTTAAGATCCTTTGAAAGGAAAAATTAGCACTTGTGTAACGAGTGAAGCCCTTGTAGTAATAATTATATATTAATGCTAAAATGATTTTGTTTCAATTATTTCTTTGTAATCATTATCGCATGATTACCTTTATTGCGTGTCAACTCTACTATCACTTCTTAGGAAGGCAACCAACATTGCTCACTAAAGGCTAGGGAGTCTAAAAATAGCCTATCACACAAAATTGAAGGAATAAGATAGAAGTAGTTGTTGGTGAATGCTGAGGTCAATGCTTCAAGTTCCATTGATGGAAATACCATAGTTATAGGCCTAATCACTAACCTATGGCACGGACCATTTTGAATTTGGTTTACAAGTTACGTGATTAGTCATACACATATTTGCTCGATGAAGACTAGGATATGTTCCATATTCATTTAAGAGGATTGAGATGCATGAGCATTATAAACCTTATAATTTTAGCCTTCTAAATATAGAGTAGAATTTGAGTGTCATGGATGATTCCTAGAGTCAATAAAACTAGATAAATTTAAAACTAATTAAAATTTAAATTTGAAATCTAAAATGAATATGAAAAATCATAATATACAATTTGAAAACATTAATCATGTAAAAAAATTCTAGACCTCATATAAATGTACTTATAAAAATTTAAATCCAAACCTAATACAAACGTTAAATACTTAAATACTAAACTGTAAGATTGTAAAACCTTAAAAAATTACCTTAATGTTAATAAAATCCTATTATAATAAAGTTATCGTTAAATCACTCGAAATTGCTAACGAACAATTAGAAATATTTCTAAATAATAATAATTAACTAAGTTAAGCTAACTAAATTAATAAAATTTCAAAAATTGGTCCTATATGTGATATGAATACACACACATATATATATATATATATATATTAAATTTCTTTCTTTCCATCTTTCTTTTTCCTTAACCTCTAATATGAAATGTCATATTATATTATATTATATATATTATCTTGCTAATGTAATAGTTGAATATAGCATTCTATTTATTTATTTAAGTAACTGGCTTAACTAAGCAAACTAATCCCCTCAAGACCTAACCATTTCCCCAGCTAAAGTCACATCCTTCCCTAAGCCTAAGCCTACATGATTAGTAGGAAAGCCAAATCCCAAGTAAATCTCGGCTGCAACAAGAAAACACGATGACTCTTCTTTGAAGTACAACATTGTCATCATTTCATCTTTGTTTCCCCTATCGTCAGCCCCAGCTTACTGTATTAATTCCCTTACATTTTTTTTTTCACTTTTTCACAAATCAAATACACATAGAGCCCCCACCTATTTCCCCTCTTCTAGGCCAACACACGTTCCTACCCATGTCCCTCTCTTTTTCTTTCATTTTCTTCCGTTTCAATTCATAACTTAATATACCTTCCACCGTAAATTTCTTCCAACCTATAAGGAGCACATTGGGAGCTTAACAAGGGGTATAGGAAAAGAACTTGAAGCCATTATCAAGCCCAGAGAACCGTCCCATGCAAGGCCTTCAAGAGTAATTTTAGAATATTTTTTTGTTTAATTTTATTTTCCTTCTCTGTAACATTTTCTTTCCATGTAATTGCTATTTCATTTGTATTCTACTTTTGAGTATGTATTCCTTGTATCACTTAATGTATTAGGATAGTTATTAGGAATTATATGTACATGTAAGTAGACTTATGACATGTAAAATAAGACAAGATGTGTGTGTAAGCATATTTGTTATTTTTATTTTTCTGTGTCCTTTTTTTTTTTTTGGCGCGCGCGCGAAAAATATACCTTTGAGTGTACATATATATATCTTACGAAAAAATGTATTTAAGTGTGTTTATATATATACATTTTTTTTCAATATATATATATATATATATATATTGCACAAATTTTACATACACAAGCTGGTATGTATAGATCTGGGCGTATTTTGTGTATGTGTGTGTGTGTATATATATATATATATATATATATATATATGTATGTATGTATTTTACTTTCTAGTCTTAAGTACTATATAATATGTATATTACATATTTATGGGTATATAAGTGTATGCGAATATATATATATATATATATATACATATATATGTATAGTAGTATCTTATTTTCCTAAAAATGTCTAAATACGGAATATATATATATCTATCTATATTTTTATCTCTCATTTTCTGGGTTGGGAATAAAGTATACTATGATACATGTATTTATGTAAATCTTAGTATATTCTAAATATATGCATGTACATTAGTATTATTTCTCCAAAAGGATACAATATATAGGTATCCATAATTTTATCTTTCATTTTTTTGATTGGGAATAAAGTATACTATAATCATGTATTTATGTAAATCTTAGTATATTTTAAATATATGTATTTATATTAGTATTATTTCTCCAAAAATATAATATACATATATATGTATGTACATGTACTGGATGTGACCTCCAACAAGAAGTGTATTATCAATTTTCTTGTATTTTCTGTTATTTAATTATTTATGGTATATTATACACTTACGGTAATACCATAAAATAGTAAATATATTAAAATTATCAAAACTAGAAATTTTTTTGCAAAAAGTCCGCAATGATTGCCATGGCGGCCCACCAAAGTAATCTGACCCTAAATTTGATTTTATAAAAATAATATTAATAAATTAATGTAGAATAATTATTATACTAATAGCTAGAATAATTAGCAAAGTGAGGCTTAAATGTGCTAATTGTGGAAATAGGGTAAAATGGATCAAGAAGCCCAGGGGAAAGCCCATGTTCAGCAGTGGAATGCAAAGAAATATACACTAAAGATCTTGTTTAGTTAAAATATAAGAAAAAAAAAGGTGTAAATAAGCTAGGCCCATAAGTAGTAGAAATGGAAAAATAGAAGAAAAGATCATTTTTAAAGGACAAGTCAATAAGGTTTAGACTCACGATAGGAAGAAATTAGAAAATAGGAAACTTAATAAATTATTTAGGCCTAAAATAAAAATATATAATTAGTTTGATAAAATCCTAAATGAAAGTTTCTACTGGAAAAACAAAACAATAACCTAATTAGCAATAATTTTTCTGAGGACTTTTGGAAATCACTTTCATGTTGCTTGAGGTATGGGTCCTGGATCCTTTCCATATAAGACCTATGGCTCCTTTTCTTATAAGACCTAATGCCCCAATTTATAGGGTTAAATCAATATGCTTAAAAAAAAAATTTAATATGAGGTCAAATCAATATGCTTTAAGAAAAAATATTTTAATATTAATCTCATGATATTATAGATTTTCTAAGTGTCATTCTAAATCCCATTCATCAATGGCTCTTCTACACGGTGATGAAATGTTTCAAATGTTCTTGAAAATTCTTGCTCTCATTGGATCATTTATATCTATATGCATTAAAATCTCAATTCCAAGATCATCCCAGCATTACAATTTCATTTTTGTTTAAATTGTGAAGTAAATGAGTTTAATATTGTTAGTGATTCTTTTGGAGCCTCAAATTAGAAAATAAAAAAATTAATAAATTATCTAGGCCTAAAATAAAAATTTGAAAAGCCTATGGACCAATATGATAAGCTTGATTTAAGTTTAAGTTTAAAGCCAACGTAAAAATTCCAAATTGAAATAAAATAGGTACAGGTTAGGTTCACATAATTTTAAGTCTAATAATAAAATTTAGGTAATGCTCAAGTAATTAAATTATTGAGAAAAGTTCATAAAAAGCTATTGGAAAGTGATTGGGCTTAAAATAGTAAAATTTATAATTGTTTGGGCTTATATCAAAAAATGTGAGCTTTGACTCTCAAAATTGACTTTGTTATACAAAAGTATATTGGAAAATGATAAAAATTAATTATACATTTATAAAAATTGGATTTAAAAAAAAAAGTTATATGTTATTAAAAATTTAAAATAAATCGAGAAAGATAGATAGGATAATTAAGTTATTCAAGTAATTTGTTCTTATATCCTAATAATTAGGATAAGTCTCTTAAAGTAAATAAATAAATATATAAGATATAATTGTTTACAAATATAGATAGATATTTTCTATGGAGAGAAACTAATAAACATATATCATAAGATACAATATAAGGTATATATATAAGGTATAATTGTATGTTATGAAATTATTCAGAAAGTCAAAGTTTTGTATATATGTATCTATATACGTACTTAAAGGTCCAAAAATTCTAAAGTAGAAATACTTTTACATGTACAAATAATTAAATATGTCAAATGTAATAATAATAATAATGACGATAACATAAAATAAAGTCATACACTTATAAGAATTAAAATGAGTATATATATATTTATATATATATATATATATATATGCATGCACACACTTGCAATATGTTCTTATAATAATAATAATAATAATAATAATAATAATAATATGCATGCAGACATTTGCAATATGTTCTTACAATAATAGTACATTATGATCGAGCTAAAGTTTTAATAATCAAATCAGTTAAGTAAGTGTACAATTTCAATATTTTCCATTAAACTCTATTACTTTATTTAACTTATACTATTACGTTACTATTTACTTTACTACTTACAAGTATTAAGATTAAATTATAATATAATGACATATCAATACAAACCGAAAATCCCAAGGACTTGTAAAGTGAGCATTAATCAAAGCGAGCGAGTTTTAATGATATGTTATTTGGTTATACTTAATAATTGCTTGTAGTTTTGCTGGTTGATATTGTTTGTCCATTTCATTGATTGCTTTACTTTGCATATCATCACTTGTATGATTGCCTTCTTAAATTAATAAATATAAATATTTAACTAAAATAACTGGTTATATTTGTCGTATATCTATGTTTTAACTGGTATGTTTATAGAGAGTGCTAGCTTTGCTAATTTTCAAAATAGAATGAGAAAAATATTTTTAGAAAAGTTTTTCCGATCTTTAAAAGATTTTTATACAACTTTTGCACAAGCTTTTAAAGCCTATTGATGATATTTTTATTATAAAGTAAACCTAGTAGGGTATCTCTAATCAATTGAAAGTGAGAGGACTCACATAACTGAGCTCGTGGGGCCTTAAACTGGATTTACTAGTGTTGAACCTATGGAGCCTTGGATATGATCTATTAGTAGTGGATGGCTCAAGTTGGGATCACCTATTTTTATTGGTATTTCTTTCTTGATTGGGATAATAGTCAAGTGTCGTTTGGAGAGATAGCACTCCTAAGTAGCCTTATGCGGATAAGATGAGGTGCTCTGTATGGGTAAGTGCAAGAGATAGTTAATGTGTAGATGATGTAAATTTGTACCTTTCATGGTTTTGGACTTCTATGGATATATTGCTTGTATTTACTATATGTGTATTCATTTCGTGTAGAGATAGACTTTCATATGCGTTAATAATGTTTGATAACTTGCTTGAAAGGTAGTGGTAAGGAATGAATTCACTAAGTTATAATTTTTTCATTCCCTTATAACTTATTTTGCAAGTTCGTTTAAGCTGGGATTAGGATAAGTATGAGTACAAAGTGGCAATATAAGATTCATGAGAGAAAGCTAAATTTAGTTGGGAAACATATAGTTAGTACAACAGCACCCTATGTAGAAAGTATATCTATGTTAAGGTTTTGCATTATTTAGTAACTGTTGTAATTTATAAAATGGATTTGCTTTGTCTTATTATTTGATAGGGGATATTAATTTTCTATGGTTATAATGGGCTATAGAACATTGGGTAGCTGTAGTTATATTTCATGCTATGTTAAGAAATTAAAAATCAAAAGCTCTAGTAATTAATTAATTAAAGTCTTACAATATCTAAATTGTAAAGCAGTTTTTGTATTATGGGTATACATGTGATATAGAAATTTTAGGTAATCTTATTAGACCTCCTTTAGGATCTAGAGAAGCATCATCCAAATGGGTTTAGGAATCTTTGGATTTGAGGCTAAAGTGGGTTAAGAAAGATAATGGTTATAGGTTTAGACTTACAAAATTTTGCAAATAATGTTCAAATAGTAAGCTAAACTAAAGCACTCTAAGATTTCTTGTATGATCGGTAATTGAAATACCATCAGAATGGTGAAAGAAGATTAGAACCATAGTGTGCTCCTCAACCCAATGAAGAAGTTAGAAGAATAGGCATCTTATTGTTAACCTTGGCATCCTAATGCTAGATTTAAGTGACCAATTGATGTAATCGGCATATAATATGCTTTAGTACCATTTGGATGGTAAACCCTATATCATTAAAGTAGTTGGCACTTTACTGTAAATTTAATCCTCGTGTCTCAAGTTATTACTTTAGACTTATCAAGCCCAAAAGTTTCCTTTTATCCCTTAATTCGACTTATATTAAGCTTAACCACTAAATATAAGCCATTTGACAAAAAATAAGTATAATATGACCTTTAATAATATCTAGACGAAAACCTTTATACCATTCGGATGGTAAACACTTTACTACACTTCTAATCTTCATGTTTTAAGATATAATTGTGGGCATTTTTACCTTATCACTAGTTCCTTTTTATTTGAGGCCTCATTTCTAGTTGTAATTAACACTAATCAAAGCCTAATCACATTAATGGATATTTTTCTTTAACTTACTGTTTGATTTATCGTTGATTGCCGAGCTTTGAATCAACTAGCTTGTTAGTCATATTAGGACAATTGATCCTAGACCAATTCTTGCAAGGTGCGTAATATTTGATTAAAGAGAGGCCATATCCTTAATTTATGTCTACTCTAAAGACCCCAAAATAGCAACACCACTAAATGCAAATCACAACATGAATAGGTTATCCATTGGGATATATCATTTATCTCCCTATTGCATAGGCTATATACGATAATCTCTAAAGACATATTTTAGTGCAAGATCAAGAGTCATGATTTTTGTGCAACATGGCCCATCAATGTGTTCCTCCATTTCATTGAGTTAAAAACCTATGTTGGCTTTAAAGCCATCATCAGAGAAGTCTTAGAGTTATACTTCAAAATTGAAAGGAAGAAGCTATTTCTCACCCTTTTATTCTCTAAAAGGAGTATCAAGTCTAAGATAGCTTCAACTAATATCAAGTGTATACAAGATTACTTGGGCTAAGTTTGACATGTTACTTCAAGTATCAACCTTTCTAAGATGACACCTTAATCCATCCTTATGAAGAACTTAGTTTAACTTGAATCCTTCCATTAATGATATGAAGGGAGGATTGTACCTTTACCAAAGAAGCAATGGTTAGTAGCTGTAACTTCATTACTTTAAATCTTTGGTAGGATAGATGGTAAGTCTTCCTTTAGGCTTGCTGTCTTGATGTGTTGTCCTAAAGGGAGAAGTTAAGTGCACTTGGAAGCCATGGTAAGGTGAGTCAAGTATGGTGTAATAGATTACTAGGTTTAAACATTGATGGAGCTAGAAGGAGATGCCACTAAGTCTGTCGCCATCTATAGTTGAATAGATGTAGCTGCTTATTAGATTGTTCCCCTATTATGAGCTGAAGATCAAGAACATTCCATTGTGTCTAAGCTCTAAGGAGAGAACAAGTATTGAATGCCATCCTTAGACCGCTACAATTAATTATACATAGTAGGAGTTGCATAACATGGAAGAATGCGGAGAAAGTGTTGAATATCTAGTTTAGCATCATAAGAAGTTAGAAAGTGATTTCGAAATTCATTATATTAAAGGTTACTAATGCCTCTCATGCCTTAGTTGACAGCGCATCACAATAGGATGGGTTAGCTACTTTCCATGCCCCCATTTACTCTACCACCATTGGAATGTTAGAAAGATACATGCCATTAAGGAAGGGTCTTAGTTTGGATCATGTGCTTTCTAGAAAGAAGCTTGCTTGTTCGCTAGTGACAAGGCGAACATGCTACTATTTGATGGAATTTGAGTCTCTTATCTTAGAGGAAGGTTATAGTTCTTTAAAGTGGTATGTTGTATCAACTTTAAGATGGCATTTTGAGAAGCTATTTCTTGATGAGCTTTAGGAGAGGATGTAGGCTTTACGTGAAAGTATTGAAATAAGATAGTTGATAGCAGTAATAGATTTGTAGTTGATTATAGTTTATAGAGGGTGTTGACCTTTTGCCCTTTGATGTAATCATAGATATGTAATTTAGCTTGTTATACTGTAATATATGAAATTATTGGAAATTTCTTATAGCTCTATATAACTACTTGATAATAATTTTGCAACAACTTTTCTTCTCCTTCTCCCCCCTTTTCTATTTATTTTATGAGACCATTGGTTAAAGAATCTCTCACTGTAATCTCCTTGGCCAGTAAGACCATTTGAAGGCACTATGCTTTTAGGAGCATAGTTCACTTTTGGTAGTGATATTGCCATATATAAAAAGATGAGATTGGTTCAATCTCTTTATATGAAATACAGGGAAATATCTTAATAATTAAAGAGTGTGAAAGATAGAATTCTAGGGCATTACTTAGGCTTAATGTACTAGAATTTTTCCTAAGCTTATGGTATAATAACAAGGTGGCAAGGTAGTGTTTGGATTCAAAGCATAAGAACTGAGATGCTAGGGTATTATCTACTTAAAGCACAAAGATTGTGATGAAAAGTCATTAGCTAAGTTTGAAGCACGAAGATCATAGTGCTAGGATATTACTTGGGCATAAAGCATAAAGGAAAGAAGTTAGAACATTGCTGTGGCTTAAATCATGAAAGCTAAGATGTTAGGACATTGTTCAGGCTTAAAACATAGAAGCTAAGTTGCTAGGGTATTGCTTGCGTTAAAGTGTGGAAGTTGAGACGTCAAGGCATTCTATAGGCTTAAAGCATAATAGCTTAGATGCTAAGGTATTGTTAAGCTTAAAAGAAGCAAATATATATAAGAAAATGATAATGATTTTAGCGAAAAATGAAAATGGCCTCCTTAAACTTTCATCTTAGTGTGAATATACCATGTGGATTTTTAAATTTGCAAATAACTCTTCTAAACTTTGATCTTAGTGCAAAGATACCCACTTGAACTTGTTAAAGCATATTTTGTAACCTTTGAAACTTTGGCCTCGGTTTATTTTTCTTGAACTACAAAAAATACATGTCTTTTGTGTTGTCTATCCATTAAAGTTTAAAATGATGATCTGTAATATTTGAAAATTCACGAGGTACATTTGTACCTAAGGCAAAATTTAAAAAAGTTTTTTTCAACTTTTCCTTTTTTTTTTTTAGAAGTTCACTTTTTTGTTTACAGAAGCGATGGAAAAGGTTGTTCTTGTCTCTAATATCTATTAAATCACTAATCATCATAAGAAGACTCACCCACCAATATTTGGGCATTGTGGGCTAAGAATGGGTTACTATAGACATCACTATCTTCAATAATAAGCTCATCATTTTGAAACCTCTTGAACAATTATATTTTAGTTATGATATGGAATAGCAAAGTATAAATATGATAAAATAAAAGATGGAGTTTGAGAAAAGTAGGTAGCAATATATGGTGGTTTTGCCTTGTGGTTCAACGTTCTTGTAGTACTTAGTATTAGGAAACTAGTTAATTCAACTAGCATATCACTACTTGAAAGAAATCAAGACCCCATGATTTAGACAAGCCTAGAAAGTCTCCTTTGTTATTCTTTCAAATAGTCACCAATAGTGTTTATAGGGTTTAGTGACTTCACGAAGATTACAATATATTTCCTTATACTTTAGCTCATGTCTCAAACAAACAATAGATTAGACCCTTTAACTTGCTTTCTTTTCTTTGCAATTTCTCTTATACAAACACATACTTATATCTTTTTTTTTTTTTTTTTCTGTATAATCTTCAGCCCTCAATGTTCAAACTTGAAATGTTTTAAACATGGCATTAGCTGTTGATTCTTTAAACAATGCGATATCTTCTTTCCTTAGTCACATGCTGTCTTTGGCTGTCATTGATCTTCTAACCATATTGCTTTCAATTTTTCTATAAATCATTAGTTAATCATGGCATTTCATTTTGACCATTGTTTTTAAAATAATATTTCCTTGATATCTTCAGATATATTATCCAAATACATCTTAAATTATTTGCTATTCTTAACCTATAATTTCTTTTGTTGTTGTTTGTTTCCCAACTAGCTTCTAAAATATTTTCAACTTTCGAACATTTTTCTTGTTATGCATCTGATCGCTTGTCCTCTGATTCTTTCTGATTTTAGTTCGATATTCTCATTTTTTATTCTTCTTCTAAGCATTACTTCATTCTGATATTCTTTTTTTTTTTTTTTCCTTCGTCTTTATTTTTGTTTGATAAATTTTGATACAAGGCTTCTAATTTCAATAGCTTCTGCCATGAAACCTCTGACAATCAAATCATCATAACGTCTGATAAAAAACTTCTGGCGTATCTCATTAGTGCAACTTTGCGATCCTTGCTTTTGATTATTTCTTTAGATATATAAAAATTCTATTAAATAATGCTTTTCTACATACTAAAGTATAATTTTGTTAATAAAACTTTCATGTGCATTTTATCATCGTCAAAACGCCTTTGTAGAAGTTCTAACACTATCCTTAATTTGCAAACAAATTGCAGCGCCAATTTTCCAAAGCCAAAAATTGGATGGATCGACAACCACTCTAAGGAGAACACGTTGGGCCATGATAATAATAATCATGGCCTTTTTGTTGTATATGATAAAACTTCAAAGCGGTAAAAATCGTTAAAACCAATGCTAGTTTGTTTTTTTTTTTTTCCCTATATTTTAATGACTAGCTATTGACAATCAACCGTATTGAGACTCGTCTCAAGTTTCTTAGTGGCGATTAATGCTTCATCAACAAAATCTGCACATCTTGATTTTCGTCACTTAAAAAATCTTTGGGTACATATCCAAATTTCCATACTTCGTCACTTTATATACTTAAGTTTTTTTACTTCGATATTTACCGTAGCCAAGTTATTCCATATTCTGTCACTGTTAAATTTACCATTAAAATCATTAAAAAAAAAAAGGCTTAAAGTACGTTTTAATAGCAGAAAATAGATATTTGATATTTTATTTGTGTATACTTTCTAAAAAAAAAATAATCGGATAAAGTTGAAAATAATCTTAGAAATGGAATATAATGACATTTTTTGATTGTATCTTAAACCTCTTCTCCTACACCGATAAACTACTGATATTATGGATAGAAAAAAAAAAAAAGCTTAAAGCACAATAGCATCTTAAACCTCTTCTCCTACGCCGATAAACTACTGGTATTATGAATAGAAATTCCAAATACATAGGAAATGAACCTGGAACTCATGGTTACAGTATGAGAAAAAAGCTTCTAATACGAGCAAACCTATGTGCTATACTGCTATAAGATGTAAGAAATCCCCCACAATAAACACGAATTTTGATTTAAATTGTTTTGGCACTAGGGAAATGTTATATTGGTGCAGTACCCAAGGGAAGTCCATCTAAAATAAATTCATATAGCACATAGCTCCTTCTTGCTCATCGTGATAAGATTTAAATGTTGAGAGGATAAGTCCAAACAAACATACAAAAGGCCATTTAGAGAGAAGCGTTAGAAAGCGGAAAAAGCCAAGTTTTATGAAGCCATAACACGGTGAAGTGAAAAATCTATAAACACGAGGAAATATAACGAAACGAAGAGTCCTAGTGAGTTAGCGGCCATTATTTTCCGGGTATTTAGAAATCGATGAATTATTCAATCTCCCCTGTCAACATTAATCATTACAAAATAGAGATATCAGTGTGGCAAAATATGGATTATGGACTCCAAATGAAGATATATGTAGCCTGGAGTAATCTCCTTGTTGGATTTCAAATCTTTCGTTCGCCAGTGGCTGCTGAAGGACCTTAAAACTGTGGTTCCAAATTTTGATGGCAGATGGAATTTATCTTATTTCTGTAAGTTCAATTTTTATATGGTCCTTTGGAAAGAAATTTATTTATATTTTTTAAAAATTAAACATCATGGTTTTATTTGCCACTTATCATGAGGTGGGGAAGATTGATATTTATAGGTGGCAGCTCATTAGAATCGAGACTTCCCGATTCAAACTGATGGATTGCATTTGTTATAAGTCCTCCTCCTCGTTAGTGCTCCTTTGGCCCGAAGAAGGATGTGTGGGATTTGGGTTCTAATTTGGAGAATTTCGATTTGGGGTTAAGGTTTTCACTTAGGAAAAGCATCATAAATAATTTATTGGGTTAAGAGAAGAGGTTTAAGATGTTTTAAAAAAGTTTTTTCCTATTATGGTTTTAATTAAAAGAGTCAACAGTGATTAGATATGAAATAAATTGGATATTCTAAACGTCATATATATATATAATATCAAATCATAAAAACTAAATGGAATTTTTCCAAAATCTTTTCACAAGATATCAACATGAAATTTGCTTGCTGTTAGTGAAAGGGCATTTCGCATAAGGCATTTCCAGTTGGCTTGGGACAATATTAAGCCCAAACCTTGGAAGGCATCACTATAGCAATTCTTCGTGATGTTTCATTATTTGTAACCTATGCATTAACTGTAAGGTTCAGTATGTTCATTAATATTCCAGTCCGTGTAATAAGAAAGATCTCAACGTCGAAGTCAAGTTGTGTGGTAAACGAACGGTTTTACTTTTACTACTAAATAAGATCCTGCCTCATATTCTCAAAATACATGATTCTTTGTATCGTAAGTTTATTAATACAATAATGGCGGGACTTTTGAGTTAAAACAAGTGAAATGTATATATACTATATCAACCCTACAAGCAAGCTTCATTAGCTAACAATTTGGACAAAACTGCACTTAATCTTGAAAAATCAATCCTTAGATCTTCTTGAAATCTATATCCACCTCCTTTGGTTTTTTTTTTTTTTTTTGTTTTTTTTTTCTCTAGTGAGGTAAATATATCCACCTAGAGGTGCGTATTGAGCCAAATCGACTCAAAATTGGCCTTAAACTGCCGGTTCACAGACCGGTAACACGGTAAATCGTGACTAGCCTTTGAGTTGGTGGTTCCAAGTTGTTCAAGGCCCTTAAATCGTTTTTTCTTAATATTTAATGTTTTTATTAATTTCTTTTGTTTAATAAATTAATAATGTGATATTTTTTTAAGTTTACTAATACTTAATAATTTTTAATTTTTTTATTATTTTTTGACTTAATGCAATTCTAATTTTTTATTTTTTTCCTCAAATTTTATTTTATTTTTTCATATTTAAATCCTTAATATTCGATAAGTTTTACAAAAATAACTTATATTAACTGAAATTGAATTTTCTATCTATCCTTAACACATAATTAATTTATAATTAGTCATTTATTATTAGTTTGATAATATTATTTTTAAAAAAATTGTACTTTACCATTGCAAATAAAATAGTTTTGATATACAATAACTTATGAGATATTATCAAATTATTTTTTCTAACTTAATGATCTCTCTGTTTTCTTTCTCTTTCTTTCTTTTTTTTTTTTTTTAAGAGGGTGAACCGGTTGGACTGACTTGTTGGTTTAATGGTGAGTCGATTTGACAGTTCGTAATTTGCTGGGCTGGGTGATTCCGCCCTCCTAAATTGCCTAGGCCCTTAAAGCGCAACAGTTTACAAAGTCTATATCTACCCATTGTTATGGATAAAGTTTGCGTCCATTTATTAGCATAGTGTGGGTAAAAAAATTGACTAGACAAAATCAATCCACAAATTGAATTAAATAAAACCTAAAGTGGTTTTTCCTTTTTTTTTTTTTTTTTAATTTTGCAATTTACTTTAGCAAATTTCTTAAACCAAATCACACCGAAAACTGATGGTTGGTAAGGAAGGATAAGATGATTTAAATCGTAAAATGAAATCAAACAATTTTACAGCAATATAGAAATATTTTACTTATAACTAAAATATTTCTCTTGTTGTAACATAGCACTTAAAGTAATATGTTACGGCTATTGAAATGTATACATATTTAGCTTTATTTATAAATTATATATATATATATATGTAGTCGACTTATTTAAATGCTAGTTTGATGAATAAAATTTAATGCTAGTAGAAATTTCGTAATTGCATAAATATTAACTTGATCAACCTCTTATATAATATCAAAACTTCCTATTATTAAATGGATTTAGTAATTTTACTATGAGATTATATATAATGCAATATATTTTCCTTAGTTATAAAGTATGTTTCTGTTTCTAAACCAAACCGAAATTCTGTGGTTTGAAAAACTTTCCAATCCAAATGGTAGGATTTAGTTTAAACTTATAAAATCAAATTGCATTTTTATTATTTCATTTTGATTAAACCAAAATTAAGTCTACTCCTACTTATGCATATCGCTATTGTTGTCAGCCAATAATTACATGCTCATCGCGTTTCTTAGACTTACAGCATTTTCATTTACCTAGCTTTAGGGTTCTATGAACCGTCCAACCGGCCAGCTTCCATTACCATGTTTTGTATGCTTTTTGCTTCAAATTCGTGAGCGTGTCAACTTGACACGTATTTTACAACAATCTAAACATGAGCCACTAAATAAAATCTACACTTCACGAACAATCATCATTTCCTAAATCCAAAATAAGGAAAGGGAAATCCTATGTAAAATTATTCGAAATATTAATTTTATTGTATTCATAAAGATCTAATCTAATTTGAAACTTAAATATTCAAAATACAAGCTGAATCAAAACAATTTTTGCGAGTAGATCTGGATTAGAGTCAGTTTTGATTGTGAACTAGTTTGAAACTAATTCGAAATTGGTGAGGGCTCACCTTGAGAGGGCTTGAATCGATTATTAAACCGTTGGTCCCTAAGGGCTCAGGTGATTCAATCATCGCAATCTGCTAGGTTTGTGAGCCACCAAACTGCCCTTGAACCAATGGTTTGGCTTGATGGTTCAAGGTCGAATCAATAAAAAAAAAGGAAATAATATATAATATACTATATATATAATGCAAACATTCTATATATATACTATATATAATATATAATGTACTATACATATATAATGCAAACAAATATATAGTATATATAATATATAATAATTAATATATTATATATATACTATATTTAATATAATATCATATAGGTCTAAATAAATTATTTGAAGATTAAACAAAATTGAATTGAAAATAATTTTTTTTTAGCAACGATATAAAGTTTTAAATTTAGTTAAAAAATATAAATAGTCCATAAATTATTTATAATAATTAAGGAAATTTTGAAAAAAAAAAAAATTCCACAGCTTAAAGGCCACTGCACTAGCCCATAATCCGCCAGTTCAAGCGAATCGACTTAAGCCTGGCCTCTTAAGGAATAGGCCTAGTTTATTCCCTTATTGACTTGTAAACTGATGGTTTATATATGGTTCTTGGGTTGGATTGGCTCGGTGAACACCTTTATCTATAGGCTGTTGGCATTCATCAAGAGATGAACCGGTCCATCCAATGTACGAGAACATAAACAATAATAGTCCCTTTTAAACTCCAGGCTACAAGTATAATCCATCTAATATAAATAATTACTATAAATATTAGCATCAACCAACTCAAAAGACAACCGATACCTACATAACATCATTACGCAAAAAATATTTCTTTTGTCTAATCAATTTTCATAACCACTTATCGTATAATCCATAAATTAATCTTAATTTGAATGGTAGACTACCAATAGTGTATATTAGACTATTACCCCATCAATGAAAGCCTAAGCTAATACTCACTTATGATAGTTGACTACTGGACGCAGACCATTGATGAACCTGCGTAACTACCATGCCTTCTTATATTTCCAACTAAAATCTGACCGACTATTTCTTAGAGGAGTCAGCCATATCATGTTTGGATTCTCCAAAGCAATAGCTTTCCTTATCACAATAGCTATAGTACTAGCTTCAAATTGCAAGACACATAATGTATTGAAGTTTAATGATGAAAATAAAGTAGCCAATAACATTATTAATTCGTCTATTCTGTGAACAACAACAAGAAGCGACAGTAGGCAATGGTGATAGGGAGTAAATGAAGAAGATGAGAAACTAAATCAAGAAAATGATGAGTTAGTTATTGAATAAAGAGCATATGTCCTTTTATATTATAAGCAATACTAACTAACAAAATTGTCATGTATGGAAGCACATGTATGTTATCACATAACACCCTGCTATGTACAAGTATGTATAAATAAGTTAGTAATACTTCACATCTCCCCCTCAAGTTGGAGCTTCTTGTAAGCCCAACTTGTGACACAAAAGTTAAAGTTGAGGAGTAGGCAAAGCCTTGGTCATTAAGTCCGCAAGTTGCTGTGATGAAGGAATAAATTGAGATTGAAGTAAACCAAACTTCACATGATCATGGATAAAGTAAGAGTCGTCATCAATATGTTTAGTTTGAGTATGTAAGCAAGGGTTGAATGCAATTTGTAGTGCTGATTTGTTGTCACAAGATAAAGAAATTGGTAATTGAATAGAAAGCCCCAAATCTTGCAAAACATAAGAGACCCACAACAATTCTTTGGTTGCCGTGGCCAAGCTTCAGTATTCTGCTTCAGTAGTTAAAGTGGAAACTATTGGCTACTTCTTTGTTTTCCAAGAAACAAGTGCATCACGAATTATGACACAAAATCCAATTAAAGAACACCCATCGTCAACACTAGAACCCCAATTTAAGTTAGAAAAGGCTTGAAGTTCCAGTGTATTTACAGTTGGATAAGAAAGCCATGAAGATAAGGTTCCTTTAAGGTATCGCAAAATATGAAATAATGCATCTAAATGTGGTTGGCATGGTTGTGTAAGATACTGACTTAAGCGATGCACAGGAGTAGCATACAAAAGACAACCAACAAGTCATCTATATAAGGAAGCATCATGTAACAGTAGTGTAGTGGACTTGTCTAAAGATAGTCCAGGTTGCATAGGAGTAGAAGTTAGCTTACAACTGGTCAAGCCTACACTTTGCAACACATCGAGCACAAATTTCCTTTAGTTAATAAGTATACCCTGTTGAGTCCGATATAACTTGAGCCTCAGAAAGAACTGAGCCTGTCCCAAATTCTTAATTGTAAATTTAGAAACAAGCAAAACAAACTCTTCATTTGAACCTATCATTAGTATATCACCAACATATAACAAGATAAAAGTACTGCCACCTAAACCTTGATGTATAAACAAGGAAGAATCATAAACTAACTATTGAGAACCTAAAGAAAGAAGAAACTTAGATGTTTTAAAGTTCCACTGCCTAGATGACTGTTTTAACCCATATAAAGATTTCCTTTCTTAACTTGCATACTTGATTAGGGAAAGCCTTATCATATCTTGGAGGAGGAACCATATAAATCTGTTCAACTAAATGAACATGTAAGAATGCATTATTCACATCAATTTGATGAAGTGTCTAAGAGAATGTAGCTACTAAAGCCAACAAAATACGAACCGATCTTCATTTCGCAATTAGTGAAAATGTGTTGTGATAGTCTTTCCCTTCCTCTTCAGTAAAGGCTTTAGTTACTAAGTACGCTTTATAGTGCTCAATTGTCCCATCGGGCCTATACTTAACTTTATAAACCTACTTTAAATCAATAGGATGTTTGCCTTATGCTAATTCTATCAACTCCCATGTCTTATTGCTTACTAAAGCATGAAGTTCATTTTGCATGGCTTCTTACCATTCCTTAGACTTAGATGCTTCTAAGTAGTTGATTTATGGATTGCTAACACATTAGCAAGAGATGCTACAGAATCAATTGGGTAGTCAGTAAAAGAACTAAGGTTAAATAAAGGGTAAGGATAAGTTTGTTGTGTATGGGATGATGTGCGTGGTAAAGTAGTGAAAGAATCTGATGATGTGAAGGTAGGAACCAAAGGCTTAATAGTTGTATTTTATAATAGGAAACATGCATTACCAAGTATCGAGAAAGGATGATCAAGACATGGGGAAACATTCCATATAACATCAATGGAAGAAGAAGTAGTGTTTGAAACATCAATAGCTATAGCTTGATGAACTTAATGAATAAAATCATTCAACTAACGTGGAACTTTTCTTTTTTTTATGTGACCATCGTAGCTGTACAAAAGAAGAAACAGGAACAACAGAAGGAGAGTCTAATAAAGGAAAGAACTAACCAGTTGAAGACTAATTAGATGATTGATGCGATGGTGGTTCAGCTAATGACAAATCAGTAACAATAGTATTATTAGGTGAAAATGAACGAAAGGAGTAAGGATGAAGAATGGAGCATGAACTAGTAGACTTAAAGGAAATAGAAGGAAGAGATTTATGTTTGTATGTAGTTAGATGAGAATCATGTATGTTTGGGTTTGACTGTTTATAAGGAAAAACCTCTTCAAAGAATAATACATCCCTAGAGACAAGAACAACTTTGTTGGATATATCAAATAGTTTATTACCTTTTTGAGGCCTCTTTGCTCAAGTTTGTCTCTTGGAATAAGATGTTTAATAGTATAGCACAAGCCCCCCATGACTCTTAAGTGACTATAAGAAGGAGGATGTCTAAGGAGTTTTTCAAAAGTAGTTTTCCAACCTAAGTTTAACATAGGTATTTGATTAATAAAATACGTGGCTGTCAGAACATACTTTCCCTAAAATTCTTTAGGCAAATGAGCACGAAGATGTAAAGCTCATGAAGTATCCAACAAATGCCTATATTTTCTTTCAACTTGGCCATTTTGTTGAAGAGTATTGGTCATGGTACATTGATGAATTACTTTAAGGGAATAAAAAAGAGTTCTACATGCAACGGATATGAATTTAGACCCATTGTCAATTTAAACAAACTTGGGAATGGTATTGAAATGATTTCTAACATAGGAAAGAAATTTTTGAAGAATTGATGATACTTAATTGTTGTGTTGAAGTAAATATGTTCAAATGGACTTAGTATAGTCATCAAATATAGTCAAGAAAAACGAAGCACCAGAAATGGAAGCAACTTTGTAAGGACTCAAAAATCTAAATGTAAGAGTTTAAAAGCAAAATTTGTGATAGTAATACTCCTCTCAAATGGCAACTTATGTACCTTTGGTTTATGACAAATGTTACAAGACGATTACTACACACCAAGATGTTTACAACTTTTTAAATCCTGTAACTTGGAAAGAGAATTATGATCAAGTCTTGCATGAAGAAATTCCAAAGAAATTGAATTACTATTATAAGAACAATGTAGAAAAAAGAAGAACATGAAGGATTCTATATAGCCAAACAGCTCTTATCTTCAACTTATAGTACATATAATCTAGAAATTGCTTTAGCTTTAGGCACTGACTTATTACTAATCTGGTCCTGTAGAAGGCATTTACTATAATCAAATTAGGCAGGAAATTGAAAATCTATGACAAGGGAATAAACTAAGAGCAAGTTGTAAGTAAAACCGGGAAGATAATAGACATTATGTATGATCAAATCGGGTTATAAAGTAATAGAATCAACTTAGTTAATAAGTACGGACTTGCCATCAAGCAATTTAACATGGATAGGATGTGATAGTTTAGTGATACTGTATAATAAGGTAGAATAAGGTGTGATATGATTTGAGACACTTGTGTCTACAATCTATGATTACAAATGATTACCTAGAGCATTTAAGCAAAGGATGTGAAGAGTACTTGCAACTTGAATGTTATTAGCATATGCCACTGTGCCCTTGATAGGACCATTTCCTTTCATGAGCTTCAACATTTTCCAACAAAAATTCTGGACCAATTGTTGATAATTCATGTTAGAATACAACCCTTGTCCTTTATTAGATTGCTCACCTATAAAATGATAAAATAGAGTGAGTAATTGATTACTTGAAGTATTATTTGGAACCCCACAAAAATTTGTCTTCAACATGCTTTCTAAGCTGACAACTATAAACCTGCAACATTAATTGGCAACACTGCATTAGCATTCACAAATTTCCGTTTTATCACCCTTTCTCCTTTAAACTAGTCAGGACATCCTATCAATCGAAAGCAATTTTCAATTAAGTGTCCTTCAGCTTTGCCATGTTTGCATATGAGCTTGTTCTTAGACCTTCTTTTGTCACTAACATTAGAATATCCTCGACCTTTAACTACATATGCAGAAGAATCAACATTAGCTATCAAAATTGAAGTTGCTTGTCTTTATTTTTCAATCTATTGAATTATATAAAAAGCCTTGTTAACCATAGGCATGGGATCCATAAAAATAATGTTATTGCGGACTACATCATATATCTCATTTAGACCCACAAGCAATTGGATTAAATGAGTTTGAGACTCCATTTCTCCCAACTTTTCTTTTAATGACAAGTACACTAGTCCCTAACTCTATATGTACACTTAGGATATGAGTATAGTTGTTGAAGTTCATCCCAACATTTCTTAAACCTATTGTAATAAGCACTCATGCTTTGATTGTTCTAATTAAGATTATAAATGTTAAATTGCAATTGAAAAACTAGAGGACCATTTCATACTCCATATTTTTCAACTACTTCGTCTTACAACTATTAGTAATACTTCATATATTCATTGCTCTCACTTGTTATGTTGACTTCACCCAACAAAATAAAAATTCTTTAGAAAAGATATGATACATCCTTGAGAAAGTACGAATATCATTTTTACAAAATAAGTGTACTAAAAGTTTTCTAGTTTTGTATTGATATTCAATTTACTCCTATGCATTTCATGTCAATCATTTAAGTTGTTTATATTTTATGTTCCTACACTAAATAAATCCCTTTTATTGATATCTTTCCTTCATGGATTTAGAATACATTGATGAGGCATCTACATTCTCTAAGATAGTAAGCAGACACATTAGAAAAGCTAATATAAACATTTTTAATGTTCATTATTTTTTTTCCTTATTTAACCTTTTTGGGTAGATTTTATAAGTTTGTATAAGCATGCAAGGCTAGAATTATGTATGCTACATCAATATTTTTTCAAAATTATGAAGGGAAATAGTTGGAGGACTTATTTGGTATAAGGGACGAATACAAAGAATTCACCAAACTGACTTGAAATATATGACAAAAAATTGAATTTCCATAAAAGATAAAAGATTTTACTATTGTCATCTCGATACTTTCTTACAACTCATTTTGTTTTATATTCGCTCCTAAAATCGCATTTAAGACAATTACACATAAATTTAGAACTTTTAGAAAAAATTATTCATTTGAGTTTAAACTTTATGATGTAGCCTTAATAGTTAGTAGAAGTGATATGATAAACTTAGATTTTAAAAATAATTTAATAGAACACTAATTTTAGCTATATACTTAAATTATACTTTATAGTACTAAATTTATAAGAGCCCATAAATTTGAGCTTAGAGATATGACCTGGTATTAAAGATAGATTATTTAAGCTATAAGTGAATAATATGATATAAAATAAGATATGAAATATATGTATATTTTCTAAATATATGCGATATATATAATAAATATATCAATAAATCAACCTAAAACCCCTCAATATGAGTAAATTGGATTTAAGTTCTAATATTTCAAGAGGAAACATACGTTAAAGGCTAATAATATAAAGGAAACAGTACTCAATGATTATATTTACTCATCCCATATACTAAGTATGCAAAATATATACACACATATTAAAAAAACACCTAAATAATGATAAAAGATACCAAATTGTTGGAATTTCTCTAAAATTAATAACTAAAGCCAATTGAAATGCTTAGAAAAGGATTGGATTCAACTGTAGCACAACAACAATAAAAGGTGAATCAAAAGTTGGATTAACATGAAGAAGCCACCTCATGCTTGGAAATTTACAACAAAAATAAAAAGAAAAATTAACAAATGTGGGGTGTAAGGACTTTAGTCGACCCAAACTACTATAAGAACTTGTGGAACACTTAAACTCAACATTTAGCAACTTAGAAATCGTAGGGAAATTTTCAGAACAACTATTAGAAAATTAGAAAAACAGAGCAGGGATATTAATCACACGAGTTTCACGACAAAACGGAGACCCCACTGTTGAACCTTGCCGACCCTTAGGAGACACCACGTGCACTCGATGATCGATACACCCCAGCCTACTGACTGTGATCAGAGCTCCTGCAACTGATGAGCTTTAATTTTTGTCCTGTTTTTATCCTATTTTCTAAAAATGCTAAGCGCGTGAATTTTTTTTAAGAAAATTATACATTAGTTATTTCAGGTGCACTTCTATATATGTAGTAATTTTATTTCGATGAAATTTGTGAATTTTAATATATGTGCTTAAAAAACTGCCCTATTCATTCAAATTTTGAAGTGAAAAATAAATTAATTAAATGATATAGTTTCTTGCTAAAAAATTTGCTAGAGACTCCTATTTGCATCTAGTTTATATGTATGTAGCTAATTTTTTATGATATACATGTTTACTATTTATAATATTCTTGAATCTAAAAATTGTTAAAACTGGAAATTAAAGATATAAATTGATTTTTTCAAAGTTACTCAACAAAATTGACATATTGTGACTTATGAACACTCATAATGATGTTAGGAAATACTGAAATTAGTTTTACATGTAAATGATGTTATTTGCTCAATTAATCCTAATATAAGGGCAGTAGTGTAAATTTTACATATTTAGGCAATAATTACTTTCACATGGAACAAGATACTGTTAAATTTTATATATTTTTTTGAGCTCATACAAATTTTCGTGAAATTATTTGACAACTTACGTTATTTATTGTGAATTTTCCTAATTAAATAGCCTAATTCACTGTTTGGAATCTATTTCTAATGATATTTGATTAAGAAATATTAAAATAAGGATTGCTTTTGTAATGACATAATATCTGTTAGATCTGATAGTGTATGAATTCTAACAAGTTTTGTAATATCCTAAGCTCAAGTTGTGATATATACTCGAAAGAAATAGGATAACAGGTATAGTTGTCGAGCTCGATTTTTTATTCTCAATTTTACATAAATTATTCTTTTTTAAATCGATTAATATTAAACCCTACCTATTTAATATTAACCCTCAACTAGAGTTTAAAGATAATCGATTTTTTAATTTAAAAATTGTTTGGAGTCGCAACTTGACCGTAGTCCCGAAAAAAAGTTAAGTTATAACTAATTAGATAGATTAATTATACCTTAGCTACTGATTTTTCGATAAAACTGATTTTGTTAAAATGATTTTTGCAAGAGATTTAGATTTAAAGGCTAATTTATTAAACCCTAAACGATTATCGCTTTTTAACTTTATGAATTTAACTTTTCTTTTAATGAAATCTATCTACGGACAACTTAATTTAACTTTGAAAGGATAAAAGATTAATTATTTACAAGAGATGGAAAAAGAAAAAAAATTTCATATTTTAGGTCGCCTTGTACTTATATACAAGTGCTTACGTACTCACTATTTGGGATTAGACTTCCGTAATTCGTTTTGTAAAAATTTAGTGGGTCGATTGCTTTTAATCTAAAAAAGTGGCTAGGTTTATGTTTTTAAACTGATTTGAGTTTGCTGGAGGAAATTTTCTAACAAAAAGGTTCTAATTAAGCTTTTGGAAATTCTAAAAAAGCAAGGGTCTTGATTTTGGAAAAGGATGATTTATATTTTCGTTTACTTAGAAAATTTAATTTTCTAAGTGACAAAATCCTTTTTATAAATTGATCTATTTAATTTATTTTCTATTTTCATTTTCATTTTTTATTATTCATCATTATTTGTTCTTTTATTTATTCTTATTTAAGCCTTAATAAAAAATGGGCAACAAAAATAAATAAATAAACTAAGCTATTCTAATTCTTTTTTTTTTTGTTTACATTTACATTCAAGATGAAATAAATAACTAAAAATAAATAAATAAAAATAAAAGAAAAGAAAGCAATCGAAGAAAAAAAAAAAGACAAGGAACTGGACCAATGGATAAGGATGCACGAGTTGGGTAAGAACGGGTTTGTTGGGTTAGAGCTTAGGTTGAATCTTAGATCTAGATCAAGCTTTTATGTTTCCAATAGCAAAGGCAACAAAAGGTGATTTCGGACGATCTAAGCACCAAATGAAGTGGGAAAAGGGATTTTTATGAGTATTTGATTGGGATTTAGGGGGGAGGGGCGCGAAGGTGTAGACACGACGTCGTGGTGTTTGGCAACAGTGGTCGATGGCGGTTGATGCGGTTCTTAGGTAGTGCTTGCTAGGTTTGAATGGGTAGTTGGCATTGAGGTTTTGAACTACCATGAAGCTAGTTGTGGTGGTGGCTTTCAGCGAGGAAGCTTGGAGAGAGAGACGAATTGCGATGGTGAAGAAAGGGAGAGTGATCGAGAGTGTTCATGTGTGATTTTGAGTAATGCTGGGTGATTATCCGTGTCGTAAAACAAAGCTAAGACCCCTATTTATACTTGAACAATGCTGAATCAACTTGGAAACTCAGACATCAAATGAATGCCGAATTGCGAAATTTCAGTTTTTTCCTGATTTTTGGAGCTTCATTTGACCCATTAAATAGTTGCATCTAAATGCATTTTTGATCTCAATTCAAAGTAAGCCAAGTGTAAGATGAGAATCACTCATTGATTAGTGTAATTAAGCTCGGGATTATTACAAAAAATGAGGCCAAAGTAAAGGGGTTAAAGTAGTTTTGTTGGGGGTAATAAGGGAAATCACGGGAAAGAGGGGAGAAAGATAGGGAAAATGCCGACGTAGTGCCGCATTAGCTACGTCGTCCAATCACGGTATGCCACGTAACACTTGGTAGTTGACAGACAGCTAACGTGGCATGTTACATGTCATGCTACATAGTGCCATGTTAACTGTTACCTAATCCAATGGTGCTACGTATCAAGGCATGTGGTATAGTAAACCCTTAACATGCGGTATAGTAAACCCTTAACATGTGGCAATGCCGTTTGGAGACAATGTAATAGTATGTTTTTGAAGAAAAAAATAAAAAGCCTTTTATATTTTTGCTAAGATTCGAATCCAAGACCTCAAGTTTAAAGTAAATGCCAATCCAAGTGTTTATTTATTAAGCCATTGGTCTATGTCTTATTTAAATTACACATATAGACAAAGTCGACTTGGGCTAGATTCAAATTTAAGCTAAATCTAATGTAGGCCCAATGACCTTCTCTTTATTTAAAAATTATATCTTACTAAACTATTTAAAAGATTTATTATTTTCTAAATTTCTTAAATCTTTTTTTATTTTTTTCTAAATTTATTATTTTTTGGCTTTTCTTAAATCTTTTATTTTTTGAACTTTTTTTTAAATTTCTTTTTTTTGTACTTTTCTAATTTTTTTTTGTATTTTTCTAAAGTTCTTATTTTTTTTTCAGTTTTTCTTAATTTATATTTTTTGTATTTCTCCTAATTTAGGACCTTATTCTAAAGATTTTGAAAAATAAAGGGGGCAAAAATGGAGTGTCTATAATTACTTCTCTTTATGGTGAAGTTTAAACAAAACTTTATTATAAAAACAAAAGAGATACTATTTTTTGCTTCAAGGGTGGATTTTGTCCTAAAAAGCATTACAACCAGCTAATTAGCCAACCAGCTAGTTATCAAGGATGCGATCTGAGAGTTTTAAATTAGGTTAGTATAGCACTTTGAGAGCATGTGATCTAAGAGTTTCAACCTAGGTCAGGATAGCACTTTGAGAGTATGTGATCTGAAGGTTTCATGGTTAGGATAGCACTTTGGGAGCATGCGATGCAATAGTTTCAAGGTTAGGATAGCACTTCAAGAGCATCCAATTCAAGGGTTTCAACTTAAGTCAGGATAGCACTCCAAGAGCATGCGATCCAAGAGTTTGGCTTATGATAGCCCTCTAAGAGCATGCAATCTAAGGGTTTTAACTTAGGTTAAGATAATGCTCTAAGAGCATATGATCCGAGAGTTTGGCTTAGGATAGCACTTTGAGAGCATGAGATCCAATGGTTTCAACTTAGGTTAGGATAATGCTCCAAGAGCATGTGATCCAAGAGTTTGGCTTAAGATAGTGTTTCGAAAGTATATGATCCGACAATTTTAAGGTTAAGATAGCGCTTCAAGAGCATACGATCCAACAGTTTCAAGGTCTAGATGGTGCTCCAAGAGCATGTGATCTAAGGGTTTCAAGGTTAGGATAGTGCTCTGAGAGCATGTGGTCCAAGGGTTTCAAGGTTAGGATAGAGCTCCGAGATCGACATTTTTACTATATGGATAGTGTTCTGAAGAGCAAACAATATACATAAAGACCAAAGCAAAAGGAGTTTATGTAAAAATTCTTGAAAAAGATAGATATTTTTATTGGCAATTGTAAAAGATGGAGTAGATACTAGGGAAAAAATCCTTAGATAGAAAGAGAGGTGGATGACATTAGCTATGAGGGCAATCATGTAAAAGAGGATGATTTTGGCCTCTAAGGCCAACTTTGGAGTGATTTTTACGTGGGAGTAGATCCTTGAACTTTGGATGGCAGAAAGTGAACTCCTTTGAAAACAATTGCTGTTGGGGTAATGACAAAAGCTTACTACTCGGCTTGACTCTGGAGAAGATGACTTTCAAAAGAAATGAGGATTCTTGTCTAAAGGACTAAAATGAGGGGGAATCAAATTATTCCAATTTTTTGACTTACTAACAGGTTTAGATTCTTTTAGTAGTGTGTAGGCTTTTCAACGACATAACAACTTGATCTTTCGAGTCGCCTTGGTCTAAGAGAACCTTTTATTTCCTCCAGGGGTAAATAACTTTCCATGACTTCTTCAAATTTTTTCTTATTAGAGGATATCTTGTTAAAGTTAGGTTTAGTCTAAAAGGACTTCCTCACACTCTCAACTTAAATTCCTCTCTTTTGACTTTAATTCCAAAAATTATGTTCTACCTTGTAAGTAATACCCTTTTAATCAATCCGTTACGTCTTTTTCGAATTGTAATGTAATAAAGCCTTTTGGTTCTCGGTCTCAAAATGAATATTGCTGAAATAGCTTTTTATGAAAGAATTGCTCTTTAACCTGGGTTTACAAGTTAAGAACCTTATAGGTAAAACTAAAATTATGCTTGCCTTAGTTTCAAATGTAACTTTTTCCAATGATAAGTTATCTCTTTTAATTAGACGAAAGGGTGGAATTGTGGCTGGGCCATGAGCTATATGTCAGTTGCAATTTCTTTTGGGGATCATAAATTTTAGCGTGAAATTTTGGTATTTGCCCTGGCTTCTTTCAAGCTTAATTACTTTGATTGTGTTTTTAAGGCCTTTATTTGAGACGCGGGTCTTAATTCAAGAATGAGCTTCTATGCCCCTTGTCCTTTTAGGTTTTAGGGCTTTCGACTTGATTACCTTGTCTGTGTTAAGCACAATTTTCATTTTCCATTTCACTCTTACTCATTTTTCCTCTTTTTTCGTGCTTCTCTCTCTCTCTCTCTCTCTCTCATTTAAGACAAAAATGATTATTCTTTCTTTTACCTTGCAACTCAAAGCATACACGATTTTAGTGTTTATAATGGATGCCTTTCTTCATCTTAGAGGAAATTAGTTATCAATGGTAACCATTACTTTAGAATTGATGCGACTAAAGCAAGTAAAAATTAGTTTTAACTTTTTCTTCTAATAGATGCTCTTAATCTCATTTTTTCCCCATTGTGGGGGTGGTTCTTGAAAGGGTTTAATTTATTGAAAATATCTCAATAAAAGGTCCAATGGAGTTGACAAAGGATTTTGTGTTTATGATATTAAAAAGATTGTCTAACTTCATTTTGATTTGGGTATTAAATGCAAGATAAACTTCCATTAAGGAATGAGTCCAATAGTCTCACAATGAGTGCCTCAAGGTTGGTGTTTTGGGATTTGTCTTACCTTTCTTCATTCTGAACTTTTTAACCAACAAGATATCTTAAAATAGGTGGAATGCAAACATGGCACTTTATTTGAATCACTTATATTTCATACATGTCATAAAATCTGACCTTATCCTTGAATTGAGTCCAATTAGATTGCCCTTGCATCAATTAGGTCTTAAACTCATTTTTTCAATTGCCAACAGTTGTCAGTAGAATGCCCCTGCTAACCCATATGATATTCAAATTGTGCATTTAGGTCTTATTTCCTCAGCTTGTGTCCTAGTATTGGAGTTTTTTGTTGTAATAAGTCCTTGTTTCTTGATTGGTTAAAGACTTGAGATAATAAGGCAGGAATTTGAGCGAACTTTCTTTTGGTTATTTTTAGCCCCTTTTTTGCTTGTTGTAGTATATATATATGCTTCTAATCTAGTGGGGCTAGTTTTTTTTAGTCAACCTCCTTGTTCTTATGGCTTCTTCAATTCGGCTCCTAGCAAGTACAATGTTCGTAAAACTGTCCATTAAATTACCTAATAAGTGCCATAATATAGTTCCTCCAATGAGTCAATAAAGACAGATATTAATTCTTTTTTAGGGAGATGAGGAATGATTTTAGTTGCTACGCCCCTCTATCTTTGGGCGTATTCTTTAAATGAATCATTTTTCTTCTTTCTCGTTGTACATAAGTCCCAAATCGAAGAAGCTGTCTCAATGTTGAACTTATATTGCTCATAGAGTGCCTGAGCCAATTTTTCCCAAGTATTGATATGGTTGAGATTGAGTTGGGCAAACCAGGTTAATGCAGACCTTGTAAGATTATCTTGAAAAGTTTTTGCCATGAGTTGATTATTTTAAATATTTTTGCCCATTTTGCGGATGTATAATCTAGTGTGTAGCTTTGGGCATCCGGTCCTATCGTACTTTTCAAACTTTAGTATTTTAAATTTTTCTAGATAGGCCTTAACATCAAATGTAGGAAGGTCAGTGATCTCACCCTGCTCGAATCCATCAGAGCCTCCAAACCCCTTATTTTCTCAGTGATTTGTTTGGTCAACTTCTTTTCTAATTCTTTTAAACTGTCTTGATTAGCCCTAAAGTTTATCGTTTTCTTATTGATTAGGACTAAATATGTGTTAGGCTCAAAAGTTAGGTTGACTTTTGGATAGACCCCTTCAAAAGACTCAAAAGTTGGATTAGCCTTTGGATAGTTCTCTTCTGCTGCCAAAGGAAGGGCTTCAATATTCTTTCTACAGCGGGCCTTAGAATGCTCTTCATTTGATGTGGTCTTAGGATACTGTTAGTAAGGAAACTTAATTGACTTGTGATTTTTTCTACTATTTGCTCCAATGAACGAAATCTTACTTTTACAGGGTTGGTGCTATTAGGTTTGTCATTATTTCCACTATTGGCGATTGCTTTAGATAAGAATCCTCACCCGTTAGTGACTTCTTGATTTTATTTTCTTTTTTTTTTTAAAAAAAAAACTCTTCTTTTTAAGAGAGGGAAAAGGAAAAGAAAAAAGGATAAAACTTATTTATAAGTTGTGAGAAAGGAGTAGAAAAACATTTCTAAGAGATTGGGAGCCTAAATATTTACAAAGAAAAAATGACCTTAAGGATTTGTAAGAGAAAAGATTGGAAAGAGTTAGAGTAGAAGGTAAAAAGAAAGGACTTGTAAAGAAATCAAATATTTAGAAACTTAAGAATATGACTCTCATGATGTTATTCAAACAAAAACTAATGAATATTTACAAACAAAATAAAAAATGCAATATGAGGATGTAGAGAGGGAAACTAGTGCAGGCACCCAATTTTTGCTCCTTTATTTTATTTTATTTCTTTAATAGGTCCTAAATTAGGAAAAATGCAAAAAAATAGGAAATTAAAGAAAACCCAAAAAAATTAAGAAATTTAGAGAAAATAATAATTATATAAAAATACGAAAAGTTCAAAATTAAGAAAAAGCACAAAAAATAAGAAATTTTAGAGAGAAACCTTAAAAAATAAAAAGTTTAGAAAATAAAGTTTTAAAATTTATAAAATTGAAAAAATACAAAAAAATTAGAAAAGTTGAAAAAATAAAATATTTTTGAAAATAACATTTTATTAGGGTAGATTTTTAATTTAGAAATAAGTTTTGAAGCTAGACCGTTGGACTTGGGTTTAGATTTAAATCTAGCCTAGGTTGACTTAGTCCATATGTATAATTTAATAGCATATATGGATGAGGTACAGGCTAACGACGTAATTGATAATCATATGGACTTGGTTTGGGTATTAAGTGCAAGGTCAGGGTTTGAATCTTGGAGAAGGCATGAATGAGTTTTTCATTTTTCTCACATCAGGGACTGCCATGTGTTAGGATCTTATTGCACCATGTATTCTGACACGTGGTAACGCTGAATTGAACGACTCATGCTGACTTGTGTCACTATTGGCAAGTGGCGTGCCATGATTGGTCGGATTGATTGATGTGGCTCCACATAAGTACTTTCCTTTTCTTTCGTTCAGTTTTCTCCCATTTACTCCTGATTTTCCTCCTTTTTCCTTCTCAAGAACAGTCTACTCCCTTTACTTTTGGCTTCAATTTTCTCGCAAATCTCACATACTCATGCCCAATTTCTTACTTTGATTTTGTTTACTGCGTGTGTTATTGTAAATTGAATCCATTAATATGTCTAAATGTAGTCAAAGGAGAATTTAATTTTGAGCTCTACAATTTGGAAAAAAACTGGTTTCCTAGGCATTTTCATTTAACTTTGAATTTGATCTTTCCTTGTTCGATTGATGATTTCAAGTATAAATTAGAGCTCATTGGACATCCATAGACATACATAACCATCTACAACCTCGCAAAAACACTCCCAAACCCTTTCTCTCTCTCTCTACTCGTCGTTGTGCTTTCTCTCTCTCTAAACCATAGTTACGCTTAAAGGAATTCAAGCAATTCTAACCACCGCTGTGACTCCCCTATGACATAAGCTCCTTAACCCAACTCCCCCTGTCCACCGTCAAGACCCAAAGCTCATCCACCATCGAAACCCTAACCATCGCACCTCCGATTACAGCTGTGAGTAGTTAAAGACAATGGCCATCCACCCTTGCGTCACGCCCATGATCAGTTGAAGCCTCTTGAAAATGTCCGTGAGCCCATCCAGGTGATTGCCTCAGTTGACCCGATCCGATCCATGATTGGCCCGTTCAACTCGCTCCAGGTCCAACCAGCATACCTAACTCATCCAAAGTCTTCTTCTTTTTTTTTAAAAAAAAGAAATTTCTTTATTTAATTATTTAGTTGTTGTTGCTGCTTTTTCTTTTCTTTTTTTTTATTTATTTTGAATTGAAATGTAATAATAACAAAGAAAAAATAAAAATAAAAAAATAGAAAAAAAAAGAAAAAGAGAGAAGAAAAAAGGAAAGATAAGGTAGTTATTTTATTTATTTATAGTTTAATAGATAAAAATAAAAATAAATAGAATAAATAAAATAAAAATAAATAAATAAGTAAATAAGTTAGTGAATAAACATTGTTTTTAACGCTTATAATAATTAAGTTTTCAAAAAATAAAAAATAATCAGATCCTTTACAAATTAAGACTACTTTTAGATTTTTTTCAAAAATAAAGTTTTTGATTTAGGACATTCCTTTTTTAGAACCTTTCTTTAATAAACCGAATTGAATTAAAAACGTAAATCCAACATATTTTCAGAATTAAAACCTAACAACCTACTAAAGTTTTCATTAAAAGAACAACATACGTCTAATCTCGAATAACGGGTATTTAGATACCTACGGGGTGACGATAAGAATGAAAAAACCTAATTTCCCCTTTTCTTTAGTTTAGATTATTTTGTTTATCCAATTAGAGTAACCAATAATCAAGTTCCATCCTTCAAAATTAAAAGATAATTTTTAAGTTTAATTCTAATTTTAGAAAGTCAATGTTACCTGTAAGGGTTTAAAATTCCTAACTCTCAAATTCAGATTCTTTAGTTTTAAAAACCATTTTGTAAAATTGGTTTTAATCGTTAGACTAATGGCTAAGTAATAACCAATCCACCCAATTGGTTATAACTTAACTATTTTTCCCGACTCTAGTTGGGTGGCAACTTCAAAGTTGTTTTCAAAACAAAAAGGAACGATTTTTTTTAAACCTTAGTCTAAGATCGATATTAAACGGGTAGGGTTTAGTATTGATCGGTTTAAATAAGGCCTATTTTACAAAAAGAACTAGGAAGGTGAAAACTAGGCTTGACAATTGGTAAACTGACTATGATGTGGTAAGAAAAATATTTTTATCGTATCTTTGAAGTTTCCTTTACATTATTTAAAAATTCATTACAAATAATCCTTAAAGTTTAGATTCTCTTTTTCTTGTAGTGTCTTGGCTCCTCTTCAATCTTATTTCTTTTCTTTAGCTTAGTTGCCTTAATCCATCTAGCAGCCTGGGAGATATCTTCAGTGTAGAACTTTTGGAAAGCTTTAACACAATAATAGGTAGCATTATCTTTGGGGAGTTCAATAAAAGTAGCTAATGCATCAATGGGATTCATCTTCTAAACGCTTTGTCTATGAAGGATATCAAGTTTATGGCTCTGAGTAGGGTTGATAAACCAAAAGGTCATATTGTTTTTTAATTCTCCATTCTTCTCCTCTTGTAGACAACTGGGCAATCTGGCCTGTGTTGCTAGTAGTGTTGGAATATAAGATTTCCCTTCTAAAAATCGGGTTACTAGCTTTACAATCCTATGATGTATGTGAAATATCTCATTAGGAAACAAAATAGTTCCAAATGCTATCAAGATATAGGCATTGATCCTATATTGTTGCCAATCTTCAAAGGTACCACAAAAAAGCTTTTGGTTGTAACTAGATGGGGTTGTGAACCAAGTAAAAAGATCGTTCGCCTTAATGATTCTCCTATGGGGATCTACCCAAATTTTGCATATTTTAGATTCTCGGAGGTTCAACAGCTTTTTGAAAATCTTTGTAGGGTTAGCTGTGATATATTTTCTGTTTCAGATAGAGGAGACTCCTAACAGATAGGAATATTCCTTAACGATTGGGCTCAATTGGCATGGGCTAAAACGAAAAAGAATGACTCTGAGGATTTTAGAAGTAGACTAAGGCCCGTACCATGGTAACATTAGTTTGGACTTTGAGCAATGAGAGGATAGGCCAATCTTGTCTTTAATGAATTTTTCCTGGTTTGGATTAAAAATCAAAACTATCTTTTAAGTATTCCTTTGAGCTCTAGAGGCTTGTAAATATATACATCTTTGAAAAGGGCTAATTTAAGAGAGGACTTAACCATTTTCTACAAAAAGGATGAAAATAAAATTACATCAAAATTATCCTATTTACACGGGAATTACATTGATATTTTAAAGATAAGAAAGTATTTACAAGGAAAAGATTAGGAAACATCACAGTTATTATTTTGTTTTATTTTTATTTTTAGTCTTACCATGTCATGTCTATTTGCCAATTTTGGAAAAAAGGGTTCATGAATACAATTAAGGTACATTCCAAAACTCCTTAAGCTTATACGCTTTTAGGAAGGCGGCTTATTGATTACATCAAAGCTTAAGTGGGGTAGCCTAATCAATCTCGAATGGTGGCTACACCACTATACTCACAGCCTACATAATGACCCTAAGACGGCCTAGGTTTGATCGCATCTACCTTGTATCTTCGATGCAACGAATGAACCCCCCATACCCAATGTACATTGTATGCAAAACAACTATGGCAATCAAAGCAAAGTATATACACCATTAAATAAACAACAAATAGATAAATAACATGGGTATTTTGAAAGGTAATTTTAGTTTCGGAAAGTTTTTTAGTAGCTAGCCCTCTTGATGTCCCTAATGGAATTGCTAAGTTGTCGAGCTCAGTTTTTTCCTCTCGGTTTTATATAAATTAATTTTTTTTAAACCAATCAATATTTAACCCTACTCGTTTAATATTAACCTTTGATTAGAGTTTAAAGAAAATCGGTTTTTTAATTTAAAAATTGTTTAGAGTTGCTACCCGATTGTTGTTGAGAAAAAGAGTTAAGTTATAACAAATTGGGTGGATTGATTATAACTTAACGACCAATTTTTAATAAAATCGATTTTGTTGAAACGATTTTTGCAAACCAAAGATTTGTATCCGAGGGCTAATTTATTAAACCCTAAACGGATACCACTTTTTAACTTTCTGAATATAACTTGGCTTTTCAAATATACCTTTATAATTAAATTTATCTACGCACAACTTAATTTAACTCTGCAAGGATAAAATGATTAATTTTTTACAACAGATGGAAAAAGAAAAAAAAAATTTCATATTTTAAGTTGCTTTGTACTTACGTACGAGTACCTATATATATGCTATTCGGGATCAGAATTTCATAGTTTTTTCTATAAAACTTTATTGGGTTGATTGCTTTTAATTTAAAAAAAGTGGTCAAGTTTACGTTTTTAAACTGATTTGAGTTTGCTTGAGGAAATTTTCTAAAAAGAAGGTTTCAATTAAGGCTTTTGGAAATTTAAAAAAAGCATGGGTCCTGATTTCGGAAAAGGATAATTTATATTTTTGTTTTTTTTGGACAATTTATTTTTCTAAGTGAGAAAATCCTTTTTATAATTTGATCTATTTAACTTATTTTCTATTTTCATTTTTCATTTTTATTATTCATCATTATTTGTCCTTTTATTTATTCTTATTTTAGCCTTAATTGAAAATGAGAAAATAAATAAATAAATATATAAACTAAGCCACTTTACTTCTTTTTTTTTCTTCTTTTTTATTTTTCTTTTTCTTCTTTTTTTCCTCTTTTTGTTTTTTTGTTTACATTTACATTCATGATGAAATAAATAACTAAAAATAAATAAATAAAAATAAAAAAAGAGAAAAAGAAAATATAGAAATCAAAGAAAATAATATATAAGGAACTGAACCAATGGATAAGGATAAGCGGGTCAGTTGGGTTAGAGCTTGAGTTGAATATCGGATTTGGGTTGGGCTTATACGTTTCCAATAGCAAAGGTGGTAGAAGGTGATTCTAGACGATCTAAGCAACAAATGAAGTGGAAAAGGGGATTTTTATGAGTGTTTGATTGGGATTAAAGGGGGTAGACACAATGTTGTGGTGTTAAGGTGGTGTTTGGTTGTAGTGGCTAGCGGCTGTTGATGTGATGCTTAGGTAGTGTTTGCTGGTTTTTGAATGGGTGGTGGGGTTAAGGTTTTGAACTACTACAAAGCTAGTCATGGTGGTAGCTTTCGATGAGGAAGCTTGAAGAGAGAGTGTTCTAGAGAGAGAAGAATCGCGATGGTGGAGAGAGAGAGAAAGAGAGAGAGAGAGAGAAAGAGTGACCGAGAGTGTTCGTGTATGATTCCAAGCAATGTTTGGTGATTGTCTGTGCTGTAAAACAAACCTAACACCCCTATTTATGCTTGAACAATGTTGAATCGACTTGGAAACTCGAAAATTAAGTTATTGTTGAATTGCGAAATTTAAGTTTTTTCCTGATTTTTTGAGCTCCATTTAACCCATTAAATAGTTGCATCTAGATGCGTTTTCTATCTCAATTCGAAGTAGGCCAAGTGTAGGATGAGAATCACTCATTGATTAGTGTAATTAAGCTTGGGATTATAACAAAAAATGAGGCAAAAGTGAAGGGGTCGAAGTAGTTTTGCTGGGGAAAATTAGGGAAATTGCGGTAAAGAGGGGAGAAAGAAAGGGAAAAAAGTTGACGTAGCGCCACTTCAGCTACATTGTCCAATTATGGTCTGCCACATGTCTGCATGTGATACGTGGAAGTTGACACGATAAGGGGTAGTTGACGTGGCTTGCCATGTAGCGTTACGTTAACTGTTACTCACTCCAATGATGCTACGTGTTGGGGCACGTAGTACAATGAACTCTTGATTTGTGGCAATGCCATTTGTAGATGATGTAGTAGTGTGTTTTTTAAGGACAAAATAAAAAGGCCTTCCTTACTTTTGCTAAGATTCAAACCCTAGACCTTAAGCTTAATTTAAGTACTAATCCAAGTATTTATTCGTTAAACTGTTAGTCTGTGCCTTATTCATATGTGTAATTAAATTGCATTTATGAACAAGGTTAATTTATACCAGATTTAAATCTAAGCCTAAGCTTAATGACCCTCTCTTTATTTAAAAATTATATCCAACTAAACTATCTAAAAGATTTATTATTTTTTAAATTTCTTTAATCTTTTTGTATTTTTTTTCTAAATTTTATATTGTTGTGATTTTTCTAAATTTATTATTTTTTGGCTTTTCTTAAATCTTCTAATTTTTGTGCTTTTTTTTAAAATTTCTTTTTTTTTCACTTTTCTAATATTTTTTTGTATTTTTCTAAATTTCTTATTTTTTGAGTTTTTCTTAATTTTCTATTTTTTGTATTTCTCATAATTTAGGACCATATTCTAAAGATTTTGAAAAATAAAAAGAGCAAAAACGGAGTGCCTATAATAGTATATGAATTATTCATATTTTACTGAAATTAATACAAAATATATTTTATTATATAGTATTATATAACAATAATGTTACTTGCTAAGTAAATTGATATGCATTTTAGAATTAAAAGTATTATCTAGAATATATTTCTATAAATAGAACTCGTATTATATATCATTGTGTTCATATAAATCTAATGATACTAATTTTCTTAAATATAGACAATTATATTGTCACGCCCTAAATCGGAGAGTCGTAACAGTTCTATCATGTAAACTAACTTATACTAGAAGTTAATCACCTTAGTTGCTAACGAAGGTATAGCCTACATAAGGTGTTCATCGCTTCTCTACTTAGAAGCGTTTTATTTAGTATTTGATAGGAATTAACATGTAAAGTAACTTTTCAAAATAACTACTGAAAATAATGTTTATAGCTTAAATTTTGAGGAAAATCAAGTTTTCTAAATTATATGAAGGATGAAACTTTGCATTTAATAAAAATTCCAAAAAAACTACGTTGTTACGAAAAAATATAATGTTTAGTAAAATCTATAGGCTTGTAGAGCATGGGATACATCTTATTAGATGAAAATTAAGGGTCATTTGAAGAGACCCTATTAGTTTTCCTAAAGTTTAGTATAGTCAATAAACTAAGCAAAAATCTAGTTAGGTAATCTTGAATCTTACTCTTCGACCCTATTCTCTAGTCTTTTGGAACTTGAAGTAGTAGTGGTGAATCTCCTAAGAAACCTGCAAAACAACTATAAAGGAGTGAGCGACAACTTGTTCAGTAAGTGAGATAGAGACAATAGTATATATCTAACATTAAACAACTAGGCTTTTTAAGCAAGGTTAATTAGATACAATATATGTTTAAGCAAATACTATTGCATGATGTTGATTGGTTGTTGTGAAATCAAATAAATTGCACTTACTTTAATTTAAGTTTTGAGGAGTTTGATGCTGTGCTCATGAATTAAAACCAAATTGGGGCTTGTGTAATGGAGAACACTCTCCATCTAAGATTACCTTCGAATCACGGATCCTGATCTTACAGCGACCTTCTCTCCTGTCACTTAGTTCAACTAAGAGTGGGGACATGACCATTTTTGCTATTCTCATCAAAGGGTCCGTGTTTAGCCCGAGAATCTTAATTATTTCTCCTAGTGAGTTGGATGCAAGTTCGGATAGTATTTAAGTTGAGTTTGTGTTAGATTATTTTTAGGGTGGTCAAACAAGTTTAGACAATCTAACACAAGTAATATCATAAAATAATCAATACATAAGTCTAGTACTCAAAATAACATAACACATTCAAGCACACATGTTGTATATGCATAGACAACTAACTTATAACCACAAACAAGACATATCTTAAGGTCTCCAAGTATTTTTAAATAATACTCTAAAGTGTGGTGAAACATTGATCTTACTTTCCTGGATACTGATGCTCATTGTTCTTGTACGTTGTTCTTGTTTTTCTTTATTATTCCTAAAATTTAATGTAATCTCTTTAGTTTCTAATCAATTTGTAATATATGAGTTCATTTTAACATATAAATATGTTCCTCAATTGCGTTGGGTCAGCTTTCTAAGGTATTTATTAGGTATTAGTTATGTAGCGTACATTCTAACAAAGCTTCTAACCTGGTATAGGTTGCTACATAGTAGTTTCTAACCCAAGTTCTAACTTTAGTAGATTCTTAGAAGGTATAATCAAGGACTTTCTAATCTACTTTTCAACTCCTAATGATATAATATTTAGTACCAACCATCTTCAAGCTTCCAATTGCTCTTACATTTTGCATCTTCTATCGAATTACTTTTTAACAGAGTTTCAGACTTAAGTTTTGACCTAGCCTCGTGGTATAGGTTATTATCTGAATGACTTTTGACTTATGTTCTAACTCTGATAAAAATGTAGAATTTATATATATTTTAATTCTCATATATAAACTTCAGTAAAATACTTATTAAACATCTATTTTGCTATATTATACCAGTTAGTTTAACTATTTTACTAACCGTACCTAAAGGACATAAAAAGTTACTGTGAAATCCCTTATACATATTCAAGGTTCAATCTCCCTTTATGTCATTTTTTGACATAGATTCTATTCATAAATTATTTGCCACGCCCTTCACTTACACATTTTGATGAACCTTTTGACTTACTTTCTCACTTGTACACATCATACTTTGTATTCTCAAATCACACAATTCCAACATCCTCACCCTTGTTTCCTTTCTCCACATTCCATACCTTAAATATAGCTATAAACCGGTACTTGATGATCCGGTTACTTAATTAAACACTTACTTTAGGAAATTTCAGTCACATACTTATTAGATAGGAAAAACACTAAAATCCAACTTTTGAATTTTTGAAAACTCCTTTCATGGAATCAAATTAGACATATTGAAATGTTTGTGCATAAATTTTGGCATGAAAAAACATCATTTAGGTTATTAAAAATTAGAATTAAGGTTCGTTTTTGGCCCATTTTCTTAAGGAGCACATATTTTGACATTGAATTTGGAAAATCTAGTTGCATTTTGGATTTTACAGGAAAAATTACCTAGGATACTAAAGAGTATAATTTTTAGAGTTCATTCACTATTTTTAGAAAAATAAAATAAAAAACAACTAAAACCAAAACTTATTGCTACTTGCAATTCCGGCAATCATTTAGGGGTAGGGGTTTGTCTTCCTAAGTTGACGCTACCTCCATTACATTAAGATGGTTTGGCTCACTCTTAGGTGGTGGCTAGCACTAAGAACTTGGATTTCACCTTAAATTGCTTTATTTCTTCTTAATTTTGCAAAAACCTTTATTGATACTTCCAAAGCCTCTCAATATTTTTCCCAGATCTTAAATTGTATGTAAACAAATTTCCAAATTCACTTTGGTGATTTTAGGTAGCTGTCCAAGTCAGTGGTGATATTTCCTATGCTTAAACACCACTTTCCCCCTTATTTTCTTACACTAAATCAAATTGCAATGTGTCTTTACCTTTTCCTAGCATTTAGCTATGCCTCCCTACTTGTTTTTTAATGATTTTATAATTGTCCCATGTGAAAAGTTAAGTTATTTAACTTAATCTCAATATAATATTTAGAATAATACACAATATATAATTATTTCCCTATTTTGGATATACACTTGTATATGGGATGCTTGTGTCATATCAACAAACTTGTTTCCTAATGTGTTGGTAACTTTTTATAATTTTTATTTACTTATTTAATAATTTTTTGGTATATTCAATAATTACAGGTACGTATATTTATATAATAATTACACCCGATGTATGTACATGTCTTTTATATATTATTTTATATACAATATAAATTATATTACTTTTATAATTTATCTTTAAGTGTTCTTTAATTTTTTGAGATCTAATTCGTACGCTATTGGTAATATAATAATAAGACAATATATTTATACTATTTTAGCTATATTTTTAATATTGTATTATATTTTCAAATTCTGAGCCCATGAGAATTCTTTGACTAATATTTCTAAGTCCTTCATAAGTTTCCAATTAAATCGGGTTACTTTTCTGAATACTCTAAATTAACTATCAAATCTAGTTGCAAGTGTAGGTCTTACATATATAATAAAATAGATAATTTCTATTATATAATAGGAAATATCATCTTATAATGACTTTTTCATTATTGAAATGTGATCTACTTAATAAAATTTACATTTCGATATAATCGAAACGATATATTATAAATAATATTTTAATTATATATATTTATAAATATCATTCAATTTTATATCTACCGTACCCTTAAACCATCATGAATCACCATCTCCATCATCGATTCCAGACCACCGCGATCTCTTCCTCTTTGACCACCAACACTACTGGTGGTCGGATTCAAACTACTAGTGCCATAGCATTCTCAATCTTTGGAATTGGAATAACAAGTCTAATGTAGTTCGAACCTTAGGCGGTCACCACCGCATTACAACGAAGCTTTGCTATTGGTTTCCCCGGATGACCCGAGTCCACATCCATGACTTGCTCCTAACTCACGTATATTATCCCGAGGCAATCTTTCTTTCTCAAGGAAAAAGAGAAGATAGGGACAACCAATCGGATCACAAATGGGTTGTGTAACCGGATTCATTTTTCTTTATTTTCTTTTTCGAAAAAACTGATAGCTTGGGTGATTGCAAACCAACCCAAGCAATAGGTGGTTTGAACGATGTATTTTTTTAGATAGGTAGCAACTCACTTAATCAATATTGATCGAACTAGCTATCTTATAGTTAGGATATAGCCAGTTTCTAATTCTTTTATTTTAAAAATAATTATTTTAAATTATATGTAATTATATTACTTTGTTTTTAACTTCTACACTTTTTGCCTTTTTTCCAAAATTTTTTAGATTTTTTAATTTTATTTATAATTTTATCCATTATTTTACAATTTTCCTTTTCTATTAGCAAAATATTGACACTTAAGCCATGTCAACTCCTTTTAACGGCATTATAATTGTTAATTGATGGAATCTCTCATTTAAATTATTTAGTATAATATTAATTCCTTATTTTAATCACATAAAAATTCGATTTTTTATTTGAATATACTATCAAACATTAATCCCTTTCTGCAACATAGATAATTAAATAGCTGGTCTAAAGTAAATAAAAAAAAAATACTAAACCAACTAAAATAAAAAAATTTAAAGATAAAGTGGAATGATCTCAAAAGAATGAGATGATCAGTTATGAAGAGTTAAATTCCATTCCCTCGCGGAGCTGACAGATCGGACAATTCCCAGAACAACCATGTGCATGTTGGGAAGTAAAGACAACGCGACAACCCTAAAACAACTATGTGCCTCGTCGAAAGCTAATGCTATCTGTCTTCCATTATCTAGGAAAAAGAGTTTCGATATGAAAATTGCATGTCTAATTTCTGCAGAAAAATCTTTAATTCGTGATATATGTTGCTGCCACATGGAGGGCTATCTCATTCTGGTCATATATTTGGTGCCCAAAGATTCCAAGATTTTAGAAAATAATAATTGTAATAATAATTTACAAAAGATATATAACTAGGCCATTATGTTGACAGGTGTCTTTGCCATGGTGCTGATGGACCATGCTGGCCAACCGACGAGGAGAACCAATTGCTGTTGCCTCTGAAAATTAGTCTACCCTTTCTTAGACAACATTATTCGTTTTCGGCCATAGACAACATTGGAGCTAGTCTTTCTCGAGTTACGTCTATGCACTTCATTTTATGGTTCCAATTACTTGTATACCGACCGTATTTTACACATATTTGAGAGCCACAGTACTATCTTTGAAAATAGTAAGATGTATATGTACATATTAATTGGGCATGTCACACAATACTCGCCTATAAAAATGATGTATCTTTTTAAATCAACTTGTGTTCACCAAAGGTTTGAAATGTGTTTCGTAAAACCAAATCCATAGGTATCCTTAATCCCATCCTAAATAACAAACAAGAAACCTGCCACCTACACGAGTCCCCTCCAAACACTTATTTTAGAATTTTTATTATAATTATTCTTAAATACAATAATTAAAAAAGAAATATAACTACTAAAACTTATAGAGTAAATAATATTATATAAGTAACTTATAATATTATAAAAAATGACTAGTATGTTTTATAATAATACATAAATTATAAATTTATAAGTATAAAATAAAATAATAAATAATACGTAGAATTTATAGGGTTTGAATTTTTTATTACATATTAAATTTATCTTAAAACGTGATTCAAACCCTATAAGGTTTTACTGCTTTGTTTGAAATCCATCCCAAACTTTATACATGAAGTATTATCTTATCAAGTAAACATAAGGTATAGACATATCAGATACCATCCACTTGATTTTGATTCACATATTAAATTGGTATAATTCTAGGTGGGATTAAATGAGACTTATGAATTAGTTAGGAGTCATATTTTATCAATGGAATCATTACCTTCTGTAAATAAGGCATATTACATTGTGTAGCATGTAGAAGAACAAAAAGAGGTTACTTCAGTTTATAGTCCTATTGATGGAATTGCCTTTAATGTAAACAGATCACTAAGATCACGTGGTTATGTGATGGATAAAAGAAAAAATAAAGGGAAAATGTTAAGTAAGTATTATTAAGCTGATAACCACATAATTGAATCGTGTTTCCAACTAATCAAATATCCCGATAGGTATAAAGGAAAGAATGATTTGAAAGGAATTAAGACAGTAGAACATTATATAGTCGAAAAATCAGATTTTGTTGGTGTAATACCATTGGATGAGAACTTAAGTGCTAAGGATTATCTTGCATTGGCTTCTAACTCTAATGTTGATCTTTTGACGATACATGCAGTATGCAATGAGGTTTTCAAGTTGATGAAAAACCAACACCAAGGACATTATACAGACTCTTCCATGGCAAATAATGTTGTTCATTATGCTAGTAATCCCATAACCCACTCTTTTTTTTTTCTTATTGTTGTCAATAGCAATTTTAGTTCATGGATTGTTAATTCAAGTTCTAGTGATCACATTAGTCCATTTTGTACCCTTTTTCATGACTTACATCAATTGAATCAACCCATTTCAGTTAAGTTACCAAACAACACTTTCAAGTTTGTCCAATTGGTTGGATCTATTCATATCAATTCACACCTAACACTTCACAATGTCCTATACCTACCTAAGTTTTCACATAATTTGCTTGCTATTCATTATCTGATTATTGATAGTAATTTGATTGCAAGAGTTGACAGCTCTTGTTTCATGTTTCATGACTAAAATAAAGTCACTATTGCACTCGATAAAGCAATAAATGGTCTTTACATCTTAGATTCAAATGTCCTGAAAATTCCTCTATTAGTTGTAGCAAATAGAAGTACTTTTTCTTCTGTATCCCAAATAACAAATGATCATGTTCATTTGATTCATTTGCGTCTTGGTCATGCATCATTATTAAAGTTATAGCATTTACTTCCTTGTAAACATTTGACTACACAAACTTTTGTCTGCAATGCATGTAATTTGGCTAAATTCTATAGATTTCCTTTTTAATAATAGTATTTCTTATACCTATTTTCCTTTTCAATTACTATATGTGGATGTTTGGGGACCTTACTCTATTCCTTCTATAACTGGTGAACAATACTTTATTACCTTGGTAGATGATTTCACTTGTTGCACATTGACATATTTGATACACTCAAAATCCCAAGTTGTGTTTATACTTGATAAGTTCTTCAAACTTATCAAGAATCGGTTCTTTGCTTGCCTTAAAACAATAAGTTTTGATAATGGCAAGGGATTTCTTTCTCAAGTATGTCAAACACTTTTTAGTAATCTTGGCATTATTCATCAAAGGTCAATTCCTTATATTCCTCAACAAAATGGAAAGGTTGAAAGGAAGCATCGACACATTTTAGATACAGCTCGATTACTAATGTTTCATGCTAAATTGCCTAAGTTTCTTTGAGGAGAATGTATATTAACTTCCACATACTTGAATAACTAAATGCCAATGTCTAAAATAAAGTGGAAGTCACCTTATGAATTGATTCTTAGACATCAACCAAAATATGATCATTTAAGAGTTGTTGGATGTTTGTGCTATATAGTTGCGCTTGGTTCTACTAAGGACAAATTTGATCATCGAGGCATTAAGTGTGTATTTTTGGGATATGCCAATAACAATAAAGGTTATAGAGTATTTGACTTGATTGGAAATAAGGTCATCATGAGCAGAGATGTTTGTTTTTATGAGTCTCATTTTCCTTTCAAAACAGATGGATAAAATCCAGTCTGTAAATCAGACCTTCCTTCCATATCTTCTTTTCATCTACCCTTAAACATGTCTACTGATATTCTTCCTTTTGTTGTTCAAGATCTTATTCCATCATAGAACATTCTCCAATTAGAAAATTCCAATTCTCCTTCTTCTTTGAGTACTACAACTTTGCTGCAACAGCTGGAGCAATTTTCATCCTATGATCAGACTAGAGTTATTACACCTAGTCATGAACTTAAAAAATCTACTTGATCCATACATCTTATTTGGCTGAATGATTATATACACTCCATACATACTACTACTATAACACCTATACACTCATCTTCTCAGCATCATGTTTCATACCCTTTATTTTTTGTTCATTCTTTTGATACCTATCCACATGACTATGTAGCTTCATTAACATATGTTGTAACATCTAATGAACCATTTTGTTATTCATAATCATAAAAATCACAAGAGTAGGTTGATGTTATGAATAAAAAGTTAAAAGCACTTGAGTTGAATAATACTTGGGAATTAAACTATGTTACCTCTAGGGAAGAAAGCTATCAGATGTAAATGAGTCTATAAAATCAAATATAGACCAAATGGTTCCATTGAAAGATACAAAGCTAGATTATTTGATAAGGGTTACATTCACGTAGAAGGCATTGATTATCATGTTACTTTTTTATCGGTTGCTAAATTAGCAACTATATAAGTTTTGATTACTGTTGTTACTTCTTTTCATTAGCCACTTTTCCAAATAGACATTAGTAATGCTTTACTTCATGGTTTTACTGATGAGGAAATTTACACAATGCCTCCACCTAGGTATTCTATAGCTCTTCCTAACTAAGTATGTAAGCATAAACGATCTTTATATGGATTGAAACAGGCGTCTAGGCAATGGAACATTGAGCTATCTCAATTTTTTCTTAAACTTGATTTTACACAGTCCATGGCAGATTGTTCTTTGTTTACCGGGTTCAATGTTAAAGGGTGTTTGATTATGTTACTATATGCTGATGATATGATCATCATTGGTAATAATACAACAGCTATTACACGACTTAAACAGGGTTTACATGAGAAGTTTACAATAAAAGACTTGGGCCATGCGAGATTTTTCCTAGGGGTAGAGATATGTTGACTCTTAGAGGCACTTTACTTCACTAAAGGAAATTTATTTTGGACATTTTAATTGATTCGGGGCTTACAGCTACAAAGCCTACTACTATGCCTCTAATAACAGGATTGATTCTTTGAAAGGAGACTGGAGAACTTTTGGCTGATCTAGTTGTTTACAAATGACTAGTCGAACAACTTTTATATCTCTCTATTATTAGTCCAAATATTTCCTTTTTTGTTTACAAATTGAGCCAATTTGTTTCATAGCCATGTATCCCTCATCTTCATGTTGCATTGTATCTTCTTTGTTTCCTTAAAGGCACAATTGATCTTAGTTTATTTTTTCTAATCGATAATACTTTAAACTTGCAAGTCTTCTTGGTGCTGATTGAGGTTGGCTACCAATGATTGTAAATCTATTTTTGAATTTTGTGTTTTGTTGGGTAATTCATTAGTTTCTTTGAAACGCAAAAAACAACTCACTGTGAGCACTTCTTTAGCAGAGGCTAAATACCACAATGTTGTTGCTACCGTAAAGGAATTGCTTTGGTTTTCATATATACTTCAAGACTTACAAATTCCAATTGCATCACCAATATCTTTATTTTATGGCAACAGATTTATTAAGCTAATAGCATCTAATCCCTGTCAACATGGATGAACCAAACACATTGATATTGATGTTCACTTCATCGGACATCATATTTCATAAGGATTTATTCATATTGAATATGTTTCATCTCGTCACTAAGTTGTCGATATCTTTACTAAACTTGTTCTTACTGATCGATCATCTTCTCTTGGTTCTAAGTTGGGATTTTATCAAAACCTTACTTGAGGGGATGTAGAGATTATAACTTTATTATTTATTGTTATTAGCTATTTAATACACCTTAGATTAGTTAGATTCCGTTATTTATTTACAGCAGCTAATATAAAAACCAATTGATCAACTGTGAAAAATGGTTATTTTATTAATACACTTATGGCACTTTCTTGGTTCATGCTCTAATAGCTTTTCGTCAATTCTACTGAATTCTACGGACAGAATTCTGGAAAAGGGCATAGCTTCTAAAAGTAATTTTTAGGTGTCCTAATAAATTTCCTGTAGTCTGAAGGGTACACTTTAGGCCTTTGGCCACGTGCTCATATGCTCGAGAAAAGAAAGGAAAAAGGAAAACGTGCCTTTCTTTATTGAAGTTGGATCGTAATATTTGGAGGGGTAAAAGGACAAAAAAAAAAAAAAAATTCAGAAGACGGGCCATTAATAGCATGCCACTTGCTTGCTAACACCGACAGGTATGAAGGCTCAAATCCAAGATTTTCCTTTATATTTTGCTGGATCTATGAGATGTCTTGTCCGGTTCTTTCAGGGAACTTGACATCGAATCAAAGTCCGGATTCCTTTTATTTTATTTTCATTATTATTTTAAAAATCAAAGTCCCTATTCGGGGAATGTTGTAATCAACCGATGGTTTAGAACCGTCAACCAACGGATAGAATGCGGGCACTACATCATCATCATCATGATGGTCGACTAAAGGGAGGTTGATAGTGAGTTGCCAGTATTCGTCAGTCCAGCCGGACATCCGAATCCTCTTCAATATATTTTATCGTATTTTATTATATTAAAGTGGAAAGACTATTTTGGTTCTTTAGCATTTTTAATTTTGTATATTCAAATTTATCCATTTTATGTGTATCATCTAACTTCTTTTTTTCCTCTAACAATCACTTTTAATTAATGGGATCTAAACAATAAGGGAACGATATCTTTAATATTTAAATAATTTTATATATAATTTATTTATTTAATTATTAAACATTTACAAACACTAATAATATATGTTGAGCTTTCACTACCATTTTGAGTTTATTTATAGACTTGTAATAGGGTTTAAATATTCGAGTAGATTCATTCTTGTAATGAAAATATTTCTATCTAGACATAATAATTTACTACTCCACACCATATTAGTTTTCCGTTATGAGTTTTTCTTTTGCATAATAATTTATGTTGTCTACTTTTTTCCTATTCTCCGCTTCATTATTGTCGGATTGCATTATAACAATCTACAATTAAAACCTCCGGATTAGTATACTGACACCTATAAAGAAATTATTTCTAAAGATATGTGCATCAGCTGCACTAACTGGGTTTATTTCGCTATATCTTTTATCAATTATATTAACTTTATAAAAAGCTTGTGAAAAGAAATCATCATAATTATCACAAATTACTTTTGTTTGAGAATATAAAGGAAAAATATACTTGAAACAGGCACTTTTTATTTTTACCTCTCCAGATCGCGTAGATCCTCAAGTTGCTGTAAATCGGTAATGATTTTGGGTCAATTTTAAATTGTTAATTTGAGGCAAAGGGTGTTTTCCCCTTTCCTTCCTCCGTCACTTTTTTTCCACAGAAAACTCTCCTTGTTCTATAAATATGTCCTGGAGATGAAATTATTTCTAGGCTTGAGGACTCCAATTCTGAGGAGAACATTTAAAACAAACCATTTCCATTCTAAAAACATATTCCCCATCATACAATCGTGTAAAAAAAACCACCTTGCATGACCTTGCACACACCATCCTCTGACGCCACCACCATCAAATTCCTCTGCAGCTATGGTGGCAAAATCCTCCCCCGGTATCCCGACGGAAAACTCCGCTACATCGGTGGGGAAACCCGTCTTCTTTCCGTCAACCGTTCTGTCTCCTTCTCTGCTAAGGCTCCAATTCCATTTGCTTAAACGCATTATTTTCATTTCACGTAGCTTGCCCGACCGGCAATAGATAAATTAATTGCTGTTCCAATTTTTCCAACATCTAGATGATGCATCTCCTTGTTTTACTAATCTTCTTGGGATATATTTTGATTGCTTTTGTTCTTGCTACAGAGCTGCTGTCCAAGTTAAATAAACTGTGCAACTCCACTGTCTCCCATGTTCGCTGTCACTTGCCAACGGAGGACTTGGACGCTTTGGTCTGTATAACCTCTGATGAAGACCTCGTTAATCTCATCGAAGAATACGACCGGAGATCATCGTTGAAGATCAGAGCATTCCTATCTTTCAACAAAGAAATCTCTGCGCCAACTTCTTCAATTGCTTCCTCACCGAAAACATCTGGTTTCTTCGCCAGTTCCAGTCCTCAGTTCCCAACGGTGATGACTCGTCAGTATCGCTGCTGCCGAATTCCGAGACCGGCAATGGTTGGTGTCTTTTGCAAAAGGAGTGGACGCGAAGTGGGTTCTTATTACTATGGACAGTGTGGGCATCGAAACTGTAGCGCTCCAAGTCATCACCTCATTCACAGTGGAAACAACTGGCTGTAACATAACGGTTCCAGTGTATTTTCTAGAAAATGGGGGGAAATGAATAGCCACCATGGTTAGGTGCAAAAGAAGCAGATACTTGATGAGATGTGTTTCGCGAGAGGACTGTAATTTTCTGGAACATGGTCGGTATGATGCTAAATATATAATGGGAGTAATTCCTCTACATTTAGTAAGAACGCTAAATGTACTAAATAGAAGCTAATACCACAAACACAAATGAAGATGCTTGAAAAATTTTAGTATTACTCACCATCAGATCTTACGAAAGTACAAGGATCCCAACATTTTCAAGATTTGTGCTTTCGCTCGACGTTGCTGACACTACATCATTACAGCCAACAGGATATAGCATATACGGGCTAAGGAACTCCATAAATGCGACATATTTTGTTGTACTAACAAGTCGAACATATATCACTCCTGTGTAGTGATTTCAAATAAAATTAAAAAATAAAAAACCAATATTTTTATAATCTAATAGAATTACCGTTAGTTTTTTATTAAGATATATTAGGATTCATATTTTTTTTCCCGTAGTTGGTAAATAAATAAATAAAATCTGTGCATGATACTTCTAATGTTAGCATTCCAAGAAATAATCTAATATAGTAATTTCTCCAAACCAAAACCTAATGCAATTTTGTCCATTAAGAAAAAAAAAAAGGGAAAAAAATAAAAATGAGAATAAGTTCTACATAAAAGTAGATATATTATTCATTTTCCTTTCCTTTTTTTTTTCCCATAATATGAATAACATTATTTTGATTGCATGTTTACTTAAGGTGAATGGAATAGCTATTCCTCTCCCCCTCCTTCGTTACTTAAAATTCTCTTATTACAATGTTTAGTTCAATGAATCTCAATTACCTAGGAATTGCAATTCATTAAAAATGAAGAATTTGGATTCATGATTCTCACCTAAGGATGACCATTCCAAATGCAAAAGACATTTACTACCATTCTTTTTCATCTTCAGCTCACACATATTACTACTGCAGTATATTACCACTAATGACCACTACCATTAGCAACTACTTCACCGCCATTAGCAACCACTCCACTCTACTGGAAAAAAGAAGGTGATGAGAGAGAGACTTCTTTTCTTTACTTCGTTCTCGCAAAGGCCCTAATTCAGTTTCCCAAAACCTTAATCCTGTCCTAGGTTTTTCTGTCTTCAATCATCAACAACCATGACTATATCGGAAGATGAAATCGCGAAGCTTCTCAGAATTTTACGATTCTTTATATGGATGCTTAGAGATAGGATATTTAGCTGTGGATTACAAACTCAACATGACTATTATCAATTCTTTGGTAAGTTTAGTAAAAACATTAAAAAGGGGGATCTTGTTATCAATAAAGCAAAGGATTCTTCTAATAAAGTATATTTCCAATTCCATTCAATTCTTCTAACAAAATATATTTCTAAAGTGAACATAGGTTGTAGATTTGGATGGCATCCAATTATCAAAGAAGAGAGTGCAGCTTGTTTGATTTCACTGGTGATTACATATCTAATTTGTTTATCGGTAATCTAATTTAACAAGTTGTATATCTGATTGTTTGCATTTTGGGATATCTTTGATTTGATTTTGCTTTTATTTGCTTGTTGATGCCTTGGTTTGTTCACTGGGCTTGGCAAATTTTATGGTACGTGATATGGCTTTGTAGAGTTGTTTCTGTTGCCTAAGGAAGGTTGTGTTGAAACTTCTTCTTTTTTTCTTTTATTTATTCCTTTATTGGTTATTAAGGGTAATGAGGTCTTTTAACTCTAATTGCGGGTCTATTCCTTATCTGGTCTTTTGTTCAACTAAATAAGGTAATAAGCTATTACAACTAATTCCTTTTCATGGTAATTGTGATTCAATTCTCTTCCAATTCCATTCAGGTGAAGTGAACACTCCTGGAGACTCTCACACAATCTACAACATAACTTGGGCCTAAGTAAGTGTAGAAAAACTATCATTTTCACTAAGACGCTATGAGATCATTAGGCCATTATAAATCTAAATAACTAACATATCACATGAATTGATGAATGGCGTACTAATAAGTAGCGTATAAGTATTAATAAAATTTTGACACGTGAATACATTTTGAGTATTTTTTCAAGTACATTTTTCCATTTTTAAGTATTTAAATATTATTTATATTTACACGCTACTCATTAATCTATGTAGCGTGTTAGTACAATAGAATTTATTTTCCATTTTTCTATGTTCAGTAGAACATGTAAGACTTATAAATATATATAGTGGAAATATATAACTATATCCTGCAAACTCAAAAAATCATAAATGTCTTATCATCTAATAGTTATATCAAAATATATCTTTAAAATATAAAACTTAAGCATTTATAACAATTGAAATTGATGTTCAAATTATCAATATTTATAAATTAATTATTAAATCATAAACTTAGACTAGGTCCATCTAAAGGTCATAGTCATTTGGTATACCAACATTTTTAATCTAAATTATCATGGCTAACATTATCTCAATAACCACCTGCACCTAAAATAGACAATCCTAAATATAGGTAGCCTATAAAGCTTAATAGCAAAAGGTTGCATAAAATACACACAAAATATCAAAATAAATCTATGCCTCTAAAATATTACTAATGCACATAAAATTTTAAGCATTATATGAGTCCCGTTTATTTATATTATTTGGAAAGATATAAGCTCATAGATTGCTTAGCATCTTAAACTCAAAAGCGAATCTCAAGATCTATGGATCCAATTTTTTATTTTATTTTTTGATAACCATACAGCTCTCATTCTACTAACATAAATATATTTACAATAGAACAAAATACAAAAAGCAACCCTAGGTATTCAAGCTGCTCCATAAAACCCTAAATTGATTTTCTAAATGTGGAATTCTAGTTTCCTTTACACACCCAAGACTTAATACATCTCCAAATAATAAAGACCACGGAAAAAAGGCGATTCAATGTAAACAACAAAAGGATGTTGATGACTAAGAGCTTGGCCTGCTATTCAATTATCATAGTGTTAATCTTATGAGATATGGCCTTGATCCTCCACTTGCATAGCCGTGAGATTTTTGCCTTACATGGATTAACAATATGATATTTAGTTTGAACCCCAATATTAGATGTTAGAAATTGTAAGCTCCCAAAATTGAGTTTAGGACAACCGAGCTTAGATTTAGGGCTTTTAGGGAAACTTATCCAATTGAGTGTAAACTTTACGACTAGAATAAAAAAGTTAGTCGAGATATTACAGTAAAGTTAGATTTTAGTAATAATGACCCGAAATCCCAATTTTTCCCTTAGAAGTTGGAATATTTAATATAGTACTAAAATGTTTAGAACTCCTAAAATCGAACTTTGATTACAATGAGAACTTAGAGATAAGTTAATTGAGTTATAAAATAAGATGATATAGTATGATTTACTATATAAAAATACAAGTAATTTTATGAGTATACCCGGTATAAATAATAATTATACTCGTAAATTAACCCTAAATTATGTAATTATATATTTATTATGTTGAATTCATGAAATTAACTTTAGAACATATCCTAAAAATAAAATATATGTTTGAAACTTAATTATATGAGTAAAGTTATATATTTCACATGTTATTTACATAGGGTATATACTTATATACTAATTAAATCCTAACATATACTATTCATATTTAAGTAAATAATTAACAATACTTATCTTAAATACATTGGAGCTTGTTGGAAATCTACGTGGTTACTGCAGAAGTAGAGAATTGCTGAATCAAAAGTGCAAGGAGAGAAAAAATGACACCTCATGCTTTATTAATGGAGAAAACAAAAGGAAAAAAAAAAAGAAAAATTCATAGGCGATGAAAGAATCCTATAAATACTATCCTATCAGCAGATTGGCAACATTTTAGCAGTTAGGAACTAAGAATAAAGAAAAAGAAAAATTAGAAAAAATCGTAGAAAATAAAAAGAAATTTAGAAAAAACAGAGGAAATTTCGTGAAAGTGAAGAACCATAACCTAGAGTGGTTCTGATGTGAAACCTAGCTAACCTCACACGGTCTACCCATTGCGCAGATCATCCGACAACCGCCCAACCGCCGCCAGCCACCGGAGCACCCAAGAACACCAAGGTCAATTTCTTGCCCTGTTTTTCAATAATTTTTAAAAATTAGTAAATCCGCCCAGAAAATTATGAAAAAAATTTTACTTAGGTTATTTTAAACATGATTTCATGTGATATTTTTATTTTTAAAAAATTCGTAATATTTAATATATTTTATTAAGAAATCTATTATTCACCCGAATGTATAATTGTAAAATAAATGTACTAAATAATGTTGTTTCTAGCTGAAAATTTTTGTGTATGATGTGTATGATATATAGGTAATTGCTATGTTGCCAGAATTTTGATTTGAATAATTTTAATATTTATTGAATTTTTAGGCCTGAAATTAGCTTGAAAATAGGCTGAAATTATGAATTTAATTGAAAATTATGAAATTAATTGATGAAATGAACATGTACTGATCTATAATAAATAGTAACAGTATTGAGTTAGATTGAAATTAATTTGGTGCTAAAAGAATTATAATTGGATAATTTATCATAATTTAGGGGTAAAATCGTCAATATGAAAATATAGGCAATAGGTCAGAAACTTGAAACCAAGTGATAACTGAATTCCCTATATTTTTAGAAGTCTATAGAAATTTTCGGCAAATTATTTGGTAACCCGAACTATTTATTACGAATTTATTAAGTAAAATAGCTTAACTTACAAGTCGGGGTGTATTTGTAATATTAATAGGCTAAAATGAATTAAATAGTTAAATAAAAAATGTGTATAGGGTTGCTGATTGGATTAAATGGAGATTTTATTATATTTATTAATATTTTCTGATCGGGATACACTTTAAGTGTATTAGAATTGAATAATACTTATATTGTTACAATATAAGGACAAATTAGATGAAATATAATTTAAATTTGTAAATTACGCATAATACGATCATTTTTATATAATTATGTATAATTTTATTTAAAACTCAAACTACCCGTTAAAATCCATCTCTAGAAACAGAACTCGTAAAACGTGTCATTAGGTCTATATGAACTCAATGACACTAATTTTGTTGAAATCGGACAACCTTAAGTAATTTCGCCTATGACTATATCATATTCAAGAATAAACACATTTTGGTAACCATACCGGAATCAAGACGTGAATTAATAAATAGAAAGTATGTTTCGTTACGATTAAAACGATATATAATATGTAATAGTATATATGATGTACAATATCAATAATTAATAATTTAATTCGACATATAGTAATAACATGACTGTATATTATGGAAATAATATATATAACCATTTTAGATTAAACCCTAATATTTTCGTAATTATTACGAAAACTGAATTTGGGTCATTTGTGTAATTAATACCTTCTAATACAAAAACGGTTGACAATTCAAGTCAGCAATAACGAACGTCTAAACAAGTAAGTTGGGATCGTGGCTTTACCGCTTGTTTGGGTACTATTTAAAGTATCTGGGGACTCGAGAGTACTTCTGGTTGTGTTTGTAGTTAGATGATTATGCGCATGCTATGTGTGTGAATGATACTCGGTTGTGACAGAAGTTCGACTCCTTGGTGTGCTGTTTTGCATATTTACATGGATTCTGTATTGTGTGAACTTGTTGATCACCCCAGATTAACACTAACGGTTATTCGACTAAAATGTAATTGGACATGCATAATCATCCGTTAAGGGAAACGATTAAGAGTGTTAGGCCAAATACCGACTTCCTTCGATGAGGATAGTTAAAATGGTCCTTTTCTCATCCTTAGTCGAACTAAGTGATAGGCGAGGAGGTCGCGGCAAGGTTAGGGGCCGTGGTTCGAAGGCAGTCATTGGAGGATGGTGTTCTCCATTACACAAGCCCGGGTTTAGTCTGACTTGAGTTACGATGAAACTCCTCAATCTGGGTTGGAGCGGATGTAATTTCTCTAACCTCACAATAAACCGGATAACACTGTGCGATGTTTCATTTGAGTGATTGCATTGCATTTCATCATGATTATTAACCTTATTTGTGATTATACAGTACTCTTCTGACTCCGTCCTACTTACTGAACTAGTTGTGCTCACATCCCTACAGACTCTTTTGCAGGTGTTGAGTAAAGACAAGATGTTCAGGTACCACCGTTCCCAAGTTAGTGTGCTGCTGTGTAGGAAAGTGAGGATTGAGGAATTAACTAAACCTGAGCTCTTGACTTTGTCTTTAAGTTTTGAGGAAAACTAATTGGGAATTCCCTGGGAGCCTACTAGTTTTCTAACTTATTGTATATGGACCGCAAAACCTATGGTTTTTAATAAACTCTTATTGTAAACTTTACCTTTGGACGTGAAACGTTTGTTTAAATACTGTCGTGGTACTAAACAACAGGTTGTATAGAACAAGTATCTTATAAAAGCTCTACCACAGGTTTAGTTATTAACAGGTGTCAGAACAGACGTTTCAAGCTGGTTGAGTTGTACGCCTTGTGTAAACTATGTCTACGATAGCAGCTGTAAGTTCAGCTTCTATCTTAGATTAGTTTACACGGCGGGACTGTTATGACTCTTCTTGTTCAGGGCGTAACAAGAATGGTACTACTATTTGTGAATTTGCTTCAATGTTTATGTTTGAAAAACCGTTTTGAATATAATAATTTATTACTCAAAAAGCTGCCCACAATTCAGCTACAACTAAATCTAATTCCCTTAGTTTGTATGAATATCCTAATATTTATTAGCCTTCATGATTTCTTAGTACATTCCTCCGAAGTAGTAGACTCGTAATAATTACGCCGTTTAAACCATTCTAGGATAGAAGTTAACTTTACAATCACTATTTTAGACTTGATTTATACAAGACGTTTATGACTAACCCACTTTAAAGTAAACATTTTAGAAATTAAACATGTTATTTAACTATATAATTATGAAAAATACACATTATACTAAATAATCTGAGTATGTTTATAAGATTTAGTAGTCTAATCATAATTTACTTGAGTAATACATAGATTAATACTAAAAACTTTAAAGATAAAATCCAAATTTAAGAGTATATTTGATCCTTGGATTTATATCCTCACTCCCTAAGATTTAGCAATTGCTAACTTTAGGGTAATTATTTGCAATAACTATATGGATGATAGTAACCAACCGCTCAGTAAGTTGGGATGGAGACTTAAAACTATACATCAAATATAAATAGGTTTATCAATCAAATTCATTAAATTAAATGCAATGTATATACAAACAAATGCCATTGCATGATATTGTTCGACCTATTGCAAGATTAGAGAAATTATACCAGCTCTAATTTGGGTTGAGGAGTTTCTATTTAATGCAACAGCTCATGACCAAACCCAGGCTTGTTCAATGAAGACATTTCTCCTCTCGCGATTAACTTCGAACCATTGACTTCATCATTAGCGTGACCTCCTTATCTATTACTTAGTTCAACTAAGGATGAAGAAGGGACCTATTATGCTATTTAGCATTATCCCTTTCGAAGGAGTCGATATTTTGTTAGAGAACCCTAATGCTTTTCTTAATGGGTTGCTATGCAGATTCGATTTAGATTTAAAATTCATATATTTAGTTAGATTCAATTTAAGGTGTTTAATCATTTCAAACAAATCACACAAATATAAACTAGAACAGCAAATCAGAGTCATATCATCAAACTTAGAAATAAGTACATATAGGCATTCGTACGGTCAACTATCTAACAAATACAATCAACGACAATTTTAAGCCTTCGAGTATTACAAATTAATACTTTGAAATGCAGTAACATATTGATCCTAACTTATTTGGACTCTCTACTTACTCACTTAAGGTGTAACTTGTACAAGCCATCGCTGATGATCTCTATAATAAAAATGTTGTTTTAGTTCTCATATAACTACTATAGATAGGTTTTATTCTATAATGTAGATTATGATTATCTTTAGTTTAAGGTCTTATTATATTTAGTGATTTAGGTCTCAATTTCTTGAGATTATTTCTCTTATTTAGCTATGTTCTAATTCAATTTTTGATTACGGATTTTATACGCAAACCCTCGGAACTTGTTTCGAATCATTATGTGAAGTCAATCACATTTCACTTAAGTATCCTAAATCTTTGTTTTAGTTCTTAACCACTCTTATAGTTAATACGGTATATTATATTCTTAATTAAACTACCGAATTAGTTTTCAATATGAGAATAATCTATATTTTTCATATAATTTCGTAAATTCACCTTCCAAATTAGATTTATATTATATTCTTAATATTATAATATCATTAATTTTTACCTAATATTTTCTACCTATTTAATTCCTATATACACATATTATGTATTATTACATATTATACACTTACATCATCATTCTAACACTATCTATCATTCTAACATATCAAAATGTCTAATTATCCTTAATCAGAAATTACATCTAATTAACCTTAAATTATAAAATTAACTTAAAATGTATCATTTACCTACATATTAGTACATATTATGTATAATACATACAACTAATGTCTTAAACTCTACTAAAGCTATGTAAAATATATCATACTTAATAAATTATAGTTGTTATATTTTGATCATGAGAAGTACTAAAATAGTTTAATATATATTATTTTTCAAAATATTAATTTTAGATCCGATTTTGCTAAAAATTAGCATAAAATAGGACCAAATAAAATCACAAGATTCAAATTGAATATTCCAAAATTAGAACTAGGCTTTAGAAGTCATTAAAAATCATATTTATTGAGGAAATTAATTAAAAACCTATTGTTTCTTTCATATGAAAAATATAGTAGATTCAACAAAAGTAATTTTAATAAATACTAAAGGTATATGTTATCAAAAATTATTTTTATGTAAATTAAATTTATCATATAAGGAATATATACACAAAAAATTAGCTCAAAATAACATCTTTTACTATTTTAAAAAATTTATACAAAATTCGTTTGAATTAAGGTTATTCTTAAGAAACCTATATAAGCACTTCTAATTTTTAAGAAATGGTCTGATATTCAAATTTTACATGCAAAAATACCTATGGAAACTAAATTTCATAATTTATCATACATATTCGATATTTTTAGTAAATCAAACAAATTTGGAAGGGGAATTGGAACTTACCAATTGACGAGCCTCTAGCCGTCAGCGGTGGCTCCACCATTGTTAGCACCACCAAGCAGTGGATTTATTGTCAACTGGTGGTAGTTGTTTATTTCCAAGTGGTCATCGGGTGTGGGTTCTCTTTATAATCTCTAATTATACTATAATTTGTTAATTTTTAGAATAATTGTTTTCTCTCCCCTGTTCATCTCTTCCTAAATTTTTTTGGACTCTAAACTAACTAAAATGAATTTTAGAAGAAGGTTTGGTATTTATAGGAGAGGTTTAGGGTTTTTCTTCCAATTTAGTATGGACTAATGTTCTTATCCCTTGTCTTTTTCACTTTTCATTTGGCTCAATTTTATTGGTTGTTATTTTATATTTAATTCCCAACATGCCATGGCCCTATTCTAGACATTTCCACACTTTTTCTGATTTTTCTTGATTATTTATAATTTTTCTTCAATTATTTAGTGTCTTTTTACATATTTTGGGTATTTTAAGTAGTTTCACGTATTTTTATCTACACATAAATATATATATATATAGTACAAATAGATACTCCTAAATATTATTTATGTTATTTTATGATTTTTAGTGCATATATAATTTATCTCAATTAATTAGTTAATTATCGGAAATCATTTTATATGTTTCTGATAAATAATGGGTAATATACATACAATTCAATATTATAATAATTAATTATTTTATTATTTATTTTCCTAAATCCAAACTTGTGGGATCCCCTACTATTGCCTAATTTGTGATGTGATTAACTGTAGTGTTTGTATTTAACTTTACCCATTTTTGTGTTGGGGGAGTCCAGGATAAATTCCAGGATTCAACCTTGCATAATTTGCTCTCTTTTTAGTGAAGCGTAATACTCATGTCGCAATCTTCAAATTATGTCATTTATTTCTGTATCTATTGGATCTGGTTGGATTAAGGCGTGGTTTCTAATGAATCATGAGTACCATATCATGATACCAAACATATAAGCTTTAGGGGGTCGTGATATTGTTAATTGACTTCTTGTAATATGAGCTTTATCTTAACAAAATCCTCATTGATTTCTAGATCTTGAATGTCTTTCATTTGCCAAGTCTTTATTAGATGTTTTATACTATTACATTTATTAAAACAAGCAATACGTCTTCTTGTCTTTCACCACATCTTGGGCAATTTGCATTCTTCTTGACATTTCTATCTCTCAAATTGTCTATCATAGGCAAAGAGTTATTTAAAGCTCTCTATATCAATAGCTTTGCTTTTGGAGGTGGAGTAGATTTACATAACCAAGATAAGCTCATACTCTTTGTTTATGATTCAAATTCTTATTGCAAGTAGATGTCACTAAGTTTAAGCTCATTCTTCATATTACTTGAGATCCATGTTTGGGGCAATGTCATAGTATATACTTCAAATTTGCCACAATTGCAATTATACACTTAAAATTTCAACTTGTCTCATTATATACTCAATTGAAAATTTAGTTGTAATGATCTACACCTCGATTAACTCTAATTCATACCATTAATCCAATAGGCACGATTTGCTAAAAGGATGGCTGCCCACAGCCTTAGGGAATTCATGCAACCCTCGTAGGATTGTAGATAGCCATAGATGGCTGCTAGTAGGTTATGTGACTTACATTTTTAAAATGGATCTCGACTCATAGTCTCACAGGGGGTGGCTGATGGCCACTTATGAGAGTTTGGGCAAGCCCCTTAAGGTTATGGGCAGTTATCCTACTGATTAATAGTATCGAATGGACTAATGATATGAATTGAAATTAATTGAGATGTAAACTATGACAACTAAATCTTCAATTGGATTTATAATTAGATAAGTTCAAATTTCAGTTGTATAATTACAAAAGGTGGCAAAGTTGAGGTATAAATTGTAACATTGACCCATCCATGTTTTATCATTTTTATCATGAAGGATAATTGGGCTCGCTTTTTCCAATAATAGATCCGAGACAAAAAATAAAAAATAAAAAACTATTTTATCTTCATTCTAAACATAAGGATTTACCTAATAGCCAACCACTTTTAAGATTTTAAGCTTGAGAATGAACTATGCCTTGATCCATAGATCCAATATTGAAATCTAAATAACAATACAAAAAAAAAAAAAAATCTAGTTTGAGTCTATTATTCGTATCAACCAATGATTGTATTGTCCACTATTGGACGTTAACAATAGTGCTTTATGCCTCTACAATAACTTGCAAAACACGATATCTTAGACTCTTAACCCATATTAGCTTATGGTGCTATTGGCATCTAACTATTAGCCATCTTCATCCTGAATCTTTAGCTGAAAATGGGCAACGGACGCTCTATCTATGAGTAGTTTATTTGGATATGAAGAATACAATTTAAGGTTAAATAGTTCTTAGGTCGTTTTTTTTTTATTCATAAGTGTACATCTATTAAACAATAGTATCTTCCATAGTTAGAATCAGTTCACCAACTTATAATAATTCCTACATCATGAAACTTATCCAACATTTCATTGGTTTGAGTATTTAGTACCATTACTTAATATGATCCTATTGATAACTCAGTTGTCGATGTACATGCGATAAGAACCGTCTCTCTTAAGGATGAGCAGAGTTAGAACTATACATAGGTAGAGGCTTTTCCTAACATATCCCTTATCTATCAATTCATTTACTTGCCTCTTCAATTCATTTGCCTATTTAAGATTCATCCTGTAGCTTGGTTTGCTTAGTAGAGCAACATTTGGTTGCAAGTCTATGTAATGTTCAACCCTTGAGATGGAGGTAATCCCTTTGGCAATTCATCCTTAAAACTCATCAACCAACTTTTGTACCTCGTTAGGTAGTATTATATGGTTCCTTATTCCCATTAGTGTTTAACCAGTAAGAATATTGGGATGTCTTTCCTTAGGCTTTAAGCTAGTTCACTTCTTTGATAAAGGACTTCTTTTAAGCTCAAATGATCTATGGTTAGGTCTACTTAACTATCTTGATGTCATCGCTATAATACAATCTTCTTGCCATTCTTCTAAAAGCATATGTATTTCTATATCCCTCATGGATAATCTAACAATCAAATAGCCAAGGTTGTTTAAGAAGTATTTATGATGCACATACGAGTAGGATGTCACCAAAGATTTCATCTTATATTTATCCCAATGAATAATTAAAATTTCATTGGAAGTTGCCCACCACAAAATATGTTGCCACAACATATCCTATTCGCATCTAACTAATGTAACTTTTCTCCATCAGAGTAGCCATTGACAAACCCTACCAAGCAACTAACATTCTATTTTAGAAACAAAATAACTTTCTAGATACATACATTTGTTTTATGTCTTCTACTATTTACATTATGTTGGCAATTTCTAACAGAAGAGAAAATAAAAAGAAATTTGTGAAAAAGAAAAGAAAAGAGAATATTATTATTTATAGAAACAAAACATCGGTGCGGGAGCCTATGCTCCATATCCGAAGTCAACAATTTGATTAGAGGGGATAGGAGTTGGGAACCCCAAATAAGCAATCAGTAGAAGAATTAGCATTCTGAGAAATAACAAAATTACCTTCCATTTCCATCCTAACTAAAAAGACAATTACCTTCCATTTCCTTAGATACCATTGATTTCTTTCCATCCATGATCTACCAAATGCAGTGTTTACAAAGTATATTCTCCAGCTACTAACTATAAAACTGTCCCATAAAAACCACTACTCCTATTACGGTAAGGAAATCAGAGAATCATTATAGCCACCCCATGCCGATGATCGGCTTTTGGACAGCGACGGATTCCTTGGACGTAAATGCTACAAAATCAGCAGTCCAGGAGGCAATTAAAGTTGGACACAGGCACTTTGACACAGCTTCTTTATATGGTTCCGAGCAAGGTCTTGGAGAGGCTATAGCTGAAGCCATTAAACTTGGCTTGATTGGTTCTAGAGAAGAGTTGTTTGTTACTTCGAATCTTTGGACAAGCGATGCTCATCCTGATCTTGATGTCTCCGCACTTAAGAACTCCTTGAGGTTAGAATTTCAATTTCATATTGCACGTTACTGTGCATATAAAAGGGTAACGATAAGAATCTTAAAGCAGACTAATTACCCATGTTTGTATATTAACATTAATGTTCTTGTTACGGATTTTTATGCTAGTATATGTGGAAGAAGGCTTTTGGTAAAAGATTGTATATTGGGATTACTTGTGTATATGTAGATGGTAAAAAATGATACCACTATTTCTACATTGATTGATGACGATTTATATCAAATTGAATGACATCCGACATATTGGTATTATGTGCCATTAATTTCAATTTGCACATTTAGTTGCTCTGAAGGTTTTATTCGGAATGTTGTTTGTATAGTGATTATTCATTTGGTAGTGTGACTAGAGTACGGAGAAAAGATTCGTAACGAGTGATAATCTAAGTGTAATACTTGTCAAAAGCTCTCACCAAATTTTTAAGCTAAAAACTTTTAGATTATTTAATTGCGGTACCGACCTTAACATAGTATGAGAGTAGCAAGTCTTATTGTCAAATCCCTACATAATTGCTCAATCTCTAGTAGTAGGCAAGGACATATGAAAATGTGATATATTGCTACCATGTTAGAAAAAAAGAAGGGAAAAATACACTTTTAATATTTTATATTATCTACTTTACTATATAAGGTTATGCTATTTCTTCTCTTTTATTTGAGTCCTCAATGTTTTCAAAATATTACAAAAATATGAATTTTACATTAAATTTCCTATCCATCTTGAACATGTATTAACTTCCAATTGACCTTAAACTAGTCCATCAAAATGGCTAGGGTACCATGCAATTTTTTTTCCAACGTCTTCAATTTCTTTTAGATATTTTTTTTATTTTTATTTATGTTATATCATCAATTTTTTTTTAAAAAAATTGTCATTATATTATGTAAATAAATATATTAAATATTGTAAGTTTGCTAAATCAATTATTATGAACCATTTTCTAAAGTTGATATATGTCATGATGGATAGAAAACTTAATAAATTTAACAAAAGTCCTATTTATATAAGGTTTTCAAAACGTTAAAGCCTAAATAGAGGAAAAAAAAGAGTTAAAGGATTCAAATAGAAAAATAGATAAACCTCAAGGATTAAAAAAGTCCTTTTCCTTTAGAAAACTGTTGTATTTGGTTATAGAAACTAATATATGTAAAAATTTTACTCATATGGACTTTGGTGAGGATTTTGAAATGCTTAGAAGAAGTTAAGGCAAGAAGATGTTGCTTATTTTACTGCTTGTTTTGTAAGGATGGGAGAATGAAGCTGAGTATAAGGTGTATAAATGGATGAGGTGATAGCATTGATATTAGCTTAATTTTTCTCTATCTGCCAAGCTAGATCATTATTTAGGTAAAGAGAGGAAATTTATAAGTGTTGGTAAGCATTTGATGACATGATCTACTAAGGAAGTTGCCTAGAGAATCCACATGCCACATCTTTTTTTATTGTTACATATCTTAGTTCATCTATTCTTGGTTGTGTGGATGAAGTATGCAACATTTACAATCACGTGATCTAGTTAGGAGGTTATAGGTCCTGACTTAGTTTGCACAATTTGCTTTCAAGAGCCCTAGTAAGCTAGCAAACTAACACATCAAAAGGTTTACTCAAGCTAACGGAATTTGTTTTTAATAACTTAGCATCTACGGACTTGAGATACATAATAATATCTATTTAGAGCCTAATATCTCTTCATAGTTATCAAGAGTTAATTGTGACAGAGAGGATAGCATCACCAAGAGATGAGATGCAGGTAGTTGGATTGGAGGAGGGAAGAGAAGTTCCTTTACTCCCTTTGAGAGTCTACTTTGAAGAAGGGTATGTTGAGGAAGCATAAAAAGTATGGCTTAAACTTGCCCATTTTGATTGTGGTCTCTCTTTGCAAGTTCATCTTTATTGGATGACATTGTATGCACGCAATGGGGATCCTTGAAATCTTTAGAATTATTAGAGGGAACATAAGAACATCATATCATAACATCACTGTGTTGCTCTATTGATGCACTGTTGACCTTTGCTCCCCTCATTCACATATGCCTCCGAAGCCTATAGTCTCTTATAAGAAGGATACTCTTACGTCAGCCTGTCAAGGACGAGTGCAAGTATATAGAAGGACAGTAAGAGAATTTCCTAAGGTCTCAACTCAGATGCATACTTCTTTGCATGGACCTCTGCATAGTCACCAACTTACCTAGTGCCGAGGCCGACTCGCTGAATGCTGAGGCCAAGGTGACTGCATGTTAAGCCTAACTCTAATCTACAAACAGGGGAAGTACTAAGGCCAAGTTATTGAATGTTGAGGCTGAGGCCTCAACATGCCAAGCTCTACTTATTCAACCTATAGAACAATAGCATCTCTCTTTCGTCTTGGCAGTTCCAAATACCATCCATCTGCAACAACCACAACTTCATCGCAACTCAACTACTAAGTCCCAAGAATCATTAATATGAACCAATTAAAAGGTCATTACCTATACTTATTTTTCTGACATTAGTACTATATTTCCTTTTCATTATTTGTCTTATTTACCCTTTTCATTCATTCTAGGAATCTCCTTCTTCATTGTCTTTCATGTAATTTTCTTTATTTGTATTGTTACCCTATAGTCCTTTTACTATAGCTGCAAAGCATCTTACATCCTTTCAAATATTAAATATACTAGTTCTTGTGAGATACTTCTCTCCCAGCATAATTTCCTTACACTCTCATCTTATCTAATCTTATTGAGTAGCTTGAGATTAATGGCGAATGAATCTTAATATTAGCTTGTGAGTTATATCAAGTGAAGTGTTAAGTCATGTTGTGTCTGTTGTTGTGTCATATCCTCTGAGCAGCTTAACCTAAGCTACTGTGTTCATTAACCCTTCCATCTTACTTTTCTTTGACATCTTGAAGGACCTACTTGGTTACTATCACATACGGTAAGCCTTAGTTATTGTTGAGCTCCTAGGCATATCATCTATAGAGCTCAAAGGTTGAACTTGCCCAGTTACTCGTGATGATTGATGAGTTTAGATAGAGTGGATTCGAGCAATTTTTTCATTTATCTACTGACATGATACATGCATACTTCATTTTAGGCAAGCATTAAATGTTGGAGTTACTTCTCTACCAGAGCCTTGAGAAGCATTTGCTTAATAGTACGATTTATAGCATATACCTAGATTCTTTGGTAAAAGGAGGAAATTTCAATAAAGCTGAGGAAATTTTTAACAGTATGCTTAATGTTAAAAGGATTGTTGTAAGTGCACGTTCCTATATCTCCTTGTTGAGTGCACATCTTCCACTAAGATATTTCATCAAAGTAGAAAAAGCATATGCCTTCATACGCAAAGAGAAGAAAAATGATGAAACCGAATTGATAGAAAAGATTGACCATATTCTAAGTTCTTGTAGGAAATTTGTGAGGAAACACTTTAACCTTAAGCTAAGCATGGTGCGGAGAGAAATTTTAGTTGCTCTTTTGCTAGGTGGATTGAAAATGAAGTTGGATTAGGAGAGGAAAAATCACATGCTTGCTTTTGATTTGAACAAGAGCAATGAGATGCACTTTGTTCTAAAGAAATGTGGTATTAAGCAGTACTATGAGGGGATTAATCCCTCTTTGAATTTGAGTGAAGCCTTTAATGACATGTCGTATCTATTTTTTAAAGTCTTCAACTCATATTTTTTATTTCTTTTCTAAAGCCAATCCATAGGTGGTTATTGACTTTTGTACTTACTTATGTTACATGTATGGAGAGCTTAGATTTCTCTTAGATCTAGAGACAATGCCTTGAAAGTAGAAGGCCAAATTGTAGGGGAGTTTTCAAGGTACTAAAAACAAAATCCTTAAATTGTAAGGTAGAATAAAGAGGAAGGTAAAGGTCTTCTAGTTTGGTCTTGTACAAAATGATGCTACGTGATCTTAGAAATAGGTAAAAACTTATGTGCTAGATCAATTACAAGATTATCTAAGGGTGGTGGCAAAAGGCCTTAATGTTGGATCTTCAAGCAGTTAACTTATAAACTATAGTGATTTCGATACAAATGGAGCTTCTAGCTATAGTGATAATGATTGGCCATAAAACTATTTTGTGGCACTTTACTTCATGGATTTGCATAGGTTGAGAAACTTTATCAGGCTACTATAATTGAAGAATGCCAATTTTGCTGAGCAGATCCATAAATAGGTCGAAACTATATGAGTTAACATAGTGATGCTGTATCATCAATATTGTCAACCCATCCCTTATTCTCTTTAAGTGGGATAATCTATGTGGTTCCTTTACACTTTATCACAAGTCATATTTTCAATATTACATAGATATATTACATTAAGAATATTTGTATTAATGGTAATGTTAGGGATTTTTGCTAGTATATGGGGAAGGAGGTTTTTAGTTAAAGATTTTTAAGTTTTCTCTTAATATATTTTGATGATAACAAGAAGATATATATGAACTTAACAAGATTTTTAAGTATGCAGGATATTCTTAAGAAAAGAAGTGTTTAGAAGAAAATAAGTTTAAGTTTCTTAGAATGTATATCAGAATGTATATAAGCAAATGAACAGTACATCACATTTTGTGTTTGGTAATGTATTCGGTTGTTGTTTCTAAGTCTTTCTCTAATTAACTTGAACAAATTAAGTCAGACAATTTTGCAAGAAGGATTAGCTCCATTTTATTAGGTATATTAGAAAAATATACTTAATTTCGTTCTACTAAGATGGTAAAGTCCATGGGTATTTAAGTTGGTATATTTTTTAAAGGATGCTTAAGAATTAGATTTGGAAAATTAAGTGATTAAGGTTTAAGCAATATGTTTTCTCACAGTCTTAGTAAGATGTTTAAGGATTAAAAAAACAATTAGGTTATTAACCGAAAGAGGATTTTGATCTATTAAGTTAATTTTTTTTTTTAAATCTCTATATAGGGACTTATTGGACAAGTTGAGTTTGAAAAGTTAGGTACAGCTCTTAGCAAATTCTTGAGATAAGGTTAGTTTGTTGGGTTTAAATTCTTAAATTTGAAGATATCTTGCTTAAAGATAAGACTGAATATCCTTGAAAAATCGAACCCGATCTTTTATGAGAATTTTATGGCAAAATTCAAATAGAATTATTGATGTAGAAGACTTGTTCACAACAGGAAGACAAGAAATACTGGATAGTGTCTTGAGGATTAGGATATATGAAGATTTGTTCATATCTTATCATCCTTATCTTTATTATTTGAAATGTGTTTTTGAATTTCCACGAAGTCAACAGAGGATTGGAACTTGTCACCTTGTGCAGCAATTGTCAAATAGCTCAAACTCAACAAAGAAACAAATAGGGATAAACCTAGTTCAAGTTTTCAAAAATTTAAATAGCTGGTTCCTATTTTCATGAGATATTTCTCCAACAACAAAAACCAATTGTATTTGAATAAAGATATTTTGGAGAAAAATCAGGACCTAGCGGTTTCTAGCGGTTACACTAGTGTTTATTTAATTTAAAGATGATGTTGTTCAAGAAAGGATACTGCATACTCAATATTAGAACCGAATTTTAAAAATTCTCTCGAGCAGATTAGTAGAAACTATGTCAGAAAATTAGCGAAAACAATTTTCTTATTTCATTGCTACTATATTTGTGCGAAAGTTGTAAAGAGCTTTTTGCCTATACTGTTTCAATTTCATTGTAAACTTTATTGATTTTATGTTTTGAGTGTGAGAGGATTAGGAAGTTCTCTGAGTCTTCTGTATAGCTTAGGAAGAAACTAATGAGATAGGACAGAGAAGTGATTGAATATCCTTATTTAATTATTGTTTATTGAAAAGATTAGACTAGTGGAATGTACTAGTAAAGAAGACCGAGTCCCTAGTAGTAGAGCTAGAAGAGAGCAGTAGGTAAAAGGCTGAAACTCTATAAAAACGATTGCCTGATCTAATTACTTCCTATCTTATTTACTTTCTAATCTTTATTGTTATTTGTGCCTTGAGTTAAGAATGAATTTGCAACTACTTATTACACCACTCAAGATATTAAGAGTGATTTTTTTTTTTAAATAAAAATTTTTAATTTTTGCAAAAGATATCAATTTACCTCCCTTTTGATATCTTAATGGGACCAACAAAGAGTGTTTATTAATTATTGGAATTACTTGTATATATATAGAAGCAAATGGTCTAAAAGTAATACTACTATATTTAAGTTCATTAATGGTCATTTAAGTCTAATTGAATGACATTTAACATATTGGCATTGTGTGCCATTCATGTCAATTACACATCTAGTTATTACTAAGAAAATGTTGCTTATGTATTGGCTATTTATTTGGGTAGTGTGATTGGATTATGGAAGAAAGATTGACTAAGATTGATACACCAAGTGCAAGACTTGTTAGTAGACAAGAATAAATGAAAATCCAACTCTTGACTTAGCATGTTAGAAAAGCTACCTAAGTTGGTTATAAAAACTACTTTGTCTACAATTTTGATTTGTTTGTACCTATTATCAAGCATTTCGTGTTGTGTATCATTGCTAGTGAGGCATTTCTTGTATAGTATGACTTTGGAATGTTATGGGGGTAGTTGTAGAAGTATAGTATTTTAGTTGTAGTACACATGGCATAGTTTTACACATTGTTGTTCATTATTTGTTGTAACTTGTATATACTTAAGTATTATGCAACATAACAGAAAGTTACTGGAATTCTGTTATTCTTCTCCTTTGATATTTTCGACTATAGACTTTCTTCTTCTTGGATATGCTTTGCATCAATGGAGTTGTATTGAATAGTAGTTCTTCAACTTAACATGATAACAAAGCAACTGTTGCTGTAAGTCTCTTTCATTTATTGATTGTTTGCAATTTACTTTCCTTTCGTAAGGAGATGAATAATCAGCTAGAAAGTGTTTAGGGTTTACAATTGGATTGTATTAATGAAGATCATTTATTTTTGTTTGTGATCATCCTAGAATGATTATCAGTAATATTATTTTTAACGGAACCAATTTTATAGTATGGAGTAAATCAATCAAATTAGGTTTTATCGATTAAACTTTACCTAAGCCTAATCTTGATTTTGCTAACTTAGCTAAATGGATTTGAAGCAACTATATGGCGCGTTGTTGGATTTTAAATTCAATGTCACCAAATTTATCTCAAAGTTATCTCCACAGTCAATCTGCTTGCAAACTGTGGATTGAAATTTCTGAGCAGTATGGGCAAAGTAATGCACCATTAGTGTTTCAACTCCAATATGAATTGAGTAATATCAATCAATAGAATCAATTAATAAGGGTACACTGCAACAAATTAAAGAGGTGTTAGGATGAATTGAGTGTACTTCATGGCTATCCAAATTGTGAATGTAGAGTGCTTGATACTTGCACTTGTCGTTTACGACAAAGAGTACAAGATTTTGAATAGTATGGGAGATTAATCCAATTCCTAATAGGTTTGAATGAGGGTTTGAATCAATACGTAATCAAATCCTTGCAGTGGATCCTTTGCCGACGGTTAATAGGGCCTATTATTTAGTTCAACAAGTTGAGAAACAAAAGATGTTGACAGTGTTTATTGGTGATAGTGATATTTTTGCCTTTATGTCCAAACGTGCTGATTTTACATGAGGAAATAATAAAGTAAAGAAAGGAAAGAATGGTTTAGGTGGAGGAACAGGAATTATTTGTAAACATTGTAAGAAGAGTGGACATAAAATTGATACTTGTTTTGAATTATACGGTTATCTAGATTAGTTTAGAGGTAAAAGAAGGTCAAGGGACCAAGGAAGAGTAGCTACTAATGCGATAATAGGGCCACTAAAGCATGCTATAACTAGTCCTTTAATCGATACTGTATGGTCAGATTATCCTTTAAATGATTGTATGAATACTAATTATGTGAGTGAGAATGTTGTCAATGCAAATTTGGTACATGCACTTTGCCAGGAAGTTCTTACACTGATGCAGGACAAGAAAGTGTAGTGTGATAGTGGCGTAAACTTTACAGGTGTGTCCATTTCTTCTCTCAACTCATTTACTTCTTTTAGTCTTAGGAATAATAAATTTGGTTCTTGGATTATTGATACAGGTGCCTCAGACCACATAACACCTTATAAATCCTTATTGTTTAGCATATACACTTTACCACAACCACTTATAATCAGTTTACTTGATGGCAAATACAAGACTGTTTAGTTAGTTGGATAAGTTTATATCAACATACATCTAACACTTCAACATGTCCTCTATGTACCTGACTTTTAATATAATTTACTATTAGTTTCACTATACCATTACAAACAACAATCTCCTAGCTAAAATCGACTCTACTTGCTTTGTTTTTTAGGATCATCAAAATAGAGATATAGCACAGTTGACATTTGTAGTAGGCTACACATCTTTCATTTACAGTTTATTACTTGTTCTTGTGTTGATTTTGGTTCAAATTGTAGTCCATCTATTGTTGTTAGTAATCTTTGTAATAAATCAGTAGACTTTCATGTGCTTCATTCTAGACTCGAACATATGTCTATCTTTAAATTTCATTATCTAGATGATTGTAAGTTTTTAACCTTTCCTAATTTTGTTTGTGATACTTGTTTTCAAGCTAAAGCTTAGAGATTACCATTTGAAAGGAGTACTAATCAATCGATTGAAGCATTCTGCTTGTTACACATTGATGTTTGAGGACCTTATTGATCTCCTTCTTTGTCAAGAGCTAGGTATTTTCTCACCATTTTAGATGATTATACATGCTTAGTTTAGATATATCTTTTGAATAATAAGTCACAAGTAGTTAATTGTCTTGCTAGTTTCCTGTACATGGTAAAGAATCAATTTGGAACTCATCCCAAGATTCTAAGATCTGACGATAGGTCATAATTTGTAGGGTGGTCCAAATCAAGTTAGTAGGCTTAAAAGATCCTTGTATGGTCTTAAATAAGCATAGAGGCAATGGAATGTTGAGCTATCTCAGTTTTTTCTCAAACAAGGTTTTGTTCAATTTGCTAATGATTCATCTTTGTTTACATGTTCTGATTTTGATAAATTTTTTATCATTTTACTTTATGTAGATGACATGCTTATCACTGGCACTTGTATTGATTCTATTTTCGCCTTGAAGCCCTCTTTGGATTCTCATTTTACCATCAAGGATTTGGGCTATGCCCCTTTTTTCTTGGGCTTGAAATATGTCACACTACTCAAGGAATTCTTCTTAATCAATACAAGTTTATTGTTAGATTTACTTTCTAATGTGGGCTTTATCGCCTGTAAACCAAATGCACCTCCTCTTCCTTCTGGTTTGGTCTTGCACAAGAACCGTGGTGATATTCTTGATAATCCTTTATTTTATTGGCCGACCGTTCTACTTTGACAATAACTCGTCTTGACATCAGTTATGCTATGAGCAAATCAAGAGAGATTTGGATAATGTCAAGTAAATGAGTTTGGCAAGTTATAACGAGGACGCAATCTTGTTTTCTCAATTACAATCATTATTGGGTGACTGAACATTGCTTGTATTTTCAGTCCATAGAGAATGACTTATTCGCGTTATCAGCAAATTTTATCTTTTATGTATTAAACCAAAGGATTCAAACCATGAATTCAGAACTCCAGGTGTCATTGTTTGCTTTGTTGCAGGAACCTTCAGATGGAATATCTTGACCTCTATCTCATCCACTGGCCAATAAGCACAAGGCCTGGAAAGTACGGATATCATCCTAGTGAAGAGGACCTCATGCCAATGGATTTCAAGGGCGTGTGGACAGCCATGGAAGAATGCCAGCGACTTGGCCTCACTAAGTCCAATGGTGTCAGCAACTTTTCCGGTAATAAAATTGAACAAACACTCGGATTTGCCAACATCCCTCCTTCAGTCAATCAAGTAAGTTTCAGCATCCAAGCAACTGAATTATCCTTTTTGCAAATGTGTGATATACTTTGTTAGTTCTGAAATGAAACAGATGCTTATCTGGTAGCGGTTGCACTATTAGATGGAAATGAAACCTGTCTGGCGACAGAAGAAGCTGCATGGGCTCTGCAAATCTAATAGCATCATTATTACAGCTTTCAGTCCTCTAGGTGCAAAAGGAACTAGCTGGGGAACGAACGCTGTAATGGAGAATGAATCCCTGAAGAAGGTTGCAGATGCCAGAAGGAAGACTGTTGCTCAGGTAAAATAGCAAATCGCATAATTTTGTGTTAAATGGTGCATTAGATTAAGTAACATGGCATATTACGCGCTTCTGTTGGTTAGCATCTCTATTTTGTAGACATGCTGCACTATCCTATTACCAGTGAAATTTCTATGTGGCATAGAAACCTGCTCTCATTGTCTTGCCAACAAGAATCGGTTTCTAATTATCTGTAATGTAAATGCACGGGATGCAGCATTGTGATCGACATATTTCGCGACAATGCTGCTTCTTTTCGGGTTCATGCAGGTATGCCTTAGATGGTTGTATGAGCAGGGAGTAACCTTTGTAGTTTAAGAGCTCCAATAAGGAAAGGATGGAGGAGAATCTGGGTATATTTGATTGGGAGCTAACAAGGGATGATTATGAGAGAATCAACACTATCCCGCAAAAGAAAATGATGCTTAAAAGAAGATTTCGTTTCACCTGAAGGTCCTTACAATGTGTCGAAGAATTATGGGATGGAGAGCCCTAATGTTTATGATCAGTAATTTTCTTGAAATTTCTATCATCTATGTAAAATTTAGATAAATACATTGTATCGTTGTAAATCAGATGCAGTAATCCTATTATAATTTTTCTTTGCACCACAGCATCTAAATATGAAAACATACTAATATAGTTATTTATTTCATTGATCAATGTCAAGCAGAATAAACTATAACGAAATTCGTAAGTTTCAGTAAAAAGCCGTTTGGCCAAAATCCACTAACCCACAAAATCTAATTCCACCCCACATCATAAACCTCCCACTAAAAGCAAAGTTCCCATCGAATAATTAAAATAATTTATTTGTATTCTATTTAATAATCTACGTAATTTGCTGCCTTTTCTATGATTATATCAATGTTTAATGCACATCTCTCATATTAAGTTTTAAAAATAAAAATACAGCTGATGGTAATACAACAATTTCATTAACGATGATGTTTAGGAACATATAAAATGGATAAGAAGAGCAAATCCCATTTATGTTTTTAATATGATCGATTTAGTCCATTTAACCGCTAATATAATATATATTAGATCTAAATTATTAAAAACATAATTAGATTGATGGTTTCATTCGTGTTTTTTAAAAATAAATTCCATTTATATTTTTAATAGGATCGATTCAATCCATTTAACCGCTAATATAATATATATTAGATCTAAATTATTAAAAACACAATTAGATTGATGGTTTAGATCTAATAGATATTATATTAATGATGGGATGGAGAGTTATATTGATTCTTAAAAAAACACGAATAAAACCGTAGAAAAATCTCAAAAACAAATACACAATAAAGTTATTATTGTTATTTCTATTCTAATGGTAAATTTTGAATCTAGGAACAGTTATTTTCACATATCCACTATCAACTTCTATGAATGAACTCTTCAAATGGCCTAATCATCTTGTTTGATTAAAACAATCTCTTGTTTAATAATCTATGGTGTTGGCTCTAGATCTAGTAGCAGAAACGAGAGCTTCTACAACTTTATTTTCTTGTTTCGAGAGTCAAGAGATACAGTCAACTTTAAATTAATTATTTTACATTTTTATATATCCTTCACTTGTATGAAAGGACATAGCAAGCTTCCCCAGCAACTAGTGAATATTTAATTTAGTTGTACGAGAAAAAAATATGGTTGAAAATAGATTTGATCAAGCAAGACAACAACGTGGAGCCTCTGTATTGTAAATCATTTACTTTTCTTTTACTTAATGTTGCCACATGCCAGAGATCTTTTTGCCATCTCCTTATCTTCATATTTGTAAGCTTTGACTTAGACAAGTACTGCGATATTACAAAATTACGTAACTACATTTTGATATAAATTCAAAGGTCCTACTATAACGCCAAAATCTCATCCTAATGACAACGCTTCTCATAAGATATCAATGATATTAAAAAGAAGTACGGATGCAAAATCCAATAATAAGTACATTATTGGTAAACTAACAATGCCAATTCCATTATACCATGCATCTGCTTCGACCTATAAAGTGAAAAAAGAAAAATAAGAAATTAAAATAAACTAGCTTATCACATTAAAAAGTTAGAGTTTATCCCAAACCGCCAGAAGAAATCGGTTTACAATTTCCAACGTCAAGTAAATTTATATGAAAGTAACCATATAAACTTCTACGATTTCCTATTGCACCAAAATCTTCAATAAACAATTTACAACCGAAGGAAATTCATAAAAATAAAAGGAAATATTATTGGATCAATGCTTTGTACAATTGTAACATATGCAGTTCCTTTATAGATTAAAAAGTCTAGTATATATACTTTACGAGTACTCCCAAAAGCTTCGACTATGTTTATAAGTGGGTATCTAAATTGGACAATTAAGGTATTACATCAACATTTAAAATAACTCTCTTTTTTAAATATGTAAAAGAATTTCACTAAAGTTAGCTACTAAATTTTAATCCTTTTGTGGATCTCATGTTATTAGTAAATTTTAAGTTTTTGTAGATATCATATTATCATTATTTTTCAATCCTATGCACAAAATATTTCTTAAAAACTATTGAAGTGTGAATAATTATTTTATTATCATTACAAATTATAATTATAATTTTTTATTTATTATTAGAAAATATAAAACAACAAAGAAAAAAAAAAACTTGCAAGGCCTAATGGCCAAATTTGGCCAAAGCCCAAATATTTGGCCGAGATTCAACGAAGGCGTCGGACAGAAGCACTTTATGATTTGATTTTAATTTTTTTTTATTATCAAGATAAGTACCCATTTACATTCTTATGGTTCCTCTAAATTTGATTTTTAACCTTAGAAAGAGGAGCCCAATCCAAATTATGAAATTCAAATAATAAAATTTTCACGAAACTTAGGATTCAAAAAGCAATACTGATCATTCAATATTTAGCATCACGCCTAAAGTTACATTAATGATGAATTAAAGATTAAGACAGGGATTTCCAATGACAGATCCAAAACACGGGCTCATTTAATCATTACACAACCACATGATGAAGGAAAAAGAAAATCTCAAATAAAAATCAAAATTTTTGATGCTTAAAAGAGTTAACAAATGATAAATACCATGGTACCCAAAAAGAATTTGCTGCAAAGATTGATAAGTAAACATCTAACCCCCTAATAACCATAAAAGAAATGTAATAAAAATTACACCTTGCGCCTCACTTATAGAATTTGCCTGAACATTATACCTTAATAACATATCTCCTAATGGCATGTGCAATACAATCACTCTCTAGAATCGATTATAAAAACGAACTTTGACCATAAATAGTAAAAGTAACCAAAAAGGAAAAACCCCCCCTGATGAAATAACTAAAAGTTCTTGCACCGCTTTGTCAAATCCATTGGTTTTCCAACACCCGACAAAAACACACATAATAATTTAAATTTTGAACCAAACCTAGAAAAGGAAGATGCGAAAGTTAGGAACATCCGTACCCATATTAGGGATATGGGTTCGGTATCCATGAACTAATCTTTCGTTATTCAAAGCACCAATACCTATATATGAATTTGTAGACAAAATGGAAGTTTGTAAATGACAGACAATAATTCGTTGAATAAAATTGTTAAAGTTTTCTCATACATGTATAACCCTAAGTTGGTTAGGCCATTAAGATGGTTGCACCAAGTGAAGCGAAGACAACCAAAGAGGAAATAGTTTGCATATATTTTACATGAAATTTCATATGCTTGTTCCTATTTTAGTCTTGTGGCATAATTTAAGTTCCATATTGATGGCTATAATGCATTTGGCACGAGCAAAGTGATTGCTAAAGCCTATAAGATCGTGATGATAGGACTTCAGCTTACTCGACAACTTCATCTTCATACTATCATTTGTGTGTTTGAATAGAATTTCTATCGAGCTTCCTGTATCTATCATCACCTTTTGGATGTTGAAGTCCGCAATTTAAACACTGATTACCAGCGTGTCTTGGACTCTTGGTGAGGGGTTTCAATCCCTTAAGATCTTCCTCTGCAAAGGAGATAAAGGTGGCCTTTTGTGGCCTCTTCTCCCATAGGCTCAAACACTTTCTGGTCAAGTAGGGTGTTAACTGAGCTATTAGAGCTCGAACGGCTCTTAACAAAGAGGCCCCTAACAATGGTGTTGATGACATCGTTTAGGGCTTAATTATTATGACGGTTGTTGTTGTTGCTATTCTCCCATTCTTGATCATCTTTGGAAATTGCTGTTGAAGAGGTCAGTAAATGTAACCATCAAGGTTAGCTATATATTCTTTAAAATATCCCCATTGGATGGCATTTTTGAACTAATAATATTCATCAGTGTTATACTCTTGGTCTTGGTGGAAGTTGTAGTACTTGTTCTAAGTTCCTTTAATTGGGATTGCCTCTTATCTTTTCCGAGCAGGGTAAGATCCCTCTTCAACAGACCTCCTTGAATATGTCCCTTAATGGTTCGTTGAAGGGCCCTTAGCTCTAAGGCGGTTTTTCACTAAGCTCTTCTCCTTCCCCAACCTTTCCTTGTCGACCTTGTGCCTATTATGAATATTGTCTTTCTTGTACATGTACTTTTGGACCTTCTTTTAGAACTTGACCATGGCTTTCTACTTGTTCTTGTATAAGGACCCAAAGATGTTTCTTAAAGGCTTGATTCCTTGTGTAGCCATATGCATAGCTATTCCTTCATCTAGTTGAGGGATCTCAAACCACTACATTGTTGAACCAAGTCATGTACTTTTAGAGTGTCTCACTGTCATTTTGATAGATGAGGTACAAGGATGATGTATCCTTGGATGGGGGTTTGCTTGCAAGGAAGTTCTAAGCAAATCAATCGATAAACTTATCAAAATACAATATAGAGTTCTTAAGGAGGTGATTAAACTAGGTCTAAGCTAATTTTCCTTAGTATCCTTGGAAAAGGCTTAAACATGACTCCATCACTAAAGCCATGTAAGCTTATCATTGTTTGTACTGATCTAATGTTGGCATTTTAGCATTGGGCATGATTACTCATTCTTGAATCACTTGAGTAAAGCGTGATTTGTTATTAGAGGTCAGCATCCTTGTGTCGATCTTCTTACTCTCCAATGTCTTGAAGAGCTTGTTCACATAGTCCTTTAGTTGATTCATGTTTATGCCATCCATTGGATGCTAGGACAAGGTCATGGATTGTTGCAGCTTGTCGTTTTGCACAACAAATTCAGGTATGTCATTTGAGGCAGCTGATAGAGTTGCTCTTCTAACAGAGTTAGCAACTTGCTCATTTCCAATAAGAGCATGGTTGCTGTTCTTAACAAACTATGCTTACTAGCTGTGAGCATGGGATGGTGCCGGTGTGCGATTCTTCTCATGCTGTAAGGGTGGATAGTGTTCCTTCTTGTGGCTAAGGCCACGAATGGAAGCATCCTTTAGCAGAAGCAAGCTAATAGCCGTACTTGATTTTTCAAGCTCAAGCACTTTTGATGGTAGTTCTTCGTTTTCAGTCTTAATCAACTCATTTTGTTACTTAATTTGGTGATTTTGTGCCTGTAAACCCTAAAGTTAAGCTAAGTGATTATAGAATTGAACTTAGTACACAAAGTTTAGGGCGATCGGTTAAAGGATTCGATCAAACCTAAATTATAAACTATAGATAAAATATTAGTAAAAATGACCCCATAAATTTGAATTTAAAAAAATAAGTAATAAAATAAGAGACTATAAAAATTTCAAATTTTAACTATAATACTTGTTAATTATCGAAAAGGTAAAAAATGTAATTTAATAACTAATAAATTATTAGAAATAGATTATATACGTGTTAAAAATCATAGAATGATCTAAATAATTATTAGGAATGTTTATACGTACCCCACATATATTTACGTGTAGATAAAAATACGCGAAATTACTTAAATTAGTTAAAAAATTATTAAATAATTAAGAAAAAAATCAGAAGAATAGGGAATAACTTGGATTTGGTTGTGGCAGGTCAAGAAGTGAAGAAAAAAAATTAACCAATAAAACTAAGCAACACAAAAGATAAAATTAAGAGATTTGGGCAATGTCTTGTCTAATTAAATGCATAATAATTACTACAAAACTCTATAAATAGCGAGAAAAATTACAGAACTCATTTGGACAATTAGAAGTTAGAAAAAATTGAGAGCACTGAAATTTGGAGAAGAAAATTAAGGTTTTGGAAATTATTAAACAAATCTGTGTAGAAGGGGCTAATGAACCGAATCCACACACCACCAGCACTTGGAATCGAACCACTACCACCCCACTCTAGACCCACCTCCTAGACTGGCTAATACACCTGAATTGGTGTTGGAGGCCCAAAAGCGATTCGATTAGGTGAGTCTCACATCTACTTCGATTTTGTATAATTTCTTAAAATTATTTATTTTGCCTGGAAAATTATGAAATTTATTTTTCTAAGGTTTTGTTGTATGTAGATTTAGGGAAAAATAGTGATTAAGTTTAATCACATTTGTAAATATAGGGTTCTTAAGAAATTAAGCAAAACCAAGTATGATTAGAATTAGAAATAAATAGGCTTAAGAGTATAGTTTAGAGCTCAAATTTTTTTTGTAGAATGCTTAAGTGATATAGAACAGTGCTATGAAGCCTTTTTTTTTAAATTTAATTTTTGAAAATTTTAAGTAATTTTTTAGCCCTAAAATGATAAAAAAAAATTAGGTAATTTTGGGTTAATTAGGTGATTAGTGATTAATGATTAATTACTGATTTAGATGATAATTAGATGTTTAAGGATTTTAATCTCTTGTATGGAAACCTAATCCTAGTCTTTGGAGTGTTAAGTGTAATTAATATAGGAATTATGTAGTAATTGTAGGAAATTAGGAATACGTGGAATTGGAAATTTAGTAAATATGAAAAATTAGGTTTATTTGGATAATATAATAATAAAAATCAGTACATAATAAATCTAAAACAGAATTTAATTCTAGGTAATTGTATAAAAAAATGTAAGATTTTCTCACATCGGGAGTAAATTCGATAGCTCCAATTAAGATTAGAGGTACTAAATAGTTTGGAACACTAAATTAAGACTCAATGTGATATTAGAATACTCGAGCTTAATGTGATTAATTTCATATTAGGATTCGGGCATATTTAGGAGTCCTCATAGTCAGAGATAACGTAGAATCAAAATTGGAATCTAATTTAGAAACCAAATCCTGAAATAAAGTAGAATGAATTATTTGTAAATAATAGGTATACATGGAGAAATGAGTTAAATTATAACTTAGAATATGATTCATCAAAGTATAAGTACTAAAAAGACGTATTTATATTATAGGATATTCGGAGATGAATCGACTTGTAATTAAGTGATTGAGCGACTGAGAATTCCAAGTAAGTTGGGTTATTACTTACTGTATTGGAGTACTATTTTATCGTACTCGGAGACTTAGGATTGTGTATAATTGTGATTGTAAATAGTTCATGCATGTGTTTGAGTATCTGATCCATGTTGAAATTTGTGTTGTGATTAACTTTGTATTATGACTGGATTGGTGTGAAATTATTTAAACACCTTAAATGGAATTTAATCTTATTCGACTATAATGACCTAAATTGTCATGCATTGCAACCCTTCAGGGGATCATTAGGATTCTCTAACCAAACACTGACATTTTCGATAAAGAGAGCTCTGGATAGCAAATTGGTCTTTTCCTCATCCTTAACCAAACTAAGTGACAGAAGAGAAGGTCGTGGTGAAGATGAGGGCATTGGTTCGAAGGATTGTCTTAGGAGGAGCAATGTCTCCATTGCACAAACTTAGGTTTAGTTATGAGCTGTCGCATAACATGAAAACTCCTCAACTCGGATTAGAGTAAATGAAATTTCTTTGATTTCACAATGGACCGGACTACGTTGTATGATGACACTTGCTTGTTGCATTATATGAAAACAATTGCTTGATAATCTTGTTTGTGTTTGTATACGTTAATGAGTCTCCAATTCAACTTACTGAGCTGTAGTTGTTCATACCCATATAGATCATTTTGCAGGTCCTGATTTTTAAATACTCTGAGTATTATGCCACCCTATAATTATTCAGAGGTTAGTTCTTTTGAAGCCTATGGTGTGAGGATCAATTTGCTTAGTAGTGGATGTAAAGCTAAAGTCTCCTTAATAGCTTAAGAATGAAAGACTAATAGTTGTTATGTAAATTAGTAGACTATTGTGTTAATGGAGAATTTCCTTAGAAGTTCTGTGGAATGTACATGTAATTATGTATGTGGACCTAAAAATTCTTGATAATTACTATAACTTTAACTAAACACTTAATTGAATTGTTTACTTCAAAACGAGGAGTCGTTAACTCTTTGTGTAGATCATGTTTATGGTAGGTACTGTAAGGCCAATTACTATCATAGAATGATTTACACGGTAAGCCTATTGTGACTCTGTGACTCTAGGGCATAACAGTGCCTATAGCGCCTAGCACATCTACTCTAGTTGTGCAATGTGTTATGGATCAACAATAGGGATGTTTTGGTTGCTAGTGCTAGCATAGGTTGTCTAGTTGCTAGCAACGTTGGAGGTCTTTGAATTTCTTGCTATTGCTTTATCAAGATATTAGAAGTGATGCAATTAAGAAGATTCTTCTTCTCATAGATAACATCAGTTTTTGGCTAGTGGAGATTAAGACTTAGACAAGCCTTCATAAGAGTGTAAGTAGACTTGCAACACAAAACACAATAAGGGGCGTCAACGTATTAGCAGATGTGATCACTTTGATACTTAATTTAGTATCATGTGGGAAGCAAATCAATAGTAAGATTGTAATAGTAAGAGTAAGAATATATGTAAATGCCTTACAAATGGGGATATCACCTTATAGAGATAATTAGGAAACTAGCATAAAGATAAATCTTGTTGGATAAGGACAATGCATTTTTAGATGATGAAGAATCCAAAGAAATCTGGGGATATGTTTTCTTTCCTAGTGTGTTTACCTTCACTTCCTTATAGGGCTTTAGACCTTAACTATGCTCCTTAGCTGAGCATTCGACCTATCTGAAGTCAGGTACTCTTTAGGGGTAAGTGGTTTGGAGCCTCAATAGATAAGATTAACCTAAAGAGAGCTCAAGTCTTTAGAAAGAGTTTGGATGGAGGTTGAAAAGGCTTCAAACAGGTCGGTCATGAGCCTAACAAAACGACTCATGACCTAAATAGGTTAGTTTAGGCTTAGAGAATTTATGTCCAAATTCTTTTATTAACATTTCGTATCTAAAATATATGTGTATAATTAATTATGGCCTCATAACTTTTTACTTCGAAAAGAGATAAAGTAAAGATAATTAGATATTCTACTAAAAAAAAAAAAGATTCATTAAAGTTTTACTTGCTAATTATTGAAAAAAAAGTTAATATGTTTTCTTTTTCTTGCTTATGTATCGATGACATTATCACAACTAACTCAATTAGATTGGCAAATAACACAAATAAATAAGGCACTAAATTCCCTTAATAAATTCTTATAAGAAATAATTTGTGGGTAACTAATAATGCTACTATTTATATTGACAAGTAAATAATATTATCAAACATCTTGGTTAAAAAATTGTCAACAAATACATGGACCATATGTTAACAAATCTCTCTCTCTCTCTCTACATTCAAATTTATACTAAATGACCAAAATTTTCTTAGTTATTCTAATATTTTAATCATTTTCTTGTGTCTCTAACATCATAACAATTTGAAAAGCTATTCAAATAGTCATGTATTTGAAATATATAATTCTCTATGTTACTTAAAGACCAATAATAGCAATTAAACTTTCCTTATATAAAAATGAAGTTCATGGTTTTTATTATTATAAAATACAACCCATAAACTCCATCCAATAATTATGACCAACTCATAGAATGTCAATCATATTTTATGACTTTCAATGCTTCAAAGGTAAAAGAATTTATCCTCTGTATTAATGCATCATGATATTTAGCCTTAATCTTTTAATAATAAAAAAAGTAATTTATCTATTCTATTTTATAAATAAGAGGGAAAACAATAGTGCGAGGAAATATGTTACCTTCTTGAGAAAGACTCGACTAAGAAATAGAAACAAACCAAAGAAAAAGAAGAATGCGAGAAAGGAATGGAAGAGGTGAGAATATATATATATATATATAATAAATAATGAATGTTAAAAAATATGATAGTAGCAATTAATTGTACATAGTAAATGTGTTTAAAATCAAATGTAAACATAGAGAAAAATAAATACAATTGAATTATAGCAAATACCATTATAAAAAAAATATATAACAGGTGAAAAATAAAGCTATGGAAAGGTAAAAACTTTTAAAACCATATATTTATGTTTTGCTTTGTAAATGTGTTTGGAAACTTCTAAAACCATTACAGGGAGTAACGGTAACAAAGTAACAACAATTAACCGTTAAGAATGCAAGACGCCAAAAGGCGTGCCAACGACTTTTAAATTGCGTTTAAGGAGTAAGTTTCTTTCTTTCTTTCTTTTTTTTTTAATAGTAAAAGAGCAATTTTGTAATGTTACAAATAATACATTTTAGAAAGTATTAAAGGCATTCAATAGAGCGGTTGTAGCTTTAATATTATAGATAGAAAACATGCTAAATATACATATAGTTAGTGTTAAATATTATATATTGTTATAATATTGTATATAGTATTATAGAATATACAGCTAAATGTTATACATAGAAAACATAATATGTTAACATTATATTTATATATATAGCATTATGTAATCATATTTGATTCATAATATAACTATCTCCTTATATTGCATGATGTCGAATATTCATTGTACCTACATTCAAACGATAATGAATAAATCTCGTTCATTTTATGGAATAATTACATATACGCTTAATGTTATATGGTAAACAGCGTAATATATCATAATTGACATTTATATATGTATTTTTTTATAAAGTATTATTGATAAATTATTTAATTAGTAATGTACTAGTACGGGCATTAACTGAACGTAAAACATATATACAAATCATGTTTTGTGATATAATATTAGGAATCATTTTCGTCGTCATAGTCGATTACAGATATATATTTCATCATTTGTGATATAGGTGCGTTACGTAATAGTTATGTAAGAAAGAAAATTTTTTTTTTCAAAAATTATTCCTAGTGATATTACATCACAGTTAACTTGTTTCATATGTAACATAATAAATATACGTATCAAATATATGACAAGACGTAAATCTGGAAATAATTTCATATTATAAGTTTTACAAATACATAAGCCACGAAGAAAGCACAAGAAATAAACAAAGAGTAAATGAAACATTAAAAGGAATGAAAAGGTGATTTTTAAAAAATGTGGAAAAACTTTTGAAGGGAAAGGGGAAAGGTGCTTGTAAGAACTATAAATAATATAGCGAAGAAGAAACAAAGAAAATGACTGAATAAAACATCAAACGAATTGAAATGGTGATTATTTTTAAAGAAAGACGAAAAAAGATATTTAAAATGAAGGAAAAAAAATGTAACTTTTTTTTCCCTTGGGTAAACCAGAACAAGTAACTTTTACAAAATAAGAGAAAACAATCTAGCAATTTTAAATAAAAAGAAATCTATAATGCATGGCTTTTATCTTCTAATGCCAATATTGTAGATGAAAATGTTATTATATTTTATAGTTATTTTTGTATATTTAAAATGGAGGTGAACGGGTACAGAGCGAGTAGATATGATACTTCACCTGTATCCTACTTTTAAATGTATAAGTTTTAAACTCTTTGTACTAAAAACCTATCATATGGTACCTTAGAACCATTTTATACCTTAATACAAGGTGTTTTGTAGAACTTATATTTTTATTTTACTTTATCTTTTTTCAAAATATTGTGTAAATATATAATTAATATCAAACTAGTATTGGCAATAATAAAACATATAATAATAATCTAAAAGGTTTTTTTTTTATATTTATGACATATTTAATTGTAATAATATAAAACTCTGATGGATATAATAAAGAATATTTTTGTAATTGGAAATGTTCAACCTTTGATTGGGTCATGCTAAATTATTTTTTTAATCTTTTTTATTAAATTATAAAATTATTATACATAGAATACGAACCATGTGCTAAGTAATTTTATTAAAATATATTAAACGATAAGTTAAGAACTACGATATTTTTAGTATCTTACTAGATTAAGGTTAGTAAAAGGGGATTAAAAAAATGTAAAAATAAGATAGTAAAAGAACAAAAAGAGGTTTTACTTGAAAGAAAAGACAAGAAGAAGGTAGAAGGATAAGATGGTATACACAAGAACATGTAGTTTTAAGGTTTTATTCAATGCTAGATTTTACTGCTATTTTTATTAAGGTTAAATTCAATAGTATTAATTTTTTATTTATTAGTATTATTTAATTATTGTTACAAGATGGGTATGGATTATCATAAAATTTATATTTTATATATTTTTATAATATAAGTTCTACGGTAGTTATATTTGTATCTTACTTTCTAAGAATAGATTTTGAAAAATTATTATTTGAAACCTATAAAAAGATTACTATTTAAAATATAGGTTATGATACTTTTTGTTTATTCAAAACTCATTCCATGAGGTAATATTTAGATAGATAATTTGTATGATGGAGTTATTCGATTATCTATGCTTCGAAATTATCTAAGACATAAATTCTTCTCCACGAAAAGTTCCAACTAAAATTATAAGTAGTTGAATCATAGGACACGTGTACGAGATCCGCTCTGTCAATGCTGTCGATTGCTTCTTATTGCGTAACGCCACTTGCTAGCCTAGTATTCAATATAGTTAGCCAAGAAGAGTTTCCGTGGACAATCGGGCATATCTAAGAGCGATTATAGTCGGTAAAAAGCAATACTTATAAAATATATAGTAGCACTATGATTGAATTGAGAAAAAGAAAACGGAGGAAAGAAATTGGTGAGAAAACAATTTCACTGATTGTTAGTCCTCCCTAATTCCTTTTTCTTGTTTAGTAAAATAAAAAAAATGAAAGGAAAGAATTGTTTTGCACAAATTTTTCCATCAGCCCCACAAAAAATCATTATCTCTAATTTGAGGAGAATTTAAATGGCAAATTTATGAATTTACTTAAAATACCCTTTTACTAAAACACATTTTGAAATTTTAAGGATAAATTGATTATTTAACAAGTCTTAGAAAAATCTAGCGAACTTTCAATCATAATTATTCTTTTCTATTTCTTTCTTATATAAATAAGAATTTTCACTCAATTTTTTTTTTCTTTTTACTTGTTTTCAATTTTCTTATTTTATCCCAAGCATAGTGTAATGGGAAGGCGACGGGGATTTTGACTTACGGATGAGTACAAATTCCAGGAATGGTGTCTCATGTAAAGTTCTTTACGAGTGTATGCATGCCATGTCCATCAGACTCAGAAATATTAGGGTGTTTTTGGACATTCTTGAAAGTCTATTTATTAATTTTGCCAGAAAAAGGGCGAAAAAGATAAGTCTACCAGAAGTAGGCTTTACTTCTATAGCTAAGAGGTTAGAGAGAGAGAGAGAGACAAGATCTCAGAGCGCATGGATGGATTACGGATTTCGTTCAGTGATAATCTGTGGGGGACAAGATGCGCAGGACCATTCTGAAACATTACTGTGAGTTCGCAGCACGTTTTCAACGTACGTACAGTGCTCATTTTAGTCCCCTGTTTAATTTAGGTAAATTATAAGTATACTGTTTAGTTTCTATCGGTTTGATTCTTCTTTTAAATTGGACGTCCAAACCATTAAATATTTACGAAAACTGCGACTAAAACTCCTATATTACTATTTTATCAATTTTAATGTTTTTTATTATATTATTTAAGGAATTATGTAAATCTAAGAGTATATTTTTAGAGATTTAAGAGTTTAAACAATCAATTTAAAAAATTTAAGAAATTAAGTGCACATGAAATGGGAGATTATAGTATTGGGACCACACACATATTCGTAAATACATATACATGTATATACATATCCATATATAATGGAAGATGAGGTGGACGAGTTAAGTGCAAGTTCTAAGTAATGAGTCGGTTCTTCAACTATGCGAATCTCGTCCTAGGCGAAATCTAGTTCAAAACCAGCTCGTGAGTTCTCACGAGATAATATATTATTAATTAGTATATACATGGTAAGGGAAAAGGAATAATATATACATCATCCAAATGCCTACCGGAGCAGAATCTTTATTTCACTGCACTACGCTTGAGCGCAAGTACGTTTGTATGTGGATGTTGTATTTTTAGATTTGGGTTAATTTGATCCAATTTAGTTTGATATTATCAGCTGTAAACTCAGTTTTATCATCTTTCATCTTTATTAACAGTAATCTTAGTTTGATTGGTTGACTTAGCTGGTACAATGTAATTTTTATATAATCAAATTAAGTATTTTAAGTTATAATATATTATTTTTTCTTGATTTTTATTCTAAAAAATGCACCAATTTATTAAAAAAATAAATATAGATGTAAGAAAAATAAAAAATAAAATATAAAAGGTTCTTAACTTTCAAATCTTAAAAATATAAATAATTTTGATATCCGTTTAATATTAATTCGATCCTTATTTGATCCTCTTGAATCTTAACTCTTCTCATTATATTAAAATGGAATATATAAGCATTCTATTAGACATAAATCAAAAAGTTCCTTTTTACATGATATGTAAATTTTTTCTTTCTTTTTTATCAATAACAATTAACAAATTATGCACTTTTTCTCAAAAAGAAAGGTTCAATTTTTTTTACATTGTCCTCTTGGTCAGGCCGATCGCAAACGTTCGCTTGCTTTGGCTTTGGATATCTTCCAAATCAAACCGAAATTTTTTTTTTTAAAAAATTATATTTTTAATTTGACTCGATTTAATTTACAAATTAATTCAATTTAATTTGGATTATATTTTTGCCTGCCTCTGTCGATGGTAAGCTATTGCACTATTATTTTATGTTTATAGAGAGTGCAAGTGGAAGGAAAAAGTAGATATATTATTTATTTAATATGTCAAACGTATTATTGTGTGATGCGAAAAAGAAAATGTATTATTGTATAAATTGTTCTTACTTGTATAACGTTTCACTTTGTATGGATATTATGTGAAATTTTCTCAACTACTCCTTCAATACCTCCAATATAACACTATTGCTCCATATTGGCTCAAATTTAGATATCCGACCATCTTCCCTTGAAAACGTACCATAATTATGCCCACTTTCTCTTCCATGATTGGAATAAGAATCCTCTCTTACTTTTATCTTCAAAATGTCCATAGAACAATAATTAGTGCATAAACCTCCGAAACAGATACACATGAAAACCCATTAAATTTCTCCAAACAACTAAAATTACGTACGCATATGTTTCTATATATTCAATTAATAAGGATAATATGTACTCGTCGTGTCATCATCAATCATGATGCTAATTTAGTGTATAAAATGTGTAAGGATTCTTCAATCATCAATTCAATGATGGAGCATATTTTTCTATAAAAAAGATTATCCTTTTACAATATCTGCTAGTTACCCCCATGTACCATTTTAAGGGTAATAAAACCAACTATTGTTGGAGAAACGATACAATAAATGTATCGAGAATCACCTATTAAATTTAATCCCTTTTCATATATTAACAAACATTGCAATTCTTTTCACTATAATTGTATTTGACACCACCCCTACCCTCCCCGCACCCCAAAAAAAAAAATAAATAAATGACATGTTTCAAATATCTCATGTCTTTTTTGTCTCTAGCTCTTTTGATAACATTTCTTGCGGATGCTGCAACCACATCTATAGAAGAGGTTTGTGGGAAAGTACCACATGAGTATCTATGCTTGTTCGACCTCCAAACATATCCTAATAGAAGGAAACAATACAGCAAAAGATCTGATGTCTGATAAAAACCTCATAGTTCGCCAAGTTATTGAAAATGCTTTAGTTATTGTCTGTATCAACTTAGCTTGAATATGATGTCATGATGGTCCTCCATCTGTTGTTGATAATATTATGTGTGCATTATAAATAATAAACTACATACGAAGTAGCATGCCATTTTTATATCACTAGCAAATGCTATACCCAGATGCATGTGCATATTTAAGAACATTAAATGTGTGAAATTCCAAAAAGATTGAGTAGTTAATTATAGTTAAGAGCATGGATTGAAAATATGTAAAAAATGCTTTTAACTTCAAAGTTGTTGGAAAATATCAACATAAAAAAAAAAAAAATCGCTTAAATGGTTGTCTTTCGTAAAGAATTGCATCATAATAATGCTACTCATGGTTTATTTGCTTCATTATTCAACTCGCCATATGCCTACACAAATCATGAAAAAATATAGATCAACTAATTTTTTTTTATCATTTAAGAGTTATTTATATCAGCTTATATAACTTGTTCAGAAAGTCATAAAACCAACTATACATTAGGCTATAGATGGGCTTTTGAGTTTCAAATATTGCACATAGAAGAAATAATGTAAGGTTCTGAAAAGAGCAAAATAATTGTTAAAAAAATTATCCATAAAAGCAAAATGTAATTGATAGAAATATTAATAAAGTGAATGTGGATGGTTGTATAGGCATTGATTCTACGAAATACAAATAACAAAAAATGATGTTTTGAATTATGTAATTGAAATGCCCAAGCTTTAGCAAAGTTAAATAACATAAAGTTTTACAAAAATCATTTTCAAAATTGGGGAAACCTTGTAAATTCATTTTATTACCAAGGGCCTTGCATTCTTTTTCTTTATTTAAACTTCCTCTAGCCCACTTTGTAAAATCGTATCATCCATCTCCTAACTTTTCTCTCCATCTTTTCTCACATTGAAGCATATCTTGTCAATATGGTCAGACCCTACCATTTCAACCCAATTTAATTGATTCAAGCTATGAAAATGGATTGGCCTCATAACCATTTTTCAATTGACCTATATCATAAATCATGTTGTTGTAGTTAGGTCAAAATATACATTAACCCTTATGAAATTATTCCATAATACTAGATGATCTTATAATAACATATATAAGTGCTTTAAATAAGTTTAATTAATGATTGTATCTAATTTTTGTAGATATAGCGATCCATACAAAAGGAATAATCTTTTAAAATAAACTTTATTTATAAAAAATTAGTAAAGCTAACAATTTTTCATCAACAATTCATCATGGATCTCTATATAGTGAGAGGTGTTTTAGAATAAGAACATTTTAAATTGCAAAGGCAACACCTTAGGAAATTCACCTTAAAGATCATCAATATAGATGACGTAGAAAATCAACCTATCGTGGCCAATGGATTACGACAAACAATTTCACTACTGTGAGAAAATTTTTCAATATTCTTATTCAATGGAATCCTTGATAAATCAAGTGTTGCAATTTTTTTTTCCTTTTATGATGAGAGTTTTACAAAATGAATTTGAATAGAAGCAGTCTTCAAGATCATACAAAAGTTTGTGAAAGCACTTTTGTAGGGAAGATTGTCGTAACAAAATGTGGCATGTGTTTTTTTTTCACGGACTTCTTGTGGTCTCTATGATTGTGCAATAATGTAGCAATAATAACTTCTAATTTGCTCACCCGTTTCTCTCCTTTTGTCTTACCCGTATTCTAAATGTAGCACAATTTTTTTTTATCATGGTTAAGGTATATCCTCATTTTTCTTCTCATTTCTCTTTTGTTTTTTCTCTTTCAATTAGTTTATATCTTATATATATTTTGTAATGCTATGCATTTTTCATAAAATTTTAGGCCATGCTTTTCCTTTTTTCCTTTTATGTACTTTTGGAAAAATAATGACATATTTAAGAAATTATGTGTAGAAGTTTTCAAGTTTTTACATCTTTTTTTGGTAGTTTTGAATTTTTCACAAAAGTAATGTAAATTTTTTAATTTATAAAAAATTATAGAAAATTACAAAAGCTAGTGAAATGTGTGAAAATCTTAAAAGTAGTAATACATGTCCTTTCTTGCATATTTTATTTAGGCATTTTTTAAATCAAATTTTGTAATTTTTTGTTTATTCATTTTTTTTAAATGGTAGACATATGTTAGAAAGCTTATAATTAAAAATATATATAATGAAAAAAAATAAAATTAAATACTATGTGCAAAAAAGTTTCTAAAATAGTTAAATATAGTTATTTTTCAATTTACCCTTAATTTGGTTAATATTTTTCAAATTTTAATCTTTTTTGTAATTATTTAATAATAGTGGAGGATTTTCTAAAATAATTAATGGAATTAAAAAATGATTGAAAAATGCAAAAAGTTATAATCTAAGTACATCCAGCAATTTAATAATTTTTTTTTAATTTTCTTGAAAAATTTTAATTAATTTTCGTAATTTTGTGTTAATTTTTCACAATTCAATATTTTCTTGGGAAAAAAATATACGATTACATTTCTGTTTTATCTATGATAAAAAATATTTATTTAAATTTCCACAAATACTTTAATTTTTTGCTATGAAAATGCAATTTGTAAAATTTTAGTGAAATTGAGTTATTTAAATATACCCATTGCTATTAAGTAGCTCAAGTGCTTAGTTCAATGAGATCGTAAAAGATGTACATACGTGTTTTTCATTGATTTCATAGAACATTTTTCTTTATATCCAAAGTAATTATAGCTAAACCCTATTCTTAACCATGGAAGTAACAATATATAGAACTAACCTAAATCTTTGAAACTATCACAAGCAATAAGTAAGTTGCTAACTATAGAGATTGTGATTATGATCAAGGTACCAAGCCATGATTTAAATATGCAGTCGAGCTGGGTGTATCAATTGCCAAGCTGATCTTAATTAGGTCAGTATGTAGATAGCTCTCCTCCACTTGAGAGACCATGTAGTTTTGGCTAGTACTTGAGAACCCAGGTGAGTTGGTTATTTGGAAGAGCTTAACTTCTTCCATGAAAGGCTGCTAACAAAGAGCTTAGCATACCATAGCTGCCAATCCTTGAGCTTATGATTAGGTAAGTGGTTCTTCAATTTGATTCCTATTAGCTTTAACTTGACCATTTCCTTAGACTTACTTGAAACCCCAGTAGCAACCTATGAAAGTATATTTGGAGTTAACCAAGCTTAAGAGTTGCAGAGGCTAAGTTAGAGAATGACAAACTAGATTGCCAAGTTTAATGAGTGGCAACAACAAATCAATTACCCAGGTAGATGAGTAGCATACTTCAATCCTGAAGACTTACTTTGGATTTATCTCAATAAAGAGAAATTCCCGTACCCTAAGAAGAGCAATTTATTTCCTTAAGCTGACGGTGTCTCCTTTACCTTTAATATATTTGACTTGTTTCTCCATACTGTTGAAGAAGAAGGGGTTGAACAAGACTTTATAGATTTGATGTCATGATTTGGGCATGATGATAGGGATCAAGTCCTTAGACCTATCATATGGTATTGAGCTAGAGGCTTACAAGGTCTGACCCAACATATTTTAGCTTATGGACCAACACATGATGAAGATTCTTACCAAGTCTGAAGCTTCAATCACTTTTTTTAAGTTGAGAAATGAATGTCAATCTAGGCAAGGACAACTGCTAGCTCCTATACATTCTATGTGAGCCTTTTGATGTCCAAACCAAACTATTTGATCACTTAACCAACCTGGTATAAGTCAGTTGATTTGACCCTTATTTGATCATCTCGAACCTTAACTCTTCTCATTCCTAAATCAACCTCCCATTATGAATTTGATAACATATATTAAAATCAAATACATAAGTATTCTAATAGACATAAAGCAAAAAGATACTTTTTACATAATAAGTGAACATTTTTTTTCTTTTTTCTTTTTATCATAATTAACAAATTATGTACCATTTCTCAAAAAGAAAGGTTTAAATTTTTTTCTCTCTTTTTTATTTTTCTAATTGGATTTAGATTGCCTTCTTGGTTGGGCTAATCATAAATGTTCACTTGCTTTGATTGGGATATCTTCGAAATTAAATTGAAAAAAAAAACATATGTATTGTTTGACTCGACATGATTTGCAAATTAATTCAATTTAATTTTGATTATAATTTTCCCTACCTCTGATGATGGTAAGTTATTGCAATATTTTTTTTCTACTGTTTATAGATTGTGCAGGTAGAGGGAAAAAGTAGATATATATATATATATATATTCTTTCAATATGTCAAACATATTATTGCATAAATCTGCTATGACCAAAAGTAAGAGAGTTACTAAGAAACATAGTAAATTAAGAGATTTTTAATGAATCAATAAGAGTATCAATAGAATGTACATAACTAATTAGCAGTTGTAATATACATAGATTGTACTCATTAGTTAGTAGATGTAATAGCTCTTAAGTAGATTAACCAATAAACAGGTAATATTTACATATTTGTAAAAGTGTAAAAGGAAATATAAGTGAAATAAAGGATCATCCTTGATTACAATCCTACAAGGAACTGCCTTACTTTTGTCGAAGTCTTAGTTTACTAGAAGAGACCACCACAATCACCTAAACACAAACAAATAGATTGAGTTTCTATCACTTTCATAAAAAATATGATAAACTGAGTGAAGAAGAGAGAGATTAGGGTTTGAGAGACTTATATTAGAAGAAGTGTCTAGAGAGAAACGGAGAGTTTAATCGAAAAGAAAGACAAAAGGTAATTTAAGGTTACTTAGAGTTTATGTAGATAGGGTTTCAATAGTAAGGCCCAACATTTTGGTGCTTTTGTCATGTCAAATTCAACAAGAGCTTTAATCTTGAATGAAAGGATTGATTCTTTGCAAAATATTCAACAACGATTGCAAAAGGATGTACAGGATAAATTTGAGCTTTTCGCTCAACAATTATCACAATTACAAAATATGTTGAATAATAAATGGAAGAATTAGAGTATCAATGTTTCCATTAATGAGTCATTTGGTACTCCATCACATTCTTAAGTTAATCCATCTTAAGTAGATACTATGTTCAAGGGCATCAAGTTAGAAATACCAAAATTCAATGGTATAGATCCGAATTGATGGATCTTCAAAACAAATTAGTTTTTTTACTTCCATCAGATTCTTGTTAAGTAGTGTATTGCTATAACATAATTCGTAATGGAGGATAGAACTTTGAATTGGTACTAATGGATATACTGTAATAAATAGCTGAGTTCTTCGAGCAACTTTATAACTACATTGCAAACAAGATTTGGTCCATCAAAGTTTAAGGATTGTTAGCAAAATAACATAAAAAGGAACTGTTGTTGATTATCAATCTCATTTGGAGGAATCATCAAATAGAGTTCATGAACTTTCTGAAAGCTTTTGTACTAGCTGTTTTGTATTAGGTTTGAAATCTTACTTAAAGAAAAATGTACAAATTGCTTGTCCTTAATCCATTTATAGCTTGCTAAAATGTATGAAGCTAAGCACTCAGATAAGCAATTTTATTCTAAGAATCCATTTTTCAACAACTAAATCATTCTCATCCATACAATTTTCAAGATCTTTTTCAAATAATAATAAGTAAACACTTTGAAAAGTGAGAGTACTGCTAAACTTGCTTTACCAATTAAAAGGATGATCTACGAAGAAATGAATGCTAGAAGGGAGAGGGGTTTATGTTACAACTATGATGAGAAGTATCATGAGGGTCATAAGTGCAAAGCTAAGTTTCTCTTGCTTTTACAAGAAGATCATGATGATTTATTAGAAGAGCAAGGTGGTGATACTATAGGAGAAGAGCCAATGATACAAGAAGATTCGGTAGCTATCGGTTACTACGCCTTATCAAGTGATTAAATACCTTATATACTACGATTTAAGGGTAGTATTAAAGGGCATCTTGTTACAACTTTGGTAGATTTGGGTAGCGCTTATAATTTTATTCAAAGTAGACTAACAAAGTATTTAGGACTTACTATTTTTCTTTCTCTTAAGTTCCAAGTCATGATTGGCAATGGTAAAAAACTATGTTATGAGAGTAAATGTACTAACCTAAAAGTAGATATTCAGGTAATGGAATTTAAAGATACTTTCTATGTCTTACCCATTCAAGGAGCATATGTGGTTTTAGGAGTACAATAGTTACAGGATTCAATTTTTGTCACAATTTATTATGCCAAGTTGATAATGAAATTTTGAAAGGAGGATAAAGTGGCATCATTACGTAGTGTTACTGGTGATAATAACTAGATTACTTACCATAAATTGAGAAAATTGATTGCTCAAGATGCTATTGCATCTTATTTTTCATCTTAAGGCTTGAATAATAGACGTGAAATTAGAGAGTACCACCTGCAATACCCTCATAGAGGAAGTATTACACTAATTTTCTCAATTATTCAGGGCACCATTATCATTGCCTCCACTTAGAGAAATCCAACACCATATTCATCTTAAAGAAGCAAGTGGCCCTATTAATGATTAACCATATCAATATCCCCATTTCCATATGCTAAAGATTGAAAAACAAGCATAAGAGATGTTATGACAGGGGATTATTCAATATAGTACTAGTTCTTTCTCTTCACCCGTCTTACTAGTGAAGAAAAAAGATGAAAGTTGGATATTTTACATTGATTATAGGGCTCTTAATAAAGCTATGGTTAAGGATGAATTTCCAATTCCTACAATTGATGAGTTATTTGATGAATTAAAGGGTGCCTCTTTATTTTCGAAATTGGACTTAAGATTATGCTATCACCAAATTTGAATGCATCCACAAGATGTTGAGAAGACTACTTTTAGAACCCATGGGGCTCATTATGAATTCTTGGTGATGCCATTTGGCTTAAGTAATGCTTTAGCAACATTCCAAACCATCATGAATAGGAAATTTAAGCCATACTTAAGAAAATTTGTTATTATATTTTTTGATGATATTTTAGTCTATAGTACGATTTTGGAGTTACATATTGCACATTTAACTCATGTGTTGCAAATATTAGTTGACAACACTCTTTTATCTTAAAAAGAGTAAATGTGCTTTTGGGAATGATATTATTGAGTACTTAGGTCACATTGTTGGTCACGATTGAGTATAACTAGAACTAATAAAAGTACACATGATGCAATAGTGGCCCTTTCTCTAGAATATCAAACAGTTGAGAGCCCTTTTGGGAGTATCTGGATATTACAAAAGATTTATTAAGAGATATGCTATGATAGCATCCCCTTTAACTAATATATTGTAGCATGACAACTTATATGGATAGATGAAGCAAAGAATTATTTTCAAAGACTTAAGCATAGTTTGTTGTCGGCCCTAATTCTTGGTTTACCAAATTTTGGTGAGCAATGCATTATGCAGATAAATGCCTCAAAGGCAGGAGTTGGAGTAGTTTTATTATAAGAAGGACACCCAATTTCTTATTTTAATAAGAAACTTCCTAAACATATGTTAGGGAGTTGTATGCCATTGTGGAATCAGTAAAGAAATAGCATCAATACTTGTTAGGATCTCACTTTATTATAAAGATAGATTACAAAAGTATTAAGGAGTTGTTGACTTAGGTTATTTTTACCCCAAAACAACACAAGTACCTAACTAAACTCATGAGATATTATTACACTATTATGTACAAGTCAGGGCAAGAGAACATTGTTGTTGATTCTTTATCTTGACAGCATAATGCCTCACTTATGGCATTATCAATGCCATGTTTCAATATGGTGGAGCAACTTAAAGCTAAATATAGTCGGGTACTTGCTTTTTAAAAGGTAATGAAGGATGTATTAGATGGTAAGGATCTAAAATTGCCATCACGTTGGCATAATGTCTTACTCTATTTCCATCACAAATTATTCTTGATGCCTACTTCTCAATTAATCCCTTAATTATCAATCGAGTATCATTGTACGCCAATAGCTGGCTACTTTGGAGTATTGAAGACATATAAGACGTTGGCATGCAACTTTTACTTGGAAGGGATGAAACATGATGTTAAAGTTTTTGTCAAGAGATATATTACTTGTCAGCAACTAAAATACCCCACTAAACATCCAGTTGGACATTTACGTCCACTATCCATATCAAAATAGGTATGAGAAGACATTTCCATGAATTTTATAACTTGTTTATTGAAGTCTTAAGGCTTTATTGTTGTACTAGTGGTAGTGGATAGGTTATCTACATATTGTCATTTAAGGCATTAGAGACACACTTTATCACTACCAAGGTTGCTCACTTGTTTCTAAACATTATTGTTAAACATCATGGATTTCTTCTCTCAGTTGTTTTAGATAGGGACTTAGATGGTTTTAGAGAGAGTTGTTCACTTTGAGTGGCACTAAAATTTCTATGAGTAGTGCCTATTATCCTTAAAGTGATGGTCAAATTGAGGTGCTTAATAGAGTTATTTAATGGTATTTGAGGGGATTTGTTATGGAGCAGCCTATGGATCGGGTCAAATATTTGCTTTAGGTTGAATTAGCTTACAATACTTCTTACCATCAACATACTAATTTTATCCCATTTGAGGTAGGGTATAGTAGGAAACCACTAACTTTGTTGTATTATTTGAGAGGGGATTCCACTTTAGCTACAATAAATAATGATCTTTCCTCTAGATAGAAGAATTTAGAGGTTCTTAAAGAAAATTTACAAAATGCCCAACAGATCATGAAGAAGAATGGTGGCAAGCCACGGTCTTTGGTTGAATTTGAGGTGGGGGATATGGTTTTTGTTAAGTTGCAATCTTATAAGCTGGTGTCTCTTGCTCAATAGTGTCATCACAAGCTTTCTAAAAGGTATTATGGGCCTTTTCTGGTTACAAGATGAGTAGGATATTGTGCGTATGACCTTCAGGTCCTCCATATGCATGAATTCATAATGTATTCCATGTCTTACTACTCAAACCTACTCATAGCTCTCATATTCCCTCGTTGGATCTACCTCCTGATGCACTATATAGTTATTCGTTGATTAGGCCACTAATTATTTTGCCTACATAAGAGTTTATAAGATAGGGACATAAGGTGCCTTAGGTTTTGGTGTAATAGCAAAGGGTAGCACTTGAAGATGCTTGATAACACTCAATTAACCTACATATTTTAAGATAATTTTGTGCGATTTTGTATGTTAATTAAGTTAGTTTTATAGCAATTTAGAGCTTAATTTGTTTAAATCTCATTCTCAGGGACTTTAAGAGCATTTGATCAAAATTTTGAAGATTTTATCAAGTTTTGAAACTCATTTGAAGAAAAGAATTGATTAAGGAACTGAAGTAGAAAAATTTTAAGCACGCAATGAAGTCTAGGGAAAACCATAAGTGAAGACCACGGCCATGATCTCTAATTGTAGGCTTCTCATAATTAAATCCCATTGAAATTTGAAGATTTCAAACAAAGTATAATACCACCCCCCAACTCCATAACCATGATTCTAGGGCATGGTGATTCTATAATTTGCAAATTTTGCATTTTTGTTAAGTTTCTTTGTAAATTTAGGTCTTACTCTTATAAACAGGTGTCTAGACTTAAGCTTGTAGAGAGAGTTCCTCTGGAGCAGAGTCAGTAGGGAAAAACAATAGGAGTTTCTCTACTTTTCTTGTTTCTTTTCATTATGTCTTTATTTTAATTTTTTTAGTAAATTGTTATTGAACCCTATGTTCTATTGTGACTCTTGTTATCATTATTAATATTGTTATTTCAATCTACGATATTTGCATATTGTGATCTAATTGTATTATTTTCTTCTATTCTTTAATTCAATTTTACTGGTGATTGAGTTATTCTGTGAATGTGCTATAGAGTTTGCGAGTATTTATAATATGATGGACTAGTACAATTAGATGAAACTGGCCGACTAAAATGTTTAGTAGTATGGTTTTTCTAGATTAGGGCAACCTAATAGGAATTAACTAGAGACACTAGTCCAATTAGTTTATAATAGGAATCCTTACGATTCAATATAGTAATTGAGATTGAAAAGTCACTTAGAACTGGGTAGTAAGTAACACAAAGATTTATTAAGGAATATGCTTTCTTGCTTCTTTATTCTAATTGTTTATGTTTATGTTTTTGTTATTGTAATTTCATATTTATTTATTTTATTGTCTTTACTTTGTTCATTATCTAACTACACTTGTAATTGTAAAAGTTAAGTAATTAGGAAAATTTAGAGCATCCATTGCCAAAATAATTAGGTTTCACTCATATGAATGGTTCCTCATGGGATTAATACTTAAACTCAAATTAAATTCTATACTATAACTTAGTTGAGTGCACTTGCCTAACATTATACGCCTTGCTATCAAAGCTTCATGGGAAGACTATGAAACATTAAAGTAATTTTATTTTGACTATGACCTTGCGGATAAGGTTATTTTTCAAGACTTAGGGAAAAATGTTATGGTCGAAAGTAAGAGTGATAGGAATTAAGCCTCTCGATCGATCACCCGTTGCTAAGTTAGATGACTCCAAGGACTCACTTAGAGGATATTAACTTAAGGCTATATTTAAGACGTAGATTCTTATCTTAAATTGATTTCCTACTGATCTGACTACCGGACCTTCACGTGTATCAAACTTGCTCCTGCCCAGTAGTGATGTTTCATCCTAGAAGACAAGCTAAGACTAGCTGAGACAAGCTTCCAAGCCAACCACAAACATCGGACCCCAATTTAAGCAGGACTGATTGGTCCCTGACCTGATCTAAATTAGGTTGGCCCCTGATTGCAAACACTTCTATTTCACCTACTTTGTATCATATTTCTAATATCCAACCACTAAACGACATGTGTCTTCTAACACAACATTCCAGAATGATTCTTACTTTTTTATATTGAATATTTTTTGTCTCTTTTATTTCTTTTAGTATGTTTTATGTAACCTAATTATAAAAATACACTTTTGCCTTTTCATACATATAAAGTAATAGATGGGTATATAAATCCCTACTTGTACGCAGACATTCATTCATGAATATCAAATTATTACTCAAGTTTCCTTTGAGCAACCTTAGTGTTCTTATTATCTGTTAAGTCTTATCTATTCCCTTTAGTAAAGAATAGTAGTAAGTGACCTTTTAATTCGAACTGGTATATCATATTTGGCGAATTGTGGGCCTAGCAGAATCGAGTGGTGTGTAATATCCATTCAGTAATTACCCGGACTTTGCTAGCTCTTCTTTTGTTCCTTTTGGTTCACTTCATTGATGTGCTTCTCCGTGTGAACTTTGATGACATACTAGCATACAGTATCGACTTGAATAACCATGTTCAACATCTCCACGAAGTATTTAACTTTTTGTGGAATGAGAAGTTATAGGGGAATATGAAGAAGTGTACATTCTACCAAAGTGAGGTGATCTTCCTAGGGTTTGTAATGTTAAGGGAAAGAATCCGAGTAGATGAAGAGAAGATCCGAGTCGTGTTGGAATGGCCGACGTCGAAAAATGTCACTGAGGTCCGAAGTTTTCATACCTAGCTTCCTTTTATGGGCGATCCATTAAGGACTTCAATACAATATCCACCTTCTTAACCAAGCTAACAAAGAAGAGTGAAGGATTCTGTAAGACCCATGATCAGATATTCGAGGTTTGGTTCGTAGAATTTAGGGCGATCGAGCAAATTGTTCGATCTAGCTTAAATTTTATGACGAAACTAGGAATATTTATAAAAGTGATTCTATGAGTTTGGATCTAGGAAAATAAAGAATAAAATAATTAATTATTATAATATTAAATTATATGTAAATTTCTTGATATTCATTAAAAATGCGTAAAACAAGTTTTGATAATTAATGAATCGACAGAAATAAATTATATACACACTAAAAATCATAAAATAACTTAAATAAAATTTAGAAGTATTTATTTATACCATATATATATTTACATGTAGGTAGAAATATGCAAAATTACTTAAAATACCTAAAATATGCAAAAATATTGTTAATTGGTTAAAGAAAATTCATGAATAATTAGAGAAAAAAATGGAAAAATGAAGAAATTTCTAGAAGTTGGTCATGGAAACTTGGAAATAGAAGAAACAAAATCAACTAATTAAAATTTAACAAATAGAAAGTAGAAAAAGGATAAGATAAGGCCAATGTCAAGTCAACTTAATGCATAAAAAATTCTCTAGAGCTTTATAAATAACCAAAATTTTTCAAAAACTCATTTGGGTAGTTGGTAAGTAGAAAAAATAGATAGGGTCAAAACAAGATAATTAGGGTTTGTTTTTCAAAATTTAAAAAAAATCTATGTATTAGGGGCAATTAGATCGAACGTACGAACCACCATTAGCTGGAACTGAACTACCACCACTACCATACCCCACACCCATCGCCTAGGGCTGCCAACACACTTGTGGTGGCTGGAACCTTATCGGTCGGGTAAGTCAAATTTCAACGCGATTTGTTTGATTTTGTAAAAATATTAAATATACTTATAAAATTATAAAATTTATTCTTCTGGAATATTTTAGTATGTATATTTAAGGAAAAATATTATTTTGATTTAATTACATCTAAAAATATATGATGCATAAGAAACCGTACGAAATCAATCACGTTTCGATTTGTAAATAAATGATCTTAGGAGTACAGTTTTAGGATCAAAATTTTTGTATAGGCTAGTTAAAGCATTTAAAATAGTGCTATGAAGCCCTTTTTCATACATGAATTTTTAGATGATTTTTAAGTCTTAAAATAATGCATAAAATGGGTAATTTGGGGCTAATTAGGTAGTTAAAAGGATTATTAGTGATTTAGTACATAATTATATGTTTTAGGATATTAAAATCTAATGTAGTATGATATTTGTGGCAATTGGGATATTAGATGTAATTATTAGATGTAGTACATAGTATATATGTAATAGGTAAAATAGTATATTTTAGGTTAATTTTGTAATTTAGGATAATTTAGTATAAATTCTGATTTGGGGTAAATTTAGATATTTTGAGATGTTAGTTGATGTTGGGAGATAATACTTGAAGTGATAGGAATATTAGATGTGTATATCATGTACATATTAGGCAATAATGTATAATATGTAAATATAAGAAATTAATGAGTAAGAAAATATTAGGTTAAAATCTATATTATAACAATAATAGGAATATATATAAAATCTAGTAGTAGTAGACTTATTTAGGTGTTTATATAAAAAATATAAATTTTTTTCATATCGGGAGTAAACTTAGTAGTTAAATTAGGATAAGGGATATACTGTAGGAATTAAAATATTAATTAAGGGTTAAATATGAGTTTCTAGGGTTCGTGTATAAAACTGTACTTAGAAACTGAACTAGAACTTAATTTAAAAATCAATTCAGTAACTAAACCAGAACTTAGCCTAAATTAAGAATAATTATAAAAGACTTAAAAACCTGGATAATTAGGTATATTAAACCCTAAACTAAAGATAACATAAAAGAATTACAGAATGAAGTTTATAGAAGATAGTTATATACACATACTATAACAACATTTATATTATAGGGCTTATCAACGATGGCTTAAGCGAGTCACATTTCGAATGAGCAAGTAGAATTAATATGTTACTGTATTTTAGAATACTAATTTGTAGTATATGGATGCTTGAAATTATACTTTATAGATAGTTAATTATGCGCATATGCTTGCTTCTAAGCTTAATGATATGGTTCTGACTTACTACTGTGGCTTATATTTGTGTGACTTGTTGAAATGATTAAACACTTTAAATCTGATTTAAATAAATATATGACTTATAATTCTAAATCGAATTTATATTGCATCCCATTAGGAGAAACTTAAGATTCTCCAACTAAATACCAACCCCTTCTAATGAAATAGTATTGGATAGCATAATTGGTCCATTTTTTATCCTTAGTCGAACTAAGTGACAAGTTAGGAAGTCACGGCAAAGGTGAAGTTAATGGTTCGAAGGTAGTCGCAAGAGAAGTGGTGTCTACATTACACAAGCTTGGGTTTGGTCGTGAGTTGTTGCATTAATGGAAACTTCTTAACTCGGATTAAAGAGGATGCAATTTCTCTAATCTCATGATAGGTCGGATAATGTCATTCGATGGTATTTTCTTAAATATGCATTGCATCTAATTAATTTGGTTGATAACCTTATTTGTGCTTGTTGTACAATTTTAAGTCTCCATCCCAACTTACTGAGCTATAGTTGTTTACATCCTTATAAACATTATTGCAGGTGCTAGCAAAGAAGTAGCTTATATTTATCATGAAGCTAGCAATTGCTGGATCTTAGAGAGTAAGGATATAAGCTAAAGACCAAATACACTCTCAAGTCTAGATTTACCTTTAAAGCTTTTAGCATTAATTTATGAATTACTTAAGTAGATTATGTTAGGTTGCTAAATCTTGTAAACATACTCGGATTATTTTAATGTAAGTATGTATTTTTCTTAAGTTCATAAATAAATAATTTATTTAATTTATAAACTATTTACTTTAAAATAGGTTAATCGTAAACACCTTGTATAAATTAGGTCTAATATAGTGATTATATAGCCGGTTTCTATCTTAGAATAGTTTATACAATGAGACTGTTACGATTTTGCCACTTTGAGGCATAATAAATTCAGATGGAACAATTGAGCTAAGCTAAGTAGAGCTTTCAAGAAATCGAGGGGAAGCTCACCTTGGCACCTATCCTATCACTACCAGATTTTGATAAGCCCTTCGAGTTAGAATATGATGCATTGGGAGTTAGAATTGGCACCATCTTGATGCAGGAGTATCGAGCCATCACCTACCATAATGAGAAGCTTAGTAGCCTTACCTTGAACTATTTTGTGTGCGAGAAAGAGTTATACTTTCTCTACCGAGCCCTTACTGTTTGGCAACACTATCTGCTGCCATAGAAGTTTATTATCTATACTGACCATGAATCATTGAAGTATCTTAGGAGTTAGAACAAACTCTCGAAGTGATAAGCCAAGTGGTTGGAATTCATGGAAAGATTTTCGTACGTGATCCGGTACAGGAAATGAAGCACAAATGTGGTTGCTGACGCCTTATCGTGATGGCAAACCTTGTTAACTAGTTTATAGAAAAAATAATTGAGATTCTCACTCATTACTAAGCAATATACTCATGATCCTCATTTTAACCCTATAATAGAGCAGTGCAGGGATGGAATTGTTGTTAAAGGATATTATCTTAAAGAAGGCTATCTATTTAAGGATCGAAGGCTATGTATACCAAACTATTCCTCATGTGAGTTGTTAGTTAGGGAAGCTCATAGTGATGGGTTATCTAGTCATTTCAAAGAGACCAAAACAACAATTTGTTGAAGGAGAACTTTTATTGGCCTGGTTTGGCCAAGGATGTCCATAAGGTAGTTGGTGGTTGTGAAGTATGAAAGCGAGCTAAGGGGAAGAGGGAGCTTCATGGATAATACATGCCCTTGTTGATAATATCATTACCTTGGGCTGACCTTAGCATGTACTTTATCCTAAGGTTGCCTTAGACATTCAAAGGAAAAGATTCTATATTTATTATAATAGTCTACTTCAGTAAAATGACACACTTCATCCTATACTACTAAACTAATGATGTTTTATACATTGTTAATCTATTTTTGCAGGAATTTGACCAACTACATGGAGTGCCAGAGACTATTGTTTTAGATTTGAATACAAAATTCTTAAGCTATTTTTAGAAGACTCTTTAGAGAAGACTTGAAACTAAACTCGTATTCAGGTCTAGTAGCTACCCTCAGACTGATGACTAGATTGAAGTAGTGAACAAGACGCTGGGTAACTTACTTAAAGCTATTGTGAGAAAGAACTTACGAGATTGGGATTTGTGAGTACCAATTGTGGAATTTGCATACAACTGAACCATCCACAACACCATTAGGAAAACCCAATTTGAGGTTATCTACGGTGTCAATCCCACTATTCCCTTGGATATGATCAATACCCCTATAACTATTGAAGAGAGTCAATCCAAAGTTGATCGAGCCCAAGAATTACAAGCGCTATACCAGTCTATAACCAGGAAGATCGCCAAGTTCAATAAAAAACAACATAAGATTGGTAGCCGAAGCCATCAAACTGTTACCTTCCAACCAGGGGACCTAGTAAGGATTCACCTAAGTTGAGGATATTCCCGCACTTAAGACAAAGCAAACTATCTTCTCGAGCTAATGATCTATTCAATATTGTGAAGAAAGTTAACCGCAATGCCTACCAAATCGATTTACCTAATGACTATGGTGTTTTCTCCACCTTCAATGTGTCCAATCTGATCCCTCACCAATCAGCAAAAGAAAGCCTTACGAGTACCCCCGAAGAAAGAGCAGAGACTACTCTAGGTTTGAGGGTAAATCTCTCCGAACCCCAGGTAGATGAGAGGAATCAAGTACTTAGATCAATCACCCGCAACTGAGCTAAAGGACTCCATTGGAGGATATTAACTTAAGGCCATATGTTATACCTCGAAGCGGCAGAATCGTAACAGCCCCGCTGTGTAAGCCATTCTAAGATAAAAGTTAGCCTTACAACCGCTATCTTAAACCTGATCTACATAAGGCGTCTACAACTAACCCGCTTTAAAGTAAACAATTTATAATTTAAATAAATCATTTACCTAAGAAAGTGATAATATATATATACTATAATTCAGTTATTATATTATTCAAAAATGAAAAATTCTAAAATTAAATCTTAGACCTTAAGAATATATGTTTGTTCTTCAAATATTTTTCCTCACTCCCCAGGATCTAGCAATTGCTAGCTTTAGAGTAGTTGTATGCCGCTTCTTAGCCAGCACCTACACAACGTCTATAGGGATATGAGCAACTACAACTCAGTAAGTTAAGATGGAGGACTTAAAATCATACCATAAACACAACAAGGTTATCAATCAACTTATTAGGTGCAATGCATGCTCAAGCAAATTCCATCGCACGACGTTGTCTGACCCGTCGTAAGATTAGAGAAATTTCGCCTACTCTAATCCTGGTTGATGAGTTGCCATTAATGCAACAACTCACGACCAAACCTAAGCTTATGCAATGGAGACCTTGCTCCTCCTGCGACTACCTTCGAACCATTGACTTCGAACCATTGACTTCTCCCTCACCGCGACCTCCTCTCCTGACACTTAGTTCGACTAAAGATGAAGAAGGGACCATTATGCAATCCTGCGCTATCCCTTTCGAAGGGGTCGGTATTTGGCCGGAGAGTCCTAAGTTCCCCTAATGAGTTACCATGTAGGTTCGATTATGATTATAGGTCGTATATTTGATTAGGTTCAGTTTAGGGTGATCAATCATTTCATACAAATCATACACTACAAGCCAGAACAACAGACATAATCATAGCATCACTCATAATCAAGCACATGCATACAACTAACTATCTACAGCAACGTATTAATCCCAACTTACCTTGACTCCTCGCTCACTCACTCGAGGTTCGACTCACTCAGGCCATCGCCGATCATCCCTATAACACAAACGTGGTTTCACTTTTTCATATAACTATTATAGGTTTGTTTTATCCTATAACACTTATTCTTATGTTTTGTTTAGGGTTTAATATACCAAATTATCTAGGTCTTAAGTCTTTTCCAATTATTCTAGGTTTGGGGTTAGGTTCGGGTTCGGTTTTCGCATTGATTTCTAAATTAGATTCTAGTTTTAATTCTAGAATCTTAAATATGCTTGAATTCTAATGTCAAATTAATCACATTAAACTCAAGTATTCTAATATCCTATTGGGTCTTAATTTAAAATTCTAAACTGTTCGGTACACGCTAATCCTAATTGTGGTACCGAATTTATTCCCGATGTGAGAAAATTTTACATTTTTTTATACAATTACCTAAAATTAAATCAGATTTATTATATTCAGATTTTTTATTATTATATTATCTAATCAAACCTAATTTTTTATAATATTCCTAATTTTCTACAATTTGCACAAAATTACTTCATTAATTATACTTAACACTCAAAAGGCTAGGATTAGGTTTTCACATCAAAGATTAACATCCCTAAACATCTAATTACTATCTAAATCGGTAATTAGTGTCTTAATTACCTAATTAACCTAAAATTACCCAATTTTTCCATCATTATAAGGCTAAAACTTAACTTAAAAATTTCAAAAATTAATTTTAAAAAAATGGCTTCATAGCACTATTCTATATCACTTAAGCATTCTATAGAGAAAATTTAAGCTCCAAATTACACTCTTAAGCCTATTTATTTCTAATTTTAATCATGCTCGGTTTTGCTTAATTTATTAAAAATCTTATATTTTTAGACGTGATTAAACTAAATCACTATTTTTCCTTAAATCTACATACAATAAAACCTCAAAATAACAAGTTTCGTAATTTTCTAGGTAAAATAACTAATTTTAAAAAATTATACAAAATCGGAGCAAACAAGGGACTCACCTGGTTCAATGCCTTTTGGCCGTCCAACTCCGGTCCAAGTGTGTCGGTCGGCCTAGGCGGTAGGTCTAGAGTGGGGTATTGGTGGTGGTTAGGTCCCAGGTGGTGGTGGTGTGTGGGTTTGGCTCACTAGCCTTAACTGCACAATTTTCCTTTTCTTTTTTTTTCTCTAGTTTTTCTCTTGAATTTTCGAAACTCTCTATTTTTCTATGACTCCTCACTGTCCAAAGGAGTTCTATGAATTTTTTCCCTATTTATAGAGCTTGATGATAATTAATATGCATTAAATTAAATAAGATATTGTCCAAATCCCTTAACTTTGGGCTTTTGCGTTGCTTGATTTTAATTGACTAATTTTTTTTCTTTAGCTCATAACTTGCTATGACCAGATATTCATCATTCCCTATCCCTTTGATTTTTCCTTAATTAATTAATAATTTTCTTTAATGATTTACTAAGTTTTCGGCCGATTTAAGTAATTTCGCGTATTTTTATCTACACGTAAATACATATGGAGTACATGTAAACATTCCTAATTATTATTTAGGTCATTCTATGATTTTTACTATACATATAATTTATCTCTAGCAATTTGTTATTTATCGGAATACATTTTACACATTTTCGATAAATAACAAGTTGTATACTTAAAATTTGGAATTTTTATATTCTTCTATTTTATTGCTTATTTTCTTAAATTCAAACTTACGAGATCATTTTACTAATATTTCTAGCTTTACTTATAATTTAGGTTCGATCGGATTTTTCAGCTGATCGAAACCCTGAGTGACTAGTTGTGAGGCTTACACCATATCCGAGATAAAGATTCTTATCCTAAACTAATTTCCTATCGATCTAATTACCAGACCCTCACATGTATCAGACCTACTTCTACTCAGTAGCGATGTTTCATCTTAGAAGACAACCCAAGACTAGCCCAATCGAGCTCCCAAGCCAACCATAGACATTTGACCTTAATTCAAGCTAACTTCTCTACAGGACTAATTGGTCCCTGACTTGATCCAGATTAAGTCGAACCCTAATTATAAATACTTCTATTTCACCTACTTTGTATCATATTTCTAATGTCCAACCACTAAATGACACATGTCTTTTAACACAGTTGTCTAGAATGATTCTTACTTTTCTGTACTAAATATTATTTGTCTTCTTTACCCCTTTTAGTATGCTTTACGTAACTTAACAGTAAGAATACCCTTTTATTTTTTCATACATGTAAAGTAACTCTATTAGATAGATATATAACCCCCCATTTACTTGTACATAAACATTTATTCACCAATATTAGATTACTAATCAAGTTTCATTTGAGCAACTTTAGTGTTCTCATCGTCTTTCAACTCTTATCTATTGCCTTTAGCAAGGAGTAGTGGCAAATAACCTTTCAGTTCGGACCGGTGTATCATATTCGGCGAGTTATAGGACAAGCAGAATTGAGTGATGTGTCATATCCATTCAGTAGCTACCCAGACTTTGCTAGCTCTTCTTCTATTCCTTTTTGTTTGCTTTATTGTGGTGCCTCTCTATATGTGCAACCCTGGAGCTGCATCAAAGAATTACTAAGAAACCTAGTAAATTCAAAGATTTTGTAATGAATCAATAAGAGTACTAATAAATTGTAAACAATAGATCAGCAGTTGTAATATACATAGATTGTACACAACAATTAGTGGATGTAATAGATCTCAAATACATCTAATAGATCTTAAGCAGATCTAACTAATAAATAGGTAATAGTTACAAATTTGTAAAAGTACAAAAGGAAAAGGAAGAGAAATAAAGGATCATCCTTAATTAGAATCTTAAAAGGAAGTACCTCACTTCTTAGGAGTCTTGGTTCACTCGAAGAGAACACCATAATCACCTAACATAAAAGGAATAATCTTTTTAATTAAACTTTATTTATGTTAGGTTTTATAGAATATAAAGAACATAACAAGAAAAAAAATTACTATAAAACTTATACTAAGATCCATGTGTGACATAAAATATTAATATATATGTTAATAAAATATTATAAAACTACCTTTTCCCTAATGATACCGTCTTCTCCTAGGGATGGAGCTCAATTAAAATTTGAATTCGATTTGTTATTTCATAATGTATTCATCATAAGGACTCCAAACGTAGTCTCTCTAGCGATATCGACTCATACATTAACAAGAACAAATTCTAATCTTTTATATTGCTAGATAACTGAGATTAGAATTAGAAAAAACTAAGAAGCAACATGTTATATCTCTCTTTTGCTGTTTCTTTTGATGTTTCTCTTAATAGAAAATCATCATCGAACTCTTTCTCCAGCCCTTATCTCTTTTAAACATTAACTAATATTAATGAAAAAGACCATTCATTCCATAAACTTTTCAATTGTCATAACCTTTCATTCCATAAACTTTTTAATTGTCATAACCTTCCAATTAAACATGGAATTAATGATAGACAATCTTTTAATTATCATGAACTTTTCAATTGTAAAATAAATTTTATATCTTTTCAATAGTAATTAAACATGGAATTGATAAATTCCATCAACTTGTACATGAAAAGGTAGTGATAAAATACATAACCTTTAAAAGGTACTTAAGTATAAATATATACTATGTGATAAAATAAATTGCTTCCAATTTATTATTTTTTACTAATTCATTCTAGCCTAACAATAAATATTGACAAAATTTCTTGTCAAAACTTTGCCTATTAATCGTGCTATAGTGTGCGACCTTTTAGGATTCTATATACAAAGGTAATGTCTATTTAAACATAAACCAAGGTAACCGTCTAGCGATAGTTATTGATCATCTAATATAATAGAAAATGTGTGAACGAGAAACCACCGTAAATCGATTATTGCATAATTAAATCTCTTCATTAAATGATATCCCAATTAAATCATTGTATATCATGTTATTAATGTTTAATCATTTTACTTGGTTTTCAAGATAAAATAGACTCAATAATATTTATCGTAGCTACGGACTTTCAAGTCACCATTATCTTAACTAAGTGGCTCTAGATATCGACTCCTTAATCCAAAAGAGTGATAAATTCTATCTTGACTCATTACTATCGTTTCTATATTTCATGTCATACCTAATAACCGTATTATTTATAATCCAAATAAAGACTACGTTTAATAGCATTAAAAGGATAACATTATATATATATATATATGTAGGATATATGAAGGTCTCAAGTTTAGGGATTATTTATGCTCGTTCATTTAGAGGAGGGACTAATGATATTAAACATGTGGTGTTCTCTATTAACGGGTCATGTCTAATGTAGTTGCTTAACTTTAGGCATCCACTTGTATAACTTGGATATTTTTCTCTCGGTCCAGTAAGAATGACTTTAGTTATACAATGTGTTAATTTAAATATCTATATTCCCTTTAGATATTTATTCAACCAAGGATAACTTTTAGATAATACGATATAATAGAATCTCACTGATAATACACATTTATTATAATTTCATACATACTTTAATTATCTATAGGATTTTATTGTAAAATATAACCAATAGAAAAGTATATAAATACAATAAATACTTATCTTTTATAAATAATATCCATAAATACATAAAAAATATCTTAATATATTATGCACAAATTAGAACAATTTATATTACCAATAAGGCAATAATAAATTAGTAGAGCTAACAATTTTTTATTGACAACCTATTCATCAAAGATGTCCATAAAGTGAGAAGTGCTTTAAAATAAAAACTTTTTAAATTGCAAAAGCAACACCTTATGCAAATATGTTATTTGAAGATAAAAAAAAGGCATGACTTGAAAGTTTTTTTTATCATAGAGAAGGTACATCCTCATTTTTCTTTTGCTTCTTTTTTTTTCAATTTGATTTGTTTATATCTTTTATATATCTTGCAATGCTATGTGTTTTTCATAAAACTTTAGGTCATGTTTTTTCTTTTTTCATTTCACGTACTTTTGGAAAAATAATGACATATTTAAGAAATTATGTGTAGAATTTTTCAAGTTTTTGCTCTTTTTTTGGTAGTTTTGATTTTTTTACAATCGAAATATAAAATTTTTAATTTATTAAAATTTTTAGAAAATTACAAAAGCTAGTAAAATATGTGAAAATCTTAAAAGTAGTAATATATGTGCTTTCTTGCATATTCTATTTAGGCATTTTTAAAATCAAATTTTGTAATTTTTTGTTTATTAATTTTTTTAAATGGCACACATATATTAGAAAATTCATAATTAAAAAAATAAAAATAAGACAAAAAATAAAATAAAATACTATGTGCAAAAAGTTTCTAAAATAATTGAACGTAGTTATTTTTCAATCTACCCTTAATTTTGGTAATATTTTTCAAATTTTAATTTCTTTGTAATTATTTTATGATAATGGAGGATTTTCTTTTAAAAAATTAATGGAATTAAAAATGACATAAAAGTGCAAAAAGTTATAATCTAAGGACATCTAGCAATTTATTAAATTTATTTAAATTTTTTAAAAAATTTACATTACTTTTAGTAATTTTGTGTTAATTTTTTATCATTTAGCATTTTCTTAGGAAAACAATATGAGATTCCATTTCTCTTTTGTCTTTGATAAAACATATTTATTTTAACTTTCTATAAATATTTTAAATTTTTACCACAAATATGTAACTTGTAAAATTTTAGTGAAATTGAGTTGTTCAAATATACTTATTGCTATTAGGTAGCTCAAGTGGTTAGTTTAATGAGCCATAAAAGATGTACATTTATGTATGTTTTTCATGGATTCCATAGAACATTTTTCTTTAGATTCAAAGCAATTATAGCTAATCCCTTTTCTTAACCATGGAAGCAACAATATATAGAAGTAAGCTAAATATTTGAAAAAAATTACAAGCAATAAGTAAGTGGCTAATTGTAAAGATTAAGATTATGATCGAGGTACTGGGTCATGATCTAGATACATAGTTGAGTTAGGGATGCCTATTGCTGAATTGATTTTGATTGGTTTGGTATGTGGACAACTCCCCTTTACCCAAGATATCATCTAATGGTGGGACGAGCTTGAGAACCAAATCGATTTTTAAGAGGAGCTTGGATTTTCCTACAAAAGGTTGTTGGCAAAGAGCTTGAGGGACCATAGTTGCTAATCCTCAAGCTCAGGAATGAGTATGTGGTCCTCTAATATGATTCCTATCAACTTCAACCTGACCATTTCCTTGGGCTTAATTGGAACCATGGTTGTCAATCTCTATTCAATTAATTGATTTTACAAGTTTATAATTTTATTGTACTTTTCTTAATTAAAGCGACTATATAAAATCATTTAGGTGTAAACTTTTGGTAGAATTATGAATTTTGATATACGATTCTACAAGTTTATAATTTTATCGATTTTGTACAATTCTAAATGTTCAAAGGAATAGTATAACTGCAATTTTAACATCCATGGTTGGAACCCCAATGGCAACATACATGTCTAGAGTCGACTAAGCTCAAGAGCTGCATAGGCTAAGTTAAAGGGTGACAAAGTGGATTGTTAGATTTAATGAGAGGCAACAATAGATTAGTAGCCGAGGTAAATGAGTAGTATGCTTTAATCTTGAAGACTTAGTTTGGATTCATCTTAATAAAGAGAGATTCCTGCACCTTAAGAAGAGCAATTTACCCCCTCAAGTTAATGGTCCATTCAAGGTCTCGAGAAAGGTCAATAAGAATACCTACTAATAGGAATAAACTCTTTGGACCAATTACATGCAGCCGAGTTAGAAGACTACAAGGACTCACATGAAGAATACTAGCTTGAAACCTCATTCAAGATGAAGAATCTTATCTTGACATGCACCTTTCACATTCTTGCCACAATTCTCGAGCAGCCGAGCATAAGTATAGACCTACTGAACAAACTTAATCTATTACCAAACTCATGTCATGATCCAGCTAGTTTTCGAGCTAACCAACATCAAACCCCTATCCGAGTCGAGTTGTAAGATACCCGATTTGAAGAGGACTTAAACATCCTTTTTGTGACCAAGCTCTCACCTGAATCAAATCAAGTCTACTTTAACTGTTGACTATTTTCTTGATTTCATCCGAGTTGCATTCTATTAAAGCCGAGCCACCTTAAGGTATGCTTTAGCAAGACCAATTGCATTTCATATCACTATCCACTGTGTAAGACGTGTCTTTTAGCACAACATTCCAAAAGGATTGTTTTACTTTTTCCATATAGGATATTTTTTTTGTCTCTTTTACCCTTTTTAGCATGTTTCATGAATTCTATTTACAAATTATCTTTTTATCTTTTCATGTATGTATTGTAACCCTAGTGGAACAAGTACATAAACCCCTATTTGCTTGTATGTAGACATCATTAGTCTTCATTATTGAATGCAAACATTACCCCTTTTTGAGAACACTTAGTCGTGTCTTCTCTCTTATCTTCCAACTCTTATCTAGCTCATTTAGCAAGAGTAAGTGGTGAACGGTCCTAATACTACATTTGTGTATCGTATCGAATGTTAGGATTGGGCCAAGTGGGATTTGCTTGTGTATTATATTCAGTTGTCAGCCATTTGGATTTGCTAAACCCCATTTTATTTCTTTGTTTCTTGTTCGTTGCAGCATAGCCTCCATGTGTACAACCTCAAAGATACATCAACTTTGCTGGTATCAGAGCACTATTTCGACAAGGGATTATGCGATGTTGCTATGAAGTTTTGTTTCTTGTTTCTGTTAATAGTTGTTGTGTTCCTTTCGTAGCTACTGCAATGTGTAAGCTGTATAGTGAAGGTTCGTAGATTGGTAAGCATAGTTTCTATTGTTCCTCTGTTTAACTCTATTTCCTACTACGAAAATAGAGTGAGTTCATTTTTGTGGTATTTGTGTATATTGGGTGATTGAAGTTGTTAGAGTGAGTTAGTAAGATTTTAGGTAGTTAGTAAGATTTTAGGTAGTAAGTAAAAGTGTTTGTTGTGTATTGTACTATCACCTGTTGGAAAATTACCACACCATGTATGATTCATGTGTTCAAGGTGTTATTGGTAACTTGAGTTATAGTGTTCATGTTGGTTAGGGTCAAAATGGTAGTAATACCCCTAGGTCAATTGATGACTGTAAGCTCCACAACTAGTCATTTGGGGCTTCGATTGAGCTTAAATTATAAGTAAAACTAAAAATATTAGTAAAATGATCCCGTAAACTTGAATTTAAGAAAATAAGTAATAAAATAGGAGATTGTAAAATTTTCAAATTTTAAGTATAATAATTGTTAATCGTCGAAAAGGCAAAAAGTGTAATCTAATAACTAATAAATTATTAGAAATAGATTATATGTATACTAAAATTCATAGAATGACCTAAATAATAATTAAGAATGTTCATATATACCCCACATGTATTTACGTGTAGGTAAAAATACGCGAAATTACTTAAATTGGCCAAAACTTAGTAAATAATTAAAGAAAATTATTGATTAATTGAGAAAAAAAATCAGAAGGATATGGAATGATGAAAATCTGGTCATGGCAAGTCAGGAGCTAAAGAAGAAAAATTATCCAATTAGAATTAAGCAACATAAAAGATAAAAATTAAGGGAATGGGATAATATCTTATCTCATTTAATGCATATTAATTACCAAAAACTTCTATAAATAGGGAGAAAATTTACAGAGGACCTTTGGATAGTTAGGAATTAGAGAAAAATAGAGAGTTTTGAAAATTCAAGAAAAAAAACCAAAGAAAAAAAAAAGAAAAGAAAAGAAAACTGTACAGTTAGGGCCATAAAGGGGAACCAACATCAGACGAGCAGCTGGGAGTGGACGGCCACCACCACCACATAGTGGTGGCAACGCCTGGACCAGCCGACAAGGCCACGGTGGCCGAAGCCACCCAGACCGGTGACTCCGAGTTCCAGTCCGATTTTGTGTAATTTTGTAAAAATAGTAAATATTCTTATAAAATTATGAAACTTGTTATTCTAGAATATTTTTGTATGTAATTTTTAGGAAAAATATTATTTTGATGAAAATATGTCCCGTGATATATGATCCTTAAACCGAGTATGTTTCGGTTTAGAAATAAATTACCTTAGGAGTGTAGTTTTGAACCGAAAATTTTTGTGTAGACTACTTAGATGATAGATAACAATGTTATGGAGCTCGTTTTCCGAAATTAATTTTCAAAAATTTTAAATAATTTTTAGGCCTTAAAATGATGCATAAAATGGGTAATTTAGGGTTAATTAAGTAATTAAACGGTTAATTTCTGATTTAATGAATAATTATATGTTTTAGGATGTTGAAATCTAATGAAGTATGATACTTGTAGCATTTAGGGTGTTAAATATAATTATTAGGTTAATTATGTAGTAAATGAGTAATAGGGAAAAATAGTAAATTTTAAGTTAATTTTGTAAATTAGGATAATTAGGAGTAAAATCTTATTTAGGATGAATTTAGACATTTTGAAATGATAATTGATGTTGGGAGATGGTAAATAGAGTATTAGAAATATTAGATGTGTACTTATACATAATAAGTGATAATACATAATACATAATTATTAGAAATATAATAAATAGAAAATATTATAATAAAAATTAATATTATGATAATAATAAAAATATACAATAAATCTGATAGGAAACTTGAATTTATGTAATTATATGAAACATGTAAAAATTTCTTACATCAAGAGTAAATTCGATACACTATTAAGGATTTAAATGTACTGGATATAATAAAATACTAACTAGGGGTAATTATGGTATTTAGGATATCTAGAAGTAAAATGATTAATTTCACATTATGAGTTAAAACAAGTTTCTAGAGTTCGGGTATAAAACAGTACTTAGAAATTGAACTAAAATCTAATTTAGAAATCAATGTAGAAACTAAAACCGAACTCGATTCTAACCCCAAACTTAGAATAATTGTAGAAGACTTAAGACCTAGATAATTAAGTATATTAAACCCTAAACAAAATATAACAATAAGCGTTATAGGATAAAACGAACCTATAATAGTTATAAGAAAAACTGAAATCACATTTGTATTGTAGGGATGATCGGCGATGGCCTGAGTGAGTTGGACCTCAAGTGAGTGAGCAAAGAGTCTAGGTAAGTTGGGATTAATACGTTGCTGTATTTTAAAGGCTTAAGATTATGCTTGGTTATGCTTGTTAGATAGTTGATTGTGTGCATGTGTTTGATTATGAGTAATGCTATGATTCTGTTTGTTTTTCTGGCTTATATTGTATGATTTATATGAAATAATTGATCACCCTAAATTGGACTTGATCAAATATACGACCTGTAATCATAATCGAACCTACATGGCAACCCATTAGGGGAACCTAGGATTCTCCGGCCAAATACCGACTCCTTCGAAAGGGATAGCACATGATTGTAAAATGGTCCCTTCTTCATTTTTGGTCGAACTAAGTGACAGGAGAGGAGGTCGCGGTGAGGGTGAAGTCAATGGTTTGAAGGTAGTCGCGGTAGCAGCCATATCTCCATTGCACAAGCCTGAGTTTGGTCGTGAACTGTTACATTAACGGCAACTCCTCAACCCAGATTAAAGCCGGCGTAATTTCTCTAATCTCACCAGGGGCCAGACAACGTTGTGCGATGGTATTTGCTTGAACATGCATTGCACCTAATAAGTTGATTGTTAACCTTGTTATGTCTGTGGTATAGTTTTAAGTCTTCTATCCTAACTTACTGAGCTATGGTTGCTCACATCCCTATAGATGTCGTACAGGTGCTGGCTAAGAAGCGGCATACAACTACTCTGAAGCTAGCAACTGCTAGATCTTGGGGAGTGAGGAAAAATATTTGAAGAATAAACATATATTCTTAAGGTCTAAGCTTTTATTTTAGAATTTTTCATTTTTGAATAATGTAATAACTGAATTATAGTGTGTATATATATATATATATATTCTCACTTTCTTAGGTAAATGATTTATTTAAAATTACAAACTATTTACTTCAAAGCGGGTTAATTGTGGACGCCTTGTGTAGATCAAGTCTAAGATAGCGGTTGTAAGGCCAACTTCTATCTTAGAATGATTTACTCAGCGGGACTGTTATGACTCTGCCGCTTCGGGGCGTGACAATGATAAGCTTGATAGGCTCACTAATCTTGGTGAGAATCTGGTTATTGTAATGCAAGTCAACAAGTAGCAACCAAGAGTGTACCTCATCATAACCTACTTGAGCATGTTCTTGAGAGATGATATGGCTAAGGTAGCCAAGCTAATTGCCTTGTTTGACCCCATTGAGCTAAAGGAGTTGCTAGACGAAGGCTAGAGTTCAAGAAGATTGATAAAGATATTGAGCATGTAGATTTACATAATGATGGAGAAGAAGAAGAGGTTGAATATTACCAAGTACAAGAGTACGGACGTCGAGCTCCTTAAAAGCTTGATAATATCAAGTTCCAAATCCCATCCTTTAGTGGAAGTGGAGATGTAGATGAATATTTAAAGTAGAAAGAGAAAGTAGAAAAGTTTTTGGCTGTTATGGGCATATTGATATCATTAAGGTATGACTTGCTACACTTGAGTTCTCTAGATATGCTATCTTATGGTGGAAGAATTTGAATGCAGCTAAAATGAGAGATAGTTGATGAGGTGTGCAAACTTGGGAAGAGATGAAGAGATTGTTGAAGGGAAGATTTGCACCCGAGACTTACCTATAGGACACCTTTGCCAAGTTGCAAGAGCTTCATTAAGGAAACCGATTTGTTGATGACTATGTCAGAGAATTTTAGATGCTGATGATACGAGCAAACATGGATGAACCCAAGGCTTGCACAATATCAAGGTTCATTTTTGGACTCAAATATGATATTCACAACATTGTGGAAGTACAGAGGTTCCATATATTGGAGGAGGCCATTAAAGTAGCCTAGAAGTTTGAAAAGTAAAGAAGAAATACTACAAGCTAACCTAGGCAGACTTTTTCCTGGGCTCCTATTCCGTGTTGATCTATTTATGCCGAGCCGAGGAAAAACACGATTGACTTAATGGTAGCAGAGCGGGCTAGAAGAGTTGAGTTGAGGATAGGCCAACCTTAAGGACAAATGAGAAAGGATAGATCTTTGGCTGGAAGATAAGTGAGGTAAAATGCTTTAAATGCTTAGGTTTTAGATACATGGCTACTAAGTGTTTGAATTGACATGCTATGGTCCTCTAAGGAGATATAATAGATAGTACCGATGAGAGTGAGCCAAAGGAAGAGAAGAACGCTAAAAGAGTTGAAGCTAAGGAGAAAGAGGAGACTTGTGTTTACATTAACCAGCGAGAGGTGATGACATTAGTCTTAAGATGGGTGTTGAGCTCCTTGCCGAGTTTCGAGAAAGACCAAAGAGAGAATTTATTCCATATAAAATGTACTATCAATGGATAGTTGTACACCATCATTGTACTGATGTCGTTGTACAATCCTTTGGATAGAAGTAAGAATTACTAACCTTTAAGCACCCCCAACTTTACAAGCTACACTGGCTTCATGATATGGTTGTTTTACATGTCACTAAATAAGTAACCATACCTTTTAGTGTTGAGAATGTATACAGGAATGAAGTGGCATATGATGTTATCCCCATGGGAGCTTTACATCTATTACTTAGAAGACCTTGGTTGTTCGACCAACGTGTTACTCACAATGGACATAAGAACACATATGGCTTTGTTAAGGATGGAAAGAAGATTGTGCTACAACCTATGACACTAACCCAAGTGAACAAGACCCATAAACAACTCACCCGAGCTAGTAAGAAGAAAGATTTAGTGATGAGCCAAAGAGAGCTCTGAGCTGCTGAAAGGGTGGATGAGTGTATGTTTCTATACATTTGAAGATTGTTGAAGTTGAGAGATTTTGAAGATGTTCCTGATGAGATCCGAAGATTGATTGATGAATTTTCTAACCTATTTCTCGAAGAATTGCCTAAGGGACTACCCTTAATCCGACGCATTGAATATTGTATTGATTTATAGCCTGGTAAAGCCTTAACAAATCGACTTGCCTATAGAATGAACCTTGAGTAAGCTATTGAGCTAAAAAGGCAAGTGGATGAATTGATAGAGCGAGGTTATGTAAGGGATAGCTCGAGTCCTTGTGATGTACCAGCTCTACTCGTCTTGATGAAGGATGGTTCATAGTGTATATGCATCAATAACCGAGTTATAAACTATATTACAATCAAGTATAGATACTCAATACTAAGGCTCAATGATATGTTAGATGAGCTTCATGGAGCCAAGATATTTTTGAAGATTGGTTTGCAAAGTGCTTACCAGCAAATTCACATGACGCTTGGTGATGAATGGAAGACTACTTTCAAGACTAGGCATGGTCTCTACGAATTGTTAGTTATGCCATTTAGACTTATAAAAGAATTGACCACATTTATGCGACTAATGAACCATGTAATGCATCCGTTGATTGGAAGATATATGGTCATGTACTTTAACGACATATTAGTGTATAGTGCTAACCTGAACAACCATATTCAACATCTCCAAGCTGTTTTTGACATTCTATGTGCTGAGAAGTTGTATGGAAACTTGAATAAGTGTATGTTCCGTTAAAGTAAAGTTGTTTTTCTTAGGTATGTAACATTTGGAGATGGAATCCAAGCTGATGAGGAGAACATCTAAGCTATCTTGCAATGGCCGACTTTGAAAAAAATCAACGAAGTACAAAGTTTTCATGGTCTTACTTCCTTTTACAAGCGATTTATTAAAAACTTCAATACTATTGCAGCCCCCTTGATCAAGTTGATAAAGAAAAATGAAGGATTCCAATGGAATGATCAAGCTGAGTAGAGTTTTAAGGAGATCAAAGAGAAACTCACTATTATCCATGTCTTATCCCTACCAGATTTTAACAAACCATTTGAATTGGAATGCAATGCGTCAGGCTTTGGCATCGGTGTAGTTCTAATGTAAGAATGATAACTAGTTGCTTACCACAATGAGAAGCTCAGTCGTACCATATTGAACTATTATGTATACAAGAAGGAGTTATACTCTTTTTTAGCTCTTACTGTTTGGCAACACTGTTTGTTGCTACGAAAATTTATAATCTATATAAATCATGAGTCCTTGAAGCATCTTGATAATTAGAACAAACTTTTGAAGAGGTAAGCAAAATGGTTGGAATTTATGGAAGGTTTTTCTTATGTGATCCAATGCAAGAAGGGTAGTGCTAACATGGTCATAGATGCTGTATAAAGTTGGCAAACCTTGCTTACCACCCTACAAATCAAATTACTGGTTTTCTCACTTATCATCGAACAATATGCATGTAACCCACATTTTGGTCCTATCATTGAGCAGTGCAAAGAAAGAATTGCTGTTGGAGGATATTATCTTAAGGATGGCTATTTATTCAAAGAAAGAAGACCATGCAATCGAGTTAATCCATACGCGAGTTATTGGTGAGGGAAGCTCATAGTAGTGGATTATTTAGTCATTTTAGAGAGACTAAAATAGCCAATCTATTGAAAAAAGAACTTTTACTAGCCAAGTTTTGCTAAGGATGTCCATAAAATAGTCGATAGTTGTGAAGCTTGCAAAAGGGATAAGGGAAAGAGAAGGCTACATGGAGAGTACATGCCCTTACCTACACCGACCTTATCTTAAGCCAACCTTAGCATGGACTTTGTCTTAGGGTTGCCCCAGACATCCAGTAGAAAGAATTCAATCTTTGTTACAATGGACCATTTTAGCAAAATAGAACACTTCATCCCATGCCATTAAACTAATGACACTTTATCTATTGCTGATTTGTTTTTTAAGGAAATTATCTGACTACATGGAGTATCAAAGACCATTGTTATAGATCAAGACATAAAATTCTTAAGCTATTTTTAGGAGACACTTTGGAGAAGACTTAGAACTAAACTTGTGTTTAGCTCTAGCAGCTACAGTTAAACTAATGGCCAGATTGAAGTAGTGAACAGGATGTTAGGCAATCTACTTCGAGTTGTCGTAGGAAACAATTTAAAGGAATGGGATTTGTATCTACCAGTTGTAGAGTTCGCATACAATCAAATTATCTATAATACTACTAGGAAGACTCCTTTTAAAGTCGTCTATGGTCTCATTCCCATTATTCTCTTAGATCTAATCGGTATTTACGCAATTGCTAACGATAGCCAATCTAAAGTCGCCAAGCCTAAGAATTACAAGAACTACATCAGTTTGTGATAAGGAAAATAGCTAAGTTCAATTAGAGACAACAAGATATTAGTAATCACGACTGCCGAGTTGTTTCTTTCAGATTAGGTCACTTAGTATGGATTCACCTCAGCCAAGAATGATTTCTGCACCTGAGACAGAGCAAGCTATGTCTATGAGTTGATGGTCCATTTAAAGTCTTGAAGAAGATCAATTACAACACCTACTAGATTGAATTGCTTAAGAACTATGGTGTTTCCTCCACCTTTATTGTATCCAACCTGATTCCCCATTGATAAAAAAAAAAGACTTAACAAATGCCTGGATAGAACAAGAGCATGAAATCACTTCAGATTTAAGGAAAAATCTTTTTTATGCCCAAGCAAATGATAGGAATCAACTCCTTAAACTAGTCACACGCAGTTGAGCTAGAGAACTACAGGGACTCACATGAAGAATATTAGCTTAAAACCCTATTCAAGATAAAGGATCCTATCCTATCATCTACCTTTCACGGTCCTGCCGACTTGAATACTGAGCTTTAGTAAGGGCTGACACAATTCTTGAGTAGCCAAGCATAAGTGCAGACCTACCGAACAAATCCAATCCATTACTGAACTTATGTCATGATCCAACTAATTTCCAAGCTAACTAGTGTCGGAGTTATATTTGAGCTAAGCTACAAGATACTTGACCTGAAGAGGACCTGAACATCCTTTTTGTGACCGAGCTCTAACCCGAATTAGATCAGGTCTGCTTTGACTATTGACTCTTTTCTTGACTTCATCCAAGTTGCATTATATTAAAGTTGAGCCACCTCAAGGTACGCTTCACAATACCAATTGCATTCTAGACCACCATCTACCATGTGATATTATTTTGTGGCACAAGATTCCAGAAGGATTCCTTACTTTTTCTATAAAAGATATTTTTTATCTCTTTTACCCTTTTTAGTATGTTTCATGAATTTTATTTGTAAATTACCCTTTTGTCTTTTCATGTATGTATTGTAACCCTAGTGGGGTAAATATATAAACCCACATTTGTTTGTACATAGACATAATCACTCTTCATTATTGAATACAGACATTACTGTTTCTTGAGAACATTCAGTTGTGTTTTCTCTCTTATCTTCGAGCTCTTATCTAGCTCCTTGAGCAAGAGTTAGTGGCGAGGTGTCTGAATATTACATTAGTATATCGTATCAAGTGTTAGGATTAAGCCGAGTGGGATTTGTTTATATGTCATATCCAATTGGTAGCCATTTGTATTTGCTAAACCCCCTTTTATTTCTCTGTTTCTTGTTCGTTGTGGTGTATCCTCCATGTGTACAACCTCGAAAATGCATCACCTACCAAATCAGATTGGCCGAAGACTATGGTATCTCCTCTACCTTTAATGTATTTGACTTATTCCCTACTGTGTTGAAGAAGAAGGGGTTAAAGAAGACTCTACAGATTTAATGTCAATTCTTTATGATCAAAGGAGGATGATGGGGATCAAGTCTTCAAACCTATCACTTAGAGATGAGGTAAAGGCTTACAAGGTTTGACCCAGCGTATCATTACCCAAGGACCAATGCATGATGAAGATTCCTACTATGTTCAAGGCTTTAATCACCTTTTCTGAGCTAAGTATTGAACGTCCATTCAAGCAAGGACAACCACTAACCCCTTTGTATTTTATCAAAGCCCTTTGAAGCCCAAATTGAACTATTCAATCACCTGATCCCACTTAGTATAAATCGGTCGATTTGACCTCTCCATAGTCTTCCCCATTTTCAAGATGTCTGAATGGATTGCTAAGCTGTTTGAAGAATTCAAGCAACAAACTATGCCTAGGGACAGGTTGAATATTCTTTTGCAACTTTTTATCAGAATGTCCTACCAGGATCCAACATGTATCCTTTATACAAAATGCAAGGATAATTGATACGCATATTCTTTTTTTTTTCTCTCTCTCTCTCTCTATTTTACCCTTGTAGGTTATATAATAGGTTGTATATTTTCCTTATGTTATGTGATTTACCATTTTAGTTTTTTTTTTTCCCTTTTCCTTGTAAAGCCTAGTGGTTAGGTATATAAAGTTACCCTTATAATTACATAGACATTAATCTTCTGGGTAATGCACATTCATTAATCTTACATATTCAATACCTTAATTTTCTTCTTCTTGAGGGAACTTCCCTCCTAAGTGTTAACTCTTATCTAACTCTTAGTGTTAGTAGCGAGTAACCCTGCACTTTCATGTAATATCAAGTGAATGTTAAGTTGTATAGGATTTGGTGGTATGTCTTATCTATTTGGGTGGCATGAGGATTTTTGCTAAACCCTTTTGTTTCTCTTTCATTTGTTAGTTATCTTGATACCTTCCATATGTATTAACCCCGAAGTGTATCGGTTTTGCTTATTTACATGCAAAGCTTCTAAAGATGCTTTAAAGTCTTTTGCATCTCCTTTAAGCTCATCTTCCTTACTATAGACCTCAAGTTTTAGAATATCTCCTTTCCCTATCATGGTGTGCTTATTTGGATGTTGAGAAACAATATGGCCAAACCTTAAGCATTTATAACATTCTACTTAGCTTGCTTACCTCTTAGAACTATGGCCAAAACCTTGTGCTTCAACTTTTTTTTACTCTGAAACATTCGGACCCTTACACCCTTATGATCACTTTTTTTATTAGTCCTTTTAGTATTGCTAGTTTCAAACTTCTCTTCTTTTAAGAAACCCCCCTTATCTACTTTTTCACCTCTTGTTACAGTAGTTTTAGTAATGCCTACTTGCTTAGCAATTGGAATTCCATAATATTAGATATCTCTCATATATTTTGATAATAACAAAAAGGAATCATTAGGAATGTAGGTATTTAGAAGGGTTCTCAGAAAGTTTAAAATTACAAAATTAAGTTGCCTTAAAAAACTTATTAAGAAGGTCTGATTTGATTGAAAGAAAGAATAGGCTGAAAATCTTCAAAAAGTGTTTCAGAAGCTTTATAAGTAGAAGTGATATAGCACTTTAGAAACTTGTTCAGAGATTTCGAAGAAAAAAAAGACTGATAATCTTCAGAAGGTTATTCAAAAAGTTAGTTTGGAAAAGTAACATTAAAAATTAACTCATATCATATTTGAATTGAACAAGCCTCAGCTCTACTAGATTGAGTTTATCAAGGAAATACACTTAATCCCATTTCACTAAAATCAGAATTAAAATCCATGGGGATTATTTTTTAGCGAATTTATTTTGAATTAATCAAGATATATACAAGAATAGATAAGGATAAGGTTATCTCGGATTTTGTAGATTTCAATTTTAAATATGAGGTTTATCTGGAATTTGTTGATAAAGCATATCTCTTCTTTGATTTCAAATTCGAAACTTAGAAGTTATGGAACAAAGAATATCTGACTGAATCAAGATAAGAAGAGTTGTTTTTAAATTTCAAAATATCGAGATCTTCTCAAAATATCTAAAAATTATCTTTAACAAATAATTCTTAGATAAATATGAAATTGAAGATAACCTTCAGTAAATTAGCCGTTGGAGGATTTCAGTATAAAAGGAGAAAAGATTCAAAATGAAAAATACATTTCTAAGAAAAATTTTCATTACATAAAAATAGTGATCAAATTATACCTTTTGAAAAAGCCCAGAAAGTTTTTTAAATACTTCTTCAGAAAGTTGCATTGAAGTGAATTATTCATCAATTGTTATTTCTATTTAGTATGAAATTATTTGAGACTTGTATTTTTGTTTTCACTTTTAATTTATAAACTTTGTTGTTGAGAGAAGTTAGATTATACTCTGTAGATCTATGTTAGCCTAGATTGTAGCAAAGCTAAATAGGCAGAGCAAAGTGTTATGAAAGTTTATGTGTGGCAATTGCTTGTAATCTTCTTATGCTTTTGTTATAGTAGATCAAGTGGAACGGTATTGATGAAGTAGATCGGGTCCCTAGTTATTCATTAATTTTGACTCGAGCCATTACAAATAGTATCAGAGCAGACCCCCTATTAGTAGGCGGATGATTCGAGTCTAGTTCTAGTTTAAAGAAGAGATTCAAGGAAGATAAGGAGCATCACTAAGGTATGACTCCTTATATACTTTTAAGACGATCTATAGGTAGTGCGTGACCTGAATCGTACACCGAAAAAAGGAGAAGATTTAAGCCTAATTATAAGATCTTACAACGAGGACGTTGAGTATTTAAGGAGAGAGAGATTACGAGATCTCATAGTTAAGTATCCCACATAAATTTTGGGAAACTGTGGTACTAATTTATAAGGTCATGATTGTAAATATCTTGTCAATAGAAACTTAAAACTTTTGGGCCAAGTGATTAAAATGAGCCCATTAGTATTTGTTGGTTTAGTTATTTATTGCTTTTGGCTAGGATTGTTACATATTCCTCCCTGTTTATGGTTGTAACTTTTGATAAATATCTTGAGGGTAATTGTATATGCCCATTTTTGTCCCATTTATTTTTAAATTTTGCTAAGTTCACAAAAAAATACAAAAAAAAAAAAATTTAAAATGAAAAATTACGAAAAAATATAAAATTAGAAAAATATAGGAAACGAAAAATAGGAAAGAATAAAAAAAAATATGGAAAATAGTAATAAAAATGTGTCAAAATCGGATTACAGGAAATTTTTGTTTGTACAACTAGATTCGCTGAAAAACATACCAATCAAAACCATAAGAACTCTCTCTCTCTCTCTACAAATAGTTAAAAACCCAGAAAACTTCTCTATAGATTTGCTTTGTTTGTACAAGAAGTCGAAACAAACCAAGGGTAGTAGTGGGATCTAGGGTTCAAACACTACAAGAAAAATATAAACTGTCACTTTAGTCTTTCATAGATTGATTAGATCGAAGGTTTCAAGCTTAGGTTATTCTGCGAATACAAACACCATTGGCCATAGTTGTCGGAGTTCAATCATCATCACACTAGTGTTCACCATCATATAAGGAACAGACTAACGCCGCTTCTCGCTTCAATCAACTATCCATCACCGTCGACGAGATGGACCTCGTTATTACATCTGCTATTCAAACATACTAACATGACCCGTTCTTGGTCCAACCTTTTTTATTCACCACCCTAGAGTTTTGTATTTCTATGGTATAAATTGTGGAAAAATGTACTCAAATGGGGTATCTTGAAAAAAATTTACAAAAATAGATTAGCAAAGCGAGTACCTTCACTAGTAATCGGTATTTTTCACCGGAGGTGCATTATGTGGGCATGCCTTCTATATTTATATGGAAAGCACATTCTTTAAGCACGCTTTCCTTGTAATTAAGAAGGCGCATGTTAGGAGTGCACCTTCCTTGTAATTATTAAGACGTGCTCCTAGCATGCACCTTTTATTTGCTTATATATACTCCAACTTCAACATTTAGACTTCATTCTCACCTCTTCCAGTTTCATAAAATCCTTAAAACCTCTTATATTCTCCCTTAAAGCGATAGGTTAGCCTTATTTTCTCTCTCTGAGCAACAATGGTGTCTTATTTTTCTTAACCCATTTGTAAGTAACTCTAGGTAATTTTTGTTTCGTAATAATTTTTTTTAAATAAAATTTACATTGTATTTATAATTATATTTATATTATCCATGTAAAATGTAGTTACATGGTAAATTTTATAGCATTTATATTTTCTTAATATGCATGTTGAATTTTGTTTATTATTAATAATTTTGTAGTGTTTATAATTTTTGTAATTATATAAGTAGTAATGGTTATGTAAAAAAATATATATGTGACTTTTATATTATATATGATTTTATTAATGTATTAGTTACATTCCCTCGAGAAATAAAATCGTGTAGAAACTTATAGTTATAGTATATAATAAGCTGGCTCATTTAGAAGTATAATTATGTGGGTGCGATGAGATACCTCATCGAAAAATAAAGTCGTATAGGAGCTTACTATTATAGTGTAAAGTTATAATATATGATAAGATATCCTAACGAGAATTAAAATTGCATAGATGCAATATGACGCTCTACTAAAAAATGAAATCATGTAGGAGCTTACCATTATAGTGTGAAGTTATAATGTATGATAAGATGCCTCATCGAAAATTAAAATTATATGGGTGCGATAAAACGCTCTATCGAAAAATGAAGTTATGTGGGAGCATACCGTTATAGTATGAAGTAATAAGATACCCTATCAAGAAATGAAATTATATGGATGCAATGACATACTCCACCGAGAAATGAAGTTGCATGGAAGCTTATTGTTATAGTGTGAAGTTATAGTATGTGATAAGATAAGTATATATATTTATATAATAATTACACCCAATATGTATATATATATTCTATGTACAATATTAATTATATTACTCTTATAATTTATCTGTAAGTGTTCGTTATTTTTTGAGACTCAAGTCACACATTATCAATAATAATAATTTAGTAAATTTATACGATTTTAGATATATTTTTAATATTTTATTATACTTTTAAATTTCGAGCCTACGACAACTACACGATTAATCTCACGAAACCTCTCATAAACATCTAATTTAATCGAATTACTTTTTTTAACGTTTTAAATTGGCTAATAAACTTAGTTATATCAATACGAGTCTCACATAATTTAGTAATATAAATATTAATCTTTTAAAAAGATGGATCAAGTTTAAATTCTCACCTCCATTTTAAGTTATAAGTATAACTGAGTTTACAAAAACAAAATAATGGACAAATCTTTCCAACAAAGGAGAGATTACGGAGTACAAAGACAATCTAATGCGGGTCCGAAAAGGAAGGGAGAGAAAAAAAAAAAAAAGGAAAGGAGAAAAAGAATGGTTTGCCTATTCATGGGACACATAAGGATGACCTGAGTTTGCTAAATGGCCTGTGCCTGGGTTTTTCTGAATATATTTGCATAGATTCGTCATCTACCGTTAGATTTTTGCCACCAAATTCTCGAGCCTCTTACTTATCATAAGGATGTAGAAATTTATTATTGCAAATTGTATTTGAATTCAGAAATGAAACAACAATGAACAAATCCACCGCACCCGCACATGGATGGAGTCAAGAAGCAATGCTATTTTTCTATTCCATCCGGTTATCTTTTGTCAATTTTAAGGGATAAAAATAACTTATAATACGTTTAGTTTACTTTACAATGATGGAATGAATTGAATAATTATTCTATAGAATTAGCATTATTGCAAAATGAGGATTTCCAATTTCTTTAAATGACCAAAGAAATAACTATCCTTTAGTTTTTATTTGCATATTTCCTTATCTACCTATTAAGCCTTAATAGAACTATGAAAAATAACAATTACTCATTTATTCGGTTCCTTAAAAATCGTAATCCTATAGGGGTGTTATTAATCTTTTTTAATTTGTGGCCATGAAGAATTCACATTAGACTATTTCACAGGCCGTGAGCCGGTGGCTTGTAGTCGGGTTGGTACACGGCCCCTTTTGCTAATAATTTAATGTACGTGAATACACCTAGTTGCTATCTATTCTAAAGTTATTTTTGTTTTATTTGGTTTTAGAGTGTGTATTGGGGTTTTACCTTTCCCACCCGGACCACATTCTAGCCTTTCTTTCTTCCGCCATAACCCTAATAATGCTTTTATTCGTACGTTGTTGTAAATATTTGTGCATAACAGTTAACTCCTTCGACAATAGAAGAAATGTTACTCGTGTTTTGCGTTAGGTCACCGAATCCAATTTTGCGCATGGCCGAGACGATTTACCCTCTTACTTATTTGTCGTGACATGAATAATATGGAATGTGATTCATCATTTTCGAGAAAAAAGTTTAGCAGGCTTAAAATCTAGAGGGAAAAATGTTGCTCCCTTCGAGAAGTGTTCTCAAGTGTATTCCTAATAACCCCTAATGTAACAAAATAATTGCATCTTTTATGGTATACAACAGCATGGCATTTGTAACCTGTAATACATTTGAAATATTTGGCAGAAAAAGAAAAAGAAAAGGAAAATATTACATTTTTTAAATAAATTACAAGGGATAGAAATGACCTTGTTCATACATACAGTAAGGGATGAATATCATACCACATGTTGGATTTTCAAACTTCTTCAGTCCTATGTGGTCGAATATACTCTAAGATATATATTAAATGTTATGTAAAATGTTTCAAACTCCAATTTATATAAACTTTGCTCTAATAAGATCGAACATATAATATAATATCCATCCTAAAAACTGTATTCAACCAATTGCATTGTATATATCACAATCTACTCTGCTAGCCAAATACTCGATAAAGCAATTGAGTATATCCTATGTTGTTATTATGATTTGAGCATATCATATTTCGTTATTTTGTGTTTTCTACTTCAATTTGTTATAATTGCATACTGTTTATCTTTAAAAAGAAACGTTAAGTACTAAATTTTGGTCATATATCTCTCCTTAGTGTCTTATATGATTATATTTAAGTTATTAAATTGAAAAAAAAAAGTAAAAAAGGAAGAGTTATGATGAATGTAAGTTGGATGGATGGTAGCTCAATAATTTATCTATTTAATTACTTACTTTTTTAAGCATGCGTAATATTGATGATACTCATCTAGTATGTATATATATATATATATGTATGTCCATACACATTTTGAAAAATAATAGAAAATTCACGAATTTATACATTATATTAAACTCTATAAATTATACATGATATAAATTATATGATGCTATTGAAATTACATAATGATTTCGGTTCTATATTTCTATAATTTATACTTATAAGATAAGGTTTGAAAAAAATAAAGGGAAAAAAATATCTTTACACGTTATATATCTATTAGCCTCTTTAATTACAATATAAATATTGCTTAGATATCTATGCAAGTGGAAAGATATAATTAGAGGTGGGCATTGGGTTGGCTCGAAATCGCTGATTCATGGCTTTGGTCATGGTTGAATCCTAATTGACTCATAGAGGGAAGGATGAATGGTTTCGGGCTAATTTCACCCTTGAACCAGTTTTTTATTTTAATATTTATTTTTTATTTATTTTTTTTTATAAATACATTAATAATTTTTAATAATGTAATTTTTCTCTCTTTTTTTTTAAGTATATTAATTCATTAATAATTTCTATTTTTTTTTATTAATTTCCAACTTAATGTAATTCCAACTTTTTTTCTCTCAAATTTTATTTTTTCATTATACTCAAGTCCTTAATATTTAATAACTTTTACAAAAAAGATTTATATTAACTGAAATTAAATTTTTCATCTATTATTAACATATAATTAACTTATAATTAAATATTTATCATTAGTTTGATAATATTATTTTTAATAAATTGTCATTCATCATCGTAAATAAAATAGTTTTGATATGTAATTTTTTATTGAATATTATCCAATTATTTTTGTCAATTTAGGGGCTTTTTTTTTTTAAAGGAGTAAACCAATTGGACAAATCTACTAATTCAATGACGAGCTAACTCGGTAATTCGTAACCTGTTAGTTCGAGGCAATTTCATTGTCTTAAACTGCCTGAATTCTTTTAGCTCGATGATTGGCTTGATTTTTTACAAATTGAATCAGTTTATCGGTCTGTTAAATCGGTTCACCGTTTGAAACTTAATCTTATACAAATCTAAATATGACACTGTAATAGCCATAGATATGATCCCTGTGGGTTCTCGTCACAATTTAACGAGATGAGTTACAGCAACTAGAAGAATATGTACCGAAATGGAGGACCTTTTGGTGTTTAGGGTTTGTATGGTAGACATACAACTTCCCTTTCTCTGACGCAAAAATAGTATAGTACCATTCTCTCAAAAGGACTTTTAACATAACCTAAAAACCCCTACAAATAAAACCCTATAGGCTTTCTTTTACACCCACATTATCAGACAACACCATGTGACAATTAATTCTCGCTTTTCAAAACCCTAACCGCCATAAACTCAAATAATCCACACAAATTGCAAGTTTTCAGCAACACAAAACGCAGAGAATGCAGAAAGAACCATAGAGGGAGGAACAACTTCTGAGCGCCGCCAGAAACGTAATCATTCCGATTTGAAATAATCAACAATGACACTGATGCTTTTCTTTAACTTCAACTTCCCATAAAACAATATAAAATAAATAACAGAGAGAAGACAAATTTTGATTAATTAATGAAGTCCAACACCGAGTGAGCAAGCTTTCTTTTTCCCTCGTTCCTTTTCTTATCAATTACCCGAAAATCTCGAGTCTTTATTGCACGTAAGGATAAGACGTGCAGGTCCATACCTGTAAGCAGATATGTCGTCAACTTTTTTGCAGTATTTCTATATACAAACAAACCGCGTTGAGCAATGAACCTGTAGTAATTCACTTATATATAAATAAATATATATATATTATATATCAACTTAAAACTATATAACTCGTTTTATCTCATAGGTGTTTCTTATCGTGTTAATCGATTAAGTGTTGATTATAGAAAATTCTATGATAATTTCTTTAATTTTTAAATCATACTTTATGTGTAGACAGAAAAAATATGATATTGTTATTAAATGTTTTAGCTAGTGAAGGTATACTCTTTTAATATATTAATAACCTTAAACTGATTTATATATTATTAAGCCAAAATAAGGATTATATCAAATAATATATAACTTTTATTAATTAATATATACAATATGGGTGTAAATTATTTAAATGTATTTATATATATATATATATCTATGTGATGCATATTGAAAAGGTAAAATTGCGGTCTACGTCAATCTTTCTTTCTTCTGTTACCTCACGCATTTTTGTAGAGTGTCCTCGGTGAACTGATGTATATTTATGTGTCATCAAGCTTTCCTTCTTCCTCAGCTTCAATTTTCAACCTCTAGGAAATATATCCGGACAGTTTCTGCCAAAACTACAAGGGTCTTAGTTGGCAATAATGGCACTGTAATAACCTCAGCTATTCTGGAGAAAATAAAAAAGGCATATTATGGTAAGGCATGAGAGAACTTAGTAATATTAAATATCAATTAAGACATCCTAGTTAAGGTGAGGCAAGTTCCAAAAGGACAATAAATAGAACTGCATGTGTCTGGTTTATTTAATCATTAAAATGCAAATAAACGTTTATATATAAATGATCGATTATCTACAGATTACATTAAAAAAGAACTTGATTATATATTAATAGATATTGTACTCGCTGTAATTATAAACAATTAAATGATAAACAAGTATAAATTTTCCAAAAACAAGAAATGATTTCCGATAGTTCCAACGACAAAACTGTCAAAGGGGCAAAATTTTAATTTTCAAGTTTACCATAATAAACCTTTTATGTTCCGTATAGTTAAGATACGACAGATTATAGTAGTCAACATTTTCATCCAAGGAAAATATTGGAGTTAAAATATCTATCGAAAGGTTTCCAGAATTTCTATCGACTTTTATTTTCTCAGTTTATATCATTAAATAATCTACGTAATATTTCACTCTTAGTAAATCTCCTTCTGCACTATTCTAAATAGCATAGTATATCATCATAAGCTGAGGTTGGCGAGGTTGGCGGGGTTGGCCTGTGTTTTGGCGGTGGTGGGGGGCGTAATTAATGTCATTTTAAATTTCGAAATACATGTGCTGAAAATTGATTCTTGTAAAAATGCACGAGAAGTATCTGTAGAATCATAATAATGTAGGGGCTCATTTTCCTGAACTAGAACCTAAAATATTATACTCCGAAGAAAATCCAAAGTAGTTAATGCTGCAACTTTAGTATTGCAGCAGTTAGATAATTTTTACACTTATTATACAAATTTAACTTATTTAAAATCAGTTATGCTATGTATGATTACCAAGTTAAATGTGCTATTAAATTTCGAAAATAAGTCAAATTTTTATAAGATTTTACATCTAAACTAAAATTTATCGTGTTAAAACTTTTATTACTCCGAAACTAATTGAGATTCGGTATGTAATACAATGTTCTATATTATTTTTCAAATTTATGTTGGGCTTTGATCTATAGTATTGAAAAGTTCCACAAATTTTAACCGAAAATTAATAACGATAATAAAGTACGTGAACAAGCAAAGTATTACATGTAACTTGATCTTTTTTCGTCCTTTGATTAGAGAAAGCGAGGGTGATCGGTGGAGGTTAAGTCATTCCCAAATTGTCAGCCATACTGAAGTAATGCATTATAATATTATTTTGACAATATGCACTTTAAACCTATAAATAGGTTATGGCATGATAAATCCATTTTCAAGTCCAATTATCGCATAGTTTTAACCATGCAACTCTCTCCCCTACCCTTCCACATAAACCACCACCCACAGCCAAGAATCACCATCACAGGGGCCGTCAGCTACCACCATTTTTGCCTAAAATGAGGATAATTTTGATAAAACCTTTCCGACCGGAGAGAGTATACATTTAGGTCTTATTTAATCTCAATTTCGAATTATGAAGAGTGCTCTTAAGCTAGAGGTCAATCATAATAAACATCACCACAAAAATCGTAGCAACTTTTAAGTAATAGTTATTAGCAATACGAGAAACTGGTCTAACACACCCCCATTGTCCAACTCCCTCACAATCATCTCTGATTAACCACCATCCACAACAACGCAAAGCCTGCTCGAACACTTAATTAATTTCTAAATATCATGAGAGGGCATATTCTAAAGTTTTACATTCGAATCGATAATTTCAAAAAATTTAAGAGAAAAAAATGAAGTACCTGTTCCAAATACGATATGAAAAGGCTATTAGACCGGCTAAATAGACTCCCTTTAGCCCAAAGTTTTTGTATGGCATTCTTATTACCCCAATTTCATGCTAAATTAAATTTTTGAACTTTTACAATTATTTATTAAATAAATTTCCTTTTAAAAGTATTAAAATATAAAATTACTGTAAAAAATTGATATAATCCATCGAAATAATATTTTTGGGCCTTAGATGAATTATTACTAATTTGGTCACAAGAAACTTTGATTTTTTGGGTTATTTTCATAATTTATTGATGTTTAAGGGGTTAAAACACACATACATACACATATATTCGAAATATAGCCAAATTTGTATATTCATGAGGACCTCTAGATTTGATGATCAAATTATTTAATGAATGTAGAAATTTTCAATACAAAATCTGAACTCTCATATATATATATATATATATATATATTTTTCCCCCAATTTGGAGTTAATTTGAAAACTTAAAATAAGGTTCAAAGGTAAATTCATAATTTCCAAGATATATGCCAAAGGAGTAAGATTTAGAGGGGTTTTACAATTGAACCTTATATTTTCATCAAGCCTAGTGTGAAGCTTTAACATAGGCTGAGTTGATCAACAATCCAATTTGAATGAGATATGTAATCATGAATCAAATTTATAGAAATTATGATGAAGCAACTTTCTCAATGAAAACTATATAGTATTGTAGGAAATGAAAAAGCTTCCATACGAACAGTTCTTCAAGCTATTTATACTAATTCCTAACAAACTAACTAACAAATATCTAACTAATCTATCAGCTAAACAAATAACAAATTAAATAAAATCTGTTTGTACAAGCTTAAGTTATCTCATTATCTTCATAGCCTCCCTTCAAGTTGGAGCCATTAGAAAAGAACATCAATAGAACAAGGCTTTGTAAGAAAATTTGCCAATTGTAAGGATGAAGAAATATGCATGGTTTTGAGAAATCCATGATTGATATAGTCATGGATGAAGTGGATGTCGATGTCAATGTGTGTGGGGTGTCTGTGCATGCAAGGATTGGCTGTAATCAGTTCAACGGACTTATTATTGCAACATAATCTGACAGGAAGTTGAACAAGAACAAATAAGTCTCTAAGAATGTAAGAGACCTAAAGAAGCTCCTTAGTAGTGGCTAACATGCTTCTATACTCTACCTCGGTGATAATAGTACTTACGGTTGCTTGCTTCTTAGTTTTCTAGCTAACCAACGCATTGCTAAGTAGAATCACATGCCTTGTCAAAGACTTGCGAACTAAAGATCTTGATCCCCAATCCACACTAAAATAGGCAAAAAGATTGAAAGAATTGTTGGAGAAATAAAAAAGCCTAAGTTAGTAGTTCCCTTAAGGTATTGTAAAACATAAAGAGCGGCATTATAGTGTGTAGTACAAGGGTGTGACAAAAATTGGCTGAGCAAATGGATTGCAAAGGATATATCTAGCCATGTCAAAGTTAAGTATAGAAGTCTAATAACTAATCTTTAGTAAGCAGTAGCATCCAAGAGCAAATCACTAGTGGTTTTGTTAAGTTTAAGCTTAGCAAGAAGGGGAACTGAAGCAGTCTTGCAAGTTGTAAAACCACTATCAGCTAAAATATCAATAACAAACTTTCGTTGGTTAATTAAACTACTATCTTAAGTATGGTAGATTTCCAAGCCAAGAAACCTAATGAGACTAAGGTCTTTTATAGTAAAAGCATGGTCCAAATCCTTTTTCAACTAAGCAATAGTACTTTCATAAGTCCCTGAAATCAAAAGGTCATCAACATAGTGCAAAGCAACTAGAAAAACACCTTTAACTTTTTATGCGAATAGAGAATGGTCGCTTTTAGATTGTACAAAACCTTTGGAAATAAGAAATTTTGAGATTTCGATATTCTACTAATAATAGGCTTATTTAAGGCCATAAAGAGACTTTGGAGTTTACAAACTTGATTGGGTTTTGCCTTACAATATCCTTCTAGTGGAATCATATAGATTTCCTCATTAAGAAAACCGTGAAGAAAAGCATTATTAATATCCATTTGATGCAAAGGCCAATTATACACAGTAGCAATTGCAATTAAAATCCATATAGTCTCAATTTTAGCTACAGGTGAGAATGTATAGTGAAAATTTTCCCCTTCAACTTGAGTGTAACCTTTTACAACTAGTCTAACCTTATACCTTTCTATTGTGCAATCAGGTTTATACTTAACCTTATAGATCTACTTAGAACCATTGGCTTTCTTGTCTATAGGAAATTCAATTAGTTCCCAAGTATCATTAAGTTCAAGAGCTTCAAGTTCTTTATTCATAGCCAAAATCCAGTCTTTGTTTTTAGATACTTATGAATAAGAACGAGGTTCTTGTATTGTTAGTACAGTAGCCAAAGATGCAACATAGTCAGATAGAAAAGAAGAAAGAGAAAGAGGTTGCAACAAGGGATACTTTATGTGAGAAGAAGGAAGGGAATGTGTATTTGCAGCAAAACATTAGTATAGACTATGACCATAGTCTATTAACCAAGTAGGTAACTATTTGTACCTAGTAGATCTTCGTGTCATAATATCAGGTAGCCTACAAGAATTTTCGTAACTAGATGATGAAGATGGTGGAACAGCAAGTGATGCCTAAATTAAACAAGTAGAACTGGGATTTGGAAAAGAAATTGAACAAGGAAAAGAGTCAGTAGTAAGCTCATCAAAATTAGAATATGATAAAGGAACTGAAGAAGAAGTTAAAAGACAATCAGAATTTTTTGAACAATCTATCTTAAATGGAAACATATGTTCATAGAAGATTACATCCCTATTGAACACAACTTTCTTCTTACATAATTCATAAACTTTACAACCTTTTTGTCCATAAGAATATCCCAAAAACATACATTTAGGCCCCTCTTGAATCAAACTTGTCAATAGTGACCTTTAGCTTTGCAACAAAACATAAACACCCTATGATCTTAAGGTTGTCATAAGATGGTTTCTTGTTGAAGAAAACTTCATATGGTGACTTCCAATGCAACAATGACATGGGCATCTTATTAATGAGATATGTAGCTATCAATACACACTCCCCAAAACTTTTTAGGTAAATTTGTATGAATATACAATGCTCTAGCTGTATCCAACAAGTGTTTATGTTTTCGTTCAATATACCCATTTTGTTGAGGCGTGTATACTATAGATTTATAATGAACAATCCCAATTTCATGAAATAAAGACTGACATGAGAAAGATATGAACTCCCCACCATTGTTTGACCTTACATTTGAAGGAATACACATAAATTGATTGGATATTTGTTTAAAGTATTGAAATAGAATAGATGTCACTTGTGATTTATTGTTCAATAAGAATGTCCACGTACACCATGAGTAATTATCAAGAACAGTAAGAAAATAATGAGCTCTAGTAAGAGAAGTAACTAAGTAACCCCCCCACACATCTACATGAAACAAATGGAAAGGTTGCAAGGAATTTTGAGAGCTTTGACTAAATGGTAGTCTATGCATTGTTGCAAAATGACATGTATCACAAACTCAACTTACAAAATCAGAGTCCTTACAGGGAACAATGTGTTTCAACTTGGACCAAGAAGTATGACTAAGCCTATCATGCAACAAGTAGATAGAATATGAAATCTTATTCGAATGACTTAAAAACAAAGAATTATTACACTAAGAATCTACTAAGGAAATAGAATTGGTACGAATTTCTACCTTTAATATGTAAAGCCCATTAACAATTGTAACTGAGGCAATAATTTGTTCACCGTTCTGGTCTTGAAATTTGAATATAAGGGAATTAATGTTGGCACATAAATGGTTGTCTTCTAACAATTTGCAAACTGATAAAATATTATGTGTGAATTCAAGTATATAAAGGACATTGGTTAGAAACAAAGACGTATTAATCCTTGCAGTTCCACTAGAAGTAACAAGTTTTGTCCTACCATTTGGAAGTTTTATAGAAATTAGGTCAACTAGCATTCGGATAGAGGTTAATAATGAAAAGGTGTCATGTGATTTATGGCGCTTGTATCAACAATCCAATAACTTACATCATCATTCAAAGCACTAAAAAGGCAAGATTTAGGATTACCAGCAGCTCCAAAATTCACCGCACTGATACAAGAATGATCATGTTGTAGCTTCCCTTTATCCTTCATCATCTACATCATCCGCTTACATATAGCCTATAAAACATGTTGATCAAGATCAGACATATTAGTTTTACGTCTAGAGCTTTCAACATTAGTAACACTCTCAAGTAGAGTACTCTAGACTTTATCAATAACACAATTCACAATAGCTAAAGCTCTTCGTCCCTTATTGAATTTCTTTCCTTTATACCACTCTAGATACCCAAGAATTTGAAAGTAGTTTTCAATAGTATGAACAATTCCATTGCAATGTTTGCAAACACTTTTAGAATTTCTAGTATTCCCTCTTCTTCTGTCATTCATAACTCGAGAAATCCCTTCCTTTCTATTTAGGTGATAAGCTACTACTTCCAAGTCAACAATACCGATACTTGTGAATTTACGTTGATTCTCGACTTGCTACACTAAGTAGAACACTTGATTAACTATAAGAAGAGGATCCATTGACAATACTTGATTGCGAATAGACTAAAAAACTTCATTAAGGGCCCATCAAAAACTGCATAACCTTCTCTTATGACTCAAATTCCAAACGTCAATCTTTAAGATCATAAGTACAATACTCAAGGTGACCACAAGTATAAGTAGGATAGCTGTTTAATGCTTGAAACTCATCCCAAAAATGTTTAAGCTTGTCGTAGTAGCTACTAACAACTAAAAAATAAAAGGTGCGTTACCGAAACCATATTGTTCTTTGACTTCTATCCACAAATCAGCAGATGACTATGCATATAAAAAATCTTGCGAAAATTCAGACATCATTGAGTTTAACACCCAACACCTAACCATGTAATCTGATCTTATCTACCTAATTAGGTCAAGAGAATTCTCATTTGGTTTAGGAACACTTCCATCAATAAATCCTAACTTCAATTTTTCTCCAAGTCCCATCTTAATAGAATGACTCTAAGCTAAGTATTTTTTGCCATTAAAGATCATGTTTCCTATAGTCATACTCGGATTATTCGATGATGAGATGACTAAAGGATCAAATATACTCTGGTCAGCATGAACAACTTGCCCTAAATTGGCCATTCTTAACAGAGATCAATCAAATTACGATTACCTAGTGAGCTCTGATACCATGTGTAGCTTTACCATATGCTAAGTTGATTAACAATCCAATTTGAATGAGATATGCAATCATGAATCAAATTCATAGAAACTCTGATGAAGCAACTTTCTTAATGAAAACTGTATAGCATTGGAGGAAATGAAAAAGCTTCCACATGAACAGTCCTTTAAGCTATTTATACTAATTCTTAGCAAACTAACTAATAGATATCTAATTAATTGAAGCAAACTAATAGATATTTAACTAATCTATCAACTAAACAATTACCAGATTAATTAAAATTCACACGTACAAGCGTAAGTTGTCTCATTATCTTCACATCTAGCATAGTTAAGTTCATAAAACTTGAGAATTAGAAATAGTATGCAAGAATAAACATTATATTATATGTGTAGAAGAAAAGCATACAATATTTTAAAAATTTGTACCTTGAAAGTGTGACTTTGCAACCCAATTATCAAATATGGATAAGAAGGGGTATTATATGAATGTTAATCAATTTAAGAGTAGATAATATTGAAAAGAATTTTCAATTGGAAAGAGAATTCATTGTTTGTCTACTTTTATAAGGGCTTTTAAGTGCACCTCATTTTGTAATATGGGTATGTATGTAATGTCAATATATTCCATACATATTTTTAAAAAACACAACGAAAATGTTGTGAGAGAGCCAATTGTGCAGATTAATGTTTTACCCCCATTAGTTAATTTCATTGTTGAAAACTTGTTAAACTATGATGCAAGTGACACTATATTAGCAAATGTTAGACCAAAGGCTTACAGCAATTGGGGATATGTTTAAACTAAGGAAAGTATCGAGAATCTTAGTGTTTAAGTTGTATGCTTTCCTGTACACATGCACATGTGTATATATGTATGTATGTATGTATGTATGTATGTATGTATGTATGTATGTATGTATGTATGTATGTATGTATGTATGTATGTATGTATGTATTTACTGTACAAATAAATGCTATCCTAACTTTTGTTTCCTTCTAAATTTTATGTCCAAAAAATTATATAGAATTTTATTTTGATCTTTTATGGTATTTTCTTCAAATTTTCCTCATTTTAACAAATATGCAATAGTTACATGCTAGTAGGTGTTCTAAATGACATTTTTTTCATATTTGATAGGAAAATAATCTTTCACTTAAAGAATAATTGTTATATCACATTCAATAATTTGAAATTACTCTTAATTTTTTCTTCATTAATGAATGTTGCTCCATATTCTTGAGAGCTATTGTATGTTATGCAAAAAGTTAAGAATTTTCTATGAAATTTAGCTCAATATTTTTTAAATTTTAATTTTGTTTGAATGAAGAAAATAAAAGGTAATTGCGGGATAAGCACTACACTATTAGCACGAGGGAACTATTATGGTTAATTCTTACTTGCAAGTTTGGCCTTCTTTTTCCTTTTATTGCAGTAGAATGATGTTGATTGGGAACCATCCCTAATGTAGAGCATTCAAGTTAAAACCACTTGAATTGATGAAAATTTTCCATAGTAAGAGAAAGTTTGGTGTACGCATTTTTTAAATAATATCATAATTATAATATATGACAAAAAATAAATTCGAGAAAAGGAGTAAGTTAGAAGTAAATAGGATAGGACATTCTTTTTTTATTCCTTCTTCGTAATATGTTAATTGAATGGTGGAAAGGTCTTTTCCTTGAAATATCGTTTCTCCCTTATTAAGGTTGATAATTTTATTGCTACACTCCACAATGGCTTTATTCTTAGACAACCAATCTATTTCCACTATTACATCATAACCTTGTAAAGGTAATATTACAAGACTTATAGGATACTCCTTCTCCTGAATTTTTATTCTACCATCAGATACTACTTCTCGGGTTGTTACTTTCTCCCCAGTTGGAGTTCTAACTTTATAAGTTATATTAACAGTAACCACACTAATCTCTTGTTCATTTATAAATTTCTGACTTGTAAAGGAATGAGATGCACCAGTATCAAACAGCACAAAAGCAGGTTATCCATTTATTAGCATATGTCCAATTACAAGTCCTTCATCATTTTCTTCTTCAACTCCCATGATCTCCTCGACATCATCATGGTAGTATTCCTTCATAAAATCTAAGAAATCCTCATTCTCCTCAACTTCCATATCCTTTGGAGCAAAGATATGAGCAGGTACGATAGTGTTATCAAAACCTGTCATCCGTTTAACTCCTTGTCAAATCCGGTCAAAAACAAATCTTTTTTCAACTCAATATTATCTCAATATGAGCCAGGTACATATTGTAACAATCTATTAAACTCAGTCTCATATTGGGTTACACTCATACCTCCCTTCTTCAGTTCAAACGAATCTCGTACCATTCTATTTTGAACACTATAAAGGAAATACTCCTTCCTAAATTCCTCTTTAAATTGTTGCCAATTAATGTTATTTTTGAGTTACCTTACTCTTGAGTCCCACCATATTCTCGTAGCTAATTTTAACATAAATGTGCTATAAGATAACTTTTGAGATTTAGGGACTTTAAAAGCCTCAAAACTCCGTTCAACTTGGGCTAACCAATCATAAGCTACATCTGGGCTAACCAATCATCAACTACATCTGGCCTAAGATGTAACTGATGATTTTTATAAACTCAAGAAGTTTATTTACCTTTTAAGGTCGCTCCATTTGTTGTTCAACTTCTTGAGGTCTTCTGTTTCCCGCATTACCACCAGTCATAAGATGTTGAATCAACATTCTTTGCTGTCTCATCATCGTATGCATACTGGCAAGTATTTGTCCAATAGGCATATTTTTTTGTAGAGGCAGCGAGGGTAAATCTTGTCTATGTTGTTCTTTCGAGGGTGATGGTGCTCGTGGTGGAGAGTTTTGATTCCCTTCAGTTCCTCTTTGACTACTCCTAATTCCAACTTCAGCTATAATTGCTTAACAGTTTATACCTTATAACCCAACATTCATATCTATTTATAAGTTATCTATGCTTTTGTTTAGAGAATTTTTTGTAAATTAATAAATGTTTGCAACATATTCTCATATAGAATAATAATAACAACATCATTGTGATCAACATACTTAGTAGTCTGACTTCCACTATTAATTTCATTCAACCTTACATCATTATCATTAAAACTTCAAAATAAAAAGATACAACTCGATAGCTTTTGAATACATACATAAACTTTACAACTCGATTACATCATTACTTACATAATCTAGTACAGACTCGATCTTTACAACTATACAAGACAAAAGATTACATCAACTGGCTACATCAAACTTAATTACAGCGTACACCTAGCTTGATCCAAATGCTACAAAATATATCAAAAGTCAAAATGATACATTAAAAGTCAAAATACATCAAAAGATCCTAAAATACATCAGTTTCCATCAAAATTGCTATTGGATCATATCTAAAGATCTATCCGACCAAAACAAGTCAGCTACCTAACTAAGCTAATCCTCCTCTGAATCCATGGTAGTTATTCCATCAAAGGGGCCATGACCGATATGGCCTCCTCCAAGTGATCCTCATGCTCGCTATCCGATGCAGAGTCTATTTATATTATCTCTGGAGTCTCAGGGATCACAATTACCTCCTACACATCATCATTGATGTGAGGCAAACGCACCTATCAGTTTTAATATAGCGGATGTGAGTCCGAGTTGATTCCTCAGAGATTTTGAGTACTAATATTAACTTTAGCTTTATTATCTAACCAGAAAATTATGAAAGTTTGAATTAATTAAAAATACTAAAATTAACAAACTAACTTAATTATAAGACTTAATTAAGCAAATTAGAAAGCAAATTAGAAAGCAATAAATTACGAACGACTTCAAGTATGCAATAATGTATTTAGGAATTATTTCCCCTAGTATTTAACATGTAACCTTTTTAAAATATATCCAATTCAATTTCTATTATTCTTGACCGGAGGGATTCACAATTAAAGCTAATATCTTTCTCAAGCATATTAACCATAATCCTAAATTATTTACTGGAATCTCTTCACTGAGTAATATAATTTAGAATTGCATTAGCGTGTAATGAATTCCCATGCAAACAATCAACTTTCCGGAAGAAACATGTATCTTATCTCTAAGTATACATGTAATTCTCTTCAATTATGCCTAGATCTAATTACACATGCAATTTCTCAATTAACATGCATAATATCATATATTGACACTCTAGAATTATCAATCCATAATTAACGACATAATTGAATCAAGAAAAGGTAGAAATTTTATTGAAATTATAATTCAATCCAAGGGTTACATGAAACCCTAGGTTCCATAATCCTAAATACTCTAATGCTAAACTATCATAACGAATCTAAAAACGAGTTTCATAAAAAACGTAAAATAAAGCATAAAAACCCCTCTTGATTTGATGAACAATCTCTCTAATCTTGAAATCGATGTCGTTCTTGCTTCTTGATTAATGTTCTTCTCCAATCTCCTCTCGTCTCTTGTGTCTCTTGTTTTTGTAATGTCTCTTCTGTTTTTCTTTTGAAACCCTAATATGTCTTTTTATTGTGTATCAAAAAGATTTTATTTTCGTCACCCGACATGGCCTGGGACACGACCGTGTCCCCAGGTCGTGTAACTTTCTGCACTTAGGCAAATTTTCTGCATAATTTCAAAAATTCATAACTTCTTCGTTTGAACTTGGAATTGAGTGAAACTTGATTCCTTTTCTTCGTTTTTGGGCCTAGAACGCGTTTAAACCCTGAAATCAATATTTTACTCAATTAAGTATCAATTTCTTTAAAGAAAAAAAATATGCAGAAAATACTATAAAATCACCATATGAAATATGTTTAAAATTAGAGTTATCAATCATCATCATCCAACTCAACATTGTCACTAACTCCTACTCTAGCTATCCCAGTGTCTGCAATCACCTGCATAACTAAGGCATGTATGTTTACACTAGGTTCATCCTCACTCTCTTGCTCCTCCTCAAGGCCTTCTTCGGGATCTTCTTCTTCTTCTTCTTCTGGGTCCTCCTCGGGGTCTTCTTCAACATGAACTCCATCCTCTTGGGGTTTAACTAGAGGTGGGTTTTCTAGTGGTGGTCCTAATATCTCAGGTTCAGGGTTAGGGTCCAATGGTATTTCTATACCTTCCCCATCAAGTTCTGGAAACTGAAGAAACCAATCAATAATCCCTGATGGGTACTGTCAAGGAATGTATGGAATCTCAGAAGGGATGTGTACAATACTAGCTGGGTATGGTCTCCCATCCTCCAACCTAGCGGGAAAATACAGTAAAGGCATCATCAAAGTTATAATTCCCTCTGTCTCTAACCACCTCTGCTCAAAAGCTGCTGTAGTAGTATATCTATTATACTGAGGTCCTAGACTCATCTCCATCCATGCCCACTCATCTTTTCAACTATAGCACATCTTATCATGAAACTTATCAATAATCTCATCAATTGTCCTAAAGATATTCCAATCAGCTAATTCTATCAATAACCATTGTAATCTAACCCTATAATTAATAAGGGATACTTCTCCATTCCATCCGAATCATATCCAACTATGTATTAGTTTCCCCCCTTCAACCCTGTAATTATAGTTAAACCAATTAACATTTACTATGTTAAACATAATGCTTACCTATGTTTTCATATCCTTAATACAATATTTTATCGCCCACTTAATATTACCTACTCTCAATATTCCTATAATATCTATTTTTTTTTAAAGTATGATGCTTCAAAGCGAGTCTACTAAAACTGCTCTGATACAAACCGAGAACTATTACGCCCCGAAGTCATAGAGTCGCAACAGTCTCACCGTGTAAACCATTCAATGATAATAACTAGCCTCACAGTACCTATTATAGACATAATTTACATAAGGCATCGACGACTCATCGCTTTGAAGTAAACAGTCCAATTAAATGTTTAACTACAATTATGGTAACTTTCACAAATTTTTAATAAACCTATATAATTATATGTAAAGTCTATAAAACTTCTCAGGAAATTCTACATATACACAACAGTTCACTGATTTACATAATAATTATCAGTATTTCATCCTCAAATTACAAAGGACATTCTCACTAAACATCACTACTAAGTAAATTGATCCTCACGCCCCTAGCTTTAAAAGAACTAACCTTTGGATAATTGTAAGGTGGCATAATACTTGAAGTGTTCAAAGATCAGGACTTGTAAAAGGATTTATAGGAGTATGAACAACTACAGCTCAGTAAGATAAATTGGAGACTCATGAGAGTATACAAACATAAACAAGATTATCAAGCAATTGTTTTAATGCAATGCAACAATTAAATATCATCACACAATATAGTCCAGTCCATTGCAAAATCAGAGAAATTTCACCTACTCTAATCCGAGTTGAGGAGTTTCCATGTTATGCAGCAGCTCACAACCAAACCTAGACTTATGCAATGGAGACCTCGCTCCTCCCGCAACTACCTTCGTACCGTTGACTTCACCCTTGCCGCGACCTCTTTTCTTGTTACTTAGTTCAACTAAGGATGAAGAAGGGATCATTTTACAATCCTATGCTATTCCTTTCGAAGGGGTTGGTATTTGATTATAGAATCCTATGATCCCCTAACGGGTTGCAATGCATGACATTTTTGGTTATTAGAGTCAAATAAGATTAAATTTTATTTCAGATTTATTATATTCTGATTTCTATTATTATATTATCTAATTAAACCTAATTTTTATAATATTCCTAATTTTCTATAATTAGTACATAATGCCTTCATTACTTATACTTAACACTCCAAAGGCTAAGATAAGGTTTCAGAGATTAACATTCCTAAACATCTAATTACTATCTAAATCAGTAATTAGTGTCTTAATCACCTAATTAACTCAAAATTACCCAATTTTCCATCATTTTAGGGCTAAAAATTAACTTAAATTTTTCAAAAATTAATTTTATAAAAATGGCTTCATAGTTCTGTCCAATATCCCTTAAGCATTCTACAGAAAAATTTTGAGCTCCAAACTACACTCCTAAGCCTATTTATTTTTAATTCTAATCATGCTTGGTTTTGCTTAATTTATTAAGGACCCTATATTTTCTTATGTGAGTAAACTAAATCACTATTTTTCCCTAATTCTAGATATAATAAAACCTCAGAATAACAAGTTTCATAATTTCTGGGCAAAATAACTAATTTTAAAAAATTATACAAAATCGGAACAAATTAGAGACTCACCCGGTCCAATGGCTTTTGGCTTTCCAATACCAGTCCAGGTGTATCAGCCGGTCTAGGTGGTAGGTCTGGAGTGGGGTGGTAGTGGTGGTGGCTCGGTCCCAGATGGTGGTGATGTGTGGGTTTGGCTCACTAGCTCTAACTGCACAATTTTCCTTTTCTTTTTTTTTTTCTGGTTTTTCTCTTGAATTTTCGAAGCTCTTTATTTTTCTCTAATGCCTAACTGTCTAAAGGAATTCTCTGAATTTTTTTACTATTTATAGAAGCTTTTGGTAATTAAGATGCATTAATTAGACATGATATTACCCCATTTCCTTGATTTTTGGCTTTTATGTTACTTAATTATAATTAGATAATTTTTCTTCTTTAGCTCCTGACTTGCTACGACCAGATTTTCATCATTCCATATTCTTATGATTTTTTCTCAATTAATTAATAATTTTCTTTAATTATTTACTAAGTTTTTGGCTAATTTAAGTAATTTCGCGTATTTTTACCTACACGTAAATACATGTGGGGTACATGTGAACATTCCTAATTATTATTTAGGTCATTCTATGATTTTTAGTATACATATAATCTATCTCTAACAATTTATTAGTTATTAGTTATTAGATTACACTTTTCGCCTTTTCGATAATTAACAATTATTATACTTAAATTTTGAAAATTTTATAGTCTCCTATCTTATTACTTATTTTCTTAAATTTAAGTTTACGGGGTCATTTTTACTAATATTTCTCTCCATAGTTTATAATTCGGGTTTGATCGGATTCTTTCCGATCGCCCTAAACCTTGTACTCTAAGTTCAATTCTACGGTCTCTTGACTTAACTTTAGGGCTTACAAGTACCTAGTCTCTCTAGTTTCAAATCCCTCCTTTTTGGGGATCTAAGTGTTTACAATGATTCGTTGAGATCAATTAAGTAATCCCAAATGTGGATCACTTGTGATCCATTAGCTCTAGATTTCTATCTAGAGATGGTTCTTCTAATTTTATTAATCCATTTTTTAGTTATTTCATTTCTATTTTTAAATTTTTTTTCTTTGCCAAACAATTAAACTAGTTACATTTACGAATTAAGAGGGTAATTTTAGAGGAGAAGCTAAACTGTTTAGCATAAGTAATGTGTTAATTCCTAACAAAGTACATCTCCAATTTCGGAGGAGATGCTAAACTGTTTAGCATAAGCAATGTGTTAGTTCCTAACAAAGTACATCTCCCTTGATAGTTTATAAGATAAATACATGCATCTCCATGACAAGCCTATGCTTACATACCATATGTGCAAAACACTTTAATCACCCTTTCTGCTCAATTTTATTTTACAACCCCACCATCTTAAGTAACCAAAAACTTTACCTAGATGTTGTCTCCTATGATAAGCATCATGGTTTGTCATTCTTTTTTTTTTTTTTTGTTGAAAGAAACAAAGTAATAATATATTGATTCAACTTATAATCAATACGTCTTGATTAGAAAACAAAACATCACAATGAACCCTATCAATGTTGAGTAGACCTTAAAGGACAGATGGGGGGTTACGCCACCATTCACTAGGATACATCCTCCTTCTAGTTTAAAAAGCTACCTAATCCACTATGGAGTTATCATTTCTTGAAATAAGTCGAACCTCACAATTATTTAGCAAGTTGATATCCTGTAAAATTTCTTCTATTATGGGTCAACTAGCCTAGCCTACTACATTTTGTCTATAGTTGATTACCCTAACTACATTGTAAGCATTTGATTCAATAACCAAGGACAACTAGCCATTTGCTCTTACCGGATCCACTTCTTCTCTTACCGCCATACATTCAATCATCTCAACACTAAGCCTTGATACTTCTGGAGAAAAACCAACCCTAACACGACCTAAATGATCTCTCACCACACCCACAATTGCGGATCTACCTTCTTTATGATGGAACATACTGTCTACATTCACTTTTACTCTTTCTTTGATGGGAGGCTTCCAAGAATCTTCCTTTTATAGCCACGATTGGCTTTCCCTCATAGAATCCTTCTTCCTATGATTTAACCACTCCAATTCCATATTGAATACTGATCAAACTACTTCCTCCAACCTAACCTCCCTCTTATCATAAACCTTCGAACATTTGGTGTTCCATATTGACCAACATGTCCAAATCAATTTCTACATTAGAGATTTCTTGAGATTTGCGTTAGATCCCACCTCCTCCAGTCTCGATCTAAACCAAGTTACCATCTTTTCATCTTCTTGACCTACAGTCTCCTCTAGTCGAAACCTAGTAGTCCTAAACTAAACCATCTTCACCCAGTCACATGTTAAAAAGACATGCTTGATGGATTCAGATATGCTACATATCACACACATATTTGACTGAACAATTTTTCTTGCTACTAGGTTTCCATGTATAGGTAAGGATTCTATTAAGATTCTCCACATAAAGTGTTTTAGTTTTGGTTATATATCTAGATTCCAAATCTAAGTCCACTCTTTTGCAAATATCTCAACTGATGAGGAGGCATGATCATCTAGATGTACCTGACTGCCTTTGATAGGAAGAAGTATGCCGATTTCACTGTATAATCTCTAGATTTTGTGTATGGCTACACTAAATCATCTTTTTTTTTTTCTCTTATATACGTATTCTAATCTCTCTTATTGCCTTTTTTCTTCTTCTGTAATTTCATCTTGTAAGTTGGTTAGGTTCTAAAAGTGTCCTTCTTTGTTGATTAAATCCACCACTCTGTTTTAACCATCAATAACCCTATCCAAAGAGAAATTTCTTAACTTCAAAATCCATCTTTTTGTCCATATTCTTATCGATCTTCCATCTCTTACCTACCTACCATAATCCCCCTCTAAAAAGTATATCTTTACCTTCTAGTACACTAGACTAACCCTAAGAAGCTTTACCTCCCTTACGAGCCTCTATGAAATCTGAATTTGGAAAATAATTGCCCTTCAGAACTTTAGCCCATAGCACTCTTAGGTTGTTAACTAATCTCTAAGCAAGTTTACTTAATAATGACAAATTAAACAGATGTAAATCCTTGAACCCCAAGCCTCTACATCTCTTCGATCTTTTCAATACACTCCAACTCTTCTAATGAACCTTCCTCTCTTCGTTTTTTTGGCCTTACTAGAAGTTTTCCAATAAGTTATTCGCTTTGTTACACCAATCGATCAAAAACTTAAAACACCCCATAGTGTATGTGGGGATTGTAAAAGTAACTGCCTTCAATAATATCTCCCTTCTTGCTGGACTAAGCAAATTCCCCTTCCATCCTTAGATCTTAGATTCAATTTCATCCCTAACAAATTCTAAAGCTTCAGTTTTGGACCTACCCCATAAAGTAGGCAATCTAAGATATTTGCTTGGATCCCTCGTGAATTGAACTTCCCTTTGCTTGATCTCTATTGACACGTTTTCATTGAAGAAAACATTAGATTTTGTGTAGTTCACCTACGTCCTTAACGCAAGACAATAATTTGCAAGTGTTTCTTTAAAAAAATCAAAGTTTTCTTTTGCTACATCCATAAAAAAGAGATAATCATTAGTGAATAATAAATAAGTTATCATAGGACACTCTCTTTTAATGGAAAGACCCTTCAAAATTCCATTTTCAGCTAAAAAGTTTAATCTTTTAGAAAGAACATCTACTACTAAAATGAATAAGTAAGGGGAAATGGAATCCCCTTATCTTAGTCCTCTAGCAGGTACTACTTGATGTACTCTTTTGCCAATCACCACCACATTATATTCCATAGAAGTTACATACCACATAATCTAATTGATCCATTTACGATTAAGTCCAAGTCTGTTTGATACTCCCTCTAGAAAATCCCATTCAACTCTATTGTAGTCCTTATTTACATCTAATTTGATTGCATAATTATAGTCTTCTTTTGGTCTTTAGGAAATGAAAGCATTCATGAGCCACTAGTATGTTATCCTGGATTAACCTACTTGAAATGAATGCATTATGATTTTCTGAAATGATCTCTTGAGGAAAAGCTTCTTATCTTTTGACAAAAAATTTTGAGATGATTTTATGTAGAACATTGTAAAGACTAATAAGCCTATAATGGGAAATACACTCCAAGGAGGGGATCTTTGGGATGAGGACTAGATCGGTAAAATTTAGGTCTTTAGGAAACATACTTGTCAAGAAAAAGTGTTGGATAGCTTTAACAATTGAAGTTCTTATGACCTACCAATATTGGTGATAGAAAATGCCAGGAAATCCATCCAGTCTTGGAGCTTTCAAAGTTCCTATATAAAAAACAATATCTTTTATCTCCTTTGGTGTAACTTCCATACACAAAATATCATTATCCTACATCGAGAACATTTGTTCAATTCGCTCCAGTATATAATTGAGGTCATGCCTTTCACTTTTTGTGTACAGATTGTAATATCTTATAAATCAGTAATCAAGACATGAACATCTAAGTATTAGGACAAAGCCTTATCCTTGTACGATTAGGATTGATAATTGATTTAAGGCATCTGAAAAAGTAAACCAATTAGGCTAGAAACTTACGAAAAACATAATAACCCTAATTAAGGAATTCTCGTAGGTTTGAAAATCCACAATACAATAAGAACATCAAGAATACAATCAAAATAGTGAAAATTTACTCTATATGGACCTTAAAGTCGAATTTAGGGCAATTGTACCTAAATTTAGAGTTTTGGGAGAAAAGTTATCCGATTAAATTTGACCTTTACGACTAAAATAAAAAAGTTAGTTGAAGTGATTTGATGAAGTTAAATTTTGAAAATAATTACCCAAAATCCTGATTTTGCACCTAAAAATACGATTACTTAATATAGTGTAAAAATAATCAAAACCCCTAAAACTGAGCTCGGAATGCATTAGGGATTTAGAGATAAGTTAATTAGGCAATAAAATAAAATAATATAGGATAATATAATATATGAGTATACCAATATTTTTTTTAGTATACCCGGTATATATAATAAATATACCTGTAAATTAACCTAAAACTATATAATTATGCATAATAATCGTTAAATTCGCAAAAATTAAATGGAAAAAATATCTTAAAAATAAAAAACATGGTTATATGCATATAATTACTCATTACGTGTGTTACATATATAGTGTATATATACACGTATAGTAATATAATCATTAAATATACTTCAATTATTCAAATTTTACTAAAATTACACCAAAATTTAACCAAAACTTATCCAAATGATGTGGGAACAGTTGGAATCCATGTGGCACTTCAACAACAGCTGGAAATGATGACTCAAAAGTAAATCATCAACAATTTGTCACCTCATACTTTTTGTTTTTCAAGAAAAAAATTAAAATAAATTACTTAATAATTAAGAAAAAAATCCTATCGACCCTAACTACTATAAATAAGACTCCCCTAGAACAGATACAAGTTTAGGAACCCAAATTATAGAAAGGAAAAATAAGAAAAAATCAAAGGAAAATAGAACAAAAACAGAGTAAGGACGGAGCTAGGACAATTCCTAAACCATTCGATGACCTGACATAGACCCCCGCTACTACCTAGCAGAGCAATTGTCACCCAGTTCAGCCGACAGCCCCTCTCTAGCCAACGGTAGTCGGAGCTTCGATGAACTTAGGTTTCGAGCTTCTGCTCTATTTTTTTCTATTTTTGAAAAATTATTAAATTAATTAGAAAAAATATGGAAAAATTAATTTTTAGGTTATTTTAGATGTAATTTTATTTCTTAAATTTATTTTGACAAAATTAGGAATATTTAATCTACTTGCTTAATAAATGCACTATTCACCCGAAATTTGACATTCAAAATAAATACACTAATGATGTAGTTTCTATCTCAAAATTTTTGTATAGGATGTTTATGATATATATGTAATTACTATATAGTCTAATTTTTTATTTGAATATTTTTAATATTTATTGTATTTTTGACCTAAAAATAGCACGAAAATAGGTTGAAATTGTGAAATAAATAGGAAATTATGAAATTAAATGATGAAATGGACATGTACTGATTTCTAGTGAATAAAAATAATGTTGAGACAGGTTGAAATCAATTTGGTACAAAAAGGATTATAATTGGGTAATTTAAGATAATTTAGGAGTAAAATGATAAATATGAATATATAGACGATAAATTGAAAACTTTAAACCAAGTACTAGTTGAGTTCTCCATATTTTTAAGAGTCTATTGAAATTTTTGGGGAAATATTTGGTAACCTGAACTATTTATTACAAATTTATGTAGTAAAATGACTTAAATTACAAATCGGGACGTATTTTTAATAATAATAGGTTAAAACGTAATAAATAGTTGAATAAAAACTATGTACAGATATACTGATCAGATTAGATAAAAAGTGTATTTTTAATTTAATTAATGATATTTTATTGACCGGGATTCGTTATAAAGATATTAAGTTAGATAATATCTATATTACGGGTTATATTGACAAATTAGGTAAAATACAATTTAATAACATAAAATACGTATAATAAAATAATATTTACATAGATATATATAATTATATTAAAAACTCAAACTATCCGTTAAAAGTTATCTCTAAAAATAAGACTGTAATACGTGTCGTAGGGTCTGTATAAGCTTAACGACACTATTTTTACAAAAATCAGATAAACGTAGGTAATATAACCTATATCTCTACAGTATTACTAATTTACGTATTACTATAACTCTGCTGTAATTGAAACATAAGTTAACCAATTAAAAGTACGTTTTGATGCGATTGAAACGATATATAATACGTAATAGTATAAATTACATATATTATTAATAATTAATAACTTAACTCGATATATATATATATATATATATAACCGTTTTAGATCAAACCCTAATATTTTCGTAACTATTACGAAAACTAAATTTAAATTTTATGTATATAGGATTCCTTGGTGATCAGATCATCGACAACACGAGTCTTTTGTAGTGAGCATTTAAACAGGTAAGTGGAATCAATACTTTACAGCATTTTGAGATATTATTTCAAAATATCTAGGGATTTTGGTATATATTGGCTTATGATTATAGTTAGTTGTTTGTGTATATGCAGCGTTTGTGATTGAGTTTCGATTTATTGTGATGGGAGATGAACTCCATGTTATGGTTGTTATATGAATATTATGTTTAAATTATTTGAGCTTAGTTGATCATTCTAATGATGAACTAACTTAAATTAGGCTTAACATCTAACCGGATCTGTATCATAACCCACTAGAGGTAATAACTAGGATTCTGGAGCCAAACACAAACTCTCTTCGATGAGGATAACTGAAATGGTCCTTTCCCCACCCCTAGCCAAACTAAGTGATAAGAGAGGAGGTCGCAGCAACGTTGGGGGCTATGATTCAAAGGTGGTCACGGGAGGAGGGTGTTCTCTTTTGCACAAGCCTCGGTTTGGTTTCGATTTGTAAGTATGTGACATAAATCTCCTCAACCCGAGTTAGAACAATTGCAATTTCTTTGATCTCATGATGGATTGGATGACATCGTACGATGGTATTTTTTTGTACATGCATTGCATTTAACTAACTTAGTTAAAAACCCTACTTGTGATGTATTAAGTGTATACTTCTGTCTCTACCCACTTACTAAGCAAGTTGTCACTTACTCCCCTATAGTTTGGTTTACAGGTCTTAAATGGATTACAGGTGCTTACCTAACACCAGAACATTAGTAAACTGGGACGGAGAGTAAGATGCAACAAGAAATTTATTGGTTATTGTCCTTAATATTAACTTTTTATCTTTTAAGAAAAACTACACAAGACTCCTCAAAGGGCTTGGTAGTTTTCAATAGTCTTGTATAGTTTTCAATATTTTGGTCTGTATGTGAAAGGATAGGTACTTGTGGGATTTACTGCCACTCTTTTATAAGATTAAATTATAAGTTTATTTTTAACAAATTATTTCAAATGATTACTCCGCTAGTTGATATAAAAAAGATATCGAATTGGACGCTTCAAAGGGATATATTTGAGTACACCTGGTGTGAATCAAATTTAGGATAGATAATTTCTATCTTAGGATGGCTCACACGGCAGTACTGTTACAACTTTACCTTTTTAGGGCATGATACAAATGTTGAAAATATTCAACAAAAGCTTTTACCACATTACTTTCTTTTTCCTTCTATCACCCAACCATATCTTGCATTCTCACCACATTATTTCTTTGACATCTTGTTAGGGTCGATATGTCAAAGAATTCCGTATTTTTATCTCCATAATTTAACCAATTGACTCTCGGCCTTTGATGCCAATATGTCTCTTTTCTATCCCATAATTCATTAATTTCTTGAATAATTACTGATTCCTCTTCTTTGGAAACTCCCCACTATTCATCTTGCAACTTACTCAACTAACTTACTAAGTTGTCAATTCTTGTTTTGTTATTTAGGATTGCTAATCTCATGTAGTTTTCTAAATTTCTTTCACAAAATTTAATCTTGTTTAGTACCTCCATCATAAGATTCTTTACATTAATTTCATTCCAGCTCTTTTCCAATGTTTCTAAGCAGCCCTTGATGCCTCTTTACAAATTTTCAAAAAGAAAGCATCTCTTGTTTCTTGTTGACATTCCAAAATAGTTTACAAGGAGAGCTACATGATCCAAGCTCACAACTAGTTCATGGATTACCTGCATCTTTGGGAATCTATTTAACATGCACTAGAAACTAGGGCTCTATCAATTATCTCTTTTACAAGGACTCCATCGTATCATTTATTTATCTATGTAAATTTTATCCCATGAAAGCCTACGTTAATCAACTTCACTTCATTAACCACATTTCTAAATGCTTCCATTTGTCTTTGAATTCTACTACAACTCCATCCTTCTTGTGTTGCTTCGGGATCTCATAGAAGTCTCCAATCATTTTTGAAATTTGTATGAGATATGTCCAGAATTCTTCTTTACTTTTCAAATCCATAGGAGAATAGACCAAACAAATAACTACAATCTATCTTCCATCTGCTTTCTTAATCTGTATAACAATATGGTGTTTTGACTCATCTAAAACTTCCATAATAAGGTTCAACAACCACCAAAGTGCTAAACCACCAACTTGCCCCATAGGTGGTATATAGAATGCCTCATAAAATCTCATTCTTCTCCTTATTCTGTCCATAAAGCTATTTTTATTTTTTGTTTCTATCAAAAAAACCAAATCATGACCTATTTTATTCAAAAGTCTCCCCAAATTACAAATTGTCAAGGAAGGTCCCAATCCTTGACAATTTTAGCATAATAATTTCATCGTTCCCGTGTAACTGTTGAAGGCCTACCACCACTGCTATTCATTTCCTCAAAAGAAACTGTTTTAACAAGAACATCAACAAAACAACCCTCCTCTTCTACAATTGTTGAATTCTTTTTATCATTTTTCTTCTTATTTTTTGACTTTTTTTTTTGTTGTTCTAACAAACAAGGAAGCTACCTAAACTAAACTTAGGGCAAACATCGGCTTAGAATTCGATATCCGTCATCTTCAATTTCTTACGAGTCAACAAATCAGATTCTTCTCTCAAGTGTTTTAGGTTTAATTCTTCTAGAGCTTTCACAACTTTTGTTGGGACTAAAATCTCCTTTTCTGGCTGCTAAGTGGTAGATTGAGTTTTATTATCTCCATCATTTGGTAGAAATTCAACTATGTCATTACTTGTTAGCGTTTTTGAATTGCTTTTTTTTTTTTGAGTTTTTTTATAGGGCTATGAATGATAATAGACTTGAGTGATTTGGAAGGGGAACTTATTATTGCTTCTTTTTTTTTTGTGTTTAGATGGGTTAGAAAATTTGGTGGATCAAGTGTGTTTTGATTTTGGTGTGTATTGGTGGCGAGGTATTTGTGTTGTAGGATGTGTGGTAGATGAGTTAATGGTTTGGATTAACTTCCTAATATTAGTTGGTTTGTTCTCTTTGATAGGCTTCTTCTAAGAATCTTCTACTCCCTCTTTAGTTTTATTGGACCAAAACCCATCTCTTATCCCCTGAGTACGTAACCAAAGACTGTAGCCATCTGCCATTCCTTCTTTAACTTGACAAAATCTTGCAAAATGCCCAAGTTTTCCACAAGTGAAGCAAAAATATGAGAGCTTTTCATACTTTAAAGATACCTCATATCCATCTCCATTTCTTTTTTCAAAGGTTTTTTTACATCAATAATAACTCTCACTCTTAGGAAACTCCTCCTTAGGTGATTTCCAATCTGAGTCGCTTCACAATCAACAACTTTCCCAATGATGTGCCAACTATTTTTGCATTTAGTTTAGTCATCTAGTCCAACTTCATCCCATGAATTTGTATCTAATAAGTGACATTATCTATCATGACTTCATCAATATCCAAATCAGATCTCCACTCATCCATAACAAACATAGTTACGAGTATTGACCAAGGTCCTTCATTCATTACTTTCCTCACCATGTCCAATGAGCTAAATGACACAATCATTCTATTCAATCCAGTGTTTGTGAAACTAACCTCTCTAAAGTCTTCTCAAGCTTTATGTAAAACATTCATTACTACAGATCTGTTGATCACTTTGTCACTCTAAACTTTACCTACCGTAAGAAATTCTTGTTTACTTGACTAGAGTTTAGGTCTAATATCAGACATTCCTCTACATCACTATCTTCCCCTTAATAGGTCATAGGAAGCTTTCCCTTGTTAAGTTTATCCATGGATTTGAAAAGATGAGAAGCATTGGGTTAACAAGAAACTAAAAGGAAAAATACAAATCATAGCTTGCTATATAACAAATAATAGAAACTATGAATAGATGTTTTGTGTTTAGGGTTTTTAAATATTTTTTTTTTGGTATTTTGGATTTTCCAAAGACTAAACAGAAAGAAAGGAAGCCATACAATTGAAATTGATTAAAGTGTTTGTTCTCTTTTTAGGTTTTGGGATAATGGCATAATTACAAAATGAAGGAGAGAGGCGAGGTCTTCCATACTTACTGAATGCACAATCAATCATCTAATCCAACATTCAACTAGCAAGCTATGAAATTAAGAAAAACAATGGGATGCATGTGTGTAAGTGAATGAAAATGATGTAATGGGTAAGTTGTGTATAAGTGTAAATGATGTGAAAATGTATTGTGAATGTAGAAGAATAATGTGTAATTACATAGATGAAGGATGAAAGCAATGATGATGGTTGTTACTGTGCAAGATCACGTGACTGCTGTTCTAACAAGATGCAACCGAAAATCACCCTACAGGTGAGGTGTCTCTCATTAGTGGAGAGGATTTTCTCTCTCTAATAAGTAGAGAAAGAGGCACTATATCATGGTTTATCATTCAAATTGTTTAATATCATCGTTTCAATATCACTGTAAAAACAATTTAACAAGTCGTTCCATAGCAGCACTCCGACTATTTATACGTTTGGCTTGCATTGATTTGATTAATATATGATGAAGGGAATCATACGATAGAATAGTATCTTGGTAATAAAGTGTTTCAAGACATTTATTAGTAGATATATACATATATATATATATATATATATATAAGAAATTCTTATTTTTCCTTAAAAAAATTCAAATATTTTCAACATAATTTAACCTATATATTTATTTATTCAATACCTTTGCGTGTTCTATTAATTTTAATAATGTTGGTATATATTAATTAATGGGATTATCATGCATTTCTGAGTTATTTAATTATGGAGCTGGACGTATAGAACCAACTATACTATTATGATAATTTATTAATTTTAATGAATCACCGGTGAATTAACATAACTTAAGTCCACCTTTTACAATGTTTGGAGTCACTTTGACAAACCAATGTATGTATACAACAATATTGTACTCTCTCAACTCCCGACCAGAAGAAGTTGATGGCTCTATGTTTGGCCAAAGGCGAGGAAGATCCTGCTACCATTCAATTAATCCAAGATAGTGCAAATCACGCGTTTTGTATAACTGTTATTATAAGCTTTTATATTCTAAACTTGCAGATGTTGATGATGGATTATTTTGACGCTTCAGATTTGATATTTCATACATAAAATGAAAATAAATGAAAAAATTGGAGAGTTTTTCTTTTCGATCACTTAACTTTATGGGAAACTCATTGCAATTTTTAATAAGAAAAATGACATTTGTATATATGTTTCTGTCCTTCGCCTAAAATTGGGGCCAACAATTCGTATTAAAGCCTATATCTTAAATTGATTATTGTATTTAAAACCTAAACCTATAATATGGTCCATCAAGTGTTGAACCTAACCTTTTAGCATCGTTTGTTTTTTGTTCCACTTGGTGACCTATTTAATCAATTATATATATATATATATATGAGTTATTGGTATATATAAGAAGGAGAAATGATTCACCAAGCATTTCATTTACTTTACAAGTCTTTTGCTTATTCTAAACTAAGTTAAAACAAAGAAAAATGACAACACTATAGCCTATAGGTATTAAAATGCAAACAGAAAGTCCAAGCAACTATAATGTGAAAGTTACGGGATATAAAAAGAGAAACTCCATCCCTACTCCATATTATTATTTTAACTATTAAATTTCATATTCCATTTATAACTTAAGTCCAAAATTGCCCTCGTTGAATTTCGTGTTATAATCTGAGATATGCTGTGTGTACTTTTCTTGACGAATAAAAGGACCTGTGTTGGTTTTTCACCTATAAAATTAATCGTTTAAATTCTCATATATTTAGAAAGGGCACTTTCAGACTATTAAATTATTTTGCCCTAAAATAAAATGATAAAAAATATTAAAAAATAAAGAGAATCACGTAAGGTCAATAGCAAAATGAGTTAAGATTCGAGTATATAAACTCTCGATTTTATAAATATAGACTACAACGTATATGTAAATCGGTTATAGAGGATCCGAGTGTATTTAAATTTATTTATTAAAAATTATAGTAATCTTTCAGACAACAAACTTTTTAGTCATTGACGTAGTAGAAGAAGAAGAAGAATTATTATTGTGGTAGGTACTACCAGAAATGAAAACATGCTTCCACAAAATTTCCAATGGTAACCGAGTAACCACTTAAGCTAGCTGGCGAACACCCGCTCCTTCACGAGGAGGGGAAAGAGAAAAAGGAAAATCGCATTTGAAGCGCATGTCAGACGTTTCGTTAGCTGAAGATAGAAAGAATAAACGTTGGTACTCTCATTGGTTAAGGAGCAGGGAGATACCTTCCGAGTGTATTGGGCCATACGGTGCTATATATGTTATGCGTAGTCATAGTACAAACTAAAATGGGAATTATAGTTTAAAAAGAAAAGGGAAATTGAACTAAAAGGTAGGACTTCTTTTATCTGTATTCTTCTTTATGTGAACAAACAAAGCTAAAAGGAAATTAAGAGCATGTAATTACTCAGATCATCAATCGTAAAACGCCACTCTTTTTTGGGTTCCAGAGTCAACTCCCTCCAGATCAAAGCTCCTTAAAAACCAACTTTATCATCGTCGTTCAGTTTTTAGTAAAAGGAAAAATAATTCATTGACATGATAATATTATTATTCTCTCCTTCCAACAAACAACCAGAACATTACAAGATCACCACTTAGTAATCAGCAAAGTTGATTGTAACAAGTGATACATTGATGAAATGGCATTTCATATGGTCACCTCACCTACTCAAAAAAACCTAGATTAAAAACATATAGTAAGAAGCAACACGATATGAAGATTTTCTACTAACATATAACTTGAAAGGAGCTCCTATTTCAAGACACAGTTACTTTTAAAGGTTCTTAACTTGAGAACACAACATAGTCAAGCATCTTGAACCTCAGCAGCTAAAGCAGCTTTAATATCTGGGTGTTCAAACATATCAACCAACATCGAATCTTGCAACATAGACATAGGGACAAAACCATCCTCACGCGGCCACTCGTTCATACCATTAAAATTCTGAGGCTGCTCCAACGGCACTTCTGGAAAACCAAATATTACACCAGAATGGTTGTTTTCGTGGTACTTAATGTCACTTGCATCATCTAAGGTTGGCTCTTGGGCAGCTGGCACGTGATGTTCACAGTAATCTTTAGACGAGGGTTTAGGGAAAAACCCTTGAATGACTTCCTCCAACAACCCCGAGTGGGAAGGCTCTTGCGGGAGAAAGATATTCATATCATCATTGGATTCTTCTTTAGCAGTAAAACAGATGTCATTGGAAAGACAACAAGTGGTGTTCGAAGAGAGAGAACTATCCATCCCTGGGGCTAGGGAAACCAAGGAACCATAATTCTTAGCACAATTATTCATAAAATTATTACAAGAGGGGTTTAAGCTTTGGAACTGGTGATTACCACGATTAATAGGATCAAATAAGAGTGGTTCAGGTGGTGGTGGCGGTGGCCCATTGATAGCCAAGCTAGATGAAGAATTATTATTGATTGAGTCTCTAAGGAGGAACATGTTGAGAGGAGAAGAAGAAGAGGAACAAGTGGAGAAGGGAGTTTTCCTTTGCGGCGAGAGACCTGGGTAAGGAACAGCTGTAGTATAGTAATGTTGATTGGAATAAGTACCATAAATAGAAGAGTGAGACTGAGCATGAGAATGGACATCTTTCGGAAAATTGAGTTGAGAAGGGCGCAAGGGATCGGAATTGTTAGGGTAAATGAAGTTAGTACGGGCTTTGATACCGCGCATAGCACGAGCAGCACAGTCATAAGCACAAGCGGCCTCCTCGGCGGTGTCAAAGGTGCCAAGCCACCGACGTTCTTTGGACTGGGGGTCTCTTATCTCGGCCGCGTAGCGTCCCCAGGGACGGCGTCTGACGCCCCGGTACCTCACGGTGGTTGTTCCTGAAGAGGTTGAATCCTTAGTGAGTGATCTTTTGGTTGGGGTGGTGGTGATGTTAGATGAGCATTTTCTTTGTGTTGTAGCATCGGACTCCTGGAGGTTCTTGAAGCGTCGGAGCGCGTTTTCCATGGTATTGCTTGTAGGGAATTTCAGACAAGCGTTTCTTTGTGGGTTTTTATTGAGGAGCCTTAGAACTGACTCTGAGATTTAGCACCTGGTGAACGTTGAGGGAAGGGTGTATTTATAGTAAAAAATGACAGGAATTCGTGGCCTTTCCGTCTAAAATCTACACACCTCATTGTCTAAGTGGTCGTATATAGGGTCCCAAATATTACCTTATATTACTGGGTGCATACAGTACATTATCGTATATACCCTTCATAAGTGGGATTTTTAGTGCATTACCTGTACGTTGATGACATTATATGCTGAACCAGAAAAAGAAAAAAAAAAAAGGAGAAAAGAAAAGTTACAGAGTAATATTGAATTCGTAGCTATGTTATCAGATTTTTTCAACGTGCAATAAGATTACTTGCTATATTTATGCTTTTATATATTTTCGACGTGTTTTAATTACCGATAATTTTTGGCATGATATCGTATTGTACATTATATTTCTATCACAGAAGTATGTTAACAATTCATTAATTATGTTGGAAAGACAAGACGTGTATTATCTTAGGAAGTCATATTAATGAAATGATATGTAAGTACTGATATATCACATATGTAGATTAGTATTGGACAAACATTAATAATATTTGGATACATACTCATAATAATGGATAATTTTAAATAATTATCATTTATATTTCCTCAACTTATCTGTTAAGAAATTTATTAAATAAGTATTATAAAGATATCCTGTACAATGTAATCAAAGAAGCAACTTCAAACAAGAGTCGAATTTGGATGTATCTAGTGTGCTACCATTAGTAATGTCTCGGTGCAATTTTTTTTTTTTTTCCTCATTGTGTCAAATCATTCAAAGAATGAATAATTTAGACTAATTAACTGAAAAGTTTATTTGTTCGTAACAAGTAGCAAGAATTTCACGGCCACTCTAGTTTCCTACTGAATGCTTCGGTTGGTGATAAAATTCCACCACTAAGCAAGCCTATATAAAGCTTGTAGTACGCTATTTCGAATGATGAAAAATATGAGAGAGTTATCTTCTTGCAACAAGATAACCATGCCTTTTCATCTTCTTCAACTTGATTCACCGAGTCGTTTAGTTATTCTAGGTTCCAACTGGATTGTTTTGCATCCACGTAACGGTAATTATTGGCATAAGCTCGAAAAAAGATATACTAACACTAATATATTACTTATTTTAATTAATGATAAATAATTATTAATAATATTTAAATATATATTAATTAAAATAATTAATAATTTAAAACTCAAAATACTAATATATTATATATTTTAATTAATTATAAATAAATATCAATAATATTTAGATATATACCGATAAAATTGGCTAATGATTCGAGATTGGACGCTCTTTTCCCTCTAACTTAGCTACAGCGATATACAATTAAAAATGGGTCTGGATTTTACTAAAGGAGACGCATTTTGCACAACTCTATACATGTCTCTGGTTTTTAATATGACATCCACCTTTATTTACAAGCTCTTTGAAGCTATTTAGTACAGTAAATACCAAATAAAACTTTAAACTTTAATTTGGGGTGGCGTTTTGGTGATTCAATATTGGTTGATGTAGATTTTAATTTGATGAGGACTTTTGTGCTTCATATAGAAATTTATATGTATGCTATGAATATATTTTTTATTATGATTATGTGGTACATTTATTCAGTTATTTGTAGTTTTAAAATAAATTTATGTAAGCTACTACTCTTATTTATTTATTTATTCTTTTTTTTTAACTAACAACTATATATATTAAAACAGTTAGAAATGGGGGAAAAGAACACGATACTTCCCGTTAAGACTAGTGTTTATTATTAAAAGTAGGATTTTTAATATTATACTTTGAGTCTCAAGAGCTTATTAAGAGTTTATGGTAAATGAAGTCTAAGTAACAACATATATGACCTATGTTATGATACTGGAAGCCTCATTTTATGGATGAAAACTTATGGATCTCGTCAATTTTATGGAATAACTCTATACAATGTTATTAAAAAAATCATCCATAGGTTGAAGAGTACCATCAAAACATAATAAAATAAATATGTTAATACTGAAATAACATATACAAGTACATATTCTTTAAATTTCATTAGGATCCCTCCTTAAGGCAAAGAAATTATTCTTCAAATAGCGAATTGAGAAGACCTCATTTGTATATGAGAATATATCTTATAATATATTTAAAGGAATCTTTTTTTTGAGCAATTAAGTCACAACATTCTTTTAAGATTAGTTGGAAATAAAACTTCCTTGGAACTTTCATAGATAAGCTTTAACTAGTGTGACATAAACTAAATAACTAACTATTTAGAATAGTCTTTTCCTTGATTGAAGTGACAAATAAGCAAAACCCTTCATGTCCATCATTGCCACCTTCAATAACAAGTATTTACAAATAAAAGGAAAACAAGTACCTTAAATTGAAAAGAAAAATCTTAATGTATTAAAATTGATAGATCAATCATATACTTAATTTAAGTAAACTAGAAAAATCATTTAGAATATGCAAATAAAAGTATATATCTTAATTAAAATGAAGGTTAGCTTCTTTTTTATTACTTAAGTTAAAAAGCCCTTATGACACAATATTTGAATGGGCCTTTTAGTTAATATTACAAATCATTATAAAAAGAATCACCTAAAAGTATGACCAAGGATATAATGAAACAAAAAATAGTAATATGAGTTAAGAAATATATCTGCAACAATTGAGTAAATAATATAGTTTGCATTTGAAAATTATCTATTAACTTTTGTAAACACTCAATTTTTATCCCTTAGTAATTATAATTAATTTTTTTAAAAAAAAATAGGCTCTTAACTCAAAAAAATAAAATAATAAAAATTGAAAAATGGCGAAAATACAAAAAAATGAAAAAGAAAAAAATTATAATTTTTTTAAAATTATTTTAAGGTCAATCAGTCCAGTTCAAATAGCTTTAGAGAGTTGTTTGGTTTAATTACAATTTAATTGTATTAAAAATTAAAGTATAAGTCGACGAGCTAATGAATAAGTATTGAAGTAGTAATATGAAGTTAACTTAAGGTTATAGGTTTGAATCTCGTTAAATACTTATGTGTCTTTTATTTTTCTATCTTTTTTATTTTTATAAAAAGCAAGTTGTGCATACGGGATCCACATCTAATCAATTTTTTTGAATCTAATTAGTTGGATTTGAATCATTGTAAAAAATTTAAATCTAGTTTAATTTTTATTAAATTATCAATATAGATTATTCGAATCTAATTTAATTTTTATCAAATCAAATTGATATCATTCTAAAAGATTCGATACAATACGATTCATTTCGGACTTTATAAATACAAAGTACGTGGCGTAAAAGAAGAACACAATTACACACTAACCCAAAAGACCCTCTCTCGACTAGCCTTTATTCACATCACACGACCCTCACTTCACGAGTCAGCTGTACCTATACTTTGAGCGAGTGGTCGTCCAACACATGAACAGCAACCAAAATTAAGCTAACTGCACAACCGGGCCGAAGTTCATTCCTTCATTGCTATACATGCGCCAGATCTATACATTGTGAAGACAGTACACAATTGACCGGCACATTGAATAGCCACTGCACTTCGTATACTCCACTACATATCACCAACGCCTAATCCGCAAGTAACAATTCCAGACACAACATTGACGAAGTCTACCATGCATAGCACTGACGACAACCTCCAATGCAGCATTTGAAGAAAAAGCAAGTTGAATAGCTGTCACCCATCGTGCTTCACTGCTGTTGTTTACAACGTACGCTGCCCACTGCACCGATTAACTGCATGTACAAGCCGACTCCGCAACACCCAGAGGCTGCTGAATAGTCCACTGTAGCTCCTCACCAAACAAAACGACTAAGGTTCAGTTTCTTCAACTTATTTATTTATTTGTTATTATTATTTTATTCATATAGTTTATTATTATTATAATCATGTTATATTATTATTATCCTTGGTCATATAACATAATATATATAAGATATGTATATATTAGGAGATTTTTTTTAGTATTCATTTTCTTATATATATCAAGTATATTATATGATATTATTTTATTTAGATAAGTGATTGTTTAATAAGTAGAGATATAAATAGATATATATTTATATATTAACTTAGGTGTTCCTTTTTAGCATTAGTTTTCTTATAAATTAATTTTTTTTTAAGTAAATGTCTATTTAAGAGTAATAATATGAATATATTCGTATATACATATATATATATATATAAGTCTACGAATTTTTTAGGATTAGTTTTTTTTTAATGATTTCTCACTTAGAAAATCAATTTTTTTAGAAGTAACAATTAATAAAAAAGTCAATAAGATTTTTAAGATGTTTTAGAGAGTCGTTTGATTACTTACGAGTTAAAAAACCAAGGATTTTTTAAATAAATTTAATTAATTAACAACGTAAACATGGCCAGTTTTCAAAATTAAAATAAACCAATACATTAAAGTTTTCAAAAAAAACTACAATTGTCTAATCCTAGCTAGTGCATACGTAAGCACCTTTGGAACGATAAAATCTGTAGAAATTTAGTTTTTTTTTTTTTGTTTTTATTTTCTTAAAAATATAAAAAAATAATAGTTTAAAATGATAAACCTAATTTCAGTAAATAGATAGTGATGCCTATTAGGATTTAATAGATTAGCTCTCGAATTCGGAATCCTTTAGTTTATATTAAATTGAAATAAAAAACCAATAACTAAATCATAGTTAAACCATCAATTTCATTACAGTTTCTTTTCTTTTTCCTGACTTTAATTGGGCGGCGACTTCAAAATTTTTTTAATAAAAACCAAAATTTTTCAATTTCTTTAGTCGAGGATTAATACTGAATAAGTTTAGGTTTTGTATTAATCAAAAAGTAGGAAATTAAATTAAAATAAAGAAAACCAAAATTTTCCAGTTTCTTTTTTTTTTTCCTGACTTTGATTGGGTGGTGACTTCAAAAAGTTTTTAATAAAAGCTAAAATTTTCCAATTACTTTAGTCGAGAATTAATACTGAATGGGTTTGGGTTTTGTATTAATCAAAAAGTAGGAAATTAAATTAAAATAAAGAAAACAAAAAATTTAGGCTCGACAACTTCATATTGCTTGAGTCTACTTATTATTAAAACTATTTTAAATTATACTAGTGCCAATTAGATAAAATGAAATAATACATACTTTTTTTTTCCCTTTTCTTCATTAATTGATCCACTTTCAACTCCTTTCTCTCATATGGTGGACGTCGCTTACTTAGAACTTTCATGCGAGAAAGTAACTTGTTCTTCGAACTAATTTTAATAGATAACTCATTACCTTCCATGATAAGATTTTTCTTCTTCCATCATCAATAAACTTCATTAGAAATTCATATTTTTAAGTAGATTCTAATGCAATCTTTGCAGTTTCAAAAAAGTTCAAACATAATTTATCAAATAACTCGTTTTACTTGGTTCTTTCCTAATCTTCATAGCAATTATTTGCATAATAATATTTCTTTTTTAGATCGTTTGTCCATCTTGGTAATATAAATTGAGAAGGAATTTCTCGCATCGTTCTCAATAAGGATTTTCACAATATGTTCATTAGATTATTCCTTTGAACTCAAATAGGCAACATAAGCATTTCATATCCAACTCATTAGCATTATAGAGCATATTTTTGATATAACTCTTTTATTCAACCTACTATCCTTCGCTTTTAGTACATTTGTCATTACAAATATAAAGATTATACCACCCTTCTTTTGTAACTCAAATTACAAAAGATTATAGCTCTTAACTCATCTTGAAATAATAGAAAAATTTCATTCATATAACTCTCTTAGGATTGTTTCTTAATATAAAAATTAGTTATTAAGTTATACCATGAATTCAAAGAACCATGATCTGTTGTGTTCTCTTTTTCCACTATACTCTTTAAAGCACAATCATATTGTTTAATAATTTCTTTAATGATGTCTTTAAACTCACATAACTGTAAAAAAAAAAAAAAAAGACATTCATACATTCACTTCTTTGAATAGTAGACATCCTAGCCCAAAATAATTTTTTCACGAAAGTAAGGATCCAAATGATTTAAGTATAAGAAATTCAACCATATATTGTTTCCAAGATTGTACTCTTAAATCATTCTAAACCAATTGCTTTCAAATTCATTGGGTTAGGAAAATTCATAAACATTATTTTTTAAACACTTAATCATTTTGTATTCGGCCAAATCATGCAATTTTTCTGGAATTTTTTTCATAATATGCTAAAAACAAATATGATAATTGGAATTAAGAAACATTTTAGCTATTGCAACTTGAATTGCTTTACATTGATATATAATTATTCTTTTTGGTGAACGACCATTTATGTAATCTAGTTAACACTCGAAGAGCTAAACATTAGTGTCTATATTCTCTTTTGATAATAAACCATAACCAAACAACATAGGTTACCCATGATAGTTTATTCCAACAAAAAGAGCAAATGTCATATCATACTTATTAGTCAAGCATATATTGTCAAAAGATATAACATCACTGAATGAGTCATAAGTAAATCTTGATGTTGCATCAGCTTAAAATACATTATACATGTGCCCTTCATCGTCTATGTCAATAACATAGAAAAAAACCAAATTTCTTTTCTATATTTAGAAAAAACAATTATGAAGGGCCTTTACATCTCCTATGGCAAGCTTAATTGTCTTATCTTAATAATATAATTTCTACAATATGTCCACCAAATAATAGATTTTCATAACTTCTATATTCAATAGCTAATGAGTGAAAGTTTTTGTTCAACGATATTTCTACTTGGCATTTTACTCTAATCATTTCTTTGAATAAGAATTTATTTTTCAATGAGACTTTAAAATTCATGACTTTCTTAGACTCAAGAGATGGTTGCGATCCAAGTAGATTCTTGATATGTTGTAATTCCTATCACAATCAACAACACATTTATCTTAGCTTTATGGTTTTGAGATAAATGAGTTTTTAAAAGTAGATTATCTGTCCCTTCTCCCCCACAAAAAAAAAAAAGCTAATAAAAAGTATCCTGCATGTCAGTTAACGCTATTTTTTAAAGTAATTTTTTTTAGACACCAAAACCCTTTTTCTAAATCATAATCTTTGAAGAAATCTCAAATTTCCTCTTATAAACTATACTATCCTAACTTTAGAAACATCAACTTCATCTTTCATTTCAGATTTGCTCAAACATTTTTTTTATATATATTTTACATTCACTTTCTTTTTTTCCAAATTATATACTTCCACTTCTTTCCTTAGCATAATATTAAATACCCAAAAAAAGTTGTAAAAAGAATACGTCATATTATATTAATGATATGGAAATCAATACATACTATTTATCATTATATATATATATATATATATATATAAAGAACACTACAGTAGGTATACATAGTTTTACAAAAGAGGAAAAATAGAGGAAACAAATAATATATGCATGCAAATATTATATAGGATATGTTATCTTGGATATATATAAGATAAAAAGATTGAATAAAAAATGAAGTTATCAATCTCTAAATCACCTTCCATTTGCTATAGAAAAATAAACAATGGTGTGAAATTTATAGGATATAAAAAGAGAAAGTACATCCATATTTCATATTATTATTTTAATCATTAAATCCCATATTCTATTTGTAATAAAAATTTGAAATTACTTTTTGTGGAGTGGAACTTCGTGTTATTGACCAATGCATTCATTGAAAATATCATCTACATCATTCATACTCAACTTTTACAATATGCTCTTGGCATTTTTATCATTTATCATATAATAAAGTTAATAGATCCTCCTTATATTCAAAACCCAGCCCTAAACTTATGCTTTAACTCTTGCCTCTTCATGACTAAAATTAAAAACACTAACCCTCTTATTCATACTCAAGTTAGGTGAGTAAAATACAACAAACACCAAAAAAAAAAAAATATAGACACCTTTATATAAATATCAAATAAGTCATCACGAGTATAACATTTATGCAATGATATGCCATTTAATGTATGTAATATCTATCAATATATCTTAATCAAGTAAGTAGATTCTCTTAACAAAATCCAAGCTCATAACATAGGAAGCTTAGGTTTAACATCCTTTTTGTAACAAAAGTCGAGCTTTTTGAAAATGTGACCCTTACATCATTTTTACCATGTCGTGAATGTAATAAAACAATTAACAAGAAATATTTAATAAAACCATGATATATTTAGTTTAATGGATCAAGACATAACAATCAAACTAAGCAAATATTTAGAAAATCTATTCACATAAGACATGCATCTTTCATAACATCATGCTATTATTCACAAGACATGTGTAATACCCTAGAACCTAAGGTGTCATAACCTACTGCATGTCCTTAATATCTATTGTCATGTTAATGCTCTAATTATTTGGCTATTGTCACTAAAATCATTCGCAAAACCTATCAATAGTGCAATAGGAATAACTCTCCATGTACAGATAAGTCATTCCAACCACAATTATATCCATTAACATGATTTATGACTCTACCACAACAAAACTTGCCAACTCTTTTACTCAATACCATAAATCTCATCTCCACGGATTATCAACAACATCTACAGTACATAATTACTAAACACCATACTTCTTAGCACCAACTTTACAAGCAACAAACTTCATCTTAAGCACCTACAGTTGTAAAAATAAAAGAATAAGTCAAGCTACAATACATAATGTACAAGTACACATGGATACCATATTAGTCATTTATAAGCATTTAATGAAAGAAATAACAAACAATAGGTTAATTATCTTGAATTTGAGCTTACATACAATAAAGAGGTGCTCATAATCCCATTACACCATAATCTCTTATAAGTATATAGGTAGATATAAAAATATAAGTCTTTTACTTTACTTCATATATACTATGTTATCCATTGATTGATCACAACATCTATAAAACATGATACTTAGATCTAGCTACATCGTCTCAACAATTAAGTCCACTAGCGAATCTTCACATGAGATTAGCATTGTCTCTTAGACTTAAGATGAGCTCGGATAAGCACAACTAGCAAAACAAGTTTTAAGTTAGATTTGAGTCAATCTGTTTTTGGTTTCGTTTTCATTCTCCCCTAACATGCATAATCAATAAGCATGCATTACATACCTAGAAAGCTAAACAAAACCAATTCAAAAGCTTAAATCATCCATGAAACCTGAATCAAACCACTTGATAAGTACAATAATAAACCCTTCTTAATCTATTAAGCAAGCCAATTTAATATAATTTAAGTTAGAACTCCCAACTTCATTTCCCATTAAGCTAACTCTCACTAAAACACCTTAGTAATCTAATCTAATATAGGTTTAGAGAAGATTGAATCTTTAAGTTAGGAATGTTAGGTAAATCTTAGGATGAAGGACAGGAATTGAAGGAAACTATTTAAAAACAAGGTTAGAAGTAAAGTAAAGTCCCTAACTTGACATGGCTTAATACAATCTAAAGGCAACTTAGAGTCTTAACAATCTAAGCTTTTGGGTAGGATTAGATGTGTATAACTCTTGGGCGAGGTTTGGATCGGGAAGAATCAAAGGAGAACAAGATGGGAAGTTGTATAAAGCATAGCGTCCGAATATTAGTTATTAACATCTAGATGTTAAGCTTAAAATATGCGTAGTGACCTAATGCCATTTTGGCATCCCCACAATCGACCTTTTTCCTTAAGTTAAACTAGCATGTGCATGGTCTTCCTTCTATTGTTCGGAAGTCATGTACTAGAAAACACACAGTCAATTTCAATTCAAGCCTAAAATTCACCATTTTAGCCCTAGTTTTCCCTTACATGACATACTTTAAACAACTTCTAGCTCTGAAGGCTCTATTGGGAACTCCATTCCTTAGGTCAAAAATCACCCACAACTTTGACTTCAACATTAAAAATCTATTATCAAACACTTCTTTCTAGAAAAAATTATAATAGAAGGTTTAAATATGTAAGACTAAGTTCAAATAAAGAACCAATGTTTCAAAATTTTCAAATAAGGAATCAATATTTCAATAAGTGGTTCAAGTAAAGAACTTCATTAACATACAATTATCACATCATTAAGTTAATTAGGTGAAGCCGTTAAGTGGTAAGTGGCACTTATCTAGTGCTTTGGAAATAAATGAGGACAAAATTTATATATATAAAGGCGGCATTGTAGAACACTTTTGCAAAGAAGTGTTCTCGATAGCTTGCTATATCATGAACAAAGTCTATATCAGACTAGAAACAAAAAATCATCCAAGAAAAGTATAAAAAAAGTTTCTAATTTTTACCTCTTTTTTTTTTGAGTCCCTAATGTTTTAAAAATTTGATTTCAATCCTTAACGTTTTCAATTTTTATCAAATTAGTCCTTTCGTCAAACTTCGTTAGGTTTTTTGCCATTATGGACTTATGGCATCACAGTATTGGTCCATGTGTAATTTAAAAAAATAAAATAAAATATTAAATAATGAAAAAAAAATAGAATAATATTGAAAATATTGAACATTGTATTCGCATAGTAACTAGTATTAGCGTTTCTTTCTCCTAACAATCTTTTGGGTAGAATTTCTAGCCAGCCTATAAGGTGCTTACCCTTTAAAACATATTTCGAGTCTTAGCCAACCTGTAAAGGTGCCATCCTAACTCATTTCCTATAGGATCTTAGCCATTAACCAATCCTTCTTTTAGAGTTTTTAGCGAGCTCTTAGGGTGCTTCTCTTCACCAATTTCTTTAAACGAGCCCATATGGACACTTCCATTCATAATCAATTCCTTTTAGCGAGCCTGTAAGGCACTTCTTCTAAGTCAATTAAGGGTTACTAGTCTCCTAAAGACACTTTCGCTTAGGTTAGTTAGCTTAGAGTAGCACGACTAGGTTTTTCAAATCAATTCCAATTTAGGTTTGTTAGTCCCCAAGAGACGCTTCCGCCTAGGTTAGTTAGCTAAAAGTAGTACGATAAGATTTTCCAAATCGATTCCAGTTTAGGGTTGCTAGTCCCCAAGAGGAGTTTTCGCCTAGGTTAGTTAACTCAAAGTAACACAATTAGATTTTCTAAAATTGATTCCAATTTAGGGTTGCTAGTACCTAAGAGACATTCTTGCTTATATTAGTTAGCTTAAAGTAGCATGACCAGATTTTTCAAAATTGATTCCAATTTAGGGTTAATCCCCTAGAAATACTCTAACCTAGGTTAGTTAGCTTGAAGTAGCACGACCCGGTTCCCCAAAATCGATTCTAATTTAGGCTTGTTAGTTCCCTAGGAGCGCTTTGCCTAGGTTAGTTAGCTCATAAGGGCATGACCAGGTTCCATTTTCTCCTTAAGGTCTTAGCTAAGTCAAGGAGTGCTTTGCTTAGGTTAATCAGCTCATAAATGCATGACCAGGCTTCATTTCCTCTTTCAGTTTCTCAACCAGCTCTTAAAGTACCTCCTCTCTCTTTTACCTTCCATCAAATCCCTAGTAGATCAAATCTTAGTTAGCTAGCTAGTTAGTTATAGCGGTTCTTAAGACAATTTCTACTCTTAGGGCAAAACTAGTGTCTCTTTTATTTTTATAGCAAAGTTTTTCTCAAACTTCACCTAAAAAAGGAGCAGCTGTAGATACCTCATTTTTGCCTTCTTTCATTTTTATATAAGGTAAGGGTCCAAATTTAAACAAAAGCATAAAAAATAAGAAATTTAGAAAAATAGAAAAAATTTAGAAATAAAGTAAAATAATAAAACTTGTAAATAGGATAGGTTTTTTTTTTAATTTAGTATTTAGGTCATAATAGAATAAGATTAGATCATTGGGCCAAGATTTAGATTTAAATCTACGCCTGAGCCAACCTAATTCATATGTGTAATTTGATTATACATATGGTTAAGCATAAGCCAATAGCCTAATGAATCAGCATTTTAACTTAACTTTGAAACTAACATGAGCTTCTGGGTTTGAATCTCACTAAAGGCATAAAAATGCCTTTTACTTTTCAACATAGAGTACTTCACCACATGTCACAGTATAATCACACCCTATGCCCACTATGGGACATGTGACACTGACACATGCACACACCATACAGTCACGTATCGCCACATATCAGCTATATACATGACATGTCATCGGCTACGTATCTTTTAGGATACATAGCACTTTCTCATTGGATGACACAATTAACGTAGCACCACGTCAATGTATTTTCCTTCTCTTTCTCTACCCTTTCCTGTTCTTTCCTCCATTTTCCCTTATAGGAATAACTCAGGGTACTACGTTTCAAGCAGCTTTTTGATCCTTTTTCTTCACAATTTCATCAAATAAATGATGAAATCGTAAAGAACGTATAGGATAATATGCATTTGACCCAATATTGAGTCCTAATACATTCATTTGCCTATTGAATTCAACGCTATAAAACTTAAAAAAAAAAAACTTATTTTTACCAAGAATAGAATTCCTTGATTTAAGCTTCTAAAATGCAATTTGAAGTTTCCTTTTTATCTTTTAGGCGAGAACAAATAGTGGGGACACGTTTTTTGACTAGGAATTAACTTTGATTCATACTCAATCAAGAGATCGCAGCAAAGTCATCCTCCCTCATTCAAACCCTAATCAATAACTTTCTAAGCGTGATCCTTCTTCAATTAGTATAAATAGGAGAAGAGAGAAGTTGAACACACAATTTTTTTTATCTTTCTCTCTCTCTCTCTCCCTTGATAGCTACCTCTCTCTTTCTCTCTGACCACTTTCGACACTACCTATCTCTATGGCCGAAACTGCCATGGTCAGAAAACCGAGACCATACCCTTCTCATCCCATTAGCGACCACTACTAACACTACACACAACCATTGTCGCTAGTTGCATCCCAAACACTACCAAACCACCCCTTTTAGCCATAACATCCTCCTTGCTTGCTCGTTTTAATGTCTAAAAGAGCTAGAACTGCACCTTACCACTGTCGTTGTTAAAGACCATTACTGACCCAACCCAAATTCGATCAACTTGACTTAGACCCAACTGAGCCGGCTTGAAGCCCAATTCTAATTGGGTGCCATTTACAAGTTTGGCCTTCTTATGATATTTCAATTTTGTAATTTTTTATTTATTTAATTATTATATTTTTTATTGTACTTGTAAAAAGAAAAAAAGAAAAAGCGAAAAAGAAAAAAAAAGAGAGAGAAAAGGAAAAAGAAAAATTAAGTAGGTTTTATTTTATTTTATTCAGTAAAATATAAAAAGAAAAAAAATAATAATATATAAATAAGTGAATAAGTAAAGTAAAATAAGAGAAAAAAAAAATCAAAAGAACGTTTTCATTACTTAGAAAAATTTATTTTTAAATAAATAAAGATAATTAATCCTTTTCGAAAACTAGGGCCTTATTTAGAATTTTCCAAAAATAAAACTCCTATTTAGGAATTTTTTTAAAAATTTCCTTAAATAATCAAATCAAATTAAAAACGTAACCTTAATGTGCTTTCAAAATTATAATGAATCTAATAAACTAAAATTTTGTGAAAAGAACTATGTACGTCTGATTCTGAATAGCGAGTATGTAGATACTTTCGGGGCGACGTAAAAGATGAAAAAATTAATTTTTTTTCCTTTCTTTTAGTTTAAAATTATTCAACTAAAAGTAGTTTTGTTAAATTAAACTATATTTCTAAAAAGGTGATCTTAGAAATTAAATCCAAATTTGGAAAGTTATGGTACCTGTAAGGGTTTAATGAATCTAACCTCCAGATTTGTTTCTTTGGTTTTTCAAAAACCTTTTCTTTAAAATCAGTTTTTTAGCACAAACTAATGTTTATATCAAAACCAAATCTATTTGGTTGGTTTTGACCTAAACCATTTCCTAACTTCGGTCGGGTGATGACGACAAATATTTTCAAAAATAAAAAAAAAAACAGTTTTTTTTAAAACCTTAGTCGGTGATCCATATTAAACGGATAAGGTTTGGTATTGATTAGTTTAGGGAAAACTTATTCATAAAAACCCATAAAATATCACGCTCGACAAAAGGAAAAGGGGTGAGACTAATGGCATCATTAGAAACTTCATGATACTTAATAATAGAACATAAATGTGAAAATTCTTGCACATGCTCAATAGAATCATCATTTGGGTCCATTTAAACTGTCTTTTTTTTTTTTAACCATCTGTATCATGCTAAGCTTTAGTTTGAAATCTCTAAGTTACATGTCTAAGGTATTTAACACCAATGAGACAATTCTTATGATCGGGGTTAAGTATTGCTACAATGTACAGTTTTCATCCATGTCAATCATAAACTAATAACTTTTATTAAGTATGCTGCGACCAAGGATAGATAAGGGCTGCAATATTGGCGGTAAGTTCGAACCTATAGAAGGCACAATGTAAAGGATGAATGTTGAAGGGAATCAAGCAAAATCCATGAACTGTTCCTAATATTATGCACTAAGGAACTTGATAGGCTCCGGGGTACCAACTTAACCCGACTGCCAAAGCCGGGGTCATTTACTTGTCAACTCATTATATCTTTTGAGCCGAATAGCACAATTTCTTGCCGATAGAGTACCGAGAAGTATAAGGCCAAGACAACAACCGATCCTTACCTATCCTTAACTAATCACTTACTCGGCATCATGCTTGCTGTTAGGTCGAGGTATCATGTTTTCGAGAGTTAAACTCACTCGGCTAAAGTCTGTCATCGACTTAGTGGCCGAGAGATCACTTTTATCGAGTGTTGGATCCACTTAGCATACCCTGGAGAAACTGTTGCTGATTGACTTCAGAACTCGGTAATTATGGGTTAACTTCTCTGGTGTCTCAGCCAAGCATTGCGAAACTACATCCAAGGCATGCCAAATGACCACATGTTGACTTTTCCCTGTAAAATACACAGTTTTATATTTTTGTACATGTTTGTCTTTATTTTATTTATGGGCTCAATTCTTTAGGGTTTAAGGCTTTATACATTATTTACAATTTTGCCATTAGGATTTAGGATGTACTATAAATAGCAACTTTTGTAACAATACATAGGGATAGACAAAAGATTAATGAAAAACCCCTTTTCAGTCTTTTATCCCGGAAAGCTCTCTCTCTCCCTTATTAGCTCTTCTCAATCCTTTTAGTAAGGATTGTGGCAAGCAACCCTATTACTCGGCCTGGTGTGTTACATCTGGCGAGTCTTAGGTCCATGTAGAATCTAGCTGGTGTATCATATCTGGTTAGGTGGCTCATGGATTCACTAAAACCTTCACTAAACCTACTCTATCTTTTGTTCCATCGGCAAGATTGGACCTACCCTAATGGCTCGCTTTGTTTGTCCTTAGCCCGGTCCATATCATCTTGGTATTAAAGATCAAGGTTCCAGATTGGGCCAAGAGTTTTAGGCATCATATCCGTTCTATTTTGTATCAAAAGTTGTGCCGTACTAATTAGTATGCCAACTAAGTAATTAGATGTCTTGTTTAAACACCTACCGAGCTGTACTCGAAGTTTGTTAAGCTCCTGTGACGTATTGAGCTTAATTGAGTGAAGGAATCAGTGATATCAAATTGACGTGCCCAAACCAAGCTATTGTGAGGTTTTATTTTCCCGAAGCTGAAAATACTTCCGAGCTATTTAATTAATAATTTTCTAAGGTGGTGTTGTATGTATCGAAGTTTGTTGCTGTATTAAGCTGTTGTGACGTATTACTACTGTACTAACCATGCCATTATGGCCAAGTGGCGAACTATTATATTGTGAGCTACTGTTTCCTAAGTACCAAGTCATTGTACTCTAAACCAGTGTTAAAGTTGTCCGAGCTCCTAGTGCGTAAGTGGCCGAGCTATGCTATTTGAAGGTAGTCAAACTACGATTGTGGAATTTATCTGAGCTGTTGTATCCTTGAAATCACCATGTTGGATAGTTCTAGTCATTACCGACGAGACTTCTTATGAAGCTAAGCTAGTCTGCTGAGGTGATATATCTATCTAACATAGCTTATGACAATCAAGGAAAATATGGTTATGACTATGGCTATGAAGATATAAGGGCGAGAGTACCTATGTTTGATGGCTATGGACCCCCAGACGAATACTTGGATTGGGAACTTTGAGTTAACAAAGTCTTTAAAAAGTACCCATGTCTTGAACGTGATAAGGAATATATCATAGAGGATTAACTTTAAGGTCTTGCCAAGACTTGATAGAAGAATAAATTAAGGCGACAGATCCTCAGAGGAATGAGTTCTACATGGAACTCAATGAGACCTGTCATGAGAGAAAAATTTGTACCTGCATCATACTAAGACGAGTTGTATGACGAGTTGTCTACCTTGAGGTAGGGATGAATAAGTGTCTAAGAATTTGCCCAAGAGTATAAAGTGCTCCTTCGGTGATGTGAATTGTATGAATATCTTTCGTGTACTATCTCGCGATTCATGAGAGGTTTGCGGTTGGAGATTACTTGATATATTAACCCCTTAAGAGTAAGGAGCTTAAATAAAGCTATCCAACTAGCCTTAAGAAGAATTCGCCATTGGTACCGACCATTATGATGTGTAGGAATAGCTAAGGGTTATACTTGATCAACTTGAGCGGGTTAAATAAGAAATGAAGCAGTAAAGGAATACTTAAATAGCGAAAGCCGACGAGAAGGAAGGCAGAGGAAAGGAAGTAAAAAAGGAAGAGGTGAAGGTTGCTGGAGAGACGAGTGGTAGAGGTAAGAAAGGTTGAGCTGAATTGTGGTTAAACCCCTATGTTCCTGAATTGATTCCATTACCTACTATAAATGCCACCGATGGTAGCTCCAAGAATTACTAGTTTGCTTTCCTCATATTGGAATCTTGTATCCAAGTCATTTGATAGGCTTACATGGCACCGATATGAGAAAATATAGCATTGTACTTGCGAGTTATTATCAACTATAGATTGGAGTTTATCAGAGCCAAGGTGATAGATACATCTACTGGGGATATGTCATGTTAACCCTTGGGACTCTCCTATTGGAAAGAGTTGAGATGTATAGATGGAAGGAGAAGGAAGAGTCGAATTACGAGGAAGCAGAGGGAATGCTGATTACAGTATAGAGGAGATCATGATGTCCAAGTTAGCCGAGCTTGAAAAGGCAAAAGCACTTGTTAGTGAAAAACCATCTTACATCCTGCTGACACAAGATCTACAAGCCTATAATTCTTTGTATGACCTTGAGGTTGTATGGCTTCCTGTAATTGATAGTTGTTGGGACTACCGAGGTGTAGTTAATTGAATCCATGTTGAGTGGAGGGAAAGATTTGAGATAAAAGGGTGTGATTAATAGAGCCCATGATGAGTGGACAGAGCATCTGCTGGTGATGCCCTTGTTGCAAGAACTGTAGTATATATTATTTAAATTTGAATTTTGTTGATTAGTGTTTGACCCTAGGGGGATTTGAAGCTGCCAATTACCAAGTTTCAGGTTAACACTTCTCTGAGGGAGAGGAGATGATAGGCTTCGAGATACTGACCCAACTCGACTGCTAAAGCTAGGGTCATCTACTTACTAACTCATTTTGTCTGCCGAGCCGAATAACACTATTTTTTGCTAATAGAATACCGAGAAATATAAGGTCAAGATAACAACCGATCCTCTCATATACCTGACCAATCACTTACTTAGCATCATGCTTGTCGATAGATTGCGATATCGTGTTTTCAAGAGTTGGACTCACTCGGCTAAAGTCTATCATCGATTTAGTGGCCGAGAGATCACTTTTACCGAGTGTTGGATCCACTTGGCACACTTTAGAGAAACAACTATCGACTAACTTCAAAACTCGACAATTATGGGATGACCTCTCTAGTGTCTCGACCAAGCACTATGAGACTACCTCTAAGGCATGTCAAATGACCACATGCTGACTTCTCTTTGTAAAACACACAGTTTTATATTTTTATAAATGTTTGTCTTTATTTTATTTATGGGCCAAATTCTTTAGGGTTTAAGGCTTTGTACATTATTTATAGTCTTGTAACTAAGATGTAGGACGTACTATAAATAGCAACTTTTGTAACAGTGCACAAGGATAGACAGAAGATTAATGAAAAACCTCTTTTGAGTCTTTGATCTCGGAAAGCTCTCTCTCTCCCTTACCAGCTCTTATCAATCCCTTTAGCAAGGATTGTGGCGAGTAACCTTATCATTCGGACCGGTAAGTTACATCCGGCAAGTCTTAGGTTCGTGTAGAATCTAACTAGTGCGTTATATCCGGTTAGGTGGCTCACTGATTCTCTAAAACCTTCACTAAACCCACTCTATCTTTCATTCCTTTGGCAAGATTGGACCCACCTCGACGGTTGTCCTTATTTGTCCTTGGCCTGGTCCATATTAGAACCCTAGTAGACTAATCCAAATTAAATGTTGTAACACTTAACTAGTGAAGTTGGGTTACTCGCGACCAAGCTTTACTCAAGAGTTTGGATAAGAGTAAGGATAAAATACACTTATGAAAATAAGCACAAGTTATAGAGAAATGTTCAAATGTATATTGATGAAGATGATGATTATGGTTACAATTACAAGGGTATTTATGCCCCAAAATCCTAAAGCTACTCCTTACAGTAGTAATTTACTAAATGGGGCACCTTACTAGAAAAGTACTAAAGAATATACTCATAAAGGCAAAATTAGTAAAATACAAGAAGGAATATTTGGCCTATGTTCATATAGTATGGCTGTTAGAGGACAAGTGTTAAATCTAGGCTAGCAATAGCTTCATTAGGTGGAAACAAAGGTACAAATAGGTTGGTAGTAATTAAATTGGTAGACATAGAGTCCTTACCATTGGGAATGGGTACGGCCAAGCTGTTGGGTGAGCTTGCCAAGCTGTTTGAAGATTTGTCCAATACTAATTAAGTTGGCTATCTAAGACCTCGAAAGATTATGGGCAAGGCGTAGGAGGTTAGGATTCCTAATAAGTTGGTAGGAGAGAAGTTAAACCATGCAGTTTAAGTCTTTAGCTCGCGATTTGGTCAAGGGTTCTACTAGTCGATTCTCATTACTTACATTATTCCCTTTCAAACTAATCAAGCCTTTACAACTACAATTTATGAAAATGATCACAATATATGTTAAGATTGCATAATCCTAGATCAACTAATTTTGGCCAAGGACAAATAGAAAAAATGTCTAACAAACAACAATAAATTTTCAATGATTACACTCAAGTTTAGCATACAAGTCAGGATCTTTCAGTCAACAATGAGAATAATTAACAGAAGTGTAATTTATTTAAATTAATATACTCTATTATCAACAAAAGAAGAAAATGACCTAGTCTCAAGATCTTTGATCAATCTAATATTAGCATTCCTTTCCTTCCTTAGCAACATTAAAAACTAAATGACTCGATCTCATGATCTTTTGCTAAAAACTTGACTTGCTTTTTACACTTGAAAATTAGTAAGTATTAATCAATATTTTTGAAAAGTAAGTATAATTAGCAACTCCATAAGGTCATAAGTGTATTATAGTAAGGGTAAATCAAGATCGTATCTACAAGGAACAAAGTTAGCTAAGTACTAACAAAACTTTATCGATAAAATGGAAGTCCTACCACTTTTATAGCCTATCCAAAAATTTAAAAATGGCACCAAAATAAAAGACAGAGACCAAAAAGGAGAAAAAAATGAACAGAGTTCAACCTGATAGGAAGGTCAATGAAAGGTTTGAAAACAGTTTAAACTTTCATTATCTCTTATAATTACCTCAAGAAACTCTCAATAACTCTCAAAATAGCTTAACATGTCCATTGAACATAATACTCCTAAATCTATTAATGATGAAACTTCACTAGATGAAGAACTTAATGCTCTTCATGAAATTACTACTGTTAAGAAACTTTTATATGATTGTAAAAGAAGAAAAAAGAAAGGTTCAAAATATGTAGGGCAAAAGATAATAATTTTTACAATGTTAATGAAGTGTTATGTTATTTACAGACAAAACCCATAATGAGTTATTTTTTATGAAAACAAAGAGGGGAGAGAAGGACAATATAAAGGAATAGTAGAACAATGTAGAGAAAAATGAAAAATGTGCAAATATATAAAGGAAAAATTTTAAGAAATCTAGAAAATTGAAATATAAAGAAATAATCAATCAAGGGGGAGAGTGAACGGGATAGAGAAGTAAAAAGTGAAATGAAGAAATGTTTGAAATCTTTGAATTTAAGTAAAAAGGAGGAGAAATCAGATAAGTTAGAGAGAACATAGAAAATTTACAAACAGTTGAGAATTTAAAGACTTTTGAATTAATTCAAGTATCAAGTACTTTACCTTAGCAATTTATTTTCTATACAAGTTCCTAATCATCATTGAAAAAATAAAGATTGTTAGAATCTCCTTAAAAGGCATTTGAATGATAACAAAACATATATGCTTAATATCACTGATCAAGTTATCAAGTATACATAAATGACTATTTATCCTTAAACTTAAAGGATTGAGTGGATAAAGAATAGTTTAGAACCATTATTATTCAAAACTTGGATATATTTTAGAAGACTAGCTTTGTCAAAAGCACACAAATACAAGTTAAACAACTAAAAAAAAAAAGTTGAAGAAAGAAAAGAAAAGTTTGAAGAAAATATAAGATGAATATTCTAGGCACCCCATTTTTGTCTCCCTATAGTTTTAGGATTATTTATTATTTATTTTTAGAATAGGGAAAAAGGGTTCTAATTCAAAAAGATACAAAAAATATAAAATTTCACAAAAGTAAAAAAAAAAAGAGAGAAAAAAAATGATAGATCTTTTCTTTTTTTTTTTGGAAAATAGAACATTTTAAGTAAAATGGATTTTTAGATGAATAAAATATTTTTAGGAAAATAGTTTTTAAGAAAAATAGGAATTTAAGACTGTGTTGAATCATTAGATAGATTGATTCATTTGGGTAGGTTTTTAGAATAAATTAGACTAGTTTATGGGTTAAGTAATATTTAGTTGCACAATACAATAAAGCATGGGCTAACAACCCATCTAGTTTAACACTTAGACTTAGCAAAGCATATGAGAGAGAGGTTGTGGGTTCGATTCCTAGTACATGCGATTAAATGCTTTCCCTCTTTTTCTCCTCCTTTCTTATGCTTTCCTAACTTAACCCCCTCTATTCATGGCCAAATTTGATTTGATTTTCTTTACAGTTTCACCAAATCAAAGGTAAAATCATGAAGACCTCATGCCCCCCTTTCGAATGAACCGAAAACTTATCCAGATTTATCCGTTTAAGGGGTCAAATCAACCATTAAATATTGTAGAAATCTTGAATTTGAGATGTAAGCTTCTTGCAAATCTATAAAATCTGAATAGTCGAAGGAAGTTTAGAAGCTTCTTTTTGCTTTTGGAAGCAAGGAAATCACTCTACTAGTAATCAAGCTTCCCTAAATCTTATACCGTGCCTCATTTTCAAAGAATGGCCCGAAGCGTACAATAATGGTTGATTTGGCCATTATTACTCCTTCGAAGCTCGATTAAACTTGGTTCAATATCAAAGGAGCCCCCCCATTCTCATCTCAGGATCATCAGCCCTCAATCATCTTCTTCCCAATCCAAATCACTCAAGAAAGCACACACCTAACCCTTTCTCTCTCTAGCCTCAACTCAACTCTCTCTCTTTCTCTAGAATCGATTCAATCTCAAATCATTTTGACCTAAGTTCATGCTATCATTAAGTTCCTTAAGCGTTAAGCTCACAAACTTGATGATCACCATTAGCTACCGTACCCCCTATTGCGACCATCATCATCGCCTACCTAAACCCTAGCCATCGCTACACTACCTTCAAAATACTAACTTTTGGCTACTCCCACTAAAAAACAACACTACCAGTAGATTCTCCACCCTAAAAAACCTAACACCCAACCACTTTTTGAACTCTAACAACTACCCATGAAGCTCGGTCACTACCACCATCTATGGACAACTTTCAAACAACTACCAAACAGTTGCTTTACACCAAAGCACCACCACCAAACCATCTATCACCAATATAATACCGATAAAAAGTGGGTTTATCCACTTCAAAAGCTATTACAAACCATGCCTAGTTACCCTTATCAATTGATGTTACTACTTCTTGCCCCTCACATGCAGTGCATATATTCAGGTCATACTCAACTCGTCCTTATTTAAAGACTATACAACCTGCGTACCCTACTTGGAGTTGGTCCGATTATTTATTTATTTATTTCGTTTACTTATTCTCTTGTATTGTAATAATTAAAAGAAAAAAAAAACAAGAGAAAGGATAAAAAAAAAGAAAATAAAAAGCAAAGAAACAAAAAAAAAAAGATAGAGCTTTATTTTTTATTTATTTAGTATGCCTTGGTCAAATGAAAGAAATAATAAAATAATTTTTTAAAAAAATAATAAAAATATATGTTTCATCACTTAGAAAAAATATTTTTTTTTTAAAAAAAATGCCTAATCAATAAAACCATTTCCAAAAATAGGATTTTTTAAAATTTTTCTTTTCAATAAATACTAAAATAATTAAGACCCTTTTAAAAAATTTTCATAAATGAAAATAAATTAATAAAAACGTAAACTTAGCCTTTACTTCAAAATTAAAATTAACCAAAAATAGTAAAGTTTTCTATAATGAACAACGGAAAGTTTGATACCTATTAGAAAGTACGTAAGCACTTAGAGGCAACTTAAAATAAGAAAATTATTTTTATTTTCCCTTTCTATAAATAAACTTACCTTTTTCTTTTTCCTTTTTTAATTAATGTTCTTTAGTTGTGAATGAAGGATTAGCTAAAAGGGTATTTAAAAAAAAAATTGATTTAAAAAAGTGATACCCATTTGAGGTTAAATAAGTTACCCCCAAACTCAAATTCTTTAATTTAAAAAAAAATCATTTTTCAAAAGTAATTTTATTGCAACTTGGTAGCTAAGTTATAACTGATTCACTCGATCAATTATAACTTAACCTTTCTTTCTTTTTTCCCTTACCCCAATTCAGTGGCGAATCCATTTTTCTATTTTAAAAATCAAATGAAAACCAAGTTTTTCTTAATCCCTATCAAGAGTTTATATTAAATGGGTATAAGGTTGGGTTAAGGAAAATAATAAAAACTGAAAAAATTTAAGCTTGACAAATATATTTCAAAAGCTGAACAACCTATAAAATACATAAGGAAACAATGATTAAGTCATAAGTTATATAAATGAGATAAGTACAAAAGAAAAATTAATCTAGAAGTTGAAATGTATTCAATGGACACATTAGAAGCTATTCAATAAAACAAAAGAAAGAAAATTTTGTTGGAAATTACAAGTCAAAACTCAATATTAATAAAAAGATATATTTCGATAATATATTTGATCAATCAAGGAACCTATACAAAAACGAATCAAATCTATTTGAATTACTGGCGAGAAGAGGGGGAGCACATTCTAAAAGAAAGAAAAGAAGTAAGTTAAGATAGTACATACCAATGGACAGCTAAGAAGATTTTATGACAAAATATAAAGAAGATTACAAAAATTTGAAGATAACGGTTATGACCAAGAATACAATACTTGAACATTGTATTGGAAGTTTATATAAAGACTGAAGAATGAAAAATAGAAGCACAACTACTACAATGAAAAGAAAGTGAGCAAGAAAAGTTCTTTGACAAAGTTATTATTTTAATAAGTGAAAGTGTTTGATTAATTGTTTCATGTAAGAAACTAAGCTAAAGTATGAGAAACCACATTGTAATCCTCAAGAGAGCACCTAAAGTCTTTAAACTTAGTGGTGAATTATTTAAGAGAATAGCGGAAGAGACTTTGTAGACTTACATGTCATGCTTCGAAAAGGTGAAGTCTTAATAATCCTACCGTGCAAGCCATTTTAAGATAGAAATTGTCATTACAGTTGCTATCTTAAACCTAGTTCACATTAAGTATACTCGACTCTACCCCTTTAAAGCATTTAACTTGATACCTATTTGACATAAACATGTAGAGTAATCATTTGAAATAATTTGAAAAAAATAAACTTATAATTTGACCTTATAAAAGAGTAGTACTAAATCTCATAGATACCTATTATTTCATATACAGACTAGAATATTGAAAACTACCATGCCTCTCGAGGACTCCTATATAGTTTTCCTTAAAAGATAAGAAAGTTAATACTAAGAATAGTAACCAACCATTTCTTATTGTATCTCTCTCCTTATTCCAGTTTATTAGTGTTCTAATTTTAGGTAGGCACTTGCAAGGTTGTCAAACTTATAATTTTACCTAGAATCATTAGGGCATCTGTAAAATCAGAATGTAAAATCGAAATATAGAAACATAAGTTTCTACAACTTATGTAAAATAGCTTTAAAAAATTATTGATATACTTATATTAGTTATTCAAAACTTGAAATACATGATAGAAATAAGAAAAAGAAAAAGAAAAAGAAAAAGAAAAAGAAAAATAAAAAATTAAGTTTTTTTTTTCCATGAAAATTCTCAATATATAATCTAACATGTACAGACGAAAGATAAATAAAGTTGAAATTAAACTTTTCCTTCTTTTTTTTAAGTTGTAAATTAGAAAGAATCAAATATTTTAACTCATTTTAAGTTATTAACATTATAAAATAAAGTATATAGTTTTCTTTGTAAACTTTGTTATTGGAATTGAAACTTTGATAAAAACTATGAATAAAAATAAAAGATTAAGAGAGAAAGAAAGAGGTAAAAAATTAGAATATGATATGATAGATGTTGTAATGCTTTAATAGTTGACGGCTTATAAAAGATTAGTTATATTTTTTTTCCTTTAATCTTTTAGTTTATTCAACTCAGATATTTAAAATCAATAAACTCGATAAAAAATGTAAGTTTCTATATAAAAAAGTTTCTATACCTGAGTTAATTCAGAAGAGCCATCTAAAATCGTAAGCTCGTAGATTCACATGGGTAAAATTATGATTTTGATAACTATAGGCACTTCTAATCCATTTGGAACTTGTAAAACAAATTATAGGGGAATGAGTGATAACTTGCTCAATAAGTGGGGCAAAGGCAGAAGAATGCATTTAGCACATCACAAGCAGTGTTTTCAACCAAGTTGGTTAGATGCGATGCATGTACAAGCAAATATCATTGCATTATGTTAACCGATCCGCTGTGAGATTAGAAAAATTATGTTCACTTTAATTTAGGTTAAGGAGATTGACATTGCACACTGGCGAATTGAAACCAAACCGAGACTTATGCAATAGAGAGTACCTTCCGCCTGTAACTACGTTCGAACCACGGCCCCTAACCTTGCCATAACCTCCTCTATTGTCACTTAGTTCGGCTAAGGGTAGGGTAATGACCATTTTTGCTATCCTCATCGAAGAGAGTCCATGCTTGGCCCGAAAATCTTAACTGTTACCCCTAGTAGGTTATAATGCATATCAAGTTAGATGCTAAGCCGAGTTTGAGTTAGTTTATTTTTAAGATGATCAACCAAGCTCAAACAATTCAAGCATAATATTTGTGAAACAGCCATAATATAGAGCTTAGCTCCTTCTATAGTAAATTGACTCCCAAACACAAGTACTGCATACGCATATACAGCTAACTATAGTCACAAGTAAATACATGTTAAAGTCTCTAAATATTTTGAAATAATATCCTAAAATACTATGAAGTATTGATCACAGTTACTTGTTTTGATACTTACTACGAAAGACTCGTATTGTTAACACTTTGTTCACTAGAAGACCTTATATATATATATAAAGTTTAGGCTTAATATTCATAAAAGTTATAAAAACATTAAAGTTCTATCTATTTGTATTTAGCTAAATAGTTATATATATATATATATCTAAAGTATGTCATTATTTTCCTTATATGATGAGCTATAATTTTATTATAAAATTTAATTTATTAAGTATCAATAATATATACCGTTAGACTATTGCATATAATATATTATTTCGTTCGTATCGAAACATACCGTTAATCAATCAATTTACGTTTCAATTACGATCAAGTTATCATAGTTCATGAATTCTCATACTATTATAAAGATATAGGTTATATTATCTAGGATTATTTGATTTTAGTGAAAGTAGTGCCATTGAGTTCATACATACCTAAGGATGCATATTATGGATTCTATTTCAAGAAATGACTTCTAAAGGGTATTTTGAGTTTTTACTATACTTATACGTACCTATAATAAGTATTATCGTATTATCATTATTTTATGTGAATGACTATATGTTTATATAATTTGCTAATATAACTTAATAATATAAGTATTATTTAATTCTAATATGTATATAATCTACTCCAATAATAAAAACTATCATTAAATATATTAAAAATTCATTTTTACTAAATCTAACCATCATGTGCATATATAGTTTTTATTTCAATATTTATCACATTTTAACCTATTATTACTAAAAATGACTTTTGGTTAATAATTTAAGCTATTTTACTACATAAATTAATAATAAATAGCTTATGTTTCCAAATAATTCTAGAAAAATTTCTATAGATTTCTAAAAATATGGGAAACTCAATCAACATATGGTTACATTCTATCATGCTCATCGCTTAAATGCTTGTAATTATAATTTTACCCTTAAATTGCATTTAATTAACCAAATATTTTTATTTTTATACAAAATTATTTCAAATATATCCTAATACCATTGCAATTCACCAAAAGTCAATACCTACCATTTCCATTAATTAATTTCATAAAAGCCTATTTATTCCACCATTTCATCCTATTTCTAGCTATTTTTAGAGAAAAAAATTACATTAAATACCAAAAGTACCTAATTAAAAATATGGCTACATAGAAATTAAATATATATTACATGTATTTTACATAAAAATTTTGAGCTAGAAATTACATCGTTTAGGATATTTATTTTGAAAGTCAAAATTCGAATGAATAGTGCTTTCTTAAGCATGTACATAAAATAATTATAATTTCACAAAAATAAAATTGCAACATGAAAGTATATCTAAAATAACCTAAATATAATATTTTTCATAATTTTTTGATTTAATTTAATATTTTTAGAAATTATAAGAAAAATAAGGTAAAAAATTGACTGACTTATTCATTGGTGCTTTAGCCACCGTTGGCCAACGGGGCTATGTCAGTCGACAAGGGCGCTGGTGGTGCTCCATGGTGTTGGAAGGGTGTCACAGCAAATCATTATTTGGTTTGGGAACTACCTAGGCTCAAAACTTACTTTGTTTTTCTTATTTTTTTTTTGTCAAATTTTTCTTAAGTTTTATTGGTTGCCAAAATGTTAAATTTAAGTCTTAGTATCCTATTTATAGTGTTTTAGTTAGTTAGAATTTTTTCTTAATTGTTAAGCAATTTTTCCTCCATTGATAAGTGTAAAAATCAAGCATGAGTTATCCAATTCTCATAATTTACATTTAATGCAACTGCTTATCCTTTTTAAGATGCCCCATATTTAATCCAATCATATTCCAGGTTTTTTAATTTAATTTTAATAAATTTTAGATGATATTTTAGGGTATTTCGGTATTTTATATTAGTATTTAATGATTTTGTTAATATACAAGTATATATTCCATATATATCATATACGTAATCAGTAATTATATACATATAATTATGTTTCTAGCATATATTTTATTCTTAAGATATTTTTCTTATTTAATTTTGTGAATTTATCACTTATTATGTATAATTATATAATTTTAGGGTAATTTACGAATATATTTATTATATATACCAAGTATACTCATAAAAATATATGTAAATTCATATAGTATATTATGCTATATTATTTCCTTTTATAATCTAACTAACTTATCTCTAAGTCCTTATCGCACTTTAAGTCGTTCGGTTTTAGGGGTTTTAACTATTTTTTCACTATATTGAGTAATCTCGCTTCTCAAGCTAAAATTGTGATTTTTGGTTATTATTTTTAAAATTTAATTTTACTGGGTTACTTCGACTAACTTTTCCATTATAATCGTAAAGTTTGAGCTTGATTAGATAAGTTTTTCTTGGATGCCCTAAATTGGGGTACGGTTGCCCTAAATATGGGTATGGTTACCCTAAATGTGATTTTAGTAGCTTATATAAAGTAAATCTCCACTATTTTGATTATATTCTTGATATCTTATTGTATTATTGACTTCCAAGTATACGGAAATTCCTCGATTAGGTTTATTACGTTTCTCATAAGTTTTTAGTCTAATAAGTTTATTTTCCCAAATGCCCTAAATCAACTATAAACCTTAATCATACAAGGATAGGGCTTTGTCATAATACTCAGAAGCTTATATCTCGATTGCTAATTTATGAGATATCACATTGTATTGATTGCAAGGTATAGATTGTAAGGTGAAGCAAAGTCATGGGAATTGATAGCTCATGGCAAATCTTGTAGAACTCATTTTGATTTCTTTAATATAGTGGAAGAGCCTAGTATAAAGGACTAGTATCTCTAGTATTCGATGTTGGAAAGTTGGACTGCTTCATAAAGAGAAGCCTTTATAAACTGCTACTCGATCTTCTAATCTCTTAATTTTTTACTTAAATAATTTTTATTATATTTGTTTGATATATTGACTGTTCATGTTGACATGTATATGCTTAGGTTAGAAGTAGATAATATATTGAAAGAACTAAGTCAGATTAAGTATTCAATCAACAATGAAGAAACAAATTAATCATAAGAAAGATCAAATTAAGAATCGTTTTCTACATGCAAATCTTTTTTCTAAGTTTATCAAATTTTAATATGCAAGAAAGCAAGAACAAGTTTAGTCTTTCGTGGTTAATCTTGAACATCATGAAGCAGAAAAGTTTAAAATTTAGATTTTAGAATAACAACCACTTCAAACCCCTTTCTTGATTGTTCACTAAGACCAGCACAACATCAATATAACATCATACGACAATCTCTCTATAGCGCCATGAACAAAAGTCTAAGCTTTAAAAGCTGAAAGCTATCGCTTTAGTGTGTTCCCTAAAAGTGCAAGCCATTGACTTCAATTATATATATAACATAATAGAAACTAAGAACAGCTTACATAAACAAATTTGCTCCTTAATAAAAGATAAGTACTAAATTAATCACAAAAACATGTATATTGAGGCATAACACTTAATAACTAAGCACATATATATTACTTATGCTTCACACAAATGTCATGCTGATGCATATGATAAGCATTGGCCAATTTACCTAAACAAATGGCACTTGGCAGCTTAAATCCTAGGATAAATTTAGTGAATGGCTCTTAGAAAATCGATTTTGAGGTTAATATAAGGATTGATGCTTGGTGGCTCAATTCCATGGAATTTAAGGGATGTAATCTACATGCTATTTAGTACCAAATGGCTTCAGTCCGAAGTCTTTCATTTCTAAAGCATAATGTTAAAGAATTATAGCTAGGTCCTTTCATGTCATGCCATGCCATGCCATAAATACAATCAATTGATTAATTTTCCAAAGAAAAATCCGAGGAAACAAGACAATGGCATAATTGCACACCTATAGCTAAACAAGTATCATTATAGCTTTCATCAGCACATTTATTTGGTCGAAACAAACATGTAAAGCAACTTTCAACATGTAACTAATCATATCTTACACAAATACACATAATACTCCAAGGTTTTTAGAAAACACAAACCAAATACAAATAAACTGCTATGTATTTAGTTCCCAAACCTTACTTTACATACTATTGGTACTATATATCTCATCATTTTACAATTAGATGCAGTACATCATAGCGATAATAGAATAACATTCAAAGCTAAATAGGAAGTTTGAAATATCGTTCTAAATACTCCTATAATATAGTTACAACAAATGCTTATATAGTTTCTAACAAGAAACAAGCATGTAGTCTATAATTTTGGCAATAGTGCATCATAGACGATCTAAGTCAAAAAATTACTCACTTGGATAAGCAAAAACTCACAAGCAAACCCATAAACAAATCTAAGGACCAATTGGTACGTATAAGATTACCTAAATGCATTTCTACAGGTTAGAAGACAGACAAAACAAAACATATAACAGAACTTATGATTCTTTACCCTTTTCTTCTACACTATCATCTTTGAATAAGCATAATTTTCTCATTTCTCATTTGATTTTGGTAAACTTTATATCATCACTTTAGTTCTTTTGAAAATTATATGCATATATCAAAGAACAAATCTATTCAAGTTAAGCAAAATACCAAATGACTTTTAATGACATTAGTTTATTATTTCTATTATAATATTTATATAGTTATCTCATATCAAATTTATATTATACCTATAATCAATTGATTATCACCATTTCCTTTCCAAAACAAAACTAGTTAGCATGAGTATCCTATCGCAACATCAAATCAAAGTCATGTAATAACTCGAATTACTACGAAATCTCTTGCAATTTACTAATATAGAACATAACATTTACTAAATTACATGATAAATAGTAAATGAGTCCAAATAATATATATATACTTTCAATATTGATTGACATAGATATGCAACTAGTTAGCCCTAATTGACTAAAAAATTACCCTAAATTTCTTATTGAAGCTTCCATCTAAATCAAACTAGATGACCTCTTTTATCACAATTAGCCCCTATAAACTATTGCTAATAAGGTCAATAAGAATTTATTGAAAAACCCGTTAAAGGTAACATTTCCAAAATATGGTAGATTAGAGAATAAAAAATATTAAAAATATCAAACATAAAGGCCACCAATTTTTTTTATACAAATTAAATATAACCCGTAAAGAGTCTATAAACCAAAAATTAGCTTAAAATTATGTTGTTAAGGATTTCGAAAATAAAGTTTGAATTTAAATCTGAACAAGGTGGTTTCTTAAGGACCTATTACATCAACCAGAAATTTTATGCATGTAACAATTTCATGTTAAACTATATCCAACATAAGGCCAAACTAAAATTTTCAAAAATTATTTAAATAAATTTGGTATTTTTAATAAATTAATCAAAATCAAGTGAAGATCGAACCTCACTGGTGCTTAGAGCTTCGACAACACCCCTCGATGGTGAGAACTTATCGGTTGGACTCCCTTTGATGCTAGACCTCCAGACCCTGATCGGCTTGATAGCAGACCTCCTCAAATCCCTTGAACCAATTAGACCGGTGCACCTCCTATGATTTCCCTATTTATCTTCAATAATTCCCTATACTTTCACTTGAACTCCTCTTAATTATTGGGGATAATGCATATGCCAATATTTAAACTTTTGATTTTAAATATTTTAATACTTAAAGATTCAAAACTTAAATTTTAGTATTCAAAAATTAATAATTTGTTCATTTGAGTACTTGAACTTTTGATTTTGAGTACCTATTATATGTATAAAGTTTATTAAATGTAGACACTTAAATGAATAAACTTTTAATTTTCAAACACCGAAATTCAAGTTTTGAATATTTGAGTACTAAATTATCCAAAATAAAAAATTCAAGCACTCTTATGTGTATTATCTCTAATTATTGTTATTGATGAATCCCTAGTGTTTGCATGTGGCAATTTTTTGGGAAAAAAAAAAAATGAAAGAAGCAGGGTTGGTGGATTTTTATAAAATGAAGATCCTCGATTCAAGTCCTAAATTAATATCTCCATGGGGTATTGCAAAAGCTTTGGTTTATTTCACCGAGGGCATGCTCCATAAATTGTTGTTGCTTCTCGAATTTTCGATCTACTCTAACCCATCCAGTTTAACTGAAATAAATGTTCCCTAACGTAGCCACTAGATACTAGATTGGGGTGTGAAAGGATCTTTCTAATGTTCTCTGTGTTATTTGCAACGCACTAATAGAGATAACGCCTTTTTTACGGCCGCAATGCTCTAAGAAGAAGTGTAAGGGACAGGGGCGTTTGTAAAATTTATCACCCGTTTTCTTTTTGTTTTTATTGTCTTTTACATCTTCTTGATGATGATTTTTAGGAGAAGTTTGATGAATATGTCCGGCTAATAGTTCTTACTACTTTGTTGCTATATCTACTATTCATTTTACCGATGGGAAAATTACTTATATGCAATTTTAGAATTATTTCTTGTAGCCTGGCCCTTTTCTAACTCTCTCGGCCTGAGCTGTAACAACATGCATAAAACCGATAGGACCTATCTTATTTTCCTTCAAAACATTAAATATGCATAGTTTTTTTAGATGATAATATAAAATCATTAAGCATAACTCAACGTTAAATGACATCCAGCTCAAAGTTTTGGTAATTTTTAAATTCATAACCATCTTTTAAGTTAAAAATCATAAATCAGTTGGATCTAATAAAGCATGTATATATTTTAGTTAATACACCTGCTTTAATGTGAGTTGAGAATCGATCAAACTTATCAAGTAAACCACTCAATTAAAAAAAGAGTGAAATGAATGTACAGTGATATGAACTTAGCACATCTTATTCAAATACCATGATTAGTTTGGATCCACTATCATCCAAGGTAGTAGTTTTAGTCTATCAGATTTGGTGTGATTATTTATTTAATGTACCAGAACTTGTGGACAATGAATATCATTTTGTGTGGGGAACATATCCGTTGATGAGGTTCTTACATGGTATATTTTTCCATTTGCCAAAAACATGCTGCAATTATAACCAAGAAACTCCTTCCATTACTCACTTTGTTGATAAGTAGCCTAGTCTTATATTGAGGTTGCAGAATGTGATCGGAGGAGCGTATCACCATATAATATAGTACACATTGACATCTCGTGTTTACATGTATTAATAGATAAGAAATACTTGTATATTCTTTCTATATAAAGTTTATTACGTATTATTATGACAATCAATAAAATTTTAATATATATTTTTTAAGTAAAACACAATGCTAATTGTTTTTGGAAATTATTCAATTCATCATTATATGTAAAATTTTTATTGATATTTAAATACTGTGATAGGTAATATGTAATCTAATCTTTTTCTAATAGGTGTACTTTTTCCACACTTATGATTTCAGTTTAGATTTGTACAACTCCATTAAATAAACACAATTAATAAGAGATTCTTAGGTGGCTAATCTATTTCACTTAGATGCCTAAGGTTATGGACCAGGAATCTACATGTGATTGAGTTAATCCTTATCGTCTCATAAATAAATCTATTGCTTTCTGGTTAGGCAACATGTCTATATATTGTCACTCAACATAGGAGAGAAAAAAAACCCAACGTCTGTACCAGATTACCAGATTCATGTGTAACATCTTATCTATACCAAACGTGCAAAATTACTTGATTACTGAGTAATTGAAATGGTACGACAGAGTTTCTCTAATATGTAAATTCACGTACATATATTTATACGTAACGAGTCCGATACACGTGTCTAAAGTACATATGACATTGGTAACACGGTGGGTGTTTAATGTTAAATTGCGCATTCAATTTTGACCTAAAGTTTTTATGCATTCATTAAAAGTTATCGTCTTTAGATTCTACCAATATTAATTGAGATAAGATTAGGTTTTGCACAAGTAGAAGAGCCTATAAAATAAAAGATTGTGAGGGACACTAAGATTTATTCGGTATGATCATTTCGATACTTAAATTAGCATAAAGTTTTTGAGAATGTAAATAATGGAGAGTAGAAATGACTCAAGTACATAAAGTATATGGTATTTTACTGTTGGATAGTGGCCTTACATTTAAAGAGAAGTGATGTTGGTAATTGGAGAATAGTTATTGAGAAGAATTCACTTCCACAGGTATAAGAGAGTAGGTATGTGGTAGCCAACATGTTTTGGAAAATTAGGAAGTGATTGTTGACCTGAACCTTTAGTTTGATTTGGAAACTTGTAGCCATTAGAGAGCTATTTTAACTGGGCAGGCTGAACTCTAAGCTTGGGTTGAGAGAGGCTATGGTTGTAGGAATGAGTATAAGTAGATTAGGTTAGGCTTGCTGAACTCTAAGCTTGGGTTGAGAGAGGCTATGGTTGTAGGAATGAGTATAAGTAGATTAGGTTAGGCTTGGGTCTAAAGGGCCTTATTAACACAACACTCCACAACCCCTCCCCCTCGAAGTCTCGTTGTTGTAGTGAAGGCAAGGAGAGGGAAAAATAGGCTTCTCATGTGCGTGGTTGATTTGGCTGGTTATGTGAGAGTCCAAGGTGAAGATGTGGGTGAAGCCAAGGTAAAGGTGTCCGACTTGTTGTCAAGTCAAAGTGGAGGTACCTAAGCCATGGTGAAGCTGAGGTAGAGGGGTTTAATAGGCGTACCAAATCTGATTAGATTACCCTTTGGGTAGAGGTGCATGAGACCATTCTAAGATGAGGCGTGAAAGCTTCGTCCTCTTAGGTCCAAGCAATTTCTTCCACTAAGCTGAGATAAGGCATACGCCTTTTGAGCTAAGGTAATGGGCTAAGGTAGGTGCCTCGAGTTGAGGTAAGAACATTGTAAGTCATTGTTCGAAGTGTCCTTGGAGTGTTAGGCAAGTCTCTTCTTAGAAGTTAAAGGGACCCTGGGGAAACTTTTTGTGAAAGTGGCTTTTCAAATCATAACTTTATCACACTTGTTTTTAGTGCATTTAATGCAACGTAACAGGTGTCCTATCGCAGCAGCATACGTGCAATTGCATGCGTTTTGTCTTTTGAATGTAACCGTCTAATCATAGTTGATTCCACATGTCTATATTGCAGCATCCTAAGGGATTCATATTGATATAGATTCTTGTAACTGTCAATATGTTTCCCAAAGCTTTCGGTATATAAATACCATAATTGTTCCAAAAAACCTCTCTTTTTGCACTCCCTTTACGGCAACTAGTTTCTTCCTCTTCATTGAATCTTCTTCTAAACTTTTTGTAAACTTCTCCTCAAAGCTTCTTATCTTTGATCATCATATCAACTAGCACTAGTGAGATACCTTCAAATGCATCAAAATTCTACCTCACTAACTTTAAGGCCATGAGGAGTGATCCACCCCTAACCTCCCCCCTCCCCCCCAATCCTTGAGGGGGCAGTATGGCTGCCAAGTAGGGAGGAGAGATTAACCTTGTTATCAGGGAGGTGCTTTACGGTGTTTGAGAAGTATCTAAAGTTTGGGCAACGCTTCCCCCTAAGCAACTTTAAGAAGGAACTCTTCAACTTTCACCATTGCAGTATGGCGTAAGTCCCTCCCAATGGGTGGAAGGTATTGAAGGCCTTCTAAGCGTTGTGTGAGTATTTAGTGATTAGGGCTACTCCCGAGCTTTTTAACCATTTTTACATGTAGAAAAGATGAGGTGGTCGTACCTTTAACCCTATCTAGGGAGGAAGTTAGTTTGTAACCTCATGGACTCTATGAAGGGTTGGCAAGACTAATACATGGTGGTCAAGTTGCCCAAAGAGGCAGATTTCTAGATGAGGTGAATTGAATTGGTCCTTAAAAAGAGCTTGGCCCTAGTGATGTTGAGGCCATAAGGGAGATTTAGGCCTTTTTGGCCTTTAGGGATGACAAGGAAATAAATGCGGCAAAAATGGTGAGGAGGTACTTTCGGTATCTAATCTCTAAGCTCTTTCTTAGTATGAAGAAAGCTATGGTGAAGAAGTAGGCTGAAGGAATAGGTTTGTTTCCTTTACAAATGCCTTTGTCTATTGTGCTTGTGTAGAGATGCTCCATCTAATGTATCATTTAATAAAACAAGGGAAGGATCTCCCTTGTATTTTTCTTTTGTGTAGTTTTCTTTTTCCTTATTGCTTGTTTTGGTTCTTTATAGGAAAGAATCTAGCCGAGGGGATTTCCTATCCTTCAATGAAGGAGCTGATGGGGCATCAGATGGCGAAATCACAGCCAACCATGAAAGCCTCTATCCTAAAGAGTAAAGCCATGCAGCTGAGGTTAGGGGTTGGGGAGACCAGTAGGGTCAAGTTAGCAACTTTACCTCAAGGGGTTCCTCTTGGCTCTAGGGCAGAGCCACTAGTTGCAAAGCCTATAGGTGTAGCTCTTCCTTCCACTGCCCATTACTGTGGGGAATGATCCCACTAACGCTAATGACTTGAACATTGAGGTGTTGCCTCCTCCTAGCCAGGAGAAGGAGATGGAAAAGGATACTCCTTAATCTAGAGTGGTTGGGCAAAAGAGGAAGGGTCCTGAAACTTCTAAGGAGGTAGCACTTGGAACCAAGAAGCAAAAGCCTCTAGGGAGGGTACCCTTAAGCTGGACCACTTAGTAGAGTGGCCAATAGCTTACCCCTACAAGTGTGTAGATGAACTTGGGGACAAATTTTTTAACATCCTTAAAAAGTTTAAGTTTCTAGGGATCGAGTCGAACTCATTCAAGGAAGTGCCTTGCATCTCTTGAAATGAAGAGCTTTACCATCACACTTCCGAGGCTGAGACTAAGAGGGTCAGAGAGAAGCTTCTTAGGTAAAAGTGGGAAGTCTGGGGTAATTACCTTACCTTGCATCATCAAACTCTTAGCTACTAGGCTTCCTTGGGGTCATACACACTTAGTGATTGGGCTATTTTCAAGGAGATTGCGAGGGTAGGTAGAGGTGACTCGATGGAGGTGGTGGGCTACTTAAGTATGCTTATCTAATAGGTAAGCCTTCGTCCCTTTGCGTTAACGTGCTTTGTTCTTGTCATGGAAGTAACCTCAGTTTATTTATTTGCAGTACCATGGTTAAGAGTTGCTTTAGCTGAACAATTATGATGCTGTCTGGAAAGAGGTAAAGGGCTTTCAAGAAGCGTTACGTAGAGTTGAGAATGATCTACAGGAGGCAAAGTTTTCTACTAATAAATATTTGGATAAGTTTGTTAAGGCTAACCAGCACTTGCATCACTCTTATGTGCAGGTGGCTGGGCTCTAAGATAATTCAAAGGATGCAAAGCAGGAGAGAAAGGTTGCCAAAGGCGTTACTAAGAAGGCTAATGACTTGAAGGCTCAGTTGGAAGATGAGCAAAGGACTAAGGCTTGTCTCTCCCAAAAATTGGATAAGGAGAAGGAAGCTAAGTTCCACTTGGAGAGAGAGAATGTCGAGCTAAAGGCATTGGTCACCAAGCTGTAGACCGAGGGTGATGAAGGCATCTAAGTGTAACAGTGCCAAAGCTACATCGTTGGAGATAGATGGCCTAAAAGTTGGGTTGGAAGTGTAAGTCTAAGAGCTTTAGGGAAGGTTTTTGGAGATGGAAGAGATCATCTCCAAAATGGAGACATGAGAAGTCATTAGTGTTGTTGCGGTTAAGAAAGCCTTCGCTGACTTTCAATAGATAAAGTAGTGGTTGGAGTAGTTGAAAGACATTTTAGTCGAGTACACTCGCTATACGCGGAAAAAGGTGCTCTCCCATTATCTCGATCTCAAATTGAGCTGCCCCAATCATCTAGATGCCCCAACTTTTAAGGAAAAGGAGGATGCTTAAGCAACTACTAAGGTCTCAATCACCCCTTCTATTGTTTGGTCTGGACATGATGCTTCCATATCCGCTTTTGTCCCGGTAGCTATAAGCTTTGTAATTTGGTGTTTGGGGTTCAATTTGTAAGATTTAGAGCGATAAGGTAAATTGTCCGATTAGATCTAAATTTTTCAATAAAGTTAAGAATACTAGTAAAAATGATCTCGTGAGTTTGGATTTAGGATAATAAATAATAAAATAATTAATTATTATAATATTAAATTATATGTATATTATTCGTTATTTATCGGAAATAAGTAAAATGAGTTTTGATAACTAATGAATCGATAGAGGTAAATTATATATATACATTAAAAATTATAAAATAACTTAAATAATATTTAAAAGTATTTATTTGCACCATATATGTATTTATATGTATGTAGAAATATACGAAATTACTTAAAATACTTGAAATATATTAAAATAATACTAAATAATTAAAGAAAATTCATAAATAATTAAGAAAAAATGTGAAAATTTCTAAAAAGAGGTCATAGCAAGCTAAAAGTTAAATAAGAAAATCAACCAATAATAAACAACTAACTAGAAAGTGAAAAAGATGAGGGATAATGACACTTGTCCATACTAAATTGCAAAAAAATAAAAATAAAAAACCTAAACCTCTCTTATAAATACCAAACCTTCTTCCAAAATTCATTTTAGTTAATTTAGAGCTAGAAAAATTTAGGGAGAGGTGAGAAGAGGAGAGAAAACAATTTTACTAAAAATTAACAAATTATAGTGTAATTAGGGCTTATAAAGTGAACCCACACCCAATAACCACTTAGAGAAGAACGGTACCCACCACCTGATAGGAAATCTACCACCAGGGGCTATTGAAAATGGTGGAGCGATCACTGGTAGCTAGAAGTTAATTGAACAGTGAGTTCCGATTTCCCTTCCAAATTTGTTTAATTTAGTAAAAATATCAAATATATATGGAAAATTATGAAATTTGGTTGCCTTAAGTATTTTTGCATGTATAATTAGAATATCAAACTATTTTTTTTAGAATTTTAAGTGCTTATATAGGTTCCTTAAGAATAGGCTTGATTCCAACGAATTTTGCATAAATTTTCAAAAATACTAAAAAATGTTATTTTGAGCTAATTTTTAGTGTACACATTCCTTATATGATATATTTAATTTAAATAAAAATAATTTTTGATAAAATATACATTTAGTATTTATTAAAATTGTTTTGTTGAATCTATCATGTTTTTCATATGAAAAAAAAATTGGTTTTTAATTAGATTCCTTAATGAATCTAATTTACAATGACTTTTGAAGCTTAGTTATGATTTTGAGAATATTCAGTTTGAATCTTATAATTTTATTTGATCATTTACTTAATTTAAGCTAATTTTTAGCAAAATCGAACCTAAAATCAGTATATTGAAAAATAATATATATTAGACAATCTTAGTACTTTTCATGATCATAATATAATAACTATAATTTATTGAGTATATATTTTCTATAGTTTTAGTGGAGTTTGAGGCATTAGTTAAATGTATTATGCATAATATGCACTAAATATATAGGTAAATTGTATATTTTGGGTTAATTTTATGATTTAGCATTAGTTTGGTTTATATTTTGATTTGGGATGAATTTAGATGTCTTGGAATGTTAGTTGATGATGAGAAATGTAAATTATGGTATTAAAGATGTTAGATGTATGCTTTATGTGTAGATTAAGTAGTAATAAGTATCATGTGAAATAAGAAGATTAAATAAGTGAAAAATATTAAGTTAAATTGATAATTTTATAATAATAAGAGAATATTATAAATTAGGTTTGAAAGGTAAATTTATGAAATTATGTGAAAATATAGGTTATTTTTACATCGAGAGTTGATTTGATAGTCAAATTAAGAACGTAGTGTACCATACTGATCAAAATATTGATTAGGAGCTAAAACATAAATTTAGGATACCTAAGCATATGTAGATGAATTTCACATTTTAGTCTGGAAAGAATTCCTAAGATTCACAAATGAAAACAACAATTAGAAGCTAAAACAAAACTAAATTTAGAAACCGATTTAGAAGTAAAAGCAAAATTAAAGTTAATATAGGTATGTTAAATAGTAAGTCAGAAACCTAAATCAAAGATTAGGTTATATTCGTCAAATAAATAGCAAGGAAAGATTAAAAGGCATTTAAAAGACTTATAAACAAAGGGCAATAAAAAGGTAAATTAGAACCCAATTCAGAAGTTGAATCAAAATCGAAATAAGAAGTGAGTTCGAAACCTAACTAAACAAGAGAAGTAATCCTGAGAGACCTAGACCTAAATCACTAAATATAGTAAGACCCTAAACTAAATATTATTATAATCTATACTATAGAATAAAACCTATCTATAGTAGTTATAGGAGAACTAAAACAATCTTTGTATTATAGAGATTATTGGCAGTGGCCTGTGCGAGTTATACCTTGAGTGAGCACGCAAAGAGTTCAGGTAAGTTGGGATTAATATGTTACTGTATTTCAGAGTACTAATTTGTAGTACTCAGAAGCTTGAAATTGTACTTGGTTATGTTCGCTAAATAGTTGATCATTCCCAGGCTTGCATGTGCTTATTTCTAAGTTTGATGATATGATTATGATTTGCTGTTCTGGTTTGTATTTGTCTAATTTATTTAAAATGATTGAATACCTTAAATTGGATTTAACTAAATATATGACTTGTAAATCTAAATCGGACCTACATAGCAACCCATTAAGGGAAGAATTAGGGTTCTCTAGCCAAATATCGACCCCTTTGAAAGGAACAGTGCTGGATAATATAATGGGTCTTTTCTTCATCCTTAATCGAACTAAGTGACAAGTGAGGAGATGACGGTAAGAGTGAAGTCAATGGTTCAGAGGTAATTATGAGAAAAGTAGTGTCTCCATTGCATAAGCCTAGGTTTGTTCGTGAACTATTGTATTAAATGGAAACTCTATAATCTGGATTAGAGCGAGTATAATTTCTCTAATCTCACAACGGGCTGGATAATGTTGTGCGATAGCATTTCTTGTATGTGTATTACACCTAACTAATTTGGTCGATAAACCTGTTTATGCTTGATGTATAGTTTTAAGTCTTTGTCCTAACTTACGGAGCGATTTGTTACTCATATCCTTATAGATATTGTTGTAGGTGTTATCTAAGAAGCGGTCATATAACTATCATAAGGCTAGCAACTATTAGATCTTGGGAAGTGAGGATATAAAACTGAGGATCAGATCCACTCTTAAGTTTGGATTCTATCTTTAAAGTTTTTAGTATTAATTTATGAATTATTTAAGTAGACTATGATTAGATTACCAAATCTTGTAAAAATACTCAAATTCTTTATTTTAAATATTTATTTTTCATAATTACATAGTTAAATAACATTTTAATTTATGAATTATTTACTTTAAAGCCGGTTAGTCGTGGATGTCTTGTGTAAATTAGGTCTAAGATGTGTAAATTAGGTCTAAGATAGTGGCTAAAAAGTCAACTTCTATCCTATAATGGTTTGTATGGTAAGACTATTACAACTCTATTACTTTGGGACGTGACAGTAGTTCAGTAGCAGGTCACCCCTAAAGGTGCCTCTTAGTGTGATCAAGATTAGGGTAATCATCCTACTGACCTAATCAGTAGCCTTCGACCCTTGCCTCAACTTAGAGCTATGCTTTCCAAGGGACATCGACAGACTAGCCCTTCGAATAGATAGAAGCTTTAGATTTTTTAGAGTTGCCAGAGTTAGTTGATCTGAAGCGATAGTTATTTTTTTTTTCTTCTACTTGTACCTACAGTTGGTGTACTAGCCTAATAATCTTATACTTCACCTTACTAATGAAATTTATAGATTCAATATTTGAACTTTATGAAATTTGTTGAATCGGTATCTGAATTTTCTTTCCTTTTTTTTTTTTTTAATGCTTTGTCCATTGTAACATGGTCTCATAGTCAAGTTATTAGCATTTCATCTTGCTTTGCAAATGGGAGATCCTCTAGTTTGGGGTTGTTTTATCTTATTGAGGTTACTTGAGGGAGATAGGTCGATGAGATTCTGAATTGCTCGGCAAATGGAAGTTTTTGTAGTTAAGGGGTATTTTTCCTTATTGAAGTTACTCCAAGGGGTTAGGCCAATGGCGTTTTGACTTGCCTAATAGGTGGGAGTTCCTTTGTTCAAGGGGTATTTCCTCCGATTGAGGTTACTTGAAATGGTTAAGCCAATAGCATTCCAATTCAGTCGATAGGTAGAAGTTCTTTTATATAAGGGGTATTTTCCTATACTATGGTTACTTGAGGGGGTTAGGTTGGTGGTGTTCTAACCTACCTGATAAGTAGGTCCGTTCACCTTCTAAGGGTTGGGACTTAATACGAGAGAAAGATAAAGAGATGAATGCAAATTAAAGTTTTTTCATTCAAAATTTTATAGATTTTACAAAGTAATATACTATTCAAAGTACAGTCGAAGGTTGTTGGTGTTCCATTTGTGAGGGATAAGCTCGCCATCAAGCCTTTCTAATCTGTATGCTCCATTGTCAAAGCTCTCTCTTACTCTGATCGGGTCTTCTTAATTGGGGGTCAACTTGCTTTGTCTTTTACGCAAACTAGTAGCCTCTAACCTTCGGTAAACCAGGTTGTCACCCTTAAACTCCTTATGTCTAACCTTCTAATCATAATATTGGGTTGCTCAGTGCTATTAGGTAGTTACCCAAGTAACCATTAGATCTTTGATTTCTTCTATAGTATTGATGCTGGCTTAAAGTAGGGATTCGTTGAAAAGAGCATTGAAACTTTGAGTATGGATGTTAGGATGCTCGAGTTTGATGGAGAAGACCACTATTAAACTGAACGCCAAGTGAAAGGGGGTTTTGTCTTTAGAGGTTTAGTAGGTAGTCTTGTACACAAAATGTTGGATAGTTCATCTGCCCAGGTACCGTAGGCTCGATCAACTTTCTTCTTTAAGTTACCAAAGATGACCTAGTTAATGACTTCCACTTCGCCATTTGACTAGGGATGGGAAATTGAGGTGAAGTGTAACATGATATGGTGCTTGGCATAGAACTCTTTGAACCTAAGGTTGTCAAACTGACGCCTATTGTCCATGATGAGGGCATATGGGACCTTAAATCGAGAAAGGATGTTGTTTTGGACAAAGGACTCAACACTTATTTCTATGATGTTTGCCATAGCTTTGGCTTTGACACACCTAATGAAGTAGTTGATAGTGACAATAATGAACTGTCAACCTCTTGAAGCCTTAAGGAAGGGGCTAAGGATGTCAATTCCCCACTGGGCGAATGGCCATGGGCTTGTTAGGGGCTGGAGATTGCTACTTGGCGCATAGATGATAGGGGTATTCTTTTAACACTGGGGGCACTTATGGGCTACGGCTTTGGCATCTTACCTCATGGTGGGCCAATAGTATCTGAGCCTTAGCTTATGATGGGTATATGGCATCTTACCTCATGATAAGCCTAAGCTTACAGAAAGCTCAAAAAGAAAGTGATAGGGAAAGTGCAAAAGGACAAATGCGAATGAAAAAGTAAGTAAAAACACACGAATACCTCTAAAAGATATGACACACTAATAGAACTTCCGATGACTTATAGCACAATTTGATATGACACACGAATCAGTTCGGTCAAGGTCCTCTTATACGAATATAGGTATAGGGGTGTGGTCAAGGGGCAATTCGAGATTAAAACCATAGACCATTTCGAAGGGTGTTTTCTTAGTGGTGTCACGTATTGTACGGTTATAAGCACATTCGACCATTGGCTAGCAGATGTCCCAATCAACCAAGTTTTTTCCTACTGTAGCTCGGAGTAGTGATCCCAAAGTACGATTAACCACCACCGTTTTGTTGTTAGTTTGGGGATGACAGGATGTACTGAATAGGAGTTTAGTTCTCATTCGACGTCACAAGGTCTTCCAAAAATGGCTAAGAACTTTGGATCCCTATCAAAGACTATACTTCTTGGCATGCTGTGTAATCACACGATCTTCTGTAAGAAAAGAGAAGCAATAATCGAAGCATCCTTAGTTTTTGAGCAGGGCATGAAGCATGCCATTTTGTTGAAATGATCCATGATGACCATTATAGAATTTTTGCCTTGAATAGTTCATAGTAGTTCGAGAACAAAGTCCATGCTCAATTTAGTCTATATCTTTATCGGGACAGGTAAGGGCATTGCTTTCCCTTGCTCAGCTTGGTACTTAGCCCTCTTGCACTTGGCATAGCTGTCAACAACTTAGTACACATATCTCCTCATTCTTAGCTAAAAGAATCAACCATTCAACAGTTTTAGGTCCTTTTTTTCTCCAAAATGTCTGGAGAGTCCTCCATTATCGGCTTCCTTGATCAATAGTTCCTATAGTAAACAAGTTGGCATGCATAATTTTTCACCTCAGAATACGTAACCATCCTCTACATAATACTTATCCACTGTCCTTCCACTAACGCATCGTATGACTATGGGTCCATAGTGTCGATCCTCAGAATACTGCTCTTTGATACTTACAAACCCAAATATATGGTTTGTAGTTTATTTAAAAGCGTATGTCGCCTTGAAAGAGCATTTGCAACTACGTTGCTCTTTCCTTTCTTTTATTTAATCACAAAAGTGAATCCTTTAAGGAATTCAACCCATTTCACTTACCGCTTCGTTAACTTTATCTGAATTTAGAAGTACCTTAGCGATTCATGATCAATATATATGATAAATTTTCTTAGCAGTAGATAATGCTATTACACTTGCAATGCTCAAATCAATGCCAAGAGCTCTTTGTCATACACGGAGTAATTTAATTGTAGCCTTTTGACCTTCTCACTACGGAAGGCAATCGGTCAACCTTTCTACATTAGGACAACGTCTATTCTAATGCCTGATGCGTTACATTATAACTCAAATATTTTCTCGAAGTTAGGTAAAATCAACATTAAGGCGGAGGTTAATCTTTCTTTTACCTTGGTAAAGCTCCTTTCCTCCCTTTCTCCCTATTAGAAGTCAGTGTTCTTCTTCGTGAGCTCAGTATGAGGTGTAATGACGGTACTAAAATTCTTGATGAATCGTCTATAAAATGAAGCTTCTATATGGAAACTTTTCACGTCGATACAATTAATAGGAGTTGGCCACTCTACAATTGTTCAGATCTTTTCATCATCTACTCGTAAACCTCCTTTATTGACTACGTAGCCTAAGAATACCACTTCCTTCTGACAAAAGCAACATTTCTTGAGATTGCCGAATAGTCTTTCGACACGAAGGATATCCATTACTTCTCGAAGATGCTTGCAGTGACTCGTCATGTCGTCACTATAGATCAGGATGTCATCAAAATACACTACGATACACTTCCCAATCAGATGTCTCAACACATGGTTCATTAGTCTCATGAAAGTGCTTGGTGTATTCGACAAGCCAAATGGCATTACCATCTACTCATAAAGACCATGTTGAGTTTTAAATGCAGTCTTTCATTCATCTCCTACCCTCATGCAGATTTGATGATAGTTAGACTTTAGGTTAATCTTATGGAAGACCTTATCTCTACTCAACTCATCCAACATATCTTTTAACCTCGGGATTGGATACTTGTATTTGATTGTGATCATGTTCATGGCTCAACTATCGACATACATTCAACAAGTTCTATCCTTTTTTGATACTAGAAACACTAGTATAGTATAAGGGTTGAGACTCTCTCAGACATATCTTTTCTCTAGCAACTCATTGACTCGACGTTACACTTAGAAACCTATTCGAGATTTATTCGATAAGCTGGCTTATTTGGTAGTATGGCATCGGATACTAAGTTAATGCAGTGCCCTATACCTCGAGCTAGGGGTAACCCCTTGAGTGATTATTCTGAGAACAGGTCGGCATATTCATCTATTAACTACTTTATCTCCTAAGGTAGTTTGCCCTGCTCTTTCATTTCTAATAGGCGTCTGACCAACATGAGGGTCGGCTTGTCAGTATTGATGGTCTCTTAGAGCTTAACTCTACTCATCACTAGAGCCTTCCTTGATCCACGGGCAAGCTTTGTCTACAATTTATTAACTTCTCTTGGTAGCATCAGGTTTAGTGTGATCTTTCGGTCATCCTTCTCAAACATGTACATGTTTTTGTAATCGTTGTGGATAACTCTCCTATTAAATAGCTACAGTCTACCTAGTAACACGTAGGAAGCACACATAGGTAGTACGTCGCAAAGAGCCACGGGCAAGCTTTGTTTACAATTTATTAACTTCTCTCGGTAGCATCAGGTTTGGTGTGATCTTTCGGTCATCCTTCTCAAACATGTGCATGTTTCTATAATCGTTGTGGATAACTCTCTTATTAAATAGCTACAGTCTACCTAGTAACACGTGGGAAGCACACATAGGTAGTACGTTGCAAAGAGTCTGGTCAGAGTAATTCTTATAGTGATTAACAGTAGTATTTGCCGAGTGACATGTAATGTTCCTTTCTTACTTAACTAGTGCAACTTGTACGACCTTAGATGTGCAACAGTCGACAACTTCAGTTTTGAAATAAGATAAGTTAATGCTATATTGATACAGCTTCCACTATCTACGATGAGGGCACACACTTAATCATTCACCTTATAGGTGGTATGAAACAAATTCTCTCTTTGCTTCTTCTCTCATAAGGGTTCCATGTTCATAATGTGTTGGATAACCAGGAGTAACTGGTCTAAGTCCTCAGCAAACATGTCCTTTTCAATCAGTTCTTTCTCAACATTTTCTTTTTCAGCGAGGGCCTCTTCTTCCTCAGGTTCCTCATTTGTATTGTCTACTTTTAGCTTTGGGACGTCTCCTTTGATGACCATTGTTGATTGATTCGGGCACTGAGCAGCCATATATCTAAATCCTTAGCACTTGAAGTAATTGATCTGGCTCATCTTCTTACCAGACTTTTGCCCCCTCTTGTAAGTTTGGGTCGGTACTTCACCATCTGGTTGGCCTTTTTTATTGGCTCGAACATCCATCTTTTGGTTTGGCTCGGTATTCGATTAAGCTCGACGACTTGCCTATCGAGGTCGGTTAGATGGCATCCTCATCGATACTCGGCTCCTTCTTTCCCTTTTTACTTGCTGGGCTATCCTGATGGTTTCATTCATTATGGTAAAGTGTTGGAGTTCCATAATGTTTCGAATATCACCTCTTAATCCAGTGATGAATCATGAAACTGTTCGGGCCGATCGTTCCTCCACTTCATAACACAGTTGAAATTCTTGAATATATTTGTCAACAGTCTAGCCTCCTTGTCTCAGCTCCTGAAGCCAAGTGAAAGTATCCTAAAGATAAGTTTTTGGCACAAATCTATTTTTGAGTATTCTCTCTATCTCGGGCTAAGCATTAATCTCTCGGTAGCCCTTTTGCCTCCTCATAACTTGGAAATTCTTCCACCAAATGGCAGTAAATTTGGAGAATTCAACAGTAGTAGTTCTCACTCTTTCATAATCATTGCACTGATAATAATTAAAAACACATCGGCATTCCTAGATCTATTGAAGCTCGAAATCCAAAGCTTCACATGGTTAAATGCTTTAGGGGCTTATACGCACTCTTCTTCAAAATATTCTTCCTCGTCCTCCTCATTAAGTTCTCTTAGGTCTATCATTCGTCTTACTCGTCCACCTACTCCTCCATCTTGAACCGATCGAGCTAAGTTCTAACCTTTAATAGGTTAGGTAGCTTGTGGGGTATTTTGCATGGGTACAACGAGTTGATAAGCTAATGCATGAACAACTCTAGTCAGATCTGCCAAAAGGTTAGCCACCTTGTCAAGTCTCTTGTCAGTGCTTCTTAGAGTTCCTTGAAATTGTCGACCTTGGTAGACAACTCCACTATTGTCATCTCCCCTACTAACATTTATACTTAGGTTAGTCATTTTCTTTTAGATTTAAAGTTCAAACAAACACTTTGGGAAATTAACAACTAGTAAACACAGCAACCAAGATGAATACAGTAACTTGCTTTGTTTCATACACGCAAAAACATAGTATAACATAACCTCAAACACAAACCACAACTCAAACAAAACCTCCACTTTGATACCAAGATGGTGTGAACCATGACCAAGAACATACAAAATTGGTTGCTAGATAGGTCTAAGCTTGTAGAAAGCTTGAAAAGGAAGTGATGAGGAAAGTGTGAAAGGACAAATGTGAATGAAAAAGTAAGTAAAAACCCATGAATACCTCCAGAGGATATGACGCACCAATGGAACTTTCAAGGACTTATGATACAATTAGATATGACAGACGAATTGGTTCAGTAAGGTTACTCGCCACCTAGCTTTGCTCAAAGGTTAGGATAAGAGTGATGTCAGGAGTAAATAAGCAGTGTTTACGTAAAGAAAAAGTGCTCAAGTGTATTAATGATAATTTGATTTTTCTTACAGATACAAGTACAAGGGTATTTATACCCATAAGTTAGGGAAACTTTCCTAAAAGAGAAAAGATAAAAGTACATTTCTTAAGGAATTAATGTACAAGATACAAAAGGGTAAAAATGAAATATAAGGAAAACAATCATTAGTGCAACGGATTTTACACATGATTCTAAACACATGGTAATGTTGTATTGGTGATGTCGTTGGAAGATATGGACAAAAAGGCATGAACAACTTACTTGTTTGAGCAGGGGTAGCTTGGTCAGTCCGGACTCTTTCTCTTAACATCTCGGTAAGGGTATGGTCGAGTAAGCAATTGACCAAGCATGTGCGAGATGAAGATGGACTGTTGTCTCAGCATTCCATTTCTTGGCACATAACATGTGAGAAATAGGTAGTCATTTGGCTTAACAAGCAAAAGGGATTGGTAAGGAGATACTTGGCTTCTATATGAGTTGGCTAGAATAGGAGGATTTGTTTTACCAGCCCTTTTTGTATTCGGGCCTAGCTGTAGGTTAGTAATCCAGTAGCCTGATTCCCATCACTTGGGGTTGAATGTGATTGCTACATACTCTAGCATGTAACTATTCCATGACATGTAGGCCCTTACTTTCTCGAACGTATATGAGCTCGGGGGGTTACCCTCCCTGCAGTAAAGGATGCTGTTGACCAACGTGTAGTTGCTGGCATGGCATCTATGCTTCTTTGCCTCCTTCCTATCTTTTGGGAGCATGTCCTACTCTAAATAACTCCGAATGGGATCCATCTAGCTTGGTTCTGATGTTGTCGTTGTTAGTTCTAGCACCTCCTCCAAGCCTAGACCTATACTCTTCATTGTAAGGTACTTTATGTAGATCTTCTTATGAAGCCAGTTTAGACAGCTAATTTACCGCTGAATTCTCAGGTTAAGGGATCTTCATGTTAGTTCATGAAGGGAATTTAGCTAAAAGTCCCTTCACCTTCTTTAGGTACCTTACCATGGTGTCGTTCTTAACCTTATATACACCTTGGAATTGCTGGATGACTAGCATAGAATTCGAGAAAATGTTCAGGTGCTCTATGCTGATCCCTTTGTCTAATTCAAGACTGGTAATTAGGGCCTCATATTTAGACTCGTTATTACTACTTTCAAATCTAAATTTGAGGGTATAATAGACTGTGATGTTGTGTGGGTCGATCAGTATGAGGCCCACATCTCCACCTATCTGAGGTAAACGATCCATTAACCTAGAGAGTCTATATCAGCTTGTTGTTTCCTCCTTATTTGACTACAAAATTGGCTAGCATTTGTGCTTTGTAGGTTGTTTGTGGTCGATACTAGATTCCGTACGTACTCAACACCATCATGTACTTCACTATCTATCCAAATGCATTAGACTTATGTAACATAGTATGCAGGGGCTGATTTGTAAGCATGGTGATTCAGTGTGCTTAGAAATAGGGCCTTAGTCGACATGTTGATATGATGATGGCCAGGGCGAACTTCTTTACCAGAGTATACTTGACCTCAGGCTCATGCAGTATATGAATGATTTAGTATAGGGACTTATGTTCTCTTCCTTATGCTTTGACCAGCATAGAAGAGAGTGTTTGGTTGCTCACAACTAGGTACAAGAATAGGTCCGCCTTCTAGACAGGCTTAGCAAGGACTGGTGGATACTTGAGGAAGTCTTGGAGCTGTTGCAAGGCCGTAGCACACTCTTAGGTCCATTTAAAACCCTTTGGATTTTTTAGGTTCTTGAAGAACTTGGTTCATTTGTCTATGCTTTTCGAGACAAACTTACTTAACGTAGCTACCATGTCGGTGAGCTTCTTTATGTTTCGAATCGAGGTAGGAGGCTTCATCCCTTAATGGCATTTATCTTCTCTGGATTCCCCTTATTATATCCTTGGGTGACTAGGAAGCTTAGGAATTTGCCTGAGCCAACCCTAAAGACACATTTCTAGAGGTTCTACTTCATGTCGTGTGTCCGCATTTGGTCAAAAGCTTTATAGAGGTCCTTGACATGATCGCTTAACTACCTACTCTTGACAATCATGTCATTTACATGCACCTTCATATTGCACCCGATTTAGGGCTTAAACAATTTCCTCACCATCCACTGGTATGTAGCCTTGGCATTTTTAAGACTGAAGGTCATCATTGTATAGCAATATGTGCTGTAGTTAGTGACGAATGGGGTGTAGACTTCATCCTTCAGGTTTATCTTAATTTAGGTATACCATAAGAAGTATAAAGTTCAGTAAGGTGTATCTTGAAGTGGAGTCAACCAGCTGGTTGATCTTAGGGAGAGGGAAGTAGTCTTTCTAGTAGGCTTTATTAAGGTCGGTATAATCAACGCATATACGCCACTTTTTGGTCCTTTTCTTCTTGACTAGCACTATGTTTGCTAGCTAGGTAGGGTACTTCTCTACCCTCATGAAGCCGGCCTTAAGCAGCTTTTGCAGTTCTTCCTCAATTGCAACCTGCCTATCCGAAGCAAAGTGCCTCTTCTTTTACTTGACAGGCTGTACGATGGAGTTAATGTTGAGGCTATAGGTTGCTAGGTCTAATGAGATCCTGGGCATGTTTAATGTCGACCAGGTGAACTTATTAGAATTGGTTCGTAAGAGAGCAATAATTTCATCTTTCACCTTAAGAAGAGTCTCGATCTCGACCTTCATGGTCTGGTCAAAGAGGGATTGAAATGGGCTTCTTTGATTTTTTCACTTAGCTCGCCCCTCTCCGTCGGCTTCTCCTATAGGCCAAACTCTAAAGCGAAGACTTCGTTGCCTCTAGCGGTCTTAACATACAGCTTTTGTGAGAGCTTTTGATAACACCTACATATTCTTACCCCGATCAGGGTCAGGAATCTAGCCTTCAAGTGAAGGAAGGATGTGATGATCTTGAACGTACTTAGACTTAGTCTTTCCAAGAAAGTATTATAGGGACTCGAATAGTTGATCATGATAAACTCTACTGGCCATTGTACCCTGTTATCATCATTGTTAAGCTCCATGTCTAGAGCGATGATCTTCTTGGCTTAAACGGTACTTCTATTGAAGCCGATTAGGTTATGGTGGTACCGCTTCATTACTATAAACACCACATTTATCCTTCCCTTTAAATTTATAATTTTTAGAATACAATAAAAGGGTCTTAATTTAGGGAAAAAAATAAAAAAATAGAAAAATTTACAAAAAATAAAAAATCTGGAAAGGTACAAAAAAATAGAAAGTTTAGAAAAATGATAAAAAATGAGTAGATAGAATAGGAAATTTTTAATGTAGCTTTAATATTCTTTTTAGGCCTTAAAAAAAGAAAAGAAAAGAGAAATGTTAGGCTTAGGTTTAGATTTAAATTTAGTTTAGGCCGATTTAACCTTAATTGCATATATGGATAAGGTATAGGCTAACAGTCTAGTGAAAAATAGATACATATACAATTAAAAGGTTAAGGGTTTGATTTTGCTTATAGGTGCTGAGTGCCTTTTTCTTTTTTCCAATGCCACTTGTCAGCCAATCATTGGTTGACATTGGTGCTTCTCATTCATGACAATTCTTGTACATTCCTTCTTAAACAGCTCACTTTAAAAGCATTTTTAGTTCTTTTTTATTCTCGATTTCATCAAGTTAATGATGAAATCGTACAGCATGTACAGGATACTATGCATTGGAACAAGGAATTTGACTCGATTCATTCATGTGCTCATTCAAATTGAGGTTTGAAAATTAGAAAACAAAAAAAAATGAAAATCAATCTTTAATGTCTTTTCTTTTCCCTTTCACAATCGCAGCACCTACATACATAATCTACAAACCCAACTCCTTGCACCTTCAACCCAATCTCCATCAATAACCCTTTTGTGACCAAAACCAAACACCTTGTCATCACTTCACTGACTATGCTCCACCCTCTTCCTCATGACAACGTAAGTGCGCAAGCCACTATCAAACACTTGACACCCTCACCCATTGTGCAGTACCTTCAACCCATGACTTAGTCATACTAGATGACCCTCTCTTATGTCATCTCCATCCTTTCCACCATAACAACGACGCCATTGCCCCAATTTAACTCCAGATCCACCTACGCGGCTGTGACTACCGCAATTTCTCTCTCTTTACCGTCTCTGTACAAGCTAACTACTGCAAGTAAACCAAACCCCAATGTCGCACCCTTCTCTTCTCGCATTCACCTTACCATAACCAAACAACAATGGCAAGCCCTTGCCATCAAACTCTATAGCTACATACATGCTTGACCACCACATCCTTGTCCAACCAACGCAAAAATCAAATCCCATCACCGTTCGACAATCATTCGACTTATAAATCCATTGACAATGGCAAATCCTAACTCTCGACATCTTTCTTCCCCTTGCCTTCACGACCACCACTAAGGTTACGATAAACCCTTTGAAACGACCACCGTTACGCCTCTTGAGCCAAAATCAACTCCACCACAAGACTCTCCATCCTTCAAAACCCCTAGATACCCTCTTACCTAGTCTTGAATCAACTTATTCATCGCCACCCAAGAGTCAACCACTATCTTGACATCACAAATCTTCAAAATGGCAACTAAATATGGTGGTGTTGTTACAAGACCCCCATTGCCAATCTAAGACACATAAACCATCCTTACCCCTACAAAAATCAGCCCTATACGCTCTGAATTAAGCCACCATAGTCGTCATTATGCTTCTCCTTCCTTTAGCCTTGCACATGTAGTGTGCATGATCATGTTGACTGATTCGACCTGAAATCGACCTTAACTCGTGAACTCTACTCCATCCGACTTGTGTGTAGACCCGCTTCTAATCCACTTTGGTCTGGCCCTCACCTTTCAATTATATTGTTTTTTTTTTCATTATTTTATTTATTTATTTACTTTTCTTTGTAAATGCATTATAATTGTAAAAAAAAAAAAAGAAGGAAAGGGGAAAAGAAAAAAAAATGAAGAGACTTTTATTTTATTTATTTATATTAATGTACATTTAGGTTGAAAAAAATAAATAATAAGAAATAGTAATAAAAAAGGGAAAAATAAAGGGGGGAAATGTTATATCACTTAGAATTTTTTTAAATAAAAATAAATAAATAAAATTAAATAATCCCTTTTCTAAATTATAACCTTTTTTTTTTAACTTTCCATAAATAAAATCTAACTTTGGACTCTTTAGAAAAGCTTCTTTGAAAGATATTAAGCCCAGTAAAGAACATAAACTCGATCTTTTATAGAAATTAAAATAAACCAACCTGTTAATGTTTTTTGAAAAAAAAACTATGTACATTTGATTTTGAATAATATGTACATAGGTACATTTGAAGAGATGTAAACAAACGAAAAAACTTAATTTTTTTTAATTTAATTTAATTTATCCAATTTAAGAGAATAGAATCCAATTCATTAGTTGGTGATTAATTTTATTTTTAAAAGGGTAATTTTGAAAGGATTATGTAAATTTGGAAAGTGAATGATGGAAACCATAAGGGTTTAAAAGAGTAGCTCCCAAACTCAATCTTCTAGTTTTCAAAAATCACTTTTTAGAAATTGGATTTTCAAGTAGACTAGTAGTTAGGTTAAATTAGTCCACTTAATTAATTTAACCTAACCTTTTTTTTTTCTAACTTTAGTTGGATGGCGACTCTAAGGAATTTTCAAAATACGTTTAAAGATCGAGCTCTTCCTAACTCCTAGATGAGGGTTAGTATTAAATGGGTTAGGGTTTAATACCAATTGGGTTAAGAAAGATTATAAAAACTGAAAAAAAATCAAGCTTGGCAATCTTAACTAGTAGTTTCTTCTTCATCCTCTCATATGTGTGGAGGAAGAGGATATCAATGGAGCTATTAATGTCCACCATTATCTTTAGGACCTCGAAGTTCGTGATCCTCGCCCTTATGACTAGGGATCCTAATAGGGGGTATCTACCCTCTTGAAATCTTCATCGGAGAAGGAGATCAAAGTATCTACTTCTACCTCTTCTCCTTCATTGCCGACACCTAAGATGTAGCGTTAATTGAGCCACTAGTACTCGGTCGGCTTCCTAGGTACGGCCGTTCAATAATTATATTGATGACGTTATTGGGGGCATGGTCATTGTAGTAGTTACTGTTCTACTTTGCTCAAGTACCCTTGAGTTAGAGCCTCCAAGGTGTTCAGTCTTCATCGTCATCGGAACGATCATTGTTCCTCTGTTGGGCCATGTATTTGTTGAAGAAGCTCTACTAAATGGCATATTTAATAGTGTTCTTTAGCTAAAAGCATTCGTCAGTAATATGGCCATGGTTACTGTAAACCTGGTAGTACTTATCTAAGTTCTAATGACTAGGGTTTCCCTTCATCTTCGAGGGTTTCTATAGTAGGTTCTTGTGCTTCACCTCGGACTAGACCTGAGCTATGCGTCTATTTAGAAGGGTATACTACGTGTAGATAGGAGGGGGGAGCGAGTCTCGCTTGGCTTGGCATGGCACTTTTTCTTTCCCAAACCCTTCCCTTTTGATCTACTTAGCATGCTGTCATGAAGGGGATCTTTCATAGGTAATCTTTCTTTATCCTTCTTTCCACTCGACCTGTCTTAGTCAATGTCGCACCAGGTACAAATATTGTTCTCTTGGTCAATGTACTTTAGGGCCTAATTTCAGAAGTTGACTAGGGTCTTTAGCTTGCTCTTCGCAAGCGATCTGATGAAGTCTTCCGAAGGTCAAATGCCTTGCTGAGCAACATGGATAGCAACTCCCTCATCATTTAGTTGAGGGATCTTAACCACATTATTATTGAACTAGGCCACGCAATCATGCGGAGATTCACCTTTACTTTGCCTTATTAGGTACAAGGATGATGTTTCCTTGGATGGGGGCTTACTAACTCTGAAATGGAGGATAAACTTCTACGCTAGCTCATTAAAGAAGTTAATGGAGTTCTCGGGCAAGTGGTTAAATCATGTTCGAGCTTCTTACCTTAGGGTACCCAAGAAAGCCTTGCACATCATGGCATCCTCATGACTATAAAGGCTTATGAGGGCATGGAAGTGGAGGAGGTGGTTGTTAGGGTCTCTTGTGCCGTCATATTGGTCCAGGGTTAGAAGCTTGCCATTAGGGGGCAATAAATTGTCTTTGATGGCTTTAGTGAAGGGGGATTTATTACCAGTAACTAGCCCGGCGTCGCTAAGCCCCTTGTTGCCCTGTTGTTTAAATAGTTTTCTCATGATTGTGCGAAGCTCATTGAGGTCGGTATTATATTCCAAATGAGCTTCGTGTGTTGCTAACTAAGCCGGCACTCCTTACTAGTTAGCTACTTGTTCGTTACTAGCTAGAGGTCGATTGCAAGTAGCCACGGACCTTACTGATTGTTGTTACATTGGGGGATTAGGTTGCTAATCATTGCCATTTCATGATTGTATTGGTGGTTGTTTTGCCCATTGTGGGCATCGGAGGCTTTAGGGGGCGAGTTTGTGCATTATACCTCTTGGCTTCTTCAAAGCGAGGGCGAAGCAGCCTGTTTTGAGTGGTAAATTCCTTAACTAAATGCTCCTCCAATATTTCCCTTGGGAAGGGTTGGTTCTCAGTGGGTTGGTTATTCACCAGCTAGTGGTTCTCTTATTTGTTGACACAAGACATGGTGATCGAAGGTGTTTGGGGAATGTATTTGGTGTGTTTGTGTTTTTCAAATAAAAATTCAATTTGTTGGTTTTCCCACAAACGATGCCAAATGTCGTCTTTAGATTTTACTAGTATTGATTAAGATAAGATTGGGCTTTGCGCAAATAAAAGAGCTTGTGAAAAAGAAGATTGTGAGAGAATGCCGGACGATTATTCGGTATAGCCACTCTAATATTTAAGTCAGCAAGAGGTTTTGGAAGAAAATGAGAATACTGGAGAGTAGAGATGGCTCAAGTGCGCAAAGTTTGAAATATTTTATCATTGGGTTGTGGCCTTAGAGTAGTTAGTGGAAAGAATTCACTTCCACAAGTACGAAGAATAGGCATATGGTAGTCGATGTAGTCTGGAAAATTAGAAATTGATTATTAACTTGATCCTTTAGCTTTATTCGAAGACTTATAGCCATTGGAATACTGTTTCAACTAGGTAGGTTGAACTCTAGGCTTGGGTGGAGAGAGACCATAATTGTAGGAATGAGTGTAAGTAGATTGGGTTAGGTTTGGGTCTAGGTTTAAATGGCCCTATCAACAAAAGTCATAATTCTAAAATTTTAATAGTAGTTTACAGATATAAAATTTGCAAAAATATTCAATCTCAATATCACATAAAAGAAGTTTAAGTAGAAATGATTAAATTATATGGTGCAAAATTTAATATAAATGTTAAATCTATATCTCATAATTTCGCTTCATACCATTTGTTCAAAAGAAAGCAAATTTTATTCTATTATTAGAAAAGATGAAGTATGTGTTGGCTATCTTGTGCAAAATATCATATTGTCTGCCGATCAAAATGTGATTCAGTAGATTAGATCATAGGGAGGATTCGTATTTCTTTTTCTTCCTGCAAATAATCATATATTTTCACCCTTTCAATATTTTTAAAGAAGATGTTGGGTTTATTTCTATAAATGGAATTATTCTTATTGGGTTATTACTGGTTGTTACTTTTACGTTAACAAAAAATTAGGCTTTGTCACCGTGTTTGATGTTAGAAGACTTTATGGAGTAAGCCCACGTATTCATCGAAATATGTGATGTAAGGGTGGCCCATTGTATACAGTTACGTATAGTTGACTATGTTTCCTGTTCAAAACTTTCAGTGACACCGGCCCGGATGCATATACTGAAAGAATAAATATGTCCAAACATTCTACATAATAGTGTAAATTAATACCACAACTTAGCTACAAATGATATGCCGACAAATAGTCTTCTTTGTTTTAATAAAGAAGACAAATATCAAGGCTAAAAGTTTCTAGGTGAAAGCTTATATGGCAATTTTTTGGTCAATTTAATTAATTTTATCTACATATTTAGTTTCACATAAGCTCTTTCAGTTTTTCTTTTTATAACCTACGGTGTGAGTCAACTGAATATTTTTGTTCAATGATATCAAAGGAAAGTACACCTATGATATAAGTGCATGAAAATAGAAGAGCTTAACATTATCAAATGTAATGATTAAATAATTTGAAAATTTTATAATATATCCATAGAGTGTTTCCTACTCGAAAACGATTAACTAATGAATCATTGTATATTTCACATCAAATTCTTCGACATGGTTGTATAAAGAAAAAAAATATTTTCGATTTTCTTGGGTAGGCCTCAAAAGACTAAAATCTCAAAAAACTAAAATTTCAGTGGAATATGAAGATGTGGAGTGGATATTATTTGGATAATAATCTGTCTGGAAGATTGTATATCCCTATCATATTAAAACTCCATATGCTTTGGTATCTTAGATGATTTTAAAAATGCATCTATATGGAAATTAATTTAAGAATTGCACCACCATCCCACCTACATTCCACTTCTTCACTACCATAACTTCTAAAACCAAAATTCTATTTTCCCTATTACTATCAAGAATTCTAATAGCTCTTTACGCTCTATGCTATTTTTTAATTCAAAACAAACCCACCAATTACCATCTTATTAATATTATTAAGTTTAAACATTCCATAATTTCATACTATATAATATATAGTCAAATATGAGTAAATTAGTAAAAGATAATGGCAGTTTATCTCCCCATGACTTATAATACAAACATCATGAAAGAAATATTCTATTTTCATTTCCATTCCATAATTATTTTATTTCCATCCTGAGAAGTTTAAATATTTTTATTTAACATAGCCATTGCATGTGCATATCCTTCCCTCATATGTTTCTATATCAGTAGTTGATCTTACACTTTGCAATTGACAGGGAATTTATAGGCATGTCTTTTGGAGCAATACTGACTACTGAGGTAATTTGGGAACGTGAATAGTCTTTATTGATGAAAATCACAAGCTCTTTCGCTTATTTATGCAAAATGCAGATGCCATTCATTCTACTATTGCACTTTCTTTAGATGTCTCAACTTGGCTCACCTTGTTATATGAGTTAATATTATGAACAGTATTCAAATTTAACTGAAATGTCAAATTTACTATCTATAATTTGAAAAAATTAATTTATTACTTAATTAAAGTTTTCATGATCATTTTTACAACCTGAATCAAATTTATTGAGCATAAGATTTGAATTAAGAATTATCTCTTATAGGGAGTTGAGTAACCCCCTTACCAGGAGGTTGCTAGTCATCATTTAGTCTTAAGGTGGCTGTAATGATTGTTTAAGGTGAAGTTACTTGTGATTTATTTTAAAAAATGAGTTGTTTGACAAACTGATGGCCATAGGTTAATTTTTAATTCATCTTTATATTTACATCAACAAATGAATTTAATAGAAATAATTTACATATTGAAAATACCCATGAGAACTTTGATTAAGAAGTGAATCAATCTTTAGGTAGTAAATTATATATTTTAATAAAGCCTAAATATCATTTGTGATATTAATTTTACACACATAGAGTTATCACTTAAAAAACTCTAATCTGCCAATTTGGTATGTATGGCATAATAACAAATAAATGATTTATGTAAATTACCAATAATTAATTCGTTAAAAGATTTAGATTTCTTTTATTCAATATTAAATTGTATGGAGGGTGCACTTTTTCAATAAAATCTAAGATGCTTTAAAATTATAACAATGAGTAGATTTTTTTTTTTTTTTCATTTAGCACTCTCATATTAATTTGAATAATGTGAGTTTGCACCCTTCAGTCTCACAACTCTATGTTCATTTCTACACTTATTACCTATTTATTTAATTATTTATTATGATTATTATTATTGCTCCATACCCTTTTATATTCCATTTATTACCTATTAATGATTTATCTGCTGACATATATACAGTTTATAGAATTTAATATTACAATTATTTTTTCCTTGCTAATATTACCATCATTTAATTGGTAATTATTTATTTTAATATGCTCATCCTAGAGGAAGATGAACTAAGGATAAAATGAAAACTGTGAGGTGTATCATAAACAATATCTTGATGTATGGAGTTTCGATTTTCACAAGTTATATAAGAGTAGTTCACGTGTAATAAGAGAGGAGTTAAGTAACATACAAGATAAAGTGCTATATTATTAGCATCTCTTGAGCCTATCTGGGAGTATTTTTAGAGTTCTTACTTGGTGTAGTCTTAGGTATGTGTAATAGTACTGACCAGATATGAGTTCTATTAGTAGAGAAGATTCTGTACTCTTTTGAAAAGAATATGATTAAACTTTAATTATTTATATAACTTTTGGTGTAATAATATAGAATTCATTAGACCTCCTTGATTAAGCGTGCTTGGTTGGGAATTTTCATAAAATAGGTGACTTCCTGATAATCCATTTAGCTAAGGACAAAATCGCAAGGCATATAATACTAAAACAAAGTTTTGGGTCATTACGAAGCAGTTAAACTTCATGGACTAATCTCGTACTTTACCCTTACAAATTTATGATAATTATAGACGCAATCGTTAATATCTCTCTTTTCCTTCTGACTGTGATGTCCGACAAATTATGAAACTTATTTCAATCCATTTTTTCCCTCAGTATTTCTTGTATTGATGCATAATTTTAAATATGCAATACTTAGATGTTAAAATGTGTTCTTTATGAAAATTCATTTTTATTATATTTGACAGGAAAAGTTCAATTTAATTAAATGAAGAGAACAAAACGTCATTTGCGGGCAAAGCATCACTGTATACCACCTCGATCGAGGTATATCCAATAATTAAACATTAGAAATCGTTTTACATGAAGCTTTATTATTACTATATTTGATAGGTTTTTGTTTAAAACGTGATTGCTGAATACCAATGAGATGAGTAGGTAATTCGTTGTATCGCCCATTTATTTATACTTTGCTTAACTGGTTAGGTTCAGGTGAGTATTGATATCATTTAGTTATCATATTTTTATATTATAATATTGGACTAAATTTTTAATTTATTGCTTGATTTGTATTTTGGCCAAAGTTATTAGAAAAATAGAACTTAAGGTACTGGTGAAAATCCATAAACAACAGGTACCACGTTACTAAATTATTAAGCTTTTCAAACACTTAATATTTTAACGTCTCTTATAGAAAACAAGGTTGGAAATTTGTATTCAAGGGTTGTTTTCAGTCTTAAAAAATTTTGTGTATAAAATTTAAATCTTTAAAGACCCATTTACTGGATTGTTTAAAACGAGTTGAACACAATTTCTTAATCATCTTCTATCATTCGTGTTCTGACCCACTTATTGATCTATTTGGTAACCCTTTTACTAATTTACATAAATTTTATTTCAAATTTATATATAATTTAGATATATGTAGAAAAATTTTGCAATACTAAATATATTCATAATCTAAATATAAAGTGCACCAAAAATCATAGAAAAGAAAAGTTATCATCGAATTTATCTGCATAAACTAATATGAAACACTAGAAGTCCTCTCCAAATTAATGTTAACGTAAAGTTCTATTTTGTTATTTATTATATTAAATGGCTTCAAAGAGTTTCTAAATTAATTTGGATGCTATATACAACTCAGATACGATGATAAATAGTTGGAAAAAAAAAATACAAAGGCAAATCATGTTCAGCAAAATCAAGACCCATTTTTAAGTATATCTTATCACGTGTTAAAATTAAAAGATAGGTAGTCTCCTATTTTACTAACTCTCTCCATTACCAATGTGGCAATAAAAAAGTGATCCCCATGTTATTTAATTCTATATATTGCACTTTTAATAGACGGAATTATTAAAATAAGTAATATTTTAGACTACCAACTTTTTCGCCACTTAATCAAAGGATCGAGTCTCTAACCATTAGGCATACATACTCAAAGGATGGGCGTAAGGCAATGATTACGAGTTTAAGAGGGATGCTAATATAGGTGAGTAAAAAAAAGTGAATAAGAGTAGATAATGCTTATATTTTCCATAATTAGAAATAGGAAAACGCAAGCTATATTGATTTGTTGGGTGATGGAGTTTACCACCAACTAAAGCTTCCTAGATCAATAGGAAACTACGGTAGCTCTATAATTCTTGGCTACTTGCCAAAAAACAGCCTATTGAATAATGTAACGCAACAAATAACCGACTAGGAGATGAGAAATTGTAGCCGAAATTATACCAACGATAGTAAAATCAATTTCTTTTTTCGGGTGAAAAGAGATTTCTTCATTCATATTTAATTTTTTTGTTAAATAAAAAAAGTTCAAAGTAAAACAACGACAAAGCAATGGGCCAAACAAAATTCCCATAACACACATCTAAAAATATTGAAAACAAAGTTTATTGGCTGCATTAAAACATAAAAAAATAAAGGATTTACAATGGAGTGATTTAATGTTTGAGTGTAAATTCATATAAAAGTTTAAATAATAGATCGACATTTCTCAAAATAGTTCAAATAAAAGATCAACATTTTAAAAGGTTCAATTAAAAGATTAATATTTTATAAAATAGTTTAAATAATTTTATGGATTGACTATCATGAATCCTTATTTGAATTGCTTTGCGAAACGTTAAATCTTTATTTAAATTTTTTTAAATATTGATTTTTTATTTGAATTTTTCAAAACGTTATTTAAACTTTTCCTCAAATGTCGATCCCCTTTTTTATAATTCTCTCTTTGAAAAATAGTAAAATCCTTTTTAGACTTTTGCTTCCAGTAAACTTCATAAATTACTTTTTGAGAATTATATTTATAATGTATGGGATTTCTTTGTAAAGTTAGTTAATGAGTTCTTATTTTGATGCCTTAATGAGACTTGCTAGGAAAATATACCTTGTCCTTACAACAAAATTTAATTGTTGAAAGACTCGTATGGTGACAGCGTGAGTATCTACAGAGACTTTAGTTTAGACAAGGCAACCATGTTGATAAGAATGTGGAAGAAAATTAGTAACTTTTGAAAAGGTTGAATATCTGTACAATTTTCAAAATTTTTAAAGACCGGCTCTGCAATTTGCCTATCATATTAATAATTGTATAGTTGTACATCTTAAGAACATAAGTTAAAAACTTGCTAGCTATTTCAATAAGTCAACAAAGTAAAGTTACGAGGGATATGTCAATGCATGTCTGCTCATATTTTGATGCGGCCTAAAATCTCTACATCTCTCGATTAGGCGATTAAAGTGAGACAAAAGAGAGCTGCTCGTAAACGTAACCTTAGAAAAGCTTTTTTCCACATCTAGTTTTCATAATTTGTCAAAAGATTTATGGCCTAATGTCTTCCCGACAATTTTCCACTCCTACACGCTCACCATTAGATTCTACGTCCTCTATTTTGTTGTTTTACTAAATTACTTGCTACACCCGGTTTTAATCTAGTACGAGACCATAGAATTGGAAGGGCCGATTAATTTATTGTAGTCAATCTTAATATTGCTAAAAGAAATTATCAACTTGTTATTATTATAGTTTTGCATTATATTCATAGAGAGAGAAAGATTTTATTAATGAGTAAATTTAAGATAGCTTTTTAGTATTTAATAAAAAGGGAATTTTAAATTTTTTAAAAAATGGGTTAAGGGTACTCGGCACATTTCATTAGAAATACTGTAAAAAAAAAAAAAATCAATATAAGTGATTAGGCATTCAGTTGATTAATAATCTATATTCATTATCATCGACATATATAATTATTATTATTCTTTATGGTTAGTAATAATATAACATCTCAGAAGAATTTATTTAGCAAGTTAAAATTTTAATAGTTATCATGGAAAAATGTGGAAAAGAAACAACAAGGAATGTCATTCAAGCCATATTTACAAGTGCAACTTAGAAAAATAAAATGGCTTTAAGAAAATTTAACCGACAATCTCATTTTCAAAGGTTTATACACCCAACCTCTTAACTATATCTAAAGCTATGTTAAAATATACTCTTTAAATCATACATATGATACGTACTTTAGTCCATTTTAATAAACTCTATTAACTAATTTTTCTAGAATGTGAGACCCCCAGACCCGTTCTCGTCTTTGTTTTAATAGCAATATTTGATGATATTAAGCTAGTATGAACGACAGTGAGAGCATCCCGAAAGAAATCAACTGCACACAACGATACATGAAATTGAAAAACACGCACTTCTTAACATCTTAGGATGAACCAAACGGTGCCATTAAGAGGTTGGAAGTACAGCCTCTATGAATGGAAAACTAGGTTGAAAGCAGAAGACCGTCCTATTGTTCTCATGGTTTTGAAACTAGTTCGCACAATGTACAAATAGACCTCTTTATATTTATTTTACATGCACTTATCCTTCCAATCTTTAAAATTGTATGTCTAGAACCCCTCAAATCTTTATGAAAAGTATACTTGGATTCTCACATGACATCTTTATAAATTTTTTTTATTTTATTATTATTTTATCTAAGGGTAAAAAAGTAAAATAGGGTTTAGATGTACCTTTTGCTAATAAATTAGGGTTTCAAATGCACAATTTTGAATGTGAGGGTATTAAGTGCATGTAAAACAAATATAAAATGGTGTATTTGCAATCTATCTTGTAAATTATTATAAAATGATCTAAAAATAATAGAATACATTTGCACTTATACTAAAAAAAAAAAATGCACAACTACACGTGAGCTATCTCATTAGTTGACAATTATCCTATTACCAAATTTGTTAACTAGATAAAGTAGAAAAGCACATTATTATTAAAGGTGTGCAAGTAAGGTTAAACGAATTCACTTGATCTAATTTACTTCGGTCTGTAGGTTAAATAGATCAACCAATTCTGACTCACTTTATAAATAAGTCAAAATTTTGCTAGTTCAACTCAATTCATTTTGGTCTGTAGGTTAAACGAGCCAATCCACAAACTTTTTAATGAAATTAATTACTAATGAATCCGAAGTTTTTTATTTTAACATTAATTCCCTTTTAGATAAATACGAAGGTTATTGGAGTTATATAGGAAATCAGAAACTTATTGTGTTATCTTTGCTTGTATCATCTTATATTTTTCTACTAATCCTCTCCAACCAGTGAAGTCATAACTTGAAGAGTACTCTTCTCTAAGAAAGTATAGTATACTGTAACAAATGTATTCAACCCATAGTGAAAATTGACATTGTTAAGCGAGTATGAATAGAGTAGAATGGGAGACCGAAGATAGAGATGGAGAGGCATACAGAGTAGGCATAGCCATGTAGTTCTTTAGACAAAGTGTTTGGTTTCTTTCTTCGTTGATGTTACTTTTTGGCTAAGGTTAATAATATTATTTTATTATTTGATAATAGATATCTTGTATTTATTCATATATGTTGTGATTTGACTTGTGAAGACCAACAATTGATACATTAACTCATCTAAAGTGAACTACATCCATGTCTAATGCATTATTTTTATTTTTTTTAAAACAAAAGCAAGCCAACCCGACCTGTTGAAGGGTTATCTTGTAAGTTAAATGGATTGGGCCAAAATAACTCAGCTTTTTAAACAGATTAGAAAACTTGACTTTAACACATTTTAGAAACAGGTTAAATGGATCGGCCCGTAGATCAAAACCTATTTGCACATTTTTAATTATTTTGTTGGATAAATTTAGCATTTATCATAATTGGTCTCAAACAAGTACAAAATATTTTTTCACTAATTATATTATTTTTTGGCCAAAAGAAATATCTTATTGTTCCACTATAAAGTTAATCTAGCATACGAAATTTCATTTGTAGAAATTACTACTTTAATAACCTTAGATTAACTAGAAAACTCCTTAAAACCCAAAAGTTACCTAATGGACTAAATTAAATAAATTTTGAAAATTTATTTAGTTTTATTTGTTATAATGCATGAATATTTTGAAGTAAAGAATAAGTTAAGAGTACAAGAAGACGAAGGTGACTAACTATATTGTTCTTTGTTGCTTGTGCTTGTAAGACAAAAGTTAAATGAATCTAATCACCATTTTACATTTTAAATAAGTAATTGGTTTACTACTTGTATTTGTGTCAAAGCTAATAGCCATTTCAAATAAACAAGTCATGGACTACATGTTCATGATGTCTTTTCTAGTAGTAAGCATCCAGAATGAAACAATGTTACGCTATAAAATGTAAGGGCACCACGATGTGCCATATGTCCCTAATAATCTATTGATACGTTAAGACTTTAGAATATACTACAGTCTCTATAGTAACCTATAAAACCTCCCAACAATATGATAAGAACTATTCTCTAAATACAACAACTCAAATAACATATAGGCAGGTCATTCTAAACACTATTACTTTATCTCCTCATATCACCAACACCCTTAATAGAACGCCAACTAGTCGTCTTTGTTTTCTAGCTTGTTAACAGTAGACTCAAATATTATATAAGCATTGAACTTCAACTTAACCACATGTAGCTGTAAAAATAAAAAAATGAGCTGAAGTCTAATATGTAATACACAAACACATACGAATGCCAACCTAAGCATAATACATGCATATAATGCAAAATAAACATCCAACCAGTTATTATCTTATTATTTAGCTAACAAACAGCAAAGGAGTGCTCAAGATCCCACCAAGCCATGATCTCTTATACATATAGGTAAATATAATATAACATTAGCTTTTAGTTCATTACATACGTATTGGATGAAGGTTGATTGACACAACACCTATGAACTGGGAACTATGAGATACCTAAATCTATATGTGTCGTCTTAATGTGTGAGTTTATTGGGAAAACCTCACTTAAAGATTAACATTTGCCTTCACACTCAAGGATGGGCCAAGAGAAAACACAAACGATAAACAAGTTTTTAAGTTTAATATGTATCAATTTGGTTTAAATCTAACGTGACTAGTATAACCAACAAACATGCACTACAATCTTGAAAAGAACTACAAGTGCTAAATATAAATATCAAAGACCAAACCATACTCAATTAGGAACATGGATAAAGAACTTGATAATTAATATAATATGCTTCCTTAATCTAGCATCAATCAGTTTTAATATAAAGCTTCTAGTTTCAAACCCCCAACTTGACTTGAGTTATAATCCCCTAAACTTAACCCTAACTTCTAATGGTACTATAACTAAAGTTGAGCGTAAAGTTAAAAAATTTAATAAAAATAACTTGAGGGAAATATTTGGAAGAAGAATCCAAAGGTTGAAGAAGGAAAAGAAAATTTAGAAATAATATAGCTTGAAAGATATTAATTATTGTACTGATTAGTAGAATAAGGTAATAGTTTATTAAAATTGGTTAACATGACATTTAGAAGTAAAAAGTGCTTAAAACTGGTAAAAAATGTTAAATTAAACTTAAAAGGACTTGGGAATCCCATGTAAAGATTAGAATTTCTATAAAAGAAAGCTATGTAGACTGAAGACTAAGGTTAGGAAAAAGGTTTAATTAAGATTGGTTAGGAAATATATTAAGAAAGGAATTCACTTGAATTTCATGGCTCAACATGGTCCGACAATATGACCATGTCGCTGGTCATATATCTTTTTAGTCAAACTTTACTTATATCGAACATGGTCAACAACATGACCATGTCGCTAGTCATGCTACTTTTTGGTCAAACTTCCTCCCTATTAGACATGGTTAGTGACACAGTCATGTTGCTTGGTCATTTAAGCTCTTAATCCTTCATACAAAACTCAAGCATTAGCAAGGACACGGTCATCCAACATAGCCTTATCATGGGTCATGTCCTTAAAGAAAAAATCCACCTTCAATAGCACTCTAGATCTCTCCTTTTGTTTCATTCTTTAACCCAACCTTCAATACACCTCAAATACATTTCAATGCATCAATAAAACACATTTATAAACCAACCAAACTGCAAATTTCAATTCAAATAAGCCCGAAACACTCTACTTTTCTCAAAACCTAACAACCAATTCAAGGCAAAGATGGGAGAACTTACCACCTCAAAGTTGATTTAATCCAAATTCTTCTAGAGTACTAGAAGTCGGTTTCATTAGAGTAAGAAAAAGTAGAGACAATAGAAGAAATGAGAGAATTATTGAGGGTTTGGATAGGGTCGAAGGTAATGAATAGTATAAATGAGTTTTAGGCTAAAAGGGGTTTAAGTCCAACAAGCCAAATTACAAAAATGCCATCCTTTTGAAAGCATTTTCTTGAATTTTTTTGGGCATTATAAACATTTTGTAATTTAGGTCTTAAGACCAACATATGTCAATAAGCGAGCCGTTGATTTGGTAGAATGGTGGTTGATATGGATCGAGGAATCCAACAGACATCGTAAACATGTCGTATTAGTAAAGTGAGGTGCTACTATAAACTGCTATGATGGAATGGACAATTGAAGGCAGATTGGGATTGTAAATCCACTGTGAGGCAGTTAATGCATTGATATGTGGTTTCTGGTGATGTGTACTACAAGATCTCCCTTGTCATTTTTGTTAAGGTTTATAATTCTTGGGAAATTATCTTCGACATTATATGAGTTAAAAGGAATATGAAGATTTAAGTGTATAAGATCAAGTGTACATGCATTTATTACTTAAGAGGCTTGTATATATGAAGCTTTTATAATGGACAAGGCATGAATGAACTTTTCAAAAAGTATTTTTTTCTTTCTAATTATAACATAATTTAGAGAACGAGGGATTCAAATCTTGACTTATTTCAATGAAAGATTGATAGTAATTACTTTTATATCAATCGTCTTGGGTTAACTGCAGCGATTTGTATGAACTAGGGTATGATATCCTATAAACCATTTTTCCATATGCCACCTCATATTTCCATACAATGTCCATTTAAATTCTACTTAATTTGTTTTACTATTGCATATATTTATTACTTACAACCTTGGATATTCACAGCAACTGGAAGGAATCAATTTAGAAATCATTACTCCTTCGTTAATTGCTATGAGCTTTAAATGATTGGTATATGGGAGGTTAAAGGATAGTTAAGAAATCTTACCCTCGATCAAAGCCAGAAAAGTTAGGGTTTTTGATCGGGTAACGTGAAGGTTAGGGATGTTAGGGTTACTCGAAAATGTTTTGCTGTTGGTCTGTAATTAATGTTACTCTAATTATGAAATGCAAGCCTTATTTTACCGAAAAAATAGAAATCTTACCCTTACTACCGTTGTAAATGTATTACCTTCAAAATATTTAACCTTCAAAAAAATTTAATTGATATGTAACATGTATTATATGGAAGGTTAAAATATTACTTTTCCATACATAGTACATGTAACATCTAACTAAAGAAAATCCAATAAAGATACCATAAACAAATTAACGGACGGAAATGTAGTATACGAAAAAGTAAAATCTTCCTAAATTATATAGGACTAATTAGGGGCTCCTACAATACGCTAATAAAAATATGAATCATAATTACTAAGGAGATCGCACATCTGACGTGCGTTTCCTTACAAAAATATGACTAGAAATGCTAAATTAAGAACAATTATTAGAAAATGGAAAAAAGAAAAAAAAAAACCACGTAAAAGTTGAAGTAACAAAAACTTCTATTGAATTTAATAAAATTCAGTAAGGCATCATGAAAAAAGAATGTAATGTATGAAAATATAAAATATGAAAAGAAAAAAGTTTCTAAAATCATATATTATTATAGATAACAGTGGTAGTGGGAGTGCTTTACAATGATAATCCGTAATTTAATTAAAATGTCAATTCAAGAAGTTATTCATGAGATCACAAAGGTTTGTTTTATAAATTCAAATAGAAAAAAAAATATAAAACACTAAAATCCCCAAAAGTAGGCCTAGCCACTTTAATATTATTATAGATACAGATAAAACGAATTCAGTTAAAATGAATTTTATACAAAAGATTTGATGATATTCCATACTTGATATAATATAGGACTAATAGTTTGTAACTGACAGCTCATTTACTTTGCTCATGGAATAAGGCATATGAATGGACGTTGAGGTAATTTAGGAAAATTCAATTCCAATATTGAATATTTATTCACAGATACTATTCAATTTTTTTAGAAATAGGGATTCGTTATGGAATTAATATCATAGACTTAAAATGCAATTAAATATCCTAATAAATCTTTCTTGAGAAGTAAGGAGGGATTAGAATTGTTATTATAGCAAATTGAACATATGAGAAAAAGAAACAACTATAATAATGAATCTTACTGAAAAAAAAAAAGAAAAAAGGAAAAACAACTAAATCACCGAAGCTTGTACATCAACGTCTTTTAACCCTTTACTTTCATATCATCTAATCCTTCTTACTAGCAGCTCCATCGTCCATATTTTAAATTCGCGAATTTTGTAAAATGTAAAATAGAAACCAATAAGACAAATAGATAAATGACAGGAAGCAAATAAATATATTGATGTGTGAAATGAAAATGTAAAAGAAAGAAAGGAAAAATTAAGTCAATAGTGTGGACGATCTTCAACTTCTTTAGACGTTTCCATATTACTATTTTATATAAAGAATAATGAGAAAGAAGATATTCAAACCCAAACAGCTTTTTTTTTTTTCCTTTTTTGTTTTTTTTGGGAATGGTAATGTGATTGACCAACTTCTAGCGGTCCCTTTTATAAAACCTGAATATAAATTATAAAAAATATAAGAGGAGAATAGTGGTGAATTAATTACAAAGTAAATACTGCTTTATTCAATTCCACACCCCCTTAAAGTTATTAATAACACTTAAATTACCACTAAGTCCTTTCTATGTAAATTAATATAACATCTTCAACCGTTGATCTATCTTTTAGATCAAAATTTATATTTATATCTTCTATATTTAACTATATGTTTTTTCTATAGAAACCAATATTGAATTATTCGACACTACATCCTCTTTAGAAATTATTAATAATAATAAATTAAATTACCACTAAGCCTTTTTTATTTGATTAAGAACTTAATATTTACAAGTGAAGATATTTTATCTCTTATTATAAAATTTACATTAAATGAAGAATATTATAGCTAATTATAGACTAAAATTAGACTGTAATGAAAAAGCAAACCATTGTTTTGATTCGAATTATATATATTGCTTTCATACTATTTATCCCAATTTCGGTTATTAATGATTAGGTTTTATTCGGCTCCACACCTCCATTAAAAATTATTTATAACACTTGAATTTCCACGAAATCCTATTTATGTAAATTAAAATTACATTTTTAACTATTCATCTATCATTTATGTCTATATTTGCTATATTTATACCTTTTATATCATTAAGATAATATTGTATTATTTGACCCCACTCGTATTGTAAAATATGAATAACAGTTAATTAAATTACCATTGTCTTTTTCTATTCGAGTAAAAACTATATTTTCAACAACTCAATATCTAATTAAGGATGCCATTTGAGCGAGTTTTAAACAGGTTTTATAAAACCAAAACTTGACTTGATACCCTATAAGCATTCTTAAAACCCTATAAGGTACCATACTTAGTTCATATCTTGTTTTCAGAACCTACCTCATAAGGTTTTGTATAACTCGTTTGAGACTCGACCCAACCCTTTACTGAAAAAAAAAATGCATATGTAAAAAATTGATTTGCAGTTGTAAAAAAAAAAAATCAAATGGCATATGGTTTATTTTAAATAATAATTTCATTTATTTATTTTTAATATAGTTAAATAAGTCTTTTACATATTATTAAAATCATATAAAGAAAAATTATAATAAAATGAAACACCACTCAACATTTTCTTCTTCGACTACCAAATATCTATCTCAAAGTCTCTTCTTTTATAAACTAATGTGAATCATAAAAAAAGCCCTCTATCACCTATTCTTTTGTAGTTGTTTAACTTTTGGATCAAATACTTGTTTGATAGACCATAAACAATTTACTAAAGATAAATTATTGAAATTATATATGTGTATGTTATTATTAATTATAATAAGATTTTGACTTTTTATCTGATTTTTCTAAATTCTAAAACCCTACCTAAAATTTTATAAGATTTGAGAATCGTTTTCAAAATCCATCTCAAAACCAACTATATAATATTTTTAATAAATTGAAAGATTCGAAAACCAATATTGATTTACCCGATGACTTTTCTATATCTAACCACATGATCTCCTCTACGTCATATTTTATGATAACAAAATCATTGATATTTTAAATTTAAATCTCACTCATCTCTTATTATTCTAATGATACTGAAATGATAGAGTTTTCTCACATATGATAATTATACAACAAACAAATGCAAATGATGACAAAGTAGAATATTTAAAAAATAAAAGCTTGTGAAATGACCATATCAATTACGACTATAATCTTGATGAGAAATTATTATGTAGAGCAAGTCCACCACGTCATCCGCAGATAAAACTAGTGACTAATATGTCGTCGAATCAGTAATTATAAATGAAAATAGCTTTCGAAAGGATTTATTCGGGGAGAGATTTTAATAATAATAATCTCTAAAATTTATATATATAAAAATACAATTGATGGTTTTTTAAAAAATACATTCATTCGTTAATTTTATTAATATCTATATATTATTAATCAATATATATTATATATTAATAAAATTCTATATTTTTTCGATTCGTTATTACCGTACCCTTCACTAATCAAAGATGCGTTTCCGACACTTCATCTCGCATAATACCCTCCCTTTCATCCTCTTCTCCATTAGTGGACCGTTACGAAAACAAACGACGACACCAATCTTTTCATAAACTTCCATAGTAACCTGGTTCAGCTACACTGCAACCAAAACATCCCGCGTCCCTTCAAATCTTCGTATCTTGTAGCCCATTCTCTCTTGTTTTACTCAAATCTTCTACTGGATTATTATAAATTAAAGGACATTAACCTAAATTTATCCCTTCGTCTTGTTGTGTAAAAATTTAAAACTTCTACCGCATCATGTGGGGGAACAGTGATAACTGAGAAAAGTTGTAAAATGGTCTGTACCTGATGATGCACCAGTTATATTCAGTAACAAAATTTCCCTGGGTCATGCAATAAAAGCTCCCTGTATGAATTGCACACCCTATGCATTCAGTAACATACGGGGCCCTCTCTACGAGACTACTTCAACGTAGACGATGATGAGGTGTTTAAATTTTAGACGGAGAGAACTTCAATCCGGTAATAACCTCTTGACTATAAATACATCCTCTTCTCAACGATGACCAGGTGCCAATCCACAATCACCAAAAAAAAAAATAATAATAATAAAATAAAATAAAACGTAGGAGAAAAACATTTTCTGAGATTCTCTTCAAGCATATACCATGGAAGATGCGCTCCATCGGTTGAAGAAGCTCCAAGAGTCCGACACCACAACACAAGGAAAATGCTCATCTAACATCACAACAAACACCTCCAAGAGATTGCTCAGTAAGCACTCCATTCGTCCAGCATCAGGCAGAGCCATGAGGTACCGTGGTGTGAGACGCCATCCCAGGGGACGCTATGTGGCGGAAATAAGAGACCCCCATTCTAAGGAACGTCGGTGGCTGGGCACCTTCAACACTGCCGAGGAGGCTGCTTGCGCTTATGACTCTGCTGCACATGCCTTGCGCGGCATCAGAGCATGTACTAACTTTGTATACCCTAATAACTCTGATCCCTCGCTACCTTCTCACCTTTATTTTCCTGGAGATAGTCATACTCACGCTCAGTCTCACTCTTCCAGTTATGGTATCCATTCCAATCAACGTTATCCTTACCCCATTCTTCCACCACAAATCAGCAAAAGTCTCCACTATACTTCTCTCTCCTCTTTTTCTCCCCTCAACATGATCCCCCTTAGAGACTTTCCCGATAATAATTCTTCATCCACCATACCTATCTATATGCTGTTACCACCATTACAACTAACTTTTTTTCATCCTACTACTTGTGATAGTAATCACCAGTGCCAAAACCTGAACACATCCTATAACAATCTTGTCAATAATTGTGCTAAGAATTGTAGTTCCGTAGTCTCTCTAGGAACAGGTATGGATAATTCTCTGTCTTCCAATACCACTCATGATCTTTTCGCTGATAGTTCTTTTAGCATAAAAAGGGAGTTAGATGATGACACAAAGATTTTCCTTCCGGAAGAGGCTTCTGGGTCGGGGTTGTTAGAGGAAGTCATTCAAGGATATTTCCGAAAACCCTCATCTCCGCACGATCACAATGACCGAGACATGTCGGCTGCCCAAGAGCCTCCTTTAGACCATGCAAATGATATTAAGGACCACCAAAATGACGATTTTGAATATGGTTTTCCAGATTTCTCTTTGAAGCAGCCTCAAAATTTTAGTGGTACGAGTCAATTGCGGCGGGAGGGTGGGTTTCATTCTAATTCCTAAGTTGCAGGTCCAAAGTTGGATGATACATTTCAATACCCAGATGTTATAACCGAGTTTGCTGCTTGTGGGTTCAAGATACTTGACAATAGTACCCCGTAAATTGCAAGAAATAGTTTTGAAATAGAATTTTAGCTCACCTTCATATAATAGTTGTTAGAGATTTTACAAATATATGTTACTTATAATTAGCTATGTAGGGTTTTAAGTAGGTTATGAATTGCCACCTCAGAAATGTATCGCTTGTTATAATCAGGTTAAACGAAATAAAAATTGCTTACTAACTGATGATCAAGATGCTTCCCAAATTCGTTTCGAAGAGCATAAAAAACATAATATCACATTAATGGATTACTTTAAATACATGTTCCTCCTTACTTTTAGTTTTGGCCATGTCAGTCAAAATGAAAATGAAAAGCAAATATTCAATCTACGTAAAGAAAAGTTCTAACGGTACTAACACACTCTCCATACATTGATTAGTGGTGGTTTACAAATATTTAGGGTAAGCACGATTCAATTAAGTACAGTTCATCCATCCAAATTGAATTAAGCTTAATATAATTGATTCATTTTTTTTAAATCGAACATAATCATATGGTTCGGCTTGTAAATTTTTCGAATCTAATTAGTAGTTCGATCCGGTTCGAACTATTTATGATAAATTTTCACTAAAATTTTTATCTCTAATAATATATTCTCCTTTTTTTTTTTTAATTTTCATATGTTTCCAGTTAATTTTTTATACATTTATCATGTGTATAATGCTTAGCAAAGTGGTATCTTAACAAACTCAACTTGATTTGACGATAATAAGAGATCATGTTTCAACGAACAATAACGAGGAGTGAAAAATAGAGTTCCCCATCCAAAAGTGATATAAAAAAAAAGACAAAAAAAGACATTCCAAAGATTAGAAAAGAGTTAAGAGACACATAAAAGACATTGAGGTTAGACACTTGATTTGAAAATATATATATATAAAAAAGGACAATTTAGAGAGAAAAAATTTCTAAATATAAAATTTTATATAAAACTCACTTAACTTAGTTTTAAAAATTGACCTTGAAATAACACAAAAAAGATCAAGATATGAAAATTTTGATAAAATTCACAAATATTGATGGAATTTTTTTTTTTTTAAAAAGTGTAAAATAATTACATGAAAAATTTTTGTTTAACTAAACGGTACCATTCGGTTCTACTTAAAACAGTTCAATTTGACTCGCTTTTCTCAAACCAAACAGTTTGTAAAAAGATCGATTTTTCAATATGGTTCATAGTTCGATCCATGGTTTATGATTTTTTTTTCCCAACTCTATTAAATATTAATAAAATTCTAATATGCAAAAATGTAAATAGTAATTTTTTTAAAATTATAAACCATCAATAATAGGGATAAATTCAAGTTTGGGCTTTAAGTTTATTAATTAATTGGGTTTGATCCTTTGACCTGTGATAGGATCTAAAGAGTTGAATTCAAATATTTGGGATAATTATGAGAGTTTTGGCATGGTAAGCTTGGAGTAGAACCCGTTGGATCGATCTGTCTGATCTAACCTTTCTTGATTTAGCTCATATTAAAATAATAAATAAAACCTTCATTTGAGCCTAAACCCATGAAAATAGCTCACTTAAGATCCATTAATAAAAGGCTTTAATCCTAACTACTGATCAACATCATGTTCCAACGGTTGTGATCAATTATTATTTCTTATAAATACTTTATTCATATACTCATATGGATGAGAGAAAAAATCCTCATCAATGTTGTTACTCTACTGAAACTTTTTCTCAAATATCAAATATTTAAATACCTCAAGAACATTGTCTCGTTCTTTATTAATTTTGGTGTTTGATGGCATTATAGTCCTCTACCTGTCATTATACGTGTTAGAGTTTTATCAAGGTTGTCTATTCCTCCTCTTCCCTACACCTCTGTCCTAATTATCCACGTGAATTGCTTAAATTATTTCCCTAATCATATGTAGCATGACTTTTTATGCGGTACATATGTAATACTTACATCCATACCCATACTCTTACAAATACTAGTACACGTAATTCTTCAAGACACTTAATATTTCATGTAAGCAGTTAACTCCTTTTCTTAAGATGGACGGAAATAAGATCCCTATTCTTGTAGAATATTAACTCGTTGAAGACATTAGATTTTTGTCCATTGAGTTGCACAAAACGTAGGATCCTAGGAAAGTGATGAATAACCATTTTATCCCTTTCTTTTTCATTTAAATAAGCCCAAATATTTACTCTAAATTTTTTTTTCCTCCAAAAACAATAATGACTAGAGAGCACCTCCTGCAAAACAGAATCCGGCTCCAGCTGATTAGGGTGCTTCCATTAAAATGGTCTTATCAAAGAACACCAAGTTAAGGATAGGATAACGAAAAAAAAAAAAGAAATTAAATAATGAAAATAGACCAGCAATGAACATAGCCCATAAATTAACCCTAGAAGAGTAATTTTCTTTTTTTTTTTTCATGAAATTAAATGCAAATAGACATTGATCAACATTAATTTTAGGCTTGATGGAATTTCAAGACCCTCAAATTAATAGATAAGATTGATAATGCCGTACGCCTAGTACAAAGGATTATATTTCAAGCAAATAGGATCTATCCAATGTCACTTAATTTAAAAAAAAAATGCCATATTAACCACCCAACCTTATCTTAGTTGCTAAAACCACTAGTTGCTCAAAAAAGTCCAATTGACAATAAACTATTATTTACATGTGATATAAAGTCAATTTCAGAATAAAAAGAAAGATTTTGTTGAAGCAGATTTTAAGAAAATTATCTATACCTATAATACGTAATATAACTTAAAGCTTTATGTTTCAATACTTATGTATCATGGTTATTGTCGTCTATAATCCTCTATAAGCTCTTTTGGAACCATGACATATAACTATTATATGTTACTCCATGCTATAGCTATTCAAACTAAAACAAGTATTTGATAGTTAAGATTATGATATGAATGTGACAAAATGTTGTACACTGTTGTATAAATATATGTGCACGTGTATACACACATATTTATGTATATATAATTAACTTTAAATGTATAATATGCATCGAACCAAAGAGATATAATATATATCACATAGGATCTTTAGCTGCCATGGGATTGATAAGATGATGGATTGATAAAATTAGATTGGGTTTTTCCCCCTTTTAATGGCTCTTTCCCTAGAGTTTGAGGAGAAGTAGATTGCTAAATTATTTAAGTTAAGGAAATGTGCTAAGGTTGTTTTCGAGTTCAAAGTTGCGTTAAATAGGTTGATGAAGCTTGCAAGCTTTCAGGAATGATTATTTCTATTGCATATTATTTTAGTATTAAAGTTGGAGTTTGATAAATATTTTGGTACATGATAGCAAGGACTACAAGTATGTGGTAACCATTACATGTTGTGTACGCTTATAAATTTAGTAAATTAGACTTTATATAAACTTAGCTAATCGAATGTGTGACTTGCTTGTCAGTGGTTGTATTAGATCAACGAATTACAACCTTTAATTGGGTTTACATCTATAATTTATTATTGGGATGATATTGTAGTTAGGTGCTTAGCCTACAATGTGGCTTAGTGGATAGCCAATAAGAATGAACTATGATTTTTAAGGTGGATGAGTAAGGGAGAATGTTATAGTGAGAGTTATTTAAGGTTTTGGAACTTAGTCAACAATATGTTATAGATGGGCCGCATTTGTCACTTGTAGATACAACGATGAATACCATATAAGACTATTACGGTTTGTGGTTTGCTATTTCAATCATGATTGAGCCATCCTTATTAACCCTTAGATTGCCTACTACAGTAGGATTTAGACCCCTTTATTCCTAATTAGATTTGTTTAAAGCCATCGGTTACTTTAGATTTTAAGATGCTAAATTTGCATTATATGTTGTCATTAAGCAAAAAATAAAAAAAATAAAAAAATAACAAACCCTAATTATACATTAAAATTAGGTATGCATGCGTTGTTGCATAGAATGTGTTTATATGGTCACTATTCGTTAGGTTTCACAAATTACTCCTTTGACCTTCATAATTTTAGGTGGTGATTTGTAAACTAATGATTTGTATGTTGATGATTTGTATATGATGAGCTTGCTATGGTTTTCATGTTAGGATTGGGTCGATGCTAGCTAAAGTAACAATGACATTAGTTTTCTTTGTTGCTAGAGACTTAAATAGTAGACTTTTGTACTTTATTGGATTTTCCAAGCTTTGTTTACTTTGGACTTCATGGTTCTTTTATAAAATTATCTTTATGGACTTTTTCAATAAAATGTTTTTCTAAATATCAAAATTATATAAGGATTGTTAAATAATTTAGTGAGTTTAGTAACCTTAATGTATTTAGCTTAAGTAGGACATGTGGTAGGTTATTGGTCCTCTTAGGTTTTGGGGTATAGCATCTACCTTAAGGATGATGCTTCAGGCTTAGACTAAAGCTTGCATTACTAACTATAAGGGAGAGGGGGATCGAAGGGAACAACTATTATTTTATTAGAGGACGATTGAAAAATAAGGGTTAACTTTGTGAACCTACATTAGGGCATACCACTTTGAGAGTAAGTAAGATAAACTTGTCAAATCTCATTTATGCCAAAATCTTGCCATGGTGCTCCTTCATCTTAGTGAACCATTATACATAGAATATTGAGATATTGGTCATGTCTTGGTTGGTTAAACTTCAGCTATATTGAATTGCTTTGGTTACAAGAAACTAGGAAGGAATTAGTTAATTTGCAAGTGATTTGTAACTCATAGAAGAAAGGAATAATATTGACCCCTTTGAGATAGGGACTCAACATAGATGGTGATCAAGCATCATTAAATGTTGAAGATGAGATAAATTTTTTTAATTAAGGGTTTAATTCTCTAAATTGTGGGTCGAAAAAGTCAATATATTGGTCATTGCTAAATAGTTAAACATGAATTAAGGTTTGGAAAATGTAGAGCATTTTGGATATTTGGAGAAGAAAGTGAGGATTAATATGAAGAATGATTATCCCCTATTATATGGCCAAAAAAGCAATGATGACTAGGGAATTCACAAACCCACAATACAACTTCTAAGATAATACTTGAGATAGAAGCTGATGATAGAAGTGAAAGGACAATAAAAGATCATGACAATTTATTAAAAAAACATTAGAAATAATGTTACGCTAAAATGCTTTATGTAAATATTGTAAAAGTTTTAATTGAATTTCAAATAGTGCAAAAGAATTGTTTCACGTAACATTTCTAGGGATTATTTGGTAAAAATGATGTCTTTAACATGTAGGTTTCAATAGAAGTAACACAAAAAAGTATCATGGTGTGCTATAAGACACCAGGCAAATGCATATGAGAATTAGGAAAACAAAGTCATGGCAAACCTAAGAAAGAAGAGTTGGCTTTGATGAGGAACTTGAAGATGCTCCATGAGAATAAAAGATGAAGGTTTAAAGAAAGGCTTATAAAAGATAAAGAGAATTCGTAGACATTGATCCTATTAGACAGAGTGAGATATAAGAGCACGAATAAGAAAGAGGTTTCATGGGATAGGTTGGAATCTTAGTGAAAATGGCTCAATGGATGAACATCAGAGATACACCACGAATATTTTCAAATAGAATATTGCAAGTTTAAGTACGGAGATATAATATTGCAAGATCGCTAACAAATTTGAAAATAAAAACAAAAATAGAATTTGTTATAAAAAAAGTGGTTATGAGTTATTGATTAACTTCCTTCTCTAGTGTAACCGAGTTTTTCTACTTAATATAAAGAATTAGAAGTATTACAAGTGTAAGTCATTTTCTATTTCATTTTTCATTAAACATAAATTATCACTAAAATGGAAACATCTCCTACTTTCGTCTTTTTTTATATTTACAAAAAAAAAAAGGAAAAAGTACACATTTGGTGCTCAAACTTTCACACTTTTTCTATTTCAGTCATCGATTTTTTTTTCTATTTTAGTCCTCATACTTTCCACTTTTTGACAAATTTAGACTTCCGTTACATCTATTACAATTTTCGTCTAAGAAACATTAGGTGGCTTATTTATTTATTTATTTTCCACATAATCTGCTACGTTATTAACCAAATTAATTAACCTGTATCTCTAACCCGCTCCCGAAATTGACAAAACACCATCTTGACCCGATTAACAACTTGAACTTAACTCCTCCCATTGATAAAACGATGCACACAACAAGATTGAAAGATCGAAACACTAACCTAAAAGATGTAACCCACATTCAAAGATGAAACCCACATTCAAAGATGAAACCCTAACTAATAGAGAGAAGATGAGTTAAGGTTGAAACCCTAAGTCCAATTCTAATTTATGAGAAGAAGAAACCTTAAAGGAGGCTTAAGAAACCTTAGTAAAACCTTAGGAGAAAAAAAATGAAAGAGATACTTTTGGATAATCATGTGAAGTGTAGGATATGTCTTTAACACACATCGCTAATGGTCCCCTTTTTTAATAGAGATTAATTTTTTCATGTAATTATACTAACAACACTTTGACAAGAAATGCTTGTTTTTATTTTATTTTTCATAAATTCCTTAAATGAAGCATAGTTCATCCCCAAATCACTGGTAGTGGATCATGTAGTTAGCATTATTTAATATTATTCTTTTTTTTTTTACTGTTGACTTTGTAAACAGTGGCAACTAGAGCACACGGCAGCAAGTACATACTTCCATAAGGTCAAAGTCTTCCACGATGGAAAGTTGAATAAGCATTTGTCATAACACTATGAGGGAGGTACTTTAAATATTATAAGTTTAAATGTCTGAAAAATTTCTGTAGCCGAAATTAAAAGTCAAATATCTTTCTATCTTGGGTTGTAGCTACCTTTTTTGTTGTACTAGAGGTTGAGTGATATATAGGATGAGGAATTTTTAGAGTTACTTAACAATACTCTTGCTGTTGATTGCGTATTCCATATCTTAAAAGGTAAAAATGTAGAGCTTTACATTGATGTACAAGAGAGGATAGATGATGAGCTCATGGTATATTTTGATGTTGGGGGAGTAGACTTACGAAATAATCAGGATTGTCTTGTTGATAGTTATGACAATTTAGATCCCAAAGAAGATCATAAGTTTTTGAGTGATAATGATGATGAAGAGCTTGTGTAAGCTAGGAAAAATGTTAGTGCTCAACATAACAAAGACTTGATAATTGATTCAGATGAGGAGAGTGAAAATGAATATATGCCTGAAGCAAAGATAATGAATAGTGAAGACCTTGATAATAATGAGACGAGCTACTCGAATTCAAAAGATGAATGTAGTTATGAGTGGTTTGAAACGGAGAAGATGAATGCAACTATGAGTGGTTCGAAAGGGGTGATATTATTGTTGTAGGAAATTTGAGAAGGACAAAAAGTAAGCCTCCCATATTTAAAGGTGATACAGTGAAGCTAACTTTCTATATAGGAATGCTTTTTAGATCATTAAGGCAATTCAAAGAGGCAGTTGAATGGCATTCTATTATGGAGCACAAAAAAATTAAGTTTACGAAGAGCTTAATACAGAAGTATGGACAATTCTTTAGTAAAAAAATTAAGTTGGTCAAATACCAACTTTCTACTATTAGTCAAATATGGACAATTCTTCAGTCAAATATCCACTTTCCATCCTTGTGATATGGATAATTTTTTTTTTGTCAAATTTTAGTTCTTACTAAAATGTCCTTTGAGCTAAATTATTGCAATTCCTTATACAGAAATATTGGATATTTTCTAAAAATAAGTATTTGTATGCCAAATGGTTTTCTACTTACCAATATTTATAGCCAATTAATATTAGATATTTTCAGTAGTATATGGAACAAAAATAGTTATTCATAATTACGATCAATAAAGGACAACAGGGCTTACAAATTAGCGCATTAAGGAATATAGAACATGTAGGAGTTGTATAAATCAAATAACAATATGTATAGTAATCTTAAATGAAAAAAATGATATTAAAAAAGAAAGTTGAATATAGTGAAGAAACAAATTACATTAATGTAATACTACCTCAATGCATTTTTTTTCTTAGCAAAAGTAATTTGCTATCCATACAACCATAAGCATGGCTACAAAACCTATTGCAACATATTGCAATAGTTACATAAACCAATCGAAACAATATCTATGTTAAGAGACTTAGGAAATCTATTCCAAACGCTAACATCAAACTACTTACCTTCTTAACACATTTCTAGTTGCAAACTAAAAAAAACATCATCACTAATATTATAAACCATGAAATTTGTATTCCACATTTTAGCCTGGCCTTTAATTTTCTCTTGGCACAAATTTTAGCTTTCAAAACCTTCACTTCATGCCTAAGCTCTTCTAACTCCACAATGGCATCCCCATCAAACAAATTGTTGATAACTTCTTTTCTACGTTTTGAAAATTTTTGATCTAGCCATTTATGGAAATTGCATCCTCTATCCTTCCACAATAGGTAAGTCACAATCCTTTTACCTGGATTTTGTTGAATCCATGATGTCGACTCAAGTGCCTGCAGACCACATAAACATTTTACCTTACTGACTGTGCTTAAGGCACATATGCCATCAACTTTGCTCGAGCTCTCTTTTGAATCTTCTTTCCTTCAATAATTCCAGCGACCTAATCTCATAAATGTTGACATTTTTTAGTTTCCTTCAAGTGTTTCTTACAGAGAGATAATTGAGTGTTTGTTTTGGTTAGATTTTAGGTGAATTAAGAATGGCATTGTGAAATAGGCATATACATAGTGTTTTTATGATTTAGATTGACCAAGATTACTGGCCATTTTCAATTGAGTTTGGGATTAGGGCTTTTTGAGTAGCAAATGCCATTAGGGTTAGTATTTTGGTGATATTATTTATCAATTAGGGGATGTTGTTTTTCTTATAAACAGATAAATAGGTTAGGATGGTGTTTTATCAATTTAGGAAGTGGGTTAGGAATATTGGTTTATTAATTTCATTGATGATGTGGTTGGATACATAGAGACATGTAGAGAAAACAAATAAATTAATAAGCCAAAAATGTTTTTTTGGATGGAACCTGTAACATAAGTCCAAATTTGTCAAAAAGTGAGAAGCATGAGAGTTGAAATAGAAAAAAAAAGTTTGAAGACTGAAATAAAAAAAAATGTGAAAGTTCGAGAACCAAAAATGTAATTTTCCCTAAAAAGGACCTATAGTATGAGGGCCTAGCATACGGAAATTACATCATTAATCTAATTCACTTTGGTGATAGCATTATCATAAGGAACTTTCTCTTAAATGAGTATTGCTTTCAATTAGGAGAGCTTTAGTAATAATATTGAGATTAGGTCATGAAAGGGGTTCAGTAACTCATTAATATTCTTAATTGTGCCGTCCTCCATAGTACATGGCATGTAATTATGATAAATCATTTTCTTATTGGAAAATTATTTACTGAGTATTACATACAATGTATTAGTCACACTAAGTATATAAATACTAATAAAATATTGACATATATAACGTATATAAATAACAGATAATAATTATTTGAAAAATGTTTATTTTATTATTATGCATATCAATATTTTATCAATATTTACACACTACATATGCATAACACGAGATGTTTAATACCTCAGGAATTTTTTCTCCCCCTAATAATAACCTTACTTTTGGTCTGTTTCCATGTTATGTAGGTAGACTTCATAAATATGGCCTTTTACCCCATGCTAAAAGTATACTCTTTATCTAAATTGATTATACATTCTATGTAACATTATATATACTTAATAACAATTTGAGGCGAAATCTAATGTGAACTAACACCCACCAACACTAACTAAGGTATGGATACACCTATCCGTTAAGGTTAATTTTTCTACCTCAAAAGAAGACAAAAATAAATAAATAAATTATAAAAGTACACCAATAACTTCTGTTGAAGAAGGCAAATCTCTTTGCAAAGTTGCATTCTATTTTTTATACTTCATGATTAAGTCCTAGTTTGAAAAATTGTTAAATAAATTAAAAAGGTCATAGATCAAATAAACGCAGGCTTATCAATTCATGGTTGTTTATAACAATCTCAACCCTTAAAAAAATTATTTATTAATTATATTTGAAAACTTAAAGCTATATTTCAACTTGTCAAGCGCATTACCAGTAAGAGTGGGATCAATTTAATAATTAAAATTTCTAAAATTAGTACATCATGACATGTAAATTACTGTTAGAAAAAATTGTTTCATTTTGTCTTTAATTTGTTAGAATCTTATAACGGAAACTGCATTATAGGTTATTGTTGATAGGATATTTTGGACTTAAGCCCATTAAGCCTTAAGTTGACCTACTTAGACTCATGTCTTAGGCTATTCTCTTCTTAGTCTAGCCTCTTTATTTACATGGTCGACCTCAAACTAGGCCCTTTATATGACCTACTCATCTACTACAAACTCTAATAGCTAAAAGACAAGGATAAGGCTCAAAGATCGGGTTAGTAACCATCTCCTATAATCTAAGACTACATCAAACTATACATCTCCACTATCCATGACGTACAGACGTGCCAATTGTCTATTAACAGTTCACTACTGCAGGCCACACTCTTTTATAAATACAAGCTTACCCACCAATGGTAAAGCACTTGATACTTTGCTTACAGAGCCTTTTTATTGCATTGTTACATACTTACTCACCTCATTCACACCAATTAACTTAAGCATTGGAATGACCATATTAGATAACCACCTGATACCCCTCGTTGTTTATTTTCATGTAGGTTTACACTAGGCACAAAGCATAATTTAATCATCAATCCTCACTGGCTAAAATCTAAAGACAACATCCGACGCCTTCTATGGGAAATAGACCTCGTTTCCTACCTAAACACACATTAAAGCCTCACTTAAATACTGCCTCCATTTTTGCATTGGCTACCATATCTCACATTATGGACCCTAACAATAACCAACCTATGAACAATCGGCCTCCAGTTAAGGAAATGATAGAGCAGCACCTAACTTAAGTAGAGTAACTACATATAGAGTTCATTGCTCACAATAAAGAGCTCCAAGCCAGGCTTGACAAAGCCGAATAGCGCAATAGACAGGTGCTTAAGGCTTTTGATGTTAGTAATGGGCAAAACGATATTTAATAGCAACAACAAAATGGTAAGGATCAACTACCTGATCCCTTAATGCAAGAACAGTAGGCCTGGTTTACAACTCATAGTGATCATGCCCTTGTTGGCTACAAATAGGTAGTTGACTCCCATATAGTGCCAATATACTTTATAGCACATTGAGACCACTCGATAAATAATGTCGACCTAAATGAGCTTTACGCAATCGTAAGAAGGCTCTCTAAGTAATAGGAGAGCAAAGTAGCTAACAATGTTGGGTTGGTTGCTAGCAACAAAACCCTATTTACAGAGGGGTATCCAAGTTAAGGTCCATCATCCCAATGGTAAGCTCCCTACCCTGGACCATTATGATGGTATTAACAATCTTGATGATCACCTTCTCCGTTTTGGTACCCTTATGAACCTTCATGGCCATGGGGATGCTATCATGTGTAAAGCTTTCCCAAGTACTTTGAGAAAAGTAGCTCAAACATGGTTTAATTGCCTACTCGAAAACTCTATAGGCTTCTTTGTTGAGTTGACTTGTAGATTTAGTCTCTACTTCAAGGCTAACAAGCCATCATCCAAAGATACTTACTCCTTGTATTTGATCAAGTAAAGTGAAGGAGAGACTTTATGAGAATATGCAACCCGGTTTAACAATGTTGTAGTTGAGATCCCTTAGTTAGGGGAAGGAGTAGCTATGCATGTCATGCAGCTTAGCATCAGACCTTTTGGTGACTTCTTCCGTTAGGTTGCAAAGAGCAAGTCGAAAACCTTAGTCAAATTCTAGAATAAGGCTTGGAAATATATGGACTAGGAAGACAACATCCATGCTTGGTGCAAGGTTGATCAGGAAAGTTTGGCTAGAAAAATGGACAAAGAGAGATTGTCTGTGAAAGATTGCCTCAGTGCTAAGACATTGAGTAAAGTTAAGGAGGGGTGGGGTGGGGGGGAGGTGGTAGTAGGGGGAGGGCTTTAGCAATAAGAAGTGCTAAGTCAAGTACAACCCATTACCTTCACCCATTTATATGCATAACGCGCCTTTGAACCGACCTATCACTTAGGTTTTCATAGAGGTTCAGAATAGAGGTTAACTCCAAAAGCTCCCTAAGATAAGGGGAAATCCCAGCTATTGGAATGTAGACAAATATTATCAGTTCGATGAAGACCATAGCTACACCATAAAGGAATGCTTCCTAACTAAACAATGCAATTAATATGTTGTTCAACAACGCTACTTTAGTAAGCATGTAGGTGAACAAAGGAATGTCGATCGCATTGACAACAATAAGGATAGGGTACCTTGGAAGTAACGAACTGAAGATGCTTGAGAAGAGTAGAATGACAATTGTCATGACAATCGAGCTACCAATGGAGTCATCAATATCATTATTTAGGGGCCCTACCTAGGGAGTCGGTCGAGTTGTAGTAGTTCGACTAATGCCCCCGTAAAGGTGATGGTAGTTAAGGAGAAGAGATGAAGGTGCAATACCTTCATCTCTTTTTCCGATGAAGATTTGGAGGGAATTGACACTCACCATTAAGATGCCCTAGTGATCAAGGCATAGATATTGGGCTACGAGGTCCTTAGGATTACGGTAGACATGGGTAGCTCCACTAACATTTTCTTTAAGTACGCTTACGATAGAATGAGGAAGAAGCTACCTATGAAGATGAAGTCGTATCATCACGACTTGGTCAGTTTTGATGGGGGAATAGTCCGACAAAGGGCACGATCACATTAGACACGAATTGCCCTTCTACTTATAACGCTTTATAGGGATGATCGAACCTCAATAGCTTTCAAGTTATCACATTGCCCTTGCTTCTGAAGGCTAAATTCCTAACTTCCACTTTGTAGGTGTGATCAAAAGCTCTCCAGGGAGCTTTATGTTAAGACAGCTTGAAGTAAAGGCATTTTTGCTGTAGGATTGGGTCTACAAGAGAAGCCGGTTGAGAGAATGGAGTTAGAGGAAAAGACAAAGGAGGTGCAAATTAGCACTCACCCTAAACAGATCACTATGGTAGAGGCAAAGATGCCTCTAGAAGTGAAGTAGGCCATTGTTGACCTCCTATGGGCCAACTTTGATAGGTTTGCTTAGTTGACATTTGACATGCTCGTAATCTCCACCAACCTAAGAATCTACAACCTTAACCTTGACAGAAACATCTAGCCTATCAAGCAAAAGAAGAGGAATTTTTCCTTAGAAAGGCAGGCCACCATCGAAGAGGAAATACATAAGCTGTTGAAGGCAAGCTTCAAATGGGAGGAAAAGTACCTAATGTGGTAAGTAAATGTGGTGCGTCAAGAAGAATGGAAAGTGGCATATGTGTCTCAACTACACCGACCTTAATAAAGGCTACCTGAGGGACTACTTTCCTCTCTTGATGATAAACCAGTTGGTCAACTCCATATCGGGACACACTTTGCTTAGCTTAGCTTCATGGATGCCTTCTCAGGATATAACTAGATCAAAATTGATAAGAAGGATGAAGCTCATATCTCCTTCGTTATTGATTTTGGTACCTATTACTACACTGTTATGCCCTTTGGTATCATGAATGTCGGGGCGACATACTAAAGGATGGTTACCACCCTATTTAAGCCCTAGCTTGGTCATAACATGGAGGTATACATTAACGAAATGATTGTCAAAAGCAAGTAACCCACCGACCACATTAAGGACTTGCAAGAAGCCTTCTATCGGATAAGGGAGCACAACATGAAGTTAAACCCCCAGAAGTGTATTTTTGGGGTTAACTCCAACAAGTTCTTGAGCTTCATGGTAACCCAACGCGACATGAAGGCTAACCTAGAGAAGATCCAAGCCATTAGGGATATGAAGCCCCCCTCTTCGGTTAAAGAAGTCTAGAAGCTTATCGGTATGGTAGCCGCGCTAAGCAAATTCATTTGAAGGAGTGTAAACATATGTACGGACATTTTCAAAATCCTTAAAAATCCTAGGGGTTTTGAGTGGACTCCACAATGTGAAGCAACCTTCAAGGAGTTGTAGGACTTCCTCAAATACCCTCCAGTCCTCTCCAAGCCTATTATAGGAGAGGAACCACATTTGTACTTGGTTGTTAATGAACATGCACTTTCTTTAGTATTGGCTAAAGCAAAGAGGAGAGAATACAGACTTGTATACTACATTAACCATATTCTCCAAGGGCCTGAAGTTAAGCACACCAAAGTGGAAAAGTTTGCCTTGGCTATTGTTATCTCTACACATCGGCTTAAGCTTTACTTTTAAGCACACCAAATAGTTGTGTTGACAGATCAGCCATTGTGCACCTTGCTGTAGAAGCTTGACACATCTAGTAAGATGGTCAAGTATGTGATAGAGCTCAATGCGTACAGCATCCAATACTAACCATGAAACACTTATAAAGCATAAATACTAACTGACTTCATAGTGGAGTATACGAGAGAAGAGGAAGCATTACTTAGAGATGAGAACTTAATGTGGACTCTATATGTCGATGGTTTATCCACCTGGAGTAGTGAAAATGCGAGCCTAGTACTTATTGGACCGTACAAGACTATTGTTTGTTATGCCTACAAGTTCGGATTCGACGTGAGTAACAACAAATCTACACGAAGCCTTAATTATCGATCTTAAGTTGGCTAAGGAGATCGACATTGAGCACCTTTAGGTATTCTTGAACTTAATGCTTGTCGTCTAGTAAGTCTGAGGCGAGTATAAGGTTAAGGAGAATATTATGGCTAGGTACTTAGAGAAAGTAAGGAGTCTCCCCGTTGAATTCCCCTCATGGAACATTACGAAGATCCCTTGAACCGAGAACTCAACAGCAAATAGCTCACCTTTACTAAGAAACAAAGGCCCAAGATGAAGGATAGAAAACTTTTATAGAATACTTGCCTAAAAAGAGCATAACTCCAGGCACAACTAAGGTCTTAGGGCTCATAATAGCATCCTTAAAGGCAAGCTAGAGAGATCCCATTTGGAGTTATTTAGAGCATGGTACGCTCCTAAATAATAAGAAGGAACCTAAGAAGCTGAGGTACCATGCCACCAACTATACATTAATCGATGATGTCTTTTACCGAAGGGAAGTTAATCTTCCCCTACTCAAATGCCTCTAATCAAACGATGGGTTACATATCATGGAAGACCTGTATGTTGAAGTGTGTAGTAACCATATTCAGTGGTAAGACTTCTACATACAAGCTCTTTGACTTGATATTATTGACCCACTATGAGGTAGGATGTTAAGGAAATAGCTTAGAAGTACCCCTTATGCTAAAAAATGCCCCAATCACTCATACCCCTAACACTAATCTCCAACCCTTGACTAGTCTATAGCCATTTTCCCAGTGGGGCATCAATATCCTTAGCATTTTTCCTAAGGCCTTAGGAGGATGGTAGTTTATCATTGTAATCGTCGACTACTTTATGAAGTGGGTCAAGGCTAAGGTAATAGCCAAAATCACAGCATAGATCATTAAGTCATTTGTATGAAACAACATCCTCTCCAAGTTCGGGATTCCTTATGCCCTCATCATGGACAATAGGTGGTAGTTTGATAATCTTAGATTTAGGGAGTTTTATACTAAGCACTACATCATACCTCACTTCACCTTGGTTGCCTACCCTCAATCCAATAGTGAAGCTGAGGCTACTAACTAGATCATCCTCAAGAGCCTCAAGAAGAGGGTAGACTAAGCTTAAGGTACGTGGGCTGATAGCTGCATACAGGACCACTAACTGCACCTCCACTGGCAAGACCCCATTTTGCATAACATTTGGCTCAGAAGTAATATTCCCCATTGAGCTGGAACTTCTCAACATCCAGACTTAGTCCTTCAATGCTATCTTAAATGAGTCCCTAATGTAGGCTAATGTGGATACTATTGAAGAAATCAAAAACCTTGCTACAGTTCAGGTAACCGCTTACCAGTACCAAGCAGTGAGATTTTGTGATCACAGGTTAGGAGTTCACAGTTGATCACTTAGTTTGCTAAAAGCTTGAAGCTACTAGCTTATGTGAAGGACAAGGGAAGTTAGACTCCAATTGGGAAGAACCGGTCAAGTTTAGAGAGAGCTTAGGGAACGAAGCGTACTGACTAGAGAGATTGGATGGTAAGCTCATCCCATGCACTTGGAATGCCGACAATGGCTTTACTTAGATTATTATAAAATCTCTTGTAAATGTTCTTGCAAATATTAACAGAAGTTCTATTCTCCAAGTATATGGAGCATATTTTATTTCTCTCTCTCTTCTCTTCTACTTATTTTTGTATTGCATCCTAGCCCTTAAAAGGTAAACAGACTTCTAACTTGCATGCCTCCTTAAGGGAAACACCCTTTACACAACTAAGGGACTCCCACCATCTAGGAAGGTTAGAACACCATTGACTTGATCCCCTTTCGAGTAACCTCAATAAAGGGAAGCACCCCTTGCATAATTGAGGGATGCTTACCACCTGGATAGGTCGAAACACCATTGACTTGACTTCCCCCTTGGATAATCTTAGTAAGGGGAAACACTCATCGTATAACTGAGGAGCTTCCACAATGCCTATTGGAACACCACTGGCTTGACACCAGACACGACCTAAGCTACAAATAGTCGAATGATCCTCCATGAAGGGCAACCTTAGCCCTTCCCTAAGTAACATGACTTGAGAACGGGGTGACTTTGGCCATTGACGACTAGGCAGTCCTGAGTAAATAGCTAACTCCACAACCAAGAAGTTGGGTATAAGTATGCAACAACTAAGTATCAAGCTATACTCTTTAGTAAGCATGAAGTGCCAAGCAAAGCAATGGAAGTGTTAACAAACCAGAAGTACAGGGAGTAAGGGAAAACTCTAGTTGAAAGGAAAAATTTAGCTCCATTTCTTTAAAAGAATTTATAAGTTGAAAAGGCCAGCATATGGACCTGTTACAGAAGTTTCCTTTACACAAATACAGCCGAAAGAAGAAAAAATAGAGAAGAAAAAGACAACAATTTATCACTTTGGATCAAGATGCATATCGATGGTAGTGCATCGGAAAACTTAATAGGTATTCGTGGATTCGAGTAGGTATGAAGAATAGGGATTTTGAAGGTGAATGTATATTAATATTATGTACCGAGACACAAACACAATAAGGGGTTTGAGCTCGAAATAGGGTTCGATATAACTTACAAATACTAAATGTCACTCGAGATTTAATGAGGGTTAAATGCAACTCAGAATACAGGAAAGATTAAAGACTTTAATTAACACTTAATAATCTGGTAAACGCAAGCTTTGTTAGCTTAAATGTCGCCTTGCTTGAAAGAAGAAAAGTTTTACTCTCTATATGGGGAATATTCTTCACTATGTCTGTCTATGTTCTCCTTTTGTATGATTACAAATGTTGCTATTTATAGCAAGTCTTAAATCCTAGTGGCAAAATTGTAAATAATGTATAAGGCCTTAAACCCTAAAGAATTGAGCCATTAAATAAAATAAAGGAAAATATGTCCAAGAATACACAACTACGTGTTTTACAAGGGAAGTCATCATGCAGTTACTCGGTATGTCCTAGAATAAGTAGTATTCGAATCGGGTGGGGTCGGCAGTTAGATGTATGGGTTCAAGAAGGAGTCCCTGAAATCTCACGTGGCTTAGCCAAGACATTAGAGAAATTAGCCTACAATTGCCGAGTTTTAAAGTTAGTCGGCATTAGTCTCTCCATGCAGTACTAAGTGGATCCTACTCTCAACTAATTGGTCGACAACAGACTTGTTGCCGAGTGGTTATTTTTCTTCCCCTCATCCATCTAGCTTTTACTCAACCTTGGCATGAATTGATCGGCCTCGGCTTGGATGTAATAAGAGGATGATTCCTATCAGATCAACCAACTTCGATAGTTTAAAGAAGTCCAACAGGCCTATCTGCTTGGTGGATTGATCCATTTGAGTTGCTTAGTACTGAGTTACTTGCTCCTAAGCCATGGAAGGAGGAGTTGAAGTCAGTTAGTTTCAGTCAATAGGAGGGTTACCTTAACCCTGATATGTCCCTAAAGTATGTTCAAAGGTGACCTCCTACTAAGTTACTAGAGTGGACTTAGATGTAGGAGTACCTTGCATAACCTCGATGGCAACAGGGGCATCTTAGACTACCTTGACTGTTTGAGCAGCCGTCCCCTCCTTTACTCTAGCTACCTTCTCCTGCTTATAAGTTATACTGTCCAACTAATTTAAAAAGCTTAGATTGAGACTAGGGTAATGGTTGAGCATGTCATTCTGAAGTTCTCAACAACCTCACTCAGGACCTTACTACTCTCTAAAATCGATAATGGTCTCTTTCATCTCTTTAGACTCTTGTTGGAGCTCCTAGATCCTTTATTCCAACTCAACTCTCTTACTCACTAGCTCCAACAAAGTGTTTTTGGTAAAGTCACATTTTGCTGCCTTCATTGCTAGCTTAATTTGTTGCTTAGAGACCAATGTGTTTAGCTTAACATTGAAATGGTTGAGCTCCCCCTTAGCCTTCTCTCCTCTTCCATCTTTTTAAAGAGGTTAGCCTTAGACTTCCAAATACACCTTCATCAACCTTCAAAAAATTAGAGACTATCTATTACTCTTCCTCCAGTTGAGCTTTCAGCACCTTAACCTCCTTATTGGTCCCCTTGACCTCCTTTTGGCCTTCCTTCTCCTTCTGTAGTTTAGCCTCCAAAGTAGCATTCTGTACATAGCAACAACAGAGACATTGGTTAGCTTTGTGAAATTTCTTATAAATTCACTTAGAATAAAACTCCACCTCCTCAAAATCCTCTTACGTACTAAGCACATTTGATTGGAGATCTTTTACCTCTCCCAACAGCTCTTTGTAGTGGTTAACCTAGAGCAACAGCTAACCATGGTGCTACAACACAAGGATGACAATGTTAGCAGTGAAAGGAAGACATAAAAACACTATAGAAGAAAGCACTTAAAGTAACAAAGATGTACTTGATGATTCAGCGAGCTAAGGTGGCTCGCCAAGTCAAGGGGGTCGTCATATTGGCGTCATGATGTCATCTTTAGGACACTCCAATTAGTAAGGGTGAAAGACTGCATAAAGGCTTCCAAGTTGAGAGCCTAGCTATGCAATCTTATGTTGCTGCCTAAAACACCCTACTGGGGCCTGAAGATCTTCCCCTTATACTGCTTTATGGCTGACTTAAAACCACTATCATAGAGGTAAGAGTTCTTAGACTAGTATGAAACCCCTTATAGGAGTACGAAACAGTTTTCTCCTTCTAGTGATTCTCCAAAGATTCAGTTTAGGCCTCACCCATCAAGTTTATGGGAAGATAGGAATGACTAGATGGGAACCACTTTAACAATGGTTTGTCAACCAATACTAGCAACTTGGTCCTTTTCGAGACCAACACCTCCTTCCTTCCCTCTTTCGGAACTTCTTCTTCTTACTTGCTTGCTCCTCAGTAGTATTGGTTACAAGCCTCTTCCCCTTGCCCTTGGAGGGAAGGGAAGCATTATAATCTTCGGCTCATCAATAGAAAGAGTGTTGTCCCCCATGGTAACAGGCTTAGATATGTAAGTAGAGTCAGCCATAGGGGAGACCGTACTTAGTAGCTTAGCGATCACCAACTTAGTGGAGGTATTGTTGATGGGAACCCCTAAAGGAAGAGCAAATGGCCTCATTTAGCTAGTCTCCTCCACTACTAATGTGCACGCCATACCCTTGCTTTTAGGTACATCAACTTCAGCAGCTAGCTTCACCTTACTCCATTGTTGCCTTAGTAGTTCTGGCGAAAAACACATAGCAGCACCCTAGCCTCGGCCAGCTTCTCATTTGTAAAGAAATAAACAAACAATATCAACACAAGGTAAGCATATTATAATTACTTACAAACTTCGCTGTTGCTAATATGGGCAAGGAGGATCCTCTATTCCTCAAAAAACCACAAACAAAGTATGGCTTTAAGCAAGCCCATGCTGGTATAATGAAGGAGGCAATTCACATCAAGGACGAAGATCAATTGTTTAAAGTACCTTTGTACTGTCTCTTCAAGATTGATCTCTTCACTATTCCTTAAAGCCATGAAGGCCTTAATCTCTTAAGCGGCCTCGAAATCATATGAGCCAAGCTTCTTCTAAGGTCCAATTTGAGCTAATAGAGTCTACTACATCCAGAAGTCTGCCTTCTTAGGTAACTTTACCACTACAAACTTGTCTTACCAATTCTTCACTAACAAGTCCGAGCTTCCAAATAATTTCTTGCTTAAGATATTCTAGAGGTAAGTCCACCCGTTTAAAGACTTCTACATATAAAAGTAGTTAAAGAGCTTAAGCATAACTCTCGCTACTAAGTATTCACAAGGCCTAGAGAGCCTTTAGTAACCTCCACCCATTTGGAGGTATTTATAAGTGAGAAATCTAAGGAAGCATACTAGCGGTTATGGGGATCTGTATGAACGTGACCTTCCCCCCCAAATGTAACGTGATGATGACACCTAGAAACAATTTTGATCGATTAGCTACATTTAAAAGACAAAATGTCTGCAACTACATGTGAGTCTGTAAAGACATGACACCTATCATGCCACATTAAGTATACCTTGGAAACATATGGTAAGGCCCGTTCAACTTCCACATCAAAATAGGCCTTCACCAGCACAATTGTTTAGTATGGATAGGTTAGCCTACTAGGCTTTGCCATTACCTACTCAACCCTACTAGCCCGGGCCATCCAATGCCTTTGCATACTTAGTTCCTCTACTTTACACTCTTACCACTTGAAATGTTCAATCCCCTTGATCTTCACCTCGGTACTGAATACCCAATTCAACTAAAAGAGCATCCCCTTAGGACTACTAATTAGGCTAGGCACTTAAGCATTTAGCTTGACTCTAATATATCCTCTTTAGACCACCTCACCCTGTTGGGCCTCACGTATGTTTAGCCCAGACATCTCCATCCAGCACCTCCTTAGCTCAGACTTAAGTAATGCAGTGTCAACACTTTTGCTAAGACGTGAGTACATAGCATGTTTGTTAAATTACTCACCCATCATGAGAACTTTAGGATTAGCTTGGCCATGCACCCGAGGAACCCATCCTGCGTGGGAGAGAGTGGAGGTAGGGGTTGGGGTTGGGGGAATGGGGTGGGTAGAGGGGTGGATGGTAAGTTTTGATAGGATACTTTAGACCTAAGCCCCTCAAGCCCATACTAACTTGCTTGGGCTCATAGCTTAGGCTGTTCTTCGCTAAATCTGGTCTTTTTATCTACATGGTTAACCTCAACTCAAGCCCTTTATATGGCTTACCTATCTACTACAAACTACAACAACCGAAAGACGAGGATAAGGCTCGAAGATCAAGTCAATCACCTTCTACAATCTAAGATCACATTAGATTACATGTCTAGACTACTCACAACGTGTAAACATGCTAACTGTCTACTAACTGTTCCATGACTTTCTGCTATACTTCTCTATAAATATAAGCCTACCCACCAACAGAAAACCACTTGATACTTTGCATACAAAGCCTTCTTATTGCATTATTATGTACTTAGTCACCTTATCAATATCAATTGACTTAAACATTAGAGTGGTTACGTTAGATAATTACCTAGCACCCCTCATTATTTACTCTCTTGTAGGCTCATACTAGGTATGAAGTATAATTCGCTCATCAATCCTTACCAGCTAAAATCTAAAGACGACAATTATAAAAATGCTTTTAAAGATACCTCTTCATTTTTAAACTAAATGTATAGATACTCAGTCCAATGAAAATATAATACCTCAAGAATTCAACATTCAAACTTTAAGTTCTATGTGATTAACTTAAATAAAAATTTATAGCTTGATTATTTTGTAGAGTCGTGAATAATTTTTTTTTTTTAAAAAAAAGGATTGCACAAAACTTATAATTTAGTTTTTTATTAACAGAATCAAAAGATTTCATTAATGAAATTTAGGAATGGATTTAAATAAAAAAAAAAGGTTAAAAGTGTCACTCTCAATGGAACTAAAGTCCAAGTGGACCAAAAGATATTTAAAGAAGGAATGAGGGCAACTATGAGACTTATGGCGAAGTAGTAACGGTGGATGGGGAGAGAAAAAGAGGTGAGAACGTGAACGTTAGAGAAGAGAATTAAATTAAATAGATAGTATAGTAGAGTATACAGTTAAACTATATATATTAAAAATATTCATTTTTAAGCTAGTTGGAGGTCAAACCCAACCATATTTACGGCTTTTGATGACTATAAGGGTTTCGATACTGGGCGGCACGTCAGGTACATGTATAAATTGATCCAAATGGTCTGATTTATTTGTCAATCGTGTCATGTTTTATTTATAAAGAACCAGTCATAATCTTGCCAATTGTGTTCAAATGGACTCATTGAATATCAAATTGCAATCACTAAATAAATCTCTACAAACTTCTATGAAAAAGCATGTTATTTAAGAGTCATTTTCCTAATTTTCCAATTTATTCAATCCCACCTCCCCCCAACCCCAACGAAACTTTGAAATAAAAAAGTTAACTCAATAACCATAAACCTTAAAAAAAAAAAGTTTAATAATTCACGTTTTTTCCTCTATTATCTGTGACTAAGAAGGAGACTGATTAATATGATGAGATAATAATACTAGTGGCCATATTTAAAACTTAAAAGGGATGTTAAATGCCAAAAAGTAAAAAGTTTAAATTCCAATGTAGAATTCACGACGTAGTTTGTAGGAGTCCAATATCAGTTGGTTCAACCCAATGGACTTTTGCATTCAATTGTCATCTGGAGGCCCAGGTACTATCAACCCGGCCTTGGACTTAAATTCTTCTTCATGAAGATGGGTTTGGATCGGCTATCTTTTACCCAAACTATGCCAAAGCTTATCAAATTTTTAAATTTTACTCCTAAAATCTACCCTTTTACCTTGACAAAGGCTTTAAATGAGCTAAACCGAGTAAAGTTTTTATAGGCTTAGATTCAACTAGTTTAGAAATTATCAAACTTAAACTCGAACTAAGCTTTTTATTGAGTCTACAATTAAGATTTGAGTTTGACCTGTTTAAATTAATGAGCTTTATTTTGAGTTCAAACTCAACTCGTTTATTAATTGAGTTTGAACCGCAACAAGTCAAGCCTAAAGTGAGTCATTTTCAAGTCTATTTAAGAGGCTAAGGATACAAAATGAATAAATAAATAAATAAATAGATTAATGAATAGTAAACAAAGATTAAATTATATATTATTCTATAACATGTCAAATTTATATATATATATATTATATAGATATTAACTTTTAAATTTTAATAATTTGTAATATACAATATATAATGTATATACTAATTGTAATATATATTGCGTTTGTAAGCTTATTTATGAGCTTAAATAAGCTAACTTACGAACCAAAATGAGTAGGCTCGAAAGTCTAAATTGTAGCTCGAGTTTAGTTTATTTAAATAAATGACCTTTATCTTAAACTCAAGCTCAAGCTCTGCTCGTTTACCAATTGAACTTGAGCTGAGCTGAGTTCAGTTCGAACGGCTTGACTTATTTATAACCTTAACCATAACAGATCCTAATGGCCACTTTTTGTACAATTTAGGATATGCATAGCATGGACTTTTCTAATGGGCCATAAGAAAAAGTTAATGGATATCTTGTAGATATTTTGTAAGAATTCATCTCTTCATATACTTACATTTTCATTAATGTCATATTTAGTACATGAGAATGCAGAATAAAATCATGATTCTCGGTTCCATTCGCATTCCTTATATTTGGAGGCAAATTTAGAAGTTCAAATCACGATTCTAGTTTTGGCGATTCGATTAATTCCATATTGATTATTGTTAATTAAATTATTTATTTAACTTTTAATTTAAATATAATATTTAATAATTAACGATATTTTTTGATAATTATTGCTATATATATATGCATTTAATTGTATTCCATGAACATTTCTAAACATGAAAAATGATTTAATATTCTGTTCTTCATTTAATTATATTCCACTAAAAACTATTCTTATGTACAAAACGTAATATGAATTAATTATTAAATTGAAAAACATTAAAAATAAAAATTTGTTTTTGGATTCTTAACAAGTGTTACAGAAACTTGTTAACATAACTTAACTTAGTTAAAGAAATTTATAGCTATCACTTCATATCATAACAAGGCTACTGAATGGAGCATTTATTTCCTCAATGTGTTGCCCCGTGATGTTTATGTTTTGACTTCTGGCAACAGTAAAAGTGTGGACTCTTTAGTTATTTATTTTCTTTTCCTTCAGAAATGTGGACTTCATTCATGTAAAATGTGGCCTAGTTTAGAAGACATAGTTAATATAGGAATGACTCAAATTCAAGATTTGCTAGATACTATTGAAACAAGCGAACTCTGAAAATAACAGGCCCTTTTTAGTTGTAATTTGAAAATGTTAGGTGAAGTGCTCGAGCCTCCCTCCTAACCTTTCTCCAGAGTCTTGAGTTAATTTTCCAACATAGACTGGCCAACTATAGGTTTATTCATAACCAAAAAAAAAAAAAAAGAAGCACCCACATGCGACAACTTTTATAACATGTTCTGGATTTCCCGAAAATTCGAGATAAGTGTAACTTCACTGAATTTTGGTTTAATGGATACAATTTGGGAAAGCATATCTTCGCACTCCGCTCAGGAATTCGAACCTAATGCTAATGCGATGGGTCGAACAAGTGGTCGGATATTAAGGTTTCAACAACTTTTATTTTAGATTTATTTATTTTTAATAAATTCATGCATTCTTAAAAAGAAAGAAAGTAAACCATGCGTCTTGATTCATAATACCCAACTGCATCTTATAAGAATCAAGTTAGATTGATCGGGTTAAATGGTTTTCATAGATCACTATCAATATAGCTCAAATAAGGGATCAGGATCGGTTCATTATTGGATCAATTTAAATTAGATTGGACACATTAAGTCGACTCGAGTCTCAAACAATGATAATATGCTTCTAGTGTAGTTTTTTGATCCTTTTCTATAGAATTTATTTATAGGATAAATTACAAATATATGACTTATTGATATGAATCATTTAGCACCAAACAATACATCAAATAGAGTTATGAGAATAAAAAGACAACCTTGATATCTCAAAAATTATTTTAAATAACTTCATATGTACATATATGCATAAGTGAATGTAAAATAGTCATTTACAGGAGTCACACAAAGAAAATATAGTTACACAGTATATAAGTAAGTATAATAAATTGCTAGTAGGGAAACAAAAATTAGTTTAGAGTATAGGAGTATAAAGAAAAAAAGAAAAAAGAAAAAGAGGAACAAACAAAGGCATCTTTCCTTGTCAATTGAGAAAATATTCTCTTGGAGTGATTTTGGCACTCGAAGTTTACAAAACTTGTTCATTCTTTCTCTTTCCCAACCATCTTTTGTTTCACATCTCATACAAAGAAAATCTTAGTTCATATCATTCAACCAATCATAAAGAAATTACTATCGGTGAATAGATTGTAAAGAGTAAAGTCAAGATCTAAAGTCAAAAGTGAATTTTTGTCTTGCGATTGTAAGAAATCAAAAACCCTTTATTTGAAATAACAAGAAAAGTAAAGAAAGATAGAGAGAGAGAGAAGGATAGTACTTATTCGTGTGAAGATTAGAAGGATTTAGAGGAAGTGGGTCTTACTTAGTAGAGTTAGATATTTCCATGCCAAATTTTGTTGTGTTAGTGGAAGTATAAGGTGGACTGAGCTTTCCATTTAGTAAGCCTATTATTTATGCTCTCATTGATTCTTGATTAAGAACGCTAATGGCAAATAATACTAGAAGTATAGCAACTTTACAAGAAGATATACAGAAGCATGAAGTTCCATTGGAGTTGACTGATACCAAGATTGGTCGGGTAGAGATGTGCATGGGGTAAATGGAAGATACATAGAAGAGTATCCAAATGATGATAGTAGAAATCAATGACAATATGAAGAACAAGATGAGAACATTTTCTCATAATGAGGAGAATTAAAGGAATCCAAGAAATGAAGAGGATTCTTCATCATTGTCTAGGAGCAAAGCAATGGAGTCCAATCATTCATCGGAAATATCAAATTGGATTTACCTAAGTTTTTTGGTCATGATCCCACTTCTTGGCTTTTCAATGTAAGTCCCTGCCCATTAGCTATGGAAGATCAGGTAGGTAAATCCCTGCACATGATAGACTGAAATAACATCATTAGCTACGGAAGATCAGGCATTAGATTGGTTTCGATGGTTATTAAGAAATGATCTTGTAACTACATGGGCTGCATTTGTTAAAGTGGTACAAAGTAGATTTGGTCCATCATTATTTGAGGACTATTAAAGCAAACTCGCAAAGCTAACTCAAATTGGTAGTGTGTCTTGATATACACATGAATTTGAAACCTTGTTTACTCATATCACTGGGTTATTTGAATATTTTTTACAAAGTTGTTATATTTCTAGTCTTAAAACAGAAATACAAGAAAAAGTTGTTTTAGCCCAACCTTATTCTCTATTGCATGCTATGAGTCTAGCCAAATTACATGAAACTAAGCTTCAAACTTTGAAACAACAAAATTCTTCGTTTCTAAAATTTCAAACCAACCAAAACATTTTTTTTTTTTTCAAACAAAATAGACCCTCAAAACAAATTTCTCAAACATCATTTGTATATAAGCTTGTCCATTCATCCTAAAATACCAAAACCTCTTCAAACTTACCTAAACCAATATAAACCAGAAACCAAATTCTCTACTTGTCCATAAAATGACACCAAAATAGTTAGCTTTGAGAAGAGAGAAAAGATTGTGCTATAATTGTGATGAAAAATTCCATAAAAAACATGTATGCAAAGCTAAATTTTTAATGATGATTTAATGATTGAATTATGATGATGAAGTAGATGAAAATGACATTTTGCAAGAAGAACATTTTCAAGATGCTATAGCTAGTGATGCAGTAAATGAAGATGAGAATGATATTGTTGAAATTAGCTATTATGCTCTTTCAAGTGTTTTAGCACCCAAAACCTTAAGATTACAAGGTAAGGTGCATAGTAGAATAGTGACAATACTGGTGGATAGTAGTAATACTTACAATTTTATCCAATCTAATGTGGCGAAATGATGTGTCTTTGGGGTTGTACACGTGGAGAGGTACCATAACGGATGAGAACTAAAAGAAAGTAAAATGGTTTAGCAAATCCAAGCATCTACCAATTGGATATGATATATCAATTGATCCTACTTGGCTTACAACTTATTGGATGTGACTCACCGGTTGGAATTATAGGGTCATCGCCACTACTCCTTACTAAAGGGAATAAATAAGAGTTAAGATAGAATGGGAACACTTGGGTTACACAAGAAAGAAATCGGTGATATTTAATAATGTAATGGTGTATCTATGTACAAGTAAATGGGGTTTATATACTAGTCCCATTAAGGTTACAAGGTATATATGGAAAAGGTGAAAAGGTAATTTACAAATAGAATACATAAAACATACTAAAAAAAGATAAAGAATATTCTGTACAAAAAGAGTAAGGAATCCTTCTAAAATTTTGTGCTAGAAGATATGTGTAAAGGTATGGTTGGTGCCATGTACAGAAATAAGCTTAAGGAATGTATGAAGAGGGTTTGAATACTGGGTAGATCTAGTCTTATCTAGGTCAAATCTTAGATACTAAGAAATATTTGAAGTTTAGGTCATCATTTATTTAAGGTTGTTTTGCTTGGACATTGTTTAGATCATGGTAAAAGCTTGGCAATAGGCATAGCTGCTTGACAGGTTGACATGTATGCTTTGTAGCTTAGAGACTGTATTGGCACTTATGAGAGCTTGGTACTTAAGTCAACTATGGTGTCAAAGATGGGGTTTAGGATAGGAATCATCATCTTAAATGGGCTTTCCAGATAGTATCCTCCACATAGTCCTTACAATCCTCTAGCTCAGCTACGTATAACTAGTCCAGAGAATTGATTCTTATCATCTGTCTAGGGATTTAAAGGATTTTTCCTCAAATCTGAATTGATCTTGGGCTCTTGTTTTATCTTAGCATCTACTGGGTCTTCTTCTGATCAATGGTGAATTAAGTCGGACATATTAAAGGTGGAGGAAACACCATAGTCCTTGGATAATTAAATTCGGTAAGCATTATGGTTGATCTTCTTTAGAACCTTGAATGGACCATTAGCTCGCAGAGATAGCTTACTCTATCTCAAGTGCGAAAATTGTTCTCAACTAAGGTGAATCCATACTAAATCTCTTAGTTTGAAAGAAACAGCTCGGCAGCCATTACTACCGATCTCGTGTTGTTTTTTGTTGAACTTAGCAATCTTTCTTGTTATAGATTGATGTAACTCTTATAATTCTTAGGCTCGATTGACTTTGAATTGGGTCTCTTTAGTAGCTGTGGGGGTACCGATTAGATTTATGGGAATAATAGGATTGAAGCCATAGATAACCTCGAATAGAGTCTTCTTAATAGTGCTGTAGACAATTTGTTTGTACGCAAACTCTACAACTGGCAGACACAGATCCTAATTCTTTAAGTTTTTTCCTATGATAGCTTGGAGTAGATTTCCTAATATTTTGTTCACCACTTCAACTTAGCCATCTATTTGAGGGTGGCTACTAAAGCTAAACACAAGTTTAGTTCTAAGCCTTCTCTAAAGAGTCAAAATAGCTCAAAAATTTGATGTTCCGGTTTGAAACAATTGTCTTTGGCATACCATGTAATAAGATAACTTCTTGCAAAAACAAATGAATAATATATAAAACATCCTTAGTTTGATGGCATGGGATGAAGTGTGCCATTTTGCTAAAGTGGTTCACTACAACAAAGATTCAATCCTTTCCTCTAGATGTTTGAGAAAACCTTAAGATAAAGTCTATGCTGAGGTCAGCTTAAGGTAAGGTCAGTATAGGTAAGAGCTTGTACTCTCCATGTGGCTCTCTTTTTCTCTTAGCCCTCTTGCACACTTTACAACTATTGACTACCTTATGGACATCCTTAACTAAATTAGATTAGTACAAGTTCTCCTTCAATAGGTTAACTGTTTTGGTCTCTCCAAAATCACTAAATACTCCATCGCTATGAGCTTTCCTAACCAACAGCTCGCGTGTAGGACAACTTGAGATGTACAGGCTTCTTTCCTTAAATAGATAGCCATCCTTGATATAATATCCTCCAGTAGCAACTACTTTTCTGCAATGCTTAAGAATAGGACCAAAATTAGGTTCGCAAGCACACTACTCAGTAATAAGTGAAAATCCTAATAATTTTGTCTACAGGGTGGTTAGTAAGATTTGCCAACGTGATAAGGAATCCACGACCACGTTGGCACTACCTTCCTCATACCAGATCACATAATAAAAACCTTCCGTAAATTCTAGTCACTTAGCTTACCTTTTCGAAAGTTTGTTCTAACTCCTAAGATGTTTCAATGACTTATGGTCATTGTAAATTATAAACTATCATGGTAATAAATAATGTTGCCACACAATAAGAGCTCGGAATAATGAGTATAATTCTTTCTCTTGCGTAGAGTAATTCAGCGTGGCACCACTAAGCTTCTCACTACTGATGGGAATCAATCTATGGAACCTTCGACCTGCAGTCGAGCTCGAAGACTAGAAGACTTAGCACGATGAATTCTCCAATTCCAACCAACTCCTTCTAAGGCTAAGTATTTCCTTGTCGATGTGTTTTGCATGTCAAGCTGTCTGATTACATATTTCTCACAGATTGTGTGCTGAAAAGTGAAAGGCTGAGAGAACAGCTAATTACTCCGAGAAGCTTAGAGGACCGTAGCTAAATTACTCCATGTATGATAAGGAACTTTTAGCACTGATTCAAGTATTGTAAATATGGCACCACCATTTATTGCCGAGTGCTGACTGAAGATCGTGTAGATTTGAACCTAAATCCAAATCAACCGGGCAAGAATGATGGGAATCAGGCCATAGGACCTTTGACTCGCAGAAGAGCTCGAGGAATAGAAGGCCTAGCATGGTAGATTCTCTTATTATAGTCGACTTCTACCAAGGTCGAGTATTTCCTTGTCGATACGTTTTGCATGTTGAGTCGTATAATTGCCTATTTCTTACAGATTTTATGCTGAGAAGCAAAAGGCTAAGAGAACAGTTAATCCTCATTCTCACTTACGCTAGGCTAATTACTTACTCGGCATCACCCTTGCCAAGATGATGAGAGAGAGACTCCGGACTAACTTAGCCACCCTTGCTCAGACAAGTAACTTATTTGTATGCTTTTGTTCACATCCTCTAATGGCCTTACCAATAGATCATTATCACGTGTACAGGACTACGTGTGGAATCTGTTTCGTTAACAATTATTTTTCTAGAATATTCATTTTTACCCTCTTATATTCTTATACATTACTTTTTTGGGATAATACCCTTTTTGTCTTTTCCTTTTTGGGCATATTGCTCTAAATTCTTGGGTATGTTGCTCTAAATTCTTGGGTATGTTGCTCTAAATTCTTGGGTATAAATAGTCTTGTACTTGTACCATAACAATTAGATTAATTATCATTAATACACTTATGTATTTTTCTTCCTTGTGTAAACACTACCTGTTTACTCTCAGCATTACTCTTATCCTAACATTTGAGCAAAGCCAGGTGGCTAGTAACCTCACTGGACCAATTCATACATCATATTAAATTGTGCCGTGAGTCTTTAGAAGTTCCATTAGTGTATCATATCCTCTAGAGCTATTCATAGGTTTTCACTTACTCTTCATTCGCATTAGTCCTTTCCATATATTTCCCCATCATTTTCTTTTCAAGCTTTTGCAAGTTTGGACCCATCCAACGATTGACTTTATTTGTTCTTAGTTACGATTCGCATCAACTGTAGTAAGCAACTATTCATCATTCTTGCATCAAGATTGCACCAATGCTAATGGCTGACGCATTACATTCCAATTCAAATGTCTTGTCAAAATCTAGCAAGGATAAGATACAGCTAGTAGTGAGCTTCTCTTTGATCTCCCTAAAGCTTTGTTTAACGTAGTCATTCTATCGGAATCCTTTACTCTTCTTTGTTAGCTCTATCAATGGGGTTATAATGGTATTGAAGTTTGTAATAAATTGCTTGTAAAAAGAAGCAAAACCATGAAAATTTCGTACTTTAGTGACATTCTTTGATGTCGGCCACTTGAAGACAGCTCAGACGTTTTCCTCATCTACTGAGATTCCTTCTTTGGATACTACATGCTTTAAGAAGACATCTTCATATTAACAAAACATGCACTTCTTTAGGTTCTCATATAACTTCTCAGCTCGTAAAATGTCAAAAATAGCTCAGAGATATTGAACGTAATTGTTTAGGTTAGTACTATACACTAATGTGTCATCAAAGTACACAACCATACATCTTTCAATCAAATGGTGCATCACATGGTTTATCAATCGCATAAATGTACTTGGTGCATTGGTAAGTCTGAAAAGCCTAACCAACCACTCATAGAGACCATGCTTCATTTTGAAAGAAATCTTCCATTCATCACCAAAATTCACGCAAATTTGGTGGTAGCCACTTTATAAATCGATTTTTGAGAATATCTTAATGTCATGAAGCTCATCTAATAGGTCATTAAGCCTCACTATTGGGCATCTGTACTTAATAATGATACAGTTGATAGCTCGACTATCATGTACATGCGCTATAAACTATCTTTCTTAGGATGAGCAAAGCCAGTACAGCACAAGGGCTCATGCTCTCCCTTATATAACCTCACTCTATGAGCCTATCCACTTGCCTTTTCAACTCAATAACCTATTTAGGATTCATTCTGCAAGTAGGTTAGTTTAATAGGTGTCAAGCTTGAATTTTTCAATTTCTTATTTTCATTTCATATCTCATTTTCCTATTGATACTAAACCCTAACCTATTCAATATTAATCATTGATTAGAAAAATTAGGAAAATCTAGTTTTTTCTTCTTCTTTTTTTGTAAAAAAATTTTAATGTCGATACTCAACCGAAGTCCGAAAAAAGAGAAATTGTAATTAATTGGGTGGATTGATTATAATTTATCTATCGATTTTTTATTTTAATTTGCTAAAAGCCAGATATTTCCAAATTTAAGGATTATCTATTAAACCCTAATGCGTGCCACTATCACTTTTTCGAAATTATCCTTTTTCAATATTTTTAAGACAAAAATAAAAATAAAACAAAAAACTTAAGTTTTTACAAATTTTAACATCGCCCCAAAGGTGCCTATATATCCGTTGGTCGAGATCAAATGTCTATAGTTCTTTCCTAAAACTTTAGTATTTTAGTTTTTTTTTTAAAAAAAACAACAACTAAGTTTATGTGTTTATCAATTTAATTTATTTAAAGAAAATTCTGAAAGAGTCTTAATTCTTAAGCATTAGTTTTTAAAAAAGGTTTGTTATTAATTTTTATTTCTAAAAAAATAATTTTTCTAAATAGAAAAATTTAAAAAAAAAATAATGCTAAATTTTTTTTCCTAAACTAACATATATATATATATATATATATACATATTTTAAAACGATTACTAAACAAACCTACATAAATAAATAGTATATATTATTTAAAAAAAATTAAACCAAGTTGAGTTGTACCTAATAGGAGCTAGGCTTACGTGTGTCAATGGTGTCGATGTGCGGTTGGGATCGGATACTGCAGCAGCGTGAGTGTGTATGTGTAAGTGTGCAACTGCGTGCTGGAGCATCGTGTCGCAGTGATGCTCAATCAGTGAGGATTTGGCCGCTACTGTCGTGGGTGGTTGATTCTGTAGTGCAGCTAAATTCCTAATGATTGTCGTGCGTCTGGAGTTTGGCGAGAGAGTGGGCTGCGATTTGGATGTGCTGCAGCCAATCGCAGCAGTGGTAAGGGTTCTGCAATAGAGCGTTGTCGGAGCGTGGACTCAGTGTATGTATGTGTGCTTAACGTTGTATAGCTGATCGGTGGGGACAGCATTAGGCGGACGTGGATTGGAGTTCTTCGGCCGTTGGTTGGCTTGAGGATGGGCTGCTGTTTAGAGGTCACGTGTGATTGAGGGATGCTACAGTGGATTGTTGGCGGCGGATGTTGTGTCGAACTTTCTGCAGTTGCCGTAGGGAGCTACGACTACTGTTTGTGCAGTATGGTCATAAGGATGGGCTGTTTGGCTGTTACAGCCACTGCTGCTGCTGTATGAAGATTGAGTGACGTACTGGGCAACAATATTCGGCCGTGTGGTGAAGTGCTATGGCGTGAGCCATGTAGTACTGTTAGTAAGTCAAGCATGAACACGAGTGGTAGTATATGAGCGAATTTGTATGTGCGAAGACTGTATGAGTAAATTGTGAGTGTGTTGACGCGGGACAGTGCAGGCAGTGAGGGCTATGAGCATGCATTGTGTCTAACTGACAAATCAATTTCATGCCACATCATTGTTATATATAAAATTGCATGTAAAATTTTCTGGATCTATTTAAATCCATATTAATAAAATATCAAATTAGATTTGTATGAGCGAATTTGTATGTGCGAAGACTGTATGAGTAAATTGTGAGTGTGTTGATGCGGGACAGTGCAGGCAGTGAGGGCTATGAGCATGCGTTGTGTCTAACTGACAAATCAATTTCATGCCACATCATTGTTATATATAAAATTGCATGTAAAATTTTCTGGATCCATTTAAATTCATATTAATAAAATATCAAATTAGATTTGAATCTATACAGATTTTTATTCTATTAAATTTAATGTTATCATATCATATTCACGTTTTTCAATAATAATTTAAATATAATTCTATTAGATTCAAAAGATTTGATGAAATTTTTAATTAGATTTGAATCTCATATGTTCAACTAATTTTTGCAATGAAAGAAAAAATAAAAAGCATATATATACTTGATGAGATTCAAACCCATGGCCTTGCCTAATTCAATCCAAGTCCAAGTACTTTACCGTTAGACTATTGGTCTGTACCTTGATATTTAGTATAATTAAATTATATTTAAGTTATGTAATGCTCTAAAATAAAGCTAATGAGTTAGACCAAATTTATTGACTCTAAAACATTTTATTTTCTAACAATCTAATTCCCCTTAAAAATCTTTATATTTTTTTTTCTTATTCTAAGAATTTCCATTCTTTTGTGCTTTTTTTTTTTTTGAATTAGGACCCTTGAAAAAACGAAAATTAGGCCTACAAGGAGGGATAAAAATTAGGTGTCTACAGCTATCCTTCTTTACGATGAAATTTGAATAAAACTTTGACACAAAGATAAAAGAGATACAATTTTGGCCTTAAGGATGACTTTATTCTAAGAAACGTTATGACTAGCTAGCTATCCTAAGGTTAGTCCATTGGAGATTTGGTGAAAAAAAACTTGAAAAGAACAGTAGTGAGGGTAGTGCCCTTATAGGATAACAAGAACCCTAAATGAATGGATAAAGCACTCCTTGAGCTAGTTAAAGCCATAGAAGATATTAAAAGGAAGGTAACACCTTTATGAGCTGGCTATCTTAAGTGAATGGGCAAAGCACTCCATGAGTTAGCTAAGCCTTTAAATGAAAACCTACTATGCTCCTTTAAGTTAACTAAACTACGTGAATGGGCAAAGCGCTCTATAAGCTTGCTAAGACCTTAAATGAAAACCTAGTCACGCTCCTCTAAGCTGACTAACCTAGGTGAATGGACAAAGTACTCCTTAAGCTGGCTAAGACTCTAAATGAATGGGTAAAGTGCTCCTTAAGCTAATTAAAACCTTAAATGAAAACTTGACCATGACCCTCAAAGTTAACTAACCTAGGTTAATGGATAAAGTGCTCCTTAAGCTTACTAAGACCCTAAATGAAAATTTGGTCGTGCTCCTCTAAGCTAACTAACCTAGGTGAATGGGAAAAGTACTCCTTGAGCTGGTTAAAACCCTAAATGAGAACCTTGTAGTGCTCCCTTGAGTTGATTAACCTAAGTAAATGAACAAAGTGCTCCTTGAACTAGCTAAGAGCCTAAATGAGAATCTAGTCATGCTCCCTTGAGCTAACTAATCTAAGTGAATGGGCAAAGCGTTCCTTGAACTGACTAAGACCCTATATGAAAACCTAGTCATGCTCTTTTGAGCTGACTAACTTAGGTGAATAAGCAAATCACTCCTTGAGCTAACTAAGATCCTAAATGAAAATCTGGTTATGCTCCTTTGAGTTGACTAACTTAGGGGAATGGGCAAAGCATTCCTTAAGCTAGCTAAGACCTTAAATAAAAACCTAGTCGTGCTCTTTTAAGTTAACTAACTTAAGTAAATGAGCAACGCACTACTTGAGCTAGTTAAGACCCAAAATGAAAACCTGGTTATGCTCTTTTGAGTTTACTAATCTAGTTGAATGGGCAAAGTACTCTTTAAGTTGGCTGAAACCCTAAATGAAAACCTAATTGTGCTCCTTTGAGCTAACTAAGTTAAGTGAATGGGCAAAGCGCTTCTTGAGTTAACTAAAACCCTAAATGAAAACCTAGATGGGGACATCACTTTAAGAGCTAGCTAGAACTCTTAAGAAAATGTAGATCGGAACAATACTCTTATAAGTTGGCTAGAACCTTAAAGAAAAAGGGTAAGCGGCCTACGAGTAAGTTAAGAACCCTAAAAAGCAAAATTAAGGGATGCAACCTTTTGAAAAACCTCTTCTTGAGAAATTTACAAATGAAGAATTTAATGAAAACTGTTTATGACATGAACTAAAGATTTGGCTACTAGGGTTGACATAGATTTGAAAATGAATGGAAAAAAACTTATAACAAGCCTTTACTTTCTCTCTCTCTTTTCCTTTCTTTTGTTGCTCTTCTCTTCTTTTTCTTTTCCTTCTTCTTTTTTTTTTTTTTTAAAGTCTATTGACGAATACAAATTCTTATCTAAGGAACAAGTGTTAAACCATTCCCTTCCTTAGTAACTATGTAAGGCATCACATACCCGTCATAGTTTCTAGCCCTAATACTGAGCTTCTTGGTTAGGTCTTATGATTTTAAACATTCATTTCCTTAAGAAAAGATATCTCATGATTAGTCTAGTCAAAGAAGACTTCTTTGCGCACTCTCAATCTAAATTCTACTCTTAACAACTATTCCAAAAATTATAGTCTAGTTTATAAGTGATATGCTTTGATCAATTTGTTAGGTCTTTTTGGGTTCAATATTGTAAATTGGGCTTTTGGTCAACTGGTTTCAAAAGAGATTAATGAGAGGGCTTATTTTGAAAGAAATACTTTTATCTAACCCAAGTGTATAAGTCAAGAACCCAAAACTAGATTTGTACTTGCCCTAGTTTTGAAAAAGATATATTACCTCTTAAGATCAGAAGAGCTATGAGTAGGGAGATGTTGTAGGTAGGGAGATCTTGTGTGATTTAAGATGGATAGAAACGTTTTGTGTTTATGATTTGGAGTATGATTCTGAAATGAATATGGGGTTTTGTGCTTGTGGTTGAGAATATGATTTAAGACCTTGTGTTTTTAGATCAACTTGGGCTTTTGGGCCCTCTTTGGTTGAGGCTTTTCTCAAGCTTGATGTTTAGGCCTTTCTTCTTTTTTCTTTCTTTTGTTTTTATTATTTTATCTTTTATCATTTTTTTTTCACTTTGCCCCATTATTTCTTGCTTTTCTCTCCCTAGAAGTAATTATCACTTTTATCAAGTTTTTGTCTTTAGATGAATCAAGGCCCTAGATTCATAGGTTTCGAGTGTGTGGGCTTGGGTAAGATATGTGTAGTCTTGAGGTATTTGGAAAAATATTATCTCTTCTTCAAAGGGAATAATTTATCAAAAACAAAAGTTATCCTTGAATTATTATTACTAAGGTAAGCACAAACCAGTTTTTAACCTTTTCTCCTAATTAATGACCCTAATCTCCAAATTATCCCATTATGAGATGTTTCTCTACAGAGTTTACATTTGAAAGCACTCCAAATTGGTTTAATAGGGTTAACAAAGGATAATTGCGTTTGGGATTTGAAAATGAATGCTTAACTTCATTTCGGTCTGTGTATCAAATTCAAAATGAACCTCTTTAATAGAATAAGTCCAAAAATCTATCAACATGATGTCTCTCATCTCTCAAAGTGTTTAAAAGTTAGTGTGTAGAATATAGCTTACCACTTTTCATTCCAAACCTTTTAAAAATGAGTTACTAATCCCCTACTTAGGAATTGATTTGCCCTTAGTTCCTTGAAACATGCCTTAGTTGTGAAATGATACCTTTCATTCGATTTGAGTTCAAAATGAAATTTCAAAGACCAAATGCCTCGTATTTTTTGCATTCTTACTTAAATTGCCCCAAACTTGTAAGTCTTAATGCCCCTTAGCTTCCATATGTGAATTCGAACTTGATTCTTTAGAGTTGAATGGGCCAACCTTAATGTCTTTTGAGGTAGAAGGGACCATGAGTTACTAATCCCCAACCTTAATGGTTCAGTTGCCTTAATGCACTAGAGGTTCGTGTTTAGTTGGCTGCACTAATGGGCCAAGTGATTGTGTTTGTTTCAAGTTCCATAAGGATTTGTAACAGTTTGCAACTTCCTTTTTTTGGGGGGGTGGGAGAGAGAGAGAGAGATAAAGCTTTATTTTACAGAGATCAAGTGATCAATTGCAAATGGGGGATTGCTTTCTTACGATTCTATATACGAGCCTATATAATCTATTTACATATAGAAAAACACTACTGAAGGTTTATTTACAAAAGCGGAATTCTAAGGAATGAAGAATAAAAGACTAAAAGATCATGGCAAAAAGAAATAGAGAAATTTTCTAAATCTTATTTATTCTAAATGAGAAAGGCTATTTACAAAGTGTTAATCTATCCGAAAAAATAAATATTTTTTGCTAGTAGAATACTTGGCAAAATGGCAACTACCTAAAATTATTTTATAAGTTTGATTCTTTTTGTTTTGTTGTTTTTTTTTTTTCCTTTTACTTTTGATCAATTAAGAAATGAAGTGTAGTATTTTACACAATAACAAAACCTAACTTTTAGAAATTATCAAGCATGAATATTCAGAGTAAAATGAAGACATATAAATGCCAGGAATTTTGAATTGGCAAAAGACCCTTAATGTAGCAAATCCTAACTGGCTTTTATTAACCTTTGCAATTATGAAGCTTTACATCGCTTATCTCAAAAGAATTCCTAAAACTATGCACTAATCTTCTTATGACTATTGGGCTCATTATGAGTCTTCTTCCTCTTTCGAAACTTAGGAGTCTCCACTTCCTTATCCTTAATCTTTCTCAGCTGTATTTCTAATGTTTTTATCCTCTAGTGATACTCTTCACAATGGGTTTTCAACTCCTTCTCTCTTTCACTTACTTTCTCGAGTTTAGCTTCAACTTAGACTTCTTCTTTCTCCTTTGTCTCTTCCACATCTTTTAGCTTCTTCAGTTGGCAATAAAAAAGTCCTTTAGTTGTCTAACTTTTGCTTGGTATCCTCTTAGTGGTAAGGGTAGTCTTTCTTTTGCTCTAAAGAGCTTGGATGCTTAGAAGCTTGGCTACTTTATCAACCACCAATATGTTGAGGTTATGAAAGTCAAGTGAAACAGCTTCTAATGATGACCTAGGGGTCATGTCTTGAGTGAGTCCATTGGTTGGAACGTGTCCGGTACAAAGGTTGAAGATGATCAAAGGTATAACCTTAAAATCTTCACACTCTCTTACCATTTCCTTACTTGCAAACCACCTAGAGGTCCAAAGTAGTTCTTTGGCTTTCATACCCTGAAAGTATTGGACCCAATAGTAGGTAGCTATATCCTCAGGCAGTTCAAATCGCTCTTCAAAAGACTTGATGAGGTCATATCGCTGGGTAAAGTTAACTAGATTGAAATCGAGTTGGTAACTTCTCATGTAGTTGATGTATTGGTCTTCAGATCCCGATGTTTCTTCTTTAAAATTGGGTTACAATTTTAGCAACTCTAAAGTAAACCCAGTATCTATCATTAGGGAATAGAATGGTGTTGAAGATGACCAAGATATAGGCATTAACTCAGTGCTGATGCCAGGCTTCTTACACAAAAAATATCATGTTTGTCTCTATGTTTTAGCTCCGGAGAAAACCAGCTCATGACATCGTCCATCCAAATGGTTTTCCCTTGAATTAAAACCTACTTTATCTCAGCTTTTCTAACTCCCAATAACTTACTGAACATCTTCAGTGCAGTAGCTTCTAAATCCAGGACATAGATATCATCTATAATAATAGGGGCCTACAACAATTGAGAGTACTTTTCAAAGGTTGGGTTCAACTGATGTGGGCCCAAACAAAAAGCAACAGATTCAGCTCCCATAGATGTACTAAGGCCCGTACTAAAGTAATGTTCATAGGAATCTTCTGTAGGGATATGATGAGCCTAATCTTGTTCTTAATAAATTCTTACTTATCTAGGCTAAAATGTTGGAACCACATTTAGAGTAATTTTTTAGGCTAATGAGGTGGGTCGACATGGATTTTTTTGAAAGCCCATTGACTTGATTTAACCATACCTATCTAAAGAAACATTAAACAATTAAAGCCTATCCTAAACTTTACATGGAATTATTATAGGAAAATATTACAATGGGACTATTTAAGAAAATACAAGGAAAATGCAAGGACATATAGCTTCACAACTACCCTTATCTATTTAGGTCTCCTGCATTATAGGTTCTTACAATTCTTTTGAAAAAGATTTTTACATTTGTAAAGGGTGAGTTTTAAAGGTCCTTAAGTTTTGTAACCATAGCGTTTTTCAAAGTAACAATTTTGTGGTCACATCTGAACTTGAGTGTGGTAACTTGATCAACCTTGGAAAATAGTTGTCCCATAACATTTGAAGCTTACACAATGGCCTCCCTCTTAAAGTCCTAAGACGGCTTGGTTTTAATCATATTTACCATGCACCTATGATGCAAAAAATAAAATGAAGTGAAATAAACCTAAAACGACCCTCATAGGTGAGCTACAACAAAAATGTTAATATATAAATATAAAATAAAATAATAATTGACTTAAGTATACTTTTCTTTTTTTGAAAAAGAATCTTAATTTCGGTAAATTATAGTGGTTAGCCCTTTTATTGTTCCTAGTGGAGTCACCAATCTATCGGGCCTAAATTTTTCAGTTTCTTATTTTCATTTTATTTCTTATTTTTTTACTAATACTAAACTCTAACCCATTCGATATTAATCTTTAACTAGATAAATTGGGAAATTCTAGTACTTTTTTTTTATTTTTAAAGAAAATTTTGGAGTTGTAACCCAATCGGAGTTGGAAAAAAGAGAAATCACAATCAATTGGATGAATTGACTATAATTTAGTTATCGATCTTTGATTTTAATTTGATAAAAGCTAGAGATTTCTGAATTTGAGAGCTACCTATTAAACTCTAATAGGTACCACTATCACTTTGCCAACATTAAGTTTTATTTTTTAAAATTTTCCTTTTTTAATATTTTTAAGAAAAAATAAATATAAAAAAACCTAAGTTTTACATATTTTAACGTCATTCCAAAAGTGATTATATATCCATTGGTCAGGATCAAACATCTATAAGTCTTTCTAAAAACTTTAGTGTATTGGTTTATTTTAGTTTAAAAAAAAAACAATTAAGTTTACTTGTTTATCAATTTAATTTATTTAAAGAAAATTCTAAAATGGACTTAATTCTTGATTATTTTTATAAAAAATTTTTCTAAAATGTCTTAGTTTTTATAAAAGGTTTGTTATTAATTTTTATTTTCAAAAAATAATTTTTCTAAATGAGAAATTCTAAAAAAACTAATGTTAAAACAAATTTCGAAGGTAACATATTTTAAAATAATCACTAAACAAACTTACATAAATAGATAAATAAATAAATAAAATATATTTAAAAAAAAATTAAAACCAAGGTGAACTGTACCTGATAGGAGCTGGGCTTGCGTGTGTCAGTGGCGTCGGTGTGCCGTTGGGATCGAACAGTGCAGCAGCATGAGTATATGTGTAAGTGTGCAGCGGAGTACTGGAGTTGTCGTGCCGCAGTGGTGTTCAGTCAACAAAGATTTGGCCGCTATTGTCCATGGGTGGTTGATTCTGCAGTGCAGGTAAATTACCGATGATTGTCGTGCGTCTGGAGTTTGGCGAGAGAGTTGGCTGCTGCTTGGATGTGCTGTAGCAAACCGCAGTAGTGCTAGGGGTTTTTCAACAGAGAGTCGTCAAAGTGTGGACTTGGTGTGTGTGTGTGTGTGCTTGCTGGTATATAGCTGATCGGTGGTAACAGTAGCAGCGGACATGGATTGGAGTTCTTCGACTGTGGGTTGGCTTGAGGATGGGCTGCTATTTCGAGGTTAAGTGCGATTGAGGGATGCTACAGTGGATTGTTGGTAGCGAATGTGGTGTCAAACTTACTACAGTTATCGTGGGGAGCTGCAACTGCTGTTTGCTCAGTTTGGTTGCAAGGATGGGGTTTTTGGCTGTTGCAGTCATTGCTGCTACCGTATGAAGATTGAGTGACATGCTACGCAACAGTGTTCAGCCGTATGGTAAAATGCTGTGGCACGAACCATGTGGCACTGTGAGTGAGTCAGGCGTGAGTGTGAGTGGTAGTATGAGTGAATTTGTGAGCGCATGGACTGTTTGAGTGAATTGTGAGTGTGTCGACGTGGGACAGTGCGGGCAGTGAGGGCTGTGAGCATGTGTTGTGTCTAATTGAAAAATTAATTTTATACTGCACAGTCATTATATATAAAACTTCATGTTAAATCTTCTGGATCTATTTAAATCCATATCGATAAAAAATAAAATTGGATTTGAATTTATATAGATATTTATTCTATTGGATTTAATGCTATTAAATTCATATTTTTCAATAATGATTTAAATTAAATTCTATTAGATTCAAAAAATTTTATGAGAACTATAATTATATTTGAATCATGTATGCTTAATTAATTTTGGCAATGGAAGAAAAAATAAAAGGCATATGTATACCCAATGAGATTTGAATCCATAACTTTAAGCCTAATTCAATGCAAGTTTAAGTGCTTTATTGTTAGATCTTTGGCTTGTATCTTAATATTTAATATAATTAAATTGTACTTACATTATGTGATCCTCTAAAATAAAGCTAATGAGCTAGACAAAATTCATTGATTTTAAAACATTTTACTTTCTAAAAAACTATTGTCCATAAAAAATCTTTATAATATTTTTTTCTTTTTCTATGAATTTCCATCCTATTGTGCTTTTTTCTTTAACATTTCTCAAATTTATTATTATTATTTTTTGTTAGGACCCTTGAAAAAACAAAAATTAAGACTACAAAAGAGTAAAAATTGGACATTTACAGCAAGGTTGCGTTTGGCTATAGATCAATTCAATGTTCTATGCTTCGGACAAGGGGTAGTCCCTTAGGTAACTCTTCAAGGAATTGGTTAGAAAATTTATCGATTACCCTTCGAATCTCATTGGGAACATCTCTCGGATTTCTTATCTCCAATTATCTTCTAATTAATAGGAAGATAGGCTCATCGACCGTTTCAACAACTCAAAGCTCTCTTCGGATTATCACTAAACCTTTCCTCTTACTAGCACGGGTGAGTTGGTTATGAGTCTTGTTCACTTGAGTTGGTCTCATGGGTTGTAGCAAAATTTTCTTCCCATCCTTGATAAAGGTATAGGTGTTCTTATACCTATTGTGAATAATATGTCGATCAAATAGCTAAGATCTTTTAAGTAATAGATGTAAAGCTCCTGTGGGATGACATCACATACTACTTCATCCTTATACACATTCTCAATACTAAAAGGCACAGATGCTTTTCCTATTACGTGCAGAGCACTCTTATTATGAAGCTAGTGTAGCTTATAAGGTTGAGGGTTTTTATTGGTTAGCAATCCTATCCTCTACACAAAATACTATGTAACGACATTGGTACAACTCGCTTTATCTACAATGATAGAACACAATTGTCCCTTATTGGTACACTTCGTATGAAATAAATTCTCTCTTTGGTTTTCCTTAGATCTTAGTAAAGAGCTTAGTACTTGTCTCAATACTAAGGTCATCACTTCTCCCTGGTCAGTATAAACACAGGTTTCCTCTTCCTCCTCGACTTTAACGTTTTCAACATTCTTCTCCTCTTTTGGCTCACTCTTGTTAATGCTATCTATTATATCTCCTCGAAGCACTATAGTATGTTGGTTCGAACACTCAGTAGCCATGTGTCCAAAATCTAAGTATTTGAAGTACTTCACCTTGTTCATCTTCCTTTTAAAGGTCCGTCGTTTCTCATATGACCTCGGGATCGACCTATCTTTAGCTCGGCTTTGGTGGCCTACTCAAATATCATCTAGTTGGTCGTATTTTTCCTCAGTTTGGCATGAGCAACTCAGTACCAAACTGGAGCTTGGGGAAAAGTCAACCTAAGTCAGCTTGGAGCATTTCTCCTTTACTTTTCAACCTTCTGTGGTACTTTAATGGCCTCCTCTAAGGTATGGAACCTTTGTACTTCCATAATATTATGAATCTCATAGTTGAGTCCATACATGAAATGAGATACAATACGAACTTTGAGCTCTTCCATGTCTGCTCGAATCATCAACATTTAAAATTCTTTCATGTAATCATCGACAGATCAGCTTCCTTGGTGAAGTTATACAACTTTGCAAACGTATCCTGTACGTAAGTCTCGAGTACAAATCTTCCCATAAACAATCTCTTCATCTCTTCCCAAGTTCTTACACCTTATCTTCCATCTCTTAGTCTAGTCTCATTTAAATTCTTCCACCATACAATAGTATACCTACTGAACTCTAGTGTAATAAGTCACACTTTAATCGCATCGGTATTCCCATAACAGTTAAATACCTTTTCTTTCTACTTTAGATACTCATCTGCATCTACATCTCTATTTCTACTAAAGGGTAGAATCTAAACCTTAACATTGTCAACTTTTCGAGGAACTCGACATCTTCGATTTTGTACTTGATAATATTTAACCTCTTCTTCTCCCTCTACATACTCTTCTACATTTGCTTCTTCATCATCCTCCTCAATCTCTTCAAACTCCAATCGTCATCTAGCAACTCAGTCTATGACTCCTCTCGCTCGATGGGGTTGAACTAAGTGATTAGCTCGACCACCTTGGCTATATCACCTCTCAAGAACATTCTCAAGTAGGTTGCAATGTGGTACTCCTTGTAATTGTTGTCTATTGACTTATATCGTAGTAACCAGACTCTCAACAAGATTGGTGAGTCAGTTAAGCTTACCATTGACTAACTCAAGAGTGTTACTGTCATTTTGACCTCAACCAACATGAGCACTACTACTTTGGTCACCAATAACACCTTAAACGCTCGAATTCGAAATAATATAATACTTCTCTAATAAATTAACAACACAATAAACAACAAACACTTCTTCTTCCTACTAAAAACCTTACTAACACATTCTTACAACTTCAATCACCAGACACTCACTTGTATATAATAGAAATGAACTTGCTCTGTTTTCGTAGTGAAAAACAAAGTATAACAGAGTAATAATAGGAACTACACTTACTAACACATGAACTTCCACTTTACAGCTCATAACTTCATAACATACTTCATACGAACACATTGTAGCAATTACGGAAGGAATACAGCAACCACTAATAGTGAACACGATAGCCACTAAAACTTCATTGCAACTTCATACACTCTTTCACAAAACTATGCTCTAATACCAGCAAAGTTAATTTATCTCCAAGGTCGTACATACGAAGAGGCACCATAACGAATCAAAACTAAAAGGAAGTAAAAGAATTTAGCAAATCTAGGTAGCTACTAATCGGATATGATGCACCGATTAATCTTACTTAGCCTACAACTCGCCAAATGTAGCTCACTATTCCAAACTATAAAGTCACTCGTTACTACTCTTTGCTAAGGAGAATAAATGAGAGTTAAGATAGAGTGAGAACACTTGAGTTAATCATGAAAGAAACTAGTAATATTTAATAATGTAACGGTATGTTTGCATACAAGTAAATGGGTTTATATACTAGCCCCATTAAGGTTATAAGGCATATATAAAAAAGACAAAAGGGTAATTTAAAAATAGAATACATAATACATATTGAAAAAGGTGAAAAAGACGAAGAATATTCCATACAAAAAGAGTAAGGAATCCTTCTAGAATATTATACCAAAAAACACGTGTCAAGGGGTGGTTAGTACTATGTACAAAAGTTATGCTTGTTGATGCAGAGTTTTGGACAATCTTGTGGTTGTAGAAATAAGCTTAGGGCACATTGGAAGAAGGTTTTAGCGTTGGGTTAATATGGTCTTGTTTAGGTTAAAGCTTGAATATTAAGAGATATTTAGAGTTTAGGTTAACGTTTCTTTAGGTCGAATGTTTTGGTAACTTGCCTCAGTAAGATGTTTGAGGCTAATTTACTCGGACGCTATTTGGATCATGGTAAAAGCTTAGCAATAGGCATGGTTGCTCAACAGGTTAGTTTATATGCTTGACAAGTTGGCTTGTATGCTTGACAGGTCGATGTGTATGCTTTGTAGCTCAGAGATTGTGTTGGCACTTATGAGAGTTCGGTACTTAGGTCAGCAATGGTGTAAAAGGTAGGGTTAATGAATAGGAATCAACATCTTAAATGGAGTTTCGAGCAAGTATCTTTCGCATGAGTCCGTACAGTCCTCTAACTCAGTTATGTATAACTAGTCTAGGGAGTTGATTCCTATCACAAAATCTTTGAATTTACCTATAGTGGTTGTTCCTCAATTTCTTATGATGATAGGAAATGGTGATAACCTGTTTTGTTCTAGTTTATGCAAGAATATGCAGTTAATGTTGAATAATGAGAACTTCATAGTGGATTTTTATGTTTTGGAAATTCAAGGAGTAGATTTGGTTTTGAGGATACAGTGGGTGACCACTTTATGGCTTATTACCTTTAATTAATTAGTATTAATAATGAAATTTGCAATGTAAGGCAGAAGAATTAAATTGTAAGGTAATATTAACCTACAGATGAAGTGAATATAGCATCGGCAATTAAGGAAATTGGTTAAGTTTAACAATGTAGCATTTTTTTGTTTTTCATTCATTTGGTGGCTTAGAAAGTACCATCATCCATATGTACCACCAACAATAAGTCTATTGAAGACTTATTGGGCAAATTCCAGGATGTTTTTGTGACTCCATCATTGCTGCTACTTAGATCAGTACGGTACCATATTCATTTGAAAGATGAGAAACAAGCTATAAATTTTAGACCTTACTGCTATCCTTATTTTCAAAAAGAGAAATTGAGAAATTGGTGCAAGATATGTTGGATTTAGGGGTAATAAGGCAAATCATAAGTGCTTTTTTTTTCATCGATGTTTTTAGCAAAGAAGAAAGATGACTCTTGGAGATTCTATGTTGACTATAGAGCCATTAATCAAGCCACAATTATGGATAATTTTCCCATACCAACTATAAACGAGTTATTGGATGGATTAGGGGGAGCCACTATTTTTTCCAAGATGGATATGAGGGCTACATATCATCAAATTAGAATGAATCCAGGGGATATACACAAAACAACATTTTGCACTCACGAAAGGCACTATGAGTTTTTAGTAATGCCTTTTCGATTTTTCAAATGCACCAACAACCTTTCAAAGTATTATGAGCAATATATTTTAGCCTTATTTGATGAAATTTATAGTGGTTTTCTTTGATAGTATCTTAGTGTATAGTAAATCATTTGAGGAGCACTTGAAACATTTGGAAAAAGATTACAATGCTTAAGGGAGAACAATTTTTGCTTAAAAAAGGCTAATTGTTCATTTGCCTAAAATAGTATTGACTATTTAGGCCATACAGTATCAGCAAAAGGTATTCAACCAAATCCAAAGAAGATTGTATCAATACAAAAGTGGCCACAACCAAGTAATCTTAAGCAATTAAGGGGATTCTTAGGGATTACAGTATATTATAGAAAGTTTGTGAAGGATTATGCTAAAATTGCTTCTCAACTAACAAATTTGTCAAGGAAAAATTCCTTTGAATGGAATGAAGAACCAATTGCAACATTTATTAAGTTGAGAGATGTGTTAATGATAGCACCTATTTTGGCTCTGTCAGATTTTCAAAAGACTTTTATAGTTGAAACAGATGCATCAACAGTTGGTTTAGGAGTTATATCACATTAAGGGGCTAATCCCTTAGCTTATTGAAGTAAAAAAATTAGTACAAGACTCTAGAAAGCTAGTGCATATGTAAGAGAATTGGTGGCTATGGTGGAATCAGTGAAGAAGTAGAGGCAATATTTGGTAGGAAGGCATTTTGTCATCAGAACTTATCAAAAAAACCTTAAAGAGATATTGATTTAAGTCATACAAACCCCCAAATAGCAGCAATATTTAGTAAAATTGCTCGAGTATGACTATAAGATTCAATATAAGGCAAGACCGGACAATAAAGCAACTGATACCCTATCAAGATAATTTGAGCAAGATTTTTACTTACTAGCTCTCTTTATACCATCAATTGATTTCGTTACAATTCTAAAATTATAGTAACAAAGGGATCTAGATTGGTAGAAATTGAAGGAGAAGTGTAAGAGAAGGGAGTCGCAGCATTCATCTTTGGTTTACAGAGATGGATTACTTTATGAAGGTACAAGAATTTATATTCCTTCAAATTCTACCGTTATTCCATTATTGATATCATAATTTAATGCATCCTCGATTGGAGGACATATAGGAGTGTTGAAAACTATTAAGAGATTGAGTACCGCTTTTTCTTAGAAGGGAATGAGAGCACATGTAGAAACTTTTGTGAAGAACTGCCATGTTTGTCAACAAGTCAAATACTTGACGACAAGTCCGGCAATATTACTACAACTTCTTCTTATCGGACAACAAGTTTTTGAAGACATTTTAATGGATTTCATAACTAAGTTACCTACATTTAAAGGATACTCAATTATTTTAGTTATTGTGGATAGATTCACAAAATATTGTCATTTAGGACCTTTACCAGCAACTTATACAGCTAGTAGAGTCGCAAGATTGTTTGTAGATATTATTGTTAAGTTACATGGCATTCCTAAATCAATAGTTTTGGATTAGGACAGAATATTTGTGAGTTGTTTTTGGCAAGACCACTTTAAGTTAAGTGGTACACAATTGAAAATGAGTTTAGCCTATCATCCCTAAACTGATGGCTAATTTGAAGTAATGAATAGGTGTTTGGATCACTATTTGCGAGCTTTTATGATAGGTGAACCTAAAGAATTGCCAAAGTTTTTGCCTTAGGAAAAATACTACTTCAATACTAATTATCATACTAGTATCAAAATGACACCATTCCAAGCATTATATGGGAGAGAGCTACCTAGAATCTCTGATTATATGAGAGGGATGAATGCTATAAAAGCTACAGATCAAAAGTTGATGGATAGAGATGAGGTTTTGAGACTACTTAAATAGAATTTGCAGAAAGCACAACAAAATGATGAAGATGCTTATTGATAAAAAGAGAACAGATAAGGAGCTATAAGTTGGGGATTATGTGTATGTGAAATTGTAACCTTACTGACAAACTTCAGTAACTAACCAACCATCTTATAAGCTAGTAAGGAGATATTCTAGACCATTCATTGTTAAGGAGAAGGGGGGTCCAGTAGTTTATAAAATTGATTTACTAAAACAAGCTTAAATACATCCAGTCTTTCACATTTCACTACTAAAGAAGGTACAGTGACCTATTGATCTATCTAAACCTCTTTCTTTAGAGGCTTTCACTAATAATCCTATAGTGAAACCTCTAGTTGTTCGAGATATAAGGGACATTCATAGACAAGAACGCAAAGTAATATAGTTACTTATACGGTAAGAGTCGCTAGAACCATTAGAGGCTACATGGGTGGATTATACAAATTTCTTTAGAGATTAGCCAAGTTTTGACCTTGAGGACAAGGTCATTATCAAACTAAGTAGAGAAAACGATATGAATCATTCAACACCAGACAATACATCAAATAGAGTGATAAGAATCAGAAGACAACCTCAATATCTCAAAGATTATTTTACATAACCTCACATGTACGTATAAACATAAGTGAATGTACAATAGTCATTTACAAGAGTCACACAAAGAATATACAATTATACAGAATATAAGTAGGTGTAACAAATTACTAATAGGGAAATAGAAATCGATTATAGAGTATAGGAGTATAAAAAAAGAAAAAGAAAAAGAGGAACAAATAAAGGCATCTTTACTTGTCAATTGAGAAAATATTCTCTTAAAGTCATTATGGCACTTAAAGTCTACAAAACTTGTTCATTCTTTCTCTTTCCTAACCATCTTTTGTTTCGTACCTTGCACAAATAAAACCCTAGTTAGTATCATTCAGCCAATCATAAAGAAATTACTATCAATGAACAGATCATAAAGAGTAGAGTCGAGATCTAAAGTCAAAAGTGAATTTTTGTCTTATGATTGCAAGAAATCAGAAATCCTTGGTTTGAAATAACAAGAAAAGTAAAGAAAGACCGAGAGAGAGAAGGATAGTACTTGTTCGTGTGAAGATTAGAAGGAACTAGAGGAAGTAGGTCTTACTTAGTAGAATCAGATATTTTTAGGCCAAATGTTGTCGTGTTGGTGGAAGGATAAGGTAGAACAAGCTTTCCATTTAGTAAGCCTATTACTTGTATTTTAGTATTTTTATAAATAGGTGACCTTTGCTTTTTCTTTTTACAAACATATAACCCTTGTTTTTTCTAATTTTTTGTTAATGCTATATTAAGGATATATGGCAATATTTTATTAAATGATTCTATTATTAAATATTTTTTAGTAATATTTAATTAGAAATAAATATATTAAACTAAAAAGGAAAAGAAACTAAAAAAAAAAAGGAAAAGGCAGTTGGGTCTTACTGTAGATGAACAGTAGAAAGAAGAAGATGGTGCTTTCCCATTTCACTGAGGCTTGCTGGTAACTGATGAAGCGTTCAAGTCCATCATCCTAATCTTACTAGCTTTGGGGGACATGGTGGTGTTGTCGTTATTGTCTCAAGATGCAGTTAAGGTAATGTTTCGAAACACCTAGACACGGAAGTTTCGGTTCTTCGACTAAGTTCAACTTTGATCAAATTAAAGTGAAAGTTTACTCTTTTATGATTCTAAGGACTACCAAGAATCCATTAAACTCATTCGTTTACCTGAATTAGTCTATAGGATTAGATAATTTGGAGAGAAGGTGGAGGTGATCATCGAAGTGGTAGAGAAGAAAGAGTTTTATACTTCTATAGTATAGATTGTAGAAAAATGTACCAAAATAGTACTTCTTGGAAAATAGTGTGAAAGTAATTTAGTGAAGGTGCATGTAATCGGTTTTTTTAACTGAAAGCATACACAAGAAGCATGCCTTCTTAATTACATAGAAAGCGCATTCTTTAGACGTGCCTTCCTTGTATTTAGGAAGGTACACTCCTAACATATGCTTTCCATTCGCCTATATATACCCTACTTTTAGTATTTAGACTTCATTATCATCTCTTCCAATTACATAAAACCCTCAAAACCTCTTATATTCTCTTTTGAAGTGATAACTTGGCCCTATTTTCTCTTTTCGAGCAATAGTGTTATCTTATTTTTTTCAACTCATTTGTAAGTAACCTTCGGCCAACTTTATTTTGCAATAATTTTTTTTTAAATACAAATTACATTGTATTTATGATTATATTATATTGTCCATGTGAAATGTAGTTACATGATAATTTTTGTATTGTTTATATTTTTGTAATATGCGTGTTAAATTTTGTTTATTATTCATAATTTTGTAATGTTTATAATTTTTGTAGTTATATAAATTGTAATGGTTATGTAAAAAAATATATATGCAACTCGTATATTTTATGTGATTTTATCGATGTATTAGTTATGCCCCATGGAAAAATGAAATCATATGGAAGTTTATAATTATAGTGTATAATAAGCTAGCCCACCTAGAAGTATAATTGTATGGGTATGATGAGATACCCCACCGAGAAATGAAATTGTATAGGTGCGATGAGACATCCCACCAAGAAATAAAGTCCTGTGGAAGTTAAAAGTTATAGTGTGAAGTTATAGTATATGATAAGATGCCCTACCGAGAAGTGAAATTATGTAGGTACAATGAGATGCCCCATCGAGAAATGAAGTCATGTGGGAGCTTATAGTTATAGTGTGAGTTATAATGTATGATAAGATGCTCCACTGAGAAATGAAATTGTGTAGATACGATGAGATGCCACACCAAGAAATAAAGTCTTGTGGAAGCTTATAGTTATAGAGTGTGATAAGATGCCTCATTGAGAAGTGAAATTGTATGGGTGCAATGAGGCACCCTATTAAGAAATGAAGTCGTATAGGAGCTTATAGTTATAGTGTGTAATAAGATGCTCTACCAAGAAGTGAAATTGTGTGGGTGCAATAATACACCCTCTGAGAAATGAAGTCGTGCGGGAGTTTACAATTATAATGTGAAGTTATAGTGTGTAATAAGATGCCTTGCTGAAAAGTGAAATTGTGTGGGTGCACTGAGATGCCCTATTGAGAAATGAAATCGTGTGAGAGTTTGCAATTATAATGTGAAGTTATAGTGTGTGATAAGATGCCCTACCAAGAAATAAAATTGTGTAGGTGCTATGAACCGTACAAAATCGTATAAACTTTATTGATTTTGTCATTCATGATTCAACAAGTTGTCAATGGCTGATTATGTGAAGATAACTGTGTATGCGAGTGGAAATACCATTAATGGAAGTAATGATCTACAATATGATAGGGACTCAGTGAAAAAGTTGAAGATGAGGAAAGATTCCAATTACAACCATTTTCTCCAGTGAAACTGTACGAGCATCGGAGTTAATCCTTATGGGGTTGAGCTTGCTCATCGACGTCCTTGTTATTATGAGGGAGGTGTTTCATATACTTTAATGGCCATTACGAATCATGATGATATAAAAACTTTATAGAAATGGCCGACACATTTGGAAAAAACTAGATACAAGAGATATATGTTAGGGCTTTCGGTTGGCGTAGCAAGACTATTATCGATAGAACTTTATGAGTTAGGTCTTCTAGTTTTCCTCAACCTTATGTACAACAAACCAATGAAGACAGCCTTATGTATGAAGAACTGGAAACTTATCCAGTTGAAGACCCCACTTTTGGTCAAGGTGGTGTAAATAAAGAGGCAATTGATACAGAAATAGGGTCAATCTTACAAGATGACCCGGGCTACGACCTTGATGAAGATATGATTCCAATGGGACTTAGATTTGAAATTGTGGGGGAGTAAGTAGGGGAGTACGTGGGGGTTGAATATAAAGTAGATGAAGAAATTGTAAAAGTTGAAAACACTGTAAATTATGTGGCCATGTCAGAGCATATATCGAGCAGCATTCCATCTGTACCTCAATTTACTGTTAGCTAAGGAATTGGGATGGCTCCCCAATAGAATCAGGCTGGGATGCAAACATCTTAGGTTAAAGATTCAATTCCATATATGAACATTGGTAGTGGTAGTGGTTACATGGAATTCAAAGAGGACATAAAGGTGGAGAGTAGTAATTAGGTTGACGGTGTAGATTTATTTGTTGGACAATGCTTTAGTACAAAGGATAAGCTTATTGATACCTTCAAAATACATCAAATCAATAACCATTGTGACCACTACATTGATTAATCAAAATCAAAACCAAACCTATGAGCTGTTTATTGCATGGAAAAGGATAGTGGATGCAAGTAGAGACTATAGGCATCATATAAAAGTTTAATGAGATTATTCGTCATAACTATTCTTGAGGGTCTACATACATGTATCAACTCCGATGTGATGTAAGATTATAGACAGATCGATAGCAGGCTTATGGCCAATTGCTTCATCAATAATGTTAAAGAGAATCTTGATATAAAGATTACAGACTTGTAAGCAAACATTTTAAACATGTTTGGCTATAATGTGACTCGAAAGAGAGTTTGGAATACGAAGAGAAAGGTTATAAAGATAGTATATGGCAATTGGGAGAAAGCGTACAACAAGCTTTCTATTTTGTTGAACGCAATCAAGATTTCAAATCCTAGAACTAAGGTGGTGTGGGGATGGAGGAGATCCCTTGAGCCTAGTGTTTCAATGATGAAGTTGGTCTTCTTGACATTTGGCCCGTATATACACGCATTTAAGTTTTGTTGACTAGTGGTTTGTATTGATGGTATATTTTTGTATAGAAAGTACGGCTATGTACTGTTTGCTTATTCTATGGATGAAAATAACTGTATTGTCCTTTTGGTATTTGCGCTTGTTGACAAGGATGTTATGTTCTAAAGCGGCAGAGTCGTAACAGCCCTGCTATATAAACCATTCTAAGATAGAAATTGGCCTTACAACCACTATCCTAGACCTGATCTATACAAGGCGTCTAGGACTAAGCCGCGACCTCCTCACCTGTCACTTAATTCGACTAAGGATGAAGAAGGAACCCATTATGCTATCTAGTACTATCCCTTTCAAAGGGGTTGGTATTGGTCGCCGAATCCTTGGTTTCCCCTAATAGGTTGCTATGCAGGTCCAACTATGATTACAGGTTATATATTTGATTAGGTCCAGTTAGGTTTATCAATCATTTCATAAAAATCATACAATATAAGTCAAGCAGCAAATAAAAAATCATATCATCAGCTTAGAACAAGTACAATCAAATACAATTTCAAGCCTTCAAAATAAAACATTGTATTAATCCCAACTTATTTGGACTCCTTCCTTACTCACTCGAGGTCTAACTTGCTCAGACCATCACTAATTATTCCTATAATACAAATGTGGTTTTAGTTTTTCATATAACTATTATAGGTAGGTTTTATCTCATTACGCTTATTGTTATCTTTTGTTTAGGGTTTAATATACCTAATTATCTAGGTTTTTAAGTCTCTTATAATTCTTCCTGAATTATGTTAAGTTCTGTTTCAGTTTTCGCATTGATTTCTAAATTAGGTTTTTATATCAGTTTTTGGTTAAAGATTTATATGTACACCCTTATCATTTCGACCCGTTATGTGAAATTAATCGCACTATCTTCGGATATCCTAAATATCATTTTCAGTCTGTAATTAATGTTCTAGTCCGTACGATATACCTGAATCTTAATTTAATTACCAAATTCACTCCCATTATGAGAAAATCTTACATTTTTCATATAATTACCCTAATTTAAGTTTCCTATCAGATTTATTATATATTCCTATTATTATCATAATATCAATTCTAACCAATATTTTCCTAATTATTAATTTCTCATAATTACATATTACACATTATCACATAATGTTTACAAAATGTATATATCTAATATTCCCATCACTTCAAATATCATCTCCCAATATCAAATAATATTCCAAATATCTAAATTCATTCCAAATAAGATTTTGAACCTAATTACCCTAAATTACCAAATTGACTCAAAATTTCTCATTTTTACCTATTACATATTTACTACATAATATGCTAATAATTACATCTAATACTCCAAATGCTACAAATAGCATACTCTATCAGATTTCAATATCCTAAAACATATAATTGTACATCAAATCAGTAATTACCCATTTTATGCCTCATTTTAAGACCTAAAAATTATCTAAAAATTTTTTAAAATTCATTTTTGAAAAAGGGCTTCATGACACTGTTCTATATCACCTAAGTAGTCTACACAAAAATTTTGGGCTCAAAACTACACTTCTAGGGTCATTTATTTCTAAACCGAAACATACTTGGTTTTGCATGATTTCGTAAGGATCATATATCACGAGATATATTTTCATCAAAATAATATTTTTTTTTATAAAAACTGCATATTAAAATATTGTATAATAATAAAATTCATAATTTTCTAAGAATATTTACTATTTTAATAAAATTATACAAAATCAGACTGGAAATTGAACTCACCGGTTTGGGTAGCTCCAGTCACCGTCAGTGGCCATGGGTGTGGCGGCCCATGTGGGCGTTACCACCACCTTGTAGTGGTGGTAGCTATCCATTCCCAACTGCTCGTCGGGTCTAAGTTCTCCTTAGAAACCCCAATTGTACAGATTTTTGTTAAATTTTTGTAAAACCCTAATTTTCAATTTAATCTCTCTCTAATTTTATAGGGTTTTAAATTGATCAAATGAACTTCTGAAAAATTTGGGGTATTTATAGAGTTTTAGGAAAATTATTATGTATTAAATTGATTTGACAATTACCTTATCTCTTCTTCTTTTTTACTTTCCATTTGGCTAAATTTAATTGGTTAATTTTCTTCTTTAATTTTCAGATTGCCATACCCCACTTTTGGAAATTTTTATATTTTTCTTGATTTTTTCTTAATTAATTATGAATTTTATTTAATTATTTAATATTATTTTAGCATATTTCGCATATTTTAAGTAATTACGTGTATTTCTACCTATATGTAAATTCATATATAGTACAAATAAATATTCTTAAATATTATTTAGGTCATTTTATGATTTTTAATATACATATAATTTATCTCTAGCGATTCGTTAATTATCGTAATGCATTTTTACGCATTTTCGATAAATAATAAGTTATATACTTAAAATTTGGAAATTCAATATTCTTTTATTTTATTACTTATTTTCTTAAGTTCAAACTTATGTGATCACTTTTACTGATATTTCTAACTTTATTTGATAATTTAGGCTCGATCGAATCTTTTAACCGATCACCCTAAATTCTACGAGTCAAACTTTGGGTAACTGATTGTAGGTCTTACAAAAGAGTCCATAGAGACATGGGGTTGGTTTCTCAAAAGATTGAAGTAATTCATTATGAATGGTTGGGAGGAAACAATTTGCCTCATTACGAACAAGCACTCATCTATTGAGAATGTGCTCGACAAACAAGAAGTTGGCTAGAATAAACCATTTGCGGTTTAGAGACGGTGTATATGGCATATCGCCAGCAATTTCAACAAGACACATAAGAACCAACCGTTCAAGAAGCTTGCTACTGCCGTTGCCATATAGGCATAGCCTAAGAAATTTAAGTACTTAATAGATCAAACGGTGTTAGTTAAGAAGGATTCACCATCATGGTTTTCACCATTTGACAAAAGCAAATGGACGTTGTCTTATGATGGTTTTTATTAGTTCGAATATATGACGTCCAATATTATTGAGAGCTACAATGCCATTCTAAAAGGTTATAGAGGATTGCCTCTTATTTCACTCATCAAGAAAATTTTCTACAACTGTGTCGATTATTGGAAAAGAAGAGTCGAACAAACGAGAAAGGGAATGGATGGCAAGTAAGTGAATACGTAGTATGTTGCGAAGAAGTTAAAAACGTAGGCCAATTAAGCTTTAGCTCATTCCATCAAGCAATATAGCTGTGAAAACAGGATATAGGAGGTGAAGACAGGTTAGAGGCGCGAATCAAATGGAGTGATGAAACGAAGTGGTCGAACATATATTGTAGACATGAATATAATGATGTGTTCATGTAGGAAATGGCAAATCTATAGAATCCTGTGCTCACATGCAATAAGAGCACTTAATTCTATTCGAGTTACTATTGGTTGGTATATTAGCGTATGGTATACGTAATCCCATTAGTTGGATGTCTACGCTAGACACTTCATGCCAACAGGTGATGAGTTGAATTAGCCCTGTCTCGATTACCTATTCCTTAAACCTAATGAAAACCTAAAATGTGGTTTGAGTAAACCAAGGAAGAAGAGATTCTATATGGAGATGGACTTAAGGAAGCCTACCGATAAAAGTATGTATAGCGTATGTAGAGCGTATGTAGAATGGAAGGACATAATAAGAGAAGGTGTCTTCAACTTAATAGAAATAGTATAGACAGACATATACGTATTGTTTTCTTACATTACATTAGATATCATATCATGTTAAACTTCCATAAGTCAATGACACATATTTTTTTTATTGTTTTGTAGGTTAGATGGATCGAGAATCGAGTGACCGTCACTACTGCATGGATAAGGATAACATCGATTGCAGGACATATGGGATTTTCAGGTATGTTTTGATATTAATTCGTCTGTTAATTTGTACAATTCAATAATTTTCTGTTGTTTTAATTAAAATGAATCTAATATTATAAGGAGGCGAGTACATTAAAGTTCGTTGAGTGGAGTCAAGCCTGCGAAAGGGTACATTACAAATACCATTGGATGTTCGCTTCATCACACACCTTGCCAACAATGGTTTCTTAGGAGTCTCATAGCTGACATTTATCTAGCTTGATCATCACCTCATATTATGTTAGTCGAGAGGTGGAGAATTGAGATCCATACCTTCTTTATGGCTTACAAGGAGATGATGATCACGTTACAGGACATAGAGGTACTATTCGGTCTTCGTATGGATGAGGCTGTAATGACTTGGCATACGTAATAAGTATCGCCTCAAGTAGTTAGGGGATTGCTAAGAGACTACCTTACCAACATTATTAGGGACGTGTTAGTTTATATTGGTTACGAGATAGATTTAGCGTACTTCCTACAGGTGTAGATGAGGAGACCATTCATTGACACATCCGTACATATATCCTGCAGTTGTTTGGTAGATTTTTATTGCAGATAAATCTTCATCCCTTATTCACATGGTGTTCTTACCTATGCTAAAGTATTTTCCACATGCCGCGACATTCAGTTAGGGATCAGCTTGTTTGGCTTAGTTGTATCATCAGCTATGTAGGGCTGCACGATCAAGAATGCAGGAGATTGGAGGCGCCACCATACTATTATAGATATGGGCATGGGATCATTTCCTCTACATTGTACCACGAATTAGGTCTGGCTTTGCCATATAGGAGGGCCTACCACTAGCTGCTAGGTGAGCTATATCACGAGACACTACACACTATGCTATACATGTTGTAGATACGTACCAGACTGAATTTGATTTGCAGATAAATAGACATGTATGTACTTCTTGAATTTTGTTTCTGTAGTTGATCTTCATTAAAAATTCATGGATTATTAATGCACTTTCTTTTCAAATGCATTGTAGGTTGTATAGGAGCGGTACCTTGATGATCTTATTGATCTCCTACTCTCGTTTTGCAGTGTTGGTCGAGCTCTCTAAACGGCTAGGGTTCTACGAGTTTTATTTTCTCAACCATGTTATACGACAGTTTAGAGGCTTCCATAAGATAGTTTGGAGGCTTCCAAACGACACCGGTTGATGTTCATATGAGTGATGAGCTACATCATATCGACTTTAAAGGTAAGACAGACATAGATTAGTTAGTCACCCATCAAGGATACATATCGACTTGGGTAAACCACTAGATGTGAGTTGTTGATATTCAGGGACCAAGAGGTGTCAACCCAACTTGCTATGATTGGTATAGGGATCATACATGCCAATACATTACCCATCATGGGGCTATGATGGGATACTTGATAAGCTTTCCTTTCATTTATCTTATAGTTTTTCGCTAAGCAATCTATATGAATATAGCATGAACTGTTTCATTAACTATAGGTAGATACTCTACATCGGGCGAGGTTAGTAGATAATGTTCATGCTACTCATCATATCATTGATGGCGGCCTTCACCATCTCGAGAAGTACAACGGTTTGAAATTATTTCCCAAACAGCCAGCTGACCTAACCTTTATACCTGTCCCTTGACTACGTACAGGTCTTACAGTTTGCATGAGAGGACATCAGTCGGCACAGGCATGTAATGAGGGATATGGTGATGATTCTATGCTATTAAGATCTTTCCATTTTATCAACCTGAGCGAGATTGGTAGCAGTGCATCACCTGCTTATGCTTCCAGTATAAGCCATATACCATTCAATACTCTTGATGCTCACATAAGGATATATTTGTAGCCAACACCGCTAACTTTTCGTAAACATCATACATTATAGCCTCAAATAATATACATAAAGGAGGCCAATACCTAGCTACTACAATCATCGCTTACTCTAGATGTTCATGTAGATTTTACTGATACTCCTCTACAGCTATCTAAGCCTCAACCATTAGAGAGTCCATCCACTCGCAGACCATCTACTCGCAGACCATTATTATTAGCTCATTTAGGAAAACACTTAACTAGATCTAGGAAAATGTAGTTGTAAATAACTATATTTATATTAATTAGTTTAATTGTTATGTATTATTGATATCTATTTCTCACTATATAAATGGTTTTTTTAAATGATTTTTCATATTATATTGTTATTCTCTTAATATTAATATGTTATTGTATATATATATATATATATATATATATATATATATATACTATAGTTGCTTTTAACAGGTTTAGTTAGTAGTTTAGTGAATCATTTAAATCGATCTGCTCCATTAATAGTTTTTGTAGGTAATATACTTAGTTAGAGGGAATGTGAAGCATAAATTTAACTTAGGAGTGAAATAGGAAACTAACTTACTATATTGAAAGTACTTAGTCAAAGGGAATATAAAGCATCACCTAAACTAAAAGCACGCGATCGTGACATTGAAAGTGCACGAAAGGAACATGCATTTATATAATAGCTTAACTAATTAGATAAAGTAATGTTTTTTTTTTTTATAAAAAATATCAATACTAAAGGCGTGCATAAAGAGTGTGCCTTTTTAGTGGATAATGAAAGCACGCCTAGAAAATGTGTCTTTAGTTTACGTTAAGAAAGCGCGCTCCTTGTGCGTGCCTTCTTTACTAATATAGAAGGTGCACGCGCATAACGTGTGTTCAGTTAGAAAAATTGATGAATGTGTACCTTCATTATACTATTTTCGTAAAAAATTTTTAGGATGTGCAATTTGATACACTTTTCCATAATCTATATTATAGAAGTATAAAACTCAAAAAGGGAAAGTATAGCTATAGTGGATGAACAAGAGAGATGAAATAAGTGATTTCCTTGGGTCAAAGCTGCTTATAAAGATTCGAGCCAATTTCAGATATACAAATTATAGATGGCATCGGGTCTTGTAAGGTTGATTCACACTTCCCAGCATATGAGATAAAGCCTAAGCTTTTGGTCTTGACCAAAATATCCCTTCCTTTGTTATTTATGGTTAGTTACAATGAATCTTTAATAAATTTATAAAAAAGTTCCAACACTACTTTTTATTTTTATTTTCAATTTAATTAAATATCACCATGAATTGTTTGATAATTGAATGGTCCGGTAAAATATTGCTACATGTCCTTACATGGGATAAATAAAAAATAATAAAACAGGGGTTATATGTTTGTTAAAAAAAGAAAAAAAAAATCACAGATCACCTATTTATAAAAGTATCAAAATACGGCTCATGTATTTGTAATTTACCCATATTTATGTCCATTGTAATTTTCTTATAGTTTCTCTCAGGAGTGAATTGATATATATTTCTCATTTTCCCAAAAGTCATTAAGGATTCTAAGCAGGAATCCAACTGCGAACACGACCTATGATCCGTATTTGAATTACGTTAAATACATGCAAGCGTACACATTCGATGAACCTACCCTTAGTTTGGATATGCACATGGCTGTCTATGTTCTTAATCAACTGGATTGTTGAGGTTGCTGCTGTATTTACAGGACAGTTGGACATGATGGCCTTCAAAACACTTTTTACAGCAAACACCGACCAAATCAGATATGCATTATATTCTCTTGTCGTGGTCAGGGACGTCATTAACTTTCTGCCATTAAATATTATTTAGATATTATGCTTGTCATATTGAAGAGATTCATATAGATTACAAGAATTATACGATTTATCAACGACATATAGCTACCAAACTTTCCCCCGAACTGCATCCTGAAATCGCTGTACGTATCTCGTCCATATGAAGGGTTATATGTTTCGCTTCATTTTATAAATGCCTATTTGTTTGACAGCTAGCTACCATAATTGATCTTGACGAGTACAACATCAAAGATTAATAAATCTAGTGAGCTAAATGGATATATCTTATGATGGCTTTTCATTATCATAAGTAGTTGAAGCATTAAGAACGGAGAAAAAGCGATATATTGTAGCTAAAAATGTCAATAAAATTATCATTATTCTCGTGATAGAAGAGATAAAGCAAGAGAGAGAAATTTTAGATATCATGACTCGTTTAAGTGCCTAGCTTTGCCTCTTTAAATCAAGAGCAACGTTAATTCCATCTATTCATTCAAACTTCGCAGGTTTTTCCAAACTCTAGCTCCTTACTTTCATTTAGAAGCTATTGAAAAAGTAAGCTCATTTTTTCTATTTTTCCAGATCATGGTTTACATATATTGTGACATTTATTTAATTGAGCCTAGGTTTTCGTTTACGTCTATTTGAGTTAAATAATGGTAAAATTTATAGGGGTTGAAGCAAGATAAGGAACACGATACTTTTGATGGAGAATCAAGGTGTGAAGAGGACAAATAATAATTTGAAGGTGGAAATTACACTCGCGAATGATAAATTAGTTACTCGGATTGAAGCAATAGCGGCACCAAGTGCGCCGGGCCGAGTCTGACGAAGAGCAGTTGCCTCTGCTCTCCAACAACACATGCGGGTTCCTTTAGGTGCAGACTTCAACGCAGCCCTTCACTTCAATGAACCAAAAGCATAGATTCTGCTTCTACCAATGATTCTTAATTCCTTCGAAAGAGCAATGGACCGGCCAAAACATTACATAGGAAATGAGCATTTATGGATGAACGTTTCTTTGATATTTGCTAATACTTGTGCTTTATGTATCTTTCGATTGCATATCATGCCCCAAATTTGTTGCTTTAAAATTTGCTGGTAATATTCCTCATATTTCCATATTGTTCAGTCACTACGTTTGTAATTATAGCTTAAATTTCACACATAAGAAAAACTAACGCCATCTTGCAAAGAGCAATCAATTTCTCAAAACCATATAAAAGTAGATGTTCCAACACTTTGAACGTTTAATGATAATTACTTATAAATTCAAATCCAAAATATTTCCTATATTATGCCTTGAACCAAAGGATGTGTAGTCTCTATGTATTTTTATCAATTGGTAAGTGCGTGCAATGCTTGAAATCCCAAAGGCTCCAATTTTCTTATTTAATGTTCACTAATTTCCTGAAAAATTAGAAGAGAAGTCCCACAAAATGGTAAGGTGTGAAACTCAATAAGTATCTACTTTGCCACATGCATATTCATTATTCATCTTAAGTTTACTAAATGCATCACCACAATCAACATACATAGTGTCGGCTATTAGGTTATTTAAGTGGGAAGAGAAAGCATGAATGAATTAGTTTGAGCATGATATTAGAACATTAAACCCATTATTCCTTGAAACTCAATAATGATAGAAGAAATCACCTCATGTTGTTTCAATTACTGGTCATTAGCTATCAATAACCTAACTCCTACCCATAATTTACAATATAGTTTCTTGTATTACTAATGTGATCCACTAATAGTTTCATCGTGGACTCCTAACCCATGTCATTCCTACTTTTAACATATTGATAATCAATGTATCCATGACAAAGGTAATACCGACATTGAATACTAATCACACTTAATTCAAATGTTTAGCCTTAAAAAGCTATAAATACCAAGTCCATGACCTACCTATTCAAATACTAACCAAGGCGGGGTTAATATCATAAATGAAACCTAAATTTCGTCAAAATATCCAATTTATTATCTATACTTTAAAAAGATGTAATACCCAAGGTTTTGAGCTCCTAATTTAGGGTATCAGGTAATGTTATCTTTTTTTTTTTTTCAAACATCATAGTAAGGTTTAAAAAGTTAGAAGAAGTATGCTAGTAAAGTTAATTTCTCAAAATAAACTATATAAAATTTTTAATTTAATAAAAATATCAATTAATCAATAAAGCTAATATTTATTGAAAACGTAAAATTTAAGTTTTAAGATATAGTGAGATTATATATATTATAGATGTAATATGCATATATATTAATATAAAATTAAAAAACTATGAATACCTTAATATAAAATAATTAAAATTATTCAAAAAGTGATTTGATGAGTCATCAAACCATCCAAGTGTGGTGTGGTAGCTTAGGACAGCATGGAGTGATGAGTCAAAAGCCAAATTATAAGGAGATAACACCTAACAAAGTTGGAAAACAAGGATAATTAGGCTTTTGACACATGCTACTTACTTTTTGGACATGCAATCTCCTATAACTCTATAAATAGGACTTCTATATTTCATTTACAACATTTTAGAAACTTGAAAATATAATAAAATTGCTTAAAAAAATTAGTAAAAAATTAGAAAATGTTTAGAAAAACAAACCAAAAACAGGGCACAATCTGAATGTAACCAGTTTAATGGGTTATAAATGGTCTATTGTGGTGGCCATTGCAAGTCAAAAAGTTGGCTATGAGTGGGGTTTTTTTTTTACAAGGAGCAATAACCAGAGGGTAGCCAAAGGCAACCGTAGTGATTAGTTCAGGTGAACCAATTTTTTACTCATAACTTATTTAATTTTCTAAAAATATTAAACCTACTTAATTAATTATGAAAAATTGTTTTCTATGGTTATTTTAGGTGTAGATTAATGTAATAATTTTACTTTAACTAAATAATTAGTGAAGATATATGATGCTTGAGAACATACTCTATTTAGCTGAATTTTAAAGGAACTTTTAGAAATGTTTAACATTGTTGTTTCAAGCTGAAATTTTATACATAATATGTTTAATATATTTATTTAATTATGAAAACAAGTATTTTTGAAAATAAGTATGTTCACTATTTTTTATAATTATTTTGAATAAAATCAGCAGTTTTATTGAATTATGAAAATAATTAGTTTTTGAGTAAATTAATTAATGAGCTCCACATATTTTAACTTTTAGAGGTTTACAGTAATACTTGGAATACTTGATTTTTATCTTGCAATTAAATTTTCTTATTTACCTAATTTTCCATAATTTTAAGCAAAAAACATCATTGGTTTAAAATAAGCCGTAAGCTAGTTTAATGGGAGTAATGGTTAGTATTAAAACTACATATTTTTGTGAGTTCACGATATTTTTCATAAAATTAATTAGGCTTGTATATTATTTATTATGTATTTTCCTCATATAACCCTATATATTAAACTAATTTGTGAAATAGTAACTAATACTATTAGGATATTTGCTAAGTTCATGTAAGATCAACATTATTAGTATATATCTATTGGTCAAGTTTGAGAAGTATGATTTTTAGTTTAGAATTAAAACTTATTCAAGTCAATTACAAAGTTACGATAAATTATGATCGAGTTGGTAGCTAGAAAGGTTATTTTCGGACTTGTAACTATGTTGATCAGCCTATTTCTTTAAGATATCTTAATAATACTTAAAATAATGATCGTGATGGTATAAAGCTTACTAAAATTGAATAAAAAATGAATAAAGTATAGTTAAACAAAGTTCAGAAATGCAATAATGAAAGAATAAGCCAATTCAAACTAATAAGGACTTGGTTTAGACCCATAGTTAACTTGAGGATTGTATGTATTTTCTTAGGTATGATTGGTGAGGAAGGATCATATTATAGAGCCTAGGATTTGCACTGCTATCAAGCCCTAATAAGTGAATATTTCTATTTTTATGCAAGTTAGCTTATGTCTACTTAACTTAGAGTCAGTTATGCCATAAACTACAATTGTGTGCTTGATTTATGGATATGTGATTCTGTTAAATGTGTATTGATTAAGTGAAGTGTTTCCTCTTGTTTAACTGATTTGTCCATACATTTTAGTACTTGGAAAACTTAGAAATTCATTTGTCTTTCTAGGTATTCACTTAAGTGAACCCTATATGAAGGGATGAATTATAAAGTTTAGACACAAAACTAAATCTAAGTTAATTGAGGTGCTTATGATATGGAACTTAAGATTTGTACCTCATACTGAGTAGTTGTATTGCTTGTTACATTCATGACATGGTACGGTACAAAAGGACTTACGAGTCAAGTGATATCACTAGGCTAAGTTTTAAGCATATGAATTGTATTGCTTAGTTAATTTTGGCCACTCCATGTAGTTTCAATTAGCTAGCCATATGCTTAGTTTTTGTAGCTCTTCGTTACCTTAGGTTTTGAGACTTTGTATCTAGATTTTTTGGGAGTATCAATTATCCAGATGAAAAATTACATGCCTTGTGATAATGATGTTTGTAAATGTGTGTTATGCTTGTTTTATATTTTCTTTTATTTACTCTCACTTAACTCATAGAGAGCTTAAGGATACTTATGTATCCTCGAGTTATAAAGAAAACTAACTAAGCACTACCATTAGTTAAGGGGAAGACTTTAGAGAGCACATAGGATGGAGTCGGCTACTTTTAGAATAAGTCTTGATATATTTTAATCTTAGTTTCAAGAAGGATTTATACATATGTTATAAAAGAAAAAAAAAGTATCATATTTTAAGTTTAGTTATGTTTATAGCTTATATACTTTTGTGTAATAAAATATAAAGCTAAACTTCGTTATAGTAGTCTTTTGTTATAAATGGAACTTTTCTTAAATATAAACAAATATTTTTGTGTGATGGTACATCCTGTATAATACTGGGATGTGACAAAAGATTAATTTACTACATCATTGAGTTTTCATAGTAATTTTTATTACTCGAACTAACTTCATTAAGTTGGCTTGTTGACATAAGGATGAATTAGAAATTGAACCTTCAATCCATCCTAAGGCTAAGGGGTAGCTAGCAACCACTTGTAGAGAGTTGTATGACCCTCTATTAAGTAATCGTCGACCATCCCCCTATCCTAAGGTAGTTGAAATAGTTATTTAAGACAAAACGGGTCACAATCCACTTCAAAAAGTAAGTCATCTGACCTTAAGACAACTATGGGTCAATTTTTAGTTCATCCTTTTATCTACATTAGCAAACAAACTTAATAGAATTAGTCTAGGCAACAAAATGACCATGAAAATTTTAACAAGTAATAAATTGATCTTTTCAAAGTAAATTACATATTTTAACAAAGTTTAGGTACCATTTGTGATATTGATTTACCATGGTGCAACCACAAACAATATTCATTCAATTAATTCATAAGCCATATGTACATTAATATCACATTTGATATGCATAAATGATCTATAATGGATGTGACTTAAACTATTTGTTATACTCTACAGTCTAGACTAGTATTTTTTTAATATGACAAAATTAGGATAAAATAATCTCGTAAATTCTTACATTTCAAGTATGTCGGATGTCATACGAACATTGACCAACGTGTGTAGGATTTCCATCAAATTTAAGACAAAAAATAATAATAACAATAAAATTAAAACAAAAGCTATATATATATACACATATATATATATGAAAAAGATAAATTAAGTTAAAGACAAAACAAAGCACTTGTTCAAAGTTGAATTTTAAAAGTAAGATGACATGTAATTAATATTGTTTATAAATTAAAGTTCATCGAGTTAAATCTTAATTACTTTAAAGGTAAAGAATTGAGATTTGTTGTATAAAGCCATGTTTGATTTTTCTGGAAATTTATTAGGAAATTTTTATTAATTTTAAATCTAGATAAAATTATAATAAAAAAATCATACAAAATTAGACCACATCATGGTAGTTATCTTAAAGAATAATTGCAATTGAAACCCTTGATGTATAAGGAAATTCCCATCATCATTCATGATAAACGAATTGAATAAATACATAATATATATATATATATTTATTATTAAGTCCTTTAGCCACAAATCCAAAACCTTAGCCTAAAAGAATTTTCCATCTGCCATTATATTTTGTATGTTCAAAGTTTGTCTTTAAAGACCAGACTATGTGAACATTTCAAGGCTAGCTCTCCAAAGAGAAATAAAGTATGTATATATATAGATGTATGAGTCAAAATGAGATCATGCAAAAATCAAACTCATCGAAATTTAAGCATACTAATTAAAGTTTTACTCAAAACCTCAAATATGTAAGCTCTTCTGAATTTCCAATTATAAATGTACATTGACATAGTGAAGTCTACTTGATTAGTAGTGTCTTACTATTCGAGCTAATAACATTTAAGATACGATGAAAGTAGGTGAAGTAACCCTGTAAATTTCGATATTTTAATAATGCCATATTAATACATTTATTAAGTAATAACATAAATAAATATGTGTAGCCTTTGTCTCGAAATGACTAATGAAAAAAAAAAGTAATTATTTATGTTGGAAAAGACACCAAAAGGTGATATTGAGATATTAAAAGTTAAAGGAAAGCCCTATGTGAAATCGGATTTCAAGGAGTCAAAATGTAACCAATATTTCTTGTGTTAAAGTTTATTGAGTTGATTTTTAATTAACTTGAAGGTGAAAAAAAATAATTAAAATTAAGATTATATGTATAGTATAATGTTTTGTGTGTACTAGGGAATATTTACTTATATTAAATCAAGATAAAATTCTACTTAAAAAGTTACATAAAATTGATCCAAAAATATAATATAAAGGATAGAACTAATTATTAAAAGTATCTTTAGAAAAAAAAAAAAAGGTTTTCTTATGTGCATAAATCCGATTGGATATTTACATAAATGATGAAGGTCCATCCTTATCTGTATTAGGCTTGTTGGGGAAGCCAAATCAAATAATAGTTTTAAATTATATATTATATGCTACAGCATAAGCTAAAGGAAAAAAAAAGATTAAATAAATAAAATTCTCAAACTGCCTCAACTTAGGTGGTGAAATGAGCTTATAAATTCAGGCTTAGCATGTCCGCAAAGAACTCACACAAAAAGCAATTTAGAGAGAGAGAGGAGCACAGCAAAAATTAAGTGTAAGTCCTTATTTTACCTGTTTCTTTTCCTTGTAATATTCTCTTTAATTATTATATGTACATGTTATATATGCATAATTAAAAGGTATATATCATGGAATTGTATGTTTGTAAATATCATTATAGTTTTAATACTTCACCAAACATATACATATATAAATATGGTATAGCGGCTGGTCTTCATTCCAAGTATAATATTGTAGTAAGGAAAGTTCGAAATATTTTCCTGACATTTGGTCATATATATAGATAGATATAGAGTTGTGTACGTAGAGTGTTGTTTCTATGTTTTCAATATTATAGAGCTTATATGATTATATATGTTTAGCCATAAACATGTTAATATGTTTTTATGCATATTTCTTATAAACTTATCTTATATAGATATATAATGTTTCTACACTCGATGATGATGATGTGGTCCGATCTTAAGCTTAATTGATTGTACATAAATGCACTATAATTTTATGTTGAATATCTTGTTATTATGATATAAAGGATTCGAGTCGTATGGACCGTATCGCAATGGATTGGTAAGACTAAAACTAACATCAAATGAGCAAAAAATGAAACAAAATGGGCATACGATGATTACAAAAACATATACCCTCACGATGACTTTTCCGATACTTAAACCTGACTTTATGAATGAAAACCATATTTTATTAAGAACACAATGGTGTACTTTATGTAATATTAGATTAATTAAACCAAAAGTTACTTAGGGTACAACTTTTATATATATATATATATATTATTTATACATCCCTCCATATGTTAACTTAATATAATTACAACATAGTAAGTTTGAAGGTTACGTACATTTATTTATTTAATTTAAATGCATTGATTCCAATAAATAATGTAAGGATATAATATAAGTATAATTACATATATGTATTATCCTTTTAAGTACATTTTATCCCTCAAACATTTTATGCATATAACTTATATATGTTTATATATGTCATACATACATATTTCGTATTAAAATATCTTACCTGGAATACGTGCAAAATTAGTTTGGAGAGGAAATAATTGAATATAAGTCAAAGTAAAGTGTTCTAATATGACTATAAAGGGTATGGTTGAATCAAAATGTAATGCAAAGAATGTTTCTATCGAGAACTATAATCAGCTTGAATTAGAATATAAATAAGAGGTTTTATGGTAAATTTTACACTAAAAACTTATTCAAAGGTTAAATTAGAGAATATTTATTTTGATTTATAGCCAAGTTAGAGTAAGTAGGATAAGTCAAAGAATGTTTTAAGGACTTTTAAGTAAGCTAGACTTAGGAAATGTTTCAAAGGACCATTCAGAAGATGAATCGAAGATTAACTTGGGAAAGAATTGATATCAAATGACCTTAAAGCCTGAATACTTAGATAAGATAACTCTCTAAACTTAAGTTAACGAGCTAATAAATGAGAATATTAGTACATTATAACTCATAAATATTAAAAGTGTTATTTATATTATAGGGATTCACAATGAAGAGGTGCATCACAACTGCACTTAGTTAAGTGACAAGAAACTTAAGTAAGTAAGATTTGTAGAGGTTAGAGTATATGCTCACTTGTAGTTATAAGTAGTTGTTTGTACGCATGCTACGTTTGTACTTGGTTACTAAAGTACTGATTGGTAGCTGAGTTACATGTTTTGCTGTGTTGTTTAACATGTTTGGTGTGTTACAAATTGATTGATCACCCTTAACTAAACTAATTGAAATACAACTTAAGACTAGAAAAAAGATATGTATTAAATCTTATTAGAGGATGGTTAGGTTTTATGTAGCTAAATTCCGATGCCTTCAATAAGATGTAATGAGTTAACTTTTCCCAACTCTTGGTCGAACTAAATGACAAAAGAAGAGATTGTGATGAAGTTAGGGATGTTAGTTTGAAGGGAATCTTTGGAGGAGAAAGGTCTCCATCGTACAATCTTGGAATTGGCCTTGGGAAGGCATCATGGCCTTTATGATTGGCATTATGGCTATCATATCGCAATTCCTCAACCCAACTTAGAGTAAATGTAATTTCTTTAACTTTATAATGGACCGAATAATGTCATGCAGAAGGCATATTACTTGTTTATGCATTGCATGTAATAATTGATTAATAGACTTGTTGACTTGCTCAGCTTGTATATGCTTTTTTTCCTTTACTCCTTATTGAGCCTTTAATTCATTGGCTCATTCCTTTATAGTTTTTTATAGGTTATTGAAGCTAAAAGCATTAGATGAGCTAAGATTCTAAGTGCATGAGAGTTTCTACAAATCCAATAAGGGAACCTATGCCTTGATGTAAACATAGGTTATTATAAAAGAAGCAATTAGTATTGCTTTTACTATCTATTTTCCTATTTGGTGGGTGATTCTGATTTTCTATGATCTTGATGGTTCGTATGAAATAAAGAAATGCCCCTTAATATTTCTATAAATACATGTATTATATTGTATCCTTATAGAACATTTAATAGATTGTGTGTTAAATTATAACCTTTATGATTAAAGCAAATGGAACAGTTGTTTGTCTTAAACTAAGAAACTTTGAATGGATAACATGGCCGTTGAATTCAAGGCATGACACTATCTATAGGGTAGTCACGAATCACAATCAACAATAGTGTAACAATATAAAAGATATTGCCTTTAGGGTTTGTATGTAATGTGACTAAGAAAATAAACAACTTGTCAATTATCTAAAGATACAACATGATAGTATGAATTATTAGTCTTAATATAAATGAGTCCAACCCCTTATTAGATAAACTAGGTCACAAGTTTAAGTTTTCATTCATGATTAACAAATGGATTGTGTCATAGGTTTAAACTTTTCAAACATGAAAATGAAACATGATTTAACAATATCCCCTTGTGTACTAATTAGGAAAATGCTAGTATCTTGTTTAGATATTTCTACTAGATGAAACTTCAAATAGCTTATGTTTAGAAAGAGCCCTTAAGTTGAAGAAAGTTTTCTAAAGATAGGAAGATAAGGATCCATCATCCACAAGTGAGCTTTGTATTAATATCTAATTGGGAAAAATGCTAGTGTCTTATCTAGGTTTTTGAGAAAAAACTATGAGACAACAAAAAGGATATTAGGATCATTATATGGTATATTTAACTCCTATTTTTTTATGAAGTTGTTGGCATCATTCAATCTTTGAATCAATTGGATTATAGTTGTCAAAATCATAGTTCTATCCATATAGTTTTATGACTTTGCAATTTTTGAACGCTCTTTTAAGTTAACTCAGGTGTAAAATTGTTTTTATGTGGAAACTTATATTTTTAATTAATTTTAAACGTCAAATTCAATGCAAACTTATATTTTTAATTGAGTTTATCAATTTTACATATCTAAGTTATATAAGCAAAAAATGAAAAAATATAACTAGGTTTCTATTAACTCATTGACTTTAGGGCATTCAATCATCTTCCTTATCTTCTTCCAAATTTGTTTCCCTCTCTCTCTCTCTTTCTCCCTTTCTTGTCTCTTGTTCGATATTTATAACCTTAATTCATATTTCAACTTAAGCAGAATAGTTCATAGGCAGAGCTATGTATTTATATTTAAATAATAAATAACTCAAAATAAATTAAAATATTTAGTTTTCTTTAATTCATCACTTTTTTTTTCGAATAAAATAACAAAAACAAAATTAATTTTGACTCTACTTATTCTTCTCTTATAAATGTTAGCTATAGATTAAGAATTTTTTTTCTATGAAAAAAGAACTAAATTTTTTCATTTCTATTTCAATCATGTATTTCAAGTTTTTTTTTTTAATAGTTAATATAAGCATATTTAGAAACTTATGATTTTATATTTCAATTTTATATTTTTATTTTACAAACTTTCTAGTAGTTTTAGGTAGAATCGTAAGCTTAATAGTCATGAATAGGAAAATGATCGGAATCCTTCTCTTCAATCAATGTTTTTCAAATATTGTGTTGGTGTTGATTGTTGTGGTGTCACATCTTAGGTATAAATTTAAGTTTGTAAGATATTGCTTTAAAGAAATTTATGATAATGATGATAAAGAATGTAGAAGCAATGCTTAAGAACATGAAGAAAGTAATTGCTTAATTGTTTGATTTTTATGAACATATTCCTAGTATCCTAATTATCCCCGTTCACAAGCCTCACATGATATTAAAATAGAGAAGAGTCAAGTTATTGATGATGGTAATATTCATGTTTTGGATTATCGACTTAGGAAAATCAAAGATAGTTTTGAAATGTTTATGGAAGGCGAAGAAAGTGACAGGTATAAATAATTACATCAATATTTAGAGCAACAATGGAAAAATAATAATGAAGACATTTTACATTTTAGCTTGGTAAAAAGCGAACAGTTGAAAATATAGAATGCTTTTGGAAATGGCGAGGGACATTCGCCTATTTATGTATTGGCTGTCGTATTAGAGTTTACATTTAGCATTTCCAGTCATGTTATTGATCAACTTCGTAGTTTTTGACACTAAAAATTATTCAGCTCTTGGATTGTGCATAAGATTGGTGAAGAAATAGTCCAAAACTACTTTTTGTGAGGATATTTGGAAAATGCCCAACGATGTGAAACAAGTAAGCCCCTTATATTAACATTTATCTTTTTCTCCTTGTATCAACTACCCAACTTCATTGCATTATTCTGTATTCCATAATATTAACCTTTAATTAAATATTCTTTATTTTGTAGAGACAGGTTCCAGTACTGAATAGAGTTTGGATAATGATTAAAGAAAAGGACAAGTTGCATTATAAAGATTGTAGATGTGTTATTAATTACCTTTTTTTTTTTTTTGTAACATCATTTTTGCCGTACTTATGTTGGTTTTCTGGAAATTTTTATTTCAAAAGAACTTGCAATATTTTAATTTCCTAGCTGATTGTTCTATTGTGTAATTAGGATTTATGTGCATTAACTTCCAAGTTTTCACAACATATACTGTAACCTCCATAAATGGCGATTCTTGTTCCCAATCGCTATAGATTCTAGAAGTTTTATTTAATATTACATGACAAAATAATGAAGATTTTTTCTTTTTCTTTTTCTTTTTTAATATCACAAGTTTGCTATTGGTTTTATAGGTTTTGTATATAAAAGAACTTGTAATATCACATATAAATTATATTTTGAAAATTACATAAAGTTGAAAGAAAATATTTATAGTTTTCACATATACAAATTCTAGTATGGTTTTAAGGTGTTAAAAAATATGTTCCAACTATAAAATTTAGTAATGGATAATTTACAAGATATTGTATAAGTAGAACTCTTACTCGTCCTATCTTATACGTACTCATCCCTAAGTATGATACTACCGGATGCATCTTTTTAGGATTATTATTCTTTTATTACCTAAAAAACATATTTTACTTTATTTCAGGGTGATTTCTCACCATATTAAATAATTTTTTCTTTTTGCCAAAATAGATTATGTTTTCCAATCTATTTTTGTGTCTTTCCATAATTATTATTCATATCTTTGAGTCATTTTCATCCCTATTATAATTTGGTCATATGCTACATTAACCTATTGTATTTGTTTCATGTGCACTTATTTAATTTTACATAATTGCATTTAAACCTTTAGATCTTTAGAAAAAGATGCATTTAGACTTCTGTATGACCATAAATATACTCTTTTTTTTTTTTTGAAAGATTTGAAGACCTAAATATACAATTTCAAAGAACATATGAAATAGATATAAAAGAGATATACCCTATAAGAAATATAGGGTCTTCCATCGTTTTAATTTTTGAAACCATGGTGATGGTTTGCTTGTTTACTCAGTCGATGTGATTCTTTTTTTTTTTCTTTTTTTTTGGTCAATTCTCAGTCATCATGACTGATCGATTGAGGCTTTACAATTCTTAAAAATGTCTTTCGATTCATGAACGTTTGATCACTAAGTCCTTAATATGGCTTTAACTGATTAATCTGTGGTCTTGGGTGGTTTTATTGTAGTGATCATTGCTTTGGTGGTGAAGCGTGCTTTCCTGAACTTGCCCTAGCGATGGCGGTCTCGCGTGATGTATCCATGATTGATTCGCGAGGTCTTACGTGTTTTCACCTGCAGCTGGTGAATGAGTGATTTTTACGAGTCAAAATACATTCTACTTTCGTAACGATGGGAAAAGCAGCACTCCTCGTTCCACTCCGAAATTCCTAAATCACATTATTTCTTTTCTTTAACACGGTGCGATCACTCGTGTTCATCATAATGATGGTTTCCATAATTACATATAGTGAATCCCTGTCGGTAGTTAACCATTGCAATTTTCATGCACCCGCTTTCAAGATTCTTGTTGTCCCCCCCCCCCCCCCCCCCCCCCCCTTCCCCTTCGGATTTATATTATATGCTTTGTTGATTTCGTTTTTCACCCCAGTAAATTTTCAACTACATTCTTGGTTTTTAGCTGCTATTACTTTCCCATCTCTTGGATTAAACAATTTTGCTTTTCTTGTTAATGGCATTTGTCTATATATGAATGATCGTGTGTAAAACGAACCAATGTTTTTGGGTAGAACACATTTTTGACAATGAATATTTTCTAACGTAAAACACAGTGCTTCTGGGCCTCCCCAGTTCCCAAGCGTTGTTCATGATTGAATTTTAGAAATCTAACAATAATTTCTGCGATGAACATGACCTGAGTAACACCGTCCAAAAATATTAAGAAAAAATTGCTAAAATACTCTCTAAATTATTAATTAACTGTGGACAAATCCTTAAACTCCTCTCCTAAAATGTGATTTTGCCTCTGTAATTTTTTAAAATAGATATACACACACATACAATTGCTAAAATCTTAAAATTATCCCTATTTGTAATTCTTTTTAGCATTTCTTTTAGAACGTAATGAGAATTTGGGGACTGTATAGGTACTTTCAAAACCAGGTGAAATCCATTTAGAAGTATAGGAGAACTTGCAATCAATTAGAATCTTAATCCATCTAAAATTGTAGAAATATTTCGCTCCAATTTTTTTTTTTTTTTTTTGAATGGGTACATTACAATGACATCCTTAAAAGTTATTAAAATTATAGAAAGATCTTGTACTTCCTTAATATTATACTTACGATTTATATATAATGTGCTGGAAATTTTTTCTTCCTATGCAACTCCTGATTATCTTTTCACACAAATATATACTTCTAATTTTATTCAGCATGCTTTATTATTTGATTTAAGGGCCAGTTAACATTTTTACCCATCAATACATGTCAAATTAGGTGATAAATTGACTTCAAGAAATATTAAATTCGTATATAATTATAAGTGACCCACTTACATCTTTATTAGAAAAAGACCTTTTACTATTTACATATTGCAAGGGAGTGTAAGTATATTTAAAAATTTTGGAGTTTTTCTATATTCTTAATAGCTTTTTTAGGAGTGCTGCTGTAATTTATCATTTTCTTATTCCCGTGGCTTGTTATATAATATTTGCACCTCAGTCGATTGTAGCTGAGATTCCTATATAACTGCTGAAGAGCACAGGTCAACAGCTTTGGTAAAGATAGTGAGAAAAATGCCAGTGTTCCCTCTTAACTTTAATATATATATATATATATATATTATATTTGACTTGATAGATGTATATTTATTTAATAAATTTTTAAATGTTTCTTTTAAATTTTAATAAATTAACAAATAAACTTGGAAGGTTATAGATAGTTTCCGAAATCTTGAGTTTAATTTGTAATTATCCTTTTGAGACTTATTAAAATGTGCTTTTCCATCCTGTAAACTTTAACCTTAATGTGTCTTTTTAACCTAAAAAAAAATGTAAGTATGTTTATCTTGTTAATTTATCAAAATTTAGAAAGTTGTTTATAATATTTCAAAGTTTAAAGAGTATATTTGTAGTGAATTTAAAGTTTAAGGAATATTCAAAATTTCCAAAAGAAAAAAAAAAGATAATGAAACCAAGCGTGAAGCCAATTGCCAGAACATAAATTATTATTTAACACAAAAAGAAGTTCCAAGTCCAGTTTGAAAACAACTACTGACCGAAAAGAAACCTATCTTTCTGACAAAAAGAGGAAATCTTCATCAGTTGGCAGCTCCAGCATCACAGCAATGCACTGTCTGGTCCAACGAAGATCAATTATACATATACATATATTATATTTATGTTTTCTTTTATGAATAATGACTCAATCAATTGTAAGAAAAAGACATAAAAAACAGGTATTCTAGATCTATGGGCAAACAAAATAATATTTGGTCTCCAATTTAGTAATATACAACTGGAGACTAATGAGCCTTATTCTATATTCCTCTATCTATATATATATATATCTAAGGAAATTTCCTCTCACGTCCTGGAAAATGTTGCCCCTTATTTTAATAAGATTGCGTTTAACATTAATAATGCACATTGAGGTAAGACTCTTTCCGAGTTTGTATCTCCTAAAAATTACATGACATTTTTCCTTGGCAGTACAAAAAAAAAAAAAAAAGAAAAGAAAAGAAAAGAAAGGAACATCAAAGTATAAGTTACCATTATCAGTAGGACAAAATTCACTCAATTTTTCTCACTACCAGCAGTTCTATTGTTCGACCAAAACTTACTGAACATTTTTTTCGGCCGGCCAGGTATAGCGCAGAATGCTCTTAGCCTGGAACTTCTTCCAAGGGCATCTCGGTGTACATCATTGTCATCCAAATCGTCATCTTCAGCCAATTTCATCTTCAGTGTCGAGATTTTCGACTTTGGGGATTTTAGACCTGAGACGCTCCATTGGTCTTCTGCAGGAATGCTAGTGGTTGTGCTTAAAGGTGGTGGAGGCCTAGATGAATCGATACCATGAGATGCAAGAAGCGCTTTAATGTTGCTAGGGAGTTCAGTCATTTTAACCCCACCCATCGCCACCCGTGCTTGCTCAAAGAAGAGGACTTGCACCACAACCCTTAAGGGCAACATTTCATTTTGCGCTGCGTGCATACAGGCCTCCATGGATAGCTTCTTGCAGTCTAGTATTCGACATAGCCGTTTCCTTTCGCTTTTGTTGAGATCCGGGTGTGCCTAGTTCGGTACATGAAAATCTAATTATCACTTCAATTCTAGAATTTACCTATCTTATAATCTTTCAATCCTCAATGAACCAACAAGAAAAGGACACCCTGTGCGGGTCATACTAGGATATTTTAATTCGAGATATGCAGATCTAACAACATAATTGCTGATGGTGACAGCGTTCGTGTGCTATTGTTAAATAATCTATTCAGGAAGGTACAAACCATCTCACTAATGCCAATCCTTGAGATGAAAAGGTCAAAAATGAATATAAAGGCCATCCGTGCTAAATAGCCGTAGATTAACTTACGATTCTCGGACAAAATTTACCAAGAGGCAGAGCCAATCTTAGTCTAAGCCTACTTCTACCCACCAATATATTGTTTAACCAAAGAAGGTAAAATGGTCAAGAAAGTTGGTTATCTAATTTTGAAAGGGACTCACTACGTAAAAACTTAACCATGAAACTTAGCGAAAAATGAAGAAATCTCGTTTGTAATATTAGAGCCGATAATTTGCTAAATTACCTTGAGATAAATGTCAATCGCTCGGTAAAGATCATCGTGATCGGTCCTTGCGAAATCCGGTATGGTTTCCGCCAGTGCTATGAACTTTGGAAGGGGCAAATTGGCATCGTGAGCGATCTCTTGAAGATAATCATCTACAATCTTTGCAACCTTCAGCTTGGAGCTATGAGAAGCCGAAGAGGACCTTCTACTCTCTTGAAAATCGATGTCGATATTTTCAGCCGAGCGGGACCTCCTCCTCTCAAAACCAAGCTTGGATCTAGGAGGGCTTGTTGGAGGACTCTGACCCTGCAACACGAAGAGCTCTAGGATGGTCATGACAATGTCTACATCGTATAACGTTTCGCTTGCATCCGATAGGGAAGGGATTAGCAGATCATTGACACTTGCTTCCTCTAGCTGAAGCGCGACTCTTCTCGCCAATTCCATCTTTGAGGAAGGTGAAGCATTGAGAATGTTTGCTGCCTTGAGGAGCTTTAGCAGGAAACTGCAAGAAGCAGCACCTTTTTCCGCTGGAAGCAAACTTATTATCGATTCTAACAAAAGCCTATGTTTTGAAGTGATTTCACTGCTGGAATCGGAATCGGACTCCGATCCTATCTGTTTCTTGACATTGGCAGCTCTTGATATGTTTGGTAGCCATCTTGCTGCATATATTTTCAAGGCATCTCCAATTAGGTTCAAGGGAACTTTCCCACCAGATTTTATTGCAATCATTGTTCTCCAGTACAGGTCAATGCTCAATTCAGCCAAATCTTCAGCCCACCAACCCTTTGATGCTAACTTATGCCTCTGGCTCTCGGCACCGTTACATGAAACATCGTCCCTAACACGCCGCGAGTGGCTGTGGGACAGGCTCACCTTGGATGGATTTGTTATGACTTTAGATGCGATGGCATCAATGCACCGGCCGGTTATACCAAGGTCTTCTGACCACAGAGGAAATGCTTTAGTGCTTTGCAACGTGATAATTGAGTCCTTCCATCCATGGAGAATACAGGAATTGAAGAAGACTTCAATCTTGTAAATCATGTTCCCCTTCTCCACGTCCTCAGTCATCTGGAGGTATTCGGCTGCACACCGAGCTGCAACGATGTTGTAAGCACTGAGAGTGATGGTGATTCCATAGCAGAACTTGGCACATAATTCAAAAGCCTCAACTCCTCCAGGAAAATCAGGAAGCTGAACGATTTGATTTTGGGAGGACTCAGGAGATTCACAACACGACCTTTGTAGTCTCAGGCACTTGGAAAGAAGAGGAAACTGTTTTTGACATAAACAACATATTCACTTTGAATAAACCATCCCAAATTATTAAAAGAACTAGAAAGCAAAACATAATCCGCGACAAATCCTAGATACGCTCTTGAGATTCATACCTTATGGAGCATATATCTGCTTCCTTTGACTTGAATTATGAGATCACTGGAGACTTCAGAGGAGACTGACCTAAATTTACGAAATCAAAACCAGAAAAGAGAAATTATCATCAATCATTTTACTTTAAAAAGCTCGTCTGCATCAAAGAAAGGGAAAAAAAAAAAATTAGTAAAATCACCTCACGGCCTCGGTTGTGTAGAAAGTGTCCGGCCGGGAACCAAGTTTCATAAACTTCATTTTCGCGGTACCTTCAATTCTCTTCTCGAATCACTTGAACATCAGATGCTATTACGCTCTCAGGAGGATGGCTTAAGCTCTTAGAAAGATCCAATCTTGTTTTTCTAGTACTCCAGCAGACAAAGAAACAGGTTCTCCAGCCAATGAAAAGATTTGCTCTGCATATCAAGACAGAGTCAAAGGCCACCCATTTGCTCTTTCAAGACTACCAAACATAGTAATATAGTTGCGGAGCTGTGAATTTTCTTCCTTAATTGATGATGAGATATTATGTGTAGTGTGCTAATAGTGTAATGCCGTCCATGTTTTATAAAGGATTTGGTTGCTTAAATGGTGCTCAGGTAAGTGACAGGAACCCAAGAGATCCAAATTCTTTCCTAAAGTCCATGCCATCTCTGTCTAATTCAATACCCCATGTGATATGGACATGCAAACAAAGAATCAAAGTGCTGCTTCTCTATATAAATTACTAAAACCAAAAAGAAAAGGAAAAAAAAAAAAATTTAGTGACTGGACAGCAGAAGAGTCCAAATCTTATCAATATCCATGGACTCTCTATCTCTATATCTGACCAAAGCTTTGTTAATCTAAACAGGCAAAGTAAAGAACAACAAAGCTTTAGATAGTGCTCTGGCACAGGTATACAAATAAGAATAATGCAAAATTATTGTAGACAAGGAATTACCTGAACTGAACTAGAAAAAAGTATTAGTGTTGTTAATTATATAGTAAAGAAGAATACAAAGATTACGACCTGAAAATCAAAGATTTTTTTTATTCTCCCTAGAAGCAGAAACTGCCAATCATTCATTTGCAAAGTCCTGACCTGAAAAGGAAACAGCAACTGTGAAAGTAGTTTTTCTTTTTCAAAAACTGCATGGAAATTGAAAATTTTAATTATGACAAGGAAAGTATTGTCTGAAATTCACACTATCACCTTAAAAAACTTTTGTACCTTTCTATACATTTATTTTTTATGAGGATTGTATAATTAGTCTTTAAAACACGAAAAATATTGTATTTTCTTAAATTTAATTAATTAATAATCGAAAATACTTTTCTTTTTCAGCCAACTATCATATATATATATATATATAGTATAATTTTAAAATAATAAAATTCAAATTTAATTCAGATATTCATTCTCTTAGCTATCATAGATGGCTGGCTAGCTAGCTAGCTAATGAGGCAGGCCATTCCAATGCCAATAACAATGCTTATGCCTGCGTGCGATTCGAAAGGGGACGCCCACTTAGTGTCCCTCTATCTCATCATTGCCACACCATTAATTCACTGCACACCCAAACTTCCAAGTATTATTATTTTAGTCAAACGCTATTTTATACGCAACATCGTACGCCTCTAATTCCAACTAGTGCCCCTAAAGGGGTCGTCTTGAAAATATAAAATTGTAGACCGCCAATACAAAGAAGATTGATAAAATTAAAATATGCTCTGTGTTTTCTTTACCTTTTACTTTTTCCTTTGAACGACAAGGAATATTTAAAAAAAAAAAAAGTAAATAAGTTGGTAGAAGGAATAATAATATATGTGGTGCAGTTTTGAAATTTACAATTTTAGTAATAAGATTTTCCCTTCATTTTTCCTAAATATACAAACACTTGTGGTTTGTTAGCAACCGGTCCCTTTGTCCTTACTATACATGGAAATGGGCGGAATATGTCATTATTGGTGGGAAGCCGATGAAAAATAGTACAACGTTTCGTTAGCAAAAAAGAGGAATAGTTACTGACAAAACAACTGGCGCCACCAATTTTTTCTTACCAACGGAAGGAGATTGCCGTAATTATCTAATCCAACATTGATTCGCAACATACACGGTCTGATAAAATTAAGCTCACGCACCATATGCATCACTCACATCTCAAGTAGATTACTTATATGTACAGTCTTGTAACTAGATGTTTCGAAGCATTAATTAATAATATGATAATAATAAAAATTTTTCATATTTTTAATATTCATAACTTATCTTATTATACATATTATAATCATTAGGAGAGGGAAAAATTGAATTTAATTAAAATTATCAAGAGATTAATGATTGCGTTGTTATGCTAACCCTAAACTCAGCTAAGTATAATGATTTTCTTTATTGGAAATTTAACAAGTGTCAACGGATCGTTGTTAATGTTAGTAATCACATAATATATAGTAGAAAATTTATGTGGATATATGATATGGATGTGAGGCAAATAGGTGGCTAAGGTTACGTGGTCATGAATTTACATTAAATGAAACGCTAAACTGTTCAAAAATGGCAGTTGAAGGTCATATTCAACATAGGATTCTTCACAAGCTATCATCATTTTTTTTTTTTTTTTAACTTCGAGGGGGGAGTTTGATTACTGGCATCAATGAGTAGTGAGATTGACAGACTCTTGTGGGTCCTGATCATTTGATATGAAGAGAAAGCCTACGAGAGGATGAGCATATGATATGAACAACCATGAGATATAGCTTTGAGTTCTGCGCCTACTATGTTTATCCATTTACGTAGGTTTAGTGTCGTTAAACCTAATTATATTGTTTAATATCATATAAACATATAAAATAGGACTAATATTATATTTTTCGAAAATGGGCCAGAGACTAATTAATCGAGACAGCCCCACATCCCTTACAAATTAAGCTGCATAGTGGCCAGATCTAACTGAGTGTTTGCATCACTTAGAATCATGGAATGACTTGTTTTTTTTTTTTGGGACTTAATTTGTTGCTTTTTAATTTTCATGCATTTTTCTTTTCCATGTGTATGAACTGAAAGACGGCTAATCTTTTTCTCGCATCCTCTTGGCTGGACCTTGAATCCACTGGAATATGTCAGTCAGCACATCATTTTTCTTTTTCTTTTCTTTTTTTTTTTTCTTTTCCTTCTCTATGCTTTTCCGTCTTTATAGCCATAGTTAGGATATGCAAAGGTAAGGTGAATAAAAGTATGATTAACTAAAATCCGCGGAATATGATAGTAGATTCAGATTCGATTCATTTTTCCTCCATAAAATGCAATGACACATCCATAATTGGAAGAAAGGGAATATATGCTAGAGCTGAGTTGAAATCTTTCATTTTCCCAAATTGAGACATGGACTCGTAAATTATTGGTCGGCCAAAGTTATACTGGTTGATGACTACCCTATAATTGTATAATTGTACAAGTGACTCTATTGAATTTTAGTTTGAAGTTGTAGGAGTTTAATTAATGAGATGATTCTAATTTAGCCTAAAATCCAAGTATGAAATCATTATGAGAATAAAATTAAAAAGATAATTAATTTAACAGTAAGAGTTGGGAGGTTCTATGTAAACTTTTTGCTTTGTTCTAATCTTCAAAATAATTCAAACATGAAATTAATTACATAATTGATTTTATTTGTAGTGGAATTAGGAGAACACCATCTAGAATGGGTTTTAAGTAAGGGACCGCACAACCAAAGCAAAGTGTACAAAACACGTATATATGGCACAAAAAGGTAGGCATAGGAGGAAATGTATGTGCCCATAATAATAAATCTTCTTGGATGTATATTGATTATGTTGGCTGTAATTCTCATAATTAGATTAGATTTTATCTCTTCTAGAAAATGCTAACTCGTACATTAAGCATAATAATAAACCAACAATCTAATGTAGCTAGCACAAAATTGTGAGGTAATATTTTTTAATATGTGAAAGTGAAACTTTAAATAAGATGGTATGAGTGACTTTTATATACGAAGTAGTGGTGATGGCAATGTTAATTTAGATCCTTATGTTATACCTTGACCCAACTTTAACAATTAATTGTTAAGCTCCAGTTGTGCAAATTAACTCTGTTAATAGGGATTTTTGGGCATAAGCTTCTTAGGTTTATCTCGATCTGATAAGATTCACAACCTATAATAAGCTATCTTTTGCCCAAGCTTAGAACACGACCTATCCAACTAAGGAAGTCTTTAACAACTAAAAGACTCCGAATAAAACTAAAATACTAAGTCAAACAACCACCTCCTACATATATGGAGCATATTGAATATCATAATTCTACTCTCGAATGCTTATGGAAGTGATTCTACTTATTAATTTCTCTCCAACTGCCGGCATCATTCCTTTATAAAGATAAGACCATTATGCAACGACAAATTACTCGATGTTTTACACACTAAAACTTACTTATTGTTCTCAAGCACTCGCATTCTTTAAATACTTAATTAACTTAAGTATCAAAGTGACTATACTGGATAATTCTCTAAATCTCCCTTACTATACTCTCTTTTATAGGCTTTTTTACTTGCATGAAACCTAATCTATACCGGCAAAGATCTCAAGATGACAAACTCCATGCTCATCACAATAAATTTTAATTCAAGTGAGCTGGGAGTTAAAATAAAAGAAATTGGTTTATGGTGGAAAAACCAAAAGCTATTCTAAAGAGCTTATTGTACTAAGAACGAATTGGTGCTTAACCTCTCACATTTCTCGAAATAAGACTTTAAATCAATTCAATCAGTCGACATGTTGTAATGAACTCTAAGGCAGTACGTATGGACCGAAATGTTAGACCATTTCGAGGCAAGTTTGGGAAGATAACCAACACTCATTTATGTGCATGGTGGATGGGTGTCCAAAACAGCTCGTGTTGGCTCAATCAATGTCCACATTGGAGAAAGACCCTAGCGCGTCTTGGCTCGATCAGTTTCCACCCAGACATACATGCAAATGGCAAATTCCGTAATTGTATCACAAATTGGGAGGTAAAGACGAAGTAGTGTTGAGTGGTGATACATACATACAATTAAAGACTAAAAGACTTTGGTGGGCATGTACATTGATGTCCACCATACATGGAAAAGTTGGTGTAAAAATGGTTCCGGGTCCTCTGTGCCACCCAACGGGGAGGCCAACCGACAGGTGTGGACCCTACCCAACATCTTAATTATTTTTTTATATTTTTATTATAATCAAAATTTTATAATTATTAAACATTATTATGACAGTTTTAAGAGATTGCAATTGATATCGATTTCTAATAGTAAATAACCATGAAAAAAGTACGATAATAATGTGTAACTATTAGTTGTAGTGATTGCTGAAATGCTAATTAAATATAAGGAAAAATGAGTTCTTCTTTTAAAGTAGGGAAACCATTTTCTCCGTTTTTTATTGATATTTTTGTAGACCACCACTACTGTCACTGGTTATAATCTTCTTATTTTGCTATTAGCTGCTAAGCCACTAGTTCTACAACATTTTAAGATTGTTATGCTAATTTTTAACAATTCTGATACTTTTAGTTATACCAAATGGCGCAAAAAAAGTTTCAAAGACATTTTTCGTTTAAAAAAAAAAAAACAGTTAAATTATGTATACTATAGGTACTGTATATTACGGGGATGGATAAGAAAGGGTTGGATCTCCTCTATCCTCCGTTCTGTTGCCCGTAAAATAAAGAAAAAAGAACCATATATGGTAAAAAGATGGTGGAGTTGACAATAAGTTTAACTTTTTGTTAGAAAACAACTAGAAATTTTCAAGATTATAAATGTATATCAGCAACTTCAATTTGGAATTCGTAGCAAGAAAGAATTCTGGACCCACTTCTTCATATTTTTAAATGATATCTGAGTACAAAAAAATTGTTCAATCAACGGAACATATATTGATTATTTGACATTTTGAGGAAAGCATCAGCTAGATTTTACAGAAAAAGTCGGTTTCGAAATTAATGAACGCTGTGCGAAACTCCATTTTATTCGACGGCATTTAATTAGGGCCATTCATAAAGAGAAACTTTCTTTGCAGATTTTGATTCTTATCAACTAGTAGAAGCGTAGAACCTACATGTTCCTTTCCTTTGGAATGCGACGCATAAGCTTCTAATTTCCTTTATATATAAATCCTCTAGGGAGTTATCAATACCATAATAAATGAAAGAAAAGATGATAAAGCCTTACAACTAGACTTGGACAATGGGCAACCTGGAAACGTCGGTTTACGGACTCAGTCATGATTGAATCATGATCGGCATGTGAAAGGTGCGATTCTGAGCTAATTCGGTCTTTAAACTTTTCTTTTTATTATGTTTAATATTTTATTAATTTCTTTTTTGTAATACATTAATAATTTATAATAACATGACTTCTTTTTTCTTTTTTTTTTAAGTATACTAATTTATTAATAATTTCTACCTTTTTCAATTAATATTTGACTTAATATGATTATAACTTTTTTTTTTATTTTTTTCCTCTTAAATTTTATTTTTTCATTATATTCAAGTCCTTAACATTTAACAAGTTTTATCTCAAGTACTTAGCATGCTCCTCACAACTTTTGGAATATACAAGATAAAAACCACAACAAATCTATCCATATGCTCTCTAAATAATCTATTCATGAGGTCCATAAATATTGTCGGAGCATTGCTAAGGCCAAACAACATCATTAAGAATTCATACAAACCGTACTTGGTTTTGAATGCCATCTTTTCAACATCCTCCAACCTAACTTTCAACTGATGGTACCCAAAACACAAGTCGATTTTAGAAAAGACTTGGGCACCATGTAACTAATCAAAGAAATCGTCAATCCTTGGGAAGGGATACTTATTCTTTATTGTTACTTGCTTCAGATCTCTTTGGTCAAAGTACATTCGCAGGCTATCGTCCTTCTTCTTTATAAAAAGAACTGGAACTCTCTAAGGCAACAAACTAAGCCTCACAAACATCTTATCCTACAACTCTTGTAACTACTTGTTTAATTCCACCAACTTTATAGGCACTATCCTATGAGCTGACTTCGATATAGGCATCATTCTTAATACCACTTCTATTTTGAGTTTGATCTCCCTCTAAGGTAGTAAACCTAATAAATCTTCTAGAAACATGTTGGGAAACTCTTGAACAACTAGGACCTGCTCTTTATTCAACTCAGCTCTTCTTGATTCAATTACCAAGGAAACTACAGTTGGCTTTTCCTACAACTCATACGTAAGACACTGGGTTGGTTTTGGCACCTCTGACAATTGAAAGGCTTGATACCTAAAGGCTCAAAAGAAACTACCATATCGTGACAGTCAATGGTGGCACAGTGCTTTGATAACCAGTCCATAATTAAAATTACGTCAAAATCAAATAGCCTTAACACTAATAAATCAATTGGAAAGATCTTCCCTTCCAAAACTACTTCTACATTTCTACATACTTAGTTTAAAACCGTTCAACTTCCTGATGCTGAATTCACAAATAACTCAAAACTCATGTTCGTAAAAAAACAAGCCACGGAATTTCACATAAGATCAAGCATACAAGGATGGGAAGCACCCGTATCAAAAGTACATAAACTCTATGATTATAAACAAAGAGCATACTTGCTAAGGTATCTATGTTTGAGGCAATCTCTTAATGCTAAAGAGCGAATACTCTCATTAGGGCTCTTTAATGAGCTCTTGTATGCTGAGGTCGTGTGGCTTTAGGGGTTAGAGGGGGTTTAGTAGCTAGTACCCTAGCAGCTTGAGTAGTAGTATCTCTATCCCTATAGTCATCAATTCCATAACTCCTTTAGCTGCATTTAAAGCAAAAATCGTGATGGAGAATTGTGACCTCTTTGTAGCCTTTAACCAAATATCCTGTCTTCCTACATAGAAAATAAGCCCTTGGAGTCCACTTATAGATTGACAAGTCATGTGGACCAAAGCATCGTGTATAAGTCACAATAGATATTGGAGTTATAACCTGAGGAGATAAAGGCAAGGCCATAGATTTAGACTGCAACATAACTCATTTGTCTTTAAGGTCTTAAATAATAATACCAAGAGTAAGCCTCTTAGCAAATCGCTTAGCATCGAATGCAACATAGCTCAACACTAGCCTCTTACCTAATACCATACCCGCATGGTGACTCAATTGATCGTACTTTCTTTTCAGCAACTACTCAAAACACTTAGCCTTATTCATTGCCTTTGAGTACACCATAAGCTAATACCCTGCCACTCATTCGTAAATCTATGGCTCCAACCCATGGATAAAATAGTTAATTCATGATTGCTCATAAGCTCCTATGACCTCAAGTATAATTATAAAGCGTGCCAAACAGACCAATTTAGCTTAATATTCTATTACCAACCATGTTCCTCACTGAAGAGTTTGATATGTTAGCTGCATTTGTTCTTTAACACTGTTAGGGATGAACCAATCAAAGAAAGCTTGCATGAAACAATTCCAATTCAACTAATCAACATCTAGTGACGTGCATGGAGCACCATCCTACTACTTAAAAGCATCACCCCTTAAAAATAATCACACCATAGTTAATCTTTTTGTCATCCAACACTTCAGCTATGGAAAAAACTTTCTCAGTTTGCTTGATCCAATCCTCTACAGCCATTGCATCATCTAGGTCAAGATTGAATTCCTTAGCCACCTTTAGAAATCTATCAATCCTTAGCTACCTAGCAGCCTACCTTTCCTATTGCTAGGCCTCAACATTAACTTGTGTCATTTACATATCCCTCTATATCTGTTGATGCTGTTGAGCCATCATGCCCATCATTGCATTCATAATATGTAACATCTAAGCATTAGTTACTTGATCAAACTCTTCACCCAAGTTCTGATTCTGCTATGGTGGTATTACACCAGGAATAGGTATTCCCTAGTTTCACTGAGGTTATTGTTGCCTTAGTGTTAAGGAAATACGGTTCTACTAGTTTTTGGCAAGTGACAAGCGAGGAAACTAGATTAGGATTTTCAACCCCTCCCCATTAAGGTTGAGAAGAAGCACTAGAAGTCATACAACTGCGTTTAGGAAATCTATAAAGAAGGTTAACACAAGGACAAGAATAATTAGAAAGCATGGAAGAATAACTACAACGAATACCTAAATAGAAACAAAGGAATAACTTGAACACGATAGAGTAAAACATTTAATACCAAAATTCTATTTCAATTTCAACTTAACCCTTACTTTACCCACTCTCTTCACATCTCACCACCTTACAAATCAATAGTCCAAGTTTTCTAATGATCTATAATCTATTGCTCTAACACCACTAAAAGCTATAATGCCCCAAAACCCGGAAAGCTACAATTCTGCTACATAACAACCTTGAGAGCTAACACACTAAGGCATCTATAAACCTACCACCTATCTATAATCCATAAATTAATATATACCACCAATATCACATTGAATATCTCTTTTAATATTAAATAAGAGTAGTGTATTTCACCACTTGACTTAAGTACATAGCACATGCAATCATTCCATTCAACTATTGAAACTTTTCAAACCGTTTAACATTTAACATAAATAAACTCATAGTTCTAAGTAAGAGTCTCGTACTTCAAACAATATAGAATAACAGTAGGGAGTCAAAAGTAAGCCCCCTTCAATCCACAAAATAAAATTCATAACAAAATAACTGTTTACATCTCTCTAATAGTATCCAATAAGAGCAAGCCTAACTCTAAGCAAATCCTATTCCATCATCAAAATAATAATAACCAATCTCTTCATCATAGTAATACTATTCATAGTTAATCTCTTCATAAAATTCAATAGATTCCATAGTATACGTACCTACAACTAGAAAACCACAAATCTCTAAATAGTGACTTATGCTTACTACATGTATACATGTATGTCTAATGCAACAAACACAATTTAATTATCTTTTTATTAGTTAGCAAATAGCACAATTCCAGCATCCTAAAACTTGAAATGACTCGTAACTCCTTTGCATGCATTATATATATACATATTAGTATTGGTGTAGGTTCTAACCAACACCCAAGCAACCCTTCCTAAAATCTAGTGGGGTCATCACATTTCAATACAGAATCCTCATTAGGCGAGTCATGTATGACTACCAAATACCTCACTAACCAATTAGACCTTATCAATGGGAGGTCAAAGCTAAGCATAAGTAGCATAGTAATTAAATAGTCTAAGTTTGAGTTTAATCTAGTTAATCAACTAAACTAGTTAAGCACAACAAACAACCACATATCTCATACTTAAATCTAAAGAACAACCTATACCGTCACTTGTATCTAAACCAAGAGTATGTCTAAGGTTTACACCTAGTATACAATTTAAAAGACAATATTTAGAAACTGCCTTCTAAGATTTCCTTTCATGTCCTAACTTGGCTTCCTTATTTCCTACTTAAGCCTTAAGTTTAAATAATTGTTATCTAAGTTTTCAGATTCAATTTAAAATCAAGATGGTTTAGATTGTGATTTAAAAGGTTAAGAACAAAAGAAAAAAAGAAAAAGGAACAAAGGAAGGTACAAATCCATGGCCAAGAATCACGAGTATGGAACTTGGCCATAGTTCCTTTTTTTTTTTTTTTTTTGCACTATAGAAAGTATATGATCAGGTATTACTGTTGTGGATCTTAGCTGTAATCCTCTCATCCAAATTTTTTTCTCCTTTTCTATGAACCAAACTTATTGCAACACCCTTAGGAAGATTACAGTCATAACTATGCCCATGGTCTTTGGTCATGTCTCCTTGGAATGAATTCTTTCTGCTTCAATCGCCATTACCAACACTCTTAACAACATCACACACACTCCAGTAATTCATCAATTCTCTACACAATCATGTCAAACCCCTCAAATACTAAAGATCAATCAAATCATAGTCCTAGACATTCATCAAATGAAACCTAACTTTTCTACTTAAATAAAACCAACATAATAACATTAGATTTAGAGATGCTTACTCATTTTACTACTAGATCGACAGCTAAAAATCGATTTAACACCTTCAAAACATTGCAAATCATGGAATCCATCATGTTTTTCACTCTTCTTTATGGAAAAGCAAAACTTATAATATCTACTATAGTCAACATAACTTTTAATCACATTCTTGTAGCAAAGCCATCTTCTTCTTATGATCTTCAATACCTGAGAATCACTTATTTGAATTTTGGTGCTCTAATAACAAAGATGGTGAAAGGATTTTTGTTAGGTTACACAAGGGGTTAAAATAGGTCAATAGGGTTAAGGGGGGTTCTAATCTTTTCCTTAACTAAAATGCCCCTATAAGCATTAATCAATTACACACTATACTGGTCCCCTACAATAACTTTATTTTTATTTTTATTTCATGATAGGAATTAACTCTCCGAACTAGTCACACGTAGCTATGCCAGAGAATTGCAAGGACTTACACGAAAAATATTGGCTCGATACCTCATTCAAGATTAAGATTCTTACTCCAATCTCCATCTTTTACACTACTACCAACTCGAGCATCAAGGTCTCATAACTTCCAACATGATTTTCAAGCTACCAAGCAATTGTACCCACTTACCTAATGTACATGCCAACTAGTAAAGTAGCCATACCTATTGCCGAGCTCATGCTATGATCCAAACAACTCTCGATCTAATCAACGTTAAACCACCATCTGGGCTGAGTAACCTAAACACTCGACCTATAGAGGATTAGAATGTTTTCCAATATCCGTGCTTTAACCCAAAGCCAGCCAAGTTAGCTTTAACTATTGAGTTTCTTTTGACTTCATCCAAATAGGATCTTACGACTACCAAGTGGCCTCAACATTCGTTATAACTTTGCCAACTACACCATAAGCCATCAACCACAACGTGTCTTCTAGTATGACATTCCAAAAGAATTCCTTACTCTTTCCATATAAAATATTCTTTTTTTCTTTTTTACCCTTTTTAGTATGTATTATGTATTCTATTTGTAAATTACCCTTTTGTCTTTTCCATATATGTTTTAAAACCTTAGTAGGGCAAGTACATAAATCTTGTTTACTTGTATACAGACGCATCATTACATTATTGAATCTTACTAGTTTCTTTCTTGAGTAACCTTAGTGTTTTTACTCTCTCTTAACTCTTATCTATTCCCTTAAGTAAAGAGTAGAGGTGAGTGACCCATAGTTTAGATTGATGAGTTACATCTAGTGAATTGTAAATTGAGAAAAATCAATTGGTATGTCATATCTGATTGGTAGCTACCCAGATTTACTATTCCTCTTTTATTTTCTTTTAGTTCTCATCCATTGTGGTACTTCTCCGTATATACAACCCCAAAGATACATCATCTTTGCCAATATTAGAGCAAAATTCTAAAAGGAAGTGTGTGAAATTGCAATGAAGTTTTGGTTCATATTTGTTATTAGTGGCTATTGTGTTCCTTCCATAGCTGATGTAGTGTGTTCATACGAAGTTTTGAAGATGTGAGCTGTAAGGTAGAGGTTTGTATGTTAGTAAGTGTAGTTCCTATTGTTAATTTGTTTTTCATTACAAAAACAAAGCAAGTTCATTTCTATTATATACAAGTGAGTATTACGTGATTGAAGTTGTTAGAGTGTGTTCATAAGGTTCTGAGTTGTAAGAAGAAGTGTTTACTATATACTATGTTATTAATCTATTAAAAAAGTATTATACTATGTTAGATTCAAGTATTCAAGATGTTATTAGTGACTATAGTAGCAGTGATCATACTGGTCAAGGCTAAAATGGTAGCAACACTCTTAAATTAGTCGATGATAAGCTTAACAAACTCACTAATCCTGTTAAAAGTCTGGTTACTGTGGTGCAAGTCAACAGACAGCAACTACATGGTGTACCACATCATAATTCACTTAAGAATGTTCTTGAGAAACAATATAACCAAGGTGGTCGAGTTAATCGTCCAGTCCAACCCCATTGAGTTGGAAGAGTTGCAAACCAAGCTGCTCGACAATGATTGGGGTTAGAAGGCATCAAGAAGGGTGATGAGGAAGTAGATGCAAAAGAGTATGGAGAGGAAGAAGAAGAGGTTGAATATTATAAAGCATAAGGGCGGGGATGTCGACTTCCTCGAGGATTAGATAATGTCAAGGTCCATATCATACCCTTTAGTGGAAATGGAGATACAGATGAATATTTTGAGTTAGAAGAGGAAATAAAGAAAGCGTTTGACTGTTATGGATACACCGATGATGTTAAAGTACGACTTGCTACACTCGAATTTTCTAAATATGCTACCATGTGGTGAAATAATCTAAATGCAACTAAAGTAAGAGATGGAAGACACGGTGTATGAACTTAGGAAGAGGTGAAGAGATTATTAAGAAGAAGATTTACACCCAAAACCTACCTGCAAGATATGTTTGTGAAGGAAGTTGATCTACTAATGATTATGTGAGAGAATTTTAAATGCTAATGATTTAAGCAGACATGAATGAATCCAAGGCTCACATGATGTCAAGGTTCATTTCTAGACTTAAATATGAGATTCGTAACATTACAAAAGTATAGAAGTTTTATACACTGGAAGAGACCATTAAAGTAGAGCAAAGAGTTGCAATGCAAAGAAGAAATGCTACAAGCTAACCTAGGCCAACATTTTCCCAAGATCTTATTCTGTGCCGACGTGCTCATGTCAAGCCAAGGAGACCCTTCTGAGCCGAGGAAAAATATGACTAACTTGATGATAGTTGAGCAGGCTAATAAAGTCAAGCTAAGGATAGGTTGAAGTGCTTCAAATGATTAGGTTTTTTATAGATAGCTGTTGAGTGTCTGAACCGATGTACCATGATGCTTTAAGGAGATATAGTAAATAGCATTAACAAGAGCGAGCCAGAGGAGGAAAAGAATATTGGAACGGTTGAAGCTAAGGAGAAAGAGGAGACTTATGTTTATATTGACCAAAGAGAAGTAATGACCTTAGTACTAAGATGAGTGCTCAGCTCCTTATCGAGCTCTGAAGAAGACTAGAGAGAGAATTTATTCCATACAAAGTGTATCATCAAGTGACAGTTGCGCGCCATCATTATAGATAGAGGAAGTTATACCAATGTTGTTTCACATTCCTTTATGTAGAGGTTAGGATTGCCGACCTCTAAGTACTTCTAACCTTATAAGCTATACTGGCTTCTTGATAAGGCTGTTCTACATGTCACAGAACAAGTATACGTACCTTTTAATGTTAGGAATGTATATAAGGACAGAGTAGTATGTGATGTCATCCCCATAGGAGCTTTACATCTATTACTTGGATGACCATAGTTGTTCAGCCGACATATTACTCATGATGGACAAAAGAACACCTATACCTTTATCAAGGATGGGAAGATTATGCTGCAACCCATGAAACCTACCTAGGTGAATGAAGCCCATAACCAGCTTAACTGAGCTAGCAAAAAGAAAGCTTTAGTGATGAGCCAAAGAGAGCTACGAGCTACTAAGAAGCTCGATGAGCCTATGTTTCTATTGATCAAAAGATTGTTGGTGAGAAATTTGGAAGATGTTCCTGATGAGATTCGAAGATTAATTAATAAAGTTTTCAACCTATACCTTAGGGAGTTACCTAAGGGACTACCTCCAGCCCGAGGTATAGAACATTGTATTGATTTATAGCTAGGCTGGCCCTCCCAAACTGACCTACTTATAGAATGAATCTTGAACAGGCTGCTAAGCTAAAAAGGTAAGTGGATGAGCTCATAAAGTGAGGTTATATGAGGGAAGGCATGAGCCCTTATACTATATTAGCTTTGCTCGTCCTAAAGAAAAATGGTTCATGGTACATGTGTATCAATAATCAAGTAATCAACCAAATTAACGCCAAGTACAAATGTCCAATATTGAGGCTCAATGATATGTTAGATGAATTACATGGTACTCGAATATTTACGAAGATTCATTTGCAAAGTGGCTACTACCAAATTTGGTTGAAACCTAGTAATAGATGGAAAACTGCTTTCAAAACAAGGCATAGTCTCTACAAATGGTTGGTTATGCCATTCGCACTTAAAAATGCGCCAAGCACATTTATGAGGCTTATGAACCATGTGATGTATCTACTTATCAGAAGATGTATCTACATATCATAAGATTTGTGGTTTTGTACTTTAACAACATATTAGTATACAGTGCTGACCTAAACAACTATATTCAACATCTTCTAGCTATTTTTGGCATTTTATGAGCTGAGAAGTTGTATGGGAACTTGAAGAAATGTATGTTTTGCTAAAGTGAAGGTGTCTTTCTTGGGTATTTAGTATCTAAAGAAGGAATCTGAGCAGATGAGGAAAAGGTCAGAGCTGTCTCAGAGTGGCTGATGCCAAAGAATGTCATTGAAGCACGAAGTTTTTATAGCCTTGTATCTTTTTCATAAGAGATTCATTAAAAACTTCAGTACAATTACAACCTCCTTAACCGAGCTAATAAAGAAGAGTGAAGGCTCCAATGGAATAAGCCAGTTGAACAGAGCTTTAAGAAGATCAAAGTGAAGCTCAATATTGCCCCTATCCTATCCTTACCAAATTTTGACAAGCCAGTTAAATTGGAATGCGATGAGTTAAGCATCAGAATTAATGTCATCCTGATGAAAGAACAACAAGCGGTTTCTTACTACAGTGAGAAGTTCGATGGTGTCGCCCTAAATTGTTATGTGTATGAGAAAGAATTATAATTACTATTCCAAACTCTTACTGTCTAGTAATACTATTTATTACCATGAGAGTTTGCAATTTATATTGACCAAAAGTCATTAAAGCATCTTGGAAGTTAGAATAAACTTTTGAAGAGTCAAGCAAATGGTTGGAATTCATAGAAGTTTTTTTTTATGTAATCTAATACAAGAAGGGTAGTGCCAACGTGGTCATAGATGTCTTATCACGTTGGCAAGCGTTGCTGACTACCCTGTAAACAAAATTATTAGGATATTCACTTATCATTGAGTAATATGGTTGCAACCCTCGTTTTGGTCACATTCTTAAGTAATGTAGAGAAGGAATTACTATCGGAGGATATTACCTCAAGGATGGTTATCTATTCAAGGGTAGAAGATTGAGTATACTGAGCTATTCCACACATGAGGTATCGATGAGAAAGCTCATAGTGATAGATTATTTGATCATTTTGAAGAGACTAAAATAGTGAACTTATTGACAAAAAAAACTTTTACTAGCTTGGTTTGGCTAAGGATATTCATAAGGTAGTTGGTAGTTGTGTAATTTACAAGAGGGCCAAGGGAAAGAAAGAGCCATATGAAGAGTATATGTCCTTACCTACACCGACCTCACCTTGATCCGACCTCAGTATAGACTTTATCTTAAGATTGCCCCAAACATCTAGAGGAAAGGATTTAATCTTTGTTATAGTGGACCATCTCAATAAAAAAAGCATACTTCATCCCATGCCATCGAACTAACAACACTTTATATATTGTTGATTTGTTTTGGAGAAAGTTGTCCTGTTACATGATATACCAAAGATAATTGTTTTAGATCGGGACACCAAATTGTTGAACTATTTTTAGAAGGTTCTCTGGAGAAGAGTTGGAACTAAACTCGTGTTCAACTCTAACACCCACCCTCAAACTGGTGGCTAGATTAAAGTGGTGAATAGGATGCTAGACAATTTACTCCAAGTTGTCCTAGGAAAGGATTTAAAGGATTGGGATCTATGTCTACCTGTTGTGGAGTTTGCATACAACTAAACTGTCAACAGTATCATTGACAAGATTCCTTTCAAGGTCATTTATGGCCTTAATTTGACTATTCCCTTAAATTTGATTGGTACCCCCATAGCTGTTGAAGAGTGTTAATTCGGAGTCGTTCAAGCCCAAAAATTGCAAGAAGTACATCAATCTGTGATAAGGAAGATCACCAAGTTCAACTAAAGACAACAAGAGATCGATAGTCAATGTGAGACCTACAATATGATGTTTAGGGTTCAATCTATAAAGTTTAAGGTTATTGAGTAAATTATTCAATCAAACTCAAATTTTATAATGAAGTTAAGAATATTAGTAAAAATAATCCTGTGAGTTTAGATTTAGAAAAATAAATAATAAAATAATTAATTATTATAATATTGAATTTTATTCATATCACCCATTATTTATCGAAACTATGTAAAAGGAGTTCTGATAACTAACGAATCGATAGAGATAAATCATATACATATTAAAAATTATAAAATAATTCAAATGATATTTATGAGTATTTATTTGTACCATATATGTATGTACGTGTAAGTGAAAATATGAAAAATTACTAAAAATACTCGAAATATAGCAAAATAACACAAATTAATTAAATAAAATTCATAAAAATAAAAAGGAAAAATCAAGAAAAAGCAGAAAAGTATGGAAAGCTCTAGATTGTGTTCGTGACAAGCTAGAATTGAAGAAAGAAAATTAACCAACAAAATTGAAACAAATAAAAAGTGAAGTAGAAGAGGATAAGAGACAAATGTCAAGTGAAAATTAGAAAAAAAAAATATCAACCCTATAAATTTGGAAAGCCTCTTCTAGAATCATTTAGACATGTTCGAAGTTTAGGAAAATTAGAGAGAAATCAGAAAGGGTAAGGAGAGTATTTTTATAAAAAATTAGAAATTTAGTGTACAACTAGGGGTTATAAGGTAAACCAACACCCGACGATAACTTGGGAGTAAACAACTACCACCACCCGACGGTCATAGCAGCACTCAAGTTGGTAGACAAGGCATTGGTGGCTGGTGGTGACTAAAGCAACCAAGACTAGTAAGTTCCAATTTCTTCCCAATTTTTGTTTCATTTGTTAAAAATATCAAATAAATATGGAAAATTATGAAATTTAGTATTTTAGTATGTCGATTTAAGCAAAAAAAAAAAAATCAATTTGATAAATTTAGGTCTGAAGATATATTGCTCTTAAAAAATCACTAAACTTGAGCTAGTTTTCGATTTAAAAATGAATGACCTTAAAAATGTAGTTTTGAGTACAAAATTTTTATGTAAGTTATTTAGAGTATTTAAAACAATGCTATGAAGAGATTTTTTTTTTAATTTACTTTCTAAATTTTTAGATGATTTTTAAATCTTAAAATGATGTATAGAATGGGTGATTTTGAGTTAATTAAGTAATTAAATGAGTAATTACTTATTTAGTATATAATTATGTGTTTCAAAATATTAAATTATGATGTAGTATGATATTTGTAGCATTTAGAATATTAGATGTAATTATTAAGTGTATTATGTAGTATATATGTAATAAGTAAAATAGTATGTTTTAAGTTAATATGTAATTTAGGATAATTAGGTATAAATTCTTATTTAGGATGAATTTAGATATTGTAAGATGTCAGTTGATGTTAAGAAATGATATTGAAGTGATAGGAATATTATATGCGTATATTATGTATATATTAGGTGATAATTTGTAATATGTAAGTATAAGAAATTAATGAGTAGAAAAATATTAGGTTAAATTAATATTATAATAATAACATAAATATATAATAAATTTTGTAAGAAACTTAAATTCGAGTGTTTATATGAAAAATGAAAATTTTTCTTATATCAGGAATAAATTCGATACTTAAATGAGAACTAATCGAAATGCGAGCTCAAAGCTAAATAAGAGATTTATGATACTCGAATATAGTTAAATGAATTTTCCATATTGATTCGAAAGGAATTCTTAAGGTTACTTATATAGATCATAATCAGAAGTTAAATTAGAAACTAATTCAGAAATCCTTATACTTATAATGGGGAATTAATGGCTGGTTTAAAACTTGTGAATAAAACTATAATTTAGAAGTTGGATTAAACATTGACTCAGAAGTTGAAACAAAACTTAGCTTAAAATAAGGATTATTGTAAGATACTTAGATTTAAATAACTAAATGAAGAAAAACCCTAAACTAAAGATAACAATAAGTATTATAGGATAAAACTAATCTATGACAGTTATGTGAAAACTGAAACAACGTTTGGATTATATGGATAATTAGAGATAACTTATACGAGTCACACCTTGAGTGAGCAAGTAAGGAGTCTATGTAAATTGGGATTAATACATTACTATATTTCAAAGTACTGATTTATAGTACTCGGGGGCTTGAAATTGTACTTGGTTGTATTTGCTAAATAGTTGACTATGCACATGCCTGTATGTGCTTGCTTCTGAGTTTTATGATATGATTCTAGTTTACTACTCAAGCTTGTATTCATGTGATTTGAAAATGATTAACCACTTAGAACCGAATCTAATAAAATATATCACTTGTAATTCTAAATTGGACCTATATAGCAACCCATTAAGAAAAATATTAGGATCCTCCGACCAAGTACCGACCCCTTTGAAAGGGATAGCGCTGGACAGCATAATGGGTCCCTTCTTCGTCGTTATCGAACTAATTGATAAGTAAGGAGGTCGCAGTAAGGGTGAAGTTAATGGTTCGAAAGTAGTTGCAGGAGTAACTGTGTCTTCATTGCACAAATCTAGGTTTGATCAAGAGCTATTACATATAAATGGAAACTCTTCAACTCGGATTAAAGTAGGTGTAATTTTCCTAATCTCATGACGGACCGGATAATGTTGTACGATAGCATTTACTTATACATGCATTGCATCCAATTAATTTAATTGATAACTCTGTTTGTATTTGTTGTATAGTTTCAAGTCTCCATCTCAACTTATTAAGCTCTTGGTTGCTTACATCTCTATAGATGTTGTTGGAGGTGCTAACTAAAAAGTGGCCATATAACTATCCTAAAGTTAACAACTATTTGATCCTGAGGAATGAAGATATAAAACTGAGGATCACATACACACTATTAAGTTTGAATTTTTTCTTTAAAACTTTTAAAATCAATTTATGTATTACTTGGATAAATTATGATTAAGCTACTAAATCTTGTAAACATACTTAGATTATTTTAGTGTAAATATGTATATTTCACAAGTTCATAAGTAAATAATATGTTTAATTTATGAACTATTTATTTCAAAGCGAATTAGTTGTAAACGCCTTATGTGAATCAGGTCTAATATAATGACTATAAGGTCAGTTTCTATCCTAGAATGATTTGTATGGCAAGACTGTTGCGACTCTACCACTTTAAGGCATGACAATCAAGGCTATTGAACTATTTCTTTCAAACCAAGACACTTAGTATAGGTTCACCTTAGTAGAGAGAGATTTTTACACCTACGATGGAGTAGGCTATCTCCATAAGGTAATGGTCTATTCAAAATCCTAAAAAAGATCAACCCCAATGTTTATCTAACTGAATTGCCTAAGAACTATAGTGTTTCCTCCACTTTCAATGTGTCTGATCTGATTCCTCACTAACCAGAAGAAGACCTAACAAATGCTAGGATAGAACAGGAGACCAAGATCACTTTGGTTTTAAGGGAAAATCTTTTTGATCCTTAGGAAAATGATAGGAATCAACTCCATGGACCAGTCACACGTAACCGAACTAGAGGACTATAAGAACTCACACAAAAAATACTAGCTTGATACCCCAATCAAGATGAAGATTCTTATTTCGATTTCCATCTTTTACATTACTTCCGACCTAAGCATTGAGCTCTCATAAGTTCCAACATGGTTTCTAAGCTACCAAGCAATCGTAGCAACCTGCCTAACGTATATGCCAACCAATCGAGCAGCCATATTATTGTCGAGCTCATGTCATGATCCAAATAGCTCTCAATCTTATCAGCGTCAAACTATCGTCCAAGTCGAAAAGCCTAGACACCTAACTTGTAGAGGATTATAATGTTTTTCAATGCCTAAACTCTAAACTGAAGCCAGCTAGGTCAGCTTTGACTATTGAGTTTCTTCTAACTTTGTTCAAGTAAGATCCTATAACTACCAAGCAACCTCAGTATTCATTACAACTTAGCCAACCACACCATAAGCCTCCAACCACCCTTAACACATGTCTTTTGGCACGACTATCTACAAGGATTCCTTACTCTTTTTGTACAGAATATTCTTTTTCTTTTATCCTTTTTAGTATATTTTATATATTTTATTTATAAATTACCTTTTTTCCTTTTCCATATATGCCTTATAACCCTAATAGGGCTAGGGGGCTAGTTTATAAACCCCATTTATTTATATACAGACATATACAGACACATCATTGCATTATTGAATATTACTAGTTCCTTCTTGAGCAACCTTAGTGTCATTACTTTTTTTTAACTCTTATCTGTTCCCTTTAACAAGGAGTAGTATCGAGTAACTGTATAGTTTAAATTAGTGAGTTACATCTGAAGAATTGTATGTCAAGTAGGATTGATTGGTATGTCGTATCCGATTGGTAGCTGCCTAGATTTGCTAATCCTCTTTTATTTTCTTTTAGTTCTCATCCGTTGTAGTGCATCTTCATGTGTTCAACCTCGGAGGCATATCATTTCATTTTCCTTTTGTTTTTATTTTATTTCTTTGAGCTTTACACTAGATATCTTGAGAGACAAAATGAAAGCTAAGGTGATAAAGGCAAAGCTATATATTGGCTTCAATATTTTCAAAATGACTTTTAAGTCTATAGCTAATTCTATAGGGTTAGTGGAGTATTAAAAGTGAAATTTGAGATTTTTTACTAGTAGTGAGGAAGAAGATAATGAGATTGAGAATAATTTATCCCATGTCTACTAAAGAGGAAAAGTAAGATGAAGGGAAGCGAGATTAAAGAGGAAAGTTTGACAATTAAGGTATTACTTCATGATGGTAGAAGAACATTTGATAACTATAATGTCAGTGGACAAGTTAAGCAAAAATGAAGAAAGCTCAGTCGATACGCTACATCATTGTGATGCTATGGAAACCTCAAAGCTCAAGAAACATAATGGCTTAATATATGTGAGAAACCAAGGTAGTATATAAGAAGATGAATATGATAGTAAATATAAGAGTCTTACATTTATTCATTTCCTTAAAGGCTATTGATAACTTAAGCTAAGGATGGAGACGAGTAAAGCTTTACTCAAGACTGTAAACTCTAAATAAATCTCAATTTCAATAATCGTTAAGAATTTGGAATTCAACATCGATAGTTGCGAAGCTAAGAAGCAATAGTGTTAGATCTTATTGATGACTTTAAGTTTATCATTGGTATGGATTTTTTAACAATCCGGTATAAGATTCAAATGATCCTATAGGGACATGCTTTCATAGGGTTCAAATGAGATGAAGGAAGAAGTAGATTGGAAAGCAACTAGGTAGAAGTCCCTATAGGGATAGGTTTTTAGACTAAGGAGTAAAACCCTATAAGGTTATCATAGGGTTTTAGAAAATACCAAAACCTATAAGGGCGAGTTTGGTTTCATAAAACCTATCCCAAGCCCACTCCAGTTGTATCCTAGACATTCTAAAAAAGGAAAGACACAAGATTTTTGGGGATGTAACCTCCATTTCCCCTTTTTATTGTTTTCTTCTTTTATCTTCTTTAGTTGTTACAAGAGAGGTAGTTTTTTCTTACTTAAAGCTTGTCATATTTGTTACATTACATCTAACTATTAGTTAAATATATCATGTATACTTCTAGTTTGTGTACGTAACTATGCATTACGCTAGAGATCTATAAGGTAAACTATATTTTAGTTATATTCATGATCAAATCATTATGCCATTTGCGTACGTTTTCATTTTTAGGAAGCTTAACAAATCAATAGTTCTAAGCCTATGATCGATAATGTTTGAGATTGAAAGGAAGCCTAAGAAGGCAAGGATAGTTATGAGCTAAGGTTTCATGTAAAACTTTTTTAAGGGATGGGTAAGAGGAGAAGGAGTGAGTAAATTACTGTTCTTAAGTAAGCTAGATTATCAAGGTTACTATAGTTAAGTAATATGAACATTAATTTTCTAATAGAATGAACCAAATTTAAATCCCCTTTCTCCTAAATTGTCATATGTAGTTAGTAACCAAGAAAAAAAAAAACTAAATTACGCTAAAATAAATGAAATAAAGCAAGTGATCAACATGGATATATTTGTCCTTTATTTTTTTTCAATCTAAATCCTTGAAAACATAAAAATATCAAAAGCTCTAAAATCTCAAAAGGAATCCGATCTTAATTTTCCCTAAAAATTTTACTACTTCCATGCATAAACTTAGATAGAGATCCTTGATTAGGTAATGGTAATTGTGGTTTGAATCCTTTAGTGATAGCAGTCAAGATAATTGGGGGGTGCTTAATGATAACTTCTAACTAATTCCTTACCATGATATAGTGTTTAATTATTCAAACAAATCATTTTTTCGTAGATTTTCTAAATCACATACCAATTTTAAAATCGTAGCTATTAACGTTACTTTTATGCTAATTTCATTAAGATTATGCTATCATATAGATTAGGAGTGAGTAATAACTCTATTATATAAAGTACATATCCATACTCTACTCGATCAAGTAAATTCTAATTGGATATTACAGGTCTCAAGATTGGTCCCAAATATGAATTTCCAAAATCTACTCCTAAGAGTAAGGTATAGGTATGGAGTCTTTTTGTTATGTATTCACCCTAAAGATTTACTCTAAGATATAAAGGGTTTAGGTTCCAAGGTACCATGTATCCACTCTATTAAAAAATTATTAAATAATGTTAATGAATGAATGATGAATGATAATGTTATATTTTTACAATAATAGATGTTTTAGTAAGAAAGTCAGGTTAGGTAAGGGGTAGAGGAAAGGAATCTAATCCCATAAATTAATAGCCTTAATTAGCTAACTTTACGTTTTTCATTTTTCCTTTTATTTTTCCTCACTCCAACTCCATGTTTTCTATTCTTTCCTATTTACTATGAAGTAAGATGACATAAACTTGAAATAATTAAGGCTATAAAAATTTCTTTGTTCAATTTCACACATATATTTTATTACAAGTTGCATAGGTTTTGTATAAAGAAAACTTGTAATATGACATATAATTTTTTATATCGCATAAACTTAAAATTTATAGGAAAAAAATTCAATAGAATACTTTATACCTATAGGTTTTATAAAGAATAGGGTACAAAGTAATTCCAAATTGTTACAAAGTGAGTTGATTTCAAAATTTAAGAACATGAACCTTCAAGGTAGGATATAAGTAAGGTCTTATATCTTACTTACTCATTTTATATCCTATTCATCTTACATCTACTCATCTCGTATAGACCTAACATTTAGATTTAGGAAACCACATTCTTGTGAGAAATTATTCAAATCCAGATTTCTCAATTTACTCAAAATCCTAATCATCATGCCATATCAGCTCATCATCATGCCATATCGGCTCATCATGAACCCATCAAATAGACAACAAAATCATTACAAGTTCTCTCATTTGAAAACGTTGACCTATTTTTCTAATGGTTGGCCATTGCTTTTGAAAATGAAATGAAAAGGAAGATGAGGACATGGGATGGAAAACATATTTTCTTAAATAATCTCAAATATTATCTTTTGGTAATGCCCAAAAGTTAACGGCTTATATTCCAATAAGAATGGGAAAGGATTGGTTTTGCAACCATGTCCTGCTTCAATTACTTTAGACTTTAGAAATATATTGGTGATTCTCTCTTTTCATTAATGCACAACGACATTCATTTTCAATTAGATTCTTTTAAGATTTATCACTTCTCTAGTTAATGTGAATAAAATTCCAAGAAATCTAAATTTTAAATTTTAATGAGCATGAGGTGGGATGATAAAGGGAAATACCGTATCCCACAATTCCTTAATACTTTTTTCATCCAATAAACTCTTTTCAAAGTCAATAAAAATTTGCTATATTACATAGATGCTCTATAAAATGTATAGAGGGCTAAAAATTGTTATATTAGTTATTAGGATGAGCCCATTATTTATTTAGGCTTGACTCATTAGGTTAGGTAACAGGATTTAAGGAGTCCAGTCTGTATTAAGATGATTCAGGGAAATTTAACTTAGTGGGCTTGGAATAAGGATCGTTGAATCGATCCGTCCACCTCCAATCTTTCTTAGGCAGACTCATGCACTTATAAGGAAAGATACTGGCTTTGGGCTCATTAGCTAGCTCATTCCAGATAACCACAAATCAAATAAGCTCCATCTCATCCGTTGATCACTTAGATGATCCAACAGATGCTATCATGCTCAAGAGCTTATAAATACTTAGTATTTCCTCATCATAAAGAACTCTAAGAGGGATAAGAGAAACAGTGTTCTACTGTGAAAACTTTGCTTTCTAAGATCAAATCACTTTCAAGCAAAGAATCGATCTCACTCGCTCAAATCCCTAAGGTTACATTGTTTATCACTTGTGTATTTGAGATACTAAGATTACCTGTTTTTTCCTTCCTACCTTATTCATACTTAATCATTCCTTTAAGTGATAGTCTCGCTTTACTTATTTGAGGTCACGTATAGCACACTATTCACACAGCATGCACATAACCACTCCGATCAGACCCTACATTTACAATAAAAATATAGGAGCCAACAAAATCTACTTACACCTATTAGAGGTGATCACTATTTAGTATAGTTCAATGTACCAGGGAGTATAATCTTTTGAATATCTAATCTATTACTATTTTGTGATGGATTGAACACATGTATATAATATATTAGATTAAATTCCCACATTTATTTCTTAACATTTGATTCCTATCTATTCTTGTTATTAGGATCACGAGGAATCGGAAGTTTCAAGTTACTTTGTTTTTTTTTTTTTCAATTCTCATCCATGTTCTTATCCGTATAGTTTATAATAATCAAGAACCACCTTAAAATCCATATTTATAGAACTTTTATATTATGTTTGGTACGAAAAAATGATATGAAGTAGAATGAAATTAAATAGATTGAAATTGAATGTAACGAGATAAGGATAAGGATTAGAGTGAAAAATCTTTTCCTATGTTTATAAATATCCCCGGTCCACCAAATGCAATTGAGTAAAATAGTATTAAATACGTAAATAGTATTATTTACAAAAATTGTCCTTAATTGTTATATTCTATAATTTGTTTTAAGGTTAAGTTGGTAATTTTAATTAATCCAAACTAATAAAAGAAGAACGAAATTACAATTTTACCTTCAAAAGGCCAAATCAAGTTCCCCCCGTGATGCCAAAATTACCAATTCTATAGGGTTATGATTCTGTCTTCTAAATTTACTTCCAAACATGATAAAAAAGAATAAAATTCGAAATCACAATTCAATTTCAATCCATTCTTACATACTAAAAGTCACATCAAAGCACATGATATCATATAAAACTTTTAGAATTTTCTATTATATTTTTATAATATTAAATTTTAGAAATAAATTATCCGATAACCTATCAACATTTCCACGATTTTGTAACTACCTCAATCATCAATTTATTTATGCCTTACTATAAAAAAAAAAAAAAAAGCTTAGATCCATATGCTTAAAATAAACAACACTATCAAATCAACTACAGTAAGATTACAAATACAGGAGCATCTGATATAAACCATAAACATAATGCAACAAACCAGATAAAGCTTCAAACAATTTCAACTCTATGAAAATTCACGTCTTTACAAGAATGCAACTTGTCCAGCCACTTCAGTCAATATCTGAACCATCTTTAATGGTGGAACTAAGTTACTAAATATGAAATAATACAATGAAGTGGATTTCAGAAATAAATAAATACTAATATATTATTGTGTTATTTGTAATATTAGACAATAATTCTTATAAGATGGGCAAAGGTCAAAGGGTACCAAGGACCCCGTACCCAGTATAACTAAGAATACAACTATAAAGATATGCAAAAAGGTATAGAGATATTATACATGTATCTTACCTTATAAGAGAAATTTAAAAAAAAAATGATAGCATTACCTACCGAATCATATAGGACGAAGTATGGTTTGATTCCCTCAGCCTTGCTTTGTTACAGGACTAAAAACCATTTTGGTCGTGTGTAGAAAATGTATGATTCGATTCACTTAGGCATTGTACGGTGTCCATAGGTAAACAGAAGACTAGAGGAAAATAGTTTAGAGCTATAAGGAACATTACTCCTACCGAGTCAACGGATAGTTTAGAGGAAGAAGGAGCTTAGAGGTCCAAAATGTAGTAGATGACTCAATAGATATGCTGGCTGGTATGTCACGAAGATGTGTCGCTCATGTTAAGTTAAGTTTCATAGTCAGGCACAATTTGAGGATTAAAGAAATAATGTGATATGGACGTAGGAAGACAAGGCCACCCAGTTAGTGTGATGCAATGGATAACCTGGAGGCGAGAATTTGGATAGACCGATGTGCATACTATGTTCAATTCAAGTAAAAGTAGACGTTTTATTAGATTGGCATTGAATTTGAACGAGACAAGAAGGGAGGTCGACTGCCAAAATTAGAATAAGATGACAAAACGAAAGCTAAAGCAATAAAACATAAATTAAAGAAGGAAGTCAACTACCAAGAGGGGAAAGTTGACTGCCAATCTCTCTCTAGATGACCAGTCCAAACCATGTTTAACTATTTGCATGTCCAGGTTCTTATTTTGTTAATTCTTAATGCCTAAGCAACTTCCTACGTCCAGTGTTATGACTTGGGCTTCTTGCAAATTTATATGCATGCAATCATGCGTATTGCACAGAGCAAGAGGGAATCGTGTAATCTTAAGAGACTGAATTGGTGGAGTATTACTCCAATTAGTTTTGAGAATGTTGCGTCTGTGTTGTCGCATAAGTACACCTCCTCTTTATATTTCACATCTGTTAAGGAATTTTCCACGTTAAATTTTAGTTGAAAAATATTTTTCTGTACTGGCTTGTCTCTTGTCATTGTGTGTGTTGGAATAATAAATTCACATTGGACCCTTACTAAATTGTTTGTTAAAGCTGCTCTGTTTTACAATGTTTTTACTTTATGTTAGAGATTCATTTGAAGCATCCTCTGAAGGGCATTTCAGATTGTCTGAAAGTAAAATTGACATCGATATTTATCAATAGCTTAGACTTTCATGTTTCGTTCATTCCATCTCCATTTGTTATTCTTGTGATTCGGCAGCGGTATCACACCCACGTCATGCACAGTGTTAATTACATCATACGCACCGAAATAATCTGCGCATACAAAATATGGATGATTGCCCTGCATATACATGATGATTATAGAAAATTCCTTTTAACACTCTGAATTCGCTTTATTCGGGATATTACGTATATATAATTTCGAAAAGTTTTATTATCTATATATTTTCATTTGTAATACATTTTAATTATTTATAATTTTTCGTTTTACATCCTTTATACTTTGTCATCGTAATATCTTTTGACTGTTCAAAGTTTTTTTTTTATTTTATTTTAATTACATGTCCAAGAGATATGTCCTTTATGCATAAGTTGGCACTTATGAGGAGTTTCAAGTTTGCATGACTTGAATAAAATGAAAAATTCTCATTATTTAATCGGGAATATTTAATATTAAATGGCATATTATTTCATATAAATGTGAAAGGAATAACAATTGTTATATAAAGCTGCAAAAGGTAATTATAGTATTCACACCTGTATGAAAATAACTATTATATATATATGTTAATCATTATATTCTTTTTAAGTAAATTTATTATATTCATTCATTTGGATGTACTTTTTAAGTACGGGCTACTTCTAGAGTTGCGAAGAATTATTCCTCGATTTGATATGCATAATGATATTTTGAGGATATTCTATCCAATTTACGGTTTCGTTATTGAAATCAAGTATCACAGTCTAGATGAAATAATCAAACCTGAAAAAGTCCAATAATACCGTCCAATAATTGACCACTAAGCGTAAAATTCAGTGTCCAAAGGATATTATGGAGAGTAACGGGTGAAAATTTTCGAGGAACACTAGTAAAAAAAAATTTTAATTAAAGCCTACGGCTTGGAAAACACAGTGGCTTAATTTGAAATTAGTGATTAGAAATGACTGCATTGGTTCCCCAAATTACATACAATACTTGTCTAATTGTCAAAGATTGGTTTTGCTTTTGGGCTGTTATTGTCTGTGAAGGAAAAGGGCCATGAGATGCTTTTATCGGATGATTAGAATCAAGTCAATGATTATTATCATGCCCCTTTTCTTGACACTTGGTATGATTTTGGAGGTATATCATTTGTTATCATTACTTTTCTCTATTTTAGAGGATCCTTTAAACAATTTTGCACCTCTAATCTTCTTGGTTGGAGAGAAATAAAGTATGTCCCTTATTTTAAAAAATTAAAAAAATCAAATAATCTAATCTAACATGTAATATTCACATCTAATATTCAATCAAAATTTGTAATTATACATACCTATATATATATATATATATGCACGCACACAAATACATACTAGTTTAAAAATAATAGATCTTACTATTTTAGGACGTTTAAGATCTGTTTCGTTCATTTTTTTTTATCTTATTGATGTCTTTTTAGTGTCTACTTAAATCTTATGTTTAACAAAAATAAGACACCAGATGGAAATATAATTTTATATATATCCCTATTTTAAAATTAATTATCCAATTAAAATAATTATTTCCAATGTATAAAATATAGTTTTTCAAATCTTTTATATTAAAAGTATATAAATTTCATTTTCAAATTCTAAAACTCCAATTACCACGTTTATTATGATTATGAAATAAAAACAACTAAGATATAGATAAAATAGTTTTTTAAATATTAGATTTTAAATAAATACAAAATAGACGTAAAATAAATATAGATAAGATACAAATTAAAAAAAAAAAAAAGCAATCCAAATAGGACCTTAAACCTATAACAAGCATAAAAAGAAAAAGAAAAAGAAAAAGAAAAAAAGCAATAACACATTTAGTTGACTTTATAAGAATAAAATAGAAAGTTGTTTCTCTCTTATAGATCTATTTATATGTTTAATTAGTAAAATAACTATTCTATAGAATTGCAATTCATGACTCCTACCTTAGAATTGCTATTCACTACAAAAACTCCATCTACTACCTTTGTCTTGTTCTTCCTATCATCTTCTATTATCTAAACACCATCTACAACAAACAATACCAACCATCATAGACAACTAACAAACCACCACAAGTACAAGGCTCATGTACAATCGACTACCACTATTGAACATGTCCGATGTTCTTCTCCTATGTATCTCTTCTATCTCTGTCTTACTCACCATGTACGCTTTAACTATATCTCTCTACCACAACTATCCTTTCAACTTCACTTCCTTCTCTCTCTCCTATAGCTCCATCTCATTTCCTCCCTCTTCTTCTTTTCTCTCTCCATAAAACGATATCTCTTCAAAAATTATAATCAATGTAACTTCTAGCATAAATGCTAGAAAGCTCAAAAATTACCTAGTTAGTGGTGTTCAACAGCTAAAATGATGCAAAATACACATATAGAGTTGAAACACACATGCAAAAATTGTAAAATGACTAAGTTATAGTCGAACTCCATAGAAAAAATTAAAAAATCAACACCAAATTTTGTTAGGAAAACCTAAATTCATAGAAAAAGATCACTTAGATCTTGAGTGTTTGATAAATTTACAATTTCACCAATACTTTTCAAAACTTGGATTTTATCACCCATAAGTTAAATTACAAAAATAGTCCTCAAATAGGTGTCTTTAAAAATAATTTTTTTTATGAATGTTATCTTGGGATTCAATAATACATTTTTACCAGTTGCATGCATGATTAAAATTTTCTCATTCATGGAAGATTCCTATAACTAAATGCAAAAAGAAAAAATAATAACAAAATATTCTAAAAAATGACTTATCAAAATGTAACTTTATACTTATGGAATAAAAATGTGAAATCTAAGCTATATAAAAGCTTCAACTCAATAGAGTTTGATGGCACAATCCTTGCATAGGTTTCTATTTTATTACTTTTATTGAGTAAATTAGGGTTTCTAACAATTGGAGGGATTTATTGGCCAAATTGCAAAGTTATTTCACAAATATGAAATTGGTTATTAATTCTACTTATGAAAATTTCAGATTTTTGAAGTTCAAATTGGCTGTAAACTAGATAAATCCAAAGTAAAATAACATATGTAAGGTTGATCAAAGATGCTTTCTAAGCCAACATTGTTGCTAGAGATGAAGGTAAATAAAGTCCAGAGCTTAAGAGAAACTTTTCATATTTTTAGGAATGGGAAGTGCTAATTTAAATGAAATATAGCAAACAAGGTTTAACATCAAGTTTAGAGGTTTATATATAGCTCTAAGTTAGGTTTAAGATTGGTCTAGTCAGGTTTTGTAGTTTATCAGGTGCAATTATGTCTTGCTTCATTAATTGTTAAGATTTCATAAGTAATTTTAGTTATATTATTATAATTTGTAATTAACCAGGTCATGTTCTCAATTTTTCAAGGAAATTAATATTTAACCATAGTTTATTATAAAATCATATATAAATTGCCCAAGTTTTGAAATAAAGTTCACATCATGGTTATTTCTACAAACTTTTAGGTTTTATCATAAATTTTGGCGTTGGATGGAGAAAGATTTTCATTAACCCTAAAATCTAGGCGATTATTCTCAATTCAAATTTTTTAGGAGAAGTACTGGGAAACTAAGGTATCTTTAATTTTGTTCACCACTTAGATGAGGATCATCACTATAAGTATTCAACTAAAGTGAAAGTTGCGACTAAGTTGTTAGCATACAAATCATTCTTGTATTGTTCTTTCTTTTCAATCCCATTACTAAAGGCATATTGTGTATTACTCTCGTTACAAGTTGAAATAGGCTTGAGTAAGAGTTGTAGTCATCAAAAGGTCTCATTTCTACATGACTAGGGAGAGTCGGGGAGATGCATGAAGCGGTCAACTAGATGATAACCCTAGTCTCACGATTTTAAGAGTTGTGTAAGGTCAGTATGCTGAAGAGTGCATTAAATGGTATGTCAAACTTAATTTGATTTAGTACTGTTGTGTGCGTTGAAGAAGGATTGATTTACAAGACCAGAACCCCATAAATTGAACCTTAACTCCTTCTACAGGAACGAATTGTATAAATTGGACATCATACTTAAACTTTAACATGCTCCTTCAATTAATGTTTGCTATTCGCAGAGGTTGACTAAATATTTTGATTTTTATAAATTGAAAGTGAATTACTTTTTTTACTTTTTCAATAAAGAATCAATCTATTGCCTCTGGATTGCCCACAGTTGAGAATTTCATGTAGGCCTAGCATTTAGCAACAATTGTATTATTTCTTTACACTATTTGAAGCTTAAAGAAGAGGATCTTATCGAGAGTTTTCTTCACAAATGTACGATCTTGTCTTGTGCTGTTACTGATAATACTCGATGGCCCTTGACAATTTGCCAATACAAATAAAAGCAATGATATCATTGACCGTCATAGTTGCGAAATCCACTCTCTTTTTATGGGTTAACGTAATTGCATATTCTTCATGTGTATCAAGAGAGATGATTGTGAAAAATTTTGATGTCGACCCCACTCTTTTGGTATGGTGGGAGTTCATATCTACTTTAATAAAGTTGAGAAGAGTATAGCAGCTAAAAAATAAGAGGAATACCACCTTTTTATATGTTTTCGATCTGATCATGATAAAACCTAATCCTTGATGATGACATGAGCATAAGTGTCATTTCATCCATCTCAATTGCTTCTTTTTTTTTTTCTTTAGCCTGATTAGTAGCAAGTTTAAGAAATTATAAGACTTTATAAAATCTGGTATTATAAGTGGATACTGGTTTATAATATATTTATTTATAAAATAATAAATTTATTCAAAAGACTATCACTATGAATAGTTTTGTGAATTATGTAACTTTTGTAACCACGAATACAATACAGGGAGGGGATTTTTTCACTTCTTATCACAACTAGCATGTAAGAGAAAACTGTCGGATTAAATCTCAAAGGTTTTCAAGTCTAATTACGAAATTGCTATGCATTTGCTTTTGAACCTAACCGCATATATTTTCTTTCTTTGTCTTTTTTTTTTTTTTTCAATTTTCCGCTTTTAATTGATCTACCGAGTAATATCAAATTTCACATGTGACAATATTGCAATTATTTGATATCGTCGGAAAATGTAAACTCAAGGGATAAATTTTGATTTAATTGTTATAAATTCACTTGTAAATCTATTAATCTATTAGTGGATAGATATTTTCCATATTAATCCGAAATCATCATTTTTGGTTTAGATATATCAAAGTTAGAATTTCTATGCCTCATGTTTTGTTGGTTGCAATGGAAAAGGAAAAAGAATAGGCAAAAGGAAGCTTGCGCTTACGTAGGTAGATCCGCATTTTCTTTCTTTTTAAACTACTTTCCTTTCCTTTATTCAAATTTTCAATAATTTTGATGTCTGGGCGACAACTTTGCTCTTGATAATATTGTACGAGAAAGCTGTGAAAGCATATTTCTATAGAGGCAAAAGGAGGAAAGTAATGATGAAGATCTTATCAACCTCGGTTAATTTATTTTTTTTTTTAAAAAAAAAAAGAAAGAAAGAAAAGAAAACAGTAGTCAACTTTTTATATATAGGAAAAAAGAGAGAATGGATATACTCATATGATATGGAATGTTTATCTCAATATCCTTTAAGATAAGCCCAGAGCATCGCCAATATCTTTTGCCTTTAAGTGTTTCTCTCTTTTTTTATTATCTCCCCTTTTCCTATTGAGTAATTTAATCACCAAAAAATTAAATCAAGTGTTTTAACTTTTTTTCCTTTTGGGTTTCACATTCTAGTAGTAGCAATATCACAAACCGGCATACCTAGATTATTAACCGGTGAAGTGTCGCATGCAATGTTTAGGAGCTGGGATATTTAAATAATTTCAAAACTTCATAATGATGGTAAGTTTCAGTTATAAAAACTGAAACTTCAAACAAGCTTTTATCAAACAAATAAGTTACTTCTTTTTAGAAGTTAATTGGTATTTCCGATTGTACTGATGTCGTTTTATACCAAATTAGTCTAGTTAGTATATAAACTTTGTATGGGAAACATTATTTTTTATTTTTCTGAACCCTAATTTTGCATTTTGTTAATCTATAATATCTATCTATATATATATATATATATATATGCATCAAAGACCAATTTTGGCATCGCACCTCAGAAAATAAACTTTTTATAAATATTTTCTTCCAATTGCTCTTCACGTTAGAAGTATATATCTTATCTCACAAAAAATTTAAACATTTAAAAATTTTTTTTATTTGTATATATATTTCACGTTTTCCGCATCATTAGGTAACGGGACTAAATTCCAACGAATCGAATTGTGGAAATTAGAAAGATTTGCTAACTTTTTATGATGGTTTCTGTATTGAATGTATAATATTTGACCTCATTTATTTTAGGCGTACACATTGTGAATATATATCCATCTAATATTTAATGAGTCGGATCATTTTTTCCCAAGTACTTCAATAAATTACCCATCTCTACAAATTAAAGTCAATTCGTCTACAATAAATTGGTAAATGGCAGCCTTGCTTGCTCTATAATTGAATTCAATTCAATGAGACTACTTTCTCTTAGTTTCCATTTCCATTCCTACCATTAGATTCGTATTTTTTTTTTCAACGAAACATCATGAATTCCGACACATACACCGAAGCATTATAAATTGCTTGGTCACACAAACTTCTCTTATTTTTTGGTTTTGCATGACAATGGCAAACTGGAATCATACAACACTCTTTTACATAATTTCGAGGTGATAATGAAGTAAAGGTCGGGCTCCATTTTGACGGTGAAATAAAGCGGGCGTGTGTCTCAGAAAACGTCGACATAAGAAACCCCCATTAGCCCATGATGTTTTGTTTGACATGCAACTTCAAATGGAGAGAGGAAACGGACAGGACACTGAGACCCATAAAGAAGGAAAGTCGCTCAGCCACAAAACAATGCACATCCAAAAGCGATTCCTGCATTTATGTGAAACATCGATTCTGGCTTTGTTTGTATATAGAAGCCCAATAAGAACCACATGGCCAGTTGGTAAGGGAACATAGACATTGATTGAGCCAACCCGCCCATGCACCATGAGCACACGTGCACCCTTGTCTTTTCTTCTCAACCTTATCTCCTGACTTTTTCCCCTTGACTAGGCCTTACCCAGTTCAATCGAATTGGTCCGAGCACCCACAAGTCATTACTCCATTTGATCTTGTTGGGACGAAAATTAAGTTTAAAAATATAAAATAATTATTAAATGTTCACTATTTAAGTATAAATAAATTGGTGAATTTTGTTTTCAACAAAACCAAAAAGAGTAATAACTTTGCTCATTATATATAATATCATTAACATCGAATTATAAAAGTTTAGTAGTCATAGACTCAACTATTTTAATACCATGTATAAGATAATAGAGTCCAAAGCCCTTAAAATGTTTAGGACAACTAATGAAATAGTAATAAGTAAGCCTAGAGTCGATAGTAATCTCAAATGGATTGTAAATCCTCATATTAACTAGACAATCCTAACCGCAAAAATGATATAAACTAGGTTTCCTATTAGTCTATATTCAAATGTGTTTTAGGAACATATTTGCTAAAAGTGTAGTTGAGAATGCACAAAACCAATTTAATAGTCTCCACCAAAGGAAAGTAAGTAATTTGGAAAAACTCATTATATTCCTCATCACATCTTTAAGGGTGCGATTACATCTCTCAGCCATACTATTTTGTTCAAGACTTCCAAGTATTTTGGGCAACAAATCCCACTCTCTCATTAATATTTGGCATAAAAAAATCCATATCTACCCTCTATCACTATGTTTGCCATAATATTTACCACCATGATTAGATCTTACAATTTAATGACTTTTCCTAATTATTTTAATTTCAAGCTTGAAATTTTTTAAATTTTCAAGAGTATTCAACCTTCCATTTATCAAATGAATATAATCATAATGGCAAAAGTCATCGATAAAGATTATAACCATGCAATATGAAAGAATAAGGCCTACTAATGTTATTGTGAATTATTTCTAAAAGGTCTAAACTACAAGTCTCAATTTTTTTTCTCAATCTAGGTTAGTTTATCCTTAATGTAATCAACACAAGTTTTGATGTACCTAGGAGCTTAATTATTAATAGGGCTTACCACGAAAAAGGGTAACCAAATGAGTCCTTCATAGTAATGAAGAAATTGAAATGAAGAAGCTATAACACATTATAGCTTACGTAAGGCTGCTTGAAGGATGTGACTCACCAACAAATACTATACAACTCAACACTTCGCTTAATGTGATGCACAAATTAATGTCAAGATCCACCTGCTACTAATTTTGAACTACTCAACAAAATTAAATAAGAGTATAAAGATATTATACTCAAAAAGAAATATCTTACAAGAACAAGTGTATTTAATGTCTAAAAGAAATGTAAGATATTTTAGCTATAAGGGAAAAAGGGACTATTTATAGTAAGTCCCTAGAACAACATTACAGATAAGGAAAATTACAAAATGAATAGAGAGGAAAGAAATTCCTAGTATATACGTAAGGGGTAGATAAGAGAAATGAAGAAAAAGGAAAAAATAGTATAATGTTAGGAAAAATGGATAGGTGGCAACTTGTCAATAGGTCTATACTAGGGAATCTTTGGGCACAATAACTAAGCTAGGTCATCATGTGGTGGCTATAGATAGGCAATATCAAGAGTTGCTGAAACGAATAAGGGATGACGCTGTGTAGTAAGCTGAAAGAAAATAATCTAACATGTAAGGGCATTAGCCTCAACACTTGGCAAGTTGGTATCAACACAAGGATTAAAACAGAGTAGCATGTATCCGAGCTGAATTCTCAAGGAGTTCAACTATCGTTCTTCTATGTACCATGTCTTGTCCTTGGTAAGCTGATAAGAGAAAATCCTTCCAGCAAGAGACTGAAGACCATAGAGGTACGCGTGAGTAAGAAGGCCAAAGTTCAACAATCCATTAGTTCTTTAGGTTTGTAGAAGATTTGACCTCAAATCTTGGTCTTCTTCATCTAGAACACAGTGCATTAGATTAGCGACATTGAAAGTAAGGGACACGTTGTATCTTTCAAGCAGCTCAAGTTCATATGTGTTGTCACTGATATGCTTAAGGATCCTATAATGTCTATTTGATTTAAGGGATAACTTATTCATCATTTTTCTAGGGAAACGCTCCTTGTTGAGGTAAATGAGACAAGGTCTCCGAGATTATAAACAACTCACCTCTTTCCTTAGCTTCCTTGGTCTTTCTATCAAGCCATAGTTTTAGCCAGTTGTTCAACAACTTTCTAATGCAATCTCTAGAACTCCTCAGCGTGCGGCAGACCGGATTTACTTTCTCCTTAGGTGGTCAAGCTGATAATCATATCCAAGGGAAGTTCGAGTTAAGTCTATAGATAACCTCAAATGTTAACCTTCCTATCAAACTATGAGTAAAGCAGTTGTAAGCAAACTCAATAATGGATAGGCATAGATCCTAATCATATAGATTCTTCCCAACAACAACTTAAAGGAAGTTGCCAACTGTCCTGTTTATAACTTCGATCTATTCGTCTATCTGTGGGTGACAAAAAGTACTGAACATGTTCTTAGTACTAAGCTTCTTCCATAAGGTTCTCTAGAAGAAGCTCATAACTTTAAGTCATGATCAAATATAATACTTCATGCAACTGTACGGTCTGTTGTAAAAAGAGGTTAACAACAAATAAAGCATCATTAATTTTATGGTAGGGGATGAAGCGGCTCATCTCACACAGCTAATTGACCACCACCATAATAGAGTCATGCCATCTCGGAGTTCAGGGTAGGGTGAGCATGAAATCCATGCTCACATCGATCTATGGTTGTTCAGGTATAAGTAAAGGTGTATCCTCTCCATACGACTCCTTTCTTCCCTTTGCATGTTTACATACCTCACACCTCTCAAGAATTCATACACATCCTTCATCATCTTAGGCCAATAGAAATATTCTCTCAGCATCCCAGTAATTCTCTTCTCTCCGAAGTGGTTAGCTAAACCTCCTACATGAGCTTCTCGTACAAGTAACTCTCTAGCCAAACCACTCATCATACAAACTTACTTGCCTTTTATCAGGAACACTGGCTCAAATAAAACCCATCCACAACTTATAAGCCCTAAAGAAAAGCAAAATGACCGTAGGATTGAACTTAATATACATAGTTTAGAATAATTGGTTAATGGATCCGATCAAACCTAAATTATAAACTATAAATAGAAATATTAGTAAAAATGATGTCGTAAACTTGAATTTAAGAAAATAAGTAATAAAATAAGAGATTATGAAATTTTTAAATTTTAAGTATAATACTTATTAATTATTGAAAAGGGAAAAAGTATAATCTAATAACTAATAAATTACTAAAGATAGATTATATGTATACTAAAAATCATAAAATGACCTAAATAATAATTAGGAATGTTCACATGTACCCCACATGTATTTACGTGTAGATAAAAATACGCGAAATTACTTAAATTAGCTGGAAACTTATTAAATAATTAAATAAAATTATTAATTACTTAATAAAAAATCAGAAAAAAATAAGAGAAATAGGGAATGACTTGGATTTGGTTGTGGCAAGTCACAAAGTGAAGAAAAAAAATTAACCAATAAAAAACAAGCAACACAAAAGGCAAAATTTAAGGGATTTAGGCAATGTTTTGTCCAATTAAATGTATAATAATTTCTACAAAGCTTTATAAATAGGAAGAAAAATTAAAAAACTCATTTAGACATTAGAAATTAGAAAAAATTGAGAGCACCAAAATTTGAAGAGGAAAATTAGGGTTTAGGAAATTATTAAGTGAATCTGTACAGTAGAGACTAGTGAACCGAATCCATACACCACCACCACCTAGAACCGAGCCACCACTACCACCCCACTCCAAACCTACCACCTGAACCGGCTGATACACCTGGACCAATGTTAGAAGCCCAAAAGCCATTAGACCAAGTGAGTCTCTCATCTACTTTGATTTTTTACAATTTTTTAAAATTATTTATTTTACCTAGAAAATTATAAAATTTATTATTTTGAGGTTTTATTATATGTAGATTTAGGGAAAAATAGTGATTAAGTTTAAGCATGTCTGAAAATATAGAATTCTTAAGAAATTAAGCAAAACTGAGCATAATTAGAACTAGAAATAAATATGCTTAAGAGTATAGTTTAGAGCTCAAATTTTTTCTATAGAATGCTTAAGTAATATAGAATAGTGCTATGAAGCCTTTTTCTTAAATTTAATCTTAAAAAATTTTAAGTAAATTTTTAGCCTTAAAATGATGGAAAAATTGAGTAATTTTGAGTTAATTAGGTGATTAAGTAATTAATTATTGATTTAGATAGTAATTAGATGTTTAAGAATGTTAATCTCTGATGTGAAAATCTAATCCTAGCCTTTGGAGTGTTAAGTGTAATTAACATAGGAATTATGTAGTAATTGCAGGAAATTAGGAATATATGGAATTGGAAATTTAATAAATATGAAAAATTAGGTTTATTTTGATAATATAATAATAATAATTAGTATATAATAAATCTAAGACAAAATTTAATTTTAGGTAATTATATTAAAAAAAATGTAAGATTTTTTCACATTGGGAATAAATCCGATACCCCAATTAAGATTAAAGTATACCGAATAGTTTAGAACACTATATAAGACCCAATATGATATTAGAATACTCGAGCTTAATGTGATTAATTTCACATTAGGATTCGAGCGTAATTAGGATTCCTCATAGTCATAAACAATGTAGAATCAAAACTGAAATCTAATTTAGAAATCAAACCTCAAAATAAAGTAGAATGAATCATTAGTAAATAATAGCTATACATAGAGAAATGAGTTAAATTATAATTTAGAATATGAATAATTAAAGTATAAGTACTAAAAATATATATTTATATTATAGGATACCCAGAGACGAACCGACTTGCAATTAAGTGATTGGGCGACTAAAAATTTCAAATAAGTTGGGCAATTACTTATTGTATTAGAGTACTATTTTATGATACTCGGAGACTTAGGATTATGTATGATTGTGATTATAAGTAGTTTATACATGTGCTTAAGTATCTGAATTCGTGTTGAAATTTGTGTTGTGATTGATTTTGTGTTATAATTGGATTGGTATGAAATTGTTTAAACACTCTAAATGGAATTTAATTTTATTCGACTCTAATAACCTAAATTGTCATGCATTACAACCCTTTAGGGGATTATTAAGATCCTCCAACCAAACACCGACACCTTCAATAAAGATAGCGTTAGGTAGAAATTGGTCTTTGCCTCATCCTTAGCCGAACTAAGTGACAGGAGAGGAGGTCGCGGTGAGAATGAGGACATTAGTTCGAAGGATAGTCTTAGGAGGAGCAATATCTCCATTACACAAACCTAAGTTTGGTTATGAGCTGTTGCATAACATAAAAACTCCTTAACACAGATTAGAGAGGGTGAAATTTCTCTGATTTCATAACGGACCGGATTATGTTGTGTGATGGCACTTGCTTATTGCATTGTATGAAAATAATTGCTTAACAAATTTGTTTGGGTTTGTATACATTCATGAGTCTCCATATAGATCCTTTTGCAAGTCCTGATTTCTAAATACTTCGAGTATTATGTCGCCGTACAACTATTCAAAGGTTAGTTATTTTGAAGCCTGGGGTATGAGGATCAATTTGGCTAGTAGTAGATGTGTAGCTAGAGTCTCCTTAATAGCTTAAGAATAAAAGACGGATAATTATTATGTAATTTAGTGGACTGTTGTGTTAATGTAAAATTTCTTAGGAAGTTCCGTAGAATGTACATATAATTGTGTATGTTGATCTAAAATTCTTAATAATTACTGTAACTTTAGCTAAACTATTAATTGAATTGTTTACTTCAAAGCGAGAAATCATTGACACCTTGTGTAAATCATATCTATGGTAGGTACTATGAGGCCAATTACTATCATAGATTAGTTTACATGATAAAACTGTTATGACTCTGTGACTTCGGGGCGTAACACAACTCCTCCAACGTTGCACTTTCCCATTAAGAGCCCAAAATATGGATCATACTCATACTGATTAGGTAAGGTGCCAAATCTAAGTATCTTGGCTTATAATACCGTAATGAGGACATGTCAATGAGAGAGAGTGTCAGCCACAGTGTTGGTGCTTCTCTTCTTATACTGGATGACATAGAAAAAGATTCCAGGAATTCAACCCATTTAATGTGTCAACGAGAAAGTTTTTATTGCCCTCAGAGATGTTTGTGAAATTCATGATCCGTGTAAATGATGAATTCTCTTGGCAGCAAGTAATATTTCCAGTTCTGCAATGTTTTGACAAAGGCATAGAACTCCTTATCAAATGCTGAGTAATTTTGGACAGCTCTTAAGAGTTTCTTATTGAAATATGCGATTGGTCGGTGCTCTTGTATAAGAACAGTACTAATGCTAACTCTAAATGTGTTATCCTCTACTTCAAAAACTTTCTCGAAATCTGACAAGGTAAGCACCGGGGATAAAGTCAACCTAAACTTAATCTCATCAAAGCTTTCTCAGACTACTTGAACTCAAAGTTTTTCCTAGTCAACTCGGTTAGTGGAGAAGTTATGGAACTAAAGTTCTAAATGAATCTCCTATATAACGAAGCTAAACCATGAAAACTCCTCACTTTGACAGTGTTAGTTAGCATTGGCCACTTAAGAATAGCCCAAACTCCTCCCTTCGAAACAACATATCCAAAGAGTACAACTTCACTTCGACAAAACACACATTTCTTTAAATTGCAAAATAACTTCTCAGTACGAAGGATATCAAACACTAATCTTAAATGTCCAACATGAGAGATAAGGTCAGCATTGTAGACTAAAATGTCATTGAAGTACACCACAACACCTTTACTAATCAATGTTCTTAAGACATGACTATGAGTCACATAAAAGTGCTTGGCACATTTGTCAAACCAAACAACATTACTATCCACTCAAACAAACCATCCCTTGTTTTAAAGGCTGTCTTCTATTCATCTTCAAGTCTTATCCATATTTGATGATAGTCATTCTTTATATCAATATTTGTAAAGATGTGGACACCATGCAACTCGTCAAGCATATCATCCAATTGCGAGATCGAATATCGACATTTAATAGTAATTTTGTTGATAGCTTAGCTATCGATGCACATTCTCCATGAGCTATCTTTCTTCGACACCAAGATAGCTAGTACGATACAGGGGCTTATGCTTTCTCAAACATATCTACGATCTACCAACTCATCTATTTGTTTCTTCAACTTGGCTTCTTACTCAAGGTTGAGCCTGTAAGTAGGTCAGTTCAGACAAAATAGCTTCTAGCTAAAAATCAATACAATGTTCTATACCTCTAATGGGTAGCAAACCTCAGCATCTTGGCAAGAAAGAGGTTGGCATACTTCTATAATAGTATCTACACCTTGGTAAGTAAGCTTCTAGCTTCTCTTAACTTTAGGAGTTTCCTAACTAACAGGAGTACACACTCTTCTACCTTAACTTTCTGTCTTTTTGGAACATATAGGTGTTCCTATATCCATCATGCAATACCTTCAAATCAAATAGCCAAGGTCAGATAAGTAAGATGTGTGAAACGCCCATAGGAAGGACGTTGCATAATACCTCATCCTTATATTTGTTACCAATGGTAATGGGCACTCTAACCTGCTCAACAATAGGTAGACTTTCCTTCTCATTTAGCTAATGAATCTTATACAACTTAGGTGTAAGTAAGTCAATAGCTTTAAGGCCTTGATTACTCCTTGCACTATGACATTAGTACAACTTCCCCCATTAATAATCAATGTGCATAATTTTCCATTCATTCAATAATTCGTATAGAAGAGGCACTCCTTCTACTCATTATTGTCGACTACAAAGGTTGAGAGATCTTCGAACAACAAAACACTATTCAGCTCCTAGTTTAAGTGGGGTCATAGCATCGGGATCTTCTAAAAATCTTTCTAACACTTGATCAACTCCCTCTTCATCCTCCCTTTCATTAGCACTCTCTACTTCGAATTGGGGCTTCTCTCCCTTAATGGTCATGATACGTCAGTGTGGACATTGACTAGCCATGTATCCATACTTGAGACATTTGAAACGTTTGATTTCTCGGGTCTTCTTCCTTGATCTCTAATCTTGGTCTCTTCGAACCTCAAGCTCCTAGGCCTTGCCTTTACCTCGGCCATCTTCTACTCAACTTAGCACCTATCCTCAACGATCTACCTTGAAACTATTTTGTGCTTGGTTGTTTCTAAGTTGGCTCGGTATACCACTTCAGGTCGACAATCCTAGTCGACTACTAGTCATTCGGTTAATTTAGCTCTGCCTTTGTCTTTCAACCCTCTATGCCACTTAGATGGCCTCATTTAGAGTCTCAAGCCTTATGTAACTTCATTATATGGCCAATTTCGGTTCTAAGTCCAAAAATGAACCGTGCTATAGTTTGAGTCTTGGGTTCATCAATGTCATATCAGATCATCAGCAGTTGGAATTATCGAGCATACTCATCCACTGATCTACGGCCTTGCCTCAAGTTTTATAGTCATCGAAATGTGTCTTATTCATAGTATTCTGGAACAAACTTACTCCTCAAAACTATCTTCATTTCATTCTATGTTGGAATCTTTCATCAAGCTCTCTAGTACGTGTTCTATAACTTTCTCCACCATATTGCTGCATACCTAGAAAACTCTAATGCAAATACCCTAATACGAACAGCATCCTCACAATCATGAAAATCGAATATCTTTCAATCTTCTCACCCAGTTTAAGTAGTCATCAGCACTATCAGACCTATAAAAACTTGGAATCTATACTTCGAGATGCTCAGCTCCTCAAGTAGCTCTCAGCTTACACTTCTCAATCCCATTGTATTGCTCCTCCTCATCATACTCCTTAACTCCATCCAACTCTAGCCTCTTTCTAGCAACTCTATCAGCATGTCAAGGTGGAGCTTAGTCCATATTAATAGGTTCTGGCACTCATTACTCATCCATTTGCCTTATCGGCCTTTCTCTCACCTCTCAACCTTATTCAATAACAATTCTTTCCTAAGTTCTAGTCTCTAAGACCCTTTGTATAGAGACAGCCAAATTGACCACAATGGTAGCAAGTTCTTGAATCTGCTCATCAGTAGTTTATGGGGTTTGTTGGGTAACACGACCTCAACCATGACCATGAGCATCACTTTTAACATCATTAATCACTCCTAGAATACTAAGATTAGATATTCTTAATATAAAGCTTCAAAAAACACAAATTCCCATACATACTTAGAAAATACCAGTCAAACAGTAAACTACGAACTTACTCTATACTTCGATACAACTTTTCGGTCGCAACCTCAAGCTTTAATACCAAGATTATATGATATGCCTAGGCGTTCGATAATCACTGGGTCTTACCGTAGGAAAAGGTAACCGAATGGGTCCCTTGTAGTAATGAAGAAATTGAAATGAAGAAGTTATAACACACAGTAGCTTACATAAAACTACTTAGAGGATGTGACTCATCAATGAACACTACATGAATTAACACTTCACTTGATATGACATACAAGCTAATGTTAAGGTCTATGTGCTACTAATCTCGATCTACTCGGTAAGATTAAATAAAAGTATAAAGAGATTGTACTCAAAGAGGAATATCTTACAAGAACAAGTGTATTCAATGTTTGAAAGAAATGTAAGATATTTCAACTTCAAAGAAAAAGGGACTATTTATAGCTAAGGCAACATTATAAATAAGGAAAATTACAAAATGAATAGAGGGGAAAGAAATTCTTAATATGTACATAAGCGGTAAATAGGACAAATGACAAAAAAAAAAGGAAAAATAGTATAATGTTCGAAAAATGGACAAGTGATAGCTTGTCAATGGGTCTATACTAAGGAATCCTTGGGCACAGTAGCTAAGTTGAGTCATGATGTGATGGCTATAGATGAGCAATATCAGGAGTTGCTGAGATGAATAAGGGATGTTGTTGTGTAGTGAGCCAAAAGAGAAGAACTTGATTTATAAGGCTTCGACCCTAGCACTTAGCAGATTGGCATCAACACAAGGATTAGAACAGAGCATAGTGTATCCGAGCTGAGTTCTCAAGGATTCGCCCATCGTTCCTGTAAGTACTGTATCTCTTCCTCAATAAGCTAACAAGAGAGAATCCTTCTAGCAATAGATTGGAGGCATCGAAGGCACACAAGAGTAAGAGGGCCAAAGGTCGGCAATCCATCAAGTTTCCATATCATTAAGATCAAGAGAAGGAAGAATACATGCTTTAATTAATCCTCTAGCACAATTTAATCATTTATGTCACAACATTAAAGATTTTACTTAATCAAAATCCCTTTTAAAAGTAACATTCTTAACACTCAATGAGGTATATACATGATTATTAGCCAAACATGTCATGTATAATCCATTATTTGAAACACCATAACCAATAATTTGGGAATATAAATTAGGCAAGAATATCTTGCTTTGTCTAACAGTGAAATAAAAATTAAACTTTAAATAAAAGTTGGTACATGAAAGAAATGTTTTCTAAAACAAGGTGAAAACCATTCTCTAAATTCAAGTAAATGGTTCTTATAAACTTGATATCAATGTCAACATTATTTCCTACTCCCATTTTGGCTTTATGCTCACTTTGGTTTCCTTTTCCTTATGTACCTGGTTTTCTTTATTCTTCTTTTCTAAATAAGATGTGAATTTAGGATACTTGCTCCATTTATAACCCTTTTTCCTTATGAAAGAAACGTATGACATCTTCATCAATGGCTGCTTTAGAACCTTCCACATAAATAGTCTAGCCACTATTTTTCTTATTAAATTCCTAAATTTCCTTAAAAGTATAGTAAAAACAGTTTCTTTAGCTATTTTATCTCTTATGAAAATTTGGTTTAAACTGGGAAACAATAAAAGTACTATAACTCTTTTCTTTTATCATTTTATCTTCCTTGACAACACAGTTAGAAACAAGGTCACCGATATTATAAGTCAAATTTAAAGTATTATAGGTAGTCATAATTCAACTAATGTTAGTAATAAAAATATATCGATATGACTTAAAATGAATTTATCAAGAAGAAAACACCAAAAAAATTTTAGCTTAAATTGAATATGAACTATTTTAACCTTTAAGGATATACTCTTCAAACCCTCCAACATTTTCATATTTCATACCTATTAGTTCACTGAACAGACTCCTTGCCTCAATATTATTTGAGGTTTGGTACATATTGCTTACAGTAAACTCTTGGACATTGTTAGTTTCAAGTAAGCCACTAAGAAGGTACCTAAATATGGATTATTTTATGGGCACAAAACTTAATTTATTTTATCTCTCGCACCTAGCACATTACTAACTTTGTTCAATAGAAATCTTGCCGATAGATCTAACAGGCTCATTATCACATAAGGCTACGTTAACATTCATAATATCAAAGTAAACTCAATACCTTGTTTCTACTTGTAATTAAATTCATTCAAAATCTCAATGATGATAGTATTATTATTCATGACAAAATTAACCTTAAATCATAATAAGAGTGTAACAAGTTAATAAAGTGGGCAATTAATTAATTTATTTAAAAAAAATCAAATTATATATATTCGCTACATCACTTACAAATTTCATTTAGGTAGGAATCTAACATAATCTCTCTACGTAAAGCTAACTAATGAGATAATACACAAACTTGAAAATTCCTTGTTTCATGCATCTCTAAGTAATGCTCCAGTATAGTTTTAAAACTAAAATATATATAAACCCTTTTTAGGTAGGTGAATATATATAATAATTTCATGATAAAATTCTTTATATAAATCATAAAACGATCATTTAAATTAAAATGAATAGAGCACTTTGGTGGTAACTACTTACATCAACCTATAAAATTATCTATAAAATAGATTTTTTCCAATCATTATAGTGTATTTAATCGCATATATATACTTGAATATGGTCATACATGGTACTTTTATATACATACGTAATCTTAAATTTGATCGCATTTGTACCACTATTTAAGATCTATATGTAGAATACATATATTTAGAAAATCATAAAATAAATCAAAATTTGATACTATTATTTAGTGTATATTAATAGGCAAATAATTTTATTGTTATCAACATGATTATCAAAATCACAATTCTACTTATGGGATATTATATGTTTACATTTTAGGAAGTCATTCCATGTTAACTCATGTATAAACTCTTTTTTATATAAAAACTTACATTTTCAACCAAATTTATATGTAAACTCAGTAAAAACTTACATTTTTTATTAAGTTTGCTAATTCTACATATCTAAATTGAATGAACTAAAAAATAAAAAAAATATACAACTAAGTTTTTATAAATCATCAACTATCAAAGTATTACATCATCTTCCCTATTCTTTTTTTTTTCTCTTTTTCTCTCTCTTAGTCCCTTATTTTATATTCATAACCTTTACCTAAGTTTCATCTCTAATAATAAAGATTACAAGAAAAACTATATAATTCAGTTCATATCATCAAAAATTTTAAATGAGTTGAAATATTTGATTTTCTTCAGTTCATTTTAAAAAAAAAAAAAAAGAAAGAAAATAATTGAAAAATATTTAGTTTCGACTTTATTTGTCCTTTTTCTATACATATTTAAGTATATATTATTAAGAATTTTTTATAAAAAAAAAAAACTTAATCTCTTCATTTTTGTATTTCTGTAATGTATTTCAATTTTTGAATAACTATTATAAATATCTCCTTAATTTTTTTAAGCTATTTCATATAATTTATAAAAACTTATATTTCTATTTTTCAATTTTACATTTCGATTCTACTAAACCTTTAACAATTCTCTAATTTGACAACCTTAGCTATTAATATATATAAACTGATATGGTTGTGATTAAATTAAAAAAAAAAAACTAAAGGTCCCATGATTAAATATTTATTTTAGTAGTACATATATCAGGATTGTTGAGAGAGAACAAAAGAAATGATCACCATATCATATCATGATTTAGTTGTTTACTCTAATGAATAAAGAACTAAAATCCAACGAGAATATGGCCAGGACTAGTAAAGAACTGTAATCCTAAATTCTTTCGACAGATTCTTTAACCGAGAAAGAGGACCCAAATTCTTTTCACAGGTCCAATGGCGACGGTGGAAAAAATAAAAAATAAAGAACCAAAATCGCATAGCAAAAGGTAAAGCACATGTAGATCCAATGTATAAACATTTATGCATAATAATTAAATAATAATCACTATGTTCCTATTATGTTTTCCTTTATTTTCCGTTCGCCACTGCAATCTGCCAATCTTATATTGGTGACCACAACTTTTAGCCCTTATACTTATTTGCACAATCTCATAGTTTAAATCTATCTACTTGTGTCATAATTTTCATTATAGAAAAAATAAAATAAGGATTGATACAATCATATTACTAAGTTATGATAGCTTTAGCTATTTTTTAAGTTTAATCATTGGGTTTGTAGTTTGCTAATATGACACGGTTTATCCTTCCTTAATCAAAACAACAATTAATGCTTAATATTCATCCAAGGAATTATAATCTAAAAAGGAAAAGAATAGGAGAATCTTACACTCAGTCGTTGGGAGGCGACTGATTTTTCTTTTTCTTTTTTTTTTTCCGATTTTGTAGTAATAATGTTGTGTTTGCTTCTATGATAACTGTATTTTCTTTATCCTAACTGCCATAAAAAATCGTAACCTATTAACTATTTTGCAACTTTGTTTTTCTATTTCTTTTTGTAACTGTCATTAAAAAGTGAGAAAAATTTATACCTATCAACCTTTTTATAGTTTATGGATAATATGTTGAAATAAATGTGTCTTGTACGGCTGAAAAAAAACAACCACTGATCATAAGTATCGCCTTAAAAAAAATGGGATTCCATAGGCTATGCCTAGAAAACCAAACATGACCGAATTGTAATCGATTGCCAGAATTCTGAGTCAGCCCTTGATGAATTATCGACCTTCATGCCCAGGAAATGCGGTTTACTGATGTCTGTCAATTCCAAATCCCAGAGAGCCCAACAAATAGCTTTCATGTACACATAAATTTCACAAACTCAATCTTTACATACCCTCCATTAGGTCGAATAAATCCTAATATGTTTTAACTTGTCTTCGACAATCAACTTAAAATAAAATAAAATAAAATAAAAGATGACCCGCCGTCACCTATAAACTTGATAATGAAAATACATTTATTTGCAAGAAAGCGTTGATCAACCACTAGAGAGAGGAGAAATTCAACTCTTCAGCCGATTTAGGAAAATGGATCATTAATAATTATATATATATATATATATATTTGTGTATAATATGAAAACTCAATAAATTGTGGTGGTCCAATCATAACAAGATTAATACCATCAAGGTTCTAAATTTGCATACGAGGGTTTGATATCACTTGCTATAAAAGATAAACCTTTTGATTTCTATATAAATGTCCAAATCCCATATGCGAAATTAGGATGCTATTGAAAATATAGGGTAAATTACATTTTTAGTATCTGTATTTTTATACTTTTTCACTTTGGATATCTATATTTTTATTTTTTACACTTAAATAATTTGTGTTTTGAAAAATTAAGAAAACCCAACTCTGTTGGCATTCATTAACTCTAAAAGAACCAAGGAAACGTAAAACTGATTGAAGGGAAAAAAAAAAAAAAATCAACGATTGAATTATATGTTGAACCGGTTATTCAGTGCACTTAATGCTCACGACTACTTGTGAGTTTCAAAACTGCCTTTTCACACAGGCATACATTTTTTTCTTTTAAAGGGGATGAGTTCATTAATAATTTATAACATGATGGAATTTGAAACAAAATGAGTATATGAATGGAAAAAGATTGAAAAAGCGTGCTAATCGCATGTAAAAATACATCTTTCTACTATCGTCATAGCGATTTCACAAAATTGGGCAAAATCCGTTGCAATTTGATTTATGTTCATCATAGATTGCTAAGAGATTTACACAAGATTTGTTAACCTCTGATGAAGGAAAATAACAACAACAAAAAGAAAGAGTAAAAAATAAAGGGTAAAAAAAAAAAAAGACAAGATAGATAAGAAAAAATTGAATATTAGGCTAAACTCAAGAGGGAGGGTGAATTGAGTTATAGGACAATATGTAATTCTTTTTTAAAATTTGCAATTTAAATGTAATAATAAGAGCGATCAAAACAACGATAAAATAATAATAAGTACAGAAATTAAAGGATATAGGGATAGAAAAATTCAAGCTCATATATAACGTAGAGTTCGAACCACACCCTAATTTCTACGGACTCACAATGTCTCCAACTAACAACTTCACACAACTTTATTAATTTCTTAACTCAATACTTTAAAAACTACACAAGTTTATACAATCTCTTTTACACATAGTTAACTCTAGTATAGTGCTTTTCTCTCAAGATTGCAAATGTAAGAACTTTCAAGCACTACAACTAGGTCTTTTTTTTATTATAAGTAAGTGTACAAGAGACAAATGAGAAGTAAAATAAGCTTAAGAATGTAAGAGAACATTTTTTAATTATAGGAGAATATCATATCTTTTTTCCCTTTAGTCGGATTGTTAAGCATTTATATCAACTCATTGAATTCTTTATGTTATCGCGCATTAAATACTTCAACGGTTACTTAGATCAGACTTACTAGCATACCGATACCTTTCCCTGACCAACAAATCGATAATAAATTACACTACCAGCAAGAGCATTGGCAAGTGAACCAACATGCCAGCTCCTTAAGGCCAGTGAGCCTTTTTTTGCGTTTTTCAAGGCTTTACACTGTTAGTTTAGTTATTTCTTAAGCCGTCATGCTAATTGGCTAAAAATCACCGAAAAATGCTTTTGACATCCAACAAACAAATACACTTTGCAATCTAACTTTAAAATCATTTAATCACCACTCAAAAGATTAAATTTCTCGTAGAAATGATTGATATACTTAATTATTAAGCAAATTAATCAATCTTATTCAATTATCTTAATATAGTTAAATAGAACTTAGTTTAATCATTCACTTTTGTTTTGTTCTCATCAAAATCAAGTAATGAACCTTAGATTCAACAATCTTCCCCTTTTTGATGAGGACAAAACTATTATATATCTAAAAACTCCCCCTCAATTTAACAATTAATCTCAAGATGTTTGATAATTGAATAAAATCGAGCGAAATGCTTATGTAATGAGAGAATTGATCCTGTTCATGATAACTTAGTATATTGGATATATCAAATTTTTAAGAGCTAAGTTACATTATAAGTCCAAAAAGTTAATAACTTGACCATTACTTTTAGGCTAATGACTTGAATCGAATGACTAGTGACTTGAACATTTCTCCCCCTTTGACCTCATCAAAAAGAGGAGGAGCCAAGCAGTGAAGAGGGAAAAGAATTCAAGTCAAAAAATCGGCTAAGTTCTAGCTTATACCACAGAGAATGCCTTTTGCAAGAAGAAGATCAAGGATACACAAGGCTCAAAAGGAGTAATAAAACAGCAAGCAATGACAACCAACTATAGCAAAACAAGTTCACTTAGGACAACAAATCAGCAAATATACCGCAAAAGCTACAAATATCTAATAGTAAGAGCAAGTCCATCAAGGACCAAAGTTCACAATACAACAAAATTATAAAGTAGCCAAAAGGCAAGAAGGATAGAAAGCTGAAGTGGATAACTAAGCGGTAAGAGGATCGTCATCCTGAGTTGGAGGAGGAAAAGGGCAAGAAGGGCAATGATAGTTCGGCTACAAATGATTGTAGAGCCCTTGAAACCCGCTGTGTAGATGATCATGCATATCTTCCCAGAGCTAATTGAAGCATATCTCTGAATATTGATAAAAGGGATGCTAAAATGCTAGAAGAGCAGCTAGATCAAGAGAAGGAATCCCATAATCAAGTGGAGGCTGGTGAGAAGATCCCTCAAGTGGAGGAGTAGCAACATGACTCTGATAGGAATTAACCCCCTAAGCCAATCACAAGAAACCGAGCTCGAGGACTCCAGGGGCTCATATAGAAAATACTGACTCTAAGCCATAGCTGAAACAGGAACTCCTCTCCCAATCTGACCCCTAGCCGACCTATCTGCTATATCCTCATGTGTGTTCAACATACACCTATCCAACGGCGAAGTCTTAATCCAGAAGATAGCCTAGAACCAGCTGAGTCGAGCTCTCGACCTAATCTACTAGCATCTGACTTCAAGACAACTGACTATTTTATTAGGTTGAATGGCTCTCAACCTGATCCAGATTAGGATGACCCCTGACTATAACGCATTCCCGTTTCCGCCTACACCATATCATATTCCTGATGTCCAGCTTCCAAGAGATACGTATCTTCTGACATAATATTCCGAAATGATTCTTTCTTTTCCATACTAAATATTATTTGCCTCTTTTACCCCTTTTAGTATGTCTTATGTAACTTAGTGTAGAATATCCTTTTGTCTTATCATACATGTAAAGAAATCTTAGTAGACAAATATATAAACTCTAACTTTCTTGTATACAGACTCATCCAACTTTCAATGCAGAATTATTCACTTGAGCAACCTTAGTGTTCTTATTATCATTCAACTCTTATCTATTCTCTTTAGCAAGAAGTAGTAGTGAGTGACCCTTCAATTTGGGTTGACATGTCATATTCGATGGATTGTTGGCCAAGTAGGATTGAGTGGTGTGTTATATCCATTCTGTAGCTGCCCGGACTTTGCTAGCTTTTTCTTTGCTCTTTTCAGTTCGCTTCGTTGTAGTGCCTCTCCGTGTATCCGACCCCGGAGACGCATAAGCTTAACCGGTATCAAAGTATGGTTCCACGAAGGAGTATATGAAGTTACAGTGAAGTTTTGGCTCACCTTACTGTTAGTGGCTGCTGTGTTCCTTCCATAACTACTGTAGTGTGCTTGTGTATTCATAAGTGTGGTTTCATTAATACCCTATTCTTACTCTGTTTTTCATTATGAAAATAGAGCAAGTTAGTCTCATTCTATTTGAGTAACTCTAGGTACTACAGTTATTAATAATTTGTTAATATGTTCGTAACGTATTATACTATGTCAGAATCGAGTATTAAAGGTGCCATTGGTGATGAGAGCAGTGGTGCTCAACTTGGTCTTGGTCATAATGGTAGTAATACCCCAGGGTCCATTGATAACAAACTTAATAGACTTATAAACCTTATTAAGAATCTAGTCACCGCTATGCAAGTTAATAGGTAACAACCCTAAGGTATACAGCAACAAAACCCCTAGGATGACGCCCTTGAGAGACATTTTGGTCAAGTCAATCAAACTAATCACCCAATTCAACCTTCTCAAGCTAGAGGAGCTACTAAACGAAGACTGTAGTGAAAGGAGATCGCGGAGGATGATGAGGAGCTGGATGTTGAAAGGTTTGGTGACAAAGAAGAAGTTGATTATTACCGAGCACAAGGACGAGAATGCCGAGTCCCTCGAGGACTAGACAATATCAAGGTACAAATCTTGCCCTTTAATGGAAGTAAAGATATAAATAAATACTTGGAATGGGAAGAGAAGGTTAAGAAAGTATTTGAATGTTATGGTTATAAGGATGTGGTCAAGGTCCAACTTGCTGCATTGGAGTTTACTAAGTATACTACCATGCATGTGGTGAAAGAATCTAAATGCAGCTAGGGCAAGAGACGAAAGACGAGGTGTTGGAATTTGGAATGAAATGAAAAGGTTGTTAAGAGGCATATTTGTGCTCAAAACTTATCTACAAGATATATTTGCAAAGTTACAGGAGCTATGCTAAGGAAGTCAATCTGTTGATGACTACGTAAAGGAATTCCAAATTTAATGATTCAAGTTAACGTGGAAAAGTTAGAGGCCTGTACAGTATCAAGGTTCATTTTTTTACTCAAGTATGAGATTCGCAATATTATAGAATTACAGAGATTTTATAATTTAGAAGAGGGCATCAAGATAGCATAAGGGGTCGAAAAGTAGAAGAGAAATGTTCCAAGCCGACTTAGGCCAACATTCTCCCGAACCCTAATACTATGCAAACATATTCAAGTTGAGCCAAGCAGGCCATACCAAGCCGATGAAAGGAATGACCGACCTGATGAACGCCAAGCAAACCAGTATAGTAAAGTAGGACAGTCAGGTCGAGTCAAGGCTAGGCCACCCCTGAGAATATATGAGAAGGGACAGACCTCTAGACGGATGTCTAACAAGGTGAAATACTTTAAATACTTAAGCTTCAAATACATGGCTGCTGAGTGTTCGAACCGACGTGTCATGGTGCTCCGAGGAGATGTAGTGGATAACACCGACAAAAGTAAACTTAAAGAAGAGAAGGACATTCAAAAGACGGAAGCCAAAGAGGAAGAGCAGACCTGTATCTATGTTGAATAGGGAGAAGTGATGACCCTAGTCTTAAGTTGAGTCTTATGTTCCCTGCCGAACATTGAGGAAGACTAGAGAGAGAATTTGTTCCATACCAAGTATATCGTCAAAGGCTAATTATGAACAATCATAGTGGATGGAGGAAGTTGCACTAATGTAGTTACACAATCATTTATGCAAAGGTTAGGTCTGCCGACCTTAAAGCATCCCCGACCTTACAAGCTACATTGGCTTCATGATAATGGTACTTTGCACGTGACTGAACAAGTGACCGTACCATTCAATATTGGAAATGTATACAGGGATGAAGTAGTATATGATGCCATCTCCATGGGAGCTTCACATCTGCTGCTTGGACAACCTTGGTTGTTCAACCGACGTGTTACGCACAACAAAAATAAGAACACCTATGCCTTTATTAAGGATGGAAGGAGGATAGTGTTGCAACCCTTAATCCATCTTAAGTAAATGAAACCTGTGATCAGCTCATACGAGCTCGCAAGAAAAAGGCCCTAGTGATGAGCCATAGAGAGCTCCACTCTACTGAGAAATCCGATAGACCGATGTTACCATTGGTTAGGAAACTGATGGAGATGAAGGAGTTACAAATGTCCTAGAAGAAATCAGAAGCTTGCTAAATGAGTTTTCTGACCTATTTCTGGAAGAACTGCCTAAAGGACTGCCACCAATCCAAGGAATAGAGCATTGTATTGATTTGCAACCAGGTACCACCCTGCCAAACCGACCTTCATATAGGATGAACCCCGAGCAAGCTGCCGAGCTGAAGAGATAGGTGAACGAACTCATTGAGCGAAGATATGCCAAGATGGTTCATGGTACATGTACATCGATAGCTAAGTAATCAAACAAATTACTGTCAAGTACAGATACCCGATACCGAAGCTCAATGACATGTTAGATAAGCTTAATGGTGCAAAGATATTTTCGAACATTGGTTTGCAAAGTAGCTACCACCAAATTCGCATGAAGCTAAGTGCTAAATGGAAGATCGCCTTCAAGACTAGGCATAGACTCTACAAATGTTTGGTTATGCCATTCGGACTTACGAATGTACCGAGTAAATTCATGAGGTTTCATGAACCATGTAATGCACCTTCTATTTGGAAGATATGTAATCGTATACTTTGATGACATATTAGTATATAGTACTGACTTGAATAATCATGTTCAACATCTTCGTAAAGTATTTGACATTTGCATGTTGAAAAGTTGCATGGGAATGTAAAGAAGTATACATTCTACTAGAGTGAGGTGATTTTCTTAAGGTTTGTAGTGTTAAGACAAGGAATCCAAGCAAATGAGGAGAAGATTCAAGCTGTTCTAGAATAGCCGACGCTAAAAAATGTCACTAAAGTCCGAAGTTTCCATAGCCTAGCTTCTTTCTATAGGTGATTCATTAAGGACTTCAATACAATAGTTGCCCCCTTGACCGAGCTAACAAAGAAGAATGAAGTGTTTAGGTAGAACGATTAAGCTAAGTAAAGCTTCAGGTAGATCAAGGAGAAACTCACATCGACATCTATCCTTTCACTACCATATTTTAACAAGCCCTTCGAACTAGAGTGCGACGCATCAGAAGTTAGAATCAGTGTTGTCTTGATGCAAGAACGACAGCCCATCGCTTATCATAATGAGAAACTTAATGGCCTAACCCTGAACTATTCCATGTATGAGAAGGAGATGTACTCCCTTTTCTGAACCCTTACTATTTAGCAATATTATTTACTACCGCAAGGGTTTGTTATTTATAAAACCATGAGTCTCTGAAACATTTAGGGAGTCAAAACAAGCTTTCTAAGAGGCAAGCTAAGTTGTTAGAGTTCATGGAGAGTTTCTCATACATCATTCGACACAAGAAGGGAATTGAAAATGTGGTCACCGACGCTTTGTCACAATGATAAGCCTTGTTGACTACTTTACAAACAAAATTATTAGGATTCTCACTAATTACCGAGCAATATGCTCATGATTCTCATTTCAGCCCTATCATAGAATTGTGCAAGGATGGAATTGCTATCAAGGGATATTATCTCAAGGATGGCTATCTATTTAAGGACTATAGGCTATGTATTCCAAACTACTCCATACATGAATTGTTGGTCCGAAAAGCTCACAACAGTGGACTTTCGGGCCACTTTAGGGGGGTCAAGATAGCTAATTTGTTAAAAGAGAATTTTTACTGGCTAAGGATGTCCATAAGGTAGTCAGTTGTTGTAAAGTGTATAAGCATGCTAAGGGGAAGAGAGAACCCTATGGAAAGTGCATGCCTCTACCAATGCCTACCTTACCCTGTGCCAACCTCAACATGAACTTTATCCTAAGGTTGCCCCAGACATTTAGAGGGAAAGATTCTATTTTTGTTATAGTAAACTGTTTCAGTAAGATGACACACTTCATTTTATACCATTAGACTAACGATACTTTATATATTGTCAATCTGTTTTTGTAGGAGGTTGTCTGACTACATAGAGTACCAAAGACTATTGTCTCAGATTAGGACACAAAATTTTGAGCTATTTCTAGAAGACTTTTTAGAGGAGACTTAGGACTAAACTAGTGTTTAGCTCTAGTAGCCACCTTCAGACTGATGGCCAGACTGAAGTGGTGAATAGGACACTAAGCAATCTGCTTAGAGCTATTGTAGATAAGAACTTAAAGAATTAGGATTTGTGTCTACTAGTCGTGGAGTTCGCATACAACCAAACTATTTATAGCACTACAAGAAAGAACCCATTTGAGGTTATCTATGGCCTTAACCCAACCATTCCCCTAAGCATGGTCAGCACCCCAATAGCTACTGAAAAGAGTCAATCCGAAGTTGATCGAGCTCGAGAATTACATAAACTACACCAGTCCGTAACAAAGAAGATCACTAAACTCAATCAAAGGCAACAAGAGATTAATTGCTGAGGCCACCAAACTGTTTCTTTCCAACCAAGAGACTTACTATAGATTCACCTCAATCGAGAGTGATTCTCACACTTAAGACAAAGCAAACTATTACCTCAAGTTGATGGCCCATTCAAGGTCTTGAAGAAGATCAACCACAACACCTACTAAATCGAGTTACCTGATGACTATGGTGTCTCCTCTACCTTCAATATGTTCGATCTAATTCCCCATTAACCAATAGCAGAACACCCTATGAGCACCTTAGAAGAACGAGCAAAAACCGCTTCAAATTTTAGGACAAATCTTTCTGACCCCCAAGCAAATGATAGGAATCAACCCCTTGGGCAGATCACAAGAAGCTAAACTCAAGGACTCCAAGGGTTCGCACAGAAAATACTAACTCCGAGCCATAGCCAAAACGGGGACTCTTATCCCGATCCAACACCTAACCAACCTATCTAAAAGATCCTCATATGTGTTCAACATGCTTATGCCCAACAACGAAGTCTTAATCCAGAAGATAGCCTAAAACTAGCCGAACCAAGCTCCCGACTTAATCCATTGGCGTCTAACTTCAAGATAGCTAACCTTTTTGCTAGGCTGAATGGCTCCAAACCTAATCCAAATCAGGTCGGCCCCTAACTGTAGCATATTCTTGTTTCTACCTAGGTCATATCATATTCCTAATGTTCAACCTCCAAGCAACACGTATCTTCTAATACAACATTCTAGAATAATTCTTTATTTTCGGTACCAAATATTATTTGTATCTTTTACCCCTTTTAATATGTCTTATATAACTTAGTGTAAAATACCCTTTTGTCATTTCATACATATAAAGCAACCTTAGTAAACGAGTATATATACCCCCATTTTTTGTATATGGAATCATCCAACTTTCAATAAAGAATTATTCACTTAAGCAAACTTAGTGTTCTCATTATCATTCAACTCTTATCTATTCTCTTTAGCACGGAATAATGGCAAATGACCCTTCAATTAGGGTCGGTGTGTCATATCCGGCAGATTATCGGCCAAGTAGGATTAGGTGATATGTCATATCCATTCTGTAGCTACCCAAACTTTGCTATCTTTTTCTTTGTTTTTTTCAATTCACTTTTGTAGACACCTAATTTTTGCCCTTCTATAGTCTAATTTTTATTTTTACAAAAAGGGTCCTAATTGAAAATAATAATAATAATAAAAAATTAATTAAATTAACAAAAATTGACAAATAATGAAAATACCAAAAAAAAATAAGAAAAGGAAAAATTATAAAGATTTCGTAGATTTTTATGAAGTAATTTATATTAGGAATAATTAGTTTTAGTGTTAGTTTTAGTTTTAGTTTTAGTTTAGTTGAAAATTTTAGCTTAGGGATTCAGATTAGTTTAAATATAATTTAATGGTAATGAATGTTAAGAAATAGGTCAACGGCTTAATGGATAAGTAGCGGAGTGTTTAGGTGGATTTAGTTAGAGGTTACGGGTTCGAGTCTCAGCAGACATTTATGTCTTTATTTTTTAAACTTTGCAGAAGCGAGACGAAAATCAGTTTTATATCTAATCAAATTATATGAATATTAGTTAAATCAGATTTGAATTAAATTTGAATATAATTTAATTAACGAATCATATGATTTGACTAGATTATATAAGCACTTATTGCAGAAACTAGAAACACAAACAACTCATCGCAGTTCATCCAACAACAGCATCAAGCATGGACCAGGCGCGGCGCGTCCTTGTAGCAACAATTCACAAACTGCTGTACGACTCAACCGACAAGTCCACGCTCTAACCATTGACGGTCTGGATAGCAACGATCACGTCCACGTACGGGCGAAACTAACAATAGCAGCAAGTCTGCCAACTAGCTTTACAAAGATTAGATAAACGTTTAAGTAAATAATCATTTAATAGTAGTTATTTAAATAGGGATGTGAATATTAGTTTAAGAACCGTTAACATTAGTTTTTGTTATATATAGATCTGTATATTTTACTAGTCAAATATAATATAATGTGTAAGTATGTTGATATAGAGGTTTTAGTATTAGTTTTCACGTAAACATATTATATGGAATTATTTTATTTTAGTAGTTCATTATATATATTAGTTTAAGTTTGGCATTGGGTTGTTTTAAAATTTCTCATTTAGAAAAGTTATTTTCTTTTTAGAAAAAATAATAAAACCCTTTTTTTCTTAATTTTAGGGCTTTTAGAGCAAAATTTTTATAAAACAATAACATTTAAGAATTAGGACCCTTTTTTGTAAAAAAAAAAAAATAAATTACACATTTGTTAAAAACACGCTCGAACCCACTATTCAGACCAATTCTATAGTTATGCGCATGATAAGATGGGGATCCAATCTGTTCCTTTTCATCAGCATTACGTGCTTAGCCTTACAGGTATGTAATAGTGGTTTTTAATTATTGTCTATAAATTGTTTTATTTTATTTTTTTATCTCACTTGGTATATGCATAGTTATTTTTAAAACTTGTACTAATTTTTATTTTATTTTATTTTTATCACGTCTTTAATTGCTAGTAATTAGTTATAACATTAGTGTCTAGTAAACATATGTTAAGTTAAGTTTTAGTTTATTTATTTTTTATTATTATTATTATTTTAGATTTCATGTTGTCAAAATGATATTTTTATAAAATCTCATATTTTACAAAATCTTGTTTTTTGCATATTGTATTAATTTAGAAAAATCGCATTAGGCACGTAAGTTTTTCTAAATAAAAAAATCATTGATGTTCATAAAATAAAAAAAAAAATCTTTAATTGACTTATTTTCTATAGTTAGACATCTTTTCCATAGTTTAGGCTTGTTTTCTATAGTTTAGATGTCTTTTTCATAGTTTAGATGTTTCTTCCATAGTTTATATGTCTTTTTCATAGTTTAGGTTTTTTTTCTATGATTTAGACATCTTTTCTATGATTTAAACATCTTTTTTATGATTCAGATTTTTTTTCTATGATTTAAAAATCTTTTTCACAGTTTAGATATCTTTTCTATAATTAGGAAATTTTTTTCTTTCTTTCTTTGTTAATGTTTTAAGCATATTTTCTATATAAAAGTTTCATCATGTAGAATATTGCATATTTCATAAAATCTTTAGGGCTTTTCTTGAAAATAAAAAAATTATCACCCTTTTATTTTTAAATAAAAATTTTAATTTGGCACTTTTCAAAAATTAAGTTTTTAGGTTTTTTTTTAATTAGGAAAAAAAATTAGGCTTCTAGGGATTTTTCTTAATAAAAATAAAATGGTTAATAAAAACTCAAATTCAACCAATCATTTTTTATTAAAAAAAAACAACACATTAAAGTTTTCAGAAAGAACTACGATCGTCTGATCCCGACTAGCAGGTATGTAGGCACCTTCGAGGCGACGATAAAATCTGTAAAAACCTAGGTTTTTTTTTCTTTTAATTTTATTTATTTATTTTTTATTTTTTTAAATATTACAATTAAAAGAATAATCCTAATTTCGGTAAATAGATAATGGCACCCGTTAAGGGTTTAATAAGTTAGCCCCCGAACTTGAAACCCTCTGATTCTTCATTTAAAATTGAAATCGAAGATCAGTAGCCAAATCGTAATCAATCCACCCAATTGGTTACGGTTTCTTTTTCTTTTCTCGACTCTGGTGGGGTGGCGACTCCAAAAATAATTTTCAATAAAAAACCAGAATTTCTCAATTTCTTTAGTCAATAATTAATATTAAATAGGTAAGGGTTTAGTATTAATCAAGAAATGAGAAATCAATTTTAAACAAAAATCGAAAAATCAAACTCGACAACTTCGTTATGGTGCCTCTCTGTGTATCCGACCTTTGAGATGCATCAGACTTAGAGCTACACCAGAGTAAATATGAGCACTAGGACTACCTGACTCATTAGAAGATGTAATAGAATCCTGTAGACTACGCTTAGAGCTAAGATTAAGAGGAGGAAGGTCTTTCCTCTTAACCCAATTATTCCCCATTTTCTTCCAAATCCCCCTACAAATATCAATCAATTCAAGGTGCTTAACCCGAGCAACCTGTAGAGGTGAAGGAAATTGTACACCCTTTCTAATAAGCAACTAAGTAACCAATCGCCCAAAGTAAAGGAAGGCTTGAGATGGGTTATTGGTAACATGTTTAAAGGACTGAACTACGATATTGAAGAAGTTAATCTGCTTATTCATGAGCAAATAATATAGATTCCATAAATCTTGAAGGGTGACATTAGATTGTTGGCCTCGACGAGGGTAATAGTTATGGATTACAATGTGGTGAAGGATTTTGGTCCTAAGATCTAGTAAGATAGATGCTAAATTTTGTGTCTTTCCCCAGCATCCTCTAATACCCTTATATCTAAAGACTCGGTCATAGAACTTTGCCTCCATAATAATTAACATTCACTTTCGTTCGTCCAATAATGGCACCAATAAGGTTATAGATATGCTCAGGAGTAATAGTGATTAAAGTACCATAAACATATGTGTAAAAAACACTACAATGCATTTCATCACTTGGATTCATTTTCAATTTAGGCTGACCCTGATCATTTAGAGAATCCAATATGTTACAATAAAAATACTTAAGAGTGTCATCATATACCTCATTGGGAAGCTGAAGGATGTCAAGAACATGGTTCGTGATGACACTAGGAATAACTGTAATTTGAAACTCCTTGAATACCTCCAGCAGATAAAAGATGCCGGTATTGACCTTAAGATTGGTAAATTTTTCAAAACTTTGAGTGTGTTGTCGTAAGGGGAAAAGGTGGTGATTGTAGGTCGAGGGTGCAAAACTATGAGCAACGTACAGTACCATAGGTGTTTAAAGAGGTATATGTAAAAGAGATGGGTATGGGCATATACGATGAAGAGGATGAAGGAGATGGGTAAAAGTGTATATGATAGTAGGTAGAAAATATGGGTGATGGAAGCCGGAGTGACGGTGGAGGCATATGGATGGTGTGTGGTGATGTAATGATTGATGGCTATAGTTAGAGAGAGAAAGTAATGAGAGGAAGAAGAAGAAAGAGAGATTAGACGAAGTAAGGAGAAGAATAGAAAGTTGAAAGAGTTAAGAGTTGATTAGTGGAAGAAAAATGAGATTTTGATGGAGGAGAGATGGTAGATTGAAGAGAGAGAAAGGAGCTAAGGTTTAAAGGAAGAGAAAGGGACTTTTGGAAGAAGATGGAAGGATAGAGAGAGGGTTCAGCACAACTTTAAGTTACGCCTGGAAATGGATGAACCGGCATGCTAGGGGAACTGACATACCGGTTAAGGAAACAAAACGCATGCAATTTTATTATGGAGAAGAGCATACTGGCATGCCAGTTATATGAACAGAATCAAAATGAATTACTATTTTTATAGGGTATATCGGTAAGCCGATGGTAGTGGATAGTGGCATGCTAGTTAAGGGATCACAACCAAATTTAATTTGATATCAAGGAAAGTATACCAACTAGCCAAAGCTTGGGGGCACTAGCATGCCAATTGTCTACAATTCTGTAGAAAATCAAGTAAGTCCTCTTTATTGAGCCAAGTTACCAATTCAAATTGATTTGTAGTAATTTAATGATCATTCTAATACTTTAAACAAGTTTATTTAAGTCTGTTAAGGCTTGAAAAAACTAAATTTAAGTGAGATTTTAAAATTTAGCCAAATCAAACTCTAAAGCCTATGAATAGTTTAATTAAGAAGAAGAGGCATATATAAGCAAGACATGTGAATAGCCATTGAGTTTTTGTGCACCAATACTCCAAGCAATTTTCAAACACATATTTGAGCATTATAAGAGCAAATTGTAGCCTTGTGGATCTATAAAATGCAAAATCACTATATGAGTTCCTTAAGATCAAGGCTAATCATGTAAATAAATAGTGACCAAGTAGAGATTCTTCCATAATTTCAAGATAAATTCATGCTTCCAAGTACAATGGAAGTTGTTAAGGAGCACAATGACTCATGATCAAATCAAATAGCATTCATATTGGCACAAATAGGTAAAAAATGCTCCTCATTGCACTTTAGACCCTAATAAAGGTCTAGAGGAGTTAATTATGCACAAATTTTAATTTAAGCTAGTTTAACCATTCAAGCATGATTTAGGGAAGAAAATAAACATGTGAGACCCAATTTTGGGCGTGAAACCCGATACATGATAAATTTGTGTATGTGTGAACTTGATTACTATATAAATGACTTCAAGCATGCCTAAAACATGCCAACTGTGATATTTAATGTATAAAAACCATATGATCATGTTTCTTATACCTCATAGTGTGAATTTTGCCAATCAACCTACTTAGCATGTTATTTTTACTCAAAAAATGCTATCTTAGTTCTTATGTATCTAGCACTCGTCTTGCATGATCATTCCCAATTCTCTTCTTAGAGTGTAAAATCTTTCCTCACTCAAGGGTTTAGCGAAGATATCAACTATTTGATTGCTAGTATCAATAAATTCTAAACAAATATCATTATTTTGCACATAATCACAAATAAAGTGATGTCTAATTTCTATATGCTTAGTTCTAGAATGTTGAATTGGATTTTTGGTTAAGTTTATAGTACTTGTATTATCACATTTTATTGAAACGTTGGTGAATTCTAAACCATAGTCAATCAATGTTTGCTTCATCCATAATACTTGGGTACAATAACTACTAGCTGTTGTATATTCAGCCTCAATAGTAGAGAGTGCTACTGAGTTTTGCTTCTTTGAATGCCATGATACTAACGAGTTACCAAAGAAATGACATGTACCACTTATGCTTTTCCAATCGACTTTGCAACAGGCGAAGTCAACATCGAAATATGTAATAAGATCAAATGAAGTGAACTTAAGATACCACAAGCTAACTTCAATGGTACCCACAAGATACTTGAAAATGCATTTGATAGCATTCAAGTGAGATTCTTTAGGGCAAGATTGAAATCATGCATATAGATAGACAACAAACATGATATCAAGCTTAGATACAATTAAATATAGAAGACTTCTTATCATGCCCTTATCTTTTCATAAATATTCTTTCCACTCTCGTTTTTATCAAGATTTAGAATAGTATTCATTGGAGTTGACTTAGTCTTACAATTTTCCATTTTAAACCTTTTTAAGAGCTCCTTAGTATATTTAGCTTAGTTAATGAAGGTTCCATCTTTGGTTTGTTTAACTTGAAGACCTAAGAAATAGTTGAGTTCTCCCATTATACTCATTTGAAATATATTTTTCATGCATTGGACGAAATCATTAACTAAATCCATCTAAGTAGCACCAAACATAATGTCATTAACATATATTTGAACAATTAGTATATGATTATTGTGTTGTTTAATAAATAATGTTGTGTCAATTTTTCCTCTAGTGAATTCATTATTTATCAAGAAACTACTCAATCTTTCGTACCTGCTCTAGGAGCTTGCTTTAGTCCATACAAGGTTTTATCAAGCTTATATACATGTTCTGAGAATTCACTATCCTCAAATCCTGGTGGTTGCTCTACATTAACCTCTTCTTTGATGTAGCCATTTAGGAAGATACTTTTAACATCCATTTAATGTAATTTAAATTTTGATGTAGCCATTTAGGAAGATACTTTTAACATCCATTTAATGTAATTTAAAGTCTTTATATGTGGCAAATGCTAAAAGCATTCTAATGGCCTCTAATCTAGCAACTGGAGCAAAGGTCTCATCCAAATCAATTTCTTCTTTTTGGTTGTAAGCTTTTGTAACTAGACGTGCCTTGTTTCTTATTACTATTCCGGTTTCATCTAACTTGTTTTGAAATACCCATTTAATTCCAATTACTAGTCTATCTTTTGATTTAGACACTAATTTCCATACCTTATTTTTAGTAAATTGATTAAGTTCTTATTGCATAGATTGAATCCAAAATTTATCTTTTAGAGCTTCATCTACATTTTTTTGTTCAAGTTGAGATAAGACCACTACATTACTTAAATTCTTAAATGGGGCTCTAGTTTGCACCCTAGTAGATGGTTCTCCTATTATTAGATTCTTAGGGTGATTTTTCACAAACTTCCATTCTCTAGGTAAATCTAGGCTAGAGTTGTTAAAAATTCTAGCTTGCCTAAAGGATTCCTTCTCAATTGGATTAGATTGATTATAGTTAAGATCAAGACCATCCAGATGAGCACTAATGTTCTTTATTTCATCATTAAACTCTTTATATGCATATGTATCATCAAATGCAACATGAATTGATTCTTCTACAACAAGAGTTCTTTTCTTATATACTCTATATGCTTTACTAGTAAGTGAATAACCAAGAAAGATGCCTTTATCTAATTTTGAATCAAATTTTCTTAATTGTTCCTTTCTATTATTAAGAATATAACATTTTGTTCCAAATGAATGAAAAAATAATATGTTAGGCCTTTTGTCTTTCCAAAGCTCATAGGGAGTTTTCTTAAGAATTGGTTTTATGAAAACGCAATTTAATATGTAACAAGCCATATTAACAAATTTGGCCCAAAAATACATAGGTAGGTTATTATCACAAAGCATAATCTTAACCATTTCAATAAGGATCCTATTCTTCCTTTCAACAACTCCATTTTGTTGTAGAGTTCTACGTGCCGAGAAAGTATGTTCTATTCCATTTTTATTACAAAAATCTTCTATTTCATGATTTTCAAATTCTCCCCCATGATCACTTCTTATCGAGATAATAAGACCTTTTTCATTTTGGGCCTTCTTGCTATAATTGAAGAATACATGATACATTTCATCTTTGTTTGCCAGGAAGAAGGTCCAAGTGTATCTAGTGAAGTTATCAACTATGATTAAGGTATATCTTTTTTCTCCTAAACTTAAGGTTTAGGTTGAACCAAATAAATCCATATATAATAATTAGAGTAGCCTAAAAGTTAAGATGGCATCTTTTGATATGAAAAATGAATTGGTTTGTTTGTCGTATTGACATGCTTGACAAGTTCCATCTTTATCAAAACTAATCTTCAGTAATCTTTTAACAAGATTCCTTCTGGCTAGTTTTGATAAGACATCCATACTAACATTTCCTAATTTCTTATGCCACAACCAACTATCATTATTTTGAGCAGATAAAGAAATTCCAAGAGAACATGAAAACATATTGAAGTTTATTTTATAAATGTTTCCTAGTCTATATCTTTCAAAACAAATTTGGTCATTGTTAATATTTTCAATAGAACATTTTGATATAGAAAAGATTACTTTGTATCATATATCACACAATTGAATAATACAAAGTAAATTATGTTTCAAATTATCAACAAGTAACACATATTTAATAGTAAGATCATTAGGATTAAGTTTTCAATTTCAAAACGACCTAGTTTGTCAATCATACCTTCATCATCCTTTGCCTCGAGTTTTAGTTTTTTATTTCCCTTTCAAAATTCTCTTTGGCTTCTTTTAATTTCCTATTTTCATCCATCAATTCATTGTTTCTAATACTTAGCTCTACATTTTCCTTTATCAATTTCTCATTTTCAATTTTCAAGTATTCTTTATATTCTTCTAATTTTTCTTTTGCATCGACTACTTTACTGTATTAACTTTTGATAATATCAAACTCATAGCCTACTTCACTCATCATTTGCTTAAAGAATTTATTTTTCTTTTGCACTTTTATGAATTCTTTCAACAACTCATCATACATACTCCTAATTTCATCAAAGGAAGAGTTATGTGAAGGAGAGCATACCTCATCATTGAGAACCATGAAGCAAGTTTCATTGTCAAAGTCACTAAAATCCCCATCACTCCAAATAGCTATCATAGCTTTCTTTCTAGATTCTTTATTAGCCTTCTTAAGTAATGGATAATATTGTTGAATATGTCTCTGCTTTTGACAATTGTAGCATTTGATGACTTCTCTCTTCTCCTTCTTGAACTTAGAAGGTGATCTATTTCCATCCTTATCTTTCTTAATCGTTTTGTGAATTTCATGAACTTTTTAAACTTCTTTGCTAACATTGCAACCTCATTATCGTCTTTACTTGAGTTTTCCTCCATGACTTTTAGAGCAATTGGTTTCTTCCTAAAATCCTCTCCTTATTTTTTTACCATCTCATGTGCCTTGAGTGTTCTAACGAGTTGCTCTTCTGACATTTCATTGAGATCATGAGCTTCCTTGATAGCGGTTCTCTTGGCTTTCCAATCTCTTGGCAAAGACCTAAGAATTTTAGAATTTATCTCAAGATTAGTAAATGTCTTTCCAAGAATACTCAAGAGATCAATGATATTGATAAACCTATTATGCATCTTATTGATTGTTTCATTTGGATCCATCCTAAAGTTTTCAAATTGTCCACATAATAAGCTTATTTTTTTATCCCTTACTCTACTAGTTCCTCCATATGTGCTTTCTAATTCATCCCATATTCCTTTGGCACTTTTACATGTACACATCCTATTAAAATTATTTTCATTTATGATACAATGCAAAATATTCATAGCAAATTTATTTAGATCAAGTAATTTCCAATCATCCCCGAGCAGTCTCTTTCTTCTTTTCTTTCTATCTTAAATGGTTCTTGATTAACTACATGCTACAATAGTCTATTTTGTGCTTTCAAAAATATAAACATCTTACATTTCCAATATGAATAGTTGCTACCAGTTAAGAGAGGAGGCCTATTAATTGCTTGTCCTTTTAAAAAACCTAGCGCATTAAGTGCTACGATCTTCACTCTAATATGTGGTTTAGTAAGTGATTAGAAACTAGCTTAATACCAATTTAAGAACACTAGGCTAAATTGAAAAGGGGGGATGAATTGAGTTCTAAGACAATATACAATTCTTTTCTAATATTTTCAACTTAAATGCAATAACGAGAGTGATCAAAACAACAATGAAATAATAATAAGTACAAAAATTAAAAGAGATAGGGATAGAGAAATTCAAGCCCAGATATAACGTAGAGTTCGAACCGCCCCCTAGTCTCCACGGACTCATAATAGCCCTAACCGAAGATTTCACACCACTTTATTAATTTCTCAACTTAATACTCTAAGAGCTACATAAACTTACACAATCTCTTTTACACACAACTAACTCCAGTATAGTACTTTTCTCTCAAGACTGTAAATGTAAGAACTTTTAAGCACTACAACTAGGTCTCTTCTTATTTGACTGCAAGCAAGTGTACAAGAGACAAATAAGAAGTAAAATAAGCTTAAGAATGTAAGAAAATGTCTTTTAATTGTAGTAGAATATCATATCTTTTTTCCCTTTAATCAGGTTGTTGAATATTTATATCAACTTATTGAATTCTTCCCGTTATCGTGCATTAAATACTTCAACGACTAGTTAGATGAGACTTACCAACATGGCAATACCTTGCCCTTACTGGCAAGTCGAGTAATAAATTGCACTACCAGCATAAGTATAGGCAAGTGAACCAACATGCCAGCTCCTTAAGGTCAACGAGCTTTTTTTTTTTATGTTTTTGAAGGCTTTACACCATTAGCCTGATTCTTCCTTAAGCCATCATGTTAGGCCAAAAATCACCTAAAAATACTTTTGACAACCAACAAACAAATACACTTTGCAATTTAACTTCAAGATTATTTGATTACCACTCAAAAGATTGGATTTCTTGTAGAGATAATTGATATACATAATTATTAAGCAAATTAATCCATCTTATTCAATTATCTTAATATGGTCAAGTAAAAATTAGTTTAATTATTTACTTTTGTTTTGTTCTCATCAAAATAAATTAATAAACCCTAGATTCAACAAAAGTTGCACTCTTCTTTCCCCGTACCTTCAATAGAATTCATATACTAAGTTTATCTTCTGTACCGAAGTGCTCAACTTAAAAGCTATCCAACGACGAGCTTTCCGGATGAAAAAGAAAGAGCAATGAAATTCAATTGATCTTTTTCATTTGTTTTCTTTTATTTGTTTTAGTTTTTTTTTTTCCTGTTTGAATAAACAAATGCTAACAAAGTTGAGTTTTTCTTAATTTTTCATAACATGGGTCACTTAATTGTAAAATATAAAATTACAAGTACCAAAAGTGAAAAAGTGTAAAAAACATAAGCACTTAAGGTGTAATTTAGTCTGAAATATAATAATATGAAACAATTGCAAAAGCCTACTCACTTGAATGATTACGATTCTAAAAAGCAATCTATATTGGGCTATGATACCACATTAAATAATTTTTCATGATATCATATATGAATTTAGAACACCATATATAAATAATCATGTAATGCTTTTAATGTGTGTGACTAGATGTTTCTCTTCTTCTCATTGCTATGGCTTTTAATGAAATTAGCCAATTAGGTTTTGTCAAGAAGTGATGGAAAGGAATCTAGCCTATTTATAAGAATCTAATATGGTTAACTATTAGGATTAAGGCTTGTACTAAATTGTCTATCTACATATTTAAATAAGATTTAGACGAGGTCAACATATAAATGGATCGAATAAATAATTTAATCTAATTAATATATCTTATCAAACTATGATCATTTGATCTTAATTTTATGCAATCAATGATTGATCAATAAATTGGAAATTTTTTTATCATCATATACACTGTATAAAATAAATGGTTGTATATGAAAACCTAATATGAAGCTCAATTGTTGCTATTATAATTATTATTCATTTTATTACAGTGATCTAAAGGCAATATGTGAAATATAGTTTATCAATATTTATATAATACAACAGAATCAATAAATACACACTTTTGACAATTGAAACTTACAATGAACATCACGATTAACTACTAATCCATATGATGTGTTTAAATATGTTTTGGAGGCAAAAAGCTATATATGTGTGTATGTATGTATCGGAATAAATCTTAGCATAATACAATATATTAATATATTTGGTATTATTATATATTGAATGTAAATTATTAAGCAAGCATTATGATTGTATATGGTATAATAATATTAGTAATTTGATTATTAATTCACATAAAGCTATGTAGTTATATACTTATATATACATATAGATATATAGAATAAGCCGTAAGATGCACAAATGCTATGAACACTATAGAGAGTAAGTTGGAAGATGTTATTTTATGAGCTCAAGGTCTAGGGTTTAGTACTCGTGGTTGTAGACCTTATGTCATAATTCTATTCTCTCTATGGACAACATGTCCAAATGCTAACTTGTAATGTCAACTTGTCTTGTACAAACCTTAATCGAAAACTACCTAGGCTTTGATTTTAAAGCTTAATATCCATCCAACTAAACTAAATAGACTAGACCAATAACTTGCTTCATAGAATAGAAAGCTAATTTAGCGGGTCATTTACAATCCAGCTTTAATCTATGACTTGTAAGAGCCTAAATTTGTTCCTTTTGTAAACTCTAGAAATACTCCATAGTTTTATACATACGATACGACCCTAATGGCATCTTTACATTCTAGCCCAATCCTGCCTTCGAAGTTATGTTTTATCCAAGTTGTTTTTCTTTTTCTTTTCTTTTTTTTTTTTTTTTTTGGTAATTGTCTAAGTTTTATAGCACAATTTTTCCTTTGTTTATAATTATATTTATATGTATATCATATGCTTTCACACATTAAGCAAAAACAATTGAAAATAAGATCTATACTAAAGCAAGATGGGATATATGGGATGTTTCGTATTGTGGAAAAGTAGTAGGCCTTGTTGAATAAATGATAAAAAAAATAAAAATGATTTTTATTCTTAGAAAGGAAGAAATCAATTTCTTGTTCTTCATAGGAAGTATCCATAATTGCTAAGCATCACATTGAGTACCCCCATCACCTTCTCACATAAGTTGTCTTCACAAGACGTTAAAATGTGAAAAGCTTCATGAAACTACTATGATAATAATCAATAGTAAGAAAGTTTTTATTATAATAAACATCTAAAAAAGTTCAAAAAACATTTGCTATGAAATAGCTATATGTACAACCAAAATAACAAAAATGGACAACAAAGCTATTTTGAACAAACTCAGCATCGTTTCAACTGATTTTTATGTTCGACAACCATTGCCTTCTTATTGATTCCAAATTGTATTATTTCTTTAATTAGTTTGTTTTCAATTTCATGGATGACCTTTGATCATCTGTACTAATTTACTCAAAGTTATAAACCAATCAATACAACAAAGTATTTATAAGTGTTTGATAGTAGTTATGACATTTCATTTGTCAAGGAAAAATGAATGGCAAGAAAAGCCATTGGAAGTCAAGGAAAAATTTTGTTAAGTCCAACTAAAATCATTGTCTACATTTATTGCTTCCACACAATTCATTTAGTAGGGGGTAACATGCCGTTGCACAAATCAGTTGATGGCTTTCATATTAGAGACGAAAAACCATTTTCTGTCTTTCTTCCTTCCCATTGCACTTCGTCAACGTATCCATATCTCCTTTTTTTTCACATAAAGTCTTGGAACGATCTATTGAATGAAATTGTTTGGAACTATGCACTTTATTTGCAACCACCATAAAGGTGACCCACAACTACAAAACATTAAGTAATTTTGTTTAGAAGTCAATAAGTTACTCATTTCATTCATTACCTTTCTCTTTTTAACTACAAACGAGATGTTTATCGAGGGGGGGGGGGGGGGGGGGGGGGGGGGAAGTGCTAACAAGATGTGCTATTATCTTATGCTCAATTTAAATTTTTTTTCTAACTACATTATATCAATACTTGGTAGAAGGGAATCTGTAACTCAGTCCATCCAACTAGGAAAACTATCTTAACTCTATCTAATTAGTATATTTGATTCATAATATAGTCCGTATCATGCTCCATAATTGAAAATGTAATAACTAACACTTAACACAAATGTAAAACATAAGCACAAAAAATGTCTCTTTATAATCAAATCATTATAGCAAGTCTAATAATAATAAACCATAATCTGCAAATAAAGTCTACCAAATATTCAAACTTAAAATTCATTTATCTCTTAGTAGTAAAGGTCTCCATAAATAAGCTTTCTCAAATCAACTATGCCTAATGATCCGATTTATCTCCATAATATTTTAGGTCTTCATCAACGTCAGCATTTTTCCTAAACCCTTAGTATGCCATACCTAAGATAGTAAAAAAGGTCTACAATAATCACATCCCCTATATGTGTGCGTATATGTGTATGTGTATGTGTGTATGTATGTGTATATAGCCTCAAAAGGAGTAAACTACTGTCCCCTACATAGTCACACATATATATGCAAACATATAATCACATATATGCAGCCTATCCTAATATAACTTCAATAAGCTATTATACCTAGATTAACCATTCAAACAACAAAACAAAATATTCGTGATTAACCACAAACATAGAGTGACTCATAACTCCAGTAAGCTATATATATGTGTATATGTGTATGTGAGTGTGTACATAGAACAAAAACAAAATCAAATGTTACATTATCCTAAATGTAATGTTGATTGACCATTAACATGCCAATCTACTACCAAATGTCCATAGTAACATCCCATAACTCAAATATGTCCCCTTTGTATAGCTTTTTTTTCAGAAAAACTAACCTGGTAAATTACCTTACCTAAGTCCATGACCCACTAACATGAGTTAAGACCTTACTGACCAATCTTTTTGATATAATATTACTTGATAACTAGTCATACAGTATCGATACAAGGTGAAGTTTCCAAAATCACCAGCTTCCTCAAGTCTTTTTAGGCCTTTCTAAAGCATATACAACGAACAGTATTTAAGGTTCCACTTTACATTGATTTATTAATTACTAAACCAAATACAGAGACGAAGTAACCAATTTGTTATGTTCTTGAATCTTGAATAGATGAGTTGTTCAAATCATTAGCAATATCATCATCCTATTCTATATGAAATATACATGTCATAATCCACAGTTAAAGAAACTAAGGTCACACCCTAAACTATAGTCAATGATTAATATCTATGGCACAAACTTAAAGAGACTTTTTTTTTTCATTAGACTGATAAGGATTGGTTTAACTAATCCTAATTATATAATAAAGTCTTGGGCCTATTAGATTAATTCAATTATTGGCTATTATTCAATTTACTAATTAAATCAATAAGTAAACTAGTTAATATTAACTAACTATCTAATAATAACCAACAAATTTATTAATAAGAACTTATCTATTAATTAAAAAATTATCCAACTATTACTCACTAACTACTAATTATAATTAACTATTAACTAACTTACCTTATAATTAATTTATAAAATAAAGTTTTCTTTTATATGACCATGAACCCCTAAATTTAATGGAGGCTAGTTGACTGAATTGGATTAGGCCGATTAACTACCCCATATTCTCTCATTTGACTTGTTTATTTAGGCCATTAACTTTTGTTACTTGGTTAGTTCATCAACCTGCTCCAAGGTTGATTGACTATGACTATCATCAATATGCATTTTTGTTTTCAAATTCTAAAGTCAATTATGATTTTCCAATCAACAAGTTTTCAATAACAACTTATCCTTTAGTGAATCAAACTACTTTGCTGTTTCTATAGACCTATAAATTTTCCATAATTTTACAGCACCAGTATTAAATCCATCTCCATTAAGTTTCATAATTTGATTCAACTACACTTCTAATATTAAATTTTAAGAGCAACCTTCCCTAGCATCTTCAATTTCATCCTATAGAATAATGAACCAATGATGGACAACTCCAATGATTAACTTAATTCTTAACAAATCACATATTTTATAATGATAAGCTTATACCTTTGTTGATTTCGTAATCAATACAAAGATCAAGCTTTTCTAAAATTTCCTAATCCGAAGCATAAACGGTTAATTAATTACTTATCTTCCTTAAAAAACTTTTGCCAATAACATAATTGGAATCAATATTGATTCTTTTTCATAATGCCCATTGCTTTCTTAATTCCTTGCACCAAACCTTAATCCATGAACAAAAATCTTGTAAATAATAGATCTCCTACCAACAATGAAAGTGGTTGTCTTAGATAGATATATTGCATTACCAAGACTAATTCTTGTGTGCGCCAACCATAGCAACTCCATTAACCGTCAAGTTTTCATTTTTCTTCCAAATAAGCCACATAGGCTCTTAAATTATTAACATATTATAGATACTTAGAGGGACAAATCACAAAAAGCATAACACTCGTACAAGAATTGTGTCACCACCACCACTTCTAACAAAACTTTTATTTTCAATTGCTTGAAATTATGAAATAACACCAAGACCATTGTAACTTGAGAGTATCACCCCTATTTTCCTATTAAGATGAATTAGGGTAAGAATCTCTTATCTCCTAAGTTGTAACAAAGTTGGTAAAAAGAAAAATTGTGAAACAACATGCAATAAGATCTTTTTTATCATAAAATCAAATTATAATGAAATATCGTTTTACCTAATCACACGTTCCTCTTAAATCTCCAATAATCTGAGTCAGTACTACCTGTTAGTCCCAGCGCGTAGCAATCAACTCATTAGGATCATTTTTATATCAAAAACATAGTAAAAGCACAAGACAGATGAAGAAAACCTCTTACTTTTCTCTTTTGGGTCGTGGCAATAGGAGGTCTTCAAGGTCCCCTCTTCTTTTATTTGCTGCTAGGGGTTTTCAGTTACAGTTTATCATAATCCTCATGGGGTTACACTCATAGAGTACCCTCAATATTTATCCTTATCCATGATTACATAAACCAATAGTGAGATTATTAATTATAGATTATATATATGGGGAATTACTAAAATGAGTTTCCTTTTAAATGTATCGTCTTGTGCATTTCAATTTAGTTACATAATGTTGTATCATGTCTTTGGGAAATTTATCAATTATATAATATTGTTGGTGCTTTTGGCCATAAATTATTTGATGATCCTTGCTGTCACGTCCCACTAGCATTTTAAAAACCTTTCCGTTTCGTTAATTTTTTCCAATCTTTTTGGGTTTTTTTTCCCACAGGTATTCAAATCTTATATCTTATATCTAATACGAATTTGATTTCTAAAAAAAGAAAATATGAGTATATATATATATATATATATATATATAACCTACTCTAAAATTAAGTAAATAAAAAATTTCTATAAAGTTTAACTTATTTACCCTTACTTTGCTTGTTTTTCTAAAAATACCAATTAAAATATCCTTTTCCTATGCATAATATATATAACCTTTTCTCTTGAAAGCATGTGTATTTTTTCCAATTATCATATTCTAATCATCATTTTCAGTATAATTAACAAATAAAAATAGATAACATACAGGTAAGATAATTTTTCTAATATTAGCTTCAAACAAATAATACAAAACAGATAAGGTTGGCAATTTGAGACCTAGACACGATAGATTCAAACAGGATATGATGTAATTTAAACAAATTAGTATATGGAAAAAATCGACACAAAACCTAAACTATTCGAACTCTTTTAGATACTATTAAATTTACGTTCGAATTCATGTTTGGTCCCAAATCTATTTATGAGACCTGTTTACAAACCCGTCTAGATAAATAAGTCCCATAAATGGGTTCAGATTTGACCTATGAACCCATTTAACATTAAATTTTTATTTTCATTCTTTAGTTATTTTTTCCATTTTCCCCACCATGTAGTAATACAAAACAAAATTGAAAAAAAAAAATGAATAAAATATCAAAAGCAAAAAATAAAAAACATCAAGTCACAATTAGGATTCATTCCTTCTTTCCTCTTTATCTGACTTCCATATCTAAGTAGCTTCACATGTGCCATATTTTCTTCTCAAGTAAGTCTTTTTCTTTTAAGAAATTCATGTCTTTTGCAGTTTAGAAGGAATTGTTGAACTAACTCTAATTAGGCTTCCGATCCATTGTTTAAGACCTCCCATAAAAAATTACATCAATATGTTGGAAATCTTCTTTTTCTTTTTTCTAGTAAATTGTTTTACAACACTTAACAAATCAAGTATATTAAACTCAATGGATTGGGACCATATTGTAAAGCTTGCATAGATTTAATATGTGCTTAACCCACAATCAGTATTTAAAAGATTTTGATTGTGAAGCTTACCATCATGAACTTTTTCAAACAAGGTTATTTAAGAATAGTATAATTGTTATAAAATAATAATTAGCATACTTGTTAAAAAGTTGTCTCATCTTTCTAAATTGTTTAGATCCTTAAAGAGTTGATATGTAATTGATAATTAATCGATGTTGCCAAAAATTGAGCAATAATATATTTAATTAATTATTTGTGTACATTATATTCTAATGCTGATGATATACGTGACATCTCAAATAAGGAAAATACTTAATCAAATAGAGTATCATAAAATAATTTTATCAATAAGCAACTAATATAAAATTATTAACTTAAAAGGTAATTTTAAACAAAGTAATAAACAATTTGGAGAGATGATAAATGAATCCAATCTATAAACGAGATAGGTAGGACACAGTTTGAGATATTTATATATGATTAATAAATGGATCATGTGATGAATTAAAGTTTTTCAAATTTGAACCCAATTAGATATGGAAATAAAATACGATACGATAACAGAAAGTGATAATCTTAATAACATATATAAATAAGACGAAAGGGAAAAAAAATACAATAAAATCTGTTTAACAACACGATTCCATAATCTAAATCTAACTGATTATTTCGTCCCAAACTATGCACCCTCCGATTCGTCAGTTTTGCACTTGATCAAGATACTAAAATGACGGTATAAGAAAATTTATTTTTCTTTCATACTTAGATTTCTCTCCTTATTATTCTTACACTGCTTTCAACTGATGGAATCAACGAATTGACAGGTTCATCAGTTAATAAGCAAACATGTGTCGACAGCCCATATGTTTGGGTTTAAATGGTTTGCTCAACAAACTCCAAGTCGAAGAAAAGTTCATGGTTACAACGTCTTCATATAAGATAACGCGTGTTGACTTGACTTGAGATCCTGCAATCCTGCAAAACCCTAGGAATTCTTCTCCGGAAACACAAAAGACGATCAAACCGCTTAGATATCTTGATACGCATAAATAATATCGTTGAATTACAAATGCCATTTCTCATTAATTATAGAAACTTTAAAAAAGAAAAATAAAAGGAAAAACTATGTAAGATCTGAAAATTAGATGGATTTTTATGAATTTTAAAACTTTTTTGATCTTTTAGGGATTTTTTATTTTTTTTGTCTTCTGGAAAGTTAAGGTAAGTGCAGAATAAGAAATAATAACGATAACTTCTACAAAGACATAGGGATACGAAGATAACATAGAAATATAAAGATGAGTTCGACTGCCGTCCGTTATCTACTCTATTATTTTCTAATATTACACTCAATAAGGTATTATCCACTACTAAAATATTTTTGTAAATGTTGATGTACAAAACTTTTTTTTTTTTCCTTTTATACCACATTAAGGTTGTACTTTGCATATCTTAACTTGCTATCTTTGTACTTTGAAAACAATTCCAAAAGAGTTACAAGGAGAGTCCTCTTATATAGGCATTTTTAGTAAGGAAAAGTGTGGACAACAAAATTTGTATCGAATCCATTTCATTTTTGTAGTAATTCAGAAGGTTTTGTATCAAAGCTTGTCAATGTCATGTATTCCTTTTTCAAAAGGATCCTTGTACCAAATTTCCTTTGAAGTGAAGCCGTAATGTGATAATTTTAGAAAATTACTTAATTAAGTTATACGTATTCAAGGTAAGATAGAATCTTCTATAGATGATATGGCATGTTTTAACTCTTTAAGTTTTAAGTATGTGATTTTGTTTTTCTTTCCAAAAACTTATTTGAAAATATGATTTGAATATTTTATTTTAAGGATATAAAAGTTGGATTCAAAAGATTTCGCAAAATTTTACTTCTTAATTGTACTTTCTATAAATAGCCATAAAACTTGCTTGCAAAATATAAGTAAATCTAACTTATGTGAATAACTCAATCTTTACATGATTGAAGTACAAAATAATATTCGTGATAAGTTTTCTTACTAAACTTACGAGGTGGATCTTTCGCATGTGAAGAACACCACATACACGCTTATATATCTTGATGAGTAAAGGAAACTTTGTCATTATTGAAAGTGAAATCTAGATCGATTACAATTATTTATTAAAAAAAAATCAATCTTTGAGTTTTGATCATTTCAAATCATTTCTATATCAAATAAGTATTTAATATTATTTCATTTTTTTAACTAGGATATGGCTTCACCTTTTGCTTTTTCATTATTAATGGAGGCCAAGACTACTTGAAAATTTGATTTCTTATTTGAACCATTTAATATAATATTGATTCTTTATTTTAATATCTTGAAAACCTGATACTGTATTTGTACTTATCCTAAACGTTAATTCTCTTTGTATAATTCTCTTAAGAAAACAGAAAAAATAAGCCCTGGATAAGGATGAGTGGCTATAAAGTAGGCATGGTATAAAGGCTTACTGTTATCCTACCTTATAGGTACAAATTCTAAAAAAAATTTATTCTATTATATAAGTACAGGTTCTCAAATTTTGGAGTCAAAACCCACTTAATAGCCCTTAAAATCACCTTAAAATCTGTAGTTTCTATACCTTATAAAACTTACATAATATAAGATACTTTATGGAACATATAAATTTTTTCTATTTTCTCATAAATTTCAACTCCATACATTTTTTAATAACAAATTTTGATTATATTTTTTTTTCTTTTCCATGTTAAAAAAATTGTTTTTCAAAGATTATATGGAACTTGAATGTTAAATGGCAGTCTTATAGGCAAAACAATTAAATAGCAAACAAGTAAGGGCAGATGCAAGAAGGGGAAAAAAAAGATTTCTAGAATTAGTGACAAATAGTACCTCTTCAAGTTAGGTTTTGTTACGCCCCGAAGTCGCAAAGTCGCAACAGTCCCGCCGTGTAAACCATTCTATGATAGTAACTGGCCTCACAGTGCCTACCATAGAGATAATCTACACAAGGCTTCGACGACTCCTCGCTTTGAAGTAAACAGTTCGAGTAATAATTATACTACAATTATGATAATTATCACAAAGTTCTATAAAACATAGATAATTATAAATAAGTCCACAGAGCTTCGCAGGAAGTTTTATATAATAACTACAGTTTACTAATTTACAGAATAACTAACAGTCTTCAACCTTTAACTACAAGGTCAGTCTAGTTACACATTTGCGAAATAACTTGATCCTCACACCCCTGACTTCAAAAAGACTAACCTCTGGATAATTATAGGGCGGCATAGTACTTGAAGTGTTCACAAATCAGAACCTGCAAAAGGATCTATAAGGGTATGAGCAACTAAAGCCCAGTAAGTTGAATTGGAGACTCATGAATGCATACAAGCACAAACAGAGTTATCAAACAATTATTTTCATGCAATGCAACAATCAAGTGTCATCGCACAACGTAATCCGGTCCGTTGTGAAATCAGAGAAATTTCACCCGCTCCAATCCGGGTTGAGGAATTCCATGTTATGCAGCAGCTCACAACCAAACCCAGGCTTGTGCAATGGAGACCTCGCTCCTCCCGCGACTACCTTCGAACCATTGACTCCATCCCCGCCGCGACCTCCTCTCCTGTCACTTAGTTCGACTGAGGATGAAGAAGGGACCGTTTTGCAATCCTGCGCTATCCCTTTCGAAGGGGTCGGTATTTGGTTGGAGAGTCCTATGATCCCCTAACGGGTTGCAATGCATGACATTTTTGGTTATTAGGGTCGACTGAGATTAAATGCCGGTTAGGGTGTTCAACAAGTTCATACCAATTCAATCAGTCACAAAGTCATTCACAGTACAAATTCTAGCACGAATTCAGATACATCAAGCACATGCGCAAACTATTTACAATCACAATCATATACAAGCCTAAGTCTCCGAGTACTACGAAACTAGTACTCTATTATAATAAGCAATAACCCAACTTACTTGAATTTGCTTAATCGCTCGATCCTCTAGTCGCGAGTTGATTTGTTCCTGAGTGTCCTATAATACAAATAGGTTCTTTTAGTACTTATATTTTATGGATTCTTATTCTAATTTATAATGTAACTCATTTTCCTCGTGTATTCCTACAACGTATTAATAATTCGTTGTATTTTATTTCGGGGTTCGGTTCCTAAACTAGATTCTAGTTTTAATTCTTAAGTCGTAATTAGGCTCGAATCCCAATGTGACATTAATCACATTATGTTTGGGTATTCAAATATTCTATTAGGTCGAAATTTTGGTATTCTAACTATTCGGTACACGCTAACCCTAATTGACGTATCGGATTTATTCCCGATGTGTAAAAATCTTACATTGTAAGATATTTACTTAAAATTAAATATTATTTCAGATTTATTATTTTTCTGATTTCAATTATAATATTATCTAATAACCTTATTTTTTTTAGATTTATTAATTTACATTTTCACATATTACTAATTTATTATATTACTTACCTAATTGCCCTAATTAACCATACTTAGTACCTAAAGGCTAGGATTAAGGTTCCACTGCAGAGATTAACTTCCCTAAACCTCTAATTAAGATCCAAATCAGTAATTAACATCCTAATCACTTAATTAACCCTTAATCACCCAATTTTACCATCATTTTAGGGCTAAAAATTAACTTAAAAATTTTGAAAATTAATTTTAAAAAAATGGCTTCATAGCACTGTTATACATCAAATGAGCATCTTACAGAAAAATTTTGAACTCCAAACTACATCCCTAAGCCTATTTATTTTTCGGTTTACTAATGCTTGGTTTTGACCAATTTGTTAGGGACCCCATATTTCCAGATCTAATTAAACTAAACCAATATTTTTCCCTAAATATAAATACAATAAAACCTTAGAATAACAAGTTTCATAATTTTCTGGACAAAATAAATAATTTTACAAAATTATACAAAAATCGGGTGAATAAATGACTAACCGGTCCGAAGCTTTTAGGCTGTCTAAACCCGGTCCAATGTTGTCGGCCGGTCCAGGCGGTGGGTCTACTGTAGGGTGGTGATGGTGGTTCGGTCCCAGGTGGTGGTGGGTGGTGGTTTTAGTTCACCTTGCTAATCTGCATAGTTTTCTTTTTTTTTTTATTTTTCTGGAATCTCTCGATTTTTGTTGTGTTTCGATTTTTCTCAGATCACAAACTAGCCAAATGACTTCTGAGAATTTTTTCCTTATTTATAGACAAATGTGACAATTAATGTGCATTAATTTGATGGGATTTTTGCCCCATTTCTTTGATTTTAGGCTTTTAGTTTGTCAAATTCTTATTGGTTAATTTTTTTCTTTTTAGTCCACGACCTGACCTTATTGCAGTTATCTTATCCTGTTTTTTTATAATTATTTTGTATTTTTCTTTAATTATTTACTTAGTTTTCGGCCTATTTTAGTAATTACGCGTATTTTTATCTACACGTAAATACATGTAGGGTACACGTGAACATTCCTAAATATTCTTTTGGTCATTCTAAAATTTTTAGTACACATATAATTTATCTCTAGTAATTTTTTAGTTATTTCATGACAATTTTCGCCTTTTCGGTAATTAGCAGTTATTATGCTTAAAATTTGAAAATTTTATAGTCTCCCATTTTACTACTTACTTTCTTAAATTTAAGTTTACAGGGTCATTTTTACTAATATTCTGCTCAATAGTTTCTAATTTGAGTTTGATCGAATCCTTTAACCGATCGCCCTAAACCTTGGGTTCTAAGTTCAATCCTACGGTTACTTGGCTTGGCTTTAGGGCTTACAGGTTTTAATTATTGACTTATAATTTAGGTTTTATACTAAATTTGAGTCATTTTTTTTCTTAATATCAATATAATATTATTTTTATTCTATTAGTATTCTTGGTTGAAGAAAATATAAGGTTTCTTTCATGTATTAAAGCATAAATTCCAAAAAATTGACATGTGAAATCTACCTTGTATCATCCAATACTCATCTAAAATCTAAACAATCAAATAAGGTACAAGTACCTATCCTATATCACAACATTAGTTGTTACCCCTAATTCTAGTCACCCTTTGGTTAGAAGTGGCTGGTAGCCACCTGGGAGGATAGGCAGGGAAGGCGTCGCATGACCCCTTAGAGGTAGTTGTTAGCTACTCGACAGTAGGATTGTCGAAATGGCAATAGTGATTGTGTAGGTTGTGACCTAATAACTAAAGTGGGTTGCTTTAAGCTAAAGAAATCCAATTAGGTCGCAATCAAATAGTTTAAATAATTTTCTAAAAAAAAAAATGTAGCGATCATTAGTAGCACCTACCACTTATGGGGAGTTACGCACAACTCTTGCCCCTTCTTCCCTTTCTTAAGGTGGTAGGCAGCCACTCGTGACCATCAATAGGTCGAACAATCTATTTTTTGAAATGATCATTCTAGACACCCTAAGGGTAAGGGGTAATTAGTAGCCACTTTGGAGAGACGATGTGTGAGCCTCCACCTTTAGAGTAGTTAGACATTTTTTTTATTCAATTTTTTCTTTTTTTCTTTTTCATTTTTATTATTTTATTGAAATATATATATACATATGTATATATTATCATTATTGTTATTATCATCATCATCATCTTCTTACTCTACCTAATTTTGCATATTTTTATTTTTCTTATTTTTCAATGTAATTTAATTTTTGAATTTTCAATATTTTTAATTATTTACTTAATAATATATTATTATCTTATTTAATTAAATTAATTATTTTTACTAATCAAATTATGTCAAATATCATACATGGATGGAAAAAATTAACGTTGTAATAAAAAAATCTACTTATTCGCATTTGGAAATGTTGATGACTCTCGAAGCCATGGTATGACCTTGGGACTTTGTACTTGTCGTCGTCCATCAATTTTTTTGGATTTAGATTAATATAAAACAATTAAAAAGTTTAGGGCTGAAATAGAAAAACCTTTAAATATTGAAAACTAAATATATACTTCTCCTTATACTTAAAATGGCAAATATAGAGAAGTAATGAAGAAAAGTGATGAAAATTGATTTGTGAACAAATGGTGCTAAAGACTTTTAAGTTAAATAAAATATTTCCGGGTAATTTAGAGTTTAACTTTTGGAGTAAAATCGGGTCATATTTAAAAAATTTTTAGAGATGGTGAAAAAGATTATGAAGACGGATATCCAACCATAATGAGTAACGCTATCAAGAATCTAAGTATCATGAATATTCCTCAAATCCATTGTATATTACGGACACGCAAGAAACGACGGTGGAAGATTTGATGGTGAGCTCTTCGCAATGCATTGGTAGTAATTCTGTTTTCTTATTTTATTTTAATCAATATAGCATTGGTATTTGTATACTCGTGAATGGACGTGCCAGAATTACGAAAGAATCAACTCTACCAAAAAAAGTACGGCCAATCATGAACTACAAAAGCATCAATACATCGGCCCGGTCGGGCTGGCCAATGACGAGCAACGACCACGAAATGTTGAGGAAACAAGGATGATTAAGATCCATATATCTGAGATTACTTGGTCTCCTTCTTTAAATGGATGTCTGCGCTCAACTTTTTGGTCTTCTTCCTGACCTCCATGTTTCATCCAACCCATTTTTATCTTCTTTTTTAAATAAACAAATCACTTAAGAGACTGTTTGAAAAATAGAATTATCATTATGTAATTTGTTATCATTTATTAAGTAAGAGAGAACACATATCTTTATAAAATCGCTCTAAAACAGTTTCTCTTCCCAAATAACTTTACGTAAACAATTCTCTGCAACCACCCCATTCCCCTTAATTTCCTCACATAAACTTTTCTAATTATAACCTCTATGTCTTTCATCTATTTAATTATAAGGTTAATATAATATTTCTAAAAGATACCAAAACCACCTATTTCCTCTAATATATAAATTTACATGGTATTGGTAACTTGAAGAGAAAATTAAGACATAAATGGACACAATTGATTTCTATATGTCTTTATTTCGGTATTTATAGGTAATATATGGATTGTAACAACTATTATGGGCAATAATTATATATATTAAAATAAAAATTACTATATTTAAAAAAATTTATAAATTTTAATTTTTTTACATAATCTGTTTAGTATACATACATAATACTTGTTATTAAAATATATTTATAGTCTCTAGTGTAAAGACTTTTATTGATTGATCGGTGGTTTTTTTTTTAAGGTATAGTTACTAACTTATCTCTACGTCTCCCTTAAAGAGGTTAAGATATTATTATTTGTTCTATGAGTTAACATTTAGTAAATTTTATGGATTTTTTTTTTTTTGGCCAAATTTTATGGAATTTACTTTCCTGTTATTTTGATAGAAAACAGGTGCAAACGCGCCGGATGGAAAATTAAAATTTTTATTTAATGGGAAAAGAGCATAGATATATAAATTAAGAGCTTCATGAAAATATCAGTATATTTTAAATTAACTGTTGTAAGATTTTATGCCATCTCTACACTTTTTGACATGACATGAATATTTAATCTTAAATTAAGCTCTTATAAGAAGTGCACACTGACCTTGACTTTGACCCATTCTAGGTCTACAAGCTAACCTCTAGCCAATTCATCATAGGGATACGAGTCAGTTCATCTTCAAATCTTTCGTTGATTCTGTCTTATACACTGCCCAATTTGAGCGCGGGTTGGAAGGATTCAATTTCATCCAAGCTGTCCTAAAATTAATTATTCAATTTAAGATGATGTTGCGTGAACGTACCATGTAGTGGCAAATATTGAATTATGAGATTACGAGGAGAGGCGTTTGACTTTGTGCGATTGCGCTGGCTGGGGTTTATTACATTTGGTTACCCAAAATATATATATATATATGATTAATTAGTATAACTAAGGATGATTACTCTCTTAATCTACATCAAGTAGATAATTTTTGCTATGTATTTAAGTGCTTCGTAGTTTGGGGTATGTATAGATCAAGTTTTGATGAAGCCAAAATCGTGACACTATGAGGCAGGGATCCCGTCCAAATGTCTTGAATATATGGCTATATACTACATTTTTGGAAAATCATCACGTACGGGCAATCATTTTGTTGGTGCATTTTTATTAAAAACTCATGGATTAGTAGAGTTATTGAATACATCATCCATAAATAAGAGTTTTAAAAGCTATCCCAACTCAAAATCCATATAAAGTTGATATATGGAAGATTTCCTCATTAGGTATTTGACCTTATATAGAAAATCGAATCGACATAAAATTAATAGTTAGAAACCTCAATCTTTTAAGTCTATATCATAACAAATTGGAATGGAAGTCAACTTATAACCTTTAAAACCATTTTAGAACTAATTTGTTGTAAATTGAGAACTATATAGGATAAAATATAAAGTTTAAATCTTTTATTTACTATAACTCATTAAACCATGAACTAAAAAGTGATATGAAAATTTTTTTTATTTATTTATTTTTGCATTCTTTTAGGATTGAAGTTCAATGGCGGATGCTAAATTCAAGTGTCCAAATTAAAGTACAACATTAACCTCACATACTTTAAAAAAGAAAAAAGAAAAGGTCAATTTATCCAATTTAAAGCCTCACATTAGAACTAGTGATGGGGATTAAATTCTTCTGAGTCACGAAATTTATTTTACTAAGCAAGTCATCGAAGATGTTGCAACAACAACTTTATGGGCATTCTTATGAAGATTATTCTATGCTAACTTTTTGCATGGAAATTTTTATCACCTTTACATGGCTTGGATGTCGATAATACGTAGTTACATGGATAAGGATCTTATTAGCTACTTATTTAGCTATTCAGTTACTAGTCATTTATCTAGTTATTAAGCTATATAGTTGATCGAGGCTTTGTATTAGACTTATGGTTTCACAATCATACTCTTATTTTTTATCCATGTTTTTATTTTTATACACTTATGTTAACAAGAGTTATGGTACTTTTAATATTAGTTTTGGTAAATAAAAAACTCTTAAGCTTTTGATATTGAAAAAACCTTAACAGCTTATTCACTTTATGGAATAGAATAAGAGAGAATGGAATTGAAATTCCGTAAGAATTGGAATAAGGGTATAATACATGTTACTTTATTTAATCAATGGTGATCATAATGATGGCGGTGATGGTAGTGGCTATGGTGATTGGTGGTGGCAGCAACAACAACAACAATATCAATGATAGAGTAATGGTAACGATAGTAGTGGTAACGATGACTACAATAGATGATGGTGGTGATGATAATAGGGGCAATGGCAATCGCAGTGGCAGTGGTAGTGGTAGTAGCGGCAATGACAGTGGCAATAGCAGTAGCAGTGGCTACGGTAGACGATGTTAGTGACAGCAACGGTAGGTGGTAGTGGTAGCATCAACGATAGTAGTGGTGGCGACAGTAGTAATAGTAGTGATGGTAGCTGATAGCGATGGCGGTGATGATAATGGTGAAAAATCGTGATTCTTTAATTGAATTAAGGAATCGCTATTATTTGATTTCAAGCAATAGAAATTCATACAGAATTGCGATCTCATCACAAAAAACTAAGTGAACGTCGTAATAAAGAATGAAGATGAAATAAAATTTCAATTCCCCCTAAGTAAACAACCATAAGAGTTCTCTCATTCCTTTGTCTTATCAATCTAACCTTTAAATTGTGATGATACGGATCTCTATAATTGAGTGTAATATCAATTGTACAAATCAACCCTTTATTAAAATTTGTGTCTCATATCAAGTTATATTAATGAATCAATTAGTTTCTAGATTTATGCATCATATCATTTCTAAAGACTAATTAAACCTATTCTGTTTCTATGCTTATGTATATATTCAATTGATAAATCCATTCATATCCTTTATTTAATTTCATGTTCCTTTGATCATATACAACCATAGAAACACAATTTTTCCTTTTCGACCCTAAAGCCTAAAAAGATCAAATCTTGAAATATCTCGAGTTCTTTCTTAATTAGATTTTGTGTCATGTTATTATCAAAGTGGAGGTTACAACAAAGGTTTCCTAATGCTTGTTTTTGGTATGATTATGTGATCTCTCTAGGATATATCATTGGTGCTGCATAAGCAGTGGCTTAGTTATGATTGGTTGTGCTAGCTACGGTGTCTGCTTAATGTACAACACTACATGAAGTGTTCTTAGGTAGCTGTTGAGTATGTTTATAGAGGTTTATGTAGAGCATCTATTATCTTAGTAAGGTTCATAAATTAATCTTGATTTTTAAACTCTAAATGTGTTACTTATAAGATGTTAGTATGAAAATGCACTAGAAATATATATATCTAAGTGGTAGTAAGAAGAAGAAGGGTTTTGTTACGCCTAAAACATCATTAAAGTAGTTGATAAAAGATTTAATTGACATAATGAGCATGTTTATGATAAATAAAAAAAAAAGAACTAGAAGCACATGTTTGTGCTGCATGAAGTAATTCACTTCAAGAGATAGTGAATGATGATGTTGAAGATATGGGAGATGATTATGAAGTTGAAAGGCCTATTAAAAGGCTAAAGATGTCAAGAAGAATTATGTAGCTTAAAGTTCTTTCTTTACTGAAGCTAACATCACGAATGATTACTTTAATTGGGATTATTAGGTGGAGAGACTTTATTTTATTTTTCTTAGGTGGGGAAGGGGGGCGCGAGTGTAGGGGAGGAGCGGGGGGATGGGAGTAGGGTAGGGTATGCAAAAGGTAAAGAAACTATTTGAATGCTATTGCTATGAAGATGAGATGAAGGTGAGACTTACAATACTATAATTTACAAGGTATATAGTGATTTGGTAGAAAAATATGATGATTTATAAGAGAAATGAATTAGAGAGGACTATGTAACTTCTTATCGTTAGAAATTGTTTATGAAGTTATGATACGTTAAAGATTGGAATGCCAATTATTTAACATGATGTGGCAATACCCTTAAAGCAAACTATAGCTTAATTTGTTAATGGACTGAAGTATGAGATATATAGCATAGTTAAGCTCCAAAAATTTGATACTTTAGATGAGACAATTAATTTGCCCACAATTACATAGTAACTTTTATTATGGGATACTTATTCACTCATCAAATTTAATGAAGTCAACAAGGTAAAAGAGAGGAAGATGAATAGAGGCATCATAGACATAGTTATTAAAATCACAAGTCAACTATACGATTCTATAAATTTATAATTTTATGATATTTTTCTTAATTAAATCAAATATAAAATCATTTCGATGCAAACTTTTGGTAGAATTATGAATTTCAATTTATGATCATATGAATTTACTATTTTACTGATTGTATACAATTTTGTACGATCTTACCAATTCTATACATTTAAATAAATAAAAGAATCACAATTTTAACAATCATAATTGTAGATAGAGTAGTTAGGAGTGGCATGAGTTGATGAAAGGCATGTTAACAAGATGGAAGATAAGGAGTAATTCTCTAACTGTTATTGAATAGAAAGAAATACATGTATTCATAATTATCAAAATCAAGATTTTACTCATGTGATTCTACGAGTTTATAATTTTAGAAGACTCTTTCGAGTTAATACATATATAAAATCGTTTTCTTATAAAAACTTATATTTTTAACTGATTTTATATAAATCAAACTCGATAGAAACTTATGTTTTTAATCAAATATAAGATTCTATATATACTAGATGAATTAGCCAAAAATAAAAAGATATGACTAGGTTTTTATTATCCTATTGATTATTAAGGCACTAAATCATCTTCTCTATCCTATTTCAATTTTTTTTCCCTATTTATCTCTATGCTAATCCCTTCTTCGATGTACATAGCTTTTATTTAGTAACTAGCTCCAACAAAAAATTTTATAACAAAAACCAAAGTTTACACAATTAACAACTCAAAATAAGTTAAAATATTTAGGTTTTTTTTTCAATTTATTACTTTTTTCAGACAAACTGATGAAAAAAAAAATAGTTTTGAACTTGTTTATCCTCATTTCATAAATGTTAGATTATATATTAATAATTTTTTTAAGAAAAACTAAATTTTTTATTTTTTGAAATCCAGTTCATATAAATTGTAAAAACGTACGTTTTTACGTTCCGATTTTATAAACTCTCTAACAATTATAGGTAAAATTATAAGTTTGATAACCTTAGATGTACATAATATTACTGAGAATAACAATCCGATGAAATGTTTTAAATGTCTAGGTTATAATCATCTAGTGATTCAATATCCTAATAGCAAAGCTACAATGATTACAAGAGAGGTTATAATGAGTGAGGATGACAATGATGGTACCGCTATTGATGGACAATTTAGGTATGTGGTCTTATATTACCTTTAACTATGATGAATAGGCATAATTTTAGAGTTGCTTCTTCTACTGAGAACAAGCGAACATATAGCATTTTATATATCAAATGTTATTTAATGTAATCATCTCTTATATTATTTTTTATAGTTACAATTATAATAACGTTACACTTATGGCTATTGTATAGAAACTAAGACTACCTACTATTATTCATCTTTACCTTTATAGGTTGCAATAGCTAAGTGAAAAAGGAGGAGTCAAGGTTGAAGAAACAAGTAATGCTACCAATTTTAATTCATATTCGGTGCAGATATGAGATTGTTTATGTTTTGCACTATGAGTACATCTCTTGTTTTGTAGGTAAGCCTTGGCTATACAATTGGACGATTATTTATGATGGGCATCATAATACTTAGACCTTTAAGAACAATATGAAGGTTAATTATATTTGATAAGTCTTATTAAGTTTAGGGAGATATACACTAAGATATATGAGAGTAAGAGGAGAAATTTATTATAATGGTGATAGGATATATAACATGAGTTGCTTTGTGGGGATGATGTCTAGAGTGATTTACTATTAAGGGCTAATCGACTGTTCGCCAAATATTTTTGTCATATGCATTGAGAGGCTTATGGAAATAATGGCTTATGTTTTGATGAGGGAGAGTATTTTTACTTCTATTTTACAAAATAAGTATATGCATTTAAAGCCACTAGAGACAAACTCTATTATACATGGGACTTCTAATATTGTTATGAGTTAGTGGTTTTAAGTTTTTAAGGATAGATTTCTATTTATTATGGGAATTGTTTAAGAAGAAAGTTTATATTAAGTATTTGCTGGAGGGTTATGGAGGTCAGCACTTAAGGGTGGATTATAAGAAACTATTCATGGGCCTAGCATGGCTAAGTTTTTTTATTTTTTCGTTTAACTTTCCTAGTGTTCATTTATCGTAAGTATCTTCAAATACATGTTATCTTTAATCTAAGCAACTATACTATTTGAGATTAAGGCTACAAATGAATTGAGTTAAGTATAATTTCTAAAAGCTCAAGCTCAACTTGTTTCAAAATTACTGAGCTCAAAGCTTTTATCAAGTCTGCAAATTGAGACATGAGTTCGACTCGTTTTGATAAATAAGCTTTTTCTGGAGCTCAAACTCAAATCAAGCCAAGCCTAAAGTGAACTGAACTCAAGTTTGCTCAGAAGTTTAAGTATACAAAACAAGGAGGTATATAAAAGATTAACGAACAACAAAAAAGGATTACGTTATATGTTATATATTATATATTATCCTATAATATATTCTATATTTATACATATTATATAAATATTAGCTTTTAGATTTTAATAATACATAATATTTATAATATATATAACGTTCATGTGCTTACTTAAAAAGTTAGCTCGTGAGCATAAATTGAAATTTAATCTTAACTATTTAGATAAATGAGCTTTATTTTGAGTTTGAGCTTAACTTATTTATTAATTGAGCTCGAGTCAAGATAAGCTTAAAGTGAGTCGAGCTCTAACAACTCTCAAACAGCTTGGCTCTTTTATAGCCTATTTGAGATCTAAGAGCAAAACTTTATGAAACCTAAGGTGATGATGGGGAATGAAATCCTAGAGTTGGAAGATTTATTCTACGGGAAAAATACAAATAATTCTCCTAAATTTTACCTTAATACGGATATATTCCTTGTACTTTTAAATGTTACAATGAACTCCCTATACTTTTACTTGGTATAGATATGCCCATTAAACTTTCAAATGTTGTAGATATTCCCCATAACATTTAACCTTGGCGCCAAATCACCTTCTTAAGGTCATTTGCAACATTGAAATGGTTATAAGATGCATTCATATTAAGGTCAAATTTCAAGGGGTAACTTACCAATTCCTCCATTTTATCTAGCAACCGGAGATTCTATAGCGACTAACTTTTGCGAATTATTATGAAGATCATTTTGTTTCACCTTTTTGTGTGGAAACTATGATCACCTTTGCATAGCTTGCATGGCTTGGACATCCATGATACGGAGTTGCATAGGGTCTGCATCAGGATCTTATTAGCTATTTGTTTGGTTATTCAATTATTAGCTATTAATTTAGTTATACTATTTAATTGGCCGGGGCATTTATATTAGACTTATGATTTTGAATTATGTCCTCGTTTTGTATTTATGTTTTTACTTTTATCCCTTGTGTCAACAAGGGATATGAAACTTTTAATTATAGTTTTGATTATGAAAACACTCGTTAGCTTAACAATGAAAAACCCTAATGTCAATTGGAATCGAAATTTTTCTTATATTTAGAAATACTTTTATAATGTGGAATTATGATTCCCTAAAATTGATCATTTTGATTTTAATAAGGAATTCAATTATGTCTTTCGACTATTCCGTTCCACCTTAGTAATTGTTATTTATTAAAATTACATGCTTAACATTCTATCTATTTACTACATTGATAATTAAGAGTATTTTAGACAAAACACATCCCATTCCCTTTCCAAATACAAGTATGAATTTATTATTCCAGTCATAATTCCATTTCACTCCAAGAGGCCCTCATACCAAACATGAAAAGGTTTTCTCATTCCTTTTGTCTAATCAATCTAACTTTTGGTTTGTAGCGACATTGACCGTTAAAATTGTGCATAATATCAATAATATAAACCAACCCCATTATTATAATTGATGCAATATATAGAGTTATATTAATGAATCTATTGGCTTCTAAATTTAGATGTCAACTCTAAATATTAATTAAACCCAGTTCCTTTTTATGATTGATGTGTATTATTTCATTCACAACTCTATCATATCCTTTTATTTTCTTTTTTCGTTTAATTCTTAAATAACCATAATACAATATTTTCCTTTCTTTTCATTCCAAAAGCCCTAAAAAGATCAAATCTTGAAAAATCTCAAGTTCTTACTTAATTAGTTTTTGTTATGTGTACTCATATATGAAATCCATTCGTATTAACTAGCCGAACTTGATACGAAGGAAAAAGCATATCAAATCTCCTCTAATGAGAGACCTATCCTCCCAATTACATATCTTTATCAGATCCTCTCCTCTAGTGAGAGACCTATCCTCCCGGTTGCGTATCTCTTACATCTAGCAAGGTATTGCTTAGAGATTTTTTTCTTTTTTTTTTTCCCCTTCCTTTAAATTAAATCTTACTCTGTAATTCTTATTCATTTTTCATTATACTCTTGAGTTTCTCCTATCTTCAACTTCTCCTTTCCTTTTCTCTGGTTTACTTTTTCCATAAAGTTTGTTTGCTCTCCTCCTTGGTGCTTGCAACCTAGAGTGTTATGGCATCGGTAAAATTCAATGAATGAGACGAATTGAATCTTGAAATAAGTGCCTTAGAATCAAAGAACGACATAAATATCCATATCTTGATGGAAAGAGTTATAACGGATAAAATGGCGAATCAAAATATTATTATAAATATACTGAGAACATCATGGGAGAGGATTGGAATAGCGGATATTTCTTACATAAGAAATAATTTATTTTATAGGACTTTCACATTCTAATTAGAATTTTGGATCTTAGTCCTTGATCGGCTATGGGATTCCCTATTATACTACAACTTTGGGATGCAAATAAAAATTTGAAAGAGCTTGAAATATCGACAATCAGTTTGTAAATGCAAAACCATGGATTGCCTCTATAAATGCTCATAATCAATAATGCTTGGAAATTCATGTTGAAATTGTGTGAAATTTTAGATGTAGAAGATTGATTAGTCATTAAAAAAAGGAAGACTTTCTCCAAATTAAAATTGCCTTTAACATTGTTAGACCTTTTATCCAAAGTTTATGGGTTCAGAAATGTAGAAAGGAGTAAAAGTTGGGTTTAATTCAAGTACGAAAAAGCGTTAGATACGCCTGTGGGTTAATGGGGAATGTAGAAAATCGATGCTTTGAAAAACATAAAGCAGATTTTGATCATGAAAAACCGAATTCATCTAAGCCATCATCAGCAGTTCAAAAATATTTTGGGAAAATCTTTTCTAATCGAAAAAGCCCTAGATTCTAGCAAAATTGGATTTTTAAATTCAAAAGATAGCACTTATTCCCCTACAATTAAGGAAAAATATCACCTATTTCTATAGTTATGTCAACGAAAAAAGAGAGAGAGAAAAAAACTTTCTTCTCTACTGAATTAGTCAGAAATAAGGAGGAGATTTTTTGGAATCTTAGGATACAACACTTAAAAATTCCATTGTGGAATTATCATTATCATTAAAAAAAAAAAAAAAATCCCTTTTAACTGCATTTCATACACCTTAGCAATGAGCATTCCCATATTTATTTAGTTATTTACCTCTAAACCAATACCCCTGTTAGAAAACTATAAAAAAAAAAAAAAACAGATAACCTTTTTCTTTTGTAGACAAAAAAATGACCAACCTAGAGTGGAATGAAGTTATGGCAACTGCAATCATATCTACAACCCCGTTTCCTCTCTCCTTGCATGCATGTTTTGTCTACCAGATCAGACCTTGACCTTATATTTCAACCTCTAATAGTCTCATGTTGAATGGCATGATTGGCCCATGAGCGCAAAAATAAATTTTTTTGATAAAATCATCTCATCCGCCCATCTCTGAAGTCATCTCACAATCGAGATCGAGCCTTAAGCTCTATAAATGAGAGTCTCAACCACCTAATTTGACAAGATTGAAAATACTTTTAAAAACGTCTGTTACTTTATTAGAATTAATTCAAGAAATACAAAAACAATAAATCAAATCAAGAATGAGCGAATAACAATAAATAATGCTTTAGGACTTTTTCTATCATACATGTATATTTGATATTTGAGTTTACTTGTTCCTCCTTTCATACCTCTCGTGAACAACATTCTTTGTGAAATCCCGATCTTCTATCAACAACTGTGCACCCAAGATAATGGATTGCTCTTATCACTTATGAGACTTAGAAGGTATAGCTTGGGGACTACGAAAATAAATTTATTAAGAAAAACTTGAGAAACAAGTTTCGTCATATGAGAAGAACTTAATTGCGTAGAATCGATACGATTTAGGGATTTCAGAAAATATTTTTCAAATTGAGTCAAACTCTAGTATAAGGTCACAAAAGTTAAAAAAAGAATTTTAATAAGATTTATTTTGCAAAATAAAACTTATAAAATGTTTAATTTAATAAAACGTAATTTTATTAGTATCGTTTATTATATATTAAAAACTCAAAATTTGAGCTCTAAAATATAACAAAACCTTAAAGATAAATTATTTGACTTATAAAAATAATATTTTTGGAGTTGAATAGCATGTAATGATGTAATCATAATACATATGTTATATGTACTGGATATGTAAATATATAAGTATAACACCCTTAATATATTAGGCTAATCATGTGTTAAATCATTGAAATAATTATAAAAAATACATAAACAAACTTCATTAGCAGCTGACATTGGACATGGCAAGAGGAGATAACCATGGGAATGAGCTAAATTGAGCTTAGCAAATGCATATGTATATAGGTGTCAAATAGTGAAGTCAACAAATGGACTTCTAAAGTGGAACGCCACTGACCAAACCAATATAAAAAGAGTTGGCATGCTATCATTTATACATTTGAAATTTCATAGAATTCTGCTTGGAGAATGCACTTGACATAATAAATAGAAAATTGGAAAATATTGAAAAATAATAGGAGAATTAGGTTCTTGTAGCAAACTACAACCTGATATAGTGATGGTTTGGTGGTCAAAGTCTAACATCAAGGGTAATCAAGCCAACCTACCCCTTGGGCCAACGATGGCTAGAGCTCTGGCAACGAGGCAATATTATTTTTAGTTTTTAAACTAGTTTACTTTACTAAAAATATTAAATGATCATCAAAATTTATAAAACTTTGTATCCTTAAGTATTTTTGTATTTCGAATCAAAATATCAACCCAGATTTTTGCAATTAGAAGTACTTATATTGGTTCTGTAAGAAACCATCATATTCCAACAAATTTTCTATTAATTTTAAAAATAGTAAATGATATTGTTTTAAGCTAATTTTTTATGCGTACATTCATCATATATTATGTTTAATTTACGTAAAAAGAATTTGTGATAAACTATATGTATAGAATTTATTAAATTTATTTTATGAAATCTTCCTTCTTTTTCATATTGAAGAGACAATGAGTTTTTAATTAAATTTCTTGATGAATTTAATTTATAATGATTTCTAGAGCTTTCTTATGATTAAATAAGTATTTAGTTTGGATCATGTAATTTTTTTTATTTACTCAATTTAAGCTATTTTTAGTAAAATCGAGCTTAAATTCGTTATTCTGGAAAATATATGTAATGACCATCTTTAAGCTTTGCAATTATCAGATTTTAAACTATACATTTTTGTGAGGTTATAGTTTTTTCAAGGGATTAATTGGTTACAGGTATCAATTATTAGGAATTTCTCGTTATGTACCTATATTTTGAGTAATATAGTAAATTGGTAATTTATATTAACAATGCTATAGTATAGTGGTATTAGATAACCTTATTTTGATATATTCCTTTACTAATCTTGATTTGATATGGGTAGTAAGAAGTAGGAATTTTATAAGTAATATGGTAACTTGACATAATAAAAAGATATATCAAAGGAAATAGCAGAGAAAGAATCAAAGGGCGTGTCTAGTAGCTTTTGTGTAAGTTAAGTCTAACGGCTAAGTCTAAAGATACTATCAAGACTTTTAGTTAGTAGGGATTTAGGATGTGTATCAAACAGTATTCATTTAGGAACTTTGAAACTAATTGAATTTAAAGGATGGTTTAGAAGATAAATTAGAAACTAAATTAGAGAAAATTCAAAAACGAACACTATGATAAGGAATTATCTCAAGTCTTAAATTCCTACATACAAGAAAGCTATTATTAAGTTGGAATATGTATAGCCTACGGTCAACTTTGGTACTACATATCTTTATTAGGTGAAATAGTTAAAGAAGATACTCTTGATCATGTATAACACTGGAACGATCAAAAAGTCCATGTAAATGGATATTGGTGTATTTGGAGTAGATTATATCTACTAATATGTGTGATAATTCCTATTCCCTTAGGTATATGTATTATCAAATGGAACATGTTGGCTTATATATTGCTTAATGAAGATATGTGATGCTTCCTTTTGTATAAACATTGTTGACTGAAATATGTTGTAATATTTTGACTTAGTTACTATGAGTATGTTATTGGATGATAACATAATATTCGTTGGGGTTTGCACTTACTTGGGAAAGAGCTAGATAGCAACCCCTACTTCCTTAGGTGTTCACTTAAGTGAACTCGATACTAAGGTTTCTAGATGAGAAAGAAACAAGAAACTAACATAATGACTAGGTTAAAATTAATGATGTTTATTAAGTGACTAGGAGGTTATGCCTAATATTGTTTGATGCTCTATTAGTTGCATTCATGGAGTAGCATAAAAAGGACCTTTAGGTTAAGTTTTACTTGAAAAGCTAGATTTATTAAGTAGAGATTTTGGTTTATAAAGTTTGGTTTTTAAAACATATAAAATTGCATCTACTCAAGCAATCTGATCATTCCTTTTAGTTTGATGAGTAACATTAGATTATGAAGGCTCTACTCCTAAGCAGCTCCTTGTTGCCTTTTAAGTTCTTAGACATAGCATCCAAATACATGGGATGTGGACTACCTGGATATACACTAGACTGGGTTAGGATATCAATACCGATGCATGTCACATGCATGAGCATAGTATACGTTATCTGTATTGATTGCTTAGTTAGAACATAAGATAATATAATTGGATTAACTACCTGTATCTACTCTTACTCAACTTATAGTAAACTAAGGAGAGAAGTTGTCTTATCCTTAGATTAAGGATGAGTTAGGCAGGACATCACATCATAAAGTTAAAGAGACTTTGATATACTAGTAGGATATGGGTTTCTAGAAGAAGCCATTGGCTATAAGATGTAATCTAAGTTCTAGTTCGTCAAGGAAACTATGGTGTTACCTTACAAAAGATTTAGTATAGTAGTTGTAGTCAAATATGTATGCTTATGAACGGATCGTATAATGTACAAGAATATATGGCTATGATACTTTGTACACGACTTACTAATAAACAGATTTCCATTATTATTATTCGATTAGAAAAGAAAAGATTTGAGATTTAAATGTTTTATTAAGTGAAAGACCAGGTTAGACACTAGTCTTACTTTATCCCTAACTTAAGAATGGCTAACAAACTCCTGCGTATCACGGTGGCAACGGATCTCAATAACCCGGAATGAAGGCAATTTGGGTTTGAAATGAGAACAGGAAACAAAGAATGAGAATGGGGTTTTGAGTGTGAATGTATATGGATATCATGCACCAAGACATAAACACAATCAAGGGTTTGAGGTCAAAACAGGGTTCAATATAACTTATGAACACTAAATGTTGCTCGAGAACTAAATGTTATTCAGAATTCAAATAAGAGTTAAATGCAACTCATTAACCAGTTCAAATAAAAGGTTCACCATAATCTTAAGGTCAAAATTGATAGGAATGTGGGAAAGATTAAAGAGTTTAATTAACACTCAATAATCTGGTAAACACAAGCTTTGTTAGCTTAAGTATGACCTTGCTTGAAAGAAGAAAATTTCATTCTCTATATGGGAATATCCTTTACTATATCTGAATTTTGTCTTCTTATGTACGATTATAAATGTTGTTGTTTATAGCAAGTCCTAAACCCTAATGGCAAAACTATAAATAATGTCTAAGGCCTTAACCCTTAAAGAATTAGGCCCATAAATAAAATAAAGAAAACATGTATAGAATACAAAACTGTACGTTTAATAGAAGTTGGCATGCAGTCACCTGGCTTGTCCTGGAAGGACTAAGATCTAAATTAGGCAAGATCGGCAGTTGGATGTCTGAATCCAAGGAGGGGCTTTTGAAGTCTAGCAATGCTTAGTCGAGACACTAGAAAGGTCGGCCTATAATTGCCAAGTGATAGAATTAGTCAGCACTAGTCTTCCGGTATAGTACCAAGTAGATCTTTGTCCTCGAGTCCTCAATCATATAGTCTCTTGGCTTCTCGGTAAACGATAGACTTAGTGTCGAGTGTCTCTTTTTTTCCCCTCGGTCTTCTGTTATTAGATTGGCCTCAGCAAAACTTAATTGATCTTAGCTTAGGATTGGTCGGCATCGGCTTGGATATGGTCGAAGGCTGATTCCCATCATTACCGCAAGTTTGAAAGGAAGTCATCCTCAATGTTAAACATTGAGTACAAGCTGGGATGCAGAACAAACTTGTCTTCCCCTTTTGCTTCACCATGGGTGCCAAGTGTCTCTAGATTTCCTCAACGCTCATGGGGGTCAAGAAATAGCTCTTCCTATCTTTTTGAATAGTGTAAGTATTAAGGAAACCATCATGGATCACCTTCTAATCATACACCCATAGTCAGCCAAGAAGCAAATTTGCAGCATTCATAAGCACCGCGTCAAAGTCAATCTCATCCCTGTACTATGCTGCCTTAAATGATATCCGAGCTCTCTTATACACATGGACCATACCCTTATCATCAAACCACTTTAATCCATAGGGTCGGGGATATAGGTAGATTAGCAATTTCATCTTTTCTACTAACTTAGCAGAAACGATGTTGGTACAGCTTACTCCATTAACAACTAGGGAACAAATCTCCCCATTCATCAGACACTGCATATGAAATAAATCTTCTCTTTGTCTAGGATCTACCTTTAGGTCAGCTTATGTTACCATAGCTAAGAGTTTATCCAAATCTTCAGCATAGACATCTTCTTCTATCAATTGGTCTTTCAAATTCTTATTACTTTGACTCTTAACTTGAGCCTTAAGCCCTTTGGCCTTCAAGACCATGACCCTTTTATTCGGGCATTGGGACGCAATATGTCTGTAACCTAAGCATTTGAAACATTTCACATCTCGAGCCTTGTCGCCGAGTGCTTTTTCTTTCTTGGCATCGACAGGTCAACTAGGCTCAGCTCTCTCCATCTTTTTGTCTAGCCCTTTTCTCTCGACATACCTCTTAGGCTTAGGGCTACCTTGTTGAGGTCGGCTACTCGGCCTCTAATGCCCCCTTCTCCTCTGTCTCTCTACTCTTAATGCCAAATTAATTAGCTCATCTAGAGAGTTGAACGGATGCAATTTGACTATGTCAGCAATGTCGTCTTGGAGTCTACTCAAGAATCTAGTAATGGTATGGTCCTATGGCTTGGCAATCTCACATCTCGTCATCAAGGTCTTAAACTCTTACAAATACTCTTAACAGTATTTTGACCTTGTCTCAGGTGTTGGAACGTATGGAGCATCTCTTGCTTAAAGTAGGTCTGCACAAAGCGTTGATTCACCAGTTGCTTCATAAGCCGCCAAGTTCTTATCAGCGCATCTCCTTCAGCATCTTGCTTGAAAACTAACTTGTCCCACAAAAAACTCGTATATTCAACAAAGGGATAATGAAGCCAGCTTAACCTTTGTTCGATCATCACATTCGTAGCACTTGAATAACTTTATGACTCGGGAAACCCGGTCAAGGAATTCTTAAGGCTGTCTACTTCCATTGAAGGTCGACAATTTAAGCTTTATATTATCAAGTCTTCGGCCAGGTGCTCAAGGTTCATCCCTTACATTCCTAGTAAGTTAGTTTACCTCGAATCAGCTACTTATAGTGGAGCTCTGCTTAACCACATCTCTTCTCGTCCTCGACTCTCTACTCCAAGCTCCTTGGTTCAACTCAGAGTCAACACTCCTATCATTGCCTCTTTTGGGCGATGGTTGGTGTTCTTTTCTTCCCAACTCAACGACTCTTCTTGGCTATCATTCAACGTCATCTAGTTCATTGGAACCACTTCCACTTGTAGGTATTCGTTCTCTTCTTTTATCTCGACCATCACATCTGCAACCTTTGACTAAACTAGTAAGTTCTTAGATAGAGTTAGTAAGATTCTAAATTTGATGTTCCAAGTTATCAACACATCTCCTCAAGCTTCAACGAGGACTATCACCTCTATTGTTGATACTATCTTCTAACATTCTTGAATGTATAGTAATTTCCAAATGAAATTGAACAAACATGATTTACTACAAAAACACAACTACAATAACCTAGAAACAACTACTGCTTGGCTTCTATAGCTACCACTATTGACAAATACGACTACTACGAACAACACGCTACAATACAGAATGATAATTAATAGAGATGTTCAAACTACGAATCAAATGTTGAAGAACACTAATGTACGTGACTCCCTAAAGCTCTAATACCAACATGATGCATATCATAATGAATCTCAACAACCCGAAATGAAGGCAATTTGGGTTTGAAATGAGAATGGGAAACAGAGAGTGAGAATGGGGTTTTGAGTATGAACGTATATGGATATCAGCACTATGACACAAATACAATTAGGAGTTTCAGCTCGAAATAAGGTTCGATACAACTTACGAACACTGAATCTTACTTGGGATTCAAATGACAGTTAGATGCAACTTACTAACCAGTTCAAATGAAAGGTTCACCACGATCTTAAGGTTAAGATTAATAAGAATGCAGGAAAGATTAAAGAGTTCAATCAACACTTAATAATTCGGCAGACGCAAGCTTTACTAGCTTGAGTATAGCATTGCTCGAAAGAGGAAAGTTTCAATCTTCGTATGGGAATATCCTTTATTATATCTGAACTCTGTCTTCTTATGTATGATTACAAATGTTGTTGTTTATAGTAAATCTTAAACCTTAGTGGCAACACAGTAAATAATAAACAAGGCTTTAAATCTTAAAGAATTGGGCCCATAAATAAAATATGTACAAGAATACAAACCTGTATATTTAATAGAAGTAAGCATGCAGTCACTCGACTTATCCTAGAAGGAGCAAGATCTGAACTAGGCGGAGTCAACAGTTGGATGTTCGAGTTTGAGGAGGGGCTTTTGAAGTCTCACAGTGCTTAGCTGAAACACTAGAAAAGTCAACCCATAATTGCCGAGTAATAGAATTAGTTAGCATTAGTCTCTTGATGCCGTGTTGAGTAGATCTTTATCCTCGAGTCCTCAGTCGTGTGGTCTCTTAGCTTCTCAATAAATGATAGACTTGGTGACGAATGTCTCCTTTTCTTCCCCTTGATCTTTTGTTATTAGTTAGCCTTAGCAAAACTTGATCGGTCTCGACTTAGGATTAGTCGGCCTTAGCTTGGATATGGTCGGAAGCTAATTCTCATCACAAACCATCTTCAAGCACTAAAGATTTTGAGAAAAAGTTTCGAGTAAATGCCTAGAAGGTATTACATTCTTCTACATTTATCATCTCAAGAGTTCTTAAAGTTATCCATCATGGAACTCACACATGATGGTCATCTGCACCAACCTTACCTTATGTGTGTATAGGTATGTATGTGTCTATGTATGTACATGTATGTATGTATGCATGCATGTATGATGGACAACATATGATATATTATGTAACAAATTATAATTATATCATTATATTCGATACACATATACACACACATCTATACATATATATGTAATAGCTCACCATCGGAGACATCTATTCACCATCATTTCCAAATTGAAGATAAGACTTTAATTGTAACCAATATCAGCTAAACCAACAATCAACTAAATTACACTAGTATAGATATCATGCAAAACCTTTCTTTTATTATCATAGTGGAAACTTTACAACATGGTTTTCATATAAAGTATTGCTCTACTCTTCTATACCTTACTTAGCATAAAATAAAATATTCCTTACACTTAGACGGTTTACACTTTAATCCTCAAAATGGAATATGATAATCCTTCTAGAAGCCGCATCGATACCTTTGATATATGAACGTGTAACTAACTACACTTATATCCCTATCTTAGCTCCTAAGTCTTAACGTACTAACTTTGAAACCTCATGTTAGATGAGCTAACCCCTCAATTCAAGTTTTTAGCTAAGTGTATAGTCCAAAAACAATAACACATAACAACCAAGTATACACAACATATAATTAATAAGCCAAATTATATCTATACCATTCAGTATGCAAGCATATGGGTGAACTCTTATGCACATTGGGATGGCATGTTAATGCTAATGTATATAATGTGTACTAATATCAGTATCCTAGCCCAACCTAGTCATTTTGTTAGTCGTAAGCCTCACAATTAGCCATTCGAGGTTTCGATCGGTTGAAAGACTCGATTGAACTTAAGTTATAAAGTAAAACTAGAAATATTAGTAAAAATGATCCCATAAGTTTGAATTTAAGAAAATAAGCAATAAAATAAAAGACTATAAAAATTTCAAATTTTAAATATATAACTTGTTATTTATCGAAAGTGCATAAAATGCATTCCGATAATTAACGAATCGCTAGAGATAAATTATATGTCTAATAAAAATCATAAAATAACCTAAATAATATTTAGAAATATTTATTTGTACTATATATGAATTTACATGTAGGTATAAATACGCGTAATTATTTAAAATACGCGAAATGTGCTAAAATAATACTAAATACTTAAAGAAAATTCATAATTAATTAAGAAAAAATCAAGAAAAATCAGAAAAAATAAGGAATGATCCAGAATTGGGTCGTGGCAGCTAGGAAAAATAAGAAAAAAATCAGCCAATTAAATTAGGGCAACCCAAAAGCCAAAAATTAAGGGATTTAGACAATGTCTTATCCAATTTAATGCACATTAATTACCACAAAGCCCAATAAATAGCAAGAAAAATTTAAAAGCTCATTTGGACAGTTAGAAATCATAAAAAATTAGGGAGAGGCAAAAATTAAGAGAAAATTTTGGGTAAAAAAATTAGTAAAAACTATGCAATTAGGGCCTTTAAAGGGAACCCACACCAGACGAGCACCTAAGAGTGGACGGCCACCATCACCACACGGTGGTGGTAGTGCCTAGACCGGTTGACAAGGCTACGATGGCTAACGACGGCCGGAGCCACTCAAATTGGTGAGTCCGATTTCTAGCCCGATTTTATGTAATTTTGTAAAAAATAGTAAATATTCTTATAAAATTATGAATTTTGTTATTTCTAGAATATTTTTGTATTTAGTTTTTGGGAAAAATATTATTTTGATGAAAATATGTCCCGTAATATATGGTCCTTAAGAAATCGTGCAAAACCGAGCATGTTTTGGTTTAGAAATAAATGACCTTAGGAGTGTAGTTTTGAACTCAAAATTTTTGTGTAGATTACTTAAATGATATAGAACAGTGCTATGAAGCCCGTTTTCAAAAATTAATTTTAAAAAATTTTAGATAATTTTTAAGCCCTAAAATGAGGTATAAAATGAGTAATTTAGGGTTAACTAAGTAATTAAATGGTTAATTACTGATTTAGTGAATAAGTATATGTTTTAGGATGTTGAAATCTGATGGAGTATGATACTTGTAGCATTTAGGGTGTTAGATGTAATTATTAGGTTAATTATGTACTAAATAAGTAATATGGAAAAATAGTACATTTTAAGTTATTTTTGTAAATTAAGGTAATTAGGTGTAAAATCTGATTTAGAATGAATTTAGACATTTGGAAATGATAATTAATGTTGGGAGATAGTAATTAGAGTGATAAAAATATTAGATGTGTATTATGTACATAATAAGTAATAGTACATAATAAACAATTATTGGAAATGTAATAAATAAAAAATATTAGGATAAAAATTGATATTATATAAATAATAGGGATATAAAATAAAACTGATAGAAAAATTAAATTTATGTAATTATATGAAAGATGTAAAAATTTCTCACATCAAGAGTAAATTCGGTACACTAATAAGGATTTAAGTGTATCGGGTGGAATAAAATACTAATTAAAGGTAATTATGGTATTTAGGAGATCGGGAAGTAATGTGATTAATTTCACATTATGAGTTAAAACGAATTTCTAGGGTTTAAGTATAAAACAATACTCAGAAATCGAACTAAAACTTAATTTAGAAATCGATGCAGAAACCGAACCCGAACCTAACCCCAAACCTAGAATAATTGTAAAAAACTTAAGATCTAGATAATTAGGCATATTAAACCCTCAACAAAACATAACAATAAGCGTTATAGGATAAAACGAACCTATAATAGTTATATGAAAAACTGAAACCACGTTTGTGTTATAGGGATGATCGATGATGACTTAAGCAAGTCGGACCTTGAGTGAATGAGCGAGGAGTTAAGGTAAGTTGGGATTAATACGTTGCTGTATTTTGGAGTCTTGAGATTATGCTTAGTTGTGCTTGTTAGATAGTTGGTTGTGTGCATGTGCTTGATTATGAGTGATGCTATGATTCTGTCTGTTGTTCTGGCTTGTATTGTATGATTTGTATGAAATGATTGATCACCCTAAACTGGACCTAATCAAATATACGACCTATAATCATAATCGGATCTATATGGCAACCCATTAAGGGAACTTAGGACTCTCCAGCCAAATACCGACTCCTTCGAAAGGGATAGCGCAAGATTGCAAAATGGTCCCTTCTTCATCCTTAGTCGAACTAAGTGACAGGAGAAGAGATCGCGGCGAGAGTAAAGTCAATGGTTTGAAGGTAGTTGCAGGAGGAGCTATGTCTCCATAGCACAAGCCTGGGTTTAGTCATAAGCTGTTGCATTAATGGTAACTCCTCAACCCGGATTAGAGTAGGCGCAATTTCTCTAATCTCACGACGGGCCGGATAACATCGTGCGATGGCATTTGCTTGAACATACATTGCACCTAATAAGTTAATTAATAACCTTGTTGTGTTTGTGGTATAGTTTTAAGTCCTCCATCCTAACTTGCTAAGCTGTAGTTACTTATATCCATATAAACGTCGTGCAGGTGTTGGCTAAGAAGCGGCAAACAACTACTCTAAAGCTAGCAACTGCTGGATCCTGGAGAGTGAAGAAAAATATTTGAAAAATATTTGAAATTTTTAAGATTTAAGCTTTTATTTTAGAATTTCTCATTTTTGAATAATGTAATAATTAAATTATAGTATATATATGTATTTCCTCACTTTCTTAGGTAAATAATTTATTTAAATTACAAACTATTTACTTCAAAGCAGGTTAATCGTAGACGCCTTGTGTAGATCAAGTTTAAGATAGCGGTTATAAGGCCAACTTCTATTTTAGGATAGTTTATACGGTAGGGCTGTTACGACTCTACCGCTTCGGGGCGTAACATTAGTGCACATATTAAGTATTTGAATAAAATAAATCCAGGAACCTATTACAAGGATTAACCTAAGAATGGAAGCCTCAATCTACCTTAACTAACTACAAGCAACACTAAAAAAGTTTAAGCAATATAATTCTATATGCTCAAATATACAATTTTGTAAACCAAGTGCTTAACTTAATATAATCTTGCTTTTTGGATAAAGTTTACCTTATAAGTCATTTTCATATCATGCCATAAATGCATTAAACAACACAATAACCTAATTGAAGTTTAAATCACAATTCAAAAACCATAAATGAGTTTACCCTAGCCAAACTTTAACTTAATAATCTAATATTATAACATGATAAGTTAGGTATAAAGAGTAACAAAAATTAAGCATGATCTCAGCCTACATATTATCTACTCAAAGAATTCATCATTATAACACCTAACCCACTATAGGAGTCTACTTGCGTGAAGTATTATAGAGATAATATATATCTTAGGATTTCTAAGTCATCGAAATATCATATTAAGCCATATCCATCACATATCTATAAATAGCCAACATATTCCTACAACAAATACCATAAAAAACAAGTCCTTTCATCATAAATCATTACATAATACGCATACCAAGTCAAATAAATCCAAGCATTAATGATACGAAATCCATATACAGACCCCATAATCATAGTACAACATATAACATTTATAAACCAAGTTCTAAAATAAATTAATTCAGTAAGCCATGTATTACACATTAGTAAATATATACCTTTGTAGAAATAGACAAGTGGCTTACGTGCCTTTAACCACTACATAAAAACAAGAGAACAAGCAAAGAGTACTCACTTAAACCAATGCTTATTATACTTCGGGGTGAGCGCGGTTCAATTTGGTTCGGTACGATTCACTCCCTTTTATTGAACCATACCGAACCGAACCTAATATAACGGTTCAGGTTTTTTTTTTTTAAATCAAACCTAATTATACAATTCGATTCAGTCCACAGTTCGAATCGTTTGTGTCAAATTTCCACTAAATATTTTTATCTCCAATAAATATGAAATTTCAAATGAAATTTACTCAACTTAATTTTAATAATTGATACACAATTATGATAAAGAATAATGAAATATGAAATTTTTGATAAAATTTATGAAGATTGATGGAAAAAAAATATAAAAAAGTACAAAATAATTGCATAATTTTTTTTATTTAACTAAATAGTTTGGTTCGATTCAATTCGCTTTCCTAAACCAAACCGTGAATCGTGTATACACAACTAAACCAAACAGTTTCATGAAAAAAAAAAAACGATTTTTTGATTCGGTTCACGATTTAATCTATAGTTTACATTTTTTTCGTCCAACCCTAATTATATTGTATGATATATTTTTTTTTTCATTTGTTACCTATATATATATATATACATACATATATATAGATTTATTAGAAAACAATTATGATTACTGCTCTATTATTGTATACTCTATTATTGCTATGTTTTAAATCTTCATATATAAATCTTCAAAATTATGATAAAAATAATGAAATATGAAAAATTTGATAAAATTTATGAAAATTGATGGAAAAAAAATTAAAAAGTACAAAATAATTGCATAAATTTTTTTTATTTCACTAAACAGTTCAATTCGATTCACTTTTCCAAACCAAACCACAAACCATTTATACACAACTGAACTAAACTGTAAATCAAACGATTTGCTAAAAAACCGATTTTTCGATTCGATTCACAATTCGATCTACAGTTTATAGTTTTTTTGTTTAGCCCTAATTATATTGTATGATATATCTTAACTACTCTATTATTGTATACTCTATTATTGCTATGTTTTAAATCTTCACATAATCATAACTTCTACATTTCTAATCAAATTTCAATAAACTTGATATCATTGTAACCGTTATTTGGTGGATTATTTAAGTATTATAATATCTAGAATTACAAGTTTACCAAGGTGTACTTTTTGCATCACTGCTTCACTTTTAAATTATCTTAAACGTATAATTAATGCATATCTGGTCTAAATTGTAATCAATAATCAATTGGTTACTCTTATTCTCACCAATTCTAAACTAATCAATAATCCATTAACAACACATTATTATTTAAAAGGAATTAACTTTTTAGAAAATAATATTAAATCAACTATTATATACCAATTAATCTAATGTAAAGCTAAATATTAAGTATTTATGAAATAATTTGCATTCAAACTTAAATAATATTGTAAAAAGTACCATAGACCTAAAAAAATACATACTTTTAGTTTTACCAATCGATAAAGTTAAAATAGCATATTTCCTATGTCAAGCTGAAAGTTCGATTTCTCTCATTTCTTAGTCTAATTAACATTAGGCTTGACCCATTTAACATCAATCTCTCAATCAGACTAAGAAAAAGTTTTATCTACGCAAAAAAAAAAAAAAAAAAAACTTTTTGAAAAAAGGAGTCGCCACTCGATCGAAATCAGGAAAAAGGTGAAATTAGGCCTATGAGTGGATGGACCTTAATTTTAGCTACTAACCCATAGGTTTTTCTAAATTTTTTTTTTAGAAAAATAGAAAAAAAAACTTAGGTTTGAAAACTAACTTGTTGAAATACAAATGTTTCTATAAAAGAAAGTCTATGAAATCGCTTAATAGGCCTTAAATTGGTTTTCAAATAAATTGAGCTTTTTTCTTAATGAAAAGAATTTTTAAAAATAGAAAAAAATTGTTTTTATTTTAGGTTACTCGAAGTGCCTAAATACCTATGAAGAGTGATAAAGCTCACGTAATTCTCAATTGAAAAACTCTTTTTACTTTAAATTCATTAAATTTTATTAATTTTGAAAAAAAATTTGGCATTTTGGTCCATATTTGAAAAATTCTAAAAACAAGCTCTTAAACTTTAGGAAATGCTAATTTATTCATTTTTTATTTATGAAAAAAAAATTATGTGTAAGAAAACTAGTTTTGAGAGAAAAATCTCATTTTACTTGAAAATAGTTTTATTAAATTATAAAGCGTATATCAATCACAATTATTCACTAATTAATATGATAATTATTATGATCATGATAATCAATAAATGATTAAAGCTAAACTAACAAATCAAATTGAACTAATCAACAATACCAACTAAAATCAACTAGCATGCTATGACTATGCTTATCTAATTAATTCCAACAAACATTGTAATTACCCAAGTCTATTAAATTAATAAATTATTATTCAAATTATTCAAGCTAAAACAACAAATAAACATATTATTTATTAAAACCTAATTAAGTTTATTATTATCAAAATCAATTCTAACATATTATCAAACCAACAAGTCAACACATTATTTACTAACATGATATTCGAATAACTAATGTAGACACCTAATTTTTGCCCCTTCGTAATCCTAATTTTTTATTTATTATTATTTTATTTATTTTTTACAAAAGGGGTCCTAATTCAAAAATAAAATAAAATAAAATAAAAAACAATAAAAATGAAAGATAAAAATAAACATAAAAAAAATTTTGTAAATTTTTAGGAAGTAAATTATTTTAGAGTCATTCATTTTAGTTTAGCTTAGTTCAATAAAATAATCGTTGTAGAGAGTCACGTGCTTTAAATACAATTTGATTGTACTAAATGTCAAGGTGCGAACCAATGGCTTAATGGATAAGTATTAGAGTATTGGATTAGATTTAATTTGAGGTTAGCATGACCAGGTGAACAGTAGCAACACCAGGTGAATAGCAGCACAACAGACAGCAGCAAATAGGACAGCAGCGAACAGGATAGCAGCACGACAGACAGCAGCAAATAGGACAGTAACAAGGCAGACAGCAGTAAAGCGAAAAGCAACAAATAGGATAACAGCAAAGCAAACTCAGACAATAATCCGACGCCAATAGCCATACGCAACAACAACTCCGTTATACGTCGGCCATCGTCCTTCATCACGTAATCAAGAAGTTCAGGTCCGTTTCTTTCCAATTTCAAAATTGTTTGTTTAATTGTTTATTTATTATTATTATTATTATTATTTAAATCTTTAGTTATTGAATATAATATATACGAATATGAACATATTAGTTTTAGGAGCTTTTACTCTTAATTTTTTATATATAGATAATTGTTTAATAACAATAATATATGTATATGTATATATTAATTTATATATTCATCTTTTAACATTAGTTTTCTTGATTTGAAAAATTAAGTATTGATTTAAGTGAATGTATATTTTATATTAGTTTAGGAGTTATTAGGATTGGTTATTTTTGTTATGATTTGATCTTGTTTAAAGATTTGTCATATAGAAAGTTGTTTTTTTTTTTAAATAAAAGTTAATAAAAAATACTTTTTAAATTTTAGGGCTTTTAGCGAAATTTTTTTATAAAACAATAACATTCAAGAATTAGGACCCTTATATTTATTAAAAACACCCCCGAAACCACTCCTCAGACCAATTCTATAGTTGTGCGCGTGATTGGAATGGGAATCCAATCTGTTCCTTTTTATCAGCTTTACGTGTTTTGCCTTGCAGGTACATAATAGTGGTTTTTAATTATTGTCTATAACTTGTCTTATTGATTTATTTTTATCTCACTTAGTATATGTGCAGTTATTTTTAAGACTTGTACTTTTTTTTTATTTTTGTCTCGTCTTTAATTGCTAGTATTTAGTTATAGTATTTGTGTCTAGTGAATATATGTTAAGTTAAGTTTTAGTTTATTTTTTTTTATTTTTTTAAATTTCATATTTTCAAAATGATTTTTTTTAAAATCTCATATTTTACAAAATCTTGTTCTTTTCATATTGTATTAATTTAGAAAAATTGCATTAAGCATGTTAAGATTTTCTAAATAAAAAAATCATTTTGATGTTCATAAAATAAAAAAAAATCTTTAATTTACTTCTTTTTTACGGCGAAATATCTTTTCTATAGTTTAAACTTGTTTTCCATAGTTTAGATGTCTTTTTTATAGTTTAGATGTTTTTTCCATAGTTTAGGTTTCTTTTTTATGATTCAGACATCTTTTCTATAATTTAGATTTTTTTTCTATGGTTTAAACTTTTTTTCATAGTTTAAATTTCTTTTCTATGGTTTAGGCATCTTTTCTAATGGTTATGCATCTTTTCTAATGGTTATGCATCTTTTCTATGGTTAGACATCTTTTCCATATTTTAACATTCTTTTCTATAGTTTATGTATCTTTTCCATTGTTTAGTTTTTTTTTTTCCCATGATTTAGACATCTTTTTTATAATTTAGATTTTTTTATTCCATGGTTTAAACATCCTTTTCATAGTTTAGACATATTGTCTATGGTTTAGACATCTTTTCTATGGTTTAGGTATCTTTTCTATGGTTAGAAAATATTTCTCTTTTTTTATTATTTTATATTTTAAGCATCTTTTCTATATAAAATATTCATCATGTAGAACATTGCATATTTTATAAATATTGCATATTTCATAAAATCTTTAGGGTTTTCCTTGAAAATAAAAAAAATTATCACTTAGTTGTTTTTAAATAAAAATTTTAATTTGGGGCTTTTCAAAAATTAGGTTTTTAGGCTTTTTTTTTATAATTAGGAACAAAAATTAAGCTTCTAGGGATTTTTCTTAATAAAAATAAAATGGTTAATAAAAACGCAAATTCAACCAATCATTTTTTATAGAAAGAACCAACACATTATAATTTTTTGAAAGAACTACGATTGCCTGATTCTGGCTAGAGGGTATGTAGGCACCTTCGGGGCGACGATAAAATATGTAGAAACTTAGGTCCCTCTTTTTTCTCTCTTTTGATTTTATTTATTTATTTATTTATTTTAAATATTATAATTAGAAGAATAATTTTAATTTCGGTAAATAAATAGCGGTACCCGTTAAGGGTTTAATAGGTTAACCCCCGAACTGGGAACCTTGTGGTTCTTCATTTAAAATTAAAATTAAAGACCGATAACCAAATCATAATCAATCCACCCAATTGGTTACGATTTCTTTTTCTTTTCCCAACTTCGGTCGGGTGGCGATTCCAAAAATTATTTTCAATAAAAAATTGGAATTTCTCAATTTTTTTAATCGAGGATTAATATTAAATGGGTTAGGGTTTAATATTAATCGGGAAATAGGGAAATCAATTTTAAATAAAAGAAATCAAAAAATCAAACTCAACAACTAAAAACTAAAAAAAAAAAACACACACACACATCATTCAAGCAAAAACATTATCGGACAAGATCAAAACTTTTTTTTTTTTTGAATCAACAAGTAATAAAACAATGAAAGGAAGAAAAACATACCTCATGCGTGGATTTAATCGAGTCTGATTTAGGTTGGTTCTCGATGTAGGTCCAATGGTTCCCTACTCTTGAATCTTTAATCTTCGAAAGCCCTAAATCAATTTCACAAAAACCTTGGTATAAGTATATCGATTTAATAAAAACAAAGCTCAACTTTGTAAATGAATCATAAAACACCAATCTTGATTCCAACTCAAATCAAAATGAAGCAAAACTCTGTTGGACAAAATCAAGTATCGGGATTTGTTCTAGGATGAATGAGGAATCTTCCCCTATTTTGATTCTCTTCAATTTGATCTCTAGTGAGAGAAATTGAAGAAAGAGAGTATGGGTGGTATTATGAATACCTAGAGAGAGAAACTATCAATTGCATGTAATGTGGTGACTTTAATACTTGGAAGTTGAATGAATGCATGGAGGAGGCCTTTATTTTGGAGTGTTAAGTTGTGAGTATAGGCTAAGAAACTTCAATGTATAAAAAAGATCAAATCTTTGATGAGAATGGTAAACCCAAGTGTACATCTTGGTTCTTCATATTTTTTTTCAAAATTGAATATGTTTTGATATGAATTAATGAAATATAAAGGTACATAAGGGTAATGGAAGATGTCCTTATGCTTTTTGATTAAATATCTCAATGCATCTTATAAGGATATACATCAATTTTGCCAATTTGAACTTAGGTACTAAATATGCCCATTTATTAGTTACTCGATTGTTCTTTTTTTTTTAATTTATAAATTTCCTTCAATAAAAATTCAAAAATTGAACATGCCATAATAAAACAATTTGTATCCTTTTTGTTCCATATTATTTTTAGAATTTTTCATGATAAAAATTGCATCGAAATTAGGTAAAAATTATCTGGGTACACTTGTCATTTTGAAAACGAAACAAAGATTAAGCATTTTGGCACTACAAAGGAAGGGAAGAAAAAAAAAGGAGGTCAAAGGTTAACCTACATGCACCATGTGGTGTACAATGAGTGGCATCATGTCGCGCTTAATCATCCACCACATGGTGACTACATGGCAGTCTCACATTATGCTATGTGGCATCACCCATACACTACACGTGTTACTAATAGTGATAGGAATTAGACCACCGAACCCTTAACTCGCGCCTAAACCTAAGGGCTGCAAAGCATGGCTAAATGAATTCTTTCCTTAAGATCTACCGACGATGAGTCTGAGCTATTACAATCTGCCGACCTACTGCCCTACTTAAACCGAACCCTCTCATACTCATCATTCACCATCAGCTCAACACATCCGACCATCAGCTCAACCGACTTGAATCCAAGCCATATTGAAAGTATCTAAGGTGAATTCACCTCGAAAGAATTATATGCTTGGCTTAACATAGCCGACCTACTGCCCCTACTCAATACCTCGGCTAGGCAGAAACCAAGCCGATCGCACATAATTGTCTTTTCTACCAAAAAGTCATCCACCTATAATAAGCTACATATCCGAGCAACCATGTGATAGAATTCTCTGTACAAGATGCTTATTTTACTATATTTTCAATTATACCTTTCTTATTCCTTGTACATTACTTTTTTTAGATAATACCCTTTTAGTCTTTTCCTTTTTTAGGTAGGTTGCCTTAGTTTTGCGAGTATAACTACGTACTGTATGTATAGCCACAATCATCGTCAATATCAATATACTAAACATACTTCTTTGTAAACATTTCTCTCGTTAGCTTGTTTACTTACCTCACTCTTATCCTAACTCTTAAGTGAAGTTAAGTAGCAAGTAACTAAGCTAGGTAGCAAGTAACTTTACTAGACCACCTCGTGTATCATATCGAGTTATGTCGTAAGTCCTCAAAAGGTCTATTAGTACGTCATATCCTATGGAACTGTTTGTAAGTTTGCTTGTATTTTACTTTTCTTATTACTTTCACATCTTTCCATTACTTTTTTCGAGCTTTTTGTAAGCTCAGACCTACCCCAACAACAGGCCTTGTTTGTTCTCAGCCACGGTTCTACATCATCATGGTATTAGATCAAATGTTTCATTTAAGTAAGTTGTACTTAGATTTTTGTGAAGTAGTGTTCACTATAGCAATATGTTGAAGTTGTATAGAGATTCACTTTCATGTTTTAAGAGATTTGGTTAAGAAATTTATCGTTGTCTACTTCAATGACACCGTTGTCTATAATGCTAACCTGGCAATGCATACTGGCCAGCTTTGTGTTGTTTTTTATGTCCTCCAAATAGAGATATTGTTTGGAAACTTAAAGAAATGATGTTTGTATCAAGAAGAAGTGATCTTCTTAAGTTATGTGGTTGGTGGAAGAGGACTAAGAGTGGATGAAGAAAAAGTACGAGCTATTGTGGAGTAGCCGACTTTAACCTCCTATGCTGAGTTGAGAAGTTTTTGTGGATTAATACCATTTTACCAACGCTTTATCTGAGGATTCAGTAGCATTGTAACGCCTTTGACTGAACTTACAAAGAAAAATGTAGAGTTCAAGTGGGGAGAGAAAGAGAAGAGAAGCTTTGCCAAAGTGAAAACAAGGTTGACGTTTACCCTAGTCTTAGCTCTACCAAACTTTGAAAGAGTATTAAGCTTAAATGCGATGTATCAAGTGTCAGCATTGGAGCTGTGTTGATGCAAGAAAGCCAACCTATCACTTATCATAGCGAAAAACTTAAGGGAGCGTAGTTGAACTATTCTATATATGACAAAGAACTTTTGACCTTGATTCGAGCTCTTTGCATATGACAGCATTATCTTCTACTAAAAGAGTTTATCGTATACGTGGATCATGAGTCCATGAGGTATTTGTAAAGCCAATCTAAACTTTCCAAACGCCAAGCTCAATGGATTAAGTTCCTAGAGAGATTTAACTTTGTTATTAAGTACAAGCAACGCAAGAACAATGTAGTTGTTGATGCCTTATTGAGAAGATATAATCTTCTCACCGAGTTGCAAGCCAAATTGTTAGGTTTTGCCAACATAAAAGAGCAATATCAGAATAATCCACATTTTGGCCCTATATATAAGAACTGTAGAGAAAGAAGAGTAGTAAACAAATATTATGTAAAGGATGGTTATTTTTTCAAAGGTAGTAAGTTATATGTGCCAACCTGTTTGATGAAAGAACCACTGGTGAGAGAAACCCATACTAGATGACTCTCTAGGCACTTTAAATAGCGAAAAACATATGAGCCATTGAATGATAGATTCTTTTAGCTTAGAATGAAGCAAGACATACATCATGTGATTGAGAGATGTGCCATATGAAAGAAAGCAAAGAGCCGAGCAAAGTAAGGGAAAGTAAGTCCTCTACTTGTTCCAACCAAACCATAAGTTGACTTAAGTATGGACTTTATCCTTAGATTACCTTGTACTACCCGGGCAAAAATTCTATCATGATTATAGTGGATAGGTTAAGCAAAATGGCACATTTTGTGCCCCGTACGAAAACTAACGATGCTTCGGCTATTACTTCTTTGTTTTGCCAGAAGTAGTTTGCTTGCATGGAGTACCAAGGAGTGTGGTGTCGAATTAAGACTTAAAATTTTTAAGCCATTTCTGGAGAACCCTCTGATGTCGAATGGGAACCAAACTGCTATTCAGCACCTTTTTCCATCCCTAAACCGACGACCAAACTGAGGTGGTCAACTATAATGTAGGATCACTACTTCGACCTGTACTAGCAAAGAACTTAATTGATTAGGATGTCTACCTGCCTATGGTCAAATTTGCTTAAAACAGGATAGTACACACCACCACCAGATATGCCTTATTTAAAGTCGTTTATGGTTTTAACCTCGAACTAACCCTTGATCAAACCTCGATGCCACCCACTAACCTCAAAGATCCAGAAGCAAGAACCTTAGCTTAGTCCATCCAACAAATCTATCAATGAGTCACCCAACAGATTGATCGAGCCACCATAAAACTAAGGGAGAAGAGTAAAGGAAGAAAGACCCAGCAATTTCAGCGTGGAGACCAAGTGTAGTTACACCTAAGTAAGGAAAAATTCCTTAATAAGAGGAAGAACCAACTATCTACTGGAGTCGAAAGACCATTCAGAATACTCTAAAAGATCAATGACAATACATACCAACTTGAGCTTCTAAAAGACTTTAAAGTGTCAAATGTGTTTAATGTTGCCGACCTTAGCTTTAACCAACCCGAGGGAAGAGCTGGATTTGATCACAAATTCCAATTAACCTAACAAAGATGTTAGGAATCAGACTACCAAACCCTTGACTCACACTCGAGCCCGAAGGCTAAAAAGGGTAGCTACACAAATTCTTTCCTTAATACCTACTATCAAGGAGTCCGAGCCATTGCAATTTGCTAACCTGCTACCCTAGCTAAACCGATCCCTCTCAAACTCATAATTCATCTCTAACTGTCAACCTGAACTGCACTTGAACATCAGCTCAGCCTATTCGACCATTAGCTAAGTCAACCTAAATCCGAGCCATATTGAAAGTATTCGAAGTGAATTCACCTCAGAAGAATTATCTGCTCAGCTCAACACAGCTAGCCTACCACCCTTACTTGGCACCTCAACTTAGTGGAAACCAAGTTGATTGTACATAATTTTCTCTTCTACCAAAAAGCCATCCACGCACGATGAGTCACGTGTCCAAGCAACCATGTGACAAAATTCTCCATACAAGATGCTCATTTTATTGTATTTCCAATTGTACCATTATTATTCCTTAGACATTACTTCTTTTACATGATACCTTTTTAGTCTTTTTCATTTTTAGGTAAGTTGCCATAGTTTTGTAAGTATAAATACCTACTGTAAGTGTAATCGTAATCATCATCAATATCAATATACTGAATATACTTCTTTGTGAACATTGCTCTCGTTAGTTTATTTACTTACCTTACTCTTATCCTAATCCTTAAGTAAGCTAGGTAGTAAGTAACTTCGTTGAACCACCTCATATGTCATATCAAGTTATATCATAAGTCATTAAAAGTTTTATTAGTACGTCATATCATGTGGAACTGTTCGTAGGTTTGCTTATATTCTACTTTTCCTATTGTTTTCACGTCTTTTTATCACTTTTTTGAGCTTTGTGCAAGCTTAAACCTATCCCAACAGCCAGTCTTATTTGTTCCTGGTTACGGTTCTATATCAAATAGTATGGTGACATGTGTTAATTTCTTATTTTTGTTTCCCCCCCCCCCTTTTTTTTCCTTGTCCTTTTCTTTTCTTTTTTTGCTTTTTTCTTTCATTGGTTCAAACTTCCCTAATTTCATTTTCTTTTGTCATTTTTTTAATCGAAACAAAGACCTAGTTAATTATCCTACTTGTACAAAATCACATAATGCTCTTCGACAAAATGTGGAGTCTTAATAGAAATATGCTTAAAATATTTTCAAAATTTTGTTAATTTAATCGGATTAGAATCTTGATTTTTACCTCTGTTTAACTTTTTATTTGAAATTTCAAATGGGCATAAAGTGTTTGCTTTAACTTCAATTAAGGTACAGTTTGAAGTCATGATTTCTTGTAAAAGTGCAATTTCGAAATATTTCAAAATAAGTAGTTTGAATTAGGCTAGAAATTTTTTATTTTAAATAAATGTCCATTTTTGTCTTATATTCCTAATCTAGTCAAATCACATATGCCTATTCTAACTCCAAAAGCCATCTTGACCTCAAAAAATAATTTCCACCTTAAACCGACCCAAATAAACTACTGTATAACACATTTTGTTATGATATTTTTTCAATTTTTGGATTTTTTTTCTTATTTTTCAATTTTTTATGTATTTTCTTGATTTTTCAATTTTTTTATATTTTTCACATTTTCAAATTTTTTTTATATTTTCCCATTTTTTTATCTTTCATATTTTTTTGTCTTCTTTAAAATATAAGATATTTTAAATTAGAGATAGGCTTAGGAAAAGCAAAAATTAGACTTTTACATCTTATAATTCCCACATCACACTTTAGTCTCTAAAGTTTACAATAAATAAAAATTGAGTATAGAAATGATAAACTTGGTATTTAATGGTCTTAAATATCATAACTAGCCATAAGTTAATTTTAGGAGAATTTTAGAAGACCTATAACCACTATTTTTAAATTAAACATTAAAACTAGCAATTTTAACATTATTCAACGTAAACTTAGGAAAAATACTTAAAATGCTAACATACATAATTAAATCGAGAAAAAATAAAGCATATAAGGGATGGTATGAAGGAATTACTTGCAAAAATTCATATCAAAACAACATGAAAGGAAGCTTCTAATATTCCCATATTGGTTCATCATAATTTGCCTTCATTAACACCCAAAACCACTATCAAACGACCACCACCACCATGCCACCTTTACATAACCTTGCAAAGAAATTATGGAGAAGTCCTACAATTTTAAAGGCACGAATTGGGTCATGGAAAATTATAAAGATTAGGGTGCTATTTATATAGTTTATAATCGGCTTTTTAAATTATTTTTTAATAAAATCTCTAGAGAAAATTTTTAGAAATATTAGGTTCTCTTCCTCACATGTTGTCACATCTCTATAATTTTACCACCTCAAAGATCCCCTTGTCCTAATTTTAGTGTATTTTTCCACTAAAAATTTAGATTATTCCAACATTGTTATGATTTCATAAATTATTAAATAATTTAATATTTTTATGTTCCCTACATTTTCGAAGATATTCATGATGTGCTTTTGTTGATTAATTTGATAATTATTTTACAATTTACAGCTATTTTATGTTATTTTTTACTTTAAGACTAATTTTATTAATATTTATTATACTTTATCTATTTAATAATATTACTTTCCAGAATCTATTTTGGTTGATGAAAAAATTACTAATATTTTGTACTATTTCTCATTTTATTATTAAAGGATTAAGAGTAAAATAGTAATTTTGCCTCTTTTAGACTATTTAGTAATTTAACATTAATAGTGAGGACAAAATACTCATGTTTTCTTTTTTTGGCCATTTAGTAATTTAATGCTACTGTTAAGAATAAAATGGTACATTTCTCTCTTAAACTTATATAATTATATTGTAGACCAATCTATATTAGATCTCTAATTTAATTACTAAATTTACTATCTAGTATTATTTTTGCTATTACTACTCTTACCTTATAGATTCCAAATATCATAAGAACTTAATTTTGTAACTTGAATCCTATAGTTAATCCATTCATACTAAATTTATTTGAGTGGAAACTTAAAGTTAATAACCACAAGTATCATATGCACATACACATACATGCATACACATATTTATATATACACATACTATGAAATATTTTATATTTAGTAGTAATGCATATATGTTATTTTTGTGTAGAAAATATTAATTAATGAACATATAATCTTAAATGAGGGGTTGTTTTAGTTTGTCGATTATGTGTAGTGAACAGGTTGGTTAGTCTTAAAGAATTCTTGATTTGATGATGTGTAAGGCAAGCTTAATGCCTCATATGTGTGTATGTGAAAGCAGATTTGATTATGTGTTCCTAAGTTGTTCTTGATAAGTTGTTGATAATTTTTAGTGTTTGATTTTTTGTGGAGTTATTTCAATAAAGTAAAGGCATCCATGTGAAACTTGCTAATGTTTTAAGTATTACAAATGAAGAAGAGAAGGCTCTCATATATGGATTTTGACTGCTAATCTTAGCCATTAGATGAAGTCAAGATGGATAGACTAGATGAGCTATTGATGATGACTACCAAATCATGTTGAATGATGGACGACTAATGTTAAAGCCTCCTTAACCTTAGGGACCATGGCCTTGGCCTTTAGATTTAGCTCATGTCTTATATAAAGGAGCCTATCTTTTAATGTAAGCTTTGTGAAGGCTTATTAAGACCAAATGAGGCCTAAATAGACTTAAAGACCTTATCCTTATTCCTACCTTGTGAAGTTAGATTTTTTTAAAACATCTTTGATTAGGTTGGCTTTTTAGGCCTTATTGCTAACCCATTAGGCATGTTCATGGGATTAAATTAAGCTAAAAGCTTAATTCTAAAATAAGTTTCTACAAAACTAGAATTTTCCTTTTAAGATGAAATCGAATCACAATTCTCTCTATTCATGAATCTCAATTTCACCTTTCAAAGTCGCATCCAAATGTAGGAATGGAAGTAGAACTTAAAATGACGATTCATTCTAAATCAATTCTTGCATATCTAATGTGCCGCAAAGAGTTATTCGAAATAAAAAACTTCTCCAAAAGTTTATTAAGGTTCAAATGATTTTCTAAAACTTAGATTTCCTTGGACAAACATCCAAAAAAAATAAAAATCTCAAATTGAAAAGGAAGCTAACACATGCACACTATATAATTTCATAATTTATATATTTATTCATCTTTTACTAAAACTTTTAAGCGACATAAATACTTTTAACAATACATATCAAAACAAATCTACTTTTGTTTCCATATGATGGTGTGAAAGTAGATTAATATTAGTGGAATTTTTTTACGAATTTTTTTTTTTACAGGATCAGTGTCATTATCTATCTAACTCTTAATTTGATCATTTTTAAATTTAAATCATCGAATAAACTGTAAATTTAATTGTTCAGATTTAAAATATAAAAATGAACGTCAATATAATAGGTGAGACTAATCCTATTGAAATAAAGAACAAGATTGTAAAATCTCCCAACATTATAAAAGTAAATATAATGTTAATATAGAGGTTGTAATGGTCTTATAGCATAATTAGTATATTAATATTATTCTCCAATACGAATTAGAGATGCAAGCAGGCTTTTATAAAATACCTAATTTGGCCAAATTCAATATATTTAGAGTTTAAAATATATATCAGGAAAACTTTTAAGACCCTAAAACATTTCGTTAAGTTTGGGAAAACATTAATACTTGACAAGAGATTTAAATCTAATAAGAGCTCTAATTCTAACATACTTAATATTTGATTGTGTTTTGTGAGATTTTGTTCATAACTTATACTAGATAAGTGTTGTTAATCACTTCATATTTTGCAAGATTTATGTTGATTTGCTTTAATTTGGTATGAAAATCTTTTAGTTCTTCAGAATGTTTATTTTTCCGTAAAATATGAGTTTTAAATCTATTAAAAAAAAAAAAACTCATTAGGCAAGTTTGAATGGGTTTTAGGGATCCTATAAAGCTATCAAGTGAGCTTTTAATAAAACTCTAATAAAAACCTTAAATTTTTAAGATACTAAGATAGGTCGAGTTTTGCAATAGATTTAAATCCTTTCATTTGATTTTTATAATATTATAGATAGCTTAAATAAAAGTTAACAGAGTTTTTTAAGATAACATTAGTAAAATAGTGTTATTATAATATTAGCTAATTAAAACTATTTATTTACTAAAACTTAATTTATATAATTTATTTTATTAAAATAGCTTCACTTAATGGGTTTTACGAATAAAAAAGAAAAAAAAAAACTAATTAACAACTAATATTCAATAATAATAAAATAACTCTTTATAACAAATTATTTTGATAATATCGTAGAAAAATCTTTCGGGAAATAACTAAATCGGTTATAGGCTATAATCAGATTTCGTATGGGATATTGAGATAAGTAATTGGAAAGTAGTCTACTGTGATAACCTCCCAGCAAACAATGCATCAATCAATGCACGAGTGGTAACGTCATGCCGCCCTCCCACGCCGAAACCCGATCAGACCGCTTCAAATTTATTAAATCAAACAAATCAACGCTCCCACGTGTCTGCTTCTTAAGGCCATGCACAACACATGTTGCTAACTTGGAAATATCGGGAACCTGGGCTGGAATTCTGTGTTTCTTAGTCCACCACGTAATATCCCATTGTAGATTATGGTTTTCAATCAGGCTCCATTCTACTTGTTAAACATTTTTACTTTTCAATATAATATTAAAAATAAATAAATAAATAGATAAAAATTTAATAGATAAACTTAATTTGTAATATTCATCACATAAAATATAATAAAATTTTAATCGTAGATACGCCTTTTAATGAAAGGGTGGAAAGTTTATAGGAATTTTAAAATTAAACGTGTATGGGAATGATGCATGGCTGCTAAAAGCGGTAAAACTGGGAACAATATTTTGTAGTCTAGTAAGAACCTTGTACATAAAAATATTTCCATTGCAACTTAAAATATGTTTTGAGAGTACTTGTTAAAAAAAAAACATTATTATAATTATTAGTATTATTAATGTCAAGCTGAAGTTACCGCGAGCGACGCGACATACACGGTTGCCTTGAGCCAGTCAAGCGGACGCGTGTGGACCCAGCCATAAAATCGAAACGGTTCTTGTAGTCTGTTAATTGACCAAACTACTCTCGTCATTGTTTTATCGTACCACAATCCCAGGACATTAACGTAATTGCGCTATTTCCCTGTTTGTAATCCCCAGATCTTTTATAATATAAAATTAAAAAGAAAAAAGAAAAAACATAAAACAAGACACGGTCACAAAGAGAAAAAGTGAAACAAACGGCTCTATTGTCTATACGCTGATGTTGTGCAGCACCGAGACTTTATATATAGCAGAGAAAGAGAATTGATGTTTAGGACTGATACCCATTAAGAGAGAGCCGTAGATTTTTTCCTTTTCAGTTCTACTTTTGTTTCTAACTTATTATTTTGTTTAAAATTCTTTAATTCTTTATTTGGAATCAGAGGCCTTTTCTGTTTTGGAAAGCTTGGAGATTCTTCTGTGTATTTGTTTTTAACGGAGATACCCATATTGAGTGTTTGAGATTTCATAGGCTACTCTAGGGGGAAAGGTTGTTAAAGTTTAGATTTTGAGAAGTGGGTTGTGGAGAAGTGAGGAAGTCGATTGTTGGGTTGCTTCTGGATTGAAGTTTTGGAGTTTGATCTGGTACTTTCTAAGGCTAAATCTGGAGAAAAGTGAGATGTATCAGAGTTTTTTAAAGGAAGGAGAAAAAATGTGCTGGATGATGAATGAAAGTGGTGATCATTACTGCTCCAAGAAGACCGATGATATTTGTGAGGACTTCTGTGGCCAGGTAAACCATTCTTTTCTCCTTTGGCTTCTATTTCTATATTTTGTTTGATGTTTACTAAGCTGCGGAGAACTCCGTTGATTTGTATATTTGAAATCTAATGTTGGATCCGTTCTTGGCGTCAAGGAATCTACGGTAGATTTGGGTTCTTTTTCATGATGATTTGCTTTAGATGCTGTAAAGTTCAAGCCTTTGCTGGCTTGTTTGAACATGGAGCTTTGGGTTTTTACTGGGTTTTGCTTCATCTTGAGTACTTAGACGACAATGCACGTGTAGATCTATACAGTAGTAAACTGCATCTTCTTTCTTTGGTGATATAAATTTGCGGAGTTAAGAGTGGTTTTTGGTGAGGTTCTCGATAATTGTGGTTAGCGGATGATATCGATTTTTGGGTTCGAATTTCGGAGCTCTGTGAATCTTTGTGTGGCCATTCAGATTTGTATTAGTCATGGTTTTCTTTCCTTGCAATACTTGTAATTCTCAGGTACTTAGGTGGGAGGTACAGTTGCTTTTAATTTAGAAAAGGACATGAATGTGAGGTTTTGAGTTTAGGCATCTTGCGTTTATAGTCGAGAGAGATTAACTATAAGATTATATTTGTGGCATGGAAACTTTCGTCAATTAGATTATTAGCAATTTCTTATGATGCATCGAAAGAATGGTTGTTTCATCGTTTCTTCATGTTATACTGCATTAGCTCGTATTATATGTAAATAGCTATAGATTTTTTGATGATGTTTCTTTTTCTTTTTTTTTTTTTTTTTTTAATTTTACACTTTGCACTAAACATGCATGTCTTCAATTGGCAGGGCTCTGACCGAACTCTGAGCTTCTCAAGACTCCGGTGCATGTTACGGGGCTTGGATCTGAAGACAATTCTCTTCTTACTTGTTTTAATTCCTATGTGTGTCCTTGGTATCTACATACATGGACAAAAGATATCTTACTTCCTGAGGCCGTTATGGGAATCACCACCCAAACCATTTCATGACATTCCACATTACTATCATGAGAATGTGTCTATGGCAAATCTTTGCAAACTCCATGGTTGGGGCATTCGTGAGTATCCTAGACGTGTGTATGATGCAGTATTATTCAGCAATGAGATAGACATTCTTACCGTAAGATGGAGAGAGTTATACCCTTACGTCACACAGTTTGTGCTTCTAGAGTCGAATTCGACCTTCACAGGATTTCCGAAGCCTCTGTTTTTTGCTAACCACAGAGATCAGTTCAAGTTTGTGGAGCCTCGATTAACATATGGAAACATTGGGGGGAGATTTAAGAGGGGTGAGAACCCATTCATCGAGGAGGCATACCAACGAGTTGCCCTGGATCAGCTTCTGAAATATGCTGGTATTACTGATGATGACTTATTGATCATGTCCGATGTCGATGAGATACCAAGTAGGCACACTATTAATCTCCTGCGGTGGTGTGACGACATACCTCAAGTTCTCCACCTACGATTGAAGAACTATCTGTACTCCTTCGAGTTTCTTGTGGATAACAACAGCTGGAGAGCTTCAGTCCATAGATATCAATCAGGCAAGACTAAGTATGCTCATTACCGACAAACAGATGATATCTTGGCTGATGCTGGTTGGCATTGTAGCTTCTGCTTCCGCCACATCAATGAGTTCATATTTAAGATGAGGGCTTACAGTCACTTCGATAGGGTGAGATTTCCTCATTATTTAAATCCGAAGAGGGTGCAACGAGTTATATGCAAGGGGTCTGATTTGTTTGATATGCTTCCGGAGGAGTACACATTTAAGGAAATTATTGGAAAGATGGGGCCGGTGCCACATTCATTCTCAGCTGTACATCTTCCTTCATATCTTCTGGAAAATGCAAAGAAGTACAAATTCCTATTGCCGGGAAATTGTGCAAGAGAAAGCGAAAGTGGCTGATTCACTTGAACGGCCCTTTTATCCAATATTCTCCAGCTTGATGCGGCGCGAGTGAATGCTTATAAAAAAGTCGCAAATAATTGATGATTGTGGCGTGTCACTAATTATGCTGCTCAGAAATCCAGCATCCTTCAGGAATTTTTGGATATATTCCTGTATTTGAGGTGAGTTATGTAAATAGCAGCTATCAGTTTTTAATGGAATTGGAGCAGAACCCCGTCTGGGAAGGCCATGGATGGCCAGCTTGTTGCAGAGTTTTCTTAGTTTCCTCTTATCATTGGTATGACTTTTTTTTTTTTTTTTTTTTTTTTCACAATTATACCAGCAACATCGGGTTTTCTGCTGTTGTGGAGTTGTGTCCCAGGATATATTTTATTCTTTCAATGTCTTGACTCCCCATGTATCTAATCTGACTTATTGATTGCACGTATTACCCATCTACTTCCTTTCACTTCTTCCATCATATGCTTTTCCTTCCTGGAATCTGTTTCATCTTCAGGTTTCTCTTGGTCCATCCCTATATATTGCCATAATTATATCATATATCAATGACCTCTTTTAAGTTATGATTAAATGGAAATAAGTATTATGGATCCTGTTATCTCCTCGATAATCAAACTTGCTTAAAATTGTTAGATATATATATATATATATATATATAAAATTGGCCAAATAACGTTTTTAGATTAGATGGCGAGAATTCCGGCTACTTGCGCATTAACCGGAGCTACTGGACTGGCTAGGCGTTTTATGGCAAGTCAATGTTAGGTGTTACCTGCTTTTGTTGTTTCTTACATTTAGTTGGCTGACATGGACGGATATTTAATTTGCCCCTAAGAATGTGGTGTCCTCTTTTTAGAAACGCGTGTTCTTTATTGTTTATTTTCTTTTTCTTTTATTTTTTTTTGCTTTCTTTTTCTTTTTTGTGACAATTCCTAAAAACTATTAAAATTTTATTGAAACCTGGAATTTTAAAATAATGCTCGCAAACGTACCTCTATCATGGATCAACTCGAAATCTAATCGTAAATATATATTTATACAAGAGGTGAACTTGATATTATATCATGGGAAAAAACTTCCATTATCAAACATTTATGAAGGGAACAAGGAAAGTTAAAATTGCAATTCCATGGAAAACTTGAACATATGGAATTAGAGAAATGAAGAAATCTTAAAATCGATAAAATCATAAATTTATAAAATTGTATATTAGAACTTATAATTTTATTAATAATTAATATCTAAATAATCATAAATTTATAAAATTATATATCAAAACTTATAATTTTATTAATAATTAATATTTAAATAATTTTACATCTATTTTAATTAAAAAAAACTCACGATTTTAATAATTATGATTGTAATTATGAGTAGAAGTATGATATTGAGAAATTTGAAATCCCTTTATAATTTCAAGAGTTTTTAGAATATGACTATTAGCTTATAAATATGGTATGGATTATTATGTTTATCATATAATAGCTATATTTAACTTAAAATTCCAATTTCATTATTCTGGTACACAAAAGAAACATCAATACATGCATTTGATCCAATCTAAGTAAATCAAACAATACTTATGAAAGACCTCTTTTTTCTTCTGTAATGTCTATATTTTTGTTCTAAGAATTGGTTTGATAGAATTACAACTTGGACACACACGACTAATGAAATGCCGGTGTCCCCTCTACTTTTTCAAGATAATTAGGTTTGCACCAACAAAAGAAAATGAGAAAACATACTTACCTGTTAAAAGATTAAATTACCCAAAAATGAAAATTAGATGGGATGGGAAGGAAATAGATGGCAATAATAAGCAACAAAGTCCATGAATGACGTAGGTCAACCTTTAACTAAAAAAAAAAAAACTAGTACATGCCACTCTGGCAGCGAAGCTGGCATTGTTCCAATTAAACTTTTAGAAGTCATTTTTTAACAACTACATTTGGAGTGGACGGAGGGGGTATGTATGACCCACGACCTTTGCCTAACCAAGTCCAACCGTTGGTTGGTGCCAACTGCCAACTGTCCTCTCTCTCTCTCTCTCTCTCTCTCTCTGTACTAAAGAGCATATAATTCATGTTGACACGCCTTTGCCTTCTCTAGGCTTACTTATGTGTTATGGGCCAATCATTATACGCAGAGCAATCGTGGGAAGTGGAATTTCTTGGAAGCATATGCTTTGCCTTCCTTACGGTAACTTAGCTTGTACAGCGAATCAAATGGACGTTTCTTTATGGATTGAGGAAGTCGAGTGGGCTTCTATATTTATCTGTGGAACCTACTGCACCAACTAGCGGTTGGTCAACAATTATCAATAAATGTCGATAAATTTATATACTGCAAATGCCGTGAAATAGGCAATGGATGAAAATGGACAAGCGGCATGTTTTGGGCGATTTGTTTTGGGTTGATATCAAATTTCATTATGTCATTGCAATTTATGATGTATATATGTATAAATATATCATTTTCAATGTCAATATTGAATTGAACTTATCGTTACCGTAACTAACATTATTAGTTGACATGTTTTCTCCTACGAATTACAATACAATATGTAAGGATAAAATAGAAGGGATTTGTAATAAGTTTTATAATAGTTGAACCCATGCTAATACCATGTTACTTATCCTAAAACCCTCCCCAAATGCTATAGGCTTTTTTGCTCATGCCCAATACTTGCCCACTAAGCTAGGTGACATGTAACTTACTCAAAAAATATTTTTAATAAGCTAATGCCATAAGATCCTTTTTCACTATACTTCACAGAATTTTGTAAATGAATTATTCAAACATCTTGTGTGATATGAGCTTATTGATATTGATTTTTCGTCAAGGAAGATCTTAGTCAAAGAGGTTGAAGGCAACTTGGAGAAATGAATAAACGAAAGTTAAGAGAGCCATCTAAGGTAGTTTCATTGCAGTCACTTTGATACTTATGTCAAAGAGGAATCACAATAAAGTAAGAGAGCAAGAGTGGTGTAAGCAAGAATGAGGGTTTTCGATACTTTTACTTATGGAATTACCTATTATTTATAGGAGTGGCTAATAAGATATATTAAGAAGCTACATTTACATTGTACTTTTAAGATTCACCTGTGGTACCTCCTAGATACATTTTAAATATGCTAGAGAAAATTTCAATCTTATTGCCTACTAGCAATGGACTTTCCTTAACTTGGCCAAACCATCTTGCTTTATCCTTTCTTATTCCTATAGACTAAGCTTAGCCTCGTGAACTTACTAGCTAAAGTTTGAAGGGCAAAATGTGACAAGAAATTGACTAAGTCATTTGATTAAGTTGTTTTAGTTGCTTGAAGCTCACTCTATGCTCTAGTCATTACATGGTCAATGTGCTCTAAAGAGCTTGGATTGGGCCCTAGCTAAATTGGCCAAGAACTTTTGGGCTCAACCCATGCTTTGAGGAGGTTAGCCTTTGCTTAAGGACCCATGTTTGAAATAGTTTATCAATATTTGCCCCCCATTCTCATTAGTAATGCATCAACAAATAATGTAAGCTCCTATTAAGGTCTCTAAGGTATTAAGATTAGCTTCCTATTGAGTCAAAATCTTCGAGCAAGCTAATTGACCTTATACTAGGTATTAGTATGCCAATACTCCCTTACGATTGACTGGTAAGTGGATGGATGGCTTGAGCTAGACCAAACCTAAGCTTTAAAGTAAAGACCTTGGAAGGTTTTGACCAAGCTAATGTACTAGGGGATGCCATGTGGTGGAATGCCCGTGTCACTTTAAGATTTCCCCCCTAAACTAAGTTAATCATCTTGAGGTTGATCATTGAAGGTAGCCATGTTGGGCGATTCGATCTTATTGCTAAGTGTTGAATCCAAGTTATAGTAGCTCGTCCAAGAAGGTTTGATTTCAATTTTTTCCAAATGTATGAAAATGTCAATGAAGTTATTGTTTAAGATACATACCCATGGGTCATTAGGTGTACATGTGATGCAATAGCTCCCTCAATCTATCTTAGCCATTTATTCCTTTTGCAGGGCACGTGACAAGATATGGTTAATGCAGGTCTTATTGATTGTTTTTTTAAATTACTATCTCTTTAAGATCCATGTGAAGTTTATAAATAGTGGGAATATCAGTCTTTGTGAACCTTTTATATTGCTATCATTTGAAGTTCCTAGCAATACTTCTTCATTCCCTAAATAATTTCATTTCCATCTTCGATTTTTGACTTTTTAAGATTCCTATCCTCTTCATTGATTCCATAGAAGGTACAACAACAACTTCATCTTCTTTTTATACTCCAATGGACAAAATGGTGAAAAAAAGCACATACTCAAAAGGTGGCTCCCCTTCCTTAAGACACCAAGCAGTAGTGATGGTAAGTTCTTCACGACAGTCTTCTAGCTTGGTAACGCTTTCAAGAGAGGTTAGTGAGAAGGGTGGACATGTATTTGGACGATGATGAGTAAAGTGAATTAGCATCACTGACATGGAGAAATTTTATGATTGAGAAATTTTTTATGCCACATTTGGTATGGAGGATTGGACATTTTATTTCTTTATGTTTAGAAATACATTTAGTAAGTGAAATCGTTTTCAATAGAAAACCTGATTTCTCATTTAAGAAGAAAAAATCGAGATTCAATTCCCTACTCATTAATTAGGATTTATTAAAATTACTTATTTAACCTTTAAATAAATTATGGGATTGATATCTAAGAGGATTTTTTATAAATAATACTGTAATGTCACTTAATTTTATTCCATTCCATTCTAAACTACTCTTTTGTTCCAAATATAACATTAATGATGTAATTAGTGTCTTGATAGAGGAAGATGTATGGTTAATCTCTAGATATTATAACCTTTCCAAAGGTTGCCATAAAGAAATGCTATTGAGGAATGATATAGTTTATATTATATAATTAAAATTCCTTTTTTTTCATAAGCTTTAAAAGTTTTCAAAACCAAAGCATTAGAATTCTAATTTAAGCTCCTATGCAATCTCATGATTAATCCAATGATTTCAAAAAGGTAAATAGATTTAGAAAACTCGCATAAAGGGATAGGTGGCCTAATGTATTCTACTTAAGTAGAGTACTTAGCAAATTATAGCACTTTTGGATTTTGGGGCATAACGATGTAAGTGCTATTTGCATGTAAGTTTAAAGAAATGAAATGAACATAAAGCTATCTTGCTAAGCATGATTGTGTAGCCCTTTAAGCGTAAGCTTATGCCAGAAACTTGGATCGAATGTTCATCACTTGTTTAAGAGTCACATATTTGGGATGAGATGAACTATCGTCTTAGGTAATGAATCACCACATATTGGTAAGTGGATGGTTGATTGGCTAATTGTTGTGGTATGAATTAGGTCCTTAAGACAAAGTTGAAAGCATGTCAAACTGATGATAGGATGCTATTGTAAACGATTATAGTAGAATAACAATTTGGTGGCTGATTCTAATAATGAAACTAGGAAAAGACGACATTTGGTGTTGAATGTAATAAGATGACCCTTGCATTATTGGGGTCGGTGTTAGGGTTAAATGACCCTTCACAATAATTAGGTATTATAATATGTTCATTACAAAATTTGAGTTATCCTTGTCCTCTATAGATCTCAGTAATAGAGAATTAGAATGTAATGGGCCTTTAAGCTAGTGGACCTAAACCTGCAAAATAGAGCATAGTGAGGAGTAGCGAAGTGTTGTTTGATGTGATCACTCTGATATTTTAGTCAATAAGTGTTGATAAGAGCAAAGAGCACCATGGCAATAGCATAAGTGTGTAGTTGCCTTACCATTAGTAGTTTACCTCAATTTAAATTGGAGGCACGAAGATAAATAAAAAAAAATTTAGATAAGGATGGATCTTTCGAGGAAGGAAAGTGCAACCACTAAATGAGGAAAGCAAATTTTGTAGTTATGACCAGATCCTAAGAAATCAAGGAATTAGGTTGATTAGTTTGCTTTGCTTTGCTTTCCTTTCCTAGCGCAATCTTCCCTTAGTACTGAGCTCTTATCTTCAATTGAACTCTTGAGCCGAGCACCCATCTACCTAGGAATCAGGTGCTCTTTAGCAGTGAATAGTATAGAAGCTAGGTAAATGGCTTCAAATTGGAAAGAGGTCAATCATGGAGAAGGCATTCGACTATAAGTTTTTGGAGCTGCAAATAGGATGGTTGTAAGCTGGAATAGGTTAGCTTATAACCTAAATAAAATGTTTGAGCCTGAGGAGCCCATATAAAAAATCTCCTGTGAACAATCCTAAATAGTAGGACTCGATGATTACATTGTTTGATACATCTAGAAGAACTCTTAGATGATGCATTAATAGATGTGAACTATGGATAGGCCTATGTCCTTGTGTATAGCAAATATGTCTTGGGTTTTATTGCTCGCCCACTTGGGATTTGCATTTTTACGTGTACATAGGTTAAAGACTTGTATTATAGAGGTGGAACCGACCCATAGTTTGCTTTGACACTTATGAAAATTGGTAGGCTTGCTGTAATTTCTGAACTTTTATAGAAAATCTATTTCTTCAATGTACTTTGAGATTTTAATTAATGGGTATAGGTTTTAGTCTTCCTATTTACATGAATAAATTTATAAATAAAACTCATATAACGAGCATTGGAAGAATAATATGTTCACTATTTTTTATTGTGGATTTAATAGCAGGTTTCAAATCTAACGTATTACTACCACATGTAATATACAGTATTTTGATCAAGTCTGGCGGTTACAGAGGGTAACATCTATCCTTCTTTATCACAATTCAGCCTAAACATTTCCCCGGCCAAGCGCACGTATACCTACGGGATACAAGAGATCACCGCTCAAGTATCGGAACCACCGCCATATGGCCTCAATGTGCAACTTTCAAAAAGTTATTCCCTCTATATTTTAACAGTCAAAGTTTTTATTCTCTGGTATCCAAATTATTTAGATAGGAATATCGAACATTACCTTCCCGAATCCGACCCAAAGTTCGGTGGAGATTCGTCTGCACGATTGATATTTTCATCACGTGAAAAAGGTTTACTCGATATGCTTTCTCATGATGTAATAGTAGATGTTGGCTCGATGGTTGAAAATTACAAGTAATTTAAACTTCCAAATATTCGTTTTGATCCATGATGGACGACGTCCTTGTAATCCATTGGCTTTTTGAGTTGCCTTTGTTCCTAGCTAATTATAAGGTATAAGATTCCTTCTTTGAACCGAACAGAAGCCATTGAATTCATCCCTTGCGATGATGAACATTAATCCTATAAATTGAAACCGGTCATCGAATACTAAATACCACGTAGACAAATACCTTCCCTTAGTCACAAGCAAAAATGTCTTATTTTCGCCACAAGAAGCATGACAATAATGCTAGTAAGAACAAGATCATGAAGGAGTATCAATTCCAAGGTCCTACCATGGATTCGACGACAGTTCCATATTCCAAGTTCCAAGAGTACCCTCCTATTTATTTGTATGATCCTTCTCTTACCCACGTGAGGCAAGACAGCCAGGTTATCGCGCCCACCGTGGCCACTAGGAAGCTTCGGGTGATCGAGTATGAGTACGAGGTTCCCGAGCCGCCACAGGCCGAAAATGAGAATTATGAACGACCTGCGGATGAGGATGTTGATAAGGAAGCTGAGGATTTCATTAAGCTGGAACACAGGAAGTTTCTCATGAGCAAGACCATGCCGACAAAGAATAAGCAATAAGAATAAATGTGTTTTTACGTAATTTAATAATAAATTCATAATGTTTTCCTCATTTTAACACGTGCTGTGTGGCGGGTGAATTGGTGGATGAATAAGTGACTTGTTTGATGAATAAATTTATGTGGACGAGTTCATGCGAGGGATTGAATTTGGTAGAGCAGTTTTTTTTATTGCATTGTATTTTATTTTATCGAGATTTGTTGGCTGGTGTAGCAAGGCTACCACTTATTACATAATTACCTTATAGATTTTATTTGCTTGTATATATATATATATATGTGTGTGTGTTAATATTGATCGATGAATTGGAGTAGGAACACTCATTTTCATTACTTGTGATACTCTCGGACCTTTTTATTTCCGGTGCTAAATGTTGATTTTATGGTGCAAGAGATAAAATTGCCCCAACCATATTAGCATTTAGTAAGTATTTTGAAGGTTAGAAAGAAATTAGATAATTGGCTTATTAGTTTCTTGTTAATTAATTAGGTAGAGAGTTAGTCAAATTAGTTAAATTGTTACGACTAGAAGCTCGCCACGCATAAATAGGTACTTATTATAAAATACATTAATTAATTAATGAATTCTCGTTTTTCCAGTGCTCTCTTTATTCTGAAATTTCTTGGAGATTACATCATTTTGAATACAGGTATTACTTTCATTTCCTATTCTTTTTTTCTTTTTTTTTTCGAACTAGCTTTTGGTGCTCTCATTCCCCAACTCACTTCATCTTTTTTTTTTTTTTTGAAAGAAAAATGCGAGATTTTAATCATGAAGAAAATTTTTCTTTAAGATTTTACAGGAGGATGGCCTTTCGAGGTGAATCCAATTTTGGATTTTTATGAAATCTCCAATAAATTTACAGTTATGAGTCCCTTGACCTTGTTTTGATTGATGTGGGTTTGGATGGCTCCATTAAATTGAACGCAACCATGAAGAGGGTTATTGGAAAAATATATATTTTGGAAAATTTGAGATTTTAGTCTGAGAGTTAAGCTGATAATCGACATTTTATGAATGTAAAGTGTGGACAACAAAGAAGCCAATGGATCGTTTGATTAGTGAAGATGCTAAGAAATATGCAAAGATTGGCAATGAAAGTCTGGAGGATGCTGAAGATGCTATTGATAATGAAAAGGATATTAGAAACATCAGACCATGAAGATCAAGAAATTCAATTTCTTGAATGGAAGAATAGGACCACATTAAGAAGAGGACAAAGTAGATAATAAAAATTGAGAGGAAGGAACTGAATGAAGATAGACCGAAATTGGAAACTGAGGAGAATGATGGCACATGGTCAATCCTAGTGAATGTTTATCTGCGAGGCGAAAATGTAGCCACTACACTAATTTCCATCAGGATTCATGAATTTGAATTCCTGCCTAAGCTTTCAATGGGCCGGTCTATTCTCTGCATTGGGCCTTTCCACGATTTTTCTTTTTTTTTTTTTAACTTTCTCTTGCGTCAATCAAAAAGCAAATTGTGTTGCAAAGAGACAGACGTGTGCTTTTATGATTGGCTGTTGAATCCCGCACCCCATCCCTCTCCGGGAACTATAATCCGTGAGGAGTGATGTCACAGTTTAGTAGTGAACAATGCCGATATTTATTTTTTCTATTGATATGCTTTCATCTCAAGGCTAAAAATATCGGCATTTTTATATGTCCATACTCTATCACTAATTCACATTTTAAGTACAACAAACCACAATAAGAGTTACTAATTATCGATAGAAAGACCAGAAAACTCTGCGCAAATTAAGTTTGAATGGGATCAGACCCATCCTAATGAGGTTGGAAATGGGGAAACATAATATATATCCACACAAGTGCATATGATTCCATCCTGAGCTAACTAATACTAATCCCCACTCCCCATATCTGGAATTTTGGTTCTCACAAAATTTCTATCGCTTGATGCACCTGTAATGTTATGGAATATTTTTTTTTTTTAATTAGAATGGAATTCGTGATAGTAAGTTTGGATTAAACGTGTCGATTTGGAGAACCGTGATTCAAGAGTACATTCAATTGATAATCTTCTTTTTTGTGTCAAATCGAATGGAAGCTTCAGATTTCCAATTTCACGGAACATTTAAACAGAAGGTAATTCATTCTTATTTTGTGTCACAATAACAAAGGTATCACATAAGCTCCCAAACCATCTGTTCAAAAAATTGAAAGAAGACAAAAAAAAAAAAAAAAAAAAAGAAAAAGAAGAAGGGAGCCAAAAAAAAAGAAGGGGACCCCAAAACTCCCAAAAGTCCCCAAACAAAACAAAATTACAAAGAACAAACACCACTTCCCCCTAAAAACTAATGACCACAACAAAGTCATATCATAGAACAGAACGACATAAAGGACAAGTTCTATGCTCATTATCAAACCACTTCTCCAAACAACCCCTGTGAAAGAAATGCTTACAATTTATCAGTTCACTCACTTCTTCATCATCTTCAAACCTACACAAGCACACACAACACTCGGTCGTCACATTACAACCATCACCAACGCCGCCGCCTCCGCCACACAATAAATCCTTGAATTGAGTAACCGAAACCCGTCTCTCCTCACCACTTTCTTGTGAGGCAAACCCCAAATTCAGCTCTTCTTCCTCCATATCTGGAACACTAGCACCACTGACAACTTGAATAACTGACCTCAAATAGCTCTTTGCTTGTGCCACCGAGTACACCGTGCCCATAACTAAGGAGGGTAGCAACCCATCAGCCGCACTAGGAAACTGAGGAAGTCCCATATCTGCAACAACCTAGAATACCCTGAAGAGCATATGACTTTTGTAGAGTACTATGTATAATATGTTAAAAGAAAGAGTGAGAATGATGCCTAGGGGTGCGTAGCTTTAGTCAATCTATAGATATATACATGTGTGTGATATGATGGTAAAGCGAAAAATAAAACCATGTATGGGGGGATGTGGAGTTGCGGAAGGACACGTGTGGTTAGAGTTTTGAGAGGGCCAATGAGAAGTGGACTAGTGGAGTTCGGTGAAGTTACAGCTTTGGGGGAGTCGAAGTTTCTTGATCCGCGTAAATGTTAAGATATGTTACATCAAATGAAAAGGATTTAAGGTGGGGGAAGACGAGCACACCGCGTTTAGTTGGAAATTTCTAATATTATATATATATATATATTTTTTTTTTCTTTTCTTTTCTTTGATCGAAAATCGGTGGAGGATGTTGTGAGGGGTTGCTTCTGTATTTATGCTGGCGAATTTGCGAGGCTTCACATGGCGTCACGGTCACACGTATGAGTATAGTCGCCATTTCAGCATGTTTTTGTCGGCATCAACGCTGGTCATGCTGCGAATACTTTCCATTACAGTCGGTTGCGGGAACGAGGTTTAACTCGGTTTTATCTATCGACATACACCGGCGTTGTATGTATGAAAATTTAATATAATGGTATGATCCAATTGAAATAGAAAAAAAAAATTATTAAAATAAATTATACATACTAATAAGATTTCAACAAAGGAAAAAAATTATACTTCATGATAGGTTGATTTTAAAGAAAGTAGTCAATAATTAAAGAAAGGAAAATAACTATGCTTCTTCTACAATTCATCCGAAGAAAGTCATCCTAATTGGTGTGAGTAAACAATATTCTCAAACCGAAATTGAAAGGTTAACTCAAGAGTAAGAAAGATTAAATATCGAGAAGATCAACTAAAATCGAATCAAAATTAAATTAGGCTCAACAAAAATATAATAATGTAATTTATATTTATTTATAAAATAATAAAATTACCTATATTTTTTAGAATTGAAAATCGAAAACTTTTTATAGTTTTTTTTTTTTGTTTTTCTTTAGTTTACATTTACTTTTTAGCAAATTAATGTATTTTTTAAAAAATATATAAAAAAATAATATATCTTAACTCGGAAAGATTCGATAAGCTGTTATAAGAATCAAGTTAGATGATTGGGTCAATTGAATCAAATTGAGATTACTATTAATTAAGATTAAAGGAGTGACTCGAATCGATTTTCTAAAGTTGTTTGATCGAACTAGGTTGAAGTCATACTTAGAAATGATCCTTGCACATCGATAGCCTGATTGAAGTCACATTTGAAAATAATCTAGGTAGATTTAAAATGTTCCTTGGTTGCTTGATTCTTAAGGTGTTCGATAATAAGGTGATGTAGCAGACTATTGTATATATTATTATGATGTTAGGAATAGCTTTGTATAATTTCAATAGGATTGAGGAGTTGGCTAAATTGTGTAATTGGGTGTTTAGTTTTTACATCTTTTTGTATGTTAGGTCACAAGAAGTCATATGAGACTTCTCTAATCAGAATGTGTGATTGAAGTAAAATGGTTAGAGTTTCTTATATTATCTATCTATCTATATATATTTGTTAGAAATTTATAGAGTTTATTTTGTTGTTACATTGGTTTTATTTAATGTCTTAGAATTCATTGAAATAATTATTGAGAGACTACTACAATTATTTGGAGAATTAAATTTTCAAAAATCATTTGAAGGTTGAAATATAAATGTTTGGAGATTTTAAGTGAAGGTTTAAGCCATACGTGTTAATAAAGGCTAGAGACATGTGGCGGATTGTAGCATTTCAGGTTCTAGAGCATTACACATGTTTAATGAAAGATGTAAAGAGTCTAAATTTACTTGTAATAAGAATAATAACATTAATACAATTCTTGTTTGATACTAAACGTCTTACACTATAATTGTAAAATTGATTACATGTGAACTTATAAATAAAAATGATAAGACTATGATGCACTTGTAGTTCACGTACCTAAAAATAAGTGCAAAATTTAAATTTGAATATTTATTATCGTTCTCAATAAAATTTTATGTTACAAAATAAGGTAAAAACATAAAATGCAACTTTTTTTTGAATTTTATTGTTGTCTCATGATTTGATCTCCAATTTGCATTATATTAAAATAATAATAACAACACAATAGTAAAGAAATTATTAATGTATCTTAACAAAATAGGGATATATGCTTTCACTTAAATTGTAAACCAAACAATATAATATTATGCTAAATCTAAGAATAGGAATGAAATGAAAATTTCCTATTGGTTCATTCAATTAATGTTATCAAAATATATTTAAAACAATTGATCTGTCAAACGTGACACTAAAATTTGAAACCCCTCTATAATTAATGATTAAAAGGAATACACAAACATTCAAAAGGAAGAGAAGATAAAGGTTAAAAAATTATAGGAAAAAAGTGATTGTGATGTTTATATAGATATTTGTCTTCTTTATGAATCCCTTTTAAGGAAAACTTAAGTATTGTCTCAACATCAAACACAACGATAAATTGATTATATAATTTACATACAAATATCAAGTTTCAAATATAATCTTATCAACACAAAAGTTTCTAGAAACTTGATAAAAAAATACAATAATAAAATTTCTCTTAAGGCTTAGGCTTGTGAATGTAAGATGATCAAAGAGCTAATTTAAGCATGAACTATCAAATTCAATTATTTTATTATATATAAATTCGAATTCAAACATAATTCATTCAAAACCATGTAATGAATAATGTTTACATTCATAGAAACACATTTGAATAATTGATTTACTCAATCAATTGATAATACATTATAAGCACCACAATCTCTCTTTAATGCTACACACTTCAATTTTACTGATTTCTCCTAAAACAACAATAATCTTACCATAAATTTTTTGAATAAAATAAATAACCCAAAATAAGTACTCAATCATACCTCTTTATTACACTTTTGAAACTTTAAAGATCAAATAGACATTACTAGGTCATGAAACCTATCTCTTAAAATCTTATAAGGCTCAACCTAAAAACAAGTTCAAACTTGTTTGAAAGCACTAAAGATGATGCTCTATAACTCTTTCATTTATCACTTACATGTTTCAACTATTGAGATTTTCATCTCCTCCACCTGATTATTCCTACCCAAGTCATCCATTGAAGTATCATCTACATTTCATTCCTTTGCAAGAGTCACGTAGCAAGCATGACACAATATCATCAAAAACTCTATCTTTATAAGTAAGGATTCTAATTGCACAATATTTGGTTGGAGTTTTTTTTTTTTTTCATTTATTGAATTGCTAATATTCATCAATAAGAATGGATGTTGGATTTAGGCAACTAAGTCTAGCATTCCTTATAAGAGATCGTAAAACAATTAAGTCATAAATTGAATACATTAATGGATTGACCTACATGCATAGAAAAGATTAGTTAAAAGTATCAAGGTGAAGTCATGTATCAAAGTTAAGATGAATGTTCATTTAATTTGTATAAACTAAATAGGGTTTTGATCTTAGAGCTACTACACATAAATCCTTAGGATCTATATTAGCTTTAATTAAATACCATTTTATGATATACAACAATCCAAGTATAATTGTTGTAATTTTAATCATGAATATTATGTATCCATCTTATATCCAAATACATCCTATTCAAGGTGCTTGGAAAGTAGCACATAAGATAAAAATTACCATCTTAAACCATTAACTACATATTCAACACTACTCTATTCCCCCATTCCATATGAATGGCTATTACAACATATAATTGCAATATAGACACTGGGTAATCATTTGATATGAATTGCTGTTACAAAAGATCTTGAATAACAATTCATTACCTTCTTCTTAAGAATTGCTATTCAATAAAATATTCAACCCCCAATCACATTAATGCTCTTAATACATCCCAACACCTATACAATAGTAACTTTAACATTTGCGATGAGTTACCATAACTCCCTCCCCTCACCCACCAACTCTATGGATAAATTTTTTGTTGCATGAAGGTATTATTAGCATTGATTAGAATAGTTACATAAAGATATGACTTTTCTTTTTTTTTTTCTACAAAATTGAACACATGTTTATTCATAAAAAGGCTAGATTTACCATCACAATAGTTATCACTGTACTAGAGTTTGATCTTTCCTTTTCCCCGTCACCATCCTTAGCCTAATAATTTTTGCTAAAACAAGTATAAGCTCTTTTATTGACCAATAAAGAGTTGATATTTTCATGACTTCCATGAGATTCATTCATAAAAAAGCAAAGAAAAGACAACAGTGACTTAAGGTAAGGGCCAAGGAGTTATGAGGAGTCTACTAAAGATAGATGCATGGGCATAGCAAAAGTCATTAAGTAAGTTTAGGTGAAGGTTGTTTGGTCATGGATGGCCCGACAAAGGTCACTGTGTAAGTGTCATAAAGGTTGTCAAGCGAGTTTAGGAGAAGATCATCAATGGTGGAACTAGGGTCATTGTTGTCCATCATTATCATCGATTGTCAACATTGTCCGTAGTGGTGTTGGTTTTAAAAGGTGGAGATAGAGATTATATTAAGGTATTTAGGGGCATAATAGGTAATTTCCTTCTTTTTTAAAAAAAATCTTCCAATATTATTTATCGGGTAATTTTTTTATGTTATCTAAATAATGTAATAGGCATGAAAAAGCCATTACATATCCATTCAATTTCTTTTAAATTGCAGTTCAATTCCCTAACCCCTAATTTAATGCAGTGAAGTGAATTGATTTGATTGAAATTCTGATTTTACATTTTTGAAATCAGAAACTATCATCCAATTCAATCGAATTAAGATGCCTCGGATCTAACATGTTTCTTTAAAGGAGTAAGATGAAGCGCTAAATCATAAGTCATGTATAAACAAGCTTCGAAACGATAATGAACCATCTCATATCATCCTTGAAGTAAAAGATGGCCCATAAATTACATTTTGGCTCCATTTAGTGATTGTATTCATTTATTAGTCAAAATAAGTAAGAATACATAATCCTAGTTCAAGTACTCTTTGGGAATAGTCCATTTTAACAAGGAAAAGTAAATTTTAAAGAAAGTAATCACAAGGGTATAAGGTCTAAAAAGGACCTATAATCTCACATCTTTTGAGATTGACCTATCTCTCTATCTCTGTGAATGTATACATGTATTTGTAAATATGCATATCATAGCCATGAGAATGTACTAGCTTTATCCAGAATCATGAGGTGGGAGGTAGAAGATAGAAATGGACTACGATTTTTGGGAAGGAGCAATGATAAAAAAGGATATCACCATAACCTTTAACATAAAAGAACTGTTGCCATAAATAGTTTAATGGGGCACATTCCATGAGCCCATCCACTCGAGAACTAGAAGGCCGAGTGATTTCATATAGGCAACCTATGAAACATGTCCTTCAAAGACCATTAATAGACATATTCAATTAGATAAATGGCTTCAAATGATTTCTCAAGAAGTACACAAATGCTCTAAAGGAGACATGGCGAGGAGAAAAAGGCTATGCTTGTTTTAAAAAGCATCTTTACATCAACACATAACATTGTGGGGGGGGGGGGGGGGGGTGGGGGTTTAACATACATAGAAAATGGAGACATTGGTCATATATTCCAATATATAAGGAAATAAACAGAAGATATAGGTAACTCTTTACATAATTTGTCCCTTTTTTTAAGGAAAATATTAATAGATGCACTATGAACACTACTACTAAAGAAAGAAACTTTTACATCATTGCATGCACTAATCATTGGTAGATTATGTTGCCAGTTAACTAATATCCTAAGAGCATTGGCCTATAGGTCTCCTTTTTAATATTGTATGGTTGGTCCCCGAGATGATAACGCAAGGTCCAAGATGCATAGCGAGGAGCATGTACATGCCTTTACTTATGATAAATATATTACCAGTGATCGTTAACAATTTAATATGAAAAACCAATTTTTTTTTTTTCCTTCTTTTATTTGGCAATTGGTATTCACTCTTTTAGTTACAGTACTGTCAAAACTTAGACACTAAATCACCAACCAAATTGAAAATATAGGTACTAATTTGCAACTAAATTAAAAGTATAGATACTTGCAAAGATAAAAATTTAATCACTAAATTATTAAAAATTCAAAGTGCAAATGCTTGTGATGTATTTATATACCCACATAGTACTATTAAATGGATCGTCAAAGATGATTGCAAAGACGTATCAACATTCATGAATGAATTGTCAAGATGATTGCCAGATTTTAGGTTAATTGAGTTTGGACCTCATTAAACGATTTTCAGCATTTAAAAAATATCATTAAATGGAAGGGCTAGCGACCTCACGAGACTTGCAATTCTATCAAGACACAAAAGAGGGGAAGCGCCAAGCCTAAAGCATTAGATGAAGGCCCGAGAACTTCCCAACATTAAAAGATTGTAAAGGAAATAGATCGTGCAACATAAAAGAGGCTGGTTTTGATGTAGCAGTTAGTAAAAAAGGATTGTACGGACTCGAGCTATAATCTTCTTCTCGATTTCATTATTTATTTATCTATATTATTAAGTCAAAATATTACATCAAATTCCATACCATCTTGATCTCATACATAGTGTTTAGAGGCTATAGTATGAGTTCCCGAATCTATTGTTTGCAAGGTTGAGAGATGAAGTAGGCGGAGTTGAGCAGCAGGATGCACAGTGTGCTTTTTATTCAACCGCTAAAAGAATGCAACAATTGGTATTTTATAATATTCCACAAAACAAAAATGTTTATCAATTACCATGAAGCAACTATAGATTATAAAACGCTGTAAAAAAAGATTGAATGGTTTGATTACATTTGCTTGCTGTTACAATGGTATCTTTTCTTATTCAAGACTTCAACTTGGCAGGATCAACTCCTATCGACCTATAATATGAAACTTCTGCTCTTTTCATCCGATCATCAAAAACAAACCACTCTTGTCTACACCTTTCTCTCACCTGAATCACAAGTGAAACAGTTAAAAAGAGTATGAGCAACCAGTGCAATATCTCATAGTTTATGGCGAAGAAAATTGCTTAAATGTTTTAATCTTGTTATTGGTAAACACAAAGTTAGAGCTTCTTCCTTGGTGCGGGTTTGAATATATGGATGCATTTTAAGAACTGAACTGACATTCAGGATATAAGGGAGGAAGATTTATATTTTCCATTTAAATGTGGGATAAATTTATGGAATTAATAGTTTAGAGGATGTAAAAAATTACCCCTTGCCATGCCGCCTTTCCGTCTTGTGCCTGTCCCTGCAGAAATTCATTTGGAAGAACAATGGTGTTATTAAGGAATCGATTCGTATCGATCTGAAAAATATCAAGAAGAAGCAGGACACTGCCTTTTACCTCGTTGCCAAGTGACGGGAAAGATTGATGGACAACCCACTGAGAATCTACTACTCCTATCTTCTCATGTGGATCCTGTTTCATCATAACAATGATGTTTAAGACACCTAGGAAAAATTGATGACAGGAAAAGACAACGGTAAGGTTCAGCAGAGAACCTACATCAAAGCACCTTCTCATGCTCATATCAAGTCCCCATCCATGGACTAAGTCATTCTGCATCAAGCAAAAAGAATTTATCAATATTTGGATTTGAATGGTTCACCGACTCTCATTCTGTTTTCTTGTCCGCAGCGTACCTGGAGCATGTACCACACACAGCGCCATGCTTCTCGAGAGAAAACTGGAGCCATAATTTCGACAAATCTGAATTGAACAAAGGAAGGAACCCCAGTTTATTACTCAGATCATAGCCAGCATTGGAAGCTATCCCGAGAATACAGCAATTAGGGCGCTGAGTTTTTGAATACATACGCTGCACATGGGGGACGAAGTGGATCTTTGCACCTGCCAGGCTTCTGTTTAATTTTTCTGCAGAGGGATTTGACAAAAAGATATTGTTCAACCTAGAATCAACAGCCGAAAACTATGTCCAAGTAGAAGCAATGACACCATTGATATTCCTTACTTGTGAACTTCCTGACCATGTTGCCTTTTAGTAATTTCCCATGTTAACTTATTGTTATGTTCTAGGCCTGGCTGTGAGATCTCCAAGCCATGCTTTCTTACCACCTCTAAGTACCTGAAAGATGAATCCTGATTAATACAAAATGGAAATTTATGGAAACTCCATAGTAGTAAAAAGCCACTTAAACTTACTCTTCGGCACTGAAATTACCGACTCCTAGGTCTTCATCCCATATGAATATGTAATCATAAGGTGCCACAATGTCAGGATGTAAAAACCGTTTTGCGTACCACCTGGAGGGAATTATATTCACGCACTTTCAACCTTAAGTTTCAAAAATTAAAACAAACTTCCTTTTTTTATGTTGACAGCAATTCCTTACCATTTTGTCTGCTTTGGAACACTCACATGTATAGCCCTTTTAGACCACTCAAACTCGTCCCACTCAGTGGTGTGTCCATCATAATGGAACAGAACAATTGTGAAATTGTCTGAAAACTGGAGGAAAAACAAAATTAGCCATCCATGGTATGAGGAGGCCCTCCTGATTCGGACGCATCGGTACGCAAACGCACTCACATGCATATACTATTATACATACCTTCTTCACTGCTGCATCAATATTGTTCTTCTGAGCATAGCCAACAGTGAAGCTCACCAGATACTTAGGAGTGGAGGTGAAGTCCTATAGAAACAGCAAGTGTTATCATCAGATCTTCTAGAGTTAAGCCTTTCAATAGCTATACTTGTAGATTGATTTTTTCCAAACAAGAAAATGCAAAAGATACTAGAAAATTTCTATAGGGTTTTCCTGTCAAGACTGCTTGGCATGATTATAATACAAAAATTAAGAGTACTGTGAGAAAGTTGCATTCAGATGATGCCAAGGAAGAGCAGAAGCACACCTCACTGGGCTTACCCCACAACCGGCGAAGGTATAAGTCTGACTGAGCAGCCACAAAATTTGGTGGCAACCTTTCTGCACCCCGGGGGTTTGTTGGAACCCAAATCTGTAGTAAATTCACCATTGGCTATTTAATAACGTTCGAGAAACATGAACAAGGGATATGATACTCAATTCCTAATTATTTGTGAACATGTCGAACTGACAAAAAATATGCAGTAACCGCTTCAACAACAGGCATCATAAAGCAAATTTAATATCGATGGGACTCTTGACAGCCTACGTTTCTGAATGTATAATATGAATGTCACGTAACAAACAGCTTAACATACTCGAAAAACTGATGGTTGCTAAAGAAAAATTATAACATGAAAATCCTAGGAAGAACACAAACAATGTTGTCACCGTGACTTGAATATATGATTAGAGCTAGTACTTAAAACAAAGGATTGGAAATTATTTACTTCTTGAACACAAAGAAAAACCTTTAACATTAAGGTGGAACTTGAGTTGTTCCCCTGAATTGTGAAGTTGAAGAAAGGGAAGGGAGCTATACCTGTGACGAATCATTCAATTGCTGAGCTTTAGACAGTTGGGTTTCATTTTCCGTCTTGGAGGACAAGGCATTCATTGTCGGTTGGGTTGCAATTGTTTGTTGAATCTCAACGTTCGAGACATTAACAGTAGAAAGGATGCCAGGGTAAAGATTGAACTGCGATGTGCAAAAATTTAACAAATTGACAGGATCGCATGAACTAAGCTAGTGAAGATACTAGCGGAATCAGTTGTACCTTAGTAGATGACAAGGCAGGAAAGCACACACCAACGAAAAAACCGAAAAGCACCCCAATAAATGTAGTTAGCATGATCTTTACACTTTCGTTCGGCTTTCGAGTGCCTGCACTGCATCCACCCACAAGCCACTTCTTTTCAATTTCATAACTAAGACCAAGGGACTTGTTTCAAGAAAAATAAGACTAGCCAGTATTGAGAAAGGGCATCAGAAAATTCAGAAACCTGCGCAAGAGAGTTCCCATTTGTTTTTCCAGCATATTTATTACAGTGAAGTAGACTTTTACCACCAAGCGAAGGGCTTCTCTAAAATCGCTTCCAATCGGATCACTTATCTCTTCGTCTATATCTGTAATCTTTACTGCATGTATAAAGACAACCCAGAATGATCAAAATAATTCGTGTATGGGAATCAATACTTAACTACTCTAATCGCAAGCATAGGGGATCATAGGACACACATTTAGGATAACACATGCAGAATCAAATCTTTATAAAGAATATCTAGCGTTCATTAATGCTAGATCATGACTGAACATCTCTTATCGAGATGATTTATGGAAAGCATGTTAGCAAATTGTAAATGAACAATCTCTCAAATGGAAATCTTAAATTCGAAGCAGTTGCTACCTCTTCATGTATAAGTATCACTTCAAAGTGTTCAGGGTTGGTTCAGAAACTGTGTTGTGATTCAAAGTGAAAAACTATATTAGTAGACAGAAGAAACTTAATTCTGAAGAATCTTTATTTAAATGTCTAAAAACTAGCGATGCGCTAAAATTTTTCAACTTGTTTGAATTAGATTCCCCATGAGTAACTCAAGGAGCAAGCAATTCATGAACCATGTGTTCCATCCTCATCACTCCTCAAAAATTGCTCTGCACATACAAGAATCTTTATTCATGAACACGCACGCTGAATCTAAGCATCCCAATCCTATTCTTAAATCCTCCGAGTGGGAAAAAAAGAAAAAAAAAAAGGGAACCACCTGATACTTATGATCTAATCATCTTTTAAATCTCTCCAGATCCTTAAATCAATACTCTAATACAAAGCATTGGGTTACATTCCTCCTAACAGATTCTCCTTTTTTTTTTTTTGACCAAGTCGTCCTAACAGATTCTAGAAAAAAACAAATAGATTTCAGAAAAGTACACCAATCCCATTAGCCTAAGGATGAAGTCAGCTCAAAAATGAATAAATCCTAAACCTGCAACTTTACGTTATACTTTCTACCACATGCATCGGATTTGACTGGTAATATAAAACCATACTGTGCGTGTCAAGAAATTCGATGAAAGAAAAAAAATATGTATAACCCCATGACATGTAAAGCATGAACCAGTGAAATAACAAGAGAACACCAAATCATAATCACGAAAACTCACTCTTTACTCACTTCCAGAAAATATATATATTGAAACATTTTGACCCTGTTGATATTATTTAGTGGATGCACGTAAACAACGTTAAAATCTCACCTTAACAACAGTGAAAATATATATAAAGTCAGAACCAGAGACTTGGGTAAACTACAAAACAGTCTTTCTGGGGATAATCTTGAATTGTTAAAGCAATTTAATTCTGTGAAGAGAACTTTCTGTATGCACGAAAACAAAGAGGGAGAGGCTGAAAAGGTTTAGGAAATAATCAAATTCTTACCAGCTCGAAAGCTTAAAAAATTTTCTGAGTTTTTGTTTGTTTGTTTCCTTGTCAGTTTGATTTTCCAGGAAACACTGAAGATGGTAAGTAGCATCCAATGAAACGTTTATATTTTGGGAGAATGTAATAAATATATATATACATAGTTGCTATGTACACGATAAAAGGTTTTCGTAATATGACTTGCGTTCGGCAGTATTTCAGCTTTTAGAAGTAAGAAAAACAAACAGATTCTAATATGGGAGAGCTAATGGACGTAAAGCTTTCCGACTTTGAGGTTACTGAATTTTCGCCTCCCGTATCGAAATCCTTATTATATTTTCCTTAGAAGCTTCGAGAGTTATTAATAATAATCCGATGATTTCATTTGAATTTGTTAATACCATCCATTTCAATAGTAAATATTCAAGCAAATAAATAACTTGAACAATTTTTAAGATTCTTTAAAATCAATTTCTAACTACCTATTTTATTTACATTTAACAAAATAAAATGTTATCTTCTATATTAACAAAGTGTTCGGTTTTATTAATTAGTACTACAACCTTACACAATTCACGTGAGATATTTAATCACGAGATCTCTCATTTACTAGTAAAAATATTAAAATAAAATATTATCTTCCTTATAATTGAGAAGAAAGATGAATATGTACTACTAATAAAATAAATATGAACATAGAGAATGGGCTTTTTTTTTTAATTGAAAATACATTCAAATTCTCAAATAAGTAGTTTTAGAGGAATAGTGCATAACAATTTTAATAGTTATAAGTTATTTTATTAAAGATATGACAATTAAGAAAAAAGGGGTTTAGTTTTAATAATATAGATATATAGAAGTACTCAAATTATTGTTTTTTTATTTATCTAAGTTGTAAGCAATTTAAATAATTCCAATTATTAATTACCTATATCCTATTTGTACTTTTTCTTCGAGTATATAAAATCTTAATGGATATAAGAGCAACGATTTTTGCATTTCTTGTTGTATTTGTTTTATACTTTAAAATCTAACAAAATGGAAAATACAAAAAGAAAGACAACAAATAGATGTACTAAATGAAATAATATTGCAAATAAGATAAAGTGCATTCGAGAAGGGAGACTGGGACCGCATCCTTACCGTGAAGAGGGTAGCATCCATGCCATTAGAGTAAGAACATAAGTGCATCTTTACCTTATACATCTATGTTTTGGTATTTTACACCTTATGTACCAAAATTAAATGTTAAAAATAGGCACATGGGATGTATGTGATGAAAAAGTGTAAAAAGAATGTTAGGAGTTTAGAGAAATTAAAAAAAAAAAAAAAAGAGAGTACAATATAAGATAGCTTTCCCACATTTTAGTTTTTGATTCATAAATATTTGTAATAATAAGATAGGTAACGTATCAGAGGGGATTGAATTGAAATAATTAGGAATTAAGGTAAGACAAATCTATAATTAATGCAATAAGAAGAAAACAGATTGTCCAATTATTATTACTTTAAACTAAGCATGATCTATGAATTTTAAAACAAAGATTTCAAGATCTACATAATTAAGATTAGATCACAATTTAAGAAATAAGAAATTATTAGGCATTATTACTATGATAATTAAAGATATAAACTATAAGAATATTAAGAATTTAGATACTTCTAAAAATTACATTGAACAAACTAAACTAGGGTCCAATAAGTAAATCGAGGAATGATTATCGTTAAATGAAACAAAGGATTAGATGAATCGGGGCAAATATTTAAAAGGAAAACAGTATTTGCGTCCAAAATAAGAGAACAAAATGGAAAAAAAAAAAAAATAGATGTGCTAGATGAATGTCAACTGTCAAAATGACTAAAGCACCGAGATAAGACCAACAGTGAGTTTGAATATTCCTTATAAGAAATGAAATTATTTTGTATCTTTGTGTTTTATAATTAAGTCTCGAACCAGAGCTGGTATATGCTCCTCGATGATAAATGTAAATGGAACTTGTAAATAAAAAATTAGAGATTAAAAATGGGAGTGGCTTAATATATTCTTCTTTTATTGTCCACTACTTGAAAAAGAAAAAAATGTACTATGAATCTCTTTATTTCCTCTAGTAAAAGCAAGAGAATTGACCTTCTAAAATTATTTTAGATAAAGTTACAAATCAATGATTGAGTTTACCAAAAATTAAAAAAAAAAAAAAATCTCTTTCATATGGTCACATAATTTCCCTTCTTTCTAATACCTGATGGAAGTGATTTCCTGCTTCAAATGACTTACCAAAGATGTTTCTATCCATCAGGAGCCTAATGTCACTGCCTATTACAATAAGATAACATATCGAGTGAATGTGAGAGATCGAGTTGTATAACTTTCTCTTACAAAAGGGGTAAAAAAAAAAAAAAGAAGAAGAAGAAGAAGAAGGAAAATTTAGCACATGAATTGATCGACTCTAAATACCAGAAATCTTCTCTCCTAGGGCTCTTGTCCACGCCCCAATCAATAAGGTAATTTACATATTTGCATGACAAGGACAAGATTAATGTCATAATTACCAATAACACTTGAAGTAATTCGTTTGGATTTAATATTTAGTACGAAATGAATGTTCCTTAGATGCTTTGTTATAGGGTGATTCGATTGCAGTACTTACTTTGTTAGAATTATTTTTAGACATATCAAAAAGAAAATAGATTCTATTTTTTGTTTTTCTTTTGCCCACTATTATATTATAGCTTTAGATAAAGAAGAGTAAACCTGATTTATCCTATTAAGAGATCGGAATTTACGTTACTAAATTATAATAACTTCAAAAATAATTTTATTTTTTTTTTATGATAGTGATCGAAATAATAATTTTAATAGAAAAACAATTCTTTTATAAATCTTGACAAAATCGTTTTGTAAATCTACTCAAACCCAATGTTAGATTTCGATATTGCTGATCTAGTTGTTTGAAATAAAATGTGATATGATATCGGGAATATATTCTTGATCCTTATTTAATTCATATGCGATTTTGTATCACATAAGCAAGTCTTCTTTTATCTTGGACTAAACCTATACTTTGCAATCTTCTTTGAAACTTACGTAATTTCCTTATCTTTTTTTTTTTTTGAAATATAAAATTAATGATACTTGTCTTCTTGTTTATTGGTGGATTAATTAAGTCATAATAGAATACTTATTATTAATTAATGTTTCCTTAATACTTGTAAGTGGATCTTATATTTCACACGTTGGCTATAACAACCTAACTTTCCTACACTTGTAGGAGAAGATCTCTCTCACCAACTTAACTCGAACCGCTAGCTCCACTCCACTATAAATAATAGATCACTATCCAATGTTAAAGCTCTCTAGACTTTGCACATCAAGCTTACACACTTATTTACATTACTTCCTACTCTTAAGCGCTCTACTACTAACTTAAGTATCGAAATAGTCATTCCGAATAATTCTCCAAAGTCTCATCACTGTGTACTGTTTTGCAGACTTTATAATGCAAAGCCTAATCACCTATCAACAAAAACTTAAAGACGACATGAGGTATTCTTATTATATAGAATACTCATTCATAACTTATTTGATTAGGTGGTATTGAAAGTCACAAAATAGATTTTAAATATCAAATTTTCAAAACCTACTTTACTTTACTGGATGAAGGATATGATGGCTTCATACAATGTAGCCAACTTAAAACTTATATTATAAAGTACATAGGTATAAGTTCCAAATTGTCCCGTATGTACCTCTTAACATTTATTAGATAATATATATTAATAAATGAGTAATAACCTTCTTTTTTTATGCGCACCATAACATCTAAGTTCTATAAAAGTCATCCATTATCTTCTATGACTAATAAATATCGATTTGCCTCAAAAGTAATATTACGATTATAGCTGAATTGATGTCCAAATTATATCTAATATTTTAACTCTAGAAATATTTGCATTCCAATTTGCTAAAGCTTTCATAGGTTTTAATTATTATCACATAAAATTGAAATCATGAAAATAGGAAAAGTTTTCTTTTTGATATTATATGTTTTGTTATAGGTTTCATAGGTGTAGTAGGTTTTACATATTTTCTATATGCCATATACATATAGATTACTTTTTAAAAATCATATAAATTTAAAACTTACAGAAAGATGAGAAAAATTTATAGGTTCTATAAAGTAATTCCACAAAGTGCTGTGTATCTCATAGGCTATATAAAGTACAAGTTTTAAGATGTTTTAGGGTTCTATAAAATAAGTTCCATTTTCAAGATTTAGAAATAATTTTCTACATTTTACTTCCTGTCTACCCTGTATTAACGTAAGTGAAAATACCTTATATCTTAGGTAATCACGGCGTGATTTAAGTATCTTGTCTCTTATTTAGTATTTTTGTAGGTAAAATAAGTGAGGTAGTTCAAAGAGTATTCTAGTTGGAAAGGAGAATCCGAAATTTTAAACTTTTCATGATTAACTTCATTAATAGGAAATATCTCCGTTTACTAAACTTGATCTCCTGAAGTTATTTATATTAGGTGAATGATTTCATCTGGAAATACGTTTTTTTTTTAAAAAAAGAAAAAAGTAAAAGGAAATAGCAATTTCGCTCACTGTATTATGTTAATAGTTCATTTAAAAGAAATGATTTCTTTCAGTACTTTACGTGCAAAAATTAATTCAATTTTAAACACTAAGAGAAAGGGAATTTTCAGTAACTTATTCACCCTTATTATAGGTCATCACCTTACGAGTAATATGAATATTCTTTTGGTAAAAATGATATGAATACTGAAACTATTACTTGCAATTATATTACAGAAGAAACGTAATGCAAGGTATTCTTTTGGAAATATTTATGTAACTAGACATTAAAATATTTAATTGCTTGAAAAAACATGCTATGTACAGTTAGTAAAAGGAAAAGAAATGATCAGTACCGATTCAAATAGATTGAATCGCAATAATATTAATATAATTCGGTCATCATAAATGCAATATCATAATTCATATGTAAGTATGCAGTTTGGCCTAATTGGGTAAAACTTTTTATTTTATTTTTTATTTTATTGTTTATGGCCAACAGAAAATTTGATATAACCTTGTTCTTTACGTTGACATGCCCATGGGTCTCGTTTGAAAGCTTTGATATGGAGAAGTTCCTGCTGACTACGTTGTATAGTTGGAACGTAACGGAAAAAGGCCTAACTCCAAAGTGCCATTAAATAATATATATATAAATCTTTTCTTTTTTCTTTTTTATTTGGGGAACACGCAAATTCATCGTTTGACTTTTCCTTTTCTTTCTTATTAACATTGGATGACTATGACTGACTTGGCAATTTGTGTTATTGCCGAATTTTGTAGAAAGCAGAAGGTCAACGGAATATGGTAGTCAGTGTTCGCGTTTGGCTTGGGAGCTTTTACGGGCGCAACCGAGGAATAAGAATAATAATTTAGAATAATGTTGTTCATCTGCCCTAAGTCCTTGTTTCATTATTCACAAGAAAGGGAATCGGCACATTTCTATCATTGTTCAGAAGGGAAAGGAGTGTACCTCATAAAATTATTAAATTAATTCTCTCTTTTTCAAGGGAAATAAGTTAATAATGGGGTAATTATGTATAAATCATAATTTAAATTTCAAAAACCTTACATAATTTCATAATTAAAAATTTATTAGGTAATGAGAAACTAAACATTTTAACTTTTTATATTACTATTTCATATTTTATTAAGTTCCAATATTTTCTGCTTATATTAGGAGTCAATTTGTATCTTATATCGTATAATATCCTATTCAGGCTGTCCATGTTCTAAATGAGTATTGAAGGTGCAGGGTAGGATTTCAAGAACCTAATTCCACGTGAGTATAATGCTTCATGACTTGTACCCACCGTCGTTAAGATGTACATGGTATAAATTGTAGGTAGTGTTTGATTGTAAAAATTGAACTAGATAAAGAAAATTGGACATGAAAAGTATAAAAGGGCTAAATAGTACCATGTTTGATTTACACAATACCAAACAAAAAAATTATATTAAAAAATTAATTATTTATATTATAAAATAAATATTTTTTTATAATATTTAATAAAAATAATATTTATTAACTTAATATTATAACATGAATGGATATTTTTTAGAATGCAAAATATTTTTTGCTTTTGTCCATTAAATTTCATTTTTGTATCATGGTATAGATGAAATAAAATTTAGGTATTTTGTCCAGCGCACCAACCTAAATTTTATTCAATTATTAAGCAAATTTACAAAACAAATATAGGATAACCTTTTTTTTTGTCCAATTCAATACTGTAAAAATTGTACAACCAAACGCTACCATATCTACATTGTAAAAACCATTAAATAATAATAATTAATACAAAATAATATTATATTTCTATTAAACATTTTAAGCTCTAAACCAAAGAGATTTAAAAAACTTATAATTATAGCCTAAGTCTTTCATCCATAAGAAACTTGAAAACTTATAATTTTGTTTCTCTTAGAGCCGGCAAATTATGTTATTGTGCCGTGTCTCGTTTCCATATCTAAATAGTTTTGTATCTGAGAAACTTTAAACCATAACATGACCTATTTATAAATTGTATATAGAAATCTAAATCAGTGATCTAGTGTATCCAGTCTCCGAGTTGGACTCGTTTAGAATAGGGTTGGCAATTTTTGTTACAATATCATATTTCATTTATCTTAGATCTGATATCGTCTATCAATTAAAAAGTTATAATTAAATCGATAAAATATTTATAGATATAAAGGAAAAATAACAAGAATAATATTTATATTTTACAAAAAAAAAACATAAGATCCCCATATTTTATATAAAATTACAACCAAAACAAAAATTTTGATAAAGCAATATCTTACCAAACGTAAAAAATTCAAAAATTTGAATTATATAATATTATTAAATTAAGTAGAACTATGGATTAAATGGATATTAATATCACTTGATTTCCAAATTTATCAATTATCATATTAATTGTCAAATTTTTAAGGAAAACAGTCAAAGAATCTATATATGAGTTTTTAATTTTTTATCAATTTAAACAACAATGCTATAAGAAGAATATATAACATTACTAAATTTAAGTTACATAAGCAAGAAAAAAATAAAGAACTCATTCCTTACTTTACTTTAGAGCAAACTTAGCCTTAATAATTCAAAATTATTCTTTAATCAAATGATTTTTCCATTTTTATTTTATTTGTGGTGAATTCAAAATTGTTCATTTGTATAATCGTCAATTATTGATATTGGTAAACGACCCAAAGCAATTTGATTATAATTCAAGTAATGATGATTATAAGTAGAAAGCTATACAATATTACTAAACATTATTAAATTAAGTAAAAGCATGATTTAAATGAATATTAGCATTACTATCAATATTAATTTTAAAATTTATCACATTGTATATTGTACTTTCGAGAGAGACAATGGAAGAATCTATACATGTGTTTATTTTTTTTTCCTATTTAAACTATAATGCAGTAAAAAAAAATATATAGTTAAAAGTATCTCGTAACTTTAATTGGGATCTCTGACTTAAAAAAGAAATAATTTATGTAATAAAATGTAAATATAAAAGAATATATAATGTGTCTCATTTCCCGTATCTAAGCCTAAAAGTTTGACTCAAACCTCAACATAAATTTAACTATGTTTAAATGGGTCTAACCCATTTATTTCTCTTGACAATTTTTTTTCATACACTAACTCGCTTAAATTGTGTTGTGTTCAGATCTATCTGCTAACCCTAGTTTTTCTTTTTCACTCTCATCTCAATTATACATGTTTAATTTTCACCTCTCTCGACAAAGTCTTCCTCAATTTTTTATATCACTCTCATCTCAATTATATCTTTAGCTTCCAACTCTCTTAACCAATTCTTCCCCATTACTAATCTTATTTTTACTATTATTTTCATCTCTCTTGTCTCATTTCTTTTAATTAATAACTTTTTTTGCACTAATAAGAAAGGTATGTAAACTAACTTTTCATAAATATCAAAACTCCATTTTTTGTATTCATATCTTATTTCATTTGCCTTACAAAAATCAAAACTTTAAGCTTTATATACATGTTTTAACATAGATTTTTTAGTATTTTATAAATTTCACAAGATATCTCATACCTTATACTTACTCATCTCTAGTTAGTAAAGTATTGTTTTCAAGCACCTTCGTAAAGCTATAGTTATTTGAGAAAATTTTCGATTTGTACGAAATGAAATATAGATTACATGAACCTAATAGTGAAGAAAAATAACAAAGTTTCTTTTTAATTTGGCCATCGACAGATGTGATTTTCACTTGCAATATTTACCATAATTTACCAAAAAGAAAAGGATAGATCATCAACACCTTAAGTTTATCCTTTTTATAGCAATGATATGTGTTTTGGGCCGAAATACATTAATGAAATGTTCTCATATGTATATGGGATATGATTCTGTCGATAAAAGTACAGTTTTTTTTATTTATTATAGTTTTTTTCTTTTTCTTTTTCTTTTTTGTTTTGGGGCCATATAGCAATGTAAATTTTTCTCTTTCAAATAAAAATATCTTAAGTAAGGTAGGATATGTTAATAAGACATATGAATCAACAGAGATAGAGATAACCTAAGCAGGATATCAAGAATATTTATCTAGTAAATCTCACCTTAAGGATATTAAATTATTATCTAATAGAAACATAACTTAGGTTATTGGCCACAAATTCACGTAGGGCATATATTACGTGGAGATAATCTTCTAAAAAAGGGGAAAAGGAAAAAAAATATTAAAAAAATTCCAAAAGCTGTTGCTGAGAAAATATTCACTTCTTATTCCTCTTCAATTTTCATTACAGAAGGTTTCTCTCTCTCTCTCTAAACTCTTTTTGCACACCATATCCTCTATGTAAAGCAATTTTCCACTCGTTTTTCTTTGAAAAAATTATAGATTTTGTCAAATAACATGGCGAATAATAATCCCTAAGGAAATTTTTTAGAAAACATCACCAAAATCTCGCAATCTCCTTAGTTTCTCTCTTTAGAAGTTGATGAATCAAAAGGTAAGTTTTTTTCCTCTTTTGATCAATTTTATGAACATGTAAATGTATGAAATAAGTTTTTTGTTTAGAATATGATGGTACATTTTTATGTAGATCAATTATTTTAACATTCCAAATCTTACGCGTTAGTTTTTTATACGTGTACATATAACATATGTCATGAGTAGACTTATATAATATAAATGCAACTATTTGAGACAGTTAGTTTTTGTAATAAAACAGTTAGGGAATAACCAAATCTTATGAGGAATGTGTTTATTATATTTATTTTGTTAACTGCATTAGTGAGTATTATGAGTGTATGGCTGTACACGTAAGATATGGATTGTTTTGGTGTTGTGAATTACATCTAGCTGATGTGACACACAGGTAAGAATGGATAATGTAAAGGTAGTCTATTATACTAGAAGAAATATTATAGAAGGGAAAAATGAGGTGCATTACAATAGGCATCTGACAATAGTAGTTAGGGTACCGATTAAAGTAACCTATGAGCAGTTGGTTAGCTTAATATGTAATAAGCTCTAGATTAACATGACTACTTGCCAAGTAGATTTGATTCATCAATTTCCCCTTGTAGGAGGGAGCAGAGACATGTTTTGTGTTATACCTATAAACAATGCTTATGACACGTAACATTAATGGCATCATCATTGGGAAGTGGTACAATAAGCCGTTCAGCAAAAATATATGTTGAAGTTTATGAAATGAACATTCCTCCGATTGTTGACTATGATTTTAGAGGGTATGACGAGAGTGGAGGATTTCAAGTAGAAAATCAAGTATTTCAATCTCAAACGGTTCCATACAGTGATATACCCACTAATAATAGCATGCCCCGCCCAGGTAACATAATGATGACGACTGAATCCGACAAGGACACAAACATAGATAATAAACTAGCCTATGTGGACATTGAAGAAAACTCAGATGATATCGATCCTAATCTTAATATTAGTCAAAGTAAATGGTGGCTCCATAAAGTTCAAGAAGCTGAAGGGTCAAACAAGAGGAACAATTAGAGGCAAGGGCTAACCACAGATGCGAATCCATTTGGGAAGTCAAAACCCGTACCATTCTATATAACAGCAGTTAGTAGTAGACTTATATCGCCCAAGGGAAGTGTAGATGATGGTGAGTGAAGCTTCAGCAATGAATTTAAGGTTAGAATGCGGTTCTAAAGAAAAGAACACTTAAAGATAGTAGTGAAAATGCATCATGTTATTAATCATTACGACTTTATGGCAAAGGAGTTGGACCCTACTCTTTGGGCAATTAGATGAGCCAATTGGAAGAAGGGATGTAAATGGAGACTATAGGCATAGAAGAAGAAGCATGTTAGATACTTCGTGATAACTAAATTCATAGGCCCATACGCGTGCTCGAATCCTACTCTTAGTCAAGACCATCCACAATTGGATTCAACAACTTTGTCTAAATTAATCGATAAAGAAGTACAGAAATCACCAAGTATTAAGGTGAAATATATTCAGGCTACCTTTTGTAAGCAATATGATTATATTATACGCATAAAGAGAGCTCGGGAGGAAAAACACAAGGTGATAGAGCAAGTTTATAGAAGTTGGGAGAATTCATATGCAGTACTACCACATCTTTTAAATGTCATTCAAGAGGCTAATCTAAGTACCATGGTAGATTGGAGGTAGCAAGATAGCGATATTGTAGGCCATGTATTCTTTGATCAAGCATTCTAGGTGTTTGGAGCATGAATCAAGGCCTTCATACATTACAGGTGCATTTGAACCATTTAATAGTTGTTTTATTGTCGCTTAGTTAGATATTCAAAACTAACAGATGTGTTGTTTTTCCAGCCAGTGATTACCATAGATGGTACATTTGATTACAACCTCGGTGAAGCATTGGAGAGAGGAGATGCATACCTTCCATTTCCATACCGAGGAGTTGACAATTACACTCTAAGATGTTTTTATGTTGCTTAGTCTACCAATTGATGGTCAGGCTGTGACAAGCGGCTTGCAGTCAAGCCAGGGCACGTCGTCAATCAGTATAGGGATGCGTTTGATCACCAGCACCCAAAGCAAATACATAAGTTACTAACTACAATTATCTTTTCTTCTACAACATTAAGTGTTTACATGTTCTAATTAGTTGATTTTGCAAGTTGTATGGATGTCTTACTCTCATTACGACATTGGTAAGCTCCTTGCTTTATGCTACACCTATAGTGATATATGGACTACGTATGTACCTTTGATTTGCTTCCACCTAGTCAAGTTTTATTTCCTAGATCGGGTTACACGATAGTTTGGTAGGATGCAGGGGATTCCTACCCTTACTGATATTTCCCGAGAGCTACATGACATAGACCTGAATGGCCAAACAAAGACAAATTGGGTTACCACTCATGCTAGCTGGTTACAATAGTAGGCAGATCGGTATACAATGATTGTTTCTATAGTACCACCATCCGGTGTAACTCCAAACTACAATGACTAGTATCAACAAGTCACATAATGATATATCGGCCAATCAGGAGCCTCCTTGATATACATATTTCACGTTCAACTTCATTCTCCTTAACCAAAAATACACCTCTACCTTTATATGCTAACTAATCCCTTCTCTTTTTAGGGTATTTTTTTTTTATGATATGTAAGCAAATTTTATCCACAAGCTGCCTTAGATGTTATATGAAGATATCATGGTGGGGCAACCAGGCGTGGATGCTGTCATACAGCAATTCAGGGGTATCCACTTATATGATGCACCAGGGCTAGTACCAAATATGGAGAAGGGTAGCTCTCTATCCCATGATCCTCAGCAAGGAGGGCACTATCGTCCGCGAGGATCGAGTCGGGGTAAGGTTTAAAGGCAATGATAGGTTGAGACCTCCATTAGGGACGATTTGTCTCTAGAGCACTTGTCACTACAAGCATCTCCTAAACAGCTAGGACTTGAGCTTCATACACCATTCGTCAAAGAGAGCTCCAACAATCAAATATTCCACAACCCTATCATTGGAGAGACCTCTAGTAGTCAAGTCCATACATACATACATCATAGTAGTCAACCCCATGTATCACTGAAGAGGCCAGTTAAAGATCATCACGACGACATAGTTGAAGGAGTCATCCTACTCCGATCCCATGCATACATCATACTCAAGTGCTTACAATTAGGATGGGGCACAAATCACTCAATTAGACGCAAACTAGTTGAGGGAGTCATCCTACTCCGATCCCATGCATACATCGTACTCAAGTGCTTACAATTAGGATAGGGCACAAATCACTCAGTTAGACGCAAACTAGATGGTGCAGCCTTAAACTAATGCAAATCCTAAGGATGTTTGTCTACTTACACATTGACGGCATTAGATTTATATATTTCACATTCGAGATTGTATTTTATCCTTAGATTTTAAACACTATGTAGATATTTCAAGTTTGTATTAGAGCTTTCATGATGCTTTCATATTGTTATAATTGAATATATCATTCTAAATTCGGGTGCTTCAACTGTGTTAAAAATTACCATATATTTTCATGTTTAAAATCTCCTCTAGGAGCTCCTCTAGGAGAGGTAAATTTAGGCTAGAATTGGTGATTTTGGATTGAGCGAAAATTATAGCAACCTAACCAAAATTGTAATATCGATTTATACAAATATAGAACAAAAAATTCTCTATTGATTCATAGGACTAGTCGGTGGAATAGAAAACCAAATATTTCACTAACATTGTACTGGATATAATTCAATTTGAGATATACTATTTGAATCAAAAATTATTTTGGGTTGAGTCAAGAAAAGACGATTTTAGATTGGTTGTGAGTAACCCAAAATCGCCTCTTAAAGAAGCAATTTTGGTTCAATCCAAAATGACTCCATATTTTTTAGAATATTTTTACAAAAATGGTATTTTTTGAGATTTTGTCTTTACAATTTTTTTTTTCCTTTTCCCTTAAAAAAGATTTGGAAAAGATTTGTTAGTTTATAAAAGAAAATGAGTCTGACCAATCCAATATCAAACGCATCACCCAATATGCAACTCAACGGAGGTAGAGTGTATGATTGATTTTTAATGATTAAGTTAGTAAAGTAATATTATTAAATATGTTAATTGAATGATCTAATAAAAATAATAAAAGGTATAGGAAATGATAAAAAGCACTTGGATAGCCACTAAAAACATGAATGCACTTTATATTTCAAACATTCTATTCCATCATTAAACACATACCATATTTTTTATAATTTCAATCATTAATTACATATAATAATATTTTAAAAGATAAATTAAAGAAAATTAAGATAAAGTAAATAAGAAAATCTGTTTCCATATTCCTAGTATCCATATCCTTCATATAAGAAGATTAAATATTGACTTTTTGCCTTTTGACTTTGCTCTATTAAAAATATCATCATAACCCTAATCTTAGCACCAGCATTTCCAATTTTAGAATGTGTGACTACAAATTTATAAGATCCTAAAGATTAATGTTTTGTGAACATAGGAAATCTTAAATTATGACTTAAATGTTCAATCATAAACAATGATGATTATGGTTATCCCCATAGTGCTTTCGGACTTACCGCAGTTGTACTATGACATATATTCTAAATATTTTCTTGCAGGGACAACGAGAACTATGTCAAAGATGACGAAACCATAACCTGCGAACCATTTCAAGTTCGATGACTACAGCTATAGCGTACAGGTACGGTTACATGGTCAAAGGAAATTAAAGGGGAAAAAGAACATGGTTAGAGACTTATGAACACGTATGACTGAGCTGGGTTTTCTGATATCTCCGGTTTCGTGCCATGCCATTCGCCGTCCCGATTGCACAATCTTAATGATGCCCAATGAAACAATTTATGAAGTTAAAAGAAATTTTTATATATATTTATAGATGGCTAAAAATTGTTATATTAATTATTAGGTTAAATCAATTATTTATTTAAGTTTTACTCCTTAAACTAGGTAATAAGGTTTAAAGAGTTCGATCTATTTTGAAATGATTTAGAGACATTTGACTTAATAAGTTTAGAATAGGTATCGCTCAACCAATCTGTCCGCCTTTAATCTTTTCCCGGCAGGCTCATGCACCATCAAGAAGGTTATTGAACTTGAGCTCTTGCAAACTCATTTAAATAATTATAGAATTAGTAAAACTCAATCTTATTTATCAATCATCAAGAAAATTCAATGGATATCATCAAGTCCAAGAGTTTATAAATACTTAAATCATTTCTCCTCATTTGACACAACTCTAAAGATTAGAGAAATGATGTTCTATTATAAAACTTTTACTCTCTAAAATCAAATAACGTTTAGGTAAATGAACGATCTTAGTTTACTCAAGAACTGTAAGGTTGATGTCCTGGGTCCACTAGGCCCCTTTATTTATCATTTGTGCATTCGAGACTCCAAAATTTCTTGTTCATCCTTCCTACCATTCTCTCTCCAATCATCCAATCGAGTGTCATCTCTACGTCACTACTCTGTAGCTACATATAACGCAATATCACGTGAGTCATACGTGACCAATCCAGTTAAAATCCCTTATCTACACTATTTGTGACTCTACTAGGGATGGAGTATGATATCAAAGCGATGACACCTCCTAGGAAGAGAATGGCTGCAACAAGTAAAGCTATCTTCAAAGAGCAAGATGCCAATATTGAACAAGTTAAGTAAGATCCACCTCTACCACCTCAAGATACTAATCAAGATAATCCAATCTTTAAGCCTCCTCAAGATACTATAGAGGTGACACAAGTTATACAAGAGGCAACAAAAGCATTAAATCAATTCATTATTGTGTTTACTCCCCTCGTGACGAAGTTAGCTACCTCTACTACTACACAACATGGAACGACTCCACTAAACTCTATTGTTGCTACATAAACAGGTGCTACCCCCTCTACTCAACATCTAACCTTCCCGCTACTACACAAGGTATATCCCAGGCAAGGCATAAGCCAACTCTCTCACAACAACCTAAAGCTGGACAAAATTTGGTATCTAAAGTAAAGAGTACAAGAGTCCAAATGGGTGGATCTTCGTCCTCTACAGTATTATTTTTATTAGAATATAGATGTTTGATAGTAATTAATTAAGATATAATTGAGACAACAAACTTCAAATTATAAATATAGTTTCTATACTTATTTGAAAACAAAAGCTTTTTTTCCCATATACATAAGACAAATTATAGATCTAGACAAAAAATAAATAAATAATGGCTCAATGATGGATGATTTACATGAATAAGACTTTTTTTTTTAGAATTTTCCTTTTAAAAGTAGCTCATTTTGGTATACTTTAAGAAAGTATAAGTTTCAATTAAATTCTAACGAATAGGTAAGCCATATGACCTCTAATTATATTTTAAATAACATATTTCTTCAATTTAATATGTATATATTATCCATAGTTAAAAATATGTGGAATGCAAAAAAAAAAAAAAAGAGTACAAGATAATAATGTCAAAATTACTATTACAATATAATACATATGCATAACGAACAAAATATAAAATATATTGAAAAAAATTGCGTTATACTTAGCACATCAAACATAATACAAAAAAATTGCATCGTACTGTTTATCTTATATTATGTTATAACATCTATTTGCCCTCTACTATAGTAGAAACCTAATGCTATCAGGTTATATATATCATTTCAAAGAATCTATAGTTCTTTTTCTTTTCTTTTCTTTTTTTTTTTGCCACAAAAGAATATATAGTTGATATGATATAATGTTCTACATACATATTGTTGGTTGTAAATTCTTGATGGGGAATGTTGGACTTAAATCTAGCTTTATGCTAGTAGATTTGACTAGCACATGTAACAAAGGTGACTTATTAGGAGTGCTAGAGCTGTATTTGGTGTATGCACTCCAATGCTAAAGTTAATAAGACAATTAAGAATAGACAACTAAGTAAGAAAAGTGAAGAGAGTAGCGAGGTTTTATCTCTTAACTCGAGAACTTCGATTGTATTTATAGAAGTAGAAAGGAATGATAGATTTAGCCTATACAATCTCCCCATATCTTAGATTTGGGTGGACAAAATTTTCGAATATGATTCCCTTACAATATTTAACTAATGTGCCTTCTATTACTCTTTTAGGTAAATGGACCACTTGTCAAGCTTAATTTGGAAGGCTCAAGGTGAAAGGCAATACTACCGAATATAATGCATTAGCTGGAGAAAATGATATTACTTTATTACACAATGTGTTAGGACTCCAAGGATATATTTGTAGGATATTACAATGATATATGTTATATACTATGTCACTCTTATGGATGTAATTAGTTATTCACATAGTTCCATTAGAAACAATACTAAGGTTTCAGTAGTAAGGATTTCAATTACGTTGGAATATCTTAAGTTGTCCTTAATTAGATTAGTGTTTATAAGGTACATGAATTCTTAGATTAACACAAGCAAGATTAAATGTCATTTTTATTGGATTGATAGATAAGATAATCCACGTCATGTACATGAATGCACTAAGTTTAGAGTACACTAAACAGAAACTAGCTCAAAGAAGATACCACATGCATAGTGTTATTAGTCACTTCTCCTTTGCAAATGAGTGTAAATAACCTCGACATGAGACCTTACTTAACCTATAAGATCAACATCACTTTCAAAATAAGATATCTTATACCAACATGTGCACTAGGATATAGCCTTTTTGAAAGTGGTGTTGATCTTATAACTAATGGTGATGAGTTTTGCGTGGACTTGTTGACCTTCAGATGAATAATTGTTCTAACAGCAATGAAATAGATGTACCTAGTGGTAATGAGTTTGTGATACACTATACATAAGTGAACACATGCAAGTGATATCACACAACCAATTAGGGTAAGGTCAAACCAACCAATAGCCTAAAAATGAAATAAAAAAATGGTAAGAGATCAACAACTCTCACATAACTTGATGGATAGTATGCACAACCGAGCTCACATGAATTTAAGACCCTACTTGACATGACACACAAGTAGCACGTTAAGGTCACTCACTACTATTCTTTACTTAAGGGAATATATAATAGATAAGAGTAGGGTAAATTTTGTAAAGTTGAAAGCTAATAAAAGAACAAGAGAAAAATAATGAATGTTCATTAACTATTTGTTTTTTAGTAATATAAAATCCCCTTATATGTGGATCTCTTAGGGCTACATTTATAAATGGAAAAATACAAAATAGTTCACCAAAATTAGTAACCATAAACTTTACAAAAGGGTCAAATCGAACAACTACAAAGAGAATATGCACTAACAAATAATCAATGTCAAGTTACGTGTCAACAGTAGGTAGTTATTCTTCAAGTATGAGATAATGACTTCTATATAGAGGAGTGGCAAGTTAGGCAACTTTAAACAACTTAGTAGATGCCATATGGAGCTTAGATTCGGTTCAATTGAGCTAAGGTAAGATTGATCAATAGATTGACTTGTTTAAGTCAACTAAGAAGACTGTGTCTTCTACCTAACAAATTGCAATCTTTTAGTAAGAGTATGGCCACTCATGTAGTTCGAACATCTTGAGAATCTTGGCTTCCTCCTTGGCAGGCTATTCGAAGAGAGCTTAGCGGACTAAAGCAATAAGACCATAGGCCTAGGACTACATTTGGATCCTCGGAGTTGATTGCTATCATCCCCTTCATACTATAAATAATTTAAGATGAAATATGAGTGGGTCTTATTCCTAACATCTTCGTATGCATACAAGCTCAAATCAACAATATTGAAGGAATCAAAAACTCCATATCCTTCTAGTAGGTCGATCCTATGAGTATTATAGTTGATCTTCTAAAGCACTCTAAAAGGACCATCATGTTACGAATCGTGATCAATAACAGACAAAGTCAATCGCTGAATGGGTCCAAGCTTGCAAAAAACTTGAAAAAGGTTAATGGGGAAAGGTACGAAAAGAGTAACAAAGACGAATGAAACAGTAAGCAAAAACCTACGAACAACTCTAGAGGATATGACGTACCAATGGAACTTTCGAGGACTCATGACACAATTCAATATGATGCACAAATTGGTCCAATAATACTCACCTAACCTTACTTAAAGGAAAGGATAAGAGTGATGCTGAGAGTAAACAAGTAGTATTTACGCAAGCAAGAAAGTACTCAAATATATTAAAGGTAATCTAGTAAGTTACAAGTACAAGTTACAAGTACAAGGGTATTTATACTCGTAAGTTAGGGCAATTAACCCAAAAGGGAAAAGATAATAAGGACATTTCCTAAAAAAACAATGTACATGACACAAAAGGGTAAAAATGAATATATAAGAAAAATAATCATTGGTATTACAAATTCTACATACGATACTATACACGTAGCGATGCTACAATGGCGAGGTTGTTAGGAGATGGGATAAAAAGTACAGACAGGTGGGCATGTCCGAACAAGAATTGCTTAGTCGGTTTAGATTCTTTGTATCTCGGTTTTTCGGTAAGGATGATGCCGAAGAATTAGTCGGCTCGACATTAGAGTAATCATCAACTCGGCATAACACAAAATAATGGGCGGTTATACGATACGACATTAAAAGTGACTCGGCAAGGAAGTACCCGTCCTTGGCAGGGGTTGGTTAGAACATAAGGATTCATCATGCCAGCCCCTCTAGTCTTTGGGCTTGGTTGAGGGTCAGAGGTCCCATAGCTTAATTCCCATCACTCCCTCCAAGTTGTTTTAGATTTGGGATCAAATTGGAATGGTGTTCGCTCAGTTCTTTGTTAGGGTAATATGGATTGAAGTCGACAATGTTGAAGGCATCAGAAACCCCATAGTCTTCAAGCAGTTCCAACTTGTAAGTGTTGTCACTGATTTTCTAGAGGATTCTGAAAAGCCCTTCTGCTCTTGTAAATAATTTGTTTTTCCTCTTGTTCGGGAACCATTCCTTACTAAAGTATAGCTATACCAAATCCTCTAGTTGAAATTGTTTAGCCGACTTACCTTTGGTCTTTTCTCGCATTCTTCTGACAGCTTGGTTAATGTGTCAAGTGACCTTGTCATAAATGTGCTGAAGAGATTGTGCTCTGGCTAAGACATTAAGGTCCTCTTGTGCAAGTGCTAGTACAAGGGCGTAATAAAGGGGAAACTCGGGATTGAATTAATAGACCACCTCAAAGAGAGTCTACTTAGTGGTATTATTTACGGTTCGGTTATAGGAAAACTTAACCACTAACAAGCAAACGGCCCAATCAACCAACTTCTTGCCTATTGCAACTTAGAGTAATGATCCTAAAGTATGATTAACCACCTCTATTTGGCCGTCAATTTAGGGGTGACATGAGGTACTGAAGAGTAATTTTGTTTCCAGCTAATACCATAAGGTTCTCTAAAAATGGCTCAAGAACTTCAGGTCTCTGTCGAAAACTACACTTCTTAGCACATCGTGTATCCATACAATTTCCTATAAGAAAAGAGAAGCAATAGTTGAGGCGCTGTTAGTTTTCGTGCAGGGTACGAAGTGTGCCATCTTAGTAAACCAATCTACGACAACTATTACAAAATCTTTACCTCAAGTAGTTTACAGCAATCCGAGAACAAAGTCCATTCTTAGTTCAGTCTACGGCCTCATTGGAATAGGTAAAAGCATTGCTTTCTCTTGTTCAGCTAGGCACTTGGCCTTTTTGCATATAGCACAGCTTTCGACAACTCGATACATATCTCTTCACATTCTCGACCAAAAGAATCGGCTATTCAATAGTTCACAAGTTATCCTCTCTCCAAAGTGTCCGGAAAGCCCTCTACTGTAGGCTTCCCTGATTAATAATTCTCGTAGGAAACAAGTCAGTACGCACAGTTTCTCCCCTCGAAACAGATAGCCATCCTCTACATAATACTCATCCACTGTCCTCTCATCCATACATTAGGAAATTATTAGTCCAAAGTGTAAATTCCTAGAATACTGTTCTTTGATACTTACAAAACCAAATTGCCTAGTCTGCAGTTCTGATAAGAGCACGTGCCTCCTCGAAAGAGCATCTGTAACTACATTGCTCTTTCCTTGCTTATACTTTATAAAGCCCATATCGAGTTGACCTTATGCGGATTTAATGGTAACCAGGCTTGAGATCAATCTTGCTAAAAATCTTGGCTCCACTTAACTCATCTAACATGTCTTCTAGCCTCGGGATCGAATACCTATATTTGATCATGATTTTGTTCACGGCTCAGCTGTCAACATACATCCACTAGGTTCTATCCTTCTTCAGCACTAGAAGTGCAGGCACGGTACAAGGGCTAAGACTCTCTCTCACATAACTTCTCTCTAACAACTCATTAACTAGACGTTTGAGTTCAGAAGCTTGTTCGGGATTCATCCGATCACTTGGCTTATTCGGTAGTGTAACGCTGGATACTAAGTCAATGCAGTTCTCTATACCTCATATTAGGAGCAATCCTGCCGGTAACTGTTCTAGGAATAAGTCAGCATAGTCATCTAACACCTTCTTGATTTCTTGAGAAAGCTCACCTCGCTCCTTCACGTCTAATAGCTGCCTGACCAACAATAAGGTCAGCTTGTCAACATTGATGGCCTCTTAGAGCTCAGCTCTACTCATCACCAAAGCCTTCTTCGACTCGCGAGCAAGTTTTGTCTGTAACTTGTTAACTTCTCTCGGCGGCATCGGATTCAACATGATCTTCCGGTCATCCTTCTCGAACATATACGTGCTCCTATAGCTGTCATGCATAACTCTCCTGCCAAACAACCATGGCCTACCCAACAATAAGTAGGAAGTGTACATAGGCAACACGTCGCAGAAGATCTGGTCAGAATAATTCTCTATAGTAATCGGTAACAATGTTTGCCGAATGACATGTAATACTCTTTTCTCACTCAACCAGTGCAACTTATACAGCTTAGGATGTGCAACAGTCTGCAGCTTTAGTTTTGAAACAAGATTGGCTGATGCCATATTAGTGCAACTTCCATTATCCATAATGAAAGCATACATCTGATCATTCACCTCACAGGTAATATGAAACAAATTCTCTCTCTGCTCCTCCTCTTGTGAAGGTTCTACTCTCATAGTGCACCGGACAAACATGAGTAGCCAGTTTAAGTCTTTGGAAAACACGTCCTCCTCAATCAGTTTTTTCTCAGCGTTTTCTTTCTCAGTAGGAACCTCCTCCTTCTCAAGTTCCTTATCCGTACTCTCTACTTCTAACTTCGGGATGTCTCCCTTAATGATCATAGTCCTTCGGTTCGGGTACTGAGCAACCATATGTCCAAACCCTTGATACTTGAAGCACTTGATCTGGCTGGTCTTCCTACCAGACCCTTGCCCCTTCTCATATATTTAGGTCAGCACTATATCTTCAGGTCAGCCTTTCTCCTCGATTCTGACGTTAACTCTTCTACTCGACTCGGTACTTCACTAAGCTCAGTGACTTACTTGACCTGGTCAACTAGTCGACATTCTGGTCGTTACTCGACTCCTTCTTTACCTTTCTACTCATTGGGCAATCCTAACAGCTTCGTCCATCATTTCAAATCGTTAGAGCTTCACAATGTCTCAAATGTTTCCTCTTAATCTAATAATAAACCTTAAGACTATTCGGGCTAGTGGTTCCTTCACTTCACATCTTATCATAAGCATTTGGAATCCTTAAACATACTCTTCAACAATTCAGCCTTCTTGTCTCAGCTCCTGAAGTCGAGTGAAGGTATCTTAGAGATATGTTTACGGCATGAATCTGTTTCTAAGCACTGTCTTCATCTTGGGTTAGGTGTTAATCTCTCGGTACCCCTCTCTTCTTCTCATGGCTTGAAAATTCTTCCACCATATGGCAGCATAGTCGGAGAATTCAACAATAGCAGTCCTTACTTTCTCATAATCCTCATATTGATAGTAATTAAATACATGCTCTACCTTCTCTTCCCAATCTAAATACTCGTCAATATTCCCAAATCTATTGAAACTCAAAATCTGAAGCTTCACGTGGTTGGATGCTCTGAGGACTTATACACGCTCCTCTTCAAAATACTCTTCTTCCTCCCCATCAAGCTCTCTTAGGCTATCCTTTGCCTTATTCATCTGCCAACTCCTCTACCTTGAACTAGTCGAGTTAGGTTCTAACCTCTAACAAGTTTAACAACTTGTAGAGTATTTTATGCGGCCTTAATGAGTCAACAAGATAGGGCATAAACAGCTCAAGTCAGATCTAACAAGAGATTAGTTACCTTATCAAGTCTCTCATCAGTGCTTCTGAGAGTTCCCTAAGATTGTCTTCCATGGTGGACAACTCCACCGTCATCACCAATACTAACATTCATATTTGGGTCTATTTTTTTTTTTTCCTCATAGATTCAAAATTCGAATAAACACTTCAGAAAGTGAACAACTAATAACACTACAGTCAAATGAATACAGTAGCTTGCTCTATTTCATACATGCAAAAGAAAGTATAACAGTACTTAAGAAGAACCAACTACAGCTCACACAAAACCTCTGCTTTGATACCAAGATGTTGCAAACCGTGACTAATAACAGACAAAGTCGATCACTGAATGGGTCCAAGCTTACAGAAAGCTTAAAATGGTTAATAGGGAAAGGTACAAAAAGAGTGACAAAGACGAATGAAATAGTAAGCAAAAACCCACAAACAGATCCAGAGGATATGACGCATCAATGGAATTTCCGATGACTCACAACACAATTCGATATGACGTATGAATTGGTCCAATGAGGTTACTTGCCACCTAACCTTACTTAAGAGAAAGGATAAGAGTGATACTGAGAGTAAACAAGTAGTGTTTATGTAAGGAAGAAAGTACTTAAATGTATTGAAGGTAATCTGATAAGTTACAGCTATAAGTATAAGGGTATTTATACCCGTAAGTTAAGGCAACATGCCCAAAAGGGAAAAGACAATAAAGACATATTCTAAAAAAGCAATGTACATGATACGAAAGGGTAAAAATGAATATACAAGGAAAATAATCATTAGTGCCACAGATTTTACATACAATATTGTATATGTGGCGATGCTGCATTGGAAAGATTATTAGGAGATGCGAGCAAAAAGTACGAACAAGTGGGCTTATCCAAGTGGGGATGACCTAGTCAATCTAGATTCTCTATATCTCAACTTCTCGAAAAGGATAATGCCGAGTGATTGGTCGGCTCGACATTAGAGTAATCACCAACTCAGCATAACACAAAATAATGGGCAGTCATATGGCACGGCATTAAAGGTGACTCAGTAAAGAAGTACGTAGCTTCAATAGGAGTTGGTTGGAACATAAGGATTCATCATGCTAGCCCCTCTAGTCCTTGGGCTCAGTTACAGGTCAGAGGTCCTATAGCTTGATTCCCATCATATCTGCTCACAATGAATCTATCTTTGCTAAAGTAAATCCATACTAGGTTGCTAGGCTAGAATTCTTTTACCTTTCTTCCTTAGTTTTGCTACTCTAATTTGGTAGTAACTTAGGTAAGGTGCTCGATCACCTTCTGATATATCTTCCTTAAGGCTTTAGACTAATTGACAGCATTAAGGTCTTCATTTTGGTTAGTTATGGATGCTTAGTTGAGAAGGAGGTCAAGATTATACCCATACACCACTTTGAATGGGGACTATTGATGATTTTAGTTTGAGCAGCTACGTTCTTCCCTACAATGATTCTAAAGAAAAATTTAAGTATGCTCTTGATGACTTAGATCTAACTATCGATTTGTGGAAGGCATAAGGTACTAAACATGAGCTTTGTCCTAAGTTGTCTCGATAATGTCTTCTAAAAATGAAATTGAAATTCTAGATCGCTATTGAACATAATGGTTTAAGGCATTCCGTGTACCTTGACAAGTTCCTGCAAGAATAAAGAAGCAATATGTATGCCATCTCTAGTCTTTTGGTATAATATGAAGTGTGTCATCTTACTGAACATATCCATGATAACCACAATGGAGTCCTTCCCTCAAATTGGTCTCAGCAAACTAAGAATGAAATCCATGCTTAGCTCAAACTACAGCTTGGTTAGAACTGGTAAGGGCATGTATTGTCCATGTTTATTTCAGCTTTTGTCCCTCTTGTAGGTTGCACACTTTATCAGAACCATATGTACATCCCTCGACAATTTTAGTTGAAAGAAACTTAACTTCAACAGCTCGCATGTATGCTTCTCTCTAAAATGACTAAACAAACCTCTACCGTACACCTCATTTACCAATAGCTCTCAAACAAAATAAGATAGGTTGCATAATTTCTTACCTCGGAACAAATAGCCATCCTTTAGAAAGTAACCATCAACAAACATACCTTTATTACACCTGGTAATAATCTGGCTGAAGAGAGGGTCCTAAGCATACAATTGTTTAATTACTGAAAACCCTAGCAACCAGATACGGAGGTCGACCAGGAGTTTATGTATCCTAAACAAAGCATCAGCAATGACATTGATCTCCCCTTCCCTATACCTAATTAAGTAAGAAAATCCCTCCATAAACTCTACCCACTTTATCTGGCTCTTTTACACCTCTTTTAGCTCTTTATATATCTCAACGACTTATGATCCATTTAAATAACAAAAAAGTAATGTTGCTAAATGGTTAGGGCTTTAATCAAAGAGTAGAACTTTTGTCATACATGGAGTAGTTAAGAATGGCTCTTATTAGCTTTTCACTAAAGTAGTCAACAAGTCAAGCATCTTACATCAATAAAACGCCTATGCCATCACTTAATGCATCACATTCTAGTTCAAAGGCCTTCTTAATGTCTAGTGGACCTAGTAATGGGGCGATGGTTAACTAATCTTTCACTTCCTCAAAGCTCTTCTGCTCTTTCTCTCCCTATCTAAACTTTATAGTCATCTTACTAAGCTCAATCAATGGAGCCACTATAATATTGAAGCCTTTGATGAACCTATGGTAAAACAAGGATAACATATGCTTTGGTAATACAAGTTAGGGTCAACCATTCTATAATAGCTTAAATCTTCTCCTCATAAACTATCACTCCACCTTTACAAACAATAAAGCCTAGGAAAATTGCTTCCTTGATAAAAATTACATTTCTTCATATTCTTAAATAACTTCTTAACTTGAAGCACTTTAAAGCATCTTTAAGATGCTCTCATTGGCTCTCTAGATTCGAACTACACATTAGAATATCACTAAAGTAAACAACTACAAACTTACCGATTAGCTCTCACAACACATGGTTCATCAACCTCATGAAAGTACTCAACATGTTGGATAGCCAATAGGTATGACCATCTACTCATACAACCCGTGTCTTATTTTGAAGGGAATTTTCTATTCGTTGCTAAGCCTCTTCCATCCTTCTTTTGCATAAAAAACACATACAAAACAAAAAGATTAAGAGATTCTCAATCATACCCTTGCTCAATGAGCTTATTTACTTGTCTTTGGAGCTTCACAGCTTGCTTCGGGTTCATCCTGTTCATGGTTTTATTAGGTGATGCAACTTTGGGTTGTAAGTCTATGCAATGCTCAATAACTTAGGATAGAGGCAATCCCTTAGGCAATTCTTCCAAGAATAGGTCCATGAACTCATCAAGCAATTTTTGTACCTTAGTAGGTAGCTAAGTTCCTCGATCTCTTAACTTCAATAGCCTTTAAATTTGCAAAAATGTCGAGGCATTCGACTTCATTTCTCGCATTAGCTCTACTCGTGTCATTGCTAAGCTCTTATTTTGAGCTCCACTCAATTATGTTTGCATGTCTCTAACCTTACTCAAAGTCATAGGGTTCAAAAGTACCTTCCTTACATCATGTTCAAATGCATATGTATTTGGAAACTGATCATGCAAAACTCATCAATTAAAAAACACTCGACCCAACAAAATGTGTGATGCACACATGGGCAAGACATCGAATAGTGCCTCACCTTGGTAGGCTTCAATGTAGATAGGCACTATAACTTATTAGGTCACATGTAAAGCACCTTTCTCATTTAGCTAATATAGCTTGTACGACTTAATCTGTAAAGCGGTCTATAGTTTCAGTTTCTACATCATGGTCACCAAAGCAACATTTATGCCACTACTGCCATCTCAAATGAGAGCACATAATTGTCCCTTCACCTTGCATCCGTCACTTCACCTTGCAGCTAATATGAAAAAGTTTCTCTCTTTACTTGTATTCTATTGAGGGGTTCACATTCATAACTTGACATACAACCATGCTCAAAATTTCCCTTACTCAATGTAAATAATATCCTCTTCTTCTTTACATGTCTCCTCAGCACATCCTACTTCCTTCTTTTCTTCTACCTCTTTGTCAGTGCTTTCGACTTCAAAGGTTGATATTTCTCCTTTTATGACCATAGTCCTTCAATTAAGACACTGGGCAGCTACATATCCACACATTTGGCACTTAATTTCACTTGTTTTCCAATATGAAGTTTGAGCTTTCTCAAACTTCCAAACTTCTTCTTATTCCCCTTTGCATTCATTCTTCCCCATTACTTCATCTTGCTTACTCGACTTAAATCTTGCCTAACTTGTATAATATGATTGAATAGGTCAACTAAGTTGGGTTCTACTTAGGGGAGCTGGGGAAAATATTTGATGTCAATATTTCTCTACTCCCCAAGCAACTTTAATTGCATCATTAAAATAGTAATCGCCATATTCGCTTCCAAAGTAGGTCAACATTTGCAACTTCACATTTTCAAGACCTCGAGAAGCTCGAGCTTTACGTATTTGATATTCATCATAGTTTCCTCCAACCTCTTCTTCAATATCTTCCAGCTCAATCCTTCTATGAGCGTAGTTTCTACACCTCACTCCATCAACTTGCTCATTTCAAAATGCATTTATATGCCCATCCTCGAAAGGAGCTCAGACTTTAGCAAGGGCAGGTTAAGTGGTCTACCCACCATCTTTCTGTATGGTAATACCAAGTTAGCAACCACAGTAGTTAAGCTATATATCTACTCATTGGTGGTCTTCGAGGTTTAGTTACCATGCCTTTCAAGCTAATAGCATCGCTTTCTACATCTATTATTTCTTTATAATTCTAGGATTCAACATTCTTATAAGGGTACTATGAAAACTTAGCAACTACACACAAATGCCTTAACCCAATTTCATAGCAACTATGATACACACAACTTTACAGCATTACTACAAAAACTCAAAGCCCAAACGATACTACTATTAACTACCACAAATAATGATAAAACACTTTAACAATCCAAGCACTATAAACACTCCAACACAACACAAAAGCTACACTAACAGCAGCAGTAGCTCCTTCAATTACAGCTCATCATCGCCAAGGCTCTAATACCAAGATGATAGCTACATATGGGTGAATACACGCAAGTAATACCATACAGCCAACCAAGGTAGGTCTGGACTAACTAATAAGCCAAAAATTAGAATGGAAAATGGTAAGAGTTAAGCAACTCACACATAACTCAATAGATATTGTGCACTACCAAGCTCACACAAACCTAAAATCCTATTTGATATGATGTACAAGTAGCACTCTAAGGTCCCTCACCACTATTCCTTCCTTAGGGAAATAGATAAGATAAGAGTAAAATTGAACTTAGTAGAGTTAAAAGCTTACATAAGAACAAGAGAAAACTAATAAAAATTTATTAATTATCAGTTTGCGGCTATTACAAAATGACCTTATATATAGGTCTCTTAAGGTTACATCTATAAAGGGAAAAATATAAAATAGTCCCACCAAAATTAGTAACTTCAACCTTTGCAAAGGGTAAAATTAAGCAACTACAAAGAGAATATGTTAGGAACGCATGGTAACATGTTAGGAACGCATGGTAACAAGCATCTAATTATTCTTTTGGTGTGAGATAACGACTTCTGTATGGAGGAATAGTATGTTGGGCAACTCCAAACAGCTTAGTAAATGCCATGGGGAGCTCAAATTTAGCTCAAGCAAACTAAAGGTAAGATTTATCAAGTTATTCAAGTTAATTAAGAGGATTGTGTCTTCTAGAGAGATTGTAAAGTCTTAATAAGAGCATAGACACTCATGTAGCTTAGATATCTTCAGAATCCTAGCTTCCTTAGTAGGTTATTAAGAGAGAGCTTAGTGGACTAAAGTAGTAAGACCTCGAGTTCAAGGGTGCATTATGGGCCCTTAGAGTTAATACCTGTCAGTTTGTAACAGATTGTTCACTATGAGCTAAGATTTTATCAAGTGTAAAATACAATTTCAGTAATGGGACTGACATTATTTAAAGAGATGTATAGGATAATTCTACAACAAATTGTTACTACATCAAGGGATCTATTAGTTTGAACTGACTAAGAATTGTTTATAAGAGATGTCTTATCAAGAAAAGTTAGACAAAACAACATGAAAAAGTTAGCTAAGAAACAAATCGAACATAAATTATGCATAAATATATGATTGCACTCAAGGAATCAAATTTGTATATAGGTTTGCTCCAACCTTGAATCCCCAAGAATTCGTGAAAAATAAAGTTTTGAGAATAAAAGTTGCACTATATTACGCCAATCTTACTCATAAGGGTAAACTTACATTAAACCTACCATAACAGATCATATTACTAGAAACATATTGAATACAAATGTAGGAATTACAAGGTAAATAATGCAAACACTAAAAAAAAGAATAAATTAAAGGAAAAGAGATGACACTAGGTTAAGGTACATTTAATTTTATAAGTACTATTCTAAGTAAAAATTAGAAGAAATACATGTCTTGTTAATTATGACCTTTGTCAACCCTAATTACTTGCCTAAGGTTATTGTTGTATTCTTTTACATTATGTTTGGAAAGAGGGGAGGAATGAAGAGAGAAGGAAAGCGAAAGAAAAGAATTAACAAGGAAATAAAGTAAAAGGAAAATATAAATTCTCTTATTTAAATAAAGGAGAGAAAAAAAGTAGATGATATAATTATTTTTTTTTATTTTAGTAAGATACCATAATAGTTCCTATATTTTAAAAATATGATTTTATTTCAAGGATAAAATTGTAATCTTATAACAACTCCCTTCCTATCCTCTCTAAGTTGAATTTGGCGAGCTCCAACTTTATTTTCTAAATGCATTCCCTCTCATTTTCCTTCTTTCTCTAAACAAAGGAATCATCAAATTTTCTTTCCAAATTCCTCTTACCTTTCTTTCTCTCACTCCAAACATACTATTAGTCTAACGTAAATGAGTAAAAATTATTGGCACTTAAACTATTAGTCCTAAAATTTAAGCAAGGGATTCATTACATATGATTAATACTTTGAGAATTTATTATTGTTGAGCATTTTCAATTAGTAGTGGCTATCTAGCTCACTCTCTGTGCTTTGGGATTTACTAAGGATTGTAGTAATAACATCATAACTTTTTTCCACAGATAGATTGCTAATTTCTCATCATCACTTTATCTCAAGTATCCCTTTCTTGAAATATTCACGGTTCATTCACTTCACCGAATTGAATAGAATTGTAATAGAATTTTAATTTCAAGGAATTGAATAAGCTCATAATGACTATTACTAAGTTTACTTGACAAAAAATTCATATAAGGAATAAATATGTAGTACAATTAAAATTAATATAGTACAATTAAAACTACTATGCAAATCTAAGCCTCATTTAGCATATTTTTCTTCTAGATTTCCATTTTCAACCTCAGTCTTATTTTTTTTTCTATAATTTTTTTTAATAATAATTATTTTATGGATGTTCTATGGGTTCAAACTTATTATTTTTATGGAAGACAACCAACTATGAAATTTTCGTTGGTTTGATTTTTCTTGTTGATTATCTACCCAAAGGTAGAACTCTTATATAAAGTTCCTCTCTCTTCTAATTTGTTTTCGAAAAGGGAGATGTAGAGTTTCCTAGATGAGGTTGGGATTAAGGTTTCTTTGATGGTGCGGATAGAGGTGTAAAAGTGGATTAATTAGGCTAATTTAGCCCAACCCACTTCGACTAACGAGTTAAATGGGCCAATTAAATCTAGTTCATTATAAAAGAGCCAAAATTTTATTAATCCAACCTAATTCACTTTAACCCACGAGTTAAACAAGCCAACCTGTAAACTTTTTAATTAAAGAAATTGATAAATATTTCTAATTTGTAATTATTGGATATTTCACATAAAGAAATTTATTGTTCACCTTATCAGTCATCACATAAATTTGAAGGTGGCTGAATCAATAGTTTACTATCCATCATCTATTTCTACTAAAGGGTAAAAGATTCTACATATCCATCTTATTTCTCAATGGTTTATATTTTATATTATTAATTTATTATTAGTCAATAGATATGCATTTGCAAAGATATGCTTTTGCATATGTGTCGTGAGGAGACTGAAGATCCACCATTGATGTAGAACGTCCATGTCCGCACTTGTCTTTTCCTTTGTTCCCAATAGCAATTGAGTACCCACAGGATTAATAATGGATATCGCCAAACTAATATCGAGTCTCTGGGAATTACAATATGCCCAAAAAAAAAAAAAAAAGAGGGAACTCTGACCTTCCAATCCATTCCAAGTGCAGCGCTTAAAGACCCACTTTGGCATGGAGCAATTGACCATAGTAGTGGTTTTCATCATTTTCTTCTCTCTTATACAAGCAAAGAACGCAACGTTTGATCCTCTTTTCTCGTCATAGTAACATGCGAACATAACGTAAAGTTACGACCCGACAAGTCTCATGTAATACAACGTCCTGAACAGCAGGTTGGATCCAAAACCTGGGCTAAACTGAATATCTAACCCATTACGTTAGATTTTGATCCACCAAGTAGCTTAAGTCATAGCTTTCAGCGAACCACCAACTCCAAGCTCTTTCTCCAGCCGCTGGCCACATCGTTTAAACCTTACTAGAATAGTAGATTACCTTCGTTTAGGAATACACCTCTTTCTATCCATTTCCTTTGAAATTAAGCGCTTGGTTCCCGTTCTTATAAAAACGTTTTAATATTCTATTTTGCAAGTTTGCCCTTAAACATGATAACCAAATATATATATATACATACACTAAAGTTATTTTTTATTATTAAGGGACAAAATGGTCATTACAAGAACACAAGTCATTTTGTTTGTAGATATGAGGCTTAAATACTCAAATTTAAAGATAAAGGAACATGGTACACACGGAAGAAACATAAAGCTGCTTGCGAATTACCCTTTAAAATAAGGATTGATGCTTGATTTCGTATTGCCAATAATACCGCAGTCCACAAATGGGAGAGTAAGACCCATATTTTGGCATTTATATAAGTTGAACCCAGAAGATCGGCTGGCATGCTGCTTTCCTTACCAATGAATGTCCATAGGCCCATTATACCGTGTGAATACTCTCCACTTTAACTATAAAACCAAGATATTTTCACTGCTTTTCACTGCATAAACTGCAGTGAAAAATCAAATGCATGTACAGGACTCATCCAAATACGATTCAGAAGAACAGAGCAATCCCACCAAAGGGTTGATTGATCATCCTCTTTATCAGGGGATCTCCGATCATATGGCAAACCCGCTTTTCTGCTAGACTTCTTGTGATGGGATATTATCAGAAAGTTGTGCAAAAGATGGTAGCCAGAGCTCTATACGTGTTCCACCAGCACCAAGGGCAGCATCCAGAGTCCTAGGTGATATAACACGGACAACACAGCCATAACTCTCTAAGGTTTCACGTGCAACAGTAAGTCCAGCAACAAAATTCCATGTCATGTTATCTTCAACCATGTCCACAGATAAAAGATCTGGTCCAAATGGTGCCAAAGAATGCATCTGAGTCTGCAACCAAAGGCATAATTGACAACAAGTTAGAGGACAGATCATTGCACCAATGCAGAGAGGACGAAAATCCTTCCACCACATCTTGGTGAGAAACTCCAGTACACTAAATAAAGACAAAGGCAGATATCGAGATTTTGCTAATACATCCAAACCTTATTAAAGAAAATGATATATATATATATATATATATATATATATATGTAAGAGTAAGGAAAGTATTTCCTCCCAAGTCTGCTTTAAACAAATTGGACCTAAGAATACGAGCATCCCTCTCAATAAAGAGACTTCCTCATTCTTCCTTTTGAATGGACAATACATAATCTTGTCAGATGTATTTTCATCCTGGTAAGGTAGGGAACACATATAATCAATATATATCTACCAATTTGATGTTCTAATGACCATTTGAGAAGTAGACAGAGGTGCATCATAGCACCCAAAAAAAAAAAAAACATTTCGATCATAACCCTACTCTATGTCTTCCAAACACGAGGATCTTATAGAAGTTTACAAGCACTTCCTGATGCATGATGAATGCAACATATTACTCAGTGCATCCCATTTTCATATAACGTTAAATAGTGGATTTTTAAACTAAGAATCAAAATTCAATACGATTCAAACCATGAAGTAAGTGCAAATGAATCCACATTATAACTGACACTTCAAGCATGGAAAGAGTGCAGATGGATCCACATCAAACCTTGGACTATATCCATGAACTAAAAAACAGAATCACAGCAGCAATGATGCAAGAATTTTCATGAAAGATTTCTGATACCATATAATGCATGTCAGGTCCATCATCATCAATTAAAACAAGAGAACCACCAGCTGGAGCCCCAGTTGAGACAACTTCAACATTTCCACCAACTCGTGTGCGTAGTAACGCACCCTCAATCAAGTTACTTAAAGCCTGTCGCAAAGCAGGTTCTTCAACAGCAACTTGCAGAGATGCCGAGAGTTCCCGTAGTTCTACCAGACGCTCCTGCTTGTGAGCAAGCGGTCTTATGGCGCCTACCAGGTCAGACAGTACTTCAGAAACATTGCATGGTCTGGCTGACAAGAATAGAATAGCATCAAGAGTCAGATTAGAATATATGAAATCACATATATCCATAATAATCATTCAATCTGAAAAACCTAGATAGAATGTATCTCGTTGAGACCATCCAATATACTTTGAAAGACTTGAAAAGAAACTATATCCCCTCTAAAATAATTTGACAAGTTATCTCATTGTGATGGAAGTATTGATAGAACTTTTATATAGGGCTTAAAGTAAGCAATGGAAGAACTTCAATCACATGTATACATAGTTTTAACTGACTATACAAGCATCCCCAAAGTTGAATACATTAGGCTTTTTCTCATTTACTCCATTAATAGAATGTGTAGTGAGGATGCAGGTTAGACCAATTAGAAAATGCAACTACATGCTCCCTACTCTTTGAAATATGATTCCATTCTACTACTAGTTATTAAGAATTTCAAGGAATAAGGAAAACAGAGTTGTTTTCTTTTATCCTATCAAACATCCTCCCAAGTTTTAACCAAAACTAATAAGAGTTTGGATTCCAAGGAATTAAAAAAACAAGTCCAATATGCTTACTAAATTTTCCTTCTTTTTATAAAAAAATAAAGAGAGAAGATCAATGTTTAAAGGTAAATTCAAATAGAAGACTTAATATTTTGAAGAATTAAAATTACATACCAATGTTTTGCAAACTAGTTCAAATAAGGAATCCATCTAATAGACCATTATAACACTGTTAGTTTGTGCTGACATATAACATTATCTAACACGTGGTATACATGTAGCACGAGTGCTAATGTAGCAATTTTATTATAAATATAATAGAAAAAAAAGGAAAAAGCAAATAAAATTACAAAAAAAATTTTTAAAAAATTGATAAGAACATTGAATTTGTTCCATCAAATATAAAAACTTGATTATATTATAAATAAAAATTCGAACCCAGAATAATTCAATTTGCAACAATACATAATCTTCTACTATATTCATACCCAAATAGAGTTTACCACCGCTGTTGATCTTACAGCCAAGCTTGAATTTACTACCAATTACATGATCCATTTCGATCAAATCAGCCCCAAAAAAAAAAAAAAAAAAAATTAATCATAAACAAACACTGAAATTCTTCCGCCAATTCAATAGGGATCAAACACCATTCACAAATTAACCTTCCTTAAAAAATTATCCTTCATCAAACTTCCCGAAAAAACTGATCTTTAGATCCAAAAGTATTGCAAAATCCTAATCTATATAACTTAAGAAACCTCACTTAATCTTATAATATAATTAAAAAAAAAATGGTCAAGCATGGTTCATAACTATCATCATCAAGTATACAGAAACTCTAACCCAGATGGAATGGCAAGTGAAGGCAATATCCAATCAGAAAAGAGTAAAAAAAGATTTGATTTATCAAAGATGTCCAAGGGAGAGAGAAAAATGGGGAAATGAAGCGTTGGGCATGACGTATCTTATGGATCTGCATTAAGAAAAGGAAGAAAGGAGGGTTTGGTTCGTGTTTTGCTTTTTAGAATTATTAAAAGCTTGAAAGAAACTGGAAACATGAAAAGGAAAATGATAAAGAAGATTGAATTTATAATAACAAAATTCAATTTATTTGCCTTTTTCTTATTTTTTCTAATATATTTATAATAAAAATACCATATTAGCACTTTGTTAGTGCCACGTGTATGCCATATATCAGATAACATGACACATTAGCACAAACTAATGGTGTTTTAACGGTTGGTTAACCAAATCCCTTGTTTGAACTAATTTGTAAAACGTTGATTCCTTATTTTAATTTCTTAAAACTTTGGCCTCCTATTTAAACTTAATCCAAACAAACATTGATCCCTTCTAGTGCAATTCTCTCAAAAAATAAAATATAAATAAACAAATAATTTTGCTCCATCAACTTGTAGGATTCTAAAACTAAGAACTGCTTTCAAGGCAAATTCAAGCAATAGAATTACATACTTCCTGCAGAAGTCATGTGGTTCAAGCCAAAAGCTACCTTGTTCCATGTTCTCGCAGTGGTGCAAGAGCAAGAGGTGGCATTGGCAACTCTAAATCCTTCACTGTAGACGTAGAAAATTTACTGGCTTCAGATCTTTCTCTTGACCAGTCTGATAATTCTGACCTGACCGGACCTTGTTGGACATATGTTGAGCTGTGCATCTTCTTCAATGTTTCTTCATTATACCGCATTATATTTGCCTGGGATTTTGCGTTGCAAAGAAAACAAGTGAAAAACAAAAATAAGGAAAGATTAAGAAGGCAGTGTGAGAAATTGGAGTGTAACAGAATGAAAGTGGGAAAAGAGCACGAAAATAAGAAAAGATAAGTGCTAGCACAATAACTAAGTCTCCTAATTGCTTAGACTATTTACACAAAATAGACTTCCATACATAAGAAGTTCCATACTTAAGAAATTAGGATGGAAGTTAAATTAGAATAGGATAGTCCTCAAGTGTCAAGACCACAATAAAGCATTTCTAAATACAAAAATAAGTATTCAAATATCTGACTTAAAACTATTTTTATCAAATTCTCCGGTAACAATATTTGAAAGGAATCCAGCACTGACTGCCAATCCTGTTTACCCTCAAGTGGAAAAACTTAACAAAACAACAGAGAAAAGTCAAATTCTGTTGCACATTTAACATTTCGAAATTAATATGTACATTTGGAGATAGAGCCATCATGTTTGAACAATGTTGAGTTGATTGTGTCAAATCTGGTACTATGTGATTGGAGATTAATAGAAGCATGATGCTGTGGATTTTGCATTTAAAACCACATGATTATGGTGCATTGACTTCCTTTTTCTAGCTATATTAATAAGTGTCTATAGATGCCCATGTACAAAGCCTTGATAATAACATGTCTGGAAGCATGATTCTTATGAACTTAATGATAGACAGATAATCAACTGCTAAATTGCTGCTATAGTTAAGGCACAAAAACTAGCAATTGCATATGCTAGAGCAGCATGAAACTTAGTACAAACAGCCTGATGTAAAAGTCCAAATCAGGATCATGACAAAATGACATATATTCAGAGAATAGACACAGATGAGCATAAGATAGAGCTTTCTTTTGGTCAGAGGACATGAGCGTCAACAGAGTGGTACAATAATGATTCCTGCACTCAATTTCATTTGTTCAGAAAGGGGCATCTCATAGTTGAAATCTCTTAAATTGTTCTATGTGCTTGGTCCAGCAATGAAAAAATGTAAATCATGGCATATAAGCTTTCTTAAACCACAAGTAATTTTCAATTTTTGAATTATTAATAACAATAACAGCAGCAACAGTAATGGCCATTGTGATGGCCATGGTGATTTGATGATGATTAATTATGCTTGCACAAACCAAAAAGAAAAAATAAATAAAATAAAATAAAAACTTATTGCATTCTAATTCTCCTACTTATTAACATGACACTCCTATTGACAATCTGCTTTCACCTTTCATAGGAGAGGGGGGGGAAAAAAAAACATCCTGTATAAGGAGCATGTTTGTCCTCCAATGCAGAAGGCACTAAATTCAGCTAAATAGAGATCGCCTATTATGGATGTCTTCTGTTATTTTCGTTATTCAGGAAGAACGTGAAATATTTGAGCTAATTATGATGGCGCAAAGATGTTTCTCTTTAGCATTTCAAGTTTCCCACCAAATGTGTAAAAGAAAAGGAAAGTTACCAGAGAAATAGCGACACCATTGATATGCAAATCAAGTTTTTAAATTTAACCACAATATCTCCACATGCAACTTATATCATAAACTTCCAGGCATGCAACATAAGTTTGAAAATTTTTCTCAACTAAATGTAAAGTTAGAGGAAACTGATAAAACAAAACCCCACAAAATGTACAAGTAATGTATGGACCCAAGACCAGCTATGAATTTAATGGACTAAAAAGGAGGAAAACTATGCAGGAACATCACGTGTGTACCTTTGTAAGATAAACTGCTTCCTGGAGCTGTTGAAGAGTATCTTTCATCCTATCACCTTGTACCATTATGTCTTCCACGATGTCAAAAGAGACCTACATGTCAAAATTTCCATAATTACTCTGCTATACTCAAAAGATGGAATATAAACTTTAATAGACAAGTACAAAAGTAATACACAAACCTCACTTCGTTTCATGTGCAAGGACAGCATCTTGCTCAAAGTTCGTATGCTTGATAAAGGACCACGAATCTACAAGAAAAGAGATTAGTAAAGAATGAAAAATTATTCAGCTCCTTTCTCTAAGTGAGAGCACATCTTACTTGCTCAACCAGGTTGCTCATTCTGACATTATTCTGCCAGGTAGATTGCTGGAGTAACATGGCTTTCTGAGGAAGCGAAAGTGATTAGCAGTTATAGAATTCAATGCATCAAAGGCCATATGGAAACAGAATGAGGTAATGAAAAATAAATTAGAATCAAGCATTCATGGAAAACAAATGGACATTACCACACACCCACCCAAAAATAAAAAATAAAAAAAAAAAGTGAAGGATTAGAAAACAATCAAAGTGCTTAACCAGGCAAATTATGGCCAGTGCATCAATCTTATAGGTTGGTTCAAGTGCCCAAAGGTAGAATGTCCAAATACAGCAGTTCCCCTCCATTAACACAAAAAACCATGAAAATACTGGCTGAAAAAAATAAACAGCAATCCCTTTGCTTGTATTATATGAATCTTAACCGATCGAATTACCTTGGTATAAAAAACCTTCACCTGCTTTCGAAGTAATTTAATAACGAGCTTCTACCTTCAAAATGTATAGAGAAAAAATTGCAGATAACAATTGCCACTTATCACCGGTGGGGCAAAAATGTTTGTTATAATACAAGCTTTAACAAGTGAAGCAGCATTTTATTCCTTTTTCTATAACAGCATTTTTATATCAACAGTTCCATGACACATGCTAGCATTATACCTGGTCCATGACATAAGCCATCGCGAGGGATTGAGATATATTGATTGCATTTGATCTTTGCTCAGCAGTCAGGCTGTCTGTTCTCAGTTGCTCATCTTTAAAGTGAGGCATGCTACCAAATTTCATATCCATTCCAGACAGTGGCGAAGCATAGGTTTCCTCTGGGGAAGGGCAGTGCAACGGATCACGCCCTTCCACCATAGGGAGCTCAGCAACCAAAAATCCAACGACAAATGGGTGCTTCACCATGGGAAAAACAATAGCTCTGCATTCAGGTACTTCTTCAACCTACAATCGTGATATTCCAACTGACAATTTCGAGACCAAAAATCTTGAGAAAGACTGAGCAGAGAAAAGGATAAACTCTTAACTTGTAACAACAATCATACTTGTTGACTAGACAAGGCAGATTCTGCTGCTCGTAATCCCGTTGGAACATTGAAATTCCCTATCAAAATGACAATGCCAGCTGTATGCGCACCTTCTCCTGGATAAGAAATCACTTGACGTAACTCCAGACGGTCCATCACATAACTGCCAGCCGGTCGAACATAAACCTGTTACAACTACTTTTCATGAATTATCAGTTTGCATAACAACTTACTACATTCTGTTAATTCACATTTTTCTTTTTATACATTCAAATGATCAGTATCTTAAAATATTTTCAACCTGCTCCTCCATGAATAAATCATTATTGGATAATTCAACATTCCTTAAACATTCTCCCTAGAACTAGAAACATATCTCAGGTCAATTCACATCAATGTGGTACGCTTAATCACTCCGATGCATTAGACTCTTTAAAACCTTCTGACCATGAGATCAACATGGAAGAGATTATGGTTTGTTTGTTTCACCAACAATATCCCCCAAATCTTGGTAAAAGAAATATAGTATTAGAAGAAAATTTATGTTCATTGGATGAAAATTATTTTATTAAATACAAGTAAAACGACATCTTTATCAAGGAGCTTAGTCTATTTCTTCCATTCTTGCTTTTGATCCAGAAATCAATCCTCATGGATCACCCTTTCACCCACTCAAGCAACTAACTGCTACTAGTTAGTCCACCAACCACTGGAAGCTACTAGTTAATAACTTTCATTACTACCATATATGGTTATTTTATTTTAAAAAAGAAAAAGAAACTTCCGCTGGACATTAACAACAATGGTCAATCAATGACAAGGTTTACTCAAAATAAAAGTATTCACTAAAAAAATGTAAAACACGATTCTCTCTTTCAATAGTGAAAATCATTTTCCCTAATTCTTAGTGATCAAAAAACAATACAGACATCAACAATGACCTCACCTGTTATCATGAATCCGCACTAACTTCTTTCTTCCCCCGCTTCCCCGGTAATAGACTCCACCAACTTTTGCATTGTCTCGTTCTTATCTTTCTCTTTACTTATATATGGTGTTTTATGCATTGTTTATCTTCTACTTTATGTCTTATCTACATCTTAATCTTGTGTTTATCGTACTTTTATCTTATTTTTACATGTATTTCCTTTGATTCTTATTTTTCATGTTCTAATTTGAGCAAGTCAATCGATCCACTAAATAGACTTCCTTTATGTGTAAACTCCAGAGAGATATTAACTTCGCACAAACAAACATTAAACTCAAGCTGTAAAAGGCAGTGAAATGAGAGACCTAAGGGTACAAACCGAAAGAAGAGCACCGGGATCGACGATTCGTCGAAAGAGATGAAGCTGTTCAACGCAAAGCCTTTGGAAATCAGGACTTGGAAGCACCAACCGGCTCGTATGATCCTTCTCGATCCTCTGACTGAACTCCACTGGCGTACTCGAAGCCCTACGGATCGCCGAGGCCACGGCGGAGGCCGAACTCACGAATTGAGGGTGAGGATGATGACCATCCGTGTTGTTGCCGTCTCTATCGTCGTTGGAGGCGGTGTGGGAGACGCGGCGGAGTGCGTCGGTGGAAGGGAGAGGTTTGAGGAAGGGAGAGGAAATGCAATTGCAAGGGAGGAGTTTGGAAGTGTGAGCGGAGGAGGGATAGAATAGGAAATCGGAAGAGTGGGTGGTGGTGGTTGTGGAGTTGGAAATGAAGGTAGTGATGACATTTGAGAGGAAGTTTTGGGAAGAGAGCGGAGAGACGAGCATGGTGATGGTGATGAGTGATGTGTCAGCGAAGGAGTGGAAGGGGGAGGATAAGGGGAAAATGATGAATTCATCAAATCGTGGAGGGAAAAGGGCAAAAATAAGGAAGGGCAGGTAGCCGTCCACAAATTTAGCAACTCCAGTCTCTATTGTTAGTAACTTAGTACAGCACTTGGGCATCTAAAATGTTGAGATTCCATTTCCTATTCAAGGCATTTAACTTACACTGAATAAATACTTTAGTTCATTATGTGACTTATATATTAGTCGGAATTATTAGATTAAAAGGCACTTGGCCCAAAAGAAAAAATTAAAAGTCTTTGAATATTCAACTACATGTTTATGGGTAAAAAAATCTACTTTACGGTATAGAATCAATATATTTTTAAAATTTTAAAAATAATTTTACACCAAATTTTCAAATTATAAATTTTATATTATTTTATAATATCAATAGTTTTTGAAATTATTTTAATATTTTTAATCATAAAAATATGTCTCTAATACAGCACACATTAAATGTGATTAAAAAAAATGCTACTGTACTATTCAATTTTTAATATTTATTTATATTATTTAAGAACTTACAATACATAACTAAAATTAAAATAAGAAAAAAAAATTTAATCCTTATAATTTGAGGTGTCTCACCCTGACCATTAGATATATGCTACTGGAGGCATCATTAAGACACACCTGAATACCTTTGGAGAGACGGCATCTCTAACACTGTGTTTGGCCAGTTTGGGATAAATGGGGGAAAAAATTGGAAAAGAAATGAAAGGAAAGGAAAAAAAAATAAAAGAAAGTAAAATAGAAGAAAAGTACCTGTTTGGATTAAAAAAAAAAAAAGGAAGGAATGATTATAAATTGTATTGATTTTTTTTTAACTTGTTTAATTATCAAAATATCCTTAAACAAAAGAGCATCTTAGAAAGAATAGTTTCTTTATGGCCCAATGAAAAATTTTGTTTTGGAACTTCCTTCCCTCTAAATAAAAAAAATGATTGTTTCCCTTCCCCATTTCTTCCATCCCCTTTCATTCCCTCGTTCCAAACGTAGTGTAAACAATTGATTCTTACTTCTTTGCTTAAAATAGAGTTATAGAGGACTTTGTGGGGATTTAATTTTGGCCATGAGTTAAAAATTATATCATTATTTATTGGAGTTAATTTTACGGAGGCCCCAGAGTTAATTCAATTTGCTAATATTGATCTCATAACTTTTTCTATAAATCTACATAGGTAAAGAATCTTGAATTTAAATGAAGTCATGCTCCAAGCTGTGGCAAGAGAAAAAGTACAATAAATAAAGTAGTTGACTCCATTGCTTATGATTAATCCAATAAACGGAAGGAGAGGATGCTGCAAGCTTATAAAACTCGCAATGATACTTTGAATTGTGAAAGGGTATTAATATAGGAATGTAAAATTAAAATATAGAAATATAAATTTTTATAATTTATATAAAAAATATAAGTATATTTATAATAATTATTCAAAATTTGAATATACTATAAAAATAAAAATAATAAAAAAATTAAGTTTTTTACCATAAAAATTTAAGTTTCTTTACCATAAAAAATATCTTAGCATATAATCTAATATATAAAGAAAAAAGATAAATAAAGTTGAAACTAAACTTTTTTTATTTTTTTTAAGTAATGTATTAAAAAGAATTAAATATTTTAACTCATTTTCAATTATTAATGATGTAGAATGAAATATATGGTTTTGTTTGTAAACTTTGCTATTGAAATTGGAACCTAGATGAAAACTATAAATATAAAATAAGGAACTATAAAAAGGGAGAAAGAGGAAAATTTTGGAAAGGGATAGAAAAGATTATATAATGCTCTAATAAGCAATGGCTTGTAAAAGTTTAGTTGTACTTTTTTATTTTTTAACCAATTCAACTTAGATTTGTTAAATCTATAAACTTGATTAAAATTTTAAGTTTTTATCAATTTGACTTATAAACTCAATTAAAAAAGCAAGTTTCTACCCAAAAATAATTTTATATCCAAGTCAACTCAAAAAAGTCCCCAAAAATTGTAAATTGATACAATCATACGAGTAGATTTGTAATTTTGACAATTATGGATGTTATGTTCTATAGCAATTTCGTATTATTCCTTTTATAGACTTTTTCAGGCCAAGCAATATAAGGTCTAACAAATCTATTAAGCTAAACAAGTTCAACTCCCTCATATTTATCGTAGTTTGTATATACATTAGTTAACTTCTATTCATAACAATAGTCCATTCAGCACGATAAGCTAATGAGGTAGCTACCCACGACTTAAAAGAGTCGTGTGACCCCCTAAGGCCATATACAACCACCCATAGCTACCAATGAATCCTGTAACCAGCATTTTTAAAATAGGTCACAACTCACTATTTTGCAATAAGTGACTGATAACCACCCGCGAGAAGGTTGTGTAACTTCTTTAAGGTCATAGACGATCATATCATTAGTTGATTGTGTAGAAAAGAACAATGGTATAACTAGAGTTAATTGAGATATAAATGATAACAAACTAAATTTTTTATTTGGTGTATAATGAGACAATTCAAAACTTTAGGTATATAATTACAATAAGTGATATAATTGAGATATAAATCATGACATTGATCTTCTTACTATTTTTCACTTTTGTTTAAGATGTGGAAATACCTATTAATATTAGGAAAAAAAGAAACACTTAGTCTCTATTAATTTTTTTTCTTGGAAAGTATGTTACAAAATTTCATAATATATTTTTTAAAAACATAATTTTAATTAACAGTGTTTTAATGACAATAATTAATATTTGATTTGAGGAAGAAAAAAAGGATGAACTTTTCTTGTCCCATTGTCCCCTCATGTGTGTTCCACCGTTTACTTAATTCATAAATAAATTGAAAGGCATAAAAGTAGGTAAATGTAAACGAATAATGTTATTGGAACTTATATCCAATTCCTACTTACTTAATCGGGTATAGTAGATATTGAAAATCATAAGGGCAATCTCAAATATGATTTCTCCAAAATATTCCAACAAGCTAAAATATCAAGTAAAACATTTCTATACTCTATACACACCTTAAAACCTATACAAGATACAAACTTCAAGTCATCATATACTGATCTTATAAAAAGTATTAGCTAATAATATTAAATATAACATTACCTAGACATATAGCTACTACCTTGTATTAGAATTACACATATCAATTAAAATCCCTAATACTATTCTAAAGTTCCTAGTTAGAATTTTTCGCCTCCGTAACCTCATTTCACATAAATAAATACTACTGATGGGAATTAAGAGGCCCCAAGCTTAGTGACTTAATTCCATGTTTTGCTATGATCAATTACTATAGATCAAGTTAAGAAGCATTAAGCAAATTTTATGGCTTTATGAATAAGGCCATAAGAGATGTTGAAAATTACTTGCAGAGTAATTTAGAATCAAGCAAAAGACAAAATCAATATATTTTTTCATGCTTAAGGTGAAGCTTTAGGTTAAGTTAAAAGTTGAGTCAATTTAAGATCAAGAGAGGTTAACCTGGAGAAGTAAACTAACTAAGGTCAACTTAAGTTATGCAATTATATCAAAAGTTAAGAAGAGTGGTCAACTGGGGGTTATCAATCAAGATAGGTAACTAAGGTCAATATAACAAATAGATATAAGTAATCATGTTTTTATAAATCAAAATCATGATTGTAATTTATAGTCAAATGTCAACTAATGACATATAAGTGCCAACGTACATCAAATAAATACGAAATTGGAGTCAATCATAGGATTCTTCAATAGTTGAGATACTAGCAAATCTTATACTCTCAAAATCTACAAACCTACCAACCATAATAGGATTATTATAATTTTTTTAAAATGAACAAATGGTAATTTAACGAGAGGGAATATTGTACAAATTGCTAGCTAGAGAGTTAACTAAGTGCTACCTAATACAAGAACTAGTCTAAGGGCGCATTATTATGATTTGTTCATATTACATTTGAAAAAGGAAGTCGATTGGGTGAAACTTAAAGGACGCAAGGACTTCAAAGTGAGTTATACTTTATTTGAACAAGATGGATTTCATTCAGGTGAGGCATGCTTCTTATGTCTTGCGATTGAGTAATCATAAATCCCTCCATCATGTGACCAATTATTCAAACATCCTCACGTTTTATGAATGGACACTTCTTTAACAAATTGGAGTGCCTTCTAAAATTCAAAAAATAAACAATGAGCTACAATTCATTTGGTCAAAGTGTTGCTTCGCAAGATAGCATGTTGTGCGTTTTAGCAAAACCAAATCGTTGTTTCTAATTTTTCTTTTTCCAACTATATTATAAATTACAATAAATTTGATCTATCCCGTTGAAAAGAAAAACATAGTATTTATGAAACCAATTACAAGGACTTTAGCCATCATTTCCATTTTTTTGCACAAATAAATGTCACAAGCAAATTTCCTCAATCGTTCTCATAAGGCACTTAGCATTCCTGACTACAACCTATTGAACACTCGCAAAACTTAGGGAGAGCAAGTAGTGAGGAGAACTCTGGATATAACCAAATTCACTCAAGTGTTTTAGATGATTATAACTGAGATAATTACCCTTATATATACAAAAGACCCTTATTAATGAACAATTGAGATTAATCTCATACGAGGGTTATAATTGAACTTCACATTCCACTACGTTAATTACATCCACTTACCCAACTTATTATTTACTTATCGTACCTACTATGATATACTAAATTGAGACTTCTCTCAAATGTTTTTAGGATCTTTCAACTTCTAGAATCTTTCTTAAATCTAGGCTTGGATCTTCCCTTTGTAATGGGCCATAGGAACCTCTTAAGTATTGTCCCATTTGGGAGGTTTATGACATAAACACCTCTATTAGTATTATATATGCCGTTTTAACTTGAACTTGTGTGATAAATATAATGATTGGCTATAATTTGAATCAAAAGACATAATTTCAATTGAAAAGGTATGCTTTGATCACTATATTTACTTGTTTTATTTGATTTAAACCTACTATACTTATGTAATATTCTCCTTCTTCTTTATAAAAACAATAGAAAAAAGAAAAAAAAAAGGATTCTAGATTATAAATTTGGTTTAGAAGATTTGTTGTTTCTATCTTTTATCTACTCAATTTCAAACACTTTATACCTTTGAAAATGGTTTATTTTCTAAAGAATAAGAAAATGTTATCGTGTTTTAATTCTTATTGTTATTTTATTAGGTAATATTATGTTGGTATTGGTGCAAATTGCTAATCTTTTCTCTTTTCTTTCTTTTTTTCTCATATGAAGATTTTTCTTATTATTTTCCTCCTCAAAATTTTATTTGAAAGCCAAAAAGAAAATACACAATGGCCATTATTTGTTATTCATAAGGAGGTAGAATTACAACAGAGGGGATCGATGTTTAGGGATAAGTTTAAATAGGGAATCAACGTTTCAAAGTGGTTCAAATAAGATATCAATATTTCAAAAAATTCAAATAAGGGATTAATATTTCACAAAATGGTTCATAATAACTAATTTATAAAATTATTTAAACCACTTTATGAAACGTTGATCTCTTATTTGAACTTTTCAAAATGTTTATCTTTTATTTGAACCATTTTATAAAACGTTAATCCTTTATTTGAATTTTTTAAAACGTTGATCTCTTATTTAAACTTACCTCCAAACATCAATCCTTTTCGTTATAATTCTCACTTCATAAAAAAGGTAGAAAAGCAACCATATTTCCAAAAGTTAGAGTTACTAAGAGTTCTATATAAACAAAACTGCCATATTTTTTTGAACTAGAGTAAGAAAAAGGAAAAAAAAAAGGGGTAAAAAAGACCCTTTTTATTTATTAAAAAAAAAGAAAGATTCCTAAAATATAGTTGCTAGAAAATTAAATCCAAACTTTAACAATGAAAACATGTCTTTATAACATGATTTTGTTAGAGTTAAATCTACCATCAAGCCCCTTCTTCTTCATTTCACCACTGCTCTCTCTCTCTCTCTTAAAAACACAAATCCTAACCCTTCTTCAAATCCTTTAGTTTCACTCTAAGAAAACAAAATCCTAACCTTAATTTAACTATAATCATCAATTTATTACTTTAGCTTGCTTATTTCGTAATTTAGGTTCTAATTTTTACACAAAATTCATTGACTTTAAAAGGTAGCTTTAGAAAGTTGACCTACGAGATAGGATTGAGATAAACTGGATGACTTCTTATGTGACTTGGTTAGCTTAATGGGCTACCCAACTGTCATGCCTCGAAGCGGTAAAATCGTAATAGTCCCACCATACAAACCATTATAGAATAAAAACTGACTTTATAGCTATTATCATAGACTCAATTTACATAGAACGTCCACAGCTAACCCCCTTTGAAGTCAATAGTTCACATAATAATAAGGTTATTTGTCAGTAGGAGTATAAAAACATATACTAAGATTCAAATGACCTAAGTAGTATTAATATGATTCAGTAACCTAATATTACTTAAGTAATAGATAGTTTGATATTAGAAAATTAAAAAATAAGGACTAAAACTTCAGAATTGTAACTGATCAGTAGTTTTATATCCTCACTTCGCAGGATCCAATAGTAGCTAACTTTAAGGTAGCTAACTTTAAGGTAGCTATAATGTTGCTCCCTAATTAGTACTTGCAATACCATCTATAAGGATGTGAGTAACTAACTGCTCAATAAGTTAGGACGGAAATATAAGACTATACATCAAGCACTTGTAAGGTTATCAGCCAATTATTTTAATGTAACGTAACAAATAAGTGCTATCTTATGATGTTATTTGATCCATCGTGAGATTAAATAAATTACACACGCTCTAATCTAAGTTGAAGAGTTTAGTATACATTCAATAACTCATAACTAAACCTAGGTTTAGGGTTTGTACAATGGAGACATCACTCTTCTCACAACTACCTTTAAACCACTACCTTCACTCTTACTGTAACCTCGTCTCTTATCATTATACTCCAGCACTATCTCTTTTGAAGGACTTAGTATTTTGTAGGAGAATTCTAAGCATCTCCTAATGAGTTGCAATGCATGTCTGATTAAAATTATAAGTCATACATGATTAAATCTAGTTTAAAGAGATTAGTCAATATATGCAATTTCAAACAATTGCAATCCCCGGTAGCAAGCTAGAATCATACAACAAACTCATAAACACATACACACAAACATGCGCACAATTAAGCTACCTAATAAATACATCCAATTATAATCTTAAGCCTCAAAGTATTATAATACAGTACCTCAAAATACAGTTATGTATTAATCCCAAACTTACTTAGGCTTCTCGCTTACTCACTTAAGGTGTGATTCACTACAAGCCTTCGCCAATAGTCCTTATGATACAAATATCATTTCGGTATTCATATAACTACTATATATAAACACTTTATGCTATAATTAAGATTATTGTTTTTAGGTTAAGGTTTTACTTTACCTAATTATTAGAGTTTTAAGTCTTTGGTGGTTATCCTTATTTTTAGCTAAGTTTTGATTCAACTTCTAATTTCATTTCTAATTTGACCTCTGAATTATGTTCTAATTCATCTTTTGATTTATACCTTATTCATAATTCTCAAAATACCTACTAACCTATTCTACAAAGTTTGACTATCTCTAACTTAAGTGAATAGAGTCTCTAATTCAAGTTCGAATTAACTCCTTAGCACACTATTGTTAACCCTGTATCTAATTCAGGTTTTGAATCAGTTTTTAAATCATCTTTTGATTTAGCTTCTAATTACAGTTTTATTCACTAGTTTTAAATCATTTACTAATCCATCATGTGAGCTTATCCAACTACATTTTAGGTATAAGTGTATCAGACTTATACGTTAATCCTATTCCTATTTAGTCTATACACCCTACCTCTAATCTAGCTTTTGAATCAGCTTTTGATCCGTACATATTCTATATTTTAACATGGTTTCACATAATTTAGTTGAAGACCCGAATACAAGTATAATATACAATCCAATACTACTCCAGCTTGAGCCATCTAAACAAATAACTCAATTTCACTATTTGAGTATTTTACATATATTGTTAATATCAACTTTATACTCTCAATATTCAAATCTAATTCTCCCTGCACTACAAATCAATTCTTTCATCATTACTCAACACTATAATATATCAAAATATTCATTAAGTTAGGATCCAACTCGATTTCTTAGAAAATTATTAAGTAGATTTAGAAAAATAGCCATTTAATATGGTTTTCAAGGCCTAAAAATTAGATAAAAATATGAGAAATAATTTTCATGAAAAAATTATCATAATAATTTGATATACATAATAGGTGTTTCACAAAAAAAAAAAAAAAAAATTGAAGCCAAAATAACATTAATAGGATTTTTGAAAACGAAAGCAAAATCGGCTTGGGTTTAGTGATTTGTTAAGGATAATATATTTCAAGACTCAATTAAAGCAAAAAAAAAAAAAATATTTTTTCTAAAAACTACATATAAATATATGTCAAGATACAAATTTTCATGATTGTTGGACAAAATTTGCTATTTTTACTAATTTAAAGAAAATGAGAAAGATTTGAAGAACTCACTGAAACAACCCTTACCACCACCTTCAACCACTCCACTATTATTGACACAACAGAGCATGGGGTCCACCATTTGGTGGGTAGTTTTGGTTGCTTCTCAAATCTTTGTTTGGTGCCTACACTTTGATTTAGTTGCACTATATGTTGTCTAATTTTCTAAAAATTCTCTCTGCTCTTTCTAACCTCTCTTTATTTTTTTTAGCAACCTAAATGTCTAAACTGAACTATGGAGTGGAGTTTTATATTTATAAGGAAGGGTTAAGGTTGGTTGAGGAGCTTTTAAATGCTAAGTGTCCTAAATTCTCAAACTTTCTTTAAGTTACATGTTACTTTCACTACTTTTTCTTTATACCAAATTATATCCTAACTTACCACGCCATTTTCTAGAATATTCCAACGATTTCACATCATTTTTTTTGAATTTTTCTATATTTATTTAGTATAATTATTAAGTTATTTTATGATTTTTAATATACATATAATTTATCTCTAATAATTTATTAATTATCGGAATTCGTTTTATATATTTCTAATAAATAATGAGTAAAATACCTTTACTTTATAAATATAATATCTTATTATTTTATTTTCTTACATCTAAATTTGCGGGGCCATTTCTATTAATATTCTTAACTCCATAATAAAATTTGAGCTCAATAAGACAAATTATATAATCACGCTAAATTTTACGAATCGATTCTAATCTATAAGTTGATAACCAAATTTTTATAGTCTCACATCGACGAGAATACAATCTCATTGAGCTAGAGGTATCCATGATGGTATAATGCTAGAGCATCTTAAATGGTATAGGCATATTACCCAACGATACATCAATCAAATAGAGCCATACTAGATCATATGATACAATACACTTTACTCATTTCTCATTTGCTTTCTTTGTTTCTGTTTTTTATTTTTAATATAAAGTGTATTTTGAATACGAGCTCATCTTATCAACTGTGCTTGATATGCTATACGGCAACATCATTCTTGAGGCACTAAAGATAGCATTAGTAATTTTTTGATTCATTGGGTCACACTAGATAGGCTACCTCCAGAACTTGATGCTAATCATGATCACTCAAAACCAACTCAACAACCCTGAAGAGGACGCTATAAAGGAACGAGGAAAGGATAAGGTCAAGGGAGAAGCTGTAAATGTGCCCATGCAAACATTAGAGACAAGCCATCCCCTCAACATAACTATGCCCCCATACAGCCCTAACTCTTACCACATTCAAGTATCATGAGCTATGTCCATCCGTGCCTCTATTAGTGCTATTTGAGATGCCTCTAAGGAAGAGGTCTAGCGTACATGTTCATTCTTCTCTAACTCCATAAAAGAGGTGACCTAGACATAGGGCGATGCGATGAGTGAATGATTGAGGGGCTCATGCAGATATAGCCCACTCTGATACTAATGCATGTAACTCCTCCATATGGTTCACTAACTATAGGTTTGAATGGTGCATAGATTACATAGTTGGATATTGATTGGTTAGTATAGCCTCAACGTACTATGTTAAGGAGTTTGTTGTTCATGTTCGATGTCTGAAGTTTATTATTTACTTTAATTAATGTCATTTATTTTTAAAGAGTAGGTGTTGTAAAATTGTGTTGAAATGAGATGCTATAGGTTTTTAGCAAGTCTACCTTCATTACATGAAATCTTATCTTCAAAATAAAACCATGCCTTAAAGTATGGTTTCAAGTGCCTTAATCTAAACCATGTCTTGAAGTCATGAATTCATAGTAATTTAAGATCGTGATTTTAAGACATGATTTCAAGCGCCATGGTTTGGGATTAATTTTTCAAACAGCCATATTTTAGGATTTTCTTTTTTCAACTGTATCATTTTTTCTCTTTCCCAAACTAGAGTTACCATGAGTGTTGTATAAACAAAGAAGCACAGTATTTCTCTATAGATATTCAAGGAAACATTAGTTACATATGATTTTGCAAACAATAAACATATAAAGAAAACTATCAACAACGTATAAGATTCAACATATTACTTGAGGACGTGCTTTGCGCCCCCATAATGCATATGTCCAAACTAACTAACTAAAATATGAAATAATTTTTAAAGAAAATATGTTCAAGTTTTCATTAGTATTTAACAACTATTGAGAACAATGTGATATTTGGTTATATGGTTTTTATTAGGTGGAGGATATAGGAGAAGGATAGTTAGGTAAAATAAAAAGAAAAAGCAAATAAGGCTATATTTGTTTATAGGAAAAATCCCTCGTTAATAGACAGTGTTTTGCGTTAGTAATATTTTCCTAAAAATAACATGTTTTTTCTATGTTCGATTATGCCTGTAAAGATGCGCCAGAAAGAATTTTGTAATATGTAACAGGGATTTATGTATAGAATAATAGTTAGTTATACTTAGATAAAGTATTATATGCATATTAACATAAATAAATTACCAGACTTTTTATGTAAATGTTTTTTACATAAAAATGACTTGCAGCTTAATAAAGAAACAAAAATAGAAATAATGATTTCGGAAAAATAATTTTCCTTAAACAAAGGAGACCTTTAGTTGTGTCAATTCTCAAGTGCAAACAATGACCTTAAAGACTGGAGGACAGTTGGGTTATTAATTTTTAAAATTTAACTGCTACAAGAAGAACCATTTTAAGATGTAAGATTAAGACACGACCCCCTCGTAATTTAATTTTAGTAGAAAGAATTTTATTGTTTTTCTGTAAAAAAAAATTTACCGAAACGCTCTATTGTTTATAATATTAAAATGGAAACCCTACTTTTGATGCCTATATTGAAGATTATTTTAGGTTGTTATATAAGAATATGTTCATTATTTTTGTTACATTACTTTAGGTGGTTACATAAAAAACAGTCCATTGTTTTTTTCTTTTTTCACTAAATAAGGCCATATCTAACTCAATTATATAACTATACATCTTTTTTAGGTATCGATAATACAAGTGTGGAATCCGATAGTATTTTCTTTAAAAACCAATCTAATCTTTTAATGTTTACTTTTTAACTTTATAGATTGGATAACTTTACCAACAATGTAATGAACAAAATATATCTTATGGCTCGCAAGAATTGAAATAACCTATTAGGCCAAATTTAATAATAGACTTGCTTCTCCCAATTTTCTAGGTAAAGAGTTTGAGCATTATAACTGATTCCGTCAAAAAATTTTTGCCTCAAAAGCAATTTTTTGTTTTGCCTTATAGGGATGAAAAATGAAAATTGTCCTTATTATTATAGTACTAAAGAAATACATGCATCATATACAACATCTCAACATCCATAGTTATATATTATTATTGCAATAATCTACCAGAAGCAGATATATTGACCGTAAATTTTATTGCATTTTGGTAACGCTAGCAAACGTATCGCTTATCTTAAACTAGAGTAAATGGTAGTTTAATAGGAAAAGACATCGCACAAAATCTGATATTTATATATTTTATTGGACTGCAAATTATCAAGCAGGACTCCATGGCCCAATGGATAAGGCGCTGGTCTACGGAACCAGAGATTCTGGGTTCGATCCCCAGTGGAGTCGTTCTTTTGGGTCGTTTCGTTTTGTCCCTTATTCTAAGCTAACCTAAGCTTACAAGCAGAAGAATACCGTTTGGACCATACAGTCTATATATATATATTGCTGTTACATATGAAACAAGCGAAGATATAACAGTGGGAATGAACATTTCAGGCATTGGATGCTCAGGAGTTCATGAACATGGGACATGATTTTTCTATGGGAACCGGGGGATCAGAGAACGAACCGTCCATTATTTTGTTAGCTGTCCACTGATTAGCAGCATCGGTATAATGTCCTCCATCCCAGCTTATATATTCTGAAGCATTTCTGCATGAATCCCCCACCACCTCAACCCCATCCACCACCGTCTTCATCCCGCATTGCACATGGTAGCCTCCCTTATTATTACCGCAGCAGTATCCTAATGGATCAATAAAACCTGCATACATTGATGAGCTTTACAATCCTCACACCATCAAGAAATTACAATCACGGGAACACAAAGTTCTCTTAACACTTACCGTGCTCCTCTGCTCGACTGATTAGCATATGTTTCACAGAGTATATATCAACATAAGTAAGCATCGCGTCTGCTAGTTTGGCTCTTAATGTGACGATCCTTTCCTTGAGCAGCCTATTGAATTCTTGTGCTATCTCATTGAAAGACTTAACACATCCATATTGGTCTACATTTTCGGATTTTGGGTGGCTAAACTTAATGAGAAATGGTAAGCAGCCTAGCGGTCCTGTGTTATGAATCCAAAATGCCCTTGCTCCTTGTTCATACAATTGCTAGAAGCAATAAGGAAATCAGCAATGAGTCCCAGGCAATAGATAATCGACAAATTCAATGCTCTCCTTCAAATAATATAAGGGTTAAACTGAAGAGAAGACATACTGTAAATATACATAATTCATCTACCCAGTTATGTATTGCAGTAAAAACCGCATATGGCTAGCTCATGAAATGAACAGAAATAGCTTTCACTTAACCGAATTGTAATCGATATGAATTGATTACTTACCTCGACAGCCGAAGCTAAGCGATCTATGATGTTGGGAAGTGATTCTATCACTTGCTCCTCTGTCGACAACCTGAAGACAGCAAACAGATCATTTTGGCCAATGTCTAGTGTGTACAAAGCTGTCGAGAAATCCTCTAGTCTTGGAAGACCACTTCTACTAACTGCAAATGGTGAAGCAGAAATTCAAATGGCATGCATGATTTATAGGAGTGTAATGGAACAAGGTATATTATCATGATATATATATATATATATATATATATTGAAACCTTTGCTCTCATAAAACTCCTCGGTTCGTGCCTTGAGCTGCTGGAATTGCGAGAGCTGTAAGTCAAGAGAGATGGGACTAAACTTAGCATCATATGCTCTGCCATCAATTGGTTGAATTGTGGAGCCTCCGATTGCGAAATTTACTCCATGTTGAAAATCAGAACCCAAAGAATCCAGATATGGAGATAAGAAGGGTAAACCAAGCTTCTCAGCTGCATAGGGCAGCAAAACTTTATGTTACGATAGCAGACAACAAAGAAGGATTACCCTATACCTACCTACATACCGATGAAGTCGATTATGACACGCCCGTCGGAAAACCGCCCTGAAGGATGACCAAAGAAGGTGCTTCCATGGGGAGATGGAACCCGGTGAAACGCTGCTGATCTACCTCCCGTATCGGAGTTTGAATCACCAAAGTTATAAATAGTAGGAAATTGACAGATTCCTGAGTCCCTGATAGTCCCTTTATTTCCTAGTTCCCAATGGCTGGAAACCAACCACACTATAGATATAAGGACAACAACTGTTGCTTCCATGACCCTTCTCAGCCACCATGAACCCTGCTTTCCATTCCTAGGATGTCGTGTGGTGTCATCCATGGAAATCCTGATAAGAGTTTTTGAACCAAGAAAGGAGGCAGATCTTGTAAACAGAAGAATTGAATGAATGTACAAGAATTCCACCATTGACAGAAAAATGGTATATAAGGATTTTCTGAACATACCTGTATCAGAAGTAGATATAGATTTTTTTTTTTTTTTTTTTTTGCTAGATAAGAACTGAGATTATCGTCTTCAAGAAATGAAAGATCATGAAGTATGTAAAATCCTAGTTAGAGGTCAATTGCAGTGAAACGTTTGGTAACTGTAAACGTCTGGCAATGGTATTTCAAGCCCGCCAATGGAAAGAAGTTGACGAAAGTCATTGTCAATAAAGTTGGCTTCTTTCATTTGTCCTTTCAATATTTTCTTTGAATAAAAAGCAATCCTAATTTACCCAATCGATTCAGCTGTCCACTATATCTAAGTACTTAGTTCACGAGCTTTGAATATCTCTTGCTAATCTTGTGTGCAATATTTATAAGAATTTTTTACTTACCCAAATAAATGTCATAAGATTTTCCGAAAACGACATCATATGTTGGGCAAACAAGAAAAGTTAATCACAGAAAACATCATGTGATTAAGAATATTTTTGCTTTCCGGTATGGTGGTGCCATTCTGATCAAAGAGCTTCATTATCTATGAGATTTTTCTTTTCTTTTTTTTTTTCCTAAATTGATAGAATTTTCTTTTCGGTGAAAATGGATATAGGTAGAATTCGTTAAAACCGAAGGAGATTACCTTTTTCGTTTTATTGATAATAATATAATATATCTTGGCCAATTAATAGTTATACAGCGATGTAAAAGATATAAAATGCTAAAATTATATATTACAATATATCTTATAATATTACAAGCTATATTTGCATTATTTTATGAACGTATATACTTATTATATGTGCATGTGGTTGTGTGAGTGAATATCGTTTTATTTTACATATCAATTGCAAGGAATATTAAAATTATGGACTTAGAATACTCTAAAGATATTATATATGACTTATATTATTATTGCTATTATAGTCTATCAACAAACGTATATAAAGCAAATATAAAAAACATATTTTATTATAGATAATGTAATTTATCAAGTTCAATTCATCTTGAATTGAGTTTGAGTTGCAATATAAATTTTATATGAAAGAAATATAATTTCTTCTAAATAATTGAGTCTAGACGGATTTATCAAATCGAGTGTTATTTTATTTTTTTTTGGGTTATCGAGTGTAAATTTAAGCTCAAAAATCTAAAAGCTAGAGCAGGACTTTGAATTATAAAGATACGTTCATTAGGTCTTGCTGCAAGTTATTTTCCCATGATAATTTGAACGTGCTAATTTTGTCATGTCTATGTCTATGCTTAGGAGAATCGTAGATGGATTTTCTCTTCTCATTTACTCTCAAATGTAGAATCGGATAAAAATAAATAACTAAATTGTGTTAAAATTTAAAGTACGCATCATGGGGCCCTCAATTCAGTCTTAAACCTTTTTTAATCGCTATTAGATTTAGGAATAGGAAATTACAAAATTTGGCATGCTGCACGACTCAATACGATCTTAGTCAGTATAGCAATTCTACCTACTCCATATGGCTGAAGGATTCACTGTCGTTTTTACATGAGGTCTTTATGCGATGGTGACAACAATAAGAATAGAATCATAGTCTAGCTCTAGCCAAAGCAAATAGGCTTGAGATTTTGACATCAACTGTCAGTTTCCAATGAAAAGCTTCTCATCTTCAAATGATGTCCTGTCGTGTTACATTCAACTGAGTATCAGGTACCAGAATCGATAATTTCCTGTCCAGCTTCTGGCTTCTTGCGTGAAAGCACCTAAAATTGCACCTTACCTGTGTGTGTTTTCTGGCAGATGGTCACTCACGCACAGGATTGTAGCATGAATCTGTGATGGGAAGCTGAAGGTCTGAGAGAGAGCCATCAAGAATTCGCTTAGCTACCCACTGGTTTGCAGCATGAGAATAATGTACGCCATCCCAACTTATCACCTTTGAAGGATCACTACATGAAGATCCAAAAATTTCAGTCCCGTTCACAATTGCCTTCCTTCCACATTGCACATTATAGTCTCCATAATGCCCACAACAATATTCCAGTGGACCAATGAAACCTGCCAAAAGGAAAATCTATTCTAAAATATATCGAGACTTCCAATTCCCGCATACATTGGGATGCAATCTCCGAGTTACCAGTATGATGTTTCACAAAGCTTACCATGTTTCTTAGCTTCAGATATGAGGGTGTATTTGGCTGCATATATGTCAACGTAATTTAGTGTAGCATCTGAGAATTGCAACCGCAGACTGGACACCAGATCTTTAAGCTGCCTGTTATATTCTTGGGCTATTTTGTTGTGAGATTTGATACAACCATTTTGGTCCATATCATCTGATTTAGGAGGATAGGTGATGACATCAAAAGGCAAGCAACCGATAGGACCCGTATTATGTATCCAGAATGTTCTTGCTCCTTTTTGGTATAGTTGCTACAAGTCACAAAAGATGTAATGAGAACAAGTATCCATATCAAAAACATTATTTCATATGCTAAAACACAACATTGGTTCGATTTCCAAGTTAGATGTAATTAGGCAAAAACATTTTAGTGTAGTTGTCGTCACAAATCAGATACTCTCGGAAAGAGGTGCAACTGGAGGCAAAGTTGCCAATTACCAATGGCTATCAGGATAACTCAAAAAACTATTTGATAGGGCCAGGGCACTGAATTCTTTAATCTTGTGAAATGAAGAGGGGAAAAAAACAAAAAACAAAAATCATAAGACTCTGTCATATATTACCAATTATGAGCTTAGGATCATTTAACTAAGTGTTTAAATGAATTTTGAATATTTTTGGAAATTCATTATTTAATTTAAAGCGGTAACAAGGTCAAATAATAAACTCAGAATGCAAGGATTGACTTGTGCATAGAGTGGACTTTTTAGTTAAAAATGATTCACTTCATTTGATCAGAGTAGGCTTCATTCGAATGAGGTGAAGTGATCTGTTTTCCTGTATCCTATGAACATCTAAATTCTAATTTCTCGTTTTCTCTAAGTATATATAACATCCGAACAAACTGCTCCAAAGAGTTTGAGGATTTGCCGATGAATCACACTTCATTTAAATCATTTGACTCGTATTTTGACTTTTTTCACTAAATCATCATGTCTATACATATTTTACAAATATTTCTAATCTAAGGAAATTTCTTGTTCCCTATTTTGATGAGACCGGTCTAACTCTTTATCCCGCTATTAATATAATATCCATTAAGTTTGAACTATTAAAAACACAATCGGTTTAGGTTTAGTATTTCAAATTTAATGAATATTATATTAATAACACGATAGAGAGGGAGACCGGTTATGTAAAAAATATGGATGAGACAGTAGAAAAATCCCCAATCTAATCATCTTAATAGTCACAATCCATCCTAAGTGTATCTAATAGCTAGATACAATATTCAAAGGATTAAATTCCGGGGAATGTGTCTCTTTGAGAAAGTGTATTGAATTGCATCATTTGGGATTTTATAAAACATCAAGGCCCTAGATTTTAGCAGTTAATTTTTATTTTAAATTTTCTGCAATTTCCCTCACCATCTAACCAAGAAAACTCAGAAATACCTCTTACCAAAACCCTAAGATTGAGGTACAAAACTATAGAGTGATTGTTACACATTATTCTTGAACCTAATTACATGAAAGATCTGCCTCAATCCTTAGCAAATTTGAGCATAGAGGGCTTAAAGCTATCTACTGATGGCAAGCTAACCCACCTCTAAATCTATTGATTTGCTTCTATTGTTGGTGCATTTATCTAACAGACAACACATTCACAGCCGGAGGATGCATATGTGCATGTAGTTGATGAAAGCATATCTTCAGTCTCAAGTTGGTTGTCCTGGCCTCCATGTCTCTCTTATAATCTTATTGTTCTTAACAGACCTTGATATGCTTTTGCCTATCTTTAACTTCACCAATTCCCAAAAAAAAAAGGTTTCCATTTAATTTTTAATTTCATTTACTAGAAGATACAATCTAGTAAGAAGCCATCCAATCTAGTTAGCTACCGCAGCCAAAAGGCAGCTGTAAAATTTTCACAAAGGGGCCAAGGATGAGCAATGAGAACTTGTAGTGATCAACTTCAGTAAATCAATACGATCGTGGCATCAGCACTTACCTTCACTGCTCTAGCAAACTGATCACGGATATGGGGAACGGATGCCGACGCTTGCTTCACAGTCATGGCCTTCAAAATGAAGTGAAGATCATTCTGTCCAATATCCATGGAGTACAATGCTTTTGAGAAGTCCTCCGGTCTTGGAAGACTACTTTCAACAAATGAGCTTCTACCTGAAAAGCAGAATCCCTTGAGTCTTGCAAACGATCTTCTTTCTTAGCAACAAATAATGTTTCGGACAGAAATTAATGATTAGGTCAGAAAATCTATATTCAACCTTCATTATACAGCTCCAGCGTTCGAGCTTTAAATTGCTCAAATTGCGAAAGCTGTAGATCAAGCGAAATGGGGCTAAAACCTGCCTCAAATATTCTGGCATCCACAGGTTGAACCGTGGAACCTCCCGTAGCAAAATTAGCACCAGGTCGAAAGTTGGTATTTATGGAATCCAGGTAAGCACTGATGTATGGCAGTCCCAAATGCTCAGCTACAACAACAATTAAACATATATCTAATCAGCACCTAAAGAAGTGTCCGAGACTGACACGCCTGTTAAGATAAATCACCGTACTTCGTGCGTACCGATGAAATCAAGGATGACCTTCCCATCGCTATACCGTCCCGAGGGTTTACCGAAGAAGGTATTGCCATTGGGCGGAGGAAGGCGATGGAAGGCGGCCGATTTACCTCCGGTATCGGAATTGGAGTCACCGAAGTTGAATATGGCCGGGAAATCGCACTTGTTGTAATTCGAGTCCTTACGATACTGAGAGTGATTGTTAGGGTGTTTGGTTGGGACAAAAAATGAGAATGCAATTAGGAAGAAGATGAGGATTGCGGTTAATTCTAAACTGTTCTTTACTGACAAATTAAATCGATGCCTTGCTCTAATCCAGTCCATGAATTATTGTCTTTTGGGAAAAGGAAAAAAAATAATGAAACAAAATAAAACAAGAGAGAGAGAGATCGAAATTTTTAGGGTAAAAGGAAAATGACAGGAAACAGGAACAATACAATAGACTGCTCTCTCCTCCGGTGCTACCTGATCTATTGAAGTGGCCAAGTCTACTGGTACATAATACGGTAAGTGAGCATGTGATATACCAGCTAGAATTAAGGCACATGTTACGGTAAGTCAATAAGTTGAAAAACAAATTAGAGAAATTCATAAAATGGGGGAAAAATGTATTCGCAATTCATACTAAAAACCATAGGTGTGCATACAATTTTTTAAAATTTTACAAGCATACATTATCACCTTTAAATTATTAAAAGAATGTGTTTCTATTATAAAACGGTTCTAATCCATTAATAAAAATTTTCAATTTAGTCAAGAATTTAAAGTTCTATTTACCGATCAATGATCTTTTTGGAAGTTTTGAAAAGATAAAAAATATGGTGTCAATTTTTGGAGACAAATATAAATTAAATGAAAAATATAATATCAATACAAATTTTAAATTGCATTTAAAAATTATGATATTGAAAATAATAAAAGTATTACATTTTTTAAATGTGATTTAATATTTTACTTACATTATGTCGCATTGCATTCAAGAGATGTGATATAAAATGTGATCTAAATACATATACCTATATCTTACGAGATATAACGTTAATATAAATGAATGTATATTATCTCTTTAAAATTTGACAAAGATACAAATATTTATATCGTATCTTGGAAATGCAAGATAGATTTGATGAATTAGTAATATTTTTTATATAATTAATAAATATGTAATTTTTATTATATGTAATTGTAAACAAGTAAAATTCTCCTTAAAGAATAGGCCCAAAGTGAAATTATGATTTGCCTAAGAAAATTTACAAAACCTAATATAAAGACTAGGAGTTTCTACTGTAATGCTAGTAAAAGTACGTTATCATAATACTGGCTAATTTAAACTATTAATTTGATAAAACTTAATCTACTTCGTCTATTATATTAAAATAGGCTAATCTATTGCTTCAATAACATATTAATATTTTTTATAAATAATTACTTAAACGGGAAAGGGGAGAGAGAAAGTTACGTGTTAATCTTTTATAGTAGGTAACACTATATTGCTAGTTTTACTATAGAAAAATCTATAAAATAATGATAAAAATACGAAAGACACCAAAGAGGTATCATTCATTTTAATAATATAGATATAGTTATTAGTTCTTTGGGTTTTTTCTATGGTAACGTTATATTACTAGTATTATCGTAGAAAAACTAAAGGATATATTTGTAATTAGAGAAAAACTAAAACAAATTTGGCAACATAATAATGTTATCAAGAATTTTTTTTTTACCATTTTAAGAATTTAAGAACCAATTATGACTCAATATTGATTGATTTATATTGTGTATAGTATAACTAATTTGGCAACAAACTAAACATATTGTACTAATTGCCTACTCTTACATTATACTTGAAGAAAAAATATATTATATGAAAGTGAATATATTATCATTCAAATTCTTTTATCAATGCAATAATATATATGCATATTTACATATCTATAATATTAAAGTAAAATAGGAGAGTTTTTGAATCTGTTTTAAATTCCTTAAAATATATTAGCAAAAGCTGTTGAAAATATATACTATTATAATTTATCCCAATAATTTTAAGGATAAAATGGTAACTTTATCAAATCTCTGTCTTTTCTTGTTCCATTTACGCTATACTACATTTACTACTTTATTCTATTTTTAATTAAAGGCATGTAATAATGACCAATATTTTAATCTACTTTTTTTTTTTTTACTAAATACAATTACAATAACTATAGAGAGGGGGGAATTAAATCTGGTTTATCTTGTTAGAAAACTAATGTTCTTACAACTTGGCTACAAATGCCTTGATTCATGTTCTACTTACAACCATTTTAATTGTTAATTTTTGTTTCTAATTAAATAGCAATTATCATTGGTTAAATTTATACGTTATATATTATAACTTATCTTCTATATATTTCTTATATATGTCTATTCCATTTAAAATTTCTTACTAAACTATTTGACTAATCTCAACCATTCCTATGTAATTTAATTACTCGATTATTCACGATTTTTAAGTCATTTTAAAGTAAGACATGTTACGTTTCATATATTGCATCAATACTATAATATATTACATATGTATTATATCGTACTTTATATTGAATTTACAAAACTAGCCTTTGCAATCACATTAAATAATTTCTCAAATTGCCATTTTAATCAAAATGAGGGTTATCTTTGTAAAATAATCCCACGATCATCATAGTATGTTACAACAATTGATTTTGGAAGTTTTTGTGGTTTAATGTTTTACACTTTCGTGTATAAAAACCATTATCCTTCTTTCATTCCATATTTATATTTTACAATGTCTTTATACATGTCATCTTTACAATATATGACTATGTATGCATTTAATTCAAAATAACATTTTTATAAAAGTTAATAATTTTCACTATATATTTTCGAGAAAATTTCTCTTGAGGAATGACATTCATTTGTTTATGTGAACTGTCACAATAATATAATTTTTTCCCTATGTAACTAATATATGTTTCCATATGAATATGTATATATATATATATTGCACATATATTACGAATGTGTCAACTATTAGTAATTATCCAATTAAGTTAAAAGAAAATAAATAAAAATAAAAAAGCAAAAATTTAGGGAAAGTTAAGCAGATCTAAAAATGGTAAGATATTAGCCACCATTTAGGGAGGTCCTCTAAGTCTTGGGATCATTGTACCGCCTCCTATGAGCTCTTGGAAAGTGACAAAAATATTGGTTGCTGGTCAATATATAACAGGTAGTGGGTTCCTATCTATGATTAAATATATATATATATATATATATATATATTACATGTTGGGGAGGCAACCCACATGGGAATTAAGGGTCACTATCCAATTCTTCTAATATATGTTCTTTAATGTTGAGTAGCAACTTCCAACAAGTGGAGAATAAATTTAGTGAATTGTACATATTATGCGAAGATCTATGTGATATATAATTATCAATTAAATTTAAATATTTGGGTTTGTAGTAAATATTTATTAAAATTCTACTATTTATATTGTCAAATATCTAAATATAATTGTTAATTATATACTATGTATATTTGTAAATGGCTTGTATTACTTATTAAATTTTTTTCTCAACAAGTATAGATTAAACAAATCATATTTGTAGTAGGTCGTGCCCATTAAGCTTGAAGTTAGCAAGATGATGATTCCAAAGTTTGTTAGGTGGTGATATGAGATGTCTCGATCCTCCTGAGATGAGATGAGGGTAGCTGGATTTTGTCTTTTCTTGGCTAAGGTTTGAAATAGTATTTAAATTATTTTAGTTTTTTTTTAGATATAATTAATCACCTTATTATACAATGAATTAGTCCTACTATTAATTCTAGTTTGAAATCATAATCGACCTAAACTGGAATAAATCAATAATCCAATACTTTTGCTGTTCTCATTGATAATTCTTGATTCAATTCCCAAGTCCATATAAATTACCATTTGATTAAATTCCTTTTTCATCATATGTTGATGCGTGTGACCATCTAAAAACTTATCGCAACAACAATAACCCCCAAGACAGGAAAGGAAACGAGGTAACTTGTTTGGCTACAGTTGATGGCAACTTGTCCTAATGGGCATGGTTAATGATAAAAATAACCTATACTTTGATTACTATATATATATATATATATATTTTTCGTTAATACTAGGAATATTTTCCATTCGATTAGCAAACTATATATAGAGAACGAAAATACAACAGGTGGATTCAACCATCATGAATCCTGTATCTTACTGCTGCTCTAGCTATTCTTCATTACAATTTTGCATTTTCTAACTAAACCATAACCCATACAATCATCTTTAACAATTGACAACACAAAAATTGGACGATCAACAAAAAGAAAAAAAAAAAAAAAAACTCCTGCACATTTGCATGTTGCATATACCCTGCGCGAGGTTTAGTTATAACATATATTACTATTGCTTCTTGATTAAATTCCTTGTTCACCTCTCACGGAGTAATATCAATTCTCCAATCCTGCAGCAGCAAGAGATTGTATTAGTGTATTTAACTTTATAATTTATTGAACATGATAAATAATGAAGCTGCTATAGTAGAATCTGTGTTCATTTCAATTTTTTCCAATCGGTGTTGCAGACAAAATTTGATTCCTCGGTATATAGCGCACAACTCAGCAGCTACTATATCAAACCTTTCCCAAGTCCCTTAGGCCAATTAAGACATCCTAAGTCGAAAGCTATTTTGATATCCTAAGTCTACTCACCGTACTAAACGACACCTAATTTTAGAATAATGCAGTCTAGTGATAGACAATAACCACATTCCCGTATTTGACTGCTCTTATTGTAGAATTTTGTCAAATTAATGTCGGTAGAATGTTAAAATAAGCAATTACTTACTTTATCCATACTTATACAAGCATCATTTCTCGTGACAATACTAGATAGTGTGATATTATCAAGTTTAAATTTTAACAGTATTAAAAATTTTAAAACTCAAAATGTGAAAATAAGAAAAAAAAAATCTAGTAAATTTTAAAACTTATATTGCATTTTTTTTTTTCTCTTTATGATTGATCCTGTGAATTGTAGAGACTATAAGAAAAAATGTAACTTTATATATTTGCTATGGAATAGCATGTTATTTTCTCTATGGTTTGTTATGTCAACCATATTAAGGTCTATGGTTATTCATCAAACTAATCTAAATCAGATAGAACTAAATTGTAAAATGTAGTTTTTTTTTTTTAATATTTCAATTTGGTTTACGATTCAGATCAAATGAGGTTTAAATAGTTTGTAGTTTGCTTTAAGAGGTCGAATTGAACCCAAATGTTTGAGCCCAAACAAAACCTCTTTTTATTTAAAGATAAAAAATCAATGATATTTTTTACTTTTAAATCATATTAATTTTTAATTTAATCTTATTTATATATTTTTTATTATCTCTTTTCTCACGCTTAACTTTTATTGTCTACCCCTTCTCTTTTATTGTCGTTTTTCATTGCTTAAGCAAATTTTTGTGCTTTCACTATATCCAAATATGTGATATTATTGTAACATAATACTATCTAACTTTAACTTTATAATGTTTCTCATTTTAAACATCAATATTTAATTAAAATTTTCAATAATTGTTAATATCATCAAATACAACAAAGTGTTTTTAGAAATAGTTCAAATCAAACCAAATCATATTTAAATCATTAAAAGCGATTTGGTTCATTAAAGATTTAAATCGTATTATTTCAAATATAGTTTGGTTTGATTCGACCCCCAAAAATAACATCAAAATGAATCATGAACACCACCACTAACGTCCTTATAGGTGTGGAGAGGAAAGAATCCAGATGAGACTGGTTTTTCCGTAAAATAGATTGGGGGAAAAGTGAAAAATATTTTGTAGTCTTCTTTAGATAAGATTCTCGAATAAAATTACTAGTTTACAATGAACATTTCATAGATTTTAGCATGATTATTCGTGTAGACTAGTTATTCTACCAATTAAATAGGGACTGACTATTCCCCAATGAACGAGATTAGAATGGAGTCTTCATTCCAGCCAAACTTATTAATTTATTAAAAAATATATGAGAAGGGTCTAAGCTTTCTCTACTTTTATCGTTTTATTCTATGTTTTTATTTATTTTTAATCATGTCAGGATCAAAATAGGAGTTCTGTTACTCTCTAATAGGTATCGTTAAAAGCTAGCAATTGAAATGAAAAAAAAAAAGAAAAACAAAAAAATAGAAGTAGAATTCAAAACATCGGTCTTAAAATTCATGCAAAAAAAAAAAAAAAATTGCAGGTTTTGAATGGAAAAACAATGAAAAATTAAATCCTTTGTTTTGTTTTACGTTCTTCTTTTTTGTTTCATTTCAGCACCTGTCTTTATTTATAGTTCATTTTAAAGAGCTAACTTTGATGGCTCTTATATTGGAGAGTGAAGAAGACCTAGTTTCAATCCATTTTAAAAACTTAGAACCTGAAATGAAAAATTTGAAAATGTAAGTCTTGAAACAACAAAATTTCAGATGTTTTCATGCATTTTTCACACTTTAGTTTAATAAGAAGGTTGAGATAAGGTTTACTGCACTTCAAATGAAATCATCGAAGTATCTTAGCATTCAGTCATTCTCTTTTGACTGCCATAAAACAACTACAATACCACTCTCTCTCTCTCTCTCTCTTTAATTTTCTCATTATGTTAATAAGGTATATAAAGCTTAGGTATTTATAAAGAAAATTGATCGAACAAGAGATTGAGAAAGAAAAACAAAACCTTAATCACCTTTTAGAGTTTGTAGATAAAGCAAAAGGAAAATTAGGAAATGAACACTGGGGAAGAGAGAGTGAAGAATGAAAAATGAAAAGTAACAAGAGAGACAAACACATCAAAACCTATTGTTACTTCATCTGATCATGTAGCAGTATCCGTGTGCTCAATCAGAAATGAAGACTTGTCGAATGTTAAGGATTTAGAAGGCTAGAGAAATGGTTATTTTACAAAGGAGGTTTAAGGAAAAGACAGATAACTCACTAGTGATATTAAGGGGTAATAAAAAGTTACGATCTATGAGATTTTTCTTCTCCTTTTTTTGTTTTTTAAACACCATTTTGTTTATTATCACTGAAAGAAGAACAAAAATTAAACAAAGAATAAATAAGATGATATAAATAGCTATTGCATGATATGTACATACTGTAATGTTTACTAAAGAAACCTAGTCTCACTGAAAAAAGAAAAATTAAATAACGGAGGGCTAAGCGACACATAGAGAAAACCATTATTATTATTATTATTATTATTACTACTCCTCGTAAGATTGACAAATATTCCATAACTCTTCGAAGCATTCCTAATCTAATCATCCAACTGTGCTCCCAGATGCTACAGCATCCTTAGTACATGTCCAAAGGAAACCTTCTGTTTTTCCCGCTTGGACCAAAGAAAGTATAGACGTCTAGGTTTAGAGTTCGTGGATGATTTTTAGCCCTTTTGGCCCTTTCTCTCCAGTAGTTTAACTTTCATCCCGTTAATTTCCTATTTGTTGTCTTGCTGGTCGATTGGCATTAACCTGGTCCAATTATCAATTTTGTAACTCATGTTCATGAGTTTCTTACTTTTTCCGTAAATGAAGACACGAATGAGAATATGCATATTGAACATATGGATGCAATGCAAACACCACTCCCTATTAAGATCCGATGTTTACATAATTGCCCTAATAACTACTAAGAAAATATTTTACGAGATTACTGGAATGTTTACAAGAAAGGAATTTACAATATTTAATTTACAAAATACATATATAGAAAGATTTACCTCTAGAATATTAGAGTTGTTTCTTATTAATTGATTCTAAGGGAATTATAATTAGATTAGATTAGATGATTCAAGTGAAATTCTAAGGGAAGAAGTTGGATATCTAGAAGATAAAGAGATTGTACCAAAGTAGCGAAAGTCAATTAAAAGGCATTAGAAATAAGAAGAGGTCGATCAACAGTCGATATAACTAAATTAGGATACGATCGGTTTGGGTTAGTTTTATAGTTCATAATTATATTTTATATTATTCAATCTATTTTTATTTATTTATATAAGTTCCTTTAAATATGTTTTAGTCATTTATCTTAGTTTAAATTGGTGGCAAGAGTTTTATTATTAAGCAAGTTATGTAATAGGATAGAGTATCTCATTATCTTTCAGTAATGAAAAGTTTATCAGTTGGTTCTTATTAATTGCTAAAGTTTTATTTTGTTATCTTTCAGTAATGAAAAGCTTATCTTTTTTGAGACTTAAATGAATGTCATCTAATCTCTTTCTTTATTCTTAAATTGGTTCTTATCAATCTACCTTTAGATTGTGGTAGATCCACTAGTTAAATCTGCTATCTTGCATCGATTCTTTTAATTGCGAAAGTTTCGGAAATCAAGCGTCATTGAATTTACAATACAATCGCAACGTAATTCAATTTCGTTATTTGTGAGTTATGTGATTATGGATTTCATTACTTTTCTATTATCCATAAACACTTAGGACCGGGTAAAAAAAGATATAACATGATTGATTTTTCTATTTACAAATAGTAAAATCCAAAGGCACAAATTGATCGAATTCTGAGCACATCTACACACACGTCAATCATGTAGAATTAAACTATTGAATCTAGTAGCGAAATTCATGGGTGGTCGTCTCTCCATATAACGCATTTCATACAATTCTATTCATACACTTCATAATTTTTATTCATTCATAATATCCATTTTATCATTGTTTAACATTTAAAATTCATCACATGATTTTCATTTTTTTTTTCCTTATGACTATTCCTTACCATAATTGTTATAGTCTATATGAAAAAAGAAAAAAGTAGGATTTTTTAAGCTTTTGTTTAGAACTAAAACATATACTTTAATCCATAAGAACATCTACTTGAAAGAATTGATAAGGCTTTATAATTGAATTCAAGTTTATTAAATGAGTACACAAAATATTATTATTTATTATATAATTAAAAAAAATGTCATCATAATAGGTAGCTAATAGATCATTCATTCTTTATAATATAATTATATCAAGAAAAAGCATTATAAAATAATTAAAATATTAAATAAAAATATAACTTGTTAATATAATACACCACTAACCTTTTACGGTGTATAAAGTATAATTAACAGTGGCCTGAAATTTATGACTTAATAAAAATTCTCTAGACTTTGCAAATTTTATGAAAAAAAAAGGGTGAAAGTGTTAGGAAAAAGTAAAAAGCAAAAACTTTAAGTATTCATGCAATCTGCATTAATCGTCCACGCTTAAGTGTCTTTATGCCCTCTTTTGTTTTTTGTTTTTTTTCTTATATCTTGAAAATATCAATCCATATCTTACAAAAAGGTTAGGCTTCTCGTTTCCAAATCTTCACAGATCGTGCTCGTAAATATCCAAACGAAAAACAAACGGAAGAATCTATACACAGTTAATACTTATCCAGTAAAAGTTGCTTTTTTGTGCTTGGTGTTAATATGTCACGTGACAATTTTTAAGTGGTCAGGACAGCTATGAGACAGTAAAGCTGGGACAGCAGATTTTTATCCATGAAACCATCAGAGAGATAATGAATCATCAGAGGGAGATAGTGGAATGTGCATTTTGGTGGATTAATGCAAGGATAGATTATTTAAAATAAGAGAGAGGAGAGACACAAAGGGAGATAAGATATTTTAGACGAGAAATAAAAAGTTGGATGTGAATATATTCAGTGATGGAAGAAAGAGTGCACGTGTACATAGGATGACACTTGCGCGTAACCACTTTGGTAAAATGTAACATCTATTAGTCTCAAATTGACCGATACACTTTTTAGTGACATAGAGGAAACTATAGACACCAAATTTTACAAGATTAAAGTATATATACTGAATTGATAAAGTGGAAAGTTAGAAACACTTTAAGAGCATTTACCCAACTCTTTTTGCCATAAAATCTTTGATAAAACACTACCTTCTAATGTCCAATTGGAATTTGTTTATGCATCTTCATATTTTTCCTTGTTTCTATTCCATCTTTAGTTAGAGTAATTATTGTCCTCCTGTTTGTGTAGGATTTGTTTTAAAAAATAGGTAGAGTACACTTATTTTTATAAATACCTTATGTTGATAATCAAATTTCGCCATAAGGGTTCTTAAGGCTTAAGCCCATTGAAATGTTTAGCTTAGATCTCACAGGTCACAAGGAACTTGGCCCAAACCACAAGCTTGTCAAAATACTCGTATGTGCCCCAAGCAAGTCCAAGCCCCACCTCCTACTCAAAAGGCCTCCGAGCACCCTAAGCATGTCCAATCTTTGCCTACAATGCTCACATAAGGCTTGCTTTTGTTCCTTCCGAGGATTGCGGCTAAAGGAGTCGTCAAGCTATGAGTTGAGCACTTGTCCCATCCATTGTATAGTTTCTCTCCCTTCATTAAATACTAATTGACCACCTATTACACAGCTTATAGCCTTGCTGCAGAAATAGGATGTCCATCCATCATCGATGGGATAAGGTCATCCCTTTAATCTCTACCAACTAGCAAAGGGAAAATGTCCCATCTAATGCTAACAATGTTGCCTCATTAGATACTAAGTCAGCCATCTAGGATTAGCCATATGTCATCAACAATAAGTACCTCCAACTTATAAATAAGAGTAAAATCTTTAGATAAAAGAGTCAACACTGCTTATTTTCCATCATCTCTTAGGAACTTACTCTCATTGTACTTTATTGCCTATATTATATCTTTCCTTACTGACTTGAGCGTCAAAGAGTCCTTATTAACTTAGCCATAAGAGTTTTGTACATATTCTCTATTGTTCGTAGTTGAAGGACCCTCAAAGTTGACCCAAGAGACCTAGCATTGATTACCAACCATCCCCACTTCCCATTCAACTAATATGTGTAGACAATATTTTGTTTATTCTATGCGTGATCTCTAAGTTTTAGTGTAAGAAATGATTTTACTTATGCAAAAAAAAAAATGAAGTTACTTAAGTCCTAGATTCTCTTTTTCCACATCTCGTTCTATCTCCCAAGAATCCCTTCAACCCTAACAAGATGCAAAAATTTTAATATATCCTTTATTTTATGCATTTTTCGAAATTAGTTCTCCGATGATATGGTATGCCAGTGTTTTGTCAAAAAATGTGCCCTCTTATTACTTAATTTGTACGTTGATAGTGAAACATCTGATTATTTTAGTATTTTACTTTTAGTTCTCCCGGTCCCGGTAATTTTCTAAATCATTAATAAAGATAATTGTAGGCAAGATATTGAAAATAAATCTAATATCAATGGACACAAACAAGTAAAAGCAACACTAGAAATAAAAGTACAAAAATTACCTCCACTTTTACTTTTTAGGAATTTACGGCCATTCATTTAGGAAGAATTGGAATTCCATTCACTTTTTATTCCTTATTATGATATTTACTTGGTTTTTTCTCTTTAAATTGTAATTCCATATGAATCCTTATTATTTGAAATCAAGTAATAGGAATTCCTTAATTCAATTAAAATGTTATAATTCTTCACAAAATTTCAAATTTTTTCCAAAAAATTATCCTAATTTAACGACAATCAACACTACTGTCGTCGCAGCTGCTATCACCACCAATCATCGTTGCCACACTACTGACAACTACCACCACTCCTGCTACCACCACAACTATTATAGCCTATCGTCACCACCAACATTGCCCTTTAATCCTACCAGCACCATCACTACTGTCGCTACTACCGCCACTGTCATCATTGCCACCATTACTACTAACCATTACTACTGTAACTACTGCTGCCACTATTGCAGTCACTACTGTCATTGCCAACGAGCTACTGACTGCCGCCACTATCACCACTGATGCTGCTACTAATCACTGCCACCGTTACCGCTGCCACCATCATTAGCCATAGTAGCTGTAATGACCCGGTCGGAAATCCTTCCACCGAGGTATTGTCCGCTTTGGTATGAAACGCCGCACAGTTTTGTCCCCTAGTACAGCTGCTTCCCAGGAGGTTACCCATCTTGAGATTGCTCCAGCATGAACACGCTTAACTCCAGAGTTTCGACGTACTCCGAGCCACTATATCAAAAAGCGCCTCGATGATTAGAGTTCCTCTGTCCAGGCATGTAAGGGGTATTACAGTAGCCACCACCATCACTACTGTAACTATTGCCACTACCATCGTCGTTACCACTGCCACCAATAATCATTGTAGTTACTTTCATCTTTATTGCCATCGCCACCGACTGTCACTGCTACCATCACCACTGTTGTCGTCGTTACTACCACCATTACAGCTACTATCACTACCATTGCTGTTGCTATTACCACCAATCACTGTAGTCATCGTTACCTTACTACCATCAATACTACTGCCGCCGCCACTGTTGATAGGCATTTTTCAATAGTTATTATATGGGCTAATATTAGTCGGCTCAATACTTAAGCCTGATCTAATTATCCAATCCAGGTACAATCTCCATTAGCATACTATAAATATTAAGTAAGACCCTTAAGTAAGGGACCCTCTTCTCTATTCTCTCATTCTCACAACCCTTCAATAATTTTACTCTCATCACTAGTGGGCTAACTTACGCATTAAGGTGACCAAGCCGGAGCACCCTTTGGCACCACCTCGTAGCTGTTTTTCTTGTTTTGTAGTTATTCACACACTGAGACGAAAATCAACCATCAACAATTTGGTGCCATCCGTAGGAATGTGTAATTTATCGCCACAATTTCTGAATATTCTTTTTTTTTTTTATGGATTTGGTCCATTCTCTATCTTTATATTTTAGTAAATTTCTTTACAACTCACTAGATTTATCTTGGCTTTTCTCCATCCCGTAGAATGTGCTCATGCTTTAAAAGTTGAAAATTGCTGTGAGTAACTACCATTGGTTTTACGTATTTGAAGAGTTTGCAAAAACCATCTCGTAGTCTAATCTATTTTAGGGTCTTTGATTTTTCTTTCTCTTCTTGCTATGAATCTGGGAATTGGTGCTCCATTAAATTATGCGATCGTCGATGCCTAAGTTTTGGAGTTGGTAGTTTTTTAATTTTTCTGGGCTTGCTTGTGTTGAAAATACCAAAAACCACCATAATAACTACTATACCTTGCTCTCAAGATTCATTGTGAATCCATTGTAACCCACGTGGCCTGGCCAGTTTGTTATATATACATGGCTATTCATAGGAAATGCTTAAAGGCCATAAGACAAAAATTTGGGTGTACCGAAAGGAAGAAAAAAAAAATAGGGTTACTGATGGTTTTTTCTTGTGAAAGTGTAACCACTACAATTTCATCTTTTTTATGATCACACACTTAATCTTGGAAACTATATTGTGCTTTTCATCTTCTGAGCATTTTTGGATATTTCTATTGTTACGTAACGCGTCGACATCAACTGTTTGCGCTCGACTCCATTCGTATTCAGATTGGACACTTATCCATGTTATTTTGATTCTATTGCAGTTAGACGTATATGGTTATAAGCAAATATAGATTATGATCTTGGAGCTTTTGCAATTATTTATGCCGAGTTTTTTTTTTTTTGATATTTTGCTAAGCTCTGTCACAAGAGCTTCATTAGTTGCGCTTCAAGCGTTTTGCCTCAACAGTAGTGAAGTTTATTCATGAATCTATTAAGCTGATTGGTGAAATTAGGATGGTGAAGAAAACAACATGTAAGAAGACAAAACACGCAAAGCACTATAAGGATCCAAAGCACGAAGTCTTGCATCATCACTATAATGGAAGATGATTTTAGCATCATGTCATGTCGATTATCTCAGTGGAAATGTGTTTCGATGTCTCCAACTCTGTAAAATGCTTGAGTAGTTATTACATTGCCACTGGGTTCAAGAGGGATATTTCTCCTTAGCCAATCAGCCTATTCAGAGAGCAGACATAAGGCAAGCTCTAATTAAATTCCAACTTAGTTTACATAGCTTCAAGATCAACTTAGGCTCTAAACTCTACTCAGCGGAGCTCTAAATTAAGATGGACAACATTGAGCAACACAAGCACCAGAAGGCAATACACCCAAGCTACTCTAAGCACATTCTTGAACTATTCCATAGGTGACAAGAAGTCCGAGTTTCATGGATGCTGGGATCTAAGATTGCTAAAATTTTCCAAGTCCACATGAATGCCGAGTGTAATTTATCTAAGTTCCATGCCAAGTGCCAAGTGCAATTTATCTAAGTCCATGTCGAGTAGCTAAATGCTAAGTGCAATTTATCTAAGTTCCACGCCAAGTACCAAGTGACGAGAGCAATTTATTCAAGTTCCATGTCGAGTTGCTAAGTGCCAAGAGCAATTTATCCAAGCTGCTTCTTATCATACGATTTTCACCTTCTAGATAATGACGAACCCAGTTAAGCCCATCATCTGATGGAATAGAATAATCTAACAAGCATATGCTCTGCGTATTAGATAGCTTGAATTAACTATCCTTTAAATGAATTTGATACACTCGACTAGGATTTAATAAATGTTTGAGTTCTAAGAACAAAATGAGCTATCAATGCATACTGGCCCAAGTGAGGTCCCCTAGCTCGAAGAGTAAAAAGTGTGATCTCATCATACTTTGATGAATGGTAAAAGATAAGTGAATATAAGTCCTAAACTTAAGTCAAAAGACCGTAAGATTAAACTTAGAGTACAAGGTTTAGGATGATCGGTTAAAACATTCGAGCAAACCTGAATTATAAATTATGGAGAGAAATATTAGTAAAAATGACCCCGTAAACTTGAATTTAAGAAAATAAATAATAAAATAGGAAACTACAAAATTTTTAAATTTTAAGTATAATAATTGTTAATCATCGAAAAGGCGAAAAGTGTAATCTAATAACTAATAAATTACTAGAGATAGATTATATATATACTAAAAATAATAGAATGACCTAAATAATAATTAGAAATGTTCCCATGTACCTCACGTGTATTTACGTGTAGGTAAAAATACACGGAATTTCTTAAATTAGCCAAAAACTTAGTAAATAATTAAAGAAAATTATTAAATTAATTGAGAAAAATCAGAAAAAAATCATAAGGGTATGGAATGATGCAAATCTGGTCGTGGCAAGTCAGGCACAAAAGAAGAAAAATTATCCAATTAGAATTAAGTAACACAAAAGCCAAAAATCAAGGAAATGGGGCAATGTCATGATGTAAGGTTGAATGAAGTTAATAGTGGAAGCCAGATTACTAAGTATATTGATCACAATGATGTTGTTATTATCATTCTATATGAGAATATGTTGCAAACATTATTAATTTATAAAATTCTCTAAATAAAAGCATGGATAACTTATAAATAGATATGAATGCAGGGTTATAAGTTATAAACTGTTAAGCAATTATGGCTGAAACTGGAAATGAGAGTAGCCAAGGAAGAACTGAAGGAAATCAAAACCCTTCACCATGAGCACCATAACTCTCGAGAGAACAACATAGACAAGATTTACCCCCGCCGCCTCCACAAGAAAATATGCCTATTGGACAAATACTTGCCAGTATGCATACAATTATGAGACAGTAAGGAATGTTGATTCAATATCTTATAACTGGTGATAATGCGGGAAACAGAAGACCCCAAGAAGTTGAACAATGAATGGAGTGACCTCAAGAGGTAAATGAACTTCCTGAGTTTATAAAAGCCAACTGTTATTTTGAAAGGGAGATGAGTAGGCCAGATGTAGCTGATCATTGGTTAGCCCAAGTTGAACGAAGTTTTGAGGCTTTTAGAGTCCTTGAATCTCAAAAGTTATCTTATGGCACATTTATGTTAAAATTAGTTGCGAGAGTATGGTGGGACTCGAGAGTAAGGCAACTCGAAAATAACATTAATTAGTAACAATTTAAGGAGGAATTCAGGAAGGAGTATTTCCCTCATAGTGTTGAAAACATAATGGTGCGAGATTTGTTTGAACTGAAGAAGGGAGGTATGAGTATAACCTAGTATGAGACTAAGTTTAATGGATTGTTACAATATGTACCTGGTTTATACCGAGATAATATTCAGTTGAAGAAAGATTTGTTTCTGACCGGATTTGACCCCACAATGTATTGCAAGTTGTTAGATTATGATTTCACCACTTACAATGAAGTGGTAGATAAGGCAAGACAACTAGAAGATAATTGTGTGGGGATGCAAGTAATGTGGAGTCAAAAGATCAACAAAGGATATCGACCTGGTCCATCATTTAAGATATCATATCCCGGTGCCGCTAGTAATAGTTCTAGGCAGAAAAAAAGGAGACCAGTAACTCTAGCTAGTAACCCAGCGCAGTCAGTACCTAGTTTGAGTTTTTATGACAAAGATGGTAATGTTAAATGCTGGAAGTGTGGTGTAAATCATTTCCCGAGAGATTGTGCTCAGCTTAAAGGAAAATGTTTTATATGTGGAGATCCAAACCATGTGCTGAAGGCATGCCCTAAGATGAAATTAGTGAAATGTAATAGATGTGGTAGGAAAGGGCATTTCTCTAGATATTATCCACAGTTTGGACAAGGAGTTAAGCGGATGGAAGGTTTTGATAACACTACCGCACCTTCTTGTATCTTTGCTCTAGAGGATATGGAAGTTGAGGAAAATGAGGATTTCTCAGATTTTATGGGGAAATACTACCATGATGATGTTGAGGAGATCATGGGAGTTGAAGAAGAAAATGATGAAGGATTTGTGACTGGTACGTACTCAGACTATCTATTGTAATGATAATTCTAAGTGTGAATTAAATTGAAATATATGCATTTTAAGATTTATGAATGCTAGTGTAGTTAGTAACCATAGTTTTAGTACATTCCAGGACATGTGCGGATAAATAAACAATCTGCTTTTGTGTTGTTTGATACTAGTGCATCTTATTCCTTTGTATGTCAGAAATTTATAAATGAACAAGAGATTAGTGTGGTTACTGTTAATATAACTTATAAAGTTAGAACTCCGACTGGGGAGAAAGTAATAACCCGAGAAGTAGTAGCTAATGGTAGAATAAAAACTCAAGAAAAGGAGTATCCTATAAGTCTTGTAATATTATCTTTACAAGGTTATGATGTAATAGTGGGAATAAATTGGTTGTTTAAGAATAAAGCCATTATGGAGTGTAGAAATAAAATTATTAATCTTAATGAGGGAGAAACGATATTTCAAGGAAAGGCTGGTGGAAGTAGATTGAATTTATCAGAAATGGAGATATGTGATAAATTGTGTGAGACAAAAGTAAAGGAGAATGATTGGAAATTTTGTTAGGTGTTTGCTGTGGATGCAAAGAAAGAAATACCCAAGGTAATAGACATACGAGTAGTGAATGAATTTCCAAATGCATTTCCGAAGGATTTACCAGGGTTAGCTCCACCCCGAGAATTAGATTTTACTGTAGAATTAATTCCTAGAATTGAGCCTATCTCTAAAGCTCCATATCGAATGTCACCTATGGAACTTCAGGAACTAAAGAAGCAGCTTCAGGAGCTATTGGATAACAAGTTTACTCGACCGAGTATTTCACCATGGAGAGCACTGGTATTTTTTATGAATAAGAAGGATGGTACTACGAGATTGTGTATAGACTATCGGGAGTTAAATAAGGTTATCATTAAGAATAGATATCCTTTACCTCACATTGATGATTGTTTGACCAACTCCAAGGTACAACTGTGTTTCTTAGAATTGATTTGAAATCAGGATATCATCAATTACGGGTTAAGTCAGAAGATGTGCATAAAACTGCATTTAGAACTCAATATGGTCATTATGAATTTTTGGTAATACCATTTGGTTTAACGAATGCCTTGGCTGTATTCATGGACTTGATGAATCGCATATACCAACTATATTTGGATAAGTTTGTTGTGGTATTTATTGATGATATTTTGATTTATTAAAAAACCAAGAAGGAGCACGTAGAGCATTTACGGTTGACATTATATTAGTTGAGAGAGAATAAATTGTATGCCAAGTAAAGTAAATGTGATTTTTGGTTGGATAGAATTTCTTTTCTAGGTCATATTATATCTGATGAAGGAATCTCTGTAAACCCTGATAAAGTGAAAGTAGTAATGGATTGGAAACATCCAACCACTGTAATTGAAATAAGGAGTTTTCTAGGTATGGCTAGATACTGTCGACGGTTCATAAGGGATTTTTCCAAAATTGCCAAACCGTTGACTTAATTGACCTAGAAGGATATAAAGTTTGAATGGAATGAAGATTGTGAAATGAGTTTTCAAGAGTTAAAAAAATGACTGGTTACAACACCAGTATTAACATTACCTAATCCGGATAAGCCTCATAATGTATATAGCGATGCTTTACGGAATGAATTAGGTTGTGTATTGATGCAGGATAGAAAAGTTGTTGCATATACATCAAGACAATTAAGGCTATACGAGATGAATTATCTAACCCATGATTTAGAGTTGGCAGCTGTAGTGTTTGCTTTAAAGATTTGGAGACATTATTTTTATGAACAATGGTGTAAGATGTACACTATAAAAGTTTGAAGTATTTCTTTACTCAGAAAGAGTTGAATTTAAGGCAAAGAGGATGGTTAGCATTGATTAAAGATTATGATCCGAATATAAATTATCACCCTAGAAAAGTTAATTTGGTAGCGGATGCATTAAGTTGAAAGAATTATGAACAAGTTGCCTTACTATTAACACCCCAACGTGCATTAGTGCAAGAATTTAAGCGAATGCAAATTGGGTTTGATTGGTCTGAACCTAATAGTCAACTGATGAAATTGGAACTGCAACCTACTTTGTTGGAGAGAATAAAGCAGAAGCAGAAAGAAGATAAGGGTCTGATGGAGATGAAAGAGAAATTAAGTAACGGACAGGACCCTGACTTTAAAGTAGATGATAAAGGTATACTAGAGTTTAGAGGAAGAATATGTGTACCACAAGATCCTAACGTAAGGAAGCAAATTTTGGACGAAGCACACATTACAAGTTATACAGTACACCCGAGAGGAAATAAAATGTACCAAGATTTGAAACTCATGTATTGGTGGAATGGGATGAAGAGAGAGTTAGCACAATATGTGTCAGAATGCATTACGTGCCAATAAGTTAAAGTAGAACACCAGAGACCGGGTGGACTATTACAACCTTTAGAAGTACCGAGATGGAAATGGGACCATATTACTATGGATTTTGTAGTAGCACTACTAAGGACTCAAGTTGGATACGATTCCATTTGGGTAGTCGTGGATAGACTAACGAAGAGTGCACATCTCTTACCTTATTGGATGGGTGATTCAATGGAAAGGATGGCTAAACTTTATGTCCGAAAAATAGTAAGGTTACATGGTGTACCAAAAGTATTGTTTCTGATTGGGATAGTCAGTTTGTATCCAAATTCTGGGAAAGTTTACATAAAGCTTTGGGTACAAAGTTGCAATTTAGTACGGCTTATTACCCACAAACAGATAGGCAATTTGAGAGAACAATTCAAACTCTAAAAGATATGTTGCGAGCATGCGTGTTAGATTTTGGAGGTGATTGGGATAAATATTTATCGTTGATAGAATTTGCTTACAATAATAGTTATCATGCAACCATAGAGATGGTACCTTATGAAGCATTATATGGGAGAAAGTGTAGATCGCTACTGTATTGGGATTACGAAGAGTATGGCATGATTGGACCAGACATGATTAATCAAACAAGTGAGAAGATTAAGATTGTTCGACAGGGGATGAAAGAAGCTCAGGATCGTTATATGAGTTGGGCTGATTTGAAGAGAAGACCATTGGAGTTTAAAGTTGGTCATCATGTTTATATTAAAATAAGCCCATTCAAAGGACTCAGACGATTTGGCTCAAAGGGAAAACTGAGCCCACGATACATTGATCCATTTGAAGTATTGGAGAAAGTTGGTAATGTATCCTACAAAGTAGCTTTACCTCCAAGTTTAGCGGGCTATCATAATGTATTCTATGTTAAAAAAATTCATTCAGAACCCGAATACGATAGTGGAGATAGAGCCAGTGGAATTAACAAGAAATTTTCAACTTGTGAGACAACCCATAAAAATATTGGATAGTCGGGTTCAGAAGTTAAGGAATAGAGATGTAGAGTACGTGAAGATTCAATGGAACGAAGGTTTAGACTTGGAGATGACTTGGGAACCAAAAGTCGCGATGATGGAGCAGTATCCATGGCTTTTCTAACTTCCAATTTAGTAAAAGTATGCAAATTATTGTATTTAGTCATTTAAGTGCAATTTAGATATACAGAAGTTTTGAGGACAAAACTTTTTTGAAGGGGGGTGGAAATGTGAGCCCTAAAATTAAGCCAAGAGATCGTAAGATTGAAGTTAGAGTACAAGGTTTAGGATGATCGGTTAAAGCATTCGAGCAAACTTGAATTATAAATTATGGAGAGAAATATTAGTAAAAATGACCCCGTAAACTTGAATTTAAGAAAATAAACAATAAAATAGGAGATTACAAAATTTTCAAATTTTAAGTATAATAATTGTTAATCATCGAAAAGGCGAAAAGTGTAATCTAATAATTAATAAATTACTAGAGATAGATTATATGTATACTAAAAATCATAGAATGACCTAAATAATAGTTAGAAATGTTCACATGTACCCCACGTATATTTACGTATAGGTAAAAATATGCGAAATTTCTTAAATTAGCAAAAAACTTAGTATAATTAAAGAAAATTATTAAATTAATTGAGAAAAAAAAATTAGAAGGGTATGGAATGATGCAAATCCGGTTATGGCAAGTCAAGAAAAAAAGAAGAAAAATTATCTAATTAGAATTAAGCAACACAAAAGCCAAAAATCAAGGAAATTGGGCAATATCATGTATAATTAATGCATATTAATTATCAAAAAGGTCTATAAATAGGAAAAAAATTCAAAGAACTCCTTTGAATAGTTAGGGATTAGAGAAAAATAGAAAGACTCGAAAATTCAAGAGAAAAACTAAAAAAAAAAGAAAAAGAAAAGGAAAGCTGTATAGTTAAGGCTAGTGAGCCAAACCCACACACCACTACCATCTGGGACCGAGCCACCACCACTACCCATGCCAGACCCACCGCCTAAACCGGCCGGCACACCTGGACCGGTGTTGGAAGGCCAAAAGCCATCGGACCGGGCGAGTATCTAATTTGTTCCGATTTTGTATAATTTCTTAAAATTAGTTATTTTACCAAAAAAAATATGAAACTTATTATTCTGAGGTTTTATTGTATGTAAATTTAGGAAAAATAGTAATTTAGTTTAATTACGTCTGAAAATATAGGATTCTTAACAAAATAAGCAAAACTGAACATAATTAGAATTAGAAATAAATAGGCTTAGGAGTGTAGTTTGGAGCTCAAAATTTTTCTGTAGAATGCTTAAGGGATATGGAACAGTACTATGAAGCCATTTTTTTAAAATTAATTTTCAAAATTTTTAAGTTAATTTTTAGCCCTGAAATGATGGAAAATTGGATAATTTTGGGTTAATTAGATGATTAAGACACTAATTACTGATTTAGATAGTAATTAGATGTTTAGGGATGATAATCTCTGATGTGGAAACCTAATTATAGCCTTTGGAGTGTTAAGTATAAGTAATGAAGTCATTATGTGCTAATTATAGAAAATTAGGAATATTATAAAAAAATTAGGTTTAATTAGATAATATAATAATAAAAATCAGAATATAATAAATCTGAAATAAAATTTAATTTTAAGTAATTGTATAAAAAAAAGTGTAAGATTTTCTCACATCAGGAATAAATCCGGTATCGCAATTAGGATTAGCGTATACTAAATAGTTTAGAATCCTAAATTTAGACTCAATGAGATATTAGAATACTCGAGCTTAATGTAATTAATTTCGCATTAGGATTCGAGCATATTTTAGATTTCAGAATCAAAACTAAAATCTAATTTAAGAACCGAACCTCGAAATAGGGTAGAATGAATCATTAGTAAATAAAAACTAAATCATAACTTAGAATGTGAATCATTAAAGTATAAGAACTAAAAAGACCTATTTGTATTACAGAATTTCCAGAGACGGATCGACTTATAATCGAGTAATCGGGTGACTGAGAAACTCCGAGTAAGTTGGGTTATTATTTACTATATTAGAGTGCTATTTTATGGTACATGGAGACTTAGGATTGTATATGGTTGTGATTGTAAATAGTCTACGTGTGTGTTTGATGTATCTGAATGCGTGCTGAATTTGTAATGTGAGTGATTTTGTAATTGATTGAATTGGTGTGAAATTGTTTGAGCACCCTAAATGAAATTTAATCTTATTCGACTCTAATAACCAAAAATGTCATGCATTGCAACCCGTTAGGGGATCATAGGATTCTCCAACCAAATATCGACCCCTTCGAAAGAGATAATGTAGGATTGCAAAATGGTCCCTTCTTCATCCTTAGTCGAACTAAGTGACAGGAGAGGAGGTCGCGGCGAAGGTGAAGTCAATAGTTCGAAGGTAGTTGTGGGAGGAGTGAATCTCCATTGCACAAGCCTGAGTTTGGTTATGAGCTGTTGCATAACATGGAAACTCCTCAATCCGAATTAGAGTAGGTGAAATTTCTCTGATTTCGCAACGAACAGGACTACATTGTGCGATGACACTTAATTGTTACATTGCATTAAATAATTGCTTGATAATCTTGTTTGTGTTTATATGCATTCATGAGTCTCCAATTCAACTTACTGAGCTGTAGTTACTCATACTCCTATAAATCCTTTTGCAGGTCCTGATCTTTGAACACTTAAAGTATTATATCGCCTTACAATAATCCAGAGGTTAGTCCTTTTGAAGCCAGGGGTGTGAGGACTAATTTACTTAGTAGTGATGTGTAGCGAGAATGTCCTTCATAGTTTGAGGATTAAAGACTGATAATTATTATGTAAATTAGTGAACTGTTGTATATATGTAGAATTTCCTAGGAAGTTCTGTAGACTTTACATATAATTATATAGGTTTATTTAAAATTTGTGAACTTTACTATAATTGTAGTTAAACATTTAATTGGACTGTTTACTTCAAAGCGAGGAGTCGTCGACGCCTTGTGTAAATTATGTCTATAGTAGGTACTGTGAGGTCAGTTACTATCATAGAATGGTTTATACAGTGGGACTGTTGCGACTTTGTGACTTCGGAGCATAATAGTGAAGACACGTCTACCTTAGAGTCAGTGCAAGTCGTAGCAAATGTCGATGAATGTTGCTATCATGCCATATAAAGGGAAGTTCTCAATACTTGGAATTTAAACTTCATCTAAAATTTTTGTTATGAGCATCATTAGGAGAATAATTAGCTTCTTCTATAAATATCTAAGAAATTCAATCATATAAAAACATAAATTGCAAGCCTGGCTAAAGCTCTCCCATAAGCAAATCAAACTCCTTATGGACAATAAGTTTAAGCTTCCTACAATTATGGCCAAGTTGTCTGTAGGCCGTTCCACTATGGCTTGTACTTCTTACATGTCAATTAAGTTTTGCCGTACTATAACTCAATTTACACTGAGCAATCTGAGCTAACATGTCATCCGAACACATGCTAAGCTAAGCTGTCTACGATATGCTAAGCTACTTGAAAGCAAGTTTGAGCTCACAATGAGTTCAATTGAATCGGCCAGGGCAATGCCAAAAAGTAGCTCTTATTTTTACCTGAAGCAAGACATTGATGCTAAGTTTGTCTATCGACTAATGAGTTGCCAAGAAGCCAATTGTTGAGCAATAAGTCCATTACTGAGTAGCAAGCTCTTCACCATTGTTGAACAGAAAGCTCTTATTTGAGCTAACAAGTTTGAGTGGCCAATGAGCTGCACTAAGTATCACTCGAATACGAATGTAATGACATTAAGCTGTAGAAATAAGGAACAAAGTAACGGTTGCACATACTCTATCGAACAACACAAAGCCAATATGCTGAGTGTTTCTAAATCATCAAGTCCCCGAGCTTAGTGTCGAGTGGCCAAGGAGCTCAATGCCAAGTAGCTGAGGAGCACCTTACCAAGCCATCCTTTGTTGAGCTCTACAAGCATCTAAGTTTCATCCAAGTGCTGAGTCATTGACCACTTATATATCTCCAGTGTCAAGCCACTGGTTTATGCTAAATTGTCTACACAAGCTTTAAGGTAGAGGTAAAAGGAAAAAGATGTTTTTTGAGCTCTTGATTTAGGCTTACTCTTCATGATCATGTGGTTATTTGAGCTAACATTCATAAGAAACACAAGTGGCATGCTGAGTAGTTCACGGAACTTAATTTACCGGCAAGCATCCATAACCAGTCAGATGATGAGCTGAATCAAGCATCCCATGAGTCCACAAGCTGACCAATCGAGTCAGCTATAATAGAATACATTCAGCTTAAGCGCTCCAAGTCATGGCCACGCAAGATTTCACTATCAGATTCACTTTGAGTACGCAACACTAAGGCTACTATACTTAAAGCCCTATGTCGAGCCTGATTTTTTTATTTTTGTTTAAAATTGATTTCTCATTTCTTGATTAATACTAAACCTAATTCATTTAATATTAATCTTCGACTAAAAAAATTGAGAAATTCTGGTTTTTTTATTGAAAATAATTTTTGGAGTCGCCACCCAACCTAAGTCTGGAAAAGAAAAAGAAACCGTAACCAATTGGATGGATTGATTACGATTTGGCTATCGGTCTTTGATTTCAATTTTGAATGAAGAATCAAAGGGTTTTAAATTCGGGGGCTAACCTATTAAACCCTAATGGGTACCACTTTTTATTTATTGAAATTAGGATTATTTTTCTAATTACAATATTCAAAAATAAATAAATAAATAATCAAAAGAAAAAAGAGCCTAAGTTTTTACAGATTTTATCGTCGCTACAAGGGTACCTACGTACCTGTTAACCGGGATCAAACGATCATAGTTCTTTCCGAAAACATTAATGTGTTAGTTCTTTTTATAAAAAATGATTGGTTAAATTTGCGTTTTTATTAACCATTTTATTTTTATTAAGAAAAATCCCTAGAAGCCTAATTTTTATTCCTAATTATAAAAAAAAAAAATCTAAAAACCTGATTTTTGAAAAGTCTCAAATTAAGATTTTTATTTAAAAACAACTAAGTGATAATTTTTTTTACTTTCAAGAAAAACCCTAAAGATTTTATAAAATGTGCAATTTTTATGAAATATGCAATGTTATATATGATGAATATTTTATATAAAAAAGATGCTTAAAATATAAAAAAAAAGAGAAATATTTCCTAATCATAGAAAAGATAGTTAAACCATAGAAAAGATATTTAAACTATAAAAAAAAATATTTAAACCATAGAAAAAAAAAATCTAAATTATAGAAAAGATGTCTGAATCATAGAAAAGAATCCTGAATAATGGAAAAGATATACAAACTATAGAAAAGAAGCCTAAATTATGGAAAAGATGTCTAACCATAAAAAAGATGTTCAAACCATAGAAAAAAAACCTAAACTATGGAAAAAATATCTAAATTATGAAAAAGACATCTAAACTATGGAAAATAAGCCTAAACTATGGAAAATATCTCACCGTAAAAAAAAAGTCAATTAAAGTTTTTTTTTTTTATGAACATCAAAATGATTTTTTTATCTAAAAAACCCTAACATGCCTAATGCAATTTTTCTAAATTAATACATTATGCAAAAAAAAGAGATTTTGTAAAATATGAGATTTTATAAAAATGTAATTTTGAAAATATGAAATCTAAAAAAAAAACTAAAATTTAACTTAACACATGTTCACTAGACACTAATGCTACAACTAATTACTAGTAATTAAAGACATGATAAAAAAAAAATTGTACAAGTTTTAAAAATAACTACGCATATATTAAGTGAGATAAGAATAAATAAATAAGACAAGTATAGACAATAATTAAAAACCACTATTATGTACCTACAAGGCAAAGCACGCAAAGCTGATGAAAGGAAATAGATTGGATCCCCAGTCCTATCGCGTGCACAACTATAGAATTGGTCTAAACTTCTTGATTATGTGATGAATGATGATGGCCGGCGTATAACGGAGTTGCTGTTGTGTATGGCTACTCGCGTCGGATTATTGTCTGAGTTTGCTTTGCTGCTATCTGCCTTGCTACTGTACACTTTGCTGCTATCTGCTTTGCTGCTGTACACTTTGCTGCTGTCTGCCTTGTTTGCTGCTGTCCGCTGTACTACTTCCTATTCGCCATTGTCCGCCGTGCTGCTGTCCTGTTCGCCTAGTTGTGCTGAAGAATTCTGCAACAGTAGTCGTTGGACGTACGCAGTTTTGAAGGGTGTTATAATAGTGAGCTATTTGTGGGACTGTATTTAGTCGCTAAATTATTGCTGTGTCAAGGTGGTTTTTTCCAGCTATGTCTCCTCTTTTATATGCACATGTATGGGTGTTTTTAAAGTCCAAATCAAATCATATCTAATTATATCTATTATATCTGATTTGATAATAATTAAACTAGATCCAAATTAATTCAAATCTGACTTAATAAAATCAAACTAGATGCAAATGATTTTAATTAGATATGAATCCTGTTTATTTTTCTTGCTTTTGTAAAAAAATAAAAAAATAAAAGACATAGATACCTAGTGAGGCTCAAACCCACGACCTTAAATTAAATCCAATTCAAATACTCTAATACTTATCCGTTAGGCCGTCAGCCTATGCATTAACATTTAATACAATTAAATTGCACTTAAACCACGCGACTCCCTAAAATAATTTTTGAACTAAGCTAAAACTAAAACGAACGACTCTAAAATAATTTACTTCCTAAAAATCTACAAAATCTTTTTTTATGTTTATTTTTATCTTTCATTTTTATTGTTTTTTATTTTTTATTTTTATTTTTGAATTAGGACCCTTTTGTAAAAAATAAAATAAAATAAAATAAAATAAAAAATTAGGATTAAGAAGGGGCAAAAATTAGGTGTCTACACCCTATTCACGCACTAATCTCATTAAGAAAAGATGAGTAAAATTTCTCTATTCGTTATTTTTACTTCATTCAATAATTTGTTTTTAGGACATGTGCTTGATCATTGTTCCTCGTGTTGATCAATTAACTATGTCCGCATTCAATTACAGATGATGCATTATCTATTTACATCATGCTCTGTAATCTGAATTTTAACAAGCTTATTTCTACTTCTTTAGAAGAGTATGAAAACTTAAAAACAGATTGTGGCAAACGAAACCCCTCTACTTTATGCCTATGCAAACATGATCTGTTAACGAGTTACTCTTCAATGGCTCAAAGCCCTACACATTACAGACAATGAGCTAATATAAACTTAATTGCTCCAAGTCAATTTAATTGATGACAAACCATTTAAAAACCTAAGCCACTAAATGGCGATGGGTTAAGTATTTTAATCCAACACTTTGTATAGATTATGAATATATGAACCAAAAGTCCTATACTTTAATGGATTAAAGGCTAACTAACCTATTTTATGGATCTACTTAGCATAGGTCATGTCTAGCTTAGATAACTCGCATGCTTGCCCAACCTTTTCAAGCACATCGACCTCTTTAGGCGCTTCCGCTTCTCCAGGCACTTCTACCTCTTGAGGCATACCAACTTCTTTAGGCCCTTGCCTCTTCAGGCGCTCTAACCTTTCCAGGCATACTGGCCTCTTCAAGCGTTCTTGCCTCTTCAGGCGTATCGGCTTCCCTAGGCCTTTGCTTCTTTAAGCTTCAAGCATTCCAACCTCTTTGGGTCTATGCCTTTTTTTAGGCATACCAATATTTATAGGTGCTTCAGTCACTCCCGCTTTTCACTTTTTCAAGCCTTTGCTTCTTCAAGCGCTATAGCCTCTTCAGGTTAAAATGACAAACTTCTCTAGAAATCTCACCAAATTAACCTCCTTAGATACACTATTTTTCAACTTTTTCATCAAAGAGAGTAGGGATCAAGTATTGATAAGTATTTGTCGATAATTATTATGTGGGCTAATATTAATCAATTTGATATTTAAGCCCGGTTCAATTATCCAATCCAATTATCCGGTCTAATTATCTAATCCAAGTACAATCTCTATTGGTATACTATAAATACCAAACAAGACTCCCAAGTAAGGGACCCTCTTCTCCATTGTCTCATTCTTATAGCCCTTTAACAATTTTACTCTTATCATTAGTGAGCTAACTTAGGTATTAGAGTAGCTACGCCGAAGTACCCTCCCGTAGCCATTTTTCTCTTTTTGCAGGTGTTCACATGCCAAGAGAAAAATCAACCATCAACCACCACTGTAGCTACTAAAGAATACTAGGCTAAACTCAAGAAGGGGGTGAATTGAGTTTAAGGATAAATTTTAATTCTTTTTGGATATAAATGACTAAATATAATAATAAGAGTAATCAAAGTAACAATAGAATAATAATAAATGTGGAAATTAAAGAGATAGGGACAAAGAAGATCAAGCTCTGATTTAATGTAGAGTTCAGACCGCCCCTTAGTCTTTACGGACACACAATGCCTCCAACCGAGAACTTCACATCACTTTGTTGATTTCTCAATCCAAGCTCCAAGAGTTACACAAACACAAACTTAATTATACAAGTTTCACACTCATAACTTTTAACACAAATCACAATCTCAACTCTCAATATAAAAACTCAATCTCAAGAATTGTTGGTGTAGTGCTTTTAACTTTCAATACTTGCAACTAATAGCTTACAAGCACTACACTTCAAATCTCTCTAAATATTAGCAATTTATGATATAAGAAATAATGACAATTATAGACAATAAGAATACAAGAGAATGTTGAAATATTGCAACAAAAGATCAGTTCTCTATTGTCCTTGGTCGGGTTATTGAGTATTTATATTATCCCATTCATTTCTTTCCGTTACAATGCATTCAATACTCCAACGACTAGTTAAATCTGACTTATCTGCATGCCGGTACTTTGAACTACCAATAAGTTGGTTCTTCTGGGTTAATGAGTTTTTCTTTGTGTTTTTTAGGGCTTGATACTGCCAACTTGGTTCTTCCTTGAACCGTTAACCCAATAACCTAAATATCACCTGAAAATTCTTTTAATACACAATAAACGAATATTTTTTGCAATATAACTTCAAGATCATTTTATCACCACTTTAAAAGATTAAATTTCTTGTAAAGATAATTGATATATTTAATCATTAAGTACGCTAATTGAACTTATTCAATTATCTCAAAATAATTAAATAATACTTAGTTTAATCATCAACTTGTTTTTGTTCTCTTAAAAAACAACATATTTAGATATATACTTTTTGTTTTATTCTCATCAAAATGAAATAATGAACCCTAGGTTCAACAGCTACCGTTACCATTACCGCCGCCAACCACCACTGTCGCCAACCACCGCTGTTGCCAACCACTTATTACTTTAAGATTAATTAAGAAAGAAAATGAATCTAGGATAATTTAGTTATTCAAGTTATATTACACGTCTATTCTTAAATTGCTTATAAATCTAACTAAACAAAATAATATATATTACACCTTTATTCTATTTTTTAGGAATTCCAATTCTATTCCCTTTCATTATATTCCATGAAATGGACCAACCATTAGCGTTTAAACTTTTATCTTGTGTGATTTAATACTTGTTTTCTCCAATTTATTACAATTTCATATCTTTACTAATGGGAAAGTAAGCAGCTATTACATCTTGTTGCATTTTATACTTTAACTTTGCATCATGGTATATGTACTTTAGTTTTAATGTATTTTAGTGTTTTTTCACCTATTAATTTGTAAAAAGCTAACTATAAAATTTTTTTAATTAATAAATTATTTTAAAAATTAAAAACGAATATTTTGTACTAAAAACTTTAGTCATACATAACTTTTGCATACAATGTCCAATTTTGAAAAATTTTATATTGTTGAAGCTTATAAGGCATACTTTTATTTAAAAATAAGATTTATTACACGTACTCTAGTTGCTTGAATAAGAAACATTTAAAATGTAATAACCAATAAATCTATTATCATTTGGCTTTGAAATGCAAATTTTCTAACTTGTCTAATAATAAATTCCCACATAATATAACAATACCTTACAAACTAGACATTATTTACTTAAAACTTATAGTCATTAAATAGTTTGTGTTACAAGTTGTTCCAAAGTTGTCAATTTATCTTAAAGTTATATGGTCAAAACTCATCTTATTATTAGGCAAATTTGCTTGATTATTTTACCTCTTTTTTTTTTCTCAATCTTGATTATCAATATGATTTTAGAATTATAATCATGACAAAATTTTAAGGAATTTAAAATCATTATAATCTTAAAAATCTCACAATCTTATAAGTGAGATGAAAATATACAAATAATAAAAAAAAGTTACAAAATATTTTTAGTAAAACTACAAAATAAAAAAATATATTTACAAAATATGAGGCTGTTAATAGGGTAAATTGTATTGAATACCCCTAAGAACTTTTGTAATTGTATGAACACCCTTGTTTTTTTAAAGCACTACAACCCTAAAATAGGTGTAGGGCCCATATTTTTTAATTATTCAAAATAAAAAGATATATATATTCTGTGAAATAAACACACACTTAATTTTAATGCATTTGTCTATACTATTTGTATAAGACCATATGTTGGTCACGGATGTTATTTTCAATTTAATATTGACGTATGTGTTGTCTTATATGATTTAACAAAAGAGAGTGTAGGTGATTATCGATGAAAATTGAAATAGGCCACTCGTGCAGCCATTAGTGGATAATAAATTTTTTACGCATCAATGAATCAAATATTATAATATTTAGACAGTTTAGAAAAGCATGAGATCTAACAAAAATAATATCCGTCATATCATATGCAAATATATTATAAAGAATTAAGCGATCCTATTTCACTTACGAGAAAGAAATTTCTAGATTGATGCTAAGTTAGACTCAAGCTGGGTCAACTATATTAAAGAATGGGTAAACAATTCAGAGAATAGGTAAAAATTCAAATTTTTAGTTTGTTTTATCACCAATTTAGATAATATGACTAAATAATTAAAAAATGTGGGCCTTGTATCTATTTTAGGGGTATAAGTATTTGATTTTAAAAATAGGAGTGCCCATGCAATTATAAAAGTTTTGACGAGTGTTCCGTGCAATTTACACTATTTGAAACAATAAATAAATTCAAAAATAAAATAAAATATCAGGGACAAAATGTATAAAAATTACAAAAAGAAAAGTTAATATAAGAAAATATTAAAGTAAAGAAACTTTCCTCTAACCACATTCTCTCTCTCTTTTCTTTATAACAATCTAACTAGTATATGTAAAACTCAAATTCTAGAAAAATAATAAATAAAAGGGGTTTTATAAAATAAGAAAGTTGGTATGGCATGTAACTGTTAGAGATAGTAAGGGCACAAAGGTTAAAAGGAGATTTCGAATCCCCACCATCTACTCTTTCTCCTTATGTTTCAAATTTTCCTACAGTCCCATCCATTTTTTTACGAGACCGTACTGCTATCATTTTCACCTTTAATTTAATTATCTTTAAATCTGAACCATTAAACAATTTATGAATTCAATGGTTTAGATTTAAAATATGGAAATGAATGGTAAAATTATAGATAGGATCAATCCCGTTAAAATAAAGTACGAGACCATACAATCTCTTGTACGTTTCTTTCTAGAGAAACCACTCTCCTTCAACTCTTTCAGTACATTTCCTTTTCTATAGGCAAAATACTTTCAAGAACGTCTTAAGGGTTCGGATTAAGGGGATTTTATGTGTTTCAAGAAAAGCAAAACATAAGATTTCATAAGGAGATAGCATATTCGGGTAAGTTTCTACATATATATTAAGGAAATTCGTTTTCCTTTCTTAGATTAATGAAGGAAACCTAAAGAAATTCATTTTATAAAAGCTTAGGGGTTAGAGATATAGATTTGAGTATCCTTACTTTAGGTAAGTTACTCTTAAACCCTTACTCAACATCAAAGTTTCATACTTGTTAATGGTTATTTTGATTGAAGAGTTAGATGTAAGTTTAAGGATTGATTTTTGTATTGTTGATTGGAAAGTGTTTTGGAGTGCTTAGAGGCGAGTGTAGGAGTGCCTCAAAAACTCAAAGAACTTGAGTTGTTGATTGGCATTCAGATGCTCAATCCACCAGCATCCAAACGCCATGTCTGCTACAATATACAGAAGGTTTCCATTTTTTTCCTTGTTACTTTTTCAACCTCTTTTTTCATCCTAAAACATCTCTAATGTGTTTTTAAACAAGTTTTCCACCTCAAAAATTTCATAAAACTTCACACTTTCAAGAATTGGTTTAAATATTCTTATAGAGGCTTGAGTCCTAATACGGGGTTTAGGATGTAAGAAGCGAGTAATGGCTTTAATGATTGAGATTAGAGATTGAGTACTTGTTTATACAATTTATCAGGTGGTAGATTATTATTAGACATGTTGAGCACTTCACTGGAGTCAAGTACAAGATACATGATTGTTTGGTTATATATGCTAAGATAGAATTTTAAACTGGACTTAACTAAACTCGGACTTTAATTAAGTGTGTAGCTTGTGTTTGCCTTCAACCACTTACTAGTAGGGTCTAATAATATCGATAAGGCACCTAATAATCTTTGTACGACGCTATTTTAAGTGGAGTCTCACACTAAAAAGACCTAAGTAGATTTAGGATGGCAATTAATTACTTAGGTATTGGAGATGACCCAATACTAATATTTATGTATTATTTATATTGATTGTTTATAGGAGTCATAAATAACCTCAAGTGATGTTAAGACTATGTTGCTTGTTAGACTTAATAAATAAAAACTAAACTGATCAAGTGTTGCATTTAGTTTTGTTACTTGTGTATATTTGTGCCATGTGCTCATGTGTTCATGCACATGTCTATGATATCCTATACTAAGCACTAGCTTAATCTTCAGGGATTGTTATTTTCCAGTTGCGGTTTCGAGGTATAAGGACTTTGGTGATTATTATGTGTATGATGCGAGCTATGACTATTACGATTATGACGAGGAGGGTGATTATTATTACTTTGATAACGAAGCTGGAATGGTATAGTATAGATGCTAGGATTGAACTTATAGAGACTTTAAGTTATTATTTTTTTATTGTATAAATTTGATGCTTTGTATGGTTGATTGGAGTTGCCTTTGATTCCTATAGTTGATGTTATAGGTTTTCATTTATTTGAGCTATGAGACTTTAAGTCATTTATTTTAGAGTTTATCAAGTTTTAGATTCTTTAGCTCATGTTATTCAGTTATTTATGTTGTTATATTTAGAGTTTGAGTAGTTGATACTCCACTCCTATTTTAGATTTGAGGTCATAAAATTGTAAGTTAGCAGATATTATGATATTATATGGATTTTAGACAAGTTTCAAAATCCTTGATTATCATAGTATGTTTGTCTCTAAGGCTAACATGTGATAGAACTGTGACCACTTGGTTTTCAAGATGTTACAGTATGCATATAAATGAATGGTGTATAATTTTGAGCCAAAATAATAGTTTTTAGGTGGCATATAATTTGAATTTTCTAATGATTATATGGTTAAGATCACATGATGTTTGATTTGCTTGTAAAGTTATAAAAATCAATATCTAATATTATAATATATAGAGGTTTATCATTCAATAAGTCCTAAAAATCATGTTACAAGGACAAACAATATCTGATTTAGAAGCGATGACCATTTTAAGATTTTACCCGATCTGGATAGTTACAAAACATATTAGATCTTATTTTAGATTAAAAAGGGGGGAAAAGAAAAGCTAATGTCAAGAGCTTTCCAACAATATAAGATTTGTTTTATCAAACATCAAAAGCAAAAATTATACATAGTTTAAATTACTAGACATAATTTTTTTTTTCAAAATTTTAAAATAGTATATCAATTGAGAAAAAAAAAAGCTATTTTTTCAATAAATTAATTAATAAAAACACTAAGATGTATCAAAAGTATAGTATATGCACTAAATTGTAATATAGATATATATATATATATAAGTCATTAACTTTTCCCTTTAATGGGATACTAAATTGAAGCGACATTTAGAAAATAACCATATAAAATAAAAATTCCGATACCAAATTACCGAAAGTCAAATATATAGGCACTTTTTATAACTTTACCCTGAAACACTATCAACAACCCTAAAATGGAAATTCATTGCCCTTTTCCTTTATTTTTCCTTTTCTCAGTAATAGGTATAGAAAGTTATACAATATCCATTTACTTATAAATCTGTATTTGGAGGGATTATAGAAATTCATTACATAATGCTGATTTTCCTATCGAGCTATTATACCAGAATCCTTAGTTGTAAATCCCCATGGTTTCCATTACTTCAATAGAAAGAGTAAGCACAAAAGGCTCCACCATGCCCTACATACAAGCAAAACCCAACCACATCTACATTATGAAAAGATCTTGGTTAAGTCAAGAGAATGTTAGCAAAATTCCTTTTTGTATCAACAAATCTTGATGGTATGATAGAGTTAATTTGAAAGTGATACGAATAAATGCGATAATGGCATAATTGGTATAAGTCGTCATAAAGGCGACAAGTTTTAGTTCACTTTTTTAATAGCATTGTATATTTTCTGATAATATTTTATACTAACCAATATTTTGCACTATTCAGTAGTGCTACGAGAAAGTAAACATGTTTTTTAATATTAACTTTTGTATGAAACCCGGATTTGATTTACCACTACCTATTAATTATCACCCACGTCACAAGCCTCCTCATCTTTTCTTTTTTATTTTTTTAATTTAATTTAGTGCTGATAAGATTTCCATCTCTTATCTTTAAAAGGCAAGACAAGAGTTCATCCAGTAACCATTCTTGAGACACAATTAAAAAGATCCACTAAGCCATGATCTTGCAAATTGCTAAAACTTCCATATCTGTCTTCTATATATATATATATATATATATATATATCTATTTTATATTATTAAGGCATAGTGTTTTATTAAACTCCGCACCAACTTAAAATATTGATTTATATAAAACTAAAACGATTGGTCCTATTTTCAATCTTATTTACATGTTAATTAATCCATTAAATACTCCCAAATTACAACCGCATAAATAATATAATAAGTGGTATTTTCTTCATATATCTCTCCTATTCCACACTTCTCAACCAAACGCACGTCTTCGCTCATCTAACTCTCAAATCTCCATTCTCTCTCAACTTTTCTTCTCGTGTAGATATTATGCAAGCAATTACCCCTAGTTCATGATATCTTAATTATTGTTACAGATAAGTTGGCCCAAAAGAAGAAATTTTTAGTAGCAGACGAATGAATCAATTACGACAGCAGCTGATTGTTGATCTAAAATTTCAAAATCGTGAATGCTATCATGCCGTAGAGAAAAATCACGACACGAGAATCAATGGGAAACCGGATTAACATAGTCAAAGCAAACAACCATATCCTATGCAATTAGAATCGGCAACTCGGTGTACGACAATCAATCTAAAAACAATACGATAATTATAATTATAAATGGATTTATATTGAATAAACTCGACACAATTAACAAATGAGCAAACTAAAACTTTACTCTTGTAATTGTAAAGATTTTGTGTGATTGATAATTGGATATTTTATCTGCCAGTTCTTATCCGATTTATGCTTCGACAAAAGCTGTTTCAAAGTGGAGAATTAAAAGCTTTAATAGTTTCGTATATTTGATTAAAGATTATTTTGGTTATGATATTTGTCTCATCATAATTTGTTATAATAAGAATTTAAGTAATTTGTTTATTTTAGACTTTATGAACACATTCATACATTTGTAATTTGTCAGTAGACTTGATAGTTGTATCAGGAATTATTTTATATATATATATATATATATATTAAATTGTTAAATGGGTGCAATATGGACATGACTACTAAATGGATTGAGTATTCAAATATAATTAATAAATAGGTCAAAGGCACCTATATATGGATCTTATATGAAATATGATTTGTTAATTTAAATTACCAATCTTATGAATAACAAGCGAAATATCTAATAAATTGTAAGTATGCAATTGTAAGCTATTACCTCATTTTCACTCTATGAGACATGCATCATGGGAAGTAGAGTTAGGGGGTCCAGCGTAGATAAGGTATAGTCCAAAAATTAGGTTCTAGAATATATTCTATGATTCTTCAGAAGTTGAAACCAATCTGGAACATGTACTTATAAAACCAGGGCACATTGTGGAACTTACAAGATTTTTCTTTTACTTAATTGCTTATAATTTTATAACCATTCGTATTCAAATCGAGATTCAATATGACTTTTAGATATAAATTACAGTGAATTCAAACATTTCTTTTAGTATAAAACAATAACAAAATACAAAATACATAAACAAAAATTAAAAAAAAAAAAATTGATCTGTGTTTTCTTTTTTAACAAAAACATAACCTATGTTTTATCATGCTCTGTTAATTTTGATTAGAAACATGTGCCGGCTTTTGATTAGCATAGTAATTAATTTAATAAAATAATATTATTAAATATATTTTTAATAAGTTAATAAAAATAAAAATAAAAATATCACAGAAATACAATAATAAAATAATTTTGAAACTTAATATTGCCAATCTCGACCATACAACCAGGTTGTGGAGTTACTAGGACACGTCTAGTATATACTAAAATTTCTTTCCCCTTTTTTTTTTTTTTTTTAATTTTCTCCTAAGTTTGTGATGGTAGGCAGCAATCCACCGCCCCGAGTGATCATGTAACCCCCTTTAGGTAGTGAATGCTTGTCCATAATTAAATAGCCACCATAGAGTCATTGTCAGCTAACCCAAGGTCTAATGGTGATCAATTATCCCCAAGCCTTGAAGTGGTTGGTAATGGCTCCAATAAGTTTTGATATATCCTTTTAAGTTTTGCATTTCTTTTCCTTTTTAAAATTTTTGTTCAATTTTTACTTTTTTGTATTAAATAGTTTAAATAGATATGTTTAATGATATTGTTTTATTTAAATACCAAGAACCATTTGAAACTAACACGTTTTCCTAATTAAAAGTAATAAATAATAATAAAATATAAGTCATGTGTTAGTAAAAAGAGAAAACACGGGTCATTTGTTTGCAAAAATCTTAAAACACATGTTATATCTTTGTAATTTTTCTCGTACACAAACCATGCATCAAGTAAAACTGCAGATGTGATGAAGATTCAATCATGTGACTAAGAGTTGGTCCAAAATGGTGGGTAATAAGTTTCTTGACATGGTTGAAAATTTTTTTTCTTTTCCCAAATGTAATTATATTTACTAGTGATATTTTATAAGTAAAGTACATGGTAAACGGGACATACTAAAGTAATACAAGCTATCCTATAACAAAAAGCTTGTAGTATATGCGCCAATGGTTATAGACAAGTTTAAAAATGGTAAGCAATTACATCCCGTATCTATCTTTCAGGTATAGGCCATAGAGCAACTTATTGGACCATGCAAAGCTACATATGATGCTCGGGCTCTACTGGGAAGTTAAGTAAGATATTTAAAAGTGTGAAAAATCAGTAATGGGCTTAAGGCCTTGAAAACGAGGCCCATGTCTTCAACAACATTGCTATTTGCAGTATACAAGCTTCCCCATTCGCAACTATTTGCCAGAGTGGCAAGTAAGTTAGAGAATCTGCCAGATAAAACGAAAAACACACACATGAGACAGCCTGGTGTAGAAAATCAAAACAACTTGGAATTGAATTATTTCTGCAAATGCGTGTTAATTGTAATTAAACATGAAAAGTTTTGACTTGTTCTTTCGAGGCAAAAGAGATTGATTAACGATAATAAAATTTTAATAAGTCTAATTTTTTAAAGAAATACACATATTAAAATGTTATATATCACTCGTTGATCTACAAAACATTGTTAACATCATTAAAATATCTCTGATGATGCTTAATCCTACCTAACAAATGGGGGGGGAATTTAATATTAATAATCAAATTCGAGGAAAAGAAAAGGAAACAAAAGTACCTCCACTGGGGCTTGGCCTCCATTAACAAGAAGATCGTTGTCGTTTCCACCATCAGAAATCAACGAAAAAGGGTCGAATCTATTGGTCAATGCCTTGGTTCTCTTCTGCATTCCAATCAGGACGTTGTGCCAAGTATTAACTCTTGAGTGTGCAACCAACCCCACGTTCATGGCTGCAAAATCCTCCGCCCTGATGGCCAAGACCTCCCCTGGCTCCGCCCCGTCCAGCACCCATATCAGGCATGAGCAGAACCCTTTTGTTATCTCCGAATCACTATCCGCTCTAAACCTCATTTTACCACATCCATCCAACCCTGCTTCCAGCCACACCTATTCACAAATTATCATTAAACTAACATCTTCTGATTGTATGCCATGAAATCAACCTCGATGTAAAACTCGCAGCACATGCATAAGTGCATATACATAAGTTTTCAATTAGCTCTTCCGACATGTTTCAGTTATTTCACTTCTCTTTATTTCAATTTGGATTTCTTTCAAATGACCAGATCATATACACATGCAATTGGGTTCTTGTATAGTGAGATAGATGCCAATTAAATAGGTGTTGCATGTTTCAACATTCACTTGTTACATGCCGAAAGGATCTGGTTTTGACAAAGAATAAAGAAGGATCTGGGCCATAAGAAAAGTGATTCTTCTTTAAAGCACCTAGAAATTTACCCTGTTTAACAAAATTTGCATCAAAACTCTCCGATAACATCATGCAAGAGAATTTAGTACCCACAACACCATGTGCACAAACCTGAGTGGTGCAACCGGTGATTCGATTAGAGTCGAGTCGAGCGGAGTCCTCAAACGGAGGCAGAATCACCGCATAGTGCAGCAGCCGCTTCACTCTGTCAATGGGTTCTGTCAATAACTGAAATTCCATCACCAAACGCTGAAGCCTGACAGCAACTTCCGATTCGCCGCTGCATCCACTAGTCACAGGTCTACATGAGGTCTTCTCTGTTACCGGAGCGTGAGAAACTGAAACACCGTTCATCCCGTGTTTCGTAGTATTCGACGGCCTTGTATTTAAGTTAAGAACTTTAATCGGTTTGTCTTGAGAAACCAAGAGAGGGCAATGAAACGAAGCAGTACGAGGTTGAAATGTTGCTGCCGTTGCTCTTCCGATGTTAGGGAGGTTCATGATTCAGAAGAGAGAAGAGAGAAGAGCGTGACTGAGAACAGAAGAAGACAAAGGAAGAGGAGTGAGAAATCCGACAGAGAAGGTGGTTAAGGTTTGAGCAGGTAATATGAAGAGCCTGTTGAATAGGGGCCGATTTTGTAAGAGACTCGTTTTTTTTTTTTTTTTTTTTATGTGACGTGAGGAACGGTGGTTAATAGATGAGACGGCATTTTGAGGTGAGGAAGAGAGAGAGAGAGTTTCGGTGTCTTGCCAGGAAAAGTCGCGCCCAACTACCGCCGAGTCGTTCTTTTAAGTTTCCTATAATTTTATAACGTCAAGTTGGATTACGGCACGTTGCTACTACACTCGGCCTTTGGTGCTTTTTCAGTCAGCCCAGCAATATAATTAGCAAATTAGCCCCCGCAATTTCAGTGGTTGATTAATAGAGTTGATTAAAGTGAAAAGGGATCAGGAGGGAATGAAAAAGCTAGTAAAAATTAGAGAAAAAAATAGAATGGGAAAAACTAGTACATTTTTTTATTAAGATTGAGAGAAAAAGGAAAAAATTAATATGAGAGGAATACTTTTTGAATATATTCTAAACTATTCAATTACTATATTATCCAAAAAAAAAAAATGATAAAACCTTAAAATATAACGCTTCCATTGAAATTCAAAATTTTAGTGATTTTCTCTCTTAAATCACTCCAATGTGGAGGGAAAAAGGTTGGGGTCCATTTCATCCCATTTTCCTTTCATTTTCAAATAAGAAAAAATTTATTAAAATTATCATTTTCCATCCATTTTCCTTTCTTTTCTAAGTCTTTCATTTCATTCCAAGCATAGTGGTGAGAAGCAAGATAAGTAAAAATAACGGATTTAAATGAATATTGACACAAATATAATGAGTTTTCAATATATTTTTTTGGATAATAATTAGTAACGGTTATAGTTTTGTAAAAATTATTTTCAATTATTTGTTTTTCTTAGTCATTCTTTCAAATTTAAATATGATGAAGTGGAAATAATCTTGATTGATATTCCTATAATTGGTTGTGAATTACTTTATACACTTTATAGTATTCGTTTTCGTTTTCGAAGCCATTTCAAATTATTCAAAACCATTTCAGGTGTCCATTGGAGGAAAATAGGAGGGGAACAAACTTAGCAAACACTTGGGGGACCTCATTTAAGTAATTTGATTAATTAATACCTGAGAATCTTGTAGTTATTTAGAAAACTTTACTGGAAGTTTGAATTTCATCATCTAATTTCCACAACAACTTAAAGTCTTAAATTGAGTTAATCTAATAGCTTCGAAAAAAGAGTAAGAGGGAAAAATTAAAAGGAAAGTATATAGAAGGGAATAATTAGTTTATTTATTTATTTTTGTGCCATATAAGTTTTCTTTTCTTATTTAGAAAGAAAGAAACGGGAATGAAGAAATAGGGGGAAATAGTTGTCATTCGCCAATAGAGTACTCAGAAGGAAAAGGTCAAAAGAAAGGGAGAATGAAAAACCATCAATATTTACCTATTTTTCGTTTTCATTTGGATGCTTAACAATTTTACCTTTTGAGGCCTTGACCATTTTTTAAGTTTTACAGAAAGAGGAGTTTCATATTTAAATATTCCTGTCCATACATGATACATTTCAACTTCTTGACCAATAATGGTTAATTTAATAAATATGGTTAAAAAATTTAGTCATATAGTATAACAAAAGAAAAATTGGAAAATTACTTTAACTTTTCACTTGCTACCTTAGGCCGGGAGAAAGCTATCATCCAAAGTGATTGAAAATGTGAGACCATACTTTTTACATAGGAGTTTCAAGCAAATAATTTAGGGTGTACGTGAAGGCAGTTTAATTAAGTCGATATTTCATACTATGTTTTAAAAGTTAGTTAAGGATACCTTATAGGTCCAAAATATGAAAATATAATAAAATAATAACATTATAACTAAAAAATAATCCATTTTACTATAATACACTATGTTATATTAAACGTATCGGGAACGTGTGATTTAAATAATAGAAATTAACTAAATTTTAGAGATAAGTTATTCAGACTATAAAATTATGGAATGAAATAAAATAATATGTAAAAGTAAAATATGCACTTCGCGTATAATTATTATACACAAAAATGCATCTGTAATCACCTAAAGTACTTGAGAATATACATTATTAGCTAAAAATTTACAAGAAAAATAATAAAAACTATTGAAAATGATTAAAACTACAAAATCACATGGCATTAGGCATGGATGGCTCTTGGACAGCTGTTACTATGATAGATTAAAGGAAGGCACCTTACAAAGTAAGTTGAAGTGTGATATTAAAAGGGAATTGATGAAAAAGAAATTCATTTCTCATTCATGCATGTCGAGAAAAATCCCGATATCTTTCTATAGCATTCTTGATGTTCTAGGGTTATAAGAAAATTAAGGGAAGAAGAAGAAGCTAGGAAGAAATCCTAGGGAAAAATATAAAGGAAATAGTATAAACGGAGTGAAATCATAGAGCAACACTATACAAAGGTTTAAGGTGCAAACCACCCCTACCCAACAATGGAGGTGGCGTCAAGGGGCAACGATAATAGGATGGCTCTTGTAAGTCCAAAATTTTACCCAATTTTCTACAATCTTCTAAAAATGCTAAATTAAGTTCGAAAAGTATAAAAAATTTTATTTTGGGATAGTTTTGCATATAAAATTTTACATCAGTTTATGAAAATTTCAAGTGAATATATACCGTCCTTAAGAAATTGCTCAAACTCGTACTAATTTCTATATTATTTTAAATAACCTTATTGATGTAGTTTTGAATTAAAAAATTTTCTAGAATATCACCATATTATACAAAGAAATGCTTTGAATAGATTTCATCCAAAAATTATTGACACCTATTATGGAACAGATTTATAATGTTTCTTACTAAGCTTGGTGATGTGGAATTGAGGTGATATCATTTGAAGTGGAGGATATGTTAAAATCGATGGGTTAGACTGGAATTGGTTAAAATGAATGATATTGAGAGCAATGGAGTTAAGTGTTGATATGTTATTACATTGGATGAAGGATAAACTGAAGATGTTACCTTGGGTTTTGAACCAACAAGGAAGTGCTTGAGTAAATAATTTAGTGTAAATGTATAATTTTAGGGTTTGTCAAAAGGTTTGTTAGATGACTCATCAAAGGGTTATCGAAAGGTTGATTTGGAAAAAAAGGGACTTAACTGTAAGGTTAGAAGCTTGTCTAGAAGGTTGTTTGGTGAGAAAAGCCTAACTAAAATAAGGTCAAAAACTTGATCAAAGGGTTGACTAGTGAAAAAAGTTCAACTATAGCAGCATCATTAAAATCTTATTTAGAGGGTTGGATGGTAAAGAAAACTTAGTTGAAATGACGCTAAAAACTTAATCAGAAGGTTAGTTGGTGCAATAGACCCAATTATAACAACCGTAGAGACTTGTTTTAAGGGTTACCAATATAGGGAAACTCGTGTCAGAGACTTTGTCAAAAAATTCTTAAACTAAAATTTGGTATTACACATACTTTCAAGACCTTAGTCAAAGACTTCGATAGTAAGTTAAGTACCTAATAAATGGCCCAATAAACTTCCTTATATCCATTCATAACTACACTTAAACCATTAAAAACGAGCATATACATTATATTTAACAAAAACTAAAGTAATTGCATTGAACATTTAGGTACAAATTGAAGTTGACAAAACCAACATGAAAGATTATTAAGCATCATGTACCCAAGTAAGTGGAATCAATATTTTACTGCATTTCAAAATATTATTTTAGAATATTTGGAGACTTTAATATGTATTATTTGTGATTGTAGATTAGTTAAATGTGTGTATGTAATACTTGCGCTTGAATATCGTTTTGTTGATATGGGAGCTAAGCCCTATGTATTGTTTGTTTCATGATTATTGCTCGGGTTAGATTATCTGAAACTAGTTGATCATCCTAAAAGTAAATTAACTTCAATTCAACATAACTCTTAACTTGACATGTATGGCAATCTAGTAAGGGAACGACTAAAATTATCAGGCTAAATACAAACCCTTTGATTAGGATAGCTGAAATAGTCATATTTCTACACTTAATCAAACTAAGTGATAGGAGATGAGGATGCAGTAAATTTGGGAACCGTGGTTTGAAGGTAATCTCAAGTTGAGGGTGATAGGCTACACCAAGGAAGGACAGGGTCGACTGTATCTAGGAAATGGGTTCGAATTTACGGAAAGTCTGACAATGAAGATGGAATACGCGTAAACAAGCAAAATCTACGATCAGCTCTTAGGATGTGTTGCACTAAGGACTCACAAATCAACTCAATATGACATATAAGCTAACTCAATGAGGGTACTCATCACTTGGCCTTATTTAAGGGTTAGCATAAGAGTAAGAAAAGCTAAGTAAGCATGGGGATGCTCACAAAGGAAAATGTAGTATATTTTGATAGGGATGATTCTTGCATCTACAAAATATAAGGGTACTTGATAGGAATCGAGCTACTGGCCCTTTAACCTGCAACCAAGCTCTACTCCGACTAACTCCTGCCGAGGCCGAGTACTTCCTTGTCAAGTCAATCCTTATGCCGTATCGAATGACTGCCAATCTCTTGTAAATAGAATGCTAAGAAACGGGTGGCCGAGATAACACTCAATCCTCCATCATGCCTAACCACTTACTTGGCATTACCCTTGCTGCTATGCCGAGAGAGAGAGCCCGAACTACATAATCCATCCCTGCTCAAACAAGCCAATTGACCATATTGTTTCGTCTGCATCTTCTAATAACCTCACTAATACAGCATCTTTATATGTATAAGATTACGTGTAAATTCCACCCCACTAATTATTGCTTCTGTGAATATTCATTTTTACTCTTTTGTATTGTTGTACATTACCACTTTAGGATAACCCCCATTTTGTTTTTTCCCTTTTAGGCAAGTTGCCTAAAATTCTTAGGTATAAATATCATTTGATTTGTAAGCTACATATATATAGATTACAATTAATATAATTGAGTATTTTTCCTTCCCAATGTAAACACTCAACTGTTTTACGCCTAGCATCACTCTTATCCTTTCCCTTAAGCAAGATTAGGTGGTGAGTAACCTCACCGGACCGATTCGTGCATCATATCGAATTGTATCGTGAGTCTTCAGAAGTTTCATTGGTGCGTCATATCCTTTAGAGCTGTTCGTAGGTTTTGCTTACTTTTCATTCATTATTCATTATTTTCGTGCATTTCTCTCATTAACTCTCTTGAGCTTTCTGTAAGTTCAGATTCATCTAGTGACTGGCCTTATCAATTCTTAGTCACAGTTCACAACAGTATTTATATTCGAAAATCTAGGACAACCTACTAAATATGGAAAAGACAAAAAGGGTACTACCAAAAATAAGTAAAATGAAAGGAATGTTGAAGGGTATAAATGAAAAATTAAGAAAACATTTGATTTATGCAGTAGGTTCTATCATGTAATCGTTTGGCCATATGGCCAACAGTCGGTAGCGATGCTTCTAGTAAAACAAACAAAATTGTATAGTCAATTTCGTTATTACCAACCTGAGCTAAAAATTCTTCCAAGGTGAATTTAGCTCAGACATGCTTTAAGCAGCTTAGAATCAAGTTGGCCAAACTATTGGACAGATGAGCTGAGCTGTTGGTTATGTGCTTCTCAACTTAACATTCAAAGAGAAACATCGGGTACAAAAGAGTTTGGCTTGGCAATGTTAACAGGTTGGCAAGTTGAAGTAGATCGAAGCCCTATCGTGCGAATTGGTGAAGGAGATTGTGCTTCATTAAGTCTAGAGACCTCATACTTAGGCTTGAGTTAAGGGTCCTATGATTTGATTCCCATCATCCCTTCCGAGTTAACTAGGATTTGTGATCAAACCCAACTAGTCTTCACCATGCTCTTCGTCTAAATGCTAAGATTTGAGGTTCGTAACATTGAATACGTTAAACACTCCAAAGTCTTCAAGCTACTCTACTTGATATGCATTATTATTGATCCTTTTGAATATCTTGAATGGTTCATCAACTCAAGCAGATAGCTTGTTCTTCCTCCTACTAAGGAATCTCTCCTTACTTAAGTGCAACCATACTTGATCACAGGGCTAAAACTACTTAGCCTTCTTTCCTTTTCTTTTCTCCCTCAACTTTCTATCCATTCAATCAATGTGTTGGGTAACTCTTTGGTATATTTGTTGTAAGGAATAAGCTTTGTTCCTCGCTTCTAGGTCTTCTTTGTCAAGTGGTAGCATTGGGGTATAATCAAGAGGTGGTTTGAGGTTAAAACTATATTGATCTATTGTAAGTGAATTTTACCATAGGTAGCCATACATCCCAATCAAGTAAGTTCTTTTCTATTACAACTCTGAGCAGCGATCCTAATGTGCGATTCATGACATCTATCTTACAGTTGGTTTAGGGATGGCAAGAAGCACTGAATGATAGTTTACTAAAATGACTCAAGAATTTCAGGTCGTGTTTTGACATCACACTCCTCAACACTCTGTATAAGCGAACAATTTCTTGCAAAAATAAAAAAGCGATAAGTGAAGCATCATTAGGCTTAGTGCAAGGCACAAGATATACCATCTTACTAAATCTATCCATGAAAACCATAACTAAATCTTTGCCTCGAGTAATTTGGAGTAAACCGATGACAAAGTCCATGCTCAGATCAACCCATGGTCTTATTGGGATAGGTAGAGGTATTGCTCTCCTTTATTAAGCTCGGCTCTTTTTCTTCTTGTAGGTCACACAACTTTCGACCACACGATGCATATTTAGGCCAATAGAACCTCGCATTTAATAGCTCAAACATCCTTTCTCTCCAAAGTACCCAAAAAGTCCTCCATTATAAGCTTCTCTCACTAACTGCTCTCTCATAGAATAGGTCAACATATATAACTTACCACATCGAAACAAATATTTGTCCTTTACATTATATTCATCCACTATCTTCCCTTCTCTACAACGTCTATATATGGGACCAAAATGAAGGTCATATGGATACCGTTCCTTAATGCTCGTAAACCTTAAAAGTCTGGTTTGCAGCTCAGTTAAAAGTGTGTGTCTCCTTGATAAGGCATCAACGACCACATTGATCTTGCCTTACTCATACTTAATGACAAAATTAAATCTTTCTAAGAACTCTACCCATTAGATTTGGCACTTGGAGAGCTTCAATTGGCTCTACAATATCTTAAGGACTTATGATCGGTGTATATGATAAATTCTTTTACAAGAGATAATGTTGCCATGCATGAAGAGCTCGAATCAATGCTAAGAGTTTTTTTGTCATACATAGAGTAGTTTAGTTGTGCCCCTTTAAGCTTCATATTATGATAGGCAATAAGTCAGCCTTTTTGTATCAATATAGGTATAATATCAATACCTAATCAATCGCATTCAAGCTCAAATACATTCTTGAAGTCAAGTAGAGTTAAGATTGGGGCAGAGATCAATTGCTCTTTCGCTTCGTCAAAATGTCTCTCCTCTTTCTCTCTTTACTTGAACTCTACATTCTTCTTTGCTAGTTCGGTAAGGGGTACAACTACTGAATTGAAACCTTAAATAAATCGGTGATAAAAGGAAGCTAATTCATGGAAGCTTCTTACCTTAATACAAGAAGATGGGGTCGACCACTTAACAATAGCTCAAACGTTCTCCTCATTAACTCTTAATCCTTCTCTACTTACGACATATCCAAGGAATATTAATATGATGTAGTAAATCAACATTATAGACAAGGATGTCATCAAAGTAGACTACAACACATCTTCTAATCAAATATCTCAAAACATTATTCATCAGTCTCATGAAAGTGCTTGAACCATTTGATAACCCAAATAGCATTACCATCCACTCGTATAAACTATGTTGGGTTTTGAATGTAGTCTTCCACTCATCCCCTTATCCATTACGAATCTAGTAATAGCCTAACTTTAGGTTGATCTTGTTAAATACTTTAGCACCACTCAATTTGTCTAGCATATCATCAAGCCTTAGAATAAGGTACCTATACTTGATCGTAATGTAAGTATAGCATAAAGGCTAAGACATTTCTTTACATATCCTTTTTCTAACAGTTTGTTGACTTATCTTTAGAGCACAGTTGCTTACTCAAGATTCATCTAATAGGTAGGCTAGTTCGACAGGGAAGCACCGAATATTAAGTCAATATAGTGTTCAATTCCTCATAAAGGGGGTAAGCCTTCCAACAACTGCTTAGGAAACAAGTTAGCATATTCATCCAACAATTCTCATATCTTCTTATGTAAATCAATTTGCTCCCTTAACCCTAGCAATCTTCGGACCAATAAGAAGGTCCACATATCGGACTTAATAGCTACTCAAAGCTCGAAATGGTTGAGAACTGAGGCCTTCTTAGATCATTAGGTTAATTTCGTCTGTAGTTTACTCACTTGGTTAGGTGTCATTGGGTTCAAGGTGATCCTTCTCCCATACTTCTCAAAGAGATATGTATTCCTAAACCAATCATGGATGACCTTTCGATCGAATAGCTAAGGTCCTCTTAGTAGCACATAGGTAATACATCATAGAGAATCTCATATGAATAGTTCCTAATTGAGATTGGCAATAACACTTTCTCAATAACATGCAAGGCTCCTTTTTCATTTAGCCAATGCAGTTTATAGGGCCTAGGGTGTGATAAGATCAACAACTTAAGCTTCTGAATAATATCAATAAATGCTACTTTTGTACAGCTGCTACTTTTCTATGAGCACACGAACAAGTAATGTAGAGCAAGTAATGTGGAACAAGTTCTTTCATTTCTTCTCTTTAGTAGACATTTTAATGCTTAGAGTTCGTTAAACTAATAAGGTCAACTTGTCCAAGTCATTAGCATATACTTCCTCCTTAACAAGCTCATTGTCTTCCACAACATCCTCCTCTAGTTTAACCTCCTCCTCAGGTTCTTCATCAATGTTACCTACTTCTATCTTCGGGGGATCTCCTTTGACTATCATGGTTCATTTGTTTAGACATTAGGTGACCATATGCCCAAATCTCTAACACTTAAAATGCTTAATTTGGCTTGTCTTCCTTATAGATCCTTATCCTTTTTCAAATATTCTCTTGGGCATCTCCTAGTCGACAAAGTGACCTTTCTGCTCGATCATAACATCGGTTCTCTTATTAGACTCAGTACTCTGCATGGGTCAATTGCCATTATGGGCAAGTCGGCTTCCGTAAAGAGGTCAACTCATTGGAGGTCGAGTCGACTTATTCCTCCTCTGCCTTTCCTTACGTTGAGTTATTCTTATAGTCTTATCTAAAGTCACAAAATGTTGTAGCTTTACCACATCTCAAATTTTTGCTCTCAATCTAGTTAGAAACCTAAAAAATGTTCGGGCTAATGGCTCATTAACTTCACAACGAATTATGAGCATTTAGAATTCTTGCACTTACTCATCAATAGTGTTACTTCCTTGCCTCATCTCTTAAAGAGAAGCAAAATATCTTATGGATAGGTATCTGACACAAATTTTGCTTTAAAAACTCTCTTCACCGCAGGCTAAGTGCTAACTTCTCTATATCCATCTCTTATGCGCATGGCTTAAAAGTTCTTTCACCACATCACAGCATATCTAGAGAACTCTACGACAATAGTTTTGGACTTTATCATAGTGTTCGTATTGATAGAAATCAAATACTCTTTCTACCTTCTTCTCTTACTCAAGATACTTATCCGCATCTCCAGTTCCACTGAAGCTTGGAACTTGAAGTTTCACATGGTCGGTAGCTCGAGGTGCTGGAGCTTGCTCCTCTACTTCAATGAGTTCTTCTTCATCCACCTCATTCATCTTACCTAAGCCAATTCTTGTCCGCACATATCTTCTTACTCCTACACCTCGGTTTTGCCGAGCTAAGGGTTGCCCTTGCACTGGTGGATACCATAGGGAGCTCCTCCAACTTCAAGAATAGCTTAAGGAGTATTTTAAATAGCTTCAGCAAGTTGATAAGCTAATGCATGAATAGCTATGGTTAGGTCGGTTATTAGATTCATCATTTTATCAAATTGCTCATCGATGTTTCTAGGGGTATTTTGGGGTTGTCAGCCATAGTAGATAACACATCATCTCCATTACCAGCATTGACACTTAAATCAGTCATCCTACTTGTCCTCGTACTTATAGCAAATAGGCAACACTTGTATCTCTTAGATAACAACACACTCATGATCCTTAAGTAGTTAGTACACCAACTACATAAAACACACAGCTACTACTTACTCTATTTTCTGCAACTCAAAACATAGTAGAATAAAGCGTCGCACAACTATTACTATAGTAAAGAGAGACCACTACTTCCATTACTTACTTGAACACTAACAGCTACTTTACTACTCAATATACTTCAAACATAAATAACAACCAACGTAACAATGCAGGAACTTAACACAATAGTGGCTTACCCAAATGAACCTCTACTCTGATACTGAGATGATATGGCATGACAATGAAGGGCAAAGTTGATTGTATTCAAGGAATGGCTCCAAACTCATGCAAAGTCTGAAAATGAAGATCGAATGTGTGTAAACAAGCAAAACCTACAATCAGCTCCTAGGATGTAATGCACTAAGGAACTACCAAGGACTCCTAAATCAACTTGAAATGACATATGAGCTAATTTAATGAGAATACTCGCCACCTAACCTTACTTATGAGTTGGAATAAGAGTAAAAAAAGCTAAGCAAGCAAAAGGATAATCACAAAGGAAAATATAATATATTTTGATAGGAATGATTCTTATAGCTACAAAATATAAAGGTATTCATACTAGAAAATCTAAGACAACCTACCAAAATGGAAAAGACAAAAAGGGTATTGTCCAAAATAAGTAAAATACAAAGAATGTTGAAGGGCATAAATGAAAAATCAAGAAAACATTTTATTTATGTAACGGGTTTCATCACGTAGTCATTTGGATATGTAGCTGATAGTCAATAGCAATGTTGATAAGAATTAAGCTATTGGACCATTGGCCCACAACCAAACCTGAGGACTAGAGGGATTGGTAAGGCGAATCCTCTTGTTTTAGCCGACTCTTACCGAAGCCAAGTATCTCTTTGCCAAGCAACTCTGCGTGCTAAGCCACATGACTACCCATCTATCGAAGATTGTGTGCTGAATGCCAAAATGCTAAGATACTGGCAAAACATGCACACCTACTTACTCAAGCCCGAACCGACCACTTATTCGACATCTCCCTTACCGAGAAGCTGAGAGAGAGAGAGAGAGACCGGACTGATCCTTAGCCACCCCTACTTTAACAAGCAACCTAACCATACACTTTCTTCTGCATCCTCTAACAACCTCACCAATTTATCAACACCGCGTATACAGAACTATGTGTCGAATCTACCATATTAATCATTACTTTTCTTAAATATATATTTTTACCCTTTTATGTTCTTGTACATTACTTTTTTAGAGTAACACTCTTTTTGTATTTTGCTTTTTATGCATTTTGCCTTAAATTCTCAGGTATAAATACCTCTTATACTCGTAGCTATAAATTAGATTGATCATTAATACACTTGACATTTTATCTCTCGTAAACACCACTATATTTACGTTCATTTCACTCTTATTTTATCCCTTAAGTGAGGTTAGGTGGTGAGTAACCTCATCGGACTATCTTGTGTATCATCTTGAGTTATACCATGAGTCCTCAGAAGTTCCCTTGGTGAGTCATATCCAATGGAACTATTCATGAGTTTTTTCTTACTTTTCAATCGCGTCCGTCCTTTCACACGTTCCTTATCACTTCCTTTTCAAGCTTTTGGCAAGCTTGGATTCATTCAGTGACCGGCTTTATCTGTTCTTGGTCACGGTTCGCATTAAATGCTTTTAGCATAATAGACAAAATTGTACGATCGGTTCGGCTGTTGTAGAGCTAAGCTAAAAATTCTTCAAATGTGAATTCCACTCGAACATGCTATGGGCAACTTAGAATCAGGTCAGCTAAGCTATTGGACAGATGAGCCAAACTGTTAGTTGGGTGCTCCTTAAGTTAACATTTAGAGAGAAACACTAGGCACAAAAGAGTTTAGCTTGGTAATGTTTGCAGGTCAGCAAGTTAAAGTAGATCATAATCCTTCCGTATGGATTGGTGAAGGAGAACGCGCCTCACAAAGTTCTTGAGCCCTTGTGCTCAGGCTCGGGTTAAAGGTTTTGTGGTTTGATTCCATCAAAAGATGTTCTCCATTGCATAAGCTTGGTTTGATTTTGATTCGCATATAAAATGTTACACTTCTATGAGGTGAAGTCGCAATGGCCTCAAGGTATGAACCATCCTAAGATAGAAATTGACCTCACAACTACTATTGTAAACCTGGTTAACATAAGCTGAACCCAACTCAATTACTTTAAAGCGTCAAATTTGGTACTTATCTATTATAAACCTTTGGTGTAAGTTAAAAATGAATCCATACCTAAATCCATCCAAAATAACTAAGCTTTATATCTAATACTTAGCTTAATATTTCGAAATCAATAAGTATTTACAAAATTATATTTTGCATGAGAAAAGAAATAACAAATCTAAGAAGAGAATTTGTGAAAGCCACAGGTTTACAATACTTAGTATACACATCAATAGTGGAAACTAAAGCAACGCATAAGGAAACCCTATTAGTTTTCCTATAAGTTACAATTAACAATCAGAATAAGAGTGTAGCCATTTCTTCTTGATCATTACTCTTTGATGCCATTTTTCAGTCTTTTATAGTTAAGCGGTATGTATCACACCCTAAAGTAGTAGAGTCATAACAGCCTCACCGTATAAACCATTTTAAGATAGAAGTTGGCCTTATAACCGTTATTCTAGACCTGATCTACACAAGGCGTCTATGATTAACCTGCTTTGAAGTAAACAGTTTGTAATTTAAATAAATCATTTACCTAAGAAAGTGAGAAAATATATATATACACTAGAATTCAACTATTACATTTAACATTTACAACACTTCATTGTAATCTATTTCCTAGTTAATACATTATTCAGAAATGAAAAATTTTAAAATAAGAGCTTAGACCTTAAAAATATATGTCTATTCTTCAAATATTTTTCCCCACTCCCCAAAATTAACCAGTTGCAAGCGTCAAGATAATTATAGGCCGCTTCATCGCTAAATCCTGCAACAAGGGCTATAGGGATGTGAACAAACACAATTTAGTAAGTTAAGATGGAGGACTTAAAACTATACTATAAACACAAACAAGGTTATCACCCGATTTAGTTAGTTGCAATGCATGAACATACAAATGCCATCGCACGACGTTGTTCAGCCCATCGTGAGATTAGAGAAATTGCACCTACTCTAATCCGGTTTGAGAAGTTACCATTAATACAACAACTTACGACCAAACCTAAGCTTGTGCAATAAAGACACCGTTCCTCCCGCAACTACCTTCGAACCATTGACTTCACCCTTATTGTGACCTCCTCACCTGTCACTTAGTTTTATTAAGGATGAAGAAGGGACCCATTAGGCTATCCAGCGGTATCCCTTTCGAAGGAGTTGGTATTTGGCTAGAGAATCCTAGGTTTCCCCTAATGGGTTGCTATGCAGGTTCGATTTCTATTTACAAGTCATATATTTGTTAAGTTTAGTTTAAGGTGATCGATCATTTTATATAATACAAGCCAGAACAATAAATAGAATCACAGCATCACTCATAATCAAGCATATACACATAGCTAATTATTTAACAAGTACAACTAAGTATAATCACAAGCCTCCAAAATACAGCAACGTATTAATCCTAACTTACTTGGAATCTTTGCTTGCTCACTTGAAGTCTAACTTGCTCAGGCCATTGTCGATCATCCCTATAATACCAACGTTGTCTCAATTTTCATATAAGTGTTATAGATTAGTTTTTATCCTATAACACTTATTGTTATCTTTAGCTTAGGGTTTAATATGTCTAATTACCTAGATTCTCAAATCTTTTACAATTATTTTGGGTTTGGGGCTAGGTTCGGGTTTAGTTTCTATATCGATTTTTAAATTAGGTTTTGGTTTAATTTCTAAGTACTATTTTATATCCAAACCTTAAAAACTCGTTTCAACTCATAATGCGAAATTAATCACGTTACTTCTAAATATCCTAAATAACATAATTACTCTTAGTCAGTATTTTAGTCCACCCGATATACTTAAATCTTTATTAGTGTACCAAATTTACTACTGTTGTGAGAAATTTTTACATTTTTTATATAATTACATAAATTTAAGATTTCTATTAGATTTATTATATATCCCTATTATTTATATAATATCAATTTTTAATCTAATATCTTCTATTTATTATATTTCCAATAATTGCATATTATGTACTATCATTTATTATGTACATAATACACATCTAATATTTCTATCACTCTAATTACCATCTCCTAACATCAATTATCATTTCAAAATGTCTAAATTCATCTTAAATAAGATTTTACACCTAATTACCCTAATTTGCAAAATTAACTTAAAATTTATTATTTTTCCTTATTACTTATTTACTACATAATCACCCTAATAATTACATCTAACACCCTAAATGCTATAAGCATCATACTTCATTAGATTTCAACGTTCTAAAATATATAATTATTTACTAAATCAGTAATTAACCATTTAATTACTTAACCCTAAATTACCCATTTTATGTCTCATTTTATGGCCTAAAAATTATCCAAAATTTTCAAAATTCATTTTTGAAAAATGGATTTGTGGCACTATTCTATATCACTTAAGTAGTCTACACAAAAATTTTGGGTTTAAAACTACACTCCTAAGGTCATTATTTTGTAAACCGAAACATGCATGATTTCTTAAATACTATGTATCATGGGACATATTTTCATCAAAATAATATTTTTCATAAAAACTACATATAAAAATATTACAAAATAACAAGTTTCATAATTTTCTAAGAATATTTAATATTTTTACAAAATTAAACAAAATTGAGTTGGAAATTGGACTCACTTATGTGAGTGGCTCCGACCACCACCAGCTACCGTGGCCTTGTCGGCTAGTTTAGGCGTTGCCACCACTTTGTGGTGGTGGTAGCCGTCCACTCCCATGTGCACGTTTGGTGTTGGTTCTCCTCTAAGGCCCTAATTGTGCAAATTTGAGTAATTTTTTGTAATTAACCCAAATACTCACTAGTTCGGTCCTCTCTATTTTTCTCACTCTCTAAACTAACCAAATGAGCTTCTACAATTTTCTTTCTATTTATCTCTTCTTTTTTTCACTTTGTGCATTAATTAAATAAGACAATTGCCTTATCTCTTTTTTTTTTCACTTTCTATTTGTTGCATTTTAATTAGTTGATTTTGTTTCTTCAATTCTAGATTGCTACACCTCAATTCTAGATTTTTCCTCATTTTCCTTAATTAATTATGAATTTTCTTTAATCATTTATCATTATTTTAGTATATTTCGCATATTTTAAGTAATTATGCATATTTTTACATACATGTAAATTCATATATAGTGCAAATAAATATTCCTAAATATTATTTAGGTTATTTTATGATTTTTAATGTGTATATAATTTATCTCTGGCGATTTGTTAGTTTCGAATACATTTTACGTATTTTCGATAAATAACGAGTTATATACTTAAAATTTAGAAATTTTATAATCTTTTATTTTATTATTTATTTTCTTAAATTCGAATTTATGAGATCACTTTTACTAATACTTCTAACTTTATTTGATAATTTAACTTCGATCGAATCCTTTAACCAATCACCCTAAATTCTACGAGCCAAACTTTGGGCAGTTGATTGTGGGTCTTATAGTATGCTTGTAAGCTTACTCAAAACCTGCAAAACAAACTATAAGGAAATGAGTAACAACTTGCTTAGTTAGTGGGATAGAGACAAAAGTATGCGTCCAACATGAGACAAATAGGGTTTTCAACTAGGTTAGTTAGATAAATACATATATAAGCAAAAACCATCATATGACATTATCTGGCTCCATAGTAAAATTAGGAAAATTGCACTTACTCTAATTTAGGTTGAAGATTTTAAGGTCATGCACTCATAAATCGAAGCCTAATTGGTTATGCAATGAAAAACACCTTTCGCCCAAGACTGCTTTCAAACCACTGTCTCCAACCTTGTCACGACCTTCTCTCTTGTTACTTAGTTAGACAAAAGGTAGGGAAAGAACCATTTCAACCATCCTTATCGAATGGTACGTGTTTGGCTTGATAAGCCTAGTCATTCCCTTAGTAAGTTACGATACATGTTAGGTAAGAAGTTAAGTCAAGTTTAAGTTAGTTTATTATTAGGGCGATCAACTAATTTCAGCAATCTAAACAAAACAATATTCATGATATAGCCACAACTTAAGGTTTGGCTCCCATAATAGTAGTAAGGAATGTTCAAGCATATATGCAATACACATACAAACAAAAATTATAACTACATGCTAAAACACACCTAAGCCTCAAGTATTGTAAAATAATACTCCAAAATACTGCGAAACATTGATCCTACTAGCCCTGATGTAATGTTGCATTATCCTTAAACTTTGTGAATGTCTTCATTAATGATCCCTAAAAATTTAATACACAACTTTTTAAACTTTGTGTGTGCCTTCATTAGTGATCCTTAAAAATTTAATACATAACTTTAGTTTTTAAACACTATATGAAATTAGAATTCATTTTCAATGTTAGCCATGCTTTTAATTTGAGTTAGTGAGTTTCTTTAACCATTTGTTAAGTTTTAGTTAAATAAGATACATATTGACCAAGTTTTTAACTAGGTTTCTAACCCAACATCCTAATATAGGTTCTAATCTAAGGAGTTTCTAATCTCAATTCTAACTTTGGTAAGGGTATAAAGTCCATAGACAAACCACATTCTGACTTACTGTCCAACTTATGGTGTGATCAAGATATTCAATACTAGACGACATTCAAATCTAGTTTCTCATAAAGTTGCTGACTTTACTGTTACTCCTATACTTCATTACCTTACACTAAAATTCAACTTACCTTGAGTTATAAAACCATAACAAACTTATATTTACAACATCATAACAACTCAATTCCTACAGCCAGCTATTGCACTTCTTTACCCAAACTTCACTTATATATTAATTCCTTAAGAAAACCTTAGATTTAAGCTCAAATTTCAACTTAAACTCAAAAACCACCACTTAAACTTCAATTATCTCACTTTTAGTTGTTGCATGTTGATGAATACAATTTAAAACATAGGTTTGTAGAAATCCAACAAAGTTCTTTTAGAAAAGCTCACTACTGGTACAATATTTTCTAGAAAATTAATTTTTTTAAAAAAAATCCAACTACTTGATTTTGAGAATCTTACCACGTAGCACAAAAATATGATCTTTTAGGAGTTTACTCAAAGATTTAGATTGAAACTACAACAATTGAAAATGTGATAGAAAATTGGCTAACATGACGTTTTTCTTAAGGACCCTATTTTATCACTCAAAATTTCAAAATTTTAATTTGATATTTGAATTCCTCATTAAAAAAAACTAAGAAAAATCAATTTTCAAAATTTTTGAAAATCATTTACTATTTTTAGTAAATTTTAGTTAAAAACGGGAAAACTGAATACTTACCAAAACTTGGAGCATTGGCCATCGTTGACTGGTGGCCCTTTTTCAATCAAACTCCCAGCTAGCCTCTCCTTCAAACCATAGTTTAATTCGGCAATAGAACTCTCTCAGTAACATGCACTTCTAAGACTAGTATCATGGTGCGAACCATGACCAAGAACAGATAAGGCTGGTCACTTAATGGGTCCAAGCTTGCAGAAAGCTCGAAAGGAGTAATGAGGAAAATGCGTGAAAGGACAGTGATGAATGAAAGCTAAGCAAAACCCACGAATAGCTCCAAAGAAGATGCACCAATGGAATATCCGAGAACTTACGTCACAATTCAATATAACAAATGAATTAGTCTAGTAAGGTTACTTGCCACCTAACCTTGATTAAAAGAAAAGATAAGAATGATGCCAAGCATAAAATAACAGAGTGTTTACACTGTGAAAGAAAAATACTCAAGTGTATCAATAATAATATGTCTCTTGCGGCTTATAAATACAAAGGGTATTTACACCCAAGAATTTAGGGCAACTTGCCTAAAAGAGAAAAAGATAAATATAAGTGTTACCTTAAAGTAGTAATGTACAACAATACAAAAGGGTAAAAATGAATATTCATAGAAGTAATAATTATTCACAGAAGTAATAATTAGTAGGGTAAATTCTACATGTGGTCCTGTATACGTGGGGATGCTGCATTTGTAAAGTTGTTAGAAGAAGAGGAAAAAACAGTATGATCAGCTAACTTGTCTAAACAATGAAGACTTATGTAGCTCGGGGTCTCTTTCTCGGCATGGCGATAAGGGTAATGCCGAGTAAGTGGTTAGGCATGAGGAAGGATTGGATATTGTCTTATCCATTTGTTTCTTAGTATTCTATCTGCAAGAGATTAGCAATCATTTGGCACAGCTTAAGGAGTGACTTAGTGAGGAAGTACTGAGCCTCGGCAGTAGTTGGCCGGAGTAGAAGAATTCATCTCGTCAAGCCTTTTAGCTCTCGAGTTCCGCTACAGGTCAAAGGGCTAGTAGCTCGATTCTCATCACACCCCTCCTATAAAATTTCACTAATCTTCTTGATTTTTCACTATTCTTTCTTTGATGTACTTAATTATTCCTTCAACCCCTCTTCATTTATGTTACTATTGACTTCTTATGATTGCATGCAACAAATTTTGGAAGAATTTTGAGAAGATTTCCAATGCTTTGTTGATATTCCCTTTTATAATTTTCTAGAACTTTCCTTGTGGTGTTTTTTTTTTTCCTATCGTATTTCTAATTCCCAAGGTTTCCCTTGATTGATTCTATATACCTAGAGTTAGCAATCTATTTAAAAGAGTCCAAAATAAAGTGAAACAACAAATTTACAATAGTTGAGGCAGTAGATGCATGGGTTAGTAAATGTAGCTTTCTTCAAATTTTTGTTTCATATTCAATTAATCAATAATTGTCCTAGGATGATAATAAGTTTCACTATTTTAATCCACATCAAGTCACTTAATTAGTTGATATGTCATATAAACATATATGTATTGAATTGTAATTAACTAAGGGCACATATTTGATGCACTACATATGTTCAATGTATTTTGCATCCTTTACTCTCTCTCTCTCTCTCTGCTTCATTGTCCAAATAATTTATTTTTGAGAGGTCGTAAATTTTCAAGATCCCTTTCATACATTAACAATATTACTATAATTATTAGTTCTTTACTTTATTTCAAAATCTAGCCTTATAAGATTTCTTCCTGATGGGAATCGAATTACTGACCCTTTAGCCCACAGCTGAGCCCAAGGACTAAAAGGATAGGCACGACGAATCCTTCTATTCTAACTAACCCCTACGGAGGCTAAGTAGTTCCTTGCCGAGTTATCCTTCATGCCATGCAGTATGACTACCCATTTCTCTACAGTATGTTGAGTTAATGATTACTCTCTAGCACTATGCCGACCAATTACTTGGCATTTTCCTTATCGAGAAGCTGAGAAAGAGAGTCTGGACTAACTAAGCCATTCCTACTTGGACAAGCCCATATGTCCATACTTTTTATCTGCATCTTCTAATGATCTCGCCAATGTAACATCGCCACATGTACAGTATCATGTGCAAAATCCATTATACCAATGATTGTTTTTCTTGTATATTCATTTTTACTTTTTTGTATCTTATACATTACTTTTTTAGGAAAGACCCTTTTTGTCTTTTCCTTTTTGGGCAGGTTGCCCTAATTTATGAATATAAATACCCTTGTACTTATAACTATAATAACATCATATCATTCTTAATATACACTCTTTTTAGTACTTTTTTCTTCTTTGTATAAACATTGTTCGTTTGCTTTCGGTATCACTCTTATCATTTCCCTTAAGCAAGGTTAGGTGGTGAGTAACCTCACTGCACTAATTCATACGTCATATTGAATTGAGCCGTAAGTCCTCAGAAGTTCCATTAGTGCGTCATTTCCTTTGGAGCTGTTCGTAGGCTTTACTTACTCTTTTATTTTTCATTTTTACCCTTCACACTTTTCCCCATTAATCCTTTTTCGAGCTTTCAGCAAGCTTAGACTCATCCAGCAACTGACCTTATCTGTTCTTAGTCATGGTCTGCAACACCGAAGATTGGAAGGCTTAACGAGATGAATTCTTCTACTCCAACCAACTCCTGCTAAAGTCGAGTACTTCCTTACCCAGTCACTCCTTAAGTCGTATCGAATGACTGTCAATCTCTCGCATATAGAATGCTAAGAAATGGATGGTTGAGATAACATGCAATCCTCCCTCATGCTTGACTACTTACTCGGCATTACCCTTATTGCCATGCCGAGAATGCCGAGAGAGAGACCCCGAACTACATAAGCCATCCTTATTCGAATAAACCAGCTAGCTGTACTATTTTGTCCACATCTTTTAACAACCTTACAAATACAACATCCCCATGTGTATAGGTACACGTATGAAATCCGTTCCACTAATTATTACTTCTATAAATATTTATTTTTACCTTTTTATATTGTTGTACATTACTACCTTAAGGTAACACATATTTTTGTCTTTTCCCCTTTTAGGCAAGTTGCCCTAAATTCTTGGGTATAAATACCCTTTGTATTTTATAAGGCATTATCATTAATACATTTGAGTATTTTTCCTTCCTAGTGTAAACACTCTATTGTTTTACGCTTGGGATTACTCTTATCCTTTCCCTTAAGTAAAGTTAGGTGACAAGTAACCTCACCGGACCAATTTGTACATCATATCAAATTATGACGTGAGTCTTCGGAAGTTCCATTGATGCTTCATATCCTCTAGAGCTGTTCGTAGGTTTTACTTAACTTTCATTCAACACTATTCTTTCACGCATTTTCTTCATTACTCCTTTCAAACTTTTTGCAAACTTGGACCCATCCAACGACCGGCTTTGTCTGTTCTTGGAAACGGTTTCGCACCATCTTCGTATCAGAGTAGAGGTTTTGTTTGAGTTGACGTATGTATAACGACCCAACAGTATCGTTGTCGTGATAGGTCACCGTGTACCGTATAAAGGTCTATTATCAACCCCCTTGCTGATCATAGGCCTTTCATACGACACATAAGGCTCCTTCCACTCTACGTTACCACTAGGCCCATAGATAAGTAATATAGAGCAATTTAACTAAAATTACTTCAATGTTATAAATTAACTAATTGTGTGGGCTCGTAAGACCCACACCAAAACAATATTACAAACGAATGCAGTTCATAATGGAACTGCATAAAATCTAAATTATGTATAAATATATATAAAGTATCTAAATATCTAATACAAAATATCCTCTTCGCTCTCTGATCGCTCCAACCCGTCTCTACCCGAGACTTACCATGGGCATGCCTCGGCTCGGATTGATGAAGAGGTTCTCCTGCACCAACAGAAATCTATAGGGGAGTAAGCTTACGCTTAGTGAGATAAATGCCCTCATTAGTACTACAAGGCAGAAATTTATTAGATGCACAATCATATGAATGCATGAACAAACAGTATGCCATACAACGCATGCAGTGACCTAGGAACTGCATACGACTCAGAATTTCGCCCCCTGAAGTCGGGTTTTGGAGATAATTAACCGACCCAAACCAAAATCTGGGTTCTAGACCTTGGGTTTTATTTCATTTGCACTATCATGCTCATACCAAAACAAAACTCTACATATACACATATATATATACTTCCTTTATCAAAATCAAATCATATCCTTTAAAAATCCCAAGTCTAGTGGTGTGGTGGCCCCCGCAGTCCACAAACACAAGCCCTAAGCAGAAGCCACAAGACTCGGCCCCTCGCCGACGGTTGGCGTCTCTCAGCGCCTAGTAAGCCCATCAGCTTAAGACAGAGACTCAATATATATAATGGCATAGCTAGTGCCCAATCCTGTAGGAAACTCGTATTCCTGTGAGTCCCTTCCCATCTTCTGCGTGAAGCGGCAGTCGATGTTATCCGTATGCAATATGGGAAATGCATGATTCATTTTGAGTTCTTAATCATATAAGTGATTAACTTGATTTTCAGGGTGATCAACCAATTTCATTCCATACAATTCACAAGTATATTTTCATGCAAACAATTCCCAATTATTATATATAATTAACAAGTCATCACACTCATCCATAATTTCATACACATGCATCTCCCATATCCCACAAGCATCCAAATTTACAAATATAAGATTAGGTGCATCTACTTTACAAGCACAATCAAGTAAAGAGTCATCGGGAATTTACTCACTCTGCCATGTGGTTCAATCAAAGTAGTCCGGAGGCAAGTCGTCTCCGAAAACAGTGTCCCCTGGTCATTGAAATAATTTTTATAAGGAATTGAAGCAAACTTAAGAAACTATGTAAACTTTCCTTAAGTTATATTCTTAGCTAGTTCTCGGAATTTTTCCGGTTTTTACCTAAAGTTCAATCGCGTATAACTTTTTCGTTTTAAATCCGATTTTTATGATCTTATAGTCAATCTTCATCGTTTTCGAGTGTACTTTAACGTGATAAGGTTATATTTTCGAAATGAGGTATGCAATTCTATCCATGGGTCAGAACAGTAGCGTTCCTCATGTGTTGGAGTGTTTTTGGGCCTTGTTTGGTAAATGGGCTTTTGATAGCTTGAGGAATCCTTTGGGCTTAGTCTTTAGATTTTATCCTAAGCTTAAAATACTCCTTGAGATCAGATTTACAATTTTGATTTATATTCCTAAGGCTAACAACCACTTCTTGGGCCCTTTAGTGAGCTTAAGTTATCAAATGGGCTTATTTTTAGTTCAAACTAAGGTTCATGACTTTGGTGGGCTTATGGGCTTCAAAGCAACCTTTCTTGGTTCCTTAAGGTGCTGATCAGATTTTTATTGAAGGCCCATCCTAGAGTTTTAGACTTGTTTTGGGAGTTTTAAGCTTGGTTTTGAGTTTTAGGCTTTATATGTCTACTATACTTGCTTTAGTTATTCTTTTCACTTTGTTCTTTTACTTTTATCATATTTTTAGGCCTTATTTTCCCATGTTCCAGATCTGTTCATGTTGGTCTTAAGAGGTCCTCACTTGGTTTTTCAACTTGTTTCATCATTTCCTTAAGTTTAGGGGGTAGATTATGCACTTAACTACTTGTGTACAAATCTTAACTTAAGTTTCCTTCCATCAAATGATCCTTTAACTCATGTTCCACATAAAGAAAAAAAAGATCTCATACTTAATACAACTCCCATATCATGGCCCATGTCATACAAAGTTGGTTTCTTCATAAAACTTCATGTGATGGATTTTTCCTTAACTTAAATCTAGATTTGAGCATGTTTAACTAAATGGAAACAAAATCAACATTCAAATGATCATGGAACCTTCACGTCTAGCATGCTTACCCTTCATCAAAGTTCTCATTTCAAGGTTTCCTTAGCTTAAAATCTTCCATTCAAAGCATTAAACAAATGTCCATACAAAACACCAACTTTACATGCTCATATTTCAACTTCATGTAATGGTTTTAGGGTTTGTTTCTTAAAACGAATTTTTGTGCTATAACAACTCAAACCTTACTCATATCTTCAAGAAATCCAAGTCTTCTAACATAAATATTAATCCACACATCACAAGAATCACTTACTCGTCCTTAACGCAAAGTTTGGTGGTTGTCCACTAAGGTTCCTCTTAAGCCTTTAACTTTGCTTCCTCCTTTTTGCTTACCTTTTGAAACCCGAATTCTTTGGTCTTTTAGAAAGGGGTTTATGAAAGATTCTAATGGTCTTAGATGATCTTAAATGATGAAAGAAAATGGCACATGAACAAAGAAAAAAATGCCGTGAGTTGAAGCTTCAAAATGGAAGAAAATGGATTTTGTGGGGTAAAGTTGTTTCCCCTTTTTATGTTTGTTTTAAAAGAGAGAAAGATGAAGTGAAAGTGAAATTAAAAGTGAGAGAAATGGGGAGGAGTGCAGCCGGTTGGAATGAAGAGAGAAGGAGAGTTTAAATGCCTTGAAAGTATTGTCTTAAAGCTTACAAAAAGTCAACAATTGCAACTCTTGATGATGTAAGCATTAAGGGGTGAATAGTGATGTGTAAGAGGAAGTGATTGATGGGTGAATGACAAATGCATGGCCCCCCTTTCTCCCCTTTTTAGATCTGCCATGGGAAGTCTTTTAATGGCATGGAGTGGTCTTGTCACCTTTATTAAAATTAAGCTCATGATTTCTTGTGAAAATTTGTCCATATGTAGTATAAGTGAAGAGGTGATAAGGAAATTGTCTTATCACTAGATTTTGATAAGTTATCAATTGATAAATGATTCCAACTCTCAATTGATAAGTTATCTAAGGTGATTGGTTGGTCTACTTATTTATGGTGTAAGGCTTATGCATGAAGATAAGGGCATAGCCTTATAGAAAATTGTTTTAGGATTTTCATCTTACATTGTTTTGTGATTTATGATTTGATTTTTGTAGAATTGTGAAATTTTCTAAAGTTGAATAAAATTATTCAAACTAAATTATCGATTAATTATTTAGGATTAAAATTCCTTAATGGTCTTAAGGTTTAGGGTTTTAAGTAGCTTTAGAGCTCGCAGTTTTTCAAGCTCGGGTTTTATCGACAATTGGCTTTTGAATTGACAATTGGCTTTTGAATTTGAAAAATTTAATTTGTTCCTAAATATAAACTTAAGTTTTTGGTTTAGTTGATCTTTAGGAACGTTCGGGAGGTACTCCTAATCAAGTCTTAGGCCTACTAAAAGTAGGGTTTACAGTATGTTTTCGAAGTTTTGTTATACTCTATTTTGCATATGTGAAACAAAGCAAGTTACTATATTCATTTAAACACTGTATTATTAACTGTTAATTTCCTGAAGTGTTCATTTGAGCTTTGAATTTGTAAGAAAAATGACTGACCCGAATATGAATATTGGTATTAGTGATGATAATGGAGTTGTCTAACATAGACGATAGTCTTAGGGCACTCTCAAAAGTACTGACAAGAGACTTAATGAGGTAGCTAACCTCTTAGTGGATTTAACTCAAACTGTTCATGAGTTGTCTTACTAACCCACTAAGGCTGCGTAAAACACTCCGCAAATTACTCAGCCTATTAGAGGTTAGAAACCAACTCAACTAGTTCGAGGTGGAGGAATAGGTGGACGAATGAGGAGAATGATTAATTTGGCTGACATGGGAAACAAAGAAGATGAGTATTTTGAAGAAGATCGTATGTGAATCTCTAAAGCATTTAATCATATGAAACTTCGGATTTCAAGTTTCAATGGCTCCGAGAATGCTGATGAATATCTAGAATGGGAAGAGAAGGTGGAGCATGTGTTTGATCACTATCAGCATGAGGATTACGAGAAAGTGAGAATTGTTACTGTTGAGTTCTTCAGATATGCTGCCATGTGGTGGAAAAACTTCCAAGCAATGAGAAAACAAGAGAGTTATCAAGAGATTAACACTTGGCCCGAGATAAAGAGAATGCTTAGAAACAAGTTCATGCCGGAAACTTATCTTCAAGATACCTTCATCCGGCTATAGAAGTTGAGACAAGGAGGCTGAACTATTGATGAATATGTTAAAAAGTTTCAAACGCTCATGATCTGTTGTGAGGTAGAGGAACCACCAGCTTAAACTATGTCTAGATTTATTACTAGACTAAGAGGTGATATTCGGGACATTGTAAAGCTTCAACGATTCACCATAACAGATGAAGCTGTTAAGATTGCCTAAAGAGTGGAGAGGCAGAGAAATAGCCGAGTGCTAACCAAAATGCCGACTAGCTGACCCAGACAGGGAAATCACCAAACTCTACCTAGCAGAAAGGCCAATCCAACAATGAAATGCCGACCCGAACTTATGAGAAGGGGCAAGGGTTTAGGAGGAAAACAAGCCAGATCAAATGTTTCTAGTGCCAGTGCTTGAACTGAAGAACGATTGTCATCAAGAGAGAAGTCTCGAAATTAGAAGTAAAAAGTACGGATGAGAAATCTGAGGAGGAAGAGGTTCCTACCGAGAAAGAAAATGCCGAGAAAGAGCTGATTGAGGAAGACGTACTTGTTGAGGACTTAGATCAGTTACTCATGATTATCCAACGCACTATGAATGTGGTACCCTCACGAAAAAGAGAGAATTTGTTTCATACCACCTGTAAGGTGAATGATTACGTATGTGCCCTCATCGTAGATAGTGAAAGTTGTACCAATGTGGCATCAGCCGATCTTATTACAAAACTGAAGTTGCTGACTGTTGCGCATCTGAAGCCGTACAAGTTGCATTGGTTGAGTAAGAAAGAAGCATTACATGCCACTCGACAAATACTACTACTAATCACTATTGGAAACTACTCTAACCAGATTCTCTACGACGTATTACCTATGTATGCTTCCCACATGTTACTAGGTAGACCATGATTGTTTGACAAGAGAGTCATCCTTGACAGCTACAAGAACACATACATGTTCGAGAAGGATGACCAAAAGATCACACTGAACCCAATTCCGCTAAGAGAAGTTCATAAGTTATAGATAAAACTTGCTCATGGATTAAAGAAGGCTCTAATGATGAGTAAAGTTGAGCTCCGTGAGGTCATCAAAGTAGACGAGCCAACCCTTATGCTGATCAAGCGACTTTTAGAAATAAAAGAGTAAGGTGAGCTCCCTCAGGAAATCGAAGAGTTGCTAGATGAGTATACTGACATGTTCTTGGAACAATTACTTGAAGGATTTCCCCTTACCCAAGGCATAGATCATTACATTGACTTAGTACTCTCCGCCATACTGCCGAATAAGCCTACTTATCGGATGAATCCTAAACAGGCTTCTAAGCTTTAACACCAAGTTAATGAGCTGCTTGAAAGAGGATATGTTAGAAAGAGTCTTAGCCCTTACGCTGTGTCAGTGCTTCTGGTGATAAAAAAGGATAGAATTTGGCGAATGTGTATAGACAACCAAGCTATGAATAAGATCATGATCAAATACAGATATTTGATCTCGAGGCTAGATGAACTAAGTGGAGCTAAGATTTTCAATACGATTGATCTTAAATCCGGCTACCATCAAATCTGCATAAGGCTAGGGGATAAGTGGAAGATTACGTTCAAGACTCAACATAGACTTTACGAATGGTTGGTCTTGCCTTTCGATTTGTCACATGCCCCGAGCACTTTCATGAGACTAATGAACTATATACTAAGACATCTCATAGGGAAGTGTATCGTGGTGTACTTTGACGACATCCTGGTTTATAATACTGACATGCCGAGTCGCTGTAAACATCTCAAAGCAGTCCTAAATATCTTTCATGTCGAAAGACTATTCAAAAATCTAAAGAAATGTTACTTTTTCTAGGAAGAAGTGATATTCTTGGGCTATGTAGTCAGTGAAGGAGGCTTGCGAGTCAATGATGGGAATATCGAAGCAATTATCAAGTGGCTAACTCCTACAACTCGTGTCGACATGAGAAGTTTTTACGAACTGGCCTTATTCTATAGGCGATTTATCAGGAATTTCAGCTCCTTCGCCGCACCACTTGTCAAGTTAACAAAAAAGAACATTGACTTCTAATTGGGAAAAAGGGAGGAGAGGAGTTTTGCTAAAATAAAATAAAGATTGACTTTCGCTCCGGTATTAGTACTACCTGACTTTGATAAAATTTTTGAGCTAGAATGCGAAACATTAAGTATTAGAATAGGCGCTGTTGTAATGTAGGAAACCCAACCAATTGCCTTCCACAATGAGAAGGTCCAAGAACTTTAGTTAAATTAGCTCGTGTATGATAAAGAACTTTTGGCACTAATCTGAGCACTATAAGCATGGCAGTACTATTTACTGTTGAAAGAATTTGTCATATATACCAACCATAAATCACTGAGGTACCTGCAATATCAGACAAGTTGTTGAAGCGGTAAGTGAGATGGGTTGAATTCCTTAAAAGATTCAATTTTTTAATAAGACATAAGTAAGGAAAAAGTAAACGAGTTGCAGATGCTTTTTCAAGAAGGCATGCACTTTTATCTGAACTGCAGACTCGGTTGTTTGGGTTCGAAAATATCAAAGAGCAGTATTTTGAGGATCCACACTTTAGACCCATACTTGTACGATGTATTGATAGAAGAATAGTAAACGAGTACCATGTGGAGAATGGCTATTTATTCTGGAGCAAAAAACCATACGTACCGACATGTTCCCTAAGGGAGTTATTGATTAGGGAGGCTCACAGTGAAGGACTCTTTTGACATTTTAGAGAAAGAAGGACTTGTGAACTGTTGAATGGCCGATTCTTTTAGCTGAGAATGAGGAGAGATGTGTACCAAGTTATCAAAAGCTGTATCGAATGCAAAAAGGCCAAGTGCCAAGCCAAGCAAAGGAAAGCAATGCCCTTACCTGTTCCAATGATACGGTAGATTGAATTGAGCATAGACTTTGTTCTTGAATTGAGCAAAGGCAAAGATTCTGTAATGGTCGATGTGGATAGGTTCAATAAAATAGCATATTTCGTACCTTGTACCAAGACTAACGATACTTTAGCTATCGCTTCTCCTTTCTTGTAGGAGATTATGCGGATACATAGCGTGCTATAAAGTATAGTCTCCAACAGAGACCCGAAGTTCTCGAGCCATTTCTAGAGAACCTCGTGGCATCAGTTGGGGACTAAATTACTCTTTACTACCTCATGTAACTTCTAAATCGACGGCTAAACAGAGGTGATTAATTTCACTTTAAGATCACTACTCTGAGATATAGTGGGCAAGAACTTAGCTGATTAAGACGTTTGCTTGCCAGTGGTTGAGTTCGCCTACAACTAAACAGCACATAACACCACTAAGCAAACTCCCTTCCAGGTGATCTATGGATTCAATCCCGAGTTGTCCTTCGACCACGCCCCTGTACCAGTACTCGCGCAAAAGGACCTTGATGCATCAGCTAGAGCACAATCCCTTTAGCATATATACAATAAGGTCACTCAGTACATCGACCAAGCTATTAGAAGAATATGAGAGAAGACCAAGTGTAGGACGACTAAGTGATTCCAACTAGGAGACTTGGTATGACTACACCTCAACAAGGAACAGTTCCCAAGCAAAAGGAAGAACAAATTATCCACATAAAGTAAGGGACCTTTCAGATTCCTCTGGAAGATCAATGATAATGCCTATAGGTTAAAGGTACTAAGGATTATGGGGTTTCCGACAACTTCAATATTGCCGACCTCTGTCCCCATCACCTTAACGGAGAACCAACCAAAGATCATCCAGATTTGATCCCAAATCTAAATTAACCTAGAGGAAATGATGGGAATCAAGCTACTAGCCTTTTGACACACAGTCAAGCCTAAGGACGAAAAGGCTTGACGAAACGAATTCTTCTACTCTAGTCAACTCTTGCCGAAGCTGAGTACTTCCCCATCAAGTTACTCCTTAGGTCATACCAAATGATTGCCAATCTCTGGCAAATAAAATGTCGAGAAACGGATGGCTAAGACAACATCCAATCCTCCTTCATGCCTGACCACTTACTCGGCATTACCCTTGCCACCATGCCGAAAGAGAGATCCCGGACTACATAAGCTGTCCCTATTCGAACAAGTTAGTTGGCCGTACTATTTTGTCTGCATCAGCATCCTTACGTGTACAAGACCACATATAGAATCCGCCTCTCTAATTATTGCTTCTATAAATATTCATTTTTATCCTTTTGTATTATTGTACATTACTACTTTAAGATAACACCCATTTTTGTCTTTTCCTCTTTTAGGCAAGTTGCTCTAAATTCTTAGGTATGAATACCTTTTGTATTTATAAGTCGCAGGAGACAGATTATCATTAATACACTTAAGTATTTTTCCTTCTTGGTGTAAATACTTTGTTGTTTTACGTTTCATATCACTTTTATCCTTTCACTTAAGTAAAGTTAAGTGGCAAGTAATCTCACTAGATCAATTCATATGTCATATCGAATTGTGCCATGAGTTCTTGGAAGTTTCATTAGTGCGTCATATCCTATGAAGTTATTTATGAGTTTTACTTAGCTTTCATTCGTCATTGTTCTTTCGCGCATTTTCCTCATTACTCCTTTCGAACTTTCTGCAAACTTGAACCCATTCAATGACAAACCTTATTTATTCTTGGTCACAGTTAGCACCACTTCCCCTATTCTCTGTAATCTTGTCATAAATTCTTGACTCCAATGGCTACTTTTACAAGCATCCTAAATTAGGTGCTCATATCCTAATTGTTAAACTTGCAAGGTCTCACATGAGATGTTAAACTTCTTAATTCAAATTAGACTAAGCACAGTTTCTCTAATCTTTCGATGGATCGGATAACATTATACGATGACACTTACTTGTACATGCATTATATTTAACTAAATTGCTTGAATATCTTGGTTGCTTTGTGCCAAATACATACTTTTATTTCTATTTCTATTTCTGTCTTATTTACTGAGTAAATTATTGTTCATTTCTCTAGAATTTATTTTAAAAGTTCAAAGTAGATTTATAAGCTCATCAACCAATCTTAGGATATAGAAAATAGTGTTGAAGAGTGAGGATTAAGAAGAATTGAATTATCTCTTATTTCATTTTGTCGATTTTATTAATTTTTTCTAGAAAACTACTATAGTTTTCACCTTTTGGTTTATATATTAACTAATGTAAACTTATGGATTTTGTGAATTCTCTTTTTAAATGTAATATCTTTTCATACAAACACCATCTTGTAGATACTTTTAAGTTTTCAAAAATTATACCAAATGTCTTTTATGAAATTCAATTATTTTGAAATATTTAGCTACAGGTGCATCCAAATAGTTATTTTAAAGGATCGCGCCATAAGTTTACATCAAATAGGTTTTTAATCGAACACTTTAAAGTGGTTAAGTCAAGTACATTTGGCGTAAACTAAGTCTATAATGACAGTTATGAGACTGGTTTTTATCTTAAAATGATTTATAAGGTGAGACTATTGTGATACTATCTCTTCGAAACGTGACAAAAAATAGAGAGAAAAGTTAATTTTGGAGGAAAAAATCGGCATAATTATTTCCTTCAAGAAAGGTTCTAACGATATTAACACACTACGAGAATAAATAAATAGTGTAATAAGTACAACTAAAATTTTAACATTTAAAAACATAATCAATATTTAAAAAAATTATTTACAAATATATATCAAAATTTTATTAATATTTATATATCATTTATTAATTCACGTGATATATTAATATTATTAAATTATTTTAATTTTCTCCGCCTTTAATAATGTTTGAGGATAAGGTTCAAATAGCCCTTTGCAAGTGGAAAAGGTGGTCAATGAAGTATAGTCTTCTATACTATTTAAATAACTATCGTACCACTAATTTATTAAGAAAAAAAAGTTATTATTTGTACTTTTAATTTTGGTGGGTTACAATGTAGTGCTTATTGCTTGAAAAGATGTCCAATTGAATGCCTCCATTTATTTCAATGTTAGCAGACATTAAACTAAACTGGGATGGATGGCAACTTTTTTAATTCCATTTTCACATCAAGAACCCCATCTTTTGGTTGTACAAACTTAGTAGTAACTAATAAAGTTTGCGGTTCATATAAAAGCTCAGGTTATTATTAAAGATTCAAGCTTCGTATCTATTTTATTTAATTTTTTTTCTCATTTCAGCTTCATTTTAAGTCATTTCGTTAACATACTTAGTGTTTTTATGTTAAACTTTAAATTTTGTTGGACACGCATGATTAAGTATTTATTGGTTTATAGATGGATTTAGAGTTTGTTTTATGGTTATTTGTAGCATGTGTGGCTTGATTGTTTTATTTGACGCTCATTATAAATCTTGACGGCCCATTCAGTGCGTTAGAATGAAATTAAGGAAGAATGGAAATTGAAATTTATTGGTAATAGAATAGAAGGGTAATGGGCACTTCACTATTTAGTTAAACAAAAATACAAGTGTACAACAAATCCATAATAAGATATTCAATAATTTTATTGTTCTTAACAAAGAAATAAAAATTGGAAAAGAAATGTTATAATTGGAATTTGACACTTTTTTTTTTTCTAATCACTTCAATTTAGCGGAAGTTAGAAATCCTAACTAGTTAGATTACGTTTCCTATAAATTGATTTTGTGGTGTTGTCCTTTTCACACTGTTTTCAAATAATGGTTATGTGGGGCTTGGTGCGTGATGTTTGAATTTAGCACAAATGGTTTGAGATGACAAGTGCAAGTTTGTCACCATGACACTCTTTCCTCTTTCCTTATCTGGATAGACATGACACCCTCTCTGATCCGATTCATGTAGGTGTGCACTTGGCCAGAGAAGAAAGACATTTGCTTATGAACTGAAGTCTTCATATGAGAATCTTCAAAGTATACAATTTAAGGCACCACCAATAAAATCAACATATTAGTGGAATATCATTATGATAATTGACAATTATCATATCATAATACATACACGTAATAAATCCACCATCTGCAAGTTTATAAATTATCCATTTCTTATCAACTATTTTTATTTTTATTTTTTATTTTTTTTATGAGAAGGAGGATTTGACCATTTTCTTTTACCTCATGTAATATTAAATATTGGTCGAATCAAATCTAGATCTAACCCATGGACCCATCCATTAAAATGTCTTTACTGTTTAGCCCGAACCTTTTTGGGTCTAGTCCGGTCTAGATTAGCTTGAAACCGGGGAAGCCAAGGAACATCCCTATATCTATATAATACTACAAGTATCACTAGGACCGAGGTTCATTAGTTATATAAATGTCGTTGAGACAAAGGCATTTCCTCTTTCTAAAAAATTTCTATCTTTGAAATATCCCGGAACATGCAGTATGGGATTTCGAATCAGGCAACTGGTGACTGGTGCACGCAAAAACACACAGTAATCGTGGAATGGAGTAACGCTTAACAGTGTTGTGGTGAGGAGATATTATTTATTTGTTTGAAATTTGTTGTTCTATTTCCTCTCATCCTCCAAGGACCAATAAATCCCAAGGACTCAGGAGCGGGGAGCTATTAAAATAAAGCAGCCGCCTCAATTATTGGATATAATATGCATATAATTTAAGACGATCCACTCAGCCTCAACGCTTTTCAATATCAAATGTTCCGAGAAACATTTACTTTTCAGCACAAAGGCAGTAACAAAATGGGAACTTTTGTTTTATAAGTTTCTGAAGGACATTTTTATGAATAAAAATTATTGGCACATATGATACATGAGAATAAATTTGAAATACAATTACGATGGTAGGTTTTATTATTTTTTTCACTTTTAGAAGTATTTATAGAAACTAGAATCACGATTCTATTATTTCTTTATTAATATAAAATTATCTAAATAAACATAGACATAGTCTTAAAATCTCCTTCACATTCTTGAAAACTTGAAAATTAGAAAAAGAACAACACCTCTTGTAAAAAAAAAAAAAAGAGAGAGAGAAATTACGGACAAATGAAAATATAGCAACGCCTATACTATCGTTCAATCTTGTGAAAAAGTGTATATACCTTACAAAACCATCATTAAATCTTCTTGACTATTTTTAAATCGAAGCACTTTTCATATTCTAAAAGTTTTAGCAATGATTTAAAACATCAATGTAAATAAGCTAAATTATTCGTCTATTATTTGAAATTAGGTCAACAATTACTTGCATTCAATTATAGATTAGTGAAGTCCAATTCGAACTCAAACTACTTGAGTAATCAATTGGGACGAACTTGATCTTTATAATATTTTGTTCAACTAGCTCCTAAGTCTAATTCAACCTACATCAAGTAGAAATATTAGTTGAATTTGAATCAAGCTTGGATATTAATATTATCATAACTATAGAAAAATATTACTAAAATAAGTCCAGAATAAATGAGTATAATCTAGTTAAACTCAAGCTTGTTAAGTATATTATTTCAAATCGAGCTCAAGCTTTGAAATTTCTAATTAACATTGAATTCAAGTTCAAGTTTAAGTTTAAGCTCGAGCTCGAGCTCAATATTATATCGTCGTAACTCGACTTATTTATAACCTTATACACATATATGAAAACTCTAAAGTAAAAAATCATGCTTTAAGGCTTTGGAAATATATATACACTTAACCAAAAGTTTTAAATGTGAAATTACAATCACGTAGGACTAATTATTCTATATGTATTTTAATTAATTTTACATCAACATTTAGATAGTTAAGTTTAATAATTAAAAAATTTAGTATTTCCCCGTTCTCTTAAGTAGAATTGGAATTACATTATCTTTTATTCCTTATTACGGCATTTACTTTATTTTTTATCTTTGGATCGTAATTCAATAAGAATCTCAAGATTCCTTATTTGAGCAAAAAATCACAATTCCATACAAAATTTCACATTTTTCCCCAAAATGACCTCATTCCAATTTATGACCACCACCACTGTAAGACCTATAATTAGGTATTCGGGGTTCGATGAGTAGAATTTAAGGCGATCGAGTAAATTGTTCGATCAAATCTAAATTTTACGACAAAGTTAAGAATTTTAGTAAAAGTAATTCCGTGAGTTTAGATTTAGGAAAATAAAAAATAAAATAATTAATTATTATAATATTGAATTATATGTAAAATTCCTATTATTTATTAAAAACTCGTAAAACGAGTTTCGATAACTAACGAATCGATAGAGATAGATTATATACATACTAAAAATCATAAAATAACATAAATAATATTTAGGAGTATTTAATTGTACGATATATAAATTTACATGTAGGTGAAAATACGCTAAATATGCCAAAATAATGTTAATTAATTAAAGAAGATTCATAAATAATTAAAGAAAAATATAGAAACATGAGGAGATGTCTAGAAAAGTGGTGTAGCAATCTAGAAAAGAAAGATGGAAATTCAACCAATAAAAACGAAACAAATAGAAAGCAAATTTGGAAAAGTATAAGGACATTTAGCAACTAAAAATTGGGGAAAAAAAAAACAAGGAAGCTCTATAAATATCCCAATTTTTTTTTTAAAGCTCATTTAGGTAGTTGGGAATCTGAGAAAATTGAAAGAACATTAAAAAGAAAGAATTAAGGTTTTTTTTACAAAATTTAGAAAAATTTGTACAATTAAAGCTTTAGAAGAAAACTCACACCCGACAATCACTTGGAAATGAACGACCACTACCACACCACCTTACTCCTACCAACAGACTCGTAGCCACTACTGGTGGTTGGAAACTAATCGGTTGAGTAAGTCAAATTTAAATGTGATTTTGTTTAATTTTGTAAAAATATTAAATATACTTAAAAATCATGAAATTTGTTATTTTGGGATATTTTAGTATGTAAATTTAGGGAAAAAAAATTGATGAATTAATGTATAGAAATATACTGTCCTTAAGAAATCTCACAAACTTGAACTTTGTTCAATTTAGAAATAAATGACCTTAAGAATGTAGCTTTGAGCTCAAAATTTTAGTATAGACTGGTTAAAGCATTTAAAACAATGCTATGAAACCCTTTTTCATAAATGAATTTTCAGAATTTTTAGGCTTTAAAATGAGTAATTTTTTACTAATTAGGTAATTAAATGGATAATTAATGATTTAGTGTATAATTATATGTTTTAAGATGTTGAAATTTGATGGAGTATGATATTTGTAGCAATTAAGGTGTTAGATATAATTTTAGGCGTATTATATAGTATATATGTAATAAGTAAAATGATATATTTTAGGTTAATTTTTTAATTTAGGGTAATTAGGTATAAATTTTGATTTGCAGTGAATTTAGATATTTTAAGATAGTTGATATTGGGAGATGATACTTGAAGTGATAGGAATATTAGATGTGTATATTATGTACATATTAAGTGATAATGTATATTATATAAGCATACGAAATTAATGAGTAGAAAAATATTAAGTTAAGATTTATATTATAATAATAATAGGAATATATATAAAATCTGGTAAGAGACCTAAATTTAGGTATTTATATGAAAAATGTAAAACTTTTTTACATCAGAAACTAATTCAATAGTTTAATTAGAAACATAGTACATTGTACTAATCGAAATACTGATTATGAGCTATTAATTAGATGAATGTCACATTTTAGTTTGGAAAGAATTCCTAGGGTTTATAAATAAAAATAATAAAACAAAACTGAATTCAAAGATTGATTCTGAAATTGAATCAGAAATTAATTTGATACTGATTTGGTTATAGGAGATATAGAATTTAGATAAATGCATAAAATTATAATCCCAAACTTAAAACCCATGATTTAAAGCTTATATGTATATATATATACATATGTATAAGTGATCACATTACATGTAGATTATTCCTAGATTAGAATCTAATTCAGAAGCTAACATAATCAAAACAAGAAACAAATTCAAAACCTAACTGAATAAGGGAAATAATTCTAAAAGACTTAGATCTAAATCACTAAATGTAAGAAGATCATAAACCAAGATATTTATAATTTAAATTACATAACAAAACATATCTATAGTAGTTATGGGAAACTAAACCAACATTTGTGTTATAAGGATTATTAGCAATGGCCTGTGTGAGTCACACCTCAAATGAGTAAACGAGAAGTTCAGGTAAGTTGGGATTGATAAGTTACTATATTTCGGAGTACTAATTTGCAGTACTCAAAGACTTGAAACTGTACTTGATTGTACTTGTGAGATAGTTGGCTATGTACATGTACTTGTTCTGAGTTAATAATATGATTCTGATTTGCTACTCTAACTTGTATTTATGTGATTTGTTTGAAATAATTGAACACCTTAAACTAGATTTAACTAAATATTTAACTCATAAATCTAAACTGGACTTCTATAGTAACCCATTAGGGGAATATTAGGATTCTCCAGCTAAATAATGACCCCTTCGAAAGGGATAGTGCTAGATAACATAATTGATCCCTTCTTCATTCTTAATCGAATTAAGTGACAAGTGAGGAGATCGCTGTAAAGGTGAATTTAATAGTTCAAAGATAGTCGAGGGAGGAGCAGTGTCTCTCTTACACAAGCTTAAGTTTGACCATGAACTATTACATTAAATGGAAACTCCTCAACCCAAATTAGAGTGCATGCAATTTCTTTAATCTCACGACGGGCCGGACAACGTCGTGCGATGGTATTTACTTATACATGTATAACATCTCACTAAATTGGTTGATAACCTTGCTTGTGTTTGATATATAATTTTAAGTCTCCATCCCAATTTACTGAATTATGGTTCCTCACATCCCTATAAACGTTGTTATAGGTGCTAGCTAGAAAGCGGCGTACATTTATCTTGAAGTTAGCAATTGCGAAATCCTAGGGAGTGAGAATATAAAACCAAGGATATGATATACTCATAAGTTTGGATTTTATCTTTACAGTTTTTTATGTATTTCTGAAGTAAATAATGTTCAGGCTACTAGATCTTATAATATGCTTAGATTATTTTAGAATAAATATGTATTCCTTATAATTTCATAAGTAAATAACATGTTTATTTATAAACTATTTATTTCAAAACAGGTTAGTCATGGATACTTTATGTAAATGATAGGGGCTGAAATGTCAACTTTTATCCTAGAATAGTTTCCACGATGGGATGTTATAATTTTGTCTCTTTGGGGCAGACCACCTTACCACCACCATAACCAACCACCGCCATAACTAACCATCACCGCCGCCACCACCATCATCTTCCCCATCACCACTTATTTATTTTTAAGTTGCTTGTTAATTCAACTAAATAAAATAATAAGTATTACACCCTTATTATATTTCTTAGGAACTTCGATTACATTCCCTCTCATTTCATTTAGCAAAGTCAACAGACCATACAAAATGATTGCTTTGGTTAAATTAAGAAAACATCCTTAAAAAACACAAAAAGGTTCTTGGTGCACTTATACCCATAATTTAAAAATTTGGATTTAGATTCATCGAAAACTAACAGTGTCATGCATATACACCATTTTGACAATTTAATTTTTTTTTTTTTGTAACACAATAAAAATAACAATAAATAAAGTACTTAAAAAAATGATAAATAGCACAAACCTAAGTTGTAAGGGATCGCTAACGCCACCCATAAAATGCTGCTAGTCTTAATTTAAAGGGCCAGTAGTTTTGAAGGCTTGTAATTTAGCATCTAATATAACACAAGACAATTATAAAAGGATTTGATAAATAAAATTGATATAAGTAATAAATGGATCAAATTTATTTGGATTTGTTTATAAATATGTCAAGCTTCAAGTTCGATATCTTGACTTGTTAACAAACTTACTTAATAAACAAGCCTTATATATCTCTATATATATATATATATATACATACATACATATATATATATATATAGAGAGAGAGAGAGAGAGAATGGGGGAGTGAAGGGGAAGGGAGAGAGGTGTACAATTACAAACTAGAGAATTAAGCATGTGTGTATATATATATAATAGTTATTAAAATTGCAACTTTACCCATATGATTTTATAAATTTACGATTTTAAAAGGTTTATTCAAGTTAAATTTTGACATAATATTGTTTTTGTATACATTGATAAAATTGTTAGTTTATACATTAAACTTGGTAGAAATTTATATTTTTAATTAAGTTTATTGATTCTACTTACTTGAGCCAAGTAGGCAAAACAATAAAAAATACAATTACACTTCTACGAGCTTATCAATTATTTGGAAGCTACATAATCTTGATCATCTCATTTTAACTCTTTTTCCTCTCTCTCTCTCTCTCTTAGTTCATTTTTCAACATAGCTTTCACTGAAGTTCTATTTCCTGCTACAAAGATCCTTTTCCTTCCAATTTTTTTTTTTTTTCCTTTAAGAAAAAGGAGGATTTTCTAGGCAAAATCAAAGACAGGCAAGAGATTTGAGTAAATAGTAGCAAAAATGTAAGGGATGGATTTCCCTTTAAAAAGACAATTTATAAAGAGAAACCCTACAAGATAATCCATTTACTTTAGCTTATGTTATCAATAATTTAAAATGAGTTGAAAAGTATGATTAACTTTTTTTTAAGAGAAAAAAGAATTTGATTTCGACTTCTCTTATCTTTCTTTTGTACATATAAAATTATAGATCAAGAGTTTTTTTTATAACAAAAGAACTTAGTTTCTGTCTTTCTTTATTTTAGTTATGTATTTTAAGTTTTCATGACTACTGTAAGCATATCTATACTTTTTGAAAGTTATTTTATATAAATTTTAAAAATTTACTTTTTAAAGTTCTGATCATATGTTCAAATTCTACAAATTCTCTAGCAATTTCAAGTAACATTATAAGTTTGATAACATTTATACATACATATATATGTATATAATCATCTATTGTTAATAATTCGCCATTAGTCTTATTAAATGTTGTCATTGACTTGATGATTATCATTCCTATTCATTCTAACTCCAAAATTGTAAGAATAATACTCTTAACATTTTCTTTTCCTTGTATATCCTAATCTCCAACATTTTTTAAAAACATAGTATACTCCACGTCAAGTTTTATTTTATTTATACACATTGATACTTTATTAAATCGCATCTTTTATAGTGAAACTACTTAGAATACTTAGTGAAAATCAAATAAAATATATTAAGAAACTTTATGTTTGAGTTAATTAGATAATGATGTCGATAAAACTATAAGGTAATGATGCCATAAGTTTTTGTTTAACTTGGTACATGATACTTAAAATCTAAATCATGGTTGGATTCTTGAATCATTATGTTTTCATTGGATTTATCCATAAATTTAGTCTATAAATTAGGCAAAATATATCTTTGCAAGCATTGTTATGATTTTTAATATGTAATAGCTAAAATTCCTCATACCAAAATATTGTACACTTAAGCATGGTATAACTTATAATTTTGTCCTTAATTTTAGCTACTTCCTAAGAGGTTATCTATTATAAGATTGCTTACTATTAAGTATGTGAATTTTGAAATTTTGATAAATTTCAAACTATTACTCCAAAAGACAAATCAATATTAAAAGTTCTCCTAAACTTTTATTTGAGGAATATTACAATCTCTCTCCACTCATATCACTAACCTCCTCATTGATATTATTATAGGACTATACCTCACATGGAGAATTCGAAAGGTGCTCTTATAGTATAGTGTTTTATCCTTCATGTCACTTAACTCTCCTCTTTAAGTTGCTAAACTACTTTAATATCATTTCTAATAATAAAAAATCTAACACCGGGCTTCATTCATTTCGATGTGATATGCCTTATGATTTTTCTTAGTGCCGATTGCTTCCCAAAAGGTTTACCATCTTGAAAGCACTCCTTACTAAGTATGCTTAACTTTAGAATTTCAATTAACTCCAAGACGTTTATACTAAAAGATAAGATGATGATTAGAGTTGCATTATACTTTATTTAAGGGATATCGTAATATTTTGCAACGACTGACGCACCTTACATTGAGGTTTTAAAGAGAGACTATTCATACCCAAATAAATATTGATATTTTTTCATAACAAAGCCATTGAAGGTTTTCCATAAATTAAGATTTGGCCATAGAAGGATCGAATTATATTTAGTCCATAAAACATATTCTCCAAGCCTGAGTCTTAATGCATAATTGTTACTAGTAATATCTACCTTTGTGAGAACTAGATATTTACATTTCTTTTCCAAGGTAATCTGGTCTAAGTCTTATTGATGCATTACTCTTGAGAAATTCTTTTTTTTTTTTTCTAACCCTAGAAAAGTTGGAAACTTTTGGTACCTTTTTTGAAACTTTGTCGATTCTTCCCCTTATTCCTTTAATCTTTGGTATCTCACTTCAGTAAAAGAAAGTTTCATAAGAAGAAGAAAGAAAATCATTATTGCAGTAGCTCTATCTATTTTGGTGCAATGTGTCTCACGAGTCACGACTATATCATTAGTATCCGCTACTTTACAAGATGTCAATTATCCAACGAGTACTCCTTAATGAGCATGTTAGAATGTTGGACTTATGATGAACTATAAACTGTTACACGAAACAACACCTCGATAATTAGAATTTCATTACACTCTATTTAAGGAATATCACAATTTCCTTTACTTATAGAATCGATAACTTTGTCAATTTTGTTACACATGATTAGGTCCACACAAAGTAATGAGGATTCTATATGTGCTCCCTTATAGGCTTAAGAGGCCCACACTATGGCATTTTGCCTTATATGACACTTAAATACCCCTTTCAAGTTGAAGAACTATCCTGATACCAAATGAGACTTATCACATCAATGTATTGCCTACTTTATGAGACATGTTTGTTTTTTGTGCCAACTGCCAACTACCTTCTAGAAGATTATCTATCCTAAGGGTGCTCCCACTAAGTATGCTTAATCTTAGACTCTTGATAAACTCTAGATCATTATACTAAAAGGCACCTTAATGTTAAGAGTATAGCACATTTTATTTAAGGGTCATCATACAATTTAATTACCATTATAAGTATTAAGAAAACTGAAAATGATATTGAAAATATTGCTTTCAAATAAAGAATTGTTATTATGACATATTTATTCCAACTTGAATTACATGAGAGGGGATTAACATTTGGAGACAAGTTTAAATAAAATATCAACATTTTAAAAATGTCAAATAAGGATTCAACATTTCATAAAAAAGTTCAAATAAAAGATTTCGTTAATCCTCAGTTATAACATTGTTAATTTAATATGGCATGGCCATTAAGTGTTAGGTAGAACTTACATTGCACTTACATGACATTTTAATTGTAGATAAATAAGAATAACATAAAAAATAAAATTATTGAAAAACAAAAAAAAAAAAGCAAAAATTAAAAAAAAATCAAATGTGCAAAAAAAAAATTCTAATAAAATTCTAATTACATATAATATATATTATATATAAATAATATAATTGATTAAAAATAAAATATTCAAAAAAATAATAAAAAAGAAAAAAAGGGGAAAATTAAGGAAAAATACATCCAACCACTTAAAGGCCTAGGAGTGGCCAATAGCTACCTAGGGTGTTGTGCAAAATCACTCTGGAAGTCGTCAGCCACTCAGGTAGTTACCAACTGGCCTTCGGGTGATTGGATCAATCACAAATGACTTGGTGGGTCATAACCTACTTAAAAAAGTAGGTCGTTTAACCCCCCAAGCAACAACGGTGCCTACCCAACACATCGAAGCAGGGGAAGGTCACCCTCTCCACTCCTTCCCCCCACCTCGATAATCGAGTATATTGACTATTTCTTTCTTATTTTCTTTTTTTTTTTTTTAAATGATGATTGTGGGTGGCTGCCCATGGACAGGTGGGGTTCACATGACCGACCTTCTCTTGTTGCAGGTGGCTGCTTAATGGGTCATACATTTTTCTTTATTCAATTTTCTTATGTTTTGATTAATTATATTATTTATACATAATATATCAGATGTGATATGATTGAGTTTATTATAATTTTTTTTTATTTGTGCACTTTTTTTCTATTTTATAATACCTTTATTTTTTTAATTATTCTTATTTATTTGCAATCGAAATACCATGCAAGCACCACTTAGTACTCAACGACCACTTCCTATTAAATTAGCGACATTATTATTGAAGGTTAACTTAATCCCTTATTTGAACTTTTCTATAAAATGTGATCCTTTATTTGAAATTTTCAAAATATTAATCCCTTTCTATGTAATTTACCCATTTATTCTATAACCTTCTTAATCAGTAAATACATCTAATCTTGTTACATAACACATTAACTAAATCGATTGGTTATGAGTATCAATTTTCAAATACGACAATTGATACAAATCTGTTGATGAACATACTGCCCCAGTATTATTCAAAACTAAGGGATGGGTCCAGACTACAAGATGACAAAAAAAGTAAATAGAAGTTAGTGGTTTAGCAATCTTGCACACTAACTCTACGAATATAACACAATGTAGAACTACACACGAACCTAAGCTGGTACTTGATATGACGCACAAACACTAGATTTATGGTTGCTCGCCACTATGGTTACTCGCCACAATCCTTACTAAAGGGATTAATAAGAACAAGTAGAAGAGAGCTTTCTAAGAGAAAATATTCAAAAGTTTATCATTAATATTTTGAATTTGTTTAAAATCCTATACAAGTGTTCTATTAATGCATAGTGGAAAAATTGTAAATTAAATGACTAAAAGGATACTCTAGTGGCATTCTTGTAAATACAAAATAAACATGCGAGTAATTTAGGGATAATACAAGAAATAAAAAGTCTAAATAACATAAGTAAAAACAAGTAATCAGATGAGATATCTAAGTGAAGAGCTGATGAACTAGTGGAGACCCTAAAGACCTAATCTAGGTAAACCTGAAATTTTAGCTGACGTAATTGAGCTGACCAGCCAAGCTGGATCAAGTAGAGTAGATTTGACCAAGACAACCTTCTATACTTGATGATTTTATCCGAGAAGAGCTCATAAGCAAGTTTTCTACACATTTAGAGTTTTCAAATAAGTCGTTGGCATATAGAGATTACATAAGCAGGTCGCTATCATAGCCCGAAGCCTAGAAATTGATTAGCTTGATCCTCCATACCATATCACTAATTAAGCAGGTTATGTTATGGGTTGCAATTTTTTAGGAGACAAACCCATTAGATTCAAACACAAAACTTGACTCTCTAAGACAAATTCCTAGACCTTATTATTTTCATCATCCATTAATAACATTTTTTATTTATTATTATTTTATCACTTTGAAAGTGTAAAAGGGTGAATTGAAAAGTCTAAGCTACAAAGTTTTTAGTGCTTACAAGATTTGAGTGCACGTTCAATTTAAGGGATATTTTTCATAATCTAACATTATTTTGGAGTTAAATTTTAAAAACATCCTCTAAATTGTAGATTAAACTTACATTTGGTAGGCTAAATTGGAAGGAAGATGGAATTCGATGGTATTAAGTTGGAATAGCTATTGCATTTGTAATTTGTATTTTAAAAATGGATGTTTTAAAAGAGCATTCCTTTGATGGGGAAAAGGAATGACCAATTCTATAAATATGCATAGGACCATTAATTAACAATCTTATTATTGTTTGTCTTCCCCATTTATTAGGCCAAAAACTTACTATTCTACCATCCTCAATTTGTAATAATTCTGTGCATTTGCCTATTCTAAACTATTTAGTAACTCCTTAACTTGGAAAGATCCTCTCACTGGCCTTCTATTTGTATTTTGATATTGACCTAAAGGTTAGAGATTGTTACATTAATGAAGTTAGCTAGGATGAACAAAAGATTGGTTTTCTAATTTCTAATATTATTGTACAGCAAGTGGGACCAATATATTTATCTAAAATTGGAACAAATCAAAAGAGCTTGGTACATCACTCAACGTTAAAGACTTCACTCAATCAGATTTATCTTTAGTTACTTGACCTTGAGGAGGATGTCACGTTCCAAACCGAGGAGGATGTCACGTCTAATAGCCTCATCGTGTAAACCAACCTATGATAAAAGCTAGCCGCCTTACCTGCTAACAAAGGTATAGCCAACATAAGGCATTCCCCCCTCCATTACTTAGAAGCATCCCATTTAGTACTTAGTATGAATCAACCTGTGGTGTAGCTTTTCAAAATAACTATAGAATATAGTTTTATAGCTTAAATGTACAAGGAAAAATCAAGCTTTATAAATCGTATAAAGAATAAAACCTTAAATTATATAAAAATTTCAAGAACTATGTTGTTACAAAAAGATAAAGTATCTAGTAAAATTTTACTAAAATCCACAGGCTTGCAAAGCATGGATCAAATCTCATTAGCTGAAAACTAAGGGTCACCAGAAAAAACCCTATTAGTTTTCCTCAAAGTTAGTACAATTGATAAACCAAATAGAAATCCAATAAGATAATCTTAAATCTTACTCTTCGACCCATTCTCTAATTTTTTGGAACTGGAAGTAATATTGGTAAATCTACCGAGAACACCTGCAAAACAACTTTAAGAAAATGAGCAATAACTTGTTTAGTATGTTGGATGGAGACAATAACACATATTCGACACCAAACAACTAGGGTTATCAAGAAAGTTTAGTTAAATGCAATGCATAATCAAATAAATGCCATCATACAACGTCAGCCAATCGTCATAAGATCAGAGAAATTACTTCTACTCTAATTCGGGTTTTGAGGAGTTTGACGTCGTACAGTCACGAATTGAAATCAAACCAGAGCTTATGCAATGGAGTATACTCTCTACCTAAGACTACTTTTGAATCACAGACCCCGACCTTACCGTAACCTCCTTTCCTATCATTTAGTTCCACTAAGAGTGGGAAAAAGACCATTTCTATTATTCTCATTTAATGGTTCTTGTTTAGCCCAAGAATTCTAGTCATTTCCCCTAGTAAATTACAATGTAGGTCTGGTTAGTAGTTAAACTGAATTTGTGTTAGATTGCTTTTGGGGTGATTAAGCAATTTTAGATAGTCCAAAGCAAGTAATATCATGAAATAATCAATATATAAGTCCAGCACTCAAAATAGCACAATCATATTCGAGCACACACGCTTCATACATACAGACAGCTATCTTACGATCACAGACAAGACATATACTAGGGTCTCCAAGTATTCTTAATAATACTTCAAAGTGCAGTAAAACGTTGATCCTACTTATTTGGATATTGATGCTCATTCTCCTCTTACATCGCTCTTGTATTCCTTTATTGTCCCTAAAATTTAACGTGACATCTTTAGTTTCATCTAATATATAACATATGTGTTAATTGTATACATCTAAGTATGTTTTCAATTGTGTTAAGTGAATTTTCAAAGGCTTTTATTAAGTATTAATTAAGAAGGGTACATTTTGACCAAGGTTCTAACCTAGTATAGGTTGCTACCCAGTAGTTTCTAACATAAGTTTTGACTTCATTAACTCTTAAAAAGTATAATCAGGCAATTTTCTAATCTGCTCTTCAACTCCCAAGGATCCAATATTTAGTACCAACCATCTTCAAACATCCAATTACTCCTACATTTTGCGTATTCCATCGAACTACTTTATGACTGAGTTTCTAACTTAGGTTTTAACTTAATTTTGTGGTATAAGTTATTGTCTTAGTAGCTTTTGACTCATTTCTGATTTTGATAAAGGTATAAAATTTATATACAAATCACTGGTTGATCTACTATCAGACTCTTGGTGTAATTGAGGATATTCAAATACCAAACTACATCTTGACCTGGTTTCTAATAAAGTTTCTGACCTTCAGTTTAAAACTAGATTCTTATTTAAGAAGTTTCTAATTTATAGCTTGTCTCTAGAAATAATGTAAAATCCAAATATAAGTCACTTTTGGTCTAAATCCGATTTTGCTGGTGTATTCAACATATTCACACTAGATCACATTCTGACTTACTTTCTTACACAGTTTCCAACCCTACTACTACTAGTATATCTAACTACTTCATATATATATGATTCATTTATTCTAAGTTCCAAAGTCTTAACAAACCTGCAAATGTAGAAAGCAATAGTTCAATACTACCATCATTTATATATTTTTTCCTTACACCTTCCACTTAATACAAACTCATCAAAACTTTTACAATTGAGCTCCTAAACTACCAAATATCCACTTAAAATTGAAAATCAACATCTTAAAACTCCCATTCACTCACTTATAATTGTTATATGTTGCCTAATATAGATTACAACATGATTCTATAAAAACTCAACATAACTCTTTTAGAAAAATCCACTATCAACACATTATTTTGTGAAAAACAAAATTTCCCCAAAATTCAACCCTTGAATTTTGAAAATCCAATCACATGGCATCAAAGTATAACATCTTAGGAGTATAACCATAAAATTTCAAGTCGAAACCATATGAATTGATCTTTCAAAAACTCGATTAAAAATTATTGCATAGAATATTTTTCTTAAGGACCTCATGTCTATATTCAAAATTTTGAAAATTTAATTAAAGATTTGAATTCTTCATGCAAAAATACATGAGGAATCTAAGTTTCAAAATTTTTGGTAAATGTTTGTTATTTTTTATAAAGATTATAGAGATTGGCAACTCATGGAAGTCCAAGCTCCAACTACCGTGGGGGAAGGGAAGGTTGTTGGCAAAGCTAGGCGCTAGCCACTCCTTCAGGCCATCATCTTATTTCACTTCCAATTGGTCATCTTTCTTAGGAATGTACTAAACCCTAGTTTCGCTTTATATTTTCTAATTTTTGTTTCCTTCACTCTCTGTCTCTCTCTCTCTATATATTTTCTACTTCCCAATTTTTCTTAGCTCACAATTGCCTGAAATTGTTTCAAATAACAGGAGGCAATTTTTATGTCTAATTTGTGATGCTTTTGATTTTTTTTTTCCATCTTCGTATTCCATATGTAAGGCAAATTCTAGGTGTCACAAATTGAGTTTCCCATTCCTATGCACTCCCAATTCCATTGCCACACACATTACAAGATTCCACATGTCTTAGATATTTTTTTTGAATAATTTTTTTATATTTTCCTTTATTTATTTGGTGATATTTATGCATTTTCAACATTTACAATAATTATAGGTATATATAATTATATAATAATTATACCCAATGTGTATATATGTCTTTTATGTATTATTTGTGTCCAATATTAATAATATTACTCCTATAATTTATCTTAAGTATTCGTTAATTTCCGAGACTTAATTTGTGCGTTACTGATAATATAATAAATTATTACTATTTTAGTTATATTTTTAATATTTTATAATATTATCAAATTCCAAGCCTATAAAAACTCTTCAACTAATATTACCAAACCCCTCTTAAGCTTCTAACCTATTCAAGTTACCTTCCCAAACGCCCTAAATCAACTACCTAATTTAATCGCCTCTAGTATAGATTTCTCAAAAGATAAGGACATAATGTCATACCCCAAATCAGTAGAGTCATAACAGTCTCATCATTAAAACCATTATACGATAGAAGCTAACCTTACAACCACTACCTTAGACCTAATTTACACAAGGCGATCTCAACCAACCCGTTTTGAAATAAACAGTTCGCAAATTAAACAGATTATTTACCCAAGAAAGTATGAAGAATGTAGACTAAGATTCAAATATTACAATGAGTGTTTACATGATTTTGTAGCATTATATTATCTAAGTAATATTTTATTAGACAAAGGAAAGTTCTATGGTAAAAGCTATGACCTTAAAAATATATATGATTTTCAGTTTTAATCATCACTCCCTAAGATCCAGCAGCCGCTTTCAAGGTATTATAAGATTGCTTCTTAACTAGTACCTGCAACAATATTTACAAAGATGTGAGTAACCAACAACTTAGTAAGTTGGGTCAGAGATATAAGATCGTACATCAAGCACAAATAAGGTTATTAATCGATTATTTTAATGCAATACAATAAGCAAATGCCATCGTACGACTTTTTTTTGTCCGTCATAAGATTAGAAAAATTACACTCACTTTAATTTGGGCTAAGGAGTTTAGCGCATGTTTCAATTCAATAGCTTACGGCTAAACCTAAGCTTATGTAATGGAGACATTACTCCCCCCACGACTACCTTTGAACCATTAGCTTTGCTCTTACCATGATCATTTTTCCTGTTATTTAGTTCAACTAAAAATAAAGAATAGACTAATTATACGACATTGTCCCTTTCGAAGGGGTTGGTATTTGCCCAAAATACCCTAAATGTTTCTCCTAATGAATTGAAATGATTATTTAGTTAATTTTTCTTGTTGTATATTATTAAGTCCAGTTAAAGCGATCAATCCATATCATATAATACATAACAATTACAAACCAATATAATAAGCCGATAATACACTATATATCTAAAAACACGCATACACACAATCAAACTACCTACACGTATAACTAAGTATAACCTTAAGTCTCCAAAATATAACAATGTATTAATCACAACTTATCTGAAGTCTCCGATTTGCTTACTCAAGTCTGATGTGAGTCATATTGTTACCCTTACTCCTATAATATAAATATCATTTTTAGTAGCTTCAAACCATTATTTTTAATTTAAATTTATAATTTTTACTCAATTGTCTAAGTTTCATATTACTTATAATCATAACTTTATTAAATATATATCATATATGTTGAATATGTATCATCTTTTCAATATTACTTCCATGTAACCCTTGTCATATATATATAATTGTAATATAATAATCTAACATAAAGCTATTAACAAAAGTGTTATTCAATAAGTAATATATGTCTATAGCATATGTGTATGTATGTATGTATATATATATATTTCAAATAACACTAATTACATTTAAAATATTGTACGTTATGTAATTTATCTCATACATGATATCATCAAATTGTGTCATACATTCTAACTGTGGGATTAATTAGACACTATTTTGAATATATAACTTACTTAAATAGATATATGTATATAGATAGAGGAAAGATACTTCATACAAATACATATATTTGACTAGCTTCTTTACAGGTTTTAAATGAAGATAATAAAAATATAACTATCAATATGCTAAGTTTAAAATTTCAAAAAAAAAATTATGGAATTATACAAATAAAATACTCCATTTAAGAAAATAACAAGATTATGGATATATTTTTTCTACGACTATTAAATATCAATTTAAAGAAATAATACTAATTATGGAAATGAAGTTACTTGAAAAATTCTCTCTCTCTCTCTCTCTCTCTCTCTCTCTCTCTCTCTCTCTCTCTCTCTCTCTCTCTCTCTCTCTCTCTCTCTCTCTCTTCTCTCTCTCTCTCTCTCTCTCAATAAATGGCACCATGTTTTCCTATAATATATTTCAAAAATAGTATAACATTATATTATACATTTAATATAAAATTTCTATTCTAAACTACTTAAAGTTTAACTCAATAAACTTTACATTATAACCTATATATTGGTTGTGTTTCAATTTATTTCTAAAATCCGACTTTATGGGACTATTCTTTATAACTTTTTAAGAACTCATATTATTATTTGGTCTTATTCGAAACTACTTTTTTCTTTTTTTATTAATCTTACGTTCTAAGATAAGGTCCTAAATACACTTCCTAAATACACTTTTATTTAATATATGATATACATGGATATGTTTCGTTAATTATTTGGAACTTATTCATATATATCTTATATATAATTTTATTCATTCGTATTAATTATTAAGATCACATAGTTGATTTTTAAAGGATCTATCATAAGATATATTTAAAATTACGAAACTATACGATACAATTATTAGACTTGATAAACTTAGTACTTCTAACAGAATCATATATACATGAGCTTAATTTAAGATATTAAAATTATGTGATTACTACTTCAGTTCTTAGTACCTTTGTTGTGAAGGTTTAATTTAATTCTAGGAACCTTGATTTAATTCATAATTTTTAGAGTGTATCTTAAGTACTAAACTTTTCATTTTATTTCTTAATAATTTATATTATTGCATATAACTTATTTCTAATGATTCGTTAATTATCGAAACTCATTTTTACGCATTTTCGATAAATAATGGTAAAATAGATATATAACTTAATAATGTATTATTTTATTTTTTTCTTAATTCTAAACTTATGGAGTTATTTCTACTAATATTTTTAATTTCATCGTAAAATTCGGACTTAATTAGACAATTTACGCAGTCGTCCTAAATTTTATAATCCATTTCCGAACCGATTGATTGTGAATTATTTACCATATTTTTTTTTCCGTTTTTAGGATCTCACACATGACATAAAAATGGGTTTGGGATTCAAAATTCCCACAAAAAAAAATTTGACTATTTCCGTGGAGAACTATGCATGATGCCTTACCTATAGCTGTTAACTTACATAAAAGAGGGGTTAGTGATGATGTAAAGTGCCATTTTTGTGATGATGACCTAGAAGATTTGATGGATGTATTTCGAAATTGTCCTGTAGGAGCCAATACTTACATGCTATATGAAACAAAGCAAATAGCAGAAGTGACAAGCCATGGTGAATTATGCAACTGGATCAAGGAAAATAGCAGAATCCCAATAGCTCTTTATAATGTTTTCAACCCTCCAAAGCTGCTATGCTTTGTTTTCATGTTGTGGTATGCTTGGATGGAGCGAAATGACAAAGTCTTTAGGAATACAACCAGTAAGGAAAGAAATTCTACAAATCTTGGATTGAACATTCTTATAAAAGGGCCATCATGTTAACCAAATGTGTGAGTTACCATTCTAAAATAAAATCTCCATTAAGCCAACCAATATAACTAAGTAAAGATGGATTCCTTGAACTCTTAAAGCATACTCTTTCACTTCCTTATAATTTTTTTTTTTTCTCTATCATTTTAAACTATACAAATGTTCACAAAACTATCTCAGTCAAATGCACTGTTATTCATTATCATCTTATTAATAAGGTTTAATAGCAATTCGAGGGTATATATATATATTTTTAAGAGCTATCAGTAAGTAAAATAATACTTTTAGAATTAAGAATCTGTACGAACCTGATCAGTAAGTTTAAGAATGTATATATCCCAAGTTTTTCTATGTAATGCTATTATTAAACAAACAAATAAAGTTAATAAAGGGATATCTTAAGTAAATCTCGATAAAAAAAAAAAAAAGGGCAACACCAACTTTTTCACTCCAAATCCTTATCACCAATTGTTTGTTAATGGATTGAAATTAGTAAGCACTAAAATTATCTTCTTGCGAAGCATGCATGGCTAATACGTAGACGCATAGACAAAGACGAAAATACGAAAGCTGAACAAATGTTTTTTTTTTTTTGTTGATTTCGCAAGTAACGCTCTCCTGAGCACTAACCTTTACTCGCGGAAAGGTGAATATATATATATATATATATATATATATATAACAATTATACCGTAACAATTCCTCTCCTACGTTTTAATAACAATACAACTTATATTCCAATTTTAATATATTTATTATTTATTTATTTATTATAATTTTTTGTCAATTACCACCCTATATTGATGTAAGAAACAAAATAAATGACCAATTATTTCAATGCATTAAGAAAAGAAGGAGAAAAAAAGCAAATATAGAAATTTATTTTAGTAAGTTTTTAGATAATAGGAAGTTACTTATAAAATAAGGGGTGTATTTTATAATACATGTAGGAAGAAAGTTAGAGGTTATTATCGTATATTAATAATACTAATATTTTTTAATTGTAAATGGCGATATTAGCTAATAATAGATGCTAATAAAAAATAATTTTCTCTTTCCCAAAAAAGGATTGATATTTCTATAATAATTAACCATTGTCATTTACTATTGCATGCTACCGTCGATTTCAATAATCATTTATAGTGAACCTTTTATTAAGAAAATTATTAACCATTATTATGATAATACTTGAGATTTTTTAGATTTCTTTTAATCGGTTTAGATGCCTATCGTTAATGCTGAAAAAAAAATACTGAAAATATCTTTCATTATACAACGTATTTTAGTAATAAGTGTTTTTGTCTTTACCTATGCCTATATTAAAAAGGGCAATTTCACATAAAGATATTAATGTTTGGAAGTAGTTTGAAATAGATAATTAATATTTTAAAAAGTTCAAATAAAAGAACAATATTTTATAAATGGTTAAAATAAAAGATCACCGTAATAACACTATTATCTTTATCTGGCCTAACCATTAAGTGATATGTCGTACACACATGGTGCATGCGTAGTATACATGTGGTGCTTACATGTGTATATAAATAATTAATAAATAGAAAAAATAAAAGACATAAAATTACCAAAAATAAAAATTGAAAAATAATTAAAAAAGGAAAAGAAAAAAAAGATAGAAAAATTAAAAATTATTAGTATAAGTAATTATAATATATAATAATGTAATTAATTAAAAGAGTAAAGAATCAAAAAAAAAATTTTAAAAAAAAAAGGAAAAATGGGCAAAAAAAAAAAATTCGAACCATCCTCTTACCTTAAGGTAATCAGATCAGCCATGAAAACAATGGTGGGTCACCACCCACCCTAACTGTAGGTGGCCACCTATAACCATTTAAAAAAATTATAATAAGAAGGAATCCAATAAAATCTCAATTGAATCACACAACTCAATCAAATTTTTTTACATTTATCTTTTTTCTTTTAGAAAAAAAAAAAAAGGCTATAGGTGGCCCCTTATGGCCCCACTGGAGGGAGGGGCTCACACGACTCCTCTAATCATGGATAATAATTCATAGGTGATTAATGGGTCTAATAATCTAATTTTTTTAAGTGGGTCACAATTCACTAGTATTTCATGGTTGATTCGATCGTGACCTTATACATGTGGTTGGATCTATTTTTTATGTTTTGCTCTTTTATCACTTTTTCTTAATATTATGATTTTTTTTAATTATCCATATTATAAATATTCATATTAGTAGTTTTTAATTATATTTTTTCCATTTCCTTTTTAATAATTTTCTAATTATTTTTATTTCTTTGGAAATTTTATATGTTTTTTTTATTTTTTCTATTTATTTCTTATTTATATGTATACTTAAGCGTCACATTTATGACATGTTTTAGTCATACAAGCACTATTCATCATTTAATGGTCACATTAAATGAAACTAACGCTTACATAATAATAATCTCTTAATTTAAACATTTACTAAAATATTAATTCTTCTTATGTTTTTAAGTATTCAAACATATTTTAATAACAAGCAGAGTAAGTGTTTTTGTCCTTACCTATACCTATATATTAAAATGAGGTGCATCGTTGCTGTTGCGGGAGGCAAATTCCATAGAGCCAGTGGGATGCATTATCGTGCAACGATAGTACTTTCTATTTGAGATTTTCCTTTTGTTTTTTTTGTCAAAAGTAACTTTTGTAATAAGAGGAGAAAGACTCGTGCTCATCAAGTGATCAAGAGTCACGGTAAGCCCAGTTCCGCTCAACCCATATGGAAACACGGATCATGGGACCTCCGAAAAGTGAATCAAGACAAGTCGTTGACCTGGGATTCTATGTTGGCTCCTATGATCCGGTGGTTCCAATAGGTTTGGATCATAGTTTCGTAACGCTCGAGTTGACTTCTTTTTAAATTTTCCTTTTTACGAAATACACTATTTCCGCCTTAATTTCTATTCCATTAACAAGTTTTTAGTTTATGTGATTTAACTATTAGCTAATCACTGGTAATAATTTATTTTGTCTGCAAAAACCTCGTAAGTAGAGGCAGGAAGCCACCCTTTAATATATTAATGTAAATTGGAACCTGTTGATTAAGTAACGAAAATAAATGAATGAGTACCATTTCCTTTATAAAGAAATGGATACCAGTGCAGAAAATAAATAAGGTGAAACTACTTTTATCACATAAAATATTGAAAAAAAATATATATAATGTCGATGAAAGAGTAGAATTAACCAAAGGCTTATATATTATTTGAGTCAATGCAAGCGGTGATTTTTAGTCATTCCTACCATTTATGCATTGGAGAATTAATCCATCCGTGCTTCTACTTAATGTGTTGAAATCATTAAAACAGTTATCTTTTAAACTAAATGTGCAATGTACTTCCTATCCCCTTTTCTCTGTTTTGTGCTAGTCTTTGGTGTAGGAAAATGCTTCCATATGCATGGTGTCATCCAAAATCATTCTTCACCATGCCAAAATGCCATCAATCTATGATCTAAAGTCACAAGCACCTATACCTTCATCAAACTCAAAAAAACAGTGGTTAAATAATTGTCAAATTCCTAAACTTATATATATTTTTTTTAATCTTTAAGTTATCATTAGATGCATAGTAGAAAGTTCATCAAACAAGCTCCTTTTAAGTAGCGATAGGGGGGAGAGAGACTAGTTCTAAATCAACTACAATGAGTAAAGAAAAACAGAAATTAAAAATAAAATGAAAAAAAAAAAAATTCAAATCTTGACCGAGGTTACCTCTCGAATTGATGCTAACGCATCAACCATTTTAGCGATACGGATTAAGATTAGTTGCTCTAATACGAAATATGATGAAGATGAAAGACTACTCCAATACCAATATTATACGGATAGAAGTTGTAATCCTTAGAAACTTGTTGATAGTGTGACAAAGAGGGAATATATATAGGATTTTCTGAATATGAAATAAATGAGGCAAAATTTTCTAATGTTTTCCGATAAAGTGAACAACTAAAAGGTAAAGGGATATGAACGATTTGATAATAGGACATGATACATCAACCGTGAAATTGAACCAGAACCGATTGAATGTAAGATTGATATAAATAATGATCAAAGATACAAGGAGAAGGGACAATGCTTTTAGGATATTATGCATCTAAAGAAATTGAACCATGTCTCGTTGTAATTATATGACACACCAGTATAATTAGATAGGTGATTTCATTAATCTATAATCAATAATTGTAGCATTCTTACAAGGTATTTTATATGTAAATTACAATTAACAAATGGCACAACTTATACCAATTGACATATGACTCTATGAATTTGAATTGACACAAAAAAAAAAAAAAACAAACTAAAATGATGTGAATGACTCGATTACAACTCTTCATTACTTAAATAAAAACAATTAAACCGAACCAACACAAGCGAGCTATAATCTACAAGTTGCACCGACTTCTAAACTCTTTAGTGATTTAATTTCTTCAACTATATTTGAAATAAAATGTGCCTTGAAGTGAACCATCACGAAGAAAGTTGAATCAAAACTAGTTCACGAATTGAAATGTGATAACTACCTATAGCTAAAACAACACAAGAAGAACTGAATAAACACAATTTAAATTTTGGTTGACTTAATTCCATTTGTGCCTTGAGTCCCTTCACGAAATGACCAACCATAAACCAGCCTTGAACCCTTCAATAACCATTCATCAATTTTCCTTTTACCATTGGCTCATATTATTCAATTAATCCATTAGCCGTCTCTCTTGGACAAGAGATTTCACATCCCGTACTTATTTTTTATTGAACCGGTCCCACTCTTCATCCCACTACTCATGCACACCATTTTAAATGTGGTCTATTAAATTCACAATTTGTTTAAAAATTAAAATTTAAATAAATACAAATTAAGAATGATATGGGAGACAATACTAGTCTTATTAAAAACAATAACAGAATCATAAAAGAATCTCTCTTAGACAGGCTTTGCTTCTCTAATTTTCTAGCAATTTCTATGTGTGGATTTTTTTTTTTTTGGTGATTATATGTGGTTGAGTTACTTGTTTCTTTTATAAAATAACTTCAATCTAAATTAAATTTGCAAGAATCCCGTAAGCATTTATTGACCTACTCCGACTTCTAAATCTTTGATCCACTCGTATGGTGACCCCATTAATAAGATAAAGGTTTCAATAGTATTAATATGTTACGTAGACCATGTAAGTATCAATAAAATTTTAACAGGTAAAAGTATAATTAATACTTTTTTAAAATTTATGTTTAATAAACATCTTGAGTGTTGGATATTTTGCCACGTACTCATACCATGATGTTATGTATTCAATAAATCCTTCTACTTTAGATTGAGGGTACAAGATCATCACAACAAGATAAATATTCGGTTGATGTTACAAATGGTAGCTAAGCTCCATCAAAATGTGCAATTTACTACTTTTACTTAAAAAAAAAATATTAATTTGATACCTAATTAAAGTTTTGATGATCATTTTTGCTACATAAACTAAATATCTTAAGCTTCTAAACTAACATAGATATAAAGATGAATTAAGAATTGATCTATGGACACCAATAAGTTGAATGACCCATTTTGAATTGCAATCCACTTTGCCTTACTTAAGTGATCCATTTGACTATTCAGGGCAAGGAGTTGACCCATGGTCACTTGGTAAAGAGTTGCATAACGTTCGACAGATAACTAAAACGTTTAATCATGATTCATCCTTATATTCGTGTTGAAAGGCAAAATTTAACGAAATTAATTAATAGTAAAAACAACCATATAAACTTCAATTGGGTGGTAAATTGATGTTTTCAAATTATTTATAATAAATTGCATATTTTAACAAATTTAAATACCATTCATAAATATTAAGAATTTCCTCATAATATATTAATTACTTCCTAATCATTTCATTTTCGCTTTTTTTATAATTGTGATTTAGAAAGAACTAAATTTAAGTTTGGGTTTTAAGCCCATTAACTAATTAGGTTTAATCATTTAGGTTAACGTAACGAAGCTCAAAGAGTCAAATCCAAATCTCCAAAATGATCAAAGGAATTTTGGCATAATAGACTTAGAGTGAGGCTTATTGGATTAATTTATTTGATCCAACATTTTTTTTTTTTGCTCATACTAAAATAAATAATAAAACCTATATCTATAAAATAGCCCATTTAAGATCCATCAATAAAAAGTTTTAATTTTAATCATTAATTATTATCATAATTCGATAGATAAGATTAACTAACATTTCTTATAAATACCTCATTCATATTTTCATTCAGATAAAAAAAAAACTCTTATTAATACCGTTATTTTACCAAAATCTTATCTCGAAAATCAAACGCTTAAACATTCAATTATAAAGTTTAATGCTACTGCGTTTTTCTATTCATTACCATAAATATTAAAACTTTATCAAAATTATCTATTTCTCATTTCTATACTTTTTTTCCGGATTATTTCTTATGAGTTACTAAAATAATTTTTTTAATCCTGTATAATATGATTTTACATAAAATACATACATGATCCTTATATCCGTGCTTATACACCCACGTGATCAAATAACGTTGTAAGCACTTTTTAAAGTTTAGAGAGAGAGAGAGAGATCTTGGCAAGCGAATGTACAATCTGACATGACCTAAAAGATGAGGATGTCCATATCGATCCTGACGAGTGCAATCTTCGTGCCACTGACCGCAACAGGTGCCTAGGAGCCTATGGTATCTTACTGCATAGATTTGATTATTTAATCATTTTAACTTTGATTTTACAAGGTTGTTTTAATAATACTAGAGTATTTATATCGCTTCCGATAGTAATATAAACATAAGTCATAAACAAATCCAGTATGAATAAACTAAATCCAATCCCCTTTTCCATGTATTACAATATATATTATTCAAAAATAAAAAATAAAAACCAACATATTTACAGTAATATATAATCTTCATACATTTTCAATAGTATTCTTTTTTCCAACAACTCATCGTTAAGTCTTAATTTTAATAATAACAAATAATATTTGTAACTTAATGTAGGAAGTAAGAAATATAGAAGGTAACCTGGACAACGGCAAATTAAGGTATCTTCATCTTTAATATGAATAAGCTTTAAATTGTTTTAAAACCCAACTCTATCAAGTTAGATATATTTTGATTATACATCTAACTAATTTCATAAGATGTTGGGCAAATTAATCACAAGTTTGTTGAATAAAATTTCGGATCTAGAGGAGTATGAACGAATCACCGTTGGTTAAATTAGTTCCAAATCTTAGATGATGAAGATCGGATTTGATAAAGAAAAATTCTGAGTATACCAACTTGAATGAAGTTGTTGATCAAGTCCATACTAATTGCTTAGAGGATTTTACAGGAAAAATAAAAATAAAAAATAAAAATAATAATCTGGTTGAGCTCATGCCAATAGGAGATATATTTCTACGGACACAAGATTTACGAATTGAATAAACTTTGATTCAAAGTGTTTTTGAAGAATCCTTATTACAGTGGCTATTCATCAAGAACTTCAAGCAAACTCTTCGCACCGGCTAAGCAATGGTTTAAATTTCAAAACGGTCCAGAATCTAGCAAATTTTTGAATTGATGGAATGTTTCAAGCTTAGCTTATATGAAGAGCTCAAGCAAATCCGGATCATTAAGAAGCAATCCCAGCAAAAAAGTCCATCTCTCTCTGATCAAAAGCTTTCTAATTGGAGTTTCATTTAAGCGGATGTATCGACGAGTTTTCTGAATCGTTTCCTCATTTTTCATTCTTTTTAAATTGAGAAAGCTCCCGAACTTTATGAGAGTAACTATTTTAGTGGAGATCCAATGAGCTTTTATCAGGAATAAAAAGCGTAAAGCAACTATAAATTTGTGACCATAATATAATAGAATGACTTTATAATTCTCACTCATTTTCTTTCACTCTATCTCTATTTACATTTCTGTATTTACTTTAATTGATTGAGCAACATTTATATCTTAAAATTAACACAAGGGATATCAAAAAAATGTTTAAATTTTTATTTTAAGTAAATCAATTCATCCCCTTCTTGATTCTTGATTGCGTTTTTTATCTTAGAATTTTACGGTAGAAGGAGAACATAAAGATTAACAAAGAACCAAGTAAATGGAGAGAGCTGAATCGGACAGCAAAAACATATTACAGAACCATCTCGATTAAGAACATTTAGCGAGGACGAACAGAGCAGTTCCATGCATCTCAACCGGTGTAGAAATAAGTCTGACATTTCCCAAGTCTTTCCCACTCCAAATCTCTTTGGCATCACAAGAAGTAAAGGTTTTACCAGGAAATGCCTTTCCGAGGGCGGAAACCTCTGCAGATATGACCGTCTTTCGGTCATTCAGATTGAAAAGTGCCATGTAGAATTCTCCTGCACAAATAATGACACATGCAGCCAATCAGCATGAAAAACTCAGACAATAGATATTATGTATTCATCTCTCTCCTGATTGACTCGCAGTCATATCCAGGATGCTCATTTATTAGGCAATTAGAGAAAAATATCTGAAAGAGCTCTATTGGATTCAGTATTTCTGGTTCGGTTCGAAATTAAGATGCTTATAAACTTGTAGGTGAGGAAACAGACCTCTTCTTCCAGTGGCAACCCAAGCACGAACTCCTCCCACATTAGCTCTTGCTGCAGAACGCATGGCAACAGAGTGAATCAAGAAATACATAACAAGGACAACATTTCTACCAATGTTGGAAATTCTGGTATCATGAATATCACCTTTGACTCTTTTGAGCACTGCACATTGCCCAGAATAACTGCTTTTCAGTGTTCCATTACTGCTTAATTCCCACATCTATTCAAAAATTACAGTCGCTCCATCAGGTTTCACATGGGCTATTATAGTTAATCAACCTCAATAATTATATTCCATTCCAAGGATGGAGGTAATGACGTGTAACTAAGATCTTCAATCACGCTTTTAATCATTTTCATGTTTAACTTTTCTTTTTGTGGCAATCTTTTCACCTATAACTTAAAAACTAATATTTCATAGGAACCATAAGATATCTGTTGATATTCAAGAGAGGTGTCATCAAGATATCATATACCTGATTGGCATCATGTTTGCAAGGAGAAAATGAGCCTCGATTCACCTCTCTGGAAGTAAGCTTCCGTTTTGGAGAAGCATCAAGGCAGAATTCCATACTACCAGTTGCCAATAAATGGAGTTTCTCTTGATACTGTCCTCCATATATTGTCTCTTCATCTCTGCATCAGAATGCACATGCATATTATTGGCAATAGAAACATTCAAAGTAAGGGGATAAACCACAAGAAGTCCCATATGTTTCTGGTATCAGTAGCGCTCTATATTTAAGTAGGTAAGAAAGTACTCAGATTATGCAAAAGTGCTCTAAAAGACCGTCTTCAATCTCAAACAGTGAGGACTTACTTGAGTTACTAATGATCCTGCTTCAAGGTACCATTTTGATATTGAATACTTTTTTTAACTCACTAAAACATAAATGCTTTGATTGAATGTTAGTGAAGAAATCAAAAAGTTGGATCATACATATTGTGGAGAGCAAGACTTACGATGTGACTAGAGAAGTTCTTCTGTATAGGCAAAATGGTTCTCCAAATTTCTCTCTCATACTGCTCTTCCAGCAAATCTTTTCGAGATCCTGGTCAAGCATTTCTACTGACCAGCCATTCGCTTTTGGATCTCTGCAGCTTGTAAGACCTAAAACTTCATCTTCTGGCTCTTTCTCCTTGGTCAAGTATCTTTTTGATAGAAAAGATAATAGGCTTCCATCTTTTGAATTGGGAAAATTTGCTGCAGTTATGAATGGAAACTGCAAAAGCTTGACCATATTAGTACTTGAGATTACTTAACTCAACAAATGTTTTCTTCAAAGAAGCCTTCAAGCACACATGCCTCTCTATTGTTTGAGCTGAAGGTATTTATTTCAAGTAGACTGGGTTGGGTAATAATGGTAAATGTCATATCATCGATCTTCCTCAAATCTCCACCAAACATAAGCGGCGACTTGGCCATTGACCACAAAGTCATCTTCAAATAGAGTAAAAGTGAGTTAAGTAACTTCAGTGATCCTTTAATAACAGTCAGACATGCAAGCCCAATATAGACATACCTGGGTTTTCTGCTCGTCTATGGTAAGCCTACACGACCTGTGAGGACCCTCATTAGAACCTAAACAGATAAAACATCAAGATCAGCAGAAATCCTCCATCACATCAAAATTGAGTAATTAAAGGTATACTTAAACAGGCAGAAACTTACGCTTGGCTTCACAAATAATCAGGAGCTAGGCACCCCTCTCTTGATCAATTGAAACACAAATAATATAAGCCAAAGTATTTCATTTTAGAAAAATGTTTTGGATGGTCGGTGTGCTGAATTCACATTTTTCTACTAATGCAACTGACATATCAACAAACAGTTCTAGATGTTGCAACTTGCAACCTGACAGTCCAGCTGGTTTATCTGCACTTCAGTTGAGATAGGGCACTGGCTTGATCCTTTATTTATTTATTTTTTCCCCTGCTTTCTTGGTTTAACAAGGGTGTAATTCAACCGGCTACTTTGAGGCATATAAATCGCTCTTATAAGACACATGCATCAGTGGTTCAACATGCACTACTGGATCATTTCAAGTAGAGGCAAAGGTGGGATTTCAACCCCAAAATCTATGCAATTCATTGTGAAAGTTCCCATGTCTTTACTATTATGAAACCCCCTAAGATTCAGTGGCCTAATTTTCTACTCCTCTAACGTATGCAAGACATGTAGGCCATTTGTCTGAAGTTAAAAGAGGAAACCAGCACAAGAATATAAACTAGATGGCCATCATGACCAGCTCCATGTGCAACCTGTTAAGCTTATTCTGCATTCTTATTGCATAAGATAGCATTGATTATAAGTAGGATAAATAAACCAAGCTTGTTCACAAGCTATTGAGCTCGACACAATATTTGCTCAATTTGAATTCGATTATAGTCTAGTTTAGCTAGAGCTACATGAGTAGTTATTGAGTTGAGGTCAAGCTCGAACCCATTTAGCTCAAGAGCCTAATCAAACTTGAATCAAGCTTCAAGTATATATCAAGCTTTTAATACATATCACAATTTATTGAATTTAAGTTGAGTTAGAGTCTAATATAAATTTAATGAATAGGAATATAAAGTCACCTGCATGATGAAGCTTTAATGAGCTTACTCGAGTCTAATGTGAGCTTGTTAAGTAGCACTACAAACCGACCACTTGCTCAAAATCTTAAACTTGATCAAGCAAGCACAAGTCAACCTCAAGCGTTAAACCTTCTAATTGAGCTCGAGTTCAATATTCAATTCCATTTGTTTATGCCCTAAATAAGGAGTAGAGGGGAGGGAGAGGAACTTGAGAGTTAAAAATGTGATTTCTCAACAAATTCAACAAAACATATTGCCAGTTAAGCATAACTTCCTTCAACTGCAATGGAAAAGATTTGTTGGAGTATCCATGATCATTTTTCCTATTACTTCAGGGAGGATAACACAAAGCAAAAAAATAGTATTCATGGCCTCATTACCTGGATCTGTAAGTGATCCCAATGGTAACATATCAAGGTCTGGCCATGAGGTTCCCATGGCACTTCTATGACCTATCATATTTGAAGCAGCAAAGTCTCTGACAAACATAAGTATATAACTAGTTATTTTAAAATATTTCACGAGTCAAAAGGTTTTGGTATATGTGCCACTCACCTTGTAACATCAAAATGTGATGCAACATCGCCCCATGTGTCCCAATCATCCCCTGTAATCCTGTACATGTTAACTAACTCACTCACATCCTTGGCCATCGTTGGTGTAACACTGGTACCAGGTGATAAAGAATAGACAATGGGACGCTCAAGTTCTCTCAGAACCTGTTCAAGGTTTCAAAGGTTTTAACTTCTGCATTGAGCTTTCATTATGTAGTATTCTTCTTTTTGCTTTGAACATAATAGGTATAGAAATTTTCAGAAGATGAGATAAAGAAGGTAAGTGATTTACCTCTGACACCACAGTTATTTCACCCAAGTCCAAGTCATCACCAAATACGCAATCATGTTTTACTGCAAGAAAAAATACGAACTTTCAAACTAAGTTAAAAAATGACTAGAATTGAATTCATTCACCAAATTTCAAAGGATGAAATAAATTAAGAACAAGCATTCAAGAGATCTGATTTAACATATGTATTTCTATTTCAAGAATCGAATGAGCAAAGAAGTGGCACAATAGCACTATTCCTATCCTATGTTGAGTATGTTTCATGAAGATGATTAATTCTGCTAGAGAATAGAAGGACAAACAATTTAGTTATTACCAAATTACATAACTCTTAACTGATGGAAGCTCTATATAACAAGACCAAGCATTATCAACTAGAAGTCTAGAAGTGCAAGGGTCAGTAATATCAGCATTATTCAAATGAACCTGCATAATTATTACCAGCAAAGGAACTCGAATTAAATTTGGTGCACAGCACAATGAAACCTTAAAAGAAAAGGTATATTGCATTTTCCAGTGACCATCCCCTTATTTGAGTGATCAAAATGTCGTAATGGGATGATTATGAGGTAACTGGTGAATTACCAAAATCAACACCCCATTCTGCATACTGTTGATAAAGTGATCTCAAGAAGGCTCTGCCGGCGCCCAACTTTGTATTTACAGCCATAAATCCATGTTGCATCCATGCACACGGCCTTTCTGGTAGTGCTATATCTTTTGCCTTCCAATAACGACCTCCCTCGTGGTAAGCTTTGCCCTGATGAGGTGACAAAAGAGTGACTTACATTGACATTGCCAATACACTTTCAACTTCTTTCCCCAACCATCACATGTATAAATTCACTTCTTTTAAAGAATGTCTACTGTTAGCAGGATTTTCAAATTATAGCTGGGCAAGTCTGGCTATGACTGAAAACAACAAACCTTAACAGAGTTCCAGATAGGAGAGTTTTCATTGACAGCTTGTGTACTTATTCCTCTCATGACATGTATCCCAAACTTCAAACCCATGCTGTGAACTTTATCTGCAACTTCCTTGAAACCTTTCTCACCTTTGGATGAAGGCCACCTACCCGGGTCAGGCTGCATTCTTCCCCATTTGTCAATTACATCAAATCCAAGAGATTCAACATAAGCACCTGGAACCTTTTTTCGGTACCAAAGGTAGTCAACTACCACATACTGCAATATAATTAGCAATCAAAATGAGCCGTAAGATTTGCCAATAAGAACTACAACATTCTGATTGGAAATTACTAATGAGCATTGGCCATAAATTTACTAAGTTTCCAGCCCATAAAGACTGACATTTTAAGTAAATCGTCTTCTCTTTCAAGAAACAAGATTTCGTTAGATTTTTTGTCACTAATATTGTTGATGAGTGAAAAAGTCATGTATGTTGGAGACATTTAAGCAAGATCCTCAGAGAATAACATTTCCCAAGGAAAAAAAAGAAATCAGTAAAATATCCTCAAAAGCTAATAGGGGAAACCACAGCAACCAGTTTAATGTTATGGGATAACAAAATACTGACCTCATAACCCACAGGACGTAGCTTTGTGGCAACAATCTCAGCATTTTGTAAGAACTCCTCTTCAGAAACCGTCCAGCAAAAGGAATCATATGAATTCCAACCTCTGGGTGGCACACTCGCAAGTTGCTTATTCGTCCGATTTAGAGTTTTAGATGATGCCCTGAAGAAAAGAAAAGGACATAAAAACTGTGATCCCTCAAAATACTAATCCTGGCGCAATATTTTTTGATACAATTGGCCATATAATTTGAGCAATGTCGAATATCTAGGAAACAAAACAATGCCAAATTGGATACCATTCGAGAGCTGATAAGCCCACCAAGAGGTAGTCATCAATCTTGTAAACAGAAGAATTATGAACTGAAAGTAGATATGTCCCTTGGCCTCGGATATTATTTAATTTCAGACACTCACTAATGTACAAGTCTGAAGTAATGAAAAAAAAGTTTAAAAAAAAAAAAGAAAAGAATGTTGATACATTAGCACAAACCCATCATTTGGCAACCATTTATCTACAGCAACCGACATGGATTTCACCAGGAGTTGACCCTCAATTCCACAAATAGCGTGTTTTCACGCAATTTACTTAGTACAAGAGAATTCAGAATTATAAGGTGAAATTAAACGAGAAGGTGTCACGTCAGGATAGTCGAAACAAAACAATCCTTATACCATTAAACCCAGAAGCAAATTCGCATGCTATTCCAGAGCAAAACCAAACACACTGCCAGTAAGATTATCAATGGAAAGTGTTCTTTGAAGATAATCATCTAGTCCTACTTCTACTGGTTCAGATTGAAATTACCTGACAGCAAGGACAAAGAAGAAAACAGAGATGAAGCTGTTCATTGCTCCAGCTACGGAGTTAAAACTGTTTCTTCTGCTGAGAACACATGCTGCTGCTGAATGTTTGTTGGTTATATATACAAGTAGGTTGGAGTAATTAATAATGATATTGTTACGAACATCCTCATCGTTAAAGCTGTCTCGAGTCTCGGATAAAAACGGTTTACTGTCTTATTTACTTGAATCTTACACGTGCAAGTATGCATGTGGTGGAACAAGTCACAAGAGTGCTATCGGCATGTATTATTTTATATTTTATTTTAGTTTATAATCCTTTTGGGCCAATCGCTAAAACTATAAAAGGGAAATGAATAAAAAGAAAGAAATAGGATGAAAAGAGAACAAATGGAAAATACTTTTTAAGGTAAGGATAAAGAAAATAAGAAGGGATACACCATGATCGGGACAATTGGAAAGAAATTGAAGGGAAAGAGAATAAAGGGAAAGAAAATAAAAGGAAAATACTTTTTTAGTAAGAAACAATAAGAAGGAGTTTTCTGTGGCCGAGATAAAGGAAACAAATCTTAAGGAAAAAAATAAAAGGAAAGAAATAGGATGAAAAGAGAATAAAAGGGAAATATTTTTTTTCAATTGATGGAAAATACCTTTTTAGGTAAGAAGAAAATAAGAAAGTATTGATAGGCATAATAGTGTATTATATATTTTTTTTTTTAACTTGTTAAACTATCAAAATATTTTTAAATTTTCAACATGTCTTTTTAGCAAAGCTATGTTTAAGTAAATTTATATGCTTTTCTTCCCAATTTGCTCAATGGAGATAGTAGCACTTAAAATTTGTCAAATGCTACATTTTACTACCTATACTTTTAAAAAATGAATATGTTATCCAATTGAAATTTTCATAATCGTTTTTCTATTTAAACTAATTCTATTAAATTTATTTGCTAACTTGGATATAAAAACGAATCAAGAATTAACCTATTGATGGCTTCAACCTAGTTTTTAAAATAGATCGCAACTCACTTCGCTTTAATCAGCCATTCCGGCTACCTTCAAGTCGGAAGCTTGCCAACAGCTACCTAGTGGGTGGCACAACTCCCTATTGGTGGCTACCGGCCACTCCTAACCTTAGGGTGGTAGAATTTTTTATTCCTTATTCATCCTTATATTCATGCAAGTAAAAAGAGTCAACAAACTTAAGTTCGTGTAATAAAAATAACTATAAAAACTTCAATTAGATAATAAATTGATTTTTTTTTTAAATATAAATAATAAATTATACATTTTTGGCAAAACTTAGGTACCATTTATACCATTAAGGCTTGGAGAAAATAGTTTTTTGTTAGGCCTATTGGAAATTTTGTGTCAAAAATCTTTTGCCTCCATTTTCCTTTACGATAATTTGATTTTTTAGAATAAAATAAATAGGGAATAAAAAAAATTATGACACAATTATGAATAGATTTATATATATAAATTTTGATATAAAATAGAAATGAGCCAAACTCGTTTAAACATGATAAAAGTAAATGTTTGGTTTGGATCCAATCTGTACAACTGCTTATAAATCCTTTTATTAATAGGTGCCATAAATGGATATAGGATTCGACTATGAACCCGTTTAATGTTAAAATAACCAATATTTTGTTATTCACCCGGTATATATTTTTATTTTTCCTTTAATATAGGGTTTGTCAATTTCAACTTCGATCTTCAAATTTTCTTTTCTACGTTTGGCTTTATGGGCTTAAACTCCATACTCTAACATCTTGGTTTTTGTTTCAACTTTGCGGAAAAGATAATAAACTAAATTATTTATATAAATATTTCAACATCATTTATTTTTAAGAAAATTACAATTTTTAATCATTAACATTTACTTACTTTCTATTTGGGCACTCAACCTTTTTCTTCTTTTATTTAAGTACTTAACATTTTCACAACCTTTATTAGCAAAAAAGGAAAAAAAAAAAAACATTTTCAAAACCTTACAAAAATAAGAGTTTCATCCAATTTATGTAGTTTTTTATCTATCAATCACGTGTATCAACTTTAAAATGGTCTATAATTACTCATTTAACAAAATTATAATATGAAATATATTTATTTACATAATATAATAAAAATAAAATTAATGATATAAGATAAATGAAAATAAGAATTGAAATTAAGAAAAGAGGCTAAAAGATTATGTGTACTCTAACTATCTTGGCTTGGCTAACTGTGAGCCCCATAATTGATAATTAGGAATTAAACAGGTAAATTTAGAGCATTAGTGAAATTAACTTGATTAACTTAAAAATTTATAATGAGGCTCGGGACATTAGACAAAAAGATCCTATGGGGGTAGATTTTAAAAATATAATAAAATAATAATATAACTATAATAGTACAATTTAACTATATTATATATTAATTGTCATTATCACATAAAATAGACTTTGTTAATTCATAAATTTTTAAAAATAAGTTAGATATGTAATAAAATTTATTTAGGACATAAAATAATATATATATAATATATATATACATGTCGTGTGTAATTTTTAAGCATGTACATGTACCCGTATACAATCAAAATAACTTAATATATGTGATTTAAGCTAAAATGACTAAAGAAAATGAACAAAAATTATTAAAAAAAAATGCATGGCAGCTGGGATTGAGTTTTTAGGACGTATGAATGTCTAATGCCAATTAGGGAGTTACGAAAGTTCATTAACGTGCAAAAAATGGGGAGATTTAAGGGAAAAATGCAAGATGAAAGAGAAAGAAAATCATATGAACTTCAAACAGGTTTAGAAAATTAGGAAAAACATCTCCAACATACTATATATGCAAAGTAGGGTTTAGAAAAATTAAATGCTAAATTGGTAGATCAAATGAAAAAAATTAGGATAAATTACAAATAAGGAGTACAATCTAACCATTGGAGGGTATATCGGCCTAGAGAGCAACTGGAGTGTGACCACCACCACCATCAACTAGGGCTGTCGACAGTAGCGTGGCCGCCGCTAGCGGTGGGAGGCCAATTTTCCAATGAGGTCCTATTTCCATCCGATTTTTAGAAATTTTATAAAAATATAAAAATTTCCCAGAAAAATATGAAAAAAAATTATTCTTACATATTTTCATGTATAGAATATAGGAAAAATATAAATTTATATAAATTTAGTAGCTAATATATACGTTCTTAAAAAATCAAAAAAATCAAACAATTTTCGAAGTTGAAATAAATTAGGTTAATGACGTAGTTTCCACCTCAAATTTTTTCTACAAACTATCCTAAGTTAATACTAAATTGCTATGTCAAAGTTTTTCACGATATTATTTTTCTTATTTTTATATGATTTTTTAGCTAAATTGATGCTTAAAATAGTATATTTAGTGAAAATTATGTGTTTCCTTTAATGATCCTACATAACTACTAAGTTTGAATCACAAAAGGAGTATGGATATTGTTCTGGAGTGTTTGGGGTTGAGTGTTACAAAGAGGAGTTAAGGAAAGTTAATAGTTGGCCTTAAATATGGAAGTTGATATTTGATCAATTTAGGGAATTTGATATAATTAATGATTTGTCATGGAATAAATGAAGTTATGAGATACAATAAGAACTGTAGCAAAGATGTTTGAAGTGTTATTGTTGATTTTCAATTGATGTTATAATTATAACTTAAAAGAAAGTTAATAAATATACTAATTATAAGACATTAATAATAGGTAGAGGATAATTCAGAGGCTTTTGATAATGGATAATGCACTAAACTAATGCTCAAATGATAGTTCAAAGGCAAAATTCTCAAGTAAATGTGAAAACAGGAGAAGCAAAGGATTACTCAAAGGATGTTGATATTAAAACTTATATAAAAAAATAGGGTCAAAGGATATCTAAGAGGATTTATGAATAAAAAGTTTAACTTGAAAAAGTTTAAAGGATGTCTTAGATGATAAAATCAATATAATAAATAACCTCTGAATAGTACAACAAACTTAAAGGATTTTTGACTAAAAAAAATTTACTATGAATTCACTCAGAACCAACTCAAAGGATTTTAGCTTAAAGAAAACCACTATAAATCTACTTAGAGGATTTGGCCTATTAGGGTTAATTGTAAAATTCATTAAATTAATTAAGAAATCATGACTTATATGTGAAATTAACTTAAGAAATTTATGACTAACCAATCAAAAACATAAGAAGTCAACTAATGGTTACGGAATTAAGGATTGAAAACTAATTTATTGTCTATTTCGAAGAGCAATTGAAGAATAAGTAAGCAAGCAATTGTCAGAATAAGGTGTTTGTAAACTCAAGTTGGGATCTGTGTGTTGTGGCATATTGAAGTATCATAACAGGATACTAGGAGGAGTAAGAATACTTCTTTATGGTTGTAACTAGTTTGAATATGTGTATGATATATGTGTGCTTGAGATACTAATTAATGAATTAGGAGTTGAACTCCTAGTGCTACTTTCTGGTTGAATACATGTATATTGTCTTGCATGTATGAACTCAGTTGATCACCTGATAAACCGGATTAATCTTGAACAATTAAAGACCTAACCTAATATTCACGATAACCCAATAGGGGTAACAATTAAGTTGTCAGACTAAATACCAATACTTCGATCAAAATAGCAGAAATGGTCATTTTCTCATAGTTAGTTAAACTAAGTGATAAAAAGGGGGTCGCAGCAAGGTTAGGAACTGTAGTTCAAATGTTGTTTAGAGAGGAGAAGTGACTCTATTGTATAAGCTAATCTGACAGTATCATATTGAAACTCCTCAAAATCTAAGTTAGAATGGATATAATTACTTTATCTTCACAATGAACCGGTTAAACATTATGAGATGCAATATCATTTATCTGTTGTATTTACATTTAATTAATGATTGAACAGCCATGCTTATAATGTATTCTTATGACTTCGTCCCTTCTTACTAAGCTAATGTAGCCCACATTCCAATAAATTGTTTTACAAGTGCTGAGTAGTTTTAGAAGATGTCTTGTTATAATTGTCCACATGTTAGTTCCAACAAATCAAGGAGTGAAGTGATGAAGTCTAGTGATTAGAATAAAGCCTTAATCTGTTTTGTTTTTCTTTTGTGAGAAGATTATAAGGTCTTCCAAGGAGACCTTATCATCTTTACTGGATAGCTGTTATATAGATATGTAATGTAGGTTTTACTATGAAGATGTAAAGTTTCTTTAAAAACTTTGGACTCCTAATGTATATAAGATAATGTAATGAATAAATCTATCTGTAAGTATAAGAGTATATATGTTGTTAAGTATAAGATCAATCCGTAAGTATAACCCATCTGACTGCTTCAAAGCTGGTTTAGTTGTCATTCACATTGTGTAAATTATATCTATGTTAGCAGCTAAAAAAATAGCCTTTAGCCTAGGTTAGTTTACACAGCGAAATTATTACAATTCCTAGAGTTTGGGGCATGACACTAACCAGGGCAAATTAAAAGCTAATACATTCTAAGATGAACATAGTGATTAGTATATTTAATGGAAGTTATATTTTTGTAAGGTTTTAAAAATATTGGACCTTAATGGAAGGGGAAAAAAAGTTTTAAGACTCAAATAGAAAAATGAGTAAATATGGAGTATTAAAAGTATACGTTTCCCTTTATTTTTTATTAATAATTTTTTATGCAAATTCTTTGATTGTCTCTATATAAGAACTCATAGAGAATACTTTTAATTTAGGAAATTTTTACTAGTGGTAACATGCCATTAGCCATTGTTCAATTTAATACCATGATGTTATATAGCTAATTAAGTTTAGATTTATTATATTTGATCAGACTTTATTAAAATCTTATTATATTGTACCTTTATGTTAAGTATTAACACTATGTCATTTTTATGTGTCAATGTTATTTTTATGATCATCATTTCTCTGTGAATTTATAATCATTTTATAAATTTAGTTATCATTTTTTAACTAACAAACGAGTTCAATCTAGACATAAAACACATTTACTAAACAGTTAAAGTTAAGAATTTAGATTTTCATACACAATTTAAAAACAAAACATGTCATAGATTAAGGTTTTCAATACATAGCCTCGTTTGGACACGAATACAAGTTACAAAGGATTAATATGAATAGTTGATCTTACCTGCAAGGCATGATAAATATTAAATGAATACAAACTTAGGGTATATTTTTCCCACAAATTATTTGATATATTATTTAGTTAACTCGGCAATTAGTTAGTTTATTATTTTGTTTTCGGCACTTGCGTTAGATATGCAATTCTCATCTCACTTTCTTTTCATTATGACAAAAGTATCAAATTATAAAATTGCATATGTAATAACCAAATTGCTTGCAAATATTTAATTATCTTATACAATGAGAAATCGGATGACTATCTTGTAATCTTTAGTACTATTGGGGAAGATTCATAATTATGGAAAACATTAGAGAACAAAAAATATATATAGTAACAAAGATATGATCAAACTAAGTTAGCATTGGATGGCTTGAAGAATTGATTAAACTAAATGTTAGTATGTGGAAAGAGCACATGATCTTGGATCCCTTTGGCAAACCATAGTGGGAAGATCTAAAAATATGCTTTCAAATTACAGATTGGGATTTGTATTTATATCTTCAAAAAGAAAAGGGAAGAGAAAACTAATATAATAATAGGAGATTATTAAAGTTATATAATCCCATCATAAGCCTCAACCTTCCTCATTCCATGGGATAATTAAGAGACAAAGTTGGAGAGAGAGGGTTAAAAAAAAAAAAAAAAGTCACAAATTCATTTGGAAAGAAATAGGACAAGGATAGGGGTAATTAGCAAGTGAAAATTTACATGACTGTCACTTTGATAATGCAAAAAATAGAAGAAGGGACCAAATCCATTATGCCATTTTTATCAATTATCTATGAGCATTATTAGCATAAGGAACTAAGGTAACAAGCATCCCATTATTATTAGAAAATCTGTATTTAACCCTTCTTCTTCTTCTTTTTTTTCTTTTTTACCTTTTTTTTTGTTCCTTCTATGGTAGTGTCGACCTTCACATTGAAAAGAGTGCTTCTTTGTCGTTAAAAAAGCAACGGCTACATTGATAATTATTACTTTTTTTTTTTTTTGTTGTGGCTTCATACATAATATAAGAAAAATCTTGATGGGCTTTTTTTTAAGAACTATAGAAATAAGAGGGCGGGTTCTTAATGGGGGGTTTAATAAGATAATAGCATCGTACTCCATTGACTTCATAAAAGTCCTTAGGAATATAAATGACCTTAGAAGGTACTAATATTAAGCTTTGATTATGGCACATCAATGCCGAATTTCAGCTAAACTAGCACAAGTCAGAAAAAGGACAAAACCTGATTATTCACATTTCCAATCCTTGTATTGACCACAAATTAAGTAAAGAATTCAAGATTTATGGAAACATAATTTTGAGTGGAACGCGAGTATTATACTGTAATTTCGGCTCACCGTTTAATTTTTTGCAAATGGCATGTTTGGAAAGATATGGTGTGTAAGTTATTTGTGGACTGTCTAAATAGATATGCTATATGATTAATTTTCTTCTATATCATTTTTTTTTTTTGGCCAATTTTTTTCTATATCATTGACGCTATATATATATATTATAAAAATAGATCAATAACTATTTATTTAAAAAATATTTTATTGGAATCTTCAAAAATTGTATATATTAAGAAATTGTTATTTGTTGGACCTCCGCTTGAATACCAAAAACTCACTAAACCAATATTGATCAGAGTAATCAACCAATGAGTTTAGGGAAATGACTACTAGATCTCCACCAAATATTTTTTTCATTAGTTTTCCAAAATAAAGGCAAAACTAAAAGGACAAAGTATGAACAACTCATCCGTTGAATATGACAAACCAAGGAATATCAAGCTATGCTTAATATATTTGATTTGATGTTAGGCACAAATAGACTAAACGGTTTGCTTACCACTATGGTAAGGAGATTGATAAAAACGGTGTGGTAAAAGTGATAATTTCTCATTCAATGAAAGGAGAAATAATGTTTTCATCAATACTTCTCTTCCCATAGGGTAACAATTAACATGCAAATCTATAATAAAACAATTACTAATAGGGAAGAATAGTCTGAAAGGAAAGAATGCAAAAATAAAGAAAATCAAAATAACTGTCAATGAAATTAAACAACTGTACCAATAATCACATCCGGATTTATCAAGCTTGATATCATCAAACTGTTATTCCCGAATTAGAAGAATATTGTCTATTTAAACTAAATCCTTGCCACGCACTCTTCCAAAACAGAAGCTATTGTAGGATGAGAACCATAACTTTTAATTGTAACAGAGTTGGAATCAAAAGCACTAAATCCAATGTTTCGGCTGCTTCCAATATTAACAATTTCTCCATAATATACAATGTTATGAATGTGATACCATGAGATGTAGCTTCACACAGGTTATAGGGAGAGTTGGTAAGAGTTTATAAAGGCCAAATAATAATGAATTATATATCAATATTAATTAGAAATTTTGGACAGAAGTGGTTAAAAAGAGTCCATAATATTTATTGACTTAACTATAAACGGTATCAAAGCTAAACCCTATCAATTGATACATAATTCAAGAGCAAACCAATGCGAAGGCTGATGAGCCAATTTTAACCAAATTTAAAGGAAAAATCTAAAGAGAATGGAAAGTTTTATTAGTATTATAATTCCTGATATGCTTTTAGAACGATTTATAAGTTAAGGATAACAAAAATAGGTCAAATCATACAAAAAAGAGGAGGAAGAATTAAACCAATCCAATTACAAAATCTTATAATAAAAATATCACGTATTTAAAAGATACTTTGCAAATGTAGTCTCTTATAGATTATAAGAGGAAATTGGTATTGATTTGTAAAAGCCAAAATAGTAAATACCATATCAACTTCCAGTCGAATTGTTGGAAAAAGCATATCAATATTTATTAGCTTTTGCCTATTTCCTACTTTTAATTTGAACCGTTACGATTTTGGAAATTCTACTCGTCCTCCGGCATTGATCTAGTTAATCGAGTAATAGGTCCTCCATGTGTCAAAACTTGTTTCCCATCAAAAGGGGCCTGATTTCAAGCTTAAAAAATGAATTATTAATAAAATATATAGAACAAAAGGAGCATTTAGTTTTAGATGTATATTTCAAAGAGTAAAATTTGATATGATATGATAGTGTACCATAAATAACACATTATCGGTACAACAAATTTTTCGAAATTATTGTATAAATATCAATACTACAAGTACTAATAAATAATAAAAATCATATTACTTGATTTATTAACATCTAATTAATATTACGTAAATGAATGTGGATTATTAAATAACCAATTGCCTAATTACTTATATTTAAAACGGTATTCTTTTGTAAATGATAATTTTTTGTAATATTACCAATGAGATAATCTTATAATGTCATTTTAAAAACAAAATCATAATATATTTATATCATGTTTGTTCTTTTCACTCAACTTATAATTTCCTACATGATTTTTTTTTTTTAGTGATATATTTTTATTGATGACGAAACTTACACGAGTTTCGTATACTGATTTTAGCTTTTTTATAACTTGAAAGTTAATTCCAATTAACATATATGACTTAATGAAAAAGGTAAAAGAGTTTATTATTTTAGCCTATTATAAGTTACATCAGATACCCTAATCATTTTCCAAAAAATTTAAAGTTTCCTTACTATGAAGTATTAAAAAAGAGCCGTATGTGTATTTATTAATAAAATCCTTTTGAATATATAACATGTACCATAATACAATGCAACGACAAGTCGATTTTTTTTTTTTTTAAGTAATTCTAACATTAGCCAAAATAATGTCAGTCTGAACCTTAAGTTACACGATACTACTTTGTCCTGCATGAATTTGAAGGGTAGCACTAATATTCTACAAATATAAGCACATGATTTCAACTTACGGTAATGAATAGCAATGCGATTCTGTAAACTAGCACCGCTATTTTGCATATAATTCATCAATCTAGACATCACACAACATGATCATAAATAAATTTGCAAGAAAAGAAAAAAAAACTTAACATGATTAATAAATAGATTAGACCGTTTATAAATGTGTCTAAACATAGGTTCAGCAATCAAAATACTTGTTACGATCACAAAAACCCTTTTTATTTAACATTGAGGTTTCGTTTCTATCATTATTTCTATGTTGTCAATTTTTCACCTTGCTTATGCTTTGTGTACATAATAATATGGCCATGTCTTATACAAGGATCTATATTTTTTGTGCTGTGGGTTTTATTTATCCGCTTTTATGAATTCCGTTTGAAACTATCTTATATTTTTAACATCCATATTAGAAGGTGGCTTTATCTTTACCACAATGTTATACCTATATCTTTTAACAAATTTATATTGAAGGGTCTTGTTTTATTATACATTCACAAAATTTTGGTATGTGAATTGTTCAAACATATGTTATGCAAATAAAAATACTTTTGCTTAGTATACAGATGGATTAAACAAGCTACATGTGCTTATAGGATCTAAAGACACTTCGTTACACTTGCTAGCCAATTGGGCTTTAATGATACAGAATTACTGGAAGAAAATGAAGAGGTTGATGAACTATTTTCTAATCTTTTTAGCACCATACTGATTATCATTTTTCTAGTTGACTCATTGGGGATCTCTCTTCAAGGGCTAACAAAATATGTAATGAATTTCAATATTAGTATTTATTTCTTATTAGGTCATGATTCAATTTAATGCACTAATATGATAATTTACTTTCTTAGGTTTAATTACATATACTTCTTTTTTTTTTCAAATAATTACACGTACTTAGGTTGAGACTTTTGGTATTGCATTCTAATTCGTTGTGTTTAAGAATTTAAGTACTTTATTCTTTGAAACTTTAATTTATAGGTTTTCAAAGACTTGATAATGATTTCAATTTTTATTTTAGATTTTTCTATCTATAAACAGGTCTAATTTAGATGCAAAACATGTTTTTCAAACAGATTTTACATGTTCAAACGCAATTACTAAATGGATTATATTACATGTTGGATTTTTAAATACCAACCCATTTAGGCTTAGACATTGAGCACAACTCAATAACACGAACTCCAAGTTCTACCTGCTTTATATTTCAAGTAAGATGTGAAAGAAATTGCTATCTATAAAGTGAACTTATGAATATTCAGGTAGGAAGCATTTTTGTTATCTAAATTTAAACATTTGTTCGGAATGAGCTACTATTGAAATATTAAATGCTTTACTCTATTTTATTTTCGGGATTAGTTATTTATTTATTTATTTATTAGTTTATTCCTATTAATAAAGTCAGTGTATCTTATAAAAGACGTATAATCCATATAAGATGAAGCAATAAAATAGAAAACAAAAATAACACAACATATAAAAGGATTAAAATGATAGCAAAATAATAGAATGTCTGGTAATGAATCTTTACTATGGTCATTTGGATGCTAAAAAAAGAAGAAGAAGAAGAAGAAGAAGAGGATGAGGAGGAGGAGGAGGAGGAGAAAGGATCATAAAATTAGTTTAGTTGGAGTAGGAATTTATAAAATTAAAAAAAAAAAAAAGAAAAAGAAAAAGAAAAAACGAATCTTTCAAAAATTGATAACTTTACAATATATGGCCCTATCTATCTATCTTCTTTTAAATTTAGTATTTGCTGCTTTCATCAATGTCGGATGTCAAACTTCCCAAAAGTAGTAAAAGTTTAACAGGATCTCATTAACTTTCTATTTAGCAATCACACACCACTGTATGGAATGGAAGGCATATCCTTCCAAGGATACAACAACGAAAATGTCAAATGTTTTTTCATATTATTCCAGTGAAGATTTTACCTGTGACATGCCTTTACTTATTCCGAGAACCGCAAATTCAACAGCTGGCGCCAATTGGTTAAGGCATCAAATCAGTTGTTGTTAATTGTTATTGCCGGTCGCCACTTACTGCAAGTGTTGTCTTTGTATACCTACTTTTTGGGCCCGTCTCAGTCTCAATATTTGAAAGAGCTTGGTAATAAGACAAAAATGTTTCCCTTCCTTGAGAATCCAATAATTCATTGGAGAGGGAATCAATCCTAGGTAAAGTCACAAAGATATAGTCTGTGTTTTGACATTCCTTCAAACTCATGATTGGTTTTTTTTTTTTCCTTTTTATTCAACATATAATTTGTATTTTACCACCATGTGTTACTATTAACCATGAGACACGTTTTTAGAATAAATGATTTATATCTTTGAAACCATAAATATACTATAAATCCTCAAATAATTGTAGCAAAACTCAATTAAGTCATTTATGTTTCAAGTGAATTGCTTTTTCTATTGCATCAAAATTTAGTTAAATCTTTTATATTTTAAGTGATTTCTTTAAATCCCTTATATTTATATCGCCGTACCAACACAAAAGATACTAATATGGTGATTTAAGTGGTATAATAATACAAATATAAGAAACAGAAACAAACTTGTATAAAATATTTTTAAAAAAAGCTTATTTAAATTTTAGTATAAACCTAAGTTACTCAAATTACTCGGAACTAAAACATAAGATAATTCTAGCATACACTTTCCACCATCTTAAGACAATCATCCTTGAATTCATTCTCAATGAGAATAAGGGTATGTGTTGCAATTATTACCCTAACTTTGATCATTTTTACAAATAAACACGCGAACTTTAAAAACATTAATTTACTGTCGAGTCAAAATTTTTTCGAGGAACTTATGCTACCCCATTTAACTCTTAATATCCATTGGCAAGGTGCTAGAACTTCTTTTTTTTTTTAATTTTAGTTATTTTTTCCTTTTTTTTATTTTCTGTACATTTTTTTATTAATACAATTTTTTATTACTTTTAATTAGTTTATATGTTTTATATATTTAATTATTTTATTTACTTAAATTAATAATTTAAACCAGCTTTTGCACACATCATAACATCCACATTGGCCAATAAAGATTAAGAAAGTTAAGTGCGTAGTATTAGTGATCTTGAAAACTTTAATTAGATTGTAAATTGATCTTTCAAAAGATCAAGAATTTAATTGTAAAAAAAGACCAAATTCAAAGTAGTAAATGCGATATTAACCCTGAAAATGAATTAAATTGGATTTCATCGCATGAAATTCATCTGGCCTTTGCGCCATCCTAAACTCCACCGTTACCGTTACATGCTTACGGATATCCGAAATTCATAAACCCACCGTTCATCAATCAATGGAAGAAACCGACCTGGTAGTGGCAGAGAATAATTTAGTTCAAATAATAATAAATAAAAAAAAAATTATTAAGCTGACATTTCATATCGTTACGCTAGGTTTTTAGTTTGAACATTTTCTTGTCACCAATTCTCTACTAACCGGTGAAAGCAATTAGATTAAAAGAAGGATTACCGTGCAACAGAAAAATCTAGATTAGGTGTCAAACTATGATCAATATGTTTTCACGCTTACGATAACATTACAGTGGTAATAAGAAGTTACAAATGTAAAGCTTATCCTAGATCAGCATACTTGACCAAATGGAAATAACAGGTACTGAAAAATGGAGCAACTAAGACATACAGCTTCCAAGTTCCTACTCAAACAACAAATCATCAATCCATGCCTCGGCGTTTCTATTTAATTGATTCAACATGTTCCCAATGATATATAAGGCACAGCTGTGAAAAAACTCACGGTCATACTTTACATGATCTATGACCCATGAAAGAGGAGCCTAACTTATGTGAAATCAACTCCAGGAAATAAGGCTGCAAACCTTCGTGCAACATATGGGATATATGTGGTGATCCCAAATGGTCACATGCATCGTCCTTGTAGACAAAGTTACTCCACAAAGCATTTGAACTCTTTGCACTTGCTCGACAAGTTTATGCTTGCTTGATGTAACTCTTCATGTTGCATGTAGAGATAATTTCTTTTGTCCAATCTTCAGGTACAGCTCTCATCACCAAACCTCTTCGGGGCTAATCTGCCGGTAGGTATCTAAATGATTAGTTTCTCTCCTTCATCAGGCTCTACACATGCAAGGAGTCAATGGATTTTCCCATATATCATAATTAGGGAAAGTCTCTTCCGGCAATCCTGTCCGTGTTTGATGGGTTATTACCACATCTTCTACAAAGGTTGCCCAACCCATATAAGGGTCTCCAAAGGACTTGGACATAAGCCCTTTATCTGGCTTTATTGATTTTTGGCGGTGGCCCATGTATCTACGTGCACCAATTATCAGTTTTGCAAAATTGCCTCCATGAGTCATAACAAACACATCAGACTTTAAGCAAACCAGAAAGTCAAGAGCTGCTAAACTAGTCACGTGCTTCCTGAATCCATCAAGCTCCTCCTTCGTTGCCAACTCCTCCTTTGTAACCTATAAATCAATTGAAGTAGCATAAAGATGATAAGACTTTGAACAGTTCCATCCTCACCCAAGCACTTTGCAATACTATTCAAGCTCATTGTACATACAATATTTAAAGAATCCAAATCCCTCAAGGGTTTATACTATTTTTTTAGTAACAAAAAAAAAAAGGCAAAGCTACCTATTATGATATATTGCCATTTCATCTCGTAGTGGCCAAAAACATTTGAAAGAACTACTAGAACTGCAGCCACCTACTCGTTTGCTGGCATTAGCCAATGTACAAGTTATTACCGCATTATAACATGCCAACATGCTGTGTTTATTGCAAGAATCACTGATTTTATTATATGAAAAAACAAAGATGGACTCACAGCATAAGACTTACAAGGAGAAAATACCACTATATGCCTGCATCCGGACTAAATGCACAGCATGTTTATGCAAAATGAATTCCATTAACTAAATTGGAAAGTGTTGCCAAGGAAGAAATAGATGAAAAGTTAGGGGGTGAGTGTTTTAACGGTATGCACTTCAATAGCGAGAAGAGATGACGCAATGGATTGACTACAAAAAGGTGGAATGGAATAGATATTCCTTTCATGCAGACCTATTCCTGCATTTAGTACAAAATTACTATTGCTCTGAAATGAGGAATTGCAATTCTTTTACTAGGAGGAGTAGCCATTCTTTAAATTTTTCCAACATATTTCCAAATCTATTAATGAGACTTCAAATTACAGTAAGAAATAGTTACTACCTCTGTATTTCATTCCTTAAGAATTGAAATTCTATAACTAACATAAATCCATTTCACAAACCAAACGTGCTATTCGAGCTTTCATCTCCAACAGGTGTATGGCTGCTAACAATCTGATGCAATAAAATAACCAAAATACTAAAGGCTCACCAGATTCGGGAACATGTTCCTTAGTGGTGCCATTCGGTTCTGACCACCATATACTTGGCCAGAAGCAACATAGATTTGAGTTTCCTTAGGATAACCCATTGCTCGTAAGATGACAGCCACCTCCCCTGGCTCAAGAGGACATCTTCCTTCCTTCCGCTTTTGCAAAGCCAACTGCCAAAGATGAGAACCATTCTACATGCAAGATGAACAAAGAGATTTCTAGTTAACCAAAATTAGGACTATAAACAATTAAAAGAAAAAACAAAAAAGGAAGGAAGACCACAAATTGAGGTTAATTTGGCAAAACCCCATCTTTCAATTATATCATTTAACAAAGAAAACTGAGTTAAAAGATTGTGATGTCACCTTGTACCGTCGAGGCCATTCCTTTTTTCTGTACTCTGCCATTTTGGCTTTCTCCTCCCTTGTACCCACAAAATCACAAAAAGATAGACCAACCATCCCTTTCTCAAACCTTAGATGTAGAGCCCTGTTTATCATAGAAATGATCCCCGAAGAGTATTAGAAAAGGTTAAATTGATTCTGAGCACTACAATGGTTAAATTACTAACATGTAAGGATTTCCATTGCCAGTTCGATTCCTCATCCTTGATGCAAGTAGATTAGCCATTTCCTCTATTTCAGGAAGAAATTTTAAAGCATGATAATTTACCCTGCACCGGAGTCTGTTAATTTCTGAGGGAACATTGTCATACCTACATGAAAAAAGAACTACCATTTAGTGTTCTGAGAATGTTCCAGGTGGAGAAAAGGTCCAAAATGTTGCTTACAAGAGAGCAATACAATATTCGTTATACAACTCACCCAAGACGGTCAACAAAAGGTTTAAGAGCCATTATCTTCTTTTCCTTGATGCGAGGTAGAACATTGTCAACATAAAACTGCGCTGGTGCATACTTCGGAATGTTTTTTACTGTCCGTCTATCAAAGAAACAACACAGTCATCAGGTAATACAAAGTCCAAGAGGAATACGCTAACGCTTAAAAACCAACACAGAATCAGAATAAATTCCATTGCTAGAAAATAGCTCTAACACATCGGTCCTACAACAGCTGAACTTTGGAAGGTTCTGCAAAAAAATAATTTAAAAGGCAGCTAATCCTTCAAAAGATCTCGAAAGTTAGCGCTCAAGTAGTTTCTGTATAGACTGATAAGCAAAACTTGTATTGTGCGGGATAAGCTTTGCGCCGACGATTGCTGCTAAGTAATTTCTTTCCCATGATAAGAAACAAGTAGTTTTTTCCTCTTTTCAACCTAAGTTTAGTATAAGTCTGCCCAGATAACTAGCCAATCGCAAGCTCAGGAAATACAGGAAGGTTCATTAGGTTGACAGCTAGCATAAAGCTTTGCCACTTCACATGAATATGAATGCTATGAGTTATTCCTGTAAGCTAGGTTGTTCCTTAGAAGGAGCACGTCACATTGTCCAGGTGCAGTGTAATGTTAGATATGAAAGGGTTCCCAACCCAAGAGGAACATGTTGCATTATCCCATTGCAGAGTCATATGGGCTAGGACTGCCAGATCTCCTTGAAAACTTTGATGTACATAAAGTAAAACATAATTTTATCAAAACAATTTTCATGGACCTTTGGAGTATATATATATATATATATAAAGGAAAAAGTACAAGGAAAGAGAAACATCCCATAAATAATCAAAACAGCCACAAAAGTGAAACAGTAGGTAAACTGAAAATCTGAAGAGAAAACTGCTCTAACTATGGAGATTCAAATGCAGAAGCTAAGAGACACTAGAAGAAAGCTACTAGTGAGACCATAAGCTAACTCTCCAGGTCCTCCAACGAAGTTTACCGTTCTTCTTCTTCTTCTTCTTCTTCTTCTTTTTCTTATTATTATTATTATAATGTTTCGCTAAGTTAGAGGAAAATGAGACAACTTTGCAAATAATGAAATTTGCCAAAATCATGTTAAGAGCAAAATCTGACTCTAGTGATCCATCAACACTCGTAGCTTCATCTTCAATTCAATGCCCATCACTCACCATAACATAGGTATTCACAGAGGAATTCTCAAGAGATCTCACTTCAATTGGCATCTTGGATGCCACGTTCGAATTCTCACTAGGAGGAGCAGCCTCATCCATCTTCACATCTGTGTTTTGATGATCGGCTTGCACAGGTTCAAAACATGGAATATAGGAACCCTTAAAGGAAAAGCAATGGAGGTGTCAAACAATGTGCTCTGGCAAGCGAGCAAAGAAGAGGATGAGAAAGGACATGAAGAGGTCAGGTTTTATATTGTAGTACACTGAAAAGATTAAGACTAAAAATGGGGATAGGCATTATCATAGATGACTCTTTGAAGGATGAAGTACTACATGTAAATTAGAAAAGGTGATAGAATCATGCTAGTCATAAGAAATGAGACTTAATGTTATGCACCTCAAGTACGACTGGATGAAGCAATTAAGCTTTAGTTTTGGGAGTTGGATTAATAAGTTAGAGGAATTCCCCAAAATGAAAAAATATCCATGGAAGGTGATCAATTAGTTAGGGAATAGTAGATATGAAAATGTAAATGGAGGATATGGTTTTCAGATAGAATAAGTAAGGAAATAACATTTAAAATTTTTCAATAGCATAAAAGCTAATTCTAGTCAATAATTTATAAGAAGAGGGAAAACTACTTATTTGCCTTTAAAAGTGAATATACAATTTCACATACGACTTTTTCGTCATACAAAAAAAGAGAGAGGTTGACTTGTAAATGAATTGTAAAATTATACTTAGAGAAAGTTTAACGAAACACTAGGTTAGTGGCCTAAGATGCACGTATTAAGCATGAAAATTTAAGGAGATGCATATACGAGGAATCTAAGATTGGGTGTTGAAAATTAATGAAGGGGAGATGATATACTTTCAAGAAAACCGTATCAAACCAAACCAATAGAAACCTAAGGGGCGATGCCAATGTTGTTTGAGAGAATATATACATAGTTGTAAAGATAATCACCAAGCATGTTCGTCCATCAAGAAAGAAGAAGAAGAACAGGAAAAGAAAAAGAGCGCTAAAAGAGTTAATTCTTACTCGCCTTATATTTGTTGAAATAAGGAAAACCTAGGAAGATTTGCACTTGTCAAAGATTCTAAGAAAGCCATAAAAGACTAGGAATATAATATAGACATAATTGCTCAAGTAAGAAAAAGGAAGAAAATGTGAATATAAATGCATAGCAAAAACATTAAGATGGTGGATGGTATAGCAATTAAAGAGAGAGATGGACGAGATACTCTGTAACAAAGTAAGGGAAAACAAACTTAGTTTAAGTGAGCTACGTAAATCTAAGGTGTATAAGAATTAAGCCTTTTACCGAAAACTTCAAGTGTTGGAGGCAAAAGCGAAATTGAAGAAAATGAAAACTAGAAGGTTGGATTAGATGACATTCCAATCAAAGGAGTGGATATGCCTTAGAAAAGATGTAATTTGGCTCACAAATCTTTTTGATATGATGTTGGAGACAAAAAAATGTCAAACTAGCAAAGAGAATGTATCCAACTTCCTATGTTCAAGAACAAAGGAGATAAAGCAATATTGTCTAAACTATAAAGCAACTAGCTCGTTTCTTCCATAGTCTTGAAGAGTTAATGGCCAAGCGAGTAGAGCATGCTAACTAAGGTGCCCTTCTAAAACCAATAACTGATGATGCAATCAAGCAAACTTTAGATTTTATGACCAAAGACAAGGCTCCAAATCCAAATTAACATGACGCAAACTTCCTTATAAGTGCTTAGAAGCTAGTTAGTGGTAATGTATGCTTAGCTATTAAAGATTTCTCCGCATTGGGCAAAATTGTACAATCTATCAACTCTGTGACAATTTCTCCTGCTCCTAAAGTTTAGGCCCCTTCTTCTCTATCATAGTATAGGCCAATAGCTTGTTATCGTTCTTTATACAAATGCATATCTAAGCTATCAACCAAGAGACTCAAAGTGGTAATTCCATGTCTTGTTGGGAAGGGGCAAACCGCTTTCACCAAGGGTAGAAAAACTATTGATAATGTCTTTGTAGCCCAAGAATTTCCTCTTGGCTACAATAAGAATGTTTATGGCCCTAAATGTGCGATACACGTAGATGTTATGAAGGCCCATGACAATGTTAGATGGTGCTATCTTAAACAGTTGCTTAGAGTAATGGACTTTCCTCTACAATTTACTTATTGGATTATGTAATGCATTTCAATCTTTAAGATGAACCTTTGTTTGTTGAAAACCTTGAAGATGAACTTAAATGAAGAGTCAGTAGGTTTCTTTCCTAGCTTATGTGGCCTTCCTCCACAATTTACTTGTTAGATCATGCAATGCATTTCAACCTTTAAGATGAACTTAAATGTAGAGCTAGTAGGATTCTTCCCTAGTTTGCAAGGCCTTCATCAAGGGAACACGATATCCCCTTATCTTTGTTTTTGTCATGGAGCTCTTGTCTCACATTATGAGAGAAAAGCGTAGAAGTGAAAGCTTCTCCCATCATTAGAGATGTTGCAATGCAAGACTCATCTACTTTTGTTTTGCATACGACTTAATGATTCTTTCAAGAGGAGGTGATCCAATATCAACCTCTTTGGTAGGGGAAGCTCTTTAAGGAGTTTTATTTCCGATATGGGCTTAAAGCCAATCACAAGAAAGGCCAGAACTTTTTAACGGTATTTTGAAATGTGTAAAGGACAAATTACTCGAAATCTTGGGCTTTAACCTTAGCAGCCTTCCAGTCAAGTACCCCGGTGCCCCTTTTAGCGTCCAAAGTCACTTTCAATCCCTTGTAGAAGGATTTTCTTTGCATACAAATCATTAGTAGACAAGAAAATCTCTTCCATTTGTAGATTGGATACAGTTGATAAAAAGCCTATCATTCTTCCATTTTTTATCTTGCCAAGAAGCATCTTGAAGGAGATGATTGTGAAAATGACAAGGTTCTTAGGGAATTGCAATAATGATAATAGAGCTAAAGCTAAAATTGCTTAGGAAGATGCATGAAAATAGAAGAAAGAAGGGGGCCTTGGTATTCTTGATCTTTTTTTGAATGAAAGGTAACACACTGACACTAACTAAAACATTTGTTGTATCTATATACGGACTTCAAGGATTCTTGTGCCCTCGTTCAGTACATTTTGAGTTGTTAAAAGGCAAATATTTCTAGTGTGTAAAAATTCCAAGTTATGTTTCTTGTTACGACATAAATCCTTCAAATTAAACCTTTGGCATGTGAATTCTTCAAATGGGAAGTAAGGAATGGTAGTCCATCTCCATATAGTACAATGAATGGCATCCTAGAAGCCCCTTATGCTCATAAATAGGGGAGCATGCTATCTATTATTTTAGATTACCAAAAGTAGCTTACCTATAATCTATCATTAGCGGTAACACATGGGATTGACCTAGTGGTGATCTTTGGGATTCTACCAACGTTAGCCTAGATAGCTCATTTTTACCTAATAGTGGTTTTGAGGAAAAATTCGTTTGAAAGGATAAGCCATCAAAAGAACCGTCCATTAAAGAAGCCACTTGGAGTTGAGGCTGCTAGGAGCCCATGTGCCTTAGGAGGCTTGGTTTGGTACAAAAGCACCATCATAGACATGCTTTCACCCTTTAGTTAGTGGCCCAATAAAAACTTTTCACTTTTGACAAAATGGACAATTGGCAAGTAACTAATCAAAATAAGAGCTACCTTTGTAATTTGGAAGAGGAAACTCAATTCCATGTCTTCATTAACTGTTCCTTTGTGAATGATATATGGTGAAAGTTCATGAGCATATCCCCTGGTCTTCTCCATCGCCTTATAGTGCTGGTTCCATTTATGAGCCTTTTATTTCAATGGGTCTCCATCTATCTGCTTTTTGAAGAAAGCTATAGGTCGGTGATATATGTTGTGTAGAAGGATAGTAATGAGAGAAGGCTAGGATTTAGCCTCAGATCTTCACGGGATGTCGCAAAAGGACCATTTAGCTTTCATGTTTGCTAGTGATTAGTTTTCAGTTTATCTTCATGCCAAGACATTGATCTAATGCCTTTTTGTTTTCGGCATTTGATCAATGTTTTATGTAACTTGTGATTTTTTGTAATTTAGATGCTTTTTCCACCTCTTCTTTTGTACATCTCCACAACTTTAATGAAGGTGAAAATTTGACATTTCACATGGAAAATAGTGATTGAAAAGAAAATTAAGAGGAGAAACCAATGTATTTGAGAGTTGGTTTTCTTTTATGCTAAAATGGTGAAAAATGGAACTTGTAAACATCCTGAAGAGATTGCTGGAAACCATCAACAGAAGAGAAAAGAAAAAAAAAAAGACTTGTGCCAAGTGTTGATTGATCTAAAAGAGGCAAATGCTAGAGTTACTAAGGAACTCTTGTGATGTGTTGGAAAAGAAGGGCATAACAATAATGCCCACCAAAGCTATCAAAGATGTGCAGAAATAGTGATAAGGGTAAAAATACATGGAGATTTGATGTATGAATTCCTGCAAAGATAGGAGTTCATCATGGCTCAGCTGAAACCCCCTATCTATGTCAAACTTGCCAAAGATAGTCAAAAGATCATACTTTGGCCTATGTTGTTTGCTTGTGACATTGTTTTGCTAGATGAGACACGAGAAGAGGTGAACCAAAGCTTGAATCTTGCACAGCTTTAGAATGGAAGGTTTTACATTGAATATGGAAAAAACAGAATACAGAATTTAAGATTTGAATAGGAGGAGGATGAGAGAAAGAAGGAGAGACAAAGTCTTTATGTGAGAGTTTTAGGTATTCACAGTCTATACTGCAAAAGGATGGAGGCACAAATAGCAAGTGGATGAAGGAGAAGTGCACTTGGAATTTTATGCCTCCGCAAAGTACCTATAAAACTTAATGGTAAGTTTTATCAAACAGCTATTGGACCAGCCTTGCTTTACAGATCAAAAAGCTATGAAGGTATGAACATAAAGCTAGAATAAGAGTAGCAAAAATGAGAATGTTAAGATCAACAAGAAGTCACCCAAGAATGACTAGGACAAGAAATGAGTAGCATTAGGGAAAAAGTTGGGAGTAGCACACATAGACAAGAAGATGAAAGAAGCAGAGTTGAGGTTAAATAACAAAGTCTATAGACATAATCTAGGATCACCCGTCAAGAGGGGTGAGAATTTAACAGCTAGTAACATAAAAAGAGGGTGATGGAAGAGGGGAGGGGAGGGAGAGAGAGAGAGGAGACGTGCAACCAAAAAAAAAAGGTAAAAAATGATGCAATATATTTAGGTATTAATGAAGTTATGGTCATTTTATATAATCTATTAGCAAAACAGAATCCATATAGCTGCTACCACAAAGTGAAAATCGGGCCTCTTCTTGTTGTTGTCTACAGGTTAGTAGAAGCTTAGCTATTTAGTTGATACGCATAAGTTGGATTCAAAAATTGATCTTGTTGAGCACAGATGTAGCATAGAAAGATGCTATTTTAGATCAGTTTTTACAGGATTCACTATTTTCTTTCACCCAGTTTCTCTATTTTACAATCAAACTGACTAAATCAAAAGGGAACAATTACATCTTCTAGATCACACTACTCTACTGTAAGCTAGCAGAACAATGGCATTTTCTATTAAAACTTTCAAAACACACTGATAACACATTTAGTCCGTGGAATAAAATAAGGTGGAAATAGAATTGCAATTTTAAAATAATAAAATAAAATAAGAAAGTAACAGCTGTTCCTTATAGTACATTTCGCGTCTCTTGGGTAGATGTGGAAATATGTTAGACAAAGAACAAGGAATTGGCAAGTCCTCATTTTGCAACAGTACCCATTTCCATGAAATAGCAATTTCACCAACTAAATGTAGAAATAGATGATTTGTAAGGAATGAACAGCTATTTTATTTATAAGTCAACCAAACGTACAATAAATAAAGCCTCATTCCTTGGCATACATATTCACATATATACACGCTACTTGAACATATCAGTAGTGGCTCAATCTAAAACAATTGCATTTATCTAATCATACCGTATACTTGTAAATAGCTCAGATTTGTCAGTAAACCACTCAGGGATGTCACGGACTATGCGGACATCGTCTTTCAGGTAATCAATGAAATGATCTACATCAAAGATATCCTCAAACTTCCTGCAAAAATAAAAAATAAAATTATAAGAAAAGAGGCAGTAGATTGCAAAAACAAAAGTAGGGCAAAAGCAATTTCCTTCAAGATGAACCTAAACATAGCTAACTGAGCAAAAATCATAAATGAAATTGCAAGCCTGTTGAGAAATGAAGAGAAAGTCTTACAGACATCAGCAATTAAACACTAACCTCAACCACAATAAAGAATATATAATTAGCGTTACAGCAAAAGAATGAAAAAAGAAGGTAAACTACAAAAGCAACATCTGCAGGAGAAAAAAGTAAGTGTCCCATGAACAAAATTATCCAGCTGTTAGAATTCTTCAGATTCTATCAGTTCTGAGCTTGAAAGATAAAGATAAAAAATGAGATAGTGATATAATGAATATCTAAATACAGCAACTATTAAGTTGCAATGATATAAGATGGTTAAATACCAATAAAGGGACATTAGACTGGCAGAGTGAAGTGTATTAAGAAGATAACAAAATGGAAAGGAAGCTGGATCCCTAGACACCAGAGATAAAAATTAATTTAGAAAAAAAAAAGGGCTAGTGAGCAATAAAAAGAAGGTAAACTAGTAAAGGCTGGCAAGCAGTCATTGGATTAAGGTAAAAGATAATTTCTCAAACTTCAAAACTGTATTGCTGATGCATTATGCTACCATTTAAATACATAAAGCATATTGGAGTTCATGAGATCGATTATGGTGCTTGTGAGGGTGTTGCTTTTGGCAAAGGCCAATAGCGTAGGAAATATGGCAATTATCTCGCATAACATGCAAATTCAAATAATGAATTCCTCAACACAAATAATACACATAGAATAAAAGTGGAATCATACGTCTGATCCTTCCATATTTGATCCTGCTTCAGTACTGGCAATATAAGGGTAGCATTCAAAATTTTTGCAACGGCAACTGCATTGCATATCTGCATGCACATAGACTTGGTGTTAGGCTTTTTGAAGGAAACTGGTTTACTATTCCCCAATTTTGCTGCATTTTAAAATTACTTTAGCAGAGGCATATTTAATACGTAGAAGTAAGTGGGAGGATAAATAATATTCATCTTTTTGAAGGATCAAATAGCATCCATTTCAAAAAATCCAATGGAGCTAAAATGGCAATACTTGGATAAAAAATCTTGAAACTATCCTCATAAAAGGTTTTAACAGAATATGCAAGCTTTCCCATGCACACAATTGTCCTAGTGCATCAGATAGTTGGTAATGATGACAGGCTTCCAAATAAAACCTACATGCAACACACTTTTTTGAGAAAAGGAAATTTAAATAAAACCATCCCTCCTTTCACCAATATCTGCATGGTGATATTTATAAAAAGCACCTACTGCATGTTCAGATGTGGCCAAGAAGCTCAGTTTCCCATTAGGATCATTACAGAACAAGGTACAATGACCCCAAGAGAGTGTCCTATTGGCTGAGGCCCAGGCACTATGTAGCAAATTGCATCCAGTGTGGGTTAAAATTTTTTACCAATAACACCTCTTAGGGCAACCAATACAGCACAAGCAGAACTTAGCCAGTTCGTGGATGTTGTCGAGCAGCACATGTGCTCAAATGTAACCAGTCCTATTACAGATATTCTACTCCACAAGTAAAAGTTACAAGATGCTGCCAATCCAATACCCCCTTTTCTTAATATATTCCAGTTGGTTTTGTCTATAAATCTGCACCTTTTCAATCATTAATTTTGAACTTCCATCTCGATTCTCACCTTCATCTTTTGAGACGGCAAGTAGGAATATGATCCTTGACATCCTATGAGGCCCTTGGTTGTTTGGCTCGGTGAGAGATTTGAGTGTTGGTTGGCCGAAGGAGACTAGAGTTTGCTCATTCATTAGTGGTAACAGATGGAACTGGCCAAATGGGGAAATTTGGAGCAGGATTAGTGATAATATAGGGACTGTTGTGCCTAACCAAGCATTGGATGACAAATTGGTTTGGAAGGATAAGCCATCAAAACCTCTCTCGATTAGCACAGCTTAACGCCTTGCAGGGGAGAGATTCCTAAGGATCAGGTGGTGCAACTTAGTCTGGAATAAATTATAAATCTACTTATCTGCGCCATGCTTTTATTCTTTGGCTTATTGCACACAAAAGGCTGTACACTGTGGATAAGCATATGGAATTGGGTATCATTGCATCCAACTGCAGCTACTTATGTGGCAACGAAGCTGAATCACATGATCACCTGTTAGCTACATATGAGTTTTCCAAGGAACCTGGAAAAAGGTGAATAGAAACCTATGATGGCAAGCCGGCGGCCATATGTTTTGAATTCATTATCGAATGTGCTGGCTGCTGTGGGTAATTTGAGTGGTTTATTTAAGAAAGCAGTTGTTAGTAGTGTGTTACTACATTTGGAAGGAAAGGAATGTTCGCCAGTGGGAAAACCAAGTTGTCCTAGCGAAGGATTATTTAGTTCTATCTCTTCTTGTTTTCTGTGATTCATTTTTCTCTAGAAGCACTTTTGCATATCTACAGCCATTGTATCTTCTTAGGCATCTTTTTGCATCTTCTAATGGTTAGTACAATGTGGTAGGTTTCTGGTGTGCTCCCTCATTGTATAGTTGTTCCTTTTTTATATATAAAAGGAAAAAAAAAGTAATAACAATCTCATCTTACCCAAAAAAATTCAGACAAACTGAATGTCAGCAGTCAAGGAAAACAGCAAAATGAGCATGCCCTGTTCTAATGTTCAGATATCCTATGAAAATACTGTTATCAATGGTCTCAATAGATTACTATCCAAAAGAAGGTTGCACAGCCCCAAAAAATACCTATCCAATCACAACTGCACTATTAAACCAAGGATTTAGCAGCTCAAGGGTTTGGATGGAAGAGGGAGGAGCAGAAGGAACCTCTAAAGCAACAAGCATCATATGCTAACAGTGGCTTTTAGTCAAGCATGTTCACTCTTTTGATCAACTTCCTAGTCAGCAAGACCCCTCTCATTTTGAGCCTTGTAACAGGACGTGCTGCCAATTGTATTCTAAAATGTAGCCCTTACTGTTGAGTTCTAGATGACAACAAGAGAAAAAGAAAAGAGAGCATATGACTTCAAGGTAACATAGTTCAGAGAAGAAGAGAAATAAGAAAGAAAAAGAAAAAGAAGAGAGAGAGAGAGAGAGAGAGAAGAAGAAAAGGGAAAAAAAAAAAAAAGAACAAGTGTCTATCCAAATGTCCATAGGTTAAACGGGGATTAAATAGATTAAATAGGAAAACAGCAGATAACTAGAGTAGTAGGAGATTCAGTATAGCAGAAATCATACAGCAATTCTTTGTTGATTCAAACCACCCTCTGCATGAATAAAAATATAACCATTTGTTTCATTCTCGGGAGGGAGATCTGTAGCAAATCACCAATTGAAAAAACTCCGTCAGATCATGAAGGCAGTTATCATCAGTTTCACAGGATATCATAAGGTAAGCAAACTTCTCAACAGAAAGAAAAGCGCACATCAATTGCAAAAATGTAGCAGTGGGGGATTACCATCTGTAAAATCATATGATATAAAATGACAATAAGGACTAATGCAACTCACAATCTAATAAGTTGATCCACTCCATTAGTACAAGGAAGATTGAGGTCTATCTCACTACCAACAGATTAATCCTAGGTCATCAGAAGTTCTTCTTTTTTTCCCCTTAATCTACCAAAAGAAAATTTACAAACAGTGGAAAGCATTAACAAATTAAATTTTCCTTTAAATTTAGAGGTATCCCTCATATCCAAAACTAAAGGAAAGAGAAACTGGAAAACATTACTGCTGGAGGGAGAGAAGTTGCCAGTTCAAGTATCACATTGGTAGATGACCATAGCCAAAGATGGTGGAGAGAGAGTAAGATTGGGTAATTTTGATGAAGAGAGAGATCTTTTTCAAGAGACTCAATAAAATACGTGTAGAAATATGGTAAGAGTATCATCAGTGAAATTATTTAGGTATTGAATCGGATAGCTCATGTTGAAAAACTTCAGATAGAAATGAAAGCTAACTGTGAAAGAACAAATTGGATGGCAGCCTGCTATACAACACAGGGATGACACTTGAAATCCACTGTCATGTTGCAATTTGCAAGTAAAACGAACCTTCTTAAAGAGCCTCAGGAACATCTTATATTATAAACACCATCCACTAATTTCCACTTAGTCTATCATCATGCTAGAACATGAAAGCATGGCTTATATATTGGGATCTACAACACCAAGAAACATAACAACACAGTTATAAGTATGAGCAATCATGACTAAGGGACCACTACATAGATATTAAGCTCAAAGCATTTTTGCACTAATGACGTCTTTACTTCACAACGCAACTTTCATAACATGCAATAAGGCTTCAAGAACTGAAGTCAAGAAAATCCGTGTACATAGAATGGTGTTCTCAATAAAAGGATAGGAGTAAAGAGCTAAATAAAACACCACAGAGTTTAAGAGCAGATTGAATCCCATATCTAAGAAAACTTTACAGCATTTGCCTATAGCAATCATTTAATAGATATTTCAAAAGAAACAAGTAAAAAGAAAAGTATTACATGCAAAAGATTAAACATGGTTGATTATCCAACAATAAAAATGCATGACAGTAATTTCCATTCAAAATTGCAATTTTCTTTCACTCATCTGACTCATCTTCCCTTTTTTTTCCCCCTTTGTGTGGCTTCAGCAAGTAAATTCAGACAAGATCAAATCAAAGGGGAACGTTATGTTATAGTGTTTTCTGAGAAAACCTACGTGACCTGATAATCCACCATCATGTCGTTCAGCACAGGGTTTCCAAGAAGTTGTTGCCGAGTAAGGATTTTCCCAAAGCGAAGTCGATTCCTTCACCTGAAATCACAACTTTTACTGGCAACTCAAGCGGCTATACTTCTTCAAATACATGAGCAACGAAAATTAACTAAATACTGCTTGGAACTTACACGCGGACAATGAAGAACAATGCCGTCCTTTTTGCACAGATAAGGAGCATTCTACGATAGATTAAACAATGAAACAACAACAAAATCGTTTATCACTATAAAAAGAAATTAAATATCTCAAGTTCAATAGATTTACACCAAATTGATACAAAACTGAGTCCAAAATCCAAAATCTTCAATCAGCGACCAAATTAGGAAATTAAAACCTAGCAATAGAGATCGAGGAAGTAAATACCAAGCGATTAACGAGCGAGAAAATGGAGATCAACCCAACGATAACAACAGCTAAAAGTAAGCATATTGAGATCTTGGAATTGAGTTGAGAACTTGAAACCCTAGGATCATCATTGAAGAAATGCGGACACAGCGAGTGAAAATAATAATGCCAGAATGTACTACGATCACGATCTCGCAAAGAATGGCGATTGTCATCGTCGTCATCGTTAGTCGCACGTGAATCAGCCACGAGAGGTGAGGCTTCACCGTCGCGCTTCATCGGAGAGGAGGAGGCCCGGCTGCCGAGGGAGCTCGAGTGGCGTAGCTCCGCCATTGCGCGCTTTGTCGGACTAAAAGCCAGCTTCTCCAACTAAGAGCACGACCGTGTTTCAGGTGGAATTTATTTTGGCCTTTTTCCAGAGGAATCGAATGGGAGGTGATAACGTCAGATTCAAAATGCGCGACCCGACTACTGAGTTAGTGAGTGAGCAGCGCTCGAGTTTAGATCCAGGACCCCGACTCCCCAGTCCGAGGAGGTGAGAATTGATTAATTTATTTGTTTTATCATTTTGTGTAATAGCGAAAAAATGTAAACATGTAATATTTACGCTAAGTTGGGGTATTAACGGAATTTCATATCAACGTGGACGCATGAAGGAATCCAAACGCGAACAGGCCTATATGCCGCTTGGACAGTCGAGTAGCGAGTGGCGATCCTTACGGTTTATTTATTTTATGGAATAAAACGAGAAAAAATGAAATTGAAATTACATAAGAAATGAAATAAAAATAAAAGTGTAATATATATTATATTATTTAGTTAAATCTATAAATAATTTAATAATAAATATATAATATAACTTTAATGATTAAATTATCCTCAATCTATTTCCTTTTTCAATTAATCCTAAAATAATAAAAAGTGGTGTAGTGATGGAGGTGGCAATTATGGCTGTGGCGGTGGTTGTGGCTGTGCTAATGGTTATCACATTCCAAATAAGAGAAATCATAATAATCTCCTCATGTAAACTAACTTAAAATAGAAACTAACATTGCAGCTACTATTATAAATACAGTTCACACAAAGTGTGATGACTCAATTAATTTGAAGCATTCATTCTGATACTTGTAAGTAATGAAACATGTTCTATAACTTTACAAAATACTTGTTTTATATAACTTATTGTCTCATAACACAACAGTACTAATATAAACGTCTTACATCTTGAGTTATAATTTACAATAAAAAATTATCAAAAAACCACAGGTTTTATAAACTATTTACAATAAATTAAGAAACTAATGGGCATCCTAGAGAATTCCTAATTAGTTTCCTTAAAATTAAAAAAAAAAAACAAAAGAAATATCAAAAGCTCAGGTTCAATTGATTCTTCGTCCTTCACTTTCCTAGTCTACAGCACACTAACTTAGGGTTGGCAGTATCGGAACATTTCGGTTCTCACTCAGTACATGTAAAAGAGTCTATATGAATGTAAGCACAACTAGCTTAATAAGTGGAACAAAGTTATAAGAGTACCAAATAATCACAAATAAGGTTATTAATTATGATGAAATACAATGCAATCAATCAAATGAAATATTGCACAATATTATTCAACCCACTGTGAAGTTAGAGAAATTACATCTACTCCAACCTAGATTAAGGAGTTTTATCGTAACTCAAATCAGACCAAATCCAAACTTGTGTAATAGAGAATACTCTCCTCCCTTAACCGCCTAACCACGACTCCCACCATTGCCATGACCTCCTTACCTGTCATTTGGTTCGACTAAAAATGAGAAAATGACCGTTTTAGCTATCCTATCGAAGAAAGTCGATATTTAGCCTGATACTCTTAATCGTTTCCTCTAATAAGTGTTATGAATGTACAGTTTCGTTTTAGTCAAATAGACGTTAATTTTAATCAAAGGTAGCCAAATAAGTTCATACAATATAGAAACAATGTAAATATGCAGAATAGCACACCAAAGAGTTCAACTCTTGTCACAACTGAATATTATACATATATATGCATACATACAGTCAACTAACTACAAATACAGCCAGAAGAACTCTTAGTTCTCCAGATACTTTAGTACAGTATCCCAACAAGCGATGAAGCTATATATCCTAACTTATATGTTCAAACACTTACTACGACAGACTCGAGCTGTCAACAATTTGACCACTTGGAAATTCTATATCCATATAAAAACCTAAATTCGATTTTCATAGTAATTACGAAAACATTAGAGTTTGATCCAAAATAGTTATATTATTATTATTATTATTATTATTATTATTATTATTATTATTATTATTATTATTATTATTATTATTATTATTATCAAGTTGAGTTATTAATTATCGATAATATACGTAATTTATACTATTACGTATTATATATCGTTTTGATCATATTGAAATGTATTTTTAATTTACTAAATCACATTTTAATTTAGGTAAGGTTACCGAAATACACACATTCTAGAATATTATAAGGTTATAATTTATATTGCCTAAGATTATCCAATTTTAATAAAATTAGTATCATTGAGTTAGTACAGACCTAACGATACGTATTACGAATCTTGTTGCTAAAGACTACTTTTAATTGGCAGTTCGAGTTTTTAATATAGTTATACATATCTAAATAACTATTAATGTATTACACTCATTTTACGTTATTAAACTGTATTTTACCTAATTTGTCAAGATAATACTATAATATGAATATTATTTAACCCTAATATACCCATAACATATCCTGATTAGAAAATATCAATAATTATATTAAAAATACTCTTTTTATCAAATCTGATCAACAACCTCATACATAGTTTTTATTTAACTATTTAATTCATTTTAACTTATTATTGCTAAACATACGTCCTACTTTATAACTTAAGCTATTTTACTACAAAAAATCATAATAAATAGTTTGAGTCACCAAATAATTTCCCAAAAATTTCTATAAACTCCTAAAAATATGAGGAACTCAACCATTACTCAATTATGATCCTTTTTACACCAAATTAATTTCAATCTGACCCAACATTATTATTTACTAGAGATCAGTACATGTCCATTTCATCAATTAATTTCATAATTTACTATTTATTTAACAATTTCAGCCTATTTTAGAGTTATTTTAAGCCCAAAAATACAATAAATATTAAAAATATTCAAATCAAAATTTGAGCTACATAGCAATTATCTATATATCATATATATCCTGCATAAAAAATTTAAGCTAGAAATAATATATTTTAGTACATTTATTTTACAATTTAAATTTTAGATGACTACTAGTTTTGTTAAGCAAGTATACTAAATATTATAAATTTTTCAAAAATAAAAATATCACATGAAAACATGTTCAAAATAACCTAACTACAATTTTTTTCATAATTTTCTAGGTAGTTTAGGTATTTTTTACAAATTATTGAAAAATAAGGTAAAGAATCGACCTTCGTGTTTTTGGATTCTCCAATGACCATGGGGTAGTAGGGGTGTATCAGAAGCCTTAGATGTTGGGGGTGTTTCTTGATAGTGAAGTGGCTTAATAACAAAGCATCAAGAGCCTTAGGAACTAGCTAACCATAGTAATTGCTCTATTTTTCTATTTTTGTAAAAAAAAATTGAATTTTTCTCTAAATAAATTGGTTCCTAAAGTGTTTAATCTGATGTCACGGACCCTATATATATAAGTTAGGAGTCAGTTGCTGCATTTGGATTTTCTTTTAACTTTTTTCCTTTACTTTTTCTCACAAATACAAGTATGAGATGTCCATACTTGCTTTATTTCCTTTTAATTCAACATCCTTAAGTTTCCCTAGCTCGCTACGATGATTCTCTGGCAAATTTAGCCACATTTGGAGTTTGTAGGACAAGATTTACAATTATTTTAATATTTTAAATATATTTAATTAATATTTAGTTATTTAGTAATATAAAAGCATATATATATCCCATGTATATATTACGTATAATATATAACTAAACTCATATAATTAAGTTTCTAATATATCTTTTATTTTTAAAATATGTTATCATAATTATTCGAATGAATTCAACACATTATATATAAATTACATAAATTAGGGTTAATTTACAAGTATGATTATTATTTATACTGAATATACTCGTAAAGATACGAGTATATTCATATAGTAAATTATACTATATTATCTCATTTTAGAACTTAATTATCTCTTAATTCTCATCACAATTCAAGCTCGATTTTAGAGGTTCCACACATTTTAGTACTATATTAAATAATCCTACTTCTAATGGGAAAATTGGAATTTTGGGTCACTATTTCAAAAATCTAACTTTATTGTATTATTTCGTCTAACATTTCTATCTTAATTGTAAAGTTTGAATTCAATCGGTTAACTTTCCCTAAAAGTCCTAAATATTAACTCAGTTATCCTAAACTCAATTTTAGGAAGGCTAACCGTGATGGTGGTTAATGGTGGTAATGGTAGCGATAGCTAGGTGGTTACGGTAGCGATAGCTAGGTTGTTACGGTGGTTGGCGGCAGCAGTAGTATCGGTGGTAATAGTAACAGTAGCTATGGTTGGTGGTGGTAAAGATAGCAGTAATGGTTGGTGGTGGTAAAGATAGCAGTAGTGGTTGGTGGTGGTAAAGATAGCAGTAGTGATTGGTAGTGATAATAGTAGCGGTGAAGTGGTAGTAGCGATAGTAGTAGCGGTGTGATAGTAGTGACAGTAGCAATAGCAATGGTAGTAGCGGTTGGTAGTAGCGATGATGGCTACAATGGTCGAAGGTGGCAGTGGCAACAGCAATAATAGTGGTGGTGGCAGCGGCGGCGACGGTGGTGAGAGCGATGGCAACAATAGCTATGGTGATAGTAATGATAGTAGTGGAGAATCGTAATTCCTTAATTGAATTAAAAAATACCTATTACTTGATTTCGAGTAATAAAAAAACCTACGAAATTGCGATTCCATGATCAAAAACTAAATGAACGTCGTAATAAGAAATAAGGAAGGAATGGAATTTCAATTCTATGTAATAAATGTGCTGTTAATTTGTTAAATTTAGAATCGAATCCAAACATCTTGTATCACCATTATTACGTGCTTCGTCTAATCACCAATAAAAGTAAAACATATATTATATGTATAACAAATAATAATAATGCTAAAAAAAATGTTAATTAGGTATTGAGTTCAATAAGCAAAAGGTTCAAATAATAAATTGAATTTCGACCATAATTTAGATTGTATTTACAATATTATATCATCAAGTCTTCATTTTCATCTTATTAAATCGCCTTAAAATCACAAGATATCCATCAGGTACTAGTTGTATATGATTATACCACTATTACAATTCGTTTACTTCACTAAGTGGAATAAAGAAATAATAAAATTACTACCTCTGGAAATGGATTAAAGGGGAAATATCTATTAAATTATTTACTTAAAAAAGAAAGGAACAATAATGAATAAGCTTGTGATAGCAATTAAAAAACATTATTATCCTTCTCTCTCTCTTTTTTATTTTTTTGCCCTTGTCTTCATTTTCCTCATCCGAACATATTGCAACAAATATATAATAAAATATTTATATTGAATGACATGAAAATCAAATCAAAATCTAAAAAAATAAAAACAAAAAAAACCCAACCATCTCTTTGAAATCATCATCTTCTTCTTTCATTTTGTACGTTTACAACATCAAAGAATCATTGTCTTATTCTTCTTTCTATAAGAGTAAAAACACCAACAATCTCTCTAGAATTTCATCAATTCAAAGAAAAAAAAATTGAGAACCAAACCAAGATTTGAAAGAAAAAAGAAAAGAATTAAATCAAGAACCTTTCTCTCCCCAATACAAGCCTACCAAAAATATGGTAGCATCTCTTTAGAATTTCATTAATTATTAAAAAAAAAAACAAAGAAACCTCATTATTACCAATAGCATTTAAGGTTTAAATACTACTAGAAAAATCAAAAGTTTGAAATTAACCATTCAAATATAACTCTAACTAGCGAATGCTTATCCAGTTAGAGAGAGAGAGAGAGAAAGGTGGGGGTAAAGTAAGAAAGATAGATGGTGATGGTGATGGTGCAATAGCTAGTAGTGATGAGAAGAGAAAAAAATGATCGAGTTTATTTTTGTCAAAAGAAGAAAATGATAAATTCAATAATTGAAGGTGAATGCAGGTATCGTACCTTGGTAATGGAAGAAATAAAACATAGATGAAGATGATGTAGCTATTCTATTATGAGTGATCGTGATGGTGCTGTGTTGGGTGATTAATAGTAACGGTGCCATATTGGATGAGTGATAGTGGTGGTGTTATATTTTAGTGTGGATAGTTTGTTGTAGAGAAGGAAAGGAAGAGTATCGAAAGTCTTTTTTACCATAAATGGTAATTCAAAGGTTGGAGGAATGAATTGCAATTCAATATTTTTAAGGAATCGGCATTACTTAAGAATAGGTATTACAAAGACAAATAAATCAGCTAAACATGATAATAGAGAATAAAAAGGGAATAGAATGTCGGAACTTTCTATATATTATTTTTCCATTTAGACTCATTTAACTCTATAAATCACTTTACCTAATTACCTAAGCTTACAAACAAACAATATTGACCCATTTGATCAAGGAGGAGCATCTTACCTTAAAGTAAGTGCTCATGGCTACTTGCTACTTTAAGATGGTACCCCTCTTATGATTTCGACAATGTAAATATAATGACCAACCCTAAGACTCTAAAGATAACTACTTATTAATAAGTAATCATGAAGGTTTAATCCCAAAACTAACTTAAACTCCTTAAATAAAAAGAAAAATTACCTATATTTTTTAATGAAGCTCAAGACCATAATTGGGAACTAGATCTAAAACTAATACGAATCAGGCTACTAGACCTATAACCCATAGTTAAGCCTAAAGCCTGGAAGGGCTAACAAGGCGAATCCTCCTATTCCAACAAACCCCTGCCGAAACTAAGCTGATCCTTGCTGTCAACTAACTTCTTATGTTGAGCTGAGTAACTACACATCTCTCAGAAGTTGTATGTCGACTGGATAAATGCTCTATCGACAGCACGGCCCTATATACATACCTGCTCAGCCATAACAGAGCCAACCTCCAAATCAGCAACATTGGTGCCGAAAAGCCAAGAGCTCCAGCACGTATTCGCAACCACTCCTTCTTAGATGAGCCCGGTCTCCTTGGTACCTCTACTTAGCACCCTTACTTGGTCCTCTATCCTAATCGTATTATTTTGTCTATTTCTACTAGAAGTATCCCCAATATGCTGTTGCCACATATCCCAGACCTACATGAAGAAATCTGCAACACTAATTATTAATTTACTTAAATTATCATTTGTACCCTTTACTATTCTTTATACATTAGTCCTTTTAGTCTTTTTCACTTTAGATAGGTTACCCTAGTTTCTTGAATATAAATACCTGCTGTACGTGTAGCCACAATATCAATTATCATCTTATCATTAATATACTGAATATACCCCTTTGTAAACATTGCTCTCGTTAACTTGTTTACTCTTTTCACTCTTATCCTAACTCTTAAACAAGGCTAGGTAGCGAGTAATTTCATTAGACTATCCCGTACATCATATTGAGTTATGTTGTGAATCTTCGAAAATTCCTTGGTGTGCCATTTCCTCGAAACTGTTCATGAGTTTGTTTACTTTACCTTTACTGTTTTCGCATAATCCCATTACCTTCTTTAAGCTTTTGGCAAGTTTGGACCTACCCTTGCAACCAACCTTATTTATTATTGGTCTCAATTCGCACCAGGAACCAATAATTCATGATTTTAAAAATGTAGAGCTACGATATCACCCCTCAATTCCAAGTTGGTTCAAAAAATTCAACGATTCACAGATTCAAGCCTAGCCCATTAAGCATAATGGCCAATATAGTGTACATGTACTTAATGAAGTTTTTTCCCCTCTCTTTCTCCCTTTCTCACATTTTAAATGCCCACTTTTGCAAGCTTTAACTTTTTCCTTCTTCCCCTACCTTCTCTTTCTCCCCCTTTTTGATGTGTCTCCGAGGTTATACATACGGAGATACATTACAACAGACAAGAATAAGAAAATAAAATGAGGGTTTAGTAAATACGTGAGCTATCTAACTGGATACGACGTACCAACAAGATCTTGCATGACCTACAATTTATCGAATATGGTGCATCGGTCCAAATTGAAAGGTCATTCGTCACTACTCCTTGCTTAAGGGAATAGATAAGAGTTAAAGAGTAATAAGAATACTAAGGTTACTTAAAGGATGCTTGAATAATCTAATATTGATTCGTTGATTCCCGCATACAAGAAAGCGAGAGTTTATATACCCATCCACTAAAGTTACTTTACACATATGAAAAGACATAAAGGTATTCTATAATTAGGTTACATAAAACATTCTAAAAGGGGTATAAAGGGTAAAGAATATTCAGTACGAAAAAAAGAAGAATAATTCTAGAATATTGTATCGATATATATGTGTCACATGGTGGCAAGACATTAGGAATATGATACAAGGCAGGCGAAAGTAGGATAATGTTTGTAGTTAGGAGCCAACCTGATTTTGATCAAGTTGGGGACCAATTAGTTCTTTTAAAGAGAAGTTAGCTCGATTCGGGGTTGAATGCCTATAATCAAATTGAGAGCTCGCCTTGGCTATTCTTAGGCTGTCTTTTGGAATAAAGCATCGTTGCTGGATAAGGATGGATTTAACACAAGTAAGGATTTGATAGTTAACTCGGCAGGAGACCTGCTTAGGATAAGAATCCTCGTCTCAGCTATGGCTTAAAGCTAGTATCTTCCGAGCTAGTCCTTAGAGTCCTCTAGCTCAGCTACATGTGATTGGTCAAAGGGGTTAATTCCTATCATTTGCTTGGGGTTCGAAAAGATTTATCCTCAAATCTGGAGTTGTTTCTACTCTTTCTTTTGGGGCACTCACAAGGCCTTTTATTGGTTGGTGAAGAATTAAGTCAGACATATTGAAGGTAGAGGAAACACCATAGTCATTAAGCAACTCAATCCAGTAGGCATTGCGGTTGATCTTCTTCAGGACTTTAAATAGGCCATTAGTTTGAGGAGATAGTTTGTTCTGTCTCAAGTGCAGGAATCACTCTCAACTAAGGTAAATCTATACTAAGTCTCCTGGTTGGAAAGAAACAATTTGGCGGCCTCAGCTACCAATCTCTTGTTGTCACCAATTAAATTTGGCAATCTTTCTGGTTACAAACTCATATAGCACTTACAATTATTGGGCTTGATCAACTCCGTATTAACTCTCTTCAACAACTGCTAAGGTGCTAATTATGTCCAGGGGAATTGTCGAATTAAAGCTACAGACGACCTCGAATAAAGTCTTCACAGTAGTGTTATAAATAGTTCTGTTGTATGCAAACTCCACAACTAGTAGGCACAAATCCCAATCCCAATCCCTCAAGTTCTTTCTCACAACAGCATTGAGAAAATTGCCTAGCATCCTGTTTACCACTACAATCTAGCCATCGGTTTGAGGATAGCTACTGAAGTTAAATACGAGTTTAGTTCTAAATCTTCTCCAAAGAGTCTTCCAAAAATAGCTCAAGAACTTTGTATCCCAATCTAAGATAATAGTCTTTGATACCTTATGTAATTAGACAACTTCTTGTAAAAACAAATTAACAATATATAGAGCACCGTTAGTTCGATGGCATGAAATGAAGTATACCATTTTGCTGAAGCGGTCTACGACAACAAATATACAATATGTTCCTCTGGATATCCAGGGCAACCCTAGAACAAATTTCATACTGAGGTCGACCCAAGGTAAGGTTAGTGTTGGCAAGGACATGTACTCTCCATGGGCTCTCTCTTTCCCTTAGCTCGCTTGGACATCTCACAACAACCAATTACCTTATAGACATTCTTAACTAAACCTAGCCAATAAAAGTTTTCCCTTAATAAATTGGCTATCTTAGTTTCCTTGAAATGACTAGATAATCCTCCGCTATGTGCTTTCTTGACCAATAGCTCATACGTGGAGCAGTTCATAACTTGCGATCCTTGAGCAAATAGCCATCCTTAAGATAATATCCTCCAATAACTATTTCTTCTCAACAGTGTTCAACAACAGGGCCAAAGTGGGGGTCATTTCCATACTGCTTAATGATGAGTGAAAATCATAATAATTTTTTCTGCAAAATTTGCCGTCATAACAAAGCATTGGCGACCACATTTGCGCTTCCCTTCTTGTGCCGAATAATGTACAAGAACCCTTCCATAAATTCCAACTACTTGGCTTATCTCTTTGAGAGTTTGTTTTGACTCCTAAGATGCTTTAATGATTCATGGTCAGTGTAAAGAACAAACTCTCATGGTAGCAGATAATGTTGCTACATAGTAAAGGCTCGCAAAAGGGAGTACAACTCCTTCTTATATATAGAATAGTTCAAGGTAGGACCACTACGTTTCTTACTGTAGTAGACGACGAGTCATCACTCCTATATTAAGACAGCACCAATTCCAACTCTTGATACGTCACGTTCTAATTTGAAGGACTTATCATAAGATAAGTGCTGAGGTAAGTTTTTCCTTAATCTCTCTAAAGCTCTATTCAACTCAGTCAATAGGGTGGCTATTGTATTGAAGTCATTAATAAATTGCCTATAGAAAGAAGCTAGGTTATGAAAACTTCGGACCTCAGGAACATTCTTTAGCGTCAATCATTCCAGAACAGCTCGGATCTTTTCCTCATCTGCTTGGATCCCTTCCCTCGACACTACAAACCCTAAGAAAACCACCTCGTTCTAGCAGAACGTACACTTCTTCACATTCCTATACAACTTCTCAGTTCACAAAACGTCAAATATGTCACGAAGATGTTGAACATGGCTATTTAGGTCAGCATTATATACTAATATGTCATCAAAATATACGACCATACACCTTTCAATTAGAGGGCGCATCATATGGTTCATTAACTGCATGAACGTGCTCGGTACATTAGTAAGTCCAAACGGCATAACCAACTATTTGTAAAGTCCGTGCCTAGTCTTGAAGGCAGTCTTCTACTTATCTCTTGGTTTCATATGAATCTAGTAGTAGCCACTTCGCAGATCAATCTTTTAAAATATGCTGGCAACATGAACCTCATCTAGTATATCATAGAGCCTTGGTATCAAATATCCATACTTGATACTAATATGTTCGATTACTTAGCTATCAATACACATACGCCATGAACCATCTTACTTCAAAATGAGCAGAGCTAGTACAATGCAAGGGTTCATGCTCTTCCTCACATATCCTTAATCTATAAGCTCGTCCACCTATTTCTTTAACTCGACAACTTACTTAAGGTTTATCCTGTATACAAGTTGGTTTGGTAGGGCAATGCTTAGTTGTAGGTCAATACAGTGCTTTACTCCTCGAACTGGAAGCAGGCCTCTAAGCAGTTCTTCTGGAAATAGGTTAGAAAACTCATTTACCAAGCTTCAAATCTCTTCTAGAACGTTCTCTGATTCCTTCATCTCCAATAGCCTCCTAACCAATAAGAATACGGGTTCTTCAGCCTTTTCAGCAACTCGAAGCTCTCTTTAGCTCATCACTAAGGCTTTCTTCTTACTAGCTTAGGTAAGCTGGTTACGGGTTTTGTTTACTTGGAACGAATTCATGGTTTGTAACACAATCTTCCTTTCATCCTTAACAAAGGCATAGGTGTTCTTATACCTGTCACGAGTAACGTATCGATCAAACAACCAAAGTCGTTCAAATAGTACATGTGAAGCTCCAATGGGGACGACATCACAAACTACTTCGTCCCTATACACATTAATCACTTATTCGGTTACATGCAAAGCACCATTATCATGAAGCCAATATAGCTTGTAAGGTCAGCAATGCTTTAAGTTTGGCAGACCTAACCTCTGCACAAAAGACTATACAACGACATTAGTATAACTTCTTCCGTCTACTATAATAGTGCTCAACTATCCCATGACGGTATATTTAATATAGAATAAATTTTCCCTCTAATCTTCTTCAAAGCTCAGTATTCATCTCAAAACTAGGATCATCACTTCTCCCTGATCGAGATAAACACAGGTCTCTTCCTCCTCCTTAGCTTTTACCTCTCGAACATCCTTCTCCTCTTCAAGCTCACTCTCATCAGTACTATCCACCACATCTCCTTGAAGTACCATGACACGTCGATTCGAATACTCGATAGTCGTGTGTCCGAAGCGTAAGCGTTTAAAGCATTTCACCTCGCTAGTCTTCTATCTGAAGGTCTACCCCTTCTCATATCTGATCGGCTCGACCTTGCCAACTTACTCGGTTGTCATCAGATTGGTCATTCCTATCTTTGGCCTTATATAGCCTCCTCAGTTCAACTTAAACAAGTTAGTGAAGGATTAGGGGTCAGGAAAATGTTGGCCTAAGTAGACTCAAAGCACTTCTCCTCTACTTTTCAACCTTCTGTGCTATCTTTATTGCCTCTTCTAAGGTATAAAATCACTATACTTCTACAATGTTGCGAATCTCATACTTAAGCCTAGAAATGAACCTCGACACTGTACAGGCCTCAGATTCTTCCACATCGGCTTAAATCATAAACATCTGAAACTCTCTTACATAGTCATCAATAGATCAACTTCCTTGGTGAAGCTTCTGTAACTTTTCAAACGTATCTTGCAAGTAAGTCTTAAGTACAAATCTTCTTCTTAACAATCTTTTCATCTCATCCAAGGTTCTAACAACTCGTTTTCCATCCCTCGCTTTGGCTGCATTCAAATTTTTCAACCATATTGTAGCATACCCAATAAATTCTATTGCAGTAAGTCGGACTTTGACAACATCCGTATACTTATAACAATCAAACACCTTCTTAACCTTCTCTTCTCACTTTAAGTATTCATCAGCATCTCTATTTCCACTGAAGGGCAGAATTTAAACCTTGATATTATCTAATCATCGAAGAGCTCGGCATCTTTGTCCCCATGCTTGGCAATAGTCAACTTCTTCTTCTTCCTCCCCAAACTCTTCAACATCAAACTCCTCATCATCTTCCTCAATCTCCTCTAACTCCAATCTCCGTCTAGTAGCTCCTCTAGCTCGAAGGGGTTAAGCGAAGCGATAGGCTCAACCAACTTGGCCATAACCCCTCTCTCAAATATTTTCAAGTAGATTTTATGGTGACATACCCTGGGGTTATTGTTTGTTAACTTGTATCATTGTGACTAAACTCTCGATAAGGTTTGTAAGCCTGTCGAGTTTGCCGTCAACGAACCTTGGGGTATTACTATCATTATGACCATGACCAGGTTGAACACCATTACTCTGGTCACCAATAACACCCTGAATACTCAAATCTAATATAATACAATACTTCCCGTACAAATTGACAATTCACTAACAATTTTAATACCTAATAGTCACTCAAATAGAATAGGAATAAACTTGCTTTGTTTTCATTATGAAAAACAGAGTATGATGGAACCACACTTACTATCACACAAATGCACTATAGTAGCTATGGAAGGAACATAGTAGCTACTAACAATAAAGCGAACCAAAACTTTGCGACTTCACATACTCTCTTTCGAAACCGTACTTTGATACCGGCGAAGCTGATGCATCTCCTGTATTGTACATACGAAGAGGTACCATGGCAAAAAAGAATAAGGAAATAAAATGGAGGTTTAGCAAATTTGTGAGCTATCTAGTTAGATATGACACACCAATAAGATCCTACACAGCCTACAATTTGTCGGATATAATGCACCAGTCCAAACTAAAGGATCATTTGCTACTACTCCTTGCTAAAGGAAATATATAAGAGTTAAAAAGTAATGAGAACACTAAGGTTACTTAAAGGATACTTGAATAACCTGATATTGATTAGTTGATTCCCGTATATAAGAAAGTAGGGGTTTATATACCCATCCACTGGGGTTATTTTACATATATGAAAAGACAAAAAAATATTTTATAATAAGTTACATAAAACATACTAAAAGGGGTAAAAAGGGTAAAGAATATTCAGTACGAAAAAAAGAAGAAGAATCATTTTGGAATATTTTGTCAATAAACGCATGTTGCTTGGTGGCTGGACATTAGAAATATGATACAAGGTAAGCAGAAGCAAGATAATATTTGCAGTCAGGGGCTGACCTAATTTGTAACAAGTTAGAAACCAATTAGTTCTTTTGAAGAGAAGTCAACTCGATTCGAGGTTGGATGCTTGTGGTCAGATCGGGAACTTACCTCAACTATTCTTGGGTTATCTTTTGAGATAAAGCATCGCTATTAGATAGGAACAGATCTAATGCAAGTAAAGATTCAATAATCAACTCGCAGGAGACTAACTTAGGATAGGAATCCTCCTCTTGGCTATGGCTTAGAGTTAGTATCCTTCGAGTGAGTTCTTGGAGTCCTCTAACTCGGCTACGTATGATTAGTCCAAAAGGTTGATTCCTATAACTCTTTTTGTCCCTAACTCATCCTATGCCCACCTTTTTTTGCTTGTTTTTAGTTGTTTCAAGCAAGTTCACTTTGCACTTGTAAGCCTTTTTTTTCTTTTTTTTCCCTACAAGTTAACTCTAACTGAACTCTCTGCATCAATTCAAGGGTCATGAACTAACAAATCAGTTTACAATTTAGAATCAACTCTTACTTAGATCTACTCTTAGGTCTAGTCATACAATGTCTAAAGCTTGAAACTCTTAACTCATATCTTCTTATCCTAAAGAGGAAAAAGAAAGAAAGAAAGCGCAAGAAAAATACTAAGTTATTAAGAGATCTTAAGTCAAACTAATATTTAAGTTAAGATTAATGAGGGTTTAAGAGGAGTTAAGGGTTTTTTACCTCTTAAGTAGAGAAAAATAAAGGAAGAGAGTCCTATAATGGGGACAATAGCTAGAATGAGGAAGTTTATAATGTATCTTGTCTTCAATATCTATGAAAGGACTCTTTTAGGGACCATTTAGGGTATTAAGTTAACATGTGTCCATCTTTGGTTAAAAGACATCCTAAAAACCCTAGCACAAGGAATTCAATTACCAACTTCACTTTAATTTTAATTGTAGACTTAATGCCATGTTAAGGCATTGATTATATTGGTTTAGAGTAAAACTTGGGTTTTCTCAGTTAAATCGTATAAGGGTTAAAATGGTCATTTTAAAAAATTTGGCCTTAAAGGTTGGAAAAGATTCTTAAATAATTTCAGATAATTCCCTTTTTATTATGAACGCATCAATTGGTTATTTTCATATTAGATTATCTAGACTTAAAATTCAATGTCTCATTTAAAAATAAAGTATATAGGTAAGATAGTCATTTTTCAAATTAGTCCCAAACTTAAAAAAAAAAAAAGAATCTTTTTGATGAAATTTTGAAAATTTCCTTTTGTCTTTGTAAGCTCTACATTCAGGTGTTTGAAGTTCAATATGTAAAATTTAGGCTGTTAGGATAAGTTGTTTGATCAAGTCTAAATTTTATGATGAAGGTAGGAGAATTAATAAAAGTAATCCCGTAAGTTTGGATATAGAAAAATAAATAATTAAATATTAAAATACTGTGTTATATGTATATGGGCCATTATTTATCGGAAATGTATAAAATATATTTCAATAATTAATGAATCGATAAAAATAAATTATATCTACACTAAAAATCATAAAATAACATAAATAATATTTAAGAGTATTTATTTATACCATATACGTATTTACATGTAGATAAAAAACACGAAATTACTTAAATTATCTAGAATATGCTAAAATGATACTAATTAATTAAGGAAAATTAATAAATAAATAAAAATCAAGAAAAATTTAAGAGAAGTGTAGAATGGTCTAGAAATAGGTGTGGCATGCTAAGAATAAAAGGGGAAAATTAAACAAATAGAAATTAGATATTTAAAAAGAGAAAAGGGAAAAGATAAGAGACACTTGGCAACAAATAAATTGAGAAAAACCGCTAAACTCATTTATAAATTTAAAAACCCTCATCCATAATTTATTTTGATCAATTGGGAGCTTTGAAAAAATTAAAGAGAGGTAAGAAGAAGCGATAAACTAATTTTACCAAAAATTAACAAATTATTATGTAATTAGGGCATGATAAGGAAATGAGTACCAAATGAAAACCTAAGATAGCTATTAGGGGTCAAAGGTTTGACATGGTGGTGATTTCAACTGATGTACTTTTGTCTTCAGTAGAGCTTCGGTGGTAGAAGAATCGAAAATACGCGATTTTTGCTTGTAAGTTATTATTTTTATCAATAATATCAAACGATATCAAAAAATTATAAAATTTGGTTTCCATAGGTATTTTTGCATGTATAATTAGAATATCGAACCATATTTTTAAAATTATAAGTGCTTATATAGATTCCTTAAGAATAGACTCGATTCCATTGAATTTTGTATAAATTTTAAAAAATAATAAATGATGTTATTTCGAGATAATTTTTTGTGTACATATTCCTCATATGATATATTTAATTTACATAAAAATAATTTTTGATAAACTATATGTTTAATGCTTATCAAAATTATTTTTGTTAAATCTGTCAAGTTTTTTGTATGAAAGAAATAATAAATTTTTAATTAAATTCCTTAATGAATCTAATTTGTAATGATTTCTAAATCTTAATTATGGTTTTGGAAATATTTAGTTTGAATCTTATAATTTTATTTGGTCATTTACCTAATTTTAGCTAATTCTTAGTAAAATTAAACCTTAAATTGATATTGCAAAAAATAATATATATATAAATTATCTCAGTACTTCTCATGATTATAATATAACAACCATAATTTACTAAGTATAATATATTTTTCATAACTTTAATGGAGCTTGGATACTAAGTATTATATTTACTTAGCATTTATACATATTGTCAAATATGAAAATAGAAGATAAATTTGTATAATTGACATTATTGCAAGATGGTGGCTACTAAAGTGGGAATAAACTATAGAATGAATTTTGAATCTGATTATAAACTAAACTTCTGGATGTTATGTTAAAATATGGAGTACCTTGGGATCAGAAACAAATTTAGGAGTTAAAATAAAAAAAACTAAGAGCATAAGGCAAACTAAGGAGTTGACTAACAACTAAATCAAAAACTTAATATATTTGAAATATAATTAGTTGAACTTACAAAATATATCAAATCAAGCTTCTAGGATTTATATGTAAAACTGTAGTTAGAATTGTAATTAGAACCAAAATTTCTATTAGTATACTAAGGGATTGATTTGAAACTGAATTAGATACCATTTTTACTCAAATTAAAGTTAAGTAAACTCTATGAAAAAGGTTAGAAAGAATTTCTAAGATTTATGAACAAGTGAAATTAAGAGCTTAATTAGAACTTGATTCAGAGGTTGAATCAAAACCTAGCTTACAATGGAAATAATTGTAAATAATTTAAAACTTGAATAATTAGATAAAATAAAACCCTAAACTAAAGATAATAATAAAATTTACAGAATAAAACCTATAAAATGTAGCTACATAAGTACTAAAATAGCCCCTGTATTATAGGGACTATTGGTGAAAGCTTATCGCAAGTCATACCTTTAGAAAGCCAGCGAGAAGTTTAAGTAAGTTTGGGATCAATGCATTATTGTATTTCGATGTACTGTTTTATAGTACTTAGAGGCTTGAGATTATACTTAATTGTGTTTATCAAATAGTTGACTATATACACGCTTGTATGTACGTATTTTTGGGTTGATTGTATGATTCTAGTTTAATGCTTTGGATTGTAATTGTTTGATTTGTGTAAAATGATTGATCGCCTTAAACTAGACTTAATAAATTACAAGACTTGTAATTCTAAATCAAATTTGCATGGCAATCCATTAAGGAAAACGTTTAAGGTTCTCCAACCAAATACTAACTCATTCGAAAGGGATAGTACTAGATAGCATAATAGGTCATTTTTTCATCCTTAATTGAACTAAATGACAAGAGAGGAAGTCGCAACAAAGATATAGTTAATGGTTCAAAGATAGTTGCATGAAGAGTCGTATTTCTATTGCACAAACTTGGGTTTGGTCTTATGCTATTGAAATGTGTGCTAAACTCCTCAATTTAGATTAAAGTAAGTGTAATTTTTCTAATCTCATGACAAACCGAATAATGTTATGCGATGGCATTCGTTTGTTGCATTGCATTAGAATAGCTGGTTGATAACTCTGTTTGTACTTGATGTGTAGTTTTAAGTTTCCATCCCAACTTACTAAGCAATTGGTTACTCATATTCCGATAAATATTATTGCAGGTACTAGCTTGGAAACAACATTATAACTACCCTAAAGCTAGCTATTATTAGATCCTAGGGAGTGAGAATTTAAATTGAAGAATAGTTATATCTTTGAGGTTTTAGATCTTAATTTAGAATCATTTATTGTCAAGTAAAGTATTAATTAAGTAAGATTATGTTAAGTAACCATGCAAACATTACTTATAATATTAGAATTTTAGTATAATCTTTATACATCTATAGGTAACTAACATTTTAGATGTGTGAATTACTTACTTTAAAGAAGCTTTGATAGGGATCAAGGACTAATCACACCCTCCTGAGCCCGAGGACTTTCTTAAATGGTTCGCCAAGATGTTCGAAGTGAGTTAAGCATAAAGGAACAATATTTACCTCAGTCCAATCTATTGATTTACCAAGCTACTTTGCTCTCCACACCATCCAAGAAGTTGCCGAGGCGATCGACTAACATGTAAAGCCAACCCCTCTACAATAACCTAGTCCGAGCACCAAATTAAGAAAACAACCATCTCCATAATGCCGAAACCAAGTTAACAATTGTCAGGAGCTGACTACTTGAGGTGACCTGAATATGAGTTGTCCCTGAACCAACCCTTATTTAGCCTTAGCAATTAAAGTTGCTGAATTGCTGATGTTGACCAAATCTAATCAAGGCCTACCCTTGCTTGACTCATAGTGTTATTAAGACCACAAACCTAGTAAGATGTGTGCGTGCGCTGTCCTTTTTGATAGAAGATATTCTTTTGCACGAATGCTTGCTTCCCCTATAAATTATTCTCCTTTTTCTTAGCAAAATTTGGAATTTTCTTATAATTTAGAACTTATCCTAATTGGGTATTATAATTACTTGCATAATATAATAGCCGAATCATCATACAGAGAATACACTGAAATTTTGCTCTCTCTTAAGCTAGGTGTTTTTCTGCTTACTCTTGAACTACTCTTATCTAACCTATTGAGCATAAAATAATGATGAGTGACCTTCGGCCATACTAATACATCATTTTAAGTGTAATCCGAGCTTGTGGGAGGCATTGTACCTCATATTCATCATTGGTACACGAGAACCCATGCCCATCCTCAACTATGATTTACTTTTCCAGCCATCTCGTGGCTTGGATCCACCCCCTTTGGTTACACATGATATTAGGCCCGTGTATTCATCCATGAAATCCATAACATCTTGGTATCAGAGCCTGGCAACGTTTGAAGCTAGATTCTGCTACTGTATTCTTTAAGTGGCTTATTACTGCTCTTGTGTGATAACAATTCTATTGTTAACATTGGAGTTTGGTAATTGAGAAGCATTCTTTGCTCTGTTTTCCCTTGTTTTTCAATATGCAAAATAGAGTGTGATTGGCTATTTGTTTGTTGTGCAGTTGTCTTAATGTGGAAGTATTGGTTATTGACCTACAGTTGTTATTTACGAAAAGAACTTCGAGTGATATTATTGGACATCAATTTTGTGGAGTAACCAACAATGTCGGATTTAAGTATTCAAGGAATTCTAAGAAACTAAGAAAGTGGTACTCGACATGGTCAAGGGCAATAAGAAAACTTCACACCTTAGTTAATGAGTGACTTCTTGGATAGGCTTACCAACTTAATGGCTAGTTTGGTAACTATTATCCAAGAAGTCAGGCAATGAACCAGGAATAGCCCTATTAGAGAACGTGATGGTCAGTTTGGCCGAATTAACGTCCCAACTCAACCACCTTTAGTTGAAGGAATTGGTAGGGATGCACGACGAAGGCTAATGCTTAAAGAGATTAAGGAAGAAGAGGAAGGAGATGACAAAGCAGAAGAGTGCTACGGCCTGGAGAAAGAAATGTATGAGTCCCTAGAGTTGAAGGGTTGAGGATGTGTATTCTAAGTTTTTCTAAGAGTGGTGATGATGAAGACTACCTAGATTGAGTATATGGGGTTGAAAAGTAGTTTGAATGCCACGATGTACTTAACAATGCCAATATTATACTTGTTGTGTTGGAGTTCATTGGTTATGCCACCTTATGGTAGAAAAACTTGCAAGTCACTTAAAGAAGGGAAGGAGAATGAGAACAAGAGATTAGGAGTTAGGATGAAATGAAGAGGGTTATGCGAAGAAGGTTTGTGACGAGCTATTATTTGCAGAATGCCTTTAAAAGACTACAAGAGCTAAGGCAATAAGGACTTTAAGATGTTAATGATTCAATTTGATGGTGTTGAGCCAAAGGACCGAACTGCATCTTAGTTCATCAGTGGACTGAAGTACAAGATTGGGGATGTCTTAGAAACCATAGATATTGGAACGCTTGATGATGCAATTCGAGTTGCCCAGAGGATAGAAAGGTGTCGAACAGGAAGGTTCTAACCACCCATCAACCAACCTGGTAGTAGCAGATCTGTTCCAAGCAGACCTATGTGAACAAGACCAAATAAGGTTACTGAGACCCAACCTGCTCGGACTATTTAAGCAAAGGAGAAGGAACCCTTAGGAAAGTTTGAGAAGGGCTAAAGTTTAGGGAGGAAGACAAGTGAGATTAAGTGTTTCAAAAGCTAAGGATTTAGATGCATAGCTACTCAGTATTCGAACAGGCGAACAATGATGATCCGATGAGAGGTACTAGCTGTTGAGATAGACAATATTGATGAAGAAGTGGAGGAGTTGAAAGAGGACGAATAAGCCGAACTATTCGAGGAGTAAGTTATCTATAATAAGGAAGGCAATGAGTGTCGATCTCATACTTAAAGACAAACAAAAGGAAAATTTCATCCATATTGGTGCAAGGCGAATGAATCATTGTGCACTCTGATCGTTGATAATAAGAGCTACACCAATGCAACCTCTGCATTTATGGTTTAGCAATTGAAATTGGTAACCATGCCCCACCTGAAACCTTACAAGCTTCATTGGCTTAGTGATAAGGGAGCCTTATAGTAGACAAGCAGATATCTATGCTGATCTACATTGTCAAATATCGAGATGAAGTGCTCTGTGATGTACTGCCCATAAATGCGTTCCATATTTTACTTAGATAACCATAGATGTTTAATCGAGTAGTTATATATGACGGAAGGAAGAATACATCTTCTGTAGAGCATGAAGGTAGGAGGATGAAATTGAGTCTTGTGACTGTCGAGCAGGTAAAGATCGTGTAGTCCCAACTTAGCCGAACCTTGAAGAAAGAGGCGTTGGTGATGACCCAAGCCAAATTAAAAAGAGAAATGGAGCTCAAAGGATCGACCTATTTGCTGGTCCGAAGGTTACTAGAGATGAGGTCTAAGGAGAGAGAGTAGCTTACCGAAGTGAAAACATTACTAAAAGAGTTTGCTTACTTGTTCCCTGATAAGTTACTGAAAGGTCTGCCCCCCAGTCTAAGGCATCGAGCATACAATCGACCTACAGTTACGAACCATATTACCGAACAAGCCTGCTTATAGGCTGAATTTTGAATAGGCCACCGAATTGCAGAAGCAAGTAGGTGAGCTAATGAAGAAGGGGGTATGTGCGTGAGTCCCTTAACTCCTATGTCGTTCCAGCCTTGTTTGTACCAAAGAAGAATAATTGAATGATCAATCGAATCACCATCGAGTACAAGTCTCCCACACTTAGGATTGATGACATGCTAGACGAATTAAGCGGAGCAAGAGTATTCTCCAAGATTGACCTTAAATCTGGATACCATCACATTTGAATGTGCGAAGGTGATGAATGGAATATTGCATTCAAGACACAATGTGGTTTATATGAATGACTTGTAATGTTATTTGGATTATCCAATGTACTAAGCACATTTATGCGCCTAATGAATCATGTACTCCAAGAACTAATAAGAAAGTCTGTTGTGGTTTATTTTGATGACATTTTGGCATGCAACCTTGACCTGGAGATTTACGAAGAGCATCTTCGAAGAGTCTTTGCAAAACTCTAAGTTGTACAACTCTACACTAATTTGAAGAAATGTGACTTTTGCCAACCTGAGATGATCTTCTTAGGGTTTGTTGTGAGTATAGGTAGCATCTAAGTCGATGATGAGAAAGTAAAAGTGATCGTGGAATGGCCTGAGCTGATATGTTCTATGAACTTGAGAAGTTTTCACGGCCTGACATCATTCTATTGTAGATTTATAAAGAATTTCAACACCATTATGGCCCTACTTACCAAACTCTCAAAGAAGGATGTTGAATTCAGATGAGGAGAGAAGGAGTAGAGGAGTTTTAAGGAAGTAAAAGATAGGTTGACTACAGTCCTTGTCTTAGCTCAACTGAGCTTTGACAAAGTGTTCGGAATAGAGTGTGATGCGCTCAGATTAGGTATAGGTGTTGTGCTGATGCAAGAGGCCAATCTATTGCTTACTACAGTGAGAAACTTCGAGGAGCTACGCTCAATGTAAGACCTACATTCAACTACTCAGAGTTTAATTTATAGAATTTAAGGCAATCGAGTAAACTATCTTATTTAGCCTAAATTTTACAACAAAACTAGGAATATTAGTAAAAGTGATCACGTAAGTTTGAATTTTAAAAAATAAGTAATAAAATAAAAAAATATAAAATTTTCAAATTTTAAGTACATTATTATTATTTATCGAAAATACGTAAAATGCATTCCGATAATTAATGAATCACTAGAGTTAAATTATATTCACACTAAAAATTATAAAATAACTTGAATAATATTTAGGAGTATTTATTTGTATTATATATAGATTTACATGTAGATAAAAATATGCGTAATTACTTAAAATACGTAAAATATGTTAAAATAAGACTAATTAATTAAATAAAATTCATAATTAATTCAGAAAAAAATCAAGAAAATTATATAAAATTAAGGAAAAGTCCAAAAGTGGGTCGTGGCAATTGGGGGAAGAAAGAAAAAATCAACTAATTAAATTAAGCTAAACAAAAAGCAAATTTGAAAGAAGATAATGCTTATGCTTAGTTAAATTAATACATAAAAAATCTCCAAAGACCTTATAAATACCCAAAATTTTGCAAAAGTTCATTTAGGCAATTGGGAATCTAGACAAAATTGAGAGAACACCAAAAAGAAAGAGTTAGGGTTTTCTTACAAAAATTAAAAAAAATATGTGCAATTAGAGTTTTAGAAGGAAACTTATACCTGACGGGCATCTGGAAATGAATGGCCACCCCTACTACCGCCCAACTTGGTTGATACCCCTAAGGCCATTGCTGGTGGCCGGAATCCCAATAGCTAGGTGAGTCCGATTTTAGCTCGATTTTATGAAACTTATTAAAATAATTAATTTTATTCAAAAAATTATGAAATTTATTATTATGGTGTTTTATGATATGTAGATTTAGGGAAAAATTTTAGTTTGATGATTTTGTGTCTAGAATCATATTGTCCTTAAGAAACTGTACAAACTCAAGCTTTGTTCAGTTCAGAAATAAATAAGTTTAAGAGTATAGTTTTGGACTTAAAATTTTTGTGTAGACTACTTTAGTGATATAGAACAGTGCCATGAAGCCCTTTTTCAAAAATGAATTTTTGAAATTTTTAGATAATTTTTAGGCCTTAAAATGATGCATAAAATAGGTTATTTTTTGTTAATTAAGTAACTAAATGGTTAATTACTGATTTATTACATAATTATATGTTTTGAGATATTGAAATCTGATAAAGTATGATACTTATAGTATATAGAGTGTTAGATGTAATTATTAAGGTATTGTGTAGTATATATGTAATAGTAAAAAAGATATATTTTAAGTTAATTTTATAATTTAAGGTAATTAGGTGTAAAATTTGATTTGAGATGAATTTAGATATTTTAAGATGTTGAGAAATAATATTTGAAATTATAGAAATATTATATTTGTATTATATACATAATAGGTAATAATACATATCATGCAAATATTGAAAATATAAAAAATAGAAAATATTAGAATAAAAATTGATATTATACTAATAATAGGTATATATATAAAATCTGGTAGGAAACTTAAATTAGGGTAATTATATAAAAAACGTAAGATTTTCTCACATCGGGAATAAATTTAGTAATTAAATTAGGATTTAGTTGTACCACATAGACTAAAACACTAGTTAGAAACTAAAAAACAATATTAAGGATACTTGAAAATAATGTGATTAATTTTACGTTATGGGTTAAAACGAATTTTCGGGGTTCTTGTATAAAACTGTACGTAGAAATAGAACTAGAACCTAATTTAGAAATCAATATGGAAATTGAACCCAAACTTAGAATAACTGTAAAAGATTTGAGAACCTAGATAATTAGACATATTAAACCCCAAACTAAAGATAACAATAAGTGTTATAGGATAAAAACTAATTTATAACAGTTATATGAAAACTGAGACAACATTGGTATTATAGGAATCGTTGGTGATCGATTGAGCGAATCTTACCTCAAGTGAGCAAGTGGGGAATCGAGATAAGTTGGGATTAATACAATGTTGTATTTTGAAGGCTTGAAATTGTACTTAATTATGCTTGTTCTGTACTGATGATATGATTTTGCTTTGCTGCTTGACTTGTATTATATGATTTGTATGAAATGATTGATCACTCTAAATCGAACCTAATCAAATATACGACCTATAAACATAAACTGGACCTACATAGCAAGCCATTATGGGAACCTTACGATTCTTCAACCAAATACCGACCCCTTTGAAAGAGATAGTACTGGATAGCATAATTGGTCCCTTCTTCATCCTTAATCGAACTGAATGAAAGGCAAGGAGTTACGGCAAGGGTGAAGTCAATGGTTGGAAGGTAATCACAAGAGGAGCGGTGTCTCCATTACACAAGCTTGGGTTTGGTAGTGAGCTGTTGCATTAACGCCAACTCTTCAACCCAAATTAGATCGGGCACAATTTCTCTAATCTCACGGCAAGCTGAATAATGTCATTCAATGGCATTTACTTAAACATGCATTGCACTTAATAATTTAGTTGATAACCTTGTTTGTGTTTGTGGAATAGTTTTAAGTCTCCGTCCTAACTTATTGAGCTGTAGTTGCTCATATTCCTATAGACGTTATTACAAGTGCTAGCTAGGAAGCGGTTTATATCAACTAGGAAGCTAGCAATTACAAGATCCCAGGGAGTAAGGATGTAAACTGAAGACCAAATACACTTTCTAGTTAGATTTATTTTATAGCTTTTAGCATTAGTTACAAATTACTCAATTAAATTATGATTAGATTGCTAAATCTTAAGAGATACTCCTATTATTTTAATGCAAGTATGTACTTTTCTTAAGTTCATAAGTAAATAACTTATTTAAATTATGAATTATTTACTTCAAAGCGGGTTAGTCGTGGACATCTTATGTAAATCAGATCTAAGATAGTGGTTGTATGGCTAGGACTATTACGACTTTACCGTTTCATGGCGTAACACTCAACTATTCTATCTATAACAAAGATTTCTAATCCTTAATTTGAGCCTTACTGATATGACAACACTATCTGCTGCCTAAGAAATTTATGATTTACACCGATCATGAATCCTTGAGATATTTTAAGAGTCAACCCAAGTTATCTTGGAGGCAAGCTGTCACGCCCCGAAGCGGCAGAGTCGTAACAGCCTCGCCGTGTAAACCATCCTAAGATAGAAGTTGGCCTTACAACCGCTATCTTAGACCTGATCTACACAAGGCGTCCACAACTAACCCGCTTTGAAGTAGACAGTTTGTAATTTAAATAAATCATTTACCTATAAAAGTGAGGAATTATATATATATTATAATTCAGTTATTGCAGTTAAAGTTTACAATATTTTTCTATAGTACTTTTCTATATCATTACATCATTCGGAAATGAAAAATAATAAAAACTTAGACCTTAAAAATATGTGTTTATTCTTCAATATTTTTCCTCACTCCCCAGGATCCAGCAGTTGCTAGCTTCAGAGTAGTTGTTGCCGCTTCTTAGCCAGCACCTGCACGACGTCTATAGGGATGTGAGCAATTACAGCTCGGTAAGTTAGGACGGAGGACTTAAAACTATACCATACACACAATAAGGTTTTCAATCACTTATTAGGTGCAATGCATGTGCAAGCAAATGCCATCGCACGACGTTGTCCGGCCCGTCGTGAAATTAGAGAAATTACGCCCGCTATAATCCGGGTTGAGGAGTTGCCGTTAATGCAACAGCTCACGACCAAACCCAGGCTTGTGTAATGGAGACCTTGCTCCTCTCGTGACTACCTTCGAACCACTGTCTTCACCCTCGCCGCGACCTCCTCTCCTGTCACTTAGTTCGACTGAGGATGAAGAAGGGACCATTTTGCAATCCTGCGCTATCCCTTCCGAAGGGGTCGGTATTTGGCCGGAGAGTCCTAAGTTCCTCTAACGGGTTGCCATGCATGTCCAATTATGATTACTGGTCGGATATTTAATTAAGTCCAATTTAGGGTGATCAATCCTTTCATACAAGTCATACAATATGTATCAGAGCAACAAACAGAATCATAGCATCACCCATAATCAAGCACATGTACACATTCTCTATCTAACAAGCACAACCAAGCATAATCTTAAGCCTCCAAAATACAACATCGTATTAATCCCAACTTACCTCGACTCCTCGCTCACTCACTCGAGGTCCGATTTGCTCAGGCCATCGCCGATCATCCTTATAACACGAACGTGGTTTCAGTATTTCATATAATATTATAAGTTCATCTTATCCTATAACGTTTATTGTTAGGTTTTGTTTAAGGTTTAATATGCCTAATTATCTAGGTATTAAGTCTTTTATAATTATTTTAGGTTTGGGTTTAGGTTTGGGTTCCGCATCGATTTCTAAATTAGATTCTAGTTCGATTTCTAGGTACTGTTTTGTACCCGGACCCTAGAAATTTGTTTCAACTCATAATGTGAAACTAACCACATTATTTCCAGATATCCTAAATACGATTACTACCCCTAGTTAGCATTTTATTCCATCCGGTACACTTAAATTCGTATTAGTGTACCGAATTTACTCATGTTGTGAGAAATTTTTACATTTTTCATATAATTACCTAAAATTGAATTTTGTTTCAGATTTGTTATGTTCTGATTTTCATTATTTCATTATCTAATTAAACCTAATTTTTCCATATTTATTAATTTTTAATTCTACATATTCCTAATTTTCTACATTTACCACATAACACCTTCATTACTTATACTTAACACTCCATACACTAGGATCAGGTTTCCACATCAGAGATTAACATCCCTAAATATCTAATTACTATCTAAATCAGTAATTAATATTCTAATCACCTAATTAACTCCCAATTACTCAATTTTTCCATCATTTTAGGGCTAAAAATTAACTTAAAAATTTAGAAAATTAAATTTAAAAAAATGGCTTCATAGCACTATTCTATATCACATGAGCATCCTACATAAAAAAATTGAGCTTCAAACTACACTCCTAAGGTCATTTATTTCTAAACCGAAATGTGCTCGGTTTTGCATTATTTCTTAAGGACCCTATATTACGGGGCATGTTTTCATGAAACTAATATTTTTCCTACAAACTAAATACAAAAATATCCTAGAATAACAAAATTCATAATTTTATAATTATATTTACTATTTTTACAAATTTTCACAAGAATCGGGCTGGAATTTGGACTCACCGGTTTTGGTGGCTCCGGGCACCACGGGCCGCCGTGGAATTGTCGACCGGCATGGGCGCTGCCACCACCGTGTGGTGGTGGTGGCCGTTCACTCCCAGATCCTCGTCTGGTATGGGTTCCCTTTAAAATCCCTAACTGCACAGTTTTCCTTTTTTTTTTATTTTTCTGGATTTTCTCTCGATTTTTTCGGTGTTTTGATTTTTCTCAAATCATAAACTGACCAAAGGACTTTTGGAATTTTTTCCCCCTATTTATAGACAATTTTAGAAATTAATGTGCATTAATTTGATGTGATTTTGCACCAATTCCATGATTTTTGGCTTTTTGTTTGTCAAATTCTTATTGGTTATTTTTTTTCTTGCTGACCATGACCTTATCTTGTTGCAGCTTATCCTCTTCTGATTTTTCTGATTTTTTCTATAATTATTTTATATTTTTCTTTAATTATTTGCTTAGTTTTAGGTTAATTTAGGTAATTACGCGTATTTTTATCTACACGTAAATACATGTGGGGTACACGTGAACATTCCTAAATATTATTTTGGTCATTCTAAAATTTTTAGTATACATATAATCTATCTCTAGTAATTTATTAGTTATTTCATTATACTTTTCGCATTTTCGATGATTAATACCTATTATGCTTAAAATTTGAAAATTTTGTAATCTCCTATTTTACTATTTATTTTCTTAAATTTAAGTTTACGGGGTCATTTTTACTAATATTTCTCTCAGTAGTTTATTATTTTGGGTGTGATCGGATCCTTTAGCCGATCGCCCTAAACCTTGGGTTCTAAGTTCAATATTATGGTTACTTAGTTGAACTTTGGGGCTTACACAAGCCAAATGGATAAAGTTCATACGGGGTTTTTCTTATGTCGTAAAATACAAGAATGGAAGGAACAATGTAATGGTTGATACCCTATTGAGACGACATACTTTCTTGGCCAAGCTGTAAACAAAACTACTTGGTTTTTCAACCATAAAGAATTTGTATACCGAAGATCCACACTTTAGTCCTATTTGTGCTTGCTGTGAAGAAAGACAGCCATTGGATGACTATTATAGGGAGGATGGATACTTATTCAGGAAGAGGAGGCTATCTGTCCCGACCTGTTCCATGAGAAAATTACTTATGTATGAGGCGATAGAGGAGGATTAACAGGACACTTCGACTAATACTGCATCTATGAGATACTATCCTCAAGATTCTTTTGGTAGAGAATGATGAAAGATGTACAGTCTGTGTTGGAAAAGTGTACAACCTACTAAAAAACAAAGATCCAAGCTAAGTAAGGACATTATTTATCCTTGCCCGTCCTAACCAAACCGTAGTCCAAGCTAAATAAGGACTTTATGTTAGGATTGCCGATAACGTCTTGAGGGAAGGACTCCATCATGGTAATTATAGATCAATTCAGCAAGATGACATATTCTGTGCCTTGTTCTAAAACTAACGACACTTTAGTTATCTCTTTTATTTTCTTGCAAGAAGTAATCAAACTTCACGTAGTTTCCAGAACCATTGTTTCGAGCTAAGACCCAAAGTTCATGAGCCACTTTTAGAAGACGTTATGGAGGCAAATGGGAATCAAGCTATTAAAAAGGATGTCCTACTATCCACAGGCCGAAGATGTCAACAAAATCATAGGAACTTTGTTACAGGGTTGCTATCGGACTAAACACGATCGACTAGGATTTATGTCTGCTAATCATTAAGTTTGCTTATAATAGGACCGCCCACAATGTAACAAACATGTCTCCATTTAAGGTTTCCTATAACTTTAACCCTGAGCACTCAATGGACCAAGCACCCCAATCGAAGCATGACGATGATTGGTTAGCCATTAAAAGAGTTTAGGCCATCAAAGTTATGCAACAAAAGGTTGTAGAGCAATTGAGCTAAGCTAATACTGAGCTCGAGAAGTGAAGCTGAGGATAGTGGAAGAGAGAATTTTAACCAAGCGATTTGGTCTGAATACATCTTAACAAGGAATGATTCCCAAACTTGAGAAAGAGCAAGTTGTTTCTCAAAGCCAACGGACCTTTTAAAGTGCTCGAAAAGATCAATCCTAATGCCTATAGGATTGAATTACCTAAAGGATATGGAGTCTTAGACTCCTTCAATATTACCAATCTCTAATCTTACACTCCCGTAGACACACAACCTAGAGTTGAACCAAATTTGATCTTAATTCTCAAATAACTTAAAGGAGATGATAAGGATTAAGAACCGATCATGCGTTCCTGAACCCGGAGGCTTTCTTAGATGGTTCACTAAGCTATCCAAGATGAGTTAAGCATAGAAGAGTAGTATTTACTATTGTTTGATTTGCCGAGCTACTTTGCTTTCTACACCATCTAAGAAGTTGCAAAGTTGATCAGCCAACATACGGAGCTGATCTCTTCGCAACACCCTAGTCCAAGCACTGAATCAGGAAAGCAGTGATGTCCACAGTACCAAGACCGAGCTAACGATTATTAGGAGCCAACCACCAAAGGCTAACCTAAATGTGAGATGTCCCAAGGCAACCTTTGTCCAGCCTTAACAATCAAAGCTGCCGAACTGCCGACGTCAACCAGACCTAATTAAGGCCCAACCCTGCTTGGCTTATAGTATTATTAAGACCACTTCACTAAGCTATCCGAGATGAGTTAAGCGCCAAAGAGCAATGTTTATTCTAATTTGATCTGTCGAGCTACTTTGCTCTCTACATCATCCAAGAAGCTGCAAAGGTTATCAGCCAACATATGGAGCTGATCTCTCCACAACACCCTAGTCTAAGCACCAAATCAAGAAAACAACAATTTCTAGAATACCAAGACCGAGCTAACAATTATTAGGAGATAACCACCAGAGGCCGACTTAAATGTGAGCTGTCCCCAAGCTAACCTTTGTCTAACCCCAGCACTCAAAGCTACCGAACTACTAACATCGACCAAACCTAATTGAGGCCCAACCTTACTTGGCTTGTAATGTTATTAAGACCATTGATTGAGTACAATGCATGTACTCTATCCTTTTTGACAATCGTACTGTCCTTTCTTATAGATTTGCACGAATACTTGTTTTCCTTGTAAATTACTCTCCTTTTTCTTAGCAAGTAGGAACAGATTATGTAATTTTCCTGTAATTTAAGACTTATCCTAACTAGATACTATAAATATTCGCAGAATGTACTAACCAAATCATCATACAAAGAGTACACTGAACTTTTGCTCCCTATTGAGTTAAGTGTTTTTCTACTTACTCTTGAGCTACTCTTACCTAGCCCATTGAGCGTGGACTAGTGACGAATGACCTCCGGTCATACTTGTGCATCATATCAAGTATGACTTAAGCTCGTCTGAGGCGCTTGTGAGTCATATCCATCATCGGTATATGGGAACCCCTTCTCATCCTCGACTAACATTTACTTTTTAACCATCTCGCGGCCTAAACCCACCTTCTTTGGTTACGCGTGATATTAGGCCCATGTGTTCATCTATGAAATCCATAGCAAGGTTAGTCGTGAACGTCTTGTGTAAATCAAGTTTAAGATAGTTACTATAATGTAGCTTTTATCCTGGAATAATTTGCATGGTGGAACTATTGCAACTTTGGGACGTGACAGTCTCAAATTAAGTTTTTGACATTTTAACCTTCATTGGATGCTAGAGGTTTTTCCTTTAGTGGGACTTTATTGAAACTTGTTAAGGTAAAAAGGTCATTTGGAAAATTTTGGTAAAAAAATTTAGAAATTTCTGTCAAATTGACTTTGAAAAATTTCTTATAATTTATTAAATGACTAATGAATTTTTTAGGCTCTTTAAAGGGAAAAAATCATTGGTATGAATGTAGAATTAATAGCTTTGTCTAGCAAGGCTTGCAAGATTAAGTTGGTTATGGTAAGGTTGAGTTAGCATAGGATTAGGTTGGAACCTCTAGGTTTAAATGAAAGTAAGGTCAATGCTGACAAAGTACGCCTTGTAAAATGGAAAGGACTAGGAAAGTATAGGAAAGCAACCCATCATTTACTAGCTACTTGATCAATATTCTCCGCACAAGGTCTTAAAGTCCACATACCCGAGCTTGGGTAATTAGACCAACAATTTGATTTCCATCACCAGTTGAACATTAGATGCATCTACCATATGATCGAAAACTGGGAATTTTAAGACCATTGGAATGCTGTCAAACTCACCATCAGAGTGGTAGTATGAGAAATTATCACTAATGCAAGTCACTCTCTTATTGGTTAAATGTCATCCATCTTACCATCAAATTAGTAGTAGAAAACCCAGAGTAAGGTTTAAGACAAATAACAAAAACTTCTTTTACTCTAATGCAATTAAGCTTAACAAATGTCTACCATTTAAACATCTACACATGGTCTAAACAATAGACAAATTTTAGCAACCAAAAGGAGAATTGAAGAGGGGGTGCTAGGAGATAGTTTTACTTAGTAGAGACTTTTAGTAGGTTCAATTAGTAACTTTAATTGTTTATACCATTCTCAGCACTCTACTTAGATTTCGTATTTTTTATTAGAGTTAGAATACTTAAAGGATTGGGTTTTACAAGATTTTTTTATATCCTGGTTTTGTATCTTAAAGTTATCTTCATAGTTTAATTGTAATATTTGATATTCTTTCACTATTTGATATGTTCTCATGTAATAACGTGCATTTCTAGCTATAGTTGTGGAATAGTTGAGTAACCTTAAGTATACAATGATTGATCACGTCAACAACTTCCTTAGGTAAGTGACTAATTGCATTTGTGAGTCCACACGCATTTTCAACTAAAGTATAAGACTCAATTATTTTAACCAAAAAGTGTAAGCAAAATAAATGAACATGATGTTCCCATTACATGATAGAACCCACAAGTTGAAAAAGGTGTGAATTTTATAAATTTGGTCAAAATTACCAACATATATTTCCCAAAAGCATAACTTTTGGATTTTCAAAAGATAAAAAACATAACCTTGCATTTTTATGAAATGTTACCTTCTCTTAACATTCAAAAGAAAATTAGACTTCGCTTACTTCTTATAGGTAGTTTTAATTTAGAAAATCACTTGCCAAATCTTGTATTCGATTTGTTTAGATTATATTAGGGACAATACAATTGGAGACCTACTTTTCTTGATCCTTTCTCCTAAAAATATGATCTTAATTACTTTCCATGTACTACCACTCAACTAAAATGATTACTATAATTTCATCAAATTTATAAGTATTTGTTTTGAAAGATTACAAGTAGTTGTTGATTAGTACTTTTTTTTTTTTTTTTTACTTTCAAAAGGGATTGATCATTTTTATCAATCTATAACCTTTGAAAGGAGAAGCAAGATCAAGTTTTTTGGCACCGTTGCCAAGGAAGCAAGTGCAAAATGATAATGATATTAGATTTATGGCTTTATCTAAGACTAAACTTAGATTAGTTATAGTTTGTAGTGTTAATTCCTAGTGATTTGAGTGCTTGGTGCCTTGGCACCATGAAATTAAAGACTAAAAAGTTTGATTTGAGTTTGTTCATTAAAATTTCTACCGATTTTATGGTAATGATTTATGCTTGTTATACTAATTCGTAAAAGTCAAAACTTTTATGTATGTGTACTGTCACGCCCCGAAGCGGCAGAGTCGTAACAACCCCGCCGTATAAACCATCCTAAGATAGAAGTTGGCCTTACAACCGCTATCTTAGACCTGATCTACACAAGGCGTCCACAACTAACCCGCTTTGAAGTAGACAGTTTGTAATTTAAATAAATCATTTACCTATAAAAGTGAGGAATTATATATATATATTATAATTCAGTTATTGCAGTTAAAGTTTACAATATTTTTCTATAGTACTTTTCTATATCATTACATCATTCGGAAATGAAAAATAATAAAAACTTAGACCTTAAAAATATGTGTTTATTCTTCAATATTTTTCCTCACTCCCCAGGATCCAGCAGTTGCTAGCTTCAGAGTAGTTGTTGCCGCTTCTTAGCCAGCACCTGCACGACGTCTATAGGGATGTGAGCAATTACAGCTCGGTAAGTTAGGACAGAGGACTTAAAACTATACCATACACACAATAAGGTTTTCAATCACTTATTAGGTGCAATGCATGTGCAAGCAAATGCCATCGCACGACGTTGTCCGGCCCGTCGTGAAATTAGAGAAATTACGCCCGCTATAATCCGGGTTGAGGAGTTGCCGTTAATGCAACAGCTCACGACCAAACCCAGGCTTGTGTAATGGAGACCTTGCTCCTCCCGTGACTACCTTCGAACCACTGTCTTCACCCTCGCCGCGACCTCCTCTCCTGTCACTTAGTTCGACTGAGGATGAAGAAGGGACCATTTTGCAATCCTGCGCTATCCCTTCCGAAGGGGTCGGTATTTGGCCGGAGAGTCCTAAGTTCCCCTAACGGGTTGCCATGCATGTCCAATTATGATTATTGGTCGTATATTTAATTAAGTCCAGTTTAGGGTGATCAATCCTTTCATATAAGTCATACAATATGTATCAGAGCAACAAACAGAATCATAGCATCACCCATAATCAAGCACATGCACACATTCTCTATCTAACAAGCACAACCAAGCATAATCTTAAGCCTCCAAAATACAGCATCGTATTAATCCCAACTTACCTCGACTCCTCGGTCACTCACTCGAGGTCCGATTTGCTCAGGCCATCGCCGATCATCCCTATAACACGAACGTGGTTTCAGTATTTCATATAATATTATAAGTTCATCTTATCCTATAACATTTATTGTTAGGTTTTGTTTAAGGTTTAATATGCCTAATTATCTAGGTATTAAGTCTTTTATAATTATTTTAGGTTTAGGTTTAGGTTTGGGTTCCACATCGATTTCTAAATTAGATTCTAGTTCGATTTCTAGGTACTGTTTTGTACCCGGACCTTAGAAATTTGCTTCAACTCATAATGTGAAACTAACCACATTATTTCTAGATACCCAAAATACGATCACTACCCCTAGTCAGCTTTTATTCCATCCGGTACACTTAAATCCGTATTAGTGTACCGAATTTACTCATGTTATGAGAAATTTTTACATTTTTCATATAATTACCTAAAATTGAATTTTGTTTCAGATTTGTTATGTTCTGATTTTCATTATTTTATTATCTAATTAAACCTAATTTACAAAATTAACTTAAAATGTACTATTTTTCCATATTACTTATTTACTACATAATTAACCTAATAATTACATATAACACCCTAAAAGCTACAAGTATCATTCTCCATCAGATTTCAACATCCCTAAACATCTACTTATTCACTAAGTCAGTAATTAATAATTTAATTACTTAATTAGCTCCAAGTTACCCAATTTTTCCATCATTTTAGGGCTAAAATTAACTTAAAAATTTCAGAAATTAAATTTAAAAAAAATGGCTTCATAGTACTGTTCTATATCACATGAGCATCCTACAGAAAAAAATTGAGCTCCAAACTACACTCCTAAGGTCATTTATTTTTAAACCGAAATGTGCTTGGTTTTGCATGATTTCTTAAGGACCCTATATTACGGGACATGTTTTCATCTAAATAATATTTTTCCTACAAATTACATACAAAAATATCTCAGAATAACAAAATTCATAATTTTCTAATTATATTTACTATTTTTACAAAATTTCACAAGAATCGGGCTAGAATTTGGACTCACCGGTTTGGGTGGCTCCGGCCTCCGCGGGCCGCCGTGGACTTGTCGGCCGGCATGGGCGCTGCCACTACCGTGTGGTGGTGGTGGCCGTCCACTCCCAGCTTCTCGTCTGGTGTGGGTTCCCTTTAAAATCCCTAACTGCACAGTTTTTTTTTTTTTTTTTCTGGATTTTCTCTCGATTTTTTCGGTGTTTTGATTTTTCTCAAATCATAAACTGACCAAAGGAATTTTTGAATTTTTTCCCCCTATTTATAGACAATTTTAGAAATTAATGTGCATTAATTTGATGAGATTTTGCCCCAATTCCATGATTTTTGGCTTTTTGTTTGTCAAATTCTTATTGGTTATTTTTTTTTTTGCTAACCACGACCTTATCTTGTTGCAGCTTATCTTCTTCTGATTTTTTTTTTATTTCTTCTATAATTATTTTGTATTTTTCTTTAATTATTTGCTTAGTTTTAGGTTAATTTAGGTAATTACGCGTATTTTTATCTACACGTAAATACATGTGGGGTACACGTGAACATTCCTAAATATTATTTTGGTCATTCTAAAATTTTTAGTATACATATAATCTATCTCTAGTAATTTATTAGTTATTTCATTACACTTTTCGCATTTTCGATGATTAATACCTATTATGCTTAAAATTTGAAAATTTTATAGTCTCTTATTTTACTATTTATTTTCTTAAATTTAAGTTTACGAGATCATTTTTACTAATATTTCTCTCAATAGTTTATAATTTGGGTGTGATCGGATCCTTTAGCCGATCGCCCTAAACCTTAGGTTCTAAGTTCAATCCTACGGTTACTTAGTTGAACTTTGGGGCTTACATGTGCGCGCGCGCGCGCCTGCGTCTGTGTGTGCGTGCGTGTGTGTGTGTGTGTGCGTGTATGTGTGTGCATGTGTGTGTACGTGTACGTGTGTGTATGAGAAAGAGAGAGAGAGAAAGATTAAACCATTAAATAAATAAAAGAAGGGGGCTAAGCAATAACGTATAGGTCTTTGGATGGCTTAAAAACATGGTAGGTTTAGAGTAGGATGGGCATCTATATTAATGTAGAAGGCCATTCGGGTACCTTTAATGAATGGATTCCTTGTAACTTCATCTTTAAACTTTTGTTTGCTTGTTGTAATGATATATCCATTACTTAAAAGCTTTAAAACCTTAAAGACCCTCTACACAAATACGATAGACAATATGATGCAAATCGTAACTAAGAATAGATAAGACTGGTCGCTTAATAGGTTTGAGCTTGTAGAAAACTTGAAAAGAGTCCATGGGAAAAGGTATGAAAGAGTAAAAGCAAAAGATGATGACGGTAAGTAAAACCCATGAGCAGCTCCAGAGAATATAATGCACTAATAAAACTTCCGAGGAATCACAACATAATTTGATATGACGCACGAATTGGTCCAATGAGGTTATTGGACACCTAACCTTACTTAAGGGGAATGATAAGGTGATGCCTAGAGTAAACAACGGTATTTATGCAGTGAAGAAGGTACTTAAAATTGTATTGAAGATTATTTGATCTCTTACAACTATAAGTACAGAGGTATTTATACTTACAAACTAGGGCAACTTGTCCAAAGGGGAAAAACAAAAAGGATGTTTCTTAAATAAGTAATGTTAATGATACAAAGGGTAAAAATGAATATACAAGAAAAACAATCACTAGTGCTATAGATTCTATACATGATACAGTACACATGGCAACGCTGCATTGGCGAGGTTGTTAGTAGATGCAGATAAAAAGTACGGATTGATGGCCTTGAACAAGTAAGAATGGCCTAGTTAATCCTATCTTTATCTCTTGGCTTTTCAATAAGGAAGAGCTAAGTAATTAGTCGACTCGACAATAGAGAGTAATCGTTCACTCGGCATACCATACAATAATGATCGGTCATACAGCACGACATTAGAGATGACTAGACCTCGGTAAGGGTTAGTTAGAACATAAAGATTTGTCGTCCCAACTGTAAGCTCCCAAAATTGAGTTTAAGACAACCGAGCTTAGATTTAGGGCTTTTAGGGTAACTTATCCAATTAAGCCCAAACTTTGTGACTAAAATGAAAAAGTTAGTTGAGATATTACAATGAAGTTAGATTTTTGTAATAATGACCCGAAATCCCAATTTTACCCTTAGAAATTGGAATATTTACTAAAGCCCTAAAATGTTCAGAACTCCTAAAATTGAACTTAGATTGCAACGAAAACTTAGAGGTAAGTTAATTGAGCTATAAATGAGATAATGTAGGATAATTTACTATAAAAAAAATACACGTAATTTTTTAGTATACCCGGTACAAATAATAATTATACCCGTAAATTAACCCAAAATTGTGTAATTATATATTTATTGTGTTAAATTCATGAAATTGACTTTAGAACATATCCTAAAAATAAAAAATATACTAGAAACTTAATTATATGAGTAAAGTTATATATTTCACATGTTATTTACAATGGGTATAAACTTGTATATTAATTAAATAATTAATTTTAACATATAATATCTATATTTAAGTAATTATTTAATAAAAGAAAAAGGAAAATTAATTAAATAACATTGGAGATTGCTGGAAGGAGGCGTAGCAGGAGAAGGGAACTTGCATTTGCTGATTCAAAAAGTGAAGTTATCACATTTGGATACCTCATGCATAAAAAAAAAATTAGAAAAGAAAATATGAATTAATTAAAGAAAAAAATACTTTAACCAACTTTGAGGCACTATAAAAAGCCAACACCATCAGATATGAGAGTTTTAGCAGTTTCGAATAAGAAATAATTAGAAAGAAAAATTAGAAAAAATAGTGGAAAATAAAAAGAAATTTAGAAAAAATAAGGGAAATTGCGTGAAAGTGTAGAACCCTAACCTAGACTAGATCTGCTGTGAAACCCAACCAACCCCACACGGTCCACCTACTGCGCCAGCCGTCCGACAACCACCCACCACCCCATGGCCACCGAAGCACCTAAGAACAGCAAGGTCAAATTCTTGTTCTGTTTTTCAATAATTTTTAAAAATTAGTAAATCCGCCCATAAAATTATGAAAAAATTACACTTAGGTTATTTCAGACATGCTTTCATGTGATATTTTTATTTTTTCAAAATTCGTAATATTTAATATACTTCATTAAGAAATCTACTGTTCATCCGAATATATATTTATGAAATAAATGTACTATATGATGTTGTTTCTAGCTGAAAATTTTTGTGTAGAATGTATATGATATATAGGTAATTGCTATGTAGCCCGAATTTTGATTTGAATAATGTAATTATTTATTGAATTTTTAGGCCTGAAATTAGCTCGAAAATAGGTTGAAATTATAAATTTAATAGGAAATTATGAAATTAATTGATGAAATGGATATGTACTGATCTATTATGAATAGTAATAGTAATGAGTCAGATTGAAATTAATTGGATGCTAAAAGAATTATAATTGGATAATTTATCAAATTTAGGGGTAAAATCGTCAATATGAAAATATAGGCAATAGGTCGGAAACTTGAAACCAAGTGATAACTGAATTCCCTATATTTTTAGAAGTCCATAGAAATTTTCGGGGAATTATTTGGTAACCCGAATTATTTATTACGAATTTATCAAGTAAAATAGCTTAAATTACAAGTTGGGGTATAATTGTAATATTAATAGGCTAAAATGAATTAACCAAAAGCTATATAAAGGATTGTTGATCAGATGGGATTAATGGAAATTTTTATTATAATTATTAATAATTTAATTCAATATATAGTAATAACATGACTGTATATTATGAAAATAATATATATATAACCATTATAGATTAAACCCTAATGTTTTCGTAATTATTACGAAAACTAAATTTGGACCTTTTGTGTAATTAGGACCTTCCAAAGACAGTTGACAATTCAAGTCAGCAAGAGCGAACATCTAAATAAGTAAGTTGGGATAGTAGCTTCGCCGCTGTTTGGGTACTATTTAAAAGTATCCGGAGACTCAAGAGTACTTCTGGTTGTGTTTGTAGTTAGATGATTATGCGCATGCTATGTGTGTGAATGATACTCTGTTGTGACGGGAGTTCAACTCCTTGGTGTGCTGTTCTGCATATTTGCATGGATTCTGTATTGTGTGAACTTGTTAATCACCCCCTGATTAATACTAACGGTTATTCAACTAAAGTGTAATTGGTCATGCATAATCACCCGTTAGGGGAAACGAATAAGAGTGTTAGGCCAAATACCGATTTCCTTCTATGAGGATAGCTGAAATGGTCCTTTCCCCACCCTTAGTCGAACTAAGTGATAGGCGAGGAGGTCGCGGCAAGGTTGGGGGCCGTGGTTTGAAGGCGGTCATGGAGGGGGGTGTTCCCCATTGCACAAGCTCGGGTTTGGTCTGACTTGAGTCGCGATGAAACTCCTCAATCCGGGTTGGAGCGGATGAAATTTCTCTAACCTCATAGTGGACCGGTTAACATTGTGCGATGTTTTCATTTGAGTGATTACATTGCATTTCATCATAATTATTAACCTTATTTGTGACTGTAAAGTACTCTTCTGACTCCGCCCCACTTACTGAGCTAGTTGTGTTCATACCCCTACAGACTCTTTTGCAGGTGCTGAGTGAAGGCAAAGATGTTCAGGTACCACCGTTCTTAGGTTAGTATGCTGTTGTGTGGGAAAGTGAGGATCGAGGAATTTAACTGACCCTGAGCTTTTGTCTTATCTTTAAGTTTTAAAGAAAACTAAATGGGAATTCCCTGGGAGCCCACTAGTTTTCTAACTTATTATATATAAATCGTAAACCTGTGGTTTTTAATAAACTTTGATTGTAAACTTTACCCTTGGATGTGAAATGTTTGTATAATTACTATTGTGGTACTAAACAGCAGATTGTATAGAACAAGTATTTTGTATAAGCTCTACCACAGGTTTGGATATTAACAGATGACAGAACAAACATTTCAAGCTGGTTGAGTTGTACGCCTTGTGTAAACTGCGTCTATGATAGCAGCTGTGAGGTCAGCTTCCATCTTAGATTAGTTTACACGGCGGGACTATTATGACTCTTCTTGTTCGGGGCGTGACACCAGCCCCTTTAATCCTCGAGCTCGGCTGTAGGTCAAGGGCTTCGTAACTTAATTCCCATCATTCCCTCCTAATTGTTTTGGATTTGATATCAAATCCGGATGGTGTTCACTTAATTCTCTGTTAAGGTGATATGGACCGAGGTTAACGATGTTGAAGGCGTCAGAAACCCCATAGTCCTCAAGCATTTCCAACCTATAAGTGTTATCGCTAATTTTCTGGAGGATTCTGAAAGGTCCTTCCGCTCTTGCAGATAATTTGTTTCTCATTTTGTTCCAGAATCATTCTTTGCTGAGATGTAGCCATACCGAGTCTCTCAACTTAAATTGTTTTGCTGGCCGACCCTTGGTCTTTTCATGCATTCTTTTAATAGCCTGGTCGATGTGCCAAATAACCTTATCATAGATGTGCTGAAGGGATTGTACCCTGGCCAAGGCGTCGAGGTTCTCTTGAGCTAGTGTAAGTACAGGGGCACGGTCGAAGGGTAACTTAAAATTGAATCCATAGGCCACTTCAAAAGGGGTCTGCTTAGTGGTGTTATGTATGGTTTGATTGTAAGCAAACTCGACCACTAGTAGGTAGATGTCCCAATTGACTAAGTTCTGACTGATTGCTGTTTGAAGCAGTGAATCCAAAGTATGATTAACCACATCTATTTAGCCCTTAGTTTAGGGGTGATAGGAGGTACTTAAGAGTAATTTAGTTTCCAATCGATGTCGCATGGTTCTCTAGAAATGACTTAAGAATTTTAAGTCTCTATCGGAGACTACACTCCTTGGTATATTATGTATTTGCACAATCTCCTATAAGAAAAGAGAAGTAATAGCTGAAGCGTCGTTAGTTTTGGTGTAGGGCACGAAGTATGCCATCTTACTAAACCGATCCACAATGACCATTACAAAATCTTTTCCTCGAGTAGTTCTCGGCAATCCAAGAACAAAGTCCATGCTTAGTTCAATCTACGGCCTCATCGAAACAGGTAGGGGCATTGCTTTCCCTTATTCGGCTCAATACATGGCCTTTTTGCATATAATACAGCTTTCGACTACTCGGTGCACATCTCTTCACATTCTTAACTAAAAGAATCGGCTATTCACTAGTTCACAAGTCCTTTTCTCTCCAAAATGTCCGGAGAGTCCTCCGTTATGGGCTTCCCTAATTAATAATTCCCGTAAGGAACAAGTCGGTATGCATAGTTTCCTCCTCGGACTAAATAGCCATCCTGTACATAATACTCATCCACTGTTCTCCCATCCATGCATCTCAAAATTATTGGTCCAAAGTATAGATCCTCGAAGTACTGTTCTTTGATATTTGCAAAACCAAACAATTTGGTCTGCAGTTTTGATAAGAGTACATGCTTCATTGATAGAGTATCTGTAACTACATTGCTCTTTCCTTACTTGTATTTGATCACAAAATTGAATCCTTCAAGGAATTCAACCCATCTCACTTACCGCTTGGACAGCTTGGTTTAACTTCGAAGGTACCGTAGTGACTCGTGGTTAGTATATATGATAAATTCTCTCAAAAGTAGATAGTAATGCCATACTTACAGTACATAGATTAATGCCAAGAGCTCTTTGTCATACACAAAGTAATTTAGCCGGGGTTCTCAGAGTTTCTCATTGTGGAAGGCAATTGATTGGCCTTCCTGTATCAAGACAGTACCTATTCCATTACCTGACACGTCACACTCTAGCTAAAAAATTCTGTCAAAGTCAGGTAGCACTAATACTGGGGTGAAGGTCAATCTCTTCTTAATCTCAGCAAAACTCCTCTCCTCCTTTTCTCTCCATCAAAAGACAATGTTTTTCTTCGTTAATTTAGTTAGTGGCGCGGTGAAGGTGGTGAAGTTCCTAATGAACCTTCGATAAAATGAAGCCAGTCCATGAAAACTTCTCATGTTAGTACAAGTAGCAGGGGTCAGCCATTCAACAATTACCTGGATCTTCTCATCATCTATTCATAAGCCTCCTTCACTAACTACATAGCCCAAGAATACCATTGCTTCTTGGTAGAAGCAATATTTCTTCAAATTGTCGAATAATCTCTTGGCTCGAAGGATATTTAAGACTATTCTAATGTGTTTACAGTGACTTGACACATCGGTACTATAGATCAGGATGTCATCGAAGTACACCACGATATACTTTCCAATAAGATGTCTCAGCACATGGTTTGTAAGTCTCATGAAGGTGCTTAAGGCATTCGATAAGCCGAAGGGCATGACCATCCATTCGTATAATCCATGTCGAGTCTTGACCACAGTCTTTCACTCGCCTACTAACCTCATGCAGATTTGATAGTAGCCAGATTTAAGATCAATCTTATTAAAAATTTTGGCTTTACTCAGTTCATCCAATATGTCTTCAAGCCTCGAGATCAATTACCTCTATTTGATCATAATTTTGTTTATGGCTAGGTTATCAACATACATTCACTAGGTTCCATCCTTCTTTGTCACTAGAAGTGTAAGCACATCACAAGGGCTAAGACTCTTTCTTATGTATCCTTTTCCTAGAAACTCATTGACTTGACGTTAAAGCTCATAAGCCTATTCGAGATTCATACGATAAGCTGGCTTATTTGACAATACAGCGCCTAGTACTGAGTCAATGTAGTGCTCTATGCCTTGGGTCTGAGGCAACCCTGCTGGCAACTATTCTAGGAACAGGTCAGCATATTCATCCAATAGTTCCTTCACCTCTTAGGGTAAATCATTTAGCTCATTCATTTCCAATAGTCGCTTGACCAACAGGAGGGTCAGCTCATTGGCGTTAATGGCCTCTCAAAGTTTGACTCTACTCATCATCAGAGCCTTCTTCAATCCGTGAGCAAGTTTCGTCTATAACTTGTGAACCTCTCTTGACGGCATCGAATTCAGCGTAATCTTCCAATCATCCTTCTCAAACATGTAGGTATTCTTATAACGTCGTGGATGACTCTCCTATTAAATAGCCATTGCCTTCCTAGCAATACGTGGGAAACAACATGGGTAGTATATCGCAAAGAATTTGGTTGGAGTAATTGCTGATAGTAATCGACAATAGTACTTACTGAGTGACATGTAATGCTCTCTTGTCACTTAACCATTGCAACTTGTATGGCTTCGGATGCTCAACAGTTGACAACCTCGGTTTTGAGACGAGGTCAGTTGATGCTACATTAGTACAGCTCCCACTGTCCAGGATGAGGGCGCACGTCTGTTCATTCACCTTACAAGTGATATGAAATAAGTTTTCTCCCTGCTCCTCCTCTCGTGAGGGTTCCACGCTCATAATGCGTTAGACAACCATGAGTAGCTGGTTTAAGTCCTTAGCATACATGTCTTCTTCAATCAACTCTTTCTCAAAATTCTCATTCTCAGTAGAAACCTCCTCATTCTCGGGCTTTTCATCCGTACTCTCTATATTTAACTTTGGGGTGTCTCCTTTAATGACCATTGTCCTTCGGTTCAGATACTGAGCAGCCATATGTCCGAACCCTTAGCACTTAAAGCATTTGATTTAAGTAGTCTTCCTGCCAGACTCTTGCCTTTTCTCATACATACAGGTCGGCACTACATCTTTCAGCCGGCTTTTTTGCTCGTCTTTAACATCTATCCTACTTCTCAACTCGCTATTCGACAGTATCCAGTTACTTGCCTATCCTGGTTGGCTAGTTGGCACTCTGATCACTACTTAACTTCTTCTTTGCCTCTCTACCCATTGGACAATCCTAACAGCTTCATCCATTATATCAAATTGCTGGAGTTCTACAATATCTCGGATGTCTCCTCTTAACCTAGTAATAAACCTTGAAACTGTTTGGGCAGGTAGTTCCTCCACTTCATATCTTATCATAAGCATTTGGAATTCTTAAACATATTCATCAACTGTTCGGCCTACTTGTCTCATCTCTTGAAGCAATGTGAAAGTATCTTGGAGGTATGTTTCTGGCACGAACCTGTTTCTAAGCACCCTCTTTATCTCGGGTCAAGTATTAATCTCTTGGTACCCCTCTCTTCTTCTCATAGCCTGAAAATTCTTCCACTACATGGTGGTATATCCAGAAAATTCAATAGTAGAAGTCTTCACTTTCTTGTAATCCTCAACTGGTAATAATTAAACACATGCTCCACCTTCTCTTCCCAATCCAGGTACTCATCAACATTCCTAGATCCATTGAAACTTGGAATCTAAAGCTTCATATGATCAGATACTTTGGGTACTCGTACACGCTCTTCTTCAAAATACTCTTTTTCTCCTCATCTAGCTCTTTCGAGTCTATCATTCACTTTACTCATTCGCCAACTCCTCTACCTCGAAATGGACGAGCTAGGTTCTGACCTCTAACAGGTTGAGCAGCTTATGGAGTATTTTACGCGGCCTCAATGGGTCAATAAGACAGTGCATGAATAATTCGGGTCAGATCCACCAAGAGGTTAGCTACCACATCGAGTCTCTCGTCAGTGCTTTTGGGAGTTCCCTGAGACTGACGCCCATGGTAGACAACTCTACTATCATCATCGGTACCAACATTTAAATTTGGGTTTGTCATTTTTTCTTACAAATTCAGAATTTAAACAAACACTTCAGAAAGTGAACAACTAATAATACCGCAATTAAATGAACTCAATAACTAACTCGATTTCAAATAGGAAAAAATAGAGTATAACAAGGTTGGTCGCTGAATGGGTCTGAGCTTGCAGAAAACTCAAAAAGAGTCAATGAAGAAAGGTACGAAAGGGTAAAAGCAAAGGATGAAAACAGTAAGTAAAACCTACAAACAACTCTAGAGGATATGATGCACCAATGGAACTTCTGAAGACTCACGACACAATTTGATGTGATGCACGAATTGGTCCAATAAGGTTAATCACCACCTAACCTTACTTAAGGGAAAAGAAAAAAGTGATGCCAAGAGTAAACAACGGTATTTACGTAGAGAAGAAGGTACTCAAAAGTGTATTGAAGATTATTTGATCTCTTACAACTACAAGTACAGGGGTATTTATATCCACAAACTAGGGCAACTTGCTTGAAGGGGAAAAAACAAAAAGGAAATTTCCTAAAGAAGCAATATTACATGATACAAAGGGTAAAAATGAATATACAAGAAAAACAATCACTAATGCTACAAATTCTATACCTGATACAGTACACGTAGTGATGTTGCATTAGCAAAATTGTTAGTGAATGTGAACAAAAAGCATGGACGGATGAGCTTGAACGAGTAGGAATGACTTAGTCAGTCCTAACTTTATCTCTCAAATTCTCGACAAGGAAGAGGTCGGGTAATTGGTCGACTTAGCAATAGAGAATAATCGCTAACTTGACATACAACACAATAATGGTCAGTCATATAGCACGGCATTAGAGGTGACTTAGCAAGGTGTACTTAGCCTTGATAAAAGTTGATTGGAACATAAGGATTCGTTGTGCTTGCCCCTCTAGTTCTTAAGCTCAGCTGCATGTTAGGGGCCCTATAGCTTAATTCCTATCACGATATGTCAATGAGACAAATGAGAAAAAACTTCAAAGAATTCAAGATCAAAATCAAATAAAATAAAAGGTGAAGTTTAATGCAGGCTACAACCAAGAACAAATAAGGTCGATTGCGAGGATGGATCCAAGTTTGCCGAAAGCTTGAAAAGTAAATGATGGGGAATGTATGAAAGAACAGAAGCGAATGAAAAGTAAGCAAAACCCATGAACAGCTCTAATGGATATGACGCATCAATAGAACTTTCGAGGACTTACGGCACAACTCGATATGATCTACGAATTAGTCTAATGAGGTCACTCATTACTTAATCTTACTTAAGAGTTAGGATAAAAGTGAAATGAGAGTAGACAAAATAGTGTTTATGAAAAGAAAAATGTCAAGTATGTTAATGTCAATTTGATTGTCCTTACGGCTACAAATACAAGGGGCATTTATACTCGAGAATTTAGGATAACATACCTAAAAAGGAAAAGACAAAAAAGGTATAGTCGTAAAGGAATAATATACAAAGGATAAAAAAAATATTTATGGAAAAAGCAATGATTGTGATAGCAAATCTTAGGAATGGTCTCAAACACATGCAAACAATGCATTAATGGGGCTATTGGAGGGCGTAGATAAAGTAGTATGTGTTGGTTGGATGGCCTAGTAGAAGTTTCATGCAGTTACGAGTTCTTCTAACATGATTGGATAGGATTCGTACAAGGCAAGACTCTCAACCTCTTGATAGTAACAATGGCAAGCAAGTGATTAAGTCAGACAGGATTGAGCTAATACACAAAGTATGGCTGTCGTCAAGGCATTCCCCTATTCGGCACATAATTTATGAGAGATGGCAAGTCATTTGACCCCGCATGTAGAGTTGGTTGGCAATGAGATACTCGGCTTTGGCAGGAGTTGATGGAGCAGGAGGATTTGCCTTGCTAATCCCTCTAATCCTCAAGCTTGATTGCAAGTCAATGATTTAGTAACCTGATTCCCATCAAAGTTCATCCTATTCTTCTTCTCCAACTAAAATAAAAACAAAGAAAGCTTTAGAGTTAATCTTCATCAAGAAATTTTTACCCAAATAAAAAATTCACTCTTAGATTTTTATTGCTTTTTATGCACTCTAAAACTTACTAATACTCTAATACGAAAGAGATTTGTATTTCTATATGAATAACAATGGGAATAAGCACCTTATTTATATAGTTGGAGAGCTGCATGAACCTAGAAGATGAATGGTTTGATCACAATTTGTTTCAATGGCCATAGTTATTAACATCTGTAGATCCCGTTAATTTAGCATTAAAGATCGAAAGGGATTTACATTGGCAAGGAAGCCTTGCTGGTTTAGAAATTCAAAGTCATTTGAATTTATTATGCTATGAACATAATAGGCGATGAATCGACAATTCAATAACTTGCATATGTCAACTGGCATCTTAAAGAATTGAGCTATTCAACTTCTGCCCAAAAACCCCTACATTTTGTCATAAGAACTTTAGTTAAGGGCTAAAACATAAAGGATTTATGTTTAGCCCAAATTCATACCTTTGATTAACTCTTTCGCTGGAAATAAGGCTAAAGGAGTTGCTTGCATTTATTTAAGGATATCTTATGGAGATTTGGTTTAGTAGACTTAGAGTAAGAATCGCTAATCCAGGCCAATTTCTCTTTCATGCCCTTCTTAACAAGCTAATGCACTTAATAGGGCCCCCTATTGGCTTAGTCTATAAGAAGCTTAGAAAGGAATTCATATGTATTAAAGCTAAAAGAGGAGATACATGTGCATTAATGATGGATAGATCTTACCTGTTGACAATAAGAATAATTTAACAGATATCATAGAAGGCTCATCTCATCCATCGATCTTAAGAGTCATTTAATGACCATAGAGAACTTTGCAATTTATAAACAAGTGCTCCCTTCTCTTAATTTTGTACATTTACAAGATTTAGGCAGATGTCATTTAGTTGTTGCAATCTTCCTCTCAAATATTAAACCATCAATCCTATAAAGAATGCTTAAGAACATGCATTTGTCATGTGCATTGGCATCAACAATGCTAAGATCATATGTCTTTCCTCCAAAGTCTCTCTTTTATCACATCTTTTCACATTCCATGAGATTTATGTTTCACCAACATCATTTGAAACATGACATTTTGTAATGTGCACAATCATTTGAAATCATTTTATACCTATGCCTTCCATCATATTATGGAAATGTTGTAGTTCCTTCATAAATAATATGTTTGCATAGAACTCACCCTATAATTAAAGGAAAATAATTGCTAATGGCTAAAAGTATTAGTAATGAAAGTTTATAAGTGATAAGAAAAAATTATAAATGGTTGAAAGTATTGCTAATGAAAGGTATCAAGTGGTAGAAACAACAAATTATAAATTAAAGGTATCATTATGTAAAAATACATGGTTAGTTCTTAATGTTTACAAACTCTTTTAATTGAGTCCTCAACATTCTCTTCTTTTATTTAGATCCCCCATGTTTTATGAGTTTTATGGAAGTATAACTTCTGTTAATTTCGTTAAAATTTCCATCATTTTTTATATGCATTAGCGTCTAATTGATTCATAATTAATTTAATAAAATAATAATATTCAAATAAAACTAACTACATAATACAATTAAAAAAAACTCTATTAGATATATTTAATTTTACATTTTAGTAAAAAATAATAATTAGTGGCATGCCTAAAATCTGATGAGTCGTAACAGCTCCACAATATAAACTAACCTAAGCTAGAAACTACTCACCTTAACCGCTAACATAGGTATAGTATACACAAGGCGTTTACAACTCCATCACTTTGAAGCAACCAATTCCGTGCTTATTTCATATAACTTGTGGTGCAATCTATTAAAATACATGTTAGAAACTAATTTGTAGTCAAAACCTCCAAGAAGAGTTGAGTTTTATAAACCATATGGTGTATAAATCTTTAAAAACTAACAAGAAATTTCATAAAGTATATTGATATGAAACGGTAGTGCATCTAGTAAAGAATTTATGAAATTTTATAGGTTTATAGAATGAGGAGTACATATAAATAGTTGAAAACTAAATGGCCATGAAAAGAAACCTTATTAGTTTTCTTAAAAGTTAGTAAAATCAATAAATAAAGTAAAAATTCAACCAATTTGTCTTCAATCTCACTCCTTGACCTTATTCTTTAATCTTCTGGTATTTGGAGATGTACCGGTAATCTATTGCAAACGTGTAAAACAACAGTAGAGGGATGAGTGATAACTTATTCAGTAAATGAGATAGAGTCAGTATTATGTATCCAACACAAAGTAACCAGGGATTTCAAGTAGTTTTATTAGATGTAATGCATGTATAAGTAAGTACCATTATACGACATTATTCGATTTGTGTTAGATTAGAGAATTAGGACTTATGCAATGGAAAATATCCTTCACCCGTATTACCTTTAAACCATGGTCCCTAACCTTGTCGCAACCTCTTCTCTTGTCACTTAATTCAACTACAGGTGGGGAAAAGACCATTTCAACTATCCTCATCTAATGATCCATGTGTAGCTAAGAATCCTAATCATTTTTCTTAGTAAGTCGTTATGCATATCCAGTTAGAAGTTATGTCAAGTTTGAGTTAGTTTGCTTTTAGGGTAATTAAGCAATAATCATAAAGCCAATAATACATAAAGTTTAGTACTCCATAGTAGCAAAACAATATTCAAGTACATATGAGGCATACACACAGGCAACTAACTTATAATCATAAACAAATACATTTGTAAGGCCTCTAAGTATTCTGAAATAATACTTCAAAATGCAGTAAAGCATTAATCCTATTTACCTAGACATATGACACTCGACAAGGTTGAAGGTAGGTTTCGTCCACTTCAATTTACCCCTAAGTAGTCAATACATTTACTTTAGTTTTACTAAATAAGAAGTAAATAAGTTTGTTTTAATAGTTTAGGTACGATTATAACTTATCTTAATTAAGTTGCATAAGTTTTGTATGAATATTAACTTATTGCTGAAATCTCTAAATAAGATTCTGAAGGCTTGAGTAATACCAAGTTTTGGTTTAAGAATCTTCTGATGAAGTCTCTAATAAGTATCCTTAAACTAGTAACCCTTTAACTAGGCCTTTGAAATTATCTTAACTAAGCTTTTTGCTTCATCCAACCCTCTAAACATGTATCTAGAGTTATTTTGTCAAAGCTTACCATACCATCTAACCCTCTGGTTAAGTCTTTAAAATAGTTTCATTTATACTTCCTCCATCAAATAACTTCTTAAACAAGTCAGTGACATGGGTATAGTTAAGTTCCTTTTACCAACTAATCTTTTGATCAAGCCTCTGAACCAAGGATTAAGTTTATCTATTTACTAGATCAATCCTTTAAAGAATGGGATAAAGCTGCTAGAAGTACCTGAATTTTTATATTTTTTCGTTTTAGTACTTCAACTTTTTAAATGAGATAAATTAGTAATACTATATGATGGCGGTTTTAAAAAATATTTATTTGTTTCACTTTACAAAGTTAAAATACCAAAATGAATAAAAGAAAAAGTTAGAGCACTAAAATAAAAATAAAATGAAAGTTGATGTATTTACATTATTATTTTATCATTTAACAATAATGTTCATTATAACAAAGATACGAATTCGTTTCATTTAAAAAGTTGAGGTAATAAAATGAATGAGTTTAAAATTCGGCATTGAAATGAAAAAATATGAAAGTTCAAGTACTGATATTGACTTTGACACTTTAAAGAACCCATGCCAACTTTATCACTTTAAAGAACTCCCTGAATCGATCCAGCTTGCAAATTCACTCTAAGCAATTCATTCTAACATCATATTGCAAGCTCTAAATATGTTAATACATGATTATTCAGTAGGTTTATCATACCAATTAATACTATATCATTGAAACTTCTTAACTTCTTATATTATCATTTTAGTACATTAAACCCATAACTAGCAATTTGTGTATATTTTTTACTCTAATTCAATCCCCTCAACTCCATATCATTCTCCATAGTAGAATATAACACAAATAAACTTTAAAATTGAAACAAATTGGTTTACTCAAGGTTAATTGCATAAATTATTTTAAATATGGCATTTTTAAAATCAAATTTAAAGGCTAAAAAATTCATAAAAATTATAAAATATTTTGTTATTTGAAAACTCTTCATACAATTCTTACATGCAATATAAGGACATTTCAGGAAAAAGTTTGGTTTTGAACTGCACTAATCAGGTCATTTAAAGTAACATTGAAAATTGCTCGGTTTCTCACAATTTCTTGAGGTCATATAGCCACTTGAAAATTTTACAAATTTTTTCTACAAGTTCATGTAAAAATAATTTAAAATAAATTTTCTCATAATTTTTGGAATTAAATTAGCATTTTTACAGAATTTAAGAAATTCGAGTAGAAATTTTGATTTATTGGAAAATTAAGCTTTCGGCCACCAATACTGGCATCCCTATTGTCAGTCCCTCTAACCATTGACACCAATTTAAGTAGTGGCGATGGTGGTTCATACCCAAGTGTTCTTCAAACTTGTTTCTCCAAATTAGTTGGGTTTGCACTATGTTCCTTGAATTTTTCCTTCTATATTCTTCCCTTTTCTAAAATTTTTCATCTAGAGAGTTTTTTTGTGACAATCCCAAGGTTACATGGGGATAAAATGAATTTTCTCTCTCTAAATTTGCTTAAATACTCCCATCCATTTGCATGTGCTGTTTCCTTAAACTAGCCTAATCTACTAATAATTGTCTAATTGATATATCACACCTTAAACCATGATATTCTAATGGTTTAGTAATTTTTTATGAATTTTCATTATTTTTCTTATTAATTTTTAGCTAATTATGTCTACTTTAGAGTATTTTTAGTATTTACGGGTATATATATATAATAATTATATCTAAAGCGTGTAGACATTTTATTTTTCTCCTTTTATTTTCTTATTTTAGGTCAGGTTTATAAAAAATCCAAAAAAATTAAAAATTGAAAAAACACAAAAAACAAAAACAAAAAATCAAAATACAAAGTGTCAAAAAAGTTTGATTCAAGTCAATCAATGAATCGTTTATGTTTGGATTAAGCAATAATAAGATATACACATAATTCAATAAATTTTGAGTCTTTAAAAATTGGGCTTCATTAGAAAAGTTTTTTTTTTTTTTGATAAAAGTCTAGTAAAAATTTGAACTAATGTAAGTAGACCTTTATTCAATTTAAAACTTGAATTTAAAATAATTTTGATTAGATGAATAAAAATGAGACTCATAATTTATTAAATTTAGTTTGAAAAAATCCATTAGCATGTATATTTAAATGAGTTTGGGTCATTTTATAATAAGTTTGAGTGAATTGGGCATGTATTTGAAAGATAAATTTAAAGTTGAGCCCAATTGCAAAAACTTAAATGTATTTTGAATGCATAACATATTGAAATACAAGCAAGAGCTCGGTTGGCCAAAGGTAGGGATTTGGGTTAAGAGTTAAAGTATAGGGTTTAACTCTCCCTATTGCAGTTGGGCATGTATTTTTTTAGGTTGCATGCCTTGCATGTGACTAGCTTCTTTTTCATTGTACATCACAAAAATGGAAGATGAAAATGGCCAAACACAAATCTCCGTCAAAATTTTATTAAATCTTTATCATTTTTGCATGGATTTGATTCAAAACTTACAAAATCATTATGGAAAGATTTAAATCTAGTGAAGATTTATATTTATAATGTCTGAACAAGAGATTTGGTAAAATCAGATTAAAGTCGACATTTATTCATAACTAAACTTTTGGATCCAAATTTCATAGATAAGAACAAGTTCGAGGGTTAACAATTAACAGGAACATGAATACACAATTAGATTGACTAGTGAAGCGTTACTTGACAAACACTTCACAAAATGTCAACCGTTTGTCTCACCTCGAACCATCCACTCTCATTTTCATCTTTGCATACTATACATACAGAGCAGACCCAACATCAACAACATACATACAAGCCTTAATACAGCCGTGTGATTATACTTAGCAACAACCCAAACACCTTTCATCATCCCTTTATGCCACACAACAAACCATTTAACCCCCCACACGACAGTGACATTCCCACACACATAATACACACCAATACCGTCCATACATATGCCACAGCATACAACGCCGATCCCCCCTTCTCTCTCGCACGAACCACCTAACTATGACCCCACTCTCTCTCTCTCACACACAACATACAGCAGATACCACACCTACTGGCGATCATCTTTCTTGCAACCACCAACCATGTACGTAGCTACATAATAGCAACCCTAAATGCAATTGCATCAACCATCACTTGCGTTGGAAACACCAAATCCCTATACTGCAAGATCAACTTAATTCAAGCTTTGCTAGAACTCCTATCAACACCAACATCAAACCTTAACCATCAATAACTAATAAACACCATATGTTGCTCATAATCCTAACTCCATTAAAACCACCACAAGGACTTGTGACACCGAGTTTAAACCTTCTTTTACGAATAAAAAAAATCATGAATCTTGAGTTACCTGCTTGAAACATGAAGCGGAAGCTATTGGATGAACTACTTTAAACGGATGTTGTAGTAATCTATTGGGATCTGACTTGTATATACTTAGAGCTCTACAATCTGATCCAAAGTTTAATTAAATAATTAAATAGTTAATTACTAATTTAGTGAATAATTATATGTTTTAAGATGTTGAAATTTGATGAAATATGATACTTATAGCATTTAGGGTATTAGATGTAATTATTAGGTTATTTATGTAGTAAATAAGTAATAGGGAAAATAATAAATTTTAAGTTAATTTTGTAAATTAAGGTAATTAGGTGTAAAATCTGATTTAGGATGAATTTAGATATTTTGAAATGATAATTGATGTTGGGAGATGGTAATTAGAATGATAAAAATATTAGATGCGTATTATGTACATAATAAGCAATAGTACATAATACACAATTATTAGAAATATAATAAATAGAAGATATTAGAATAAAAATTGATATTATATAAATAATAGGGATATATAATAAATCTGATAAAAAACTTAAATTTATGTAAGTATATGAAAAATGTAAAAATCTTTTACATTAGGAATAAATTCGATACACTAATAAGGATTTAAGTGTACTGGGTGGAATTAAATACTGACGGGGAGTAATGATGGTATTTAAGATATCTGGAAGTAATGTGATTAATTTCACATTATGAGTTAAAATGAATTTTTAGGGTTCGGGTATAAAACAGTACTTAGAAAATCGAATTAGAACCTAATTTAAAAATCGATGCGGAAACTGAATCCAAACCTAACCCCAAACCTAGAATAATTGTAAAAGATTTGAGAACTTAGATAACTGGATATATTAAACCTAAGCAAAACATAACAATAAGCGTTATAGGATAAAACTAACTTATAATAGTTATATGAAAAACTGAAACCATGTTTATGTTATAGGGATGATCAGCGATGGCCTTAGTAAGTTGGACCTTGAGTGAGTGAGTGAGGAGTCCAGATAAGTTGGGATGTATTTTGGAGGCTTGGGATTATGCTCGATTGTGCTTGATTATAAGTAATGCTATGATTCTGTTTGTCGTTCTAGCTTATATTGTATGATTTGTATGAAATGATTAATTACCCTAAATTGGATCTAATCAAATATACGACCTGTAATCATAATCGGACTTGCATGGCAACCCATTAGGGGAAACCTAAGATTCTCCAGCCAAATATTGACCCTTTCGAAAGGAATAGCACAGGATTGCATAATGGTCCCTTCTTTATCCTTAGTCGAATTAAGTGACAAGAGAGGAGGTCACGACGAGGGTGAAGTCAATGGTTCGAAGGTAGTTGTGGGAGGAGTAGTATCTCTATTGCACAAGCCTAGGTTTGGTCGTGAGCTGTTGCATTAATGATAACTCCTTAATCTTGATTAGAGTGGGTGCAATTTCTTTAATCTCACGACGGGCCAGATAACGTTGTGCGATGGCATTTGCTTGAATATGCATTGCACCTAATAAGTTGATTGATAGCCTTATTATGTTTATGATATAGTTTTTAGTCCTCCATCTTAACTTACTAAGTTGTGGTTGCTCACATCCCTGTAGACGTCGTGCAGGTACTCGCTAAGAAGCGACATATAACTACTCTGAAGCTAGTAATTGCTGAATCCTAGGAAGTAAGAAAAAACATTTGAAAAATAAACATATATTTTTAAGATCTAAATTTTTATTTTAGAATCTTTCATTTTTGAATAATATAATAACTAGGAAATATATTATGGTGAAACATTATAAACGCTAATTGTAATAATTAAATTGTAGTGTATATATATATTTTCTCACTTTCTTGGGTAAATGATTTATTTAAATTATAAACTGTTTACTTCAAAGCGAGTTAATCGTAGATGTCTTGTGTAGATCAGGTCTAGGATAGCGGTTGTAAGGCTAACTTCTATTTTAGAATGGTTAACACGGCGAGGCTGTTATGACTCTACCACTTCAAGACGTGACAATCTTTAAAAAAATTGTATTTTTTATGAAAAATTACATTTTTTAAGAAAAAATGACATTATTACACATTTTCCTCTCAAAAGTTGCCTCTTTCAAAAGGTTGGCATGAAGATTACATTTTTTTTTTTATAAATTAGGTTTTTTAGAAAATAGAAATAGTTTTTAGCTTGTTTCTTTTCAAAATTTAGGGTCTTTTAAGGTTTTTTTTTTTTTATTTAGGAACAAAAGTTACGGTTTTATTTAAGGAATTTTTCTTAATAAAAATAAAAATAGCTAAAAAACGTAAACCTAGTTGTTTCTAAAAAATAAAATTTATCCATTCATTAAAGTTTTTACCAAAAAAAAACACCATGGTTGGTTTAATTTCGATTAGTGTGTATTTAAACACCTTTAAAGTAACCATAAAATTTGAAAAGTATTTTGTTTTGTTTTTTCTTTATTTTTTAGGGAAATTTTCTAATAAAAAATTCATTTTCATGTATTTTCACATTTTTACATGTTTCTATGTTTTTTCTATAAAAATTATAAAAATAAAAGCTCATTAGTTGATTTTCTTAAATTCTTATATGGTGATTCGATCTTAATAGGTTAGCTTACAAATTCAGTTTTTCTAGTTAAACTTTCTAAAAAATATATATATTTAAAAATTCACATATTAGTAGTTAAATTAGAGTTTTTTCACTAAAAACCCTAATTTTCTTTTTTTTTTTTACCAGTTTTATTAATTGACGACTCTAAATTTGTTTCAAGAAATATTTTTCAACATTTTTTAAAGAAAAACATTTTCGCTTAATTTTATGTCTAGTAATTTGTATTAAGTGGGTTATGATTAATATAAATTAAATTAAGAAAAACTAAAATAGGGCTTGACAAAGTGTACATATTATTTTTATATATTATTTTACATTATTTAATAAATTTAGTGTCTAAGTAATTTATTTTTAAAGTTATGATTAACTTTCGTCGTCTAAATTGTGCATTTACGGTGAATAAAGTAAAATTAACTATTTTTGGCTATATTATTATTTTATTATTTTTTACAATTTAGACTCGCGGGATATCCTTATCTAACTCTTACGACTCTTAAGTGAAATATTGCCTTAATCAGCCTATTTCCACATATGTCCTATATTACTCTCTCAGAAAGCTACGTAATATTTTAGATCCCACAACAAGTATATAAAATTTCATAAAAATAAATAAATATAAAGGGGCTATTGAAAATTATGTACAACCCACCCACCCACTTTGGCCAACTGCCCTAAGGCTAATCTAAAACTAACATATGTTAAAGATGAGCAAACAATTTAATGTAATTAACTTAAGTCTTATCCTTATAAAAATTTTAAAACATTGATGACTCAAATGAAAGTAAAATCAATGAATTAAAAAAAAATGATTAAATTGGTGATACTTCTACGATCTATGTACTTATTTGGGATGGAATGGATGGAGAGTGGCATAGTTATGCCTTTAAAATGATCACTATTTGGAGTAGATTAGAACTTTAAAATAATAGTTCAAATTCTTATCTCAAGTCACTAATCACATTATTAAACTGGGAATACAATAAGAATCATAATATGCCCTATTTTGATCTTTCGGAAAACAACTAAAAGTTATCGAACATTTTATAGTAATTGAAGATCATAGAAGGCTGAAACTTATTACGTTAAGCCCGTTATTTATTTGAGTTGGATTCCTTGGACTAGGTGACGTTATTTATTTGAGTTGGACTCCTTGGACTAGGTGACGAGGCTTAATATGTCCAATTCATATTTGGGATGACTCGAGGAAAATTAGCTTGGTGAGCTTAGAACAAGAACAGTTGGACCTATTCATCCGCTTCATAGTTTTTTTAGGCAAGCTCATACACTCATGTGGAAAGTTACTGGCTTTAAACTCATTAACAAGCTCATTTTGGATAATTATGAATTGAGTAAATTTCATCTCATTTATTGATTAGCTAGATGATTCAAATAACATTATCATGCCCAATAATTCATAAATAGCCAACATTTCCACCACATTTGCAACCTTTAGTTGAGAAATAATATTGCTCTGCAAAACCTTTGTTCTCTAAGATTAGATAAGTGATTTAGGTAAAGCATTAATTTAATTTGTCCAAGCTATAAGGTAAATGCTTAAGGTTGCCTTATTTGTCAATTATGTATTTAAGACATTATGATTGCCTGTTCCTTGTCTCTACTTTTTTCACCTCATCATTCTTTCGGGTATCATTCTCGCTTTACTTCATTAAATCCATGTGTAGCGTATCGCTCATGTAATGCAATATGCACATGACTAGTATTGTTAAATCTCTGTATCAATAAGGACATAATTGTTAATTACTTGAAGTTTTTATTCTATAAAGAGAGGGAATGAAATTTCAAATTGTCAAAAGATAACAATTACTCCTATAGAGAGGGGAAAAACTGTTGAAAATAAAAATTCTTAAACCATCAAGTGAATAAGGTAATACAAGGTATTTTGAATGTAACTATTATATTTCCTCTATATTAACTTCAAGTAGACCAGCTGTTAGTTCTCGTTATTTGACCACTTTTCTATTTCAATTCTTTTTGTCTTTTTTCTTATCCGAGTTGCCTATATTTTCAAATGAGAACTTTTGTTTAACACCATTCAATTTTCCATTCACTTTTAACATGCAGCAATCTTGATTAGCATAACTAAACAGTATAATTAAATATAGATATCTTAAATAAATTAAAAAATTACAAAGTGGGAAAATAATTTTAAAAGTCTACAAAATTAAACAAATATAATTAGCTCATCTAAGGCTAAGGGTGGTAAAAAAAGCATCAATAGACTAAATAGATTGGATGAATTAGTATAGATCATTTGATCCATTTTTTACATATGAGCTAGAGCTACTATCCTTAAGGTTAGGGAATGATGTGTTCTTTTTTTATTAATTAAGTTTTTAGATTTATTTTTATTATTTATTTAAAATATATTATTTATTCAAATTAATTATTTGGATTAATAAACTACTCTTACTTTGTTAGATGAAAAAAGTTTATTTATTTTCTTTTGTCAAATCATATGAAAAGGTTTAAAGTGTTAAAACAAAAACCTCGTAAATGCAAATTTTGTGACTCGAAATTTTCCTACAATATTAAATTCCTAATCTATAATAAAAATAGGAAAATTACATGAAAGGTTACTAACGTTGTAAGATAAATTTAAATAAGATATTAATATTTTGAAAAGGTTAAATAAAGAATAAACATTTTGGTGTGTTGTTGAAATGAAAATCTCCTAAATGGAGCAATTATAACGGTGTTAAATAGTGCTTACTTAACATGTTAAAATTACATATGGATCCTTATGTTAACACATGGACACGACACATCGACTAATTAAAACAAAAAAAAAGGAGAAAAAAAATTATTGACTCAAAAAGAAAAACCCAACACGAAATTTGTAATTAGCCGAAGTAAAATACAAAAAGTGTAAAACATGATTGAACATAAACAAATAGATTTGTTTTAGGGAAAAAAAAAACTAACTCCGTTATGCAATCGAAATCCTAATCCTAATCCTAATGCAGGAAGAATGGATTGAAAGGAAATTGAAATAGTACTCCATCCCACTTATTTCTGGTAGGTTTTAACTATATTTTATTATAAAGTTTTGCTTATGCTTTTGATTTTTTAGCATGGTAAACAATTGGGTTTTGATTTTTAAGAATGGCTTTTACATTGATGGTTAAAGATTGAGATTAATGTGTTTTTATTTTTATGCTCTTCACAATTTCCATTCTAAATTGTTAAAGGCAGTAGCTTTGTCATTTTTTTTGTCAAGAATGGTTAGGTGTTGTCGGTTAAGGTTTGGGATTGGCATTTTTGTCATATGAAGAGTGATGTTATGTTTGAAAGTGATATATGCATGGATACTTGGAATGAATAGAAAGATGACTACTTTGTATTATACTAAAGTATATAAGTTGTCACATGGGGTGGATCCTTTACAACTTGTCAGTATATGAGCATAAGGCAATAAGTGTTTAGTATTATAAACCTAACATTTGAGTTCTTTTTTTACTAGTAGGGTTACCAATTGGTAGGTCCTTTAGAAGAAATAAATAAAGACAAACGGAAAAATTGTGTTGTTGCTTTGTTTTTTGAAATTAAAAGGTGACTTGCTTTTTCACTTGTTCCATGCTAGAAGCATCAAAACTACGTAAATATGTTACTTATTTTGTACAAGACAAATTATCATTCTTAAATGCAACTCTCTAACATTATAATGCTTTAATTATATATATTGGTAATGCATGAATATGTTAATAAACTTTCCTTTGAAAACTTGTTTTTAGTGTTATGTGAAGAAAAAATAATTTTTACCTTTATCTTATATGTGCAGTTTATTGCAAAAAACATTTATGTCTACAAGTGTTGTTACCTTGTTTTACTATTCTTAATCTAAATGTATATAGCTTGTGTTTTTTTTTTTCTTTGTAGGTTGCAAGATGATAGATGATAGAGTTTATATTATGGTGAATCATGGAGGGAGCTTCATTGATGATGGCTGACGTATTAAGTATATAAGTGGAATCCTATTTGAGATGGTTGTCCGAGTCAATCAAGTATCATATGCTTAATTTATATAAGACATACGTCAAGGGCTTAACCAAGGAAATGCAAATGAGATATTTTACTACCCTCCTCCCTCAAGACAAATCAAGTTATCTGTTGGTGTACGATGACATAAGTCTTACAAACTTCATATACCACTTCTTGAATAATAACGTTATTCTCACTGGAGATTAATAGGCATCAGAACCATAAGTGCTTAGGATTGAGGACCTTGACATTGATGTTATTATAAATAATGATCTAGATTTTGATCTTGAATTTAGATTAAATAATGTCAATAGAAGTGAAAATAGCAGTGAAGAGGGAGCATATGATAGTGGCAAAAGTTCAAGAGGTACAAAAACTAATGAACAAGGATGATCACAGCTATCGTGGGTAGTCTAAATGTCATCAAGTAAGGAGTTGATATCAACGTTGATGATGATGCCTCTATTGATTACTCCATGACTGAAGATGAGTTAGGGGGGTTGGATGAGTCAAATAATGTGGAGTGTGGTGAGATGTAAGATGATCAACCACTCATTGCAAGAAGAAAATGTTACAATTATTCTCATTTTGATCTATCGGTAAGTTTCCTTGTATTTTTTGTAGCCATAGTTTTTAACGATCCACAACAATTTAGGGCAGTTGTGGTGCACTACTATATTCTAGACCAATGCACAACATATTTTTAGAAGAACACTTGTACCTTCATTACAGTTAAATGCAATGACAAGATATAGTCCTTGAAGTGTTATTGCATCTATGAATTGGAGCATAGGTGAGCTTCAAGTGAAGATATATGAATAGCAACACTTATACCATCAAGTCTATATTAATAAGAGGGTTACATCAAAATAGTTCATTGAGAAGGGATATGATTGAAACATGAGCTTTGTAGAAGAAGTGGAGGCTAATAATTTTTTTAAACTTAACAAGTTCTAAATTATTTTCTTTAATACATAAAATATGCGTTATAACTTGATACTCAACTTTTGTCAATTATATATTAATAAGGAAAGTGTTTGGCTCTAAGGAGGTGAAGATTTCTTTGCTCTTGACTTAACTTTTATTATATTGAATCAACTTAATATCTTCATGAAATTGTTTGCTAGCACCTGTAGTATTTGGCTTAATGAAGGGTTGCTCAATCTTTGAGAAAATTCATAGTAAAAGATAAATATCATATGCGTGGCCTTGTATCTTAAATGCTATAGTAATGTAAGTACTATATAGTTTTGGTAGTTGGTTGGTTACATTAGTCTGTAGCTGTCGTCTAAGGTTTAGTAGAAAATTTAAAAGAATAAATACACTTATACAAGCTTCAAAGAAATATCAAATCTCATTTAACCAAAATTACACAACAACAAACCTTAGTCATCGTGTGCTAGATATCTTCTAAATTTGTCTATTACATCAAACCTAAAAAATCAAAACAAAAAATAAAACTATGAAGGCAAAACTTATTAATACATTGCACAACACCTCACACCTATGAAGCAAATTACGGCTTCAATTAGGGATTTGGTTAAGGATTATGTTAGGAGATCAATGGTGTTCTCGATAAAGTCATTGTTATGACTTCATTATGCAATGGTTCCTACATAATTTTAGGATTAAGGTTTGAAACGAGTGGACAATAATAAATTACGCTTTATTTTCACCTAAAAAGCGTGTTCTATTTTTGAGTTGAGCCTTTTTATTTGTGGGTTTTTTTTTCTTTCTTATCTCACTTTAATGTCACATTGCCCACTTGTTAAAAAAAGACATGATACATCCACTTATCCATCTAATATGCCAATTAAGCACTACTTAATATTGTTACAATTGCTCTGTTATGGGGCTCTTCTTTTTAACCTTATACTAAAACGTTTATCCTCTATGTGATATTTACGAAACAATGATATTTTATTTAAATTTACTTTTAAATATTTGTTACTTATCATATAATTTTTCCTATTAAATATTAAGAAAAGCCCTTTAAATGAAAAAAATAAAATCTTAGAAAGTATTTGATAAAAAAGAAAAAAATTTATATAAATATTGCTCTTAAAAAAATATTCCCAATAATATAGTATAGAAGTGATTTCAAAATGAATTGAAATCATTTTAATCTACGTATATTTTCAAAAGCTGTACTTTTAGAATATTTTTTTAATTGTTTGCATTTTTTTTTTTCCTTTTCCCAAGCATTTGGACTTTCTTCACCTTCTTTATAAAACCCTGAAAAATCGTCTCTCAAGGTTTTAACTGCCGCGAGCTAAGCAAAACACAGGTCACTCCTATTCACAAACACTCTCGCTCTCTCTTTCTCTGTGCGTGTTTGGCGAAGCAATGGAGGCGACAACAAGGATACGTCTTGTCTTCGAAGACCATCACAATATCCTGAAGAAGTCTTTAAGAAAGCAAGGGCTAAAGCGATGCTGGCTTCTTCCAAAACCCCAACACGACACCGTATCTGATCTTGCTTCCCACATTCTTCACGTCTTCGACCTTCACGATGCTTGTCCTAATGGCCTCGTCCTCTCCGTAGGTGTTTCCTCTTTAGTCTTTCCAGTTTCAAACCCTAAAAATGCTTCTCACTGTTATAGTTGCATATCCACAGTGCATGCACTAGCTGCATTTTATGTATTTGAAATATATACGATTATTATAGTTTTCTTGTCAAATTAGGGATTATTGAGGTGCTGCCATTTGGCTTTTTGGATTGAAACTTTAAGAAATATATACATTATTTGTAAATGGAGAGTACTTTGTGTATAGAGAAATGGAAATGTTCTATTATAAGGCCATAGATGCTTCCCCACCCCCCATCCCCCCTCTCAATTCTAGATCATTTGAATGGACTTTAGCTATACAAGCTATGTAAAAGTAGATATTTTGAATGGAACTGATTTAGAGAATGTTTTCCTCGGCTGGGGATAAATTTTCCATTCACTGTCCCAACTGTACACATGCCATCATGTATCAAGAATGGAAAAAAAAAGAAAAAAAAAAAGAAAAGAAAAAGAGAGACGGCAAAAAGTGGAGTCTGGGTTATATTTTCATTGTATGTTGCCATATGATTGGCGGGGAGAGGTATACCAAAAGAGACTGGGAAAATTTCTCTGGCGAATGTAAATCAACCATCCTTCGCACATGTTTGTTGGCCATCTCCTATTTAATAGACCGCATCTGACATTCCATCACCATTTCATCACATGTCTTTAATCAATAAATATCAACGGTGAATCCACATTTTGGAAGCGAATGCTCTTTGCTGTGCATTTTTTTATTTGGGGGGTTTATAAAATTGGAGGCTATTCAAAAGCTGTACTATTCACAATTCTCATGGTCTTTAAACCTAGCACTTGGATGCTTGTGGGGCATACTTTCAATCTTCATATAGATGGTATAAATGACATGGAATTCATGATGCAGCAAAGTCTGTGCAATTGCTCAACATTGATTCATGCTTTAACAGTATGCTTTGCCTTGAACTCATCGAAGCATGGCATTTAAATTGTGATTGTTGGACGTTATTTAAACTACATCTTGAAGTTTTCAGAATTTTGTGATGGTCCCAAGAGTCATAGCCTCATCTCCAACAATTTTGTTGTTTATACAAGATGATACAATATGCAATCTCTTATTTGGTCCAAGTAGTTGTTAGTAGAACAGGCAAATGGCTTTCCGTTGTTCCTTTGTCTTTTGTTTCTTTTTTGGAGCTAGTTGGTTTAAAAATTTTCTGTTGTATTGCAGATGGATAATTTTGTCTTGCCTCCCTTTGAGTCAACTTCTATATTGAAGGATAAGGATATTGTCTTGTAAGTGCATGAGTGGCCTTCATGTTGTTCATCTTCATCTTTGTTGTCACTGAGATAGCTATTTTGAACCTCTGTATTTTTAATCTTTTCACAGGGTGAAGAAGAAAGGAGGAAATTCGATTGGCAATAAAAGGTTAAGGGATGTTGATGATTCTCCCTATAGGGTGGAAGCTTTAGAAAAACAGCCTGTAAATACAGGCTTGAAACTTCTTGCCAATGAAGAGTTTGAAAAGGAGACTGGCGGCTATGAAAGTGAAACTGATGAAGACAAGGAAGAAGATACAGATAAGATGTTGGAAGAAGATACAGATAAGGTGTTGGATGAAGCTAATACATCTGAAGGAATTTCTATTTCTAAGAAAAGGAAGGCATCAAAAAATCTTCCAAGTCCAAAGTATGTTTGTCTATGTATAGAAGATTTAAATATCTCATGAAGTAGGAGCTGAGGTTCAAATCATATAAATTCCTCATATTTGTTCAATTGACTTAGGTCTTAACTATCAAGTACCTACATTTTCTTTGCCAAATAGCTTTTATACTGTAGGATTCACGCACTGTGATTTCTGCTTCTTTTTTGCAAACAAAACAAGTTATCCTATGCATTACTCCCAAAAAAAAAAAGGATAAAATAAAACCTTCACCATCAGGATGCAAGCTGAATGGATAGTAAGTATTTGTGATTCCCTTGTATGCAGCTTGTTTTTGCAGGAAGAGAGGGATCATCTGAAAAGCTTGAGGTGGCAGTATTAGTTTATCATCATATGCCCTTCTTAATGAATTGACCTTTCTTATGGGACATATAAGATGTAGTCTGTGACTGCATACTAAAAATAGAAAACGTGGAACATGCAGAGAGTATAAAAGACGAGTGGAGCTTTGGATTTGAACTCTAATAAAATGCCCGTTTATCTTTTTTCACAAACTTCAGTTGATGTCAAGTGGGAGAGGTCATAAATACCATTTTTTAAAAATTTTTTGCAGGAAAAAGAAAGGTAAATTTCTCTGTGAGGAAGAATCTCCTACCACCGTTGAAGGTACTGCAAATGCAGATAATCTAGTGGTGGAGAAACAAAGCTTCCATGACAGTCATGCCCTGGTCAAGGAAACTTCTAATGACACAAATAACAGTCCTGATAAAAAGCACAAATCAGAGAAGTCTAGTAAGACTGCCGACACGGAAAAGAGCCAACAAGTTTCTAAGAGGTTGGTTACTAGTGTTTTATATCTCTGTGAGGCGTTTTGTGGGTATATCAATTGACCTCACGTGATTTCATCTCCAAATTCCACCATCTTTTCCTGCAGTAAATCTCAAGAAAACGATAATGGAAGCATTGATGCAGCCCCTGCCTCTAATGATATAAAGGTGGGTAACTTTATTCTTTCCCGATGTGGCTTAGCACCCACCAGGAAAAAAAAAAAACCATCTCAATTTGCTTACATGAACAATAACTTCATGGAAAAATGTTATCTGTTATTTTGTTGTTTTCCAACTGCATTTATGAAATCAAGACATACTACCATAGAGTTTCACATCCCGATACAGTGAATGATGCTTTAGAGAATAGCTACAAAGTTATGAGGGGGGGGGAGCACATGTTGGAGGAAGTTTTTTGTCTTTTATGTATGTACTGAAACTGCATAATGTGCTCTGATGCTGGGAAAAAAGTTTGTGAGATATCACTGTGTTTTATTTTTAAATTGGTAACATGGGTGCAAATTTTCAATGATGGTGCTGGATTCAAGATAGCTAGTAGCAGTAGAAAACTCATCTGAAGATGCTTTGAAGGATGGTTCTGCTTCATCATATTATTTTCTGCACCTCCACAAGGCATTCATTTTGTGACAATCAGGATTTACTTGTCTGTTTACAGTTGATTTCTCTTTGTAGTGATGCTTGCACATATAACTGAGGTTTTGCCTATCCAGGCTTCTGTGGTTGCTGCTGTCATCTTCAATTGCCTGCACTAAGACTTTTGAACCCTGCCTATTCTTCTTTTTTCAGAAGTTACCTAGTCGGAGTGCTCGGCGTAAACAGAAAAAGAGAAGATGGCTAAGGGAATTGAGAAAAATTGGAAAAACAGAGGTACTGTATTGTTGGAAGAGAATGAATGCTTATCTATCTATGTTAGGTCAAACCCCAGGAGACTAGCATTTGAGTCTGGGCTGTTGGAAAAGATTGATGTTAAGAGCTTCAACATGACATTTTGTATCTTGGGGAAAAAAATTGACATTCAGTATATTTTGTTTGATGCCCCTGATTCCCAAAATAGTTTGCACGCTCAGGTGTATTGGGAAGATGATAATGAGGCTTGTTTAATGTAAATGAGCATAGCCTATTCTTACATTATAAATACCTGCTTCCTAAGGTAAATATAGCCTAAGAATAAAAAAAGCAAAATAAAATCTTTGCTGATAGTTTTTTAAAAAAGCTATTGAAAGACTGATTGAAACGGTCAGAGTCATACATTACATTCTCCAAGGCATTGACAAATGAGGTAGAAACCTTTCAATTGAAAAAGGAGGAGGAAAAAGTATTGGGAACTTGGTACCCTATGGAGTTCCCCTTATGTAAACAGTGCAAGTAGCCCAATAGGTTAGCATTGCTCCAGTAATGGGAGGATTTTGATTGCAGATTGACCAGCTATATTATCATAGTGAACCTTAAATAGGGAGCTGTGGGGGTCATTGATCTGACAACATTCTTTCTCTTGCTCCTTATTTGAGACCCATTCATTTTTCAGGTAAATGAGAGAAAAGGATATCGAAGGAAGAATGACTTGCAGTTTTCTAACAAATTGGATAAGAAATCATGTAATAGACACCGGCAAGAATCTCAAAGTCCTAAGTTACCTGAAGTTAATCCACTGCTACACTGTAATGATGAGGCTGGTGATGACATTGTTCCTGTTGTGATTAAGCCTGGACATATTCGCTTTCAGCCTCTTGGTGAAGGTAATCTCTTAGCATGCTTGACTTTCTGTACTTCCCAAAAGTTTGTGTATGCATCACAATATGCAAGCATCTCTGTGTCTGCCATGGAGCAAATCTGCAAGGACACTCAACATTCATATTCTGTGGGTTTTACTTCAGCTGTGCCAAACAAAAATGATACAGGGAAAAATTTTATGCGATGCCTTCTGATTTCAGTGATTCAACCCTTGTCTTTAGTTCTTCTATTCTTTTTCCAAGTAGTTATACTTGCAGTTAACTAGATTTTCTAAACCAGAGAGCAAGACAGGATATACAAATACTTCCAGATACATTAGTTTTTAGTAAAGCTGCATTAATTGCACTTCAAGCGCATTGATCAAAAGATCAGGCATTTGGGTAAACGCTGTTTACAAATACTATTGTATGTTTCAGTTTTTCTGTCACATTTTTTGACATCTTCTAATTTTATTCAATGATGCATGTAATTCTTTATACAGATGTGGATCGGCCCATTGAGAACAGTCAAGCCCCTCTGGTATGAGTCATCTTTCTTTTCTTTTAATCTACCAAAGTGGTGTTTACTTCATTTAATGATTGGCACCCTTTTGCTGGCCAATGAAGAGAGAGAATTTATATTTTTTAAAAGAATGAAGCTTCGTAGGAAGACACATTACTTTGCAAGAAATATTTTCAGACTGATTGTTTTGTATTGCATGCATCTTTATGATGACTATAGTTGTACCTGTACTTGTATGCCAAAAATGCTGACTACTTGCTATGCAACATACATTGCTTAAAGCTTTAAGGTAGACCCTCATTGTAATAGTTATAGCTTGGTGGTTGCCATTTAATTCAAGGTAAGTCCTTAAGAAGACCTTTAAATTTAACTCTGTTATTTCTGCGGCAGGAATTTGATTCTCTCTTAACTGTATACCATGAAGATATTCAAGAGCTAGTTAATAAGATCATTTGCTATGGTGTACTATCCTGTTGTTGTAGTTGACATGCATGCCTGTGTATGTATTGAATTTCTCTCTCTTTTTTTCCTCTTTTTTTTTTTTATCCCTTTCTTTTTCCTCTATTATACGAATCAAATAAGGTTGGCCTAAAGTCCTAATAATTTTAACATTTAGTTTATGAAATCCTCAGTGTATGCTTTGCCCTTTTCACCTTCCTTAATTTTATATAAAATTATTTACTTTGGTTATTCTTCAGGAGTCCCTTCATTTGAATGGGATTACTAGCAAGAGAAAAGGGCAAAAGTGGGGCAAAGAAAAAGCATCAACACACAAAAACAATGCTTATGAAGATCCCAATCAAGGATTTTCTCAGGTGTCCACAGTGGAAGATAAGCTTCCTGTGAGCGATCTCATTGACTTTAGCAAGCTGGCACCCTATGGCCCTTTTCCAGAGGTATCTGCATTTTCTTTAAGAACAATTTCATCTGTTTTGGAACATAAGACAGTTTCTTACTAATTTAAGTACCCTCTTTTATGTCTCAAAACCAGTTGTCTTTGAGTTATAAAGGATTTGCTTAATCTTTACAGGAAGGTGACACCGTTGCTTATCGTGTCATTGAGCTATCATGCACCTGGACACCTGAGCTTACTTCCTTCCGGGTAAATCTCAATTGGACAAGTCATTAACCACTCTCATGTAGCGGTCTTTAACTTTTTACTTTCTTCTTGTAGGTGGGAAAAATAGCAGCTTATAACGAGAAGAACAATAAAATTACATTAGTTTCAGTTCCAGAGCATCCACTTGACCTGGAGAATATAGACAAGTCTCTATATGGGGAAGATGGGTCTTTAGAGGTACCTGAAGTTGGTTATTTAACTTCTTGTATACCAAAGGTTGCTTCTATAGACGATATTTTCAGAGTGCTTTAATGGAATATTATTATTTTCAAAGTGCTTTAATTGAATATTATTAAAGCGATGTTTCTTCTCATCAAGAAAACAAGTGATATCAATGTTAGACTTTTTTTATTACTATGCTTTATATTAGGCAAAGGGTTGTTGCAATAATTATACAAGCAATCATTCTTCTTAAAAAGGAAACAATCAAGCTCCACCTTGGCCTTTTTTATTATTTAAAAAATTCCTTTTTACAATTCTATATGTTAGGCAAAGGATTATTCCGGTATTTTATTTTTGCAATTCCTTTTGACAATTTTAGCCTATATATATCCTTTTTTTATTCCCATCGTGATTTGGGTTTCCCATTACCAAGATTGTCCCCTTGAGTATTGCAATTAGCTATAAAAAATTTTAAGGGAAATAATTAAATCATGGATTGCTACTCAAAGAATTGGCTGTGATTGCAGTCACTTGGCTTCAGTGCTTTCCAATCTCCATGTCCTTTTCAATAATATTGCTTTTGGCCTCCCCATACGGCATCTTCCTCCTTTTCATTTGTTACCATGTCCTTCATCCCATGTCCTTTTTCTTGGTAATTAGAGTAAATTTAAGTTCAACTTAGCCCAATGCTTTTGCTTCCTGGGTAGCTAAAATTCTAAAATTGAATGTCTCATGTAGGTGGATTTTTCCTCACTTGTTGATGTTCGCATAGTCAAGCATGCTAAGTCAGCTTCAGCAGAACCAGCTGTTGGAATTGTTGACTCAAGCAATCTAGCTGCAGCAAAAGCGCATGGAGATTCTGCCAATGATCCAAAGATTGCAGTTAGTGGTGAGGATAATAATGTAAAAGAATCAGCAGGTTCCCTGCCACGAGGTTATGTCACTTATTCTTTCAGTTTTTTCCCCCCTTTACTTTGAAGCCAAAATGTCTGAATTTAGTAAGTTTTGAGAACCTGGTTATTGCCTTATTGATGGGGGCTATTTCATTGTCTTCTTAGAGAAATACACGTCTTGACATTTCAAACTATTGTATTGATAAAGATATGAAGAAATTCGAGTTCAAATTCTGATCTAATTTTATTGGCTTGCCCACGGATACAAGATAACCTAAGAAATAAACTAGACTCATTAGGAGCTACGTGTATCCATAGAAATCAGAATTTGAAACAAATTAGACATAGTTCTACTGTCTTTATCTCCAAGATATACCCTTTACATTTATATTTAATCTTCAGCACTTCCTCAAGCTAAGGGATAGATATATATCATTTGTAACTTACTTGAAGCCAACTCAAATAACTCTCTTCATGGGGATTTGGTGAGAATATTAGCTTCGTGACTCATTGTAGAAACTTACATTCAATCAATTACTCCCTCTATATTTTGAAACTCAATGAAGTTTTGATCATCTGAACATGCTTTATCCTATAATTTTAGATGGGATTTTTAACTATACTAATAGTGGATATGCTATTACTATAGACTTGAGCACTATTAGTGAACTTGAACTTTGGATCACATAGTGACCTCTAGTCCCAAATAATTTTACATAATTCTTGAGCAATAGTTCAAAATTCTACTTTAGCATTACTTCTTCTAGCTACTTGCTTTTCACTCCAAGTCACAAGATCTCCCCATACTTTTATATAATATCTCGAAGCTGATTTTCTACTATCAATGCCTCCACCTCAATCAACATCTACAATACCCTCGACATCATGAGAATATGATCTTTTGAATAGAATACCCTTATGTGGAGTTCCCTTAGTGTATTTCGAGATTCAATCCATTGCATCCAAATGGAATTAGGTAGGTAAATTCATGGCCTGATCGACGACATAGGTGGAGTAAACTGAATTAGTTCATGTGAGAGATAACTTACTTAGCTGGCCAACCAACTTGGTGATCTTCCAGTTTTGAAGTAATGGTTTTGCTAAAGGCTTGCAACTTAATTTACTTATGTCTTTCAACAATCAAGCACATACTTACTTTGAGATATCAATATCCCTTTTCTATTTTTGGCCACCTCTATACCAAAGTACTGTAGCTCTCCTAACTCCTTTTACTTCAAATTTACCTTTAATCTCCTTCAATGTCTCTATGTGATGTTACATCATCGTGATTGTACTATTATCAATGTACATAATTAGTGTTGACTTCTTAACATCACTAGCAACCTTTACGAACAATGTATTGTCTCATTGCACGTAAGTGTACTCAAGTTGAATTAAAGTACTGCTACATCTCTTAAAATATGTCTTGGGTGACTATTGTATGCCATTGAGAGACTTTTTCACCTAGCGTATTTTTGCCTTTTTACTATCAGATACAAACCTAAGTGGAATTCTGTTGTAGATATTCCCCTCTAAATCTGTATTTAATGAAGCATTTTTCACATCATGTTGTAATCATTGAATTTAACTTTGCTAGTGGAGCGAAGTTTTCTTTATAACTTGTCATATTTTTTGTCCTTAGGCAACTAGTCTTACCTTATATTAGTTTACACCGTTATTCGCCATACACTTAATATAACACCCATTTTCTTCCATGGCTTACCTATTTGGTGGTAAATATGCTCTTTCCCATGTTTGATTCTAATGGACTCTTTTGATATCTTCCACCATTGCCTTTTTCCACTTCAGAAGACTCAATGCTTCATCAATATGTCTAGGAATCTCTTTTATATCTCAGTTTGCGTAGAAGTGTTTCTATGCAATCACTCTTTATAGTCAATTAGATTGTTGCGTACTCTAGGCGTTTGCTCTTATTTCCTACTGTTCTTTTTCTTTTTAAAACACTTTTTCTGGTAAGAGAATAGAGTTTCTATGTAAAGCACCCATACCTTCTTTATTTGATGAAATTATTTATTTATCTAAAAAAGTCTTTTCCATGTTTATCCATATTAGACAGTTTTTGTGTGGGACTTAACGAACATTAAGAACTTTTCATATTGATGAAGTATTCACAAGTGGTCTTGTAGAACATGTATGACTACACATTATAAGATACATAGTTGAATAGGCAGTGGTAGGCAGCAGCGGGATGTGCAAGAACTTGATGGAAAATCTCATTATCCAAGAATAAGAGGAAAACTTAGATGAGAAATATTTCCTGCCATTATCAGAATGTAAGATGTAAATAGGGGCTTGCAAGATGTCTGCTATCAACTTGAGGAACATTTTGAGTATTTGACATGCCTCAAACTTATCAATAGCTAAAATTTGTCCAACATACTATAGTATAATTATCGAGGAAGGTGATGAAACTTTTATGTCCGGTTAGACTAGGAATCCTAGTTGGACCTTAAATATTTCTATGAATACGAAAGGTTTTAGTGAAGGTTGATAATTCTGCGAGTAATGAGAATCTTGAAAAACTTTGCCATAAGTGCAAACTTCACATTGAAAAACATCACCTCTTTCGTCAATGAATAATTTTGGATATAATTGATGCAAGTAAGACCCACTAGGATGACCTATATGCTTATGCTGTAATGTGCCAAGACTCATACACTACTGACACCGAGAGGTTATTGACAAATCTTCCCCTACTGAGGTGTTATGGATCATTGCGATCCTCAACATTGCCAATGGTCTTCCCCAAATATTGGCCTGAAGTTCATAATGATGAGGAGAAGACATTTCACTACAATTCATCTCCTTAGTTAACTTCCTAACATAATAGATCATGTTCCAAATAAAGGTAGGATGAAGCAGCAGATTAGACAAACACACCGATCCTTGGCCTTTCTTACAAGAACCTATATGCTACCAACAGTTTTCATCTTCCATAGCCTCTTGGTAAGTCTCATGGAATTATAACGAGTTTGTCATATGATTGGACACACTAGTGTCAATCATGCACAATTTTTCACTTGTAGAGAGTTGGGTGGTGTTGTTGGTTATTGCCTTTGCATGCCATAGTAGCTGATTGGGTTGAATTAGATCGGTAATTAGACCCAGATGAAAGCTCGAGTTTCTCAAGAGTTTCTGCAACATATCCATCTGTTCTTGAGATAAGTTCAGACGCGATGTTTCTTCTCAATCAGCCCAGCCAATTGTGTGACTCGTGCTTTTTGTTGCTTGAACTTCAGTTTTCAGGGTTGCTATGCAATTTCTGATATCTCTCCTTTCAGTGATATGTTTTATGGTAGTGCACGCACCAAGTTTTCTCTTTGTGGGGCGCTTGTCAAATCCTGACCTTTATTTAACGCCATTGCATGATGTGACTAGGTTAATCTGAGGTGGGAATTGTCATTGTCACATGCTTTTGATGCTCCTGAATTCAAACTTATGCAAAAAGCCTAGGTGCTCTCAAACTGCATCTAAATATGAATTCAGGCATTTGAGAAAATAAAAGAATCAATCTTTCTCCAACATTGTGACAAATCTCAGCATCCTCCATACACTTCCTGTCCATGTTGTAGAAGAGGTTCATTTCATGCCACAGTTCTACCAAAAGCTTATAATACCCAGTAAGGTTTATATTTCCTTGAGTAGCAATCTTGGATCGGATCTCAAAGCATTCAGATGGATTTTCCAAATTAGAGTAACTATATTGGACAGCATCTTTGGCGGTTTTGCAGATCCATTAGGTCTGGCCGACTTGTGCTCCATGAAAATTTTTTCAACCATGCTATTGCTATTGCATTCTTTGCCTGGAATCCATATTTTTCTTATTGAAACCACACACTGAAAATTCACTCCATTCAATTTAATTTGAGTGGTTTGCAGAGTGTTGATTACTTATAGTGAATTAGAACCATTATGGTGGGATTGAGAGGCAGGGGCATCGCCTAATGAGCAAATTTTGATTTGGTTCTTGTGGTTGATTCACTGGTTTTTAAAGGGTTGAATCACTCACGTTCATGCAGTCCAACTAGGATCCTTGAAGCTCTAATACAATGAAGGTTTTTGAGATGAGATTGTGATCTGATTTAGATGCTATGTTATCCAACTACGTAAAATTCAGGAGAGCCAAGAAAAACTCGTGATGTGTAAGAAGCACGAGTTTTTCTGGGAGATGCTTATCTCCACAGAATCTGAAATAAGTAAGATTTAGAAGGAAACATGTGTAAGCATTTTCCTCATATCTATATCTCCTATATAAACTCGTGATGTGTGGATACATCTTCTCAATAATACATACATACTGTTAAGCTGACCACATGGGAATAAAGCTTGATTTGTCATTGTATTTTTATATTCAATATGGATCCTTGATAAATGCATGCCAGTTAAAGAAAATGTTCAACTATGAAAAGAAAAGCCATTAGCTTTACAGATCTGTGACAACTTGCAGTGGTTCTTATGAGTGATATTTGTTTTTAAGAAAGACTGAAATCCCAATTTGTTCTCTCTCTAGACAAAGAGCACATGTCTTCAAAGCATGCCAAATTATTCTCCAATTTTCTGGGCTGAGCTTATATGTTTGTTGATTTGTTTGGCCAGATAATGGAGAAGTGGACGTATGGGAGCAAGTAATTCAGGCGTTGAATGCAAAGAAAGCGCAGCTGTCTCAGGATGATGATCAGATTAGTAAACAGAGTTCTGGAAGAAGTCGACCATATAGGGCAATGAGAGGAAGTGCTCTGGGTCCGACGATGGCTCTTTTGAGAGCACAAAATACTTTATGAACAACCCTTTTGTTGGGGTCCATAATCAGAAATTGTGTAGCTACTATGGTACATTAAGAGTTGGCTTGGAAAGCTCTCTACGGTGAAGTGGGATTAGGAGGAAGATACTGCTACAGATGATCTTCTGGTGGTGGATTAGGCTCTTTAGAGTTTGAATAGATGTAATTATCAAGTCCAGTACAGCTCAACTTAACAAAAATTTCCCTGCACTGCGGAGACCCTTTTGATTCCTGGTTCTAGTTAGAGATTTCCCTGGAAGTGTAAGGTGGTACCAGGTCAAGTGTTTTGGTTTTTTACGGAAAGATTGTAGTAAATTATGATGGTTCATTTAGCCATAGCTGCAGAATAGTAGTAAATATTCAATCTGCTTTATTTCGCTTGAAAAACTGCAGGAACTTTATGAAAAAAGTGATACAACCTGTGCGGAAAGCATTCTGTGCTGATTGGTTTTGTTTATATATAAGAGATATATGTATCCTTTTGGATATCTGCAGTCGGGCATGATATATTGATGTTTGCGTATGAAGAAATCATACTTTGCAAATTTTGTATCGGTACTGTAGGTGATTTTGTTTTCTTGTTCCCTTTTTTTTTTTCTTAATTTTTTTTAAAGTTATATTATAAAATAACCTCCAATGAAGGGGAGGAGGAGGCAAGACCCATAGGGGAGTGAGAATGAAGGATCATTATGATCCAAGCACCGAGGCACCCTATATGTGTGAGGGAATGGCGTGGAAATGGTCTTTCTCGGTCGAGAGCAGTTTTAAGGAGGCAAAGAGCAGTTACTCTATCCATGTAAAGTGTGAACTTAAGGCTTACCTTGAATGATAAAAACGAGAGCAATTCGCGTGCAAGAACCATGGTTTGAGTTCGTTCAATGAATAAAATAACCTAAGATGGCTACTTTCACTAGCTCTTTAAACGATTTCTCAGTCGGTATTAGTTTTCTTGATAAAAAAACTTGCTCCAAATGCATTAAAGCTAGAAACTGAGTTTCTTCCTTTATAGAGTTAATGAGCAGTTTTATTCATAATAAAATCTTAAGTAATCTTTCTTGAAGCAGCTTTTGCCCAAAATTGTTTTGCCACATCGCTTTCATTAAGTACTAGTAATTTCTTGTGTAATTTTGTTTTTTTTTTTAATTAATTTTACCTCTCCCATCTGTTAAGGTATTTATGGGAGCGGGAATTGTGATAATTCCTTGCTCATAACAGAATTTGTAAAAACGACATTTGGAATTCTTTGCCACAATCTATCGTTAAGCAGGAACCTTTTTCATGTCAAACCTTCTTGGCAAACTTTTCAAAAGATTAAGAAGCATTACTTTTGTTTTGCAAAAACAAATCCAGGTAAATCTTGAAGAGTCATTTGCGATAATTAGACCATGGTTGTTATCACCAAGACTTAAAAAGTCCTAGTAGTACAAAACGAGTCCATATGCAGAAGTTCTAAAGGTCTGTCAATAAAAATTGCGTTTTTACTTTAGGAAAGATATACTGATTAACTTATTCTTTGAACATGAGCAATTAATCTTCTTCAATATTTATAAACTATGAACCTTTTATTTTATTAATATTGCTTCTTATGTCACATAAAAATGTTGCAGCTCGAAGAGATTAAATAGATTTTTGATAGTTATGACTTTGCTAGTTTATTTGATAACTTATGTTTTATGTTGGATGTCTTTTAGGATATGAATACCTTCTTTGTTGAAGAACAAGTCCTTTGTTTTTAATTGAATAAGTTATACTTTATCTTCTAATTTACTTTCATTTGTTTTGCTCTATAAAAATTTCTTTTTGTTTGTATTTGAAAATTAACCTTTGGCAAATCTAAGTCTGGCACAAGTAATATGATAAATAAAGGAAAACCAAGAAAATTACAAAAGAAAAGGCCTGACTGCAGTACTTAAACTTGTATAAAAGCTCAATTGGGGAGAATTTTTCTTTTTTGTATTTTTGAATGTTTTTTGTATTTTTTTCTATTGTACGGTATATAGAGCCTCCTTTAAATTAGTTAGAGTATTCTCTTGGATGATGTGCATATATCATCTGACCACATGCATTACTGTGCTTATTAGAAAGTTTGTCATTTTTTTTTTAATTTCATTACAACATGTGTAAGATAACTAATTGCTATGCTGTGGATTGGCTTATTCTGCTTAGGCTTAGGCTTAGTCATAACATTCGGCCCAATCTATACAATTATTTGTCAAAACCCATTAGGTAAATTCGACACACTCTCATTGTCAATCACCAAGTCTTTTGTCACATATAACATCTTGCAAACCTTAGCTACTTCTTGTTCCCATGTATCAACTTCCCCTTCCTTTAAAAACCTTGTCCATAAGGTTGAGCTCGGAAAGTGAACTTATAGATTGGAAAGGAACTCCCATGTAGCATCAGAAGGATCCTTGTTTTTCCAGTGAATGAGCCCCATCATGTCACCCTTCCGACCTCTTTTTACCATTTTTCACTCCAAAATCGGAATCGATACTAACTCCTCTTCTTGTGTTATAGGTAAAGTGGAAACAATAACTGGATGTGGACCATGGTAACATTTCAATTGAGAAGCATGAAACAGTGGGCAAACAGTAGATCCTTTTGATAGGTTGATACAGTAAGCTACTATACCTACTCTATCCATAATTTGATAGGGTTTGTAGTATATAGGTCCAAGCTTCTATCCCTTTGTTTGTCCCCTCATCGTCTTTAGAGTCATTTGTCTATATAGTTGTAGCTTAAGTAGAACCCAATCATCGATATTAAACTCCCTGTTACTATGCTTCTTGTCAGCTACTTGTTTCATCCTATTCTAAGCTCACTTTGGATGAAACTTGAGCAACTTAAGTGTCTCCTCTCTCTCTATCAGCATACTGTCTATGGTAAAGTTTCGTGAGTCTCTAGTTATGTAAGGCCAATGAACTGAAGGGAGGTAGCCATAAAACACCTAAGAAGGTGTCATCTTCGTATTGATATGGAAATTTGTGTTATACCGGTACTCAGCTAAAGCAAGGTAAATACTCCACTTCTTCTGATCTTCACTTGTGATGGATCTAAAATAAGATTCAAAACACTTATTAACCACTTTAATATGCCTATCTGTCTGTAAATAATAGGTAGTAGATAGGTTTAGTTCAACCCCTTGTAATTTAAGGAATTCTCAATAGAAAGCACTTATGAAAATATGATTACGGTCACTACTAATACTTTCTACCATGCCATGAAGCTTGTACACATTGTTTAAGAAGGCTTGTGCCACCTGTAGAATAGAAAAAGGATGCGACGGAGCAATAAAGTGTCCATATTTGGTAAATCTATCAACTATTACCATGATGACTTCCTTGCCACTAGACTTGGGAAGTCCTTTGATAAAGTCCATTGACACATCAATCCAACATTCTTTAGGAATTGGAAGGGGTTGTAACAGCCTTGGAGTAGCTACATGTTCATATTTATACTTCTGGTAAGTGTTATAATCACGTACATATTATCGTACTTCCCATTTAAGTCTTGGCCAATAGAATACTGATATGAGCTTCTTATAAGTAACTTAGGCACTTGAATGTCCTCCCAAAGTTCCATTATGATATCATTGAAGTAGCTTCAATTTAAGAGATTATGATGGCCTAACAACTACCTTCCCCCCTCCTTCTCAATATTCCCCCCATCTAGATTGAAGTGTCTACATGTCTTACCTTTTTGTAGCTTGCTAATCACATTAGCATAGGCCCTTGATAGCCCCTAACTTTGAATTAATTTCTCTCGTATGTTAGGCATTAAAATCGTGGCTCTTATATGAGAAAGAGTATGCTCTTTCACCAGAGAAATAGCATCAGCTACAATATTCATATGTCCACTCTTAAATTAGATTTCATAGTCTAAATGTAAGAGTTTAGTTAACCATTTATGTTGACTAGGGGTTCCCAACCATTGCTTTAATAAATATTTCAACCTTTGGTGGTTGGTTCTTACTATAAAGTGACTTCCCATAAGTTAATGCCGCCACCTCTCAACTGCCATGACCAATGCCATTAATTCTTTTTCATGAATTGAGAGTCCTTGCTATGTTGGGGCAAGTACTTTGTTAAAGAATGCTATGGGGTGCCTATCTTGCATTAAGATAGCCCTCACTCCATCCCTACTTACATTGATTTCAATGACGAATGGTTTTATGAAATCAGGTAACTTGATACATGAGAGCAAGAAGTAGCTAGGGTTTGCGAGATGTTGTGTGTATATAAGTTTAGGCTTATAGTGGAATGTGCCTACGAAAGGGTTTAGGGTGGTTTTTAGTAGAATGAAGAGAAGCATCTTGTATTTTTGCAAGGGCATAGGCTTGTTACAAGGTGGTGGGTGTAAACATGTGTACGGGGTATTGTAATTCATCTTTTAACCCACTAAGGAAGAAACTTGCAAGGGTAAATTCAAGAAAGTCAATTTGAGTATTCAAAAACTCAAAGCTTTCCAAGTATTCCTTTAAGTCACCTGTTTGATACAACTCTTTAATCTCAGCTATAGGATCCTCAATAGCTTTCTCATTGAATTGTGCACTTAAAGCCAGTACCAACTCCGGCTAGGTAATGTCCTCCGTACCATTCTTGTTAGTAGAGTAAGAATGGTACCATTGTAATGTTGTTTCTTGAAAATGAAGTATAGCCAACTTGACTTTGTAATGATTAGGGGTTTCATCGATTTTGAAAAATTACTTAACACGATATATTTATGATTTTAAGTCATGTCCCTTGAACATAGGAAACTCAACTTAAGTGGATTAAGTTGGCAGTTGATAGTCTCCTCGAGCAACATTGGTGGTTGTTTAATCCATTAATGAATTGACAATAAAAGGATTTTGATGGTCATCTCTTACACTTGATTCAGGTGGTGGATCCATTCCCTTAATCAGTAATTTTTGCTTAATTTCATCTAGTTGGATTTGTTATTTATTAAGGGTGTCAACAAACATCTTAACCCACCCATCTTGTTTCTCTTCAAAATCCTTCAACACATTTTTCATAAGTTCCTCCATTCTTGCAAACATCTTAAACCACTTGGCATAAGTAATGCAATGAATAAAGGAAAACTAAGAAAATTACGAAAGAAAAGGACTAGAATGCAGTAACCAAGTTGGTATACAAGCTCAATTGGGGAGAATTGTTCTTTTTTGTATATCTGAATGTTTTTGTATTTTTTTCTATTGTACAATATATATAGCCTCCCTTAAGTTAGTTAGAATATTCTCTTGGTGGATGTGTATATGCTACCTTACCACATGCATTACTGTGCCTACTACAAAGTTCTTCTTCTTTCTTTTTTAATTTCATTACAATACATGTAAGATAACTAATTGCTATAATATGGACTAGCTTATTCTGCTTTTGCTTAGTCATAACATTTGGCCTAATCCATACAATTATTTGTTAAACCCATCGAATAAGTTTGTCATACTCTTATTATTGGTCACCAAGTCTTTTGTCGCACATAACATCTCGTAAACCCTAACTACTTCTTATTCCCATGTATCAAAGTCTGGTTTAGAAGCACCCATTTTTTACTTACAATTAACATATATAACTTCTCATCATTTGCATTAAACTTGTTGAAAGTACTTTTAATTGATTATAATAAATCTTAACCCTTACTTTCAAACTTTTTATTTCTTCTTTCAAAATTTAGTTATTGTTTGTCAAAGCTTCTATGTTAACATGAAGAACTTCATTTTCATTTTTTCAAAATGTTGTTTTCATCAACAAGAAGCTAATTGACTTCTCCTAAAGTATCTTTCTCATTTTTCAAAGATTTAACTTCATTTTTAATCTTAGAGTCCTTACTTTTAGCCTTTGATGAAGCATTTAAGAGCCATTCTAATTCTTCATAAACATTATTAGGTAGATAGTTAAATTTAAGATAAGAAATTGCCTTAGTATCCAACATAAAAAATAGATTAGATCCTTCTTCTTCTTTTGTTCCTTTCCGCTCTGGTTATGATTTGTTGAGATCATTGCAAGTCACCATTATTGCTAATTTCTTTTTCTTGAACTTGTTAAGTTTCTTGACAAGTATAAGGTGTTCATATTCGATGTAACCAAACTTTTTACATTTGTAGCATATTAGCTCCTTCTTTTGTTTTTTTATCTTTAAAATTCTTATCTTATGTTGACTTTCCTCAATCGGAATTGAGCTTTTTGTAACTAATAGTTCTTTTACCTTTCTCTTTCAAGATGTGGTTTAAATGTTAAGCTATAAGATTTATATTTTCTTCATCATCACTTAAAGCTTATGAATCGGATAGTTGTGAGTCCCATATTTGTGCGACTAGGTTCCGGATGGTTGATTGGAAACTTATGAGAAGTATAATGATGTTAGTTGATGAAACCTCATAGGGTTGAAAATTGAAAATATAATAAAATATAAAAAATATAGTTAAAATAGTGAATGCTTATTATATTATTTTATGCGTATTAATAACATGCGAATTAGGCATTGTAAATTGATGAACGCTTAGAGATAAATTATAAGGGTAATATAATTAATACTGTACGTAAAATAACGTATAAAAGATATATATATATATATATATATACATTAGATATAATTAATATGTAAATATATGTATCCATAATTATTAAAAATACTCGAAAATGTGTGAAATTCACTAGATAAGTAAATAAAATATGGGAAAAATTATATAAAAAAGTTGTGAGACAACTGGAGAACATTTTTTATGTGTGGCAAGGTTTGGTAATACAAGGAATGTGGGCAACTCAACTTTTGGACACCTAATCTAAGATATTACATATGTTGTTAGAGGATTAAAAATCAAAACAACCCTAAACTTTGTTATAAAAAAATACAAATTGCTTCCTAGGCAAGGTTTTAGACATTTGAGGGTTAGGAAAAATACTAGAAGTGAGAAATAGGGTGAGGAAAGGAGAAAATAAAATTTAGGAAAATAATAATGTAAAATAATGGGTTAATATGTTTTTAAGAAAGACCACCATTTGGGAGTGAAACAAGGACTGTCCTTGAAGGAGTGGCCAACAATGGACTTGGTTGACATACCCTTCCTCTTCTATGATGGCTAAGGCTATGAATTTTGGTAAGTTGCCGCCTAACCTTGTTTTTAACTAAATTTTGGAGAAAATACTAAACAATCTCCAACAATTTTGAAACTTAGTTTTCTTAAGTATTTTTGCATGAGGAATTCAAATTTTAAATTTGATTTTTGGAATTTTGAGTGCTTATATAAGGTCCTTAAGAAAAAAAATCCTATGTATTGATTTTCGATTGTATTTTTGAAAAATCATTTAATGTAGTTTCGGCTTAAAATTTTATGAGAATATTCCTAAGATGTTTTATTTTGATGTTATGTGGTTAGATTTTAAAGTTAGTTACTGGATTTTTGGAAAAATTCCATTTAAGCATAAACAATGTACCGGTCATGTTGTTTTACTAAAGGACTTGATGAACTCTTTATAAAATCATGTTACAACTCATATTTATCCACATGCAATAGCTAAAGTAGGTTATTATAAGTTTAGGAATGATGATTTTTAAGTATAAGTGGGTATTTGATGGTTTAATGGCAATTCTTAAAGTTTTAATGTAATAGTAAATTAATGGATGGTATAATGGGAAAGGGTGCAAATGGTTGTGGTACTTAGTTGATACCCGTTGTTTATGTAGGTTATTGAAGCTTTAGAACTTAGGATAAGTTAGAGTAAGATGTAGAAGTAGTAGTAAGGTTGAAATTGTGTCAAAATGTATGTTACAATGTGACTTAATAGCAAATAATTTGAATACACTAAAAATTGGAATTAGGTTAGAAAGTGGTTCATACTTGGACTTTATACCTATTTTGGAGTAAGAATGTAAGTCAATGAACTTTTTAAATAAAAACCTAATTTAGGATAGTAGATCAGAACCTTAATCAGAAATTAGGTTATAATCTATCTCACTTAACTAAAACTTAATAAATAACCAAAAAACTTACTTAACTCAGAATGTAAATATGCTTAGTATTGGAAATAAATCTTACTTCATATGGTGATTAAAAAGTAAAGCTGTGTATTCATTTTAAGGATCATTAATGAAGACCAAATACATGATGCTTAGGGATCACACGACGTTTCGTCTAAGTAAATTGAGACAGTGACTTTATCGCTTATTGAGATATTATATCAAATTTGTTTATAGGTGTAATTTAGTTGTTTGTGCACATGCTACGTATGTGGTTGATAATTTGTTTTGTGATGGAGTTTAACTCATTGGCGTGTTACTTTACATGATGTCATATTGATTGATTTACTTGAAATTATTTGGCTGCTTGTAAGTGAACTTAATCAAATTCAACCGTTAATTTAATTGGACATGCATAACAACTCATTAGGAGAACAATTAGGTGTATCAGATCAAATACTAACTTTATTGATGAGGATAGCTAAAATAGTCATTTTCCTACCCTTAGTTAAACTAAGTGATAGGAGAGGAAGTCGCGGTAAGGTTGGAGGCCGTAATTCGAAGGTAGTATAAGGGGGGGGGGGGTATTCTCTATTGTATAAACTTGGGTTTGGTTTGATTTGAGTCGCATAAAACTCTTTAATCTAGGTTAGAGTGGATGTAATTCTTTTAACCTCATAATAGACCGAATAACATTATGTGGTGTTACATATAATTGATCGATTGCATTGCTTTTCATTAAAAATAGTAACTTTGCCTATGTTTATATTGTGCTTTTCTATCTTCATCTCACTTACTAAGTTAGTTGTACTCATATTCTTATAGATTCTGTTATAGTTGTCAACTAAAGAATAAAGATGTAGTGATAGATCCAATAATAGGTTAGTACTCAAGGGGCTTGGGGTAAGAAGAAATAAGAAGCTTGCTAAAATTGGATTGTCACACCCTGAAGCGGCAGAGTAGTAATAGTCCTGCTGTGCAAACCATTCTAAAATAGAAGTTGACCATATAGCCGCTATCTTAGATCTGATTTACACAAGACATTTACGATTAACTCGCTTTGAAGTAAATAGTTTATAAACTAAATATGTTATTTACTTATGAACTTGATAAAAATACATACTTGTATTAAAATAATCTGAGTATATTTACAAGATAATCACAATCTATTTGAGTAATTTGTAAATTTATGCTAAAAAATTTGAAATAAATCTAACTAAAGAGTGTATTTGGTCTTCAGTTTACATCCTTACTTCCTAAGATCTCATATTGCTAGCTTTAAGATAAATGTAATCCGTTTTCTAGTTTGCACTTGCAATAAAGTCTACAAGGATGTGAGCAACTATAGCTTGGTAAGTTGGGATGGAGACTCAAAACCATACAGCAAACACAAATAGGATTATCAATCAAATCATTAGGTGCAATGTATGTTCAAGCAAATGCCATCGTATCGTGAGATTAGAGAAACTACACCTGCTTTAATCAAGGTTGAGGAGTTTCCGTTAATGCAATAGTTTATGATTAAACCTAAGCTTGTGCAATGGAGACATCGCTCCTCTTGTGACTACCTTCGAACCATTGACTTCACCCCTACTATGACTTCCCCATCTATCACTTAGTTTGACTAACGATAAAGAAGGGATGAATTATGCTATCCAACGTTATCCCTTTTAAAGGGATCGGTATTTGGTCGGAAAATCCTAATATTCCTCTAATGGGTTGCGCTACAGGTTCGATTTATGTTTACAAGTTATATATTTGATTAGGTCTAGTTTTGGGTGGTCAATTATTTCATACAAGTTATGCAATACAAGTTAAAGTAGTAAATCAAATCACATCTTCAACTCCAAAATAGACACATGCATATAGTTGACTGTCTAATAAACATAATCGGGTATAATTTCAAGCCTTCGAATACTACAAACTAGTACTCTGAAATATAGTAACGTATTAATCCTAACTTACTTGGTACCTTTGGTCGCTTACTTAGCTAATTGTAGGTTGACTCGTCTCTGTATGTCCTATAATATATAATATAAATACGTTTTTAGTATTTATATCTTGATGATATATATATGTATATATATACACACACACACACTAGTTATGATTTAACTCAATTCTTCCTATATACATATTAGTTATTATTAATTCATCCTAAGTTAGCTTAGGGTTCGGTTTCCAAATCTGATTCCAACTTAGGTTTTTAAATCAGTTCTAATCATGAGTATTATACATAAACCCTAAAAATGCAATCTGAACAAAAATGAGAAATTCATTACATTAGGCTTGAGTATCTTAATTATCACTTTTAATCTTAAATCAATATTCTATTCTTCTTGATACACTTAAACTCTTATTAGTGTACCAAATTTATTCTCTATGTGAGAAAATTTTACATATGTCATATAAATATCTAAATTTAAGTTTCCTACCAAATTTATTATATATTATTATTATATTATCAATTTTTATTTTAATATTTCTATTTGTTATATTTTCCATTTCGCATATTATGTATTATTACCTATTATGTACATAATACACATATCCAATATCCTTGTCGCTTCAAATATCATCTCTTAACTTCAATCAACATCTTAAAATATTTAAATTTATCCCAAATCAGATTTTACACCTAATTATCCTAATTTACAAAATTAACTTAAAATTTATCATTTTTACCTATTATATATATACTACATAATACTTTAATAATTACATCTAACACTCTAAATGCTAAAAATATCATACTTCATCAGATTTTAACATCCTAAACATATAATTACTTACTAAATCAGTAATTACTAATTTAATTACTTAATTGACCCCAAATTACCCATTTTATGCATCATTTTAAAGCTTAAAAATTATCTAAAAATAAAAAAATGGCTTTATAGTATTGTTTTAAATGTTCTACCTAGCCTATACAAAAATTTTGGGCTCAAACTTATACTCCTTATGTCATTTATTTTTAACTTGAACAAAGTTCGAGTTTGCACGGTTTCTTAAGAACAGTATGATTCTAGACACAAAATAATCAAACTAAATTTTTTCCCTAATTTTACATACTTAAAAACCTCAAAATACCAAATTTCATAATTTTATAAAACTATTTAATATTTTTAATAAAATAACTAAAATCGGAAGAGAAATTAGACTCACCGTCATAGATAGCTTTGGCCACCATGGCCTTGTTAGTTGGTCAAGGCACTGCCACCATTGTATGGTGGCGGCAGCTATCCACTCCTATGTGGTTGTTTGGTTAGGGATCTCCTTTAAGGTTCTAACAGCATAGATTTTTGCTAATTTTTTGAAAATCCTAATTTTCTCTCAAATTTTTAACCCTCTCAATTTTTCTACCCTTCTAACTATCTAAACTATCTTTTGTAATTTTTTGGTTATTTATAGAGGTATTGGGAAATTATTTTGTATTAATTTGATTAGACAATTGCTTTATCTTATCCTTTTTCACTTTCTATTTGTTGCATTTTAATTGGTTGATTTTGTTTCTTTTATTTCTAAGCTGCTATGACCATTTTCTAGATTTTTCCTCATTTTTCCTGATTTTTCTCGATTTTTGTTTAATTATTCATGCATTTTCTTTAATTAATTAACCTTATTTTAACATATTTTGCATATTTTAAGTAATTACGTATATTTCTACCAACATGAAAATTTATATATTGTATAAATAAATATTTCTAAATATTATTTAAGTTATTTTATGATTTTTTGTGTGCATATAATTTATCTTTAGCAACTTGTTAGTTATCAAAACTTATTTTAAGTATTTTCGATAAATAACAAACAATTTTCATAAAATTAAATATTATATTAATTAATTATTTTATTACTTATTTTCCTAAATTCAAATTTATAATATCACTTTTACTAATATTCCTAATTTTATTGTAAAATTTGAGCTGGATCGAAAGATTTACTCAATCACCTTAAATTTTATGAACCGAACCCTAAATACCTGATTGTGAGTCTTACATGGATCGCTTTTGAAGTCTTGGCCTTTTGAGAAAAACAAACCAGCCTCCTTGGATGACCATTAATTTTCTAGTGAAGTTTATACATATATGTGTTAGAACCTATGACTTTTGAAACTTTTTTTTGGAAAAATGTACTCTTTTGATGTAATACTGTTATGTAAATATAAACTAAGTATTAAAATTGCATACTGTAAGATTTCTTGTAAATGTTTTGAAGGAAATACTACAGATTCTACTTATAACAGATACCCTGCTGAATACTTTAAGCTGGTTAAGTCATGTTTGCCTTGTGTAGGCTATATTTACGATAGTAACTATGAGGTCAGCTTTTATTTTAGAATAATTTATATAGCAAGATTGTTACGACTCCTTTCATTCGAAGCACGACAATAGTCATTTTCTTTTGCCTTAAAAGAATACCTTCCTTCTTGCTTTTAAATTCTTTACTATGATATAAATCTACTTGTTAGACATGAGCTTCCCTTTCAATTTATTGAGTGACATCTTAGAAAAACCATATCCTTCTTTAATTGTTGTCTTCTTGATATCCTAAGCCATAGGTAGTATCTTGAAAATCTTTCTCACTAGATCATGACATGTGTATGTCTTGCTAAGAGAAGCCGACTCATTAACAGTTATAGAATATCTATTGAATAAATCTTTAGTTTTCTCTTCATTGTGAATTCTAAAAAGTTTATATTCTCAAATTAGGATATTACTTCATGTCTCCTTTAAATTACTAGTCACTTCATGTGCAACACGTAGTTTATCTCAAATATCTTCAGTATTACAATAAGAGAATAGTAGGTTAAATTCAAAAGGACATGAGATATTACATTTAGCAATATGTGTTTAGCTTTAGAGTTTGAAGTGGTACTTTTTATATCCTCCATTGTTGCAGTAGTTATCAAAAGATCTTTTTCTTAGGTAACAATAATAGTCCATACTTCAAAATTAGTTGGTAAGATGTAAGTTTTTGTATTTCTCTTCTTTTGCTCAAAGTTAATACCATCAAATTGTGGTGTTTTATTTGTTTGTAGTAAAGCAATATTTTTTGCTATTGATTTTTGGTTCAAACATAATTTGAAAGCACTTCCTTTGACACCAATTTTTTTGTCTTAATAAAACATTTAAGAAGGGGGTTGAATTGATTTTTTCAAAAATCACCATTGACAACCCTTCTTAATTGTTTTAGTAAAAAAATTACCAGAATTTATTAGAGTTGGTGTAGAAAAAGCAGTTACATAAATTAAATGTACAGAGAGTACAAGAGAAAGGGTTAGGAAGATTAGATAGAAGATTTTCAGTGGTTCTTCTTTGTGATAGCTTACTCTTTTAGCTTTACACTAGGGATCGAGTTGCCTAAACATATATTTCATTATTTGACAAAATGAAACGATTACAAACTACTTACCTATGGTTACTGATTTTACTTTGTCTCTTACTTCCTAACCTAATCAAGGAATATCACAAACTGTAGAATTTAATCCCACCCTTAAATAGTCTCACCAAGTAAAACTTCAAATAAAATGAGGAAATACAAGTAAAATGTCCTTTAAAGATTAGCTTTAGTAAAGTTAAGGTTCTATTTCTAAGTGAGAGTAAATATGAAGAACTCTAGTATAGAGAACTTTTATCATAGCAGCTGTGTGTTTTTTGTAGTAGTTTAATTTTCTTCTTCTGGCATAAGAAGGCATTCTTATATTGTATTTGTTATAATGTTCAAGTTAGATTGTCCTTAAAAATATTTCTTATAACATCATTCTACATACTTGATTACCAACCAACATTTCCATTCAAATTGCATTACAAACCTACATTCCATCATTTTTAGTATCGCATTATAAAAGTCGATAAACCAATTTTAACATCCATTGTTATCGCTTCTAATGCCTAATGACTACTCAATGCAATAAAATCCTCAACTATGCGGGAAGGAGCGGATACTAATAAACTCTTATTATAGTTTTGAGTTTTACAATCTCGCCTTTTGTAGAAGTATGCATATCTTATAAAAGCCATGTCATTCGGTTTCATTACATCCCTTGAGGTGACTCTTCGCAAAATGGCGTTCTCCTCTAATAACTTGGTCTTCTAACCTTAGCTTCATCTACCTTTAATGTGGGCATTTTCTTCTCCTCCTTGGAATGCACTCATTGGAAGAACATGCACTTGCCCTCCTATACATCAAACTGCATTAAATTTTTACATCATCCTAATCGTACATATGGTTAAATTTCTATGTTACGTAGAGTTTATTGACTTTGTTTTTTTTTTTTTTTGGGTCATGTTTTTAATCTTACCATATATTGCACTTGACCATGGTACATATATTATAATCATATTCAAACATATATTGATTTATATCTATGACAAAATCAATAATCATCTAATTGTCATTGAATTATGTACACGTGTGCAATTATCTTATTAAATCTTAGGCATCTATAAAACTTTCGACCTTGATTCATCTCTATCTTCAGAACTGAAACCCTTATCTTCAACTTATGATTGCAAAATACAAGTGTACTACTAGAGGATGATGAATGTAGGGTAAAAGCTATGGACATATTTTGTTAAGCTCCCATCTTCAACGCTTTAACTTTTCGAGTGGGTTTATTTTTCAAGTGTTCTAATTTTCTTTCCTTTTTTTTTCCCTTCGTTTTTGCAGCTGAAATTAGGTTTTCCAAGCTCTATATTTATATTATGTATTCTTGAGCATTTGGGAATTTCAACACATGATTAGGTTTCTAAGTTGTGGGAAATGCGATTAAGGTTTTCTAGTTAAGAGCTTGATGATAAAAGGAAATGAGTGCACTAATTTGGTTGAGGATTTTGGTATTTTTATTTGAAGTGGCATATTAAAGTTACTTAGATTGCTATGTGAATATCCTAGTGATTGAAAAACATTTGTAACACGTGGTAATGTATTATTGATTAAAAAAGCCAACTAGATAGACGCAATAAATAGAGTTACCCTAGGCAATGTTTTAAAACCAGTTAAAATTCAATTGAGCATTAAAGTTGAAAATATAAAAATTCAAAAGCCAGTGAAAATTCAAGTCATCAAAGAAGAAAAAAGGGTTACCCTAAAACAGTTAGGTCCTTCATAAAAATGTTAACCCAATTCAAGAATATAGTAACCCAATCAACACCTGAGGTATAGCAATGGAAATGGAACGCGAACACCCACATGGAATGGACGGCTCAAATTAAATCTTGGGCCCCATGCCCGTCCCTCACTTTCCCTCGCGAGCAAATACACTCTCACACAGGCAATTTTCAGCTCTCTCTCTCTCTCTCTCTCTCTCTCTCTCTCTTCCTCCACAACACTCTACGAGCAAAGTACCTTCAGACACACATAGCATAAACACAAACAGAAAAAAGTCATTGCAAGAACAAAAACTTTTGATATGCATTCACTCTGACATGTGTCTTCGTCTGGGCATAGCCCGCAAAATCTACCGCTCTCGCATTTCTAAGTACGTGAAATCCGGTCTCATTGACCAAGCCATCCAGCTATTCGACGAAATGTCCCAATCAGACTGTCGTCTTTTTTCCATCGACTATAACCGCTTCATTGGCGTCTTACTTTCTCATTCTCGTTTCCAATTAGCCCAACACTACTATTCCCAAATGACTAGGCGTGCATTCTCCCTTACCCCGTTTACTTACTCACGTTATATTTCCAGTTTGTGTAGGATCATGGACCTTGGCCTTATTGACAGGCTCCTTCCCGATATGGAGAAACTTGGGTATGTACCCGATATCTGGGCTTTTAATATTTATTTGAATCTTTTGTGCCGCGAAAATTGTGTCGAGTTAGCTTTAGAGGTTTTTAATAGGATGGTGGAGAGGGGGAGAGTTCCTGATGTTGTGACATATACAATTTTGATTGATGGGTTGTGTAAAGAAGGTCGGTTTGATGATGCAGCGGGAATGTGGCGGAGGATGGTTGAGGAGGGGATTAGACCTGATATGATAGCATGCTCGGCACTCGTTGTCGGGTTGTGTATTGGTGGGAAGGTTGATTTGGCCTATGAGCTTATAGTTGATGTGATAAAGAGTGGAGAAGTTGACATGAACTGTTTGATTTATAATGCGTTGATAGGTGGGTATTGTGGAGCTGATAGAATTGATAAAGCATTGGCGCTGAAGTCATTTATGGGGAGGAACGGTTGCCATCCTGATATAGTTACTTACAATATATTGTTGAATTATTGTTGTGATCATCTTAGGCTGGAGGAGGCAGAGAAATTAATGAGGAAGATGGAGAGAATGGGAATTGAACCTGACGTTTATAGTTATAATCAATTCATAAAGGGTCTTTGCAAGGTGAAGCAACCAGAAAAGGCTTATGTTTTCATGATGAATAAGATGGGGTTAAAGGGCTTGTGCGATGTTGTGTCATATAATACGGTTATTAGTGCATTTTGCAAGTTAGGCAACACTAGAATGGCATACAAGTTGTTTAACGAAATGGGTCGAAAGGGGATTTTGCCAGACTTGGTATCATTTACAATTCTGATTGAATCTTTTCTGAAGGAAGGAAGTTCAGATATCGCTAAGAAGCTTCTTGATCAGATGTCACAAGTTGGCATGACACCGGATCGCATTTTTTACACTGCTATTATAGATCATCTATGCAAGTCGGGTAAAATAAGGATGGCCCAAAGCTTATTCAATGACATGGTCCAGAAAGGTATCACGCCTGATGTGGTTTCTTATAATGCACTCATCAATGGGCTTAGCAGAGCTTCTAGAACGAATGAAGGGATGCGACTCTATGAGGAAATGCAGACAAGAGGATGCTCTCCTGATGAAGTGACATTTAAGTTGATAATTGGTGGTCTCATACAGGAAAAGAAGCTATCTTCAGCTTGTAAAATATGGGATCACATGATGGAGAAAGGTTTTACACTTGACAGCTCTCTTTCAGAGATCTTAATTAGTGCAATTCAATCTGGAGATGCTGCAGGATGAGAGGTTTGTCTCACTTTCTTGTTTTCTTCTCTTGCTTTTTTCTCCTCTTCATTGTATTGTTTCCTTCCCTGCTAATTGTTTATTATGCCTCATGCTGCAGCCCTGTAACATCTCCATTCCATGCAGATGGTTTTGATTCTTTATCAGAGCTCTTTAAAATCTCTTCTAAGAGCTTGTATACTAGGTTGCATGTTATGAATGGCTGGACACTTCTTTTCTTATTTTTTCTGTAGACCAAGCAAGATTATCTTTTGCTTTAGCAACTGGATGTCAATCCCTTGTTTGTCTGCTTGTGGTTATGTGCGAGGCCATCTAATTAATATGGAACTTTAGTAAATAAGCCACTTCCTTCATTATCAGCAGAGAATAAATTTTAAAGTATTTAACTCAAAGGAGGTTGCTTCTAACTGACTTGATCTATGAGCTTAATTACAGGAACTGTTCGTTGGATGGGAGAATCGTATTTATGAACTAAGACCTGATATGATGGTTGTTTTTCTGATCATTTTCCTGTACTTGTCATGAATTTGTGCCATTGGTTTCTTTTGGAAAAATCATAGATTGATCTGGTTTTGTTTTTCATGTCAAAATTTTTATGTACATTTTTTCTTTTTTTTCTGCAGACGAATATGTTCTCCAGCTTTGAGCTTATCAGCTTGTAAGTTTAGTTATAAACAAACCACCTTTAGACATCCTGTGCAAAAGCAAAAAATTGAAGTTTCAACTCAGGAAAACCGGCTTCATATGTAGTTTGTTTCTTTTTTAGTACTTATGCTTTTTAAGTCTCTTCTTTAGCATTGTATAGCCTGCAAGAAAGATTTTCTCTTACCAGATCAAGTCAAGTCCTTATGCTTAAACATTTTGTACTTGTGGCAAATCTAACTTTTTTTTTTTTTTTTAGGGTGTGCTATAACCATATTTCAGTGTAACTTGATGGGTTTGAATCTTTTGGTGCATGTTAATGGTGGGGTTTTCTGAGGAGCTCTCTGAATCTGCACTTGTTTGCTTAGAAGCAGTCCTGGCCTGCTATATTCTGTCAAAATTTTGTTGCATCCTGTTGTTATGTATCATTGTTTCTATGAATTGCAAGTCCTCTTTAACGGAGGGTGGGGGTGGGTGGTGTGTGGGGAAAGAAAAATCCTCTTTGCTATTGAATGTAAGGAATTTCTTTAGTACTTTTAACGTGCCATGTGATGTTAATTGTTTTTGGCCCCATCATTAGTTGATTAATTCTTATGTATTGTTTTTGCAGCCTCAGAATCAATCTGCTGTTTTCTTTGTGACACCATTCTTTTGGTACTTATGTCATGCAAAACTTTTAACTTGTCATTCAGGAGAAATCTTGCTTATTGACAATATAGGTTCCATAACTTTATCATCCCACAACCATGTTGCAGAACCATTAGTGCAAGTGAGGCACCAACTGGTCAGTAATGCTCTTCACCATTACTTGCCATTGCCTTTATTAGTTTTACTGTGATGCAGTCCAGTCTCATTTTCTTTGTGGAACTTCTTTGATGGTACTGTAGAAGGCAAGATACTTACTGCAGCTAAGACAGAAACATCTTGCAAAATCATGGAACCAAGGTACCTCCTTTTTACCTGCACATGATGCATTTTGCAGAAATAATATGCCTTTCCATCCTCTTCTTTCTCTATTCAGAGGCCCAATGCTGGGACTTGATCCTTATATTCTCTTTTCCATTGATATTCGATATGTTCAGGTATATGAAGCCTCTCCATGCTTATTCTCAAGCCCTGCAACTTGCCACTATGTTAACTAAAGTGGACAGTCCAATTACAAAGTGGCCCTTCTTGCCAAAAAGATAAATATCAAATGGCCGCATGTTTAATGATTTGATGATGCAAATGCATTGTGGTAATGGTTAGTCTGAACACAAATATTTGCTGCTCCTGTAAATCTTCTGAGCATATGAAATCAGTATAGCCAAGAAGAACAATCTCTCACCTCAGAATAGTGCTTAATGATTACAAAGGAAACTGGTCTCTCTCTTCTGAACAGTCATTGCAGTTTTGCTAATGCATCATCTGTACCAGAATCTGGTGGCATCTGTGGATGGTATAATCTGCCGTGGAAGAGTTGATTAAATCGTTTTGAAATTCCTATATGCCAATTTGAAGATAAGAATACTGACCAACAGAAATTATGAAAGCATGTAATTTCAATTTCTGAAGGTTCTCCACTGGAACTGTGGAAAAGAAGTTCCAGGAAATAGCTCTCTTTCAGGAAATATTCTTGCTCAGATTGATGAAGAGCGCAATTTTATTCAATTGACGAGATATTATGCTGCTGTGGAAGTTTTGTTCCTTATAAACTGCTATGCTCAACATACTTCTATCATGTGAAGCAGAAATAATTGGCTACTCCATTTGGAAACAATGGGAAACTTTCGATATTCTATTACAGAGGGAGTCATTTTGAGGTCTTTTAACTCAGAGCCTGGTAGTTGCTGGTTGTGGTGCTCTCTTGTTGCATGTGTTTCAGTTGTGACGTGATTAAAGGTTGATTTCAGTAAGTTCTCCACTTTTTTTGACATGTAAGCTTTATGCTATAGCAAGAATTGGTGATAGGGCATATCAATACTACCAGATGTATAAACAATAATTCTGAAACATAAGTCATGCTTGAGAATTCGACTGGACTGGTGGCTGTCTCAACATGTAATCTTTCCACTCATTAGTAAAAGTATGTTGGTTTATGCAAACTCAGGGTGGGCAGGTACATAATGGGTGGGGCAAAATACTCTTAACTTGTTCTGTACATTATAATAGCTACTGTGGAGTTTATGTCTTGTGGGGTTTTTAGGTCACTATTGGATATCATATGATACCAATGATATTTTTAATTATTAACCAATAAAGAGCATCGGATTACATGTTAATATTTGAATGTAATAATCACTAATGCCCCCATAATGTTATCCATATTACAACAATGTTGCTACTTCAACATATAATAAGTTTTGATGTAGAACGCTAAAAAAACATAGAAGTATTACAAATATATTGATGAGTTGGAATGTGGGATAACATTAATAGTACGTTTATTTTGCTGAACAGAAACAGAATGAGGAGAGAATGGAATTATAACTATTTGGAAATTGGATAAAGATGTAATACGTGGAGATGGAATAATATAATGTTTAGTTGAGTGTCATTGAATTAGCATATTGTTAACTTTGTAATAAGAAATACCCAAACTACCCCTACTTAATATCGGGTTCTAAAAGCAAATGAAATAAAAGATAGAACATTGAATGAGGAGATTCCTATCGTTATTTCCCCAATCGTGAAACCCTAACCCAAATCTCACAACATGACCTCCTAACCTTGAACTTTGAAGAAATTGGTGGAACACGACATGATCACTGCGAATGTTGCTTCTCTGGAAGAAATCCGGTCGACGATGCGCCACGACCTCCTCTGAAAATTCTCTCGAACAAACAGGTACGGGGATATCTATTGAATACACTGTCTTTTTTTTCGAGTTAGATGTTACAATTGTGATGCCGGGTGATCACACAGTTTAAATTTTTTGTGTTGTCTACCATCTTTATTGGCAATACAAATGTGATATGGAAAAGGGAATAGAGGACCCATTTTGTTATTTTAATTTATTTTTTCTTTATAAGACTATCATGTATGTAACTCCCATGTGCATTTATTAAAGATAATGTACAAATATTGTTGGATGTCCAAACGTGATTTATGTTCAAAGTAGATAACTTGAGTTTTCCCACATGAGAACTTCAGAAGCTAAAATTGATCTTTCAGTGATTAATTTTGTCTTTTTCCCTGGATAATTTCCTTGAAGTTTCTTGTTAGTCCTCAAGTGTTTAGGTAAAAATTACTACAAAGGATATCTGTAGTCTTTGAAAAGTCTAAAGCTATTAATAGCAATATCAAAATGGTTCCAACAATTGGTGACATATATTGTTATCTCTTGCTACGGTGGCTATGCCCCCATTTCATCCTATGGATGAATTATACATTAAAGATGGAGAAATTGTTAGCTAATAGAGAGGGAGATGCAATTTGTCATTTGTGCAATCACCGGACTAATGGAGGATTTTATTTCTATTGATTTTGATTGTTGTTTTGAAAATTAGCTTACTTTTTTTTGCTTTGCTAATTACTTATTTCTTGAAGCTTCTTATCTTCCTTCAGCTTTTAATGCTAAAAGCTTTTACTTTGAAGATTTCTGGACTGGATGATTTTTGGTGGTAGACCTCTAGTGTAAAAAAGCATTTTGAAGATACGGTCACTATGAAAAATGATGATAGTTCCTTGAGGCACTAGTTATGAGGTCAGAAGTAGGGACTTCTTTCCTTTTCATGTATTTATTTATTTTTTGGTGAAATGTGTAATTAACCTAAAAAAATGTAAGAAGTTTTTTTCTTTATGGACCTTCTAGCAAGTGTTTTGGGAAATATGGAAACTTATTAATAAAACCCTTATTTTAAAAATGCTGAGTCTATATTTAATCTTGCACCTTATCCATGCAGTATCGTGTTGTGTATGTTCCAGATTCTTCATTGACAAACCGTCAAAATCATCTATTTTCATTTTAGTGTTGTAATTAAACTGGTAATGAAGCCATGTTTCTAAAAGTTTATATTAGTTTATATTTATATGGGTTACACCACAGTGGCTCCCTCAAGTGAATTAAGTTTAAGTTGGCTTGCTAAGCAAAAGATGTATGTTTCTCCTTGATTCTTCTAATACTACTTAAACATCACATCTCAATGGTATAATTAACATTTCATTGTAGGTTTTCATAATTGGAAATCGTATTGATGTGAAATTCATTGAGGTAAATGTTGATTCTATATTACCCTGTGCAGGTTCATGGTAAATTCAAGTTGTCTTGCAACATCTACCTTCTTAAAAAAAGAAGCTTATTCATCGATATTATGGTCACTGGTGCAGGGTGCCAACTCATAAGCCCTTTTATTTTCTTCAATGAGTAGACTAGACATATCTACTACCAAATTGAATGAAGTGTTGGTGGAGCTAAATTGACATGAGATCGTGAAACATAATCAGCATTTATATTTGAAAATTATTCATGGAAAACATTATTAGTTACCTCTGTCTTCAGCAGTTCAGTTATATTTACTGCACAAATCATCTAAGCAATGGATTTTATCTTAAAGCAACATTTTTTCTTGCTTTCTTTTTCTTTTTTCCTTTTTCTCTCTCTCTTTTTTTTTCCTGTAATAAGGATTTTTTTTAAAAAAACAATATAAAAGAACTTGTATATTGACATGTGGATCTTATGTCTAAATCTATATAAATTTGTAATAACTGTACATTAGTTAGAAGAGTCTAATGATTATTAATGAATGTGTAATTGGTGTTTTTTTTTTTTTTCCCCTTTTGTTAGTCTTGAGCAGTTACAATAAGGAGGTTTGCTAGGCAACTTATGAAAGTTAGGTACAGTTTGAATGTGCAAGCCAACTCTCGGGTAGCATGGGATGAACATAGGCAAAGAAGCAATATGGAGTCTCTCTTTTTGTTCTAATAAGGCTATTCTAGAAGAGAGAATGGGCAAACCTATCGGTTTGCCTTTAGCGGAAATAAACCTAGATGAGGTGATTGTCATGCCAAAGGTGTTGTGTCCTTTGCGCCATTTGTTCTTCTCTTGGGCTTATACATTGATGCTATTTTGAATAGCCAGAGGATAATTGAAGGATATGGAAAGAGTCATCGAACTGCATAGGCTTTGTAGTTGAGCACAAGAAAGGGAAAAGGATGGAATATCGTTGTAGTGAATGTAATTGATTTTGTATTGAGTAGAAAGAACTTGTATAGGATGGAATATCCATGCCTGGCATGATCATTGTAATGTAACTTGTTGTATATGACCAATGCAATGTCCAATAACGTGTTGCAAATAAAATTAGTTCTCCAAATTTCAAACTTCTTTTAATGTTATTTGCATTCGTGTCTACATGGTAATTCTCTTCTTATATCTTGCATATTATAATGATGGCAAGCTACTGTAAAAAATGCGTGGCATTTGGGTACATAAAGTCAAAATTTACAAAGAATGGTGTCTCTACTAATGCAAGAGGTTCCTTGATATTTGCTTTACATTTCTAAAGACAGTAACTGCAGCTTCAAAATTAATTTTTTCAATCAAATCCCATCAATTTGGAACAAACTAGATCCTTAGATGATTATATGATGAAATGGTCAACCAATAGCAACCACTACACTTTAGATATTGACTGGAACCCAAGTCTGTTATATCATTTATGATCCAATAATGAGGATTTTGGAAGTCATGTGACTAGTTGGTTTGATATAACAACTGGCAAATGAATTGAAAATGTTGGGCTGCCATTGTATGGTATGTTTCAGCCCTCCCACTGCAAAAGCTACCTCGACCATTTGTATTCCATATCAGAGGATAAGGAAACTGATATGGACTGCTAAAAAAACAATGAAACATCCAGTCTATTTTTCTTTTTTGTTGTTGGCCAAACGAAACGACATCAAGTTGAGGGCTTGAAAAACAGAACATGGAATTGAACTTCGACCGGCAACTTCTATAAATAAATCTTCTTTTGATATAAACCTATATTAGTAAGTATGCAAGTGAATCAAGCAGATTGCAAGCAAATAAATTTAAAATATAAATGGCAATTCAGTGTTGACAAATAGCTGTAATTTCCTATCAGTCCATTTCTTCAATCTATCTATTCTTCTTGTCATCCACACTTTGAGCAGATTGGCTATTGCAGCTCATCTTCTTCTAGCTCATCACCATCTACCCAATGGGCAATCCGGACAAGTATACAACTGGGAGAACCATCAGCAATGCATAACATGGTTGAAAGAATCAACGGACGGTTCCACATACCTATCATTTGAAACAAAGAGATGGTCAGTAATGGCAAAACAGATAGGAAGCACATTAATCTCTATCAGTAATTTTTGTCTTTAGCTGAACATGAATAACGTATTGAAAGAATGGATTTGGAAAACAAAGAAACCTTAAAGCTGCGAACTTGAACTACATGGCATTAGTTAAAAACTCCCAAATAAAACAAAGCAATCTTAAAGTTGCGAACTTGAACTACACAGCATTAGTTAAAAACTCCCAACTAAATCTGGTTTCTGCAGATTTAAGACCACCCTTTGTGCGTTAATCAATGATTGATCATGAGAAAAAAAAAAACTCTGGCAATGAAATGCGAATCCAATCCAGAAAAGCTGTAAAAATCATTTTAACCACCAAAGGTGTAAAAGCATTAAGAAAATCTGACTCTTGCACTATATCAAAAAAAAAAAAAAAAAAAAAGGAAGATGCACTAAATAGAATATAGCAAGTTGCTCAAGCACTAGTTTTTATATCATTGCATGGAAAAAAAAAAAAAAGAAAATGGTGTAAGAAGAGGAAAAGAGAGCAGAGGACTAATGTCTTCATAAAAAAAATCCATACGCTTCTCTTCAATGGATCGTATGCACACACCTTCCGCTTTCTCTCCAGATGCAACTCTGTGTCCTCATGGAGAACTTTCCCATCAATCAATGCGAAAGAATTATCAACTCCAGTAGTCCGATGGCCTGAATGTTGTGAACCCAATCTGATAGTTGTCAAAGAGTCCCTCTGTAGAAGGCCATCAACAGCTGAAGAGGGAGCAGGAACCTGTCCCTCCCTGTCATCTCGAGAAATATGACAAACACGAAGCAAATGACCTTGCACACCATGAATATTAGATAACTCATCTCCATGAACGATAGATGGAGTCCGAGTTGTGGGACCATCAACTAGGACATCATGGAAAGAAGTTTGAGTAGGCTGTCCATGTGAATAATATCTTGCACTAGGCTGATCGTGAAGAAACTGGTACTCACGAAGAGATGTTCCAGAAGCTTGAGATCAACATAATACATCATTAACAACCAGTGGCCAAAACACAGACATGCTGCAATTCTCAGGTCATGCAATTTGGAGGTTCAAAAATCCATGTTCGATAGAATTAAAGGAACAAATTTCATGCATTTACAGAAGCAAAGTATGGGTAGCAGGATATCCAACTTATACAAGAAAATGGAAGAAATGAAGGGATAAAAGACAAATCTACATCTTTTTACCACATCAGTGATCAGTTAGATATAGACAACTGAAAAAATTGGTCACTTGTAGCATTTTGCCAAAATAAATTAAATCAATTTTTTTTTTTCCTTTTTTCTTTGCAATATACTACAACAAGTGATTACTTACTTATACTTGACCAAAGTGACAAATATTGCATCTTCAAATGCCATGGATATGATCCATTGCCCCAAAACAAACAAGAAAACTTTTGGCAATCTTGACAGAACATTTCAGCAAATACAAAGCTATGGCACGACTTAGGCATATCTCAGTCACAAACATACTAAACAGCACTTCCTCATGATAGACTATCCTTGATGCCTAATTAGCTCATTTTCCTAATTATTCTGATATCCATTTCACCATGGAGCTTGCCTCTAGAAAGAAAGATGATTCCACTCAAGGAAACAAAGATGGCCATAATAATCCCCTTAATTTAAATTCAAATCTCTTTTTTGTTTATGATTGAAATATTAATTTGTATTAGCGTGAAAAATAGGAACTACATCAATGCTTCTCAAACGAAAATGCCAAGGAAATACCATTTGGACACAAAAAGGCACAAGCAAAAGTATAAATTCAATTATAACTAGGTTGAATCCATGCCACTGAAATCAAACGTAGTACAGGGAAAAAGAAACTCAAAAGTAATCAGGCGTTCAAAGGATATATAACTTATACTTTACCAAAGACGACTTGCTAGAAGTCTACCAAAGAAACTTAGTAAATATGAGATCAAAGGTCAGACCATCTTTAATTCCTTAAGACATGGAGAGAGTATTCAATGTTGACGTTAAAACATAAAAACAATAAAGTATGGTGTCATCTACTAGAGGGTTAAGTGCAAGCACAAGCAAGGCAAGGGCCAGATTCATAAAGCGTAACTTGAAACCAACCATTGAAAACTCACTTCCACTTTGACAGCGGAAACCAGCAGCCATTCTTGGAGATTCGCGGTCCTGTAATAATAAAATAAGACATTTGGAGTTACGAAAAAATTACGAATCAAAGCACAACATCGAAAATAATGAAATGAAGGGAATAGCTATAGTTGAGAAACATAATCTCACAAGACTACACTGTTGTACTAGTTGAAGTATGTATTGAGAGACCGTTAAAGTCGGATGAAACATTAGTGTTGATAGTTTAGAGTTTGAAGAAATTAGCAACGTCGGAGAGAAAACTATGTTTTCGTTAGAAATCTAAAACCACCATGTTTAAAGAAGTGAAACTATATTGCACAAATAATAGTTCAACTAAATTAACGTCTATAGCACGTAATTCATTCACTTCCATTTCAGTGACAGAAAGAATCACACGCTCTGGGCAACTCCTACTACATTCTTCCTTAAGGTTCATAGCTGTACATTATTTCATCGACCTCCAAATTCACACAAACTATATGTAGACATGAAAGGGAGTATTGGTTGGATTTATCTTAAGTTTCAGAAAACCCAGCTAGATTATGCACCCATATCATGGATACATTCTGGGTGAAAATGAATTCACATAATAAGCATAATATAAGATATATAACGGCACAGCATGTCAATTACAGCACATCAGCACCTACATATTAATGGAACAAGCCTATTGCATTCCTACGATTGAGTAACAAACGTGGTAAAAACCAACAATATAACAATAGGCATGTCAATTCCAACTTCATAGTGACAGAGGAGCTACCATATGTGCTTTGCACCAGATAACATATAAGCAATGTTATCCTTAAGGCTTTAAATTTACCTTACTCTCCTGTTCAGCTCAAAACCGCATTAAAGGCTTGTTGCCATTTAATGTCAAGAGAACCTTGTCACAACTTGGAGGGAGTTAAGTCGTAATAGTACAGCCATATAATATGTGAAGATCCAAGATCAAGTGCCACCCTTAATCAAGGGCTTTCGGCGTACTACATGGGGCATTTCATAACTACAACTTTCTCCTAATAACTAGTATTAAGTAACATTAGAGCATATAAATTAAAATTAAATTATCTAAATAATCACTAACATAACATAGATAAATAGGAATATCAGGTTTTTCCTAAATTAGTCATACGGTACTAAGATAAATCACCATAAGTAGTCTAAGCTATTGAAGAAACTAAAAATACTTAATAAGTGGAAATTAAAGAGAGTCCACATATATATAAATAAATGGTTTGCTTGAGCTCTCAACTTCTTCACATCTTATAATCCCAAGCTGGTGCTACTGACCTCAAGTATCTCGCGGCCCGGCTCTAACCATAAGTCTTGTTGCAACAATAAATTATAAGGGGATAAGCTCAAGTATGAATGTATGGTTAAACATATATACAATGCAATAGTATATATAGTATACCGATAATTATATACAGCATGGTTTTAAAGCCTACTATTGCTCAGGTAAGGAAGTATTTCGACACGTCAGGAGTTAGGTATCCACGTCTAATTCGGAGTTTGTTGTTATCAATATCACCTTCAACAGTAGATACGGTATGGCCCGGCCTCAAGCAGAAGGCGCCACTACCCGGAGCTAAGTAGTTTTCAAATGTTAGGTAGGAACATGTTACATGAAGTACATCTTACGACAACAATTTTCAATACATCAAATATAATATGGATCTAACTAAGTATGATCCCTCATTCTATTGCGTGATGCTGATACCCATATTATCATCTTATAAGATGAGATGTATGTTTGGTTTAATTAGGGGTTAAGTCTTTTTTAATTCGGTTCATGAGTAACCAATCAATATATATATATACAGATACTCTAAGATCCTAAGTTTTAATGTAGCAAGTATATAATATTCATATCAACTTAAGATATTTTTACAAATAAGGTAAATCATATGAAACACATACAATTTCCCGTTTTCCTTAACATGCAACAATTTCAGTTATTGGATATAATTAAGTATTCTGCTAACTACAAGCATAAATAAGCAAAGTAGGAGTGGTATACTCACTTAGCCATGATGCTCAGCAGTCCCAGTAACTTTTATCGTGTCTAAGTCAAACTCCTTGTCCCCTAAAGAAGATAATTAAGTTTTATGAGTATTCTATTTGTATCAATTAATTAAGCTTATCGCTGGCTATCCTAGAGTTAGTTGTTTTCGTAATTTAAGCATATCTTCTTCGTTTTAACTCTGTTTTCGGTAATCTTATAGTTATTTTTATTGTTTTCGAATGTTCTTTCATTTGGTCAAGTTGTTTTTAAGTTTCTAGGTTAGTAAGTTTTTGGTTTAGGCCCTACAAGGTCATGGGCCTAAATGTTGAGTTGGGTCACTTTAGGGTTTGAGCTTAGTTTTGGGTCTTGGGCTTGGTTCTTGATTTTGAGCTTTATATTTAATGATTTTAGGCTTTTTTTTTAAGTATTTTAAATGGGCTTTTTCTACCTAACACTTTAAAATTTTAAAGTAGGCTTTCATGACACTTTTATAGGTCCAAATGAGCCTTTTTATGAAGTTTAGGGTCCTAAATCACTAAGGAGCCTATGGTAGTGTCTTGGATGGGCTTTTGGATTTCGTGGGCCTTTTAAATAACTTTTCTCAAGCCCTTTAACCTAGGTTTTAGATCTGGTCACTTAGCTACATGGACTTTAAAATTGGGATTTTTGGGCCTTTTGTATCTAGATCATTATTTAGAGCCTTAAGCTCAAGTCCACTTATCTTTTTAGACTTAAATCTAACATTAGACTTAAGTTTAGTCTACTTTTAACATGTTTATAGATCTGGACATTTTGGTTCTTAGGGCTATTAACACTATTCTTAAGCTTATAATCACTAACTAAGCTAGTCTAAGACCTTAACCATACTTTAGCCTATTTAACTTGATTAATAAAATCTTAAACCATACTTAACACTAATTAGACATGTCATTAAGCTACTAAACAAGAAATTCCAGATCTAGTAGTTCAATGAAAGTGGCAGCCAAGAGTTGTTTCTAGGACCAAACTTTCCATTTTCATGCAACACTTGATTTTTTTGGTGTTTTCACTTAAGTGACCTATATTTCTATTAATCTTAAATTATAATTACTTCATAAAAGTGTGTGGAAGTTTTGTAGGGGAACATATATGGGGTAGCATGCGTGGAAAACAAGGGTCTTATCAACCTACTTGAAGATATTCTACTAAAACTTACGTTACTCTACATTACTTGGTCTAATAATGTTATATCTTATACAAAATGTGGTTTTTCTTATACTTACCTTTGTTTTCCCTTCTTGTATCACCTTAAAACTTTTAGGAAGTTGCTGTAAAATAAGTTTTAACAAAGAAAACATTAGTATCTAACATTACCTTATAAGAAAACTAAGGAAAACCTAACCTAAACACTTACCAGAACAAGGTTGATGATGACTTTTATGGTGGTTGTGTATTAGGAGCTTGTGAGTGCGTATAGGTGTGTGTGTATACCAATAGGTTAGCTTGGGGTGTGGATGTGGCGTGAGACTTGGTGTTGAGTGATTTAGAGTGGTGGTGGTGAAGTTATGGTAGTTGATGCTAGGGTGGTTGGTGGTGGCTGAAGGAGGAAGAAAAAGGTGGTTTGTGTATTTGATTTTTGAGAGGACGTTTAAGAGGGTTTAAGAGTGTTTAGAAAATGAAAAGAATGAAGGGAGAGGAAGTGGGAGTGGCCGGCACAAGGAGGTGGAGAGAGGGAACAAACTTTGATTATTAAGGAAATCAAGGACAAGGTACAAAACGGGGACCATGTACTATTATGCTTTTTGTCAAATTGGATATGATCTTGTCTCCTTAAGGTATAAGATATTGTAAAAGGGGATTAAGAGTTTGTCTTTTGATCATTAATCATGTTTAGCTTGTAGCTAATTAAGATATAATGGGGTTGGTTATGGATGAGGGTAATTGATGGTGATTAGGTATGATTAGGCTAATTAAGTGCAATTAGGATGTGTTTAGGGTTTTGTTGGACTTTGACACTATACTTTTGCTAATCTAAATACCCTATATGTGTACTTAGGGTTTTTTTAGGGTTTGGTGTTCGTTTATAGTAATTTGATTTGCGTACGAGCTCGAAAGTGAGGGTTTGAATCATTTATTGTTATTTATCACTTGTATTGATCAATTTAACCTTACTATTAGTGTTTATTTATGACAATTAGGTTTTTGATCATTTTAAGGTTTCACTATCGTTTAAAGGTTTTTCAAGTATTAGAGTTCTTGCTCATTTAGTTAGGTTTTTAAGGCTTACTTTATTTAGGGTTTTAGTTGAATACTTAGGATTTGATTTCTTTACTTAGGTATTATTACAATGTTTGGGTGGTTTTAGGGATTATCCAAGGACTCTTTCATTTGATTCCTCTTTTGGGCAATCAAAATTTCGTAGGGCTTACAAACCCATAGAGATCAGGGTAACAATCTCGAATTTTTCTCCAACTGTATCTTCGAATTCAACAATAAGGATAGTTTCTTCTTTATCATTACCACTTGTAACTATTTCGCCGTTAGGCCCTTATCAATGATTAAATGAGTTATAAGGAAAAGGTTAAGAGAAAAACAAAGTAATATCATGCAAGCAAGTAAGGGCTAATAAGTTATATACCAACTATAAATGAGTTCCCATAAAATGTAATCTCATTATTTCTATGCTCTGTCTTTATGATCACTTTTCCAATACGATTTGAGGCAAATAGAGGTACATGCATTAGGTAAATGATAAAGATCTTCTGTTGAGCGAGCATATTTACCAAGAGGGTAAAAAAAATGAAATAAAGGAGACCAAGTTCAATACATAATATCCTTGTTGGATACAAGGGAGGGCATAGACAACACTAAGGTTGGTATAGGAAACAAATGCCATGGTTGAAATCAACATGAGAAGGAATCTAATGGTAGGCCTAATCTAATGCCATCTAATCCAAACCTTAGCAATTCATATAACTAAGTTATGCATGTGCAATTTTAGACATTTATCACCCCGTCATGTCTTCATATATGAGGGTAAAAAGAAACATGCAACTAAAGTGCAAATAGTTGTTTATGCTAAGCCATGACCGTAAAAAGAGGGAAGGGGAGGCAAAAATAAATAATAACAAAACGAAATAAAAAAGGCTCAATGTAGGCTTTTCCAAAAAGGCTAAAATAAAAGGATATACCTTATCACATGCCTTTTGAAGGATGGTATTGAAAAATAGAACATCAAGTTAATTTCCTTATACAATGACCTGGTAAGGTTTCTTCATAGTTTTCATTTTCCAACAAAACCCGCATGCATTGTCGTCAATATTGACATCTTCAAAACAAAATAGATTAATGAATGAGGAAGCATCCATCCACAGCCAATAGAAAATTCTGCCACGTTTAGAAATTGCAAGGCACTAATATACATTTACAGGAGTAGTGTAAGCTATTGTCTCTTAGGGAAATCCATCTCATAACATCTTTGATAGCAACACATGAGCTGATTTAAATGATTTTAAGATACTATAACAATTAATCATGATTTGTATGACATCAAATTCAAGACATATGAAAATTGAAGGGAATAAAAGGGAGGTTGTACTAAATATTTCCATTAATCTCATGATTAGTAGCTTGTTTTGACAATACAGAAAGTATCAGTGTACTGATTCATTGACACCGCTGCAACATACATATAATAGCAAGTTGGTAACATCTATGTACATTAATGTAGAGGCATGGTTTATGCTTTAAGTCGGAAGTAGTACATATATATACAATAATATAGAGAAATTGTCTATACTTCAAGTTAGAAGCAGTACAACAATGCGTTCTTATGAAGTATCCCATCAAAACATGAACAACCACAAGTTCCAATTGCTTCTATCTACGTTACTATCACATTCATGGAGCTTCATACATTCTTACTAAGTTTGAAATATAACAATTACTTCCAAAAGAAACAAAAGATCCTTATGTCATTGTAGAGGATAACAAGTCAACATATTCATGAACATCGAAGAAAAAAAGATGATCCACCAAACATCATCACCATCAAAGCTTATTCCTAATTTGCTACATGATGCACTACCATCCGGACATAGTCTAATCGCTCGTTGGGTGGCAGGTCATACAGTACAACGACCTTATATGGTTTTTAAGGAGTTTATCTAGTGCATCTAAGATCTCTCTTGTGTTAGGCCTTCAATGTCACGCTCTGAAACGGCAGAGTAGTAACAGCCCCATCATGTAAACCATCATAAGATAGAAGTTGGCCTTATAACCGCTATCTTAGACTTGATCTACAGAAGGCATCTACGACTAACCTGCTTTGAAGTGAACAGTTTGTAATTTAAATAAGTCGTTTACCTAAGAAAGTGAGAAAATTTATATGTATATGTATACTTTAATTCAGTTATTACATTATTCAAAAATGAAAAAATAATTCTAAAGTAAAAACTTAGACCTTAAAAATATGTGTTTATTCTTCAAATGTTTTTCCTCACTCTCCAGGATCCAGCAGTTGCTAGCTTCAGAATAGTTGTTGCCGCTTTTTAGCCAGCACCTGCACGACGTCTATAGGGATGTGAGCAACTACAGCTCCATAAGTTAGGATGGAAGACTTAAAACTATACCATAAACATAACAAGGTTCTCAATCAACTTATTAGGTACAATGCATGTGCAAGTAAATGCTATTGCACGATATTGTCTAGCCCGTCGTGAGATTAGAGAAATTGTGCCCGTTCTAATCCGGGTTAAGGAGTTGCCATTAATGCAATAGCTCACGACCAAACCCAGGCTTGTACAATGGAGACCTCGCTTCTCCCGCGGCTACCTTGGAACTATTAACTTCACTCTCGCCGCGACCTTCTCTCCTGTCACTTAGTTCGATTGAGGATGAAGAAGGGACCGATTGCAATCCTGCGCTATCCCTTTCGAAGGGGTTGGTATTTAGTCGGAGAGTCCTAAGTTCCCTTAATGGGTTGCCATGCGTGCCCGATTATGATTACTGGTCGTATATTTGATTAAGTCCAGTTTAGGGTGATCAATCATTTCATACAAATCATACAATACATGCCAGAGCAACAAACAAAATCATAGTATCACCCATAATCAAGCACATGCACACATCCAACTATCTAACAAGTACAACCAATTATAATCTTAAGCCTCCAAAATACAGCATCGTATTAATCCCAACTTACCTCGACTCCTCGCTCACTCACTCGAGGTCCGACTTGCTCAGGCCATCGTCGATCATCTCTATGATACAAACGTGGTTTCAGCTTTTCATATAACTATTATAGGTCCATTTTATCCTATAACGCCTATTGTTATGTTTTGTTTAGGGTTTAATATGCTTAATTATTTAGGTCTTAAGTCTTTTATAATTATTTTAGGTTTGGGGTTAGGTTCGAGTTCGGTTTCCACATCGATTTTTAAATTAGGTTCTAGTTTGATTTCTAAATAGTGTTTTATATTCCAACCCTAGAAATTCGTTTCAACTCATAATGTGAAATTAATTACATTGCTTCTCGATTTCCTAAATACCATCATTACCTCTAATTAGTATTTTATTTTACCTGGTACACTTAAATTCGAATTAGTGTACCGAATTCACTCCTAATGTGAGAAATTTTTACATTTTTCATATAATTACATAAATTCAAGTCTTCTATCGGTTTTATTATATATCCCTATTATTCATATAATATCAATTTTCATCCTAATATTTTCTATTTATTATATTTCCAATAATTATGTATTATATATTATTACCTATTATGTATGTAATACACTTCTACTATTTCTATCACTTTAATTATCATCCCTAAACATCAATTATCATTTCAAAATGTCTAAATTCATCTTAAATCAGATTTTACTCCTAATTTCCCTAATTTACAAAATTAACTTAATGTTAACTATTTTTTCCTATTACTCATTTACTACATAATTAACCTAATAACTACATTTAACACCCTAAATGCTACAAGTATCATACTCCATTAATTTCAACATCCTAAAATATATACTTATTCACTAAATCTGTAATTAACCATTTAATTACTTAATCAACCCTAAATTACCCATTTTATTCCTCATTTTAGGGCCTAAAAATTATCTAAAATTTTCTTAATTTGATTTTTGAAAACGGGCTTCATAGTAATGTTCTATATCATCTAAGTAATCTACACAAAAATTTTGAGCTCGAAACTACGCTCTTAAGGTCATTTATTTCAAAACCGAAATATGCTCGGTTTTGCACGATTTCTTAAGGACCATATATTACGAGACATATTTTTATTAAAATAATATTTTTCATAAAAACTAAATACAAAAATATTTCAGAATAACAAAATTCATAATTTTCTAAAAATATTTACTAATTTTAACAAAATTACATAAAATCGGGCTGGAAATCGGACTCACCGGTTTGGGTAGCTTCGGCCACCGTGGCCTTGTCAGCCGGCTTGGGCGCTGCCACCACTGTGTGGTGGTGGTGGCCGTCTACTCCCAGCTGCTCGTCTGGTGTAGGTTCCTTTTAAAGGCCTTAATTGTACAATTTTTCTTAATTTTTTTCTAACTCGAATTTTTCTCTCAATTTTCGCCTCTCCCTAATTTTCTTTGATTTCTAACTATCCAAATGAGCTTCTGAATTTTTTTTGCTATTTATAGAGCTTTAGTGCAATTATTGTGCATTAAATTGGACAAGACAATTACCTTATCCCTTAATTTTTGGCTTTTGTGTTGTCTAAATTTAATTGATCGATTTTTTTTTCTTATTTTTTCCAGCTGCCGCGACCTAATTCTGGATCATTCCTAATTTTTCCTTAATTAATTATGAATTTTCTTTAAGCATTTTGTATTATTTTAGCACATTTCGCGTATTTTAAGTAATTATGCGTATTTACACCTACATGTAAATTCATATATAGTACAAATAAATATTCCTAAATATTATTTAGGTTATTTTATGATTTTTAGTATGTATATAATTTATCTCTAGCGATTCGTTAATTATAGAAATGCATTTTACGTATTTTAGATAAATGACGAGTTATATACTTAAAATTTGGAATTTTTATAGTCTTTTATTTTATTACTTATTTTCGTAAATTCAAACTTACGGGTTTATTTTTACTAATATTTCTAGCTTTACTTTATAATTTAGGTTCGATCGAGTCTTTCAACTGATTGAAACCTCGAATGGTTAGTTGTGGGGCTTACATTCAATGCCACTAAGAAAGTTTCTCAATTGCGCCAAGTTCGCCGTTCTCTATTGCCAAAGTTTTCACCAATTCATGAACATAACTCTTCATTTCCTTCATTCCCTCCCCAAAACTCATAACCATGTCAGCCATTCCTTCCTTTGAACGCGTAACCCTCTTTCTCTTCAAATTAGGCCATGTTGTGCTGTAGCAGATAGATGGCTCAGCAGCTTTCTCTTTTGGTGGCGTGTCATCTTCAATGTCTTATGTCTCTACTTGCTCAATTTCTATCTCTTCAATTACGTCCTTGGTTGTTTGAGCATCTTAGCCCATGGTACGATCTTTATAGTATATCATAGAAAACTCAAATAAGTTACGCTACGGGGTAGCTTTGCAAAAAAGAGAAATAGGTGACACAGCAAACCATAATTAAAAGCATTCATCAACATCAATGAATATAGTGATATGTATGAACATGGTTTAGACATGCGGTAATTGGCAGGTGATGGGAATCAAGCTACAGAACCCCTGACACTTAGTCGAGCCTGAGGACTAGAGGGGCTGGTACGTCGAATTTTTATGTTTTAACCAACCCCTGTAGAAGTTGAGTACTTCCCTGCCGAAGCCGAGTACTTCCTTGTCGAATCACCTTTAATGCCGTACCGTATGACAGCCCATTATTCTGTAGTTTGTCGAGTAGATGAGTATTCTCTAATGCCGAGCCATACAATCACTCGGCATCATCTTTGCCGAGAAGCCAAGGGATAGAATCTGGATTGATTAAGCTATCCTTACTCAAATAAGCCCATCTGTCCGTACTTTTTGTCTACATCTCCTAACGATCTTGTCAATGTCGCATCGCTATGTGTATAGTATCACATGTAGAATTTATAGCACTAATAATTATTTTCCTTGTATATTCATTTTTGGCCTTTTATAACATGTACATTGCCCTCCCTAGAAAATGTCTTTTTTCTCTTTTCCCTTTTGGGCAAGTTGTCCTAGTTTGCAAGTCTAAATACCTTTGTACTTATAGTTGTAACACATTAGATAATCTTCAATACACTTTTGAGTACCTTTTTCTCTACGTAAACATTGTTGTTTATTCTCAGCATCACTCATATCCTTTCCCTTAAGCAAGGTTAGGTGGCGAGTAACCTTATTGGACTAATTCGTACATCACATTGAATTATGTCGTGAGTATGCAGAAGTTCCATTGGTGTATTATATCTTTTAGAACTATTTGTAATTTTTGCTTATTGTTTTCATGCTTTATTTTTACCCTTTCGAACTTTTCCTCATTAACTCTTTGCGAGCTTTCTGCAAGGTTGGACCCATTCAGCAACTAACCTTATCTATTCTTGGTTACGGTTCGTAACAGCAGGTCACGTAAGTATTAGTATTGATAGGATTAAAATGCCTAAGGTTTGAATAGGAAAAAAAACCAACATCGCAAGGACATCCTTTTGATCAAATAAATACACACATTATAATTTGATGACAAAAGAAAGCATACCTCTAGATATCGTCCCATACATGTTTCTTGGCTATGGCCATTTTCCTATTGTCATCCCATCTAAACCCACTAGTGGATCTCTCATATATCATGTCATACACAACGTTACAGTCCTTTTTCAAAGTCTTGATTTACAACTTTATGTTAAGCTTAGCCTCCAACCTACTGTTGGTAAGCTAATACTTAGCCTACTCTTTAACTCTTGTAAGTACCTTGACTTGAAGCCATAGTCAGCGTTGTGTGTCTTACTGTTATACAGATCCACCATAGCCACCATTAAAGCTTAGTCTTCTTGAATAGTCCACTTCTGCTTGGGCTGTTTGTTGGCCTTTGTATCGGGTTGTGTTGACTACACTTCTTTTATCTACGTTTTCCTAGATCAAACAGTAGTGAAACAAAAAAGAAGCAATGTATGAAGGAACCAATGTTGTAACTATAAGGTAAAATATATAACACCCGGTAGAATAAAAGTAGATGAGTTACCGTAAATTCATTGGCTATAATCATAATACATAATGCATTAATTCACATAAGTAGGATAGGCAGTATAATCCAGGTCTTAGAAGATAATAATATGACTATAAAATTAAAGTTGCAATAATAAAAGGAACTTAAGAGCCAACATGCGATTGTTATGAAAATAAAAAGTTACATATCCTAATCTCCCGTAGCTACCATCATAGTAATTTCATTTTATAAACTGACATCCTAAAGGTAATAGCTTCTATTTCTAGTTGTTCTCCATTCATTGAACATGTCTAGCTAATTACGACCTTCATGTGGACTACGCATCATTGTTCCCCAATGTCATGATTAAATCATCACCCGTATCCGCATTGTTATCCTTTGTATCGACCACTTCCTCTTCAAGGGGATCCTAGGACATTTCTACTCTTATGAAGTTATGAAGCAAACAGCATGTTAAGATAATATGGTTGTGGATCCTTACTAGATAAAATGATGGACTTCTTATAATACTCTACCTCATTTTGAGAAGTCTAAAGCACCTTTCTATTATATTGTGTGTAGAAGCATGTCTTAAATTGAACAATTCTTCGAGGTTTCTTAATTGATGACCATGACTCTAATACTATTCACTTAGATGATATTGTTGAACTCTCAAGGGTATGAAGAAGCCCTCACAATTCAGATAACCACCATCCACTATATAGTAGCATCCTATTTGAAGGATGGAATTATGGTTAGATCATTGGAAACATTTTCTAATGAAAGAAGTGCAAAGTTGGATAAATCGGGGAATATTACCCTAGGGAACTTGAAGGGTCTTCCGTCGAGTTATTGCATCCCGAAAAACCTTACTATCTACTGTAGACCCCTCTCATCCTGATAGAATGTACATAAAGTGCATGCTTGGGGTGCAAACACTCAGCACGTTGATTGCGATGTCATCCTTTTAGGTTCCATATCTTAGTTTGTCATTCATGGGCACTTTACTAGGGATATGTGTGTCATGCTTTGAAGTGGTAAAGTCGTAACAGCTTCGCTGTGCAAACCATTCTAAGATAAAAGTTGGCTTTATAACTATTATCTTAGACCTGATTTACACAAGACGTCCACGACTAACCCACTTTAAAGTAAATAGTTTATAATTTAAATAAATCATTTACTAAAGAAAGTAAGAATATATATATATATACACGAATTCAGTTATTACAATTAACGTTTACAATGTTTTAGCGTAATCTATTTCTTAGTTAATATATTATTCAGAAATGAAAGATTCTAAAATAAGAGCTTAGACTTTAAAAATTTATATTTTCTCTTCAAATGTTTTTCCTTACTCCCCAAGGTCCAGCGGTTGCTAGCTTCAAGGTAGTTGTAAGCCATTTCTTAGCCAGTACCTACAACGACGTCTATAAGAATGTAAGCAACCATAACTCAGTAAGTTATGATAGAAACTTAAAACTATACCACAAATACAAAGAAGGTTATCAACCAAATTATTAGGTGCAATGCATGTTCAAGAAAATGTCATCGCACGACATTGCCCGGCTCATCGTAAGATTAGAGAAATTGTGCTCGCTCTAATTTGGGTTAAGGAGTTGCCATTAATGCAACAGCGACCAAACCCAGACTTGTGCAATGGAGACTTCGCTCCTCCCGCGACTACCTTCAAACCATTGTCTTCACCCTGGTTGCGACCTCCTCTCCTGTTACTTAGTTCGACTAAGGATGAAGAAGGGACCCATTATACTATCCAGCGCTATTCCTTTCGAAGGGGTCGGTATTTGGTCAGAGAATCCTAGGTTTCCCCTAATAGGTTGCTATGTAGGTCCGGTTTATGGTTATAAGTCATATCTTTGTTAAGTCCAGTTTAGGTTGATCGATCACTTCATACAATACAAGTTAGAATAACAAATAGAATTATAGCATCACTCATAATCAAGCATATGTACATAGCCAACTATCTAACAAGCACAACCAAGTATAATCTTAGGCCTCTAAAATACAACAACTTATTAATCCCAACTTACTTGGACTCTTTGCTTACTCACTTGAGATCTGACTCACTCAAGCCTTTGCCGATTATCCCTACAATACAAACGTGGTTTCAGTTTGCTATATAACTATTATAGTAGGTTGGTTTTATCCATGCTTATTGTTATCTTTTGTTTAGGGTTTAATATACCTAATTATCTAGGTTTTAAGTCTCTTACAATTTTTTTAAATCATGTTAAATTTTGTTTTAGTTTTTGCATCGATTTCTAAATTAGGTTTTTGACTCAATTTTTAGTTAGAGATTTATATGTACATCCTAAGAAATCATTCCGACCCATAATGTGAAATTAATTGTATAATTTTTGGATATCCTAAATATCATTTTTAGTCTCTAACTAGTGTTCTAGTCTGTGTGATACACCTGAATTCTAATTTAATTACCGAATTTACCCCCGTTATGAGAAAATCTTACATTTTTCATATAATTACTCTAATTTAAGTTTCCTATCAAATTTATTATATATTCCTATTATTATCATAATATCAATTCTAACCAATATTTTCCTAATTATTAATTTCTTATACTTACATATTACACATTATCACCTAATGTGTACATAATATACACATCTAATATTTTTATCACTTCAAATATCATCTCCCAACATCAAAAAACATTCCAAATATCTAAATTCATCCCAAATCAGGTTTTGAACCTAATTACTCTAAATTACCAAATTAGCATAAAATTTATTATTTTTACCTATTACATATTTACTACATAATATGCTAATAATTACATCTAACATTTCACTGGCTACAAATAGCATACTCTATTAGATTTCAATATCCTAAAATATATAATTATGCATCAAATCAATAATTACCTATTTAATTAGTTAATTAACTATAAATTACCCATTTTATGCATTATTTAAAGGCATAAAAATTATCTAAAAATTTCAAAAATTGATTTTTAAAAAAGGGCTTTGTGGCACTATTCTATAACCTCTAAGTAGTTTATACAAAAATTTTGGGCTCAAAATTACACTCCTAAAGTAATTAATTTTAAACCGAAATATGCTTGGTTTTGCATAATTTCTTAAGGACTATATATCACAGGATATATTTTCATCAAAATAATATTTTTCCTAAAAAATAAATACAAAAATATTTTAGAATAACAAGTTTTATAATTTTTCAACTAATTTTGATATTTTTAACAATTTAAGAAAAATCGTGTAGAAATTAAGACTCACCAGAATTGGTGGTTTCGGCCACCGTCGGTGGCCATGAGTATGTTGGCCCACCTGGGCGCTGCCACCACCATGTGGTGGTGGTAGTCGTTTACTCCCAGCTGCTCGTTGGGTCTGAGTTCTCCTTAAAAGCCCCCAATTACACAGTTTTTTTGTAATTTTTTATAAAACCTTAATTTCTTCTTAATTTCACCTCTCTCTAATTTTCTAAAATTTCAGACATCTAAAATGAGTTTTGTAAAATATTTGGGGTATTTATAGAGGTCTTAGGAAATTATTGTATATTAAATTAATTTGACAATTGTCTTCTCTCTTCTTCTTTTTTTTTTTTTACTTTCTATTTGTTGTAATTTGATTGGTTGCTTTTATTTCTTCAATTCCAGATTGTCATGCCTTAATTATGGATTTTTCTTCATTTTTTCTGATTTTTATTTATTTTTTCTTAATTAATTATGAATTTTCTTTAATTATTTAGCATTATTTTGGCACATTTTGTATATTTTAAGTAATTACACGTATTTCTATCTACATGTAAATTTATATATAGTACAAATAAATATTCCTAATTATTATTTAGGTTATTTTATGATTTTTAATGTATATATAATTTATCTCTAGTGATTTGTTAATTATCGGAATACATTTTACGTATTTTCGATAAATAACGAATAATATACTTAAAATTTGAAAATTTTATATTTTTTATTTTATTACTTATTTTCTTAAATTCAAACTTGCGGGATCATTTTTACTAATATTTCTACTTTTATTTTATAATTTAGGCTTAATCGGATTCTTTAATCGATCAACCTAAATTTTACAAGCCAAACTCCAAATAACTGATCGTAGGTCTTACAGTGTATCTTGTCTAAAGCACCCAAGTAGTTCTACACGAGAAGCAAACCATTAGCATCCTGTATGGTGCAAATTATGTATGAACAATAAGAAAGTTAAGGGCATACCTTGAAACACCTCCAATAAGCATCTGAATACATGTCGAAAATTGGTTTAGGCTTTTTGAGCAATCGATCACTAAGACAAAGCGTTGCATTCAGAACGGTATCGAAATATCAGTTGATTGTTGCATCGAAAGTCTTGAAATTATGTTTTATAACCCTATTCTTTGCATGATGAGCGAGTATGTGCAAGAACATAGTTACTTGCTCATCAATAAGCAAATGTCTACTATTCTTTAATTGTCCTATGGCCTCTAACATCTCACATAATTTAAAGAATGAATGCCTATCTAGTAGTATTTGCTCGGTACATGTGATGTCATTTCTATAGACCAACCTCCTAATGTATTCATGGTGTTGATAGAAATTCAATTGGTACAATCGAATATGGGGATGATACGAATGTAATGACCGAGCACATAAATGGAACATAACATGATATGTAACTTCATAATACTCCAACCATAAAGTTAGGACGAAGCATGCAATTTTTTTCCTCTTCCATAGTTCATTGTTGTGCAAAGTCAACTCATCATCCATTGTAATACATCTCATACATATCAATTATGGGCAAGGATAAAAAGAGAAATTCAGAAGACATGCAACTACATACTTTCACCATACTCAATTCTTATCTCAATCAAATATGTTCAACCCCTTCTTCTTATAATAATTAATAAGTACTCCTCATTAGTTTGTTGTAAGGAGGTTTTGCATTTGATAAGGAAATATAATTTCATATAAATTTCCTATTTAACATTTCAAGATTTTTACTTAACAGTATTGCTGGACTAAATTTGTCTTTTTAAATTAAATATGTAATATTCATTCCTTTTCTAATGATATAACATAGAGAAACCTTAAGCTACCATATAGTAAGACGTTCAACCACATTATAACACCAAGATATGTATATTCAAGAAAAATACAATAGATGGGAATCCAAACATTAGAAGACCAGCACTACTAAAATGAGATGTAACATTAGTAGGAAAATGAAGTCCATTGTAAAGGATTCAAATGTTGGAGTAATAACAAGTACTTAGCAAGAATCACCATTTTTTTTTCCTTCTTTAGATATTGCCAACTAGGTCAAAGTTAGAGAAAGTTAATAATTTGGAAAGTCAAGCAACGTGTTAATAGATAATTGAAAGCTCAAAGGGCACTAAAGAGTATGAACTAGGCCATACTTAATCTTTTCCCCCTCCTCTTCTTTATTCTGATCAATAGGTTAATAGCTTTCATTCAATAAATCTTAACCAATTCTCTATGATGCCATAGTAAAAGAAACGAAATATATATCAAAAGTGGCACATAATTCTAGGAGTATCTTCAGCTTTACACTAAGCAATACCTCTCAATTTCCATCCTCTTATCAAAGTAGAGGTTAAAGTGTAGTAGAACTAACATAAATTTTACATGCCTCTCCTCTTAATGAAGAATTGATTGAGCAACTGTTGTAAGATGGATTTTGTGGTCATCAATAGTTGCAATAAATTTTTCCTAGACAAAATTTTGATTCGAGATATTATATTGCATTGACACTACAGTTCAATCAGAAAAAACTTCAACCTAATGTAATTCAAAAACAGGTCACAATGTTTCTTACCTTGGCAAAGACTCAGAATTTGAAAAATCGATGCATATATGTAGCATAATCATCAAATGATAAGAGATAGGAAGTTTTCATTCGCCAATATCAAGCTACAACTATTTAGGTCCTCTGACTCCATAATAAGAAAGGGGGCTTACAAACACCATGCTTAAAGCATCTGATTCAAGGCAAAGCAAAACATAAATGCAAGCATGACCTAAAGTTTACAATTTCATCAAGCTTTGTAAATCAATAAACTACGATCCAATCCTTTCCAAGTTTTAAATAGATTAGTAAGCAATGCAAAGATTTATCTACATTAAAAACAAAATGCAATATGGCAATGTGAATCACCAACACAACTTCCAATTTTGTCTTGAAAAGATATAGCAATTTACTAACATCAAATATCAAACTGCTATGGACTACATAATCAAATGTCTAAGTGGCATATCTAAGAATTCTATTGTAGCAAAGAAAAGCTAAAATTTTTTAGGTTTTGAGCACAACGATGGAATTTAAAACAACATCTTCCTCTACCAAAAAAGAAAAACAGAAATTAAAATTAACAAAAAGGAGACTGCATGATAGAAATTTTAACTCTAAAATAGCATCATAATCATAATGCATTAAGCAAGTTAAGGTTAATTAGGCCATTGTTAACCCATGAGTGCTCCAAAACATGCATCATAATCATTTGCTTTTCCTTTGTAAGTCCTTGGTTGTGGGTAGTGAGTGACGACGAATTTGAGCTGCAACTGTATGTGTTGGAATGGCTGATGAAAGGGGGATGATGATCTTCTTACCTTCGCGGATATGTGGATTAAGGTTTTCCTTAAGTGGAGTTTAGTATCGACGGATGAATAGCTAAAAGTAAGGAGTGTTGAAAGTAGTTTGATGAATTTATGTAAGGGTGGAAATTGTCAATATTGATTTTTAACAAGGGTATTATGGGGATTAAAGCAAGGAGAAAGAGGGGGAATGCGGATTTATTGGGTGGCAAAAGAGAAATGTGGTTTTATGATTCGAGAGAAAAGGGATTCTGTAGAATCCATATTTTTGGTGGCCAAATGCAAGTGAACATAGGTATATGAAGCTGCTTGGAGAATTGGGTTGGAATGGAATTTACATTCTCAAAATTGAATGTACCGTAAATCTATAGACTTTTATATACTTGCGCATTTCAATGTGAATTTAGAATTATAGGTTAAATTAGGTAGGATTGGTTGCACATTTTTATAATTTCTAGATTCGATTACACTTGTTATTGATATTTTCACAATTTTTAAAGATTATTATGTATGTAGTACTACTTATGGGTAATGTATAAAGGATATGGATTCTTACATGTTTCGGTATGAATATGAGGCTTTATTTAGTAACTTTCCTAGTTAAGAATAGGTTATAAAAATTTAAAATTTTCTGAATCTTTATAATAATTAATTCCCATCTTGAAATAGGCTTATCAACCATGTATGTTCCAACGGGTTCCAAAGAAAATAATAAGAAAAGAACTCAAGTTTCAAATTCGTTATGTTATTGGATGTTGAACTTATGAGCTCCCTATGTTGTAATATGTTATTCTACTATTACTACTACTTCCTCTTCCTCAATCATTGTGTAGTCCTCATCTTATGATTTATGTAGAGAATTTTGAGGTGGATTCCGATCTTGGAAAATGTAGAGAATTTTGAGGTGGATTTCGATCTTAGAAAAAGGCTATTTTTATAGCTATCTAAGGCATATTGATGACTCTTTTCATAATTAATTTTCTTGGATGCACTGAGAATATTCGAGGATTAAGATTTAGATGAAATACAAAAATAAAAATCAAATTTGTTTCTCCTTGCTCACAAAGTATTTATTCCAATAATTAGTTTTCTTTAAGTTTCATAATCTTTGATAAAATCTCCATTTATTTTGCATTCATCTCTAAAACATATCAAAATGATCTATAAAGTGGAAGTAAGTGATTTTAATTTGATCCAAAATAAGAGTGAGCAAATAACTATATTGTATAAGATATTCCTAAGATTCTACTCCATTGAGTCATATGAATAATGAAGACCTTGAGAGACCTACTCCTATAGTGTTGAGTACAGGTATGGTGTTAAGGTTATGGGTGTTCGAAGTTTGATTTGGTTGGGTTTGAATCGAACCAAACAAAACCACGTTTAAAACAATCGATTTAAACTCATTAAATCGAATTGTTTCTAACTATTCAGGGTTTTAAATCGAACTCTTTAAATTAAATTGATTTAATCCCATACTTTATTCACTTTATATTTGCTCACCCTTGATCCAAAGAGATATTTCTTTTTATGGTACTTACTACTCATATCCCTTGTCATGTAAATAAATTTTTAATATAATAGTTTATTAACCCAAGAAGACCTAATAATACATATTTTTGAGTAAATTTATTATTTGAGTGTGGGAATATTTGCATCTAATATGTCTTTGCATTATTCAAGATCAAATTAAACAATAAATTTATGCATTCCTTTTATTTTTTCGGTATCGATTTTGTTGTACCTTAACCTTTCTAAATTTTATATGATTTATCATTTGAAAATGATCAATTTTCTCTTTTAAGAGGTTCATTTGTAAAATCGGCTAAATTATAAACTCTAAGAAAGATTTGGAACTCAATTGATTATAGGAATGATGCATTGTCAAAAGATGATAGACTAAATAAGCATTTTATTTCTCCTAAATTTTTTTTTTTTAAAAAAAAGTATAATTTAGGGGGAAAAGTTCATGTTTTATTAGATGTGAACAGCCCTAGCTGGTGCCTTTTTCTCTCGCCGGCATGCCTTGCCTAAGGTAGCCTTACAAGAAAACGGTTTGGGCATCACGAGATTGCTTGCCCCCTTTACTTAGCTTGTGTTTGATTCTTTTGCCTTTAGAGGATTCCTTACTCTTTGAAGTCCTCTTCAAGTAATCCTTTTTGCCATGACACTGCAGCCATTGTTTACGCTTTCACATCTCAATTGGGTTCATTTTCCTTGTCGATTGTACATGTCGACATGTCCCAGCACCAAGAAACCAACCCCCATTTCACATGGACACCGGATTCACAGCCTCATGAGCAACGAACTCAGCTGCGTACTTCGGCAGAACCACAATCACTCCTGCAAGGTCGAACTTGGCGACCGCATCGTGCTTCCAGGAGGCGAAATGAACAGCAGCAGCCAGACCAAACTCGCGACCTGAACTTTCCACATGATGATGGTACGGGAACTTTGCCACCGAGTCCACAATCACTTCCTCAAGATCAAACTCGGGAATTAGGTCGTCCTCGTCGAGGACAAGATGAGCAGCGGCCACGCCATAATCATGAGTCTAACTTTCCAATTCACGATGGTCTGCAAGGCACTTGGCCTAAGCGGCAACACCGGCCAGCAAAACAATACCGACCTCCATTCCAGTGCCGGCAAACTTCCCCAACTGAAGATCAACAGCGATCACCAGAAGGTGCACCGGCACAACCGCCAGGACAACAATTGTCCCCACCTCCTCAACGCAGAGGACGCCGTGATCATGACCAAGATGATCAGCAACAATATGTTCGAACTCCCGCACCTCAAAAAACCAAGTTCATAACATGGTGTTTAGCTGCCTTTTGTGCAATATTCTGGGTCCTTGTAATTGTTGGTGGCTTGATTGTCCTCATCGTTTACCTTGTCTTCCGTCCACAGATACCACGGTTTGACATACCAAGCGCCACCCTCAATGCAGCATACCTTGACATGGGCTATTACCTCAATGCAGACCTCACCATACTGGCGAACTTCACGAATCCAAACAGAAAGGTCAGTGTGGACTTTAGCAGTGTGATCTTTGAAATCTACTATGGGGGTATCGCAGTTGCTACCCACTACATCCCACCATTTTCGGTCCCAAAGGCTACCAATATGTTCGCAAATGTCGAATTCATCAGCAGTCAGGTTCGGCTTCCGTTGAAGGAAAGCCGACGCCTTCAGCAGGAGCTTGAAAGCAATCAATTGGTGGTGTTTGAAGTGAAGGGATTGTTTCGAGCTCGGTCTAATCTAGGGAGTTTCTTAAGATACTCCTACTGGTTGTATGGCCATTGCTCCATAGCAACGGGTGTCCCTCCTGCTGGAGTTATGAGGGGAAGCAATTGTAGGACCAAACGCTGAGGAATTTTCCATATGATAGTTTGCTTGCAAATGAACTCGCCAATGCGCTTGTCCTTTTTCGCATGATGAAATTCATATGGCTTTTATTCTTTTTCTATTTCTTAACCATAAACCAGCAAATACAACGTAGATTAATTCTATTGAAACGCAGTTCACTGTGAGATCGTTCTGCAGCTTCAATACCTTCTTTCTGCCATGGATTGTAAAAGATTTTGTGCTTAGTGGAAAATTTAACAATACAAGAGCCCCACCGTACCATGTCGCTCGAGTGTCTCCTCCTAGCTTTGGTTACCCTTTGTGTTCCGTCATTGTGTCTTGAAGGGTAGAGATTGAATTTTATTGCCGTAAAGAAATAAAGGCCTATCACGTAGACAACAGTCAAGCTGGAGTAACGCAGAAAAAATAGTTGAAATGAAGCTTCTATTTCATCTTAATTGATATCATCAATAGATATAACCAATATTACCAAACTTAGGTTGATCCTTACAATCCAACCTGATTTAACCTTTGTTTAACTACGGTTCAATTGCGATTCAACCTCCAATCCAACTCGGTTTCATCCCTTAATCTTTGACCTTATTGCATGCTCAAGTCAACCATTCGAACCAAATATGAGAAGTGAGAAACCTTGTTCTGATCAGAGAAATCAAAGTTTGATGTTCTCGCCCTTGACCTCAACCTACTCTTCACTAACAGTATTAGCTCTCGCCTCAAAGCCACCAAGACCAACAAATGGCCAACATTGGATATTTTGAGCACGAAGTCAGAAGTAAGTCGAGACCGGTCTGAAATAGATCACATGTGAAGTTGATTATCCGCTTGGACTAACCCAATTTTTCTAGAGAACATGATATACACCATCTTTTCCCCAAAATTACTTGAAATGCTTATTGGCCCAGAATTTGATTGTCATAACAGCCACTCTTCTCAACGGAGACCAGTGCTTTTCTTATAACTGATTGTAATACCTACAATTACAGGCAGGATCTTAAAGAAAGCATGTGGTGCTTTCCCTCATAAACCCAAGTAAGGTTAAAAAAATGGATATGACAGTTAACGAGACAAATTTTAAATAAAAATAAAGCTTCCCCTGGCAACGGGGATATATCTACAACAGCACAACCGATGGCTATTTGGGGTGTTGTGGGCAGGGGGTTTGTTTGTTAACTAACGAAGAGGGGCCTTGCATAAAGAAGAAACTTGGAACCCCTCGTCGCCTCCCTCCTTCTCCTCGAAAAGTTCTAAAACCAAATCGATCTCTCTATTCTCCTTCACCGCACCAGGCAAGGGATAGTGTAGACACTACAGAGACTCGCCGGTATGCCAGCATATCCATCATCTTAAAAATTTTCGGTAATAATCCCTGGTAAAGAAGGGATGCCGGAGGGCTTCATGGGCAGATATTCTTTCGGCAGGGTTGTACCTTAGAAGACCTTGCAAAAGGTCAATGAGATCCCCAGCCGAGTGATCAACATGTTGCATTACCAGATTCTGCCAAAACAAAATTTACTGTCAGAATTAGGCACAAATTAGAGGTTCAACAGGCTCACGTTAAGCACCAACACTCAAATTTTAGAGAGTAAAAGAAACAAACTGATGAATAAAATAACAGGTTAACCTGTAGACGTGGCAGCTTAAGAACAGATTTTATGCTTTCCCGAGATGTTGCCCCTTCTGGCCAGTGCAGTCTACCCCTCCTAATATATTTCTCGGCTTGCCGGCTAACCAAAAGTCAATAAAAAAGAGCCTCATAAGGACATGGCAATAGAAGTTAATTTTTAAACGCTAGATATGAAAGTAATATAGCAAGTACTTGACTCTTTTCAGCATGTGCGGTGGCAAAGGGCCCAAAACCCTCTCCATCATGGCCAGATGCTCTAAATTTTCATGTGTCTGAAACAATGCTTCTCCCTGCACACAGTTGTCTTCTGACATTTAGCATGAATCAAATCCAGCTCTCTAGTTAGTAGTTACAAGCCAATAAAACCATTCAGATCATTTACCGAGCATAGTTCTACAAGTATGCAACCAACACTCCATATATCACATGGATAACTCCAACCAAGACCTGAATGAAATAGAACATTGGCATCGAGTATAAAACTGAGGCATAAATCAATTAACAGAAGAGAATGAAAATTGAACAGAAAAACACATGAGCAAATATTTACCAAGAATGACTTCAGGTGCTCGGTAGTGCCTTGTAGAAACAATATAATTATGAACTTGATGCCCATAAGCAGTGCTGCCAAAATCAATGACCTTTATCGAACTTGATTTTGGCAGCCTCTTATAGTGAGTTCCATCTTTAGGTGATCTAGCCAAAATCTGCATTAGCAAAAATTTATACTTGAACCAGAATGATACTTGAATGAAAGAAAGGAAAGCAGCTGGTATTTGAAATCTGTCCTGAAAGATTACCCAAGAAAGAACAAGAAACACAAGGAACCAGAGCCAGAAAGGAGATATAGTCCGGCACCTTTACATAATCTGATGAAACAAAAAGGATGTTCTCTGGCTTCAGATCCGTATGGATGAGGTGCATATGGTGCATAACTGTAGGAAGTTTAACAATAGTCAATAAAGCAAATCAAGAACAAAAGCACTTACAACAGAGTTCACAAGAAAGAAATTGAGACTGCATCTTCTACCATAATGCATAGTTAACAGCAGAGTTTGAGAACAACAAAACACGTTATTCTCAAAACTTAGTCCTCAAGAACCAAAAGAAAAAAATTTATATATACATATTGCTTGATAAATTCTTTATGGATGTGAGAGAGAGAGAGAGAGAGAGAGAGAGAGAGAGAGAGAGAGAGAAAGGAACTCAAGGGATAAAAACAACACACATGCTACACATTCCAAAAGTTGTTTGCCGAGCTCTCGGACAAGATCAACTGGAAATGGGCGATAATTATTTTTCCGAAGAAAATCATATAAGCTTGGTCCAAGCATCTCAAACACCTGTTAGTACCATCCCAAATAATTGACCGGTTTTAAAAACCTAAAAAACAAAGCTTATCAACAAATTAAATCATGAGTAGCAGCCAAATATGTACTTACAATGCAGATGTGATTCCGGTAGTCAAACCAATTCTGTATCCGAACACAACTAAAAGGTTTAAGGAAAAGAAAAAGATATAGTCAGGATCCAATATAGGATGATAGAGGAGGTAAGATGAGATGAGAGGGACAGCTACACACCGAGAACCAGTTCTATCATATCTTGCAAGCAATTGGAGAACATCTATCTCTACCATTGCTGCTTCACGGTATTTTTTAATACTGCGAACAACTTTGATGGCAACCATCTCTTTTGTTTCTCCATCCCAACATTCCAAAACCTGTCCAAAAGTGCCTGCAAGGTATGCCATGTTTGTCAGAATGATTGGATGTGATCCGCTAAAATTTGTGGAACCACCATGGCATCAATACGAACCTTCACCAATTTTCCTGTTGATCTTATCTGCAAGAGTAAAACCAAAAATGCATGAGTAAGCAGACTAATAACTTATCCAGAGTGCTTTTGCAAATTGCAAATGAGGAGGAATAAATTTTTGCACGCAAACAGGAAAAAGAAAAATACGTCAAAAAAGGTGAAAGAGTAGAAATAAAGTTGCATATAGAAGTTGGAAATGAGTGGAATGCAGGCATCCTGTAAGAAATTGAGAATGTAAAAGTGAAGATGCATCATTGCTAAGGCAGGACATAGGTAGGGAACTTCTGACACTGTTACTAGCTGAAGCATGTACACGTACTGGGAAAGAAGGAAAAAAAAAATAAAAAGAAAAGAAGAGTTGAAAAAAAAAAACACAAAGGATTGAATAGGAATGGTTGTAGACATGGATGTTCAAAACTATCAGTATCCTTCTTTGAAGAAAATACCAAGCAAACTGAAAAGAAATGAATATACAGGATTTCATTATACTACTGTATCAATGCTGCAGTTATCTATTGAAAGTCCCAATAATGATTAAGTGAAATTACAGCGGGAAGTTAAATTCTCTCCAACCGAAAACACGTAATGCCCGTCCTTGTCATCATCTCGCCATGGTGGGGAGCCTTTTTGATCCAAGCCTTTTAGAAAAAGACTAGCGTGGTCCGGAAGTACCCTTGGAGGTCCATAGCTTGTAACATTTCCAAGCTCTTGTCCACAATAAACTCCTGACTGAGCCTACAGACAGGCATCCATTCACACTCGACTGAACAAATAATTAATCCAAAACCCACCCTTCCCCACAATTATCTAGCTTACATATTTAACTCCATAACATTCTTCTCAACAAGTAATTCCAACAATTTAAAAAAAATAAAAAAGAAAGAAAAAGGAGCACATACAAGAGCACAGCATCTTTTTCAATAATTAACCATATTATAAATGTCAAATCCAGAAACGTAAATGCCGGACACAGTCAATTGTAAGCAGATACAAAGAATTTTCATAGTACAAACTGATTCAAATTTCTTACTTAACAAAAGTACCATACAATTTTTAACCAAACAACACCTATTTAACAACATCCGACTATGAAACATACCATAGCAAATTCTAAATCAGCAGACCACAGTTTCATAATCCCTAAAAATTATACCTTTCATATAACATGTTAACAAAATTTCTAGATCATAATATCCAATCAAAACCCAGATCTAAAACAAGAAACTTTCACAAAAATTAAACACCCAAAACAGAAAAATTCAAAATTTCAGCAGAAAAATCGTATTTTGATCAACCTAGACAATCAATAAAGCAATTAGATTTGAAAATGATAAAGAAAGTAATTATACCTTCGGAATAGAGGATTCCCAAGCTAACCTTGGGCGTTTTCTAGGTCGACGATCCATGTGCATGTGAGGAAATTCAGATACGTAATCCATTTCCATTCGAATTCAATCGATCAATCATAACCAATCAAATCGATCGCGAGATCGAAATTAAATTTTACCATCCTTTCCAAACCCTAATTCAGGAGCTGATGAGAAACGGAAGAGGATACACGTCCACCGTCGGACTGGAATGACTCTGACTTGAACTAGGCCTGGTTCGAGTCCAACCCTGGTTAGGTTAGCATAATTCCCGAGGTTCTACTCTGAATATACTTATAATTGAGAGCGCATGGTAATTGATGGATATGTTTGTGTTACAGGACCAGGACCGCACGGCATGCCCACTCTTCACGAGGTTGGTGCTTGGGCAGTTGGGCACTTGGGCTTGGACCAATGGCTTTTCTCCCCCTTTTCTTGAGCTGAGATTGGTTAATGGAATGGATCTGTGGTTAGGGGTGGGTATTATAACAAAATATGTAAATCAAACCGAAAATCATTTTTAATCGGTTCGGTAGGGAATTTCCAAAACGAATCAAACCGAAATTTTGAAGTTTATTGAATGGAGCCAAAATTGAAAAAACTGGACTGATCCATTAGGAAGAAAAGATATATATATATATATATATTAAAAAAATGATTTCCAACCCGGAAAAATTATTTTTCATCCAAAAATAATTTCCTGCTTTCCTCCATTTTTTAATTTCTTTCTTCCAATTCTTTTCGTTGTTGGGTAATTTTCTTATCTTTTAGGCTTTTTGATTTTGTAATTCTTTTTTATTTTCTTTACTTTATCTTTTATTAAACAAATTATCCTAAAACAAAAGATTTGAAAAAATTGGATAAAAACAGATCTCTATATTGAGTTGAGTCAAACCGTGAATACCTATATATATAACTCCAATATCTAAGTAAAGACTTTGTATAATATCTCTAACAAACTAGAGTGATGTCAATTATGTTTGGGAAAATTACATAAGAGAAGTTAAATATTTAATGATAAGTTCAAATAAGGATATAGAATCTCCAATAGTTAAAATAAATTATCAACATTACAATACATAATTCAAATAGAAGATTTCATTATGACACTAGTATAATGCGGTTGATATGATCTGATGTGACTATTATTTGATAAGTAGTGTTGATATGGCATTGATACGGTGTTTACAAGTCAATTTTTCACAAATAAAAAGAAAAAGAAAAAAAAAAGATAAATAATGTATATAATTATAAAAATTTGAAAACTATCTAAAATTAAAAAATGAAAGAAAAAAGGAAAAGAGTGTAAAAATTAGAAATCAAATAATGTAATTATAATTCAAAATGAGAAGAAAACAAAGGGACATGCTACCCTAACTTGGGTAGCTAGTTTAGTCAAAAGAATCAAGTTGGGAAGTGGGTTGTTTGACCACATAAGCTTGGGGTATTGTCCTTGAGCCATAATTTCGAAGGAAAAATAAAAGAAAAGAAAACTACATAAGTTAGAGATGTTAAATGGTCGTGCAATCTATTTAGTTTTCTATTCTTTGTTTTTTAATAAATATTGTTGTTTGTGTTGGTCGATCATAGCCATAGGTCTTTTAAAAACCCTACTTTTGTAAGTGACTCTTGACCATTTAGCTTACTTTGGCCAAACCAACCACCCCAACATTAGGGTGTGGACAGTGGTCATTTAGAAAGTTCTTTTTATTTATTTATTTTTTTTTTGTTAAATTTTATTATTAATTACATTAATTATATACATAAATATATTGTTTAATTTTACATTTCTGCACTTAATTTCCTTTTTCCATTTCTTATCTTTTAGATTTTTTAATTTGTTATAATTTTATATTCATTTTACATATAAAAAATTGACATGTAAACCTTAATGTCATGTCAATATCATTAGCTCGATACGAACTATATTATATCACGTTGATAGTGCTATAATAATGTTATGATAAAATCCTTTATTTCAGTCATTTAGTTTAACGTTGATCATCTATCTTAACTACTTAAAAGTTGAATCTCTTTTTTTCTATATAATTTTCGTAATCATGGTTTTAAGAGTGGTTTTTATTTTATAGAGAACGATTTTTGGCAATTATGATGGAAATGAATTTTCACATAAGAACTCCTTCATGGCTTTGTGAAGATGGTTCTCTAAGTAGATGCCAGGCACACAATTTGCATAAAAGGAATAAGAATGCGGCATTTTACGAATGTGCTTCAAATTTCCATCTTATTGTAGTTGTTTTGGACATAAAAAATTGGAGAATCTACCCTTTAACTCTAGTAAGTGATTAAGCAGTTTACACACCTGAAGGAACATACACATCTGTATATTTTAGTCATTAAAGATGGCTTGTTAATGAATCTTTTTCACTTCGATTTGCATTGCCAAATCAAAGTTTGTATAGATAGGTGAGTATGCTAACTGCATTAAGAAAGAGCACTTGAAATCATTGCTATTTTAATTTCATTACCATGTAGAAAACAAGAAAATGGGGTATTTAAAAAATTCCACAATGCAACAAAATGCAAAAGTAAAATAAATAAAAATAAAAGCTACTTTTGTTTCTATAAGGTGGCGTTTTTAATCAATTATTTATTTATTTATCATTCAATGAAAAGAATTATTCATTTATAGTTATTATGGGAAAAGTAAACTTTTGATTCTGGATATTTACCTACTTTTGTATTTAAGTCCTCGGCCATTTCTTTCTTCTATTTAAGTCATCAACATTATGAAAACTTTATAAAAATAGGACTTTTGTTAAATCATAACATATGTTAGCTTCTAATTGGCATTGGTTGATCGATAATGATGATAGGGGTTTGCACAATTTTTTTAGCTCATTTTTTCATTCTTTTAATTAATTTTTAAAATTGTAATATATTCACTTATGTTATTTAATTTTATTTTTTCATTACATTAAGGAATTAAATATATTTAGTATCATTAATGTATTAAATTAATTATTGTATTTTAATTTGAAGCTAACATTATCATGCATAAGTAAAAAATTAAACAACGTTTTTAAAATGTTAAGGGTTCAAATGAAAAAAAAAAGAGGTTAAAGGCTTAAATAGAGAAGTTGGTAAATACGAAGGATTAAAAGTTCACTTTTTCCTTCAATCAAAATTTCTTGATCAACTTCACACCACATACTTCATATAATGCACATATTTGAATGCTAAAATATAGAGATATGGGTGATATAAATTTAGTAAGTACTAAGTCAAAAAATCAAAATTATAATATCTTATAATCATTTCTTTTTTCGCCCCAAGTGGCATTGCGAGGTCTAATTCTCCATAAAAGTAAAGGCATAAAATATAGATGATGCGCCTTAGAGTTCAAGTTATCACTAGGGTTTACCGTAAAATAATGATGGGTCTTTCGAAATATCAAAGAAAAGTAAAGAGTTGGTTAGAACTTCTAGTAACTTTGTGAACTTATCTACTAGATGTGACTTATCGATAAACACTACACGACTTAGGCCTCCACTTGATATTACACATAAGCAAAAGACTAAGGTCTACTCAACATTAACCTTGAGCTCCTAATAAGATTAGATAAGAGTATTGGGTTTTTTTTTTTTTTTTTTTTTACAGGAATACAAAGAAAGCAGAATATTCATTAATGATAATAATATGATGATGTGTGGCTTGCAAAATAAAGGGACTATTTATAGTAAGTTCATATGGTAGCAATGAAACATACAAAATTATGAAAAGCATAAAATGTAAATAAAGATTCCTAGTATAAGCTAAAAAGGGTAAAAATGATAAAGAACAGAAAGCGAATGTAGTACAGTTGTCAGAAAATTAAGACAAGTAGGTCATTGTGGTTAGATCCATACTCTAGGGAAGATACATATTGAGGTCGGGTTGTTGGGTGAAGTAGTTAGGTTGGCAGCTCTATTCGGGTTGTTCTTCTGCAAGGGAAGTTCATGATTAGAGCTCAGAGTCAGGAGGTCAACTTTAGAATTCTATAATAACAACTTGACATCAAGGCCAGTAGTGATGTAGAATGAAGTATGTTTGAGCTGGTTATGTACAGAGTTCATTCATCGGCCATCTTAATAAGGGAGTTTGTCATGAGTTGGGTATGACCAGAGTACCCACTTAACCAATTCCTACAAACCTTAAAGGTGAGCGTAAATGAGAGGGCCAAAGGTCGGTAGCCTATTAGCTCCACGAGGTTACTGAAGATTTGACTTCAAATCTTGTTCATCTTTATCCTTAAGTATATATGGTGTGAGGTCGGCAACATTAAAGGTTAGTGACACCTCATATTTGTTTGGCAATTTCGACTCATAAGCATTGCCATTAACCCAGTGAAAATTTTGAAAGGACCGTCTGACATGGGTGATAATTTACTTGTTCTCTTGTGTGAGAATCTTTCCTTACTGACGTAGACCTAGACAAGGTCTCTTGGGTGTTAAGCTCTATTTTGATTTTCTTTAATTTAACCAATATTAAGCTAAGTCTGCTCAATATAAGTTATTCGATATAAAATTAAGGAAAAATATTTTTCTTTAAAAAATGTTAAAAAAATGTTGGAAAATAACTTGGAGTCGCCAACTAATTAATTGGTAAAAAGTCAAATCATGATTTTTAGATAGCAAAACCTTAATTTCAACATTAATTTATGGATTTTCTAAAAAATTAAATTTTCAAAAAATTTAGCTAGAAAAACTAAGAGTCTAACCTATTAAGACCAAGTTACTTTGTAAAAGTAAAAAAAAAAAAAACTAATGGGCTTTTATTTTTATAATTTTTCTAAAGATATCAAAATATACAAAAATACAATTAAAATTATTTTTTAAAATAATTTTTAGCATAAATTTTCAAAAAGAGATTTTATTTTTTAAATGTTTGCTCTGGAGGTGCCTATATATCCACTGGTTGAAATCTAAACAACAAAGTTTTATTTCTTAAAAAAAATTTAGTAGGTTAATTCTTTTTAATTTGAAAATTGAGCCAGATTTACGTAAACTAAATCTTTTAAAAAGACTCCAATTAATATTTTTTATTATTTAAAAAAAAAACACTACGTGCCAAATTTATTTTTCTAAAACCCTAAATACAAGATTTATACAAATCTACTAAGATATGTAATTTAGATACATATCTTTACTAAAGATATGAATATATGAATTTTGAAGAAAATATGCAACTAAATCTAAAAATCAATTTTTATAAAAAAGATGCAATTTTTATGAAAATAGATGCAATTTATCTAAAAATGTAATTTTAATAAAAGTATGACATGGTTGGAATTTATGAAGATTTACTTTCTAAAACAAAAACCTACACTAAAAGACAAAAGAAAGTTAGTAAAATAACACTATTAACTAAATAATTCAACTAAATAAAATAATAAATAATTAAAAAAAAAAACCTCACTCACTCAGATGGGTTAAATTTAGGGGAAAACTTACGTGGGTTATGGGATTGGATTGGTACTGCTTGGAGCTACTATTCGTTAGGGAACTATTGTGATTATATGAAGCTACTGTCGTGGTGATGCTATGCATGGCTGCTGCTATTCTTCGAAAATGAGTCTGTTGCTGCACGAAGTATTATTTATGTGGGATGTGCTGTCATAGAGTGCTATTTATGTGGGATGTGGAGTTTGGATCTGCTGCAATCTTATTGGGGATAAGTGTGGCGTGGGATTGAATTGTTGTAAGATATGTGAGGATGGGTGTGGCGTAGGATTAGATTATTCTGGGGTATGGAATTTAGAATTGTGAAATGATTGTAAGTATAGAATTGCTTTTTTTTTTTTTTTTAAGATGAAGCCCACTATTTATAAACAAGTAATTTTGGATCTTTTGGATCTTTTTAATAAGGATTCAATATTGACAAATCTAATTTTCATAAGATATGACAATGGTCGATTTAGATTTGTTACTTTTTTGAATAATTTCTTCAAGACTTAATCAAATCCACTCTCAACTTCTAGAAGCTTTGCATTTTATTTGGGTTTTCTATCTTGACCAACTCAGTTCAACTTGTTTTAAATCGACCATGGTCTTTTAATATAGTCTAAAATATACATACTAACTATTTAATAAATCCTGAGTCTATTTTAATTAGTTCAATTAAAATATTTTCAAATTGGATAAAAATTGATTTTATACTTTACCAAATTATTTTTAAAAAATATTTTTATAATAAAGCTCAATTATTTAAAAAACTCATAATTTATTAAATTGCATGCATATTTTTAACTATTGTCCTATCCGACTCTAAATTAACTAACTAACTTAACTCAAGCACTTTATATTTTTTTACTTTTTCAATTTTTAATTTTTATACTTTTTCATTTTTCAATTTTTAAGTCTTTAATTTTTTTAAAACCCGACCCAAAATAAAAAAAAAAATAAAATAAAAACCTAATATAAAAGGATGAAAAAAATGTGGTCTCTACACTGGGTTAAACACCATGCTCTTTCGTCCTTTACTACCTTGTTCTTGCTGTTTGGCCACTATCTTAGCTAGCTACTCGACAACCTTTCCATGTAGTGTCTGGAATTCTTTTACATGTTAAAGGCCGATCCTACTCTCTCCTTAGGAGGTCGGGCTAGTGATCATGTCCAGAGGCAAGATTCGGATTGGCCCATAGATGATCTCGAACGGTAATTTTCCTATCAAGTTGTAGGTAGAGCGATTGTAAGCAAATTTAATAATAGGCAAGCATAGATCCTAATCACGTAAGTTCTTCCCAACAATGGCTGGAAGTAGATTTCCAACTATCTTGTTTACTACTTTGGTTTGACCGTCTGTTTAGGAGTGGTACGAAGTATTGAACATTAACTTTGTATCAAGCTTCTTTTACAAGGTTTGTCGAAAGAAGCTCATGAACTTTGTATCCTGATTTGAAATAATGCTTCTTGGGTAATACGCAGTGCTAAGGAAGGATAAGGTTAGTTACATCTAAGGGGGAGGTTTGAACTCATAGAAAATTTGAAAATAAGGATGGAATGTACATAAATAAGCAAAACCCACTAATAATTTTGAGAATATGACACACCAAAGAACCTTCTAAGAATCTCAAATTAGCTCGATATGATGTACGAGTAACTTGATAAGGTCACTTGCCACTTCGTCTTGTTTAAGGGTTAGGATAAGTGTTGATAGAGAGTAAGCACAAAGAGCTTACAAAAGGGTTCTGTATATTCGATAATGGTAAGATGATGATTGTGGCTAAAATGTATAAGGGAATTTATACCCGAAAATCTAGGGCAACTTACTAAACATGGAAAAGACAAAAGGGATAATGTCCAAAACAAGTAAAATATAAGGAATAGTGAAGGATATAAATGAAAAATCAAGAAAACATTTGATTTGTACAGCAAATTTCATCACGTGGGTGCTTAGACATGTGGCTGGCAGCTAGAGGTAGGCTTCTGGCGAAAATAGACAAAAGAGCATGGTTAACCTAACTATTGCCAATCTATGTTGTAGACTCTTTTAAGGTGAATTGAGCTCAAATATGCTTTAGACAACTTAGAGACAATTCGATTGAGTTAGGGGATGGGTGAGCCAAGTTGTTAGTTGAATGCTCCTCAAATTGACACTTTGAGATGATCGACAAGCATGGAAGGGTTTAGCTCTAAAATGGCAGTAGGTCGGTAGATTGAAGCAACTTGGACTCTTCCTTTATGGGTTAGTAAAGGAAAATGCCTCACTACATTTTCGAGACCTTCGGCTTAAGCTTGGGTCAAGGGTTTAATGGTTTGATTCCCATCATCGCTTTTAAGTTGTTTAAGATTTGGGATCAAATTTAGTTAGTCCCCATTTTGCTCTTCTTCTAGTAGGTAGGGGCTAAGGTCAACAATATTGAACATGTCGGATACTCCAAAGTCTTTAGGTAGCTCTACTCTATAGGCATTATTGTTTCAACTTAGGCAGATAGTTTGTTCTTCCTCCTATTGGAGAACCTCTCTTTGCTTAAGTGTAGCCATACTTGATTGTTGGGCTTCAACTATTTGGTCTTCTTTTCTTTTTCTTTCTCTTTTAACTTTCTGGGAGCTCAGTCAATGTATTGAGCAACTTTTTAGTAGATTTGTTAGAAAGATTGAGCTCTAGTTCTTGCTTTTAGGTCTTCTTAGTTGGGTAAGGGAACTAGGGTGTAATCAAGGGAAAGTTTAGGGTTAAAGCCGTAGATGACCTTGGATGGTACATGTCCAGTAGTGGTGTGCACTATTCTGTTGTAAGCAAATTCCACTACCGGCAAGCATACATCCCAATCTATTAGGTTCTTCCTTACTACAGCTTAGAGCAGTAAACCCAATGTGCGATTAATGACTTCTATCTAACCATTGGTGATAGGAATTAACCTTCTAGACCAATCACACACAGTTGAACTAGAGGACTCCAAGGACTTACTTAGAGAATGCCAGCTTGAAGCCCCATCTAAGACAAAAATTCCAATTCCAACGTCTATGTTTCCCTTTACTATTGACCTGACTACCAGGCTATCATGCACGCCAAACTTAAAGAATAATTGTGCCATGATGTAGATAACATTTGAGCAAACAATCTCAAGCAACTATTCGAGTTGATCCCCCGAGCTAACCACCTGCGTCTAACCCCAACCTAAGATGAGTACTCTTTAGCGGTTGACTAATTGAGCTCTGACTTGATCCAGATTAGGTCGGCCCTAATTGTAAACTCTCTTTTCTTCATTTCATTTGATATGTACTATATTTTAGAATGTTTAGCTACCATGCAATACGTGTCTTTTGGCATAACATTCCAGAAGGATTCTTTACTTTTCCGTCCTGAATATTCTTCGTCTCTTTTGCCCCTTTTAATATACTTTATATATCCTCTTTGTATATTACCCTTTTGTCTTTTCATGTATGTAAGGTAACCTTACTGGGATGGGTATATAAACCTCCACTTAATGTATGCAGACAATCAATCACTTTATTATCAAATTATTGCAAGTTTCCCTTTTGAGCAACCTTGGAGTTCTCACTTACCTCAACTCTAATCTATTCCCTTTAGCAATGAGTAGCGACGAGTGATCCAATAGTTCGAATCGATGAGTCACATCTGGCAGATTATAGGCTAAGTAGGATCGATTGATGTACTACATCCAGTAGGTGGCTACCTGGACTTTGCTAGTCTTCTTTTACTTTCTTTCAATTCTCTTCGTTGTGGTGCTCCTCTGTGTATCCGACCCTAGAGATGCATCAATTGATCTGGGGATGGTAAGAAATGCTGAAAAGTAGCTTTGTTCTCATCTGATGTTAGAGGGTCTTCTAGAAATGGCTCAAGAATTTTAGGTCTCAATCTGACATTACACTCCTTGGTACCCTATGCAAGAGAACCATTTCTTGCAAAAACAAATAAACATTAGCTGAAACATCATTAGTTTTGGTATAAGGTATGAAGTTTGCTATTTTGCTAAATTAGTCTACGACAACCATCACAGAATCTTTGCCTTGAGCAGCTCAATTTAGTCTCAAATCAATTGATGGTTTAGTCAAGATAAGTAGAGGCATAACTCTCCCCTATTCAACTCTGTTCTTTACTCTCTTGTAGATCGTACAACTCTCCATTATATGGTGTACATTGCGCCTCATCTTAGGCCAAAAGAACCATGCATTCAGCAATCCATATATCCTTTTCTCTATAAAATGTCCAGAAAGTCCACTGGAGTGAGCTTCTTGCATTTGTAGACGTCTTAGAGAATAGGTTGACGTGCATAACTTTCCACCTTAAAACAGACATCCCTCCTTTACATGATAGTCATTCACCGTTCTTCCTTCCTAAGATTGTCCATATATGGGACCAAAATGGGGTCTTAAGGATATTGCTCTTTAATGTTCGCTAACCTTAAAAGTCTAGTCTATAACTTGGTAAGAAGTGTAAACCTTCTTGATAAGGCATTGGGAACTACATTAGTCTTACCTTATTCGTTCTTAATCACAAAATTGAATCTTTCCAAGAACTTAACCCACCGGACTTACCTCTTTGAAAGGTTGGTCTGACTTCGGAGGTATTATAGGGACTCATGATTAGTATAAATGACAAACTGTCTTAGCAGAAGGTAATGTTGCCACCTATAGGGCTTAGATTAGTGCAAGGAGTTCTTTATCATATATAGAGTAATTCAATTGCGAGCCTCTCAACTTCTTACTATGATATATGATAGGTTGGCTTTCTTACATCAATATAACTCTTATACCAATTCTTGATGCATCACACTTAAGCTCAAATATTTTCTAAAAGTTAGGTAGAACTAAGACTGGGGCAAAGGTCAATCTTTCTTTTACCTCAAAAAACCTTCTCTCCTTCTTCTTTCCCTACTTAAACTCGACATTCTTCTTTGTCGGCTCAGTAAGGGGTGCAACAATGGTGCTCAAACCCTTAATGAATCAGCAGTAAAAGGGTACTAGCCTATGGAAGCTTCTCACTTTAGCACAAATGGTTGGGCACAATTATTTGACAATAGCTCGTATCTTCTCATTATGGACTCGTAGACCTCCTCCACTCACAACATATCTAAGGAAGATCACTTCTTCTTGGAAAAAACATCACTTCCTTAAATTACTAAAGAGCCTTTCAACTCAAAGTTCATTAAATACAGCTCGAAGATGGTTAGAATGGCTTAGCAGGTTGGCACTATATATAAGGATATCATCAAAGTAGACTACAACACACTTTTTGATCATATTTCTCAGCACATGATTCATCAATTTCACGAAAATGCTCGAAGTGCTTGATAAGCTAAAAGGCATCACCATCCATTCATATGGACCATGTTGGCTCTTAACAATAGTCTTCTATTCATCTCTTTGTCTTATTCGAATTGAATGGTAGCCAGATTTTAGGTTAATCTTATTAAAAATTCTAGCTCCATTCAACTTGTCAAGCACGTCACCTAATCTTGGGATGAGGTATCTGTATGTAAATTTGTTCACAGCTCTGCTATCTACACATATACACTAAGTACCATCTTTCTTTGGTACAAGTAATATTGACACAGTATAGTGGTTGAGACTTTCTCTCGCATATCCTTTCTCTTATTGACTTACCTTTAGAGCACAGCAGCTTGCTCAAGGTTTATTCCATAAGCAAGCTTGTTTGGTGGAGTAGCACCAGGTATTAAGTTGATACAATACTCAATTCCTCGGAGAGGGGGTAGTCCTTCAAGTAATTGTGCGAGAAACAGGTCAGCATATTCATCCAATAGTTCTCAGACCTCTTTAGGCAGTACAACTCGATCCTTTAACTCCAGTAGCCTTCTGATCAGTAGAAAGGTTAGCACATCGGATTTGATGGCTTCTCAAAGCTCAGATCAGCTTAGAATTGATGGGTTTTTAGATCTTTAGGCTACTTAGCTTATAACTTGCTCATAGGGCTTGGGATTATAGACTTTAAAGCAATCTTCTTTTCATCCATCTCAAATGTATATGTATTCCTGAATCCATCATGAATTACCCTTTAATCAAATAGCCATGGTCAACTTAACAACACATGAGACACGTACGTGAGTAGCACGTCACAAAGAATTTTATCAAAATGGTTGCCAATAGAGATTGGCAGCAACACTTATTGTGTAACATGTAGTGCTCCTTCCTCATTCAACCAATGCAACTTATATGGTTTTCAGTGCGATATGGTCAGCAACTTGAGTTTTCGAATTAAGTCAGTAGAAGCAACATTAGTATAGCTTTTTACTATCTATAATGAGTACACATACTTGATCATTCACTTTGCAAGTGATATGAAAAAAGTTTTCTCATTACTCTTACTCATTTGATGCTTCAATGCTTAAGGCTCATTGGACAACTAAAGTTAACTTATCTAAGTTGTCAGCATATACATTTTCTTTTATAAGCTCTTCATCACACACTTCGGCCTTTTCCTTTAGTACAGGTTTCTTTTCAGGCTCCTTATCAGTACTATTCACTTCAATGGTAAGGGCTTTACGCTTGATTACTGTGGTTTGTCTGTTCGGACATTGGGTGGCCATGTGTCCAAATCCTTAACACTTAAAACACTTGATATGGCTAGTCTTTTGCCTTAACCTTTGACCTTTAACCTTTCTTGAATGTCCTTTGTTGGGCCTTATTATCACCCGGTCGACTCTTCTACTCAGTTTTAGTATCTATCTTTCTGTTCGGCTCAGTACTGTATTGAGCTCGATGACTACCTTGAATGGGTCGGCTGGATTGGATATATTGGCTCATCAGAGGTCGGCTTAGCCTATTCCTCTTTTGCCTTTCCACTCGTTGAGCAATTTTGATAACCTCATCCTCTAAACCTCACAACCAGTCACTTAGGGTTTCAATCGACTGAAAGATCCGATCGAGCCTAAATTATAAGTAAAACTAAAAATATTAGTAAAATGATCCCGTAAGTTTAAATTTAAGAAAATAAGCAATAAAATAAAAGAATATAAAAATTTCAAATTTTAAGTATATAACTCGTTATTTATCGAAAATGCGTAAAATGTATTCTGATAATTAACAAATCGCTAGAGATAAATTATATGTATACTAAAAATTATAAAATAACCTAAATAATATTTAGAAATATTTATTTATACTATATATGAATTTACATGTATATAGAAATACGCGTAATTACTTAAAATAAGCGTAATATGCTAAAATAATACTAAATAATTAAAGAAAATTCATAATTAATTAAGGAAAAATAAATAAAAATCAGAAAAAATAAGGAATGATCTAGAATTAGGTTGTGGCAGCTGGGGGAAATAAGAAAAAAATTAGCCAGTTAAATTAAAGCAATACAAAAGCCAAAAATTAAGGGATTTAGGCAATATCTTGTCTGATTTAATGTAAATTAATTACCACAAAACTCTATAAATAAGAAAAAAAATCATAAAGCTTATTTAGACAGTTAAAAATCATAAAAAAATTAGGAGCATAAAAATTGGAAGGAAAAAATTCGAGTAAAAAAAAAAAAGAAAAACTGTGCAGTTGGGGCTTGTAAGGAGAATCCAGACCCGACAAGTAGCTGAGAGTGGACGGCGGCCACTACCACCACATGGTGATGGTAGCGCCCAGGTGGGCCGACACACCCGGTGGTCGGAGTCACCCAAATCGGTGAGTTCAATTTTTAGCCCGATTTTGTATAATTTTGTAAAAATAGTAAATATTCTTAGAAAATTATGACACTTATTATTCTGGAATATTTTTATATGTAGTTTTTAGAAAAAAATATTATTTTGATGAAAATATATCTCGTGATATATGATTCTTAAGAAATCATGCAAAATCAAGCATAATTAGGATTAGAAATAAATGACCTTAGGAGTGTAGTTTTGAACCAAAAACTTTTGTGTAGACTATTTAGATGATATAAAATAGTGCTATGAAGCCCGTTTTCAAAAATTAATTTTCAAAAATTTTAGATAATTTTTAGGCCTTAAAATGAGACATAAAATGAGTAATTTAAGGTTAATTAAGTAATTAAATAGTTAATTACCGATTTAATGAATAATTATATATTTTAGGATGTTGAAATCTGATGAAGTATGATACTTGTAGCATTTAGGGTGTTAGATGTAATTATTAGGTTAATTATGTAGTAAATGAGTAATAGAGAAAAATAGTAAAATTTAAGTTAATTTTGTAAATTAGGATAATTAGGAGTAAAATCTGATTTATGATGAATTTAGATATTTTGAAATGATAATCGATGTTGAGAGATAGTAATTAGAGTGATAAAAATATTAGATGTGATAAAAATATTAGATGTGTATTATGTACATAATAAGTAATAGTACATAATACACAATTATTATAAATATAATAAATAGAAAATATTAGAATAAAAATTGATATTATAATAATAATAAAAATATACAATAAATCTGATAGAAAATTTGAATTTATGTAATTATATAAAAAATGAAAATATTTCTTATATCAGGAGTAAATTCGGTACACTATTAAGGACTTAAGTGTACTGGATATAATAAAATACTGACTAGGGATAATTATGGTATTTAGGATATCTAGAAGTATAGTGATTAATTTCACATTATGAGTTAAAACAAGTTTCTAGAGTTCGGGTATAAAACAGTACTTAGAAATCGAATTAGAATCTAATTTAGAAATTGATACGGAAACCGAAATAGAACCCGAACCTAACCCCAAACCTAGAATAATTGTAAAAGACTTAAGACCTAGATAATTAAGTATATTAATCCCTAAACAAAACATAACAATAAGCGTTATAAGATAAAACGAACCTATAATAGTTATATGAAAAACTGAAACTACGTTTGTGTTATAGGGCTGATCGGCGATGGCCTGAGCGAGTCGGACCTCGAATGAGCAAACGAGGAGTCGAGATAAGTTGGGATTAATACGATGCTGTATTTTGGAGGCTTGAGATTATGCTTGGTTGTGCTTGTTAGATAGTCTGTGGTGTACATGTGCTTGATTACGAGTGATGCTATGATTCTGTCTGTTATTCTGGCTTGTATTATATGGTTTGTATGAAATGATTGATCACCCTGAACTGGACCTAATCAAATATATGACCTATAATCATAGTCGGACTTACATGGCAATCCATTAAGGGAACTTATGATTCTTCGGTCGAATACCTACTCCTTCGAAAGAGATAGTGTAGGATTGCAAAATGGTCCCTTCATCATTCTTAGTCAAATTAAGTGACAGGAGAGGAGGTCGCGGTAAGAGTGAAGTCAATGGTTTGAAGGTAGTTACGGGAGGAGCTATGTCTCCATTCACAAGCCTGGGTTCGATAGTGAGCTGTTGCATTAACGGCAACTCTTCAACCCGGATTAGAGCGAGTGCAATTTCTCTAATCTCATGACGGGCTGGACAACATTGTGTGATGGCATTTGCTTGAGCATGCATTGTACCTAATAAATTGATCGATAACCTTGTTGTGTCTATGGTATAGTTTTAAGTCCTCCATTCTGACTTACTGAGCCGTGGTTGCTCACATCCCTATAGACATCATGTAGGTGCTAGCTAAGAAGTGGCATACAATTACTCTGAAGCTAGCAACTACTGGATCCTGGAGAGTGAGGAAAAATATTTGAAGAACAAACATATATTCTTAAGGTCTAAATTTTTTTTTAGAATTTACATTTTTTAATAGTGTAATAAATTAATTGTAGTGTATATATATATAAATTTTCTCACTTTCTTAGGTAAATAATTTATTTAAATTATAAACTGTTTACTTCAAAGTGGGTTAGTCGTGAACAGTTTCTGTAAATCAGGTCTAAGATAGCGGTTGTAAGGCTAACTTCTATCTTAGAATGGTTTACATGGCGGGGCTATTACGACTCTGCTGCTTCGGGGCGTGACGGCGACCTCTTCTCATATCACTTAGTTCAACTAAGGATGAAGAAGGGGCCATTATGGTATCCAGTGCCATCCCTTTCAAAAGGGTCGGTATTTGGTTGGAAAACTATAAATGTTTCCTCTAATGGGTTATTATGCAGGTCTATTTCAGATTTACAAGTCATATATTTAATTAAGTCCAATTTAAGGCATTCAATCATTTCACATAAATTTCAATATAGAACATCAAACTAGAATCATATAATCAAACTTAGAAATATGCACACATAGACATATGCATAATCAAGCTATCTACAGCATAGTCAAGTATAATCATAAGTCTCCGAGTACTATAAAACAGCACTTCAAAATATAGTAACGTATAATCCCAACTTACCTAGACTTCCCTTTTACTCACTTAAGGTGTAACTTGTATATGCTATTGCCGATAATCTTTATAATATAAATGTTGTTTTAGTGCTCATATAACTATCTTATATATACTTTATTTTGTAATTCTTTATGTTATCTTTAGTTTAGGGTTTTATTATACCTAATTATTCAAGTTTTTAAGCCTCTAACAATTATTCTTAATTTAGGCTAACTTCTGATTCAGTTTTTAAATTAGTTTCTAAATTAAGTTCTAATTTAGTTTCTGATTATGAGTTTTATACACGAACCTAAGAATTTATTCGGAACCATTATGTGAAATTAATTAGATTAGACTTGGGTCTCCTAAATCTCATATTTAACTTCTAACCAGTATTCTAGTTTGTACAGTATATCCAATGCCTAATTTAACTACTGATTTAGCTCATGATATGAGAAAAAATTACATTTTTCATATAATTATATAAGCTTATATTTCATATTATTATTATTATTATTATCAATTTTGAGATAATATTTTATACTCGTTAATTTCATATATTTACATATTATCCATTATTACCTAATATATACTTAATATGCATATCTAACATTCCTAACACTTCAAATATCTTCTTTCATCACCAACTAATATCTCAAAATGTCTAAATACATCATAAATCAGAATTTGTACCAATTTGACCCTAAATTATAAAATTAACTTAAATATGCCTTTTTTACTTACATATTTATTACATATTATACATAATATATACAACTAACACCTCAAATTCCATTAAAGCTATGGAAAATATATTATACTTAGTAAATTATAATTGTTATATTTTGATCATGAGAAGTACTAAGATAGTTTAATATATATTATTTTTTGAACTATCAATTTTAGGTTCGATTTTACTAAAAATTAGCTTAAATTAGGTAAATGACTAAATAAAATTATAAGATTCAAATTAAATTTTCCAAATATCATAACTAAGCTTTAGAAGTCATTACAAATCAGATTCATTAAGGAATTTAATTAAAAACCTATTATTTCTTTCATATGAAAAACATGACATATTCAACAAAAATAATTTTAATAAATAATAAAAATATAGTTTATCAAAAAATATTTTTATGAAAAATAAATATATCATATAAGGAATATATACACCAAAATTTATCTTGAAATAACATTATTTACTAATTTTGAAAATTCATACAAAATTCGTTACAATTAGGCCTGCTCTAAAGGAACCTATATAAGAACTTATAATTAAAAAAAAATGGTTTGATATTTGGATTCTACATACCAAAATACTTAGAAAAACACTTTTTCATAATTTTTAGATATCATTTGATATTTTTAATAAAAAAATGCAACTTACAAGTAAAAATTACGCATTTTCGATTCTTTGATCATTGGAGCCCTACCGGTGGCAGGGGTAGGTCGGCCAGAACCACCACTATGTTAGACCTTGGATCCCCAACAGCTACCATGTCAGGTTTTCATTCGGTACTTGTTTCCTTATCTAGTCTTAATTACATTATAATTTATTAATTTATGGTAAAATTGGTTTCTCTCCTCTTCTAACCTCTCTCTAAAATTTTCTAGACTCTAAACTAAATAAAATGAATTTTGGAAGGAGTTTTGGTATTTATATAAGAGGTTTAGGGTTTTTTTTTTTAATTACCAAGTGTCCTTATCTTCTAATCTTTTTCACTTTTCAATTGGATTACTTTAATTGGCTAATTTTCTAACATCAAATCCTAGCCTTCCACGCCTTCTTTCTAGGCATTTCTACAGTTTCTAGTATTTTTCTTTATTTTTTCTTAATTATTTATGAATTTTTTTAATTAATTTACATTATTTTGGCATATTTCAGATATTTTAAGTAATTTCGCTTATTTTTTACTTATACATAAATACATATATGATATAATAAATACTCACAAATATTATTTATATTATTTTATGATTTTTAGGGTACTTATAATTTATCTATAGCGGTTCATTAATTATCGAAACTTATTTTATGCATTTCTGATAAATAATAGATAATATACATAAAATGCAATATTATAATTTTTATTTATTTTATTATTTATTTTCCTAAATCCAAAATCATAGGATTACTTTTACCAATATTCCTAATTTCATCGTAAAATTTAAGCTCAATTGGATAATTTATGCAATTGTCTTAAATTTTCTAAACTAACCAATCGTAAGTTGATAACTAATTTTTATAGGACCTCACAGTTATGGAAAGGAATGAAATGGCTCATCTTGTTGAGCCAATCGATCACTAACATGATGGAGTCATGTTTCCAAGTTGTTCGAGATAGTCTAAGTATAAAATCCATGCTTAGATCGATTTATGGTTGCTTTAGCATAAGCAAGGGTGTGTACTCTTGATAAGGTGCCTTTCGACCTTTAGTATCCTTATACACCTTACACCTTTTGATAATCTTGTGAACATCTTTCATTATCCCTGGCCAATAGAAGTGCTCTCTTAATAGGTTGTACGTCCTCTTTTCCCCAAAATGGCCAATTAGGCCTCTTCTATGAGCTTCTCAAACTAGAAGTTCTTTGGTCGAGCTATTCGATATACATACATGTCCTTCATAAAAAACCCTTAGTTCAATTATAACCTATCTACAACTCCTCTATAATTATGTTTGACCACTAAGGGCCTAAAATAAGGATCCTATTCATATTAGTCAGATAGAGTATTAAACCATAGTATTTGGGTTTGTAAGGTAGTAACAAGTACATACCGTCATAATAGAGCATCAACCTATAGTTAGAACTTCCCTTCTTATACTTGATCACATAGCAAAAAGTTTTTAAGAACTCCACTCGCTTGGCATGATATTGGGAGAGCTTCTGCTGACCCTACAAATGCTTAAGAGACTCATGATCTATATAGATGATGAATTCTCGAGGGACCAAGTAATGCTGCCAATTCTACAGGGCTCTAATAAGAGCATAGAATTCCTTGTTATATTCAAAATAGTCTAGTGTAGCACCACTGAGCTTCTTACTAAAGTACGTGACAAATTGGCACCTTTGCATGAGAGCGGTACTGATGCCTACTCTTAAGGTGTCACACTCCAACTCAAATACTTTGTTAAAATTAGGTAATGTAAGTATAGGGGTAGATGTTAGCTTGGCTTTTATCTCCTTAAAATTCTTTGGAGCCTTTTTCGAATACTTAAACATTGAATTTTTCTTGGTCAACTCAGCCAATGGTGCAACTAGAGTACTAAAGTTTCGAATAAACCATCGATAAAATGAGGTTAGACCATGGAAGCTCTACACATTTGCTGCATAAGTCAGTATGGGCTGCTCAAGAATTGTTTTGATCTTCTCATCGTCAACTCTGACTTCTTTTTTAGATACAACAAACCGTAGAAATATGACCTTACTCTAGTAGAGCACTCATTTCTTCATGTTGTCAAACAAGTGTTCAGCTCGAGAATGTTAAATACAGCTTGAAAATGCTTGACATGAGAAAGGAGGTCAGTACTATATACTAGGATGTCGTAGAAATATGTTATTATCACTTACCAATCAATGTTTTCAATACATAGTTCATGAGCTACATAAAAGTGTTAAGCGCTTTACTAAGTTCGAATGACATAACAAACCATTAGAAAAGACTATCTTTTGTTTTGAAAGCAGTTTTACACTTAACACCTGGTCTCACTTAGATTTGGTGGTAACCACTCTTCAGATTAACCTTTGAAAAGATTCAAGCACCATGTAGTTCGTCCAACATGTCATCTAGTTGAGGTATTAGATACCTGTAATTGATAGTGTTTTTGTTGATAGCTTAGCTGTCAATATACATTCGCTAGAAGCTAACCTTCTCAGAATTAAAACAGCTAGTACAGTATAGGGGCTCATGTTTTCTCTAACATACTTATGATGAATAAGCTATTCAACTTGCTTCTTGAGCTTGATTGCCTACTTAAGATTGAGCCTATAGGTAAGTCAGTTTAGTAGAGCTACTTCAGGTTAGAGATCAATATGGTGCTCAATGCTTTGCATAGGGCTAATCCCTTTAGTATCTTGTTATGAAACAGGTTGGCATACTCTCAGAGTAGAGCTTATACATCGGTTGGTAATGTTTTGACTTCTTTCAGCTTAAGTAGACTCATTGTTAATAAAAAGATACAATCTTCCATCTTAACTATCTTAGAGAATTCAGCTCGGGAGATCAATAAAGACTTCTTCTATAAGGGCTTGGAGATCTTAGCTTATGAGTCTTAAACTTCCTTAGGGCTTATAGGGGCGAGTACTACCTTCTTATTGTCCTTCTAGAACATATAAGTATTTTAGTACTCCTCATAGAGTACTCTCAAGTCAAATGACTGAAGTCAGCTAAGAAGTATGTGTGAGCATACATTAGTGGGACATTGTACAACACCTTGTCCTTATATCTATCCCCAATGAAGATAAGTACCTTTACCTGCTTGGTAACTAGAAGTCTACCTTTTTCATTTAGCCAATGGATTCTTGTAAGGTCGAGGGTAAGAACAGGTTGGCAACATTACGGACTTCACTACTCTTTGTGTCACCACATTAACACAACTCCCTCCATTACTGATTAAGGCATGGAGATTGGCATTCACGCAACAGTTGGTGTGGAAAAGATTTTCTCTCTTTCATACTCATTTGCAACAATAGTACTAAGAATTCTTTTGACTGCCATATTGAAGTATTGTCTAAGTTTAAGTTGGATTAAGGCTTCAAGATCTTCTTGGAACTAATCCAACAAATTTTCAACGGTTACTTCCTCCTCGCCTTTACTTGCACTCTCCATCACAATCTAGGGTTCCTCGCCTTTTATAAACATCATACGTTGATTTGGACATTGATTAGCAATATGTCTAAAACCAAGGCATTTGAAACGTTAAATCTCCTAGTCTTTCATGTTGAGTGCAGACACCTCATTTTTGCCATTTTTTTAGTAGTTTTATTAAGTAAGAAATATAAAAAATATAAAAAAAAAACGAAAATTGAAAAAAAAAAAAGGTGTTAAGTTGTATCGAGTTTGGTCAAGTTGAGTCGTTTAGGGAGGAATCAGATAATCGTGCGTGTTTAATTTAATAAATTCTAAAGTCATTTAAGGATCAGGCTTCATTAAAATATTTTTTAATCTAGTTCGATATAAAGTGGATTTTTTATCTAATTTATATTAAGCTATAATGAACATAGGATTTATTAAGTGGATTATTGAGCTAAATCAAATTGGATTGAATCGAGCCCGCAAAATAGAAAGTCCAAATTAAGATAGAGTTTTTAGAAACTAGGTTAAATCTTCAACGAATTTAAATCATATTTTCCGTATCCGAGTTTATTATTGTATCTTTCAATACGAAAGATTTAATTGTGGATATTATAAATAGGAAGTCGGTGGTGGACTTGAAGACTTTTTTTATATAACCCAACACCCAATCTCCAACATACTTCCTTGAATAATCCATATACTAAGCTGGTCACACATTAACAATATACTAAACAACATCCGCACACTTGAACACACTCCATGCTGTCATGAATGAAACATACACCATCCTTGAAACAAACTCATATACCTGACTTCACGAAACAAACTCATACACGCTTGATTTCACGAAACATTAAACATATATACCTTGATTTCACATACACAATAGCCCTCGACACTGCATTACACTAACATACATAACACCAAACAGCCCCCCTAACATGCCACTTAGTACTCGGCTTGCACACACGACCCATACACATTGACATAGAACAGACATACATGCTGAGGTCTACCCTTTTGACATATATAAACATGACTTACGTATGTCCGTACACGTTGAAGTCTACTTGTCGTATACTCAACTCATTGAACACATACACAGAGGCACTACTCACTTACCGAAGCACTCAGTAGCACATACATATATACAGGACTCATGCCACTTAGACATAGCTTTTATGTCCCTTGCACGACATAGCATACGTTCATACGTTGTACGCTACACAACACTTGACACTCATTGGCTACACTTGTACGTCTATTGCTCTAGCATAACATAATACTCGATCAATGTAGCCACACCAAATACACTGTTGCATACACACATTGATCACACACCATCCATTGTTACACACATTGCTGCGCACGAGCACAACACACATCGTACACGAACACGCCGATCACATGTAAGTCGATTCATTTAGGTGAAAAAATTATTATTTTATTTATTAGTTAATTCAATTATTTTTACTAATTTATTTTGTAGGTTTTTTTTGTTATTTTTAATCATCATATCTTTTGCTATTTTATTAGATAATTTTCAATTTTTTGATAATTTAGTTAGATTAAATTTTTAATAAAAATTGCATGTTTTTGGAAAAAAATCACATATCTTTTCTTCGAGATCTGTATTTTCGGAGAAGATACGTATCTTGTATATAGGATTTGGGAAAAATATTTTTTTATACGTAGTGAGTTTTTTAAAAAATAAAATATAAAAAATCTTAATTAGAGTTTTTTAAAAGGATTTAGTTAGTTGGGGTTTTCTTAGATTCATGAAATTAGATCTTTTAGTTTTTTTTTAAATAATAAATGGTTAAATAAACGTAAATTTGACTTAATTTTCAAAAATAAAAGAAATCCACCCACTAAATGTTTTCTAAATAGAACTACGTTGATTTGATCCTGATTAGTGAGTACATAGGTACTTTCAGGGCAATTGTATAAAAAAAAAAACTTTTTTCTTTTTTTTTGAAAAATTCGTAATAAAAAATTCATTTGAGTTATGTTTTACATACCTGTATATATCTCAGTATTTTTAGAAAAAAAATCAAAATAAAGCCCATTAATTTTTTTATTTTTATATGGTAACTTTGTCTCAATAGGCTAGCCCCTGAACTTAGCTTCTTTTGGTCAATTTTCTAAAAATTGTATTTTTTTTAGAAAATTCGTAGATTTGTGGTTAAATTAGGGTTTTCTCACTTGGAAATCCTACTTTCATTTTTTTATTAGTTAAACTGGTTGGCGACTTCAATTTTTAAAATAATTTTTAAGAAAAAAAGTTTCCTTAATTTAATGTTGAGTAATTTATATTAAGCGAGTTGGGCTTAATATAGATTAAATTGGGGAAAACCGAAATAAGGTTTGATAGAATTAACAACTTCACTGAGGATGCTAGTGGGCTAAACGAGTAAAAATAAAAGATCAATTGATGAGCTTTTTGTATTATTTTTCTTTTATTATATTACGGATGTACTAACTGGTTTTTAGTGATGCAAGCCGCAACCCAATAGGGCCGTATTGGGGATTTAGGAGGAGGGGGGGTTATTTTAATAACCATTTGCATAATTAAATGTGATTAGACCTGGGACACTTTAAGAACTTAAGACGGGTCGCCATTGTGTAACCCTTAGGTCACTGGGGTTTTTACTCTTGCCTGGCGGTGATAAGCGAGCTCACTTAGGTTTCGTTGTAGCTTACTAGGTTTTTCTCTAGAAAGCCTTAGAGTTGCATCATTTTTTGAAAAAAAAAAAGGAGTCATTTGTAAATTATAGGGAAAGCCTAATTAATCCAAAGTTGGTTTGTCGTTCTTTTTTAAAAAAAGGGAAATGAAAAATTAGTAACCCTTATATATAAGTATTTGTGACCTTATTTATTTTTTTTTTAAATCTTATTTTGGATATACATTTATATAAGGGTATTCTCTGACTACAAGTTCATAATAATTATTGTAATTTATTAATTACTGGCCCCTATTGCATTACACGTGTGTAGAGCATACTGCATTTATTTTATTTTATTTTGCTAGTATTTGTTTCTATTTAGTCATTATTATTTCTTGTATAATATGTGTTTTGTTTTTACATTGTCCCTTAGTGAGTAAAAAGGAACGTAATTTAGAAAAAAAAAGTTGAAATTTCGAAGAAGCTGCATGATTATTAATATCATATACAGCTTTATTGTAAATTTAGTGGTTTTGTTGTAAATAGTTACGTTATTTCATGTTTAATGTAATATAGATGTAATATGGACATGAAAAGTCAGGTCAACATTAACTCTGTAAAGCCTGTCTTAGCTAGACTTGTCGGCTTTTATAAACATAGGATTGGATTTTTTTTTGGAAAAATTAGTTAAGAGTTTGTTTCTTTTCCTTTTAATCCGTTGTATAGATTGGATTTTATGATTATTGACAAATTTGTAGCTTTATTAAATGAAAACCTTTATTGGTTGTGCAGTCTTTTGCTCATTTTTTTAGTTTCCTTTTAAATAAAAAAAAAAAAGAAAAAGAAAACAAGTAATTAAAAAATGAAAGAAAAACAAGAAAAAATTTTTAGTTCACAAAGATGTCTAAAACTCGAGTTTTCGATTAGGATTTTAAAGCTAGCGCACAAGCGAGCATACTCAGTTAAAAGCCCAATATTCACTCGTTCTAAAGCAAGAATGTCAACTTAGGGTATTAGGGACGTCAGTCAAATTGAGCCCGACCCAAGAGTTATCCTGAAAGAAAACATGAATAAGATGGTTGAATAAGTCCAGACTCTCACTTGGGCTATTGAAATTCTCAATGACAAGCAAGCGTCTTAAGTTGACCCAAATCAGAATGTAGAAGCAACCCTTCCTTCTGAATTGGAAGATGCAAAATCGGTTCCTAATGCTGAGACATGGAGGATTGAGATTGAGGAAAAACACCAAGAGATAGAAAGGAAATTTATGTAGAAGTTGACCGAGAATATGAAAACCTTAGAAATGGTTAATGAGCTCAAGTAGATGGGAATGGTCAATTTGTCGACATATGAAGATGATGATTTCCCGGAAAAGTTTAAAATTCTGGAATTTGAGAAATATGATGGGACCGATTGCTCGAAGCTCCACACTAGATTGTACGTTAGAAAGATGGGAAAATATACGAAGTATGACAAGGTAATGGTAAAAACCTTTCAAGATAACTTAACTGGGTTCGCCATAACTTGGTAGCTTAACTAAACTTGAATGAGATAGATACATGGGATAAGTTAGCTTGAGATTTTCTACAACCAGTATAAGTTCAATATCGAGGTGGCCCCATCTATGTGAGATTTGAATAATCTATGAAAGAAGGCTAACGAAAGCTTTGAGGAGTACAACCAAAGATGGAGGGGCATGGCAGCTAGGGTGACTCCGCCCTTAATAGAAAAGAATCTGACATTTGCCTTTATCAATACTCTTGGAAGCCCCTACTATCAACATCTGGTAGGTTACCCTGCTTCTAATTTTGCAGAGATTATTGCCTCAAGATGTCAAATCAACGAAATTAATACTACTGAAAGGCTTCTTAACCCTAAAGCAGCTAAGAAGAAGGTTCCCTTCGCGAAATTTTCCAACAAAGTTAAAGAAGCTATTATAAGCATTATCAGTGCTAGTAACCTTATCAGACCTGTATCCCCAATAGCCATGAAAAGAGGATCTAATCCCCCACCGAATCCAATTTAGAATAACTACCTACAAAGGAGACAGTTTGCTCATATTCCCATTCCTCTAAGTCAGGTTCATGCATAACTAAGAAAGGAGAATCTCCTGACATTCAAAATATCGAAGGAGGGACAAAGATTGAGAGATTACAACTTGGAGCTCTGTTGTGATTATCACTTAGGGCAATTGGGGCATTCTACAGACCAGTGCTGGAGACTTAAACATAAGATCCAGGATCTTATTGGTGCCAAGTTAGTTCAAATAGACCTCATTTAGACTCTTGCTCCTAACGTGGGTAACAATCCTTTGCCAGATCATAGACACTCAATTAACATGATCATCGCTAAAGTGTTTGAACCAAAAGTTAACCTAGATGGTCTCCTCATCACTATTGAAGAGGTACGTTAGAATCTAAGGTAGGCTGGACACTTGTAGAATATGAATCTTAGAAATAGAACTTGGACTAGACCGACAATATATCAATTATTGAAGGATGAGAAAAAAAAAAGAAAGCTGACATTATGGCTATGACGATTCCAAAACTACGAAAGAGATGTACCCAGAAGGAGCTTAGAAAAAGGTATGAAGCTGGAGATTCGATGTCGACACCCTAAGAGATTCGTCAGGAAGATTTGAGTATTTGATTAATTATGCTGGTTCACCCGTAGTATATGTTGATGAACCATCAACCAGATGGGATTTTGAATTTGAGGAAGACAACAAACTTATTACAGAAGCCAAGAAGACAACTCAGATGGTTGGAATGATTGGAGATGGGTCTAAACTATTGGTTTTTTATTACTATGGGAAGACTGAGATGGTTAAAGAATTGGGTAAGCCTAAGAATATTGCTTTCAATATCTCAACAGCTCTAGAGATTTACAAAGCAGTCTCTCTAGATTACCAGATAATGAATCAGATAGCCATGTTCTTATGACTTATGGTCTATGGGCTTACTCGCTCAAGACGAGTCTATGACCAGAATGAAGAGGCCAAGAGGAAAACTACCATGGAAGAGGTTTCTCGAAAGATCTTTGAAGATACAGTTGAGAAAGAACAAAATGTTGCTAAGAAGATAATGAAAGCTAATGAGTATAAGATTATGGATCAATTAGCCAAAGTACTCGCTAAAATCTCTTTAATGGGCTTACTATTGTTATTAGATACTCATTTGGAAGCTTTAATCAAAATTCTAAAAGATGTCAAAGTACTTGAAGGGATTTCAACTAAAAAGTTGGGATTGATGGTTAATTCAACATTTGCAATGAATTAGATTTCATTCTCACTGGATGAACTAAGTGAAGAGACAGACTGGTACATAAAGCCCCTTTTCATAGTGGTTACGTGTATAGGGAAAGTGGTTGCTTAGGTATTGATAGATAATGGGTCTTCATTGAATGTGTATCAACTGGTGACACTGAATTTGCTTGGGGTAAATTCAAATGAAATAAATCCTAATTCGATTTTAGTAAGGTTTTTCGATGGATCAAAGAAGGAGATACTTAGAGAAATCGGGGTACAAGTCGAGATCGGTCCATAGATGTTCACTATTCCATTTTAAGTTCGGAATATACCTTGAACTTTCAATCTTCAATTAGGAAGGCTGTGGATTCACTCAGCAAGGGCAATTCCGTTTACGTTAGAAAGTGAAATTCATAGTCGAGGGGTAATTGGTCACTATTCGTAGGGAATAGGACTATGTGATTTATAGAGAGACGGTTATTTTGTATATCAGGATTAAAAAATTAGAGGAACTAAGATTGTAGATTTTGGATGAGGTCAACATGATTAAAGTGCCAAAACAGGGAGTAAGGGGTCACTTAAAACAACTTAAGTAGTAGATTGGAATGTTTGGGCTCGAATATGACCCTATTGAAAAGGAGATTCAAGAAATGAAGGCCAAAACTAGAAGGAAGAAAGGAGATTAGCTAAACCATATGCATATGGATTTTTTGGACATCCGTCAGTCTATCCAAGGCTTTGGCTCAGCAATGCATCATCAATCTAAATGAGAAGAAAGATATCGGCACCCCAGTTTTCTTATGCAATTGGTTTTCCGTTCCTGTTAATAAGTCTCTTTGGAAAAGCAATCTTAGATCAATTAAGAGCATTCGATTTCAATAATTAGTCCGATTAGTTGGGCTCTTTTTCTTTCAGACAATTTCAATTCATTCAATAAAATTAGTTCCTTTCTTTCTATCAATTCTCCTCTGTTATTTATTCATTACCCTTTTGCTTTTTCCTTTACTCTTCAAATTCAATAAAAACGATGAACATAATGAATATCTCGTACATGTAAATGATGATAGTATTAATATCACCTTCGATCCTGCTGGGTCAGATGTTAGAGATGATATTGAGACTTTAAACGAATACAAGAGAGTTGGCGTCAATTTGAATAAGGTAGAGTGATTATTAATGAACAGATAGTTGAGATTAATTTAGGGACCAAAGAGAATCCACAAAACTTGAAAATTGGCAGTAATTTGGTAGATGATCAGAAACAAGAGTTGTTACGATTGTTATCGGAATACTTGGACATATTTGCTTAGTCTTATGAGGACATGCCCCGTTTAGATTCATCGATTGTAGTTTATAAGTTGCCAATAAGGGAAGATAAAGGCAAAAGCTTAAGTGGTTTAAGCTAGATATACTCCTTAAGATAAAAGTAGAAGTAAAGAAATTACTAGAAGTTGTGTTTATAGAAGTGTCTGATTATCCTTGAATGGGTAGTTAATGTGGTGCCAATGTTGAAGAAGAATGGGAAAGCTAGGATATATGTGGACTTTCGTGATTTAAACCAGGCGACACCTAAGTATAACTTCCCTTTACCACACATTGACATTTTAGTAAATAACACGGCCGGAAATCATCTTTTCTCGTTTATAGATGGTTTCTCAAGATATAATCGAATCAAGATGGTAGAAGAAGATAAAATCAAAACCACCTTCGTTACCACTTGGGGAACGTTTTGTTATTGCGTGACGCTTTTCGGGTTAAAGAACGCTAAGGCAATTATCAGCATGCTATGGTAGTTTTGTTTCATAACATGATGCATCGGGAAATCAAAGTTTATGTAAACAATATGATTTCCAAATCCAAGAAGGGTGAGAATCATGTTAATGTTTTGTGTAAGCTATTTGAGCGGTTGAGGAAATTCCAACTGAAACTAAATCTGGAAAAGTGCACTTTTGGAGTAGCCTCGGGCAAATTGTTGGGTTTTGTAGTCAGCAGAAGAAGAATTGAAGTGGACCCAGGCAAAGTTAAGGCAATCGTAAACATGCTTACACTGAAGATTATAAAAGAAGTACGGGGACTATTGGGGAGGTTGAATTATATTGCTAAATGAAAGTCATTATTTAAACTTTTAAAGAAGAATGCAGCAATAGAATGAGATGAAGAATGTGAGCAAGCATTTATTGAAATCAAGGAATATCTCATGAATCCTCTGGTATTGTCATTCCTATACTGGGAAGGCCATTCATTCTTTGCTTAACAATTCTTCCCAAATTGATGGGATGTATGTTGGGGCAGAAAGATGAAATGAGCAGAAAAGAGCATCCTATATACTACTTGAGCAAGAAGTTCATAGAAGATGAACAAAAAATACTCAGAAGTAGAAAGAGTACGTTGTGCCTTAGTATAGGTAATGCATAGGCTCAGGCAGTATACTCTTTATTATTTAGTAAAGTTATTGACAAAACATGACCCGTTGAGGTATTTAGTAAAAAAGTCAGTATTTATTGGGAGAATCTCAAAGTGGCAGATGTTGCTCTCTGAGTTTGATATTAAATACGTAAGTTAAAGTTTAGTCAAAGGGTAGGTAGTGGCTGATCAATTGGCAAAATACCTGCTAGAAGATGAGGATGATAGTTTAGAAGCCCAGTTTCCTGATGAAAATGTGATAGTCGTGAATAAATTGGGTAGTGAAAAAATGGAATAGAGAATGTATTTTGATGGAGCAGCTAATGTGCTTGGGTGTGGGATAGGAGTAGTAGTAATATCACTTGAGGGTAATCATTTCTCCATTATAGTGAGGTTAGCATTTCCATATACAAACAACATAGTAGAATATGAAACCTACATTTTGGAGCTCAAAATGGCGCTAGACATGAGGATACAAAGGCTTAAAGTGTATGGAGATTCTTCTCTTACAATTCTCTAGATCTTGAGAGAATATAAGACAAAAGACGACAAGTTGATACATTCCAAGAACCCAAAATCAATTTGTCGAAATATGGCCACGTTAGCATCAATGGTGAAAGTTACGAATGAGATAGAAATTTAGCTTCTAAAGATTAAAGTAGAGGAAAGACCGGCTTTTTGTTTGACTGTTGAAGAGAAGGAACTGAAGAAGCCTTGGTATTATGATATCAAAAAGTTACTTCAAACGGGTGAATTTCCTAATAAAGTTGATAGAAAAGATAGAAAACCTTTAAGGAGATTAGCTGCTCATTTCCTATTAAGTGGAGCTATGTTGTACGAAAGATCACTAAATACAACATTGCTAAAGTGTGTGGATGAAGAAGAAGCTGAGAAATTGATGAAAGAAATGCATGAAGGAGTCTATGGTTCTCATATGAATGGATACATATTAGTCAGGAAGATCATGAGGATGGGATATTTTTTTATAACAATGGAATCAGATTGTATCAGGCATGTAAGGCATTGTCACCTATGTTTGGTGCATGCTAATAAAATCAATGCTCCTCCTCAAGAATTGCATGTATTGTTGGCTCCTTAGCCTTTCTCAGTGTGGGGGATGGATAAGATTGGTCCAATTTTGCCAACGGCGTCAAATGGGCATAGATTCATTTTAATTGAAATCGATTATTTTACCAAGTGGGTAAAAGTAACATCATATGCTATAGTGACCAAAGCGGTGGTAGTCGGGTTTATGAAAAGAGACATTATTGCTAGATATGGTGCACTTGAGTCTATTATTATGGACAATGAGTCAAATTTAAACAACAAGTTGATGGTTGAAGTGTGCAGTCAATTCAAGATCAATCACAAAAACTCAACTTCATATCGACCTCAGATGAATGAGGCAGTTGAAGCTGCTAATAAGAATATTAAGAGAATTATTGAAAAGATGGCAATCACTTATAGAGATCGGCATGAGATACTTCTCTTTGCTCTCATAGCTTATAGAACCTTGATCAGAACCTTTACAAGTGCAACACCTTATTCATTAGTATATGGAACCGAAGTGGTACTACTAGTGGAAGTAGAAATACCTTTGTTCTGAGTGTTGGTAGAGATTTATCTTGATGAAGCATAGTGGGTGAAGAAGCGAATGGAGCATTTGAATTAGCTTAGATGAGAGGAGGCTTACAGCGATATGTCATGATCAATGTTACTAATAGAGGATGATATGAGCCTTTAATAAGAAAGTGCGCTCGAAGTACTTCAAGAAAGGAGACTTGGTGTTGAAGAAAGTATTGTCGAATGTAAAAGATCCTAAGGGAAATTTTGTTTAAATTATGAAGGCCTTTATATGGTAAAAGGGGTATTATCGAGAGCTACATTAGTGTTAATAGAAATGGATGGCCTATAATTAAGGAGATTTGTGAATTAAGATGCAGTTAAATTGTATTATCCATAAAAGCTAAGTTTAATAAAGATTCTAATTTTTCTTAAGAATTTTTTATAGTTAATCTTTCATCGTTTACAAGTAAAATTGATATCCATGAATGTTCTCAAATTCGGATGGTCATTGACCCGAAAACACTTCACTAATAAATCCTTGTATACCGTGTTTCTCAACCTCAAACACTTAAACACCAAACACTTACCAATAGATTTGAGTCGCCAAATAAATTAAAATCGAATGTTCTTAATGATTTAATCTTGTTTCTTTTGAAAAGAGATTTATTTTTTAGGAATCATAGAGAAGTGGAAATTGAGACTTAAAGACAACAAAAGCAGAATCAAGGCATGAGCATGGTACAGTTAAGTAAAAGGTTTTAATTATGAAGAAGATCTTATTCTAAAAAAGGAAAAAGAAAAAAAAAAAGAAAAAAAGGAAAAGAAGCAAGTACAATACTTTGGTGATATTTTGCTGATTGAATGAGTGAATATCGAGAGTCAACGTGAGGTATGTCAATTAGTTGCTATTTGCAAAATTCTTCATTTACAGGTAAAATGATCCTAATAGTCCTTGAAAGAGATATTTAGGAGAATTAAAAGTTTTTCTTTTGAAATCTCGAAAAAATCCATCATCTTCAGATCATCTACCAAACCAAAACAAGTTAATTTGACCTATAGTGGTTTTTGCCCTATCCTTCCAAGATAAGCTCCCTTAAATTTTTTGCTCTATTCTTCCAAGATAAACCTTCTTAAATCTTTTGTCCTATCCTTTCAAGATAAGTCCCCCTCAAAATTTTTACCATATTCTTTTAAGATAGGCACCCCAATTCCTTTACCCTATCCCTTCAAAATAGGCCCTTCAACCTTAGTCCTATTCCTTACCTTGTCCTTTTAAGATGAGTTTCCCATTCACTTGCCTTGCCTTTTCAAGATGAGTTGTTATTCTTTATATCGACCTTTCAAGTCGATATCTTTTTACAAGGTAAAACATAGCTTAGTTAACCATTTAAGTCAATAATCCTCATTTTATTAGTTCAAAGTAAGGTTTGACAAAAATGAGTATTTCTTTTGTCTTTACAGTAAAGTTCTAATCAAACTTCACTACAAATAGAGGCAGTTGTAGATACCTTATTTTTGCCATTTTTTTAGTAGTTTTATTGAGCCAAAAATATAAAAAAATATATAAAAAAAACGAAAATTGAAAAAAATAATAAAATAAAGTGTCAGAGTTGAGTTGTTTAGTATCTGTGGAGCTCGATTTTTCACCCTCCTAGTTCTTTTATAAAATTAGGTCTTTTTTAAACTGATTAGTATCAAATTCTACCCGTTTAATATTAATCCATGACTAGATTTTAAAGAAAACCGTTTCTTTTTATTTTGAAAACAACTTTGATGTCACCACTTGACCGGAGTTAGAAAAAATAGTGAAGTTATAGTCTAACGATTAAAACTAATTTTTGTAAAATGGTTCTTGAAAACCAAAGGTTTAAGTCTAGGGGTTAAGAATTTTAAATCTTTACGGGTACCATTAACTTTCCAAAATTAAAATTAGACTTTAAAATCACCTTTTTAATTTTGAGAGACAAGACTTAATTTAATTACTCTTATTGGATAACAAAACAATCTAAACTAAAGGAAAAGGGAAATTAGGTTTTTTCGTTTTTTACCGTAGCCCTATAAGTGCTTATGTACTTGCTATTTGAGATTAGATATACGTAGTTTTTTTTACGAGAACTTTAGTGGATTGAGTTGATTTTAATTTGAAAATATGCTTGATTTACGTTTTTAGTCTAATTTGGTTTATTTAAGAAAAGTTCTAATAGAGGTCTTAAATTTTATATATTTTCTCTCTCTTTTTTTTTTAAATCGAAGAGTAATCTTAATTTGTAAAGGGTTAATTTATTTTTGTTTATTTTTGAAAAACTTAATTTTTCTAAGTGTAAAAATAATTTTTATTCTTTAACTTATGAACTTACTTATTTTAGTTTTATTTTATTTTTTATTATTTCTACTTATTTTTATTTTTATTAAACTAAAAATTAATAACTAAATAAACTACTTTTTCTTTTTTCTTTTTTTTCTTCTTCTTAATTATTACATTTACATTGATGATAAAAAAAAATAAACACAACAACAACAATTAAATAATGAATAAAACAAAACTAGACTTCGAACATAGTGGGTACGCTGGTTAGACCTGGAGCAGGTCGGATGGGTTAGTCGCAGATCGAGTTAGGTCATCTGAGCTAGTCACCTGGAAGGGGTCACGGGTGTAATCGGTGGGCTTTAACCGATTACGGGTGTAACGCAGGGGTGGATAATCGCTGTCTTTAACTGATCGCGGGTGTGATGCGGGGGTGGATGGTAGTTGTCTTCAATTGCTCATGGCCGTAATCGGGGATGCAATGGTTGAGGCTCTACAATGAAGGGTATTGGCGGTCACAGCGGTGGTCGAAATGGGTTGGGCTTGGTTGTTGGTGGCTAAGGGGATCTAGTTGTGGTGGTGATGTGAATTAATTGGGGGCTTAAGGTAGAAAAAAACGAAGAGAAAGAGAGTGTCACGGCTGTAGAGAGAGAAAGATTAGTCCAGGAAGAGAGAGAGAGAGCTTGTGAATTGTTTATGTATCCTTTGGATGCTCGTAAACCCCCTATTTTATACACGAATTCATCAAACAAACAAGGAAAGCTCGAATTTGAACTTGAATGTAAATTCTAAGTTTTCATATTTTTTTTTCACTTTTTGGAGCTTAATTTAAATGCTCATTTGATCGAATCCGGACGCGTTCTTGTGTTTGATTCAAAGTAGCCTATGTCCAATTTGCAAATTTGCAATTGATTTGGTAAAATTGCAATAAGAAGAGATTCAAAAATCACTTTGAAACAAGCTATCTGAGGAGGAAAGTATTGGAATTCTAGAGAAAAATGAGAGAAAGAGAAGAAAATGAAGGAAAAAGGAAAGAAAACAGGGGAAAAAAGTACTAACGTAGTGCTACATCAGCGTGCCAACCAACTCTGACGTGTCGCATTTCATTATGTGACACATGGCAACTGACACGTGACGCCACATCAGCATATCATCCAATCCCGACTTGCCACGTGTCAGGATATGTGGCGCAATCAGATCTTAATACGTGGGATTCTCTGATGTGATGAAAAAATAAAAAGCTTTGCGTGTCTACTCCAAGACTCGAACTCCTGATCTCCAAGTTAAACACATTGTCATATCTAAGTACTTATCTGTTAGGCCGTTAACTCGTGTCTTATCCATATGTGTAATCAAATTGCACATATGGACTTGGTTAGTCTATGTTAAATTTAAATCTAAGTTTAGGTTCAACTGCTCAACTTTTAAATCAAAATTAAAAATTTATCCTAATAACATGTTATTTTCTAAAATTTTTTATTTTTTTCAACTTTTCTATTTTTTTTTGTAATTTTTCAATTTTCTAGATTTAAAAAAAAAAATATTTTCTGAACTTTTTATCTTTTAAGGTTTCTTTCTAAAATTTCTTATTTTTTTGTGCTTTTTCTTAATTTTGAAATTTTTTGTATTTTTTCCTAAACTTTATATTTTTGGGGTTTTCTTATTTTTCTATTTTTTATACTTTTCCTAATTTTAAGCTTACTGAGAAAAGAAAGAAAAATAATAAAAATAAAAGGGGTAAAAATTAGGTATTTACAATTACTCCTCTTTGTAGTAAAGTTTGAGTAAAACTTTGTCATAAAAATAAAATAAACATTATTTTTTCCTTCAAGAAGAATAACTATAACTATTCTAAAATTGATTTGGACGAAGAAAAGAAACTTGGTTGTACCTTTCTAGACTTACTAATCTAAGTTGAAGTGTCTCTAAGGGATAAACAATCTTATGCTAGAATTGATCTAAAACTAGGTCGTGCCTCACAAGGCTCACTAAACTAGGCGGGAGCAATATTAAAATGGGATTGATTTAAAACCTAGTCGTGCTTCATAAGGCTCACTAACCTAGGTACGGGGGTCTCTTAGGGATTAGTACCCTTAAAATGGGATCGATCTAAAACTTAGTCATACCTCACAAGGTTCACTAACCTAGGCGGAAGCGTCTCTCGAGGACTAACAACCCTAAACTGGGATCGATCTAAAACTTGGCCGTATCTCACTAAGCTCACTAATTTAGGTAAAAGCGTCTCTCAAGGATTAGCAACCCTAAATTGGGATCGATTTAAAATCTAGTCGTGCCTCATAAGGCTTACTAACCTAAGCGAGAGCGTCTCTCGAGAACTAGTAACCTTAAACGAGATCGATCTAAAACTTAGTTGTGCCTCATAAGGCTTATTAACCTAGGTGAGAGTGTCTCTCGGAGACTAGTAACCCTAAACTAAGATTGATTTAAAACTTTGCAGTGCTTCACTAGGCTTACTAACCTAAGCGATAACGTCTCTTGGAAACTAGTAACCCTAAATTGGGAGATTGATCTAAAATCTAGTCGTGCCTTATTAGGCTCGTTAACCAGTATAGGAGTATCTCTCGGGGATTAACAAACCTAAAATGGAGGATTGACTTAAAACCTAATCATGCCTCACAAAGCTCACTAATCTAGGTGGGAATGTCTATTGAGGACTAGTAACCTTAAACTTTGTGTTGTGTCAAAAGAAACCGATGAAAAGAAGTGCCCTACGGGCTTGCTAAGGGAAAACTTGGCGAAAGGAAGTGCCCTATAGACCTACTTGAGAAAAATTTGGTGAATAGAGTGGAAGTGCTCTATGGCCTTACTTGAGAAAAATTTGGTAAACAGAGTAGAAGTGCCCTATGGGCTTGCTTGGTAAGGGGAAGTGCCTTATGGATTGAAAGGATGAATCGAGTTAGGATCGTATCTTCAAACGTTGGCTAAACATTAAATGTAGAAAGTGAATGTCTTATGGGTTGGTTCAAAAACTGTTTAAATGCAAGTGCAAGATTCGAAAATCGGTGTGCTAACATTGTGTGGAAACACTTACCTGGTCTTTATCGATAGCACCCAAAATTATCAAACCTTTTTGAAAAGCCTTCATAAAAAATTACTGACTCATGTTTTAATTTCTTGTTATCAACCTGAATGCTCTTAATGCAAAATGTTTAAAACTTTGCCGGCTCTTTTGGAAATTTACTCGATACAAAAAGTCACCCACTGTTTTTGTCTCTTTAGAACTTTTATGAACCATAAACCTTATTCTCATTTCCGTGATTGTTTACTTAGGTTTCACATTCCCTTGAAAAAACAAACAATAAAGCTTCCCATCGACGGGTTTTAATCCATAATAAAGCATTTTAAAGAATTTTGTTAATTACCAATGGTTTAGATCTCATTCCTTAACTCCACTGGTGTGAGTTTGATTAAATAGATTAAAGGGGATTGGAACTTTCCATAGATTGTTTATACAATGTGATCATGCCTAGGAACGTGGAGAATAAGTTGCATCAATAAGATTGTTTCAACAATTGTTTTAGCAATTTATGTTTTTGTCGGTATGATTTATATTAAATATCTGGCATAAAAAAACTTTCATATCAATCTAATCTATACTTTGGTGAATGCATCGCGTCAATAAGAGAATACTTCAATGTATGATTTAATGTATTTCTCGTTATTCAATAATTTTTGTATTTGTCCGAATGGTTTATGTGCAACATTCAAGACAAGAACTTCTATATTTATTTACACTCATACTATTTACGATCTATCAATCTATTTATCTATTTATATATATATATATTAATGTTCTTATCTTATATTATTTATATGTATTTATATATTATTAAAGCAGTTGGACTTCTTTCGTTATTAACTGCCTTTAGCATATTATAATTCTGACGGAATTATTAGCTTAATTCTACTTTTACATACGGTATATACTTTATATGGTGGTTTTTATAGTCAATCGCATTTAGTTTTCCATTATATTTACCATTATTACTTACATAACCAAAACTACATCATTGTATAAACAAGCAGAAGAGATAATTACTAAGTATAACTAAAAGTGAAAAATAAAATACTAAATAAAAATATGCCACAAGAGTATATATTTTGAATTTTTACTGAAAAAAGATACGTAATATTTATACAAGATTTTCATGTAAAATAAGTTTAGTTGTCGCAATAGCCAGTAAGATAATATCACCTACTAAACATATCAGACTTATTAATTATTATATTGGTTGGGCCTATCATATACGTGAAAGCCCAGAGAAACGTAAGAGCCTGGTCCATTTTCTTTAATCAATATCATATTGTCTTGAGTCTTGCCCGACCGACCCTATCCATCTCAAACCCTAACGCCAGACCACGCTTCAACGCCTCATCTTGCTTCCCTGTTTGATTTTTATGTGCAAGGAAATTGGAGATTATTTATCCTCTTTTGAGCTGCTGCCCTTCGGCGTCACCTTCACCGCCTAACTATCGGAGGTATATTAGTTTCTCTCTCCGTCTCTGTACATATATTATTTGAAAACCCTGACCCTAATTTCTTCGCCTTGAGATTTCGTTATCTAAGTCGCTTTGTTCTTCTTTTTCTCTCTCTTTTTTTTTTTCTTTTAACTGTTAAAAATCAGATCTTTTTTTTTTTCTTTCAGTTAAGGTTATTGTTAGAAGAAGCTGTGGCCGGATGTTTTTGTTTTTGTTTTTTTTTTTAATTAGGGTTTTGCTATTGTTTTCTGTTAAGTATTGTGCAATTAGGTGATGAAAGTGAGCTCCCTTTGGATAATTGATTTAGTCGGTTATTCTTATAGTTGGTTTTTTACAGATAAAAGATTGAATTGGTTGATTGGGGGATAAATCATGTACAACGGGATAGGACTGCAGACCCCAAGAGGGTCCGGGACGAATGGTTATATCCAGACCAATAAATTCTTTGTGAAACCAAAAACCGGAAGGGTAACTGAAACCAGTAAGGGATTTGAAGGTGATCAGGGAACAGCTGGTGTCACCAGGAAGCCCAATAAGGACATACTCGAGCATGATCGCAAGCGTCAGATTGAGCTAAAGCTTGTCGTTCTAGAAGACAAGCTTACTGATCAAGGGTATACTGAATCTGAGATTGCTGAGAAGCTTCAGGATGCTAGGAAGGCTTTGGAAGCTGCGGCTGCTGCTGATACAAGTGATGTTCCATCTGCTCTTGCTGTTTCTGAGAAAAAGTAATCTCTCTCTCTCTCTCTCTCTGTGATGGTTTATATAACTGACAAATGGCCAACTTACCTGGTTAACATGCTTGTTTGGATACATTGGTTGTGTTCCTAAATAGATGCTTTGAATTATGTTCCTGTCTGAGTGGCCAAGGCCTTCACAAAACATTGCTATTGGGTTCTTTCCCACCTATCTCTCAATATTCCTTTTATCTTTTGTCTGTAGTGCATTGTTATATCTGTCAATTCTTACTTGTGGTGTGTCACGGTGAAAGTGAGAATTTGTTGCATAATTCCCTGGAGAGTTTGAGGGTTTCATTAGTTACTTTGTCAGTCCTTAATAACCAGGACAACTTATCTGATGTACTCATTCGATTGTTTTCGTTATACTTTGCTCTGTCTGTGCACATATACAGATCGAATCCTAGATTGATCCCTATCAAAAAAATGTGTGAATATGTGGATGTCTTTTTTGCTGAAATATTTTTTGACCCCATTATGTGATGGAATCTTGGTGTTCCAAGGGATTAGTATCCTCGCTGAAGAATCTAACATAAGATTTAGTGCAGTATTGCGGTTTTACTTGTGCTAGAAGTATTCACTGCGTAAAGGAATTCCTTTTCCCTCTCTTTCTCTTGTAATAGGTAGTTGTGATTATGTTTATTTTTTATTGATGATTATTAACTGTGATGTCTTTTATAGGGTTTCTGATACACAGACACACCAAATTGCTGCTAGAAAGGAGAAGCAAATGGAGACCTTTAGAACTGCTCTTGGCATAAGGTTAGCTAAAGAAAATTCTGAAGAGATAGAGGAGGACCCTAAACAGGAGCAGAAGAATGGTCAGCATGAGAGACCTGAGCATGCATTTCTTGACAGAGAGTATAGTGGAAAGAAGAAAATTGAAGAAAAGTCCAAGTTTGAGAAGGATGATAAGAAAAAAGGTGGAAAAGATGTGAAGAAAGGTAGAGATTTGGGAAGTGATTCTGAAACTGAAAGCGGGGAGTGGAAACAGGAATCACCAAAGAAAAAGAAAAAAAGCAGAAGAGATGACTATGAGGAATCTGGTAGTGATACTGACAATGACTTTGTTAAAAAGAAGCGATCAAAAAGAGAGGTCAATAAATATAAAAAATCTCGTAAGAAGCATGAGATGGAGTCTGAGTCCAACTCTGATGATTACTCCACTTCAGGAGATGATTCATCCAGGCGTAAGTCGCGAAAGGGGAAGCATCATGTGAAAACTCACAGACGATATGACTCTGAGGATGAATATGATAGTGATAGTGAGATGGAATACAAGAGAAGGAAACGTGAATTGGAGAGGCAAAGTCGTAAAAGCAGCAAATCTGAGTTGGACAGTTGTGGGAAAAGTGCTAGTTACAAGCACATCAAAGCTAGCAAGATTTCCAATGGGAGTGATAGTGAGGCTGACAATTTGAAACATAGAAAGGATGAAAGAGTGAAAAAGAAGATGAATGAATCTTCTGATTATTCTGATTCTGAAGAGAAAGAAAAGATTGAGAGACGACAGAGTAGAAGGCATGACTCTGAAAGTGAGGACTGGGATAGCCGTGGGGTTAGAAGTTTTAGGCGATATAGTAGAGAAGGAAAGACAAGTGAAAGATATTCTGACTCATCTACGAATAGCAGTACAAGTGATGATGATTCTGATGAAACCAGCAGTGATAGTGATATTAGTAGGAGGCGACATGCTGTTAGAAAGGGCACTGGAGCTGCTGTTAGAAAGGCTACTGGAGCTGAAGCTGGTATAGTTGATAGACAGAAGACAAGTGTAGTAGGGAAAGGGTCAAGATCTACTGCAGATGATTACATTGAAAGGAGAGAGAGAATTGGTCGTTCTGCTGATGTTGGATTTGATGTTTTAAAAGAATCTTCATATGCATCTAGGTCTAGAAGAGATTCACGTGGTCTACCAGATGATAGAGATAAAATGGTCATGAATGAGAAGGGTGATAAGAGAGAGTATTACTCTCATTCACAAAAAGCTGGTGGCCTGTATGATGAAGAGAATGAGCAGAGAGGCAAAGTTTCCGGACAGGATATGGATTTGCAAAGAGGGAAAAGAAATGCTGAGGACTATGCAGAGCAAAAAGGAGGTAGGAGGCTTAGGAGAGATGACGATGATAATACTGGCAGAAAACATGTTAGAGACGATGAAGGTAGCCCTTATTTGAGGCATGAAGAGCGACAGTCAAAGTCAAGGAGGTATGATCATGAAGAAAGGCAGGAAAGGCGAGCTCGTGAAGGACAGCGACATGGTAGGAGTAGGTATGAGGAAGATTCTGAGGAGCAACGCTATGGTAGTAGAGGGGATAGGCGGACTGACCGTAAAAGAGACAACAGGGAGTTGGATCATAAATCAAACTCAGCGAAGAGAGCTAGGTATGATGACTCTAGGTTGAAGGAGAGGAGATCAGAGTATGACAAGTATGATAGTAGGAGTAGGCATCGAGACGATCTCCCATAGATGGTGGCTTCTGGTGTAGATCTACTTTGTTATTTCTGTTATATCTTTTTCTTTTGCGTTTTGCCTGCCTGGAACCATTTAATCTTAGTTGAAAGATCATGTTGTGGCCAAATTATGAATTGTGATTTTATTGTAAATTTGTTGTTTGCGTGGGATATTTGGGATATTCTATGAAAAAATGAATCTTAGGGGTTGGGATGGATGTGGAGCTTCTAGTATTTATGGTTCGATCATTTGAGGAGAATTTGATTTTCATTCCTTTTTAAATTTTTGTTATGCTTTTTTATTTTTTATTATAACGCTCATTTCAGTCCTTATCACTGTCACCGCCACCACCACCGTCACTATTATCATTATCACCAACTTTTATCATCAGTATCATCATCGCTATCATCACCACTTTAATCACTATAATTATCACTATAATTATTGTAGCTATAGTTGCTATTACTATCACTATAATAGCTATCGTTACCATTATTATTATTATTATCATTATTACTGTTATCATCATTATTATTATAGTTGCTGCTATTGCTATTACTATTGCTGCTATTGCTATTATCATTATTATTATTAATTACTAATTGTTGTCATTATTATTGTCGTCGCTATTGTTGCCGTCTTTACAATCATTTATTACTTTAAAATTAGTTTAGTTGAAAAAAAAAAATGAAACGAAAATAATTTAGTTATTAAAGTTATATTATATATTTATTTTTAAATTATGTATAAATTTAATTAAATAAAGTAATATATATTATATTTTTAAAAATTTTAATTTAATTTTTTATTTTATTTTATAAAGTGAACGAGCCGATAATTTTTCACTCTCTATTTCAACGATAGCCATGTACTTTTGATTCAAAGTATTTTTTCTTATGCTAATGTTTCAAGCAAAGTTCTCGAATGCTATGTTCTGTATATTTTTTTTTTCTAGCTACAGTGATTTCCAGCTCTTTACAAGTATAATGAGATATGAAAGAGATGCTTTATAAATTGGGTGTTTCTGCCTTTCTTTTCGGAAAATGATGAACATGGGATGTGTTTTTTGGATTTACATTTGAGGAGCTCGATGATTCTACAAGTGAAGTGAACTGGCGATGGTTTCTTTGGACAGGATGGTATAGGGTTAAGTTAATTTTATTGAGGATTAAGTTTGGATTATTCAAGGATCGAATAGGTTGATATGGATGCCTGATGTCGGCCATTTAGGTGTTTGGAATTCCATGTCAATTGCCTCCAATGGAAGAGCCAAGAAAGATCAATAAGGCTCCATATTAACTTATTTATTTTTTTAAATATAGACCTTAAAATGAATAAAATCAATTATACATGTATATGTATGTGTGTGTATATTTAATATATATTTGTATCATATACTTATAACATGTATATTTGTATCATATAATTAATTAATTTGTATATATACTGGGTTTGCTCCCTTTTTATATTTAATATATTTATGTATATATATTATAAATTCAAAATACAAAGCTTGTCTATAGTAGCCCTCAAGGCCTCAACCTTCTGCTACTCAGCAAGGACACACGATGCGAGAAGTTTCTTCCTCGTTACATTACAGCACAACTACAAAGGCCCTTCTCCGGTCTAATTAACGCATATGCACCGAGTCCATTCAACCTCCTACTACGCGGATCCTAAATTAAAAGGTATCTCATAAGCCTTTACTTTAAACTAACCTGATGAAATTTTGGTCCACTTTGTAAATGATTGCTTTTCTAATTTCGTTCCATCCTTTTTGCAAAACGATATATTCTGATTTCCACCTTGATTATCTTTGAATCGTACAAAATTAATTAAGCCATAAAAATGTAATATTGTGAATAAGATTTAACAAAATTTGATAAAAATTAGGCACTTTAAGTTATAAAATATACCATTAATTTATCCACTCCTTAGATCTTTGCTTGACGTCAAGTGGAAGAATAAATCAATGAATTCATCAAAAACAAAGCAGTTATTTGCTCTTTATTCTTCAACAAAACAAATGCACGACACTCAATCACACTTACCAAATAATGTTCATATACACCTGTATGTACTTTCATTGCAAAACAAAGTGGCTGAACATTGTTACTTGCGAAACTAATATCATGATATTTGAACTGAAGCAACGTTTAAGTAATCAAGACTATTCATACTTACTCCAATCGGTAACTAAAAATTTTTATATTTATCCTATTCCATTTGAATAAGTTAATAGATTCGGCATTTCCAAAATTTGAGAAGGGGTTCAGTTTTTAGGATCTATGTTGGAAGCACTAAGCAGTCTGCGCTGAAGATACACTTTTTTGCGGTTGGGTTAGACCACCGGTAAAAGCATTTGTACCAAAAAGCTATATTCTTTGCTGATTAGTACGTATAATTTATAGACCTGCTGACTTAATTAAAAACTGAAAAAAAAAAAAAAAGGCCAGTTTTCAAGGTAACTTCTTGGTTAATTCTTACACTAAAGACTGCATACATTGGAGTTTGGCTAATTTTACTCGGTATTTGGCACGAGCGTTGCTGTCGGTGGCATCGTGTCTGTGATATATTTTGCGGTTACCTGAAGAGTGGAAAGTGATTCAACAGCTGTTACATATGGGTTTCTGAATTCTTGACAGTTTATTTTTCAAGGAAATAACGTAAGAAGAAACTAAGGCTTTGTTAATTTTTTGTTTTGGAATTTAGTTTTGTATATAAATTGATATTTGTGTATTATTTTTGGACCTCGGCTTTTAAAAAAATATCAACGTTTTCTACTCTTCATTAAAAGGTGCAGCTAATTATATTATCATAGTATCTTCTTCTTCCTCTTCTTTTTTGAGAGATTAAGGTCTTAAAATGGAAAGATAAAACCTTAAGTCTAGAAATGGGAAATAAATAGGAAAATTTTAAATCTTTTGAGTATGTCATCCTCCAGTCTTTATATTTTAATTAATAAACCATCAAATCAATTTAATAAGATAAGTTATATAGAGGGAACTGAATTTAAATAATTAGGGGTTTAAAATTTATTCAAAAACTATTGATGCAACAAATTAGGGTCTCAGAATAAGGAAGTGAAGAGTAAAGTAAATTAAAATTAGATTATCGTGTAATTTAAAAACAAGAAATTATTAAGCACGATGGCCCAAAAAATTAGAGATATAAAAGGTTTCTATTAAGAATAATGAATAAACTAGAGAATAAATAAAATTATTGACTGAGTGAAATATGGTCGATCGAGGCAAAAGGGTGGTAAGACAGTAGAAGAAGAATATAGATAGATACGTGAATTGAAGCGGCGGAACCACTGAGCAAACTTAGGATGTCGTCTTATTCGAGGAATCGTTCTTTGTAGATATCAACTATTAATCGAGTCCCTGATTATAGCAATCCACGATTTTTTTCGGTAAAACATGTGTTTACTAACATTACAAGGAAAAATTATATAAATATGAATTAAAATTACATAAATATGCAGGATATATTATATTTATGAAATACGACATAAGAAATTATAAGTATCTCGCATTTATAAAATGCGATATTATAAAACTACTACTAACACCATATTGCATTTGATAACTAAGACAAAGGTATTATTAAGTTACCGCATTTAGCAAATACATGCCAAAACCCTAAATCACATATATCAAATTCCAGATAGGAACAACAACATTTATTGGCGTTGTCATGTATTTTAAATGTAAGCTAAAATATGGAATTATATTATATTTAAAAGATGTGATATATATAAGTGGTTTAGTGTACTTCTCAAATGAGGTACCACTTATTAGCCTAAACTGTTTATTTTACTTCTCAAATGTGATACACCTATTAGTATTAATTGTACTAATATCACATATTATAATATATAAGATGTGACATATATATAATTATATTTATGTTGTATCTTGAAAATATAATATATATACAATTACATTTGTTGCATCGTAAAAATGCGATGTAAGCTTGATATATACAATTGCACATGTTAACCGTTTGTCAACGGTTCTCGATAAATCAAAATCTTAGTTTCCTCATCTCTAATTGTTTTGACTATTGCACGTAATAATTGTGGCGATTTACGGTTTTATCATTTATTTATTATTATCTTACTATTCATTTTCATGTTTTTAAATTCAAACCATTAAATTCATAATTTATTCAATAATTTAAATTTAAAGATATTCAGATTAAGGGTTGGATGGATAGCGGTACCAGTTCTATAAAAAAAAAAGGATGGGATCTAGAAAAATCCTAATAATTATTACATCAGAAGGTTTAAGTTTAATTTTAATAATGAGATAGTTTTCATTCAATGGAGTTAGTAAAAATTCATTTATTTATATTTTTAAATATTTTATACTTGTGGAATTGTATACTTTAACTTTGGAGTTGTTTGGGTAAATCTAAAATCGGTTTTGGTGATTGGTGGTCCGGCTCCAAGTAGGTGACATCCAAATGCTAGCAATTTTTTAAGCTATTAAACTTGAATTTTGTAGCCATCATCTGCATATCATGTGTTTATCATCTAAACGCTAGTTGGATTTTGGCTACTAGCCTTGATCACATACTAGCATCTGAGCAAAATTGAACCTGAAGACCAAACACTACAAATACAAAGATTGTTGTAAAGAAAGGAAAATGAGGAGAAAGAAAAGAGAAAAAACCAATGATTCCAGACTTGAATTAATTTGCTCGGTTTAATCTAATTTGACTTAATCCTACTATAAGATTGGTCTCGGTTGCCCTTTTGACCTTCACAAATAATGATATTAGTTTGATGCGAATGATCTGACCAGTTCGACTTGGTTGCTTAAGACATAATTGGATTTTCTATATCAAAATATACCATTTTCTTTTGTTTTATTAAAGGAATCAATCAATTTACTTATAGTATAAATGGAGATGCTGGAGAAAGAAATATAGAAATTTTCTACTTTCAAATCTAAAAACTAAAGATAATTTTATTATTTTATAAATAAACATAAATTATATTTTAATATTTTTATTAATCTTGGTTTGACTCTCTTAACCTCTTTGTATTTATGAATAAACCATGTAGTAGATATGATAATATTAGAAAAAACCAAGTGAAATAATGGGAGTGACACGAGTGAAAAAGAGGAGAAAAATCAAATGTAGGTGATAGGGGTTTAAGAGAGAGAGAAAGGAGAGAGAAGGAAATTTAATTAGAGAATGAAGGTAATGATAACCGATAATTAAATAAGATAGTTTATTAATTGAAAGTCAATTATCTTTTAGTTTCTTTTATATAATTGAAAAATGGAAAAAGTATGATTTAAAAGAATATTGTCTATTTTTGAAAAATATATTAGATCAAAATACAATTGCTTTTTGTCGTTTCTCAGTTTTTGTCGGTAGTTGACTAAAGTTTGCACGTATTGAGCTTGTAAGATAATGCACGGTGAAGGGATGTCAGGGGGTTGTTCGGTGTGACTACTTCGATACTTAAGTTAGCAATAAGCTTTTTATCTATCGAATACTGAATGTACAGGCTTAGAATGCAAAATTTGTAGAGAGAGTTACTGTTGGGTAGATGCTTGGTATGTATAATGGAGTAAAGCCGGCTGCTGGAGATCAGTTGATGGGAGGGATCTTCTTCCACAAATGTGGGAGAGTGGACCTGTCGTGTTTGATGTGTCCTTAACATTTAGGACGTGGTTGTTTTATCCTTATCTTATAGTTTGTAGCCATTATGGTTTTTCATAGGCCTAGGTTACTAAGGGCCAGGCCTAAGGCTTATAAAGGTAAGCTTAGTGAGGCAAGGCTTGGCAGATTTGATCAGGCCTGAGAGGTCCTTACCTAAAGTGCCCTGTTAACACTTGCCCCCTTGTGGTCTCATTGCCGAAAAAGAGGTAAGGAGAAGGAATGCATGGGCTACTCAGACATGAGCAATCCGACTCTAGGAAGTTCGATTCAATACCATGATGCTGACGTGATGAGGTTGCAGATCCGAAGTAATGGTTGATCTGAGGTGAGAAGGCTTAAAGTGGTGAGTTATCTTGGGCAGCGGTTTACTGGTTTGAAAGTGTCGGAGGCTAGGCGAGCAAGGGTGCTAAGGTACTCTAATGCAATAGACCAGTTTGCTTAAACAAGGCTTCTGATAGGGACTAAGCGGACATAGGTGCATCATGTCTTCGTAATGTTGACCAAGTATAGATTGGATGGGCCTTAAAGAAACTTCCTGCTAAAGGGACTTTCAAAATGCAACTTTTTCCTGCTTGCATTCCATACATTGAATGTAACATGACAAGTGTCGCGTTGTAGCAGAGTAATGTATGGCTACATGCTTTTTGCCCATTTAAAGGTGGCTGTCTGATCGAAATGCTTTTCACGTGTTTGCTGGGCAGCATTCCAAGGGATTCGGGTTTATACATATCCCCATAACCGCCTGTACAGCTTCCCAGGCGGTTTTCTTATAAATAAGACGATTACGAAAAGAGAATGCTTTTCTGCAATCTTTTTGCTTAGTTGTCATAATTTTTAAGTTTACATTTGAATTCTTAAACCTTCTTTAGAAGCTTCAATTTTCTTGTTCAACAATCACAATCATGTCTACCAACAAGGGTGAGACTAATTCTTCTTCACTGGAACTTACCTTCAGTTCAGATTCTATGAGGAGTAATCCTCCTCAGGTGCAGGAGGGTGAAGTGTCGTCACTAGCACAATTCGACCAACCTACGAGGATAATTGTGGAAGTGTTGGATAGGGCCATAATCATTAATGCTATACCTAGAGACGTGTACGCGGATATTCCTTTTCCTTTTGCCATGGATTTATTGGACGTTCCTGGTATGGGGAGGGGGCTTGAGGGCCATATCGGTAAAAGTAGGGATTCTACTCTTAGTTGGGTCATTAGTAATTTCCTCGTAGAGGCAATACCTAGTTGGCATATTAGACTGCTGTGCAGGGACGAACGGGTGGTCCTATTATCGGGGAGGCGCTTTGCAGTTTTTGAGAAGTGCTTGGAGTTTGGGTAACACCTCCCCATAAGTCATTTTGAGAGGGAGTTTTTAACTACCACTGTTGCAGCCCGTCCCAAATTCTTTCGAATGGGTAGAAGGTGTTGAAGGTGTTCTAGGCGCTCTGTGAATACCTGGTGATAAGGGTTACTCCCATGATGTTTTGCCTCTTCTACATATGGAAGAGCGTTGGGGGCTAGCCTTACCTCTAGCCACGCCTAGGAAAGAAACTATTCTAAGGCCTTGTCAACTCGGTCAAAGGTTGGCAAGATGAATACGTAGTGGCAGAGTTGCTTGCAGAGACTACCTTCTGGACCCGGTGGATAGGAATGGTTCGTATTGGAGGTGAGAAGAGGTTGGGTTTGAGCGATGTCGAGGCTGTCGAGGAGATCTTGGCCTTCATGGAGATGAGAGGTGGTTAGGAGATCAATGCTATGGAGACTGTAGAAAGATATTTATGATGCTCGATCTCTATGCTCTTCCCCAGCATGAAGAAAGCTATGGCGCAGAAGTAGGTTGAAGGTACTAGTTCATTCCTACGCGCCTGTTTATTGTGCTAGTGTCTGGGTGCTTCGTCCAACGCCTGTAGGATGGGTAGACTTCCTTGGTCGTACTGGTCAGGGTACTGTTTTACAAATGGTAGTGGTAGTTTCCTTTGATTTGTCCTTATTTTTTTTTTCTAACCTTTAGATCAATCTTCCTATAGGCAAAAGCTTGGCTTTGAGGGTGATTCGTCCATCTGTAAACAATCTTATGAGCTAACTCCAAGTGCGATCGAAGGCAGGTTAGCTGACAAGGAAGGTGGCAAGGTCGAAGTCGCGGCCCGGAGAGACCTACAAGCTACAGCCAAGGTTTGTACCTCAGGGGATTCCACTCGTCATCCAAGATGAGCCAACAATCGTAGCGCCTTTGAGCGTGGCTCTACCTATTCCTGCTGTCCCTTTATTCGAACCCATCCTTATGGGTAACGAAGGTATTGATGTGGAGGGGCTTAACGTACATGGGCTTTCCCCTCTGAGGGCAGCCGAAGAAGGAATTGGGGAAATAGTCGCTCCTTGTGTTGCCGCGGGCAATAAGTGCAAAGTTCTCAAGGCATTCAAGGAGCCAGGTCCAGGTACAAAGAGGCAGAAGCCCCTGGCAAGAGACCTTTTGGCTAAGGGGAGATGGAATGAGTGGCCCTTGGCTCATCCTTTCCAGAGCATGGATGATGTTGGGGACAAGTTTTTGGATATCCTCAACAACTTCTGAAAGATGGGGCTAGGGCCAGACTCATTCATAGAAGTGCTGTATACTTCCTTGGACGAGGCGCTGAATAGGGGAGGCCCTTGAGATGGAGAAGAAGAGGGCTCGGGGAAAGATCCTACAACTGAAGTGGGAAGTCCGTGTTAGTGACTTGACGTTGCACTACTGAAGCCTTAGTTATTAGGCTTCAATGGGGTCTTATACTCTTGGTGACTGGGCTGTGCTGGAGAAGATCTCCTAAGAGAGTGTGAGAGACCCCATACAAACTGCAGGCCACTTGAGTACCCTAATAACAATTCTAGAGGGTCCATACACTTATGTGAACCCGATAATGAACCAAGATCATCCTTAGCTCGATAGTAACATAATGGCTACACTATTCATCAATAATGTATGGAACAACTCTGATGTTAAGATATCTAATCTTATAACTAACATACAAATGATATACGGGTATACAGTAAGCAATAGAAGGGTTTTCGAGGCTAAGTGAAAGGCTATTGAGATGGTATACAGTAACTAAGATAGGTCATATAATGAATTGCCGAGACTATTAAATATAATAAAGTTAAGCAACCTAGGGACATAAGTGGATTGGGGCTGGAGTAGTTCACCAAAGCAAGGTTAGTCCCATTTTAAGTGGGTTTTTTGGACATTTAAGCCGTGTGTTAAAGCTTTTAATTATTGTCGACCTATTGTTTGTATCATTAGTATATTCTTATACGGAAAGTATAGCCATAAGTTGTTGGTAGCTTGTAAGATGGCAAGGACTCAATACTTCCATTGGCATTTGCTTTTGTTGACACAGATAGGTAGAAACCTAAGGGTGGTTCTTATATAAGCTTAAAGTGCATATAGTCAGCCAAAAGAGAGAAACATTATGTCTTATATTCAATAGGGCATCCAGTATTGATTCCTTGTACAAGGACTTATCGGTAGCCTGGCAGCCACCATTTGCAATTTGGAGATACTATCTGCAGCACGTTATTATTAACTTTAATACAGTCTACAAAAACCAATTGTGCAAGAAACTTATATAGTTTGCAAATGTTTAAGCATAGCAAAGGAAATTTGAATATTTCATGGAGAAGTTGGTTAATGGAAATCGAACTAAATGAGTATTCACTTGATACACCTTCAGTATCATAATTTGAATTGAAGACGCATCCAATTTGAACCAAGGGCTCATTAAGTGGATACGCCTTCAATTCAATTTCTACTAAACTAGCCTACTAAAAGGTACATCTATTGTAGTGCCTTCAGTATAAATATCGCAAGTAACTGAATGTGCATTTACTAGATACGTTTTCAGTATATTATTTTCTTATTTTTTTAAACAGGCCCTTTTTCCATAATATTTGTTCGAAAAAAGCCCATATTTGTATAACTCTTATTTTAATGTCACAAAGTTTGTAAGACTTTGACTAAGTTGTTTTTTTCCAATTGCAAAAAGACTTGAAAAACCTAGTTCAATTATCTCGATTGAAAACTCTTTACATAGGGTTATAATAAATGAATCAGAGTTCAAACTCAAGACAAAAACTTGTTTATCTAAACAAATTGAGTTTAAATATCAATTTAAGCTTGCAAACTGACTTGTTTAGGCTCGTTTGTAGACTCACAAGTTTTATATATATATATTATCAATATTATATATGATTAAAATCCAAAAACAAATATCTATATAATATATATAACATATTATAGGATAGCTTATAATATATAATCTAATTTTTATTCATTATTTATTAATTTATATATTTTTTCATTTTTTATACTCAAACTCGTGATCAAGCTTGAGATCAGCTTGCTTTAAGCTTGGTTTGGCTTGTTCGAATTAAGCTTGACTAGTAAACGAGTCGAATTCGAGTTCAAGATAAAGTTCGTTTATTTAAAAAAGCCGAGTTGAAACCTCAATTTGCAAGCTTGATTTAAACTTGAACTCAATAATTTCTAAACAAATCAAGTTTGAGCCTTCATAAGTTCAGTTAAGCTTTGCTTAGCTCATTTGCAGTCTTACCTCAGCACTTCCCGTGTGTAATTTATTTATGTGAAATGATATAAAGTGCCAAACCTAGGTATCTCATTTAAAAAAAATATACTGACATATCTAGATAAATTAGTAATTTATTTTAACCATCACCTTGCTTTATCCGATTTCAGCAGAGTGTCTTCCATGGATAGTCCTTTCTAGCATTGCTGCTATTGGATTTCCAAGGATATAGATCAAATAATTAATATTTCTTTTTTGTGGTCTACGAGCTGCTGCTAAATGGATTACTCATGAAATACAACTTTTTGTGTTTCGTCAATATCTCTGCATGCAATTCATTTAATCTGGCATGAGATTATGATGTTTCACGAAGCTTCACAAGATTTTGAAAAGACTCTGATTATCTTCTCCTGGTGTAGCCAATGGCGAATGACTTGACCATCTCGAACAGCAAAAACTGTTTCTGGTTTCTACCATGACTATACACTGCTTCTTAAATGGACATAGCTGGACCACTTTATGCCGGCCGATATTGAATTTCATGGATTGTCTTCTCTTATCACCATTTTTATCCTGGCTAGTCATAATTGCAACTGCAATGAACCGCAGTGAAACCCGAGACAGAACAAGACAGCGAAATGTCCAATAGGTGATGGCTGATCTAGCTTGAAGTTCTGTGGTCTTGGATAGCAGTAACCGCTCTCCTTGAGACGACTGAGCTTACATATAATATGCCCTTAATAAATGCAACATAGACACCTACTGATGATCATCTATCAGGTGTCGTGGAATATTTGGAAGATGAGATATCACTGTTTTTTCATCTTAACTGAGCCGGACTGGACTTAGATGGTGCTTTGAGAAGACGCACTCGGGGTATTAACGAGTAAACTATTTGTGAAAGATAAAGGCTCAGTTTCAACGCTCACAAATCCCTAGTGTATCTCCTGCCAAGTGCCATCCCACGAATTGGCGATGCACCCATGTTGGTTGCTGCAAAAGAAAGCCTCTTCTAGTGTGAAGGTACTTCTATATCGGAGAGCAGTTTGGCCACGGCTAGATTATCAACGGATTTTCATGCTTCTACAAGCAGATTCTTAGGTCCTTATCATTCTCAACATATGAATGACAGAGATGCTGATGTTCATTGGCTGCCTCCAACTTCTAGAGTAATAAAAGGTCAACGTAGATGGTGCCGTTGAACCGGCAACCGAGCCGAGTCGGCTGCTATTGCGTTGCTGCAATGGCAAGCGGGACGGCTAAACGTGTTCAAGTTGAAATGCCTATCCAGTATCCAAGTAGCAGCCAGCAGCTGTGTTATTGGGTTTGCAAATAGGAAGGAAATGACACACTTCAGCTCGTAAACATCGCGCTCCAACAGAAGAATCAACCAGCTAGTTGTTCGAAGATATTCGGAACAAAGGACAGATGGTCATCAACAACAGTCCGTGTTACATAAGCATCACCAAACAGAGCCCTTCGGATCGAAAAAATAGTGTAGCTCCGGTTTTCATTCATATTCATCGTTTTATATACAAGAGCTACTTTATGATTAGTTATATTTGGGTAATATAACTAACATTTTCATTATAAAAATCCACAGAAAATCATGCAAGTTTGGTGATAAAGCTGCGACTATAACGGAATATGTGCAACATAAGATGTAGTGTTTTTTTTTTTAAAAGAAAAAAAAAAAATAATTTTAGGTTTTTTTTGTAATTCAAACTTTGGATGTTTTATTGGAAAAAATTTTTGGATGATTCAATTCGAATTACTTGGAGATTATTATGGGATTTTGAATCTAACGGAAAATGATTTTGATATAGAACAATGGGATAAGGCTATAATAGGAGGATTTAGTGGACAAAATCAAGAGAAAAATATACATACATACATATATATATATATATATTTACTATCTTCAAATTATAAGATAAAGTCTATGCCAAGATTCAGTCCATTATCTGCAGGGGTAATTAATACATGTGAGAATTCAAATTTGAAGTATCAAATGAGATCAATTGAAGGAAAAAAAAAATCAAAAGAAAAATTTTAAAAAATTCAAAGAAAATACCATAGAAACTTTCAAAGAAGTTATTTCATAATTATCTTGACTCCAAAGGTTAAATATTCAAACTTTAGATTATACTCAGGTTGGGTTAATTTTATTGAGGGTTGAGTTTGGATTATTCAAGAATTAGTAGGTTGATATGAATGTCACTTGTTGACCATTTAGGTGTTTTGAGTGCCTTTTAGATAAAGAGCCAACAAAGATTAGTAAACACTTTATATTGACTAGTTTTTTAAAAACATGGGTCCTAAATTGTACAAACACAAAACATGGACTCTAAAATATTTCTATAAAAAAAAAAAGCGAAAAAAAGAAAACTTAGAGCTTCTTGTGTATTTTTCCTCTTATTTTGATTCTGATTCTTATGTCTACTTTAATCTTTTAATCTTACCTTTGTTTAAACTTTTTAAGATTCCACATTCATTTGCAATAAAGGTAAGTGTGGTTTCGGTTTGGTTTGGTATGGTTCATTTTTTTATAGAATTGAAACTAATATAATGGTTTTTTTTTGTTTAAATCGAACCTAATCATACAATTTGATTCATAAATTTTTTGAACTAAATTAAAATTATTTGGTCTAATTCGAACTATTTATGTGAAATTTTGCTAAATATTTTTATCTGTAATAACATTTTTTTCTTTTCATTAAAATTTCATATGTTACTAATTAATTTTTCATATATTTATCATATGTAATAATACTTGATAAAAAGTTACACAAAATTTTAATAAACTCAACTTAATTGAATGAGAATAAAAAACTCTATTCAACGAATAAACAACGGGGAGGGAGAAGTAAAATTGCCTATAAAAAGGTAATACCAAAAAAACAAAAGAGATATATCAAAGATCGGGAAAAAAATGATAGATATATAAAAAATATCAAAATGAGACTCTTGATTTGAAAACATATAAAAAAAATGATAATCTTAGAAAAAGGAAAATTTTAAATGTAAAATTTTAAATAAAACTCAGTCAATTTAATTTTAATCATTTACTCAAAAATAAGATAAAAAATTAAAATATATAAAATTTTTGATGAAATCCATAAAGAGTGATGAAAGAAATAAAAAAAAACAATAAAATATTTACATGAACTTATTTTTATTTAATCAAAAGGTTCAATTAACTTTCTTGAATCGAATTGCAAACCATTTATATATACTCGAATTTAATCGTGACCAAATTGTTTGAAAAAAACAAAAAAAAAACCATTTTTTCAACTTGTGGTTCGTAGTTTTTTTTTTTTTTTTTCAAGCCTTAATTTGCATCCTCTTTCCCTTTCTATTAAAGAAAAAAGGGAAAGTACCAAAATCTAACTCTAACCCTTGACTGCCCCCCAACCTTCTGCTATAGTAGCCCCTTCTCTCTTAGATGTTTACTTTCGAAATGAACTCTCACCAAGGACAAATGATGCAGGAAGTTTTCTTCCTTATCTCAAACCAAACATGAAGAACCCATCTGCCTCCATGGTCCATGAAGAAATTTCTATCCAACAACAAACGTTAACCCTGTTCATAAATCCAATTCAATGCTTATGAAAAGAAAGAAGTCAAAACAAGTACGAGCCTCGATTCTTCCTATGATACGCTTGGAATTAAAATTTATCATATAACATTTTAAAACCATCCTAAAACCTATATTCTATACAATTTACAAGGTAGAAATATCTAGTATAACCATTAATTATTTATTATATTTTTATAATAATAAAATTTTAAGAAAAATTTTCAACAATCTGCACCGGCAAATGTTTCAACAGCATCCTATTAATTCAAAACTTGTAAAGACACACCTTATACGAGAACAAGAGTGACATTATAAAACAAAACTAGCAAAATAGTGTGTCCCTGAAGAAGATACACCTTGCAGAAAATCTAATCTATTTGAATATTAACTTTACTTACCTAAAATTTATAATACCAAATCTATCAAGATAAGTTCAACATTTAATGAAAAATATACAAATAAAGGTAAGATTACTAACAGGAAATAAATGAGATAATAGAGACGAAAAATGAAATGTACGATTGAGACGAGAGATATAGAACAAATGAAGTGAGAAATTCTGTAAGGTTTTTATAAGTAAATGGGTAAGATACGTAATAACCTATATATGTTTATTTCTTTTTTTTTCTTTTATAGTAAGGCACAAACACAACATTTTTTACATTCATTATTATTAATTAATTAATTATTTTTATAGGGTAGCTATGAGGTACATTAGAACATGCAATTTATATATTTTAAAGTATAGGTTTTAATGTGAATACATAATATTGAGATGTTGTGATTGTATCATACTCTACAAGAGCATATTCCAATAAATTATAATCAAAACTTATCTTATGACCTTCAATATTTACTTGTAACCTATCATATCGAGTAAAATATTAATGGATATAGGATATAACATGGTTACTCAACAATTATACATAAATATATTAATATTAGCATATCTTATGAGTACATTATCAAATATTTTATTTAAAAGTAAAAGTATCTAATGTAAATGATTTTTCCTATTACAATCCCTTTAGTTGATTTTTTTTTTTTTTAATTTTAAGTTAGTCTAATTTTTTTTTTCCCACGAGGTGCTTCTCATTTATGAAATATAATATATAGGTTAACTGCAATAAAAATCAAATAAGTTTCTTTATTCTAAGTTGGAACAATTATAGTGACTGATTTTGAAATATGGTATTTCATATCGGAAAGAGTTCTTTTTTTCATTAAACAAAGGGATTTTACTATTGCTGGAAAAAAAAAAAAAGCATGGCGATGAAAATAAGGTTACTCTTGAAGGGAAAAAAAAAAAAGGAAAACTATGACGAAGAAGCTTACGTAACTTGCGATAAGGAATGAAATTTATAATACGAATGAAAAAAAAGAAAAAACCATTGAACCCAAATTAGCAGCAAGTGTAACTTTTAAGATTAGTAGGATAATGTATTTTCATTTTTACAAACTATCATATATATATATATATATATATATATATATATATAAACGGTAAAAAGAAATCAAACTAAATTATTCATTGGAAAAATGGCTGCATACTATTAGATTACATACTATTAGATTACAAGAGCATCAATCATATAATATTTAATAATCACAAAACTTTTAATCATTACAAATAACCAAAATAAAGGGACATACTTAGGCAGAGTAGCAAGTGCCCCAGTCCCCCAAGAACGGAGAAGAATTAATTATAGCGAAAATTACAAAAAGCTAACACGATCCATGGTTTTTAATTTTGTGTAAATCATAGATCGGGGACATCTAACAATTTTTTAGTGGTTGATATTATTATTAAATAATTTAAATTTCTAATATATATATTTCAAAAATATATAAATTAAATAAAAAATTAAAAAAAAAAACAAAAAAAAAACTATTAACTACCAAGACAAGTTGCTGGCCATGAGCTCTCCTCTCATGATTATTACCACCCTTAGCATTAGGGTAATCGATAAGCAACCAAGTGTATAAGTATAGATCGCTACCCACCATTATAAGAGGTACAATCCTAATATAATGGTGATAATTGTCAAATACTATTATGTAAGTCACATAATCAACTTTTTATGGTGGGTCATGAACCATACTCATATTAGATTGTATACTAGTTACTTCACTATTGGAGAGTAACTAGCAATCATTAAGGGTTGAATATCACTCAACCTTGAGATAGCCTATAATTGGTATTCTCGTCATATATGTTTTAATTTTTCATTTTCTTGCTTTTTTTTTAATTTTTTATATTATTTTTATAAATTGTATTTATGTTATCCAATCAATATTTTTAAAATTGCTATGAACCACTAAGAGTTTGACACATGTTTGTGTTCACGTTTGACACAATGTTAAGTATTTTACGTAGGCTTTTTTAATCAAAATCCAAAACTCAAATCACTTTTTTTACCAAACACCAAAATTGCAGGTCACTACTCTCCTTTTTTTTTTTAATTTACCTCCGATTATAGTGTAAATGTCACATTTGCTACTTAATTTTTTTTTATATTATTTATAATTAGCTAGCTGAAATTTGAAAGTATCAATTTATTACTTATAAATTTTTCGAGATCATTTATAATACACAATCTAGGTATTTAATTGAAAAAAAAAAGGCACAAAGTTCAGATAGTTAATTGTAGTAATGGCCAAAATTCAAGTATCAATTTGATACTTTCATACTGTAGTTAGTTAATTATAACAATCAGCAAAATCCAAAAATCAAATATAACATTTACCTTAATTATAAAGGAGGAATGTATATATATATATATAATTTTAAATCTACCCCCGGCTTTCTGCGTCTATCCTGAAAATTAAGAGTTAAAAAAAGGAAAAAAGGAAGAAAAAAAAAGGCGCTATCGGCAAAGTAAACACATGCTAATATTACGTGTACCTGAACCATTGCTCGATCTTTTGTCCCGGCCCTCGAAGCTCATTTCTGAGACTCATGCCAACAACATTGGGTAGACCACGAAATATAGTTGCCACCTTGGTAAGGCCATTGATCCATTGGTTGGGATCGAAGTATTTGTCCCCGAAAAATCCATTGCCATCATTGTTGCTGCAACACCAGCCGGGCTTGCTGATATGATTGTCTAATATGATCATCAAACCGTTTCTCCCGATACTCGTCACAACTTCCTAAAATATCACCAAGTTGTGCACTTATTATTAATAGCAAATCCAACATTTTGTTTCATGCCGTCAAAAGACTGTGTAGCGGTAAGATATTTATCTGAATTATTTAAATAATTTATATTTCATCTTTACAAAAAGTCTCTTTCCTTTATTAATCTTTTAAGCAAGTATGAATCTGCTAACTTTAAATGGCATGAATGATTATTGTTTTGTGCATTTTTAACACTTTCATTTATGATCATGAGTTGGTATTAATTACCTTGAAGGCATCGAGAAGGGTCAAATCTAGGAAAGATGGATTTTTGTCTTCAATGCCATTTAGGGAGTCATGCAGACCAAGGCTCTCAAAAGATTTCCTCACAGGCATGGAGGCCAACGAGTCATCAGTCACCAGAAAGAGAGGCCAAGTGAACCTGACGCAGTTGAATCCCATGGACGTGGTCCGTTTTGAGATAGAATCGATCGGTTGCATGCTAAGGCCCTCGGCGAATGCAGTGTCGATATGTGATGCCCAGTTGACACAGGCCAGCTTCACTCTTTTGCCATTTTCATCGACTATCCATCTAGAGTTTGTATGAAGAGGAAGAGCCGTCACCGAGATCCCATTTGGTGTTAAACAATGTGGGACTAAGATGACACAAAGAGTGCAAAGCAATGAGCAGGAGAAGCACTTCATGGTGATGATGGTAGAGCAAGACGTGTGAAAAAATTCTTAAAGACATATTTGACTTTTATAAAGCTACTCACGCGCAAACATCATGCAAGTACGACCAAATTCAACCGGCCCGTGAACGTAGGAACTTTAAAATAAATAAATAAAATAAAATAAAACAAGAAAGAAAGAAAGAAAATAAAGAAAAACCGGCCCGTGGATGCTATTTTATTAAAAATGAAACTAGCTATGTGGGATATGGACGGCCCTTTGCAGAATGAAGGAAAGGCTGAGTTGGTCGGAGCTCAAAATCTAATTAAGTCCTAAATTGATATGGCATTTTCTAGTAATAATGATTCTTTGAATTATTTAAATTTATGGTATGATGGAATAAATTGGCCTAAATCTTAATAGGATGCAGATTTATATATATTATATATGCTAATTTGATGTGGCCTTCTTATCTAATTATCACACATTGTTCAAGAATTGAAATAGAAGATGAAATGTGAAATTTTTTGAATAGAAGAAATAAACACGAGTTGTCAAACTTCATGGAAGGTAGACAACTTGGAATATTGTAACACTGACAAAAATATGAGATACACCAGGCTTCCTATAACGGCCAACATGATTTTTATGTCATATTTTCCAAAATGGAAAAGGATCGTTTAAATCTACCTTCTCATTCAACAATTAAAATTACAAAAAAATAACAATAAAAATAAAAAATAAAAAAAATTGACATCATAATAATATTGTAAGGTATTTTAAGAATCTAAGCAAACTGTATTAAAGTTTGAGGATTAAATATGTATTTTTCACATTAAAAAACATCAACAAACTAAAAACTATGCTCCTTATACTAATAGTCCATAAGAAAACTCAAAATTGGAAGGCTTTAGTTGCCATTAACATCATAAAATGAAGTTTTAAGTCTAAAAATTAGATAAATTTGTGTTTTATCACCAAAATTAAGAAATATTACATAATTACAAATTGTACAAAAAAATATTATCAAAATACTAATGCTGTATTGCATAACATTAGCATTTGTAGGAATGTCGCATATTGAAGTGTGACATTAGTATTTATATATATATTGCATCTTGAAGATACAATATTACTATTGGTGTACTGTTACTATACCACATCTTTATATATAAATAAGAGAGAATTACAATGGATGAGATCAACATTTAGAAGTAAATTCAAATAGAGAATCAACATCTTAAAAAGTTCAAATAAAATATTAATATTTTATAAACTGGTTCAAATAAGAAATAAAAGTTTTGAAAAGTTTAAATAAGAGATCAATATTTTATAAAGTAGTTCAAATAATTTTACAAATTAGTTATAATGAATCTCTTATTTGAACCGCTTTATGAAATATTGATCCTTTATTTGAATATTTCGAAACATTTATCCCTTATTTAAATCACTTCAAAACGTTGATCCCTATTTGAACTCACTCCAAAATGTTAATCTCCTCTATTATGATTTTCCTTAAATAAATAATAATGTCATATCTTGAAGATATGACATAATATTGATATTTTGATAATATTTTTTATACAATTTATAACTATGTAATTTTTCTTAAAGGTTAATACACATGTGTTGTACCCCCAAAAATTAAAACAATGGAATTCAAACAATTTATGAAAAATGGATTTATATATCACCTAACTTCTAAACTATTCATTCAACTTCAAGTGTTTAACTTCAATCGTAGTTTCTATGAACATGCACATATTCAAAACACTTTAGGTGACCCAAAAGACAATGGAAAAACAAATGATTTAATACATATATAAGATTACATCATATAAATATATATTTCATATGAAAGACCATTGGAAAAGAAAATAATTGAAAATGAAGACAAAGCAGTTCAACTAAGGTTTAAGCAATTTGGTTTATTTTGACCGCTTAAAAGAAAGCGAGTTGTAAGTCATCTTTTAAAAATAGACATGCTCTAATAATTCATCAATAGTTAAGATGGAGAATATATGCTTCACAATAGCTTGCTTAAGAGCCAAATAATCAATGCAAAACCTCAAAAGTCCCATCCTTTTTCTTCATTAACAATACTGGTAAAGATACTAAAGAAAAAGGGTTATTATCGTGATATATTATCCCTTATTCTTACATATCATTAACTTGCTTCTTAATTTCACTCTTTTGAAAGTGAGAATACTTATAAAGCTTGACATTTATTTGTAAGGTACCACTAACTAAGTAAATCTATGCTGAAACCTCCTAGTAATAGCAAAGATGTAGGTGCCTCAAACACACAAGCATATCTATCTAACCAATACTTTTCTAATTGAGTATCAGTAATAGCAATCATTAGATGAGTTAGAACTTACCTCCTAAACCAATAAATGATAATAAAGAAGACATTCATTAGTTGTATCAACTTGCATAATTGATTATGTGTAATTTATGCCATTGTTCCTTTGTTTTCTTGTGTTAATGTTAACATGAAACCATTTTAATGAATTTATTATTAATTTGGTATAGTCAATGGTAATAGAACCAAGACTTTGTAACCATTGTATCCCTAACTTAATCCCCATACCTTGTATTAGCAACACATAAAAAGCTTCACAAAATTCTAATCCTTAAATGTGAAATGTAAGATCATCACATTTGCCTTCATAGAACAACTCGCTACCATTTCCAATCATTACTTGAAAATTAAAGGTAATACTATCAAGTCTAGGTGTTTTGCCAAACATTGTTGTACAAAATTACGAGTATTTCCAGAATCTACTAATATAAAAACTAATTAATTAATCAATTCTCCTTAACATGTGAGTGTTTTAGGTATTGTGAATTTAGAGTAAGCATCATAACTAATGGCACCTAAATCCTCAATTATATTAGCCTCTTCATTCATTCTAATATGATATTTTCAAATGAGTTGTCTTCATTTTAATATGATATTTTCCTTTAAAGCTTTTAACTGTAATGCCGAATTACTTGGTTTCTAATTCTTGTCATGTAATGGGATTACAAGCTTTAGTCCCTTCACAAGAGCATGACTTTAAGGCTTAACATAGTGAATTCTCGACCATCAACCTACCAAAGACAAGTCAATTTACTTTAAGCTATCTTTTGCACTAACTCTCGACCTATTCTAAACTTCTTTTTCTTATCTTAGCTTTTAAGCCAATACCCCAAGCCTTTGAATGATAATAACTTGATGACCTGCTCTGCTGATTCAAGTAGCTTAGTCTGGACTACTTAGATCACTCCTAACCTATTTCAATTATCTTCATTCCAAAATCCAACTTGTTTCTCACATCACCAACCTTAGCTAACTTAACCTCAAAATGTTGTAGCATTGTCTTTGTACACTGTCTCCACTAGAGTACTTCTCTAGTATGCAACAAACATATGTCCCATTATGCTACAACAATAGAAGATATTCCTTTTCCTAGTTTTTCTATATTCTTAAGATACTAATTTTATAGATTATAACATTTTGTCATTGTACTTTTAATTGTAACCCTAAAATGACACATAAATAGTCCATCTTCTTATAGCTGGACTAGAGGTGTATAAGTGGGTCTTAGTTCGTAGGCCAACATATTTAACCTGATTTTTAATAAGTTTAGACCAAAGTTTTTTGGCTCATTTCAAGCCTAGCCTATTTAACCCAAATAAGCTCGGCCCATTTAAATCGTGGGCCAAAGTGTACTAGGTCAAGTTGGCCCATTTAACCCTATTGCATACTTCTGAGTTGGAGTCAACTTTTTGCATCATTAATGGACATTCTTTTTGTTTTCCTTGAGAGTTCAAAGCTCCAAGTTCACTCCTGTCTCTTATCTAATTTCTTTAGCAATAATTACTGGCTGAAACCCCTAGATTAGTGTTTGTATTCATATCAAGCATTTATTCAAGTTCTCATTCTTGTAATTTAGAGAGTAATATCCATTTGATTAGCTCATGTTAGCTAAACCCTTACTAAACCAATGAGTGTATAAATATACATGTTTTAGAGTTGACTTTATAATACTCTTATAGGATTTTTAGGTATTTATATTATATTTAATGTCTAACTAGTTTTTTTTTTTATTTTAGGCTTTGAATAATGATTTTAAACAAGTTTTGAGCAATTTGGAGCTAATTTGAAGAAGTTATGAAGCTTATACAAATATCACAACCAAGATTGTTAACCATGAATTGAGATTAGAGGCTGAATGAAGAAAGAAATTAATGTCTAAGAGAATCACTATCAAGATCATGGCCATAAACCTTAACCATGAACATTTTGTTTCAAGAACATATGAATTTTAAGAAGAAGAAGATCATACCTAGAAGCATAGCTATGATTTATGGCCAAGATCACTCTTTGTCCTTGCGAATGATCTTATTTTAAGGGGACTCAAAGCTTTACAAGAAACCCACTCGTGCACTCTTTACTCATTCATAAGCTAGGGTTTCTATTATTTTTCTTCTCTTTTGTTTATTTCCTTTCAATGTTCTATATCAATTTTTTTTTTTTGTATTTAATTATTATGAACCTTACGTTCCATATAATGAGTTATCTTTTCTTATCAATCTATGATTCTTAGTTAATTGTGATTTAATTACCTATGCTTTTATTACTTTGAATTAATATTACTAATGTATTAATTCAATTTATCTGATTTCACATACAGAGAATAGATGATACATGCGAATAAATCTATTATGATGGAAGGAATTGAATGTAGACCTAGACATAAGATACATGATTTCTCTAGATTATGATGAAACCTAATAGCAACGTCCATAAAACTTAATGCGATTCTAGAGTTTTAAAATAGAAAGAGATTTCAATTTATTATTCTAAAATTACATATTAATATACACAAGAGAGAGATTAGTATATTTTAGGAATTCTCATATTCCAATTAATTATCATGAGATTGATTGATTATATAGATATTCTAGGGGAATTAATACTTTGAATGCTAAGATAATTCATTGTTACTTAATTTTATTTGTTCTTCATATTTCTATTTCGTTAATTGTTTTATTTTAATTAAATTAATTTTGTTTATTTTAATTTAAATTAAACTGTTTGCATAATTGATTGAATTTGTTTGGTTAGATAATAAATAAGGAGTAAATTACTATTAATCACTTTATCCACCCTTGAAGAATCAACATTCAAACTCATATCTACTATATTATAAACTAATAAGTGTACTTATCTCCAATCAAGTTTTTAGCACCATTATCGGAGATTATGATAATAAGAACACTTTAGCTCTATTGCTCTAACCATTATGAAAATAAAAAAATAAATTAAAAATCAAAAAAGAAAATTATTTTATTTAAGTTTGCCTTTGTTTGGATATTTGTTAGTTTCATTTATTTTCTTTTGATTTTGAGTTTTAGTTTGTTTTCTTACTTAAACTTTGTATATTTTATTTTATTAGTTTGTGAACTTTAAGGTTTAAATTCTTGAATTTACAAATTTAATTTGCACTAATTGCACAAATTGAATGGAATATGGTTAGGGGAATTAAGGAAATAACTACTAGAGCGCATATAGTAGTAATGAGGAGCCTACACCCATGAATGTTGGTGATATAATGTGTTGATATTATAGGGAATACCATCTTATGAATGCCTCAACTCATATGCTTATTCGACAAAACCATATACTCCAACAAACACACATACAACTCTGGTTTTTGAGAAGAACAACCAAGAGAGAGATCTCTAAGAGAAGTTCTTGTAGAATACTTAGAAAAATATGAAACAAAGGACCCTTGCACTTTTAATGACACAACCCATATCTCGGCTACTTTTCCATACCAACTTAAGACATAGGTAGATGAGTAACCAAAAGAAAAATGTATTGTTGAGTTGGTTAGTAAATGTTTAGACAAATATGGCACCTTTGACGTTAATAGTTTTGCCCCATGTCAACCCTTAGCTACGTTATTATATCACCCTCGGTCTTTAAAGAATGAATCTCTTTATTACCTTTCAAGCAATAGAATGGGTGAGTTGGTTATTGAAGGAGAGGAGTAAGAAATTAGAGAAAATTCTATTAGCTAAGAATGTGATGCAGAGTGGTTTGACAATAAAGAGGAGCTAGAGGAAAACAGTGATGTGGCCTTTAGTTCTTAAAATCTAGAAGTGCTTTACACCATGAGCATGGTGTGTGTGAATCCCTTAAATCCAGTTGAGGATATTAAAAATATTGACAAAAAAGTAGATACAACTGATATAGAGCACTCTTTATTTTCTAGTGACAAGTCTTTTACAGGAGAAGTGGACCTTCAATTGGAGTGCCCAGGACATTAGGATCATGTTATTGTATTTGAATAGGTAATAACTCTAAAACATTCTCCTATTACTAAACCTAGCATGGGTAAGCTTAAGGAAATTAGGCTAAAAAGGAGTTATTGTTTATTGTGAATTATTTTCCCCCCATCCTTATTTGCATTACGAAATGAGATACCTCCCCATAAGACCTTAGTAGGGGCAACCCAAGCATTTTTTTTCAATATCCTTACTTTATTTTAATTATTTATTTTTTATTTTTATTCCATTGAATTTTTTAAAAATAAAAATTACTTCACTTACATTATTTTGTTAACCCAGCAACTATATTTAATTATGAAGGTTTACAATTATTTCATTATATTTTCATAGCTTACCTTAAGTTGGTTGCAAATATATGAAGCTAACATCTATGTTGCCTCTTGTACAGAACGATTTTCAAAGGAAAGAATGAAACTGGGAGAGATCAACAAGGTACATAAACCCCATACGGCTGTGTTAGGTTTGAAAGGAACCAAGTAAAAAATTTAAAGGGTTCATAGGTAAGAATCATACTCGTAGACTAAGGCGAGAACGTTGTGGCATCAATTTTTGCACCCGTTCAAATGTTCATGGTCAAGAAGCACAGCAATAAACCTAACCGAAAACTACTACTAATTTGAAATTCACATCCTTGTTTCCTTTTACTCTCTCTTCTTTCTAAACCATTACCCTTTTCTTTCTTTTGCTTTCTATACCTTTTCATATATACATGATCTACCATTGGAACACATACTCATACCCACCATGCACACTTTTTTCTTTCTACATCATTATCTTTTTGCTCATGCATCTTTAAGGATTAGGTATACATTTTCTCTCTCTTCTTTTTCTCATCCTCCTTTATTTATGTTAATTACATGTTTGTTTATGGCTTTATATACCCTCTTTTTCTCTTGAATTAGAATTTGCAATTGGAATGTAGATTTAAGTCTTGGCATTTTATGGATTTATGACTTTTACTTTAGTTTGTCGATTTTATCCATAACACAAGTATCTAACTCATTTAATTGGATATGTTTAGTTAATGAGTGAAACTTAGCATAGCATGTTTACCTTAGTTTTCATGGTCTTAGAATTTCTTATGAATTTTTGTACACTTTCAACTTGTTCACTTCACTTAATGGAATTCTAGATTAATGTAATTGGAATTCATAAAGAATGTAATAAGGGTGTAATAGCTATTATTTTGTTTAATTGGATTAATAAAAACTTAAGAATAGATACGTAATAGAACTTTAATAACTAAATTACACTTGATTAATTTTCTTTCTCAAGTAATTCTAAAGTAATAAGTAATAGTGATGGAAATCAATTGTGGGGGTGGAGGCAATAGTAATGGTTGACGGCGGTTGTGTGAGGTGGTGATGGTTGTTATGACCCGAAGTGGCAAAATCATAACAACTCCACCGTGTAAACCATTCTAAGATAGAAGTTGACCTTACAACTACTATCCTAGACTTGATCTACACAAAGCGTCAACGACTAACCCGCTTTGAAGTAAACAGTTCGTAATTGAAATAAATCATTTACCTAAGAAAGTAAGAAAATATATAGATACATTAAAATTCAGTTATTACAATTAATGTTTACAACATTTTACCATAATCTATTTCCTAATTAATACATTATTCAGAAATGAAAAATTCTAAGATAAGAGCTTAGACCTTAAAAATATATGTTTATTCTTCAAATATTTTCTTCACTCCCTAGGATCCAACAGTTACTAACTTCAAGTAGCTGCAAGCCATTTCTTAGCTAGCACCTGCAACAAAGTCTATAGGGATGTGAGTAAGCATAATTCAGTAAGTTAGGATGGAGGACTTAAAACTAAACCACAAACACAAAGAAAGTCATCAACCAAATCATTTGGTGCAATGCATGTTTAAGCAAATGTCATCGCATGACGTTGTCCAGCCCGTCGTGAGATTGGAGAAATTGCATCCACTCTAATTCAGGTTGAGGAGTTGCCATTAATGCAACAGCTCACGACCAAACCCAAGCTTATACAATGGAGACATTGCTCCTCATGCGACTACCTTCGAACCATTGATTTCACTCTTGTCGTAATCTCCTCACCAGTCACTTAGTTCGACTAAGGATAAAGAAGGGACCCATTTTGCTATCCAACGCTATCCCTTTCGAAGAGGTCGGTATTTAGCCAGAGAATCCTAGGTTTCCCCTAATAGGTTGCTATACAGGTCTAATTTATGATTATAAGTCGTATCTTTATTAAGGTCATTTTAAGGTAATTGATCACCTCATACAATATAAGCTAAAACAACAAACAGAATCATAGCATCACTCATAATCAAGCACATGCATACAACCAACTATTTAACAAACACAATCAAGTATAATCTCAAGCTTCCAAAATACAATAACATATTAATCCCAACTTACCTGGACTCCTTGCTCACTCACTCAAGGTCCTACTTGTTCAAGCTATCACCGATCATCCTTATAACACAAACGTGGTTTCAGTTTTTTATATAACTATTATAGGTTGGTTTTATCCTATAATGCTTATTATTATCTTTTGTTTAGGATTTAATATACCTAAATATCTAGGTCTTAAGTATTTTATAATTCTTCTTGGATTGTGTTAAGTTATGTTTCAGTTTTCGCATCGATTTCTAAATTAGGTTTTTAACTCAATTGTTTGTTAGAGATTTATATGTACATCTTAAGAAATCATTCCAACCCATAATGTGAAATAAATCGCATTATTTTAGAATATTCTAAATATTGTTTTTAATCTCTAACTAGTGTTCTAATCCGTGCAGTATACCCAAATCCTAATTTAATTACCCAATTCAGCCTGTTATAAGAAAATCTTACATTTTTCATATAATTGCCCTAATTTAAGTTTCTTATCAGATTTATTACATATTCCTATTATTATCATAATATCAATTTTTATTCTAATATCTTCTATTTATTATATTTCTAATAACTGTGTATTATGTATTATTTCTTATTATGTACATAATATACATTTAATATTTCTATCACTCTAATTATCATCTCCCAACATCAACTATCATTTTAAAATGTCTAAATTCGTTATAAATCAAATTTTACACATAATTACCCTAATTTATAAAATTAACATAAAATTTACTATTTTTCCCTATTACTTATTTACAACATAATTAACCTAATAATTACATCTAACATCCTAAATGCTACAAGTATCATAATTCATCAGATTTCAATATCCTAAAATATATAATTATTCACTAAATCAGTAATTAATCATTTAATTACTTAATTAACCCTAAATTACCCATTTTATGCCTCATTTTAAGGCCTAAAAATTATCTAAAATTTTTTAAAATTCATTTTTGAAAAAGGGCTTCTTGATACTATTATATATCACCTAAGTAGTCTATACAAAACTTTTAGACTCAAAACTATACTCCTAAGGTTGTTTATTTCTAAACTGAAACATGCTTAGTTTTGCATGATTTCTTAAGGATTATATATCACGGGACATATTTTCATCAAAATAATATTTTTCCTAAAAACTACATAGTAAAATATTCTAGAATAACAAAATTCATAATTTTCTAATCATATTTACTATTTTTAAAAAATTACATAAAATCGGGCTAGAAATCGAACTCACTGGTTTGGGTGGCTCCGACACACTCCAACCACCATTGGTGGCCATGAGTGTATCAGCCCACCTAGGTTCTATTACCACCGTATGGTAGTAGTGGCTGTCCACTCCCAGTTGCTCGTCAAGTCTGGGTTCTTCTTAGAAACCCCAACTACATAAATTTTTACTAAATTTTTGTAAAACCCTAATTTCCTCCCAATTTCACCTCTCTCTAATTTTCTAGGATTTCAAACTGATCAAATGAGCTTTTGAAAAATTTTAGAGTATTTATAGATCTTCTTCCAATTTGCCTTTTATGTTGTTCTAATTTAATTGGCTAATTTTTTTTTTAATTTTCCTCAATTGCTATGACCCAATATGGATCATTCCTTATTTTTTTCTGATATTTATTTATTTTTTCTTAATTAATTATGAATCTTATTTAATTATTTAGTATTATTTTAACACATTTCACATATTTTAAGTAATTACGCGTATTTATACCCAAATGTAAATTCATATATAGTGCAAATAAATATTCTTAAATATTATTTAGGTCATTCTATGATTTTTAGTATACATATAATTTATCTTTAGCGATTCGTTAGTTATCGGAATGCATTTTACGTATTTTTAATAAATAACAAGTTATATACTTAAAATTTGAAAATTTTATATTCTCTTATTTTATTGCTTATTTTCTTAAATTCGAACTTACGAGATCATTTTTACTAATATTTCTAGTTTCATTTTATAATTTATGCTTAATTGAATTTTTCAACCAATCGAAACCCCGAATGGCTGGTTGTGAGGCTTACAATGGTGATAGCGGTAGCGGTGGTGGTGGTGGTGGTGGTAGTGGCAGTGGCGATAATTCATGGTGGTAGCGGCGATAATTCATGGTGGTAGCGGTAACCACAGTAGCAATAGTTCATGGTAGTAGCGGTAGCCACAGTAGTGGCTTGGAGGGGGGTAAGGGTAGTTGCGGCGGTGATGACAACAATAGTGGCAATGATGATAGTAGTGCTCAGAGGTGGTGGTGGTGGTGGAGGAGGCGGAGGTGATGAGTGATGGTGGTGGTGGAGGCGGAGGTAATGAGTGATGGTGATGGCAGTAAGGTAATGATAATGGTCTTGGCATTAATGGCGATGTTGGTGGCAGCAGTGGCAGTAACAGTGGTCGATAACAGTAGCAGTGGTAGTGGTCGATGACAGTAGCGGTAGTGGTAAGTAGTGGTGGTTGGTGGTTAATAGTAATGACGATGGTAATAATAGTAGTGGTGGTGGTGGTGGTGGTGGTGGTGGTGGTGGTTACGGTTACGGTAGTGACGATGGCTATGGTGATGGTAGTCAGTGGTGATGGTAGTAGTAGTAGTAATCAATAGTGACAATAGCAATGGTTGTGGTAGTCATCGTTAAATTAATATGAAGTTATTTTTAAAGAAAAATGTAAAATTTTGTGAAGAATCATAATTCTTTGGTTGAATTAAGAAATCCCTATTACTTGATTTCACATATAAAGATTCCTAAGGAATTACTATTTAGAGACAAAAAACTATGTGAACGTTGTAATAAGGAATAAGAAGGAAATTGAATTCCAATCCCTCTCAAGTGAACAAGGCATTTGAGTATTTTTTTTTTTCATGTCTTTTTGCAATGTGAAATTGTAAACACCTCATTTTTTTTTCCATTTTTTTTAGTTAAGTTAATAAATAAACCAAAAAAATGAAAATAATAAAAAATTAAAAACGAAAATTAAAAGAAAAAAATAAAAAAAGGGAGTGGAGTCAAGTCAAACTAAGTCAAGTCGAGTCAAATCATATCAAGCCAAGTCGTATCAAATTAAGTCGAGTTAAGTCATGTCGTTTCGAGTCAAGTAGGATAGTATCAAGTCAAGTCAAATCGTATCGAGTCAAGTTAAATCGTATCGAGTCAAGTCAAATCGCCTTGTATCAAGTCAAGTCAAGTCGAATCGTATCGAATTGAGTCATATCGTATCCTATCGAATCAAGTTGAGTCAAGCCGAGTCGCATCGAATCATTTAGCATCGAATCATTTAGCGTCAAATCAAATAATGGTGCATGATTAATTTAATAAACCATTAAATCATTGGAGAATTGGGCTTTATTAAAATAATTTTGGCCCAGTCCAATTTAAAGTAGATTTTTATCTAATTTATATTAGGCTATAATAGACTTAGGATTTATTAGATATGTTATTATGCTATAATAGATTGGATTAAATCGGGTCTTGAAAAATAAAAAGCCCGAATTAAGTAAGGTTTCCAGAAGTTGGGTCAATCTTCATAGAATCATAATTTTATTTTCTATATCTTCCATACGAAAGATACGATTAAAGGTTTATAAATAACTAATCGGTACGTGACATTAGGAATGATTTTTTTCTTTTCAGAAAACACAATTTACAACCCAATTCACCAAATACAAGGGGAAGTCTACTGCTTTTGCTTCACAATTCAATAAGCCAACAAGTCCATCGCTTGAAACAAATAGCAGCCACAATCATACAAACAATACGCAAAACCAATCAGTACCTAAGTTCACAAACACAACATTCAACTGAATTTCCTTGTTGCCTGACCGAATTCATTGATCCTAATTTATGCAACATCTCCTGATCCCACGTAAGCCTATGTCCCACTTTCACCAATCCCCTAATAGCATACTACATGGTAGCACCAAACAGCAAGCACCACACACCAATTCAAATGCACACACCAACAATTTACACCACAGTAGCTTCACTATCACAAAAGTAAGTCTACGAAGCATATCCTACACCCTGACACAAGTCCATGCCAAACCTCAGACCAAACATCCACATCATACACACAATCCGATCAGCATGACACACGTCCATAAGCCAACACATACGCTAACATAAACACAACATACAATCACACACGATTCATATGGGTGAAAATTATTTATTTTATTTTATTAGTTAATTTGATTATTTTTACTAATTTATTTTTATTTTAAGTGTAAGGTTTTTTTTATTATTTTCATATTACATGATTTGTTTAGATAATTTCAATTTTTAATGAAATTTAGTTGTGTTTTTAGTAAAATCGTGTTTTTTTTAAAAAAAAAAACAAACATATCTAAAACGTATCAAGATACGTATCTTACGGTTAAAATTTAAAAAAAAGATACATATAAAGATATGTATATACATATCTAGATCGTATATTCAACGTATCTTATGGTTGAGATTTAAAAGAGATATGTATCTAAATCATATCTTCAACTTATCTTACAATTGAGATTTAAAAAAAATAAGTATGAAATACATATCTAGATCATATCTTCAACGTATCTTATGATTAAGATTTAAAAAAAGATACATATGAAAATACCTATCTAAATCATATTTAGTAGATCTGACAATTATGATTTAGAAAAAATATTTTTGATATATAGTGGTTTTAAAAAAAATAAAAATAAAAAATCTTAATCGAGTTTTTAAAAAAGATATAATTAGTTAGGGTTTTCTTTAAATTCAGAAAAATTAAATTTCTTAGGTTTTTTTTTAAATAATAAATTGATAAACAAGCATAAACCTGGCATGGTTTTCAAAATAAAAATAATATACTCACTAAAATTTTTTATGAAAAGAGAACTACAGCTGATTTGATCCCAGTTAACTGGTACGTAGGCACCCTTAAGGTAACAGCATAAAAAAAGGAAAAAAAAAACATTTTCCCTTTTCCTTAGAAATTCTTAATAAAAAATTTTAAAAATCACTTTAGTTATCTTTTGCTTATTTATATATATATTTTTAGTATTTTTAGAAAATGATAAAAATAAAGTCCATCAATTTTTTTTTAGTTTTCACATGGTGACTTAATCTTAATAGGTTAGCTCCTAAACTCGGTTTTTTCTAATTTAATTTTCTAAAATATCAATTTTTTTTAGAATATTTGCAAACTAGTGGTCAAATTAGTATTTTTCCACCCGAAAATTCTAATTTCATTTTTTACTAGTTGAACTAGTTGGCAACTCTAATTTTTAATTTTTTTTTAAGAAAAATATTTCCTTAGTTTAATATCGAGTAATATGTATAAAGGGGTTTGGACTTAATATAGGTTAAATTAAGGAAACCAAAATAAGGCTCAACAAAAATATGTTAAATTGCTAATTGACTAATTTAGTTAATTTATTGGGCCTTATTCAGTGACTTAACCGAGTCATTTTTTTTTTTTTTTGAACACTAATATTGTGAAACTACAAACTAATTGATCATATATTTTGATTCTGTACTTGATTGGTTGATTGATTAATTTGTAATTATGCATCATGAGATGCTACACTTGATTTTCCTTTTCTTTTTCTTTTTTATATTCTTCATACCTAATGAGTTTCATACATATCATTGCATTTTAAATATGGAAGAGATGTCCACATAGAGTATGAGCTTGTATTTGTCATAGTTTTTTAGGGATCATAATACTAGTGTTCCTAAAAAAAAAAAGAAGGATGAGAATAGTACAAAAAGAGGAAGAATAATATGAAAAATGATACATGAAAATTTTACAAAAAGAGGAGAATATGTAAAATGAGATATAAGGTGAGATAACCCAAATACTTATACGAATTCTGAAGCTAGTACCACAAGGGTGAGATAACATAAAATATTAGTATAATTTATGAAAAAGAAAATTTGACAATATGAAAGTTAGCCTATCAAAAGGAAAAAACAATTGTTTGAGTGTGAGTTCAACATAATATAAGCTTAACTATTTTTCGATGAAAGGATAAACATTTTATCATCATAAAGCTATTTAGTATGTAGTACAAAGAATTATATTTATAAAAGAAATTAAAGAGAACAAGAACTGAAAGATGAAAAGTTAACGAGATCAAAATTAACTTGAAAAACCAAAATATGTGAAACAAGTATCAGCAATAGACATTGACTCAGAATTAGCTACTATTAGAAGCTTATCAAACTAAAGGTGAAAAGAAAAAGAATATTATATCAGAAGCACAAAACATGTCTACATTATTTTTAAGATAAAGGAAAAATAGAAAAGAACTTATCAAAAGATAAGACTAACTAGAAGCACAAAACTAAATATATCAATGGTACCAAAATTAAAACATGATTAGAAGTATTTTACGAGAAAGAAAAGAAAAAAAAAATCAATCAAGTCAAAATTCTAAGAAGATGTATTTGGGTAATGTATCTTATCAAGTCAAGAGATACAAAAGCAATACATATGAAATTTTCAAAAGCTTGTAACTAATGAAAGTTTCTAAATATATGAAGCAATTACAACGAAAGTATTGCATGACAGATGAACGTATCGGGTATGACAGCAAAGAAAGATCACCAAGATTTGAAGAAGCAACGGCTATACAATGGCTATTACCTTACCAAGAACACTTGAATGTTGAAGTCACAACTATTTTTGGATAAAGTAATCAAAACAAGAAGCGAGCAAAGATTGGAAACAAGAGAAAAAAAAAAAGAACAAAAAGTTAGGAGCTATGCAAGTTTTCATGATACTATATTGTTTAACTAAGCTTAAACATGTTTATCTTATCTAAGAGAAAAACTCATAACGTAAGATTTTATATTGCTAAGCAACTATGCAAATGTGTGAGAAAATCCATTGTAATCTACCAAAGAGTTATAATCTCTTGAAAAATTAGTCTATGACTGTTTGAGAAAACTTAGGAGTGAGATTACGTAGACTTACGACTTTAAAGCAAGGCGGGATTATGGGAACAGTTAACCTTTATGTAAAATTTTCTTTAAATAATGAAAAGTATAATATGGATAACTATATCTCCGGCTATAATTAGAAGAATAGACTGACGCATAAGGAAGAACCACTTTATATGCTTGCCTGATCTTTTAATCCTTACACTCTTTTATTAACTTACACTTTATTTAGTGTTTAAGCGATATATACGTTCATTATTTGAATGTTTATGCATTACACGATTTATCAGAATTATCGGGCATATGGCTAAGCTTAAGGTCAAAAACACATAGAGTTAATTGATTAGACAATCTAGTTTAAAGGTTAGATTACTAAGTGGTAAGTTGGTTTTTGCATGCAAACCTCTTATCTAAATTGATTAATATTTTTTATGCATTAAGAATTAAGAAAAAGTTTTAATACAAGTTATTAATCTTAAACATCAAGAAGTAAAAAACTTATTAACTCTTAAAATTCTGCAACAATCAATTCAACTCCATTCTTGATTACTCACCAAGACCAATAGCTCGATACTATGGTAGGCAAGGTTATGCTTATTTCTTAAGTCAAACTAGTGTGATTTGACATCATGGAGTTTGTAATTGGGTTTCCACTAATTTGTGGCTGCTATTCTACTACAAAGAGTATAGCTTGGGACTTGACGAATACAAAAAAAGCAAATCAAGGCTCTACACAACAGCCCATGGCTACTCATTGTTTCATTAAGTCTTTGCTATTCGATATACATAATTTCCTAGTTTGAGAGTTCTCAAAGTCCATCCTATGATAAGAAAACTCATTGGTGTCGAATGAACAAGGATTTGATTTCTCCTTCTTTACAACACAATCTTATGGGTAAGCAATAAAAGAAAGGTTCATTTTTTCTTATTTAATGCACTATCAAAACCATCAAAATCGATAAAGTAATTCGTGTTAAATGGCGTTCTCTACTAGAAATACCACTTCAAAATAGTCAAAACTAATTGACCATGAGATATTCCCCGCAAAATTATGTAACAAATTTATGGGATTTCCCATCATAGATCCTTAAAAAAAAGAAGGGTGTATGGTAAGGGGCATTAAGAAGTGGGATGGTGAATTAGATCTAAAAAGAGTGTTGTGAAAACTAATGAAAAAATTATTATCATTAGTTGCATTTCATTAGAGATGGCACTAATATTGATGGGTGGTTTTCACTCTATTATGTTGTCACTTAAAAGACAAAACACAACTATAGAAGGCTAACTTCAATAAGACCACTTCAATACTCAAATCAATAGAGGTGATGAGGAAATAGAAACCTTAATTAAGAGAGAGGAAGCAAAGACCCCTTACTTGGGAGCCCCATCTCTAATTTATATGAGATGAGGCCAAGCTATCTCTTAACAAGACTCAACGAAGCTTGGCCTAAGTCTTAGGTCGATCAATTTGAAGCCTAAGTCTTAGTCCAAAAGCTTATCAATAATGTTTTTATTAAAACAAAGTATATTATATAATATATCACTTTATCATCTAATAAGAAATTTTATAATACATAGCATGTGTAATGTTATATTTATATACTAGACGTAGAATGTACGATAAATAATGTCATGCAATCATTGCATATTTATGTTACGTCAATAATAGGATGTGTTTCGTATTAAATATGAGTAGAGTATATTTACATGTATGTTTGTGCACATGTTAAATACTATGGTTGTATTATAATATGACTATGTAACATATTATATGTTGTATAATATATACACAACATAGAATATATATATATATATATACATGCATGTTTATAATACATATAGTATGCTTATATATATACATATATAAGCACCATGGTATACATTGAACTATGTTTTAAATTTGCTATTAAAAGCACTTATATAAAAATTTTGAGTTTATAACATATTTTTATCCATACTATTGATAAAATGTAGTTGCCACCATGAAATATAACATACCTTACAGTAAATATACATATGTACTTATTGCATATTATAGTACAATTATAATGTGTTATATATTATATTATATGTTGTGTATCATAAATAATATGTATATGTGTACACGCGAGCATGCACTTATCTTTATAGTAAACGTAGTATGCTTATTTTAAATTAATTATAGTATATCACATACTATGTATTATCTCAATGTATAAATATGTATATATATTAGTTTGAATATAACATAAATATATTATTTTATGTAGTACTTATGGCATGTATAAGTTTTAATTAAAATAATATACATCGTATAATACAATGTATATCATATATTAAGACATACTTTATGATATATAAAATGAATCATGTTGCAACTTTATATTGGATGTTAGTATGTCTAATAAGTAGCATCATGTGACATATGTGTATTACAATATTAAACATATATTACATTAATGTTAGAACATATTTTTTTAATAAATATATACAAAAAAATATATTACATTTATGTCATACCTCTTTAAGAGACCAAAGGTATATTTGACAAATTTAATTTTATACTTATTTAGGTTTATTCCAAAAATATATTCCTTTTTTTTAAGTCAACCATTCCAAATATGTTCACATCAAACAAATTATTGAAATAAAAATCACGATTCTATAACCATCACCAAATAAAAAGTTAGAACTATCATTAAAATATTAGTTTTCTTTTATTTATTCCAAACTATTTTTGCATACCAAACATAACATATTAGAAAAAAAGGATCTGTAAAAACAATTTCATATACACTTCATGCTTAGGAAGGAAAGTTCTAATAATCACGTATACAAACAAATTGAAACTAATACTTCTTGCCAAGGAATAAAAGGCCTTATAATTACAAATGGAGACAAATTAAAAACATTCATCTAATTGTCACTTACCTATAATTGTTAGATTTTTTTTAGCTAAGGAAAATCTTAGAATCTAAAAGCAAATAGCCACTTCATCATATCTATCAATTACATATTTTCCAAGTCTTAGTTGTTCAATGGTTAAAAGGAAAATAACAATAAATAAATAGGTAGATAATCTTTTTTTTTTTAATTTTAACTCAAATATGTGTAACTCCTTTTCAATTTTGTCTTGTCAATCTTTTTTTTTTCTATTTATAATTAAATTAAAAAGCAAGCCTCTTATTTTAATAAGAATGCGAAGAACACTCATCAATCATACATTCTAATAATTAACTTAACAAAATGATTTGTATGTATGATTGTCTTTGTTTATACATTCAAAGAACAATACACAAATCATTTCCAAATTTTTAATTTAAACCTTAAAAAACAACACCTAATTGGAAATTCCTATGAAGGGGCTAAGAGTTGAGTAGTTAGCCTAAATTTCTTCTCGTTATTTTCTCATTACATCCATATCTCAGTCATACATTTTAAATAATCATTATACATACATAATATAACCAATTAGTTGTAATTTTTATCTATTAATGTTTACATCACAATTCTATAACTTTAAATGCTCAACACTTTTCTATCAAAGGAAACTCCTCTTACACAACTATTATTTGGCTTTAAAAGAATTAGCGAATGGGCTTATTTAGCAACAACATATAAAAGTACACGATTCAAGATAATTACATTGTAGTTTCTTCTTAAGCTTGTGTCTTCTTTGTTACGATATGAAATATATGACAATAGTGATCACACCTTTTCTACAATTGATTTTCATATATGTACCGTCATTTTTTGTACTTTTACTAGTTCCTTACTAGTACAACCACTTTACACCAACTCAAGATTGATAGTAACAAAGGATACGTGTAAATCTTGCATATGTCAACTAACCATCTCATCTTCAACTTATGTTGGTTAAGGGTCTCAGCAAGCAACTTGCAATCGAGATTACGCAATAAGTTAAGAATATAGGATTCCATTGTGTTAGGTTCACATGGGCACTTGAATTACCTAACAATGTTTCTTTATCTTCTCTTACTATCAGCTAAACATTTTAAAACTATAGATTGCAAGAATCCCTCACTAGGATTGTAAGCAACAATGCTTCCTTTGTTAACCTTACCATAATAGAAGCCTTCAAGGTACAATTCTTATCTTATAGGTTGTCATCCTTTAGATTAATCTTAATACACAACTATGACTAATATTGATTAAATATGATGTTATTATAATAAATCAGGCTATGCTTACTACCATGAAAGCGAAAGACCTTATGGTAGTCCTAGATAACCATTTAACCATACTGGGTTGGTGTTATGCTCAAGATGATGGAAATGGCTTCTTCAATGATAAATATTTCAACCTAAGTATTAGAAGCAAGGTTTACAAAAGATGGCTACTTTGGCAAACAATTATCCTAATGTAATTGGCATAAGTTTAAGGAATAAGCTTCGTGATCTTAGAGAAAATTCAAATAACTGGTAGAGATATCATATTCAATCATCCCTTTTCTTTTCTAGTAGTAAATAATTAATAACAAATTCTCATTAGTGGATGTTTGAGCACTCTTTAAGAGCTTAAAAGAGATTATTGCACTTTATAACGTTGATTACATGCTTTAAAAAAAAAAAGTATAAAGAGTAAGAAGTTTCATTATTTGAATTCTCAATAAAACTAAAAATTTTATTATATGGGACATTCATTAACATTTTCTAAATAAAATAGACATTTTCTTTATCTAACTAGTAATCCAATTACATATTATACATTCAATGTTATATCATGATGGTGATGGTGGTGGTGGTGGTGGTGGTGGTGGTGATAGTAGTGTTGGTGTGATGCTAGTGTTGGTGTGATGCTAGTGTTGGTGTGATGCTTAGGTACATGTAAAAAGGAGCAAAAACTATCCATGCTACAAATCTGAATGTTCTTGTCATTGTCTCTGGTCTCAACTTCAATAAAGAATTAGGATTTTTAAAAAGGAAGCTTGTTAATGTCTTCTTTTTTGGAAAACATGTCTTTAAGATGCATTGGTGTTCGTTTTCGAGTAACGATGCATGGGCCAATAATAATCTAAATGATGATTGTGGGAGTGTGTCGAATGAAATGATGGACAAGAATGCATTTTTTACAAAAGAAAATGGGGTTATACATGCAAGAGCACTATTCCACGCTAATAATGGGTTCTTAGGTTACTTCATGAGCATAGTAGTAGAAAGGGACTAAGACTTCGCTCTATGGTCACTTCAAGGGAGTTACTATCTAAGAGAAGGAAAACTAAGAATGGATGAGTGGTATGACTTGTTTAATTACAATTGGTCTCATATTAGAAACCAAACCTACGTAGAATCTTAGTACTCTAGAAACCCTTTAAAGGTATATATAAACATGCATTATTTTTCTTGGTAACATTTTGTATTTAAATGATGTTTACTCACACATATACTTAAGGGTTTTTGTATGTCAAGTTTATCGATTTTCTACTCGTATAGCACACTTACCTAGCGAAGGGGATAAATCTATATCTAGAGAGTGTTTGTTTGGTTGAAATAGGTCTTTCAAACTTCTATAAAGTTTATTGCAACCAAAGCTTTACAACTATTAAATATTATTGTGGTGATTTCAAGAGATTGTAAATAATAATGATTTGTAATAATAAAGGATGATAATGGTACTAGACCAATGGTAAAAGGCATAATGTTAGTGAAAAAAAAAGGAAATTGATTTTCGAATATTATGTTTCTTATTTTTCATTAAAATTTTTCATAGTAGTTAATAAGTATCATCATACATCATATACCACCTTTGTCTCCCACAATTTCTTGATATTACTATGAAATATTTGACAAATTTCAAACTTTGATTATAAAATGCATTGGAAAGAAAAAAGAAGTTCAAAGAATTCTACAAAACAAACACATTTGAGGTATTTTACCATATTTTAGCAAACAATGGTAATTTACAAATTTTGAGTTTAATAACAAATGTATTTTTAGATTATGTAGTAAAAATAAATGGTTTAAGATAGAAATGACCCATGGAATTTCTTTAAAATGTCATAACTTTTTATCTTTCACTTCCTTGTCATTATTTCAAGTCCTAGGTGAGAATAGATAAATGTACACAAGACCATCTTTCACCCAAAGACAAGTCTTTGCGTGGTGAGAGGAAAGTTCCAATCGCTAAGCTTAAGTCCCTATTCAAATCTTGCACCATTTTTATACATAAATGAGAAGAACCTTAAGCTGATGGGTAGCAACTATTACTTATCCAGCAAACCTTCATCCATTGCCATATGAAAAAGGCTCCATATGTGAGACTATATCCAACTCTAAAACATACCTATTTACCAAGGACATTGATGGTAACATTGTGTGCTTAGACGTTGACCAAAAAAATAATCTTATTCCAATGCTTGTAAAATATGCTTAAGTGGTAACAAAACATGTGAACCTAATAGTCAATGGTTTAAGCTTGTTGATACCACGATAATAGATCCCAAATAATCCCCTTAAATAGATACAAATAGAAGTTTACTTAAGTAAGGAAACCCTTATCTCAATAGAATGCGCATTTGATCATCCGTTGCCTCTACTAGTCTAATGGTTTCCAACTTTGATACCTTAACTTTTCTTATTGTAGCATATGCATGTATGATCTCTCAATTCAACCATTTTCAAATCACAATACAAATAAGAACTCCATTTCTTTTCTTTTTTTTTTTCTTTTTTGTGACATGTTTGGCTAACAGAAATTAAATAAGATAGAAATGATTACAAAAATATTAATGTGCCCTTGCCTATGTCATGACCTAGATTAATAAGTTATGATTTTATGAATAGAATTTAAAATGTATAAGAAAAGATTAAACAATAATGATTCCTTTAATTCTATGAATAACTATTCTATAAACAAAATATAACTTGCTAAAATAACTATTCGATTATATTATGATGGTAACAAACATGGATGTCAAGTGGAATTTCTATTAAAAGGTTTTTTCATTATCATTCTATCTCACTCTCAACATTATCTACATATAAATTTGAGAAAGCGTAAATATATAAAATTAAAGGCATACTTATAATTAGATATGGGAATTATTTGATGAAAAAAAAAATTAAATAGATTAGATGAAAATTCCACTAAAGCTAAGACATGCCCTAATGAATAAAATCGTAGAAGAATATATAGCAGTTGTTTGGAACCATTTTATTGAGTAGAGCATAATGTATCATTATGTTGCCCTTTTTTGATTGATAATTAACTAACTATTACATAACGTTGACCTATACTATGCTTATCTATTATTAGGCTCCCAAACCTAAATGATATTCAATTGACTCATTTTTTTTACGTATTATTTCAAAAACTTTATGATATTCACCTTTTCATTAGTAATAATTTTGGTCATTTACTATTTTTCCTATTTTTATCACTACATAAATATTAATAGTATCTTTTAGCCATTTATCACTATGCAAAAGTTAGCCTTTAAGGATAATCAAAGTAGCCCTAATAAGTCCTCTAATAAGGCAACCATAATTTGTATCCTATAGGATGGGTATTGCAATAAACACCAAGAGCAATAGTAGTCATCCTTAAAAATAAACATCCTAATGATTGTTGTTATAAAGGTAATAATTAACCTAACAAGCCATTGCATTTTCTTTTATTCAAGTTTGTGAGGTACTTTTTCTTGTCATAAAAGCTAATAGATAATTATTACAATGGCATAAGTTGTTCTAACAAGCCATTGGAATTTCTTTTTATTCAAGAAGATACATTCAGCTCGGCCTAAACATGGTTTTTTTTTTTTTCTAATCATCAACTCAAAATAATCTTTATTTTATTACCTGATCATCTTTCAAAAATCAGCATCTTTCTCAACTTATAAAAAGAAACAAATATATTAATAAGACAATATTATATTATAGTTATGAATATAAGTACACACACATACATCTATACTCTTATAAAAGTTAGTGACCAAGCAACCACAATAGTCTATGAAACCATACAAGAATCAAATTCAATTGATTTTATGATGATTAGAGACTTGATAAGTTTAAGAAAAAGATAAAAAATTCTTGATCAATACTCTATATGCCAATTGTAGAATTTAAACTAGCTATTATAGGGAACATTTGATTCAATTTCATAGATATTTCATCAAATGTTGTGACTTGTTATACAATTATCAAAATAAACTACTCTTATAATAGAACAAATCATATTCATATATAAGCCAAAAGGAATTATATCAATAAAGAGGAAGTTAAACCAAAAACAAAAGCACAACCCTTCATAACCTAATCATTAATTGAGGTCATTTCTACATTGTTTTATCCCTAGTTTGACCTATAAGGTTATTTTGCTCTCTACATCATCCAAGAAGCTAATGAGGTGACTAACCGATATATTGAGCCAAGCTCTTCACAACACACCAGCTCAAGTATCAAATCAGAATATTGCCGACCTGATATATGCCAAGGTCAAGCTGACAACTCTCTAAAGCCGATTGACAATAAGCCTTCAATGAAACCAACCCTTTCCCAGTCTCGAATATTCGAGCTACCAAACTGTCAATGCCGACCTGGCCTGTTCAAAACTTACTCTACTCAACCAACCACAAAATGAGCAAATAACACACGTATTACCCTTTTTCTAGCATCCGTACTGTCATTTCTGTCATCAAGTATTCTTTTTACTTGATTACAACATTAACCCTATAAATTATTCCCTTTTTCCCTTACTAGTAGAAATCTTTTTTTGTAATTTACTCCAACCTATGATTTACCTTAATTGGTTCATATAAATACTTATATATTATAATAGCTGCAATAGTGAATACAATCTTAACTTTTTAGATACATTTTTGTGAGCTAAGTGTTTTTTTTGTTTACTCTCGACCACTCTTACCTAGCTTATTGAACGTAGACTCGTAGCAAGTAACCTTCAGCTAGACTTATGTGTCATATTAAATACGACCCAAACTCGTGTAAGGCATTAGTGCAGCATATCCACCGTTAGTACACAAGAACCCTTACTTAATCTTCAACTTTCATTTACCCTTCGGACCATTTCAAGGTCCGAATCTACCCCTGTGGTTTGCACAATACTGTTCTTTGTGTGTTCATCTATATCGGACCGTATCAATACCCATGTAGAGTGATGATTATACAAGAAGATAAACAACTTAAATTTTATTTACAACCAACATGAATTACACAAGAGAACATTAATTACACGGGAGAACATAAAAAGAAGTCGAAATTATTTCCATTAATAAGAACAATGATGTTCTTGCTAGATGAAACAACAATGATCCAGAATTAATTAACTATGTCGCAGTATTTTCAAGCCAACGACTAGTTTGCTCTCCTCGACTATAGGAGCCATCTTTCATCTTTACTCTACTGCAAGAAACTCCTTTCTCGCCCAAGTCAAAACTTTCACAAGGATGTATCTGACGTCCCATGAAAAAGTGATGGAATTCGTTCTGAACAAATCGTGTACTTTACATGAAATGTCCTGATGCAACATAGAATTTCTGCTCGTATTTCCGACAACACAACTAGCAAATAAGTCTCAATCAGTGCCTCTGGCAGTCAATTTCCGTTCAAATACTCGTCAAGCGTGCAGCAAATTTAAAAGCTAAATTTTTACAAGGCTACTCGGAAAAAGCGTGTAAATCCCAACTTCAACATTACTGATTCGACATCCATTTAAATGCCACCAGTCTTTGCTATTCTGGATAAATCCAGCTGATCGTCATTGCAATGTGCACATAGAAAAAACATGGTGCAAAACCTTAATTCTCATTTCCCCCCTTTTTGTTGTTCACATGACTACATGGCCGGAGAATATTTAACTACTATTCAAGAGTAAATAGATATAAATAATACAACTCTAGTTCCACAATTCCTATTGTCAATAAATCTCCTATCCATGTGCCAATTATTCATAACATCATATGTAATAACATTTTGATAATAAATGTCCTCGTGCTTAGGTAAGAATTGAATGATGCCTATCCTTTTATAAAAAGGTCCAAAATTACGTACATTTATGTGATTTTTGTCGATATTTGTTAGAAAAAATAAATAGATAAAAGGCAAATTAGTACATCTCCAATTTTATTTTTTATTTTTTTAATCATCGAATGTCTGAATCCTGTCAACTTTATCTTAATTTCTGGCTAGTTGATTGATATATAACTCCATGCTGACAAAGCATGGAAATTCATGCATGCCTTTGGATAAAGAAAGGAAGGCACTCTGCTTTATTCGAAAATTATATTAGCTGTTTCATAAATATAAATGATAAAAGAAGCAAAATTTTCCCCAAGTGGATTTTGCCAAGACACTAAAACATTTGCAAAAACCATAAGATAGCAAAAACCATGGTTGCTTGAAAGCTCATTTTAGCTTCCTTATATTTAGATAGTCCTACCATTAATTGCATTAGATTCTCCTAGATTTCTTTTCCTTAGATACATGAAATGTATTCTATAGGAACGATTTGAGATCATTGAATTTTGCTCAAGTTTCAACATTAAGATCAAAACCATCCATAAAAAATAAACGAAGAATCACGTGTGTGTGTGAAAGAGAGAGAGAGAAAAAAAAAAAAAAGAAAAAAGAGAGTATTAGGATACAAGTGTGAGTAGATGGAAAAAGAAAACCTTATAAGTGTGAGTAGATGGAAAAAGAAAGCCTCATATTAGAAATATAAGAGTTAAAAATTAAAAATGAATGATATATAAATGAAAAAAAACTTATAATCTAAGACATTAAAGTTTTGGGATTGAGTATGATATTAAGCCCACAAGTCCCCTTCTCCTCAACAAAGAGAGAACGAAGCTAATAGAAGAGTGAGACCAAAGAGAGGAGACTAAAAAAAAAAAAGAAAAGGAAATAAAAAGAAAGGAGAAGAGCCAAGCTAATGTTGTTACCATAATAATTCAAATTCTTTAGTTTTCTTTTTCTTTTTTCCTCCTCGGCCAACAAATTCTTTAGATTAAAGTGTTCTTTTCTAGACTCTCTTTGAAAAATAAGCTTAAATCAGCAAATAACAATTCTTAGTTTATACTGTATATCAACATAAAGTCCGCGTATAAAGCTAAATTGACATCACATTAACAAGATTTGTAAATGACAACAATCAAAATGGCCTCTAATGTATAGAACGGCATGCCTCACACTAAGCAAACAATTTCAAAACATAAAGCATGAGGACAAGGAATCGAATAATATAAGAACAAACAGCATATAGTCGATTAAGACACAGAGAGAGAGAGAGAGAGAGAGAGTATACTGTGCCTCATTATAATGGCCATAATCTTAGCTTGTACCTGTAAGCCACTTACAGTGAAGGATCTACGATTATACTAAAATAAAGGAAAGCATGTCATTAGGAATTCAACAATCTAGTAAGTATTAAAAGATAAAGGAAAGCATGCCACCAAGAATCCACTTGCAATTAATAAAGAATTCACAATTACTCAAGGAACACAAGTACCAGAAAAGTAAAAATTTATTAGTAAGTCACTAAAAGTCAAGAGGTAGGCCTTAAAGAGGGTATCACCTCCTTTTGACATCATCGAAAAGCTAAATCACCATATATATGAATGACTATCTTATAGAATCCAACTATTATTTTCATTTGCTGCACATGTGCAGCAGGAATCTTGTGATATGCATACTGTACAAAAGGAAAAGCATAAATAAGGTAGTTATTCCACTCAAATTAACATTTTCTACCGAAACCTGAAGGACAAAGTAAAATATAAAGCTAAACCAGTAGTTTTACCATAGAATAATCAGCAAATTTTGGCTAAAAAAATTTCCAGAGGACAAACCCGCTTCCAATCATCGAATGGTTATATATCATCATTTCCAAGCTAGTTTTCGGAGATATGCCTATTCAATAGTAAATGAAGAGAAGAACCTGCCTCTGTAGGCAAAAGCATCTATAACTTGAACAATTTTTTTTAAGATAAACAATAACTTAACATCTTGCTAGCCCATGATACAGTAAGGTCCTTCCTCCTTGTTGAAATAAGCCTTAGGAATCTGTCGAAGTTGTTTCAATTTGCTGTTATTGTTAGTGGGTCATTAGTTTCTATTTTTTTGCTATAGTTGTTATTTATTTAAGTAGTGGATTATACTATTAGTTGTGGTAGCTAGAAGTTTGGGATATGCTCCTTTATTTTAGTACCTTTCAAATGTATTTAAATTAGACTCATCTCCAATAAAGTTTATCCCCTCTTTGCAAATCATATCACCTACAAGTTTTTGCTCTTTTTTTTCTTTTTTCTTTTTATTTTTATTTTTATTTTTTGCTATCATTTTTTCTTTCTAAAAAACAATAATTGATATCAGAGAAACTCTTCTTAAGGGCCTGTAAAATGGATGCTAAAGTAATCTTCTCACATGTTGCTCCTCCAATCTTTGATGGAGAGAACAATAACCTTTGGGTAGTGAGAATGGAGTTTTACCTAAAGGCTTTAGATCTACAGGAAACTATGGAAGCTAATTATGAAGTACCTCTGTTGCTAGACAATCCCACGATGGCCTAGATAAAAAATCATAAGGAGAAAAAAACCAAAAAATCAAAGGCAAAAGCATGCCTTTTTCCTAGTGTTTCACCAACCAACTTCACTAGAATCATGACCTTCAAAACACCAAAAGCAATATGAGATTATTTGAAGGAAGAATATGCAGGGGATGAAAGGATTTGAGATATGCAATTGCTAAACTTGATGAAGGAATTTAAGCTGCAAAGAATGAAAGAGTCTAAGACAATTAAAGATTACTCAAATAGATTACTTGGCATTGCTAACAAGGTTAGATCACTAAGCATTAAGTTTGTTGATTTAAGTATTGTAGAAAAAATTCTTGTAACAGTGCCTTAAAGGTATGACGTATCTATAACCACTTTGGAGAACACAAAGGATCTATCCAAGATCACTTTGGTAGAAGTATTACATGCTTTGCAGGCCCAAGAGTAACGGAGGCTTATGAGACAAGATCGTATGGTTAAAGGTGCTTTACCAGTCAAGCATTAGGATGTTGAAAAAAATAGAAAAAAAAATCTACAAGAAGAACTAGCCAACAAGTAGTGGAAATACTGTAAACAACTAAAGCAAAGGCATGTGTTGTGAACTGTGATCAACAATAAACAAGGTCAGTTGCTGAATAGATCCAAGCTTGTCGAAAGCTTAATAAGGAAGTGATGGGGAATGTACGAAAGAACAAAAGAAAATGACATAGTAAGAAAAAATCCACGAACAGCTCCAATAGATATGATGCACCAAAGGAACTTCCGAGGACTTACGGCACAACTCAATATAATGCATATGATGATCCGATGAGGTTACTCGCCACCTAACCTTGCTTAAGGGTTAAGATAAGAGTGAGATGAATGTAAATAGAGTAGTGTTTACGAGAGATAAATATCCAGTGTATTAATGTTCAAATTTGATTTACAGCTACAAGTACAAAGAGTATTTATACCCGAGAATATAGAGCAACATGCCTAAAAAAGAAAAGACAAAAAGGGTATTACCTTGAAAAAGTAATGTACAAGGGTAAAAATAAATATTCAAGAAAAGTAATGATTAGTATTGTAGATTCTACACATGGTTTTATAGACGTAACGGTGATGCATTGGCAAGGCGATTGGAGGATATGGACAAAAGTGTACTGTCTAGTTGCTTGTTTGAGCAAGGGTGGCTAAGGATCAGTTCGGTCTCTCTCTCAACTTCTCGGTAAAGGAGATGCTGAATCATTGGTCGGTTTAAGCACGAGTAAGTAATCTACAACTCGGCATACTTTAAAGAAACAAGTAATCATTTGACTCGACATCAAGAATGACTCGGCAAAGAAGTACTCGACTTCTATAGGAGTCGACTAGAATAAAAGAATCCGCCTTGCTAAGCCTTCCAGTCCTCAAGCTCAACTGCAAGTCAAAAGTCCAATAGCCTAATTCCTATCATTCCCTCCGAGTTGATTTAGATTTGGGATCGATCAAATCTGAATGGCCTTCAATCAACTCTCTATCTGGGTAATATGGACTGAGGTCAACAATGTTAAAGGTATTAAAAAACCCTATAGTCCTCAAGCAACTCTAATTTGTAGGCGTTATCATTAATCTTCTAGAGAATTCTGAAAGGTCCTTGCTAAGGTGTAGCCATACTAAGTCTCCTTACTGAAATTGTTTAGCCTCCTATCCTTAACCTTCTCTCATATTCTTCTAGTAGCTTAGCCGATGTGCTAAGTAACTTTTTATAGATGTGCTAAATAGATTGTGCTCTAGCTATTGCGCCTAAGTCTTTCTTACACAAGCACAGGTATAGGGGTATGATTGAGGGGTAACTTAAAATTGAAACCATAGAAAACATCAAAGGGAGTTTACTTGGTGGTATCATATACTGTTCGGTTGTAAGCAAATTTGATCACTAGCAAGCAAACGTCCCAATCGACCAAGTTCTTGCCCACTATAGCTCAGAGCAATGATCCCAAAGTGCTATTAGCCACCTCTATCTAGCCATCAGTTTAAGGGTGAAAAGAAGTACAAAATAATAGTTTAGTCCCCATCCTTCGCCACAAGTTCCTCTAGAAATGACTCAAGAACTTTAGATCTTTGTCAGAGACTATACTTCTCGGCACGCCGTGTAATCGTACGATCTTCTACAAGAAAAGAGAAGCAATAGTAGAAGTATCATTAGTTTTAGCACAAGACACGAAGTATACCATCTTACTAAACTAATCCACGATAACCATTATAGAATCTTTGCCTTGGGCAGTTCGTGTTAATCCGAAGACAAAGTCTATACTCAACTCAGTCCATGGTTTCGTCGGAATAGGCAAAGGCATTGCTTTCCCTTTTTCAACTTGATACTTAGCCCTTTTGCACACGGCATAGCTTTCAACAACTCGGTGCACATCTCGCCTCATCCTTGGCCAAAAAAATCGATCACTCAGTAGTTTATATGTCCTTTTCTCCCCAAAATGTCCAGACAGCCCGCTACTATAAGCTTCCCTGATTAATAGCTCTTGCAGTGAACAGGTCGATACGCATAATTTTCCCCTTCGAAACAAGTAGCCCTCTTTCACATGGTACTCGTCTACTGTTCTTCCATCGAAACATCATGTAAATACGAGTCCAATGTGTAGATCCCTAAAGTACTACTCTTTGATGCTTACAAGCCCAAATAATCTGGTCTGTAATTCACTCAAGAGTACATGTCTTCTCAAAAAAGCATCTGCAACTACATTACTCTTTCCTTGTTTGTCTTATATTACAAAATTAAATTCTTCAAGGAATTCAACCCATCTTACCTATTACTTCAATAACTTGGTCTAACTTTAGAGATACCTTAGTGACTCATGGTCAATATATATAACAAATTCACTCTGCAGTAAATAATGCTATCATACTTACAGTGAATAGTATTGCCATACTTGTAATGCTCGGATTGGTTCCAAGAGTTCCTTGTCATATACAAAGTAAATTGCGGTCCTCTGAGCTTCTCATTGTAGAAGGCAATTGGTCAACCTTCCTGCATTAGGACAACGCCTATTCCAATGCCTAATGCATCATTCCAACTCAAATATTTTCTTAAAGTCGGGTAGAACTAATACTAGGGCGAAAGTCAATCTTTCTTTTATCTCAACAAAGCTCCTCTCTTCCCTTTCTGCCTATCAAAAGTCGGTGTTTTTCTTCATTAGCTCAGTGAGTGGTGCAACAAGGGTGCTAAATTTTTTTATGAATTGCCCATAAAATGAAACCAGTCCATGGAAACTTTTTGCGTCAGCACAAGTAGTAGGAGTCATCCACTCGACGATTGCTCGGATCTTCTCGTAAGCCTCCTCACTTACTACATAACCCAAAAATACCACTTCCTAATAGCTAAAGCAACACTTCTTAAGATTGCCGAATAATCTCTTAGCACGGAGGATATTTAGAATAGTTTGGAGATGTTTACAGTAACTTAGCATGTTGGCACTATAGACCAAGATGTCGTTAAAGTACACCACGACAGAATTCCCAATCAAATGTCTCAGCACATGATTCATAAGTCTCATGAAAGTGTTTGGGGCATTCGATAAGCCAAAAAGCATGACCATCCATTCATATAATCCATATCAAGTCTTAACGCCATTTTCCACTCATCTCTTAACTTCATGCGAATTTGATGATAGCTAGACTTAAGATCAATCTTGTTGAAAACCTTAGCTCCACTCAATTCATCCAGCATATCTTCCAACGCCATGATAGGATACCTGTACTTAATCGTAATCTTGTTCACAGCTTGGCTATTTATGCACATCCGCCAGGTTCCATCCTTTTTGGGCACTAAAAGTGTTGACACAACACAAGGGCTGAAACTTTCCCTAACATACCCTCTCTCCAGTAGCTCACTCACTTGATGTTGAAGCTTAGAAGCCTATTTGTGACTCATTCAATAGGTAAGCTTATTCGGCAATGCGACACCAAGTATTAAGTTAATGCAGTGTTCTATGCTTCAAATCGAGGGTAACCCCTCAAGTAATTATTTTGCGAATAGGTCAGCATATTCGTCCAGCAACTCTTTTATTTTCTAGGGTAGTTTACCCCGCTCCTTTATCTCCAATAGGCGCCCGACCAACATGAAGGTCAGCGTATCAACTTTAAGGGTCTCTTAAGGCTCGACTCTACTCATCACCAAAGCCTTTTTTTATCTACAAGCAAGTTTGGCCAATAATTTATTAACTTCACTAGGTGGCATCAGGTTCAACGTGATCCTCCTCCTATCCTTCTCAAGCGTATACATGTTCCGATATCCATCATAAATAACTCTCCTATTAAACAGCTATGGTCTACCTAGAAACACGTGGGAAGTGCACATGGGTAATATGTTGTAAAGAACCTACTCAAAGTAATGTCAATAGTGATTGGCAATAGTACTTGCCGAGTGACATGCAATGCTTCTTTCTCACTCAATCAGTGCAACTTATACAACCTTAGATGTACAATAATCGGCAACTTCAATTTTGTAATGAGGTTAGTTGATGCCACATTAGAGTAGCTGCTACTATCCACAATGAGGGCACATACCTGATCATTTACCTTACAGGTGATATGAAACAAATTCTCTCTCTACTCCTACTCACTTAAGAGTTTCATGTTCATTGTATGTCAGACTGCCATGATCAACTGGTTTAAATCCTCAGCAAACACATCCTCTTCAATCAATTCTTTCTTAACATCTTCTTTCTTAGCAGTGATCTCCACCTCCTCAAGTTCCTCATCAGTACTTTCTACCTCTAACTTCAAGACATCTCCCTTGATGACTATTGTCCTTTGGTTCGGGTACTAAGTAGCCATATATTCGAACCCTTGACACTTAAAGCATCTCATTTGGCTCATCTTCCTACCAGACCCTTGTCCCTTCTAACAAGTTCAGGTCGGCATTTCACCATCTAATCGGCCTTTCAACTCGATTTAGACATCCTTTCAGCTCGGCTCGGTACTTGACTGAGCTCAATAACTTCCTTATCCAAGTCGGCTAGTCGGCATTCTGGTCGGTACTTAACTTCTTCTCTACTTCTGTACTCGTTGGGCTATTCTAATGGCTTCATCAATTGTAGTGAATCGTTGAAGCTCTACAATGTTCCAAATATCACCTCTCAAACTCGTGATGAACCTAAAGATCGTTCGCACTAGAGGCTCTTCTACTTCACATTGGATCTAGAGCATTTAGAATTCCTAAACATACCCATCAAGTGTTCGGCCTCCTTACCTTGGCTCCTAAAGCCAAGTGACAGTATCTTACAAGTAAGTTTCCTACACAAATCTATTTCTCAGTATTCTTTTCATTTCAAGCTAAGTATTAATCTTTTGGTAGCCTTTTCGCCTCCTCATAGCTTATAAATTCTTCTACCACATGACAACATATGCAGAGAACTCAATAGCAACAGTTCTCATCTTCTCATAATCCTCATACTAATAATAGTTGAAAACACGCTCCACTTTCTCTTCCCATTCCAAATATTCATCAACATTCCTAGATCCATTAAAGCTCGAAATTTGAAGCTTCACATGGTCAAATGCTCTAGGAACTTGAGCTTATTTGATAACTCTTATTTTAAATACATTTCATATGGCGAAATCAACACCCAACTTCAAGATTGAAGAGATTTTTCATCAACAAAAGGGGTTTTTCATGTTTTACTTACTGATTTTGTCGCAATTCGTTTTTAGTTTCATTATGATAACTTAAAATTCTTATATTTAGGATTATGGAACCTAGGGTTTCATGTAACTATTAGATTGATTGATAATTTTCAATAAAGTTTCTATCTTTTCTTGATTCAATTATGTTATTTAATTGCTAATTGATATTTCTAGGGTATCAATCTATGATATTATGCATGATGATTGAGAAATCACATGTGTAATGAGATCTTGACATAATTGGAGAGAATTACATGTGTACTTAGAGATAAGATATATGTTTCTTCCGGAAAGTTGTTCTTTTGTGTGGGAATTCATTATACATTAATGTAATTATAAATTATATTACTAAGTGAAGAGATTCCGATAAATAATTTAGAATTAAGGTTAATATGCTTGAGAACGGTGTTAACTTTAATTATGAATTCCTCCGGTCAAGAATAATAGAGATTAAATTGGATACATTTTAAGCGATCACATGTTAAACACTAGGGGAAATAATTCCTAAATGCGTTATTTGTCTTCTTGAAGTCGTTCTTAATTTTATCGCTTTCTAAATTGCTTAATTAAGTCTCATAATAAGGTTAGTTTGTTAATTTTAGTATTTTTAATTCATTCAACTCATCATAATTTTCCAGTTAGATAATAGAGTTAAGGTTAATATTAGTACTCGAAGTCTCTGAGGGATTGACTTGGACTCACATCCGCTATATTAAAATGGTAGGTACGCTTGCCTTGTATCAATTTTTTGGCCCCACTGCCGAAGGATTTTCGATATTAAGAACACTAGTTGCTTTATTACTTTGACCATTATTTTTTCTTTCTCTTTTGTTTTCATTGTTTATTTTTATTACCTAGAGCTGCAATTGATTTTATATTTCTTACCCTTGTAGTGCATGACCCGAAGCAACCTGGAAGATTTAGTAAAACTTGGGAGAACTATCCTTCAAAATTTGAGATTGCGACCTAGCCAAACTGTGGCTACCATAGAAGATAAGTCAATCAATGAGATTAAGGAAGAGGGTGAAGAGGCCAACACTAAATTCATCAATCAAGAAGATCCACCGCACATGGTTAATAACGGTAATGACGCAAATCGAACTATGTCCGATTATTCAAGGCCTACACTTATAAGAGCTAACTCTAGTATCACAAAGCCAACCGTCACTGCTAATAACTTCCAAATTGCACCCAACATCATACAAATGGTGCAACATTATGTTCGGTTCGACGGTTTCCAAGATCAAGATCCTAATGCTCACATCCCTAACTTTCTAGAGATTTGTGATACATTTAAAATCAACGGAGCCACGGATGACACCATCCAACTACAGCTATTTCCTTTTTCCTTGAGGGGCAGAGCAAAGAAATGGTTGAACTCTCTACCACGAAATTTAATCACAACTTGGAATGAATTGGTAGAGAAATTTTTGGAGAAGTATTTCCCACTTACAAAGACCGCTAAACTTTGAAATGACATTTCTTGTTTTGCCCAATTAGAAGCGGAGACTCTATATGATACTTGGGAACGGTTCAAGGACTTGCTTAGGAGGTGCCCACATCATGGCCTCCCACTATGGATGCAGATTCAAACCTTCTATAATGGTCTCAATTTATCTACAAGACAAATGATTGATGCATCCGCAGGAGGTACTTTGAACACAAAGACACCTGAGTAAGCACAAAACCTGATTGAAGGAATAGTGATGAACAATTATCAGTGAGAAAGCACTAGAGCCAAGAAAAAGGTTATGGGAATTTATGATGTAGACTTGACCACTACTCTGGCAGCCAAGGTGGATCTATTGAGTAAGAAAATCGATGCACTCTCTATTGGCCCTCAACAAGTATAATCGAATGTAAGTGACTTTGGCATGTAAGGTTATAGAGCACAAGAACAACTGGAACAGGTAGATTATCTAGGAAATCTACCCATGCAACAAAATAACCCCTACAGCAACACTTATAATCCTGAATGAAGGAATCATCCTAATTTCTCATGGGGAAACCAAAACCAAGGCCAGTAGAAAACTAACTTTGGTCCACCTGGGTTTCAAAAACCATTACCACCTCTCCTTCCTTAAGAAACAATGTTTAGTGTAGAAGAACTTCTCACAAAATATATTCAAGGCAATGAGGCTTGGCTATCCAACATTGAATCATCGTTGAGAAATCAAGAGGCTTCCAATCGCAATCTTGAGAATCAAATTGGTCAACTTGCAAAAATGATCTCTGAAAGGCAACAAGGGACACTCCTAGAGAATACCGAGGTCAATCTTAAGGAACATGTTAATGCAGTGACCTTGAGAAGTGGTAGAAAACTGCAAGTGGAGAAAGAGAATGGTGTGGAAGTAGTTAAGAAAGAAGGGGAAGTCAACCGTAAGGAAAGGGAAGTCAACCATAAGGAAGATGCAAAGCCACTAAAATCAAAAGAAAGTATGGAACTACTAAAAATAAAGGAGTACAAGCCTCTCATCCCTTACCCACAACATCTTAAGCAAAGTTACACTGATCCAAATAAGGAATTTGGTAAATTGCTTGATATTTTCAAACAATTACACATTAACTTACCTCTTGTTGATGTCATCTTGCAGATGCCAAAGTATGCGAAATTTCTAAAGGATCTTCTATTGAACAAGAAGAAGTTGGAAGAGCTTACAACCGTCACATTGAACGAGAAATGCTCGACACTTCTCCAAAAAAAGATGCCACAAAAATTAAAAGATCCAGTGAGTTTCACTATTCCTTGTATGCTTGGCAATTTGTTAGTAGATAATGCTTTAGCAGACTTAGGAGCTAGTATAAATTTGATGCCACATAAATTGTTCAAAAAGCTACGGTTAGAAGAATCTAAACTAACGCGTATGAGTCTTCAATTAGCTGATAGGTCTATCACATACCCTATAGGCATCATAGAGGATGTTTTAGTGCAAGTAGACAAATTCATATTTCCCGTAGATTTTGTTGTACTTGATATAGATGAAGATATTAAGGTGCCAATCATTTTAGGTCGACCCTTCCTAGCCACTGCTAGGGCTGTTTCTGATGTTAGTAAGCATAAGTTGATATTACGGGTCAGGGATGATGAAATAGTTTTTAAAACTCCAGAGGCAACAAACAAATTTCTTCACCCAAAGGACATATGTCACAATGTTAATGCCACTAATGTCATTACATCTACATGTGTGTGGGAAACGCCTGCCAAAGATTCCTTAAGCTATTGCTTGCAAAAGGGAGATGAAAATCCGGTGACCAACCCTAATTGTGCAGAAGCGGTAGCTCAAATAGAAGTTCATGAATCCATTGTGGACAAGAAGGGGATTGATCCACTCCACAAGCCAAAGGATCTTAGGTTAAAATCTTTCAAAGAGAAGCCACCAATTTTGGAACCAAAACTATCAAGAAATCATTTGGAACATGTCTTTGCGGTGAAAAGTTCAAAACTCCCAATGACAACCGCATCTAAGCTAAAAGCAGACAAAATGAAGAAATTTAGACTACATGAATTTAATAAGTGGCATGATAAGGAGAGAAACAATGAAATTCATGCACCAATGAAATGTAATTGGCAAGGTTGATGGCCGAAGAATAAATTTACACTCATATGGAGAGTTCGAAAGCGAGATATAGAAGGAGTCCTATCTCCACCTGGATGAAAAATCATAAATTACAAGAAATATCCCATCAAGCTATCGACATTAACTATAGCGCTTCTTGGGAGGCAACCCATGTCTAACTTTGCTCTCACTTTAGTTCTTTAAGTTTATTCCATGTTATTTTTCTTTTATCTTGCTTTGCTTCTTTTATTTGCTTCAATTTTAGTCATAGGTTTTTTTTTTTAGTTTAAATATTTTTATTTAGTTTTCTTTGTCCTATTTTTTCTAGTTTAAGTACTTTTATTTCTTTAAGTTTCTTTTATTTTTAAATTCATGAATTTAGGCTTGGTCAAAAAAAAAAAAAGAAAGTTACACAGGCATGGGATATAGCTGTGTCCTAACCCGTATCCATCCAAGCCCCTATTTCCGTAAACACAGAAAGTTACACAAGCGTAGGACATGATTGTGTCCCAGCCGGTGTTCGCCTAGATACATGCATTCACTACAGAAAGTTACACGAGTGTGAGATACAGTTGTGTCCCAACCTATATTCGCCTAGGAATATGCACCTACAACAGGAAGTTACATAGGCGTGCGATACGGTTGTGTCCCAGCTTGTGTTTGCCCAACATTATCAAAGCATAAACACATATAACTTCATTTCACCTTTCATCTTCATTTCAACTTTCATCTTCTTTCCACCTTCTCCTCACAATTTACTTTTCATCAACACATTTCTTCATCAAATCCAACCTGATCCAAGTAAGTTCATCTCATTTTTTTTTTATGCCCTCTCTTATTCATGCTTTGTTTTCATCATTGTTTAGGCATGCTTAGGTAACTGAAATTTAGGTCTTTTGTGTGATGGAACATGAATTTTGTCTAAGAATTTATTTGGTTTTTATGCTTTCATGATAGAAATGCATATTTGCCTTGTGTTGATAGATTTGCATGCTTTTGTAATGCCCATTATGGCTAGATATTACTTTATACTCTATCAAACACGAATTTAGCTTGTAAATTCAATGTCAACTATTCAATTACGCCATTTAGGGTTAGAATTGTCGAGAGTGTTTTTGGGACATTTAAAGTTTTTGAAGTGTTAGGAAGCCTTCATCTCAAGAAGATTGTAATATAAAGAGTCTAATGTATAACTAGTTGGATGAATTTGCTAGCCATTTCTTTTAACCCAGCTAGTTTTGTGTATGTACTCTACATGTTTGTTCAAATGTCCCAATGAGATTTCTTTTAATATCCATCACTTCTACTCCTTTATAAATTTGTCTTAGTTTGAACTAAGTGTAGCAAAGATGAGCATTTTTATTTGGTGTGTTGTTTCTTATCAAGTAGTCAATGGAAAATCGTCAAAAGTAGATCGTTCAAAGGAGGTCTAAATCTGTTACATCATCTTCCACTCATGAGGGCATTATTGTTGAGCTACTAGCCACCCTTTCTCCACTAGAATATCTTATGCTTCAAGGTAAGGAAGTATTAGTTTCTTTTTCAATACATGTATTTCCTTTTTCCCTATGATGTTTTTTAATTGTTTCATATCTTGCTATTGTGCTTTCTTAGTCATACATTGAGGACAATGTACGTTATTAAGTGTGCAGAAAGGATATATATGAATTTGTTACTGTTTAGGAGACCACTTATTCATATTTGACCCAATTAATTTTTAAGTTAACTTGCAATAGGTGATTAACAAGTGTTAAGCCAAATCAACTATTTCATCTTGATCATTATTGATCTTATTATACTTTACTAGAATTGATTAGTCGAATCTTTGGAGAGCAAAATTACAAGTTATTTAGCTTGAGACTCTAACACTTGAGATTGGAACAACATCACTAATTGAGAGTTAGTTATGGTTATTTTTAAATTTACTTTTATGTATACCTTTCTCTTGGAAATTTTTAAAGTCCTATAATTTTTAGCAAATAAACAAATGAAATTCTTCTTCTAAGAAACCTCTGAAAAATCACAATGTTTAGAGGTAAAAAGTAATTACAAGTATATGAATAATTAAAAAAATTTGGTAAGAATTCGTCCTGGTCCATCAAAAGAGCGAGATTAAGTTCCAATGCCAATACCAATGAGAAAAAAAAAAAAATTGGTATGGATCGACCTTGGTCCGTCAGAAGAGCAAGGTTCTTTCTCGCTATCAATATGAGTGATAAGTTGGTATTGATCGGTCTTGGTCTGTCAGAAGAGCGAGATTCTTTCCCTCTACTAACACAATTGTCCATTAAATAAAGTAAATTTAAAAACCTCCCATCAAAAGCATGAACTAGGGGGATGATCAGAGGATAAGTGGATGTAAAATATATTTGTTTTGGATTATGGCACTTGGTGAGATGGAAGAGAGAATTGTATACACTTTAGTCAAATGGACAAAATTTTTATGACTCCTTCCCAGTTGTTGAGATGTTAAATCTAATTTCTAGTTTAAGAATCCTTAATTAAATGACTCGGTTAAACTTTGGCTTCCATAAATTAAGTAATGAACTCTAGTATTAAGTATTGTTAGAGCATTCGAATATGGTCAAGTGAAATTATGACATTGTTAAGGGTGAAATTGATTGACTTTATTATTGCAAGTTAATTAAAAATGATTTTCTTGCCTTTCTTCGAGTTAAGTGTATTTGTTTACCGGTTTCTTAGGTAGTGAGAAATTTTGCATAGCGTTTCTTACCCTAAAATTTTTGTTTTGATTTATTTGTTTTAGGACAAGTAAATGCTTAAGTGTGGGGAAGTTTGATAACTATTATTTTAAATACATTTCATATGGTGATTTTATAGTATTTCCCTTATATCTTTGGTTGTGTCCATCCAGGAAGATTTTAAGTGACAAGATCAAAAAGTTACACAACCTGGGGACACAACTGTATCCCAGGCTGTATCTAGTGACGAAAAAAGAAACCTTATAATACATTATAAAAGGACATACTAGGGTTTCGCACATAACTTTAGACATTCAAAAGAGAAAAGACTTGAAGAAAAGGAGAAGCAAAAGGCGAAACCAACACCCAAATTCAAGATTAAAGAGATTTTTCATCAACAAAAGGGGTTTTTCATGTTTTGCTTACTAATTTTGTTGCAATTCGTTTTTAGTTTCATTATGATAGCTTAAAATTCTTATGTTTAGGATTATGGAACCTAGGGTTTCATGTATTCAATAAAGTTTCTATCTTTTCTTGATTCAATTATGTTATTTAATTGCTAATTGATATTTCTAGGGTATCAATCTATGATATTATGCATGATGATTGAGAAATCACATGTGTAATGAGATCTTGACATAATTGGAGAGAATTACATGTGTACTTAGAGATAAGATACATGTTTCTTTCGGAAAGTTGTTCTTTTGTGTGGGAATTCATTATACATTAATGCAATTCTAAATTATATTACTAAGTGAAGAGATTCTGGTAAATAATTTAGAATTAAGGTTAATATGCTTGAGAACGGTGTTAACTTTAATTGTGAATTCCTCCGATCAAGAATAATAGAGATTGAATTGGATACATTTTAAGCGATCACATGTTAAACACTAGGGGAAATAATTCCTAAATACATTATTTGTCTTCTTGAAGTCATTCTTAATTTTATCGCTTTCTAAATTGCTTAATCAAGTCTCATAATAAGGTTAATTTGTTAATTTTAGTATTTTTAATTCATTCAACTCATCATAATTTTTCGGTTAGATAATAGAGTTAAGGTTAATATTAATACTCGAAGTCTCTGAGGAATCGACTTGGACTCACATCCGCTATATTAAAACTGATAGGTGCACTTGCCTTGTATCATCACTCTTCTTGAAAATACTCTTCCTTGTCCTCTTTATCTAGTTCCCTCAGGTCTATCATTCGTCTTGCTCATCTACCTACTCTACGTCGAACTGGTCGAGCTGATTTCTAACCTCTAATAGGTTAAGCGACTTGTAGGGTGTTTTACGCAACTTCAGTTGGTCAGCAAACCAATGCATGAACAGTTCAGGTCAGATCTACTAAGAGGTTAGCCACCTCATCAAGTTTCTCATCAGTGCTCCTAAGGGTTCCTAGAAACTGTCATCCATAATGGACAACTCCACTGTTGTCATCTCTATCACGCCCCAAAGCGGCAAAGTCATAACAGCCCCATCGTATAAACCATCCTAAGATAGAAGTTGGCCTTACAACCGCTATCTTAGACCCGATCTACACAAGGCGTCCACGACTAACCCGCTTTGAAATAAACAATTTGTAATTTAAATAAATCATTTACCTAAGAAGGTGAGGAAATTTATATATATCACTATAATTCAGTTATTACATTATTCAGAAATGAAAAGTAATAACATATGTGTTGATTCTTCAATGTTTTTCCTCACTTCCCAGAATCCAGTAGTTGCTAGCTTCAGAGTAGTTGTTTGCCTCTTCTTAGCCAGCACCTGCACAACGTCTATAAGGATGTGAGCAACCACAACTCAGTAAGTTAGAATGGAGGACTTAAAACTATATCAAAAACACAACAAGGTTTTCAATCAACTTATTAGGTGCAACGCATGTGCAAGCAAATGTCATCGCAAGACGTTGTCCGGCTTGTAGTGAGATTAGAGAAATTGCGCCCGCTCTAATCCGGGTTGAGGAGTTGTCATTAATGCAACAACTCACGACCAAACCCAGACTTGTGCAATGGAGACCTCGCTCCTCCTGCAACTACCTTCAAACCACTGACTTCACGCTCGCCGCGACCTCCTCTCCTGTCACTTAGTTCTGTTAAGGATGAAGAAGGGACCATTTTGCAATCCTGCGCTATCCCTTTCGAAGGGGTCGGTATTTGGCCAGAGAGTCCTAAGTTCTCCTAACGGGTTTCCATGCATGTCCGATTATGATTACTAATCGTATATTTGATTAAGTCCAATTCAGGGTGATCAATCATTTCATACAAATCATACAGTACATGCTAGAGCAACAAACAGAATCATAGCACCACCCATAATCAAGCACATGCACATGCACACGCACACATCCAACTATCTAACAAGCATAACCAAGCATAATTTTAAGCCTCCAAAATATAGCATCGTATTAATCCCAACTTATCTCGACTCCTCGCTCACTCATTCGAGGTCCGATTCGCTCAGGCCATCGCCGATTATCCCTATAACACAAACGTGGTTTCAGTTTTTCATATAACTATTATAGGTTCATTTTATCCTATAACGCTTATTGTTATGTTTTGTATAGGGTTTAATATGCCTAATTATCTAGGCCTTAAGTCTTTTACAATTATTCTAGGTTTGGGGTTAGGTTCGGGTTCGATTTTCGCATCGATTTTTAAATTAGGTTTTAGTTTGATTTCTAAGTAGTGTTTTATACTCCAACCTTATAAATTTGTTTCAACCCATAATGTGAAATTAATCACATTACTTCCAGGTCTCCTAAATAGCATCATTACCCCTAGTCAGTATTTATTTTACCCGGTACACTTAAATCCGTATTAATATACCAAATTCACTCCTAATGTAAGAAATTTTTACATTTTTCATATAATTACATAAATTCAAGTTTCGTATTAGATTTATTGTACATTTTTATTATTATCAAAATATCAATTTTTATTATAATATTTTCTATTTATCGTATTCTAATAATTACATATTATGTATTATTACCTTTTATGTATATAATACACTTCTAATATTTCTATCACTCTAATTATCGTCTCTAAACACCAATTATCATTTCAAAATGTCTAAATTCATCCTAAATCATATTTTACTCCTAATTACCCTAATTTTCAAAATTTACTATTTTTTCCTATTACTCATTTACTACATAATTAACCTAATAATTACATCTAACACCCTAAATGCTACAAGTATCATATTCCATCATATTTCAACATCCTAAAACATGTACTTATTCGCTAAATCAGTAATTAACCATCTAATTATTTTATTAACCCTAAATTACCCATTTTATGCCTTATTTTAAGGCCTAAAAATTGTTTAAAAATTTTGAAAATTAATTTTTGAAAACGGACTTCATAGAACTATTCTATATCATCAAAGTAGTCTACACAAAAATTTTGGGCTTGAAACTACACTTCTAATGTCATTTATTTCTAAACTGAAACATACTTGGTTTTGTACGATTTCTTAAGGACCCTATATCACGAGACATATTTTCATCAAAATAATATTTTTCCTAAAAACTACATACAAAAATATTTCATAATAACAAGTTTCATAATTTTCTAAGAATATTTACTATTTTTTCAAAATTACACAAAATCGGGCTGGAAATCGAACTCGCCGATTTAGGTGGCTCCGGCCACCGTCGGTGGCCATAGGTGTGTCGGCCTACTTGGGCATTGCCACCACCATGTGGTGGTGGTGGCCGTCCACTCCCAACTGCCCATCGAGTTTGGGTTCTCCTTTGTGGCCCTAACTGCACAGTTTTTCTTTTCTTCTTTTTTTTCTTTGGTTTTTCTCTCAACTTTCGCCTTTCCCTAATTTTCTCTGGTTTCTAACTATCCAAATGAGTTTCTGAATTTTTCTTTCTATTTATATAGCTTTAGTGTAATTATTGTGCATTAAATTGGATAAGAAAATTGCTTATCCCTTAATTTTTTGCTTTTGTGTTGTCTTAATTTAATTGGCCAATTTTTTTTTCCCAGCTGCCACGACCCAATTCTAGATCATTCCTGATTTTTTCTGATTTTTCTTGATTTTTTCTCAATTAATTATGAATTTTCTTTAAGTATTTGGTATTATTTTAGCACATTTTACGTATTTTAAGTAATTACGCGTATTTATACCTACATGTAAATTCATATATAGTACAAATAAATATTCCTAAATATTATTTAGGTTATTTTATGATTTTTAGTATACATATAATTTATCTTGAGCGATTCGTTAATTATCAGAATGCATTTTACGCATTTTCGATAAATAACGAATCATATACTTAAAATTTGGATTTTTTATATTCTTTTATTTTATTGCTTATTTTCTTAAATTTAAACTAACGGAATCGTTTTTACTAATATTTCTAGCTTTACTTTATAATTTAGGTTCAATCGAGTCTTTCAACTGATCGAAATCTCGAATGGTTAGTTATAAGGCTTACAATCTCCAGCACTAATGTTTACACTTGGATCAGTCATTTTTCTCCACATATTTAAAGCTCAAACTCTTCAAACAAGTGATATAACAAACACTTCCACAAACTAGAAAAAGTAACAGCTAATAAGCACAGCAATCAAATAGACAAAGTAACTTACTCGATTTCACACACATAAAAACATAGTATAAAGAAAACTTTAAGCACAAGAATAAGGGGTATTTAGACCTGAGAATTTATGGCAACATGCCTAGAAATGAAAAGATAAAAAGGATATTACCCTAAAGAAGTAATGTACAAGGGTAAAAATGAATATTCAAGAAAAGTAATAATTAGTATAGTAAATTCCACAAGTGATTTATACACATGGCAGCGATACATTGGAGAAGCCATTAGAGGATGCAAACAAAAGTGTACGGTCTGGTTGCTTGTCCGAGCAAGGGTAGCTAAGGATTAATCTGATCTCTCTCTCGACTTCTCAACAAGGGAGATGCCAAGTCATTGGTCGGTTCAGGAGTGAGTAAGTAATCTATAACTCAACATACTTTAAAAAAACGGGCAATCATTTAGCTTGGCATTAAGAGTGACTCAGCAAAGAAGTACTCGACTTTAGTAAGAGTCGACTGAAGTAGAAAAATCTACCTTACCAAGCTTTCTAGTCCTTGGGCTTGGTTGCAAGTCAAAGGCCCAATAACCTGATTTCTATCAGCATAGGTAAAAAGAAAAATTACCCACCTTGTCAACACTATGTCAAAATGGCTTACCCAAGATTTAAATGCTAGAGGCCAAGTGCAAAATGCAGCGAGTGCAATGAGATAGGTCATGAAGCTGTGATTTTTAGAGCTAAAATCCAACAAGTTACAACTGAAGTGAAAAATGCACAACAGGAGGAAAAAGACCAACTCTTTGTTACTATACGTTTCTCTTACAACAACTCAAATGAATCTTGGCTAATTGATAGTGGCTGCACCAACCATATGACCTGTGACAAAGAATTGTTCAAGCATTTAGATAGTACCGAAGTCAATTAGGTCAGAATTGGAAATGGTGAACAAATTCCAATAAAAGGCAAGGGAACAGTAGCTATAATAAGCTATTCAAGTAGAAAAACTCTTACTAATGTTCTATATATTCTTGCAATTAATCAAAATTTACTTAATAGTGGACAGCTGCTTCAAAGTTATCTTTAAAGATTAAAGTTGCATAATGAAGGATCCAATAAGTTGAGAAATGTTCAAGGTCAAAATGAATAAAAAGTGTTTTTCATTTGATCCAATGAAGGAGGAGCATGCTACATTTCTAGTTATAGCAAATTTAGCTAATATTTGGCACAAAAGGTTAGGTCATTCCCATCATTTCGGAATGAACTACATGGTGAAAAATCAATTAGTTTATGGAATTCCTTCCTTAATAGAAAAGCCAGCTAAATGTGAAGCTTATCAGTTTGAGAACCTAACAAGGAAACCATTTCCTAAAATTAGTTGGAAGGCAAGCTAGAAGCTTCAACTTGTTCACACCAATCTTGTTAGACTACAAAGGACCCCATCATTAAAGGGCAGTCTTTATTACATCGTTTTTATTGATGACTTAACCAAAATGTATTGGATTAACTTCCTTGGATACAAGTCAGAAATAGCTGAAGTGTTCTGGAAATTCAAAGCTCATGTTGAAAATCAAAGTAGCTGCCATATTCAAGTTCTGAGGTCAAATAATGGCAAAGAGTATGTAGCTGGTCAGTTTCAACAGTTTTGTTTAGAAGTGGGGATTCAACATCAATTGACAACTCCTTATACTCCTTAACAAAATAGAGTAAGTGAAAGGAAAAATAGATCAATCATGGAGATGGCCAGGTATATGCTTCATTAAAAGGAATTGCTAAAGAAGTTCTAGGCTAAAGCTGTAAATAAAACTATATTCATTCAAAACAGACTTCCTATATAAGCTTTGCAAAATCAAACTCCTTTTAAGCCATGGTTTAGTTTTCAACCTTCTTTGGATTTTTTAAAAATATTTGGCTGCTTATGCTACTCACATGTACCTTAAGTTAAGCATAATAAGCTTGCCAAATGGCTAAACCTGGAGTATTTATTGGCTACAACACAATCTCTAAAGTTTATAGGATTTTTTAGCCTCAAACGAGAAAAATTCTGATAAGCAAAGATGTACACTTCATAGAAGATGAAAAACGGTGCTTGAGTGATACAAAGAAGAATCAAAATATTGTATTAGAGCATGAAGATACAATAAATGATCCACCTATTTGAGGAACAAGGTCACTTGCTAACATCTACCAAAAAAGTAGTGTAACTGTATGTAATGTAGCTGTATGTGAACCAACCAATTTTAAAGAAGCTACTATGGATTAGAAATGCTTGGTTGTAATGCAAGAGGAGTTGTCCATGATTGAGAGTAATCAAACCTAGGAGCTAGTTCCGAGGCCTCATCATAGAAATGTTATAGGGGTAAAATGGGTGTTTCAAACAAAATTCAATCCCAATGGGTCTATAAACAAGCACATAACAAGGCTTGTTATGAAGGGCTATTCTCAGATATTTAGAGTTGATTATGCAGATACTTTTTCTCTAGTAGCAAGACATGACACAATAAGGTTGTTACTTGCCATTGTTGCATAAAAGGGGTTGCAAGTGTTTCATATGGATGTCAAGTCATCATTTCTGAATGGTTTTTTGTAAGAGGAGATTTATGTTAAGCAACCTAAAGGTTTTGTAATCAAAGGCTAAGAAGATAAAGTCTACTTGCTAAAAAAAGGCTCTATACGGCTTGAAGCAAGCCCTTAAAGTATGGTACAGCAAAATTAATTATCATGTGCTAAGCTTGGGCTTTCAAAAGAGCCAATCTGAAGCAATACTTTATGTCAAGCATGTTGATGTAGATATTTTAATTATATCTTTGTATGTTGATGATCTTTTGGTGACAATAAGTAACCTAACACTAATTGAAGAATTCAAGCAAGAAATGAAGGATGACTTTAAAATGATTGATCTTGGTCTTATGACTTATTTTCTAGGCATGGAGATCACTCAAAAGAAGAATGAGGATTTTATTTGTCAGAAGAAATATGTAAAGGAGATTCTAAAAAAATTTTAGCTTAATGAATGCAAAACAATGAATACTCCCATGAATCAAAAGGAGAAGTTCAGCAAGGAGAATGGAGTTGATAAAGTTCATGAAGTTGAATTTAGAAGCTTAATTGGGTGCCTAATGTATCTTATAGCTATAAGGCCTGACATCTTATTCTAAGTTAGCTTGCTATCAAGATTTATGCACTATGCTAATGAATTGCACTTGAAGGTAGTAAAGAGAATTATAAGATACATAAGAGGAATAATCAATTATGGAGTCAAGTATTGCAAGGTAAAAGACTTCAAGTTATTCAATTTTTCTAACAATGATTGGGCAAGTAGCTTAGATGATATGAAGAGTACTTCAAGGTACTATTTTAGTATGGGTTCAGGTGTGTTTTCTTGGTGTTTCAAGAAGTAAGAGATTGTAGCTCAAATCAACAGCAAAAGTAGAGTTTGTACCCGCAACAATAGCTATAAATCAAGCTATCTGGTTAAGGAATATTCTAATAGATTTGGGCCTAAAGCAAGATTAAAGTACAGAAATTTTCGTTGATAATCAAGCAGCAATTTCAATATCACTTAATCCTATATTTCATGGGAAGACCTAACATTTTAATGTCAAGTTGTTTTATTTAAGGGAAGTGCAAGAAAATGGTGATATAATTTTGGTTTACTGTAAAACTAAAGATCAAGCTACCGATATTTTTACCGAGTCTTTTCCATTTGTGAGGTTTGAGTTTTTGAGGAATAAACTTGGAGTTTGCAACTTCTAAGGCAAGAAGGAGTGTTGAAATATGCCTTGGGAATTTTTCAAAGTTGTTTCAATCTGTTGTTATTGTTAGTAAGTCGTTAGTTCCTATTTTTTTGCTACAGTTGTTATTTATTTAAGCAGTAAATTATGCAATTAGTTGTAGTAGCTAAAAGTTTAGGATATGATTCTTTATTTTAGTACCTTTCAAATGTATTTAAATTTGACTTATCTCCAGTATAGTTTATCCCCTCTTTACAACTCATATCACCTTCAAGTTTCTGCTCTCTTTTTTTTTTTTTTTTGCTTTCATTTTTTCTTTCTTTAAAACAACACTCCTCTTATCAGAGATGATAATGAGATGAAATTTACAATGCAAGAACAAAACTATAATAAATATCCTTAGAAGACATATGAAAACATTTATTAGATATGAATATTATGCATATGCTTAAAGGATGTTAAGTCTATATGTCATCCATTCTTAAATGTGACCATCACTTAATCAAACTAAAGCAATAAAGTTGGAATAGTTAGGCTAGCTAAGAGAGCAAGTATGCTCCAACTCATGTCGGGTTTGATATCTTTAAAGATATCACTATTCTATTTCATCTTCTTGAAGCCTCACAGATAAAAACTTTTTCTATAAGGATGTCATTTGTTATTTTCATTTTCAAAAATTAGAGTACCTAAAATAGTTACAAGTTAGTTTTATTTAGTTCTTAAAAAGTTTCCCTTAAGCCTAAACCACTTAGAATTTAATCAAAACTATAAATCTAGGTTATCATTTTAGCTTTATGTAGGTATTGCCATGGGACAAAACTGTTTTGTTTATTGTATCTAGTTATGAAAAAGTTATTTGAAACATTGTTATCAGTTACTTAGAAGTCAGGTACATAATCATTGCTTATTGTTTCATAAGTGTTAGGTCTACTTAATGATGAACCTAATATTAAAATGGAAATTTAAATATGTATTGCTTATACTTAGGAGATGCTAAGGAGATCTATGGCAATTAGTTAATTGGGAATCCAATCAATGATTGGTATGATATGACCAGCCATCGAGCAACCTCAATTCCAAGAGATCCACTTAGTTAAGCACTGATGTTTACAATAGGTTACTAATCATTATAACATTATAAACTGAGTTAGCTTGTCAAGAAGAAGCTCTAGGTAGGTTATACTGGTGGTTATGGGACAGCTATAATAGATTGATAAACCAACGATTATTTTTTAATGTTGTTATGGGATAACATGACTATTAGTATTCATTTTGATATCAATTTTGGCTTTGATTTCAGTTTTATTATTGGGGCTTTGAGAGTCATGCGATGCTCCAAGCCTAAGGACATCTAAAACTATAGGTATACGTTCACTTAAATAAGACAACTAAATTGTGTTTGCTGCATTAGCATATTTATGTATATGTTTGTGTTTTGCATGGCATATATATGTAGATGTCTAGTTACATATTGAACTTTAGCTCATACGTTATAAGAATATTCTTTAAGGTAGGTGAGATTAAATTTTATGGTTATGACCTTAGAATTTAGGATCAAATTTTGCATTAGTGTATTAAGGAAGATTATAAATAGGTTATGATGTATTAGTTATTTTCAAGTAGTCTTTTCAAATGTTTTGAATTTTTTGGGTCATGTTATATTGAAGATGGAAGTTTTCAATGTGAGACACTACAATAGCTAAGCAAATTTTATATACTATTTGTTGTTTTAGTCTTTGCACATACTCATGCTATGTATGAATATGTGGCAAATTGACCAAGTTCCTCAATTTCATGGTTTGACAGAATATGTTCTAAACTTTATCATTTGAGTCATTTCAAGACTTCCTCTTTTAATCTCTTGTGGTCTCTTAAGGAGTTGTTAACTTCATATGTTTTCAACTTCTTGTGGAATTTTCTAAAGTTCTTAAATTTCTAGGTCACCATAGCTAACTCCTCCTCATTATCACTTTCTTCATCAATTGAGTTATTATTTGATACCTTAAGTGCTCTATCCTTCTTTCACTCTCTATCTTAGTTCTTTATTAGCTCATCATTCTTAAGGAGCCAATAAGTTCCTCAATCTTTAAAGGGAGAGATCATTCGCTTCTTCAATTGCCACTCTTTAAACTTCCGAATCTTTTGGAAATGAACGAAAATAATTTTGGCAATAATTTCAACATTAATAAATATTTTTTTGACACATTTTAAAAAAGGATATAGCATTTCTACAATCCAATACTCATTTGATCAGTAATCTTATTTGGTTCCATTAAAAAATTCTCAAATTTTCTTTTAAGGATGACAATAATAGATTTTGAGGTAAAAGTTTCTTTGCATTTATTCCCAAAGAATGTATATATAGAAGTTTTACCAAAAGACTTCCTAAAAATAGCTACATAAATAAAGCTAATTCACAAAACTAATTACAATGATTTATGTGTTTACCGAAATACAAGATACGCTGATTGCACTAATTTATATGCTTATCAAAATATCAACTAATTGAGCATGAGTAGGCACATATTCTACAAAAATGTTTCCCTTCAAAATTTTGTCATGCCAAAAATGCAGTCAACCTCATTGTGCTTTGTGCATTCATCAAGAAAATATTATAGTTGCAATGTGTAGGTAGCCTAACTATCAAAATAAAGCTTTATAGGTTAGGGATAAGCAACACTAAGACATAATAGTACTAACTTTAACCATTTTAGCTTACAAATAGTAATGCCCATGGACCGATACTCCACCTCAATAAAAGCACGAGACACCATATGTTGTTTCTTAGTTTTTTCATGAAATAGGAGAATTACCAAGCACAATAAACTAGTCAATAAGAGAACATCTAGGTAAAGTGAAACTTGCCCAATTCGAATCACGCTAGGCATATAGTTTTTCGAAGTCAAAGAGTTTTGTTTAGGCCTTGATAACAAAAACTAGGAAGCAATTTCATGTAAACTTCTTCCTCATGTTCATCATGTAAGAATGCATTATGAAAGTTCATCTGATGTAGTTCCCAATTTTTAGCCGCTACAACCATAAGAAAAGTACATATAGTCACCAACTATAAGTGCAAAAGCCTCATTGTAATCTAGCCCTTCAACTTGTATATTCCCCAAAATCACAAGCTTTGTTTTAAATCTCTCAAATGATCTATATACCCACTTACACTCAACAACCTTCTCCCTAGAGGACGTGTTTCCATAGTCCAAGTGCTATTATTTTCTAATGCTTGCATTTCTTATTGCATGGCGTTCCTCTAGCTTTCATCTTTCATAACATTAACAAAGGTTTGAGGTCTTGTTTCTATAGTAATAGCTACCAAAAATTGCTATATTTCACCTAATGTACTATAAGATAAGGCATACTTGAGGAATGCAATTAAGCAGATGGGTTCACAAAGCAAATAACGTTTATTACAAAGTCTCACAAACAAGTGGATGGCATTTTGTTTTGATGTCCATGACCCAAAACCGCCTTAGTCATTACATAACCCAACCCTCCCCCCTTCCCCCATACTTTTATTCTTGTAGCCTCTTAGTATTTTAAGCAACTATAGCGTCAATCTCCATCTTTTGATGAGACCACACCCTTACATTGCTCGTTTCTTTAGTAAGTGTAGTATCTCCATCAACATGTGCAGATTTCTCATTCTCTTGAAACACTAGATTATGCCTCACAACTACATAACCTTCCTCATCTACATTACACCAATCATCAATTTTACTAGATCTAGCATCATCCTTTACACAAAGCATAATTCTAGAATTATTTGTCAAACAAGGAAATTTATCCTTATAAAATATTACATCCCCTCAATGTAAGCCCCAAAGTTCAGCTAAGTAACCGTAGAATTGAACTTAGAACCCAAGGTTTAAGGCGATCGGCTAAAGGATCCGATCACACCCAGATTATAAACTATTGAGAGAAATATTAGTAAAAATGACCCCGTAAACTTAAATTTAAGACAATAAATAGTAAAATAGGAGACTATAAAATTTTCAAGCATAATAGGTATTAATCATCGAAAATGCGAAAAGTGTAATGAAATAATTAATAAATTACTAGAGATAGATTATATGTATACTAAAAATTTTAGATTGACCAAAATAATATTTAGGAATGTTCACGTGTACCCCACATGTATTTACGTGTAGATAAAAATACGCGTAATTACCTAAATTAGCCTAAAACTAAGCAAATAATTAAAGAAAAAGACAAAATAATTATAGAAAAAATCAGAAAAATCAGAAGAGGATAAGATACAACAAGATAAGGTCGTGGTCAGCAAGAAAAAAAATAACCAATAAGAATTTGACAAACAAAAAGCCAAAAATCATGGAATTGGGACAAAATCCCATCAAATTAATGCATATTAATTTCTACAATTGTCTATAAATAGGAGAAAAAATTCAGAAGTCCTTTGGTCAGTTTAGGATTTGAGAAAAATCAAAACACCGAAAAAATCGAGAGAAAATCCAGAAAAAAAAAAAAAGGAAAACTGTGCAGTTAGGGATTTTAAAGGGAACCCACACCAGACGAGGAGTTGGGAGTGGACGGCTACCACCACCACATGGTGATGGCAGCGCCCAGGCCAGCCGACAAGGCCACGGCGGCCCACGGTGGCTGGAGCCACCCAAACCGGTGAGTCCAAATTCCAGCCCGATTCTTGTGAAATTTTGTAAAAATAGTAAATATAATTAGAAAATAATGAATTTTGTTATTCTGGGATATTTTTGTATGTAGTTTGTAGTAAAAATATTATTTAGATGAAAACATGTCTTCTAATATAGGGTCCTTAAGAAATCATGCAAAACCGAGCACATTTCGGTTTAGAAATAAATGACCTTAGGAGTGTAGTTTGGAGCTCAATTTTTTTCTGTAAGATGCTCATGTGATATATAACAGTGCTATGAAGCCATTTTTTTAAATTTAATTTTTGAAATTTTTAAGTTAATTTTTAGCCCTAAAATGATGGAAAAATTGGGTAATTTGGAGTTAATTAGGTGATTAGGATATTAATTACTGATTTAGATAGTAATTAGATGTTTAGGGATGTTAATCTTTGATGTGGAAACCTGATCCTAGTGTATGGAGTGTTAAGTATAAGTAATGAAGATGTTATGTGGTAAATGTAGAAAATTAGGAATATATAGAATTAAAAATTAATAAATATGGAAAAATTAGGTTTAATTAGATAATAAAATAATGAAAATCAGAACATAACAAATCTAAAACAAAATTCAATTTTAGGTAATTATATGAAAAATGTAAAAATTTCTCACAACATGAGTAAATTCGGTACACTAATACGGATTTAAGTGTACCGGATGGAATAAAATGCTGACTAGGGGTAGTAATCATATTTAGGAGATCAGGAAGTAATGTGATTAATTTCACATTATGGGTTGAAACGGATTTCTAGGGTTGGAATCTAAAACATTAATTAGAAATCGAACTAAAAACCTAATTTAGAAATCGATGCGAAAACCGAACCTGAACCTAACCCCAAACCTAAAATAATTATAAAAGACTTAATACGTAGATAATTAGGTATATTTAACCTTAAACAAAACCTAACAATAAGCGTTATTAGATAAAATGAACTTATAATATTATATGAAATACTAAAACCACGTTCGTGTTATAGGGATGATCAGCGATGGCCTGAGCAAATCGAACCTCAAGTGAGTGAGCGAGGAGTCGAGGTAAGTTGGGATTAATACGATGCTGAATTTTGGAGGCTTAAGATTATGCTTGGTTGTGCTTATTAGATAGAGAATATGTGCATGTGCTTGATTATGGGTGATACTATGATTCTGTTTGTTGCTCTGGCACATATTATATGACTTGTATGAAAGGATTGATCACCCTAAACTGGACTAAACCAAATATCCGACCAGTAATCATAATCGGACATGCATGGCAACCCGTTAGGGGAACTTAGGACTCTCCAGCCAAATACCGACCCCTTCGGAAGGGATAGCGCAGGATTGCAAAATGGTCCCTTCTTCATCCTCAGTCGAACTAATTGACAGGAGAGGAGGTCGCGGCGAGGGTGAAGACAGTGGTTCGAAGGTAGTCACGGGAGGAGCAAGGTCTCCATTACACAAGCCTGGGTTTGGTCGTGAGCTGTTGCATTAACGGCAACTCCTCAACCCAGATTAGAGCAGGCGTAATTTCTCTAATTTCACGACGGGCCGGACAACGTCGTGCGATGGCATTTGCTTGCACATGCATTGCACCTAATAAGTGATTGAAAACCTTGTTGTGTGTATGGTATAGTTTTAAGTCCTCCGTCCTAACTTACTAAGCTGTGGTTGCTCACATCCCTATAGACGTCGTGCAGGTGCTGGCTAAGAAGTGGCAACAACTACTCTGAAGCTAGCAACTGCTGGATCCTGGGGAGTGAGGAAAAATATTGAAGAATAAACACATATTTTTAAGGTCTAAGTTTTTATTATTTTTCATTTTCGAATGATGTAATGATATAGAAAAGTACTATAGAAAAATATTGTAAACTTTAACTGCAATAACTGAATTATAACATATATATAATTCATCACTTTTATAGGTAAATAATTTATTTAAATTACAAACTGTCTACTTCAAAGCGAGTTAGTTGTGGACGCCTTGTGTAGATCAGGTCTAAGATAGCGGTTGTAAAGCCAACTTCTATCTTAAGATGGTTTACACGGCGAGGCTGTTACGACTCTGCCGCTTCGGGGCGTAACACTCAATATCAAGAACACACCTAACTCTAGGCCATACACCCTCTAACACTTTTTTCCATATGGATAACCTACAAATATATATTTCCAACTATAACTAACAAATTTTTCCCCTTTTTGGTCTTGATTATGTATATAACACAAGCATCCAAATACTTGCAAATCTTCAAATGAGGGTAATTTGTCATATAGAATTTCATATGGTGTTTTACCATGTAAGACAACAAATGGTGTAATCCATTCCCCCCATAATTCTATAGAAAGGTTAGCTCAGAGCCACAATGCCTAAGCTACGTTAAGTATGTGCCTATGCTTGCACTCTACTTATTCATTTTGTTGTAATGTCCCTCTGTAAGATGTCTCACAAACAATGTCATGTTCACAAAAATAATTATCCATGCATGTAAATTCTATTCCATTATCATTGCATACAGTTTTCACTTGTTTATTAAATTGATAGTCCACCATAGCAATGAAATTACACAAATTCATTGAAACATCTTTTTTATCGATTAATAAACAAATCTATGTTGTTCATGAATAATCGTCAACAATGATTAAGAAATATCATGCACCAAAAAAAAGCTAGAATTTAATCAAGTCTCCACAAGTCACAATGAATCAAGTGAAATATTTTTAGATTTTTATTACCACTAAGAGGAAAACTACCTCTTTATTGCTTTGCTCTAAGGCAAACATCATGTGCCTTATTTCACATATTACCATTCCCACCAGAACCAGTAATAGATATCAACTCTATAATTTTATATGATGGATGTCCTAACCGCTTGTGTCGTAGATCAAAGGAGCTTTCACCAGTGGTCTTCATAGCTGCTGCAATTGCCATCCCACGGAAGTAGTAGAGCTCTTCCCGTTGCTCTCTCGCACCAATCAACATCCTCGAAGTGGGATCCTATATAATACAAGATTTGTTAGTGAACTGAATAATAAAATTAGATCCGTCAAGTAACTGTGTAACAGAAATCAAATTACACATCAAACTTGGCACATAAAGACTATTAATTAATTTTATTTTATCGCTAAGCATCACTATTCCGTCTTTTATGGCAGCGACATGCTTCTAATTTGAAAGCCCTACAAGACACTCCGTCACATCTCGAACATCACTCAAACATTCTAGCCACCTTGTCATACGATGAGAAGCCCCCGTATCAATTTATCCATTGTATGGGAGTGCACTTGCCGATCAACTTTTCATTAGTTCCTATCTGCATTGCATTTAAGAGATGCATCGATGTTTCTCACTGTTTGCTATTAAGCCAACCAATAGTAGCCTTGTCAGTATCTGAAATCACAAGATCACCCACTGTTGCTAACGTGGAGACTCGAGTTGCACTTGCCTTAAACCCTCCACCACGTCCTCTAGCCCCGAAATTCGTCCTTTATTTTCCTCCCTTGCTACGTCCGATTCCTCATCCTCCCCCTCTAGGGGAATCTCCCAACTATTCAAGATAACCAATTTACTAAAAACACTTATCAAATTCATGCCTTACGCCCTCCTTTGGTTTTTTTTTTTTTTCCCCTTTCTTTTTCTTTTGAGAAACATCATTCAACTCTTCTCTTCCAATCTCTGGATGAAGTCCATAATACCTATAACAAAAAATAGCTTGAGGCATTTATTTGGTTCTCGTCAAGTGAGTTCAAACAAACGAAGTGGTTCATCTCCAAAGCATTTTAGTGTTGACAAAGCTGTGTTTGAATCTCTTACAAGTGAGAATCGAAAAAAAAAATACTTATAAAGTAGTCCTTATACTTAACAATTTGTTTAGATCTCACTAGGTGAGATTTGAACTAAGTGATAATTGAAAGTGAAAAATGACAATTTTTAACGGTTGAAGTTCGTAAAATGTTTGGACAACTTATTTCATGAGTAATAGCAAGCAATATGTTTATGTTCGAAAACAAGCAAGTGATTATATCAATCAAATTTTAGCAAAGTCAAATTATTTTGCCTCATCAAAATCATAATCGAACAGTTAACTTCAACAATACACTTAAGGTTAAATGCTTATTCTTATCTTCTAGAAATTTTTGTTTTGAGAAACCATAGGAACATTCAAAACTCATATTTATTTTTTGAACTTCAAATTGACAATGGCAGGTACATGAGTATCATATGCTAAGGATAAGAGACCAATCGACCAGACCATTTAAATGAATTAAAACAAGTAAAAAATCAAGTTTGCATTACCGATTAACATTAGCTGAAAATTAAGGATAATGAGAAAGACTAAGTATGACAATCTTCTTTTAGCAGGATGAGTTGGAATAAATTTAAAAATAAATAAATAAATTATGCATGCTTCCTATTATTAACTATTATTTTTTAGGGAATGGCATAATTTAGTAATTTCATATATTACACCAAAATTCCCATATCCGCAATAAAAATAAAATAAAAAGTATTTTTGAACCATGTAATAGAGAACAGCATCGTAGAAGGAAACACTAAGACTAGGACTTTGAAATATTTACATCCAACTGCCTGGCAAAACTTACAAAATTCCAACAATCGATATCTAATCCCTAAAATGGCACAGCTATTCACATTAAAATAAAAGCCAGAAAGTCAGGGACAGAGAAACTAACGAGTCTTTTTCCTAGTCTGATTTTGTCTTAACAGAAATGAATAGATACAGAAAACTAAAGCTCTCTGAGACTAAACCAATGAAAGAATGATCCTCGCAGCCTTTCTCATCGACATCCCAAGACTCCCTCCACCTTCTCAACTTTGATATTAGCTCTTCAGCGGTAGTGGCATATCCAAAAAAAAAACAAAAACCGTTTCATGATCAGTAGTACCTTTAAGAAATGAGAGAGATCTAGCAGACACCAGATTGCACATTCCTTGTAAAATGAAAATGGAATTGTCACCACCAAATCGCCACGTCTTTTGAAGTGCTTATGAGCATTTGAGGCAAAACTACAGATTACCGGGCTTCAGTTTTCAGGGAAGCACATGATATGACGTTGCTGCCTCCCCAATAATGCACACACTATATCTTAGGTACCCAGTAAAGAATGTTAATAGAGTCTAATCCTGGTCTGAACTATACTCCGGCATATTGGGCACAGTTGCAGGTCTTCACCACAGTCACAGCATGTCTAACAATTACATAAAGAAGGAAGCATAGGTATTATTCGTGATCGAAATATGTCTCCAAGTAGCTAAGACTAAAATGAGACAGAAATGAAGTTACCTGATGACCACAATTAAAGGCCATATTCTTTGGGTTCATAAGACAGATCGGGCAAACCTACCCATACCAGTAAAAGAATAATATATTAGTTAATGCACTTTTCAGAAAGTTTGAACAGACAAAATGGTTCCATTTAGTAAAAGCAATTTGCTATAACTTTTAGTGATGGGAAAATAACATTTATTTAAATAAAAGAAAAAAGGAAGAAGCAAAATAAACTAAATCCTCCTCCTTACCATGTTGTCAGAAAGAAAACTGGAAGATGGAGCTGTGCCAGCATTTGTGTAATTTCCATCATAGAGAGTTTCCCTCTGCTGAAAGCTGTTTGCACGACTAGATTTCGAATTGTTGCCAAAAGAAGAGGGACCATACAAAGGCGGAGGAAGCGAAAACCTTTCCAGACCTTCCCCAGTACGCCTCCTGCTTAGTTCATGACAAATAAGAGGAAACTAAAATTACTGAAAATGATTGACCATAAAGCATCAAATGGCCTATTCTAGAGTGATATATTACCCCAAGAGGCCGAGCTCTAAAGTTGCTTTATATTGAGATGGTATTTCCATTAATGCAGCTAAAGCAAACTCTGTCTCTTTTCTAGATGCCTCAACATTCTTTGACATGATTTCTGTAAAATTGACAAACTGGGAACACAAAGAGGATTTCCGATGTAAGCTTACATTGGAAACATGGTTAATGTGAATAGGCATGTGTTTTCCATGGATTGATTTTATAAGATCTACAAACCTGAAAATTATCAAAGACCCGTGCCGGAATGTTGTCATCAAATTCCTTCATCATATCCCATGGCCCATCTCCAACTCCAACTAAAATGATGGATAATGGGTATAGACTGCAATGGAATGAGCATAAGTTAAATATATGGGGAGGGTCACCTGACCATTTCAGCAGGCAACTTACAGAATTAACTTGCTAGAAGTACCTTGCTTTTACAATAGCATCAATTGTCATCTGTTCTTGAGGACTAAGCTGGCTATACTCTGTATCAACACTTCGTGTCACCTGAACCAGTTTGAGTTATGCATCAGAAGTTGCCAGAGAAGAACACTTGCACTACTCCACAGTGAATATTTCATTCTCGCTCACCATAAACATTCATTGCGGGTAATGAATTTAATTGCAGAAAACAGTAAGATTTCCACATGAGCAATACCAATAGTTATGATCATATTGATTTTTTTTTTTTTTTTTTTTTGGTTGTTTTGGCGACAAAAACATTATGGTCATATTGATTTTCATAGTGGGAAATCAGCAAGCACATGGCTTGCAGCAATCAGGGAGTATTTTTCTCTTAACAGATATGTGACCGTGTAATTGAGTTCCAATAGTTACCTGTCCATCCGCAATTATTAGCAAGACATGGTATTGACCACCACTTTGCTCAACAATGGTCATGGCCATTTCAATGATAGGTGCAAAAGATGTAGGTCCTGACACAGCCAAAAACAAACAGAATCAGTCAATGAGTCTCAGCAAAATATTAAGCTGATTTATTAACATCAATATCTAAAAGCAGCCCACCTGCAAGCTTCAGATGGGGGACAATTTGTCTATACCGTGCCAAAACCTCTTCAAATCCATTACAGAATCTATCCTCAGGATAGAAACTGAAGACATCCTGATCATGTGTCGATGCTGTAGATATAAAATGCATAATTACTGATTTTTAAGGAGAGACATTGATTTAGATTCATAGAAAAAGGGTGCAAATGGAAGATACCATCTCCAAATCCATAACAAGGTATAAGGTTATCCTCATCAAATGCAGATAGAGTTGTGCCAATGATAGAAATTGCTTGTTCATAGGGATTAAGTCCATTTCCAATATGGTGCAAACTCCTCCTGTGGTATGATCTCGCACCTAGTGACCAAAAGAAGCTTATAAATTTTTCAACCTAAGTCAACTCAAAAGCTCTATACATTAGGAAGGAGCCAGACCTGTCCATTCGTTGCTCTTTGTGAAGTCAATTCCAACAATAAGATTGGAAGATTCAAGACCAGCACTTGCAAGAGCGGCTGTAACCTGAGATCAAGTGGTGCTTGTTATGAGAAAAATATCATTCGTACCGTCTATACAAACTACAAGAAATGCAAAATTTCAAAACCTCAAAGGAAACAAAGTAATAATTAAAGTACAGGCATTATAGATTAGTCAAAAGCACAACATTTTGCCAATTGACAACCCTACAAAACAATTGAATTTCTACAACACGGTAAGGAAGATAAGTTGTTTGCTGCAATTCCATGTTTCCAGTGGCTACTGATATGAGAAACAGACAACTCCCCACTCAAATTATAAGAAAGAAAATTTGGAGTAGTCAGTCAACTATTTCCAGAACAATATCCAAGGAAGTCATGTCATATGCAGAAACATCTTAGATTGTTCTGGTCATGCGTTTGAAAAGTCAGAGGGAACTGCAGTATTGATCATCCAAAGACCCCATAAGTCCATGTACTCCAATCACATCTTAAAGACAGATTCAAGTAAGCATTTTAGAGGTGACAATTTTGGATGACAATTTGCTACCAAAATCACCTTAGAAGATCTGTTGGAGTGATTTGGCCATCAAATTACTCACCCCAAAAGGCAATTTGTATTGCTGTTTTTCCAATCATGAAGAGGTGTAAAAATCATTTTAAGGCATTTTGGTTTAAGTTCAGATAGGATGATCACATGGTAGAGACCGTGGAACCCTTTGCCAAAAGAAAAACTTCTATTCTATAGCAAAACCTGTACAGAGAGTATTCATCCATTCACATTCATGCTGTCTATTCAAAACCCAATTAATCTACCTCCCTCTTGTTAAATCACTATACACAAAGGCAACCTATAAAGAGTCAATAATTTTTTATAATTGCATTCTTTCAATACAAACACAGAAGAAATTGCATCATCTATAGTAAGTCTGGTCTAACCTCATCCAAAGTGCGGTAATTATCTGCAATTCTCGAATACTTCCGATCCAATCTCTTATGTGGCTGAGGAGCCTGTGAACCATAACTGAATGACGGCCTCGGAGCGTGCCAATGCTGTGGAGTGTAGTAACCACCTGTGCCACGTTCTGGGTATGGTGATGGAGGAGGATATCCATATTGTTGACTCCACGCACCACTGGCAGAGCTACCACTAGAATACCTCCTCGATGATTTTGAGCTTTTGCCTCCCATCAATAACTTCTAAAACTAACCAGATGCAGTTAAACCAAAATCTAATTCATTAAAAACTGGGCACCAAGAGATTATGCCATATCTGTACGCCACCAAAACTTATATAAACCACAGGAAAAACTTAATCTAGGAAAACAAAACTACTGGAGGGATGTCAGAAAATTTACAGAATTAGATGTTCTGCACGAAAGCAACAGGGGTGAACCAGTTGAAAAACATTAGGATTCGGAAATTTCCATGAAAATAAACATCGTGTGAAACAACAGGCTTACGAAACTCGGCGGCCTCAAACGACTGGTTCAAAGTCTAAACAAAACCAACATACTGACATCTTTCACATTCACATAATTCATGTAAGCGCACGTACATATGATGACGTGTTATACGTGTAATAACACGACGTTACCGTGGGAAAACAAGACTTTGCTACCAAATTATCGTACCTGAAACTGCAAATAAAGCGGAATGAAGATAAACACAGACGAGGAGGAGATAGATAGTTTTTAGAGAAAAATCCAAGTTGGGTATGATTGAGATACAATCAGAGTTGATTTTTTATGTTTACTTAAATGATTAGTATATTAAATTATTATTGATATATATATATTTATATATATCTGACTAAGCGAAAGCAACATGAATTCCATACGTAACCTGATGAGCGAGGAAGCCGGTATGGCCAAGTCTAGTCAACTACAATTTATTTCTTTGACATTACCATGCAATCCATCGGAGATGGATGTTATAAAATACTTTAAAGTATAAATCAATAGTAGGCATAACTTTTTAGATATTTAAAATCTCCTATGATATTATAATAATATTATTTTATCTTTTTAATTTTAATTATTAATTATATATAACATTTTAAGAGGATAGATTTAAAAACTTTAAAATATAATAACTTTAAATAATCCAAATCTTGAGCATATATTTTATTGATATGAAAATTGATCCATGCAAAAAATATTTTGGTTGTTTATTCAAGCTAACCCAAAACCAGAAAGAGGTTTCTCTTTCAAGTTTGAGATTTATGCTTACACTAGGAATTCAACAAAATAGGTATTAAAAAAGTATTGACTAAGAATGTAAATAACTTGGAGGACCTCCTTTATATATACTAGCAAACGATACACCTATTATATGTGTATAGATTAAATAATATTAAATTTATATATTTATAATTTATCATTATCTATTGAATAAAAAATCATAATTTTAATTAAATAATATAAACATAGATTTTTTTTTCGTATCTACACTCACTTTAAATTCTTTAATTCTTTACTTAAAATTACGAGTAGGAATTATCAATGCAGATAAACATCAATAATCATTATGATTATATTTAATCATAATCTAAGACTGAGAGAAAACGGAAAAAGAGAGAAACCATTGAAGAGATTATGGAGATAAGCACAATATTATATGGAGAGATAGAGAAAACAGTAGAGAAAGTGTGTTTTAGGATTATCAAAGATTAATGGAAGAAAGTGGATTGATAAATTTATCTATTTTTTATTATTTTAATAAACTATATTAATATTAGTTTTTTTGTTAAATAAAATAAATAAAGGGTAAATAGGTAACTTGAAATGTAGCAATTATTTTAGTGTCAATCTGTTTTAATAATATATAAATATATATATGGACACATATATATACATACAAATAAATAATCAAGAAACTATTAGGAAATAAATATTTACAATTATATAATGTAAGAGATTTGTCGGTATGCTGAATGCATTTGTATAACGGCTTATTTGTAAATGAGGTTACTATAATAAATATGAATTTAAATTGATAAAAAATAAAGACTCTAATAAAAGAATAATGGATAACTATAACAAGACGCAATAAAGAAATTATCAAAATAGACATCCTCATGTGTACTAGCATGAATATCGATTTGGAAAAGAATGGCAAAATGTATGTTCTATGTTAGAGCATTAAGCCCCACAGCCTCCAATCATGATTGAATCTTATTGTGTCAAGTTAAATTTATTCGAGTCAAGTTGAGTTGAGTTAATTGTATTGAGTCAAGTCAATTTAGTTGTTGATAGTATGGGTCGAGTTTAAGTCACAAAAAGTCAGGATTTACCACTCATTCCTACTAATATAATTATGCCAAAATATATGGAGTGTAAGGAACTATGAAACTAAATAAGAAACAAATAACATTCAAATATGTGACACACAAGAACTAACTAAAATAAAAGGAAACCATCTTGAAATGGACAAATCTTAAATTTCAGAATTTATTGTATGACTCAACTAAAAATAGCAACTATATAATAATAGTGACATACTTATATTTATAAGCTAAGATCAATAGAAAATAATTAATTTTAAAATCAAACAACTGCAGTAATCGTAATATGATTCCAATGATCAAATATGATATTTGAAATGGCATAATATATAAATAACTAAAGATAAAACCAATAACCTATAACTATATAAGCACATAACATTAAAATCATTAATTTCAAATTGTTCTTGGAAATAAATATGAATATTAATCCTTATTACAGTGGTAATATAAGTAATAGTCACAATCTCTATTTAGAAAGGATAAAGTTAGCATAAACATGATAAATAGAAGCATATACAAGTAAGTTAAAGAAATTTAGATGTTAAGAGGCCAACTCTATAAGGTATTAGATACATAAGTATAACTAATAAATCCCGAAGCAATCAATAATATAGCTACAATTTGATAAATTTTAAATATCATTAAGTTAGGAAATGACCAAAAGTAATATCCAAAAGCCATTGGTAAATTTGCTTAATGATAGAGGAAGAGGAATGTCAAATAAATAACCGAAATTTAGCCTATAATAAGACCTTAAAATTGCACAATAAAATAAATATTTTGAAACTCATAGAAGAACTAAGGTAACCAAGAAAAAAAGCTAATGAAAAGTGGAATTTGCTTAAACTAAAAATCCAATAAGGGTTTTAATTGGTTTAGACACATAAAATCGAGAAAATTATAGATAGCATGAGTACCTATCTAATTTAGGAGGAACTATAGATGAAATACATAAACCGTAAGGTTATTTCCAAAGGTTACCAAAGACTAGAATAAATATGATTGCTATATGGATATTAGAAGTAAACGCCTATAAAGTTAGTTGTAGAAGCTTTTGTAAAGGTAACAGCAAATAAAAAAAAAACTTAACTCATTTGACATAACATTTAAAAATGGAGTTAAGTTAAACATTAATTTTTTCAAAGACTAAAGAGACTAAGAGGGGATATTAATTAATTTTAGAAATCAACTTCTTAAAATACTAGATAATCGAATTCAGTAGTGAAAGTAGAAACACTTCATAGGTAAACATATACTTATATAAACAAAATAGCTTTAGGATATCAAAAGACTTAGTAAATAAGAATGAATTTCAACTCACTCAAATTACTAACTTAAAATAATAAAAAAAAAAACCTAAGCATACAAAAGTTTTGAAGAAAAAACTTTTTTGAAGGATGGTGAAAATGAGAGATCCTTATTTTAGTAAGCAAGACATTAGCATGGGAGAATTTAGGACATCTATGAAAAATACACTTGCCATAACTCCGAAATCAGGTTAAGATGACAATTAGTAAAACAACCTAGAAGCTAGGTATTCAAGATAGAATTATAAAATAATTATGTAAGCTAAAAGTTAAAATATTCTTAAATTCACTTGTTAAATTATTGAAAAGAGAAAGCTATAAAATTAGAGACCTAATTTAATAAGATCTTAAACCTAAATTAATAACATAAAATTTAATAAAATGACAAGGGACAACACTTAGAAGTGATAACCGCAAAAAATATATGTACATATATATATAAAAAGAATTAACTAACTACAATAGAAGGATTCCAAACTCTCAAATTTAGAATACCCCTGTAATCAATCTATTTAAGCTCGAAATTGACTAAAGACCTCAAAAGTCAGTCAAAGCAACAATATAAATCCAATTGTTGTAATGGAACATTAAAATAATAAAGTAAGCTAAAAATAGTAAAATTAGCTATTTTAGTAGTAAAATTTTGAAAGATTTCGAAACCCAACCCAAAATATAAAAGAGCTTAAAATAAACTAAATAGATAAGAAAACTAATAAATGCTATAAAAATAATAATAATAATAATAATAATTAAAATAAATAATATGTAATTAAGTGAATTAATAAAGCTTGAGTTGTATAAGCTTTAATAGAAGCTTCCATATAAAATCAATACTTAACCTAAGAATTAAAAATATAATAAGGTATACTCAAATAAATAATAAATCAATTGTACACATGGTTTTAAAAACCATGCATGCAACTTATGGATTTTAGAAAATCATTAATTGAAAAACTATAGCCACGCATGGTTTTGTATACAAAAACCCTAGGAGGCCATAATATTTGCATGTGATTTTGTAAAACCACTTACCTCTTAATATAGAAAATCTAAAATGTCTTACGCATGTCTTCTATGCACCAACTCCCACCACTAATCAAATCACTATAAAAACCCCTTATCCACTTTATGTATACTTTTTAAGCACTTGCAAATGAAAGAAAATTGAAGGAACTCTTTGGGAAACTCAAAAACTTAAAGAAAATATAAGAAGTTAGGCGATAATTTGCAAGATCAAGGTTCCCAAACTTAGGAGCAACCTAAAGATGAGTGGCCACCACCACTTAGACTCCACCTAACACCCTTTTAAGCCAATAAAACCATTACCACCACCAACTACTAAGATCTCTTACATCTGTGAGTTTGGTTTTAAACTTGATTTTTAAAATTTTGTCTAAAAATTTTAGAAAAATTTATTCTTGCATAATTTTAAGCTTGTTTTCATGAAAAATTATTAATTTTATAAAAATATTTCGTGTTATATATCACACTTAAGAAATTAGCCGTTTCGGATCGATTTTTTATTTAATTTTCAAACACCCAAACAATGTAGTTTCCTTTTCAAAATTTTTCTATAAATATCTTATATCATATAGATAATTACTATGTAAAATGTTTCCCTAAAGCTTCCTTTTTTATTAGGGTTAAATTTTAGTTTTCGATAAACCAATAAGTTGAAATTTAAGGAAAATCCACTATTTTTCACATGATTTTGTTAGATTTGATTTTCCATCACTTCTTAAGTAATTTTTGTTACATGCAATGGGTTGATCTTGGTTCTTAAGTGAAAATAGGAGATTTCATTAAAAGACGGGTTTTTCGAAGGTAAACTCGATGATTTGACTTAAATACTTATCGAGGATTTTTCACTAAGTTAATAAATTTATTATTTCTATTAAAAATCCTTAAAAATCAATAGTAAATTGAAGATTATTGCTGTTGTATATAAAGTATATTCACCTTAAAAACCATAATTTTTCGGCCTAATATATGTATTTTAGGTATATTAGTTAATTAGGTGTGTTTAACATTCTTTTTGTTTGAATTTCTGGTTGTATATGTCAATATGGATATGTTTTCGAACCATACGAGTCGATATTGGTAGAGTTCCAACAAGCTTAAGCATGAGCAAAGTAAAGAAAAGTGTGAAATATAAATTTTTTGGTAAATTGGAGTAATATAATGCCTGTAAAAGGTACTATAGAAGTCTATGACAAGCTAGTAAAGGAGCTAATAATTATAGAAGGTCCTGTAGAAACTTTTATAAGCTAGTGTAAACTGCTGATTTGTAAAAAGTATTGTAAAAGTTTTCCTAATTAAGTTGATTGTAAAATCACAGTAGTAGAAACTTAAGTAAAACTTAATCTAAACCTAGAAGACCTTAGTAAAAAGTTATGTAGAATGTTCCACATCAAATAATATAAATTAAAATCTCAATAGGAACTTAAGTAGAAAGTATCATACACCTAATAGACCTCGATAAAAGATTAAGTAAAAGGTTAAAATAACATATATAAAAGTAACAACCCTGAAATACCCATAACCAATACTTAAGGCATACTAAATATTAAGTTAAAACAAAAGTACAATACTTAAAACACTCTTACTTTAATGAAATGTATTGAAACTGAAATATGATTTGCAATATGGGGACCATCAATGATAAAAAGACTGATGCATCTAAGTTATAAGAGAAAATGGGAATCTACATAAGTAGGATCAATGCTTAATGACATTTCAGAGTATTATATAAAAATACTTAGAGGCTAATGTGTAAACATATATTATTTTGAAGTAACTAATTATGCATATGCGACATATGTGCTTGGAAACTATTTGCTAAATTGCCTGATTATTATGCTATATGTTGTGATTATGTTGCTTTGTTTTACTTCTTGATTTACGTGTTTGCAATTAGATGGTCATCCTTAAAACGAATTAAACTAAACTTGGATTTAACCACTAACTAGTCATACATTACAACTCATTAGGGGAACAATTAGGGTTATTTGACCAAACACCGACCCTTCGATGAGGTAGTGAAAATTGACCTTCTTCCATCCTCAAGATCTAACTAAGTGATAGAAGAGGAGGTCAAGATAAGGTTACTAGCATTGGTTCAAAGAGGTCTTGAAAGGAGTAAGCTCCATTATACAAGCCTGGGTTTGGTCGAGATTTGCTTAGAGTCAAGCCTTTATTTCATTAAAAATTCTCAACTTGAGTTAAAGCAAGCACAATTTCTTTACCTTTACAACGAATCGGACAATGTTATGTGGATGGCATATACTTGTTGTATTGTATGGCATATAACTAAACCGATCGACAAACTTGCTTGATTGCCGTATCGTGTATACTTCCGTATCCATCCTCTTACTAAGCAATAGTTGCTCTTATCCCCATAGTTCTTTTGCAGGTACTAAAGGATAGATACCAAAATCACCCAATTCTTAGGTGTACAAAAGATAGACAATGGGTTTGGAGTGAGGAGCAAATGGGTTAAAATATTCTTTTTATCTTTATTTTACAATCAACTAAGCATTGGAATGACCTAAACTAACTTATAATATTATATTTATTGTAACAATTATTTTGGATATTTTTATAAATTTTCTTGTGCAAATATTCCAAATATTTTTCACATGATTTATATTAATCAAACTTCTATATTTTAAAGTAGTATATGAACCAAATGTCTGTATTTTACCTTAACTATTAAATTGAAGATGCTTTAAAATTGTTTAGTCATATATGTTTTATGTATACTAAGTCTATGAGAGCAGTTGAATGGCTAGCTTCTGTCGTAGTTACTTACGGTTTTACCACTCTTGGAGCATGAAAAATAACATGAACACTAATTTTTCGATGGGGTGAATCGAATTCGATACCCCCAACCAATAGTGGTTGTAAAAGTATTGGGCGCAAAAGAGAAAAAAAAAAAAAGAAAAGAAAAGAGTAAGTTTCTTTTCTTCAATAAAATAACAAATTTAGATCTAAATTCTTTTCTTTTTTTCTCAAGCCATTATATCTTGGTAGTATGAATGAGATGGACTAAATTCAAAGCTTTCTTCCTATAAAGTTATACCTTGTGTGATGGTTGGAAAAAGAAAAAAAAAAAAAAAAAAGCTTCCTCTCTTGTTTCTAAATTATGTACATAATTATTTATATCTATTTTAAAGCCGACGGAGTGCAGTGCCTGCTACGATCATTAAATGAAGGGGTTTCGGTTTCTAAGAAGTAGGATATATACATTGATTATGACAAACAAAATGGATATTGTTTAAAATTAGCAGGGTATCTTCTATTCAACATGGTTATTAAATGACTACGGAATTGATAAATCTGCTGGCGTTCGATTAAATCCATCTGTTTGTTTTTTAATGGATTCGAATTAGAAGAGTATATGGATGGCCTGGAATCCTGGGGCATTAACCATTCGACGTTATTTAATATTTGTTTAGTCTAATTCGTGTTATACATATATTATATATATATATGTGTATATGTATATGTAGCGTGTGTATATGTTTGTGCGTGTATTGTTATTTTGAAGCTGAGAAGATAACATCTTGTGGATACCTATGCATTGTGTTATCCAACATTTTGAAGCTTCCAGACTAAATTAATATACCTATATTATTGAATTCTCAAACATTCATTATTGTTGTTTTAGCTGCTGTTATATTATTATTTCTTTTTTAACATAGACGACGATTAAAATAAGGATATCACTGTAAATTTCCTTCCAACCTATTATGCATTTGACATCTTATTAATTCATGCTTCCTAAATTTTCACAACCAAGCTTGCTTATTATCCATTAGCCCCACAACATGCAAAGAAGCACTTATAGAATTCAATAATAGTTATCATATTTAATTTTTAGCATAAATTATATTGATGCCCTCGTAAATTTTATAAATTACATCGACACTCCAATTTTAAGAATATAACAAATTTATCTAACGTTTAATTGTAAGAATTGAATTGGATAAGAAGGACTGGACGTGATAAGTATAAGAAGAACTGAATAGAACAAATATAAGGAAAACTGAATAGAACAAATATAAAGAGAACCGAATAGAACAAATATAAGTAATATTAAACAGTACAAACTGATTATACCATGTTTAGTTTGTATAGCATTTGATACAAAGTTTGTGCTATTCCTTATTTAGTATACTCAAGTATTGAACCCATTCTTGTATTTTGATATTTATTCCCTCAACATTGTCTAATATATATTTTAATTATATTTTTATATTATTTGAAATACAATTTGAATGGATTATTAAAGTCATAATTAAACGAATTATATGTAATATTAAATAAAAAGTAGTAAATTTGCTAGCTATTAAAATATTAATTATTTATATTACAAAATGAATAATTTTTTATAAGATTTAATAAAAATAATATTAATTAACTCAATATTATAATATGGAGAGGTATATTTGAGAATGTAGTATACTTTTGTGTTTTGTTTAGTGAATTTTATTTTTGTACTATAATGTAAATGAGATAAAATTTAGGCCATTTGTTTACTCCATCGGCCTAATTTTTTGTTAAGTCATCAAGTAAAGTTATAAACTAAATATTAAACAAAATTTTTTGTCCAGTTCAATACCATAAAAATTATGCAACTAATTGTAAGAGTATATTTATAAAAAAGCACTTAACATAATTACTCATACCAAGCATCTCTCTGCTTTTATAATTTGTATATATGAACATATACTTAACTTGAGAGAAGTACTTTAAAAAGAACCGATTCTTCACTATATTTTATCTAACAAAATTGATCATGTAGCTAAATAAAAGAAATGGTTAGATACGAAATAATTAAATAAAGATAAAGAACCTTTATTTAAAGCCTCCATTTATAAAGTAAAAAGACGTTTTAAACAAAAGGATGCTTAAAATACTGCCGTGGTATTGAAACACCCATTTTAAGAATCATTTTATAAAAATACTCTTAAGTTTTGCCTATATCGATGTTGAGGTGGCAAGATTACTCAAGTGTCATCACCATTTCATTATTTCAATATCATTAAAGATTATACACAAATATTATAACTTAACATATTGATTAAGTTAAATAATTAAAAAATATAATATTATTTGGGAAAAAAAAGGGAAAATGCTAGATTTTTAAACATACCTATATATATACATATTATATATATACATTAATTTAACTACTAAAAGGATTCAAAACATTAGATAAAAAGAAAATAAGAAATTGAAAATCAAATTTAAAAGAAAAAAAAAAGGAAAGAAAAGTTTCCGGAACTACAGGATCAGGAGGTAACTAAGGCAACTAAATATAATTGATAATATTGGTTATCAGATAGGAGCGAAAGACAAAAAGTTTTGATAATTGTGGAGATTATCATCGGAAATATGCACACGACCAATCCACAAACTAATAACAAATATCCCGAATAACAAAAACTCAAAATACAAAGTCTTGTCAAAAAAAAAAATTAATTAAAAGAAAAATAATTGAACAAAAACCCTAGGCCTCAGAAAGAAGGCAGTAGAGGTATGTATGTAATCACAGGATTTCATTTATCGCACAAAAACCACACTTTTCATCGTCCGCAATACCAAAATTACTCTAACTTGAAGTTTGAACTAAAACACGAAATTGAGGTCGAGGACGACGGTTTGATGTGGAAAAGATCGGACGACGTGAAGTACGCATTTCATTTTGCGGTTTCTCTTTTTGACCTTTTCTTTAATTTGTTCAAAATTTACTATATATTCCGAATTTTTAAGTTTATTAGTATATGTAGTAATAATTTTCAAATGTAATTATTAATGACGCTGAAGAAGTGATGATACGGTGTTGATAGATCAGCAATCTTGCCACGCCAGCGTCTATATAAGTAATATTTTGTTGTATTTTAAAAAGTAGGGTATTAGTATAATTTATAAAGTTTACGGTCAATATAATTTATTCTGATTTTTATCTTTAAGAGATGACTTTATTATACATATATGTATAGATTATACTTTTCTTTTTTATCTCGGATAATTGAAATTAACTTGATGTCAACTTTTAGGTGGGGGAGCAGGTAGCTAGCGTGGAAAGTATGGACAACTACAAAAGAAAGGACAACACTCAGATTACGACACGTACGGGGACAGTTTCGGTAGATAGAATCATGTATATATAACCACATGGCATACTGGACACCTTTCATCCTATTATGTTATTTTAATCTGGGTGTAACAACCAGCTTCCTTAATGCTTACTTAACATGTTTTGTTAAGAGCAGTGATTTTGGAGCGGAAAAAAGTACCGAGTTAAGCACTAAAACATTTCTCACCAGTCTTGTATAAGCACCATCATGAATGACAAATAGAAATGTGCAATTATGTAAGTCCACCTTGTTCGGAATGTAGTCTCGGACTAATTATTTCGTGACGTCAATCATTTTTGGTTTAGTTTAAGAGCAGTGATACCAAAGTCCAAAAACGAAGCACTAAATTAGCACCGAAATGTTTTTCACCAATCTTGTATAAGCACATCATGTAAACAATTTATATCTATATTCCTTTCAAATAAGATAACTCAAAATCAAATTGTCATGCATCTCTTAGAAAGGAATCACACTACGTAAAATTTTCAACTTACATCTGCTAATATAAAACCAACTCGACGAATTTTAAAAGATAGACACCTACCAAATACTCAAAGCACTCTCTAAAGGCTTAACTTGTGATAGGGGTTCATGTATAGCTTCCCTTCTAGGCATAACATCACCTGTCTTTGAAATTTTCAACATATCTTATATGATGCATACACTGGGGTAACTAGCTTCATCTTGCCTAGCTTTACCTATCCTGAACTCCAAAAGGCAATTAAGCGTACCTCTTTTGCAGATTCTAAAACTTCTCAAGTTTTGAGGAAGGGTAAGATTCATCTTTTAAGCTTACCATTGAAGAGAGTTTATTTGCTAATTGAGTTGCTATATGTTCCTAATCTAAGCAAAATCGATTTCTCCATCACCACTCCAAAAGGTGGAAGCTAAAGCATCATTCATAATATGAAAATGCTGTAATAGAGAGTAATGTATTCATGGATAGACCTATGCAGCAAGTCAGTTCAATCTGAAACGAGTTCTGAACCGTCGGTTCACGGATTAACAGTAAGATAAACTGGACATAATCCTTAAGGCCACAAACCCAATCTAGTTTGGGTGAATCGACAATTCAAGGGTCAGCTCATCGATCCTTGAACCGTTCTCTTAATGGCCTTTTTTTTATAATTTTTTTCTTACATTTTCTTAATTTAATGGAAATAATTTTTCACCTTTTCTTGTATTTCTAAATTTTTTTCCACATTATTGTAACACTTTACATGTATATTACAGTTTATATATACTGATATGTAAATGATTCATTATTATTTTCGGCCCAATGTTTATTTCATTCTGAATAATTAATTTGAATCACGTGAGTTCATTGTTACTTTAATATTAACATATTAAGTATTATTAAGCAAAGCGAGATAAATTGCAAAGGAAGAAATTTTTTTATTCGAATATTAGAATATATTGTCAATACGAAAAGAAATAAATTACAACATAATTATAAAAGTGGAATGTCATAACTAATAAAAGAAAATGACAAACTCAATTACAAATGATGATGTTTGATGGAATGATGGTATTTGTTTTTTTTCTCTTTTTTTTAAATAAAGCAAAATTCGGGTAAGTTGAACTACTAATTCAATTGACAATTCAAACCTGCTAGATCATGGGCTCGCTAGATCGACAAGTTCATCAAGCTGAACCTTTTAGGTCCTTAGGACACGGCAGTTCGTAAACCGGTTCAGATCTACTCACCTTTGTGCCAAGCTAGTTTACAATTTGAAACTGGCCCTTGCACAAATCCATTCACAGGTACAAATCATTTTAGTCAAGGTCTTTTGTATTTAAGTTGCTGAAGATGTAAATGAAAACATTAGTATATCTTTCACTTATTTGATTAACAATGTTGATTTATAGCATTTTAGCAAAATCGAGGCACGCAAGTATTAGATATTTCAAAATGTGCAATTCTTGGACTAATCAATATTATAAATAATGTTTTAAAATATATACATGAATCATATATGTGTAGAAGTTGAATTAGTTAGGAAAATTTACACCTTGTTCATAGAGTGGTTGAACTTTTAAATTTGACATACACATTTGGGAGAATTAAATTGAGCTATAATTAGAGGGATGAAGCACATGTCTAGTATTCTTTTAAAAAAATTACATAAATTTGAATTAAATAAAAAATATTACATAAATACAAACCTTAAATTATATTTGAAAAATACAATATTGAAAATAACAAAAGTATTGCATTTATAAAATGCGATTTAATATCTAGATTACCATAGTTATTTTGTATTTACGAGATGTGACATATATTAGTTGTATATATATTCCATTTCCTAATTGCGATATAGACATATGAACCTATGTCGCACTTAAGAGATGTGACATTAATATAATTAAATGTATACTGCATCTTTAAAATACAACACATGTATTTATACTTATGTCACATTTGTCACATTTAAGAGATATAAAATAAACTCGGTAAATTGATAATATTTATTATGTAATTATTATATATAATGATAAATAAATAAAATTATGTTAATTAGAGATGGTAACAAGTATTGTATTACATCTATTCAAGGTGCATATAAGTATACTAATTGTAATACGATTTAATATATAAGATGAAGTGCGAACCCATCCAATAAATCTATGAAAAGAGTTAGTAAGATGGTGAATACATATTATTTAACGATTATTAGCAAAAACAAAAGGAGATTAAAAGAAAAGATCAATGTTATGTTAATTAGTAGTTCAACCCTAGACACTCCATAGGGTAGAGCAGTATTATCTGGATGCTATTCATAAAATAGAATCCTTTATAAGAAAACGGTAAAACTCCTTACGAATTATGGAAATACACTTAATTTCAAGTTTTCCAGAGTGTAGGGGTATTATTTAACAAACGTTATATTATCTGATCCTAACAAAAATAATATAGTTTACAAAAACATCATATCACATGTTTATTGGTTGCCGATAGTAGTGTTGCAAATAGATTCCTTGCCGTGAAGAACGATGTATATATTAGATTGCAATACTATAATTTGAAACATAAAATGCTGAATGTTTCAAACGTTCTTTCCATTTCAAACAAAATACCTTCTACACCTAGGCTAAATAACACAGAATGATGATGATAATACGGGAAGAAGTAAATAATCATGAAAAGAAATTTCATATATTGATAGATTTTTAAACTTTTTTGTTTGACTCATATTCTTGAACAAATCTTGAACACATTCTAAAGCAATTTCATCTTCTCAAACATCTTTATTGAAAGAAGTAATTAAACCGGGAATATCTTCAATTTAAATAATAAAATTTTTCGATCCAATCCAAACTCAATTCAAAAAGCTAGTATGATAGGTGGAAAAACCTCTAAACTTAATTACTGCAGTCAAACCATGTTACAATCCCATGTGGAGTTACAACCTTCTCACCTCTCTTTTTAAAACCAACACCTATGTTGGAATACTCTAAACTATCTATTTTGAATAGCTTTCAATTTAAATGGTTCGCACTATCACTATAATACATCGGGAAGTTTTCTCTCAACTTCCATAAAGCTGGCTCGATCCAAATGAGAGCACCAAATGTCATAACTCAAACATAAAGAAAGAGCCCTACCAAAAAAATTTTAAGTATTACGCTTAATCTATATTGCTATCCTACGTAAGAATGTGATATAAAACTTCACTTTGAGTAGACTTATCTTTAGGAACCAGTCCTATTCTTTATAATGGCAAAAATAAACATATTAAGTTGAGACATGATATAGTAAAAGCAGCTGCCTGAAGATGGTGTTACATCAATGGATGACGTTAAAGAGTAAAAAGTGAATTTAGCTAGTCTTCTATTTGAGCCTAGAAACATTGAGAATAAAACTTAAGCCAATTTGAGATGACAAATAGCTTTGACCTGGACTATATTATTAGAGATCCTAAAAAGCGGTTAAGTTCATGCATGTAATAATGTGTCATTTGTTGGTCCCATGTAGCATTAAAATTTAACATATCCCTTGGATAATGAGAGATTATCTTAGAGTAAGAATAAGTTTAAAGCTCTCAACGATTTTCATATTCGTATCAACTTCAATTTAATATACACATGTGAATATAGAGTGGGATCGCTCCTATAATGATGAGGATGAGGTGCATAAAATATTAGACCAAACAGATCGCATGTAGAGATATTAGTAACCCTCAAAGCACGGTTTGTCTAGAACACTAAAAGTTTTCTTTTTTTCTTTTTATTGCTATAGGACACTAAAAGTTTAAAGTAATCAATCTTTTGTCTTTATATTCTCCCTTTTGTAGTCTATAAGAGAGCATTTAAAAGAGGTAGAGCACTTTGTAGCTGTTTGCGAATAGTTGCGATCGCATTTGTACGTAAAGAAAAGGCGTGGAATATACCTATTAAGTATAGATTTTAGAACATCGACACTGGCTTAATTATTTTTTAATTGCAGGTTTCGAACAATTGTTGTTTATTTTTTACTAATTGAAAACGTTGGTGGAAAATAATTAAGTGAATGTTTGAGGACTAATATAGAAAATAAATAAAATTTCAAGCTTTCTTTCTCCCTTTTTCTTTTATTAATTGGAACAATAAGCCGTTTCTTACGTATAAAAATAAAATAGAATTCGCACATAGTTTGTGTTATATAATGGCCGAAAAGAATTTTTATGAAAATAAGATTTCTAAGGTGTTTTGCACGAGCTAGACGTACGTACAGATTTTATCATATCGCGCCCAGGCGCAGCACTAGTGATACTTCCACGGAAGAGATGGATTGATTTATGTCCTTATTAAATTGGTTATTGATTAATATTAGAAATATGCTAACAGATACCTCAGCTTATTAAGCTATTAAATAAACTATATCTCTTTTTCTATATATTAGTTCTCGAGTAAATTGCAATTACGCTCTCTTGTATTTTTTGCATGTGCTCTTAAGAAATTGAGAGTTTAAGCTCTAAAATAGTAAAGTAAATAAAAAGTGCTTTTTATTTTTTAAGGACAATATTTCCCTTAAAAAATAATTGAAAAAGGATTTTTCTATTCTTAAAATTATTTTAAGAAAGGCCATGATAGTAATATAGGATATAAAAGCACAATTTTAAAAGATTTGTAATTTTTTTCCATAAAGAGGATTTAAGCTTACTTTTAAAAGTAAAGGTTAAAGCACAGTGGAAGTAAATATAAAAAAGAGCATATTTATAATTTATCCTTATTATTTTATGAGGTATAAACTTCTAGTTTAACTCTCTAACAAAGACTTCGAGAATATCCATTGGCTTATATATATATACATATATATATATATATATACACACACGACACCTCTTAAATTGTAGGTAGGATTAGATAGCATATACCATATAGAAAAATTTTTGGTCAAAATGTATTGTCGTATTAGCTGCAGACCGATTTTCGAGGTAAAAGCATAAATATTCCTAGTGGGAACGTGATTAAGTATCAACGACACATTGTGGATTGCGATGAAATTTTAGAGATGGAAGCAACGAAAACTTGGCATGAGGACATGTACCGCATACGTGCTCGCATCATTTCTAGCTATGATCGGAGTGGGATGAATAATGGATGACTTCAATTCTGTATGAGCAGGCAATCTTATAGAAGAGGATAATTATTTATATTCTATTTAGCAAAATAGTTTTTTAATAAGTATTAAAAATTATAAGATGAGTTTTTAAAAATAATTTTATGGAACCTGCTCTCATAGAGTGGGATATGGTTATCTTCATATCTTATATTTATTTTAAAATCTATATTCTAAGATATAGATGTTACAAGTTTTGAGATACCCAATTTCCACCCCATAAAGTTTATTAAATATAATATATAATGGTGAATGAAAAAATAACATTATATATTTTCGTTTGGAAAAGAAAAATAAAAGCAATCTATTATATTTGTGTTGAAAAAGAAACGACTCAAGTCCGTACAAATCCTAAACCGATAGTTCATTTGTGTGATATTTTGCTTTTATAAATGATGATTTTCATCCCATTTTGTTATAGATTCCACAAGTTTTATTTAATATCACATAGTGAAAAAACAAAGATAGAAAATTTCTTCTTTTTTCTTATATCATAGCTTTTTTTTTTTTTTTTAACAAGTTCTATGAGTTTTGCTATAAATTCTATAGGTTTTATATACGGAAGAACTTATATCATAAATCGATTACTTTTTTAAATCACATAAACTAAAAATTGATGAAAAGATAAAAAATAATCTGCAAGTTCTATATAATATTCTATATCTTATAGATTTTACAAAATATAAATTTTAAAATGATTCTAAGGTATGGGAACTATACTTTATGGGTGTAGGTTCTAGTAGTATCTCATAAATAATTAGTTACGTTTAGTTTCTGCAATTTGGCGTAAGAAGCGAGAATCTCATGGAAGTAATAAGAAAACATGGTATTAATGAAATGACTTTTTATTGACACCATGGACATCCATTCATGCCCCACGATAATTGGAACGCAATCAATTTGTTGTATATTCTTATATGTTGCAATAGCATACAAAACAATAAATTTTACTTTTACTAAAAATTATAAATAAATAACATAAAAATAAGAAAACTATGAATATCTCATAACGTATTATATATATACATATATATATATATGATTGCAAATGACTGGGAAGATCTATCATATAAAATCCATAAATTTGTTTCAAAAGTCATTATTTGTAAAAGAAACAGATTCTTGAACAAAGTCTATAATAGGTCAAATCCACCTATTGAAGCATCACCACACCTTCCAACAATCTACAAATCACAGCGAAATTATGTAATTGGCATCATCATTCCCAGTGTTTATATCTAAAAACCAAATTCCCAGACATGAGTGAGCCACTAAGCTCAATAAGGAAATACTACAACATAAAGATATACTAAAGCAGCAACAAAGTATTGAAACAACCATAAACATATGGCACACTTATGCATACTTAAATTAAAAATAAATAAATAAATTAATGTAGCGATATCAACAAGCAGTAAGAACATGGCCAAATTTGGGGGTAGGGCCACAAACATATCCAAACCTAGCATCCTGAGCCATAGGGGTCATCAATAGTCCGATTGACTACCCATTATCTACAGTAGCATTCCACATCATAACTACAATGCATTTTAAAATTTTTGTGTGTTGTCCCAACCTATATCAACCACAATTCCACCATATTCACAAACCGCCCGTTTGGGATTGCTAACAACCTCAACACTGGCAGTAAGTTGTTAATCAATGACCCGCTTCTGTGGAATGACTACTGGTTTCGATATGTGCACAACCAACATATAGCGTCCTTTTACCTAGAATTAATTTATTAAACTTCAATAGAATGACTGTAACCCTAAACATACTCAATAATCACATTCTTAAGCCTAAAAATAAAAAACCGAAACAAGGCTATCTACCATAGTCCATTGTAGTCAACCAAAACTTTCTTTGGCTTGATATGGTCGAGCACAGGCTTGAGAAAGTTGAAAAGAGCAGTGACTTACCTTTTTTCCCCCCTCAATTTAAAAACGTTTTGCGTATTACATGAAATAAAGCACGTGTCAATATATTTCTACGATAAAAACAAATTGAATGTTACAATCACATTCAATATTGCCTGAAATATTAGGACTTTTTAAAGAAGATCTTGGATTGCCGACTCTTGGAGGAAATTAAAAAATGAAAAAAGAAAAGAAACGAAGAGTGGAGATAAATTACAAGAAACTAGCTACGTAAATAAAAGACAAGGAAAAGGAAATCTAAATTCTAAATTAAGGTATACAAAGAAAAATAAATTGAAAGATAATATATTACATTTCGTGTTATGAGACCTTATGGTTAAATGTCCTACATAGATTTGTATAGAAGGTTGTGATACTAGTTTATAAGGTCATAATTATAAATATTTTATCAATACAAACTTGAAATTTTTTAGCTAAGTGATTGAAACCGACTCATTAATATTTGTTGGCTTAGCAATTCATTACTTTTAACTTGAAGCGTTATAAATAGTATCAAAACGAACCTCTTATCAGTAAGTGGATGATTCAGGTCTGATTCCAATTTAGAGAAGAGGTCAAAGGAAGGTGAGGAGTATTATCATGTTATAACCCCTTACATACTTTCAAGATGACCTATAAGTAATGAGTGACCCGAATCATACATCAAAAGGGGAAAAGGGGAAATCTGAGCACAATTGTAAGGTCTCATGACTAGAATATTACATGTTCGGGGGGAGGGGATGAAAGAGATTATAAGACCCCATGGTTAAGTGTATTACATGGATTATGAGACGTTGCAATACTAGTTTATAAGGCTATGATTGTAAATACCTTATCAACACAAATTTAAAATTTTTGGGTCAAGTATTTAAAATGAACTCATTAATGTTTATTAGTTTGACTATTCATTACTTTTGGCTTAGGGCGTTACACGTATGTTCTTTACCCTTTCTCTAAAGAACTTAGTATATGTTTTTTTTTTTCCTTTTCTTTTATGGTTAACAACTATTCTCATTGCTACTTATTACTCAAATACATTTGTTTACAGTTTAAATCAACTGCATCAAGAAGATTGGCTGAAACTCAATATAAATCCCTCTTATTCACTCTAATTATGCTAAGTGATAGTAGGTGGTGTTGTAAGATATGATCAAGGGCTATGTTATGACCAAAGAAAGAGATACTACTATAGTAACAAGAAGAGACAGGAGAAGACCAAAGTACTTAGAAGATTACATTGTTTGAAATAATATTATATAATTGTAATAAGAAGTAGTTAATCGTTACACTTGTAAACTCAACAATAACAAACCCTAATAGATTCATAACAAATCTGGTGTAAACATAACAAATCTAATACAAGAGTATAAATAGGAATTGGGAAAAAAGAAAGAGATATTAATCCTTTCTTATGCTATAATTGTGATGAGAAATTCCATAAAGGCCTTATTTACAAGGCAAAAAATTTTATAGTAATCTAACTAGAAGAGGTAGAGGATGAAGAGTCCATTTTGTTAGATGAGACAGATAAAGATTAACCACATAGTGAGGAGTTGCCAATGAAGTGGAGAATGTTGTAATAAGCTATCATACAATTTCAGGATTGGTTACACCAAAAACATTGAGATTGAAGGGTAGTATAGTAGGTAAGAAAGTTTCTATTCTAGTAAACTCTAAGAGTACGCACAACTTTATACAGTATAGTATTGCAAAAATGCTAAATTTACCATTTGTGCCACATATAAATTTACAGTGATGATTGGAAACGAAGATACATTGATATGCTTAGGAGTATGTAAGAGAATGCCTTTAATTATGCATGAAGTTGAATTTTCTGTCAATTTCTATGTATTGGAAATTTAGGGAGCTAAGTTGGTATTAAGAGTATAGTAGTTAAATACTTTCAGTCCAATTGTAATGGATTAATCCACATTGATAGTACAATTCAATTGGCAAGGCCAAAAGGTGGAATTACGAGGGAATAAAGACTTAAAACCCAAGCAAATGGAAAAATCAAAATTACGGAAGCTTATATAGTTTGACAACGTAGCCCTTTTTTTTTTAATTTGGTGGCTCAAAAGGATGAATTACTTCATGGTACTACCAACAATAAAGCTATTGAAGCTTTATTAGGCAAATTTCAACAAGTTTTTGTGACTCCCACATCATTGCCTCCTTTACATAATGTTCAAAACCAATTCATCTCAAAGATGAAAGTAAAGCTATAAATGTCAGACCATACAGATACCTGTATTTCCAGAAGGGAGAGATTGAGAAATTGGTGAATGAAATGTTAGAAAGAAAAGTAATTAAGCTGAGCACAAGTTCTTTTTCTTCACTTATATTATTAGTTAAGAAAAAGGAAGGATTTTGGCCTTTTTTGTGTAAACTATAGAGCTTTGAATCGGGTAACAATAATGGATAAATTTCCAATACCAACAATAGATGAGCTATTAGTTGAGTTAGGGGGAACCACTATATTTTTAAAAATGGACTTTGAGAGTGAGTTATCATCAAATTATAACAAACCCAAAAGATATTCACAAGATAACTTTTAGAACACATGAGGGTTACTATGAATTTTTTGAAATGCCTTTTAGTTTATCAGATGCACTAGTAACATTTTAGGCAATAATGAACAAAATTTTTTTACCTTATCTTCGAAAATTCATTATTGTTTTCTTTAATGATATATTTATTTACAAAAAAGCATAGAAGATCATTTGATACACTTGGAAAAGGCCTTAGAGTGTTTGTAGTAACAAGAGTTTTACCTCAAGTGAAGTAAATATTTATTCACTCAAAGTAGCAGTGATTATTTGGGTCATATTATATCAAAGGAAGGAGTAAATTCTAATCCAAAAAAAATAAAAGCAATTAAACAGTGGCTAAGACCTACTTCAGTCAAGTAGTTAAGGGGATTTTTGGGCATAACAGGGTATTATACGCATTTTGTTCAAAATTATGCTAAGATTGTGTTTCCATTAACAAATTTGTTAAGAAAAAAAAGCTTTTGAGTGGTCATATTAGGCTACAAATGCCTTTGAATAGCTAAGGCAGCACTAATGTCAACCCTTATTTTAGCACTGCCTGATTTCAATAAAATTTTTATTATTGAAACAAATGCTTCAAGCCTTGGGATGGAGGCAATATTAAATCAAGGATTGAATCCTATTTCTTATTTCAGTAAAAAAAAAAAAATTTAATGGAAGAATATGGAAGGCAAGTGCATACGTTTGAGAGTTAACAGTTATTTGTAAATGGAGACAATACTTATTAGGGAGGCACCTTATGATTCACACTGATAAAAAAAGCTTGAAAGAATTACTTACTCAGGTTATTCAAACCCCTAAACAGCAACAAAATCTAGTGAAATTAATAGGTTATGATTACGAGATAAAGTACAAGATAAGTCTATGGAATGTTATGATGGATGTTCTTTCTTGCAAGTTTGATGAAGAATTTTATTTGATGGCACTCTCTATCCCATCATTTGATTAGATTACAGAATTGAATAGTGTGTTAGAAAATAATTCAGAATGGGTGATGTTAAGGGATAAATATTTGAGTAGGGAGTCACTTGAACCACCATTAGTTTGGAGATATGGATTATTATTTCAGGGACACCATATTTTTATCCCTTCACAATCAACTATCATTCCTAAATTGTTGATGGAATTTTATGCTATCCTAATAGGGGGTCATGCAAGAGTGTTAAAGACTTTTAAAAGGATAAGTGCCTCTTTCTATTGGAAAGCAATGAAGAAGAATGTAAAGGATTTCACTAAGAAGTGTCATGTATGCCAGTAAGTGAAGTATTTGACCACCTTACCAGTAAGGTTATTACAACCCTTTCTTATTCCACAACAAGTGGACTTTATTACTAGATTACCTACAACTAATGGATATTCAAAATTTTAGTTATAGTTGTAGACTATCAAAGTATTTCCAATTCAACCCTTTGCCTACATCTTATTTAGTTACATCTATAGCTAGATTGTTTATGCAGATAGTAGTAAAGGTACATGGATTTTCGAAATCAATTGTATCAGATAGAGATAGTGTTTTTATCAACCAATTTTAGCTGGAGCTTTTTAAGCTTAGTGGAACTCAATTGAGGATGAGCTCAACATATCATCTTCAAATGGATGGTCAATCTTAAGTGCTAAATAGATGTTTAAAGCATTATTTGAGAGCTTTTTTAATAAAGTCACCAAAAAATGGTCTAAGTTTTTACCTTAGGTTGAATTCTTTTTTAGTATTAGTTATCATACTAATACTAATACTACTCCATTTCAAGGCTATATGGCAAAGATCTTCTTCAAATTCCTAGGTATATCAAAGGAGTCTCTAATATTAAAGCAGTTGACCAAGAATTAATTGAAAGGGATGAAGTATTATGATCTTTAAGTAGTCACTTAACTAAAGCACAGTAAAGAATGAAGGCTTTAGTAGATCAGCATTGTTTAGACAAGACAATCCAAGTGGAAGATTGGGTATATGTTAAACTACAGTCATATAAACAAACTTCATTAGTCAATAAACTGCCTTACAAGTTGTCTAGAAGATATTATGTGCCATTTCAAATATTAGAAAGATTGGGTTTTGCAACTTACAAGTTAAATCTACCAATAGGGTCTCACATTCATCCTATATTTCATATGTCATTACTTAAGAAAGCCGAAGGTAATAACACAGAATAAAGACCCTTACCAACCACTGATTTTACTAATCAACCTATATAAAACCAGTTGCTATACTGGATTATAGAGAGTTGGACAAACATGGTCAAACATTCCTATAGCTATTAGTTTAGTAAGAATCACTAAGTTTAAAAGATGCTACATAGATAGATCTCTTTGAATTTCACCGTAACTATCCAGATTACAACCTTGAGGATAAGGTCAATTTTTGAAAATATGGGAAACTATTATGATCGAAGAAAGAGATATTATTACAGTAACAAGAAGAGATAGGAGAAGACTGAAGTACTTAGAAGATTACATTGTTTGAAACAATATTGTACAATTGTAACAAAAAGTAGTTAATTGTTACGCTTGTAAACTCAGCAATAACAAACCTTAACATATACATAACAAATCTGATGTAAACATAACAAATCTAGTACAAAAGTATAAATAGGAATTAGAGAAAAAGAAAGAGATACCGATCCTTCTTGTGGTATAACTTATGTGAAACTGAGGAGATCGTTAACATTTCCAAAGTTTAGATTCTTTTACTTTCCACATACCACTTATAACCTTACAAACACATTAGAGTTAGTAAGATCATCAATCAACAATAAAGTAGTATCACTAGATAGATCTTTGAGAGATCTTTGAAGCAGTAGTGTTAGTTTGTAATAAGGGGTCACTGATTAAGGTTTTCTTGAAACCTTAGTTTTTAGAAGAAAGTAGAACAAGAAGAGTCAAAGAAGAGAGAGAGAAAGAGCGTCCTTGTGTTATCACTAGGAAGATTTGAGAGGAGGGTTTTTGAGTAAGTACTCCGGTTGAGTAGGTGTGGGCTAGTTCTTCCTATGTCGGCCTATCGGGCTATAGGTGATTGGTTTTTATTAGAAACTTGTAAACAAAGACATTTTTAATGCAGAACTAGGAAACCTTACTTTATTGGAGACTAGATCTTTGAATCAAGCTAAAAATCTAAAACCTTAAAATCCAAATGACTCAAGAGTGGCTATTGACTTAGGTTTTTCAAATGCTAATCACAGTAATTTTTTTCTAAAAGTACTTGTAAGGAAAAACTTAAAGAATTAAAAAAAAAAAATGTAAGGCTTTATTTTGCTCCAAGGGAATCTAACGGTGTAGCTGACTTCCTAGCTAATTAAGCACATAAGATAGAGGTTGAAGATTCTCTTTTGTTTGTACCTCCATCTGGTCTATGCCAATTTTTTATAACTGATGTAAAGCCATATACGGCTGTATAGAAATCAAGAACTGTACTGCCTGATACTAAAGGCCGTGTATATAAGGTTCGGTAAAGTTAAATATATCACCAACTTCTTTGTAAGCTATATCTTATTAAGTTTGGGTTAAATTTAGATGGTTCAAGAGACACCAAGACTTGAAAACTTCACACTTTGAACATTTTCACTGATTGGAAAGATATAACCCGCTTAGACGCCTAGCTGTTTCTTACGTATAATACATTTGATGCAATTTTCGCATGATTAAATCTAGTTTGTGTTACATAAAAGGAAAAAAAAAAGAAAAGAATTTTTATGTAAATATGAAACAAACGTTTATGTTTTCCTTTTGAGCAAGCAAGAGGCGCACGTCGTTTTACGTTTGCTAGAATGCATTCGTTTTCGATGGCATTATTTCGTAACGCGTCATTGGAAATTTCCCATCACCACGAAAATGATGGATTGACTTTTTTTAGTAATCATATTCGAAATTTTACAATTCTATCCTCCATATTTTGATGGAGACGGAAATGGTCTTATCTCAACATTCATTTTTACTTTTATTAAATTTAAATAGTTGGATTTAAGACTTATTTAATAGTTAAAATTTAAAAAAATATAAATTAAAAATAAGATTAATAACGAAACTAACTCCATAAAAAATAAAAATAGATTGTACAAAGATCCTAACCACGTTAATTATATAATGGATCGTTTACAATACTTATTAATAAATTAAATAATAAACTTTTAGTATGAATGATTAATATTAGATATCACTTAAAAAGAATAGATTGGATCAGATAACCTTTCAAGATAACTTTAGCATATATATAGTAATGGCAATCTAAAAATATTATTGCAAATCACAGCAAATGATTTTTCAAGTAAATGCATAAATATTTATACAAGTAGAAACAAGATTATTACCTTTTTTTTTTAAATCCAGTTAATATATATATAGATATATGTAATATAAATTTGAAAAGATTCGAATCTAATGTATTATATTATGAGATTATATTAATACTAATAAACTATAATAATCTTGATATAATCATGTAGTATTTAAATACCAAGTGCACCGACGTGGTTAATAATCGGCAAATCGTGCCGCCATTGAGGGAAACTAATGAATTGCGGTAATTTATGAAAGGGACGTCTATTCTGCGAAAATAAACTATGCAGAAGGAAGCAACGAAAAGTAAAACTTGTTATGAGAAAATGGTACGTGTAGTCGTGCGGATGGCGTGAGTTACGATACGTTTGACTTGGCTGCAACGTATGCGTGCATCGGGAAAGGCTTTGAAAGTTACACATAATATAATTATTAATAAAATTTTAATTCATCTAAATATAAATGATATTCTTTAAAAAATATCTAGTATTATTATTACGTATTTAAATTTTATCAATATTTATTATTAATTTAAATACGTGTAGTATTAATATCACAATAAAACCTTTTCCCCTCCTTTTACTATTCCTGCTACTGAGAAGGAAAGGACGACTAGAAGGGTTATATAACTTATATTTATCTTCTACGTGACTCTCGCGCTTGTGTGGATTTTGACTTTTGGTATATGAAACCTGATATAAGGAGGAAGAATATCTAAGCATTAGTCTAATCAATCTACAAGTTTATCATTAAAATTAATAAATATTATATTATTATAAATTACATAAAAAAATTATCAAAATATCAAAAATACGATATTATTATTAGTATAGTATTACTAAGATGCAATGTATAAATAAATACTATTATTACATTTTGAACATACGATATAGTAATAATATTTTAATAATTTTTTTATATAATTTTTTTTCAAAAGATCGATAAGCATGTATTACACTTCTCTTAAATTCCTTTTATATTTGAAAGAAAGGAAAGAGTTGCTCAAAAATATAAACCAAACTTCACTAGTTAGGGCTAATCCATTGTTGACTCGTCATCTCCTCTCCTCTTCTTCTCAAGTGCTCAATTACTCTCTACTTGCTAGAAGTCTTTTGCTTGTTTATATTTTTCCGTTTTTCTTGAATATGTTAAATCTTCATCCTTACCTAATTAAAAGGGACTACAAGCTACGAAGAAGACTGATGATTCAAAATTACTAACTTATAGTTTCCAGTTTGATTTAAAAAAAAAAAAATCAAAGAAAGGAAGAAAGAAGAATCCTAATCCCTGTTCCTTCCCAGAGTAAGAAGATTGCCACTTTTACAACTAAGCTAAGAATAAGTAAAAGACTCTCAAGAGTATTCACCAACCAATATAACCACCATCATAATATTCTACCATCTGGGCAAAAATGAAAAGGGGGTTTGGTATAATAAGATTCATCCCTTGAGAGTCCTGCAACACACTACCCCTATATACACATACATATATATATATATATATATATATAAATGATGCAATTATATTTGGCAACATGTAGAATAAAGGACTTTCTCAAAAATATATTACCTTGTTCTTAAATGAAATATAGGAACAAAGACCGCTAATAGATTACAAGAACTCCAAGAAGTGTAATTGAAAAAAAAAAGAAGGAAATCTAAATTGATGGTTATGTCTATCAAAATAAAACATCAAATATTTGAATTTTAAATGAAGATTTTGTTTGAATTGTCTTTCTTTTTTATATTTTATCTATATCTATTTGAAATTTAATATTTCAAAAGTTATCTTATCTACAACTTATCTGTTTCTAGTTTTATTTCATAATTATAATGAAAATAGTTATTAAAGTTTAAGAGTTGAAAGGTGAAAGTTCACGTATTTTAAAAAAAATTAATATATTTTATTCACTAGAAAATGATATTTGAAATAGAATTAGTGTAAAATGAATGAAGTAATTGATAGATAAGTTTAAATTTATAGGGATTTATTGGATATTTATTTTTTAAAATGAGGCATATATATAATTATATTTCCATCTTTTTTGTATCTTTTGTAAGACCCTACAAAAATTAGTAATCAACTCATAATTGGTCGATTTGAAAACGGTTCATAAAATTTGGAGCGATCGTGTAAATTATTTGATTAAACTCAAATCTTACAATAAAGTCAGTAATATTAATAGAAATGATCCTATAAATTTAGATTTAAGAAAATAAAATAATTAAATATTATATTTATAAAATATACCCATTTTACCTATTATTTATTAGAAACATGTAAAACGAGTTTCAATAATTAACAAATTAATAAATATAAATTATATATATACTAAAAATTACAAAATAACTTAAATAATATTTATGAGTATTTATTTATACTATATATATATATATTCTTGTAGGTAAAAATATACGAAATTACTTAAAATACCTAATATATGTTAAAATAATACTAAAATAATTAATAAAAATCAAGAAAAATATGTGAAGAGTTTAGAAAAGCCTAGAATAGGGGCATGACAAGGAGGAAATTAAAGATGGAAAATTAACAAATGGGAATTAGACACTTGAAAGAGGAAAAAGAAAAAGGAAATGGACACTTGGCGAAAGAAAAAATTGCAAGAAAACCTTAACTCACTCTATAAATACAGGAACCCTTATCTAAAATCATTTTGGGTAGTTAGGAACTTAGAAAAAAATAGGGAGAGGTTAGAAGAAAAAAGAGGAAATTTTTACAAAAAATTAAACAAAATATAGTGTAATTAGGGCTTTAAAGGAAAACTCACACCCGACCACCCCCTAGGATGAAACCAATGCCACCATCCCATAGTAACCACCACGCTCGGTTGTGCTGACAACCCTAAGATGGCCAGAGGTAACTGCAAGCTTGTCTTCCTGGCAAGTTTAATTTTCTACTTAATTTTGTCGAATTTGTTAAAAATATCAAATTAATGCAGAAAATTATGAAAATTGGTATTCTAAGATATTTTTGCATGTTAATTTAGGAAAAAAATATCAACTTGATAGAATTAGGTCCCAGAATATATGATCATTAAGAAATTAATAAATACAAGCCTATTTTCGCTTTTATTTTAAATAATTTTATTGATGTAATTTTAAACCTAAAATTTTTGTATGTACTGTTTAATGTATATATTACATTAATATGAAGAGTTTTTCTTGAAATTAATTTTCCAAATTTTTACTTAATTTTTTTAGCCTTAAAATTATAAATAAAAGGCAATTTTTAATCTTATTTTGTGATTTAATGTTAAATTAATGAAAATCATGATTTAGGGTTATATTCAATCATTTTAAAATATCAATTGATGATAGAAGATGGTATTTGTAGTGTTTGGGATATTAAATATGTGTATTATTGTAGACACTTCATTTTTGCTATCCTTTTATTTTAGATTCTTTCCTTAATTTCTTATTTTAGACCAAGTTTGAAAAAAAAATACATAAAAAATGTAAAAATTAATAAAATTGAAAAAATACAAAATGTCAAAAGTGTCTAAGTCAAGTTATTCAATCATTTAGAGTCATATCAAGTAATTGTAAAAATATACATATAATTTAATAAATCCTGAGTCTTTATGGCTTCATTAGAAAAAAATATCCATTTTATAATTTTTATTGGACAAATAGAAATAAGACTTCAATTTATTAAATTGAGCTTGAGTAAAAAAGTCCCATAATATGTATAGTTTTGACTATTTAAGGGTACGTAGATCATTTTGAAGATAAATTGGATCGATTTAGTTTTGGGTTCTTTTAAATTTAATGAAAATTCAATCTAAGCGTAATTTAATAAAAATCTTTTGGTTGCAACAATTGATAAGAGCATAGCTTAGTTGACCTAAGGTGACCAAAGTGTGTACACTCTAACATAAGGTCACAAGTTTGAACTTCTCTATGCGGTATTTTTTTTTATTAAACTTCCCTAAGTCATGTGATTGCTCCTTCCCCTTCAAACAACTGAGAGATATGGCCAATGCAAATTTACATCGAATCTAAGTTAGATCAATTCAATTTTATTTTTTTTATTGTAAATCTATATTGAACTATCAAAAATACAATTTTGTTAAGAGATTTAGATTTACATTAAAGAGAATATGATGGGATCGGATCAAATAAAAAAGTGAGGTTTTTCTCTAAAAGTTATCAAATATGATTTGATATTTGGTCGAAGTGTTTTATGGGAATACTCAGAGAATGGGGATTAAATATTGGAAAACCACATCAAAAACACAACCATGAAATTGCTCAGCTAACGACATACTGCTATCCATCCTCAACTACTAACAGCCACGAGTCAAACCCCAACTACCCACTCTCTTTAGTACTAAGGCTAAATTTACACGTACTGTAGAACCCTTGTGACTAGTAAGCAACTACCCTTGCATAACCCATAAACTCTTAACCACCACCCAACACACTAAATCCCATAAACTTGAATCCACAAACACAACGGCCACTTCCACAATAGCCACCCTTACTAATGCAAGTTAACCATCAACAATGGCAAGCATTTGCTAACCACATCTACACTCACTAGATACCATACATCAGCTTAATACCTAACGATGCAGCTACCGCAAGCCTAATCATGACCCCATGACACAAATCTGATGAGATTCGACCACCCATCACCAACCCTTCATAAACCACCACCATTGCTTCTAAACACAAAACCGATAACAACACTTATCTCCTCACACCCAAAAACCTTAGACTACATTGTTCATACACTTCAAAATATCACAACCACCGCTGCCCATAACCACCCCTACCTGCCACTCATTCAAAACCCCTAAAACACCACTCGTAGACGATAGCACCAATACTAGTCTCATTTTCACCAATGAGGTTGCCATGAACATGTGAAAACTTGCATGAAAAGCTCATCGGATCAAGTAAAATCAAGTAATCTTAGTAAGTGTTGTTACTTCAACCAATACCCAACCTAGATAAGCCTATGCACCCACGACTCGATTGACCCAAATCTACATGTGTTTCCCCTTAGATTGAATCTGATTGGTATATTGGGGGGTCTTGGTTTTCTTTTAATTTATTGTTTTTTTTTTCCTTCTTTTTCTATCTTAAGTCATTTTTTTTTTCATTGCAGGTTTTTTATTTAGTTAGCATTATTTAGCTTTTATTTGCTGGCTTTATTATTACTTTATCTTTCTAATTTTAACATAGGTATATCATTAACAATAGTTCACACATGTGCACTAACTTAAGTTCTTTCGTAGGATTTCATATCAATTTCAATGAATTAGCAATCTTTGTATGCTTAGGACTAAAAGTTGCATATTTATTTTTAAAACTATGTTTTTAAACGTTTGACTAAAAGTTACATATTTATTATTAAAATTGCATTTTTAGAATGTTTACATCCTTTTAGAAAAATTGCATGTTTTAGAAATATTGCATTATAACATATTCTCAGAAAGTTGCACTTTTAGAAAAAAAATATATCTTTTATTAAAAATTGTAACTTCTTAGAAAATTTTCGTTTTTGTTAAAAATTGCATATTTTAGATACAATTGCATATTTCATATCTAGATCGCATATCTTAAATGATTAGGAAAAGATTGTATAGTTTCCATTGAATTTGCATTTTTTTTAATTAGGCATGTTATGAGTTTTTAGTGAAAATTGAATTTTATTACTTAATTAGTTTTTCATAAAATGAAAAATCTTTAGTAGGTTTCTTTTTTATGGTTTAAACATATTTTTCATGGTTTAAATATATTTTCCATATTTAGGCATTTGTTTCATGGTTTATACATCTTTTTCATATTTAGGTATTTATTCCATATATTAGACATCTATTCCATACATAAGACATCTTTTCCATGGTTTAGACATTTTAAGCGTATTTTTTATATTAATTGCATATTTTATGAGAAATTAAATTTATAACTTTATGAGTTTCCTAAAAAGTTTTGTCACGTAGTCAATTTTTTCTAAAATGAAAACATTAACTTAAAATCTTTTTGAAAATTAAGTTTTCAGGTTTTTTTTTTAATTGGGATTAAAAATTAGTGTTTTTTTTTTAGGATTTTTCTTAATAAAAATAAATTGGTTAAAAAATGTAAACTCGGAGCGTTTTCATAAATAAAATTTGTCAACCCATTAAATTTTTTTAAGGAAAATGAGAATTACGATCGATTTGATCTTAATTAGCAGATATGTAGGCACATTTGGAGTAACCATGAAATTTGTAACATATTTTATTTTCTTTTCATTTTTAAGGAAAAATTTGTAATAAAAAATTCATTAATGTACATTTTTACATCCTTGCATATTTTCACATTTTTTAGAAAAATTATAAAATAAAGGTTCATTAGTTAGTTTCTTTTAAATTTTTATATGGTGACTTGGTTGTAATAGGTTAATCTCCAAATTCAAATTTTTCGGTTAAATTTTATGAAAAATTATTTTTTTTCTTAAATTTGTAGGCTAGTGGCTAAATTAAGGTTTTTTCACTCGAAAACTCTAATTTAATTTTTTTTCTAGTTTAACTGGTTGGCAACTCCAAGTTATTTTTCAAAATATTTTTTTAAACATTTTTTTTAAAAAAATGTTTTTTCTTAATTTTATGTCAAGTAATCCATATTACACAAACTGGATTTAATATATGTTAAATTAAGGAAAACTAAAATAGGGCTCAACAATTATGTGTAAGTTATGTGATATGAAGGAATATGTGAAGGTGAGAAGTTAAATGGATGGAATGAATTAGGTTAATTTGATAATATTAGAAATATAATATAAATCTAATTTGAAACATAAATTTAGAAAAATATCTGAAAAATTTAGAGGGTTCTCATATTGAAGGCAAATTCGAAAGTTAAATTAGGAGTAAAGTGTACAGTACAGACCAAAATACTGATTAAGAGTTAAATAAGAGACTTGAAATACTCAAATACAATTAAATAAACTTTACATATTAGATAAGTAGGAGTTCTTAAGATTAGTTTGATTATAAGCAACATAAAAATCTAAATAACTAAGTAAAATTATAATTTTAATAATGATTTGAAATTTATATGTAATAAGAAGTATAAAGACTAAAATGATATTTATATTATAGAAGCAAGCAATGATAATGCTACCCACATCAGACTTAAGTGAACAAGTCAAAGACTTTAGGTAAGTTTAGGATCAAGATATTACTGTATTTTAGAATACTGTTTTATAGTAGTTGAAGACTTAAAATTATACATGATTGTGTTTATTAGATAGCTTAATTAATATCAATAATAAGAAAACCTTTAAGCTTGTTATCTGTACATGCCATGCACGTTTCTAGGTTTAATTATATGATTCTGGTTTAATGCTTTGGATTGTAATTGTTTGATTTGCATGAAATAATTGAATACCTTAAACTAGACTTAATTAAATATATGATTTGTAAATCTAAATCGAACATGCATTACAATCTATTAAGGAAAATGTTTAAGATTCTCCAACTAAATACCGATATCTTTAAAAGGGATAGCGTTAAATCATAATGGTTCATTCTTCATCTTTAATCGAACTAAATAATAGGAGAGGAGATCACAACAAGGATGAAGGTGGTAGTTCAAAGGTAATCATGGGAGGAGAAGTGTCTCCATTACACAAGCCTAAATTTAGTTATAAGTTGTTAAATATGTGTTAAACTCTTTGATCCAAATTAGAGTAGGTAAAATTTTTTTAATCTCACGATGGACTGGAAAAAGTTGTATGATGGCATTACTTTGTTGCATTGCATTTAAATAACTTGCTAATAACCCTACTTGTTCTTGATGTATAGTCTTGTGTCTCCATCCCAACTTATTGAGTAATTGGTTGCTTACGTCTCTAAAAATGTTATTGCAAGTGCTAGCAAGAAAGCAACAAAATAGTTATCCTGAAGCTAGTTACTACTAGATCCTGAGGAGTGAGGATAGAAAACTAATATTCAATTATATTTATGAGGTTTTAGTTCTTATTTTTAAATCTTCTAATATTAACTTATGTATTACTTAAGTAAAGTTAGGTTATTAAATTATGTAACATTACTTGAAATATTGGAATCCCAATATATGTTTTTCTTACTTCCACATGCAAATAACGTATTTAATTTGTAAATTGTTTCCTTCAAAACGGGTTAGTTATGAAAAGCTTGTATAAATCAGGTTTAAGATAACGGCTGTACAATTAACTTCTATCCTAGAATAGTTTACATAACAAAATTGTTACAACTTTGTCGCTTCGAGACATAACATCTTATTCTTGTCAAATGTAAGATTAGAATAAATATTAAATAAACATTAAAAAGATGAAGCAAATGGACCTTATAAAATTGTTACAAAGTTTTGTTACATTAAGGATGTAACAATTAGAAGCAAAAAAAAAAAAAAAAAGAAAAGAAACATTTCATATAAAATGCTAAAAAATAGAAATAATTGAATTTTATCATTCATGAAATAATTAAGATAATATTAATATGCTATTTTGGACATAGGTAGCCTAACTTCCCTAGAGCCTTGGCCAAACCCCTAAGCCTAAGCCTAAACCAACCTCCCCAAAGCTCGATCAACCTCATCAAAATATGCGTCGAGCTCCTAGCTCCAACCTAGTTAAAATAAGGGCCATCAAACTTCTTAGAATTAAAGCCTGCAAGTTTGAATGAAAAGTAGGCGGAATCAATTTGACCAAATAAAGGAAGCTAACAACTTATCTTTGTGATCCTCTCCATAAAATTTTGAGTCAAAGAACGGATCTTAAGATATTTATCGCTCACCTAAAATAGCTCAAGAAACCCTCTATAAGTATAAGATGAAGCTCTTGCTAACAAATTCAAAACTCTATGCATTCTCTCTCTATACTCTCTTTCTATATTGTAAGTATAAGATGAAGCTCCTATTAACAAATTCAAAACTCTACACACTCTCTCTATATACTCTCTTTCTATATTTTTATTAACTTAAGTATTAGAGTTACCATAACCAATTTCAATACCTTCAAAGCCTAATTCCTCTCTTTTACAGGTTTCTCACAACCTCCTGAAGATACACTATTCATTGTTAATAATGCTAATTAAAAATTTATCTTCTTCGTTATAAATCTAACCATAAGCTACAAAATAAAAAAAAAATGGTGATTAACAGCAAAAAGATTGATCATTTTCTAGAAATTAATGTTTAGAGGTGTTCGAAAACAATGGTATGAAAAATTAAGGAGTGACAAAAATCTCTTTGTTTCCTTTAATGTTTCTTAAAAAAACTAAAATATAGATATTAAAACCTTAATAATATTTAATTGTAACAAATTGATTGATTTGAATGTTACTAAAATTACTAAGATTATTATTAATTACATTAAAATATTTTCCCTATACAAATGTACTTAAAATCCAGTTGCAATTTTAAGTTATCTAAAAATAAATAAAAGAACCTAACTTTATATCTAACTTAGAGAATAAGAATAACAAAAAAGATACATGTTAGGTAATTGTTTATAGGTATTTTTCGCTCTATTGTACGATCACCTACAAAACAAAACACAGCTACAAGGGATGTCGAAGGGATTTAGGCATGGCCACTTCAATGTCTAAGTCGGTAAAGATCATGAAGAATGAAAATCCTAATAGATGAAAGAAAGGGCTAAAGTCCTTTTACTTAGGGTCTTATCTCATATTTATAGGTAATGAGGCCAAGGTATTTTAAGAAAGATATGAGTAATCGTATCTAAGGTTGAATAGCGCATGGATGGGCCCCTAAGCTCCAAATCGAGCTGTTACCCCCATGAAGGTGAGCTAAGGTTAGTAAGTTGGAGCTTTATCTTAGTTAAAATAGTGAGGCAGGTAAGTTAAGTTGAATAGTCAAACTTAAGCTAAATAGGCCATGTAGTTAAGAGCTTAGAGAAGCTCTTGTCATTGCGGTATCACTAAGGACCCAACCTTGGGACAAGTTAAATTGAGCCTAATCAACTCGCTCAAAGGTAATAGGAGATTTTGCTAAAATACAATGAGTGCTACAAGTTGTCACGCCTCGAAGCAATAAAGTTGTAACGATATCATCGTGCAAACTATTCTAAGATAAATGCTAACTTTATGGCCACTATCTTAAACTTGATTTACTTAAGACATTTACAACTAACCCATTTTGAAGTAAGTAGTTTACAAATTAAGTAGGATTTTTATCTAAGAAAATATGAAAAATATATATACTGGAATTTAAATATTACAATGATTTCATAGCATAATCTTACCTAAATAATACTTATATGACAATTGAAGATTCTAAATTAAGAACTAAAACTTTAGAAATGTATTTGTTTTTCAGTTTTTATTTCCTCACTTCATAAGATTCAATAGTTACTAGTTTCAAGATAGTTATATGGCTACTTCCTAGCTTACACCTACAACAACATATATAGGGATGTGAGTAAACAACTGCTCAATAAGTTAGGACGGAGATTTAAAACAAATTAAGTACAAATAGGGTTATCAACCGGTTATTTTAATGCAATGCAACAAATAAATGCCATTACTTAACGTTATCTGGTCCGTCATGAGATTAGAGAAATTATACCCGCTTTAATTCGGGTTAAGGAGTTTAGCGCATATATTAATGGCTCACAACCAAGCATAGGCTTGTATAATAGAGACATTGCTCTTCCTACGACTACCTTCAACCAATTGACTTCATACTTATTACGACTTCCTCTCTTATCACTTATTCAACTAAGGATAAAGAAAAGACTGATTATGTTATCCAGCGCTATTCCTTTTGAAAAGATTGGTATTTAGTTGGAGAACTCTAAACTTCTCCCCTAATGGGTTGAAATGCTTGACTGGTTAATTTTACAAGCCATATATTATTAAGTCTAGTTAAGGCGATCAGTCCATATCACACGATACAACAAAATTACAAACTTATATAGCAAGCCAATAATATACAGTACATTTAAGAACATGGAACATAAGTATGCGCACATTCAAATTACCTAAAGATACAAACAAGTATAATATTAAATCTCCGAATACTCTAAAATAGTGCTCCAAAATATAGTAACTATTAATCCCATACTTATCTAGACTTCCCACTTGCTCACTTAAGATATGACTTGTAGTAAACTATCGTTGATAATCCCTATAATACGAATATTGTTTTAATTCTCATATAACTACTATGAATATATTTTATTCCATAATTTACATAATTATTATCTTTAGTTTAATGTCTTACTACAATTAGGTCAAATCCTTAATTTTAGTTTAAACTTATAGTCTTACTCAATTATTTAAGTTCTATATTTCTTATAACCAGGCTAATTCTAAACTAATTTCTAATTCAATTTCTGAATTAATTTCAGAATTTAGGTTTTGTTTTAGCTTCTAACTATTGTTTTATTTGTAAACTCTAGGTATTTCATCCTGACCAATTTTTGAAATTTATCTAACTATACTTAGATATCCTAAATTCTGGTTTTAGCTCCTAATTAGTATTTTGGTTGATACAGTACATTATATGTAATACCCCTTACATGTCAGGTGATAGAATTATAAATCATTGAGGTACCTTTTGGTCTTAGTGTAACGACTCATAGTATATCGAAACTCCGAAGTTAAGCGTAATTAGGCTAGAACAATCCTAAGATGGATGACCTCCTAGGAAACTACTGCACTAGGGGACAAAACTGTATAGTATTTTATGTTAAAGAAAATAATATCTCAGTGGGAAGAGTTCTGGCTGGTTCATTATAGATGGTATCAGAACAATCTACCTGCTGGAAGGGTGAAGACTTACCCAGTAGTTATCTTAGACTTGTGTAACAAAATTAACAAAGGTATCAATTTTGTAAAAGGAGTATATTATAATACTCCTTGTTACGTCCCGAAGTCGCAGAGTCGCAGTAGTTCCGCCAAGTAAACCATTCTATGATAGTAACTGGCCTCACAGTGCCTACCATAAACATGACCTACACAAGGTGTCGACAACTCCTCGCTTTGAAGTAAACAGTTCGATTAACAATTAAACAACAATTGTGATAAATAGTGCAAATTTCTAATAACATGTACAATATTATATATATATATATGTCCATAGAGCTTCTCAGGAAGTTTTACATAACATAACAGTTTACTAGATTACAGAATAACCACCAGTCTTTCATTCTTAATTACATGGTCACTCTAGTTAAACACTATACTAAGTAACTTGATCCTCACACCCCTAGCTTCCAACAGACTAACCTCTGGGTGATTGTAGGGCGGCATAGTACTTTGAGTGTTCAGAAATCAGAACCTGCAAAAGGATCTATAAGCGTATGAGCAACTACAGCTCAGTAAGTTGAATTGGAGACTCATAAATGCATACAAGCACAAACAGGGTTATCAAACAATTTTTTTTATGAAATGCAACAATCAAGTGTCATCGTACAACGTAGTCCGATCCGTTGTGAAATCAGAGAAATTTCACCCGCTCCAATCCGGGTTGAGGAGTTTCCATGTTATGCAGCAGCTCACAACCAAACCCAGGCTTGTACAATGGAGACCTCGCTCCTCCCACAACTACCTTCGAACCATTGACTTTACCCTCGCCGCGGCCTCCTCTCCTGTCACTTAGTTCGACTATGGATGAAGAAGGGACCATTTTGCAATCCTGCGCTATCCCTTTCGAAGGGGTCGGTATTTGGTTGGAGAATCCTATAATCCCCTAACGGGTTGCAATGCATGACATTATTAATTATTTGGGGTCGACTAATATTAAATTCCGTTTAGGGTGTTCAAACAATTTCATACCAATTCAATCAGTCACAAAATCACTCACAATACAAATTTAGCATGAATTCAGATACATCAAACACATGCGTAAACTACTTACAATCACAATCATATACAAGCCTAAGTCTCCGAGTATTACAAAACTAGTACTCTATTACAATAAGCAATAACCCAACTTACTTGAATTTGCTTGATCGCTCGATCCCTTAGTCGCGAGCTGATTTGTCTCTAGGTGTCCTATAATACAAATAGGTCTTTTTAGTATTTATATTATATGGATTCTTATTCTGATTTATAATGTAACTCATTTTCCCCATGTATACCTATAACGCTCTAATGATTCGTTGTACTATATTTCGAGGTTCGACTCCTAAACTAGATTTTAGTTTTAATTCCAAAGTCTTAAATAGGCTCGAATCCCAACGTGACATTAACATATTATGCTCGGATATTTAAATATCCTATTAGGTCGTAATTTGGTATTCTAAACTATTCGGTACACGCAAAACTTAATTGAGGTATCGGATTTATTCCCGATGTGTAAAAATCTTACATTTTGAGATATTTACTTAACATTAAATGTTATTTCAGATTTATTATTTTTCTGATTTCTATTATAATATTATCTAAATAACCTTATTTTTTTTAGATTTATTAATTTATACTTTCACATATTACTAATTTCTTATATTACTTACCTAATTTCCCTAATTAACCATACTTAATACCTAAAGGCTAGGATTAGGGTTCCACTTCAGAGATTAACATCCTTAAACATAGAATTAATATCCCAATCAGTAATTAACATCCTAAATTAACCCTAAATTACCCAATTTTCCCATCATTATAAGGCTAAAAATTAACTTAAAAATTTCAAAAATTAATTTTTAAAAAATGGCTTTATAGCACTGTTCTACATCATATGAGCATCCTACAGAAAAATTTTGAATTTCAAACTACACTTCTAAGCCTATTTATTTTCCAATTTAGTCATGCTCGATTTTAAACAATTTGTTAAGGACCCTATAATTACAGATTTAATTAAACTAAATCAATATTTTTCCCTAAATCTACATACAATAAAACCTCAGAATAACAAGTTTCATAATTTTCTAGGTAAAATAACTAATTTTACAAAATTATTCAAAATCGGGTCATTTAAGAGACTAACCTGTCCAAAGCTTTCTGATCGTCCAAGCCCGGTCCAAGGTTGTCGGCCGGTCCAGGCGGTGGTTCTAGTGTAGGTTGGTGGTGGTGGTGGTTCGGTCCTAGGTGGTGGTAGTTCGGTCCTAGGTGGTGGTAAGTGGTGGGTTTAGCTCACATGCCCAATCTGCACAGTTTTCCCCTTTTTTATTTTTTTGTATTTTCTCTCGATTTTTTCAGTACTTCGATTTTTTTCAAATGCTAAACTGACCAAATGACTTCTGGAAAATTTTCCCCTATTTATAGACATTTTTTGTAATTAATGTTCATTAATTTGACAAGATTTTGCACATTTCCCTAAATTTTTTGCTTTTAAGTTGTCTCATTGTTATTGGCTTTTTTTTTTTTTGCAGCTTTAGCCTGCCACGACCTGATCTTACTTCATCTTATCCTCTTCTGATTTTTTTTCTAATTTTTCCATAATTATTTTATAATTTTCTTTAATTATTTGCTTAGTTTTTGGCCAATTTAGGTAATTACGTGTATTTTTATCTATACGTAAATACATGTGGTGTACGCGTGAACATTCTTAATTATTATTTTGGTCATTCTAAAATTTTTAGTATACATATAATCTATCTCTAGTAATTTATTAGTTATTTCATTACACTTTTCGCATTTTCGGCAATTAATACTTATTATGCTTAAAATTTGAAAATTTTATAGTCTTCTATTTTATTACTTATTTTCTTAAATTCAAATTTACGGGGTCAGTTTTACTAATATTCCTCTCAATAGTTTATAATTTGGGTTTGATCGGATCATTTAACTGATCGCTGTAAACCTTGGATTCTAAGTTCAACCCTGCGGTTACTTGGCTTGGCTTTAGGGCTTACACCCCTTACATGCTCGGTGACAAAATTTTAAATTATCGAGGCACCTTTTGATGTAGCGGCTAGGAGTACATCGAAACTTTGAAGTTAAGTGTGCTTAGGCTGGAGCGATCTTAGAATGTGTGACTTCTTGAGAAGTTGCTATACCAAGGAATAAAATCTTGCTGTGTTTTACGCCAAAGCAAACAATACCTCGGTAAGAGGAGTCCATGCAGGGTCGTTACATTAAATTCCTAATTTAATTACCAAATTTGTTTCCCGATGTAAGTATAACCTATATTTTTCACATAATTTCATAAATTCAAGTTCTAAATTATATTTATTTCATATTCCTAATATTATAATACCATTAATTTTTACTTAATATTTTTTACCTATTTAATTCCTATATATACATATTATATATTATTATATATTATATACTTATATCACATCTTTAAAACTTCTAACACTATATATATTATCTTTCACTACCAAATAACATGTTAAAATGTCTAATTATATTTTAAATCAAAATTTATATCTAAATAATCCCCAAATTGCAAGATTAATTTAAATATATAATTTTAACGTATTATTCAATTGCACATATTTACTTCATAATACACATAATATTTATATCTAACACTTCAAATACCACAAATATCATACTACATGAGTAAATAATATCCCATTACCTAATTACATACTAAATCAGTTTTTATACAAAATTAATGCTAAATTATAAAATTAACTTAAAATATACCCTTTTTTTCTAAAATTTTAAGGCTTAAAACTTACGTAAAATTTTAGAAAATTAATTTTTGAAAAATCTCTTTATAGCACTGTTATAAATACTCTAAATAGTCCACACAAAAATTTTAAAGTCAAAACTATATCGTTAAAGTTATTTTAATCTAAATTGAAAACTAGCTTAGGTTTAGTTATTTTTTAAAAGCAATGTATCCTAAAACATAATTTGATCAAATTGATATTTTTCCCTAAATCTACATACAAAAATACCATAAAATACCAATTTTCATAATTTTCAGACTTAATTTACTATCATTAATAATTAACTAAAAATCGGATCAAATTAAAGCACTTACCAAAACCTAGCCTTGTTGCCACCTCTGGCTACCTTTGGATTGTTGACCCACCCAAGCGGGTGGTTCATTGTTAATAGGTGGCTACGATTGTACCCTAAGTTAGTGCATTCTGGTTTAACCTTATTTGCACTATATTTTGCTAAATTTCCTAAAAATTCTCTCTCCTCTCTTTCTGGCCTCTCTCTATTTTTTTTTCTAAGTTTCTAAATGTCTAAACTGAGTTTTGAAAGAAAGTTATGTATTTATAGGAGAGGTTTTAGGTTTTTTTTGAATTTTTACTTTCCAAGTGCCTCTTTTCTACAACCTTCTATAGCTTGTGTATCCCTTATCCATTTTTTTTCTTTTTGCAATAGCACATCTCAACATGTCACGCATACATCTAGAGATTCCTACACTTTCTCATGTATTTTCTTAATTTTTCTTTGTTTTTTTATAAATTTTCTTTATTTAATTAGCATTATTTTGACATATTTTAGGTATTTTAAGTAATTTTGGATATTTTTACTCACACATAAATACACATATGGTATAAATAAATACTCCTAAATATTATTTAAGTTATTTTATGATTTTTAGTATATAATTTATCTCTATAGATTCGTTAATTATCGAAATTCTTTTACATATTTCTAATAAATAATAAGTAATATACTTATAATTCAATATTATAATTTTTAATTATTTATTTTTCTAAATCCAAATTTATAAAATCACTTTTCTTAATATTTACAGTTTTTTCGTAAAATTTGGATTCAACCGGACAATTTATTCGATCGCCTTAAATTTTATATACCAATTCCTAAACACCTTACTATGAGGCTTACACAAGACCTACCTAGGGCATGTCGAACCTAACCTAGTTTCAAGTTAGGTTGGCCTAGTAATTTTAGGCCTACACCAATATAAGACTTCCATTATAGTAAGAGTGAGATCGAATTAGGCTTACGTGAGTTTGTGAACTTAGAGAGGCTAACTTTGTTGTAGGGGACCTACAATATCAAATTCAAACTTAGTGAAAAGCTAAAGCACCTAAGAAGGAAGGAGCTTGAAAAAGAGAGGGTCTAAAAAGATCAGAGCGCCTAGAGAGGTAAGAGCTTGAAAAGCCAAGAACCTAGAGAAAGAACTTGAAAAGGCAAGGGCTTAGGTTGGTTAGAGTGCCTAAAAAAGCAAAGGTTTAGAGATGTTGGAGTGCCTAAAAAGACAAGTGGGAATTCCTTGGGTGCTTGAACCTATTAGGAGGTCGTGAGGTCAAGTCATCCGACCTACAATATTTCGGAGGGTTCCTTAAATGAAGGTAGCTAAGAGGGCAATCAATCGTCTTCCATATTATGGGAGTTCTCTTGGACATCAAGGTTAGCAAGGTTACCCAAAAAGGTCGAGGAACCGACCTCTTAATATAGGAGTTCCTTGGGCATCTACGCTGGCAAGGGTACTTAAGAGGGTCGGGCATCTATGCCAGCAGGGGTACCATGAAGGTGAGTAATCAATCCTTAATTAGTTTAAGAGTACCTTATATATTCCAACAAGGGTTCCTTAGATATTTGTACCAGTTCAAGAGTTCCTTAGATATTTGTACCAGCAAGGGTACCTAAGAGAGTCAAGCATCAACCCTCCGCTGGTTCAGGAGTTCCTAGCGGGCCTGAAAAAGCCCATGACTGGAGCTGATCGCCGTCGATTTTTCCAACACTTGCAAGTCGTCCTTCTAGCGCCTCTATTCCCCCACTTTCATTATTAAGGAATCGGCAATGAAGTCAGCGCATGAGTGGGGCTCCCAAGGCTTGTATAAGAACTGTTTGTCTCGTGAAGTTCTCAATTTATCTCTTAGCAAAGAAAATAATGTACAACAAGCAGTTGAAATTCATGACAACGTAAAAGAAAAAGAGGGGGAGAACTCAACTCAAATTTGGACTTTTGGGTGAAAGTGTCCATCTCGTATTTAGAATTTGTAGTGGCTCGAGATGCTTGGCAAGGTACTGCTCATCTCGAGTAATAATGAGTCATTGCAGCTCAGGTGTCCTCTCCTCAAGTCGGTTATTCTGCCGAAAGAGCCCATATTAGCGTATAGGGCTTGGTCATGACAAGTTAAGCTCAGATCTAGACTTAGTGAGGTGATAGCGGGTCGGTTCTGCTACGTTTCATGAGCATTCAAGCCTGTTCAATGCTGTTCTGCTCGTTCAAGTAGTACTTAAGAAGGCATGTCGTTCACAGCTTGAAAATTCCAACTCGGGTCCCGAAGTGTAGCTCGTTTGCGGACGGCTTGGGTCGAGCGTACATGCTACGACTCGTGTTAAGACATATAGGGGGTATACTTTAGAGTATCTAGTGTTGATCTATTCAAGTGAGCTTAGACTTTGGCATGTAGTTTATGAAGAAAAAGTCAAGACATCCGAGAGGAGCTACATTCCATGAAGTGCTCAAGCCATGTTCAAGCTGCTGGCTACTGCAGAATACAGATCGGGCAAGCATGGTAGCTCGGATTCGGCAGCAGTTCAGCTTGGTTTACTATGTTACTATGTTGCAATGGGCTGCTCTCGTATCATGGAACTTAGATCTGGCTGCAAATGAATTGCAACTCGATTTTGAGCTTTTAGAGCGAAATAGTCTAGCTCGGTAGTGGGCTTTATGAAGTGGTCCGGCTCCGTCTTGGAATTGTTGAGCTGCTCGACAAGTTGGTGAATAGTGCGGATTTGATGCTGCAGTAAAGCTGCTGTAAAGTAGAGCTTGGACCAGTGCACTGTGGTCGACGTTCGGGTATTGCTGTTCGGTTTGAACTGTCCCTATCACTCTGGTTTTATCTCAACTTGGTGCTCGGAATTGAAGCTTTCACGTAGGTGTGCTACATGCTTTCATCGGGCATGCTGGGATCTACCGATCCAGTGTACCGCTTTTGTCGATTAAAGCAAGCTGCTTATCGATATATGTAGAGCTCGGGGTGACCGATGCGTTTCTTCATTTGGGTGGACTTTGTGAAAAACCACGGCAGCTCATCTTTAGTATTCAAAGCAAGTCATCTTGGTGTTTAAACAGTTCAGCATTGTATAGTGCCATAGCAGCTTGGCCTTGCGGGTTACTTAGAAACCAAAAAGCTGTTCAGTAACTTCATATATTATATTCCTGTAAGCAATTGACTTAACATTCTTTGAGTTGATCTTTGTAGTCGCAACCAGAATGTGCGGACCCGAGCACTGCTGTAACGAGCATTACTGCAAGGTGGCTGTGTCGTGGATGGAAGTACTGTAGCGAGCACTGTTGATGCGCGTGGATAGAGGATTTAAGGTCGTAGGGCTGCCATATAGTTGTAGTCAAGGTCATGGAGTCAAGGGGTGTAGTTCGGAGCTCCTTGTGTAGGTCAGCAATTTGAATGCTTATGATTCGAGCAGATCCAAGACGCATTGAATTTCTGTTTTCAGTTGAAGTGGACTGTGTAGAGCTCGAGGATGCATGACAATGTGTTCACATCCTCCGCTGTTGCACATGTCAGCTCAGTTCAAGCTTCCGTCTTTCTTGACTTCAACTAGTTCTCGTGTCCTATTGCTCTCATAAAGTTGCTTCGTAGGATAGTTGGGGAGAGGATCCGCTCGACATACATCATCTGCCACTGTACTTTGCCGTCGTCTAGTTAGATTTGGCTAAGGGTCAACTTAAACTGCCATTATTTGGTATGGTTGGTGTGGAAGGGTTTGATTATTTAATAGAGATGCCCCTACTCGGTTATTATAGAGCTCAGGGTCTGCTATGGTGCTCTTCTGTTGCTGCTCGCAGCTCGACCGAAGTGGATCTGCGATGATGTAGCCAATTCGGTGAACTCCTTAGCTGCTCAAATCTTCGGCCGAATTGATCTACTCGTAGCTGCTGTGCCCAACTAGGTTAATTATTGATTGTGTGTGAGCTTATGTCGCGATGGTGGATAACTCCGCAATGCTCGATGGTGATCGGATATGCATCGTTCTTCTTTCAGTACAAGTCGTTAGGATGCACTGTCATGCGTGCGTCAAGTTCGGCTTCAAAGAAAATGTGATATCTAAAGAAAACTTGTTGCACGTGTTAAGCTTTAATGGCCTGCAATGTGTTCAGGTTAGTGTTCCCTTTTTTTTTCTTTTTTTTTTTTTTTAAGCAAAAACAGGTTTGCTTGGCAATTCATCGAACAAACGGCGGAGTGTTAGGTGAGATATAGTATTCATCATTTGTTAGAAAATTTCTTGCCTTGTATGCCGTCGCCGTTTATATTAGGGTTAAGGAGAAACCCATGTGTTATGTCCTCGAGGACTTGATTGGAAATTATCCCGGCAATCTGCTCGTTTTTTACTGGTTCTAGAAACATGGAGTATGAGATCCTTCGGCATGTATGATGATCCTTCGAGGGTACAATTCCCTCATATCAAATTACTAATCTTCAATGGCGTATGGTATACTATACAAGCGAAATGATAAATAGTCCATTTTAACTACCTTGAGATATGCAGCCAACATGTAATAGTGACTACATACACAAAATTCATCCAAAGCATTGCTAGCGTTGTAGATTAGTATCAACACATAATCCAATATATATTCAACATTACAATACTTAATATATTAAAAAATTATAAACCTTAATGGTGAAACTTAATCCTTTCATTTATCTAAATTATTATAAGCCTATTAAATTTATAAATGTTACTAAAATGGTCAAATGATCTACCTAAGGACAAGTGATAGGGGTAGTCGATCACCCTAATTAGGGTCTTTTATCTTCTCCCTATATATTTCACTTAGGTTAACCCTAAGCTTTTAGCAAGTTGACATTAACTTTGAAAAACACCATTTTCAAGGTCTAAAGGGGTCAAAATTAATCTTTCAACACAGGTTTTCTTACTTTTTTTTTTTAAATCTAATCTTAGTTCTCACATGTCCTATCTCCAAGACACCCAACTTTATACATCATTACCACTAAATCCAATTAATACTAACCATCCTAATACATAAACATTTATTCATAAATCATATTAATAACATGATTTTATTAATCCATATTCAATCTTAGCATTAATCAAGCTAGGGCTTTAGATAATCTCCTAATTGATTATGGATCTAAAAAGATAAAATGTTTAAGGAAAAGGGAGTTCAATTACTTGCCTTGAAAAAACCATGAAGAAAATCAATCTTCCACAAATGGTTCTTTTGAGACCAATAATTTTATCAAAAAAAAAAAATCTAGTTAAAATTCTACAAGTTAATAGCCTACTAGGAAATAATGGAGGATTTGATGTGGAATTTGACCTTCTTATTGGTATTTTGATGATTCCTTACTAGTTACTAATCTCCTTAAATACATAGAAAGAGATTTTTTTTCTTTTTCCTTATATCAGGACACTTATCAATTCCCACTTAATAATATAGAGAAGTGAAAAGCTTGTAAAGATTTTATCTTTGTAAGGTGAAATACACACTACAATAGTGAAATTGTGCATGAGATTGAGAGTAAAATGATGCCGCATAACTATTGACAGAGAGGTGGCAGCAAGTTGTTGGAGAAAAAGGGAAATGGCATAACCTTAGGTGAGGAAAGAGGGAGAGAGAGGTAAGGTTTTACTTTTCTAATAAGAAGATCAAAGAGTTTTGGTACATATATCGAGGAGAAACCTTAAAGATATGGCCCTTATCTTTTAAATGAATATCATGGATTTTGATTTCAACTAGCAAAGCCTACAAAGCTTTTAATAAAACTTTCTTAAATGATTGAATAATCTATTAATATAAAGCTCTCATAAAAATTTTGATATTTTAGATGATGTTCCCTTAATAAAAAAGATATATTTCAAAAGAAAGATCACACTATAAACTCTTAGCAAATTTAAAAGGTAAGATAAAAGTTGATATATTGAATATAGAAGGTTTAAAAACAAAATGTAGAAGATACTATAGAATCCAACGTGGGAGCTACAATAAAACCTCAAGTAGTAATTCTCAATCTTTTTTATCTTGACAATTCAAGAGTTCTTATCTAAAGAAATAAATAATAGGAGATGTCTAAAGTTGTATAAGAATAAGCTAAAATATATTTGAGGAAATTATAAATAACCCCCCAATATTTTGACATCAGTGTAGATGCGCTTTAGAGCATATAATATAGACTTTGACATTCTCTAAACTCGTCTAGTCTGCAAAGTAGCTAGTTAGAGGACATTTATTTATCATATAAAAGGTTAAAATTTAGGTAATGATAAAGTATACTTTAATAAGTATAAGGATCTATACTAATATCGAAGTTTATGAGGATTATATACAATATCTTATGATTATTTGTTAATTGATAAGAGTTTAAATAGTATTAAATTACATTTTATAAGTTTAAAGGTCAAATTTACACTAATGTCAAAATTTAGAAAGGTCATTTGCATTTTCTTTCCAAAGTATTAAAAAGCAATTCTCTTCATTATTTGATATAAAGCTTAAAACAATAGGAGAAACTTTAAAAGATAACAATTGGATTGATACAATGTAATAGTATTAAAGTAGTTAAAAAATGCACTAAGATAAATCGGTATTGGCACAATATGGGATTTAAAAAGAATGAAGTATGAATTAAAAGTTATAAGATTATTACTAGTATATATATGTTTCAAAAATCTTAAATTGTTTCAAATGTATGTTAAGAGCCTCTTTTTAAAAATAGATGAATTCGTAAAAAAAATAAGTTTATGTTAAATAACCTCCTCACTTTGATGATCTATCGAATGAAGTTTACATTTTTTACTTACAAGAACCATTAATAGTACGTTCACTTCATGGAATTGGAATTTTATTCCCTACTCATTCTTTATTAAAACGTTTATCTGGTTTTTTGTTATAAAATCGTAATTTTGTAGGAATTTTTATTTCTTAAAATTAAGTAATAGAGATTTTTTAATTTAATTAAATAATCATAATTCCTCATCATTATCACCACAACCACCATCATTAGTACCACCATTGCCGTTGACTACTGTTACCGGCGCTGACTACTATTACTGGCGCTAACTACCACCACCACCATCGCTACTGCTACCATCGCCCACCATCGTAGCCATCACCACCACTATCGCCATCACTGTCAACCACTACCATTGCTGCTACCACTATTGTAACTATTAACATTACCATCGCCGTCGTCGTTGCCATCGCCACTATTATTGCCGTTGCCGTCGCCGCTATCAATCATTGTAGCTACCGCTACACTACTACTATCATCACCACCAACTATTACTGTCGCCATCACCACTAATCACTGTAGCGACTGCCATTCACCACCGTTATCGTTGCTGCCGCCACTTATTATTTTATGATTAGTTGAAAATGAAAATGAAAATGAAAATGGGTCGGGGATAATTTAATCATTAAAGTTATATTATATATTTATTCTTAAATTACTTATAAATCTAACTAAACCAATTCCATTCCCTTTCATTATATTTCATGAAGCGAAGGAGCTGTAAGTGAATTTTTAGTAAGCAACGGTTTTAATGAGCAATTTTGAAAAGAAGTTGTAATAAAGTTAAGTGAGTGAATTAGGATGCTACTATAAATGGTTACAATGGTTTTAAGCTGGGTTTTGAATCTAGATTTGATAATGGAAAAAATATAAATAACATCTCTAAACTTTGACCTTATTGTAAATATATCCTTGAACTTTTAATGTTTATTTTAATATATTATAAACTTTAATAAATTGTTAAATAATTTTTAAAACTTGAAAGTAACCTCTTTAAACTTTAATTTTGATTTAAAAATACCCCTTAAACTTATTGAGATGTACTTTAACACCTCTATATTTTGGTTTTAATACGTTTCTTATATATATATAGAACCACTAAAGCAAATGCCGTTAATGTTGCTATTTATTGTATTTTCGGGAGTATAAAACACATTTTGTTAGATGAACAATATATATGCAACGATATTAAAGTTTGTAAAGGTTAATTGCAATTTCACCTTTAATGTCGGATTCAATTTTCTAATTTGGTGTCAATGACCTGAGTGTCTAGCCTCGAGATCCTCGGGAGTGTATTTATATTTATTACCTCCACCTTAAATAACCTTCTGATGGGCTTGAATCGAGTTGAAACTTAAAGAAGCACTTGGAATAGAAGTTGGGCTCGTATCTCCAAACCTGGTGGAAGTTGAGCAAGCTGAAGCTTTGGATTTTCATGTCTGGTTTGATTTCTATAATTTGATGTCTCAACTAGATTGAATCGAACCACTTAATAGCCACTAACAACCAAATCGAGATATTCAACACTGAACTTTAAGTTCAATTCCCTTAACACTTATGCAAATATGAACGTTGTATATCCATTTATTAATTTCATTGCTTGAATTATTATTAATTATTAGAGTACACTGGATTATTTGGCAAAAAGAAAAAAACCCACATAAGAACGGCAAAAGTAATGGAATACAAAATCAAATACCCCGCCTCTGATCTCAGATTCGCTGTTCATCATATTTTCCCACTCTCTGTTCCTAAAGCCCGTATCTGAATACCACCATATTTACCGTCCGATCTCTCTTCGATCCACGTGGCAAATCCTAATAGATGCTCCTCAGACGTACCAAATCACCGCACAGATTTCTTCTCTTTTTTAATTAATTGCTAAAAGACATAAGCACAGAAGAGACTGGTAGGTAGCTTACGTAGCCTCTTCGCTCCATTGCTCTCTCTCTCTCTCTCTCTCGCGCGTCCCTCGGAAGGTACGTCTCGTTCGCGTTTCGTTTTGCCAATCGAAACCCAACCCCCCAAAAAAAATAAATAAAAAAACAAAACAAATACTGTAATTCTCCTTTTCCTTGTATCGAATTTCACCATCTAGGGTTTCCCGATAATCGAATATTCACTCAGTACATATAGGCCTTACCTTTATTCGTTAGTTAATTCAGTTAAAGTAAATGCCTGTTAGTCTCGTCTGTTCTTGATAGTTGACTGTACGGATGGCGAACTCTGCCGTTAGCGAAGAAGATGCCGACGCCGTCCTCAGCGACGTAGAGGAGGAGAATCCGACATCAATCTCGATCAACGAACCGTCGGCAGCCGATGTCTCCGTAGAGAGATTCCGTGAACTTGTGACCGAGCTCGATCGCGAGAGGCAAGCCAGAATCGCGGCGGAGAGTTCGAAATCGGAGTTGCAGGTTTCGTTCGGTCGACTGAAAGCACTGGCCCACGAGGCGATTAAGAAGCGAGACGAAGCTTCGCGGCAAAGAGACGATGCGATCCGTGAGAAGGACGAGGTTTTAAGTTTGAAGGAGGAGATTAGTGTGGAATTGGATGATGCAATTAGGGCAAAAGATGAGATTTCGAATCAAAATGATGAAATTGCGAAGCAATTGGAGGAGCTAGGGAAAACGAAAGATAGTTTAAGGTCTGAGATTGAGAGTGCAGCGCATATGTTAGTGACTGGAATCGAAAAAATATCAGGAAAAGTTAGTAACTTCAAGAATTTTGCTGCCGGAGGATTGCCTAGATCACAGAAATACACGGGCTTGCCAGCCGTGGCTTATGGAGTGATTAAAAGAACTAATGAGATTGTTGAGGAGCTCACGAGACAGTTTGATTCCATCTTGAAATCAAGGGACCAGACCAGGGAACAAATGGAGCAGAGAAATTACGAGATTGCCATTGAGGTATCGCAGCTTGAAGCTGCAATTAGCGGATTGAAAGAAGAGGTTGCAAAGAAGAGCAGTGCTTTGGAGAGTATGGAGAGAGATTTGAGTGAGAAGGATGTTAGGGTAGTGAGTGTTGAGAGAGAGATGTCGGAGAAAGTGCATTCATTGGAGAAGGAAAATGTGGAGTTGAAAGGGTTAGTCGAGGAGTTTGATGGTAAGGTTAGAAGTTTAGAGTCCCGAATCGAAGCACAGAGACCATTGATGATTGAACAGTTGGATTTTGTGTCAATGGTCCATGAGAGGGTCTGTAGTATTATTAATGCTGTGGATTCAAGTAATTTGGATCAGTCAGAGTTGGCTGATTCCTTGTTTCTCCCACAAGAGACTGACTTTGAAGAAAATGTACGTGCTTCTTTAGCAGGGATGAAATCCGTGTATGAGTTAACTAGGATTGCCCTTGAAAAGACTAGAGATCTAGTAGATGAAAAATCACGTGAAGTGAGAGATTTAAATGAAATGGTTGATAGGTTGGTCAAGGAAAAAGAGCAAATTGGATCATTACTTCGAAGTGCATTGTCAAAGCGGATGGCATTAGATTCATCGTCAAAAAAGAGTAAATTGTTTGAAGTTGCAGAGAATGGTCTTAGAGAGGCTGGGATAGATTACAAATTTAGCAAGCATGTTGGGGAGAAAAAGGTTGCAAGTAATAATAGTGAAGTGGAAGGCATGGAGAAGGAGGAGGACGAAATATATTCGCTGGTTTGTATCTGCTTCTTTCAATGAGCAGAATTTCTTATCTTAAGGAGTATCTGTCTTGGTTTTTTATTTCTCTAACTCTAGTTTTCTTTGCTTTCAAACTTTACAGGCGGGTGCTTTGGAGAATATTGTTAAGGAATCCCAGCTTGAGATCATTGAATTGCAACATTCAATGGAGGAGCTGAGGTACCTTCCTTTTTATTATGAACTGCTATTGCCTTTCACATTGGTTTAGAGCTGTTATTTATTTGGAAAAAGATGACCTGTGTTTTGGTACTTTTGTAAAGGTAAAATGTGATGCTCATGACCTGAACTTTGACAGAACTTTTAACTTGTCAAATTATATATCTAATGGAAAATTTACTTGCTAGCATTACTACTTGACATATCTCTCTCTCTTTTTATTATCTCTATCATCACTTCTATATCACCTAAATCAATGATAACCCTAAAACACTTAACCTACACGATAACTTATCCAAAAAGAAATGGACACACTCACAATACAATAGAAGAAAATCATCCCCCTATTTGCAAAATCTCTTTCTGCATACAAACCCATAAGAAATAGGGAGTTTGTGGATCAGTTGTTGAGTAACCAAATGGAACCCTAGCTGCAGGCTCCATGAACAAACTATTAATCCAAGATATGACCCTACCGCTGATTTTTCTTGCATTGTCATCAAAGCAAGGGCACAGAACAGTGAATCAATAGTATTGATGAAGGCCCAATGGATGGAAACCTGTTTGTTTTGTTCCCTATGAAATGAAAATTTATCAGCAGTATCTTTTGAACAAGAATGTTGTGAAGACCTGTAACATTTGACCTCATGGTAGTCATTTACACCATCATGACCCCCCTGTTGCCCTTTGCATCATCAATCCAGATAGGATTATATCAAATAGCCTCTTTCTGGTTCTAAAATCAAACCTCTCTGATTTTGATTCAACAAATTAAGAGCAAGTGTTTTCAGTATTGAAGCAAATGTGTAACAGAGTGGTTGCATTTCTTGAAAGCTTTCTACAGATGGTGACGTTGTTTGCCGTACTGCTTCATTAATAAATTTAAGATAGTGGAGATGAAAAATGGCTTTATGAGCCAATGTGTTAGACTAGATATTATCTGCAATAGTGTGGTATACTGCAATGTTCATAAGAAGATCCTGCCCAAACAAAGACAAGCTTAAATCTGCTCCTGGATTTTAGGGTTTTGGTTTCTCTCTTTAATTTTAACCAGAGGCAACAGTTATTTGGGGTTAGGTTATCTTTGTTTGTTATTTGGGGTTTAGGTTTTCTTCCAAGTTTGTAAAGAGAGGAAGAGTTGTATATTGGGAATGATTTTCATGAGTAGGCTAATTATTTTTTTGGAAAGTTACAATGAGTAGGTTACATGTTTTAGGGTTATAGTTGATTTAGGTGATGTGGATTCTCGATTGTGATAATACGTGTGACATGGACACGTGATGTGGTGCTTAAATGGCTTAATCCACATGATTAATTCAAAGAAATATGCATGTCATTATATTATTGGTCATAAATTATGATAGGGATAATGGATGGGGACGAAAAATGACAAGTAGCCAAACTAGCAAGTAAACTCTTAAATGTGTTTATAATTTGACAAGTTGAAAATTGAGGTGTGAAATTGTAAAGACTGTTAAAGTTCAGGTAGTGAGTACAACGTTGTCCCTTTTTGTAAACAATTGCCTATGTTTTGATTTTTAACAAATATATAACCTATTTCCCTGTTTTGTTTTAATGATAAAAAGGGTACACGTGGCAATTTTTTATTAGTTCATAATATTATTAAATTGATTTAGTTATATAGTATAAATAAAAATATAAACAAAAAAATTACCAAGAAAAGAGAGGGAGGGGGAGTTAGAAACCCTAGGCCATTTTCTTGCTACCTCAAGGCTGGGGGTGGTTCACCTCCTCCTTGGGTCGCACTTTTTAGAGACTTTGGATAGCAAAGAGGATGAGGTAGTGAAGGGAACATGTAGAAAGATGAGCAATAAAAAGGCCTCAAAACCTCTAAGGCCACCAAAGGGTCCATCACTAGATGCTGCTGATCAAAGAGATTGCCGAACCTGTCATTTTAAAGTGTGCTAGGATAAAGTGGGTATAGGCATTGAAGAAGTTAAAATGGCTAACTCACCGTCATCTTCATCAAGCAACAATGTGATTGCTATGGTGTTCACTGTTCTATTCTTTTTTGTGATTTTGTTTGACCATAAGGATTAACATGAGATTTCTGTTTTGGCATATTGCTCTACTGGATTTAGGGCAGAGTTGAGGTTACATAAAGAGCACCTAGAGGCACAGGCAAAGGAGATCAGCCTCAGAAAGCAACGGATAGAAGAACTTGAAGAGAAGGAGAGGATTGCCAATGAAAATGTGAGTTTCTTGGTCTGATGTTGCATTACCTCATCCCTTTCCGATTCACTGAATTAAGTACTTCCAGTCTTAGTTTTGTTTGGTCACGTGGCGAATTTTCTGCTGAGATTCACAAGCATTGAATGGCTAAGCAGTCATCAAACTTCATTTCTTTGGTTGGTAGGGGAAATTGACACAGCTTTTTCTTCTTATTCTAGATTGAAGGGCTTATGATGGACATTGCTACTGCTGAAGAAGAAATAACAAGATGGAGAGATGCGGCAGAGCAAGAAGCTGCTGCTGGAAGAGCTGTTGAACAAGACGTTATGGCACAGGTTTACCATCTGATCTAATCTCGATCACATTCTTAGTTATGTGAATATCATGGTTGCTATCAGAACTGTTTGCAACTATGCACTTCTATTAATTTTATGCCATGAGATGGTTTCGTGCACTGAAAACTACAAGAAAATGTAGGTACTATCAATCAAATTTAAATACTCGTATACATCTAAAAAGAGTTTTACAACATCACTGATCCTTGTTGAACAGCCCTATTTTCCCCCAATCCCTTGGCTTGAACATGCCCAACTAAAGCTTGTGAGTACCAGGGATTCAAAACCTTGTCGCACACCAATAATAAAATTGCAACTGAGGAGAAGAGATGGTGGCCGATTTCACTTGTTCTTTTTTGGAAATTTTCTGATGTTTGAAGAAATATTCACACCCATTAATCCAACCAAAGGATCCACAGTTCCATTAGATTCAGGAAAATCCAATCTGGGGAATGTAGGCATTATCCTTTTTCTAACTCACTTGTTACTGTGAATATCCTTTCCTTAACTCACTTGTTACTGCACATTCCATCACCCGCACCGCTTCTGTTGTTGCTGGTGTCCTCATGTTCAGCCTCCCATTTGCCACGTTCATATCTCTCCAGATAAGAAGTTAAATTGGGTCCACGAGCTGCTGCTCTCCAAGTTGCAACAAACTCTCCTACATCAGCAAGAAAGCTTCAAATTGCTGCTGTAGCATTTTACTTCATTTATTAAGAATGGCTTTGATACCAAATTGCTACATGTTCAATTTAAGTTAAATTTTTGGGCTTCATCTAGAGAAAACTCTTTTCAGGGCTCAATTAAGGAGAGAACCCTGTGATTTCTTAAATAGGGGTGTTCTAGATTTTTCTTGGTAGAAAAATAAGCTACCATTCATCTTTTATGCAATTTACAGCAAGCCAAATGGCAGTTGCACCATGTACCACTACCCTACTTTCACTCTCTTTCTGATAATCACCCATATGACACACTAAATGACCTTCTTCACACACATGAGGCTGCACACATACATGGCATATAAACCAGCTCTAAACTTATACACATGCATACACTGACCCAGTAGACATGACATCGAAGCATATGTAATCTGACACATCAGCTTAGTTCCACTCCAGCAAAACAGAAACAGTTATTCCTAATGGATGATGCTACTGCTATTGCTTGTCTCCTACTTGCTTCTTGCGGCATGTGTAGACATGCTTAAAAGGAGTAATTTGCTTCCTAACATTGAGCTAAAGAGAGAGTGGACAGGAGTGTATTGAGATGATGTAGTATAGTGAATGGGAGACGAATCAGTACTATTTCCTGGGGGATGTAATCTTGTAATAGGATGCGACAATGTAGTGGAAGAAAAGCAACAGATCCTTTTGATCGGTCAGAATCAATGCAAAAGGGACATGCTGAGTGCTATGTAGCAAACTTCCAAAGCAATTTGGCAAAAATAACGGGGTTATTTGAATTGCAACTGTAGGGACTTTTTTTGCTTGCAATGAAGGTGGAAATGTGTAGTAAAGACTAAAGCTTTAAAGAGAAAATATTGGGTCTATGGGATGTGGGCCCATGTCTTTTGGCACATTACAGTAGGCTTTTGCTCTGTGTTTTTCTTCAGCTGTGTAAGCTTCTTGTAGTTCAGGTTGTGGTTCAAAAGAATGTCAGACAAACATATGGCATTGGGCTGTTGGCTGGTTGGATGAAAATGTTGATCCACCATTGTTGGATTCTCATTGAGGGCAAATTTTAGTAATAAAACTTGACCAAAAAAATTTAGTAACAAAAGTAAGTCAAAATCCATTAGTAGGGTCTCTATGTCTTTTATTAATGGGCCAATATGTTATTGCCATGTGGCAAGTCAATTAGAGGTATTAGGCATAAATGGAGAGAGGTAGTGGGAGTCATTCTAGGGCATCATTACTTTCCATATCAGATTTCAGGAACTTATAACTCTGTGCTGAGGGGCACCTTTCCCTGCTTTCTTAGCCCTAATTCTATCAAATTAGAGTTTGTATCCTTCCATTACGATCGTAATCAATATATTCTGGTTGGTAATATAATGTCAAGTGTGCACCACATGGCCCAACTTTAAAAATAAAATAATATCTGTGATGTCAATTCAATGAAGTCATTGATCGAATATTTTTAGAAATGTTTAGTGTTGGACTGATAGAATTGAATGATTTAGGACTGATGTTATGCAACCTCAAAATTTGTCTAAACTCTAGGCTTCATCAAGATGATACTGAGACTGACATATGAATTCAAGTGGTATGCAAACTCTACTGGCCAAAGTCCAAATGGTGGTTCAGGACATTGAACTTTTGAAATAAGCTTCTCGATAATTTCTACGTACTCCTAAAATGAAGGGGGTCATTGCTGCTAAGAAGCCCTCTTCCTATGCAGCATTATCAGGCTAGTAGTTCTATCCATGAAAATCGTTATTCATTTCATATTTATAGCACTAAAGGGTCGATTTCAGTTGTCATGTCTGGACATGGCATGGGAGTAATACATGAATGGATTTTTCTATTGTCACTCAACATTTTCTACCCATTCAATTTTGCTGGAAAACCTACTAGTGAAGATCGTGTGACAGTGCAGTCAAAATTAGCCGCTTGTGCTGGGTCTTAATTTCGAAGGCACATCTTTGTCCTCTATTTGGATAATACGAAATCATCATGGAAGATTTTGTAAAATAATATGTTCAGGACAATCGTCAGGGTTTGGGCTCAGAGTATTTGTGGGCTCGATGTTGGGCATAACATTAAATAGACTATGACAAACCATGGCTTCCTAAATCATGAAAAGTGGAGGACCCTGGATAGGAAATGTTAATAGAATCTTTAACTGATATCGAGATTTCAGTCACTTTAAAAAGATAAAACAGTACTCAAACTGAAGATTGATATGTGACTGAAGACCCACATAAAGAGCAGCAAAAAGTGGTAACTCGAACAGAAAAGTTAAAAAAGGCAAAGTGTACTCTAAATAGAATTTTAACAAAATCATTAACAGATATAGATATTTCTTTTCAGTCGTTTTAAAAAGATGGAGTACTCAAATAGAAAATTAGTATTTGAAGACCCAAATAAAAAATAGCAAAGAGCAATGGACTCGAACAGAAAGGTTAAAAAAAAATGAATGACTCAAATAGAAAAATAGTAAAAGGTGGAGAACCATTTTTCTACTTTTCCCTTTATTATTTTGATGGAGTTTACATGACAGATGAACAGCTAATATTCTATAAATAGGATGCTTCTTTTAGTTTCACAACCAGATTACTGCAAGAGTAACTCTGAAACTGGTGTGGCACACATTTTTGTACTTAAAGAGATGCATGAAATGTGGAAAATCAAGAAAATAAATGCAAAAAAAGAAAAGATGAAAGACTGGTCTGGTCTCTCTGTTGTTAGGCTACGCACTTCTGTCTTTTTCTTGTAGCTCTAATGTTTATACTGGCAGTATGATGGATTCATTCATGTGCCTGCAGCTGTCAGGTCTCAAGAAAGAGCTAGAAGAAGCCAAGCAAGGCATTTTGGAATCAGAGAAAAAGCTTAAATTCAAAGAAGAAACTGCAGCTGCCGCAATGGCTGCTAGAGATGCTGCAGAGAAGTCGTTGCAGTTAGCAGACTTAAGAGCATCGAGACTAAGGGAAAGAGTAGAAGAGTTGACACGTCAACTTGAGGACTCTGAAACACGGGGGGGCGCCAGGAGATCCCAAAATGGACCTCGGTATGTATGTTGGCCTTGGCAATGGCTGGGGCTGGACTTTGTAGGAATTCACAGATCTGAGACACAGCAGGAGAGCTCAAATGAAATGGAACTTTCTGAACCTTTCCTATGATACTATATGTTTACCTTCCGTGTAATTATATTTGTTTTATTAAGTGGAAAGGTATAAAAGAACGGAACGCATTTGATTCTTGCAGTTCCATACATGTTCATCTGCTTTTCTTTTGATTTGCAATTAACGGTTTGATGCACCAATGCTCATAAATCTGGCTGACACATGGAAATGATTTGCGTTTGAATATGAACCTTTTTGCAATGCCACTTTGTCTCTCATATTGTTTCTCTTATGCAAAGGACAGTTTTGGTTGTTGGGGATGTGGGTTCTTGGTGAACACTGTTTCATTGCGACAAAGGGTACTAATTAGCAAAGATTACGGCTGTTTGGTACAAATGTTTTTACGAGTGGTCAAACCCAAAAGCAACGGCAAAACGTGTGTCTTCAGCACAGGCAGCTTCTAATTGCAAGTATGACTAGTCTTGATTACTTCTTGTTTCAGTTCAAAGAAGGTGATAACAGTTTCACATGTATGAATATTTTGGTGTATATGGACATTATTTGCTCGGTTTTAATCGAGTGCTATGCCTTTGTTTTATTAAGAAATAAAAAGTCAATAATTTCTTCGTCCTTGGTAAATTCGTTGATACATTCTTCCATTTGAGGGCAAACAAAGACCTAAGGTGGGGATAGTTCATGGGACAAATTCATGCTAATATTTATATCTTCAATTGTTTAATTTTTATCGAATTTTGGTGAATGTTATTCATAATATTAGCTTGCTATGGCTTAATTCAATTCGTAGGAGTAAAAGATAATAATCGTGGTAGAAGTCGGAATATATTATTTCCAACAAGGATTGGAACGAAATTAGAAGTCGTCATATACAAAATGGGCAAAATTTTCATCAGGACAAGTGGAAAAATAATAATTTGAAGTTGAATAATTAGATATCTTTTAATCTAGGAGTTGTAGTAGAAGATTAAATGGGCTAATTAGACTGGAGAAGGGCCGTTGTCGTTGTCTTGTAGGGTAAAGAATGGTCTTATACCTTAAGGTAAAACTTTTTATTTCAGCTTATCTATAGGCGACGAAAGCTCCTAGAGTCTTTTCGTAGGTGTATATAATTTCATTAGATAAAGTTTTCCTCTTTAGTTTAATAATAATAATAATAATAATAATAATAATAATAATAATAATAATAATAATAATAATAATAATAATAATAATAATAATAATAATGTATTCACGCTAATTACATAGCATGAATAATAGGGAAAGGGGGAAAAAAAATCCATTGTGAGCAAATAACTCATTTGGCAACACATATTTGGTGGCATATAAATAAGGAAACACAATGCAGTTAGGAAATAAATTTGGCACGTCTTGATCTGCTATAAATCAAAAAGTGATTAAATTCGTTTTGTTTTATATTACTGAATAAAGGTATATGCAAAAAGGAGCCGAAGCAGTGCACTCAGCGAACCCAGATCTTCTTATAATTCTTTCAGGCCTAAGCTACGACACAGATCAAACCCAATCTGCAAAGCTAACATTCACCGGAAAGCTAGTATTTGAAGCGCACTGGTACTCGTGGTCATACTTCGGTAAGGGCGAGTGGACAAGTGGCAACGCCAGCCTGGTGTGCATGAAGGCTGAAAACATTCTGATGAATAGAGCAGGATTTTTGATGCAGCGAGGATGGCCACTGTTTGTGAGTGAATTTGGAGGTGACCTAAGTGGGGCCACTCAAGAAGACAATAGGTATTTGGACTGCTTTCTTGCAACTGCAGCTAAGCTTGATTTTGATTGGGCCTTGTGGACTCTAATGGGAAGCTATTACATTAGAGAGGGGAAAGTTGGAATAGATGAGCCTTTTGGGCTATTAACTAAGGACTTCTCAGCAGTAAGGAATTCCACCTTCTTGCATAGGATCTCTGCTATTCAACCTCCATCTCAAGGTAGAGTAAGGTTTAGTTTATTGGTTGGCAAAAAACAGAAAAAAAAAAATGTTTTGGTTTATCGCTATTCGTTTTATTTGTTTCTTAAGAAGTTGGTTTCACGTTTGGTATGAAAATAAGTTAGAAATGTGATTCCTCACTTAGAATATCATTTACTTAATATGCATGGAATACAAATACTAAGTTTACCACGGAAGAAATGGAAGTAGATGCTCTTTATTTTTAATTTTTTAGTTTTCATTAATTTCAAAATCAATAGTTGAGATTACTTTTAAACTATTCTCTAACATCATTGTGGTGTCATTTTTTTTCTTGCAATCTTAACTATTGATGGAAATCAAGGAAATGAAAATAGTGATGACTTATTCCCATAAAAATTATATGGAATAAAAAGATATAGTTAAAAGGCCATAGAATTACACAAATCTCACTAAGCACAAATGTTTCTAGAAAACAATAAAAAGCAGGGTGAGTTCCTATAACATTAAAAAATGGAACGTAAAAGATTATAATAATCTCATAAGAAGATATTCATACATGTTTGCTAAACACTATCATGTGAAGTACATTTAAGAGTCCTCCAAAGAGCATGTATATTTACATAGGTAGGGTGCTTTCCACTTATATGAAGGAGTTGAGCATATTAAATCTTGAGATACTAAATAGTATTATAGGAGGTTAGGGCGTTATAATTTAGTCACATTGCTATTGATTTTTTATTGAGATAGATTGATATTTAAATCCTCCCTCTCTATAATTGATAAAAAGAAAAAAGTATTATGGGAGAAACACATTTTTAAAAATCTTAAAAAACATACATATAGAACCATATAATTAATATATATATATATATATATAGGGAAAAGTATACAAAAGTCTTAAACATTTCACATTTTTATAAATCAATTCTTAACTTTAGTTCATTTTAGTCATTAACTTTTTCAAATCTTATTAAATAAGTTATTCTATTAACTCTATTAAATATTTCATTATTGTAAACACGTGCTAGTATATAATTGATCTACTTAAGTACAAAAAAATCCCTAACGTTTATCTGAATATACAAATCAATTCTTAATATTTATCTGTATATATGAATCAGTCTTTAATTTTTATTATTTAGTCTATTTTAATCTTTAACATATCTACGCATAATAAAAAAACTAATAGATGAACTTTTTTGTAAATTTATTAAAATATTAAGAATTAAAATTGATTAAACGAAAAATTAAAGACCAATTTGTATATACATCTAAATGTTAGGGATTTTTTTATACATTTTTATTTATATATATATAACGGGCTTAAGTCCATAGGTAAGGAACAAACAAAGAAAATATAGAAAGTCATAGGAGGACCCTCTATTAAGCTATTGGTGGTTGCGATGGGGGGTTTGGGTTGACTGACCTTTGTGTAGTTTAGCGATGGGTCCTTCGGTCGACATTTGGCTGACCGTTCTTCCATCAAGAGTTATTGGTCAACTAAAGACAAATCGAAATGCATGTAATCTAGCTCACATGTGGTCCTATATACTCGTGCATTTCTCGAAGCAAAACCACAATAGTTAAATCACAAAGACTGTTAAGTATTAAGATCGGATATCAAACGGAACATTTTAACATCAACATGCTCGCCCTGTTAGAAAATCGATCTCGTCACTTCCGCATCCATATCATGGGAGGTGGCATTTTTTGTATCATGTAATATTGTTAGATAGGGATTTGGGATGTTGGTTCGTAATGGAAAGGATTTTAGGGTTGAAAGGATGGAATCAGAATTGAATTGAGATCAATAAAAATATTTGAATATAATTTATGTTTATTTATATAGTAATAAAGTTATTCAAATTATTGAGATTTAAAAGATAATAGGTTTTTACGATTTATTTTTGTATTTCTTAGATTTACATTTATTTGATTTACATTTATTTGCTTAACAGGATGGTGCATTTTCTTTAAAAGAATATATATATTGTAACTCAGATAACCTAGTTCAATCCTATAGGAATTGGGTAGGATAATTGGATCAATTGGATTGAATCGGAATCACTAAAAAAGAGGGTCCAAGAGGCGACTTCAATCAATTTATGATTAGATTAAGTTAAACCGGATTGGATTGAGCAAGTTAACTTGAGTTTGACGATATTGATTTTATATAATTCAAAATCAAAACTAAATTAAGCAATTGGATATACATCCAAAATCTATCATCAAATAGGATACTGTATATTTATTTAAAATTTACAATCTAGAATCATGAATTGTTAAATGCCAAGGCATTCACAATTCAAAATATATGGGTTGTCTTTCCAAAAAAGATTCGATAGGCATCCAATACCTCCTCGTCTTTCCCCTCGAGATTAAATCTTTGACTCATACTGGCTCAAGCTCAATGATGTAGTTAAATTTATATACAGAAAATAAACAAATAATGAAGTAATGGAAAATGTCATCTCACATTAAAAAAAAAAAAAAATAGGGAAGAAGAAAAGAGGGATAGAGAAGAAAACACATATATTTGGAAGATGTGTCAATATAAACAATATGTCGAAAGTATATTTTTTCATAATTTTTGGGATAATATTAATTTATATGTTACCCAATATATGTCTATCGTTACATATAAGTTGTTGCCACATATTTATATATTCTTATGATGTATATAGCAGTATGATAGATACAGTTATTACTTATTAGATTATTGTTGCAAAAGTACATTATGTATTAATTATAATTTATTTTATTTTCACAAATGCTTTAATCAATTGTTGCTGCCTATAATGTTTTCAATAAATTTTATTTATTTTTCACTATCAATGCAAAGAATGGGTTTTGATATAGTTGATATTTATCTATGCAATGTGCAGGTCCAGGTTCCTGAGTGGCCTCGAACCCAATGAAACTTTTCAGAGTAGTCTAAAATGAAAAACTTATTCAGGATTTCACTTCCATTTAAAGCATCCACGAGACCATGTGCTTGGGTGCTATCAATGATGATGATGTAGGTCGGTTCAGCATTGTTTGTGGCTCGTCAACAATTGACCGGAAACATTAATTTCGAACCCATATTTTTATTTGAGATTGTTCTTGCAAATTTAGTGAGTTTTTAATGAACTTCCTGTTGAGTAAAAATCATTCCATAGAGAATGATATTAACTAAAAAGCTTTTTAGGATTCTCTCTCTATATAAAGGGAATTACTAGAAAAAAGACATTTACGTAACTAAGAAAATGTATAAGATGCTTGCTAAGTAGTTTATTATATTTGTAAAACGGAAGTGATTGGGGAGGTTAAAGTGGAATTCAAATTTTGTAGGTAAGTTATTAAGGATAGAACAATTTTTGAACAATGTGGAACATTAACTTACGTGGAGTTGATAGCAATTTCACAGGTAAGTTGCAAAGTAAAAGAACAAAAACAAATGATGAATATTATTTCATGAAGATGTAAACTACAAATTTAAAAGATATTTATGAAGTTACATATATTTATAAAATGTATAGGTTAATTACAGATAAAAAATTTGATTTTTAAGAAATGTCCTACTACAAAATATGTGATCAATTACGAGTGAAATAATTTAGTTCAACAAATATTATAAGCATTTTAGAAGTTTGTGTTAATGTAAATTACATAAACATAGAGGTTTATATGCAAAGGGATAGTTAATGTAAGTGAATATTATGAATAGTAGGAAGAAGAAAAAAAAGAATAAAGTAAATGATTGGTAATGAGAAAATAGACAAATTAAGGTAACTAACTATAAAGATTATACCAATATATAATTTATGTGATACATTTACATGGCTTCAAATGTACATTTACGAACTTTATGGATGATTATGGCCCATTTATGTGAGAATAACTTTTACATTTTGTACTTATATTTTTATGAAAATTTTATTAGGATGCTTAACATTGATTTTAGATATGGAATATCCATTTCCCATTAATTGCTATTATATAAAATATTGAATAATAACTCATGTGTTGCTGATCATGAATTCTTATTCAGTTGTTCATTTATCTTAATCATATAAATGAGAAAGCGTAACATGGGTACTTTAGTGCTAACATGCTTACGTTAATCCTACTCATCCAAAAAAGGAAAAAAAAGAAAGAAAAAAGAATGGGCTCAATATTAGATGTCACCTCCAATATGCTTATGTTGATCCCTAAAATCCTTCTATGTTTATTTAGTTGCTCAACACACTTCGCCCTTCTTATAGTCTGCTGTTATATCTTAAATTTTCAGTTTATTTCGCATCTTTTTACATCTTAATTTCACTATAACAATGATCAGCAAAGGAGATCCATCCATGTCTCCATCAAATTATTACAACATTTTTTAAGTCTATGAAGACAGTTAGAGTGAGCAACTACAATCGAATTATCCACCCATTAGCTCAAGAAACAAATCTATGACTTTAATGGCTCAAGTTGGGAGCATTAGATTACTTGTCTCCTTGTTCGCAGTTCCTGATAATGTGCCTACAATTGAAGCCAACAATGCCTACACGATTCTTGCCATTAGTAACTTAATAATGTGACTACAATTGATGTCTAGCAGTAATTGTGTTAGGTGTTGTTGACGAGAATTTTTTATTTAGTTGGGTTTTTAAACGTTCATAGGCTTATCTTGGATCTCAATGGGTCTATAACTAATGAACACAACTAAACTGGTGTTGGAGTTTGCTTTGATCCAGTTATTTTGATGCTTAAATAAGTTGTAGGAAGAGAAATTAGTGAAGATAAGCTCAAAAGAAGTGCATTAGAAGCTAAACCTCATATAGTTGGATGGAATTGGTATTTATAGATGGACTATAGAGTTTCCATAGGTTGGTAGTTGCGCCTTTAAGGTAAAAGCCATAAGATCCTTTGCTATGGATTGTCATGTCTTGACATGGTTAGGTTATGATGGCTTAAGTTTCCTGATGATGCATGAGGGTCATCTCACTATTTAATGTAGTATAGACCTTGTCATGTCTTGTTGTTAGGATATCCATTTTATGATAGTACGAATCTGGGGTATAACTTTTAGGGAGAGGTTGGTTAGATGAGGATACCCATTTCTATCCCTTTTAGGTAGGTTACACTGAGCCTCTAAGCCAATTCTCAAAATTAGCTATCAACAGGTGCATATCGTGATAATACGATAACTGCATTTTTATTTTTATTTATTTTTTACTCCTTTTCACATGAGATCGATATGTATATTGCAAGTTACAATTATACTTAGGAGATCACCTTCACCTTCTCTCAGACCATAAGCACTACAAACTCTATAATTATTACTTAAGTGAGACACCATCATTGTCTCTAATCATGATGCGTAATTCTTGAGCTATTTTTAGAAGATAGTATGGTATAAGCTAGTGTCATCTCTGAGTATTTGCCAGTAGATATGGGGCTCTGCACGTAGAAGGCTTGTAAAACAATACACTGTGAAGGGGCATCAAGAGATTATCCGGTGTGGTCACTTCAATGCTTAAGCTAGTAGTGGAGCTTTTGAGAGTAGAGAGTGCTTTAGAATAATAAGCAAGCTTAGTATGCAGAGTCTCGAGAGATTTACTACTAGGTAGTAGACTGGTATTTATAAAGGAAGGATGTTAGTAGTTGGAGATCAGTTAGTGGGAAGAGATCTTCTCTTGTAAAAGTATGGGAGAGTGGGGTCGTGGTGTTCGACATGTTCCATTTATTCTAGACATGGCCATTTAACTTTATTTAATCCTTATCTTATATGTTCCAGTCATTGTAGAGCTTATTGGGCTTGACCAATCCAAGCTTAGGGCTTAGGCCCATAAGGGCGAGCTCCAAGCTGCGAGGCATGTTGGATCTTGTCGGGCTCGAAGGGCATATGTCCAAAAAGCTCTATCAAAATTTCCCCTTCTACAATCTCATTGCTAAAGCGAAGGTAAGAAGAAGGGATATATGAGCTGCTCAAGCATGACTGATTTGACTCAAAGGGGTCTAACTTGGCGCTTCGATGCTGATGTGGTGAAGGTGTAACCCCAAGATAGAAGCCGACTGAGGTAGAGATGTCCAAGGTGGGATGGATCGAGGTGGTCAGCAGTTTTTTTGAAGGGAAGTGTCGAAGACTCGGGCGAGACTAAGCCTTGGTTGGAGTATCAGAGCAGGATACCTTTGCATCTCATTGGGTAGGCGCTTCGAGGCCATGAATTGGTCTTCTCGAATAGTTACTCATTATGGATCGAGCAACCGTGACGACATTATGTCTTTATCGTATTGACTAGGTAGAATTTGGATAAGCCCTGAAGAAACTTCTTGTCGAAGGAACTTTTTCGAACTGTGATCATTGCACGCCCATTTTCCAAGCATTAAATGTGACGTGACAGGTGTCATATTGTAGTAGACTAGCGTGTAGCTATATGTACTTTACCTTTTAAAGGTGATCATTTGATAAAAAATCTTTCTACGTGTCTATTATGCAACATTTCAAGGGATTCGTACTTATACAGATCCTTATAACCATTTGTATGACTTCCTGATACTTTGCTTATAAATAGTAGGGTCACAATGATATACTACTTTTCTATAATCTCTTTATTCTACCATTTACAAATTTTACATTTACATTAGACTTTCTTGAAAAGTTTCTTAAGCCTCTTTCTTCTTCACATATTGCGACTATGTCGAGTAACAAAGGTGAGATTGACTCATGTTCATCGGTGCATGTCTCTAGCTCTAATTTTACAATAAGCGACCCCACCTTCCTACCTAAAACAGTGGAGGATGAGGTCTCATCACTAGCATAACTTGATAAACCTATTAGGATGGTTATGGAGGTGCTAGATAAGGCCAGGGTTATTACTGTCATCATAAGGGATGTATATGTGTATGTCCCCTACCTCCTCTAAAGGATTTGTTCAGTGTTCCTGAGATCGGCAAGGGGCCTAGTGGTTGAAGGGGAAAAAGTAAACAATCTACCTTCGGTTGGATTATATGTAACTCTGTTGTTGAGGCGATCCCTAGGTAGCAGATAAGGTTGCCAAGTAGGGACGAACGGGTGGCCCTACTATCAAGGAGGCGCTTCTTGGTGCTTGAGAAGTACTTGGAGTTTGGACACGCCTCTCTCCGAGTTGCTTCGAAAAGAAATTCTTCAACTACTATCAGTGTAATCCGTTATAAGTCCTTCCTAATGAGTGAAGGGTACTGAAGGCTTTCTAGGTGCTTTATGAGTATCTGGTGGTAAGGGCTACTCCTGAGCTCTTTAGTCACTTTTACATGTGGAAGAGCATCAAGGGGTGTCTTTATCTCCAACTGCACTTGGGAAAGAAGTTGTTATACGGCCTTGTAGATTTAGTAAACGGCTAATAGGATGAATACATGGTAGTTAAGCTGCTCGAGGAGGTCAACTTCTAGACGTGGTGGATCGGATGGTCTAAATCAGGGGTGAGAAGGGACTTGGTCCCAGTAACACTGAGGTTGCCCAAGAGATCCTGGCCTTCATGGCATTGAGATACAACCAAGAGATAAATGCTACAGAGATCATAGAGAGGTATTTTGGGTATCTGATCTCCAAGCTCTTTCCCAGCATGAAGAAAGTAGTGGTGAAGAAATGGGCCAAAGGTATAGGTTCATTTCATGTACTTACGTTTATTGTGCTAGTGTTGAGGTGCTTTGTTCGGTACCTGTAGGATGGGGAGACCTTGGTAGTATTGGTCACGATGGAGTTTAATGAATGGTGGTGGTAGTTTCTTTTGGTTTCTTCTTTTCCTTTTGTAACTTTAAATTGAGATTCTTGCAAGAAAAAATTTGGTCGAGAGGATTCCTCATCCTTCTGTGGACGAATTGATGAGCTACTGCCAGGATAAAGCTTAAGACAGACCAGCCCAAGGGCAAAGTGGGACAGCTAAAGCTAGGGCCTGGGGAGACCAACTAGGCATGACTGATGGCTATTCCTCATGGGATCCCCGTCGGTATTCGAGATGAGTCATTGGATGTAAAACCCTTAGGTAGGGCTCTTCCTACCCTTGCCCTTATTCCTTCCCTTGAGCTTATTCTTATGGGGGACGAAGGCTCCGATATGGAGGGGCTTGATGTTGAGATGCTTTCCCTTTCATAGGTGAGCAAGGAGGGGATGGTCGAAGGGGCTGCCCTTCTTCTCATGATCGGCTAAAAGCATAAGGTTCTTGAAATAGCCAGAGAGCCAGGGCTCGAAACCAAGAAATAGAGAACCTTAGCAAGGGTGCCTCTAAGTTGGGGGAAATAGAATGAGTGGTCGATGGCCTATCCCCACTAGTGTGTGGACGACTTAAGGGACAAATTCTTTGATGTCTTGAACAACTTTAGGTTAATGGGGATCGGGTCGGACTAGTTCTAAGAGGTGTTGTACTCCTCTCAGGATGAGGAGTTCCTGAGGGGAGCTCTTCAGATGGAGATGAAGACGGCCAAGGGGAAGCTCTTGAGGTCAAAGTGGGAGGTCCGAGCCAATGATCTCATACTGCGGCACCGGATGCTTATCTACCAAGCTTTAATGTGGTCTTATACCTTCGATGACTGGGTTATCCTTGAGGGGCTCTCAAAGGAAGATGGGGATGACCTAATGGAGAAAGCAGGTCACTTAAGCAAGCTTATGCTACAAGTAAGTCTTTGTTACTCTTGTATTGAAGTGCTTTACTTATCGTTGTGTTAATGGTGGCCTTTGTTTTCAATTTCCAATACTACGACTGGGTACTTGTTACGCCCCGAAGTGGCAGAGTCGTAATAGCCCTGCCGTATAAACCATCCTAAGATAAAATTTGGCCTTACAACCGCTATCTTAGACCTGATCTACATAAGGCGTCCACGACTAACCCGCTTTGAAGTAAACAGTTTATAATTTAAATAAATTATTTACCTAAGAAAGTGAGGAAATACATATACACACTATAATTTAGTTAGTATAAATATCGTTTACAATATTTCTCCGTAATATATTTCCTAGTTATTATATTATTCAAAAATGAAAAATTCTAAATAAAACAAAACTTAGACCTTAAGAATATATGTTCGTTCTTCAAATATTTTTCCTCACTCCCTAGGATCCAGCATTTACTAGCTTCAAGGTAGTTATATGCCGCTTCTTAGCCAGCACCTGCATAATGTTTATAGGGATGTGAGCAACCACAGCTCAGGGAGGACTTAAAACTATACAATAAACATAACAAGGTTATCAATCAACTTATTAAGTGCGATGCATGTTCAAGCAAATGCCATCGCACGACGTTGTCCGGCCCGTCGTGAGATTAGAGAAATTGCGCCTGCTCTAATCCGGGTTGAAGAGTTGCCATTAATGCAACAGCTCAAGACCAAACCCAGGCTTGTGTAATAGAGACCTCGCTTCTCTTGCGACTACCTTGGAACCATTGTCGTCACCCTCGCCGCGACCGCCTCTCCTGTCACTTAGTTCGACTGAGGATGAAGAAGGGACCAATTGCAATCCTGCGCTATCACTTTCGAAGGGGTTGGTATTTGGCTGGAGAGTCCTAAGTTCCCCTAATGGGTTGCCATGTAGGTCCGATTATGATTATAGGTTGTATATTTGATTAGGTCTAGTTTAGGGTGATCAATCATTTCATACAAACCATACAATACATGCTAGGACAACAGACAAAATCATAGCATCATTCATAATCAAGCACATACACACATCCAACTATTTAACAAGCATAACTAAGTATAATCTTAAGCCTCCAAAATACAACAACGTATTAATCCCAACTTACTTCGACTCCTCGCTCACTCACTCGAGGTCTGATTTGCTCAGGCTATCGCCGATCATCCCTATAACACAAACGAGATTTCAGTTTTTCATATAACTGTTATAGGTTCGTTTTATCCTATAACACTTATTGTTATGTTTTGTTTTAGGTTTAATATGTTTAATTATCTAGGTCTTAAGTCTTTTATAAGTATTCTAGGTTTAGGGTTAGATTCGGGTTCGGTTTCTGCATCGATTTCTAAATTAGATTCTAGTTCGATTTCTACGTATTGTTTTATACTCGAACCCTAGAAATTCGTTTCAACTCATAATGTGAAATTAATCACATTACTTCCCGATCTCCTAAATATTATCATTACCCCTAGTCAGTATTTTATTTCATCCGGTACACTTAAATCCTTATTAGTGTACCGAATTCACTCCTGATTTGAGAATTTTTTTTTTTTTTTACATTTTTCATAAAATTACATAAATTCAAGTCTTCCATCGATTTTATTATATATCCCTATTATTTATATAATATCAATTTTATCCTAATATTTTCTATTTATTATATTTTCAATAATTACATATTATGCATTATTACCTATTATGTAGATAATATACTTCTAATATTTCTATCACTCTAATTACCATCTCTAAACATCAATTATCATTTCAAAATATCTAAATTCATCTTAAATCAGGTTTTACATCTAATTATCATAATTTAAAAAATTAACTTACAATTTACTATTTTTCCCTATTACTCATTTACTACATACTTAACCTAATAATTACATCTAACACCCTAAATGCTACAAGTATCAACTTAATAATTACATCTAACACCCTAAATACTACAAGTATCATACTCCATCAGATTTCAACATCCTAAAACATATACTTGTTCACTAAATCAGTAATTAACCATTTAATTACTTTATTAACCCTAAATTACCCATTTTATGCCTCATTTTAGGGCCTTAAAATTATCTAAAATTTTAGAAAATTAATTTTTGAAAACGGGCTTCATAGTACTGTTCTATATCATCTAAGTAATCTACACAAAAATTTTGGGTTCAAAACTACACTCCTAAGGTTATTTATTTCTAAACCGAAACATACTCGGTTTTGCACGATTTCTTAGGGATCCTATATCACGAGACATATTTTCATCAAAATAATATTTTTCCTAAAAAATACATAAAAAATATTTTATAATAATAAAATTCATAATTTTATAATAATATTTACTATTCTTACAAAATTACGCAAAATCGGGCTGGAAATTAAACTCACCGATTTACGTGGCTCCAACCATCGCCGGTGGCCATGGGTGTGTCAGCCCACCTGGGCGCTGCCACCACCGTATGGTGGTGGTGACCGTCTACTCCTAGTTGCCCGTCGGATCTGGGTTCTCCTTTGTGGCCCTAATTGTACAGTTTTCCTTTTCTTTTTTTTTCTTTGGTTTTTCTCTTAATTTTTGCCTCTCCCTAATTTTTTCTAATTTCTAACTGTCCAAATGAGCTTTTGAATTTTTCTTGCTATTTATAGGGCTTTGTGGTAATTAATATGCATTAATTAGACATGATATTGCCCAATTTCCTTGATTTTTGGCTTTTGTGTTGCTTAATTCTAATTGGATAATTTTTCTTTTTCAGATTCTGACCTGCCATGACCATATTTGTATTAATCCACACCCTTTTGATTTTTTTTTCTGATTTTTCTTAATTAATTTAATAATTTTCTTTAATTAATTTAATAATTAAGTTTTTGACCAATTTAAGTAATTTCGCGTATTTTTATCTACACGTAAATACATGTGGGGTACATGTAAACATTCCTAATTATTATTTAGGTCATCCTATGATTTTTCGTATACATATAATTTATCTCTAGTAATTTATTAGTTATTAAATTACATTTTTCGTCTTTTTGATGATTAACAAGTATTATACTTAAAATTTGAAAATTTTGTAGTTTCTTATTTTATTACTTATTTTATTAAATTCAAATTTATGGGATTATTTTACTAATATTTCTAGCTTTACTTATAATTTATACTCGATCGGATCTTTCAGTTGATCGAAGTCTTGAGTAACTGGTTATGGGGCTTACAGTACTGTTTCAATTGAATAAGTTTGATGCTGCCCAAAAAGACGTAAAGGGCTTTAGGGAGGCGTTGCACTAGAGTGAGAAGTACCTATGAGAGGTAGAGACTTTTACTAATAAATACTTGAAAAAATTCTCTAAGGCTAACCGACGCTTACATCACTTTTAGGTATAAGTAGTGAGGCTTTAGGTGAGCCTGAAGGATGTGGAAATGGAGAGGGATAGGGTTGAGAAGGTAGATGGCTTGAGGGCTCGGCTAGTAGACATGAAGAGGACTAAGGCTCAACTCTCTTGGCGACTAGACAAAGAGAGGGAGGATAAGGCCTAAGTTGAAAAAGAGAACGTCGAGTTGAAGGCATCAGTTGTGGAACTATAAAGTGAGCTAGCTATGAAGGCATCAGAGTACGAAAGCGCCAAAGCCACTTTATTAGAGTTGGCTAGTTTGAGGGTTGAGTTGGAGCGGGAAGTCTAGGAGCTGCAAGAGAAGGTTTTAGAGATCGAAGAGACCATCTCCAAAATGGAGAGTGGGGAGGTCCTTAGTGATGCCGTTACCGAAAAGGTAGTTACTAACTATTGGAAGATTGAGGAGTGGTTAGATGAGCTATAGGACCTGACCATTGACTCAACGCACTACACAAGGAAGGTGGTTCTCTCTCATTATCTATACCTTGATTTGAGCTTTTTTGTACTTTCTGGATTCTCTGACCTTCAATGAGAAGAGGGTCGGATAAGATGCTTCTACATCCACTTTTGCCCTAGTAGTCCAGCTGGAGGCCACCCTTGAAGTGGTTTCTCAAGATAATCAACCTTCGGGCAATTCTCCTGTTGCCCCTTATCCATACCCTCTAGCTCTTAATCTAAGTCAAGGCCAGCCACCAGAAGCATAGACAGAGTAGCCTTTCAAACAGATCAAGCCTTTGGATTTCTCGAAGTTACCTGAGTTGGTTGATTCGAGGAGATAGTGTATTTTTATTATATATATATATATATATATATATAGCCTTCATTGTATAATTCGACAATGAACGAATGAATTATTTGAAACATATCTTCTAGTATACCTACTTTCTCTTGAATACGTTTGCATAAGTATTCTTCTATGTAAGGGGTGTTTCTCCTTGCCAAGGTTATCTGAGGGGTCAAGTCAGTAGCATTCCGACTTTCCCGAAAGATGGAAGTCCCTTTGTGAATGGGATGTTTTCCCATGCCGAGGTTACTTGAGGGGTCAGGTCAGTAGCATTCCAACCTACTCGAAAGATGGGAGTACCTTTGTGCGAAGAGTGTTTCCTCTTATCGAGGTTACTTGACCTACCCGAAAGATGGGAGTCCCTCTGTATAAGGGGTATTTCTCTTTGCTAAGGTTACTTGAAGGGTCAGGTTGGTGGCATTTCGACTTACCTAAAAAATGGGAATCCCTCTATGTAAGGGGTATTTCCCCTTGCCGAAGTTACCCAAGGGATTAGGTAGGTAGCTTTTCGACCTGCCCTAAAGATTGGAGTCCTTCGAGCAAGGAGTGTTTCTCCTTGCTAAGGTTACTTGAGGGGTTAGGTCGGTGGCATTCCAACCTACCCTAAAGATGGGAGTTCGTTTGTACAAGGGGTATTTCCCCTTGTTGAGGTTACCCGAAGGGTCAGCTCGATGGCGTTTCCACCTATCTGGTAAGCGATCTGTATGCCTGTTCAAGGGCTCGGATGGAAGTAGAAAGAAGGGGGGAGAGAGAGAGAGGTAGACAAGCAATTACAAAGCAACTTTTTTATTTCATTATTTTGGAAATATGTACACAACAGATTGCTAATCAAAATAAAGCCGAAGATTATTAGCGTTCCATGTATGTGGGATGAGCTCGCCATCTAGTCTTTCCAGACTGTATACTCCATTGCCTAATCTTCCCTTGACTCTAACTGGGTCTTCCTAATTGGGGGCTAACTTCCTTTACCCTTCCTACGAACTTGTGGCTTCTAGCTTTTGGCACACTAGGTTGCTAACCTTAAAATCCTTATGTCTAACCTTCTGGTTATAATATTAGGCGATTCGATGTTGGAATGAGGTTACCTAAGTTATAGTAAGGTTTCTGATTTCTTCGATTGTATTGATGTTGGCTCACAATAGTGACTCGTTGAGGGCAATGTTGAAACTTTGAGTTTGAATATTAGGAAGCTCAAGTTTGATGGGGAGAACTGCTTCTAACTTGAATGCTAGGTGAAAAGGGGTCTTGCCCGTAGAAGTACGGTGGGTGTACCTATACCCCTCAAGATATTGAGCAATTCGTTGACCCAAGCATTTTAAGATGGGTCTACGTGCTTCTTCTGGCTATCTAAGATGATTCGATTAGTTGCTTTGACCTAACCATTTGATTGGGGGTAGGCAATCGAGGTGAAGTGTGAGGTGATGTGGTGCTTGGCGCAGAACTCCCAGAACTGGGGGTTATCAAACTATCGCCCATTATCTATGATGAGAGCATATGGGACCCTAAACCGGGAGAGAATATTATTTCTAAAGAATGATTTGACACTTCTTTGCGTGATTCTTGCCACCGCTTCGGCCTCTACCTACTTTGTGAAGTAGTTAACGGCAACAATTATGAACTGCTGTCCTTTCGAAGCTTTCAAGAAGGCGCTGAGAATATCAATCCCCCATTACGTAAATGACCATAGGTTAGTCAGGGGCTGGAGGGTGGTGCTAGGTGTATGACTGATGGGGGCATGCTTCTAACACTTTTAAGCGACCACTTTCGCGTCCTATCTCATTGTGAGCCAGTAATACTTGAGTCATAATATACAGAGGTAGAAGGCTTCGGACTAAATGTAATTGCTGTATACTCTGGTGTGCAGCTCTTCCATGACACATTACCCTTCCCCTTTTCGGAGGCATCGGAGTAGACGAAGGTTGACTCCCTTGCAATATAAGATACCATTGACCAACGTATAGTTAATGGTGTGACACTAGAGCTTCTTTGCTTCTCTCCTGTCATTTGGGAGCATGCCTTGCTTCGTGTAACTCTGGATAGGATCCATCCAGCTTGACTTTGGTGTTGCTTTAGTCAGTTCCAAAACTTATTGAGCCCGAGGTTATGCTTTTTTCTGGTAAGTATTCTGTGAAGATTTTGCTATCCTTCACCTTGGGCTTCCGTATACTAGTAGAGGAGAGCTTGGATAGCTAATTTTTCACTGAATTCTTAAGTTGGGGGATCTTCTTGATGTCCTACAAAGGGAATTGAGCAAGAAGATTCTTTGCCTTCTTAAGGTACCTAGCCATAGTATCATCCCTAGCCTCGTATTTGCCTCAGACTTATTGGATGACAAGCATAGAGTTAGAGAAGATCTGCAAATGCTCAGCACAGATCTCCTTAGCCAACTTGAGATCGGTGATAAGTATCTCATATTCAAATTCAGTGTTGCTAGAATAGAACCCGAACTTAAGGGTGTAATAGATCATAACTTTATATGGGTTAGTCAAAATGAGACTTACACCTCTACCCCCCGAGTTGGATGATCCATCAACATGGAGAGTCCACACTGGTTTGTCATCGCTCGATGGTGTTTCCTCTTCTCCTATATATTCTACCATGAAGTCGGCCAACACCTATGCCTTATAGGTAGTTCGTAGTTGATATTAGACCTTGTACATTATCATTTCCATTACATGCTTCATCATCCGTCTAGATACGTTAGGTTTCTATAATATGGTGCATAGTGGTTGATTCATGAGTACGGTTATTTGGTGCGCTTGAAAGTATGGTCTTAGCCATCGTACTGTGATAATGACGGCCAAGGCGAACTTTATACCTAACCTTAGGTCGTGCAGTATGTAGCTGACATAATGTATTGGCTTGTGTTTTCTTCCTTCTACCTTAACCGGTACAGAGGAGAGCGCCTAGTCACTTATAGCTAGGTACAAAAATAGGTCCTCCCTATAGATAGGCTTAGAGAGGATCGATGGTTGTACAAGGAAGTCCTGTAGCTATTGAAAGGTAACGACGCACTCAAAAGTCCATTCAAAACCCTTTGGATTTCTTAGGATCTTGAAGAACTTAACACATTTTTCTACGTTCTTCGAGATGAATTTGTTCAATGTAGCTAACATGATGGTGAGCCTCTTGCATCTCAGATTAAGGTTAGAGGCTTCATTGCCTTTATGGCAGTAATCTTCTTGGGTTTTGCCTTGATGCCTCACTGTGTTACGAGAAAGTCAAAGAACTTGCCAAATCTAAAGCCGAAGATGCACTTCTGAGGGTTTGGCTTCATGTTGTACGTGCTCATCCGGTCGAAGGCTTCTTGGAGATCCTTGACATGATCGACCGACTTTTGGCTCTTGACGATTATGTCGTCGACTTACACTTCCATGTTACGCCCGATTTGGGGCTTAAAAAGTTTCGTCACCATTCGTTGGTACGTAGCCCTAGCATTTTTTAGTCTGAAACGCATCACTATATAGCAATACATGCCGTAATTGGTGATGAAGGAGGTATGGACTTCATGCTTCGAGTCCATTTTGATCTGGTTGTATCCTAAGAAGGTATTCATAAAGCTTAGCAAGGCGTATCCCAATGTAAAATTGACGAGCAGATCGATCTTTAGGAGGAGGAAACAGTCTTTTAGGCAGGCTTTATTGAGCTTGGTGTAATCGATGCACATTTACCACTTCCCATTCTTCTTCTTTACCAGTACTTCGTTCGTTAGCCATGTTGGGTACTTTTCTTCCCTTATGAAGCTAGCTTTAAGCAGCTTCTATACTTTCTCCTTGATTGCAACTTGCCTTTTCGAAGCGAAATGCCTTTTTCTCTACTTGATAAGCCGTACTATGGCGTCGATATTGAGGCTATGGGTTACTAGGTTAAGCGAGATTCTGGGCATGTTTGATGCTAACCAATCAAACCTATCTAAGTTTTCCAGTAGGTAGGTGATGATTTCATCCTTTACCTTGGCCGGAGTCTCACTTTAGACTTTCGTAGATTGCTCAGGTGAGGTTCCAATTTGAATGTCTTCTATTTTTTCTCCAGGCTTGCTCCTTTCAACTAGTTTCTCCTGCGAGCCTATTTCTAGGGTGAAGATGCCATCTCTTTTGGCCACCCTCATATATAACTCTCGTGAGAGTTTTTGATTACACCTACATACTCTCACCATGGTTAGGGTCGAAAATTTAGCCTTTAAATGAAGGGAAGATGTGATCACCTTGAATGCATTCAGGTTTGTTCTTTCCAAGAACGTATTGTAAGGGGAGGGCCAATCAATCACAACAAACTTTATGGCTTCATTTTTACTAGCAACTTTTATCTCATCCTTTCATATGTATAGAGGAAAAGTATGTTGGTAGAACTGCCAGTGTCCACCATAATCTTTAGAACCTCAAATTTTGAGATCCTCACCCCCATCACCAAAGCATTTTGATGGGATGTATCGACCCCTTCAAGATCTTCATCGGAGAAGGAGATGGAAGTATCCAATTTCTATCTCTTCTCTCTTACGGCCAGCACCTCTAATTAGGCGTTAACTGAGCTGTTAATGCTTGACCGGCTACCAAGGTACGCCCCCCGCCCCCCCATGATTAGGTTTATAACACCATTGGGAACGCAATCATTGTAGTTTTCATTGTTCTGCTTAGTGTGAGTGCTCTTAGTTCATTACCTCCGAGGTACCCTACCTCTATCATCGTTAGAACGGTCATTATTCTTTGTATGGGCCACGTATTCTTTAAAGAAAACATGCTAAATGGCATATTCGATGGCGTTCTTCAACCGAAAGCACTCGTCGGTGGTATGGTCGTGGTCATCGTGGAACTGACAGTCTTTATTAGAGTTTCGATGACTAGGGTTTCCTCTCATTTTCTATAGCCTCTAGAGCAAATTTCGGTACTTTACTTCGGAATAGACTTGAGCAAGAAGTCTATTTAGGGGTCTGTAGTAGGTGTAAATAGAAGGGGGCGAGTGGGTTGTACTCGGCTCGACGCTTCTTCTTCTCAGAGCTCTCCCCCTCTAATTTGCTTACAACCTACTGCCAAGGCGATCCTTCATGAACAATTTTCTTTCATCTTGCTTTCTACTCGACCTTTCTCGATTGGCATCATGCCTGGTGCGAATGTTGTCTTCTTGGTCTATGTATTTCTAGGTTTTGATCCAGAAGTTGGCTAGGGTCTTCGGCTTGCTGTTTGCAAGTAATTGGAAGAAATCTCTCGAAGGTTGAATGTCGAGCTGTGTAGCATGGATGGTAACTCCTTCGTCCAGCTGAAGGACTTCGACCATGGAATTGTTGAACTGGGCTACGTAGTTGCACAGAGACTGGACTTCCCCCTACCTCTTGAGGTATAGGGATGATGTGTCCTTAGATGGGGCCTTACTAGCTTGAAATGGAGACTGAATCTGTGTGCTAACTCTTCAAAGGAGCTGATAGAGTTATCGGGGAGGTGGTTAAACCATGTTCAAGCTGCCATCCTTAGGGTGCTTGGCAAAGCTTTGCACATTATAGCATCCTCATGGCCATGGAGGATCACGAGGGTGTGGAAGTGGAGAAGGTGATCATCAGGATCATCCGTACCGTCCTACTGGTCCAGGGACGGGAGTTTGCTGTTAGGAAGTAACACTTCATCCTGGATACTCCTGGTGAAAGGGGTCTTATTGCTAGCGACTAGCCCGACATCACTAGCAGCCTTGCTCTCCTGCTGCTCGAAGAGCTGCCTTACCATGACACGAAGCTCGTTTAAGTCTGCATCGTTTGCCAGGTGAGCTCAGGGTGTAGCTGAGTGAGCTTGTACTCCTTACAAGTCGACTTCTTGCTTGTTTTGAACCAGAGTTTGGTCGACTATGGTTGCTGACCTTGTTGGATATTGCTACAAAGGTGGATTAAGTAGCTGATCCTTGTCATTTTACTGCTTATGTTGGATGTTGTTTGCCCAGTATAGGCATTCGAAGCTTCAGGGGGGTAGGTTTATGAATTGTGTTGCTTTGCTTCTTCTAGGCGAGCATGGAGTAGCCTATTTTGTGTAACAGATTCCTTGACTAAATGTTCCATACGCTCTAGGCACTCTTCCAGTACAGCCCTCAGGAGGGGCTGATTGCCTACAGGTTAGTTATTTACTAACTGCTAGTTCTCTGGCTCTTCGTGGTGAGACATGATGTTAAAGGAATTGTTTGTGAGGTATGTGTTTAAGGTTTCAGGTGTAGGAATTCGGTTTCCCACATATGGTGCTAAATGTTGTTTCTGAGTATTTACTTGTAAATATAAGGCTCTGCATGTGGAAGGCTTGCAAAACAATATACTATGAAGGGGGTACTGAAGGGTTATCCAGTATGACTGCTCCAATACTTAAGTTAGCAGTGGGGCTTTTGAGAGTAGAGAGCACTTTGGAACAATGAGCAAGCTTGGTGTGTAGAGTCTTCAGAGACTTACCACAAGATAGTGGATTGGTATTTATAGAAGAAGGATATTGGTAGTTGAAGGTTAGTTAGTGGGGAGAGATCTTCTCCCATAAGTATGAGAGAGTGGAGTTGTGGTGTTTAACGTGTTTCACTTATTTTGGACGTAGCTATTTAACTTTATTTAATCCTTATCTTGTACGTTCTAGTCGTTGTAAAGCTTACTAGGCTTGACCAATTCAAGGTTAAGGCTTAGGCCTATAGGGGTGAGCCCCAAGTGACGAGGCATATCGGATCCGGTCAGACTTAAAGGACTTATGTCCAAAGATCCCTATCAATAGAACTAAGTTGTTGTTTAACATTACTTGTCATCTTTAGACAAGTGGTTACACAAAAGATGTCAATAGGACTTTAAGACATGACAGATTGGGATTTTTGTTCTTTCATCGCTAAATTTGCTTATAAGAGTTCCATTTACAGTGTTATCAAGAAGACACTGTTTGAAGTTTTATATGGGTTCCGTCTTGCAACACCGTTGGTTTTGCTTCCTACGCAACTTACTCTTGAAGATAGTGAGAGTGGATCGCAAAAGGCAAGACAGGATCAAAAGCTTCATCAGCAATATATGATTAGTTGCAATAATATAATGAACACTATAAGCGAAAAGAGATTGACGTCGGCAGCAAGATGTGTTCAATCCAAGTGACTTGGAGTGGATCTACCTTAGGAAAGATGGGTTTCTAGATAAGAGTACATAGAAATTGGTATCTCGTGTAGATGGCCCTTTCTGAGTCTTAGAGCACATCAATGACGATGCATGCAAAATTGAGCTTTTGAGTGATTAAAGAAGTGGTCATGAAGTTCAATATTGCTAATTTTTCTTCTTATGTTGTAGATGAGGTTGACTAGCAAACAAATTTAAGGACAAAACTTCGCCGCTCAGGGGTAATCATCATGGAGATCAACTTTCTATTGATACCAACACTCGTGTAGAGCCAGGGAACGTCAGAATTTAGTCTACAGATTTTTGTTGGATTCTAGCAAAGAGGAAAATCAAATTTATTTAAAAAATTATTAGATTTACTCGGAAATAAAAATTGGTTGGATTTGGATTTTCCAACAAGTAGTAGAGGCCCATGGAGATCCGCATGGAGTTACCTTGGTGAAGACATTCAATAATTTTATTATTTTTTATTATTAGTTGCTTGATCATTTATTAGTTTATTAGATGTATTCTAGATATTGAATTACAAATACGTCATTGCTTATGTCATTATTATTGCAGTTTTTCTATTTAACCTAACAGGGCTTAGGTCTTATTACCATTTATATAAAAAAAAATTATTGAGTTTTGCATAATTAACCTAACAAGGCGTAAGTCTCATTATCGAATTACGCACGCGAACATCCATGCGGACTCTCATCCTTATCACGTTTGCTCTAGTGTAACACGTTCGAATACCTCTCTACTAGCATCCCCGCAACTCGCCTCGTCTAGCACCCCTCCTCTAGCTGTATGAATGCCACTCTATGGCCATTTGAATCGAAAATCCTAATACATAAAGGAACTACAATTTTAAAACTCCATTTCTATATTATAAGTATCATGACAAATTTTTTATAGTTGTAACTTCTCCGGTTGAACAAGTATATTTATACTTTTTTATTGGTAATAGTTGCTTACGATGTGATGTGTGGACTATACCATATTAATATTGCTTGAGTTGAGCGTTTTTGTAATCTTGCATATTGTGTTTCTAAGTGTTAATGAAAAATTGTATCGTTGTCCCTAAATCTAATTATAAACTCCGAGATTTAACTACAGCTTTACATACATCACACAATGATCTGCATTGTTAAAACTATACATTTCACACGATAGTGCTAGGGGTCATAAAAATTAAGACTTTTAATGGAATATATTATATTCAATTCCCTTCACTATATTTATAATATATAGTAGTTGGCAAAAAGAAAAATTTCTCTAAAAAATTACCCTACAATTTTATTTCTTTTTTTTCTTCATCTACCATACCATTTTCATTTGTGCTAATTATATCTCTTACATTTTATTTGAAAGAGAAATCCATCTTATTCTATTTAAATGGGAAAGAGTAAATAATTATATCACCAAATCCTAAGAACTTTTTGCCGACATATGCTTCTCCCTTAGTTGCTTATAAAAAGACCAGTACACATGCACCCGCATTACTGGTACGAAAGTTAATATGATAAAATTAAAAATATAAAACAATAATCAAATGAAATTACAGACACAATTCGTATACGAAGAATAGTTTTAATTTAAAATTGTACGGTTTTGACATTTTGGCATTAGTAAATGCTTTTCTTTGGATGCAATGGCAGTAGAGGTTTTTCAAATTCAAAAGAACATGCAATTGTAAATAAATCGTAAGTAGGAAACTCTATGTGTAACCGGATATATGGAATGAAGACTGCCATTATAACGACAGTAGAGAGGGGAATATTAAAAAAATAACCGACATGCGACATGGAGTTAAAACTGTTCCCGAAATAGTAGTTGGGTTGATAACAATCACCCTATACATGAAAACATTTGCAAATATGGGAAAGATAGTAAAAACTAATGAATTAACAATAATATATGTACAAATTTTTTAAATACAAATACTATCATAATTAAAATATATTTTAGAGGGTAAATAAGTAATTTTAAAAGATGAGATGTAAGTGATGATTAAGCCTTTTTTGAGTTTTGATAATATAGATATCCATCATTCTAAAATTAAATTCAGAATTATGGGCTAACTTATTAATAAAAATACATGGATAAACTCATATATTCATATATCACATAAAATTTACACCAAACCTTGTGCTTTTCTCACATTTGCATTATTTATTTGTTAACTTAAAAATTTCATACATCCCAAACTTGCGTCTTCTATTCAAATTTCTTATAGCATATGCGATGGATGCGAGTCGTCCTGAGCCAACCTGGGCTTGAGATTAACTAGCAGGCCATACTTCATATAAAGCGTAGTGGTCACTTTTGGAACTGCCTTATGACCTTCGAGTACATTTACTTTATACCTTAAAAGGATCGAAGCAGCCACCATTTTCATCTGCATGTACGCAAACTTCTTGCCAATGCACAACCTCGGACCAGCATTAAAGACAGCATATTTGAACTGATTCTCACTGACAAATTTCCCATCCTTTATCCATCTTTCCGGCTTGAACTCCAAGCAATCCTTCCCCCAAATGGATTCCACCCGGGCCATCGAAAAGATGGAGTAAAGAATCCTGGCCCCTCTCGTTACAGCACTACCGTCTGGGAAGACATCATCCTCTTGAGCCTGTTTCATTTCCATTGGCACCGCTGGGTAAAGCCGTAGTGATTCTGATAATGCTGCTTTTAGGTAGACCATGTTGTTTAATTCTTCTTGTGTAAAGACAATTTGATCGTAATTAAGCAGCGTTTCATCCTTGATACTGCGGTGGCGCAAAATTATAGAGTAGAGCTCGGACAAAATGTTTCTTTCTACTTGAGGATTATTGTGGATTAGCCAGAAGAACCATGCTAATGCCACCGAGCTTGTATCACGCCCGGCTAAAATAAAACTAATGCATAAATCTTTAAGGAACTGATCTGAAAAATTATAATTCTTCCCATCCATAAGCCTGGATAAGAGATCAGAACATCCACTCAAGTCACCCATTTTTCTCTTCTCAGCTCTTCTATTTGCAACTGTTCTGCGGCAAAAATCATGAACGATTTCAAGTGCTTTTCTGAGCCGCTTCTCCGGTCCTACTCCCAGAATCCGCATGGACTTCCACACAAAAGGTGGAACCAAGAATCTGAACATTGTCAATTCTGTGGCCTCTTCGAAAGCTGTGGCAAAGGGAACTTCTGGCAGATCAATTGCCAAGCAACCTGGATCAACTCCAAATGCGGCCGTGCAGATGTTGTCGAACGTGAAGCGTAGCAGCACATCCTGGAGATCAATTGTTTCACCTGAATTTCCCTTCTTCTCTAGCAGTCTCAACAGCTTCTGATGCACCAACTCTTGCATAGTTCGGTATGAGTGCTCGATAAACCGAGCTGAATGCATCTCGGCCGTTGCTAGGCGCCTTTGGTCTTTCCACATGTCATTATCAGCATTGAAAATGCCATTACCAAGCAAATCCTGGAACCTTTCTCTGTAGTACTTGCCTTTAGGAAAATTCTTGAACCTTGTTTTAACCACGTGCTCGATCTTTGCAGGATCAACTGTAACAACACCATACGCGCCTCCGAACCACATTCCTCTATAGGGGAAAGTACCTCCACATTTGATCAAAGCATCGGTGCACCAATCATATATTCTGTCCTCATTGTATGGTGTTGATGGTATTATCCCGAAAACTGGCCATAACATAGGACCCTTGTTGGTTACTCTCTCCACAATGCAGCTGAACACAAATAGACCAAACAAGGCCAAACCCACATCCCAAAGGGATATGTTTTCTGCACATAGTTTCAGCAATTCTTTTGTAGTGGTAACAAGAAATGCCATATCACAGGAGTTAATTAACTAAACTAAGTGATATAGACCTCAGAGTGATGAAGAATGCTGCTAGGATTCTCGCTTTTATATTGAAGAAATTGAATGGTGCTATGTAAATCAAGATGGATAGAGTGTTAATTAAATATGGAGCAGCTATGGACCTGCAAGGGTAGGTATGATGTCGTATCGAGATAATTTCAATGAATCATTAATGTTAAGAGGTCCAGAAGAATGATCATATATTAAATTTGTTTCTTAAGTGAGTTAAGCAAGTCAATAAAGTTAGAATAACATTGGAAACATGTGATTAAGTTAATCAGATGGTTTACGGGCGTACGTGAGAGTGTTACAAAGAGGGACATATATGACTCATTTGAGTCGTTTAAAATATGAAATCATTTAGTTAAGTATTAACATTGTATCATTTTACCTTCATAATAGTAAAAATGTAAAAAATGACGGTGGACCTCTTGACAACCTGTATTAAGATGTATTGCATTATCTTCGGATAATGTTTCTATCTTTGGTTTATTAAGATGGAGAAAACAAATTATATGAAATTTTTTTTATTTTGGTTTGGTTGGTGGAGGTAGTGTGTGGATGGGGATATATATAGATTGTAGATATCGAAAAACCATAAATATGCTTCCAAAAATATTGATCAGTATAATAAAGCTTCCTTAATATGATAGTCTAGATAATTATGTTTAACAAAGTTATAAGAGGTGATAATTATAATTTTAACTAAGTTTTCGATAGAAGCTATTGATAGAGCTCTTTGGATATGAGCCTCTTAGGTTTGTTTAGATCCGACAAACCTTATCTTTTAGGGTCCGTTGCCTTAGGCTTAAGCCCTAGGTCTGGCTTGATAGAGCCTAAGATGCCCTTTAATGACTAGAAGTCATAAAATAAGGATAAGAGACTAAGTCAATACTCACTTCCGATATATGTGAGATACGTTGGAAAGTACGACCCTACTTTCCCTTACTTGTAGGAGAGGATCTCTTCTACTAATTATCTTCCAATTATCGGCGTAATTCCACTATAAATACTAGTCCACTATATAACGGAAAAGCTCTCTACACTTTGCACACTAAGTTTGCTTATCACTCTAAAGCAATTTCTATTCTTTAAGAATTTATTGTTAACTTAAGCATCAAAATGGCCATGCCGAACAATAACTTGGCATTCCCTCATAGTATTCTGTTTTACAAGCTTACTACGTATAGAGTCTAATCACTACCGACAAATGCCTTGAGATGACATTTGATGTTGTCTATGGGAAAGTTGAATTCCTACACCTAAAACCTCAAAAAAACTAAACACATTTCCTACAAGCAAATCTTGGACATCATGTCTCACCACGACGAATAGGAAAATTGCTAGTTAGTGAATAACCAACCCGTGGGCAATTAGTCCTTCCCAAAGGTTGCACTGGAGGAGTGCCTGGAGTGCATGGAACGCTTGGTTGAGGAGTATACTGCTTAAAACAGTCTACTTTGCACTTGCCTTGAAGAAACAACGAGGCATAGTACATATACCTACTCCTCCCCCGAAGCCTTAGATGCCCGCATTAGGTAGAACAACCACTTGCAACAAAATGGTAGTGATCAGTAACCTAATCCCCCATTGTGGCAACAGCTAACAAGGTTTACGGCCAGTTACGACTAAGCTTTGGCTGGAAACAAGTAAATAGCTAGCTCATAGGGAGTTTTGACTCAATTAGCAATACGTCGAGCTCACTTGGCAGACAATGCTAATCTTAACAAGCTTTGTACCATGGTAAGGAGGCTCTCTAAGCAATAGGGGAGCAAGACCATTAGTGATGCCGAGTTGGTCACCAGCAATAAGACCCCCTTCATTAGGGGCATTCGGGATGAAGTGTTGCCTCCTAATAGTAAACTTTTGTCCTTGGACCAGTATAATGGCATAGGTGACCCTAACGATCGCCTCCTCTACTTCTGTACCCTTATGGGGATGTTATAATGTCTAAGGCTTTCCCGAACACTTTGAGAAAATTAGCTCAGATGTAGTTCAACTACCTCCCTAACATTCCTATTAGCTCCTTTAATGAGCCGGTACGGAGATTCAGCCTCTGCTTTTGAGTTAGTAAGCTCTTGTTTAAGGATGCATTTATCCTTGTATATCATAAGGCAAATTGAAGGCGAATCCCTGTACGACCATATAGCCCGATTCAACAATGCCGTGGTTGAGATCCCTCGGCTAAATGAGGGAGTTGCTATTCATGCCGCCTAGCTCAACGTCAGAACTTTGGGAGATTTCTTTCGGTTGCTTGCGAAGAGTAGGCCTAAAACCTTGGTCGACTTCTGGAATAAAGCCTAGAAGTATATCAACCTGGAGGACAATATTCGTGCTACGCATGATGTAGACCAAGAAAGGTTAAGTGAGAGGTAAGATAAGGATAGATTGTTCGTAAAGGATTACCTTAGAGGAAGAGCGTAGAGCAAACCTGAGCAAGAAAGCTGGGGAAAGAAGAAGCACTGAGCAATGAGAGATCCTCTCCCTCCTCCCATTTATATAGAGTACAACCCTCTGAATAGACCTTTTGCTCAAGTCTATTTTGAAGTGAAGCACTAGAACTTGCTTTAAAGGCCGCAGAAAATATAAGGAAACTTCAGTTGTCAAAACTCCAATAAATACAACCAATTCCACAACGACTACGACCACACTACTAACAAGTGCTTCCAATTAAAGAATGCCATTGATTATGCCATTCATTGAGGCTTCTTTAATGAATACGTAGCTTATTCAAGGAACCATTCCGATGATGATCGAGATAGGGTACCTCAAAAATTACGGATCGAGAATGCCTACACAGAGTAAAACAATGACCACCGTAACAACTGTGCCCTCAGTAGCATTATTAACATAATTATGGGGGGGAGGAGCACCCTAGGAACCAGCTAAGCATTATCAACTCGGTTAATGCCCCATCAGAGGTGATGGTCGGAAGGAAGAAGAGGTAGAAGTTGGACACTTCCATCTTCTTCTCTGATGAAGACCTTGAAAGGATTGATACGCTCCATCAAGATGCCCTGGTAATAGGAGTGAGGATCTTAAATTTTGAGGTCCTAGAGATTATGGTGGATACTGGCGGTTCTATTGACATACTTTTTCACCATACTTATGAGAAGCTAGTGAAAATGAAGCCATACCACCATAATCTAATGGGCTTCAATGGAAGTACGGTTTGAGCTAAAGGGATCACCATATTAGATATGGAACTTGGTGATGACGATTACTTAATGCAATGACCTGTAGAATTCGTTGTGATTGACTGCCTTTCCCCTTACAATGTGCTCTTGGGAAGACTAAGCCTAAACGCGTTCAAAGTGATCACATCCTCTCTTCATCTTAAGGCTAAAATTTTTACCCCGATCGGTATTAGAATATGCAGATATGATCAAAGGCTCTCGCGAGAGCTATACATTAGGGCCGCCAAAGGAGATGGCATCTTTACCCTAGAGATAGGCTTACAGGACAAGCTGGTTGAGAGGGGTGAGTTAGGAGAAAAAACAAAAGAAGTCTAGATTAGATCCTCACTCGAGTAGACCACGGGCGTTGAGATTGAGGCCCCACCCAAAGTGAAGGATGAAATTGTTGCTCTCCTATTGGAAAATTTGGACAATTTCGCTTGGTCAGTATCAGACATGCTCAGAATCTTGCCCGACTTGGTAACTCATAGCTTCAACATCAACATTATAGCACGACCTGTCTAACAAAAAAAGAGGCATTTCACTCCAAAGAGGCAAGTCGCAATCGAGAAAGAGATAGAAGTTGCTTAAGGCTAGCTTCGTGAGGGAGAAAAAGTATTCGACCTGATTAGCAAATGTGGTGCTAGTGAAGGAGAAGAATTGGAAGTAGCGAATGTGCATTGATTACATCGATTTCAATAAAGCCTACCTTAAAGACTGTTTCCTTTTCCTAAGGATTGATCAACTCGTCGATTCTACATTGGGACACGCCCTACTAAGCTTTTTGGGTGCCTTCTTGAGGTATAACCGAATCAAAATGGATCCCAAGGATGAAGTCTATACCACCTTCATTATTGATTATGGTACGTATTACTATACTGTGATGTTATTCGACTTGGAAAATACCGAGGCTACATACCAACGGGTGGTGATAAAATTGTTAAAGGCCCAAATTAGGTACAATATGGAGGTATATGTTGATGACATGATCGTCATGAGCTAGAAGTGAGACTATCACGTCAAGGACCTCCAGGAAGCCTTTGACCAGATGAGCACATATGACATGAAGCTGAACATTCAGAAGTGCATCTTTAGGGTTGGATATGATAAATTCCTCAGCTTCGTAGTTACTTAAAGAGGTATCAAGGCCAACCTCGAAAAGATTACTGCCATCAGGGGAATGAAGCCTCCAACCTCAGTCTAAGACATACAGAAGATCACTAGCATGGTAGCCGCATTGAGCAAGTTCATCTCTAAGAGTGTAGACAGATGTATTGAGTTCTTCAAAATCTAAAATGTTCAAAGGGTTTTGAATGGACTTTGGAGTGAGCCGTCGCTTTTCAATAGCTCCAAGACTTCCTTACACACCTATCGGTTTTCTCCAAGCTTATTTATGAGGAAGACCTATTTTTGTACCTAACTATAAGCGAGCAGGCACTCTCCTTTATGTTGGTCAGGGCAGAAGGAAGAGAACATAGGCTTGTATACTACATCAATCATGTACTCCATGAGCTTGCGTTTAGGTATACTTGGGCAGAAAAGTTTCCTTGGCCATCATCATCATAGCATGACGACTAAGGCCCTACTTCCAAGCGTACCAGATAGTCATCCTCACTGATCAACCGCTGTGCACCATATTGTAGAAGCCTGATGCATCTAGATGGATAATGAAGTACGCGATGGAATCAAGCGCGTATGGAATCAAGCGTGTATGGAATCTAGTATCAGCTACGAATAGCCTATGGGGCACAAATGCTGGCTGACTTTGTGGTAAAATATACAACAAAGGAGGAAGCACCACTAGGCAATGATAAATTGGTGTGGACTCTCTACATCGACAAATCATCCACCTTAGGGGATAGAGGTGTAGTTCTCATTTTGACTGGCCTACACAAAGTTACAGTTTACAATGCCCTTAAATTTGGATTCAATTCCAATAATAATAAATCTGAATATGAGGCCCTTATTGCTGGTCTTAAGTTGGCTAAGGAGATCGGTACCGAGCATTTATGGATCTTCTTAGACTCTATGCATATCGTTGAGCAAGTTCGAGATGAATATGAGGCTAGGGATGATGCAATGGCTAGGTACCTTCAGAAGGTGAAGAGCCTTTTAGTTGAATTCTCTTTATGGAACATCACGAAGATCCCCTTAACTTAAGAATTTAGCAATAGATTAGTTATCTAAGCTTACCTCTATTGGGATACAGAAGCTTGAGGTGAAGGATAAGAAAATCTTTATGAAATACCTTCTAGAAAAGAGCATAACTCCGGGTTTGGCTAAAGTTTTTGAATTGACCATAGCAACACCAAAGCCGAGCTGGATGGATCATATCTAGAGTTATTTGGAGTAAGGCATGCTCCCAGACAACAAGAGAGAGGCAAAAAAACTCTGTATCTTTCCACCAACTATTTGTTGGTTGATGGTGTTTTGTATTATGGGGGAGTTAGCCTTCCCCTACTTTGATGCCTTCGAGAAGGTGAAGGGTTTTGCGTTATGGAAGAATTGCACGCTGAAGGGTGCAGCAATCATATACAGTCCTAAGCCCTCTACCTCCGAGTACTATGAATTGAGTATTATTGGCCTACCATGAGGTAAGATGCAAAAGTCGTAGCCCAATAGTGCTAAAAGCATGTGCTAGTCAGGCATGCATAAAGCATAAGCCCATGGTCATTCAAGCAACGGAAGATTGATATCCTCGGTAGCTTCCTGAATGCTTTGGGAGGATTGCAATTTATAATTGTTGTTGTTGACTACTTTATAAAGTGGGCGGAAGCCAAGTGGTGGTAAAGATCACACAGAAAAGTGTTGAATCATTTGTTAGAAATAACATTCTCTCTCGGTTTGATTTAATATCTATTAAATCTAGACCATTGAACTGATTATGGTTTTAACCATTTAGATTTAATGAATATTAAACCAATAATATGATAGAGTAGAACTGGTTCCACAAAAAATATGAGCAAGACCGTAGAAGTTTCACTTAACTAGCCTCATCTTCTTCAAAAATACTACCAAATATTGAATGGAGACAAATAATTCGGGTCAAGCATTCTCAATCATTTTTCGGTGGTTTTATCATTTCCCATCTTAAAAACAACATCCTGACGCAGAGCATCGTCAATACCTTCATTACGGAACATGCACGCATTAATATCCACGACAACCGTCATTAATCCCCAACGCCCAGTAAGCCGCTCCTATAGTTGGTGCAAGTTACCGTCTTTGGGAAATGTATGAAATATAAAGGACATTAACCGGATGCTGCCGATTCAATATTGCCGGTTTTCATTTAGGAAGCCACAGAAAATTATGTTATATGGAGAATGTTAATTAATGGCTGTTGTGAATATATATATATATATATATATATATAAATTGTGACTTGCCTTTGGATAGGCTTCTTTTCTTTAATGAGCCCTCTCTTAATAGGTTTAAACAAATTTTTTAACAACTTATTTGCTCGAGGAAACATTGAAACTCAATATTATTTCTCTCCCTATATGTGTGTATGTATATGTATATATTTTGTATATACACACTCGAGAAATTGAACTTAGAGACGTGCAATACAATTGTAATAACTTGAATTTTCATTATAAAATAAATTAATTAAAGACAATGGTGATTTTGAGAATGATCTAAAAGTTGGGAGCATTTTGGTCAAAACAAGTATCAGAAGGCACATACCTATTTGAAACCAGAATAGTATGATGTTTTATTTCTATTCTTTCCCCCCCTTTTTCCTTAACGTTTCTTCTCAAACACAATAGTTCCCTCTCCTCTCTTACACCTGGCGTTAGGTCTTAGTGGTAAGTGGAAAAATCTTTGCAAAATCCTTAAAGTGCTATGTTTAGAATGTGGAATCTCATATAAAATTCCTTATTTTAATAGTAGGAGACCAAGGAGTAGAGGAGTTCGACAGTTTGTAAGACTAAAATTGTAGTAAGTATAATGGATATCGATTTCTAGTGTTGTTACTGTAGGTAGAATGTCAAATTGAGTCTTAGGACATGATTATCAAAGGGAGTGCAAAAGAAACAAAGGTTAGAGAAAAATCGAACAAGGAGACTTAAAACCAATAGGTAATTAACAATTTCTTTTAAGTTAGATTGTGATTCTTTTGATAAAGTTGATATATTAAGGATTTGGAAGTTGAAAATGTTGTAGTTGGAAAAGGAAATGTTAGATTAAAGGTTATGGGGTAGGAATTTTAAAGTAGATGAAGAGAAATAATAAGTTTTTGGTCGTGAGGATGAATTCTTCAGCTCTACAAAATTCAACCGCAATCAATCGGTAGTACTTTCACTAGTCAATCGGTAGGCTACAAAACATAAATAGAATGCCTACAACTCTTTCGTTTTATAACCTTTTTTATTGAAACCAATTCCTACTTAATTCTAGCACTTCTTTAACTACACAACAAATAAAAAACACATTGTAACAACCATTTAGCCAACTAATCCAATTGATCATAGGAACCTAAGTGTTGGGAAAGGACAATAGGATATGTAAGCCCTGCAATTGGAAGTTCGGATTAGATAAGTAGAATTTAGGGCAATTAGATAAAGTGTTCGATTAAACCCAAATTATACAATGTAGTTAGAAGAGTAAGTAAAAGTGATCCTATAAGTTTGAATTTAGGAAAATAAGTAATAAAATATTATAATATCAAATTATAAGTATATTACTTATTATTTATAAAAAATGTATAAAAATGAGTTTTAATAACTAATAAGTTGCTGGAGATAAATTCTATATACACTAAAAATTATAAAATAACATAAATAATATTTAAGAGTATTTACTTGTACTCCATATATACTTACGTATAGGTAAAAATATGCGAAATTACTTAAAATGCTTAAAAAATATTAAATTAATATTAAATAATTAAAGAAAATTACAAAAAAAATCAAGGAAATATAAAAAAAGTGAAGAATTGTCTAAATCTAGGTAGTGGTACGCTGGGATTAAGAAGAAAAAATTCAACCAATCAATTTAGGACAAATAGAAAGCCAAAAAGGAAGGGATAAGAGCCAGATGTCAACCCAAAAATTAAAGAAAAATCTCTATGTAGCTCTATAAATACCCAAACCTTGACTAAAGCTCATTTGATCTATTTAGAGTGCAAGAAAAATAGAGAGAATTAGGGTTTTTTAAAAAAAATTAAAAAGAAATTGTGCAAATACCATTTAGACCGACAACTCACGGCCACTTGGAAATGAACCGCTACCACCAATACACCTTACCAATACCATCTAGATTGACCGATACCCTTAGGACCACCACTAGTGACCAAAAAGTCCAACGGTCAGGTGAGTCCAACTTTAACCCGATTTTGTTTAATTTCTTAAAAATATTAAATATACTTTGAAAATTATGAAATTTAATATTATATTGTTTTTATGTATGTAGATTTAAGGAAAAATATTGGTTTGATTAAATTATATCTAGAAATATGTAGTGCTCAAGAAATGCTATAAACTTAAGAATATTTCAATTTAGAAATAAATAGCCTTATGACTGTAGTTTTGAGTTCAATTTTTTTTATATAGACTATTTAGAGGATATAAAATAGTGGTATGAAGCCCTTTTTTAGAAATGGATTCTCAAATATTTTAAGTAATTTTTTGGCCTTTAAATTATATATATAATTAGTGATTTTGAGGATAATTAATGGTTAATTGAATAATTACTGATTTAGTGTATAATTAGTTATTTTAAGACGTTCATATATGATGTGGTATGCTATTTATAGCATTTAGGGTGATAGATGTAATTATTAGGAGTATTATGTAGTAAATATATGATATTTAAATAGTATGTGGAATTGGAATCATAATAAATATAAATAATTAAGTTAAAATTAATAATATAATAATATTAATATATAATAAATCTGGTAGGAAACATAAATTTAGGTAATTATATGAAAAATGTAAAATTTTCTTACATTGAAAGTAAATTTAGTACATAAATGAGAACTAAGGTGTACTGTATAGGTTAGAATACTGGTTAGGGACCAAAAGTGATATTTAGGATACTCGAGTATAATATGATTAATTTTACATTGTGGTTCGAAATTCATTTTTAGGATTTACGTGTAATGCTTGTAGTTGTAATTGATTTAGAATGGAAATCGAATTCAAAACTAACCTAGAATGAATTGGAAGTAAATAATGTATATATATATATATATATCTGTGTGTGTGTATGTATGGAAAATTGAGTTAAATTATAACCTAAAATTTATATATAATATAAGGATATAATACTAAAAAAGTTTTTATATTATAGAATACACGAAGACGAGTGACTTATGACTAGTTGTGTGAGCTAATTGAGGACTCTGGGTAAGTTGGGTTCAATACTTTATCGTAATTTAGAATACTATTTCAAAGTACTCGAAGGTTTAAGATTGTGTGTGATTGTCCTTGTAGGTAGTTTTATGCATGTGCTTGTATGTATTTGACTTTGTGCCGAAAATCTACGTTGTGTTTGGTGTTTGTTATGAATTGTATAGTATAAGATTGCTTGATTACCTTAAACCGTACTTAAACATAACTGACCTAAATACCCTAATTTGACATGCATTGCAACCCTTTAAGAGATTGTTAAGATTCTCCAATTAAACATTGATACTTTTGAAAAAGATAGTATTGGATAACAAAATGGTCTTTTATTCATCCTTAGTCGAACTAAGTAACAGGAGAAAAGGTCATGGTAAGGATGAGGACAATTGTTCAAAGGGTAGTCATCAGGGGAGCGGTGTTTCTATTACACAAACCTGGGTTTAGTTGTAAGTTATTGCATAGACATAAAAACTCCTTAACCTAGATTAGAGCGGGAAAAATTACTTTGATTTCATAATGAATTGGACCACATTATGTGGTGGCATTTGCTTGTTACATTACATATAATTAATTGTTTGATAACCTTGTTTATGTTTGTTATGTATTCATAAGTCTCTAACCTAACTTACTGAATTGCGATTGCTCATACCTTTATAGATTTTCTTGTAGGTTTTAATTGATATGCTGCAATATAATTATCCTAAGGCCAGTTTCTTTTTTAAGCTATGGGGGAGTGAGGATCAATCAACTGTACGAATAAGTCTTGTAATGTCTTGTTAGTACTTTTAGATTTATGAACTAGTATGGTGATATGTTTGTTAATAGTGACTATCGTAGTATGTTTAAATTCTTGGGGTTACAAGACAATATGAATGTAATTATATATATATGACTTAAGGTTCTAGCTTTTTAGGTAAATTTTAACATAAATTTTAATTGAGTTGTTTACTTCAAAGTAAGGAGTTAGGATGTCTATGATAGAAATTGTGAGGTTGGTTACTATTATAAGTTAGTTTACACAGTAAGACTGTTGCAACTCTATAGCTTCGGTGCATAATAGGATAAAGTTAGGATGTCAATTAATGTGATTTGACTTTAGTTTGAGCATCATATCTTATATAATTTTAGGAGTAAGAAGTCAAGTTAAAGCAGATTTAGTTGAGATATTCATTTCAAGTATAAGGTTACATGCTTGTTGAATGTGTGTTGCTAGTTTAGTTGTTAAATCAATTTAATTATATTTAACCTTAAATGCTTAATACGATAAGTGTGTTTGGTTAGGCCAAAGGAATCGGGAGTACCAGTGATTTTAGGGTAGCACTTAGGGATTTGTAAGTATCATTCTCCTAATTTGAGTTGCTTATCGAGTTGATTCGGTTAGACGTTAGGATGTAAACGATTATGAGGAATTGAGGAGTACTCAATACCAAATATGTACAATGTATATGATACTTATGTGGTTAGGGGTCAAGAGTTGCCCCAAGCTCTGGGATGCCAAAGCTATGTGTGCATTTGACTTTAATAAAGAGAATAATTGGTTAATGAAAGCATGTTTTGCATAAGTTTATGGTATTGAATATGCTTACTCATGCATATGTAGTTGCGTAATTCTTATACTAAGCAATTTTGCTTACCCTTCAAAGACCTTATTTTTGGATGTAGGTAATACAGGAGACTAAGACTATTATGATTACCTATGATACAACTTGATGTATGATATGGATGATGATGATTATACCTACGACAAGGGATAGTATGAGTTTCGAAGGTAGATGGCTGAATTCCTTGAAAGCTCCAAGTTGTTATACTATGCTCTGTTCTCTCTCTTATACTAATGCTGACTATTCTCTAGCTGAGGGCTCTATGCCGAGTCATCTGACCTTCAGTTGCCAAGAGTTCTTGCCAAGTAACTAGAGCTAGCCTCCTACTCGCTAAGCACTTCTCTCTCGGCCTCCCTCCAACTCTTACGGTAGTCCTTTTTTGTTTTGGCCTCTTTGTTAGCATAACATCTTGATTCCTCTCGCCTGGTGTTATCAAAGAATCTTTGTACGAAACTAATGTTGCGCTACCACCTGTCCATCTTATCTGACACTATACTATTTTTTCTTTTTTTTTATCGTTTTTCCTTTTTACCATCTTTTATAAGTACTAGGAATCTCCTTTTTTATATGTCTTTTTATAATTTCTTTATTTATAATGTTGCCCTAGGGACTTACTATAAATAGTCCCTTCCCCTTGTAAGTCGGGATCATCTTACCTTATAGAATAGACATTGAATATACGGTTCTTGTGAGACTACCCTCCCCAAGTCTATTTTTATACACTCTTATCTAATCTTGACGAGTAGCTCAAGATTAGTGATGGGTGGACATTGACATCAACTTATGTATCATATGAAGTGAAGTGTCAAGTCGTGTTGTGTTCGTTGGTGTGTCATATCTTCTAAGCAGCTTCACGTCAGCTACTTTAGTCAGTTTGTCGACCTTCTCACTTTATTTTCTTCGATATTTTGAAGGACTTATTGGTTTAGATTTGCTACGGTAAGCCCTACTAATAATTGAGTTCCTAGATACATCATAAAATTCCTGGTATCAAATCTTGAGATTATGACTAAGAGCTGTGTGGTGATAGTCCCTATTAGTTTGCTATTTGTGATATTCTGTTTTCGTTTGGAAGAACAAAGTAAGTTTACAATTCGCAGTTTGTACGATATTTGTATGTATAAGGATTTCTTCTGTGAAGAGTATTTTCTGATGCTTCGTTTTAAGAAAGTCAAATCCTAGTGTTTAAGAAGAGATTAACGATGCCGAAAGTGATGCTCATGGTTGTAGTCAAGTTACTTAACAAACACTAAATACTACTGATGAGCAGCTACAAAACTTTGCTACCATTGTAGCTAATTTAGTTGTTTTAGTATAAAGATTCTTAGAGATTAGGACATAAGAGAGAGTCATTGAACAGGGCCGAGAAATAAGAGATAGGCTGAGAAGATAAATGAATGAATCGCATGCATCAGAGGCCTTTCTCGTAAACCAAGCACCACCACGACATGTTGAAAGAATGGCGAGAAGGAGGTTAGAATTGGATGAAGTATAGGAGTATGAAGAGGAAGAATAATATGTTTTAGTTGACGAGTGTGGACTTAAGGCTGTAGGGGAACTAAACACCTTAAAGTAAAAATTCTGAGCTTCAACGGGTCTGGTAGTATTGATGACTACTTAGACTGGGAGAAGGAGATCAAGAAGATATTCGGCTTCTATGATTATGAAGACACCATCCGTATTTAAGTAATCGAGTTAGAATTTTTTAGATATGCGGTAATGTAGTAGAAGAAGTTGAAGAATGTTCACTTAAAGGCTCGATGGGAAATCTGAACATGGAATGAAATGAAGAGAGTTATGAGAAGTAGGTTTGTTCCTGAACACTACGAGTAAGATACTTTCCGATGTCAACTAGAAGAAGGTTGAGGTAAAGGTAAGGTTGAGGAATCAGAGGTCCAAAGAGACTAAGGTCAGAGCTTAGAAAGAAAGACTTGAGAAAACAAATGCTTTAAATGTCTCGGTTTTGGACACATGGTTAGTCAATATCCGAACCACCGAGTCATAACTATAAAGGGAGACAAGCTTTAGTTTAAAGTAGAGAGTATGAGTAGAGGAAGAGATGGGAGTTGAACAATTGCTAGAAGAGTTTCAGGAAGACCTCGATGTTGAGACACCTCCTAAGGGTGGTGTTGAGTACTATTTTTTCATTTAACGGTTTCTTAGTGCATTTGTAGCTGATGAGAATGAGCAGAGGGAGAACCTCTTATATACTAATTGCCGAGTAGATGGTAAGCTATATGCCTTAATCATTGACAGAGGGAGTTGTACCAATTTCATAGCATAAGGGGTAGTTAAGGCCGTGAAATTTCCAACCCTCCCTCTATAGTGTCGACCTCATTACTCATGTTGAGCATTTAAGATTGATGTTTGACATCCTCTATGCTGAGAGCTTATTCGGTAACCTGAAGAAATGTGTGTTCTATCCAAGCAAGGTTATATTCCTCGGATATGTTGTTTTAGGGAAAGGAGTTTGAGTTGATGATGAGAAAGTAAGAGCTATTCTTGAGAGGCCTACGCTAACTAGTGTTGCTAAAGTTAGGAGCTTCCATGGTCTAACTTCGTTCTATTGGAGATTCATTTAGAACTTTAGTTCCATAATTGTGCCTTTAACCGAATTAACCAGGAAGAACACTGAGTTTAGGTAGTCAAAGAAAGCTCAAAAAAGTTTTGAAGATGTAAAATCTAAATCGACGTTTGATCTAGTACTTATCTTGTCAGATTTTGAGAAAGTGTTTATAGGTAGAGTGTGGCGTATCTAGTGTTGGCATTGGTGTTATCCTTATGTAAGAGCACCATCCAATTTCCTATTTCAGTGAGAAACTCCGTAGTGTTGCTTTAAATTACTTAGCATACGACAATGAGTTCTATGCCCTTGTCCGAACATTACAGAATTGGCAACATTATTTATTGTCGAGAGAATTCATCATCTACTTAGTTCATGAGTCTCTTAAGCATCTCTGTTGGCAATAGAAACTTTCTCGAAGTCATGCCAAATAGGTTAAATTCCTGGGGTCCTTTTGCTATGTCATCTAGTATATGAAAGGGAGCACCAACATTGTGGTAGATGCTTTTTCTAGTTGTCATACACTTGTCACAACATTGTAAGCCAAGGTACTTGGATTTGGCACCCTGCCTAATTAGTATGAGCATGATGCGCATTTTGGGCCTTTAATGGCCAAGTGCAATGTTGGGGGAGCCATAGATGGATTCTACTTAAATCAGGGGTTCCTAACGAAAGGTAAGCAGGTCTATTTGTTGAGTGGTTTAGTAAGAGAACTACTCATCTGAGAAGCTCATGCTAGGGGTTTGGCTGATCATTTTGAGGAAAAAAGGATGATTGAGATATTAAAAGAACATTTCTACTGGCCTAGGATAATGACGAATATGCATTGAATTCTAGAAAGGTGAGAGATATGTAAACATACAAAGGGAAAGAGAGAGCCATATAGAGAGTATACATACCTTCCTATACTAGAGCGGCCGTAGATCGACCTAAGCATAGATTTCATGCTTGGTCTTCCTTGAACACCGGGAAGACTTGACTCAATCATGATGGTGGTTGATCAGTTTAGTAAGATGAGCCACTTCATTCTCTACCATGGAATTAATGATGCTTTATTCATTGTTAACCTCTTTTTGTAGAAAATTGTGCGACTGCATGATGTACCAAGAAGTATTGTATCCAATCATGACTTAAAGTTCATAAGCTTCTTTTGGAGAACCCTATGGAAGAAGCTTGGCATTAAACTCATGTTTAGTAGTTCTTACTACCTTCAGACAGATGGCCAAAATGAAGTTGTAAACTTATGGACAATCGGCAACATCCTGCGAGCCGCTGTTAGGAAGAATTTGCATGAATGGGATTTATGCCTGCTTGTGATAGAGTTTGTCGACAATAGCTCCACTCACAGCTTAGTGGAAAAATCTCCGTTCGAGGTCGTTTATGGACTTAACCCGAACTTACCCTTGGATTTAATTATCAGTCCAATTACACAATGGAAAAGCGAACCCGACCTACAGTGAGCAGAGGAATTCCAGAAGTTGTATTAGAGAGTTGCCAAATAACTAGCCAAGATTGTGGCTATATAAAAGGAACAAGGAAGTCGAGGAAGGAGACGGGTCGTTTATACCCTTGGAGACCTTGTTTAGATCCATCTTAGTAAGGAACACTTTCTTAGCAGGAGGACGAATAAACTATCTCCTAGAGTGAATGCACCTTACAAGATCCTTAGGCATATTAACGACAACACCTATGAAGTTGAGCTGCTTGAGGGGTACAGTGTATCAACCACATTCAAGTCACCGACCTGACCCCTTAAGTGCTGATGACCATGAAGATTATGATTTGAGGGAAAATCTCCAAGAACCTTGAGGAGTTGATGGGTTATGAACTATTGGCTCACTTATATGTATACGCTTCAGAGGCCTCCAATCCTTCACTTGAAAAATTCTCTCTTGTTAACCTACTAATGATGAAAGACAGTATATAGAAGGTGGATGGCTAAATTCCTTTAGAGCTCCAAGTTGTTATATTATGCTCTATTCTCTCTTGTGTTGATGCTGACTATCATTTAGTCGAAGACTTTGTGCCGAGTGATCTAACCTTAAGTTACTGAGAGTTCTTATTGAGTAACAAGAGCTAGCCTCCTGCCCGCGGAGTACTTGTCTCTCAACCTCGCTCCAACTCTCACGACATTCCTTCTAGTTTTGGCTTTTTTGTTGCCGCAACATCTTAATTCCTCTCGCTTGCTATGATCATAGAATCTTTGTACATAACGAATGTTGCGCTACCACCTGTCCATCCCATTTGATACTGTACTATTTTTCCCTTTTTGCTGTTTGTCCTTTTTACCCTTTTTTGTACTTATTAGGAATCCCCCTTTTTGTAATTTCTTTATTTATAATGTTGCCTTATGGGATTTACTATAAATAGTTCCTTCTCCTTGTAAGCCGAAATCATCTTACCTTACAGAATAGACATTGAATATATGGTTCTTATGAGATTATCGTCTCCAAGTTTATTTTCATATACTTTTATCTAATCTTACCGAGTAGCTCAGGATTAATGGCAGGTGAACTTTGACATTAATTTGTGCGTTATATCAAGTGAAGTGTTAACTTGAGTTATATTTGTTGGTGTGTCATATCTTTTAAGCAGCTTCACGTCAGCTACTTTAGTTAGTTCATCGACCTGCTCACTCTATTTTCTTCGATATTTTAAAAGACCCATTGGTTTAGATCGGCTATGGTAAGTCCTAGTGATAACTGAGTTCCTAAGCATATTATTTATGGTATGGTTATAGCAGCATGTAAGACTTTGTAGAGATACTGAGGTTTGTTGATGTTGTAAGGCGAGACTTAAAAAATTTTCAATTGTTTTTTAAGTAAATTTAGTTTATTACTATATATGAATTATGAAGCTCAAGAAGAGATGTTCGAGTGTTATATATATGTTCAATATTCTTCTCTACTATACAAATGCAAGAGAAACATTAAAAGTCATAAGATTATATAATTCAATAACTATAGATATTATGGTAGTATAAGATTAGACAATTAATCATAGGGGCATAAAGACATAATACAGAAAAGGGAATAAAACATAAATACAAATTAAAATATTATTCTTTTGGGAGGTGCATGCATCAGTAAAATAATCACTATATCCTCTACCAAAATCAGATTTTGCTATAATAATAATATCAAATTTTCTTGTCAAACATAAAACAACGAAATTATTCTACTATAACAAATAAGCAATGTAGATATCTTATGACTTGTAGGTAACACTAGAAGTAGAAACTAAGAGCTCGAATTCTACTTTTTGAACTTTGCTAGATGATGGATTTAGCAATGGAGTGAAGACTAAAGACTAAAGATGGAAGGAAGTGACTAATAAGCGTTTAGTTTAAGGATTCCGACAGGCTATTCTTTGTTTTATTTTGATGAGATTACATTCTTTTTTTATTTATTAAGTTCGTTTAATTACCATTATAAAGTAGGTATAAGATACCTTAAAACATGTACCCTATATGTTTTAAAGTATAGGTTACAATTTATATGTTCTAAGATAGGTATGTGGTACTAAGGGCATAATCGAGTAGATTTCAACCGATATAGTATGGAGCTCGAGCTTGAACTTGACTCAAAAACTTAAGTTCGGTTTGAGTTCGACCAAGCTCCGAATTTTAAGTTTGAGCTTGACTTGAAGATATATTTGGTAAGCTCAAATTCAGCTCGATTAGCTTGATTAAGCTCGGATGATTATAAAATTTCTTTGAATAACCTCAAAATTACTTATATTTTAGAAATAGAAAGAAATTAAAAAGCATACTAAGCTTGATTAGGCTCGTAAGCCTAACGAGGATAGTATTTTATAGCTCGAGCTTGGCTCAATTTACCACTTGAGCAGCTTGAGCTTGACTCGACTGTTATTGAATCGAATTTAAGTAAAAACCAAACTAAACTCAAGTAGTTTGCAAACTTGTTTGGTTCATTTACACCCTTATGCAGTACCTTGATTTTATGCTTGTAACATACCCTGTAAGAACAGATTTCGAGGAATTATTCCCTGGGTCAATTTTTTTTTTTTAAATCCTATAACCTAATTCTAATTGCTATTGAGTTCTAAATTACTTTTCATAACTCGTACCTAAACTCTATAGGGTCAAATCCTATAAGGTTTTTAACGGGTTGAACAGATTAGATACCCTATTATGATTTGCTCGATTACATCTCTATAGCGATGCCATATTCTAGATGGTTTTAATTATTATTTTTATAAAGAAATGAAACACGTTGGGTGCTTATTCACTTAAAAAAAGCACCACAGACGGGGATGTATAACAGAGTTAATTATAATTTCAACTGAGTTTTCGACGAAAGCAATCGGGGAGTTTAGAAATGGAACTATAAGATTATCCAACATTGAGATAGTAAATTTAACATTGTCCCACTTAACAACGTTGCGTCGAACATGGAATAAGAAAAAAATAACACGGGAAAAGATTCACCAGAAGCATTACGTAACTTGGCGCTGCTTGACGTCCATGCAATGTTTCTCGTGTACCATAATGGCTGGAAAATTTTGGTGCGGGAAGAAACACCAGTTCAGGAGATTTGCATAGTGCACCTGGATTAAAGAAATTATATAAGTCAAAGTTTTCAGCTACTTAAATACCTTCATTATGGAGCATGCACGCATGGATATCAACGACAAACTTCATTAATTTCCAACGTCCAATATGCCGCTCCTAGTGTCGGTACAAGTTACCACTTTTGGAAAATGCATGAAATATAGACAACATTTACCATATACCTTGAATTCAATATTGCTGGCTTTCATATTGGAAGCCACAGAAAATTATTGTTATAGGGAGAATGTTAATTAATGGCTGTTTTGACTTGCCTATGGATAGGCTTCTTTTCTTTAATAAGCCCTCTCTTATTAGGTTTAAACAAATTTTTTTAACCCAAGCCACTCAAAACTTATTTTCTTAAGGAAATATTGGAACTCCATGTTATTTCTCTCCCTGTATGTATGTATATGTATGTATGTATATATATAGGGTAATTGAACTTGGAAACGTGTAATACAACTCAAGAATCAAAAGCCAGAAGCACTGAAACTTTCAGCTCGCTGAATGTTTAAAGCACTGAAACTTTCAGCTCGCTGAATGTTTAAAGCACTGAAATATTCATATAAATATCATAATAATAGGGAATTATTAAGGAGCATAACCGTACAAGAGAATAAGGAAGTAACATATCTTACTAATAACATTATTGGTAATGACCTAAATGACTTGCCTATTCCTAAAAACTAGCTAGTTTGAAAGAGAAGATCAAATTGGTATTGGAAAGCTATGGCGTCCTAAAAACAAAATAGTAAAAAGAACTAGTCTACGAAGAGGAGGGAATCTAAAAAAAGTGGTTGGGAAGTTTTCCCATTATAGCCAGATATGGGGGCCTGGCAATTATATGAGATGGTTGGGAGAGGAAGAGGGGGTTAAGCCATCTAATCCAATTTATTGTAATCCGACCCACTTCCTAGTTCGATAAAGAAAAACAACCGAAGAAAAGAAAAGAAAAAAGGATTAAACTACTTCCTAGATCGGTAATAATCTCACCAAACTGCCATCTTATGGCCGAATGTACATGCGACATCAGATAACTCACTTAAATAATTATTAAGAATTGTCTGGGGAAATTTATACACATTTAATTGTTAATTTTTCTATCTAGTGACTCAAAAGTTATTGTAGGGTGTTAAAATTTTTAAGTTATAGTAAGTAGTTCTCATTTACTATAAATGAAACCCATCATCGCAATAAAAATAAAACTATCAATTGTAAAAATATATATATGTTAACAGTAAAAATATAATTGCTACATTGTTCAAAGGTTCATTTTTAATGTTGATAGTTTCGTTGTTACTATGAATAAAGCTTTATTTACTATAAATGAGGGTAATTTACTATAATTTAAAAGTGATTACATTCAAATACTATTTTTGGTTTATTCATTTTTTTTTAATTTATAAAAGAAATATTCTCTTAAAACCGTTAAAATTTCTAAATATGTGCTGTTTTATGAATATAAAGGAAATGTCTTTCTTACACCAAAAAAAAAAAAAAAAACAGGAAATGTCTTTTCACCTACTACTGAAAGTTAGTTTATTTATTTATTTTCTTATAATTCACAAGGTTGATGTGGTTGGTAGGAAAATCGGTTCGCAGCACACACTTCAAATGTATAATTAAATGTTGCAGTTAGCATGTTTATATATCTGCATCGTTTTTATTCGTGTTTTATAAGTTTTATAAGTTACATGTCACATATAATATATGAGTGGTGCAAATATTAATAAGGTATTATTATATATGATGGGTATAAATCACGTGTCATAATTAATTTGAAAACAACTTATATAATTATTATACATGTTAACATTTTATTGCTATTTATATGTAATGTATACATAACATGTGACATGCATGATGTGTAATACCTATTAAATTTTTTTTTTCCTGCACATGATCCTCGTGTTGTAATTTTGTGTGTCACTATATCAATTAATTGTATATCATTGGCTGTCTAATTAAATTAAGGAGTTAAGCCGATAAATAAAAGTAATCATTTGGTAATATAACTTATAAACTTATTTTTATGGACTTTTAGTATGGGTCCAATGTGAAAAAACCAAAGTATTTTATCTCATCTATTTTTATTGGCTATACAGTTTAAGAATGTATCTTTAGGGTTATCTTTTTTACCTTTTCCTACATTCCATTAGTAAGAAAATCAAGAGTAAGTACTATCACAGACTAGAAGATCATAACCTCTAAAGAATAGCTCTTTCTAATGGATTCAGGTATGCTTCCGAATGTGTCTAGATTATATATATTGTCTGTGCGCTAATCTTACACATGAATAATTCTTATATGTTTAACAATTTATATGGGATTTCATAACGATATTTGTTACAGAAAAAAAAGTTTGCATTTTTATGGTTATTGAATAGAAATTTTGTAAAACTTATCTAATATTTCAAGATAGATGGAAATAATATGTTGCCAAAGTGACCTTTATTATTTAAATTTATTTTGAAATATTTAGACAACAAGTTAGAAGATTTGCATAAAATATCTATATCTATGTGAATAATGATTGACTTAAAGGAAGTTTATTATTTAGCCAAATGATAGACATATGATAATAAATATGTGATAATTTTGGTTTCATGCATGTAATTTATTGGCCCAAAGGAAGGCAAGTTGTGAGCAGAATTACTTTGTCAATATTAACTATTGCTTTGAGAACGCCATTTACAATTGATATTTTGGCCAAAGACTAAATATCATGATTTGCTAGGTGTTTCATGGTGGCCCCATTAAAGTATTTCTTTTATTACTTGTTAATATTAATTGATAGATTGTGCATGATGATGATAATTTTTATTTTATATTTATTTATGCATTAACGTGTGAAATTTTAATTAATTGTGCACATGTTTTATTCTAGATTCAGTTAGCGTAACCTTTATTATTGCCAATTTGAATAACATTCCAATGCTTAATGGCACGAACTTCAAGAAATGGAAGGGACATATCACCATTTTACTTGGATGCATGAATCTAAACTATATGATTAGGATTGATGAACCTCCTACCCTTACTAACAAAAGTACTGCTGAAGAAAAGGTGATTTATGAAAAATGGGAGCACTCTAACCGCATGAGTCTAATGATCATGATGCATTCCATTCCAGATACTATTAGGAGAGCCATGCCTAAGGAGAAAAATGCCAAGAGATTCCTAACCAAATAACAAACTATTCTTGGGTTCTTAAAAGGTTGAAACTAGCACCATTCTTGCAATGCTCATTTCTATGCGGTATAATGCAAAGGAAATATAAGGGAGTAAATCATGAATATGCCTAATCTTGTTACAAGACTAAATGCCTTAAAGTTGGAATTGTCTAATGACATTCTTGTACACCTAGTCTTGATCTCTCTTCCTGCTTAGTTTAGAATTTTTAAGATAAGTTATAACACTTAAAAGGAAATATGGACATTGAATGAGCTTATTGCACAATGTGCGCAAGAGGAAGAAAGATTGAAAGTGCTCATATGGTAACTCGCTCTCAAGAGAAGACTCCCAAGAAAATAAAAATGAATCATAAAAGTAAAGGAGTTGTAGATGTTAGGACTTCACATGTGCAACAGAAATAAGATAAGGGTATCACTTCTTTCTTATATAAAGAGGTTAGTCATGTGAAGAAGGATTGTCTTAAATATGCAAAGAGGCCCACAAAGAAAGGGTTGCCTAAGGAGCCGAATGCCAAATGATGCTAGAAGATTCATTTATGTGGGCAATAACAACAAGTTTCCTATTGAGGCTATTAGTGTTTTAAGATTATAATTAGAGTCTAGTTGTTATTTAGATTTGGAAGAGACCTATTATATACTGTTATTTAGATAAAATTTAATTTCTATTTCTCGTTGAGATAAATCTGGTTATCTTTATCCATTTTGAGGTGGAAAATTTAGTCTTTTTCAATATTCCAATATTATTATTACTAGTGCTTTGATTGATAATTTATACAGATTGAATTTGCATGCCTCGTATACAGAAGAAACATTACATACAAGTAATTGTGGTATAAAGCAAAAATTAAAAAAAAAATGAGAATTCGTCTATGTTATGGCATAAGTGTTTAGGACATATTTCCAAACAAAGGATTCAAAGACTTGTGTTAGAAAGAATTCTGAATTCTCTTGACTTTTCAAATTTTGAAATATGTGTTTAATGTATCAAGGGAAAGCAAATAAATATTAAGAAAAGAGATGCCGAAAGGAGTTTTAGCATCATAGAATTAATATATACTGATATATGTAGTCCATTCCCTATAGTTTCATGGAATAGTCAATACTATTTTAATCCATTCATAGACGACTATTCTCATTATAAGTACCTATACTTGATACATGAGAATTCGTAGTCCTTAGACATTTTTAAGGAATATAAACCTAAAGTTGAAAATCAACTTAATAAGAAAATTAAAGCTGTTAGATTTGACCGTGGTAGTAAATATTACAATAGATTTAATGGATCTCGTGAACGTCCTAGACCTTTTGCTAGGTATTTAAAAGAGTATGGGATTATTCTTCAATACACTATGCTGGGATAACTAAGTCAAAATGGTGTAGTTAAGAGACGTAATAGAACTTTAAAGGATATGGTTAGAAGTATGATTAGTCATTCTTCTTTACTAGAATCACTTTGGGGAGAGTCATTAAAGACTATAGTGTATATCCTTAGTAGAGTTCCAAGTAAAGCTATATCCAAAATCCCATATGAGTTATGGACTGGTAAGAAGCTTAATCTTAGACAGTTTCATATTTGGTGGTATCCAACTGAAGTTAGACCATATAGGCTTAATGAGAGAAAACTAGACTTGAGAACAGTTAGCTGCAACTTTGTTGGATACTTAGAGCGATCAAAGAGATTTAAATTCTGTGATCACTCAAGTTGATTCTTTTTTGAGACTAGAAATGCTAAATTTCTTGAGGATGTTGGATATAATGGGAGCACTCCAATCAGAAATATTGTTTTTGAGGAGGAATGTATTAATATTCCTATAGTTGCAACTGAAAGTATACCAACAATTATGCTTGTTACTTTTCAGGATGCAAATATAGATTTTAAAAATATTCTTAAGACTCCTACTTTTGTAGAGGAATAGGCTCCTGCTCATATTGAGGAATCATAACAACCTAAAGAGGAAGTCCCATTATGTAGATCTACTAGGAAAAGAAGATATACGAATCCAAATGATTATGTTGTATACCTTCAAGAGCATGAGTCTAATATAGGATTGGAAGATGATCTATCATTTGTCAAATAAGCTAAACAAAGTGCAAATTCCCAAAAGTGGATTAATGCCATGAAAGAAGAGATGAAATCTATGAGAAATAATGACATTTGGGATCTTGTTGAATTGCCTGAAGGTATGAAACCAATTGGTTGTAAGTGGATTTTTAAGACTAAGTGAAATTCAAAAGGCAATCTTGAAAGATATAAAGCACGTCTCGTTGCTAAGAGTTTCACTCAAAAAGAAGGGATTGATTATAAAGAGACTTTCTCTTCAGTTTCATTGAAAGACTCTTTTAGAATTATTATGGTACTTATTGCTCATTATGATTTAGAGCTTCATTTGATGGATGTAAAGATTGCATTTCTTAATGGCAATGTTGATGAAACAACATATATGGTGCAACAAGAGAATTTTGCATCTAAGGAGTCAAAGCATCTGGTATGTAAATTAAAGAAATCTATCTGTGGATTAAGCAAGCATCCTATCAATGATATAGTAAATTTGATTAAGTGATTTCCTCTTTTGGTTTTAAAGAAAACACTGTTGATCAATGTGTGTATCACAAGTTCAGTGGGAGTAAATTTATTTTTCTAGTGTTATATGTTGATGATATTTTTCTTGCAAGTAATGATATAAGATTACTGGATGAGACTAAGAGATTTCTTTTAAGTAATTTTGAAATGAAAGATCTTGAGAATACATCCTTTGTGCTAGGTATACGGATCCATTGTGATTATTCATAAGGTATATTAGGCTTATCACAAAGGGTAGATATCAATAAAGTACTGATGAGTTCAAAATTGGTTATATTTTAATTACTGATTTTTTATGATTTTCCCTTGAAATTTGAGTTTATTTTTAGATAATAATGCTTAATTGAGTAAAATTTTGTTTTTTAGGTTTTGAAATAATATACATGAGAAAACGAGAAGATATAAACAAATTTTACTCAAATCAAAGCTAAATGAGCAATTTATGAAGATTTGAAGATCTACACAATCGAATGATATGACCGTATCATTTCAAAGAGAATTTAGAGCATATTTTCAATTATCATAGCCTAAGACACAATTAAAAGACATGGTTGTGTCCCTGGTCATGTTTTTTCTAGCCGACTTATTTTTTTTTCTTTTCCTATATAAAGGCTTGTTAAAATTTATTTAGAAGAATTTTTTGACCGAATTTTATAGAGTTTTTCAAGTCCAAGATACTCACGAAAGAAAGGTGCAAAGAAGATTTCAAGATTTCAAGATTCAATTTTTTTCTTTAGATTTCATGATTCGTCCTTTTATTTTTCTCTACTCTTTGATTTTAGATTTTTATTTTGCGATTTGTAGAGAGTAGACCTTTAGTATCTAAGTTTTATAGAACTTATATCTACTCATGTGACATAATTAATATTTGATTAATTTAGCTCTTTATTCTTTTCTTGGTTCAATTATGTTTTCTTTATAATTTAGATTATTATTTTTGCAAGTAATAATCTAGAGTTTGATATTTTATAAGAGAGTCAAGAGATTTCTTATCAGATTAAATCTAGACATAGTTGATGAGGGTTATTGCAAAATTAGATATAATTTGCAAAAAAATTTCGGAATTTTAAATTAAAGCATAGAGAATTCATCATTCAATAATGCAATCTCTAGATATTGCATACATTTTTGGAATGTGTTATAACTATAAGGGAAGCCTAGTAGGATTGCCTAAAATTTTCATATTACATGTACTCCTATAATATAAAAATCATCTTCTAAGTTAAAGATTGCAAGACTCTAACTATTTAGTTACTAGGGTTTTTTATTATCAGTTTATAAATTTACCGTAAAGTACAAATAACTATGGATATCCAGTATTCTACAGTTCCTTAGAACTGTAGAGAATTAGTATCCCTTACCAAATGATAAGATTAGGTAACGAAGTTCTAAAACTTAAACTTTTCAAAGTAATAAAATCTAAATATAATATTAATATTTACATGTAATAATTCAAACCAATGATACAATCTATCTTCAACTTCTATGCATCTTACTACCGGTACTCATCACTTAGCTCTTAACTCATACTCGATTTTCTAACAACTTGTAAATGAAAACTGTTGAGAAGTATGTTACAAGAGCTTAGTGAGATATCTTTCATACTATACCGGTAAGCAGGTTATCAAACAATTTATGATCAAGCATATGAATGCATGAACAAGCAGTATGACAAACAATATATGCAATTGACCAATGCTACATCCAACATTGGATTTAATGCCCTTCAAAGTAAGGGTTAAAGATACATCGGCACCTATTGCAATAGGGTTCCAGCACCTGAGGCTTTTAACCATAAATTTAAACCCCATATTTCACGAAATACATTTTCATTTCAAAGAAATCTAGTAATACACAAAATCGTAAGTCTAATGACGAGGTGGCTCTTACAGTTTACACTCATGCCTTACAATAGTGGCCTCTAAACTTGAACCTTAGCCGCCTATGGTTAGTGTCTCTAATACCAAGTAAACCTACGAACTAAGGGTAGGATCTTATTGTATTGATGCTTCTATACTATACTAATCAAATCATGCGAGAATCCATCCTTACAAAGTTGTTCATTACCAATCGCATGAGGTAATGACTAGAACATTATATGCAATATTTGTGCTGAGGTATGATCCATTTAATTTAAGTTAAGTCAGATATGATGGAGTTAATTTATGAAGTGATTAACCAATATCAACAAGCCATTCAATTATGCGGTAATAATTCAAGCAACCGGTTATTTAGCTATTATGTTTCACAATATTTTACACAACACATAACCAATATTCAGGCACATGCATAACCGGAACTTCATGTATCAAGTTATTAATATCTACTATAGTTGCACTAATTACAAGCATAAAACAAGTATAGAGTCATTAGGAGTACTCACTCAATATTGGTAATCATAATAATCTACTTGGTAAGTCGTTATCTGTATTTGGATCACCTGACATTTAGTAAATATGAAAAGTAATAATTATTTTAGTAAATTAACTAAACTATTCATATATTTAGTGTTAACTGCCTAAATTAGCTATCTATTCATATAAAATCTCTAATTTAAGCTTTTTCATCAATTGCGTATAATTTTTTCATTTTAGTTTCGATTTTTATGAACTTATAATCAATTTTTATTGTTTTTGGATATACTTTCACATAATTGGGTCTATTTTGGACATTGTAACCAGCACTTTTTATGATGGTTTAAAAATATTTCGAATTTTATTATTTTGACTTAAATATTTATAAATTATTATTTTAAGCTTTTCTTTATAAAATATGATTTAATAAATATCTAAATTTTATATTTTTTAAATTTTCTTATTTTTAAGCCTATTTTATAATTGATCACTTATTTTATTATTTTAAGGTTAAATACTTATATAATTCACTTTTTGTTATATTTAAAATTTTATAATTAATTAATTATTATTTTATTATTTCCTTATGATCTTTATGTTTCATGAATTTAATTAAATAAGTAGGGTTGCTAACCTGGTAGCTCTCTATTGGCCTATAATGATATTTTCTTATTTTGTTCAATCTTTATAGTTTTACTAATTTCACAATATTTTTATATGCATATATAATTTTATAAGATTATTAATTATTAAATTTTAGTAGAAAATAACCTTTATTCTCTTCATATAGCTCATGTCCAGCATATATATATATACATATATATATTTTTATTTGTTAACTTATTCTAAAATATTAATATATTATTATACATATGTATCTATTTTTTGGGTATACCATATTATACATATATCTATTTGTAATACCCCATATAATATAGTATACCTATAAATATGTTAGGAAGTGATATTTGATGTCATTGACAATGATATTGTATACTGTAGTAAATATGTACCAATACTATATATCTACTATATTTTACAGTGCAAAATTACTTTTGAAAGGAAACAAAATTACATTTATTGTTCAAGGATTACCTAGATCTATTCTATAACAGTCATCTTCATTTGAATTCCTAGTGTGATGAGATCCTGATTTTGATGCTAAATCTGAACTCGATCCTTAAGTTGGCTCGTTGATATTTATAAATGCTATTTCTAGAATCTGCTTCATTTACTCTAGAGAACTTGTAATAGCTGGAGAAGAGATTAAAAAAAAAAAAAAAAAACTTCTATTATGGTATTGTAGAGTTGAAATTTTAGATGGTCCAATTGAGGAATTATGTTTGATTCAATTTAGATTTGAATCTTCTTCAAGTTTATTTCACATCTTGAAATTGTCCCACCATTTAACTTTATACATTTTAACCAAATTAGTTATATTTGAGGTTTGATCAGGTTTATAATCGAACCACCATGCCATAACTCAAGATATACTAATATATATAAAATATAGCATTTCCTTCTAGAAATTTTTCTTATATGATGCTGGATTATATTCTTTTGTGATAGTATTGAAACCATTTCTAGCATTTTCATGAATGATTTGAGGGGCTGCCACAAATTGTTCCCACCAATGTGCAAACCAGTTGGAAAGGCTTTTCGAAGAACAACTATAAAAAAAAATATTAGCCAAGCATGTAATATTTTTGGATTCATTTGATAGAAAACATTCCACCAAGCCTGTTTATAATCAAAATAATTATAACTGGCTTGATGACTTGGCTACATTGAAAAAGGTTCTAATGTTGACTGATTGAAAAAATCAAAGTATTGACCATGTCTAGAATTGACTCATCATTATCATCTAATATTCTTCTACCATTTTCATCAATTTTGCATGAAGTGAGGATAAGTTAGAAAGAAACTTAGAGAAGAAAACAATGGTGAAATTCTCTATAGTTTTGGAAACAACCGCATTATTTGATACCGGTACGGATTTAAAATGTATTAGAAAATGGTTTATTCTAACAAAATATTTTGAGAAGACTACCCAATCTCTAATTTCTATATCTGGTAGCAAATTAAGCACCAATTATAAATTGTCCTATGTTGAGAAATTTTCCATTTTTCTATTTGATATATTTGATCATAAGAGGTTTTTGGTATTTTCTACTCATCTATCACCTTATCAAAATCTTTTAAATGTATTTCATCTCTATTATTTAGCATAAATTCTTCTGATTGCTTAGAGGCTGCAAAGCTAGAAGAAGACATAGTTCTTTTAAGTAAGTTCATATTTTCAAAAGAGACTAATTTATCTAATCTTCTAAATTAAATCACATGACTAGATTAAATCCATTATTGTGATTTCCAATTTATGAATTTTTGCAACCCTTCACTCAAAACAGGATTTATGTTAGGCCTTAGTTGGCTTATCACAATATCATGATATTCCACAAAGGATTCGTCCCAAGTGATTAGTAAATATAAAATATAGATTTTTACAGAGAAAATTGTCTCACTAAGAAAACACTAACTCACTTACACAACTCTTCCTGATTTCTTTACTCATGAATTCTTGTAGGGAGATGCCTCCCAAGAAAGAGAAGGATAAAATAAAAGAAAAAACTTCTTCAACCTCTAGCAAGGGGTTAACCATTATCAAATCCTGATTAGATGTTTGTAAATCATCTAACACTCTATTAACAATCAAAGAGGAATCCTTTTCTAGGGCCTCAAAACCAATATCTTCAAATAATCAATCCACTTCCGATATCTAAATACAATCCAATGAAACTTTTTCCCAATTAGTCGATATGGCTGTCACAATTGCTGAAAGTGATTTCAATAGCTTTACAGGAAAAAAAATGAAATCCCAATGTTGCCTGGAATTCCTTAACAAATAGAAACCTAGAGGAAAAATCAGAATATTCAAATTACTGAAGTAGCAACTTCAGTACCTTCCATAATAATACTTGCAAATCAAATGTCTAAAATTTTCTCAAGACCTATTTCTAGATATGTTTTCTCTATTGAAGAAAACTTATTTGGAACGGACCCTTTTTAATTTGCAAGGAAAATTTTTACAAAATATTTTTATTATATTCCATATCATATTTACAAACCAATACAATTTTATGAAAAAATTTTGGCTGAAACTGGTTCAATAAGATTTAAGCATTTTGAAAAAGAAGGAATGGTTAGTTATTCTATGGCTAGACTTTTGAAAGTAATCAATTTGAAAGAATGGCAAACCCATTTGGCAAACCCATCCAACAAACCTAATAAAGCTCAATATAGAACCTTTTTCAACACAGCCAGGTCACGAGCCAGTTATAATTATTTTGATTATAAACAGGCTTGATGGAATGCTTTCTATAAAATGAATCCAAAAAGATCACATGCTTGGCTAATATTTTTTTTATAATTATTCTTCGAAAAACCTTTCCAACTAGTTTGTACATTGGTGGGAACAATTTGTAGCAGTCCTTGAAATCATTCATGAAAATGCTAGAAATGGTTTCAATACTTTCATAAAAGAATATAACCTAGTATCATATGAGAAAAATTTCTAGAAGGAAATGCTATATTTTATACATATTGGTATATCTTGGGTTATGGCATAGTGGTTCAATTATAAACCCGATAGAACCAAACACAATAGTTCAAAAGGAAAATTGTATTCAGTTTTATCACAAAACCACAAACCAAATATATAAATGAATTAACAAAAAAAAATTCAATTTCTGAATATTTGTAAAGCCATTAAATATTTCATTAATTATTCTCTAGAATTTAGAGGGAACATTTTTTAATCCAAGGGGTATAATATTCCATTCGTATTAACCAAAAGGAACTGTAAAGACAGTTTTGTACCTATTACTATCCTTAATCTGAATTTGCCAAAATCCAAATTTCATATCGAGTTTTGAGAATATCTTGACATTATTTAACCTATGTAGTAAATCTCTTTTATTAGGTATTAAATATCTAATCCATTTAAGAGCATTAGTAAGAGGCTTATAATTGACTACTAATCTTGGGATAGCTTTTTTTTTCTATATTTTTATTGACATAAAAAGTAGAATAACTCCATGGAGAATTACTTTTCTTGATCAATTTTTTATTAAGAAAATTATTTATTTTATTTTTACAATGGATTAGGACTTTATTATTCATTTGGGATGGTCTGGTTTTTGTTGGGATATTTTTCTCATTGAAATTGTTTTCATATAGTAAGTCTACAATGTATGACTTACGATTTCAAAATGCATTTGGAAGTATGGAACAAATTGAATATTTTATTTCTAATTCTAAATTAGAAATTTTTATTATTGAGTTGAGTTTCAATTCTTTTGAACTCAAGATCATTTTTTAAATACATTAAATGGTTTTCTTTGCATTGAATTAAGCAATTTAATTAAGAAATTGAATGGTTTTTTTAATTCATTTATATGTTTGGTTATTATTGTTAAGCCATATGAGATTTTAGTAAGACGCTTTGCTTTTACTTGGATTAGACCTAGATGCATATAATTTCATTCTTTTACATATATTTTTTATTGAATCGGCATTTAAAAGTTTTATTGTTGTTAAGCTATCTGAGATAGGGCTATCCTTTTTCTCAGTAGCTATAACATAATCATTTTTCCTAAAAATTTTCTATTTTGCTATTTGATATATTTGATCATAAGAGGTTTTTGGAATTTTCCACTCATTTATCGCCTTATCAAAATCTTTCAAATGCATTTAATCTCTATTGTATATTTATATATACATATAAATATATATATTTATACGTATACTATATTATACATATATCTATTTGTACTATGTAAACTTCTAAAATTGAGTTTAAGATAATCAAGTCTAGGTTTAGGACCTTTATGGAAACTTACTTAATTGAGCTTAAACTTTACGATTAAGATAGAAAAGTTAGTCGAGGTGATATAGTGAAGTTAGATTTTAGAAATAAAAACTTAAAATCCCAATTTTGCCCTTAGAAGTAAGATTATTTAATATAGAACTAAAATGCTCGAAACTCTTAAAATCAAGCTTAGATTGCGACGAGAACTTAAAGATAGGTTAATTAAGCTATAAAATGAGATAATATAGTATAATTTACTATATGAATATACATGTATTTTTATGTGTATGCTTGGTATAAATAATAATTATACTCGTAAATTAACCCTAAATTACGGAATTATATATAATATGTTGAATTCATGCAAATAATTAAAAGAAAATATCTTAAAAATAAAAGATTTGATAAAATCATAATTATTCGAGTTTAGTTATACACTATACGTGATATATACATGGGATATATATACTCGTATATTTACAAAATAACTAAATCATAATATATACATATATAATATTAATAATTAAGCAATTATCTAACAAAGCTTATCCTAAAAGCATTAGAACTTACTGGATCTAGTTCAAAAATTTGCGTGGCATGCTGTAGGAGTTAGATTGTTAAATCAATAAGGGAATTAAGAAGAACAGGACACCTCGTACTTGGAAAAAGGAGAAAGAAAAAAAAAATCCTAGGCAATGAATTAAGCCATATAAGTAGCAAAGGATGGCAGACATATAATGTTTTAGCACTTTGAAATTTAGAATAGCAAAAGAAAAATTTAGAGAAAAATCGTGGGAAATTAGGAAGAAAATAGAAAAAACAGAGCAACCACCGTACCCTAACTGTACCAAACCCAAACAACCACCTGACAACAAACCCAACTAATCCTAGACAATCCACCTACAGTGTAAGTTGGCCAACACACCCTTACCACCCTACGGTCGCTGGAGACACCAAGAATAGCGAGGTTAAATTCTTGCCTTGTTTTTCAATAATTTGTAAAAAATATCAAATCCGCCCAGAAAATTTTGAAAGAATTTGCACTCAGGTTACTTTGAATATAATTTTATTTCATATTTTTATATTTGAAAAATTCAAAATATTTAATGTACTTTCTTAATAAATCTATTGTTCATCCGAATTTAGAATTGTAAAATAAATATACTAAATGATGTTGTTTCTAGCTGAAAATTTTTGTGTAGGATGTGTATGATATATAGATAATTTCTATTTAGCCTGAACTTTGATTTAAATATTTTTAATATTTATTTCATTTTTTGGCCTAAAAATAGCTCGAAAATAGGCTAAAATTATGAATTTAATAGGAAATTATGAAATTAATTGATGAAATGGACACGTACTAATCTCTAATGAATAATAACAATGTGGGATTAGAATGAAATTTATTTGGTTTAAAAAGAATCATAATTGAGTAATTTAGGATAATTTAGGGGTAAAATCGTAAATACGAATATATAGGCAATAGGTCGGAAACTTGAAACCAAGTGATAAGTGAATTTCCTATTTTTTTGGAGTCTATATAAATTTTTTGGGAATTATTTGGTAATCCGAACTATTTATTGCGAATTTAGCTAGTAACATAGCTTAAATTACAAGTTGGGATGTATTGTTAATATTAATAAGCTAAAATGAATTAAATACTTGGAGAACTATATACGTGATTGCTAATCAGTTGGAATTAAATGAATATTTTTATTATATTTATAGATATTTTCTTATTAGGATATACTCTAGATATATTAAGGTTGGATAATACTTATATTGTAATGTTATATAGACAAATTAGGTAAAGTACAATTTAATAACGTAAATTACGTATGATACAATAATATTTATATAGTTAAGTATAACTGTATTAAATGCTTAAACTACCCGTATTAGGACTCGTAAAACATGTTGTTAGGTCTGTACGAACCTAATAATACTAATTTTATTAAAATTGAACAATCTTAAGTAATATAACCTATAACTTTATCATACTCTAGAATGTACATATTTCGGTAATTTTACCGGAATTAAAATGTGATTTAATAAATTAAAAGTACGTTTCAATACGATCGAAACAATATATAATATGTAATAGTATAGATGACGTATAGTATCAATAATTAATAACTTAATTTGATATATAGTGATAATACGACCATATATTATGAAATATAATATATATATATATATATATATAACCATTTTAAATTAAACTGTAATATTTTCGTAATTACTACAAAAAACGAATTTAGGTCTTTTGTATAAATAGGATCTTCTAGTACAAAGACCGTTGACGACTTGAGTCAATAGTAGTGAGCATCTAAATAAGTAAGTTGAGATTGTGACTTCACCGCTTGTTGGGATATAGTTTTAAAGTATCTAGAGATCCAAGAGTACTCCTGGCTGTGTTTGTAGTTAGTTGATTGTACGTATATCGTATGTGTGGATGATGCTTAGTTGTGATAAGAGTTGAACTCCTTGGTGTGCTATTTTACATATTTGCATTGATTCTATATTGTATGAACTTGTTGGCCACCCCTAATTAAAAATAATGTTTATTTGACTAAAATAAAACTGGACATGCATAACACCTATTAGGGGAAACGATTAAGAGTGTCAAGCCAAATACTGACTTTTTTTATGAAGATAGCAGAAATGGTTCTTTCCCCATCCTTAGTCGAACTAAGTGATAGGTGAGGAGGTTACGGTAAAGTTGGGAGCCATAGTTCAAATGCGGTTATTGGAGGAGGGTATTCTCCATTGCATAAGCCCGAGTTTGGTCTGATATGAGTCGCGCGATAAAACTCCTCAATCTGGGTTGGAGTAAATGTACTTTCTCTAACCTTATAGTAGATCAGATAACATTGTGCGATGTTTCATTTAATTGATTGCCTTACATTTCATCATCATTAATAACCTCGCTTATGATTATATGGTATTATTTTGACTCCATCCTACTTACTGAGCTACTTGTGCTCACATTCCTATAGACTCTTTTACATGTGTTGAGTGAGGTTAAAATGTTCAAATACCACCATTCTCAGGTTAGTATGCTACTGTTTGGGAAAGTGAGGAATGAGGAATCAACTGAACATGAGCTTTTAATCTTTCTTTTGTTTTTACTGTTGAATTTTGAGGAGACTAATTGGGAATTCCCTAGAACACCTACTAGTTTCCTATCTCATGTAAATAGTTTATAAACCTGTGGCTTTTTGATAAACTCTAATTATAAATTATAACTCTGATGTAAAACGTTTATGTCAGTACTGTTATAGTACTAAACAACAGATTATATAGAACAAGTATTTTGTAAAGCTCTATTACAGGTTTGGTTATTAACAGGTATCAGAACAGACGTGTCAAGCTGGTTGAGTCATGTATGCTTTATGTGGACTATATTTATTATAGTAGCTGTGAGGTAAGCTTTTATCTTAGGTTATTTTACACGGTAGGATTGTTATGACTTTTCCTATTTGAGGTGTAACATACTACCCTATATTATTTTGCATATAGGGATAATAAAGTAAGTATATTTAATATTATGTATATGTATGTATAATTATACATATATTATACTAATACTATACGTATATTTATACTTGTACATATGCTCATAAAATTATATTTTCTTACTCTATTCATATTTAGGTATTTATACTATCTTATAGTATATCTCACATTTATGTAGGATAAAATAAACATACTTAGTATCATATGTATGCATATGTACTATAATATATATATATTTATACACCATACATATATATATAACTAAATATATGTAATTTATGTATACATATAGTTCTATATAGTTAAACATATACATATATAAATACATAATATGGAAGTGAACAACTATACATACAACTTCAATACATGTACATGGAGTTTTATTACAAGGATAGTAAAATACATACAATCCCTTTTTCATACTCCTAATATACATAAAACACTACAAAATACATATATAACAAAGAATATATATAAATTGATATCACAAAATAAATCAAATACAATATATATATTAATTAATTACTCTTTTTGTATCTTGAAAAGTTGTAGAACCAAAAGCCCTTTTCCTTCTTCTTAAATTTGATGGAAGATGATGATAGGATATGTTATATAATCAAGCTTGTAGTGGAGAGTTTAATAGAAAGAAATGAGAAAAATTTGCAATGTTAAAGAGAGAGAGCTTCATCGGTTTGGGAAAAGAAAGTCAATAGGATACTTCGAATTGTAATAAAAAAAAAAAACAAATTGTGGCACTTCTAGAGGATGCTAGGTGGCCAATGGTGAGAAAATGTAAGAAAAAAAAAGTGTTGACTCATCTAATCTCTTATTAATTTGTTTTCTCATACGTACTAAATTCCATGGATACTTGTGCAAGTAAATGGGAAAAGAAAATAAGGAAAAGAAAGAACAAAAAATGAAAAAAGGAACGAACATCAAGATAAGGTCTAGCATAAAAAAATCAAGGTGAGCTTATCTTAATTAATTGATCACATGGGAAAAATATTACTCAATTGGCAGCCGCAACTTGCAAAGGAAGAAAAGTGAAGTAGGATAAGACAAATGGAAGAAAAAGGAAAAAGTAAAAGGAAAATTATAAATTATTAAGTTGAACTTTCTAAAAGTGTACTTAACATTTAAATGATATTTGAAATAATTTATAATGTAATTATGAAAAGACATATGTAATATAAAATAAATGTATACTATTTAGTACATAAACATGAGTTATGTAATAAAATTAACTCAAAAAATTAAATAAACACAAAACTAGCACATACATATATACAATACGATATTATAAATAATCACAAAAAAATAATATTCATAATTTTATTAATTATGTTAATTAAGTTGTTACATTTTGCGTTTCTAAGTACTTAGGAGTTATCTTTATTCGTTTGTTAGTAATTTTACATGATAACTCATATTGATCGATAGTTGTATTCAATTATGCCTCGTTCACCGAAGGGGAATAAGAATTCTATTCCCCTTTTATTTCTTATTATAACGTTTACTTGGTTTTTTATCTCTGAATCGCAATTCCTTAAGAATACCTATTATGTGAAATCAAGTAATAGGTATTCTTTAATTCCACCAAAGAATAACAATTTTTCATAAAATTTCATTTTTTCTTTTCCAAAAATAACCTCATATCAATTAAATAATAACCACCGCCATCGCCGCCATTACTACCATCGGCTATAACTGACCACTACTACTACCACCACCACCATTATCAACCACTACTACTACCACCACCACCATTATCAACCACTACTATTACTACCATGACCACCACTACCTATCACTACTATCGCCGCCGCTATTAATACCACCACCATTCTACTATTGTCATTACCTTATTGCCACCATCATTAGCCATCACTACTGCTATCGTTGCTACCGTTGCCATTACTGTTACCTACCACTGTCACCACCACTAGCACCACCTTTGATCACTACTATCATCACCACCATTATTGTTTGCGCCCACCCCCCCCCCCCCCCCCCCCCCCCAACCCCCCTTCTAACCCAAGTTGTTACCTTCATTATCGCCACTGCTATCGCCATTTATATTACCATTGACCACCACCACTCGCAACTACAGTCAATCATTACTACCGTCTCTACCCTTACAGTCGATTTTCACCACCACTACCTATTACTTTGGAATTACTTAAGAAAGAAAATAGATCTATGATAATTTAGTTATTAAAGTCTATTGCGTGTATATTCTTAAGTTGTTTATTAATTTAAATAAACAAAATAGTAAGTATTACACCCTTATTACATTTCCTAAGAATTCCTATTACATTCCTTAAGAATTCCAATTACATTCTTTTCTTATTCCATTTAGTGAAGTGAACGCTTTGTTAGAGTCTTACTACTATTAGAGTAAATTTATATGTTTTATATGCTTAAGGTTTTAATTTTAAGGTTTTTATTAGGTTCGAATTTGATCTCTTGTATTTACGCATATATAGGGTTGAAAGTTTTTTTTATGCAATTAGGATTTAGATTAATAAATTAGGGTTTTAGTATTCGTTTTAGGTTTTAAATTTAAAATTTTAATCAAATTTTAAATTTATGGGCTTTGTTGACTTAAGGAAAATTACTTACAATACTTAAGTCATTTTTCTACTCAAAAGCTAAATTTATAGGGTTTACAGAATGCTTGGCAAATATTTGAATAATCTTAGCATGAATCATTGGAAAGCAGCTAAACGTGTTATGTGATACCTGTAAAGAAAAAAGGATTGTATGCTTACATATCAAAGATTTGATCATTTGGAGATCGTAAGGTATTCGGACTTTGATTATGTTAGATGGATTGATAGCATAAAGTTTACTTCTGGTTTTGTTTTCATGATGCCCGACAGAGTTGTATCATGGAAAAGTGTCAAATAGATACTCACAACTTCTTCTACCATGGAGGCAGAATTCATTACTTATAATGATATGTCAAATCAAGGAATATGGTTGCAAAATTTTATCATTGGACTGCAAACTATTGATTGTAGTGAGAAACCACTCAAGATTAATTATGATAATAAGGCTACTGAACTATATTCCAAGAACAATAGAAGTTTGTTTAAATTGAAACATATCAATATAAAGTTTCTTATTGTTAAAGAGAGAGTTCAAAGTTCTCAAGTGTTAATTGAACATATTAGTACAACCTCATGATTACGGATCCACTTACTAAGGGTTTACCACCTAAAGTATTTCATAATCATGTTACTCATATGGGTGCTATTAATTTTGATGATGTATCGATATAGTAGGAGATTAGGTTTTGGTTGATGTTTAGTTGTATGCTGCATTTGGTATAATTAACTCATATATAGTTATTTCTTGAATTCTATAAAATAAGGTTTTATATATTCTAATCGCAGTTGTGCATAAAGTGTGGAGTATATAATGAGTTATAAGGTAAGACCTATTGGAAATAGGCATATTGAAAACTACATTACATGTAATTTCCATACTACACATCCATACTTGATCTATGCCGTTGATTATGTTGATATTCTAACCATTGATGAGTCTTGTCACAACAAATGATGATAAAGGCCGCTTTGATCCTATATTGATATGATTGATGAATTAGATTGTTTGGAGATGAGACTTAGTATAGATAGTAAAAGTTTGAGCTCATAAAGATTTTACAATATACAGTTGTCATGTGACATATGTGACCTAAGTAGGAGATTATTATAATTTTGTAGGTCACTGTATTAATTAATTGTATATTATTAGTTATTTAATTAAACTAAGCAGTTAAGTTGATAAATAAAAGTGATCATTTGGTTGATGAATAAATAAATATGGCTTATAAACTCATCTCTACGAACTTTTGGTATGGGCCTAATGTATAGAAACCTAAGTATTTTATTTCACCTATTTTGATGGGTTATAGTGAAATGAAAAAAATAAATTTACCCACTTAGACTAATACATCCTCAAGAATGCCTCTAAGATACGTCACAGATCTATCAGCTAATTGCAAGCTCATGCGTGTGAGTTTAGGTTCCCTTAATCCTAATTTCTTGAAAAATTTATAAGGCATTAAATTGATGCTAGCTCCCAAATCAGCTAAAGCTTTGTCAACTAACAAGTTACCAATATGACAAGGAATTGTAAAACTTCCTGGGTCTTTTAACTTCTTGGGCAACTTGTTTTACACGATCGCTGAACATTCTTTACCCAATATGACTGAAGAAAGCTCCTCAAGCTTCCTCTTGTTAGATATCAAGTCTTTCAAGAACTTAGCATACTTCGGCATCTGCGACAAGGCATCAACGAGAGGTAAGTTAATATGCAATTGTTTAAAGAGGTCAAGGAACTTACTGAATTGTTGGTCATTGCGATCTTGCTTGAGTCTTTGGGGATATGGGATAGGTGGTTGATATTCCTTCACCTTAGATGGCTCTACATCTTCCGTTGCTTTCATCCCCTCCTTGTTCTTGCTAGTTTCCTCGCTAACCTTCCTCTCAGCATGTGACTCCTTCTCACTTCGAAGTGTCACTGCCTTGACATATTCCTTTAGATTGGTTTCTGTATTTCCCGATAGTGTTTCCTATAGTCTTTCAGAAATTAGCTTTGCAAGTTGACCAATTTGGTTCTCAAGGTTGCGATTAGAAGTATCTTGATTCCTCAATGATGATTCAATGTTGGATAAGCGAGCCTCATTGCCTTGAATATATTTGGTGAGAATTTCTTCCACACTGGACTTCTTTTCTTGAGAAAGAGGAGGTGGGAATGGTCTTTGAAACCCAAGTGGGCCAAAGTTGCTCTTCTGCTGGCCTTAGTTTTGATTTCCCTATGAGAAATTGGGGTGATTCCTCCATCCGGGATTGTAAGTGTTGTTATAGGGGTTATTTTGTTGCTTGGGTGGATTTCCTAGGTAATCTACCTGTTTCAGTTGTTCTTATGATCCGTAACCCTGCATACCAAAGTCACTTACATCCGGTTGGACTTGTTGAGGGCCAACAGAGAGTGCTTCAATCTTTTTACTCAGTAGATCCACCTTGGTGGCCAGAGCAGTGGTCAAGTCTACATCATAAATTCCCATAACCTTTTGCTTGGCTCTTGTGCTTTTCCACTGATAATTGTTCATCGCTATTCTTTCAATTAGGTTTTATGCTTGCTTAGGTATCTTTGTGTTCAAAGTACCTCCTGTGGATGCATCAATCATCTGTCTTGTAGATAAATTGAGACCATTATAGAAGGTCTGAATCTGCATCCATAGTGGGACGCCATAATGTGGGCCGCCATAATGTGGGCACCTCCTGAGTAAGTCCTTGAATCGTTCCCAAGTGTCATATAGAGTCTCCGCTTCCAATTGGGCAAAACAAGAAATGTCATTTCGAAGTTTAGCGATCTTCGCAGGTAGGAAGTACTTCTCCAAAAATTTCTCTACTAATTCATTCCAAGTTGTGATTGAATTTCATGGTAGGGAGTTTAACCATTGCTTTGCTCTACCCCTCAAGGAAAAAGGAAATAGTCGCAGTCAGATGGCATCATTTGTGGCTCCGTTGATTTTAAATAGATCACAAATCTCTCAAAAGCTAGAGATGTGAGCATTAGGATCTTTATCTTGGAGACCGTCGAAATGAACATATTGTTGCACCATTTGTATGATGTTAGGTGCAATTTGGAAGTTATTAGCCACGATGGTTAGCTTTGTGATACTGGAGTCAGCTCCAATAAGTGTAAGCCTTGAATAGTCGGACATAGTCCAATTTGCTTCGTTATCGTTGTTAGCCATGTGAGGTGGATCTTCTTGATCGATGAATTGAGTGTTGGCCTCTTCACCCTCTTCCTTGATCTCAACAATTGACTCGTCTTCTATGGTAGCCACAATTTACCTAGGTCGCGATCTTAAATTTTGAAGGACAGTTCTCTCAATTTCAGGATCAAATTCTACCAAATCTTTCAGGTTGCTTCAGGTCATGCACTACAAGGGCAAGAAATATAGAATCAATTGTAACTCTAGCTAATAAAAATAAACAATGAAAAAAAAAAAGAATGGTCAAAGTAATAAAGGAACTAGTATTCTTAATATCGAAAATCCCCGGCAGCAGTGCCAAAAACTTGATATCAGGTTAATATACCTATCAGTTTTAATATAGCGGATGTGAGTTCGAGTCGATCCCTCAGAGACTTCGAATACTAATATTAACCTTAGCTTTATTATCTAATCGAAAAATTGTGATGAGTTGAGTGAATTAAAAATACTAAAATTGACAAACTAAACTAATTACGAGACTTGATTAAGCAATTTAGAAAGCGACAAAACTAAGAACGACTTCAAGAAGGTAATAACATATTTAGGAATTATTTCCCCTAGTGTTTAACATGTGACCGTTTAAAATATATCCAATTCAATTTCTATTATTCTTGACCGGAGGGATTCACAATTAAAGTTAACACCTTTCTCAAACCTATTAACCCTAATCTTAAATTATTTACCGGAATCTCTTCACTTACTAATATAATTTAGAATCGCATTAATGTATGATGAATTCCCACACAAAGAACAACTTTCCGGAAGAAAAATATATCTTATCTCTAAGTATATACATAATTCTCTCCAATTATGTCAAGATCTCATTACACATGTGATTTCTCAATCATTATGCATAATATCATATGTTGATACTCTAGAAATATCAATTAACAATTAAATAACATAATTGAGTCAAGAAAAGATAGAAACTTTATTGAAAATTGTCAATCAATCCAATAGTCGCATGAAATCCTAGGTTCTATAATCCTAAATATACGAATCTTAAGCTATCATAATGAAACTAAAAACGAATTCCAACAAAACCAATAAATAAAACATGAAAAACCCCTTTTATTGATGATCGATCTCTTCAATATTCAAGTTGAATGTTGCTTTTGCCCTTTCTCCTCTCCTTCTTCTCAAGTCTTTTTTCTTTTGAATGTCCCATCATCTATGCGAAACCCTAGTATGTCCTTTTATAATGTATTAAAAGGTTTCCGTTTTCGTCACCAGACACGGCCTGGGATATAGTTGTATCCCCAGGTCGTGTAACTTTCTGACCTCAGCATATTTTTTTAGATGGACACAGCCTGGGGACACAGCTGTATCATAGACTGTGTAACTTCAAAACTTCATAACTCATTCATTTGAACTCCGAATTGAGTGAAACTTGATTACTTTTCTTCGTTTTCGATCCAAGAACGAGTTCAAACCTTGAAATCAAAATTTTACTCAATTAAGTATCAATTTCTTTAAAGAAAACCAAAGATGTAAGGGAAATACTATAAAATCACCATGTGAAATGTATTTAAAATCAGAGTTATCAAGAGCCTTTGTAATTCGGAGTGAACTTGCCCCTAAGGTCTTTTGCATTCGGTAATACTTTCTTCAACACCAAGTCTCCCTCTTTGAAGTACCTCGGGCGCACTTTCTTGTTAAAAGCTCGGATCATTCGCTATTGGTAGCATTGACCATGACATATCGCTGCAAGTCTTCGCTCATCTAGGAGATTCAAATGCTTTATTCTCTTCTCCACCCACTTTGCTTCATCGAGCTGAGTTTCTGTCAATACTCGAAATGAAGGTATTTCTACTTCTACTAGTAGTATTGCTTCAGTTTGGTACACTAATGAATATGGGGTAGTACCACTAGAAGTTCTGACTGAGGTTTTGTAGGTCATAAGAGCAAAAGGAAACATCTCATGCCAATCCTTATATATGATTGCCATCTTCTCAATGATTCTTTTGATGTTCTTATTTGCGGCTTCAATTATTCCATTCATCTGAGGTCGATATGGAAGAGAATTTTTGTGATTGATCTTGAACTGGCGGTATACTTCATCCATCAACTTGTTATTTAAATTCGTTTTATTGTCCATAATAATAGACTTGGGTGCACCATATCTTGCAATAATGTCTCTTTTTAAGAATTTGACTACTACTTCTTTGGTCACTATAGCATACGATGCCGCTTCGACCCACTTAGTAAAATAGTCAATCGCGACTATAATGAATCTATGCCTATTTGAAGTCATTGGTGAAATTAGACTGATCATGTCAACTCCCCACATTGAGAAAGGCCAAGGAGCTGAAAACACATGCAATTCTTAAGGAAGAGCATTGATTTTATTAGCGTACACCCGTCATAAGTGACAGTGCCTCATGTGCTTGACACAATCTGATTCCATCGTTATCCAAAAATACCCCATTCTCATGATTTTTCTAGCTAGTATATACCCATTCATGTGAGGACCATAAACTCCTTCATGCACTTCTTTTATCAATTTCTTGACTTCTTCTTCATCCATACACCATAGCAGTATTGCATCTAGCGACCTCTTGTATAATTTGGCCTCACTTAATAAGAAATGAGTAGCCAATCTTCTTAAATTCTTTCCATCTTTTCTATCAACATCTTCAGGAAATTCTCCCGTTTGAGTAACTTCTTCATATCGTGATACCAAGGTTCTTTTGCTCATTTCCCTTTAACTGTAAGGAAAAAAGTCGGTTTTTCTTCCACCTGAATCTTCAAAGGCTAAATTTCTATTCTGTTTGTGACTTTCACCATTGACACTACTGTAGCCAATGAGTCGGCAAATTGATTCTAGATCCTTGGAATGGAAGTGAATGAAATCTCTTGGAATTTTTCAATTAGCTTGCTTAAATGTTTGTGGTAAGGTATTAATTTTTTATCCTTCGTCTTATATTCTCGTAAGATCTGAAGAATTATAAGGGAAGAATCTTTGTACACTTTTAATTCTTGTGTTCCCATATCTAGTGCCATTTTAAGCCCTAAAATGCAGGCTTCATATTTTGCTATGTTGATAGTATATGGGAATGTTAATCTTGCTGCCACAGGAAAATAATTATACTTAGGTGATACTAATACTACTCTTATCCCACATCCAAACACATTGATTGCTCTATCAAAATACATTTTCTGTCCCAACTTCTCACCACTCAATTCATTTGCCACCATCACATTTTCATTAGGAAATTATGCTTTTGAACCCTCGTCTTCATCTTCTGATGGGCATTTTGCCAATTGATCAACTATTGCTTGCCCTTTGACTAAACTCTAACTTACGTACTTGATATCAAACTCAGATAGTAGCATTTGTTACTTCGATATTCTCCTAATCAATGCTGACTTTTCCATTAAATACCTCAATGGGTCATGTTTTGTTAATAACTCTATTAAGTAATAGAGAGTATATTGCTTGAGTCTATGTATCACCCATACTAAGGTACTACATGTTCTTTCTACTTCTGAGTACTTTTTCTCGCCTTCCGTGAATTTCTTGCAAAAATAGTATATAGGATGCTCTTTTCTTTCCTTTTCGTCTTTCTACTCCAACATGCATCCCATCGATTCACGGAGAATTGTTAAATAAAGGATCAATGGCTGTCCCAGTATAGGAGTGACTGGTATAGGAGGATTCATGAGATATTCTTTGATTTTAACAAATACATGCTCACATTCTTCATTCCACTCTATTGCAACATTCTTCCTTAATAGCTTAAACAACGGCTTGCATCTATCAGTTAGCTGTGATGCAAACTAAGCGATGTAATTTAATCTCCCTAGTAATCTTCTAACTTCTTTGACAGTCTTAGATACAGGCATGCTTACTATCGTCTTGATTTTATCTGGGTCTACTTCAATTCCTTTCCTACTAACTACGAAACTTAACAATTTACCTGAAGTCACTCTAAAAGTGCATTTTTCAGGATTTAGCTTCAATTGAAACTTCCTCAATCGCTCAAATAGTTTGCACAAAATAATATTTTCAGTATATTATTTGTTATTTATAAAAAAAATGTATAAAAATGAGTTTTGATAAATAATAAGTCACTGGAGATAAATTATAAATACACTAAAAAATATAGAATAACATAAATAATATTTAAGAGTATTTACTTGTACTCCATATATACTTATGTATAGGTAAAAATACACGAAATTACTTAAAATACTTGAAAAATATTAAATTAATGCTAAATAATTAAATAAAATTACAAAAAAAATCAAGGAAAAATAAAAAAGTGAAAAATTGTCCAAATCTAGGCAATGGTATGCTAGGATTAAGAAGAAAAAATTCAACCAATCAATTTAAGACAAATAGAAAGCAAAAAAAAAAAAAAAAGGGGATAAGAGCCAAATGTCAACCTAAAAATTAAAGAAAAATCTCTATGTAGCTCTATAAATACCCATACCTTGACTAAAGCTCATTTGATCTATTTGGAGTGCAAGAAAAATAAAGAGAATTAGGGTTTTTTAAAAAAAAATTAAAGAAAAATTTGTGCAAATACCATTTAAACCGACGGCTCACGTCTACTTGGAAATGAACCGCTGCCACCAATACACCATACCAATACCATCTAGACTGATCGATACCCTTAGGACCACCACTGGTGACCGGAAGTCCAACGGTCAAGTGAGTCCAATTTTAACTCGATTTTGTTTAATTTCTTAAAAATATTAAATATACTTTGAAAATTATGAAATTTAATATTCTAATGTTTTTATGCATGTATATTTAAGAAAAAATATTAGTTTGATTAAATTATATCTAGAAATATGTAGTGCTTAAGAAATGCCATAAACTCAAGAATATTTCGATTTAGAAATAAATAGCCTTATGAGTGTAGTTTTAAGTTCAATTTTTTTTTATATAGACTATTTAGAGGATATAAAATTGTGCTATGAAGCCCTTTTTTCAAAAATGGAATCTTAAATATTTTAAGTAATTTTTTGGCCTTTAAATTATATATATAATTAGTGATTTTAAGGATAATTAATGGTTAATTGAATAATTACTAATTTAGTGTATAATTAGTTATTATGTTCATATATGATGTTGTGTGATATTTATAGCATTTAGGGTGTTAGATGTAATTATTAGGAGTATTATATAGTAAATATATGATATTTTAATAGTATGTGGAATTAGCATTATAATAAATATAAAATATTAGGTTAAAATTAATAATATAATAATCATATTAATATATAATAAATATGGTAGGAAATATAAATTTAGGTAATTATGTGAAAAATGTAAAATTTTCTTACAGTGAAAGTAAATTCTGTACATAAATGATAACTAAGGTGTACTGTATAGGCTAGAATACTGGTTAAGGACTAAAAGTGATATTTAGGATACTCGAGTATAATATGATTAATTTTACATTGTGGTTCAGAATTCATTTTTAGGATTTATGTGTAATGCTCGTAGTTGTAATTAATTTAGAATGGAAATCGAATCCAAAACTAACCTAGAATGAATTAGAAATAAATAATGTATATATATATATATTTGTATGAGTGTGTGTGTGTACTACGAATCTCCTTTTTTGTATGCCTTTTTATAATTCCTTTATTTATAATGTTGCCCTAGGGACTTACTATAAATAGTTTCTTCTCCTTGTAAGTCAGGATCATCTTACCCTATAGAATAAACATTGAATATACGATTCTTTTGAGACTACCTTCTCCAAGTCTATTTTCATACACTCTTATCTAATATTGTCGAGTAGCTCAGGAATAGTGATGGGTGGACCTTAACATTAACTTATGTATCATATCAAGTGAAGTGTCAAGTCGTATTGTGTTCGTTGGTGTTTCATATCCTCTAAGCAGCTTCACGTTAGCTACTTCAGTCAGCTCGTCGACCTGCTCACTTTATTTTCTTCAATATTTTGAAGGATCCATTGGTTTAGATCTGCTACGGTAAGTCCCAGTAATAATTAAGCTCCTAGATACATCATATAATTCCTGGTATCAAAGCTTGAGATTGTGACTAAGAGCTGTATGGTGATAGTCCCTACTAGCTTGCTATTCGTGATATTCCGTTTTCCTTTGGAAGAACAAAGCAAGTTTACAATTCGCAGTTTGTACGATATTTGTATGCATAAGGATTTCTTATGTGAAGAGTATTTTCTGATGCTTCGTTTTAAGAAAGTCAAATCCTAGTGTTTAAGGAGAGATTAACGATGCCAAAAGTAACGCTCATGGTTGTAATCGAGTTACCTAACAAACACTACGTACTACTGATGAGCAGATACAAAACTTTACCACTATGGTAGCTAATTTAGTTGTTTTAGTATAAAGATTCTTAGAGATTAGGCCATAAGAGAGAGTCATTGAACAGGGCTAAGAAATGAGAGATAGGTTGAGAAGATAAATGAATGAATCGCATGCACCAGAGGCCTTTCTCGTAAACCAAGCACCACCATGACATGTTGAAAGAATGGTGAGAAGGAAGTTAGAATTGGATGAAGTATAGGAGTATGAAGAGGACGAATAGTATGTTTTAGTTGACGAAGGTGAACTTAAGGCTGTAGGGGCACTGAACACCTTAAAGTACAAATTCTAAACTTCAATAGGTCTGGTAGTATTGATGACTACTTGGACTAGGAGAAGGAGATCAAGAAGATATTCGGCTTCTATTATTATGAAGACGCCATCCTTATTTGAGTAATCGAGTTAGAATTTTCTAGATATGCGGTAATGTAGTGGAAGAAGTTGTAGAATGTTCGCTTAAAGGCCCGACGGGAAATCTAAACATGGAATGAAATGAAGAGAGTTTTGAGAAGTAGGTTTGTTCCTGAACACTACGATTAAGATACTTTCCGACGTCTACAAGATTTGCGATTGGGTAACTAGTCGATGGATAATTATGTCCAAAAGTTTCGGTTACTCGTGATCCGATGTGATGTTGACGAACTCAAGACATGAACTCTTGCGAAGTTTATTTTTGGGCTAAGGATCGAGATTGGTAACATAGTAGAGTTTCAGAGTCTTGCAACTTTAGATGAAGCTATCAGGGTGGCAAAGAGAGTTAAAAGGTAGAGTCGGAACCAGGTTAGTTGAATGCCAAATAGCTTACCTATGTTACCGAATAGGAGTGACATGTCGAGCTAACTAAGGAATGATTGAACCCTAAACAGTTTCGAAGTGGAATGTTGAGGGCAAGTGTTGATTCAACCAGAAGAAGGTTGAGGAATCAGAGGTCCGAAGAGACTAAGGTCAAAGCTTAGGAAGAAAGACTTAAGAAATCACATGCTTTAAATGTTTCGATTTTGGGCACATGTTAGTCAATGTCCTAACCATCGAGTCATAACTATAAAGGGAGACAAGCCCTAGTTTAAAGTAGAGAGTATGAGTAAATTAGAGGAAGAGATGGGAGTTGAACAAATGCTAGAAGAGTTTCAGGAAGACCTCAATGCTGAGACACCTCCTAAAGGTGGTGTTGAGTACTATTTTGTTGTTTAACGGTTTCTTAGTGCATTTGTAGCTGATGAGAATGAGCAAAGGGAGAACCTCTTATATACTAATTGCCGAGTAGATGGTAAGCTATATGCCTTGATCATTGACAGAGGGAGTTGTACCAATAGCATAGCATAAGGGTAGTTAAGGTAGTGAAATTGCCAACCTTCACACAACCTAAGCCGTATAAGATTCACTAGTTGAATTAACAAGGAAGCTTACATGTTGCTTAGCAGGTTAGAGTACTGATTACTATTGGTGATAGGTACAGGGATAAGGTATTGTGTGATGTCCCCCCCATGTGTGCTTCTCACATATTACTTAGCCGACTATTGCTATTTGACTTAAGAGTGTTGTATGATGGCCATAGGAACCCTTGCATGTTTCAGAAGGATGGGAAGAAAATTATACTGACACCCATGAGTCCTAAGGAAGTGCAGGAAGCCCAAGAAGCCCAAGAGAAGGTTGTTAAGTCACTGCAGCGGAAGTCCTTAGTGATTTCCCGAGCTTAGTTTACTCGAGAAGTTAAGGCCGAAGACTATGTGCTCCTTTTAGTTAGGAGACTCTTGGAGGTGAGAGAAGCTGAGAGCTTACTTGTCGAAGTGAACCAACTACTTCAAGGTTATGGAACTTATTTCCTAAGGAGATACTGAAAGGTTTACTTCCCTTAAGAGGCATTGAGCATTGTATTGACCTCCAGCTTAGAGCTGTCTTACCAAACTGACCTGCTTATAGGCTCAATCCTGAGCAAGCAGTTGAGCTAAAGAAACAAGTAGATGAGTTAGTAGACTACAAATATCTCCAAGAGAGTATGAACCTATGTGTCGTACTAGTCATACTAGTAACTAAGAAAGATGGGTTATGGAGAATGTGTATCGATAATCGTACCATCAACAAAATTACCTTTCGGTACTGATACCAGATCCCACAGTTAGATAATATGATCAATGAGTTGTATGGTGCTCACATCTTCTTGAAGATTGACTTAAAGAGTGGCTATTACCAAATATGGATGAAACCTAAAGACGAATGGAAGATAGCCCTTAAGACAAAGGATAGTCTATTCAAATAGACAGTAATGTCGTTTGGCCTAATTAATGCATCGAGTACTTTTATGCTGCTAACGAATCATGTGCTTAGAACATTGATCGGCAAATGTGTTGTGGTTTATTTTGATGACATTCTAGCCTATAGTATCGACCTCATTACTCATGTTGAGCATTTAAGATCGATGTTTGACATCCTCTGTACTGAGAGCTTATTTATTAACTTGAAGAAATGTGTGTTCTATCATAGCAAGGTTATATTCTATGGATATGTTATTTTAAGGAAAGGAGTTCGAGTTGATGATGAGAAAGTGAGAGCTATTCTTGAGAGGCCTATGCCAACTAGTATTGCTGAAGTCAGGAGCTTCCATTATCTAACTTCGTTCTATCAGAGATTCATTTGGAACTTTAGTTCCATAATTACCCCTTTAACTGAATTGACCAGGAAGAACATTGAGTTTAGGTGGTCAGAGAAAGCTCAGAAAAGTTTTGAAGATGTAAAATCTAAATTGACATTTGATCCAGTACTTATCCTGTTAGATTTTAAGAAAGTTTTTTTAGGTAGAGTGGGACATATCTAGCATCGGCATTGGCACTATCCTTATGCAAGAGTGCCATCCAATTTCTTATTTTAGCAAGAAGCTCTGTAGTGTTGCTTTAAATTACTCAACATATGACAATGAGTTCTATGCCCTTGTCCAAACATTACAGAATTGGCAGCATTATTTGTTGCTAAGAGAATTCATCATCTACTCAGATCATGAGTCTCTCAAGCATCTCCGTGAGTAATAGAAACTTTCTCGAAGTCATGCCAAATAGGATGAATTCCTGGGGTCTTTTTACTATGTCATCTGGTATAAGAAAGGGAGCACCAACATTACGGTAGATGTTCTTTCTAGTCATCATACACTTATCACATCATTGTAAGCTAGGGAACTTGGATTTAGCACCTTGCCTCATCAGTATGAGCATGATGTGCATTTTAGGCCCTTAATGGCTAAGTGCAATGTTGGGAGAGCTACAAATGGGTTTTACTTGAATCAGGGGTTCCTGATGAAAGGTAAGCAGGTCTATTTATCGAGTGGTTTAGCGAGAAAACTACTCATTCGAGAAGCTCATACTAGGGGTTTGGCTGACCATTTTAGGGGAAAAAAGGACGATTGAGATATTAAAAGAACATTTCTACTGGCCTAAGATAATGACAGATATGCGCTGAATTCTAGAAAGGTGAGAGATATGTAAACATACAAAGCGAAAAAGAGTGCCATATAGAGAGTATACACCTGTACCTATACCAGAGCAATTGTAGACCGACCTAAGCATAGATTTCATGCTTAGCCTTCCTCGAACACCGAGAAGACTTGACTCAATCATGATGTTAGTTGATCGGTTTAGCAAGATGAGCTACTTCATTTTCTACCATGGAATTAATGATGCCTTATTCATTGCTAATCTCTTTTTGTAGGAAATTGTACGACTGCATGAAGTACCAAGAAGTATTGTGTCCAATCATGACTTAAAGTTCATAAGCTTCTTTTGGAGAACCCAGTAGAAGAAGCTTGGCACTAAACTTATGTTTAGTAGTTCTTGCCACCTTCAAACAGATGGCCAAACTAAAGTTGTAAACTCATGGACAATTGGTAACCTCCTGCGAGTCGCTGTTAGGAAGAATTTGCATGACTGGGATTTATGGTTACCTGTGATAGAGTTTGCCGACAACAACTCCACTCACAGCTCAATGGAAAAATCTCCGTTCGAGGTCATTTATGGACTTAACCCGAACATACCCTTAGATTTAATTATCAGTCCAATTACACAAGGGGAAAGCGAACCCGACCTACAGCAAGTAGAGGAATTCCAGAAGTTGTATCAGAGAGTTGCCGAACAACTAGCCAAGATTGTAGCTCTATAAAAGGAACAAGGAAGTCAAGGAAGGAGACATATCGTTTATACCCTTAGAGACCTTATTTAGATCCATCTTAGTGAGGAACACTTTCTTAGTAAGAGGATGAACAAACTATCTCCTAAAGTGGATGGACCTTACAAGATCCTTAGGCATATTAATGACAACACCTTTGAAGTTGAGCTGCTTAAGGGGTATAGTGTATCAACTACATTCAAGTTACCGACTTGACCCCTTATGTGCTGATGACCATGAAGATCATGATTTGAGGGAAAATCTCCAATAATCTTGAGGAGTTGATGGGTTATCGACCATTAGCTCACTTATACGTATACGCTTCAGAAGCCTCCAATCCTTCACTTGAAAAATTCTCTCTCATTAACCTATCGATGACAAAAGACAGTATATAGAAGGTGGATGATTGAATTCCTTCAGAGCTCCAAGTTGTTATATTATGCTCTATTCTCTCTCTTGTGTTGATGCTGACTATCATTTGGCTGAAGACTTTGTGCCGAGTGATCTAACCTTCAATTACTAAGAGTTCTTATCGAGTAACAAGAGTTAGCCTCCTGTTCGCTAAATACTTCTCTCTCGACCTTCCTCTAACTTTCATGACATTCCTTTTAGTTTTGGCTTTTTTATTGCCGCAACATCTTGATTCCTCTCGCTTGCTATGATCATAGAATCTTTGTATACAATGAATATTGCGTTGCCACCTGTCTATCTCATTTGAAACTGTATTATTTTTCCCTTTTTGCTATTTGACTTTTTTGCGCTTTTTCGTACTTATTAGGAATCACCCTTTTTGTATGCATTTTTGTAATTTCTTTATTTGTAATGTTGCCTTATGGGATTTACTATAAATAGTTCCTTCTCCTTGTAAGCCAGAATCATCTTACCTTATAGAATAGACATTGAATATATGGTTCTTATGAGATTACCCTCTCCAAGTTTATTTTCATACACTCTTGTCTAATCTTGTCGAGTAACTCAGGATTTGTGGCGGGTGAACCTTGACATCAATTTGTGCATCCTATCAAGTGAAGTGTTAAGTTGAGTTATATTCGTTGGTGTGTCATATCTTTTAAGCAGCTTCACGTCAACTACTCTAGTTAGTTCATCGACTTGCTCACTCTATTTTCTTTGATATTTCGAAAGACCCATTGGTTTAGATCTGCTATAGTAAGTCCTAGCGATAACGGAGCTCCTAAGCACATTATTTATGGCATGGTTATAGGAGCATGTAAGACTCTGTAGAGATAGTGTGGTTTGCTGATGTTGTAAGGAGAGACTTATAAATTTTTCAATTTTTTTTTTAAGTAAATTTAGTTTATTACTATATATGAATTATGAAGCTCAAGAAGAGATGTTCGAGTGTTATATATATGTTCAATATTCTTCTCTACTATACAAATGCAAGAGAAACATTAAAAGTCATAAGATTATGTAATTCAATAACTATAGATATTATGGTAGTATAAGATTAGACAATTAATCATAGGAGCATAAAGACAAATTAAAATATTATTCTTTTGGGAGGTACATGTATCAGTAAAATAATTACTATATCCTCTACCAAAATCAAATTTTGCTATAATAATAATATCAAATTTTCTTGTCAAACATAAAACAACAAAATTATTCTACTATAACAAATAAGCAATGTAGGTATCTTATGACATGTAGGTAGTGCTAGAAGTAGAAACTAAGAGCTCGAATTCTGTTTTTTAAACTTTACTAGATGATGGATTTAGCAAAGGAGAAATGAGTAAAAAGAAAACAACAATGGAGTAAAGACTAAAAACTAAAGATGGAAGGAAATGACTAATAAGCGTTTAGTTTAAGGATTCCGATAGGCTATTCTTTGTTTTATTTTGATGAGATTACATTCTTTTTTTATTTACTAATTTCGTTTAATTACCATTATAAAGTAGGTATAAGATACCTTAAAACATGTACCCTATATGTTTTAAAGTATAGGTTACAATTTATATGTTCCAAGATAGGTATGTGGTACTAAGGACATAATCGAGTCGATTTCAACCGATATAGTATGGAGCTTGAGCTTGAACTTGACTCAAAAACTTAAGTTCGGTTTGAGTTCGACCAAGCTCTGAATTTTAAGTTTGAGCTTCACTTGAAGTTATATTTGGTAAGCTCAAGTTCAGCTCGATTAGCTTGATTAAGCTCGGATGGTTATAAAATTTCTTTGAATAACCTCAAAATTACTTATATTTTAGAAATAGAAAGAAATTAAAAAGTATACTAGGCTTGATTAGGCTTGTAAGCCTAACGAGCATAGTATTTTAAAGCTTGAGCTTGGCTCAATTTACCACTTGAGCAGCTCGAGCTTGACTCGACTGTTATTGAATTGAATTTAAGTAAAATCCAAACTAAACTCAAGTAGTTTGCGAACTTGTTTGGTTCATTTACACCCCTATGCAGTACCTTGATTATGTTGTATACCTTCAAGAGCATTAGTATAATATAGGATTGGAAGATGATCCATCATTTGTCAAACAAGCTAAACAAAGTGCAAATTCCCAAAAGTGGATTAATGCCATGAAAGAAGAGATGAAATCTATAAGAAATAATAACATTTAGGATCTTGTTGAATTGCCTGAAGGTATGAAACCAATTGGTTATAAGTGGATTTTTAAGACCAAGTGAAATTCAAAAGGCAATGTTGAAAGATATAAAGCACGTCTTGTTGCTAAGAGTTTCACTCAAAAAGAAGGCATTGATTATAAAGAGACTTTCTCTCCAATTTCATTGAAAGACTCTTTTAGAATTATTATGATACTTATAGCTCATTATGATTTAGAGCTTCATTTGATGGATGTAAAGATTGCATTTCTTAATGGCAATGTTGATGAAACAACATATATGGTACAACAAGAGAATTTTGCATCTAAGGAGTCAAAGCATCTGGTATGTTAATTAAAGAAATCTATCTATGGATTAAGCAAGCATCCTATCAATGATATAGTAAATTTGATTAAGTGATTTCCTCTTTTGGTTTTAAGGAAAACACTGTTGATCAATGTGTGTATCACAAGATCAGTGGGAGTAAATTTATTTTTTTAGTGTTATATGTCGATGATATTTTGCTTGCAAGTAACGATATAAGATTACTGCATGAGACTAAGAGATTTCATTCAAGTAATTTTGAAATGAAAGATCTTGAGAATATATCCTTTGTGCTAGATATACGGTTCCATTGTGATTATTCATGAGGTATATTAGGCTTATCACAAAGGGTAGATATCCATAAAGTACTGATGAGTTCAAAATTGGTTATATTTTAATTAGTGATTTTTTATAATTTTCCCTTAAAATTTGAGTTTATTTTTAAATAATAATGCTTAATTGAGTAAAATTTTGTTTTTTAGGTTTTGAAATGATCTACATGAGAAAACGAGAAGATATAAATAAATTTTACTCAAATTGAAGCTAAATGAGCAAGTTATAAAGATTTGAAGATCTACACAACTGAATGATATGACCATGTCATTTTAAAGAGAATTTAGAGCATATTTTCAATTGTCACAGCCTAAGACACAATTAAAAGACATGGTTATGTCCCTAGTTGTGTTTTTTCTAGCCGACTTATTTTTTTTTTCTCTTCCTATATAAAGGCTTGTTAGGGTTTATTTAGAAGAATTTTTTGCATGAATTTTATAGAGTTTTTCAAGTCTAAGATACTCACGAAAGAAAGGCGTAAAGAAGATTTCAAGATTCAATTTTTTTCTTTAGATTTCATGATTCGTCCTTTTATTTTTCTCTACTCTTTGATTTTAGATTTTTATTTTGCGATCTGTAGAGAGTAGATCTTTAGTATCTAAGTTTTGTGGAACTTAGATCTACTCATGTGACATGATTAATATTTGATTAATTTAGCTCTTTATTCTTTTCTTGGTTCAATTATGTTTGCTTTATAATTTAGATTATTATTTTTACGAGTAATAATCTAGAGTTTGATATCTTATAAGAGAATCAAGAGATTTCTTATAAGATTAAATCTAGACATAGTTGATGAGGGTTATCGCAAAATTAGATATAATTTGCAAAATTTTTTCGGAATTTTAAATTAAAGTATAGAGAATTTATCGTTCAATAATGCATCTCTAGATATTGCATCCATTTTTGGAATGTATTATAACTCTAAGAGGAGCCTAGTAGGATTGTTTAAAATTTTCATATTAAGTGTGTTCCTATAATACAAAAATCATTTGCAAGACTTTAACTATTTAGTTACTAGGGTTTTTTATTATCAGTTTATAAATTTACATTTTTTTTTTGGCACTTGGAGGAAAAGAAGAGGACAGAAAAAAAAAAAAACCCACAATATGCGTGGACAAAAAGCTCTCTCTTTTCGTTATATTGATTATTCCATCTGCGGCAAGCTCACGATGGTTTCCAAGCAACGATCAAATTAAAATCAATGCGAGTCTTAATTTCGTGGCATGCGTGAATTCCATAAGACAAGTAACAGACAAAGATAAAGATCAAGAATTTCCTGCCACGAGTACTCGCAAGTCGGGGAAAGCGTTCAAGACACTTGGAAGTTTGATTCTGAGCATGAGGACTCCATTATATAAGGCAAAAGAATATCGATATTGGTTAGGAAAAGAGCACAGTCAACAGGAACGAAAAGAAAGGATTCTTAATTCGATTTATTTTTTTTAAGAAATATGTTCTCTTATTTCTTATGGTTAATGTTCCTAACGGTATTATTATAAATATTCAATAATTACATATATGGGTCTCAATTATTGCAAATAAATAAAATGAAAGGACAATAATTATTTGATTGATTGTTTATTATCGAATGCATAAGAACATGTATTTTATTCAATAACATCTTAGAAATATACAAGATTCACATTTTTTTTTAATGAATAATTATATATGCTGTATACATGATAAAAATAACACCATTTATGAGGAAGCCGCAACTTGCAGGAAAGTGCTGGTTTCCCTAATTGCTGGATGGCCGGTAATTGACATAAAACGGCTAGGAGCCGTTTTTCTTTAAAGAAAAAAGAGAGAGAGAAAACGATCGTTCAATTAGCCATTAACAAATTACAAGAAATAACTTGAGGATAGATCGCATGAAAGTGGAGAGTGGATGAGGTGTCTAACGACTATTCTAAATTATGAGTTGCTATTCAATCTGGTATCATTTATCAATTGCCAACCATAAAGTCCAAATGGCCAAGCACAAAATTGAACAGACTTATAATTATTATCCAAGCAAAAGAGTGGCATAACACTCACTATTTCTTGTAAAACCGTTTCTCAATATTTGGTTTTCATGATATCCAATATTGATACATTGAGCACTCTAATCCTATATTCATTTAAGTTTATTCTTTTCTTGTTTTTAAGTCTCTCGTAATTTTAATAATGACTTTTCAAGCTATATAGTTTGAATTATGGATTTCCACCTTTTGAGCTTGTGCAGTCGACTTGAGGAACAAGGTAGACGACTATAGAGGCGGTTGCTTGGTGTTGTTTCATGAATTAGGGTCTTCTTTGATTTTCTTTATCTCTTTTTACATATCAATCTAATTTTTGGTTATAGGGTTTATTCAATAATATTGTAGGGTAATCCTATTAAACACCATTTCCTTTTTTTTTTTTTGTTAAACAACAATTTAGTAAACCAATTTCAAAGTAATAAAAATTATGCATTAAGAGTACAAGACCCAATATCTATAAGAACATAAATCATAAGTTTAAATAGGGGATCGAGCTTTCAACAAGTCAAAATAGATGATCAATATTTATAAACTAGTTTAAAAAAAGAATGTAGTTAACTATCCATTATAACATCATTAGTTTGTATTAATGTGTCATGTTATTAGATATGTCGCACTGATCAATGTTAATATGACATTTTTTTAATAAAAAATAGAAAAAGTAAAAGGAAATAAAATTATGAAAGGGAAAATTTGGAAATAGAAAAAGAAAAAAAAATCAAACATTTAAATAAAATTATAAATAATAAAAGAATCTAAGAAATAAAAATAAGAAATAAATAAATAAAATGATAAAAAAAAGTAAAAGAAAAAAGATAAAAAAAGAAATCAAATAAAACAAATAGGTGCATAAAGGGTAGGAGTGGCTAATAACAATTGAAGAAGGGTCATACGACCCCTATAGTTAACTGCATGGCTACCCCTTTCACTTAAGGTGGCAAAAAGCCACTTGTTTTCTTTATATGGTTTTCTTTTTTCTTAGTTTTTAGTTTTTTATATCGTTAACATTTTATTTATTTAGTTATTTATTTATTTGTTATTTTTATTTATAGATTATTATTTATGATTTTATTTGAATTTTTGCTTCTTTTTTATTTCTAGATTTTTTCAAGTTTTTCATAATTTTATTTCCTTTCTTCCTTTTTCTATGTTATTTATAATAAATGCAAAGTTAATGCTCCATTAGTGGTACATGTGCACCATATGCTAAATAACGTGACACATCAACACAAACTAATGATACGTCAACTTGATCCCTTACTTGAACTAGTTTGCAAAATATTAATCGTTTATTTTAATTTATTGAAAGTTTAATCCCCTATTTGAATTTGCTCCAAATGATCATCCCTTCTATTTTCTTATCTATAAAAAATAAAATAGAAAAAGACATTAGGAGATAACAATCTCAATAAGGAATGCCTATCCCCATTACCCTTGGAAGCAACCTAATCGATGTTGGCATTAGTCTTTCTATTTATTAAATTAAAACTTAATGAACTAAACAAAAAATAAATTTAGAATACCCTTCACAATGGGTTTAGTTTACTAAGAAGCTTGATTGAAATCTTAAGGCTTAAAAACAAAAGTCCATCGTTAGTAATGACCATAAGTCTATTCTAGTAGTGGTCACAAGCATACTTTAGTATCGTTAACACAACATCTGCTTCTATAAGTTTAGGCTCTTTGAGAATTGAAAGACATTCTTGTGCTACAGGAAGAGAGGCATTACTATCGTGCACTATGAAACTTATTCCTACAACAAGAGTTCTTGTGTATAATATCACATTTAGAAAGGTTAAGGGCGAGTGAGGGTGCTTATGTTAAGCATATTGTGTGGCGAGTGGTCTCAGCAAGTAGTTTATTTATGGGATGAAGTACTCTCTAAATGCAGGTTTAGCTTCCTGTAAGCAAAGTGGCCGATAGCTCCACTCTCTTAATAATGGCCATGGTAAATCAAAATTAGTTGTAATGTTGAGCTTCTTAAAATATATGAGGGCTTATGATAATGCCAGAAGATACTCCTTGAGAAGGATGGGCTAAGAACAGTTCTAGGTTAAATAAGAAGAGAATGCTAGCTTTCCATCTAGAATACATGTAAATATACGACGGAATAGATGATCAAGCGCCACATGAGCACTTTTGGGGGTTGAACCTCCTGTCTCATGAAAAATGGTATTAGAGTAATTACATTCCAACTTTCATTGAGCCACCTAAATACTACCAAATGTGTCAATAAGTTGGTAGTTCTTGTTGACATGAAGAAGCTTGTGTAGATTAAGCTTAGAGGAGTAGCCACCAGAGAAGGACATCGTTGCAAGAGGAGTGATAATGTCACAAGCCCTAACTCATGTATGTTCAACTTAAAGGAGCAACTACCAGAGGGAAGATATCACTATAGAAGGGAGCTGTGTCGTAGGTTAGCTTGTAGCAAAATCTACCCAATCTTTTATGAGTATAGCATAGGTGATGGAAAGAGGAAGCCTATGGAGACTCGAGGTTCTAGAGAAGATGATCTTGAATGGAGTCTAACAATGGGTGGAGGGGGGCTGGAAATCTTTTAATGGGGAAGAATGTCACGGTTTAAGAGGTTAAAGGTGAGTGGTAGTGTTGAACTTAGGCATATTGTATGGCACGTGGCTCCAACAGGTAGTTTATTTGTAAGATGAAGTATTCTCTCAAAGTAGGTTTGGCCTTTCGTAAGCAAATTGCTTAAGAGCTTATGCTACTCTCTTGACGATGGTCATGACAAGTTGAAACCAGTTGTGATATTGAGCCTCCCAAAACATACTGAGGCTTATGACAGTAAGAGACGATACTCTTTGAGAATGATAAGTTTGGAACAGTCTTAGGTAAACAAAAAGAGAAGGCTGGCTTGTTATCCAGAATATGAGTAAATATGTGATATAGTGGTTAGTTAAACGCCACCAGTCCAATGATAGATAACACCCTAACATAGTTGAGTTTTAGCTTATGGTGTCTCCATTTGCATTCTTTACCTACTTATCAATAGTAGGTATAAATTTTCCATAAGAATGTTCATTAACAAAGCTTTAACTTCTTACTATCATTGAAAGGTGGGTTTAGATATTCCTTTCAAAAACACATCTATTTCAATGTTTCTAAATATGCCACAAACTATTATCACATGTACCGTACAGTCCTTGCTATTTAATCGACTATACGATAAGCTTTCCATTAAAGATAAAAACCAACTCATAATTTTAGTCACATTCTACTCATCAATTTGCATCCTAACTGCAAACCATATTATTTTCATCCAACTATACATTGTAGATACCCCATTTTCACCCCTTCATTGTTCTAATATTTTTTTTAGGGGTCTTAATTTAGAAAATAACAAAAATTTGAAAAAAAAAGGAGAAAAGACAAAAAAATAGAAAAATAAAAATAAAAATAAAAAAACTGAAAAAATAAAAAATAAAAAATAAAGATTAATTAGATAGAATCTAGACTAAATAATTGTTGAAAAGTATAAATTTGATACGATAGAGTTAAATTCAATAAAAGAAAAATTTGTATGATTCAATTATAATCTAAATTTTTCTCAAATCAAGATTTGTTAGATTTGAATCTATTTTGAATCTTTATCAACTAAGAGTTGATATGATACGAAAGATTTATTTTTGAGTCTTATAAACAAGGATTGCGTGGTAAACCTGGGGGGAGGGGGTTTTCTAACTACACATACATACAATCAATTTTCAATCCCCTATCAAGCCACCAAAAGGAGGGAAGGATAACGAGAGATTAGGACTTAGGATGATATGAAGAGAGTCATGTGGAGAAGGTTTATGCCAAGCTATTATTTATAGGATGCCTTCAAGAGATTGAAAGAATTGAGACAAGGAGTATCGAGTGTCAACGCTTACGTTAAACAGTTCTAGATGCTAATGATTCGATGTAAAGTTGTGGAGCTAGAAGGCAGAACTGTATCTCGATTCATTGGCAGATTAAAGTATGAGATTAGAGATGTCCTAGAAACCCTAGACATTAGGGTGCTCGATGGTGCAATCTAAGTTGCCTAGAGGATAGAAAGGCATCGAATAGGAAGATTCTGACCAAGCGTCAACCATCCTGACAGTAGCCGACTTGTTCCAAGTAAACTTATGTGAACGAAACCAAGCAAAATCATTAAGACCCAACCTGCTCAGACTACTCGAGTAGAGGAAAAGGAACCACCAAGGAAGTTTGAGAAAGGCTAAAGTTTAACAAAGAAGACGAATGAGATCAAGTATTTCAAATGCCAATAATTTGGACACATAGCCACTCAGTATCCGAATAGGCAAACAATCGTAAATCAAAGGCGAGGCACCAACCATTGAGGTCAATAGTACTGACGAGGAAGTAAAGGAATCAAAGTAGGATGAATAGACTAAGCTATTCAAAGAGGAAGTTATCTATAGTAAGGAAGGTAACTTCATGCCAACTGCTCTAGTATTGAGGAGGACAATGAGTATCAATCCTATGCCTAAAGATAAGTAGAGGGAAAATCTCTTCCATATTGGGTACAAGGTAAATGAATCACTATGCGCACTAATTGTAAACAGTGGGAGCTGCACTAATGCAGCCTCTGCATTTATAGTCTAGTAGTTGAAATTAACAACTATGCCTCACCCAAAACCTTACAAGCTTCATTGGCTCAGTAATAAGGGAGCCCTATAAGTGAATAAACAGGTATCTATGCCAATCTGTATAGGAAGGTGTCAAGATAAAGTGCTTTATGATGTACTACCCATGAGTGTGTCCTACCTTCTACTTGGATAACCATGGATGTTCAACTGAGCAGTTATATATGACAATAAGATGAACACATGTTCTGTAGAGCATAAAGAAAGAAGATTGAAATTGAGTCACATGACTATTGAGCAGGTAAAAGTCATGCAGTCCCAGCTTAGCCAAGCCTTGAAGAAAGAGGCTTTGGTGCTGACCCGAGCTAAACTGAAAAGAGAAATGAAGCTAAAGGGACCTGCCTATTTGCTTATCATGAGGCTTCTAGAGATGAGACCCAGGGAAGAAGAGTTGCAGACTAAAGTAAAAACCCTACTAAAGGACTTTGTCGACCTATTTCTGGAGGAGTTACTAGAGGGTCTACCCTCAATCCAAAGCATCAAGCATGCAATTGACCTGCAGCCAGGGGCTACCCTGTCGAAAGGTAAAGAGTCGAGCCAAACAAGGACACTACCAGCTCTTGCCGGTCTCGACCAAACCATAGTCCGAGCTAAGTATGGACTTCATGTTAAGATTACCGAGGATGTCCTGAGGGAAGGACTCCATCATGGTGATTGTGGATTGATTTAGTAAGATGGCACATTTCGTACCCATTCCAAGACTAACGGTACTTTGGCTATCTCTCTTCTTTTCTTACAGGAGGTGATTAAGCTTCATGGTGTACCCAAAACCATAGTTTCAAATCGAAACCCTAACCTCATGAGCCACTTTTGGGAGACACTTTGGAGGCAATTGGGAACCAAGTTATTGTACAGTATGTCCTACCATCCACAAACCGATAAGCAGACCGAAGTTATCAACTAAACTATGAGAACTTTGTTACAGGTCGCTTTCTGAAGAGACATAGCCGATTGTTATATGTATCTACCAATCATTGAATTTTCCTACAATCGGATCGCCTACAGCATTACAAGCATGTCTCCATTCGAAGTCACCTATGGGTTCAACCTTAAACTGCCATTGGACCAAGCACCCTAGCCGATACTTGATGAAGACCAACCAGTTATCAAGAGAGTTGAGGCCATTAAGACTATGTACCATAAGGTTATAGAGCAATTAGGTTGAACTGCTAGTAAGCTTAAGAAATGAAGTCGAGGATAGAAGAAGAGAGGATTTCGAGCAAGCGATTTGGTTTGGATACACTTTAGGAAGCAACGATTCCCAAACTTGAGGAAGAGTAAGTTGTCTCCCAAAGCCGACGAATCTTTCAGAGTGCTTCAAAAGATCAATCCTAATGCCTATAAGATTGAATTACCTAAAGGATATAGAGTCTCAAACTCTTTCAACAATGCCAACCTCCAACCTTACACTCTTAAAGACGAGCAAACTGGACTTAAACCAAATTTGATCCCAAATCTCAAACAACCTGGAGGAGATGATGGGGATGATAAGGATTAAGGATAGATTACATGCTCCTAAGCTCGAGGGCTCTCCCAAATGGTCTGCCGAGCTGTCCGAGATGAGTTAAGTGTTGAGGAGCAGTGCTTACCCCAGTCCAATCTACCGAGCTACTTTGCTCTTCATGCCATCCAAGATATTGCTAAGGTGATCAACTAGCATGCTAAGACAAACCTTCCACTAAACCGTATTCCAAGTGCCAAATTTTAATGCAGCAATCCCCATTGTGCCGAAGCCGAGCAAAACTGTCAGGAACTGACCATCTGAAGTTAACCCCAATGTGAGCCGTCCCTGAACCAACCATTGTCCAGCCCCTTCTGACGTCGAACAGGCCTGAACTGAGGTATACCCTTGCTCGAACCACAATACTATCAAAATCATAGTAAAAATGTGCATACACTTTCCTTTACTGACATTCGTACTATTCTTTCTGACAAAGGAAGTCGACGTTCCTTCTTTTGCATGATTTCATATTTTCCTTGTAAATTACTCTCTTTTGTTTTTTTAGCAAATAGGACCATTCTTTTGTAATTTCTATAACTTAGGATTTGCCCTAACAGGATGATATAAATATCGTCATACTGTAAAAGTTGAAAAATCGACATATAGAGAATACACTAAACTTTTTTCACTCTCGAGCTAAGTGTTCTCCTTACTCTTAAGCTCCTCTTATCTAGCCCATTCGAGCGTGGACTAGTGGTAAGTAACCTTCTGCCATACTTATGTGTCATATCAAGTGTAATTGAGCTCGTATGAGGTATTGGTTCGTTATATCCTTTGTCGATACATGGCAACCCTCTGCTTAACCTTCGACTATCATTTAACTTTCAAGCCATCTTGAGGCTTGAACCTACCCCTTTGGTTACGCGTGATATCTGGTTCATGTGTTCATCTACAAGTCCATATTCAAAGCCCCAATCCGACGCTCAATCCCATCCTTATCACAACTAATAGCTACTCACCAGTGTACCATCCACAGTAGAACCCCTACGGATGGTACAGTAGCAACTTCTCATCAAACCCTTGCCGACTAGTCCCTGTCGGAACCTCACACATAGACCCTCAACCATACTCCCTCGTTGATCCCCGATCATGCCTATGATCACCTACCCCTCAATGACGCTAGTAATCAGGCAAAGATAACAACAATCCATCCTCGATCACACCCATAATCAATCGAAGGCAACAACCATCCAATCCTCAATTACGTCCGTGACCATCTGAAAGTCTTACCTACCCACTCCTCAATCACACTCGTGAGAGCTAGAAGCCAGTAGCCATACACATCGACTTGCCCCAATCAAGTAAGTGAATTGGTTTGTTTGTTATTTTTGGTTTATTTACTCATCATATGCTCATTCGATGATTGGTCTGGTAGTTGGATAAGGAATAAAAATTATATTTTAGCCATGCCTTTTCTGAATTTATCGTTGTTTTTAATTGTTAAGTACTTAAAATTCTCATATAGAAAATTTGTTTTTTTTTTTTTTTTTATAATAACAAATTAATAAACTTATCTTTTGAACTAAGGTTTTCTTTTGTTAGATGATTTTCCATAAAGTCCAATCTCAAGTTAAGACCTTCTAAGAATTTTTTTTAAACAATAATCAAATGAATTAAAAACATAAACTTGGTCAATTTTTCAAAATTAAAATAAACTAACACACTAAAGTTTTCATAATGAATTATAATCGTCTAATCCCAACTAGCGGGTATATCAGTACTTTCAGAGCGATGTAAAAATCTATAAATAATAGGTTTTATTTATTTATTTTCAATTTTTTATTTTTCTTAATAATATTTTTAAAAAATAATTTTGAAAAATAAAGCCTAATTTCAGAAAATTTATAGTGGTATCCATTAAGGTTTAATAGATAGCTCTCGAATTCAAAACCTTTTTATTTTTATCAAATTGAAATTAAAGACCAATAACTAAATCATAATCAATCTATTTAATTAATTATGATTTCTTTTTTTCCCAACTATGGTCGGGTAGCAACTTTAAAAGTTTTTTTTTTTTAAAGAACTAGAATCTCCCAATTTTTTTAGTCAAGAATTAATATTAAATGGATTAGGGTTTAGTACTAATCAAAAAATGCGAAATGAAATCAAAATAAGAAACAAAAAAATCAGGCTTGAAAGCTTAGTGACTCTATTAAGAATTTCTTCAAGAGGGATAGCCACTTAAGTTTATAGAAATTAGGCTTATTTTTCGAAAATAAAAAAAAAATACTTGAGTCAATTATTATTTTATTTTATTTTTTATATACTAACATGTGTGTTGCAGCTCATTGAGTGGAGGATTCGTTTTAGGTATTTTTTATTTTTACTTTATTTTTCATATTATAAATATGTGGTAGATATGGACAGAATCGAGTCGTCTTAGGACCTTATGAGTGGGGCCATTGTGTAAGCTTCGTATGTTGTGATATAACCACCTTCTAAGGCTGATCAAGCTACTCCACTCAGGTTTAGATGTGACTAAAGAACCGTTATTTTGAAAAACACGATGGTAACAGAACTTGAGGACATTTAGAAACTACCCTTTGCATGTATGAAAACCTTTTCAAAAATTACAAAAACCCATAATGTAGCAAACCTAAACGGATAAAGGTAGTTGTGAAGCTATATTTCCTTGCATTTTCCTTGTAGTTTTCCTAAATGGTCCCGCTGTAATATTTCCCTATAAATATCATGTAATAATTCCATGTAAAGTTTATGACAGGCTTTGATTGTAATTTTTCTTTAGATAAGTATAACTAGATCAAGTCAAGCTACTTTCGAAGAAATCTATGTTCATCCACCTCATTAGCTTAAAAGATTACTCCAGATGTGGTTTCAACTTTTTACCCCAGATAAGTAAGAATTTATTAAGAACAAGGTTGGGCCCATCCTATCCTTGTAGAAGATCCCTATGAACATTACCTTAGTGCGGACCTTAGTACGAGCCTTAGTACATCTATGGGAGCCTAAATCTATCACTTTTTGTTTGGGCCTACATCATCTGAGCCTAACCGTCGAAGAGTATTCTCAATTATTATGGGCCCCTGCTATTACAGATGATATCTAAGTTCCAAACTTAGAAGCTACAACACCAAAGATCTTTAATAAGTTGTTGGGAGTTACAAAAGCTGAGATAAATTGGGTTTTAGTTCAAGGGAAGACCATCCGAATAGAAGACGTCATTGACTGGTTTTCTATCGAGCTGAAGCATAAAGATAAACAGGAGATTTTTTGTGCAAACTTGGAAACTTGGCACCAACACCGAGTCAATGCATATATCTTGGTCATCTTCAACACCATATTATTCCCTGATGACAGACATCGAGTCCACTTTAGAGTTATAGAAATCGTAACCCATTTTCTTGAAGGGAAGTCGTATGTCTTTACCTTCTTGGCTAAACAAATCCGATCACTCAACCATCTCAAAAAGAAGAAACATGGGGATCTGAAGACCAATATGGTGCTGCTTACGGTCTGGTTCATCTACCACATGAGAAGCTACCAACTCGACTTCAATCAAACCGACTTCACATAATGATACGATCTCACTAAGTCTTTTGAAGAACGAATTGAGTTAACTAAAGACATATCCACCCGTTACTGGATTCAATACTTTTAGGGTATGAAAGCCGAAAAACTACTGTAGACACCCAAGTGGTTTGCAAGCAAGGAAATGGTAAAAGAATGTGAAGATTTCAAGGTAGTACCTTTGATCGGCTTCAACCTTTATCCCAAATACGTTCCAGCTAATGGACTCACTTAAGACATAATCCCCGGGCTATCATTAGAAGCTATCTCACTTAACTTTCATAACCCCAACATGTTGGTGGCTGACAAGGTAGCCAAACTCCTAAGCATCTGAGGTCTTTGGTGCATAAGGAAGACCACTCCTATCACTAAGGGGATACAAAGCAAAAGTCAAATTATTAAAGGACTTCTCTACCACCAACTTAAGAAGCTAAAAGATATGGAGGAGACAAAGGAGAAAGAAGAAGTCTAAGTTGAAGATAAACTTGAGAAAGCAAGTGAAAGAGAGTAGAAGTTGAAAACCCATTGTGAAGAGTATCATCAAAAGATAAAAGCATTAGAAGCATAACTAAGAAAAATTAAGGATAAGGAAGTGGAAACCCCTAAAATTCGGGAGAGGAAGAAGACTCAAGATGAGCTCACTAGCCATAAGAAGATTAGAATTTAGTCTTTAGTTTTCTTTTGTTATGATTTCTTTTTCTAATGAAATAAGTGATGTAAAACTTCACAATTGCAAAGACTAATAAAAATTAGTTAGGTTCTGCCACATTGAGCAACCTCTTGCCAGTCTTAATTTTTATTGCATTCGTATACCTTGCATCTTACATTTGTATATTTAATAATCCTTTTAGAAAAATGTGATATGTACTAACCTTTTGTTAAGTTTTCCTATCAGATTTCAAGATAGCTTCCAAACATTAAATCTTTCAAAGAAGTTCGATTAGAACGCATTCCTAGACCAGAATGGCCACTACTCAAGGAGATGACAATGACCTTGAGATTAATGATCCCACTAAGTTGAGGTTCTGTTCCTTAGAAAAGGCCATGGAAAAGATGGCAGAACATATAAGTTTCCTAATAAATAGCATCGCCTTACTCTAGGCCACAACACCAGCTAACGAGGAAAATTCCAATGCCTGTTATGGAAAGAATATAGAGGCTCTTAAAGCAGAGGACAACTATCCAAAAGACCCATTTGAGTCAAAATGAGTTTATCTGAAAGTCAACCTTACATTCAAGCTTGACACATATGTATCCCCAACTAATACAGGACCACCTAACTTAAGACCTAACGCAAACAAATTGAAGGAGTTAGAAAGGAAACTGACCTAGTAGATAGTTGAGAAGATGAAGGCACTTGTAGGATATGATGGATTTGAATAGGCTAGGATTACTAAGTCTTCTACATATGATATTGGAGCCCACATTGAGAAGTTTAAGGTACCATAGTTTGAAAAGTATAATGGGACGAGGGTGCCTTAAGCTTCATACTAGGTTATACGTAAGAAAGATGGGTAAATATGTTCAATACGATCCACTTATGGTGCAAATGTTCCGAGATAGTATGATGGGACCGTCTCTAACTTAGTACTCCTAACTCGACCTAAACCAGATAAATACATGGGAGAAACTCACTGGGGCATTGTAAGAACAATATAAGTTCAACGTGGAAGTAGCTCCAATTATGATGGATTTGGTTACCCCACGAAAGAAGAATAACGATTCAAGGAGTATGCTTAAAGATGGAGATCCTTAGCTACAAGGGTATCCACTCCTACAACTGAGAAAGAGCTCACATCAGTTTTCATTAATACTTTGGAAAGGCCCTATTTCTCTATTCTCATTGGGTAAGTCTTATCTAGCTTCACTGAAGTAGTAGCAACAGGGAGTAGAATTGAAAGCGCCATCTCCTTTGGTAAGCTTTAAGAGCCGTCAGATAGAAGGCCATTTGTTTCATCTTCCATTCTTAGACCAATGGTTAGTAAGCCTAAAGAATCTACAATTAGTGTGGTAAATTCAAATGTTAGACCAAGTACTCAAGTTTCATTTAGGACAAATCTACCTTTGACTTAACAACAGTTCAGAAATTAACCTTAGGCTAATAAGGCCCCTAGATAGTTTACCAAGATGTCGGTCCCCTTAAGTCAAGTCTTCAAGAAGTTGTGAAAAGATAACTTGATTCAGTACAAACTTCATAGCGACTGATATAAGCCAAAAATCTACGACCCTACTATGAAGTGCAAATGTCATTATAAGCAAGTGAGGTACTCGACCGATTCATACTGGAGATTGAAGAACAAAATTTAGGACTTGATAGATGAAAGGTTGGTGCAATTGGACTTTACAGAAGCCTCAGCTCCATATGTCAACAATAACCCCCTATGATAGGGATCAAGGACCGATTATACGCTCCCGAGTCCGAAGGCTCTCTCAGGCAGTTCGCCCGAGCTGTCCGAGGTAAGTTAAGCACCGAAGAGCAGTGCTTAGCCCAATTCGATCTGTTGAGCTACTTTTCTGTCTATGCCATCCAAGATGTTGCCGATGTGATCAACCAATATGCCGAGCCAAACCCTCTACTGAACTATAGTCCAAGCGCCAAATCTGAATGCAGCAATTTCCATTATGTTGAAGCTGGATAGAACTGTTAGGAGTCGACCATCCGAGGCTAACCTTAATGTGAGCCGTCCTTAAACCAACTACTATCCAACCCCTATTGACACCGAACAGGCCTGAACTAAGGTCCACCCCTGCTCGAACCACAATATTGTCAGAATTACAATAAAAATGCACGCACTATCCTTTACTAACATCCGTGCTGTCCTTTCTGACAAAGGACATCCACGTTCCTTCCTTTGCATGACTTCATATTTTCCTTGTAAATTATTCTCTTTTGTTTTTAGCAAATAAGGACCATTCCTTGTAATTTCTGTAACTTAGGATTTGCCTTAACGGGATGATATAAATACCGTCATACTATAAAATTTGAAATCATATTAGAATACAGAGAATATACTAAACTTTTCACTATCTTAAGCTAAGTGTCTGTCTTACTCTTGAGCTGCTCTAATCTAGCCCTTCTAAGCGTAGACTAATGGCGAGTGACCTCCAACCATACTTATGCATCATATCAAGTGTAATCTGAGCTCGTGTGAGGCGTTGGTGCATCATATCCTTCGTCGGTGCACGGGAACCCCCTGCTCAACCTTTGACTATCATTTACTTTTCAAGCCATCTTGTGGCTTGGACCCACCCCTTTGGTTACTTGTGATAACAGGTTCGTATGTTCGTTTATAAGTTTGTATCATCTTGGTATTAGAGCTTAGCTATATTCGAAGCTGGATCCTGCTACTGTATTCTTTTAATAGGTTATCACTGCTATCGTATGATAGTGATTCTATTGTTAGCTTTGAAGTTTAGTAGTGAGAAGTGTTTTGTACTTTATTTTCCCCTGCTTTTATTACACCAAAATAGAGTGTGGTTGACTCTGTGTTTGTTGTAAAGTTGTCATTGTAAAGTAAACATCAATGTCAAATTCAAGTGAACAAAGGACTTTGGGAAACCAAGAAAGTAGTGCTCGACATGGTTAAGGATAAGAAGGAAGCATCTCACCTCAGTCAGTGGGTGACCACTTGGATAGGCTTACAGATTTGGTAACTAGTTTGGTGATTGTCATCTAAGGAGATAAGGAGCGAGCTAGAAACAGCCCCAGAAGGGAACGCAAATAGCAAGGTCAAGGCAATGGTCAGTTTGGCCAAGATAACGCCCTAACTCAACCACTTCGAGCTAAAGGAATTGGTAAGGATGCTAGACGAAGACTAGTACTTAAAGAGATTGAGGAGGAAGTAGAAGGAGGTAACAAGGCAAAGGAGTATTACGAACCTAAGGAAAGGAATGTATGAGCCCATAAATTTGAGGGATTAAGGATGCGTATTCTGAGTTTCTCTTGAAGTGGTGATGCCGAAGACTACCTAGATTGGGTAGATCAAATTGAAAAGTAGTTTAAATTCTACAAAATGCCCAAAATGCAAAAGTTAGCCTAGCTGTGTTAGAGTTCACCAGCTATACCGCCTTATGGTAAAAGAACTTGCAAGCCAGCAGAAGAAGGGTACAGGAACAAGAGATTAGGAGTTAGGATGATGTAAAGAGAGTTATGCGGAGAAAGTTCGTACCGAGCTATTATCTGCAAGATGCCTTCAAGAGATTGCAAGAACTGAGACAAAAAGGATCGAATGTAGATGCTTACGTTAAAGAGTTCCAAATGTTAATGATCCGGTATGAATTTATGGAGCCAGAAGACTAAACTGTGTCTCGATTCATTGGTGGATTGAAGTATGAGATTGGAGATGTCCTAGAAACCCTAAACATTAGAACATTCAATGATACAATCCGAGTCGCCCAGAGGATAGAAAGGCACCAAACAGGAAGATTTTGACGACTTATCAGCCAACTTGTTAGTAACCGACCGGTTTTGAGTAAACCTGTATGAACGGAACCAAGCAAGGTCACTAAGACCCGACCTACTCAAACTACCCAAGTAGAAGAGAAGGAGCTATCGAAGAAGTTGGAGAAAGGCCAGAGTTCAGGGAGGAAGACGAGTGAGATCAAGTATTTCAAATGCCAAGGATTTGGACAAATGATTGGTCAGTATCCGAATAGGCAAACAATGGTGATCAGAGGTAAGGCACTAACCATTGAGGTCAATAGTACTGATGAGGAAGTAGAAGAGTCGAAGGAGGATGAACAGATTGAACTGTCTAAGGAGGAAGTTATCTACAGGGAGAAAGGCAACTTCATGCCGATCGCTCTAGTGTTAAGGAGGACAATGAGTATCAATCCTATGCTTGAAGACGAGTAGAGAAAAAATCTCTTCCATATTAGGTGTAAGGTAAACGAATCACTATGCACGCTGATTGTTGACAGTGGAAACTACACTAATGCAACCTCTGCATTTATGGTCTAGTAGCTGAAATTACCAACCATGCCCCACTCAAAACCTTACAAGCTTCATTGGCTTAATGATAAGGGAGCTCTACAAGTGAATAAACATGTGTCTGTGCTGATCTGTATAAGCAGGTATCGAGATACAATACTTTATGATGTGCTGCCCATGATTGTATTTTACCTGTTACTTAGATAACTATAGATGTTCGATCGAGCAGTTATATATGACAGTAGGAGGAATACATGTTCTGTGGAGCATGAAGGAAAAAGATTGAAATCAAGTCCCATGACTACCGAGTAGGTAAAAGTCATGCAGTCCTAGATCAGTCGAGCCTTGAAGAAGGAGGCTTTGGTGCTGACTCGAGTCAAACTGAAAATAAAAATGGAGCTAGAAGGACCTGCCCATCTACGTGTCAGGCCTACTGGAGGACTTTATTGACCTGTTTTCAGAGGAGCTACTGGAGGGTCTACCCTAATCTGAGGCGTCAAGCATGCGATTGACCTACAACTAGGAGCTGTACTACCAAACAAGCTTGCTTATAGGTTGATCCATGAACAGGCTGCCAAACTGCAGAGGCAAGTAGATGACCTCATGAAGAAAGGGTATGTGCATGAGTCCCTAAACCCCTATGCTATGCCAGCCCAGTTAGTACTGAAGAAGGATGGTTCTTAGAGGATGTTTGTAGATAGTTGAGCCATCAATTGAATCACCATCAAGTATAGGTATCCTATACCCAAGCTTAATGATATGTTAAACGAGTTAAGCAGAGTAAGATTTTTCTCTGAGATCGATCTCAAATCTGGATACCATTAGATCCAAACGCGTGAAAGAGATGAGTGGAAAACCGCATTGAAGACATGATATGATTTATATGAGTGGCTTATAATGCCATTTGGGCTATCTAATGTGCCAAGCACATTCATGTGACTTATGAATCACGTGCTTTGAGAGTGACTGGGAATGTTTGTCATGGTTTATTTTGACGACATTCTAGTATACAATCCTGGCATAGAGATGTACTAAAAGCATCTCCAACAAGTGCTTGCAAAACTCCAAGCTGAACAGTTCTACGCCAATCTGAAGAAGTGCGATTTCTGCCAATTCGAGGTGATCTTCTTGGGATTTATTGTGAGCGAAGGTAGCATCCAAGTTGATGAGGAGAAGATAAGAGCGATTATAGAATAGCCCGAGCCAACCTTTTTGCCGATGTGAGAAGCTTCCATGGCTTAGCAACATTTTATCACCGATTCATAAAGAATTTCAGTATGATTGTAGCCCCACTCACCAAACTCTCAAAGAAGAATGTTGAATTTAGATGGGGTGAGAAAGAAAGGAGGAGTTTTGAAGATGTGAAGCTACAACCCTTGTCTTAGCTCTATCAAGCTTCGACAAAGTACTTGAGTTAAAGTGTAATGCATCTGGACTAGGCATAAGTGTTGTGCTAATGCAAGAATACCAATCTATTGCTCACTTCAGCGAAAAACTTCAAGGAGCCATACTTAACTATTCCGTCTACGACAAGGAGTTCTACAACAAGGAGTTCTACTCCTTAATCTGAACCCTAACAATGTAGCAACACTACCTATTGCCTAAGGAATTCGTGATCTACACCAATCATGAATCCTTGAGATATTTAAAGAGCCAACCGAAATTGTACCAGAGATAGGCTAAGAAGGTTAAGTTCATGGAGGTTTTTTCTTATGTCGTAAAATATAAAAACGAAAAGAGCAATATAGTGGTTGACGCCTTATCGAGACAACATACCCTCATAACCAAATTATAGACAAGGCTACTTAGTTTTTCAACATTCAAGAATTTATATGCTAAGGACCCACACTTTGGTCCTATCTACACCCATTGTGAAGAAGGACGAATACTTATTCAGAAAGAGGAGGCTGTGTATCCCAACCTATTCCAGGCAAGAATTGCCAGTGCGCGAGGTACATGGAGGGGGATTGACAAGATACTTTGGCCAGTGCTGAACTTATGAGGTATTATCCTCTAGATTTTTTTGGCCAAAGATGAACAGAGATGTCCAGTCCATGCCGAAAAGCATGCAACTTGTCGAAAAGTGAAGAGTTGAACCAAGCAAAGACACTACCAACCCTTGCTAACCCTAACCAAACCATGGTCCGAGCTAAGTATGGACTTCATGTTAGGATTGCCGAGGACGTCACAAGGGAAGGGCTCATCATTGTGGTTATAGATCGATTTAGCAAGATGGCACATTTCGTGCCCTGTTCCAAAACTAATGACGCTTCGGCTATCTCTTTTCCTTTCTTGCAGGAAGTAATCAAGTTGTATGGAATCCCTAGGATCATCGTTTCAGGTCGAGGACCCAAGTTCATAAGGCACTTTTGGAGGACATTGTGGAGGCAAATGGGAACCAAGTTACTATACAGCATGTCCTACCATCTACAGATCAATGGGCAAACCAAAGTTATCAACCGAACTGTGGGAACTTTGTTACAAGTCTTTGTCAGACGAAACATGGCAAATTGGGATCTATGTCTGCCAATCATTGAATTCGCCTACAATCGAACAGCCCACAATGTCACAAGCATGTCTCCATTCAAAGTCACTTGCAAGTTCAACCTTGAGCTCCCATTAGACCTAGCACCCTAATTGAAAACTGATGATGATGATCGGCTAGTTGTCGAGAAAGTTGAAGCCATTAAAACCATGCACTAGAAGGTTGTAGAGTAACTAGGTCGAGCTGCTATTAAGCTTGAGAAGTGAAGCTGAGGATGGAAGAAGAGAGAATTTTGATCAGGTGATTTAGTTTAGAGACACCTTAGCAAGTAACAATTCCCAAACTTGAAGAAGACCAAGTTGTCTGCCAAAGCCGATAGACCTTTCAGAATGCTTGAAAAGATCAATCCTAACGCCTATAGGATCGAATTACTTGAAGGATACGGAGTCTCAGACTCTTTCAACATTCCCGACCTCCAACCTTACACTCTCGAAGATGAGCAAACTAGACTTGAACCAAATTTGATCCCAAATCTCAAATAACCCAAGGGGGATGATAAGGATCAAGAATCGATTATACGCTCTCGAGCCCAAAAGCTCTCTCAAGTTGTTTGCTAAGCTGTTCGAGGTGAGTGAAGCATTGAGGGGCAGTGCTTGCCCCAGTCCAATCTATCGATCTACTTTTCTCTCCATGCAATCTAAGATGTTGCCGAAGTGATTAACCAACATGCTGAGCTGAACCCTCGACTAAACCGTAATTCAAGCGCAAAATCTAAATGCAGCAATCTCTATTATGCTGAAGTTAGGAAGAATTGTTAGGAGCCGACCATCTGAGGCCAACCTCAATGTGAGTCGTCCCTGAACCAACCACTGTCCAGCCCCTTCTAACGCCAAACAAGCCTAAACTAAAGTCCACCCCTACCAGGACCACAATACTGTCCGAATCATAGTAAAAATGTGCACACTATCCTTTATTGACATCCATACTATCCCTTCTGACAAAAGACGTCTGCATTCCTTCTTTTACACGATTTCATATTTTTCTTGTAAATTATTCTCTTTTGTTTTTAGCAAATAAGGACCATTCTTTGTAATTTCTATAACTTAGGATTTACCCTAACGGGGTGATATAAATACCTTCATACTATAAAAGTTGAAATCATATCTGAATATAAAGAATATAGTGAACTTTTTACTCTCTTGAGCTAACTGTCCCTCTTACTCTTGAGCTACTCTAATCTATCCCTTCTGAGCGTGAACTAATGGTGAGTAACCTTCGGCCATACTTGTACATCATATTAAGTATAACCTAAGCTTGTGTGAGGCGTTTGTGTGTCATATCCTTTGTCGGTGCATGAGAACCCCCTACTCAACCTTTGACTATCATTTACTTTTCAAGCCATCTTGTGGCTTGGACCCACCCCTTTGGTTACACATGATAACAGGCTCATGTGTTCATTTACAAGTCCATATCACCCTACCTAACCACTGGCCAATTATTGGTATGATTTTTTAAGACTTTACCATTAACATGATCAGTTCAGATAATAAGCTTAAGGTTTTCGAGTTTTATATAAGCAAGTAGGCCCCAAAAGCTAAGAGGTATACTTTCTATATATCAATAGCACAAAAAAATTATAAGGCTACCCCATTTAACTACCAGGTTATAAATCAGTAGAAGTCAAGTTCTCTAGTAAGGGGAATTACTCAATTTGGAAGGGTTTATCACCTAAGAGAATAGCCGAAGAAGAAGGGCATTCTAAAAGAAGTGAATAACAAGATCACCAAACATATGGAAGGGCTATCAGCCTTTACCAAAATGATAAGGTCAAGTGAGTACAAGATCATGGAACAGCTCAGTAAGACCCTGGCACAAATATCATTGATGAGTTTGTTGATCACGTCCAAACCATACAGAGAGGCTTTTTTTCGCACCTTAAGGGAGGTTAAGGTCCCTCATGAAATGCCAACCGAGAATATGGGACTAGTCACTAATTCCATCCTTGCTATGGACCAAATTTCTTTTTTAGTAGAAGAGTTAGGCAAAGAAGGGTATCAGCACATGAAGCCACTCTTCATCATGCTAAGGAGTAATGATATAATCATTACTAAAGTACTCATTGACAACGGATCATCGTTGAATGTTTATCCACTCGCTACCCTGGATTTGTTGGGCATTGATATGACTACAATTAGGCCTTCTTCCATAATAGTTAAGGCCTTTGATAGGTCTAGAAGAGAGATTATAAGGAGATAGACTTACCCTTAAGTATTGGCCCTCAGAACTTCAGTATTCGATTCTAGGTCATGAACATTTCAAGATCTTTCAACTTACTCTTAAGAAAACCTTGGATTCATGCAGTAGGGGCCATACCTTCTAGCCTACACTAGAAAGTGAAGTTTATCTCAAATGGTCAGGTGATTATAACTTTAGGAGATCAAGACTATAAGATTTACAAGGAAATGACCATACCCTATATAGGAAGTAAAGAGTAAGAAGAGTTTCATTTATAGATGTTTGAAGAAGTGAGCATGATAATCAGTCTTGAAAGAGAAAAGAACAAGAAGGTAAAATTTAAGGAAGGCTAAATTGGTACCTATGGCCTTAGGTACAACTTGACTCCAATAGAAGAATTTCAAAAGAAACAATTGAGGGGCAAGAGAAGCAATGGATTATACCATGCCCCGATGACTTTCTCGCTACTAAACAAGACATTCATTTAAGTAGAGACTTAAGCCCTAAAATTCGCCAACGAAAGATTAGCAAACTCATACCATATTTCCCAATACCATTTGAATAATTAATTCTCTATCCTGGTAATAGGAAATGGTCCTCCCTAAGGTAAAGGGTACACCTTAGTTAGTATTTCTTGAATTTTTCTTACAATTCATTCGATAAAATATTAGTTAGTTCCTTGCCTCAGTTGTGATTCACCTCCATTCATCCAATAAAATATTAGTTAGTTTCTTTCCTTTGTTATGTTTTAGTTCTCTTTTACTTACATACATTTTTCTTTATACACATTGCCCAGATCTAATGAATCAAGTGAAAATTAAGGATACCTCGTACAAGTAGATAATAAGAATATCAATATCACTTTCGGCTCTACCAGGTTAGTCGTCAGGAGTGATATCGATGACCACAGTAATATACAAGAGGAATGGCAAAAATATGAACCGAGTAGAATTACTATCAATGGACCGATTGAAATAGTCTATGTGGAGAATAAAGATAACCCTAAGAATCTGAAGATTGGGGAGAGCTTGAAAGAGAAACAAAAAAACAGAAATGATTACGTTATTGGTTGAATATCAAGACGTATTTACTTGGTCTTATGAGAATATGCCTAGGTTAGACCTATCAATTGTAGTCCACTGTCTACCCACACAAGAAGATGCCAAGCCTAAAAAGCAAAAGTTAAGAAGATTCTAACTTGACATTTTGTTGAAAATCAAGAAAGAGGTTAAGAAACTATTAGAAGTCGAATTCATTGAGGTATCTGATTACCTGATAGGGATAGCTAATATTGTTCCGGTAATGAAAAAGAATGGGAAGGTTACAATATGTATGGACTTTCAAGATCTCAATCATGCAATGCCTAAAGACAAATTTCCATTACCTCATATCAATGTCTTGGTGGATAATATAGCCAAGAATCATCTATTCTCATTCATGGATGGTTACAATCAAATTCGGATGTCTAAAGAAGATAAGGTGATGCCTTTTGGACTCAAGAACACTAAAGCAACATACCAGAGGGCGATGGTCTCAAGTTTCCATGACATGATGCATAAGGAGATAAAAGTGTATGTTGATGATATGATTACAAAATCTAAGGAAGGGGAAGATCACATAGAAAATTTAAGGAAGCTATTCAACAAATTAAGGAAGTTTCAATTGAAGTTGAATCTAGAGAAGTATACTTTTAGAGTGACGTCAGGAAAATTGCTGGGCTTCATAATTAGCCAAAGGGGCATCAAAGTTTATCCTGATAAAACCAAAGTCATAATTGACATGCCTCCTCTACGTACACTCAAGGAAGTAAGAAGATTGTTGGGTCGCCTGAATTATATAGCTTAATTTATATCTCAACTAACAGATAAATGTCACCCTCCATTTAAACTATTGAAAAAGAATGCTAGGGTCAATTCAGGCAAGGAATGTGAAGAAGCTTTCACAAAAATTAAAGAATACCTCATGAATCCTCTAGTATTGGTAGCTCCTAAAGTAGGGAAGTCATCGTTCTTATTCTTAACCATATTGCCCGAATCTATAAGGTATATGCTTAGTCAGAAGGATGAAGAAGGGAAGAAGCGAGCCATTTATTATTTGAGCAAGAAGTTCACAAAAGGGAAGCAAAAATACTCAAAAACTAAAAGAACATGTTGTGCATTGGTTTGGGTCATGCACAATTTAAACAATATAACTTTACTACCAAATCAAGTTGATTACACAACGTGATCCATTGAAGTATTCGGCAGAAAAATAGGCCCTCATTGGTACAATTTCAAAGTAGCAGATGTTATTATCAAAACTTGACATTAAGTATGTAAGCCAAAGTTCGGTCAAGGGGCAGGCCTTGGTAGATCAATTAGTAAAGACTCCTCCTAAGGATACCTCTCAAGAAGTATGAGTCAAGTTTCCTAATGAAAATATCTTGGTAACTGAAAATGATTCCGATAGTGAAGCAATTAAGAAACCTTTAAGTTGGAAAATATTCTTTGATGGAGCAACTAATGTATCGAGATGTGGAATTAGGCAATTCTAATATCTCTTGAAGGTACACAATCCCTGATGGCTATAAGACTTGTTTTTCCATATACTAACAATATTGCAAAATCTAAAGCATGTATCATGGGACTTAAAATGGTGTTGTTTAAGGAGATATGGGAATTAGAGGTATATGGAGATTCATCATTAATCATAGGCCAGGTTCAGGGTGAGTATAAGACAAAGGATCCCAAATTAGTACCTCACCATCTGCACTTGGCCAAATTGATAAGTAAGTTTGATAAGATTACATTCACATATGTACCAAAGGTTCAAAACCAATTTGCTGATGCTCCGGCCACCTTGGCCTCTATGATTTAGATATCTAGTGGAGTAGAGATCCAGCCACTAAAGATTGAAGTTGAGGAAAAGCTTGCTTTCTTCTTGGTAATTGAATGTTCGCATGATGAGAAGCCTTAGTATTATGATACCAAAACGTTCTTGTAACATGGGACATACCTTGAGGAGGCTGAGAAAAAAGATAGGAAGATGATCAAAAGGTTAGTTGCTTAATACTTGATAAGCGAGTTTACCTTGTATTGACAATTGTTCGACGATACACTTCTACAATGTGTAGATGAGAAGGAAGTAGAGTTGCTAATGAAGGAAATGCATGAGGGAATATGTAACCCTCACATGAACAGCTACATGCTTGCCAAGAAGATCATAAAGTTGGAATATTATTGGCTAACGGTAGAAGGAGATTGCATCAAATATGTCAAATGATGCCACTTATGCTAGGTTTATATGAACAAAGTGAATGCTCCGCCTCAAGAATTACATACACTATTTGCATCATGGCCATTTTTTATGTGGGATATAGACATCATCAACCCAATCATTCCAAAGGCATCCAATGGACACTGGTTCCTACTAGTAGCTATTGATTATTTTAGTAAGTAGGTTGAAGCCTCATCCTACTTGAGTGTTACGAAAGGGATAGTAGTCGAGTTTATCAAAAGAGACATATTGGTTCGGTATGGTGCACCAAAGATGATTATTACCGATAATGGTATGAATCTTAACAACAAATTAATTTCAAAGTTGTGTTAGCCATTCAAGATCATTCATAGAAATTATACTCCTTATCGCCCTTAAATAAATGGGGCTACGGAAGTGGCCAACAAGAATATCAAAAGAATCATTAAGAAGATGGCAGTTACGTATCGAGATTGGCATGAAATGTTGCCATTTGCACTCATTACCTATCGAACTTCTATCAGAACATCAACTAGGGCAACCCCGTACTCATTGATATATGGAACTAAAGTTATAGTACCAATAAAACTCAAAATCCCATCTCTCAAGGTGTTGTCAAAAAGCTATTTAGATGAGGCTGATTAGATAAAGAAGCGCATCTAGCAGTTGAATCTGATTAACGAAAAGAGGTTAATAACTTTGTGCCACAACATGTGCTATCAACAACGAATAGCTAAGGCTTTTAATAAGAAAGTACAGTCTTGAAGTTTTGAAGAGGGAGACATGGTATTGAGAAAGACTTTGCCCAATACATAAGACTCTAAAGGGAAATTTACCTCGAATTATAGAGGTCCTCACATTGAAAAGAAAGTGTTTCTTGGGGGAGCTTTAATTTTATCTCAAATAGATGGTCTAAACTTAAGGGATCCTGTAAACCCTAACATAGTGAAGTTGTGTTACCCTTGAAAGATCAATGGAATTTTGGCTCAAATTATGAAATGCAAACAATCTTAATATTACTATGGTCTTATTTTCATTTTCTACAAGTAAAGTTGGTATCCCTAGTGGTCGTTGATATTGGGTAACACCCCCAGCTCCTTTCTCGTTCCACTAAAAGTCCTCACTCTTTGCTCTATCCAAATAAACCCCATACACCTTAAACACTAGAGAAAATGAACACTTAATTTGGAACAATGATAAATGATAAAAATTCTCTTAATACTCTATTACTGTTCACTTTCCCTAGAAAGGGGGATTTGTTTTCTATCTTTTAGGATAAGACCATATTTAGAAAAAGCAAAATATCCAACAGTAGATGAGTAGTACTCACTTAAGGGTAGAAGTTTGCAAGGAAAACTAGTTAAGTTTAGGGCCAGAAATTCAAGACGTAACATCTTTGCTCAAATGATGAATATACTTCATATGTTAAGGTCGCCTTCTTAAATTTGTCTCTAAGCATAACTTTATGTGCTTTTATTTCAAGACTAAATGGCTTTCCTAAAAAAAAAAAAAAAAGAGAGAGAGAGAGAAAAAGGGAAGAAGAAGAAAAAGAAGAGAAGGTTAGACCATTAGTGCTAATCAGATTGCTTAAGAAAAGATTTGACTATTTGGGAGCTATCAATAAAGCCAAGTGAGTGTTTTTGAGCTTTTATCATGAAAATAAGTCAATTTCATTTAAGACATTGCATTTACATTTAGTCTCTTCTTAGGATGGTAGTTAATCTCTAAGGTAATTAACTCTTATACTCTCAGGTCCAATCAACTCGTAAAGAGCTACCCCAACCAGGTTTACCTAAGGTAGTCAACAATGACCAGGTTTTTCATTTAAGGTCTTAGCTAGCTCAAGGAGCAGTTTGACCTAGGTTAATTAGCTTAAAGGAGTACGACTAGGTTATCATTTAAGGTTTTAGCTAGCTCAAGAAGTGCTTTACCCATTCACCTAGATTAGTCAACTCAGAAGAGCATGACCAGGTTTTTCATTTAAGGTCATAGCTAGTTCAAGGAACACGTTGCCCATTCACCTAAGTTAGTTAGCTTAGAAGAGCATAACCAAGTTTTCATTTAGGGTTTTAGCTAGCTCAAGGAGCGCTTTGCCCATTCACTTAGGTTAATCAACTTAAATGAGCATAACTAAGTTTTCATTTAAGGTCTTAGATAGCTCAAGAAGTGCTTTACCCATTCACCTAGGTTAGTCAACTCAGAAGAGTATAACTAGGTTTTCATTTAGGGTCTTAGCCAACTTAAGGAACACTTTGCCCATTCACCTAGATTTGTCAACTTAAAGAAGTACAACCAAGTTTTCATTTAGGGTCCTAACCAACTTAAGGAGCACTTTTCCCATTCACTTAGGATAGCTAGCTTACAGGACTGCTACCCTCCTTTTAATATCTTTTCGAGTTTTAATTAGCTTAAAGAGCACTTTGCCCATTCACTTAGGTTAGCCAGCTCATAGGGTGCTATCATTATTTTAGTACTTTTGGGGTTTTTGCCAACCCATAGGGTTGCTACCCTTACTACCTTTCTTTTTGAGTTTTTTTTTTTTTTTTTGGTCACCAAATCCCCAGTAAATCAAGCTCAAGATAGATAAATAGTTATGACAATTCTTAGGACCGAATCTTTTCCAAGGTAAAAATAGTGTCTCTTTTGTTTTTGAGGCAAAGGTTTACTCAAATTTCACCATAAAGAGGGGTAGCCATAAACACTCCATTTTCGCCCCCTCATAATTCTTTTTTTTTTTTAAGGGTTCTAATTTAGAAAATAACAAAAAAATTGAAAAAAATGAGAAAAGCAAAAAAAATTGAAATATTTTAAGAAAAGAAAAATTAAAAAAAAAAAACCTAAAACGGAAAAGACTCAGAAAAAAAAAAGATTAATTAGATAGAATTTAGACTAAATAATTGTTGAAAAACGAAAGTCTAATATGATAGCGTTGAATTCAATAAAAGAAAGATTTGTATGATTCAAGTCTAATCTAGCTCTTTCTCAAATCAAGATTTGAATCTATTTTGGATCTTTATCAACTAAGGTTTGATATGATATGAAAGATTTATTTTTTAGTCTTATAAATAGGGATTGCGTGGCAAGGGGAGGTGGGGAGGGGGTCCAACTACATACACATACACTCAGCTTTCAATCCGTTGTTAATTCCATCGGGAGCCATTGTTTAAGTAATACACGCCAACCCCATCGCCATCCTTCCTCTCCTTCACCCAACCACAACTAATTGTAGCTATCCAACATCTCAAGACATAGTGAAGCTACTGTCATCATCCCATTACCACTATCAGTAAACCCCATCTCTCCCATCGATGATGTAACATCAATCCACATACGATTCACCTTAACATAGCAACATAACCCTAGATGCTTGACTTCTTCCCCACACGCATTGTCATACACCAAACTCCACAGTAATCCACGAATAGCAAAGGCCCAGTCCGATGCTCAATCCCATCCTTATCGCAACTAACAACCACTCACCAATGCACCATCCATCGTAGAACCCTTACGGATAGTGCAGCAGTAGTTACTCATCAGACCCTTGCCGACTAATCCCTGTCGTAGCCTTACACATAGACCCTCGACTGCACTCCCTTATTGATCCCTAATCACGCTTGTGATCAGTTGAAGATAACAACCATTAATCCTCCAATCACACCCATGATTAAGCGAACACAGCAACCATCTACCCCCCAATCACACCTGTGATTAATCGAAGGAAGCAACCATCTAATCCTTGTTCACACCCGTGACCATCTAAAAGTAGTACTTGTTTACTTCTTGATCATGCTTGTGAAAGCTAGAAGCCAACGGCCATACACATCAACTAGCGCTCGATCAGGTAAGTGAGTTGGTTCGTTTGTTATTTTTTATTTATTTACTCGACATGTGCTCATTTGAAGACTAGTCTAGTAGTTGGATAAAGAATAAAAATTATATTTTAGCCATGCCTTTTCTGAATTTATCGTTGTTTTCAATCATTAAGTACTTAGAAAAACTGTTTTTTATAATAACAAATTAATAAACTTGTCCTTTGAACTAGGGTTTTCTTTTGTTAGATGATTTTCCATAACGTCAAATCTCAAATTATGACCCTCTAGGAATTTCTCTTAAACAATAATCAAACAAATTAAAAATATAAACCTAGTCGATTTTTCAAAATTAAAATAAACCAACATACTAAAATTTTTAGAACGAACTATAATTGTCTGATCCCGACTAGCAGGTCCGTTGGCATCTTTGGGACAGCATAAAAATTTGTAAAAATTAGGTTTTTATTGATTTATTTTATTTAAAATTTTTTATTTTTCTAAAAAATATAAAAAATGATAATTTTGAAAAATAAAGCCTAATTTCAAAACATCTATAGTGGTATTAGTTAGGGTTTAATAGGTAGCACATAAATTCGGAACCCTCTAATTTTTATTTAAATTAAAATCAAATATCGATAGCTAAATCATAATCGATCCACACAATTAATTACGATTTCTCTTTTTCTTGACTTTGGTTGAATGGCGACTTCAAAAGTTTTTTTTTAAAAGAAAAAAACTAGAATTTTCCAATTTCTCTAATTGAGAATTAATATTAAATGAGTTAAAGTTTAGTATTAATTGTAAAATAGGAAATGAAATCAAAATAAAAACTAAAAAATCAGGCTCGACATACATCAAGAGTAGGTATTTAAGTTTTTCGGATCTAATACAAATAACATACATCTTAGCTCTTCTCAAGTGTCTTCTATGCAGATTAAAGTTTGTTATTAAACTAATAATTTCTACATAAAATGCTTCAATTTTAGCAAATAATGTACACTCCAAATGATCTTTCATAATTTTTATGAAAGAAGAGGAGTGCTTGCCATTCTCCTCCATTCCACCAAATAATTCTGCACTAAGACTAAGATACCCAAATTTGACTATTTGTTAGATCTCTCTTAGGGCCAAAACACCTTGTCTTTCATCACTTATGAGTGTAAAGGAATTGCAAGAGTAACATTAGCTTCTTCCCTTAATATGTTATTTACCACTTCCTTTAATTACCACTTTTTTTGTTACTTATTATTATGCTCTCAACCATTAAGCATAGGTCGGCAATATCAAGATTTGAATGGTGTAACTTGAACTTGGAATACTAGGTCCATAATCCACATGGACTCTATTTCCCTTATTACTTGGCTCATTATGTTTACTTAAATTGCCTTTTTTTTTTTTTTCTGAAATATATGTTTCACCAACACCAAAAAACCCTCCCTACACAACAAAAAGCCTAAGTTATGAAAATTAACATTTTCCAAAACTCTAACCTAAAAAGCTTCTAGATTTTTTGTATTATTATTATTATTCTTGGCCCCTAGGAGTAGCTATTTCTTTATTAAGAGCATAATTATGTAATTATATTTATCATTATTCCCTTTACATATTGGCATACATGTATATGTATATTATATGTACATCCATATGTGCACGTGTCTATTTGTGTGTGTAGTTTTATATGTAAATTGCAAATAATACTTCTTTATTTATTTATTTTTTTAATGTGTGCTTAACCTCCTTATTTCTAAAATTAAGCATTGCACCCCCCAAATCTTTAAAAGAAATATATTTGGTCTCTCATATGACCATTTTACCTATGATTTAATGCATTTTCTTTTAAAATTTAAAGTGTTGTTTACATTATTTTATCCACTCACAAAATAATAAAACAGGGTCTAAAAACAAATTTTTCAAAGATTTAAGTTCTAAATGATCAATTTCAACAATAAGCAGTTAAGTGCGTATGAAGCTAGCATGAGGGATTATATTTGCAATTTATCCTTATTTTATATATTACATAATTTGTATATTATTTACATAATCTTATGTAATATATATTGATCTATATCATATTATTCTTACTATATAGTTGCGTTAGACTTATATGATAGAGGTATTACTTGCATATTATATGTAATTTGTATTATGTCCAAAATTATAATAAGTCTTAGATTTCATTCCTTTTCATTGAAGTGCAAATGTCTTTGTTCTTATAGTTACCTAGTTACTTTTGCGTTAGATCTATACTTTTTTGTTAGTTTCACAATTCATGCATTGTAACTTGTAACTTAATTTAGTGTTTAGTTGCGTAATTTTCATGGTACTAGATTGGACAAAAATTTTGTCCTATGTTTAGTTTATAAATTTGCTTGATGTCTAGACAAAAATTAGGTTAATAGACTAGACAAAATATTTAAATTTTGTCTCACTTGAACCACGGTACAAAATGAAATTTATTGGACAAAAACATAAAATATTTTGCATTTTCAAAAATATCTCTTAATGTTATAATATTAAGTTAATGAACATTATTTTTATTAAATATTACAAAAAATTATTTATTTTATAATATAAATAATTAATTTTTTAATATAAATTTTGTATTCAGGATTATGCAAACCAAATATAGTACAACAAACTTGAATTGTTTAGTCTTTCTTATACTTATCATGTTCAGTTCAGTCCTTACAACCAAATGCTACCTAAATTGCATAAATAACTAACTAAGACCTTAAAAATTAATATCAAAATTACTATCTAAGTTATTTAAACTTATCAAATAATATATTCGATTGAACTTCTATTTATCAATTGGCTACGTTCATATTTTGATGATGATGATGATTTTGTGACAAACATTCATTATTTGAGAAATACAAATATAACTAATGAAAAGTAAGGTAGTAATTTGGTATGTAAAAATCCAATTGAGTATAATATTTAATAACTTTAAAGATTAAGTATAAAATTTAAAACAAAAAGAAAGAAAATGAAAGCTGGAAATTCATATAATATATACATAGCTTAAGAATATTATGGAGATATAAACAAAAGTAATCAATATATATAGAAAATGCTATATTGATCTCAATATATATTTGTCGAAGTTGATTAGAAAAGGAAAAAAAAAAAAAAACAAAGAATTAATGGTACCTTCCGTTACACATATAGTCGTCCGAATTCGTTGGAAGAATTTTGGTTATTTCTTAGTCTCTAAATTTTCAACATGCAAAAAGAATAAAGGAAGCAATAATTTATCTTATCTATTAGGCGTATTATTGATTAGCACCAACTTTATAGCTGTCTTCAACTATTTGGTTTTCTTCTCTTATTCAGACTGGTGACAGAGAAGTTTGGCTTTCGCCACAATTTTAGACCAAATTCATGTTCAATGTGCACTGTATATGTGACCTCCAGTTCTGTGCACCTGTTAGTAAAGTCTACACTGTGAATAAGGATGGGGCCTTTAGCATGAACAAGTGCAATTTTTTCCACAAAGATGATTACATGCTGTAAAGCATCATATCTATAGGAGGGGCTTGCATGCAAAAGCGAATAATAAAATCAAGCATCTGTACATGTATATATACATTATATATATATATATATATACACTTTTGCCTTTTCATGGAAAAGGGTGTCGTGAGAAACTCCTGATAGTGTTTAGGAAGAACTTAAAAAGGCGCACGTGTCTTGTGCCTCGATTTTCAATGTAGCAAATTTTTGCATTTTGGCTCCCATGGTGGTTGTTTTTTCTCTCTTTTTTTTTTTTTTTCCTCCTCTAGTCCATCTAGACTTTTCGTAATTTACTCAGTCTCTTTTCCCTTTCTCTCTGTGTCTTACTATTTTTTTTTTTTTTTTTTTTTTGCATCTTCGATTGATTAGTTAGTTCTCGTAACACCTAAAAATTATGTCTGGCTAAGCAACATTAGTACCTTTGTTTTTCGAGAGTACGTGATCATATTTTCTCCCAAATAGCAAGCAATATTAAAAAATATAGCATTATCTTGTGGGAGCAACATAAAGCTCTACTTGAGCTTGCCTTGGAATAACATATAAAGCGTAAATCAACTTTCGGGACAACTAAAGAGATATTACCGAGCCACACATTACCAGAGAGAACGTATAACATTTCAACCAAAAGCACATATAACGTTCATTCACAAAGGATATTGATATCATCTTTTCTTCAAACAAATAACCTTAGTATAACATACAAACTCATATGGCTAGGAGCGTTGAGTAGTTTCCAAGACTAATCTATCAACCACAACATCAGAAATCAAATTGATAGGAAAATCATAGAAATGAAATAGCAAAAGAATTTGATCAATCCTCCCACTAATGTAAAATTCTTCCTTCATTTTATCATAAGTTAAATTTAAAAAAAAAAAAAATCACCAAAAATTTCGCCAAATCACCTTAATACCAAACTCTAATTTTTCTAACCTCAAAAATTCAATAAAATTATGAGTTTTGAAATTTACAATAGAGCCCATGAATTTATGTGCTTTAATACCAAATTATGAAATGCATGATGTTCAAGTACGATTGATAATAAAAGTATGATATTTTGTATTTTCAGGGTTGAATGTAGAGAATTTATTTATGGTTTTAGGGTTTATGGAACAAAAATTGAAAAGATATGGATAATTCACGTAGATAATCTACTCAATAATTGAATCGGGGATTTTTTTTATTAAAATCTAGGAACCACTATTACACTTTCCTAGAACTAATCAATATGTTTGCCCCAATCTATAAAATAGATCGATGAAAATAGTTCTTTGTTACAGTCATTAACAAATTTCATTGAATTGTTAAAAGTCACCCTATTTCCGTAACTTGTGAACTGAAGGAGCACTCATAATATTGTCAAAAATTGCTTGGTTAAGCATCTTTGCCTTACTATTTTACCTGACTTCAAACTTCAGGTGTTAGTAAGTTGGAATATGAACTGTGTTACTATCGTCTTAATTGTCCAAGGAGTACTCTTTCAAAAAACTTTCTATGTTCCATCCATACATGGAGTTGAAATGGTGTTGGGTTTTCGGTGGCTTAGTATATAGGGCCTGTTATGATTGATTATGACTATTTCACCATACAATTCATGAAAGAAGGGTCATAGGTGACACTAATAGGTGATGATCAAGGGATAACTAGTCCCATCTCCACCATCAATCATAAAAAATCTAGTCCAAGCGATCTACCCATTTTCTAACTAGAGATATTAGTACCATCACCTCCTAAGGAGCTTAAACTGGATTTGGAAAGGGCTATCAAAAAATTTGTTAATGTATTTTTATAGGACATGGAAAGGCCAGAGTATACAAAGGGTAAAGAGAAATTGGAAAAGGGAGGAGACCGACTCATTGATTTCTAACTTTCTAAATGATATTAGATTACCCAAGAGAACACGGGATAATTTTATTAGTGCATTGCAGAACATTGCCCTTGAAATGAAAAATTATTGTAAAAGAATAGAGCAAGCAACTACAAAAATAGCGATTCCAATATGAAAAAACCCAATGCGGGTAGTAAATGTGATTGAATTGAGTTTACAATAGACCAAGAAGTAAGTGAGATAAATAGAAGATTTAAGTGCTCCACTTTTATTACCATTTCTATTATTTGCTCCTATTTGTTTTATTTCTTTATATGTTAAACTAAGAAATTTTCTGCAAATAATGCCTTGGGACAATCAACCTTAAGGAATGCAATTTGACTTCAATTATGTCCAAAGGTATTTGGCATGAACAATTCTCCAATGCAAAAAAATTGATAATAATAGTCAAGATAATGATTATTTCAAGAAACAAAAGCAATCGTAATTTTGGAAAAGAAAAGATTTTTTTTTCTAAATTGGTCCAAGAACGAACACTAAATTTTGGTTCTAAGAATAAACCTAATAGTAAGCTCTGATACCAAAATTTGATGCAGGACAATGGAAACAGAAATTATAAAGGAATGAAATATCATGGAAAGCGCAAAAATTAAAAGAAAAAAAAAACAATAAATTTTTTCTTTTATGAAAGAAAAATTGAAACTTAAAAAAAATATATATTTAGTAACTAGACTAAGATAATAGCCTTATACCACTCGATGAATTTGGTAGCCTTACATAATCGATGAGGAAAAGGATTACCTCACATGGCGTCACACCTATTCAAAAAAAATAATTTTATTCAACATCCAATCACTCTCCTCATTTAATTGATTACAAACTTTACTTATTTATAGGCATAATTGACCTAATATTTTAAGAAACTAAATCTTAATAAATCTAAAAATTAAAGGATTTCATATATTGAATAAAAGATAACTATCTAATCAAATCTTAAAATAAAAGATATTAACAACATTGGCACCCTCCAAGCTTTAAAGAATTGTTCTTTTGATCACATCTTTTGAGTAAAAAGAGTTTTAAATGTAAACTACCCAATTTTATTTAAGATCATACAATAGCTATAATTGCCTAATGCCTTCAAAAATCTCAATACCGATAGTGATTTAATATGAAGTAACTATCCTTGATGACCAATAATCCAATCCATATTAAACTTAACCATAAACTACATGAAACAAAAGTAAAAATAAAATAGAAAGTAATAACATAATTTTGTTATCGGTAATTCCCCAACAATGACATAAAAGACTTAGACTTATGGATTTTAAATACTTAAAACCCATAAGTGCATGAAATCATCTACATGTTAATAAGGACTGGAGTTTAGATATCATAGTCAAGGGACCTATAATAGGAAGAATTAAGTCTTAATAACTTCCAGTTTATCTAGTTATATAAAGACTTAGATAGTAAATGCAACTACTATGAATTTGAACATGAAGTAATAAGAATTCAACAATGACTATCTAAGAGGGATTTCATAATTTTGTCTAGTTCTTTGCCTAAATGGCCAGAGTCTGGTGCATTAGTTGAAGAAAGAGTTTCAAACGTTTACTAATCTATCAACTAACCCCTATCTTCAACATCGAACATTTTGTTCCGCATTGGCACTATAAAACCCTACAAAAAAACATTGAGAATTATTGAAGGTTGCATCGAGCGCTTTGGTAATCTCGTCCAAAATATCTTGATGTCACTAATACTGGTACTAACAACTAATTTACCTCTTAGATATCATTAATAGTTTGCTAACCATATATCAAAACTAACCGAATTAAGAAAAATGTCTTTCTAAAACAAGTTTTAGTGAAAATTCATTTGGTTTTGGTAACCCATTAATCTAAACTTATATACCCTTGTAACTTCATAGCTATACTATAAGATGAACCTTTAATATTAACTCAGCTAATCATGTTACCACTTTTGAATTTATATTTGTCAAGAATTTAAAATAGTCTGACAAAAAATAAAGGCAAGTAATAGTACATAAACCACAAAACCACTTTTTCCAATTTTCATCCATAAATATGCAAAGATCATATTTTTATTATCAGTTGTGCATAAAGATCATTCCTTTACTCCATCCTAAGGATGTAGGTGCGCCAAGAACTGAGAGAGTTTGTAGTAGAAAAAAGGTTTAGTAAATTAGAGTATATGCTTGGAAATTCGTGAAGGAATGATATTAAAGAAGAGAAAGAAGAAGGGTGTGATTGTTTAAAAGAAAACTGCTCATAAAATTTAGCGTCATGCATCTTAGCAAGTAAAATAGCAAGCATTAAGGATAAGGGTTTTGTAATCTGCACACCTCTTCTAATCATATGTTTCAACCTTGAAATGAAGAAGCTCATCAGAAAACTCTCAAAAAGTCCAATTGTTCTGTTTAACAAAGATTCAAACTTAGTGACACTCGGTAACTATTCAAATTTGCACAACTTGGAGAAAATACCTTGAACCGACTCATATTTGAAGATCCAAACCTAATCTCTAATGCATAAACAAAATTTTCCAAGCACTTTAGTGTTTATTTCTATACATTCATTGATACCACTACAATGCTTGATCTTCCTCAGCAAGTAATGCAACAACAATTCTTTGATTTTTATCTATTCTGTGAATATTAAAAAATTTATTCCTGTTTAAAAATCCATTAGAAAGGGTTTATTTCGTAGGATTTAGGAATTTGTAGTTCAATTCCATTCAAACTGCTATAAGATAAATGAGACATGTCGTTATTATGAGAACATGATGATTCACCTCTAGTTGTTCCGTTCTCTGCATTAAGTTTTGAAGAGTACTCTTAACATTAGATTCATGTTGACGCAGCTGTTATTGCAATGCTAAGAACATATTCTCGATGGTTTCTATGTCTAAAGCAAGAGTTGCTAATCGTGTATTCAATGCCATTATCGCTGACGAGAGCAGAAAATTGTTAAGCCTAGTCTACTAGCTAAGGCCACAAAATAGAATTATTCCTTCACCTAATTTTTAACCTAAAACGTTCCATCTGCCCTTAGATTGAAGTCTCTAGAAGCAAGTATAAAGGGAATTCTTTAGAGACATAAACTTAGTGCAGTTAGTGCAAGTCTTCTAGTTAAAACCTAGATTTACTTTTTCATACTTACAATACAGTGAATAATAGGGATTTTGCTAACTAATGTCTTTATGTGAATTGCAAGGTTGAAGGTAATAAATGGTTCGACTACTACAACAGCGCCACTCTCATGAGACATTAATTCTGGGGTTGCAACTGCTTATCCCTCTTTTATCTTGTATTCGATTTTTATAGCACTTGTTATGACATGGTTGTGATACTTTAATTTTTCCGCTCAATGCAAGTCCTCTGTTTTTACAATCTATTTTTCAACCGGTTTCCCTGCTCATTCATACCTTGTATATGTATGTAACGAAAAGGGATTCAATAAATAAAATACTCACGTATAAGCATACGTAAAGTTATCAATTGGATTCAAACATATAAATCAATAGCATGTAGTTATTCAAAAAACTATTACTCATATTATCGCATGTTTAAATATAATTAGAAGTTACATATCATAGATCTTTATAGGTGGTATGTATTATTTATTAATTTTTTTATTTTAACTATTTTGTACGAATATCACTATGTATTTACAAAAGTAACCTACATGTGATAGTCATAATTACTCCATCGTGTTGTTTTCCTCATCCATTGCAGTAACTCTATATCAGACTTTGGAATCTTGGCTGCGTTTCTCCAGTGCATTCGGTTATTGCATTTCCTTTCTAGCAGTTGAGTTGACTTTGCAATTTCATTACATAATAAATTCCCATTAGCTATTTTTTAAAATCTTTTTCTCTAAATTTTAATAATTTCACAATTTGTACCTCACTACGTACGGGAACTTGATTCTAAGACAAGAAAATTTCCATCGCTCCATTTTGATGCAAATAGAAAACTTTTAGAGAGCTTGTCTCACTCGTTCCAAGCAAAGTTCGTTCCATTGGCCATATGATACACCTTATGTTATTTACAAACTATGATTTTTTATAGCCAAATTGTAAAAATGGGATATCATACGCAAGTTAAATACAATTAAAATTTATAGAATCTATATATTAGTTTTCCGTTGTAATCTGATTTTTAACCTTTGTTTTCTTTTTTCAGCCCCTTATTATCCTTATCAGGTCGTTGATCCATTTTTATCTTAAATTTTTCAAAACTTTTAACTTATCTTTCAATTGTTTTGCCATTTTCAACTTTTTATAATAATTATAACATCATCCATTTATCTTACATCGAAAAATTAGAAACTAAAATGAGAAAATTAAATAAAAAAAAAGTTTATTTGCTTCAACTGTCGTCATCCCATTTCCTACAGCAGTCATTGTGATTAGGAGTGAGTAGTTCTAAAGTAGGTAGTATCGTCTCAGGATATTTGTCGATAATGATTAGACTTTGCGTATAATAAGCTTGGAAATAAAATACTATAAGAGGACGTCGAGATATTATCTGATGTGACCACTCCAATACTTAAATCAGCAATGAATTTTTAGAGAGTAAAGGATACTTGGAAGTAATATGCAAGCTTAATGCGCAAACTATAGAGAAAGTTTACCATTAGGTGGTAATAGGATATTTATAGAAAAGTGACACCAGTATTTGGAGAACAATTAATGAGGAGAGATCTTCTTTCACAAGTATGGGAGAGTAGGGTCGTAGTGTCCAACGTAACCCACTTATCCTAAACGTAGTTGTGGACTTAGTATCTTATCATTATCTTATTATTCTAGTCGTTGCGGAGCTTCTTGGGCTTAGTTAATCTAGACTAAGGCTTGAGTCTATAATGGTAAAACCTAAGCAATAAGATGTGTCCAATCCAGACAGTTTTGAGGAGCCTATGTTTAGAGAGTCCTGTCAACACTTGTCTCCTACAGTCTCATTGTAGAAGCAAAGGCAAGGAGAAGGAATATATGGACTGCTCAGGTGTATGATCAATCTAACTTAAAGAGGCTCTACTTGGTGCTACAGTGCCAACATGGCAAGGGTATAGGTCCAGACTGGATGTAGAACGAGGCGAAGATGTCCAAGGCAGTGGATACTCGGTTCGAAGATGTCTAAGGTGGGATAGACCGAGGTAGTCAGCAACTATTCTAAAGAAAAATGCCAAAGACCCAAGTAAGACGAAGCCTCAGTTGGGGTGTTAGAGCAAGACACCTTCGCATCTCACTAGGCATGTAATTCAAGACTATGAACTGGTCAGGTTAAACAACACTAGTCATGGACTAAGTAGGCGTGATTGTGCCATGCCTCTATCATGCCAACTAGGTGAAAGTTAGAGGGATTATGGGGTAACTTCTTGTGGAAGAAACTTTTTCAAATTTTGATCCAAGTGTACCCATTTTTCTATGCATTTAATGTGATGTGATAGGTGTCCTGTCATATCAAACTAGCATGCAAGTACATGTGTTTTGCCTTTTAAAGGGGGCCATCCAATCAAAACTCACTCTACGTATTTACTCAACAGAATTCCAAAAGATTTGTGTTTATACAAATCTTGATAACTGCTTATACAGTTTCCCAAGCATTTTGCCTATAAATAGTACAATCACAATGGGGGATTGCTTTTCTACAATCTCTCTATTCTACTATTGCAAATTCTACTTTCTTGCACTACATCAAACTTCCTTCGAAAGCTTTTCTAACTCCCTTCTTCTTCATCACCCTTTGCAAACATGTCAATAAACATAGGTGAAGCGAATTGTGACTTATCATGGTACAGCCTTATTGACTTTAAATCAACTAAGAGTGGTCCCCTCTACCCTAAAGAGAGGACGAAGATGAGGACAAGGACGAGAACGAAGTCTCATCACTAACATAACTTAACGAACCTACTAGGAAGGCCATAGAGGCACTAGATAATGTTGACAAGGCTCTCTAAACATAGGCTCCCTAGACATAAGCTCCTTAGGCCCGTCTAGATTTGACACATCTTGTTACTTAAGACTCGCCATTATGGACTCAAGCCTTAGGCCTAGGTCGACCAAGCCTAAGAAGCTTTGCAATAATTAGAATACATAAGATAAAGATAATGATAAAATACTAAGTCAACAACTATATCCAAGATAAATGAGACACGTCGGACACCACGACTATACTCTCTTATACTTGCAGGAGAAAATCTCTCCCAATTAACTATCCTCTAATTGCTAGTGCCACTCCTCTACGAATATCCTATTACCACCTATCAATAAACTATCTCTACACTTTGCGTATTAAGCTTACATGTTACTTCCAAGTGTTCCTTACTCTCCAAGAATTCTCTGTTAATTTAAGCATCGGAGTAACTGTACCTGATAACATCATGATATCCCATCATAGTGTTTTGTTTTGTAGGCTGATTATGCGTAGAACTCAATCATTACCGGTAAATATCTTAAGATAACAGGTAGGATATGAGAACCTATCAATACCCTACCCTTTAGATACTAGTTCCTAAATTTTTCGAATAGGAATTCATCTTATAGTATCTTAAAACCACTTTCGAATGTATGCTCTATAAAAACTATGGAATATAATGTACCATGTGAAACCTAAATTTTTTCTTATTTTCACATAAATTGCAACCTTGATGTTTGTTAATAGCAAATTCTGGTTTTTTTTTTCTATGTAAAAAAAATTTCCTTTTCACACATGAATATTTATTTTAAATATGTATTTACAAATATCCTTGTTTGTTTTTACCACTTTACTAAGATAAAGTTAACACTTTGGAAACAAGAGAGAAAAATTGAAAGAAAATAACACATTCAGAATAAAGAGAGAGGCTCATTGAGAGTTAGCAATAAGCTCAGAGTTATACCTTAATAAAATATTTTTTGACTAAATAGAATTAATAATTGATATTATTTAATAATTTTTATAAAATGAATATAGGGATATGCTAAATATCTTAAAGTATTGGTTTTAGAATAGATCCAGTGTATTACAGCATCATACTTGTACCTCACTCTATCCAAGTAGGTTCTAAAAAGTTACTATTTTAAACCTATTTTATAATCCTTAATATCCAGTTAATACCTACTTAATCGAGTAAACCATGGATAACTACTCAATATGACAAAATTAGCTGCTCCCGCTCAAATATGCATTCATTTCTCTTTGATGAGTTGAGACACCAAAATTGAAGATAAAAACTAAAATTTAGGTAATAAAACAGACGAAAATAATAAAAGTTTTGTTACTTCCATTATCATTTTATCGGGAGCCCAAAAGTTTTATTTGTCTTCATCTTCTCAGATTCCCATTAGTTCTATTTTATTTATATTACTCTACACTCTAAAGAGATTATTTGTATGGTCACGGTAAACAGCTGACAACACCTTCTCACCATGATCTCAACGATGTTTTCTTTTCATTTTTTCCCTAATGAATAAACTATCAAAGCCTGGATAATATGTATTTCTGTGTTTTGACAATTCGCATACTCTCTTCGGACTTAAAATGAAAAGAAAGAAAAAAAAAAAAAAAACATATAATCCGCTATGTTGATAATTCTCATATCATCGTTGACCTTATTTTGGCAAAATAGTGACGAATGTTTGCACATCTAATATCAGGAAGCAGTTAGTGGATATAATAGAAAAGCCTAAGCATGTACTGGATATGAAACACCATTTCATTCAATTAGAATAATAGGAAGATGTCCGTTTGGGAGTGTCCGTAAACCCCTTCGGCAATTGCCTCGTTCCGAGAAAACGCACAAGGGAACAGACTCCCGCATTTTCCCATCTCGGGAGAGATGTTCAGCGTATAAAACAAGCTGGTAAAAGAAAAAAATCGAAGCAAATATGCAGGTTGATCTCATAACTAAAATTCATTTGTAAAATCAATTAATGAAATTTCATCTATCCCGATATATGGGCATATTTATCCTTCCTCTTGAGAGAAACTTGATTTTATGTATCATTTTATATCATATTTTTATGGTACAGAACTAAAAAATTTTGAATTTATTGTTTGGTTTGCCTAATGGTTAAAATTATTATTATTATTATTATTATTTGACAAATTTGATACACTTGAATGAGAGGAGAACGGTCATTTCTTCCCATGTTTATTATTAATGAAGTACTATTACCATGTTGAGTATATGAAATAGGAACCACGGGTGAAACGTTTGCCATTCTTTAGCTAAAATTAAGGAGTAGCCATTCCTCAGCAATTCCCTCAGGTAACCTTTTATTCAAAAATTCAGCGTCAAAAATCACCTCTGACAAGGACGCATATACAGTTAAAAATAGTGTCAAAATGGCTCTTCTAATCTGATCCCAATTGAACAAAATTTTGAGCCACCAATTTCATTAGTTCATACAACAAAACTGTATAAAACATGTCAAAGCACCATATACATTTAATCAATCTTAAACTTATAATCACTCGTGTATTATCCATAAAAGATCTAAAATGTATTGAGTTTAGCACATTTGTATACAATTATAAATAAGTTAAGTCAAGAGAACACAATGATAAGTTTAAACTTGAGTTTGAACTCAAATTATTGACATGCATTATCCAACGGAGCTATTCCTACTTAGTAAAATACTTGTGAGTTAGGCTTGATTAACCTAAATCTAGAGGCCTAGGTCCCAAAGAGTAGATCAGAGATGAGAGCTCAGGTCAAGCTGTTGATGAGGCTGGATCTAAAGTTAGAGATTTAGCATGCATATTGACAAGATTGACCAAGCCTTGAAGAGCTTAACCTAAACTCTAATGAGGTTGGTCTAAGCTCCAAGAAGGTCAATATGACCTTTAAGGGCTTGGTCCATGCTCTTAAAGGACTAGCTTAACTAGAAGGTCCACATAAAAAATAGCATGCAAATACCTATTTTATAACAAAAACTTTTGCAATGCATTTGATATACTAAATGAGAGGGAAATGGTTATTTCATTCCATGGTTATCTTTAGTGAAGAGTTGTTATCACATTGAGATTAAGAAATGGGTATTACAGGGTAGAGAGCATGCCTAGCAAAGAATAGACATTCATCCCTTAAGAAAATTTGAGGAATAGCTATTCCTTAACAATTTTCCTCAACTACCCTTAAATTTGAGATCTTATGTCTACATCACCATTAGTTGAGCACTCTACCACAATCAAACCAAAAACCACAAAACTTACCACCTCCTAACCCTATATCACCGTTTTCACCATAAACTTCACCATGACCAAGGATATCCAATGACGCCAATATGTGCTCCAAGGAGATCGATCTGAGCTCCAAGAGCTTGGCCCATGCTCTTAAAAGGCCAGCCTAACTAGGATGTCTATGTTGAAAATAGCATATCAACACTTAATTTTATGACAAAAACTTTTGCAATGCATTAGATACATTAAATGAGAGGAAAATGGTTATTTCATCCCTTACTTGTCTTCAGTAAAGAGCTATTATCACACTTAGACTAAGAAACGGGTATTGTAGGTTGGAGAGCATGGCTAGGAAAGAATAGACATTCCTTAAGAAAATTTGAGGAATAGACATTCCTTAAGAAAATTTGAGGAATAGCCATTCCTTAACAATTTTCCTCAACTGCCCTTGAATTTGAGATCTTATGTCTACACCAAAAACTAGTTGAGCACTCTACCACAATCAAATAAAAAACCACAAAACTTATCACCCCCTAACCCCATATCACCGGATTCACCATAAGGCTCACCACCAAAGACCATGACCTATAACAATGTGTTTGCAGACCATACAATCACAAGGGATTTGCAGCCTTCTAAATCTGTTGTTTGCTTAGGTTTCAGCCATTAGACCCGGTGTTTTTCTAATGTGACAATGCTTGCAAACCTAATGGTTCATCTAGGTCGAAGTCCTTGCAAACCTAATGGTTTGCTTGATCATAGCATTGGCAAACTCTGTCGCAATGCTCAGGAATGGTTGCCCCCTCATAGCAATGTGATGGACTTACAGTTTTCCTTGTCAGCGGCTTTCATGAACCCAAGCTAGGTGGCATGGCAGTTCAATAGGGTAGGCTAGTGGTTCCAGAGGCATAGCCACGCAAGTTGGTCGTATGTACAAAACATTTTCTTTTTTTAAGATATAAAATGAAGAAGTATATTGAAGGGAGAATCAATGTTAGAATCAGCCATCCAACCCTTATCTTGTTACAACCTATTAGCATCATAACTTGTCACCCATCCAGACGGTCAAATTCGATTTTTTCCTCTCACATGTTTATTAATTTTATATATACTCATATAGATAAATATAAATGAATAAATATATATATATATATAACAGTCGGCACAAACTCCTTATCCCCGATTGAACCAATCTCTCATGCCACAAATTTCATTAGTTCATTTTTTTAGCCAACACCAATTTCATTAGTTCATACAGCCAAAACCACATACAAACAAAACCAATATATAACATAAGATAAATCATAGCACGATGGTGCTTATCGGACATCAAACTTAATAATTCACCTTGTATCATCAATAAAATATATAAACTGTACAGGAAAAAAAATTAATAACTCAATGAACCAGATAAATAATTTCGTCTCTCAACATAAATATCCAATATCGGGAAAAGAAAAAGAAAAAGGAAGAAGAAGAAAAATTGTGGATTTAATCACAATATGTGATCTGATTTCTCTTCAAGTTTCAACGGGCTATTGAGATTCGAAAACAGGACCTGCCACACCTTTATTTCACCATCAAGACTGCCGCTAAACACGGAAACGACACCATCTCCGGTCAAAACGGCAGCCACAGACTTCACCGGCTTCACATGCCCTTCCAAAACAGCCAAACAACAGTACCTCCCATCGCACCCTCGCCGCCAAATCCTAGCCGTCCGATCAGCTGATCCACTGACCAACAAATCCTCAACGTTGACCAAACACATGATAGCTTTATCATGACCCCTCAATGCCCCAGTAACAACCATATAATTCGCACTATCCTCTCTCTCCCACACCAATATGCTGCGATCGCACGCACCCGAAAACAGCACCGATCCGTAGTCGTTTAGAGCCAAAGCATTCACTGCGGATTTGTGCTTCTCTAGAGTCGCCACCAAAATGAACCGTTTCATTGATTTTTCTCCCTCCGTTTTCGCCCAAACCCGAATCCGCCTATCCGCGGATCCAGTGTAAACCGTTCCATCAGCCGAAACTGCAACCGCGTTAACGGCGTCATCATGTGCAGTGACAGACTCCAGGCAACGGGGATCGTCGGATCGCCAAACCTTTAAGCTTTTATCCCAAGAAACTGTATAGATCAAGCCGTTACCGTTATCTGCCGCCAGACCAGTAACGGCGTCAGCATGCTCAATCCATAGCTTCTTTTTATGACGGCGTACGGTTATGTAATTCTTAGGAAAAGGGAAACGGAGCAAACGGTCATTTAGTGTGGGAAGAGTGGTTATTAGTTTATACCGTTGACGAGGAGGAGGTTCCTCCGTTAGTTGCCAGACACGGATTTTACCGTCTTGGTGAGCCGTGAAGACTTTGGTTTCATCGTTGGTAGAGAAAGTGATGGATTTAACGGAGCCGGTGGATGGAGCTTTGGAGTTGAACGCGTGGAGGTACGTGATGGAAGAGAGAAGTCGGTAGACATGGATGACGTGGCTAGAAGCGGCAAAAAGGAGGTTACGGTGGAGAGCGAGGCAGGTGATTGGGAGATTTTGGGTGGAGGGTTTGAGAGAGGAGGGAGACTGGTGGTTGACGGATACGTCGATGGTGTGAGGAGAGAGATTGAGGGATGGGACTGATGGCAGTGTTTGGAGAGAAAGGTTGGACTGGATGCTACTGCCGCTGGTGCTGGTGTTCGATGGTGTGGAGGATGCGTTGGAGCTGGAAGACGTATAGTGGGTGGAGTCGACGGTAGCGGTAGAGGTGGTGGAGGAGCAGGTGGAAAGCCATGACCGGAGATTCATTGCGGGGAGCATGATTACGAGAGAGAGGCGGATAGAAATGGTGAAGGTGGTGGCAATAGAGTGGAAAAGAACAGGATATATTGAGGATGTCGGGTGAGGAATGCCATTGCCACGCTGGAAGAATAGGGTGGGGAGTGTCGTCAAGTTGAGAGTGCGATTGGTCCAAGGACGAGAGTAATTTGTACATTTTTCGGTACGAAAGATTCATTCGGTAAAATATACCATATATGTGTAGTAGGTACCATACTGGTTTGTGGATTATTTTGTACATTTACATTTTTAAGAAGACTATATACAGTATTCTGACCAATAATTCTGGTGTACGATTCTCAGCTTCTAAGTAAAGGATAAGAAAAAATTTTAAAAAAAAAAAATCATTTCGAGGTTGATATGGTTCAATTCCCTGTTTTTCTTTACTTTACTCTTATGGTTAACCTAATTGGAGTGTCTATCAGGGTTTTTTTTTTTTTTTCCCCTAATCTAAACTTTATTCTTGTACCAACAAATCTTTTAAAGTTTCAAACATTACAAATAATCTCTTAAAATTTGATAAATTAATAAATAACCTTTTATATCTTGATCTTGATATAAAAAACCTCCTTAAAGATATTAAAATATGTTTTAAAATCTTCTATATTGACACTAGTTTTTTTTTTTTTTTACTTAAAAAAGTAAATATATTTTATTTTGCTAATTTATTAAAGTTTAGAAAAATTATTTGTAACATTTAAAAATTCATGAAGTAAATCCATACAAGTTCAAAATTTAAGGTATTATTTACAATATCTTTTTTTCAAACCCTATGAAACCACAAAAGGGAAAACACAGCACTATCTCTTGTGCTATATTAAATGCACTAAATAGGCTAGAAGATGTTTTTTTATCTTTAGTTTATTATGTATAATTAGGACACTAGGATGACGATCTTGATAGTTATATTATTAGTATTATCCTATATCAAATTAGGTACATTTTTCTTTAACTAACATCATTAAAGTAGTCACAGCACTACTATTGCACCACATCTACCATTAAGATAGTAATACCAACATAGTTCCTTAAAATATGATAACAATCTCATATTAATGCAATATAACCACTTTGTATCGCAATTAAAAAAAAAATGTCTGTTACATCAAAATGTTATAGTTTAACTGTAAGATTTTGGAAATATCGACGTTATTGTAACTTTAATGTTTTCCTGTAGGTCTTATAGTAACCTTTTTTTCTTATCTAATCTTGTTGATGAAAAGAATTTTGAAATTGTCACACTATTCATTAATTCGAATTGAATTGAACAAATATGAACTAAACCAAACCATGAAATGCAACTCTTTTACATTATAAGATTCAATTTATAATTTAATTTAACAAGGGTATAAATGATTTGCAGTTTAATTTAAGGAACCAAATTCTCACACTCAGCTTCTTCTTCTTCTTCTTCTCTTCTTCTTCTTCTTCTTCTTCTTCTTCTTCTTCTTCTTCTTCTTCTTCTTCTTCTTCTTCTTCTTCTTCTTCTTCTTCTTCTTTTACAACACCTCCAATTCTTATTTCTTCATAATCTCGACTCTCAATCTCAATCCCTCTAAATCACAGTTCACAACTTCACCTCATTAGAATATTGCCATCTTTATGCTTTAATTGTATCATAGCCAACCCTTCTTCAACACCACACTATAATTGATTTTTTTTTTAGGTAATTAGGAATTATATTAAATAAAACACAGTCTTTACATATTATAGTACCTAGAGTCGTACAGGCGACTCTTCCCCTTCAACCAAACGTCCCATATTTACAAAGTTTAAAGGTTCTTAGAAACCCTAACACATCCCAATGCCTATACATCATTTTCTACAGTCTCAAAAATAGTAAGGGAAAGGGGTTTTTAAAAAAAAAAGTAGAATCTAAGGACTTCACTTAGCTTCACTTGATCAACCAAGAGATCAACAACTTTATTAGCTTTACGTAAGACTGCTTGTACCTTCCATTGGCAAATCTAGTAACATCTTTCCCAACACAAATTTAATATGGGTTCATATTTCATTTTGTCAGTAATAAAGATAATAAATGTGTTTCAATGCAAGAGTTACTTTCAATCTCAATTTGTCGAAACCCTAATTTTATACAGTGATTCAATCCCTAAAAGATCCTCCATAATTCAGCTTCTACAATATCTTTATTTCCCAATTTATATGAAAACCCTAGTATCCATCTTCATCACCCATTGCAAATATGTCAGTAAACATAAGTGAGGCGAATTGTGACTTATCATGGTACAGCCTTACTGACTTTGAATCAACTAGGAGTAGTCTCACCCCCCACCCCTTTGCAGTATCGTCACCGAGGCAAAGGTAAAGAGAAGAGATATATGGGTTGCTTAGGCATGTGGCTAGTCTAACTCAAAGAGACCCGACCTGGCGCTATGATATCGATGTGGCAAAGTTGCAAGTTTAGGTTAAGGGCGGGCCGAACTAGAGATGTTCGAGGCAGTGAATATTCAGGTCGAAGATATCTGAAGTAGGATTGACCAAGGTGGTCAGCAACTATCCTGAAGTGAAATGCAAATGAACCCGAGTAAAGTGGAGCCTCAGTTGGGGTATTAGAGCAAGACACCTCTATAAGCCCTACAATCAACTACTTGGAATTCGATTCGTAAAATTTAAGTCGATTGAACAAATTGTTCAATTCAGCCCAAATTTTATGATAAAACTAGGATTATCAGTAAAAGCGATCGTGTAAGTTTGAATTTAAAAAAAATAAGTAAAAAAAAAAAAGAAGAGAATATAAATTTTTCAAATTTTAAGTGTATTACTTATTATTTATCAGAAATGTGTAAAATACATTCTCATAACTAATGTATCGCTAGAGATAAATTGTATACACACTAAAAATCATAAAATAACTTAAATAATATTTAGGAGTATTTATTTATACCATGTATGTATTTACTTACAGGTAAAAATATGCATAATTACTTAAAATACGCAAAATAAGATAAATTCATAATTATTTAAGGAAAAATCAGGAAAATTATGGAAAAATATGGAATTATCTAGAAAGTAGTCATAGCAACTGGAGAAAGAAAGAAAAAAATTAGTCAATTAAATTAATACAACAAAAAAAGGTCAAATGAAAAAGATGAAGCACATATCAAGTCTAATTTAATGCACAATAATTACCTTAGAGCTCTATAAATACCCATAAAATTATAGAAGCTCATTTGAGATGTTTGAAGTTGTATAAAATTGAGAAGGTAAAAAATTTGAGAGAAAATTGGTGTTTTAAAAAAAAATTACAAAAATCTATGTAATTAAGTCTTAGAGGAGATCCTTAAACAAACGAGCACTTGGAAGTGGAAAGCCACCACCACTACACGTTGGTAGAAACGCCTAGGGTGTCCAACAAGGCCTTGGTGACCAGAGCCACCAGTTTTGGTGAGTTCAATTTTTCTTTCGATTTTTCCTATTTTGTTAAAAAAATAATACTTAGAAAATTATGAAATTTGGTATTCTGAAATATTTTTGTATTTAGTTTTTATGAAAAATATTATTTTGATAAAAATATATCCCGTAATATATGGTGTTTAAGAAATCATGCAAAATCGAGTATGTTTTTATTTGAAAATAAATAATCTTAGGAGTGTATTTTTTAGCCCAAAATTTTTGTGTAAACTATTTAAGGTTTATATAATAGTGATATCAAGCCCTCTTTCAAAAATTAATTTTCAAAATTTTTAGATAATTTTTAGGCCTTAAAATGATGTATAAAATGGGTACTTTATAGGTAATTAAGTAATTAAATAGATAATTACTTATTTAGTTCATAATTATATTGTTTAGGATGTTAAAATCTAATAGAATATAATACTTGTAACATTTAGGGTGTTAGATATAATTATTAAGGTATTATGTATTATATATGTAATAGGTAAAAATGGTATATTAGGAGTAAAATCTTATTTAAGATGAATTTATATATATTGAGATGTTAATTGATGTTGGAGAATGATATTTGGAGTGATAAAAATATTATATGTGTATTATGTACATAATAAGTAATAATACATAATATAAAAAATTCGAAATATAATAAATAAAAAATATTAGAATAAAATTGATATTATACTAATAATAGGAAAATATATAAAATCCAATAAGAGACTTAAATTTAGGTATCTATATGAAATATGTAAAATTTTCTCACATCGAAGGTAAATTCAGTAGTTAAATTAGGATTAGAATGTATCGCACGGATTAAAACGTATCATATGGATTAGAAGATTGGTTAGAGACCAAAAATAATATTTAGGATACCAAAAAATAATGTGATTAATTTCATATTATGGATTAAAATGAGTTTCTAAAGTTTGCATATAAAATTATACTAAAAAATTGAACTAAAATCTAATTTAAAAATCAATGCGGAAAACTGAACTTAAACTTAGCCGAATCAAGAATAATAGTAAAAGACTTAAGAACCTAGATATTTGAGCATATTAAACCCTAAACCAAAGTTAACAATAAATGTTATAAGATAAAACTAATCTATAACAATTATATAAAAACTTAGACAACGTTGGTATTATAAGGATCATTGGCGATGAACTAAGCAAATCCTACTCGAGTGAGCAAGCAATGAGTTTAGGTAAGTTAGGACTAATACATCGTTGTATTTCGGAGTACTAATTTATAGTACTTAGAGGCTTGAAATTATACTGAATTATTCTTATTCGATAGTTGGTTATGTGTATATGCTTGTTCTAAGCTATTGATATGATTACTGATTTACTGTTTTAGCTGCTATTGTATAATTTGTATGAAATGATTGACCACCCTAAACTATACGTAATCAATTATATGACCTATAAACGTAAATCAGACTTGCATAGCAACCCATTAGGAGAAAACTAAGATTCTCTGGCTAAATATTGATCCCTTCGAAAGAGATAGCGCTAAATAGCATAATTAATCCCTTCTTCATCCTTAGACGAACTAAGTAATAGGTAAGGAGGTCACGACAAGGGTGAAGTCAACGGTTCGAAGGTAGTCGTAAGAGGAGTAGTGTCTCTATTGCACAAGCCTGGGTTTAGCCGTAAGCTGTTGCATTAACGGAAACTCCTCAACCCGGATTAGAGTAGGTATAATTTCTCTAATCTCAAGATGGGCCAGACAACGTCGTGCAATGGTATTTGTTTAAACATGCATTGCACCTAATAATTTGGTTGATAACCCTGTTTGTGTTTGTTGTATGATTTTGAGTCTCCGTCTCAACTTGCTGGCCTATGGTTGCTCACATCATTATAGATTTTATTATAGGTATTAGCTAAGAGTAGCTTATATTACCCTGAAGTTAGCAATTGCTAGATCTTAAGGAGTGAGAAAATACATTTGAAAAACAGATATATCTTTAAAGTTTTAGCCTTTATTTAGAATATCTCATTTTCAAATAATGTATTATTTACGAAGTATAGGACAATAAAACCCTACAAACATTAATTGTAATATTTGAAATCTAGTGTATTTACGTATTTCTGTACTTTCTCAAGTAAATAACTTATTTAATTTATGAACTGTTTACTTCAAAGCGGATTAGTCGTTGATGCCTTGTATAAATCAGGTCTAAAATAGTGACTGTAAAGTCAATTTCTGTCTTAGAATGATTTGTACAACGGGACTATTATGACTCTGTTGCTTCGAGACATGACACCTTCGCATCTTATTGGGTAAGTGATTCAAGGCTACGAGCTAATCTAGCCGAACGGCACTTGTCATAGACTAAGTAGATGTGATTGCATCATAGTTCAATTATACCAACTAGGTAGAAGTTAGAAGGACCATAGGAAAACTTCTCGTGGAAGAAACTTTTTCAAATTTTGACCTAAGTGTGCCCATTTTCTATGCATTTAATGTAATGTGACAGATGTCTTGTCATAGCAAACTAGCATACAGCTACATGCATTTTACCTTTTAAAGGTCATCGTCTGATCAAAACTCGCTCCATGTGTTTGTTCTACAACATTCCAAAGGATTTATGCTTATACAAATCCCGATAAACACCTATACAATTTCCCAAGCGCTCAGCCTATAAATAGTACAATCACAACGAAAGATAACTTTTCTACAACTTCTCTATTTTACTATTGTAAATTCCACTTTTGCATCAAACTTCCTTTAAAAGTTTTTCAAGCTTCTTTCTTCTTCACACATTATGACCATGTCGAGTAATAGAGGTGAGACTGGCTTAACCTTATCACTACATGTCTCTAACTCCGAATCTACAAGGAGTGTTTCCCCCCTAGCAGGAGGAGATGAGGTTTCATCACTAGTACAACTGAACAATTCCATTAGAATGGCAGTAGATGTGCTAGATAGGGCTAGTCTTATTGATACCTTCCTAAAGGATGTATATGCATATACCCCTTTGCCCCTTCCCAGAGATAAGTTCAATGTGCTTGAGATAGGCACGGGGCCTAGTAACCGAGTAAGCAAGAGCAAACCCACTTCCCCTAGTTAGGTCCTAGGTGACTTCTTTGTTGAAGCAATCCTTAGGTAGCATATACGATTACCGAGTAGGGAGGAGCATGTAACCCTACTATCGGGGAAGCGTTTTGTAGTTTTCAAAAAGTGTCTCAAGTTTGGGCAATGCCTCCCTACAAGATGTTTCGAGAAAGAGCTCTTTAGCTTCCACCAATGTAGTCCAACACAGGTCTTTCTTAATGTGGTGGAAGGTGTTAAAGGCTTTTCAAGTGTTATGTAAGTATTTGGTAATAAGGGCCACTCTTGAGCTCTTCAACCACTTCTATATGTAGAAGAGCATGGGGGGTTAGCTGTACCTACAGCCCCAATTAAGAAAGAAAATATTTTATGGCCTTGTGGATTTCACAAGGGCCTAACAAGACGACTACGTAATGGTCGAATTGCTTGAAGAAGTAGATTTTTGGATGCAGTGGACTGAGTAAGTCTGGACTGAGGCTTAAAAAGAGCTTAGCCTTAGTGACATGAAAGCTGCATGAGAGATTTAAGCCTTCATGGGCCTAAGGCATAGCTAAGAGATTAATGCCACGGAGATAGTGGGGAGATACTTCAGGAGTCTAATCTTCGAGCTCTTCCCCAGCATGAAGAAGGTTGTGGTCAAGAAGTGAGCCGAAGGTAGAGGTTTGTTTTATTTGCAAGCGCCTTCGTCTATTGTGCTAGTGTTTAGGTACTTCATCTAGCGCCTCCTTTATAGAATGGGGGAACTTCCTTAGCCGTATCGATCATAGTGAAATTTTATGAATGGTAATTGTAGTTTCTTTTGTTCATCTCGCTTTTCTTTTCCTCATCACTTCAATTTATTTTTATAGGTAAAAATTTAGCCAAGAGGATCCCTAATCCCTCTATGGACAAGCTAATGAGCCACTACTAGGCCAGAGCCAAGGTAGACGAGCCCAAGGGCAAAATCCTACGGGCAAAGCCAAGAGCTAAGGAGACTAATAAGGCATGACTGATGGCTATTCAATAGGGGATTACCATTGGTGTCCAGGATGAGTCACTAGATGTGGAGCCTTTAAGAGTGGCTCTTCCTACCCCTGCCCTCGTCTTCACCATCAAGCTTATTCTTATGGAGGACGAGGATATCGACGTGAAGGAGTTGAAGGTTCAGATGCTTACCCCTCTATAGGGTGAGAGAAGAGGACATGGTAAAGGGGGTGGAGGTCGCCACCTTGCTTGTAGCTGTAGGGCAAAAGAGGAAGGCTCCCAAAACAATTAGGGAAGCTAGGCCTAAAGCCAAGAAGTAGAGACCCTTAGCAAAGGTACCTTTGAGTCATACCTCTTAGGCTAAGTAGGCAACGGCTCATCCCTATAAGTGCATAAACGAACTTAGAGATGAGTTTTTTTTTTCCTCAATAAGTTTAAATACCTTGGGAATAAGCCGGACTCATTTAAGGAAGTCCCCTATGTATCCCAAAATGAAGAGCTACTTAGCCAAGCTCCTGAGTTTGAGATGAAGAGGGTTAAGGGGAAGCTCCAAAGGCCTAAGTAAGAGATCCGGGCCAATGATCATACATTGCGATACCTGACTCTTAACTACTAAGCCTCATTAAGGTCTTATACCCCTAACAATAGGGCTATGCTCGAGGGACTATCTAAGGTAGGCAGGGGTAACCCCATAGAGATAGCGGGACATTTGAGCATGCTCATGGGGTAGGTAAGCCTTCACTTCTTTATCTTAATGCGCTTTAACTCTTTCCTTAAACTAACCTTGGTTCACGTTTCTTTGCAGTACTACAGCCAGGTATTACTTCAACTAAGCAAGTATGATGGCACCCGAAAAAAAGGTAAAGGGCTTTAAGAAAGCATTGCATCGGGCTTAGAAGCACTTAGGAGAGGCTAAGTCCTCTACATAATAACTCTTATATGCAAGTGGTAGAGCTTCAAGCGCAGTTAAAGGATGCCAAGAGAAAGAGAGATATAGCCAAAAAGGCAATGAAGATGACCAATAACCTAAATGCTCAACTAAAGGAAGAATAAAAGACCAAGGCTCACCTTTCTCAGTGATTAGATAAGGAGAGGAAGGCCAAGGCCCAACTCGAGAAAGAGAACGCCAAGCTAATGGCTTTGGTTGCCAAGTTATAAACCGAGCTGGCAATGAAGGTGTTTGAGTGCGAAAGTGTCAAAGCTACTTCACTGGAGCTGGCCAATTTGAAAGTTAGATTAGAGTGGCAAGTTCAGGAGCTACAAGGAATGGTTTCAGAGATAGAGGAGATAATCTCCAAGATGGAGATTAGAGAGGTTCTCAGTGACGTCGCCGCGAAGAAGGCTATGGCAGATTATCGGATGACGGACGAGTAGTTAGAAGAGTTAGAAGACTCATCGGTCGATTGCACCGGCTATACAAGGAAGGAGGTGCTCTCCTACTATTCGAACCTTGACCTGAGTTTTCTCAACTTTTTGGATTCCCCAACCTTTAATGAGAATAGGGAAAGCCAAGTGTGTAAGAGGGAGGCCGCTTAAGTGGCATGCAATGTCCTAGGTGCCTCCTCTGCTACTAGAGCTAAGCAAGACGCTTCTACATCCACTTTTACCTCAGTAACTCGGCAAGAGGTCACCCTAGAGGGTGCTACTCATAAGGATCAAGATCAAGGCAATCCTTCTACCAACTCTCATCAGTAACTTATCGCCTCTGCTCCAGCATAAGGCTAGCCTCTTCAAGAGGCACCATCGGATCAGTGCCCTAAGCAAATTGAAACTTTAGACTTTTCTAAGTTACCAAAGCTAGCTGATCTAAGGTGATAGTATGTTTTCTTTTTTCATACATGTGTACTAAGCCGGGATGCAAGCCCTTACTGTATAATTTTACAATTAATGAATGAGATTTTCTACTTACCTCCTCTTGTACACTCAGTTTTTCTTGTTTTGCCTTTGAATATATTCTTGTAAGAGTTCCTCCATGTAAGGAATGTTCCCCCTTACCGAGGTTACCTAAAAGGGTTAGGTCGGTGGCATTCCGACCTACTTAATAGTAGGGGTTACTCTATGCAAGGGGTCTTTCGCCTTACCAAGGTTAATAGAGGAAGTTTGGTTGGTGGTATTTCAACCTGCTCAGTAGTAGGGGTTACTCTGTACAAGGAGTGTTTCCCCTTACCAAGGTTGCCCAAGAGAGTCAAGTTGATGCCATTCTGACTTATCCAATGAACGATCCGTTCGCCCTTTTAAGGGATGGGATGGCAATAGAAAGAGTGATAGGAAGAGAGGTAGACAACTAATTATGAAGCAAATTGTTCATTTCATTATTTTGGAAAGATGTATACAACAATATGCTAATCAAAATAAAGCCGAAGATTATCATCATTCCATATGTGTGGGATGAGCTTGCCATCCAGTCTTTCCAGTTTGTATGCTCCGTTGCCTACTCTTTCTTAACTCTAACCGGGTCTTCCTAATTGGGGGGCTGCTTGCCCTACCCTTTTCATAATCCCGTGGCTTCTAAATTTTAGTACATTAGGTCATCAACCTTGAACTCCTTGTGTCAAACCTTCTAATCGTAGTATCGAGCAACCTGATGTTGGTATGTAGTTACGCAAGCCAGGATAAGGTCTCTAATTTCCTTGATGGTATCAACACTGGCTTGCAAGAGTGACTCATTAAGGGCAGTATTGAAACTTTGAGTCCAGATATTAAGAAACTTAAGTTCAATGGGGGAAGATTGCTTCCGACCTGAACGCTAGGCAAAAGGAGGTTTCATCTGTAGAAGTGTGATGGATAATCTTATACCCCTATAAGATATTAGGCAATTCGTTAACCCAAGCACCTTGAGATCAATACACGTGCTTCTTTAGGCTATCCAAGATAATCTGATTGGTTGCCTTGACTTGTCCATTCAATTAGGGGTAAGCAACTGAGGTGAAGTGCAAGGTGATGTGGTGCTTGGTGCAGAACTTCCTGAACTTAGGGTTATCAAATTGTTGTCCATTATCTGAGAGCATAGGGGACCCCAAACCAGAAGAGATTGTTATTTCTAACTAAAGATTTAATACTTCTCTCTGTGATCTTTGCCACCACTTTGGCTTTTGTAAAGTAGTCAACGACAATAATTATGAACTGTAGTCCTTCTAAAACATTTGGGAAGGAATCGAGAATATTTATACCCCATTGTGCAAACAAGCATGGGCTAGTCAGGGGTTGGAGGCCGGTGGTAGGTGCATAATTGATTGGCACATGCTTCTAGCACTGCGAGCACTTTTGGGCTACTGCTTTCATGTCCTGTCTCATAGTTGGCCAATAATATCTGAGTCGTAGCACCTGAAGGTAGAAGGACTAAATATGGTTGCTACATACTCCAACATATAGCTCTTCCATAACACACAGTACTTTACCTTCTCAGAGGGATCAAGGCAGGGGAAGACTGATTCCCCTATGATACAAGACACTATCAACTAACGTCCTCTTGTACATGGCATGATACCAGAGCTTCTTTGCCTTCCTCCTATCATCTGGGAGCGTACCTAGCTCCAAATAACTTCGAATAAGATCCATCCAACTCGAATTTAGTGCTACTGTAGTCAATTCTAAAACTTCAGCCGAGCCTGGAGTTATGCTCTTTTATGGCAGGTATACTATAAAATTTTCCTATCCTTTACCTCAGACTTCTTTACCCTAATAAAGGCGACCTTAGATAGCCAATCTACTATTGAATTCTCAAGTCGGGGGATCTTCGTGATGTTCCACAAAGGGAATTCAACTAGAAGGTTCTTTACCTTCTCAAGGTACCTAGCTGTAGTGTTATCCTTAGCCTCGTATTTACCTTAGACTTACTGGACGATGAGCATAGAGTTTGAGAAGATCTGTAAATGCTCAGCTCTAATCTCCTTGGCCAACTTAAGACCAATGATAAGGGCTTCATACTCGGATTTGTTATTGCTAGAATTAAACCCAAACTTCAGGGCATAATAGACTGTAATTTTGTGTAGGTTGGTCAAAACGAGACCCTCACCTCCACCCCCTGAGGTAGATGATCCGTCGATGTGGTGAGTCCATACTAGTTTGTCATCGCTTAGTGGTGCTTTCTCCTCTCCTGTATATTTTATCATAAAGTTGACCAGCACTTATGCCTTATAGGCTGTTCATAGCAGATACTGGATTTTGTACGCACTCAATTCCATTGCGTACTTCATCATTGATTTAAATGCATCAAGCTTTGGTAACATGCTGCATAGTAGTTGATCTATGAGTACAATTATCTAGTGTACCTAGAAGTATGGCCTTAGCTGTTATGTTGTGATAACGACAACCAGGGCGAACTTTTCTACCCTAGTGTACCTGACCTTCAGCCCATAGAGTATATGGCTGACGTAGTATACGAGCCTATGTTCACTTCCCTTTGCTTTGACTAGCTTAAAGGAAAGCGTCTGATTACTCTCGATTAGGTACAAAATTAGGTCCTCTTCATGGAGAGGCTTGGAGAGGACTGGTGGGTACGTGAAGAAGTCTTAAAGCTATTGAAAAGCAATGGTACACTTCGAGGTCCATTCAAAACCCTTTGGATTTTTTAGGATTTTGAAGAATGCAACGCATATGTCTGTGCTCTTTGAAATGAACCTACTCAATGTAGCTACCATGCCGGTGAGTTTCTGTACATCTTGAACTAAGGTTAGAGGCTTCATTTCTCTAATGGTAGTAATCTTCTAGGGGTTAGCCTCAATCCCTCTTTGAGTTACCAAGAAGCCGAGGAATTTGCTAGATCCGACCCCAAAGATGCAATTTTGAGGATTCTACTTCACGTCGTACAAGTACATCTGGTCAAAGGCTTCCTAAAGGTTCTTGATATGATTATTTTGCTTCTGATTCTTAACAATCATGTCATCGATGTACACCTCTATATTTCATCTGATCTGGGGCTTAAACAATTTTGTTACCATCTATTAGTATGTGGCCTTGACATTTTTTAGACCGAAGGCATCACAGTGTAGTAGTACATGCCGTAATTAGTGACAAAGGAGGTATGGACTTCATCCTTCGAGTTCATTTTGATCTAGTTGTAGCCCAAGAAGGTATCCATAAAGCTTAACAGAGTGTGTCTCGAAGTAAAATCAACGAGTTAATCGATCCTCGAGAAAGGGAAACAGTCTTTAGGGTAGGCTTTATTGAGGTCGGTGTAATCAATGCACATTCACCACTTCCTGTTCTTCTTCTTGATCAACACCATGTTTGCTAACCAAGTCGAGTACTTTTCCTCCCTCATGAAGTCAGCCTTAAGCAACTTCTATACTTCTTCCTTAATTGCGGCCTACCTCTCTGGAGCGAAATGCTTCTTCTTCTACTTAGTAAGCCATGTTGTAGTATTGATACTAAGGCTATGGGTTGCTAATTCGAGCAAGATTCTAAGCATGTCTAACGTCAACCAAGCAAATCTATCCAAATTTGCCCTTAAGAGAGCAATGATTTCATCCTTCACTTCAGGTAGGGTCTCAATCCCAACTCTCGTGGTCTACTCAAGTGAGGGACCGATCTAGACTTCTTCTATTTTTTTCCCTGGCTCACCCCTCTCAACCAGCTTCTCCTACGAGCTAATCCCTAAAGTGAAGATACCATCTCCTTTGGCAACCTTGATATACAGCTTTCACAAGAGTCTTTGATCATATTTGCATATTCCCACCCCAGTTGAGGTCGGAAATTTAGCCTTTAGATGAAAGGGGGATGTAATCACCCCAAACACATTCAGGCTTGGTCTTCCCAAGAGCATGTTGTAGGGAGAAGGGTAATCAATCACGACGAATTTTACGGGTCGTCACGCCATGTAGTCATCATCACCAATTTCCATGTCTAACATGATGATCCCTTTAGCTTAGACTGTACTTCCGTTGAAGCCGATTAGGTTATGGTGGTATGACTTCATTTTCATTCTCGGCTTATCCCTCATCCTCTCATAAGTATGGAGGAAAAGTATATCGATGGAATTGCCTATGTTTACCGTAATCTTTAGGACCTCAAAATTTAAGATCCTCACCCCTATTACCAGAGCATCTTAATAGGCTATATCAACCCCTTCAAGGTCTTCATTAGAGAAAGAGATGGAAGTATCTAACCTCAATCTCTTCTCCCTTATGTCCAGCACATTTGATGGAGCATTAACTGAGTTGCTAGTTCTTGGTCGACTCTGAGGGTGTGCCCCCCTCCCCACATAATTACATTAATGACGCCGTAGGGGTACGGTATTTGCTGCGGTCATTATTCTGCTCAATGTAAGCATTCTTGGTCCATCGCCTCTGAGATGCCCTATCTCCATCATCATCGAAACGGTCATCATTCTTCAAATAGGCTACATATTCATTAAAGTAGCCTTACTGAATGGTATACTCGATGGCATTCTTCAACTAGAAGCACTCGTCAGTAGTGTAGCCATGGTTGTTGTAAAACTGATAGTACTTATCGAAGTTCTGACGACTAGGGTTTCCCTGCATTTTCTATAGCTTCTAAAGCAAATTTTGGTGCTTCACTTCAAAATAAACTTGAGTAATAGGTCTATTCAGAGGGGTATATTCTGTATAAATGGAAAGGGGAGTGGATCTTACGCTGCTCAACGCTTCTTCTTTCCCAAGATTTCTCCCTTAAGTCTGCTTACTGCCTTTTCACCAAGGCGATCCTTCATAAACAATCTATCCTTGTCCCGCCTCCTACCAGACCCTCTTTGGTCAACGTCGCACCTAGCAATAATATTGTCCTCCTAATCAATGTACTTCTAAGCTTTATTCTAGAAGTCAGCTAAGGTCTTGGGTTTGCTTTTTACAAGCAACCAAAAGAAGTCTCCCGAAGGTCTAATGCCAAGTTGGGCGACATGAACAGTAACTCTCTCATCTAGCTAAGGGAATTTGACCATAACGTTATTGAACTAAGTCATGTAGTTGTGTAGGGATTCACTTTTACCTTGCCTTATGAGTTACAAGGATGATGTGCCTCGGACAAGGGCTTGTTAGCCCTAAAGTGGAGGCTAAATCTTCATTCCAGCTCATCAAAGGAGCTGATAGAATTGTCGGGGAGGTGGTTGAACCATGTCGGAGCTACTTTCGTCAGGGTGCCTGGGAAATCCTTGTACATTATAGTATCCTTATGACCATGAAGGGTCATAAGGGTACGGAAGTAGAGGAGGTGATCATTAGGGTCACTTATGCCATCATACTGGTCTAGGGATGGAAGTTTACTATTAGGAGGCAATACTTTGTCTTAGATGCCCCTGGTGAAAGGGGTCTTATTACTAGTGACCAACCCGATGTCGCTGGTAGCTTTACTCCCTTAATACTCAGAGAGCTTCCTCACTATTACATGGAGCTCGTTATGGTCAGCATCATCTACCAGGTGAGCTCAGCGTATTAATGATTGAGCCAGTACTCCCTGCTAGTTGGCTATTAACTCGTTACAAGCTAGATTTCGGTCATAGGTGGTTGTAGACTTTGTTAGCTATTATTATAGTAGGGTATCAAGTTGCTGATCCCTACCATTCTACTGTCATTGTTAGTGGTTGTTCTGCCCACTGTAGGCATCCAAAGCTTCGGCAAGGGGGAAGGGTGGGGTAGTGGGGGGTTTGCGCTCTACGCCTTTCTACTTCTTCGAGGCGAGCACTAAGTAACCTATTTTGAGTAGCATACTCTTTAGCCAAGCGTCCCGTATGCTCCAAGCGCTCCCTCGGCGTAGCCCTTAGGAGGAGCTGGTTGCTCGCTGGTTGGTTATTCATCAATCGACAATTTTCTTACTTGCCGTGGTGAGACATGATGTCCAAGAATTGCTCTTAGGAAATGTATTTAGTATGCTTGGGGTTTTAAGTGTAGGAATTCAATTTTCTACAAACAGTGCCAATGTTGTCTTAAAGTATTTACTAGTAATGATTGGGTTCTGCATGTAGTAGGCCTACAAAACAAAACACCATAAGAGAATGCTAAGGTATTGTCTGGCTGAATTCTTAAAGAATAGAACATACTTTAGAGTAATAGGCAAGCTTAATGCACAAAGTGTAAAGAGCCTTATCATTAAGTAGTGGATAGGTATTTATAGTAAAGTCATGCTGACAGTTGGAGAATAGTTAATTGGGGGAGATCTTCTCCCTCAAATATGGGAGAGTAGAGTCATAGTGTCCAACATGTCCCACTTATCCCGGATATGGTTATTAACTTGATATCTTATCCTTATCTTATATATTTTAGCTGTTGAAGAGTTCCTTGGGTTAATCCAACCTAAAGCTAAAGCCCATGGTAGTGAGCCCCAAGTGACAAAACGCATCAAATCTAAACAGACTTAAAGGATCTATATTAAAGAGTCTTGTCAACAGATGTCTTCAATTGATTTAGAAGCTCCTCATTTTGAACTAGGATGCTTTTTTTTTCTAAAATAAAAAGAGGATTCATATGTAAGGGAATACCTTTGTATTCATCATCGTAACTACATTCACAAAATTCTATATATAATTTGTCACTATGAATGTGTAAATATAATAATCAAGAATCCATTATGTACGATTCAAGGCAGCTTCAAAAACTAGCTTTATATTTTTGGCCTATGATATTTTTCTCTTATAATTCTTTAGAAACATAGTCATCATCATGAACAAAGTATCTCCTCAAGAAATGGTAGTTGCTTCATTACATTATTTTCTCTTAAATTTTTTATAGTCTTACTTTGATAATATTCTAGAACATTTTCTTCTTTAAAAAATTAAGGTAAAATTTATTATGTCAATGCTTATTTATTTTTTAATTGTTTAACTTTTGGCTTAATGTAGGTATTGATTGAACAGAAACAGCAAAAAGCAAGAGAGAATCTCATCCTAAATCCTGTCATAGTCAAAGCACTCTTTCAACCCTTTATTACAAACCTAAGCCCAAAGTAAGGATCTAACCCAAAAGATTAGTCAAATAGGAGTAAGAGAATTGTTTTTCCATATGAGACTATAGTATTACTACCCTCCTTTAAAAACCAATGCCTATGTTAATTTACCCCGAACTGTCCCATTTTGAGTAGCTCTCTCTGAACGTTTCACATCCTACTTCATTAAATAATTCTCTCTTAAGTCAATCCTTTTTCAAGTAGCCATTTTTTTAGGTTGTCTCTTTCTTGAGGTTAACCTATTAACGAGATCATCAAATGTTATAACCCAAAGTCATAGGAGGAGTCCAACAAAAAAAAAAAAAAAAGTCAAATAGGTTGGAGAATCCCTTAGCCTTAAGTATCATACTTTACCAGGAACAGTAAAATCTTTATTATTAAGATCTAAATTTTGTTTGAATTTGTATTCGTTTATATTGTATATATTATTTTTTAAGGTTGCAATCAAGTTTAAACCCTAAAATAAAAAATTATGACGAGGAGAATTTATTGCACATTTGTATTTCCCGTATTGACCCCTTCCTCCTGAAAGAGAATGAGTTATTACTTTGTATAGATGTACAACAACTGCTTAAGTAGAATAATTATGTTAAGTCTTCATATTTTCTGAACTAATTTAGAAGTTTAAAACCTTATAGAAAAATTTTCATAATGATTCTACATTTCTTGGACGCCTCCATTATAGGTGCATTATATTCTCATGATTTTTATTAACCATTTAACATGATTATTTTATACCCATATTGCAGGTGTAATGTCTTCTAGTAGTTTCAATGGTCTGTAAATTTGAAATAAAGACCTTAATAAATTATATAATTAATTTAACTTTAAATATACTCACCAAATTAATGATACCTCCAACAGATTTCAAAAAAAAAAAAAAAAGAATTTATGAGATAAAAGCTATTCATCTTCATCCACGCGCAAACTTCTACCCTCCAACAGTTAAAACTTTATTCAATTTAGAGCTGACCATTTAACCGAGTATCGGCACGTGAAATCATAGGCTATAAGTCAAACGAACCTATTGGAATTCCTATTATATTTGTCAAATAAAATTTATAGTTGTTAGCAATATTATAGAAGTGTAGTTTACAGTACCTTGTATAGGCAGAGATATTAGGGGATAACATATAACTTGAGCTTGAATTATGGGATTAAGTTTCGAAAATATAAAACCGAAACATTTTTTGTGATGCTTTAATATCTGCTCTAGAAACTACTTTGACATGTTTCAACATCCAAAGGGTTTGGATGCTCCCCTCTACCATAAATGATACTATAAGAATGGGTAGAGAAGGGGGAGATAACTCCTCGTTAAGTCTTATTAAGTTGATATAAAAATGAGCTTGATACACTTTTTTACAAACTAACCTTATAGATATGAAACGAAAGAAGAAATTAATGATAACGTGAAAATAAATGACTCTTGACTCTCATATATGCATCATGTATAAACAGATGCCCAAAAATTATACTAACAGAAAATCCTGAGTTTAGCATAAAGAATAAATAAATAAAATAGCGCACTGAATTGGTTGCATGTATCTACCTAGACAAAGAGGACACTGTGTTTTGCGTGCCAAGCGTAAGCAACATGCGGCAATGCCAGCAACTGGCTTCCAACTTGCAAGTTGCTTACTGGCAGAGCCTACAACTTCGTAAAGCAGTCCCCATAGCCGGCAGGGAAAAACGTGTCGTATAAGCCGTGTAATATGCCGTACTAGGATAACGAGATCTGCCAGCCCAAAATCGAAGGTTAATTTTTTCTTTTTTAAAGGTAGATAACTCTCCGAATTTAGTTTAAGTCATCATCTTAAACTTTTAAAATATATCTTAAAATCCTCTAAATTTTAATAAATTAATAAATAAATTTTATAATACAAAATAATATCATCAAACTTTGATTTTGGTATAGAAATACATTTAAACTTATCAAAATATATATTTCAAAACCCTTTAAACTTCTATTAAAGTGTAACTTTTATAACTAAAAATAAAAATATTTTTTATGTTACTATTTTATTAAAGTTTACAAGATTTTAAAATATATTTTAAAAATTTAAAAGATTAATTTATATCTAAATCAAAATTTGATAGATTATTTGTAATTTTTCCTTATTATATACTCTCCCTTTGTGGTAATTTCCTGGCAAACTAATCACTCTCGAATTTAACTATTCAAGCTAATGACATGGTAACGTGAATTTTAAAATCTATCCTGCTTAACGTATGCTGCCACTAAAAGAGATTCGAAACTAATGCACATGTGGTCCACCGTTGACTTGCAGCTCAATTTAAGGTTAGATCTTAGGCTTAAAAGACAATGTGAAAACGGGGATTTTGGGTCAAAGTAACTTACCACTCATGTCCCGAATGAATTCGATTATAAATTATTTCGGTACTTTATCATTGTAGAAGTGAATTCTTAACTCACTAAATAATAGATGTTGTTAATATCTCAGAAACTTACCACTATGTAATGTTATATAAGGTAGATTTCTCAGTTAATTTTATCGATACCGGTCTATTTTAAGTAGGCAATATCTTCATGCCACTCGAGCCATGTGGCATTGATGCCTTGTAGATATCGTTAGGGATTTAAATAGATTATTAGGCCTTCCACTTCACCAAATACAACAAGGAGATATTAAATTGCAATTTAATAGGATTTAAATAGATATATAATAGTTTACTACATATCTATCACGTTATTTAATTAACACAACAATGAATAATGGATACGATAGGAATAAAAATAACATATCCAATATACCATTAAAATCTCTATAACCTTTTTTTTTTTTTTTTTACTTTTTATGGTCAATACAACCGTGACACAACTTAAAAGGACATGATCCTTACTGCAAAAATAATCAATACGCCATTGAATAGTAATTCATAAGTTGGAAGATGAATTAGTATTTAATATTTTGGGTAATAATAATTTAAGAATAGTTTTTAAGTATCTAAAATTTAATTAAATATCGTAATATCAATTTTATATAAAATAAATGGAGTATTTCATTCCCCTAAGTCAACAAACAGTAAGTAAATATAGAGTACTCATTTGACAATTTTGATAACGTTCTTTTTTGTATGTTCTAGTATAGCCTTGTATGAATTTTTTAATGTCCTATAAATCTCTGGTCAGGTTTAGAGAAACTTTCGGCACCGGAGAAGAGCCTCAACCCAATAAACTCTCGATGGCATACTTTAATCAAAACGACTATACACAATAAAATGAATAAAAAGAAAAATATTGATCAATCTCAATCTTGCTTTTTCTCAGTGCAAGCACATAAACGAGAATAGTTTCCCCTTTGAATAATAAAAGGAAAAATTAGAATATTCTATTTATCCTATAAGGTCCTGTTAATTATCCTCACCAGTGTACAATTAAATTCCTTTCCTCTGTTGAAAGTCGAGGATTTCTTGTACATCTTCTCCACCCCACTTTTCCTTCTTTCTTTTTTATTTTTATTTTTATTTTTAAGTAATACAAACCAACAAAAATTTTTTATAATAAAAGTTTTGTGCCCTAAGCAATTCGGACTTAAAATTTCGGTAAATGAAGAATTATCTATCAACTTCATCATTGAAAGCATACAAGCATATAAAATGTCTAAAAAGAAAAAGAGAAGAAGCATAAATTTTAAAGTATTTTAATTAAATTGTATTAACTTATTGGTCATATTCATACAAATCTTTGATGCCTTATAAGGTTATTGGTCGGTTTCAAATACGTTCTAAAATACCATATTAGGTTTCAGATAAGTTTTTGAACACTTGAAAATGTGTCGGTTTGGTTGTCGTTTATGAAAACCCATCCTAGACTTCCCCCATCATATCCGTATATGTGGCGAGATACAAACGCTAAGTATTGAATGAGTTTAAAGTATAACATAGTTATTAAACATAGTTAATTAAACAATAATTAATTAAATTAAAAAGTGCAAAAGAAAAGAAAAAGCTCGATAAGTAGCCATTGAACCTCTCCATGGTCAGCTGCCTAGGGTGAATGGATTAATAGACATCAATCACAATCCTAATGCAATCTTGGCCACTAGTTAAGGAATGAGCTAGTTCAAAATGGGTAGAGTATATGGTTCTATCCACAACTTGCTCAATTAAATACGATCTAGGTAAGTATGACGGTCAAAGGATAGTTTTCGAAAAAAAATTTCAAAATCTACATTTATAGGATAAGGTCTACATATGATGTCTTTAAACTCTATATCTATCCTAGAATCTGCATCTACAAGTATATAAGGTATATGTTTCAAGGTTCTATACCCACTTTCTAAAAATTATTAAAAAAAAATATTAATAGATGATAATATTGCATTTTTTTACCAAGAAATATTTTACTAAAAAGAAAAAAAAAATGAACCTAAGCCCATAACATAGAATCATAAACCTAAAATAATCTCTTTCTTGTATCTCTCAAGTCCCAATAGTGCGCTCTCTTCCTCTGGTACATTTCATTTTCTTTCTAATTCTTCTTCCCTATATTCTAAGTGCAAACCCTAAATTAGTGATGTCTTAAAAATAAACAAGGATGCTTGCAAGCATACATTTAAAATATTAATCAAGTGTAAAAAGAAATCTTTTGGTATATAAAAAAATGTAACAAAAAATTGTTACTAAAAACAATCTAAAGTTGGAGCTAATGGGAAAAAAAAATTACAAGCTCTATAGAAGACCATGTACCCTTTGATGTTTTATAGGGTATAGGTTCCAAAATGGTTCTAAAGTATTATAGCGTATGTTTTAATTCCAAAAATTTAGGAATCGCTATCTATAGAGTAGAAGATAAATAAGGCTTCATACCTTACCCATTTTGCACTAACTTACACTACTCTGGAAAAAAGTTCTCAAATTTAGAGTCGAAACCCACTATGTAACACTTTAAAACCAATATAAAATCTATATCTTATAGAATTTATAGTGTACAAGGTACCATATGGAGCTTACAAATTTTTTTATTACATTCTTATAATATTAAAATTTTGGAAGCAAATATTTGACATCTTGAAACCTTCAATATTTCCGTAACTTTCTACTCACTCAAATCACATGGAAGCACATTCTCAATGAGTTTAGAAATTTGACACAACAACATCTACTTCATATATCATCCTAGTCAAAAATAACATTATAAAACAATAGGGACAAATTGAAGTGTAGGAATAAGACACATCTTCTACTTGTGTATAACCTATTAGAAAGTTTATTCCACTTACTTTAAATGTACAACATTAAATTCGCTATGGTATGTTTACTAGTACAACATTAGATGGAAAATACAATAGTAAAAATAAGGTTAATAATGACTAAAAAATAAGATAGGAGAGGCAGAAACTAGAAATGTAAAAATGCGAAAAGAAAGAGATGGAAGAATAAAAGTAGGAAATTTTTTATGGTTTCAAGGAAGATGAGTTTGGACTGTAACTTATATATTTAATTTTTTTTCTTCTCCTTTCTGACAGATTTTAGAAGGAAGATATATAATATTTTCTTACATTCTTTATTATTATTATTATTATTATTATTATTATTATTATTATTATTATTATTATTATTATTATTATTATTTAAAAACTTTTACAAGTGGTTACATGGTATTTTGGGATTTGTACACTGTATACTATAATCAATACAAGTTCTAATATGACATCATATTTGTAATCTATCTTATAGGAGCAAGATTTGAAAAATCATACCTAAGACCTTCCCAGTTGAGTAAAGTATTAAAAAGTGTAAGATATAACAGGGTTACTCACTCAATCTTACTAATAATTGCTAAAAATTTTATTTAAAAAAAAAACACACAACATTGTCCTTACCATCAAACTTCATCTAAGCCTAGCTACCACTATCATCGGAACATCAACTGCCCTACCATAAGTTTAACTCCAAACACAACAACTAAACATAACTACCCTCAGGATGATCCACTCATTATAACCTAAATCAAAAAGAAATCCTAGAAACCAACCGTCATCAACTCTAAGCCACTTGTCCTTCTTCGAAAACAATCTAAATGATCTTTTAAAGATGCATTACACCCATTTCATAACTTAAGTGGCTAAATGTGCCACCCTAAGCACAACCCTTAACCATCAATAGATACCAACAAATGTCCTACGATCAACAATAAGTGTGGAACTATGGTTAGACATAGAGTTAAGGTCAACTGAAGGTGCCAACAAAATTTATGTAATTTAATCTATAGTCTTATCAGTTTGGTATTGTCTACAAGCTTCTTCATTGTCAATTTGCCTGTACATCATGTAGTTGCACAATTAGGTAAGAACTCATCTAATTCATGTAGCAAACAAATGATCAATTGGAAGAACATATCACCTTAATCGAGTTTAGTGTGCTCGAAGTGCAAATTTTTTTTTTCAATAATTTATGCACAATTAGAATGTGAAGAATTTAGGAAAAGGATAAGGTTAAATATTGGGGCACTCAACATAAGCAAAAGTTCTAAGTGATTCCCTGAGTGCAATGATCGATGAGATGGATATTATTGAGGTTCGTAAACACAATGCATCACATCTAATTCTTCCTTAGTTTGATGGAAATGATCCTTTGAACTAGATTTCTTAACTTGAGCAATTTTTGGAGTTGAATGGAGTTAGACCTTAGAAGAGAATGTCATCAACATTTGTATACATGCAAGGACGAACAATCTTATGGATGAATGCAATTCGACGACTAAATGCACATTACTTGGAAAATGCTAGTCAAAGAGATAATGACCAAGTATGTAAGTGGAGATGCTCACAATTTGTTTGTTCAATTAACCATTCTTAAGCAACAATCCACTTCTGAAGTTGGTGCTTTAACAACACAAGTGCCTTCTATGCATCAAGTACAGATATTTGATTATCCTTTGAGAGGTTTACATAATGATTTGATATTAAGAGTGTAGACTTTAAAACCTCCCCCTATTAATAGAGTAATTGAACTTGCTTTTGACATTGAAAGAGAATTTCAATAAGATATTTGTATTTCAGCTTAGCCTTTAAAGATGACTGTAATAAATACTGATAAATTAGATGCTATTGCATCGAAGGTTACACCCTTCCCTTATGTACAATCAAGTATGGACATTTGTAGTAGATGTATGTAAATTCCATTTGTAATAGTGATAGATCAATAACTTCTGTTAGCTATCGATTGAATTCAAACTCAAATGAAGTTACACAAAAATCTTCCAATGGAGCTAATGAGCAGACATGTAGTAATAAACACCATTGACGATTCTCCTTTGCTGAATTTATGGAGAAAAAGCATTAAGGATTTGTCTTTTAAATGTGATCAACCTTACACTTAAAACCCATAAATGTATAAATATGTACATGCATGTCACAATTGTAGATCAAAGAAGAGCTAGATCTAATTAATTTTAGGAAGTTGGCGACATATATAGCTCAAGAATATTGCCTCATGTGGCAAGACTTGGTTTAAGGTTTAACAATTTTATGGAGCTATCATTTTTTACTCTAAGAAGATTCATGAGTCCTAAGACTGTGAAAATTATATGAACTTATTTTGACATTCATATTTCCATTTTGGTGAGTAGCAAAGCTACTGATAATTTTATTCTCACTACATCTATGGAATAGCTACGATTGGAAGTTTCTCTTACTACTTTTTTTTTAGTCAAATTAGGTTTCAACCATTTTCTCACATTTGTTTGCTTATATCTTGATCTTAATATGATGATTGGTGATAGACAATTAGTTTCAAACTATAATGTTATCGAGTTGGCGAAGCTAATGTGATTTTAAGGGTCACCTAATTAGTAACAGTAAACAAAATTAAAGCGAAATGGAATAGTCTAACGATGACAATCCCAACTAACATAGGAGAGATAATATTAGCATCTAATTATCTTTTAAATCCTTTGTTGCTTATCCAAATTTGCTTTCTAGCTTGTGCTTGTACAGGATTTTCAGAGTCTCCTCAACTTCTATGAGTTTTTGGTAGATTTTTTTTTTTTTTTATGTGATGGATTAGATGTTCTTTAAGTATTTGGGTTGTGGGTTGCGTTTTCCACTATTAACCATTTTTTTTTTTCCAAACCATGGGTACAAGGTTTATTTGAATAACACCGATATGTATTCACAAGTACATGCAGATTTACTACGTATTTCAAGAGACATTCCAAGCTTAGTTAGTTGTCATATGCTACGGTCTATATTATTTGTTGTTTGATTGGTATGTTTAGTTGTTAGCTAGTAAGCTAGTTGGTTTTTAGTAATATTGTATTTATAACTCTCTACAAGTTTCTAGAGAGCTAACAATCATCTTCTAAGATTGCTATAAATAGTTTAATAGTATCATTAGGATGGAGAGGAAAATTTGCGAAAGAAAATAAACCCTAGTGGAGTTGCTTAAGGGTTCACAGTGTTTACAGCCAAACATTAAATTCAAATAAAAGTAACCTTCTTTTCTCATGGTTTGATTCATGGCCCTATTAGACTTCTAGAGAGTCCTAACTACAATATTACTAACAACCAACTAACTTGCTCTAGTTAACAACTAATCTTATCAATCAAACAACAATTAATACAATCAAAAACATATGATAACAAACTAAGCTTGGATTGCCTCCTGGAACACATGGTAAATCCGCTTGTATCCGTGAAAACCTATCAACCAATATACTTCAATTTGTAATTATATAAAAGTAATAGTAACGTGGGATCCAAAAATTTTAGCTTTTCATCATCTTTAATTGGATCAAATGACTTGATAAATGATATCCACCGCAACTGACGATTATACAAGGAGTTTGTGTGACTCAGAATTTTCCCGGGCAAAACTTTAATGCGGATACTATATATGGGATGTTATAAATAATATCTACTGTTCGTTCATACTTTAAAGCAAAGTTCAAGGGCAATATCTCCCAAGTCAACTCCCCACACATCTGCACGCAAATCACGTCGCAGATATTACTTATTTGCAAATACACAATAATATCATAAGATAAGATTCTTTACTTGCCCTTTAGCGCACAAAAGGAAACATTCTATGTATCTAGGTTCAGCTAAATTTTTATAATTTGAGATCGTTTCTTTACTTCTTCAAATTAACCAAATCAAGTTTAGGTGGATACTAGACCCGCCATTTTTTCTTTTTTTTTTTTTTTTTAACTCTGTCGCACACATAGGACTGGACCTGATTGGCTTATTGATAAAACGCCATAACCTAATTAACTGATTCTTTGCTTTGCAAATTAACTATTGGTCAAGCAAGCTAAACCTAGAACAAACTTCCAAATATCACACGCAATTCCTTGCTAATATATGTCCAAATAAGTACTTGAAGAAGTTTAGACATAAATTACATAACACGTATTGATGGATCCAAAGAAGAGCCAAAATGAGCCTCGTCCCACTCAAAAAACTCATATAGGGTTTTGTTATTTAGTATCATGGAAGATTTACTAAGTATACTTATTAAAAATTGTATAATTTATAAAATAGTAATCATGAAATGTATAATAATTATAAGAGTATAGTTTCTTACGTTAACCTGGTAAGAAAATTTGTTACTTTTATGAGGTACTTTATGATATTACATGTCTTAATTTTTACATTTCCAGTAAATTAAATGCCTTATAAATGTGAATAATATCATGAATGTCTGTCATATATATGAAATGCGGTATTTATGACGCTGCTTCAAATAATTTTTACATTTCCAGTGAATCTTATTTTCCAGAGTATTGCTTGTCTTACTTTGTTATGATTTTAACCAATAAAATATCTAACTATAACTACGAGAGGAAGTGAATTTATTTTACAGATAATTACAACATGAACTTATTAAAGGGAAATTTTGGGAGAAGGTGAATCTATTTTACATATAATTGTAGCATAAATTTAATAAAAGGAAAACTCAACCCTCAACATCATAGATGAAAAATAATTTAGTAAGTATTACATATTACATGTTATCTATATGTGGTGCATCAACACTAATGAAATATTAACATGAAAAATTAATGGAATGAGTAGTTTCAAAATAAATTATCATCTTTTAATTTGCACACGTCATATATATATTAATAATATCTATTGAATTGTTTTTCGATATACTGTACATCTATTCCGGTAACTTGTGGCACATGATCGATATATGTAAATACACGGACCACAACGCATTAAAATACATGCCATATGTGCGGCATTTTTGTCAATGGGTCATTACAGAGTTGTTCCATTCACGAATTTCCCCAGTGTTGAAGTCCTTGACCGACGATAATAAAAATTTTACTAGTAGCTTTCAGCCATTAAAAGAATGGAGAAAGAAATTGCAAGATAGTGAACCGGTCATGATAAAGTAGAAGAAAAAGGGAACCTAGAAAGGAAAAAGCATGCAGATATAAAATGTAAAGATAGCGATATATAATTTAAGACATGTATTATCCCGCTTGGGTGGATCAATCAAGAAGCTCGACATTGCAAAAAAGAGAAAATGAATGGAACCACCTGTAGGTTAGAATTTTCAATAAAAGTTGACGTGGTGCGTCAACAACTCTCTTGATGTATAAAATTAATTTGCCCTGGCCGTACATAGCCTGCGCTTCATTAAGTCCAACTTGGTGCCCTTTTCCAAATGATCGCGTTCGGGTTGGCTTATGTCGCCTTGAGAATATTGTAGATCCCTATTCTCTACGGCTTTTGGGTAAATTGATCCCAAAGTTGATTTGTAGCAAGCGCTTACTATTGGTCTATTTACATAATTTATTATATAGTTACGTACTTCATTTAAATTGCAGTTTGTCGTTTGGTTTATCTTGTAAGTATAAACAAATACATCCATATTCGTACAGATAGAAAGTACGCACAATGAAATACAATTGAAATTAGATGCATCATTTCTTTACTTTTACCAAACATAGAAAGGATCATATTAAATCATGTTTTCCTATATGTAGAAAAATTAATTTATCTAATTCTACTTATAACCGTCATATCTTCTTTTTTCTTAAAAAAAAAAATCATATATTCTTATAGAAACCGAACCAGATAAGAACAATAAGAAAAATAAAAGTATAAGATTATATTTAATTATTTAGGTATTTCTTAATATTATCAAAGTGTTTCAAATCTTCATTCGAATTTTACAGCATGTTCTAACCCTATTTCTTATAGAATAGCTATTCCCATGTTTAGTTGCATTTTGTGTAACACCAACCAAGATTTCCTATTTTGTAAAATAAAGAATATGAATTGCTTCTAAAAGACAAAGCAATAGCAACTACAACCTTCATTACTATTTTTTTCTTTCATATTCAAACTAACCCCATCATAACTATATTATCCCAACTTTGCCCTTCCTGGAAAATAAAGGAGATTTGCACTTTATGATACGCTATTCAACAACATGGTCTCCTCTTCCATATTCATCTCTTTCCCTCAAAGTATCTCCCTCCGACAAACTTGCTGCTGCATCTCCGGCAACGAACACGATATCTCTAGCGGAGTGCAACACTTTCATCTACAAATTTGGTTAGTGGATTTTGACCGTGTATTGTTTACAATGAAATTTTACTTGAGGCTTATTGTGTTTGTGTCATTAGTGTACCTAAGAAGTTTGTGGGAAGCATTTAGTAATTTCATTCCCTCTTTGTAGCTTATCAAAGAGTTATCGCTGTGTTTAATTGCATATTAGGTCCTTACAATATTGAATAGCATTTCAATGTCAAAATTTATCTTCTTTCTCTGACATACTCTCAATAAAATTAACAAAAGGCAAGGAATATCATTTATAATTTATTACAATTTTATTCCATTTTAGATCCATAATAGTAATTCCATAGTAAATCCCTTATTACAAAAAACATTAAATAATCATTCATAACAAATAGCAATTCAATGTCAACCCCCCCACAGAAGAAAAAAAAAAACCCTCAATAAAATCAATAAATGATAAGATAATATGTAATCATAGTATATTATACTTCTATTTCTTTTTTCAGTAATAGTTATTACATTATAACCTCAATGAATTTTGTGATTTGCATTTTATAAGTTTATTTTGTATACATGCCTATCTTTTTTATATATGGCATACCTAAGCCTGTGTAAAATTGGCCGAGTCACGCTTTTAGAAAGTATTTGTTTTAGAAATAAACATTTAACATGACTTGGCTGCACAAAATACCAAAAAGTTAAAGTCTGTAGAATCACATCTAAAGTTTTATGAATACGTTTAAATAGGAAGACGTCAATTTCAATTTTAAATGTGGCAATAAGTTAAAATGAGAAAATATTTTATTCTATTCACATTTAGTACATAGAGCTCCGAAAGTCGTCATAAGCATATATGTTCTACCATAGGTTTTCACGAAGAGGCATTAGATGATTGATGGTTTCTTTTTATTCCTAATTAATGGACTTTTGTGGGGGGTGTTTGCAGTGATGGCATCTGCTCATCCTTGTTGTTTCACTGTAAAGAAACTAGTTGTTCTAGATAACAATTTTTTAGCAATAGAATCCAATAAAGAGGACATCAATCCCAAAATTATATGTATAAAACGTTACAACTGGCAAAAAGTTCATCATGATTTTTATGGTTAATTAATTATTTCTTGTTTCTTTTTGTTGCTTGGTGTGGAAGTTTTAGTCACTTTTGTCCCTCTGGGTTAATTTATTATTTTATCTCTGTGATGCCAATGAGACAATGAGCGAATAAGAAATTTGAAGACCCAATCAACCATCTACCTCCGCCAATTGACTAGATTTCAACCCTACAAGATCGACTACTTTTTTTCATCATGTAGTTTCCTATTTTCTTAGTTTCCATAATAACTCATTTATTTTTTAGTTTTCCAGTTTCCCTACGAACTTATTTCTTGATATATTGTGTTTTATTTATTCTATAAATAGACGAACTAATAGATTACTTTTTCTAAGAATGAGCATGATGCCTTTATGTTCTTTCTTTTGAGGTTGTAATTGATGCCTTTATGTTCTTTCTTCTAAGATTGCAGCTCATCATAAAACCGTTTAATATGCTGACGTACTACTCTAATTGCCAATGTGATTTTATCAAGAAACTGTTGGTATAATACCTTTAAGAAAACTCAACCATGATACAGAGTCATTTACAACAAAATTGATGGTGTGAAGTAATCAAATAAGTTATTCAATAGTGTGAGGTTATTAGCATATCTTATTAGGTTTATTGTAAGGCCATAAAATTTGGGAAATTATAGCTTACCATGTGTTCCTATGATCTACTGACATATCAAACATCTAAATTTCCCTACTAACATCATTATTACTTCATTAAACACTAATCATCTTTAATAAATCTAATGCAATATTTCATAGATATCTTAAATACATCCTTAATTCACCAATAATTACATAAAGATCAAGTTTTCACTTTCTTTTATTCAAAGGAAGCAGATTTAACACAATTCATTAACAATTGTCTCAAAATATTAAGATAGCAAATTTCAACTTCTCACAACCTCAAAACTTAACAACATAATATAGCCAAAGACACTAACTTGAAAAGTCTTGGGTGACTTCTCATGAATCAAGTAACAATAATGAAAATAAAAACAAGTCTTTCAATTCCTTTCAATAACCTTAACTAACTACATTAAATCGTCTCCAAAATCAAAATAGTAATCATATAAATCAACTTTGTCACCATAATATCCATACTAATGGTAATACTCCTCATAGTCATCAAGACCTGTACCTACATCTAAAAACATAAAACCCTAAGTGATGAGCAAAAGGCCAATACATGTTACAACCATATATGCATGAGAGCACATACACACCTCAACTAATGCAAATATCTAAATGCAACAATAACATCTTATTATCTTTAATTAGGTTTGTCAAGTAACATGGTTCCAACGTTTCGAAACTTGAATAACTCATGATTCCAACAAACACAATATTGATATTGGGTCCTCGCCAATACCTTAGGAAGCAAAGAGCACCTAATCTATTCAAATCATTTCAAAGTAAGACTCCAATCAAGATATCATCACACTAAGATCATTGGGCCAAGGTCTAATCCTCTTAATCCCTTGAGCCCAATCAAACACTCTCAACAGAAGTTATTAAGGCCAGATATACCTTAAGTCCATTTAGCAATACTAGTCTTACCACACACAAGCAGCATACAACCCTGTACTTGATTGTAGCATTTGTTCAAAATTTGATACAAGTGTTTTACAACCTGTTTACAATAGAAATAATACATTTACTTAGTTTCTAAGTCCACCTAATACCAACCTTTAACTAAGAATATGACACTCACTTACTTACAACTTGTCACTTTTAGGGTCCTAGAATTGCTAAGAAGATAGGTTGGTTTAAAATAAGTTTAGAATGTCAAAACACGTTTAATATTGTCTAGGAAAGGCTTTAAGATGAAAGAAAATACCTAAACAACACTTTGGAACTCGATGAAACGTCATCAGACACATCAATGATCATAATGTCCAAATGCTAGTTCGATTGGTGTTTAGGTAGAATTACACCTAGCGTTTAGACACTATGGGGGATGAAGTTTGAATACTTCTACAAAATTCTATAGATTACAACGACGTTTCATCTCCCATATATACCCCACTTTCATTATTTTTGCATATCAACACTTCTAAAACAATAACCCAACGATAATGCAACTCCATATCACTTAAAACGCAACTGAAAACACTCTCTTACAACCAAATTTGCGTCTTAACTCTTTTATTCAAAATACAATTTGATGAGATTACATGTAAAAGATGCATAGTCAAATTCATACGCATTGAGATTTGATTCTAGTATGTCTACCACTAAAAAGACATCGTAGAACACACCTAAGACTACCCTAAGGTCATTTTACCCATTGCTTTATGCAAAAACAAGATTCCTTAAGAGATTTTAGTAAAAACTCAAAGAGAAATAGTCCATACTTGCTTATCTTGATGCCATACGCTTTTAATCCCACTTTCACCACACAAGATCCACTATGGGACACCTAAGAAGGCCTATAAAATTTTTTTTAGGGTTGTCTTATGCAAGAAAGAGGAGTTCTCTTAAAGAAAATACCAAAATAATACAATAAAAAGACATTCCTTAACCTTACCTTTTATTCTCCTAATTCTATCTCGCTTAAACTTGTTGTTCTTACTTCTTAGCATCAAGTTTCGTGCAAAAACCCTAGGAACTAGTGCTATACATATAGGAAAAGAGTGGAAAAGGGGTTTCAAAGAGCGTACAAGGTTTTAAATACCTAAGGTTCACAGAAAAAGCTTATGCCCAAACTACCCTTGTCAAATATTACCAATACCGTCCGTGCCCTTAGCGTATAACACCAATGTTAATCCTTTTCTTTTTATTTTCTTATTTCATTTTTCTCTTTTATTTTCAAGTTTACAACTCTCCCCTCCTTACAAAAATTTTCGTCCTTGATGGTTAAAAGTTTACATACCTTACTCTTGAAATAACTCTAGATACTTCTCTCGTATTTCCTCTTCTAGCTCTGAAGTTGCTTCCTTTTATGAGTAACCTGCTTACTAAACTTTATGTCACGCCCCTAAGTAGAAAAATCGTGACAACTTTGTCATGTAAACCATTTTAAGATAGAAGCTGACCATATAGTCACTACCTTAAACATGATTTATACAAGATATTTATAACTAATTTGTTTTAAAGTAAACAGTTTATAAATTAAATAAATTATTTACCTAAGAAAGTATAAAAGTACATATATACACTAGGATTCAAATACTACAATAATGTTTGTAAGGTTTCATCGTAATATATTTCCTAAGTGATATATTCTTTGAAAATAAAAGATTCTAAAATAAGAGCTAAAACCTTTAAGATATATCTATTCTTGAAATGTATTTCCTTACTCTCTAGAATTTAGCAGTTACTAGCTTCAAGGTAATATAGGCTACTTTCTAGCTAGCACTTATAACAACGTTTATAGAGATGTAAGTAACTACTGCTTAGTAAGTTAAGACGAAGACTCAAAACTATACGTCAATCACAAATACGGTTATCAATCAAATTAGTTAGATGCTCTACATGTACAAGCAAATACCATTGCACGACGTTATTTGGTTTGTCGTGAGATTAGATAAATTACACCCACTCCAATCCAGGTTAAAGAGTTTTCATTTAATATAACAGCTCATGATCAAACCTAGGCTTATGCAATAGAGATACCGCTCCTCTTGCAACTACTTTTGAACCATTGACTTTACTCTTACTGCAACCTCCTCACTTGTCACTTAGTTTGATTAAAGATGAAAAAGGAATCAATTATGTTATTCAACACTATCCCTTTCGAAAGGATCAATATTTGGCCAAAGAACCCTAAGTTTCCCTTAATAAATTGCTATGCATGTTAAATTTACAATTTCGAGTTATATATTTAATTAAATCCAGTTTAAGGTATTTAATCATTTTATCAAATCACACAAATACAAGCTACGACGGAAAATCAAAATCATATCACCAAACTTAAAAACAAGCACATGCGCATAACCAATTATCTAACAAGCACAATCAAGTACAATTTCAAGCTTCTAAGTACTATAAATCAGTACTCCAAAATACAATAACGTATTAATCCCAACTTACTTAAACTCACTCGCTCGCTCACTCAATGTATGACTCGCTCAAACTATCACTAATAATCCTTATAATATAAATATTGTTTCAATTTTCATATAACTACCATAAATAGATTTTTTATGAAGTTTTTATTATTACCTTCAGTTTAGGGTTTTATTATACCTAATTATTCAGGTTTTTTTTAAGTCTTTTACGATTATTCTTGATTTAGGCTAACTTCTGATAGAATTTCTAAATTTATTTCTATTTCAATTTTCGATTATGAATTTTATACATAAATCCTAGAAAATCTTTCCAACCCATAATGTGAAATTATAGGTTGCAATCGCGTTACCCAATAGACCTCGTAAGCTACTAATGAACAATTACAATACACTGTTGCTATTGTGGCCAACCTAACTATCTTTCTATAGAGGGTAGTAGAGACTAGGCTATAATAACTATGTTAGAGAGTTCCAGTGACCGATGATCCATTGTAATGTTAATGAACCCAAAGCATGGACAATAGTAAGTTTTATTTCTAGACTAAGGTTCAAGGTTGGTAATATAGTGGAAGTGTAAAGACTTAGAAATCTAAGTAAGACCATTTGAGTAGTATAAAGGGTTGAAAAGTAGAAGCGAAATCAACTCAACTGAGTTTAAGGTAGCTAACTTGGCTTGTCGTGCAAAACTATCATGCCAAGCTGACCTACAAATGACTGAGCTCAACACAGTTCTAAAGTAGACTGCTAAAGTCAAGTGCCAAGCAAACTTGTTAATGACTAAGGTAAGACTAAGGCTGAATAGCCTAAGGTAAAAAAAGATCAAGGTTAGAGCTCAAGTAGGAAGACCTAAGAGATAAAGTGTTTCAAATGCCTAGGTTTTGGACACGTAGTAAGTCATTGTCCAAAATGACATATTATGACCATTAGAGGAGAGAACCCTTAGTTCGAAGTAGAAAGCACTAGTGAAGGAGAAGTAAAAGAGAATACTGCACCATATTTTGACGAGTTCTTTGAAGATCCTGAGGCCCTTACTCGACCTAAACCGAGAGATCAATACCTCAATTTAATTGTTTAAAGAATTCTTAATACCGATGTTGCAAGGGAGGATGAGCAAAGAGAGAATCTCTTCCATATGAATTGTTGAATAAATGGAAATCTATGTGCTTTGATCATAGATGGAGGAAGTTGCACCAGCATCATAGTACAAGGAGTAATGAAGGTTTTGAAATTGGTAACATGTCCTCATCTTAAGCCTTACAAGATTCACTAGCTTAATGAGAAGAGAGAATTATCTATTGTTGAGCAAGCTAAAGTGCTGATTATTATTGATGATAGATATAAGGATGAGGTGTTGTGCGACGTCCTACCTATGTGTGCTTTATACATACTAATAGGACTCAAGGTACCAGCCTAACCCAAGCGGCAGAGCATTTGACTACTTATTTATATTTGTATTATTTAGATTTCCTATTTCTTGTATTCTTCTTAAAATACCCTTATGTTTATTTTATATTTATAAGAATACTATTAGGGTATCCTTTAGGTCTTTTATTTACTAGTTTGCCATTGTATATAAATAGAATATATATGTAGGGTTTTAGGAGACTTACCACATTAATGAAAAACCATTTAAGTATTTTCTATTGAAAGACTCTCTCTCTTTTCAGCTCTTATCAATCCCTTTAGCAAGAATTGTGGCAAGCAACCCTATCACTCGAATTTGTGCGTCACATACAACGAGGCTTAGGCCATATAGAATCTAGCCGATATATTATATCTAGTTAGGTGACTCACGGCTTCACTAAAACCCTCACTAAACCAACTCTATTTTTGTTATTTTAACAGGATTGGACCCACCCCTACAACCAGCCTTGTCGGTTCTTAGCGTGGTCCGTAATACATACTGTTGGGCTGACCATGGCTCTTTGATTGCAAGGTACTCTGTGATGAGTATAGGAACACTTATATGTTCTAGAATGATGATAAGAAGGTTATACTAACCCTAATGAGCCCCAAAGAAGTTCAGGAGTTACAAGAGAAGATTTCTAGATCGCTATAGAAAAAGTCCTTAGTGATTTTTTGAACCTAATTTTCCAAAAATGTAAAGAGAGAAAATGTATACTTTTATTGACTAGAAGACTTTTAGAGTTGAAGGATGCTGGAGCCTTACCTATTGAGGTATGGGAATTACTTTAAGAGTATGCTAACTTGTTTCTTGCTGAGAGGTTTACCCCCTATCAGAAGGATAGAGCATTGCATTGACATCTAGCCTGGAGCTACTCTACCTAACTAACTTACCTATAGACTCAATCCTAAGCAGGTAGCCAAGTTGAAGAAACAAGTTGGCAAGCTGCTTAAGTGTGGATATGTTCGAGAGAACATGAGCCCTTGTGTCATATTACCTGTCCTAACGTCGAAGAAGGATGGCTCATGGAGACTGTGCATTGATAGCTAAGCAATCAATAAAATTACTGTTCACTACCAATATTTAATCCCATGATTGGATAATATGCTTAATGAGTTACATGGTGCATAAGTATTTTTAAAGATTAATCTGAAGAGTAACTACTACTAGATCTGAATGAGACCTAGAGATAAGTGGAAGATTTCTTTCAAAATGAAGGATAGTCTATTTGAGTGGATGGTGACGCTGTTTAGGCTTACAAATGTGCCAAGCATTTTTATGCGACTTATGAATCATGTTTTTAGATCCTTAATTAGTAAATGTGTTGTTATTTACTTTGATGATATTTTCGTATATAGTGCCGACCTCATTTCTTACGTCGTGCACTTGAGATCTATATAGGATATCCTCTATATCAAGCAATTGTTCAGTAATTTGAAGAAATGTGTATTTTGTCAAAGCGAGATAACATTCCTCAGATATGTTGTCTTTGGTGGAGGAATTTGAGTTAATGATGAGAAATTCTGAGCTATTCTTAAATAGCCGATGCCAACCAGTGCTGCCGAAGTCAAGAGTTTTATGGTCTAACTTCTTTTTATCGAAGATTCATTCAGATCTTTAGTTCCATAGCTATCTTATTAACTGAGCTAACCAGGAAGAACTCTGAATTCAAATGTTCCAAGAAAGCTCAAAAGAGTTTTGAGGAGATCAAAGCTAAGTTAACTTTTGCCCCAATGTTAGTACTACTTGACTTTAGTAAGGTTTCTAAGCTAAAATGTGATGCATCAAGAGTTGGCATTAAAGCTGTTCTCATTCAAGAGTATAGTCCAATTACATATTTCAACGAAAAGCTTAAAGGTGCCATATTAAATTTCTCAGCATATGATAAGGAGTTCTATACCCTTATCTGAGCATTTTAGAACTAGCGATATTACCTACCATTGAAAGAATTCAATATCTACACAGATCATGAATCTCTTAAGTATCTTAGAGGATAACAAAAGCTCTCCCAATGTCATTCTAAGTGAGTTAAGTACCTAGAAACCTTTTGCTATGTCATCAAGTACAATAGGGGAAGTTCTAACACTATAGCTGATACCATTTCTCATCGACATGTTCTTATCATAATATTATAGGCTAGAATACTTGGGTTTAGTACTTTACCAAATCAATATGAATATGATCTATTCTTTGGACCCTTAGTGGCCAAATGCAACATTGGAGAAATAATGGATGGGTTCTATTTGAGCTAAGAATTTTTTATGAAGGGAAAACAAGTTTTTATGCCAAACAATTCTACCAGGTAACTACTTGTTTAGGAAGCCTCTACTGGGGGCTTAGCCGGCCATTTTGGTGAGAAGAGAACTGCCAAGTTGTTGAAAGAACACTTTTATTAGCCTAGGATGATGAAAGGTGTGCATAAAGTTCTTGAGCATTGTAAGGTGTGCAAGTGAATTAAAATAAGAAAGGAACCATATAGAGAATATACACCTCTACCCATACCTAAATGGCTATGGATCGATCTAAACATAAATTTATGCTTGACCTACCCAAAACGCCTTAGAAACAATATTTAATTATGGTAGTGGTCAATCGGTTAAGGAAAATGAGTCATTTCATCCCTTGCCACAAAATTAATGATGCTTTATTTATTGTTAACCTCTTTTTGTAAGATATCATGTGGCTGCATGGAGTCCCAAGGCGTATTGTATCAAATTGTAATTTAAAGTTTACGAGCCTCTTTTAGCAAACACTATGAAAGAAGCTCAACACGAAGCTCATGTATAGTACTTCTTGTCATCCATTGACAAATAGCCAGATAAAGGAGGTGAATATAATAATAAGCAACCTCCTTTGAGTTACTATTGGGAAGAATCTGCATGATTTAGATTTATGCCTACCCATCATCAAGTTCATGTACAATCGCTCCACCTATAGCTCAATAGAAGGTCACCTTTCGAGATCATCTATAGGCTTAATTCGAACTTTCTATTAGACATGGTTACCAACTTGACCTCTCAAGGAGAAAGTCAAATAGTTTTGTAGTGCACTGAAGAGTTACAAAAACTGCATAAGAAGCAATTAGCCAAGATAGTAGCCTAACAAAGACAGCAAGAAAGCTAAGGAAGAAGGTGAATTATTTACAACCTAGGAGATCTTGTTTGGATTCACCTCAACAACAAACGGTGCCCAAGTAAGAGGCCAAACAAGTTATCACCTAAGTCAAATGGCCTTTTCAAGACCCTTCGATGCATCAATGATAATGGCTGTGAGCTAAAACTATCCAAAGGATATAGAGTGTCTCTAACTTTCAACATCATTAACCTGACGCCCTATGTGACATAAGAAGAAGAAGATCAAGATTTGAGGACAAATCTTCAATAACCCCCTGGAGTTGATGGTGTACCAACCTTTAGACCCTTCACTTAAGCTCGCCTCTAAGGCTTATAATCTCTTGCGAAAAGAATTTTGTCTTCTCAACCTACCAAGGATGAGCTCTAGTACTTTGAAGAAATATAGAAGAACTCCTTAAGGCTTCAGTTCGGACATATATTACTTTACTTAAACTCTTGCCTAGCTGCCAACTTATCGAGGCAGAGATCTCTATACACCAAGCCCTTTTATTCCATCTTACCAAACTACAGCTTCTCCTTATTACCTTAGCAACTTCTAGCGTTGCTTAGCAACAACAGCCCCAACTTCAACTCAAATCAACCACAACACCCCAAAATGCAAACCTATTAATAGGTTGTCACTTGTTCCGTACTTTTTTTACATTTATACTATATTCCTTTTTGTCCTTTACTACTTTACCCTTTTTACTCGCACTAGGAATCTTCTTCTTATGTTATCTTTTTTTTTTAATTTCCCATTAATATATTGTTGCTTTAAAGGGCTTACTATAAATAATTCTTTCTACTATAGCCACCATCATCTTACATACATTACAATTAATGAATATTCTTGTTCTTGTGAGACTATTCTCTTAGCACATTCCCTAACCCCTACACCACCACCCCTCCTATCTAGTATGCTAAATAGCTCAAAATTAGTGGCGAATAAACCTTATTATCAGCTTACGAGTCACATAAAGTGAAATATTAAGTCATTTTGTGTTTGTTGGTACATCATATTCTTTGAGCAGCTTCATAAATGCTACTATGTTTATCGACCTATCCATCCCCTTCTCTTCGATACCTTAAAGTATTTGCTTAACCATTACTTTATATGGTAAGCCTTAAAGATTACTGAGCTCCTAAATACATAAAAAAAAAAAGAGTTTCAAAGAGTGTAAAAGGCTTTAAATACCTAGGGTTCTCAAAAAAGAAAAAAAAAAAGCTTATGCCTAAATTGCCCTCATTAGATATTACCAATACCAATCATGCCCTTAGCTTATAATACCAATATTAATCCTTTTCTTTTTATTTTCTTATTTCATTTTTCTCTTTTATTTTCGACTTTTACGTTTATAGTTTAAAATAACATATTTTAAAAATAATTCTTTGATTATTATTAGGCCATCAATATTATCACTAGCATTCTTATAACAATCTTTCCTCAAATTAATTTTCTATTTGATTTTCTTTATTCTGCAACATTACATATTGTTCTTATTTCTTTATATTTGATTACTTCTACTTTTCATATTGTATTGCACCATAGTTGGTATCAAAGCACTTATTTATTTTTCCTATGTCTATCCATGTTGTTTCCACTACCATTAGATAGATTACTTTCATTTTCCCATCTTAATTTTAGCAGTCTAAATATATTGTTACTTTTAAAGCCACCTTAGATGTTCTTTTATAGCTTGATATGCCATTTTGTTTCCCTCGCTCTCCATTTGAAAATGTCTAATGACTACTAATTTGCATAACCTGATGAGTGGGAAATTATGAATATATGTGCACAACTAGGGATAATGTTGAAACCCTCAAAGGTTACATTAAAGCCCTAACAAACCACTACGTCATATTTTGGTAAAAAAAAAAAGAAAAAAAAGAAAAAGAAAAACTATGTAACAACTCCAACTCCCATATAAGCAAGTTGATCATGGTGCTATTGATGTAAAAGTTCAATTACTTCTTATTCATAATGTCTAATTACCCTAAAGTCTGAGCATAAAAACATACAATATAATGCACCTTAGGAATTAGATGCGGAAATTTATGAATCATTAGACCATTTCCAAAGAGGATGTTAGTTGAGATTAACCTTTACGTACTATTCAATCCTAGCGCTTTGTTGAAGATCGATTGTTTTTTGAATTTATGAAAATGAAAGAGAAAATTATTGTAAGTGATTAATTATTTGAATTTGTTGTAAATGTTAATCATAAGGTTCTAAAATATTAGGTGGGAATTATGGTAATTATGAAAGGGAGGAAAAGCAGATTGTCGTAATCTTATGGTATGAATATTGGTCTCTCAAATAAGATAGATTGGATTGATTTGATTCGATTCGATTCCTCCTCCCCTAAATCTGTATGTATCATAGTTGGAGGAAAAAAAAAAGGGAGGAGAGAAGAGTAAGAGATATTATTGGTATTTGGAATATTCTATGCTTATTATTAATTAGAGGTGAATCTTTTGGAGTATATACTATGCTTATTCATAATAAGTAAATTTTCTCAAGCAAGGTGAATTGGTGTACACCATCATGAGCTGTTATGTTGTAGCTTAAACTTAACTTTTATGTATTACTATTTGATGCAGGTAGAATATTTTTAAAATTCAAGGTCAATTCCTCCTAACAAAAGAAGCATGATGCAGATGAGAAATTGATCCAACTAAGAACTCTAAAGAATCAGTTGACTACCTTCCTCCCCTAATTGACTAGATTTTAATTCAGCAATACCCACAAGTCAAACTAGAATTTGAGAAGATGACTAATCTTAGTATGCCTTTCTATCTCACTTTCTTAGTTTATCATTATTAACAAACTTTATAGTTTCTTAGTTACATATTGATTTATTTTCTAATTTTCTAATTTCCTCGTGGAATTTACTTCCTAGTTGATAGGTAGATGAACTTGTAATCAATTAAAGAATAAAGAATGATTGAATAATAAAGAGTACTTGTAATAAATTAGAGAATAAAGAATGATTGAATAATAAAATTACTTTCTTTAGAATGAGTATGAAGTCTTTCTTCTTTCTTTTTTCTTTTGATGGTTTGTCTTTACCATAAAACCAAACATATTACATAACATATTGATTTGATTCATGAAGAACTCATTAGTTTGAGGCTTTTAAGACATCTTCTATTGTAGTGTGAAGCCATTAAATAAATTTTCTAGTGGTATGAGATAATTAATATATCTTATCCAAATTTGTTGTTTTTGAAATATAAAAAAAGGGGTAAACAAAACATATTCTTTAATCTTCGAGTGATTTCTTTTGCATATTTACTGTAATTGCTATCTATCTTTGAAAAAAAAAATTCTTGTAATTCTTTTTTGTTCTCAAGTTATCCCTTATTAAAAAGGCATAAAGAAAATTTCTCTTTTATAATAAAAATCTATAGACCATACAATATAAAATACTTTTATGATGTTTTTCAATAAGCCTTTCTTTAGTTTTATTATTAATTATAATGTAACAATCATTTTTGAAAGGTAAAAGAATGCATTTATCAAAAATTTAAATATATTAAAGAAATTGTGTTTTGATCCATCATCAAGATATATAGTTTTTATAAACATGTATAAAACATAGTATTTTTAGTGGCAATAACATGTTATAATGCATTATTTAATTATATAAAGTTTGTAACTCTAATACATAAGTACAAGGATCATTTTATTCTTATGCTTCAAAACTACAGTAATATATAATAACATAACCCTCATTATTAAGGTGCTAAAATTAGTGTGAGATTGAAATAATGATCAAGAAATATTGCTAAAGATAAGTTTTTGGTGAAGATCTATGTGCAATAATGACAAGTGTAAATTCTAGTGTACAAGAACTTAAACTGAGGCAATAGACTACCATTTCACATACAAAGTGGTAATCAATACCCATATGTTCAATGTAATTGTATTGAATGGGATGACTAGATACATAGCTCTATGATTATTACAACATAAGATGATGTGGCATTGAATGAAGATTTCTACTTTGAGATGATGGACAAACTTACTACAGCAACAAAGAATCAAATTATCACTATATTTATTCCTTTTTCTACTTCTTCTTCCAAGTGTGGGATAACCCTAAGGGGTTACGGGTTTTTTTCTACCAATTGGAGCCCTCCCTTCACCACCCCTATGGGGATGATCTATAAGGTTCATAACTACTTGATAACTCTTATTTTAAATACATTTCACATGGTGATTTTATAGTATTTCCCTTACATCTTTGGTTTTCTTTAAAGAAATTGATACTTAATTAAGTAAAATTTTGATTTCAAGATTTAAACGCGTTCTTGGATCGAAAACGAAGAAAAGGAATCAAGTTTCACTCAATTCGAAGTTCAAATGAATGAGTTATGAAATTTTGAAGTTATGTAGTTTGGGACACAGCTGTATTCCCAGGCTGTGTCCATCTAGGAAAATATGCTAAGGTCAGAAAGTTACAGGACCTGGGGACACGACTGTATCCCAGGCCGTATCTGGTGACGAAAATGGAAACCTTTCAATACATTATAAAAGGACATACTAGGGTTTCGCATACAATGATTGGACATTAAAAAGAGAAGAGGCTTGAGGAGAAAGAGAGAAATGAGGCGAAAGCAACATCCAACTTGAAGATTGAAGAGATTCATCATCAACAAAAGGGGTTTTTCATGTTTTATTTATTGATTTTGTTGCAATTCATTTTTAGTTTCATTATGATAGCTTAAGATTCGTGTATTTAAGATTATGGAACCTAGGATTTCATGTGACCATTAGATTGATTGATAATTTTCAATAAAGTTTCTATCTTTTCTTAATTCAATTATGTTATTTAATTATTAATTGATATTTGTAGAGTATCAATTTATGATATTATGCATGATGATTAACAAATCACATGAATAATGAGATCTTAACATAATTGAAGAGAATTACATATATACTTAGAGATAAGATATATGTTTCTTTCGGAAAGTTATTCTTTTGTGTGGGAATTCATTATACATTAATGCGATTCTAAATTATATTATTAAGTTAAGATATTCCAGTAAATAATTTAAGATTAGGGTTAATAGACTTGAAAAAGGTGTTAACTTTAATTGTAAATTCCTCCGGTCAAGAATAATAGAAATTGAATTGGATATATTTTAAAGGGTCACATGTTAAATACTAGGGAAAATAATTCCTAAATACGTTATTACATTATTGAAGTCATTCTTAGTTTTATCGCTTCCTTAATCAAGTCCTATAATTAGGTTAGTTTGTTAATTTTAGTATTTTTAATTCATTTAACTTATCACAACGGTTAAAATTAGTATTCGAAGTCTCTGAGGGATCGACTCGGACTCACATCCGCTATATTAAAACTGATAGGTACACTTACCTAATATCACTACTCCTCTTACTATCGGACTTAGCCAACATTTTGATCCGGCTCTACCCAAACTTTTCTGGTTCACACCAACATTCCCCACTTGTCCGACTGTTGTTGAGTAGTTTTTGGATATCAAACGGACCTCTAAAACAGCTACTTTCGAAGTAACAGATGGAAAAACAATGACTAGAGTGGGAGAGTCAGAGTTGAAAAGAGGATTCCTCACTTCTTTCTCTCATTCAAAACTGTGCATAAGACTTTCACCTCGCACGGCTCCTAAGTGATAAAAGAAAGAAGAACTCATCTTCTTTCTTTTTTTATTACCATCCTCGCGTATGTATAAGACCGATCAATTTCTAAAAAGGATTACTAATCCTTAACTTTTCGAGGAATCCTTCATCAGTGGTTGTGAATAACTGATTTTTTTTCAATCCTATCTTAATTATGTTTGATTAGCTTGTTTGACAAAAAGTTCATTTATATACAATAATCGTAACGGAGCAGGTATAGTTTAGTGATAAAAGTATGATTCGTTTTACTCCCTCAGTTTGATTTGTCCAAGTAAAAACTTTATTTCTTAAAAGGTCTTACTCCCTTCCCTCCCAATGACTAGGTGATGGCATGATATGTAGCCTTAGTGGATCTTCACGAGTGTAACAATCCTAGAATCTAAACCCCTAAATTTAAGGCATCGAACAATGTCATCCATTTTTAAGTCAAACATTATGATGATATCACAAAAATTAGACTAAGTAACTCCATATAATTTTTTTTGTAAAATAAAGATTAGTAAATTTAATATGATAAAATGTAAGATATTCACCATCTATTACTCTTTACTGGAAACTCAAAATTCAAGTCTTAAAAGTGTAATTGACTTACAAAATTTAATAATATGGTAACAAATAATTTTTGTTAGAACATGTGTGTTCAATAAGCATACATGATACTTAATGGAGATACATATATTATTGTGATTATATAATATATATGAAATATTCTCCAAAACTATTTTTATTCAATAAAGATAAACAAATCAAATATTATATTTCATTATAAATCTAACATGACAGTAACTTAGACTTGAAAAAGTGTTGCAACTTAGCTATATCTCCAAGTGCAGAACAAGATAAACTTTTCTGCCATCACTTAGCACTTAGACTTTTATTTTCATGTATTATTTAAACCCCACCACTTGAATAAGAAAGAAAATCCCTTGTAATATATCTTTTCACAATTTGTAATAAGAGAAATTATAAGAGAAACAATGGAAAGTGAACTAGAAAAAAAAATTAAAAAAATAAAAAAGTAGTTGCAAATTTGATGGAAATAGAGCAAAGGAGAAAGCAACTCAATGGGAATAGAACATAGAGAGAATTATTACCAATAGTTCACCTACTGTCGAGCCTCATCAAACCTTAACACAACTCGATTTATGGCCAATAGTCCATCAGCGGCCAAGATTGACCGAAGCTTTGACAAATGAGCTCCTCTATTTTACATTGGTAAAGTTTTTATTTATTAAAAATATCAAATCTTGATGATTAATTTTGATAAAAAGATACTGGGAAGTTATTTTCCATGTAGATCATTATAGTTCTTTTATATTGATTAGATTATAAGTGAAAATTATTTCAATTTTTAAAAATATCAAATAATATTATGTTATGCTAAGTTTTTGTATATTACAATTTTATTGCACATATGTGTATATGAGAAAAAAAATTAACGAACTAAACGTTTGGTATTTATTATACTTTTTGTAAATTTGCCCTACTTTAAAAAAAAAGTCATTTTGGAATGAAATTTTAGTACAGAAATTGGGAGGAAATTTTAATAAGACATAATAATCATATTAAGTTAAAATTAAACGTGCTATGTACTTTTAATTTTCTCCTCTTAAATTTTTTGTAGGGTTTTGTGTCTTGTTTTTGTTGTTCATTTTAGTTATAGGGCTTTCGTCATTTTTCTTATTTTTGTTTTCTGTTTGTGGTTTTTATGTGTGGTGTTTGTATAATGTTGAAGTGTCTTATATTTTTAGTGTTTCTATTTTTATTTTGTTTTTTAGGGGTTTCAATTTTGTATTTTTATTTCAAGTATGTTGTATTTTTATTTTTTTTAGTGGTTTCGATTTTGTATTTTCATTTCAATAGAGAGGAGAGAGACTTTTTTTATTTAAATTAAGCCCCACAACTTGACACTTAAATTTTATCTTCATTTTTTAATTTAAATTCTACTATTTGAAGTAAGTAAAAAAATAAAATTGCAATATATCATTTCACATATTGGAACAAGAAAACTTATAAGAGAAAAATGGAAAGTGAACTAGAAAAAAATGCTAAACATAATTGCAAATTTGATATGAATAAAACAAAAAAGTAATTCGATGGAAATAGAGTAAAGAGGGAAGTACCACCAACAGTTAACTTACAATTAAGCCTTGCCAAACCTTGACATAACTCGATTTACAACCAATATGCAATCGATGGCCAAAAGTAACCGAATCTTTGGAAAATGAGCTCCTTTATTTTAAACCAATAAAAATACCTATTTATTAAAAATATCAAATTTTGATGACTAATTTTGATAAAAAGATATTGGGAAGTTATTTTCTATATAGATCAATGTAGTTCTTTTATATTAATAAGATTATGAGTGAGAATATAGACTTATTAAGAGATTATACTATTTAGATGGAAAATATTTTAATTTAAAAAAATATTGGATAATATTGTTTTATGCTAATTTCTCATATATGACAATTTTGATGTATATATTTATATATAATAAAAAAATTTTCTAATGAACTAAATGTTTAGTATTTATTATACTTTTATAAATTTGTCATACTTATGCAAAAAATAAGCATTTAGGAATAAAATTTTAGTCTATAGATCAAGGAGAAAATTCAATAAGATATGACAATTACACTAAGTTAAAATTAAATGTGTTATATATTTTTAATTTTCTCCTCTTAATTTTTTTATAAGATTTTGTGTTTCATTTATGTTGTTCATTTTGGTTTTATGGCTTTCATCTCTTCCCTCTTTGTTTTCTATTCGTGATTTTAGGGTTCCAATTTTGTATTTTATTTTCAATTTTTGCTGTTGTGTTTCTCTAATGTTAAAGTATGTTATATTTTTAGTATTTGTGTCTTTATTTTATATTTTAGGAGTTTCAATTTTGTATTTTCATTTCTGTAGAGAGGAGAGAGAGACTCTTTTTAATTTAAATTAAACCCCATAACTTGACACTTGAATTTTTATCTTCATTTTTATTTATATTCCACTATTTGAAGTAAGTAAAAAAAATAAACCGTTGCAATACATAATTTCACAGTTTGAAATAAGAAAAATAATGGAAAGGAAACTAGAAAAAAAAATGAAATAATTGTAAATTCGATTGAGTTAAAGCAAAGAATAAAGTACTATTAGTGGTTGACTAATGTTGAGCCCTATCAAACCTTGATAGAGTTTGATGTCCTCTTTCTAGCAAGTGACCAATTGAAAACTAAGGATAACCAAAGTTTTGGAAAATGAGATCTTAAGTTGTATACTAGTAAAGTTTTTATTTATTAAAAATATTAAATCTTGATGATTAATTTTGATAAAAAAATATTAGGAAGTTATTTACACATAGATCAATGTAATTCTTTTATATTGATGAGATTATGAGTGAGAATATCGACTCATCAAGAGATTACACTATTTAGACAAGAATTATTTTAATTTTTAAAAATATCAAATAATATTATTTCATACTAAGTTTTTATATATGACAATCCTAATGCATATATTTATCTTCTATGATAAAAAAATTTTTTGATTAACTATATGTCTAGTATTTACTATATTTACTCTTGTAAATTTGTTTTCCTTTTTACAAAAAGTATACATATTTACTCTTGTAAATTTATCTTGCTTTTTAGAAAAAGTATGCATTTCAGAAAGAAATTTCAATCCTTAACAATCCTTAAATTGACTGAAAATTCAATAAGATTTGATAATCATATTAAGTTAATATTAAACATGTTGTATACTTTTAATTTTCTCCTTTTAATTTTTTTTTTGGGTTTTGTGTTTCATTTATATTTTTCATTTTGACTTTAGTGCTTTCATCCCTTCTCTCTTTGTTTTCTATTTGTGGTTTTATGTGTTGTATTTACGTAATATCAAAGTATGTTATGTTTTTAATGTTTGCATTTTTTTTCTCTTTTAGGGTGGGTGGGGGAAAGGGGTTGCAGTCGGTAAGAGAGAGAGACTCTTCTTTACTTAAATTAAACCCCATAACTTAGAACTTAAATTTTAATATTCATTTTTTATTTAAATTCCATTGTTTGAAGTAAGTAAAAAACCCATTGTAATACATCATTTCACAATTTGAAACAAGAAAAATTATAAGAAAAATAATGGAAAGCAAACTAGAAATAGATTTAAAAAAAAAATAGTTGTAAATTCAATTGAGGCAAAGTAAAGAAGGAAGTACTATCAATGATTAGCCAACGTTGAGCCCTATTGAACCCTAACAAAACTTGATGTCCTCTTTCCAGCCGACAATTGATTGTCAACCAAGGGTGATCAAAGCTTTGTCATAAGCTCCTTTGTTTTAAGCTGATAAAGTTTTTATATATTAAAAATATCAAATTTTAATGATTAATTCTTAAAAAAATTGTATCTAGAAGTTATTTTTCATGTAGATTAATGTATTATTTTTATTTTGATGAGATTATGAGTAGGAATATAGGCTCATGACGAGATGGCTCAAAAAAATATTAATTTTAAGTTTGTGTATGACAATCCTAATGCATGTATTTTATTATTATAAAAGATTTTTTTAATTAACTAAACATTTAGTATTTATTATATTTATTTTTCTAAATTTGCCATATTTTTCAATTTAGAAATTAAAGGGCTTTTTCAAAATATTTCTTTATGGCTCTAGCTTGTAAGGACTTTTGGAGGTTAATAATAATAGAAGCACCGATTAATTGATTTTATGATTTAATTTGATTTTTTTATATAAATTAAGCTAATTTTCAATAATATCAAACCAAAAATCGATATCTTAGAAAGTATATGTAATTAGATAATTTTAGCATTTGCAACTATCAAACCTTAAACCATATACTTTTATAAGTTACAGTATTTTCATGGAATTATTTGGGTTCGTATATCATTTATTATGAAATTACCTAGTATTTATCTAATTATTAGCTATATTTTGTAATTAGTATTAAATTATTAACAATCGAGTTAATTACATGTTAGAAACTATTATATTGATAAATGCAGCATACTGATCCGATCTAGATTAACGAGTTTTGATGATAAATGGTTCATATTTAAGTATAATTTGAGCCATTTATAAAGTTACAACAATGTACAATTGAATCAAAAACTAAAGAAAGTATTTTTTTTTTATAATTGTTCTATATTAATTAGCTTAAGATCTTGGTATGTTTAAGTAATACTCAAAATAATGATCATCACATAGTTTTTTAGAAATGGAAAATAAATGAAGTTGCCATTACTAGAAAGTAGTTGTACATTCAACTAACAATATACAATATGTTACGATCCAAACTAAAGAAGTCGTAACAGTCCCACCCTATAAACTAACCTAAATTAGAAGCTATCCCCTTAGCTACTAACATAGTTATAGTTCACACAAGGTTAACGACGACTTAACCAGCTTTGAAGCAGTCAAATGGGCACCTATAGTATATAAGACCTATGGAGTAACATTTTACTAAAATACATTTTCTTGTACTTATGAATAGATTAATTCATTACATAATCTTAGGTACATCAAGATTCCAAAGTTTTCAAAAGTAACTATACATCTCTACAGAAAGACTACATTACATATATAATGATAATAGTGAGCCAACAAAGACTATAAGGCTTCCTAAGAAGACCTTATAATCTTCCCACAAAAGAAAAACAAAACAAACTTGAGCTTCATTCTATTCATTAAACTCCTTCACTTTACTCTTAACCCATCGAAACTAACATGTGAACAAGTGTAACAAGACATCTTCTAATACTACTTTGCACCTACAAAATAATCTATAAGGATGTGAGGCCAACTAACTCAGCAAGAAGAGACAAAGTTGTAAGAATACATTAACAATCAAGGTTGTTCAATCATTAATTATATGTAAATGCAACAAACAAATGATATAGCATCTCACAATATTTAACTGGTTCACTGTGAAGTTAGAGTAATTTTGTCCACTCTAACTTATATTTCAAAGAGTTTTAACGTGATACTATTAGACTAAATTTAGGCTTGTGCAATGGAAAATACCCTCCCCCTAAACAGTGTTCGAACTACTGATCCCAACCTTGCCACAACTCCCCCTCCTATCACTTAGTTCGACTAAGGGTAGGAAAATGACAATTTCTGCTATCCTTAATAAATGTGTCAGTATTTAGTCTAATAACCTAATCATTATCCCTATTAAGTTATCGTGAATGTTAGGTTAGACATCTAGTCAACTTAAAATTAGTCCATATTATTGGGTAACCAACCAATTTCATATACGCAAGATATGATATATGTTCAAGCATAAGAAAACACTTGGAGTTCAACTCCCAATCAACAATCAATATCCCAAGCACATACATATATACACAAATAATTTAACTACAATCACAAACAAGCAGTCTTACTCCTATAAGTATCCTAATATAATACTTCAATATACCATTAAGCATCGATTCTAACTTACTTAGATCTAATGTTACGTGCTCCTATATGTGACGTTCATGATCTTCATTAATAATTCCTAGAAAGTAATATACAACTTCAATTTTAAGTTTACATATGATGTAAGAACTTATTTTCATTATTAAGTAAGTTTATATTCTAACGTTAATAAGTTCTTTAGTTATTTATCTAACTTTTAGTTGACTTGAAATAGGTTCAGACTAAGTTTTTAACTAAAGTTTTGACCCATTACCATAAGTTAGGTTTTTACTTAAAAAGTTCTTAACTTACATTCTAACTTTAGTATAGTTATAAAGTTCCAGTATCGATTACTTTTTAACCTAAAGCCCTTTTTAGCATAATCAAATCATTCACTCCTAAAGTACATTTTAATCTTCGTTCTGACATGGTGTCTAACTCTTCAACCATTACCACAACTTGCTACTTAACCCATACATAAGCTTACCTTGCATTTCCACAATTTTCACACTTTGTAACATCAACTAATATCCATTAAGAACTTTAATTTTATATATATTAACTCCTAATATACTAAATACTCAAATTCACCAAATGCCAACTTTTTACCTAAAAATCATCATTTCTTAAATCATAATAATCTACTTCAAGCTGCTGCAGGGTAATAATCATGTATCACACTATAGTTTTACAAAGAATCACTAAAGTTCTTTTGAAAACACTCATTCAGCACATTGTTTTGACAAAAATGAATTTTTTCTCCAAAATTCAACAATATGATTTTTTCAATCCAACCACATAATATTAAAATTCATCATCTTAAAAGTATAACCACAAAATTTCAGGTCGAAACTACATTAATTGGTCTTTCAGTTACTCATTTAAAATTCAATGTGCAAGCCATTTTTCTTAAGGACCCCTATCTATACTCAAAATTTTGAAAATCTTGATTAGATGTTTGAATTCCTTGTACGGAAATACGTAGGGAAATCTAATTTCATAATTTTTTGTAATCATTTGCTATTTTCCCCTAATTTTTTATGAAATCAGAAGAGCTTAGCAATTTACTGAAAACCTGAGCTTTAAGCAACGTGGGAAGGGGAAGGTGTGGGCCCAATCCATTGCTAGCTACTCCTTTAGACCACAACTTAATTTCACTTCTAGCTACTCAAATTCCTCGGGTACTTACAAATTTCTAGATTTACTCGCTATCGTCCTAATTTTGTTCTTCACTTTCTCTCTTTATATTTTCCACTTTTAGAATTTTTCTAAACTAACAAATGATCAAACTTAGCTCCAGATTGTAGGATGTACTTTTATATCTCCTATCGAGTGGCTTTTGATTTTTTTTTTTCTTCCTATTAACATGTGTAAATGACATATAGTTAGGTGTCACAATTCTATATTCTTATCCCATGCATTCTCAAACTCTATATCATGACTCCTATAGTATCCCACATGTCTTTGGTAAATTTCTATTAATTTTCTTATATTTTCCTTTATTTATATGGTAATATTTATGCATTTTCAAATATTTATAGTAATTAGAAGTATATATATTTATATAATAATTATACCCAATGTACATACATGTCTTTTATATATAATTTATTATCTAGTAATAATTATATTATTCCTATAATATATCTATAAGTATTCATTAATTTTCATAATTCACATCGCATGTATTCGATAATATAATAATGATATAATAAATTCTTACTATTTTAGCTATATTTTTAATATTTTATTATATTTTTAAATTTTGAACTTACATAATCACTTTGACTAATGTTTTGAACCTATACGTAAGTTTTTACGTTAATCGAGTTAGTTTCACCAATATTCTAAATTTATCTACTAGATTCCTATTTACCGAGTACGGGACTCATATAATATTATTGTTAGTATATTTTCAAGATAAACCATAATGATAATTCATGTAGATCTATGTGATAAGATGATAGTTAAATTAAATAGTGAAAAAGATTTGGTCTAAGTAAGTACCCCTTACTTAGATATCACGTATTTATGATCGTGATTTATAGTTTTTTTTTTTAATGGAAAAGAAATGAAGTTAGAATCACTATAAGTTAATAGTATAATTGATTAACAATATATAATATTTGTTGTTACTATATATACAGGAGAAACCATAATGACGAGTCATGCAGATGAATGTGATAAGATGGTAGTTGAATCAAATAGTGAGAAAGATTTTGGTTCAAGTGGGTACCCCTTGCTTAGATATCATGTGCTTATTTCATGGTTAAAAGATTAGTAGATTACTTGTCAATTTGTTTTATTAAGCTATGTATTCTACTTAAGTAGAACTCATAACTTTAAGAATGTTGGTTCATTAAAGATTTTAGTATTGAATGATTGTTGTATGATGAACTACAGCTTGAAATATTGATAAGTGTTTCTTTATTTTTTATAATCGATTGTTAGCTGCTTGCAACATGTACCCTTTCTACTAGATATGAGATGATTGTTCCTATATGCTCATGACAAAATAATTCTTAGAAATTGTGTTAATACCAATATGTTATTGATGAATTATTAGATAAATGTTAGGTAGATGCTTGATATTCATTATATTGTGATATTTGATTATTGATCTAAAGACTAGGTTGTGTTGACATCGGCTATGCTATTTGCCTTAGAATTCAATCTTAGCTTAACAGTTACCGTTGACACATTCATTGCATGGCATAAATAAGACTTATGAATCAAGTTTACTTAGAAAGCAAGATTTTAATGAACAAAAGACTTGGATTGTAAAGCTAAGTTTTTGAGAATATAGAATTGCATTACTAAATCAATTTTAGCCACTCCATGTGGTTTTAGCTAAGTTTGTTATATATATATTCTTAAGTTGCTCCTTATATTCCTAAACTGCTCCTTATATCCCTATGTTCTTGGACTTTCCTCTAAATGCTAGAAATGTCGACTAGCGCGATGGGAAACTAATCTAAGCTGGGATATTTATGCTAATACATATCCTGTGCATTAGTATGGTGACCTTATGTTGCACAAGAGTTGTGTATGCACTTGTTTAGTAGTTTGTTACTTGGATATGTTCGATTACTAATTGTATGAGATATATGCTTTATTAATTTGTTTTGTCATTTTGATTTTACTCACTTAACCCAACATCAGCAAAGGGAATGTTTATTTATGCATAAGTTGTAGGTATAGAAGATAGAATAGGTTAGGATATGAAAAACTAGGATAGGTAAATGAAAGCAATTTGTTGTAGTATTTGAATGAAGTTCCTAGATGCAACATCATAAGAATGATTGCCATGTTACTTTAAGAGGATTTCAATGTAAAGATTATGAATGAAGAGGGTATAATCTTTTATTTGATTATGCTCATACAATAAAGTTGAACTATAATACTCTGAATAAAGATCAAGTTCATAAAGTTTTACTGTGATTTGTTATGTTAATAAAGTGAACTTTAATAAGATATGCGTATCATGGGATTGCTTGATAGTTTGATTATAGGCTCAACCTTGTTGCTAACTTAGTGATGGCATAACGGACCATCACTTAAGCACCATGAGCTATAAGCAAGCGCCTTAAGAGGCGGGGCATTATGGTGTGGTATTAGATCATTGTTTTGTAGAATAGGATTCAGAATATCATTACATGTCTACGGAGAGGGATCAAAGGAATGTTAGGATGAAGAATCAAGACATTTTTGTGAATCTAATGTATCATAGTATGGATGGATAAGATAATCACGACATGTCTAAGATATTAATTATATGTGTCTTGGAATAACAATGATGCTTCTTTTGGAACACTATGAATCAAAGTAAGTTTTGAGGAAAAGTCTTAAAGAAGTGCCTATAAGCCTAATGGATTCAAGGTGGTCTCAAGAAGATTATCATAGATTGTTTAGACAAAGTTTTGTATAAAAGGATGTCTAAGAAGAAGGTTCAAGGATGTATGTGAATGAAGATTAATGAAAAAAAATCAAAATATGTTTTAATTTAAGGAAACATAACATAAGTTAAAGGACTGTCGTATAAGAACATGTGTGAGATTGTATGTAACCAGGTTGGATTAAGTAAGACTAAAGGATAATGTTCACAATATAGCAAGAAATGGCATGAATGAGTAGCAATATGATATAATGGAGTATCGATATGTAATGTGAAGCATTTCAATTCACATTACAAATAAGAAGTTATGAAATATATGGGATACTATGAGGAATCTTTATCGTATGACTATAATAGTCAAAGTAAATGGTGAAATTGAAGAAACCAACTAAGGATATTTTATTGGAGCACTAAAGAAATGATGAAAGTTCTGCAAATACTTAGAAACTTCAATGCAAATACATCTAAAAGTAGTTATTCAACTTGGTAAAGTCTAGTTAAGTTGTATATTTAAGTTAGAGAAGCTAAGTAAAGAGTAGAAAATTTTCATAATAAAATGGGGATATGAACTTTTAAACCACAAGAAATTGACATCATAGTTAACATGTTAATCAAAATAATTAAGTATAATCTTGAAATCGTTGAAAGAAATTTTAGAGATAAGTCTAAAATCACTAAATGAGATTTGATAGATATGTTCTGTATTGAATGAACTCTTAAGAGCCCTAATAAATAACTTAAACCCTAGTTAAGCATGACCCTTAAGAAGATAAACTAAGGATTAATTGGAATTTTAGCAATTTCTTATGAGTACTCTTTAGAACTAGATCGAACTAAGTCAAATAAGGAAGAATTGAACCAAGAAAACAAGGAAAACCGTAACTTTACTTAGACTCTCACACTTAATGATCAAAGTGGAGACATTCATTGCCAAAAGCACATTAAGTGCAATCAAATCCCATGAATTAAGGAGGGGATAAGGGGAGGAGGACAATAGAAGTTCCGTTAATGCACATCCATCGCTTCATCATAAATGATCATTCCTTACTCTTGAGTATATCACGTGGAAAGGGAAAGAAGAGAGAAAAGAGAAAAATAGTAAAATCTAATTGCATGTCGGTTATCTTACCTACAATTCAAATGCTTGAAATGAATGATGTGAATTTCACACCATAAAGCAATAAAACTAGCACATCCTAATACTCATTATATAGATTGAGAACTAGCTCACATGGTAATGAAATAAGGACAAGAAATGAGTTAAAACCCATTCATTTCCCCATCTCATGTTGACCATGGCCTAAAATCCACATGCTAATAATTTGATTTCCTAATTCTATGCTATACGATTCATTAAAAGACCTAGAGGCTAAAATGTTACTTCTCACTTCTCATTTAGGTGAGCATGAAGAGATGGAGAAAATTACTTAAGGAAATCCCATAAAATAAGGAACCAAGGACAAATGAATAGAATGAGTGTCGTTTCCCTTAGTGATTTTATTCTTCCCTTATATGACCAAACAAGGACAAAAGACCCTCCCTACATATTCCATTCTCTTTTACTCCATTATCCCTCCTTAATGCCAATTAAAGCTTAAAAGGGTAAGTAAGTTAGCTTTATAATGTTATTCAAGCATTTGTTAAGTGTTTAGATGAGAAAAATCACTTATCTTTCCATTTGATTTGTTAGGATTCCATGAACTCAAAATCATGGAAAAGGAGGTCAAGTAGGTAAAGAAAAACCTTCCAAATCTCCTATCCATTTCGGTTTGATAGTGTAAACCCCAACTAAGAGTTTGTTTCATCTATTTCATAAATATGATAGAAGCTACAACTTAAATCCTATACTCTACAAAGAGAATCATAAGGTAAAGCTTCCAAACTATGTTTCTAGTTTATGAAAACCTAAGATTTCCTAAGTAACTAAACTCATTCTTATATGGTCATTTAAGATATTAACTAGCTTGAAAGCTAAGGACCACATGGAGGAGAAAAGAGGTAAACATCTCTACTTCTATTCATGTGAAATTTGAACCCTAGTAAGCTTGGTGAACTAATACTAGTTTCCTAATGCGAGGTGATTTAGAACTAAAAAGGATAGAAGAATAGGGTGTCAAGATCAAATGAAGTAGTAATAGTAAAGAAACCAATCGAAGGCCACTTATCAAGTAATGGAGCCCTACATCAAATAGGAATTTTCTTAACCATATCTTAAGATTGTAATTATTGGTGAAAACATGCAATTTTCTTCGAATATTGAGATTAAACTATCTTTATTAGAAGATAATTAAAAGAATCATGAAAGAAATATGGACATATACATATAAATATGCATGCCAAACCTATAAGGAGGAAATTGGGGTGTTATCAACCTGTCTTAAAAGATTTAGACAATTTTAGTAGATTAGGAAGTCATTGGGACAAAATTGAAGGAACATTGCAAGGTGAACTAGTAAGGGGGATTAAAATTTAAAGTAGTAAAGGAATTCTAAGGAATTTAGTCAAATAAGCATTGTAAGCTATAAACTCTAGTGTTTTGGAAAATGGGAAGATCATAAGTTTAGACCAAATACTGTATTATGCCATGGGATTAGAAAAGGAATAAGGGGAGAAAATTTTAATTTAAGTGGCAATTTGATAAACCACTGACCTTAGATTTACTTTAAGAAAGTGAAATGACTATTACAAAGGTGAAGAAAACCTTAAGTCACCATTTAGCTACTAATAATGAATGTTAAATGGGAAAAGTTAATAAAGCTCCATTGTAACTATAGGATGACCTAAAGATAATAAGTTTGCTAGTACAATAAGATGAAACCTAAAACTTCTATCACTAAATAAAGTAATAAGGACATAAATATGCAAAAGAAAAAGAATGATTTCATGTAATCTATGAAAAGCTTACTAGACACTTCATTCAGACCGACTCACAAAAGAATGGATCTAAAATAACAAGGTCAAAAAAGCTAATACTCTTAAGAACACTAAAAGTGTAAACTAAAGTGTTATCCAAAGCCATATGCAAAATTGCATCCATCGATTTTACATGTCACTTATAGTGTCAAAGTACACTTAAATACCTTCACAACAACTATTAGTTAGTAAAAATCTGACCTAAAATAGCAAAAATACACTCAAAATACCAAACTCTAAGATTTATGTAATATAAACTATATTCTTATCAATATCTATGTACTTTATTAATATATAGGTGACTTTGATAACATTCTCAACTACATCGAAGACCATGATGATCTCTAATTCTTACAGATGGGTAAGTATCCACTAAAATTGTTAAATTTGGGATTCTACCTAGAATCGTTAAATGATCTTTAAAATTAGATTGTAAAACTAAAACATAGACTCAAATGCCATCGTTAGCAACTTGTTGGACAAGAGCCCACCAAAGAAGAGAGAGAGGCATTGGAGTTCTAAGACCAACTGGGCCATCTAGGAGCTCTGAAGTGGGAGCTCAGATGAGAAGAAAGGCTTGAATAAGAAGAGGAAGTCTACAACCTTGATCCTTAGCGAGAGTAGAGTATATTCTGTAAATGAGGTGCATGGCAATAGCACAACAGCAATCTTTCAATCTATTTGATTCAAGAGTAGATGCTATACAATAAAACTTGTACACACAAGCTTCGCCTCTACTTCTATCTCTACTAATTGAAAACTAAGGCTTAGGTTTTTTATTTTTTTTTTTTTTTCTGGCTTTTCTTTATGTACAGTTTTTGTGTTCATACTAACTTATAAATTGTAATTTTCCTTTAAAATGCAAAATTAGAATTTGAAAATATATTATTTTCACATTTTTCAATTAATGATAAGGTAAATGATTAAAAAAAAAAATGTGTAACAAACTTTAACTTATGATGACAACTGTATCATTTAAGATATGTGGACATAAGAATAAATGGACAGTATAAATGCAACATGCAAAGCAAGTCTGTCCGCAGGCATAAGGGCATACAGGTATGAATCAAGATGGACTCAAGCATACAAGTCATGTAATGGTTTACGCACACGGGTCATGGGCATGCCCCCATTTACAACCTTACAAATAGCTAAGCAAATTTAGGGACACGAATACCGTCAAATGCTATGTTAGATGTTCAACATACGAACTTCTTTATACGTTACCAGACAACATTCAACTTTTTCATATTCTCTTCAAAATTGCACAGGTCAAACCAAAATGCACACCTTAATGTCCTTATAGGAAAAACAAAAGTTAATCTCCAATTTTCTATATCACACTATCCTAAATATAAAGGCAAACAGGCTAAATAGAGAATCTATTTTGTTGCGATAAACCTAAGGGGCGCGACTTTCTTGCATTTTGACAAGAGAGTAGTAAGCCCCTCTATTTCCGAGTGCAAGAAGATCTCTATGTGAACCTTGTTCAACTACCTTTCCATTCTTTATAACAGCTATGGAGTCTGAGTTTTGTATAGTTGACAATCTATGAGCAACCACAACACATGTCCTGCCGACCATCATCTTCTCCAATGCTTCCTGCACTAGGTTTTCCGACATGCTGTCAAGTGCACTAGTTGCCTCATCAAGGAGGAGCACCGCGGGGTTTTTCAGTATAGCTCGAGCTAAAGCTATTCTTTGCTTCTGTCCTCCAGATAACTGAACTCCTCTCTCTCCACAGTAAGTGTCATAGCCATCTTGTAAAGAACTGCACCAACCGTGTAACCATTTTTAGGAACATTTCCAAACTAAATACTAATGTTTAAGAAATTGTTGTGTGCAGGAAGATTCGTACCTGACAAATTCATCAGCATTGGCTAGAACCGCTGCTTTTTTGAGTTCTGCTCCTGTTGCTTCCTCACTACCATAGAGAATGTTTTCCCGGATAGTTCCTGCAAAAAGAGTAGGCTCTTGACTCACTAGAGCAATATGAGACCTTAATGTTCTCAGGTTATATGACTTGATGTCTGTATCATCAATTAGGACAACCCCTTTTGAGGGATCATAAAATCTCTCAATCAACCCAATGATTGTCGATTTTCCGGAGCCACTCTGTCCAACTAATGCCATTCTTTTTCCTGCCTCAATGTTAAGACTAAGGCCTTTGAAGATCATTTGGCCAGGCCTTGCCGGATAAGCAAAGAAGATATTTTTCAATTCTATTCGGCCTCTAATAGTCTTTTTCACGGAAATTCCGTTAGGATCATCAGGATCAATTTCAGTTTCTCGATCCAGAATTTCAAACACTGATCTGATTGCACTGCCTCCTTTGGCTATATCAGAAGTCATACTTCCTGCATCGGCAATATTTTTGCCAGTGCTCATTAAAATGAAGAAAACTTCGAATAAGTATTCTTGCTTCAGAAGTCCTTGGTGTACAAGCCTTCCACCGTACCAATATGTCAAGGCAATGGATGCAGTTGTCAAAAATTGAGAAATGAAGAGACCGATGCCTGAAATCCATGACTGCTTGATGTTTTCTTTTCTTGGACCCTCGAGTGTAGCTCTGAAAAGATTCAATATTCGAGTTTGGGAAGAAAATGCAGTTATAGTTCTATGATTAACGGTGGCTTCACTAGCTAGTTGGCTTCCCTCATTTTGTGTTTTCTGAGCCTTGTGAGACATGCTTTTCATTAGTACAGTTCTTGAGTATAAGCAACCGATGACAAAAGGTTGCATAGCTATCATTACAATAGCTACTCTCCATGTGACCACTAACCCAAGAATGAAAGCCAGGGAGGCGCTAAAGAAAACCTGTACCAACAATGACAATCGGTCTGCAACAAGGGAGCGGACGATGCTGGCTTCGGAAGCTAACCGTGCACAAATTGCTGCACTTGTGTTGCCATCTTGATCAAACCACCCAACTTCAAAAGTAAGGACCTTGAAGAGCAATTTTTCACGTACCCTTTTGGTTAAACGTTCTCCCATGGCTGCAAAATTATAATGTTGAAAGAGATTGGAAATGAAGTTAATAAGTGCTAGGAGCAAGAAGATGAAGCAGTAGAGTCTGGTTTGTGATCTTATATTGGAAGGGTCTGCTAGGAAGTAGATAGAGACTACTTTCCCCAAGCAATATGCATTGATTGGTTGAACTGACCCACAGGTGGCAGCTCCTAAACATCCTACAAAGGCATTTTTCCATTCAGGAGCATTCATTTGCAAGAGGCGCCATTGAGAAGCCTTTGAGCCCGAATGATTTCCAAAATCTTCACTGCTGGAGTCATCGTATAGATCGATAGGGTGAATGCTAATGGAATATACTGGGCTATACATATAAGCCGGGCCACCTTGCCAGCTTCTTGTCATACGTGATGGTGTTGGTGTACCTATTGTTCTATGTTGATTCCTATTTTCTACATGGTAGGATGTATGAGGAGAGATTTCGTTTCCATTGGCGGCTTGTTGCAGCTCCACCATCTTCTTGTACAAACCACCTTCCCCATTGTTCATCTGGACAAGCTCGTCATGAGAACCCGATTCAACTACCTTCCCTGATTGAAGAACAACTATAAGATCAGCCTTACGTATTGTTGACAGCCGGTGAGCAACTATGATACACGTCCTTCCTTGAGAAGCTTCGTCTAAAGCTTCCTGTACTATCCTTTCGGACTGTGCATCCAAAGCACTAGTGGCTTCGTCGAGTAATAAAATTTTCGGATCTCGTATTAAAGCCCTCGCTATAGCAATTCTTTGCTTTTGGCCTCCAGACAATTGAACTCCAAACTGCCCTACCTGAAATAAATAACCACCGAGTGAGTTTCATTAACCAGGATAATCAGAATTTAAAGTTGCTCGAAATGCATACAGAATATTGCAAATTACTTGAGTTTCATATCCATCAGGTAACTTTGTGATGAAATCATGAGCATTTGCTGCCTTAGCTGCATTCGTGACAAGCTCCATAGAAGCTCCTTCTTTTCCAAACATGATATTTTCCTTGATGGATGTTGCAAACAGAATAGGCTCTTGGTTAACTAGTCCCACTTGGGATCGCAACCATTTGACTTGTAGTTTCCTAAGTTTGCATCCATCAAGGTAGATTTCGCCACTAACAGGGTCATAGAATCTCTCCAGCAAAGAAATGATGGTGGACTTGCCTGAACCGCTACCCCCAACCAGACCAACCGTCTTACCAGCGCGGATTTTGAGATTGAATCCTTGCAACACTGGTTTGTCGGGCCTTGAAGGGTAACTGAAGTGAACTTCCATGAACAGTACTTCTCCTCTTACATTTGGCAGAACTTTTCCTTTATTTGCTTCGGAGTCAATTAGCGGAACGCGATCAACCATTTGATTGATCCTACTGCTAGCAGCTATTGCATCCGAAATGAAAGAGAGGTTTGGTAATGCGCTCAGAATAGCTCTGGCAGTAAAAATTTAGCAGTTAGTTGATTGAACATTCTAAAAAAGTTCATTACTTAGTTGAACATTCGCTGAAAGGTATAGTATGTCAGTATAATTTACAATAACAACCAATAATGAGGAAAAACAGTATATCAAAGACAAGAGACTTACAATCCACCCATGACGATACAAACCCCAGATATGAACACAGGGCCACCCTTTTCTCCTTTCTCTGTGACAAGGATGCCACCCACCCAAGCTTCGAATGCCCAAGCAACAAAGACCATTGCCATGCTTCCCATCAATAACCCCTTTGTGAAACCTTGTTTAATACCAAATCTTAGAGTAGTATTCAGTTCATGACTGAACCTATCAAGCGTTTGCCGCTCCCCAACGTATGAGTAGACTGTTCTTATTGATGAGATTGCTTGTTCTGCAATCCCACCTGCAACACCATAAGATTCTTTCATTCTCATCCCTAAGTTCATGATAATTTTCCCAAATCCCAATCCCGGAAGGACGAACATAAGAGATAATGGAAAGGCAGCCAAGGCTAGCCGCCAGGAGAGTATGAATGCAACGACAAGAGTGAAGATAAATGTTGACAAGTGAGCTAGAAGATTTGGTATCTGCAAAAAATAATGGAATATCAACATTAAATGAAGGTAAAGTAGAGAGACGAGAAGTGTCTATGCAGCATGGCAAGTTGTTATTACTTTGTCAGCTATGGCATCTTGTATTGCATGCACATCGGTTGATATGGTAGAAACTACTTGAAAGGTTGTGGAAGAAGCATCTTGGCTGTCCAGAAAGCCAACTTCCTGCCTCAGGATCGATCTTAAGTATTCCATTCTGATGCGAGACGTTTGTCTCTCTGCAGTTCTTGTCCAGCAAAATCCTTCTGCAGAGCACAATAAAATCATGTTAACTTAATTAGCCTCATGTGCAAGTAATGTTGCTATCTAATTTGGATGCTACCCTTCAATGAAGGTGAGACAACATCTCCTACCAAGGAAATCATTTCTCTTTTACCCACGTGTCCCTTTCACGGATAACATTTTCGAAATTTTTCAATGTTTTTCATAATCAAAGCTTCATAATTGTCAAATGTAGTCAAGTACCATTGTAAAATATGTTACAATCACAAGACTTTCATTGTAACAATTATCGCTAAAAGAAACCCGAAAAAAGTTTTTCAGGAAACAAACACTTTAGTTACACTTCAAATGGTGCAAGGAAGAATAATCAGCAAAGGAGACGTTGTTGGAACAAGTATACGCATACCAATGAAAGCGGATGTTCCGCCTCCGAGAGCAAGATACAGCAGTTTGAGTGCATACTGCAAACACAGGATCAAGGTGGAGAGTAGCTAGTTGTGACGGATAGGAATCTCAATGATGCAAGTTATGAATACATTTGCATTATAATGCTTGTTTACCTTGTCCACTATTTTGTTCGAAAACGAAGCATCAGCATTTCCATACTCGTCGATCACTCCGCTTAATACCAACATCGTCAACGGAGACATCAATCCATCCCCAATACTACCCAATGTACCAAGAAACAAAAGCAACCTGTCCATTCCATCAGCATATCTGAAAACACCTCCTTTACCTCCCATGTCTACACTAAACTCAAACCAGCTTTACAAAGAGAAATCTCAAACTTCAAACCCAACCACACCTTTTGGTTGTAAAATGGGTTTTATGGAGTCGGCTTTAATTGTCTCAAAGTTATATGGACCACGTTGGAATGTTGTTCGTGGAGGCAACCTTTCATTATTGTCGTTTTGGTTAACAGCCATCAACTGTTGCCAGTGGTTGCTCCAAAAACTACCAGGCCGGCAGATCTGTAAGGGAGATTTTCGTCAAATGGCAACGTTGACGTCTACAATAAAAGTGCTTGCGTTTGATACTTTTTGTTTTTAACCAAAGTAGGATACTACATGCAATCTAAGAATCAATGGATTATGATACCAATAATTTTGACAATGTCTAAGGTTATGCCACCAATATATATACGCCAATAGTCCATACTAATTGCGGTCTGTCCATCCATATATTAAGATAACTTGTATTTTGGAGTGTTGCAGAATGGATGTTTTTCCTCCATTAACAGATCCATTATCCGCATTTTTCCATCTCATGCAGTTGTTACATATTCCATTAAAATGTTTCGCGATGCACATGTGACCTTTAAAAGCACCTAAATCGTACATAAACTCGTAAATTTTGCGATCGTGCATTCATGAAGCCTCTATTTATTTCAAAAACCAGGTAAAGAAGTTCCCAGTCAAATGAAAGAGAAGGATTTATAGTTCGTTGTTTTGGGTTTTTCTAATATATGTTTATGTGATTTGAGCGGCTTCTGAATCCACATATATGTTATGTGAGATTTCAATAGAGCATTTTATTTCAAAACACACATTATTAAACAAAATATTTACAAAAACGCTATTGTACTTATCTTTTTCTTTCTCTCATTACTATTGAGGGTCGGGCTTTTTGCAATTTGGGGGGGAAAAAATCTGAAGTCCATTGTCGCATAAACCATATAGAAAACTTTTTTTTTTTTAAATAATTTTTCCAGTAAAAAAGAAAGGTACATATGGAAGGTACTAGTGTCCCTTACATCCGGTAATCTTCCTAAAGAACAACAGGTAGAAGCAAAATCATGTTTAAAATGCTTTTGATTGCTGAAAGCAGCAACGCATTTATCGTCTTCTTTGGGTGATTGACAATTTATTTATTAACGAAGAGAACGAAAGATAAGTTGGACGATGGACTCATTATCAGGTAGATATAATTAAAAAAAAAATTTAACCCACTAGGGTTTTTGTAACCACTTATAGCATATTTAATTCGCAATATATAATAAATAAGAATAAAATAATCATTATAAAGTAATAAAATTGTGAATAAATAATTACTATTTTATTTTGTTGCACTTAAAATAGTATTAGTAAGTGTACACGCTCGTTATATGTGCAAAAAATAAATATCGTGTATAATAAAATTTTTAATATGTTATAATTGTTAGATTAAACTATATATATACAAGAACAAGAACATGGTTGAAGAAAGGAAAAAAAAATAATGCATGTTATTAACAAATTATTGTGGATAATTATTCTGATGATTGTTATAAAAAGTAAGTTTTTTTCAATTATTATCAACTTAAAACAGCTGTACATTCACAGTAAATTATATAGTATTTTGGTTTACTTAGGGAAGGGGAAAAAAAATTTGATATTTTGTGAGTTTTTTATCCTATCCATTATATTTAGAGTCAGATTGTGATTGTGTCTACCTGTGGCAAAACATGACGTTGAGGTTAATGGTTCGGATTTGATGCGAACAAACGAGCGGGTGGGATGGGACTTTTAGATTTGAAGGTAACCGCCATATTTTAGACGTGATGCTCCATGACTCCATCACCAACGCATGAATTTTTTTACGGTACGGCCCACCTATTTTACAGGACCAGTTCCGTAAATAATTTTGCCGGCAGTGGCAGGTTGCTTCATAAAGGACATGCCGCTATGGTGAAATAATTCCCAAAGCAACCCGTCTGATGGCCATTCCTTTACGTCTAGGATTTCGTTTGTTTTCTTTCTTTTTTTTTCTTTTTTCATCTTCATATTTTGCAATACGTGATTCAAACTGATAATTTTATTATTATTATTATTCTTTTCATTTCATATTAAAATCGATATAAAATAATATTAGCCGATAATATACTTGTATTACGTATATATGAAATAAATAAAATTATACTATATTATCAAATATATTATAATATTAATATAAAATATTAATAAATAAGGAAGGAACGAGAGATAACGAGATCATTGGGAGAGCAATAAAGTAGTGAAAATTTTAGTGGAGAAAAATAAAGAGAAAGAGAGAGTAAAGGAGGGATGTGAATGTGGGGTGTAGTTAATGGCAAAAGAAAAAGTGGGAGAAAGAGTTAGAAAATAATAAAGATATAGATAGGGAGAGTGAGGAAAAAAGAGTAAGCAAATAAATTTATTTATTATTTATAATTTTAATAATTTATTTTGTTATTTGGTTTTTTTGTTAAATAGAGAGCAAATAAGTAAATGTTAACAAATATAATGTTAACGGTTATCTCAAAAGACTTTAATAATATAAATATTATAGTTTATTATGGCTTTATTATATTAAGAATATATTTAGATTTATATAGTTATTTTGGTATGTACAGTATAATTAAGTAATCATATTAGATATATTAAAATTCAAATTAAAAAGCGATTTGACTTTTTTTTTTATATATTAGCAAATATTATATCCATAAAGGAAAAAAAAATAGAAAGAAAATTAAAGACAATAAAAATATCAAAGCATGGCTTTTCACTTTAATCTTATAAATGTAGTGATTGGTTTAATATGACTCAAAGTATAATTATTAATATCGCGATTCTACCAATGCAATTTTCCAAGTGTACAATTTTTGAAGGTCATTCCAAGTTAATTTGTATATAAAATCATTTTCTTGTAGAAACTTATATTTTTAATTGAATTTACACATAAACTTGACAAAAACTTACTTTTTTAATCGAATTTAACAATTTTAAATTTTTAAGTTGAATGAGCTAAAAATTGAAGAAAAATGCAACTAAGTTTTAAAGAGTAATCAACTATTAGGGTATTACATAATCTTTCCTATCTCGTTTTAATTTTTTTCCTCTTTTATTTTCTTTTAGTTCCTTATTTTATGTTCATAGCTTTCATCTAAATCTCAACTCTAATAGCAAAAATCATAAAAAAAAAAAACTATATATTTCAATTTATATCATTAATAATAAAAAATGAATTAAATTGCTTAGTTCTCTTTAATTTTCTTTTCAAAAAAAATAATGAGAAAATTTTAATTTTGACTTTTGTTTGTTTTTTTGTCATACATGTTAACTATGTATTATTAAGAACTTTTTTTTATGAAAAAATAACTTAATTTCTTCTTCTTCTTTTTTCATTATGTATTTAAAGTTTTAAATAATTACTATAAACATATCCACAATTTTTTAAAACTATTTTACATAGATTATGAAAACTTACATTTCTACGTTTCAATTTTGCAAATCAATCCTACCAACCCTCTAGCAATTTTAGGTAAAATTGCTAGTTTGATAACCTTGACTCAAAGAATTGATAAAATATGAAATTGAATTAACATTCCCTTTCGACCAATGAAAATGATTAAGATACATAATCATGGTCAATACTTTGTTGTAAAAATTGATAAAATATGAAATTTATCTAAAATTCCTTTCTAAAGAATAAAGGTAACTAATATATTGATAGTTGTACCATACATAATTTTGATTAATTAATACTTAGTAGTATGCACCCATTGGATTATCTTAAACCATGTTTGATATATTATTTAAAAGTATTATTTTTAAACATATAAATACAAGTAATATTTTTATTCTATAATTTCATAAATTGATAGTTTGAATGTCTATTTCATAGAATTAAGCATGAAATTTCGTAAGAATTCATAAAATTTCTATTTTAATGTTATGCATCACATAAAGTTTCAAGATTAAAAATATTGTTTAAAAAGAAGATTATCATGATATGCCTTCATGTTTGATGTAAATCAACATGAAAAGTAATATTCCCTTACTTACATATCTAAAGAACAGAATAACCATAGTAAATACATATAGTTTCATTAAACTTCTACAAATTCATTGCTTGAAGGTTTGAAATTCTCCATGGAGCAATTCAATATATTAATGGCTATTTTCTCATAGTAAGGTTGTTTTCACCATATTAAGAACATCTTCACCACATGAAAGTTTTTCTCCATTTGAAATAAGCAATTTAGTATATTAATGGCCATTTCCTCATACTATGGTCATTTTGACCACACTAAAACCATTTTCACAACATGAAAGTTTTTCTCCATTTCACTTAATAGGGCTCACTTCTTCACAACAAGATCAATTTCAGCACACTACAACTAATTACACCATAAGGAGAGCGACTCATAATTTCATCACGGTTAAGGATTTTTTAGTGCATTGGGAGTTTTTTCACCATATAAGAGATTTCATTGTTGTGTTATCTTTCTCAATACGTATTAAGTACAACATAATGAATTAATAAGAAATAATATATTACCTTATGTAATTTTAAGAGGAAAAAAAATTTCTTACTTAATATCTAGCATTCTTCATAATTAAAAGTATTATTGGAAAGAGCCATAATAAACAAAATAAGCCTTGACATGGTGAAATAAAAAAGGTCTTCTCTACAATGCAAATGGTATTAGTATGATGAAATGAACTTTACTTTAAGAAATTAGACTTAAGATGGTGAAATTGTGAAAATCTTCCCTAAGTTGAAAAAATTGTTCGTGTAATTAAATGAGCCTTATAATGATGAATTGATCCTTAAAACGATGAAATAATACATATCTTCCTTATGGTGAAACAATGTTAGTTTGGTGAAATGAGCTCTGCATCAAGAAAATAAGCCTTTAAATGGTAATATGATAAAAGCACTCTCTATGATAAAGAAGGTATTAGTGTGTTTACATGATCCTTGCTTTAAAGAAAGAAGCCTTGAAATTTTGAAAATGGTGTTAGCATGATGAAATGAATATTAAATCGAGGAAAAGGAACCCTAAAATTGTGAAACTATAAAAGCTCTCCCTATGTGTAAGTGTAAGATTTTTAGTGACTAATATATTTATAAACTGATTGGTTGAATTTTAATTACATGTAAGATTGTATTCCATACTAGTATTACAGATACCCCATTTCTGTCCCCCTTTATTTTTTCAAAATTTTTAGAGTAGGGTAAAGGATCCTAATTTAGGAAATATAGAAAAAATATCAAAAATAAGGAAATTTAGAAAATTAAAAAAAAATTGAAAAGCTACAAATAGAAAAATTGAACAAATAGAAGATTTAGGAAATTTAGATAAATAATAGTTTTAGATAGTATAATAGAATAGAATTAAGAGAAAGGCAGTAGGCTTGGGCTTAGATTCAAATATAATCGAGACAAACCCTATCCAATTGCACATATGAACAAGACATAGGCCAATAACTTAATAGATAAGCACTTGGATATGGCATTGGGTTTAGCTTGGGATCTTGGATGCCTTTGGTCCTCTTTACCACAAAATACACATAATACATCGCTACATGTTAGGGATTCATTATGCCACATATCCTAACATGTAATGCTAGTGGATTAGGCAGTAGCTAACGTAGTGCCATGTGGCATGACATGTCAGCTGCCCCTTGCCAAGTTAGCTATCACATGTCACAGTAGGATGGTGGCACAAAGCCACTGGATGACATGGCTGATGTAGCATTATGTCAGTGCCACGTCAGCTTCTTCTCTCCCTTTCCTTTCTCTTTCTTTCCCTTTCCCACATTTTCTCTAGAATTTTCTCACACAAATGAAGCTCGTCAGTCTTCTTCAACAGCAAATTTAATCTTTCTTTTATTGTAGTTTCACTAAACTAATGGTGAATTTGCAAACTAGGCATGGCTTAGTTTTGTTTTTAACCAAAAATCTTGTACAAATTCAACTAATTACACATTAGAATTTGTATTGGAAATTAGAAAAAAGTGGGATTTGCAGGTTAAAATACATTAACACAATTCAATTTGATTGCAACTTTCCAAGCTTAATTGAGGCATTTTAAGTATAAATAGGGGAGAAGTCAATCGATTCCACACATACAGTCATCAGGAATCACTCTCTCTCTCATAATCTTTCTCTATAGCTCTCCTTCTCTCTCTCTCTCTCTATCTATCTATCTTCAATTCTCTCTCTCTCCAATCAACTTCAAGCAGCCCTACTACCATAACTAGACTCCTCTAGCTACTAGCTTTTGAACTTAACCGCAATCAACCACTGTCGTACCCCTTAGCCACACTTTTGAACCCTCTATAGTAAAACCCTAACCATTGCAATCACCTTCTCAAAACACCTCTATGACCAAAATTGGTGCTACGGTCATGTTCGTAGAACTTAAGTCCCAATACTCTTTCGAGTCGCAACCACTACCATTCAAACATGCTAACTTTATTGCTACCACCGCAACTTCCAAAACCACTAAGCTAATCTGTACTAGCCTTAGCATTTTGCCTACCCCCTAAACCCAATTGAAAATTCACAAGAACCCCTTCCCCCACTCAATTTACTGCCCATAACATCTAAAATTGCGCTTCGCTAACTACTATAGTGGAAGTTAGTGACTCAACCCAGATCCAACCAATTGAGCCGAGAATCAATCCGCTCACAACTTGAATTTACCCTAACATTCGATCCACGCGTCCAACTTTGATTTGGTTCGATCTTTTATGTTATTTTATTTATTTGTTTTTTTATTTATGTAAAATTTTTATGTAATTGTAAAACAAAAAAAAAAGTGGGAAAAGAAAAAAAAAAGGAAGAAAAAGAGAAAGAGAAAAAGAGAAGAAGAAGAGGGAAACAAGAAAAAGAAAAAAAAACTTAGTTTATTTTTATTTTTTCTTAACTTTTAAATAAAAATAAATAAAATAAAATGAAAAAAATAAACAAATAAATAATAAAGAAAATAATATTAAAAAATAAAATGTATAAATAAAATAAGTAAAAAAGTTAGTGAATAAAAATCATTTTGACACTTAGAAAAATCAATTTTCTAAAAATTAATAAAAGTAAAATTAGAACTTTCCACTAATAAAACCCTGATTTAGAGCCCTTTAAATCTTTCTTAATTGAATCCACTTAAAAACATAAACTTGACATGTCTTTAAAATTAAAACCAACCAACACATTAAAGATTTATTAAAAAAAACTACGTAGTTGAATCTCGAATAACGGATATGTAGGCACTTTTAAGGTAACATAATAAATGAAAATTTTAGCTTTTCGACTATTAGTCACTCAATTTAGTAAAAAATGAAAAAAGCTTAAACTTCTTCCAATTTAGTTTAAGTTTATCCAATTTAATATAATAGGATCCAATTCGTTAATCAACGATTAAATTTGGTTTTATAGGACAATTTTTTGAAGGGTGATTTTAAGGGATTAAATCTAAATTCAGAAAGTTAATGGTACCTGCAAGGATTTAAAAAGCTTAACCCCTAGACCCATTTTTTTTAATTCTTAAAACCCTTTTTTTTTTTAGAAATTAGTTTTTTCAAGTGGACTAGTGACTAAGTTAAATCAGTCCACCCATTTGATTTAACCTAACCCTCATTTTCCTAACTCCAACCAGGTAGTGACTCCAAAATATTTTTTAAAATAAAAAAACCAGCTTTCTTTAAACCTTAGTCGAAGGTCAATATAAAACAAGTGAGGTTGCGCAAGCTCAAGGACCTTTAGAATCCATCCTTTATGCATTCATGATATCCAGAACTGACAAATAACCAAGCAAGATGGGAATGAAATGATATAATAACTTAGAAGTTCCTTGATTTTCCTTGTAATTTTAATATGTTGTAAACATAGAATTGTCATAAATAGGTCTTGTTTACTGTAAATAATGATCTTCTTTGTAACAAAACATTTTCTTTCTTTATAATTCAGCTTGAGAAATGGCTTATTCATCCAACTCTATCCACTTCAAGGAAAGGTATGTTGATAAGCTTAACAATCTCAAGCCCATTCTAAACCAGTAGCTTCAACTCTTCAATCCAAGAGAACAAGAGACCATCACCAATAAGATCCCATCACCAACAAGATCAAGCCCACTCTATCACTTCCAAGGGTAAAAGTTGAGGTCAATCTAACCAGGGCCCCAACCAATTTTTAGGAACTCAAGGAAGTAGCTTTTTGAGTTAAGCCTTACCTATCAATCTAACGCTTGAAGAGTATACCTAATTGCTTCAAGCCCCATCTATGGAGGATATATACACTTCGAATTTGGAAGTTGACTTAGTGAACACATTTTCAAAATTCTTTAGGATCAGAATAATTGAAGTAAACAAGGTTTTGAAAAGCTATAATGGAAACTGTATCAAATTAGAAGACCTAAAAACTTAGTTCACCATTGAGCTTAGATCCAATAAATTAGGCATCTTATGTAACAATCCCAAAGACTAGGGATAGAACAAAATAAAGGCCTTTATCATAGCTACATTCAGAACTCTTCTATTCTCTAATGGAAATTTCCTCATCCATTTCAGGGTTGTTGAATTAGTAGGCTAGTTTCTTGAAGGAAAATCATATATCCTAACTCTCCTCATATAACAAATTGGAAGCCTCAATATATTAAAAGAGAAAAACAGTAATGTATTGAAGACCAACATGGTACTACTAACAGTATAGTTTGTAAGCCACATGAAGTGTTATGGGTTTGACTTGATATGAGGAGAATTTGTCCATAGTATTGATTTGATTGATTCTTTTGTCGATAAGGTCCATCACTTAGAAGAAAAGTTCACTTATTGTTGGGTGGAAGTACTACAAAATTTCTAAGTTGTTAATATCTTATGGACAGCAAGATAGAGTAACTTCAATAGGGTAATCTTAGTCTATAAAAATTACTATGCAATATCCCTAATCAAGATGAAATTATGTATAAGCTATTACCCTAACAATATGATTATACAATTCGAGGGAATTCAAGATATAGTCTACGGTACCCTACTGGATATTACGACCTTGGATTATGAAGATTTATAGATTTCGTTGCCACAAAAAATGTCCAAACTCCGGGCAATCAAATAATTATGGGAAACAAGGATTATTTTCCTAATATCAATTTAGGAGAATGGCTAGAAGAAGTAGACAAGCATAAGGTCACTAAAGAATATTTGTATGATCAACTCCATAAGGTAAGAGAGATCTAGTATCAAGCACTAAAGGTTATACAATATACACCAATTAAACCAGACTCTAAAATCAATACCTAAATGGACCAAGTACAAGATCATGTAAAAGTTATTTATGAAGAGCGCGACATGTGAGAAGACCTCTTTCGGGAATCTAGACAGCATTTCCAAACCTTAGAGCACCAATTGAGGATGACCTAAGAAAGGCTCAAGGAATTTAAGGAAGTAGATGAGCCTGGCCTAAGAAAGAGAAAGGAAGCACCAACAGAAACTAGTAAACAAAAGGATGGAACATCAGCCAAGTGCTAGAAGAATGTCTAGAAATACGAATACTTTTCTTTTTTCATAATGTATTTTCCTTTTTTTTAATCTTGTAAAAGCGAACTTCAAAAGTTCAAAAATAATAAAAATTACAATCTTGCTAGTTATTTGTCAGTTTTAGTTCTCTACATCCATGTGCCATACATCTTCGCATTCCTATACATTTCCTTATTTGTTTTTCATTCATCTCATTTCTTTAAAATATTTATGCACTAACTTGTTGAGAAGCAATCTTGAATCAAGTTGCAAAGATAGCTCTTAATCGTCAAACCTTCTAAAGAAGTTATATCCGAACTTGCTCTCAAACCAAAATGGCCAACCAAGGAAACAATAATGTTAACACCAAGAACGACAACAATAGGGTTAATTGTAAGACCCACAATCAAGTATTCGAGGTTTGGTTCATAGAATTTAGGGCGATCGAGTAAATTGTCTGATCTAGCCCAAATTTTATGATGAAGTTAGGAATATTAGTAAAGATGATCTTGTGAGTTTAGATTTAGGAAAATAAAGAATAAAATAATTAATTATTATAATATTGAATTATATGTAAATTTCCTGTTATTTATCGAAAATACGTAAAACAAGTTCCGATAACTAACAAATCAATAGAGCTAAATTATATACACACTAAAAATCATAAAATAACATAAATAATATTTAAGAGTATTTAATTATACCATATATGAGTTTACATGTAGGTGGAAATACATAAAATTACTTAAAATACGCGAAATATACCAAAATGATGCTAATTAATTAAAGAAAATTCATAAAAAATTAAGGAAAAATCAAGAAAAATAAGGAAATGTCCAAAAGTGAGGCTTGGCAACCTGAAAATTACAGAAGGAAATTAACCAATTAAATTTAGCCAAATAAAAATTCGAAAAGAAGAAGAGATAAGGCAAATATCAAGTCAAATTAATGAAGAAAAAAAATCGTCGGTAGCATTATAAATACCCAATTTTTTTAGAAGCTTATTTGGTTAATTAGGAATGTTAGAAAATTAGAGAGAACTAAAAGAGTGAGGGTTAGGGTTTAATTGAAAAATTTACAAAAAAATTGTGTAATTAGAGCTTTAGAAAGCAACACATGCCTGACGGCTACTTGGAAACGAATAGCTACCACCACACCACCCTACCCCTATAGCCCAAGGTTGTCGACACACTTGTAGCCACCACTGGTAACTGGAAGCTAATCAGCCAGGTAAGTCAAATTTTAACCTAACTTTGTTTAATTTTGTAAAAATACTAAATATCTTTAGAAAATTGCGAAATTTGGTATTATGAGGTTTTTAAGTATGTAAATTTAGCGAAAAATATTATTTTGATTTAATTATATCTAAAAATATATGATTCTTAAGAAATCATGCAAAACTTAGTATATTTCGATTTAGAAATAAATGATTTTAAGAATGTAGTTTCAGGCTCAAAATTTTTTTGTAGACTACTTAGGGGTTATAGAGCAGTGCTATGATGTCTTTTTTCAAAAATGAATTTTTAAAACTTTTAGATTTTAAAATGATGCATAAAATAGGTAATTTGAAGCTAATTATGTAATTAAATAGGTAATTACTAATTTAGTACATAATTATATGTTTTAGGATGTTAAAATCCGATGAAGTATGATATTTGTGGCATTTAGGGTATTAGATGTAATTATTAAGGTATTATGTATTAAATATGTAATATGTAAAAATGGTAAATTTTAAGTTAATTGTGTAATTTAGAGTAATTAGGTATAAATTTTGATTTAAGATGAATTTAGATATTTTGAGATGTTAATTGATATTGAGGAATGACATTTAAGGTGATAGGAATGTTAGATATGTACATTATAGACAGATTTGGTGATAATGTGTAATATGTAAGTATAAGAAACTAATAAGTAGGAAAATATTAGGTCAAAATTGATATTATAATAATAATAGAAATATATAATAAATCTAGTAGGAAACTTAAATTTAGGTGTTTATATGAAATATGTAAAAATTTCTCACATCGAGAGTAAATTCGATAGTCAAGTTAGGATAAGCGGTATACCGTACAAATTAAAATACTGATTAGGAGTTAAATATGAATTTAAAAAACCTGAAAATAATGTAATTAATTTCAAATTATGGGTCGAAGTGAGTTTCTAGGGTTTGCATATAAAACTATACTCAGAAACAGAATAAAAACATAATTTAGAAATTGATTCGAAAACTAAACTAGAACTTAAGCATAAATAAAAAATAATTGTAAAAGACTTGAAAACCTAAATAAATAGGTATATTAAATTCTAAACAAAAGATAACAATAAGTATTATAGGATAAAACTAATCTATGATAATTATGTGAAAATTGAAATAACGTTTATATGTTTATATTATAGGGATTATTGGTGATGGCTAGTGTAAGTAATACCTTGAGTGAGCAAGCAAGGAGTTTAATACATTATTGTATTTTGGAGTACTAATTTGTAAGTACTATAAGGCTTGAAATTGTATTTGATTGTGTTTGTTATATAGTTAACTATGCACATGTGCTTATTTCTAAGTTGATGATGTGAATCCGGATTATTGCTTTAGCTTGTATTTGTATGAATTGTTTGAAATGATTGAACACTTGAAACCAAATGTAATTATATATATGATTTGAAATTCTAAATTGGACAAGCATAACAACCCATTAGGGGAAACTTAGCGTTTTTCAACCAAATATCAACCGGTTCAAAAGGGATAGTGCTAGATAGCATAATTGGTTCCTTCTTCATCCTTAGTCCAACTAAGTGACAATGAGGGGGTTTGAAGAGGGTAAGGGCAATGGTTTGAAGGTAGTCATGGGAGGAGCAGTGTCTAGTGCGAACCGAGACCAAGAACAAATAAGGTCGATTACTGGATAGGTTCAAGCTTATAGAAAGCTTGAAAAAAAGTTAACGAGGAAAGGTACAAAAAGAGTTATAAAGACAAATGGAATAGTAAGCAAAAACTCACGAACAATTCCAAAGGATATGATGCACCAAAAAATTTTCTAAAGACTAACGGTACTATTTGATATGACGTATGAATTGGTCCAATGAGGTTACTCGCCACCAAACCTTGCTTAAGGGAAGGATAAGAGTGATGCCAAGAGTAAACAAGCAGTGTTTACATAAGGAAGAAAATACTAAAGTGTATTAAAGATAATCTGATATGTTATAACTATAAGTACAAGAATATTTATACTCGTAAGTTAGGGCAACTTGCCCAAAAGGAAAAAGACAATAAGGACATTTCCTAAAGAAGCAATATACATGATACAAGAGAATAAAAATGAATATACAAGAAAATCAATCATTAGTGCTACAGATTCTCCATACGATATTATATACGTGGCAATACTGCATTGGCAAGGTTGTTAGGAGGAGTAGACAAAAGGTATGGACGGGTGGGCTTGTCTAAACAGGAATAGCCTAGTCAATTTGGATTATCTGTTTCTCGGCCCCTTAGCAAAGATGATGCCCAATGATTAGTTGGCTCAATATTAAAGTAGTCATCATCTCGGCATAACGTAGAATAAAGAGCAGTCATTCAGTGCGGCATGTGACTCTGCAAGTAAGTACTCAGCTTCGGCCTCAGTAGGGGTTAGTTGGAACATAAGGATTCGTCGTGCTAGCCCTTCTAGTCCTTAGGCTCAGCTATGGGTTAAAGGTCCCGTAGCTTGATTCCCATCAATGTCTCTATTGTACAAGCTTGAGTTTAGTCATGAGCTATTGCATTAAATGGAAACTCTTTAACTCAGATTAGAGCGAGTGCAATTTCTCTAATCTTATAATAGGCCGAACAATGTTATGGCATTTGCTTGTACATGCATAGCATCTAACTAATTTAGTTGATAACCTTGCTTGTGTTTGATGTATAGTTTTAAGTCTCAGTCCTAAATTACTGAGCTGTGGTTATTCACATCTTTATAGATATTTATTGCAAGTTCTAATTAGAAAGCGGTTTATCTTTATCTTGAGGCTAACAACTGCTGGATCCTAAAGAGTGAGGAAATACATCTGAAGAATAGGTATATCTTTAAGATCTTAGCTTTTATTTAAAATCTTTCATTTTCAAATAATATATTACTTAGGAAGTATAGGACAATGAAACCCTGCAAACATTATTTGTAATACTTGAATCCCAGTATATATATATATATATATATATATATTCATACTTTCTTAGGTAAATCACTTATTTAAGTTATGAAATGTTTACTTCAAAGCGAGTTAGTCGTAGATACTTTGTGTAAATCAGGTCTAAGTTAGCGGTTGTATGGTGAACTTGTTTCTTAGAATGGTTTACACAGCAGAACTGTTACGACTCTGTCGCTTTAGGGCATAACGCCAACCCAAAAGTCATCGATCCTACTGAGCTGAGATTCTGCTCTTTGGAATGAATAGTGAGAAAGATTACAGATCAACTGAGCTTTTTTACTGATAGCATCACTTTACTCAAATCCATAGCACCATTAAACGAAGAAAGGTCCAAAGCCTGATATGGAAAAAATGCCAAATCCCTACCCTTAGAAGTAGAAGAATCCTATCCTAAAGTCAACTAGGCCTTTGAATCTTTTGAGATAAAAGGGGTTTATCCGAAGGTCAACTCGACTTTCGAGCCCAACGCTTACTCATCCCTAATCAACCTAAAGCCCGAAGCTGACCAAGATAGATTAAAAGAGTTAGAGAAGCAATTAACCTAATAGATCACTAAGAAAATGAAAATGCTTGAAGGATATGATGGTTTCAAATAGGTTGGTATTACAAACTTCTCAACTCATGACTATAGAAGCTTTCCTGAAAAATTCAAGGTACTTGACTTTGAGAAATATAATGGGACCGACTACCCTAAATTGCACACTGGATTGTATGTATGAAAGATAAGCAAGTACGTGCAATATGATCTACTCATGGTGCAAACTTTTCAAGATAGCTTATCAAGCCTTACTTTGACTTGATATACCCAATTAGATATGAATTAGGTAAACACGTGAGAGTAGCTGGCTAGGGTGTTCTATGAACAATATAAATTCAATGTTAAAGTGGTACCAACTATGATGAACTTAGTTGCCCTGAAAAAGAGGTACAATGAATCATTCAAAGAATATGCTCAAAGGTAGAGTTCCTTAACTGCTAGGGTATCCACCCCAATGACCGAGAAAGAATTAACTTCAGCTTTCATCAACGCTTTTGAGAGACTCTACTTCTCTCACTTGATCGGGCAAGCCTCCTCTAGTTTTGTAGAGGTAGTAACAGTAAGGTGCCGAATAGAAGTGCCATCTCTTTTGGCAAGTTGCAAGAACCATCCAACGAAAGATCACCCTTTGTTAAACTCACCCAAAAAAGCTACTGTTGGCATGATTAATTCAAACACCAAGCCAATGCCTAAGTCTCTTTTAGGGCAAATCCTCTACCAACTCAGCAATAGTTCAGAGGCCAACCATAAGTCAATAAGGCCCTAAGTCAATTCACTAAGATACATGTTCCTTTCAATTAGATCCTTGAAAAACTAAGAAAGGATAATCTGCTCCATTTTAAGCCTCCCAATGAAAGGTATAAGCCAAGAGTTTTTTATCCCAATGCAAGGTCTCAATATCATCTAGGATAGGTAGGCCATTCAAATGGCTAGAGACTAATAAACAAGATTCAAGACTTAATAGACAAAGGCACAATCCAGCTAGACTTCATGGATGCTTAAGTTCCAAACGTTAACAACAACCCTTTACCTAACTACGACCCCATCATTAACATGATATTTAACGACTCAAATCCTGCTATTAAAATAATCGATACCAATCGAGAGCCTAGGGTCTATAAATTCTACAAACAAGAGGTAAAGCAAGTTCTAAAGACTAAAAGGTATACCTTCCATGTACCCTTAGCCCTTGAAAATTACAAAATTGCCCCTTCCAATTATCAAGTAGTAAATGAAGAGAAATCAAGTTCACTAATAGGAGCAATGACCTACTAAGGTAGAATTAATGACCCAAAAGAAGACATGAAAAAGAAGAATGTACTGGAAGAATCAAGTAACAAACCAAATAAATACAAAGAAGGATTTTTTGCCTTCACAAAAATGATTAAGTTAAGTGAGTACAAAGTAATGGATCAACTGGCTAAAACTCCAGCACAAATATTACTTATGAGCTTGTTAAAGGCTTTTGAACCATATAAGGAGGCTCTATTCCAAACTCGAATGGAAGTTAAAGTCCTTTATGAAATATCAGTTAAAAAGATGGGATCAATCGCCAACTCCATCCTCACAATGGATCAAATTTAAATGTTTAAAAAAGATAAAGTCAAGATAACATTCATTACAACTTGGGGTACATTTTGCTATAAAGTGATGCCTTTCGGACTAAAAAACGCCAGGGCAACTTATCAAAGAGCCATGGTTGTAATCTTTCGTGACATGATGCATAAAGAAGTTGAAGTAGATGTCGATGATATGATTGCAAAATCCAATGAAGGAGAGAATCATACGGATAATTTGAGGAGATTGTTTGATAGGTTAAGAAGATTCCAATTGAAGCTCAACCTATAAGAGTACATCTTTGGAGTAACTTCAGGGAAATTATTAAGGTTCATAATCAGGCAAAGAAGCATCAAAGTGGACCATGATAAAGTCAAGGCAATAATCGACTTACCCCCTCCACGTACACTTTAAGAAATCAAAGGCTTATTGGGCCACTTAAACTACATAGCTCAGTTCATATTTCAACTTACAGATAGATGTTGTCCCTTGTTTAAGTTGCTGAAAAAGAGCGCCAAGATAAACTGGGACAAAGAATGCAAGCAAGCCTTTAAAATGATTAAGGAGTACCTTATGAACACTTCAATTTTAGTAACACCAAAACCTGGGAACCCTTTATTTCTAGACCTTATAATAAATGGGGTATATGCTCAATCAAAAGGATGAGGAAGAAAAAGAACGGGCCATATACTACTTGAATAAGAAGTTTATTGAAGGGGAACATAAGTATTCAAAAATTGAAAGAACATGTTGTGCTTTGGTCTGGGTAATGCATTGACTCAAACAATACACGCTCTATTACCAGATTGAATTGATGACTCAACATAATCCCCTAAAGTACTTGGCAAATAAACCGACCTTAATTGGCAGAATTTTAAAGTAGCAAATATTAGTATTAGAGTTCGACATTATGTACATGAATCGAAATTCAGTTAAGGGGTAAGCTCTAGCAGATCGGTTAGTAGAAAATCCCTTTAATGATACCCCCAAGAGGTATAAGTCAAATTCCTCAATGAAGATATCTTAGTAACTGAAGGAAGTTCTGATGAAGAAAAGGATGATGAACCACCAAAGTGGAAGATGTTCTTAGATGGAGTTGATCACGTATTTGAGTGTGAAATTAGGGCAATACTCATATCCCTTGAAGGCACGTTGTTCCCTATAGTTATAAGGCTCATTTTTCTATACACCAATAATATTGCTAAATATGAGGTATGTGTCATAGGACTCAAAATGGCCTTAGATAAAGACATTCAAGAATCAGACGTATATGAGGATTCTTCACTCATTATCGACCAAGATCAAGGAGAATACAAGATGAAGGATCCTAAATTGGTACCTTATCACTAGTACTTGATTGAATTAATGGAGAAATTCAAAGAAATTACTTTCGCTCATGTACCGAGGATACATAATCAATTCGCTGATGCATTAGCCACTCTTGCATCTATGGTCTAAATATCCAATAGAGTTAAAATTTAGCCTCTCACCATTGACATTAAAGAAAAGCTTACCTTCTATCTAGCAATTAAGAATATACATGACAAAAAGCCTTGGTACCATGATATTAAAATGTTCCTACGATAAGGCACATACCCTAAAAAAGCTGAGAAAAAGCATATAAAGGCAATTAGGAGTTTAGCTGCCCAATTCTTAGTATGTAAGTGCACATTGTATCGATGATCTTTTGATGATATACTTTTAAGGTGTGTAGATGACAAAGAGGTTAAGATTTTGATGAAAGGAGTATACGAAGGAGTATGTAGCCCTTATATGAACGGTTACATACTGGCTAAGAAAATTATGAGACTAAGGTATTACTAGTCAACAATGGAAGACGATTATATCAAATATGTCAGACATTATCACTTATGCCAAGTTTATACAAATAAGATAAATGCCTCGCCTTAGGAATTACACATAGTCTCTACGCTATGGCCTTTTTCAATGTGGGGAATATACATCATTGGCCCGATTATTCATAAAGCATCTAATGGGCATCACTTTATACTAATCACCATCAACTACTTCAATAAATGGGTTGAGGCTTCATCTTACTCAAGCGTTACTAAAGGGGTAATAGTTAAGTTCATCAAGAGAGATATCTTGGCTCGATACAAGACTTTAGAAACAATCATCATCAATAATGGCACTAATGTCAACAATAAGCTTATGTCAGAGTTATGCCAACAATTCAAGATCATCCATAGAAATTCTACACCTTATCAACCTTAGACGAATGGAGCTATTGAAGCAGCCAATAAAAGCCTCAAAAGAATCGTCGAAAAGTGGCTATTACATATAAGGGTTGGCATGAGATGTTTCCAGTCGCACTCATGGCTTATCAAACTTCCATAAAATTGTCGATTAGGGCAACACCTTACTCTTTGGTATACAACACTAAAGTGATATTACTAGTAGAGGTTGAGATCCCATCTCTCAAAGTACTATCAGAAACCCAGTTGGACGAAGCCGATTAGGTAAACAAGCGCATCAAGCAGCTAAATTTGATTGATGAGAAAAGATTGATAACCTTTGTGTCATAATCACTGTTACCAACAAAGAATGACTCAGGCTTTCAACAAAAGGGTACGGCCCTAAAACTTTAAAGAGGGCTATATGGTATTGAAAAAGGTTCTCCCTAATGCATAAGATTCCAAAGGAAAATTTGCTTCTAATTCCGGAAGCCCTTATGTTGTGAAGTGAGTATTATTAGGAGGGGCTTTAATTTTGTTCTAGATAGATGGTTCGAAATTAAGAGATCCAATAAATGTTGTTGCTGTAAAGTTGTACTTCCAATGAAAAATAAATGGAAACTTTTACTCTGAACACGAAAATGCCAATCATCTTGAATATTACTGTGACCTAATTTTCATTCTTTATAAGCAAAGTTGGTATCCCTAGCAGTTGTCGACATTGGAATCATCACTATCCTTCTTCCTGCTCCATCAAAAGGTCCAACTCCCTTACCTCATTTAATTGAACCCATATACTGAAAGCAGGAGAGAAGTTGAAAAGTGAGATATAAAACATTAGTAATTAAGAAAACTCTTTAAAATACTTTATTACAGATTGATCCCCCTCGATGGGGAGTTTTATTGACTATTTTTTAGGGAAAAGTGAAACTTGGATGATTTATCACCTCACGGAAAATATTTAATAATAAGAGATGAGACAAATCAATTGAAAAGCAAGTGTAGGACGTTTTGTGTCAGGCTAATTTTTGTGACCTCTCAAAAAAGGCTAGGGTGTTTCAGGTTTGAAGTCATTTCGAAAAATGAGTCAGTTGGTTTTGATAGGACTTTTCAAAGAAAGATTTGGCAATTTGGACGCTATCTGCAAGACCAAGCAAGTACTTCCATATAATGTTAGCACATTGGTTTTCGAACATTGCATTTAGACTACATCTCCTTAGATAATAGCCAGTATTTGCAATTATTTCTCCCGATAATCTTTTAAGTAGAGTTTTTAGGGTATTTAACCTTTGTACAATCTTCTAATCCCTAGCCAACTCATAGAGCACTATCTTACCTTTGATCCATTCATCTTTTTCTCGCTAGCTCTTAAAGCGTTGTCCCGTTGGCTATCTATTCTTTTTAGGGTTCTAGTTAGCTCATAGAGCACTATCTCGATTTACTACCTTAAGGATTAGCGACCCATAAGGTGCTCTTCCTCACCAATTTGTTTTAGTAAGCCCATAAGACGCTTCTCTTCATTAATTTGTTTTAATGAGCCCATAGGCCACTTCTCTTCACCGGTTTCTTTTAGCGAGCCCATAGAGCACTTTTCTTCACTAATTTTTTTTAGCAAGGCCATAGGGTACTTTTCTTCACCAATTTCTCTTAGCATGCCCATAGGGTGCTCTTGCTCACCAATTTCCATTAATAAGCCCATAGGGCACTGCTCTTCACCAATTTCCATTAATAAGCCCATAGGGCACTACTCTTCACCAATTTCCTTTAACAAGCCCATAAGGTGCTTCTCTTCAGCAATTTCTTTGAGCGAACCCATAAGGTGCTTTCCTTTACCAATTTCTCTCAAACGAGCCTATAGGGTGCTTCCTTCCATTACTTATTCTTTTTAACGAGCCCATAAGGCAATTCTTTTAAGCTAATATAAGGTTATTAATCTCCTAGAAACACTCATGCCTAAGTTAGTGAGCTTAGAAGGGTACGACTAAGTTTCTCTTCAGTCGATTCTAATTTAAGTTTGCTAGTCCCTTAGAGATGCTTCCACCTAGGTTAGCGAACCTAGAAGAACATAACCAGGTTTTCTAAATTGATTCCAATTTAGGGTTGTTAATCCCCTAGAAACACTCCTACCTAGATTAGTGAGCTTAGAAGAACACAATCAGGTTTTCCAAATCTATTCCAATTCAAGTTTGCTAGTCCCCTAGAAACGCTCCTACCTAAGTTAGTTAGCTTAAAGTAGTATGACTAGGTTTCTATCAAATCAATTCCAATTTAAGGTTGCCAGTTCCCTAAAGATGCTCTTACCTAGGTTAGTTAGCTCAAAGCAGCATGACCGGGTTTCTCTCAAATCGATTCCACTTTAGGTTTGCTAGTCCCCTAGAGATGCTCTCATTTAGGTTAGTTAACTTAAAGTAGCACGATTGGGTTTCTCTTAAATCGATTTCAATTTAGGATTGCTAGTCCCCTAGAGAAGCTGCCACCTAGGTTAGTTAACTTAAAGTAGCACAACTAGGTTTCTCTCAAACCAATTCCAATTTAGGGTTACTAGTCGCCTAGAGATGCTCCTGCCTAAGTTAGTTAACTCAAAGTAATACGACCAGCTTTCTCTCAAATCGATTCAATTTAGGATTACTAGTCCTTTAAAGACACTCTTACCTAGGTTAGTCAGCTTAAAAGGGTATGATCAAGTTTTAAATTGATCTTTCTAGCCAACTCCTAAGGTGCTAAACCTTTCTAAACTTTTCTACCATTCATTAAATCCCTAGTAGACTAAACTTATGTTAGCTAGCTAGTTTTAGCGCTTCTTAGGACAAATTCCACCCTTAGGGAAAAAATGGTGTCTCTTTTGTCTTTATTGTAAGGTTTTACTTAAACTTCACTACAAATAAAGACAGCTGTAGACACCTTATTTCTATTCACCTTTATTTTTTCAAAATTTTTAAGATAAGCTAAATGGTTCTAATTTCAAAAATATAGAAAAATAAGGAAATGTAGAAAATTCAAAAAAAAAAGTTGAAAAGCCACAAATTGAAAAATTGAAAAAAAAGAAGATTTAGGAAATTTAGATAAATAATAGCTTTAGATATTAAATAGAGTAGAATTAAGAGAAAGGTGTTAGGTCTAGGCTTAGATTCAAATCTAACCTAGGTAGACGCTATCCATATATTTAATTTAATTGAACATATAAACAAGATATAGGCTAACGACCTAATGGATAAACAATTGGATATAGCATTGGGTTTAACTTGGGATTCTAGGTTCAAACCTCACTAAAGGCATAAAAATGTCTTTTGTTCTTTTTACCACAAAACATACACAATACATTACCACGTGTCAAGGGTTTACTATGCCACTTGTCCTGACACGTGGCGCTCGCAAATTAGGCAGTAACTGATGTGGTGCCACATAGAATTGCATGTTAATTGGCCCTTGCCATGTCAAGTGCCACATGTCACATGGCTACCGGATGACATAGCTGATGTGATGCCACGTCAGGGCCATATCAACCCTCTTCTCTCCCTTTCCTTTCTCTTTTTCATCCTTTCCTGCATTTTCCTTAGAATTTTCTTGTGCAAACCAAGCCTATTGGCCTTCTTCAACAACAAATTTAATCCTTCTTTTATTGTAGTTTAACCAAATTAATGGCGGATTTGCAAACTAAACATGACTTAGTTTTGTTTTTTACCAAAATCCAGTCCATATTCAACCAATTACACGTAAGAATTTGGATTGGAAAGTGGAAAAAAGTAGGATTTATGGGTTAAAGTGCATTAACATGATTCAATTTGATTTCAACTTTTCAAGCTTAACTGAGTCATTTTAAGTATAATTAAGGGAGAAATCAATCGATTCCACATACACAATCATCAGGAATCACTCTCTCTTACACAATCTTTCTCTATTGCTCTCTCTCTCTCTTTATCTCTCTCCAATCAACTTCAAGCAACCCCACTACCATAACTAAACTCCTCTAGCTACCAGCTTCGGAACCTAACCATGATCAACCATCGCCATACCCCCTAGCCACGCTTTTGAACCTACCATTAGTCACTCAATTCAATAAAAAATGAATAAAGCTTAGATTTCTTCCAATTTAGTTTAAGTTTATCTAATTTAATAGAATAGGATCCAATTCGTTAACCAATGATTGAATTTCATTTTGTAGGATAATTTTTTGAAAGATGATTTTAAGGAATTCAATCTAAATTTAGAAAGTTGATGATACCTGTAAGGGTTTAAAAAGCTTAACCACCTAACCCTTTTTTTTTAGTTCTCAAAACCATTTCTTTTTTTTAGAAATTTTTTTTTTTTAAGTAAACTAGTGACGAGGTTAAATTAGTCTACTCAATCAATTTAACCTAACACTCTTTTCTTAACTCCGATTGGGTGGTGACTCCAAAATATTTTCAAAAATAAAAGAATCAACTTTCTTTAGACCTTAGTCAATGGTTAGTATTAAATGGGTAAGATTTAATATTAATTAGTTTAAAGATGACTAATTTATAAAACTAGGAAGAAATCAAGCTCGGCAAGTATGTAATTGCATGAAATTTCTTATTTAATCTTATGCATGAATAAAATTATATGATTAAAAATATTGTTTAAATATAAGATTATGATGGTATACTTTTGTGTTTGATGTAAGTCGACATATAAAATAATATTTCCTTAATCACATATCTAAAGAAGGGAACAAACATGATAAACACCTAAAGTTTGACTAAAGTCCTACAAATTTGTTGCTTAAAGGTATGAAACTCCCATTGGAGCCATTCATATGTGTTAATGATAATTTCTCAATGACCTTGTTTTGAATACTTGTCTTAAAATAGTAAAAGTAGCATTAGTGTAACAAAATTGACCTTGCTTTAAAGAAATAGGCTTTAAAATGTTGAAAACGGTGCTAATGTGGTGAATTGAACCTTCCATTGTTGAAATGAGCTTTGGAATGGGGAAATAGTAAAATCCTTCTCTATGGTGAGAAAATGTAATTTTTTGGAAAGATAAACTTAATTCCAAGAAGGTGAGCCTAAAAATGGAAATAACAATATGAGTATGGTGAAATTAGCCTTAGTTTAAAGAATCAAACATTTATTTGATGAAATAATGAACTCTTTGTTGGTGTTGGTGTAGTTAAATAATTCTTAATTCAAAGAAATGGACTATGAAATGATGAAATAATAAAAAACCTTTTCTTTGGTGAAAAAGCCATCAATATGGTGAAATGAGTTATCAAATAGTGAAAACAATTATTATAATGAAACATGTTTTGCATCAAGGAATTAAGTCTTGAAATGATGAAAATAATCATAATATGGTAAAATAAACCTTGCTTCAAAGAAATAAGCTATAAAATGGTCAAAACGATGCTGGTGTGGTGAAAAAAGGTATTTCTATGGTAAATAAGCTTTGCTTTAATACAATGAGATTAGAAATGATGATAATGATGATGATGATGATGATGGTATTAGTATGGTAAAATGAGTTTTACTTCAAAAAACAAAATCTTCATATGGTGAAATAGTAAAATCTCTCCATATAGTGAAGTAGGTAACATTGTGGTGAAATTAGCATTATTTCAGGAAAATAATCAAATGGTGAAAATTGCATTAACATGGTGAAACAAGCTAAGCTTTGAGGAAGCAAGACTTGAATAATGAAAACAATGTTTGTTTGGTGACATGATTCTTGATTCAAGGAAATAAGTTTTGAAATGATCCTCAAAACATAGTTCATTTTACCATATTAGATGCATTTACATCATTAAGAGGATGGTTTTTACCATTTTAAGGGTCATTTTCTCGATGGATAGTCGATTTTACCACAAAAATATTAATTTCATCATTTCAACGCTCATCACTTTAAAATAAGGCTTATTTAACCATATTCAGCACATTTCCACAATTTAGAGAATTATATTGTTAAAGTAAGCCTTATTTCACTAAACTAATATGGTTTTCACAATTTGAAAACTTGTTTCTCATTTCACCAAACTAATGTTGATATCGCCATGTCAACGCAAGGTTCATTTTACCAATATGTACATTTTCACCGTTTAAATGCCTATTTCTTGAAAGTAAACCTTATTTCATCATACCATTACTATTTTTACCATTTTAAGTTTATTTTCCTAATAAATGACTCATTTTACCAAAGTAACGTTATTTCATCATTTCAATACTCGTTCCCTTGAAATATAGTTTGTTTCACCATATTAAACACATTTTCACTATTTAAAGGCTTAATTCACCATAGTAATATGGCTTCTACTATTTTAAGGATCATTTCCCCAATGAATGACTCATTTCACCATATAAATAGAGAATTGATGATTCCAATACTCATTTCAACAAGACATGGTTCATTTAACTATATTAGATGCATTTTCTTTCAACACTCATTTCCTTAAAATAAGGCTTATTTCACCATACTAATCATATTTTTACCATTTGAAGGCTAATTTACTTGAAGTAAGCCTTATTATATTCACTAATATAGTTTTTATTGATCCAAGCTCATTTCCTTAATGAAAGACTTATTTCACTATGCTAACACCAATTTCATTATTTCATGGCTCATTTCCTTAAAATAAGGTTCATTTCACTATACTATCCATCATCTCGCCATTTGAAGGCTCATTTCCTTGAAGTAAGTCTCATTTCATCACACTAATATAATTTTTAGCTTATCTCACCATTTCACAACTCATTTCTTCAATGGGTAGCTCATTTTACCATATTAACACTGATTTCACCATTTTAAGGCCAATTTTTCAAAAATGTTATTTCGTTATACTAATCATATTTCTACCATTTTGAAGGTTTTTTTCTTGAAGTAAGCCTTATTTCACTATACTAATACATTTTTCATCATTTCAAGGTTCATTTTCTTAAAATAAAGCTCATTATATCATACTAGCCATATTCTTATCATTTGAAGGTTTATTTTCACCAGGTAAGCTTTATTTCACCATATTAATACACTTTTCTCCATTCTAAGGCTCATTTCATTACACTAAAGTTACTTTCAACATTTCAATGCTCATATGCTCAAAATAAGGCTTATTTTATCAAACTAATTGCATTTTCATCATTCAAAAGCTTATTTCATCGAAATACACCTTATTTGACCATAGTAACACAGCTTTCACTATTTCAAGGTTCATTCTTCCAATGGAGGCTCATTTCATTGAACTAATATTTATTTTACCGTTTAGAAGTTTATTTTCTTAAAGTAAGGCTCATTTCACCATATGAGCAGTATTATCACCATTTGAAGACTTATTTCCTTGAAATAAGCTTTATTTCACCACACTAATATAGTTTTCATCATTAAAAGGCTCAAACTAATGCAAAATTATTATTTTAAGGCTCATTTATTCAAGATAAGCGTCATTTCACCATAATAACCATATTGTTACCATTCGAAAGCTTATTTGCTTGATACAAGCATTATCCTACCACACTATTATAGTTTTTATTAGTCTATAGCTCATTTCCCTAACAAAATACTCATTTCACCATAGTAATAATAATACCAATTTCACCATTTTAAGACTTATTTCTTGAAAATAAAACTCATTTCATTATACCGAAGACATTTTCACCATTTAGAGACTTATTTTTTCAAAGTGAGCTTATCTTACTATACTAATATGTTTTTTCACCAATTTAAGGCTCATTTCCCTTATATAAGGTTCATGTTACTATATTAATCCTAATTTTACCATTTTAAAGTTTATTTTATCAAAATAAAGCTCATTTCACCACATTAGTCTCCTTTTTTTTTCTTTTTCTTTTTTTTTTTTACCATTTTAGGGCTCATTTTGCCTCATTAACACCTTATTACACTATACAAATACATTTTTCATCGACCAAAGGCTCATTTCCTTAATGTAACGCTCACTTTGCCACATTAATGTCGAATTCACTATTTTAAGATTCATTTCATTAAAATAAAGTTCATTTTACCATACTAGCTATATTTTCATCATTTTGAGACATATTTCCTCAAAGTACACTTAATTCCCCCATATTAATATAATTTTCACCATTTTAATTCTCATTTCTCAATGGAAAGCTCATTACATCACTTAATACCACTAGAAGGCTATTTTCACCACGAGAAGGCTCATTTCCTTAAAATGTGGTCCATTTCAACTTACTAATGGCATTTTCACCATTGGAGGTTTTTTTTTTTTTAAGTAAAACTTATTTCACCACATTAACATAATTTTCACCACTTCAACGCTTATTTCACCACATTAACATTGATTTCACTATTTAAAGGCTTATTTCCTCAAATATGGCTTATTTCCTCAAATATGGCTCATTTATGGCTCATTTCACCATACAAGTTGCATGTTCGCTATTCAAAAACTTATTTCCTCGAAATAATCCTTATTTTACTAACATGATTTTCACCATTTCAAGGCCAATTAGGATAATTCCCTAATGAAAGGATCATTTCACCAAACTAATGCTAATTTTACTACAACAAAGCTCATTCCCTCAAAATGAGGCTCATTTTACTATATTAGTCTTATTTTCATCATATGGAGATTTATTTTGTTAAATAAGCTTATTTCACCAAATTAATACAATTTTCACCATTTCAAAGCTAATTTCCCTAATGGTAGATGCATTTCATCATTCTAATGCCAATTTCATCATTTGAATGTTCATTTCCCCAAAATAAGGCTTGTTTCACCAAATTAGTTGCATTTTTTTCATTTGAGAGCTTTTTTTTTAGAAGTAAAGCCTGATTTCACTAATACAATATTCACTTGATAATGTAGCTTGCTATAGTTTTTTCAAATACTTAAGCATCAAAACATTCTCACACTTTAATCTAATTGATATATCAATTAGCCGAAATAAAACCAAGTGTTTCACTATTAAAGTTAGCTCTATCAATACTAAGGTAGAAAAAAGAATGTAAATGATTAGTGTAAATCAACTTATCAACTAGTGTAAAGGACTTCATTGGCACTAGGTCATGTAAAAATGGTTGACTTTAAAGATGACCATAAGTTTCTTATTAACATATACAATTTTGAAGCTTGTCATTTCAATTTGGCTTGGTGACTTGACTTTTCATATGTTAGCATACATGTCTCAACCTAGTAAGTTTATTTTCACATTCTTACTACTCATATACTTAACAACTCTATATGTTACCTTACACTTTAAATATAAATGAAAAATTTACAAGAATTATATGTAGGAAATAATCGTTTAGCATTGATTTTGTAAAAGAATTTCATTTGACAATATATTCTTCAATAATTATAAGAGGAGCATTTAAAACTATTATGAACATCCACAAAGAAAGCATAAGTAAACTTAAATTGCTTTGCATATGAAGCTAAAAGGCATCAGTGTCTCCTCCTATTGAATAGCTTCATCTAGCTTCTCACCATAAAACCACCAATCTTAAGTTATAACAATATGAATGTAGATGATGCTAGAGTAGTTGTATAAGATTACCATTTGATTTTCTATTGATAAGTGTACTTGTAATAGATTATGCTACTTATGAAAGCAAGGACGAATCACTCTATAGTCATAAAGAGCATTAATGAAAATAATTACAATGATTAGGTCATGTCTCAATAATCATAAGTAGAGCATTAATGAAAAAAACTACAATGACCAACTCATGTGCTCACTAACCATAAGTAGATATCTTCTAAGAATTCCATAAAAAGTTAATAGGAGGAGTTACTCAACATCTTTAGTTTGGACTTATTTCAATTGCTAATGTGTACAATCAATTATATGAAAAATGTTATCTCATTGTAGTTCACACCAAGCCTTGAAAGAATAAAGGTGAAAAAGAGATAAATAAAATCTAAGAGTAAGATTAATATATGTTGCAAATTCATCTCAATTGCATCATAGCTTATATTAAGCATCATAATCCAATCTAAGTCTATTATCATGTCAACACTAAAAACAAAAATTCCTAAAGAATTTAATCCATTTACTAAATTAACCACATAAAATAGCCCTTCTATAAATAAAAGAAGTAAGGTATATATTGCCTAACGAATGCCAAGACTAGAATTCTAAAAGCACATTTTATAGTACTAATTTTCCTTGGTTATGAGCAACATAAGCCTTTTATATACAATAACTTCTACGGTTATTAGCTTATTAATTAAGACATAAGAACATTAACATGAATATGAAGACAAAATGAGGTATACATATATTCAAAAGAAAAGTTAATCCAATTTACAAAAGACTTAATCTATGAGAAATGCAAATTTTGAATTCATTACTTATGCTCTTTAGAGTAAGGCTTAAATTTGGACTAGCAAATAATAACTAGAAAATTGTAAATAGAGGAGAAGTGTATGATCTTAGAATTGTAAGTGGTCTATACGCAGATCATGACTAATTTGATGAAGGCATAATATTTTCAAAAGAAATATAATACAAATTTTATGACTAATATAAAATATAACATAGTTTATAAATTTTATAAAAGTACTGAAACAAGGTTTTATAAATGATGCAAGACATGCCAAAAGCTATGAAAGTGAAGATCTCTTGAACATAGTTATATAATTTGCATAAACAAAAGAACATAATTGATATGAGGCAAGCGCACCTATCAGTTTTAATATAGCAGATGTGAGTCCGAGTCGATCCCTCAGAGATTTTGAGTACTAATATTAACTTTAGCTTTATTATCTAACCGAAAAATTGTGAAAGTTTGAATTAATTAAAAATACTGAAATTAACAATTAAACTACTTATGAGACTTAATTACGCAAATTAGAAAGCAATAAATTACAAACGACTTCAAGTATGCAATAATGTATTTAGGAATTATTTCCCCTAGTGTTTAACATATAACCTTTTTAAAATATATCCAATTCAATTTCTATTATTTTTCACTGGAGGGATTCACAATTAAAGCTAATATCTTTCTCAAGCATATTAACCCTAATCCTAAATTATTTACCGGAATCTCTTCACTTAGTAATATAATTTAGAATCGCATTAACGTGTAATGAATTCCCATGCAAACAGTCAACTTTCCGGAAGAAACATGTATCTTATCTCTAAGTATACGTGTAATTCTCTTCAATTATGCCTAGATCTAATTACACATGCAATTTCTCAATTAACATGCATAATATCATATGTTGATACTCTAAAATTATCAATCCATAATTAACGACATAATTGAATCAAGAAAAGATAGAAACTTTATTGAAATTATAATTCAATCCAAAGGTTACATGAAACCCTAGATTTCATAATCCTAAATACTCTAATTCTAAGCTATCATAACGAATCTAAAAACGAGTTTCATAAAAAACGTAAAATAAAGTATAAAAACCCCTCTTGATTTGATGAACAATCTCTCTAATCTTGAAATTGATGTCATTCTTGTTTCTTGATTAATGTTCTTTTCCAATCTCCTCTCTTCTATTGTGTCTCTTGTTTCTGTAATGTCTCTCTTTTTTCTTTTAAAACCCTAATATGTCTTTTTATAGTGTATCAAAAAGATTTTGTTTTCGTCACCCGACATGGCCTGGGACACGACCGTATCCCCAGGTCGTGTAACTTTCTACACTTAGGTAAATTTTCTACATAACTTCAAAAATTCATAACTTTTTCGTTTGAACTCGGAATTGAGTGAAACTTGATTCATTTTCTTCGTTTTCGAGCCTAAAACGCGTTTAAACATTGAAATCAACATTTTACTCAATTAAGTATCAATTTCTTTAAATAAAACCAAAAATGTGCGGAAAATACTATAAAATCACCCTATGAAATATGTTTAAAATTAGAGTTATCAATAACTTAGGTTATAATAGTGACAAGGACTTTAAAACACAATATGTATATGATACACAATATAGTACAAATTATGCTATTGTAATTTACCATTGAAAGTTATTCTTCTAGAAGTACATTAATCCAAAACACAAATGAGACAAGTAACCTATATAATTCTACACATCTGTTTCATCTCTAAGGATCTCATTTAACAAAGAGAAATAGTTCAATATAGATAAAAGAGGGAGTATACCAAAGTAATTTTGTTCAAACATACAAGGGCATTTATGGTAGGAATAAATTCCCACCATCTTAACTACATAACATTTAATGTGCAAATCTCAACCAACACAAACATATCCTTTAATTTCAATGCTAAATAAAGACAAAGCCATTCAAGAGGCATAAATGAAATATGGATAATAGTGTCCATTGTTACGCCTCGAAGTCACAAAGTCACAACAGTCTCATCGTGTTAACAATTCTATGATAGTAACTGGCCTCACAATACCTGCTATAGACATAATCTACACAAGGCATCAACGACTCCTCTCTTTGAAGTAAACAATCCAATAAGGTAAAGTTCACAAATTTTAAATAAACCTATATAATTATATGTAAAGTCCACAGAACTTCTCAGAAAATTCTATATATACACTACAGTTCACTAATTTATATAATAATTATCAGTCTTTCATCCTTAAACTACGAAGGACATTCTCGCTACACATCATTACTAAGTAAATTGCTCCTCACACCCCTGGCTTCAAAAGGATTAACCTCTGGATAATTGTAAGGTACCATAATACTTAAAGTGTTCCAAGATCAAGACTTGCAAAAGGATCTATAGGGGTGTGAGCAATTACAGCTTAGTAAGTTGAATTGGAGACTCATGAATGCATACAAACACAAACAAGATTATCAAGCAATTATTTTTCATGCAATGTAACAGGCAAGTGTCATTGCACAACGTAATCCGATCCGTTGTGAAATCAAAGAAATTTCACCCGCTCCAATCCGGGTTGAGGAGTTTCCATGTTATGCAGCAGCTCACAACCAAACCCAGGCTTATGCAATAGAGACCTCGCTCCTCCCACGACTACCTTTGAACCATTGACTTTACCCTCGCCGCAACCTCCTCTTCTGTCACTTAGTTCGACTAAGGATGAAGAAGGGACCATTTTGTAATCTTGCGCTATCCCTTTCAAAGGGGTTGGTACTTGGTTAGAGAATCCTATGATCCCCTAACGGGTTGCAATACATGACATTTTTTGTTATTAGAGTCAAATAAGATTAAATTTCATTTAGGGTGTTCAAACAATTTTACACCAATTCAATTAATCACAAAATCACTCACATTAAAAATTCAGCACGCATTCGATACATTAAACACATGCGTAGACTACTTACAATCATAACCATATACAATCTTAAGTCTTCGAGTATCATAAAATAGCACTCTAATATAGTAAGTAATAACCCAACTTACTTGGAGTTTTTCAGTCGCCTAATCACTCAATTATAAGTTGATTTGTCTCTGAATATCCTATGATACAAATAGGTCTTTTTAGTTCTTATACTTTAATGATTCACATTCTAAGTTATGATTTGGCTTTTATTTACTAATGATTCATTCTACCCTATTTCGAGGTTCGGTTCCTAAATCAGATTCTCGTTTTGATTCTGAAATCTTAAATATGCTCGAATCTTAATGTGAAATTAATCACATTAAGCTCGAGTATTCTAATATCCTATTAGGTCTAAATTTAGGATTCTAAACTATTTGATACACGTTAATCCTAATTAGGATACCGAATTTATTCTCGATGTGAGAAAATCTTATACTTTTTTATATAATTACTTAAAATTAAATTTTATTTTAGATTTATTATATTCTAATTTCTATTAAGATATTATTTAATTAAATCTAATTTTTTTATAATATTCTTAATTTTCTATAATTAGCACATAATGCCTTCATTACTTATACTTAACACTCCAAAGGCTAAGATTATATTTCCACATCAGAGATTAATATCCCTAAACATCTAATTACTATTTAAATCAGTAATTAGTATCTTAATCATCTAATTAACCCAAAATTAGCTAATTTTCCCATCATTTTAGGGCTAAAAATTAACTTAAAAATTTCAAAAATTAATTTTAAAAAAATAGCCTCATAGCACTGTTCTATATCCCTTAAGCATTCTACAAAAAAATTTTGAGCTCCAAACTACACTCCTAAGCCTATTTATTTCAAATTCTAATCATGCTTGGTTTTGCTCAATTTATTAAAAACCCTATATTTTCAGACGTGATTAAACTAAATCACTATTTTTTTCCTAAATCTACATACAATAAAACATCAAAATAACAAGTTTCATAATTTTCTAGGCATAATAACTAATTTTAAGAAATTATACAAAATCGGACCAAATTAGAGACTCACCCGGTCCAATGGCTTTTGGCCTTCCACCACCGGTTCAGGTGTGTTGGCCAATCCAGGTAGTGGGTCTGGCATAGGGTGGTAGTGGTGGCTCGATCCCAGATGGTGGTGGTGTGGGGGTTTAGCTCATTAGCCCTAACTGCACAGTTTTCCTTTTTTTTTCTTTAGTTTTTCCTTTGAATTTTCGAGTCTTTGTATTTTTCTCAAATCCCTAACTGTCCAAAGGAGTCCTCTGAATTTTTTTCCTATTTATAGACATTTTTGGTAATTAATATGTATTAATTAGACATGACATTGCCCCATTTCCTTGATTTTTTGCTTTTGTGTTACTTAATTCTAATTGGATAATTTTTCTCCTTTTGTTCCTGACTTGCCACGACTAGATATTCATCATTCCCTATCCCTCTAATTTTTTTTTCTGATTTTTCCTCAATTAATTAATAATTTTCTTTAATTATTTACTAAGTTTTTTGCCAATTTAAGTAATTTCGCGTATTTTTACCTATACGTAAATACATGTGAACATTTCTAATTATTATTTAGGTCGTTCGATGATTTTTAGTATACATATAATCTATCTCTAGTAATTTATTAGTTATTAGATTACACTTTTCGCCTTTTTGACGATTAACAATTATTATACATAAAATTTGAAAATTTTATAGTCTCCTATTTTATTACTTATTTTCTTATATTTAAGTTTACGGGATCATTTTACTAATATTTCTAGTTTTACTTAAAATTTAGGCTTGATCGAATCTTTTAGCCAATTGAAACCCTGACTAACTGGTTGTGGGGCTTACATCCATTTACATCATGTATTGAAAATAGAAAATTCTGAAAGGTAGACTTAGAAGCTAGTTTCATGGTTTTTCTCACTGCATAATACACTAGGAAGTCTATCAACTAATTGTAGTGTTTGAAACTAAGATAGCCTTCAAGGAATGACCATTGGATCACCAACAAGTTCTCAAGGCAAAGATCCTTTCATGATCCATTATAGTAACTTCTTCTCTTTGGCCACAATTTCCATCGTGTGCTAATGAGCTCTAATAACACTATATCTTCCCTAATAAAAGAAAGTTAACATAAATAATTACAAATTGTCAAAGAAAACAAATTTCCAAGCAACAAAGTACATTTACAACATCTAAAACCTTAAAGATAGGAAGGTTCTTATTGGATAAATAAGAAAGCTCGAAGCTTCTCAACACTTTTAAACCTAACAATGATAAGCAATAATGGAGTGAGCTGGTTGGAGAATATGCACCAGCAAAGAGGAATAAGAATTACATGGTTAGAAGTTTCCTTAAACTTAGTTGCATCATCAACTAATGAAACAAGACAAGATAATCCTTCAACTAATTATCTAATGTACATTTATGCATAAGTAGAGAAGCATTCAAACCTAATCAATTATCATATCATACACAAACATTATCTTTATCCTCAAAATTCAAAGAATGCATTCCCATTACTTTTGTTTTCATTTTTTTTTTAGGAGATGAATTATCAACTCTATTTAATAGAAAGAAAAAAAAATACAATCAACAATGCATCTATGATAAAATCTTTATTAAAGCCATCCAGAGATTATTTTAATCTAGTCCTTTAATGATAAAAAACTAACAAAAAAGCAATTGAAGTGATACTAATTTATCTAGCCAGACTTCAAATTTGAATGTTCACCTTATTACTTGGAATCATTTTGTTTGCACTACTAATATGGTCATTATATTTCCTACTCAAAATTGGCTCAACTTCAATAGCATACTAAACATGTTTAGCTTCTAAGAGGAATAAATGCAAATAAATAGTAGACAATCACAATATTCAATCTCAACAAAACCTAACTTTCTAGACATAAGCAAGTGTTTTTCCTCCTAACAAAAAAATTATACAAGGAATTTACCAACGTTGGACCTATCAACATGCACAAACTTAAGCAAGCCATTGTTAGACAATCTTAATACTAACATCATACTTCAGAAGCTCGGCCTCAATATCTTGAAAATTCATATCGTACTTACTCAATTATTTGAACCCTTTAAAGCCTTATTTCTGCAACCATATCTTTGTCGAGATAACATAAATTGAGTTCTATTTATGGAGGAATGAAAAATCTTATAAATGGGTATTTTGAGATAGGTAGGTGTCACAAAATCATAAATTTAAAAGCTTTATGAAGGTGAAGGGGGACAAAAATAGGCACCTTACAAGAAAGGGGAAAAAAAATATAACACGGAGATAGGCAAGCACAATCTTAATCTTGATGAATGGAGGGCGGGAGAGAGAGCAAGAAGAAGCAGTAGAGAGAAAACAAAAAATAAGCCATAGAGGGAGAGAGGTGACTGGAAGAGGAAAGATGTAGAGAGAGAGTGAAAAAGACAACTAAAAGAGTTTAGAAAGTGTAGTTGTTTTATCGGTGCAAGTGGTGAAAGGTAAATAGAAATAAAAAATACTAATGGTTGGGATTGATTTTCAATAAATCAATAGTTAAAATCAATTGGGGCTGATCTTATATTTTTTTAGGACGAGATTGTAAAAGTCCTCCACTAATGCATACACGTTCGTGATAGTCGATTATGGATAGGCTTAGATCATATATAGATAATTAGTAAGGAAATAGTTCCTCTAAAGTTCCTATTTCCTAATGTTTCAAAAGTAATGGTTGGTATTATCTAAATTTTTGAAATATTTCGTCACATCATTGTGACATTATGTTTTTTAAAAAATCTAAACAATAATAACTATTACATTTATAAATTTAGGGAATTTTAGGAAATAAAAACTTTAGAGGATCCAAATCCAATTGGCAAATATACTATTTATTAAATTAATTAATAGTTGATATAAGATTTGGGAAAAATTGAAAAAATCACTTAGTTCATATGATTAAATTGTAATTATAAATGACAATTACTTAAAATACTTAGAGCTTGACTAATAAAGATAAATAATAGATTAAAAATGTATTGTAATATGCCAAAATACTATTGCACTTACCTTTGCCTTTTTTAAGCTTTTGCCCCTAATCTTTACTAAACCACGTACACACTACATCTTACATAGTTTGGCACTTGGTGGAAACTTGACGTTATTAGGTGGTTCGGCTTGCATAGGACTACGATCATGGTCAATTAGTTTATGAGGAATTCAATGTGATTTGGTAGTTTGGGCCTTGTGGTTCAGTTTTCATGTTAAGTGGTTTAGTCGAGTTCAGTGTGATGAGATGATATAAGTTGCATAGGTCCGTTCGTCATGAATTTTTTTATGGTCTCATCCATTATTTTGATGAGATCCGTATCATCCTTTATCGCACCGTTGATTTAATATTTATTAAATTTGAAACATTAAACTAATTATGTTATCAACTGTTTTTACCTAATGGATATTAAATGAATTATGAGATGAAAGGATGGATTAGTCTTATCAAAATAATAGACAGGACCGTAGAAGTTTCCATTCGTCATGGTGTAGTGTGTTGGTTTTAAGTTTAAGTTGTGATGGTCTAGTTTAGGTAGTTTGATTCATTATTTGATTGTATTTGTAGAATATAAAAATATATAGAGGAAAAAAAAAACCAAGAACTGGCTTGTTTTTTTTTCAAGAAGCAAATATATATTAGAAAAAAAAAAACGAAGAATTGTTTTTTTTTTTCCAAGAAGAAACTCCAAATCTTTTTTAGTAACAATAGGAATTTTATGAAATAAGTTTTACAGCAGTAATAATTTTTAAGGAAAGAGGGTTGACTATTCATTCCACCTTTATAAAATGAAACATACAATTATAGTTTTCCAATAATCATGTTATGTACAAAACATCCATGGATATTGAAATTTATTTTTTCTAATATATTATATATACCAACCATGATCTTGACATTATTGTATTGATCACTAGTATACATAAGCTATAAGTTAATTTTGAACAATTAAATTCCAATTTCAAAGTAATTCATTTGCTCTACTAGTATTGCTCTTAAGAAATTTGAAGTAAAAGTATACTACAGTACCTAAATTTGATTTACATATTGAACATGGAAGAAATTTGAATCGCTCACGATTATTTAATTCATAAATGACTTGTAGACATCTTATTTTTGCCTCCTCTTTTATTTTTTTAAAAATGTTTAGAATAAGATAAAGGGTCACAAATGCGGAAAAATGAAACAAAAATAGAAAATTAAGAAAACAAAAAAAATAATAAATTCAGAAAAAATACAAAGAAATAGAAAATTTAAGAAAAGCTAAAAAATAAGAAATACAAAAAATAGAAAATTACAAAAATTGAAAAGTCACAAAAAATAGGAAAATACAAGATTTAGAAAATAATAATTTTTTAGATAATTTAGTATAATATAATTTTTAATTTAGATAAAATAAAGTAAGTTTTTTAGGTTTGGGCTAGCGTAGGCTTAGATTTGAATTTAGCCCAAACTGACTTTATCCATATGTGTAGTTTAATTGTACATATAAATAAGGTATAGATCAACGACCTAACGGATAAATACTTGAACTTTGCATTTGAGTTTAGCTTAAAGATTAGGGGTTCAACTTTCATCAAAGGTAGAGAATGCCTTTTTCTTTTATTTTTTCTACACTCTGCGTCTTGCCACATGTCTAAAGATCATTGGGTCACATGTCAGGTCATGATACGTGGTACTTTGGGATTGGTCTTAACAACACATTTTCCTTCCTTCTTCCCCTCTTTCCTTTTCTTTCCCTTTCTTTCTCGTTCAAAAAAGAACTCATACGCAGCAATCTGGGGAAGACCCTCTCTCTTTCTCCAAACACATACACAAACATGCCCAACTTACCCTCTCTCTCTCTTGGACGACTACTTCCTCTCTCTCTCTTGAAACCCATACGATGCATACATACATCGAATCATAGTCAAACACTAACCCGAATAAACCCAACACCACTTGCCTACTGCTCTATGCGCGGTTGACCCCATTCTCGTACCACAACTGAAGCACCATGTATGCAAGCTGACCTTGATCTATTACTAACTACCCCCATCCATCCTTGTGTGGTAGCAAACTTAGATGCACATAAGCAATCTCCGACTGATTTCTCTCTTTCACTACAACCCTATCGAACTCTTACATGCGGCCTCAACCTCAATTAAAGATGTACCTACTCGACCACCTTCACTCTGACCATTGTCGGACCACCTTCTCCCTCTTTGTCGACATTCTCCAAACACTATCCTCCTTTCGATCCACAACATCCACATCGTCACCCATCCTTTCACCTACATAGTCGTACCACTCCTCACATTCGACCTTAGCCCTGACCACACATACCTTCCACCATCTCACCCAATTACAGCTGTAAACCTGAACCTAGATCTCTATTGATATCTCAAATACAGTCCCATGTTGCCCGAGTTCACCGCTACTGTCCATAACAACCATTGTCATACAAGCCACCACAGTTCCTGCCACTTCAACCATTGCCCAAACCACCTCTATTGGCTGTAGTGTAGGTCCAAACCCCACTGTGTCCAATAAAAAACCTATCAAAAAGCCTTTTCCCACTCGATTTGGATCCTAAACCCACCTTAGGCATATCTATGAGTGACTGCTATACATGACCCAATAACTCGACCCGGTTCGAACCAACCCGATCCAAAGCTCTAGAACCAACTCGTGTCTCCTTGAGCATTTTTGGTTTAGCCTTATTTGTTCTGACCTATGTTTTTTATTTTATTTTTGTTTATTCATTATTGTAATTTGTAATTGTAAAAAAAAAAAGAGAGAGAGAGAGAGAGAGAGAAAGAAAAAAAAAGAGAAAAGAAAAAGTTAAGTTTTATTTTATTTATTTTTATGTTTTAGTAAAAAATGGTAATAAATAATAAAGATCACTAATAAAATAAAAAAATAATAAAGTTATTTTATCACTTAGAAAATCAACTTTCCAAAAATAAATGGATCCATTTCAAATTAGAACTATTTTAGAGTTTTCAATAATAAAATACCAATTAAGACTCTTTAGAAAATTTTTCTTAAATAAATCGAACTGGGTAAAAATATAAATTGGATCTTTTTTCAAGAATTAAAATTAACCAATTGGTTAAAGTTTTCGTCAAATGAATTACGGAAGTTTGATATCGAATAGCGGGTGCGTAGGCACTCATACACATAAGGTGACTTAAAATATGGAAAATTTTCTTTTTCCTTCTTTTATAAATAATCGATCGCTTTATCCATTTTTTTTCTTAGAATTACATTAAGTTGCATATAGATAGATTTTATTTTAAAGATATACTGAAAGGAAAATTTAAATTTGGAAAGATTAAAAGTGGTATCTACTTAGAGTTTAAAAAATTATCTCCTAGATCCAAATTTTTTGTTTTCAAAAATCGTTTTAATAAAAAATCGATTTTATCAATCTATCTAATTAATTATCACTTAACCTTTTTTTTCTAAGTTCGGTCAAGTGGTGACTTTAAAAACATTTTCAAAGATTAAAAGAACCGATTTCTTTTAAATCTTAGTCAAGGGTCAATATTAAATGGATAAAGTTTAACATTAATCAATTTAAAGAAGATTAATTTATAAAAATCGAGCTTGACGGTACTTTATTCTAAATGACCTGATTATTTTATTGTAAGGTCCTTTTATAATACAATAACAATGGGATACTGGACACATGAAGATGAGCAATTATGTGTTAGAAATCTATCATTTTTTTTTTTTACCTAAGTGAGTGATTTACATTGTATTGCATTACATGGCATCATTTTATTGTCTCTTAATTTTTACGGTTAAATTTTATGTAGTAATATAGTATAAGTATTGTTTTCGGCAAGAATAGGGAGAAAAGTGCTAATGCAAGCCTATGTTACATGTCAATGGAGGACGATGCCATTGAAAATTATTCTACTAAACAAGAAAATCAATAAATTATGATCAAAACTTGGCACTTACACCTTTAGGTAGCGTTTGATTATAAAGAATGAATTAAATAAAGAGAATTAGATAGAATAAGTATAAAGAGGATAAGATAGTACAAACTTGTTATATTATATTTAGTATACATAGTATTGAATAAAAAAATTATAATAAAAAATTAATTATTTATATTATAAAATAAATAAGTTTTTGTAATATTTAATAAAAATAATATTCATTAACTTAATATTATAATATGAAGGGATATTTTTGGAAATGTAAAATATTTTTTGTTTTTGTTCAATAAATTTTATTTTTGTATTATAGTACAGATATGATAAAATTTAGATATTTTGTCTAATCTATTAGTCTCATTTTAATTTAGTCACCGATCAAATTTACAAACTACATATAAGACAAAATTTTTTATCAAATCTAATACCATGAAAATTATGTAGCTAAACGTTACATTAATGTGTAAGAAGGTCAATTTGTGCACATTTACATTCAAACAAACCTACGGTTTATGATTTTACTATTACTTTGAATGGATAAAATTAGAAAATTCGAATATAATCATACAAAATCATAAAATTATAAACTTATAAAATCATACGTCAAAATTCATAATTCTACAAAAGTATAGACCTAATGGTTTTATATCCATTTTAATTTTAAAAAATCATAAACTCATAAAATCATATTTTAACAACTACAAACTAACCTAATTTTGCTGGTTTATACATACAATTATCATTGGTGGACAAAATTATAAAGTTCAGTATAAAAGAGTGAAAAAATATTATGCATGAAGTGTGCTTACATTGGCTATTGGGAGGAAGGCTGTGCAATAATCATTGGCAAAATAATGAGGCAATAACATGAACAAGAGGCTAGCCAAGAGAAGAATAAGGAGTTGGAATCAGAAGCCTTGCAGCACCATGTTTTATTACTTTATTGCCATTAATGATCTACGGTTAGCCTCATAAGAGTATCCTAATGTTTAATATACAATTTAATAGAGTATCATAATATCAAAAAAATCTCTAGATTAGATTTTTCTTCAGCTCCATTCATTTTTTTTCAAAAGATGAATATAATCTTTAATTCAATCTTTAATTTATATTTCTTTAAATTTGAATTATAAAATCAATTATAAATGCAACAATCCAAATTTAAGGAAACATAAATCAATAATGTGATAAAAAAATTAGAGTAATTCCATTAATAGGAGATAGAAACATAGATACTGAAGTATAGATTTTGTTCTCTTTTATTCCTTGCTTCTATCAACTATGATTATAACTAATGCAAATCACTTGCAGTTGGTGCATATTATCATTGGAGCATCATAACTTGGTTTTTATTAGTACGTCACATCCCACAGGGGACGGAACTGGACACCTGGGCTATCGCCTTATTTGGTTGGTCCAAGGCTTTTTAAGTTTGGCAGGAGCCGAAAGATCCATACCCGATAACTCCCCTCAACAAATGAGATGAGAAATATATTTTAATTTACCCCGTTGATTTTCTTGACCCGGCACTGGCACACTCCTGCCAATGTATAGCTTCGCCGACATTGATATGATGTGCGGTCATATTTTGGATGCCACTTTGCAAATCGAACGTATACACACTTCCCACTAAAAGTTAGGAAAATGGAAATCCAAAGTTCATAGGGAAAGGGAACGTACACCAGCCCAGCCCAGCCATGAAAGCCCTGCCCAATGGAAACCACTAGAGCCCAGTTGGAAGCACCAAAACTGTGTCGTTTAAACGTTCTGGAAACTGTGAAATCTATTAGCTATAGGTCTCTTGGCGATTCGATAGAAAGAAGCTTAGGGAGAGCGTGAAGAGTGAGAAAGAAGATGGTGAGACTAGCTTCGTTCTTTGCAATGTCACTCGGTGCTTTCGTGTTTTGGCAATCTATGGACAAACTCCATGTCTGGATAGCCCTCCACCAGGACGAAAAGGTCTCTTCTTTTCTCTCTATATAAGTTCTCTTGAATCCTCGTATTCCTGTCAGTTTCTTACTTTTCATATCATCCTTTATTTAATTTAGGTTTATATTATGTTGATTAGGTTGTTTACTTTTACAGTACCACACCTCCCACCACACACGCCCCCGCACACCCCCTCCTACTTCCGATTTCGGTTTAGGAAAACCCTAGAATTTTACACTCTTTCCGTAATTTGTCTGATTTGCGAGAACCAGACTTAACCTTTGATAAATATTACAATAATTGCTGAAATTTAACACCAATACAACTAGTCACCTATAGTGTTGATTTGTCAAGATTCATTTTTTGCGATGCTTGCATTGCTAGCTTTCGCTTTATCGAGTTTAAAATATATATATATATATATATATAAAGAAGAAGAAGAAGGGGAGACGTATAAAAATGAAGGAGTCAAACAGAATAGATAAAGTGATAGAAAAGTAGCAGCGGATTGTCATTTTTCTAGTTTCCCAAGAACTTAGTATAGCTGAAGTCCTAATTAATTCTCCCTCTTCTGTACAGAGTCTATAAAGGAATCAATTTAGTTGAAGATTTGGTACTTATCACTGCCATCATGACTACTTATGAAAACAAGGCATCGATTAGTGAACAAGATGGGCAGGATGATTAAAAACACAAATCTGAAATGTTTTACGGTCTAATAAAATCAAATCATATATAAAGGTTGAATTAAATATTTGCATAATTTATTTTTATGTTAAACAATAAGTGCTTGTAGCTTAATTCACTTCTGATAAATGTTGTTCTCGGATAGGAGAAAGTTCATTTTCTTTGTGGGAACTTTGCCTTGTATTGTTTTGTGGATAGTGATTAATGGATTGAGTTTTATCTGTTTGCCTGTCTGCTCTCTAACTTTAGAAAGAGAGGTTGGAAAGGGAAGCTGAAGTAAGAAGAGTCCGTGAAGAGTTGCTACTTCAGCAAGCTAAGCAGAAAGATTCGCTTGCATGATCTGTACTCCTCTCTCGTTATTGGTGTTTTTGGGGCCTGCAATTGTTTATTTGGTGAATACTATTTCCAGATTTTACTATGCTTCGAAATTTCCATGACCATGTGTCCTAGACTGTGGCTTCAAAATACATAATTCTGTAAGCTTTTCGAGATTGACTTTTGTCATATTGATGGATCATGTGTTTTATTTGCTCCTATTCTGCAAATGTATCCCAAATAATGTCCCTGTGCAAGGGTTGAAGAGCTATCCAATACTTGCTGTCTGCATTTTCATGCATTCTTGAAAGGAAAACTGAAGCATTGAGTTCATTTGGCTCTTATCTATTTCATCTAAGAATCTTGTATGGTCATTGTATACCAAGAACTTGCTGAATCTATATGCTAGTGATCATTTGATTGAGTTAATAGCATGCAAGAAGAATGTCCTGTGTAATGACAAACCTTCACAATGCTGGAGCCCTCCTGAGTTTGGACATACAATTTATCTCTAGCCTCAGCTGCTTTGTTGCTCTATATATATATATATATATCTAGATGTAGGCATCCGTGACTTCTTGAACAGGGGTGGAATTGTCATCATTTGGTGAACTAAAACTACTGGATGCATTGCTTTGTGGCAGTGTACCTGAACTGACAAGGGCTTTAAATGGGCAATGGTTTTAAGCTCCGCTCTTTGAAAGGGATATCTTTGGCATGTCAGTAAGGATGTGCACATGAGAATTAAGCGATTGAACATGAATGTAGACGTAAGATGTTCTATTTACTTTTATTCATATTATGGTTCCATCTGAGTTTGGACATAGCATGTGGAAGTGTTAAGGGTGGACTTTGGCACAATGGTTAAGTAGCTCCTTCAGTGAACCATATAGGTCAAATATTCAAGGTGGAAACAGTGTTTTGGAAAATGCAAAGACAAGGTTGCCTACATATGCGTCTGTCTTTCTTTTATCTACCCTAGGTGGAGCATTTTGTGCACTGGTGAGCGTTTGTAGACGTCACTTTTGCCGTAGAGCCATTGTATACTTGTCTGTAATGAGAATTTCTATTGCCGATTTTTTTTTTTTTGTTTTCAATTGAGTTTGCTGGTGGAATCTCTAATAACTCACTTTCTCGAACTTAACAGAATACTAGTCTTTCAGATCTGAATCATTTGATTGGTAAATTATAATCGAGAAGTCTCAAAGTTCCTGATGATTTATGTGCGGTATCTTTGATTGTTACACGTGAAGACAAGCAGAGGAGTTTTGCTGTGCTTAAGGAAAATGATGAACTGTCGGATCCTTGCTTACCATGTTTCTATTTTGCTACAAGTCATGAGCAAGAAAGGTCGGAGCATTGTGCCAAGGTATTGGATAGTGTTGGGGTTATTATATGGTATAAGTGTTTTCACCAGTTCTGAAAAGGGTATTCATGGTTTCAGTTGATAGTTCGAACCGAGTTATACGTATGAAAACAATTTAGTGTCGACTCGTAGTGAATCGAATGGCATTTTAATGATTTAAATATTTGAACCAGACTGCATCAATTGCACTTTGCTTTGGTTTGATTTAAAACACCTTCAACAAGACCATCATAATTTAATAGTTTTTTGATGGTCCTTACGATAAAATTCCCAATGTGACAAAAGAATTTGACAATAATCGACTAGGCACGTCAAAAAGCAAATCTACTAATTTTTGTCCTCTAACCTTGCTAATTATGGAACGAAGGATGAAGAACACACCAATAGGCACTTTCAGCTATACGAACAATTTGGAAAATATCTAATATATTATAATAATTAAATAATATTTTATTAATTTACAAATAAAATTGGAATTACATCAGGAATTTTTAGGTCCTCCAAAAATTTTGATAAAGTTTTCTGTATGTGTTTACTTAAATGCCACCACTATCATTGTCTTTAATAGCAATTCATAATTGTATCATATCTTGTGTTCATATTTAAATGGATTTGTGTTCATATTTATATAGATTTATATTTAAAAAATCATAATTTGTGGTATGATCTATTTAATAATCATGTCTAAAATTTTAAATTTGTAACCAAGCTTATTTAATAAGTATGTTTTATGTTTGAATTAAACTAGTTTATTGATTAAAACATTAGAAATAAATCTATAAAATACTTTTATATTTAATAAGAGTACTTCATGAAAATATTATGACATCATTTAAACCCCCCTCTTCTTCTGTTATTATTATTATTGTTTAGATAAGCAAACACCTAGTCATTGTAATCAATTTGATACTAATCGGCCTTCTTAAAATTGCTTTGTATAATTGTCATTATATATATGTATATGTATATGTATATTTGTCTGTATGTACATATATGCTCCCATAAATATTTACTCAATTGTATGTTTCAATTTATCATATGTTCTTGTAGATAACACATGCTTAAACAATGTAATTCCTAAATATATAACAAATATTCCAATCAAAAGGAAGCAAAACCAAGATCAATAATACAATTAAATTGCTTTTTAGATAAAGAAAATGCATAAGAATAACAAATAGTTTTCTTCTATTCTCCAATGCTTATAAATATTCTAAAAATAATTATAGAACCTTCGCACAAAGAGCATCTCCTTCAATTCAATTTGCTAATAAAAATGGGTGCTGAACAAAGATTTAGTCTAATCTCCATTAGTATTACAAAATTACATTCAAGATTCAATTTTTAAACAAAGAAGTACAAAGAACAATAAAGAAATTAACAGATGTTATGTAATCAATGAACCATAAAAATAAATTAGACTAAGAATTTTTCAATCATCCCCAATCAAAACCTAAAATTTGATTTTTTAAAAATTGCAAAAAAGAAAAAAAGGGGAAGAAAGGAGACAATAGTTTCATACATAAAGCCTAAAGGAAAAAAACAAAAGGAAATAGCTTTATTACCCTTAAAGTTGTGTATTGTAATATAAAAGGGACAAAGAAGCAATGCAACATGCAAGTGCTAATGTCAGCAAAGAAAGCACTTGGTAATTAACTTAGGATAAGACAAAAGAACAAGTTTTGTAAGAGCTGCAACTGGGAAGTTGATGAATAAAAGCTAAAAACAATATTACAAACCCTAGATTAACATAAAAATAACTAATTGTTATGGGTAGTCTATAAAGTAAAATAAGAATAATATAAAATTTAATGTAAATATTATACAATTATTAATAATAAACAAATTCACTAGTTGGATCCGTGACTTGTTTACGTGACTTATTTAATAATTGAGTTTGAAAACGAATCTAAGACCTAGATCTAAACCTATACATGAATTTAAACATGTCGTGTCTAGGTTTGATCCATTTACTTTTTGTATCAATTTTTGTTGACCCAATCCTGTTTATAACTGTGTTTGTGTTATATTCAATTCATAGATTGGATCTCAAATTGTGAGCCTTACTTTAATCATACCAACTAGTAGTCAAAATAGATTACTTTTGAGAAGTATATTTTTGAGTAAATATCAAATCAATTTCAAAACTCTTCAAATTTCAATGGAGATTCCCCTCAATGTAAGGAATCTATCCAACACCACCGCAATCTCACTGACGCTGCTGCCACAACCATTAAACCTCATTGCTGTCATTAATGCCCAAGGTGCCTAATGTGAAATAATTTGTTAAAAACATCAAGTATTCCATTTCTTCAACAAATTTTGTGAGTGCACTCCTACCCCATGTCATAATAATACAATTAATTTTATATTTAACCATTAACTTTGCAAATCTTGAGAAAATCATCGAAAAACTAGCTTATGCACAAATTGCAAGCTTAATGAGACCAATCAAATGGACTTCTTTGACTCAAAAGTTTTTATATAGCATATATAACACCTTGAATTCACACTTCTTAAGTCAATTTTTTAAAACTAATATTTTAAAATTTTTGAATTATATATCAATCAATCTTCTACTTAAATATCCAATAACTATGAAATATTCTAATTGTAAAACCCAAGTTAAAAATAAAAATAATTAATTAATTTAAAAAAATCAAAGGAAATAAGTGATTTTTATATCTAGACTTTAGTATGGCGTGTAAATAGATATCAAGTGCTATGAGCAAAACTGTTATAGGAAAAGATTTAAATATTGACTAGTATGTAAATTGATATCAAGTATGAAGGGCAAAACCGTCCTAGAAAAATATCCATATATCGATATAGTATATGATTACACATTAAGGTTATAGGTATTTTGGTATAGGAAAAAGTTACACCTCCCATTAAATCCATTAATTGTACCTGACAGTTGCCATAATGCCTTCTTACTAAAACTTACGATACTTTTCTAGGGAACTTACGATACCCCAATTCGCAAATCAAGATTCGTGTTGTTAAGAGATAAATTTAACAAGAATCTATCTTTCCTCCGTATTCAAGTAAGTTTTCCTTTTATCTTCATTTTACCTTTTTCAATTTATATTTTTAGGGTTCCTTTGAGTTTTAGATTGGAGATGTTGCTGTTATTAGTGTGGTGGTGGTGGTGGTGATGATGATGATGCAGTTATGATGTAGATTACATCTTGATGGTGTCGCAAAATTGTGTTGGGATGTGTAGTATGCGTCTACCATGTTGTGCGTGTGAGTGTGTGTGTATCAATTGTAGTGTGTGTTGTGTATATATGTGTAGGTATCGCAAAGTGTGTGTAATTAGCTAAGTATAGTTGTAGTCATGCAGAGTATGTATGTGTACATGAAATTGGAATGGTAATGTGACCTCTATGTATATAGGACAGCGTATGGGAGTGTCAGTGCCGTATGTATGTTTATTTTAGGGAAATGTGGTTTGAAAGCTCAAAATATGGACTAGAGGGTGGAGTTTAGGAGAAAGAAGTATCGAGTTGTGAATTTATTAAATTATAAGCTAGCGTTTATGTTTTGAACATGTATTAAAGGATACGTAGTGTTAGATCATTTTGTGATAAGAGCTTTAAGTACAAGATACGTATTTGTTGAATGTATGTGTTAGGTTAATGAATATAAACTAGACTAATTAAAACTCAGACTTAGTTGAATTGCTGGTTGTGCTCGGCTTCGATCACCTACTAATCGGGTTTAATGGTATTGGTGAGACACTTGGTGATCTTTACCCGATGCTATCCCTTGTAAAGTCTTGTATTGAAATAACATAGGTAGATTTAGGTTAGTTTATGGCACTCAAGTATTAGGGAGTATCTAACATCAATACTATGTAGCATCTATATATATTGCGTATTAGGTGTTATGCCCCGAAGCCTTAAAGTCGCCACAGTCCCACCAAATAAACTAATCTGTGATAGTAATTGACCTTACAGCCTTTACCATAAATGTAATTTACATAAGACATCTACGACTCATCGCTTTGAAGTAAACAATTCAATTAAATTTTAAGCTAAAATTTACATAAAAAGTTAGAACCATCATTCATATATATATATATATATATATATATATATAATTACATCTATATTGTCATGAAATCCTATGAAATTACACATACTTCAGTAGTCGGCTAATTTGCATCTTGCACATCAGTTCATTAACTTAAAGTATTATCAAGACATTAAAAAGACCAGATCATATAGCAATTTGATCTTCACTCTTCATAACTTCAAAATAGAACTAACCTTAGGATAATTGTATTGCGGCATATCAGTTGAAGTCAAAAGTCAAAACGTATAAGAGAATCTATATGGGTATGAGCAACCACAGCTCAATAAGTTAAGTTAGAGACTTATAAAAGTATAATAAATATAAACAGGGTTATCAAGCAATTAATTATATGCAATGCAATAAGCAAGTATCATAACACAATGCGGTCCAATCCGTTATGAAATCAGAGTAATTTTACTCGATCTAATCTAGGTTGAAGAGTTTTCATATTTATGCAATAGTTCACAACTAAATCTAGGCTTGTGCAATAGAGACACCACTCCCATCGAGACAATCCTTTGAACTCATGCCCTTATCTTTTCCGTGACCTCCTTTCCTATCACTTAGTTCGACTAAGAATGAGGAAAGAACTATTATGTCATCCAACGCTATCTTTTTTAAAAGTATCAATGTTTGGTTGAAGAATTCTAATGGTCCCTTAAAGGGTTACAATACATGTCTAATTAGGGTATTTAGGTCAATTATGATTAAGTATAGTTTAAGGTGATCAAATAATTTCACCCATTCCATTCACATCAATCACCAAACACAACATAGAATTCAGCATGAAATTAGATGCCCAAGCATATGCGTATATAACTACTTACAAACACAATCAAATACAATCCTAAATCTTCGAATACTTTAAAATAGTACTCTAAAATATGATGAAGTATTAAACCTAATTTACTTAGAATCCTTGGTTGCTCACTCAACCAATCGTAGGTCGATTCGTCTTCATATATCCTATAATATAAATATGCTCTTAGTAGTTATATCTTGATGATATATATTCTTTAGGTTATGATTTAACTCAACTTTTCATACATACATATTATTCATTACCAATTCATTCTAGGTTAGTTTAGGATTCGATTTCTGAATCCGATCTTGATTCAGGTTCTAAATCAATTTCAATTTACAAGTATTATACATTTTGAACCCTAATGTGAAATTAATCACATCAGGTTCAAGTATCCTAAATATCACTTTTGGTTCTAAATTAGTATTATAGTCTACTAAGTACACTTTAATTCCTATGAATGTATCGAATTTACTCTCGATATAAGAAAATTTTACATTTTTCTTATAATTACCAGATTTAATATGTATTAATATTAATATTATTATATTATCTATTTTAACCCAATATTTTATATTTACCATAATTCCAATTCCATATATTATCAAATTTACCTATATTTACTATATAATACCTTTAATAATCACATCTAACACCCTAAATACCACAATTATTATACCACATCAGATATGAACATCTTAAAATCCCTAATTATGTATTAAATCAGTAATTATTCAATTCATTATTAATTAACCCAAAAATCCCTAATTATATACATATTTTAAGGACTTAAAAATCACTTAAAATTTTCAAAAATTAATTTTTTTAAAAGGGGCTTCTTAGCACTGTTCTATATTACTTAAGTAGTCTAAAAAAAAAAAAAATTGAACTTAAAACTACACTCCTAAGGCTATTTAATTCTAATTCGAAACATGCTATGTTTTGTACGATTTCTTAAGCATCGTATATTTTCAGGTATAATTAAATCTAATCAATATTTTTTTCTTAAATCTACAAACAATAAAACATCAGAATAATAAAATTTATAATTTTGTGGATAAAATTAATAATTTTAATAAATTACACAAAATCGAACTGAATTTTGAACTCACCTAACTATTGGACTTCTTACTACCAGCAGCGGTCCAAAGGGTGTTAATCAGTCCAGGCGATGGGTGTGGGGTGTACTGGTGGTGGCAGTTCGGTTCTAGTTAGTGATGGTTCGTAGGTTTAGTCTAGTTGCCTCTACTACACAGATTTTTTGCAATTTTTTGAAAAACCTTAATTCTTTCCTTTTTTCGGTTCTCCATAATTTTCTAATACTCTAAATAGACCAAATAAGCTTTTAGTGGAGTTTAGTTATTTATAGAGCTCTTGGTGAATTTTGGTGTATTAGTTGGAGTTGACATTTGCTTTATCCTCTTCCGATTTGACTTTTAAGTATATTAGTTTAATTGGTCAATTTTTTTTTCTTTCCTCCTTAACTTGCCACGACTCAAATCTTGATCATTTCGCACTTCTTTGATTTTTTTTTTTTATCATTTTCTTTAATTATTTAGCATTTTTCAAGCATTTTAGGTAATTTCATGTATTTTTACCTACTAGTAACCTAAATATTATTTATGTTATTCTATAATTTTTACTGTACATATAATTTATCTCGAGTGACTTGTTAGTTATTGGAACTTATTTTACACATTTTCAATGAGTAATATACTTAAAATTTAATCTTATGATATTCTATTATTTTATTACTTATTTTCTTAAATTCAAATTTACGAGATTACTTTTACTAATATTTATAACTTTATTTTATAATTTAGGCTCGATCGGATCCTTTAGTTGATCGCTTTAAACTTTACATACTAAATCCAATCCTATAGTTACAGGGTTTACATTAAGAGTCATAAGTAATCCTAAATCTTAGGACATTGGGATTGTGATGGCTATAGGCCTAAATAAAATACTAAAACTATTTCTTATTACATTTAATAGAGTTATTTGTGTGTGTGTTTGACTAATACTTATGTTTCATGCGTATGTGTATAGTATCCTGTACTGAGTATTGGCTCACTCTACATGGATTATTATTTTTCAGTTGCAAAGATAGGTTATGGGGTAGACGATAGGGTTTTTGCTGAGGATTTCAGATATGATTATCTATATTATGATGAGGAGGGAGATTGTTACTATTACGAAGACAGAGCTAGGACATCGTCGATTAGTTGTAGGGGAGGACTTAAGGATTTGTATTTATTTTCGTTATGACAGTTTGTGTTAGAGACTTATGTTGTTATGGAGTTGCTTATGACCCTTGTTGGTAATATCTAGTGGGTTGACTTTTGTAAGAGTTGTGAGACTCCAAATCTTTATGTTTATTACTTTTATGTTCAAGTTCTTCCTTTAAGTTAGATTTCAATTATGATATCGTATGGCCTTTATGGAAATTGAATGGATGATGTTTCTCTCTTATTTAGATTTGAGGTTATTTAATTGTAAATCGATAGATTTCATGTGATTATTCTGTAAATCTTAGACAAGTTGTAGGTTCCTAGACGCCTAATGTATCAGTAGAAGCTAAGAATATGTGGCGGAGTTGTAGCATCCTAGGTTCTAGGGCATTACAATAATATATTTGTTTAACTTATTATAATGCCTTTTTTTGTGGAATTATAATAGGTTTAACCTAATATAATATTATAATGGCTTTTAACTTTATATGAATTATTACAAATTTGGAATCTTGGCTTTTCCAATCATTGTAGTCTATGGAAGTTAGAAGGTAAAATGCAATTACAATAACATGATTCAATCAATTACTTGGTGAACTCTTTTAAGCAAATATGTTGCCTCCTATAGCAATTTAGGTCATGTCTCAATCCCTGCGGGGCTAATCATCCTCCCAAATTAGCTACTAATCATTACATTTGTAAGTTATTGCCTTATTAACTAGCTAATCAAACTCAAGCCCTTCTTTGAGCTGATTCATCTTTTGCTCCTTAACCTATGGGGTATTTGTTACCATTTTCAGTTCTTAATGCCCCTCCTAAGGGCATGTTCTTACATACACCCATCCACCACTAGAAACATTATTTCTTGCCCAGCTTGCATGTATTAAGCATGTCATTAGCATTAATCCTAAGCTAATATCGACTTCGTCACAAGATTCATACTTACATTACTTATAGTAACTTAATTTGAGATCTAAATTCTTAAATATGGTTAGCCCCTAACTACAAATCCTTTCACTCGCTTTAGCCTACTTACACCATATTTCTGACATCCAACTATTACGTGATACGTGTCTTTTAGCATAACATTTCAAAACGATTCTTTACTTTTTCATACTAAATACTCTCTATCTCTTTTGCCCTTTTTCATATGTTATATGTAACTTAATTGTAAAAATATCATTTTGTCTTTTTATACATGTAAAGTAGCCCTAGTAGATGGATATATAAACCCCTACTTATTTGTATATAGGAATAATTATCAATATCAGATTATTATTCACGTTTCTTTTGAGCAACCTTAGTGTTTTCACCATCCTTCAACTCTTATCTATTCCTTTTAATAAGGAATAGTGGCGAGTGATCCTTCACTTTGGACCGGAGTGTCATATCCGGTGGATTGTAGGCAGAGTAGGATCGAGTAGTGTACATATACATTCAGTAACTGCCCAGACTTTACTAGCTTTTCTTTTATTCCTTTTGAGGTTTGCTTTGTTATGGTGCCCTTCCGTGTGTTTGACTTTTAGAGACACATCACTTATTTTATGACCTTTTGGTGTTATATACTTTCCAAAAAATTACATCTAAGGCTAGCTCTATAATTTCAAGAAGTATGGGTTAAACAACAAAATTGTGATAACTCCTAAAATTAGACTATATAGTGTTTGTATGTGTGTATGTTATGAGTCTAACATCATTAGTTTCATAAGATTTGTGTAAATAAATGATTTTTAATGAACATAGAAATCTTCTTGTTGGTCGAGAAGCTTCTATAGTGAAGACAAAAGCTCCCTTAGTAAATATAGGAACTTCTTAGGTAAAATTCTCTTAAATAAAGGTAGAGACTCCTTAGTGAGCATAGAAACCTATTCTATGAATACAAAAGTTTACTAAATGTAAAAGAATACATACTAAAAGATAAAGCTTACATAGTAAATGTAAAATTTTATTAATGGAAGCTTACTTAATGTGCAACATCACTTAGTAAAAAAAGAAATTTATTTAGTAAACATAGAAGAACACCTTGTAAATGTGTAAACTTGCCAAAAATTTATGTAATACATAATGAAGTTTACTTAGTTAACTTAGAAGCTTATTTAGTAAAGGTAAAAGCTAACTTAATTTATGTAGAAGCTTACTTGGAAAACATATAAGCTTACATACAAAGTAGAAATTTACTTGATAAATGTAGAAGTTTAATGAGTAAATGTGGAAGCTTATTGAATAATATAGAAGCTGATCTTAAGGAAACAATTAGGATTCTGTATGAACTAATAGCTAAGTCTTGATATGTTAATGCAACTTACTATGTGAGTTAAGTGATAACTCTTATTTTAAATACATTTCGCATGGTGATTTTATAGTATTTCCCTTACATCTTTGGTTTTGTTTAAAGAAATTGATACTTAATTGAGTAAAATATTGATTTCAAGGTCTGAACGCATTCTTGGATCGAAAACGAAGAAAAGGAATCAAGTTTCACTCAATTTAGAGTTCAAATGAAAGAGTTGTGAAGTTTTAAAGTTACATAGTCTGGGACACAGTTGTGTCCATCCAGGAAAATATGCTGAGGTCAGAAAGTTACACGACCTGAGGACACGACTATATCCCAGGCCATATTTAGTGACGAAAATAGAAACCTTTTAATACATTATAAAAGGACATACTAGGGTTTTGCATAGAGGATTGGACATTCAAAAGAGAAAAGACTTGAGGAGAAAGAGAGAAAAAAGACGAAAGCAACATCCAACTTCAAGATTGAAGAAATTTATCACCAACAAAAGGGGGTTCTCATGTTTTATTTATTGGTTTTGTTGGAATTCGTTTTTAGTTTCATTATGATAGCTTAAGATTCATATATTTAGGATTATGAAACCTAGGAATTGATTTATAATTTTCAATAAAGTTTTTATCTTTTCTTGATTCAATTATGTTATTTAATTGTTAATTGATATTTTTAGAGTATCAATCTATGATATTATGCATGATGATTAAGAAATCACATGTATAATAAGATCTTTACATAATTGGAGAGAATTACATATATACTTAGAGATAAGATATATTTTTTCTTCAGAAAAGTTGTTCTTTGTATGGGAATTCATTATACATTAATGCAATTCTAAATTATATTACTAAGTGAAGAGATTCCTGTAAATAATTTAATATTAGGGTTAATATGCTTGAGAAAGGTATTAATTTCAATTGTGAATTCTTCCGATCAAGAATAATAGAAATTGAATTGAATGTATTTTAAGCAGTCATATGTTAAATACTAAGGGAAATAATTCCTAAATACGTTATTACTTTCTTAAAGTCGTTTTTGGTTTTATCGCTTTCTAAATTGCTTAATCAAGTCTCATAATTAGGCTAGTTTGTTAATTTTAGTATTTTCAATTAATTCAACCCTTCATAATTTTCTGGTTAGATAATAGAGCTAAGGTTTATATTAGTAGTCGAAATCTCTGAAAGATTGACACGGACTCACATCCGTTATATTAAAACTGATAGGTGCACTTGCTTGATATCATTAAGAAATAGGACCTACAAGTTACTACTAAACCTGGTGAGTACTCCTGACTTGCCAACTTATATGTATGCGAAGTGGATATAATAACATATGGCTATTCATGTTTTAATATAAGTATCTCTTCTAGTGTACTTGTTATGCACTACATGACTCGATACATTAATACCTATCAATAGATCTGTATAAGGACCAGTTCTAAATCATAAACTGGCTCAGAAATAGGCGTACCTAAATCGCCTCCCGAACCATCGGATCCTAAGGGTATAGGTGTTTTAAAAGGTCAAAACTGCCCAAACTAGCAGGTTATGAACTAGTAAGCCAACTTGCCATTAAATCGGTAGGTCAGTACGGCCGGTTCACCCACTTAAGAGAGAGAGGAGGCTATTAAGTTAGAAAAAATAATTGAATGATATCCATTAGGACATGACATGTTGAAATTACTTTTTTGCGATAGTGAAAGATAATTTTCTAAAAGTAATATTATCAAATTAATGATAGAGGGTTAATCATAAGTTAATGATGTATTAAGGATAGATGGAAAATTTAATATAAGTTAATGAAAGTATTTTTTATAAAACTTATCAAATGTTAAGGACTTAAATATAGGGCAAAAATATAAAAAAGTTAGAAACACATTAAATCGGAAATTAATAAAAAAAATTAGAAATAATTAATGAATCAGTACAATTTAAAAAAGAGAGAGAGAGACAGAGAAAAGAGGTAGTGTTTAGGGAAAAAATACACAAAAATTGGAACTGAATCAAGTTAGAAGTTAATAAAAAAATAGAAGTTATTAAAATTAATTAAAAAAATAGAAATGAAAAAAAAATGGCCCTTCAACCGTCGAACCTACTGAATTAGCCAAAAACTGTGACTAGCTGAGCCAGTTACGGTTCATCACACATCCGGCTAATAAACTAGCAGTTTCGAGTTTGTTTGGCTCAATGTAGACCACTACTTATTGGATGATGAAATGTTGATGGATACATTTTTTAATTGTGTTAGGTGTAGAAGTGTCTTGGTCAATATGTTGTGCTTTTGTGTGTGTGTGTGTAGACACTACCATTTCATTTGTGCATGTGTTGGATTAATATACCGTGACATGCACACACTAACAAACAAAGAAGTTATGTCATACATATGTACGCATAAGCATAAGAAGTACACAAAAGTCAAGAGTATAGTTAAGGTATGATGGGAAAGGACCTAAGAGTAACTATTAGATAATATTTAAGAGCCTAAGAATATAGTGTCATATAAGCATCATTTGGTTGAGAATGAGAATAAAATTAATGATAGCCTAGGTACCATATCCTTGTCACCCTTTACTAAGTACATAGTTTGATCTTTGAATCTAGTATGTAAAGTGTTTACAATTTGTGTTTATTATCAAGCTAAAAATTCAATTTTCTTTTAACTTGATTTATATTAAGCCCAATCCACTCAATATAAATCTCTCGACAAGACTAAGAAAAGGTACTTTTAAAAAAAATATAACTTTTGAAAAATGAGTCACCACCCTATCAAAACCGGAAAAAAGTAAATTATAGCTCATGGATAGATGAACCGTAATTTCAGTTATTAGCCCACAAGTTTTCTAAAAAAAAAAAAAGAAAAAATAGAAAAATAGAAACCAAAAACTTAGGTTTAAAGGCTAACTTATTAAAACCTAAGCGATTGTTAGAAGGAGATCAATGAAATTAATTAATAGGCCTTTAATATATTTTTTCAAGTAAATTAGGTTTTTTAATTTTTTTATAAAAAGAAAAGGGGAAAAACATATTTTTTTATTATTTTGAGCTGCTCGAAATATCTACGTACTCGTAAAGCTGGATAAAGCCATGTAATTCTCAATTGATGAAAATTTTAGTTTGTTGGTTTATTTTATATTTTCAAAAATTATTTTCACTTTAAGTCCATTAAATTTTATTAATTTTGAAAAAATAATTTTTTTAATCCAATTTTGGAAAAATCCTATTAAAATTTCAAACTTTTGGAAAAAGCTAATTCATTTATTTTTTATTAAAAAAATTTTGAGAAAAGGAATTCCATCTTCATTTGAAAGCACCATCAAATTCCATAAACTAGAATTAACATAATCAACTATAAAAATATTTAATTTAGAACTATACTAATATACCTAAATCATTATGCTAACATACAAAAATATATTAATAGAGTATATTAACATAACACTAACAAGTTAATTAAAGCACTTAAACAATTGGCATAACATTTTTAATCAAAATCTACTAAACATGCTAATTAATTTATTATACCCAACATAAACATGTAATATCTAAAATAATTATTATAAACATATTAGATTCATAAAAACACAAAAAAAAAAAGATTGAAAAATGCTCAACATCAATTTTTATTTTTATGGAATTTTCTCTCTCTCTCTCTCTCTCTCTCTCTCTCTCTCTCTCTCTCTCTCTCTCTCTCTCTCTCTCTCTCTCTTTATTTACAAGCTTAAAAAGCATAATAACAAGTCGAAGACTTACCTACGCAGTGGAACAAAATTGACTGGTTCGGGTAGTTTTCAACTAGTTCTCGAGGTATAGCCTGTAGTGTTGGACTTGTGAGACATCAAGCTTCAAAAGCCCTAAATCAATTTCTGGAAAACCCAAACTTTCCCCATTCGATTTTTCTAGAAAAGGACAACCTAGTGCATAGCTACTTCAAAACGATTTTTTCAATCCTTCTCCCCAAAATTAATCAAATCCTTAAGAAATTAGATGAAATTAAAGCCTAGGCTTTGTTCATAACCATGAATAGGATCATCCCGAGAATTTTTGTCAAATTAATTTTCTCTATAGTGAGAGAAATTGGAGAGAGAGAATGAGTTTTCAACCTACAAGCATCTATAGAGAAAACCTAGCATAGCATAGATTTTTTATTGATTTCTAATGAATGTCATGATTTGAATGCATAGAGGAGGCAATAATTTATAGTGTAGAGTCATGATTCTTTCTCAAGAAACTTTTGTTTAAGAGAAAGATTTAATTTTGACTCATTAATGGTACTTAGGTTCGTGTTTTAAATTTCTTCATTTTTTTGGCTCAAATTGATCACGTTTTCATGGGAGATTTGAGCAAATTAATGTTCTTTTATCTCATAAGTGATGTGGTTTCCAGTTTTGTAGAGATTTATTTCGAATTGTCATAAGAAAACCACCCGAATTTGTTTATTTTGTCCATGGTGAAATAAATGGGTATTTATTTCATATTCAAATTTGTTATTTTTAATTCTCTCAATTTCCTTAACAATAATTTAAAAAATGCACCTTCCCAAAAAGAAGACTTCTCAAGCTTTCATTTCTATATTTTTCCAAATTTTTTTGTAACTAAAAATTGAGTGAAATCAGGTAAAATATACTTAGGTACACTTATCACGTTGAAACTAAAGTAATCCTTAATCTACTATAAGTGTTGAGAATCTGCAAAGGGAGGGAGGGAAAGATGGTTGAATTGGTCAATAATTTAGTGTTATATATTGCCACATAGGGTAGCCACGTGGTGCTCGAGTGGCACCATGTGGATGATACATGGTGTCACCTAAGTGTACTAAGTAACACAATTACATGGCAATACGTGTCACCATTGCTTAGGTGACATGCGTTACTTTGTTATTTTTCTTTTGTTTATTCCTCACTTTTTTTATTCCCTCGCTAATCTAATGACATTCCAACCTTTTTATCTTTTGATTCCTTTTTTTTTTTACACCCAAAATTACACTCAAACAAATACCTACTTTTTTAAAAATGTACTACTTCTTTGAACCAAATGTGGAGTCTAATAAATATATGTTTAAAATATTTTTAAAAATTATTCAATTTGGCTACATTAGGATCCTAGTTTTTAGCCACGCTTAACTTTTATTTTAAAACTTTAAATGGCCATAAAATGTTTGTTTTGACTCCAATTGATGTATGGTTTGAAGCTATGATTTCCTTAAATAGTGAATTTTCAGAATAAGTTAGCCAATCATGGGCCAAAATAATTGATTTTCAAAGAAAGCTCATTTTTGTTCAAGATTTCTAACTCAATGAAATCGCATAAATTTATTTTGACTTTAAAAATAATTTTAGACCTCAAAAAATTATTTTCACCTTGAACCTACCTAAATGAACCATTACACAACACCTTTCAATTTTTTTTGTTTCGAATTTTTCTAGGTTTTTTCTTATTTTTTTCAATTTTTTTTATAATTTTTAGTTTTTAGTTTTTTTTTATCTTTTTCCGAAAAATAGGGTTCCTAAACTAAATATGGATCTAAGAAGGGAAAAAATAGAATATTTACGGCTACTCCTCCTTACCACAAAAACCAAAAGGAGGCTCCATTTTTTCCTCTATGAAAGGAAGAGGGTTAAAGGTTCTTTATGTTAAGTTTTGAGATGTGAAACAGGTTACCTACAGAATGGACTCCTTTGACGGGCTATTAATCCAAGGAAGTGAAAAGAGCTCAGACCATGTGATCTATCTAGGTGAGACCATTTGGTGAGATATCCTTCTCTAAAGGGAATGATAGCATTGATGCTATCTAAGGATAAGGCTCTTTACAATTTATTTAAACAAGACCTTTTGGTGAAATATCCTATCCCAAGGGAAGGATAGCACTAAGGCTGTCTAAAGGGCAAAAAGAGCTCATTGTAATCAATCTTAATGAGACCCTTTTTGATAAGATTTTATTTCTTAGAAAAGCGATAGCGTTGAGGCTATTTATGAATATATCTCCTAATGGCCCATCTTAATAAGACCCTATGGTATGATATTCTATCCCATGAGAAATAATAGCATTAAGGTTATCTAAAGGGTGGAAAGAGCTTCTTATAATCTATCTTAATGAATCCTTTTATGAGTTATCCTTTCTTAAAAAGTGATAGCACCGATGCTATCTACTGGTAGGGCTCCTTGCAATTTATCTCAGTGAGACCCTTTACTAAGACATGTTAACTAAAAGGATAAACCAAATGGAAGGATCAAGCATATAATGGGTCAAGGCTTCTGATGAATATCCTACCCTAAGAGATACTTAACAAGTTAAGGCTCTTACGAGATATCCTAAAGGACGATTGATGGGTCATGACTCTTACGAGATATCCTATCTTAAAGTTTTGAGTAAGTACCATACCTACTTCTATGATTAACTTGCTACTACGCCTCGAAGCAATAGAGTCTTAATAGTCTTATCAAATAAATCAATCCAAGATAAAAACTGACTTCTAAGTCATTATTGCAAGCTTGTTTAACACAAGATATCCACAAGTAACTCGCTTTAAAGTAACAATTCATATGATAATACCATTATTTTATATGTAGAAGGCTTTAAACTTATATTAAGAACTCCAATTGTTTATAAAATATTTTCATAATACACTAGTTTATATTTTCATAATGCACTAGTTTATGTAAAAAAATATTCACATAGTTTACATACAAAAAAAAAAAAAAGATAGAGACATAAGCTTCAAAAGCCCAGAGGTTCTTCCATTTATGACCTTACTCCCTAGAATCTAATAGTGACTAATCTCAGGGTAGTTGCAGTACGGCATTCTAGTCACACCTACGAAAGGATCTATAGGGATGTGAGCAACCAATCACTCGGTAAGTTAGAATAGAGACATAAGACTATATACAAGTACAAATAGGTTTATCAAATAGTTAGTTAGATATAATTTAACAAACAAATGCTATTGCACAACGTTGTCTGGTCTGATGCGAGATTAGAGGAATTTCACTCGCTCAAATTTGAGTTAAGGAGTTTTGATGTAAATGCAACAGTTCATGACCAAACTCAAGATTATGCAACGGAAACACCACTCCTTCCATGATTACCTTCAAACTACTACCTTTACCTTATCTATGATCTCCCTTTCTGTCACTTAGTTTAACTAATGATGAAGAAGAAACTATTATGCTACAGTGCTATCTCTTTCGAAGGGGTTGTTATTTGGTCAGAGGACCCTAAATGTCTCTTAATGGGTTATAATGCATGGCCATTTTAAGATGATCACTCAATTTTACATAATAAAAACAATTACATTTCAGAATAGCAAATCAATAATATACAATTAAGTTAAAAAAAGCATACATTAACATGCATACATTCAAACTACCTACAATCACAACTAAGTACAATCTTAGGCCTCCAAGTTCTATGAAATAATACTTCAAAATACAATAACGTACCGATTCAAAACTTACTTGAAGTCTTCCACTTACTCACTAAGGTACGACACATCGTGTAGCATAGCTACTCGTCTCTATAATATAAATATTATTTTAATATTCATAAAATTATTACATATAGGCTCAATTATGTAATACAGACTATTATCCTCAGTTTAGGGTATTACTCTACTTAATTTTTCATGTTTTAAATCTCTTATGATTATTCTCATTTTTAGCTAGGTTCTTACTTCGTCTTTGATTCAACCTCTAAATTAGGTTCTGATTCAACTCCTGATTACACTTAATTCATAATTCTTAGAAACCTTCCTAACCTCTCCTACAAAGTTTAATGAACTTTAACTCAAGTGAATGTAGTCTTTGATTTAGATTTCGAACAGCTCTCTAGTATGCTAGTATACATCCTGGTTTCAATTTAGCACTTGAATTAGCTTCTAATGTGCACCTATCTATATTTTTACATAACCCCCCATACTTTAGTTCAAAATCAAAATGCAGTATAATATATACTCTAACACTACTCCGGCTTAAACTAACTACATTTAATTCCATTATTTGGAGTATTTCACATATATGACAAATACCAACACCAAACCCTTAATATTCAAACCTAATACTCCAAACACTACAGATTTACTCTTTCAACATTATTTAACATTGTAATATGTCAAAATACTCACCAAAATAGAATCTAGCACGATGTCTTAAGAAATTGTTATGTTTATTTATAAAAATGGTCATTTAATAAGATTTTTAAATGCTTAAAATTAGATAAAAATATGGAAAATAATTTTCATGAAAATCTTTTCATCGTAATTTAATAAATATCATAGGTGTTTCACAGAAAAATTTTGGAGCTAAAACAACATTGATAAGGTTTTTGAAAACAAAGGCAAAATCGGCTCGTTTTTGTGATTTATTAAGGGCGATATATTTTGAGACTGAATTTAAAAAAAAAATAGTATTTTTCCTAAAAACTATATACAAAAATATGGCAGAATAAATTTTTCCATTTTTTTTGTGAAAATCGAGGGAATTTAGGGTACCATTGGTGTTGGTAACTTCAGCCACTATTAGTGATGGAGGTGCTGTCCAAAGGTTTAGGCACTGCCTCATCCATTAAGTGGTGGTGGTGGCTTTGTGTTAGGTCTTAGTTGGATGGTGGAACCTTAAATTTGCCATAAATTCACAATATTTTGTGTAATTTTTCTAAATTACTAACTTAACTCTCCAATACTTCCTTATATTTTTCTTGTGTACTGGAGTATCCAAAATGAATTTAGAAGAGGTCATTCTAAATTTGTGCGCAAAGGTTAGGGTTGGTGGACTTTTCTTTTGAGTTACAAGTGTCCACTTCCTTTAATTTAATCCTCATTAGATGTCCCTAACGCTACTTTTTCAGTACACCAAAGTGTTTCTTAATCTATAATGCCTAATTCAAGACTTTTCCCCAAATGATACCTATTTTTCCTTAATTTTTATTAATTTTCTTTTAAGTTATTTGGTATTATTTTAATATATATTAGGTACTTTAAGTAATTTCAGGTATTTATACTTATACGTAAGTACATATATAATGCAAAAAATATCACTAAATATTATTTAAGTTAGTTTATGATTTTTTAGTATTCATATATTTTATCTCTAGCAACTCGTTAATTATAAAAACATGTTTTACACATAAATAATGAATAATTTATGTATAACCTGAATATATAATATTTAATTGCTTTATTATTTTATTTTTCTAAATCCAAACTTACCAGGCCACTTTCACTAATATTTCTAATTTTATCATAAAATTCGAACTCGATAGGATAACTTATATAATTTCCCTAAATTTTATATACTGAATTTGGAACGTCTAATTGCATGACTTATAGGATGTAAGCCCCACAACTAGCCATTCGAGGTTTCGATAGGTTGAAAGACCTGATCGAGCCTAAATTATAAAGTAAAGCTACAAATATTAGTAAAATGATCCCGTAAGTTTGAATTTAAGAAAATAAGCAATGAAACAAAAGAACATAAAAATTCCAAATTTTAAGTATATAACTTGTTATTTATCGAACATGCATAAAATGCATCCCGATAATTAACGAATCGCTAGAGATAAATTATATGTATACTAAAAATCATAAATGACCTAAATAATATTTAAGAATATTTATTTGTACTATATATGAATTTACATGTATGTAGAAATACGCGTAATTATTTAAAATACGCGAAATGTACTAAAATAATAAGAAATAATTAAAGAAAATTATTAAATTAATTAATAAAAATTATAAAAAAATCAGAAGGGTGTGGATTAATCAAATATGGTCGTGACAAGTTAGAATCTGAAAAAGAAAAATTAACCAATTAGAATTAAGCAACACAAAAGCCAAAAATTAAGGAAATGGGCCAATGTCATGTCTAATTAATGCATATTAATTACCAAAAAGTCCTATAAATAGCAAGAAAAATTCAAAATCTCATTTGGACAGTTAGAAAACAGAGAAAATTATGGAAAGGCGAAAATTGGGAGAAAAACCAAAGAAAAAAAAAAAGAAAAGGAAAATTGTGCAGTTAGGGCAACAAAGGAGAACCCAGACCCGAAGAGCAGCTGGGAGTAGATGGCCACCATCACCATACGGTGGTGGCAGTGCCCAAGTGGGCCGACACACCCATAGAGCCACCTAAATCGGTGAGTTCGATTTCCAACCTGATTTTGTGTAATTTTGTAAAAATAGTAAATATCATTAGAAAAATATGAATTTTTTTATTCTAGAATATTTTTGTATGTAGTGTTTAGGAAAAATATTATTTTGATGAAAATATGTCTCTTGATATAGGGTCCTTAAGAAATCATGCAAAACCAAGCATATTTCAGTTTAGAAATAAATGACCTTAGGAGTGTAGTTTTGAACTCAAAATTTTTGTGTAGACTACTTAGATGATATAGAATAGTGCTATGAAGTCCATTTTGAAAAATTAAATTTTGAAAATTTTAGATAATTTTTAAGCCCTAAAATGAGGCATAAAATGGGTAATTTATGGCTAATTAAGTAATTAAATGATTAATTACTGATTTAGTGAATAATTATATGTTTTAGGATATTGAAATCTGATGGAGTATGATACTTGTAGCATTTAGGGTATTAAATGTAATTATTAAGTTAATTATGTAGTAAATAAGTAATATGGAAAAATAGTACATTTTAAGTTAATTTTGTAAATTAGGGTAATTAGGTGTAAAATCTGATTTAGGATGAATTTAGATATTTTGAAATGATAATTGATGTTAGGAGATGGTAATTATAGGAATAGAGATATTAAATGAATAGAGATATTAAATGTGTATTATGTACATAATAAGTAATAGTACATAATACACAATTATTAGAAATATAATAAATAGAAAATATTATAATAAAAATTGATATTATGATAATAATAAAAATGTACAATAACCCTGTAGGAAACTTGAATTTATGCAATTAGAGGAAAAATGTAAACATTTCTCACATAAGGAGTAAACTCGATGTACTAATAAAAATTTAAGTGTACCGGGTGTAATAAAATACTAATTAGAGATAATGATGGTCTTTAAGAGATCGGGAAGTAATGTGATTAATTTCACATTATGAGTTGAAACGAATTTGTAGGGTTCGAGTATAAAATAATACGTAGAAATTGAACTAGAATCTAATTTAGAAATCGATGCGGAAACTGAACCCGAATCTAACCCTAAACCTAAAACACTTGTAAAAGACTTAAGACTTAGATAATTAGGTATATTAAACCCTAAACAAAACATAACAATAAGTGCCATAGGATAAAACGAACATATAATAGTTATATGAAAAACTGAAACCACGTTTGTGTTATAGGGATGATTGGCGATGGCCTGAGCAAGTCGGCCCTCGAGTGAGTGAGCGAGGAGTCAAGGTAAGTTGGGATTAATACAATGCTGTATTTTGGAGGCTTCAGATTATGCTTGGTTGTGCTTGTTAGATAGTTGGATGTGTACATGTACTTGATTATATGTGATGCTATGATTCTGTTTGTTGTTCTGGCTTATATTGTATGAATTGTATGAAATGATTGATCACCCTAAACTGGACCTAATCAAATATATGACCTATAATCATAATCAGATCTACATGGAAACCATTAGGGGAACTTATGACTCTCCTGCCAAATATCGATCCCTTCGAAAGGGATAGCGCAGGATTGCAAAATGGTCCCTTCTTCATCCTTAGTCAAACTAAGTGACAGGAGAAGAGGTCACGGCGAGGGTGAAGTCAATGGTTCGAAGGTAATCACTGGAAGAGCGAGGTCCCTATTGCACAAGCTTGGGTTTGATTGTGAGCTGTTGCATTAATGGCAACTCCTCAACCCAGATTAGAGCGGGCGCAATTTCTCTAATCTCACGACGGGTCGAACAACGTTGTGCGATGGCATTTGCTTGAACATATATTGCACCTAATAAGTTGATTGAAAATTTTGTTGTGTTTATGGTATAGTTTTAAGTCCTCCATCCTAACTTATTGAGCTATGGTTGCTCACATCCCTATAGACGTTGTACAGGTGCTGGCTAAAAAGCAGTAAACAACTACTCTGAAACTAGCAACTGCTAGATCCTAGGGAGTAAGGAAAAACATTGAACAATTAACACATATTTTATTACTTTTCATTTCTGAATAATGTAATAACTAGGAAATATATTACGGAGAATTATTGTAAACTTTAATTGCAATAACTGAATTATTATGTATGTATATATTTCCTCACTTTCTTAGGTAAATGATTTATTTAAATTACAAACTGTTTACTTCAAAGCGAGTTAGTCGTAGATGCCTTGTATGGATCAGGTCTAAAATAGCGGTTGTAAGGCCAACTTCTATCTTTAGATTGTTTACACGGCGGGACTATTACGACTCTACCGCTTCAGGGGCGTGACATAGGAGGCTCATAAACACCCTTTGGAAACTTAATGGACTAGCTAATCTTCATTAAGGTTAGACAACTGGCCTTCTTCCTTCTTCTTTAGCGTTGATTTCATATCTTTTCTCTTTTTTTTTTTTTTTTCTTTTTGCCTATTTAGACCAAATCCTATAAAAGGAAAGATCAAAGCATAGTATTCAAGGAGTTTTAGTAGTTCGTCAGTGTTTATGATTGAGGGTTTTTTTTTTTATGCATATGTGTATGTGTATATATGGAGAGATGCATGGTATAGTACAGAGTTAAGATTAAGAACAACTTATCAATGTAGTAGTAAAGAGACCGATCTAATGCCAATAACAGTTAGGGATATCTACTTTGAGCGTAAAAGATAAAAAAAAAAATACACAAAGTATTTAGAATTGGAGATAAAATAGCATCGTCCCATAGATTTTAGGGATAATGCATCTTGACTGCATTAGCATTTATAGGATTTGTCAAATCTAAGCCATCTATTTGAGAGAAAAATTAATGCTCCCCTTAGACAATACCCTTCTGACTATGTAAGAACCTTCATAACTAGGGGTAAAATTTCCTCTAGGGTCTTGTACACTTAGGAGGATCTTGCTTAACACTAAGTCTCCTCCTATAAACTGTTAGGGCCATACCTTCTTATTGAAGGCATGTATCATCCTTCATTGATAGCATTGCTTATAACATAACTCAATTAGCCTCTTCTCATCTGCTAGGTTTAATTGCTCAATCCTTTCCCTAAACCACTCCGATTTACCTAGCTAAGTTTCCGCTAATACCCTATAAGAGGGTATTTCTACTTCAACAAGCAAAATTACCTTAGTCTCATGCACTAAAGAGTAAGGCATAGCTTTTGTCAATACCCTAATGGAAGTCTTGTAGGACATGAGTGCAAAAGGTAGCATCTTATGCTAATCTTTGTAGGTCATAGTCATCTTCTCAATAATCCTTTTGAGGTTCTTATTGGTAACCTCTACTGCCTTATTCATCTGTGGCCTATACGATGTAGAATTCGTATAGGTGATCCCAAATTGCTGGCATAACTCTGTTTTGAGTTTGTTATTGAGGTTTGTGCCATTATCTATGATGATTGACGTTGGCACTCTATATCGGACAATTACACTTGTTTCAAAAACTTGATTATTACTTCCTTAGTGACATTTGGATAAAAGGAAGCTTCCACCCACTTTGTAATGTAATCAATAGCTACTAAGATAAATCTATGCTCATTTGATGCCTTTGGGTTAATTAGACCAATAACATCTAGTTCTCACATAGAAAGTGGCCATGGTAAGGACAAAACAAGAAACTCTTGAGGGGATGAAGTATTCACCCAGTTAGAATATACCTAGCATAAGTAGTAGTTCCATACGTATGTGATACAATCCGATTCCATTGTGAACTAATAATAATGCATCTACATGACTTTTCAGGCTAGCATGTGCCCATTCATATGCGGATAACATGCCCCTTCATGTACCTCCTTCATCAAAACACATGATTCTTCCTCATCCATGCATCTTAATAACATAGTGTCAAATGATCGTCAATACAACGTAGTGCCATTGAGCAGAAAGTAGCCCACTAAACTCCTTAATGTTTTCTGATCTTTCTTGCTTACCCCTTATGGGTATGTGCCAGTTTGAAGAAAATGTTTGACATTATGGAACTAAGACTTCTTATCTTTAACTACTTCTATCACTAGGCAAAACGTGGGCCTATCTTCTACCATGATCTTCAAGGGTTGTAATTTTATCCTACTTGACACTTGAACCATAGACGCTAGTGTAGCAAGGGTAACCATAAACTAATTCTAAGCTCTTCGTATATATGCTGATGGTAAGGCACCACTGTTAGATCCTTCATCTTGCAATCACCAATTGTTTGAAGAATAATTAGAGAGTTTCTATACACCTCTAACTCATGGACCCCCATATCTACTACCATCTTGAGGCCCATGATACAAGTCTCATACTCATATTGTTGGTGTAGGAAATTGTAAGCTTAGCCGCTACAGAGAATTGGCTACGTTTAAGGGATACCAATACTGCCCCTATCCCACATCATGATATATTGGCTACTCCATCAAAATACATCTTCCACTTAGGAGGTCTAAATTTTGTTCCTCTATTAGGATATTTTCATCTGGGAATCAAACTTCCCTTTCCTTAGATGCCTCTTCCATGGGATATTTAGCTAATTGATCTGCTACGGCTTACTCCTTGACTGAATTCTAGTTCACGTAAGTTATGTTGAACTCAGAAAGCATCATTTGTTATTCAGAGACTCTTCCAATTAGAGTTGGTTTCTCAACCAAGTACTTAAGGGGATTATGTTTTGTCAACAGCTTTACTGCATATTATAAGGTATATTGCCTGAATCGATGCATCACCCATGATAATAGTAACATCTCTATAATAGTCTATATAGAGACTAAATAGATTTTTTATTATCTAATTAGATAAATTAAATTGAATTAAAAAAAAAAGAAAAATGAATTTCATTTCTATTTATATTATTAAATTTGCATTTCTATTTATATATGTAGAATTTCTATTTATATATGTATATTTATATGTATATTCGAATTTATATATATATTTTATGTATATTTTCTATATATTCTAGAATATTTCTATCTACATTAATATTAGAATAGAATTTAAATTAATATAATTCTATAGAATTTTAATAAATATTCTAAAATAAAGCACAACAAGTCCTTTCTATGTCGGAGTGCCTCTACTCTCCTTCAGTAAACTTCTTCCTTAGGTAGTAAATGGCCCTTTTGCTTCCCTCTTCATCTTTTTTTGTCCTAGCATACATCCCATAGACTGTTGCAATATAGTAAGATATAAAAACAATGGTTGTCCCACCTTCAAGGAAACTAGAATTGGAGAATTCATAAGGTATTCCTTAATCTTACAAAAGGCCTCTTCACACTCTTCCTCTTAATTTAGAGGAGCGTTTTTCCTTAATAATCTGAATAGAGAGCAACACTTATCCGTAAGTTGGGATATAAACTGGGCAATATAATTTAGCTACCTTAGTAAACCTCTTACTTCTTTAAGTGTGTACAGAGAAAGTAGTTCTAGAATCACCTTCACCTTATCGAGATCAACTTCAACGCCCCTCTAGCTAATTATGAATCCCAATAACTTCCCTAACGTGACCTTAAACATACACTTTTTTAAGTTTAGTTTCAATTGGAACTTATGTAGCCTTTTAAATAACTTCCTTAATACTTCTACATAATTTTCTTTTTCTTGGGATTTGGTGACCCTATTATCAACACAAACTTTAACTTCTTTATCCATCAAATAATGCAAAAAAGTCACAATTGCCCTTTGATAAGTTGCCCTAACATTTTTTAGGCTGAAGGGCATCACTTTGCAGTAAAAGGTTCCCCATGTTGCGATAAACATAGTTTTAACTTTGTCTTCTTCGGCCATTTTTACTTGGTTGTACCCTAAAAAACCATCCATAAAGGAGAATAGATGACTCCCAATGGTGTTATCTACCATAACATTGATATAAGGTAGTAGGAAATTATCTTTGGGAGTAGCTTGTTTTGAATCCCGAAAATCCACACATATTCATACTTTCCCATTTTTCAATAGATTTGACACTATATTTGGTGATATGATACTTTAGTGAACCCTACCTCCAACAACTTTTTAACTTCATTTTTTATCTTTAGCAAGATAACGGGTCGAAAGCACCTAAGGCTTTGCCTTTTAAGCTTAATGTTTTCCTTGATAGGTAATTTATGGACCACAACTAATGGGTCTAACCTTAGCATATCTTCGTAAGTCCATGCAAATGTGTCAACATATTCAGCCAATAACTTAGTCATCTCACGTTTCTATTTAGACGATAAATTTCCTCTAACCCTTAAGTTTTTGGGGCTATCATTTGAGCCTAAATTAATCAATTCCATGGGCTCATTAATGGATATACAACCTTGTTTGTATTTTGGATAACTCTCTTGAATTTCTCAATGACCGTCGATATCATCCCCAATGACTAACCTAGTATGGTTGGACATGATATCGATATTTTCATCATTTAGGAGTGCGAGATATCCTCAGCTTTCATCAAGAACATTATATCTGAAAATATGGATAGGAAGAAAAAGAGATAAGTAATAAGAGAAGAAAGTGGACATGAAAAGGAAAGATAATTTTATTGATATATTTTATTCGAAAGAACAACTGAAAGGATAACATTATTGGTAGAGCACTAAGGCTCAATCTTAAACAGCGAAAACTAAAGAAAAAGAAATAAAACTCAGCGAATACTATACCCTACTACAGTCCTTACTGTAAAATAACTTTTTGCATTAGGTTGAAACAAAACCAATTCTGCAATGGGATTGACTCATTAGGCTAGTCTTCTTTTTTCGTCACTGCTTCTAGTACTAGTTTGATGAAGCTTTCCTTGAGTAGTGGAAAAGTCATAGGTCATAAGGGTATTGTATAACTAATCACCCCTTTTCCCTCCAACGAAATAAGTTTAGGTTAACTCCTTTCCTATAGGCATATAACCTAGACCAAAAGTCCTAATTTGCCTTTTCTTGAATGTAGAGCCTTTACTTTTGATGCAATTTGGGCCAAAGACTAACAAGGCCAATCGTGAAGGGGTAGGTCCAAGCTCATTGAAAGCTTGAAAAGCTAAGGTGGATTTGCACAATAATAAAGAATCAAACAAGCAAAATCACAATCTGCTCCAAGGATATAACGCACCTAAGAACTATCAACCACTCATGGCTCAACTCAATATGATGTACAAGCTGCTTTAATGAGAGTACTTACCATTCAGCTTTGCTTAAGGGTTAGGATAAGAGTGAAGTAAGTAAAGAGAAATACTTACAAAAAAAAGACAATGTAGTATATTCAATATCTCATGTATAAGATATTGTGGCTAAATTTTCAGTAGGTATTGATACCCAAAATATTAGGGCAACAATTATAAATAGAAATAATTGAAAAGGGTAAAGTCCTGAATAAGTAATGTATAGCCAATGGAAAAGGGCATAAAGAGAAAATCAAAAAACGCATCTATCTTACACAAGGGATTCTATCATATGATTACTTGGACATGTGGCTATCGATTTATAGGTGAATTTCTGGTTAAAACAGACAAACTGTATAGTCAAGCTGGCGACTACTGAGCAAGATCGGAGGTTCTTCTGAAGTGAGTTCAACTCAAACATGCTCGAAGCAATTCATATACAAGTTGGCTAAGCTAGTGATTGAGCGGACTGAGCTGTTATTTGAGTGTATCTCAAGTTGGTAGTCAGTGATTATTAATAAGCATAAGAGGGTTCGACTTGGATAAGGCAGCAGACTCGTAGATTGAAGCAGCTTGAACTCATTAGGTGTAAGTTGGCACAAGAGAACTCACTTGGCCATACTCTCAAGCCCTCGAGCTCAGGCTCGAGTCAGAAGTCTAGTGCTTTGATTCCTATCAGTTTTCGTCATTCTTCTAATTGACCATATATGCCTAGTAAAAAATCAACAGACCAAAATCTTCCAGCTCTTCTCTCCTTATATACAAAATTGCTGTCTCCTTGTAGATGTCATAATTGTACTATCGTAAGAGCATAACCAACTAACCATTAGCAATAAATTTGACCTTCTAATGTTAGCTAAAAGGAATCGCACCACCTACATGAATCCAAGGCCTTCTTAACAGCAAGTTAAAGGTCCGGGAGATTTCTAGTATTTGGAATGTTAAACTGAATATTTGAGGCCCAATCATTACTTGAAAGTCCACTTCCCTACAATCTCTCTTTTAGACCCACCAAAAGCCCTTACAACCATAGAGATGGGCTTAATCTCATTAAATTTGATCTCAAGATAACAAAGTGTGTCTAGGTGGTAGATGTTCAATGAGGACCCATTATCGATGAAGACTTTAGCAATGATCTTATCTTTGCATGTCACCATTAGATATAAAGGCTTAGTGTGGTGATTCCTATCTTCCCCTAACTCTTTAAGTGAAAAGGTAATCTGATTAATAGCAAATATGGACCTAGTTATGTACCCTAACTTATTTGCTGAAATCTCTTGAGAATTTTAAAAAGAGCCTCTTTATGTTGGCTTGACAATAGGAGAAGCCCCATAAGGGAAATTTAGGTCGGAACCTTTACTAGTTGGTCTACAAACTTATATTCACTAGCCTTGATCATTTTATTGAAAGTGTCTAGCTCAAATTATTTTTCTTCTTATGCTTGCATGTCTTGGCTCTCTTCTTCTCCTAGGCTTATAAGTCTAGCCCATTCTGGTAATCTCTCTAACCAATGATGTGGCAATCTTTGATTAATTGATATTATGGTAATCAAAGGGTGCCACTTTATAATTCTCAAGAGGAATTAGGACATTGAACACATACTTTCTAGCTTTACCATATGTAGGGTGTTCCTCAGGTTGCTTGTCATATTGAATTAATTAGCTTCGAGCAAACTCAATCATTCTAACCATATAGCCCACATTATCTTCCACTTTAAACTTGAGCTCCCATCCGATTGGCGCCTCTTCAGTATATAATGTAGGTATGACCCATATATCCACCAGGTACTCCATAGGGTCTCCTACTAACCTGTATTCCTTCAACTGTCTATAAGTGAGGTTTTGAGGTTTGGTTATCATCATCTCTTGTATTTCTTCCCTCCTTACTTTACCTTCTTAAAGTAACAAGTAGATAACCGGCTTGGTGTGAGTTTTATCTCGAAGATTAATTCCTTGTAAATATCCTTTTTCTCTAAGGAGACAAGCCACCTATTTAACTAGGATAGCCAGCTCGTCTAAATCCATCACGAGCTCAAGTTCCCTAACACTAATCATGTTTATAATAGTAGCATGAAATGGAAGTGGGTTATTATTGACATTAAGAGTCACAATAAAGTCCAACTATATTCTCCCAGCATTAGTGAAGTCTTGAATCTTATTTTTGGGCCTCAACACTTATTAGTAAAATGGCCTGCTAGTTTAAGATGGTACTCGCATCTAACATAAAGGCCAAAGTTTTTAAGTATGTATATTTCATTAGGTAATTCAAAGTCGATGAGGTTATTAGCTCTTGGGTAGGCTAAGAATTGGCTTAGGGGAACTAAGATAAAGGTCAGTTAGGTTAATTTTGTGGTGGCTAATATTGTTAGGCTAGAGCTATAAGGGTTGTTGAGCTTAGAGTTGTCTAGTATGATGTTTGTAGGATAGATGCTGGGTTTCAGTTAATGGTCACCATGCTTAAAATGGGCTCTTTCCTTTTGCTACTAGGCTTGGTAAGGGTTGGTTTCTTATCTTACATGTCCAAAACTGGTAGTTTGCCAAATGTGATAGCACTTTCTATTCGACACCCTATTACTACCACTTCAGCAAAGCTAACTAAGGCAAGTGGTATGAGATAAGTGAAATAGGACTTCTCTAAGGTATTAATAAAGGTGAAGGTCGACTCTTTTTCAAAGATTGGGGTAGACAACCTTATGGCTTGGGCCTTCCAACTCTGAGCATATTTTTTGAAAGATTCATTAGGCTTCTTACAAAGTCTTCCCAAATCCTACATAAAGGGGACAAATCTCAAAGGCTCGAGCTAGCTTTTTACAAGTATTGACTTGATTAAGATCAAAGTTAAGCATAATAAGTCAAGTTTGGGCTGGTCAAACTGTATTGGAAAGTCTAGACCATTAAGTGATCATAGTGGGCATACTTGCTCATTTTCCTAACATATAACCAAGTGTGCAACTTTAGGCAACCAGTTCCATCATATTTCTCAAAATTAGGCACCTTAAACTTTTCCATAGAGGTCGAGCTATCTTGTGCAACTACGTTAGTGGTACTTATCTATTCAAACCCATCTTGCTTTTCAAAAGCCTTCATCTTGTCATTCATTCATTGTAGCAACTTCTTTTCCATATGTTTTTGCTTGTCCTCAAATTCCCTCCTCAGACCTTCGAAGTCTACCCCAAATTCTATCCTTGGTTGCAAATATTGTAGGTTTGTCTCTTTACCTTCTTATGGGCTTATGGTAGTCCTTTCCCATATGGTTTGGAGTTTTCCATAAAGGCAGGTTGAGATGCACGCAAAAGGTCGAATTGTCAATTAAAATGTCCATCTTGTCACCTATGCTCTTCATTGATTGTTCCAAAAGTCCGACCCTTACTTTAATGGGGACATCAATGTTGGTGTTGCCAATATTGCTAGCGTTGGTGTTGCCAATATTGCCAGTGTTTCCTGTGTTGCTTGTATTAGTTGCCATTCTGGATCTCAACCAGGTGATTATGAGACTTCACTCCGGAATATACTGTAACAACTTAACTGGAAATCCTTCTACGGAGGTATTGTCCGCTTCAGCATCAAACATCGTACAGTTTTGTCTCCTAGTGCAGTAGTTTCTTGAGAGATCACCCATCCTAAGATTGCTCAAGCACACTTAACTCTAGAGTTCTAACATAGTCTAAGACATTACACCAAAATATACCTCAATGATTATAGTTTTTTCTTTTAGTATGTAAGTGGTATTACAATCCACCCTTTTATAGAACTAACGTTTTCCTCAATTTCATTACACAGGTTTAAGAACACCTCCAAGTAGGACTTTCGCTCTTTCAATTAGTAGATTGCTCTAATGCCACCTATAACAACCTAACCAAAACTCCTCCCACTAAGGAATTGTCCGCTTTAGTGTTAGAAGCCATATGGTTTTGTTCCCTAGTGCAACAACTTCCCAAAAGATCGCTTATCTTGGTATTGCTTTTGCTCAAGCATGCTTAACTCTAGAGTTTTAATGTATTTTGAGCGGTTACATCAAAAGGCGTCTCGATGATTATAATTCCTTCTCCTAGTACTTAAGGGATATTATTGCGAGCTATTTTTGAAAAACATGCATAGAACCAAACATTCTAAAACTTATTAGAAAAAAATCCTCCTATAATTCTCTTTTGTTTGATAGCTCTCCTTTTCCTTTACTTTTTCCTTCTTTATAAAACCCACATCCTTTTTTTTTTGAATTTTTTTGAAAAAGTTTTCTCTTTCTTTTTTTTTTCCTTTTGAAATTTTTCCTCCCTTTTTGGAAATCTTTGATTTTTTTTTTTTTGTTGTTCTTTGCAAGCATTAAATGTCAATAAGGAATAAAGAATAAAAAAACTAAATATAAAATAGAGAATGCTTAGGAGAATAAGTGGATACCGATAATAGAGTTACCAAATAATCCATAATGTGGTAAAAATATTATTTTTACTAAGACTGCAAATAATGGAGTTTGATTACAACTCTATTCAAAACAACAAAACTTCTAAGCTAAAAGGCTTATTTGCTAGATCTTCTCTTAGGTAACTGGTTGAATCCTACTTCGTTACTTCTCTTCTTCTTGGATAAGCTGAGCTTTGTTGGTGCTTCCAACACGTAGATCCTCTCATAGGCTCTTATTGGTCAGTTGTTCAATGTCTCATCACATTGCTTTGCTATCTTGTATAAGGCCTTCCAGATTCTCCCTGACCTGTTTGCATCATTATAACAACTTCCACTCGGGCTTGAACTTACTTCATGTAAGTTTCCATTTCAGGGGTAGGATTCTTTAGAGTTGGTTGCAACAACCTTGAATTGTTTCTATTTTTCTTCCTTAAGGTGTTGGTAGATATAATCTTTCATGGCTTGATACTTCCCGGCATTCTCTGCTAAGTCCTCCAACTAGAGTGTCAAGATCATAACTTGTTAGCTCCATAAAGTCCTGATAGTAAGTAGGTAGGATACCTTTTCATCGATGATAAGGTGTTGGTCATAATAGCCTATGGTTACTTTGTTTAATGAGGGCTTATGAACTATGGTCTGAATGGGCCCGGCTTGTCAAATCACAACAACTGGATAATACCTTATGCATCAATTCATCCCAATAAGTGGGACTGCCTCATAGTCCCTATAACCTCTTATCATCACTTTGGTAGCATACCATCTAGCTACCTACACTAAGTCTTCAACAATGAAGATTTGAATGACCTCAATGCAACAACGAGTAAGAGCCTTTGGCAACGCGACCCTCACAAAGGTCAAGATTATGTCAATTTTTCATAGCAAACTTAACCTTATGGAACTTAAGTTGGTGAATCGTCATGTGGTTGACAAACCAAATCATAAGTACGCCTGGGGAAGTCTTCATGTCTCCATGTCTTTTGGTCTTGAGGTAAGTCAATGATCTAATCTGCTTAACTAAGAGGATTGGGATAGGCAATTTTCCTTCTAGAAACCAAGCCACTATTACTGTAACCTAGAAGTGGATGCTAAATATGCCTTTTAAAAATGAGACAGTCCCAAATACCACTAAAATATATGCATGGCACCAATTGCGTTGCCATACTTAGTAGCCCCTACAAAAGACGTCACACTTATTTTGGAATCTAGACTTTCCCACAAACCACTCCAACAATTAGATAACTTGAGGTATCTCCCATTACATTATTTCAAGCTTTGGTCTATTTCATTCTTTTTCACCTCTAATAAATCACTAAAGGCACTATGGGTGCCTTTTTTAAGGTTCGGTACATATATCTCACTCAAAATGATTAAGGCCTTCAGTAACTAGGTATATTCTTCAATTAATAGGCATAACTAGTGAGGCTTAAAAAAAGTCACAAGTTTTGGATGCTAAAAATAGACCAAGGCTCGCATAAAAGTGAAGCCAACAAAGATTTCCATTAGAGGCATAATGGGCCTAATTCTTGTTTTGATGCAGTGCTGTTGCTTAAGGCTAAAAAGTTAGAACATCCTTGAAGGTCCTTGGGCTTGTTAACGTAGATCTCTTTCTTCGTTAACCTAAAAATTTATACAAGATGAAAAAATTAGTTTTACATATTTATTTAAAGAAAATATAAAATATAAGAATTACAAAAATTATTACAAAGTACATAGACCCTTTTATAAGCTTACAAAAAATACAAAAATATAATATTATGAACACTTTAAATTCCATGATGTTATAGCCATTGACTTTGAAGCACTGGCTACATACAGTTTACTTGTCGACTCATGTAGGCTCATGAATACAACTAAGTAGGTTCTAAAAGGCCCCTAATTTTCAAAAGACCTTACATAGATTGTTGGCCCATCAGAAACTTAAGCAGGCTTGTCTAACTCAACTTTGAGCAGTTGTTACACCACACCACCTAAGACTTAAATACACATCATGATTTTTAAAAAGAAACCACCCCCAACAACCCCCCTCCCCCCCCAAGGCCAAATGGGCCAACCCCTCTTTCATTTATTTATTTTTTCTTTTTCCAACATCATTAAAACTCACATTAGTATAACTATATATGAAAAAATAAATACTAAAAGGGAAAACTAGAGCCTAATTATTACTTTTTAAAATTTATTTTAACAAACAAGGCCCAATTAAATTTCGTGGATTTCTTTTATGGCTAACCTACAATCTCTAGCAAAGTTGCTAAATCTGTCGAGCTGAAAATTCGATTTCTCTCTTATCTTAGCCCAATTTATATTAAGCCTGACCTACTCCATATGAATCTCTCGACAACTCTAAGAAAAGTTTTTTAAAAAAAAAATTGAAAAAGGAGATGACTTCGGATCAAAACTAGAAAAAAGTGAAATTAGGGTTTGTAAGTAGATGAACCCTAATTTCAACTACTGGCCTATAGGTTTTCTAAAAAAAAATAAAAATTAGAAAAATAGAAACCAAAAACTCCGATACAAAGGCTAACTTATTAAAACATGAGCAGTTTTCATAAAGATCCATGGAATTAATTAATAAGCCTCAAATATGTTTTTTCAAATAAATTGAGCTTTTTATTTTAATTCTTAGAAAGAAAAGGGAGAAAAAAATTTATTATTTTAGGCTGTCCAAAATACCTACATACCCACGAAGCAAGATTAAGCCTATGTAGTTCTCAATTGATGAAAATTTTAGTTTGTTGATTTATATTATTTTTTGAAAAATTCTTTTCACTTTAAGTTTATTAAATTTTATTAATTTTGGGAAATTAAGTTTTATTGGTCCATTTATGGAAAAATCCTAGAAAAATTACTAACTTTTGGAAAAAAAGGCCAATTAATTTTTTTTTTTTTGTGAAAAACATTTTATAAAAAAAAAAATTGGGAATGGAAAGCCCATCTTGATTTGAAAACATCATCAAAGCCCATGAAGAAGAATTAGCAAAATCAACCATAAAATATTTAATTTAAAACTATACTAATATACCTAAATCATTATGTTAACATGAAAAAAATATATTAATAAAGTATATTAACATAATGCTAACAAGTTAATTAAAGCATTTAAACAATTAACATAACATTATTATTCAAGATCTACTAAACAATATGCTAACTAATTTATTAAACCCAACATAAACGACTGATATCTAAAACAATTATCAAAATATCTAGTATTTGATTCATAAAAACATTACCACAAGTATCTAAAACATCTACAATCTAAACCAATTATCACAAACATATTAGATTCATAAAAATACATCAAAACAAGATGGAAATATGTTCAACATCAATTTTTTTATTTTTTGGAAAATTTCCTTTTTTTTATGAACAAGCTTAAAAATCACAAAAACAAGTTAAAGATTTACTCGCGTAGCAAAAGAAAATCAGCTAAATCAATTTCTGGAAAACCCAAGCTTTCTCTCTTTGATTTTTTAGAAAAGGACAACTTACTGCATAATAACTTCAAAACGATTTTTTCAAATTTTTTCCTCAAAATTGATCAAATCCTTACGAAATTAGATGAAATCAAAGCCTAGGCTTTGTTCACAACCATGAATAAGATCTTCTAAAGAACTTTCTCAACTTTATTTTCTTTATAGTGATAGAAATCAAAGAAAGAGAATAGGTTTTCAACTTACAAGTATGCAGAGAGAAAACCTAGTATATTATGAATTTGTAATTTATTTCTAATGAATATGATGATTCAAATGTGTGAAGAAGATGCTAATTTATAATGTTGAGTCATGATTCCTCCCTACGAAACTTTTGTTTAAGAGAAAGATTCAATTTTGACTCATTAACAGCATCAGGTTCCTTTTTTGAATATTTTCCTTTTTCTACTCAAATTGATCATGTTTTCATGGAAGATTTGAGCAAATTGATGTTCCTTTATCTCATAGGGGATGTGGTTTCTAGTTTTGTTGAGATTTATTTTAGTTTATTATAAGAAAATCACCCGAATTTGCTTATTTTGTCCATAGTGTAATAAATGGGTACTATTTTAATATTTGAATTTGTTATTTTTAATTCTCTCAATTTCCTTAATAATAATTCAAAAAGTGCACCTTCCAAAAAAAAAAAGACCTCTCGAGCTTTCATTTCCATGTTAAGTACACTTGCGATGTTAAAACCAAAGTAATCCCTAACCTACTGTCAAGAGTTTGGAAAGGGAAAGAGGGAAAGATAGTTGATTAGGTCAACCTTTTAGTGCTACATGTTACCACGTGGGGTAAATCACGTGTACGACACATGGCATCAGCTAAGTGTGTCATGACGCTATGTAAATTCAAGTGCTACGTGCCACAATTACATAGTGATACGTATTACCAATGATTAGGTAAGACATGATATTTTATTATTTTTCTTTCTTTTTTCTCATTGATCAAATGTCATTCCAACTTTTTTATTTTTCAACTTCCTTTTTGTATACCTGAAATTACACTCAAATAAATACCTGCCTTCTAAAAATTATACTACTTCCTCGAAGCAAATGTGAAGTCTAACAAATATATGTTTAAAATATTTTCAAAAATAAGTCAATTTTATTAAATTAAGATCCCAGTTTTTACTTGCGTTCGTTTTTTATTTAAAAACTTCTAATTGCCACAAAATATTCAATTTAACTCTAATTAAGGTACAGTTTGAAGTTATGATCTCCTTAAAAAGTGAATTTTCAAAGTAATTAGCTAAACGTAGGCCAAAATAATTGATTTTCAGTATAAAAACCCATTTTTATTCAAGATAAATGGATTATTGGGTGACACTTTTCTATTTTTTTCAATTTTTTGAATTTTTCTAGGTTTTCTTTTTGTTTTTGGTTTTTTCTCATTTTCTTGTTCTTTTTATTTTGTATTTTTTTTTATTTTTTAAGCAGGGTACCTAAATTAAAGATAAACCTAAAGACAGCAAAAATGAAGTGTCTACATGTAAACCCATTAAAGTTTTGGTTTCAACCTTAAATTAAACCCAAGTGTCCTAGACAACTTCATAATTTGATAAGGCCAAAATAACTAAAAACCCAAGTATATTATAAACTTAAATATATTATGAATAAAGAAAAACTCTAAAATCTTGATTGAAACCCAAATCACATCTAAAAACCCTAAACCTTATGTACACGTAAATATAAGAGATTGAACCTAATACCGATAAAAAACTTCAAAACCATGACCTTAAACCTATAATACAAATAAATTTACCCAAATAGTAAAAAATCCCTAATTGGATATGATTATTGATCAATATGCATAATCGTATAAAACTGTTAACGAATGAATAGAGATAACTCTTAAATATTTATTACCGTAAAGAGTAATAAATTAATTGATAAAATTTACCAAATTGAGAATATTATTTTATGATTATTTGTGATTTCACCTATGTACATATGTGTGCTAGTTTTATGCTAATTTAATTATTTTGATTTAATTTTATTATATATTTTGTGTTTATGTATTAAATAATATACATTAATTTTCCATTCTATATTTTCTTTCACAATTATTTCATCATAAATATTATCCGAAAGCTAGAGATACTTTTAGAAAAGTCAACTAAATTATTTTATAATTTTTTTACTTTTCTTTCTTCCTTTTTCTTTTCTTCTTCTCTTTCCTTCATTTTTCTATTTCTTCCTTACTTTTTCCCTTCAATTCACGCCCACCAAGTGTATTGAAATTATCCCATGTGATCAACTGAGAGTGAATTTAGATAAGGACAAGTCAAATCTTACTCTCTTTTTTTATTTCTTTCCTTTTCCATCGGCAAAAAGAGATTGGCCAAAATATTACCATATCCTTTATTTTTCAAACCATACCATACCATGACTTCAAGTTTTCTTTCTTCTTTTTGGCTACCAAAAATCCTTCATCTAAACTTCAACTTTCTTCCATTTTTTGCTCTCATGAAACCATCATCAACCCTCTTCATTTTGGAGCTCATCATCCCATCAATTAATAGAGAGAATTGAATACTTTTAAAGAAAATAGTAGGGTCATCTACAAGAGCTTCAAGACTAAGGGTAAAGAAGGATTTTCTTATGTTATATTAGTTTTTTTTTTCTTTTGTAATAGAAATTTTGTGTAATTCTTTTATTTAAATATGTATTTGTTAGTATTGTAGGTAGTAAGGATATGTAATAAGAGTTAAATGTATTTTACAATATTTTCTAATAGAATTATATATATACATGTACTTAAATTAGATTGATAATTCTTCTTCTATATGTTTAGGTATTTATATATGTATGAGTTTAACTATATAAAACTATGTGTGTACACATGCTATATTTATTTAGTTATGTATATGTATGGTATGTGTGTATATATATATATATATAGTACATGAACATATAAGAAATATACATATATGAACTATACTATAAGGAGTATAAATACATGTACATAAACAAGTAAGAAAACATAAACATATATGTGTATACATACAAGTATAAATATACATATAGTATTAGTATAGTATAGGTATAAATCTAAAGGATACAATTATATATATACTAATATCTTAATTCCTTAAATAAATAAATTAATAAATATATATATATATATATACACATGTACATCTGTGGGACGTGATGACTAAGGGAAGATTAGTAATTAATTTACAAAATTTAATAAATTACAATATATATATATATGCATATATACTAATTAATACTTCAAAATTAGGGAAAATGTAAAAATTAAAAGAATTTGGGAAATTGACACCAGGGCCAATAGGAAGCTACCACATCAACATTCCTAACTATCTAATTAATTCCACAAATTATAAAAATAATAAGAAAATAATGTTAATTAATTAATTAGAAAATTACAATTATGATAAAAAGTGATGTAAATGGTAATTTAAGCCAAAAATAGTGAAACAAAGAATTTATTATAAAATAGACCCAAAAATAGGAATATCTCCAAAATTTAAAATTTAAAAACTAATTAAGTCATAAAATAATAAAGAAAAGCTTAAATTGATAAATAAAATTATTTAGATCAAAATAACTAAATTCGTAATATTTTAAGCCTATAACAAAAAATGCAGGTTTTAACATCTAAAATGGACTCTACTATGTGAAAGTACCTTCGAAAACGATCAAAATAGATAATAAGCTTATAAAAATTGGAGTTAAAAGAATGAAACAGTTATACGCGACTGAAGATTTAAGATAAATTGAGAAAAATAGGTAAAATAACCAAGTTAATTAATCCTATAAACTAATAATAAGGATAAGTAAATAAATAAGTACAAACGATATAATTATTTCCAAATATACAAATATATTTCCTAATCACCCTAATAAATAAGTTCAACTATGTTTATACCATACTTGAGTTATAGTAAAAAATTAGGCAAATTATAATAGACATTAGTTAACTGAGAAACTTAACTTTATCGAATATTTTTATGTTTTATTATTTCCTAGGATTCAATTGTTAAGTTCTAAGAACTCCAAAGGCTTGGAGAGTAAGCATTATTTAGGTGAAGGAGTTCCAATGACCTATTATCTGCTTGTGTCTGAAATTTGCTTGTTGATTTGCTAGTTGTTATTATTGTATGTTTAAATGGCTGTTTTGCTTGTATGATATCATTCGTGTGATCACTTTCTTAAATTGGTAAATATAAATATTTGACTAAAATAACCAGTTATATTTATTGTATGTCTATCACTCAATTGATATATTTATAGAAAGTGCTAGCTTTGCAAAAATTTTTAGAGAAGTATTTTTAGAAACGTTTTTCCAATCTCAAACAGATTCTTATATAAATCCTGTAAGTGCCCATAGCACCTGTTAATGATATTTTTATTGTTAAGGAGGTAAAGCTGGTATGATGTCTCCAATTGATAACAAGAAGACTCGCTTAGTTGTGCTCATAAGGCCTTGATTATATTTTGATAAGAAGAAGACTCCTTAATTGTGGTCAAGAGGCTTTGGATATGATTTGTTGATCCTGGAGGACTCTAGTTAGGGTCCACCTATTTGGATTAGTATCTCTTTTTCGATTCAGGTAATAGTCTAGTTACATCTTAAAAAACGATGCCTCTAGGCAACCTTATGCAGTTAAGGTAAGGTATCCCATGTAGGTAAGTATAAGGGAAAAAAATGTGTAGATGACGTAAATCTATACCCTCGGACTTTTATGGATGTATGACTTACACTTTTTGTGTATGCATCCTTTTCATGTGCTCCATGTGTGCTAATAATGTCTAGGTAGCCTCATGTAGTTAAGGTAACGTACCCCATATAGGTAAGTACGAGGGAAAAAACAATGTATAGATGACATAAATCTATACTTTTCATAGTTCCGGACTCTTATGGATGTATGACTTACATTTATTGTGTATGCATCCTTTTTATGTGTACAAACAATGTTTGATAACTTACTTGAATGGAAATAGTGAAGAACGAACTCACTAAATTGTGGCTTTCTCATTCCCTTATAGTTTATTTTGTAGGTTCATTTAAGTTGGAACTAAAATGAATTTCGAGCACGGAGTGCAATTTAATACTGGTTTGATGATGTTGGATTTAATTGAGAAGTATATAGTTAGTATAGAAACATCTTATGTAGAAAATATTTAAAATCAAATATTAATATATATATGTATATAAATATATATTGCTAAATAATATATTATTTTTTGGATTTTTATATTTTTTTCCTAACTTTTTATCATTTTTTCTATTTCTTATTATTTTTGTGAATTTTAGTTATATAATATATATTATTATTTTATTTAATTCAATTAATTATTTAAACAAATCAAAATTTATCATGTGTTCATACTATTAGCAAAACTAATAGATAAACTTTTTTGTTAATTTTTGAAAATGTTGAGGACTAAAATGGATTAAATAAAAGATTAAAGATTGAGATGTATATATAAGTAAATATTATAGACTTTTTTCTACTTTTTCCTCTTTTTTTTTTTTTTTGTATTTCAAAGTCATAGCTATTTCGACTCTGATCTCTCATGTTGATAATATCTGAAAAATGGTTGATAACCTAGCTTTGACTATGAAGAAGGTCTGCTAAGTTCTTACTATTTAGTGTTTCTTTATAATATTTGTCCCTTGAAAGCTAATATCTATTTTATGTATTTGATTGCACATGTTATCATAATACTTCCTTTTTTAAAAAAAAAAAAAATTCTCTTCCTCAACCTATAAATTAAAATTTATGGATTACAATTCAGTTATATATTTTCAAGTATGATATACACATTTATGCATAAAGAAAGCACATAATAATGTGATTAAAAAAATTGTAAAATATTGTTTTTGTTTTCCTATTATATTTTTAACTTAAGAAAGATGTATTTTTAGTTGTTTCTTTTATAATTGCATGTGGCATTCGTTATTTTTTACTCTTGAAAAATTGTGGAGTTTCTCTAAGACTTATAAGTTTTTATTATTAGATTTTTATATATTTGCTATGTCACCATATATATGGTTTTTATTTTCTATATCCTCTCTAAATTTTGATATACAAAGTTTTGTTTTGTTTTGTTTTGAAGACTCTATAGCCAGTTAAAGCTATTAAAGTTTGAATATTATTTGTCTACTTTTAGAATTTTGTATTTTATTTGGTACTTTGATAGGTTTATTTAATATTTTATCTTTAAAAAATGAAAGCAATTCCTATTATAAAGTTGTTTAGTTGGAATCAAATGGTTATACAATGACATAAAATAATATCCTATAGTGTATTGCTTAATCACTAACATATTTCTTTAAAGTCATTCATTCACTTTCAAAAACAAAAATGGGGAAAATAAAGTCAACAATCATTTATCTTTTAGAAATAATCTAAGTTGCAAACACTTATGGATAGTGATAATAATAACAATAAATGTGTAATCACCTATTTAAGAAAGGTAAAGCATTGTCTATTCTATATTATTAAAGCTAAACCCATTTCTATAGGTCAACAACTAACATTTTTTTGTGTCTTATAGTTTTATCGCATTTAATTTATTGCATTATCATTGTACAATTTAATTGTCATGTTTTCTTTGATTTGTAAGACTATGAAAAAGTATTAATCATTTAGCTTTTAGAAGGAAGGTACTTTTATACAATTTAAAAGGGAGGGTCATTTTAAGCCAATTTCCACACATGTACAACAAACTAACTACTATAATTTTAACGCATTTTAATTTATTCCATTATCATTGTATCATTTAATTGGCACATTTTTTTTTTTTTTTTGATTTGTGAGACTATGAAAAAGCAGTAATCATTTATTTTTTTAATAATACAAAAAGAAAAAATATACCAAAAAAATTAGAAGATCACTTTAATGTCATAAATTACATATAATTATATTTACACTCAATAGAATGAGTTTCCAATGCAACAATAATAAGACTTAATAATTCCTATCAAGTTTCCTTTCCGGTTTGTGAAATACAACTATGTGGGAGGAAAGGGGTATGACTTAAGGTAGAGTGTTGATATTTATGTTATAGATAAGTTGAAACCCAGGAAAAAGGAAACTAATAAAACATAGAAATTTTTAAAATAATTTCAAAAACATTATACATAAAATCAATTTTTTTTTAAAATGCGAATTTAAAATGAACTAAAATCTCATCTTTGAAAATCGATTTTAAATAATAAACTTAATATCTAATATTTAATACAACGTAAACTATAACACATGAAAAATATGGTCGGTGTAATGGTTGGTGGTCCATTAACACTCACATCAAAGGTTCAATTTCCAAATGCACCTTCTTTTTTTTATTTTTTTTTGGCTAAAAGCAGACAAATAGAAAGGTACTGTGCAATTGAAAAAATGTTCCACTAAGACTCAAACACAGGTCATCAAGGAAAAAACGCTAACACCTGACCACTTAATAGCAACATAATATTAGTACTTGTTTGGTATAATTAGACTAAAATCAACTTTTGAAAAATCAGTTCTTTTACAAACAATAAAATTTTCTTTTTTAAAATCGATTTCATAGTAAAACTCAGCTATTCAACTTTTGCAAAGCCGACTTAAATATATTTTAAATTCGTATTTTGAAAAAATAATTTTAAATACAGTATTTTTAAGATTATTTTTAAAATAGCTTTATATTAAGGATTTTTTTAAAATACAATATTAATTTCCTTTTCCCGTAAAACTTAGAGGCAAAGTTTCTTTGAGTATCGCTTATTTTATGACCTTAATATAACAATTAAGGCTTCTAATATTCGAAAAAGCGCTTACATCCTTGTTAAGTTAGATTTTTTTTTTTTTCCAATGTCTCATTAAGGTTGGAAAAAGGATATGTGAAATTTAGAAGTGGATGTCTATACGCTACTTAAATGTTTACTAATCGCATGTTCATTTAGAGGAAATGGTTATTTCATTCTTTTCTTAATCCAAATAAAATTGCTATTATGGTGTTTTGTTAAATTTTGAACACTAAGTAATTATTTATAATTAATTACTATTACCCAAAATATTTTACAGCAATTTATCTCCTAAACTTATGAATTGCTATTTAATGATCTAATTATTATTTTTTGCCATGAGTGTCAAATTTTATAAGTTATGTTGTGTGTGTATTGACTATAAAATGTAGAGAAGGGTGAAGATTTTAAGGGTATATTAGACAATTTATTTTTTATTCTGATCTTATTAATTATTGTATCAATTAAACAAGATGAACACCTTAAAAAAAAAGGGGCTACAAGAAAAGATATTACGAGTAGGTGTTAGTAAAGGTGCCTTTTGGAAAGACACCTTTAATTTGTAGATATTTAACAAGGAAGTCACCTTTCCAAAAGACACTTTCTTTGTTTTTATCTAAACAAGAAGGTGCCTTCAGTGTAATATGAACAATACTGAAGGTGCCTTCTTCATTAAAAAAAAAAAGGTGCCTTCTATACAAAAACCTGCAACAAAAAAACTAGCAACTCAAACCAACCAATGAAATGCAATAATGCATTGAAAACCCAAAACTCCACATCCCGCTAATATGCCTGCCTCTCAACACCTAGCTTAATTGTAACCACTTGTATCAAAATTATAAGCAAAGCATATATAGCTCATATTCAAAATCTAAAGTTATTCATTACTACTATAATGTAAAAAGTAAAATATAAGGCATACGAGACATATAAAGAAACATAAATAAGTTAAACTGATGTTAAGTTCTACATAAATACAAATGTCCAAATGTCTTATGAATACTAGATACAATCTCATCTTCTTCTAGACCTAGTGAAAACTCAGGATACTTTAGATACCAAACTTTTACTGCGCCGCCTCTCCTCTAGAATAGGTGGAGCCTATGGCTCCTATATCTCTATCAACTACCGAGGTGGCTCTAAAAACTATGGTGGATCAATGGTAGCTATTTAGGAAAAACTCTCTCTTTGAGAATTGACAGACCTCCTCCTTCTCTTAAGTGAAGATAGTAATGTTAAGGAAGGATCTTATTATATCTCCAAAGCTGTAGTCTCAAACATGTTGCCTCTATGTGGACCCTCAGATAGCCCCTCCCTATGAAATGGAGTTACACTATCATCGCTACACTAACCCTATCCCTAATGTCATCTACCTCTTCTCATCTTGGTCCATCTACCTCGCTTAAAGGGATCTGGAGGGTCATATTTTGTCTTGATGTCCTTGGCTAGTCCTTACACCTCAACATAAGCCAAGTGTGGAGGGTAAAGAGTGACTAGGAGATGGTCATGCAATAACTGAATCCCATGTTCGATGGAGGATTGAGTTGCTTGGTAGTCAACCTCATCTAAAGTGATCCTAATCTACTAGAACTCTTCAGCCTGCAAAACGAAGAGGATTAAGATAAGGCAGAGTGAGGTAAATTGAAAAAATAGTCGTAATCAAAGGTGATCTCATCAACTATCCAAGTAGTGCTCCAGTTTGGCTGATATATTGACGAGTGATCCTCCTATACCACTATTGATACCCACATTCTACTCCTTTAAGTTTGTCAATCTAAATCACCAAGCATGCCTATCATTTCAGGTAGTTATGTTAGGTAGATGTTATTCGATCTAGTTGACATCTGTTCGACCCTATAAGTTGATATGGTGTAAAGCCTCCTCTGTATCGTATGCTGGTGTTGGTGGAATTCTCTACAATCCACCAAACTATTGAGCCACATGCTAGAGTAAGTGTCACTCAATTATGTGGAAACATATGAGTGGCACTCACGTTGCCTAAATGCGGTGGCCATGGTAGTAGAAGTCAAGAAGGATCTCCAATATCTCGTTTGCATATGGCTACCACACGACCTAGAAGACCATGTTATTATAGTTAGTATCATGCCTCAAACTAGGGAATCGTAATAGCCTTGCCATGTAAACCAATCTACACTAAAAGCTAGATACCTTAACTACTAACATAGTTATAGTCTACATAAGGCGTTTGCCACGCCACTACTTGAAAGCGTCCCATATAATCTCTAGTAAGAATCATCCTATGGTGTAACTTTTCAAAATAGTTACTGAAAATAGTTTTATAACTTAGATGTCCAAGAAAAATCAAGTTTAATAAATTGTGTGAAGAATGAAACCTTGATTTTCATAAAAATTTCAAAAACTATGTTGTTACAAAAAGATAAAGTGTCTACTAAAATTTTACTAAAATCCACAAGCTTGCAAAACATAGAATAAATCTCACTAGTTAAAAACTAGGGGTCACATGAGGAGACCTTATTAGTTTTTCTAGAAGTTAGTACAGTCAATAAACCAAGTAGAAATCCAGTTAAGTAATCTTAAATCTCACTGCTGACCTCGTTTTCTATTCTTTTAGAAATTGAGATAGTATCGGCGATCTACTACGAAACCTACAAAATAGCTATAGGGGAAAATGATAGCTTGCTTATAAGTGGGATAAAGACAATAGTACACACTAAACACAAAGTAATTAGGGTTTTCAAAAAAGTTTAATTAGATGCAATGCATGTTCAAGCAAATGTTATCGTACGAGGTTGATCAGTCGTCGTAAGATCAGAGGAATTACACCTGCTCTAATATGGGTTCTGAGGAGTTTAATGTCATGCATTCACGAATTTGGTCACCAAATTGAAGCTTGTGCAATTGAGAACACTCTCAACCTAAGACTACCTTCAAACTAAAGACCCTAACTTAGTTGCAACCTTCTTTCCTATTAGTTAATTCCACTCAGGATGGGGAGATGGCCATTTCTGTTATCCTCAACGAAGAGTTCAAGTTTAGCCTACACCTCTTAGTCGGTTTTTGCTAGTGGGTTGCAATACAGGTTCGGTTAGTAGTTAAGCTGAGTTTATGTTAGATTGCTTTTAGTGCAATCAAGCAAATTCAAACAATTTAAAGTATGTAATATCATAAAGCAATCAACGCATCAACCTAACACTTAAATAACATAATAGTATTTAAGCACCCATGTTGCATGCATACAAACAACTAACTTACAACCACAACTAAGACATATACTAAGGTCTCTAAGTATACTTAAACAATATTTCAAAATGCAGTGAAACACTAATCCTACGTACCTAGATACTGATGCTTATTCTCCTTGTATCGTTCTTGTCTTTCTTTGTTATCCCTAAAATTTAACGTGACATCTTTAGTTTCAGTCCGATATATAACATATGCGTTTATTGTGTAGATAAGTTTTTCTAAGGTGTTTATTAAATATTAGTTAAATAGATTACATTCTGACCAAGGTTTTGACCAAGTACAAGCTGTTGCTTAGTAGTTTTTTACTTTAGTAAATTTTTAAGAGACATAATCATACGTCTTTCTAATCTACTCTTCGACTCCCAATGATCTAATATTTAGTGCCAATCATCTTTAAACCCCTAGTTGTTCTTACATTTTGCCTCTTCCATCAAATTACTTTTTAACTAAATTTCTTACTTAGATTCTGACCTAACCTTGTGGTATAACTATTATCCAAGTAGCTTCTGATTCACATCCTAACTCTGATATAAGTATAGAATTCGTATACAAATCACTGGGCAATCTACTATCGGAATCCTAGTATAGTAGAAGATATTAAATACCAAACTACATTCTGACCCAATATCTAACAAAGTTTCTTACCCTTAATCCAAAATTAAATTCTCATTTGGGAAGTTCCTAACCAATAGTTTGTCTCAAGAAATAGGGTAGAGTCCAAATATAAGCTACTTTTTAATACATATTCATTTGGGAAGTTCCTAACCCTACTGCTACTAATGCGTTTAACTACTTTACATATACTTAACTTGCCCTGCATTTCCAGCAGTCTAAACCCTGCATAAGCAGAAAATGTTAACCAATACTTCAATCATCCACTTCCTCTCGTCATCATATTATCCATTAGTTTACACGTATACTAAATATTTGAAAAATCTAACCTTAAATCACTGGTTACCCACTTTTACTTAAAAACCATCCTTCCCAAATTCATATTAAACCACTTTCAACCATTGCATGTAGATAAATATAGATTACAATATGATTTTTAGAAACCTGATTAAGCCCCTTGTAAAACTATTCGTTTGGCACGCTATTGTGGAAGATCATAAATTTCTCTAAAATTTGACGACCTAATTTTACTAATTTAACCATATAATATCAAAATTCAACATCTTAGGAGTATAACCATAAAAATTCAAGTCAAAATTACACTAAATAGTTTTTCAAAAACCTAATAAAAAAATTGATGCTTATGATATTTTTCTTAAGGACTTTATATCTAAACTCAAGATTTCAAAAATTTGATTGAAGATTTGAATTTCTTATGCAAAAATACATAGGGAAAACTAAATTTCAAAATTTTTTGTGAACATTTGCTATTTTCCCCTAATTTTTGAGAAAATTGGAGATAACTCATGACTTATTAGAACCCAATGCTCCAACCACCATGGGAAAGAGGAAGCTTTTATACCAGCTTAGACAATGACTCTTCCTTCAAGTGGTGGTTTTGCCTTGCCGTTAGGTGGTCGTCTTCTTTAGGAACCTGAATATCTCTTGATTCGCACATTATTTCTCCAAGTTTTTATTTCCATACTTTCTCTCTCTATTTCCCATTTCCCAATTTTTCCTAAACTCTCAATTGACTAACCTTTATTCTAAATAGCAGGATATGATTTTTATACTTCATTTGAGAGGCTTTTAATTTTTTTCCACCTCTATATTACAAGTGTAAAGGCATATTTAAGTGTCAACAATATAGATTTCTTATACAATGCCATTATAGTAGAATTCTACATGTCTTAGAGAGCTTTAAATAATTTTCTTATATTTTTCTTTATTTATTTGGTGATATTTATGCATTTTCGAGTATTTATGCTAATTTTAGGTATATATATTTATATAATGATTATAGCTATTGCACATACATGTCTTATATATATATATATAGTAATTTGCTACTATTTTAATTATATTTTTAATATTTTATTCCATTTTCAAACTTTGAGCCTATGAGAACTCTTCAACTAATATCACAAAATCCTTCATAAGTTTCTAGCCTAATCAATTTACCTTCCCGAGTACCCTAGATTGATTACTGCACTTAGTTACGCAAATACAAGTCTCACAATTATTGTCAAAGTAAAGCGTTAAAACTGATAGTCATGAAAGTATGGAAAATAAATAACTCATCTAGATTCTATCTGTTGAATGCATCCTGATAGGCTGTCACCAAATGGGTCGGGTGTATCCTTGTATCCGGTCGATTCAACCACCTAGTAGCTAACGGCTTCTAACTATCAACAACCATCCTATGTCTAGGCAAGGGGGCTGTGTGTAGGAACCTATCCTAAACCTATACTTAAAGTAGAATTACGGTACCTCCCATCTTACGGATAGTCTTTAACAGCGAGCTGCATAACTATCTATATAGCCATGAGAGTCCTGCTAACCCTTAATATACGATGTAGCTTGATTGAACTCCTCCAACAAAGGGAGATACACAACATACACTAGGTTGCCGAATTTGTCGATAAGCACAAACCCTCCTAACATTTGCAAGATATAAGCTATCATGTGACTGCTAACTTGGTCCTTGTCTACCTAAGTAGGTAAGGAACCAAAATGGTATGCCAACCAACCCATACGTATACGCCCTCCTCTGCCATGAGAGTCCTCTAGATTAACCCCAAGGTATTTAGCAAATATCTTGGGCTACTCCTTGTATGTGCTCCCGATCACTAGCAATCCGTCGACTCGGAGGCTAAACTGTGCCTCGAGTTCTTGAAGTGTGATGGTAAGCTCTCTATGGGCTATGTAGAAAATATGAGTCTCTTACCTCCATCTCTCTTCTGGTGCAGTGATCAAGTGGTTGTCTAACTAAATGTAAGGCAAACAACTCAGACCTATGAAGACGGCTTGCTCTAGGTAAGGTTTATCTAAGTGTTTGCTTATGACACTATGCATGTAAAGCCAACATGTGTTGCAAATGATATAAGTTAGTAAGATCTAATTAAGCATAGTAGTTTGTGATAGAAAGACAAGCCAGTAGTCTTACATGTCTTGTCTAAACACGCCAAGATCTATGCCTATCCTAGCTGGTGCGGACCAATCCATCTATGGGTCCGAGCTCCATCTAACTTACAAAAGTAAAAAATATAAAGTCAAATAGCGAAATTACATAGTAGTTTTGTATAACATAGGCATTAGTCTATAAATAAAGAAAATCAATCATGCATTTAGCCATTGAACTTGGGTTCAATTATCCTATTAATTCCTCCGAGTATACGTTCTTCTATTGTGCCCCTCCCTCCTATATAAAATGCAAGTCAACTTATCTGGATGCTCCCAAATGTCCATCTCTAAGTGGAATCGCTCTGTCTTAAGCTTACCCATTTTTCGCTCCAGCCACGGTTAGGATGTACTTTCTAAAAGTATGGATTCACAAGCTAACTTGACTCATCCCCAACTGAGAAGTGAGCTCTATAATATTACACTTGATGGATGGACTTATACAAAACCCCAATTGACAACATGACATCCAGTCACTTGAAACCGGCAATAGCAATAGCATTTGAGTAAGGAATCCTATATATTTTTCATTTATTATTGTTACACATGCAATTGTTGAAGTCAATCGTTTATACATGCCAACTTTCCTTCATCTCATTCCCTACATGCTTGCTTCCAGTCTCAACCTCATATGGCTTACTATGTTTGCTGAAACACACCACTCAATGCAAACTCACCCGCTTAACCCACTCTTCTAATATGTCTACAACATATTTGGTGTATGGTTGATTCCTAGCCACCCACTTAAACGTTTCATCATATCTATTATCCCATTTGAAGAGTAGTTGCAAAAGATCGTCCTTATAAGGGATGTAACCAATAGTCTACAGATGTGTTTCAATACCGAATGATATACTTTAAAAAGGTCGAATGTCATATACCTGAGCCAATATCCCTCATCATGTACAAGTGTCCATTGCAGCATCAATAAAGAGTGAAACCAATTTAGGGTATCAGGCTTGACACTCAAAACCTTCTCTATGCATTTCTCAAACTTTCAAGATTAAGCTTACATCGCACCAAATGTCACCTACTTCTTATAGGGTTAGCTCTTATTGACCTCGTTGAAGTTGCTTGCAATATGACATATGCAACACTACAAAGGGAGGTCTCTACCTATATTTGTTTCTGTCTAATGCAGATTGAATACCTGTCCCTCTGTCAAATATTAAGCATATGGTTTGTTAACCTGCTTACTCCCCTACATATGCTACCACAAACTCCTAAAATAACAACCCTATGCCTCGACAATCTCATCATCAACTAATGTAAAGGCAAGAGAAACTATATGGTTCACGCCATCTATACAAGTGGCAACCAGTAACTTGTGGAAATACTTTTCATACAAGAATGTGCAATTAATACAAAGCACAAGCCTATAGAACTTCTATGCTAGGCCAAAAGACCACCACACCTACTTCATCTCCATCTCCCTCTACTATCTTGAAGCGTTCCACATTCACTCCACCTTTGTACCGAGACTAGTCGTTTAGATTGCATTGAAAAGTTGTTGCAAATCATCGTATGATCTCTCCCAATTATCGTATACAACCTTCAATAGCCTTTACCCATTTATTGCTAACCTTATACATGAACTGCTTCTCGATAATGCTGCATAGTTAAGAAGTTTTTATGTCAAGATCTTTTCTAATGACATTCAAGAACTCTCTAGCCATCTTATCGTTATCTAACTGTAGATGATCTTAGGTTATGATGGGGTTCACACATATGTAAGGCCTTACTAATCTAGTTATTACAAATATACCCTCTAGTTTCTTCTTACATGCCTTAAATGTTCACTTACAGCCATCTTCATGCTTAGAGCAAAGGATGAAATACTTGCTCTTTTTGGATTCCAATAGCTTAAAGTGGACATGATGTTTAATGTAGTTGTGATTTACTACTCTTACAAGTTTCTACTTAATATTAAATCTTATACCTATACAAAGATCTTTACCAGCATGCAGGTTACAAAACCCTGCATTTATGTCACTCTCAAAGTTTAAGTAACCATCATCTCCATTCCTGTTGAAAAAGGGAATCGCATGTCGTACCCCTATTTCTATTGTATGGATCTCTAGAGTATGTATCAGAGCTACTACTGGCTTCCTTGAACTTGAACTTGAGGCATACGAATGCATAGCAAACATTTCTATATGTATGATATGAGTAGGAGTGACCTCAGGCATAATGGGACGTGTAGGAGGCATCTCATTATCACTATCATCGTCATCATCGTCATCGTTGTCTTCCTCATCTACCTCGAGCTCATTGTCATCATCATCGTCATCATTGTCACCATCTAAACCTCTCATTCGTTGAACCACATGGCCATGTGAGACTTCCCTCTGCCAGGTCGATCTAATAGTCTCATCAACTACATTATTATCATCCCATATGGGCACAGATATGGGTCATGACTCATATTCGTATGCCATTTGTTCATTCTCTTTAATTGGTGCCATTTGTTTGTTGTCCTCAACTAGTGGCACCTGTATTTCTTATACAAAGGGGGCTCTTTCTACTTCTCTAGTCTTCACCTACAAATGGTGGATGTAAGTCTGCCCAAATGCTTTTGCCATCTCAGACAAATTTTCAATATTGTCATCATCCTTGATAGCAATTAGTGACTAAGATAAGACTCCTGAGTAGGCATTGAGATGTCTATGCAAAATCTTAAGCCAATATTTAGATCAACTCTAACACCTCGACAAACCTTTTTAGAGAGCTCAAAGAAATTCATGTAGGTTCTCACTTTCAACATCTTTACTAGGTCACAATCATATTCCAGTCTCGAATTTTCCCTCACAATATTTCCATGAGCGAAAATCATAAATTTTGTAGTATTCACCATTTTCAACCTAGTCATGTTACAAGTGTTGTGTTGGTTGGTATATAATTCATTATGCACTGTTCAGCACAACTGCATACCCTTTGCCATAATGCAAACTAAACAACTCCTTAATAAGCATTTCATCGAACATTTAGAGTGCAAAGTTTAAAACACTAATATTTTAATTCCACTAAAACAAATCTATATGCCAATAAACAAATTATCAATACATAATGTAACTATGTGATACATAATACATATTTACATACAAAAACAATGTTTAATCGAGCAAAAATAATCAAACATCAATACATGCAATTCGAGGGTTCCATTTAGGGAAATTCCTAAATCATGGAAGATTCATAAAAAAATTCGTATAATTGAAATAGATTGATGTAAAGAGATGGTTACCTTTGATTTTGGCTTAAGATTTGGAAGAAAGAAGAAAAAAGGTTGAAAGGATGGATTTATGTAAAATGTTGCAATTTGATCTAAAGAGATGGAGTATGAGTATTTGGGATGAGCATAAAGTGTTTATAATTGTGCATTTTTGTTTTCATGCACCTGGGAATGCACCTTTTCTAAAGGCACCCTCAGTTATATGGAAATTGTAAGTGGAAAGGTGTCTTCTTGTTTGTTTAAAAACAAAGAAGATGCATTTTAGAAAGGTGTCTTCCTTGTTAAATTTCTCAAAACTAAAGGCACATTTTCAAAAAGCGCCTTCATTGGCCTTACTTGTAATTTCTTTTCCCCTAACTCCTTTTTTTAAATATTTTTCAAGGAACTCACCTTAGACATGTAATAACTATTACATATCTATTCAATTCTTATTGAATTGCTATTAAATCTCTATTAGTTTACTTATTATATCCTCATAGTTATACCTTGTGAAGTAGTAATGTCTTCCTTGGTGTGTCCATTCCTATTACTTTAGATGTGTTTTGACTAGGGGTGGGCATGATGTGGGTATGATGGTTCACCCCTCAAACCAAACCAAAACATACATTACATATTGGTCTTTATTGTAATTCAAACTTGATTATATGGTTCATTTCGTAACTTTCTCAAATCTTCAAAAGAACACTTCGATCCAGTATGATTCACGGTCCGGATTGTTTCCCCAGTGTGGTTAATTTACTAACAACCATTCAACTTGTTTGAAATCAAACAACTTGAAACCCCAAAAGAGATAAGCATCTCAAAACTTATGCAAATAACTAAGAGAAATAGAAAATGAATAAGCTAATCATTGTCAGCATTACCGATGAGCACGTTTACTATGTTTATCAATAATGCAAAATAGCTGAAACCATTGTTGATCATTTGACTAGTTGTAAGGAAAGTAGGATTACGGACCCTGGACATTGTATGGTTTTATGGTTTTCCATGGAACATAATCCCGGAGAGATATATAGTCCTATGCCTTCGGTTTGGCTTGTGAGTGTGGAAAGAAAAGGTTTTTTCATTTGTCTATATTACGTCTTGATCTACCAAAGAACCAGGAGGAGTGTGTGGCCCTGACCAGGGTATTAGATATTGAATTCTGTAAACTGGAGAGTTTTGTTGTCTTCAATCGTGATGTTTGCCACCGTTACGACATAGTAATGATATTATGTAAACAGCTCTTTTTATTTTATTTTATTTTATAATTTCATTAATCACCGACGGTTTGGTTTGTTGTGTCCTTCGGAATCGAATCATGGACGATTCCTCATCTTTAAACCAAACCCTAAACTAATTACATAGAAAAAAATCGAATTTATTGTTTGGTCCAATTGGATTCGCTATTTAGTTGGTCTTTTAGCCTATCCTAGATTTGGAAATGAAAGCAAAATTAGTATCATGAATGGAAGAACGAGAGATTATATGGTTATATCAGCAAATGCAATCGATGAAAAAAAAAAAAAAAGAAAAGAATGTACAAAGGTAAAAACTTTCAAAACTTCACATTATAATAAATTTAGAATACTATAGGTTGTATATAGGAAGTTGCAATGGATTTGAAGTTCCTTTCTTATCTCGCATGCTACGTATAAAGAAGATGGAATATAAAAGGAGTAGCATTTGTTGGAATTTGAAATTCCTTTCTCACTTTCACTTGCTAAACATTGAGAAATTTTTGGAATATAAAATGATTGGTACTCGTTAACATTAATTAAAAATGGATTTAGGAAATTGATTGATTATTTATACTTAATAATGATTTTATAGGACATCAAAATTGCTTTAATATTTGGATAAAAACTAAGATTTGATTGAGAAGAGGAAATTTGATAATGATACCCCACATGCTATATATAAAGAAAATTTGGAATATAAAATGATTGATATTTGTGAATGATGAAAGTTAAGAAAATTTAAGAATGACACCATAAAAAAAAAAATGCAATAGATGATAGTATTGGATATATGGACTACTTTATGAGAAAGAGAGCGAGAAATAGGTGTGGAAATTGAAACACAAAAAGTACTTATAATGTCCATTTTAAACCTTTAAAAAGGATAGTTGATTTTGTAACTGTTCCATAAAAATTAGACTAGATGTTTTAATAAAATTGTAAAGAAGACTTATAGGTGTCATATATATGTTTGTTAGTATGCATTTATATATGTGTGTATTCACATATATATATATATATTATATGTGTGTATATATCTGTGTGTAGGATTCGGATTTTCTCTATTTTCCTTTATTTAGGTACTTAAGATTGTACCATGTGGATTATTAAAAATTAATGGTCTAGATTAACTCCCTCTATTGTATACCTTAAATCTATTCATCTGCTTCCTCTTCCACCATGCAATTGCTTCGCCGGTGAGTAATGATAATGCAAGAGGTATAAATTTATCCTCTTGCCAGTATGCTAGAAATTTGAAATGAATACTTGATGATCTTGTCACTTTCCATGCTCTCTTTAATTCCACTATTGGATCATCAAACTATAAATTGAACTAGTCATTAGTGAAATAAGATTAAAAAAAAAATTACTTTGAAGTTGATAGCTATAGTTGTCTATTTCCTCCATTATTGCTATTATTTTCCATTGATTCAATAAAATTCAATATATGAAATTGTTACTTTAAGAGAAAAAAATAAGAGAAAAGGTTGTAAATGGCATTGCTTGTATGAGAGGCAGTAGAAAGATGGTGATGGAGTTGCTTCTATAGGGAGTAGAAAAAACCTACCATAAAAGTGGAGTTGCTTTAATGAGAGAGAGTAGAAAAAATTTAATGTGAAAATTGGAAGAGGAAGAAGACGAATAGGGCATAAAATGGAAGGAGTTAATTTGGACCAGTAATTTTTACTAATCCACACGACACAATCTTAAGTACCTAAGTGGGAAAAAAGGGAGAGATTCTAAATGGAAAGGACCTCTATCCCTGAATCTGTGTACTACTGGATTTGAGAATAGCACTGGTTTATAAAGCATCATCATGTGGTTAGATATTTATTTCATAAATAATTTGAGGACACCACTCTTAGGATGTTAGCTGATGTTGTTATGTTATACACTACGTATGTCACAGTTATGTGAATAGAATACCCAATCGTACCAGTTATTGGTTCCATTGACTTAACATACGCACGTATATTCTCTTAGGGCCAGTATATGTGGACTAGTTGATCAAACATACCTTGCATATACAACTAATGTGATGTCGACAAATGTAACCATTTAGCACCGCACTGTGGTGTGTAAGATGGACTATACTATAGTAATTCCTCGAGGTATGACCATATATACATAGCACAACATATATATAAATAATTCCTATGATGTTGTTCATCTTCGAACCAACATAAGATTGAATAAGATACAATGGAAATATCACATGGCAGTTGCTGCTTGCAGGGATCTATCAACCCAATTTGAAAGCATCAGCATCTGCTACAAGGCTCGGGAGGCGAATCAACTTGATGATAGGCTGGAAAATTTTGGTTTTGCAATGGACGTGAAGGAGCTGCTAGCTTATGTGCTTCCATATCTTTTGTTGCCTATTTTGCAAACTGATGTTAGCTCCATGGTCCATTGTCGTGAAGTAGTAGATCACGGATAGGTGTAATCGCAAGATCTTTCTCGTTTGCTGTATGTTTGGATGTGGCAGGGTAATGTTTGTTCTGTATTTAATATTGTTAAGTTGGGTTGTGCAGGTTTTAGTACTGCTGTTGTTAGGCGCCAGGAAAATGTCTAACTTGCTGTTATGTGTGCTGTACATCTTATGTTAAGCTAAAGCGATCCCTGTTAACCCAAAAATAAAAAAAATAAAAATAGAACATTTTTCTACAATATATGTCACATGCTAATAAAATTATGTATGTAGATATATATATATATATATATATTACCTACTAATAAACATACAACATATAATATATAACCAACATATATTGCATAGTTTATAATGTAACATATATTACGATGGGCATTTTTGTATGATTAATTTAAATTTTCTATTACAAATTACATATTATAAAGGGAAAAATTACAAATACATCCCTTAAACTATTAATCAAATGTAAAAAGACATCTAGACCCTTAAAGTGTATTTTTACCGCTCCATAGCTTTTGCAAATAACATGCAGCTCCGACACCATTGATAAGTTCCAAAAACCATTGCTATTTATCATAGTTCTTTTAGCCTCGTTTTGAGGATTTTGCAAAATATTAGACATATGTTATAAAAAAAATTCTGGAGATGTCAAAATACGTTTTAAAGGAGCTCTATCAACAACTGCCTGACAATTTAAAGTGTGTGTTTACCTTTACTTCCTCCTAAGTTTTTATCTCCTACTCAATTCGAACTTTCAGTAAGGATATCCAGGTGTAGCTTATATATGAATATGTTTGATTTATATAGTAGGAAACTTTGACTTTTGGACAACAAAATGGAAAAGAAATAAAAGCAAACATAAATAAATTATTATCTTTACGGGTCAATGTTATAGTTTGCACCTTAATTTTGTCTTTTTTCATAATTATACATTTAAAATTTTAACTTGTTTAATTATATACTTAATTAAAAATTTAATTATCACTATTTACATTTTAGTTAATTCTAATTCATACTATTAATCTAATAAGTATGATCAACTAATGGGATAACCGTTTATGATCTTAAAGAAGTTACCAGTTTCCTCATAAGTGGTCGTTGGCTACACACTACAAAATAGTAGGTTGCAACCTATTTCAAAAATATGGGTCACGAGACCTACTAGCAATCGTAGGTAGCTGCATATAGCTTTAGGAGATTGTATGACTCTCCTAAGATCATAAGTAGCCATCTCATTAACTTATCGTGCTAGATGGATAATCATTATAAATAGAAATTGATTGAGATATGGATGATAATAATTAAATCTTGAAATAAATATATAATAGATAAGTCGAAATTTTAAGTATATATTTATAAAAAATAATAAAATTGAGATATAAACTGTAATATTGCTCCATCTTGTATTTGTGTATATTTATTGTTAAAGTATCTGAAAGAAATAAACTTAATTAGATGGAGATTTGATAAATAAATATCTAATTGGTATTGATAATGAGTAGATACATAAGGGCAATCAATAAATACTGCATAATGCATACAATATTATTTCCTTAAAAAAACTTTTAAATTATACATATTTACGTGACTATTGTTAACGTATAGGTGGTAAGTAGACTTGCAGGATTCAACTCTTTATCATTTACATGTAGGACATCCGTTATAGGAGCTGGTATTAAAGGCTAATCATTCATTTAGAGAAGGGATGTTACATATAATTACTTAGAGACATGATAGCCATCGGAATTGTATTTTATACAAACAAACCGAAATTGGCCGATAACCAATCACTTGCACTTGGAAATTAAAACATGTTAGAAAGTTCACCGCAGCGATAGGCATGTGTGTAGCCAAATAATTCGTAATTGTGTATCGTGTTAAGTTTTCGTGCTCTTTATATTTTAGAATTAGTTAATGAAAAAAAAAAAAAAGTGGCTTATTGGCAATTTTGTAAGTGTAACCACATGGTAGAGAGCGTGTGACTGTTCCATAAAAATTCGGAATATAAAGTTCAATGTTCGTGCTATCATACAATATTAATAACTAGTTGGAATGGTATTAGAAATTCTGATATTCTCAACTGTCATTATTGGCTAATATTTAGCACCAACTCTTGGTGCACACATGTATTTTATTAGTAATATTATTAGAAAATACATGCATTTTAAAAAAAAAAAAGAAAAAATATAAAAATGTTGGTAGGTATAACTTTTTATCACTTTTTTATTATGATTAACAAAAAATAGAAAAATATATTATTAATAAAAAATTATAATAAAATTGGTAAGTACTAATCTTTTATTATAGTTACTGTAAAGAAAACACGATTACCTAAAGGGAAACATCACTAGAAAATAGAAAAAAAAAAAAAAACTCGATTCAAAAGCCCATTGACAGTAAGCATCTCTCGTAATTATTTAAGTAAACAAGTGGACGGGAGATACTTAGTCTAGACGATTCTGTGTGCACTGTGTTCACTGCAGAGTGCAAAGAGAAGGATGGAAGACTAGAGTGTGATTGAGGATTGTCGGGTAGGGAGTAAGAAAACAACTGATAAATCCAAACAAGGCCAAACAGCCGTACAAATGACTCTCCCAACGTTCTCAAATATTAATAATACCATGTTCTCCTTTGTCAGTTCTCCACGGCCTTCAAGAACATTTGCTCACAAGTTCAAAATAAATTTTTCCTCTTTTTTTTTAAAGACTGATCATGCATTGTATTAAATAAGTGTGTAAATAGATATTAAAGTTTTCTTTAGTGGTTAACTGGTACCTTATTTTTATTTTTAATTCTTTCACGTGCTTCTTTTTCTATTAATTGTATACTCGTCCTTTAAAATGTAAAACTTTTCTGGCATCTTTTTCTGTGTGATGCTTTTATTAAAGCAATAAATATATATATATCCATTTATTAAAGAAAAGAAATATATATATATCCTTTTATTAAAGCAATATATATATATATATATATATAAGAAATAGAACTCCCACGAAACATTGAAGATCTTAAAAAATCCTGGGTTAAAACGTCACAAAGTCAGTTGCCTTTTATCGAGTTTCAAAAGAATTGCATTGAAACCACTAAGGCGGGGACCAAGTGGCCAACCGTGCGGCTTTGATTAACTCAAAAAGACCACAAATCATCGATATAGGAGCCCCAAAACTTTGACCGTTTACCGGTCTTTCCTTTTCTGTTAAACCCACAATGTTTGTAATCAACAATGCGCATCGGCGAACAATCAAACGACCTGAGAAAATAAAATAAAACAAGTTATTGTTAATTTGTTAAGGGGTAAATTGTAAATATACTTTTTTATATTTGTTTCATATGCACTTAATTTTTTTGTCTTTAAAATCATACAATTAGATCCCAAATCTTAAAAAAAATATCCATCTAGATATTTAATTGCACCATTTTAAAAATAAAGAGACTAAATGCATAGAAAATAAACATAATTGGATATATTTGCAATTACTCTTTTTTCTTATTTTATGAAAAAAAGATGACAAATAAAATTAAAAAAAAAAGGTGAATAAATAAATAATTAATTTACTAAATGCAATTCATACTTTCGATCAAACTAAAAATAGTATCGTTTCCTGATATGATATCAATTTTTTGATGGAATGAAAAGAAATATTCTCCTTTTGGATCTTTATAGAACTTATAGTTGGCAAAAATATTAAAATTGAAAAGTGAGTATAATCAAACTTACAAAATTATAGAATTCAACTACATATAAACCAAAGACTACCCTTTTAAACTTTTTGTAAAACCATTTCACTTAGATTTTTTTACTCATATCTTGAATTTTGATTGCTTTTGTGAAAGGTATGAATTGTGTAATATTTGTAGTTGTCATTGTAAGGGTACTTTATATGTATTATGTGTGTGCATACCTATATCCATGCACTTCACGTGAATAAGAAGAGATTGATATTGCGATGGAACAAGCAAAAGGGTGATATAAGGAGGAACGAAAAGAGGCAAGATAAGTAATCTATGCTAAAATAAAGTTTAGTGATAGGATGTATATCAAGAGGGCGAGGTTCAAAAGCTCCCTCATAAGTAGTATGCACATGTATTTTATAATTAGTTACAAGTAATTATGGCCATTAGATTTTATAAACTATCAATGATTAAGATTAATTAGGGTTTAGCAATCATAATGGACTAAAGAGAGAAGAATAAAACTCAATTATATATCATGAGCCTAGTGACATTTTAGCTTGCTAAGAAAGCTTAAAAATATTTAAGACATTGTATGAACCTTATCTCAAGCCCATCAATGCAAAACTTTCTAAATCATCCTAAATTAGGTCTAATAGTTTAGATCTTGTCACTAATCCAAATAATTAGTTGAAGTATAATATTATTAATATGATTAGCAAATAAAATTATGTTATAATAGTTTCCTCATCTACAATATTGATTTCTAACCTTAAATTGCTCAAACACTTAACTATCTTAAAATATATCTTACATTTTGCTTCTTTTATATTCGACCAATATTTATTTAATTACTTATCTATCTTTTTACTCATTGGCATTCTTTTTTAGTTTATTTAACCATCTTTCCTTCCTCAAATTGCAAAAAAAAAAAAAAGGCACTTATGTTTTTAAGCTTTACAATTAGAAGTTTGAAATCGATATGTAAAGTTTATAACGATTAGATAATGTGTTTAATCGAACCTAAATTATACAACGAAGTTAGGAATATTAGTAAAAGTGACTTCATGAATTTGAATTTAAGAAAAGAAGTAATAAAATATTATAATATTGAATTATAAGTATATTACTCATTATTTATCAAAAATATGTAAAACGAGTTTCAATAACTAATTAATCGATAAAAATAAATCATATGCATACTAAAAATCATAAAATAACATTATGTATTTACATGTACTAAATATGTATTTACACATAAGTAAAAATACTCAAAATTATTTAAAATACTTGAAATATATTAAATTAATGCTAAATAATTAAAAAAAATTACAAAAATAATCAAAGAAAAATTCAGGAAAAATTAGAAAAAAATAAGGAATTGTCCAGATTAAGGTCATGACAAGTTGGAGATTAAGAAGAAAAATTTAGCTAATTAAATTATACTAACTAGAAAGCCAAGATAAATGACAAATGTCAACCAAAAATCAAGAGAAAAATACCAAACAACTCTATATAAATAGCAATCCCCATCTAAAACTCATTTTGATTTGTTGGGAGTCTAAGAAAAATAGAGAGAAAACAGAAAAGGAAAGTTAAGGATTTTTACAAAAAAATAGCAAAACTAGTGTGTAATTAGGGCTTAGAGAAAGAACCTACGACCAACGGTGACCTGGAAACGAATAACCTCCACCACCATACCCTACCCCCATCGCCCCTTACTACTAACACATTTAGAGCTATCATTGCTGGCTAAAAGCTAATTGGATAGGTAAGTCTAATCTCTAACCCGATTTTATTTAATTTTGTAAAAATATTAAATATATTTGGAAACAACCAATGGGCACTTGAAAACAAACAACCACGACCACCACACCTTACCCCCATCGCCCCTTACTGCTAACATACTTGGAGCCACCACTGCTAGCCAAAAGCCAATCGGATAGGTAAGTCCAATTTCTAACCTGATTTTATTTAATTTTGTAAAAACATTACATGTATTTGGAAAATTATGAAATTTAATGCAATTTACAAATAAATAGCCTTAATAATATAATTTTGAGCTCAAAAATTTTGTATAGGCTATTTAAAGAATGTAGAATAATGCCATGAAGAAATTTTAAAAAAATGAATTTTCAAAATTCTTAAATAATTTTTATGCCTTAAAATGATATATAAAATGGATGATTTTAGGCTAATTTAGTAACTAAATGGATAATTATTCATGTAGTGTATAATTAGGTGTTTTAAGATATTAATATTTGATATAGTATGATAATTATAGTATTTAGAGTATCAGATGTAATTATTATGTATATTATGTAGTAAATATGTGTAAATTGATAATATGTGAAATTCGATTTGTAATAAATAAAAAATATTAAGTTAAAATTGATAATATAATGATGTAATATATAATAAATCTGATAAAAAAACTTAAATTTAGTAGTTTATATGAAAAAAGTAAATTTTTCTCACATCAAAAATAAATTCGATAGTTAAATTAGGATTATGGTATATCGCATGTACTAAAATACTAATTAGGGCTAATAATGATATTTAGGATACATGATTATAATGTGATTAATTTCATATTATGATTTCAAACGAGTTCGTAGGATTCACGTATAACACTTGTAATCAAAACTGAATTAAAACCTAAATCGGAATTGAATTTGGAAATCAATTTAGAAATTAGCTTAGAAAATATCATTAATAAATAATATATATATATATGGAAAATCAAATCAAGACATAATTTAAAGCTTATATATCATAGAGATATTAAATACTAAACAAATAATTATATTATAGGACACAAGGAGACAAGTTGACCTACATCAAGTCAAGTAAGCGAACCGAAGATTTCAGGTAAGTTGGGTTTAATACATCATTGTATTTTGGAGTACTATATTAAAATACTCGAAGGCTTAAGGTTGTATTTGCATATGCTTGTAAGTAGTTATATATGCTTATGCTTATATGTCTCTGATTACTTCCTAAAAATTGATATTATGTTTTGGTAGATTGTTGTGAATTGAGTGGTGTAAAATTGTTTGGTTATCTTATCTTAATTTAATTATAAGTGATCTAAATACCTAGATTAGACATGCATTGTAACCCTTTAGGGGATAGTTAGAATTCTTCAATCAATTACCAACACCTTAAAAAAAGATAGCGTTAGATAGCATAATGGTCTTTTTTTCGTCCTTAGCCAAACTAAGCTATTAGAGAGAAGGCCACGGTAAAGATGAGGCCAATGGTTCGAAAGATAGTCACAGGGAGAGTGGCGTTTCCATTGCACAAACCTGAATTTAGTTGTGAGCTGTTACATAAACATGAAAACTCCTCAACCTAGATTAAAGTGAATGAAATTACTTTGATTTCACAATAGATTGGACCACATTATATGATGGTATTTACATATCGCATTGCATATAATTAATTGTTTAAGAACCCTATTTGTGTTTTTTATACATTCTTAAGTCTCCATCTTAACTTACTCAGTTGTTGGTTACTCATACTCTTATAGATTTTCTTACACCGATTAAGATGCCTCAATATAACTATCCTAGGGTTAAGACTCCTTTTAAAGTGCCTTAGGGGAGTGAGAATCAACTAGTTGAGCGATCAAGTCCATTATCGTTTCATTAGTACTCTTAGGTTTACATACTAATCTTGTAATACATTACTTAGCAAACTAATATAGTATGTAAATATTTCTTAAGATTGTAAGACAATATAAGCATCTTTATATAAATATGACTTAAAATTTTTAATTATATTTATAAATTTTTTCTATACTTTTAAATGAGATGTTTACTTTAAAGCGAGAAGTCGTGAATGCTTTGGGTAAATCCTATTTATGATAAGGACTATGGGATCGGTTACTGTCATATGTTAGTTTATATGATAAGACTGTTGCGACTTTATCATTTTGGGACATAACAATTCTCGATTAGTATCAAAGCAAGGTTTTAGTGAACTTTCTTTAAACGTCATAATTCAAAAGAAATAGATATTATAGGAACATAGTGAGAGTGGGTAGTATTAAATGGATAGTAAAATATTGTATTAAGCATACTAACGTAGAAGTGAGTATAATATTTAATATATGAAATATTAATCGATCCTAAGTTTACTTATAGGGTCGAAGGGAAAAGTTGATACTTAGTTAGGTATGTTTTGGTTAGAATGGTGAAGAGTCCCCAATTGATTATAGGGTTAAGATGTAACAGTTGTTACTAGAGCTAACTGATTGAAATACATTTAAGATTGGTGATCAGATTATTGATAAATTTTATGATGAGATGTGTTATAATTGGCAAGATCAGTAGGTGTGGATAGAGATGAGTTTAGGGCCCTAATACAATAGATATACTACCATAGCAGCGTTTGAGCAAAAGTGGTTGGAGAGAAAAGGAATTATATTTTTTATGATACCTTTGAGATATTTTCTGGCTAGGTTAGAAGAGGGGAGACCTTACCTAACTATCATTACCCATATTCCTGCTAAAGTCTCATATATTCCTAAACATTATCAACCAAGGATTATCGATTAGTTTCCCTATTTTTTAGAACCAATCGAAGCAAGAGTAGAGGTACCCCTAGAACTAAATGAACTTAATCTAGGTCCAATGATGCATGGACCATTACAGGAAAATCCACCACTCATAGAACCACAAGAGGTAACCTATTCAAATACAGATGGTAGTCATCAAGAGAATAAGGCTAATATTAATAAGGATCCAAAGGAAGAGGATCTTGAAGAAGAAGAACTAGAAGGAAGAACTCGAAGAGGAGGAACAAGAGATGGAAAGTTATAATGAATCCAGTGCAAATATACATGTTATAGTCATGCAAGCTATAGTTAATGCTAAGATATCTAGGATAGGAAATGAACTAAGAGGACAGGTAAAAGTAGATTTTGTACAAAATGGGGAGATAGGAAATAGATGTGCAATTGAGTTAGAGGATGATGAGGTGTATGAAGTGATTGCGATTCCTGATAGCCTAGAAGTAACACCAATAAGTTCTAAATCTGCAAGTGATGAAGAAGAGAATATAGTAAGCGAACACATAGAATAGGTTCCCTTCAATCAAGTTGCTACTATAAATAGTTCTTTAGACGAGGATTAGATACAATTGGCTAGCTTGCTTAGTTAGATCTTTAGGTGTGATCCAGTAGTAATTTTGGCTAAAATTGATGTATCTTTTGATATACATTTGACTTTTGATATATTTTGTAGCTTCTGGATTAAGTTTAGATGTTGAAATCAAGTATAATGTAACCAAGTCTGATGTGATCGAGTCTAATGTAATGAAGTTTGATGTAATTAAATTTAATGTAATCTTATGTATTATACAGTTGTAAATATCAAGTTTATACTAGCTTATGTAAATACTAATATAATCGAGTTGCAAAATTCTATGTGTGTACTCAAAGGTCTATCGAATTGTGCCCTTTTATTTCTGAAGTTGTAATCAACTACAATGCTGTAAGGAAAGAATCAAGTTAATAATTAAAGTTATATCTATTATGTATATTGATTGAAAATGATATTTTTATTACTATTTTACATAAGTGAAAATTAAAGGAGTTTAGTAGTTTCTAAAAAGTTTATAAAATCAAAGAATTGGATAACTTATAAATAAATATGTATGTAGGTTTATAAATTATAAGTACTAAGCGAGTATGGTAGAAGCTGGAGAAGGGAGTCTTAATGGAAGAACCAAAGCAAATCAAAACCCTCCACTGTAAGTATCATCATCCCCAAGGGAATAAAATAGACAGGATATACCCCTGCCACCACCACTACAAGAGGGTATACCAATTGCGTAGTTACATGCCAATATGCATATGATGATGAGGCAACAAGAAATATTGATTTAGCATGTTACGACTGGTGGTAATATGGGAAATAGAGGACCACAAGTAGTTGAACAAATAATAGAATGACCACAAGAGGAAAATAAGCTTCTTGAGTTTATAAAAACAAATTGTTACTTTGAGGGAGAAATTAGTAAGCTGGCTTTAGCTGACAATTGGCTAGCTTAAATTGAATGGAGTTTTAAAGCCTTTAGAATCCCTAAATCCCAAAAGTTAGCACATGGTACCTTTGTGTTAAAGTTAGTTACTTGAGTTTGGTAGGACTCGAAAGCGAGACAATTAGAGAATAATATTACTTGGAAAAGGTTTAAATACGAATTGAAGAAAGAATACTTCCCTCATAGTGTCCAAAATAAGATGGTGAGAGATTTGTTTGAACTAAAGAAAGGAGGTATGAGTATAACTCAATATGAAAGTAAGTTTAATAGACTGTTGTAATTTGTACCTAATTCGTATCAAGATAATGTTGAATTAAAGAAGGATTTGTTCCTTATTAGGTTTAACCCTACAATGTTTTGTAAGCTGGAAGACTATGATTTCACTACTTATACTGTAGTAGTGGATAAGGCAAGAAAATTAGAGAATAATCGCATAAGGATGCAAATAATGTGGAGTTAAAAGATTAACAAGGGGTCATTGACCTAGTTCGTCATTTAAAAGATCATATCCTAGAGCAACTAGTAGTTTTGGGTAGAAGAGAAGGAAACCAACAACTTTATTTAGTAACCTAGTGCAATCAGTGGTCGGTTTGAGTTTTTATGATAGGAATGGTAATGTTAAGTGCTAGAAATGCAATGCAAGTCATTTACCAAGAAACTGTACTCAGCTTAATGGAAAATGTTTTATGTGTGGAGATCAAAACCATATGTTGTGAGCATACCTTAGAATGAAACTTGTGAAGTTTAAGAAAGGTGGTAGAAAAGGGCATTTCTGCATTTATTGTCCACAGTTTGGATAATAAGCTAAGAGGACTGGAGGTTCTGATAACATGACCGCACTTGCTCGTATCATTGCTATGGAGCATATGTTAAATGAAGAGGATGAAGATTTGTAGATTGGATGGAGGAGTATTATCATGACAATGCTAAAGAGATTATAGAAGTCAAAGAAGAAAATGATGAAGGACTTGTGACAGGTACATACATACACTACTTATTTTGATGATAATTTAAGTGTAAGTTAAATTGAAGTGCTTAAATTTTGAGATTTATGAATGCAAGTTTAGCTGTTAGTCATAGTATTAGTATATACTAGGGAATGTGCTTATAAACAGACAATTTGCTTTCACATTATTTGATACCGGTGCATCCCATTCCTTTACAAATCAAAAATTTGTAAACGAGAAGGAGATTAGTGTGGTTAAGATTAATATAACTTATAGAGTTAGAACTCTTACTTAGGAGAAGGTAACAACTGGAGAAGAAGTGGATGATGGTATAATTAAAATTCAAGAGGAGTACCCCATAAGTCTTATAATATTACCTTTACAAGGTTATGATATAATAGTAGGAATAGATTGATTGTCTAAGCATAAAGTAACTGTAAAATGTAGCAGTAAAATTATTACTCTAAATGATGGAGAAATAGTATTTTAAGAAAAAGTTGGTAGAAACAAATTGAACTTAGCTAGGATAGAGATATGTAATGAATTGTATGAAACAAAAGTTAAAAAGAATGATTGGAAAATTTTTTCAGTGTTTGCCATGGAAGTAAGGAAAGAGGGACCCAAAGTAACGGACATATCAGTAGTGAGTGAATTTTCGAATGTATTTCTAGAGGTTTTACTAGGTTTAGCTCCACACCGAGAGTTGGACTTTACTATTGAGTTAGTTCTTGGAACTAAACCAATTTATAAAGCTTTATATCAAATGTCACCCATGGAACTTCAAGAACTGAAGAAGCAACTTTAAGAGCTATTAGACAAAGGATTTATTTGTTTGAGTGTTTCACCATAGAGAGCATTAGTATTATATGTGAAGGAGAAAAATGGTACCATGAGATTGTGCATAAATTACTAAGAAATAAATAAGGTTACCATTAAGAATAGGTATCTGTTACATTGCATTGATGATTTGTTTGACCAACCATAAAGTGTAACTGTATTTTTTAGAATTGACTTGAAATCCGGATATCATCAATTACGAGTTAACCTAGAGGATGTGCTTAAAACTGCATTTAGAACACAATATGGTCATTATAAATTTTTAGTGATACCTTTTGGTTTCACCCATGCCGCAGTTGTGTTCATAGATTTGATAAATCACATATATCAATCATATTTGGATAAATTTGTTATGGTGTTTATTGATAATATTTTGATATATTCAAAAACCAATGAAGAGCATGTGAAGCATTTACGATTGGCATTACAAAAGCTAAAGGAAAATAAGTTTTATGGCAAGTTAAGTAAATGTGATTTCTGGTTAGATAAAATTTCTTTTCTGAATCACATTGTATCTAGTGAAGGAATTTCTGTAGACCCTGACAAGGTAAAAGCAACAATGGATTAAAAGCAACAATGGATTAAAAGCAACCAACCACTGTTTTGGAGATGAGGAGTTTTCTAGGTGTGATTGGATCCTACCAACGATTTAGTAAGGATTTCTCTAAAACTACCAGACCATTGACTCAATTGACCTAGAAAGATGTAAAATTTGAATGGGGTGAGGAATGTGAGTTAAGTTTTTAGGAGTTAAAGAAACAATTAATTACAACACTAGTATTAATATTACCTAATCTAAATAAACCTTATAGTGTATATAGTGATGCTTCTCGGAATGGATTAGGTTATGTATAAATGTAGGATAGAAAAGTTATTGCATATTTATCAAGACAATTGGAGCCATATGAAAGGAATTATCCAACCCATAATTTAGAGTTAGCAGCTGTAGTGTTTGCTTTAAAGATTTGGAGACTATCTATATGGACAACGATGTGAAATATACACTAATCATAAGAGTTTGAAATATTTTTTTACTTAAAAAGAGTTGAACTCAAGACAAAGGCAATAGTTGAAACTGATTAATAATTATAATTTAAATATAAATTATCACCTTGGAAAAGCTAATCTGGTGGCAAATGCTTTAAGTCAAAAGAATTATGAACAACTTGTATTACTATTAACTTCTTAACATGAGTTGGTGTACAAATTTGAAAAGTTGAAAATTAGGTTTGACTGGTATGAGCCTAATAGCCAGATAATGAATTTAGAACTGCAACCTATTTTATTGAAAAGAATTAAACAAAAGCAAGAGGAAGATAAATATATGATAGAAATGAAAGAGAATTTGAGTAAAGGAAATATTTCTGATTTCAAAATGGATGAAAGAGGCATACTAAAATTTAAAGGAAGGATATGTATGCTACAAGATCTCGACATAAAGAAGGAAATTTTAGATGAAGCATACAATACAGGTTATATTACGCAGCTGGGAGGAAATAAGATGTACCAAGATTTAAAATTGATATTTTGGTGGAAATGAATGAAAAGAGATGTAGTACAGTATGTGGCAGAATGCTTTATATGCCAATAAGTTAAAGTAAAATATCAAAGACTAGGTGGACCATTGCAACCTTTAGAGGTACCAAGATGGAAGTGGGATCATATCACAATGGATTTCATGGTAACACTACTTAAGACTCAAGTTGGTTATGACTCAATTTGGGTAGTTGTAGATAGATTAATGAAAAGTGCACCCTTCTTACCCCATCAAATAGGTGATTTAATGGAAAAGATGGCTAGACTGTATATTTAAGAGATAGTAAGATTACATAGTGTGCTTGAAAGTATTGTTTTTTATCGAGATAATCGATTTGTATCCAAATTTTAAGAAAGTTTACATAGAGCTTTGGATACAAAGTTACAATTTGGTACAACTTATCACCTGCAAACAGATGGATAATCTGAATGAACAATTCAAACCCTAGAAGATATATTACAGGCTTGTGTATTAGATTTTGGAGGTGATTAAGATAGATATTTGCTATCAATAAAGTTTGCTTACAATAATAGTTTGCATGCGACTATACAAATAGCACCTTATGAAGCATTATATGACTAAAAGTATAGATTGCTACTGTATTAGGACCATGGGGAATATGCAATGATTGGACCCGACATGATCAGCCAAACAAATGAGAACATTAAGATTGTACGACAATGAATGAAGGAAGCCTAAGACCGCTATAAGAGTTCAGCAGATTTGAAAAGAAGGCCATTGAAATTTGAAATTGAAGATCATGTTTATGTTAAGATAAGTCCATTAAAAGGATTGAGATAGTAAGGAAATTTGAACCTATAGTATATTGGTCCATTTGAAGTACTGAAGAAAGTTTGTAATGTATCATACAGAATAGCCTACCTCTAAGTTTGTCAAGCTACTATGATGTATTCCATGTTTCAATGTCAAGAACCTGAATGCAATTATAGAGATAAAACCGATAGAATTAAAGAAGGATTTCTAAGTGGTGAAGTAGCCCATAAAAATATTGAATAATCAGGTTTAGAAGTAAAGGAATCAAGATATGGGAAATGTGAAAGTATAATGAGACAAAATTCCAAACTTAGAAATTACTTGAGAGTCGAAAATAACAATAATAAAGCAGTACCCATAGCTTTTCTAACTTTCAGGTTAGTAAAAGTATGTTAATTATTATTTTAGTTAATTAAGTAAAAAGTAGAGATACAAAAGTTTTGAGAACAAAATATTTTTTAGGGGGGAGGGGTATAGAAATTTAAGGCTTGCCAGTAGAAGTTTGGAATCGATATGTAAAGATACGTAAAGTTTAGAGTAATCGGATAAAATATTTGATCGAGCTTAAATTATACGACGAAGTTAAGAATATTAGCAAAGGTGACCCCATGAGTTTGAATTTAGAGAAATAAGTAATAAAATAATAGAATATTATAATATTGAATTATAAGCATATTACTTATTATTTATCGAAAATATGTAAAACGAGTTCTGATAACTAACGAAACGATAGAAATAAATCATATGCACACTAAAAATTATAAAATAGCATAAATAATATTTAAGAGTATTTACTTATACTAAATATGTATTTAAGTGTAGATAAAAATACTCGAAATTACTTAAAATGACTGAAATATATTAAATTAATACTAAATAATTAAAGAAAATTACAAAAATAATCAAAGAAAAATTAGAAAAAGCAAGGAATTGTCTAGATTAAGGTCATGGCAAGTTGGGGATTAAGAAGAAATAATTAGCTAATCACATTAGACTAACTAGAAAGCTAAAAAAGAAGAGATAAGGGTTAAATGTCGATAAAAAAACCAAAAGAAAAATACCAAAAAACTCTATATAAGCAGAAATCCTCATCTAGAGCTCATTTTGAGCTATTGGGAGTAAGAAAAATAGAGAGAAAACAAAAAAAAAGAGAGTCAGGGATTGTTACAAAAAAGTAGCAAAATCAGTGTGCAATTGAGGCTTAAAGAGAGAACTCACAACCAACGGTCACTTGGAAACTAACGGCCACCACCACCACACCCTACCCCCACTACCCCTTACTACTGGCACACTTAGAGCCACCACTACTAGCCAAAAGCTAATCAAACGGATGAGTTTGATCTCTAATCCGATTTCATTTAATTTTGTAAAAATATTAAATGTGTTTACAAAATTATGAAATTTGGTAATCTAAGGTTTTTATAAATATAGATTTAGTAAAAAATATTAGTTTGATGAATTTATATCTGAAAAAATATAGTACTTAATAAATTCCGCAAACTTGAGCTTATTTCAATTTAGAAATAAATACCCTTGATAATGTTTAAAATAGGTGATTTGGGGCTAATTTAGTAACTAAATAGATAATTACTAATTTACTGTATAATAAGGTATTTTAATATGTTAATATCTGATGTAGTATGATAATTGTAGTATTTAAAGTGTTAGATATGATTATTATGTGTATTATGTAGTAAATATGTATAAATTGATAATATGTGAAATTAGATTTGTAATAAATAGAAAATATTAGGTTAAAATTGATAATATAATAATATATAATAAATCTGATAAGAAACTTAAATTTAGTGGATTATATAAAAAAAGTAAATTTTTCTCACATTGGGAGCAAATTTGGTAGTTAAATTAAGATCATAGTGTATCTTACGTACTAAAATACTAGTTAGGGGCCAAAAGTGATATTTAAGATACCCGAGTATAATATAATTAATTTCACATTATAGTTCTGAACAAGTTTATAGGATTCACATATAACACCCGTAATGGGAATTGAATTAGAACCTAAATCAGAACCGAATTCAGAAACTGTTTTAGAAACTAGCTTAAAAAAATCTTTAATAAGTAATATATATATGTATGTATATATATTTGGAAAATCGAATCAAGTCATAATTTAAAACTTATATATCATAGGGATATTAAATACTAAAAGAATACTTATATTATAGGACACAAAAAGATAAGTTGACCTACGTCAAATCAAGTGAGCAAACAAAAGATTTCAAATAGGTTGGGTTCAATACATCGTTGTATTTTCGAACTATATTGAAGCACTTGAAAGCTTAGAGTTGTATGTGATTATGCTTATAAGTAGTTATATGTGCATGTGCTTGTGTTTCTCTATTCACTTATTAAAAATTGATGTTATATTTTCGTAGATTGTTGCGAAATTGTTTGGTTACCTTAACTGAATTTAATTATAATAAACCTAAATACCTCAATTAAACATGCATTGCAACCTTTTAGGGGATAGTTAAAATTCTTCAACCAAGTATTGACACCTTTGAAAAAGATAGCGTTGGATAACATAATAATTTTTTTTTCATCCTTAACCAAATTAAGTGACAAGAAAGGTGGTTGCAATAAGAATGAGGGCAATAATTCGAAAGATAGTTATGCGATGAGCAGTGTCTCCATTGCACAAACATGAGTTTGGTTGTGAATTGTTGTATAAATATGAAAACTCCTTAAACCAAATTAGAGCGGGTAAAATTACTCTAATTTCGCAATGAATAAGACCATATTATGTGATGGTATTTGCGCGTTACATTACATATAATTAATTGTTTGAAACCCGTTTGTGTTTGTTATGCGTTCTTAAGTCTCCATCCTAACTTACTGAGCTATTAGCTACCCATACCTTTATAGATTTTCTTACACCAATTGAGATGCTGCAATATAACTATCCTAAAGTTAGTCTCCTTTAGAAGTGCCTTAGGGGAGTGAAAATCAATTGATTAAACGATCGAATCTTTTAGTGTTTTATTAATACTCTTAGATTTATATACTGGTCTTGTAATACTTTACTTATCAAACTAATATGGCATGTAAATATTTCTTGGAATTGTAAGACAATAGAAGTATCTTTATATAAATACTACTTAAAGTTTTTAGTTATATTTATAAATTTTATCTTTAATTTTGAATGAGCTATTTACTTCAATACGAAAAATTATGGATACCTTGTATAAATCGTATCTATAATAAAGATCGTGGGATCATTTACTATCATATGTTAATTTACATGGTGACATAATTGTGACTTCACCGCTAAGACGTAACAATGTTTATTAGATATGAACTTGGCCCCCTTTTGACTCTTTTTGGGGATTTAAATGCATGTTTTTTAAGATTTGGGAGGTTAAGCACACAATTTTAATAATAAAAGTGCTAATTGCACATCAAATAAAAATAAGAGGTGTATTTTCAATTTACCATTTTTTAAAAAATCGGTTTCACTCTCTGAGTAGTTCTGAAATAGTAATTGAGAAGTCAATTTAAAAACAACCTTTTTCATACTACAACAATTATCTATTTTATGAAGAAACGACGACATAAAACGTATAAAATTTTCTTCTTCAACCCTTAATAAACGTATGGAAAGCTTTTTTATACGTATTAGAAAAGAAAAAGATAAATCTGTTAACCGATTGATGTCTTCCGAAAATAGATGGTAAAGAAAGCTACGAAGGGCATCTATAAAGCGGTAGAAAATCTGGCCAAACGACACTTCTTGGTCGGGGAAAAAAAAAAGGAAAACTAAAATTGAGAAAAATAAAGGAAAGCTTATATGCCGGAATTATGGCCCAATGAATGTTCATTGGCAACACCCCGGCTATATGTTTTTATATGAACATTATCTTGTTCAACATCATGTTCATGGATTAAAGTAAAGGACATTCGATTGGTAAGGATTTATTTTAACATCTCAGCAAGAGAATATAGCAGCAAAGCAAACGAACAGGGTTAGGGTTGCATATTAATTACAATTCTTCTAGAAGTAGATTGACTGCAGGCACCATTACAAACCCATTTCTCATTAACTAACCATCCTTTGAAAAATCATTAGCTAGTGCCCCTTCCCGTAAATGGTTGAATAAAGACAACCATCCGATGTTTGCACTGAAACTTGAGAAAGCTTGCCGCAAAGAAAACGTGATGATAGAAAAGGAAAGGATCTCCTCCCATTGGGTAGGAAAAACGAGAAAAGGAGAAGAAATTTTGAAAGGAATAGGCAAGTGAAACAAGTATTGCTGGATTAGGAGGATTCAACTGCGAGATTCAACTTGGTTGGAATTAGAGGTGTGCAAGGTTCGTTCAGTACGTTTTTACCCTCTCTTATCGAACTTAATATAACAATTTTTTTTTTAAATCGAACCTAACTATTCGTATATTTTTCGAACCCAATCATAATAGATTTGATTTGATTTGAACTATGGTTTCAAGCGTTTATAGTAAATTTTTGCTAAACATTATCATCCCTAGTAATATATTTTATTTTCCATTAAACTTTCATATATTTATCATATATAATGATATTTAGCAAATACTTACACAAGATCTTATTAAACCCAACTTATTGGACAAGGATAAGAGACTGTGTTCCAATGATCAATAACGAGGAGAGAGAAGTAAATCTGTCCATCCAAAAACAATATGATGAAAACAAAAGAGACATACCAAAGCTAAGAAAAGGGATAAGAGACATGTAAAGAGCACCTTAATTAGACATTTAATTTGAAAATATATAAGAACAGGATAATTTAGAAAAGGAAAATTTCTAAATGTAAAATTTCATATGGAACTTACTTAACTTGATCTTAATAATTGGCCTAAAAATAAAACAAGAAAAATAATATATGAAAAATTTAGTGAAATCCATAAAAATCAATAGAAAAAAAAAAAGTACAAAAAATTACTTGAATTTGTTGTTCAAACAAATGGCTTGGTTTGGTTTGCTTCTTCAAACGGAATAATAAATCATTTATATATAATCGAATCAAATTGTAAACTAAACGGTTCATAAAAAAACTATTTTTCGATTCTGTTTGATTTACTTTCCCAAATCAAACTGCGAATCCTTTATATATAATCTATTAATATTATATATAAATTGCGTAGATCTCCCTACAAACTTATATTATCATGTAGATCTCTAGTTTTTTCAAAAGTTGGAATTTATTACCATACAAAAAACTTAGGCTTCATTTTTTTTTTTTCTGATTATGTCGTCACGTATAATGTAGGCTTATATAAATACTTACATAGACAATTCTCTAGTTAATTTAATTAAAGTTATGATATATTTATGATAGCATAAGCCTTTTCAGTTTTTTTTTTTCTTTAGTTAATTTAATCAATTAAATAAATAGATAGATTGGAATATAAGCGTCTGTATAAGTTTAGATAAGTTTATTTCATATACAGCAAACTAGTTAGGAAAAAGGAATATGGCCCACACATATTTCAAGGATAACAGGTGTTGACTTTTGAAAAAGTTTAAAGACCCACATAGATTTAAAAGTTTTCAAAAGTGGTATATCTCAAGAAAAATCACCTTTAAATAAATCTTAAATTATTAAAATCTCATTCAAGACTTATTTTGCAATGCCCTACATCTTCTATGCATTGAAAACCCTTTTTAATTGACTTGGTTTATTATATTATTTTTACATTTAACCAATGTGGGACTTAAAAGTATTTCATCTGTATTATTTAAGATTCAATAGGCTTTTGGTCTTCTTTTTACATTTCCATTAATTATCCCTAAAATATGTTGAGACAAAATATTAAATTATATACTACAATAATCTAACTTAATAATATCAAGAGTAAATGGATAATTTTACAAAATCATACTATTTCTATCTCTTATTTATATTACATTTATCATCTCAAATATTTCTAATTAATTGGGAATTTTACAAAAATATTCTCCTTCTTTGTCTCACACTTATATCATATTTCTTCTCTCAAATCTTTTGATTTCTTAATAAAGATGACCTACTAAAGTAAGTTGATACATTGAAAGATATAATTACTATTCTAATTATTATATGTTTTTTATTACAAAGTTTACAAGTGCATGCATCACTATTATTCAATTATATATTTTATACATTTGATATTTTTATATATACACACACAATATGGGTATATTATCCACTAATTTTTTATTTATCCTTATAGTTTTATATATTCCTCAAAGCAATCTAGTGATGTAGGACAACTTCATGGCAAAGTTGTATTTGTTTATGTGCAATTATTTTGGTTGGTATGAAATCTTTTCTAGAGGAATTGTTAATTTGAAGTCATCATTCAAACTCCTTATACGTTTCAGTAGGGAAAAAACTCCTTATGGGAAACAATAGTAGAAATGTTCCAAAATTAGTGCATTTGTATCTAAAGTTATTAGAATATTTAATAAAACTAATAGTGATGATATTTGTAAGTTAGCTCTACTAAGATTGACATTTTCATTATTGCACTTAAGTTAGAAATAATATATAATAAACTAATTGATCCTTAGTCGATCTTCATTTTGACTTGACTTAATCTCTTTACCCATGATCTCTTTGCAATTTCAAATAAACCTTCAATTTAAGTATGACAACTATTCATTGGTGATTTTAGGTTTATGCTCTTAGGCCCAATCTTTCCCTTAATCTATAAAAGAAAACCTAAATTAATGTTGGCTTGACCTACCTAAGCTAACCTAACTTGATACTAAGGCGGTCTTAGGGGCTCACTTAACTTGCCTTCAGGCCAGGGTTATGGCACTTACCTAGTTTAGAATCCTACATTACATTTAGGCAAGCCGACTTGCACGTCATCCTCAACCTAACCTTAGGTTAGGACCCTTTATGCATCGCTCTTCTTTAGAGGTCTTTTAAGCTCTCATAAACCTAGCCTATCTAGCTTAATTTGGCTTTTTCTAAGATATCTTTTATCTCTATTACTGAACTGTACACTTCTCCAGGTATTGTCTGTAGACGTAAGGAAAGGCCCAGTTCTAAATCTAACCTACTGACAAAAGACCCATCGGTTTAAGCCCTTAACTCACTTGAATTGGAATTTTTTTTTTTTAGGCATTTTACATTTATATAATATTCTATATATATTATACAAACACATATATTTATATTACATATATATTACATGTATATATCATATTAACATATATTTTGATACATATATTATACATATTATAAACATTAACATATTAAACTACATATATCATACATATTATATATATTGTGAGACCTTGTAAAATATGAAATTAGGATTTAATAGTTAGATATAGGATAATCATGGGACCTATCGAGTCCAGTGAATTATAAGCTCTATACTCTAGTAATTAGGTTTTGGATATTTAGTTTTAAGGCATTCTAGAAAGTATAATAGTTAAGCTAATATTCTATTACTCAGATAAAAATATATATATATATATATAATAAAAGATAATAATGACTATCCAAATATATATGTAATAAGCAAATGATCTTCATAAGTTTGGATTTCATAAATATATTAACAAAATTATAAAATAGCTAAAAAGTTAATTCTTAAGTATAATATTTGTGTTTATAAGAAGCATGTAAGATGAGTTCCAATAATTAATAAGGCTTTATAGATAAATTGTATGGAGAAACAATTTATGGCATGATATGAAATAATATTTCTAGGGCATGTATATTCATTCAATATAATTATCACGTATGCCCATACTTTAGTAACTAAATTTTGCACAGTTGATTTAAGGTGTGCCTAAAATAACCTAATAGAGCTAAAACTTTACGTGCGGGCTAGGAATATTAGACAAGGAATCCCAAGGATATGAATCTTGAAAAATATAATAAAATATTAGTAATATAATTAAAATAAATAAATTATATATATTATTCTATAATCAATGAAAGTGCACAAAATTAGTATCCATAGGTAACAGAACCTTAATAAAATGACATGAAATAATATTTAGAAGTATATATATATATATATATATTCAATATTTTTAATTATGTACATATATATTATCCATAATTATATATATTATGTATTAACTAAAACTAAATAAATCAATATAAATTTAATAAAACAAGACACATGGCTAATTCTTTAAAAGTAATGGGCATGGCAAACCTAGGGAATTTAGCAATGGGAGTGATTAATAGCTTTATGACACCTAGCCTTAAGATAAATGAAGAATAGGGAAATAGCATGAAGCACGCAAAAATTCAACAACTTCTTCTCCTTCTTGTAAAACCACAAAAATCACTTCAGTTCTCTACTTTGATCAGTTATAATTTTAGGAAAATTAACGATGGCTAAAAGTGTGGAATTCAATATGTACTTAGTTTCCTTATTTTTATACAAAATTCACTGAAAATACTAAATGAATTGCAAAAATTATGAAACCAGGTTTTCCAATGTATTTTTACATATAGAATCTAAGAAAAATATTATCTTATTAAAATTTATTAGCTGTATACTACATCCTTAGGAAATTATTAAATCCGAACAGATTTTGATATTGTTTTAAAACACCTTAGTATCGTAATTTCGAGTTCTAAATTTTTCTAGAACTTATCTATTATGATATTATAATGCTACATAAAGTTTTCCATCAAAGCTATTTTCTATATTTTCCTTAGTTTTTAAGCCCATAAATTATTACTAAATTGAAATTTTCAAAAAAATTTATGAAAGGTTTTCAAAAGCCTCATTTTGATTCTATACCACATTGATTTGGGCTGTAAATTAATGTGGATTGATGGTATTGGGTTAAAGTTTGAGGACAGGAGTTGTGAATTCTATGAATTTGTGCCTTATACACGTAAATATCATAGTATAGGATCTTATGAGTAAGGGAGAATAAGGGTATTAAAAGAAACTTTTGTATGGTAATGGAGTATTTTGATGTTTCAAATACTGTTGATGTGCTTTTTATAGTTGGAATTAAGGAAAAAAGTGAGCTAATCTAGTAGTTATAAGTAGTTTGAGTAAAGTCAGAGAATAACTCAGAGGGTTTATAAAGTAAAAATCTTAATAAGTCCATACTTAGAAGTTAAGTTGGTGGGAATTCTCATGAGAATTTTAAATAAGGGGAATATCATAGATTAAATCAAAGGATTTATTCTTAAGAACTTGAAAGTTAGTTGGACTTAGAGGATACTTCAGAAGGTATCTTATTAAGAAATTTTAAATGGAGTAAACTTAGTGGTTGACGCAGAACGTAACTTAAAGAAAATTTTGAATGAGAATATGTAAATGTAAGTACTCAGAAATTGCTTTAGAGGGTGTTCCATGAGAAGTCTTGAGTATTTATCAAACTCAGATGTTGGTTCAGAGGTTAGTCTTGTTATCAACCTTAACCCCAATATGGCTTAGAAAGTAACTCAAAAGCTTTTCTATCTAAGAACTCCTAGAGTGCTTTTGACTCAAAACGTAGCTAAGAAGGTACCAAAGGTAAAATATGCTTACAACACTATTCTAAACTTTTAACACTTAAAGTATAAGATTACTTATAAACTAGCAACTAATCAACTTAATTCTTATAAAGACGAGTGAATTAGCAATATTTCATAATTTACGTGGAGACTAAAGTAGTAAGTTAGATTAAATATCTAGGGATCACTAACAAGAACAAGTTCAACCAGCAAGCTTACATAGATTAGCCTGGGTCTTCTTTAACTAATGATACATCAATCCCTAAGCCTCCGGAGTATCTTGGTAATAGGTGCACCCCTTATTCCGAAGTTATAGGGCTATTTTGTGGAGTTCCTTAGTTGGTCACCCTATAGCCAGTGACAAGCGTAGCGATGTCTACATCGCCACAAATGCTACCAACCCTTATAATGCAAATCGTGGGGGGTCCTCTACTAACTCAAAAGTTCTACTACAGTGGACTAACTTACTTTCCCTAAGATCAATTATTTACTATATTTTGAAATATTATTTCAAAATATTTGGAAGTTTTAATATGTATTTTCTTGTGGTTGTAAGATTAGTTAATCATACATGTGTAGCATATGTATTTGAATATTTTTTTGTTATTATAAAGTGCTGAAATCTATGTATCTTTTGATTTATGATTATTACTTTGATTAAATTATTTGAAATTGTTTTATCACCTTAAAAACGATATAACGTAAACTCAACCTAATCTCTAACATGACATACATTGCAACTCATTAAGGGAATAACTAGGGTTCTCAGGCTAAATGAAGACCCTTAAATGAGGATAGTTGAAATAATCATCTCTTTACCCTTAGTCAAATTAAGTAATAAAAGAGGGAATCATCGTAATGTTAGGAACAATAGTTTAAAGGTAGCTTTAGGTAAAGGGTGATTCTATTGTACAAGCTCGATTTGGTTTCGATTTATGTGTGCAATAAAAAACTCCTCAACCCAGATTAAAGCGAACACAATTTCTCTAATCTTTGTATAGATTGAATAACATCATGTAATGGCATTGCATTTAACAAATCTGATCAAAAAACTTAGTTGTTTTATATTAAGACATACTTTTGTCTCTATCCTACTTATTGAACAACTTATTGCTTGTTCTTTTATAGTATGTTTTGCAAGTCCAAAGTGGATTTACCAGTGTAGCACCTAAAGACCAGAATTTTAACAAACAAGGCTAGGAATGAGTATGAAGAAGCATTGGTTCGATTTTTGTTCTTTTTATTGATCTTTTTCTAACTTTTAAGAAAACTACATGAGTCTCCTTAGGTGGTCCGATAGTTTTTGATAATCTAGTCTATATGCTAAGTAACATCTACCTATAAGTTTTACAACTGTTTTTTTTTTGAAAAGTTAAACTACAAGTTTGTTTTAATAGTTATTTAAAAAGATTACTCCACATGTTTATATTAAACAATATCAACTTAGATGTTTCAAACCGATTATATCGAATATACCTAGTGTGGACTAGGTCTCGGTAACAGCTATAAAGTCACTTTCTATTTTAGGATAGTTTACATAATAACATTATTGTGACTCGACCTTTTTAGAGCGTGATATATATAATACATATTAACATATTATATATATTATAGATTTAACATATATAATACAATCTACATATTATATATATATATATATATTGCAACCCAAAAAAAAAATTCCTTGATATGCGGTTTATGGGGCTTATGAACCAATCTTAGGTAAGTCAGTCAAAGTTCAACAAAAAATTGAGATCACAACCCAACCCAACGACTCTAAGTTAGTTCGAGCATAGTCCCAAGTCTAGCTATCTCTAACCTAAGGTTATCCTATTGAGGGAAGCTCTTCCATGTTTATGTGGACCTTAACTCCCCGACTAGGTCGAATTAGATACAAAGTCACTCTTATCTAAGGTAAATTCTTATAAAGATGTACTTTAGCTTCTAAAAAATATGTATTTATTCCATTGGACATATTTTTCTATTTGAGAAGATTCAATCCTAAATATGATTACCCATATCTTTCTTAAAGAATCTCTACCTTATCACTTATAAAGAGGGGATAATGCCTCCAAGTATGATTATCTTCATTCATATACTTGTTATGTTGCTGTTTCTCCATTAATCTAACTTACTAACTTAAATAGTAAAATAGTTATATCCTACCAAACTTTGGTGTGCTTTTAAAAGTACTTGTGATCATGAATCAAATCCAAACACTCAAGAGTCAAGCCTGATGACTACCCAATCTCAATCCTAAACGAAATCCACAAACGACAATATTATTAAGAAAAACTACCTGACGTGGTAGGGAGGAAAATCCCTACAGGGAAGAAAGCTCTCAATAAAAGGAGAAAGCTCAATTTAAATGGTTAATAAAATTCACTTAGATTTCAGAGATTAACTTTGTTTTGTTTTATTTTTTTCTTCCTCGTTATGTTTGCTCTAGTCGCTTATAGGATGGAAGACTTAATAATTTGATTTTCATACAGGACATCTCCCAAGCTACTTATTGAGGTAAATACATGTATATGTATTTATCTTTTTATATAACTATTCTAATCTGTCAGTGATATGCAATTTTTTTATACGCAAAATAAACAGCGGATATCCCATTTTTGCATTCTTCAATGACAAGAAAACAGGTAAAGAAAAGGAAAATGCTTCGATCCAGGGATGCAATGAAACATGTTATATTTTATGTGATTGTCTAAACCAAACTAAACAAAACAGTGAACAGCATATACATTAACGGTGATAAAAAAATAAAATCCGTGTCGGGCGCTTGACACAAACAATACGAGGTTGGGTAGGACCAAGCCAAGACATAAACCAAAACCTTGCGTCACAGTATCTTAAACGTGGCAGAGATAAGGTGGCCAACGTGTCAAAACCCCAGGATGTCAGGTAAAAGCAAACAGTAAAAATGCAATGCGTAGAGCTGGCTGACAAGAAAGGACTTGCAGGGGCATTAAATGTGGTATAATCATGGCAGAATACGATATAAAAGCAGGACAGCTAAAGTTCCCTTGCTACCACTCATGGACCGGACATTGCCTCTAGGGATATCACAGTGCTAAATTAACTATTTCAATTTTTTTTTTTTATATTTTCCTTTTTAATTTTATTAAAATTACTAAATATTAGAATCAATTAAATTTTTAACGTATTAAATTCAATAATTAAGTTTAATATTATTAAATATCATACTCAATTGAATATTTAATTATTAAATTTATTATATCTATCAACTTTGAAAGAATGGTATGTATAAAAACATTTATCAAAAAGTAAAAATATAAATAATAATATAATAAATTTAGTAATTAAAAATTCAACATTTAAAAACTTTAAATTTTAGATCAAAAATTAAAAAAGAGGGACTTATGAAAAATCTAGTGGTTATAAATATCGTTCTGAATAAAAACGTGAAAGTCCGGATGAAAGAAAGAATGATAATATGATCTTAGTGCATGTAGGCTGGTAAGTTATTTAATCTGGTTTATTTGCACCGCAGCCGAGCTGAATTGGGCTCTGTTTTTTTTTAATAGATTTGAATAAGAACTGGTTTTGAATTATAACTTAATTTAGATATATTGAACTAATTATTAAATTATCGAGTTTTAAAAATTTAGATTATTTAATTAAGATAACTTGTCGAGTTAATAAGCTATTGAATCCATCTGTCATATGTTTTAGTACGTAAAATAATTAAATAAAATTCAGGAAAATAAATGTAAAAGGAACAAAAATCAAGAGTGGTGTGATAACCTTCTATTTAGTTTCGGAAGAAACCAGATACTTTTGTAATGCCAATAAGAAATAGCTTCAAAAAGATAAGAGTTAATGATTTTCAAAATTAACAAATAAAATCCATACGAAAACAATATAATGAAATCATTGGAGTCGTTATAACGCAGGTTTCGTAATCAACTTTAATATGATGCGAAAATAAAGCACTTCGAAATATTCACATAGAGAATAATCTTCGCGGTGATATATTCCATTAACGAGAAGCTTGACCCGTGTCCACGAAGATGATTTTTAAACTAAAATAAGTTGGGTTTGCTTCAGTAACTTACAATTACTTGAGAAAGAATTACTTATCACACTCACACACACACACATATATATATATATATACATTGTGGATATAAATTAATAATAAACTTTAAACGCATAATTGTAGTTGTAGCAATGGGTAATTTTTAGAAAAACCTCAACTAATATGACCATATGTTTAAATTTTATTGTCCATCAAGCTTTTTCTAATTATTTAGCCAAGAAAAGCTACGTGTAATTAGATATTAATTTCCTTTTGAAATAAGATAAAATCAAAATTGAGCGAGATTATCCACCAACAATTTAATAATATAAATATTCATTTGATTAATAATGCAAACGATACTCCCCATAGGAATCAATGAGTATAGAGCGAGTAAAGTATAAAACCTTACTCATATTTTACCTTCTATGTATCAATTCTTAAACTTCTATACTTAGAATTTACTTTGTAGTACTTTAGAATCATATTATATTTTATACATTTTATGCAGTATAGGATACCCTATGGAACCTATATGTTTTTTTTTTTAATCTTCCTTTGAAATATTATGTTAGATGTATAATCAATATTGAACTTGTAACTTCATTACAATTAGACTAGCCAGTAATAACTTAAAAAGAATAAGATTTTATATAGCAAGTAAACAATTCCATAATCTATGTATATAAGAAGTTAAAAAATATTCCTTTCTTAATGATGCAAATAAGTTAAAAACTGAATTATTTTCAAAACTTTATTAGATTAGGGTTATTAATGGCGGAAGAAAAAAAATATAAAAAATGAGATGGTAAAGGAAAAGAAAACATTTAGGGAGAGAGAGAGACAATAAATAGTAGTAAACACAAGCATTATGCAGTTTTGAAACTTTATTATGGGTAGACTTTAGTTATTATTTTCTTTGAGACTGGAAAACTGCAATAGCATTAATTGTATTTATTTATTAATACTATTCAATTATTAGTACAGGATATATATGTGATACCTTAAAATTTGTACTATATATATTTTAAAGTATATGTTATTAAGTGGGCATATGGTATCCTAACTTTATATATACATTTATTACCTTATATTTGAGAAAATTATTATCCGAAACTTACCATATAACCTTATTACCTACCCGGTAGCTACCTAATAGAATAGGATGCAGATGGGTATATTATACAACAATGTTACCTATTCATTCCTAGTTCCCCTATAAATGCAATCTTTAAGAAGTTATTTTATAGACCTATTAACGAAGTTCCTTTAATTTATGGTTGAAATAAATCAATAGGTGTAATCATTCTTGAAATTTAAGAATAATAATCGTTTTGGGATTCACCAGTATATGTAAGAATATTTACTAAACATTTGCTTCAAGAGTTGAATTTGATTCTTCATGTTATACAAATAAATATTAGATTGAAAGCAAATGAATAAAATTATTAATGTGCATGAGAGAACTCGTATATTTCTCTCTCTAGTATATACCTAATTTTAGAGAATGCATTGTATATGTCCATAATCAGTTTTTCAGTGATGCTTGTCATTCATAAGAAATAGAAAAAAAGGTCTTGTTTACATAACAAAAGAAGGGCATCCCCTCCTATCATGCGTACTATTCGACGAACACGAAGAAAAAGCAACACTAAAGTCTAATAAACAAACATCTGACAAAAACATAAGAACATAATCAATGAAGACACAATTTGACTTCAACTTCAGACTTTCTTTAGCTAATCTGTCAGCAGCTTTATTCTTTCCTCTATTGACCCTGTTAATTAAAAAGTGAGAAAAAGACATGATTAGATGTTTACATTTTGTAAAAATAGGATGATAGATTTCTAAGTCCACATTTGTATTTTGAAACCAAATCATTGCTTGTTGGGAGTCAATCTCGTATAGAACTTTCTCTATCCCCAAGTTTTTTGCTAACAGTAACCCGTCTCTAAACACATAAAACTTAGGTTCTAGTGGTAAAAGTTTTTCTAGTTTTTAGTATACTCATGCCTAACACTATGCCTTGTGAGCTCCGATAAATTACACTTACTCCTATAACCTTGCTCTCTTCTACTATTGCACTATTACCGTTGATTTAGACCCAATCCTCATCAATTTGTGTAGAAGTTGTGACTTATCCATGAATTGTCAACTACATCTTTTCTTTAGAATTAAGCACCACCACTCATTTGCTTCCCTCCTAATATTCTATACAAAAGACAATGTAGCCTAATCCGACTAAAAACCTTTGTTATTTTGTTCCTTCCATATCCCTTCGATGGCAAAAAGAAAGGTAGTTTCTCTTGAAGCCATGATGAAAGCCCAATTTTTCTTAAATCTCTTACAACAATTCCTTATCTATTATACTAGCTTGATAAAAGAACATTGTCTGCCTGAAATAGAAAACCTAAGTTCCCTTTAGTGAGTTACATAAAAGACAATTAGTCCCTAGATGAAAACCTCCTCGACTAAGATTATCCTTAGTAGCAATGCTGCTATGGCATATTCTCTATAGGAGGAATTAGATTTGGTAGAGTAGGCACCTTTTAAATCCATATCTAGTTCCCTTTAGTTTGTGATGCTTCCTTCATGATTTCTAGCCATATGTATGCTGATTTTGACATTAATTTACCATCAATTTCATATGGCCATCTATAAGAATCCATTAATTCTCGTCCATTCTCTAAGAATTAGTTATACATTCTACTTCATATCTCCTCATCTATTGGATACTCGATTTTCTTCTTCCTTCCAACCAACCTCGTTCTCTTAAACTTGGTTTAACATCACATCTTGATCCTATTTGGGAACCGGTCCACACAACCAACTAAATACTTTATCTCTTCCATTCCAAACATCTGTCTAAAAGCATGTGTTTGCTCCATTCTTACTTTCATGTGCACTTTTTTTTCCAGCCACTCCATAGCTTTATATAATTTATTATAAAAGTAGGAGCCCCTCTTCACTCTTCTATGTAAGTTATCAGCCTAATCTTGTATCTCTGCTTAACAAGATCAATCCACAAGAGATCTTCTTTTTAAGACTCCATGCTAACTTAACAAAGTTCATCAACCTTAATGCCCTTTAATTTTTGACCAACTTACCTAATGAATCTTCTTGGTCTCTTCCATTGAGGCTCATAAAACATTACAATGGATCTTTTTAGCTCTTTTGGTGAAGCCTTTTGTAAGAGGTACCACTCATGCATAATAGTTAACTATGCTTTCAAGGGATATAGATATTAAGAGCTTTCGTCCTACCATTCTAAGTATTTTTTATTTCCAATCGGGTAACCTTGTTCTCAGTTTGTCTAAGATGAAGTCTAGATCTACATTTTTTAGCCTTCTATCCTCCTTTACAGTGATACCCAAATACTTCCCAAAATTAATATTTAATCAAATTCTAAAGATGTCTACAATTTTCTACTTCAATGCACTATCCATGGTTCGTGAGAAAATCATGCATGATTTTCATAATTCACCTTTCTAACTTGATAGCATACAAGAGAAATCAATCACATTCATGATTTGGATTACATTATCCTCCAACTTCTCACCCATTAAGAGAAGCTCATTGATAAAAAAGAGATGCGACAGCCCAATACTTGTGCCTCTTATTTTTAGCAGTTTTCGACTCCCTTCAATCACTTTAAAGTGTATGAATCTACTCAACAATTGCTAGAATGAAAAGGTAAGGGGAAAGAGGGTCTCCTTGTCTCAACCATTTGCTTAAGTAGAATAGCGTCGTCATAGCCCCATTAAAAATGATTTAATTTTGAGTTGTACTCAAATAGGAACTGATAATCTTCCACCGACTCTTTGGGAAACTTAGACTATTTAGAGCACAAAATATAAAACCCCACTCCATTTGGTCATAGGCCTTTCTAACACGACTTCACTTGTCAAAATATCCTTTATTGTGTCACAAACTGTCTTACCTATTATCTCCTAATAAGTTTTATAGAACTCTTCATGCAAACCATTAACCTTGGAGGACTTATGCTTTCTTATACACTAATGTTCTTTCTCAATTCCCTCATTTAACCACTCCTTATCCAGTTCCCTTCTCTCCTTTTCCTTCAATTCCCTTTAGCCACTAACCTATTTACGAAGCTACAAGTATATAGGCATCCTCCCTATAGTGAACAACTCTTCATAGTACTTGATGAGTAGAGTCTTTGTCTCTTTTTCGTCAGTCACTCAATTGCTTATCGTGTCAAACAAACCACATATCCTTATGTTTGATCTTCTTACCATAACACTTGCATGAAAGCACTTGGTGTTTCTTTCACCATTGATCACCCAATTGGATCTAGCTTTTGCTGCCTCTAACAATTCTCCTTATTTCTCAAAAAGCTTTAATTCTTCTTAGAGTTGCCTTTCTCTTAGGATTGAATGTTGACTTGGTTGCTGAAACATATTATTTCTTACTTTATGAATAAGATCCACTACAATTCTTTACTTAATTGGCAACAAGCCAAAAATCTCCCTATTCCAGGTTTGTAGCACTTCTATAAATTTCGAGTGATTCATTATAACGTTAAATTGTAGCCATTCCCAATTAGCAGTTACTAACTCTTTAAAGGATAAGTATATCAACCATATAGGCTGAAACCAAAAGGGTCTAAAAGGTTTCAAAACCTTTAAACTTTAGGAATAGTATTCAAAAGAATTGGGAGGTCATTAGATTAGTAGGACGGGATATGGAATAACTTTGCTTTTAGAAAAAAAATCCTCTAAGCTACATCTCCCCAAGCTCGATCAAGTTGAGTTTGTATCATATCATTAAGGTTCTTTGACCTTTTGGACCAAGTAAAATGGGTCCAATAAATTTGAGGTCAGCTATAACACATGTGTTCATGCACGTTTGGCAAGTCATAACTTTATTTTGACTTAATCTTACCTTACCCCATTTCTCATCCTTAAAGAGTATCTCATTCAAAGTCCTTCGTTAACAGTCAGGGGCCATTCAATTTAGTAGAGCAATTGCATAGCTCCGCCCATAACTAGCACTTAGTTTCTTAATTTAAACTACCATAAATTGCTGAAAGATATCAAGAAAAGTTTGTAAGATTCACTTAAATCTCCACTAAAATATACTATCATGGAAACTAAAGAGGGTAAATGGTCACGTCTTTAGCATTCCATAGAACAAATATTCCTCTACTAAAACCCTCAACCTCTAAACATAAGAAGCAATTAAACCCTAAGTACTCCTCCAACTTAGAAGCTCACCTCCTCATATTTGCTTCAAAAATAACCACCATTGCGGCTTATACCTCTAGATCAACTCCTTTATTACTTGCCTATAGCATTTCACATTTGTAACTCCTGCATTCCATATGAGTGCTTTGAATGGTTTGCATTGCATATTAGACGACAATGTATCCATGAAATCATTGATAACCTTTAGAGCGAAAATCCTATACCAACAATTACTTCTATACGGCTGTTGGAAGTGATCAATGGTCATCCTCTACCTACTTGGCTGAAAGGGCATATGCAACATGGCCATTTTCATTTCCTACGTTGTGATTAGCATGGACTATTTAATCTCTTCCATCATTGATAGGGTAAATGGAATACGATAGATGCCCATTGGAATTGTCTAGTTCAACATTACTCTCTCAACTGCCATCATGCACATCCATTTTAACACATTCAATATGTACCCCCTAATAAATCTTGTTTGAACATAGGCATCTGGACTTCTAAAATGCTCTCCATGTAATTCGAATGATCTTTTTACCTTAAAAGTGGAATCTCTCCCTTCTTATGATTGGTCAAAATACTATCTCCAAAATCCTTTCCCTCATTCATCGCATTTCTATTAAAACAATGCTCATCACTTCCACTACTACTTGCCTGATGGAAGATTCCATTCTAACTTCCCAAACCTGCATGTCTGAATGCATTCTTGGAATCCCTGAGTCGTTGCTCAGAAGTCTGAGACTTATGTCTACATCCAACATTTACCCCACTTTGTAATACAATTTTTTTTTTTTTTTCACAGAGTATAGAGATTTTCTTTAGTTGGTAGCAGACAGCTTCTTCTCTAATGTGAAGGAGAAAATAGAAGAATTGTACTTACTGCTTTCCCCGGTTTTAAACAGTTCAATAGGTGACTCAAAAGGCCTACCTAAATTTTTAAAAGATACCGTTTCCTTTAGTGCACTTGCACTTGCTTTTTGCCAAAACAACATACCAATTCAGGTATGACAATTATTTGTAAATTTATAACAACATCAGTAAATAAATAATACATCGATTACCAATTTATAATTAATAACGCATATTGCTTAGTAAATAAAAGCCTTTAAATGCTAAAGGAGATTTTGACGCTGTAATAATTCGCAGCCATGGTCCTTACGTAAAAAAGTTAAAAACGAAGAAACCTCTAGTCTCTTTAGGTAGCCTCATCGACCATTAGCCAACCAACTCAGGCATTAAGGGTACGTTAGAGAGGCTACAAATTTGTCGATTGACCAACGGATTTGGACTCAATAAGTTACTTACAAATAAAATTATATCAAGCAAAATCCTATATAAACTTGTTTATCGAAACAAATCATATTGATTCATAAACCATTTTAAATAACGATTACTTATATATTTTGGATAATATCAAAATTAACATTTGAATTTTAAGGTTTTTTTTTTTTTCCTTTTTGTCAAACATGATACCAACGTTTGAAATTAGTATATATTACTTATCAAATTTGCAGCCTTTATCACCTTCAAAAAGATGCTATAGATCCAAATGAAATTAAAAAAAGGGTACATGAAGAGAAAATAAAAGAGATAATACATATGAAAAGAATATCTCTCCATAAAACAAGATATAACTTTGAAAAACATAAACTTAAATAAATTATGAACCAATCTCTCCCCTCCGTTCACAAATCACTTTAGTGATAATTCTCTTATTACGATAAGGAGAGGGAGAAGATAGAAACTCATGCAATAATAAATAATTGCATAAACCCTAATTTCTTTTCAAAGTAATAGAACACGAGTTAAATTTAAAATGAAGAAATAAAAACACAATTGAAAAAGAAATTTTTAATTTCACAAGGTTTTAGGATTTATGTTGTAATATAATCGCAATTGATATGTAAGTAGTAGACAAGAACCCTAAAATCAACCAATAAAAAATTAGTAAAAAAAAAAGGAATCACATAGAGAACTAGGGTTCCTATAATCAAATCTTAAAGAAACTTATAAATTGAAAGAATAGGGATTTTTAATGAAATGAAATATTAAGAAACTCTTAAATTGAGGACTACAAATTTAATTAGGAAAATAATGGATTGAACTTAGGAATCAATTGGAGAGTGACGAGTGACAAAATCTGAAACCCTAAGAATCTATTCAAGAAGAAATTTGATAAGCTTAAAAGATTAGAGATTGATAGTAAGGTACAAAATACAATCTTAATTAAACAAGAACTTTAAAACATAACTTGAATGATTTGCATGAGAAAAGATAAGTGTCAGGAAAGGAAACATAATTGGAGCAGTTGGGTTGTTAGCACACGTATTAGGCTCGACACTTTTTATTCAATTATCATCTAAAACCCTATATTATAAAAGTAATGTTATTTTTCTGCCTCTCTTAAGCACTCTCAAAGGTACGTATTTTCTCTCTATTTTATATTCTTTCATTTTCCATTGCCTTAGTATTTGCCATTAGCTTTACACTTATATGTCTATTTCTATGCAAGATATCTACTCATAAGAACAGATCCACTTTCCCCTCCTTATAGTAATTACAAATACGGCATTAAGTGCACATGTTTGTTGGTTTATGTGCTGCCTATTTACAATTTTTCCAGTTTTTATGTAATTTCCATGATTGATGGATGTGTTACTGTCTTGTATCTAAATCCGAATGTAACACCGACCAAACTCTTATTTCGCCCAAGTCAACCACCCTCAGGTTAATCGCCCCCAAAGCAACCGCTCGCCCCTACAGAAAGCCTCTACAACTGATTAATAGCTTTGGTTCGGTTATATAGAAATCTCTAAGTAATGTATAAAATTCGAATAAATTAATAAATTTGAAAACGATTAGGTAAAATCCATAAATAAGAAAGAATAAATTAAAATAGATTATGATATAATTATTTAATTTGTTACTATAAAATTTCTTAGTAATAAAGATCAGGAAACATAAGCCCACTTTGCACTTTCAAAATTGATTTTAAGAATCTTAAGATCCACACTTTCAAAACCAACTCCAAAAAAGTACTATATCCACATATTCAAAAATGATTATAGAATCAAATTCTATGTAAATAATGAAAAGTCTTGCACGACCAGGCTACAACTAAGCAAATGGAATGAATATATATATGTACCTGTTACATTTAGCTATCTTATGTTGCGTGCCCTTTGGCATATATCCAAATGTGTTTGTATGGAAAATAATTGCATTTTATGGTTTGTGCTCACCCTATTTAGAGAACCTTTTTTTCTTTTTTCTTTTTAAGGTAATTATAGAAAGGACATGAAGACAAGAGAACGTAGAATCGAGCATCCGTACCCAGTACAGACACTTGGTGAACTACGTTACCCTTTGAGTTTGGGCTATTACACTTGTGTATAGTGTGGATATTATAAATTTAGATATAACCAAATTTGATGTATACTATTGAATTGCACATATAGTTTGATTGTAGTCTAATGATTTAATTGATTTTCTGCGTTTTAAGTTACACCAGAAAAGGTGAGCCAATGTGTGATAAATTGGTTTGTACAGTACTTGACGAGAGTAAAAATAGGATTCAACTGAAAATTAGGGAGAGAAAGCAAGAATGTCAAAAATACACCAATTAAACTAATTGCGCCGATAAACTAATCCGAATAGCAAGAATTCTAGTTTATTTTCATTTTAAATAACAAGAAACGAAGCGGAAATAATAGCCACGTCATTTGGCTACATGCTTTCTTACTAAAAATCTGGCCTCTCAAACATTTTCGATCCAATATATCAAGTCTGTTACACGATGGTTAAATGGATAAAAGGGAAATTAAAATACTAAATCTCTTTTATTTAGCTACATTTCTTTATTTTAAAATCAAAATATCGTGTCTTTTTTTCGTTTTATCTTTTTTTTTTCATCTTTTTAATATAATTATCAAATTGCATATTTGGTGAAATAAAATACCAAAAAGATAAGAGTACAAATACATATACATCCCTCTTATAAAATTTGATAGCTAACCTTTTTCTCTTAAAATTTCATGAATTACAGCCTATTAACTCTCATTCTTCGATCACCATTTCAACATAATTATGATGAGATATTAAGAAGACAAATTATCCAAATATTGGATTTGAAACATAATTAACTGTGAGTAAGCAAAATAACCAGTCAAATTGAACCATTTTGCATACCATACCAAACCTAACCAAATATTTCTTTTTATCATATGGTTTTAAAAAATTTCCAAGCCATACCAAATAAAAAATTTATAATTGATTTGGAAGGATAAATTAATTCAAAGCTTTTTTCAAAAATATAGTAATATTTTAGTTATAATGAAAAAAAAATTATCATAACCGGTCATTTAGACAAGTTTTTTGTTTACATTTATTGAAATGTCTATATGTTTAAGATTTATTATCTTAATTAATAAGGTCAACATAAAATTTATATTACATGATAGTTTTATAAATATTTAGTTGTTAATAGACATTTGAAATTTTTTAGTCACTTGAATATTGACTTTATCAATGATATCAATACTTAGTATTATTAAATGAATTTATTATTTTTCATATAAGAATAGGTGTTGTGCAAATATATTATCTTAAATTATAAAATTTAATTCAATTAGTAAATCAAATTGAAAAAAAAAAAAAGAAAACTGAATTTTTCTAGTTTAAAAAAATTTTTAATCTGAACCATATAGTTCGATTCAAAACTATAAAAATCAAACTGCATCTAAACAATTTAATTTGATTAGAAAAGGAAACAAAACAAATTGAATCATGCCACCACTAGAGCTAGCAAATAAGATAAAATCAGATAATTTTTCAAAATGTTAAATTTCAAACACAATATGAAGGGAGCGGACAATCCAATTATTTGATGTTTGATGTGATTTCAATTATAGTGTCGGCAAACATTTTGAATCCGTAACATAACTTGCTATTTTCATAGGAGGTGTAGTTTAAGCCACCGATAGCAATGGAATTGTTGGATTATTGCTGTAATAGTTAACCATCAATGTGGAGTGGTAAAAGAATAAAGAAAAGAAGATTTCGATAGCAATGGAATTGTTGGATTATTGCTGTAATAGTTAACCATCAATGTGGAGTGGTAAAAGAATAAAGAAAAGAAGATTTTCATCATTTTTCTCATTTTGTGTTAACTTTATTTGATAAGGATATTCCTTATGTGTGCTGGTTCATTGCGCAGAAAGAAAACCCTGACAGGGGCTAGGGCATTAGGGTGAGACCAGAGCTATGGAATTGGGGTTGCAGACATGCAATGACGTCGAGATATATATATATATATATGTAGATAGATATAGAATAGGAACGGGAGAAGGAAAAGATAATGTAACGAAACCGAGGTGTAGCCGTGTAGGGTGGTAGCTGAATTCTGAATAGGCCATAGTATGTAGTCAAGGACAGGGGTTTGGAGTTTTATATGTATAGCCGTGTAGGGTTTGGAGTTATGCATTTTATATGTGTAGGGCTCGGTCAACTCGGCTCTGGTGGTACGGATCCAGGTCAAACCCAAAACTATTGCCATTTCAACTTCACCATTATTCTGTCACGCCGTCATGCTACCGTAGGAAGGATTATATTGAGGGATTTATTATTGAAGCGCATGATAGGAAGTTAATGAAGATAAAAAGCTTCTCATCTTTTTGAAGTAATCGTTATATTGCTCGCTTAGGTGATAAATACTTCTTATTTGTATTTCTGCGTAGTCGCTAATAAAATCTTACCACAAATAGATTTTGAACCTTCAAGTCTAATCTATTGATTTCTTTCTTTTTTAAAATTCCTTCAACCTTGTTTCGGAAATAGGTTTTCCAATATCTTCTTTGATTTCTTCTGAAAGCAAACAAATCAATTTGATTAATTTGGTACTCATCTCTCTTATAAAGTTGATGATTAAAACTATTATGACAATTTTGATTGAGAAATTCAAGATAAATTGAGAATGTATCCCATAACACTCTATTTGGCCATTTTTTAATGGAAAAGAAATTGACCGAAATAAGGGAAAAGAGAAAGAAATGAGTAAAACGTGGGGAAAAAATATGTATCAAAAGTTCCTTTTCTTTTTTTGGTTGTTAAAAGAAAAAATAGAAAAAACACTTAAAATTAGTATTTGATAAAATAATTATTATTTACAATTATCAAATTAAAAGATGTAGAGCTACATCAAAACAAAATTCCTCCTCCTTTCTATTTTTCCTTTCTTTCCTTCTACATTTATTGGTATATAAAAGAGGATTAACTCGAGCTCCATCCTTTCATATGCCTAGAAAATTTTGTTTCGATCTACTTAGATATGTGAACATCGATGGATAATATAGAAACAAAAAAAAAAGAAAATAATAATAAACCAAGGAAAAAAGTGGTGCAAATGAAAGGTAACCTTTCTTGACTTCTTGGCAAACAACAGACTTAGCGTAGAGCATCTACTATTAGTTTGGCTTCGGTAAAAGCTAATCAGTCTCGGCTTAGGATTGGTTGGGCTCGGCTTAGGATTGGTCGGAGGCTGATTCCTATCATCACTCAAGTTTGAAAGGAAGTTTTCATTAATGTTAAACATTAAGCATGGGCCGGGATGCTGAGTAAAGTTCTCTTCCCTTTATGCTTAACCATGGGTACCGAGTGTCTCTGGATTTCCTCAATGCTCATAGGGGTCAAACAATAGCTCTTCACATCGTTCCAAACTGTGTAAATGTTGAGGAAACCATCATAGATCACTTTCCGATCATATTCTCATGGTCTGCCAAGAAGTAAATTTATGACATTCATAGGCACCACGTTAAAGTCAATCTCATCCTCACACTGTCCTGCCTTGGATGCTATTCGATCTCTCTTATGCACATGGACCATACCCTTGTCATTAAACCACTTCAATCCATAAGGTCGGGGATGCAAATAGGTCAACAATTTCATCTTTTCTACTAACTTGGTAGAAACGATGTTAGTGCAGCTTCCCCAATCAATAACTAGGGAATAGGTCTTGTCATTCATCAGACACCACATATGAAATAAATTTTCTCTTTGTCCGAGATCTACCTTCAGGTCGACTCGTGTAGCCATAGCTAAGAGTTCATCCAGGTTCTCGACATAGACATCTTCTTCTATTAATTGATTTTTTGAACTCTTGTCACTCTAACTCTTAACTTGAGCCTCAGGCCCTTCGCCCTTCAAGACCATGACCCTCTTATTTGGGCATTGGGATGCAATGTATTCATAGCCTAAGCATTTGAAGCATTTCACATCTTGAGCCTTATTGTTAGGTGCCTTTTCTTTCTCTGCATGGACAATTCGGCTAGGTTCTCTTTTCTCCATCTTCCTCTCTAGCCCTTTTCTCTCGGCATACCTCTCAGGCTGAGGGCTACGTTGTTGAGCTTAGCTACTCAGCCTCTAATGCCTACTTCTCCTCTATCTCTGCACTCTTAATGCCAAATTGATTAGCTCGTCTAAAGAGTTAAACGGTTGCAATTCAACTATGTTAGTAATATCATCTCGAAGTCCACTCAGGAACCTAGCAATGGTGTGGTCCTATGACTCAGCAATCTCACATCTTATCATTAAGGTCTTAAGCTCTTGTAAATACTCTTCAACAGTATTTCGACCTTGTCTCAGGTGCTAGAATGCATGGAGTATCTCTTGGTTGAAATAGGTTGGCATAAAACGTCGATTCAACAATCGCTTCATAAGCCTTTAAGTTCTTATCGGCTTTTCTCCTGTAGTATCTTACTTAGCAACCAACTTATCCCACCAAAGACTTGGATATTCAATAAAGGATAATGGAACCAGCTTAACCTTTGTTTAATCATCATATCCACAACACTCGAAGAACTTCTCGACTCAGGGAACATAATCAAGGAACTCTTTAAGTCGGCTACTTCCATTAAAGGTTAGCAGTTTTAGCTTGATATTATTAAGTCCTTAGCTAAGTGCTCGGGTTTCAACCCTTGCATTCCAAGTTGGTTAGTTTACCTCAGATTGGTCACTTCTATTAGAGCTCTACTTAGCTACATCTCTTCTCGGCATTGGCTCTCTTCTTTAATTTCCTAGGTTTCTAGTATCAACACTTTTATCATTGCCTCTTCTCGGCTCGGGTCAGTTTTGTCTTCTTTTCGGCTGTCGCTCATCATTATCTAGCCTATTAGAACCACTTCCACTCGTGGGTGTTTATTCCCTTCTTTTATCTTGGCCATCATATCTGTGACCTCTGACTAAACCAGTGAGTTCTTGGATAGTGATAGGAGTCAACCCCTTAGACCAATCGCAAGAAGCCAAGCTAAAGGACTCCAAGGGCTTGCACCAAAAATATTAGCTCTAAGCCATAGCCAAGACGGGAGCTCCTATCATGATCTAACCTCCTGCTAACCTATCTATCAAATCATCATATGTGTCCAACATGCTCCTACCTAGATGCGAAGTCCTAATCCAGAAGGTAACCTGGGAAAGGCTAGTCGAGCCAAGATCTCTAATCGACCACTGGCACCTGACTCAAATTCAGCTAACTTCCTAACCAGAATGATTGGCTTCCAACCTGATCTAGATCAAGTCAGCCCTTGACTACCCGCACTTTCTACTTTCTACTTCCGCCTATGTTGTATCATACTCCTAACATCCATCCATTAAACGATACGTGCCTTCTGACACAATGTTCCAAAATGATTCTTTCTTTTTCGTACCAAATATTATTTATCCTTGTTACCCTTTTTTAGTATGTTTCATGTAACGTAATTGTAGAATACCATTTTGTCTTTTCATATATATAAAATAGTCCTAGTGGACGAGTATATAAACCCCCACTCGTATGTACATAATAACACATCAGCAATACAGAATTATTCATTTGAGCAACCTTAGTGTTCTTGTTATCTCTCAACTCTTATCTATTCCATTTAGTAAGGAGTAGTGGCGAGTAACCCTTTAGTTCAGACCGGTGTCTCTTATCCAGCGAATTATAGGCCTAGTAAGATCGAGTAGTGCATCATATCCATTCGGTAGCTACCCGAAATTTGCTAACCTTTTCCCTATTTGTTTTGATCTGTTTTGTTGTGGTGCCTCTCCATGTGTTCGACCCTGAAGACGCATCAGTTTCGCTGGTATCAGAGTACGGTTCTGCGAAGGAATGCTTAAAGTTGTAGTGAAGTTTTTGTTCGCCTTGCTATTTATGGCTGCTATGTTCCTTCCGTAGCTACTATAGTGTGTTAATGTGATAGTAAGTGTGGTTTTATTGTTACTCTGTTTTTCATCACAAAAAATAGAGCAAGTTTATTTCTATTCTATTTAGTGACTATTGAGTATTAAGGTTGTTAGTATGTTGTTAACTTTTCAGGAAAGTATTGTACCATATCAAATTCGAGCGTTCAGGGTGTTATTGGCGACCAGAGTAATGACGTCCAACCTAATCATAGTCATAATGGTAGTAGCACCCTAAGGTTTGTGGACCAGGCCAACAAACCTTATTAAGAGTCTAGTCACAGCAATATAAGTAAACAAGCAACAACCCTAAAGTGTAAAGCCACCTAACCCAAAAGAGAATGCCCCTAAAAGACCCCATAGCCAAGGCAATCGAACCAATCACCCAATTTGACCACAGTGAGTTGGAGAAGTGGTAGGCCAAGCTGTTGGACAAAGATTGGAGTTAGATGAGATTGAAGAAGAAGATGAGGAGCTAGATGTTGAAGACTTTAGGGAGGAAGAAGAGGAAGCTGACTATTAACCATTACAAGGACGATAATGCCTAGTTTCTCAACAGCCAAATAATGTTAAGGTTTAAATCCTACCCTTCAGTGGAAACTGAGATGCCGATGAATACTTAGAGTAGAAAGAGAAGGTCAAGAAGGTGTTTGACTGTTACGGATATACGAACGCTGTCAAGGTCCGACTTGCTACATTAGAGTTTACTGGGTATGCGATAATGTGGTAGAAAAATATGAATGCAGCTCGAGTAAGGGATGGAAGATAAGGTGTTAGAATATAGCATGAGCTGAAAATGTTATTACGAGGCAGATTTATCTTAAGAAGTTGCAAGAGCTTCGCCCACCAAAGAGGCTGATTTGTTGATAACTATGTTAGAGAGTTCCAGATGTAAATGATCCGAGCTGACATGGAAAAACCAGAGGCCCGTACGGTATTAAGGTTCATTTCTGGACTTAAGTATGATATTCGTAATATTATGGAAGTGCAGTGATTTTATACCTTAAAAGAGGTGATCAAGATCGCGTAGAGGGTTAAAAAGCAGAGGAGAAATGTTCCGAGCCCACCTGGACAGACATTCTCTAGAGCTCTCATATTGTGCTGACCTATTCAAGCCGAGTCGAAGGGGTCATACCAAGCTGAGGAAAGGAATGATTGACCTGATAAACACCGAGCATACTAACATGGCTAAGTAGGACAGTCGAGTCGACCCGAGGTTAGGTTAAACTCAAGAACCTTTGAGAAAGGCCAGCCATCCAGATAGAAGACCAGCGAGGTAAAGTGTTTTAAATGCTTAGGCTTCGGACACATGGCTGCTGAATGTCCGAATTGGCATATCATGGTACTCCAAGGAGACGTGATGGATAGTACTAACGAGAGCGACCTCGAGGAAGAAAAGAATGTTGGAGAACTCAAAGTAGAAGAGGAAAAGAAGACCTATGTCTATGCCGACTAAAGAGAAGTAATGATTGTAGTCTTGAGACAAGTCCTGAGTTCCTTACCCAACTTTAAAGAGGACCAGAGAGAGAATCTGTTCCATACTAAGTGTACCATCAAAGTCCAACCATGCACAATCATCGTGGATGGAGGAAGTTGTACTAATGCCGTTGTACAATCCTTTATGTAGAGGTTAGGTCTACTGGCCTCAAAGCATCTACAATCTTACAACCTGCATTAGCTTCATGATAAGGGTGCTTTATACGTAACTAAACAAGCGACCGTACCATTCAGTGATGGGAATGTGTACAGGGACGAAGTAGTATGCGATGCCGTCCACATAGGAGCTTCACATTTGCTACTAAGATAGCCTTGGTTGTTCGACCGACGTGTTACGCACGATGGATACAAGAACACCTATGCATTTGTTAAGGATGGAGGGAAGATAGTGTTACAACCCTTAACCCTATCCCAAGTAAATGAAATCCACAATCAGCTCACTTGAGCCAGTAAGAAGAAAGCTTTAGTTATAAGACAAAGAGAACTCCGATCTGTTGAGAAGGCTGATGAACCCATGTTCTTGTTGGTTAGAAGATTAATGGAGATGAGGGAATTATCGAATGTCCCAGAAGAAATCCGAAGCTTGCTAAATGAGTTTTCTAACTTGTTTTCAGAAGAACTAGCTTAAGGAGTGCCACCAGTCTAAGGCATAGAGCACTATATTGATTTGCAACTAAATGCCACTCTACCAAACCAACCTGCATATGGGATGAACCCTAAGCAGGCTACCGAGTTGAAGAGATAAGTGGACGAACTCATTGAGCAAGGATATATGAATGAGAGCATGAGCCCTTGTACTGTAGTACTCTACTTGTTCCAGAGAAAGATAGTTCATAGCGTATGTGCATCGATAGCCAAGCAATCAATCGAATTACTATCAAGTACAGATACTCGATACCGAGGCTCGATGATATGTTAGATGAGCTTAATGGCGCGAAGATATTTTCGAAGATTAATCTGTGAAGCAATTACCACCAAATCCGCATAAGGCGAGGCAATGAATGGAAGACCGCCTTCAAGACTAGGTACGGACTTTATGAATGGTTGGTTATGCTATTCGGACTTACAAATGCTCCGAGCACATTTATGAGGTTAATGAACCATGTGATGCGCCCTCTACTTGGAAGATGTGTGGTCATATACTTTGATAACATATTAGTATACAGTGCCAACCTAAATGACTATGTTCAACATCTTCGTGAAGTATTTGACATTTTGCAAGTTAAAACTTTGTATGGGAATATGAAGAAGTATACGTTATGCTAGAGTAAGGTGATTTTTCTAGGGTTTGTAGTATCGGAGGAAGGGATCAAAGCAGATGAGGAGAAGATCTAAGCTATTTTGAAATGGTTAATGCTGAAAGTGTCACTGAAGTCCAAAGTTTCCATAGCTTAGCTTCTTTCTACAGGCAATTTATTAAGGACTTCAATACAATAGCCACCCCATTAACCTAGTTGACAAAGAAGAGTGAAGGATTCAGGTGAAACGATCGAGTTGAACAGAGCTTTTGGAGAAATCAAGGAAAAACTCACCTCGGCACCTATCCTGTCACTACCAAATTTTGATAAACCCTTCAAATTAAAATGTGATACATCAGGAATTGGAATTGGTGCTGTCTTAATGCAAGAGCGATGACCCGTCACCTACCATAGTGAGAAGCTTAGTGGTCCTACCCTGAATTATTTTGTGTACGAGAAAGAGTTATACTCTTTTTATCGAGCCCTTACTGTTTGAAAACATTATTTGCGGCTGCGAAAGTTTGTTATTTACACAGACCATAAGTCTCTGAAGCATCTAGGGAGTCAGAACAAGCTCCCAAAAAGGCAAGCCAAGTGGTTAAAGTTCATGGAGGGTTTTTCGTACGTTATTCGATACAAGAAAGGAAGTGCAAATGTGGTCACCAATGATCTATCATGATGGCAGACCTTGATGACCGCTTTGCAAATAAAATTATTGGGATTCTCACTCATTACTGAGCAGTATGCTCATGATCCTCATTCCAGCTCCATCATAGAACATTGCAGAGATGGAATTCCTATCAAAAGATATTATCTTAAGGATGACTATCTATTCAAGGATCGAAGGTTATGCATACCAAACTGCTCTACGCGTGAGCTATTGGTTAGGGAAGCTCATAATGGAGGGTTATCAGGATATTTTGGAGAAACCAAGACAGCCAATCTATTAAGGGAAAACTTTTATTGGCTTAGTTTAGCTAAAGATATCCATAAGGTAGTTAGTGGTTATAAAGTGTGCAAATGAACAAAGGGGAAGAGAGTACCTTATGGGGAGTACATGCCCCTGCCAACATTAATCTTACCATGGGACGACCTCAGTATAGGCTTTGTCCTAGCCTAAACATGCAAAGGAAAAGGTTCTATCTTTATTATAGTAGACCGCTTCAGCAAGATGGCACACTTCATTCCGTGCCATTGAACTAATGATGCTTTATATATCACTGATTTGTTTTTGCAGAAGATTATCTTACTACATGGAGTACCGAAGACTATTGTCTCAAACTGAAACATAAAATTCTTGAGCTATTTTTGGAAAACTCTTTAGAGAAGACTTGGAACTAAACTTATATTCAGCTTCAATAGCCACCCTCAAACAGATGGCTAGACTAAAATAGTGAACGAGATACTAGACAATTTACTCAGAGCTATTGTAGGAAAGAACTTAGGGAATTGGGATCTATGCCTACTAGTCATGGAGTTTACCTACAACCAAACTGTCCATAGTACTACAGGGAAGACCCCATTCGAGGTTGCCTATGGCCTTAACCCAACCATTTCTCTGGACATGATCAGTACCCCAACAACTACTGAAGAGAGTTAATCTAGAGTTGACCAAGATCGAGAATTACATAAATTGCACCGATCTATAACTAAGAATATTGCCAAATTCAATCGGAGATAGCAAGAGATTGGTGGCCGAGGCCGCTGAATTGTTTCCTTCCAGCCAGGAGACTTAGTATGGATTTACCTCAACCGAGAGCGATTCCTGTACTTAAAACAAGGTAAACTATCTTCTCGAGTTAATGACCCATATAAAGTCCTGAAGAAGATCAACTGCAATGTGTACTAGATTAAGTTACCTGATGACTTAGGTTGATTTTGTCTTATTCTCAACTGTCGCTCATTATTATCTAGCTCATTGGAAACACTGCTACTCGTGGGTGTTCGTTCCCTTTTTTTTATCTTGGCCATCATGTTTGCGACCTCTGACTAAACTAGTGAGTTCTTGGATAGTGATAGAAGTCAACCCCCTGGACTAATCACAAGAAGCCGAGCTAGAGGACTCTAAGGGCTTACATCGAAAATATTAACTCTAAGCCATAGCTGAGACGGAAACTCCTATCCTGATCTAACCTAATGCTGACCTGTCTATTAAATCATCACAAGTATCCATCATGCTCCTACCTAGATGCGAAGTCCTAGTCCAGAAGGTAACCCGAGAAAGGCTAGCCAAGCCAAGATCTCCAATCGACCACTGGCACCTAACTCTAATTTAGCTAACTTCCTAACCAGACTAATTGGCTTCCGACCTAATCCAGATCAAGTCAGCCCTTGACTACCAATACTTTCTACTTTCGCCTATGTTGTATCATAGTCCTACCATCCAGGCGTCAAATGACACGTACCTTCTGACACAATGTTCCAAAATGATTCTTTTTTTTTCCATACCAAATATTATTTATCCTTTTTACCCTTTTTTAGTATATTTAATGTAACCTAATTGTAGAATACCCTTTTGTCTTTTCATACATGTAAAGTAATCCTAATGGACGAGTATACAAATCCCTACTCATATGTACATAACAATACATCTTCAATACAGAATTATTTGTTTGAGCAACCTTAGTGTTCTCACTATCTCTCAACTCTTATCTATTCCATTTAGTAAGGAGTAGTGGCGAGTGACCCTTCAGTTCGAACCGATATCTCATATCCAGGGCGCGTTATATCCATTCAATAGCTACTCGAACTTTGCTAACATTTTCCCTATTTGTTTTAATCTATTTTGTTATGGTGGCTCTTAATGTGTTCGACCTCGGAGATGCATAAGAGCTTCTTAGGACAATCAACCTAGTTGCCTTCTCAACTTAGCTAATCAACTAACGCCAGGGCTCGATATCTTGGTGACTTTGGCTTTTCCTTGTTTTTGATAGAAGTTTAGCAAAGAAGGGAAGGTGAGGCTATGGTACCCAGCTAAGTGTTAAGGGAGACTCTCCATCTCTTTATGATATTAGTAAAGCTCTAGTTTCACATTTCAAGCCTATAAACTTCCTCCATTACAAAGTTTGGTTATGGAGACATGTTTATGAAAGCCTTAGTTTCTCATTTCACATCGAGGAGTTTTTCTAACGTATACGGTGATGTGAGGTTGCCTTTAGAGGGTCATAGGAAGAACACAACATCGAGGATAATGGGAAGGGGTGTTGACATCTTAAAAAGGTAAGCTTCTTGGAGCTTATTTTTTTAAATTATGTCTTCTAATCACCCTAAGTGGTTTAACCATTGTCAAAGGCTTAGGCGGTTTGGTGCTATCTTATTTGATGCTTCCTAAGGTTATCGGTAACGTAGTAGTGTTGCCTGCTTATATGAAGGTATGAGTCATGTAGCAAGCTACTTATGTTTCAATGTACAAATGAAGGATAAGAGTGGTAATTGCTCTAACTACCCTGTTCAGTTTATACTGGGGTCGACTGTAGGGTAAGGGCAACATTCCTTCTCGAGAGATGTCTCCCTTTGACAATTTGTGTAGAATCATATACACTTCTAGAGGTTGATCTTAGATGAAGACCATTACTTCCAAGTTGTGGTGTTTTTAGTTAATGTACTATATTCCACCATTTAAGTAATGTGTTGGGTCAAAATGCCAATCTTACACTATTATAAGTCCTTATAGGTCCTTGTAAGTAGGTCCTTGTAAGGAGTTTTTGTCAAAGTATTGCTTGTTAACAAGTAGCATAGTAGTAGATTCTGAAGTTGCAATGTACCACATTAGGATGCTAACATTAACTTTGTAAGTGTCATTTGGCTTGTTCCTAAAATTGATTTTATGTGTCTCGAATTGTTTTAATCAATTGCCTTACTTGTTTACTGCAAAGGACTTCATTATCTGAGGTCAGGTTTTCTAGAGATTAAACTTTCTATGGTTTAACTTTTCGAGGCACATGCACTAAGTAGGCAAAAAGTCTAAGTCGAATTCATTATGTGCTAAAGGGGGCAAGCGAAAAGGTCGAGCAATTTGGGTCAGCCCATCAAAACTATTTCCAAGCTAAAAGGAGTTTATCTATCATGACCATGAACAGTTGTTCCTAAAGTAGCCAAACAAGGCTTAATCGAAGCTTAGTGCTGTAGTGCTTTGGCCTCCTAACAAACTGAGTTAAGTGATCATGTGTTTCTTGAGTTGGTTAAGAGGAGTGGTCTAACCTTTATATGGTAGCTATTGGGGAAAGTTTTAGTTTAAATTGTGCCATGGTGAGCAAATTTCAAGACATTTTATGTATGAGATACTTAGTAGTGCACAATGGGACATGAACACACATGCTCACAATGCCAAAGTTATCTAATCATTCATTAAGAGTGTGGGCCACATGGTGTAATCTGATGCTAAGTTGTCCAGTCATTTCAGTTTCTAATAATCGTTCATTAGGTTGTCAATGCTAGCTTGCTAGGCATGCGCAAAAGATGCCTATGAATAGACTTCAAATGTCTTGATTTTTTCCTTTTGCACCTTCTACTATTATTTCGAAACTTCCTCATATTTCTTGATTTTCTTCTTTTTGTTCTTTTGAAGTTATTATAAGCCTTCCCAACTTCTCATTTTTTAACTCATTTTTAGATATTTTGATTAAGCTAGTTCAAATAGGTATGTCTCAAGGGGAGGAATTCTTCCTCTTCCCACAAATGACCGCAAATGTCGTCTAAGAATTCTAGTCGGTAGAGTAATCGTATTGTTTTACCTTCGATAGGATATGATAGGTCCATGAAATAAGGGGTCTTAGGCCTAAGGAGTCCAACGAACTAAGCTAGAGCAACTTATAAAACAAATAAAGGTGAGTAGAACAATCGTAGGGTTACTTGGTGTAAGCCCCAAAGTTCAGCCAAGTAACCGTAGGATTGAACTTAGAATCCAAGGTTTAGGGCGATCGGCTAAAGGATCCGATCACACCCAAATCATAAACTATTGAGAGAAATATTAGTAAAAATGACCCCGTAAACTTAAATTTAAGAAAATAAATAGTAAAATAGGAGACAATAAATTTTTCAAATTTTAAGGATAATAATTGCTAATTACTGAAAAGGCAAAAAATGTAATCTAATAACTCATGAACTACTAGAGATAAATTATATGTATACTAAAAATTTTAGAATGACCAAAATAATATTTAGGAATGTTCACGTGTACCCCACATGTATTTACGTGTAGATAAAAATACGCGTAATTACCTAAATTGATCGAAAACTAAGTAAATAATTAAAGAAAAATATAAAATAATTATGGAAAAATCAGAAGAGGATAAGCTGATGCAAGATTAGGTCGTGGTAAGAAAAAGAAAAATTGGCCAATAAAAATTGAACAACTTAAAAGCCAAAAATTAAGGAAATTGGACAAAGTCTTGTCAAATTAATGCATAATAATTACAAAAATCGTCTATAAATAGCAAGAAAAATTCAGAAGCTCATTTGAATAGATACAAATCAGAAAAAATTAGAGAGAGTTGAAAATTCGAGAGAAAATCCAGAAAATAAAAAAAAATAATAAAAATTGTGCAGTTAGGGATTTTAAAGGGAACCCACACCAAACGAAGAGCTGGGAGTGGATGGCCACCACCACCACACGGTGGTGGCAGCGTCCAAGTCGGCCGACAAGGCCACGGCGGCCCGCGGTAGCCGGAGCCACCTAAACCGGTGAGTCCAAATTCCAGCCCGATTCTTGTGAAATTTTGTAAAAATAGTAAATATAATTAGAAAATTATGAATTTTGTTATTCTGCGATATTTTTGTATGTAATTTGTAGGAAAAATATTATTTAGATGAAAACATATCCCATAATATAGGATCCTTAAGAAATCATGCAAAACCAAGCACATTTCGTTTTAGAAATAAATGACCTTAGGAGTGTAGTTTGGAGCTCAATTTTTTTCTGTAGGATACTCATATGATATAGAATAGTGCTATGAAGCCATTTTTTTAAATTTAATTTTCGAAATTTTTAAGTTAGTTTTTAGCCCTAAAATGATGGAAAAATTGGGTAATTTGGAGTTAATTAAGTTATTAGGATATTAATTACTGATTTAGATAGTAATTAGATGTTTAGGGATGTTAATATCTAATGTGAAAACCTGATCCTAATGTATGGAGTGTTAAGTATAAGTAATGAAAGTGTTGGTAAATGTAGAAAATTAGGAATATGTAGAATTAAAAATTAATAAATATGGAAAAATTAGGTTTAATTAGATAATAAAATAATGAAAATCAGAACATAACAAATTTGAAACAAAATTCAATTTTAGGTAATTATATGAAAAATGTAAAAATTTCTCACAATATGAGTAAATTCAGTACACTAATACGGATTTAAGTATACCGGATGGAATAAAATGCTGACTAGGGGTAGTAATCGTATTTAGGAGATCGGAAAGTAATGTGATTAATTTCACATTATGGGTTGAAACGAATTTCTAGGGTTGGAATCTAAAACATTACTTAAAAATCGAACTAAAAACCTAATTTAGAAATCGATGCGAAAACCGAACCTGAACCTAACCCTAAACCTAAAATAATTATAAAAAACTTAATACCTAGATAATTAGGTATATTTAATGTAAGCCCTAAAGCCAAGCCAAGTAACCGTAGGGTTGAACTTAAAACCCAAGGTTTAGGGCGATCGGTTAAAGGATCCGATCAAATCTAAATTATAAACTATTGAGAGGAATATTAGTAAAACTGACCCCGTAAACTTGAATTTAAGAAAATAAGTAATAAAATAGGAGACTATAAAATTTTCAAATTTTAAGTATAATAGGTATTAATTACCGAAAATGTGAAAAGTGTCATGAAATAACTAATAAATTACTAGAGATAGATTATATATATACTAAAAATTTTAGAATGACTAAAATAATAATTAAGAATGTTCATGTGTACACCACATATATTTACGTGTAGATAAAAATACGGGTAATTACTTAAATTGGCCAAAAACTAAGCAAATAATTAAAGAAAATTATAAAATAATTATAAAAAAATTAGAAAAAAAAAATCAGAAGAGGATAAGATGAAGTAAGATCAGGTCGTGGCAGCTTCAAATCAGAAAAAGAAAAATTAACCAATCAAATTTGGACAACCTAAAAGCCAAAAACTTAGGGAAATGAGCAAAATCCCATCAAATTAATGCACATTAAATTCTACAATTGTTTATAAATAGGGAAAAAAATGCCAGAAGTCCTTTGGTTAGTTTAAGATCTGAAAAAAATCAAAACATCGAAAAAATCGAGAGAAAATCCAGAAAAATAAAAAAAAGGGAAAACTGTGCAGATTAGGCAAGCTAAACCCACCACTCACCACCACCTGGGACCGAACCACCACCACCACCCTACAGTAGACCCACCGCCTAGACCGGCCGACAACATTGGACTGGGTTTGGACTGCCCAAAAGCTTCGAACCGGTTAGTCATTTATTCACCCGATTTTTGTATAATTTTGTAAAATTATATATTTTGCCCAGAAAATTATGAAACTTGTTATTATGAGGTTTTATTGTATTTAGATTTAGGGAAAAATATTGATTTAGTTTAACTATGTTTGGAAATATAGGGTCCCTAACAAATTGTTCAAAACCGAATATTAGTAAACCGGAAAGTAAATAGGCTTAGGGATGTAGTTTGGAGTTCAAAATTTTTCTGTAGGATGCTCATATAATGTATAACAGTGCTATGAAGCCATTTTTCTTAAATTAATTTTTGAAATTTTTAAGTTAATTTTTAGCCCTAAAATGATGGTAAAATTGGGTGATTTAGGGTTAATTAAGTGATTAGAAAGTTAATTACTGATTTGGATCTTAATTAGAGGTTTAGGAAAGTTAATCTCTGCAGTGGAACCTTAATCCTAGCTTTTAGGTACTAAGTATGGTTAATTAGGGCAATTAGGTAAGTAATATAATAAATTAGTAATATGTGAAAATGTAAATTAATAAATCTAAAAAAAATAAGGTTATTAGATAATATTATAATAGAAATCAGAAAAATAATAAATCTGAAATGACATTTAATTTTAAGTAAATATCTCAAAATGTAAGATTTTTACACATCGGGAATAAATCCGATACCTCAATTAGGGTTAGCGTGTATCGAATAGTTTAGAATACAAAAATTACGACCCAATAGGATATTTGAATACCCGAGCATAATGTGATTAATATCACATTGGGATTCGAGCTTAATTACGACTTAGGAATTAAAACTAGAATCCAGTTTAGGAGCCAAACCCTGAAATAGAACACAACGAATCATTACTACGTTATAGGTATACATGAGGAAAATGAGTTATATTATGAATTAGAATAAAAATCCATAAAATATAAGTACTAAAAGAACCTATTTGTATTATAGGATACCCAGAAACAAATCAGCTCGTAACTAGAGGATCGAGCGATCGAGCAAATTCAAGTAAGTTGGGTTATTGCTTATTGTAATAGAGTACTAGTTTCGTAGTACTCGGAGACTTAGGCTTGTATATGATTGTGATTGTAAATAGTTTGCGCATATGCTTGATATATCTGAATTCGTGCTGGAATTTGTACTGTGAATGATTTTGTGACCGATTGAATTGGTATGAACTGGTTGAACACCCTAATCGGCATTTAATCTTAGTCGACCCTAATAACCGAAAATGTCATGCATTGCAACCCATTAGGGGATCATAGGACTCTCCAACCAAATACCGACCCCTTCGAAAGGGATAGCGCAGGATTGCAAAATGGTCCCTTCTTCATCCTCAGTCGAACTAAGTGACAGGAGAGGAGGTCGCGGCGGGGGTGAAGTCAATGGTTCGAAGGTAGTCACAGGAGGAGCGAGGTCGCCATTGTACAACCTGGGTTTGGTTGTGAGCTGCTGCATAACATGGAACTCCTCAACCCGGATTGGAGCGGGTGAAATTTCTCTTATTTCACAACGGACCGGACTACGTTGTGCGATGACACTTGATTGTTGCATTGCATGAAAATAATTGTTTGATAACCTTGTTTGTGCTTGTATGCATTCATGAGTCTCCAATTCAACTTACTGGGCTTTAGTTGCTCATACCCTTATAGATCCTTTTGCAAGTTCTGATTTGTGAACACTATAAGTACTATGCCGCCTTACAATTACCCAGAGGTTAGTCCGTTTGAAGCCAGGGGTGTGAGCATTAAGTTGCTTAATATAATGTGAGGCTAGAATCACCATGTAATTAGGAAGGAAAGACTAGTAGTTATTATGTAATCTAATGAACTGTCGTATTTGTGTAAAACTTCCTGGGAAGCTCTATGGACTTATTTATAATTATCTATATTTTATAGAACTTTGTGATAATTATCATAATTGTAGTATAATTATTACTCGAACTGTTTACTTCAAAGCGAGAAATCGTCGACGCCTTGTGTAGATTATCTCTATGGTAGGCATTGTGAGGCCAGTTACTATCATAGAATGGTTTACACGGCGGGACTGTTGCGACTTTGCAACTTCGGGGCGTAACATTTAACCTTAAACAAAACCCAACAATAAGCGTTATCGGATAAAATGAACTTATAATATTATATGAAATACTAAAACCACGTTCGTGTTATAGGGATGATCGGCGATGGCCTGAGCAAATCGGACCTCGAGTGAGTGAGCGAAGAGTCGAGGTAAGTTGGGATTAATACGATGTTGTATTTTGGAGGCTTAAGATTATTATTGGTTATGCTTGTTAAATAGAGAATGTGTGCATGTGCTTGATTATGGGTGATGCTATGATTCTGTTTATTGTTTTGGCACATATTGTATGACTTGTATGAAAGGATTGATCACCCTAAACTGGACTTAATTAAATATCCGACCAGTAATCATAATCGGACATGCATGGCAACCCGTTAGGGGAACTTAGGACTCTCCGGCCAAATACCGACCCCTTCGGAAGGGATAGCGCAGAATTGCAAAATGGTCCCTTCTTCATCCTCAGTCAAACTAAGTGATAGGAGAGGAGGTCGCGGCGAGGGTGAAGACAGTGGTTCGATGGTAGTCACGGGAGGAGCAAGGTCTCCATTACACAAGCCTGAGTTTGGTCGTGAGCTGTTGCATTAACGGCAACTCCTCAACCCGGATTAGAGCGGGCGTAATTTCTCTAATTTCACGACGGCCCGAACAACGTCGTACGATGGCATTTGCTTGCACATGCATTGCACCTAATAAGTGATTGAAAACCTTGTTGTGTGTATGGTATAGTTTTAAGTCATCCATCCTATCTTACTGAACTGTGGTTGCTCACATCCCTATAGACGTCGTGCAGGTGCTGGCTAAGAAGCTGCAACAACTACTATGAAGTTAGCAACTGCTGGATCCTAGGGAGTGAGGAAAAATATTGAAGAATAAACACATATTTTTAAGGTCTAAGTTTTTATTATTTTTCATTTCCAAATGATGTAATGATATAGAAAAGTACTATAGAAAAATATTGTAAACTTTAACTGCAATAACTGAATTATAACATATAATAATTCCTCACTTTTATAGGTAAATGATTTATTTAAATTATAAACTGTCTACTTCAAAACGGGTTAGTTATGGACGTCTTGTGTAGATCAGGTCTAAGATAGCGGTTGTAAGACCAATTTCTATCTTAGGATGGTTTACACGACGGGGCTGTTACGACTATGCCGCTTCGGGACGTAACACTTGGCAAAGTCACTCCAATGCTTAATTTAGTGTCAAGTGGTGGAGAAGATAAGAAAGTAAGAGATGATTCTAATAAAGAGTCCATTAGGTTATATTTTCTTAATTGTAGCATGAGAGAGAGAAGTGGACTATTTATAAATAGGATCACGAGCTCTATCAACTCATAATCTATAACCTCGGACATCTTATCCTAATTTTGGGGGTCCAAACTTGGTGAGATCTTCTCATGCACCTAAGATATGATTGCTTTGGGCTTTGGGCTTTGCACTTATCTTCTTACATTTAATGTTTTGTGAGCATCATACAATTAAGCCATGTAAGCCTTTGTTAGGGGTTCCATATATTGTATTGTATTTAATGCATTGTAAGTACCATATAAATGGGAAAGTAGGTTTCCATCACTAGTCGTGTGAGTGTCTCTAAGCTATGCCGATGGGTTTATAACATATGAAGCGTAGAGGTCGTAGCTACTCTTCTTAGAGCCATTCCATGAGAAATAGCCTAAGAGAAGTCGACTTAGATATCAAAGAGTTTAGCTCAAGGTTGGGGCAGGCCAAATTAAGGGTTGGAAAGCTCGGTCTATGAACCAAAGAGGTCTGCTCAAGCCTATAGGCCCATGTTCAAAACCGACCATCAACATAAAAGATCCTTCAAATATCAATATACCAATTTAAGAATATCCATTGGGATCCTTAGAGTTAAAGAGGATCTAAAACAAGTATAATGAAAGGGTTTAGAGGACACTGAACTTGTTGGGTAAAGAAGCTTCATGGACTTTTATATTTCTTTGAAATTGAAAAGGATTTTAAGATTTGTGGTTGTTTGATAAAACCATTAAGCAACCATCAAAAACAACAAATTTAAACCATTATACCAACTTGAGCTGGGATAGGAAATAGAATTTGGTTATTATGGTTTTATATAATATAGATGTAGAAATATGAGCAAAACAAAAATATCCCATGTTGTGTTTTATTATATCTGCAAATTATAACTATATTTAGCGTTGAAATTCTTTTAAGATCAGTGTATTACTAAGCTCAAGGTATCATAAAATGTATACATGATTTCATAATTTCTGATATGAGTAAGAGGTTATATCTTCGTTCCCTAATAAAAATCTATCGTATGCCTGATACTTTTCATCCTGAAACTATCCAGCCATAGAAAATTCGGTAGGTTTTTAAGATCCATATTGTCTAAATTAATTGAAATGGAGGTCGTTCGATGATTATCATTGCAACGCTCAAATAAGTAAGCAATAATGAACGCCTCCAGGTTGAAAATTTTCGTATGGAAATGCTTATTAGGATCCACAAACATCCACTTCATACCCATTCCGCCCAAAATTCATCATTTTGTTCATAGATTTCTGACATACATTTCTTTTTTCAGATAAATAGCATCTTTTTCACGTCATCATTTTAATACGAAAAGACGCATTGATGTCCTGATTTTTTAAATATTTTTTTCAATCAAATGTTGAAATTTTCAGTTGCAATGATCAAGTTTCAAAACATTTTGAAAACATGTAATCGGATTCTAACTTGCCAAAATTGACACATTTTATGATTTCTTATTAGTAAATTTAGTAATTATTAAAAAATTAAAAAAGCAATATTTAAAAAGATATAAAACCTGCAAGGCAGCCCGCTGTTGCCCTGTCCAGCCCCATGACTAGCGTAAGGTGATGATCCAGTACTCCACCAGTATGGTTAAGTTGTGCTTATCTAGGATGCCATCGTCGGCACAAGCTGAAAGGAGCAGCCAACAGTTGTCTCGTACGAAGGGGTGTATTTGTAAGTGTCCTCCAATTCTTTTTTTTTTTTTTTTATTTAAAGCATAAAGATAAAAAAACTACATTAGTTCTATATTCTTCAATTGTGATAGGTCTACTTAATGGGTTTGCCAAGTTACTTCATCATTATTTTTTTCTTTTTCCTTTTTTCCATAGTAATCCATTAGGATTTAGACCTAACCTTCTCTAAAACGATAGCCATGTCAATGAATACTGTTTGGTTCTGGAATACTTGCTAAAAATCTAATAAAGAACTTTCATATTTTTCAATATCCCTATTATTGGCAAAAAAGAAAAAGGAAATCTCACTATACTGATGTTCATATTCGTAATTGGTGCATATTGGTGCCTACATTCTTAATATGTTCAATTAATGCCGTATGAATTGTTTACTTTTGACCCCTAATGCTATAATTTTTGTTAAAAGACTATGGCCATATCGATTTAGATCTCAATTTATTACTTTTTATAATTATATACTTAAAATTTCAATTTATCTAATTATATATCCATATAAAAATTTAATTATCATCATATTTGCATTTCAATTCACATAAAATTTAATTAATATAATTAATTAATGGGACAGTTGCTTAGGCCGCCGATAAGTTTTGTAACCCAAATTTTTAAAATGGATCGTCGCCCTTACTTTTTAGGGAATGGCGTGCAGTCATTTGTCGAGAGTAGCGCAATCCTCATAAGACTATTAGTAACCACTCCATTAATTCATTGTACTGATTAAATTAACAATATAAATTTAAATTTAATATGGTATAGACAGTGTTAACTAAATTTTCAATTAGAAGTATAATTATACAAATAAAAACTTTGGAGATATAATTATGAAAAGCAACAAAATTAATTCGTAAATTGTATATTAACTCGTTCTTATTATTACACTAGGAAAATGATAAACATAGAATGATTATGTTTATGTCTCATTGTGCCAATTGTGTTGTAAATATAAACGGTCTCGTTGTGCCAATTGTATCGTAAATATAAACTAATTAATATAATGATTCTATTATAAATGCGAATCCCTAAATAACTTGGAAAATAAGTATGTTGTTCTCATATGTTGCTATACTTAATGGTTAAAGAACTCTTCCAATTAGTTATTCTTTAACTCCACATTAGAAGGGAGTTTGCAAATTATAAAAAAGAAATTATTGCATTTGGCTTTTTCTTTCTTCCAACTATCAAGAAAAGATTTATTAGGTAGTATATACCACATATAAATACACATAGTATATAACTATCAAACACATTCGAACACATTGGTGATAGTAAATAGTTACTTAAAAATCAACTACTAATTGATGTCATATATCTAAATATGACTAATAATTATACATATGGCAAGTATTACATGTTAAATCTATTTTTTCCCCACTACTAATACAACTATAAGATAAAAAGAAAATCAAATTTAATTCATTTTATTGAAAAACCTGTTAAGGAATCGGACAAGTTCTTAATGTCTAGAACTAGACATCATCTTTTTGCCATTAATATTATATTGATCTATTTTTTTATGGCTTACCTTTTGTGTCTAATGAGGCATCCATTGTGGTGATGGAAGAAATAAAATATATCGATGACTCCTATACACTTAAAACTATTAAGACATACTATTTTTTTCAATTATATATTTACGACCTATAATTTTTTTAACAAGTGTCTAACATGATATTAATCTAACTTAGAACCAATGATATTAAAAATACATATATTGCAAAATAAAGGAATCATGCACGATTTGAAATTTGTATAATGCAAAAGTTGTATTAAAAACTTATCCGTCATTGTCTTTTTGAATAATTTTTTTAGGTTCTATATCCACAGTTGTCATATCATAATAAAAGGTTACAAAAGCTACAAGGACCTATACCGTAAAAGTTGGAATGTTAAAGTAATTAAAAAAGTTCTACAACAATCATCGATATAATTTATTTTTCCTTTTTTCAGCATTACATACAAGCCAATAACTCAAAATAAAATTGACTATAAACTATGGATTTTGAAAATGCCATTCTTCATGACACAATAGAATATCCAACCACCTCGAGATTTCGTTCTAGACTAGTAATAAACTCGTAAACATAGGGTTGTACTCTAGAGAAAAGATTTATGACCGGATGAGTTGTAAATGTATTCGTTGAATCGCACGTACTGTTCAAACGTTGATTACAAAGATTGTTTATTCCCGTGGTCGATAAACCTAGCTGAGCAATGGTTCCTTTAATTATGTTTCAACAACTGTCTGGGTACCAGTTCACTAATAATAACTTCCTTTAGACTGATTACACATGGATTAATGAAAAAAGAAACTAAGCCCAGGTATTACATAGATCAAAGTAAGCTCATCCTGAGTCGAAACAAGTGATGAAAACCCTAGATTTAACTTCCTGGCAAATGATCATGAAATGATTAACAGCACCAATTATAGCAGAATACATATTGCATCTTCATAATTTAAGTACAAGTAAGAGGTAAAATATGTATTCTACTCGATTTCTTACATTGGATGAATATTTCCAAGTGTTAATGAGTTAAAAAATTTCTTAATAAGTAAAACACGTTGCCTAATAGCCGTAGTAGAATCCCTAACTTCCGTATATTAAGGGAATGTGTATTTGAGTTGGAAAAAACGTTTTTCCAAAATCCTTTTAGCATTTGTCAGGAGTAATGATTTACATTATCAAATATTAAAAGGTGAAAAATCATTTTTCATATTTTCCATTCATATTCTAATCATATTCTCTATAACTATTAACTATTAACCATCACTATCGATAATTGGTCTCCCATATCACCTATTGATAAAAAATCTCTAAATAACGATATTTGAGATTAAAAAGGAAAAGAAAAGCATGGAAAAAGGGACTCACCCTTTAATAGCACTATTAAAGACTTGAGTTTGAAAGATCGATATTACACAGAAACATATCAAAAATAATTTTGCTCCAATACAGGAAAAATTAATAATAGCGTCAAAATAAAAACTTGTGACATATGTATGTATGCTTGTATTACTTAAATACCCGGAAACGGAGGCAAATTGCATAAAAATAAACTTGAAAATTTGAGAATTCATAACTAGTAATGAAAAAAATAGTCGACTACTCCAAACTGTAAACTATACATTTAAAAGATACTACAAATTTGTGCTTATCTCCTGAAAGCATGATCATGACCTTAATGGTTTCCTAGAATTCACATGTAGAGAAAGTTTATGATTAGAGTACTAACTACTAACCCTAATGCATTCGTTCAAATTTGAAGGCTTCGTTCTAGATTATAATTCTCCATATCGCTTGCATTTAAGCCTTAATTGACCATCAGATCGATTTGAAGTATTTAAATGCATGTGTACGCACTAGGAAAGAGGCTAAGGCAAATCAACATATTCTTTCATGTGAACATATAACCTTAATGCCAATTCACCGGGATATCAACTTCAATCCTAAGGGAAACAGAAAATCAAACTCATAATAATAATATTTCCCTGCAAGTCCATTAGATCGTTATGGTAGTGTTTAGCTGTCTGAACTAAACAAGTATAAAGAATATAGAATAATACAGTTTTTTTATATCACATTTAGTTTACATAATATTGAATACGGATTTTTATAATATCTTTTGTTAAGTATATATAATTACCAGACTCGATATTTTATTCGAACAATTATACCTTTATTATTGTCTAATATTAATATCTTAGTATAATTACATTTATACTATCAATACTTGTAATTTTATCTAATAAGGATAAGTTTTGTATTGTATTTCAGACGGGACAAATTTATCCATTTTGTCCAATCCTTCAAATCCTTTTTCTTCCCGGAACAAAACTTAAATTGCAAATCAAATATTGGACAAAAAAAAATTTACCTAAATCTATGTCTCCTAACTTTTATTTCCACATTTAATTTTTAATCCTAAGAAATCATCGCAGTACCTATACTATGTAATTTCAGCGGAAAGAAATACCATGGGAGTATGGAAAGATGATAAGAAGTTCCTAAACCTTTGTACTTTTATAATTGGCCTGTAATTCTTTTTGGAGAAACATTTAGAGCCGAATATTTCTATTTTGAAGAATGAAGAAAAAAGAAATTATATATATATATATATATATATATATTCCATATTCATTTCATATGCACTTAATTTACTTTAAAAAAACGCTAGTTGTTTGCTCATAGACTTGGAAGAAGTTACTGAAAAAGGAGCTTAGTTCGCAATTGCTTCCAGTGAGAAGACAATGATGGCCTTTCTATATCCTTATGGTCAGATTATTGGTTACCATCGGGTTCCCTTGATTTAACCTTTTGGGTTTGTCTCTCGATGCAAGATTGTGCGTGAATGGAGATTGCCAGAAAAGGTCTACACATACCATCCACCATTTAATCGAACCCATCGCTTCCAGACCAGTTTAAGTGGATCCATTCCAGGTCGGGTGACTATTCTATTAAAAGCATATATTAGTTCCATGCAAGATTGTCTCTCGTGTTCAATGGCACAAAGTTATGTGGAACAAGACGACTGTATCAAGGCACTCCTTCATATTGTGGTTGACTTGGTTAAGGAAACTTCCCACACTTGATAGATTGTCTGCTTGGGATATTACCTCTCATACCACATGTTATTTGTGTAGTAGCAGTTTGGTTCGAATACAATGTTTCTTCTCATATTTGTCATATCGGCAAGGAGCCACTACTGCCCTTATAGCCTCTTTTCGTTCTTCATCACCTACTCTTCAATCTTGGAGATCAACCCTAGCTGTAGCAACCTACCGTATATGGAGGATTCGCAACAAAATTAGACTTGGAAGTCCTTGGGTTTCATCGCAAACCAGATGACCACCTATTCTACTCTTCTTTAGTATATGGATATATTTTCTTTTCTTTCACACGGTGTTTTTGTATACTCTTCTTTTCTAAAATAGCTATGTATGTAAACCTTTCCGTCTTTCACGAATGTATATCCTTTTTTTCTCTAATGAAATTACTGACTTATCCAAATATTCATTTACTTTAAGATTTAAAGTTTAGACTGACAAATATACACACATACATACATATATATTGTATTTGGTTTCCTATATGAACATATTGGGAAAAGATTTTATTTTTTAATTATTTAGACTCACAGATATACACACATACATACATATATATTGTATTTGGTTTTTCCTATATGAACATATTGGGAAAAGATTTTATTTTTTATTATTTAGACTCACAGATATACACACATACATACATATATATTGTATTTGGTTTTTCCTATATGAACATATTGGCAAAAGATTTTATTTTTTATTTCTTATTTTTCATTATTTTGTTATTGGACAAAATAATACAATAAGGAGAGCCTAAAGGATCTCCATTGCCAAACGGCATAAGCACGAATTTATCAGTTGGATTCCTCTCGTCTATTAGGTATAATTGTAGTTAACTAAAATACTCCATTTTAGAAATAAAGAAAGGCCCTTGATTTTATCATCCGCCTCAATTTTTATTTTACTTTTTATTTACATATCATATGCTGCACATTAAGTATTGCCTAGGATACTAATCCCATCCCAAGTTTTTTTCTCGATTATGGAAATCAGCATTCAATTAGTGAAAAAATTTTACATCATTAGTACTGCCCAAGTAAAATGACAATAACTAAACGGACACAGCAAATTGATAATGGTGTAGTCTCCTTTTTGTTACTCGAAGCTAGCCAAGTGCAATTATTAAAGGAAAAAAAATAAACAAAAAAGTAAGATTTGATTCCACTCACCGAAGAAAGACATAACTAATAGATGCTTGAATGTTTCCAATACCGGTTAAATTACTCCAAGTAAAATACTCTCTATCGACAATTTCAAAAGCCATAGAAAACTCTAAAATATTAATGATAACGATAAGGAAAAGAAAAATTTTATCCTCAAAAAAGAAACTATAAAAATAATAAAGAACACATACCCAAAAAGAACAACCATACACAAAACTAAATTTCTATTAACAAACCATACAAAAAACATTACAACCTTTTCAAAGGTTCATCTAATGTCTACCTACATCGAAAGCAAAATTTATATATTAAAAAAAAAAAACATTAGGGAAAAAAAAAAAGAAGAGAGAGAGAGAGAGAAAGAGAGAGAGAGAGAGAGAGAAGGAGATGAGAGCAAAGGGAGAGGGGTCTTATCATATGATGAACTAACCAGAATCTGAGTGGATGCCACTAAAGATGGAAGCTCCGGATTCTCCGTCATGATGCTACCAGCACTGTACCAGCTTACGCATATACGTGTACATTATACATGTGTATGTATTCAGATATACATGTATATCTCTTTCTTCTTTCTTTGTTTTTCTGTTTTTCCGTTTACTGCATGACCTGGTGGTCTTAACATAAAGCCTGCACGGTAGTATCAGTGTTAGAACCACTCTCATTGTCTTGCTGATGATCATCATCGTCATCATAGCCGTAACTGATGAATTCGCCGCCGTTTGATGAGGAGCTTTTACTACTGTCACTTCTTCCTCCGCCACCGCCATCGCCATCGAGCAATGAGATCGAGATGTGATGATGGTCATGATCTCCTGATGCTTCATCATTTTCATACATCAATTTATTATTGCCATTCTGCAGCTTATCTCCACCGTCCGTTTCATCATCATCATTATTAGCGTCGTCTTGATCTGATTTTGCAGTGAGAGTAAGACGACCACCAATCATGGGCTTGCTGCTTTGGCCAACACCAACAACAGGTTGTGGTTCGGTCAACCGTATCCCGTCTCGAGGTGGAGTAAAGACCACTGGCAGGTAGTGGTCCATTTCACACGGGAACTTCGAGTTCTTGAAATGCTCTTTCAATGCTTCCAAACCCTTTTGTGATTGAAAAGAACAAACAATACATATATAATAAAATTTTATCTACTATCATTAAAATATATAAAAGTTCTAGAATTAAGAAAATTTTAATTTCATTTTTATATGGTTAGTACTATAACATTGGACATGTAAATTATTACACTATTCTTTTGTTTTTAGATAAAAAAAAATTTACCTGGATTCTAGCGTATGTGACTTCACAGATTTTCCTGGAATTGAAGACCTCCCAGTGACGAAGATGAAAAGCTTTGTACAATCTCCAAGCTGCTTGTGGAGAAGTCATGTTGACAAACCCATATCCAACGTTGCACTTGTTGCTGTTTTCATTTTGCATTCAAATCCGAAAAAGGAAAATAAAAAATGAAAATAATATTACTTCTAATAAAATATAAATTTAGTGAAATCACGCAACATTTATTAATAAGGGGTTATGATTGCATATATTAAAAAAAAAAAAAAAAAAAAAAACACAAGAGAAGAGTTAAGAAAGTTTACTTGAAATCAATAGGGAGATAGACAAAATCATAGGAAGACAATGGCTGGTCACTGTCATCCCCAATCTGCTCGTTACAGTGAATACAGTGATTATCCAGCATGTTCAACAGCAGCTTCTGACTGTATGCATTGTTACAAAATTAACCCCCAAAACAACTCCCCCAACAGATTATGAACAGTGCTTTCTCAATAGCATTGTTCACTTGGATATCCAAAAACGAGAAAAAAACACATACGAAATGAAACATGTTACCCGGAGAAAGTAAATATCAAGCTAGTACATCGAAATAGGAAAAAATGAAACACACATGAACCAAACCTGTACTTATTGGGTATGTTCTTGATCATGACAGTGGTTCTTGTATCTACACAACTTGACTCCACCATCACATCTTCCTTCATAATGAAACGACTATCCAACTTCCGACCATGCTTGTTCTTCCATGGTTTATTGCTCTTTGGATGTTGCTGCTTTGACGTTGTGCTTTTCTCCACCTTACTGCTACCGCTGCTGTTATTGTTAGAACCATTGCCATTTCTTTTTTTACTATTCCCATTCTTTGGTCTAACGGCATTACTACTAATGCATTCCTTTTCCTTTCCACTGCTACTAGCAACAACCTCACCACCGCCAATACTCAATGAATCCATCAATCCCTCGACAGAGCTCTTCCCATCATTAGGGTTATCCATTCTTTCGCTAAAACCCGACTTTCTCAGCATCGGTTTTGCCTGCATTGCTGGAGGGCCTGAAAAAGGATAATGCTGCACAGTGGTGGGGCCCGTAGGTGGACGCGGAGGTGGAGGATAATTTCTTGACAATTCAATGGGGTAACCGGTGGTGTTTGTGGAGATGGAATTGAGGAATTTCCTGCTGTAGCCACCTGGGCGGCTGAATTCAATAACAACAGTACGACCACGTATTTCCTTGCCATTCATCTCCCGGAGAGCTTTCGCAGCATGCCTAATGTCGAAGTATTCCACGAATCTTTGATGTTTTTTATATGGTGTGTCTCTACATTCCTTAACCGAACCTGGTACATAAATATGGACCAAAAATGAATAGAACTTAAGGTTTCATGAGCAAACACTACACACATAGACATTATTACCTAAACATGCAATAGAAAGGGAATATATGATGAAAGGTACTTATCAATATCGAAAAAAGGAACGAAACGACATATGATAATTCTGACCAAATATTTTGTAAGCCCCACTCCCAGTTTGGTCCACATAAGTACTAGCACCAATTTAGCATCTAAATAATCATGGGTATATTAATGTGGCCGTTAATATCATTATTCTTATGTCACGCACGTACCAAAAGGTTGGAAATTTTCCTTTAAGCTGGAAGTCGAAACGTCTGGGTCCAAATTGAAGATAACAATAGTCCCTTGGTTTTGAGCTTCGGGAAAGGCATTACAGCTAGGAACAACATATTGAGCCCAAACAGCCCGGCCAGAAATCAGCCCACGAGCCATACTACCACCACCACCACCACCGAAATGGTCCCTTAACCTGCACTGCTGCAGCATATGCTGGTCTCGTATCTCCTTCAGCGCGCGCTTGGCGTCGCGTAGGTCATAGAAATGGACGGTCACGATTCCTTCCCTCACTCTCTCCATCTGCACCGCTCTAACTTCTCCGAAAACCTCCAACTCCCTCCTCATGACTGACTCGCTGACGTCAACAGGAACCTCGGTCAAAACCAGCGCGCGTGTTGCCACTCCCGAAGCAGCAGCCGCACCACCACCAACACTAGGCTGTCGTGGAGGACGAGGTTGTATGGCTGCTGGAGGAGTATAGTGAGGGTAACCTACGCATGCCATGTCAGCAAAGGGCATGACTTGCACGTGCACTTCAGAGGCAGGCATATAGTGTGGTGGTGGCGGAGGAGTGTAGGGATAGTATATGGTCTGCGGTGGAGGTGGTGGTGAAGGGACGAAGTAGTTCTGGTGGTTTTGGAGGTGGTGGGGGTTGTTAGGGTTCCGGGGGAAGTATTCTTGGGCTGATGGGTCCAAGTGAGGATGGAAAGCTCGGGGCATGATATCGCCGGTTTCTCCCATGTAGGCGGTTTCCAGGTGACCGACCGAATAGGAAAAACCGCCTTAAGAAAAGCAAAAAGTGGTTTGTGGAGGAAGTCTTATAGGGTTGGCTGTTCAACCGACGACGGGTTGCTATTAACCGGTTCTTCGTGTAACCCCGTATCTTGTCCTCTCATATTACCATGTACATGTATTAGCCTCCCAGCGCTTCTCTCTCTTCGTCTCTAAATAAGAATGTTTTGTGCGTTGTTGGTGCTTTTTTTGTTTTTTTTCTCTAGAATCAATGATAAGAAGCGTTTATGTCTTGTGTCTATGTCTATGCCTCTGTCTGTGTAAGTTGAGAAGGTTTTCTTTTTATTTTATTTATTTATTTATTTTAATTTTCTTTTTTTTTTAAAGTTGAGAAGTTGGAAAACAAAACAAACCACAAATGACTTTCCCTTTCTCTCAACTTTCTTTTCAATACAAAGTTCCTGATAAATGTCCTTTCTAACTGCTAGTGAAATTACGAAATTACCCTGCTTCACTTGTTTCCAGAAAACTGCCTTAGTTTTTCACACAACATCTTTTTAAGTTATTTTTCTTTATTTTCCCCAATAGGAACAAATAAGTTATATTTTAAGTTTGTTTTTACATAAAATACTTGTTATGTACTTACGTTGGATTGGTTTGAACGAAAATCTTACACGTGGCGAAAGTGGGAATTCTGTGAGAGAGTGTGGTGAATGAGGAAGTAGAAAACGAGGAACATATACAATTGCATTAAGCCAGAATTTAAACCGTTTTATTTATATTTTTAATTGAGAAATATTCAGTTCAAATCATATAATTTAACATGATAATGAATTTGAATTTGCAATATATACTATAATGTAAAAAGAAAACCACTGACGCCGAGGGATTGCAATCGCAAGGGAAGCTAGTCTAGTGGTGAACGATAACGTGCCCAAGGATTTTCCAGAAAACGGTATTTTGGAGCCGCCCTTTTCACTGTTCTTACGTTTTAAATCGTAGTTACACCATGCAAACTATAAAAATTACAAAAGCATCTTCAATTTAACAATTAATCATCTACCCTCTAAAATATATAGACACCAAAATATTAGATAAATTCATTGCCTAACTTGACACTCATTAACCATTAAAACGTGAAGTCATCAATTACGAAAAACTCAAATCCAACAATAGACCCGCATCAAAGAAGCAATTTATAAGTGTATTAATACAGAAAACTAGCTCTGAATTATTTATTGGAAGAAAAGATTTTACTATATCAATATATTTTAAGGGATATATATACACTAAATTCAATGACACTCAAATTTATATAATTTTAATTTAAGCATCGTCCTAATTTATCCTCTTATCTATTGATAATTTTGTCTTTCTCATTGCTTCTTAACGTTTCTTCCATGTCAAATTCCATGATGAGTATGGGAGGACAATGAGGTTTAAGATCGAAAGGTTAAAAAAAACAAATAAATAAATTGAATCATAAATTGAATTAGATTGAACCGAACTCAACTGTAAATTAAGTTCAAATCCTTTCTTTAAGTTCGCAAAAAACAATTTATAAGTTTATTTATGTTAATAGTTGATTTTCATTAGGTTATAGATAATCTGCACAAGGTAAAAAAACTATATTTTTAGGAACATTAGAGAAGGTTTTAATTTAACCACTCCAATGCTTAACTTAGAGATAAAAGAGAGAAATTGAATGGCATATGTAGTGAGTAAGGGTTTCAAAACCTATACCAAAATTTCAATCTTCTATTTATAAGGGATTCTATCGAGCTATTTTAGGAAAGAGACAATCTTTCTAAGATCCTCCTTTTTACTTGGGATTTTATGGAGAGAAACTTAAGAGTAGGCTCATGCTGGCTATTAACTTCCTTATCTGCTTAAGATAGTGCCACCTAATCTTCATTTAAATTCTTATGTGAGGCTTGATCAGTTTAGCCCTCGGGCCTAAGCTCCATAAAGTAAGTTAGAGACGGTAACTTGGATAAGGTCCTCGATGAGACCGCTTGAGATATGGAAGATTGGCTTGAAGTTGGGGACTTAGCATGGACTTCAACCAAGTTAGTCAAGATCCCTAAAGTACGCTAGCTCGTCTTAGGCTACAATGAGGTTAGTTTGAACTCTTAGGGCTCGCCCTATGCTTTGAAGAGGTTGACCTAATTTTAGAGGTTTATGTCTAAAATAACTTATTAACAATTTATATAAAAAAACTTGCTCTATATTATTTTGGAAGAAAAAAATTCACTATATCAACATATTTTAAGGGATATATGTGATGTCACTCAAATTTGTACAATTTAATGGAAGTATTGTCATAATTTACCATCTCATATATTAATATTTTTGTCTTTCTCATTACTCCGTGGATTTTTAAATTTAGCATTGTGTATGGAAGGGTAAAGAAGTTTAAGATAAGGTTGGGTAAAAAACCAATTGAACTACGTATCAGACCAAATAAAACTGAATTGAATCATTAATTAAGTTTGAACCATTTTCTCTAGGTTCATAAAAATTATAAACAAACTAATCTATTTTTAAGATACCAAACCAAAACGTAAGAAGTTAAAAAGAAGGAAAAAAGCTAAGGTAATCACTATGTTGATTGTGAAAATCTAACAATAGTACCTAAACTTATTCAAAAGCCAATTCCTAATGATTAACCAACTTGGGCCCACAAGTAAGGGAGCCAAAATGTGGCTGTAACCACCAAGTCCTACAGATCCATGCAATTTAAGGTTGCCAATAGGTTGGGCAGGTTATGAACTGGGGAGTTAGTTATCACTTCAAGCCTAATTTAAAAAAAAAAAATTGGGGGGCCATTTAAGGCGGCAAATTTGTAGCCTTCACATTCACAATTTTTGTCATTTGGCCATTGTAATTCGATTTTTTCATATAATATCGCTCGAACCAAATGAATCATTTTGTGATCATATAAAAAAATTGTTCAAAAAATAAAACTTTCAGTTTACATCCAACGAATAAGGAAACAAACAAAAAGTTAATTAGGAAAATTTCACAAAAGATTGAAAAAAAAAAAAAGAGCAAAATTCTTGAAGAAAAGGTTCACTAACCTAATAAATCAATCTTGAACTTTCGCTTCATGTGAACCGACCTAAGGCCGATGCCCCATAAGCCGACCTCAATTCTGATTTCGATCCAGTTCAACTCAGTGAATAGGTCTAGCAATACCTTCTCTAAATAATATGAATTTGTTCTAACCATCTATTTGTGCTTTCATATTTGAATAAGAATGTCAATGAATGATAAAGCAAAATGTTCTATTTTCACTTTGTAGGTTTTGGAAATAAGTGAAGAATGATTATTTTTCTATTTTTCCTATGTTTATTTAGATGTTATCTAATTTTAAAAGTATTAACTAAATCATAGTCAGATTTAGTGAATGTCAATAATATAAAATGCCCTAATGGACCGTGTAGAATGTAAAAGTTGTCTCTTTGGAGAAAGTCTTAAGTTATTGATCTTGGAACTACATTGAGAATACTTTCTTTCTATTAATGATAAGGAAATTTGCGTCAAAATTGAGCAATTCTCTTAAACATTTTGAGATTATTAGCTTAAACCACAAACCAAATGTGGCTAAAACGTTACTTTCTTTTAGGTCTTAAAAAAATTATGAATTGAATCATAAGGTTAGATTCGAATTAAAAAAAAAAAATGTTTAGTTCAATTGAGAGGACAAACTATACCAATTGAATTGTGCCTACCCCTAATTTAAGAGGAAAAAGAATAGGTTGACTATATACTTTTCTTTCTATATTTATTTGGTTAGAAATTTATAAAGGAGAGGAAAATAAAGTGAAATTTTTCTTAAAGTCTACCTATTGATAGTCGATTTTGGGTTTAGACCCCCTAGTCTAATCCTACCTTATTCCTACTTGCAATCAATGCGAATGCCTAAATCAACATAGGTTTAATTCACTTAGGTTGACTTAACCTTAGTCCTAGTCAAGCTAAAGCTAACCTAACCTACTCCATTTTGGGCTTTTGGTACTCATATATTCCCCCCAAAGCCCTACTCTATTAAGTTATGCCAATCTACTCGTCTCTATCTAATTTGTTTCAAGGTTGGCCTTTTAATGCATTAAATAATTAATTAATACCTAGTTAGCTTTATTTTAAAATCAGTTGGACCTATTTATGCAATTAAGGCCTAATACTCTTATGGGCTTTAATAAAGAATTATAAACTTAAATTAGTTTAACCTTAACCCTATAGTAAGCCTGGACCAAGACATAAAACTTACATAAGGCCATAACCTTGCATTAGAGCCTTTACCCTCAATGGGCCTTAATTAGAGCAAAACCTTAAACCCAAAATGAACCAATAAGTTAATAATAGATAATTATTTCCTTAATTAGGCTAACTAAATTGGTTAAATAACTTAGATACAATCTCCCTTCAGAAGGCTTATTAATCCTTAAGGCCTATAACCTAAATGGATCTTAATAAACTTATGACATAGACATAGATTAATAAGGTATGGTTATATAACATAGAGATTAACACATTAACTCTAAATTATTGGTTAATTAATTTAATGAGCTTAGCTATAACGAACTTAGTATGAAAGTACTAATTCATCTCGATTGGCTACGACTTTTGTTTCTTAATGGCATTATGACAACATTAAACTTGGAGGTAAGCCTATTATGTGTTTAGAACTAGACATAGCTTATGCTTTTTTTTTTTTTCAAAATCATGTAGGTATGAGGTGATTATAAGTATTGCTTGCCAAAATTCTTGAATATCCTAATCTGAAGTAAAACATAAACTCAACCGAATTAATTGTTTGCTATGTGTATTTGGTTTTTTGGTCCACAGCAACAATACCCCTAGATTGAGTTACATCTACTGTAATAATTGTGGGATATTACAATAGATAAAGCCTAAGCCATTATGGATGGCTTGATGAGTAGTCAATAAGAGAGAAATATGGCTTTAGACAAGCTCTCCGTATTAAACTACTTTTTAGGATCTTTAGATAAAGTCTAGATTCACTCCTATACTCCCTAGTAGCGCAATTAGGATTGGACATGCTCATTTCTTGTCATGACATTCAAAGTCATGAGTACTTCTCTATTGCATGCTTACTTTAATATTAATATATGTTAAATGTATATTGATTGCTATTAGAATAGGCCTGTATGATATATGGTATAAAGATTATAGTTAGTGTTGTACTGGGTTCTTTGGAGCTCATTCTCTTTAATCTTTTCGAGGTGAAGACAATTGTTATGATTGTGGTTTAAGGGATCTTGAAGACAATGAGGGATTAGTTATAGTGTTATGATCTCGTTTGCATTACAACTCACCTTGTTGAAGTTCTTGTTTTACTTTTAAGATTGCTTTGTCATAACATTTTAGAGAATTATTATGATGGAATCTCTTAGATGATTGAACTAAGAGATTCAAGATTTTATCGTGGGCCTTATTGATAGCCATTTTAAGGTTATATTCATGGACCATCGAGCCTTTATGTTTGCAAAGTATCATGACCATTATAATACCTAATATCTATGTATAAGGATATTCCCAAAAATACATTTTCAACATGTTTAGTTTGTGGACTAAGGTATAGGAGGAATAAAATCAATTATTAAAAAATTGAATAGATTTGTAATAAATTGTGAATGGCTAATTACATGTTTACTTGAATGTAACGAAATTACCATTACATCGTTCACTTGGGAAAATCCAATGGGGAATACGTGTTGCATGGAAATTGAAGTCAAGACCAAACACAATCGAAATTAAAAAAAAAAAAAAGAAAAAAGAAAACCTAATTAAGTATTCCCTTCTCATCGTCTTTGCTCCATTCTTCGTCCCCGAAGCTCCACCCACGAGGAATCTGAAATCAAGACCAAACGCAATCGAAATCCATTAACCCAAGTCGTCCATTATCCACCGTCGGTTTTGTTCACCCATTAGAAGTTGCACTTAATATGAAGTTGCAACAATGACGTCCAAGATTATGTAAAATAAACCAAAACAACATGTGTACAAAGAGAGAAGAGGGAACTCAAGGTCACATACTTTTTTCCATGGGTATTTGAACGTGATCAGAGGGTGATAAAAGTTTCAAGTGTTGCACTTTGAAACCTTACTTGATATCATGTGCATGAGGAGTAAGAGATGAAGGTTTGTCTTTAGTGCCTTCAAATGATGGATTAGAGTTTTACACAAATTTGAGAAGAAAGGAAGGGAATGTTACAGGATGATTGGTGTTTTTATCTCAAGGTAAGAGTTATAATTTTCATTTTTCAATAAGGATAGTTTTGGAATAAAAGCATGGAAATGGGAAGGAATAGAGATTCATGGAGACTAGGTTAAGAATCCTCATTCTTAACAATGGAGCACAAAGAGCCAAGGTGATTCCATTCTATAAACAGCCTAAAGCTAACCAAACAAGGAAGGGGCATATTGAGAGTAAGGGGGTAATCTCAATTCCATTCCTGCCTACTGAACATGCTAGTCATGTTGAGTTCTTGTACAATGGTTTTCTCAAACTTACTAATAATTTCTATAACTCTAAAATTGGATAGGTCTAATGATTAGAGAAGCCTGATGTGAACTACTTAAGTAAGATACATAGAGGATTGCTATGCCTTAATGGATTCGAGGCATAACAAAATCTTTTTACCGTTTTGTACTATCTCTAAAATCAAATTCGCACTTTTTTAATAACATATTGGGCTAACTAGGATTTTTTGCTTGTTTCAGAAAAAGTACCTTAATTTATTTTATTATATCTATTTGTCCTTTTTGGAATTTATTATAATTCCTTAAGTAGTTTTAAGGTTTTAATCCTACAAATAATCTTAGAAAACAGTTGTACCGAGAATTACAAAATTATATTCCTCTCTCATATTTTGTGTTTTCCATCAAAATAGCTCTAATTCCATGTTTGATGTATGACAATGGATGCAAATCAATTTAAAGGAATAATGACATGTAACATATGAAAATTGTAGACAAAGGCTAACTAGAAATCATAATCTGAACAATAATGTATTGAATATGCTAAGAAGTCACCATGAAATAAATGAAAAAGGTGTATTAATATTTCCCAGTCGAGCTGTTATGTCATCATCCAGGGGAAAATGTTAATGATTCTCGTTGCCCCTTATATATTATATAAAAGAAATTCATACACGTTGATATAGAGTAAATAGAAACGTAATACGTGCTTTCATACTTTTAAAGAGAGTCACAATCATGCATATCTTACATGTTAGATAAAAATAAAATAAAATAAACTTCAATGGCATCTTCTTATCTAATTTAGAATTTCCGAGAAAATAACGCGCGACTTGGAGCTATGAATTGGATACATACGTAGTCACGTGCCTTTCGAACCAAGATTAACAATTGTTTATTAAAGAACAACATGGAATATCATGGAAAAGATAAATACATTCTAGTAAATTACAAAAAGATGTGTTAAAACCGTTGTAATTTAATGAAATAAATATCGATCATGAGATAAATTATATTAGAATCTTCCATTCCGAAAGTTGCAGTATGAGTAAAAAACAAAATTATGAACGGGTGAAAATACATGATTTTTAAAAATAATTTTCCCTATAAAATATCTACCTCTTTTTAAAAGTGTCTAGAGCAACTTTTAAAGATATATATATATATATATATATAACCATGTATATATACATAACTATGGTAGGATCCAAGTAAAAAAGACTCGATCAGAACACGTAAGAGAGACCATATTTCATGAGCGGAAGAGTACCGGCACACGTGCACTGGAGTCCGCAGTCTGAGGCGCAACATGGGAATTCCGAGGCCACCATAAGCCACCACTTCCCTTAAGTCATATTTATACACCTTTTTTCTTTAATGTTTTTGTAAGTTTTACTCTTCTTTTTGGGTTCTTTGCATGTCTTTGTCTCCCACTCCTCGTCCTTCCTTCCTCGGTAAATATTTATACATACATTCCCGTGTCCACTTCGAGTAAGCACATACCAGAAGCATTTTTAGCTCTTGGTTCAACGTTCATGTAATTTTACCACATGCGGCCCATTCTTCTCTGCCAATAATATTAATATTTTCTTCGTTAATTACTAGTTGCTCTTCATTTTATCAATATATATATATATATATATATATATTTTGAGAATCTTAATTGACTGTAATTGTTCCATATACATCTCCAGAGCAGTTTCATCACATAATCGTCTTATGTCAACAATTGGTTATTAATTGTCTAGAAGGGAGGAAAAGGGGGCTGTTCTTAATGATTATGAAAGTTTTTGTCATGATAAAGGGAGTGAATCTTCACACAAAAACTCTTTTCATTTTAGTACCTAAATTTTTTAAAATAATACATAAAATTATTTATATTATAATATAGTTATTTCTAAATGAGATAACGATAATAGAAGTGCCTTTACTTCTATTTTTATTTAATCCTGTTTTTCCATTAATATTTAAACTTTGATATTTTTTTCATTTTAGTACTTCCATTTTTTAAAGTGAGTGAGACAAATAAGTAATTCAATCACAAAGGATTTTGTAAAACATTGAAAAATATACAATAATAATGACTACAAATATTAATATTTTAGGAAAAACTAGAAAAAAAAAATTAGGCACATGTATCCAAATTTTAGTCGTGCATGATGTTACATATGACACCCAATTCTTACGAGTTTTATATCGCCGAAAGAACTCTTATTCTACTTTAGCTTGCAAATAATACCATGTATACGAATTTCCATGTTGCTCACTCTAGATAAAATTTTAAATTAAGATAGTTATTGGCTTAATAAGGATGATACTTTAATCGAATTTTAGTACAACACTACAACTGATGAGTGTTTTTCATAACACAAAATTTGCAAAAAAAATATCTCAAGAAAAGGTTATATTCAACTAAGATTTCACCATATATACCTATTTCTTTTCCTACTTTCTTTCTTAGTGATAATCTTTTTCTCGATTTTGTCACTTTTTTAAATGCATTTACTTTAAAATTTTACAAACCAAGATAATAAATAATTAAAGCTTAGACACCGTAAAAGAAAAAAAAAAAAAAAAGGTTAAAATTTCATAAACATCAACCGCTATTATTCTAGTTTTTATTGCTATAGCGAAGACATTCATTTGCTCTTACATTAGAAGTTTTAGCTTCTCACCATCTGTCCATGGATCACCCGTATCATCTTACACAATTTGTAAGATGCATTATTAGAAATTGAGAAAGTGATTTTCAAACAAATACATACCTCTAAAATATTAGGTAGAGAGTTAGATGACTATCCAATTTCTTTAACTTTTTTTTTTTATAATGAATGTATTTATGATAGATGAAAAAGAAATATGCATTTTAATATGTCATGCAAATTATACCTAGCAATTTAGTAAATTATCTAAAACCTAGATACAATAAGACAAGATTATAAATAGCTTTGAACCAACAAAACTTGATATAGCCAATAAATAATTTAGATCTGTTTATATTTTTGTTGCGATCATGATTTACTTTAAACGTTTGTACTATTTTTTAGTTTTGTAATAGATCTTTTTGTAATTCAATAATTCTAAAATCTTCTCTTATTACTAATGAAGCCCTTTACATGTTTCATAGTAACCTTTCGCAAGTGATTTAAAGACTTCAATAGACACAAGGTCAGCTCCATGTTACAACTAGAGATATTAAACAGTATATTAGTGAAATAAACAAAGAGTTACAAGTAGTTATAGTTAATTTTATAACAAATTATAGTTAGGGTTACAATAAATCTCAAAAAATTAGTTCATCATTAAGTATACAAGAAGAAAAATAATAATAGAGGATTAATGACCTCTTTCATAGAAAATTGGTGCCTTTTGGCATTAGGAGCTCATCCCTTGCACAAAAAGGGAAAACTTCACCCAAACACATCTTTTCTTCTATAATTTCCATTGCTTCCATTACTTTTCATCATATACCTCGTAATAAGAAATAAATACAATAATAATGAGAAAGATAATCACATATCTAAGAGTTTAATGGATAAATCTTGTAATATTTGATATTAGACCATTTCAATCTAGCTTAGGTAATAGATTGGGGATTTGAGAGAACATTACACTAGAAAAGAGATCGAAAGAGGACAAAGAGTGGGGGTTAAGAACATTTTAAGTTGCCAAGAGAGATAAGGTTAAGTAAAAGTAAAGGATTGGGCCTATTATGTCAAATTCGATGCAAACACTCCATCTCTTTAACTGAGTTTCTAAACAATGACACTTGGTACATTTCTTGTTGGTGCTTAAAGGCTCGACTAGAGTAGACTCTCTTAGCTAACCAACTACCAACAAGAGTAAAGTGCGAGTATTGATAATCCATTTCACCTTTAGGCCTCCAAGGTCAAGCTTAACCTACTAAAAGTTTGAATGTGAGGATAAGGCAGGTAATATGGTTGTTAATATGGCAACTACCCATGCTCCCATGGTTCTCTCCCTCAATCCACTGCAAAACAACTAAAGATCAAGTAGAATCAAGGAACTATAAGAAAGTAGCTCAACTACCATTCTCTACGCTCATTGTTGCTACTACTCACATCTTTATTATTCCTCCCATACATTCTACTAACTTGAGCATTGGAATGCATACATCAAAGACATATCTGGTATTCAAAAGCTTATTTCCTTTATGCAAATCTCTTACCTAAAGACACATGGATCTCTTAAACCTAAGTTTGTCATCAACTAGAAAGCAACAACAACTACTCTCCATAGCATACTTCATTTACCCTACCAACTACACCCATCCAACTCTATTACTATATCTTTCCAAATTTTTTTGGAAATATTAAGGAATTTCCCTTCACTTATACATAGGGTTTTCCATTGATTTTCTTCTAAGAATGTATGGTGTTCAATTTTCTAGGGTGCCAAGGATGAGGGTTGGTGAATTTTGCATAAATTAAGAGCATTTTTTACGTTAAATGAAAAATACATTGATTGAGTTGGGTTGCTCAACACTTTTTAAGTGTCCTCTTTACCTTGATGCATCTGATCATATTTGTTTCTAGTGGGTTCTACTTAGCACCAAACAATCTGAGGCTTATTAGTGGTTCACTTATTTAATTTTACAAAATTTCCTAAATTACTAGTACGTTTACTTATTTTCAATTAAATAGTATTCTATGAATGTATGCACATAGTATGTACAATATATACAGGATGAATTATTATATCCCAAGGACATATTTTTATTTTCAAATATTAGTTTGTAAGTCAATTAGTCCATTTTTAAAGTCTCATTATATCTCGAAACCTGTTAATCAAGTTCTTAATAAATAATAAACCAAAACCGCTAATCGATATTTACATAAAAATTAACCCACTTATAACTTAATGAGATCCACTTCGCTAACTTTTTGGTATTGTCATAAAGTTTGAATTAAAATAAAGGTCATCATCCATAACCTTAAATTTAGTAGTTCGGTAACTCGGGATGACACATTGTAGTAAAATTTAAGGGCATATTTCTTTTTATCTTTAATTTCTTGATAATTCTTTAAGATTAAGCTTTTGTCATTTTTTTTTAATTTTTTAAACTTCTTCTTTTTTTTTTTTTGAAAAAATATATTACGGCATCTGAACACCTACACAAGGTTTTATCTTATTATTATCATTTTTTATTTTATTATCCTTTATCTTTTTGTTTTACGCAAAAGCTAAAGCTAGAAATCGTAAACTCTTCAAAATAAAGTTTTTTCCTAGAGAAAATCTAAATCACTTATTTTTAAGAAAAATAGAAATATGCTAATAAAGCAAAACAAATAATGATAACCAAAAAAAAGAAAGAAAAGAAAAAGGAGAGGACCTGAACCTGGGAAAGAGAAGCATGTGTACTCGTGTTGGAGTTGGACTTTCAGTTCGAGTCAATGGGCATCAATTGGTTCTAAGAGTACGGCATGGGTTATATCGACGGAAAAACAGGATTAGATTTCGATTTGCTTGAAACTCCGTAGTGGTTGTTGAGCCTCAAAGAGGTGTTAGGTTCGACCTTCGGGCGATAACTTACACTGGTAATGAGGATTTGGCTCCAAATAGTGGCGTTATTCCAAAAGAACCTCAATTCAGATGAGTTGGATTCTTCGGTCTAGGACAAATTTATACAAATTACGTAAAAGTTTTGCTTTTTATGGATCTCAATGTACCCTAGGATCAATACAAACCAAATTTGAGCTTCGATATTTCATAGAATTAAGGAAATAGAGAAAGTGTATAGATTTCCGACAGAAACCCTAGTGATTGTTCTTGAGTGTAATTCTGAGTTCATTCGAGTTCCATGGAAAGTGTTATGTATAGACAATGTCCAGTGATTGTTAGATTAAGCTTAGATTGGCCATTAATAAACTTTGAGTCTTTAAAAAACTTACCCCTGGCTTTGATCCATGTCATATGTTTAAAATAATGACTTTAGATGTAAAAATTTGATTTCAAATAATCATAGCCATTGGTCACATGAGATTATGATCAAGATCCATAAAAAATGGAGGGAAAACCTCAAACTTTTGAAGTAAATAGCAAATCAGCTCTGGCGAAATTGACCAAGGGAGGAAAGTGAGGCACGTAAGTCATATATGCATTTCAAAAGCCCACGCACCTCATAAAAAGTAAAATGCTCATTTACATGAGCAACATTCAAACTTCATCCTTCTATGTGTATGTGGGTGCGTCTTGCATTTTGAGTTGTGACTTCATCTCAATTTATCTTTGCTTCAGGTTGTTGTTAAACTTAAATATAATAGGCCTATCTAGGCTTCAATTATAATGTTGGCTCGGAGATTAGCTCGAACTTATTTGATTCCTCAAATTCTATAAATAAGTTTAGTATGTATACGTGAAAATGAATTTCAAACTGAATCAATTTAATAGAATCTTAAGTTTCGATCCATTTATAGTCTGTTTTATACTAAAATTGATTTTCTCATAAAACCATGAATATAAATCCAAATTGAAACACTACTTAAAGCACATAAAATTGTATATATCCGAATGAATTCACTTGTAAGTATTGAAAATGACTTGTCGCCAAATCCAATTTAAAGAACTCTTCTTTTCTTCTGGCCAATCTATAATTAGAGAGGATTTAAAGTGTTTGACATGGTCTGGATCACTTAAAGCAGAATTGCATTATGACATGAGCCATATCAAGGGCTGCTGGTTCTTAAAGGCAAAAGTGCTTAACCTGACTACAAACAGACAAACGTTTTTATATCACATAGTTATGGTCATGGGGGTACTTGATTAAAATTAATCTTATTAAAATTCCCTATATTTGTCAGTTTATGGAGCTCCATACTTTAATGCGGGGCGATCACTAGCTTTTGTTCTCTTGTTCCCCATTTGCCTCACATGTTCTCTCGTCCGAATATCATTTTCATTCTCAACAACCTCTTTTCATGGTCACAAAAAAAGTGAATAAAAATGAATGTTTCTTTTCTCACCACCATAACCCTTTTTAAAGGAGGCCTTTCATATGTCGAGAAACATTCCATTTGCTGGTGAGCGGCAAAACAATATAGCCTTTTGCAATTGATTGTTCTGTGTATAGCACTTAACAACTTTATTTGAATATGGCTATCGTTCTTTTATCCAAAATGGTTTTCACGAATAATTTATCATAGGGTGCTACCGATGAAGATTCTGTAAAGGTGTGGAAACTATGGCCAATTTTGCATAAATAAACTCATGCGATTAATTGACAAAAACAAAACTCATGTAAATTCAGGTTAGCTGAGTAATATAAAAATATTAGGAACACCACAGAATAATCGAACTTAATCTTGCCGCGTTTCCAACCTGAGTATTATGCCAATCTTAATAATCGTATCAATTGACATGGGACCTGGAATTGTGGGGAATTGTTTTTTTTTTTTTTTTTTTAAGGAAAAAAGAGAGGGTGAAATTGTATGGAACCCCCTAAACTTTAACTTTAGTACGAATTACTCTCTTAAACTTTCAAAGTATAGTTTTTTGTTCTTAAATTTTCATAAATTGACAAACAACTCTATAGATTAAGAATAACCCTAAGAGGAGTGTTTACACATTAAAATTAAAATTTATAGAGTTTTTATACACCAAAATCAAAGTTGAAAAGGATCACGAAAGTTATATGCCAATTTATCAAAGTTTTGAGACTAAAAACCACACTTTGAAAGTTTAAGAAAGTAATATGCACCTAGGTCAAAGTTTAGGGGGATAATTTGTATTTTCTCAAAAAAATAAATAAAGAAAGAAGAAGAAGAGAGAACAAAAGAAAAGCCAAGCCTTTTTTCCTTTCTAATAGAAAAGAAAATATAGGTTTAAAAATTAGTGTATGACAAAAAACAACAAGTACATCCCTTTAAGAATCCATTTGTCCCACTTCGAAGATAATATTATTTTTTTAACCGAACAAATTAAATCCACCAAACTAGCAAGTATAATCACATAGAATTGATGATATCAAAAGAAAAAGAAAAACAATAAACGAATGAAAGCTATGTTATGATCTCATATGGGAAAATAACATAGATTAAGTATAACATTTAAATCTAAGAGACTATCTTACCAATCAAACTAGTTTTTAGGTTGGGCTCTCTCTTTAAACTTGAGTTATAAAATTTAATATTCTCGTTGAGATAATAACCCACAAAATGGGCAACCTTAAAAAGAAGCGACTTGAGAGAGAGCTACTTTCAAAAAGAGTGGTAATGTTATAGTCCCACATGAGAAAGTAATATGAACTAAATATAGCCTTTATATTTATGGGACTTGACCTACCTATTGAGCTAGTTTTTTGGATTAAGTTATGCTCTTGAACTTTAATCATAACAAACTATTAAGTATTGACAAATTGATATCTTGTTCTTTTGGATCATTTTAAGTTCACTAGATTTATAAAATTAGACCTATGGTAGACACATAAAATGATAGATAGTGGAAATGGTGGGAAAAAGAAAAAAAGAAAAAAGATTTTAGACTTTTATTGAATGAAAAAATTAAGATACATAGATATTAAAATGTGTTGGGTGGTGAAGAAAATGAAAAGGTTTAAAAGGACAATAAGGGTTTGTAAAAGGCAAGCTACCCATCGCACCTAACTACTGTATATATAAGACCATAATATTAATTGCAAAACAATTAATCACAAGGTTAAGGGATGATTCTATATTTTCAGTGTACAGGTGATAAGCTTATAATACTTATGTCAGGTACATGTAGTAGATATAACGATTTACATAAATATGGGTTAATGCTAAATATAAATGATGTTCCATAGAAAAGAAGGGATGTCAAGAGTGGATGAGATCTAAATGGGTTAATAAAAGTCATAATAATAAGGGACTTATAAAAAGTTTAGTTTAAGGTAAGATAATCTAATTTGTCGTCAATAAGATACGGTCAGTAGAGATAACTTGCATTAGGCCTTATTGAGATGAAAGTAAACCTGCAAACTAAGTCAACAAATGTTTGAGAGTAATGGTAAAAAAGTAAGGAAGCGTAAGTGCTCAATGTGAACAAGGAAGTCAAGGTGAGTTTACCATTGGTGTGCTTCATCGATTTACAAGGTAAAGTTGGTAAGAATCTAAGAGCATATCCTACACGTTATAGCATCTATTAAGCACAGAAAGTAAGAATTGTGTTAACCATTGTATCCCTAATATGTAGTAGTTGTTGTTGATTGAATTTTGGAGCCTTATCCATTAACATGTGACCGTTACATCCAACCTGAGGTGAATTTAGAAATTGGGTAGCGCTTGGCCTTTATCTGAGGGTTTCTCATTCAAGTCAATCATGGAGAGATCACTTCAGCCTTAAACTAAAACAAGTTGGCTTAAGGTCTGGAAGGGTCAATATAGGTCCAAGGGATACATATCTAAAATGTCCTATCAATATAATTAATACTATCATCAGTTGAAAAATGTTGAAGATTTTGTAGTCCAATTTTTAATGTTTTGTATCGATGCAAGTGCTATATAAATTAAACAACACCATGCAAATCACTAACAATATAGTAAAAGTAAGGATTAGGAAGGACAAAGCAATATAGAATGATTTATGTTAAAATATATCAAAAAAGCTTAAGGTGAAAGACCATGAGAATGAAACAAAAAAATTTAGTAATTTTAGACATAATGTAGACTCTCTTTTTTACGTAAAACTCCAATACCAGTTGATATGTAAACCTGAAATATATACTCAGAAATATACCTAAGATAATAAAATAAGAAACAAGTAAGAAATATCGAAGCCTATTAATCAACCTCCAATGCTCCTCCATTAACTAGCCTACTTATCATATGGCTAGTGACTTCCTTAGTCATTAAGCCATGGTTTTCAATCACTTACTCCATGTTTTCTCTTACTTGAAGCTAACCATCATATTTAGACATTCATAAATATTCAAATCTAACCCAAACATGACCCGTAACCGAACCTACTATAGGATTCAATGCTACTAGCTAACTCTATGAGCCCTTAAGTCTACACCAAGCCTTAGCCTTATGCCAAATAACCATTTATGGACACAATTTGTCGACGTAAAATCTAGTGCATTCTTAAACCTAAAAGATAATACAATTTGCATAAGCATACATCATGATTTTAGGATTCAAAAAGAAAAAAAGGTCTAGGAATCCAAACTTATAAATCAATTCTACTAGGACCTAATAGGGCTCAAACGAACTTTAGCCTACTCCTTATCAAATAAGTAACGCTTCCCTCAAAAACTACAATCGAGAATTACAAGTACAAGAGGTTACTTAAGTCTTAACTCTATTCAATCCAAAAGTGACCCTCTAAAAGCATAATTCACAAGCTTTGCTTGACTATGGTTGTATCCCATAAAACTCAAGGCATAAGTCATGCTCTAAGTGTTAAGAAACATATTTCAAGTCCATTAATCCTAAACTCTTCAAACCTTCCTAAATAGTAGATTATTGCGCAGATCCTATTGTATATCCATATAACTAGTCTTTACTAATATTTGGCTTGGCCATTGATATCTTGTAAATAAAACATATCAGAGGGGGGGTGGTTTGGGGGAGACTAGCCTCATTACTTCCTACTGGTCAAGAGGTACACTTAACCTATCTACTTATTCATCAATCACAGTGTTCAATCGACTTGCACTAATAAACCCCTATTGTATTAGAATTAGGCACCCATCTTTTTTACTTTTGTCAACTAATCTCTTTAATGTTTGACTCTACTCTATGTTAAAACATTTCTATGAATGCTATTCTGATCTAAGTGGTCCTATTCTCTGTCCCGTTTAAGAAGCATGACTCCTGTTTTTATTCCAAATTCAAGAATATGATTCATAAGATTGATTGGTCTATGCGCCTCTCTTATTAATTTTTTTAGGCCCTATTCCTCGAATACAATTCAATCCTTCTACGACCAATCTCAATTTATGGAAAGCCTTCGATGGCTTCCTTATGAAAACATCAATTTTTATTTGGGGATAGACTATATCTCTTTATTCTTTACGATATTGAACACATTTTTTTATCCCTATTTGCATTTTAGTAAGTTAGTCTAGTATGAGAAGCTATGGGAAAGAGTATATTATAGCATCTGTAATTCATGAATTTTTAATGATTATCGTATTCCGCATGCTGGATCTTCTACTATTCTATGTTATTCCCAAGTGTGCCAATCCCTATGTTGTGCAAAGCCAAGCATCTGATATTTGCTGGGATAAAGCTTTTCCTCTATAAGGGCCGTGTGTAGTAAACCCCCAATGAGTAGTCATCCGTCATTGTAAGGTAGTCCTCGCTAAGCTTTCAGGAAGAAGGGTAGTCTAATACTTAAGCATGGCATTTTTTGTCAAACCTACCAACCTAACTAAGAAGAACCTAACCTGACAGACACCTATGTTTCCTTTTAGGAGGGTACTCCTAATTGTGGGTATTCTATAGGACCTTAACCCACCTACTCAGATCTTATATGGATATGTAGGAAGGACAACTCTTAGGTACATATAGGGGTTGTGTTTGTTCGCAATAATGGATTCTACATCAAGTTAGTTTAGGGGGTGTGGACATACTTGTACGAATTCAAGTAACAGCTACAAAGGAGAAATCAAAAGGAAACTATACCTAACCAGGGATAGACGTAAACTCGTAAGCCATAGAGGATAGGGATAATCGTCTAGGTCTTATTGTGAAAGAAAAAAGCTACCCTACCACAACAAGTAGGTTGCTTGCTTTATCATCGTCAGGGAGCTCTTGGCGAGGAGACCTTAAGATAAGCTGCTAAAACAAACGAAAGGGGAAGAACAACCCGTTCAGTATAATTTTAAAAAAAGACCATTGGCAGTAGGTGGAGACATTTCTTTTGGCCCCTTTAAAAGGAAATGAGAACAAGGTAAAGCTTAGCAGAAAGTTCAAGAATTTAATAGAATAAAATAGGGTAAGGTCTTATTCTTAAGATTTAGATAAGAAAAGAGTTCCAAACCTTAGTGCATGTACCTTCGTACAAGTGCTATGTACAAGTTTTGGCCAGGATAATTAGGAAAGATCAAACCTATTTGATCCGCCACATGAACAACCTGATTGTATGTTACATATGCTCTACAGGCCGTACTCCATCCTCTTCCCAATGAGCCCCTTTTTCCTTTGATTTAGAAATTAGAATATGTGCATTGATAGGAATCAAACCATCGGACCTTGACATAAGCTTGAGCCCAAGCTCGAGGAATAGAAAGCATGGCCAGGTGAGTTCTATCTTTACATCCCACCACTAAGGAGTCCAAGTTAATGCAATTTACCGACTTGATGCCCTAGTCAAGCCGAACCTTCTTGTACTTGTCAATGGTCTCTAGCTGCCGGCCTAAGTTATACTAATATAGCAACTCGAACCATCCGATCATCCATCCAGCCAACTTGAATCCAAACTGTACCAAATACATCCAAGCTGAATTCACCTTAAAAGAATCATCTACTCTAACACAACTAACTTACCACCTCTATTAGGCACCTCGACTTGGTAGTTACCAATCTGAACATACATTTATCTTTTTCTGCTAGAAATCCACCCATCTATGGAGAGCCACGTATCCAAGCAAACATATGATAGAATCCTCCATATAAGATACCCATTTTTGTTGTATTTCATTTATATCCTTTAGATATTCCTTGTATTATACTTATTTCAGTCATTACCTTTTTAGTCTTTTCCATTTTAGGTAGGATATCTTAACTTTCAAGTATAAATACTCACTGTAAATGTAGCAATAAGGATCATCATCATACTTCAGAATATTAAAAATACTTCCTCTTGTGAACATTGCTTTTTGCTAACTTGTTTACTTTACTCTTATCCTAACTGTAAGCAAGGCTAGATAACAAATATCCTCATCAGACTATCTCGTACGTCATATTGAGTTGTGCTATAAGTTCTTGAAAGTTCCTTGCTGCATCATGTCTTTAGAGCTATTTGAGAGATTACTTATTTACGTTTCCTATTTTTGCACAGTTCCCATTTTGTTCTTCAAGCTTTCTGCAAGCTTAAACTCACCCTTACAATCGACCTTATCAGTCCTTAGATCGATTCTTATCATATTGATATTAAAGCGAAGGTTTTATTTAAGTAAGTAGAAGGAGTAGTAGTAGTTCGCTATGATTATATATTATGTTTTTCCGTATTTCAAGCATACAAAAATAGAGCAAGTTTTCATTTGGGTTTATCGTTCTTTTGAGTGATTGTGTATGTAGTTATTCGATTTGGAGGGGCAGTATTTGTTGTTTCTTAGATTCTAAGTTTTGTTATTGAGTTTTATTGAAGAAAATGACAGATCCTAGTGTTAATGCTAGTATTGGAGATGACAATAGTGGTGTTGTCCACCATGGATGACAACCCTAGAACACTCCTAAAAGTAGATATGAACGAATTGATGAAGCGGCTAACCTCATAGCTAACTTGATCATAGCTACCTATGTATTCTCTTATCAACTTGCTAAAGCTGTGTAAAATACTACATAAGCTACTTGACCTACTAAAGGACAAATCCCAACTCAACAAGCTTAAGGTAAAGGAGTAGGAGGACGAGAATGAAGAAGGATTGACTTAAGTGATACGGATGATAAAAGAGAACAAGAGTACAACGAAGAAGAGGAGCAAGCCCGAGCACCTAGAGTTGCCAATCATGTAAAGCTTTAGATTTCGACCTTCAGTGGCCAAACTATTGATGAATACATTCAAGAGTTCCAAATGCTTATGATTCAATGTAAAGTAGATAACCATAGTATCCGGATTTCTAACTAAATTAAGAAATGACATCTAATATGTTGTGAAACTTCAACGGTTCACTACATTGGACAAGGCTATAAGAATAGCTTAGCAAGTGGAAAGACAAAGAAGGAATAGGACAAGCTAACCTCTAATGAGTTGACTTGTGTAATCAAGCCGACCCACTCAGGGAAGTTTCCGAGCTCAGCATAATGCTGAGCTGACCAGAAGGATAGATGTCCAAGTTAAATAGAAAGGATGACCTACTGATAATGAAGTACTACCGAGAACTTATAATAAGGGACAAGGATCAAAGAGGAAGACAAGCTAGACCAAGTGCTTTAAGTACCAATGATTTGGGAACATGGCTGCTCAGTATCCGAACTAGAAGATCATGATTATTAAAGGATATGTCCTAAAGCTCGAAGTGGATAGTACTGGTGAAGAGGTTAAGGAGAAGGTTGCTCCCAAAGAGAATACCACCCAAGAGGGAGCATTAGTTGAAGAAGATATGTTTGCTGAAGATCTAGATAAGCTAACCTTAGTTATCCAACGTGCAATGAGTATAGAACCATTTGCTAAGGAGGAGAAAAGAGAGAACTTATTTCACATCACTTGTAAGATAAATGAGTAAGTATGTAAGCTCATAGTAAATAGTGAGAGCTACACTAATATGGCTTCTGCCAACTTGATTAAGAAGCTCAAGCTACCGATTGTTTTACATCCAAAGCCACATTAGTTACATTGGCTAAATGAGAAAAGAGTATTACATGTCACCCAGCAAGTGTTGCTGCCGATTTCTATTAGAAATTACTTTGACGAAAGATTCTTTATAATGTATTACCCATATGTGTGTCACATGTATTACTTAGCAGACCTTAGCTTTTTTATCAAAGGGTTATACATAATAGATTAAGGAATACCTATGTATTTGAGAAACATGGTGGGAAGATCACCTTAAACCCTATGACCTCGACTCAAGTGAGTAAATTACAAGCCAAATTGGTTCAAGGATCCAAAAAGACCTTAGTGCTGAGTAGATTTGAGTTTCGAGAAGCTATTAAGGCCGACATGTTAACTCTTCTGTTGATTAGGCGGCTATTAGAGTTGAAGGAGCAAGGTAAACTATCCTTCAAAATCAAAGAGCTACTAGAAGAGTATGCCAACCTATTTCTAAAATAGTTGCCCAAGGGATTACCCCCTTTCAAAGGCATAAAGCATAAACTTGATATGTAGCGCTACTCTACCAAACAAACCAGCTTATAGAATGAATCTAGAGCAAGTTATAAAGCTCCAAAAACAAGTCAACGAGCTGCTACAAAAGGGATATGTGAGGGAGAGCATTAACCCCTGTATTGTACCTGAATTAATTGTGCCGAAGAAAGATGACACTTTACATATGTATATGGATAGTAGAATTGTCAACAAGATTACAATCAAGTACAAATACCCCATCTTAAGGCTAAACAACATGTTAGATGAATTGAGTTGTGCAAGAGTATTTAGTAAGATCGACCTGAAATTGTAAGCCCTAAAGATAAGCTAAGTGACCATAGGATCAAACTTAATATACAAAATTTAGAGCAATTGGTTAAAAGATCTAATCAAACCTAAATTATAAACTATAATTAGAAATATTAGTAAAAATGATCTCGTAAACTTGAATTTAAGAAAATAAGTAATAAAATAAGAGACTATAAAATTTTCAAATTTTAAATATATTACTTGCTAATTATTGGAAAAGCAAAAAGTGTAATTTAATAATTAATAAATTGGTAGAGATAAATTACATGTATACTAAAAATCATAGAATGACCTAAATAATAATTAGAAATATTTACTTGTACCCCGCATGTATTTATATGTAGATAAAAATACACAAAATTACCTAAATTGCTTGAAATTAGCTAGAAACTTATTAAATAATTAACGAAAATTATAAAATAATTAAAGAAAATTACAAAATAATTAAGGAAAAATAAAAAAAATAGAGGACTAGGAAATGACCCAGATTTGGTTGTGGCAAGTCAGGAATTAAATAAAAAGAAATTAACCAATAAAAAACGAGCACACAAAAAGCAAATTGAAAGAGATTTGAGCATTGTCTTGTCTAATTAATGCATAATAATTCTTACAAGGCTATATAAATAGCAAGAAAAATTACAGAACTCATTTGGACAATTAGAAGTTTATAAAAATTGGGAAAAGTAAAAAACAAGAGGGAAAATTAGGGTTTAGAAAATTCTTTTGCAAATCTGTACAGTAGAAGCATGTGAACCAAACCCACACATCACCACCATTTGGAACAAAACTACCACCACCACCACCACCCCACTCCACACCCACCACCAGGACCGGTTAACACACTTGAATTGGTGTTGGAGGCCAAAAAGCCATCAAACCAAGTAAGTCTCACATCTTCTCCGATTTTATAAAATTTTTTAAAATTATTTATTTTGCCCAAAAAATTATGAAACTTATTATTCTAAGGTTTTATCGTATATTCTATATACATAGGCAATGCAGCAAGAAGGATGAAATTCAGTTTATTTTCCTTTGCCTAATTTGAATTTATCAAGAAGAATCTTCTTTTTTTTTCTCTTGTTAATACAGGTTTACTAAATAGTAATCGGGAATATCGGTATAAAAAAAAATAATTATCCGTATGATTCTTTATACAATTTCAAATTCAATCTTTTGTGGGCCTAGTATTTCCGGTAATTGCAATGGCTTCTTTATCTCTTCATGTTCAAAAAAACAAGATTTTTTAGATTTGATGGGTCCAAATCTCATCTATTTTTTCAAGACTTAGATAATATCTATTTAATAAAATATGGTATAACGTGCAGCTTCCTATGAACATAAAATAAATAAAGGATAACTTTATCAGTCGATGAAATCCTAGGAATATATGATTTGTTAGAAAAAGGCATAATAGCTACTTTTTTCTCTATAACAGGATTATTAGTCACTCGTTGGATTTATTCGGGACATTTCCCATTAAGTAATTTATATGAATCATTAATTTTTCTTTCATGGAGTTTCTCCATTATTCATATGGTTCCGGTCTTGAAAACCGGTATAGTTCATAACAAAGAACTATCGAGGGTTCGAATCCCTCTCTTTCCTTTTGCTCAGGAAGATATTTCTTTATTAGGGTTTCCTGGCTTTTTAGTATCATAAAAGGAAATGGCTTGGCTAAGAGAGATTAAGATTTAATTAGATAAAAAATGTAAAATTTTCTCACATCGAAAGTAAATTCGATACTCTAATTAGGATTTAAGTGTACCAAATAGGTTAGAATACTAAATTAAGACCCAATGTGATATTAGAATACTCGAGCTTAATGTGATTAATTTCACATCAAGATTCGAGCGTATTTAGGATTTATCATAGTCAAAGACAATATAGAATCAAAGTTGGAATCTAATTTAGAGACCGAACCCCGAACTAAGGTAGAGTGAATCATTAGTAAATAATAGGTATACATGGAGAAGTGAGTTAAATTATAACCTAGAATATGTATCATCAAAATATAAGTACTAAAAAGACGTATTTGTATTATAGGATACCCAAAGACGAACTGACCTACAATTAAGTGATTAGGCGACCGAGAATTCCAAGTAAGTTGGGTTATTACTTTATCGTATTAGAATACTATTTTAAGGTACTCAGAGACTTAGGATTGTATATAATTGTGATTGTAAATAGTTTCTGCATGCATTTGTGTATCTGAATTCGTGTTGAAATTTGTGTTGTGATTGATTGTGTATTATGACTGGATTGGTGTGAAATTTTCTGAACACTCTAAATGAAGCTTAATCTTAATTGACTCTAATTCCTTAAATTGTCGTGCATTGCAACCCTTTAGAGGATCATTAGAATTCTCCAACCAAACACCGATACTTTCGAAAAAGATAACGCTAGATAGCAAATTGGTCTTTCCTTATCCTTAGCCGAACTAAGTGACAGGAGAGGAGGTTGTGATGAGGATGAGGGCATTGGTTTGAAGGATAGTCTTAGGAGGAGCAATGTCTCCATTGCACAAACCTGAGTTTGGTTGTGAGTTGTTGCATAACATGAAAACTCTTCAACCCGGATTAGAGCAGGTGAAATTTCTCTTATTTCGCAACGGACCGAACTACATTGTGTGATGGCACTTGCTTGTTGCATTGCATGAAAATAATTGCTTGATAATCTTACTTGTGTTTGTATACATTCACAAGTCTCCAATTCAACTTACTAAGCTGTAGTTGCTCATACCCATATAGATCCTTTTGGAGACCCTGATTTCTAAATACTTTGAGTAATATGCCGACCTACAATTATCCAGACATTAGTTCTTTTGAAGCCTGGGGTGTGAGGATCAATTCACCTAGTGGTTAATGTATATCTAAAGTCTCCTTAGTAGCTTAAGATTGAAAGACTGATAATTGATATGTAAATTAGCTGACTGTTACGTCGATGTAGAATTTCCTAGAAAGTTTTGTAGAATGTACATGTAATTATATATGTTGACTTAAAGTTCTTGATAATTACTGTAACTTTAAATAAACTCTTAATTAAATTGTTTACTTCAAAGTAAGGAGTTGTCGATGCCTTATGTAGATCATGTTTATGGTACTGTGAGGCTAGTTACTGTTATACAATGGTTTACACGACAGGATTGTTGTAACTCTGTGATTTTGAGGCATAACAAAAATTGGGGTACCTCTAGATTCAAATGAACCAAGAGGATGAATGGAAAACTATTTTTAAGACCCGACATAGCTTGTACGAGTGGATGGTCATGCATTTCGGATTGTCAAACGCCACAAGCACTTTTATGAGACTGATGAATCATGTTTTAAGGGATCTGATTTGGTAGTTTATCGTTGTTTACTTTAACAACATCTTTATCTATAGTACCGACCTCGTAATGTATACCGACCATTTTTGTGATATTTTTAATGTCCTCCGAGTAGAGAGATTGTTTAGAAACATGAAGAAACATTGTTTCTGTCAGGAAAAAGTAATCTTGTTAGGTTATGTAGTTGGTGGAGAGGGATTGAGAGTTAATGAAGAGAAGGTATAAGCCATTGCTGAGTGGACGACCCTAACCTCTTATATAGAGGTAAGGAGTTTTCACGAATTGACATCATTTTACTAACGCTTTATCTAAGGATTCAACACCATAGTGGCACCTTTGACTGAGGTTACAAAGAAGAATGTAGAGTCTAAGTAAGAAGAGAAAGAGGAGAAGAGTTTTACCAAGGTAAAGGCAAGGTTGACTTCTACCCCAGTCTTAACTCTACCAAACTTTAACAAGGTATTTGAGCTTGAACGTGACATATCAGGTGTTAACATTAGAGCTGTGCTAATGCAAGAAAGCCAATCTATCGCCTATCATAGCGAGAAGCTCAGAGGAATGCAATTAAACTATTCTATATATGACAAAGAGTTTTTAGCTCTAATCTAAGCTCTTCGTATATGGCAGCATTATCTTCTGCCAAAGGAATTTGTCATATATATAGATCATGAGTCCTTGAGATATCTACGAAGCTAATAAAAGCTTTCCAAAAATCAAGCTATCCAAAAGTCAAGCTAATAGGAACCAAACTACTAATCAGTACCTCTTGCCATCCCCAAACTAACGGCCAAACAGAGGTGGTCAACCACACACTAAGATCATTGCTCTAAGCTATAGTGGGAAAGAACTTGGTCAACTGGCACGTTTGCCTGCCTATGGTCAAATTTGCTTACAACAGGACAGTACATGTTACTACTGGTCGTACCCCCATTTGAGGTCGTCTATGGTTTTAACCTCGAACTACCCCTTGATCACACTCCCATGCTGCTACCTGACCATGAAGATGTAGAGGCAAGGATAATAACTCAGTCCATCCAACAAATCTATCAAAGAGTCGCCCAGCAAATTGATCGAATCACCAAAAAACTAAAGGAGAAAGGTAAAGGAAGGAAGACCAAGTAGTTTCAGCGTAGTGACCAAGTATGGCTACACTTAAGTAAAAAAAGATTCCCTAGCAAGAGGAAGAACAAATTGGCTGCAAAAACTGAAGGACCATTTAAGATACTCCAAAAGGTAAATGACAATGTATACCAACTAAAACTTCCTAAAGACTTCGAAGTGTCAGACATTTTAATATTGCTGACCTCAACCCTTATTGACCCGAGGAGAACTTGGATGAGGACCAAATATACTTAATCCTAAATCTCAATCAGCTCGACAAGGATGATAGAAATCAGACCATTGACTTAAGCCCAAGCCCGATCCGAAAGATTGGAAAGCATAGCCAGGCGAATTCTATCTTTACGTCCCACCATTGAGGAGTTTGAGCTGCTACAATCTATCGACCTAATGCCCTAGCTGAGCCCAACCCTCTTGTACTCATCGATGGTCTCCAACTACTGGCTCAAGCTACACTCACACAGTAACTTGGACCATCTACTCAACTGACATAAATTCGAGTTGTACCAAATACATATAAGCTAAATTCACCTCAAAAGAATCATCTACTCTGCTCAATACAGCTGACCTACCACATCTACTCAGTAATCACCAACTAAAAGCCACTCATCCACAAAGAGCTACATGTCCGAGCAAACATATAACAAAATCCTCTATACAAGATACCTATTTTTACTGTATTTTCATTTATACCCTTTGGATATTCGTTGTATCATACTTATTTCGTTCATTACCCTTTTAGTCTGTTCTATCTTAAGTAGGATACCCTGACATTCGAGTATAAATACTCACTGTAAATATAGCCATAGGGATCATCATCATACTTCAAAATATTAAAAATACTTCCTCTTGTGAACATTTCTTTTTGCTAGCTTGTTTACTTTACTCTTATGCTAACCCGTAAGCAAGGCTAGGTGGCGAATACCCTCATCGAACCATTTTGTGGGTCATATCAAGTTGTGCCACTAATTCTTGGAAGTTTCCTGGTGTATTATATCCTTAGAGCTGTTCAAGGGATTACTTATTTACTTTTCTTGTTTTCGCGCAGTTCCCATTTAGTTCTTCAAGCTTTCTACAAGTTTAAACCTACCCTTAAAATCGGCCTTGTCAGTTCTTAAACTGATTCGTATCAAGCGTTGCCCTTGGTTCAAAAGGCATGGCTTTCGGTATGTCTCTAGATGGGGCTCCCACTAGCTCAGCTAACTAATAAGCAATTCTTTCAAGAGAGAAGCAGGCTAAGCCCTATGGGTAGGCATCTCCCACAATGCAAGTTGTATTATTCGCCACTACCCAAGAAGCAAAATATTTGAGAGACTAAGCTAAAAATACATGCATAGATAGTGGTCTAATAACAACAATGACTAACAACAGAAGCTCGAGAAAGAGCCATACGATGATTCCTTGAGAAGTGAGTGGCTACCTATTAGAGCTTTGACCAACCACCACTGGTTAATTTCGCTTTAGGGACACCCCTTACTCCACCATTATTATAGGAGTATGGGGTTCAAGATAAAGAAAGATCAAGGCATCATTTACTTATATATGTTTTTATGCCATTAGCTATTCTATTGATTCTTCTCTAAATAGGAACCATCAATTTACAAATCTTATTAACCATAGAATTTAGTGAGTAGTGCCAAATCTTTCTATGGATTGCTTCTTTCGTCGTCAAAGTTCCTATGGTACTAGTTTATGTTTGGTTACCTGAAACTTATGTAGAGGCACCTACAGCAGGATCCATCATCTTGGTAAGAATTCCTTTAAAATTGGGAACCTACAGCTTTTTAAGATTTTCAATACCCATGTTTTCCGAAGAGAGACTTTGTTCCACTTCATTCATCTATACTCTTAGAGCAATTGCGATAATGTATACTTCCTTAACCACTTTAAGACAATTGATCTTAAGAAGATCATTGCTTACTCCTCGATAGCTCATATGAATCTGATGACTATTGGTATGTTTAGTTAGACGGCAGCTGTTAGGTCACCTATTTTGAGTTATGGACACATAAAGCCAAAGTATGTGTGCCGGGCATGCAACCCATCAACCTACTAGCAATGGGGGAGAAAACATAGCATGTCGTAACACAAGCGTAATTCGAGGCATAAAAAAAACACAATTAATATTCCAAAAACAAAAGCCCCTTAGTGCCCTAAGACGGGAGTGGGGCATAGTCCTACGCGTAGGTAATAGCAGCACCACTGGCTTTACGAAGTAAGAATTGTATCTTTTAGCTAACTGTCCTAATTTATTGGTGAATAAGAATTCAAAGGCTATAATAAGCACTTCTAGTTGCTTTACTAGATTTCTGATTATTATGGCGGCTATCTATGTTGGCGTAACGGAATTGAAATGAATGAAAAGCAATATAAATGCGCTATTTTCAAATCAATTGATAGATTGCTTGATCTATTCTTAATAGATCGAAAGAGTAGGAATAAATAGATAGAGAGAAAATCTCTCAATAATAAGATAGTTTTATTATAGACCAAATAAGGTTGCAGGCAAACCTAAACTGTCGGAGCGGACATTCTAAAATGAAACTTCGGAATTATCTAGGGGTTAATATTAAAAAATCTAAAATTGAAAAGCCTAACAAAAGCAACCTTTATCGGCTCGGTTTTGAATTGAATTTTGCTTCATTTTTTGTTTTATATTTGAAGGGGTTCCATCTATAAGTAAGAGCATGAACATAAAAGCCAATGCTCGAGATAATCTTTTAATGTTAATGAGCAAAAACGAAGTGGAGCATCAATTTATTATGGGATCCTTGTTTCGTATTTATTCGATGAATTTGCTATGATGACGAGGAGTCACAAGAGCAAGTTGCTTACATGTTTGATGTTGTTAATAATGTTCTGGCACTAATTTATGCATTCATATACTTTAGATATTTGAATAGGGAAAAGCAAAAATTGCAAAAAAAAAAAAAAAAAATTTACAAAAATGCGATATCCGAAAAAATTATCCCAAAAATGCTATATTTGAAATCGTCTCTTGAAGAGGCGATTTCAATTTGCACTTTCCATGGCCATAAATCTATGCTGACCCTTCTCCTTCCTCATTTGGATGCGATCAGTTCTTTAAAAACTCTCTCTCTCTTCAACCATCTAAAAAAACCCTCTACTAAATTAGTAATTTAGGTCCCTTTTTTATGTAATTTGATATTATGGGAAGTTTTTTGAAAACGGGAAGACAATTGATGCACTATCATTATTTTCTCTCTCTAGATGTCAGAATAGGAAAATGTATAATTTTTACTCATTTTGATTCGTTTTAAGGATATATTTTTTGAAAAAATAGTATTATGACTTAATACATAATGATACATTGTTGTATACTGATAATTTATGGGATAAGTGTGTACGTTTGTATATGATATATTATTTTAAACTTTACTACAAAAATGTATGATTTTTACTCATTTTGATTTGTTTTAAGTATACGTTTTTCAAAGAAATAATATTATGACTTAATACATAATGGTACATTATTGTATACTGGTAATTTTATAATCGGTTTGATTCATATTAAGTATGTGATATGTTATTTAAAAAAAATTATACTAATTATTGTAAATTATAATGTATATATAATGATATTACTAAGAAATTAGTTGTAAATTATACCCATTAGCTTCCATAATATTAGCTGTGAAAAGAAATTAATGGTACAACAAATAATATAAATATTATTATTTACTAATATTTTATGCAATAAGACTCATTAGCTTTCATAATATTAGCTGTAAAAAAAAAAATTAATTTCTACTAACATAAGGTAGTAATTGTACACGCACATGTTGAAGTTTATGTAGCTGATATAGTAAACAATTATACAATGGATAATATACAAGATGGGGTATTGTATGATAAATACTCAAGAACAGTAGTCAGAGTTCCATTTGAGGCCACGTATGACCAGGTAGTTGGAATGATACGTAATCGGCTTCAAGTTGACATGATAACACACTGAATCAAGTTGATTCATAGATGCCTCTTCATAGGCGAGACTAAGGATATTGTAACAACCCGAAGTAACAGAGTCATAACAACCCCACTATGTAAACTATTCTAAGATAAAAGTTACTCTTACAACCGTTATCCTAGACTTGATCTACACAAGGTGTCCACGACTAACCCACTTTGAAGTAAACAGTTTGTAATTTAAATAAATCATTTACCTAAGAAAGTGAGAAAATATATATATATACACTATAATTCAGTTATTGTAATTAATGTTTATAATGTTTAACGGTAATATATTTCCTAGTTATTACATTATTCAAAAATGAAAAATTCTAAAATAAAAGCATAGACCTTAAAAATATATGTTTGTTCTTCAAAAGTTTTTCCTCACTCTTCGAGATCTAGCAGTTACTAGCTTCAGAGTAGTTATAAGCTACTTCAGAGTAGTTGTAAGTTGCTTCAGAGTAGTTGTAAGCTACTTCTTAGCCAGCATTTGCACGACGTCTATAGGGATGTGAGCAACCACAACTTAGTAAGTTAGGATAGAGGACTTAAGACTATACCATAAACATAACAAGGTTATGAACCAACTTATTAGGTATAATACATGTTCAAGCAAATACCATCGTACGACGTTGTCTGGCTCGTCGTGAGATTAGAGAAATTATGCCCGCTCTAATCCGGGTTGAGGAGTTGCCGTTAATGCAACAGCTCACGATTATACTCAGGCTTGTACAATAGAGACACCGCTCCTCCCGCAACTACCTTCAAATCATTGACTTCACCCTCGTTGCGACCTCCTCTCCTATCACTTAGTTCAACTAAAGATAAAGAAGGGACCATTATACAATCTTGCATTATCTCTTTCGAAGAGGTCGGAATTTAGCTGGAGAATCCAAGGTTTCCCTTAATGGGTTACCATGCAGGTCCAGTTATGATTATAGGTCATATGTTTGATTAGGTTTAGTTTAGGGTGATCAATCATTTCATACAAATCATACAATACAAACCAGAACCACTCATAATCAAGCACATGCACACAACCAATTATCTAACAAGCACAACCAAGTATAATTTTAAGCCTCCAAAATACAGTAACGTATTAATCCCAACTTAGTTGGACTCCTTGTTCACTCATTCGAGGTCCAACTCACTCAGGTTATCGCCAATCATCCTTATAACATAAACGTAGTTTCAGTTTTTCATATAACTATTATAAGTTGGTTTTATCCTATAACGCTTATTATTATGTTTTGTTTAGGGTTTAATATATCCAGTTATCTAGGTTTTCAAATCTTTTACAATTATTCTAGGTTTAGGGTTAAGTTCGGGTTTGGTTTTCACATCGATTTCTAGCTTAGGTTCTAGTTCGATTTCTAAGTACTGTTGTATACCCGAACCTTAGAAATTCGTTTCAACTCATAATATGAAATTAATCACATTACTTTCAGGTATCCTAAATATCATCATTACCCCTAATTAATTTTTTATTCCACCCGGTACACTTAAATCCGTATTAGTATACAAAATTTACTCTTGATGTGAAAAATTTTTACATTTTTCATATAATTATATAAATTTAAGTTTCTTATCAGATTTATTATATATCCCTATTATTTATATAATATCAATTTTTATCTTAATATTTTCTATTTATTATATTTCCAATAATTATGTATTATGTACTATTACTTATTATGTACATAATATACATCTAATATTTTTATTACTCTAATTACCATCTTCCAGCATCAATTATCATTTCAAAATGTATAAATTCATCCTAAATCAGATTTTTACACCTAATTACTCTAATTTACAAAATTAACTTAAAATTTACTATTTTTCCCTATTACTTATTTACTACATAATTAACCTAATAATTACATTTAACACCCTAAATGCTACAAGTATCCTACTTCATCAGATTTCAACATTCTAAAACATATAATTATACACTAAATTATTAATTAATTATTTAATTACTTACTTAACCTTAAATTACCCATTTTATACCTCATTTTAAGGCCTAAAAATTATTTAAAAATTTCAAAAATTAATTTTTGAAAATGAGCTTCATAGCACTATTCTATATCATCTAATTAGTCTACACAAAAATTTTGGACTCAAAACTACACTCCTAAGGTCATTTATTTATAAACCGAAACATGCTCAGTTTTGCATAATTTCTTAAGGACAATATATTACAAGACATATTTTCATCAAAATAATATTTTTACAAAAAATAAATAAATAAATATTTCAAAATAAAAAAATTCATAATTTTTTAAGAATATTTACTATTTTTACAAAATTACACAAAATCGGGTTGGAAATCGAACTCACCGATTTGGGTAGCTCCAGCCACAGCCGGTGGCCATGGGTATGTCGACCCACCTGGGCGCTACCACCACCATGTGGTGGTTGTGGCCGTCCACTCCCACTGCTCATCGGGTCTGGGTTCTCCTTAGAAACCCTAACTGTACAGATTTTTTGTAATTTTTTCTAAATCCCTAATTTACTCTCAATTTTGCCTCTCTTTATTTTTCTAAACTTCCTGACATCCAAAATAAGCTTTTGAAAAATTTGGAATATTTATAGAGCTTTAGGGAAATTATTGTGTACTAATTTGATTAGACAATTATCTTATTTTCTTCCAATTTGACTTTTGTGTTGTTCTAATTTAATTGGCTAATTTTTTTCTTATTTTCCCCAACTGCCACAACCCAAATCTGGATGATTCGTTTTTATTTTTATTTATATTTCCTTAATTAATTATGAATTTTATTTAATTATTTAGTATTATTTTAGCACATTTCGCATATTTTAAGTAATTACACGTATTTCTACCTACATGTAAATTCATGTATAGTAAAATAAATATTCCTAAATATTATTTAGGTCATTCTATGATTTTTAGTATACATGTAATTTATTTCTAGCGATTCGTTAATTATCAGAATACAGTTTACGTATTTTCGATAAATAACCAGTTGTATACTTGAAATTTGAAATTTTTATATTCTTCTATTATATTGCTTATTTTCTTAAATTCGAACTTACGAGATCATTTTTACTAATATTTCTGGCTTTATTTATAATTTAGGCTTAATTGGATCTTTCAGCCAATCGAAATCCTAAGTGACTAGCTGTGAAGCTTACAGATATATTCTGTGCCAACCCTATTAGCAATGATTACAATGTGTAACAGTTGATGGCTTCCTCAGTAGGGCGTGATGGAGTTAACGGTTCTATAGAAATATATATTGAAATTTACAAAGTGAACCCACCATCGATAGTCCCTATCATAGTTGAAGATGATATCGAACGGTACAGCAATGATATTGGACTGCAAGTTGAAATCAAGGAGTTCAAATCTTGAGTGGTCCTACGGAGGAATGTACAGGGTATCAGTCGCATGTCCAGTAAACCTAATGTCTTGATCACCAATGAGTCAAATAGAGATACTGATGCAGAGAATGAACTGGCATTCGCTGACAATGATGAAGATTTTGATGATATAAATTGTAATATGGACGTTAGCTTGAGTGAATGTTAGTTGCAAGAAGTGGAAGAAGCATAAGGGTCATGTGGACGGAACAATTGGAGGCATGGGTTATCAACATCTGTGGACGTAATAGAGATGTTAGAACCTATGCCTTTCTATACGTCAAGTGTAGGGAATAGATTAGTGGCAGATGATAGTATAAGTGATAGTAAATGGAGCTTTAACAATGACTTAAAGGTGGCCATGCGGTTCAAGAGTAAAAAACATCTACAAATATTTGTGAGGCTGTATCATGTTATAAACCACCATGACTTCATCATAAAGGAGTTCGAACCAACATTATAGTCTATCAGATGCGTTGATTGGGAAAAGGGCTAAAGGTGGAGACTCCAAGCTTGTAAGAAGCAACATGTAGGATGCTTTATGATAACCAGGTTCATGGGTCCACACACGTGCCTCAATCCTACAATTAAATAAAACCACTCGAAATTGAACTCAAGCATGCTATCCTACTTTCTAATTAAGGATGTTCAAGAGTCACTAAGCATTAAGGTAAGACACTTAGAGGCAACTATTTACAGTTATACTATCCACATCAAGAGAATTAGGGAAGCAAAGCACAAAGCAATTGAATAAGTTTACGGTAAGTTAGAAGAATCGTATGCGGTGTTCCCATATCTACTAAATGTGATTCGAGCGGCTAATCCTAATACTATGGTAGAGTGAAAATGGCGAGACAGTGATATTACCGTATATGTGTTCTTTGATAGAGTCTTCTACGCATTCAAACTGTACATTAAGACGTTTATACATTGCAAACCTATAGTTATGATTGACGAAACATTCCTATATGAGAAGTACAAGCATAAACCGCTGATTGCAATAGGAGTTGATAATCAGAATCACATAATCCCACTTGATTTCGCCTTAGTTGATGAAGAATTTTTTGATAGCTGGAGGTAGTTCATAACATACGTATTCACGCATGTTATAAAAGATAGTCTCGATATATGTTTGATTTTAGATCATCATGCCAATATCCAATCTGTAGTATAGGGTGAGAATGTAATATGGCCAAGGGGTTGGCCTTGGCAATAGTGTATTCAATACGTCGCTAGTAACTTCAACACTCTAACCAAGAACAAAGAATACAAAGAGATGATAAAGAAGGCTACTTATTAGTTATAACCTTGAAAGTTTTGTGCTTACTATGATAAGGCCAAGACTATGAGCCCCCATTCTAGAGCTTACTTTAGAGGCCTACATCCTAAAATGTGAACGTTGGCGTATGATGATGGAGCTTAGTTTGGTCATGGGATGACCAACATTGCAGAAAGCTATAACAGTGCTTTGCATGATGCTAGAAACTTGCCAGTCACGGCACTATTTAAGAAAACTTTCTACAACTGCAATGATTACTTCAATAAATGTAGCATCGAGTTAGCAGAGCAAATGGGCATCGACAAAGTGTTGACCAAATTCGCGGAGAGAAAGTTTGATAAGTGGCGAAAATTGGCCAGTGGTCACCGAATCGCGATTTTTTACTACAATGAGCAAATATTCAAGATCATAACAACACCCAGACTAACGACATAGGGGTAAAAAGAAGAGAACAACCACACAGTAACCCTTAAGACTACACAATGTACTTGCAATAAGTAACAAACATACAAAATTTCATACTTACACGTTATAGCTGTTATGGGAAACATGAGCATGGATTATACTATACATATTGGGTATTCGTATACGATGCAAAATCAGCTATTTGTATACGTGCGTTCCTTCATACCCTGTGCCAACAAGTTTAGTTGGTCAAATCTTGACATTCCTTTGTAGTATCTCGTTACAACATCAAACAGGGTTAAGAATCCAAATAGGCTACAAGAGAAATGATTCCAAAATAAGATGGACATCTACGAGGGACCATTAACTTATACATGTAGACTATACGTTAGGGATGGACATAATAGGAGAAGATGTCCATAGTGAGGAACCAACGTCGAGTAGATTAGTTGGTAGTTCACTTATTGAATGTGAAAATACCCGTGATAATATTTATTGATTATATATATAGCAATGTATTTAAGGAGTGGTTATTTTTTCTAACTTTTTGTTTTTATCATATGTGTTTTTTAGTAAGCTTACAGCTTTTCTTTCCTCTTTTATACTTACAGGACCAGATGAATGTAGGATCGGCAGATAGGTCAATACTTCACTTGTAGTCATCCCATAGATTTGAGCTAATATAGGATAATCAGGTAAGGAATAGTAAACGGAAAACATATTTGTAATTTGTTCCATTTACTATACTGATTGTAGTAATATTTCTTCTTCCTTGGTTACAAGAAAACTACTAACTTAGGTACAACAGACGTGATGCGATATTTAGGTATCAGGATGGCCAAGAAATCTTAATAGATCTACATATGATCCCGTATCTTGAGCAATCAGGCTTAATTGGTGCGTATTAGGTTCCCTTCATATAGTTGGATTAGCACTTGATTATCGCCTTAACTGAGTACTGGAAGGAGGAGACACATACGTTTCACTTCCACACTAGTAAGATGACGGTAACGTTACAAGATGTATCTTTGCTCATAGGTCTGCTAGCCGATGGCGATGTAGTTATTGAAGTGATGGCTTTTATTGGGTGAGCCAAGATATGTCATCGCTTATTAGGAATTCGCCCACTAGAGAGTGCCTTAAAGGGAGCTAGATTGAAGTTGTTGTAGTTGAAGGATAACTTCACCAATTTATCTTTTCATGCATATAAGGAGACAATGCAACACTTCACGAGGGCACATATCATGTAATTAATAGGGGGTATGCTGTTCTAAGACAAGTCTAATAATACCGTATACCTGATGTTCCTCCCTCTCTTATTGGACCTCGCTATGACCAGGCGATATGTATGGGGAGCAACTTACTTAACAGGACTATACAACTAGTTGTGTTTGACTTCTGGGGCTAACGCAGGAGAGATTAGTAGTTCATTGGTGATTTTGCAGGCATGGGTATGGAAGCATTTCTTACACATCGCCCCCATACGTTGCTAGATTACAACAGCTGTTGATGGTTGACCACTTATGAGTCGATGGGAGGCGAACTTTAACGTTACTAAACTGCCCACGCATGTAGTTAGATAGTATAGAGATGCATTCGATCACTAACGTTTGGAGCAGGTGCATATTTACCAAAATCATTCTCCTTATTCATTTAGTAACTGTTACTTTTTTCATCCTCATTGTTAATCATCAATTCAAGTTGTTTAGATTTCATACCACCACGATAATGTTGCCAGATTGCCAGCTTATTGTCGGTATGGAAGTGACACATAGTTAACTCGTATACCACTTATATGTTTCTACATCGTAGATGCACTATCCCAACTACATAACTCGACAATTTGGTAGGATACAGGAGATCCCAACCCACCTTGATACGGGACGTGCCCTGCATGATATCAACCTAAGGGGCAGGATAGAGATAAATTAGATGACCCACCATGTAGCTTAGATAGCACAATGGGAGAATCACCAAAATCAGATAGCTCAAGTTCGACCATCACCTAGTGTACATCCTAGCTATGTCCCTTAGTACCAATAAGTTACCCATAGATATATCGGCCGATCTGAGGCTTTTGGATGTATATGGTACATACGGTTGCTTTTTTGTTTATACTTTTATTTTTCAATTTATATACAACTCAAACTTTTGCGTCCGAAATGCATACGGACTTCATACATAGAATGTCACACATATCATATGAGGACATATTATTTGAGCAATATCAGGTAGATGACATCATCCGGGGGATTATTGGGGTCCACCTAAGTGACTTAACTCTATTCAGTCCAGATGTCAACGAAGACGACTCTCCATCGGATGAGCTACAGAGAGGTAGGGGTGGTAGGGCACATGGTCGTCGTCAAGTTAAGGGTCGAGGATATGGATAGCCTAATGTGAAGATTCGCGACGATGCTTCTTTTCTACACTTTTCGCCGCCAACAGCTTTTGGACCACCTGAATTTGAGTTCTACAGGCCATTCCTTAGGGAGAGCTTCGATGATCCTACGTATCATACTTCTGTCACAAATCACACAACTAGATGCAACTCAGATGACTCAACCACAAGACAACGCAAAACCTCGGGATGCTCAACCATTGCCTCGACGACAATGCCAACGTCATTAGCTTTGTATATGTCACTTCTGATTTACTTTCTTTATTTTTGAAACATTATTTAGCTATTTCCACAGTTTATTTATATTTCGTTCAATTGTTTCATTTCTTCATAATTTAAAGTTATTTACAGTTTTCAATATCGATTCAAAACACGTATTTGTATAGACAAAACCGAACATCTCATAAATAAATAACCGGATATAATTTCACTAATTGACTAAAAAAGTAATTGTCTACTAAACATCACGTTTTGAATACGTTTTCAACTAAAATCGTGCATGGGGCTCTACTAAATTTAAGGTAATGCAGCTTTCAACTGCAATCGCATATAGGTTTGACTATATTTAAAGTGAAGGGGTAGATAAAAATGTAAAATGTAAATGTATTAAAATAATTTATACTGAAATCGGCTGTTGAGTAAAAGTATAAAATTTGTACTTAAATTTCCTCTTGAAGAGGCAATTTTAGTTTGTAAGGTGATTTCAATATGGTTTAAAATCGCTTCTTAAAAAAGGTCATTTCAGTACGAATTAAAATCATCTCCTCAATAGGTGATTTTAGGTACGATATTTTTTAGATTATTTTCCCATATGCCGTATTTTTATTTATTTATTTGCTTTTTTTTTTTGTCCTTTTCCCTACTTGAACACATACAAACGTAACTTTTTTAATCATTATTTTTGCATAAAATAATTAATTAAGGTAAATTACAGTAATTCCTCTTAAACCAAATTTCTAAAATACCATATTTACCTGCCTTCAAAGATGCTAATACTGTAAAATTTCTTGCCAATGTAATACCAAGTTGGTCTTTTTTGTAATATTTTTCACGTGTTTTCATTATCTGATTTTTTTTTTTTTTTGGCTTATTTGTATTTTGGCGGTTATTATGAATCGAATGAGATGATGAATCAACCAAAAAATATAACTAAAGGAACAGCACAAGTGACGGGTGTGCCTAAAAAACAGAAAAAGATCATTTAATATTAATGTAAAATAATTATAAATTTGGTTGTTGATTATATGATTATAAAACAAGTGCGAGAATAATTTTGTGCTTGCTTTATGAGAAACTACCATTATCCTTCACTATACTTGCAATTTATCCATTTTTCCCAAATATTGGCTTTTAAAAAATGTATAATATAGGTAAAACGATATGGACTTGCTTAGCCATTTTTAGCTTAATAATATAGATAATAATTGTATATGGTGCCAAATATTAATTTCATATTGCATTTAATTTGTTATGTTAATATTTTTAAGGAATATAAATGCATTATTTTAGAAAGTTACGGACCGTTAACTTAGAGCTAGTAGAGAGGAAACGTAATTAATCGTTCCATAATAATCATTTATTACCTTGTTTACTTGGAAAAATAATGAGAGAATTGTATTTTCTAAGCTTTTCTATTCCTATTCCATTGGGAAAAAATATTGTCTAACCAAAAGGTGAAATTTTTTATTCCTTCTATATAGAAAACAAGAAGTTCAAATATTATGACCATTAAATCTGCATTAAAATAACTAAATAAATTTTAGTTATTTTCTAAAATAACTAAATGTGCAAACTGATAATTTTATTCATATTCTCAACTTAATACCATAATTTATAAAATAAAGTAAATATTAGAATAAATATTCCTTACAATAAAAAATTACACAAGGTAAACAATCAAACAGAAATCCATGATGTATTCATAGTAATATTCTTTCTCGGTACATAACTTTTCTATTTCTTCTCTGTTCAATTACGTCCAAGTACACGAGGTGTTAGAATATCTTTATAGTTCAAATAGTTTATACAAGAATAGAAGAGCAATTTTTCTTGGTGCAAACAAAAGGCAAAGACTACTAATTCTACTAAAATTGTACTATAAACGATTGAATGATTTCGAACCAAACAAAACCGAAAAAATGGGTTTGGGCGTAAAATTTCCATAGTTTTGATTAGGTTTTGGTTTGAAATATTTAAAACCGAAACTTTCAGGTATGTCTATACATACATTCAACCTAAACCCAACAGATCCATGTCAAGCTCTCCAATTTTTAACTCCACCACCGTAGTAGCATGTGCATGACATAAACAATACGGATATTCCGAAAAACCTTGTTTACATTGATCCTGCAAGCATCATTTTCCAACTTGAAGCGGTCCACGAAGATAAATTATAAAGGAACTTTTTAACCATTGTGGACAGTCAACATACTAGTTGAAGACAACAATAGTCCCGAGAAAGTTGTTCTTGATTCCTTTACGATTCTCACATAATAATCTACGCTCAAACTGTGTTTCCATACGCTCTGCTTACAGTAACTACTAAACTCCGTCACGTACAGCTGTTACATGTAAACTCTCTGATGTTCAGAAGCAAATAGTCTCTGATGAGATGACACATTAAGCATGATAGAGAGATTCTCCAATCCACAAACAAATTTTGCGTGCTCATACATTATGTGATTTATATTTATATTCATATATATATATATATGTGTGTGTGTGTGGATGTGGATATCTTCTTTTTAGGAGAAGAAAACCCACCAACATGCTGTGATATGACCACTGCAGCTGGAATAGCTAAAGTTGCATTTATTGATTATCATGCAATATATTCATTTATGTAAGTGTAGGGAATATGTCAGATTCAACTTCAAAAGTCATCAACACTTCGGAACAGCCCCACTTAAAATAAATATGAGATAAACCCAAACGCGTCTTCTTTCATTTTATCAACCTCGACTGTATCATATTACACAACCCTAGCTAGACGGGCTTGTTTTCCGAAAATAGCCAAAAAAAGAAGAGGGTTTCTTTGCGACACAGGGAACGGTTCGGGTCTCTAAATCAGAAAACCGCCTGCTGATTCACAGACCTAAAACAGACCTGTAGGATTGGGTCTGAATCGCCCGACCTAGTGGGTTCATAGGTCTAGAGTGTTTTATTGTGTTAAAACCATGTATCCATTGGATTGAAGATGGTTTTAATAGAAATATTTTTAAAAAATTATAATAAGATAAAGAAATAAAAAATATAATTGAATGATATTGGAAATCTAAATTAGAGATAAATGATCTCTTATTCATAGCATTAAATTTGCTACAATAAATAATAGAAAAAATGAATATACCTTTAGAACATGTCTAACTATATATAAACTTAAAGGAAAATCCCATTCCTTACCCAACCTCATTGTTGGGCTTACCTTTCGTGAAGAAGCACTCTTACCAACTTCTTTGGACTCTACATGCAAATGGATCTTCTTCTAAAAGGGTGAGTAGCGTAGGATTGGTCCTCTATCAATTCTATGGGCAAAAGTTAAATATGCTCTAATCTTCAGCTTCCCAGCAAGCAACAAAGAAATTGAATATGAATCCCCCATTATAACATCCTAGATTTAAGACGTCATAAATCGCCACGTATTCCAAATTCTCTATTGACACGTCAAGCTATAAAAACACAACTCAAACCTTCAATCCCCCTATAAAACTGCATTATCCATAAATAATATTAAACCTCAAAAATAAAAGTGAACATCTCAAATCGAGTTTTTACAACTCTCAAATCAACTATAAAATTTTTTAGATAAAAACATGTTTAACAATAATCGAGTCTAAAATATAAATTTAAGTCCCCAGATTATATAACACTAACTTTCTCATATAGAACTCAGTAAGCTCGATCTTCATCATAGTAATAGTAGTATTCCTCACTCTTCCCATCATGATAATAATAGTATGTATCACCCTAGTCATCATATCCAGTATATTCATCTAACATACAATAGCACATGTGAAGCATGTAGTAAACAAATATACATACAATAGATCATTATCTTTGAATTTAGTCCTTTAAACAGCACATAAAGGTACTCGTGACCTTATCTACACAATATCAATAAATATATATACATAAATACTCAACACCGCATCAAAGGCTTCTTAATCTACTTTGGATCATTTCAATGGGCAACTCTACTAAGGACATCACCACCCATTAATCATTAAGGTACTCCTTAGAGTTTTGCCACCATCGGCCCCTAAGCCGAGCCATATACAAGCAACACTCAGCAATTAAGAGTTCAATATTAATTAGTCCATTTTAAATTTGCTATCATAGCAACCATAACCAACAAACATGTGTTACATACTTGAAGAACTTGATTCAAATTAAATAAGGCTATCAAAAGTAAGAGAGCTTGTAATAACAAGGAATACTAAGCTTAAAGTCTACATAAATTCTTTCTTAGATCCTTAAAGTAGTTAGTCTTACGTTATTAGATTGATTACAACTAACTTAAAGTGAAAACTTCAAAGGAAAATAATTCTTGAGGTTCACACCAAGAATCACAGCCATATTCTTTGATTATATTCCTTACTAGACTTTACATATGATGACTACGATCAGGATCATGCTTACGATATTGGACCGTGGTCTTTTCTAAACTCCAACTTCAATTATCATAGTTAGGATCATGCTCGTGATCATCTCGACTTCTTAACTCCTTCTCAAGATTACACCTAAAGCAAAACTCACAACTATAAGTGGTCCATGGTTAGAACCACGACCATATTTTTTACTGTATTCTTTTTATTTTTCAAAAACCGTTCCCCTTTCGATCCCTAACTCTCCAAACTCCAAACCCAATTTAATATCATAACTCGTACCATTATAAAATTCATTCCTTTCACTTTTCAACAACTATTTGCCCATTAATCATGAATTGTATCATACTTACTTGGACTTTTTGCAAAATCTTGTACAATCCTTGATTATTGCAACTCTACAACTGCTAAAAATCAATCGCACACAATAATTTGATTAAGACTCATCAAGAAACAAAATTCCTTGGTTATGACACTCATCTTTACCTTTAATTCTTCTTTTGCCGAAAAGTTTCCAATCAAAATTGACATCGCACCATAATTCTACATCCTAAACGACATTAGCTTCCTTATCCAATCATTGAAATCATAGAGAAACGAATGGATAGCATATCTTACCTTAGGGAATTGCGCAAGGTTACTTAGCCATTTGGAGAATAGCTCCTTCTTTTTGTTGTTAGTGTATAACTATGACAAATAGCAAAGAAGAGCTTTTGAAACTAGGTCAAAATTTGCAACCCTAAACTTTCGTAATTCCTGTTATACCCTCAACTTAATTTATGAATTTACAATACTGTTCGTCTTTATTTAATGAGTCTTTTTTGTTTTATTTTATAATTGTCTTGAATTTCCTAAGTATTACAACCATAGAAGGCATCAAGTTGGCAAAAGGTATAGGAACAAAAAGACTTGAAATCTTCTCTAACTACTAACTTATCATCTAACATGCAAAGGTGAGTATACTGTCAAAGATAAGGCAACGGTTAAATATTTGTAGACTACCACCAAGATAACCTAAGTCAAAAACTTAGGAAGCAAGTAGCCTCTCTAAGCTAATCTTCACCTTTTATGGTTTAGAAAAATTTCTAATTTGAACCATATAACTTAGTTTAAAGCTATTAAAAACCAAATCATATTTTTATGGTTTCTTAATTTGAAGGGAAAACCAAATCAAATCAAACCATGTTTACCTCTAGCAAACACTCTTGATTATGCAGTCAATATCATTCAATTCCATGATATTTTAAACATAGTAAAAGGATTTATTAATTCAATCCCAATTTCATTCTATTCTATTTTAAATTATTCTTACATACTAAGTAAGATATGATTTATGAGTTAAAAGAGAACAATAAAAGAAAAACAAGCCGTGACAAAAGCAATAATAATAAGGAAAGAGAATTAAGTGTTTTGGGAATTGAGGAAAAAGAAAAAGAAAAAGAAAAAAAAGGAGGTCGAGAATCGATCTTGGACTTCATATCAAAAAATTAACACATTTCCACTTTACCTCACGCTTTTTGTAGCAATGTTAGATAAAAGTTTTTATTTAAAAATGAAGTTATTAGAATTGTGCAAGTATAGACTCAAATCTAGACAACTTCCCACGTGCGTTGATACCGTTAATGGAAGCAGATTTTTAAATACATAGCTTTGAATCCCTTCGTAATGAATTGAGATAATAATATTTTTTTCCAAGACCTCAGCGGGGCAGCCACTCTTACTATGTTATTGTTCAATTACATTTAGCCTTTCTTTTTTTTTTTTTTTTCTTAGTTACACGCCCTTACTATGTATTGTAAAATAACATTTAGCCTCTTTTCTTTGTGTTAGTTACACTGAATAAAAAAAAAAAAAAAAAAAAAGAAAAGCCCTCCCCATAACTTTACGACCTAGGCTTATTTATGCTGATTTGACTAATGCATATATATTTATATACATATTAAACTTCTGATGAAATATTTACACCTATATTGCGTTTAATCGGCCTATGCATGCAACTAAAGTTCGACGTGATATGATATAAATGGCTTTTTGCTGCCAATCTTTTTTTCCGCCAAAATTTCAACTGCCCCTTAAGAACTTCTGTAAAACACGGGAAGCCGTCAAAGGAGATTGGAAAAGACTACATGAAAAGCCAACACTTTGGCACATAGAATGTGCTATTTCAAGCACTTCACTTCATTGCTTTTTTTATTTTATTTTATATATATATAGATATATATATGGGCGTTGTACACTTAAAAAAGGTGAATACTTAAACTAGAGAGACAAAACAGGCATGGGACCATCTTCTTTTGCTCCCCCCTTGTAACCAGGAATGCTGCCACACCATAAATTTATTTCTTTACTACTCAAATCATGGGCGTAAAAGTATGATTAGTGTTCAGTAACGGTGAGTTAAAAGCACTTTAACAGTGATTAGCATAGTGTTTACCAAGAACTAATTAAATTTCCTCAATGTTGTGTCGTGTCATACTGTACCCTATCACTGTGGCGAATCGTATCACAACTACAAATCATTTGAAAAACGGTCCCTATGCGTATACTATTCATGACCTGAAATTCTAGGAGGGTTTTAGGGAGTGATTAAATTAAAAACTAACACTGCGATCAAGAATGTCAATTATGGTTATAATAGTATGGAACATGTGTGGTGAAGGTACTACCAAGGAGAAAAATAATTATGCCTGTATTTCATCCACAAACACAAGAATTCAATTTACCTTGAAAACTGAAAAATTGGGCATGGTGAAAGCTCAATTCGTGCAGATGGGCTTGACTCCTTAGGCCCAATTTCCCTCATTACTTTGAAATGGATAGAAGAAAGAGGGCCCCCATGACTTCCACCAACGCCACCCAAGATTTTTAAAAATATGCCTAGCGATGGAGAAATCAAGCAGAAAACGAAGGATACCGAAACCAAAATGTTAGGTTTGCATATTTAAAGTGGATATCGAATTTTCCAAATGAGCATACTCGAGCTATTTTATAGCTTTCTTTTTTCCTTTGACACAAACGGCTCACCAGCAAAAACCTTATGCAGTAGCCTTTTTAGTTAAATTCGAGTTAGTTATGCCTTACACCCAGGCTAAACTGGAGGGCGGGCCTAGGGTGGAATGAAAATTTTTCTGAATATAGCAATTACCTTGTCAAAATTTAGCATTTTAGATTACTAGCCATCATCAAGAACCATAGTTTCTCTGGGAAACATAAAAATACAACAAAAAGTATAACTAGGAAAAGCATGTATTCGGAATTCGTAACAAAAGATCCATATGAAATATCAATGTAATTTAATTTTTTCTCCTCCCTTTGTCCATGGCACGTAGTCGCTATCCATATGAAATATCAATGAAGTTTAATTTTTCTTCTCTTTGCCCATAATAGATATGGACACGGGGGCAAGTTACACCGTGCCCCAACCACAAGCCACCCCACGAGTTCCATGACTAGGACTTAGCTGTGGGGGCAAGTCTTGATCTGTGAACCCATCAACCCACCAAGGGAAAAAAAAAAAAAAAAAAAAAAAGATAAAATGAAAAATTAAATTATAGTGATTTAATACGTACTCAGTACTGCTTTTGTTTTGTATGCATCATCTTTCATGAAAAGGAATTTTTGGTTCACTAATAATCTGGACTAACTTTTGACTTCCTTCATTTTTTGTACGATATCATTAGTATCACAGTGTAAGCAAGCTGGTTGTAGTTTTGTATATAAATTAAAAGAAAATATTTCTCTTCAACTTTATAAAAAAAAAAAAATTGGGGTAGACCTACTTTATTATTGGAATTGAAGCTATTGAATTTAAAAAGTATGAAATTAAAAATAGAAAGAATTTTAATTTAAGTTGGTTCGATGGATCCAAGATACGTGAACCAACTAGGGACAATTCGATTCCTATTTCTAGTCTAATAACCCCATGAACGTTGGTTCTTGGCGGTTGGAACCCCGTGATGGAATAGCCATTTAATCTTAATAATATATAGATCATCCTGCGGTGTAGACACTAATGTCACCCGCTGGTTACTCATGGTGGACATCCGTGGAATGTACCAACATACTTAAATCAGAGAAACCTACGAAAATGAGGATATTGCAGTCCTGTCCAGTAAACACTTTGGACCATCGTTTGTACTATCACTAAACGTTAGATCGAAAACCCAACTTTACCGTAGTTGTAGAAATTCAAATACTTGACGATCTAATTACATCAATAACATTTATAAAACTAAGAATGTCCACGTTATCTTATTATAAAATACAAGTCATGTAGAGGCACTTTAAAGAATTAGTAGGGCTATCTATATATACTCAAATTGTTCAATATCTTTTCAAGATAAACTTTTTGAAAAAAAAAAAAAAGAAACGAAAAGAAAAGAAATGATTTTTGCGGCCCTTCCGACATTACATGACCAACAAAAGTATCTACTTAAAATATTTCAACGAATTGAATATGAGTGGAATGAGGATAAGATAAGCTGCCCTACTTCCAACTTATTACAACATGAATTTGGACCACTGTTTTTGAGTGAGGAAGGGCAAGACTTGATAAGCATTTCCAGTGTATGAAGAATGAAACCCAGGACCGCCCTCTGAATGTCGGCCTCAAGTTCCCCGACTAGACAATTCCATAAAAGTCCATTTTTTGCCTTCGGCTATTACTGGTTGACAATGCTTGGCCCAAGGATAAATTTGGTTTGAAATCAACCAAGGGTGGCGTTCATTTCTACTAGTTCTAGAAAGCTATCGATCCCGGCTTCTCCCATCTTTCTTATCCCTCTCGCATACATTCTACTCCAAACGAGATTCAAGAGCAACTTAAGACTTCCAACCGATGAAAGGGGATAAGATTGCATATGGCTTTGGTCTTCCTTATTTCCATCTAAACTGAAACTATTTATTTGGAGAATAATAACCGATGGTTTACCAACTGCACAGAACCTAATTAATAGGCAGATTAAAGCAAATGCTGCTTGAAATACTATAATGTCAATTGTGCATGTAGTGAACGAAGATTTAAATAATGTATTTAGGAAATGTGTGGCAACTGAAGAAGTTTACAAAGATTGGGAAGGTGTTCTTTAGGAAGATGATAAGATATAGGGAAATCTTATTCTTTGGGTTAAATATAATTGTATTGTCAAGCGGAAGAAGCAAGAAGAGCATTATCCACCCGTGGCATTTTGGTTTGGATTCATGTTATGGTATTTGTGGATCAGGATAAATCAAAAGTTATATAATCCACAAGTAAAGGAGGAGGAGTTGAGACATGCAATAAGAAGACCTACTTATGAGTATTGTACTTATATGAGAAAACAAAAGAAACTAACTGAAACTGATTTGGTTAATATTAGATGGGAATATCCTCCACAATGGTGGATTAGTCTAAACACAGATGTTTCTTTACTAATGCATTCAAATGAAGCAGCCATTGCAGGAGTTTTGCAAGATGAACAGGCTAATTGGATTCTAGGATTTGGAAGAAAAATTCAACGTTCTGACATTACCACCATTGGGCTATGAGCAAATTTATGGGGGAGTACAATTATGTGTCCAAAATGGTTATTTGAATGCTGTGATATGTACCATCCATCAAATATATGCTTTAAATATTAAAATGTCATTTGTGCATGTAGGGCCCTTCTTTGTGAGTTGCATGATTGGCAAATTAAAGTGAAACCCAGGGAATGCAACAGGGTAGCTGATGGTTTAGCAAAGTATGGTTCATCAGCAGCAAGAAGATTGGCAACTTTTTGAACGGCCTCCAGAAGCTATGTCTTGTTTTTATGCCGGAGGATTTGCTAGGATATGGTACTTGTAGGAGAATCAAGTGTGTAATGGATAATGAACTTTATGCAATGTGGCCCCAAATGACTGTATATAGGGGTTACACTGTTTTGTTTATTTTATGATGATTTTACAAATTATTTGTAATATGCAGAACGGTATAATAGTTGAAATGCATCAAGACAATAAAAATTATAACAAATAGTTAGATATTTACTGTTCTTCCTTTTTTTTTTAATACTTTTTGCAAAAAGAACATTATTGATCAATCTAAGTAAGGCATCTAAAACCTATATTTGGTGGTCAGGATAAAGATCCAAATAAGATTATCATATCGTGTATTTGATGTAGGCCAAGGATATGGGGAATATGGATGGAGTAGTAGAGGGTTTTCGTAACATTGTTAACTATAATTTCTTGTGAAGCAACATGAAAACATCTTGCATATTGAAAATATTAAAAACACATTTCTTATCATTGTTTTATGTTTAGATTTTTTTTTTTTTAATTTCCTTTTGAGATGCACATCGCCAATTTGTGTTCCTCGAGTATTGTGTATGTCTTGGGATACATTTTTTATTTTAAATTATATTTTGAAATTTACGTAGATTGTATATGGATTATAGTTTTGTACATATAATATCTAATAGCTAGTGTGTTAATAATACATGTATAGTAGAGAAGTTGGGATTAATATATATAAACATATGTTACATACATAACAAACAACATACAATACTTATTCCACACGTAACCACAAATATATATCATTTTAAATAGAATTGAGATATATCCACCTGCATCCAAACACTTATTTGTGACACTACCAAACTAAAAATGGTATGTCTCAGAACCTCACTTCTTATCTGATCCCCCTTTACCCTATTTTACTAATTAGATCAGATAAGATTACATTAGAGTGATTTTCCAATAGCACCACAGGCGCACAGAAATACATCAAAACTCTTGAACGAAAAAGAAACGTAACTACGGTTCCTTCAGAAATGGTAAGATCTTTGGTGTAAGAAGAAGGGGTTATATAAGAAGCAAGCAAGATCCATGCAGTAAAATGCCTTGGAGCATGAGATATTAGTTAACAACAATGATGCTTATGCGGCAAAAGAAATGCTACTGTTGATTTATATCTTTTAAAGGAAAGGCTACACAATTCATATTTGACAGGCAATCATGTGATAGATGAGTTTCTTCGAAGTATCCAAAACCATAGAAATACAGAACTATACTCAACCATCTTTTAGAGCCTGGAAGTAGGATTTGTACCTCTGTGCTAGCCCAAACATACCAAAAGTGCCACCCGTGTGAAGCATAACTACCGCAGCACCACCTCCTGCTTCTTGCTCACACAGGGAAGTTGCCAATTCCCAGCTAGCCAGAGTGTAGATTGGGTCCACTAGAATACCAGTTTGCTGAGCTATTTGTCGGCATGCTTCTAATTCACCTTTCATGATATTGCCAAATCTACAATTAACATAAAATCAAAGAGGATCAATTGATCTTACCTACAAAAAAACTAAATAACATGTCAAAAGAACAAAATGAATGCTAGGTACTTATTATATATAGATAGAGTGACATGTGCAATGTTCCATGCTACTACCTTTAGGATGGCACGGGGAATTTTTCATAACCTATATAGCATGCAGCTTTCAAGAAGCTGGGGAAAAAACCGTAGCCCCAGAATTACAATTTAAGGACCATCCCTAGAATCTTTTAGTAAAACATACAACTACTTGGACTGTTTTACCCTTGCCTTCCAAGTAACAAACAAAAAGATGAATTCCAATTTCCACCACTAGGACAAAGAGTTCTAAAAAGAGAACCTAAACATCAGAACTACCGAGAAAAATTCATCCCACAGAGTTTTTGTCCACTTTTGTTTTTCCCCCTTATAAAAACAATAGAGTATTTAATTGCAGACAACATCAAAAGCCCCATATCTATCACTTGACAACAATTATTTCCTACTACATACATTTTTTGCAGGATGTGAGGCATTTTACACCATAATTTCTCAGACATTGACATTTAAGTAAAATTAGCAGTGAAAACATTGTCTGTAGTTCCATCTGAGCTTCACAGTGGCTCATTGGTTAATTTATATTCCAAATCAACAATGATTGCATGCCTGATAGAAGGTACTGATTAGAACTTCACATGCCAAATCATAATTGAATAATAATTGCAGCATGAGTAGCAAAATATTTTAGTTGTTACATACTTTCTCGGATGGCAGCGATCTACCCAATGCACAACTGCACCATCTAACTCGATCAATTTACATTCAAAATGAGAACCAAAATGCTTCTTGAAGTCAGATATAAGCCGTCTCTCTTGTTGCCTATAGTTATCTATTGTGTCAGCCAGCATCACAGCAGTGATCTCCCATGGCAGCCTGATAGGATGCAAGTGAAGTGACTGCTGATCTGAGCCACAAAGGTCAACAAAATGGGAAAAGTAGATATATTTGTTTGACAGAAAGTAAAAGTACGGTACATAAGATCACCCACCCTAAACATTTGGCTGCAAGTCCTAAACCAACAGCTGTAGTCCCTGTGCCTGCATCAACTACAAATTTTATGGTCCTATCCTTTCCCAGCAAGTGATTCTGGGCTAAGTAGAAAACTAGGCGCATGACACCTGAAATATATTACAGCAACAATAAGCTAATCAGTGTCTCCAATAAATGATGAAGGAATAAAGCCTGATGTTGCAATAATATTGAAAAGTATGCGCTGGAAAAGAATGGCAAGTTAACTGAAGACAAACTAAAATGCCCTTTTAATAAAGTCACCCTCAGGGCATGTACAGCTGATAAAGAAGGAAACAATTGTTACTATAAATGAATCAAATTATGAATCTGCTTTAGCCATAAGACACTATGAGGTAAATTTCATCTTGGACCAGAAATGTAAGGCACAAATTCTTCTGTCACATTTGGTATATGCAAATGGACCTAGAATGTGATCGCAATTTCAATTCCATTCCATTTCTCGTAATTGGAAGTGCTTTTAAAAGCCGGAATCTTAACTCTATGGAATTGGTGATTTTGACTTTAAAAGGGACTTTGATTTCTCTTTTGAGAAGGTAGAATCACAATTCTACTACATCTCTTTAGTGAGGTTTACCTAAATAACCTTTAACTTATCACATATACAAAGTAAATTGTTGGCATTTTTTAATAATACTCATATATACACATCCCATTCTACTCCAAATTTATTGCAACTAAAACATAATATTAAAATAGAAGCAATGATTCCGAGAATATTTTCAAACACTAGAATGGATTTGTCATTACATTTGCAGTTTTAATCCATTCCAATTTATTCAATTCCAGATAATTCTTACATACCAAATATGTTATATAAGAATATTAGACTGACATGATTACACTAGATAATTCTTACAAGAATGAACTCCTCATGTTGCTCATTCATATAGAAAGGCTCAAATTAAGATTACAGTATTCACCAAGAAGGAGGAAACAAAAAAATGTAAATCTAAATAAAAGCTGCTACACTGAAGCCAAAGGGAAGTTCGCAGTTACCCAGTAAAGCTGCAAAATCTCCTGCACCTTCATTGATAATTGCAACTCTCCATGGACAATTTTCTGGATCTCTGCGTGCAGCATTTTGAGCAAAATCTGAAGACACCTTAACTTCATTAATGAAAGGAGCTCCAATCATATCGCTCCAAGATACAATTTCTCCATATTTTCCAGCCACTAAATTTGCATGTGAGTTAAGCATGTCTTCTCTGTTGGAATATATAGATCTTGGCATATATGTGACATTTCCATATATTGTGGAGATAAGGTTGTAGCCAGTCAGAACGTCGGGCTGCTCTCCTCTTAAAAGTAAATGTGATTTTAGTCCTCTTTCTGCACATGAAACAGCTGCAGAACATGCAAATAAATAAGCACCATCAACTTGCTAATCTAGGAGAAGAAACAAGCAATTTTATGCTAGAACTAGTTTGGTCAAATTTTTGCCCATCCTAGCATCAACCATCACCTACCAACAGCAGCTGCATGAGCACTTTGACAACCGCCACATGTAACCTAGAAAATGTCCCCAATTGAACATACATGGATCAAAGGGATAGTGAGAAGGAAATCACTTTCATCTATGTGTGGAAAAAAAAATGCAAAAGCTATGAGAAAGAAAATTGTATGGTGGATTTTATGGCAAGGCAAGAAAGACTGATAATATTGCACAAGGATGGAAATTCAAGTCAGATAAACTTAACAAATAGTAACAAATAAGGAGGTCCAATTTCTCATATTGATGGGTCATCATTTTTTTTGGAAATATATGGGGACATTATTAACTCATGCATCAAACCAGCTTTCCAATATGAACCTCTTTGTCCTTGCAAAACCTCTATTTATATTCAAATAGTGAACACAATGCTAGTTAAAGCTCTTCCAATCTTCTTTCTCCAACATTGACTCCACCATGAAGCATAATATTGAATACAATGCTAGATTTAACCTCTATTTATCCCATTCAAGACTAAAGCACCTGAAGACGAGAATCTTTTCACAAGTATTAAACAGCAAAGTCAGTTAAATCTAGTATTACTAATCACAATGTTATGAACCTACATAGTTTCCTAAGAATTGCTCGATAGCTTTTCCAACAGCCCCATCTGAGTGATTGTACAGAATTTTCTCCTGCAGCTTCTACCATCTTCAGTGCAGTAACTTGGGAAGCAGTGTAGTTCACATTTTTGACAAAATAGCCATTGATCAATGGTAAGATAAAACTTTTGAGGATTCTCACAGCATAAAAGCACCTTTGTTTGAATGCTTCCTCTTTTCTTAGTTCAATTTACATGGATTTATGGAAAGATGATTCCATGCTTACCAATCTAAATTAAAACTCTGCAACAATTTTAACTTGAACTACAAGGAACGTATCTTAAAGTTATGGAAAGTGTGTGAATGTTATATTCAGATTTCATATCCTTACAAGTAGGCTAAAACATCAACCAGGTCAATGATACAGAATTAACCTAAAGGGAAAGTCAAGAAACCAAATGGATACTCAAATTCAAAACCTCTATCTTCTTTGCCGCGGCAACATAAATGTTTTCACTACCAACTTGTCCAAAAAATAATATTTTGCATCTGGCTTTTATATTTGTACTCCAACTACAATGAATAGAGCATTCTTTCTACTTGCTAAGCCAAGAACTAGACTTCCAATAAGCTTCTGTAGGATTTTTGAATGAGTTTCCATCTCAAAAAGGGAAGGTAGCCTTATCTTGATCTCTATATGTACATATCTCACCTCCATTTTGGTGACGGTATTATTTATATGGGAGACAGGTGGACTTTACTCATTTGAACTTCCAATTGCACGTTCAGCAGATTTAGTTGGTTTAAAACTCCTAATTAATTGCTCAGATGGTGGATCATGCTTAGTAGAAGAGAGGATATTATGTTTCTTGTCCTGATCTCTAGGGAGGATAAAATGTTTCTTGTCCTGATCTATAGGTGAACATATTCCATTACAGCTCAGTAGAGGAGACCGTGCATTCAAGTACTGCTCCAATGGAAATGAAATCTAATTTCCTATATAGATGTACAGCCCCTATGTGTCCCAATCATCATTTGGTTCTTTATTAAAATTCCTCCTAATAGAAGAGAGGTGGTTCTCACTTCAACTTCCAATTACATACCAGTAGAATGTAGTTGGAATAGAACTACTATTTCTGGGTTTGCAGGTGGTTCATGTCCACTTGCATAAGTGAAAGGGGCACAGGATAGCAAGATGTTGGACATTGTGTTCATTTATATATTTACAATTTGACAATAGTTATAAGACTTACTTTTTGCAAAACATATCAAGAAAAACTAATAAAATTCAAATGTCATGGAATTCATCCAATTGCAGTGAACAAAAAAAAGCAAACAGAACAAGTCATAGTTCACAGGATCACATATCTTTGACATTGGTTGGAACTACAAATGATGAGAAGACCATGTTGTTCAGTTAGGTTCAACCAAAAGAATTTCTGATGTTTAGTTATTTAATGGTGGATTCAAAAGTAAGTATGATGTTTCCAACTTACACTTTATAAAAATACATATGCAAAATAAGTTCAATCAAACTTACCACATCTGTTATCTTGTAATCCTCCAAAAGAGGAAGCACAGCATCAAGTTTTCTTGCTTTATTGCCATTTATGAGAGGATGAAGCAAGTCGTCTCTCACAATGTAGAATGAAGGATCTTCACAAATCTTCTCCATCACTTCAGCACCTAAGGATTGGTTAGCAATGCTGAACCAGGATCTTTTATTAAGTTGCCCGTCTTGGTGTTGCACTTGCTTGGAAGATAACTTTATTTGGTCTATTCTGGTATCCTGAATCTCCAGTGACCATTTTCTATCCAGCAGTTTTGATGTGAATACTTCATGACTCACTTTAACTTTTAAATTACCCTGCTAGGAGAAAGAATTGCAGATGACATCAACCCACAATAAAAGAAGCTTTTTCAGCTAATTAAGAAGCATGCATAGAACAATCACCATCCATAATCAACTCAACACTATCACATCGTAACATCCACTGAGCCACACAAGGAAGGTATTAACATTCTAGTGACTGAAGTATGAAATGTATGGCTAAGCAAAGTCACTTGGTCACTAATACTTGGGGATATTCATTAAATCTTTTGCATATTAGCTTGGAGATAAACAAATTACAATGACCTGTAGGTCAGCTGCTTAATTAAGACACTCATTCGCATCACAAAAAAGTTGCATAGAGGAAATAGAATAAATTACACTTTGGATGCCTTTGTTTTCGCACTTTTTTATTTTGTATACCTATATTTCATTTCTTACACTTAGCATACCTAAATTTTGCATCTTCATGAAAATGCTAATGGCATTAATATTTTCCCCCCCTTTTCTTAAAAGAACAAACATCAGAACAGAAAAGAATTCAGTTTATTCCACTGCTCTGTGGAGTTCAGTTAGTTGTGTTTACTCCATAAACTGCAGCAAAGGATTAGACTTAATACTGTCTGAGAATTTGAATGGAATTCATGATAAAGAGACATGTAATGAGGGATAAACTCCCAATATAAGCTAGTGTAAAGAACATTATTGTCCATGTTTTTGGACGAAGAAAGCAAAACCCATTGTAACGTTATTTTCACAGGCTTTCTGGCTTATATCCTTTAAGTAAGAAATTACTATTCGTTTGAGATTTGCAATGTTGCTTTTTGAATTTCCATTAGCGACTAGAACATTACTTGGGACAGTTAACTTATATGCATTCAATTTATATGTTGCCCAATAGACTTCTTGTCATAGTCTTTTGCGATAATACAAGTCATGATGAGTAGGGGAGTTCCAGCTTTTACAATGCCATTGTTGAAGAAAGGAAACCTCAGGTTGAAGAAGACAGTGTTTTTCTCTTGCTCCCATTCTTTTTTTCCCTTTTATTTTAACAAAAATTCTATTAACATCTACTTATCAGTGCTCGGATATGTTAAGTGTAAGAGATAAAAGTACGGGAAATGAAAAAGGGTCAAAGTGCAGTATGTAAAGTGTAATTTACCAAGAAAATATAATAGTGTTTACAACATTTTATGCTACATTTTTCCCAAAAGTATTTATTAAATATATGTAACCTTTGTTTTAATCTAATCATTATAATTACAAAAAATTAACGCAATAATTGCAAAATTTTATGCCAACCAGCAATTTTCAATGGTTGGTTGTTCAGACAATAGTAATCTGTGACAACTCTGGTGGTTTACTACGACAGAGAATGTTATGTTGATATTAAATGAAGAAATTCATTTGTACCCATTTTCCATAAACATTTTCTACTCTGGATGACCAGCACAAGGCACCCCTTCTTCCCAAGTAATGGGAATATTTTGCCGAGTTCGTCTCAAAAAATTATCCTATTATTGAAGCATTTCCATCCTTAAATTGAGAAAAGTGTTAAAAAGAGTTCGCAAAATATTTCGGGTGAAACAAAGGCAGCCTTATCGACAACATAACGACAGAAAACCTGATAATTGCTTCATGAGCTTAATGAAGCAAGACAACGGGATCATATATCCATCAAAATTATTCTAATAGCTATATCATTTGATCACAACTGTGATGAGAATAATTTGAAAGTGAACCAACTAAATAATGATAATAAAAAAAGAGAAGAGGAAGGACAGGAAAGACATCAGAGCTAGTACAAATTTGAAATGTACTTATAATTACTAGGGAAGTGAATGCATTATGTGAAAAAAAAAAAAAGCTAGGAATTTTCAAGTTCTACAAGTGCAAACTAATTTCTGGATTAAAGAAAAAAAAAACTGCAACCTTAATTTCCCATTAAACGCAACATTCAATAAATAATTGCCACGGCTAACATGGAAAGAATAAAAGAATCTCTCGCAACGACAGCAATAGCTACCCTCTGGACTAAGAGAAAAGACGGGGAGAGAGAGAGAGAGAGAGAGAGAGAGAGAGAGAGATAGAGAGTGACCTGATATGTTTTGGTGAGATGGGCTGAATGAAGGCACAACATATTTTGGCAACAACTGAAAGAGCGGTGCTTCTGGGTAGATGTTGAAGCTTCATCCCCCAGTTCTCCGTTTTCTGCTTCCGTAACGCTCTCTGTTCGTCTCGTTCGCAGTAGGAAACATTTTCTAGCAGCTATTATTAATGGATCATAAACTCATTCCATTGGATGTTTTGGGATTACGTTTGAATTTTTTAAAAACGTTTCCTTTTCAGCTATTTCACTATTTTTTTTTAGATAAAATAACAAAAAATATTAAAATAGAAATAATTAAAAAATCAATATAAAAATAATTATATAAATTTTCTTTTTTTTACAAGGTGATTTAAAAGTTTAGAACCGCTTCTACAACAATTTGGGCTGTAGGTATCAAATATAGGAACCAAAGTGACTATAAAATAAATGAGAAATTTACATCTATACTATTAAAAATAAATAAATATTATAAAAATGCTTATCACATCAAATTAATTACCATAACAATATTGCACATATTAAATATAATTTTGGTTTTTATATTAAAATCGTACTTATCATATGTGATATATATTAACTCGTATTAATATCACATGTTATAAATGCAATATAAACCTACACATAAAAAGAACATTGATGCTTCCAGTTTTGAACTAGCAACTTATAAACTCCTTTCATGCACCTCAATTTAATGTAAATAATAAATAATTTAATAAAATCGTATCTATTAAATCCTATATAGTAACAATATAAAAAACAAGATGTATTAAATTAAATGTTGTATTTTACACATGTGATTTAGGCTTCATATTTTGGTAATTTTTTTTCATCTAATTCATATTTATGTAATTTTTTTTAAAAGAACAATAGACACATATTGAACCTTAACGCAAATATTAAGAAAGTATATTTCAAATTTATCCTACAATTTTTGTGAAATAGGGGCTCCAATTTTGGCATAGAGCATATAGAAATACAAAATCCTGCATCACTAGATACGTGAAACAACATAAGGTTTCAAAGCCCCTGCAAAACATTGCATTATGTTTATTTATCAAAAAACAAATTTTTTATACATAAATCAATTTTCATATTATATATATATACATACACTAGTAAATAACGTGATTGTGCTACGTATGCAAAAAATACAAAAAATTTTAAACTCAAAAATATGGAAGAATGCCGATAATATATCTATATATATTAATAAAATCAAAACTGTATTAAATTTTTCAAAGAAAAAGTCCTTACAAATATTAGCCAAATAAAAAGTGCAATGAATCATCAAAATTATAGCAATAGTGGGCAATTTAAATAATGAATGAATAAAAGAATAACAATGTAGAAGTAAGTATGATAGAAAATGATAACTATATAGTTGGACGTAGTGTTTTAGAATTTTGTAAAATGAGTTTGATTTCTTTTGATAACTATTATATGAATATATTTAATGATAAAACTATAAACACCAAATTGTTAGCTGTATACATTTGTTGCATCTAAGATTGAGCTACTTTTACTTAAAAAAAAAAAAAGGAAGAAGGTTGGGGGTAGGGAAGGTAGAGAAAGTAATACATGACAGAGATGATATTTCCATAAGCATTTATAAGACAGCTAGTTTGGCGAGCAATGGTTAATGAAGGAGAGAATTTTGATATGTGAATGATTTATTTATAGCGATTTTCTTGATCAATATGTTTGATGTTTTCTCAATAATATTGTTATAGTGTTTTCCTTTTTTGTAGTGATTTTTTTTTTAACTAGATGAGCAACCAGTGTTTATACAATTAATTTTATCCAAGCTTACTTTAATAATTATGATTTTTCTTTTCTAATTTTTTTTTTACGTTCATATATAAATATACGGATTCGATTAATTGTAGTAAGCAATTGCAACATAAGTCTTGCAATTCTCATGGCTTAAGAAAAGTGACATGAAGATGATATGTGGAAAGATGAGATGGGAAAAAGTGGTAGGAAAGAGGAATGGGCAACTCAATTCAACATCAAAATGGGTTTTTGGCCCACCTTATTAGCTGATTTTGGATCAACTCGGTTCAACAGGCTGAGTTGGTCCAGTTCGTACAACAATGATTAACACTACCTTAGAGTTGTATATACTTGCACTTGGGTTGTTTAGATGTCTAGTACGCCTAATTAGTTCCTTACCCATTGAAAAAGGTTTGTATACATTTTTTTTTCTTGTCCATATGATTGGTTTATCTTTTCTTTTTCCTCTTTCCTATATGAAGTTGAAAAATAGAGTTTGTGTGAGAAAAAATGGAATAAATGACCTTTAACTTAGGAAAGGTATGTATGGCTTTTCTATTCATCTAATTTTTCCTTTTGCCCCATGTTTTTGCTATTTCATTGGTTATTCATTGCAAAATCGGAGCAATTGTAAGTGAGTTAAAGCTTAGCTTTTAGAAGCTATAAAACTTGCTAATAGAATTCTACATAAGTTTATCATTCTCATACATATATCCTCTATGCATAGCATTTAAAGCCACCAATTCATGTTACTATATTGTGTTTCTTGTTAGTGTCTAAATAAATTTGTGTTTGAAGAATCTCAACACGTAATTAGACCTGTTTGTTAATAATGTATGTAAATCTAAACACGAAATCAACATGTTTAATAAGTATGTCTCTTGTACAAGTTATATCCGTTTATAAATAAATTTATAAAATACTTATAAATACAAAGAAATCATCTATCGTTTACATATAGTTTTCATGTAATCTTAAAACCATTTTCGCCTTTACAAAGTAAAAGTTTCTCAACATTATTTTGCATTGGCTTTCCAAAATTGCCTTTGACTAAGTAACTATTTGGACTAAAAAAAGAAAAAAGAAAAAGGACCTCCCTTGTATTATTTATTCCATTATAAGTTGACCAACGAAATTCACAATTAACTTTCATGCACTAAATTTATCATTAGAATGAAACGTACCCATAAATTTTATTGACATCTTAATCCCAAAATATCCATATTATGCAACTAAGTTGAACAAAACATCTTACACCAACTAAGCATACAATAGTTTCTTAACATTTGAAAAAAAAAAAAGGTAATCAATTTTCCAAATTATGGGTGTCTATTAAAATAGAGATATATAAGCATGGTACTTTTCACCTGTGGAATAAAACCATACCTAGGTTTACACTTGTCAGAGGTTTGAAAAGTGTATTTCTCCACATAAATAATTGTGATATTTATAATTTTTTTTTTTGTGTTGTCTCCTCCTTTTATGTTTGCATAGCCAAAGTGTAATAAGTTACTACATGCTATAATGCTAATTAGAACCAATATAAATGAATTAGAGTTTTGTGCTAAAGACGATGGCTATGTAAAGCTTTTGGGACAAGATAGACATTTTGAGAACTACTTGTTTAGACACTCAAACTCTTATCCTTTAAGTCACATTTTGATAATTAGGCCTTAGGTAATTAAAGAATAAGGCTGAATATACGTTCTAAGGCTTAGCTTAATTAAAAATTACATGGCACAAATAGTACATTAGTCATACATAGATATTATTGTCACTATTGTAATTAACTCTATGGTGGTAGCATGTAAGCACCCCACTAGAATATTCTTATCTACAAGGAAGGGTATTGCACTATATATATTAAACATCCATGTACAAAAAAATCGACAAAGATACCAAAAATACATTTCCTCCCAACTCTTGCATTTGAGTTATTTGTATACAAAAATATGAATTATATGAAATTAATTACATAAATATCAATATTAATCGCATCTAAAGACAAGATAATATATTTTACAAAAGTATTACATCTAAAAAATGTTACTTAAACAATTAGATATCATCGCCATGTCGCATGTCAATATATGTATTAATATTAACATCACATGTTTTACATAGGACATAAGTACAGGTCATTATAACACTAACATGTGACATTACGTATTGCTCTACATGCAGCATATCTTTGGTTTTTTTTTTATAATTTTTTTATATAGTTAGTCATAGAACTATATCAACGAAATGGTCAAACCTACCTTATTTTAGATAATATTATGATTTTTATTAAAAGGTTTTGCTTATTATTGTAATTATAATGCATATATAACAATTTTGTTAAGAAATATACCCATGATATTTTCTAACATCGAATATGAGGAAATTTTAAACTTAACTATAAAATAACTATAGTTATCAGTTGTAAACACCTTATTTTGTCACCGTTAGGATTCTTTTTTATTGGCCTATATTTGAAAATAAAATAAAAGACAAAAATAAAAAGAAACGAAAATTGAAAGAAAAATAAAATATATATATATAAAGTGTCGAGTCGAGTCGAGTTGTTTAAAGTCGGATCGGACAATGGTTGAAGATGTGCATTCAATTTAATAAATTTCGAATCTTAAATAGTCTGGCTTCATTAAAATATTTTTTAATCTAGTCCAATATAAAGCGGATTTTTGTATCTAATTCTTATGATTTATTAAATGGATTAGTGTGTATTTTAGGCTAAGTTAATATGGACTAAATCAGATCAAAGAAAGAAAGCCCAAATCAATGTAACGTTTCTACATATTTGATTAAATCTTTAATGAATTTAATAAATCCAAATCGAATATTATCGTATCTTTCAAATATTAGATTTGCTAAAATTGAATCTTCATCTAAAAAGATCTGGAAGATTCAAATTTATAACCTATAAATAATGGATATTAGGCTATAAAAAATACGTATTACACAAAAAACACACAATTACCTATACGTCCAAATTATCTATACAAATCCAATACTCACTTAATTCAATCTTGCACACAGCCTCACATAATCACAAGTCATTATCATTGCACTGTCTTTATGCCATGTCTCCGCAATAGTACATACATCCATTTTACATAATTGTACGGTCGCTGACTACCTATGCCATGTTCTTATAGCTACATTTACGTCCATTGCACTCCACACGTTGAATAGCACCCTCACACGATTACAAACAGTATATCTTTGCCACAATTTAGTTCGAATTCACGTATTCTAGGCCAATCACATGTATGATCCGACCTGCGTAGGTAATTGAGAAATTACTTTAGTTAGTTAGCTATCTTGTTTTTTTTTTAAAAAATTAATCACTTGATTTTATTAACTTTTTTTAGTTCAGGTTATTTTGATAATTTTAACATACTTTTAGATAAATTTTTTAAGAGAAATTTCAAGTTTTTTTTAGTTAAATTGCATTTTTTTTATCAAAATTGTATTTTTTTTGAAAAAGTTACATATCTTCTTTGAGATTCAGATCTTTGGAGAAAATATATATCTCGATCATATCTTAGTAGATCTTGCATTTAAGATTTAGAAAAAAAAAAATTTGACACGTAAATTTTTTTAAAAAATAAAAAATATTAACTCGAGCTTTTAAAAAAGATTTAGTTAATTAGGGTTTTTTTAAAAAAAAATAGATTCGTGAAATTAGATCTTTTTAGGTTTTCTTTAAAAAAATAATAAAAAAATTGATAACTAACATAAATCTGACTTAATTTATTTTTAAAAAAAAATCTATCTACTAAATCTTTTTTAAAAAAATAAAACCACGTTAGTTTTATCCTAACTAGCAAAAACATAGACACCTTTGCGACAACCATAAAAAATAAAATATTTTAGAAAATTCGTAATAAAAATTATAAAAAAATCCATTTTAATTAAATTTTTGCATATTTATACATGTTTTAGAATATTTAGAAAAACCATAAAAAATAAAAGTTCATTAATTTTTTATTTTATATAGTGACTTAGCCTTAATAGGTTAGCATTCAAGCTTCAATTTTTTTATTAGATTTTCTAAAAATTATTTTTTGGAATGTTTGTAGACCAATAGCTAAATTAGGATTTTCCCAAATTTGACTTTTTACTAGTTTAATTGTTTGGTGACTCCAATTTTTTAAACTTCTTTTTAAGAAAAATATTTTCCTCTTAATTTAGTGTCAAGTAATTTATATTAAACAGGCTAGCCTTAATATAGATTAAATTAAATAAAACAAAATAGAGCTTGACATCAGTATACTTTGAACAAGATCAACGAATTAAATTTTTTATCTTTTCATGAGGTATATATATGGATTGAAATTTATTTAACCATCAATCATTTGGAAAATGAAATATATAAGCTTGTGTAGGTTTTATGATCCACAAAAATATAAAACAAAAAGTTACATTTAAAAGACTTGCAAGTTAGATAAAAGAATGACACAATAATAATATAAAGATTAGTATTATATAACTTTTAAATGATTACTTTGCAAGATTATTCAATTAGTAATTCTATGAAAAAATATTTTATTTTTAATGTAAGTAATCGGAGAATCAATTGTTAATTATACATATTAATTTTGATAATATTAATTTTGAAAAGGAAATTAATAATACATCAAATAATGTCATTGTCATTATTTACGAATATTTTATATAGTGAGACTGAAAAACTTGTAACGGTGACTATATAATTACTACTTATGGTATTGTTATAAAAAGATAAATAACATCTAATGAGAATTCATTTAATTAATCATTATTATTTTATGAGAGAAATTTAATTTTATTATTTATTATGAAAAAAAAGGGTAAAAGAGAATGAAAAACATTTATTGAGAGATTGCAAATTGAAAAGGTAAAATGGCTCTATCAGGAATTGAATCGATAACCACAAGTTTGCAAAATAAACAAGAATTAAACCCATAACCACAAGTTTGCAAAATAAAATACTAAACTAGTTATTCGTGTTTACATTATGATAGTTTTTACTCTTTAAAAAATACATGTAATACTTTTTTTCTTTTTCAATAAATTTAATTAATTAATTTTTTCTGAGTCTAAGGGGCTAGGCCCCCTTTCAACCCTCTTTGAATCCATCTATGTAGTTAGCATTTGTATAGTATTTATCTATTTTAATGGAAAACACACAAATTCCTTAGTAACAATTAGTAAAAGTAAGAACTTTGTTAAGATGTCCAAATTTTATTGGGATTCGTCATCATCTTCTATTGCTAGTATTAACTCTTGATTATGTTGTCCAATAAATACAATTTGAAGTATAAAGATTTAATGGTACTTATCTTGATACGTAGGTTTTTGAGATAACCACTCAATGGAGTTTCATTAGTTACCTACCTATTTACATATTTTATGTGATTCCGATCTTGGCAAACAACATTGTAGTTTAGGTTTTGGGTAATATTCTCTGAGCCGAAATGATAGGAACTTTTATTTATGGTTAAGGACTTGTTTGGAAACTATTAATGCAACACATCATTCTCTTTGTAACGACAAGAGAAGATGAAGTAAGCAAATTTAACAAAATGGAGCAATTTTTATTTTGATAATCTGAATTGCTTAGCAATTGTTTTCACTTCAATTTTTGCTTTAGATTTTATCAATTAGAACTGATGGGAATCAAGCTACGGGACCTTTGACCCGCAGTTGAGCCCAAAGACTAGAGGGACTGGTATGATGAATCCTTATGTTCCAACCAACTCCTGCCGAGGCCAAGTACTTACTTACCGAAGCTCAATACTTACTTACCGAAGCTCAATACTTACTTGCCGAGTCACCTTTAATAATGTGCTGAATGATCGCCCTTTTTTCTATGTTATGCCGAGTTGTTAACTACTCTAATGCCGAGTCGACCAATCACTCGGCATCATCTTTATCAAGAGGCCGAGAGATAGAGAATCCGGACTGACTAGGCTATTCTTACTCGGACAAGCCCACCTATCAATACTTTTTGTCCGCTTCCCCTAACAACCTTGCCAATATAGCATCGCCACGTATATAGTATCATATGGAGAATCTGTAGCACTAATAATTGATTTTCTTGTATATTCATTTTTTACCTCTTGTATCATATACATTACTTCTTTAGGAAATGTCCTTATTGTCTGTTCCTTTTTAGGCAAGTTACCTAACTCATAGGTATAAATACCCTTGTACTTGTAGCTGCATAAAATACTCCACAAGTTGCTCAACCTATTAGATGTCAGAACCCAACTTGACCAGTTTAAGGTAGAGGAGTTGGCAGACGAGGAAGGGAAATGATAAACTTAAGAGAGCTTAACTAAGAGGAAGAAGAGTATTTTGAAGAGGAGCGTGTATGGGTCCCCAAAGCATTCGACCATGCGAAGCTTCGAATTCCAAGTTTCAATGGATCTAGGAATGCTAACGAATATCTAGATTGGGAAAAGAAGGTAGAACATGTATTTGATTACTATCAATATGAGGATTATGAGAAAGTGAGGACTGCTGCTACTGAATTCTTCGGATATACCGCTATGTGGTGGAAGAATTTTTAGGCTATGAGAAGAAGAGAGGGGTACCGAGAGATTACATTTGGCCCAAGATGAAAAGAGTACTCAGAAACAAATTCGTGCCGAAAATGTATCTCTAAGATACTTTCATTCGGCTTCAGGAGCTGAGACAAGAAGACCAAGCTGTTGATGAGGATGTTCTGGAATTCCAAGTGCTTATGATAAGATGCAAAGTGGAGGAACCATCAGCCCGAATAGTCTTAAGGTTTATTGCTGGATTGAAAGGAGACATCCGAGACATAGTGGAGCTCCAACAATTTGACACAATGGATGGAGCTGTTAAAATTGCCCAGCGAGTGAAGAGGCAAAGAAGGAGCCAAGTAACGACTAAAATGCCAACTAGCTAACCAGGACAGGCAAGTCACTAAGCTCAGTCTTATATCGAATTGAATAAAAGAGTTGATGTTAGAGCCAAGTATAAAGGCCGACCTGAAGATGTAGTGCTGACCTGAATGTATGAGAAGGGGCAAGGGTTTGGTAGGAAGACCAGTCAGATTAAGTACTTCAAGTGTCAAGGGTTTGGACATATGGTTGCTCAATGCTCGAACTAACGAAAGATGGTCACTAAGAGAGACATCCCAAAGGTAAAAGTAGAGAGTATGGATGAAGAACCCGGGGAGGAGGAGGTTCTTGCCGAAAATGAACTTATTGAGGATGACTTGTTTCCCGAGGACTTAGACTAGTTACTCATGGTTATTCGATACACTATGAACATAGAACCTTCACGAAAGGAGGAGTAGAGAGAAAACTTATTTCATACCACCTGCAAGGTGGATGATCGAATATGTGCTTTTATTGTGGATAGTGGAAGTTGCACTAATGTGGCATCGGCCAATCTTATTTCAAAACTAAAGCTGCTGATTGTTGCACATCTTAGGTCATACAAGTTGCACATCTTAGGTCATACAAGTTGCACTGGTTAAGTGAGAAAGGAGCATTACATGTTATTCGGTAAATACTACTGTCAATCACTATAGGGAATTACTCTCTAACCAGATCCTCTGTGACATGTTGCCTATGTGCACTTCTCACGTGCTGCTAAGTAGGCTGTGGTTATTTAACGGGAGAGTTATACAAGATGGCTACAAGAACACGTATATGCTGGAAAAGGATGACTGGAAGATCACGTTGAATCCGATGCTACCAAGAGAAGTTCACAAGCTACAGATGAAACTCACTAGCAGATCGAAGAAAGCTCTGGTGATGAGTAGATTCAAGTTTTGAGAAGCCATTAATGCTGACGAGTCGACCCTATTGTTGGTCAGACGACTATTAGAAATAAAGGAGTGGGCTGAGCTTTCCTGAGAAATCAAGGGGTTGCTAGATGACTATACCAACCTATTCCTAGAATAGTTACCTGAAGGGTTGCCTCCAACTTAAAGTATAGAGCACTGTGTTGGCTTAGTACCTAGAGCTGTACTGTCAAATAAGCCAGCTTATTGGATGAATTTTGAGTAGGATTCTAAACTCCAACATCAAGTCAACGAGTTGCTGGAGAGAAGTTATGTGAGAGAAAGTCTCAGATCTTGTGCCATGCTTGCACTTTTAATACTGAAGAAGGATGAAACCTGGCAGATATGTGATGACAGCTGAGCCATGAACAAAATTACAATCAAATACAAGTATCCGATCCCAAGGCTAGAAGACATATTGGATGAATTGAGCAGAGCCAAGATTTTCAGCAAGATTGATCTTAAGTCTAGCTACCATCAAATCCGCATAAAGTCAGGAGATGAGTAGAAGACTGCGTTCAAGACTTGACATGGACTTTGTGAATGGATGGTTATGCCATTCGGCTTGTTTAATGCCTCAAGCACTTTCATGAGACTTATAAATCATGTGTTGAGACATCTCATCGAGAAATGTGTCGTGGTGTACTTTAATGACATCCTGATCTACAATACCGACATACCGAGTTACATTGAACATCTTAGAGCAGTCTTGGATATCCTTCGTGTCAAGAGACTATTCGGCAACTTGAAGAAATATTGCTTCTGCTCAGAGGAAGTAGTATTCTTGGGGTATGTAGTCAGTAGAGGAGGCTTGCGAGTTGATGACGAAAAGATCAAGGCAATTGTCGAGTAGCCAACTCTTACTACTTGTACCAACGTAAGAAATTTTTATGGACTGCCTTCATTTTACAGAAGGTTTATTAGGAACTTTGACATCATCACCACGCTACTTACTGAGCTAACAAAGAAGAATACTGACTTTTGGTGAGGAGAACGGGAGGAGAGGAGCTTTACCGACATAAAAGAAAGGTTGACCTCCACCGCGATGTTAGTACTACCTGATTTCAACAAAATTTTTAAGCTAAAATGCAATGTATCAGGTGTTGGAATAGGCGCTGTTCTGATGTAGAAATGCCAACCAATTGCCTTCCACAGTGAGAAGCTCCGAGGACTATAGCTGAACTACTCCATGTATGACAAAGAACTTTTGGCATTGATTCAAGCAATGCAAGTGTGGTAACATTACTTACTGCTAAGAGAATTTGTCATATATATTGACCATGAATCGCTGAGGTACCTCTAAAGTCAGACTAAGTTGTCGAAGCGATAGGTAAAGTGGGTTGAATTCCTTGAAGGGTTCAATTTTATAATAAAGTACAAGTAAGGAAAGAGCAACAGTTGTAGATGCTCTTTCGAGGAGGCATTCACTCTAATCAAAACTACAAACTAAGCTGTTTGGTTTTGTGAATATCAAAGAACAGTACTCCGAGGATACACATTGTGGACCAATAATTTCGTGATGTGTAGAAGGAAGGACAGTAGACGAGTATTATGTGGAGGATGGCTATCTGTTCCGAGGAGGGAGACTGTGCATGCTGACTTGTTCCTTACAGGAATTATTAGGTAGGGAAGCCCACAACGGAGGGCTCTCCAAACACTTTGGAGAAAGGAGGACTTGCAAACTATTAAACGGTCGATTCTTTTAGCCAAAAATGTAAAGAGATGTACACCAAGTTGTGGAAAGCAGTATAATGTGCAAAAAGGCGAAGTGTCGAGCCGAACAAGGAAAAGCAATGCCCCTACCTGTTCCGATAAGGCCGTGGACTAAACTGAGTATGAACTTCATTCTCGGACTACCGCGAACTGCCCGAGGCAAAGATTCTATAATAGTTGTCGTAGGTCGGTTCAATAAGATGACACACTTCATACCCTGTACTAAAACTGACGACACTTCAACTATTGCTTCTCTTTTCTTATAGGAGATTGTGCGGATACATAGCATACCGAAGAGTGTAGTCTCTGACAGGGACCCGAAGTTCTTGAGCCATTTCTTAAGGACCTGTGGCGTCAGTCGGGAACCAAGTTACTCTTTAATACCTCATGTCATCCCTGAACTGATGGCCAAACAAAGGTAGTTACTCGTACTTTAGGGTCACTTCTCTGAGCTACAGTAGGCAAGAACATGGTTGTCACGCCCCGAAGCGGTAGAGTCGTAACAGCCCCGCCGTGTAAACCATCCTAAAATAGAAGTTAGCTTTACAACCGCTATCTTAGACCTGATCTATCTAAAGCGTCCACGACTAACCCGCTTTGAAGTAAACAGTTTGTAATTTAAATAATTCATTTACCTAAGAAAGTGAGCAAAGTTATATATAATCACTATAATTCAGTTATTACATTATTCAGAAATGAAAAGTAATAACATATGTGTTGATTCTTCAATGTTTTTCTCACTCCCCAGGATCCAGCAGTTACTAACTTCAGAGTAGTTGTTGCCGCTTCTTAGCCAGCACCTGCACGACGTCTATAGGAATGTGAGCAATCACAGCTCAGTAAGTTAGGACGGAGGACTTAAAACTATACCATACATACAACAAGGTTTTCAATCACTTATTAGGTGCAATGCATGTGCAAGCAAATGCCATCACACAATGTTGTCAGGCCCGTCGTGAGATTAGAGAAATTGCGCCCGCTCTAATCCGGGTTGAGGAGTTGCCGTTAATGCAACAGCTCACGAACAAACCCAGGCTTGTGTAATGGAGACCTTGCTCCTCCCGCGACTACCTTCGAACCACTGTCTTCACCCTCGCCGCGACCTCTTCTCCTGTCACTTAGTTCGACTGAGGATAAAGAAGGGACCATTTTGCAATCCTGCGCTATCCCTTTCGAAGGGATCGGTATTTGGCCGGAGAGTCCTAAGTTCCCCTAACGAGTTGTCATGCATGTCCGATTATGATTACTGGTTATATATTTGATTAAGTCCAATTTAGGGTGATCAATCATTTCATGCAAATCATACAATACATGCTAGAGCAACAAATAGAATCATAGCATCACCCATAATCAAGAACATGCGCACATCCAACTATCTAACAAGCAGAACCAAGCATAATCTCAAGCCTCCCAAAATACAGCATTGTATTAATCCCAACTTACCTCGACTCCTCGCTCACTCACTCGAGGTCCGATTTGCTCAGGCCATCGCCAATCATCCCTATAACACAAATATGGTTTCATTTTTCATATAATGATTATAGGTTCATTTTATCCTATAACGCTTATTGTTAGGCTTTGTTTAGGGTTTAATATGCCTAATTATCTAGGTCTTAAGTCTTTTATAATTATTCTAGGTTTGGGGTTAGGTTCGGGTTTGGTTTCCACATCGATTTTTAAATTAGGTTCTAGTTCGATTTCTAAGTAATGTTTTATATTCCAACCCTAGAAATTCGTTTCAACTCATAATGTGAAATTAATCACATTACTTCCCGATCTCCTAAATATCATTATTACCTCTAGTCAGTATTTTATTTCATCCGGTACACTTATATCCTTATTAGTGTATCGAATTTACTCCTGATGTGAGAAATTTTTACATTTTTCATATAATTACATAAATTCAAGTTTCTTATCAGATTTATTATATATCCTTATTATTTATATAATATCAATTTTTATCCTAACATTTTCTATTTATTATATTTTCAAAAATTACATATTATGCATTATTGTCTATTATGTACATAATGCATTTCTAATATTTCTATCACTTTAATTACCATCCCTAAACATCAATTATCATTTCAAAATATCTAAATTCATCCTAAATCAGATTTTACTCTTAATTTCCCTAATTTACAAAATTAACTTAAAGTTAACTATTTTTCCTTATTAATCATTTACTACATAATTAACCTAATAATTACATCTAACACCCTAAATGCTACATGTATCATACTCCATCAGATTTCAAAATCCTAAAACATATAATTATTCACTAAATCAATAATTAATCATTTAATTACTTAATTAACCCTAAATTACCCATTTTATGCCTCATTTTAGGGCCTAAAAATTATCTAAAAATTTAGAAAATTAATTTTTGAAAACGGGCTTCATATCACTATTCTATATTATCTAAGTAATCTACAAAAAAAATTTGGGCTCGAAACGACACTCCTAAGGTCATTTATTTCTAAACCGAAACATGCTCGGTTTTGCACGATTTTTTAAGTACCCTATATCACGAGACATATTTTCATCAAAATAATATTTTTCCTAAAAAATATATACAAAAATATTTCTGAATAACAAATTTCATAATTTTCTAATAATATTTTTACAAAATTACATAAAATCGAGCTAGAAATCGAACTCACCGATTTTGGTGGCTCCGGCCACCTTCAGTGGCCATGGGTGTGTCAGCCCACCTAGGCGTTGTCACTACCGTGTGGTGGTGGTGGCCGTCCACTCCCAGCTGCCCGTCGGGTTTGGGTTCTCCTTTATGGCCCTAACTGTACAGTTTTCCTTTTCTTTTTTTTTTCTTGGTTTTTCTCTCAATTTTCGAGTCTCTCTATTTTTCTCAAATCCCTAACTGTCCAAAGGAGTTCTCTAAATTTTTTTTCCTATTTATAGACGTTTAGGGAATTTATTGTGCATTAAATTGAACAAGACAATTGCCTTATCCCTTAATTTTTTGCTTTTATGCTGTCTTAATTTAATTGGCCAATTTTTTTATATTTTTTCCCAGCTGTCACGACCCAATTCTGGATCATTCCTTATTTTTCTTTATTTTTCCTTAATTAATTATGAATTTTCTTTAATTATTTAGTATTATTTTGGCACATTACTCGTATTTTAAGTAATTACGCGTATTTCTACATACATGTAAATTCATATATAGTATAAATAAATATTCCTAAATATTATTTATGTTATTTTATGATTTTTAGTATACATATAATTTATCTCTAGCGATTCGTTAATTATCGGAATGCATTTTACGCATTTTCGATAAATAACGAGTTATACACTTAAAATTTGGAATTTTTATATTTTTTATTTTATTGCTTATTTTTTTAAATTCAAACTTACGGGATCATTTTACTAATATTTCTAGCTTTATTTTATAATTTAGGCTCGATCAGGTCCTTCAACCGATCGAAACCTCGAATGGCTAATTTTGAGGCTTACATTGGTTGATTGGGACATTTGCCTGCCAGTGGTCGAATTCGCCTAGAACCAGACCGTACATGATACCACTAAGCAGACTCCCTTCAAAGTGGTTTATGGATTTGATCCCGAGTTACCCCTCGACCACGACTCTATACCAACACCCACACAAGAGGACCTTGATACCTTGGCTAAAGTACAATCTCTTCAGCACATCTAAGACGAGGTTACTTGGCTTATCGACCAAGCTACTAGAAGAATGCGAGAAAGGACCACGAGTAGGTCAGCCAAATAATTTCAACCAGGAGACTTGGTATGACTACACCTCAATAAGGAACGGTTCCTAAATAAGAGAAAGAACAAATTATCTGTAAGAATGGAAGGGCCTTTCAGAATCCTCCAGAAAATCAGTGACAACGCCTACAGGTTAGAACTGCCCGAGAACTATAGGGTTTTCAACACCTTCAACATTGCCAACCTCAGTCTATATCATCCTGATAGAGAATTAAGAGAATACCATTCAGATTTGATCCCAAATCCAAAACAACCTAAAGGGAGTGATGGGAATCAAGCTACAGGACTTCTGACCTGTAGCTGAGCTCAAGAACTAGTGGAGCTGGCACGGCAAACTCTTATGTTCCAACTAACCCCTACCAAGGCCGAGTACTTACTTACCAAGTCACCTTTAATGCTGTGTCGAATATCCACCCTTTATTTTGTATTATGCCAAGTTAATGACTACTCTAATGCTAAGCCGACCAATCACTCGGCATCATCTTTGTGGAGAGGCCGAAAGATAGAGAATCCAAACTAACTAAGCCAATCCTACTCGAACAAGCCCACCCGTCCATACTTTTTGTTCGCTTCCCCAAATAACCTTATCGATGCAACATTGCCATATGTACAGTATCGTATGGAAAATCTATAGCACCAATGATTGATTTCTTTATATATTTATTTTTACCCTCTTGTATCATGTATATTACTTCTTTATGAAATGTCCTTATTATTTTTTCCCTTTTGAGCAAGTTGCCCTAACTTACGGGTATAAATACCCTTGTATTTGTAGCTGTAAGAGATCAGATTATCTTCAATACACTTGAGTACTTTCTTCCTTACGTAAACACTGCTTGTTCACTCTCAACATCACTCTTATCCTTTCCCTTAAGCAAGGTTAGGTAGCGAGTAACCTCATTGAACCAATTCGTACATCATATCGAATTGTTCCGTGAGTTCTTGAAAGTTTCATTGATGAGTCATATCCTCTGGAACTATTTGTGGGTTTTGTTTATTGTTTCATTTGCCTTCGTACCTTTCCCATTAATCCTTTTTCAAGTATTTGCCAAGCTTGGATCTATCTAGTGACCGGCCTTATCTGTTCTTGGTTATGGTTTGTAACAAGGACCCTAAGAGAAAATGTTCTTGTTAGGTAGTAGGGATTTTATGTTATGTCTTTGTTATGCATTTAGTAAATTTACTTTGAAAAAATAATGCCCGAGGACTCTGATTGGGCATTACAACCTATCACATGTCCCCGCTAGCAAAAAATATGCTAAAGCTTCCAAATCCACAAACAGTTAACTTTAATATAAACATTCTCTACATATACAACAAGGATCCTCAAAAGGAGTAGGAAACTTTATCTACTCTAATCCTCATAACTTGTAATTATCCCTAACAAAACTAGTTCATAATTCATAAGTAACATGAAAAGTAACTCTAGGTGTCTCTAATCTCCTCATAATACCACATAGCCACAAAACAAAATGAGAAAGGAGTCTGTCTCTTCAATAGTAACAAGACTCTCCCAATCACGACATAACTCCACCAATACATAGATCATAAATAAGATACTCGACACCTTCCTCCTCTTGAATATCATCTAAAAAAGGTTGCTCATAAATAAGATACTCATTAGTCCTTATGCCTAAAAAAGAATTAAAAAAAATGAGCCAAAGCCCAAAACGTAATGCACAAGCATACACAAATGCCAAGCCAAGTCAAACATATGCATAAAATGTAAGTACATCAAGTATAAAACAAACAGTCCATTAATTATCTTGCATTTAGGCCAACAATCAACAAATAGGTACTTACAACCCTATTATACTATGATCTTTATCTCCATACATAGGTGGATATAAATATTAATTTTCCTTTAAGTTCTTTATACCTAGAGTTTAGAGTAATTGAAATTTAGAATTTTAGCTACATTATCTCATATATGAGTCCAGTTGGAAATCTTCATATATGACCAATAATTGCTAATCTAAAGATCCACCACTACAAGCCCTTAAAACAAACAAGTCAAGTACAACCAACAACCAGGTTGATTAAGCTAAATTTTAGTTAGTCCAATTTGTTTACTAAGTCCTAATAAGGATAAGCATACAACTAAGCATTACGTACCTAAGTCATTGAGCAAACAAACAACTCAACAAGGACATGCAATAGTAAGAGAGTCTAAATACCTAACCTAAAGATAGTCTAGCAAACATAGTTACTTAACTCCCAGCCATGTAATCCATTGTAGTGTCCACTTCCAATCAGGTTACAATTCTTATTAGACTTAGATGTTAGTCTCTATTGATGACACTTAGTCCTAACCTCAGATTAATTACTTAAACCATCTTTAGCCCCAAATTAGTAAGGATTGTTACTTTCCTCCTTTAAGTTGAATATTAGGATCACTTGTATAAACCTCTTAGACTCCAGTTTCTTAATTAAAGGTCGAATCTTTTGTAGTGGAAAGACTAGTCAAGGAGTTAGTTGGGCTAAAAATGGTTGAGAATAAGCTTAGAAAGCAAAAGGGTTTGAAGTAAGACATGGCATTCGAATGCTACACCTCTACCACTTATAATAGCTTAGCATCCAGATGCTATCTGGCAAGGTATCCAAATGCCTTGTTTCTATTCTGTAATTTTGCAAAATAGAACACTTTGAATACTAATTTCTTTTCGCCCATTTCCTTGTCCAAAACTTATGCACTTTTAAACCCAACTTAAGGCATGTTAATCTAACGATTGACTACTCCAAAACTCTATCCTCAATTCTCTACTCCACACGATAGATCTCCAATGTAAGAACCAAAACAAAGAGATGTAGCTTAATAAACTTACATGTAAAATATCGAACACTTGATGAAGTTAGATTAGTAAAGCTTTAAATCACCAACAATTGCAAATGATTTCCAACTTTAGATTCAAAACCTATCTTAACCTAAGTATAATTCTTCTGGAACTAATTTTTCAGCTAGGACTCAACTCAACTCAAGAAATCTTCTATGAAACTCACCTTCAATACTTAAAATGAGTTGCCAAAGATAACAACCAAGAATCTTCGCTTGAAAACTCTTATGAATGAGTTGAAATAGCAAGGTATAAAGGTTTTTAGGATGTTAAGAAGTTTAATATGGATTTATTTGAGCTTAAGCTTTAAGATCCTTATCTTAATCACCCTTGTTTTCCTCTTGTAGTGGGGTTTAATGATCTTGCCTTGGGTTGATGCCATAAGAAGAGTGAACTAAACCTTATTTGGTAAAAATTAAGTTTTTAGAGAATAAAGGTAGGTTAAGAGAGTAGGGTTAAGAAAATTTTTTAAATGACCAAAATGCTCTTATTTTTGGAAAATCTTTACGTGGCATATTATATAAAATTCACCGATGTTCATTAGAATGATATGAATTTAGTAGAATTACTTATGATATTGATAGAATTAGTTAAAGCAGTGGATAATTAGTCAATTATAATAGCTTATTAACAAATACCATAATTGTTATTAGGTTATGGAATATTTTCCATCAAATGGAACAAAATGAAAAATAACAATTTATCCCGTCTCTCTACTTTTTTTAGGAGATCTCCTTTTCTTGAATTGAGCAATAAAGCAATTTCTTTTATAAAATTATATTTTGCTCAAAATATCAATAATGAAAGTTATTTTATATATTGTTTGATGTAAAAGAGATAGGGGGTTTGTTTAGCATCACAGACCTAACTCATAACCTTTTTATTTTTTCGATTATTTTTAACGAACAACTCATAACCCTTCAGTTGCTCGAAATAAAAAACTACATGATCGTTCACCGCATGATTTGATTTTTCTTCACCGAATGATAGCCATGTGATATCTCTTTGGAGTTCGTACATTTTACCATCAACTTTCCCTATTCCCTATGTCAAGCATACGAGACCTGAATATTGTCTTCTCCTAATAAAGGGAATAATAGGTTTTTTTACCCAGAACATTATATTATAGTTTATATTCTTTATTTTAATATTTTAATGTGGACTATCCACCATGACTTTGGTCACGTATTTTGAATTTGTTTAAATTTTTTGCGAACATGTATTTTGATTTGACCGCAACTGAATCTGAATTCATTGTACATTTTCACATTTTCTACCTTACTATTGGATATTACTTTCTTTTCCTTCTTGTCATTGAAACTAACTTCACTATTAACTACTTAGTTTTTTTTTTTTTTCCTGAGTTGGAGAGCCAATAGAACCGAGGTTTTTGGGAATTGCAAACTATAATTTATTCATATTTTGTTTGCTCATGTTATTGTTCGATTAGCAACTACTTAGTGACGGTTTTAATAATCTATATATAATTTGTACATGTTGTTTTATTCAAATTTTGTTTTTTCGTGTTTTATTTATTTATTATAGTTTTCTGAATTTACACTTGATGTATAAGGACCATGTTGAATCTATTCGAATAGACATGCAAGACAATAGTAGAGAACATCATGATGAATGTGGTAGGGATATTGGGCATTCGAACGGTTTCGTTTACGGAGCCGCTAATGGAGGATCAGCTAAAGCCATTTAAAATTTTAGCATGGAACGCGTGTAGAGCAAATTCTAAACCAAAAAAAGAGAATTATTAAGGACTTGGTGATCCAGTATGAATCACAAATGGTTATTATTACTTGCGGTAGAGGAATTGTTGTCCTTTGGAATGAGGAAATAGTGACGGTTCAAGAGAAGCAAATTTCCAAATAATAGATTATCGTGGAAATCTAGGTATGTAACTCTCCTCTTACATGGTACGTTTTTGCAATATATGCCTCTCTTAGGTTTGAGGAGAGGTACCTCTTATGGACGGATCTAAAGGTGTAGGCAAATGCCATAGAGGGTTCGTGAATAATGATTCGAGAGTTTAATGAGGTCCTTTGTGATGAGGAAATGTGGCAAAGTATAGGAGTAAACCTAATGAGAACGGGAAAATACTTAAGATGTATCAATGTGTGTGGTATGATGGAACTGGGCTTTATTGGCTCAAAGTTACTTGGTCCAAGTGATCAAAAGATCATAGGAACCTTATTCAAACTAGATTTGATAGAGCATGGGATAATAGCAAACGGAGAAGTATGTTCTTGGAGGTGAAGGTTTTTCACCTAACCTCATCTCATTTTGATCACTTACAGATTCTTCTAAATACCTAGCCAAGTGGCTATGCAGGATTAAGGGAGAATCACACTTTTCGATTTCAACCTATGTGGTTAAACTACCTTGATTTTAAGCAGCTCATAACCTAGGTATAGAGATGCCCTTTCTAGATACCCGAAGGACCTAGAACATCTAATTAAAGAACTTAAAAACTGGAATATAGAAGTATTCAAGATAATTCATATGAGGGGAAAAAGCAATAAAGGAAAAGATTGAGAAAACAAGATTGGAAATTTTCAATAGGCTAAATCAAAGAGTCGTTGATCGAGAAATTTGCTTAAGGAAAGAACTTAAGAAGTTTTAAAGCATGAAGAGAAGCTTTAGATAGCTAAGGTTAAGTTAAAGTGGATTTTGGAAGGAGAAAGAAATACACATTTCTTTTATGCTTCAGCGATTGCAATGAGGTCAAAATCAAGAGTCTTGATGCTTTTTTATTCAATAAGGTACCGGATTTCTAATCCCAAAAAGGTAAGAAAGACCATCATGAACAACTTTTATAATCTTTTCTCATCAAAAAAATCTGAGTAAGTTAAAGGGAATCGAAGTGGTAGTTTCAACTTAGTTCACTATTAAAGGAGGACAAAGCCCAACTAAGCATGGAATGTATAAAAGAAGAGATTAGGAGGGCCTGGAGTATAGGTAAGGTAACAATAAGTCACTAGGGGTGGATGGCTAAATGCAAAATTCTTAAAAGTTGTTGGAGCATTGTTAAGGAAACAGTTTGTGACACAATAAGCATAGTCTTTAATTTAAGGTCTATGCTAGAAGATCTTAATAGAATGTTAATTGTTCTGGTGCCTAAAGTGCTAAGGGCAAACATGATGAAAGACTTTCAACCCATCAATTTATGCACTACCTTATATAATGTAATGAGTAATCTGCTAGTAAATCGGATTATGCCCGTACTAAATGGTATCATTAGCCTCAAACAATTAAGCTCAATCCCTAATAGGGTTGCTAAGGATAATATTATAGTTTTCTAGGAAATTCTCCATTCTTTAGGGGAAAATTAGGAAAATAGCATTGCATAATGATTAAATCAGACTTAGAAAAGGCATATAATAGAATGAAATGGGGCTACGTAAGATTTTCATTGGAAAAATTGAATTTCCTAAGCAAATGAATTGAGTCAATTTGCTTTTACCTTTCTTCTACATCTTACTAGATAACTTGTGAACAGAGTAATAACATAGATCTTTTAGTAAGTAAAGGTTCGAGGCAGGGTGACCTATTATCATTGTACTTATCCATCCTCTTGCTAGAAATGCTAAATAGTATAATCTATGGCCTAATTAAGGATGGAAAGATTAAGGGGGATTGCCTTTTCTTTACAGATAGTATCCTTTTTATGGAAGAAGCCATAAAAGAAAATGTAGAATTAATGGTGAATGTCGTCGAATTATTTAGTAAGCTATTAGGGCAGAAGGAGAACTATGATAAATCTTGTGCTATACTTTTTAGAAATACATGAGTGGAAGTTAAGAAAAGAATATGTGAAAGATTTTGAATTAGGATGAATGTAACAATGGGTAAATATTTGGGTATCCTAGCGAAAGATAATAGAAATCTCATAAGCAAAGTGTTGATAGCAAATGCTTGCCAAGAAACTCAACCTAGACCGCAAAAGCTCATTAAGATGCAAGCACGTATCTTGAGCCTGTTTGAGCCTTATCTTCCGCTCGAAAGCTTTCAGATACTCTCGATGTATTTAACCATTGCCTACAGTGCTCGCTTGAGGCTTATACCTCCTCTCTCCAAGAACCGTAGGTAAAGGAGACATCTAACCTTGAAGCCGAATACTTACCTTATCTATCGTTCAGCATTTCTCTCTCTTCATTTAATGATGATTGACCTCCTATCACATAGCTTACTACTTAGCCGTCAAACTAGGGTAAATACTTTCCATTGATAGGACAGGCCCATCCTACTAGCCTCCACCGACTGGTAATGGGAAGGATGTCCCATCAGGCATACGTAACACCGTCTTATCAAATCTTGCACTAACCAACTAGAATTCACCATGTGTCAATAATAGTAAGCACCTTCAACCTATAAATAGGAGTAAGTTCTTTAAGTAAAGGGATCGATACTATTCATTTCTCAAACCTCTCCTAAGAACTCATTTTTACCACCTATATTACCTCTTCCTTCTTGCGAACTTAAGTGTTGAAAGGCCCCTAATTGGCTTAGCCAAAAAGGGCTTTGTGCAAGTCCCCTGTTGTCCGTAGCTAAAGGACCTCTTAGAGTTGACCTAGGGAATTTAACCATGATTACCAACCATTACCTTAAAGATTTAGAATTTATCCTTAAAAAAACCAAAAGGAACTAGTTAGATGGAAACCTAAGTTGTTGTTTATGGCTAGAAGAAAAAGCAACTTTAATCTTGTAAAGTATCTTAAACTGTTATTCACAAGTTGTTCCTTTTTAGGTAGGTTTAGTAAACTGGCTAGAGAAAGTATATAGAGACTTCCTTTGGGCTTTTGTAGATGGGGAAAAGAAGATTCATTGGATAAGTTAGGAAAAGTTGAAGCAATGAAAAGAATGTGATGGATTGGGGATGATGGATATAAAAAAGAGGAATAATGCTAACTTTGTTGAGCTTGCATTGGAAATGAAAAAAAGGGATGCTTTATGGACTAAACCAATAAGACGAAAATATAGAAGGGCTAGTAGGGATAAAAAGAGGAGGAGGGGACTAAAATTTTATAAGAATCTAGAGGAAGCAAAAAAAAAAGGGGGTTAAGGAGAGTTCTGAATTGTAGATACACTATTTTTGCTTTATATATTTTGATGATTTATAATAATAAAGGGAATGGTCCTAAAGTTAAAAAAAATAAAATAAAATTTGGGGAAAAAAGAAAAAGAAAAAACAAGAAAAGAAACAAAAACAAATGGAAAAATGAAAAAATTATAGAAAAAAAATTTTCAATCAAATAAAGAATTGAAAAATGCATTAAAAGAAAGAAAAAAAGACTATAGGAAAATTGGAGCTTTAAGTTAGTGTTAGGGTCATTGGGTTGCATAAAGAGGGTCATCTAATTTTTTAAGGTCCATTAGGCCTAAATCGGCTCCTTTTTAATTAAAGTTTGTTCAAGCTAGTTGCTAGATTAAATAATACCGACTCTTTGTATTTTTAGGATTTACAATAATAAGAAAAATGTTCCTAATTTGAAAAGGTAAAAAAAAAATTGAAAAATTTATAAATGAAAATAAATGCCAGCACAACTAGCTAAAGCATCCATTATTAGCCCTAAGATTTAGAGTTTAAATCACGCGATAGGCACTTTGTGCCTTCTATGATTTTAAGATGAGGAGGATATGTGTCAACCTCCTATTGGCTTACCGTATTCGTTTTACCTCACTTTCTTGGGCTTTCTTAACCTTTTTCACAAGTTTCTAACTTGGTTTCTTATATTCAAAGCCTTTTTTAATCCATTTTTCTACAAGGTTTTACTAAATTAATTATGAAATCTTGTAGATTATATGAAGTGCTTTCAATCCAAACCATGAACATGACTAAATGCATATATTATATGGATCAAATAGACCATTGAAAATGGAAAAAAATCCTAAATCTAAGATTTGAGCTTTTTGCAAACTTACAGATCCAAGCAATTCAAGTAAGAATCATGTTTCTAGGATTTGATGAAACAATTCTAAGTCCCATCTGCATCAAAGCCAGCTCATAAACTTTATTTCTTTCTCAAATAATGAAGAACAAATGAATAAGATGCTTGATTTTGAATCTGCTACTAATGCACTTGCCATGCTTAAATGTGCTTCTTTTCTTATAAATAGGGAGTCCTAATCCCTTTCCCAACATTAATTAACTCTCAAATATTCCTTTAGGAGCTTGAAACCAAGCTTTCTCTCTTTAACTCGATACGCTCTCTCTTTAGACACAACATCAAAGCCCAAATTTGCTATTGTTGGCTTTTTAGTGTTCCAAGCTTTTAAAAGCTACCATCCTTTTTTCAAAAACACCTCGAACATCTTCAACTAATAAGGCCATATTTGACTATTAGTTAACCACCACGAATTGCTACCCTTATTGTTGTTAGGTCTGAACTAACATTGTAGCTAGACTTATAGACCCTACAAACACAATCTTGGTCGCTTTTGTTCCGGTTAATAGCTACCCAAGCAAGCTATGCACATCTTCTCCTTGTCCACCCTCAATTGAACTACCTTTCACTACCCTAAAACTACCACGAAACACTACAATACATATACCAATCGCCCTTTTAACAATAGCAAACTCCCAAAAAAACTCCTCCACTTGAAATAGCCATTAGAATTGCTCGTAACAATAACCTGAACATTGCTCCTTTCTTTTTCTTCTTAACTCGAGATCCAAATTTGTAATTGACCTGTAACTCGAGTTCTACCTAGCCATTCAACTAGTGTATAAGCCCATATCCAGGGCCAATCCTTGTTTTGTGCTTATTGTGTCTTTTTTTTTATATATTTTTTTTCTTATTTGTTTATTATATATACTAGTTACCTATTTATCAATAAAAAAAGGAAAAGAAAATGGGGGATCATTTTGCTTTGAATAAATAGATCTTTAAATAAATAGATTTTTTTTAATAAACAGATTTTTATTTACTTTATTTTTTTAAAGACAATTTAGCACATAAAAAAGGAAAATAAAAAAAAATAAACACATAGAAAAATGTTTTCATAAAAATAAAAAAATTCTTTTTAAAATAAATGCAAAGTTTCATTTGAAAATAATTGCTCAAAAATAGGACCCCTTTTCTTAGATTTTACTTCAAATAATTAAAATGGTTAAAAATATAAATTTGATTGTTTTCAAAAGTAAAATTAATCAATACACTAAAATTTTCGAAAATAAACTATGAAAGTTTGATCTTGAATAGTAGGTATATAAATGCCTATGGATAACTACGAGATGACTTAAAATATGTAAAAATTTATTTTCCTCCTTTTTATAAATAATTTTTTGATTTCTGGTAACTAGATGCAATTTTATTTCTTATTTATTTACTTGTAAATAGAAATTATTTTAGAAGGATATTTTGAAAAATAAATTTAAATTTGAAATGTTAAGGTTGTATTCACATAAAGTTTTATAAGGTAGCACTTGAACTCTTTGACATGTAATTTATTGAAAATTTTTCAAAATTTTTTTAAAGACATAGACTAGTGGCTAAATTAAAACCAATTCGCTTAATCGATTCTAATTTAATCATATTTCTCGATTCCATTAGGTGACAACTCCAAAACTTTTCTAAAGTATAAATAAATCAGGTTTTCTCTAACTTTAGTTGAGAGTTTAAAAGAGTTTAGTTTAAATTAAGTTAGAAAAAATGAAAATTGAAAAATCAGGCTTGATACATATCAAATGTTTGTAGGGGAGAGGATGCTAATTTTTGGTTCAATAATTGGTTAGAATATAGCTTTATTACAAATTGGTTTTTTGGACCATTAAATAAATATGACAAAACATTATGAATAAAACAGGTATGGGATTGTTCGGAGAGATGGAAGGAGGATATTATTGGCTATCCAATTATTATAGACATTAACAGCTTGTTCATTTCATTGAATGGAATGAAGGAGGAATGTAATCGAAATTCCGGAATATCTATTATTTTATTTACTTGAATCTATAAGTAACTTAAGAATAGATTGTAATAGAATATTAATAACTAAATTACTCTCAATCCATCTTCTTTTTCAACCAATCTTAAAGTAATAGGGGATGGTAATAGCAACGACGATGGTCGGTAGTAACAGCGATGGTCGGTAATGACAGCTTTGGGTTGTTGGTAGTAGTGGCGGTGGTTGGTGGCGGTAGTTGGTGGCAACGGTGCTCGATGGCGGTAGTGATGATGGTAGCACTAATGGTGGTGGTCGGTGGTAGTAATGATAGTGGCAATAGCTACAATAGCGGCGGCGACGATAATGGCAAGGGTGGTAGGGATGGTCGGTGGTAGTAGTGGTGGTCAATGATGGTGGTGACGATATTGACAATCGTTAATTTAGGACAACGTCATTTTTTAGAAAAATATGAAATTTTGTTAGTAATTCTGATTCTTTAATTGAAGTAAGGAATCCTTATTATTTGATTTCAAGCAATAGAGATTCCTATATAATTATGATTTGGTGAGATAAAACTAAGTGAATGTTGTAATAAAGAATAAGAGGAGAACGGAATTTCAATTCCCCCCAAGTGAATAAGGCATAAAGAAAAGTTGGGTATAATGTTATGATAAGGGAATGACCTAAAAGATTTGAGAAAGTAGTCGTATGAGGTAAGTGGTGAGGTCTCAACCAAATTTGCTTATAAACTTCTATGTGAGAAAGAGAGGCCAAAAGAGAGGCAGTGAATGTTGGAGAACTCCTGCCATCCCAAGAATTTAATTCCTTTTGTGGAGAATCTTTAACAATGAATCACCCACAAAAGACAACATAAGGAAAAGAAGTATACATGTTGATCCATTATGCCCTATGTGCAGTAGGAAGTAAGAAACCAAGTGCTACCTCTTTTTAGAGCATGGAAAATACAAGAAAGTATGGGATATTCTAGGTATTCAGTGTAACCTAAGTTTTGAAAATGAATCAACGATTGGAGTGGGTAAAAAGGAATTCTTATTGGAGAAGAAGGAAATGGGGTAAGAAAGACCCACCAATAGAAATGGTGGTCTTGTTTGGATTAAGAGGTATATGAAGGGAGAGAAATAGAAGAGTATTTAATCTTGAAGAGGTTGATGTTGATTGGATTGACAAGATAAAGGCAAAGGAAAGGAAATGGTGGGTAACTCAAAAGATCAAAAGGAAAGATTGTTTGGAGAAAACTAAGGGGATGAGATTGGAAAAATCAAAACAAACATGGATGAAAATTAATTGTGATGGTGCAATTAATGTGAGATTGTGACTATGCAGTTAATGTGAGAGGGACGAGAGGTGGGATTTGAGTGATCTATAGGAATGAGAGAATGAAAGTATAACGTGGATTATCCAAGGTTTAGGTAGAATTATGGGTAATAAGTGCAAGAATGAAGTTTGCAACGATAGAATGATTTAGGAAAGTTTTAGTGGAAATGGAATCTCCATAAGCTTTAAATTAGATCACTAATTTTAGAGTGAACTTGATGCTATATCATCATGTCCTTTTATGCTACATTAATTCTATAAATTATTTTGATGATATTATGGTTTGTAAGGTCGATCATGGGCCACGAAACTAACCAGGTAGTAGGTCTCTTAGTGAAGGAAGTAGTAGGTAGTGCTAAAGATTTTGTCTTTGAACACTTTATCCCTTTTTATCTTTCTAGTGTTGTTCACATTGATTTGGAATTTAATGTTACATATTTGCATAACTTTTTGGTATGAATGTAATTGAAACCTATTTATAATGGTAGAATAACTCCAAACCATATTTATTTGAGTTTTATGTGAGTACATGGTCTTACGGAGAAAAAGAAAATTATTGGATAATGTCATTTTAAATGAAAACTCTTATTTGGCTATGTTTTATATTGTCCAAAGTAATCTCTTTTGTTATTTTTATAGGTATAATTATAAGATTTTTTTAAGAAATAAACTAAATACAATTAGCAAATTTTTATTATAAAACATGTTTATGATATATTAGCACGATTAATTTGTTTTTCTCTTGTAAAAACTATTTATACATTATTTATATTTTTCTTAAATAATCCATTATATATATACAATTTGATTCAACAATTAAATTATTTACAATTTTTTTATTTTTTCATATTTATCATGGACGCAAGTAAATAAATCTAGGGTATTACGGTCTTACCATTATTTAACCCTTTCATTTACCTCTTCTTCCCCCTCCTAACTGCAGCTCCTTCCCCACTAGGTATCGCAGTAGGGTTGGGGTTTTTCCTCTGCAATTTAGGGTTTAATCTTGAACTTTTTATTTTTTTTATAATTTTTCATTTATTTTTCGCTTCCTCCTCTCGACACAATCATGCCTTCCACACGGGAGGCTTTGTCGGCATCTGGCCGTAGCTCCGACAAAATCAGCCTCCCCACCCTGCAGTCCAAGATGAAATCGGATCCTGAGGGATATGTCTCCGAACTAACCCTAATTTACAGCCAATTCGACTCTTCTTTAGAGCTCTTCAAGCAGCAAGCCGCTCTTAGTTTCACTTCCATCGGCGGCGTTGCTTCCGATCCGTCCGTCGCCAAGGACCTCGGTGACCGCGCCATGTTCTTAGCTCATATGACACCGTTTTACCCGAAACAGCTGGCTCAGTTCCCGAATCAACTAGCGGAGTTTCTACGGTCTTCCGCGCGGTCATTTCCGTCTGGGTTGAGATGTCACGTGACTCAAGCACTGATTTTGTTGATAAATAGGAAGGTATGGGGATGTCTCATCCTGGTTCTTTGTGGAAAGTTGGGTTTCTGAAGTACATTTAATTATAAAGTTGATGAGTTTTCCTGTTTCTCCCATATCTTGTCGTCTGTTATGCATCAAAGAGCAGGGTTTGACGAAGGGAGTAAATTGTACTCTCATCAATTAATCACTGTACATGGCTACGTTGGTGTTTTGGTCTTTTGTAAAATGGATCGGCTTGAAGTAATTCGGTTCGGAAATTCAGTTTTTATTTGTTATTTCGGTTTGAAACTAGGCATTCTCAAAACGAGGGAGCAGGTTCATGGAAGGTTACGGCCAATCCTCTGATGGTTGAATATTGTGCTGGCCAGTGGCGATGGTGCCAAGAAATGTGTTTTTCTATATTGTTTTTGTGCTGGACCGGAAAAATGACCTTACCAAAGGGATGGTGTATGGAAATAAGGCAATGGAACAGAAAAACAGGATGGCTTCCTTTTTTTACTTCTTTTGTTTGAGATGTGGGATATTGGCAGGAGGTGTTCTGGTTATGAGCTTAGCTGGTTGTGGCATTGATGCTCCTGTAAATTATTTTTTTCCCCAGATCGCATAAAGACATTTTTATTGAAGTATATGGGGATAAACAACTAAATACTATATTAATGTTGACTCCTATTATTACTTCTCCTATGTAATTTATGCTCACTGAGTAATCTGGGTTGTTATGAGTCTATCAGGAGGGTGTCAGAGACTTGACTTTGTTATCACTTGATTTTTTTTTTTTTTTTTTGGTTTTTAGAGTATTGATATGCAAGATACACTTCGACTGTTCATGGAGATACAGACGTTGGGAGATAGAACTTTGAGGAAACTGACATTTTCTCATGTAGTGCATAGTATCAGGCGAATGAATCAGAAGCACAAAAATGAAGCAAAGAATCGAGCACTTCAAAATGTTTTATTTACAATGTTACAGGTTTGGAACTTAATAGTGTTTAATTATCCCTGTATAATGCTCTTGTAAAATTTTGCTAATAGTTTGAGTTCATTTCCTTATAGGCAGAGGAGGAGGCACCAGCGAAGAGATCTCTTATCACACTCTGTGAACTTCATAGAAGAAAGGTTTGGTTTGATGATAGAACAGCAAATGCCATTTGCACTGCATGCTTCCATCCATCATCAAGGTAGCATGTTCTGTTGAATGCTGTCGCAAGATTGAATTGAAATATATTTTTGGGATCGTTATAGAGAGAACCGATCTCATGGTTAGAGTTTGTTAAAAGAGAACCCTACAATCTCTTGAAATGACTTAATTATAGAGAGAACTTTAGATTTTTTCAGATAATAAATTTGAAATTTTTTTCTGAAAAATTGGTCTTAATGATGTTTGTTTCCTTCTGTTTTCTGATACATATAGGTCTACCAACAACAATTGATAATAACTCCAAGTTCCCATGTTTTCTCCTAGAGTCACACACACACACACACACATAACTTGCCTACTTTCTAATAACTGCAAATAACTGAACTAATAATAATTATACAGACACAACACATATGTATATACCTTTGGAAATATACATTATATACCTTTGGAAATATACATACATACATGTGCTCACTACAGGCACAAGAAAAAGATTACAAACACTACAAGCACAACAAAAAGAGCACAAATACACACACGCTGCTACATGCAAAACTTCACTTCTCCTGCTGCTTCTTTCTTTGAAGAAACATGCTTAATGGGAATAATTCTATAGTCAGTAGCTGATGGTTTAGCCATAACAGATTCTCTATATTTCATTTGTTCTTGAAAAATAATTGTCTTTTTAATACAATAGGATAATGATTGCTGCTCTATCATTTCTGCTGGACTATGAGAATATTGAAAATGATTCAGATAGCGATGATTCAAGCGGTGAGGATGAATCATCTCATCAAGCACCTCTCCTTGCCCTCAGTAAAGAAGCTGTTTATAAGGTCAGTTTTTGCTCCCCCTTTCTATGGTCACAAAGTGGACTATGATGGTATTGTCTCTTAAATTACACATGGAATTTAGATTGTTTTTGTTGTGCCGTAGAATACATAACTCACTTGTTCCATCTCTATGCACATCAACCTCTGTAGGTAGAATTTTGTTTAGAGCTCTTAGATTCATTCTTAGTCTCCATTCTCAACCATCAAATTTGATATCAGGCCCATAACAAAGGTACTGCCTCTAGCAAGAGGAAAAAGAAGGCAAAGCTGCAGCGTGCCATGAGAAGCATGAAGAGGCAACAACGCCTGTCATCAGAGAAAAGCACTTCAAATTATTATTCACCACTTAACCATTTGAAAGATGCACAAGTATGGTCTTTTTCATGGTTTTACTATCTGTTTCTTTTTTCCTTTTAAGTTTTCTTACTAACTACCACTTATCAATAGCTTTCTATTTATATCCTTTTTCTTCCTTTCTCCTTCAGGGATTTGCTGAGAAACTGTTTTCTCGCCTTCAAACCTGCAATGAACGTTTCGAGGTTCATTCTTCCACCCATAGTAGATTGTGCATCCCCTTGAATTCTAGTAGATCTTGTCACATTGTTGCATCTTATCTGCTCTTATTCCATGCCCAAGTGATTAAACCTATTATTATACCATGTGCATCCAGTTAAGATAGCCCTTCAATTTGTTGTCTAATTATTTGTTTGAAATGTAATCTCAACTGCATAAGCAAATCCAAACAGCCTGCCAAGGAAAAAAGAGCATTGCCAATAAATCTATGAGAGATTATTTGTAAATTGGCTTCATTAAGTCTGATCATTAGATTAGAGGTTATAAGTTCATAATCCTAGCTTGTTCTTGTCATATGTTTAAGATTTGAATTGAAGAGGTAGATAGATTGTCCATGGGTATTCAGCATTTTTTTGGGGAAGTGGAATTTCTTGCTTAATGTAAACGAGGGAAAAGCAAACAAATCAAATGAATGTTTCACTACAAAGGATCAAGCGATTAACTGCATTAGGGGAAGTCCTGGTAGCTTATTTGGAGGAGTTCTTGTGTGACATTTTTTATTTAATTTTTTGTGGATGTTATAAAAGCTGCTGGTTGGTTGTTTAGGATAGATACATGTTTCTCAGGTGTCTGAATGTTGTTATAAATGGATAGAGCAAATTCAGGCCAATGAAAAAGGTCATCCACAAGTAGGTTAGATGTAATTTTCCTCAGATGTTATAATTGTATTGGAGCTGGTTGGCCATGGACATGGGTCCACCTGTCCGTCCATTTTTGCATGGTCCTTGCTTATCACTTATCCAAGAAAAAACTTGCATATCCATATCCACAATTGGGCCCTTATGAAGGAATACAACAAGCAAAGAAAAATGCCATTTGATACAAGTGGTGGCAATTAGCAGAGTCAAACTTACCCATATATATATATATATATATATATAAAGAATGAATGAACGGAACATAAGAAAAAGGAAAAAGAGTCAAATTTACTGGATCAGCAGTTGCCCAAGTTGCTTTGAGTGTTCTCATTTGACAATGTATCAATAAATATTGTCTTAATTGGCAAAATAAGGAATAACAGTTCTTAATAGAGTTAGTGAATTTAATTTGCTAAACTGACTGGAAGATTTCCATTCATTAATTTACTTAAACATTTATATACATGTAACCCCAGGTCTATGTAAAAGCTATTCACAGTATATCTGGTTCTTCCATATTCTGTTTATTCTATGGTCCATGCAACTGAATGCAACAAACATTTGCTTTGTTCCTTAAAAAAATAAAAAAAAAAGGATTGCTTTGTTTGTTTATCTCATTCATATTTTCTGCAGGTTAAAATGATGATGTTGAAAGTAGTTGCTCGAACAGTTGGCCTTCATCGCTTGATTTTGTTAAACTTTTACCCTTTTCTTCAGAAATATGTTCAGGTGTGATTTGAACTCTGCATATAAAATTTCTCAAGTATGTTTAGCTGATCTCTATGGATATCTGTTATCTTTTTTGAGGGCTCAAAGTAAGCATTCATTAATTATATTTATGCAGCCTCATCAACGCGATGTCACAACCTTACTTGCTGCAGCAGTTCAGGGCTGTCATGACATGGTATAATCCTTTCATTGAGTTTGCTTTTCTGGAGGCATTATGATAGCTCTGGCTCACTTATTTTTCTGTTGCTAAAATGATTTTTGTTCAGGTGCCACCTGATGCAGTCGAACCCCTATTCAAACAAATAGTAAACCAGTTTGTACATGATCGCTCACGGTCAGAGGTAACTGCTTCAGAGCTTCTTTCATTCTGCAAGCTTCAGCACTTCAATAATATCTTGCCTTAATGACTTCAGGCTATTGCTGTTGGATTGAATGTAGTCAGGGAGATATGCCTGCGCATGCCATTGGTAACTAACAGTTCTATTTTTTCCTACTTCTGCCGATACAATGATTTATGTTACAGTTCTTAGAAAACTATGTATATAATTAGCATCTTTTAATGAATGATGCTCCAGTCTTTGGAGCCATGTCATTAAGTTGAATTTTTTAAGTAGGTTTATTGATAAATAAATAAAAGTTGTAAAACACTGAGCTTCATATTTTCCTTTCAATTATGAAATGCATGCCGATCTCTTCTTTATATATCTCCTGTATATATCCTTGACTGAGTTATTTCTCCATTGTAACCAGTTAATGACAGAAGACTTGCTACAAGATCTTGCTCTCTATAAGAAATCGCATGAAAAGGCAGTTTCAGCAGCTTCACGATCACTCATCTCGTTATTCAGAGAGGTAGAGTAATCTCTGTTTATGTTTGTGTGCTGGCACATGTGTTCTCTATTCTCAACTTTATAGACTTCTACGTCATCCAGGTTTGCCCCTCAATGCTGGTGAAGAAGGACCGTGGACGGCCTAATGACCCAAGGGCAAGGCCTAATGCGTTTGGTGAAGTCAGTGTCTTGAGCAATGTTCCTGGTTTTGAGTTGTTGCAGCATGATGGTGATGGCCGTGATGAGGATGACCAGAGCATCGATGGAGATAACATTGATGAAGATGAGCCTATATCTGATGGCTGTGATGATGACCCTAATGATGATGGAACTATTGCTAGTGAAGATGAAGAGGACGATCAGCTTTCGAGTGATGATAATGAAAGTGAGGGCAATGAATTCTTTCAGGATGACAATGCTCATAAAAGCCAAGATGATAGACTTAGTTCTGTTGAGGATCTTGATGGAGGTAGTGGAGATGAGGAGGATGAGGATGAGATTGAGAGTCTAGATATGGATGAGGATGTGGAGGATGATGATCAAGATAGTGATAATGAAGAGGAGCAACAGGAGGCTGACAATTTCGGTGAAGTTGCGGCAAGAAAAAGTAACCTTGGAGAGCAAAGAGTTCAGATTAGAAAAAGGAAGCTATCTAGCTTTGATGGACAGCTTGTTGCTGCAGATACAAGTCTTCGTGCTTTAAAGAAATTAGCAGGGACTAAGTTGGGTTCCATGCCATCAGACATGGAAGATTCGATACTCTCCAATGAAGATTTCCAGCGGATCAAGGAACTAAAGGTATGTAAGGTTAATGTGAACAATGCATCAATGTCTCTGGAACTCAGATTTATCTCCATCTAATTGAGAGCTAATCAAGGATAATCAACTGCTTATGCTGATTTTGGCTTTGATTTGCGTACTAGGCTAAGAAGGAGGCAAAGGCTGCTTTGTCTAAGCATGGCTTACTAGGAAAGGGTGCAGATGCCAAGGCGGTTTCCTTTAAGCTTCCCAGTTCTGACAAACTAAGTGCTAAGCGAGTGGATCCTTCAGAGCTTGAGGTAAGATCCTCTATTACTATTAGTTGTGCCATTTCTAGCTTGCTTTGCATGTCATGCAATAACAACAACCCATGGACTACTTTTTCATGTATACCTAAACAAATTATATCTTTTATATTAATTCTCTTCACGTCTTTTTCTTTTTTGGGTGTCCCTAGGCCTTGTTTTATATGGGTCATCTCTAAATTATCACAAGGTTTAATAAGTGCTTCTAAGTTAGTTTCTGTACATGGTAAACCATCTCAATCATGTTTCCCCTCTCCTCATCTAGATGCTACTTCAGCTTTACTTTGAACAATGTCATTTCTTATCAAATTTATTTTCTTGTGACCACACACATTCATCTTAGCAGTCTCATCTGTTGCTCATGTTCGTAATTTATTTCCCAATGTTTACATCCATAAAGCATTAGTGTCTCTTATAACAGTAGAACTTAGTTTGCTTGAGGTGACACATCATGGAGAAAGTAGCAGCATTCATCCTATACTGTGGTTATGAACATAAGTTGCTGGGCTAGCTATGTTGTTATTTATATGGCATGAGCTATTTATAAGTGTTGGGTGAAATCTCACGTTTATTTTTCCTGAAGTCTCATGCTTAAGGAAATTTGATTTATATGATCATTCTGCTCTCTTTTTCACCACTTTGTGTCTTTGTTTTATCATTCTGTCATCCAGCCCTGTTACTTTTCTGTATGTCCACATGCATATATATATATATATATGTATATATCTTTGTTTTTACTTTTTTCAATTGTTGAAGTATTGTATATATATTGCCTGAAGTCTCATGCTTAAGGAAAATTGATTCATATGATCATTCTGCTCTCTTTTTCACCACTGTGTCTTTTGTTCTACCATTCTGTCATTCAGCCTTTTTACTTTTCTGTATGTCCATATGCATATATTTGTTTTTACATTTTTCAATGGTTGAAGTATGTTATATTGACTTGCTGTGTGCACATCTAGGCTCACATAAAGCAAAAGCTAAGCAAAGAGGAAAGGCTTGCACTTATAAGGGCTGGTAGGGAGGATAGGGTAAAATACCAAGCTCGAACTGCAGTCAAACAGAAGAAGGTATAGCATTTTCTCTGCTTGTTTTGCTGATGTTATTCGTTGCATACATCAAGAGTCTAGTTGCAGAATGCTAGATACTAATTTGCTGTTGGGATTTACTAAATCCCACTGCATGCTTGAGTTTCGTTATATGTTTAGATCTCTTAAAACATATCCGTTTGAAATTTGTTTGAATCTGTAGACTGGGGGCCTGAGCAACCGGCAGAAGGAACACAAGAAAGCCATGCCTCTTGCTGCAAAGAGAGCAAAGATTGCTCGTTCCCGACAGGAGAAAAAGAGAAAGCGTTCGGGTAAACAGTTCCGTGGGAAGAAAGGATGGAAATGATAAGCCAACTTAATCTAGGTATTTAAGCATAGGAGAGTTGACGGAAGGATGGATGAGCAGTGTATCTTTTACAAATTTGCTAATATAAATAGAAAAAAGAAAAAGCCGTGCTGTGCCATTAGTTTTCTAATCCGTTAAAGAAAAGAATTTCGTGAATTTTCCCCTTCTGTTGCGCATCACGGTTGGAAAGAGCTCTCCCTTAACGCAATGCCGCCCTATTTGTTCCTTTGCGAAGTGTATTGCCACCCAAAAAAAAAAGAAAAAAAGAAAAAAAAAAAGAAATAGGGTGTTTCGAAAAGTGTAATCATCGTTGTGCTTTCGTGGCGTTCGTTTTCAGTTGTTTCCAAGCTCCGGAGATGTCTTTCGTGCGTTAGGAATTGTTATTGCAAATACCTCTTTGAATTTTAAGTTCCTTTTTCGTCCGAATGCGGCCAAATTTAGGGGATGATTCGAAGTTGCTAATGAAACGCTATACCTCGTATATCTCCTGTATATACTTATAAAATTGGGATCGGGGGAACGTTTAGGGAAGTTTAGTAAAGTTATCAAATCAGATAATCCAGATTTAACAGTAAAATAAAGTAGCATAATGTAAAAGTTAAGAATGATTTAGTCTCATGACTACTTGCCTTCTTTCTTAACACTTACGTTAAGGTGGATGAAAAGGCGGTCTTCTCTCATTTCTTTTTCGCCATTAATTTATCTCGTATCCATTTCCATAGTTATTAAAATTACATGTTAACTCATATAATTTTATGAGTTTATCATTTTATAAAATCTTTCTAAGTTGAATGTTGATGAAATTGTTTAAGTATATATTTGTGGTGGACATTTCAGTTTAGGTGTACTGCCAATTGTATAGATTTGCAATTATTACCAGTTTTACCTCTTGTCTTGATTTGGATTTAATGGATTATCAAAACTAAGAAAGAGAGTTGAGCTTTTATGAATGAAGCCCATCAAGTCAGGCGTAAAATGATATGGTATTTGTTTTTGTTTTTTAAACTTAGATTAGTCTACTGACTTCATTATGGAGGATTACTTGTTCAAGGATGAATGAATAGTTGAATAAGAAGATATATTTAATTCATTCAGGGTGGATTGCTTGAGTATATTTTCAATTGCATGGGGGAAGGACAAAGATGAAAATAATATTGCGTTGGAATTTCACGTATATATAGATATAGAGAGTAATGTGAGTAAGACACGAGGAATTGAAAATTTATGATGTTGGTACTACTGAAGATAATACACGAATACATTACTTCAAATAAAAGATATGTATATCAGTGGTAGTATTTTTAAGAATAATGTTTATAACGATGATAACAACAATGATGATAATAGTGAGAGTTGAAGGTAATTTTGATAATGATTAGGTTTTTGTTTATTGCAATGATTTATACTATAATAATGTAATTGATATCATTGGAGTGTTTGTGCTTAAGCTTTTTAGCAAATGATTATGCATAATTATTTGTATTATAACGTACACTATAACCTAAAATTTTAAATATTTCTATCATGTTTCTTCAACTTTTTTAGAACTACTATAAATATGTTTATAGCTTTCAAAAATTAGTTTGCTTAAGTTATGTTTAAATGATATGTTTGGACTCTATATAGTTGCACCGCTCTGCATCTTCCGCAAGATTCTGCACGTAAAAGGGTTCACAGGGCAACGTAGAACGAGTTGCCATCGTGGTGCCATGCCATCCATCTGATTGCTAGATAGCTGTTCAACTTTCTTTAGCATACTCATAAATCATACGACGCTTGCTCAACAAATGTTTGCTGTGTGCACGAGAAATAAGAAAAAAGACATACAAAAGCGGCATAATCGGATCCGAAAGGGTGGAAAAGTGTACTTATCTTTTTAAAGAGTTTTATAGGAATACGAATTTTTTTTTTTGAAAAAAGATTGCGGAAAATGATCTTGTTTTTGAAAAATATTATTAATACAGTATAATGACTTATGTTTTTTGAATTAAAAGTGCATGTAGTACATACACCTTCACTGTTTTAAAATGACTCTCTATAAGACCGCATATATATTAAGTAATATATTTTTAATCGTAAATTTTAAACTGAATGGAAAGTTTGGTACAGAAATCGATTACATAAAATCACATTTGGCGGAACGTCTCAATAAAAATAGCAAGTAGGGAAGAAATTGGCGCATTGAATATTCATACAAGTCGGTTACAGGAAAAAATAATTGGAAATTGTAATGGCTAGGTAAATAAAAAATACATGGAACTGCAATTTTTTATGAAAAGTAAATTGTATTTCGAATAATCAGTATATACATAAAAAATCAATACAATGGTCAAAAAAGGGGGGAAAAAAAGACAAGACATATTTACTATCGCTTATGCCGTGTGAAGGTCCACACGACACGGGAAAGAAGTGAATGCCCTATCTATCTTGTGACTACATATGTTGAGGTGGTGGATTGTTGAGATCAAATTCCGTAAGAGAAATTAGGTCTGCTGAAGGGGCCGGATGTAGCTGAGTGATGCCTCCGAGTGATGCCCCCACCTATAGATAATCATGTGGGGGTTAGAACATTGCTTTTGAGGTGCTGGTGGAGTAGTAACATCAAAATGTTGCTGAAACTCGGGAATTATGTAAGAGCTAGATTTAGCCTTAGAGTTAGATTCAGCACTTGAAGTAGAGGCAACTCTTGACCTAGGGATTGTGATATCCCCTGTTAATTTGCCCTAGGTTAATGGGATAACGCCTATGTGGGGGGGGGGGGGGGGGGGGGGGATATCATCACTAAGGTTTGCCCAACGACGTTCCGATTGAGCCCTATCTCCTTGAACTCTCGCATCCTTATCCATAGGTGGTCTTTGCTCTCCACCGTGGTCTACATGGGGTAGCTCATATACGCCCTCCTATTATGGGTAGATGATGATGCTACTGTACTGCTCAACAAAATAAAGTACCCCATTTGCAATACCCAATGCTGTAGAATAGTTAAGTGCTAGTTACACACTCTTGAGCGAGTCCACTTGAAATAAGTAGAAAAACAATTGTTAGTATATATAATAGAAAGCATGTACGAGTGTAAAAAACTAATGTATGATTTTAGATATACTTACTAACTGACCGATGACAGTTCCTTGGTGTATAATGTAACGCCGGTTGATTTGTCTGTACCATGGTCAATAACTCTTGTTGACCTCTCAGAGACCCTGTATGTGTACTAAGAATCCATATCTCTATCCTTAAGCTTGAATGTACGCAAAGTGTGTGTTGATCTAGTGAACATCCATCCTACCCCGAAGGTCCAACTGGTGGAGCTGCTCAGAGTTGTCAACATCTTGTGGAATATAATGATGTTTGCTAAATTGCTGGATGACACGGTTCAAAAGGCACCACTTAATGATGTAGAAACATATGAGTAGTACATAGACAATCCAAATATGTCGTCCAACAATACAGAAATGAGACAGCAACGTGGAAATGAGGTAGCAACGTAGAAATAAGGTAGTAACTACAACAACTCCTCTATATAAGGTGTCCAAACAGCCTAATGGGCAAAAAAAAAAGAAAAGAAAAGAAAAGAAAAGAAACAATCAGTGAAACAACGATCGTTAGCACTTACTTTTGATAGAAGAATAGCAAAGAGGATAACTTATCATATAATACGTACTGCATCGTCTGCATGTCAAATGTAGTGTGGTATGCATATACTACATACATCAGATGCTGAGTAGTATCTCGTATTACCCTCCATCTGGCCGCTAATGACTTATCCTCATTGATAACAAACTTGTATTGACTAAAGGGGACGATGTATGGGAATCCATTCCAAGCCTAGACCTGAAGTAGAATCGTGGCCCTTCTAAGCTCATGAGTATTGGATGACGAGGCAGAGATGTCGATACAACTATACAAGCAAGCATCGCCTTAGCTAAATTACTTACCTACAAAGAAGTCATTTAGCAATAACAGGAACATTAGGTGAATAAGACTAGAGGATTTATCCGCAAATATGAATCCTCTCATTAGGCTGAGAATGTATGCATGCACGTACTGTCGGACCGTCTTGTCGTACGCCCCACGAGGAAGTACCTGGAAGTGTTCCTATAACCATGCTAGAGATAAACAATATACTTATTTATGCATTATAGTGTAATGCCTAGATAGAAAAGAAATATGTACCAACCTTATTAATATCTTTACACCTCTTCCTATTATGTCCTTCCCACCTTATGCATTGCATCTTATTTTATCCAATTGCTTTTGACTGTCCATCTCCATGTGATATCGCTTACACCTAGGTTTTCCTTTTTTTTTTTCGTAGTAAGTCAATGATCGGGTGGAGATAAGGGAAGCTAACTTGTGGTTACTTCAGCCCATCACTAATCGAGTAGAAATGAACTTGGTAGCATTCTATTTGGTTTGCTTACTTATACCATGGCTTTATTGTCGATTTGCTGTCTTCCTTGATGCTTGCAGCAAAAACAAATATGTAGGAGTAGGGGATCCTATATATTTGCGACTTCTGAAAAGTGCACGTGTGAGCCTTGAAGTCAACTATATGTATCATTCCTTCCTCCTCCCTTTAAGCCTATTTTTGATATTTGACTGTTAGTGAAAATCTCGAAAGGACCATTTTGGAAGCTAAAGGAAATGACTTTACGTGCACTTGCCTGCCTTGATGAGAATTAGCCTTTGACTACATCTAAGACGGAGTAGACCGATCTAAAGTCGAGGTCGAGCAGAAGCTAGAAGGAGAAGATGAAGGAAGATAAACACTCGACATCAAGTCTATCATTAGCCAAGGTGTCTGTCACGCCCCGAAGCAGCAGAGTCGTAACAGCCTCGCCGTGTAAACCATCATAAGATAGAAGTTGGCCTTACAACCGCTATCTTAGACCTGATCTACACAAGGCGTCAATGACTAACCTGCTTTGAAGTAAACAATTTGTAATTTAAATAAATCATTTACCTATAAAAGTGAGGAATTATATATATATATATATGTTATAATTCAGTTATTGCAGCTAAAGTTTACAATATTTCTCTATAGTATATTTCCTAGTTATTATATCATTTGGAAATGAAAAATAATTCTAAAATAAAAACTTAGACCTTAAAAATATGTGTTTATTCTCCGATGTTTTTCCTCACTCCCCAGGATCCAACAGTTGCTAGCTTCAGAGTAGTTGTTTGCTGCTTCTTAGCCAGCACCTGCACGACGTCTATAGGGATGTGAGCAACCACAGCTCAGTAAGTTAGGATGGAGGACTTAAAACTATACTATACACACAACAAGATTTTCAATCACTTATTAGGTGCAATGCATGTGCAAGCAAATACCATCGTACGACGTTGTCCGGCCCGTCGTGAGATTAGAGAAATTGCGCCCGCTCTAATCCGGGTTGAGGAGTTACCGTTAATGCAACAGCTCACGACCAAACCCAGGCTTGTGTAATGGAGATCTTGCTCCTCCCGCGACTACCTTCGAACCACTATCTTCACCCTCGCCGTGACCTCCTCTCCTGTCACTTAGTTCGACTGAGGATAAAGAAGGGACCGTTTTGTAATCCTGCGCTATCCCTTTCGAAGGGGTCGGTATTTGGTCGGAGAGTCCTAAGTTCCCCTAACGGGTTGCCATGCATGTCCGATTATGATTACTGGTCATATATTTGATTAAATCCAGTTTAGGGTGATCAATTATTTCATACAAATCATATAATATGTGCCAGAACAACAAACAGAATTATAGCATTACCCATAATCAAGCACATGCACACGTTCAACTATTTAACAAGCACAACCAAGCATAATCTTAAGCCTTCAAAATACAGCATCGTATTAATCCCAACTTACCTCGACTCCTCGCTCGCTTACTCACTCGAGATCCGATTTGCTCAGGCCATCGCCGATCATCTCTATAACACAAACGTGGTTTCAGCTTTTCATATAACTATTATAGGTTCATTTTATCCTATAATACTTATTGTTAGGTTTTGTTTAGGGTTTAATATGCCTAATTCTCTAGGTCTTAAGTCTTTTATAATTATTCTAGGTTTGGGGTTAGGTTCGAGTTCGGTTTCCACATCGATTTCTAAATTAGGTTCTAGTTCGATTTCTAAGTAATGTTTTATATTTCAATCCTAGAAATTCGTTTCAACTCATAATGTGAAATTAATCACATTACTTTTCGATCTCTTAAATATCATTATTACCCCTAGTCAGCATTTTATTTTACCCGGTACACTTATATCCTTATTAGTGTACCGAATTTACTCTTGATATGAGAAATTTTTACATTTTTCATATAATTACATAATTTCAAGTTTCTTATCAGATTTATTATATATCCTTATTATTTATATAATATCAATTTTTATCCTAATATTTTCTATTTATTATATTTTCAAAAATTACATATTATGCATTATTGCCTATTATGTACATAATGCACTTCTAATATTTCTATCACTTTAATTACCATCCCTAAACATCAATTATCATTTCAAAATGTCTAAATTCATCCTAAATCAGATTTTACTCCTAATTTCCCTAATTTACAAAATTAACTTAAAGTTAACTATTTTTCCTTATTAATCATTTACTACATAATTAACCTAATAATTACATCTAACACCCTAAATGCTACAAGTATCATACTCCATCAGATTTCAACATCCTAAAACATATAATTATTTACTAAATCAGTAACTAACCATTTAATTGCTTAATTAACCTTAAATTACCCATTTTATGCCTCATTTTAGGGCCTAAAAATTATCTAAAAATTTTAAAAATTAATTTTTGAAAACGGGCTTCATAGCACTGTTCTATATCATCTAAATAATCTACACAAAAATTTTAGGCTTGAAACTACACTCCTAAGGTCATTTATTTCTTAACTGAAACATGCTCGGTTTTGCATGATTTCTTAAAGACCCTATATCACGAGACATATTTTCATCAAAATAATATTTTTCCTAAAAAATAAATACAAAAATATTTCAGAATAACAAATTTCATAATTTTCTAATAATATTTACTATTTTTACAAAATTACACAAAATCGGGCTGAAAATCGAACTCACCCATTTGGGTGGCTCCGGCCACCGTCGGTGGACATGGGTGTGTCGACCTACCTGGGCGTTTCCACCACCGTGTGGTGGTAGTAGACGTCCACTCCCAGCTGCTCGTCGGATCTAGGTTCTCCTTTGTGGCCCTAACTGCACAGTTTTCCTTGTCTTTTTTTTTCCTTGGTTTTTCTCTCAATTTTCGAGTCTCTCTATTTTTCTCAAATCCCTAACTGTCCAAAGGAGTTCTTTGAATTTTTTTTCCTATTTATAGACGTTTAGGGAATTTATTGTGCATTAAATTGGACAAGACAATTGTCTTATCCCTTAATTTTTGGCTTTTGTGTTGTCTTAATTTAATTGGCCGATTTTTTTCTATTTTTTCCCAACTACCACGACCCAATTCTGGATCATTCCTTATTTTTTTTTATTTTTCTTTATTTTTCCTTAATTAATTATGAATTTTCTTTAATTATTTAGTATTATTTTGGTACATTATGCGTGTTTTAAGTAATTACGCGTATTTCTACATACATGTAAATTCATGTATAGTACAAATAAATATTCCTAAATATTATTTAGGTTATTTTATGATTTTTAGTATACATATAATTTATCTCTAGCAATTCGTTAATTATCGGAATGCATTTTAAGCATTTTCGATAAATAACGAGTTATACACTTAAAATTTGGAATTTTTATATTCTTTTATTTCATTGCTTATTTTCTTAAATTCAAACTTATGGGATCATTTTACTAATATTTTTAGCTTTACTTTATAATTTAGGTTTGATCAAGTCTTTCAATTGATCGAAACCTTGAATGGTTAGTTGTGGGGCTTATAGTGCCGAGATACCATAAGGCCAGTACTTGAGACCAAAGAATCACTCAGTAGAGCATCGAGAGACTCATGTCAATTGATTATAGGACTTGACAATAATCAGCCAACCTTTCTAATGTCTCAGCTAAACATTGCAAGACTTCGGGGACTCCTTCCCGAACTCGTACATCCAATTGTCAACACCATCTGATTCGAATACTACTCCTTTTAGGACATGTTGAGTGATTACATGCTGACTTCTCTTATAAAATATACAATTTTGTATTCTTATATATGTTTTCCTTTATTTTATTTATAGGCCCAATTCTTTAGGGTTTAAAGTCTTATACATTATTTACAGTTTTGCTATTAAGGTTTAAGACTCACTATAAATAGCAACATTTATAAACATCAGAAAGGGAAATATATGCGAAATTGGACAACAAAGTATATTCTTGCAATTTGGAATATTTCCCTTTTTGAGCAAGGCTACTCTTGAGCTAGTATTGCTGGATTATCGAGTATAGATCAAATTCTTTAATCTTTCTTGTGTTCTTATCGATCTTGTCCTCAAGATTGTAGTGAACCCCTTTATTTAAGTTGGTTAGTGAGTCGCATTTAACCTTTATTTGAGTCCTGAGCAACATTTAGTATTCGTAAGTTGTATCGAATCTTATTTCGAGCTCAAACCTCTGATAGTGTTTGTGTCTTGGTAAGTTATATCCATTGACATTCGCCATCAAACCAATCATTTCACTTCCCGTTGTCATACCCATTCGACCCATTTTGGGATTTTTCAAGACTTGCTGCCATTGATCCGTAACACACCCCCTCCAAGTTTTATACATATTTAGAGCGTAATCAATGAAAATCTTGCTATAATTGATTGCCTCCTTAGCGTCTATATGCCTTTCCTCCCAATACGTGACGTAATTGTAAAATATCTTCTTAACTAATGTAGTAATGGATAATCCATATGCTGATTTCAAAACGGAGTTATAACTTTTGATAATATTTGATGTCATGTATTCAAAACGGTAATATCTATCATATGCAAGCGTTCACTTGTCCAAATCTATCGAATCATGTGGGATCATTCTCTTTAGCCCATGCTAACTTCTCTATGAAACATTTGAATTTCCTTTCCTGTACCTGAACACCTGCAAACTATACAAGTTTTTTACATAATTGGTTTTTGTAGACCGTGTTTAAGTTACTAGTAACGTGCCGTAGATAGCATCTCCAAATTGCAAATGGTGACAGCTAGCCTGCAAATGGTGACAATCTAATGGTTCCTTGTATGCATAATCAATACTGGATGCCTTGTCAAATATAAGACATAAGGTTTCTCTCTTCTGACTGATTATATGCACTTTAAGCTTTCGTAGGAACCACCCTTAGGTTTTTGTCGATTCTATGTTAATAAGAGCAAATGCCAATGGAATTATTGAATTGTTCTCATCCATGCTACAAACCACCAACAACTTGTGCCCACACTTTTCGTATAAGAATGTGTCATCGATACATACAATGGGTTGACAGTATTTGAAGGCTTCTACATACGGCTCATGATATTGATTGCCATAGATGAACACATGGAGCCAATATCATGTGTAACCAATAGGGTGGGTCCAAGTTGCAAGATGCCTTAAAGAGTAAATGGTAGTTGAAGGTTAAGTAAGGGATTTTGAACACCGACAAAGGATATGACGTACCAATGTCTCACAGGAGTTTGGGTCATACTTGATATGACGCATGTGTATGGTTGGAGGTCACTCGCCCTAGTCCACGTTCAATGGGTTAGATAAGAGTAATTCAAGCGTAAGAAAGACACTTAGCTCGAGAGAGTAAAAGTTTAGTTTATTCTCAGTATATGATGATGCGGTGATTACATTATGCGAGTATTTATAATACTTAGTTAAGGTAAATCCTGAATAATAGAAAATTACATAAATGGATCCTTAGCTGCTAAGAAAATGAGAATAATTTACAGGGAAAACGCGTAATCGTGCAAAAGAATATTAACTGTTACAAAGGACAGTACGAATGTCAGAAAAGGATAATGCTCATATGCTTTACTGTTTGTGGTCCTACCAACATTGCGAGTTGAGCGGGAACGGATCCCAAATAAGGCAGTTTGGTAGCTTAGACAATTGGTACTAAACTGGATTGGCTTAGAGGCAACTCATTTTCAAGGTCGGCTTCGGATGGTTGGCTCTTGATTAGTATTAGCTCAGCTTTAGCATAGTAGAGATTACAGTATTTAGATTTGGCGCTTGGACTGGTGTAAAGTGGAGGGTTCATTTTGGCACTTTGGTTGGTTACCTCGGCAACATCTTGGATTGTGTAAAGTGCAAAATAGCTTGGTAGATCGAATTGGGATAAGCACTGCTCTTTGGCACTTAACTTACCTTAGATCAGCGAATCACTTGAGAAAGTCCTTGGGCTCGAGAGTGCATAATCAGTCCTTGATCCTTATCAGCTCCAATGTTTAGAAAATCTACTAAACTAGTACTGACCTTGCTTTAGCGAACTACTCTAACCCTAATTCACTTGTGTCCCCAGATTGCTTAACTTCATTGCCTTTAATAGTCTTAATAACCTATTGTATGACTTTTCCCAGCTACCGTATATTATCTCAACAGCCTTTTGCTTGACCTCAAAAACCCTTTTGTTGCTTACTATGTATCTGTACATAGTTTGCACGTTAGTTGTAAGATCAAGTATCTTAACATCAAGGTTTTTCCATATATTATTGATGAATAGCATAGCTATTATGTTGCTGTCGAGCTAAGGATGATCTTAGTTCATCATCGGGTTTACACAAGTATGCAGACCTTCTAGAATTGTTATTTTAAAAAGACCTTTTACTTTCTTCCAATAAGCCTGTAGCCTCCACTTACAACCCTGTTCTTTCTTGTTATAGTAGATTGCGTATATAGTCAATTTTGAAATGTCCACATGAAAATCACAGTGGTTCTTTAGGTGGAACAACTTCACTGCATCTATGAGATCCTTCTTTGTATTAAAACACATATTGACACTTAAGTTATTAGAACTGTTGATGTTGCTACACATTTTATTAACATTTCTCTCAAATGTTACGCAGCTATTGCTATTGTACTGGTTGTTGTAAAATGGGGTAGGATCTCTCACAAGTCTGTTCATCGATTCATTTATTTGCAAAAAGTCTTGAAACTACCTACTAGATAATACTTCACCAATACAATGATGAAGCCTGCTTGGGCCGTCTCCGTGAAATGGGCGGATTGGTACACTGCCCCCAACAACATATGGTTTCACCTGTGCCTCTCCTAAATCCTAAGCGTAGTCATCTTCAGGGCCAACATCATCTTCATCACCACCTTCATCATCTTCATTACTATCCACACTGTCTCATCCTCCCCATCATTGTCAACATTTATGTCCATTTGTATTATCTCTATATATGGATCATAAGAATCTTTGTGCTTGATAATGGGACCCAATACTTCATCAAGCTGCTTTTTTTGTGATATTCATGTGCTTGTACTCAGAGAAATCTATATATGATTCATTTGATTGATCTACATTTGTTTGCTTCGCACTGATAATTATTGAATGCACATTGAGATTTGGAAGAATTGGATTGTCTAGCTCATTGATTTCATGCTCGTCCTAAGCACTCGATTCCCTAATGTGTTTGTTCCCCAAAAGACTTGGCTATCTCAATGAAATTCTTAATATCCTTATAGTCTCTAATGGTCATCAACTTGTAGGTAACTATAGTATCATGGAAAAAGGGATGCCTGTACACGAGTTCAACACCACTCAGCTTAACTCCGACGCATCTACAAATTCTTCGATTGAAATGAGAGAAGTTCGAATCCTTCCTGATCTTCAACTTCTTAATGGGCTCCTTATTATACTTCGGCCCCCAATTACCCATCACAATATTTCCGTTCGCTTAGATAATAATTTTCACATAATCTGCCATTTCTACTTTAGAAATGCCATAATGAACTAAATATTTAGATGATATTAAAAACTTCATCTACACATCAAGCAACAAATTTATAAAATGCACTAAGTCATCTCGTTAAGTTATGTCGCATACTATCTAACTTTAACTTACTAATTGGACCCAAGACATTACAAATGCCAAAAAAAGAAAAAAAAAACTATATACACAATAATTTCCACCTACATTCCAAGATTTTTCATATCTACATTTGTATAACTTATTTACTAAAATACAAAAAATATCTTAATTTAGACAAAATATAATAAATTTTCATAAAATATGAAATATCAATAATTTACACAACTTATGGTACATTTATGACTATAAAATATACGTAATAAAGTAATAAGTTTTTTTCTAAAAGAAAATATTACATAGCGTGAATTACTACTAAGATTACCGAAAAAAATTGTGGCTGTAAGTTATGAATTATTACCTGTTTTAGACATACACTGACATTAAAAAATGGTTCAATACTTCAATTATGGGTTTCTTCGTATTTTCTCTGAGTTTTAGAAATTTCAAAAACTGATAAGAGTAAGAATGGAGTATGGCTTTACAAATTGTGATATATATAGGTGGTCCAGTTATAGACAATTACTTTATTATACCATATTCCTAATATTTTTTAAAAGGAGCCCTTTTTTTATAATATTTTTAAGAAAAGGATCCATATTCATATAAAACTCCTTTTTCACGTTCAAAATTATCATTTTAACAATTGCATTCCCGAATAAAAGTGGGGTTCCATTTCATTAATCATCGTCATAAGTATGATCAGAGTTAGGACCTAAAATGGAAAGAATATGAACATAGATTTTGGAACAAAGATATATGAAAAACATAGATCATTTCATTATTCTTTTTAGTGTTTATTATTTCAAGATATATGTTTTTGTTAATTTTCCTTTTTACTACCTTTCAGGACCTAACTTTTAACAATACTTATAGCAAAGAGTAATAGGAGCCTATTTAGCCCTATTTCAAAAACATATATCCTGAAATTAAAAAAAAGAGAAATACATCAACCCTAAAATGAAAAAATAGAGAAAAATTAGATCATTCTGATGTATTTTTTCCCAATCCAAAAGCTTGGTGATCGAAGAAAGTAAAGATATGTAGAATTTACTTATTTCTTTCTCTTTAAGAACAATCATAAAGAAAGGAAAAAAAAAAATGTAAGACGGTTATTAGCATACTTTTAGCATGTAGGAAAATGAAATTTACAAGTAGATTCTACTTTTTTTTGTTTATAAAAACTCATGTTTATTGCGTATACAAGATCAGTGGAAGATTCCCTAATAATACATATAGTCGAATCTATTTACCTTCCTTTCCGCATAGTTTTATCTTTACTCGAGAGCATATATTTGCTAAGCCAAATTAGACAATTAATTAATTGTCGATATCCAAAACAGTTTAAAATAAAAAGAAAGTAGTAATTGCTGACATGGTGTCGTGGTGTAGTTGGTTATCACGTCAGTCTAACACACTGAAGGTCTCCGGTTCGAGTTCGGGCGACGCCAAATTGTACTTCTATGGAGGAGGGCCTTTTTAATTTGTTTTCACTTGTTCATATAAGGGACGCATTGGGCCTCATTGCCTATCCCGATCGAGACCATATTTCATATTATGCATCTTCTCGTCGCCTCAATCAAAACCAAGACAGTGTCGTGGGGGAAATAGTCTAGTTGCTCGGGCTGAACCAACTCGAAACAGATGGTTCATGGCCGGATAAAGTTTGAGTCATGATTGGTCCAATTAGTCACGGTTTCGAGCTTCAGTCTTGAATCGTTTTATTAAATTAATTTCTATCTTTTAAATTAATTTGAAATTTTTTTAATTTTTTATTAATTTCTAATTTAATGTAGTTTCAATTTTTATGCATTTTTTCTCTAAACATGACCTCCTTTCTCTCTTTTTTTTTTTCTTAAATTATATTAATTTATTAATAATTTTTAATTTTTAAAATTAATTTCCAACTTAATATAATTTCAACTTTTTTTTATTATTTTTCTTCTTAAATTTTATCTTTTTGCTATATTCAAATCCTTAATATTTCACAAGTTTTATAAAAATGACTTAAATTAATTTAAATTGAATTTTCCATCCGTTCTTAACATATAATCAACTTATGATTAATTATTTATCATTAGTTTGATAATATTATTTTTAGAAAATTGTCATTTATCATCGTAAAAAAAAAAAGTATTAACATGCAATGACTTAATGAATATCATCTAATTATTTTTTCTAACTTAATGACATGTCTTCTCCTTTTCTTTCTTTATTTTTTATTTTTTTAAAGGGGTGAACCATCCTAATCTATCCACTGGCCTCTTGAACTGCCTGGCTCTAAGGGCTTTGCGATTTAGGCTTAACCACTTCCAGGCTGAATCAGTTTGTGACTTGAAACCGGCCCTTACATTAGTCTAGAGGGAAGCATCCAATGGTCATGCACAATTATAGGTATAAATGAAAAGCTCAAGCTCGAGCTTGAGCTTAAACTTGTGAGTTTGCTCACTTAAAAGCCGACAAGCGAGTATGTTTACGAGTTTTATATATATTATAAATATTATATAACATTAAAATTCAAAAGCTAATATCTATATAATATTTATGAATATATAATATGTATAAGATAATATATAACATATAACCTAATTCTTATTCACTTCATTAATCTATTTATTTAGATATTTACTTATTTTGTATATTTTGGCTCATGAGTAGGTTCGAGTTCAACTTACTTTAGGCTTGGCTCAATTCGAGCTCAATTAGTAAACAAGTTAAGTTTAAGCTCAAGATAAAGTTCATTTATATAAATGAGTAGAGCTCAAATCTTAATTGTAGACTCAATAAAAAACTTGGTTCGAGCTTGAGTTCGATAATTTTTAAACAAGTCGAACTTGAGTTTTTAGAAGTTCTACTTCGCTTAGCTTGGCTCTTCAGTCTATGCATGACATTCACTTACTTTTTTATCTTTCGTGGTCTAAATAAACCCTTCATATACATTAGACTCATTTTGGATGCGAGTTAGCTAAAAACACCTATATTTGAATCCACTTTTATCATACTTTATAAAAATAATAAAGATGCATAAAAATGAAAAAAGTTTCTTCTTTTATTTATCTTTTTACTATAGTGTCATGTTATACTTTTGTAGCATATATTCATCATTTTCAAGTTTTAGCCTTTATTGTATCATAGTGGTATGAATACTAATTTTCAAACATGATGATCTTGTTTCGATTTTCCTTTCTTAATGTAACATTTGGGGGAAAAAAGAATCACTATGATGAGAAATAGAGCTTGCACGATTATAGTAGGATTGGATTTTTGACTAGATTCAATTTTGTTGATAAGACATTTTTACTAGTTGGCAAAAAAGGAAAAAAAAAAAAAGCATCTTTACCAGCGCCTAAATTCACCACATCATTGTTTAGATTTTCAATCAATATTGTCAAAGGCTCAATGTAAAGTAAGTGGATTGATATAAATATAGAGATGATAAATGTGTTGAAGAACCCATGTATACATATCGATTGTAAAATGAATGTCTAATAATTTCATAAGCAATTTTGATGGTTAATTCCATATAAAATCCATATCAAAGAGTAAAGTTTCGTTAAAACCATGTTACATTGTGTATAGTAAGTAATTGTGTATTTCTACGTATCGTGACCATGCATCATTACGAACGTGAAAAGTACAATTTTGGATGATGTTTGTGAGTATCGGCAATTGTTTATGATGTGTGTATGACAAAAGTGACCATGTGAGTTTTGTGTAAACTAACTAGAATGTGACAATGAATTGTTGTTCTTGAGTGGTGTCAAGCGCGTAGGAGACTGTGATAGGTACATAGATGAGCAAAAGCAACGGGTTATGAGATTATTGTATCATTTACTTATCAATTGCACGTGATAAATGTGCGAAGGAAGGAACCTAATGATCCTAAAGCAACGACATGTGGTGGAAATCGAGAGGATGCATATGAATCTGAATATGATTATAGTGAAGGATAATGAGAGAATAGAAATTGTCCAAACGTAGGACTTAGATAGAGTCCACTTGCAAATCCTACCTCTTTAAAGAAGATCTTGACTAGAAATATAAAGTCGAGGAAGTTTTTCAGTGTTATGAGTATAATGATCGTACTAAGTATGTTTAGTAACGTAGGAATTTATTAAGTATGCTGGATTTTGGTGGAAAAAAAATTAAGGCACAAAGGAGAAAAGATGGGGAAGGAGAAATAACTACATGACACTAATGAAATGCTTTTGTAAAAAAGCTTAGTAACTAACTATCACTGTCGGGAGATGCTTTGTAAACCCTATGTAATTTGTGGTTTTAGTCTTAAATTAAATCCCAGTACTCTAAATAATGTCATGAGTGGATAGAACTAAGTAAGATAATTTTTTTTTATTAAATTATGAAATCAAATATAGTATTGGTAATAAAAATTTTAGAAATTCGATTGAAACCTAAATTGTATACGAAAATTGCACAAGTACCCGAAATCGAATTCGAACTTGACAAAACCCTAAAATTGTAACTTTAAGTTTATAAAATAAATAAATATAAATTAATAGTAATAAAACCTTAGTTAAAGACCATTATCGACTAAAATGCATAATCATGTAAAACTTTTAATGAACATATTGAAATAACTTATAAATATTATAAATGTAACGGGTAATAATTAAATTAATAAATTTTTATAAAATTTCAATATTATTTTATAAATAATAAATTTGTAATTTCTATATTTGGAAAATTTAATATTTTTATTTTTATTTTCTTTTTTCCTTCTTCTTGCTTTCTTTTCTTTTTTCCTTATTTTCTCCATTGCTACGTTGGTTCCAGATTTTTACAGCAACCCATGTGAATTTTTTTCACTTAAAGGTGTTTCATTAAGAAGAGAGAAACAAAATAAATGATGAGATTTGTCCCATCATAATTAATGTATCATTTAGCCTTAGATTTTCTTTTCGTTTTTACTATCTTTACAAATCAATTGTTCGACATTTCTTGTAGCTACCCCACGTTTGGAAATTGCAGAAAAAAAAAAAAAAAACACACACACACACACAAAATCCTCTTATTTTTTTCTCACTTTTGAACCGTGAGCTTTCCCTTCTTTTTCTTTCAATCTTATGGAAAATTACAAGAACAACAACCAAGAGAAAGAAGCTTAAGGATTTTCATACAAGAATATTCCACAAGTAGGGTATTTATTATGTATATTATGTGTATTTTGAATTAATCATCTTTGTATATTCTTTTACATACATATATTTTAGGTTTTATATGTAATCTTAGTATTTTTGTATATGTATGTTCATATATGTGTATAGATATTAAGGAGTATTTATATGTATGGTATATATGTTATAGTAATTTCTACAAATAATTAGTATAAGAAATTTATGTATATGTACATGTATGTATGCACATATAATACATATATATATTATGTATTTTCCTTACTTATGTACATATATACATATGTGTGCGTGAATATATATATATATACCTAGTATTTTTATTATATAGTATATATCATGCACGTATATATCATAAGTATATTTAAGGTTGTATAATTGTTATTACATGTATATAAATATAATATGTCATTGAAATTATATGTATATATTTATGTAGGTATAAAATAAAAAAATAAGAAAATGTGGAAAAAGTACGAAAATTCGAAAGTGACATTTAGCGTTCCCTTATGCTGCCACATCAACCTTTAATGGAATTAATTAAATTCGTAATTAAAAATAATAATAAAATAATTACTTAATTAGAAAATTAATAAAGTAGTAAAAATAAATTAAATAATTCTTAAATAAAAAAATTAGCAAAGATAGGTAATTATAGTAAAATAGACCTAAAATAAGAAAATTATAAAACATAAGATTTAAATATTTATTAAACCATTATTACATAAAGAAAAGCTTAAAATAATATTTTATAATTATTTAAGTCAAAATGATGAATTTCGTAATATTTTTACATCATAGTCGAAACTGTGGGTTATAACGTTTAAAACGGACTCTGCTACAAAAAAAGTAAATCCGAAAATGATCAAAATAGATTATAAGTTCATAAGAATCTGAATTCAATTGAAAAAGTTATACACAATTTACGAAAAAGCTCGAATTGATAACTTCATATGAATAAATATCTAATTTAGTTAAATAGTACTAAATATAATAATAGTTTAGTTATTTAATTCCAATGCTTACTACTTTTCGTATTTTCTTAATGTAAGGTGATTACAAGATTGATACTGACCTACTAGCTAATTACTATGATCCTTGACCATGAGGATGGTTGAGTGAGTATTTCTAATGATTCCGTAGATGCTAATGTATGTAGATAGTGAATATTATTTGTTATTAATCATTGAATGTTGTGTGAGCTAGGTTATGCTTATATATAATACTACTTGTTAATAGTGACATTACTTTAAAGTATGATAATGTACTATTTACTGCATAGTAAATTTGATAAAAATTGGTTTGTTTGCGACTTCGTTTGATCACTAAATAAAGAGACTTAATATTATCAGACTTGAATTAACTAAAATGAAACATGCATAATCATGCATTGTATAATTAATTCTAGTTGTCATATCATACGGAGGTAGCGGGAAGCTATATGGAGGTTGCTTAATTTTGATTATAATGTTTTAGTACGGTGTACATGTACTATATAACCTTACCCTGGTCTGCAGGAACATTAGGTGTTGGAGGCGCCAACCGCCTGATTAAGGGTTGAGTCTAGAGGCCTCCGTTTAATGGTGAGTAAGGGCTATGAGAACCTACTCATAATCATACTTAGAATTGAGTTTTGACTAAAACTGAAAATGAATATACCATTATGTTTTTTAATACGAAACGTGGAGTTTTGTTGTTATATAAATTCTAATACGATACCCGGATCTAACTAGTGTTGTGTATAATTTCTCCTAACTTTGAAGGGTATTAGAGTTACATACGGTACCTGGTCACCTACATATATTTGTATGGCATACTAATTGTTCATACATTCATTTATTTGAAATTAATTGTTGTATAACTTGTTTGTCGTATAGTTGAGGAAAGATCTCACTAAGTTAGTTAACTTATAACCCTATAGTTTACTTACGCAGGGGGACTTGTTTGTAGATTTGAGTCACCGAATGCCTGAAGTTAGTGAATTATTGATTGGTTGATGTGAGTATGAGATTAGTGATGAGAATATATTTATACTGTTGTTTACACTAGCATTTAAGTGTTATTTATAATTTAATAGTCTTGTTATCATAAACATATAATGATATTATTTGCACTTGCATAACTCTAGGTTTTTAGTTGTTGTAGTAGCCTTACATATTGCATAAAGGGTTGTCGATTGAAAGGGAAATTAATTTACAGTTCTTTATATGATATACAACGCTTATCACGACTAATTACCTCGGGTCGTGATATGTTCCTTAAACTTTAATCATTGGGGCAAGGTGGACTGAGTGCAAAGGATTGCATTAAAGAATTCAAGATGCTTATGATGAGATACAAAGTTAATGAATTAAAAAAATAGAGCATGGCCTGATCATTACTAGTTTAAAGTTTAGGATAATCAGTGTAGAAAACCTCTAACCATTTAGTTCCTTAGTTGGCGATTGAAGTGGAGTAACAAGGATAATGGACACCTTTTAATCACCTATTCTTACTCCCAATTAGATTGTAGAAACTATAAGAGAAGAGGATCACAAGAGACCAATAGGACATAATTGAGATAGTTAATAGGGTTGATATTTAGTGGTGTAAGGCTCTTATAAGGATAGTTAAATCAAATGCTTTAAATGCTCAGACTTTATTTCATTGTGTCAAAACCACCAAGTGATGATTGCTAAGGGCAGAATGCTATAATTAGATGCAAACATTGAGAAGAAGGAGAAGCCAAGTGACAGTATCATTGATTTGGGTTTCCAACCAAAGAGGCTAGAAGTAAGACAAGTTCATGGTTTGATTAACAAGTCTTTCAACAAAATGAAGAAACTCTAAAGTTACAGAATCGAGGCTACTATCCGAATAGCATGAAGTAGTCATCAGAATGGTAATGTGTTGTAATCTAAGTACATAATGCCCATTGGCATCAATTGGATGGGAGGAAAAGGGTAGTTGGAGCCAGGTTAAAGCTCGACCTCTATTCAAATGGCATAGGGTCCTTATTTGAACTAAGCCTATTTTTTTTTTTTTTTTAACTACAAAAGCACTAAGCTTACCTATCTGATTGATAAGGGTAACACCATTCGATCGATAGCTCTTTTCTTGATGCTAAAACTTTGTGTTTTATGTTTATTTTTTTAATTTATAAAACTATGTCATATTTCTAGAATTGCCTCCGCATGAATTATAGGATTCTTTTGTGTTTTTTTAGCAGCTATTTAAGATTATCTGATGCTTAAACATCTTAAATATTCTTATTCAACTCATTTAGCATTAGGGTTTATTTAAAGTTTTGAGACTTTGTTGGTTTGATGTGAGTTGAATGAGTGACCTAAATAATCTATGGATCATTTCTTCAATGGATTTTCTGATTAGATTTTCTATATAATTGAGTTACAATCTTATATCACCCTTGAGGATGCAATCAAATTAGCTATGGTAACAAAAGTGCATGGGACATAAAGTACCATAGCATCATTAGAAATCCATTAGTCCTAAGCATGAAGAAAGGTTAATGGTTGAGAGGAAGCTCAGAAGAGGGAAATGGAGTAGGATAGGCAATCGAGCCTGAATTTATTAAATAGGTACCATGAAAAAGAAGTTGTCATGTAAAGTGTTTTAGATGCTTAGGATGTAGCCATATTGCATCTTAATGCCCAAGCAAGAGAGTGATGGTAACAAAAGGGAATGCACCTAAGGTATTTGTTGAGTGTGAGGAAGAAGCAAAGAAGCAAGAGCTATACAAAGAAAACGATGAGACAATTGAGGTAGCAGGTGAGTAGGGAACCATAATGTCTATGGTGAAAAGTAAAGTTTTCACTATACAATTATAGGTGGACCATAAGTAGTGGAAAAGGTGTTTCATATTATGGGGTTGATAAATGAGAAGATTTGCACTTTTATTGTAGATAGTGGGAGTTACACAAATATTGCTTTGACCGAATATCTAGAAAAGATAACACTTCCAACCATACCTTACCTAAAATTTAATGAAATTTATTGATTCAATGTCAATGTAGTGGCTAAGTGAAAAACAAACAAAGAATCCATTGGTCATTGGCAAGTATGAAGATGAAGTGTTATGTAATTTAGTGTCAATGAACATGGCTTATGTCATTTTAAAAGACCACAACAACATAAGTAGCGTACTATCTATGATAAGTTTAGAAATATCTACTTGTTTCAGAAAGTTGGTCAAAATTTCCCTTTGATGTTGATGAGTGTAAAGGGTATAAGGAAGGACTAGCCGATCTCAATTAATAAGAAACCTATTTATTAGTCATGGTTCTTTTCATTTCAAGAAAATGTAGAACATAGGCTCAAGGTTGAATGTTCAACTACCCTGAGGTAATGATGAGATTATTGATCTGAATTCCCAATCAAAGACCAAGAAGTGAGTTAAGTTTGTGGTTTGATTGATAATTTTTCTTTGAACTTAGAAGTTAATTTATATTTAAAAACTGTTTTTGATGTTTTGTTTGAGAATGAATCAAGTTTTTTAAAGAACAAAATCTAAAACATATTTGAAGGATCACTATTTAAATGGTCTTGATGACCATTCTTCGACTAGAATCTTTAGCCATTAGAATGGATCAAAAGTTAGCAAAGAAGAAAGGGAGGATACAGTCAGTCATTCTCTTAGAAACCCATAACTAAATCCTTTAGGAAGTTTTTTCTAGTGGTTTTTAAGGAACGAAATCATTGTATTAATCAACTACTCTCTTGTACACAAATTTGCATTAGTTTTTGAAGGAGAAAGTATAATGTTGTTTGCACATGTGATTTTCATAAGCACTATACCTGAATGGCAAAACTTGTAAAATCAGGTTATTGAAGATCAAGATTAATAATGTATGTAAATTCATCAGCTGCAGGCATTATGTATTTATGAAGAGTAAGAGGTGGTCTAAACAATAATTTAAATCCAAGATTTATTTATATCTTTTAATTTCCACTATAACTTATTTTTTATATTTATTCTTTCTTCGTTTGTGTTAAGTTGGTAATTAATTTTTTAAGCCAATTAGGTTCTACAATTGGTATTAGAGGTAGAACTCTGGTTTATATTGCTTAACCACGTATAAAGTTATAGACGGTGGCTTTAAATGGTTTAGGTTTCATGGAGGGTCAATCAACTGATAGATTAGCTTTGTTTAGTAGTAAATAACTATGACATTTGGAAATATAGAACAAGAATGTTCATATGAGCACATAATAGAAAGTTATGGGATATCATTTGAAAAAGTGTCCATCTATATGGTTGAAAACGAAAAAGGACAAATATACTGAAAAAGACACGTTGCTGAAAGTCTTAGAACTAAATGAGAAAGTCACGAATATCTTGCATTGTAGTTTATGTGAAAATGATTTTAATAGGATATATATTTAAGCTAGTGCAAGAGAAATACGAAATGACATATGAAGAATAATCAGATTGAAGACACTAAAATTAGCATACTTTATGGATAGTTTGAAAATTTCAAAACAGAGTAAAATGAAATAATTGATCAAATGTATGCCAGATTATCAAAATCAGAAATTTGCTACAATACCTTCGTAAATCTTTTACTAATGTTGAGATTATATTAAAAATTTTAAGAATTTTGCCAAACCATTAGGAGGCCAAACAAGTCACCATTAAAGAGACCAATGATCTTTCCTCACTAAAGATTGAGGAAACTCCTTAACTGCCTACAGACTTATGAATTGATCAAGCTGCAAGAAGTAAGAAGGGAAATTAAAGAATTAATCAATTTCTCTCAAAACCACAAGTGAGTGCTTAGGTGATGAAAGCAATAAAGAGGAAAAGCAAGTAAGGAAGATTGAAAAGTGCTTAAAATTCTCTTCCGAATTCAGGGATAGACACAAAAGGGAAGTTATACCATGCTACTTCTATCAAAAGCCCAATTGCGTATAAAAATTGTGCCTACTTCTGATAAAGAAAGCTATAGTGGCATGGAGTAATGATGACGAAAGCAGCCCAAAATAAGTTTCTTATCTCGTGGTCTTAGGTGATGTATATGTCACCTCTTCTCTCCCCTTCAATTTCCCATAATAAACTTCAGCACATGCATGATGAGTCGCATAATAAATTTCACAAAATGTCTTAAGAAGAACAGCTCATTGAAAAGTTTGGATCAAAGAACTTGGAAATGAATCATAACATTTTTAATGTGAATTCAACGTCTTAAAAGTTGACAATGAGAAATCGAAACAAAAAGAAAATTTTAGTGAGTAAAGTTAGTGAAAAGGAAGAAAAGAATGAGAAAATCATAAATGAGCTTATGACTAAGGTAAAAACGTTTATAATGGAAAATACTATTTTGAAATCTAACTTGTCTAATGCAGTAGATAATTTCAGATTTTCTGAAACTAGCAAAAGTTTGGAAATATTTATGGCTGAACAAAGGAAAAAACAATAATAAAAAATGGCATTGGATTGAGCTATAAGTACAAAGAAAAGAAATACAAGAAACAATGAAAGGCACCATAACCAAATTTTTAATTTTCAATTTTAAGTGAATTTCATGTTGAAAGGAACACGGTTAGGACCATGGCCATAGTCTCTAACCGTGGCCCCTCTTGAACTTTTATTTACTTCTCTCTTCCTTGAGCTTCATGCTCTGGTTCACGATTACTGTCCTTTTCCTCTTTTCCTTAGGGATTACAACTCTTATCAAGTGTTTTTCACTTGCAATACTTAAGAAAATTGTGAGAACAACTTGTGTTGAATTGTTAAATGGTCAAACATAAATAAAAAAGACTAAAAAATGAAAATACAAATGAATGAAAAGTGAAAATAATTTAGGTTGCCTCCCAAGAAGCATTTTTGTTTAACATTGTTTACTTAATAAGCTGAGATCGAGGTGACTTATTTTCCTTAATTGGGTAGAGATTGTACTTATGGTTATCATCCTTATTGAACGTCCTTCTTAAGTATAGTTTGAGTAGGTGGCCATTCACCTTAAAAGTCCATCTCTTAGAGCTTGAAATTTCTATTGCTTCATACGGGAATACTTGTGTTACTGTATAAGACCTGGACCATTTAGATCTAAGCTTATTTAGAGAGAGCTTCAACTGGATTGATACAATAGGACTTTCTTTCCCACTCGGAATGGCTTCCCTTACTTAATTTAATTGTCATGATAGCTTTTAGGAATCAACCCACTTGACCTTTGACCCAAGATTGCATATGAGGACTCGAAGGCCTTGCCAAACGTATCCTCTCTAGCTAGCCAACCCAAGAAGAGTCCGTGCTCTTGTCTACTGCAAACCATCTACAACTACCAAGCCGATCTCCACCCTATTCATTGTCATTAGTTGCCAAACTTCAACCTAAAGGTATTTTAGATTGCTCACCCTTTAGCTCAACAAGCTTGCTCACCAGCTTGGCTACCTCTACTCTAAACTACAAGAGTCCTATTGGACCTAACCTAATCTAAGTATACTTGTAGCTCAACTCAGTATCCATTTAATCTAATCATACTATTTTGTTTACTTACTCAAGAGCTCTCTAGTAGTTGCTAGCCATGTATCTCGGTCTCCACATAACAGAATTTTCCATTCGAAGCTTCTATTTTTGCATTTTCTTTTATTCCCTTACTTATTTCTTGTATTTGACTTATTTTGAATAGTACCCTTTTGTCTTTTCCAAGTATAGAAAGTAGCCATAGTATTTCAAGTATAAATGCCCTTCTTATATGTAGCCACAAGAATCAATCCTTATCATTGAGTATATACTAAGTTCTTGTTGTAAGCTATCAGCTAGTATTCTCTTTTTAACTCCTATCATATCTTTTAAGCAAGGTTAGATAACGAGTGACCTTGTTAAGTTATTTGTGCATCATATCGACTAGCTCGTGAGTCCATAGAAATCCTTTGGCATGTCATATCTTCAGGTTGTTTATGGTTTTTGCTTGTTTTCTTTCATTTCATACATTTGCCATCCTTCATTTCAAGATTTTTGTAAGTTTAGACCTACCCTTGATATTGTTGCCCTTATCTATTCTTGGCATAGTGTATCATTTTCACTTTGGTTAGCCCTTGAATATTCTTGAGTTCTTGTACGTTACATCTCATTATTCTTTAAGCTCATTCAGCTAAAATTTCTTGTATTCACCTGCATGCTCAAGATTAAGGTTAGCATGCTTTATAGCCCAGTAAGCTTTATTGATAGGAATTGGCCTCTAACCTTCCTAAAACCCTCACAGACTTGCTCCTGGCTGAGGTCGACCTACCCTACCTAAGGCCGAGTTAATACTAGAAGGCTGAGAAAGGAAAGAAAGACAATTTGGTAACATCTCTATCAGTTGTTGAGAAGATTAGGGACCAAACAATTGGGGTCCTAAGTCTAAAGACCAGCTTGGTACAGTACTAGGAATCTATTGCTGAGTAATCCACGAGTTCAACAATTGTAAACCAATCTCATTAGGAGCTTAGCCAAGTAGAATAAGACTCAAAGGAATTCAATTCTAACTCAAATAGCCAGCAGCCAACCTGTTCTTACTCAGACTCGACAAACCTTATAATAGCTCAGATACCCTGGATGCTAACCTTCTTGTTAAACGCATCGTTTATCACAGTTTTGTATACTTATAAATATTATCCTTAACTTTAGTTGTGGGCTTACTTTAGGGTTCAAGATCTTGTATATTATTTATGGTTTTGCCACTAGGGTTTAGGACTTACTATAAATAGCAACTATTGTAATTAGTGGCTAAGATAGTTGAACATTTTTTAAGTAAGAATATACTTGATATCTTCGTGAGCTATTCAAGCTTGTGTCTTCGATTATTGAGTGTTGTTTTACTCTTTAATCTTTCTTGTATTCTTATCAGTCTTCTTCTTGAGGGGTTTGAGCGAGTTAACGAATCGTATCTAACCCCTCATTTAAAACCTGAGTGTTGATTTAGTGATCATGAGTCGTATCAAACCTATTTTAAGCTTAAACCCAATTGTGCTTGTGTTTTGGTGCATGATATCCATCTACATTCACATTCAAAACCCCTTTCCACTTACAAATTCCTCATTCCCATTAAACTTCGAAAACCTAATTGTAGCTTGTGTCTACTGTGTACTTTGATTAGTATCATCTATGCTCGATCTCTATAGGTAAATGATATGCTTTGCCATACATAAGTCGATAAGGAGTTGTTCTAATTGGTATCTTATGGGTTGTCCTATAAGCTTAAAGAGCATCGTCGAGGTTCTCACACCAATTTCTTCAATTGTGCTTGACTGTCTTTTTTGAAATTTGCTTAAGGTCCTTGCTTGCAACTTTAACTTGTCCATTAGTTTAAGGATGACATGGAGTTGCATTCGATGCATAACTCCATATTGTTTCAACACCTTTTCTCATTGGACATTATAGAAATGGATTCCTGTATCGCTAATGAGTGCTCTAAGAGCACCAAATCTAGAAAACAAACCTTTTAGGAACCGTTTTACTACCCTAGCATCATTAATTGGTGGAGCTTAAGCTTCTGTCCATTTAGATACAAAATTTATAGCTACTAGGATATATTTTTTTCCATTAGAATTTGAAAATGGTTCCACAAAATTAATACCCTAAATGTTAAAAACCTCATAGATCAATATTGGGTTTTGTGGCATTTTATCTCTTTTAGATATGTTTCTTACCCTTTGACATCTATCGCATAATTTGACAAACTTTTGGGCATCTATAAACAATGTTGGCTAATTAAAACCACACATGAAGACCTTGTGATCCATTTTATTTGCACTCATGTCCTTTAGTTGGGCTTGCATGACAATGCTCTAAAAGTTGCCAACCTTCCAGATAAGATACATAGCTATGAATTATTTGATCTATACAAATTTTGAACAAATACGAGTCTTCCTAAAAATGGCTCTTACCATTATGGAAAAAACTTCTTCTTTTGTCTATAATCTAGTCCTAAAGGAATAATCCTAACTTCTACATAATTTGTTATATGTCACGCCTTAAACCAGGGAATCATAACAGCTCTACCATAGTTGTTAACGTAGGTATAACCTACATAAGGTGTTCCCCACTCCATTACTTGGAAGCGTCTCATTCAGTACTTGATAGGAATCAATTTGTGATATAACTTTTCAAAATAGCTATTGAAGGTAATTTTTATCGCTTAAATTCTGAGGAAAAATCAAGTTTTATAAATCGTATGATGGATAAAACCTTAAATTTAATAAAAATTTTAAGAACTATGTTGTTATGAAAAGATAAAATGTCTATTAAATTTTTATTAAAATCCATAGGCTTACAGAGCATATAATAAATCTCATTAGCTAAAAACTAGGGGTCACTCGAGGAGACCCTATTAGTTTTCCTAGAGGTTAATATAGTTGATAAATTAGATAGAAATTTAGTTCGGTAGTCTTGAATCTCACTCCCTAAGCCCGTTCTCAAATCTTCTTGATCTTAAAGCAGTACTGGTGAATTTATTGGGAAACCTGCAAAATAGTTATAGGGGAATAGGTGATAACTTGCTTAATAAGTGGGATAGAGACAATAATACATATCTGATACAAATAAACCAAGGTTTTTAAGTAAGTTTAGTTATATGTTATACATGTATAAGTAAGCGCCATGATACGACGTTATCTAATTTGTAGTAAGATTAGAGAAATTGCATTCACTTGTGAGATTAGATTAGAGAAATTGTATTCGTTTTAATCTAGGTTAAGGAGTTTAACATTGTGCACTTCGCTGATCAGAACCAATCCGCTCGAGATTTCACTTTAAACCATGGTCTCCAACCTTGCCGCAACCCTCTGTTCTGTCACTTAGTTTAACTAAGGGAAGGAAGAAGACCATTTCAACTATCCTCATTGGAGGGTTCGTGTTTGGCCTGAAAATCTTAGTCGTTTCCCTTAGTAAGTTGTAATGCAAGTCCAGTTAGTAGTTAAGTTGAGTTTGTATTAGATTGCTTATAGGGTGGTCAAGTAATTTCAAATAGTCCAAAGCAAGAAATATCATGAAACAATCAATACATATGTCTAGTTCTCAAAATACTATAACTATATTCAAGTGCACATGTTGCATACGCATGGACAACTAACTTACAATCACTAACAAGACATATACTAAGGTCTTTGAGTATTCTTAAAAAATACTTCAAAATGTAATAAAACACTGATCCTACTTACCTGGATACTGATGCTCATTCTTTTTACGTATTGCTCTCGTCTTCCTTTATTATCCATAGAATTTAATGTAACTTCTTTAATTTCCAACTAATATGTAACACATGAGTTCATTTTGACATTCAAATATGTACCTCAATTGTATTAGGTGAGTTTTCTAAGGTGTGTATTAGGTATTAGTTAAATAGGGTACCTTTTGACTAAGGTTCTAACCTGACACAAGTTGCTGCCCGATAGTTTCTAACCCAAGTCATGACTTTAGTAAATTCTTAAAAGGCATAATCAGGCTACTTTCTAATTTACTCTCAAACTCCCAATGATCTAATATTTAGTATAAATCATTTTCAAACTTCCAATTGCTCCTAAGTTTTGCATATTCCATTAAACTACTTTCTAATTGAGTTTTTGACTTAGGTTTTGACCTAGCCTTGTGATATGACTATTGTCCGAGTGGCTTTTGACTCATATTCTGACTTTGATAAAGATATAGAATTTATATACCAATTACCCACTGACCTCCTATTGGACTCCTAGTGTGATCAAGGATATTAAATACCAGACTATATTCTAACCCAGTTTTTGATGGAGATTCTGACCTTCAATAAAAAATTCGATTCTTATTCAAGAAGTTCTCGACTTATAGTTTGTCTCTAACGATAGGGTAAAATCCAAATATAAGCTAATTTTTGGTACAAATCCAATTTCCCTAGTGTACTCAACATATTCGTACTAGATTACATTCTTACTTTTTGATATAGTTTTCGACCCTTTTGTTAATATTACATCTAACTACTTTACATATACTTAACTTAACTTGAGTTTCCAAATCTCTAAATCCTGCATATACAGCAAGTACCAACTATGTACTTCTACCATTTATACCCCTTTTCACTATATCAAACTAAATCACAATTGCATTAAAACTTGACAAATTTTACCTTAACCACAAAATAACCAATTTTATTAAAGAGTCATTATTCCTATACTTATGATGAACCACTTCCAGCTGTTACATGTAGGTGAATAAAGAAGGTACCTTAATTTTATCAAGTGTAGATCAAGCTCCTTAATAAAATACCCTATTCGACGTACTGATTACATGAAAATAAAATTTTCTCAAAAATCTAGCAAGTCAATTTTAAAAATCCAACTATACAATACATCTTAAGAGTATATCTACAAAATTTCAATTCAAAACTGCATGAATTGGTCTTTTTAAAACCCGATTGAAAATTGATGCACATGACATTTTTCTTAAGGACCTCATATCTATACTTAAAATTTTGAAAATTTGATTAAAGATTTGAATTCCTCATGTAAAAGTACGTAGGGAAACCACATTTGAAAATTTTAGAGTTTGTTTGTTATTTTTAGTTAATTTTAGTTAAAAACGATGAAATCGAGCACTTACCGGAAACTAAGAGCTTTGGCTACCTTGGAGAGGAGCAAGGTTGTTGGCAGCAACTACCATCAACCACTCCTTCAAGCCATCACCTTGTTTCATTTCCAATTGGTCATCTTCCTTAGGATCCCGCAAATCCCCTCTTTCATGCATTATTTTTCCTAATTTTATTTCCTTATTTTCTCTCTCTATTTTTCTCACTCTAAAAATATTTCCAACCTTCCAAATGTCCAAACTCTATTTAAGAAGTTGGTGGTACACTTAATTTGGGGTTGTTTAGACTTTTCTTTATCCCATTAACTAGTGTAATGTATGTTTTAGGTGTCAACAAGGTTGATTTCCTATTTTCCATACGCGCTTAAGCCTTGCAATGCCAAAAGTCATATTTCCTTGGTTATCCAATTTTTTTTTTAACAAATTTTTCCATTTTTATTGATTTATTTAGTGAATTATACTCAATTTCGAGTATTTTCGATAATTACGGATCTCTACATTAACATAATAGTTATACTCGATGCATATATATGTTTTTTATATTTTATTTTATTTTTTATATAATATAAATTTTATTACTCCTATAATTTGTCTCTAAGTGTTCATTAATTTCCAAACCTAATTAGTGTGGTATTGATGATATAATAATAATATAGTAAATTTATACTATTTTAGCTATATTTTTAAATTCTGAGCCTATGGAAACTCCACAATTAATATTTCCTAGTTCCTTGTAAGTTTGTAGTCTAATTGGGTTACCTTCCTAAATGCCTTGAATCGATTACGAAACCTAGTCACGCTAGTATGGGTGTCGCATTTTCACACCGCTTAGAAATGTTTTGTCCTTGAAACTGTAACATATTAAGTTACTATCTTGGTACCCAAATTAGTTAAAGATATCTTATCTTATCTTTGTCCACATCCTTGATGTTAAAATTTACCCATATTCTTACTTTTTGGACTAACTTATGCTCAAATTCCTAAGTCAATCTTGTAGTAATTATTCCTTTATTTCTCTTCTATATACCCACATTTTCTCTACTCCTTACTTTCTGAATTGATAGTATTAATAGGTAATTTATTTCTATGGTATTTCCTCTAATTTTACAAATCTAAAGGCAATCGAATCAATTGGACCAAATTCATTGGTTTAATAAAGTTTTCTACACTCAATATGTAAGGTTCAAGTGTTTGCTGAATAGGTCTTATGAACAGTTAGTTGTCGAATAAGTTTTTGAGTCTAGGAAATCTTAAGTTTCCAATGAGGAGAAATTTCCTAATTCTGTTTTGAAATAATCTTTGGTATAAGATTTATTGCATACCAAAGTTTTCATTTGCCCTAAGTATTATCCAAATTTAGTTATTTGTTTAGGTCATATCAAATCTTAGTATTCAAGATTGGTCTCATGTTTATTATCTTAGTATTATGGTTTATCGTCAATCTGATTGTTTCTCCTTCATAAGTCATACTTATATTGCTAAAGTGTAGTTTTGTAAGATAAGTATATCTACTGTTTTAGGATTCATCATTATTCCTATTTTTCTATTGTTTAACTCTGTATGGTGGCATAGTATTTGATGAATAGTTATCCTTACTTAACTATATCCTTATATTACGAGTTTCACATTTATTAAACTCTTATGAGAAATATCCAAGTCATTTGTTACACTTATTATGTCTTCTCTTGTTATATTAAATGCATTTAAATTCCTTTATTCTATTCATGATGTTTAATAAATTGTGAATCATTAGATTAAGAAATTTTCTTACACTATTCCTAATGTCCTTAACCTATGGATTATAAGGTTTCCTACTCTGACTATTATATTGACATCTTAAGACAACCCATAAATTCATTATTTATCTTATCTCTCATTCTCTAGTCTGCTGTATAAATTCAATGTAGTCAATATTTTACCTTCTATCAAAATTCTAGAATCTATCAATGATCATTCATGTCTTGATTGTTTCTTTCACATTTGGCACAAATTTATTTCATTCTTGTCCTAATTACATTTTTCATTCTATGATTGTTGTGTCGTTGTTCCAAGCATTCACTTTATATTTTGTGTCACTAGTACAAATGCCAACAGAAGTGGGTTTGTCAAATCTTGATTGTTCTCTATCTTGAATTCAAATGTGATAGTGCATGACTTGAATGAGTTGGACTTGATGCAACTTAACAAAAACTAGTACAACCTTTGGTCAAGTAGATTCATGAAACATCTCCAACTCATGTAACTTGGATTTGTTTGAACATAACGTGACTCAAACAAAACAAAAATGAAAGAATCAATCAAAAAGGCTTTCGGACCATCAATTTGCTAATCCCTTTACGTTTACTTAGATGTGCTAATATACATACAAGAAATATTACCTTATAATGTTTTAACTATACCTCGCATCATAATTATTGTTTTTTCTTTCCATAATATAGTTTATTAGAGATTATGGATTTGGAGTTTCTTTACTTTTCTTATTAGATTCTCACTACAAAGGGTAAATTTAATGAAATGGTCACTTGGTAAATCTTTCATTGCTATAATTTAATATAATTACTACTTGCATTTATTCCTTACTATCCCTTGTGAACAGTTATAGAAATTTAGTTAATCCAACTATGTATTTACTTCCTTGAGCTAGTGTTTGTATTTTGTTGAAGGATCTTTACTTTCTAACATCCTAATCATAACATACTATGATTACTTTAAATTCACAATTAACTAAATTGACAATTCCTTTTAGACTCATTTTTTCTAGAAATGGTTACTATTAAATCTTTCTCAGTTAAGGTAGCTATATCTTAATATTTAAGGATCTACTTTTAGTGTATATCACGATATAATTTATTGAATTGATGGTTTAATTGAGGTATTAGGTAAGTCAAGGTAAGATATTCTCCTAATTTAATCCTTAAAAGTAGAAGGTGGTTATCTAAAATTTTATTCTAGGTTGTTTTCTATGTACACTTATACATTTTTTCCCAAACTAGCACTACTCATTATGCTGAGTGATATTATCCTGCTTATATAACACTTCATAAGAATAATAATTTGCCGTCTTATAAGCATTATGCTGTTAACTTATAATAAATTAACATTATACCCCTGTATATCTAAGTTGAATAATGTATCTCCTCTCATACCTATACAAATACTCTTTTATTTATTATAGTAGGTTTGTATTGGTTACGCTTATTACATAAGTTATAAGGAAACAATTTAACATTCGGATAACTGCACATTTAGTTACATATTGCTATATAACTATACTACAAAGGAATATAGATTTGATCCTCTTCATAGTCAATGTCATTCTTAATTCCTAAATATGCTGGATTTAAATATTACTTTGTTTTACTAACTAAAAATCCTATTTGAATAGTTGTTCTATGTTTAGAGTCTTGAATATATTATAGGTCATTAAAATATCTCAAGAAATCTAAAATATCATCAAGAGTCAGAATAATTCCTAGTATTTTAAACATATCTAAACTACCAAGCTTATCATGTTGAACAATCAATTATATACTGTTAAGGTTCCTAACATAAAATCACTTTCTTCATTACACTCATTATACAGTTACCATAATCAACATAAATTGTTATTTCCTTAGTTAAATCAAATTCAACTGCTTTTTTTTTTTTTTGTTTCAACTTTCATCTTCACTTTTAGTTCCTGAATCTACATTTGGTAATATACTTCTGAAAGTTTTTGGAATATTTATAACCTCATATGCCTCCTTCTTAACACTTACAACATTATTATTCTCAGTAAGCCTTCCTAAGTTCACCTCCTGACTTTCTAAGTTAGGTTCCGCCTTACTTTCTTGTTCAACTTTATACCTTATAATATTACTGAATTCTATACTTCATGTCTACATTCTCATGTTTTTTATCGTAATAATTTAATGCCTAACTTTACATACTCGTTCCTAACTCAGGTTAAGATAGTTAAGTTACAATCTTTTCCTACCGAATTAAGTATGCTTCTAACCATGCCAATTTGAGTGTTATTCTGAACTATTTCCATTTTAATCCTATATGTTCAGCAATTATCAATATTTTGCAGTACTTGTATACTGATAATATTACTTAATTTACTTTACATGTGGTAATATTCTTTTACAAGTCTAAACATCTTAATATATTTAACATACATGCATAATATATAATCAATATAAGAAGCTAGTATGTTAACATACTTTTCGTTTAAAAGACTGACATATGCTGTAGACACTCGGTTTTTGCCCTTTAATAGTTATAGTTAGTTTTTGTTTCTTTTAAATAGGGTCCTAACTCAAAAATAGTAAAAATAAAAAATAATAATAATAAAAATTAACAAATGATAAAAATACCAATATAAATGAGAAAAGGAAAAGTTACAAAAAATTTTAGAATTTTCAGGAAGTAAATTATTTTAAGGTCAATTAGTTTTAGTTTTAGTTTTAATTTTAGCTTTAGCTTTGGCTTGGTTTTAGTACAATTTAATTGTATTATATATTAAGGTATAAGGTAATGTCTTAATGGATAAACATTAGAGTATTAGCATTAGAATAATTTAAAGTCATGGGTTCGAATCTCACTAGATATAGATGTGTTTTTATTTCTGTCTTTTTCATTTTGTGAAAATCGGTTGAGCATACAGGATTTTAATTTAATTTTAAATCTTATCAAATCTAATACGATAAAGATTTGTGAGATTCAAATCTGATTTAATTGTAAAAGATTTAAATTTAGTTTGATTTTTATTAAATCGGGTTTAAATCAATATAAATAATTTGATTTTCATTAGATCGGATTCGTATTGATACGAAAGATTTGATTTGATATGATTCATTTCGGACTTTATAAATCCTTTGTCTGTTAATGATTAGTCGACCCTATTCAACACTGTCACAAACTCCACTAAGCACAATCCAAACTATGATTCACTCATACATATAGTCACATGACATCAAAACACATACAGCCACTACATCGTCCCATTCTACTGCATATCCACCATAGTAAACACACCATCTTCACCCGTTGCATTGTTATACTACTGTACGAACAATCCTTCTAAGGCTAGTAACTAAGCAGCGTTACTCCAATTATCGCCGCATACTTCAAAGCCCACGCGACTAGAAACTTGAACCACAATAGCTCTAGTTATTTCCACCGATCAATAGTACTTAGAAAGTAACAACTTCACCGTGAACAGCCACTATCTTATTTGTCCACAAACAACCACATATAGTTAGCAAGGATCTAGTATTCGATCAAGTAAATACTGAATGCACACACGTTCATTGCCGACGATCCTCGTTGTAACTCCAACTAGACCACATTGCTGCTGCTTGCTACTTTATCTCTACGCCAGTTCAAGCCGTAGCACATCCCCTACATGAAATGCACACACACAACGCTTAACTCCATACAAGCCGTTACCACGCCACTTCACACACAGCACTTGTGACATACACACTGTCGTCCAAATATCATACACCATCTCACGGATACCAATCCCACATCACCGCCGTCCCTCAACTGCACTATCCCAATGACAACTGAACATACATTCCATAGCCATGCTACGTTCGGATCTCCATCCACATCTTCCTCACTTAAAGTACACTACAATCCATCATCCATACACACGCATTGGAGACTACGTACGGACCATCGATGAACAACAACATTACCCTACGTACGCTTTGATCACGTCTAAGTTTCAGTAATAGACGATAGATAGCAATCAAGCAACAACACGCCTAGCTAATTCCTATCAATCAGGTTCAGTTGCTAGATTTTGCTTATTTATTATTGTTTGATTGTTATTATTATGTTTTAGGTCATTAATTATTTAATAGTATATATATATTATTTAGGAAACTTTTAATATTAGTTTAATATATTAAGTATATTACATAGTTTATTAATTTATTTAGATAAGTAGTTGTTGATAATAAAAATATAGGTTTGAATATATACATATATATATATATGTGTGTATATTAGCTTAATATTTTTTTTCTTTCTCTGGATTAGGTTTTTTTAGAAATCATCATGTAGAAAATTATTTCTTAGAAATAAAAATTGGCAAAAAAAAGAAATTTTTACAAAAATGTTATAGTATCTTAGAGAGTTCTTTTAATCACTTAGTAGTTAGAGCCCTTTAAAGTTTTTTAAATAAATTGAATCAACTAACAATGTAAACTTGATCGATTTTTAAAATTAAGATCAACCAACACATTAAAGTTTTTGGAAGGAACTACGATCGTTTGTTCCCAGTTAGCGGGTACGTAGGTACCTTCAAAGCGACGATAAAATCTGTATAAATTTAGTTTTTTTTTTTCCTTTTGTTTTTGATTTTTTATTTTTAAATATTATAATTAAAAAAATAATCCTAATTTCGGTAAATAAATAGTGGTACCCGTTAAGGTTTAATAGGTTAGTCCTTAAATTCAGAATTCTCTAGTTTTTCATTTGAATTGAAATTAAAGACCAGTAGCTAAATTGTAATCAATCAATCCAATTGATTATGATTTTTTTTTTCTGGGCTTCAGCCGGGTGGCGACTCCAAAAACTTTTCCTAAATAAGAAACCGAAATTTCCTAATTTCTTTAGTTGAGGATTAATATTAAATGGATTAAGGTTTAATATTAATCGGACATGGGAAAATTAATTTTAAATAAAAGAGATCGAAAAATTAGGCTCGACACATGCGTATAAGTATCTTCATATATTTTGTAATTATACAAGATAAGGTATTTTTAACTCAACACTGTTTATTCATATATATAACACTTCTATCCTATAAAGAGATATATAAAGTTTTAATAAGGTTTTCAAGAAAAGTTATATTGAAGTGTGGATTTCCATTTAACTTACTGTCAGAGCCTCTTTTCATATGTTATTTATATTTTGAAAAAGGTACAACATCTAAATAATTTCGTAGAGTGTCGGTTTACCTATCCAGAAAACTTGTAAATTGATGCCTCTTTTTCAAATTAGTCTTAATAACATATGGTATCCAATTTCTAAAGGATCCTAAGTTAAGCTATCAATTATGTCTTTAAATATAAGTAATACTCATATAAGATGTTGTTACCTGTAGAAATTATACTATTATCTTGGTACTCTTTAAATTAATAACCATCAATACACCATATACTTTTATAATTATCATAATTAAGAACTATCATTTAGAGTCTACTCTCATCTTTTCCTCAATTATTTAATTTCACCTATTTACCTCACAATAATATACTTTTCTTTCTAGATCGAACTCTATAGCACTTTTAGGGTAAATCATACCTCTGGAATTATCTCAAGCTCACTCCTTGCATGAATTTTCAGCTTACGTTCAATATCTCTAGTTATTTGTGTTTTCATCTGCTTAACCTTTTGACTTATATTTCGAGTCATATCTTGAGTTACATTTTGACTTACCTAAGATACTTCTTAAGTCATCAAATCACTTGATTCCGTTACCAACTCTCATTTTTCCATACTTCACCAAAGTAGTTCAGCATCTCAATACTCAACGACAACCATGATATTGCACATGCAAATCAAATTACTCGACATCTCACATTCCCAATACTTTACTTCTACATTAAATTAGAATTTCCAAAGCCTAACTTCATAAATAAGAAGTAGACCATCAAATAATTAATTTAGGGAACATTTCTATAAGTTTATATGATATATCCATGCATACATAATTTATATCTATCAGTTTGATATATCTAAATTTTCTTTCATTTCCAACATTATTTAACCTATTAGCTCCAATGATAACCTTAGAAATCACATTTTATATTCCATAAATGCTTCTTTTTTGTTCCATCAAAATCTAGTTAAACTTGTACAAATACCTCTTTACAACTCTATAAGCTTACTAGATAAAAATTATCGTCTATTATAATTCAAAAGTGATATTGGCGCAGCTTGCCTTTTCCTAGAGTGTATATATATATATATATATATATATATATATAGGTTGTAAATACAAACTTATAATATAAATCTTTTATGACCCCCTTATGTCCAATTCTCAATGTTTTCCTATAATGTTTAGCTAATTTTATTTACGACACTTCAAAATAAATTCTTAAGAATCACACTTTAAGCGAGTTTTTAAGATCAGTGCTTTGATACCATCCAAAACTGTCATGCCCTAAGTTAGGGAGTCGTAATAATTTCACCGTGTTAACCAACCTATACTAAAAGCTAGCTGCCTTAATCACTAACGTAGGCATAGCTGACACAAGGTGTTTACTACTCCATTACTTGGAAGTGTCCAATTTAGTACCTGGTAGGAATCAACTTATGGTGTAACTTTTCAAAATAGTTATTGAAAGTAATTTTTGTAACTTAAATTTCAAGGAAAAATGAAGTTTTATAAATCGTATGAAGGACGAAACCTTGAATTAATAAAAATTTCAAGAACTGCATTATTACAAAAAAATAAAGTGTCTACTAAAATTTTACTAAAATTTACAAGCTTGCAGAACATGAAATAAATCTCATTAGCTGCAAAACTAGGGGTTACCTAAGGAGACCCTATTAGTTTTCTTAGAGGGTAGTATAGTTGATAAACCAAATAGAAATCCAGTTAGGTAGTCTTGAATCTCACTCCTCGATCCTGTTCTCTAATCTTCTGGAACTTGAAATAGTTCTGTTGAATCTATTAGGAAACTTACAAAATAGCTAAAGGGGAATGAGCAACAACTTACTTAATAAGTGGGATAGAGACAATAGTACATATTTGATACAAATAAACTAGGGTTTTTAAGCAAGTTTAGATAAGTGTTATGCATGTATAAGCAAGTGTCATCATATAATGTTATCCAGTGTGTCTTGAAATTAGAAAAATTGCGTCTGCTCTAATTTGAGTTAAAGAGTTTAACACCGTCTGTGTCATAGATCTAAACAAAAGCAGGGCTTATATAATGAAGAACATGCTTTGCCTGAGACTTCACTTCGAACTACGATTCCTAACATCGCCGCGATCTTCTCTCCTATCACTTAGTTCAACTAAGGGTGAAGAGAAGACCATTTCAGTTATGCTCATTGAAGGGTTCATATTTGGCTTGAGAATCGTAGTCGTTTTCCCTAGTAGGTTGTGATGTAGGTCCAGTTAGTAGTTAAGTTGAGTTTGTGTTAAATTGCTTTTAGGGTAGTCAAGTAGTTTCAAACAATCTAAAGTAAGTAATATCATGAAACAATCAATATAAAAGTCCAACACTCAAAATAGCACAACCATATATTCAAGTGCACACGTTGCATATATACAAACAACTAATTTACAATCACAAACAAGATTTATACTAAGGTCTTAAAGTATTCTTAAACAATACTTTAAAGTATGGTGAAATACTAATTCCACTTACTTGGATACTAATGCTCATTCTCCTCGTATGTCACTCTTGTCTTCCTTTATTATCCTTAAAATTTAATGTAACTTCTTTAATTTCCAACCAATATGTAACATTTGAGCTCATTTCGACATTTAAATATGTACTTCAATTGTGTTAGGTGAGTTTTCTAAGTTATGTATTAGGTATTAGTTAAGTAGGGTACGTTTTGACCAAGGTTTTGACTTGACACAAATTGCTATCTAGTAGTTTCTAACCTAAGTTATGACTTCAGTAAATTCTTAAAAGGCATAATCAGGCAACTGTCTGATCTACTCTAAGATTCCTAATGATCCAATGTTCAGTATCAACTATCTTCAAACTTCCAATTGCTCTTACATTTTGCATCTTCCGTTAAACTACTTTTTAACTAAGTTTCTTACTTAAGTTCTTACCTAACCTTACGATATTGCTATTATCTGAGTGGCTTTTGACTCACGTTCTAACTTTGATAAAGGTATAGAATTCATATACCAATTACCTACTGACTTCTTATTGGACTCTTGATGTGACTAAGGATATTAAATACCAAACTATATTCTGATCCAGTTTTTGATGAAGTTTTTGACCTTCAATCGAAAATTAGATTCTTATTTAAGAAGTTTTTGACTTACAATTTGTCTCTAGAGATAGGGTAAAGTTCAAATATAAGCTACTTTTTGATACAGATCCAATTTTCCTAGTGTACTCAACATATTCACACCAGATTATATTTTGACACAATTTCTAACCCTGTTGCTATTAGTACATCTAAGTACTTCCCATACACTCCACTTATCTTGAGTTTCCATATCTCAAAATCCTGCATATACAGCGAGTACCAACTAAGTACTTCTACCATTTATACCCCTTTCTCACTATATCATCAACTAAATAACAATTGCATTAAAATTTGACAAATTTTACCTGAACCACCAAATACCCAATTTTATTTAAAAATTATCATTCTTACACTTATGATGAACCACTTTTAGCTACTACATGTATGTAAATATAGATTGTATCTTAATTTTATCAAGTGTAGATCGAGCTTCTTAACAAAATACACTGTCTAACACACTAATTACACAAAAACAGAATTTTCTCAAAAACCTGGCATGTCAATTTTAAAAATTCTACTACACAACATCAAAATATAACATCGTAGGAGTATATCTACAAAATTTCAAGTTGAAACTTCATAAATTAGTCTTTTAAAAACCCGATAAAAAATTGATGTACAGGTCCTTTTTCTTAAGAACCTCAATTGACACTCAAAATTTTTAAAATATGGTTGAAGATTTGAATTGCTCATGCAAATATACTTAGGGAAACCAAATTTAAAAATTTTTGGAGTTTGTTTGCTATTTTTAGTTAATTTTAGTTAAAAACTAAGAGCTCTAACCACTCCTTCAAACCACCACCTTATTTTACTTCCCATTGGTCATCTTCCTTGAGATCTCACAAATCCCATCTTTCATGCACTATTTTTCCCAATTTTGTTTCCTCATTTTCTCTATCTATTTTTCTCACTCTAAGAGTATTTCCAACCATGCAAATGTTTAAAACCTGTTCAAGAAGCTGGTGGAATTTTTTTATAACTCAATTTGGGGTTGTTTCAATTTTTCTTTATCCCATCAACAAGTGTAATGCATGTTTTAGGTGTCGACAAGGTTGGTTTCCTATTTCCACATACCCTTAACCCTTGCCATGCGAAAAGACATGTTTCCTTAGTTGTCTAAGATTTTTTTTTTTTACAATTTTCCCCATTTTTATTGATTTATTTAATGAATTATACTCAATTTCTAGTATTTTCGATAATTACGGATATTTACGTTAACATAATAGTTATATTCTATGCATATAAACACCTTTTATATATTAATTCATGTACAATATTAATTATATTACTCCTATAATTTATCTCTAAGTATTCATTAATTTCCAAAACCTAATTAGTGTGTTACCGATAATATAATAATAATATAGTAAATTTATACTATTTTAGCTATAGTTTTAATATTATTTTAGCTACATTTTTAATATTTTATTATAGTTTTAAATTTCCAGCATATAAGGACTTCTCAATTAATATTTTCAAACCCTTCATAAGTTTTTAGCCTAGTCGAATTACCTTTCTGAATGCCCTCAATCAGCAACTGAACCTAATCATGCCAATACGGGTCTCACACTATATCGGCAAACCAAGGAGTTTCCTAAGGACTTACTTGTACAACTTCTCATATGGGAACTTATCATTTATGTCCTATCCGTTCAACTTTTCCAATAATGAATTTTCCAGGGGTAAAAGATGGTCAGTTGCCAAATCCTCTGCTCCTTTCTTATCTTTGATTTCCAGGTCAAATTTCTGTCGCAATAGAATCCACCTGATCAACTTTAACTTGGCACTTATCTTATTTAACAAATATCGTAAAGTGGAGTGGTCAATGTAAACAATAACTTTAGAAAGAGTTAAATATGACTTAAACTTATCAAAAGTAAAGACCACTGCTAATAGCTTTATTTTTGTGATGGTGTGATTCTCCTGAGCTTTATTGAGGGTATTGCTTACATAATAGATTGGATGAAAGTGTTTCTCCCGCCTTTGATCTAATACTACCCCTACAGTATAATCCCTAGCATCATACATTAGTTTAAATGGTAAGCCTAATTGGGGCATGAGTTAATTTATCTTTCCAAGTATTAAATGCATATAAACAATTTTGAAAAAATATACATGGAGAATATTTTTCTAGTAACTAGGTTAATGGTTTGGCTATTTTTGAAAAATCTTTAATAAACCTCCTATAAAACCTGGCATGACCTAGGAAACTACATATGCCTTTAACAGATGTGGAAGGGGACAATTTTTTAATGGTGTCAATTTTGGCATTATCTAGCTCTTGACCTTTTCGAGACACTTTTTGTCCTCACACTATGCTCTCTTGTACCATAAAATGATACTTTTTCGCAATTTAAGACCAAATTAGTTTCTTCACATCTAGCAAAAACGTTTTATAAATTCCTAATACAATGATTAAATGAATTCTTGAAAATAGAGAAATCATCCATAAACACTTCTATTATATCCTCTATAAATTCATCAAAAGTTGCCATCACTCATCATTAAAAAGTCATGGGTGCATTATAGAGGCCAAAAGGCATTTACCTATATGTAGAAGTACCATAAGGACATGTAAAGGTGGTTTTCTCTTGGTACTCTAGGGCAATAGGAATTTGAAAATAATCAAATAAATCGTCTAAAAAGCAACAAAACATGTGACTTGATAATTGCTCCAACATTTGGTCAACAAACGGTAAAAGGAAGTAGTCCTTCCTTTCTCGTAGTGTCATTAAACTTCTTGTAATCAATATAGACTCACCAACCTATAATTGCTCTCATCATACTCAGCTCATTCTACTCAATTGGTACTACTTTCATGCCACCCTTTTTATGTATAACCTCGTAGGACCAACTTAAGAGTTGTTAGAAATAAGGTAAATCATACCTGTATCAAAAAGCTTGATTCCTTTTGTTTTGAGTACATCTTTTATATTCAGGTTTAAGCATCTCTATGGTTATACTATGGATTTGTAACCTTCCTTTAGGAGAATTTTGTGAGTGTAGAAAGAGGGATTAATTCCCACAATGTCAGAAATCTTCCAGGTGATTGCTCTCTTGTGATCCCTCAATACACTTAGAAGTTTCTCTTTTTGTTGGCTAGTTAACTCTAAGTACACTATCACAAGTAACCTTGAGTTCTACTATAAAAAAAAAAAAACATACTCTAGACAATCTGGTAGTTGCTTTAATTCTAGCTCTAGTATCTCCTCAATAGATGGCTTCAAATTTTACTCCTTTTATCTGCTCAAACTTCTCGAGCCTTCCTCCATAGGTAAAGATTGTCTTCTCATTAAGCTTCTACATTAGTTATGTTTGGATCATTAGATGACTCCTCTTAGATTCCTTGTATCAAACATGAATCTACAGGATCTTTAATTAGTAATTCCTGCAAAATACTAGACACTGAAGGGTCAATAATGTCTAGATTAAAACATGTATCGTCCTATTCAACATACTTTTTCATTGCTTCTTTTATTTTAATTACCATCTCTTCTTCTCCTATCCTTAGCATAAGCTTACCATTGCTAACATCTATTATAGCTTTAGCTGTAGTTAAAAAAGGTCTACCGAAGATGAATGGTACCTCAATATCCTCATCAATGTCCAAAATAACAAAATCAATAAGAAATATGGATTTATTTACTTTAACAAGAACATCCTCAATTATATCCCTAGGGTATGTTATTGTTCTATCAGCCAGTTGTAGACTCATTTGAGTTGGTTTAGGTTCACTTAAGCCCAGCTATTTAAACAATTTATAAGACATTAAATTTATGCTAGCTCTTAGATTGGCTAATGCATTTTTAATAGATAAATTTCCAATGAGATAAGGAATAGCGAAACTCTTTAAATCCTTTAGCTTTGTTGGAAGCTTATTTTGAATAATACCTAAACACTCTTCACTAAGCATGACTGTGGACAATTCCTTTAATTTCTTCTTGTTAGATAGTAGCTCCTTTAAGAACTTTGCTTCTTTAGGCATTTGTGATAATGCCTCTTGATGAGTTCTTAATTACACATATTTTATTTAGATTTTCAATGATTTTCTCTGATATTTGAGTTTATTTTTAGATAATAATACTTAATTGAGTAAGATTTTGTTTTATAGGTTTTGAAATGATCTACGCGAGAAAACAAGAAAATAGAAACAAATTTTACTCAAATCAAAGCTAAAATAAGCAAGTTATAAAGGTTTGCAGATCAACACAATTGAATGACACGATTGTGTCATTTCTAAGCGAATTTAGAGTTATTTTTTATCCATTACAGCCTACGATACAACTAAAAGACATGATCATATCGTCAGTCGTATTGTTTCCAGGTTTAATAAAAAAAAAGACAAACTTGAAGCATAGAATGTTACACGACTGAAAGATACAGTTGTGTCCCCGATCGAGTCTTTTCCAGCCGACCTAATTTTTTTTAATTCTTCATATATAAAGCCTTGTTCAGGTTTATTAGAGGAGAACTTTTTGACACAACTTTGACAGAGCTTCTAAAGCTAAGACCTACCAAGAGAGTGAAGAGAAGTGAAGACTTAACAATTCCATTTTTTTAGATTTCATAATGATTCTTTCCATTACTTTCTACACTTTGATTTTAGATTTCTATTTTAAGATGTGTAATGAGTAGAATTTTGGTATCTAGGTTTTGTGAACTTGGATCTATTCATGTGATACTATAATTAGTATTGATTAATTTAGTTCTTTATTAATGTCTTGATTTAACTATGTTGCTTCATGATTTTGGATTATTATTTCCATGGATAGTAATCTAGAGTTTGATATTTTATAAGAGAATCGAGAAATTTCTTATAAGGTTAGATCTAGGCATAGTTGATGAGAATTATTGTAAGATTAGAGATAATTTGCAAGATTCTTCGGATTTCAAATTAAAGTGTAGAGAGTTCATTATTCAATAATGCAATCTTAGATTATGCTATTGGGAAGTGATTCTAATAGGTGATTTTAGGGTTGGGGTTAATTGACTTGAGAAAGTAATTAACTTTTGTGGAGAATTCTCCCGGTTAAGAAAAATTAAAGAATAAATTAGATTATCTTTAGAAAAATCACATGTTAGATCTAGGGGAAACAAAATCTAGGTACAATATCAATCTTGAATTAATTAAATTGCTTTCTTGTTAATTCTTGAATTTCATCTTAGTTACTCTTTAATTTAGTTTTAGCAGTAATTTAGATTTACATCTTTATGTTTCTTGAAATTTAAATTTCCGGTTAGATAATAGAGACCTAGTGAATACTAATAGTCAAAGTCCGTGAGGGGTCGACACTTAGACTTAATCCGCTATATTATAAACTGATAGGTGCACTTGCCTCATATCACCTCCATAAGTGGTAAATTAATGTGCAACTATTTAAATAAATCCAAAAACTTTTGTATTACTCGTCTTAGCATTCTTTCTTAACCTCTGAGGATATGGAAAGGGCAGTTTGTATTCTTTGACCTTCTAGGGTTCTGGTTCTTTCTTGGGTAGTTTTGAAGTTTCTACGACTTTATTTATTGGCTCCTCTATCATTAGTTCTAAGTTGACTTGGGTATTTTTAAGCTGCTTAGCAACTTGTAATTCCTTACTATTTCTTAAGGTTATAGCTTATGCTTAAACTTATGGTGAAGGCTATTGTTGTTTCTTAACTAAGATCTTAACGAGTTGCTTTATCTATTTTTTTATGCTAGTTAATCAAACATCACTGCTTTGTATATACCTAGTCGACAAACCTTCTAGTTTTGAATTCCCTTCTCTTTGAAGAGGAGGTTGAAATCTACAAGGAATATTAATATTCCTTTCTTAAGTTGCATGAAAAGAATCACCTAGATAAGCAAAACATGCCCAACCCTGTTATTCATGGTTATGATAAGGCATATGTTGAAAGCCCCGTTATTCATAAAATTGTTAATTGGTTTTTGATAATATTGCCCCATATATCCTCCTAAATTAACTAAATTAGACGCTATAGAAGATCATGTTAACATAAGATAAGAGTCTAACCGTTTATGTAAGGCGTCTACCATGGTTGCTAAAGTTGTGGCCAGTTTTACATCTACCATGCGAGGCTTCTTCTTGTTGGGTTTAACACCTTCCTAGTGATAGTTGTTCATAGCTAAACTCTCAAACGAAGCATAAGCTTCATTAGGCATTTCAAGTTTATTGTTCCACCTCTAGATGCATCAACAAATTGTTTAGTAGCAAAATTTAACTTATTATATAAAGTTTAGATCGGCATCCATAGTAGAATAGCATGATTAGGACACTTTCTAAGCAATTCCTTAAAACACTCCTAAGCATCATATATAGTCTCATTGTCAGATTGAGCAAATGAGACATATCGCTATGAAGCTTAACTGTCCTAACTAGAGGAAAATATTTTTCTAAAAACTTATCTACCAATTCTTCCCATGATGTGATAGGGTCTCACTGAAAAGAGGTTAACTATTGCCTTACTTTTCCTTGCAAAGAAAAAGGAAATAATCTCAACCTCATAACATCGTTCGTAGCTTCCTTGATTCTAAAGGTGGTACGTATCTCTAGAAAATTAGCTATATACGCATGTGGATCCTCTTTTAGAGAACCTTCAAATTGTAATTGCTACTGGACCATCTGAATAATTATTGGTGAGATCATGAATTCTTTCATAGTAATAGCTGGTCTTGCGATGTAGGAGTTAGCTCCATTAGTTGTTGGTTTTATATAATCAAACATAGTCTTCGGCACTTCATTGTTATTGTCCATCACTCTAGTCTCTTAAAATGCAAACAAGAAAAATCAAATTAGATTTAGATTAACTTAAAAGAAAGAAATATAAAAGAAAAATAATTGAGTAATAAAGGAACAAGCTTTCCTGATTAATAATTCTGAGTAATGGCCCAAAAAATTTGATGAGCATATGCTATACTGCGTAAGTAAGAACACCTATGAAGTAACAGTATACATGATGGGTTACCGACTACTAGCCCAATCACTCTCGCATGCCTCAAAGGCCTCCAGTCCTTCACTTGAAGGATTCTTTCTTGTCAACTCATCGATGACGAAAAATAGTATGCTGAAGAAGGATGGCTAAATTCCCTGAGAGCTTTGGGTGGTTATATTATGCTCTGTTCGAGTATTAATATCGACTATCCTCTAGCCGAGAGCTCTGTACCAAGTGATTGGACGTTCACCTGTTAAGAGTTTACTACCGAGTAAAGAGATTTACCTCTTTGGTCAAGTATTTATCTTTTAGCTTCTTGCCCAACTCTTATGGCATCTCCTTTACGTCTCGGCCTCTGTCTCCATACGTCTTAACTCTTCTCACCTATTATGCTCAGAGAATTCTAGCACGAAACGAATGTCATGTTGCCACCTATTCGCATCACCTGACATTGTACAATTTTCCCTTTTTATCTTTTGTCCCTTTTACCCTTTTCGTATGTACTAGGATTTTCCTTTTTGTATATACATTCTTGTAATATCTTTTTTTGTAATGTTGTCCTAAAGACTTACTATAAATATCCTCTTCTCCTTGTAAGTCGGGATCATCTTATCTTAGACATATACATTGAATATTTTGTTCTTGTGAGGTGACCCTCTCTAAGTCCATTTTACTATACACTCTTATCTAAACTTGCCGAGCAGCTCAGGATTAGTGGTGGGTGGACCTTGACATTAACTTATGCGTCACATCAAGTGAAGTGTCAAGTCGTGTTGTGTTCATTGGTGTGTTATATCTTCCAAGTAGCTTTATGTTAGCTATTATAGTTAGTTCATAGCCTTATTTACTCTACTTTCTTTGATATTTTGAAGGACTCATTTAGTCTAATCCTGCTACTATAAGTCCTAGTAATAATTGAGCTCCTAAACATATCATATAATCTTGATATCAGAGCTTAAGGTTGTGATCCAAAGCTATACGGCGATAGTTCTTATTTGTTTACTAGTTAAGATACTTTGTTTTCATTTGGAAGAATAGAGCAGGTCATAGTTTAAGTTCGTATGGTACTTGTATGTATGTGAAGTAAAGGTTTCCTGTATGAAGAGTATTTTTTGAAGCTTTGTTTTGAGAATGTCAAATCCTAACATTCAAGGAGTGCTCATGGTCATTGTTAAGTTACTGAATAAACACCATGTACTACTGATGAGCAGATACAGGATCTTGCTACTATTGTAGCCAACTTAGCTGTCTTAGTAAATAGAGTCTTAAAGACTGGATCATGTTAGAGAGTTATTGAGTAGGGTCGAGAGATGAGAGATAGGCCGAGAAGGCAAATTAATGAATAAGTACCAGAAGCCTTTTTAGTGAACCAAGCACCACCGTAGCATGTTGATAGAGCCGTAAGAAGAAGATGGAGTTAGACAAAGTGGAAGAATATGAAGAGGAGGAAGACTAGTACATCAAGAATGATGAATGTAAGTTTAAAGCGCTGAAAGGTGCCGAACACCTCAAGGTACAGATTTTAAGCTTTAACGGGTTTGGTAGTATTGATGACTACCTTGATTGGGAGGAGAAGATTGAAAAGACATTCGATTTTTATGATTTTCAAGACGCTGTTCACATTTAAGTGGCTGCATTAGAATTTTTTGGATATGTGGCAATGTGGTGGAAGAAATTGCAGAATGTTCACCTGAAGGCCCGACGAGACGTCCGAACATGGAACGAAATGAAGAGAGTCTCGAGAAGTAGGTTTTTTCTTGAACACTATGAACAAGACACTTTCAGATAGCTCCAAGACCTGAGGCAAGGTAACAGATTAATAGATGACTATGTTCAAGAGTTTCAGTTGCTTATGACCCGATGTGATGTTAACGAACCTAAGACATGAACTATAGCATGGTTCATCTCTAGGTTAAGGACCGAGGTTGGAAACATAGTAGAACTGCAAAGTCTTACGACTCTAGAAGAAGCCATTCGAGTAGCATAGAGAGTCAAAAGGCAAAGGTGGAACTAAGTAAGCCAGATGTTGAGTAGCCGACCTATACTGTTGAATCGAGGCGGCGTGTTGAGCTGACCAGGGAATGGCTGGGTATCAAACAGTTCTGAGGTGGAACATTTAGGGCCTATGCTGAGCCGACTAGAAGAAGATTGAGGCAAGAGTAAGGTCGAGGAACTTAATGTCTGAAGAGACCAAGGTCAGAGCTCAGGAAGGAAGACTTAAGAAATCAAATGTCTTAAATGTCTCGGTTATGGACACGTAGGCAATAAATGTTTGAATTGCCAAGTCATGACCATAAAAGGAGATAAGCCCCAGTTTGAAGTAGAAAGTGCCAACGAAGGAGAGAAAGACATAGGAGTTGAACAGATGCTAGAGGAGTTTCAGGAAGACCCTGATGCTGAGATACCTCTTGAAGGCGGTGCTGAGTACTGTTTTGTCTTCAGACGATCTCTCAGTACTTTTGTGGCTAATGAGAGGAGAACCTCTTCCATACAAATTGCCGAGTGAATGGCAAGTTATGCGCTTTGATTATTAACGGAGGGAGTTATACCAATGCATAGCTAAAGGGGTAGTTAAGGCCATGAAATTACCAACCCTTCCATACCCCAAGCCGTATAAGATTCACTGACTGAACGAGAAAGGACTATATGTTGCTAAGAAGGTCAGAGTGCTGATTACCATTAGTGATAGGTATAGGGACGAGGTACTGTGTGATGTCCTTTCCATGTATGCTTCTCACATATTACTTGGCTGACCGTAACTATTTGATTTGAAAGTGTTACATGGTAGGTATAGAAACACCTATATGTTTTAGAAGGACAGGAAGAAAATTATATTAACACCCATGAGTCTTAAGGAAGTGTAAGAAGCCTAAGTGAACGTTACTAAATCACTGCAGTAGAAGTCCTTGGTGATTTCCTAAGCTCAATTTGCTTAAGAAGTAAGGTTGACGACTTTATGCTCCTCTTAGCCAGGAGACTCTTGGAGGTTAGAGAAGTCGAGAACATACCTACCAAAGTGTATTAGTTACTTTAGGACTTTGCCGACCTATTCCTTACCGAGATGCGAAAAAGTTTACCTTCATTGAGAGGTATTGAACATTGCATTGACTTACAACCAAGAGCTGCCTTACTGAACCGACCCACTTACAGGCTTAATCTTGAGTAGGTAGCTAAACTAAAGAAACAGGTGGATGAGTTAGTGGATCGCGGATATGTCCACGAGAGCATAAGCCCCTATGCCTTACCAGCCGTATTCGTACCAAAAAAGGATGGAACGCGACGAATGTGCAATGACAACCGAGCCATCAATAAGATCATTATTAAATACCGATACTCAATCTCGCGACTTGATGACATGCTTGACAAGTTACATGACGCCTGCATCTTTTCTAAGATTGACCTCAAGACTGGCTACCATTAGATACAAATGAGACCTGGGAATGAATGGAAGATGAGCTTTAAGATAAGGGATGGTCTGTTCGAATGGTTGGTGATGCCATTTAGTCTAACTAATGTATCGAGTACATTTATGTAGCTAATGAACCATGTGCTCCGAACATTGATTGGCAAATGTATTGTAGTTTACTTTGATGACATTCTCGTCTATAGTACTTGATACGGACTCATGGATGAACACACGAACCTGATATTAAGTGTAACTAAAGGGATGGGTCAAAGCCACAAGATGGCTTGAAAAGTAAATGATAGTTGAAGGTTGAGCAGGGAGTTCCTATGCATCGATGAAGGATATGACACACCAACGCCTCATACGAGCTCAGGTCATATTTGATATGACGCACAAGTATGGTCGGAGGTCACTTGTTACTAGTTCACGCTTAGAAGGGTTAGATAAGACTAGCTCAAGAGTAAGAGAAACACTTAGCTCAAGAGAGTGAAAAGTTTAGTATATTCTTTATGTTATCATCAACTTTTACAATAGGACGGTATTTATATCATCCTGTTAGGGCAAATCCTAAGTTACAGAAATTACAAAAGAATTATCTTATTTGCTAAAAACAAAAGAGAATAATTTACAAGGAAAAGATGAAATCATGTAAAGGAAGGAACGCGAACGTCTTTTGTCAAAAAGGACAGTACGGATGTCAATAAAGGATAGTGAGCATGCGTTTTCACTATGATTTTAACAATATTGTAGTCTGAGTAGTGCTAAGCCTTTATTTAGGCTTGTTCGGCGTCAGAAGGGGCTGGACGGTGATTGGTTCAAGGAAAGCTCACATTGGGTTGGCTTCAGATGGTTGGCTCCTGACAGTCTTGCTTGGCTTTGGCATAATGGAGATTACTGTACTCGAAATTGGCGCTTGGACTATGGTTTAGTGGAGGGTTTGGCTCAGCATGCTGATTGATTACCTCAGCAACATCTTGGATGGCATGGAGAGCAAAGTAGCTCGACAGATTAGATCGGGGCAACCACTGCTCCTCAGTACTTAACTCACCTTGAACAGCTCGGCTGACCACTTGAGAGAGGCTTCAGGCTTAGAAGCGTATAATCGATCCTTGATCCTTATCATCCCATTTGGGTTGTTTGAAATTTAAGATCAAATCTAGTTCAAGTCCAGTTTGCTTGCCTTTAGGTGTGTAAGGTTGGAGGTCAGTAATGTTGAATAGGTCTGAGACTCCATATCCTTCAAGTAATTCAATCTTATAGGCATTAGGATTGATCTTTTCAAGCACTCTAAACGGTCTGTCAGCTCTAGGAGATAACTTGCTCTTCCTTAAGTTTGGGAATCATTCCTTGCTAAGGTGTATCCAAACCAAATTGCTTGCTCGAAATTCTCTCTTCCTCAATCCTTGGCTTCGCTTCTCAAGCTTAATAGCAGCTTGACCCAGTTACTCTATAACTTTTTGGTGCATAGTTTTGATGGCTTCAACTTTCTTAACAACTGATCGGTCATCATCATTAGTTTTTGGTTGGGGTACTTGGTCCAATGGGAGCTTGGGGTTGAACCCCTAGGTGACTTCGAATGGAAACATGCTTATGACGCTGTGGACAGTCCAATTGTAGGCGAAATCGATGATTGGTAGACACAGATCCTAATCGGCCATGTTTTGTTCAATAGTGACTCGTAACAAAGTTCCTATGATTTAGTTAACAACTTTGGTCTACTAATCGGTTTGTGAATGGCAGGATGTGCTATACAATAACTTAGTTTCCAATTGCCTCCAAAGTATCCTCTAAAAGTGGCTCATGAACTTAGGGTCTTGATCCGAAATTATGGTTCTGGGCACGCCGTAAAGCTTAATTACCTCCTATAAGAAAAGAAAAGAGATAGCCGAAGCATTGTTAGTCTTGGAACAGGGCACGAAATGTGCCATCTTGTTAAATCGATTCACATCTAACATAATGGAGTCTTTCCTTCAGGACGTCTTTGGTAATCCTAACATGACGTTTATACTTAGTTCGGACCATGGTTTGGTCGGGATCGGCAAGGGTTGGTAATGTCTTTGCTTGACTTGACTTTTCACTTTTTAGTAGGTCGCACATCTTTCCAGCATAGATTGGACATCTCTCTCTATCCTTGGCCAAAAGAATCTGGAGGATAATACCTCATAAGTTAGGAGTTGGTCAAAGTGTCTTGTTAATCCCCCTCCATGTACCTCGCGCACTAGCAGTTCTCGCGCAAAACAAGTTAGGATACATAGCCTCCTCTTCCTGAATAAGTATCCACCCTCCCTGTGATAGTCGTCTAATATCCGTCCTTCCTTACAATGGATGTAGATAAGACCAAAGTGTGGGTCCTCAGCATACAAATTCTTGATGGTTAAAAAACCAAGTAACCTCGTTTGCAATTCAGTTAAGAGGGTATGTTGTTTCAATAGGGCATCGGCCACTACATTGTTCTTTCCGTTCTTATATTTTACGATATAAGAAAAACCCTCCATGAACTTAACCCACTTGGCTTGTTTCCAGGACAACTTCAGTTGGTTATTTAGATACCTCAAGAATTCATGATCAATGTAGATCACAAATTCCTTGAGTAGTAGATGGTGTTGCCATACCATTAGGGCTTGGATTAAGGAGTAGAACTCCTTGTCATAGACAAAATAGTTGAGAATGGCTCCTCAAAGTTTCTCACTAAAGTAAGCGATAGGTCGGCTTTCTTACATCAGCACAACGCTTATGCCTAGTCCAAATGCATTATACTTTACCTCAAATACCTTATCGAAGCTCGGTAAAGTTAAGACGGGGGTGTTAGTTAGCTTCTCCTTTACATCTTCAAAACTCCTCTTCTCTTTTTCACCTCAACTGAATTCAACATTCTTCTTCGAGAGTTTGGTGAGTGAGGTTACAATCATACTGAAATTCTTTATGAATCGACGATAGAATGATGCTAAGCTGTGGAAACTCCTCACATCGACAAAACAGGTCTACTCGGGCCATTTTATGATTGTTCTTACCTTCTCACCATCGACTTAGATGCTACCTCCACTCACAACAAAACCCAAGAAGATCACCTTAGATCGACAAAAGTCGCATTTTTTTAGATTGGTGTAAAGCTATTTAACTCAGAGTTTTGTAAGCACTTGTTGGAGATGCTTTCAGTGCGTCTTTAGGTTAGGACTATATACTAGAATGTCGTCAAAATAAACTACGACAAACCTTTATAATAACTCTTGGAGCATATGATTCATAAGTTGCATGAGTGTGTTTGGCGCATTAGATAGTCCGAATGTCATTACAAGCCATTCATATAAACCATGTCGTGTCTTGAATGTGGTCTTCCACTCATTGCCTTTACACATTCAAATCTGATGGTACCTAGCTTTAAGGTCGATCATGGAGAATACTCTTGTTGTGCTTAATTCATCTAGCATATCATCAAGCCTGGATATGGGATACCTTTACTTGATGGTGATTCGGTTGATCACTTAACTATCTACACACATCTTCTAAGACCCATTTTTCTTCGACACTAATAAGGTCGGTATAGTGTAGGGGTTCAAGGACTCGCGCACGTACCCCTTCTTCATCAACTCATCCACTTTCCTTTGTAGTTTGATAGCCTGTTCAAGATTCAGCCTGTAGGCAGGCTTATTTGGCAATACGACTCTTGGCTGTAGGTTAATTGCATACTCGATACCTTGGATTGGGGGCAGGCCGTTCGGCAACTCTTCTATAACTAAATCAGCAAATTCTTCCAATAGGGTTTTTACTTCGGTCAACAGCTCTTCCTCCTTGGGTCTCATCTCCAAAAGTTTCCTATCAAGCAGCTAGGTCAGTCCCTCCAACTCCATTTCCCTTTTCAGTTTGTCTCGGGTCGGTACTAAAGCCTCCTTTTTAGGGTTTGACTAAGCTAGGACTGCATGACTTTTACTTACTCGGTAGTCATGGGACACAATTTCAACCTTCTCCCTTCATGCTCCACAAAACATGTGTTTCTCTTGCCGTCATTTATAACTGCTTGGTCAAACATCCATGGTTATCCATGTAGAAGGTAGGATGCACTTATAGGTAATACATCAAAGAGCAATTCATCTCGATACTTGCCTATACAGATCGGTACAGATACCTATTTATTCACTTGTAGGGCTCCCTTATTATTGAGCCAATGAAGCTTATAAGGTTTCGGGTAAGGCATGGTTGGCAATTTCAGTTATTGAACCATAAATGCAAAGGCTGCGTTGATGTAGCTTCCACTGTTATCAATTAGTGCACATAGTGATTTGTTCACTTTACACCCATATGGAAGAGATTTTCTCTCTGTTTGTCTTCAGGTATAGGATTGACACTTATCGTCCTCTTCAATACTAAAGTGGTTAGCATGAAGTTTGCTTCTTCTCTGTAGATGGCTTCCTCATCGAACAGCTCATCATGTTCATCCTCTTTCAGCTCTTCTATTTCTTCATTTATACTATTAACCTCTATGGTCGGCCCCTCGCCTTGGATCACTATCGTTTGCCTGTTCAGACACTGAGTGGCCATGTATCCAAATTCTTGGCATTTAAAACATTTGATCTCACTCATCTTCCTCCCTGAACTCTAGCCTTTCTCAAACTTCCTTGGTAGTTCCTTCTCCTCTGCTCAGGTAGTTTACGTAGGTTAGGTCTCAATGACCTTGATTGGTTTCGTTCGCATAGGTTTGCTTGGAATAGGTTAGCTACTGCCAGGATGGTTGACAGGTAGTCGGAATCTTCCTATCCAACGCATTTCTATCCTCTAGGCAGTTCGGATTGCATCATTGAGCGTTGTAACATCTAGGGTTTCTAGAATATCCTTAATCTCATACTTCAATCCACTAATGAATTGAGACACAATTCAGTCTTTTGGCTCTACAACTTCACATCAAATCATTAGCATATAGAATTCTTTAACTTAAGCGTCCACACTCGATGCTCCTTGTCTCAATTCTTACAGTCTCTTGAAGGCTTGCTACAGATAATAGCTTAATACAAACCTTCTCTATATAACTCTCTTCATATTGTCCCAACTCCTATTCTCTCATTCTCTTTCCCCTCTTCTAGTGGCTTGCAAGTTCTTCCATTATAAGGTAGCATAACTAGTGAACTCCAACACAACAAGTTTAACCTTTGCATTGTTAGGCACTTCGTGACATTCAAACTACTTTTCAATCTTGTCTACCTAATATAGGTAGTCTTTGGCAACACTACTTTTAGAAAAACTTGGGATATGCATCTTGAGTCCTTTGACTCTGGGGGCCTGCACATTTCTTTCTTCAGCTCCGAAGTACTCTTCTGCATCATCATCTCCTTCCACTTCTTCCTCAATCTCTTCAAGCGCTAATTTACTATCACACCTCGAAGTCTCGAAGTCACAAAGTCACAACAATCCCACCGTAGAAACCATCCTATGATAGTAACTAGCTTCACAGTGCCTATCATAGACATGATCTACATAAGGCATTGATGACTCTTGGTTTTGAAGTAAATAGTTCAATTAAAACATGACTAAAGTTACAGTAAATATTGAAGCTTCAAGTCAACATTTATATATAATTGCATGTACATTACTATAGAATTCCCAAGTGATTCTACATCATATCATAACAGTCAACTAACTTACATATCAACTATTAGTTTTTCAGTCTTAAGCAACTAAGGAGACTCTAGATATACATTAACTACTAAGCGAATTGATCCTCACACCCTAGGCTTCAAAAGAACTAACCTCTAGATAGTTGTGGGGCAGCATATTACTCAGAGTATTTAGAGATTAGGACTTGCAAAAGAATCTATATAGGTATGAGCAACTACAACTCAGTAAGTTGAATTGGAGACTCATGAATGTATACAAACACAAACAAGATTATCAAGAAATTATTTTTGTACAATGCAACAAAAAAAGTATCATTGCACAATGTAGTTCGGTCTATTGCGAAATCAGAGTAATGTCACTCACTCTAATCTAAGTTGAGAAGTTTTCATGTTATGCAACAGTTCACAACCAAACCTAAGATAGTGCAATGGAGACACTGCTCCTCCTAAGGCTATCCTTCGAACTAATGCCCTCATCCTCATTACGACCTCCTCTTCTGTCACTTAGTTCGACTAAGGACGAGGAAAAGACTAATTTGCTATCTAACACTATCTTTTTTGAAGGTATCGGTGTTTGGTTGGAGAATCCTAATGATCTTTTAAAGGGTTGCAATGCATGACAATTTAGGGTTTTAGGATTGAATAAGATTAGATTCAATTTAAGGTGTTCAGATAAATTTACACCAATCTAGTTATTACAATCATCAATCACAACACAAATTCCAACACGAAGTTAGATACACAAACACATGCATAAAACTACTTACAGTTACAATCATACACAATTCTAAGTAATAAACTTAACTTACTAAATTGCAGGTTGATTTGTCTCCGGGTATCCTATAATACAAATACGTCTTTTTAGTGTTTATACTTTGATAATACATATCTTAAGTTATACTTTAACTCACTTCTCCATGTATACCTATTATTTACTAATAATTCACTCTACATTAGCCCGGGGTTCAGTTTCTGAATTAGATTCTAGTTTTGGTTCTAAATTGTCTTTAACTACGAGGAATCCAAAATATACTCGAATCTTAATATGAAATTAATCACATTAAGCTCAAGTATTCTAATATCACACTAGGTCTTAATATTTAGTGTTCTAACCTATTCAGTACACTTTAATCCTAATTGGGGTACCGGATTTACTTCCGATGTGAAAAAATTTTACATTTTTTATTCAATTACCTAAAATTATTTTTTTTTCAGATTTATTTTGTACTAGTGTTATTATTATATTATCCAATTTAACCTAATTTTTTCATATTTATTAAAATTCCAATTTCACATATTCCTAATTTCTTACAATTACCACATAATTCCCATATTAATTACACTTAACACTCCAAAAACTAAAATTAGGTTTTCACATCAGAGATTAACATCCTTAAACATCTAATTACCATCTAAATTAGTAATTAATCATTTAATCACCTAATCAAGCGAAAATTATCCATTTTTTCTATCATTTTAGGGCTAAAAATTTACTTAAAATTTTCAAAAATTAATTTTAAAGAAATAGCTTCATAACATTGTTCTATATCACTTAAGCATTCTACAAAAAAAAAAAAAATTGAGCTCTAAACTACACTCCTAAGTTTATTTATTTCTAATTCTAATCATACTTAGTTTTATTTAATTTCTTAAGAACCCTATATTTACAAACGTGATTAAACTTAATCACTATTTTTTTCCTAAATCTACATATAATGAAACCTCAGAATAATAAATTTCATAATTTTCTAGGAAAAATAAACAATTTTAAGGAATTTTACAAAATTGGAGAAGATGTGAGACTCACCTAGTTCGAAGGCTTTTTGGCCTCCAACATCGATTCAGGTGTGTTGGCCGGTCTAAGCAATGGGTTTGGAGTAGGGTGGTGGTGGTTCGGTTCCAAGTGGTAGTGATGTAGTAGTTCGGTTCCAAGTGGTGGTGATGTAGTGGTTCGGTTCAACAACTCCTATTATATAGATTTGGAATTTTTTTTTTCTAGACTCTAATTTTCTCTCTTGTTTTCAACTCTCCCCAATTTTCCTAAGCTTCTAACTGACCAAATGAGCTCTGTAAATTTTTTTGCTATTTATAGGGTTTTAAGGCAATTTTTATGCATTAATTAGACAAAACAATGGTTTGTCCTCTTCCATTTTTTCCTTTTAAGTGTTTAATTCTAATTAGCCAAAATTTGTTTTTTAATTCCTGACCTACCAAGAATAAAACTGGATTATTCCCTATTCCTTTGATTTTCTTTTATTTTTCCTTAATTATTTTATAATTTATTTAATTATTTAATAAGTTTCTAGCTAATTTCAAGCAATTTAAGTAATTTCGTGTATTTCTAGCTATACGTAAATATATGTGAAGTACAAATAAACACTCCAAAATATTATTTAAGTTATTCTATAATTTTTGGTATCCACACAATCTATCTCTAGTAATTCATTAGTTATAAAAATGCACTTTTTGCCTTTTCAATAATTAACGAGTAATATACTTAAAATTAAAAATTTTAGTCTCTTATTTTATTACTTATTTTCTTAAATTCAAGTTTATGGGTCATTTTTACTAATATTTCTAACTATAGTTTATAATTTAGGTTTGATCGAATCTTTTAACCAATCGTCCTAAACTTTATGTACTAAATTCGATTCTATGGTTACTTGATTTATCTTTAGGGCTTACACCTACGTCTAGCATCCCTACTAACTCCTTCAACTCGAGGTAGTTGAGTTGGGGCATTAGCTCGACTAAATTGATCATTGCCTCGTTGTTGTTGCTCACATTCCCTAATGGGACTATTTTTAGCTCGTTGTTTATCTTCTTGTATAACGGTTACCAAATTAGCTACTAACTCGGTAAGTTTATCCAAGCGGTCACCTATTGACTGAGGTGAGAAGCTTCCTTCCTGTCCATGAGTATGTCGAGTACCATTTTCTTGGTTTTCCAAAGTTCCTTGCACACTTGAATTGGACATTGATGTTTACTTCAGAATGACAATTTCTCAACAAACACATAGTCAACTATACTCTATTTTGGCGTATCGAAAACAAAGGAAAATAGAGTATAAAACACTTCTCACTACTAAACTTTAAAGCTAACAATAGAATCACTATCATACGAGAGTAGTGACAAACTATTAAAAGAACATAATAGCAGAATCTGGCTTTGAACGTAACCAAGCTCTGATACTAAGATGATATGAACTGGTAGATGGACACATGAACTGGATATCACGCGTAACCAAAGGGGTGGGTTGAAGCTGCGAGATGCTTGAAAAGTAAATGATAGTTGAAGGTTGAGCAGGGGGTTCTCGTGTACCGACGAAGGATATGATGCACCAATGCCTCATATGAGCTCAGGTCACACTTGATAAGTATAGCCGGAGATCACTTGTTACTAGTCCATGCTCAAAAGGTCTAAATAAGACTAGCTCAAGAGTAAGAGAGACAATTTAGCTCAAGAAAGTGAAAAGTTCAGTATATTCTTTGTGTCATCATCAACTTTTACAATAAGACGGTATTTATATCATCTTGTTAGGGTAAATCCTAAGTTACAGAAATTGCAAAAGAATGGTCCTTATTTTTTAAAAACAAAGGAGAATAATTTATAAGGAAATTATGAAATCATGCAAAAGAAGGAATGTAAACGTCCTTTGTCAGAAAGGACAGTACGGATGTCAGTAAAGGATAGCGAGCGTACGTTTTTACTATGATTCTAATAGTATTGTGGTCCGAGCAAAGGTAGGCCTCTATTTAGGCCTATTCAACGTCAGAAGGGGCTAGACTATGGTTGGTTCAAGGATGGCTCACATTGGGTTAGCTCTTAACAGTCTTGCTCGGCTTCGATATAATGGAGATTGCTATACTCGGAATTGGCGCTTGGACTATGGTTTAGTAGAGGGTTTGGCTTGGCATGCTAATTGATCACCTCGGCAATATCTTGGATGACATGGAGAGCAAAGTAACCTGGCACATCGGACCAGGTCAAGCACTACTCCTTAGCGCTTAACTTATCTTGGATAGCTCGGCGAACTACCTGAGAGAGTCCTTGGGCTTAGAAGTGTATAATTGGTCCTTGATCCTCATTAGTGCCGACCTCATCACCCATGCTGAACATTTAAGATCGGTATTTGATATCCTCTATGTTAAGAGATTATTTGGAAACCTAAAGAAATATGTGTTATACCAAAACAAGGTTGTATTCCTTGGATATGTAGTATCAGGGTGGGGGGTTCGAGTTGATGATGAGAAAATCAGAGTTGTTCTAGAGTGGCCTATACCGACTAATGCGGCTGAAGTCAGGAGCTTCCATAGTTTAGCTGCGTTCTATCAGGGATTCATTTGGAACTTTAGTTCCATAACAGCACCCTCAATTGAACTGACCGGGAAGAATTTTGAGTTTAGGTAGTCAGAGAATTTTGCCTCAGTACTCGCCCTACCAAATTTTGAGAAAGTTTTCGAGGTTGAATGTGATACGTCTAGAGTTGGCATTGGTGTTGTCCTTATGCAGGAGCGCCAACCCATTGCCTACTTCAGCGAAAAGCTATAAGGTGTTGCCCTAAATTACTCAGCCTACAACAAGGAGTTCTATGCCTTTATCTAAACACTCCAAAACTAGCAACATTATTTGTTGCCGAGAGAATTTATCATCTATTCGGATCACGAATCTCTCAAGCATCTTTGCGAGCAACAAAAGCTTTCTTGGCGTCATGACAACTGGGTTAAGTTCTTAGAGACCCATTACTATGTCATCAAATATAAGAAAGAGAGCACCAACACAGTAGCTAATGCTCTTTCTTACTGATATGCCCTCATCACAACATTGCAAGCTAAACTGCTGGGATTTTACACTTTACTTGATCAGTATGAGTATGATCCACATTTTGGACCCTCAGTAGCGAAGTAAAGTATTGGAGGGGCTATGGAAGGATTTTAGTTGAGTTAGGGGTTCTTAATGAAGGGTAAGCAAGTTTGGGTGTGATATGAGGCAAGCGCACCTATCAGTTTTAATATAGCGGATGTGAGTCCGAGTCGATCCCTCAGAGATTTTGAGTACTAATATTAACTTTAGCTTTATTATCTAACCGAAAAATTGTGAAATTTTGAATTAATTAAAAATACTAAAATTAACAACTAAACTACTTATGAGACTTAATTACGTAAATTAGAAAGCAATAAACTACGAACAACTTCAAGTATGCAATAATGTATTTAGGAATTATTTCCCCTAGTGTTTAACATGTAACCTTTTTTAAAATATATCCAATTAAATTTCTATTATTCTTGACCGGAGGGATTCACAATTAAAGCTAATATCTTTCTCAAGCATATTAACCCTAATCCTAAATTATTTACCGGAATCTCTTCACTTAGTAATATAATTTAGAATCGCATTAACGTATAATGAATTCCCATGCAAACAATCAACTTTCCGGAAGAAACATGTATCTTATCTCTAAGTATACATGTAATTCTCTTCAATTATGCCTAGATCTAATTACACATGCAATTTCTCAATTAACATGCATAATATCATATATTGACATTCTAGAATTATCAATCCATAATTAACGACATAATTGAATCAAGAAAAGGTAGAAACTTTATTGAAATTATAATTCAATCCAAGGGTTACATGAAATCCTAGGTTCCATAATCCTAAATACTCTAATTCTAAGCTATCATAACGAATCTAAAAACGAGTTTCATCAAAAACGTAAAATAAAGCATAAAAACCCCTCTTGATTTGATGAACAATCTCTGTAATCTTGAAATCGATGTCGTTCTTGCTTCTTGATTAATGTTCTTCTCCAATCTCCTCTCGTCTCTTGTGTCTCTTGTTTTTGTAATGTCTCTTTTTTTCTTTTTGAAACCCTAAGATGTCTTTTTATAGTGTATCTCAAAGATTTTGTTTTCGTTACCCGACACGGCCTGGGACATGACCGTGTCCCCAGGTCGTGTAACATTCTGCACTTAGGCAAATTTTCTACACAACTTCAAAAATTCATAACTTCTTCGTTTGAACTCGGAATTGAGTGAAACTTGATTCATTTTCTTCGTTTTCGAGCCTAGAACGCGTTTAAACCCTGAAATCAACATTTTACTCAATTAAGTTTTAGTTTCTTTAAAGAAAACCAAAAATGTGTGGAAAATACTATAAAATCACCCTATGAAATATGTTTAAAATTAGAGTTATCAAATTTCCCCACACTTGAGCATTTGCTTGTCCTCAAGCAAATAAATCAAAACAAAACTTTCAGGACAAGAAACACTTAATTAAAATTTATCACCATTTAGGAAACCTGTGAACGAATACACTTGACCCGAAGAAAAGTAAGAAAATCATTCTCAACTAACTTGCAATAATAAAGTCAACCAATTTCATCTGACCATATTCAAATGCTCCAACAATACTTAATACTAGAGTTCATTAGTTAATTTATGAAAATCAAAGTTTACCCCGAATCATTTAACCAAGGATTCTTAAACTAAAAATTAGATTTAACATCTCGCCAACCGAGAAAGAGTCATAAAAATTTTGTCTATTTGACTAAAGTGTATACAATTCTCTCTTCCATCTCTCCAAGCACCATAATCTAAAACAAACACATTTTACATCCACTCTTCCTCTGATCATCCCCCTAGTTCATGCTTTTGTTGAGAGGTCTTTTTAAATCTACCTTATTTAAGCACAATTGTGTTGGTAGCAGGAAAGAATCTCGCTCTTCTGACGGACCAAGACCGATCCATACCAACTTATTCCTTATATTGATAGCGGGAAAGAACCTTGCTCTTCCGACGGACCAAGGCCGATCCATATCAATTTTTTTTTTTCTCATTTGAATTGGCATTGGGACTCAATCTCGCTCTTCTAACAAACCAAGACGAATCCTTACCAATTTTTTTCTATTCATACACTTGTTATTACTTTTGACCTCCAATCATTATGATTTTTCAGGGGTTTCTCAAAAGAAGAATTTCATTTGTTTATTTTCTAAAAATTATAGGACTCTTAAAAATTTCTAAGAGAAAAGTATACACACAAGTAAATTTAAAAATAACCATGACTAACTCTCAACTAGTGATGTTGCTTTAATCTCAAGTCTTAAAATCCTAAGTTAAATAACTCGTAACATTGCCTCTAAAAAATTTGACTAATCAATTCTAGTAAAGTATAATAAGATCAATAACAATCAAGATGAAACAGTTAATTTGGCGAAACACTTGTTAATCACCTATTGCAAGTTAACTTAAAAAGTAATTGGGTCAAATGTGAATAATTAGTCTCCTAAACAGTAATAAATTCATATATATCCCTTCCTCACACTTAATAATGTACATTGTCCCCAATGTACGACTAAGAAATCATAACAGCACGAAAAAGCAACATAGGGAAAAAGAAAATATATGTACGGAAAAGAAACTAATACTTCCCTGCCAGTCAAACAGAAGCGCAAAATGAAGAAGCATCATCATTATATAGCAGAGTTCATAAGCCTTGAACAACAAAAGTCAACACAAAAAATGAAGAACTAAGAAGAGGGATCGGAATCCGTCTCTTCATGTGCCTCATCAGACGATGCCTTAGCCATTATAGCATCATCATCGTCATCACTGGCCTCGACATCCTCATCACATTCGCCAGCCTAATCATGAGGAAGAGAGAGCAAAATTAAGTAGGAAACTTACTTGGATCAAAATGCGGAATGCAAGAATTGTGGAGAGAAGAGGGAGAATAAGAGAGAATATGAGAGAGATATGTTTGATTGAGAGTGTGTGAGAGGGTGTATTTAATTTAAATAAAACTGGCTGTGTGCAAAAATCGTGTGAGTTTGGGTCGACACGGGCTGGGACACGACCGTGTCCCTTGCCCGTGTAAAATTCTGTGTGTGTCGTGTGGAGTCTGGTCAGACACGGGCTGGGACACGACCGTGTCCCATACCCGTGTAACTTACTGTATGCGGGTGGTGTTTTTGGGTGCATACAGGCTGGGGACACGATCGTGTCCCACGCCTGTGTAACTCTCTGTGGGCGGGTGATTTCACTGTCTGGGTGTACACGGGCTGGGACACGACCATGTCCCTCGCCCGTGTAACTATTTTTTTTTTTAAAAAAAAAAAAGATAAAGGAAACTTAGAAATAGTAAAATTAAAGAGAGAGTGAAAAATTAAAGCTAAGATAGGAAAGAATTATGACGAAGAAAATGAGTGCAAAAGAAAAGAAGGAACGCAAAGTTAGATTGAACGAAAAATAAAATAAAGAAAACTTAAAGAACTAAAGCATAAATAGAGTTAGACATGGGTTGCCTCCCAAGAAGCGCTATAGTTAACGTCGACAGCTCGACGGGATACGTCTTGTAATTCATGATTCTTCATCTAGGTGGAGATAGAACTCCTCCTGTACCTCGCTTTCGAACTCTCCATACGAGTGTAGATTTACCCTTCGGTCATCGACCTTGCCAATCCCATTTCATTGGTGCATAACTTCCATAGTTTCTTTCCTTATCATGCCACTTATCAAATTCATGTAGCCTAAACTTCTTCATTTTGTTTGCTTTTAGCTTAGACGCGGTTGTCATTGGGGGTTTTGAACTTTCACCGCAAAGACATGTTCCAAATGATTTCTTGAGAGTTTTGGTTCCAAAATTGATGGCTTCTCTTTGAAAGATTTTAACGTACAATCCTTTGGCTTGTGGAGTACATCAATCCCCTTCTCATCCATACTGGATTCATGAGCTTTTATTTAAGTTGCCACTTCTGCACAATTGGGGTTGGTCACCAAATTTTCATCTCCCTTTTGCAAGCAATAGCTTGAGGAATCCTTTGCAACAGTTTCCTGCACACATGTAGATGTAGCGACATTAGTGGCATTAACATTGTGACTTATGTCCTCTGAGTCAAGAAATTTGTTCGTTGCCTCTGGAGTTTTAAAAACTATTTCATCATCCCCGACCCGTAATATCAACTTATGCTCACTAACATCAAAAACAGCTTTAGCGGTAGCTAGGAAGGGTTGACCTAAAATGATTGGCACCTCAATATCTTCATCTATATCAAGTATAACAAAATCCACGGGAAAGATGAATTTGTCTACTTGTACTAAAACATCCTCTATGATGCCTCTAGGGTATGTGATAGACCTATCGGCTAATTGAAGGCTCATGCGTGTTAATTTAGGTTCCCCTAACCCTAGCTTTTTGAACAATTTATACGGCATCAAATTTATACTAGCTCCTAAGTCTGCCAAAGCATTATCTACTAACAAATTGCCAAGCATACAAGGAATAGTGAAACTCCCTAGATCATTTAATTTTTGTGGCAGCTTTTTCTGGAGAAGTGCCGAGCATTCCTCATTCAATGTGACGGTTGTAAGCTCCTCCAACTTCCTCTTGTTCAATAGAAGATCTTTTAAAAATTTCGCATACTTTAGCATCAGCAAGATGACATCAACAAGAGGTAAGTTAATGTGTAATTATTTGAAAACATCAAGCAATTTACCGAATTCTTTATTTTGATCAGTATAGCTTTGCTTAAGGCGTTGTGGGTAAGGGATGGGAGGCTTGTACTCCTTCACTTTCGGTGATTCCATACTTTCTTTTGATTTTAGTGGCTTTGCATCTTCCTTACGGTTGACTTCCACTTCTTTCTCAACTACTTCCTTACCATCCTTCTTCTCCACTTGTAGTTTTCTATCACTTCTCAAGGTCACTGCATTAACATGTTCCCTGGTATTGATCTCGGTATTCCCTGGCAGTGTCCCTTGTTGCCTCTCAGAGATCATTTTGCAAGTTGACCAATTTGATTCTCAAGATTGCGATTAGAAGCCTCTTGATTCCTCAACGAGGATTCAATGTTGGATAAACCAGCCTCATTGCCTTGAATATATTTTGTGAGAAGTTCTTCTACACTAGGCTTCTTTTCTTGAGGGAGAGGAGGTGGGAATGGTCCTTGAAACCCAGGTGAGCCAAAGTTAATCTTCTGTTGGCCTTGGTTTTGATTTCCCCATGAGAAATTGGGGTGATTCCTCCATCCTGGATTGTAAGTGTTGCTGTAGGGGTTATTTTGTTGCTTGGGTGGATTTCCAAGATAATCAACCTGTTCCAATTGTTCTTGTGCTCCATACCCCTGCATACCAAAATCACTTACATCCGATTGCACTTGTTGAGGGCCAACTGAGAGTGCATCAATCTTCTTACTCAATAAGTCCACCTTGGCTACCAAAGCAATGGTCAAGTCCACCTCATAAACTCCCATGGCCTTTTGTTTGGCTCTAGTGCTTTCCCATTGGTAATTGTTCATCGCTATTCCTTCAATTAGGTTTTGTGCTTGCTCAGGTGTCTTTGTGTTCAAAGTACCTGCTGCGGATGCATCAATCATCTGTCTCGTAGATAAATTGAGATCATTATAGAAGGTCTGAATCTGCATCCATAATGGAAGGCCATGATGTGGGCACCTCCTGAGCAAGTCCTTGAATCGCTCCCAAGTATCATATAGAGTCTCCGCTTCCAATTGAGCAAAACAAGAAATATCATTCCGAAGTTTAGCGGTCTTTGCAGGTGGGAAATACTTCTCCAAAAATTTCTCTACCAATTCATTCCAAGTTGTGATTGAATTTCGTGGTAGAGAGTTCAACCATTGTTTTGCTCTACCCCTCAAGGAGAAAGGGAATAACCGCAGTCGGATGGCATCATCCGTAGCTTCGTTGATTTTAAAAGTATCACAAATCTCCAGAAAGCTAGAGATGTGGGCATTGGGATCTTCATCTTGGAGACCGTCAAACTGAACATATTGTTGCACCATTTGTATGATGTTAAGTGCAATCTGGAAGTTGTTAGCTGCGACGGTTGGCCTTGCGATGCTAGAGTTAGCTCCAATAAGTGTAGGCCTTGAATAATCGGACATGGTCCGATTTGCTTCATTCCCGTTGTTCGCCATGTGTGGTGGATCTTCCTGTTCGATGAATTGAGTGTTAGTCTCTTCACCTTCTTCCTTAATTTCAACGATTGACTCGTCGTCAATGGTCGCCACACTTTGTCTAGGTCGTGATTTCAAATTTTGAAGGGCAGTTCTCTCAATTTCAGGATCAAGTTCTACCAAATCTTCCGAGTTACTTCTAGTCATGCATTGCAAGGATAAAAAATATAAAATCAATTGCAGCTCTAGCTAATGAAAATAAATAATGAAAACAAAAGAGAAAAAAAAATGGTTAAAGTAATAAAACAACTAGTGTTCTTAATATCAAAAATCCCCTGCAACGGCGCCAAAAACTTGATATGAGGCAAGCGCACCTATCAGTTTTAATATAGCGGATGTGAGTCCGAGTCGATCCCTCAGAGATTTTGAGTACTAATATTAACTTTAGCTTTATTATCTAACCGAAAAATTGTGAAATTTTGAATTAATTAAAAATACTAAAATTAACAACTAAACTACTTATGAGACTTAATTACGTAAATTAGAAAGCAATAAACTACGAACAACTTCAAGTATGCAATAATGTATTTAGGAATTATTTCCCCTAGTGTTTAACATGTAACCTTTTTTAAAATATATCCAATTAAATTTCTATTATTCTTGACCGGAGGGATTCACAATTAAAGCTAATATCTTTCTCAAGCATATTAACCCTAATCCTAAATTATTTACCGGAATCTCTTCACTTAGTAATATAATTTAGAATCGCATTAACGTATAATGAATTCCCATGCAAACAATCAACTTTCCGGAAGAAACATGTATCTTATCTCTAAGTATACATGTAATTCTCTTCAATTATGCCTAGATCTAATTACACATGCAATTTCTCAATTAACATGCATAATATCATATATTGACATTCTAGAATTATCAATCCATAATTAACGACATAATTGAATCAAGAAAAGGTAGAAACTTTATTGAAATTATAATTCAATCCAAGGGTTACATGAAATCCTAGGTTCCATAATCCTAAATACTCTAATTCTAAGCTATCATAACGAATCTAAAAACGAGTTTCATCAAAAACGTAAAATAAAGCATAAAAACCCCTCTTGATTTGATGAACAATCTCTGTAATCTTGAAATCGATGTCGTTCTTGCTTTTTGATTAATATTCTTCTCCAATCTCCTCTCGTCTCTTGTTTCTATAATGTCTCTTTTTTTCTTTTTGAAACCCTAAGATGTCTTTTTATAGTGTATCTCAAAGATTCTGTTTTCGTTACCCGACATGGCCTGGGACATGACCGTGTCCCCAGGTCGTGTAACTTTCTGTACTTAGGCAAATTTTCTGCACAACTTCAAAAATTCATAACTTCTTCGTTTGAACTCGGAATTGAGTGAAACTTGATTCATTTTCTTCGTTTTCGAGCCTAGAACGCGTTTAAACCCTGAAATCAACATTTTACTCAATTAAGTTTCAATTTCTTTAAAGAAAACAAAAAATGTGAGGAAAATACTATAAAATCACCCTATGAAATATATTTAAAATTTGAGTTACCAGGGTGCCAAGTGGTTCAGTAAGGGAGCTACTCGTTTGAGAGGCTCATGACGGGGGTTTGGCTGGCCATTTTGGGAAACGAGGACGACCGAGATATTGAAGGAGCATTTCTATGAGCTTAGGATGATGAAGGATTTGTGCCAAATACTTTAAAGATGCGAGGTGTGTAAACACACGAAGGGGAGGAGAGAGCCTTATGGGGAGTACACATCCTTGCCTGTCCCAAAGCAACCATGGACCGATCTAAGCATGGATTTTATGCTTAGCCTTCTCCAAACACTGAGAAGACATGACTTGATCATAGAAGTGGTCGATTGGTTCAGTAAAATGAGCTACTTCACTCCTTGCCACAGAACTAACGATACTTTATCCGTCGCTAATCTCTTTTTAGAAGAAATTGTACAGTTATATGGATTGCCGAGGAGCATTGTATCTGATCGTAACTAGAAGTTCACGAGCTTCTTTTGGAAAGCCCTGTAGAAGAAGCTCGACACTAAGTTCATGTTCAGTACTTCTTGTTACCCACAGATAGAGGCTAAATCGAAGTTATGAACAGAACTGTCGGTAGCCTCCTGTGAGTAGCTGTTGGGAAGAACTCGCATGATTGTGATTTATGCTTGCCCGTCATTGAATTTGCCTACAATCGCTTAGCTCACATCTCGATTGGAACATTACCTTTTGAGGTCATTTATAAACTTAACCCAAACTTACCCTTGGATTTAATTAACAGTCCAACTACACAAGGGGAGAGTCAATTTGTCCTACAATGTGCTGTGGAATTCCAAAAGTTGCATCAAAAAGTTGTTGAACAACTGGCTAAGACTGTAGCCCAACAGAAGGAAGCAGGAAGCCAAAGAAGGAAACAAGTCATTTATACCCCTAGAGACCTTATCTGAATCTACCTTAGCATGGGACGCTTTCCTGGCAAAAGGACGAACAAACTATCTCTTAGAGTTAATGGGCCTTACAAGATCTATAGACACATTAATGATAGCGCCTATGAGGTTGATTTACTTGAGAGGTATAATGTGTCAACCACATTCAATGTCATTGATCTGACTCTCTATATGCTTGATGATGATGAGGATCATGATTTAAGGGCAAATCTTCAACAACTTAGGAGACCTGATAGGTTATTGACTACCGGCCTAATCACTCGCACATGCCTCAAAGGCCTTCGGTACTTTACCTAAAGGATTCTTTCTCGTCAACCCATCGACAACAAAAAAAGTATGCTGAAGGAGGATGGCCGAATTCCCTAAGACCTGGGTAGTTATATTATGCTCTGTTCAAGTATCAATGTCGACTATCCTCTGGTCGAGAGCTCTATACCGAGTGATTGGATGTTCACCTGCTGAGAGTTTATTGCTGAGTAAAGATACTTACCTCCTTGGCTGAGTATTTATTTGTTGACTTACAGCCCAACTCTTATGGCATCTCCTTTACGTCTCGGCTTCTGTCTCCATACGTCTTAACTCCTCTTACCTGTAATGTTCAGAGAATTCTAGTATGAAACCAATGTCACTTGCCACCTGTTCGCATCACTTCACATTGTACAATTTTCCCTTTTTATCTTTTGGTCCTTTTACCCTTTTCGCATGTACTAGGATTTTCCTTTTTGTATATACATTCTTGTAATTTCTTTTTTTTTTGTAATGTTGTCTTAAGGACTTATTGTAAATAGTCCCTTCTTCTTGTAAGCTGGGATCATCTTATCTCAAACATATATATTAAATATTTTGTTCTTGTAAGGTAACACTCTCTAAGTCTATTTTCCTATACACTCTTATCTAATCTTGCTGAGTAACTTATGATTAGTAGTGGGTGAACCTTGACATTAACTTGTACATCACATCAAGTAAAGTGTCAAGTCGTATTGTGTTCATTGGTGTGTTATATCCTCCGAATAGCTTTATGTTAGCTATTTTAGTTAGTTTGTAGCCTTATTCACTTTAGTTTCTTCGATATTTCGAAGGATCTATTTAGTCCAATCCTACTATCGTAAGTCCTAGTGATAACCAAGCTCCCAAGCACATTAATAGAGGACTCCTAAAGTCCTGAGTTGTTGATCCCATGAGGGTTGAACACTTACTTACTTGTACTTAATTACTGTAACTAAAATTGAATAACAATAATAATGATAGATTAAAGGATTAAAGGAATTTTTGAGAAACAAGAACTAATTAAGACTAGTACTAACAATGCGATCAATTAGCCATAAAAAGTGATATCTAAACTATAATTATCAAGAGATTAACATGCAGTAGCCTAAGGTTTTTAATGTATTCCTTATTCTTATTAATCGAAGGAATTTGATTAGTAAATTACTAGGAATCACTTCTCAATAATTTCTAAACCTAACTATATTCTACCTAAATTGCTTTTGGAATAAAACTCAATAAAACAACATCAAGAGCAAGAATTTCACAACAAACAAAAAAATGAGATCAATTTTAATTCTCGAAGAAATCTATAACTTATCTCTATGCTCTTAGCAAATTTCTTCAATAGGGATTAATGTTATATTAAGCAGGTTAAATTAGGGATCTAATTAATTTGCCATTATGATATTGTTTTAGCAGTTATCCTCCATGTGTTGCTGACATGGCTATAATTTGATGATGATGTGGCCATGAAATTACAGATAAAAAAGAAAAAAATATATAAAATTGTGAAAAATAAAAAAATGAAAAAAATAATAAAAGAATATAAAATTTATAGAAATGGAAAAAAATAACATACTTGATTATATAAAAACCTGACCCTCCACATATGACCATTGCCTACCCCTGGACCTTAGGGTGATTGGACAAGTGGCTCCTTAACTATAGATCGTGCAACCTAGTTGAGAATTGATAGGGTTTCACTTGTTTATTCTTTTTTTTTTTTTTGAAATTTTGGATGGTGGTTGGCACAACTTAGTTTAAAAAGTAGGTTGCAACTCATGGCTAAGTGATTGCTTTTTTAGCTACCCTAAAGTTAAGGGTAGCCGGTAGCCACCTGCGGGGGGTTACGTGATCCCCTTCAGGTGGTCGTCAGTTGCTCTTTGGCCTTAGGGTCTCTCTCTCTCTCTTCAGTTTTTTTAATTATTTATTTAATATTCTACTTTTATATTTGATTTATCTAATATTATTTTTAAATATTTCTTTACTTTTCTAATTTTCTTTTTTTTCCCCTTTTTTTCCTTTTTTCTAAAGAATTTTTTAACATTTTTTATAATTTTATTTACATATTTAGTATATTCAATTTTATTTTTAATAAAACATCTTAGTTAGCACTTCGTCAACTCCACATAGCAGATAATGTGTTACATCAATACAAATTAATGATGTAATAATAGTTAGTTAATTGAATCTCTTATTTGAATTACTTTATAAAATATTGATTTCTTATTTAAATATGTTCAAATATTGATCTACTATTTGAACTTACCTCGAAAAGTTTATTATCTTTGGTGTAATTTTCCCTTACGAAGATACAGTTATAAAAACAACAAATGATTTTTTTTTTTTTTGGCTCCAATAGATACTTAGTGTTCAAAATATGGGGAAATAAACATAAGCTAACTAAGAAACAGGATCAATTTTTTTGTGTCTAGATAACAATCATTTCCCCTCAGTGACTAAGACCATGAAAATTGTGTTAGAGTTATTTTAACTTATGAATTTCTTAAGCTTTGAAGTAAATGTGTGTTTTATTGTTATGCCCTAAAGTGGCGAAGTCACAACAATCCCATTTTATAAACTAACTTATGATAATAACTGACCTCACAATTTCTATTATATATATAATTTACATAAGGTGTCTATGACTTCTTGTTTTGAAGTAAATAGTTATTCATAATTAAAGATAAAATTTATATATATAACTAAAAACTTTAAATCATATTTACATTAAGATACTCATACTATCTTACATTTGCAAGAAATTCTACATGCTAAGGTAGTTTAATAAGTAGCATATTAGATATTACATAATTGGTCCAAAAACTTAAGAGTTAATAACAAAACTCTAGAAGACTTGATTACATTAACTAGCTTGATTCTCACTCTTACATAGCTTAGCACTTTAAAAAGATATTGACCTTAGGATAATTATAACGCGGCATATCAGTCGGTACTTATAAGAAAATCTATAAGGGTATGAGTAACCAACAACTCAGTAAGTTAGAATGGAGACTTAAGAATGCATAGCAAACACAAACAAGGTTTTCAAACAATTAATTATATACAAATCAACACGTAAATGCCATCATACAACGTGGTTTGATCCATTGTGAAATCAAAGCAATTTCATACACTTTAATTCGAGTTGAGAAATTTTCATGTTTATGCAACAGTTTACAACCAAACCTAGGTTTGTATAATGGAGTCACTACTCCCCCCATGACTATCTTTCGAACCATTGCCCTCATCTTTACTGCAACCTCCTCTCCTGTTACTTAATTCGGCTTAGGATGAAGAAAAGATCATTATGTTATCTAGCGCTATCTTTTTCGAATGTGTCGATGTTTAGTTAAAGAATCCTAACCGTCCCTTAAAAGTTTGCAATGCATGTCTAATTAAGGTATTTAGGTTGGCTATAATTAAGTTCGGTTTAGGGTGATCAAATAATCTCACAACATGTAATTCACAACAATTACCAAAACATAATACAAATTTTCATCACGAAATCAAATACATACATGCACATGCACATATAACTACCTATAAGCATAATCACATACAATCCTAAGCCTCCAAGTATTTTAAAATAGTACTTCAAAATACAATAAAGTATTGAACCTAACTTACCTAAAATCCTTAGTTCGCTTACTAAACTTGTTGCGGGTCTACTTGTTTCTACGTGTCTTATAATATAAATACTCTTTTAATATTTATATCCTTATAATATATAGATTTTAGGTCATGATTTAGCCCAAATTTTCATGTATATGTATTATTTATTTCTGATATATTCTAAGCTAGTTTCAGAATTAGTTCCAAATTTGATTTTGATTTAGGTTCTAATTCAGTTTTGACTACGGGTGTTTTATATATATATATATATATATCATAAAAATGCGTTTCGAACCATAATGTGAAATTAATCATATTATACTCAGGTATCTTGAATATAACTTTTAGCCCCTAACCAGTAATCTAATCTATATAGTATACTATAGTCGTTATTTAACTACCGAATTTATTCTCGATATGAGAAAAATTTAAAAATTTCATATAATTACTAAAAATTAAATATCATACCAAATTTATTATATAAATCTATTATTATTATATTATCAATTTTATCCTAATATTTTATATTTATTATAAATCCAATTTTACATATTATTAATTTTCACATATTCACTACATATTACACCTAACAATTACATCTAACAATCCAAATACTACAATTATCACACAACATTAAAAATGAACATCCTAAAACATCTAATTACATATTAAATCAGTAATTATTTATTTGACTACTAATTAGCTTAAAATAACCTATTTTATATATTATTTTAAGGCCTAAAAATCATCTAAAAATTTCAGAAATTCAATTTTAAAAAATTTCTTTGTAGCATTGTTTTATATCTTCTAAATAATCTATATAAAAATTTTAAACTTAAAACTATACTTTTAAGATCATTTATTTCTAAATCGAACAAAACTTGAGTTTGCGCGATTTCTTAAGCACAATATATTTCTAGACATAAATTCATAAAAATAAATTTTTTCCTAAATATAAATATACAAAAACCTCAAAATACCAAATTTCATAATTTTCTAAATAAATTTGATAATTTAAATAAATTAAATAAGATTCGAGTTGAAATCGAACTTACCTATCTGATGGACTTTCGACCACTAATGGTGGTCCTGGGGTGTCAGTAGGGCTAGGTGGAAGAGATAGGGTATGGTGGTGTTGGCGGTTCAATTATAGGTGGCCATAGGTCGTAGATTCTTTCTCTAAGCCTTAATTTTACATTAAATTTGTTAATTTTTGAAAAGAACCCTAACTTTTCCTTTCTGATTTCTCTCAATTTTTTTAAACTCCAAATATATCAAAATGAGTTCCATATGGGTTTAGGGTATTTATAGAGCTATCTTGATTTTTTTTCTTTCAATTATTGATTGACATTTGGCTTTATTCTCTTCTAAATTCACTTTCAATTTGTCCTATTTTAATTGGTTAATTTTTTTCTTTCTAATCCAAACTTCCTATGACCTGAATCTGGACAAATCTACACTTTTTCCTATTTTTCCTTTATTTTTTTGTAATTTTCTTTAATTATTTATCATTAATTTAGTATATTTCGGGCATTTTAAGTGATTTTTCGTATTTTTATTTACACGTAAATACATATAAAGTACAAGTAAATACTCCAACATATTATTTATATTATTCTATGATTTTTAGTATGCATATAATTTACCTCTAATGATTTGTTAGTTATCAGAACTTTTTTTTACGCATTTTCAATAAATAACAGATAATATACTTATTATTTAATATTATGATATTTAATTATTTTATTACTTATTTTCCTAAATTTAAACTTATGGGGTCACTTTGACTAATATTTCTAGGTTCATCATATAATTTAGGAGATCGAACACTTTATCCAATTATCCTAAATTTTATATATCGAATCCAAACTTCCAGTCGCAAGACTTACATTTATCCCTTGGTCAATGCTTATTTGTGTTTACTTAATAATTAATCATGTGTTAGAGATCCTTAGCTTGTTATAGTTTGAAATTATGATTATTTGATGTTATTTGTTGATTAAAATGTGCTTAATTTGACTAGTAATATACTAGATGTAATTTTTTTTAATGCTTGATTATAGTTGTTTTATGTGCTTTCAAGAACAATGAGTGTGATTTTTTGTTCCTTCAATTATGTTGACTTGAAATTGATATAGGTTACCTATATTACCTTATTGAAACTTACTCAAATTGGTTGAATTAAGGTAAATCATGTATAACTTGATTTTTGTGCTTAAGCTTGATTTCTAATTATTTTGTATTGATCTTGTTTACCACATATGTGATCTTGTGAAATTGTAGGTTAATCTTATATTTGAATGACTTTTTTGTACTTTTGAAACTTGTTTAAGTTATTGGCATGTTATAAATTAGTTGCGCATTTTAGCTTTTTAGACCTTTGATTTGCATATTTCAAGAATATGCTTACTTTTTAGGAACCTTGATTGTATTTTGCAAGCACTTATAGGTTATACCTTGTTTATATTGGTAAAGATCTTAACTATATTATTGAAATATATTTGGAGTGTTCAAATGAAATTAAGATAATCTAAAGCATGTATATTGTTTAACAGCCTTATTCATTCATATATAAGCTAAATGTTTACTTAAGAAGAACCAAGGTCTTGTTTTTGTGCTAAAATGACTTGCTTGATTTGTGTTTTGCAAGTTTCACCTTAAATTAAGTATAAAAAAGTGTTTAAAGTGCTTCAAGGTGAAGTTCTCTTGTAAAAATGACCCATATTCTTTTTTCCTTTATCGTCTTGGTGATTAGTATTAGCAAAATCAAATACTCCAAATTATTTTGAAAAAAAGGTTTAGATCACTTTTAAAAAATCTATAGTTTTTATTTATCATTTATTTATTGCTGCTTGTGATGCGGTGTTTAAATGATTTCTTTAATCAAATTGCTAAATAATGTGAAGTTGGATGAGTGTTAAAAGTATTAGCTTATTGCACTTCTTTGATGACTAAGTGCATGTGTTGAAATGCATTCTTTAGTTTGTGAGTAAAAGTATCTAAACTCAAGATTGGTATTAAATGGTATTTGTTGTTTGAGTTTTTATTAACATGTGTCTCTTTTAAGTAGATAGTTTACTAATTGATCCTTAAATTGTCATTGACAAGTCAATTGTGTTGGGATGAGCTTAACAATTGAAGTGTTAACTGTTGATTGTAATGAATTAATACTTTCAACTGTGTTCATGACTCAATAATTTCATGATGTACGAAGCTTTTGTGGTTAAGAGATGTTTTTAAAGTTTTAATGGATGAAAGTTTGTGATGACTTTGATGAGCTAATGACATGATGATTATTGATTTCTTAGATAGTCTTAATGACTAAATTGTATATGGAAAGCACTTGAGTGGTATTTATATGGTTGTGAAAGTGTTTGAGCAGTGTTTTTATAAAATATAGTACTTAAATGGCACTAATATGAGTATTTGAATGATATCCACTAGTGGAATCTATTGCAAGAGTAACAATGGTGTTTGTAATTATTGAGTATTTGAGATTTGTATGTTTGTAAGAGCTAGCACTTGATCAGTTGCTAATCTTAACTCTTTTTTACTCCTTAATTGTCTAGTATCTAAATCACATTTTTGATGAAACTAAAGGAGGAGAAAAACAGAGTCATGTATTCTTCTTGATAAGATTTGCATGCCCTTTAATGGATATTTACTCTTGAAAAAGATGGTTAAATGTGTTGTTTATATATGTTGGAGAAAGCTTGAGAAAATTTACTCAAATGCAAGTACCATTTTACAAATTATATTAGAAGTTCTTTTTTTTTTCCTCTTCGATAAATAGTTATTTGATTGAAGGGGAATTGTTAAATTATTTTATTCTCATAAAAAAAGCAAATATTGTTGAACTTATGAGTTCAAGTATGTTTTCAATGAAATGAAACATTTAATTTAAGTGTTTTTTTTTTGTTTATTGAGAATGAATCAAGTTTTTCAAAAAACTAATTCCAAAATATTTCTACAAATGAAAAAAATTAGAAAATCCTATATTCTCTTAAAAATAGTTAAGACCTTTACTTAAATGGTGAGAACCATTATTTAAATCATCAGGCATTCCTTGCTAAGAGGAGAAAGACTGAGGAAGCTCTATTGGTTTAGAGCATTGCAAAATAATTCATAATTTTTTTCTTTTTTTTTTTTAAAAAAAACTAGCTATAAGAACAAAATAGAAGTTGCAAATGAAAGAAGAAAATAGAGCAATAATCATTTTCTTTTAGAGACATAAATATACATCATTTGCGATGTTTTTTCAAGGGTTTTCAGGGAACAGAATCATTGCATTGATTAATTACTCTCTTATACACAAATTTGCAATAAGTTTTGAGAAAGATTACAATGCCAACATATATGTATATGTGATTATGATAAACTCTATATTTAAGTGCCAAATACTTGTAAAATTAGGTCATTGAAGATCAAGATTAATAAAGTATGTATGAAATCCTTAGTGGAGAGGTATCATGTGATTGTGGAGAATAAGGGCAATAAACCTAAGCTTTATATCTCCATCCCTATCTCTTTTATTTTTTATTGCAATTTATCATGTTTATACTCGTTCTTACTTGATTTGAATTAAGTTGTTTATTAATCTTAACTCATTTAAGCTCTACAAGGTTGTTAATAAAAGGGCTACCATCCGGACCACAATGAAATGGTCATTTAAAAGGTAGCATGATGCGATTTGAGCATAGAGTGCCTACAAGCACTAGTCATAGACAGGACATGACAAGTCAAACATCAAACTATAACTTAGATGCCACCTAAACAACATAGGATCCCCATCGAATGGTGCCCGATTTCGTTATTATCACAGAAGCATTATGCTTACAATCTAAATAACAATGATAACACTTCGATTGACATCCCTTTAGCTAGACATAAAAACTCTACATCTTATATAGTTTTTATTTACAAAACTATGTCTTATTTACAAAATTGCCCTTGGACAAATTAGAAGGTTTATTTGGGTTTGTTAGTAGCCATAGGCTTAAATATTAAGGAAGAGGCCCATGGCTACTACTTCATTTTGTGGTAATAATTTTGCTATTAATGGAACTGGAGCAAGTAAAATATTGGTGATTAGCAAGAATTCTCATATGCTAGTACCATGCGACTAACTCTTACTTAGTTTCGATTGGGGATGTCCTATATGTTGTAAACCTTACATGAAATAAGAGGGCAAGTAAAACCTTTGTTTTAAAAGTGGAAAATAAGGGCTACAAGAGTTATTATTGCTTAAATCCTTCATTGAAGTCCATGTTTTGTAATCATGGCAAGTTGAAAGATCATAAAACCACAAAGTGTAAAGATAAACCAAGGTAGGTTGCGAGCAAGACAGTTGAGAAAGGAAAGACCGTTAGCAAATTGTTTGCAATAAATTCTCTTATTGACTTCTAACTTTCACCAAATAGTTGTCTAATAAATTAAATAAGACAATTGATAAAGGTCAATTCAAGCTTTCCTAATAAAACATTAAAACACTATTTTAGCATATTTTGAGTCGAAAAGTTACGATTGGAAAATTTAAAGTTTTTCTTGAATAAATAAGAAATTATGAATATTTCATTAAATAAAGTTAAATTTTATAAGCTTAAATGCTATTGGAAACTAGTATGAGTTGTTATGTTATGGATTTGAGGTTGGTTCCTATAAATAGATGTTTAATCCGAGTGATAAGTCATTTAAGTTTGGAAGCCAAACATAGTCAACTAGATGCTAGATCAAGCAAACTAAATGGTGTCAAGGGAAGGCCTGATTAATTGCTTCCCTTACTTGGTCAATTGGCTTTTAGTAAAGCACCACTAAGTTAACTAGATTTCATACATGGCTAATTAGGCTTGAGATTATTCAAGAGATATGACTAAAATTCTTATTCTTTTTTATTTTACTTTCTTATTATTTAGTTTACTTTATTGAAGTACTTATTTCCTTCTATTTGCTTAATTCCTAATTTGCTATAACTTAGGACACTCTAACCTGTTAGGTGTCACCTCTCTGTGATAATATGTTAAGGCATCTAAAATCTATATCCTGCTAAAATCTACAATGGTAATAAATTGTGTTAACACACATAAATCAAACACTAATATTGTAAGATAAAGAATGATTCACTAGGTTTGACTTGATCCACAAACATTCATAAGATCAACCATCTCTAAGCTTATACTAAATAATAAACATAACTTACCACCGATAAACATATTGCGAAAGATAATTGGAGACTACATGGCTCTTACAACAACTAAATAGGTAACAAGTAACATTATTAGAGTCATAAGAAACTCCTAAACAACAAATAAATAATATTAATTACTACATGAATCATACATAGGCAGTCTCCTAATACAACTAAAACATCTCAATTTATGCAGATATTCTTCCATTGTCATAATAGTAATAATTTGCCTTTTCATCGTAAATCATAACCAAAATCCTCGTAAATCTCAAATTTGATCATAAGAACTTCTAGCTACAATTGAAAAACAAGGGATTCCCTAAATACTGAACTATTTCCTAGTATGAAATACACAATCACATACGCATGTATAAGTGGATAAAAACTTCACATGCATCATAAGCACCATGATATGTACCAAGCAAAGGTTTATTGCTTTGATTAATCCAAAAGCAACATAATTTTAACGTTTTAAGACTTAGGGTAACTTTTGGCAACTTATGGCTTCGATAGGCAAATATATATAGTACCATATCATATTAGTGTTTGGTCCTCTTCAACACCGAAATAACTAAGTAACACCTTAGATCTACCTAAATAATTTCTATGTGGAACTCTACTGGGGATAGCATCATGCATTGATCATTGGGATGCCTTTTCAACACATTGGTCCTCTTAGGATGTTGGTCAAAGCCATTTACATGCAACTAACCATTAATTAGCTAGATTATTAATTAGATTCATTTAACTTGCTATTCTAACACACACAACCAACGTAAAAGTATTATGTACGTATAATAGATAACTTAAAAGGAACAAAAAAATCACATTGACTAGAACTTAATAACAAAGAAAACTTTAACTCAGAACCTATCTTAACTCATCTTAACACTACTTCATCTTATTCCACTACTAACTCTCTCAAGAATACTCAAAATTAGTTTGTGAAAGATGCGTTAAAATAAATTCAAACTTGATAAAAAAAAAGTTGGAAAACACTTGATTTTAACGTTATAAAAGGTTTTAGAGTGAAAAAACTTATAAATAACAGAAGAAAAAGAAAATAAGAGAAATAAGGAAGGTACATGAGTTAGATATAGCCATGTTCACAACTGTTGTCTCTCATAGCTACACTAATAATCAACACGACTGTACTTAAATGATGTTCATGACATGACTTCGACATGACTATATCAATAGGTTGTGTACCTTTTGGATTTTTTATGTTTTACTTTATATAGGGAACATGACTGTATTGCCTAGCTATACCTTATAGATTTTTCACGAAGATCTTCTTCTTCCCCTAAAAACTTCCACCTTTGACTTTTACTCTAACTCCACTCATAAACACCTAACTTGAATAACTTCATTTACGTGAAAACATCCTTTGCTACACCTCACAAATACCAATGATCCATCAAAATGAAAGCAACTTACCCTTCTCGAAAATTATAGACAATTTTACAAACTACTAAAGATCCAAACTTTCAAAGAAACAAGATTAGAGAAAGAAACTTGTTTCTTGCTTAATAATAACATGCAATGCCATAAGAAGTCTAAAACTTGCACTTTTAATGCTATCCTTCATAAAAACTGCGAAAACAATCGAAGAAATCTCTACATTAGATGTGCTAAGAATAAGATAAGATTAAAAATAACTTAAGGAAAGACTTACTTACCATGATCTTGATCATTTGTTTATAGGAAGGGATTAGAAACTACCCAATAGATAAAGAGAATGTAATAGAACAAGAAAGAAAGTAGGTGGGAAAAACTGAAAAAGAATGGATATCGATAGAGTATGATAGGAAATGGGGGAATAAAGAGTTTGAATGGGAAAAAAAGTGAAAAGTGTCCTGGGCACTTAAACAAAAATCTCCAAATTTCCAATGGATATATAATATTTAATAAATATGATTTTTAAGAAGATTTGGGCAATTAGCTCTTAGACTATGAATAAACAAGGCTGTAATGAACCACATCAAATGATATTGACATTGAATATATTGAATAATAACATTATTTTCTCTCAAATTTTGTGCATATTTTCATTTAATTACTTATTTGTGTGATGTTATTGACACATTCTCTTATTGGCTTAAGGCCATCAAATTCTTCTTTTGGCCAAAGTAATAATTACTTTTCACTTCATCATTGTAGAGGAGTTAAATGGTTTTTATAATCATTCAATTTAAGCTTAGTGATAAGTTGGAATGATTATTTGGTTAGGTGATAAAGTCCAAGTAATCAGGCATAAGTCTTGGTAAATAAGAAGCAAAAGTTTATCATGACTAGCTTGATTACTCTTGATATTTCTTAGCAAGCTCTTGGACTCAGTATTGGGTTATCAAGCCTAATAGCTTAGAGGTTAATGAAAGAATTCATTTATCTATCCATATTTCACTATAGTAATTTGACTATGATCATCCATAATGAGACTCTATAAGAACTCATAAGCCTTCTTCTTCTTCTTTTTTCATGATAGTTTAAAGATAAAAAACAAATCACCAATATTCTATGCTTTAAAAATTAGTAAAGTAGAGAATATTAGATTTTAAACCATTCTTTCTTAGATCTCAAGAACTACGAAATCGTTACTCTAGCGCTCCTTTGCATATCACAAGTTCATCTACTTAATAAGAATGCCTATTTCTCCTCTTTGTTCCCTCCCTATGTCATTGCTAATTATAGTTGCCATCTCTACATCATTCTTTAGAGGTAAAATGAAGTGTAAAACTCATGTCACAAGCATGTACCAACATTCATTAGATCCCATGCATATATAACCATAGTTAAACTTCTAAGTTCTTTAGAGCAATTTGGACAGTGGACCTTAATACAATAGCTAAGGTCAAGGAGCCAACTTCCTCTAATAAAGTGAACTAAGAGAGTTTTTTGTTTTCTCCATTTAAGTTTCTCCATATGCACCTTGCTTAGCTTTTTATTTTATCTTTTTAATTCAGAAAGTTTGACACAATCAAACTATTGCATTATATTTACAATATTACAAAATTTACAAGCTAAAAAATATGGCCATTATTCTCCATTTTTTCCCTATAAATTGGCGAATATTAAGTGGAGTTTTTCACTTAAGATTTTCACGACAAATTACATCCTTTTGAAAAATCTCTCTACTTATAATTTGAGCTTACACATGGATTTAATAAGTCTCAAAATTTGCTACCTTTGAGTACTTTTAAAATTCACAATTTTCAAATGCATTTAGTTTTACGTGATTGGTTTTCTTTTAAATTAAATTGTGATCTATCTAGTTTTGCCCACAAGTAATGATATACTTGGATCAACTATCCTAATTTTATCATGCCAAAAATTTAATATAATTTATATTTCATTAATTACTTTTCTTTGTAATGATAAATTTAAAGTTATTATTTCTATATATAATTTTGATTATGTACTTTTCATTTGATTTTTCATACGTGAATAATCTTGAGTACATATTAAAAGTATTGGTTTGAAAATAGTTATAGTTATTAAAATCGTGAGTCGAAAATATAATTCTACAAGTTTGATGATTTAATAATATTTTTCTTAATTAAAATGGATGTAAAATCATTTATATGCAAATATTTAGTAAAATTATAAATTTTTCTATATGATTATATAAACTTATGATTTTACTGATTTTATATGATTATACCTATTTTATATATTTAAATGGATAATAGAATCACAATTTTAATAATCATAAAAATAAAAATAACTTAAACCCACAAGAATTTTAAAAAATTACTATAGACTCCCTCAAAGTTTTTTATGGATAAAATGAGAGTTTATTAATAAGTAACATTCCTTAAAATATTAAGGCGATATCCCAAAAAATTCTTTAATAAACACGTTACTCTTAAAAGCTCACGAGGGGGTTATTTATGAAGGTGGGCCAGGTTGAATCTTTTGCGCATGAAGTACCTGTTTGTTGCAAAGCATCAAATTTGTTCTTATTATTTATGATAAATTTCTTGACATCTTGTTGTAATGGTTGCTTGGTTCATTTTTTAATTTGATTTCCACAATTTCCATATTCACCTACACGGAGCAAACCTTTCTTTTGTCTTATGTCAATTTCACAATCGTTAAAGTTTTTATCCGATCTTTTCCCCATTTTTATTGGATTGTCTATGTATTTGACTTTATATAGATTTGTAATTATATAGAAATAGATGAACTTAGTTGTTGAAATGAAGTAAAAAGATAGTTAATTTATGTGATCGGAATGAATACAAAGTTAACCAAAAGGATAATATTATAATCATCATCTGAACTTTTTTTTTTCTCTTTCTAATTCTATACTTAAACTTTAACATTACAGAATCTAATCCATATTCTCCAAGTTATAATATATATTTTAGTTAAAAAAAAAAGAAAACTTTATTTGCTTTGGCCATGCAACATTTATATTTGGATTGATGATGTTGCAACCCATAAAAAAGGACATGGGAGATGCAGAAAAAAATACAATAAGAAAAATCAAACTCTTAATTGTATTTGTAAAATGCGATATTAAAAATAACACAAAAATCATATTTTATAAATATAATTTAATGTTTTGCTTATTCTACCTATATCACATCTTAAAGATGTTATATTAATGTAATTAAATATATATCGTATTTTTAAGATGTAATAGAAGTACAATATTTATATTATATTTAAAGATACATAATAGATCCAATAAGGTGGTATATTTTTTTATATAATTAATAAATATGTAATATATATTAAATAAAATGGTAAACAAGTAAAATTCTCTATGACATTTATACCAAAGTTGCTAAATTTCACGTAATAATACCATTAAATAAAACTTTACTTGATATATAAAATTAAATTAACTAAATCTTAAATAATAGTTGTGACATAAAAAAAAGGGAAATACCTGCAAATAAAATGCATAATCATAAAATGTGGTCTACATAGCATTATAATAATTTCTTCCTTTTCTGCAGTAACCTAAAAAGCCAAAAAGTAAATAAGGAAAGTTCCCCAAACTCCCGTACAGCAGCCTGATTCCACAGAGAGAGAAGAGTCAGGGCCAGGGTTAGCTGCGGTGAGCTGGATGAGTCAGAGTCGGGTTGAGTCAAGTCGAGTGATTCTTTTCTGCTATTGTTTGTGTATCCTTTCCAGTTGCCGTTACATTCATTCTCAAGAAAAGTATCTCGCTCGACATCTACATACACATAATTGACCGTATTACAAACTAGAATGATAGAAAAATCAACAACAACAACAACAACAGCTGATTCATCAGATATTGTATTACATCGTTGTTGAAATGGGACCAATAGTCTCGGTATCGTCGTTGGTCTGGTGTTTTCACTTCCTTTCCAAGCTAACAAAATTCTCGCGCTTCTCCATGCGCTTTTCCTCAACATGATCCCTCCTTCCTCTCTCCATTTCATCGGATCTCAATCGCAGGTCCTTCTCCATCTCCATAGCCGCTGCCGCTGCCGCTTCTGCCCTTCCCTTCATGGACCCCGCCGCCTCTCGCCCCGCCATCGTCATCGATAATGGCACTGGGTATGGTTTTTCTTTTTTTTTTTTTCTCTCTTATTAGATTGTGATTTGTTTGCTGATACTTTGAGATATAAAATGTTTGGTGAAAGTCCCCAGTGAGAGGTTTTGAAAGATGTTTGGTATTTGATTGGAGAAAGCGATGATCTGAGGAGTTTGCTTGGTTCGCCTTTTGTTCCTTTTTTAGTTGTTTTGAAGTTCATTCATGAATTAAGGCAATGGGTCCTTGGCCTTTTCTCGAATTAGGATCAAGATTTATGTAATTCGGCTAAATGGCCCAATTGCACTTTGGAATTATTTTGCTTCTCGATTAATGGTTAGAGATTAATTGAGAGATTTATAATTACGTTTTTCTTGACTTTTGGTTGTTTGTATTATCCAGGTATACAAAAATGGGGTTTGCGGGTAATGTAGAGCCTTGTTTTATTGTTCCTACTGTAGTTGCTGTAAATGAATCATTTTTGAACCAATCAAGGAGTTCTTCAAAGAGCAGTAATTGGCTAGCACAACATAGTGCTGGAGTTATGGCCGATCTAGACTTCTTTATTGGAGAAGAGGCCCTTTCGAAGTCCCGGTCAAGTAGTACTTATAATTTGACATATCCAATTAAGCACGGACAAGTTGATAATTGGGATGCCATGGAAAGGTTTTGGCAGCAGTGTATATTCAACTACTTGAGGTGTGATCCGGAAGATCATTACTTTCTGTTGACTGAGAGCCCACTTACAGCTCCAGAGAATCGAGAATATACTGGTGAAATCATGTTTGAAACTTTTAATGTTCCTGGGCTCTATATTGCTGTGCAGCCGGTCCTTGCTCTTGCTGCTGGGTACACCACAACTAAGGTTGGTATTGAACCTCAGCAATTCTTCCTGGTTGTGATTTCTTGTAGGTTTATGTGGAGTGGAATCAATTGTGGGTATTCATGTTCACATTACCTTGGAGTTTGAAAGTTCATTTTGTGATGCAGTTTGATCTGCTTCATGAGCCAAATTGGACTTTCTAGACTGGGCGTTTCTATTTGTTTATTTACTTGTTCATTTGTACTTCAAACCAAGAAACTTGATAGTGGCATTGCAGTTTGGAGTAGCAGTTATGATTTTCATGTAAGGCTGTTTATGTAACCAGTCTTTAAGAAAATAATTTTGTTTAACTACATAGTTAGTGATTGAGTGTGGATCAAAACTAAATTTTATATGTCAATGATGTTCTTCTTGGTACAAAAATCAGTGCACCATGGTCTGGTATTCCACATGGTAGAGCAATAGAGCAACCAAGTGTTGTTCTAAAATTAGTAACAATTTGAATATTCCTAAGGCATTTGTGATTTTCGGCTACATTGAAATTTGAACTTAATTGAAGCTTCGATATGGGAAACAGACTCTAGAGTAAAACAGGGTTAGCACAAATGCTGGAGACTTATCTTCTTTTTGTTTGGTTCTCATCTTCTTTTTCCTTTTGTTATTCTATTTATTTTATTTTTTTATTAGCATTCATGTTTTTGTATGGGAACTGCAAGTAAACAATGAATGGGGAGCAGAGATGGCTTAAACTGGAAATGAATATATCCTTTAAATTAAAGTGTTGATTTACCTTACTATATCTGGCAACTGTCTGGTTAGCTTTGTACTTGAAAAAAATGAAGTCATCCTTGTTTAACATTTGTTCTATTTTGCAGTTATGGTTTGAATTTTCTGCCAAAAAGAAAATAAGAAATCATGTGCTTATAAATACTTAGAAGTTTACTTGACTTGCAGCTATGCTTCGTTGTACATTTCCCCATATATTTGGATTTTGTTTACTTTGACTTACAACATGAAAGTGTCCATGCCATTGGCTGTAGCCAGCTTATGTATCTTCTAAGTTGTACAATAACTCCACTTATTTATTCATCCTTATCATGGGAAAAAGAAGAAAGAGTTATGAACTCATCGTATTTGAATGCTACAGGTTAGATCAGTTTACTTGTTCAGAGTTGTAAATATTATGACTAATTATTTATCATGCTGAAAATGTATGTATTGGAATCAGGATATTGGATTTTCTGACCTGAGGGTCCTTGAGACTTCAGGGAAGTATCTGCCCCGAGTTCTTGAATGCTATTGATGATGCCTTCTCTCTAAAACTTCAGTCCATATAAAAAATTATTCCCTGATGATTGACAATTAGTTCTCTGCAGTGTGAGATGACAGGAGTAGTTGTGGATGTTGGAGATGGTGCCACCCATGTTGTACCTGTTGCTGATGGATATGTCATTGGAAGCAGCATAAAGTCAATTCCTATTTCTGGAAAAGATGTTACTCTGTTTGTCCAGCAGCTCATGCGGGTATGCTTAGGTCTACTTCTCATTCATATATAATGCCAAATAAAATAAGAAGTGATTTTCCCAAACACTGGGTCAAGCTTTTAGTTGCAACCATAAATTGGTGTCTACTTGTACTCCAGCAAGATTATTGAATCAGCCACGTTGATGGTGGTGGGTCTGCAGACTTGCTTCTATGATATCTTGGGCTATGGACTTGCAATTGCTTTTTTATTTTCAGTTTAGCCAACACTTTTAATAGATTGCATTAGAGAATAAAATGTCACAAATTTATGTATCTATTAAATCTTTTTCCAGGTTGTCTAGAAGGGGGCTTGTTTCTTCTACCTGTCTCCCTCTAGAAACCTGTCATGGAACAGATTATGATTCATCCTATACCTTTGATGAGTTTCCTTTGCAATACCATGTTTAGCCCAAAAAATCAGATTCTTAATCTTTTCTTTTGCCTTGACTCCTGCAAATTATTTAGACTTCCATCAATAGTTTCTATTTGTAAATCTGGACTTCTCGATATTTGGCTGAAAAATGTTATCTTTTAATGCATAATTGGCATTTATGCCTACCAAATTACCTTCCTTTTAATTATTGCTTAAGAAATAGGATTTTTCCCCTCAGGAAGATGGTAGATATTGCTCAAATAAAGATGCTGGCTTTCATGTAATGGTGGAAAAATCAAAACAAGGGCTCTTATTTTTGAAACTTTTTCCATTTGCCATAATAATCTTAACTTCAGTAGTACATCTATGTTAACAGATATAAACTGGAGAATACAACAGCATGCCTTTGAGATTGGAAAGATTGAAAAATATACATGCAGATTATGGCACTTTGATCTATGTTATTTCTGTTTCACTTATAATCTCATAATCTGTTGTCCCAGACTCAGAGTAGTTAAGTAGTCTTGTATTCCTGCATTAACATCATCTTATGTAGGAAAGAGGAGAGAATGTGCCTCCAGAAGACTCCTTTGAAGTTGCACGGAAAGTGAAGGAGACATATTGCTATACTTCTTCTGATATTGTCAAGGTTATTTATATTTCTATATTTAATGGTTTAATTTCTTCATGAATCTAATTATGAATGTGTTTTCTGAAGATGGTTCAATGCTGTTATGATGAAGTTTTTTCTGAATTGTTTCAGGAATTCAATAAGCATGATAAGGAGCCATCCAAGTATATTAAGCAATGGAAAGGCATCAAACCAAGGACAGGGGCACCGTACTCTTGTGACATCGGCTATGAACGATTCCTTGGCCCTGAGGTTTGTTTGATACTATGTCGGATGCTTATGGTTCTGATAATCAGTTGATTTATAGATGCTTTGGACTTTATGAAGTTAACAAATTTAAGAAAATTTCTTCTGAAGTTCTTGATTGGTCATCCATAGTTTGTACTGGTAGCAGCTAGATGAGTTAAGAATGTATCTGTAGTGATTACCAACAGAAATTTCTTGGCCTCTCTTTGTATTATTGGGTTATTTGAAATGAAAGCTACAGGAATGCATTTGATGACATAAGAAAAAAATAACTTCATTATGAAAAACAGGGTGTTTTTATCCATTTTACAACTTTGGTTTGCTGGAGAGAATTTTGTGATTTCTTGACTTGACCGAAGGAATATCTTGTATATGATCTTGTACAGTGGTAGGTACTCATTAGCACCATTAATGCAACATCTTCTCAATTGAAAAGTTGCTACCAAAGGTTTTGAATTGTAATGTTTGGCTACTGTAAAATTTAAATCTCTACAAAATTTTGATACTCATACACACTCATATGCGTTATCTATTTTATGTTCTCGTATGCAGGTCTTTTTCAATCCAGAGATCTACAGCTGTGATTTTACTACGCCTTTACCTGCTGTCATTGACAAATGCATTCAGTCTGCCCCTATTGATACTAGACGGGCCTTGTACAAGGTGCAGTATTGTGAAATGCCATATCCTTGACCCAAAAATCTCCACTGTTGAGACTTGGTACCTAAAAATAGAATCTATCATTTGCCTTGGGCTAAGTACAATGGACTTTTATACTTCATGACCATCTTTTTATAGATATGCTATTGTATCTCAAGCTGCTTATTTGTTAATATGTGTGATAAGGTTTTAGTCATTTACTCATGGTTTTATTCATTTTAGTGTTGATTTTCTTTTGGAAATTCTTGTCTGATCTAATGCCCACTACTTGGTTGGTCTATCTGTAACTCATGTCTAAAATATTGTATGATGATGCATATCTGCGGATAGATAACTTTTTTACAACATGACCTCTTGTAGCGCATACTAAAGCTTGTTATATACGCTTATTTGCACCGATGTTACTTACAGAATATAGTACTGTCTGGAGGATCGACTATGTTCAAGGATTTTCACCGAAGGTTGCAGCGAGATTTGAAGAAGATAGTGGATGCTCGGGTTCTTGCTTCTGATGCTCGACTTGGTGGAGAAGCAAAAGTATGCTTTTGGGGTTTTGACATGATTGCAGTTTCACATTCTATGGTTATTAGTTCTTACAAGTGAGTGTCTCACAAGGAGTTTTCTTGGTACTTTATGTGTGACCTTTCAGGCACAACCAGTGGAAGTTAATGTTGTTAGCCATCCTATCCAGAGATTCGCAGTTTGGTTTGGAGGTTCTGTGCTTGCATCAACACCTGAGTTTTTTGCAGTAAGCCAATGTTACTCTTCTTCTTGCTGTAGTAATTTTTCGTCTGTGTACATGTAAACTTAAATCTTTCTATCCAAAAAATATATAGGACTGGAACACCACAATTTTATGTGAATGACTCTTGATCTGGTGGATCATCATCTATATAACTGCTTTATGATGTGTTCAGCTATCAGTCACAACTGGTAATCTTTGAAGGTTGGTGTTGAAGGCACATAAAGTTGTTATTTTGATTTTCCTCTGTCTTGTTGATAGAGAGGCATCAGATGTGCTAGGATGGCTTCTTTGAACTTAAACATACTAAGTAGGCACAATTTCCTTATCCTAGGTGCCTTCTGTCTTAGTTTGGTGAGCTAAACAGGACCTTTGCTAAATGAGTTTCTTGATTTAGTATAATGAAGTTTCCTCTTCCTCTTGTCATGATCTGAAGAATTGATTCTCAATCTGCAGGCTTGTCATACTAAAGCAGAATATGAGGAGTATGGAGCAAGCATCTGTCGGACAAATCCAGTTTTCAAGGGAATGTATTGATGCAAAGATGGAAGTACGTGATCATTTAGTAGGGATGCCCTTTGAAGAGTGTCCTAGAAGGTCTACCTTTTTCTACCTCAAGTTGGAACGTCACTGAAGCTCTAGTTGCCTGCCTATGCATGAACTTGACTTATTGACAGGTTTGTTCTGGGGGTTTGGTGTAAGGTATTAATTGTTAGTATCCTTGGGGGTGAAATGGGTTGCTCTGTATTCATTCTTTTATTAGATAGCCAGGTATTTTCTTCACAGAGATAGGTTGTCACGATAGTTTTAGAAGCAGGCATAGCCATACGTGCTTATGGAGTTGTTTCCTAGTTTTCATTCAGTTCAGGTACGTTCTGAGAGTTTGATCTTAGTTCAACAGTTTCAAAAGTTTTTCCCAGCAAGACAGTGACTAGGTAGTTCTATTCTTTTGGAATTTTGAAAATCAACAAACAAGTCATTTGAAGTATATATACATGGGGCCATTTCTTTATAGCTTTGTGTTTTATATGCTGGTTTGGTGGTTGATTGCTCAAGATGATGGATCATTTGTATCCATAATTTTATAAGCTTTTGTGATTTGTAGCTTTCCATTAGTTATTTCTTTCTGTCCTTTATTTGGATAATGCAAGTTAGAATTGCAACCTTTATACGACTTAATATCGAATCTGACTATTTTTTATATTCACACAATTAAAAGCATTGTTTATATATATATTGCTTTCATTAATACAAATAATATAGTTTAAAGCGATGCCGGTGCACGGGGATTTTATCTGGTTCTTATGAGGAGAAAGCTGCCTGGACACAGGTTTTGTAAGTATGTTGTAACTGTTGGTGTTCCTTTGACGTTTTCTCTGTTGAGTTTTACGGAGACATATCTTATTAAAATTTATCTCGAACACCCTAACAAGATCCAAGCAATAAATTGTATAGTCCGATTGGCTGGTCAATTTTCAATTAATGGGGACCAAATGTCTGATTACATTCATTTAGCAATATTTTAGTGGGCACACACACTTATCATCCTCTGGTATTAGTGTGGCTTATCGGCTAGCTCCCAAGCTGCAGCCTAGCCGATTCCTATTAATAATGGGAAGATCAGGAACTAAAGAATATTCGGGCTACTGTTTGTGAGGAAAGTCATTGAAGTTGTCGGTTGTGTATAAATATAAATATATACTGTATACATAGTGTGTTTTTACTCCCCCATTAAAATCCCATCCTGACAAACTTATCGAGTTTATTTGTGTTTAATCTGTAAACAGGTGCTTCAGAGCATTTAAGGGCTTACACACACACCCAAAAAAATAAAAAACACTTATTATGCCTCCAAATGCTAATTACTCATTTATGATATATGGATATGAATATATGGTAATTGTTTTAAAGGTGTTTTAGCAAATGTTTCGATCAACTATTAACGTTTTCTGTGTAAGAAATAGAGAAATAGGCATTTTGACACTTTAAAATATCAAGTTTAATTCATTTCAAGATAAAAATACAACAAATTTCCATTATTAAGGATACGAAAGGATTAATTAAAATCGATATAGTTTAGTGATATAAATATTAATTTTTTATTTAAAATAAATCAGGTGCGATTGTCTCGTTTCAGGTTGTAATATAATTTGTTTGCAAGGAAAGAAAAGAAGGAGATGAAGGAACCGACCTTTATTTGATCTTAAATAGATGAAATAGCTACACTGCAAGCTCTGATATCACGACTACAGCAAGGTGTAATAAATCAAACCTTTTATTTTCCTTTCCTGAAAAAGCGTCACCTTGTTTCAGTGGTTCCACTGGTGAGACACTTCATGGTTCTGTACAGCATATAGTTACTCCATCATGCTACTTTGTCGGTGACAAAATAATGTGAAAGGGCCATTATTTTTTAGTGCATCATCGTCATCGCCATCTTTCAACAAGACCACGTGGCTAGACTTTTCATTTTTACTTTGTATATTTCAGGGCACTTTCTCGTCATATTAGGCAATATATAATATAGAAGGCACTTAGCATCATCTGATTCTAAAAGATTGCATTATTTTTGGTGTTGATGATATTGTAGAATGATGTTGGGTCAAAATTAATATTAGTAAAAAGGAAAATTTTTTTTTTTTCCCCCCCTGTCGAGTACTTGCTCTTATGTTGCTGTTAAAAGTACAAAGAAAAGGAAGTTGAAATTTAGTGGTGACTTAGAAGTTATTGTAATAACCTGTAACAGTTATTCTATTATGGTGGATGAAAGGTCAATTTCCTATTACCTATTAGATTTTTTTTGCAATATTAAACACTTCATATGACATTTTACTCCTTGTGAATGAGAACGAGCCAAATAGAGATGGAAGTTTGAGAAGCATTGATTCTTTGAGCACCCATGTTGCTTTTTTCTTTGTTGCTTTTCTGATTCTACTTTTCCTTTAAAACAATCCGCAACTGTATGATGTCAGAACAAGTAGCGTGGTTCATTAGCAAAGACTTTAATTTTCCAGAAAAAGATGTTGCACATGAGCTTACATTATTGGTTTCGACTTTCGCACCATCTCGAGAGAGTTTTTGCTAAGTCCCTTTCAGATTAAGTTTCGCCAGTCTTTAGTGGTAATTCGATCAATTTCTTGGTCGATCATATGCTACGCTTCAATGAATCGAAAATTATATAAAATTGTCACTTTTCGGTTTTTTACTTATATACCGGAACCTGTGATTAGAGAGAATATAAATGGAAAGGTTTTTCATTCCGATAAATTACAGCTTTTTTAACTAGTGGAAGAGAAGGGAGAACCAATCCGTGTTTGCTATAATAGCCGATCGATATCTTCTTCTTTGCTCTTGCCTCTAAGATCTTCTTCTTCTTTTTTTTTTTTCTTTTTTTTTTCCACCAAACACTTGCCTGTAAGATCAAAGTACCCTAAATAATCTGTTGTGGCCTAAAGGAGCTTGTTTCTTTTATCAGCTTCAGATCATCGAACGGTGTTCGGCTTCGTTTATACTAAAACGTGTAGTTGATATCGTTTCAGATAGTCATTAGCACTAGGACTGACGACCAACTTTTGTCTGCCGACATAGAGTTACTGTTACTGAAATTTCATCGTGCTAAGGTTTCTAAAATTGTACGAAATAGAATATCAATTTTCATGGCCACTTGATTTTTCGAAGACAGAATCTGAAATAATATAAAATGTACGAGTTGTTTTGTTCCTCAGTGCCGCCATACTCATCCGACCACAGCAAGAAGCGAAAAGTTAAAATAGGGTCTGATTTTCATGAAAATTTTGTCGAGCAGACATGCAAACAAGAGACGTGCAAGTACAATAATGGTTCTAATATTTACGATGTTGGCCCCATTAAGTTCGCAATCAATGACCCACTTCCCTCTCTGGTAACATCAATCTTGCGGTACATACCTATCATTAGTGCGATCCCATGTGAGGGTAGTCCCAGAGGCCAGACAACACACCCAAGGTATTGCACAAGTTAATTGCATACTGCATATCAACAAACCCTTTTGCAAGTTTCCAAGTCTAATCCCTTACGAATCTTGTTTCACATAATCAAGAGCTTCCTGGAATCTTTTTAGCTGACGGTCTAGGTTTGAACCAAAGTAAATTTTCATTAGTATCGAGGAAAATAATCCTAGTTTTCTGTAATTACGGTGTCGTTATTGGTTCATGGGTCGTTCGCTATATTTTACTTATAATTGGACCAAAGATTGGATACTTTGGCGAAGTTGGGGGTGTCAACAGCGCGTGCCCATCTTGCAATTCAACGAGCCCGCATTAGCTGTAATCGAACCTACCAGTGACGATGGTCTTGCTCCTAGGCTTGATGCTTTCGCATAACTAGACGAGGCACCGGCTCCAGATGGTGTGAAGAAGGCACCATTCAACAGTAGATCTCCTTCAGATCTCCAGTTCCAATGCTTCCACTCACTTTCTGGTGCATCCTCATGCTTAGTTACCTGAAACAAAGGAATAGTCCCTGTCACTTGATTTTACCACAAGTTAGTTGAATTTTCCCTGATGCTGATCGAGCTTGTGAGGTGCTCCCAGATGAGCATTCTGAAAAATAAAATTTTCAGCCGACCAAGATGATTGCAATTTCTAGTAGGAAAAGAGTTAGTTCACCTCTTTGTTGAAGGCATCATCAGGGGCAACAAATCTGTTGCCTTGAGAGTTGATGGTAGGAGCTGCACTTCCTCCAATTGCATACATTTCCCAATGTGTATAGTCATTGTTCACAACATGAAAATACCCATGTCTACATCTGCAAAAGAACAGACCAGTGAAGAAGATTAAATCAAAATTCAAATGAAATTAACCATCTCTACATCGCCCGATTCGTGAAACCATTCAAACAGCAATTACCTTGGCATCCTTTGCATCAATCCTTCTCCAAAATGGTTAAATGCTATTGTGACTTGCATGTTCTTGTCATGTGTATAGGTATCACTATGTCCCAAGAGCATGACCTTGTTATGGTGTGTCAAGTAATTGTTGGAGATAGTTATAGCTGTGGAACCATGAATGGCATCTATCAAACCGTCATGACAGTTTGATAAAGAGCAATGATCAACCCAAACGTGGCTTCCTCCAAATATTGAAACCCCATCACCATCTGATACAGTCCTCCAACCATAATGCTCTGGGGAATCTCTGACATACGCGTTACCACCTTGTTCACAGTCATGTATGTTTAGACCATGAATGATGATGTTGGTCACGTATTGGATGGTAATACATGGACCACCTGCAATGTGCACACTCGCACCCCGGCCGTCAATGGTCTTAAATGAGTTCATGATGAGTTCTTCCTTGAGTTTGATCACCATGTCCCTAGCGAAAATAATCCACAAGGGCTCATCTTGTATGACAGCATGCCTAAGAGTGCCTGGCTTAGGGTTCACAGGATCGTCATCCCCAGAGTCAGTCACAACATATACCTTACCATCTCTGCCACCAATGGCATGTTTACCAAACCCAATTGCACAGTCTGCCAGGCGCTGGCGGTTCTTTTCCCAGTCGGAATCACAACGCCAGCAATCATCTATTGGGTTTCCTGTTCCACAAGAAAGAAACCCAAGGTTCCTCCTAGTAGAGGCATTATGTATGCTCCTGTAAGGGGAAAAAAAAATTATTATATAAGTAAATTATAGAGAATAATCTAGGAACTGAAATAAACCTAAGGACTATAACCACTCATTTTCTTAGCATTACGCTTGAAGTTAGACGAATGAAATACCAAGTGGGGTAATCTAACTTACTCAAGTACTTCTTGTACTACAACTTCAGGGTCTTGAACTGGCGAGGAAGAAACAAATGGAGAAGCTATAATGAGCAAGAGAACTACAAGCCATAAATGAATAGCCATTACTATCCTTTCTTTCCTAGGGAGAATAGGGGAAAAGAAAACTGGCAGTTAGCATGAAAAAAAAGCTTATAGTTGTGAGTGAGGAAGTTGAAATAATGTGGAGTATATATAAAGGGAACGCAGCTCTCTCTCTTTGGTAGGACCATTAATGCTAGACCAAATGTACCTACACCATTAAGTTTGTCTATGGAAGGAGTGAGCATATCCACTACAATGGGTTAAAATTTACTTCATGTCACAGCAATTTGTGTGCAGCAACTAAGTACACACCGACACTCAATGGTCATACTTTGTGCCAGTGATATTTGGGAAAAACTAACTTTTTGTCTCTATCCCAATGCATCCATATACCAATCTACTCTTTTCTTCGTAGAAAGAGGAAAAGATTTTAAGTAAGTTAGCTACCTATTGATAGCATGTTTCTGACATGGATCCTCAACTCGTTAGCCCATAGGCTAAGCTCCCCGAGATCTAGAGTTGATCTCTTTGGCTTACAAGCTAAGGCTCTTAAAGTCTTGAGCCGACACCCTTAGCTTAAGAGTTGAGCCTTGTGAAACCAAGCTAACCTCTCTGGCTTACAGGTTAAGGCCCTTAAAATTTTAAGTTGATCCCTTAAATTAAGAATTGAGCCTCATGGGATCAAGCCGATCCCTTCAACCCATAGACTGAACTCCTTAAACCTCGAGCTAACACCAACAAAGAAACCTAGGGGGAGCAAATGCAATCCTTGTGGTTTGTAGCTTAGGATCCCCTAACATGGCTTGGTAACAGTCCTAAAGGAAGCCTACGTATGCACTTCTATAATGCATACAATGCATCAAGTGCGATACGATGGATGAAACACTCTTTATTGAGGTGCTCGTAGCTCGATCAAACGGTACCCCCCAAAGCATTAAATGTGAATGGATAGGCACAAAGCTCTAGGCAATCATTACCCTAACTGTACAAGCAGACCTTACTGGCTTAATGCCTCATCCTAAGACAAGATATCTTAAGTTATGAAGTATGAATTGATTGCTACCAAAGTCTTCATTTATAAGCATCTCATTTCCCATTATTTAAGAAAAGATACTAAAACTCACATTGGCTGAAACTCTCCTTTTATTATTCGATATTTCCTTTTCTCTGACCTTAATTGATTTAAGTTTTGGAGTGGTTACACTAGACAACCTTCTAATAATTGTACTCAACCCTTGTTTATTTTGCAAGTCTCGACTCTCCATATAGATTCTCTCCATATAGATTGTCTATGACCGCTATAAGGCCCTAAGGTAATATATATTATCCTTGCTTGCCCATCTCCGTCTTAGGCCCTAACACTCCAATCCAGCAAGAAAACCCATTCCATCCACTCTATCCCCTAAGATTATAGGACTGCATCCCCATTATTTAGACGAACACTACCTATCTCTAAGATCAAGAGATTCAAACGATCGATCGAATTGCAATTAGCCAAAATTTTCCAACTAATATATCCCCAACCACAACGAAACAGCTACGCGCATTATTCACCAATCGGTGGAACCTTAACCACTTGTTTCAATGGTTGTTGGCACATTTTAATCTACTTATAACCAATAGGTTTGATTTTATTATTGAAAGGAGTTCCATATATCATTCTGAATTTCTATAGACAAAGTGGAAATTGGGTTTTCCATCTTCCCGGCATAGCGGTTTCTTCTAATTTGTGTCTAAACTGAGAGCATTATGGTCCTCATGCTTCGGCCTCACCATTCATGCATTAATTGCACGACGGGGAAAGACAAGCTAACTTAGCGGTCCGATTGACGAATAATTGCATTGGCTTGTGCTAGATTTGGCTTCTAGATGCATCCCCCATACAAACCAAAGTTAACTTAACAGATATAAATAAACGTGACAAGTCCTGAAATAGTAACGCTAATGTGATTTTGATATCATTTCGTCTAAATTTACTTGTCTAAAATGAGCAAATGGACGTGAAAATGAAACACCAATCAAATCTCGATCTAGCCAAAATTTTTAAGAGCAATTGCAAATTGATGCTTCTAAGCTACCAGATAAGCAAGAATTGATTGTCCAGACTTCTTAAGTGTTATGTTACCTTGAGTTAGTTTTGAAAATATATACATATACCTCAAATAGTTGCTATATCATCAAAATAATAGATTTTTCTACAAATTTATCCTTTTTTTTATAAGACTGATATCATTATTTATCGTACTCTTGATTTTATCGCTTTTAAATCTAAACAATTGAACAAACTATAAATTTAATGGTTCAAATTTAAAAGTATAAAATAAATAATGAAATAATGAGTAAGATCCATCCCATCAAAATAAAATATAAGATTATAGAATCTTCTCAAAATAATTGGTATTTATATTCGTGATATCAATTTAGAGTTATTTACATATTTTTAAAAGTTAAAAAAAAAAAAAAGTGATAAGGATTTAAAGTCTATCTGCTCCGAACCACTAATAGGTGGGTGTATTTATGATTATCCTTATTTCCTGCGCTTTCAAAAATTTAGAAATTTTAAGCATACACGTCATCCCTTCCGAGAAATGTGAAATAAAAATGTTTCATTTCGTGAAAGTGATAATTGACACTCATGTGAAAATGTTAATAGGACATATAAGGCCCTCGAAATCCCTCATCGTTGGCACCTGATAGGATTAATGACCTGTAGATAAGATCTCTGAAAAACGATATAATATTTGGGGTTACAATTTCTAGAAAGGAAATAATATTTTACAACATGATCCAAATTGATAGCAGGCGTAGACAACTGACTGAATTTCTCAGTTTCTGATCCTCCATCCCTGTAATAAATATTATCACCTTCCGCAGAGCACTAACTACTGTAGGAGAGAAAACCCAATACCTTCATTGTAAGGAGAAGCCATTCCCTTCAGATGGAATCCAGTAAGATTGGAAATGATTTCGCCGAGTGCGGCAGTTTCTATTAGTTGGATTCGTATTTAGCAATAATATATATATATATATATATGAATAATTGAATATGGAAAAAAAAAATTGATTCGCGTTAGAACCGTATTTATTTGTACACGTCTAAATTATTATCCAAAAGTAAATGAGAGAAATGGCATAGTTTTACATGAACTTGTCCAACTATTTCATCGATATAATCATGGGATCAAACAATTCCTCCATTTTTTTTTTAAGTTCCAAAATAAGACCAAAGAGAAATTAAAGTCTCTATATATTAAAGAAAAAATTTTGATGGTCTATTAATTACTTACCAAAGCATATAAAATGGACCATTTATATCGTTGTAGTATTCAAGGGAGTAATTATGCTTGCTTCTTAATCAATGCAACAAATTAGACCTTTTTAGGGTGGCTAAAATCGTCCCGATAGGTCAACTAATGGGATGGTCGGATTGTTGGAGCGCTCAAGTCATCCGCCTTGTACGTGGGGTGCTCTAATGGAACGTAAGAATGGCAATAACCCCTAAGAAGATGTGTCCTAATTTATAGCTTTTAGTGCAGCTCCAACCGCCCCAATAGGCTACCAATGGGGCGGCTATAACCACCATATTAAGTTTTTAATTGAGTGGTCAAATACCACCAGTTTAAAGGGGCAATTATGACTGCCCCATCAAGTCTCTAATAAGAGCTTATCATAATATTTTGAATTTATTTCTTCTCATGTACCTATGAGTTTGTTACATTAATTTTTCATATTAAATTTATAATCATTTACATAAAACTAAAAATATGTGTGAGTTTTACAATTACAACTATCTAATAAACTATGCTATTTAAAGGACTACTAGATAATGCCATTTCTTTTCCCCAACAAAAAGGAAGCACATGATTTCTTACTCCTCTAAGTTACACATTATATCATGCAAAACCAAGAACATTGAACATAATGCTATAGGCAAAGACTTTAAAATTTTAGACCATTGGAAGCAAAGCAGGTCTTCCACTTAGAAGCTTGTTGTAAAACCCAAAGGAGCTCCTACATAATAACAATGCATGAAAAGATTAGTGTATAGTAAAATATTCCACTTCCTCAATTCATTTGGAAAAATAATTATGAGGGTTAATTAACTAAAGAATAAGTATGAGAGTTGGTAGACGTGCTAAAAATTATTATGTCATAACTTTTTTCTAGTAATATGTAGAAAATGTGTTAAGAAAAACAAAAAATCAAGAGAGAAAGAGAGAAACCTTAAATAAACATAGAATTAATCAATTTATCCTATGTACAATGGATTTAGACCACCTTTCTTCTGTATAATATAGAATGAAAGTGTACTTTCTTTTAAGTTTTCCTTATTTACCTTCTCTATACGTCCGATACGTGCATGGTTCTAGATCTTCATTTCCTTCGCAACCTCTAAGCATTGCCTTCATGAAGTTACTTCAAGCCTTGATAAGCACATTATTATTCAAATCAATCAACTACAACAAAATAATAAATTTAAACTTAAACTTTTAGGATAAAATACAAAATGCTATGTCCATATAATAGACTTGAATGTCTAATATAATTATAAGCTAAAATTTAAAGAAATATGTTTATATGACCAGAATGAACAATAGAAAATCTAGAGATTTGAAGCTCTTGCAAGTTACAACGAAGATGAACCTCTTTCAGTAACAAATAAATAAGACATTGCAATTATACTTTGTTTGAAAAAAAAAACAAAAACCTTATTTCTTGTGAAGAATCAAATTATAACTTTATTTATTCCTTTTTCAACTTCTTCCAAATGTGGAGAAATTTAACTATTTTTACAGCCATTTCTTCCTTTATATTCACATATAGCTTCCTAATAATTGCAAATAATATAAAAATAAGAAAGCTTTAAAATAAATTCTCAGTATATCATACTTTGCATATGCATTAAAGCATATTTATAAAGATGGCTCAAAAAACCAAAAAGGTATAATCAAGAAAAAATCAAAGCATATTAAAGGCATAAACTGATACTTCTCATTATTTAAACTTAAAAAATAAATAAAATAAAATATCAAATGTTAAAAGGATGACAACACATGAAAGTCTTTAAAAGTAAATGTAAATATTATAACCATTGTTCACTAAATAACTCCTTAAACTGACAATTGGTAAAAGAAACCAAAAGAAACTATGTACTATGCAATTACATATACTATGGATAAAGTATTTAAAGAATTACAATACCTAGTTTTATTTTCTTGTCAAGATGGGAACTCTAATTATTATAAAAAAGTATATATAATTTTTAGTCAAGTATCTTCCAATACCAAGTTAAGAGTTTAGTTTTTTTTTTTTTTTTATACTAATAAGGTTTAATAGAAGAAAGCCAAATTAAATTTATAATGTAAAGAATGCATATAAACTTAATGAACATGAAACTCAATACAATGTTGCTAAGATAAGTATTAGAGACCATTTCAATAGCTTACATAACTATCTCAATCACTAAAGCACTAGGAGATATAGATACAAATCTATCCATCAATCGACTCATACTACCCTTTATCTATAACAATCGACAATTAATAATCACTAAAATTATTACAGAACCATAAAAATATAGTATGGATTGGTCAAGTATTGGAAAATATAATTTGGTTTCATTAGTTTGGCCAAGTCATCCGCTTATCTATAGCTCATCAAATTTTATCAATAGAAATTAACTTGCTCTCTTTCAAGGACAAAAAACAGTTCCTCAACTACCTTCACCTATGTATATGGCATATATCAAGGGGGCAAAAAAGAAAACATTTACATTTTTCTATATGTAATAAGGGGCCATTGCTATTAATTTGTATTAGTAATTATATTCAAATAGAGGAAAAATAGTGAAAAAAATATATATTAAAAAACATTAGTCCACCAATTAACTAATCAATGCCAATAAGAATCATCCCTATCAGTACAAAGCACTAGTTGAATTCAGCACCATGCTCCAAAGAACCACAACAAAGATTAGGAAACTTTAGGCATGTTCTAAAGAAAAATATAGATAAGGACCTTAACCTTGCATCTTTCATATTAACTCAACTATCTTTTAGAACCTAGAAGTAGTACCTCTTTATGCTAGTCCAAACATAAAATCAAAGAGGATGAATTGATCCTACCTATGAGAAAACTAAATATCATATCAAAAGAACAAGATGAATTTCTAAGTATTTGTTATATCAACTTACTTTAAGATAACACAAGGAAAAATCTTATATTACAAGGAAAGTTTCGATAACTCATATGGCGTTTTGATAACTTATGAATTTACCTTCTTACTCATATTATATATTAATTCTCATATAAATGAAGCTTTATATCTATATGCAGATAATTGAACTACTAACGTAGTACCTTAAAATTATATTCTTTTCATTTTATATAAAAAATATGATGTCTAAGCCCCTAAGTTGACCTGATTTATTCAAAATCAAGCTTAAGACTTCAAATATGCAAACCATTGATAATAAATAAGTTTGGAATAGTTGATGAAGTTTAAGTTTCACATAATATTAATCTAATTTGCATCAAATTTTAATCATCTTCAACCCTGCAATTACATTATAAGAACTATCCACATAACATAACTAGATCTTCAATAGAACATGCAGTTCACATTGTTTAACGTTGTATTCAATTGTAGATAACATTAGAAGCCATTTATCTATCACTTGAGAACAATTGTGTTCCTACTATATGAATTTCAATTTTTGTCACTCACTCATAACGAAATCATCGATATGGTTATTGGAAAAAGAATACGTGCAAATCATTTCTAAGAAACTAGAATTCTTTTAAGGAAACAACATGCAAGTTAAAGATATGATGCCTTAATAGCACCATTTACAGCTTCACATGCAATAGTTGTTGCCTATATCTCCAGTATCTCAAACCATGTCACTATTCAATAGGTCAATCCTTAACCTAAATATAGTAAGCATACTATGAAATTGAATTTGTTTTCTTAGTTGTTGCACAAATCAAATAAATACCTGTCAAATTTACCACCAAGAATGACATCTCTAATTTTTTTAATAATCTCTACTACCTTCATCTTTGTTTGATATTAAATATAATTCCAACATCACTAAGAATTTCCATACATTCTTTTAGCTTGGAGTTATGGTTTCTATTTTAGAAGGTAACATGATTGAATGTAACAGTCTCACTGATAATGCAAGTATATAGGGATAGCATCTAACTAATTTTCCAATGGCATGAAAGACATCTATTGCATTCCTTAATATAAAGTACCAAATATTATTAAAGGATTCAAAGACATCAAAATTATAATATAAAATAAATAACAATTTAGCAACATCAGGGTTTCTATCTAATTATGGCTTTGAGGAAACTAGCCACAATTGCAATTATTGCAACAAAATCCTTCTATCATTTCCTCCAAACTTTCTTATAAGCTATTGAGGAATAGCTTCTTTATCTTTTCAGCTAAATTACCCAAATAAGAAGAAACTATACAATGTGTAGCAGAATTTCCTAAAAAGAAAAAAAAAATAGCAACATTAAAATTACACAATAGATGGAAAACCCCAAAAAAGAATGAAACCCTAAAATTTTTTAAAGGCTGATTGATCGATTTTCTTACCTTTTATATGTCTATCATTACTTTGATTAGTGAATAGAGAGAAACATGTATGTTCATAATGCTCAAGAGAAAAGATACCTTATTTGTTTGTCACAACGCTCAAGAAAGAAGAATGTAGTTGTTGTACCTTAATGAATGGAGTGTAAGAGAGAGAAAGTTACTTTAAGAAAGAGAACCACTGTGTTTTAATGAAGAAAGATGATACCCAAGAGAGAAAATTACTTACTGTAGAAGTATGGTGTACCTGAGAAAGATGAAGAGAGAGAGCGAAGGATAAGATATTTCACTAATGATGAAGAAAGAGAGGGCTGTTGAGGGTCTTCATGGAGAGGGATAACAAAGAGAGAGAAGACCGGTGAAGGTCTTAGTCAAGAGAGATGAAGAGAAAAAGGGGGGAGAGAGGGAGAGATGAAGAGATAAAGTGATTGTATGCTAGAGAAAGATAGAGATAAGGTTTTTTACTTTTATACCTTAAGCTATTTACTTTTTCTCTTAATTAGAAAATGAAAGACGTTATAATTTTTTCAATTAAAATTTTCACCTCGCATAGTTCCCTCTATAGTGTTGCCTCAATATTAGTACCAACCTGCTAATCTGTCTTGTTGAGCATTTTTGAAGTAGTTGCTGTAGAAAGTATGTCTCACAAATTAAAATTTGTTTTGATTAATCAAAGAATATCTATCGGCTAGCAATTACATTAGCTTTACTTAGACTCTTATGGCCTGTTCACTTCGTTAAATTGAATGAGCAATGAATGGAATTAAGATTCTTATATAATGGAATAAGGGGGTAATACTAATTACAGTATTTAGTTATATAAAAGTTCCATTAAGCATAGACACGTAATACAAATTAAAAAGTCAATTTTACCTTCATTCTCTTCCTTTCTGATGTTTATTTTCTCTTCAAAACTCTATCTTGAACCAACAAAAGGAAGAAATTAACTATTGTCTTTAATATGATCTTTTCATCATCAAACCCTTATCTTCAATTTTCTATTTTTTCCTTAATCTTCAATCTAAGGATTTACTTCAAAAATTTCTTTGTCCTGTTTGGTTTCAAAAAAATGAAAAAATAAATCAATAAAAAAAAAATGGATGGCATACACTTGTTCGTATAATAGATCTCGACAATAGTGATTTTGCTTTTCCTTTTGCATAAGAGTTCATCATCGTTTTCATCCCAACTCCAATATTAATTTTTAGTCCAAGCCCTAATCTCAACAAATCTTAATGATACTGGCTTGATTTTGTTTTTGTTTAATTACAAACTCACCAATATACTTTGATAGGTTGGGAATTGTCGAGTAGTTGTCGGTAGTGAGTCATCAAAGTTAGGTGGGTGACAATGGTGGTGTGATGGTGGGCGAAAAGATAATAGTAGTGGGTAAGAAGAAGATGCTAGTGGTGGGCGATGTTGGTGAAGAAGAAGAAGAAGAAAAGGGTAATAATGATAATTTTTCCTTAGAATTGTAAGTCATAGCTTCAAATAAGGAATCCTGATTCCTAATTTTTAAAAATTGGGATTTCTCAATAATTGTGATTCGATGAAGTTAACGTGGTAATAGAGACTTAGTAAGGAATAATAGGAGAATGGAATTACCATCCTCCTTAAGTGAATAGGTAGTTAATATTGAAATGTACACCATCTTTTTGCAAAGAGTATCCTTGTGGTGGATTTAGAGTATATAAATCTGGCAACTTCAACTTCTATTGGGCTTGTCTTAAAAGCTTAAAATATATCCATATTTTCAAGAAAGTGGAAATTAAATCATCACTTGATAAATAAAGCAAAAGGTAAGAAAAATAAAATAAAGTCTTACGATTTGTATTTTATATTTCATGTGGCAAAATATGAATTGATACAATAGGGAAACCAAATAAGAATAGTACAATTTGCACTACGAATATAAAGAAAAGTTATAGTTTATACCTGTATGATTGGGAGGTCTGGAGATTAAAATGAACCTTATTGAAGAAATCAACTCAATTTGCTTTAGGATTTAGCATCGTCTTTCTTTTCAAAATTCATTCCTCATTACTACCAAAGTAGTTCCTTTAGTCCTCCACCATTTCTATGCCTTTGCTCTTATTATTACTTGTTCACAAAGATAGGTTCTTAATTGCCATTGAGTAATCTTTTTTAAACATTTTGGCTTATATGATTTTGATGAGACAAAACTTAATTATGGTTAAAATGATTAATGCATTGAATAGGCTAAATATCAAGCTTAAATGATTACATATTAGGTGCTTTGAAGACAAAATTCTTGAGTGTTTGTTTGCTGTGTGTTGGAATTGGTTTTGTTCCTTATTGTTTTATGTTACAGTAAGTAACGGAGAAAAACTACAAAAATAAGGCATACCAATCGATTGATATGCATATTGGTGATCAATTGGTAACCCCCCTTTCAACCTTGTAACATTTTGTGATCAAAAGTGAACAAAGGCATTTGAGCTAGTAACCAATCATTAAAGAGAAATTGCTGTGATTTTATTACTATTGATCGATTGATAGAATGATTAGCAATCGATTAGTATCAAGGACTCCAACCCGTAACTTTCTATGCTTATATTGAAGATTAGCAACACATCTGAGCAATTGATCGGTAAAAGGAAATGGTTAAGAAATTTGTACTGCCGATCGATCGATAGCTTATGCAGTAATTGATTGGTAGTACTCTAAAACTAGCTAGTGGGTACATTTAAAGCAACAATGGGAATAATTTTGCCAAAGTTATTTATACTCTAACTACCCATCAAATACAATAAGGAATTTGATATTCTACTACAAATTCTCAACCTTCTCTTAAATTCTTGCACTCTTGTGATTATTCTTTGTCTTGCTATCAATTTGAGAGAGAAAATTAAGTGTATAGTGCTAAGGTTTTATTACTTGTAAATTCATCGTATAGAAGCACTACACTAGGAAGATAGATATTGTGCTTAAAGTATAATTAAGTGATTGTTGTGTGTTTGAGAAGTGATGTAAGCTCTTGATTAAGCATTGTGCCATTATTGTGATCAATAAAATTGTATGAAATCTTCGGTTGGAGACATTAGTGTTCATGGAGAGTAGAGGGTGGCTCGAACTCTACATTATATCACAACTTGATCTTTTTCTACCCTATCTCTTTTATTTCCAAATTTATTATCATTGTTCTATCATTTAGTTTGCATACAATTGTTGTGTTTATTACTACAACTTAAAGAGAATTAAAATTTATCATTAATACTCAATTCACCCTTTTCTTGATTATTACCCTAGTGTCTTTCAATCTTACTACCTCCATATGCATATAAGACCAATTGCTCCAAAGCTTGGGTTTTTTGCTAATAGTGTACAAGCAAATGGCATTCTAGTGCCAATTCCATTAGTTCTACTATAATCAAAGTCCTTATGAGAGTGGTTATTGGGCAATAACTCAATTAAGTTTTGCATCAAGGTAGAAAATACCCTTCATCAATTGGCATTCTACATGGATGATGCCATCTCATTTTAGTTGATGAGTGATGGTATTATTATCTACGCTTTTACAACTAGCCATTTTACTTTGGCCTGTGAGAACACATATTTTTAGGTAATTCTTATAAGTTTCTAGGCCTGGCAAACACAAGACTAGCAAGGAGTAGGATAAGAGACAATCAAACATACATCTTAAGGGACTCTTTTATAACAAAGTGGGGTAAACTAATTGATGTTTGTAAAGATTAGAATGAGATATAGATTACATATAAGAAAAAGGAGTTACTATTTTTGTATATTTGTAACCTAGCTAGCTAATTTATGGTGATTGCACAAATTTTGTATGTGTAGGCCTTCTTTTGGTTTTTTTTTTTTTTAACTTTCATAAGAGGATAGTTGTTATAAGATATGTAGAAAAGATCATTCTGTTTTACAATTTGGATTGTTAAAAATGTTTGGGATATTCTATATTTGTACACCATTACTATACACGATTAGTTGTTAATATTATACCACATTGAGAAGTCATCTTTTTATTGAAGAATATATTATAATTGACAAATAAAGAAAGTACAAAATGTCACCAATTTAAGCGTAACCCTTGATTTAGCTACACCTCTATATGCATGAGAAATTATTGCTATGTTATATCTTCTAGTTGTTGTAATAGATTCTATTCATGGCAAATTATATTGGTCAGTTTATATATGTACACATTATTTTATACGCTTAGTTGTTTTATATCTATCATTAAGGAAATAAATCAACTTTTGCTATTTGAGTTAACCATTATGCAAATTTTCTGTGTGTACATTTGTTTTGGGAAAAGTTTTCAATAAAACATATTGTCTCTATTTTCCTCTATTTATTAAGACGAAAAAGTAGTATTAAATAGATGACATTTTTTCTTACGAGGGATAATACGTTTTTTTAATGGAAAGTCATTTTCTAAATTAGTTTTCATGGTTAAAACATGAGGAAATTTATTTAACCTATGTATTTTATATTTCAAACATGAAAGGGCTTTATTTTGCATGTTTCCATAAAAAGGTGGTAGACTTGAATGTTAGAAGTTGATCGATAATATATACTCTAATTTTTTACACATTTTTATAAAACTGAAAAATCATTTGTTTCAATATTCTTGAGGAAGATATTTTCTATTTAGATTATGTTATATTAATATGAGGTTCTCTCTCAAGCGAATTGTTTGATAAATTTTTCATTGATTTTTTCTTTTTTCTTTTTTCCATTTTCCTATGAGATTGATGCTATGCGGATAGAGGATGTGATTCTCGTATTCATTCCCATAATAATATTTACGATCTTTACCTAGTCAAGGTAAAAGAATAGTAAAAAGGTATGATCAATAATTAATTCTTTGATGCAACTTTTTCGTGTTTAAGAAGTGGGATCCGAGCTACTTCAAACCTTTGTTGACGAGGTTAGGATGTATGAATGCTTCAATGTAACTATTAATTGATTCGCTTGTTGTATTTAGTAAATAATGAGCATGTACGTAATGTGGCATACAATTATATGGCATACCATTATGTGTATGGCTGTTAAAAAATTATGGGTCAATACTCACGAGTTTGGCTTGATCATCAATCTGGGATGAGAACAAGGTTAGTGCAACTGTTGGACCATAGGTTGATGCAGATAGATGTAGCCGACAAGTTTTCATTAATATCTTTTGTATTTGGATGTTGCAAAATTTATGGCATATGGCAGGTTCTAAGTTTTTTATGTTCCTATTGAGACAACAATATATGGCAGGTTGATTATGTTCTACCGCTTCAAGACCTGACGGTATTAACGTTTACTCTCTTTAGATTTTATGTCGTATATAGCTTAGACCTTTAAACAAATACGAGCGATGTTAGTATTAGTGCTGCTACCAGGTAATAGATAGAACTCATTGGATTAAAGTTAATTAGATTTTTACTTTATGTGTTTTTAAGTATTTGGAGATTGTAAAAATTTGTTACAACAATATAATTGACTTAGTATGATAGTATTGAAAAACATATTTAAATGTTACTATGGAATTCATTAATTGGTTAAAAGTTTTGTACATTCCTGCACGTGTAGAAATATACAAAAACAATTTTTAACCTTTAAGTAGAGATGGACAATAAAAAAAAAAAAAAAAATGAACCATCAGCTGTGGTAAATCAAGCCTAATTAAACCAAAATTTTAATTTATTTTAACTGATTTGATTTACAGTTTGATTCATTATATAATGATTATTTCGTAGTTTAATATGATCAGATGAATCGAATCAAACCGGTTCACTTATTAAAAAAAAAAAAAAAGCCTAATAATCACGTGATGAGCACCAAGCAGAAATAGCAAAACCATTTCTATGCGTTGAAGTTTAGAACATTATGAAGATAATATCCAGGTTCTTTTGGAACTCCACTACTTTTCTAAGTATTGCTTTTGGTAGGGGTGATTTTATGTGATGAAGTTTAGAATATTATGAATAAAATATCCACGTTCTTTCGGAACTAATGTTGTTTGCAATTGCATAACGGTGTAGCAATTGATAATTAAAAAAAAAAAAATTGATGCGTTTGCCTTACCATTTTGGGATACGTGATTTTATGCGTCCATTTTTGGCTTTCTCGTCGGCCAACAGTATTTCGTATGTTAGTTAATAATACATTGTCATTGACAAGTTATGAAATATTAATAATGTTTGAAGTTACTTCCCAAGACATAAAATATTGATAGTTTAGTATAATATTAGTTGTTAGAATTCTCATACCACATTACTGGAACTTCTATAGATAAAACGACTCGGATAGTAACATCAATGCACATGTCACTTATTCTTTTGTGTTTTGACTGAAAAAAAAAAAGAAATAAAAAGTTTAAACAGTGAATCGAATCGGACCAATTCTCTTTTTTTAGGTTAGAAAAATTTAAAAACTAAATTATATAATTAAATTTAATTTAACAGAAAAACTGAACTTAAAATACACTTAACACTACATTTTCACGTGCATGGAACTTAAGGCAGATAGTTGAGTTTGAACAATATCACCCCAACTTTTGACTTGATTGCACCTTCGATTGACACCGTGATTGAGCTATAGGACAGAGAGAGGCATACAAGTATTGAGAAGTAAGGCACTTCCCGGTAGAACATATGATATTAGAAAAGGATATTTGAAGAAGGCACGTTAGCCCATGTGCGCTTTGTTCCCCATGATTCTTCTCCAATTGGATTCGATTCTCTTTGTTTGTAGGGGGTGTTTCGATCGATTTGATGGGCACCCTCTGATTTTTGTTACTAACAAAGTCCTAGTCCGTAGCGAACGGTGGTAGATGGACTGCATCCAATTTCGACTCGCCAATGTGGAGGAGGGTCCCGTCTCTTCTTTTGTGATTGGGTTGAAGGAAAAAAAAATGCATGTCCTTTTTCGTATTCAATCGATGAATGACTAAAACATTGAAGATACACAACACGTGTCAATGATTATGCAACCACTTGTGGATCTCCGAGACTCCTAATGACTAATGAGAACGGGAAAAGGAGAAAAGTTTTTTTTTTTTTTTCTTTATTAGTAAGTCTTCGAATATATTGTTAATTAAATAATTTCATCCTTTTCTTTTTCTATTTAATAATTACAAGTGCAAGTTACAGTGAAATTCTTTGAACTTACAAAGCGTGACTTTATCCTCTTATAAATATGCAAACCACTCTCAAATCTTTATTAAAACTCCAGGACTGTTGATAAATGATTTACTATAATGACGATCTTAAGATCTTGGTGATGATTTTGGTTATATATATATATATGGAAAGATGGAACTACATTTTCAAAGTTCGGGTGTGTTTGCACTTAATTTATAGTTCATTTATTCCGCTTGCAATTCGTCCTTTTTGTTCCTCGATATTCATCTTTGACTTTAATGGATGCCACTCTTTGCTGCCTGAAACAAACCTTTAAGTTTTTTTTTTTTTTTTTTGTTATTTAACCTTTAACTTTGAAATTTGCTTAAGCCAAATTTGAGCAATATACACAATCGTAAAAGTGGTTATGGTGAGACTTGATATACACTCTTCAATTTATCAAACCATTGTAATCATTGATTTTCTAATAGAATAAACTAATATAATGTAATTGGGATAAAAAAAAATCTTCAATTTAAATAATTTTAATTGAATCAAGCTATTGCCGTTTGGGGTTCCACCATTTCATACTAATGTCTATGGTGCAATATTTTTTAAACTTCACTTGTATTGTTGCATATTTTGGTGGAAAATGTTTGTAGTGTGCAAAACTTTCTGTTGTGCTCTAAGTTGGATAGAGATTGTATAATATCAAACTTGAATCAAACTCAATTCAAAAATTTGAACCAAACTTGATTGAAGTTCTATTGGGTTTGAAATTTCGAATTTGGGTTTACTTGAAATGTTATTGGACAAAATGGATGTAATTGCAAAAATTTATTCATTTAATTCTTACTCAGGCAGGATGTTGAAAAATTATTATATCCAAATCATTCAGTCATGTGCCCACGTAATTCTTTGGAATTTTGAATAGTATTTAAGATCATATTTTTTTACCAATAGTTATGTAAACACATATTACTTTTTGTTTTGTTAACGGTAAGAATCATATCCATGGTTAGGTTGATTTATTGATATGAATTTGGGTTTGCTTGAAATGCCGCTCGAAAAGTCGAATATAAGCACGTTTATGTTTATTGAGATTTATGTACTCTTGAAATTATTCTAAGGTGATATTGGATGCTTAAATTCATTGGTATTTGATTTGTATTTAAACTCAACTCAAATTTATCAAGCTATCTTTATCTCGAATATGAACTTGTTATAGGTGACTTAAACACATGCAAATACCAGATTAAGTTGAAGCGGGACACATTTAGTAATTCATGTGGCCATAATCCAATAAAAGTAATAAATTCAAACTATATCTCTTGTAAAGTAATTATCGAGTACCGATATAGACTTCGGTCCATTCAAATCAACGATATTGGTGCCATAACATGTATATAAGCCTTCCTTTAGATGGCATTTGAACTCTCGTCTTTATTGACATATAGTATATGTACTTGTGGCCATAAGTTGCACTTTATCTTTAGCATTATATACCCCGGGCTTGGTTTCCCGACCACCAATCCCAATAACAAATATACATTGAAGTTGCACGTGTCATATGCATTTTCACTGTATATAGTGCAAAATGAATGTCATTATTAGCAAAACAAAACAACAGGAATACATATATTTGACTTAATTTATAACTCCACATGCAAACTCAAACTCTAAATCTAGATGTTAATTTGTAACAGATGTAATAAATAATTGGTTAATGACCAGTACACTAAAACTTGGAGTCAGCTTCTTCGTATTTACAAATAATAGTTAATGATTTAATAATAGTATAGGATAAAGACGATGTAAACTCGCATTGAATATTGACAATAACTTAATAATAATATATGTACAACCATTTTAGAGTTAATGTAATTATAAAAGGATATGAATTGGACTTATAGCTATGCATAACTAAGCACAGGACTAGAAGAGGAAATCAATTTATCAAGGTTGGATATTGATAAGTGTTTAATTATACTTTGTTGTTGATTTTTATAATGTTATTATGAATTTTATGGATGTTTTGGTTGATTTTAATACTTAATTGGTTATATTTTAATTTTAAGAGTTAATAAGCAAAGTTGGATGAAAAAGAAGGGAATTTCAACAAGTTTTATGGAATTCAAAGAAGGTATGAAGCTTATAGGGGTACATCTTGGTATTCAAATACGAAGAAATACACACATGTTTCCAACCGTATTCATTAATGTTTGGTACACACAGAAAAATACACGGTCAAGTACATGACCATGTACTTGCCCATATTTGTCCATATATCAATAATTGTTGAAGATCGAGTCAAAGAGATATAGAGTTAAAGTATACGTTAATGTTCATGATATTGATTTTTGAAAATTCTAATTCTAAGAAGAATTGAAGCCTAAGGTTATAAATAGATATATTACAACATTCCTCATAACTTTTGCAAAAGAGAGCAGAGCATTCTAGGGATTTTCAGAAGGTAAAATCATTTAAAGAGTCAAGAGTGCAAGACATCCAATAGACTAAAAGGGGGGTTTCATCGTGAATCACTTTATTTATTCTTTTAAACATGATGATTATATAATTTGTTTGTTTTGGTATTTAGATATTGGTAAACCATAGGAGAACAATGTAATCAAGTTCCCCTTTTATTTTTTAAATTCAATTATGTGATTTTCAATTCATTGTGATCTAGTTATACATGCTTTTATTTTTTATGAATCAATATTTTCGGAGTAAATTTATATTATTTGGTTGTATGCATGGAGATTGTGAACTCCTATGTATGAATATATTTGTACAAGTGGAAGGAGTTGCACACAATCCTACGATGTCAATCTTAAGAATTATAGTTAAACCTAATAGTAGAATTTCTAGAATAATAACGTGATTCTAGGAGTTTTAACTAGGAAGAGATTTTGATTGAATAAAATAAAATTAGATATTAATGTTTTGAGAAAGATATTAATATAATTAAAGAATACTCACAGTTTAATAAATTATGATGAGACTAGTAGATTAAATATATATGCTAGGGGAATCAATGTCAAAGTTTCGCTATTTTGCACTGTTGCATCGTTTTAATCATTGTTATTTCTGCATTATGTTATCTGCTCTAGTTTGGTTAATTTTGTTTTAGTTTATGAACTTTAATTGGTAGGTTAGATAACGAAAGGCAAGGAAAGTACTAGTAATTAATTAATTAATTATTCCTTGTGGATTCAACTTGATCTCATCAGTATTATATTATATTATATACATAACTTAGTGCGCTTGCTAATATCATATAAGTTTTTGTTTTAAAGTAAAGTAGAGATCAGAGACGCATGAATCGAAGACTAGAATGGAGAGAGAAAAACGCATTGTCGCTAGAAAAGAAGACAAAACAAGAGCAATAGTATATACGTTCACTCCAAAACTAACATTATCAGGGAGGGACTTGGAGTATTTCCAGTAGTTTATTTTTGAGATAAAGAAATTATATGTGCTAAGGAGATGAAGTAATGTTATTGCGTTTATAGTGAGCCGATGGCTGGTTAAAGCAAAATGAAGGTTTGTTGTAATTAGAAGATTGCAGCCTACGCCACAACCTGTCTAAATGTTTAAGTCGTTGATTGATCTTATCCATTAAATGAAAAAGAAGTCTGAGTCCTATCTTCGATGTTATGCTTGGTTTTCCTTCACAGCTCTCACACTTAACGCTTGAAAATAAAATGGAGGATTGGGCTTCCTCCAATGGAGAAACTGAGTGATGGTAAGACTAAAATCAGGGAGAGTGACCTATGAGTAAAAGGAAAAGCGAGGATGTGGATCCGAGGGTCTTGTGTTCTTCAAATAAGACAATGCGCTACTAACAATTGAAGTAAAATTGGAAAAAAAAAAAAGAAAAAAAAAAGAAAGAAGGAATTTCCAAGAGAAAAACAAAATAAAAGAAGTAATAATATTGGAATGAAATAAACTTTATTAATAGACTATAATTAACAATAAAATACCAATAAACTATATACGATTATGAATGAAAAATAAAGTATCGAATATAAATATATTATTTTAATAAATTGAGATTATACCTTAAGTAATAATAAATAACAATAAAGTGTATTGATGAAAAACAGGATTTTAATAATAGTGGTTATTGTTTAGTTATAATAATATAGTTATCTCCATTTTATAACTTATACGTAAATATTTTATCTGGATTTTTTTTTTTTTATGTAAGGCACATGATTGAATGATTATTTGGACTTAATTACCCTTAAATTTATATATAATAAATTCAAAGTCTATGAATTCTAAATTTTAATGCTAAACCTTAACTTTTAAATTTTAAATTCTTATTATCGTTCTTAACTTAATTACTTTTATTTCCTTTTTTATTATTTTATTATTTTTAACTTGATTGGGTATTTTAGTTTATTTACTTGAAAACATCGAAAGCATACGTATGACAAACCACATTTGTGTGCGTTAAATCTTGTCTCTCCCTTTTGACTCCTCCCATGAAAGTGCAATGATAGCAAAGGAATGGTTGGAGCTGGCTCTCCAAGTCATTTAACGTGTGAGACTTGTAATGCGTCACGTCATATATGTGAAAGTAGCTCGATAACAGTTTAAAGTTGTATGATACCCTTCTCCATCCATTTCTAATAAGTACATATATCTCTTTTAGGAGTGGGTGGTATCAAAAGAGAGGTAATGTCAGAGTCAACAGCGAGAGTTAGAAATGAGCTTAAAGTTAGCTCATATTTTTAGGAAAGCAAATGGGCTTCGTATTAAGAGATTGGATGGTTGATAAGGGCATATGTGATGGGAATCTGGTATTTCTTTTGGTCTTATTACTCAAGTTAAAGCTGGGGGGCTGTAGAATTCTGTTTGCAGATTTATGATAGATTCCAACACTGAGGAAGATCGGATTTATTTCAAGAATTCATTGATTCATTTTGAAGATGGGCTTACGCTTTTTAACAAGCAGTAGCAGCTTCTGGAGACCAATAAATGGCGCCACCTTCCGTGGAGAAAATTTAATTATATGATTAGGCTTATTAAATATTTTTCCTCAAATTCTTTATGATTTCAATCATAATCACATGTTTGTTTTATGGAATGGAATCAAAATTTACTAAAAATTTTAAAAATTAGCTATTCCTTTAGTCTTGAAAAGAAATTGTAATTATTTATTTTGCAGCAATAATAATTTCATAAAATAATCATTCCATCAACCAATTATATGAATAGGTTTATAGGGAAGAAATAATTTTTTTTTTCACCTATATGAAGCCAGCCAAACTTACTTGAGATGTTTTTTTTTTTCGTCATTTGATTAAGTACAAAAATATCATTCAGAAAATAAAAGAAAAAGTCTAACAAAGTTCAAAGCCCAGGTGAAACAAAAGTCAATCTGGATTGACAACAACAAGGTCTTAACCCAAGCCACCATTAAGTCTAGCAACAAACTTTGATAAAAACAACAAAATATGATTAACAAAAAAACATAGGATGAGGATGCTAAGTCCTCTTTTGGCAAGATAATCAGCAACTTCATAAGTTTAACAATCAACCTTACAAATGCACACATGATCAAAACAAGTTAAGAGATTACATTCTTGAAGGCCTGCATGATATCTATCAATATCCACAGATGTATTTCCTATTCAGTTAGATGCTTGCTGGTATTCCGTTTCACAAATGATGTTTCTATATCCCTTTGTGATGGGACAAATGAGGGCCATCCCTTATTGCCCAAAGTTCAGCCTCTAGGGGAGAATTATTCTTCATTTGCTTATACATGGCCCAAAGATATTATTATTCCAATCAACACATGTAGCACCAACTGCTTCACCATCTTTGCCTTCCACAACAGTTCCATCACACTTCACTTTAATCTAATTCGTTTGAGGTGTAGTCTCTTCAGTAGCAAAATTAAGAGTGCATAGGTATAATTTTTCCCTCCTATTAATCGGCCACCATTCATTTGCTTCCCCACGGATGTTTTAAACACAATCACTAGGGTGCTCATTCCGTCAAAAAATAATCCTATTATGTTCTCTCCAAATTCCCCTCAATGCAGCTAAAATAGCACTTGTTACAAGGCAAACTAGCTTTTCTAATCATCCTTAACCTCTTATAAACTTTGTGTATCATCAATCGAGATAAATGAAAATAACAATATAATAGTGGTAAATATTCTTTCCCTAAGGTATTATAAATGAATAATATACGTTGAAAATAACAACCAAGCCTATGAGGTTAATTATCCATCTATCTTGATTGAATTTTGACTAGTGAACATTCTTTCCCTAAGGGATTATGCATGAATAATATAATTGAAAATATACTCATTGAAAATAACAATTCCAACTCGTCCGGAACATCGCAAGAAGTTTCTTATATATTTTTCAATATAAGCATATGGTGACTACTATATTTAAACAAATTAATTATATTGGGCAGAGGGTGGCTTGTGGCCATGTCGAAGGGGGTCGCACATTATTTTTTGCTTTCCTTTTGTTTAGTTATATATTTTCTTTTTTAGTTAATTTAATAAATTGAATAAATGAACAAATTGTCATTTAGGAGTCCATGTCAGCACATATTTACACATGTAGCAATAAACATGGGGCTCTTGCTTATTTCAGGAGTATAAAGTACTGAATTTTGAGAAAAATGAGGGTTCGCGCAATTTTCAAATGTTCCAAAAGTAGTCCGCATAATTTAGCTTATATTTTAATAATATAATTATGAACGTTGTAGATTTTAGCATGTCGATGAATTTAATTTTGGTTGCGTCGTTTATTCATTTTTATAACGAAGTTTCGCACGTAATGATCCCCTTTTGACTTTTGTTTAAGCTTAAGTACGCTTATATATTACAAGAACGTGTCTGCAAGTACATATGTATATATATATATATATATTATATAGTTATATAGATCAATATATAATAGATAAAAGATGCACAAAAGATGACAAAACATTTTTCAGGATGTAAATATATATATTTTTTTTCCAAAAGGGATATTCAAAATAAAAACATAAAAAATAAACTAAAGTGGGTTTAAAAAAAAAAGAGAGAGAAAAGAAAAGGCAAATTGTATCGATTATAGCCTTAAAAACTTCTGTGATTTTTTAAATCAAGCATTTTCCCTTTTAATACACTTGGAACCACTTGCTTTGCCCACATGGGCTACCAAAACACATAAGGGCTAAGGCCTCACATGTCTTTACATCATCACTATTATAATAAAAAAGCAAAAGATAAAAAAAAAAGAAAAAAAAGAAAAAAAAAAGAAAACGAAAAGTGTAAGAATAAAAAAAAAAAGGGACTTGAAGAGTGCAGCAATGAATCCTTAGGGTATATTTGTAAGTTAGATACTTGAAAAAGAGGCGTTATGATGCACCTCTGCTTTTTAAGCATCATTCCATTTTATTAATAATACTTAACAAAAATTATTTATTAATTTTTATATCTCTTACAGATCTTTATCATTATTATTTTTCAAATCAATATATAAAATATAATATTTTTATTATATATTAAACTAACAATATTTTATTTATTTTTACTAATATTAAAAAAACAAAAGAGGAAGATTGGAATTACAGTTGCAAAACAACGGCAAAAGGCGTCTGATTTATGCCAAACTTGAAATGGAGAAAGAAAATTAAAAAAAAAAAAAAGATGGGCAGTTGATTGCATATTAGATACCTCGGTACCTGTAAATAGCCCCAAATATAAAGATTAAATATATACTTGGCTCGAGAATTTATACGTCTGAGATATAATAACAGAAAAAGCGAAATCATATCCGCACTCCGCGATCTATGTGTATCGGCAATAATATGGGCATACTTTGGACTTCTTAGGTGTTCATCCATACCGCACTTAGCAAGTATGGAGAAAGGAAATACATAGATTGGCCAATTATCTCACCGAAAGGGGCATCCATACTCTCCTTTCTCAGCCAATATGAATTATGCTAGTCAAGATGAGTCATTGACTCAATTTGTGCATCTCAAAGATGTGGGTGGACATGGCGATGGAGTGAAACTTACGTTGTTGGTGGAAGTAGGATTTCTGTTTTACCTTTTTTTAATTTTACTTTACGTTTTTTCTTTCCTTTTTTTTTTTTTATTTTAAGATTGGTTTCCTTTGCTTATATATTAGCTCTAGATGTAACGTTTAATTGGAGTAGTCATATATGTGCTATATGATAAAAGTACTAGACGTGGCTTAAAACCTAATAGGATGATTAGGGGAGAACGAGACAACCGATGGTTTTAGTGTTTTAAATTCATAAATGATAATCTCAAGCATTCACTTTATAACTTGAACGAATGAATGGGATCAGTTATTTACCCGAACTGCTTGTTTAATCTTAGAGAACTGAGGTTTTATAGAGCACTATTTTTTCTAAGACTTTCAAATGAGGAGGAAAGGCAAGGTATTTTTAGGCTTTTGGGTAAGATAGCATCCATTCGATTATTTAAGTGATTAACAGATGAGATGAAGTTTGCTCATTTCATGATTATCTTGAATAAGCTAACTGATGGGCCTAAGGATAGTAGCTTTCCTCACAAGTGTATGAGTTTGCTTGAGAAAGGTTCGATGCGAATGACTGATCTAATGATCATTATTCTGAGTTTACCAAGTCAAATCTCTCTAAATTATCCCGATTACAAATCGGACTCCCTGAACCCTACTATCTAGTCTAAGAAATCAAGCCTAAATAAACAATGAAATAAGCTCAATAATTAGTATAACAATTTTCAACCCTTAATATTTTGCCTCCTAACCAAAATTCTTAATCAGAATTTAAGTATTTTAGCATCAATCACCGCTTTTTGAATAGTTTGGTTGCTATTCAATACACACGCATCGTAAAGAGTTGCATTGCTACCAAGTGCACTCACATGGTTGAAGACTTTTTTTAATTTAATGCCAGTGCTGCAAATTCATTTATTATATACTTTAGTGTATAGCTCATGGTGCTATTTAATTGCATACATCGCTTTTAGCATGTTATGGTGGTATTGCCCCAATGACAATATACTAGATCAATGGTATATCATATGCTTCTTTTCATAGTGCACAAATTTGTTTCAAACCAATTCATCCTATAAGATAGTTGTTTCATGAATAATAAAATTGGCTTTTGCTTTGTGATAATTTCATAACTCAATTGGTTGAATTTTCTTACATGGTAACTAACTAAAAAATAAATAAATCAATAAAACCTTTATAGATCATAGCTAGATTTTATATGTGAAGCTTGTGAACTCACTAAGAATCCCATTATGTTGTGGAACTTCATATATTAAAGTTGAAATATTAATCAAATTTTTGATCCATACTCTACACATTACCACATTATTTCAATTTAATATATTATAAACCCATTTTAATTTTTTTTTTTCAATTCAACATATCCCTTCTTTCCTTGCAACGGAAGAATTTTGTTGGCTCAACAAAAAAAAGAAAAAGGAAACATTGTTTTGAGTTCAAATCCTAGGCATGCAACCAATTGTCCTCTTCTTCTTCTTCTTCTTCTTTAATAGCAACAATCTTCAATATGGGACATGCTACTCCTTCATGTATCGAAACAAAAAGGATATTTCCCTATATCTTCATATCTTTTTTATGAATCTTCAATATTTTATTACCTTAAATTTGAAAACATCCAATGACCTACTTTGAGTATCGAAATAAAAAAGATATTTTCATATTTCTTCATATCTTTTTAATAAATCTTCAGTATTATATTACCTTAAATTTGAAAATATCCAACGAATATCATTAATCTCACATAAATCCTATCAAATCTCAACTCAAATCTTGAACTCCTTATTTAGTCAAACTCTTAACATCATCTATATATACATATATGCAATCTGTATTTTATGACTTAACCTAGTAAGTCTTTAATCTTTTCTTTTCTTTCTATTTGTCTTTTTCAATTTTTTTAACCCTTATTTCAAATTCACCTGATACTTTTCTTTTTTCATATGTTTAATAGGTATTATAATAGCCCTTTTTCTATATTAGCTACGTTCTAGAGAGACTTCACATACCAAATCGTCCATGATCAAACATATCTACTAAAATCGGATAAGAAGACCACGAGACAAGCTCTTCTGTTTTACTCTTAAGATTATGTCAGTTGCTGCCATGAATGTTTCCTTATAGTTGTATATATGTGAATATGTGTTTTTGCTCTTATTTTTTTTTCTTTTATATATATTTATTGCATCATGAATTGATTATTCTTATCACTCTTCATGCATGTTCCTAGTCTTGTGTTTGTTGGTGACATTGCACTGTCTTTTTTTTTTAATATTACGTTATTTAAGCACATAAGAGGATCTCTCTATGTTTGTTGAATGAGTTCTTGTGAGTAGAACTCCTCATTTGTTGCTTAATCGATAAATATATTTATTTATTCACTTTCCTTTTTAACGTACTATGTTCCTAAAAAATTATCCACTCTTCTATCAAAATCTTCTACATTATGAATATTTTAAATTATCAAATATGTCTTTACTAGAAAATCATCATTAGAATGGTAATATCTTAGTCTACAATTAGTTTCTTTCAAAGTGTTGATAGGATATAATGCTATAAATGACAATTCTATTCCATATTTTATGAAGTATTTAGTTATGTACATGTTGTAATACGGATACCTCTTCTATTTATAATGCTTGGGTTTCAAAGCATCTATAAAATTTACAAATATAAATATTTTATATATATACCACTATAAAATTAAAAGAGTAGATGCCTTTTCTATTTATCATGCAAGTTGCAAATTAATAATAATAATAATAATAATAATAATAATAATAATAATAATAATAATAATAATAATAATAATAATAATACAAGTAGGGAAACTTGAGATTAAGTAATATATAAAATAAGTAAAGCATGGGAAGTCTTATTATGTTGATGTGTAAAAAAAATACTATAATTAGTTAAGAATATCAACATTAAGTAATCTGTGATTTGTTACTTGATCCAAAACCAAACGGGGAAAGAGCATGATTACATAGTACGATTATCTACTAAACTAATATTAGTATAGATAGAAATTGGAAAATTGGTTTTATATTACCGATGGATACCATGGCAAGGTTTTATAACATCAAGTTTTAACATCTTTAAGGAGATGATATAAGTAAAATGATAGAAACATGAGACAATATTATCTTGTAAATATTTAATTTATACATTCATGTATGCACAATGATAAATTTTTTTCAATGCCTATATATATAAATTTTGAGCTCCTAAAATCACATTTAGGGTAACTGTACTCAGATTTAGGACTTCTGAGAAAAATTCATTTCATTGAGCTCAAACTTTACTATTAGATTAAAAAAGTTTGCTGGAGTGACCCAGTGAAGTTAAATTGTAAAAATAATGATCGAAAATCCTAATTTTAGTCTTAAAAGTGTAATTAAACAATATAGCATAAAACTAGTTGGAGCTCTTAAAATTGAACTCGAAATGTGATGAGAACTTAACTGATAAGTTAATTAAGCTATAAAAGAAAATAATAAAACATAATACACTATATAAATATGCATGTATTTTTATGAATACACTCGATATATATTATAATTATATTCATAAATTAATCCGAAATTATATAATTATATATAATATGTGATGAAATCATAAAAAAAAAACAGGAAATATGTCTTAAAATAAAAGACATGCTAGAAACATGGTTATATGCACATAATTGCTCATTATGCATAATGTATATATAAGAAACATACCTGTATATTAATAAAAATCATTAAACTATAATATATTTAATATAAACTAACCTAATATATCCAAATTGCAACCAAAAAAATAGAGAAACATCTGGAAAATTTTGCAAATCATTGTGGCATCCTCTCAACAATTTAACATGATTTAAAGGAAAACTTCTCAAATATGGACACCTCCTACTATATATTTTTTAGGAAAAACAATAAGTCAAACTATTTAATTAAATAAAAAAACACGACTACCCAAATCTTGTATATATATAGCTCGAGAACAATCTTTTGGATACTTTATGAACATAGGGTAACTAGAGAAAATCAAAGAAAATTTATTAGAAAATAGAAAAAAAAATCAAGGAAGTTAAAGGAGAAACTAGCACCCTTTACGTGTTAAACCTAAACCACTACTTGACAGCAAACCCCATTTGCCATCATCAGCCCACCAACCATCTAGCTCCTCCTCCTATTACCCCTTACTAGTCAATGACCTTCGAAGCTCCAATGAATGGTGAGTTCTCAAATCTACCTATTTATTTAATATTTTCTAAAAATATTAAACTAATCTAAAAAATTATGAAAAAAAATTATTTCTAGATTATTTTTAGGATGCTATCATGTCATAATTTTATTTTGATAAAATATTAAGTCTTTTATATACTTCTTTAATAAAATGCCTTAGTGATCCAAATTTTATAATTAGAATTGATGTTGTTTCATGCTTAATAATTTGCTATAAGATCCTTATTAGATGTAATTTAATTGTATGTGGCCTATTTTTTATTATATACTAATATAATATTTATTATATTTTTGGACTTAGAATTTATTGAAATAAATGGGTTTTTATAATAATAATTGATGAAAATGATAATTACTAACCTTTGGACACTTTTAATAATATTACGGTTTGTTAGAAATTATTTTGTATAAAATGATAATATTTATTAAATTAATCACAAATTAGGGGCAAAAACGTAATTTGTGTATATAGGTGATAAACTCGATAACATGAAACTACGTACTAACTGAATTCTCTATACTTCTAGAAATCTAAAGTAATTTTAGGGAAATTATTTAGTGACCTGAGCTATTTATTGTGAATTTCAGCAGTAAAATGGCTTAATTTATTAACCAGGGCATGCTTTTAGTTATAATAGGCTAAAATGTAATAAATATTAAAATAAATCTGATGAGTTCCAAATTGGTTATATTTTAATTAGTGATTTTTGATGATTTTTCTTGATATTTGAGTTTATTTTTAGATAATAATACTTAATTAAGTAAAATTTTATTTTCTAAGTTTTAAAGCAATTTACGTGAGAAAATGAGAAAATAGAAATAAATTTCACTCAAATAGGAGTCAAAATGAGTAAATTATACAAGTTTGAAGATTGACATAGTCGAACAACATGACTATGTCGTTTCCAGACAAATTTAGAGCATATTTTCAATTGCTCCAGCCAAAGACATAACTAAAAGATATGATTGTATCTTTAGTCATGTCTTTTTCACACGATTTATTTTTTTTTTATTCACTTCCTATATAAGGCCTTATTAGGGTTTATTTTAAAAAGAACTTTTTGACACAAAATTGGAGAGAGCTTTTCAAAATAAAAACACTCAAGGAGTGAGAGAATTATCAAGACTTCAAGATTTAAGATTTGATCTTATTTACATTTCGTGACTTTCTTTTTTATAATTTTCTACTCTTTGTCTTTAGAGCCTTATTTTGCAATGTATAATGAGTAGATATTTGATATTTAGGTCTTGTGAAATCTAGATCTATTCATGTAAGATTATTAGTATTTAATTAATTTAATTATTTAGTCTTTTCTTGATTCAACAGTGTTTACTTTATGATTTAGGTTATTATTTCTATAAGTAGTAATTTAGAGTTTGATATTTTATAAAAGAATAAAGAGATTTTTTATAAGATTAAATCTAAATATAGTTAATGAGGATTATTGGAAGATTAGAGATAATTTACATGATTCTTTCGGAATTTTAAATTAATATGTAGAGAATTCATGATTCAATAATACAATCTTAGATTGTGCTATTGAGAAAAGATTCTAATAGGTGATTTTAAGGTTAGAGTTAATTGGCTTGAAAAAATGATTAATTTTAATAGATAATTTTCCTAATTAAGAAAGATTCAAGAATAAATTATATTATTTTTAAGAAAATCACGTATTAGATCTAGGGAAAGTAAGATCTAAGTACAATATTGAATATTGAATTAATCTCCAATTGAATTACTTTTTTGTTAATTCTTGAATTGCATTGAAATTTAATTTCCTAATTGGATAATAGAGATCTAGTAAGTATTAGTAATCAAAGTTTCTGAGGGATTAACTTTCGGACTTATATTTACTATATTATAAATTGATTGGTGCACTTACCTATATCAAAATCCTGTACATATACATGCTAATTAGGTTTAGTTAGAGTGGGATTTTACCATGTTTTATACTATTATACGACCTAGGTTAGAGTATACGCGTGTTAGAGTTAGAAATTACATATATTATTAAGTTATTTTAGGAAATTATATAAAATATAGCTTATTTATATAATATGATTATAATATGATAAGGCTTGTTATAGGAGTATATAGGTATAAGATAAAATAAAAATAAAAATATATATATATCTTTTAGAAGTTATCTCTCAAAATAGAATCCGTAGTACGTATTATCAAGTTCGTATAAACCTTATAACACTACTTTTACTAAAGTTGAATAATCTTAGGTAATATAACACATATTTCTATAATATTATAAAAATTTACAAACTACGATAACCTTATCATAACTGAAACGTAACTTGACTGATTAAAAATACATTTTGATATGATCAAAAGGATATATTATAGGTAATAATATAACTATGTAAATTATCGATACTCACTAATTTAACATAACTTATATAATAGAATTATAATAAATATGTAATTAAATAATGATATACATAAAATATATATATTTATATATATAACTTCATACTGATATAAAGAGTAAATAAAACCCTAACATTTTTCGTAACTTTTAGAAAAACTATATTTGGGTTTTGTATACATATAGGGTCTCCCAGTAAGTAGAACATCGATATATGGGCTTACCACAATAAAAATTAATATAGATAAGTTTGGGTTGTAGCTTTATCACTTGTTGAGATACTATATCAAAGTATCTAGAAACTTAAGAGTACTTTTACTTGTGATTGTAAATTAGTTGTTTGTGTACACACCATGTGTATGATTAGTATTGTGTTTGTGATTGGAGTTGAACTCCATGGCATGTTATTCTGCATGATATCATAATTTTGTTTTATATAAATCTATTTGGCCACTCCTAAATGGAACTAATAGTAATCTAATTGCTAATGTAATTGGATATGCATGGCAACTGTTAGGGGAATCAATTACGAGTGTTAGACCAAATATCGAATCTTTTTTATAAGGATAGCTGAAATGATTATTTCTCTTTTCCTTAGTTGAACTAAGTAACTGGCGTAGAGGTCTTGGCAAAGGTAGGGGCTGTAGTTCAAAGGTGATCATGAGAGGAGGGTGTTATCTATTGCATAAGCCTGGGTTTTGTTTGATTTTAAATTATGATAAACTCCTTAATTCAAGTTAGATAAATGTAATTTTTCTAACCTTATAATAGACCAAATAACATTATACGATGTTTTAAGTAATTGATTATATTGCATTTCATTATAATTAATAATCTTACTTATGATTTACGGTACTCTTCTGATTTTGTCCTATGTACTAAGTTAGCTATGCTCGCATCTTTATAAATTCTTTTAAAGGTGACGAGTGAAAATGCAAGATGTGCAGATATTAACACCCTCAGGTTAATGTGCAATTGGCTGGGAAAGTGAGGGAAAAAGAATCCATTGAATTTAAGCTTTTTACTTTTCTTTTTTGTTTTGAGGAAACTACTTGGGAATTCTCTATTATACCCACTAGTTTCTTATCTTATTATAAATATACTTTAAAATCTATGGCTTTTGTGAACTCTTAGTGTAAATTATGAGTTTATATGAGAAATGTTTATATAAGCACTGTTGTATTATCAAACAACAGGTCAACTTGAACGGGTATTTTTGAAAAGTTATACTACATGTTGATCATGAATAGGTATCAAACTGGACGCTTTAAGTTGGTTAAATTATATACGTCTTGTGTAAACTATATCTATGATAACAGCTATGAGGCTAGTTTATATTTTAAATTAGTTTACACGATAGGATTATTACGGCTTCCTTTGTTCGGAATGTGACATATATATTCCCTTTCTTTTTTTTTTTCCTTTTAACTATTAGTTTGTAATGTAAAGGGGTACCATTGATTTCTTATGAGAGTAAAAATTCAACTAGCATAACACCTTATTGATAGAATATAGTTTAGGCAAATTTAACTCATATTGATCATGATGATGCCCTTTTTTTTTTTTTTTTGCAATTTTTCTAAGTATTGGTTATATTGACTTTGTCCTCTAAGAAGAAAAAAAAAAATGAAGACTAATCCAAATCAAAACATGGAAGAAGTAAAGAAGAAGGACGTACTAATTCATCAATATAAATGTCCGCCACCCATCCTTTGTCTTGGGATAAGTGGTTGGACGAGACCACTTTTGAAGACATGTGTAAGTCCCACAACCAGTCACTTAGGGTTTCAATCGGCTGAAAGATCCGATCGAGTCTAAATTATAAATAAAACCAGAAATAGTAGTAAAAATGATCCTGTAAGTTCGAATTTAAGAAAATAAGTAATAAAATAAAATAATATAAAAATTTCAAATTTTAAGTTTATAACTCGTTATTTATCGAAAATACATAAAATGCATTTCGATAATTAATGAATCGCTAGAGATAAATTATATGTATACTAAAAATTATATAATGACCTAAATAATATTTAGGAATATTTATTTGTACTATATATGAATTTATATATAGGTAGAAATACGTGTAATTACTTAAAATAAGCGAAATGTGCTAAAATAATACTGAATAATTAAAAAAATTCATAATTAATTAAGAAAAAATAAAAAAAATACGGAACTATCCAGATTTAGGTCGTGGCAGCTGTGGAAAATAAGAAAAAAATTATCCAATTAAATTAGAACAATACAAAAGTTAAATTAGAAGAAGATAAGGTAATTGTCTAATTAAATTAATGCACATTAATTTCCCTAAAGCTCTATAAATACTCCAAATTTTTTAGAAGCTCATTTTGGATGCAGGAAGTTTAAAAAAATAGAGAGAGGCGAAATTGAGAGAAAATTAAGGTTTTACAAAAATTTAAGAAAAATCTGTATAGTTGGGGCTTATAAGGAGAACCCAGACCTAACGAGCAACTGGGAGTGGATGGTTACCACCATCACACGGTGGTGGTGGTAGCGGCTATGTGGGACAACACACCCATAGCCACTGACAGTGGCCGGAGCCACCCAAATCGGTAACTTTGATTTCCAGCTTGATTTTGTGTAATTTTGTAAAAATAGTAAATATTCTTAGAAAATTATGAATTTTTTTATTTTGAAATATTTTTGTATGCATTTTTTAGGAAAAATATTATTTTGATGAAAATATGTCCCGTGATATATGATCCTTAAGAAATCATGCAAAACCGAGTATGTTTCGGTTTAGAAATAAATGACCTTAAGAGTATAGTTTTGAGCCCAAAATTTTTGTGTAGACTATTTAGATGATATAGAACAGTGCTATGGAGCCATTTTCAAAAATTAATTTTCAAAATTTTTAGATAATTTTTAGGCCTTAAAATGAGGCATAAAATGGGTAATTTAGGGTTAATTAAGTAATTAAATAGTTAATTACTAATTTAGTGAGTAATTATATGTTTTAGGATGTTGAAATCTAATGAAGTATAATACTTGTAGCATTTAGGGTGTTATATGTAATTATTAGGTTAATTATGTAGTAAATAAGTAATAGAGAAAAATAGTAAATTTTAAGTTAATTTTGTAAATTAGGGTAATTAGGTGTAAAATCTGATTTATGATGAATTTAGATATTTTGAAATGATAATTGATGTTGGGAGATGGTAATAGAGTAATAAAAATATTAGATGTGTATTATGTACATAGTAAGTAATAGTACATAATACACAATTATTAGAAATATAATAAATAGAAGATATTACAATAAAACTTGATATTATGATAATAATAAAAATATATAATAAATCTGATAGAAAACTTAAATTGATGTAATTATATGAAAATGTAAAAATTTCTCACATCAGGAGTAAATTCGGTACACTAATATAGATTTAAGTGTATCGGGTGGAATAAAATACTGATTAGGGGTAGTGATGGTATTTAAGATATCAAGAAGTAACGTGATTAATTTCATATTATGAATTAAAACGAATTTCTAGGGTTTGAGTATAAAACAGTACTTCGAAATCGAATTAGAACCTAATTTAAAAATCGATACGGAAACTGAACCTGAACCTAACCCCAAACCTAGAATAATTATAAAAAATTTGAGAACCTAGATAACTGGATAAAATCAACTTATAATAGTTATATAAAAAACTGAAACCACGTTTGTGTTATAAGGATGATCGACAATGGCCTGAGCAAGTTGGACCTCGAGTGAGCGAGTGAGGAGTCCAGGTAACTTGGGATTAATACGTTGCTATATTTTGGAGGCTTGAGATTATATTGGTTATGCTTGTTAGATAGTTGGTTATGTGCATGTGCTTGATTATGAGTGATGTTATGATTCTATTTATTGTTATGGCTTGTATTGTATGATTTGTATAAAATGATTGATCACCCTAAACTAGACCTAATCAAATATACGACCCATAATCATAATTGGACTTGCATGGCAACCCATTAGGGGAAACCTAAGATTCTCCAGCCAAATACCAATCCCTTCGAAAGGGATAGTGCAGGATTGCATAATGGTCCCTTCTTCATCCTTAGTCGAATTAAGTGACAGGATAGGAGGTCGTGGCGAGGGTGAAGTCAATGGTTCGAAAGTAGTCACAGGAGGAGCGATATCTCCATTACACAAGCTTAGGTTTGGTCATGAGCTGTTGCATTAACGACAACTCTTCAACTCGGATTAGAGCGGGCGCAATTTCTTTAATCTCACGACGGGCCGGATAACATCGTCCGATGGCATTTGCTTGAACATGCATTATACCTAATAAGTTTATTGATAACTTTGTTATGTTTATAGTATAGTTTTAAGTCCTCCATTTTAACTTACTGAGCTATAGTTGCTTACATCCCCATAGATATCATGCAAGTGCTAGCTAAGAAACGGCATACAACTACTCTGAAGCTAGCAACTGTTGGATCCTGGAGAGTGAGGAAAAACATTTGTAGAACAAACGTATATTTTTAAGGTCTAAGCTTTTATTTTAGAATTTTTCATTTTTGAATAATGTAATAATTAGGAAATATATTACGGTGAAATATTGTAAACATTAATTGTAATAACTGAATTGCAATGTATATATATATATATATATTCTCACTTTTTTAAGTAAACGATTTATTTAAATTACAAACTGTATACTTCAAAATGGGTTAATCATGGACGCCTTGTATAGATCAGGTCTAGGATAGCAGTTGTAAGGCTAACTTCTATCTTAAAATGGTTTATATGGCGGGGCTGTTATGACTCTACCACTTCAGGGTGTGACAACATGTTTTGAGACAAAGCCAAGCGTTGAGAAGCCTACGCAACACCTTACACTAATGATGGTCTCCAGTTTATCAAACATAAGCCTTGTGCCGATTCTAAAGATACCATTAAGGGAGATTTAGTGTTGTGCTTTAGAAACAAGAGGAGAGAGCTATCTCTCTCTAATACCTAATTTGCATTCCTGAAGGAACCATCATCAGGATGGGATGGTTGGGTAACATATATTACGAAGAAGCCAAAGTACGTGACTCTTTTGAAGAAGGCAAAAGTCCTCCATACTATCACCACCTCTGCTCAATTGTGGTTCCCACAAATGAGGGAAATGGAAGTATAGTGGGCAATTATTTCCTATTGGAGTATTTAAACATTTATCACTTCGTGGGGGGAGATAACTCTAATATTAGAAGACATAACTATACTTGTAGATACTTAATTTTTACCCTCTTTATTTTATTTTTATTTTATTTCTTCAATAGTACCTAAATTAGGAAAAACACAAAAAAAATAGGAAATTAAAGAAAACCTAAAAAAACAAAGAAATTTAGAAAAAGCAAGAATTTTAGAATAATACAAAAATAAGAAAAAAGCACAAAAAATTAAGAAATTTGGAAAAATATCAAAAATAGGAAATTTAGAAAGAAAACTAAAAAAAACACTAATAAGAAATTTAGAAAATAAAATTTGAAAAACGGTTAGAAAATAAAAAAATTATAAGAAATAGAAAAGTTGAAAAATATAAGATTTAATTTAGCAAATAACTTTTTATTAGGATATATTTTTATTTTTGAAATAAGTTTAGAAGTTAAGTCGTTGAACTTGAGCTTAGATTTAGCCTAGATTGACTAAGTTCATATGTACAATTTAATTGCGTATATGAACAAGGCACAGACTAACGGCTTAACAATTAAACGTATAAACTTAGTATTGGGATTTATCATTAGGTCTTGGGTTCGAATTTTAGAGGGGGCATATAAGGTTTTTTTTTTCTATTTTTTATCACATCTAGAACTACCACGTGTTAAGATCTGATTATGCCATGTAACTTAACACGTTGCAGATTGGGATTGGACGATGTACTGGTGTGGTGCCACTAGCATGTTTTCAATTGTCATGTATCATTTAATGACACATGGCAAGTTGGGGTTAGTCAGGTTAGTTGACGTAGTGCCACATTAGCTGATTTTCTTTCTCTTTCCTTTTTTTTTCCCTCGATTTCCTCCAGTTTCCTTAGGTCTTCCCGCATTTTCCTTTTCGAACAGTGCACTTTATGGGTAGATTTGATCCCTTTTTCATTACAATTTCATCAAATTAGTGATGAAATTGTAGAGCATACATGGCCTAGTATTAATAGCGATTAAGAACACGTTCAAATTCATATATTAACACAGCCAAACCAAGCTCTAAAATTTAGAAAAAAACTGTAATTTCGGCCATTTGCATTCAAGTCTGATTTGAGCTTTCCATAGCTTTTAGGTTTAATTTGTGTATAAAATAGGTGTTAAGGGAGCTCATTCGACATCTAAAACTACAACAAGTTATAGAGTCAAAGCACAAACACACACTCTCTCTTCTTGATCTCTCTCTCTACCAAGCTCTCTCACTCTTCGAGTCTCTCTCTTTTGAGCCCACTTCTATGGGTGAGTATCCTAAAATCGCTCTCCATACCACCAGATTCCTAACCTGGCTACCCTTAACTGTTGCCGTGCCTACTAGTGGCATTACCAAACCACCGCCGCTAAACCTTAACCACCATACTTCCCCCTTTCTCGAACCACCATCTCCACCACTACTCGAACCAAATCAACCCCACCACGATACTCTTTGATCTCCTTAACCCCAAAATTAATCACCTTCTTATACACAGCAACCCATAAACGATTGAACCACCACCACCACCCACAATTGACTTCTAAAACCCTACCAAACGAGCTCCAAACACTAAGATATTGAGCCTACCCCCCTATCCTTAATCCGAAACACATAAATCTATTCTCAACTACGAAAAATTCAGTTTGAATCACCTTGAATTGACCATACCAAACTGCTATCGAAGAAAAACTCAATCCAGCTTGAATCCAGTGGGGACAACCCGACCTAAACTTGCGTGACCAAACTTGACAACTCGAGACCGACCTAAAGTCCAAACCACTACCTGAATCTACTTACTGACCTACAACCAGATCCATGCCCACTTCCTGGTTTGATTCTCTTTGAATTTTTATTTTATTTTATTTATTTATCTATTATTGTTATTCATTATTTGTAATATGTAATCAAATGTAAATGTAATAAAAGAAAAAAAAAAGGAAAGAAAAAGAGAAGAAAAGAAAGAACGGGAAAAAAAAAGAAAAAGAAAAAGTAGCTTATTTAGTCATTTATTTATTTTAGTTTAATAAAAATAAATAGAATAAATAAAAAATAATAAAAATAAAAATAAATAAGTAAATAGAAAGAATAAAAATTATTATTTCTTTTTGTCACTTAGAAAATTGATTTGTCAAAAAATAAAAACAAATGGACCCTTTTTAAAGGTTAGGATATTTAAAAATTCTCCAAATAAAGAGTTCCAATTTATAACCCTTTTTTAGAAATTTTTCTTAAATAAACTAAATTGAATAAAATGTAAATTTGGTATGTTTTCCAATTAAAATCAACATCACCCACTAAATTTTACAAAAAAAAAAAAAAACTACATACGTTTGATCTTGAATAGTGATTATATAAACACTTACGGGGTAATGATAAAAATAAAAAAAAAATCTAATTTTCCTTTTTAGTTTAAATTACTTAGGTGGTTTGACTAGAAGTAATTAATAATTGAGTTTTGTCTTTTAAAATTAAAATGTAATTTTTAAGATTAAGGTTAAATTTGGAAAATAATACCCATAAGGGTTTAAAAATCATAACTGCCAAGTTGAGATCCAGATCTCTTGTTTTAAAACCGTTTTATAAAAATTAGTTTTTATCGAAAGATCAGTAGTTAAGTTATAAACAATACCAGATTGGTTATAACTTAACCTTTTTTCCTGATTTTTGTCGAATGGCAACTCTAAGACGTTTTCAACGTATAAAAAAAAAAATTTCTTTAGTCGAGGATTAATATTGAACGAGTAAAGGTTCAATGTTAATTGGTTCAAAGGAAATCTAATTTTATATATATATATAAAAAAAAAAACTGAAAGTGTGAAAAAACAGGCTCGACAGTACTGTTGAATCTGCATAGTCTTAGACGAGCTAACCTTGCTACCACGATAACCTTTCATAAAGAGCATAACTTTTAGACATCCTTAATGGGTGCTTTGAAAGCTACTCACAATAAGAATAAGAAATCATGTTTTACCTCTTGGCTTACTTATTTCTTTGAGGACCAAAGGAAGGACAAGAATCAGGTGCTAAGCCCAAGTTACAGGAAATAGTAAGTATCTTCATATTCTTTTTTTTTTCCTCTCTTCTTCTCTTTCTTTCTTTTTTTTTTTTTAATTTAAGTATTGTAGTTATGTCTTCTACTCATATGTTTTCTTTCCTATCTCTATAGGTATGAACTTTTCGCTTTCATTATGTTCTGGCTTTCCCTATTTATATTCTTCGGAAGGCTTAAGGAAGCATCGGTTTATGAATCTTCCTCTTAGCTATACGCATTGCCTAGGATGAGTGATTCACTTTAAGTTCTCTCTACTTGGGTTCACTTTAACAATGCTTGGACCTATATCACTATGCTTCCATACACTCAAAAGGTCGATATGTGATCATTTCACATGTAGACCTAATGTTTCTTCAACTTTTCTTTTGCAAGTAGTTTCGAAGACATTTCACTCCTCCAATTGCCTAAGACCAACCTAGCCTTGCTCTTTCTAGAGTATAGGCTTGGGTTAAGGGATCAATTGATTAGCTACTCCTGCAGCTCATTAACATTGAGGGTGAATTCACATTTTGTCCTTATGTCAAGTAAATTGTAGGATATGAAGATAGTATCGAACTTTATCCTCCTAGATCAAAGGGTGAGGTTACCTTAGTGGAAAATTGAGAAAATATTCTCAATTCTCAAGTCAAGTTCCTCTTATGGTGTATTCTAAGGAACTTGCCTTCCCTTTTTGACAATAAAAACTCAGCTGGTTACTTTTTAGAGTGAAGAGTCATGGTGTACTCTCCCCATTGAGTTGCACGTTAACTTAGTTTTGACTAAGGAGTGCCTTGCTTAATTATAGCAATTGAGAGTTTTGAATCTCATTGCCAATTACTATGTTCAAACGATTTTAAGAAGATTCACCTTAGAAAGCGACAACTATTCTTTCCTTCTATTGGTCACTCTGGGGCTGCTTCCCTTGGATGACTGATACATTAGACAAATTGCTTAAATGCGTTCCATGCTTATGCTTTTGTGTCAATAGGTGATACACTTCATGTACCTACTATGTATTGTTACAAATTCTTTTTTAAACTCCTAAAGCCTAAGTCTCAAGGTGTTGGAGATGCCTGAGGAGCTATCACTAAATGATTAGAATGTCTTAGTGGGACAACAAGGGTGAAACCTTCTTTAAAGTCTAAGAGTAACCACCCCTTGCCTCCACTAGTGAATTTGAGACAAACCAAGGGAGCATTTATCCAGGAGGTAACCTTATTAGATGCATCTTATTATTTTTTATATGTATAATTTTCTCCTTTTGTATTCATTCCTCTAACTTTATTTCTTTGTTCTTGCAGGTTGAGATGGGCTCTCTTCTTATAGTTAGCAAGAAGGAGAATGCTACTGTCTTGAGTTTTAGGGCTCATCCAAACAATCCTGCTACACCAGTGGTAGCTTCAGATAAAGACAATGATGATGAGGACTTGGTAGATTGTGGTGAATCTTTAGACTAATATGGAGATGCTGGTGATGATGATAGTAGATTTGAAGAGCTGATTGATTCCTTAAAGCACAAGACATCACTTCCTCAGTTAAAGAGGCAGGTGATGGCAAGACTTATGCAAATGTACTACTATAGTCAAAGACTTATGGAGGTGAACTATATGCAACACTTGCTATTGTCTTTCTACTCTTAGTTACTAACTTGTCTTGTAGAAACATGGTAGCAACTCCAAAAGCCATCCTGGAGGCGACAATATCTTCTCATGGATTTGATGTTCCTTCTCATCTATTGGAACCATTGGAGAGACTTTATGCTATGGACAAAGATTTTTGGGGCGAATCTCCTATTTTGGGGATAGAGTTGGCTAATACCATGATGAAAATGTTGGGGGAGGCTGCATTATTGCTTAGGAAGTCTTGGAGGTATTTTTCAGATGATAAGCTACAACAATTGATTAGTTGTGTTGAAGGCACTCATCTTCTAAAATTTAAGGTTGGTAGCTTAGAGCCTATTGTTGCAAAAACTAAGAGGTTACTAAGTTATAATGTTGCTATGAGAAGTCAAGGAGAGCTAGCGGCGAGGATTTAAGCCTTACAAGGTGCTATTGAGGAGATAGACCATGAAGCAAAAGATTTATTAGGCGATATGGACCTTGAGTCCATAATAGGTCTAGATTGCAACTCTTAGTGGAGTTTAGCTATATTTATTTGTTTTGCTGGTGTTCATTCTTCCTTTTTTTTGATATTTAAGTTATTGTCACCACTTTGTAATAAAACCTGCTTATTGAATGAAATTTAATTGCTTTCCTCTTGTCCTTTTTTTTTTCAATTGCTTACTTGTATCTAATAATAAGGCATCTTAGCTCAAGGGCACTTATGCCATTTAAACTTTCAAGGTCATTATGCACTTTAAGAAGGGATGCCTTACTTAGTAGCGATAGTATAAAAGAAATGCCATAATAGTAGGATTGCTTCTTATGGCTTGTGAAGCCTAGAACATAGCGTCATGCATTAGAGGGATGCTCTCACTTGCTAGTGACAATAAGTTGAGCACACAAGATAAAATAGTTGATCGTGCTTAAGTAGTAATAGTAACACGTGCCAATTGTATAAGTATTAGTGGTTAAGAGCGAATTTCCCAATACTTAACCTTGTATCACTTTCTCTTTACTTATTTATTCATTAGCCTGATGCGCTAAGGAGACATATCTTTAACTTTGTAGCAAGAAGGAGACAATAATAGAATAAATAATTAAAAGTGTATGCTAAGGAGCTAAATCTCTAACTTGTAGCAATAACAAGAAAGGGAATACAAAGAGATATAGTAATGCAAGTTGAATGTTTCATTCATGTGAATTGCAAATACATTTTTTAATTTGCAAATGAAACTTCTTAATGTATTGAAAGTTAATAGGAGGGGTTATTGCATCAATTTTCGAATTAAGGAGCTTACAGTAGCCGTTGTCATGGACATCATGAATTATGAAAGGGCCTTCCCACTTTGGTTCAAACTTTGGTGCTGTTTTACCTCATTACACATGCTCTGCTACATGAAGTACAATGTCACCTTGCTGAAAAGATCTTTTTTTAGCTAGGCAATCATAGGCAATGTTAAGTCGCCGATGGTAATTAGCAAGGTTGCACTTGGTAATATCTTGTCTTTCTTCTGAAGCTTCAAGATCTAATATACCTAAGGTGACAGGTTTCAATTTAGCATTGAGAGTTAAGTGTGCAAAAGGAACAAAAATTTCAATATGTATCATTGTTTCAGACCTATATACTAAAGAGAAATATGTTACTTGAGTAAGACCCCTCTTGGAAGTCTTATAAGCGTATAATGCTAGTGACAACTTGCCATGCCACTTTTTATAATTTTCTTGAACCATCTGACTAAGCACCTTTAGGAGAGTTTTATTTATTGCCTCTACTTAGCCATTTCCCTTTGAGTAGTATGGCATAGACTTTATGTGATCGATATTATAAGAAGCTAGCAGCTGTTGTACATATGTGTTGATGAAGGGAGTATCATTACTTGAAAGGACATGCTTTAGGATTCTAAAGCGGCAAATGATATGTTTCTACATAAAATTTGCTAATACAGGTACTATTGCTTTCTTAAGGGGATTGCCTCAACTTATTTGGTGAAGCATTCAGCTCGACCAAGATCCATATGCATCCCCTAGATGGTAGATATATTAAACTAACTAAGTGAAATTGCCACATATGGAATGGCCATGGAGTAGTTGGGCTATGTAATATAACAACGGGAGCATAGATTGCATCATTGTATTGTTGGCATGCGATATACTTCCTAACAGAATTGAATGCATCATTCTCCATAGTAGACCAATAATGCCCCATATAAAGCAAGTGGTGATACAACTTCCTTCCCCCTTGATGTTCTCCACTATCTTCAGAGTGCGCTTTAGACAATATAGTTTTTGTTTTAGGAAGTGCCATACTTCGAAGAGGCTTTCCTATGAATGATACCCTATACAACTCACCCTTATGTATAAGATACTTTCTTGCTTTATGCTTTATAACCCAACATATGTGTTGTTTGTACGTAAAACATTATTTTTCAAGTAATTAATGTAAGGGTGCCTCTAATCATTTACACTTGCTACAAAGTTGCATTCTCCCTAGTTAGAAAGTTCAACACACTTTAGGTAACTCATTTGTAGCTAGGATGTATCTTTAAACATTGTTGGCCAGTAATACCTTGCGTGCTAAATACAGTGATACAAGGGTAACCCTTCCTCTTCGCACCAGATCTTATGGTATTTATTTAACTTTAAACGAGCTTATTTTACAGAAATACATTAGGACAAGATGCCTTCTGGTCCTTTAAAATTCAATATACCGTTAATATAAGTAAGGTTCTTCAAGGTTGTCACAGAAGCTGCATTTAGATGTGCTAATTGTGCCTTGATAGGAGTGTGTTAGTTGTCTTGTACTTCTTTATCTTCATCTACTAATTGTAGAGCTTTGCATGGAATGGATTTCTTAGTAACTTGGATATTCCAATTATTATCTATAGTTTGAATGGGAACTTTGGAAGCTAATGTTGCGAGGGCATCTGCATAGCAATTAATAAACTATTTGGTATGCTCGTACATCACCGAATTGAACTTGCCAACCCAAGATTACATTATAACCCCATAAGACGCTAATGCTGATTCTTTGAGAGTGAATTTACCATTAGCTTGCTTGATAATCAGGTTTGGGTTATTACAAATACATAGGTTAGATACCCTAGTGTTTTGAGCAGAAATGAGTCTAAGTAGAAGAGCTTGATACTATACCTCATTATTAGTATAGGGGAAGTTTAACTTGAAAGCCAAAGATATCTCTTAGCCTTCAAGAGATGTCAAGGTCACCCTAACTCTTTCTCCAGTGTTACTGTAAGAGCCATTAAATTGCACCTGCCATTATCCCTTTGATTCTACTCTCATAGAGTCCATATGGAACTCTATAAGGACCATATCTATGGCGGGAACTCCATGTATCATAGGAAACTGAGCCAAGAGGTCTGCTAAAGCTTGAGACTTAATAGCCTTAAGTGGCATGATTGCAATATCAAACCTTGATAAGAGGAGCAACCATTCCTAAAAAAGCTAGTTGTGACAATAAGTACTTCAATCGATCTAAGTGAATGATAAGATTAATCTTATGAGCTGGAAAGTAATGGTACAACTTCTGCATGGCAAATACCAATGCAAGGCATTACTTCTTGATATGCATGAACTTTAAAAAGTGCAATTTATAGAAGTAAGTATATTAGGTCGTGTATGTAGTAATGAAAAAAAACCTGGTGAGATTAGGTTGTATCCATAGGGATAGGAAACTAATTACTAGATTATATTAATTCCCTTTTTAACTAGGCGATTAAAATGAGATGTTTAAATAAATTAAAATAAAAAGAAATAAATTAACTAAAATATGAAAGTAATAAAGGGCGAAGTTTACTAAGTCAATTGTATGGGATTTCGATTACTTTATCATCTAATCAATTAACATATGTTTCTAAAATATGTTAAGACTAAGTAGTTAGTTTTTAATTAAATTTATGAGGACTCACTTCCCTTTCGGGTCGCTATTGTCCTAACTGTAGCATAAACGCCTCTTTCAAGTAATTTATCTAAAATTTTTAGTTAAGTAATAAATTTCTTTCACAAATATTACTACTTTAATTACTATTAAAATTTATGCATATTTCTATGTCATAAAGATTAATATTAATCGCATTAAGTATGTGAATCTTAAAATTAATCTAAAGAGCATGTGTCCATGACAACAATTAAATTAATTTTAGTTCGATTTCATACGAACCATCCATTCTCTTTAGAGTTTTTTAGGTTCTATTCACAAAAGTACTATTAGGTAGACAATAAAATCATGAATCTTGAAAACATGATAATTAAAAGTTACAACTAATTAAATAGTAACATACAGTAAAATCATATATTAATCAAACCATTGAGCATGTCAAAATTCCATAATATAAATTTAGTTCATAGCAATTATAAAAGTTACATAAGAAAATTCAAAAAACATGGTAATATATTTAGAGCAAAGGAATATAAGAACTTGAATAAATTCTTTGCGCATAAGTTCGTCTTCTATTCCTGTAAATTTCTAAATCTCTCTATAACTTCTTATCTCCAGCTCTCTTCAACTTTGTTTGAAACTCTCCTTCACAGCTACTTTCAGTATAAAATTTCTCTATCCTCCCCCTCAAGCTCTTGTTCCTTTAGCTTTTTTATTCATGTCCCCTTTACTCATTTCTTTGGTTCAGTATCTAATATTTTCTAACACATGATAATTTCTTGACCGCATCTACTTTTTGTGTCGCAAGTTTCTGGTCAATGCATAGGTTGTGGAGCAATTTTTCTAATTGAAGATAAAGAGAGCCTATGTTGACCCACATGATTACTAATAGAAATTGGATTAACTTGTGGCTTAAAATCTTTGACATGAAGAAATGAAGATGAATTGAGGTTTAACTTTGGTGTCTTTATGAAATGGAGTGAGGGTCCCATACATTAAAGATCATATGTACATTGCAAATTGAACCTCCTCTCTCTAGACGTAGATCTTCTAAATGAAAAACTATAAGTCACATAAGTCAACACCTTGGAAATGAAATAATAATGGAAAATCCATAAAAGAATTGCAAAATGCAAATAAGCTTGATGGTTTGGTCTGATCATGGCAACGCTTGGAGAAATTAAATTCATTTAGTGCAGTACATCTTTAACTTGTAATTCTAGGCTTCGGCTCCTCTTATATTCTTGTACTTATTATAGACTGTATATATATTTTTTGGTTTAGCATATTTTTCCTATTAAAAATATAAATATTTAAATGGTTTATAATCGAAAATATATATAATAGTACAATATAAACCATTTAAACCCAAACTTAAATCATTTTTCACCAATTTATTATATTGACCTAACTAACGTATAACTTAATATTTTTCTATTAATAAAACAATAAAGCACTATAAGTTACACAAAATTGTGATATTTAAAAGAGAATAAGTGTATAAAAATACAGACTTATCACTTCTCGAAAGCTGAGTATTTCATCTCACTTCCTTTGAGCTTAGAGGGATCAACTTAGGTAGTAGACTAGTTGCTTAATGCCATCTAATTCTTATGCTAGCAAAGCTTCGATTAACTTATTAGTAGCTATTAAATAAAGGATCATTGGTAGTCCTTTAACTAGCATTGTCATTGTCAGCGGTGAGATGAGTATCTCCTTGATCTTTTGTATAGCTTCCTCTTGGGGTTACCTCCATTCAAATGGGGTTCCCTTCTTAATAAACTATTGTAAGGGATGAGAAAATTTTACTAATGTGGGAATAAATCACCTAATATAGGAGACTTTTTCTATGAAGGTCTTTAATTCCTTTAGATTAGTAGGCAAAGGCATAGATTATATGGCTTGTACCTTTGTTGGATCCATATTGATTCCTTTTCTATGAACAACGAATCCATGGAATTTCCTAGAAACTACCATGAAGACACACTTTAAGTTATTCATGTGCAATTTATACAATTGACATCATTCAAAGGCCTTCCTTGAGTGAGTCAAGTGATCAAGTGCTCGTTTTGACTTGATGACTATGTCATCAACATAGTCTTCTGTGAAGTTATACATCATGTTATTGAATATGGTAGTCATTGCCCTCTGATAAGTAACTCTTGCATTCTTGAGCCTAAATGGCATGATGATGTAATGGAAGTTTCCTACTGGTGTTTTAAAAGCAGTGCATTTAGCATCTGCAGCAACTATCTTTATTTGATTGCAGTCACCGAAGCCATCCATGATTGAGAATAATTTATGTCCAGCTGTAGTATCTACCAATGTGTTGATATTCGGCAATTGAAAATCATCTTTTAGGCAACCCTTACTAAGATCGTGGAAGTCGATGCAAACATGGATTGTCCATTCTTCTTTTTCATTAGCATAATATTGGTTAACTAGGTAGGGTGTTCAATCGGCTTAATGAAGTTGGCTTAGAGTAACTTTTCAATCTCTTTTTCTTATTTGTACTTCAATTTTAGGGAAAAAGATTCACTGCCCTTACTTTACTTGCTTAACCCTAGGTGCGGTATTCAATCTATGCACTACTAGACTAGGGTTCAATCCTTGCATTTCATCGTATATCTAAGTAAACACTTCCTTGTATTCCTTCAACAATTCTACTAAGTGAACCTTAATCTCTTGCAACAGATTCTTGTTAATGAAGATAGGTCATGGAGACTCTCCTGGTTCTACAAGGTCCACTTCTTCAATCTCTTTAACTTAAGGTTTCATTTAGTCTTGCATTTTAGGAGGGGTAGGCTGGCTTTCTTGTACTGATATGGGATCTAAGGAAGATAAAAAAAAAAAAAAAGCCTCATTGGATCGTGAAGATCGTCATAAGTAATATACCCTTTGCCTATTAGTTATGACAAAACTTTCTATGTTTAGCTTTTCTTTACTTCTTCTTGCCCCCACAAGAGCCTTACATTGTCTTATTTTGCTTTTATTTATCCTGGTTTCCTCCTAAGTGGACAATGGTGTGCTGAAGAGTTTGGCAATATCAGTCTCTCCATCTTCAGTATACTCATTGAAGAACCCTGTGTTAGTAAGGTAAGATTAGTTATGCTCAAATGGATTCTTTGTAGTTGGAATAAAGATATCTTTTCCCTTGCAATGGCCCTTAATGCACCGATACCATGTTGAGGGTATGAGGTTGTGATCTTATAGCCACTTACTCCGAGCAAGAAGATGGTAGGATAAGGGCGCGTTGATCACGTGGAGCCTTATATGGGTCTAACTTTAAAGTCTACATTAACATACCTGATTGTGTCTGTAGTTGCTTTACTAGGCATTGGTTATCTATTCTTATAGCCTTGAATGTAGACATTGACATAACACTTATAGAAAAGATGTTGTCTATGAATGTCCTCTTAATGGAATGCTCATTAAGCATACTTTCTACATAAAGAGGATGATTGTGGTAAGGGCTCTTTACGTACATGATTGTGCCAATAAAGAGTATCACATTCTCATATACGTTGGCCATTCTTCGTACTGGTTGCATTGCATTGTACTATCCATATTGTCTCTTAGAGATTTAGGTAAGTGCAATAACTATTGCAAGCCGCTTGTCTTCATCAAATCTTAATAAATAAAAGAAATTCCTAAAATTGGAAGTCTTCATTAAAGCGACAACCTTTGGTAGGTATGATTCTTGATCGATTTCTGCTGCTGCTTCTTTCTCGTCATGTATCTCAGCCTATTGCATATCTCTCTCTTCTTATCTTGGATCACGACTAACAACATTCGTGGTACCCTATTAGATGTTGTGTGTCGGGAGTGGATTACTGTGTACATTGTTATTCTTCATTACAAGTTCCCCATTACAAACCTCATTATTAAAATGTCTTCTTTAGTGTCTAATACTTTTTAGTAGGATGACCTATAGTCTTATGATATCTCCAGAACTTTAGGTCATTCTTTTCATTTGCAGTTGGTCAACACTTTACTCTTGGAAGCTTTATGTTCCCATCTCAAAGCCATTGGTCAAGTACAACATGTACCTTTCCCCATCGAATACGGGAATAAGAGAGTTGATGTATGTCAAGCATGAATTTTTCCAATTTATATTATTTTTCTTAACTTGATTAATATTATACCTTAACCCATTTAATACTAATAATCGACAAAGAGTTAAGAAAAACTTGGTTTTCTATTTTGAAAGGTTAGGAGTCTTTACCCGATTGAGGTTAGGAAAAGGGTTAGATTAAAATCAATTGAGTGGATTGATTTTAACTTAGACACTAGGTGGAAATCGATTTTAAAAAATAGTTTTTGAAGATTAGAGATTTGATTTCAAGGGTTAACCTATTAAACCTTTAACAGATATCACTTTCAACTTTCTGAATTTAAGTTTATTTTTCAAAATTCCCCACTAATAATATCTAATTCAAATTTATATGTAACTAAACAAATAAAACTATATCTACATAAAGAAAATTACAAAAGGGGAAAAGTAATTTTTTTTATAGATTTTATGTTGCCCCGTATGATTGGACTTCCGTAGTTTTTTCTAAAAAATTTTAGGTTTGTTGGTTTCTTTTACTTTTGAAAATGGATTATTTTACATTTTTAACCATTTAAATTTTATTTGAGAAAATTCTAGATGAGGATCCTAATTTTGGAGTTTTATTTTTAAAAAAAGCCTTAAAAATTTTAAAAGGGTTTATTATTATTTTTATTTATTTTAAAAGGAATAAAAAAGATTTCATAAGTGATAAAACTTGTTTGTTCATTTATTTTTCCAAGTATTTCAAATATTTTATTTAATAACTTTTCAAAATACTTTACAAAAGGAAAAAGGAAAACATTTTTAAAAAAAGAGTATATTTTTTATTTTTTTCCTTTTTCCTTATAATTTTTCTTTTTTTTTCATAATGAAGTACTAAAATAAATAAAAATATTAAAAAAAAAAACCTTAGCTTTGGAGTTAGGTCAATGCATGGGTCTATCTAAGGCAAGGGGTGGATAAGGTCAAATAGCGGGTCGTATCTAGGTCATCCAACTCACTCACATACGTTGCATGTGCTTCAAATGGGAAGACCATAGTAATCGTTAGGGAGGCTTTCCACAAGTGATTTTGGGGTTGTTTTTCAAGTGGGTAATAGGTGTTTCATGAGTATTATAGTGGTGATTGGGAATTTTGTGAAGGTATCATGGCGTTTGGAGCTAGTTTAATGGTAGTTCGCAACTTAGGTGACTGCGATGTTGGCATGTAGTACATGTGGTGGTGGCTTGAAGCAAGGGTGATGTTGGTTGGTGTTTTGAAGTGTGATGAATGTCATGGAGTGTTTGGTTTTGAGTGAAATGCGGTGGTTGTTGGCGTTTCACATAGCGGTCATGGTGATGAGGGTTTCACGAGGGGGCTTATTGGTCGTGGTGATGGAGGCTATGGTAGAGCTTATGAAGGATTGGTTTGAAGGTGTATAGCAAGGGAAACACTACTCTAGTGGTGGTTTGTTTCAAAAACAGAGAAAGAGAGGCTTAGAAAGAGAATGTGAGTTCTTTGGCTAAGAACCCTTAGAGTAAGAAAGCTCAAATATGAGTTTAGGGAAAATGATTCGAGTGATTGTTATGCTCTAGAAGTATTCCTAATGTCCCATTTTATATTGCTTAAGGTTGAATCAAGCTTGGGAAGTCAAAGAATACATTGAGTTTCAAAGACCAACATTGACGGGTTTTGACTGAGTTAAGTCCAAAATTGAAAAACAGTGGCTGTAATTCGAGTGAAATCATCGGTTAAAATGAGTTATAAAGGTCTGATATTACTAAAAAAAAAAAAAACGAAGGAAGCTTCAAAATTCATTGCTAAGCTTAAATTAAGCATGGAGTTAATGTCACAAGTCCGAGTTTTCTTTCAAGTTTGAAGATACATTTGACTAATTAAATGACTGAAATAACTTGCAAAGGGAAGATTTTGAAAAAAGGCCAAGAAGTAGGTTGTCTAAAGAGGGAAGTCACATGATCAGCCAATAGAAGGTTGATACGTATCCAATTTAGTAGAAAATGATAAAAAGTGCAATCTGCCTCAAATGAGATTTGAACCCTTGATTTATCAAAGAATGGATGCGTGCCTTAACCACTGTATCAATGGATATTTTCTTACCATGTTGTCTAAATAAAATGCTTATATTATTTTAAAAACGACTTGGATTAATTTCAAATGGTAAAATCGGTTCGAGCTGAATTTAAGCCCATTTGACTAATTCTTGATAAATTAAAAATGCAAGGCTTTCCTGAAGCAAGCTTAGTACAAGTATGTTAAATTTGAACCCAATTTATCAGTTTTATGAGCTCTAATTTAGTTAATTTGAGAACTGATTTTTTTGTAAACCAATCAATTTAAGTCCAATTGAGGCATTATTTAAAACCATAATTAACTCAAATTGATTTCATTTTTATGATTCCAAAATATCTAAATTCAATCATGGTTTGAATATTAAAATTTTAGAAAAATTTAGTATTCTCAAATATAGCTCAAAGCTATTAAATTGTATATATACACTTTTGACCCTAAAACCGAGATAACCCATTCATGTAATGCAATGACCTTAAAAATGACCATAGAATCTTATTTATCCTAAAAGTTAATATATATATATATATATATTTTTAGTATTTCTAGATTTTTGTAATTTTCTAAATTTTCTTATTTTTTGTATTTTAAAATTTTTCGTGTTTTTCTGAATTATGACCCTTTTCTTTATTCTTCAAAAATACTAAAGCTATAGGGGGCAAAATGTGATGTTTACAATATAGATTTTCTTGAATTATCATTTCTTAGCTTTTTGTTGTCTTTAGAACTTTCACCTCAAGCTGAGCTAATGGATGTTGCTCGCTTCCTAAATTTCTTACCTTCTATCTGTTGGCGTGTAACGAAGTTATTGGTACTTCTTGCAGTTTTTATGAGTGCAGAGAAAGAACACAAGTTAAGGTTTTCCAAGTGAACGACATATTTAATGAATATTCTTTGAATGTAAATCTTCACCAATATCTTTTCATTACAGATGTCTTGGATGTTTAGGTTACGCTATTTGAAGTACTCTATGTAATCTATTAAGTCTTCCTTCGGATTTTGTTGTATTCTTCCCTTGTCCATAATTGTGACTCTTTTCTAAGTGGAGAAGAATTTCTCCAAGAAGAACTTGCATATTGTTTCTCATAAATCAAGTTATTTTGAGGAGAGGTTGACATATTAAGTATATGCTTTCGTTATTAGTGATTTGGAGAATTCTTTAAGCTTCAGGTCATCATCAAGCCTATAAAGCTCTAGGGTTTCTACTAATTTCAATAAGTATTCCTTGTCACTTCCTTCATGCCATTAAATAGCATGAATTTAGGACTTACATAGTCCTTAAGATATGACTTCGCTACAATGCATTGATGATATAAGAGTTTTAGCTCTAGTATTTTCATAGATGACCTGGCTTGTATTTTTTTCATATAAATGTTCAAGTCTTCCTTCATTATAAAGTAAGTCTTAGAGTAAAAGCTATAGATGTAGGTAACAGAGTAATAGCAACATTAGGATGGGAAGTAAATCCATCTAAGATTAAGATGATAGGATTAGATGGAGGAGCAGACATGTACGAGGATGAAGAGCTGCCTAACTAGACTCTTACATTCTCTTCGTAGGGGTTGGTTGTTATGTAAGTTCTTGTTGGGGTGGGGTTTCATCACCTCTTCTTTGATGGAGATCTTCCTCAATAGTTGGAGGATTAGTTGGTTGATTTAAGGAAGTGGTGCCTGGCCATACAACAATTACAGGATTTGGCATAGCCATACCTTGTTGCGCAAAAGTAGTGATAGCCATCCTACTAAGGATGAGTTGGAACATAGCTATGAATTAGTTTAAAGCCTTCGTAGCTTCCTATATTGCCTATATTGTTTGTATAGGATCCAAAGGAGTCTTAGGCATTGAATGGTCCTGGTTAGCGTTCTCAAGTAATGGGAATGGATTTTACTCAGTAAGCTTAGCATTAATGTTGGCTCTTGGGGATGTGGTATCAAATGTGCCAATTGTTCTCTTCTTAGTAGGTGTTATGTCTCTGCAATTACTCTTCCCTAGTGGAGTTGCTAAAATGTTGATGTAAGTTCAACTATATTAGTTATATGTGTGCTATGTGAATGATGCGTTATACGTGGCTTAAGAGAAGTGAAGTGGGAATGACACTTGGTGAGATGATTATGTGAGAATGGGGTAGAGAGGAGGAATATGTAATCTCAGTGTCTTAAATGTACAAGTGATAGAGAAGATAGCATTAGGGGATTTTAGGCATTCACCTTATAACTTAAGTGAATGAAATCAGTTCTTTACTTAAATTACTTATTTAATCTTAAAGAGTTGAGGTTTTATAAAGCATTATTATCTCTCTATTTTCTCTAAGAGTTCCAAGTGAGAAGAAAAGCTTGATATTTATAGACTATTAGACAAAATAACATCCATCCAATCATTTAAGTGATCAATGGATGAGATGAGGTTTTCTTAATTCATAGTTATTTTGAATGGGTTAGCTGACGAGCCCAAAGCCATTAGCTTTCCTTATGAGTGTATGAGCCTACCTGAAAAAAAGGTTGGATGCAGAGGACTAGTCCAACAATCTTTTTTCTGAACCTATAAAGTCAAATCTCCTTAAATCATCTTAATTATAAATTGGACTTTTTAGACCTTGCCACTTAACTCAAGGAATCAAGCTTAAATAAACAATGAATTAAGCCTAATACTTAGTATAACGATTTTCAGCCCTTTACATTAGCTTTGTTTGGTAGAAGGGTTTTAGAGTATCTTCTAAGATTTTATAAGAGCCCTATAACATTTTCATCCTATTGTTGAAACCTGTTTTGTGGGGTTCGGTGATCACAAAGCTCTTATAGGTATTAATATGGACTTTATATTTGTCTTATCTAGCTTCAATTGTATAAAATATTTTACTTTTGATTTTTTAAAGCATTGCAAGCAAATAGAGCAGAGAGCTTACCCTTTCTTTCTATTAGAGTCGCGAGCTTGTTGTAGTCGGTCGGTCCTAAAGGGAGAACCAATCATGCATGTACTATTCAATATCAAATTTCTGTAGTAGTAGTATAAGGATTCTTTCTCTCTATTATTGGCTTCAGACTAGAAAAATGAAAAGCCAACGGGCAGCCGGCGCCTTATATATAAATATATAACCAGGTCTGCGCGAAAAATATAGAAAAAGAATATACCGGAGAACTGACTTTTTCAAGAAAATATAGAATAGCAGGAATATTTAAATAGGTTTGATTATTTATCGGATCATAAAAACCTACTTTCCAAAGATCTCTTCCTTCTCTTCGCTTTTCTTTTTTATTTGAATTTATCCTTCTTTTCCATTCTTGTTTATTTTGATTAGACCACCGAGGCTTAAAACCAACCCTAGGTAAGACATAAAGTAGAACGAGATGATCGATCTATGCGAAGTTAAAAATCAATAGTAAGTAAAAGGATAATCTTCTTATTCTGTCGTAAACTCTTGACTACACCCTCCTCGGCTTTGTTACCCAGACACTCATCGTTCCAGAATAATTGACTTTCAACTCAAAGCATTCATGCAAGAAATGGTGCAAAAAGGATGGAGGAATTCTCGGCAGAGAATTTCTTGTCAACAGGAACACGGAACGGAGAGCAGCCCCTCTTTCGGTAAGGTGAAAAAAGGCCTCCACGGCGTTCTGGAGTTGACGATGAGAAACTTTCCTAGTCCTCATTCTTCTTTTCCCTACGACCTTCTTCGTCTGTTCAAGACTAGCAAGCCTCTCTTCTCAAACTAGACTAACGAAAAGAAGGAATTGGGATCATCGAGATCAATCCAGAAAGATGCGCTTCCTCCTGGATTCCCCCGGGTTCCGTACCATCCGGGGATTCCACCTTATTCCAAACATCTGCGGATCCAATCACGATCTTATAATAAGAACAAGAGATCTTTCTCGATCAATCCCCTTCCCTTGCCCCTCATTCTTCGAGAATTAGAAATTATTTCCTATTTTAATTAATTTTATTTAGAATTTTAATTATTAATATTAGTGATTTGATTGATTCAAAAATGGGGGCCCCTTTAACTGAGTGGTAGAGTAACGCCATGGTAACGCGTAAGTCATCGGTTCAAATCCGAAATGGAATGTAACGACGTAGGGATCCATATGTAAACATAGTATCTATTTAGATACGCTCGAATGACCCCTTCTCATAATGAGAATGTATAGAACCCTATTCCGGTCCGGTATGGAATGAAGAAACATATCAATTAGTAGAACCTTTGATAAAAAAAGGAGATGCTGTATATGAATCACTCACATATTCTTCTGAATTATATGTATCCGCGGGATTAATTTGGAAAACCAGTAAGGATATGCAAGAACAAACAATTTTTCTGGGAAACATTCCTTTATTTTAATTGAATTAAAGAATTCAAATTAAGTTGAAATTGATGAGAAAAATTCGTTTCCTTTTGAAAGGTTTCAGTTTCACTAATAAATATTTATTTTTTTATCCTTATATTTTCTTATTCTTTTCTTAATTTATTTTTTTGAATTTGAAAATTCAAATTGAAGGTGTTTCAACTGAGTGGGTTTTCGTTTAGGCCTTCTAAATGCGTTAAATGATAGTGCCTCACCTCTTGGGAAAGCCTGCAGCATCTTTTAATCCCAACTAAGAAAAAAGAGGAGAATTATCTTAGAGCTTTTTTGAATCCTTCTCATAAGAAAATCCCCGACCCTAGGGTAGGGGCCTTTCATGCCTTCTGTCATGTCTTCCGAGAAAGTACGACTTACTTTAGGCATATTAGCAGGCCTATTTCATCTTAGTGTCCGTCCACCTCAACGTCTAATGAAAAAAAATGGATCTATTTTCATTGGATATTTTGCATTAAATTCTTTGATTCCTCGATACTCAATCTTAATACATGTATTTAATTTATTCGGAGCTATTAGAGCGGGATCCACTTTTTGGGGAATATGAGTCGAAGCAATAACAAGAATATTTTTAGTGGAACATCTTTCACAATCCCTGGAGAGATAGTTCACTAATAGACCGAGGGATAAGTAATTCGACTCATTCACATCCAGATCATGAATGTTTAGAATCCATATTATGCAAGGAGACATTGCTTTTGCTAATTCGAATTGAAGGGTTGATGTCTTTAAATTTAAAGAAGGCTGCTCCTCTCTCATATTTTTTTAGCTCGGTGGAAATAAAATCCTTTTCCTAAGGATTCTAGTAAATAGAAATAGAGAACGAAGTAACTAAGAATATTGTTAGAATGCCCGATTCCCTATTTTAGGGGGATCGTCTAGAAAGCAAATTGTTTTGAATGCATTCAAACAAAAAAGCTGACATAGATGTTATGGGTCAAATTTTTTTTATTTCGTTCACGTTTTAGATAGAAATATATTTCTTAGATATATATATCTATCTATTCGATTTGGGAATTTATCCATCATCCATAAAGGAGCCGAATGAAACCAAAGTTTCATTAAAAATTCTCGTAGAATCGAAAATGAGGTTTTCATTCTTACATGCCAGATCATGAATTAGTAACCGCATCCAATCTCCAAAAAAATGACAATTCTTTCGAACTTTCTATTTTTGGAATGGAATATTTACATCAATCACTCTTCGTACTTTGTGAGCAGACATAAATATATGTCGACTTAACGCATATACTTTTCCTTCTGTTTTGTTCCTTTTCAACAAATGTTTTTTTAGTTCTGCATTTGTTATGCCCAGGTGCTTCGATATTTCTTTTTATTTCTCATCAAACGAATGGGTGGTATCAGAGCCAAAGGCTAGGCCAAGCCAGCACTGACTGCCTTGACCTTTGCTTCCCTCGCTCATTCTATATTTTCTCCCTGGTTGATTATAATAGGCGCAATCCAAATAATCTATGCAGCTTCAACATCTCTTGGTCAACGTAATTTAAAAAAAAGAATAGCGACCGGTGAGGGAGTAGGAAGAAAAGAGAAGGAATGGTATAGCACTATAGGGAATATAGAAACATAAAGGAATTAGGAGAAAAAAATTAATTAATTTAATATTAATAATTAAAATTCTAAATAAAATTAATTAAAATAGGAAATAAATAGAATAAAAAAGAAATTAGATAAGATCTAATAAAATTTCTTGGCAACTTGGACAACTTATAACGATGTTTGTCCCGCATATCACTAGGAAGATCGGGATCTGTTTTGTTGGTTTAAAAAATGCCTTCCGGTTTGACTCTTACTGCTGTAATGACTGTCTCGGTCTCGATACCTTGACCGTCGACTGTATCGGAAAAGAGTAATTGAACAAACATTGAATAAGACAGTACCGGAAGGTTCACAAGCGGCTGAATATTTATTCCATAAGGGTAATAATCAATCATCACTTTAAACAAAATGATAAAAAAAGCCAATCGTTTTTTTTTTCTTCTTTTCCTTACACTTTCTAATTAGTAATTAGAGATCCTGATATGAAATTTGATTGTTAGCAAAATCAGAATTTTACCAATTCTTCTTTTATTCATCAAAGCTCATCCTAATCTCCGTCGAGATTACTGCCTTAGCCCTGTCCTATCATCTGTATAATGGGGTTCGTCATTTATTGACGGATTTTTCGGGATTTCCCTTTCTTAGAATTGGAAGAAAAAGATTGAAATGAGGACTTTGACCCAGTACCCGAACCTGTTGTATTGTAAACATATTCTTAAAAGGATTTCTATAAAAAATACTTAATGTATTTGTTAATTTTCTTAGTAAAAATACATATGATAAAGTTAATAGAAAAATAACATTATCATTTGTAAATAAATGCTTAATATGTTATTCTAAGCATTGCTTAGGTTAATAATAAATATTACTATTAATTTATTATTTTTTATTGAATTGATTTTTTTTTCTTCTATTGCCAAAACCTGCTCTATGGGATTCTTAGATTGCAAAGCCCCTATAGATGTCAATATGCACCTGATACCTAACTCGTCCCACTTTGATTATTAAAAATATTTCACTTTTGATTTTTTAAAATATTGCAAGTGTACTCATAAAAGGATTATTATAAGAAATACTTAATTCATAAATAATTGCTCAATATGCTATGTTAAGGCTTGTATAGGTTGATAATAAATATTATTATTAATTCATTATTTTTTAGTGGATCATTTTTTTTAAATCCTAAAATCTCTTATTATAGAGTTTTGAATCATATTCTGATCTAATTTTATATACGACGTAATATCTTATACGATTTTTATCAACTTAAATAGATTATGTATTTAATAACAATACATTCACTTGCATCCAGTGTTTGGAGAGTGAAATATTATATGACAATAAAAGAAGAAAAAGATCAAAATAACATGAAAGTGTATATTGGCTAATTTAGTAAGCATAGAAATTGGATGATAGAAATGTTTTTATTATATACCCTTTTTCTTCTCTCAAGAGAAATACAAGGAAAATAATGAAAATATTAAGAAGTTATAAAAATGCCTTGGACAATGGATATATATATATATATATATTGGTTATGAATAGAGATAAAAGAAATAATAATTTAATAAAGTAATTGTTTATGATTTAGTGGTATAAATATTGATTTTTCAATTAGATGGATCAAATTTAAATCTCCTCTTTTTAAATTATAATATAATAAAAAAATTAATAAAATTATCATATTAGTCCACTCCTTTTTCTAAATTTTCCTTCTATTTTATTCGTTTATTTTCCTTGTTTATTTTAATGTTTTCCTTCCATTTTCATTTCGTTAAATGTTGCCATATACAGCATAAGTTAGCTGATGAGTCCATACGTATTCTGCCAAGTGCCATGCGTCTCTGTCCACGTACGCAAAGCAAGTGGGTCCATTTACTCAAGTCCAGAAGAAAAAGTGTTAAACCCAAAATCAAAATTCAAATTACATAAGAAACCCTATTTTAGATATTTTTCATCCGAGCATAAGCAGCCTTTGCTGTCCTCCACCTTGGCGTTAAACATGAACTCCATTGCCACAAAGACAATCTTCTCTTCATTCACAGACGCATTTTCTCAATTACCATCTACCTGTAATGCCAAACCCGAATCTCCAAACACTTTCTTCACCAAACGCTTTGAACCCTCGTGTACCATGATTACCCAGAGCCCAAAAACAGCAGCAGCAGCAGCAGTACAGGGAAAAGAAGCCAAGTTATGGGGGGGAAGATTCAAAGAGAGTGTAACTGAAATTGTAGAGAAGTTCACCGAGTCCATTTCCTTTGATAAGGAACTTTATAGGCATGATATTATGGGTAGTGTGGCTCATGCTTCTATGCTTAGCAATCAGGTGGTACCACATAAACAAACCCCAACCCCCGCCGCACCACACCCCACACCCCCCCCCCCCCCCCCCCCCCCCCCCCCCCCCCCCCATGTCGCATGTAAAATTTTGTTCTTTATCGGATTTGCTTGTCTTTTGTTGTGGTTGAAGAAGTGGCAGCTTATATTTCCCCCCATTTATGTATCCTAAAGTAATAAACTCGAGCACCCTTTAAAGCTTAAACAACCTGTCATGTTGTGGTGTAGGGGCTGATGAGTGAAAGTGAGAAAAATAGCATCTTGCAAGGACTTACTGAGATACAGAGACAAATTGAGAATGGAGAGTTCGTGTGGAGGACTGATCGAGAAGATGTGCACATGAACATTGAAGCAGCACTGATAGATATGATTGGCGAGCCTGCTAAGAAGCTCCATACCGCTCGTAGCAGAAATGATCAAGTTATGACAGATTTTCGTCTATGGTGCCGTGATGCTATAGACACGATCATTATCAGTATCAAACATCTTCAGGTTGAAGTGGTTAACTTGGCTGTGAGAAATGAAGGTCTCATAGTTCCAGGTTATACCCATTTACAGAGAGCGCAACCAGTTCTCTTGCAGCATCTTCTGTTAGCATACGTCGAGCAGGTTGGTGTGAATTTAATTAAGTGGTTTCTTTTCATGGATTTATTGATACCCTCAACTGATTTCAGAGGTTCTTCATCTTGAGTGTAGTAGAACTATTCCGTTTTTAGTCTAAACTTATTGAAACTAGACTAGACAACAGTAGGAATTTATTTTAGAGGCATGGCCACTATTTTCATTGTTTCAAGCACTGTGCTCCCTATAGGCTATAAAATCATCTTTGGTTTTTTAGTGTTCATGTGCTTGCTGTGAATTTAACTCTGGATAATGTTTCAACAAAAATGCATGGATAACATATTAATATATACAGCCGGGATTCTTGTAGGAGAATTATTATGGATTTTTGGTTTCTCTACAACCCTGATTTGGTCTTTCCTTGTAAACGATGTCAATTATCGGATAGTTAAAGTAGCCTATTGTGGGCTGCGCCTAAGTGAGTATGATTCAATACTTCTATGTAATCTTGCTGAGACCAACTTGGTTTTGGCGATTACTTTAATTAACACAATTACATTCACCAAAAAGAACATATCTCTTGCACTTACCAAAAGAAATTTTCTTGCAGCTTGAGCGAGATATTGGTCGTTTAATTGACTGCAGAGCAAGGCTGAATTTTTCCCCTTTAGGAGCATGTGCACTGGCCGGCACTAGTCTCCCAATTGACAGATTCATGACTTCGGAGGCTCTAGGATTCACAGCTCCCTTGAGGAACAGGTGTGCTTTCGAATAACATTATGAGACTTCCAGCGTTCTTTTCCACTTCTGTTATGGTAAGACATTTTGGCCTTGGGTTGACTAGTCGAATGCATCAAGAATAATGATATAATCATCTGCCTAACAAAAGACCATATTTAACCGTGTCCTTCGCACAAAGACCCATGTGGAGAACCTGGGTTCCTTAAGCAATGAACTGAGGACCTTGAGGAAGGAGTGGTCCTTCATGAAGGATCTGGCTCCTTCAATGTTTTTTTTTTCCCCTCTTTCCCCCCCTCCCTCTCTCCACCCCTTCTACATCCAATCTAACTTTGTCAGACAATTAATCCATGCCCCATGTGAAGAAAGAAGGCTTTTCTCTTCATCCATTGTATTTTGCATCTTGGTTCATTTTCTATTAATTTTGTCGAGTGAGTCATATAAATAATATAAATAAATCTTAAAAACCTCTTTTTAGTAACCTAAGGTATAAAGTAGAGAGGACCTTATATGGAGGAGGTTTTAAAATGCAGATATGGCAATTTAAAGACCCTATTGGAGTCCTTAGGGTGAGAGATGGTCCAATAAATTTGTTTGACCACTTTAGTCTCATTTCCAATGTAATAGCGCGAACAATGTTGATGCTGTGTTATTTTGTAGTATTGATGCGGTGGCTGATCGAGATTTTGTCTTGGAGTTCTTATCAGCCAACTCCATCATAGCTATGCATCTTTCTCGCCTTGGTGAAGAGTGGGTTTTATGGGCCTCAGAGGAGTTTGGATTTATAACACCAAGTGATTCTGTTTCTACCGGCAGCAGCATAATGCCACAGAAGAAGAATCCTGACCCGATGGAACTTGTTCGTGGAAAGTCTGCACGAGTAATTGGAGAACTCTTTACCCTTCTAACCTTGTGCAAGGGCCTTCCTCTTGCATACAATCGTGACCTGCAGGTACGTCACTGTTTAGTAATTTATTGATCTTGTATTCAGTTTGTTTGACTTATTCATCTCTCTCTGTGTGTGCACAGGAAGATAAAGAACCTGCATTTGATAGCGTTAAGACAATAATTGGAATGCTTGAAGTCTCAGCTGAGTTTGCTCGGAATATTACCTTAAATAAAGAGAGAATACAAAAGGCTTTACCGGCTGGATTCCTCGATGCAACAACATTAGCTGACTATCTTGTTTTGAAGGCAAGTCATATTTGTTAGCTTTGTTTATGTTCATAGAAGATTAGCTTTCCTCCTCACTGTCCTTGGTATCTCATTGGTTCTCCACTGGCATTTATTTTCTTTTTTATCTTTATAACATTGACGGGGAATATAGTTTTTCTATTTTTCAGGGAACCCCTTTTAGAACCTCTCATGATATAGTTGGAAGGTCGGTAGCTTTGTGCTGCTCGAAAAACTGCGAGCTTAAGGACCTCAGTCTAGGTGAGCTTAGGAGTATTAGTCCAGTGTTTGACGAGGATGTCTACCAACATCTTGGAGTTGAAAATTCTGTCAAAAACTTCCGCTCCTATGGATCTACTGGGTCAGAATGTGTTGCTAGTCAGATTGACTACTGGATCAAGAAACTTGAAATTCTGTGACGACGAAGGACAATAAAGTATGATTCTGATTGCATTGAGTCCGTTGTCCAAGTGCCTAAGAAAAGTTATTCCCCCACACCAAGGGCATAAATGAAGTAGGCATTTATCTGCAAGCATTATTAAATTCAAGGTGGATGTGCCACTATAATAATCTCCTCGTCAATCATAAAGTACCTTGGTATTGCATGAAGAGGTATGTGTCGCAACGTTATTCTTACGATTATGATTATTTCTGCTTGTGTAATGACTTGAAAAAGAGATCAAAGGTGAAATTGACTTCACTAGAAATTTGAATTGACATATGTGGAATGCAATCCTGAGTATGGGGGCAGCAATTTCATTAGTGGTCGAGCAGGTTCTCTACAGTAAATATATTATCCTCTTTCTCTATGATACTACATATGAGTAATCTTCATTCCAAGGTGCTCGGGCTGATAATTTTTTTTAGCATAGTGAATGTTATAGCGAGAGGCATTTATTTTGGCTTGAGGAAAGAGAGGTGTCTAAGTTAAGTATATGCAGGGTCAGGGCTCTGGACTATTCTGAATTGCCATGAAGCAAAATCATCGCTTGCTCAGAAACTTGCACCTGTTGATATTGCTGCTGACCGCTATGACTTTTCTTTCATTGTTGATGTCCGAAGCTAAGGTTTCTTAGCTTTTTATCATTGAAAAGATGCTGCAGAAGTTAAAATATGAAACAAGATACATGGTGTAATAGCTGAGGTTCAATTAGGGTTAAAAGATGGAAAACTAAGCAGAAAACGGAAACTTTTTGAATGATTGAAGAAAAAGATACAAATATTGCCGTAGATGACAACTCCAAGAGTTAAAGCTCTCCAAGAACAAGCTTCTTACACTCTCAAAGAGCCTAACAAGTCTGATCTTGCTGTCTGATTTTCTAACTCTCAATAGGCCTATTTGTTGGTGAACCTAACTGCTATGAGTAACTACTCAACTAAACTAGCTACTACGCCAACTACTAAACTCAACTGAAACTAACTACAACAACTTGCTAAATCTTTAACACTTGAGTAGAGTGTGTTCTTATATATTGTGCAGCTAAAGTCGAATTAGGTCAATAAACAATTGTTTCTCTTCTGAAAAACCTAAGAAAATGCTCCACCATTTTAGATGTGCCGAAGAGACAAGACTTTATCCCATTCCGTGGAAAAACATGTCTTTGCATGCAAACCTTGGCTTAAAACGATGATGTAATATCTGAAAAGGTGTTTCATGCAGAACCAAAGAACCAAATATCGTATATCAATGATGCAGACATGGTCGTTGTTCCAACAAGCAAAATGATTGCATGACTTAGTATGGTTTGTGTTAGACGTCATATAGAGGTAACATTTTAAGCCCGAAGTGATCCATCGCTTCGGAGGCTTCAAGTTCGAAGCATTGTAAACGGGCAATTTTTCTCCCCGAAAGGAAGAAGCAGAATGACAAAGTACAAAGATTCCGTCCTGTAGTTCTTCCTTTAGCATCTTTGCTTCGTCTTTGATCTGTGCAATCTCAACAGACATGCTAGAACCAAGAAAGAAGGCCAAAAAAAAAAAAAAAAAAAACAAAAGAGACCAGATTATGTTTGAAAATGAAAAATAAAGAAATCGTGTGTACGCAAATGAAAGCAACATAATTTGCTCTTTGTGCGCTAAGAGAAAGAGAGACAGAACCCCTTCACGGAAGGAAACATGATAACAAACTCGTCAACACTGGTAGGAAAAAATAGGTATTCAAATACTTATAAACTATGATGGCCACCCAAAAAAAAAAAAAAAAAAAACTTAAACTATGGGCCGGAAAAAAAAAAAAAAGGTTCATAAACACGCAGACGATGCTTATCTATCTTTTAATGATTTATTATTATTATTATTTTGGTAGCGATTTGCATTGAGACTAGAGAAGAAGCCCTGTCGAAATAAAGTTCTCAACCACCGACTCTATTCAGCCAAGTATCAACTGTCATGGTTCTAGAGGAGAACACATTTGATGCACAAGATAATGTGGACAACCGTCAGAAAACCAAACTGCATGATATGTCAATTAATGCAAGAATAGTTTCGATGAAAGTGACTCACGTATTCTTTTTTCAAATGAAAAAGAAATGTAAATGTCAATGGCATGGAAATGTAAAATATATGGCCACTAGGAACTAAATCTGGAGCAAGAACGAAAATCCAACCGTACAATCCATTTTGCAGTAAAATAACATGCCCGAGTATGTTGACAAAAAGTTCATTACTTTCTTGCTAGCCAAACATGGACCATCCCTACAACTATTTGGTATCCTTTATGACTAAATTATGGCATAAAGATGTGTATCATTTTTAGATATAGTTAAGTTGTATATTTGCTACAAGCATTTCAATTCCATACGGATATTTTGTGCTTTTCATTGAACATCAAAGTGCAATGACTATCGACATACCAAAGCAAATCTGAATGTTAGAAACTAGCTATATGAGAACACTAATACGAACACTAAAAAAGGATATGAAAGATTCATCATCTGCTGCAATATATTTTTCCTTTGTATTTAAAAGTACAACTTATTTCTATCAATGGTAAATTTGAGAATTGTTTTCTTTTCTTTTTGACTACATCATTTCAAGTGATTGTGAGCTATTTAGGAATTGGGTAGACTATGTAGTTTGTGAAATTCCTAGGTTGATAGTGGGAGATAGAACAAGATCTTTACAAAGCTTATAACCCATTATTTATTTGTTAAATAGTGGAATTAGCCAACATAAAGCATGGAAATTAGAAGAGTGAACTAACTTACAAAGGGAGCAATGATCCATAATGAGGTGGACACATATGCGGTTTTGGGTGAGTAGGTTGTTGACTAGGGAGTTATTAAGATATAGGTTACTTAGTTGGAAGGAAACCATAATTGGGTTGTACAAGTGATATGAGATGCTTTCATGATCACTATGGTGGACCACTATTCCTAATGGTCGATCTTGTTAAGGGTTTTGAAAGAGACAACTATGTTATTTGGTTTTTGTGCATACCTACACCATGACTTTTGTATGCTTGGGAGTTATGAGTTACTTTAAGTTTTGAGATGCTAAGATTATGTTGGTTGCTTTTAATTGTTCATCACATTAGAATTGGGTATACTTGTTTGTGATGTTTGTTAGACGTGAGCGTTTATGGTTAATACATACTGACTTCTAACTCAACCTTTTATGGGACATGTTTTTAGGTATAGAGGCAAAAAGTTTATTCATAACTATGATTTTCAATAGGAGGTTAAGATCGATGCTAATACGCTAGATGAATTGGATAAATAGGCTGATTAAAATAGTGAAAAGATTTAGTATCCTAGTTGTTTTGTATTTATGAAATTGTAGTTTGTTGTAAATATGAGATTTTGATATGTAGTTGCTTCTAAGCATGTATGTTCATACTCTAATATGAGCATACCACGGATTGTTCACAACATTTAGTTTTGGAACATGACATATATATTGTATGCATCATAGTACTAGAAAATATATTTTCTTTTTCTTGCAAGTGTAATTAATGTTGGAATCATGGAATTCCTATTATACCATCTTCTAAACATTTTCTTTTATGGCTTTCTTCTATAATTTTATGAATGAAATTGGGAAAAAAAAATTGTTAACATTTAAAATCATGTGCTTGTTTTATCACTCCCAGTATAATAAAGGCTTATAATTACATAGTAGTGAAGGAGATCAAAGATAGTTTTAGCCTGAAAAGAATTCAGTTCCAAGTTTGGACCTTCTAGCTTGTAAAAATTAATCCTGAAATTAGGCCTTTTCCAATGTGGTAATGAGTTGATGAATCCGTCTAAAATCTTTTCAAAACAAAAGAAAAGAACAAAGTAGTTTAAACATCAAAGGCTCCAACAGCTTAGAAGTCAGAATCATCGGCCTTTTTTTTTTTTTTAAAAAAAAATTAAATTGATGAAAGACATAAATAGTTTATATAGTTTTGTTGATAGAGCATTTTGGACTTGAGCTCTTTAGGTTCACGTTGACTTAATTGGGCATACGACTCAACTTGATTTGCTAGCATTTGGCTTTGCTGTATTTATAGCCGACTTCAGTCTAAGCTCTTTATATGACATGTCTAACTACAAAAGCCCATAAGGGCTAGTAAATAGGAGGATAAGCTTTGAAAACTCAATCAACTACCATAACCCTATAAATCGAGCATGTTGGACTCCACACTCCCCTTACCAAGGTTGTGCGAATGTGCTAAAGTGTTACTCATGCTTCTCTAATTCTTGGCAGCCCTTCTGTATAAATACTAATAGGCATCCATATAGTAACTTATTTACACTCTCCAAGCACTCCTACTATACTCAAGCCTATAAAGTTTTTATTTTTCTTTACAATAACAAATATTGATTTAAGTATTGAAGTGGTCATACCGAATAATTTATCGATGCTCTTCATTGTACTTTGTTTACGAGCTCACTTGGTTAGCACAAAACCTAAATGCAGTTCTATGTGGTGGTAGAATCCTATTGATGACATATTTTTATAATATATGAAATGGAAAATGTCAAAGAGTATTTTATGGGCATTTGTTAGTTGCTAAGTGAAAAAAGAAAAAAAAAATGACTTGCTTCTCCATGAAGTATGTTGAAAAGTGCATTTTTCATTTTCAATTTATTAACTACTTTTTGGAAGTATCTATTGATGGAATTTCTTTTTTTTTTTTTGGAAATTAAAAAATAAAATTAGTTTTTCAACTTTGTGGGTACATAGGCATATGATCGAACGTATCCCACAGAGATCAAATTGCAATTTATCACTTTCCTTTGAATTTTCGTAGACCTCATAATTATGATTTCAATGTAATCGTCCCACTGAGTCTTCTTTTTCTTCCTGTCTTTCTATTTTTCTTTTTCTTTGTTTTTTCTTTTGGATATAGTTTGATTTTCTTTCTATTAATATAGACGTTAAAAACACCAAATTACTGAATCTCGTTTCCGACTCCCCCCTATATTGTCGTTACCGTAGAAGATAATTGCATAAAAATAAAATAAAACATAAAAATGAATCATGGATGATAGGATATAGATTAGGTATGACAAAATTTTTTTACCTAAAATTGTATCTTATAGGTATATATTTTTAAAATTCCTAATCAGAAACTGTCCTAAATAACATCTAGAAATCTCTAAAGACTTGAATCATAGGAGAACACATGGGCAACACAATATCTCACCGAATATTTGAAATTTTTTATTCATTTTTCTAATTTAATATGAGTAAGCAAAAAAGAAATATCAAATTTACAGCTTGTGATTTCATTGTTGGACCCGAGGTCCCTCCGGTTCATTATGGACCGAAAATCTAAAAAAAAAACGATGAGATTTATCCAAATTTCGATCCAATTGTTGATCGATCTTTATTTAAATTTGGATCTTATATTTTAAAAAAGGTATATTAAGAATGGGATGGAGGGTCGGATGGGTAAAAAAATCCAGAAAATATACAGCGAGACTTGCTAAAATAATATCGCAATATATGTAAACGGGAGAATTCCACATTTTTCTTCCTTTCCAATTTTATGTATATATCAAATAATATGAAAAATGAAGAGACGACGTTCCTTTCATGACCAAAATGAAAAAGAGAATAAAAAGATAAGAAAAGAAAAGTGGGGCATGCAACATGAGGCTTATAGCCACTAAGACAACCCCTCCGGATAAGGCAAGAATCTACAAGGCACACTTCTATTGGTTCTCATGGACCTTACTTGGCATCCCAATCTATATTCCATCTATTCTTCCCTTACCACTCCCCTCGTCCAACCCAGAAGTCTAAGCAGCAACAACATTCCTCATCGCTCTCCTCTAAACACACTCATCATCTTCCGCAACTCCTCTAGCCCTAATCCTAGCCCCTAATTTTTACAACCAAAGGCATCAATGGCTGCCACGGTATCCACTATGGCCATGATCAACCCCAAGTGCATGACTAACACCAATCCCACCAAGCCATCCCCTAAGCTCTCCTTCCAAAACCTCCCTAAGGGCCTTTCTTTACCAGGCCCATCCATTGATCGCCTCGAAAAGTTATCCACTTCCATAACCGGGACTGCTATTGCTGGTGCCGTCTTCTCGGCCCTAAGCTCCTGCGAACCTGCCTATGCGGTGCAGCAAATCGCGGATATAGCCGAAGGCAGCGATAACCGTGGGCTAGCACTCCTCTTGCCCATAATTCCCGCCGTTGCATGGGTACTTTTCAATATTCTTCAACCAGCACTTAACCAGATTAACCGGATGAGAAGCTCCAAGGGGATGATCATAGGACTGGGACTCGGCGGCCTGGCTGCATCCGGTTTCGCGTTCGCACCGCCACATGTGGCGGCAAGTGAGATTGCGGCTATTGCGGAGGCTTCCGGGAGTGACAACAGAGGGCAACTGCTGCTGTTTGTGGTGGCTCCTGCGATTGCATGGGTTCTGTACAATATCTTGCAACCAGCTTTAAACCAGATCAATAGGATGAGGTCTCAGTGAGAAGGGTTTTTATTTTTGTGATGAATTTTGTGTGGGGAGTGCATTTGCAGCTAAAAAAACATGTATTTATTATGTACTTGCACTTTCTGTCAATGATCCTTCCTTTTATAACTTCTCTAATGAGTTTGATGTTTAATAGTATATACTAATTGCTTGGCTCATGTTGCATAATAATCAATTAATCGAAGCCTAAGGCGGCTTTTCCTTAAAACACGATACAAGTATCCTGGCTTTCTATTTTTGTTTGTTCTTTTCTCTAATTTTGCATTTGCTCACAATTGCTATCTCGCTTTCAGATTAGTAAATATCTGCAAAAATTTCGGTTCGTAAGACAGTGTTAGGCAAGTCACATTGTATGAACACTGTCTACCATAAAAATGGTACAAGTTCCAGTACCTTTTTCTGTTTTAATAACTGGAAAAGGTGCGGTGGAATTCAGCTTAATGTAATAACTGAATTCTTGTTGGTGAGTGAGTATATGGAAGGTAAGGTATAGGTCTTACTTATACCATATCTCGTAAAATATGTATTTTCTAATTTTGGAAAGTAAACTCAACCTATAGTATCCTGTAACTATCTCGAAATTTGTATTTTATAGAACTTATAAGATATATGATGTTCTTTTTCCATTCTTATAAACTTCAAGTTTACTTGATCCGTTTATTTTCTTGTTTATTTTTCAATTGAATATTATATCTTTTTGCTATTTCTAAATCTTTTGGATGGTCTAAGGCACTTATGTTTTATGTATGTTTTTCCTCTTAGATCACACTCATTTTCTACGTAATAATATTTTTCTTTTCCTAAATATCCCCTATTTCTTAATTCTTCTATTACCTCATTAGTTTCCTCCTAATTTTTAACTAGAAATCTCCTATTTTTTTTTTTGTACTTTTTATAATTATCCAATATCTAGGTTTATTTCCACTAGCATCTAACTCATTTTTGTTCTATTTTCTAAGTTATCATTTATTGATTCTTCTTCTTCTTTTGATATTACCTTATACTTGTAATCCATAAATCTTAATCTAAAAATCCATTAAGATATCTATATATTACACTATCTTTAGGAAGTCTGCTAGTATTGGGGTTTCTTAAATGTTTAGATATGTTCCATTCAATTCTTTCTAAATCTCTACATTTTATCTTCATAGGTTAGATAAGTCTAATTCCATTAGTAGTTATTTCTTATATTATTCCATTTATATTTGATTTATATCATGTATTGTTGCTATTTACTCTCTTCCCATGAATCCTCTGTTTATTAAAATATTTTATCCAATATGCTCTTCATATCCTTTACCTTGTAACTTTATTTTTGAAATTTTTATATTATTTATGCTAATAAGGAAATTTGGAGCATAGTAGAATATTCCTTTATTATTATCAATGTCTATTTTCATTGTTCCAATGATTGCTTTTCTGATATCATGTTGCCAAGATTTGTTTGTTTTAACTAATAATAATTTAGCTCTTATTTGCTTTCTACCTAACCCTTTTATTCTTACTATTATGATTCCTAAAAGTACTAATCTTCTTCCCTCTTGTTTTAATTTTTTGATAGTCATGTCACTTAATAACTTTATATTTATAGGTTTTGTAGTAACTAAAACAGTTTCCTCTTGATTTATTTTGATTAATCCTATTCTTCTAAGGTTTAGTTTTTCTACCCAATATAATATTTTCGGATTTAATGAATCAATATTTCTCTTATTATAGATTTCTATGTCTCCATTTATATCTACAATTTCTTTATGCTATTCTTATTAGGCATATGGGTCCAAGTCATATGTGTAGACCTGTAGCTATCAATAAATAATAAAAGAAAATATAAAAAGGAAACATATATATATATATATATATTTTGGAAGCCATACAAGAAGGGTGATACAGTGAAAAAAAGAAAAAAAAAAGGGAGAAATTGTAAATAATCTCCATAAACTTTGACTTAAGTGTTAATTGATTCCTTGAACTTTTAAGGTGTAAATTGATTCCTTAAACTTATATAATAAACATTTCCTCTTTCAGTTAAAAAAGTCTTATTATGGTTAAAGTTTAGAGAGTCTTAAAATATATTTTGATAAGTTTAGGTATTTGCACGCAAAAATCAAAGTTTAAAGGGATTATTCTCAACCTATGCAGGTTGTTCACCAATTTTTCAAAGTTTATGTGAGCCTCATATTCGGAGAATAGGAATCGAACAGATAAATTTAACGTGTTGGTGAAAGTAACCTGATTAATTTAAAGACTTATGTATACGATCGAGACATCAGTCAAGGAGATCTTGTGAGCTTGAAATTTAAAAATATAATAAAATATTAAGAATATAGCGAAAATAGTAAAAATTTACTATATCGTTATTATATTATCAGTTACATATGAAGTAAGTTCCGAAAATTAACGAATACTTAGAAATATATTATAGGGGTAATATAATTAATATTGGACATAAAATAATATATAAAATACATGTATGTGCATCGAGTATAATTATTATATAAATATATATATACCCTTAATTATCGAAAATACTCGAAATTAAGTAAAATCCACTAATAAATTAATAAAAAATAGGAAAAATTTATTAGATAACTAGAAAATTAGGTGTAGAGGTGTGAAAATGAAGGTGACAATGCATGGAGGCAAGAATCCTAATTTTAACACCTAATTATGCCATATACACATGTTAATTAGATAAGGTTAAAGAAAAAAAAAACAAAGTATCTTAAATGGTGATATAAAATGATCTCTTACATTGATCATTTGCAAGCTTGACAAAAATTCTAGAAGTTAGGAAATAAAGAGAGAGAGTGAAGAGATAAAATTAGGAAAAAGTATTGTGCAAAACTAAGAGTTAGTGGGTTCTTGAAGAAAACGATCAACTGGGAGAGAAACTTGGTAGCTGCCTGAAGGAGTGGCCAGTGGTGGTTTGGGCCAACACCCCCTCTCTTCACCACAGTGGCTAGAGCTTCAGTTTCTAGTAAGTCACTAATTTATTCAATTTAAACAAAAAATTAGAGAAAAATAATAAACCTTCACCAAAAATTATATAATTTGGTTTCCCCTCATATTTTCACATAAGAAATTTAAATATTCAATTGGATTTTCAAAATTTGGAGTGTAGATATGAGATCCTTAAGAAAAAAGTTCTTTGTACTGAATTTTAAGCAAATAATTGAAACATCAATTGATGTAGTTTCAACATGAAATTTTGTGGTTATATTCTTAAGATGCTGAACCTTGATGTTATGTGGTTAGATTGTAAAAATCATACTGTCGGATTTTAAGGAAATATTCAATTTTGTTGAAACAGTGCTCTAAACGGGTGATTTTCAAAAAGGTCTTTAGTATTCTTTATAAAATGACAGTATGATCCATGATTATTACCTTTACAGTAACTTAAAGTAGATTATTACAAGTTAAGAAATGGTGAGTTTTAAGTAAAAGTTTGGTAATTGATGAGTTTAAAGTCAATTTTATAAGTTACAATATTAGTATAAGTGAATAGTTAGTGTTATGAGAATTGGTGTATGTAATTGAGGTTCTTGGTTGATATTTACTAACATTATAAAGTATAGGAATTTTATAAATGCATGGTATATTAGCATATGTGATAAATAGGGTGTGATAATGGCCGTAGAGTTAGAAATTATGTTAAAAAGAAGATCAGAATGTATTTTGATAGTGAATAATTTGATTATGTTAAAAAAAATTAGCTTTTGGTTAGAAAGTAGTTAATATTGGAACTTTATAACTATATTGAAATTAAACTATGAGTAAAAAATTTCTTAAGTAAAAACTTAATTTAAGATAATGAATTAGAACATTAGTCAGAAGCTTAGTCAAAAGCTATCTTAAGTTAACTAAAAGTAAATAAATAACTAAAGATCTTGCTTATATCAGGATGTGAACATATTTAATAACAAAAATAAGTTCTTACTTTATATGTGAATTTAAAACTGAAGTTGTCTATTACTTTTTAGGGATTATTAATGAAGACCACAAACATGATGAATATGAGAGCGTGGCATTATATCTCGGTAAGTTGGGATAGATGCTTAATCGCATATTGAAGTATCATATCAAGATTCTTGAAGAAGTAAGAGTACTTGTTTGTAATTATAGCTAGATTATTTGTGCGTGTGCTATGTATGTGCTTGGGATACTGATTGTTAATTGAGAGTTGAACTTTGAGTGTTATTTTCTGCTTGAACATTTATCATGTCTTATGTGTATGAACTTGGTTGCTCACCTAATCATATGGACTGATCTTAAGTTGATCTAACTTGATATTTACGATAACCTAATAGGAGTAATGATTAGGTTGTCAGACTAGATATCGACACATTCATTAAGGATAGCAGAAATTGTTCTTTTTCTACCCTTAGTCAAACTAAGTGACAAGAAAAGGGATTGTAGCAAAGTTGGAATACGTGGTTTGAATATTGTTTAGGTAGAAAGGTGCTCTCTATTGCATAAGCTCGGATTTAGTCTGATAGTGTCGCGTTAAAACTCCTTGGAATCTAGGTTGGAGTAGATGAAATTATTCTAACTTTACAATGAATCGGTTAAACATTGTAGGATGCTTTATCATTTGTCTGTTGGATTTGCACTTAAATAATGATTGAGTAAACATGTTTGTTAATGTACTCTTATGAATTTATCCCTTCTTACTGAGTTAGTTGATCTCACATCCTAATAGATTGTTTTGTAGGTGTTGAGTAGTACTTGAAGATGCTTCATTACAATTGTCCACAAGTTAGTCTTGTTAGGATGGGAGTAAGGTGTCAAAGTCTAAAGAATGGACCATTGCTTATGTTATTTTTGTTTTTCTTTTGTGAGAAGATTATAATGTCTTCTTAGGAGGTCTTATTGTTTTCATAGGCTTGTTGTTATATCTATATTATGTAACATAGATCTTTTATAAAGATATGTAGTTTTTTTTGAAAACTATAGAACTTTTGATGTATATAAGGGAAATAAAAAAAATCTAAAATATCTTTAATTATGTATATACTATAGGTATCCATCAAACTGCTTCAAAGCCGATTGAGTCATTTTTTGCCTTATGTGGACTATACTTATGTTAGTAGGTAAAGAGGGTAGCTTTTAGCTTAGGTTAGTTTACACAGAAAGGCTGTTACAACTCCTAAAGTTTGGGGTGTGACAATTCAGGGGGTCAAAAATCACACATTAAAGTTTAGGAGGTCAATTCATACTTAAGTTAAAGTTTGGGAAGATTATTTACATTCCCCCCCCCCCCTCTCCCCCAAAGGATCGGAGTTACCATTGTTGAATTGACAATTGCGAAGAAGAAAAAATCACAAAAGGATGGAATTTCCTATTCCCAGATTGTATAGTAGGATTCATTCTTGTTTTCTTGTTTATGACATGGAGCGAGGGTGCTTGTGTTTAAGCAATGTGACTTTGAGTTCATAATCAAATGGTCTATTGAATTCTGATTATGATGAAACTTAAGCCATCTAATTTGTGTAGTGGAGCTCTAAACGACTGTTATTTTCATTCTTGATAAATCCTTCTCAGTTATTCAGGTTGAATTTGTGTTTTTGCAATTTTGCGAATTTAGTTTATATTGAGATTTTATCGAAATCCATTATCTACAGTGAAGATTGTTTATTTATTAATATAACTAGTGAAGAGATATTTTGTAAGCCCATTATTGTTGATAGTGGAAAATTTTACGCCACACAATCCTGTGGTTTTTTTTTTCCCTACATTGGCGTTTTCCATGTCAAATCTAAGTGTTGGTTATCTTTTATTTTTAGTTTATTATTATTATTTTCTCAACAAGTGATATCAGAGTTAGGATTGAAAGAAAAAAAAAATATTATTAGTTTTCTGTGTTATAAGTATGGCAGAGGCATTAGGTTTTATGATAAAATTAAATTAGTCATATTATTTAATTTGGAAGTTAATGATGGAAGACTTTCTATATTGCAAAGATTTATATGCACTTTTAGGTGGTGATAGTAGGAAGTCTAAAGATAAGTATAATTAAGATTGGGTGATTATGCATATAAAACTGTTGGTTATATTCGAAAATGGGTGGATCACAATGTTTATGATTATGTTGCTTAGGAAACTAGAGTAGATGCTTTATGAAGGAAATTGAAGTCTATGTATGAAAGACAAACTGTCTTGGATAAAACCTCCTTAATTAGAAGAGTAGTGAATTTGAATTATAATGGTATATCAAATATGATAGAGCACTTAAATGATTTTCAAGGTCTTGTAAATTGGTTAACTACCATGAAGTTGGTACCTGATGATGAGGTTTAGGCATTATTATTATTGAGTTCACTGCCAAATAGTTGGAGGATACTTGTAGTGTTTGTTAGTAATTTTGCTCTAAAAGGAAATCTCACCCTTTCCATAGTGAAAGATAGCTTGATAAATGAAGAAGTTAGAAGGAAAGAGTAAGGTATAAGTTTCGATACTTGGGTACTTGTTACTAATAAATAGGAAATGCGCAGGAGAAGTAAGACATGAGACTCATTTAATAAATTTGGTAGATTTGATAAATCTAGGGGAGATCAAACTTAAGAAGAAGAAATATTAAATGTTATTATTGTGATAAGCCAGGACATATAAAGCAGGAGTGTAGAATATGGAAAAGAGAATAAGGTATATGTAAAGGCGATGGAAAAAGTGAAGACGCGACAACTGCATCAATAGATGGTGAAGTTGTCATTGCTTGGGATAATGATTGTATTAGTCTTGGATGCCATGGCAGTGATTGGGTTATTGACTTTGGTACCTCATTTCATATGACATCACATGGTGAATTCTTCTTAACTTACATTGTTGGTGCTTTTGGTAATGTTAGGATGGGAAACGAAGAGATATATAAAATTATTAGCATTGGAGATATTATTTTGAAGACTAACAATAGTTGTAGGCTTGTTCTTAGAGATGTTAAACATGTCGTAGATATTCACCTAAACCTCATATCTATAGGAAAACTTGATGATAAAGGATATAATAGCTATTTTGGTGAAGGTAAATGGAAGCTTATCAATGGTTCTTTGATTATGGCCAAAGGAAGAAAGAGTAAATACCCTTTACTTAATGTTAGCAAAACTAAGTAAAGGAAAGGTAAATATGATAGATGAGACATCAATTGAATAATGGCATAAATGGTTTGGTCATATGAGCGAGAAGTGACTACAATTGCATACCAAGAAGTAGCTTCTCCCTAATGTGAAAGGTACTCTTATGAAAACTTATACTAATTGTCTTACTGGTAAACAACATATGATTAAATGTCATGGATATGTACCTCTTAGAAAATCTCATATACTAAATTTAATCCATATCGATATATGTTACATGGAAGATAGATCATTTGGTGGTGTACTTTATTTTGTGACTTTTATTGATGATCAATTTAGAAAATTGTGGTCTTTTGCTTTGAAACCTAAAGAACAAGTTCTAGACGTGTTTAAGTAATTCCATATTAGAGTAGAAAGAGAAACAGGCAGACAGTTAAAATGTGTCCGAGTAGATAATGGTGGTGAATATAGAGGTTCCTTTGAGGATTATTGTAGAACCCATGGTATTAAAATTAAGAAGATAGTGCCAGAGGCACTACAACAAAATGGTATCGCTAAAAGGATAAACCGTACTATTACAAAGAGAGTTGAATATATGTTGTCACATGCCAGGTTAGCTAAATCATTCTAAGGAGAAGTAGTGAGAACAATAGTTGAATTGATCAACCTATTTCCTTCTTATGCTTTGGATAGTGATATCCTAGAGAGAGTACAGACAAGTAAAGATGTTTTTTATAACCATTTGTGAGTATTTGATTGTAAGGCATTTATACATACTCCCAAGAATGAAAGATCAAAACTTGATGAAAGTTCAAAATGATGTATTTTTTTCGGGTTATGCACATGATGAATATGGGTATAGATTATGAGATTTAGCAGAGAAAAAAATTGTTAGAAGCAAAGATATGGTCTTCTTAATAGATTAAACTATTGAAGATATAGAAAAGCTAGAGAATGCTAAATCCTTAGTAGAAATCCCTTTTGATATAGATCCAGTATGCATACCTAAAGATTATATTCATATATATTTTATTTTGGGCATAGGTTTTTGTCAAACTCTCCCAATTTATGGCCTACCATATGATTGATGAGATAACACCTCAAGAACCTAATTAATAGACAGAGTTGAGGAGATCCTCAAGAGATCGAAGACCATCCACTAGATATAGTCTACATAAGTATGTTATGTTGACAGATAGGGGAGAGCTAGAATGTTATGAGGAGGCTATGTTATATGAGCAAAAGAAAGAATGGGTTAAAGCCATGCAAGAAGAGATGAAATCCTTATGTGAGAATCGGACTTATGATTTAGTTGAATTGTCTAAGGATAAGCGGCCTCTAAGAAATAAATAGGTGTATAAGTTGAAGATTGAAGAGGTTAGCTTAATAGAAATAACGGAATTAAGTGAATAACAATGTTGAGTTTTTGGTTCACATAAGTAAGTTCTTTTTGTATATTCAGTTGTAATTCTTTGATTCTTCGGGTTTTGCCACTACCAAGGTATAATGCAAGATTGGTTATGAAGGGGTTTAGCTAAAAGAAAGGTATTGATTTTGACGAAATTTTCTCACTAGTGGTGAAGATGTCTTCCATTCATGTTGTTCTTGGGATTGCTACTAGTTTAAATTTGGAGATTAAAAAGTTAGATGCGAAGACAACATTCATTCATGGTGACTTTGAGGAAGAAATTTACATAGAGTAGCTTGAAGAGTTTAGTGTCAAAGGTAAGGAGCACCTAGTTTACAAATTGAAGAAGAGCATGTATGGGTTGAAACAGGCTCTAAGGCAATTGTATAAGAAATTTGATTCCTTCATGATTGACTAAGGATTTACTAAGACTACATCAGACCATTGTCTTTATAAAGAAGTTTGATAGTGGTGAGTTTATTATTCTTTTATTTTATGTAGATCATATGTTGATTGTTGGCCATGATATCAAGAAAATTCAAGATTTGAAGATTGCATTAAGTAAGTCTTTTGTCATGAAAGATCTGGGACTATTTGCCAAATTCTCGATATGAGAATCATATATGACAGGAAGAGCAAAAAATTATGGTTATCATAGGAGAGATACCTAGAGAAGGTGTTAGAGAAATTCAACATAAGCAAGGCAAAACCTATTTGTTCTCTACTTGTAGGTTACATCAAACTTAGTTCTCAATAGTGTCCTAAGAGCAAGGAAGATAAAGAAGACATAAGGAAAATACTGTATGTTTCAGTTATTGGTAGTCTATTGTATGCTGTGAACCAGATATTACTCACGTTGTTGGTATTGTTAGCTACTATCTCTTAAATCTAGGTTAAGAACACTAGACTGCAGTTAAATGGATTCTCAGGTATCTCAAAGGCACTAGCAAATTATGTTGGAGTTTGGTGGTTGTAAACTAGTATTTTAAGGGTTTACAGATGTTGATATGGCTGGAGATCTTGATTCAATGAAGTCCATATGAGGTCACTTAATTACTTATGCAGGGGAGTGGTGTCTTGGCAATCTAAATTGCAAAAATGTATTGCATTGTCCAGTACTAAAGTTGAATATATTGTTATTATAGAAGCCCGTAAGGAAGTCTTGTGGATGAAGAATTTTTGGGAAGAGTAAGGTCAAGCTCAGGAAACTTTAAATTTATATTATGACAACTATAGTGTGACACATCTTAGTAAGAATCCCACTTTCCATTTAAGATCAAAACATATTGCTATTAGATATCATTGGATTCAAGATGTATTAGAGGAGAATATTTTAAAATTAGAGAAGATCCATAATGATGATAATGGTTCAGACACGATGACTAAAGCCTTATCAAGGGAAAAGCTTATTGCTTGTTGATAGATGGTCGGTGTGATGGAGCCCCTCATATAAGTTAGAGAGGGAGATTGTTGGGCATATGAGTAGCTCATATGTAGACCCATAGCTATTAATAAATAATAGAAGAAAATTTAGAAAAGGAAACCTAAATATATACGTATGTGTATATATATACACATGGAAGATATAAAAGGAAAGGTGATATGATGAAAGAAAAAAAAAGGGATCGTAGTTACCGACGTAGAATTGACAATTAAGAAGAAGATAAAATCACAAAAGGGTAGAATTTTCTATTCCCAGACCGTGTAGTAGAATTCAATCTTGTTTTCTCATTTATGACATCGAGTGGAGGTCTTTTGTTTGGGTGATGTGACTTTGAATTCATAATCAGATGGTTTATTGAATCCCGATTGTGATAAAATTTTAGCCATTTGTTTCATAGCGTGGAGCTTTAGAAGACTATTATTTCTTTTCCTGATAAATCCTTCTTAGTTGTTTAAGTTGAATTTCTATTTTTGCGAATTTAGTTTCTAATGAGATTTTATTGGAATCTATTGTTTATGGTGAAGATTGTTTATTCACTAGTGTAACTAGTGAAGAAATACTTTGTAAACCTACTATTGTTGATAGTAGAAGATTTTATGCTGTGTGGTCCTGTAGTTTTTTCCGCACATTGGAGTTTTCCATGTCAAATCTTGGTGTTATTTATCTTTTATTTTCGATTTATTATTATTATTTTCTCAATAGTTCTATATGATCTTCTTGTCTATGTTTGCTTGCTATTCTACTTAAAATTACTTCACCTAATGATGTCTCTTTTCTAGTTGTATTATTTCTAAGTGACTATTTCCAATAAAGGGGATAGTCTTAGTTTGTGTCATTATGATTTCTTATAAATACCAAAAATATTAATAGTTTTCGTTATTTTTTCTACTGGCTTTTCTAAAATTTTCATTTCTTAAAGTTGCCTTACTATACTTTCTAGCTCTAATGAATAGTCTTTTTTCTCCCATTTTTATTTTATTTTTGTTTTTATATTTTGATTCTATTTTGTCTAATTTTTTATGTAGGGATAATAATAACAAAATTATAATATTATTTTATCTAATAATTACTTTGTCTTGTTTTGTAGGGTGTTGTAGTTTATAAGTCCTTTAGGATTTTGCAAATACTTTCTACTCAAGTCTATGGCTTCTTTATAGTTAGAATTTGATTCTACTTTTTTTACAAATCTATTATTCATTAACCTTGTACAAAATGTTTTACTTCTTCTACTATGTTTACTATCTTTTTATAAGTTTGTTGTATTTCGTAAAACTTTTGATTTATTTCTATATGTTCTTTTTGTAATTTCTTAATATGCCTTTCCTCTTCTGTCCGATTTAGTTTTCTTAAGATTGTGTTATTTTGTTCTCTAATAATTTTTTAATTTTCTCTTATTTCTTTTTATATATTATTTTGTCCACCAAAGATCGTTGAATAGTCTTCCAATGATTAAAATTTCCTTATTCTTATTGAGTTAGTGATACCGCTAGGGTTATTTGTAGATCTATAATACTATTTAATTACTTATTACTACTATGTAACTGTTGCTCAACTTGTTGAAAATAGTACGTATATTTAAATTGTCCTATCTTTTCTATTTTCCTTATGTATTTAAGTTAAACTCGTTTGTAAAGACTACAATCACTATAAATTAATATGAATCTAGTTGATAATCTTCAAATTCAACAGGAAGCCTTTCATTAGATGGGTAACTTTCTTCGGAATATTTGTGTTTTAAATATCTAATAATTAATATCGAATAGATGATCAATACGACGTCTATAATTCTAAACATAATTTAACATTTTATAATCTCCTAAGATATCTTCCTAAAGAAGCTAGATGATTGCTTTCTAAGTTCTTTATATATTTTTTGAATGCAATTAATAATAAATTATAAAACCTATCTCTAGTAAGCTTGGAATGTATACTATTTCATTTTCTTCTTCTCTCACTAACTTGTTAAGTTCTTCTAAATTTATATGTATTTCTTCTTTTATTCTATGAGTACAATTATTAACTACTTCTATCCTTTCTAATTGTAATTCTTTAATGTAATTGATAAGACTATCTATTAATGGTATACATGATTACAAATAAACTCTTGTTATACTATAACAACAGTGTTTAATTTGTTTATTGGTTAATTCTAATTGACTTTTTGCCCTGCTTAAAAGTAAATATGCTTATGTGATTAGATTATTACTTCTATAACATATGGGGCTTTTATGAAAATTTTATAACTTAGCAATTTGAGCCTTTATCCTAAAATTTTGATCTATTGACCTATTTATTTATCACTTTTGCATCTTAATATACCACAAAACTCCACTCATATGCAGCCACATTATTAGAAGGGATTATAGACTTAATAAACTTAATTAACTTTTAACGCTACTCAGTATTTTAGGTATTCATTCATCTTATAATATTTTATATCTATCATTATCTTTTCTGGTTTAATTTTAGATTTCCTTCTTTTTACCTATCCTTTAATCTTCTTGGTTTCAAGTCTACATTCAAGTTTTTATAAACTAAGACTTCTACTTCTTTGTTAGACCATGGACTTCGAGTCAACAAAGAGCCCTACAAACACTACTCTTAGGCAACAAATGGGCATAAAAATAGCTAGGTCTTATAGGCCTTATCATAAGATTATGAAAAAATGGTATGACTCTGATACCAAAAATAGAGAGGATCGAAGAAAGAAGGAGGAATACTTAGACTATACTAATAAATAGGTTTAAAATAGAGAGCATAGAGAAAGAAGGAGAAATACTAAGACTAACTAATAAACATGCAAGGAATAAATAAGTAAGGAAACCATGAAATATCAATAATATAATAACCTAGTCCCCTTTTATTAAAACCTAAAATAGTAATAAGATTGAGAGTATAAAGTTTACAAAACAAGCAAATGTATATATTATTACTTTAGAAATGTTTGTTTACAAATGTAGGTTATATTAACTTGATGTAGTAGTAGTTAATGGGAGTATCTACAAAATTGAAAGGATGCATCAAGAGTTTTTGGACTTGTGGTTTTTTATGTAGTTTTTCGTGGTGCCTTTTGATTCTTCATCAATAGTTTATATAGGACTCTAATGGACTATGTATACCCCTATATTGGATTCCTTTTGAGGGTAAAAGTATAAGAATATACAAAAGTATAATAATTTGAAAAAATTTTCATTTTCTACTATAGAAAGGATAATAAAACAAAGGAATGTACATCTTCTATAGTAGAAAGGATAATAATTTAACTAAGGCTGCTCTTATTTGGACAATAATTTAAATAACACTTCTCTATCTAGGAATATGAAATATGTCCTAAGGGAATCTTTTCTTTTTTAGAATTTATTTTATGCTTTTCCTTATCTTTCCATTACCAAGCTTGGGTTTCATTCTTCTTATGTGAGATAACTTTCATATCTTTCTATGATGTTTGTGAACTTGGTATCTATTGGTTCTCATAATGCTTATTAATCTTTAGAGAAAATTTTGTAGACTCTGTTTTGAAAAATTAAGAAATAATCTTCAAGCTATTCTTGAATATAAGCTAATTGATATTCTTTCCATTATCTAATTTTTTTTTACCAAGGGCTTTATATAAGAATAATTTCTGAGTACTTAATCTTTATTTTTTTCTAAATTCTCAACTATATTTAACATCCATATAGATGGTGTGGTGTATTGATCTTATATCATATCCAAACCATTTTGGAGGAATTAAGTGGAATGCCGTTTTTAGCTGGACCGTTTTTCCTCTTTTTGAATAATCATAATATGATGCAATCATCTTCGCTATTTCCTTGATTACAGAACCAACTTTCTAAATGCTAGAATTGATTAGTAGTACCCTTAGTTGCATTTATTAATATGTAATCCAATAATGTTTTTTTATGAACCACTATTGTTCTACAAAAATACTAATAAAAGTTTCTAATTCTATATTAAGTTTATAGATACAAATTTCTACTTCATTATTTTCGTTTATAAATATGTGGGGAGAAATGTTTCTATCAATAGTTTTTGATGGTAGAACATTAGGACATGAAATGGTTCCTAGAAGTTACTTTATGCTAAACTGCTAATATACTATTTACATTTCAATGGTTATTTGTCTACATATGGATGTCTACTCAAGAAAATGTATGCATGTCTTTTCGAATAAATATCTTTATCTTTTTTGTACTTTATGTAATGTTTAGGAAATCCTTGTCTGAATGTTGTCTAGTTGTCCAAAGTTGAATCTTTTCTTTCTACCAATTGAATTTTATTTTTTATTAGATGTTTATATTCACTCACTTGTTTTGGGTCTCTAAAAAAATCTTCATTTCCAAGGAATTTAACCATCTTTTGTCTTGCCTCAACAATAGAAGTGCATCCCTTTTAGATTGGACCAATATAATCTTGAATTTAAGAGATTACTTTATACCATTCTTTGTAAATTCGTGGATTGAACCCCTTCATAATTGCATAATAATAAAAGTTTTTGCTTTGTGCAAAATGTATACCTTGTTATCTAGGAGAAAATTCATTATTTATTTTTGTAGAATAGTTTAATAATGCCACAGAGTTTTAGTTTATTCTTCTCTATAGATTGAAGGCTCTAAGTAGCATTGATGAGTACCTCTTGGCCTGATTCACATTTATGCTGTTTGATTGCTTAAATTTTAAAGATGAACCTTTTGAATAGGTTGGGAATTCTATTTCATTAAAGTTCATCATAGGAGATATATTATTATTATTACTACTACTTGGTCTTAAAATTTGTTGACCCTTGTTGGTGGCTTATGGGCTTTATGGTTATTAGCCCTTGTTATTTGTTGTGTCCATTTGTTTACTAAGCTTTGGTATTGTCGTTGGGCTTTGACCCATTGGACTTAGTAGGACATGCTTGCTACTGTAATTCTCCATGATAAATATACCTACTCAAAACATGAGCTAAGTGGTTGTTTTTATCTTTTATATGCTTTATTTCTACTTTATATCCACTATTGATTAAAATTTCTATGAATTTAATCCATCTCCTCTAGGACATCCTTTTATTATTCTTATTTTTGTAAAATTTTACAATGGCTTCACAATCTATCCTTGCTAAAATTTCAGCTTTATCAATAAAAAATAACCTAAAACTATATAGTCCATAAATAATAGCAAGAATTTCTAAGTCTATACTACTTGTTAATCCTTTTTCTTTGAATGTATTGCTATTATATCTACAAATTTTTTCTTTATTTTATTGAGCATATTTATGAGGTTTTCTTTTTAGAATTGCACCCTATCCATTTTCACAACTGTAGTGTTTGCAAGGAAAAGAATTGAAGGAAATTGGAAATCTCTATTATTCTGGAATAGTTGTTTGTAAAGAAGTAACAAGAGAAATAAAAAAAGACGAAAAGAAAGTCTTCATACATAAAAAAGAACCCTAAAACGCGTAAAAGTCATAAATATCTCCAACAAAGGGTTAGTTATGGGCCTTCAATAATGTTTTTAAGGCCTAGAATGACATTAGTCGGGCTTACCGTTCAAACATATTATAATCGTGAAAAATTTTCTATATCAAAAGTTATGCACATTTTAAGCGTGACTAGAAAATCTACCTATTTAGACATGTCCACTTCATAACAATATGTTTTTATAATTAAATAATCACTATTTAGTAATAATCTTAGATTTGGGAAACTTTTTACTAATTCTTTTATCTACCTTGCTTGTTTGGTTTCTTCTAAATTTTGGGGTATAAAGTTATTTATTTTTTCATATAATTGAGGGAAAAGAATAGAAAATGTGAGCTTCAAGAGGAAAATGAGGAAGAATAAAGGAATAAATGGAAAATATAATGAGAGAGGCAGCATTAGGTCTAATCGTTTAAGATTATTAACTTATGGTTAGACTCTTTCTATTTTTCCCTTCTGTTAAAACATTTATCGGCAAAGAAAGTGATATTATCATTTATTAATATTATATAATAATTTTTTATATGGTGGATACATGTTACCACAGAACTTGAACATTTTAGACTTTAGAGCACATGCTCTAGGTTGGATACAGAGTAGGAAGATTTTGTTTTTGTATTTTTCCTTGTTGGAGTAGGTTTTGAAAAATTTGTATGTAGAACCTATCCTATCAGCCTTAATATTCACACAAAGCCTACACAATTGAATATGGCATAAGTAAGTATCTTCTATAATAGGGTTATTCGCTCACCCCTATTCGTTATAAATATTAATCATATCAAAGCTATTTTTATTAATCGGGTGAAGCAGATTCATATAGATATCGATAAGATTTATAAAGGTTTGATTTATTGTATAACAACATCATCCAACTAATGAGATCTATTTTATTTGGATTCCCATCAGACATTTTTTTATATGATATGTATCATATTTGATCGAATTACTCTATATCAAACAAAATATACACAATAATTTCCTAAGGGTAAGTCTATATCCAAATGGATAAAGTATGACTGATGCTATTTATTTTAAATAGATATTCATCACCGTAATGTAAGTATTTCAAGCAAATCGCGTATTGATTTGAAGTAGGGCATTAAGAACTTTGGAGAGAAGATTTCTAGTGTTTTCCTTAATTCACCGTAATAGGGTGTTTCTTAATTTTTTATCTTTATCAGAGATATTGTCTTACCATAACTAGAAAGTGACATTAATGTCCTTGAGGGATCGAAACATCTTCGATGAGGCATCACAGGAAGAAATTACTTCTGTGAGGCAATAGAGATGGAGTTGTAATTTCTATGGGGGAATGGAAGGAAAATACGCCTGCTTAGGTTTAGAGCTAGAAAAGAAAAGAAAGTAGACAATGATAATCCGTTTCGTGTTACTCTTTACCCTCTCTTATCATTACCGAACCCACAATCATCATTGAGAAGCATATATTTGCGTTGCACGCATATAATAATCGTTCATAAAAATACAAATTTTTTTTTTATTTAATTCTTATAAAACCTGTATAACCCCATTTTGCTTTTTATTATAGTTCTTTAGCTATTATAATAAAATTAAAGTAAGGAGGGCCTTATGAAATTCAGGGAAATTAGAACGAGCATGGCACATGATCTTTTTTTGCCACATGTTTAATTTTGGACTTTCCAACGGAGGAAGAATTGCAGTGTAAACCAACTAACGACAGCATCTGGCAGTAGAGAGTGGAGAAACCATTGAATGGAATGAGGCCAAAATGGGCAGCAAAGGTGCTCATAACCGATCCATTTCACGCTTGCTCTACTATATGTCTCTGCTAGTGGAAATAGAACGTAGTTGCTACTCTTAAACCTCGTCATCTTTGTATTTATGAATAGAGGAACCTGAACAAGAAATAAAGAATTATGACTAAGTTCCTACCGATGATCTTAGAATGTATAGAGTAAAAATTGGGTTAGAAGTCTGTATATTTATATCAAACTCTAATAGAATATTTTATGTTTTAATTCGATTATTTTATTTCTTTATGTTTGCAATAGGATACAATTAAGTAAGTAAATCAATTTGAGTCTTGTATGCTTCTATCACCAAATCAAATGAGTTCTCCATGTTTATGGTAAAATATCACAAAAGATACTAATTATAGACCTACTTATAGAGTAAAAGCACCAAAATAGAGGATTTTAGTGACTCATTAAAAAACATTTAGGATGATGAATTTCTACACAAGCATAATGAACATAGATGGCCTACTTAAATTATAAACAATTTAACTAAATTTTGGTATAACTATCTTTTCCAAAATTAGGCTATTCATAAGCCAATGCTTGTGGGTTTAAAAATGTTATTGGACTCGGATTGAGAGGTTGATTCGAAAATGAGAAGGAGTTAAGGATTAAGAGAGTCAAATTAGAGTTGAAATGGTTCTGAATCGAGGTTAATAAATTTTATAACGTAATTCATATTTGTTTACAAAGAAATGAAATTATCAATATTTTTTATATTTAAAAGTTGAGAGTTTTTTATAGTTTATTTTTATTTTTATTGAATTTATATTTATTTTTGGGAAAATTTACACTTTTAATCCTTAAACTTTGCCACTTTTATTTATTTATTTATTTTTATTTAATCCTAGAATTTTTTTTTTACTTATTTAAGTCTTTAAAATTTGTAAAAAGTTGTAAATGAGTTCTTTGTTAGTCAATCTTTACTTTTTTTTTTGGTTAGGATTGACACATGGTACGATATGATTGGTCTACATAATAGTATATTGTAAATAATATAATTAAAAAAATAAAAATATAAAAAAGAAAAAATTTAGGAAAATTAAGAACTAAAAAATATATATACTAATTATATATGCATATATACATATATACAAATGTATACTGGAATTTAGGGAAAATTTAAAGAAAAAGAAAAAATTAGATAAAAAAATGAAAATTTGGGCATCCCCTTACTTTTGGGTAGCTAGATTTTAGTCATAATATCAAAGTGGGTTGTGACTCACTTTAAGAAGTGATTTATGCAAACCATTAGCGATTTAAGGTAGTCACTTACCACTAAAGGGAGTTGTGAGACTCAACTTTAACATGATCGAATTTTCCTCTTTTATTCTCTCTATCTCTCTCTTTTTGGCAGCTTAGGTTCATTGCTCACCATTGGTACGTGTGTTGGTATGTGGGAGGGGTTGGAGGTGTGGAGGGGTTTGTTGTGGTGGTTTAAGGGAAGGGTGGCGCAACCCTCCTTGATGATAGTTGATCATCTTAAGGTACAAGTGGGTTATAACTTACTTTGATATTGTAGCCTAAAGTTGGCCACTTTAGGGTAGGGGTGGTTGAATTTTTTTTCTCTTTTTTAAATTCGTCTAACCTTTTCTTTTTTTTTTTTAGATTTTTTATTTTTTATAATTTTTTTGGAACGATACATATATGTACTTATGAATTTTATTACATACTTTTTTATTTATTTTTTCTATTTTTATATTTCTTTTAATTTTCTCTATTTTCTATTTTTATATATTTTAGTATTTATTTATTTAATAATGATAAGTGGACCAATCAAATCAAACTACATGTCAATTATAAAGGATAAATTAACGACTAACTAATTGAGGATTTGTTTGTAATTTTTTGCTAATGTTGAGGACTCAAATACAAAAAAAAAAAAGAAGAAGAAGAAGAAGAAAAAAAGAAACAAAATTGGAGACTAAATTAAAAGAAGTAACAAAGTTTGAAGACTAAATATATAATTTTCCTGTATTTTCCTTAGTAAATTAGTTCATTCTTTGAAAAATAAAACAAAATAATAAATTTTGACTAGAAAAACCCAGTTGAGTCTTATAGGAACTGGGTAGGACTGGTTAGGTTTAACAGGATTGAATCATGGTCACTAGTCAAAAGGGTGAGTTGAACTTATACTATGGTTAGCTTAAGTTAAACTTGATTGGACCGTATGGGATCACTCGTGTCTAATGACTTTGGTTTTAAATGATGAAACTACATAGGCTAATCCATGGAGTATTGTTCGATATATATGATTATATGGACTAAGGATTAGGTTGTGATAAATACTATATATGGTATTAGCAATGATAATAATTTGAAAGTGTCTGGAGGTGAAAATCTAGCTAATATTCAACTATATCTTTTGTATATCCTAAATGTCTAAACAACATTTTAATTATTGTCTTTATAAATAACGGTCAACACAACACTAATTGAATATATTATAATCTTGATCCATTATAAGAAAATATGAAAAGAAAGTATTTCAAAACCTATTTCCCAATTGGTTGGATGGAAAAGGTTGCTAATCTTTTGCTAAGGTCAATGGCTTCTATACTATCGATGTCTTGAAAAGTTTGTCTTCCTTTAAAATTAATAAACTTATGTTAGTCCACCAATATGTCTCATCTTACACATACTATATAGTGTCAATAGTATAGATTTATTCGTATAAAGTTATTTATTCTTTACACACGTGCGGCAATTATACGCGTATCTTCTGTATATAAATAGCATATACCTGTAGGATATTGAGTTAGTTGAATGAAATAACAAATTTTATTTCTTTCATACCCTTCATTTCTTTGAGTTCTCTCACTACTCTAGTTGAATAATTGCGAATCATCAAGTTTTCATCATGGTATCAGAGTCAACTTCTTACTAACTTTCATCTTCCTTATTGATTAACATTGATTAGTTCTTGTCATTCTTTATTTCATATGGTTCTAGTTCTCTATTTCAATCGATAGTCATGAATACAGGTAAATTGAAGGCGAATCTAGATTTGAATGATCCAATGCACTTGTTTGGTTCTAATAATCTGGGAACAGTAATTATGAGCATAATTTTCAATATATTAAATTATCTAGGATAGAGTTGTTCCATTAGATTAGCGTTTGGTGTGAAGGCTAAATTAGATTTTAAAATTGGCTAATGTGAGAAACCTGATGATTAACAGTAAGCTGAAGTACAAAATTAGATCAAATGTAATTATATGATCTGTTGTTGGATCTTAAATTTGATGACAAAGGAGCTTTCTAAAACTTTCTAGTATGCATAGTCTTTAAAAGAATTGTGGGATGATATCTTAAAGAGATTTGGTCTTACAAATGGACCACTGTTACATCAGTTGCAGCATGATATAATCAGTTTTAGACAAGGTGCTTTAAATGTCTCTATATGCTATAACGAGGTTAAGAAATTATGGGATGAATTGCATAATCATTTTGGTATTCCCGAATGTATATGTAGTGTTATATCACAATGCAGTTGTAATTTGGTTACTAAAATTCAAGAACTTGAGAAAAGAACTAAGTTGATGCAGTTTTTGGTTGGGTTAAATGATGTGTTTGAAGGAGTACAAAGTCACATCATTTCTATGGAACCTTTGCCTATAGTAAGTAAGGCTTACTCCTTTATATATCAAGTTGAAAAAGAAAAGCAGATGGTTGGTTTGATGGGACATTCAAATGAAAGTTTGATTGTTGCATATTAAGTAAAGTCAAACTTGAAAACAAGACATGTTGATCATTAAGAAAAGAGAGATAGGGGTAGCTCTAAATTTCTTACTTGCATACATTGCAAGAAGAGTGGACATTTTGTTGATAATTGCTTCAAGATTATAGGTCTTCCTGAATGGTTTAAACAGAGGGCTCAAAGGCAAACAACTACTACTTTGAGATTTGCTACCCATGTTGCTATTCCTCCTATGGATACTCCTTTGGAGAATTTTTGTGATGCTAATAAATTTGCTGATGATTATGATTTTATGTAGAAACTTTGTTTTGAAGTTATTAGGATGATCAAGAACAAAGGAATAGATGGACAAGATCAAAGTGCTTTGATGAATTTTGCAAGAGAAGTATTGCATTTTTCCTCCTGCTTAAATTCATGTTTGCTTCATGATACTAGAATGTTTGAATGGATTATAGCTATAGGTGCTTCAAACCATATTACTCCTTTTAATCATTTATTGATCAATCAACACATTCTTTCTATACCTATTTGAGTAACCTTCTTTGATCGTAATGTGAAAACAGCTACTCTTATTGGAGATATAGTATTGGACAATTTTTTTTTTTAACCAAAGTTGTTTTCATTCTTGACTTCAAACATAACCTACTGTTTGTTAGTAGCTTATCATTAACACCAGCATGATTACAGTCTGTAACGCTCAAAACATGCATTGCCAAAGCAAATTCACGCAAAGGCTTGTATGTGGTGCAATATGTGCATCATGAAATTGGAAGCTCATGTAGTTCTAATGCTGGTGTTACTTATAATTCTATTAGTTGTTGTTCATTTGTGAATAATACCTTAGTAAATGCTATTGCTACTAAACACGTTGTTGTTCTTTTGTTTGATGTTAATGATATTTCATAGGAACTTTTGCATAGATGGTTAGGATATGCATCTATGTTGAAATTACATGTTATTGGTTGTAAAGTAAAAAATGATGCTCCATTTCTTTGTGATACTTGTCACATTGACAAATTTCATTATTTGCCCTTTCCATGTAGTACTTCTTTTACTTACATTCCTTTTGATCTAATCCATGTTGATCTATGGGGTCCATATAACATACTTTCTTTAACTGGTTGCAAATATTTCTTAACTATAGTGGATGATACGATCCATACTACATGAACCTACTTGTTGCCTTACAAATATCATACACTTGACATTATTGTTGCTTTCCTTTCTTATGTTAAGAACCGCTTTTATACCACATCCAAATCTATTCGAATAGACCATGGAAGTGAGTTTTTATCTTAGGAGTGTTAATCACTCTTTAGGAAACATGGCATATAACACCAAAAGAGTATAGTTTATACCCCTCAATAAAATGGAGTGGTAGAGAGGAAACACAGACATTTGCTTGATATAGCTCAGGCCCTTAGATTACATGTTAACTTGCCAAAAAGGTCCTAGGGAGGGTGCATTCTTGCTACTATTGTATTAATCAATCGAACACCTATGCAATTGTTGAAGGGGAAATCACCTTATGAAGTGTTATTTCATAAATTGCCAATATTTAAACCTGAGAACCATCGGTTGTCTTGCCTTTGCAGCTATTGCTATCACTTCGAGAGGTAAATTTGATCCTTGGGGAAGGAGGTGCATTTTTGTTGGATACCCATTAGATTACAAAGCCTATAAACTTTATGATCTTGTGTCTTATCAGTTGTTTGTCGGTTGTGATGTTATTTTTCACAAGACTTGTTTTCCTTTTTAGTCTGCAACTGATCCATTACACTTGTCCATCATATACTTCTTTGTTTCCACCTATAAATGATTCTTTAATGGATGAATCTGTCTTATCGTCCAACACAACTCCTGAACATGATCCTTCCTCTAAGTTTATGAATTTATATCCTGCTATTATAGATGTTCAAGTCTTAAAGTTCAACAGAACTAAGCATCCATTGGCATGGTTACATGATTTTGTCTATAGTATAAATTTTGTTCAAATGAACCTTATCGTATCCACTTCTAAACTTGTTCCCTTATCCATAAAATCAAAGGCTTATCCACTTTTTCAGCCTGGTTCTTTTACTTCATTTCCATTGGAATATGTAGCCTTTTTAGTAAATGTATTTACAATCCATGAACCTTCGACCTATCATGAAGCTAAACAAGATTTTAGATGGGTTTAGGTAATGAATAAAGAGCTTTTAACTCTTGAGTCCAATCATACATGGAATTTAGTTCCATTGCCACCAGGAAAGAAACCTATAGGCTCTAAATGGGTGTACAAAGCAAAATACAAGCCTAATGGGACAGTTAATTGGTTTACAACTCGATTAGTTGCTAAAGGATTTACTTAAGTTGAAGGTGTTGATTATACTCAAACCTTTTCTCCTGTTTCAAGCTTACTATAGTGAGAGTTTTACTTGCTCTTTTTGTTGTAAAACATCGGCATGTTCATCAGTTAGACGTTAACAACACTTTTCTGCATAGTTTTATTGACAAAGAGATTTACATGAAGCCATTGGAAGGGTATCCTTGCATAGCATTAGGTCAAGTGTATAAATTGATGAGATCCTTATATGGCTTAAAATAAGCCTCAAGACAATTGAACAAAGAATTTACAAAGTTCATTTGTTCTCTTAGCTTTGTGCAATCTTAAGCTTATCATTCTTTATTTACTTGTTCGAATGATAAAGGTTTCTTGTCTCTTTTAGTGTATGTTGACGATGTTTTACTCATGGGAGATGATTTAGCTGATATTTCTAATATAAAAGCAGCTATCGATAGGGCGTTTATAGTAAAAGATTTAGGAGAGGCATGATTTTTTCTAGGATAGAGATTTGTTGCACTTCTCATAGATTTTATCTTCATCAACACAAGTTTTTGCTTAGTATTCTTCAAGATGTTGGACTTCCTAGTTCTAAACCAGTTTCACAACCTTTTCCTTCTCATTTACGCCTTAACAATGCTTCTAATGATCCCTTAGCTAATCTATCTTTGTATAGATGAATGGTGGGTCTTCTATTGTATCTCACAATCACAAGGCCAGATATATCTTTTGCTATCGAGCAACTTAGTTAGTTTGTTGGCAATCTACGTTCTCCACATCTTCAAGTAGCAATTCATGTTCTTTGTTACATGAAAGGTAGCATAACTTGAGGACTTTTTTTATTTAGTTTTGGCTCCCTTGGTTTTACATTGTTATTGTAATGTGGATTGGGGTCATGTCGTATTGACAGAAAGTTTTTATCAAGCTATTGCATTTTTCTTGATAGTTCTCTAATTTCTTAGAAGACCAAGAAATAAGATATTGTGTCCACTTTGTCTATTGAGACTAAGTATTGTAGTGTGGCTTTTACTATGAAAGAACTTATTTGGTTATCTTTTATTCTTAAGGATCTGCACATTGATATTTCTTTGCCATTGGGTCTTTCTATTGATAGTAAATTAGCTTGTATATTGGCCGACAACCCATGCTTTTACAATAGGATGAAGCATATTGATCTTGTTGTGCACTTTACCAAACATCACATTGCTATAGGTTTTCTTCACTTGCAGATAGCTAATGTGATGACTAAAGTTCCTCTTGACAGATTATGGTCTTCATTTCTGATCAAGTTGGGGCTTTTCACTCATCCAACATGCGATGATTACATGTGTATCCTCTATATATAAATAGCATGTGCTTGCAGAATATTGAATTAGTTGAATGAAATAACAAATTCTGTTTCTTTTGTGCCCTTTAATTCTCTTTGTTTTCTCACTTCTCTATCTAAATAATTGCGAATCGTCAAGCTTTCATCATATAGTGGTCAATGTGAAAAGAATTGATAAAGCATATCAACAAATAGGAGAAATAGATGCCGAAGCCATACCTGACATTGAATGTGGATATGATGTTTATGATATTCCAAGCTTATCGATTTTGAGAATATCATCATGAATCTGGAAGTTTCAAAAATTGAGTCAAAATCGTAGAAGGCTTAAAGATATTACAGAGAAATCAAATTAAGATGCAATATAGATGTATTTTCGGCATGTGACTTCCTCTCTTTGTTACTGGTAAAACAAGGAAAATAGTCCGACGACGTCATGAATAAAAATTAAATGACTATTTTTGATTTTATTGTTACAGTCAAAAATCTATATTACATTCCCGTACAACGCATACACATGAATATACAAGTATACCAAAAAATGCAGAAAATTATATATAAAAAGGTGAATGATGGGTCAAGTTTAAATAGTTTATGAAAATTTTTTAGAAGTTTAAATAGATGATTTTAAATCTCTTAATAGCCACAGGGGTTGAACATTACGTGATATGGTGGAAATACAGAATGAATAGTATGGATCCAGAATAACGTGTTAAATTTTAATGACATAATATGTCAAATAGATGAAACATTTATGATCTAGTGTGTAAATTTTATCATTTGTATCTTCTATTTGCACCGCTTTAACAATGTTCACCTGTTAAACTTCACGATTGTGTTCACGACAATGACTTGCGAATTTCCCACGCTGTAAGAGGATTTGAAAACCAAGGCTAATTGCACGGACATTTGTCATTCATTTAGATTAAATTTCTAGGGTTTTAAAAGAGATAGGATTTTTTTTTTTTCTAGAGAATAAGAGTTTCTGTTTTTTTTTTTTCTTTTTTGCCCCCTCCTTACGTCACCCATGTTTCTTTTACTCTTTTTGCTAGTTAATTTTAATTAGTTTCTCGTAAGCTTTTTGACGAACCCTAGGGATACTAATAATTAGATTTTTTTTTCTATTTAGTGAATTATTGTTTCTTGTGATTTAAATATATGTACTTATTGTTTTTGAATTGATATTATCGGTTATTGATTCAAAATTATTCTAATTTTGTATTAGAGATCGAAAGATTCTCTCTCTATATATATATCAATATAACTGGAAAGAGTTGCATGCAATTTTAGAGATAGGATGATATAAATCTTTCAAATTATGGTCAAATTTAATAGTAGAATTCATAGAGTGATTATGCAATCATAAGGCTTTAATTAGTAGGAGATTCCAATTAATCAACATAGGGTCAAGAGTTAAAAGTCCTCATAAAGTTACTAACTTAAATTACGAATTCCTACGATATAAGAATATGATGACTTATATAATAATTCTTAGGGGGATTTAGGGGAATATACATGTTTGATTGATTTTTAATCATTATTATTTTTATTTTGTTTTATTTAATTTTGGGGTCTATATGTTTTTATTTTTTCTATAATCACATAATTTTGTTGGTTAAGTTATAGGGGATTAGTGAATTACTAGTACTTATAGATCTTATAAGTTCGACCTGGTTTTTACTAAAATTATTATTGCATACATGACTTAGTTAGTATACTTTCTAGTAAAATATACTTTAGTTATAAAATAATGTTAGGTCCAAAGTACATCACAAAACTTTTCATATATAGAGAACTCTGTGGAGGTGATAATATATTACTAAAGAATCATTTGAGTCTAGTTCGGACTAGGGCAAAGAGTTTTATTGTTTGGAGATATTTTAATAATCAAATTTGTTTGTTTTGGAAAGATATCAAGCTATCAAGATTTTTTTTTTTTTTTTATAATTTAGGAAAGTCTATCTTGGTTTTAGTTTATTGATGATTTTGTAGGATTTAGATTTTGTTTTGTTTTCATAATAATTTTAGACTTCTAGAAGTATAAATATTGTATGAATAAGTTGTATCCGTAGATTTTTTTGAATCAATACAAGTTTATTCATTCATGTTTTGTCTATAATGCTACAAGCATTGTCAACAATTATCTTTTTGATTTCTTATTTTGGTAAAACATACAATTGAAAGTGATAATCCGTCCAAACGCCATTTGCTAAATATTAAGGGAAAAAATAACAGAAGAAAACGGCTCTACTTAGTAATGTTTCCTCGATATCATTTAAGAAATAAAAACATGAGCCTGAATATAAACCTGTGGAGCATGAAAGGTTGGAATGCTTACGCTTTAGTAGAGGCATACATGGCATACAGAGGGAAGGACCAAGTGCAAGACGAATTGGATCCCATGTTAACGATAGCCCCCTTATTCTTTTCTAACATTCTAGGAAGCACCGACCAAGTAAGCCAGATGGCCGCTTCTATGTTCACCTTTATGTGACTTTCAATCAACTCTGTTTCCACTTCATGAAAGTACCTCCCATGGTCGTAAGCCACACCCGCATTATTAATCAAAACACCAATATCAAGCCCTTTTGTTTCTCTCTCAATAGCCATAACAATCTCCTCTCCACTAAATTTTGCAAAATCGATGACAATGCTTCGGACTTCAATCCGTGTGCCATATTTTTCTCTTATCTCAAACAACGTGGCTTCAAGTTTGGATGGGTTTCGACCGATTAGGATCACGTTAAGACCTTTGGACACCAACTCGAAGGCGAGAGCCTTTCCGATTCCATCCGTAGCACCAGTGATGAGCGCCCACATGCCATACTCGCTTAAGTTCTTCGGATTCCTCAAGAACATTGCGTACACCCAGTTGAAGAATTTGAACGCATGTCTGGTAAGGATAATGAAGCCCAGAGTACTGACAATTAAGAAAATGAAGTCGTCGGATTCCATTCTCTAGGTGTGATATCGGCCGATTGCATGCGCTCGAGATTTTGTGTTTTACATGTGGTTTCTGTCGTAAAAGTTTGTTCTACTTAGATGCATGCGGTTGGTACACTTTTAACCGAACTTGATTGGTCATTCCTTCTATGTCCCAAAACGAAACATATGAATAGGTAGTTGTTGTCAAAATCAATAAGAGTTACATTTGCCATATCGCCTAGGTATGCGCAACTCTATCTCTAGGGATCCTTTTGTGACGACTAGCCGTTTCACGCTGGACTGGTCTGATTTTGACTTGCTATTGTTCTGCCTGAAATTCAGCATCGAGATGCTTTCAATTAGGGCTTGTGTTTGGCTTTTTTCTCCCTCAATTGTTCTCATGTAAAAAGCATAAGTTAATAGCATCGTAAAAAATAAAATATTAAATTGCTATTTATCTTATTTACACGTTTAAATTTGACAGTACACGTTGATGGAAGACACAAAGAAATATTTTTTTGATTAAAACATAATATACCTCAAAATAATGTCCAAGAAATAATGCTATATATCGGTTAAGATGGCACCCCATCGTTCTTAAGCAAAAAAAAGAAAAGAAAAAGGTTCCTTGAAATAGTAAAAGCATATCAATCTATATGAAGATTAAATAATTTTCTTTAAAAGATAAATTGAAATTGTTTTCCTTCATAGATTGCAACGTATATAGGTATTCATCATTTTGAAATTTCATTATGGATAAACCTTTAAACGAATATAAAAATTAACTATAACATTTAGTTGTGAAAAGAAGTTCACATTTCACTTTTATTTAAACTAGCAAATGATACACTCAAGTTGCAAGTGCAAAATCGATTTCATGGGAATTTTTAAGGAGAATGAAACAAACATGATCCATATGTAATATTACAAACTAAACCACCCACACATCTTTGTTTAGTAAGGCTATGCATGCATAGTTGTCAAAATTATATTTTTACCTATACAATTTTATAAGTTTAAAATTTTAGAAGGCTCTTCTGAGTTATTTCAAGTATAAAATCATTTTTGTATGAAAATTTACGTTTTTAATCTAGTTTAGTAAATTCACTAGAAAATTATGTTTTTACCAAGCTTATTAGATCTATATATCTAAATTGAATGGCCTAAAAGAAAAAAAAAATATAGCTAGGCTTTTACAAATCATCAATTATTGAGGCATTATGTTATCTTTCTTATCCTTTTCTAATTTTTTCCTCTCTTTCTCTCTCTCTCTCTTAATTCCTTATTTTATGTTTATAGCCTTTGTCTAGGTTCTAGCTCCAATAATTATACCATTGATAATTTAAAATGAGTTGAAATGTTTTGTTTTCTTTAATTCATTATTTTTTTCAAGAAACAAAATAATGGAAAAAAGGTTTAGCATCAACTCTGTTCGTCCTTCTTCTATACAAGTTAGATTATATCTTAAGAATTTTTAATGGAAAAAGAATTTAGCTTTTCATTTCATTATTTTTATAATATATTTCAAGTTTTGAATGTTTTTAAGAGAGGTGATTGAAGAGCCTATCTAGATATCTACATTGCATACACAAATACACATCTAAAACCACATTCCACATTCAAGCTTAAGATTACTAAATGCATCAAATGAAAATTTATATATCTTTAAATTGAAGTGATGTAAGTAACATAATCTTGACCTTCCAATATGTGGAGTTACTCAAACTTTAGCAACACATACACATACAATACGTAATATATTTACAAACCATCCTTAGATCCTAACACCAACACCAACACCAACACTAGTCATTTTTAAGGGTTCATTTGATCCCAACACTAGTTCTATATATATAGTCTCATTAAGGATTCATTACTGGTATTAGTCATGTAGCAATTAGTGTGCTACACACATTTACAAGAGTGTCGTCTTCTCCACCAGTATGACCTAATTCCAACTTCATCCTAGAAAACCTAACCCATTTCACAATAATTACCCAATTGACAAACCCAAACAGTCGAATGTCAATTTTGGGGCCATATAATTTAAGTTTACCACGTTAACTCTCATATACAAGGAGAAGAAGGATTAAGACTAATTCCATTTTCTTTTTGCAAATGATTAATGATGTTCTATTTGAATGATAAGATATTATATATTATTAATATGTGACTAATACTTGTGATCACTTTCAGTTTTCTATATGTTCTTATAACGAGTCTTGATAGGACTCAAACTCAATAACTCATGTTAGAGTTATAGGACTTGAGAGTGTAGCAACTAGATCATTTCCCTTTGCTTAAGTATAGAAGAGTCATTCTTGCTCAATTGACCCAACTTACTCTATTTCTTAAGGTCTTGGACGTCTTTCTCCTTCTATAACTTGAAGCTCCTAACTTGTTCCGCCTTAAGAATAGTTCGGCTAATCGGACTAACATATTGGTAGTGGAGTTTCATAGTTGCCCATGTTAGAAGTCGAATTGTTTAGATACATACTAACCAACCTTAGATTAACCAGTGCCTTTGAATAATCTACAGGCCACTTCACTCTATTTGTGTCTAGCCTATACAACTAATGACATTTGTTTGTGACCCTTTTTCCGTATAATACTATTGTTAGAGTATTCCTTTTTGTCTTTCTCCGTTTTACCCTTTCCCTTATGCATGAAACATAAAATTTTACTTTCAAAAGTAAATGTGAGACCCGATCTTCGACCTACTATCCAAGACTTAGAGTAGCAGACCAATTGATGTAGAAAGTATAGCAAAGGTAAGTAATAAAGAAAAGCCATTAAGAGAAGTTTACTAAATAGGTTAAGTCAAATGACTATACCTGAACTATTTGATATCGATACGGGTCAAGACATTTAGAATGATTTAGAGCCTTCAAATAATTTTGTCTGAATTGAGCTAAATTTTAATATAAGTTCATAAAAGTTAGACAAATAGCTTTAGTAATATCAATTTCTCAAAATAAAGTTATTATAATATTTAATCTTAATAAAAAGTATTTTTATCAGGTATAATTAGTAATTATTGAAAACTTGAAATTAGAGTTTCAAATGATTATGAAACTTTAGAGGTAAATTATTTGAGCACTAAAATTATAAAGTGACATAAAAATAACATATAAAAATGGTACGTATACATTAGGTGTGATTATTATACATAATTATATACCCAAACTGTTTCAAAAACTGGAAAATCTATATAATTAACTAAAAACTAACAAGAAAAGTGAAAAAATTAGGGAAAATTGTTAACCACTAGAATTAAGATTGATTTGGGTGCAGATAAGTATGAGATAGCTGTTAATGAATTAATAAACTTCATTTGACACCTAGCATGTATGGTTTTGGGATACTTAAGCTCTTAGGAGGGAGAAAATGACCATTTAACACCATACAAGCTTAGGAAATCCACCAAAACCTCTTTGAGTGTTCTTAAGGATACGAAGGACTCTGGAAAAATATGAAGGAGTAGAAGTAAGTAGAAAAATTATGGAAAAATTAAAAGCAATACTGTGCATATTAGCGATTTAACAGAACTTAAGTACGGAGGCAACCTAGGAGTGAACCACCACTACCCCTTGATAGTGGAGGTAATGCCTAGTAGTACTGATAGGGTAGTGGTCAGCGTAGATGGCCGGAGGTCAATTTTCTGTTGAGTTTAGTTTTGTCCTTGATTTTAGTTAAATTGATAAAAATATCAAATTAATTTTGAAAATTATATAAAAATTTATTTGTACATATTTTTATATACACTTTTATGGAAAAAATATTAGATTGAAGAATTTTTAAGTGAATACAGTATTTGCTTAAGAAACCAAGTAAAACCGATCAATTTTCGAAATCGGTTTGAATAACTTTATTAACGTAGTTTCTAAGTTGTACTTTTTCTATAGAATGCTTATATTGCATGTGGACATTGTATGAAGAGATTTCAGACAAAAACAATTTCCATAAATTTTAGGGATTTTTGAGCTTATAAATTGGATAAAAAATGCCATTTTCTTGAGAATTTGGTGTATGGAATTCAATTGAACCATTGGTGTCAGGTTTTGAGGTATACTTGGATCATATCTTATTGTGAAGATCAATTTAGAGTTGTGTGCTTTGAGTTGGAGATGAAATTTGGATAAATTAGTGGTTATGAGATTAATATATTAACAGGTAAATATGTGAATTTGAAGAATTCGGTAATATGGTGTTACTTGGTATAATAACCCCGATTTATGAACATGGTATAACATGTCTGTAATCTAAAATATGATGTTAGATGAGTAATCGAGTAAACTTGTAAAATGAGCATATTTAGATAGTTCTTTAGAAGGTTGTTTTGTTAGAAAAGTGAGTTAATTTTTAGTCTAGATATTTAATCAGAAAGTTATGTGATATGAGTTACTTAGTTGATATAGTATCCACAAGTTAATTAGAGAGCTCTTAAGTTAGTAAGATTGTTTTCAAATACTTCTTTAAAGAGCTCTTAATTAATAAGAATATTTTCAAATACTTCTTTAGATAGTTCTTGATTAATGAAACTGTTTCTAAATATTTTCATAGAAAGTTCTAAAATAAAAAATGTGTTAACGTTATTGATTAGATACTTGTTCAAAAGGTTCGCAAATCAAAAACTTGATACTAGGTGACTTTTCAGAACCTTGTTCAAAGACTTTAGCAGCAAGTTAGAGCTCTATACAAAGTTTACAACCTTCGTTAGAGATAAGTTATAACCACACTTAAATGATTAAAATGAACTTATTTAACTCTATATTTAGTAAAACTAAAATGATTATATTGATTATTTAGGAAATAATTGAAGCGGACAAGATCAACCATTAGGGCTATCGAGTGTCACATATCCATGTGATTTAGTGAAAGAGGAAGCTTACGTTAAGGAGTAAGATAATGTATTGCTAGCCAAGTAAGTAGATATTTGTATGTACTTGAGTAGATTTATGTCTACTCCTAACTTTGTGTGCTCTATGATGTTTTGGCTTAGCTGAACATTGATTGCAAGTTGATGTATCGTTTGATGTACCATATGGAGCTACCTATTATAGTTACTACTGATTGAATAGTGACATGATATTAAACTTAGTTGTTATGTTAATGTTGATAAATGCATATGTGACATTTGCTAGGATTTGTGTTATCTTGGAAAAGAATCTAAGGATTAAGTCTATCTCCTAAGGTGTTCACCTAAGTTAACCCGACACTAAGATCTTAGAACTGACGAAATTACAAAGTAAAGGCTGGGTAACAAGTGATAAATAAGTTTACTTGGATTTGCTGGGTTTTGCTTGGTATGCAATTTAATGTATTCATAGCATGGCATGAAAAAGACCTATGGGTCAAATTTTCTGAAAACCAAGGTATTACTAGGTCAGTTCCCATATGAAAAGCTGAGTTTATTAAGTGAATTACTTAATTTGTAAAAGTTAGGTTTTTAAGTGTATAAAGATTGCATTGTACCTATTGGGCCAGCTATATACTAGATTTTCTAACCACTTTATGTGGTTATTACTAGGTTGAAATGCTCACTAGGTTCCTAGTTTATTTTAGATGCTCGGTTTAAGTCAATTGAACTAGATGAGTTGCTATGCTGAGCTATGATATTGGTACAAATACATGACATATGTATGGGCATGGCATACGCTTGATGCATTTGAATGATAACATAATTAGACTAACTATTTGAATAATGTGTTTGCTTTGTTATACTTATTTTGTATGTTTATACACTATCACTCAGCTCACAGTAGCTGAGGGGATAAGTTTCTCTTATTATTAGGTTAGAGATAAATAGACAGAAGTAGTAAGGAGACTTCAGAAACTCTAATTGAAGATGGGCTTTAGAGAGAATTCATTGACTACATGATTTGGCTTGATTACATGAAGAGAGATGTTCAGGAAAGCCGTAGGTGTTATTTGACCATAAGTTTAGTATAGTAATGGTAGTTTAGAAACATGTATTTGTAATAACGATTCTATATTGTATATGAAGTGTAGGTAATTGTGATATTCTGTGTATAGCTCACTGATGTAGAAGCTTTTATTGTTGTTGGTTATATTGAATGAGAAAGTATTTGAAAGTCATTATGTATGTAACAAAAGAGCAGGTTGAATACATGTTTTACTTTATCCTTAACTCAAGGATAGTAGTAATAAACTGTTTTCAAGTATTGAGAGTTTGAGAAAAAATTTTAACCAGATATGAAACATGTGGGGCGTCACAGTAAATTGCCCCTTTTTTAAATATCTATGTATGAGGGTTACCCTATAAAGATGGGTATAAATACCCTCATTTTGTATATTTGAAACAAATGATCCATCATTGGTACATTGAATATTCAGTTTTCTCTCCATTCCGGTTCTTGAGTAAGCTTTAAGTTACTAAGTCTAATATCCTCAACTCTTATCTATTTCTTTAAGCAAAGAATAGTGATGAGTGTCGCTTTTTAGAATTTGTGCATTGTAACTACTTGGTCGGAACTTCTCCTATTGAGATATTGTTCGCTTTGGTGTTAGACGCCATACGATTTTATCTCCTAGTGCAGTAGCTTCTAAGAAGGTCACTCATCTTAAGAATGCTTTAGCTTGAGTATGCTTAACTCCGGAGTTTTGATGTAATCTGAGCTGCTACACCAAAAGGTGTCTCGATGATTTAAAATTCCGTTATATGGGATATAAGAGGTATTACAATCCAACCTTCTATAGAACTAATGTTCTTGTCAGTTTCGTTATACAGGTCTAGAATGACCAGTAGGTAGGGCTCTATCCTTTCAGTTGGTAGATTGCTCTAATGCCATCTGTAATGACCCTACTGGAACTCCTCCTACCGAGGCATTGTCCACTTTGGTGTTAGACATCGCATGGTTTTGTCCCTTGGTGTAGCAGCTTCCTAAGAGGTCTCTCATTTTGGGAATGCTCTAGCCTGAGTACGCTAAATTCTGGAGTTTCGACATATTTTGAGTTGCTACACCAAAAGGACCTTGATGATTTAGAATTCCATCACTTAGCGCATATAAGAGGTATTACATGCATAATATCAAGCTTTAGGTTCATTTCATTATATGATTTATGGTACGCAATATCCACAAGTTAGCTTACAATTTTGCTTAAACCATGGTAATTGCATTCCATTTTCTACTATAGCTTAGTTGAACCCACCCATCCATAACTATGCTTGTTAATCCTTATTGTGGTATATCCTCTTGGTATCATAACTTATAAGTTGTGAGGAGGGAGTAACTATAATTAAGAAGTTGTATTGTATGTTGCTCTAATGTGGGAGCATTGGTTCTAAGGTAGTTTGTATCAAAGTAGAAGTAGTTGTTGTCAATGTATTAAGTTGTTCTAGATTCATTGTAGTTTCTAGGTAATTGATTTGGAGTTTCGATTTCAATAGATATTTAAATAGAGGAGTAGTAGGTACTTAGAGTCTATGGAGCATCTCTATGTTCTGTTTCTAGTGTTGGAAGTTACTATCATAGTAATGGTGGTTGTGTTTAAATTTATTGAGAAATGACTGATCCTAGTATCAATATAGTAGTCTAAGACAACAAAAGTGGTGTTCTCCATCATGGAAGATTAGTTCTTACTACCTCAAGATCCATTGATGAGAAAATTGATGTAATGATTACCATGATCACTAAGCTAACTCGTATAGTGCATCAATTGGTTGTTAACTAGCCTATCAAGGTTGCTTTTGATGTTCCCTTAGTTGAGAATGGGGATAGAGTAAATGAAGCTTGGTATGAAAGGAAGAACTACCTAGCTTGGCATGCTAAGGTGGAGGAGTTGATAAAAGAGCCTATAGGAGAATTGATTTAGAGGATGTTGAGGAAAAGGATGAGGACAAAGAGTTTTACAAGGCAGGCAAGCGAGTAACCTGAGTACTCGGAGCTTTTAATAGTGTTAAATTGTAAATTTTGACCTTTAATGGCATAGGGGATGCTGATGAGAACCTAGATTGGAAAGAAAAGGTTGAGAGGATTTTTGACTATTATTAGTATGAGGACTATGACAAAGTGCACTTAGTCGTCTTGAAGTTTGCTAGATATGCTACAATATGGTGGAGGAATTTTTAAGCTATGTGACAAAGAGATGGATACTAGGATGTTTGAACGTGGGTCAAGATGAGGAGGATTATACAAGCTAGTTTCAATTGGACCCCTACTTATAAGATTCCTTTGAGAAGTTGCAAGAGTTGAAGGAAAGGAAACAACTTATAGATAAGTACGTTCAGGAGTTCTAAATGTTAATGGTTAGGTATGAAGTAAACAAGCCAAAAGCCTGGACTGTCTTAAGATTCCTTGCTGGCCTAAGTTATGAGCTCAAAGTTGTTGTTGAAGTTCAAGAATTTACCACCCTGAAGAAGCCATTAAGATCAACTAGCATGTGGAAAGGTAGATGAGGAATAGGTTATATTGAGCCCAATTAAGTTGACCTGTCCTATCTACCCAACTTGCTCCATTGGTTTTAAGGGACCAAACGGTTTGAAAATAGGTAAGAGAGAAAAGTTTAAGCTTAACATAAAGTCTCAAGCTATTGAGAAAGAGATACCAAGGAGGTTTGAGAAAGGTTGGACATCAAGATGGAAAAGAAGTGAAATCAAGTGTTTCAAGTGTCAGGGTTTTGGATTCATGGTTGCTTAATATCTGAACTGTCAAACTATAGTCATTAAGGGAGAGGCATTGACGTTCAAGGTGAATAGCATTGAAGAAGTTGAAGAGAAGGCAAAAGTGGTGGAATGTGCTAAGGAAATACGTAAAAGGAGTTATAGAGAATACTTATGTTGAGGAAGGAGACAGTATGAGCTTAGTCATCCATCGAGCTATGAGTATTGAGCCATCTAAGGAGAACGAGTAGAGAGAGAACTTATTCCACATCACATGCAACTTTAAGGAACAAATGTGTGCCCTGATAGTAGATAATAGGAATTACATTAATGTAGCATTCGTAAGTCTAATACAACAGATGAATTTAAGAACTTCCTCACATCGCAAGCTGTATAAGTTACACTATTTCAATGAGAAGGGTGGCTTCATATGTCCTGTTAAGTTTTGTTGCTAATCTCAATCGAGTGTTACCATGATGAGATCCCATGTTGTGTGTTACCGATATGTGCCTTGCATATACTTCTAGGTCGACCTTGGTTGTTCGATAAGATGGTCATGCATGATGGGTTATAAAATACTTATAAATTTAAGAAGGATGGACGGACAGTTTTGTTGTACCCTATGACCTTTAGCTAAGCCAGCAATATGTAGATGAAGTTGAGCTGAGTATATAAGAAAACATTAGTTATGAATTGAGTTGAGTTGGAAGAGACAATGAGGTAGGATTCATTGACCAACTTGCTAATTTGGAGATTATTGAACCTAAGGGAGTAAGATGAGATACCTGAGAACATCTAGATCCTAATTGATGAGTTCACAGACCTTTTTCCAAAGAGCTACCTTAGGGCTTGCCCCCTTTTAAAGGAATTGAGCACTATATTGATTTATAGCTTGGTGCCATGTTGCTAAACAAGCTGGCTTACTGGATGAACCATGACAAGCCATCGATCTTTAGAAACAAGTAGATAAGCTCACTTAGAGAAGATATGTGATAGAGAGTCTAAGCTTATGTATTATGCTTACACTACTAGTAACTAGAAAGGATGGTAGTTAGAGGATGTATGTTAAGAGTTGAGCCATCGACAAAATTGCCATTAAGTATAAGTACCTATCTTAAGGCTAGATGATATGTCAAATGAGATGTATGGAGCTCAGATATTCTCTAAGATTAACCTTAAGTCTAGCTCTCACCAAATTATGATGAGGCCGGAAGATGAGTGAAAGACTACCTTCAAAATGAAGCACGACTTATATGAGTAGTTGGTCATGCCCTTTGATCTATCCAATACTCAAGCACATTCATGAGGTTAATGCATTGTATGTTGAGATACTTAGTTGCGAAATTTGTTGTAGTATACTTCAATGATATTCTAGTATATGGTCCTAACTTGTTTAGCAATGTTAACCATCTTCAAGCTGTCTTTGTGGTTCTTTAAGCTGACAGATTGTTTGGCAACTTGAATAAGCGTTGTTTCTACAAAGAAGAGGTCATTTTCCTTGGCTATGTAGTGAATGGAGAAGCTTGAGAGTAAATGAAGAGAAAATCCGAGCTACAGTTGAATGGCTAACCTTAACCTATTATAGATGTAAGAAGCTTTTATGAGTTGGCATCATTTTATCGAACGCTCATTTAGAACTTTAGCACCATTGTAGCTCTACTCACTAAGTTGACAAGGAAGAACATAGAGTTTAGATAGGAGAAAAGGAAGAGAGTAATTTTGCTAAGGTGGAGAGAAGATGACTTCTATCTCTGTTTTGGCAGTATTAGATTTTGACAAGATCTTCAAGTTAAAGTGTGATGCTTCAGGTGTTAAAGTAGGAGTTGTCCTAATGTAATAAGGTTTACTTATGGCATACTATAGTAAGAAGCTAAGGGGAGCTATCTTGAATTACTTAGTCTATAACAAGGAGCTATATGCCTTGATCTAAATTCTTAATGTATAGCAATACTATTTGTTACCTATAGAGTTTGTTATCAACACCAATGATGAATCTCTACAATACTTGAGAAGCATGCCCAAGCTATCTAAGCATTAGACTATGTGGGTAGAATTCTTAGAGGGTTTCTCTTTTGTTATCAAGTATAAGTGTGAGAAGGCCAACGTTTTATCCTGAAGATATACTCTATTGTTTGACCTATAGGCAAGATTATTAGGCTTTGCAAGTATTAGGGAGTAGTATGCTTAGGACCTCCACCTTGGTTTGCTTATGTATGACTACTTTGTTGAGGATGGTTTTCTGTTTCGAGGAGGTAGGCTATGTATATTGACTTGTTCAACGAGGGATTTATTAGGGGAGGAAGCTCATGGAGGAAGATTATTGGGTCACTTTAGCAAGAAGATAATGTATGAGTTATTGAAGGCTAGTTTATTTTAGCCTAAGATATTGAAGGATGTGCATTGAGCTATTGAAAGGTGTACTACTTGCAAGAAAGCAAAGAGCAAAGCAGAGCAAGGAAGGAGCATGCCCTTGCCTATCCTAACCTAACTTTGGATAGAATTGAGCATAGACTTAGTTCATTGAGAATTACCCAAGGGAAAGACTTAGTAATGATCATTGTGGACAAATTTAGTAAGATGGCTATTGCTTTTCTTTTCTTATAAGAGATCATTAGGCTACATAGAATACTAAGGAGCATTGTCTCAGATAGAGATCCCAAATTTCTAAGCCATTTCTAGAAGACTTTTTGATGTCAACTAAGGATTATGCTGTTATGCAGCACTTCATGCCATCTACAAATAGAGGTAGTCAATTGAACTTTAAGCTTGTTGCTTTCGTTACTGTGCAAAGAAACTTAACCAATTGAGTTATGTGTTTGTCAATAGTGGAGTTCACTTACAACTAAGCTTTTCATAGTATTACAGGTAAGATACCCTTTAAAGTTGTCTATGGTTTCAACCTTAAGTTACCTCTTAATCATTTGCCTATACTTGAGCGCAACGAAGGTAACCCTGAAGCTGAAGATGAGCCCAAGCCTTGCAATAGATCTATCATAAGGTGATTAACTAATTTACCTAAGCTATTGAGAAGTTAGAACAGATAAGTTAGGGGAAGAAGTGAATGCAATTCCAACCAGATGACCTTATATGGATATACTTAAGCAAGGATAGGTTTCTAAGCAAGAGGAAGAACAAATTATTTGCTTAAGTTGAAGGACCATTCAAGATACTCTAAAAGATTAACAATAATGCTCATCTACTGGAGCTATTTGAGGAGTTTGAAGTCTTTAACATGTTCAATATTATTGACTTGAGCCCCTAAGTACCCGAATAAGAAGGGGTAATAAGAATTAGATTCAATGTCCCATTATACGTGCTCGAGCTAAGGGACTTAAGAGCATAGTACGTCGGATCATTTCCCTTTACCTGAGTTCAAAAGAGTTATCCTTGCTAAACTACCTAACCTACTTTGTTTCTTGAGCTCTTATGCACCTTTCTACTTACTGCAGCTCGAAGCTCTTAACCCATCTCGACCTAAGAATAGCTTGGCAAACCTGACCAATAGATTAATCATCAAGTTTTCCAGCTACCCATGTCAAAAGTCGACTTGTTTGGATAAATATTAACCTGCCTCAAATCCAACCAGTGCCTCTAGATCGTCCAACAGCCACTTTACTCCATTAAAGTCTAGCCTAGACAGTTAGTGATGCATGTCCATAACCCTTTTCCATACCATACTATTGTTAGAATATTCTTTTTTTGTCTTTTCTCCATTTTATTCTTTTCCTTCTACATTAAACATAGGATTTTGCTTTTGAGGGTGGCCCATTTTTGTAATTCTCCATGTGTAAGGGTTTCCCTAGAAAGATGGGTATGAATAACCCTATTTTGTACAATTGAAACTGATGATCCATAATTAATACATTGAATATTTGACTTTTTCTCTCCATTGTTGTTCTTGAGTAAGCTTTGAGCTACCGAGTTCAATATCCCCAACTTTTACCTATTCCCTTAAATGAGGAATAGTGGTGAGTACACTTTTTCTATTGTGTATGTGTAATTAAGCTTTTGGTCAGGTTCATGTTTTGGGGTGTAATATCCATAAGTTAGCTCATGAGTTTGCTTAAACCTATGCTATTTCCATTTCATTTTCAGCTATCACTTAGTTGGAACCATCATTAATATAGCCACGTTTATTAGTCCTTGCCATGGCATATTAAGATCCATAGTCATTTTCATGTCAATTGATGCATTGTTCTTCGTGTTCATTTCATCTTTAATTATTCTATTTGTCATTCCTTATATTTTTTACCACTTTCAACGCATCATATTAAGAAGCATAATCGACACATCACTTTATGATCTTAACAAATAACTCGAGAACTATGGTTTAAAGAGAGTCCACTAAACACTTATTTATTCCTTTTAATTTCACGATTTGTGTAAATTATTGTTTCTCAAAACTTTTCCATGGTTGAAAAATAATGGGAGAATGTAGCATATCTCATCCCACTTAAGCTCTTTTTTTTTTTTTTTCATTAAAAAGGGATTACTTCATTAATAAAATATTTAATCAGAAAATTAGGTATAACACATAACAGTAGCGGTCTAAACATTACAGCAGTAAATACTAAGACATTACGGTAGAATGTTATTGCTAAAACAACCAACAAGTTTATCCATTATCTTGCACTTCTCGACAATAACTAAGGGACTTTTATCCTTTTCAAAAATCTGTAGCAGCTCACTTGGTGGGACAAAAGCACAATCGTCAGATAAATCTATGACACAACCAAAATTTGCTAAAGTGTCAGCTGCTTGATTGGCTTCTCTTGCTACATATCCAACGTGGACGTCTTCAAAGCGAATTAACAAGTCCTTGCAAGCAAAAACAACGACAAGATATTTCCATTGCAGGTGGCTGCCATATGCTTTTTTGCAAGAATGAAGATGCAATGTTTGAGTCAGTATCAACAACAATTTTAGGAATTTTTAATAGAATTGCATACTTCATGACGTAATAAATTGCTTAAAGTTCAACAACCAATATATCTGCAAATCCTATCTTCGTTGAGAAACGAAACAGCCAAACTCCATTTTCATTTCTAAATACACCAGCTACTACAGCATGTGGGCAATCGGCATCATTGGAAGCGTCTGTGTTCAAGGCTAACCATTCATCTGAAGGCGGTATCCATTTAACACAGCAGGGAATAATTTCTTTTAATTGAAAGCGTTTTTCTATGATAAGCCCAGAATTCATTTGCAATAGCTCTTATATCTGGTATAAGCTGTTGGATCTTTGACTTCTGTTATGGAACACGCTAAAGAAAGACTCTAACTTTAGGACTTAATACTACATTTCATAACCATTTTGAAGAATATTCTGCAAGATTACTTCCTTGTAGCCATTTATAAATCTCTCGATTTGAACGCATTACATGTCAATTATGAGAAAGAATAGATGTATCAAAACTCCCTGGCCTCAAAACTATTGTGCCAATATGATTCTTAATGAAATTAGTGATTTGAAACCTCAACAAGTTGTCATTCCATGCTAATTCATTCACATTAGCTTCTTGAATAGTGATATTCAACATATTTGCATTCAAGGGTCCATCAATGAGTTGCCTAAGTGGCTTCTATCCATGCCATGAATCAAACCAAAAACTGATATCGGTACCATCTGTCGGTATTTCCTAAGTGGCTTCTATCCATTCTTTCCATAATGACGAAGTAGAAGAAACCCAATGAAGTTTATTTCCTTATATCCTCTGTCGGTATTTTTGTTTACAAAGTTTAGCCCATATCGACTCACCATTGTGAAATTGATAGGCTCTTCTTATCATACATGCATCATTACGCAAAACTATGTTTTGAACACCTAAACCTCCATTAGCTTTAGATTGAGTTAACTACTGCCAACGTATCAAATGAATTGATTTTGGAAAGTAGAACCTTGCCATATAAATTTTCTTATTAACTTATCAATGTGCATTAGTAGCTTAGCTAGCAGTTTGGCTACTTAAATATTGAAGTTGGGTATTACGTCAAGCATTGAGTTGGCCAAGACCACATGACCTGCTAAACTTAACATCCCCCCTTTCCCTCCATTTAACTTAGTGTTTAATTTGTCCAGTAAGAACTGAAAGTCAGAAAACTTTGGCTTCATACCCTTGCCTATTGGATAGCCTAGATACTTACCCAAGCTTGTTTCTTCCCTTTTGCCTAACCTTGTGGCTGCTTGCTCCTTAACGTCCATCCTTGCATTTGGGGGAAAAAGAATGACAGATTTAGAATATTCGACTTTTAGACCTGTCTACAATTGGAATTGATCTAAAATAGATTTTACAACATCAGCCATTTGAGGATCCCACTTAAGCTTTGGTTAAGACAAGATCTTCCTGCAATGTTGTAGTTAGTTATGAATCAAACAAGAAGACTCAACTGTTGAAATAAAAGGAGATAATTAGAAGGATAGTTTTGACCCTCAGTCTTGTATTAGGCCTCGTTTATCCATTTATGAAGAAGATGACGCGTCTGCTCCTCATTTGCTTAGTTCTGTGAAATAAGATGGTTCATGATAGAATAAGGTGCAAAACAGATCATGAAGGGCATATTCACATTTGATATGTACTCAAAAAATTGCTTGGTTGCTTGCTACATGTTTATGTATAAGTATGAACTGGACAAAGAAAATATATTTATTCTATATAATGTACCCTTGTCCTAACCGCAAATATCAATAATATCCAATGTTGCATTCATCTATCGGGTAACATGGATTCACAATAAGATTTCAGTAAGATTTATGATGATTTGGTTTTATTTATTACTATATTAAACTAAAAGGAACTATTTTATTTAAATTTGCATGAAATATTTTAGATATAATAGTACTCTATGTCAAACCAAATCTTTATAACGATTTTATAAGATTGTGTCCAATTACAAAAGGATAACTTTACATATGAAGATATTTATCCCTAATAAATATCTTGTCTTTGTGATGCGAGTGTTTTAAAGGGATAGCAATTTGATGGAAAATCGATGGATTTTGAGGAGAAGATATTTATAGTTGATAAGCTAGTTAAGTGTTGCAGATTATTTAACTCAATTTTCAGTCTTTATGTGAGAAGTTGTCTCAGTATAAAAGGCAAGAAACATAAAATTACTTAAGCGATAGGAACATTTTCTGTGAAGCATCAAAAGCAGAGGCTACTTATATGGGTTAAAAAAGGAGATTCATACTGAAATCAATGCTTTCAGTAATGGATAGGAGTTTTTTAGGTGTAAAGCTATAAAAAGGAAAAGTAGACCATAACAATCAAGCTTCTCTACACATCTTGTGTCACTCCCTATCATTACAGTCTTACTCCTTTTCTTATTATAATAAGCGGAGCCTGCATTCATCATTGAGAAGCATACATACATGCGTTTCATGGGTATAATAAATATTCATGAAGATACAGAAAGTATTACAAATTCTTATAGAGCCTATATAACGTTATTCCAAATTTTATTTTAGCATTTAATGCTTGTTTATAAATAAAGGATGTAGGAAAGAGCTTGCGACTCGAGATTTTTTTGTGCATGTTTAAATTTTGATTCACCAACTAATGGAGAGTTGAAATATACACCGGCACGTGACAGCATCTGGAAGTAAAGAGTAGAGGAACCATTGAATGGAATAAGGCCAAAATGGGCAACAAAGGTGTTCATAACCAATCCATCTCATACTTGTTCTACTTTATGTCTTTGCTGACGGAAATAGCATGTAATTGCTTTTCCTAAACTTCGTCGTGTTTGTATTTATAAACAGAGGAACCTGAATAAGAAATGAAGAAGCATCCACAATAAAAGAGATATAATATTTTACAAACATCTTAATTATCGTATGATAGGAAATGGAATAAATACATTAGAAGTTTTTATATTTACATCATAATTTCAACATGTCTTTCATATTTTAATTGAATTACATTTATGTTTCCAATAAAATACAATTGAATAGGTAAATCAATTAAATTCTGTCCATATTCGTACCGTTATCAAATAAGTTGGATAAGTTTATAGCCATAAATCATAGAAGATTCTAATCAATAATCACAGGACCCATATAGTCTAAAATACAAAGTGGAATATCCATGCAAACATATAGGACTTTGAATATTCATAGAAATATAGAGGATTTAAATTATAGATGACTTAATTGAATTTAAGAGTAATTAGAAGAGATCTATTGTACATCAGACAGAAATCAGAATATCCATGGACTGGTGCTTGCGGGCTTCAAATGATGTGTATATATAGACTACCCCGTAGAATATTGTTCAATATATATTGCATGAACTAAGGAGTAGGAGGTGATAACTATATAATGTAGTATTAGGATTGATCATAATTAAAAGATTGTAAGAAGATAAATAGGGAAGTTAGAAAGAATTATTTGTTTACAATAAAAATTTAAAAAAAAATATCAAAATACCAATTGTACAAAAATAATTACTGAAATATCAAGTATAATTATTTTTATTAATGTTACATTTTCAAAATGGGATAACAAATATGTGACATTAACTTTTATATACCGTTACATTTTAAAAATGTGACATTAACATTGGTTTTTTTTTTTATGTACTTGGTAATTATGTAGTTTTTTTTTTTTCTAAAATTGGTAGACATATACTGCACTTGGGGAGGTTATGTTATTCAACTATATTTTCATAGAGTTATCTTAAATGTATGAAAAAAAAAAAACCATTTTAAATATAATATTTGGAATTGATAGCCAACAACAATGCGTATTGGGTATTATAATACATTATAACAAAACATGCAAGTGAAGTATTGTTCATACTTTGGCAATAAAATATTTTGATTTTACTTAAATATATCACTTTTCTTATGATCTAATATCCAACAAATCTGCCTACTCAATCAAAATGAACCCCTTATATGAATAAATTTCTTTCTGACCAAATTCGTCAAAGGACATGATGTGGTCATTAACGTTAAAGCAATCAAATAAATGATAAAATTTTTGTATGCGCTTTGGATATACCACGCCCAAAGTTTTATATCAGTTAAACAAAATATTAGTATCTATGTTTGCGCATGTGGTTGAAATAGATAATACCTCCATGAAATGTACCATGTTTTTAGTGGCGTAAAACTATAATATTTATGTTAGTTGAATATAACTGTATGGATGTCATCTGGAGATATGACTCTAGTGCTTGATTATAAGAAGATTTGATGTATGTTTTTGATTGAATGAATTTTGCTAGTTATTACTGAAAAAGAACAAAAAAAAAAAAAAAAGAAAGAAAAGAAGCTATGATATATTTGAACATCAACATATATTTAATCTCTTTCACATTACCTTACCTGTATAGTTGGTTTTATGCACTTAAATACGATCTAGAACACCCAATGTACCTTTAGCTTATTTATCTCAGTTTCTTTCTAACCTAAAAACCTAATTCTTCTACCTATGCTAATTGGTTGGCTATTACTAATTATTTGCTGAGACCTTTTAACTTCATACACTTGACATCTTAAATTTTGGTCCTCCCTACACATTAATATACCCATGATACATCCACCAATATATATTATATACCTTACACATAACGTATACTGGTCGAAGAATAGGGAATTGATAAAGCACTATAAACAAATAACAGAAATAGATACAAAAGCCATACCTGACATTGAATGTCGATGCCAAGTTTATGATATTCGGCGCTTATGGATCTTGAGAATATCCTCATGCATCTGGAAGTTTTAAGATTGAGACAAAATGTCAAAGACTAAGAAAATTAAGACAAGGATCCAAGTAAGGGTATAATGTAAGAATACTTCCAACAAGGAAACCACCGCTACCATCACCCTAACCCTCACTCACCCCCACCTCTCTCTCTCTCCTCCCTAGAAAAAAGATTTTCATTTCGTTAAAAGCTTTAGTTTATATCATTTTCCTCGCTCTTTTCTTATCGCACCTGTCTTATCTATTATTTTATTTTCTCTTTTTCCACTTTCCATGGTGACACAATTCTCATCCCACATTATTTTTTAGAAACCACACGTAATTCTTTAAAACTTTAACTATGACATCAGCGAGTAGGTAACTTTTTGATGCCTTATAATAATCTACTTGATCAAATAGGTTTCAAGTGAATCTTTAGAGTTACGTGATAGAATCTTCATACAATTTTTTGAAGTCTACTCTCGTAGTGTAGGATATGAGAATGGCATCTCGACATTTTGTATTTATCTTAAAATTTATACTTTAAGATATGTAGGGCATAGCTTCATAAGTACATTGTGCCTATCTTATAAAAATTATTAAATAATAATAACAATAATGAACGTTCAACAATATTATAGTTCTACATTCTAAGTTTTACCAAAAAGGAAAAAAACTAAAAAAGAAAAAATATAGAAATATTATAACCTAAGCTATCATCCGTAAAAATTGTAAAAAATTTCCTACTACATTCCTATCACCTTCCTCTTATCCATTAACTTCATTTCTATTTTCTCCCTCTCTTGTTTTATTTCTTCATTGTCATTAACGATACATCTATTGATATTTTTCATCTAATGTTGTATTTGTAAACTTACTGCAATAGATTTGGTATAGTACATTCAATGCAAGTGGATCAAAATTTCTAATCCATTGTAAACTCTGCATGTAGAAGGTGTCTAAGATGTTATGTAAGGTATATTTATAATATGATTTTTTTTAAACTTATCAAATGTGTGCCATAATATGATTTGAATAGACAGGATGAAATGGAAACATTGAAAGGTTAGAAATGTCAAAAATTTGATTCAGAGTTTCAATATTGTGAAAATGTAGTAATAAAATTATAACTTCGATAAGGTACCTTATATTTAGTAAGTTCTAAAAAGTATAGGTTTTGGGTTATTCTAGATTGCTATAAGGAAGGTTATACTTCTAAATTTTAGGAACTCATACCTATGAGGTACACTGTGGGTATAACCTTATAGTATGGGAACAAACTTATATCCTACTGATTCTATACCTACTTACTTCTAAATATCAATATGAATTCATTTCTTGAATTTCCAAACGTTATAAATAATTCTTTATATTTTGATAAATTGGCAACACAAAAGATGTTTTTTCATTTAAAAATACAAAATAAATTAAGGTTAACATCTATGGAATATTAAAATATACTTTAAAAAGTTTGAGGGTGCTTTCACATGAAGGTCAATGTTTATGAGGATTTTTTGCCACCTTTAGGATTTATATGCCAGTTTATCAAAAAGGAGTTGTTTGCATCATTTGAGAGTCTAAGGGTTGATTGCCAGGGTTTAACTAGACTTGTTAATTTATATTTTCGAAGGGATTAAGAAAAAAGATCTCTATTAGGTATAGTATTATGTTTGGGAGGTTTTGCAATCCATTAAAAGCCCCACTTTAGTCTACTGATGCATTTCTTACTACGTGAGCTGATTTTATAATAGTTGTAAAGGGTATTAAAGAAGCTTTTCAGCTAAAGGGGTTGATTATTGAGTTTGTTCCTTAAGGGAGCTCCATTTTTGTACATTGCAATAGTTATAGTGCTTTTTGTTTGACTAAAGATCCATATGTCAAGAGAGGATGACACGTAGATAGGCTATATCATTTTGTATGCAATGTGATTGGTAAGGGGCATGTCACCACTTAGAAAATCAATATCCATGAGAAGTTGAGAACCGACTAATACGATGATGAAGAGCCTGTTTAGTAAGAAGCTAGGCATATTGCTCAGAGTTGATTCAGAGAAGGGCCATGGTGCTCCATGATAAAGGAGTATATATTTTCAGTTTTGTTACCCGTGACTATTTATTTTATGGAAGTTTTTAGCAGTTTTGGTTGAGTACATTCTATTTTAGGCAAATCAATTTCAAGAGTTGAAGGCAAGCTGAAGAATCATAATTCATAGCTCCATTGTTGATTTATTTTGATTCGTGATATTTGGATATGGTAAAATCATTTCATAAGATTTTTTTAAGGTTTTTTTTTTTTATTCTTATCTTTGCCTGTTTTGTTTACAACTCATGTATTTTATATTTTTAGCATTCATGGGAAGAAATAGATCCCTTTTTAGGGTTCCATAATGGAGAAATACATTCGTAATTTGATTTTAACTGTTAGAGGGAAATTGTACATTGTAATTCCACGTTGAATTCTCATCCATACATAGTAATATACCTTTTTTTACTCATAGGTTGTTTCTTATATATTAAGGCTTTTTTCACACAAATGTTAATGTGCTTTCTCTTTACCTATATCTAATCATTGTCATATTTGTTTGGTTATTACTACTATTGCAGAATAATTATCATATTTGTTTGGTTACTACTATTGCTATTGCTACTATGATGTTAGTAAAGTAAATTTATCTTACATAATTAATTGGTAGTACTTACATAAGTGTCATAAGGTTAATATCTAAAGTAAATATATCTTATTTTAGATATGACTATGCATCTTAGAGTGCTTTATGTGTAAGGTTTCACCTAGTTTGTTTAGATTTAAATGCACTAATGGATGGTGACCATGTGATGTAGTTAGGGGAATAGTGCTCAAAGAACATACATTTGTAATATGTACACCTTTGAACAAAGAATATATGTACAAAATACTATATAACTAATTATTGCTTATAAGCTACAGAGAGATGAAAATTATTATATTAATATATTGAGCTTGACTCCTTAAGTTAAGTAGTAGAGCCAAAGGAGTTCGACTTATATTTGCGATGATTTAAGAAAAATTGGTTTGATAAGCTCGGAACAGGAATCATTGGATTGGTCTATTCACATCCAATATTTTGCTGGTAGGCTTATGCACTCATACAAAAGGCTATTGGTTTTAGACTCATTAGTTAGCTCATTTAGAAAAACCATGAATTGAGTAAATTCCATCTCATCCGATTGATGACTTAGATGATCTGGCAGATACTATTTTGCTTAAAAGCCTATAAAAACCCAGTGTCTCCTTTTCACTTACAACTCTTAGAGAAACTGAGAAAAAATGTTACTTTGCGAACCTCTACTCTTTAAAATCAAACAAGTAGTTTAGGTAGAAAAATTGATCTTAATTACTCATGTTATTAGGTAAATGCTTAAGATTTTGAGAGGCTACCTTATTTGTTACTTATGTATTTGAGATACTAAAATTACTTATTCCTTCTTGCCTCGTTCTCACCTAGTTGCCTCTTTAAGTATCATTCCTACTTCACTTATTTGAAGCCACATATAGCGAGTTATTCATGTAGCACGTGTATGACTAATCTAGTAAAACCCCTACATCTACACAAGTTATATATGCATAGTATCTTCATGTTTTTGTTTCTAAAAAAGGTATAGTTATTGAAAAAAAAAAGAAAAAAAATCCTACCTATCTTAATCCATATAAACATACATACACATACACACATATTCTCTCTCTCTCTCTCTCTCATATATATATATATATATATACATATACATACATAATATTTTTGTATATATTTATGTATGTTTATAATATATGCCTTTAAATAAGGGTAAACCACAAATACCCCTACTCTTTTTTTTTTGTGTGCGCTTCATTTGCATTTAAACTCTTTGTCTTGAACATTTATATTCTAAAATCTTTGAAAAAAGAATATTTGGATCCTACATGACCATTTTACCCTTGATTTTACACTTTTTTTATTTTAATAGTTTTATTATTTTATTTAAAGGTAAAATAGTAAAATAAAATCTAAAAGTATATGATTCAAAGAATGAGGTACGATTATTAACTTTAAAGGTAAGGAAGCTAAGTACATGTGAAGAAAATATAATGATGTATAATTGTAATTTACTTTAAAAATTATATTAATGGAAGTCGCAAAGTTGTATGAGATAAATGAAATATTAAAATGGTTTGAGATAAGTTTGAGTTTATAATTTTGATTTCGTAGAATTTATACCAGATATTTTTGGAATGATTGGTTAATAGCATAAATAATCACTTCTCTCAATTATGAAAGAATCCACTCAATTTCTTTATTGAAATACACCTTATAACATCATTATAATCTTAACCATCACATGTCATAGCATTTTAAGGGGATCAATTGATAGAAATTGAGAGAAGATAATAAAGAGAATCCATTTTAGGGAAGAAAAAAAAAGGAACCTATACTAATATATATACCTCAATAATTAAATAATTGTCAAAATGATATTTTGCACGAACTATTGCCAATAATATTACAGAGCCTTAAATTATAGCGTATTGCTCGAGTCCTAGTGTATTCTACAAATCAATATTTTGTTCGACACTATTTTTCCTAAAAATATGTAATAACATACATAAAACCCTATCAAAAGTTTGGATAACAGCCATATTACATTTATAAAATTTTGCATATTGTAAGTATACCTCTTATATTTTCTTTATATACAATTAAATTTCTTATCTTTGAAATTGAGCAATCAAATCCCTAAATTTTAAAAAAAAATGTAATTCAAACTCTAATTTATTGTTTTTCCCTTATATTAAATAAATAAAAAAAATAGTAAAGGCACCTTTTCATTGTTTTTTGTTGGGCAAGATGGTCAAAAAGGGAACTAAAAAGCACCTTTTTTTTTTTTTTTAAAGAATTAGTTTTCTATAAGGGATGTATTTATAATTTACCTTAATATTTTTTAAAAATGGTTTTTAGTGCTCCACTGCTATGGAAAAAGTTATCGGCTTTGAAAAATCCACAATAACTGCATTCTCCCAAATCTAAAATAATACATCTATGCAAAACCTAAAATAATGCATCAATCCAAAACATAACTTGTTCTATTAGCAAATGCATGACAAATGCAGAAAACATTATTATAATCTTGCCCGAAACCTTATAAAAAAAGGCTCGCAAAGAGGAAGAAACTTTTTTTTTGGAAAAAAAAAAAAATGGAAATGAACCTTGTTTAAGAGTTCAGATAATTAGGTTCGATTCTTTTATTTCCTATGTTCATCCGTCGTAGTTTAATTTTCCTTCACATTGGTTTGTCTTATCGAGTCCATTGCAAAAACATTATCACAAAGTTAGACATTAAAGAGATATATAGTTGAACAACGAAGATGGTATACAAGAATTCAAACAGATTCACAAAAAGGGGATTAGAGATATTAATGTAAGAAATGGAATACAAAGTGATAAACTTCTTCATCCTCATGTGCTAAAAAAGTTAAAAAAAAAAAAAACCCCTTTTACTGGATTAGTTCAACCTTTCATTCTACACTTAATTTATATTTTTTTAAATCTATACTTTTAAATTAATTGCATATTTAATTTAGATATAAAAGAATATAAATTAAGTGTAAAATAGATGATTAAATTGATCTTACTAAAATATTTAGCAAACGAGAAAAAAATACGGAATGGATATAAACCAGTGGCACATGAAAAAAAGGTTAGAAAACTTAAGATTTGGCCGAGGCATATATTGCAAATAGAGGGAAGGACCAGGTGCAAGATGAGTTGGATCCAATATTGACAATAGCCGCTTTAATCTTTTCCAACATTCTTGGAAGCACCGACCAAGTGACCCAGATGGCCGTCTCTATGTTCACCTTTATGAGACTTTCGATCAACTCCCTTTCATCTTCATGAAAGTACCTTCCGTGGTCGTAACTCATACCTACGTTATTATTCAAAATCCCAACATCAAGCCCTTCTATGTTTCTCTCAATGGCCATAACAATGTCCTCTCCACTAAAATTTGCAAAATCAATGACAATGCTTCGAACTTCACCCCGTGTGCCATATTTTCCTCTTATTTCATTCGACGTAGCCTCAAGTTTGGATGGGTTTCGGCCGATTAGGATCACGTTAAGAGCTTCGGACACTGCCTCTAATGCGAGGGCCTTTCCAATTCCATCCATACCTCCGGTGATGAGTGCCCACTTGCCATACTCCCTTAAGTTCTTCGGCTTCCTCAAGAGCATTACATAGACCCATTTGAAGAACTTCAATGCATTTTTGCTAAGAATTATCAAGCCCAAAATATTGACTGCTAAGAAAAGGAAGTCGTGGAATTCCATTCTCGGTGTATTGTTGGCCGATCTCATGCCTCAATATTTCACGGTTTACATCTTCTACATAGTCGAAGCAGGATGTGTTTTTGGTTTCCTGTGGATCGAAGTTCGACCAGCAATTTCACAAACTTTTCAATAAAAGGAGGAATATTTTGAGTAATCTTACAAACTGACGAGAATAGATGAATATATATAGTGGTTTTACAAACTTCCAGGTGTTTGTTTGAAAATATAGTGATACTTAGCACTAGCTGCTGAATTTCCAACCACGAAACACACATGTATTTTCTAGTAATATTATCAAAAAATACACCTTATCAAAAAGTTACAAAAAAATTTATAGATATCAATTTTTTTATCACCATTTTATCATAGTTTCCACAAAAAAAAAAAAGAAAAAAAAATACAATATTACTAAAAAGTTGGTAGTATAACTTTTTATCACAATTACCGTAAAAAAGGAATTACAATTACTATAAAAATAATAACATTACTACAAGATCAAAAAGGTAAAACCCGACCGAGAGGAGACTTACTCTAACAATGCCCTGTTGTTGGATGAGGAGTAAGCTCGTAAAATGCTTTTTACACTATAATATAGGGGCATATATGGCATATACAGGGTAAGAAGAGGATGCAAGAAGGACTGGACATATTCTTGACAATAGCCCCTTTTTCTTCGATCATCATTTATACGGAACCACCGACCTAGTGACCCAAATGGCTCATGGCTGCACCTATGTCCACTTTATGTCATTTTCCATCAGCTCCGTTATTTCAACTTCATGGAACTACATTCCAAGGTCGTAGGACATTCCTGCATTAATAATTAAGAGACCGTATCACTATGGGCTTTTACACTTGTATTTTATTATATCTTTTAGTTTGAAATCGACATACAAATAGTTTGTCTTATCTGTATGCAACTTTGGTCAGATTAAATATGATAAAAGTATTAACAAAATATTATAGAAGTCACTAGTTATTATAGTATAGATAGTGATTAGACATCGTAGATATAGGGGTCCAATCAAAGTAGTTATGTATGTGTTGCAAGTCACATGCTTGTTATGTGAGTAACATGTTACACATGATTTAAAAAAACAAAGTGAGAATGACACCAAAAGTAATAATTAGGTGAGAACGAGACAATGAGAAAAAACATGCAATTTTGGTGTCTTAAATACACAAGTGATAAACAAGACTGCTTTTGGAGACCTCAGGCGTTGACCTTACAGCTTAAGTCAATGAAATCAACTTTTTATTTGAATTACTTATTTGATCTTAGAGAGTAGAGATTTTATAAAAGAATATTGTTTCTATATTTTCCCTAAGAATTGAAATGAGGAGGAAAAGTTGGATATTTATAAGCTCTTGAACATGATGGTAACTGTCAGATAATCTTTTAGTGATCAATAGATGAGATGGAGATAACTCAATCATGGTTATCTTGAATTAGTTAGCTAATGAACCTTAGGTCAATAACCTTCTTCATGAGTATATGAGCTTACTTAAGAAACGTTTAATGTAAACAGACTGATCCAACAATTCTTATTCCAAGCTTATTAAGCAAAATCTTTTTAAATTATTTCAAATATAGACTAAAATCTTTGAGCTATATCATTTAGCCCAAAGAGTTAAGTTTTAATAAATAATGGGCTTAACTCAATAATTAATGTGATAATTTTCAGCCCTATACATTTTGCCTCCTAACTAAAATTCTTGGACGAAGTCTTAAGTATTTTAGGCATCAATTACTTACTTTTAAATAACTAAGTTGCTACTCAATGTAAGCGCATTATAAAAATTCGCATTATGGCCAAGTGTGTTTACACAACTAAAGACTTCATTTAGTCTATTGCTAGCATTGTAAATTTATTTATTATATAACTTAATATGCAAGCTTTCAGCACTATTTATTGGCACGTGTTGCTTTTTTTTCCCTATAGCAATATAATTAATAAATCTTCTTTGATAGGTAGCTTCCCTCATACCAATTGATTCCTCTTCTCCTTGTGAAATATTTAGCTCAATAAATTATCATCCGTATACTATCTTCACACTATTGACTTGAAGAAATTTCCTGGCTTTATTTTTTTGAGGTGAACCGGTAATTTCATATGCCATGCATATGTTCATTCTGAAAGAAATAGAATTCTAAGCAAGACAAACACCTCCGTAGTTGGCACCACCTATCGGGGTCATTCTTTCAAAACCTCACTCAAAAAATAATAAGTTCCTAATGTCTAGAAGATCTCCAAGATAAGCCATATTTTCTTCAAATGGATTTGATTATACGAGAAATTTCCATGTAAAATTCCACTCTTTTTCTTCACATACATATCATGCTAAACTGGCTTTCTATGATACTAATGGAACCCTTCTTGTATGGGAAGATATTGCAAATTCCCCGTATAAAATTGTGTAATTCCTACAGTCTGTCAATCTTTAAGTGTTGAATTTTTGAATGACATACATCTGGGAATTCAACCAGCTAAACGGAAAGCACTTATGCCTTACACTTGGATCGCATCACTCAACCTACAACTCGTGCTCCTTTTTTTTTTATTTTTTTATTTTTTTTTTATTTCCAAAGACTAGGAGCATAATTTGGTTGAAGAGTCCACAACTTTTGTTTATTTATTTATTTTTCATTAAGCCTCGACAAATAGAAAATGGGAGTTAAAACCACGTAACTTCTTGCAATATATCTCGACGAACCAAATTTATAATATCTAATATATTCTTTCATCTTGTCTATATTGATTAAAACTTATTCTTTAAATCTTATCCCAACCAATCCAATCTCATCATCGTTCATCACTAAATCCATCTAAACATCATCAAATCTCAAATTTAGATCCTTTACAGCTTAGAGCTTATCCTTCATATGAACACATACTCATTGACTTTTACTTCTATCAATCGGTGAGTTCTCTTTTTTTTTTTTTTTTTTACTTCTCTCTTTATCATTAGTTACCTGATTCTCATACTTCCTTATTCCCCTTTTTTTGTAATTCTCTATAGGTTATAAGACTCCGGCTTTGTTCTTTAAAGCAACTGCCTTTTGTTGATTCTTTAACGAATGATACTTTACCCATTCAACCTCATCGAGCGACTCGAACAGTACGACAAGGAATCATTGGGCAACCCTCAAGCACTCTATATCGAGCAAGAGATATATGCTTGATTAACCGACTGACATGGTCGACATATATATGTAAATATATATACACATACATATTTACTTATTTTGACTAGTGATCACAACACACTAATCACTTCAAAGCTCGTATTCTTCTTGCAAGAGCATTTAGCATTGTGATAGGAGAGCATGTTAATCATATATATATATATATATAAGCCATCAATTGTGGGGATAACATATTCATTCCAGTTTGCTTGAGGTAGTGCCACAAAACTTTACTTGGTTGCCCAATTTGTTTCCTTTAAAATTTGAATCAACTTCCATATATCAACTCCACGTCAATAACTTTAACTATCCTTAAAGAATAACATCCTTTTCTTTTCTTTTCTTTTCTTTTATATATATATATATATATATATTTACAATGACCTATACAACATTGCGGTAGCAATAGCGATGGTCATTGATATCTTGGTTACATATTATGTGTATAAATATATATTATATATGTCCTTCAATAAAAAACAAATACTCGTTAATATTCCTTTTCTTCCCTCTTAATCACATACTACATGTAACTGGATAGGATCTAACTTCCATTTGTGATTTCAAATTGGATTCAAATAATGCCAACACCGACTATACTTTCATAGACATCATATGGCAAATTTAGCTTTCCTTGTATATATCCCCTTATGCGTATCATTATGATGGGATATACATGGAACTAAATAGATGGGCAAGATACGCAGTTGCTTGATATTTCTTCCTCCGACTAAAAGATTGAACTAGAGAACTCTTATTCTTTTAATCAACATCAGAGAACAACTAAGCACATTCTAATATTCTAGCAAACTTGATAACTCCTTCTGGCATGAAAATTTTTTTATGGATTCTCTCTCTCTTTTTTTTTTTTTTTCCTTCTTCATTGTAATTGCAGGTTAGGATGGACTTTCCTCTTTGGGTTAGCAAGGGGGAGAATACTGGTGTCTTAAGCTTTAAGGTTCTTTCGGGCAATCTTGCTATACCGGTGGTAGCTTCAAACAAGGACAATAATGATGAGGACTTGGTTGATTATGGTTAATCTCTAGTCCAATATGAGAGTAGAATTGAAGAGTTGAATGATTCCCCTGAAGCACATAACATTACTTCATTAGTCATTGAGGCAGGTGATGGCAAGACTCATGTAGATGTACTACTATGCTTAAGCACTTATGAAGGAGAACTATATGTAGCACCTACTAATGTCTCTCTATCCTTAGTTGCTAACTTGTCTCGTAGAGACATGGTAGCTTCGTTAGAAGCTATATTGGAGGAGATTTAATCCTTTTATGTATTTGATGTTCATTTTCATTTACTAGAGCCATTGGAGAGGCTTCATGTTATGGACAAAGATTTTTGGATTGAATCTCCAATGTTGGGGATAAAGTTGGCCAATACCATGATGAAGATGTTGGTAGAGGCTGCATTATTACTTGAGAAGTCTTGAAAGTCTTTGTTAGAGGATAAGCTATAGTAATTGATTAGCTGTATTAAAGGTGCTCATCCTCTAATGTTCAAGGTTGGCAGCTTAGCCTATTGCCGCTAAAGCTAAGAAATTGCTAAGTTATTGTGTTGCTATGAGAAGCTAAGGTGAGCTAATGGTAAGGATTTAGGCCTTGCATGATGCTATTGTAGAGATAAATCATGAAGTAAAAGAGTTGTTAGGTGATATGGAAATCGAGTCTACAATAGGTTTAGATTCCCTCCCATAATAGAGTTTGGCTATATTCATTTGTTTTGTTGATGTTTATTCTTCTCGTTTATAGTCGGTAAACGCTCTACCATAGGAGCTTTATGTTCCCATCCCCTAATCATTGGTTAAGCACAACATGTGCCTTATCCATCAAGCATGAGAAAGAGAGAGTTAATATATAGCCTCTTGAGCTAACATTGCTTGGCTTTTTGCTGTCTCTAGAACTTTCTCCTCGAATTGAGCTAATAAATGTTGCTTGTTTCTCGAATCTCCTACCTCTTATCTATCATCGCATAAAGGAGTTGTTAGTTCTTCTCGCAGTCTTGACAAGTGCGAAGAAAGAATATAAGTTAAGGTTTTCCAAGTAGATAGCATATTTAGTTAACATTCCCTGAATGCAAATCTTTACTAGTTCCTTTTCGGCACATCTATCTTGGATGTTGAGGGTATGCTCTCTAAAGCACATTATATAATCCATCATATCTTTATTTAGGTTTTGTCATGTTCTTCCCATATTTATAATCCCGACTCACTCCTAAGTAGAGAAAAATTTCTCCAGGAAAAGTTTACACATAGTTCCTTAAGAATCAACTAATCTTGAAGGGATATCGACATACTAGGTGTGTTCCTTCTTTATCAATGATTTGGAGAACTCTTCTTATAAAGCCATCATCAAGCCTATAAAGCTCTAAGGTTGCAATAAATTTCATCAAAAGTGTTTTAACACTTCCCTTCTTGCATTAAACAACGTGAATTTAAAACTTACATAGTCATCGGGGTATGGCTTTGCATAAATGTATTGATGGTATGAAAGTTTCAGCTGTGGTACTCTTATAGATAACTTAACTGCTATTTCCTTCATATAAATGTTCAAGTTTTCCCTTATTATAAAAAAAGTCTGTAAAGTAGAGGTTATGAGTATAAGTAGTGAAGTAGGAGTAGCATTGGGGTGGGAAGTACATCTACCCAAGGTTAGGATGGTTGGATTTGATGGAGGAATAAGCAAGCATGAGGATGAAGAGCTGCTACTTAGGCTCTTACATTCTTTGTTTAGGGGTTGGTTATTGTGTAAGTTCTAGTAGGGGGTTTTGATTACCCCTTCCTTAATGGGAATATTCCTTAACATCTAGAGGGTAAACTGGTTGAGTTGAGATAGTAGGGCTTAGCTATATAATGACAGGAGGGTTTAGTAAAGCTACTCCATATTATGATGTGGATTGTTGGGAAGGGAACACACGATGTCCAATATCATGTGAACCAAAGGTGAGTTCGAACCACGAGATGGTTCGAAAACTAAATGGTAGTAGAAAGTCGAGCAGGGGTTCTTGTGCATTGCTGGTACATGTGATGCACTAATGCCTTACATGAGCTCAAGTTGAACTTGTTATTACACACAAGTGTTACTAGAGGGTACTTTCCATTAATCTACGCTCATGACGGACTAGATAAGAGCAAATGAGAGTAAGCAAGGATACTTAGATTATGTAAGAAAAGGACTATTTGAAATTCAATTTTCATTAACTATTGCGACTGATACAAATTACAAGTATTTATACGACCTAATTAAGGTAAGTTTAAGATACATGTAAATTACAAAAAAAGAATTTCTACTAGAAAATGAAGAACAAATAAAATGCAAGAGTAGAGTTGTAATCGAACAAAAGGAGATATTCAGGTACAAAAGGATAATATGGATGTGAAAAAATAGGAGTATGAATCAACTATCCATCCTGTGGTCCCAATGAGGATGTTTGCCGAGTAGAACAGGTTCTGAGCAGATGAGGTGAGGGTTAGATGCTCAGCAACTTGGATGTTCCGAATTAAGGAAGGATTGGTAACGTATTAGGTCTACAACAGGTAAGTTCAGTGCTTGACTTTAGCTCGGTGTTGTGAAGGGGTTGGCTCTGTAACAGGTCGATCATTTTAGGAGTCTCCTTGACAAGGTGGAGAACAAAGTAATTTGGCAGGTCGGACTGAAGATGGAATGGCTCTTCTAAGTTCAACTCTCCTTGGACAGCTTGGTGAATCATATAGGCGAGTCATTGGGCTTAGGAGCAAGCGATTAGTCCGTAATCCTTATCATGTTGCATAGCAATAGTGGTAACTAGCTCAGTTAGGAGGGTTGGAACGTAGTTATGAACTAGTTTAGAGCTTTCATAGTGTCCTGCATTACTTGCATCATTTGTGTAGGATCTAAAGGAGCCTTAGGCACTGAATGATCTTGACCCGTATTCTCAGTCGATGGGAGTAGGTTTTATTCGGTAAGCTCAACATTAGTGTTCAACTTTTAGGATGTAATATCAAACATGCCAATTGTTCTCTTTTTAGGATGTGCCGTATCTCTACTTTCACTTGTCCCCAATTGAGTCCCTAAAATGTAGATATAGGGGTTTGACTAGAATAGTTATATGCGTACTGTGTAAGTAATGTGCTCTACATGGGTTTGAAAAAGCAAAGCAGAAATGACTCTTGAAGGGATAATTAGGTGAGAATTAAGCAAGGAGGAGAAATATGCAATCTCAATTTGATGGGAATCAAGTTACTGGACCTCCAACTTGCAGCCGAGCTTGAGGATTAGAAGGATTGGCATGACGGATCTTTTTGTTCCAACCAACCCTAATTGAGGCTGAGTACTTCCTTAACGAGTTACCCTTTCTGTCATGTCGTATGACCTCCCATTTTTCTACAATATACCGAGTTGATGATTACTCTCCAACGCTGAGCCATCCAATTATTCGGCAACCTCTTTGTCGAGAAGCCAAGAGAGAGAGCTTGGATTAACTAAGTTATCCCTACTAGCACAAGTCCATCTATCTATACTTTTTGCCCATATCTTCTAACGACCTTGCCAATATAGTCTTACTACGTGTATAGTATCATGTGTAGAATCCATTGCATCAATAATTGTTTTATATATATATATATATATATATTCATTTTTATCTTTTTATATCTTGTACATTACTTTCTTAGAAAATACCTCTTTTACTTTTTCTATTTTAGGTAGGTTGCCCTAACTTATATGTATAAATACTCTTATAATTATAACTGTGAGAACATTAGATCATTCTTAATATAAACTCTTTGAATACTTTTCTTCCTTACGTTAATTCTGTTTGTTTACTCTCGAGTTTACTCTTATCCTTTCCCTTAAGCAATGTTAGGTAGCGAGTAACCTTACTAGACCAATTCGTGCTTCATATCAAATTGAGCCATGAATCTTCGGAAGTTTCATTAGTATGTCATATCTTTTAGAGCTGTTCGTAGGTTTTGCTTATTATTTCATTCTTCATTTTTACCTTTTCATACATTTCCTCATTAATCTTTTTCGAGCTTTTTGCAAGTTTGGACCCATCTAGTGACCGACCTTGTCTGTTCTTGATCATGGTTCACAACACAATGTCTTAAATGCATAAATAACAGATAAGGTAGCCTTAGGAGACCTCGGACGTTTACCTTATAATTTGAGCAAATAAGATAAATTCTTTACCTAAATTACTTATATGATCTTAGAGAACAAAGGTTTTAAGAATAATATTTTTTCTCTATTCTCTCTAAGAGTTGCAAATGAGAAGGAAATATTGAGGATTTATAGGCTATTGGGTATGATAACGTCTATTGAATTATCTTAGTAATCAACCGATGAGATAGACTTAGTTCAATTTATAATTATTCTGAATGAGCTAACTGATTGGCTTAAGGTTAGTAGTCTTACTCATGAGTGCATAAACTTACTCAAAAAAGATTGGATGCAGACAAACCGTTTCAATGATTTATAATCTAAGCTCACTAAACTAAATTTCCCTAAATATATACTAAATTCCTTGTGTCATGCTACTTAACCCAATAAGTTAAATCCTAATAAATAATGAACTTAATCTAATAATTAATGTGATAATATTTGGTCCTCTACGGGCATAAAGTAATCTTGATGGGAATTGGGGAAAAGAAAGCATATCGTTAGAAAAAAGATTTCTGTAATGGCATACTAAACCATTCTTTCGTACTTTTTATTGTGGGACTTTAGAACGTTGGACTTAGTGAGGCAATAAATATATATATATATATATATATATGGGCCAAACAACAATATATATACTTTCTTGTATATCTGTACGATGTCTTTTTGAATTTTACAAGAAAAAACTAAAGTAAAAGAACTATGAAAAACAAAATAAAATGAAAATTATTTGAGCTGGAAAATGTGTAAAAGATTTCTATCCACTTAAATTTTGTTAAAATGGGATTTGATTTAAAGTTTTGGAGACAATTATGACTTGACTGCACCTTCTTGATAGTTATGTTTGTTTGATTTTTCCTTGAACTTTCACAAATAATTTCTTATTTTTATGTTGCATTAATTCTTCATTAGGCTTTTTCTTTTATCCTGTTTTTTGGCCACACATTCATTTAGGTTTGGCTAAAATATAATGATGCATCTAAAACTGATAAGAATTATTGTGGCACCCTATACTGTATTTAGCGTTAGAGAAGGAAGGAGGACATCTTATCTTTAATAAATGATTAAATAATATCAGTGAAAGAATTATGAGGGAAATTCATTCTTTTCTATGTATTTGGATAGTGAAGGAAGAAAAATAAGAAAAATGTTAATCATTTATTAAAGATAATTAAAATGAGTTACAATGTAAAATTATCAATATATCCAAAACAAATAATAACACTTATCAGATAAATATGTAAATTAAAATAAAAAGGAGAAAAGGCAAGGTAATTAAGTAAATAAAATCTCCTCAATTTAACTTTTCTCAATTTATTATACTAAAATATTAATATGTGTAATTAATAGTTTAGATTATAAGGAGAAAAATAATATCATGATGATAACATTAAGTATATAAAAAATCTATATAATGATTTGTAAATTGAAAAAAAAAATAGAAATTCCAAATTCGATATTTATACCCTTATTCCTTTTCATTCTTTTGAGAAGTCCCATTATAAAGATTGAAATTCGTTGGTACGTAGAACACGTGAATTAGGGTGTAAAACACGCAAGTCTGTCACTATTACAGGAAATAATCATAACGTCCTGGAGAAGAAGCTACATACATAAGGCAGATTATTAGCACATCATTGATGATAGTTATATCGTCCGACTGACATTTATTTAATAATTATGACAGAATGTGAGACTTCGGGGAATTTTTAGTGTACTTCCCAAGCATAGGAAATATGAAGTTTTACATTATTTTTTTATTATACCACGTTATTTTTTTTTAGTATTTATATAAAATTGGTAAAAGGTAGTACTTATCAACTTTTTCTTTTTCATATTTTAATAATAATATATTTTATAGTAATGTCGTTAGACAATCAACATGTTTTTTCAAAACTTAGACTTACCCGAAGTATTGCGAGGGGAGAATTGAATAATTTCAACGGCATGCTGCATTACATTTGTTACAACTTACAGTACATTAGCTTTCTCGTGGGTTAATCGAAGTCCTTTTTGATTTTGCTTTTTCTATGGCATGGTAGCTGTATCCTTTCAGCTAGCCTTAGTGAAGTCCATAACGATGATTTCGACTTCGATTTGACCACCATACTTTTCTTTTGACAAATGATGAAGATTGAAGATACCAAGAGATTATTGCAATAAACAATACATAGGTCCACGTACTTCGGACTTCTACTTTCATAACTTTTCTCGATCTCTTCGTCATTTATGTTTTCCTTTTTCTTTTCTCATAAGTTTGAACGGTCCACATCTTAGACCCAAATATCGACCATTTGATGCGAATTCGAACGGGACAGCGTCCCTTACTCCATCCTTGGCTTCCTCTAAGAACAACTCGTACATTCGTTTGAAGAATTTAAGCGCGTGTTTGAATAGTCCAACTAAGATGAACTCATTTTTGTTAGTATTTAATATATTTATTTAAGTCTGTATTATTTGGAGTCAGTCTTGTATATTATGCATATATATATATATATATAATTATAGAGATTTTTCCTTATCTTTGCCTCACGTGCAGACAGCCCCTTTTTCTTAAAAATTTGCCTAAAAAACCCTACAATTTATTATAAAAATACACAAACTTATTCCTTTGTTCTTGGATTTCAATGCTTTATTGCATTTGAGAGTATTATATAAAGCTATTTGAAGATTGAGGTGTATACTTGTTGTAAAGTAGTTGGGTATGTGTATGCAGTACGCAATGTATGTGTTTAGATTCTGTTGTGCTATTTGGTAGCTATGCTACATTTTGTGACCACTTTTTATGCTTTCTTTTCTATCTAGATTGTTTGTAACTAGTTGGACACCTCCAAAAATAAACTAACTAAAACTTTGACTTAAAACATAATCAAACATACACTGCAACCCAATAGGGATGATTAGGAATCTTCAGCCAAATGCCAATCTATTTGAAAAAGATAGTTGAAATGGTCTTTTTTATACTTTTAATCAAATTAAGTGATAAGAGATGTGTTGCAATGAGATTATGCGCATTGGTTTGAAGGTATTTGTAGGAAGGAGAAGATCTCTATTGCATAAGTCTAGGTTTAGATGTAAGTCATGGTATTGCATTGACTATGGAAGACTCCTTAACCCGAATTAAAGTGAAAGTAGTTTCTATAATCTCATGAAGGCTAGACAACATTTTGCAGATGGTGTGCGTTTTGTTGCATTGTATTTACCTAACTAATTGGTTGCTCTATGTGTTTGTTGTGTCGTTTATACTTTTGTCTCTATACCCTTATTAAGTGGTGGTTGTTCACATCCATGTAGGCTTTCATGAAGGTTTTAGCAGATATTTAGCACAATCAATCAACCCTCAAGCATAAAGAAGATAGGTAGAGGACTTAAAGTAAGGAATAAATAGAGTTGAATCATTCTTTCTATCTTTTACTTTTGGTGTAAGCTGGTCCTTCTAAGCAATTTAGCTTCAATTATAGTATTGTTTGTAATCAAAGATTTGGAATCTCTTTTTATAGTTTTATGTAAATCTATCATTAATAAAAATATAAGTAGAATATCTTTACTTTACAATAGTTACTGAATTAAAGATGCTTTAAAGTGGTTTAACAGTATGTACTTTGTGTATAACAAGTTTATGATAGCAGTTGAACAACATGTTAATGGTAGATCCTCATTGATAAGCTTGGTAAATTGTCGATCTGTTTCAAGTTAGAAGTTACCTTGAGACAAGCAACCATAATTTTACTTAGTCGTTGTTGAGACTTGTAATTAGCCAACAGCAACAGGTTGACACTCATAATTTTTCTTAGTTGTTTTGAAGATCGAAAGCTTTGCTAGCTCGAAATGACTTAACTAACCTAGGATTTTAGGGTTGAAATGTTAAGGCCTAGTCTATGAAGTTTAAATTTTCAAACATTCAAACATTAGAATAGGGGCATGAACAGTTTGATGGTTGTCTTTGTTGATAACTACTCAACTGCCCTTCATCCTTACATATAGTAAACGCCTCAATTTATAAGGCACTACAGGTCTTTGACAGTTTAATTGCTCCTCCCATACGGTTATTATACAAGCACTTTATATACATAAAGACAAACAATTATAAGACTCTCTAAGCACTTTCATTATTCATTTTCTTTTCTTTAATGCACTAAACACTTACTAACTTAAGCATTAGAGTGATAATGCTGAGCGGTCCGGGCATCCTCAAAGCTAACATGTTCTACTATGAAGGTTCAAACACTTATCTTAGATTTCCCACCAACATAACTAGCTTCTACTATAGATTAGAGTACATGGCGGGATTGTTATGGCTATACCACTCTTAGGGAATGATAAAACTTGACTCATTTCATAATAATTTTCAATTAACAACACAAACAATAGAATATTTATTTGAGACAAAATTTTAGTTTACCACTATAACTTTCATACACAAGAAGAAGGAGGATCAAGATTGTAGATGCCCCATTTTTACCTATTGTTCTTTTTAGAATTTCTTTAAATAATGAAAAGGGCCCTAATTCAGAAAAATATATATAAAAAAAAATAGAATATTAAAAATAATTGGAAATTTTTGAAAAACTAATAAAAAAAGAGATTTTTAGGACTTGGGTTCATTTTTAGGATCTTTGAGTCACTTGGTGAAGGTCTTTTCATTCGGGGGTCAATCGAAGTTAAAGTGCACATATGAAGTTTAACAGAATCAAGCATTATTTGAGAATATTAAGTTTTTCTATAACATTTAATATTCAGACCATGATTGAGGTTAATTATTTTTATCGTAAAAAAGAAGCTAATTTAAGTTAATTATGGTTTGAAACAGTACCTCAATTAAACTTAAATTGGTTCATTTAGGAAAAAAATAATTTTTAAATTAATTACTAGACTAATAAATTGTTGCTTGTAAAATCATTTAATTGGGTATAGAATGAAAATTAATTTTGACATATGTGTATTAAGATTACTTAGGCAATTCATTGCATCAAAACCCAATTGATTAAGGCTTAATCTCAGTCATAATTGGTTGTTCAATTCGAAATTTAGTTTAGACGGTATACTAGATATATATATTTGAATTGCATTTAAAGTTGAAGATGACAATTTGTTAAGTTGCTAAGGATGTGTATGTGCTATCCAAGTGATTAGGGGTTCAAGCCTTTGTTTAGGCGTCCACCCCACCCCCCCACCCAAAAGCTACCATGCGTAATATAGTGATTGGTGCAAGAGTCAACTAACCTTAGTTGACTTCATCTCCTTCAGTTCTCCATTCATATTGATGAGCTTTATTCATGACTATTTCGATCATGATTTTTGTATGATTTTACCAAATTAATGGGAAAATCATGTATATTTCATGGAGATCTTTTGAACCATACCAAGAACACGGCCAAATACATATGGTAAGATAATCCAATTAGCCTTGAAAATCAGAAAAAATTCACAATGCGAGATCCTAGCTACTTCCATATTTGTTAACTCTGACCTTTTTTTGCAACAACAAAAGCTTTTACTCAACATTTGAGGCAAATGTATCATTGTACACAATTAAAAAAAATGTAAAATTGAGCTTTTGTCGTTGGATTCAAAGATTTCTCGAGATATATTGTAATGGCTGTAAGCCCCACAACCAGCTACTCTGGTTCTGAGCGGCTGAAGGATCCATCGAGTTTAAATTATAAATTAAAATTAAAAATATTAGTAAAAATGATCTCGTAAGTTTGAATTTAGGAAACCAAGTAATAAAATAAAAGAATACAAAATTTTCAAATTTTAAGTATATTACTCATTATTTATTGGAAATACGTAAAATGTATTTCGATAATTAACGAATTGTTAGAAATAAATTATATGTATATTAAAAATCATAAAATGACCTAACTAATATTTATGAATATTTATTTATACTATATATGAATTTACGTGTAGGTAGAATTAAGAGTAACTATTTAAAATACACAAAATGTGCTAAAATAATACTAAATAATTAAAGAAGATTCATAATTAATTAAGGAAAAATAAAGAAAAATAAGGAATGATCCAGATTTATGTTGTGGTAGCTGGGGGAAATAAGAAAAAAATTAGCCAATTAAATTAAAACAACACAAAAGGCAAATTGGAAGAAGATAAAGTAATTGTTTAATCAAATTAAAACACAATAATTCCCCAAGATCTCTATAAATACCTTAAATTTTTCAAAAGCTCATTTTGGATGTCAAGAAGCTTAGAAAATTAGAGAGGCAAAATTGAGAGTAAATTAGGGTTTTACAAAAATTTAGCAAAAGTCTGTGAAGTTGGAGCTTCTAAGGAAAATCCAAACCTGATGAGCAACTGGGAGTAGACGGCCACCACCTCTCTTGAACCTCCAACAAGCCACCCCAAATTTGCACCACCCTAAACAACCACCATTGGCTATGGCATCTTTTGTATCCCCATATTTGCCAATCAAAAAGCAATGAAAGCAATTTTTCCCATTCAATTTGGTGCCAAAGTTCATCTATGAGAACCTACCCCAATGTGTACCTTTGTCTTTCCTAGCTCTAATATGTGTTGGGTATGTAATCGGGTTAAATGACTTAAGTTTGGCTTGAAAATTCGACCCAATTCTACACCTCTTCAAACCCATGTTCCACTAGGTTCACCCCCTCCTTTTTCCTTATATTTATTTATTTATTAGTTAGTTAGTTATTTATTAACAGATATTTAAAAAAAGAAAAAGAAAGAAAGCTTCCTTTTGTTTTGAATAAATACATTTTAAACAAATAGATTTTTAGACAAATAGATTGCTTATTTTGTTATTGTTATTATTTTTTGAGAATAAAAAGGATCTATATTAATCATAGATAAAAAAAAAAGGAGCCTTATCACTTAGAAAAATTTTTTTGAAAAGAAAAAAGTTAATAAATCTATTTTAAAATTAGGAACTTTTTAGAATTTTTCAAAAATAAAACATTAAATTAGGAACTTGTTAGAAACTTTTCGAAAATTAAAAGTTAAGTGGATAAGAATATAGATTTAGTCAATTTTTAAAATTAAAATAAACGGACAAATTAAAATTTTATAATGAATGAACTATGGAAAGTCTAATTTCTACTAGAGGGTACGTAGGTATCTATAAGGCAACTTAAAATAGGAAAACTTTTTTATTTTTCCTTTTGTAAAAAATTCTATTTTTTATTTTTCTTCTTTTTTGTGTATAAATAGAATTAATTTTATTTATTTATAAATTTAGAATTATTCTTTCTTTCTAAAAGTGGTATTTTAGAAAAATAAATTTAAATTTGAAAAGTTAAGGTGGTACCCACATAGGATTTAATATGATAGCCCTTAAACTCGAAATCTCTTATTTTTTCAAAATCAATTTTTCTTAAAAGTGATTTTCTCGTAGATGAATAGTTAAGTCAAAATTAATCAACTTAATTATTTTTAACTTAACTTTTTTTCGACTTTGGTTGGGTTAACGACTCTAAATATTTTTCAAAATCTATAAGAAACCAAATTTTTCTTAATGTATAGTTGAAGATTTATATTGAATAGGTTTAGAGTTCGATATAAATCTGATTAAGGAAAATAAACAAAAAATAGAAAAATCCAGGCTTGACAAAGATTGATTCCATTTTACTTCTAAAAGTGATTAGTAATGTTATGTTTATATGATATAATGAATTTGAACCATCATGAGAGAAAATTTAGCTTTAGGCTTATGCAATATGAAGAAAATAAGGATAAAATAATGTTAAAAACAACATCCTTTACCAAACCCATTTAGAAGTGCCATTATAATGATTACCTTTCATTCTTTAAGATAAAATTTAATAGCTTTTGAAATGAGTGGACATCTTTTTACACTTTAAAGATTGATATAAGGGAGACATGGAATAAAGAAGTAAAGAGTCCTAATTTTGTTGCTAAAAGATGTGATGCACAAATGCTTCATTCTCTCTACAGAAATATATTTTCTCATAAATTAGACTAATCAAATCTACTTTCACATATATTACACTAATCAATAGTTTCACAAGCAACTTACGGTATTGATTGAGCTTTTAGTTAAATCTTACATTAGTGCCGCTTAATGTCACTAAATATAAAATAAAATTTTTATTGTCTTCCCCTAATACGCTACTCAAAAGCATAATTAACATAATTAGAATTTTCTTTTGCAATCTTCTAGCATAGAAATGAGTGTTGCCTTTACTTCTCACTACCATCAATCGTGGCATACTTTTATTTTTATAGGAACTCAGAATTCATTGAAGAATCACTATGCCTCTATTTTAATAGAAATGTGAGTACATCAATTGTCTATGTAGTCACCAAGGCATTTGAGTTTAATACAACTATGTTGAAGAATTACTCTTCACAAATTAATATCTAATAGATTAGTTCATGAATTCAAAGACTCGTTGAAGTTGATTTTAGGTTTAGATTTAAACAAATTCTCTCAAATTAACCAAAGCATAACAACTATCCCTTGAAATCAGTAATTATAAACAATATAATTAACAAAATTCATAGATAAATCTATAAAATACAAAAACAAAGACTTATTATTTTAGCCCAATTATAATATTTTATGATAGTTAAATAAGATTTTGTAACATATTTCAAGCCACTAGTGCACTTGCTTATTACTTCAATTCAAAAAAAAAAATGCTGCAATATTATATACATTATGATTACTAATAAAAACTATCTCTAGTTATAAGTCCTTAAAGAGTCAATTTGTTGTTGTGTCTTGGGGTAACTTTTACTTTTCTAGATGCTTTTATAATAACTAAACCCATGGTAATTTTTATGTTATTTGATACTCTGTATTCTTTTATGTTCATTTCATCTTTATTTATTCTCTACCTTGTTCCTAATATTTTTGACAATTGATGAAAAATGGGACTTATAAGACATTTTAATTGTTACTTGAAAGAAACATAATTTGTTATTATCTTAACAAATAACCAGACATTTATAATTCAAGAAGATTCTAATCAACACTTATTTATTCTTTTGTCTTATGATTTGTGTATATTGTTGCATAACATTTTGTCATCTTCAAAAAATAATGAGAAAATGTAATATATCTCATCCTATTTAAGCTTCGCTTATGACAAGATCATCCTTCAACAATATGTATATTGATGTTTTTTAGTCAGCCTTGAATCAAACAAGAAAACTCCACCCATAAAATTAAATGAGGAAATTAGAAGAAGGATAGTGTAATACTCAATCTTGCATTACACCTCATTACGTTTTCTTATTACTAGGAAATAATATAATGTATGATAGAATAACATGTAAAGAAAAATTATAATAGAGGGGATAAACGTTTGGAGATTAATTCAAATAGGGGATCAACATTTTAAAAATTTCAAATAAGAGATGAACGTTTTATGAAATGGTTCAAATAAGGGATAAATGTTTGATAAGTATATTATTATGAATCATAGAAGGTGCTAATCAACAATCATAAGACCTATAGTGTAAAACCCAAAATGGAATATCTATGCAAACATATAGGATTTTGAATATCCATACAGATTAGAGGATTCTAATGACTTATTTAAGTTATAAATGACTTAATTGGATTTTAGGAGTAATATGAAGAGATATAATATATCTATTATAGAAATTTAAATATTCACAAGCCAAAGCTTGACGATTTTAAATGATGTAAAAATATATACTAACCTATAGAATACTGTTTAATGTGTATGATATGCATGAAATAAGGGTAGAATGTGATGAAAAATACTTATTGTAGTATTAAAAATTACAATCATTAAAAGACTACAAGAAGATATATAAGAGTGACTGCTAATACTTAACCATATTTTCATAAAGTTATCTTAAATATGTTCTAAGAAAAACATTTAAGTACAATACTTGATAGCTAACGCAATGCTAATTAAATATCATAATCCATTATAACAAAACATGTAAGTGAAGTGCAATTAAAAATTTGATTTTACTTTTTATGAATCAATTGCTTTTGGATTAAATTCATTTAAGGATATGATATGACCATTCCTCATTAATGTCAAAGGAATCAATCAAAGGATAAAATTTTTGTAGGTGTTTTGGATATTAAATTAATTAGTTAAATAAAATATTTATATTTACTAATATGTTTGAAATAGGTAATATCTTTATGAAATGTATGGTTATTCCAAATGGCATAAAACTAATATATAATTGAGCATTAAGAAATATTTAAACTTTCACTATAGCTTATATTTATTGTTGCTTTTATGCATTCAAATGTTATCTTAAACATGCAATGTACCTTTTGTTTATTTATCTCAATTTTTCTAACCTAAAACCCTAATCCTTCTATTGTTTTAATTGATTGGATGTTACAATTCACTAATGATTTTAATAATTAGTGTATATAATAATATGAGAAGATAATGACAAAACTAAATTATTACTTGTAAAAAAAAAAGATAAAAATAAAAGACAAAACAAGATACTATAAAATAAGATGATATATTTATACTAGTACCAACTATTGTAGAAAAAAATTATAAAATGAAAAGAAAAGTCGCAGTATTATATATAATAAAGATTTCAACCTTATTATAAATGAGAATGATGATGGTAATGATTGCGTTTTTGTGATAATGATAGTACATGCTATTTTAATGTTAAAAACCTCTTACACTTAAAAAGGAAAGATTTTATGACATAATAGTATATTTATGAATGCTATATTAAAAAGAAGTCATAAATATGGTAAGTTATAATTTTAAAAGTGGATTTGATTGAATTTAAATGTGAAAATTTATTTACTTTTATTAATAAGAAAAGAAAATTAGAAAACATTGATTGATTTTAAATTTATTCATTCCAACTAATTAAGATATTTTTAAAGTTTCAAATCTAAAAAAAATGTATTTAAAACTCAACTATTTAGATTTTTGAGGGAAAAATAACATTAACGTGTAAGGCTTAATATTTATTATGCAAGTTGGCACTAATTAACTAAGATGAAATATCCCAATTTGTTGACCTTATACGTTGGTAACTAATAGCAAACCTAGGTTTTAAGAACTTGATGTTTGCTTTGTAACCACTTAATATACCAACTTGATATTAATTACTTGTTTTGCAGTATGTTGGCCATAGTATGATTAGGAAAAGGTCTGTGTTATTATTCATTTTACATTTATTATTATTTATCATTCAATTCAATAAGCTTTACTTTATTTTTAACTACCTTTTAGGCTTAGGGGCCATGTTAGTATACGGTTAGTATTAGTAACATTGTAATTTATAACACGTATGGTTAATACGCGAATACAGTTTGTACACTTTTGTTTAGTTCGGCTTAGTTATAACATAATTTATTTTCCTTTTGGATATGTATATAGAAATTGTTTAGTGAATATAGAAAAATCATTTTTTCTTGATCACTTTCTATTTACTTCATAATCTGCATATTTATTTTTCCTCACATACTTCCTTCCAATATGTATGTCATCTATGGTTACAAAACTTGATCTAATGCTTATTGTAACATGATCCTGGTAATATTTTTACTTTATGATTCTAACACTTTTCTGCATGGTATCATAGCTTAGCTTAGAATTGTTGATAATTGTTGGTTATTTGAAATTAGGATTTGGAGTTGTTCAATTTTGCTATATACATGCTGTAGCATATCAATTGATTAGATTTATTGTTAGATTTGAAACTGATAATTAGTATGGTTGTTCCTTCTAATCAATTGAACAATACCTTAGTTCCCATTGAAGTTAATATGGATTCATTTTATATTTTTGATTCCAATAATCCTCGTATGGTAATAAGAAATAATCTTTTTAATGGGAACAATTATCTTGTGTGGAATAAAGCAATTTGGATGGATGTAGGTGTTAAGATGAAACTAAGCTATTTTGATAGTTCAATTGAATGATCAAATGATGATTCACTTGATTTAATAAGATGGATAAGGTGTGATACATGGTGTATTGTTGGTTGCTTAATTCCATGATTAGTGAGATTGCTCAAACATTTCTTTATGCACAATTAGCTGTTGAATTGTGGACTCAAATCAAAGAACAATATGAAATGAATGATGGACTTTTAATCTTTTAGATATAATATGAACTTAGTAAAATGAAGTAAGGAAATATTTCCATTGTGTTTACTACAACAAACTAAGCAAATTTTGGGATGAATTAAGTGCATTACATAGTTATCCAACATGTATATGTGGTGTTGTGAATAATTGTACATGCGGATTAAATGATAGAGTTGCAGCTTTTGAGTTAGAAACTAAGCTGTTGCAATTCTTTATTGGGTTTAGTGAGACATATGAGAGTGTTAGGAATCATCTCTTGTTGATGGAACCATTACCAAATGTTAACCGAGCCTTCTATCTAGTCTTATAGATTGAACAACATCAAATTACTACATCTTTCCCTATTGATGCTAGTGCTTTTGTTTTGTTTACAAATACGACAGATTCTAACAAAAAGCATGTTGATAAGAAATGTATGGAGAGTAAGTTGTTTTGTCAGTATTACTAGAATGAAGGTCATGTGATTGAAAACTGCTTTCAATTGATTGGATATCTTGAGTGGTATAAAAGAAGACATATGAATAAGAGTTTAGGAAAGATATTTTCTTCAACTAATATGTTTGTTAAAGATAGAGATGGTTCTTTCTCGGGTATAACTAGTCCTTTTGATCATATGGGACATTGTGATAACATAACTAATGACAATTGTAGCTATGAATATAATGGAGTAGATTAGGACAAGCTTTAGTTTTTGTGTTATGAAATGAAGCATATAACAATTTGAATTCTTAGGTTGTTGATATTGGAGCCATCGATCACATGTCACCATATCTTGGTCTTTTCCACAATATAAATTCTCTTTCTCACTCTATTAGGATTAAATTGCCAGATAATACTTTAAAATCAATTTCTTAGATTGGTTCCATTTGAATTTCTCATTCCTTGACATTATAAGTATTTTTCATGTTCCTAATTTCAGTTACAATTTTCTTTTGGTTAGTAAACTTTTACAAACCCGTTTTATGTGAGTCATCTTCGATTCCTTTTCTAATACATTTCAGGACTTGAAATGTAAATCTTGTGTAGCATCTACAAGAGCTTATTATGGGCTTTATGTTCTAGAAGCTAAAAATTACAGTAGAAACCTAGCAACCCAATCATTCTCTATTGCTTGTAAAGTTTCTTGTGATAGTAATAAAGGTAGCTTAGCTGATGTAGTTCATGCTAAATTAGGAGACATTTCTTAGGCAAAAATGAAGCATCTGAATTGCTATAAACATTTGGATTTTGATAATAATCCTTGTGAAGCTTGTCAAGAGGCCAAATTTCATTGGCTACCATTTAATAATAGTAGTTTTCGTTCAACAACAACATTTCATCTTGTACATGTGGATCTTTGGGGTCTTTATAGTGTGGTTTCTTATGATGGTGCTACCTATTTTATGATTTTTGTTGATGATTTCATTAGGTGTACTTAGATATATTTGATGAGACATAAGCATCAAATACCCAACATTTTGAATAGCTTTTTCAAGTATGTTCATAATCATTTTGGAGTTACTCTCAAGTTCTTGAGATGGAATAATGGGATAGAATTTGTTTCTCAAACTTATGAATCCTTGCTTAGTGACCTAAGAATTGTATATAAAAAACTATGGTATATACTCCTCAATAAAATGGAGTAGTTGAGCGAAAATGTAGGCATCTATTAGATGCTTCTAGGGACTTAATAGCTCATGCAAATTTGCCAAAAGAATTTTAGGGTAATAGTGTTTTGAATGTGACATATCTAATTAATAGAATGCCTTTGGTGAAACTTGGTTAGAAAACACCTTTTGAAATGTTATTTTATAAAGAACCGGATTATTCTTACCTAATAGTACTTGTTTGTCTTTGTTATGCCACTAATACTTTGCCTTTTAAGGACAAATTTGCTACTAGAGGTATTAAGAGTGTTTTCTTAGGATATTTGCATGGGAAAAAATGTTACAAACTTTTTTTTATCTTCATAATCAAAAGTTGTTCACTAGTAGGGATATGGTGTTTTATGAAGAGATATTTCCTTTTAAGACTGAGTTGATCGAGAAATCTTCAAATGGTTTGCTTAGTCCTATTGCGGTTCCTTCCCGGCTACATACTTCATGATAATGCTGATGTTATTTGCAATATTTCTAGTTGTTCTTCAGTTGACAATAATACTATTTCAGATGTTTCTAGTGATAATTGTAGTTATGATAATCAATTTGCTATTCATGAACTATACAATGACAAACAAAATTCTACTTCTGATCTACCAGCTATTGTTTCTAATTCAGCTTCATGACGCAAATCCACTAGGTCTTATAAGCTTCCTAGTTAGCTCTCAGATTTTGTTGCCTTTGTTATGGTTCTAATCTCTTATCTGATGCTACACATTCTGGTTCTAGTTGTCCTCTTTCTCATACCTGATATCCTTTGTTTGATTCATTTACTTTACATTCTTATCCACTTGATTACATGGCTTCATTAACTAATGTGTTAATTATTTAAGAACTAACTTGTTATTCTCAATCTTATAAACATGAAGAATGGCTTGATGCTAATAAAAAAGAATTAGATGCTTTAGAAAATAACAAAACTTGAAAGCTTACTAGTTTTCCCAAAGGCAAGAAGGAAATTGGTTCCAAGTAGGTTTTTAAAATCAAGTATAAACTGGATGATATGGTTGAGTGATATAAAGCCCGATTATTTGATAAAAGTTATATACAAAAGGAAAGAATAGATTTTCATGACATGTTTTCACTAGTTGCTAAACTTAGCAATATTCATATTTTGATAACCTTAGCAACATCAAAGAATTGGCCCTTGCATCAAGTTAATGTTAATAATACTTTCTTGCATGGGTATGTAGATTAGGAGTTATATATGATTCCACCTAAAGGGTATCCTAAGGCTAAACCTTCTCAAGTTTGTAAATTATGGAAGTCTTTATATGGTTTACGCTAAGCTTCTAAGCAATGGAATGTTGAGCTCACTAAGCTTTTGGTCTCTTATGGTTTTACTTAATCTAAACATGACTATTCTTTATTCACTATGACTACTAATGATAGTTTCTTACTAATGTTGCTTTATGTAGATGATATGTTAATATCATGGATAAGTAAATCATCTATTTCTTCCTTTAAGGTTGCTATTGATGTACAATTCGTTATAAAGGATCTCGATCTACTCTCTTTCTTTTTTCTTTTTTCTTTTTTTTGTGGGGGGGGGGGGGGGGGTGCGTATAAGTTTAGGTACTCTCTTGTAGTAGTGGAAATTTGTTCTTGATCTATTAATTGATGCTAGTTATATTGCTACAAAGCTAACAAAATTTCCTCTATCGGCCAGTTTGAAGCTTTTTGCTAATTGTGGTGATTTACTTCCTAGTCCAACTATTTATAGATGACTTGTTGGACATTTATTATACATAACACTCATACATCCTGATATATGTCTTATGGTCCACTTGCTTAGTTAATTTGCTACAACTCCTCGTATAGCACATCTTGATGCTTTATTTCATGCTCTTCGGTATTTAAAGGGCACATCAACTTTGGGTGTTCTCTTTCCTATCAATAATTCTTTGAATTTGGTTGATTATTTTGATGCGGATTAGGGGTCTTCTAGTTTGAATCGCAAATCGTTGTCTAGGTATTATATGTTTTTAGGTTTAGCTCTTGTTTCATAGAAGACTAAAAAGTAATGCACGGTTGTTACTTCCACTATTGAGGCCAAGAATCAGAGTATGGCCTACACTACTAAAAAGTTACTGTAGACTTCTTTTATTCTTCGTGATTTAGGAGTTGTAATTTCATTTCCTATTTCATTATGTTGTGACAACAAATCTACCATACAAATTGCTCTTAATCCATGTTTGCATGGTCGAACAAAGCATTTAGACATTGATGTATATTTCACCCGTGATCAAATTTCTTTTGGATTCCTTCAAGTACTTTATGTTCCTTCCAAGTTGCAACTTGCAAACACCATGACAAAATTTGTTATCGAGTCATCCTTGTTGTTTTTTAGGTGCAAGTTGGGCTTGTAAGAAGCTTCGAGGGGGTGGGTGTAGGTGTGGTGGGGGGTAAGGGTGGTGGCTATGTTAGTATGCTGTTTGTATTAGTATTAATAACACTTTGTAATTTATAACACGTGTGTGGTTTATAAACTTTAGTTTAGTTTAGTTTGTGTTAATTATAATAGCCTTTATTTTCCTTCTATACATGTATATATAAACTATTTAGTAAATACAGAAAATTATATAAACTATTTAGTGAATACAAAAAATCACTTTTTCCCGATCACTTCCTATTTACTTCATATTCTACATATTTACTTTTTCTCACATACTTTCTTTGAATACATATCTCATCCATGGCTACAGAACTTGATCAAATGCTTATTGCAGCATGACCTTGGTAATTTCTTTCTTTTTTTTTTTGTTTTATGATTTTGATATTTTTCTATAGGCCATGGCACCTATTGGCCCCCCTTTAGGCCCATCTTTGACCTTATAATTTTGTACACTAATATATTAAATTTGGTCCTCCCTATCAAATTAATATAACTCATGATACATCCACTGGTTAATATTATGTATCTTACACATAATGTATACTGGTTGAAGAATGAGAAATTAACAAAGCACTATAAACAAATAAGAGAAATAGTAATGAAAGCCATACTTGACATTGAATGTCGATGCCAGGTTTACGATATTCCAAGCTTATGAATCTTGAGAACATCGTCATGACTCTGGAAGTTTCAAGATTGAGACAAAATTCCAAAAAAGATAAGGAAACTAAGAGAAGGATTATATTCAAAGGTATAACCCAATAATATTCCCAACAAGCGATCTCACTTTTCTTTTTTCTAGTAATTTTAGAAGAAAAAAAAAAAAAATCCCTTCTGGTGCCATGAGTAAAAGCTTGCTTCATAAGCACGTTGTATCAATAGTTTAAAATCCATAGCATGTCGTAACAAAAGCTTAAATGCAAAAACTGATGCGAACGAGATTGGATTACAATTTGTGGAGCTTTCAGAAGAAGAATTTGATAAGAGGAAGTGATGTTGGTCAGAATTGGAAGCGGTAAAAAGCATAGGATGATCAAAACCTAAGAATGACTAGAAGCTGGCTAGATCAGAATGAGAAGGGGTTTGAGATAAGAAGTGCAAAACTAAATTTTAAATTAACTTTGAATGGTCACAATATAATATGTCAATAAGGCCAGATTTGTGTCTATTGTAGCTTGGTGAGAATCACTTCAATGTTTGGCGCCATTGTTTAGGTCAAATTTGTGCATCTTCTTTTGCCAAACAATTAAAAATTAACGTGAGAAGTATATATGTATTTAAAAAGGGTATCCAAACAATTAAAAATATGGGCATGGATATAAACCAGTTGCACATGAAAAGGTTAGAAAACTTAACGCTTTAGTAGAGGCATGCATGGCATACAGAGGGAAGGACCAAGTGCAAGACGAATTGGATCCCATATTAACGATACCCCCTTTATTCTTTTCTAACATTCTAGGAAGCACCGACCAAGTGACCCAGGTGGCCGCTTCTATGTTAACCTTTATGAGACTCCCGATCAACTCCGTTTCAACTTCATGAAAGTAGCTCCCATGGTCGCAAGTTATACCCACAATATTGATCAAAATTCCGACATCAACCCCTTTTATTTCTCTCTCAATTGCCATAACGATTCCCTCCCCACTAAATTTTGCAAAATCGATGACAATGCTTCGGACTTCAACCCCTGTGCCATATTTTTCTCTTATCTCATTAGACGTATCTTCAAGTTTGGATGGGTTTCGGCCGATTAGGACCACGTTAAGACCTTCGGACGCTGACTCGAGTGCGAGAGCCTTTCCAATTCCATCCGTTGTTCCGGTGATGAGCACCCACTTGCCATACTCTCTTAAGTTCTTCGGCTTCCTCAAGAACATTACGTAGACCCATTTGCAGAATTTGAACGCGTTTTTGCTAAGAATTATCAACCCCAAAGTATTCGCTGTTAAGAAAAGGAAGTTGTGGAATTCCTTTCTCTTTGTATCGCATGCCTCAAGGCTTCATGGTTTACATCTTCGATATGGTAGAAGCAGGATGTTTTTGGTTTCCCTTGGATGGAAGCTTGACCCGCAATTTTACGAACTTTTCAATTATTGTTTTCGGTAAATTTATGAATCGACGAGGATATATGAACATATATAGTGGTTTTACAAACTCGGAGTGTCTTTGTGAAAAATATAGTGATTTGACAAATATTTTCGTATGTAAAATTGCGCAAATGTGCGCAAAAATTCAATGTAATGAACATTTGGTGATTAATTTTTTTAGTGTTTCTACGAATTTAAGCAAGACTATGAGTGATGTTACAACGATTAGAGCAAAATTAAAATAAAATAAGTGAAAATTACGATTCAAAGAGCTTTAACAACATTTTATTGAGATTTTACCGGGGGGGGTTGAAGCGGCTTTACTCAATTTATGAAAATGACATAAATTATGAAATTTTATGTGGATTTACGAAATATGAAGTAACTTTTTTAGATCAGAGTCCAGTTATAAACTTATGTGGAGTTTCGCATTATAAAGTAAAATTACAAAGTAATAAGTCCCTTTACGAACTTTTTAATATTTTCATAAATCTATAGCCTCTGATGACTTTTAGATACAATTGCGAAAGTTGTGTAATCTATGGCCTGCTACGAAGTTTTAAATAATTTTTAACGAAAAAGTGAACGTAAGATTTTACTGTAGGTTTACAAACATTCAATTAATTCAACAATATTTAAAATAATTTCCGACAAGACCCTTTTTTTTAAGAACTTAAGCAGATTTATGAGCTTTTTAACTAATTTGACAAATATTTATGAACGTTGAAGCTTTTTTTAACAAACTAAGGCGCAATGAACTTAAATATGTTTTACATTTTTTTTTGGGGGGTAAAAAGACGAATTCAAAAATATTCTTTAAAGAGGATTTATAATTATTGAGAGTATTTATCTTTTTATTTTGTCGAACATTTTGAGAATTTGATAAATAGAAGAGTTCCATGAACTAGGTGTTAATTTTACGAGTTTTAAAGTGTAATATTGAACATTTTTGTTAATAAGGAATTAGGAATTGGAGAAAATAAAAAAAATAAAAATGAAGGAAATTTGGAGAGAAAAATAGAAAAAAATAAAGAAAAACATTATTGACTCCTTAAAAAATCATAGATAGCCAACCACCACTAGAGGGAGTTTGGTTCGCATGCCTCTTGAAAATCGTACCAAACTTTCCTTGTCCTTAGACGGCTAAAAAACAACTATAAGATAATTGGATCGTGACCCAACTATCCTATTAGGTTTTTAAGTAAGTTTTCTTTTCTATTAATGATTTCCTTGTAAATATGGTGTGCTAGACTACCACCCATGTATCATTTAGCCGTTTTTTGATTATCTGATAGTCGAGTGTAGCTAGTCATGAACACCATGTTTGGGATAAAGAAAAAAAAGTGGAAGAAAAGAAAATGGGAGAAAAAAAATAGGGAGGAAAGAAAATGAAAGGATTATTCTTATTTGGATATAAAGGAAATTGAAAGAAATGATTGTTGAATGAAAGTTATTTTTTGCTAATTATAGATATAACTTGGGGGAGGGGGGATTTGAATCTTGGTTTGTTCTAATCAGAGATTAATGGTGATACTATTAAGGTATAATGACTTTGGAGTAAAAGGAATATAAGTAGTTTTTTTTTTAAATTTGATAAATTACCAAAATGTTTTTAAAATTACAAAATGTAGTTTTGGTAAAAGCATTTATCTAAATTTACATTCCTTCCAATTCTCTTCATATTAAAGGGAATCACTTTCTTTGGACTTAGGGAAAATTTTATATGAAAAACTTCCTTCCTTCCCTTTTTTTTCTTATGTTTCCAAATAAGTGGAACGAGTTATTATATCTCCATTTCCTTCCATTGGTTTTCTTTCCTCCAATTTAAACATAGTGGAAGGGTGCATACAATGTAATTAGTTTTCATTTAGGTACACTTTGGACTTTTTTTCTTTGTTATCAATAGTTGATGCTATCAAACGAAATCACCTCCTTTATCAAACCCTTTAAAAGTATGTCATACATGAAGATAAATAAGTAAGAGCTAATTGTGATTTTATAAACAAATAAATCACACACAATTAGACGTTATAATTTACTTTGTCTATGGCGGTTATTGAAAACCCACTTTCTATCTTTCCATTCTCTCCCAATTATTGCAGGGATGCTACCGAGGCGGGTTTGAAATGGGTTTTGCAAAACCTAAACTCGATTCGTTATCTTATAAGGGTTCCCAAAACCTTATTGGGTACCTTACAGGATTTTTACGCTGCCTTTATTGGTTTTTGTGAAACCCATTAAAAACTCAAACCAACTAGTTAGTATTAAAAAAATGGATTTGTGAATGTACACAAAAATTAAAGCAAATAGCTTACAGACTCTTTTAAATAATAAAACAAATGATGTATAATTATTTAAGATTAAACCTACTTTTTATTTTAAATTAATAAATGATTAATGAAAAGGAGATATGAAAATTGAGGAATGTGGTCCATTGATTGAGAGAGTGAGCAAAGGTGAGAGAAAAGAGTCACAAAAAATGTAAGAGAGAAAGAGATAGGCTAAGGTTTTTTCCAAAGACAAAGTATGAAAGAAACAAAATATTCCTTATTAATTATTATATTTTATCATTTATAACTAATACTAAATTATTAATATTATATCATTATTTTTAGCCAAATTTAAGTTTTTCATTGGTTTTTTTTTTTTTTCTAAATCCCAAAACTTAACCTAGAACCCTATAGAGTTTGAGAACTATTTCTTAAACTCAATTCAAAACCTTATAAGGTTAAGCCTTGGATTGAAAACCTTATAATGACTCGTCTAGTAGTATCTCTAAATTACAGTGTTTTTATCTTTTATTTTTAATCATTCATAGTGGCCAGCTATTCGAGGGTTACGGGATGGCCAACCATGTATGAATGGCTTAGTGATTTTACCAAATTTTATTTCTTTTCTAGTGATGTTATCTAACTTTTTTAATTTTATTAGTTCAGTCTTATTATTTAAGTCAACATTTTAAATAATATTAATTTGTTGATATATTATGGATGTAGTAGAATTAGACATGTATTAACTCTTAAAAGACGTTTTAATGGAATTAATGGGAGGTAGCTTAAGGAATTTTTATGATTTTAAGGAAATTGATCTAGTTCTTCATTTAACTATTTATTTAATATTCATTAAATTTAGATAGGTGATAATAAATTAGTTCTTCATTTAACTATTTATTTAATATTCATTAGATTTAGATGGGTTACAATACAATTAGTTTAACAATTTAGATTTAATGAATATTAAATTAATAATATGATAGAGAGTGATATTAATCACGTAAAAATAGCAAATAGGACAGTAGAAAAGTTTAAGAGTTAAATAGTAATTGAAAACATGATGGTATAAATGATAACAAGGTTAAAGGAGTCACATTGGAAAGTAAAAAACTAATCACAAAAAAATTTTTTTTCCCCAAAATTTATAATTTGTTATGAGTGCGCAATTCTAGAAGAAATGTTACAACAATGGATTCGAGGACAGGTGGAAAGCAAACCATTTGAAACCAATTTCGCATCATTTATAGAGGAGGTCGTCACATGAGGAGAGTGAACTTCTAAAATGCGTTTTACATGGACGTATAGTGGGGAAAAAAAAATTGATAGTATTGATGCGTGATGTGATGTGATGTGTAATTTTTAAAATGCTTTTTATATCGATGTATAATTAATAAATAATAATTATATTAATACATTACGTTACTTGTAAATAATAATAATAATAATGTTTAAACACTTAGATAAAGACACATATAAAGCAAGTATCACATATAAATGGTAGGCAGAGGGCATAGGCAAAGAGGTGGGCGATATCCCTTTTTTGCTTCGTCGTCAATTATGAAACCGCCGACCTAGTGACCCAAATGTCGGCACCTATGTTCATGTTTACGTCGGCTCCCATCAGCTTCTTTCCAACTTCATGGAAGTACATTGCATGGTGGTAAGCCATTCCTCATGGGATATACCTGTCGCAAATCCGACGAATTAAGTAAAATTAAAAAAACAATACGTTGATTTTCCATTAATAATACTGAAAATTACATTGTTACTAAAAAGTTGTAAAAAAATTGGTAGATAATAATTTAATTTCTTTACTATTATATAAGTATTACCAAAAAGAAAATGGGATAATACTACGGTTTGCACTTTAACGTTGCTCCTTTTTAGAGTTATATATTTAAAATTTTAATTTATCTAATTATACATTTTAATAGAAAGTTTAATTTTTACTATCTATATATCAATTAATTTTAATTTATATCATTAGTTCGATTAATACAATGAGCCAATAGTGTGACCACCTATAATTTTAGACGGTTAGAATGAGCCGAGGATCATGGACAACCACTTACGACCCTCAATGGACGGCCACATAAAATTGTTACTGAGCCTTGCAACTTATATCTTTTAAGTAAGTTAGATTTACTGTTTTGTAAGGAATAATTAGCAACCTTCTATTGAGGTCAAGCAACCTTTTAAGGTGGTAGGTAGCCATCAAATTGACTGAATTAAAGATATGAATTGAAGTTAGTTGAAGTACAAACGTAACAAGTAAATCTTCAATTGGATGCATAATTATACAAATCAAAATTTTTGCTGTATAATTACAAAAAGCAATAAAGCCAATATATAAATTATGACATTAACTCAAAAGAAAAGACAATGTTACTAAAAAAAATGCCCAAAAAGATAAAAGTCTTGATTGATGACTTACCCCAAAAAATACCCCATTAGCATATCAACATAATTTGATTTACGGACTCTTATACTTGTATTTTCTTATATCTTCATGTTTAAACTCAAAAATAGAAAAAAAGAAAAAGAAACTTGATGTTCAAATGGTGTATCTTATCTATAGCAATATTTGTTAAATGAAATATAACAAAAGTATTAACGAATTATCATGAAAGTTACTAGTAATTATAGCATTGAGCATAAAGAAGATGAGGAAATGTACATGTGCTTAATTTTGACGTAAATAGTCTTGATGAAAAAAAAAGGTTCAGGAAAAAGATTTCTGTAATTGACAACAACAATATACATACTTAAACTTACGTCTCTATGATTCCTTTTTTTTTTTTGAATTTTATAAAAATGCTAAAAAAACTATGGAAAAAAAAATATTAAAACTTACTTTAGCAAAAAAAATGTGTGAATGAAAAAAATAAGAACAAAACTATAAGCACTAGCAATTAAATTTTTTTTTTTCCTATTGCACTTAAATTGATATTTGCAATAGATCAGGAATACATAAAAAGTGCCAATATACCCACATCCTAGTTTCAGGCTTCATGGTAAGGTTAGATTCTCATGTATAGATATGGAAATATTCTTTAAAAAACTATGAAATAGTCTATTTCTTAATAATAGGAACTTTGCGGTATAACAATCCAAACCAAACCAAACAATAGCTTTATAGGGAAGGAATACAAATTCTATTGTATCCTTATAAAACCAACCAAGCATAGTGCAAATTATTTTAGAAGGTGTAGGTCACTATCCTTTTATCCTTAATTTTATACAACTTTAATTAAAGTTGTTATTCGTCAATTACACCACTTAGACGTCCCGCCTATCTCCTGGGCCTACAAAGGCTTACTGAACCATGCCGCTCTCTCCTGAGCACTAGATCCACTTTCCTGCCAAAACTAAAGACCTTTAAGGGGAGAGACTTGACATTAACACATCTTTATAGTATGGAGACTACAACAAAGTGGCATCATTGATATGAATCCTGACTTGCTCTAAGTTATCCCCATACTACATAGGGGGATGCACACCCAACAGGAGATATGCACCTTACTAAGGAAGATACATTGCCACTTACTCGCCACTATCCCAAAGACAAAAGTATAGGATATGATAAATAATTGTTGTCTGCATGGCCTGATCTCAAGGGCTTAGTCCCTCCAATAAAACCTTTTTAGCATACTATAGAAAAGGATTGCACCCTCAAGACTCAAACTATAATATTGACCTAAGTGCAAACTTGCTTTCTATCTTTATCTCATTTGCATGTTGATATTGAATATTATCCCTTCTCATTGGGCCCTTCTACAGACTTGAATGTCAAAGTGCATACATCGAAACTACCCTTGGCGTACTATTAGCTCATATATTCCCTTTTGTAGTTCCAATATCAAACTTAGTGAAGAGTTATCAACTACCGGCCTAATCACTCATGTATACCTCAAAAGCCTTCAATCCTTCACTTGAAGGATTCTTTCTTATCAACTCGCCACCAATGAAAAACAGTATGCTAAAAGAGGATGGCTGAATTCTTTAGGAGCTTTGGGTAGTTGTATTATGTTCTATTTGAGTATCAATACTGACTATCCTCTAGTCGAGAGCTCTATGCCAAGTGATTGGATGTTCACTTATCGAGAGTTTATTGCTAAGTAAAGAGATTTATCTCCTTAGTTGAGTATTTTTCTCTTAGCTTCCTGCCAACTCTCATGGCATCCCCTTCATGTCTCGGCCTTTGTCTCCACATGTCTTGACTCTTTCCACTTGCTATGCTCAGAGAATCCTAGTACGAAACCAATGTTGAACTGCCACTTATCCGCATCACCTGACATTGTATGATTTTCTCTTTTTGTCTTTTGTCCCTTTTACCCTTTTCGTATGTATTAGGATTTCTCTTTTTGTATATACATTCTTATAATATCTTTCTTTGTAATATTGTCCTAAGGACTTAATATAAATAGTCTCTTCTCATTGTAAGCCAGAATGATCTTATCTCAGATATATACATTGAATATTCATGTTCTTGTGAGATAACCCTCTTTAAGTCCATTTTCTCATACACTCTTATCTAATTTTATTGAGTAGCTTAGGATTAATGGCGAGTGGACCTTGACATCAACTTATGCGTCATATTAAGTGAAGTGTCAAGTCATGTTATGCGTGTTAGTGTGTTATATCCTCCAAGCATCTTCACGTAAGCTATTCTAGTTAGTTTCTAGTCCTATTCACTTTACTTTTTTCAATATTTCAAAGCACTCATTTAGTCTAATCCTGCTATTGTAAGTCTTAGTGATAACTGAACTCTTAGGCACATCACTTAACTAGACAAATAAGTTTAAGAGAACTTTCAACCATTGGCATTGTGGTTATTTCCAACAAAAGCACTACACACCATGTCTAATACAAGAGACATTCAAAGTACTAAAAGCTTCTAAAAATAACCACAAACTAACTTACATACTAACTTACTTAGAACCTTCGACTACTTAGCCCTAGGTAACCTAAGGCCATAAGTAACATATGACTTTATCATTCAACTGTAGTAATAAATGGTTGAGAGTAAATGCTTCACCTCAAAGCTTGTTGCATTGGAAGAGACTTCAATGCAAAACAATAGCTAGTACATGCATGCAATGACAATATATCATAACCTAAGTTACAAGTTTGATCTTGGTATCTGATGCTTGTTGCCTCACATAATGGAATGTGCTAAAGGTTACTAGCTAAGAACTTCAAAGCACAATCTAAAAGTTTCAATAAAGTTTAGCTTATACAAGATTAATGGCATAATCAAGAAGCTCTAAGATGCTAAGGAGTCTTAAGAGCAAACTGACATTTGGAAGACATTATCAATAAGATGTTCTCCCTTCGTCTATGCTATATGAGAGGAAATCCTTTCTCCAAACATCAAGATCATTACGATGGAGACATATGATGATACGACAGACCTTACACTCCACATGACTTACTATACCTCTATAATGGACTTACATGGTGCCTTTGATGCCATCGCTTGTAGAGCTTTTGTAAGCACTCTAAAAAATGCTGTAAGTAATTGGTATTGTGGCCTTAAGCCTAACTTCGTTATGAGCTTTGAAGAACTTGGAAAGTGTAATATTTAAAACTTCATGATAGGTAAACAACTGAAGATAGATGCATCATACCTCATGACCTTTTGCCAATGCCAAGATGAATCCCTATGAGACTATTTCTCATGTTTCATTGTCCTATGCTTAAGATACCGCATTTCAACATGAACGTGGCACTTAAATTAATAGTAAAAGAAGTAAAGGTTTTGTTCTCAATTCTTTCGAAAACATTTGCCAAGTTTCAATTGAAAGCTACCATTTACATCACCCAAGAATGCCAAATGACATCTAGAACAACAACAGACAAACAAGAGAACTGAGACCAACTTCAGTAAGAGAGCTACTTATCCTTGCATAAAGAATGCTAGTTTTACCATGTAGAGAGAAATAATTTCCTAACTAAAAAGTTGTACGATCTGACCTTTCATTGATCATTATGTGCTCATAAGCTTTGCAAGCAAATCTTACTTAAAATCCTGGATTATTGAATCCTTACTTAGCTAGAGCACATGATGCGAATTCAACTAATCTAACCTCTTCTTTGCCTCTGCTAAGCACTAGAGCTAATATACTAAGCTCTAAGCCAATCAGCTAAGGCCATCTCCAAGGAGTTTAAGCATTGGTCTCCCAAGTCCTTGGCAACCAGACGAGTAAGCTCTTATCTAAAGCTTTCTCCTTCATCACTTCCAGTCAAGTAGTTTTCCCATTTAAGCTATTAAGCCCATTCCCAAAACATACTTTGACTTTCTTAGAGGGCTTCAATAGCTTAGACTACCTAAACCAGAGACTTTCAATCTGATTCTAAACTATATTAACCAAATTCTGAACTATATCAAGACCTTTCTCTTGGTTGTAGAATCCGCCTCCATACTTTGTTTTTCTTCTTCTACTAGATGATCCATCAATGCCCATGTGCCACGTAGTTAGATAGACCATTAGTGTTTCCATACACTACCCACCCCCCTCCCCCCTTATGCTGTTTGGATTATACATGTAACATTTTCCTATTTTAGATGTATCCTTTTAATCTTTTCTCATTCTAGAAGGTTGCCTTGATCCATGCATATATAAGTAGAGCACTTTATATAACGGCTGACAATATCATCTTCTTTATTAATATTGAATATACTTTCTCAAGTTTTCTTGCAAGCTTCTAGCTTTAGGTCTTCCTTTCACTCTTATCTAGTTCCTTAGCACAGAACTAGTGGTTGAAGTAAGTTCGTAAGTGAGTCGAAGTATGCCATATTTGAGGCTCAGCTTTCTAGTTTTGCTATTTCCATGTCACTTTTCTTCTCTATCAAAAGGGACCTACTTTGAACACTTGGTAAGCTCTAATTATAATTAGCTCTTGGGTGCACCATACTTATATCCTAGTATCAAAACATCCAATTTCAATTGCTAGTGTTGAGTGTGTATGTTATGAGCATTTTGCTATCGTTGCATGGTATTATAGTAGGTTTGTTGGGAGTTATGATGTAGTGTTTACTTGACGTTTGTATTAAGTTAAGGTTATTGAGTTTTCGAGAGTGTTGGCTTGAGTACATACTATCTACTTAAGTATAGAGTTATTGTAGTAGCAATAGAGAAGTGTTGACTTGTGTTGTGAGAGGTTTGAAGTTTCTAAGTTTGAGTAGTTTTTGTGCTCTATTGGTTGAGTGAAGATGTCTAATTCGAGTGTTCATCATCGTATTGTGAATGCTAAGAGTGATGCCTATGGCCATGGAAGGTAGGCGCCTAAGATGATTGATGATTTGATCAACATGATGGATGGGATGACCACTTTTATGTGATAGATGACTAGTATCTAATTTGCCAAAGCTATTTAGGGTAATGCCTAACTTATTATGATTGTCTTAGTGGATATCTAACCTAATGTAAGGAGGCATGGAGATGGTTTCAAATGGAATGAAGTGTTGGATGAACCCATGCGCTTGGCTTAGAACAAAGAGTTAGAGGAGTTGGAGGAAATGACCATTGTTGAGCTAAAAATTTAGTTTCTCTCTTTTCTTAACCCAATTTATATTAAGCTTAGCCCATTTAACATAAATCGCTCGACTAGACTAAGAAACAATTTTATAAAAGAAAAAAACTTTTTGAAAAGGGAGGTACCATTCGATTGAAATCAGGAAAAAAAGTGAAATTAGGGTCTATAGATAGATGAACCCTAATTTAGCTATTAGCCTATGGGTTTTCTAAAAAACTTTTAGAAAAAAAAAAAACTTAGATTCGGAGGCTAACTTATTAAAACATGAAAGATTTCATTAAAAAAAGTCTATAAAATCACTTAATAGACCTTTAATAGGTTTTCAAATAAATTGAAATTTTTAAAAAGATAAAGAGAAAAATAAATTTTTTTTATTATTTTAGGCTATTCGAAGTATCTGCATACCTATGAAGTAGAATTAATCCTATGTAGTTCTCAACTAATGAAAACCTTAGTTTATTAGTTTATTTTATTTTTGAAAAACTCTTTTTACTTTAAGTTTATTAAATTTTATTAATTTGAAAAAAAAAGTTTTTTGGTCCACTTTTGAAAAATCTTAGGAAAATCCCTAACTATATGGAAAAGGCCAATTTATTATTATTTTTTTATGGAAAACATTTTATTTAAAAAAAATGGGAAAAGAAAGCCCATCTTTATTTGAAAATATTATTAAAGCCTACAAGAAAAATTAACATTCATAAACTTAACCATGTCACGCGCATTTAATTTAGAACCATAATATTATACCTAAATTATCATGCTAGCCTGCAAAAATTAACATGGGCATATTGATAAAGTTTATTAACGTAATACTAACATATTAATTAAATTAAAGTATGTAAATAGAACACGTTAAATTAAAACCTATTAGACTAAAAGAACTTTTTTTATTTACAAACGTCAATTTTTATTTTTTTGGAATCTCTTTTTTTTTTTTTTATTTAATGAACAACTTTATGAACACAAGAATAAGGGAAAAAACTTACATGAATGGTAGATGAAACTTGGCCAATTTAAGTGGTTTCTAACTAGTTTTCGAGGTATGGTTGGTGGAATTAGACTCTTGAGACATCGAACTTCGAAAGCTCTAACTCATTTTTTGGAAAACCCAAGCTTTCTCCCTTCAATTTTTCTTGAAAAATCAAGCCAGTATGTAATAATTTCAATACAGTTTTTTCAAATTTTCTCCCCAAAATCGATCAGATCTCCATGAAATTAGATGAAATTATAACTTAGGCTTTGTTTATAAACATGAGTAAAATGTTCCTAAGAAGTTTCTCGGATTGATTTTATCTATTGTTAAGCTCTATTTTGGTTTCCTTAATTTAACTTTTATCAAACCCAACTCACTTAATATAAATTACTCGATATTAAACTAAGGAAATACTTTTCTAAAAAAATTTTTTAAAAATAAGAGTCACTATCTAGTTCAATTAGAAAAAATAAAATTTGAGTTTTTGGGTAAGAAAACCTTAATTTAACTACTAATTTATGGATTTTCTAAGAAAACAATTTTTAGAAAAAAAAAATGGGTTTAGGGGTTAACTTATTAAGACTAAGTTACAATATAAAAATTACAAAAAATTTGATGGGCTTTATTTTTATAATTTCCCAAAAATACTAAAAATATACCTACACATATAAAAGATAACTAAAGTGATTTTTTATTACGAATTTCTAAGAAAAAGGAAAAAAGAAAAAAGTATTTTATTTTTTTAGACAGTTGTCCCGAAGGTATCTATATGCCTGTTAGTTGGGATCAAACTGGTCGTAATTCCTTTTTATAAAATATTTAGTAGGTAGGTTATTTTTATTTTGAAAACAGAGTTAGGTTTACATCTATTTATCAATTTATTATTTTAAAAAAACATAAGAAATCTAATTTTTTAGAATTAAAAGAAAAACCCTAACTAACTAAATCTTTTAAAAACCTCGGTTAAGATTTTTTTTTTATTTTTAAAACCATTACGTGTAAAAAATATCTTTTTTAAATCCTAATTATAAGATATGTTGAAGATACATATCTTCATGTATATTTTTTCAAATCTTAACTATTAAATACATATCTCGATACATATCTTTTCTAAATCTTAATCGTAAGATACATATCTTGATACATATCTTTCTTAGATCATAATCGTAAGATAGGTATCTTGATATGTATCCTTTTTTTTAATCTCAACCATAAGATACGTACCTCAACCGCAAGATACGTATCTCAACCGTAAGATACGTACCTCAACCGTAAGATATGTACCTTAACCATAAGATACGTATATTTTCAAAACACAATTTTATTATTAAAAAAATGGAATCACTTGCACTAAAAGAAAATGAATAAGTGAGGATAATTAAATTAACAAAATAAAATGAAATAGAATAAAATATTTTTTACTTAAATGAATCAAGTTGCGTGTGCTGATCATGCATCGTGATCAAGAAGTGGATCGTACTTATGCTCGTGTCGGGATGGTGCTTGTTGGTCATTGTGTTATGACATGTGGAATTGTATGTGTACTGTGCGATTGAGTGATATCTTGTGTAGTTCGTAGTGTACATGATAATTGTAGGGGTGTGCTTATGATCCTTATATTTCATCAAAGAGTTGTGATCATGCTTCTTGACTTTTGGCTTTGTTAGATGGAGTCATGTTGTTGTAGAGTTTGGAATTGTGAGAGAATTGGATTGTCAGGATATTGAATTTTGAAATTGGGAAATTTAGACTTTGTTAGGGGAGTTAGATGTAAATTGTGGAAAAAAAAAAGAACGTCCTTAACTTTATCATTAAATCCTTATTTATAAACCAATAATTAAATCTTTTGTACCTTTTAATTATGGATTTAATCTTTATTAAACAAAAGGTACGATGAAGATTTGACTTAGGTTCTGGAAATGCCATTTAGGCTTTCTATTTACTGGGCCTAATCGAATCCAATTTAATTTAGCCTAATAACTTATTTAACAAATTATAAATTTAATTTATCCCAATATGATTTAGATAAAAAATCTATTTTATATTGGACTGGACTAAAATTATTTTAATTTAAATAATTTAATGATTTATTAAATTAATCACACATTATTATTCGATTTGATCTTAATCGATCCAATGCAACTCGATACGCTATGACTTGATATGATGTAAATCAACACTCTCTTTTTTCTATTTTTTTATTTTCGTTTATTTTTATTTTTTTAATTATTTTTTTATTTTTTGTTTTGTTCATTCTTATTTATTTCTCAACTTGGCTCAACTAACAAAAATGAGGTGTCTACATCTATCTCTTTTTATAGTGAAGATCTATTAGAACTTTGCTACAAACACAAAAGAGATACCCATTTTTGCCAGACTCGACTTGGATAATCCGAAGCGAATGGATCTCTTTAAGATTAAAAACTTGTTTTGGTGGATGATTTGAAGATGATAGATCCATTTGAGACTTCAAATGTTTTGGTCTAATAGATAATTTGAAGAGAATAGGTTTTTTGAGATTTTAAGAAAACTTTGCTTTGATGGATGATCTGAAAAGGACAGATCTTTTCAAGATTTCTTTTAGGTTAATAATTTGAAGATGATAGATCTTCTCGAGATTTTAAAAACTTTATTTTAGTTGGTGGATGATCTGAAGAGGATAGATTACTTCAAGATTCTGGTTTTGTGGATGATTTGAAAAAGATAGATATCTTCAAGATTTTGGTTTTGTTTGGTGAATGATTCCAAGAGGATATATCTCTTCGAAATTTCAAAAACTTATTTTGTTAGATGATCTGAAGAGGATATATCTCTTTAAGATTCTGGTTTTGTGGATGATTTGAAGAAGATAGATTTCTTTGAGATTTTTCAAAAAAAACTAGATTTGGTGTATAACTCGAAAAGGATAGCTCTAGTTGAGATTTCTTTTGGTTTGGTGAACAATTTGAAGAAGATAGATCTCTTTGAGATTCGTTTTAACTTGTTGAACAATCCGAAGAGTATAAATCTCTTTGAGATTTCTTTTGACTTGTTGTGTAATCCGAAGAGGATAGATCTCTTCGAGATTTCTTTTAGCTAATCTAAAGTAGATAGATCTCTTCAAGATTCATTTTGTTTGGTAGATGATTTGAAGAGGATAGATCTCTTCAAGATTTTAAGAAAACTTCCTTTGGTTTGATAATCCAAAGAGGATAGATTTCTTCGAGATTTCAAAAAAAAAAAAACTTCCTTTAGTTTGATAATCCAAAGAGGATAGATCTCTTTAAGATTTTAAGAAAACATCCTTTAGTTTGATAATTCAAAGAGGATAAATCTCTTTGAGATTCTTTTTTTATCTTAGTGAATAATCCAAAGAAGATAGATCTCTTCCAGGCTTCCTGTTTTGATTTGGTGAATAATTCTAAGAGGATAGATCTTTTTGAGATTTCTTCTTGACTTGGTGAATAATCTAAAAAGGATAGATCTCTTCGAGATTTCTTTTAGGTAATTCAAGAGGATAGATCTTTTTGAGACTCGTTTTGATTAATCCGAAGAGGATAAATCTCTTTAAGATTTTTCTTAAAAGGGGAGATCTTTTGAAGATAAGATAAGATGACATTCTATTAAAGACAAAATGAGACAGTGCTCTCATGATCAAGTGATCTTTTAAATAACTAGATGACACTCGTTTGAGCAAATGATCTAACAAAAGATAGGACAGTGCTCCTTTGAGTAAGTGACCCTAGAAAGGAATAGGATATCACTCCTAAGATAGCGCTTCTATGAGCAAGTAATCCTAGAAAGGAAGAAAACTTTCATAAGTTTTGACAAATTGTTATGTGACTAGAGTTTGAGGGATTTTGATGATTTTTTGAAAATTTTAACTTTTTTCTTTCTTTTAAGAAATCTCTCTTGATAATTTTATAAGAAAAATCATTTCTCTTTTGAAAAGTTGTTGTTTTTTTTCAAGAAATTCAAAAAAAATATTTGATAGAAAATTGTGTTGTTAGCAAGTAAGAAAGTTTTAAAAACTCTAAAGATCACAAATAAGGAGTTAGCTTGTCCATTGCCCATTGATCACTCATTCTCTTAGTCTTGTTTCTTGGAGTATAATTCATGATCTCTGAACTTTTTTAGAAACATTGATTTCTAACTTGGGATAAATGACTATTCACGTTTTTGACAAAGTATTCAACTCTTCAATTTTCTACTCAGGGGTTAGATATCATTACTTCAAATGTTTAGTTAAATTGGACTTCCTTACATTCCCATAGATCTGTTTTTACTCTTAACATCAAATCCAAAAATTATAACCTATCTTGTAAGTGGTATATTTTGGTTAATCAATAGGTTTTTTTTTTGGGTTTGCAATGTAAGACTTTTGGTAAATGGTTTAAGCAAATGGATATCAATGTACTTAGCCAATTTTGAAAGAAATTATCTACCATTTGTCCTGGGTTTATAAGCTAAGAACCTTGGAGAAACTAAACATGGGCTTGCCTCAGTTTTATGAGCAAATTTTGCTGAAGATAAGTTTATTCTTTTAGTCAAAAGAGTTTTATCAAGGGTAGCAAAGTGAGTGAGATCATAAAATGAGGGTTTTGCTTTTGGGCTTAGGAATTTAAAGTGTTTAGCCTTTGGATACCATCACTAGTTCATACTTTAGGATTTATTGGTAATTTAGCTCAACTTTGACGGTGAATATCTTGCTAATATCTTCAATCTCTTTTTTTTTTCACTTCTTTTCTTTTTTCTTTTCTTCTTTTTTCTTTTTTTTTTTCTTTCTTGGTTTTTCTTTTTCCTTTATTTTCTTTTTTGGGTCAAGATGGTTACCTTCCATTGTTGAGTTTTCACTTGATAGGATTTGAAGCCTTAAAACCATGGTTTAAAAAGTATAAGCTTGGAAGAAGTGCATATAGCTTTTAAGTGTCTGGGAAAAGTTCATGGGCTTAAGATGTTTAAATGAATGTATAAGCCTGAGTAAGGTATATATGGTTTGAAATTCTTCTTCATTCTAAAGAAATTGAATTATCTATGACAACATTTACTTATGAATTGATACAACTAAGGCAAGCACAATTTAGTCTCCTCCTTTTCTGTAAATTAAAGACCCTAACCCTAACCTCCTGATTGCCCTAGTTTAGAGTGGTTCTTGGTAGGGATAATTTTAATAAAAATCATCTAAAAGTTCAAATGGGTTTGTAAGGGATAACTATATTTATGGATGATGAAATGAATAGCTAATATTATTTTAACACATATACCCAGTTCAAGATAGACTTTCTTTAAGGAATGAACCCAATTACTCACCTTAATGGCACTCTTCTTTCATGTGTGTCTAGGGTTAGTATATGGGACATAGGTTACCTCTTTTCATCCTAAACTTTTCAAGTAATGTATTATCATTCCCTTAAGTGAAAAGTTTTAAGTTTTAAGTTCACGTTTTTTTTTATCCATTTTCATTAATTCGAAATGCCCCTATTTTAATTGAGCTAGCTTCATAGTATACAAAGACGAAAATGTATACAAAAGTTGCTTAATTTAATAACTCATATCTATTACAAGCACTAAAATGAAATATGATTATGAAAAAAAAATGCAAGAGCTAAAATTTTTTTCCACTTCTTGCCCATATTTCTATCACTTCTTCTAACTTGGCCCATTTAATTAAATTGATCTCTTAGAGATATACCCAATTGCTTTAAGTAGTGAGCCACCTAGTCAAATGGTAGTAGTAGATCCTTAACACTTGATGTTGGAGATTGTCCGTTTAATGCCTCTTCAAAACTTGAGTAAGGAATACCATTGCTAATCGACTCATCAATCTCTAAAAAACTTGGTTGGATAATATTGGCATCAATCAAATCTTGCACATTATGCCTTAGTTTTTAGTAGTCTTCTATGGTATGCCCCACCTGGCCCACATGATATTCACACCATTTGTTAAGGTCATGATCCCTTGGCCTGTATTTCTTTGTTAGGTTTTTGCATGTTAGTAATCGTACATTTCTCAATTGCTTGAACACTTGTGCCATTGGAATCTTGAACTGCGTAAATTGCCTCCTTTTGTTGTGGATGGGCTTGTCTTGATTCTGGGCTTGTCTTGATTCTGGGCTTTCCCAATCGGCACATTCGCTCCTTCTTTCTCCTTCATTGAAACATCTTCTTGCTTGGGTTGTAACTTCCTATTCATATTATGATGTAGGTTTTCGAGTTACTTGAGTATATAATCTACTACCATTTCTGTGCTAGTGAGCTTTTCTTCTAAATTTACTAACTTTACTAACTTTTCTTCTAGGGCAACAACCCTTTCTTCTAGACCCTGGTAGTAACATAACCCCCCAGGCTTGACCATTCAAATCTACTTTTGCCAACTTTTCTAAACTTTGTATCATGTTGATAAGAGGCCCTTGAACTTGCAAATCTTTAGACTTATATGCCTGAGATGGTGTGTTAATAGGCTCTTGAACTTGGAAATCTTTAGACTTGTTGATTTTGAAAACCTTTTTTTTTTTTTGGAAACTTTCACTAAAAATTAATGTTTATTTTATGTTACAAATAGCCTAATATTGACATTGACAAATCTAAAAAAAAAAAAAATTGGAAACATTGAGAGTGACAATTGATGACATAGATTACATAAGGGTGATATAGAAAAGTGGAAATTTTTTTACAAAGAGGGACTCATTAAGGGTGATAACTCATAGAGAAAGCTCTATTAGAAGTGTGATAACTTAATGGATAAATACGGAGAATGAGAACTTATACGTTTACAAGATTGATGTTTTTGAGATGGGAAATAATTTATAATGAGAATTTGATGGTTAAATCTTTTTTCTTTTTGTCTTTTTGATTTTTTGATTTTTTTTTTGTTAGTTCCTAATAGTATAGTACATGTGAGGTATTGCAATAGAAATCTATAAAGTAAAAAATATCATAAAACTATTTTTTTTTTAGCATAAAATATCTTTTGAAATTTCCACCTTTTTTTTAAGAAAAAGGTTGGAAAGCCTTTTTTTCCAACCATTTTTTTTTTAAAAAAATGACAGTTTCATAATAATCTTTATCGTAGTCAACCTTCATAATTACATGCCCCCAAAAATTTAATAATCTGTACATTCTATATTAAATGTTACGTTACAAACCTATTATTAATGAAATAAATGAAATCTATAAGACGAACACATATTACAAAAGATATCCTATACAAACAAATATGCAAAATAAATGTGATGTAATATGTTACACAAGCATACAATGCAATGGGGTTAGTAATTAATAAACTATAAGGAGTGATAAATTTACGGTTAAGAAATACCTTTATATATAAGTAGGTTTGAAATAGGACTTCTTTTTTTTTTTAAAAAAAAAAATGAAGTTCATGAATACTTATATATAGGGGTTACTAGTTTTTTTCAAATTTCCCCTTTTTTGAAAAATAAGATCAAGCCAATCACGGATTAATCGAGGTTTTCTTATAATTTAAGAATAACTATCTCTTTTTCGAAAAAGATGATGTAAGAGGGTAGGGTTTATGGGTCTTAAGCTTTGTAACTCTAAGAATTTCCGGAGAGAACCCTAGTGAGTTACATTGAAGGTCGAATGCACTTACCTATCACCGCCAAGAGGGGGTAAAGACCCCAATGACTTAAAGGTTACACAATGGCGACCTATCCTAAGTTCATAAGGTAGCTTAGGTCTGATCACATCTAAATACGTAAATGATTATTACAAAATAAAAGAACTCTCCCTTAATTTCTCAATAAGGCCTATTGGGCTGGATTTTTTCCTAGGGCCTGTATCACTAAAAAAAAAACGATTAATGCAACTATAATACAAAACAAAAAGATAATAATAATGCAAAAGCCTATAAAAAAATATTTTTAATTTTCACATGAGTAGCCTACTAGGCTTTTCTAGTGGAGTCACCAATTTTGTTGAACTCTATTTTAGTTTCCCTAATTTAACTTTTATCTAGCTCAACTTGTTTAATATAAATTACTTAACATTAAACTAATGAAATACTTTTCTAAAAAAATTTTAAAAAAATTGGAGTCACCAACCAGTTTAATTAGTAAAAAATGAAGTTAGGGTTTTAGGGAAAATCTTAATTTGACCACTAATTTGCGGATTTTCTAAAAAAACGATTTTTAGAAAATTAAATAAAAAAAAAACCTAGGTTTAGAGGCTAACCTATTAAGACTACGTCATCATATAAAAATTATGAAAAATTTGATGAGCTTTATTTTTATAATTTCCCAAAAATACTAAAAATATACCTATACATATAAAAGATAATTAAAGTGATTTTTTTATTACGAAATTCTAAGAAAAAGGAAAAAAGAAAAAAAGTACTTTATTTTTTTTAGACAGTTGTCCTGAAGGTGGTTACGTACTCGTTAGTTGGATCAAACCAATCGTAGTTCCTTTTTATAAAATATTTAGTGGGTATGTTATTTTTATTTTGAAAACCGAACTAGTTTACGTTTATTTATCAATTTATTATTTACAAAAAATATAAAAAATCTAATTTTCTTGAATTTAAAGAAAAACCTTAACTAACTAAATCTTTTATAAATCCCGGTTAAGATATTTTTATTTTTAAAACCATTACATGCCAAAAATATCTTTTTTAAATCTTAACTATATGATATTTTAAAAACACGATATAGATACGTATTTTCATGAGTATTTTTTTCAAATTTTAACTATTAAATACATATATTTTTTAAATTTTAATCGTAAAATAATTTTAACTATAAAATACGTACCTCAACCGTAAGATACATATATTTTCAAAATACAATTTTATTATTAAAAAATGCAATTACTTGTGCTAAAAGAAAATGAATTAGTTAAAACAATTAAATTAACTAAATAAAATAAAATAATTTTTACCTAAATTAATCAAATCGTATACTGATCATGCGTCGTGATCGAGAATTGGATCTTGCTCGTGCTCATGTTGGGATGGTGCTTGCTGGTCATCGTGTTATGACGTGTGGAATCGTATGTGTGCTGTGTGATTGAGTGATATTTCGTGTAGTCCGTGGTGTGCCTGACAAGTGTCGGGGTGTGCATGTGATCCTCGAATTGCATCAAAGAATTGTGCTCGTGATGGCGTAGATGTGCGACATGTTCACTTTAGGCTTGTTGTTTCGGCGTCAGGCGTAGAATTGCGTGGCTGCTGTTGTTAGAGCGTGAATGGGCAGTGTTTGGTCGGTGTGAATTTCGGGTGCGTTGTCTTCAACTCGTGACCGTGTGTGGATTGTGTGTTAGCTTGCGGCGATTTTCGTTGCGACATGGCAATCGGTTGCATGTTGGATTGCGTCAGTGAATCAGGCGAGAGACAGGGAGTTGCGAATTGCGAATTGCTGGTGTTTGTGAATTCGTCTGGACTTCGGATCAGTGGAGCAATCGGCAAGACGAGAATTCAGATTTTGAAAGACTCGCATTTGAATTTGGATTGGCTTCCGATTTGGATTTCGGAATTTCCGTCAGGATTTGTCTTGACTTCGTTGGATTGCGGAAAGTTGGAGCGTGGACTTCTAGGACGTCAGGAGCTTTCATCTGAAATTCGGAATTGTAGTTTGAAGTGGTCGGGTCTGTTAACTTTTGGCTTTGTCACATGGAGTAACAACGTTACGTTGTTGTGGAGTGTGGAATTGCGAGAGAAAAGTATTGTCAGGCTGTTAGTTAAATTTTGAAATTGGGAAATTTGGAATCGAAAATTCAGACTTCGTCAGGGGAGTTGGATGTTAATTGTGGGAAAAAAAAATAATGTTCTTAACTCAACCATTAAATCCTTATTTATAAACTAACAATTAAATTTTTCATATCTTTTAATTATAAATTTAATTTTTAACAAACGAAAAATACATCGAAGATTTGATCTAAGTTCCAGAAATCTTATTCGGGCTTTCTATTTATCAAGCTCGGTTCAATCCGATCCAATTTAATTTAGCCTAATAATTTATCTAATAAATTATAAATTTAATCTAGTCCAATATAATTTAGATAAAAAATCTATTTTATATCAGATTGAACCAAAATTATTTTAATTCATATGACTCAATGATTTATTAAGTTAATCACAACTGTTATCCAATTTAATCTTAAACAATTCGAGTTATGATGTGAGTCGACTCTCTTTTTTCCATTTTTTTCTTTTAATTTTCGCTTTTTTATTTTCTTATTTTTTGTTTTGTTTATTCTTTTTTATTTCTCAACCTAACTCAACTAACGAAAATGAAAACTAGCAAAAATAAGGTGTCTACATCTATAGTAAGAGAAATCGAAGAGTAAGAGTGCGTTTACATTTACAATTCCTAGAGGGAGTAGCTAACATAATATGGATTTGTGGTAGGTTTTGAATGTATTGAATGCTTAGAATGCATAGAGGAGGTGTTTATTTATAGCATAATACCTAGACTCGTCCTTAAGAAACTTCTCGTTAATAATCAACATTCATATTTTATTCATTAATGGCATCTGCATTCATTTTTCAAATTTCTTCCTAAATTAGCCTTAATTAATTAGGATTTTATGGAAGATATAGGAAAATTAATTTTATTTATTTTGTGGGGATGTCGTTTCCAATTTTGTTTAGATTTATTAAGAATTATTGTGAATAAACAACCTCAAAGTACTTGATTTATTAATGGTGTGCTAAATGGGTATTCATTGGATACCTCCAATTTACTTAATAATAATTCACAAAATATATCTTCTCAAATAGAAACTTCTTAAGTTTTCGTTTTCATATTTTTCCAAAATTTTTAATCAATAAATGAGTATGAAATTGGGTTAGTTTCCTAAAAAGCAACCTAACCTACTAGTTCCATTATGATTGTTGAGATAAGAGAAGAAGAAGGGTGGGAGAGAAAGGGAGGTGAGCTATTGGGGGAAAGGGTCAACCCTTTGACTCACTTAGTGCCACATGTTGCTACGTGGCACTCTTGTGGCACCTCCCAATAGGTATATGTGGCACCACTACTTCTTCTCTTTTTTATTTTTTTTCTTTTTCTTCCTTATTTTTTGCTTGCCCTTTCATTGCTTCTTCTAATGTTTCTTTTTCTTCCTTTTTTTTTAAAAACAAAAAATACTCAAAATAAGACCTTATTAGTTATTTGAATTGTAAAAAATCATACCACGCTCTCTGATAAAATGTGGAGTCTAAGAAATATATACTCATAATTTTTCTAATTTGATCAAATTAGGATCTCGGTTTTTATTCACGCTTAATCTTTTGTTTGGAATTTTAAATGGCTATAAAATGTTTATATTAACTCTGCTTGAGGTACGATTTGAGGCTATGACCTCCTGAAAAAGTGATTTTTCAAAATATTTCAATACAAGTAAGCCAAACTTGGGCAAAAAAAAAAAAAATCGATTTTCAATAAATGTCCATTTTTGTTAGAAATTTCTAATTTAGTCAAATCCCATATATTTATTTTGATTCTAGAAGCAGTTTTGAAACTTAGAAAAATCATTTCTACTATACCAACAAAATGGACCATCGTGTGATACTTTTTATGATTTTTCACTTTTTCAAATTTTTTCTGGGTTTTTCTCTTTTTGTATATTTTTTACTTTTGGCCTTTTCTAAAAAATATAGTGTTTCTAAATTGGAGGTTGGCCTAAAGAGGGCAAAAATAAGGTGTTTACAACCATTGAGCTAGTAGAAAGATAGAATTGGATGATGTGGAGGAAAAGGAAGATGATAAATTCTATGAATTCAAAGACCCACGAACCTAAGCTCTTAGAGGATTAGATAATATTAAAATGAAAATGCTAAGCTTCTTTAGCAGGATGAGTACTTAAACTAGAAAAGACAAGGTGGAGAAGTTGAAATATTAAGAATATGGTGAGGTCGTAATGGTCCACCTTGCTGCCTTTGAATTGTTTGGATACTCCACCTTTTGGTAGAAGAGAAGGAGAGTGAGAGATGCACACATGGCCAAATATTAAAAGATTCATGAGGAGACATTTCATCCTGAGCTTCTACATGTAAGATGCATTCAAGAAGTTGCAAACCTTAAGGCAAGGTGGAATGAAAGTAGATAAGTATGTCAAGAAATTCCAAATATTGATGATGAGATATGAGGTTGAAAAACCAGAAGCATCAACAATCTCAAGATTTATTTATGGGCTTAAGTACATTATTAGTGATGTTGTCACGATGTAAAGGACCAGTTCTTAAAATGACGCCATAAGAATTGCATAAACAGTAAAGAGATAGAGGTGAGAGAATCTAAGCTAAACTACTACTTTTCAACCTATCCCTTCTAGTCGACCTATTTTGGGATGCTTGAGACCTTGTATAGAGATGATTTTTTAGGTTTGAGCACTAGTAGAAAAGAGTAACAAGCTAAGTAAAGAGTTAAGATAATTTTTGGGCCTAATCTTAAGAAAGAGAACTCTGGATGGGAGACATGGGAGATCAAATGTTTCAAGTGCTGAGGCTTCTGCCATATGCCATCTCAATGTCCTAACAAGAGGATGATGATTATGAAGGAAGACAAGCTTAAAAGTGCCAATGAAGAGGAAAGAGTGATGAAGTAGAGGAGAAGTAAGAAGACTTAGTAGGAGTGCTAAATGAGTACTATTAAGATGAAGAAGTTGTAGTTCAAACTGAGAAAGGGTGATTCATGAACACAGTCATTTTCTAAGCTCTTAATGTTACACCATATGAAGAGAAGGCACAAAGAGAAAACTTATTCTACATTGGATGTTGAATCAAGGGTAACTTGCATATGATAATTGTTAACAAAGGGAGTTGTACAGATGTGGTTGCATTTACCCTTGTTAATCAATTGAAACTACCAACCTTCCCCTAGCCTAACCATATAAATTACAATGGTTGAATGAAAAAGGAGTTTACATGTGATGCAATAAGCTCATGTATTGATCTTTATTGGAGAGGTATAAGGATGAAATATTTTGTGATGTACTGCCAATGTGTACATCCTAGGTATTACTTAGTTGATCTTAGATGTTTTATCAACAAGTACAACATGATGGCTATTAGAATACATACTTGTTTTAGAAGGATGATAAGAGGATTATCTTGTATCCTATGATACCCTAAGAAGTGCACGAGGCTTAAGCTCACCAAAATAAAATACAGAGGAAGTGGTGCAAACCGAGACTAAGTATAGACAAGGCCGGTCATTGGATGAGTCTGAGTTTACAAAAAGTTCGAAAGAAAGTAATGGGGTATTTGTGAAAGGACAAATGCGAATGAAAATGTAAGCAAAACTTATGAATAGCTCCAGAGGATATGATACACCAATGGAACTTTTGAAGACCTATGGCATAATCTGATATGAGGCATAAATTGATCCAGTGAGGTTATTCGCCACCTAGTCTTGCTCAAGGGTTAGGATAAGAGTGATGCCAAGAGTAAGCAAGCAATGTTTACTCAAAGAAGAAAATACAAAGAAAATTAATGGTAATCAAATTATCCTTTGTACGTACAAGTACAAGGGTATTTATATTCATAAGTTAAGGCAACTTACCTAAAAGAGAAAAGACAAAGAGGGCATTTCCTAAGGAAGTAATGTACATGATATAAAAGGATAAAAATGAATATACAAGGAAAACAATAATTAGTGTAACGGATTCTACACATGATTCTGTACATGTAGCGATGTTGTATTAGTGATGTTATTGGAAGATGTTGACAAAAAGGTACGGGCGGCTTGCTTGTCCGAGTAGGGGTATCTTGGTTAGTTTGAATTCTTTCTCTTAGCATTTCAGCAAGGATACAGTTAAGTAAGCAATTGGCTAAGCATACGTGAGAATGAAGATGGGCTGCTATCTTGACCTTCTACTTCTCGGCATACAACATGCGAGAAATAAGCAGTTATTCGGCTTGGTAAGTAGAAGGGATCAGCAAGGAGATACTTGACTTCCACATGAATTAGTTGGAACAGGTAGATTCATCTTGCCAATCCCTCTAGTCCTTGAGCTCGGTTGTTGGTTAGTGGTCCGGTAGCTTGATTCCCATCATTCTTTCTGGGTTATTTTGGATTTAGGATCAAATTCAAATGGTCTTCATTCAACTCTCCACCAGAGTGATACGGACTCAGGTTGGCAACGTTGAAGGTGTCAAAAACCCTATAGTCCTTGGGAAACTCCAATCTGTAGGTATTATCATTAATTTTCTGAAGGAGTTTGAAAGGTCCTTAAGCTCTTGCAGCGAATTTTTTCTTCCTCTTGCTCGAGATCCTTTCCTTACCAAGGTACAACCACACCAAGTCTCTTGGATGGAATTATTTTGTCATCTTACCCTTGGCCTTCTCTGACATTCTTTTAATAGCTTAGTCAATGTGACAAGTGACTTTGTCATAGATGTGCTAGAGAGATTGTGTTTCGAGCTCTTGTATTAGGTTCTTCTTGCATAGGTACAGGTACAAGGGTGTGGTTGGGGGGTAACTCAAGATTACAACCATAGACCACTTCGAAAGGTGTTTGCTTAGTGGTGTCATGCACCATACAGTTGTAAGTGAATTTGACCACTGGTAAGCAGACATCCCAATCAGCTAAGTGCTTTCATATTGTAGCTCGGAGCAGTGATTCCAAAGTATAATTAACCACCTCCGTTTGGTTATCAGTTTGGGGATGATAGGAAGTACTGAATAGTAGTTTAGTCTCCATCTATTGCTATAAGGTCCTTTAGAAATGGCTCAAGAACTTCAAATCCTTATTAGAGACTACACTTCTCAGCATATTATGTAACCATGAAATCTCCTACAAGAAAAGAGAAGCAATAGCTGAAGTGTTGGTAGTTGTTGAGTAGGGCATGAAGTGTGCCATTTTGCTAAATTAATCTACGACAACCATTACAAAATATTTGCCTCAAATAGTTAGTAGTACTTTGAGAGCAAAGTCCATGCTCAATTTAGTCTATGGCTTCATCGGAATGGGTAAAGGCATTGCTTTCCCTTACTTGGCTCGGCACTTAGCCTTCTTGCATATGGTACAGCTATCAATAACTCAGCGTACATCTCTCCTCATCCTTTATGGGAAGAATCGACTATTTAATAGTTCACAAGTCCATCTTTCTTCAAAATGTTTGGAGAGTCCTCCAATGTGGGCTTCCTTGATCAATATATTGGCACTGTAGACTAATATGTTGTCAAAGTACACTACGATATACTTTCTAATTAGATGTCTTAACACGTGATTCATCAATTGTATAAAAGTGCTTGAGGCATTTGACATGCCGAATGGCATGACCATTTACTCATAGAGTCTATGTCGAGTTTTAAATGCAATCTTCTATTCATCGGCCTCATACGAATTTGATAGTAGCCAAACTTCAAGTTAATCTTATTGAAGACCTTAGCTCTACTCAACTCATCTAACATGTCTTCTAATCTTGAGATCAAATGCCTATATTTGATTGTGATTTTGTTCATGGCTTGGTTGTCGACACACATCCACCAAGTTCCATCCCCTTTCAGCACTAGAAGCACCAGCACAGCACAAGAGCTGAGACTTTCTCGAACATTTCCTCTTTTCAGCAGCTCATTAACTTGACGTTGTAACTCAGAAGCCTATTCGGAATTGATCCGATAGGCTAAATTAGTCGGTAGTACAGCGTCGAGTACTAAATCAATGCAGTGTTTTATACTTCGAGTTAGAGGCAACGCCTCGGGTAACTATTCTAGGAACAGGTCCGTATACTCATTAAGCATCTTTATGATTTCCTAGGGTAGTTTACCTCGCTCCTTCATTTTTAATAATTGCTTGACTAACATGAGGGTTGGCTCATCAGCATTGATGGCCGCTCGGAGCTTAGCTTTACTCATCACTAGAGCCTTCTTTAATCCACGAGTAATTTTTGTTTTCAATTTATTAACTTCTTTTAGTGGCATTAGGTTTAATGTCATCTTCTGGTCATCCTTCTTGAACATGTATGTGTTCTTGTAGTCGTCATAGATAACTCTCCTATCAAATAGCTATGATTTACCTAGCAATACATAGGGAGCACACATGGGCAGTACATCGCAAAGAATCTGGTTTAAGTAATTTTTTATAGTGATCAGTAGTAGTATTTGCTGAGTGACATATAGTGCTCTTTTTTCACTCAATATGGATATAGATGTGTAATAGTCAGCAACTTCAATTTTGAAATAAGATCGGCTGATGCTACATTGGTGCATCTTCCACCATCCACGATGAGGGCATACACCTGATTATTTACCTTATAGGTAGTATGAAACAAATTCTCTCTTTACTCTTCCTCTCATGAGGGTTCTGTGTTTATAGTGTGTCGAATAACCATGAGTAACTAGTTCAAGTCCTCAGCAAAAATGTCTTCCTCAATCAGCTCATTCTCGGCATTTTCTTGCTCAATAGTAACCTCTTCCTTTTGGGGTTCCTCATCTATAATGTCTACTTTTAGCTTCAGGACGTCTCCCTTGATGATTATTGTCCTTCGGTCGGGTATTGAGCAATCATATGTTCGAATTCTTAGTACTTAAAGTACTTGATCTGTCTCGTCTTCTTACTAGACTCTTATCCCTTCTCATAAGTTCAGGTTGGCACTTCAATATCAATTTAGCTTCTTTGACTAGCTTGGACATCTATCTTTCGATTCGACTCAATACTCAACTAAGCTTGGTAACTTACCTATCCAGGTTGACTAGTTGGCATCTTCGTTGGTATTCGACTTCTTCTTTGCCTTTCTACTCGCTAGGCTATTCTGATGGCTTCATCCATTGTGGTAAAGCGTTGAAGTTCTACAGTATCTCGGATATTACCTCTCAATCCAATGATGAATCTTGAGACTATTTGAAATAGTGGTTTCTCCACTTCACAACAGATCATAAGCATTTGAAATTCTTGAATATATTCATCAATAGTTTAGCCTCCTTATCTTACCAACTATGGCATAAACAAAACCTCCATTCTGATACTAAGATAGTATGAATCGTAACAAAAAACAAACATTGCCGATCATTAGATGGGTTTAAGCTTGTAGAAAGCTCGAAAGAAAGTGATGGGGTATGTATGAAAGGATAAATGTGAATGAAAAAGTAAGCAAAACCCACGAACAACTCTAAAGGATATGATGTACTAATGGAACTTTTAAAGACTTGCGGCATAATCCAATATGATGTACGAATTGGCCTAATGAGGTTACTTGCCACTTAACTTTACTTAAGGATTAGGATAAGAGTGATATTGAGAGTAAACAAGTAGTGTTTACACAAGGAAGAAAATACAAAGTGTATTAATGGCAATATGATTCTCCTTTATAGCTATAAGTATATGGGTATTTATATCCATAAGTTAGGGAAACTTGCCTAAAAGGGAAAAGACAAAAGGGAATTTCTTAAGGAAATAATGTATAAAATACAAAAAGGTAAAAATGAATATATAAGAAAAATAATCATTGGTATAAAGGATTTACACATGATTTTGTACATGTAGCAATGCTATATTAGTGATGCCATTGGAAGATGTAGACAAAAAGGTATAGATAGCTTACTTGTCTGACCAAGGGTAGCTTGGTCAGTTTGGATTCTTTCTCTTAGCATCTCGACAAGGGTATAGTTGAGCAAGTGATTGACCAGGCATTTGTGAGAATGAAGATGGATTGTTATCTATGCCTTTTGCTTCTTGACACACGATATGCGAGAAATAGGTAGTCATTTGGCTTGGCAAGTAAAAGGGATTGATAAGGAGGTACTCGGCCTTTGCATGAGTCGGTTGGAATAGGAGGATTCACCTTACCAGTCTTCTAGTCCTTGGGTTCAACTGTAGGTCAGTGGTCTAGTATTTTAATTTCCATTAGGAAGGCTTTGCATATGGACGAGGAGAGTTAGAGCGAGTTCTTAAGGATTCTAAACCTATGTATTTTTTTTTTTTTTATCATTAAGCAATTGATAGAAGTTTCCTACTTAAATGCAGTACTTCTGAGGGAATAAATACATGGGTGAGTTGAATAAGAGGACACGATCCCTTTCTTGTTGTCTGTCTTGCCTTTATCCTTTGGCTGTGACATCTCTTAGTTTTCTCCTTTTCTAGTTAAAAATTTTCTTATGCTATGTAATGCTATACACCAAGTTCATTTAATTGAAGCTTTAGATAATTACCTGCATACTCCAAATCAAGATTAGTAGTTTTAATAGCCCAATAAGCTTTGTACTCTATCTCTATAGGAGGATGACAAGCTTCTCTATACATGAATCTACATGGTCTTGTTCCTACAGGTGTTTTATAGGCGATCCTATGGGCCTATAAAGCATCTTCTAACTTGTAAGAGCAATTTATCCACTTATGTTCTTTAGTTTTTTTTTTTTTTTTTTTTTTTTAGAATCCTTTTAAGGTTCCCATAGGTAACTTCAACTTAATCACTAGTTTTGGGATGGTAAGGGATAGTTACCCTATGAGTGATGTCATAGCGTTTTAAAACTTTCTCTAGCTATGCATTGTAGAAATGTGCTCCCCTAAGGTCTAGCTCTTGTTAGATCATGAGTTGCAAGAGTGGCTAACTTCGGCCATAATTGATTACCCTTGAGGTGAAGTAGCTTAGCTCAAGCTTGAAGTAAATCGTATCCTTATTGGCAGTGCGTTAGTAGAAATTTATTATCAATAGTGTCGTTTGAGTAATGGGACCTTAACAATGTGGTGAGGATGGACTTTAACCTTAGTGTTTGGTTAAGTGCATGGAGACACTATGTATGAGACTACTTATGATTTTAGATGTTTGATTTGGCAATATGGTAGCTAGACATACTCGTCACCCACGACACTATTATGGTAAGGTAAGACCCTAATGGTCCTTAGTTTATCCATGTTATGAGCACTCTAATATTGGTCGCTATGATGTATTCATATAATTTAATGAATCTTGGTTACTACATTAGTCTTAGATATGCATGACATATGCATGTGTTTAAGGTTTCTTTGTACTGATTTCTTGTGACTCAAACCTCTCCCTTATGTCTTTTAGCTGATGCTTATTATTATGATTATACTTAGGTTTATGGGACTAGCAATGATTATTGTGATTATAAGAGCAACATGTAGACGTACTAATGATGTTGATAAATGGCTTTATGCCAAATTACTTGTTTTTATATATAGATACTATGTGAAGGCTTCTTTACATACTTGAAATGCTTATTTATTTGCTTTTAGACCTTAAATGATGGACTTTTGATTTGACTGTTTGTGAGATTTAGCTTAGATTTTATGACTATTTTAGGTTGAAAGCCCTAGATCAGTAATGAAATGTTTTTCATATGAGATGATATGTTTTTAATATCATTTGATCTCACTTGAGTTCTTAAAGTTTACAAAATTTACATGTCAATTTTTCTACTCTTTCATTGAAAATCAATCAAGTATCTTTTTTAAAATTAAATAATGATTTTGTAAAATAAAATTGGTCAAAAACCCATTTAAGTATAGTAAGCCTTAGTGTATCTTACTTATGTAGGATCTATAGTAATATTTTGTTGCTATAGATGAGTAGGGGCATGATAGTTTAGGTGACATTGAAGCTATGAGTTGAACGAATATAAAGGTCATGATATTAAGATAGTAAGAATGAGAGTCACTTTATATAGAAACGTTTGTATGTTGTTATACTTACCGTGTAATCTTGTTATGGACTCAAAGCGTGCAAAACCTAAAATTGGAAATGGAGAATGGAGAATGGACTAAGCATGAAAATAGTAACCTAATGAATAAGATTGATATCCTTATTTTGAGCATGATACTTGAAAATCAATTATTGCTATAATATCTTAGTTAATAACGTTAAATGAATGCATGTTGAAAAATATAGATGGCTAGAAGAAATATTAGGTGTAGCACTATTCCCCTATCCTTCCTATTGAGGGTGGCCTTATTCCTTCCCCTCTACCTACTCTTAAACTTGACAATAAGCAGTTGGTTAATTTGGTGCACGATATGCTAACTATGATTAGAGAGTAAAATAAGTAGTTGAGAAAGGATAGGGTTGAAATGCTAGTAGTACAGGTTGTTGTTGCTAATAGGAGTGGTGTTTTTGTGTCTACATGATTTTGATAGCCTAATAAATCCTTTTGAGGTATCTAATGTGATCCAAATGCAACTAAGATTTGGATAGACAACATAGAGTAGGTGTTTGCTACCATTGCTGTTCTTAAGGATAGGACGTTGGATTGTGCTACTATTCTATTGAAAGGTGATGCTTTTAACTAGTTAAGCTGTAGGCTTATGAGAGTGTTAGCACTTGGAAAAGGTTTATAGAAGCTTTCTTTGATAGGTTCTTTCCTCCCAACACGAGGGAGAGGTTAGTGTTTAATTTCTTTAATTTGAAGGAAGGGAGTAAAAGTGCAAAGTAGTATAAAGTAGAATTAAACATGTTGATCAAGTTCATTTCTAGAAACTGAAAGTATAGAGGTTTTTGAATGGATTGGAGCCCAGATTTTAATATGAAGTCAGAGGTTTTAAGTTGAGAAGCTATGTAGCAATTGTGAATATGGCAAAGCTGCTTAAGTAGGGAAGAAGAAATATCAAAGATGACGATATTGGGATGGCTTAAATATAGTACAAAGCATAGGTTAAGAGAAACTTTAATATGTATACATACTTCTCCTAATGAGAAATCTTCTCTTTAAGCTCTACAACATCAACCTTGAGAATTCCCCTAAAATTTCAGTGTTTTTGTAAATTTGAATCACCTCTACCCTTACTTGACTTTATGTTTTTTTACAATTACAAAACTCTTCACCTTTATAACTTTCTTAAAGATTTATAGCTTTTGATTATAATAAAACTCACCATACAACTTGTGTACTACGACAACACTTAGTTGCAAGTTCACATAGAATGTTGGAATTCTCTGTTGCTTTGAACTATTTTTAGGAGAATAACGATTCCAGTTGATGCTACATAGATAATATACTTCATTCTGTAAATTTTGCTAAGAAAACATTGTTCTTTCCGTCACAATTCGAAGATAATAGTTCAAGATTAGAGTGTAATAATCAATAATTTTTTTTTTTGAAAATATATGGCTGATTAATTCAAGAAAACACTTAGATCGAGTAATACTTGTTCCTTCTTCAGCTTCCATTTTGAGTTTGAAATATAATATAATATGAGTAATAATAAATGATTTGAAATCATAATAGGTTGAATCTTTTGAATACTAGAATTCTTCATTTAATTTCAATTAAACGTTTAAGCAAATATTTCCTTTGATTCGTAATTCCAACCTGAATACATGGTCTAAAATGTGGTAGTTCTTCATATACCTTCTTTTTTTTTTTGTTTTTTTTTTATCATTCACATTTACTGAACAAACTAAAAAACTTGTAAATATACTGTGAATTTTAAACATGGAATAAGTATATATCGAATGTAATCTCATGAAATCATAGATAAATACTTCTTTCATACTTTTACACAAAAAAAAAAAAAAAAAACCCGTTCTGCCATAGGAAAAGTTTTTGAAAGTGTGATGCTAACTCAAAACTCTAAAGCAAGGTAAATTCTCATGCATACGCAATTTTTTTCCTTTGAAGTCCAATAGAGAGACGCCAGGAATCAAGGATAATCTCTGGGAGCAAGCTTGCGAAGCACCATTGAAGCGAGTGTGTCCAATAAGGTGTGCACCTAACTTCATAGCCAATATAGCGAATTGAAACTCTTGCATAATCATCCGGTGAAGGTATAAAGAAAGATGGTTTCTCCACATATGCTACTTTTGATGCCATTTTTGTGGCTACGTACAATGGTACCTAATAAAAGAACAATGAGAAACTACCAAGCAGTTGTTACATGAATTCCAACTCCGACGTCCATTATGGTAAATCGAGGAATTAATTATGTCATAGAATTATATGTACAATAAGACATTTATCGTGGTCCGATTGCCAAGAAACGTTCTTTTTATAATGTATGATTTTAGTGGTAAAAACGTTGTGTGATTTTGAGTCAAGGTATTATTGCTTGTTGGCAACACATTAAAGCAAATGTTCATGGTGATAGAATAGCGAAAAAATGAAGTAAGGAAAACATTCTCTTATAAGAAAACCTAAATGAATTGTATAAAGAGGAGATTTTTCTATTTAAGCTGTTTAATGTTACTTCATGGAGTAAGTTGAATATTTAAGATAATTTTATATAAATACAATCATGGCTTTCCTCCAAATTTCTCACATAAAACATAAGCTGCGGTTACTACTCTTGAGAACTTTAAAATTACATTTAACTCCAAACTTTTGATATCATCCACCTCCCCCTACTTTAACTAATATAGTCCCATAATGCTTGCACTTGCAGTTGCTATATGGCTAAAAATCTAACATGGCCTTGCCACATGAGATGTATTAATAAAAGAAATCCGTAAATTAATTTTTTTAAGTTATATCAATAATCAAATCTTTTTTCTTTTTTTCTTTTTTTAATTGTAAGGTTATGAATGAAGGCATGCGTTCAGTCCATCAATATGGAAATTTTGAGGGGTTATATGTAAGGATATAAAATCTATTTGAGGGTTGTAATGCATTTTTAAACTTGTTTAGACGTATAATGTTACATTAACATGAGGTGATGTTGTACAATAAAAAAAAGCTGAGGGTATGAGTGCATTTTTAAAAGCTTTCAAACTACAGTCCACATATCTCTCCCGGTGGATATATTAAGGATGCTAATTTTGAAAATTTGAAATCCAACTCATTATCTCTGACTATTCTTGTTATTGTAATCAACAGCATAGAAGCAATGAAACTAAGTGCTCTATAGGCTAAGTCGACGAACTAGAGTAAGAAGTCAAAAAAGGGATATGAGATACGTAATTTGAAACAAAAGGAAGCCATCTGTTGGCAAGGGAAGCCGCTGTAGAAGGAATCATCAAGTGGTTAAGGTAAAAGATGCCGCGTTTATGTTTGTTGGCTAATTAGTTCTCTTTATGATCAAATGCTAATCGTCCATTTTCTTAACTGGGGTTCTAAATTTTAGATGTACTTCTTCATGTCTATTACCATGATGCTTTTTCTGTTTTGATATATACTGGTGAATTATTTTCTAAATTTTTTCCCTGTTGGTTGTAGGCTTCCATAAAAGTTCTACTAATTAACATATACCATCTTTGGCCCAATATATGTATATATATATTTACATACTATCGAAGTAGAGGCCGAGAAAAGAACTAGAAGATACGCACCTGACACTGCAAATGAATGCCGTCCTTCTTGTACTCGATGTGCAGCGATCTTGAGAATTGATCAATGAACCTGGATTTTTTTTTTTTTTTTTATGATAACTAGTGTTAAGTAGTTTGCGACCATCTCTCCACAAAAGATCCATCATGCAAAGATCTTTTGGACATTACTTGACAGCTTGTATGTGTATTTTCTATTTATCAAGTTTGTTGTATGATCATTTATGTTTGGCATATCTTTGACATTCTCGTTTTCTTTGAGTTTTCTCCTTAGCGTGAATGCCCAATGCACGATTTCGAACAAAAGGCACCATACTACTAAATAATTAGGAAATAACTAGTGCATGATTTATTAGAGATAGAAACTGGGATTTTCTTCTGTTATTTTCAAATTAAATTCTCTTTGAACTCGGTTGGATAGGAGATATTGTTATGATAATAAACTCAACGCAACCTTAATGTTATGTCATTATAAGGAATTCCCTCCTTTAACAATATCTTCACTATATATTGAGATGCTTATAGGAATTACCTATTTTATTTATAATTACTTTTGGCTTAGAAGAGTAGGAATGAGTTGTGTAAATCATATCAAATTCTAAAAACTAATCTTAAATTGAAATCAAGCAATAAATCTTGAAAGGGGACCAATTTGAACAATAAAATTACATTATAAAACATGAAACCAAGAGCTTATTATAATATTAAATTATTAATTATCAATAGAAAGCGGCATTACAATTAGATCAAAGCTTGTAAATATTTTCTACATTCAAATGTTAAGTTTCTCCTAATTTGAAAAATAAGATCTACATAACATTTAATATTTATAATGAAAAATTGAACATAACCCTAGAAATTAGTGACCTAAAGGAAAATTGTACCCTAAGGACTCTAAACCCCTATGTAATTAAAGGTAAATTATATCGGAAGGAATCAACATTTAGGAGTAAATTGAAATAAGAGATTAATATTTCAAAAAGTTCAAATAAAGAATTAATATTATGTTAAGTAGTTTAAACAAGAGATACATTTAATTAGCCATCATAACATTGTTAAGTGAAGTTGATGTGATAGGTTTCCACTAAATAGCGTTGATTTTGAGATGACTTAGCTATATAATTATAAGTAAAATAACAAAAATAAATATATATTTATAAATATAAAAATTAAAAAAAAAAGAAAAATAATAAAAAAATAAAATGTAAAAGAAAGTTGGGAAAAAGTAACATACTTGATTAGATATATTTATATATAAATTAATGTGTGATTATATATAAGTGTTAATTTATTAATCATGTACGATATAATATGTATATATATAAATAAATTAAAAGAAGAGGATATAAGATAATTAATTAAAAAATTAAAAATAGAAAATAAGAAAATAGATTAAAAAAGAATATTAATTGGATACTAAAAGTAATAAAATAAAAAGCCTTTTAGCTACCTCTTGTCCCAAGGTTGCATGATCCCACCAACCTACCAGCTACCTACCACCTAAATGTGGGTTGTATTACCTACTTTCAAAAGTGATTGTGACCCATAGCTACATGGTTGCTTTTCCAACCATCCTAAGGATAGGGAGTAACTAAAGACAATTCTTTTTATTCTTTTATTTTTCATTCTTTTTCTATTTTTTTTTTCTAATGATTTCTTTAATTTCTTATTTTTTTTAGTTTTCATGTTTCATTACTTTTTTATTTTCTTTTTTTTTTTAAGATTTTTATATTTTTTGTAATTTTATAATTTTATATACTTTTAGCATTTTCAATTTTATTTTTAATAAAAGATCTAAGTCAGTGCCATTAGTGTGATATGGCATATAATGTACCACATCAATATAAACTAACGGTATTATAATGATTAATTGTTAGATCTCTTGATTGAACCACCTTTTAAAACGTTAATTTTTTATTTGAACTTTTTAAAAGGTTGATAAGTTATTTGAATTTACCCCCAAATGTTGATTCTCTCTAGTGTGATTTTCCAATAGTAAATATTAGGTTTTTATTACATTTTTGCAAGTAAAATTTTTGTGTGATACTTGTAATTATTTAGATTTTTCATTATTACAATAAAATAAAAGATTTTGATATGGAAAATCCATGAGCTTTAATAATTATTTACTTTTTGCATGTACTTTAAGTAATGAAAAGTAAATGAATCTGTGATTTTCAAGATTCTACGCTTTTAGGGTATTTTGGTCTTTTAGCAATAAGCATTGTTTTTCCACACTTAAATGTGCATTGCTCTCATTTGGCAAGTACCTTAAAATTTAAATATAAATTTAGGATAACAATCTACTTGAAATTAGGATGTAAAAAATATATCCTTTGTAACAACCACGTCAAAAAGTTACATAAAAGTAAACCTAATAAGGGTAATTTGGTCATTATGCCATTGCCCACACTCAGAGAAACTAGTACAGGTGCATACTTGTTCATCAAGAAGAGCAACAAATGTAAGTTAATAAATTTAGGAAAAATTAGAAAGATAGGACCTATGTTTGTATTTTTGTTTAAAAACATAAAATAAAAGAGGCATGACCTAAGCTCTTTTCTATACTACAATTGTTAAGTTTCATGTTAAAATCTCATTAGACAAGTAGACACTAAAAAGTTTGAAATCATTAATACAATTAAGTAGGAACCAAAATAGCAAAACTCAACTCCTTCCCCTTCCTTTGATTTAGTGCCTGTTTGCTTAGGGTTCGAAAACAAAGAGAGATATTTACATCATTTGATTAATGGTTTTATGAGAGTTCATACTTGATTTTAAAGTATTTTACATGTCACATAGGATTCTAAGAAGTTCACTATTGATTTCTAATTATGCAACATAAGTTGTGACTTAAGAACCGACAATAAGTGTTTTCCATTACATAATACTTGTATAAGATAAAATTGTTCATGTCAAGTTGAAATCAATCTCATCATCAACATTTTTAATAAGAAAGGGTGACTGATAAGCACTGCATGAGTTCAACTGTAACCATCACTAAGAGGATGGATTTACTATTGATTGTCTTTGAGGATTTACTGGTAGTTATCGGGCTCTCCATGTAATAAGCTTCCAAAACAAAACATTGTGAGGAGATGCCAGGGTGTTGTTGGGTATGGCTACTCCGATGCTTAAGTCAACAGTGAATACTTTGGAGAATAGAAGGTGCTTTGAGTAATAGATAAGCTTCTTGTGTAGTGTTTAAAGAGATTTATCACTAGGTAGTGGATTGGTATTTATAGTGAAGTGGCATTAGTAGTTGGAGGTCAGTTAGTGGGGAGAGATCGTAAGTCACAGGATCGTAGTATCTAATGTATCTCACCTATTTTGGACATGGCTATTAACTCTATTTGATCCTTATTTTGTGTATTCTAGCCGTTGTAGGGCTTACTAGGCTTAATCAATCTAGACCTAGGGCTTAGGTTTACTGGGGTGAGCCCTAAGCAATGAGACATGTCAAATTTGGTCAAGCCTAAGGGGCCCATGTCAAATTTCAAGGGAACCCCCTAGATGGAAATGAAGAGGGCTGGGAGGAATCTCCTAAGACTGAAGTGGGAACTTTGTGCCAAAGATCTAATGCTGTGGCACCGGATACTTAGCTACTAGGCTTCAATGGGGTCTTACACCCTCGGCGATTGGCTTACCTTCAAGGGGCTCTCCAAGGAAGGTGAAGACGACCCCATGGAGATAGCGGACCACTTAAGTAATCTTATGTAGCAGGTGAGTCTTTGTTACTCCTGTGTTGATGTGCTTCACTTATTGTTATGTTAATGGTGGCCCCTGTTTTCAATTTGCAGTACTACGGCTAGGTGCTACTTTAACTATATAAGTATGATGCTACCTAGAAAGAGGTAAAGGGCTTTAGAGAGGCATTACACTAGGTCAAGAAGCATTTGCGAGAGGTAGAGTCTTCTACAAATAAGTATTTGGAAAAATTCTCCAAGGCTAATCGGCGCCTATGCTGCTCTTTTGTACATGTATTGGGGCTTCAAGCGTAGCTAAAAGACATAGAGAAGGAGAACGATAAGGCCGAGAAGGTAGCATAGAAGGCCGGTGACTTGAAGGCTTGGTTAGAGGACGAGCGGAGGACTAAGGCTAAGCTCTTTCTTTGGCTAAATGTGGAGAGAGATGCCAAGGCCCAGGTTGAGAAAGAGAATGCCGAGATGAAGGCATCGGTCGCTAAGCTGCAAACTGAGTTAGCTATAAAGGCATTCGCGTGCGAAAGTGCCAAAGCCACTTTATTGGAGTTGGCTGGTTTGAGGGTTAGGTTAGAGCAGTAGGTCTAAGAGCTGTAGGGGAAGATTTTGGAGGTGGAGGAGATCATCTAAAAAATGGAGAGTGGGGAGGTCCTTAGTAATGTTACCGTTAAAAAGGCTGTTGCCGACTATTGAAAGATCGAAGAGTAGTTGGACAAGCTAAAAGACCTGACTACTGACTTCATGTACTATGCAAGGAAAGAAGTGCTTTCCCATTATCCAAACCTTGACTTAAGCTTCCTCGACTTCCTAGATTCCCCAACCTTCAACAAGAAGAAGAAACCCTAGTACACAAAAGGGAAGCCGCTTAAGTGGCCATTAATGTCCTAAGCGTACCCTTTGTTGCTAGGGTCGGGCATGGCTCGTCGACATCTACTTTTACCCTAGTATCCCAACAAGAGGTTGCCTAAGAAGCAGTTTCTCAAGACAGTCAACCTCTGGGTGATCCTCCAGCTACCCCTTCCTCACAATCATCAGCCTTTGTTTTAAGTCAAGGCTAACCTCCTTAAGAGGTACTGTAGACACCTCATTTTTCCCATTTTTTATTTTCGTTTTATTTTAGTTGAGTTAAGTTAAAAAATAAAAAAAATAAGAAAATAATAAAAATATATATAATAAAAAAAGAAAATAAAAAAAATAAAAAAGAGAGTTGAATGGTATAGTATCGAGTTGAGTCGAGTGGAATCATATCGTATTGCGTCGAATCGTATCGAGTCGTATCGGATCGAATCAAATTGTGACGTATCGGATCGAATCAAATTGTGACTTATCGGATCGAATCAAATTGTAACGTATCGGATCGAATCATATCAAGTCAAGTTATGTTGTATCAAGTTAATTTGAATTATATCGAGTCATGTCGAGTCGAATCAAGTCTAGTCGAATCATTTAAGATCAAATCAATAACAATGTGTAATTAATTTAACAAATTTTAAGTCATTGGAAGAATTAGGCTTTGTTCAAATAACTTTTATCCAATCTAATATAAAATAGATTTTTTTTTTTATCTAAATTATATCGGGTTAGATTAAATTTATAATTTATTAGATCGGATCGAGCCTAATAAATAAAAAGCCTAAATAGGGTTTCCAAAAGTTAGGTCGAATCTTCATTGTATCTTTTGTTTATTAAAGATCAAATTCATAATTAAGAAATACAAAAGATTCAATTAGTAGTTTATAAATAGGAATTTAGCAATGAAGTGTGGGATGTTTTTATTAGTTAAAAATTCACTCACAAATTGTGACCAAATTTCCAATCCTTAATGAAGTCTTGACATCTACAATTCCACATTTCCAAAAACTTAATCTCCAAATTCCAAATTTCCAATCCTCGAACAAATCAACATCCAGTCTAATTCCATGCCACAAGTCTAGAAGAATTCCCTAACGTTCCAATCTAATTACATGTTGCAAGTATAGATGAAATCAAGCCCTTAATGTAACTCTAATTTCGAAATCAATGTCTAAAGTCCAACAACTCTAATTCTAAAATCAACAATTCCGAAGTCCATTCAATTTTGAAGTTGAAGTTGAGTAAAATGTCTAAAGTCCAGCAATTCCGAAGTTGAGGCCAACGTTCGAAGTTCAACAATTTCGAAGCCAAGTCCAACGTCTGAACTACAAATCAAATCTAACTTCTTACTCTTGACACATCAATCCACGCCAGCACCAACACTTGCTAATCAATTGCACCCCACCACTAACTGATGAACAACACGAGCACAACATACTGACGGACATAACGTGACCATCGTACTTAACTCAAACGATTTAGGCAAAAATATTTTATTATTTATTTATTTATTTATTAGTTAGTTTTATTGTTTATTTTACTAACCTTTTTTTTTTGTTTTAGTACAGTTTTTTTATTATTATTTTCATATTGCATAATATTTTTAGATAATTCCAGTGAAATTTAGTTCAATTGAGTTATTAGTAAAATCATGTTTTTTTTTTTTGAAAATAAGCGTATCTTCAGCTTATCTTGTAAGATACGTATCTTGTGGTTAAGATTTAAAAAGATACATATTTAGTTGTTAGGATTCAGAAAAGATATCCACGAAGATACGTATCTAACCGTATCTTCAACATACACTATAGTTAGGATTTAGAAAATATATTTTTTTGATACGTAGTGGTTATAAAAATAAGAAACTATTAATCGAGCTTTTTAAAAGATTTAGTTAGTTAGGATTTCTTTAAATTAGAAAAAATAGATTTCTTAGTTTTTTTTTTTAATAATAATAAATTGATAAATAAACTTAAACTTAGCTTAGTTTTTGAAATAAAAAGAATTCATCCACTAAAAATTTTATAAAAAGAGAACTACGGACGGTTTGATCTTGACTAGTGGGTACGTAGGCACTTTCGGAGCAATTACACAAAAAAATAAAATCTTTTTTCCCCTTTTTCTTAGAAATTCGTAATAAAAAAATAAAAAAATTCATTTTAGTTATCTTTTGCTTATTTAGGTATATGTTTAGTATTTTTGGGAAATTATAAGAACAAAAGCCTATCAATTTTTATTTAGTTTTTACATGGTGACTTACTCTTAATAGGTTAGCCCCCGAATTTGGTTTTCTCTAGTTTAATTTTCTAAAAATTAATTTTTTAGAATATTCGCAGACTAGTAGCAAAATTAAGGTTTTTTCACCTGAAAACTTTAATTTCAATTTTTTTTATTAGTTAAATTGATTGGCGACTCCAATTTTTAAATGTTTTAGAAAAATATTTTCTTAATTTAAAATCAAGTAATTTACATTAAGCGGGCTACGCTTAATATAAGTTAAATTAAGAAAACTGAAATCGGGTTCAATAGAATTGATGACTCCACTAAGGAAGCCTGGTTGGTTATCCATAAGAAATTATTAATGGGGTTTTGTATTATTATCTTTTTTTTGTATTATAGTTGTATTAATTGTTTTTTTTTTTTTAGTGATGTAGTCCTTAGGGAAAAAAACCTAACTTAATGGGCCTTATTGGAAAATTTTTTTTGTGGGGCGAGGGGGGGGGGGGGGGGGGGGGGGGCTCTTTTATATTGTAATAATCATTTGCATATTTAGATGTAGTTGGACCTAGGCCACTTTAAGAACTTAGGACGGATCGCCATTGTGTAACCTTCAAGTCATTGGGGTCTTTACTCCCGTCTGGTGGTGATAGGTGAGCTCACTCATGCTTTGATATAACCTATTAGGCTTTTCTCTAGAAAACTTTAGAGTTACAAAGCATGAGACCTGAAAACCCTACCCTCTTGCATCATCCTTTTCAAAAAAGGGGTAGTTATTCTTAAATTACAGGAAAAGCCCAATTAATTTGCGATTGGCTTGATCTTATTCTTAAAAAAAAAAGGAAAACTAAAAAAAAAAAAACCAGTAATCCTTATATATAAGTATTTGCAAACTTCATTTTTTTAAAAAAAATTATATTTTAGACCTACTTATATATAAGGGTATACCTTGACTACGGATTCATCATACTCCTTATGGTTTATTAATTACCAATCCCATTGCATTGCACATGTGTGTAGTATATTGTATCACATTTATTTTGCATATTTGTTTGTATGGGCTATTTTTTATAATATGTGTGTATCTTATAGATTTTGTTTTATTTCATCACTAATAGGTTTGTAACGTTACATTTAACATAGAATGTACAAGATCATTAGTATTCCCCTACATACCATAATGTGCCAGTGCTACAAAAAAAAAAAAAAGAAAGAATAAAACTTCTGTATCAAATTTTATATTTTTTGGGGTATGTAATTATGGAGGTTAACTATGATAAAGATTATTGTGGAACTGACATTTTTTTTTAAGAAAAGGCTTTCCAACATTTTTTTTTAAAAGGTAGAAGTTTCAAAAGATATTTTATGATAAAAAAACCAGTTTCATGATAATTTTTTATTTAGTTGATTTCTACTGCAATGCCCCATATGTGCTATATTATTTGGGAACTAATAAAATAACAAATCAAAAAGACAAAAAAGATTTAGCTATCAAATTTTTATCGTAAATTATTTCCCATCTCAAAGTCATCAAACTTGTAAACATCTAGGTCTTCGTTCTTCGTATTTATCCATTAAGTTGTTATGGTCCTGATATAGCTTTCTCTATGAGCTGTCACCCTTATGTTATCTTTTAATTAGTCTCTCATTGTAAAATAATTTCCACTTCTCTATATCACCCTTATAATAAAATTGTCATCCTATGTCCTCAATTGTCAATTTGAATATTTCCAATTTTATTTTAAATTCGTCGATGTTTGTATTAAGCTTTTATAACATAAAATTAATATTAATTTTTATTTTTTCAATAAAAGTTTCCAAAAAAAAAAAGAAATGTTTCTAAAATTAATAAGGGGATGCAATGTTGCTAACAAAAAGGGATTCTTGTAGGCTTTGAAAGATTACTTTTTAAGTGGTTTGGCCCAACTTGAAGCTCATAATCAATCATTTTCAAAAAGAAGATGCCTGAAGCTCTCGAACATAAAATAACCACAGCCGAAGGGGTTCTTGGAAAATATGAGAAACAAGTAGAGGCCATAGCCCATACCTAAGCCTAGGAGCTTATTGACATACAATTTGAGACAAACACATCTAAAGAGTTGCCGATTCATGAGCTCAATAATAGTAGCAAAGGATCATGATGTGTAGAGTGATTTGGGCTTGAGCAGTGTTTGCGCTTTTGAAGACCGTAAGTCACCTAAGAAGTTTAGGGTACCAAATTTCGAAATGTATGATGGAACAAGTTGTCCTAAACTTCACCTTAAGCTTTATGTTTGCAAGATGACCCAATTCTCTAAACTTGAGCAATTGATGATTTAAACTTTCCAAGATAACCTAATTCGGCCAGCATTGATTTGGTATGCCTAACAAGACTTAGTTAAGCTTGATCCTTAGGATAAGTTAGCTCGAGCCTTTTATCAATAGTACAAGTTTAATGAAGAAGTGGCTTCATCGCTAATGGAATTGAATAACGTGAAAATGAAGCTGATTGAGTCCTTTAAGGAGTATGCCCAGAGATGGAGATCTACAGCCACTCAAGCTACAGTACAATTGCCAGAAAATGAATTGATCAAGATATTCATCAGCACATTAGGTGAACCTTATTATAATCAACTCTTAAGCTAGACTGCTCTTATGTTTGCAGATGTAGTTGCAGCTAATAGTTGCGTTGAAGATGCTATTAGAGTGGGGAGATTGATCGGAAAGGGATTAGCCTTAATGGATTTAGAGGCTGCTGTGAACATTATAATGTCTTATCTGATGATATGCGAGCCTAGTGCCCTAAGCATTAGTTTAGAGCTCAAGGAAAATAAGCTAAGCTAGAAATCACCTAGAAGGAGGTTCACTCATATCCCGATTCCTTGTCTCGAGTCTATCGCCGACTAAAAGAAGAAGGTTTGCTGCATCCTAAGACTCTAACACTAGGTTATAGACCTCGAAAATATGATCCAAATGTGCAATGCATATACTACGTAGGTTAGTAGGGCATGTTACTGACCATTGCTGAGAGTTGAAGAATAGAGTCCAAGACTTGATTGATAAAAAATTGGTCCAATTGGACTTTGTTAAGGATCCAAGGCCCAATTTCTACATAGAGCCCACTATCAACATGATATAAGGATTGGAAAAGTTTCCAGAAACAGGTTTGAATAATCAAATCCAAGGGGTATCTTATTGCTATGGTCTGGAAAATAAGGTTGCTGCCCTAGAAAAAAAGTTGGTACCATTAGGAGAAAGGCTTACTAGTACAGAAATGACGATGGGTTATGTGCTTAAGCATCTTAGAAACCTAGATCCTAATACGGATAAGAAGTTACAACCTAAGCATGAAGATGATTCAACAAAAGAGAAATCAGGATCAAATGTGTCAATTGGGAAAGCCCAGAATCAAGACAAGCCCATCCATAACAAGAAGAAGTGATTTACACAGTTTAAGATTTTAATGACCCAAGTGTTCAAGCAATTGAGAGATGTAGGACTACTGACATGAGAAAACTTAACAAAGAAATACAAGCCAAAGGAGTATGACCCTAACAAATGGTATGGATATCATGTGGGGCAGGTGGGGCATACTATAGAAGATTGTTGGAAATTGAGGCATAAGGTGCAAGATTTGATTGATACTAAGATTATCCAACTAAGTTTTCTGGAGATTGATGGGTCGATTAGTAATGGTATTTCTTCCATAGGTTGTGAAGAGGCATCGAACAGATAACCTTCGACATTGAGCATTAAAGATCTACTACTATCATCTGACCAGGTAACTTACCATTTGAAGTAGTTAAGGATATTTCCAAGAGATCAATTCAATTGAATGAGCCAAGTTCGACAAAGTGACAGAAATAAGGGCAGAAGTAAGAAAGAATTTTAGTTCCTATATTTTCTTTCATTTTGGAGCATGTAATAGATACGAGTTATTGAATAAAGCAGTTTTCATGTGTATTCTTGTCTTTGTATGCTATGAAGCTAACTCAATTCAAATAGGGGCATTTTAAATAAGTGAAAATGGATAAAGAAAATGCAAACTTAAAACTTAAAACTTTCTACCTAAGGGAATGATAACACATTACTTGAAAGGTTTAGGAAGAAATGAGGCAACCTATGTCCCAAACACTAACCCTAGACACACATGAGAGAAGAGTGCTATCAAGGTGAGTAATTAGGCTCATTCCTTAAAGGAGGTCTGTCTTGAGCTTGGTACACGTGTTAAAATGATATTAGGAATTTATTTCATCATCCCTAAATATAGTTATCCCTTGCAAACCCATTTGAACCTTTAAGGGATTGTTCTTAAAATTAGCCCTGCTAAGAACCATACACACTGGGGCAATCAAGAGGTTAAGGTCATTGATTTGGAGGAAAGGAGTAGACTAATTTATGCTTACCTTAATTATACCAATTCATGAGCAAATATTATCATAGATAATTCAATTTTTTTTAGATGAAAAAGAATTTAATACAATATATACCTTACTTAGCCTTATACATTCATTTAAATACCTTAAGCCCATGGATTTTTTCCAAACACTTTAAAGCCATATACACTTCTCCTAAGCTTATACTTTTTGAATTATGGTCTTAGGGCTTTAAATCCCATTAAGTGAAAACTAAGCAATGGAAGGTAACCACCTTGACCCAAAAAAAAAAAAGGAAAAGGGAAAATGAAGGAAGAAAAAAAAAAGAAAAAAGAAGAAAAGAAAAAGAAAAGGTTGAAAAAAAGAGCTTGAAGATATCAGTAAGGTTATCACCTTCAAAAAATAGCCAAAAATAGCCTAAAGTCCGAATTGGTGATGGTATCTGAAATCTAAACACTTTCAATTCCTAAGCCTAAAAGCAAAGCCGTTACTATATGATTCCCCCCACTATATCACCCTTGATGAATCTCTTTTAAGTAAAGAAAAATGACTTATCTTCAACAAAACTTGCTCATGAAACTGGGGTAAGCCCATGTTTCGTTTCTCCTAAGTCCTTAGCTTGTAAACTCGGGACTAATTGCATATGATTTCTTCAAAATTGGCTAATTACATTAATATCTGTTTGCTTAAACTATTGACCAAAAGCCTTACATTGCAAACCTAGAAAAGACCTATTGATTTATCATAATGTGCCACTCATAAGATGAGCTACAATTTTTGGAATTGATATTGAGAGTAAAAATAAACCTATGAAAGTGCAAGGAAGTTCGTTTTAACTAAATATTTCAAGTATTGATATCTATCCCTTGAGTGGAAAATTGAAGAGTTGAGTACTTTATTAAAAATGTGAATGGTCATTTATCTCAAGTTGGAAATTAGTGCTTCTAAAAAAGTTCGGAGATCATATATTACACTTTAGGAAACAAGACTAAGAGAATGAGTGATTAATTGGGGCAAGTCAACCCCTTATTTGTAATCTTTAGAGTTTTTGAGATTTTTTGACTTGTTAGCAATATAATTTTCTATCAAAAAATGTTTTTGAATTTCTTGACAAAAAGAAGAAAAAAATAAAAATTTTTCAAAAGAGAAATGAAACTTAAAAAAAAAAAAATTATCAAGAGAGATTTTTTAAAATTTTCAAGGAATCATCAAAATCCCTTAAACTCAAGTTACAGATTAATTTGTCAAAACTCATGAAAGTTTTCTTCCTTCTTAGATTGCTTGCTCATAGGAGCGCTATCTAATCTTTTTTAGGATTACTTGGTTAAAGAAGCGCTGTTCTACCTATTCCTTAGTAGGATCGCCTGCTCATTGGCGCATTGTTCTATCTATTCCTTTTTAGGATCGCTTACTCATAGGAGTGTTATCCTATGTAGTCCTTTGTTAGGATTGCTTATTTAAAGGAGCGCTATCTTATCTATTCCTTAGTTGGATCACCTGCTTATAAGAGTATTGTCTTATCTATTCCTTTTTAGGATCGCTTGCTCATGGAAGCACTGTCCTATTTAGTTCTTTGCCAAGATCACTTGATCAAAGGAGTGCTATCCTATTCCTTTGAAGATCACTTGTTCATGAGAACACTGTCTTAACCATCCAATCTTTTTTAGGATCGCTTGCTCAAAGGAACGCTGTCCTATCTTTTGTTGGATCGTCTGCTCATAGGAGCATCATCTAATCTTATCTAGGATCGCTTACTCAAAGGAGCACTGTCTTAGTCCTTTTTAAGGATTGCTTGCTCATAGAAGTGTTGTCCTATCTATTCCTCTATAGGATTGCTATCCTAGTTCTCTTTTTAGGATCACTTGCTCATAAGAGTGCTATTCTATTTATTCCTTTATAGGAGCGTTGTCCTAGTCCCTTTTTGGATCTGTTGCTCAAAGGAACACTATCTAATCATTTAAAAGATCACCTGCTCATGAAAGCATTGTTTCATGTCATCTTATCTTGTCTTCGAAAGATCTATTCTTTCCAGCAATTCATGCGAAAAGAGATCTATCCTTTTCGGATTTTCCATTAAATTAAAACATTTGAAATTTTGAAGAGATCTATCTTCTTCAGATTATTTACCAAAACAAGTTTTTTTAATCTTGAAGAGATCTATCCTCTTCGGATTATCCAAGTTAGGCTTGACAAAAATGGGTATCTTTTTTGTCTTTATAGTAAAGTTCTAATCGATCTTCACTCCAAAGAGGGGTAGCTATAGATATCTTATTTTTGCCGTTTTTCATTTTCATTTTATTTTAGTTGAGCTAGGTTAAAAAATAGAAAAAAAAAAACCAAAATAATAAGAAAATAATAAAAATTAAAAAAATAGAAAATTAAAAAAATAAAAATGAAAAATAAAAAAAGAGAGTCGAGTGATATCGTATCAAGTCAAGTCAAGTCGTATCGTATTGAGTCTAGTCGAGTTGTACAGTATTGAGTTAAGTTGAGTCGTAGAGTCGAATCGTATCGAGTCCAGTCATGACGTATCAAATAGAATCATATTGAGTCAAGTTATGTCATATCGAGTTAAGTCGAATTATATCGAGTCAAGTCGAGTCCAGTTGGATCGTTTAAGATCAAATTGATAATGGTATATGATTAATTTAACAAATTTTAAGTCGTTAGAAGAATTAAGCTTTGTTTAAATAACTTTTATCCAATCCAATATAAAATAGATTTTTTTTTATCTAAATTATATTGGGTTAGATTAAATTTATAATTTATTGCATCGGATTAAGCTCGGTAAATAGAAAGCTTAAATAGGGTTTGTAAAAGCTAAGTCGAATCTCCATCTTATCTTTTGTTTATTAAAGATCAAATCCATAATTAAAAGATACAAAAGATTCAATAAGTAGTTTATAAATAGGAATTTAGCAATGAAGTTTGGGATGTTTTTATTAGTTAAAAATTTACTAGCAAATCGTGACCAAACTTCCAATCCTCAATGAAGTCTTGACGTCCATAATTCCAAATTTTCAAAAACTCAATCTCCAAATTCCAAATTTCTAATTCCTAAACAAATCAACATCTAATCTAATTTCATGCCACAAGTCCAGAAGAATTCCCTGTTGCTCCAATCCAATTCCATGTCGTAAGTATAGACAAAATCAAAGCCCTTGATGCAACTCCAATTTCAAAATCAACGTCCGAAGTCCAGCAACTCCAATTTTGAAATAAATAATTTCGAAGTCCATTTAATTCTGAATTTGAAGCCGAGTCCAACGTCCGAGGTGTAGATCAAATCCAACGTCCTATCCCGAAACACCAATCCACGTTAGTACCAACACTTGTTGATCAATTCCATGCTACCACTGACCGACGAACAACACTAGCATGCACACGAGCACGACATACCGATGGACATAACCCGACAATTGTATGGGACTCAAATGATTTAGGTAAAAAAAAATTTATTTTTATTTATTTATTAGTTAGTTTTATTGTTTATTTTACTAACCTTTTTTTTTTTAATACAGGTATTTTATTCTTATTTTTGTATTGCATAATATTTTTAGATAATTCCAATGAAATTTAGTTCCATTGAGTTGTTAGTAAAATCGTATTTTTTTTTTGGAAAATAAATGTATCTTTAGCGTATTTTGTAATTAAGATTTGATTGAAATACATATTGAGATACGTATCTTATGATTAAGATTTCGAAAGATACGTATTTAGTAGTTAGGATTCAGAAAAGGTATGTATGAAGATACGTATTTAATCATATTTTCAATATATATTATAGTTAGGATTTAGAAAAAATATTTTTTTGACATGTAGTGGTTATAAAAATAAAAAAATCTTAATCAAGTTTTTAAAAAGATTTAGTTAGTTAGGATTTCTTTAAATTTGGAAAAATTAGATTTCTTAGGTATTTTTTTACAAAATAATAATAAATTGATAAATAAACGTAAATTTAGCTCGATTTTTGAAATAAAAAGAATTCACCTACTAAAAATTTTATAAAAAGAGAACTACGGACGGTTTGATCCCAACTAGCAGGTACGTAGGTATCTTTGGGGCAACCACATAAAAAATTAAAAAAAAAATTTGCCTTTTTCTTAGAAATTCGTAATAAAAAATAATAAAAAATTCACTTTAGATATCTTTTGCTTATTTAGGTATATTTTTAGTATTTTTAGGAAATTATAAAAGTAAAAGCTCATTAATTTTTATTTAGTTTTTACATGGTGACTTAATCTTAATAGGTTAGCCCCCGAATTTGGTTTTCTTTGGTTTAATTTTTTTAAAATCATTTTTTTAGAATATCGGTAGACTAGTAGCCAAGTTTTAAATGTTTTAGAAAAATATTTTCTTAATTTAAAGTCAAGTAATTTATATTAAGCAGGCTGGGCTTGAGATAGGTTAAACTAAGGAAACTGAAATAAAGCTAAACAGGCACTGTCAGGTTAGTACTCCGAGTAGATTGAGGCTTTGGATTTTTCTAGGTTACCAAAGTTAGCTGAACCATGATGATAGTGTGTTTTTTTTTTTAAACATTTGTATGCCAGGCCAAGATGCTAGCCTTTACCGTATAGTTCTATGATCAATGAATGAGAAATTTCTTGAAACATGTTCTCTTATACACCTGTTTTTTCTTTGCCTTTAAATATATTTGCACAAGAATTCCTCTATACAAGGGGTGTTTCCCATTATTAAGGTTACCCGAGGAGGGTAAGTCAATGGTGTTCCAATCTACCTAGAAAATGGGAGTTCTTTTGTGGAATGAGTGTTTCCCCTTGCTAAGGTTACTCCAAGGGGGTAGGTCGGTGGTCTTCTAACTTGCTTAGAAAATGAGAGTTTCTCTATGTAAGGGGTGTTTTCTATTGCCGATGTTACCTAAGAGAGTTAAGTCGGTGGTATTCCAACCTACCTGAAAAATGGGAGTTCCTCTGTGTAAGGGGCATTTCCCCTTGTCAAGGTTACTTGAAGGGTTTAGATTGGTGGTACTCTAACCTACTCGGAAAATGGGAGTTCTTCTATATAAGGGGTATTTCCCCTTATCGAGGTTACCTAAAGGGGTCATATCGGTAGTATTTCGACCTGCCTGATATACGATTTATATGCCCTTTTGAAGGCTAGGATGGTAATAAAAAGGAAAGAGAAAGACGGAGAAACAATCGGTTACGAAGTAAATTGTTCCATTTCACTATTCTGGAAAGATATATAATAGAATATTCTAATTAAAATAAAACCAAAGGTTATTGGCATTTCGTGTGCATGGGATGAGTTCGCCATCCAATTTTTCCAGTTTGCACACCCCATTCCCCAAGCTTTCCCTTACTTTAATAAGGTCTTCCCAATTGAAGGCCAACTTGCCCTGCCCTTCATGCGAACCTATGGCTTTTAGCTTTCAACATACTAAGTCGTTGACCTTAAACTCCTTATGTATGACCTTTTGGTCGTAGTTTCAAGCAGCCAGATGTTGCTATGCAGTTATCCAAGCCATAGTAAGGTCTCTGATTTCCTTAATGGTATCAACACTGGCTTGTAGTAGTGACTCTTTAAGAGTGGCATTGAAACTTCGAGTCTAGATATTATGAAGCTCAAGTTTGATGGGGAGGATTGCTTCTAACCCGAATGCTAAGCGAAAAGGGGTCTTGCCTATAGAAGTGCAATGGGTAGTCTTATATCCCCTTAAGATATTGGGAAACTTATTGCCCTAGGCACCTTAAGATTGGTCTATGCACTTCTTTAGGTTGTCTAAGATAATTCGATTGGTTGCCTTGACCTGTCTACTTGATTGGGGGTAGGCAATTGAGGTGAAGTGCGAGGTGATATGGTGCTTAGCACAAAACTCTCTAAGCTTGGGGTTATCAAACTGTTGTTTGTAATCCATAATGAGGGCATAGGGGACCCCGAATCGAGAGAGAATGTTGCTTTTAACGAAAGATTCAACACTTCTTTCCATAATCCTTACCATTGCTTCAGCATCCACTTACTTCGTGAAGTAATCTACAACAACAATTATGAATTTTCATCCTCCCGAAGCTTTCGAGAATTCACTGAAGACATCAATACCCCACTGTGCAAATGGCCATGGATTGGTCAAGGGTTGGAGATTGGTGCTAAGTGCATGACTGAGTAATGTGTACTTTTAGCACTCTAGGTACTTTTGGGCTACAACTTTCACATCCTGCCGCGTGGTAGGCTAGTAATACTCAAACTATATCGCTTAGACGTAGATGGTTAAGGACTGAATATGATTGCTACACACTTTAGTATGTATTTCTTTTATGACGTGTAGCCCTTTACCTTCTCAAAGGCATCGGAGTAAGGGAAGGCTAACTTCTTTGTGATATAAGATGCCGTGGACCAACGTATAGTTGGTGGCATGATATCGGAGCTTCTTTGCCTCCATCTTATCATCTAAGGGCGAGCCTTGCTCCAAATAACTCAGGATAGGATCCATCCAGCTCAACTCTGGTGCTATTGTGGTTAGTTGCAAAACTTTAGTTGAGCTCGGAGTTATGCTTTTTTCTGGTAGGTATTTTATGAAGATTTTGCTATCCTTCACCTTGGGCTTTCGTATATCGATAGAGGTAAGCTTAGATAACCAATCTACTATTAAATTCTCAAGTCAAGAGATCTTCATGATGTCTTACGAAGGGAATTCAACTAGAAGGCACTTCACCTTCTCAAGGTACCTAGCCATAATGTCGTCCCTAACTTCATATTAGCCTTAGACTTGTTAAATGATGAGCATGGAGTCTAAGAAGATCTGTAAATGCTTGGCACCAATCTCTTTGGCTAACTTAAAACCAACGATAAGGGCCTTGTATTTGGATTTGTTATTACTGGAATCGAACCTGAACTTGAGGGCATAATATATTGTGACCTTGTATAAGTTAGTAAGAACGAGATCCGCTCTTTCTCCTCCCGAGGTGGATGAGTTGTTAATGTAGAGAGTCCATACTAATTTGTTATTACCTAGTGGTGCTTCCTCATCTCCTATATATTGTATCATGAAGTCGGCCAGTACTTATGCCTTATAGGTCATTCGTAGCTAATACTAGATTCCGTATGCGCTTAATTCCATCATGTACTTCACCATCCATCGAGACGCATTAGGCTTCTACAAAATGGTGTGCAGTGGTTGATCCGTGAGTATGATTATCTGGTGCGCCTAGAAGTAGGACCTTAGATATCGTGTTGTGATAACGACGATCAAGGCAAACTTTTCTACCTAAGTGTACCGACCTCAGGCTCGTTATGGCTAACATAGTATACAAGCCTATGTTCCCTTCCTTCTTTTCTAACCAGTATAAAGGAGAGCACCCGATCACTTATGGCTAGGTAAAAAAAATAGGTTTTCCCCATAAATAGCCTTAAAGAGGATCGATGGGTGTATGGGGAAGTCTTGGAGTTGTTGAAAGGTGACGGCACACTCTGGAGTCCATTTAAAACCCTTTGGGTTTTTCAGGATTTTGAAAAACTTAATGCATCTATTAATGCTCTTCGAGATGAATCTATTTAAAGTGGCTACCATGCCAATGAGCTTTTGTACTTCTCGAGATTAGAGGCTTCATTCCCTTGATGGTTGTAATCTTCTCGGGTTGACCTCAATACCTCTTTATGTTATTAGAAAGCTAAGGAACTTGCTAGATTCGTCGCTAAAGACGTTCTTCTAAGGGTTCAGCTTCATGTCTTGCATACGCATCTAGTCGAAGGCTTCACAGAAATCCTTGACATGGTCGTCTATCTTTTAGCTCTTCATAATCATGTTGTTGATGTACACCTCCATATTTCGCTTGGTCTTGGGCTTAAACAGTTTTGTCACTATTAGTTGGTACTTAGTCCCAACGTTTTTTAGACCAAACGGCATCATGGTGTAGTAATATATGCTATAGTCGGTGATGAAGGAGGTATGGACTTCATCCTTCGGGTCCATTTTGATTTGATTATACCTTGAGAAGGCGTCCATAAAGCTTAGCAGGGTATGTCCCGAAGTAGAATTGACGAGCTAATCGATCATCAAGAGGGGAAATAGTCTTTAGGGTAGGCTTTATTGAGGTCGGTATAATCGATGCACATTTGCCACTTCCCATTCTCTTTGTTGACTAGCACCACGTTTACTAGCTAAGTGGGGTACTTTTCCTCCCTCACGAAACTAGCCTTAGGTAGCTTTTGTACTTTTTTCTTGATCGTGGCCTGCTTCTCTAAAGCAAAATGCCTCTTTTTCTACTAAAAAGGCGATGTCGTAATGTGGAGATTGAAGCAATGGGTTGCTAAGTCGGGCGAGATTTCAAGCATATTTGACACCAACTAAGCGAACCTATTTGAATTTGCCTATAGGAGAGCAACGATTTCATCTAGTCGAAGGCTTCATAGAAATCCTTGACATGGTCGTCTATCTTTTAGCTCTTCATAATCATGTTGTCGATGTACACCCCTATATTTCGCTTGGTCTTGGGCTTAAACAGTTTTGTCACTATTAGTTGGTACTTAGTCCCAACGTTTTTTAGACCAAATGGCATCATGGTGTAGTAATATATGCCATAGTCGGTGATGAAGGAGGTATGGACTTCATCCTTCGGGTCCATTTTGATTTGATTATACCTTGAGAAGGCGTCCATAAAGCTTAGCAGGGCACGTCCCGAAGTAGAATTGATGAGCTGATCGATCATCAGGAGGGGGAAATAGTCTTTAGGGTAGGCTTTATTGAGGTCGGTATAATCGATGCACATTTGCCACTTCCCATTCTCTTTCTTGACTAGCACCACTTTTGCTAGCTAAGTGGGGTACTTTTCCTCCCTCACGAAACCAGCCTTAGGCAGCTTTTGTACTTTTTTCTTGATCGTAGCCTGCCTCTCTAAAGAAAAATGCCTCTTTTTCTACTAAAAAGGCGATGTCGTAATGTGGAGATTGAAGCAATGGGTTGCTAAGTCGGGCGAGATTTCAAGCATATTTGACACCAACTAAGCGAACCTATTTGAATTTGCCTATAGGAGAGCAACGATTTTATCTAGTCGAAGGCTTCATAGAAATCCTTGACATGGTCGTCTATCTTTTAGCTCTTCATAATCATGTTGTCGATGTACACCCCTATATTTCGCTTGGTCTTGGGCTTAAACAGTTTTGTCACTATTAGTTGGTACTTAGTCCCAACGTTTTTTAGACCAAATGTCATCACGGTATAGTAATATATGCCATAGTCGGTGATGAAGGAGGTATGGACTTCATCCTTCGAGTCCATTTTGATTTGATTATACCTTGAGAAGGCGTCCATAAAGCTTAGCAGGGTATGTCCCGAAGTAGAATTGACGAGCTAATCGATCATCAAGAGGGGAAATAGTCTTTAGGGTAGGCTTTATTGAGGTCGGTATAATCGATGCACATTTGCCACTTCCCATTCTCTTTGTTGACTAGCACCACGTTTACTAGCTAAGTGGGGTACTTTTCCTCCCTCACGAAACTAGCCTTAGGTAGCTTTTGTACTTTTTTCTTGATCGTGGCCTGCCTCTCTAAAGTAAAATGCCTCTTTTTCTACTAAAAAGGCCATGTCGTAATGTGAAGATTGAAGCTATGGGTCGCTAAGTCGGGCAAGATTTCAATCATATTTAACACCAACTAAGCGAACCTATTTGAATTTGCCTATAGGAGAGCAACGATTTCATCCTTTACTTTCAAGCAGGGTCTCGATCCTGACTTTCGTGATCTGCTAGGGTAAGACTCTAATCTAGACTTCTTCTATTTCCCCCCCATCTTGTCCATTTTAGTTGGATTCTCCTGCAGGCCAGTATCTAAAGTGAACACACCATCTCCTCTAGTGGCCTTAACATATAGCTTTCGTGAGAGCTTTTGATTAGACTTGCATACTCCTACCCTGGTCAGGGTCGGAAATTTAGCTTTCAAATGAAGGGAGGATGTGATCACCTTAAACACATTTAGGCTCGATCTTCCCAAGACCGCTTTATAGGGAGAGAGGAAATCAATCACAACGAATTCTACGGGTTATTGTACCATGTAGTCATCGTCACCAAGGTTTATGTCTAACGAGATGATCCCATTAACTCAGATTGTACTACCATTCAAGCCGATCAGATTATGGTGGTACGACTTCATTTTCATTAGTAGCTTCTTCTTCATCCTCTCATAAGTATGGAAGAAAAGTATATTGGTAGAACTGTTAGTGTCTACCATAATCTTGAGGACCTTAAAATTTGAGATCCTTGCCCCTATTACTAGAGCATCTTGATAAGGTATATCAACCCATTCAAGGTCTTCATTCGAGAAGGAGATGAAAGTATCTAACTTTTATCTCGTCTCCCTTATGGCCAACACCATTGGGAGCATGGTCATTGCAATGGTCATTATTCTATTTAGCAAGGGTGTTCTCAATCTGTCACCTTTGAGGTGCCCTATCTCCATCATCATAAGAATTGTCATTGTTCCTTGGGTGGGCCATATATTCGTTGAAGAAGCTGCACTGAATAGTGTATTTAATGGTGTTCATCAACTAGAAGCATTATTCCTTGGTGTGGCTATAGTCATTATAGAACTGATAATACTTGTTGGAGTTCTTATGACTAGGGTTTCCCCACATTTTCTACAATCTTTGGAGCAAATTCTAGTACTTCACCTTAGAGTAAACTTGAGCAATAGGTTTATTTAGGGGTGTGTGATGTGTGTAAATAGAAAAGGGGGAGTGGGTAGCACTTAGCTTACCGCTTTTTCTTCCTAGAATTCTCCCCCTTTAATCTACCGGGTAACCTACTACAAAGGTGATCCTTTACAGACAATTTTTTTTTCTCCTGCTTTTTACCCGACCTTTCTCAGTTGGTGTCATGCCTAGTGCAAATGTTGTCTTCTTAGTCAATTTACTTCTAAGCTTTTCTGTAGAAGTTAGGCAGGGTCTTCAGCTTACCTTTAGCAAGCGATCGGAAGAAGTCCTTTGATGGGCGGATGCTAAGCTGAGCGGCATAGACAGCGATCCTCTAGTCCAGCTAAGGGATCTCGACTATGATATTGTTGAACTGGCCATGTAGTCATATAGGGACTTACCTTCACCCTACCTTATGAGGTACAAGGATGATGTATCCTTAGACGGGAGCTTATTAGGCCTGAAGTGGAGATCGAATCTTTGTACCAACTCATCAAAGGAGTTGATAGAATTGTCGAGGAAGTGGTTAAATTGTGTCTAAGCTACCTTCCTCAGGGTGCATGGGAAGGCCTTGTACATTATGGCATCCTCATGACCTTGGAGGTTCATAATGGTGCGAAAGTGGAGAAGGTGATCGTTAGGGTCACTTATGCCATTGTACTGGTCTAGGGACAGAAGTTTGCCACTAGGAGGCAACACTTTGTCCCAGACACCCCTGGTGAAGGGGGTCTTATTATTGGAGACCAACTTGGCATTGCCAATGGCCTTGCTCTCTTACTATTTGGAGAGCCACCTTACTATGGAGCGGAGCTTGTTTAGGTCGGTATCATTTGTTGAGTAAGCTCGACATAAAGCTTAGTAGGCCTATACTCTCTACAAGTCAGCTTCCTGCTCGTTCCCTGCTAAAGCTTGGTCGCGGGAGGCTGTAGACCTTGCTGGCTGCTACTGTAAGGGAGGATCAAGTTGATGATCCCTACCAGTCTACCGCTGTTACATGGGGTCATTTTGCCTAGTACAAGCATTCGAGGCTTCGGGCGAGGGGGTAGGTTTGTATGTTGTGCCTCTTTACTTCTTTAAGGCGAGAGCGCAGTAGACTATTTTATACAACATACTCCTTGACCAAATGCTCCATATGCTCTAGGCGCTTTAAGCGCTCCTCCAACATGGCCCTTGGGAAGGGCTGGTTGCCTATAGGTTGGTTGTTTACCAACTGGTGGTTCTCTTGCTCATCACAATGAGACATGGTGTTAAGGAAATTGATTGTAGGAAATGTGTTTAGTGTGTTTGAGGTTTTAGGTATAGGAATTTGGTTTCCCACAAATGGCACCAAATGTTGTCTTTGAAGATTTCCCGATAGTTATTAGGCTCTGCATGTAATAAGCCTGCAAAACAAAATACTTTGAGGGGATGTTGGGGTATTGTTCAGCGTAACCACTTCGATGCTTAAATCAACAATGAATACTTTGGAGAATGCAGGGTGCTTTGAATAATAGGTAAGCTTATTGTGCATGGTGTAGAGAGATTTATTGTTAGATAATGGACTGGTATTTATAGTGAAGTGGTGCCGGTAGTTAGAGGTCAGTTAATGGGGAGAGATCTTATCCCATAAGTATGAGGGAGTGAGATTATAGTGTCCGAATTGTTCCATTTATTCTGGACGTGGTTGTTAACTCCATTTGCTCCTTATTTTGCACATTTTAACTGTTGCAGAACTTATTGAGCTTGATTAATCTAAGCATAGGGCTTGGCTCATGAGAGCGAATCTTAGGCGACAAGACATGTCAGATCTGATTGTGCTTGAGGAGCCAATGTCTAAAGAGCCCCATCAACCGTACTAATCATTGGTTGTGAGTTAAAAAACTAAATTCGTGATACATAAATAGAAAAATAGGTATTAAATGATATCAATACAAAGGTAGCATAAGGATATCCCTTTTGGACGAATCTTGCAACCCATCCCTAGTTAGCAGTGATTGAGTAAAGGATGGAGACCAGCATGCGAAGTCATTTTCTTATATATCACGCCACTAATAGAAGATGTTGGTAAAATAAACAGATTTTTTTCTTTTCCTTTCTTTCTTTTCTCCTCCTTAAGTTCATAAGCCTAGATATGTTGAGATTGAATAGACTCAAACAGCGGACCACATAAGCGTCCGGAATTGGTCCGTAGGATTTGGCTATCTACGGGTGGTGCAGGATCCTGCATGGGCGCCAAATGTAGTGGCAGATAGCTCGAAATATACACAGGATCTATCGTTCGATTATTGGTTGGTCCTAATGGATCCGTCCGTTAATAAGTGCTACACCCACATTTGAAGGATCTAATGAAAGCTTTGCTCTTACTTTCTTACTACACCATTAAATTGTACATTAAAAAGCAAAAAGTTTATTTATTTAATATCTATACCATTCATTGTCTTGGACACCATTGGAAATATATTTCTTCAACATTTTAGAGCGGTTCTTACTTTCCGGGAACCATCTATGGTGCTCTCAATACTAGTCAAAATGCAAGGAACGAAAAGGTTTTATATTTTAAAATTAATTGTACACTTTATAAATAATCAAATAAATGGAAAGATAAATAAGTATTTTTAATTTCTTCTGATCTTCAACAAATTTTTAAGATCACCCTTGGCATTTTTCTACTCCGTCCTAAATAAGCTTTATGTCGAAGCAGCGTTTATTTGATAAAAGAAATAAAAATATTTTGATTTTACGGTAATATTTTTTTTTTCGATTTAATCTTAAGAATCTTAAAATGATAAAGTAAAAAAAAAAAAATTAGTTAAGAACGTTATTCCCATATTTACCACTCGTGTGTTTTAAAACCACTCGTATGTTTTTACTATCATATTGGTATGTGATCCGATCCGAATGATTTTTGGATCTAAGATAGTATCAAGTACACTAATCCCACGCTGATGTCGTTTCGATAATCGCCATCTATCAAACCGCTGGTTTTCTTCATTGTGCATGTTCACTTATAAGACTTTTCGATGGTTATATCTGGTATTTTATGAGTAATTGAATGATCCAGATTTAAAAAAATATAAATTAATAGTAAAATAAAGAATTAGATCAATTTTGTTAAAATGAAAAAAAGAACTATAAAAATTTTTTTATATGATAAATAATCTAGAGTGAAAGAGAAATATCTTATTCGGTGAAACAGTATAACAACATTATTTTAGGAAGATATAATAATTGAGATATCACATTAGCATGGTTTATCTATTTTTATTTTTGCTTAATAGTTATACAATTTGTAGAAAATAAATACACAATAGCAACCAATTAATTTTAAATTATTGCTGAGCAAATTCATTACTCGCCAGGTGATTTATTTGCTGTTGTTAAACAGGAAAAACGAAAATCATGGTTAATATCATTTTTCTTTTACCCGCTTTTTCTTAAACTTAATTAGATAGATTATCAATTCTTCATGATTTTTTCAATTATAGTATATTTCGATTATTAATAGAACTTACAAAGTGTTAGCCATTATATACCATATAAAATCTACTTAAACAATATAATGAAGATAAAACTTACGCTTTTGTGGCTGCATATACTGCGTAGAGTGGATGTGAAGGTACAACGACGGATGCTCCTGACCCAATGTTGACAATCGCACCTCGTTTCCTTTCAACCATTCCTGACAACACAGTTCTTGTAACACTAGCCGTCCCTCGTAAGTTCACCTTCACGATCTCTCTCCAGATCCTTTCGTCAATCTCATGGAAATAACAAGCAGTTGGATACGTGATCCCCGCATTGTTCACTAAAATTCCGACATCTTCCCCTCCAACCGCCTCCTCAATTGCTCTAACCAGAGCTTTTTCATCCTTAGACATGTCTATCACAACGATTTTGATTTTAGTACGAGGGAACTCTTTTCGGATCTCGAGGGAAGCTGCTTCGAGCTTTTCATGGCTTCGGCTTACGAGGATTAGGTTTAGTCCTTCACGGGCTAACTGCTTGCTGAAAGCTTTCCCGATACCGTCGGTGCACCCGGTGATGAGAGCCCATTCGCCATATTTTTTTTTGTCCCTTGGGGGCCTGAAGAAGGAGGAATATGTCCATTTCAGAAGAGAGAGGAGGTACTTTAGGAGGATGATGAATCCTAGGGTAGAGGGGAGAACAAGAATCCATGAACGTTCTCGGGTTTCAAGGTAATTGGAGCATTCGAATAGCATCTTTTTTTTTTTTTCCTTTTTCCCTCTGGTTTTTTTGGCCTATTTTAGAGAAAAACTACGTGGAGGTTATCTTGCCAGAACCTAAACCCTAACGTGAATTATGGAGCGCTATAATAAGAAACTTATCATGTTATATAGGTGGCCAAAATTATAGAAGCCTATAACGATATCATATTAGTACCAATCTTCTAATAAGATTTGTTAGATTTGATTCCTTCCTCCAAGTTACAATGTAAGCAAACAAAAAAAATCATCTAAGCAAATTTTTTTTTTTCTGTTTTTCTTTTATTTTATGGGCTTTGTGTTTTATTTAGGAATTTTTATTTCTAATTGCTCACATGTCATACCAGTAGAAATCAAAGTGGTACAACGTGCTTTTCTCTGTTCTTGTGTAGTATATTCAGAAGTTAAATCTCCGTTATCGATTTTTTAATAATTTTTGTTAAGTTATTGACACAAAGGGTATTATAACTAGAGAAATGGTATAGGTTTTTTTTACGTGCCTAATGTAAGATTTCTGAAGTTAATTTCACTAAAATTCTTTACAATGAAAACTAGTATTTTTGCAAGTCAATTTGTTGAGGATTCGATTTTTATTTAATCGACACACAAATAAGAGATAACAGACAAAGAAAAGATTAAATTTTGATACACAAATTAATGTAGAGACCTCCAAAAACAAGAAAAGTGAAAAGTAATTGGCAAGACTGGGGGAAAAGTAAAATCCACTAATATGATGACAACGAACTAACATTGGTTGAGTAAACCCATGGCCATCAATTGCTACGCAAGGCTACTCAACTGACCCACCCCGACCTGCAGTTATCATCAGGCCATTTCACAGATATCCGCTCTAATTTCTATTTTCGTAATATAAGTTCAAATACGTTCGAAAAGTATATAATACAAATAATAGTATCATATTTGCCACATCCGAATGTATTGATATATATACCGTACACAAATTTTCTATTCTTCATTGTTGAGCATGCAATCAATTATTAGATGCCCAAATGTCTTACTTGGCAAATCCTGTGCTTGAAAGCCCATAAAAAATATAAAATTTATGATAAAACTTGGATATTAACATGTAAAAACGTGCTACGTTTTTCACTCATCTCCCATTTATTGGATAAGTGAAGCCTAACTTCTCATACTCGGTTGATCTTAATTATGGAAGGCTTTATGTAAAATTTAATTTCTGGTTAGTCCAAAAAAGTTTTAACACGATAAATATTTGTTTTTTATTATTATTAGGCCAACATACATCATGTGGACCAAAGATAGAAAGGTCCAGCTGATTGTAAATGGACAAGGGTGGCCATGTTGGCCTGCTAATTATCTTCTTTGAAGATTGTGGAAACGGTATAAATCATGATCATGGTCCAAGATTGCTGGTAGATTTGCGTAAAGTTAAGGTTAGATTCTTCCTTCGAAGATTCGTTAGGGTGACTCTTGGGAACTAAAACTTCCAGTCATTTTATATGCTAATAAACAGTAGTCTAATTATTTTTAAAGGAGACCGAGATATTTCAACATCTTATTTTCAAATAATTTCGTCATCTTTTGGCACAATTTGAATTGTAATTAGAAGGTTATGGTTTAGAGATATTTTAAGTCAAACATCATCAATTAAAATCCATGTCTTAATTAAGCTGAAATTTTGGCCATCATGCTATATATATCTTTAGCATCCACTATAAATCTAGTCAACAATAACTTTGTCATTTGTTCTTGAGTCCTTACACAGATAAAAAGGTTACTTTATTTTGAAATCCAAATCCACTTTTGTTATTTATGCAATCAGCTTGTGCCTCTTTTACTCTTTACAGCCACTAGGGTATGTACTTGTATAGCAAATACAAGCTATGTAAACAAATTTTCCAAAACAATAATATATGTTATCTTTAAACTTTCGTTGGTAATGTTGTGTATCTTCTACGGTAATTGGTTCATCTCAGGCTATTCAGGCATTGCCTTTGGGAATGAGTGTCTCTTCGATTTTTATGGATTAGTAAGTCTATTTTATCATATTTTCCGGAAACGTCCTTGAAGTATCATTAAGAAAAAATAAATGCTTTATCTTATCTATTTTTTTTTATAACCTTAATTTCTCCTTTTTCTTTTGTTGTTGTGTTTGCATGTTGAATTTACATGACACTTGAGTTTTGGAGCATGAATAAGCAAAAAATTGAGCATAAGGAAGAAACCAAGATGCAAAACAAAGTTTAGGCCGTCAATCATCACAAGGGATGATTGATTGTGGAGGTTAGCCATTCAATTGTTGAACTAGACATTCAAACAGTGGGCTTGCTAGTTGAGTAAGACCTTTGTGAGCCTCTTGCAAAATTTCTATGTTGTATTTTTTCATTGTTTATTAGTAAGGATTTTTGGACTTCCCATAACTCTATATATGTTATTATGTATATGGGGCAAAGATAAGACTAAGAGAGTGCCTTGTAAATTTAATGGAGCATTACTCTAGAGAGGTTTTGAGAACTTTCATGATGCTATTATAAAATAGATCCTTCTAATCTTGTTATTAGTTTTTCACTTGAATTCTTTTGGAAAATTCGACCATAAATCTTATGTGTCACTTTCTCTTTGTTTCACTTATTTATTCCTTGTTATTTATTTTACGATCTATAGAAGGTGAATTAACTGTTGCCAAAGTCTTACATGTTCCAACAAACTGGCATGAAAATAAGTTTAAATCAAAGATTGATAGATTATAGTTAGAATCATAGCGGTTAGAGGAGTGAGCCGAAGTGACATATTGGCCAAAGCCTAGAAGTGATGCTTAAATCAATAGAGGAAGGTTAGAACAGCAATGGTTATAGATTAAGCTGAAGTAGCATATTGACCAAAGCCTCTAATGGAGAGTCTTAAGGAAGGTAAAGCCTGAAAGTTTAAGAAGCACTAATGAATATAGTAGCCAATATTGAGTGAAGAGGTATCGCTAGGCTTATCAATGAGTAAGGTACAGTGAGTAAATAGTTGGCAAGCAAGTTATAAGAATGATATAAAGGAGCTCATTAAAGGAGAAACTCTACCGTAAAATAAAGCCTACATTGTAATATGTCATTTTATGTTTTGAATTTACATAAGATTCAAATTGTGGAGTACAAGTAAGCAAAGAAACAACAAAATGAGAAAGCCATAATGTGAAATGGGTATGGTAGTTGACCATCATAAGTAGCAGTTAACTGTCTTGAGTGGCCATTGGACTGTCGACCCAAGTAGTCTACTAATAGGGCCTCAATGGTCATCAAGAGCTTACATATCCCTTTTGGTAATTTCCTATTTTGTGTTTTTTTATTGCTTAAATTATTTATTTTATTATGTTAGAGTTTAAAACCCTATTTTTGGAAAATTCCTATATTATATTATATATATATATATATATATATATATAAAGATAGAGCCATGTAAATTCTAAGAGATTTTTATTATAAGAGCACTAGTTAGGAGGGATAGTAAGAGCCTTCTTATATGCTATTATACCAATGTATAATTTTGATTCTAGGACATGGTAAGGGTTGGAAAAAAGAGTGGATATATTCCTCATCATTCCTTTGTTTGAGAAGACTTTGTTTAAAGATTTAAGCTCATTGATTAAATTGATTTTTCCAAAATTACTTCTTCGAGCTTTTAAATCTTAGCTTAGATATTATTAGAAAATCCAAGCTCATTCGATCAACACTTTAATTGAATTGAGGAATAATTGAGGGTATTAACTCATACGGTCTAATTTGGATTAATTTTCTAAAATTATATGTCATTAGTACAAGTAGGTTGCATATCCATGAAGATTTGTTTGAAATATTTTTTATTTTGCTTCATTAAATTTGAGTATTTATTAGCAATTCAAGCATGACAATAGGAATGCATTGAACTATTGTTGATCTTTTACATATCTATGAAGACCTAATTATTCAACTTTGAATTGAATAATGCAAGAACAAGCCTCTCTTTTTCTCTCTCTATATCCTAGAGAGAGAGTCTCCCCGTGGCATCCTACACTATCTTGGTGCCGATCGGGTGTATCCTTGAATATCTTTTTCTTATTTTATTCTTTGAATTTATATTTCCTCTTTTTGTCGTTATTTCCCTTTTAGGATTGCATCATTTGGCTTTGTGTTCATATGTGTCTTTTTCGATTGATCGTTGATCTTGTCCTTTTGTTTCGTAGTCATCATCCGGGTTTGGTGTTATGCTTTATTTTCAGTTTATTGTCTCTCCGTTGTCTTTCTAGTTTGTCTGTGTTTTGAGTTTATCTTTTGTCCCTACTCTCGATTTTACGATTGTCATCTTAGGGATATAGGATAAGTTTCTTATTTATTTCTCTCTTGTGGTCAATTTATATGCAGTCAACTCTTCTCGCTTTGTCCCGATGGATTCCAACGATAATCAGTGTGACTCTGAAATAGAATTGGCCATTGAAAATCTGGACACTAGAGCTCATTCTGTGAAACATCATTTGGTGGGTAAAATGATGTCTGAAAAAATAGCGTCGAGAGTTGCAGTGACCAATATAATGAGGAGAATCTGGGAGAAGTACGGGAAAATTGAAGTTTCGCATTTAAACAATAATATGTATTTAATCGAAGCGAATGTGGAGATGGTGGAAAATATTATGAAGAATGAACCATGGAATGTTTTTGGACTGCCTTTAATCCTGCGGAAATGGGATCTTGATAAAAAAACTGAAAATTTGATTTTTGAAAACTATGGAATCTGGATCCAACTTCTTGGTTTACCTTTGAATATGCTGTCAACTAATAATGCGAGATTGATTGGGTCTAAAGTCGGAGAAATCCACGAAGTGGAAGATACACAGTTGATTAGAAGGGATTTTCCTCGGATCAAGATCAACCATATTGTGACTAAACCAATCACAAAAGGATTATGGCGGAATTTATCAGAGTCAAAAGATATGGGTTTTTAATAGATATGAAAAGTTAGCGGATTTATGTTTCGCTTGTGGGCAAATTGGATACAAGGAAAATTTGTGCTCTTTCTCATCAAGTCCAAATTTTATTCATAAGAGTTTGGATTCAGGGCTTTGTGTTCTTGCAGCTCCACTGCCGCTATCGAGAGAAGTCAGGCCACCAAGGTCGCCAATGGGGAAGAAGAATCATGAAAAAGGAAAGGAGATCGTAATTAGCAAGAGCATTGATGTTGAGGAGAATTGCCCGAGTATTCGGCCAAAGTGTTCAAATTTCAAATGTGTCTGCTAAGGGATTTAGTCATGTAAGGCCTTGAACGCTATAGCCTGTCAAATGTCTTTAACTTCTATCGATGCATTAGGCATTTAAGAACATATAACCTATATAATATTTACAAAATAACTACATGAAATATGCTAACTCACAATTTAATGACTTCAAATTTGAGTAAGAATGGAATGTCAACCACTCCATCTCTATATACAATAATAGTAAATGAAACCAACTATGATGAGTGAATGAACCTGAACACAAAATAACTTTAAAACAAACAACCTAGAGTTTCATAATTTCAACAAGTGACAACCCAATAAACATCAACTATAAGAGTTATAGGCAACTCCAGACAATTAACATAGTCTCCAAAAATTTTCAAATACAACGGAAATAAACATAAGTCCACAAAGTCCACTCCTAGAACTAATCTACGAAGTCTCTACTCTATCATTATAGTAATAATAGTCTCCTTCCTTATCATAATATAGAAAATCATAATTGGAATCCTCAGCATAAACCTCATCATATACCTCTTAACTTAAACTTGTAGTTGAAAAACAGTAACTCCCATAGGGTAAGCTAAGGCCCAATATAGGGTATCACATACATGTATTGAAACACGGGTAACAAGTCAAGCACATACACAAGTATTATCATAAATGCAACAAACACTTAGTTTTAAATCTTATTATTTAAGTCCACAAACGGTACAGTTTTAGCATCATGAGACTTGGGGTTAATTACGACCTCTAACACACAATATATATAAATATCACATAGGTATTGGTGTTAGGTATTTCTTAACACCCAAGTGCTAAAATTGTTATAAATCTACTTTGGTCCTTTCAGTGTAGGACTCTACTTGGGACAGCGTCATGTAAAGATCGCCAGGTGTCTCACCAACACCACTAGACTCAACTAGTAGATAGTCGAAGCCAAGTACAATTAGCAAAACAATTAAGTTTGAGTTTCTATTTAGTTCGGTTTATATATACTAACCTAATACACACATCTATCAAATATGCATCTCGTACATGGTACTCCTTTCTTAACAAAGTCCGACACTACATAACTCTTAGCATGTAATCACAAATACAAAAATTACATTTAAAACTCAATTTATTAATTCTTAACTCAACACTTTTTCTATTTTGGTTCAACCCTTACATCCAACCTTTCAAACTGCATTCTACATATCTTTTTATATCCTTACATATACTTTTCAATATCCTATAATATATACATACCAATACTTATATGCATATATGTATAGCACGTATTATATATATTTATACACGTATAATTCACCTATGTAATATATTATATATTATAATATAAGTATTATATTCAATATACACATACATTATTTTATATTATATATATTTAATATTTATACATAACATCATAATATATACATATTATATATAATAATAAAATATTAATTCTCTCCCTCTCAATATACACTAATACATGCTAAGCACATCTACCATCAACTATACCCTCACGTACGAACTACACATCCACATAAAATCAGTAGACCACCATAACACACCCAATGCATTACTTGCATACGTATGCAACACTAGTAATGTAACACCTCCATAAACCAATCACACAATAATTGTTCACTATCGCTGCATTGATAATTACAACACCTTCTCCATAAACTTAAAGAAAACCCTTAAAATATAATTTGACAAAATAAAACAAAAATAAAAGAAAGGCTTACTCGAAAACGAAAGAAAGATTAATTCTTGTGAATTTCCCTTTCAATAACGCGAAACTTGATTAAGAATTTAAGGTTGGGTTAAGAACCATAAGTTTTTTATTCTTAAAGAAAAAGGTTCATAATGTTATGGTAAGAGGAAGATATGGAGTTGAGTTGTACCTTTATTTGAGATAAGAGATAATAGGATATCTAAATGTTTTCTTATGACAATATTACCCTTACTATCTTATGTAAATTAAAAGCCATACCATATTTGAAGATAATAAACTTTTTCATTTTTCTTTAATTTCTTTATTAACTTAGGTTTTACAAGTCAAAAGGAAGAGAATAAATCAAGTGCTTTTAATTTCCCTAAAATATAGGAATTATGGCATGAAAATTTGAGGAAATTGTTTAATAAGCCTAATGTGTTTATCCAGATGGTAAGAAATCAACAGGAAAAATTAGTAGTAGTAAAGAATGAAAAGATAGTAGATGTGAAAAAGGTAATCATATGCTCAATATCTACTGTGAAAGATAGTAAAGGTTCTCTTACTCCCATCTATACACATGATAGAGAATAAAAAAAATGCTTAGATTGGGCTTAGTTGAAACTTTTGGGTCTACACAACATTTTAAGGGCTTTATCTCTAAAGCTTTCTGTACCTTTACTTTAGAAAATAAGTAGCAACAACCTTATGCTGATATTTGCAACATCTATCCTATCTTTGAACAAATAAGCTTAGAAACTGATATTCCTACCTAACATCAGTAACCCTATACAATAACCGAACTAGAAAGCTTAAAAGAGCTTAAGAATGAATCTATAAACTAGGAGGTTTCCCTTAATTACCTATAACCTAAACCTTTGTCGTTTGAACTTAATAACCTTGTTTCATCACCGATACAATCCCTTCACAATTCCATATACATCCTTACCCCTCACAAAACCATATACATACCTACCTTAGTTATAAAACCCTTAAGGACCCTATCCTTAAAATGAGGTAAAGAATAGGAGGAGGAGGATGTAAATAGTCTACCGTTGAAGAAAGGGAAGGAAGTTAGTGGTATGGTGCATGTTAAACAAAAGGAAAAAAAGGAAAGGTTAGGGGAATGTTTCCAAAGTAAGAAGTAAGAAATGTGTCAAAGGCAAGATTGAGTTTTTGAGTAAGCTTATAAAAGTGAAAGTTGAACAAAATATTTTTAATTGTGAAGATGGCCTTATCGACTGGCCTCAAAAAGCCAACCAAGAGCCGTGAGTGCTATAAGTCGAAATTGTAAAGGCTTGGGGTAGCTTTGACAGTTACTGAGCTTAACCGTCTTATCTTGAAATATAAGCTCCTTTTAGTTTTTCTAATGGAAACTGTAAGCCCTAAAACTAGCAATCCGATGTTTCGATCGGTTGAAAGACCCGATCGAGCCTACATTATAAGTAAAACTAGAAATATTAGTAAAATAATTCCGTAAGTTTGAATTTAAGAAAATAAGCAATAAAATAAAAAATATAAAAATTCCAAATTTTAAGTGTATAACTCGTTATTTATCGAAAATGCGTAAAATGCATTCCGATAATTAACGAATCGCTAGAGATAAATTATATGTAAACTAAAAATCATAAAAGAACCTAACTAATATTTAGGAATATTTATTTGTACTATATATGAATTTACATGTATGTAGAAATACACGTAATTACTAGAAATACGCGTAATGTGCTAAAATCATACTAAATAATTAAATGAAATTCATAATTAATTAAGAAAAAATAAATAAAAATCAGAAAAAATAAGGAATGATCTAGATATGGGTCGTGGAAGTTGGGAAAAATAAGAAAAAAATTGGCCAATTAAATTAAGACAATACAAAAGCCAAAAATTAAGGGATAAGGTAATTGTATTGTCCAATTTAATGTACAATAATTACACTAAGGCTCTATAAATAGGGAAAAAAATTTAGAAGCTCATTTGGATAGTTAGAAATCAGAAAAAAATTAGGGAGAGGCGAAAATTGAGAGAAAAACCAAAGAAAAAAAAAAGGAAAATTGTGCAGTTAGGGCCACAAAGGAGAACCCAGATCCGACGGGCAGTTGGGAGTGGACGGCCACCACCACTACACAGTGGTGCTAACGCCCAGGTGGGCCGACACACCCATGGCTACAGACAGTGGCCGAAGCTACCCAAATCGGTGAGTTCGATTTCCAGCCCGATTTTGTGTAATTTTGAAAAAATAGTAAATATTCTTATAAAATTATGAAACTTGTTATTATAAAATATTTTTGTATGTAGTTTTTAGGAAAAATATTATTTTGATGAAAATATGTCTCGTGATATAGGGTCCTTAAGAAATCGTGCAAAACCAAGCATGTTTCAATTTAGAAATAAATGACCTTAGGAGTGTAGTTTCGAGCCCAAAATTTTTTTGTAGACCACTTAGATGATATAGAATAGTGCTATGAAGCCCGTTTTCAAAAATTAATTTTTGAAATTTTTAGATAATTTTTAGGCCTTAAAATAAGGCATAAAATGGGTAATTTAGGGTTAATAAAGTAATTAGATGATTAATTACTGATTTAGTGAATAAGTACATGTTTTAGGATGTTGAAATCTGATGGAGTATGATACTTGTATCATTTAGGATGTTAGATATAATTATTAGGTTAATTATGTAGTAAATGAGTAATAGGGAAAAATAATAAATTTTAAGTTAGTTTTGGAAATTAGGGTAATTAGGAGTAAAATTTGATTTAGGATGAATGTAGACATTTTGAAATGATAATTGATGTTTAGAGACGATAATTAGAGTGATAGAAATATTAGAAGTGTATTATATACATAAAAGGTAATAATACATAATATGTAATTATTAGAATATAATAAATAGAAAATATTATAATAAAAATTGATATTTTGATAATAATAAAAATTTACAATAAATTTGATACGAAATTTGAATTTATGTAATTATATGAAAAATGTAAAAATTTCTCACATTAGAAGTAAATTTAATACACTAATACGGATTTAAGTGTACCGGATAAAATAAATACTATTAGGGGTAATGATGGTATTTAGGAGATCGGGAAATAATGTGATTAATTTCACATTATGGGTTGAAACAAATTTCTAAGGTTTGAGTATAAAACACTACATAGAAATCGAACTAAAACCTAATTTAGAAATCGATGCGAAAACCAAACCCAAACCTAACCCCAAACCTAGAATAATTGTAAAAGACTTAAGGCCTAGATAATTAGATATATTAAACCCTAAACAAAACATAACAATAAGCTTTATAGGATAAAATGAACCTATAATAGTTATATGAAAAACTGAAACCACGTTTGTGTTATAGGGATGATCGGCGATGGCCTGAGCAAATCAAATCTCGAGTGAGTGAGCGAGGAGTCAAGGTAAGTTAGGATTAATACAATACTGTATTTTGGAAGGTTTGAGATTATGCTTGGTTGTGCTTGTTAGATAGTTGGATGTGTGCACGTGCTTGATTATGGGTGATGCTATGATTATGTTTGTTGCTCTAGCATGTATTGTATGATTTGTATGAAATAATTGATCACCCTAAACTGGACTTAATCAAATATATGACTAGTAATCATAATCGGACATGCATGGCAACCTGTTAGGGGAACTTAAGACTCTCCGGCCAAATACCGACCCCTTCGAAAGGGATAGCGCAGGATTGCAAAATGGTCCCTTCTTCATCCTTAGTCGAACTAAGTGACAAGAGAGGAGGTCGCGGCGAGGGTGAAGACAATGGTTCGAAGGTAATCGTGGGAGGAGCGAGGTCTCCATTACATAAGTCTGGGTTTGGTCATGAGCTGTTGCATTAATGGCAACTCCTCAACCCGGATTAGAGCGGGCGCAATTTCTCTAATCTCACGATGGGCCGAACAACGTCGTGCGATGGCATTTGCTTGCACATGCATTGTACCTAATAAGTTGATTGAAAACCTTGTTGTGTTTATGGTATAGTTTTAAGTCCTCCATCTTAACTTACTGAGCTGTGGTTGCTCACATCCCTATAGACGTCGTGCAGGTGCTAGCTAAGAAGCGGTAACAACTACTCTGAAGCTAGCAACTGTTGGATCTTGGGGAGTGAAGAAAAACATTGAAGAATCAACACATATTTTATTTCTTTTCATTTCTAAATAATGTATAACTAGGACATATGTTACGGAGCATTATTATAAACTTTAATTTCAATAATTGAATTATAGTATATATATATATATATTTCCTCACTTTCTTAGGTAAATGATTTATTTAAATTACAAACTGTTTACTTTAAAGCAGGTTAGTCGTGGACGCCTTGTATAGATCAGGTCTAAGATAGTGGTTATAAGGCCAACTTCTATCTTAGGATGGTTTACATGGCGGAGTTGTTACGACTTTGCCGTTTCGAGGAGTGACAGAAACTAGAAATAAATAGCAGAAACTAAAAATAAATAGCAGAAACTAGAATATACAAGGGGAAGGATGAATTTTCATAAAAAGTTGTATGTAGATCTTGTTGGGATGGGTGGTGGTTTAGCACTATGGTGGAAAGAGGATTTAGAAGTGCAAATCTTAAATGCATATTCAAATATAATTGACTCTCGTATTGTGAGTTTGTTTCATTCAGTTCAAGTTTGAATCACTTGGTGCTATGCATGCTTAGAATTCTCAGGACAAATTCCATTATGGAACATATTAAGAGCTATGTCGTAAAGCATGTAAGAACCTTAGCTTTTAATCAAAGACATGATTGAAAATTGTAATATGGATGAGAAAAGCAGAGGGAGAGTAAAGCCACCAAGAAAAATGAGAGAATTAAAAAATATGACCTTAGATTGTCCATTAATGGATATGGGTTTAAAGGCCAACCTTACACATGGTGTAACAAGAGGTTTAATGGTGTGATGGTCAAAGAGCAAATTGAATGAAGACTAATAAACTATCACTAGTTAACAAGATTCCTAAGAGCCTAGAGTTATTACTTACTAACAATTGGAAGTGACCATTCCCCTTTGCTTCTAGAATTCGAGACTGTTAGAAAAAAAGGTAAACAAAACTTTTAAATTTGAGAAAACCCGACTTAATGAAGCATCTTACTGAATTGTTATTGATAAAGTAAGGAAGCAAAATGTTGAAATCCTAGATTGTAAGGGTTAGATGTGAAAATGGGATGGATGTAAAAGGGATTTGATAAACTAAAGTAGAACTTGCATTAGAAATAATAGTAGAGGAGTATGAGCACTTGATTGAGGCTGATTTATATGAACAACTTAAAGCATTCAAACAAGACGAGATATATTGGAGGTAATGGTCAAAGATCAATTTGCTACAAACAGGAGATAAAAATGCAAAATTCTTTCACAACATTGTTATGAGAAAAAGAGCAAAAAATAAGCGAAAGAAATTAAAAGTAAAGGAGGAGTTTGGATAACAAATGAGAATGAGAATAATAAGGTTTCCCATTCTTTTTCAGTCGATTGTACACTTCAGAAGGGTTAAGACATATGGAAGAAGTATTGGAATCAATGGAGGTTATAGTAAATAGGGATATGAATTAAAAGTTCATGAAACCATTAGCCAATGAAGAAATCAAACAAGCAGTGTTTCACTTAGGCAATTTGAAAGCTCTAAGACCTGATGGTTTTAACGGCTAATTCTATTAATCGTACTAGGACATCATTGGAACCTTCGTGACTGATGAAATCCAATCTTTTTGGCATTCGGATTTGTTTCCTTTCCAACTCAACAATAAAGATATGGTTTTAATCCCAAAAGTTCAATTTCTTGAACATATGTTACAATTCCATCTAAGTAGTTTGTGTAATTTTGCCTATAAAATCATATCTAAAATCTTAGCAAAAAGATTGCAATTTTGTTAGACACTTGTTGAGCTTGATAATTCCCGGTTTTAATAAATTTTTCCTAAACTGATCAATACTAAACCTTACTTGTTTAATATTAATCATCGATTAAGATTTAAGAAAAACTACAACTTTTATTTTTAAAAGAATTTCATGAGTTGCCACTCAACTAGGGTCGAGAAATAGTTTACGTCAAAATTAAATGGGTATATTTGGTTTTTATCTAGACACTGGTTTACATATGAAAAAACCAATTTTTAAGGAGGGTTTTTGAAAAACCAAAGAAACAAGTCTAAAGGTTAGGTTCTTTAAACCCTTACGAGTATCATAAACTTTCCAAATTTAGATTTAATTCTATGAAATCACCTTTTAGAATAAAAACTTAATTTATTTTAAAATTACTTTTAATTGAGTAACTTAAGCTAAAAAAAAAAGGAAAATTATTTTTTTTTTCATTTTTTACATTGTCTTGGAGTTATCTATGTACTCAATATTCGGTATTAGATAAACGTAGTTTTTTTCAGAAAATTTTAATTTGTTGGATTCATTTTAATTTTGAAAAAAACAAAAAGTTAAGTTTATGTTTTAAATTTGTTCGGGTTTATTTAAGTAAAATTCTAAAGAGTCTTAACTTGTTCTATTTTAAAAAGTTCTAAAAGATCATAATTTGGAAAATAGATCATTTTATTTTTATTTATTTGGAAAATTTATTTTCCATGTGGTAAAACATTTTTCTATTATTATTATTTTTATATAATATTGTTTTAAGTTTTAATTGGAAGTGTAAAAAAAAAAAAAACCTACTATATCCCCTTTTTTTTCTCTTTTGTTTTGGCTTTTCCTTTTTCTTTTTTTTCTTTTGGTACAATTACAATTAGAATAATAAATAAATAAAATAATAAGAAAATACAGAAAATAGGAAAGAAAAAAAATTGTTGAATGGAAATCAGGGCCAGATCGAGATTTATGTACAGATCTTGGACTCAAGCTTGGGTTAGATCCGAAGCAAGCGCAGGTTGGACTCCACTGGTTGGTGGGTCATAAATGGAGGACAAAGTTGCAACTGATCAAGGAAGCTTTAGGTGCTTTTGATCACCAAAATGAGTGAGGTGGAGGGTTTTGATGAATTTTCTATTGGGCTTATGGGGGTAAGGAGAGCACTACGGAGTTTGGTGGTTTTTAAAGTGGGCGGTTGACGGTGGTGGAGCTTCGGTCGTGGTGGTGGTTGTCAGGCTCTATAGAGGCATCGAGTTGGGGGTCTAAGGTGGTTGGAATTCAGCAATAGGGTTAACTTGTCCCGAAAGCAATGGCATGTGGTGGTTTGTGAGTGGGGGGTCATAGTTAGGGTTAGGACTTTCAGTGGTGGGTTGTGTAGGGCGTTAGGGGGTATGGCAGTGGCTGGGCTTAGTGGTGTTGGGAAGCTTGGGTTTAGGAGACTGTTGGTAGTTATGAGTTAGCTTAGAATTAACTAGGAAGGGAGAGAAAGAAATGTAGAGAGAGAGAGTTGGTGGTAAAGAGAGAGTAAGAGAAAGAGAGAGCTTGAAAGGAAGAGAGAGTTCGAAGGAGATAGTTTTTTATGTCATCCAAGCTTGTTTAAGTTCTTATTTATATTGTAAACACTTCATTTTTTACCCCCTTTTTTATTTTTACTTTTATTTTTATTTAAAATTTTTTTAGAATAATGTTAAAGGTCCTAATTTAGAAAAAGTACAAAAAATATAAAAAATACAAAATATATATAGAAAATTTAATAACATCACAAAAAAAAATAAAAAATATAAAAGTTTTAAGAATTATAGATTTTTAGGGAAAAAAAAAGAGAGACTTAAGTAGTTTAGAGGGTTAATTCTAGGATTGGTGTTCATTTTGTTTTATTATTTTTATTTATATTAAAATAGAAAAAAGAAAGGGGAAAGAATCGAACTAGGTAGAAACCTAGTCTATGGATAAAATTAAAGGGCCAAAGGCCCTTATCTAAGCCCACAGCAGGGTATGGGAGCACCTGCCTTTTTTTTTTTTCACCCAGTCGCATGTAGCACACGTGCTAACCCGAGCATGTAGCACACGTGCCACATGTGCAGGGGTGAGAATTTTCTTCCCCTTTCCTAGTTTTTCCCTCAAATTCATGCCATTTCCCCAGTATTTTCTCTTGGAAAAATAACTTGGTGGCTCATTTTCTAGCCAACTTTTTGGGTATTTACTACATGATTCCATCCAAATTAATGATGGAATCATGTAGTATGCCTATCTTATTTTGCATTTGAGTCAAGATTTTGCCTAAAAACATTCATTTATTAGGTCAAATTTAGGATTAAAAATTGAAAAAAATTTAAATGCATAACTTTGACCGGAGCTTAATTCAAGCTCCATTGATGCTATTCAAAGCTTTTAAATGTAATTTTAAGTAGAAATGTTTGTCTAGGGATTGCATTTAACCAGTAATTTCAACTAAAATCAAAGAAAATTGGATCAAATAGTCAAGACCCATTAATTTTCAATTTTGAATTTAATGGTGATTTTGGACTTACTTTTTGAAGCTAGGAATAATATAAAAAGGGCTTGGGGATCACGTTTAAAAAAAAAAAGCACGCTTCAAAACACTTTTTACATGTAATGATTGAAGCTTTCTTTCTCTAGAGTTTTAACTTGTTTTCTCTCTTTAAAATCCACCCTTTTTGGTGATTGCCGGTGCAAACCAACACCACTACGGGCTTGAACACCCTCAAAAACCCTTACCCACATTACTCATTCAACTCTAGTAACCACTCTACGCAATAAACATCACCACCCACCTTGGCCGAACTTCGATGACTATCCAAACCACCACCAAATGAGGCGATGGCATCCCTATGCCCCAGTTTCCCAATCCAAACCACATAAATTATAAGTTTCTCGTAGCTTAAAACTTGCCAAAGTGACCCCATCATCATCTTCTTCTTCCCTTCTCTCTCTCTCTCTCCCTCCTCTCTAGCTTATACATGCATGGCTCGTGTGACCCAACCTGAAGACCTAGCTGACTCGACCTGACCGCTCTACGCTTAGTTTGATTCGTGTGCTTAAGCCCAAGTTCGATCCTCCCTTGTATCTTAATTTGGTTATTTTGTGTTTTTTATTTATATATATATATATTTTTGTCAATTCATGTAATTGTAAAAAAAATGAAAAAAAAGGAACAGGAAGAAAGAAAAGGAAAAAAAGAGAAGAAAAAAATAAGAGAAAGAAAGGCTTACTTTAATTTTTATTTATTTTTTCATTGTAGTGAAAATAAAAAGGAAAAAATAATAAACCTTTTTTTTAAAGAAGAGAGTAAAAATAAATAAATAATAAGGTTCTTTTATCACTTAGAAAAACCTCTATCCAAATAAATAAAAATAAATACATCCCTTTTCCAAATTAGGATGTTTCTAGCACTTTCCAAAATAAAACCTAGATTTAGAACCCTTTAGATTTTTTTTTAAAATAAAATCGAACCTACTTAAAACCTAAAATTGGCATGTTTTTTTTTTTTTTTTTAAATTAAAACAAACCCAACATACTAAAATTTTACAAAAAGAAAAGCTACATACGTCTAATCCCAAATAATAGATACATAGGCATCTCGAAGGCAGTGTAAAAAATAAAAAAAAAATAGTTTTTCACTTTTAGTTACTCAATTCAGTACAAAATGAAAAAACTTCAATTTCTCCAATTTAGTTATGCAATTTAATAAAATGGAATCCAATTCATTAGTTAGTAATTGAATTTCATTTTTTAAAAGGGTAATTTTGAAAGGATAAGCTAAATTCGAAAAGTTAGTAGTGGTATTTGTAAGGGTTTAAAAGGCTAGCCTCTAGACTCCATCTTCTAGTTTCCAAAAACCGTTTTTTTTTTTAAATTGGTTTATTCAAGTGGTCCAATGGCTAGGTTAAATCAATCCACCTAATCGATTTAACCTAATCCTCTTTTTCTTGACTCCGGTCGGGTAACGACTCCAAATATTTTCAAAACATGTTTAAAAACTTAGATTCTCTTCAATTCTTAGTTGAGGGTTAATATTAAACGAGTAAGATTTATTATTGATTGGATAAGGGAAAATAATAAAATTGGAAAAAATTAGGCATGAAAAGATAGCAACTGCTAAAGGATGAAATTACCTATCTAAAGAAGAAACTCGAATGCTTTGAAGCTTACAACTTAGCCTTAAGAGCCCTTCTGGGATAGGTCATTAAGGAAACCCATGAAATGCTAAAGGACCTTAAGGCTCATCTACAAGATCTAGTTTAAGGTTTTTTCCAATTCATATTTAGAGAGTTTAGAATAAATGTCAAGTTTTGAAAATAAGTGTTAGGCCTTCTTCCTTTGTTTTCTGTACTCTAATTCTTCAAAATAATAAAATGTTCTCTTTTAGTTTAACATTCTTTCCTTCTTTATAAATAAATGCTTTGGTAGAACTCATCTAACCAATCTCCTCTCCCCTTAAGGGAAATGTAAATAAAATCCATTGACTTGTTTATTTTCTCTGTTTCTATAAAATAAAACTTTCTCTCTCATAAAAAAAGATAAAAAAAAAAGAAAGAAAAAAGAAAAGGAAAGTTTCTAATTGGTAAAGAATTCTTCTCATCAGGTTCACATGGCGGATGATAAGATCGCTTCTCTGGAAAAGATGGTACATCAAATGGCCCAATAGTGGTACATTTGTTTTCAATAATCACCACTCTCTAAGTATCTTAAGATTGAAACCTAGAAAGGAGACTTGAATCTAGAAGAAAAGGTAGCCACGCTATAAAAGAGCATTATAGACTTGGAAATGGTAATAGGCCCGATACATAAAAGATTTCAATACTTAACATCCATTATTGATCAAATATCGGTAAGCCTAGATAATGAAAGTTGCACGAAGAGAAAAGAGCTAAGGATAAGTGGGAAAAGGTAAGCCCAAGGGACTTGGAGAGATAATTCACTCAACTGAAGATCTCAATGACCTAAATCTTTCATCATCTAAAGGCGGCAAGGATCATAGTCTGTGAAGCCCTTAATTTGAGTTACAAACCATACAGCTTTGACCCAAAAGCACGATGTGACTATCATATGGGTCAAAAGGGGCACTCTACTAAAAAATGCTAGAGATTGAAGAACAAGATTTAAGACCTGTTGGTGCTAAGGTCATTTAGCTAGAGCTTCAACAAGTTGGTCCTTCTTTAAGTCATGAGGGTAGTTCAACTAAATTGCCTAAAGCTCCAATTCTTTTGAGTATACCAATGCCTTCTAATAAGCTCACAGGCTTTCTTAAGTTGTTGGATGCTTAAATGGATTAAGTTAAGGCAAGGGAAAAGAAGAATCAAGTTCTTTTCAAAAAGGTATGTTTTTTAATAGCTTTATACCAACTGTAATAAAATTATCTTATTGATGGCCTTTTTAATTGACTGATTGTAGTTTGATTAACATTAGGGCAAATAAATTTCTCCCTAAGGAATCAGTAACTCACTTTCAAAAGGTTTAGAACAAAAGGAGGTAAACTCTATCCTACATACTAACCTCTAAAAACACTTTAAGAGTTAAGTGACATCGAAGTGAGGACATTTTAGACTCATTCCTTAAAAAGAGGTTGATTTTGAATTTGATACATAAATTAAAGTGAAGTTAGACATTCGTTTTCAAATCCTAAACACAACTATCCATTATTAACCCCGTTGGACTAATTTGAAGAATTTTCAAATTTGAACCCTATGAAGAACTACCCTACAATGGGGTAATTAGGAGGTTAGGGTCATTGGTTAAGAGAGAAGGGTAAAATTGGTTTATGCTTGCTTAAGTAACGTTAATTCAAAAATGACTTTTATTTCTGATAAGTTATTTTTCTTTGAAATGAAGAAGAGCCAATTCCTTTTTCAAATACCTCAAGCCTATACATACCTCACCAAAGCCTATAAGCTCAAAATCCACCAATTCAGGGCCTTGAATCCCTTTCAAGATAATCACTCTTAGGGCAAAAAGAAAAGATAGAACAATAAGAAATAATGGGGTAAAGTAATTAAAAAGAGAGAAAAAAGAAGAAGAAATAATAAAGAAAAAGGAAAAAGACAAAAAAGGCTTGATAATCGGGCTTGTAGGTAAGAGAAAATCCCCCAATTGAAGAAAGCCTAGAAGATGTAAGGCTCATAATTAAAACTAAAACATTCCCAAGAGGCGTAAAGCCCTTATGCCCATTCTAAGCTATTTACATACTAATCACAAACTCAAAGCCCCCTTAATCTATCATAAACATAAGACCTTCCCACCTTCAATACTACCCTCACCTAATAAAAGTTCTTCTAATCATAAGAATAATTTATCTTAGATAAAAATTATTTTTGAAACTACGGCAAGCGTATTTGTAATTTTCCTAAAGGTTCTTGACTTATACACCCAAGTTGAATAAGTAAATCTTTTAAAATAAGTCTTCTCATTAGTCTTCTATGAAACCTTCTAACTAAAAGCCTAAATTCACAATGTTGAACATAAAAGGCCTAACAGGTTGATCAAGGTGTATCACTTGTAAAGTGGACTATAATTTCTGGGATTGTAGTCAAGAGTGTTTTGGAATAAGCATTCATAAAGAAGTTCTCTTTGACTAAACTAGTCATGAGTTACCTTTTGCTTAAAAAAGGGGGTGTTTGAAATCACAAGGCCTCACTAGGCAACTAAGTATTAGGGTTAGGAAGAATATAAGAGGCCCCATGTGATTATCAAGGGATGGTTTTCACTTGTTAGCAAACTATCAAAGAAAAGAAAAATAAAAAGAGAGAGAGAGAAAGTAAATGCTTGTTACAAATCTTTATTCCATGTCCATATCGGCCCAAGTGGTTAAGCTTTCAATTCATATCACCTACTTTTTTCCAATGTTGTTACACCTTTTAAGTTGACCACAATAGTCTAGGTTACTCTCATTGATGAAGCTTTTTATGTCCATTAACTCTTTTCAAATTAAGGGACTTATCCTTAATGTCTTTTCCATCATAAATGGTTTTCGCCAAATTATTTGTCTGTAAATATTTTTCAAGTCAGGATGTTTTTCAAACTAGTTACGTCCCTCGTTTTGCTTCTTTAATCTTTTATACTTCCTTTAGGGTTTAGCCAACTCTTATAGTGTTGTCCTGTCTTCAATCCTCTTTTAGGGATCTAGCCAGCTCTTAAAGGCATTGTCCCAACTCATATTTTTCCTTTAAGGTTCTTGTCAACTCATAGAGCATTACCTAGGTTCATTGCTTTTATTTAGGGTTTTAGCATGCCCATTTGGTACTTCTTCTCTAATCTCTCCTTCTTAAGATCTTTGTAAGCCCATAGGGCACTTCTCCTCATCAATTTCTTTTAGTAAGCCTATAGGGTTCTTTCATTACCAATTTCTCTTAGTTATCCTATAGGACGCTTCTTGTTTCCAATCTCTCTTTAGGGTATTAGCGAGCCATAAGGTGCTTCCCATTTCCAATTTCTCTTAAGGGGTTTTAGTAAGCTTACAGAGCACTATCTCAACTCAATCTTTCTAACAAGCCTATAGGGTGGTTCTCAACTTCCTTTTAGGGTCTTAACGAGCTTAAAGGGCACTTCCCGTCACTAATATGTCTTAATGAGCTTGTAAGGTGCTTTTCTTCACCATTTTCTTTTAGTAAGCCCACAAGATACTTCCCTTCACCACTTTATGTTTAGGATTTTAGCAATCCTATAGGGCACTTCCCCTCTAGTCTCTCCTTCTTAAGATCTTAGCGAGCCCATAGGGTACCTCTCTTCACTAATTTGTTATAGTAAGCCTATAGGGCACTTTTCTTCACTAATTTCTTTTAGCAAGCCAGTAAGGCACTTCCTTTCATCAACTCCTCTTTAGGGTTTTTACAAACCCTTAAGGCACTTCTCTTCACCAATTTCTTTTAATAGCCCCTAGAGTGCTTCTTTTCACCAATTTATTGTAGCGAACCTATAGGGCACTTTTCTTCACAAAGTTCTTAGCGAGCCCATAAGGCGCTTCTCTCCACCAATTTCTCTCGAGCGATCCTATAGGGTGCTTCTCTTCATCAATTTCCTTTATTGAACCCATAGAGTGCTTTCTTTTACCAATTTTTCTCAAGTGAGTCCATAAGGTAGCTCTTCCTTTCATCATCGATTCCTTTTAGTGAGCCTGTAGGGCACTTTTTCTAAGACAATTAAAGGTTTTTAGTCCCCTAGAGACACTTCCATCTAGATTAGTGAGTTTAAAAGAGCACGATCGAGTTTTCCAAATCAATTTTGATTTAGGGTTGCTAGTCCTCGAGAGATACTCCAGCCCAGGTTAGTGAGCTTAGAATAGCATGACTTGATTTTCTCAAATCAATTCCCATTTAGGGTTACTAATCCTTTAGAGACGCTTTTGCCTAAGTTAGTGAGCTTAGAGAAGCACGACCAGGTTTTCTCAAATCAATTCAAATTTAGGTTTGTTAGTCCCCCTAAAGATGCTTTCGCCTAGGTTAGTGAGCTTAGAAGAGCACGGGTAGGTTTTCTCAAATTGATTTCAATTTAAGATTGCTAGTCCCTGAAAGACACTTCTACCTAAGTTAGTGAGCACAAAAGAGTACGACTAAGTTTTCCAAATTGATTCCAATTTAGGGTCGTTAGTCTCTTAGAGATGCTACCGCCTAGGTTAGTGAACTCAAAAGAGCATAACTAGGTTTTTTCAAATTGATTCCAATTAAGGGTTACTAGTTCCCTAAAGATGCTCTTGCTTAGGTTAGTGAGCTTAGAAGAGCATAACCAGGTTTTCTTAAATTAATTCTAATTTAAGGTTGCTAGTCCACTAAAGACGCTTCTACTTAAGTTAATTAGCTTATAATGGTACAAGCAAGTTTCAAACCGATCTTTCTAGCCAGCTCTTAAGGCGTTAGACTTTTTTAAACTCACTTGGCTAGCTTTTAGAGCGCTTTCTCTCCCTTTCACCGTTCACCAAATCCCTAGCAAATCAAACATAGGATAGTAAGCTATTTGTTGTGCTACTTAAGTCAAAGTCATCATCGAGGAAAAAATAATCTCTTTTGTCTTTGTAGTAGAGTTTTATTCAAACTTCATCACAAAAGAGAGTAGCTATAGACACTTCATTTCCTCCCCTCCTCCCCCTCCCCCCCTTTTTTATTTTTTATTTTTATTTTAAAAATTTTTATAATAATGTAAAGGGTCTTAATTTAGAAAATAATACAAAAAATAGAAAATTTAGAAAAAAAACAAAAAATATAGAAATTTTAAGAAAATCACAAAAATAGAAAAATCGAAAAATACAGAAGTTTTAAGAACTAGAGAATTTTAGGGGAAAAAAAGAGACTTAAGTAGTTTAGGGGCTTAATTTTAGGATTAGTGTTCATTTTGCTTTTTTATTTTTATTTATATTAAAAAAAAAAACAAGAAAGGTGAACAGATCAAATTAGGTTTAAACTTAGTTCATGGATTAAATAAAAGGGCCAAAGGCCCTTATCTCGACCCACATGAGCTAGCTCGAGCGTATCCATACATGCTATACTTGCAAGGGCTAGAATTTTCTTACCCTTTCCAGTTTTTTTCCCCAAATTCATGCCATTTCCCTAATAATTTCTCTTAGAAAAACAACTTGGTGGCTCATTTTTTAGTCACCTTTTCAAGTATTTACTATATAATTCTATCCAAATTAATGATGGAATCCTTTAGTATGCCTAGGCTATTTTGCATTTGAACCACGACTTTATCCAAAAATATTCATTTATTAGGTCAAATTTGGGATCAAAAATTGAAAAAATTTTAAACGCGCAACTTTGACCTGAGCTCAATCCAAGTTCCATTGATGCAATTCAAAGCTTTTAAATGGAATTTTAAGCAGAAGTGTTTGTCTAGGGATTTCATTTAACTTGTAATTTCAATTGAAATCGAAGAAAATCGGATCAAATATTCAAGACCATTAATTTTCGATTTCAAATTTAATGATGATTTTAGACTTTCCCGAACTTTTTTAAGCTAGGAACAATATAAAAAGGACTCAAGGATTACATTTAAAAGAAAAAAGTAAACTTCAAAACACTTTCTAAATGCAATAATCGAAGCTTTCTCTCTCTAAAGTTTCAACTAGTTTTCTCTCTCTAAAATCCACTACTTTCGATGATTGTCGATGTAAACCAACACCACTATAGGCTTGAACACTCTCGAAAACCCCTGCTCACATCACTCATTCAACTTTAGCAATTACTCTGAGCAACAAACATCACTACCCATCTTGGCCAAACTTCGATAACCATCCAAACCACCACCAAACGAGTCAGCGGCATTCCCAAGCCCCCATTTCCTAATCCAAATCACACAAATTAGAAGTTTCTCATTAGTTTTAGAGCATAAAACTTGTTGGAGTGACCCTATCACCTTCCTCTTCTTCCTCTCTCTCTCTCTCTCTCTCTCTCTCTCTCTCTCTCTCTCTCTCTCTCTCTCTCTCTCTCTCTCTCTCTCTCTCTCTCTCTCTCTCTCTCTCTCTCTAACTTATGAAAGTATGGCTTGTGTGACCCGACTTGACTACTCCATGCCTAGTCCGATCCACACGCCCAAGCCCAAGTCTAGTCTTCCCTTGTATCTTAATTTAGTTTTTTTTTTTAATTTTTTTTTTGAAAATTCTTGTAATTGTAAAAAAATAAAAATAAATAAAAAAGGAAAAGGGAAAAAGAAAGAGAAGAAAAAAAAGGGAAAGAAAAGTCTTCCCTTGTGTATGTGTGTGTGTGTGTGTATGTTTATTTAAATAAAATCAAACCTACTTAAACATAAACTTGAAGTGTTTTTCTTTTCAAATTAAAACTAACCCAACATAGTAAAATTTTACAAAAAGAAAAAAAAGAATTACGTACATCTGATCTCATGGATATGTAAGTACCTATAGGGTGATGTAAATTATGAAAAAAATTAGTTTTTCAATTTAGTAAAAAACGAAAAAACCTTAAATTTTCCAATTTAGTTTCATTTATCTAATTTAATACAATATAATCCAATTCATTAGCTGATAATTAAATTTCATCTTTTAAAAGGGTGATTTTCAAAGGAAAATCTAAATTTGGAAAGTTAGTAGTGGTACCTATAAGGGTTTAAAAGAGTAAGCCCTGGACTGCATCTTCTAGTTTTCATAAACCATTTTTTAGAAATTGGTTTTTGCAAGTGGATTAGTGGCTAGGTTAAATTAGTTCACTTAATTGATTTAACCTAATCCTGTTTTTCCTGACTCCAATCGAATATTGACTCTAAATATTTTCAAAACATGTTTAAAAACTTAGATTTTCCTTAATTCTTTGTTGATAGTTAATATTCAATAGGTAGGATTTAATATTGACTAGGTTAAGGGAAATTAATCAAATTGAAAAAAAAATCAAGCTAGACATATAATTTTAAAGCTCGAACTAAGCAAGGAAAGTGATCAAATACCTTGAATCTAGAACTAAATGTGCTCGGTTTTGACTACCTTCATTGCACGATTTGAAAAGGAATTTTTTTTTGTAATCGGTTAGTCAAATACGATTATGGGAGTTCAAACTTACTAAATGAGGTGATTGGAAGCTTTGAATTTGCAAATGGTAGCTTGAATCAAGTAGAATGAATTGAAAGAAAGTCCAAACATCTAAGCTGATTTCTGATTTTCAAGCTTCATTTTCAACCCACAAAAGATTGTATTAGGATGTTTTTGCAGTACCGATGCATAGTCTTCCAAGTGGAGAACAAGAAACATTAATCTATTGGTGAATTCACTAATGGAAAATGCACAAAAAATGAGGCTAAAGTAGGGGGTAAGGACTGGCTTTACTAGGGAAAAGGAGGGAAAGGAAAGAGGGGGGTGGAAAGAGAGAGAAAGAGGGTGCTGATGTGGTGCCAATGTGGTGCCATGTCAACGTAAGGTCGAATGACATTGTGTCACGTGTCGGAAATGTGTCTAAGGCTAATGTGTCATGTGCCACGTATCAAATACGTAACACGATACATATCAAGGAATGTTGATATGGTGCTACGTTAGCTTACGTTCACATTCAAATGATGCTACATGTCAGCAATGGATACATAGCCCAATAACAAGCTAACACATGGCAAGTAGGGTCTTAGAAAGAAAAACAAAGGTACTTTGTTAAAGTGCAAGTGTATTACCAATAGGCTGCTAGCCGATGCTATAACGACCCAACAGTATCGTTGTCGTGATAGGTCGCCGTGTACCGTTTAAAGGTCTATTATCAACTCCCTTGCTGATCATAGGCCTTTCATACGACACACAAGGCTACTTCCACTCTACGTTGCCACTAGGCCCATAGACAAGTAATATAGAGCAATTTAACTAAAATTACTTCTATGTTATAAATTAACTAATTGTATGGGCTCGTAAGACCCACACCAAAACAATATTACAAATAAATGCAGTTCATAATGGAACTGCATAAAATTTAAGTTATGCATAAATATATAAAAGTATCTAAATATCTATAATCTATTACAAAATGTCCTCTTCGCTCTCTGATCGCTCCAACCCATCTCTACCAGAGACTTACCACGGGCATGCCTCGGCCTGGATTGACGAAGAGGTTCTCCTGCACCAACAAAAATCTATAGGGGTGTAAGCTTACGCTTAGTAAGATAAATGGCCTCATCAGTACCACACGACAGTAATTTATTAAATGCACAATCATATGAATGCATGAACAAACAGTATGCCGACAACGCATGCAGTGACCTAAGAACTGCATAAGACTCAGAATTTCGCCCCTTGAAGTCGGGGTTTGGAGATAATTAACCGACCCAAACCAAAATCTAGGTTCTAGACCTTGGGTTTTATTTCATTTGTACTATCGTGCTCATTCCAAAACAAAATTCTACATATATATATATATATATATATATATATACTTCCTTTACCAAAATCAAATCGTATCCTTTAAAAATCCCAAGTCTAGCGGTGTAGTGGCCCCCACAGTCCATAAACACACCCCCTAAGCAGAAGCCACAATACTCAGCCCCTCACCAACGATTGGCGTCTCCTAGTGCCTACTAAGCTCATCAACTTAAGACAAAGACTCAATATATATGATGGCATAGCTAGTGCCCAATCCTGCAGGAAACTTGTATTCCTGTGAGTCCCTTCCCATCTTCTGCGTGAAGCGGCAGTCGGTGTTACCCCTATGCAATATGAGGAATGCATGATTCATTTTGAGTTCTTAATCATATAAGTGATTAACTTGATTTTTAAGGTGATCAACCAATTTCATTCCATACAATTCACATATATATATATTCATACAAACAATTACCATTATTATATATAATTAACAAATCATCACATTCATCCATAAATTCATACACATGCATCTCCCATATCCCACAAGCATCCAAATTTATAAATATAAGATTAGGTGCATCTACTTTACAAGCACAATCAAGTAAAGAGTCATCGGGAATTTACTCGCTCTGCCATGTGGTTCAATCAAAGTAATCTGGAGGCAAGTCGTCTCCGTAAACAGTCTCCCCTAGTCATTGAAATAATGTTTATAAGGAATTAAAGCAAACTTAAGAAACTATGTAAATTTTCCTTAAATTATATTCTTAACTAGTTTTTGTAATTTTTTCTGGTTTTTACCTAAAGTTCAATCGCGTATAACTTTTTCGTTTTAAATCCGATTTTTATGATCTTATAGTCAATCTTCATCGTTTTCAAGTTTACTTTAATGTGGTAAGGTTATATTTTCGAAATGAGGTATACAATTCTGTCCATGGGTCAAAACAATAGCGTTCCTCATGCGTTAGAGTGTTTTTGGGCCTTGTTTGGTAAATGGGCTTTTGATAACTTGAGGAATCCTTTGGGCTTGGTCTTTAGATTTTATCCTAAGCTTCAAATACTCCTTGAGATGAGATTTACAACTTTGATTTATATTCCTAAGGCTAACAACCATTTTTTGGGCCCTTTAATGGGCTTAAGTTGTCAAATGGGATTGTTTTTTGTTCAAACTAAAGTTAATGACTTTGGTGGGCTTATGGGACCTTAGGTGGATTTCTTATGGGCTTCAAAACAACCTCTCTTGGTACTTTAAGGTGCTGATCAGATTTTTATTGAAGGCCCATCTTAGAGTTCTAGGCTTGCTTTGGGAGTTTTAAGCTTAGTTTTGAGTTTTAGACTTTATATGCTTACTATACTTGCTTTAGTTAATCTTTTCACTTTGTTCTTTCACTTTTATCATATTTTTAGGCTTCATTCTCCCACGTTCTAGATCTGTTCATGATGGTTCTAAGGGGTCCTTACTTGGTTTTTCAACTTGTTTCATCATTTCCTTAAGTTTAGGTGGTAGATTATGCACTTAACTACTTGTGTATAAATCTCAACTTAAGTTTCCTTCCATCAAATGATCCTTTAACTCATGTTCCACATAAAGAAATAAAATATCTTATACTTAATACAACTCCCATATCATAGCTCATGTCATACAAAGTTGGTTTCTTCATAAAACTTCATGTGATGGATTTTTCCTTAACTTAAGTCTAGATTTGAGCATAGTTAACTTAATGGAAACAAAATCAACATTCAAATGACTATGGAACCCTCACGTCCAGCGTACTTATCCTCCATTAAAGTTCTCATTTCAAGATTTTCTTAGCTTAAAATCTTCCATTCAAAGCATTAAACAAATGTCTTCACAAAACACCAACTTTACATGCTCATATTTCAACTTCATGTAAGGGTTTTATGGTTTGTTTCTTAAAACGATTTTTGGTGTTCTAACAACTTAAATCCTACTCATATCTTCAAGAAATCCAAGTCTCTTAACATAAATACTAATCCACACATCACAAGAAATACTTTCTCATCCTTAACGTAAAGTTTGGTGGTTGTGCACTAAGGTTCCACTTAAGCCTTTAACTTTGCTTCCTCCTTTTTCTCCCTTTTGAAACCCGAATCTTTTGTTCTTTTGGTATGCAGTTTATGGAAGATTCTAATGGTCTTAAAAGGTCTTAAATGGTGAAAGAAAATGATACAAGAACAAGGGAAAATAATGCCGTGGGTGAAGCTTCAAAATGGAAAATTTTGATTTTGTGGGGCAAGGTTGTTTCCCCTTTTTATGTTTGTTTCAAAAGAGAGAAAGATGAAGTGAAAGTGAAATTGAAAGGGAGAGAAATGGTGGAGAGTGTGGCCAGTTGGAAATGGAGAGGGTAGGAGTGTTTAAATGTTTTGAAAGTATTGTCTTGTCGCTTACATAAAGTCAACAATTGCAACTCTTGATGATGTAAGCATTAAGAAGTGAATAGTGATGTGTAAGAAGAAGTAATTGATGGGTGAATGACAAGTGCATGGCCCCCCTTTCTCCCCTTTTTAGATTTGCCATTGGAAGTCTTTTTATGCCATGGAGTGGTCTTGTCTCCTTTATCGAAGTTAAGCTTATGAATTTTTGTGAAAAATTGTTCATATGTAGTATAAGTGAAGAAGTGATAAAGAAATTGTCTTATCACTAGATTTTGATAAGTTATCAATTGATAAATGATTCCAACTCTCAATTGATAAGTTATCTAAGGTGATTGGTTGGTCTACTTATTTATGTGTAAGGCTTATACATGAAGATAAGGGCATAACCTTATAGAAAATTGTTTTAGGATTTTTATCTTACATTGTTTTGTAATTTATGATTTGATTTTTGTAGAATTGTGAAATTTTCTAAAGTTGAATGAAATTATTCAAATTAAATTATCGATTAATTATTTAGGGTTAAAATTCCTTAATGGTTTTAAGGTTTAGGGTTTTAAGTAGCTTCAGAGCTCGTAGTTCTTCAAGCTCGGGTTTTATTGACAATTGGCTTTTGAATTGTAAAAATTTAATTCGTTTGTAAATATAAACTTAAGTTTTTAGTTTAGTTGATCTTTAGGAACGTTCGGAAGGTACTCTTAATCGAGTCTTAGGCCCACTAAAAGTAGGGTTTACAGATGCCATGCCCATTTGTGCAATTAAATTGCACATATGGATTAGGTAGGCTTGAGTTAGATTTAAACATAAGTCTAAGACTAACACTAACACTAACTTAGGTGAATGGGCGAAGAGCTCTTTAAGCTGGCTAAGACCTAAAAGTACAAATTGAAACTTGGTAGTGCTCCCATTAAGTTAACTAACTTAGGTGAACGGGCGAAGCATTCTTGAGCTGGCTAAGACCCAAAAGGACAAATATGAAGCTTAGTCATGCTCTTCTAAGCTGACTAACCTAGGTAAGTGGGCGAAGTGCTTCTTGAGCTAGTTAAGACCCAAAATAACAAAAAAAGGGTAAGTACCTTGTGGGCTAGCTAAGAACCCTAAGAGAGTTAAGTCAAAGTGCTATGAATCAACTGGAACACCATAAGGTTGTTAAGAAGAAGGAAACTATCCCAAATGCTGGTCACTATCTTAAGAGATAAAGCTTTGACGCAAATGCAATGTTTGAAACTAATATGCTAACATTGTATAGAAGTATTTACTTAGTTTTGCTGATACTACCCAAACTGTCAAACCTTTCTTTGAAAAAATCCTATCAAAACTAGCTAAATCATTCATTGAAATGGGTTTAACTCTTAATTTCTCTTATTAACCTAACCAATCTTGACACGGAACCTAAAACTCCATCGGCCCTTTTTAGAAGTCATAAAAATTAGCCCAATACAGAATGCCATCCATTGTTTCTATTCATCGATCGATTGTCTTTTAGATTTTTCTAAACTGAATCCTTTATTCCTGACTAGTAAATATCTACCATGAAGTATTTGCCCATTTGAATTTCTTTCCCTAAAAAAAAAAGACAATAAAACTCCCTATCTAGGAGGGTCAACCCATAATAAAGTATTTTAAAGAATTTTGTTAATTACCAATATACTAATCTTACTTTCATCTTTTCTCATGTTTTTAATGTATGGATTTATTTAAAAGGAGTAAGGGAATTGAACCTTTTGATGGAGCATGAAAAACAGTAGAGGTGATTCTAACATTGACAACTGCTAATGATACCAACTTTGCTTGTAGAAGATGAAAATTAAACCATAGAACATTTAAGATCATTGGTATTTTCGTGTTCTGAGTAAAAGTTTCCATTGACTTTCATGGGTAATATAAGTTTATAACGTCAGTATTTATAGAGTCTCTCAATTTTGGACCACCTATCTAAGACAAAATTAAAGCCCCTCCCAATAACACTTGCTTCATGATATAAAGGGTCCCCATAATTGGGAGTAAATTTTTTTTCTGAAGTCTTATGTATAGGGGAGAGCTTTTCACAACACCATATCACCCGCTTTGAAGTTCTAAAGCCATACCCTTTTGTTAAAAGCTTAAGCCATTCTATGTTGGTAATATTGATTATGACACAAGGCTTTCAATCTTTTCTCATCAATTAAATTTAACTACTTGATGCATTTCTTTACCCAATTAACCTCATCTACCTAAGTTTCTAATAATACTCTAAGAAACGGGATCTCAACTTCCATTGGTAACATTACTTTAGTTCCATATATTAAAGAATAGGGCATTATCCTTATCGATGTTCTGATGGAAGTCCAATAAGTTATGAGAGTAAATAGCAACATCTCATGCCAATCTTTGTATGTAACAGCCATCTTTTCAATTATCCTTTTGATATTTTTGTTCGCTACTTCGATGACCCCATTCATCTAGGGTCGGTAAGGTATAGAGTTTTCTATAGATGATCTTGAATTGTCAACATGATTCTAACATAAACTTATTGTTGAGTTTTGTACTATTGTCGACGATGATTGTTTCAAAGCCCCATATTGAACCAAGGTATCCTTCTTGATAAACTTGACTATTACCCCTTTAGTAACACTTGAATATGATAAGGCCTCAACCTACTTACTAAAGTAATCAATAGCGACTAATATGAAGTAATGCCCATTGGATGCCTTTAGAGTAATTGGACCAAGAATGTCTATACCCTACATTGAAAATAGCTATGGCATAGAGAGTGAGTGGAATTCTTGAGGTGAGGCATTAATCTTGTTTGCACAAACTTAACATAAGTGAAAATGCCTAACATGTTTGAGGTAATCGCTTTCCATTATTGACCAGTAATATCCCAACCTTGTAATTTTCTTGGTGAACATGTAACCGTTTATATGGGACCTATATACTCCTTCATATATTTCTTTCATCAAAACCTCAACCTCTTTGTCATCCATATACCTTAGAAGCATACCATCAAAAGATCGTTGGTATAAGGTAGACTGGCTCACTAGGAACTGAGTAACCAATCTCCTGATTGTCTTTCTATCTTTTTTCTCAACTTCATTAGGGTACGTACCTTATTGTAAGAACAATTTAATATTATGACACTAAGGCTTTTTGTCATGTGTACCTTCAATTGCTAGATAGAAGGTAGGTTTTTCTTTAACTTCAATTGTGAGCGGTTGGATTTCGACTCTACTAGATACTTAGATCATGGATGCTAAAGTGGCTAATGCATCAACAAATTCATTTTAAGTCCTTAGTATGTGAGTAAAAGTGATTTCTTCAAACTTCTCCATTAATTTAGTACGTACCGTTCAGTATTGTGAAATGAGCAGAGCTGGTATAGCATAAGGGCTCATGCTCTCCTTTACATATCCCTACTCAATAAGTTCATCCACCTATCTTTTCGGCTCGACAACTTACTCAGGGTTCATCCTGTATGCAGGTCGATTTGGCAGGGCGACACCTGGCTGCAGATCAATAAATGCTCTATGCCTCGGACTGGTAACAGTCGTTTAGGCAATTCTTTTGGAAATAGATCGGAGAACTCATTTAGCAATCTTCGAATTTCTTCTAAGGCATTTGTTAATTCCCTCATCTCCATCAATCTTCTAACCAACAAGAACATGGGTTCATCATCCTTCTCAGTAGATCAGAGCTCTCTTCGGCTCAAAACTAAGGCTTTCTTCTTATTAGCCCAGGTAAGCTAATTGTGGATTTCATTTACTTGGGATAGGGTTAAGGGTTGCAACACAATCTTCTTTCCATCCTTGATAAGGACATTGATGTTCTTATACCCGTCATGAGTCACACATCGGCCAAACAACTAAGGTTGTCTAAGCAGCAGATGTAAAGCTCCCATAGGGATGACATCGCATACTACTTCATCCTTGTATATGTTCGCAATACTGAACAGTACGGTCACTTGTTCAGTTACATGCAAAGCTCCCTTATCATGAAGCTAGTGCAACTTATAGGGTCAAGGATCCTTTAAGGTCGGCAGACCTAACCTCTGCATAAAGGAATATGCAATGATATTAGTACAACTTCCTCTATCTACAATGATGGTGCATAGTTAGCCTCCAATGGTACACTTGGTGTAGAACAGATTCTCTCTCTGGTCCTTCTCAGAGTTTGGCAGGAAACTCAAGACTCGCCTTAAGACTAGGGTCGTTACTTCTCCCTGGTTAGCATCAACATAAGTCTCCTCTTCCTCTTCCACTTTAGGTTCTCTAACATTCTTTTCTTCTTCGGGGTCACTCTCATTGGTACTATCCACCACATCTTCTCGGAGTATCATGATACGCCAGTTTGGACATTCAACAACCATATGTTCAAAGCTTAAGCATTTAAAACACTTCACCTCGCTGGTCTTCCATCCGGATGGCTAGCCTTTCTCATAAGTTCTCGGGGTCAACCTAAGCTCAGGTCGACTTGACTATTTTGCTCGGCCAAACTAGTTTACTCGGTGTTCATCAAGTTGGTCATTCCTTTCCTCGGCTTGGTATAGCCTCATTGGCTTAGCTTGAACAGTTCAACGGAATATAGGAACTCGGGAGGATGTTTGCCCAAGTCAACATAGAACATTCCTCCTCTGCCTTTTGACCTTCTATGCAATTTTGATGGCCTTATCTAAGATATAAAATTTCTATACTTCTACGATATTACGAATCTCATACTTGAGCCCAAAAATAAACCTTAATATTATATGGGCCTCTAGTTCTTCCACGTTAGCTTTAATCATAAGTATCTAAAATTCTCTAATATAGTCATCGATAGGTTGGCTCCTTAGCAAAGCTCCTACAACTTGGCAAACATATCTTGTAGGTACGTTTCGGGCACAAATCTACCCTTCAACAACTTTTTCATCTCATCCCAAGTCCAACACCTTGTCTCCTATCTTTAGGTTTGGTGACATTCAAATTCTTCCACTACATGGTGGTGTATCCAGTAAATTCAAACACAACAAGTTGGACCTTGGCCACATCCTCATACTCATAATACTTAAATACTTTCTTAACCTTCTCTTTCCACTCGAAGTATTAATCTGCATCTCTACTTCCACCGAAGGATAGGATTTGCACTCTAACATCGTCTAGCCCTCGAGGAACTTGGCATCCCTATCCCTGCATTTGGTAATAATTAACTTCTTTTTCACCAAACTTTGTGACATCTACCTCCTCGTCATCTTCCCCAACCTCCTCTAACTCCAGTCTTTGTCTAATGGCTCCTCCAGCTTGAGGGGGTCGAATTAGGTGATTGGTTCAATTGCTTTGGACATAGTGTCTCTTAAGGGTGCCATCCTATAGGTTTTGTTGTTGTACACCTTAGGGTTGTTGCCAATTAATTTGCATTGTGGTGACTAAACTCTCAATAATGTTTGTAAGTCTATCAAGCTTGTCAACGAATCCTAGGGTGTTAGTACTATTGTAACCACAACTAGGTTGAACAGAACTACCTTAGTCACCAATAACTCCTTAAACACTTGAATCTGACATAGCATAATACCTTTTCGAATAGATTAACAAACTGCTAACAAACTTGCTCTATTGTCACAATGGAAAACAGAGTATCAATGAAATCACACTTACGAACACACACAACACACTGTAGTAGCTACAAAAGGAATATAGTAGCCACAAACAATGAGGCAAACAAAAACTCCATTGTAACTTCACACTCCTTCACGGAACTGTACTTTAATACCAGTAAAGTTGATGCGTCTCTAGGGTCATACATTCGAAGAAGCACCACAACAAATGAATAAAAAAGGAAACAAAAAAGAAACTAGCAAAGTTCAAGCAGCTACCAAATGAATATGACTCACTACTCAATCCTATTCGGCATACAACCCGCCAAATATCACATATTGGTTTGAATTGAAGGGTCACTCGTCATTACTCCTTACTAAAGGGAATAGATAAGAGTTGAATAATAACGAGAATACTAAAGTTGCTCTAGTGGGTAAATCTATATTGAAAGTTAAATGTGTACGTATAAGGAAAGTGGGGGTTTATATACTTGCCCACTAGGGTTATTTTATACGTATGAAAAGATAAAAAGGTATTTTACAATTACATTACATTAATCATACTAAAAAGGGGTAAAAAGGATAAAGAATATCGAGTATAGAAAAGAAAGAATCATTCTGGAACGTTGTGTCAGAAGGCACATGTCACTTGATGGCTATACATCAAGAGTATGATATATAGGCAAAAACAAGAAATGCTAGGAGTCAGGGGTCAACCTGATCTGGATTAGGTCGGGAGCTAATCAACCTAGCAAAAAGGTTGGCTGTCTTGAAGTCAAACGCCAATGGGTTAAGTAGCTCAGCTCGACTCAGCTAGTTCTAAGCTGTCTCCTAGATTACGACCTCGCTATTGGGTAGGAGCATATTAGACATACATGAGGATTTGAGAGACAGGTCGGTAATAGGTCAGATCGGGATAAGAGTCCCCGTCTTAACTCTGACTTAAAACTAATATTTTCTATGCAAGCCTTTGAAGTCCTCTAACTTAGCTTCTTGTGATTGGTCTAGGCGGTTGATTCCTATCATGATCAATCAACATACTGAGCTGACCCCTTCTCAATACAGTAATCTAAGTACCAAATTAGGATACAACCATACCCACAGTGTTGAAGTTAAGCTTACAATTATCAGGAGTCGACCATTTGAGGCTAACTCGAACGTAAGTCGTCCTTGAGCCAACCCTTCTTCAATCCTAACAATTAGAGCTACTGAACCGCCGACGCCGACAAAACCTAATCAAGACTCACCCTTGCTTGACTTATAGTGTTATTGAGACCATAAAATGAACAAAATTACATGCGCTGTCCCTTTTTACATTTGTATTATCATTTCTAACAAAGGATATTCCTTTTGCACGAGTACATGCTTCCCTTGTAAATTATTCTCCTTTTTGCTTATCTAGTAGGGATACATTTCTATAATTTAGGACTTACCCTAATTAGGTACTATAAATACTTGCATATTATAATAACCGCAACATGAATATATAGAGAATACACTAAACTTTTACACCCTCTTGAGTTAAGTGTCCTTTTGCTTACTCTTAAGCTACTCTTATCTAACATATTGAGTGTGGACTAGTGGCAAGTGACCTTTGACCATACTTGTGCATCATCTCAAGTGTGACCTAAGCTTATGTGAGGCATTAGTGCATCATATCCATTGTCGATGCATGAGAACCCTTGTTAATCCTTGACTATCATTTACTTTTCAAGTCATCTCGTGACCTAAACCTACCCTTTAATTACGTGTAACATTAGGTTCATGTGATCATCTACGAATCCATATCATCTTGGTATCAAAACTTGGCTACGTTTGAAGCTGAATTCTGTTACTGTGTTCTTTGAGTGGTTTGTTATTGTTCTCATGTGTTAAAAGCTCTATTGTTAACATCAAAGTTTGGAAGTTGAGAGGTGTTATATGCTCTATTTTCCCTCGTTTCCCAATGCAAAAATAGAGTGTGATTATTTGTCTATTCACTGTGTAGTTGTCATAGTAATGGGAGTAATAATTGTTCTGTTGTTGTCATTTATGGAAAGAACTTCAAGTGGTAATTTTAGACATTAATTTTGTAGGGTAACCAACAATGTCAAATTCAAGAATTCAAGAAACTCTAGTGTCTAGCCTGGTTTTTCACCCTCCCGGTTCTTTTTATAAAATTAGGTTTTCTTTAAACCGATCAATACTAAACCCTACCCATTTAATATTGACCCTCGACTAGGGTTTAAAGAAGATTAGTTTTTCCGACTTGAAAAAATTTAGAGTCGCCACCTAACTGGAGTTGGGAAAAAGGGTTAAGTTATGACCAATTAGTGGATTGGTTATAACTTAGCTATCGTTCTATCGATTAAAAAAACAATTTGTAAAACGGCTTTTTTTAAAACCAAAGATTTAGGTCCGAGGGCTAATTTATTAAACCCTAAACGGGTACAACTTTTTAACTTTCCAAATTTAACTTCTCTTTTCAAATATACCATTTTTAATTTCTAAAAACATCTAATTATGATATAAGCGACTAAATTGATTAATTTACATAAATATCTAAAAATGGAAAAAATAAACTTTTCATATTTTAAGTCGCCTTGTACTTACGTACGGGTGCCTACGTACCTGCTATTCGGGATCAGACGTACGTAGTTCTTTTAGTGAAAACATAGCAAGTTAATTGGTTTTAACTTTGGAAAAACTATCGGGTTACGTTTTTACCCATTTTAAGTTGATTTGAGAAAAGATTATAAGGGGTTCTAAATTGGATTTTATTTTTGGAAATTCTAAATGATTCTAATTTGAAAATTTATTTATTTATTTTTAGAAAACTCAATTTTTGTAAGTGTCAAAACGATTTTTTTTTACTAACCTATTTATTTATTTTTATTATATTACCTCATTTATTTTATACTTAATCTATCTATTTCAATTAAAATAAATAAATAAACTACTTCCTTTCTTTCTTTTTTTCTCTTTTTGTTTTTTTATTCTCCTTCTTTTTTTCATTCTTTTTTTTTCTTCTCTCATTTATAACATTTACAAATAAACAAATAAATAAAATTAAAAAGAAAAAAAAAGGTCGACTTGGAGCCAACTCACTTCGGCTTGGATTGGCTCACTCGGTCGGCTCACTCGGTCAGCTCACTTCAGCTCAAGTCGGCTCACTTTGACTCAAATAGGCTTACTTCGACTTGGATTAGCTCACTTTGATGGTGGTGGTTTTCATTAACCAACACCGTAGGGAATACTATCCTAAAGAGAGAGGAACCATACTAAAGAGAGGAAACTTCGATTTTTATTTTTGTAAAGTGTTTCGAAGTTTTCGTTGTGTTTTGAAAATGAAGAGTAAACCCCTATTTATAGGTGTCATAGTCATGTTAAGGATGGAAAAAATTAAATGTAATATGATTTTCTTCCAATTTTGGATTGGATAAACCTGAACAATATGTGGTGCCAAATACATAGCTACACGTATATGAATATGCTGGAGTGTGTCAGAATATGTCTACCATACTTAGAAGTGAGTTAGCAAATGACGTGGCGATGACGTAGCCCGTGACGTGGCGATGAGAAAATAAAAAACATTTTACACCTTCCATGGATATAACCTAGGATCTTTAAGTCATATGCAATATTAAGTCTAAATGCTTATCCAGCTGAGCTATTGGTTTTTCTTTATACATAGATGTAATTAATTGCACATATAAACCAAGTTAGCCTAAGCTAAATTCAAATCTAAGCCTAGACCCAACAGCCTTTTATTTAAAACTATTGAAAATGAAATTAAAATTATATTCTATTTAAACAACCTAAAAATTTATTATTTTCTAAATACCCTATTTTATTTTGTGACTTTTCAAATTTCTCTTTTTTTTTATTTTTTCTAAATTTCTTATTTTTTGTACTTTTTCCTATATTCCTATTTTTTTATATATTTTTCTAAAATTCCTATTTTTTCTAAATTTCTTCATTTTAGGGGGCTTTATTTAATTTTCTATTTTTTTGAACTTTTTCTGATTTAGGACCCTATAACCTAATTTGAAAAATAAAAGGGGGGCAAAAATTAGGTGTCTACATCTAAGAAACCAAGAAAGTGGTATTCAACATGGCTAAAGGCAAGAAGGAAGCTTCATACCTCAATCGGTGGGTAACCACTTAGATAAGCTTACCAACTTTGTAACCAATTTGGTAACTGTTATCCAAGAAGATAGATAAGCAACTAGAAATAACCCTAATAGAGGACGTGAGCAGCAAAAGCGAGGCAATGGTCAGTTTGGCCGATTTAATGCCTCAGCTTGACCACCCCAAGCTGAAGGAATAGGTAGGGATGCCAACAAAGGCTAGCCCTTAAAGAAATTAAGGAAAAAGAGGAGGGAAATGACGAAGCAAAAGAGTACTACGAACCTAAAGAAAGAAACGTACGATCTCTTAGAGTTGAAGGGTTAAGGATGCATATTTTAAGTTTTTTTGAGAGTGGTGATGTTGAAGACTACCTAAATTAGGTAGATGAAATTGAAAAGCAGTTTAAATGCCACAACATGCCTGATAATGCAAAGGATAGGCTTATTATGTTGGAGTTCACTGGTTATGCAGCCTTATGGTGGAAGAACTTGCAAGTCACCCAAAGAAGGGAAGGAGAACAAGAGATTAGGAGTTAGGATGAAATGAAGAGGGTTATGCGAAAAAGGTTTGTGCTGAGCTATTATTTGTAGGATGCCTTTAAAAAACTAGAAGAGCTAAGGCAAGGAAGGTTAAGTGTAGTCACTTTTGTTAAGGAATTCTAAATGTTAATGATCTGATGTGAAGTCATAGAGCTAGAGGATCAAACTATATCTCAATTCATCGACTGATTAAAGTATGAGATTGGGGATGTCTTGGAACCCCTGGATATTAAAATGCTTGATGATGTAATCCGAGCCACCTAAAGGATAGAAAGGTGCCAAATAAGAAGGTTCCGACCACCCATCAACTAACTTAGCAATAACTAATCTATTTCGAGCAAACCTAGATGAACAGAACCAAATAAGGTCACTGAGACTTGACCTGCTCCAACTAACTGAGTAGAGGAAAAGGAACCCCTAAGGAAGTTTGAGAAAGACTAAAATTCAAGTAAGAAGACGAGTGAGATAAAGTGTTTCAAATGCCAAAGATTTGGATACATGGTCGCTCGGTGTTCAAACAGATGAACAATGGTAATCTAAGGCAAGGTGCCAACGATTAAGGTCAACAGTACTGATAAGGAAGTAAAGGAGCTGAAAGAGGACGAATAGACTCAATTGTCCGAAGAGAAAGTTATCTATAGTGAGGAAGGCAACTTTATGCTAACTGCTCTAGTGTTGAGAAGAACGATGAGCATTATTCATCTACCTAAAGACGAATAGAGGGAAAATCTCTTTCATATCAAATATAAGGTGAATGAGTCTCTATGTGCACTGATTGTTGACAGTGGAAGTTACACCAATGCAGCCTCTGCATTTATGGTCCAGCAATTGAAATTGTCGACTAAGCCCCATCTAAAACCTTATAAGCTTCATTGGCTTACTGATAAAGGCACCCTACAAGCGAGCAAATAGGTATCTATACCAATCTATATTAGCAAATGTCAAAACGAAGTGAACTATGAGGTACTGCCTATAAGTGCGTCCTACATTCTACTTAGATGACTATAGATGTTCGATCGAGCTATAGTATCTGACAAAAGGAGGAATACATGTTCTATAGAGCATGAAGGCAAGAGGATGAAATTGAGTCCTATGACTGCCGAGTAGGTAAAGGTTGTGCAGTCCCAACTTACCCAAACCCTAAAGAAAGAGGTTTTGATAATGACTCAAGATGAACTGAAAAGAGAAATAGAGCTCAAAGGACTGACCTATTTATTAGTTTGAAGGTTATTGGATATGAGGTTTGAGGAGAGGGAGCAGTCTGCCAAGGTGAAGACATTATTGGAAGAGTTCCCTAATCTATTCCTAGAAGAGCCACTAGAAGGTCTGCCTCCCATCCAAAGCATTAGACATAAAATTAACTTACAGCTAGGAGCCGTACTATTAAACAAGCCTACCTATAGGCTGAATCTTGAATAAGTTGTAGAGCTATAAAAGCAAGTAAATGAGCTGATGAGGAGGGGGTATGTATGTAAGTCCCTTAATCCTTGCATAATGTCGGCTTTGTTAGTGCCAAAGAAAGATGGTTCTTGGAGGATGTATATAGATAGCCGAGCAATCAATTAAATCACCATTAAGTATAGGTATCCTACACCTAGGTTTATGACATGCTAGACGAATTAAGCGAAGCAAGAGTGTTCCCTAAGATCAACCTCAAATCTAGATACCATCAAATTCGAATGCACAAAGGTGATGAGTAGAAGACCGCATTCAAAATGTACCATGGATTATATGAATGGCTTGTAATGCCATTTGGACTGTCGAACTTGCTAAGTACATTTATACGCTTGATTAATCATGTCAAGGCTTATTAAGGAAGTTTGTTGTAGTTTATTTTGACGACATCTTTGTGTATAATCCTAACCTAGAGACTCACCAAAAACATCTCTGAAGCGTCTTTGCAAAACTTCTAACTGAACAACTCTATACCAATCTAAAGAAGTGTGACTTTTGCCGATCCAAGGTAATCTTCTTAGGATTCGTTGTAAGTGGTAGTAGCATATGAGTTGATGAAGCGAAGATTAGAGCAATCATCGAATAGCCAATTCTGACCACTTTAATTGACGTGAGGAGTTTTTATGGCCTAGCATCATTCTATCATAGATTGATAAAGAATTTCCATACGATTGTAGCTCACTCATCGAACTCTTAAAGAAGAATTTTGAATTCAAATAAGGAGAGAAGGAGCATAGGAGTTTTGAGGAAGTGAATGATAGGATGACAATGGCCCCTGTCTTAGCTTTACCGAGCTTTGACAAAGTGTTTAAAGTATAGTGTGATACATTCAGACTGAGCATAGGAATTGCACTCATGTAAGAAGGTCAACCTATTGCTTACTTCAACAATAAAATTTGAGGAGCTACACTCAACTATTCTGTTTATAACAAGGAGTTCTACACCTTAATCCCAGCCTTAATGGTATGGAAACACTATCTGTTACCTAAGGAATTTGTAATTTACGCCGATCATGAATCCTTGAGATATTTGAAGAGCCAACCCAAGAGTGTGGTTTATAGTAGGAAAATGGAATCCATACCCAAGAGTGACTTATATTAGGACTTTATCCTATTTCTTGAAGACGAGCTGTAAGTTAGGAACTTGCTAAAGAAGAATCTAACTTTAGACTAAAGGTTATAAACTTCGTCAAAAACTACATCAGAATATGGTTTGGTATTGGATATCCTTTACCACACCTAAAGTTCGACAATAGATCAGCTAGTAAATGTATATGAATTCCACACTTTTACCAGAATCAAAACATGAATCAAAAGTCACTTGAATAATAGTTCATACCATAACATTAGGTTAGAACCTAAGTTAGAACATCAGTCAGAAAATAGTTTGATGGAAAATGCAGAATATAAGAGCAATTAGGAATTGAAGACAATTGGTACTAGATATTGGATCATTGGGACTTAGAGAATAGATCAAAAAGTCACTTGATTAGACTTTTTTAAGAATTTATTGAAGTCAGAACATAGATTAGAAACTACTAGGCAACAATTTGTATCAAGTTAACACCTTTTTCAAAAGGTATCCTATTTTAACTAATATTTAATAAACACCTTAGAAAAACTTACCTAACACAATTGGAACTATACTTAAATGTCCACAATGAACACATATGTTATATAAATATACTTAAGACGTTATGTTAAATTTTAGAGATAATAAAGAAAGACGAGATGAGAACAACACACGAAGAGAATGAGCATCAATATCCAGGTAAGTAGGATTGATATTTCATCTCACTTTGAAGTATTGTTAAGAATACTTGGAGACCTTAGTATATATCTTGTTTATGGTTGTAAGTTAGTTGCTTATATGTATGCAATGTGTGTACTTGAATACTGTTGTGTTATTTAAGTACTGGATTGATATGTTGATTGCTTCATGATATTACATGCTTTAAACTATTTGAATTTTCTTGATCATCCCAAAAGTAACCTAACATAAACTCGACTTAACTATTAACCAGACTTACATCGCAACTCATTAGGGGAAATGATTAGGAAGTGTGGGCTAAACATGGATGCCTTCATTGAAGATAGCAGAAACGGTCCTCTTCCCACCCCAAGTCGAACTAAGTGACAAGAGAGGGGGTCACGGCCAAGTTGGGATTAGTGGTTCTAAGGTAGTCTCAGGAGGAGCATATTCTCCATTTTATAAGCCTTAGTTTGATTACCAAATTCGTCAGTATGCAGCATTAAACTACTCGAAACCTAGATTAAAGCAAGCGTAATTGTTTTTATCTTACAATGACCAATCAACTTTATGCGATGGCATTTGCTTGATCATTTATTGCATCTACCTAAACTTACTTGATAACCCTAATTGCTTTATATCAAATGTGTGCTACTGTCTTCGTCTCACTTACTGAATAAGTTGTCGCTTCATATCTCTATAGTTGTTTTATAGGTTTCCCTAGTAGATTCACCAGAAGGCTAGAGAACGAGGTTGGAGAGTGAGATTCAAGATTTACCTAACTAGATTTCTATTTGATTTATCAATTGTATTAATTTGTAAGAAAACTAATAGGGTCTCCTTAGGTGACCCCTAGTTTTTAGTCTAAGAAATTTATTCTACGCTCTACAAACTGATGGATTTTAGTGAAATTTTAGTTATAAAAATTATATTTCAAAATCTATTTTTAAATGTTATACCATAGGTTGATTCCTACCTGGTACGGAATGGGTGCTTTCAAGCAATGGAGTAATGAACGCCTTATGTAGGCTATATCTATGTTAGTAATTAAGGCAGTTAGCTTTTAGTGTAGGTTGATTTATACAATAAGATTGTTATGACTCTCTGGTTTGGGGTGTAACACTGACGCTCTATCGAGATGATGTATCTTCCTAATCGAACTACGAACAAGGCTACTTAGTTTTTCAATGATAAAGAATATGTATGCTGAAGATCCACATTTTGGTCCTATCTATGCTCGGTGTAAGGAAGGACGGACATTGGATGAATATCACAAGAAGGATGGATACTTATTCAAGAAGAGGAGGCTATGTATCACGACCTATTTCATGAGAGAATTACTTGTACGCAAGGTGCATGGAGGAGGATTGATATGACACTTTAGCCAACGCCGAACCCATGAGGTACTATCTTTAAGATTCTTTTGGTCGAGAATGATGAGAGATGTGCAATACATATTGGAAAAGTGTACGACCTACCAAAAAGCAAAGAGCCAAGCTAAGCAAGGACATTATCTACCCTTACCCGTCCCAACCAAACCATGGTCCAAGATAAGTATAGACTTCACATTAGGATTGCCATAAACGTCCCAAGGGAAGGACTCCATCATGGTGGTTGTGGATTGATTTAGCAAGATGGCACATTTCATACCCTATTCCAAAATTAACGATGCTTCAGCTGTCTCTTTTCTTTTCTTATAGGAAGTATTCAATCTTCACAAAGTTCCTAAAACCATTGTCTCAAACCAAAACCTAAAGTTCATGAGCCACTTCTGGAAGACGTTATGGAGGTGAATGGGAACTAAGCTATTGTACAATACGTTTTTTATAGGAATCAACCTCCTAGACCAATCACAAGAAGCTGAGCTAGAAGACTTCAAGGGATTGCACAGAAAATACTAGCTTTAAGACATAGCCAAGAAAGGGACTCCTATCCCGATTTGACCTCCTGCCAACTTGTCTCTTAGATCCTCACGTGTATCTAACATGCTCCTACCTAACAGCGAAGTCTTAATCCAAAAGACAGCCTAGAACTAGCCAAGCCAAGTTACCTACATGAACCATTAATGTCTAACTTTAAGACAGTTGACCTTTTTGCCAGGCTAATTAGCTCCCAACCTAATCCAAATCAGGTCAGCCCCTGACTTCCAATATTTCCTGTTTTTGGCTATATATTCCGGTACTTCTTATATCTGCCTATATATCATACTCTTGACGTACAGCCATCAAGTGACATGTACCTTCTAACACAACATTCTAAAATGATTCTTTCTTTTCCATACTCGATATTCTTTGCCTTTTTTACCCCTTTTTAGTATGATTAATGTAACGTAATTATAAATACCCTTTTGTCTTTTCATACTTATAAAATAACCCTAGTGGACAAGTATATAAACCCCTACTTTCCTTGTACGCACACATTCAACTTTCCATACAAATTTACTTACTGGAGTAACCTTAGTGTTCTCGTTATCATTTAACTCTTATCTATTCCCTTTAACAAGAAATAGTGGCGAGTAACCCTTCAATTCGAACCAGTATGTCATATTCAGCGAGTTGTAAGCCGAGTAGGATCGAGTGGTAAGTCATATCCATTTGGTAGCTGCTCGAAATTTGCTAGTTTCTTCTCTATTTCCTTTTCGATTCATTCCTTATGGTGCTTCTCCATGTATACAACCCCAAAGATGCATTAGTCTTGCCATCCACAGATTGATGGACAAATCGAGGTTGTTAATAGAATCATAGGAACTTTGTTATGGGTTGCTGTCAGACAAAACATAGCTGATTGGGATTTGTGTCTACCAATCATTCAGTTCGCCTACAATAGGACCATCTACAGTGTAACAAACATGTCTCTATTCAAAGTCGCTTATGGGTTTAACCTTGAGTTCCTGTTGGACTAAGTACCCTAACTAAGACTTGATGATGACCGGCCAACTGCAAAAAGAGTTAAGGCCATCAAAGCCATGCATCAGAAGGTTATAGAGCAATTGAGTCGAGCTAATACTAAGCTCAAGAAGCGAAGCTAAGGATAGAGGAAGAGAGAGTTTCATCTAGGTGATCTGGTCTGGATACATTTGAGCAAGGAATGATTCCCAAACTTGAGGAAGAGCAAGTTATCTCCCAAAGCCAACTGACCTTTCAAAGTGCTTGAAAAGATCAATCTTAATGCCTATAGGATTGAATTACTTAAAGGATATGGAGTCTCGGACTCCTTAAACATTGCCAATCTCCAACCTTACACTCTTATGGATGAGCAACCTAGAGCTAAATCAAATTTGATCCTAAATCTCAAATAACCTAGAGGGCATAATAAGGGTCAGGGACCGATCATGCACTCGCAAACTTAAGGGTTTTTTTATATGGTTCGCTAAGCTATTCGAGGTGAGTTAAGCACCGAGGAGAAGTATTTACCTTAGTCCAACTTACAAGCTACTTTGCTCTCTACACCATCCAGGAAACTACCAAAGTGATCAGCTGACATGCCAAGTCGATCCCTCTATAACACATTAGTTTAAGCACCAAATCAGGATACAACCATCCCCATAGTGCCAAGGTTGAGCTAACAACTGTTAGGAGCCAACCATCTAAAGTCGACCCGAATGTAAGTCATCTCTGAGCCAACCCTTATCTAATTCCAGCAATCAAAGCTACCAAACTGCCGATGCTGACCAGACCTAATTAAGGCTTACCCCCGCTTGGCTTGTAATGTTATTAGGACTACAGAATGAACAAAATTACACATGCACTATCCTTTCTAACATTCATACTGTCCTTTCTAGCAAAGGCTATTCTTTTTGCATGAATATATGCTTCCCCTATAAATTATTCTCCTTTTTGCTTAGCTAGTAGGGATCCATTTTTGTAATTTTCTGTAATTTAGAAATTACTCTAATTGGGTACTATAAATACTTGCATATTTTAATAGCTATAACATGAATATACAAAGAATACACTAAACTTTTACACCCTCTTGAGCTAAGTGTTCTTTTGCTTACTCTTAAGCTACTTTTATTTAGCTTATTAAGCGTAGATTAGTGGTGAGTGACCTCAAGCGATATTTGTACATCATATCAAGTGTGATCCAAGCTCGTGTAAGGCGTTGGTGCATCATACCCATCGTCGGTGCATAAGAACCCCTACTCATCCTCGACTATTATTTACTTTTCGAGCCATCTCGCAACTCAGACCCACCCCTTGGTTATGCATGATATTAGGTCTGTATGTTCATCCATGAATTTATATCAAATTAGGTGAAGCCCAACTTGAAAGCCACTTCCTTAGGTTCCTAGAAGTTAGTTAAGAACCTAATCAGGTTGATTTCAATCTTTACCCTAAGAAGTGATAGAATGGGCTCGATTTTGTTAGTAATGGTCTCTTATTCCCTTAGGTTGAGGTATTGAAGCCACTGGTCTAAAGTAGGCTTGGGGATTGATAGGCTTATCGATGAACCTTTCTTTGAAATGGATGGAGTTGGATTAGTAAGCCATTTCTTTGGGTTGAATTACAAAGAAAACATTTGCTACAAGATTAAAGAATCGCTATTTACAATAAAATATAAATCAAAGACAAAACCTATTTACATTAACTCTATATTTACAATATAGTGAAATTACAAAGGAAATTAAAGAAACTCCAAGTTGTTACTTCTTTTCTTTTATTTTCATCTTACTTGATTATTTGTCAATTCTGGATGTCATAAATGCATAAAGAGTAAGTTCTAAAGGTCCTTAAGCTTATGTGGCATCACTTGTTAAAGAACAATTTCATTAGTCACATTAAGGTTAAGTTAGGGTGGCCTAATCAATCTCGAGTGGTGGTTACACCACAACACTCAGAGCTTACACAATGGCCCCCCTATCTTGGGGTCCTAATACAGTTCAGGTTTGACTATTTCCACTAAGCAAATATGATACAAAAAGTAAAAAACCCCTATAATAAAAACTTAAATAAATTTAACCCTACAAGAATAATTAGTGCAACTATATATAAAGAATATGAATAGATAAATAAATTATATTCAATAAGGTGATTTTAAGAAAGTAATTCTTAATTTGGAAAGTTAGATAGCTAATCCTCTTGACGTCCCCAGTGGAGTCGCCAAGTTGTCAAGCTTGATATTTTCTTGATTTTATAAACAAGTCTTCTTTAAATCGATCAATATTAAACCATACCCATTTAATACTGATCATTGACTAAGGTTTAAACAAAAATAAGTTCTTTTATTTTTTTTTTTAAAAAAAAAACTTTTGGAGTTGCCAATCGATGAAGGTTAAGAAATGGTTTAGGTCAAAACTAGATAGGTAGATTTGGTTTTAACCTAGATACTAGTTTGCACGAGGAAAACCGATTTTATAAAAAAGGGTTTTGGAAAACCAGATAAATGAGTCTAAGGATTAAGTTTTTTAAACCCTTATAAGTATCATGAACTTTCCTAATTTAGATTCAACTTCTTGAAATCACCTTTTAAAATTACCCTATAAAATGAAATTCAATTAATCATTAAATTGCATAATTTAAAAGGAAAAAATAATTTTTTTTTCTCATTTTTTACATTGCTCCAAAGCTACCTACATGCCTACTATTTGAGATCTGACTACGTAGTTCTTTACAAAAACCTTAATAAGTTAGTTGATTTTAATTTTGAAAAAAGAGTTGAGTTTAGGTCTTTAGCCATTTCATTTATTTTGTTAATCTCTTAAAAGGATCTTAAATTAAGTTTATTTTTGGAAAGTTCTAAGACTGTCCTAATTTTGAATAGGAGTTAGTTTACTTTGTTGATAAATTTCTTTTTATTTACTTATTATTATCATTATTTATTTTTCTTTTTTATTTTATTTTAGGTCAAAGTAAAAAATAAAAATAAAAGAACTTTTCTTCTCTTTTTTTTTCTTTTTTTCTTCTTCTTTCTTCTTTCTCTTTTCTTTTCTTTTTTTCTTTTTCTTTTTGTTACAATTTACAATTTATGGGTAAGTTAAATAAATAAAAAAAAATCAATATATATATATATATATATACAAAGACAAAACCAAAAGAAACTGAACCAAAGGAGTTGGGATATGCGGGTTGGGTCTAGGTCTTCAAGTCAGTTTGGTTGGATCCGAGTTGGGTCATTAGTCTTCTTTAACAACAGCAACAACAGGGTATGTTCTTGGGTGATTGGGCACCAAATTGAGTGGGGAAGATTGTTTTGGTGAATATTTTATTGGGCTTATGGGGTATAGGGAGAGTGCCGTGGAGTTTAGATGGTTGTTGAAGTTGAAGGTAGCGATGGCTAGGGTATGGTGATGGCGGATTCACAGGTGGCAACTATTAGAAGCATGGAAGAGGTTGGGGGATGCTGGGTTGGAGAGCTAAGATCTAGGGAGGCTTATTAGTAGTAGTGGCGTAGCTCGACGATGGTCGAAGAGGGGGTTATGAAGAGAGAGAGACAATGAGGTGAGAGAGAGATATCATGAGATAGAGCTCGAGGGAGAGAAATCAACCCTTAGATACATTTGTTCTCGCTCTCTTTATATTGATTTAAGCCTAAGAAACTAGGGAAAGGATCGAAATCCAATTAATTTGGAGAATGGAATTCAATTGGGTTTTGAATGCTTGACCTTCAAATTATTGGAAAATGCTTTAAATGGGAGTGAATCACTAGTCAAAATCACATCCCAATCTTCTGTTTTTTCCAAAAGGATTGAGTGGAAGCTTCAAAAAATCATTTCATAGCTTGAATTATGGAGATTCAATTTCGGACATAAGTTATGTATTCTAGCTTCTTTTTTTTTGTTTTTAGAGCTCGATTTGACTCATTAAATGGTTGTATTTGGATATGTTTTCAATCTCAAATCGAAATAAGCTATGTCTAGTTTGCAAATTCCCCTATTAATTTAGTGAAATTACAACATAAAATGGCTTGAAATTGGTACTAAGGTAAGTTGACCAAGAAGGAAACTCGCGGCATTCCTAAAGAAAACAAAGGAAAGAAAGGGAAAGGGAAAGAAAGAAGTGGTGATGTGGCATTGACGTGATGCTGACGTAGTATCACACCAATTACATAATCTAAGGGGGAAGTGCTACTTGTCCTAACGTAACAAGTGGTAGCTGACATGGCATGAGCACGTAATGTGTCAAGGACACGTGTCATGCCATGTATATGCCTCGTGGCTTAACACGTGGATGACAATGCTGACATAGCAAGCATGTGGCGTTACGTCAGCTGCGGTCTAATCACCAAATGCAACGTGTCAGGATACTTAGCCTAATAAGCTCCTAACATGTGGTGGTATGTGTTTTGAAGGAGAAAAACAAAAGGCATTTTGATGCTTTTGGTAAGATTCGAACCTAAGACCTCAAGTTAGTTCCGCTGCAATGTCCAAGTGCATATCCAAATGGTCTATTGGCTTTTTCTTATTTATATGTGCAATTAAATTGCACATATAAACGAGGTCTGCCTGAGCTAAATTTAAATCTAACCCTAGGCCCAATGTCCTCCTCATTATCTTTTTATCTAAGACCTAAAAAATACCAAAACTACTAATATTTTCTATTCTACCTCAAATTATCTAGATCTTTTTTTAATTAATTTTCTATTTTTTTTCTATTTTCTCTAAATTTCCTATTATTCCATATTTTTTTGCAATTTTCTAAATTTTTTTGTATTTTTTTCTAAATTTTCTTTTTTTTTTCTTTTTGTATTTCTCTAATTTTTCTATATATTATTTTATCTTTTCCTAAATTAAGACTCTTTACATTAATGGGAATCAAGCTATAAGGCCCTTGACTTGCAGTTGAGCTCGAGGACTAGAGCGGCTGGCATGACGAATCCTTATGTTCTAACCAACCCTTACCGAAACCGAAGCCGAGTAATTCCTTGCTGAGTTACCTCTAATGTCATGCCATATGACCGTCCACTATTCTATAATTTGCCGAGTTGACGATTACTCTCTATTGCTGAGTCAACCAACTACTCGACATCTTCCTTGCCGAGAAACCAAAAGAAAGAGAGACACCGGACTGACTAGGGCATCCCTGCTCAAACAAACCTATCTGTCTATACTTTTTTGTCCACATCTCCTAACAACTTTACCAATGCAGCATCGCCACATGTACAATATCATGTGTAGAATCTATAGTACCAATGATTGCTTTCCTTATATATTCATTTTTACCCTTTTATATCATGTACGTAACTTCTTTAGGAAATGTCCTTTTTGTCTTTTCCCTTTTGGGCAAGTTACCCTAACTTACAGGTATAAATACCCTTATACTTAAGGCTATAAGAAGACAGATTACCTTCAATACACTTGAATACTTTCTTCCTTGCATAAACACTACTTGTTTACTTTCGGCATCACTCTTATCCTTTCCCTTAAGTAAGGTTAGTTGGCAAGTAACCTCATTGGACCAATTCGTGCATCATATCGAATTGTGCCATGGGTCCTTAGAAGTTCCTTTAGTGCATCATATCCTCTAGAGCTGTTCATGGGTTTTTGCTTACTATTTCATTCGTCATTTTTACCCCTTTCATATCTTTCCCCATTAACCCATTTTGAGCTTTCTACAAGCTTGGACCCATCCAGCAATCAGTCTTATCTGTTCTTGGTTACGGTTCACATCATTATTCTAAAAAATTCTAAAAATAAAGGGGACAAAATTAAGGTATGTACACTAATTATGCTCCTTTGAGCTTACTAACCTAGTTGAATAAGTAAAGCGCTCTTTGAGCTGGCTATGTAAACCCCTAAAAGTTTTGATCTAGTTTTTGAAATAGACTCAATTATGTTAAATGATTTAAGAGTCGACAAGGCTAATGAAAGAGAAAACCTTAAAAGAATTCATTAATCGCGTAAGAAACTATACTAACCTAAATGCATCTAAATGTTAAAGATTTCATTCAAAAGTGACAGAAAACCTAAAATGATCACTTTAAAGACATATGTGCACTAATTCAACATAATAAACCTTAAAACCCTAAATTGAATATATACCACTCATATTTTTCCAAATTATTAGTAAAAGGTTAGAGATGACCCTCATTCATGCTTATATAATTTGAATTTTCAAGCAATCCATTAGAAACTAAGATAATGAGTCATAGATTATATTTATCCCTTAAGTATGTCATTAAGATAGTCTCACTTAGAGTTAGGGTTATAGTTGAAGATTAGGTTACGTGTAGTGAACTTTAATACTCAAATTACTACTTTTTGCATTTGTTATCTAAAGTAGTTTATCAAATAAGATATATAATCTATAAAGACCTAAAGTAAGACCTCATCAACTATGTTTACTAATCAATTCAACAAATACCTTATTTCTACTCATTTCCTTCATTTTTCCCTTAATTTCCCTTAATTACTATATTATGTGTACAAAATTACACATACTTAAGGAAAGTTAACTAAGACAATACATGTTGATCAAAGTCAAAGGATTGACCAATTCAACACATGTTAACTAAAGTCAACATTTTGAAAAGTCAACAAAAGACTAAAAGATAAAGAAAATATCTATTTCTTCATGATGGCTTTTCTTTTGAATTTTCTTTTTCCCTTTCCCTCAATTGTTGTCGTCCACATCTCTCCCTTCTAGACCCCACCATTTGTTGTCTTCCATTATGAAAATCAAACAAAAGAAAAAAAAAAAAACAAAATTTACCCTCCATTGCCGTGAGCTTCATCTCCCCCTTTTACTTTCATTACTTCACTTTTGTCTCCATAATTCCAACACAACGAGGTATGTACTTAACTTACTTTATGTTGGTTTATATTATCCATTAGTTAGTTAATTAAATAGATTAGATAAGTAGTTATGTGTTTAGTGTTGTCTTGAAGAAGAGGGAACAAAGTTTCCATCTTTAAATGTAGGAATTAGAAATTATGAAGAAGAAGAAAGGAAGACATGAGTATATGCTTATAAGTATGTGCACATAAGGGAATACTAAAAGAGTACAAGTATGTGAACCTTTGTACATGAGTATTTATCATGTACATTACCAAAATTAAGACCATATTTAACTATACATACCTATACTACACTAAATACATACATAAAAACACAAAAAGATGAAATTGGGAAGATTTTCTTAAGAGAAGATTAGGTATACGAATTTTTGTATAAAAATATGTATCCAACTGTATAGGTATATGAGTATGTATATACGTATAAATATGGTATAAGTCTAGGTATAAGTATAAGTATATGTATGTATAAGGTATATGTACATAAGTATAAGAGGAGAGGTAACATGTACATAATACATGTACATATGACATAAGTATGAGGAAAGGCTTATGGAATCATATGATGAGGTAAGGAATGAGATAAGCACATAATGACATAAGCCATGACATAAGCAAGTGATGACATAAGCAATGACATAAGTAAAAGATGATGTAAACGATGACATAAGCGATGACATAAACATAGGTTTAGAAAATAAGAAAAATAAGAAAAGTGTAGGTAATTAGATACTTAAATTAGTAAATCTTAATACACCTTCTAAATTAGATTATACCTAATTCAGTACATGAATTAGTAATAGCAAAGTAAACTCCTTTAATTATAAGAATTTAAGGAATAAAAGATATAAATATAAGTAATAAGAATACTTAAGTGTTATAGCTAAAAATTTCTATAAATTTAGTTCATAACGTAAAATAGGGGTCTTAACATCCAAAACAGATATTACCGTGTGTATATACGTCCGAAAACGATGAAAAACGACTATAAATTCATAAATATCATAAATAAAATGAAAAAGTTACATATGATTGATAATAAAGTCTCACCGAGTAAAGGTTGATAGTAATTTAATTAGAATTATGTAATTAGATGTTTAGAATTATTAGTTAATTCAAGTACTTACTAGCGTTATCAAATCGTAATGATCAGGTGATCCCGAGGTGAGTGGGGATCTTCTAATCGATTACTACGATTAGGGCAAGTCGCCATGGTCGAGTGAGTATTTACCCTATGATTCCATACTTGTTTGTGATTGTAGATTGTGGACTTAAATATTAATGTTAATTGACTATTGTGTGGGGTTTGGGAAACACTTGTGTATGATCTTGTGTGTTGAATTGTGAAATTATCGTAATTACAGAGAATGCTTTATTTGTTGCATGGTAGTATAGAAAGTAATTATATGTACTATTGGATGGTTACAGCATAATTTGAACTTAAGTATACTCGGCTTATAAAAAGAAAATGGAACATGCATCGCATAAATATATTTTCGACCGTCACATCACACGAGGGTAAAGAGAGGCCATTCGGGGGTTGTTATTATTCATTTATTGGTTCTGTACGGTGCACTAATACAAAATGACCTTACCCTGGCCCGTGAGAACACTAGGCGTTGGAGGTGCCAACCGCCTGGCTAAGGGTCGAGTCTAGAGGCCTCCATTTAGGGGTGAGTATGGACTGCGGGGGCCCACTCACGATTATATTAGAACTTGGTTTTATGAAAATAAAAGATCTAGTTGATTTGAATACGGAGCATAGAGTTCCGTAGTAAATAAGTTCTAGTATAATACTCGAATCTGATTGGTGCCGTGTATACTCCAACCCTAACTTTGGAGGGTGTTAAATCCGAGTTACGTATATGAACTAGTTAAGTATACGTATTGTTTGACATTTTGTTTGATCATTCATTCATATGCATGAATATAATATACTTACAACTTGCTTGTAGTGTAGCTGAGGGTTTTGCTCACTAAGCTTAGGCTTACACCCCTTTAGACTTTTGTTGCAGGATAGCCTATTCGTAGAGGAAGGACGAGGGATGCCACAAGTTAGCTTGGGGACTTGGGCAAGAGCGAGCTGTCCTGTGTATTGAGAGAGAATAGTTTATGTAGACTCTTACTCATGTACTTTTGTTTATCTTATTATTATAGACTTAGACATACTTAAACACTGTGTATTGTAAGCTTTATAACTCAAATTTTATATAAATATGTTTGTGTGATGATATCATATGAATTTGGATGTTCTTTGGAAACTAGTGGTTGTAGAACCTTGTATATTGTGTGAAGAGTTCTTGATTGGAAGGGTAACCAATCAAGAGTTTTTCGTACAGTATACGGCGTCTACCACGATTAGGTCGTCCTCAGTTCGTGACAGGCTAAGACCTTAAATGTCAAATTAAAGCCTAGTGGTACCCTTATAAGTTGACGAACTTAGGTGAAATGGGTAATGTACTCCTTGAGCCAACAAATTGAAACCTTATCGTACCCCTATGAGCTGACTAACTTAGGTGAATGGGTAAAATGCTCTTTGAGTTGATTAAAACCCTAAATTAGAAACCTGGTTGTACTTCTTTGAGCTATCTAACCTAGGCAAATGGGCGAAGCGCTCTTGAGTTGGCTAAGACCCTAAAGAAAGATTTAAACCTAATAGTGCCCCCATTGAGCTAACTAACCTAGGTGAATGGGCAAAGTGGTCCTTGAGCTAGCTAAGACCCTAAATTGGAAACCTAGTCATGCTTCTCTAAGCCATCTAACCTAAGCAAATGGGTAAAGCATTCCTTGAGCTGGATAAGACCCTAAATGAAACTAGTAGTGCTCCATTAAGCTAACTAACCTAGGTGAGTGGGTAAAGTGCTCTACAAGCTAGCTAAGACCCTAAATGACAAATTGAAGCCTAGTCATGCCCCTTTAAGCTGACTAACTTAGGCAAATGAGTGAAGCACTCCTCGAGCTACCTAGGACCCTAAATGACAAATTGAAACCTGGGTGTGATTTGTGAGCTGACTAAGACATTAGGTCAAAAATTAAAGCTTATTTGTGCTCCTCTAAGCTGACTAACCTAAGCAAATGGGCGAAGCACTCCTTAAGCCAACTAAGACCTTAAGTGAAGGATTTCAACCTGGTAATGCCTCATTGAGCTAATTAACCAAGGTGAACGGGCAAAGCACTCCTTGAGCTACTAAGACCCTAATTAGTAATCTGGTCATGCTCCCATCAACTAGCTAACTTAGGTGAATGGGCAAACCATTCCTTAAGCTAGCTAAAACCTTAAATGAAATATTAAACCCTAATAGTGCCCCCATTGAGCTAATTAACCTAGTTGAATAGGCAAAGTAATCCTCAAGCTAGCTAAGACCCTAAAGATGGAACAAAGGGTAAGCGCCCCATAGGCTAGCTTAGAACCTTAGAGAGCATTTCGTAAAGGAAAGCACCCTATGGGCTAGCTAAGAACATTGGTGAAGAGACTGAGGGCTAGCTAAAACAAATTGGTGAAGAGAAGTGCCCTATGAGCTAGCTAAGAGAGAAATTAGTAAAGAAAGGTGCCCTATGGGCTAGCTAAGATAAATTGGTGAAGAGAAGCATTGTATAGGCTGGCTAAGACAGAAATTGGTAAAGATAGGCGCCTTATGGGCTTACTAAAACCTTAAACAAAGATTGATGAAAGACGAAGCACCTTATGAGCTTGATAATCCTTAAGAGAAAATGGTAAATTAGAATAATGCTCTATGAGTTAACTGACCCTAAAAAGAATAAATGAGGGGACACCACTCTAGGAGTTAGCTAAAACCTTAAAAATGAATTAAAAGAAAGGATAACGCTTTAAGAGCTAGCTAGAGCCCTAAAAATGGATTGAAGATGAAACAACGCTCTTAGAGCTAGCTAGAAACCTAAAAGAAATATGAAAGACAAGATAGCACTCTAAGAGTTAGCTGGTACCCTAAAAATAAAATAAGGGATTGAAGAAGGAAAACGAGGAATGTAAGCAATTTGAAGAACTTCCTTACTTAAAAAATATTTACAGATAAAAAATTTGGTGAAAATCATCTAATGACAAATAGGTATCAGGGATTAAGTCCCTTAATGACTTAGATTAATGTGATTACTTTAAAATGTGTGACCACATTAAAAAGGAAACAGATGACCTAAATTGAAAGTTTGGCTAATTGAGCTAACATGGATCAATGGACAAAGAACTTGTGACAAGCCTTTACTTTCTCTCCCTTTCTCCTTTCTAATTTTCTTCTTTTTTTTCTTTTTTTCTGGAACAAATGTTATAATCATCCCTTTCTCGGTAACTAAGTGGAGTATCTCATATTCTTCTTGAGAATGTCTCCTGACCCTAATGCTAGGCTTCCTCATGAAGCTTTGTGATTTCAAACATTCCTTTCTTTAAGGAAAGGTAACTCATGATTAGTCTAGTTGAAGAGAGCTTTCTTACGAACTCTCAATTCGTAATACACTCTTGACTACATTCCCAAAAATTGTAGTCTATTTTGCAAGTGACACATTTTGATAAATTTGTTAGGTCTTTTTCAGTTCAACATTATGAATTTAGGGATTTGGTCAAAGGTTTTCAAAAAGGACTAATGAGAAGGCATTATTTTGAAAGCAATACTTTTATTCAACCTAAGCGTACAAGTCAAGAACTTTTAGCAAAAATTAAAAGTGCGCTTGCCCTAGTTTAAAAAAAAAAACTTTATTAAAGATAAATTATCCTTTAAGATTAGAAAAACTCTATTAAGTAAGGGTAGTATAATGGGTAGGAAAGCCTTATGTTATTCAGTATAGGTAAGAAAGTCTTTTTTGTTTGTGATTTTGAAGTGTGATTCAGAGTGGATATGGAGGTTTTGTGTTTTTGATCTTAGAATGTGATTCAGGGCCTTGCAATTCTAGAGCTATTTAGGCTTTAATTCGTAGCCTTTTGATTCAGTTTTGCTACCTCTATTAAGATGAAATATATTTTTTGGGAATTTCGTCTTACACTTAAGCCCAATTTTCCAACCCCTTTTCTTTCTTCTTCTTCTCTCTCTCTTTTTTTTAAATATATATTTTTTGTTTCCCCATTCTTTCATTTTTATTTTTTTTTTACCTTACCCCTTTTCCTTAGGCCTCTATTGCCGAATCTTTGACTTTAAGAGATTGAAGGCCTTAAATCCATAGATTTTTAATATATAGGCTCAAGTTAGGTAAGCATAAACTTAAGGTGTTTAATAAGTGTCGACTCCTCTTCATTTCAAAGAAAAATAACTTATCAGAAATAAAATTCATCTTTGAATTAACGTTACTAAAGCAAGCACAAACTAATTTTATCCTTCTCTCCTAATCAAAAACCCTAACCTTCGAATTGCCTCATTATGGGATGGTTCTTAATAGGATTTAAATTTAAAAATTCTCCAAATTGGTCCAACAAGCTTAACAAGGAATAATTGTGTTTGGGATTTGAAAATAAATGCCTAACTTCATTTTAATTTTCATATCGAATTCAAAATTGACTTCTTTTAAGGAATGAGTCCAAAATTATGTCATTCAACTCTCAAAGTGTTTCGAGGGTTAGTATGTGGGATATAGTTTACCTCTTTTCATCCTAAATCTTTTTTAAAAATAAGTTACCAATTTCTTAGGAAGGAATCTATATTTATTTGCCTAAGGTGAAGATTGGATTTTACCCCCCCATTTTCTCAAAAGATGCCCCAATTTTGATACTTTTCATTTGATCTGAATTCAAGACTGAGGTTATATTTGACTTGGTATATGTTTGGGTTTGGTTTTCTCAATAGACTAAGGGTTTTGTCTGGATTTGGCTACCTTGATGAGCTATGATTGTGTTTAGTTCAACTGCCTTGATGGGCCGTAGTTTGTTACTTGAGTTAAGGGGTTTTTGCTTGGATTAGCTTCCTTAACGAGCCAAGTGGCTTTGTTTAGGTTAGATGCCTTAATAAGCTAAATGGTTTATGTTTGGGTAGGCTGCTTAAATGGGTCAAGTGGCTAAGGGTTCGTTAGATGCCTTAACAAGCCAAGTATTTGAGCTAGCTACCTTAACAAGTCAAAAGGTCATGTGTAGTTTGGATGCCTTAGCAAGTTGAAGGGTCTTGGACATGCGTTGGCTCCTTCATATTTAGGTTAGGCCCATAAGGATTTATAACCATCCGCAACTTTTCTTTTCATTTTCATTTTTTTTTCTTTCATTTTTTTTTTTTTTGTATGTGAGATAGAAAGATAAAGTTTTATTTTACAAAAAGCAAGAAATCAAATTACAAAAAAGGATGGTAATTTTTAGGGTTCTATTTACATGTCAACGGATTTTATTTACATTTCCCTAAGGGAAAGGGAAAAAAAGGGTAGATGAATGGCTATTGAAGCACCTATTTACAAATGGGAGTACTAAAGAATGAAGAATGATAAGTTGAAGAGAACTATTTATTATTTTGGAAAATCTAACTACAAAAAACCAAGGAAGAGAGCATAACATTTATTCTTGAAACATGATATTTATTCTAAGCCTCCTAGCTATGAACTGGAAAAACTCTTAAACTAAGTCTCGCGAACAAGTCCTAAGGTCTTCCAACATTTAATGAGTTTCCCTAATGACTTGTCTAAGGAGAGCTTTTAATGCCTAGTTGTGAGCTTCAGAATATTCGAGCTTTTCCTTCAGGTAATCAATTTTAGCCTTTAGCTGCTATTCATGAATCCTATGGAGGTCCTATAGCCCATCAGTTCTCTAATTTGTTTGGTTGGTTATTTGCCATTCTAGGCCTAAACATTTCATAGAGAAAAATCAGTTATCAATAAAAGAATATACATAGAAACATGCATATGATTAGAACCATTTTAGGTTAGTACATTACTTGTTAAGTTGCAACTCTACTATTTGATTTGATGTTTGTCTTTTAAAAAGACTATCATATTTCTAAAACTTTCAAACATTAGTAAGGTTGCAATTCTTTGGAGTAATGTATTAAATCAAGCTTTAACGAAGGTATATGTAATTAGACTGGGTTCTAAAGGTCATCATACTTTATAACCTCACTCGTTTTTAAAAACTGCCTTCATTGATCACATCACAGCTTAAGTAGGGCTACTTAATCAACCTTAAGCAGTGGCTATACCACTACACCCGGAGCCTACACAATGGCCCCCCTCCAAGGAAAGACAAATTTAACTTCAAAAAGAATTTTAAGTTGTTAACTCTCTTGACGTCCCAAGTGAAGTCACCATCATGTCGAGCTTAATTTTTTCCCAATTTTATTATTTTTCTTAACTTAATTAGTATTAAACCCTAACCTGTTTAATATTAAATCTTAATTCGTTTAATATCAACCCTCAATTAGGAGTTAAGAAAAACTTGGTTTTTAAGCATATTTTGAAAAATTCTTAGAGTTGCTACTTAACTAGAGTTGGGAAAAAAAGTAGGCTAGGTTAAATCAATTAGGTAGATCAATTTAACCTAAACACTAGTCTACTTAAAAAACCAATTTTAAGAAAAAGGTTTTGAAAACCAAAGATTTTAGATCTGTAGGCTATCTTATCAAACTCTTAATAGGTATTACTTTTTGACTTTCCAAATTTAGATTTACTTTTCAATATACCTTTAAAATTTTAAATTCAAAAACAAATTATATCACATGCAACTAAATTAATTAAATTGAATGATTATTTTCAAAATATGAAAAAAGAAAACTTTCTATATTTAAGTCGCCCCGTAATTGCTACGAATGCTTCATACCCGTTATCTAGGATTAAACTTACGTAGTTTGTTTCAAAAAAATTTAAACCAGTTGATTTCTTTTAACTTTTGAAAATGGTCTATTTTAAGTTTTTTAGCCATTTAATTTTATTTAAAAAAAAACACCTAAAAGGAAATGATCCTAATTTGGTGTTCTTATTTTTGGGAAAATTCAAAAAAGCCCTAACTTATTTTACTTTTATTTTGAAAAGTTCTAAAAGGCCTTATTTTGGAAAATGGATTATTTCATTTTTATTTTGGAAAATTGATTTTTTGAGTAGTAAAACAGTTTTTTTTTCTTCTTTTTTTTATTCTATTTTATTATTTAAGTTTTGATAGGGGATAAAAACAATTAAAAAATGAACTACTCCATCCTCTTTTTCCTTTTTTTATTATTTCTTTTCTTTTTCTTTTTTTTTGGATTTCTTTTACAATTACATCTTATAGATACAAATAAAATAAATAAATAATAAATATAGTCAAATTAAAACAAGGGATTGGACCAAATTAAGGGGACAGGTCGAACTTCGCTAAATTGGATCAGGTTAGATTGGTTCACAAGTTAGAGTCCAAACTCGAAGAAGATGACCAGCAGCTCTAAGGAGAATCTACAGTAGCTTCGGATGGTTATTTCAAATAGGTAAGGCTACTTTTACATGTTTTTTATTGGATTTAGTGGGTTTAGGAGTGTTGCTAAGGGCTACAATGGTGGTTTGGTAGCTGTTTGAAGTCGATTGTCGACAGTAGCAGCTGCCTCCTTTAAGTGGTGCTTGCTAGGCTTCAAATGAGAGTGAAATCTTATGTTATTGAGGATAGGGAAGTAGATGGTAGTGGTGGTTTTCCTCGAAAACCACTATGGAGGTTACTACTCTTAGTAGGATATAAAGAAAATTTATGCTAGAGAGAGGAGTATAATAGATGTGTTTTAGAGTTAATTCTAGTAATCGTTGTGACTGAATGGACCCCTTATACCTCTATTTATACTAACAAGAGCTCGGATTTACTTGGCAAGGATCATCAATGGCTATGATTACAAAGCTCCAATTTTTAGTTTTTTTTTTCCAAATTTTCAAACCGATTTTGACCAATTTGATGAACGAATATGAACAAGTTTTTGGGCTTGATGTGAAGTACCTCAAGTGCTCTTTGAATTTCTGCATTTAATTTCATGAAATATTCTCCAAAAATTTGTTCAGTCAAGTAAAAAACAAACATGGTCACGTACGTTTTTCACCATTACTATTCATGATTTCTAGCATTGAAGAAGCAGGGGCACTAAGCCACGCGTGAGGCACGTACCACTGTGTTATGTGAAAAAAATGGGTGTACTCTAAGCATGCCCCACACTAGCAATTCGAACATGGCCTTCAGCTTGTTTCCAACTTTACGGGCCAAGTATAAGACCTAGTTTAACCACCCCACTTCTTTTTTTCTTTTTTTTTTTTTTTGTGGATTCGTTTTTTAAAAAGAAAAAAAAATCTAAAAACATGATAAAATAGCCTAGCTTTAAGCAAAAATAAATCCCAATTTCCTTTTTTATTTTTTATAAAATTACTCTATTTTTTGTACTTTTCTAAAATTTTCTATTTTTGTATTTTACTAATTTTTCTATATTTTTTCCTAAATTAAGACTCCTTTCCCTCTTCTAAAAATTTTAAAATAAAAATACAAATAAAAAGCAACAAAATAGGGTATCAACAAGTTGATAAACTTCCATTCCAATTATTCAAGCTTTCTCTTTGATATTCGAATTTTCAATGTAGAGACTTTTTTAGATGGATAAAATTTTATTGGACAAAAGAAAAATAGAATAATGCGAGATAAGACATGCTCAGATACCTTAAGGAAACAAAGCTTACGATGTCTCAAGGCGAATCAATGCCATAAATTTTCCTGAAAATTTAGGTAAAGACATGATTACCAAAAACTGGGAAAGCTTTTCAGTCCAACAGGCTAAATTACTTCTCTTGCTGTCACACCCGGATTATCCGTGCGGTGGCTTAAAAGTTTTAGCTTCTGTGCCCGCATCTTTCTAAAAGAAAAGAATAAATAAATAACATGGAGGAAAATAATTGTTATGCATTCATCTACATATATCAACCTTTTCAAGTTGTGGGGCTGTGTAATGAATGAATGTTCAACGTTTGAAGACTTGGATACACACTATTCACGAAATATAAATTCCTTGTGGAGTCATTTGGGGAAATTAAAGACAGGATAGGTATGTTCCCATGATTATCTCACGAGGAGTGATCCCAGGAATTCGATAGCATCCACTTCACGGGAACAAGTGGACAGCAACTTCACATGTATACCTAGACCTAGTTAATGTTATTTTTTAAGGAACAATAAATTTCCTCTTCGGCCCTTTTTAATGTTGTTCACAGCTCATCTACTCAGTTAGGACCATTGAATTATTTACCTATTTGGTCCGGCCAATCTAAATCACTAACATCAATAATTAGCATCGGTATGCTATTTATTTTTATGAATCGTAAAAAAATGTAAATGATATTTAAGCATACATTAAGGATAATAGGTTTATATTAGCTTTTTTAAAAAAGAAAATAAGTCTATATTTTGAAGTATTAAAATTTTATTAATACTTTTCCACCCCTTATTAAAATAAATAGTGTAACAGTATCATTAAAGTATTTTTCCTCAGTTAGAACCATTGAATTATTTACGTATTGGTCATCTAATATCACTAACTTTAGTAAGTAGCATTCATTTAATGTGGAATTAGTCATGTGCCTCCATTATATTTATGTTGTAAATGCAGAACACAGCTAGTTGACCTAGGTTTGATTGCTATTAAAAGGAAAGAAATCTAATATTTCTCTCCTCGTATACTTTGCAGTATTGCAAAAGGGGTTTGTTTTACACACATTTTCATGTTTCTTACCACACTTAGAGTTTAGATATCGCGGACAGTGATACTAATAATATCAATAGTAACGACATTTTGAAAAGATAAACAAATTAAAAGCGTAATTTTTATGCCACGACTTAATAATTGACATAATTTTATTAATCATCATACTGAAAAATGATCTATTAGATATTATATGCCACGTATATAATACTAATAAGATATTAACACATATAATAATGGAATGGATCATTTTTTTTTTAAATTTCTCATAATTTAGACATATCATACATGTCAATATAATGTTGGAATATATACATCGGGTGTGCATAATAGATAGTTTGTAGTATCGAATGAATCATGGTACCTATTTAAATTTTATAAAATATTAAAATTTTACAAGTAAGCGTAAAATAATTAAATTTCACAAATAAGTCATTCACCTATTTAAACTTCGAGAAAAATTGGAGTTGTAGAAGATGCACCGAGTGTAGACTTTCGCGTTTTAATGAAAATGGAAAATAGTTACTGCCTAAGGGTGCCACAAACCCACAAGGCTCTAATTAAAATAAATATTAGGAAAGATGGGTTGCACACATAGAATCAAATGTGGATTTTTTGCGTTTAGCATAGCTGGATGTCCATTTGATCTCATGTTCATTGTACACATTTAAATATCTTCCATGTTATAAAAAAAAAAAAAATTTAAATGTACATAAGTTAGGTGTGAACCTGGAAGTAGTTCTTATCATCTGCTTTTCTAAGTCAACTAAGTATTAGTAATGTTGTAAATCTGAGACTAATTTGTATAATTTGAGGTTTGAATGTTTAATTGAGTTTCACTTTCAAAGTTTAAGGGTTTATTTATGTATTGGACTGAAAGAGAAAGTGTGAGTTTAAGATTGCTTAGGTGAAAGATTTTATTTTCTAACAGTACATCATACTTGAGGTAGGCTCCACTTATATATACTCTCTCCAGCCAACAAGACATGCAAGCAAAATGATTAAGAATTTAAGACAGAGTCTTGTACTCTGAATCGTCGGTCTAACCGAGTTGGTAAGTTTAGAACAACCGTTTCTTACTCTCCAATAAAAGACAAATCCATAAAGTTTAATACAATAAATGGTTTTACAAACCTATACTTTCCTTCTTCGTGTGGTAGTTGTTGCATTCGAAATATGGACCGACACGGAAACGATGGAACTTGCTCTTGATGGAAAGGGGACCATGGACCTATCTCTGCCAGCTAAACGAAAAATGGCCAGCAGTGGGGAGAAGTACGTAGCTTGTGCATAAAGGAAACAAACGACCACCATTAGATCACTTTTATGTCGCGGAGGATAATTCTTAAACGCTACCTAATTCCTTCGTGTGTATTCACTATTCACTCACCATATTATAATCCGACAATTCAGCTGCATACATGAGATCCTGCACTCACAGGCTGGCTTCCAACTGCCCGGGTTTTTACTCAATGCAGCAAAACAAGAAGATTTTTTACTTACTCTTAGACCAATCATTGGAAACTGAGAAAAACTTGAGATGGCTAACTAAATTCTATTTGGGAAAAAGAAATACTTGACAAAATATTAATTCCTTCCGCCTCTAGCAAGGTTCAGATTCGAAGAATAATTGGTTGTGTATCGCCGCTCAGTAGGCTAATATCTAATTCTTGAAGAAACAAAATGGAGAAGAGGAAGAAGAAGTTTGCTAGGATGCAATTCAGATCATTTTGGTTATAAACCAACATTACACATGAATTTATTAAAAAAAGAAAAGAAAAGAAAATCGAAGAAGAGAAAATTGACACACTAACTTTAATGTAGGTGAAAAAAGATAAAAGCTCAATCTAAACGTATTAATTAAAGTAAGTTTATAAAGGATACTTGGTAGGAATTTCCCTGCTAAGTATCTCATTTTCCTTTATAATTCATATGTACAAAAAGATACTTTGCAAGTAGGTGCTTGCATGGGCAACTTTATCGAATGTGTTCCCGTGATATATTGTTAGACAATTTAACAACCAATATAGCCATTGGGCTTTACTTTTTTCATAAAATACTATTATTAATATTGTTAAGCAACTTTACTTAAACATCTCTTTATAATGTGTAGAATTACTTAAAAAAGAAGAGCAGCATAAAATGTTGATATGGCACATTAAACTTACAACATTAAGAATGAGTGGCGGCTAAGACCCATGGTATAAAGAACACATGTTTTTTACAGGATTCCGAAACCACAAGCCACTCCGACCGAATTAATGATGCGCCCAGCAACTTCGCAGCAAGATGCCTATGGTAAAAAAGCACGGATGGCACGTTAAGCAACTCTCATGATGTTCCATTTGCAAACTTACTTTCGGAGCTAAGACACACGTAAATGGAAAATAAATAGCATATTTACCAAATTATGAAGCAACAGAGGAAAAAAAAAAAAAGAGGAGTGAGAAACATGATATACTGATATGTTAGCTGCAAGTGGAATAATTAACCACCTCTTGCTATTGAATCATAACTAACAAATGTTAGATAACCGTTTTTTCGTATTCAATTCTTCTAGTGCTCTGTACGTATTGATTTTGTTTTCTAATGTCTTGTGCCTCCTCCTATGGATAATGGTCCAATCTCCTATTTAAGAATGTGTACCTCAATTCTTAAATGTCGGCAAAGATATAGATTTATCAACATAATATTATGGTTCTTTAGATGCAAACAACGGCCTTAACCCTATTCCTAAGCTAATGAGTAAAGGTACATAGCTCAAAATGGTATTGGTCAGAAAAAAATGATAAGCTATAATTCATTTCTAAACTGCCCATAACATGAGTAGTTCAAGGACAACTATATGTAAAATGTAGTTGTTTTACTCATATGAAAGCTATTGATATTAACATCAAAGTTGTTAGTATTGGATGTATCCCTCGAGCTAAATCGATTTTGAATCACGAATTCATGGAGTTAGCGAAAACATGAATCAGGACGATCTCAGACTAGTTCATGTAAATTGACGGTTTAAGATCAGTTTATGTGGACCTTGAATCGTTTTTCATCTTTTTTTTTTATTTTTAGAGGGTTTTCCTTGTTCACTTTATGTTTTTTACCTTATTTTCATCCCCATAAACAGGAATTTTATTTTCCAAATAACTCTTTTCAGCATCTCAAATTAGTTCATTTAATCTAAGTATCCGACTAGAGATTAGAAAATTAAAATATAATCTCATTGAAAATTCCACCAGCATGCTATATTATGGCAAAAAAAAAATTAATGTCACCACTATGTTATATTACAAAATCAAATAATAATGGTCAATGCAATTAAAATTATAAATTACCATTTTTCTTTAAAATACATTACTTAAACAGAAAACTAATTTACAACATAATTGTAATCATGGATTACAAATTTTGATTTATCATAATACATTATGTAAAACCCTACAAAAACTGGTAATTAACTCACAATTGGTTGATTTGGAGACTATTCGTAAAATTTAAGATGATTACGTAAATTATTCGATTGAGCACGAATTTTAAGATGAAGTTAAAAATATTAGCGAAAATTACCCCATAAGTTTTGAATTAAGAAAATAAAATAATAAATTATTAAGTTATTAAGTTATATGTATATTACTCGTTATTTATCGGAAATGCATAAAATGAGTTTCGATAATTAATGAATCATTAGAGATAAATCATATGCAATTATATAAATTAATAAGAAATAAAATAAAAAGTTTAATACTTGAAACACACTTTAGAATTTATGAATTATATTAATGTTCTTAAAATTAAGTTAAATCCTCATGATGAAAGTAAGAAAAATTAAAAGAAATAATTTAATAGCTTTAATATCTCAAATTAAGCACATGTATATACAATTTTATTATAATTATCAAGTTTATCGAGTCAAATTACCATACTAGAGAGTTTTGTAATGTTAGATATAATTTATGATAAATCTTTTAAAATCAACTATGTGATCATAATAATTAATACTAATGAGTAAAATTATATACAAGATATATATGAATAAGTTCTAAATATTTAATGGAACTCATTCATATATATCTTATATTAAAGAAAAGGTATATTTATGATTTTATCTTAAAACATAAAACCAATGAAAAATTAGTTTGGAACAAGAGCAAATGGTAATATGAGTCGCTCAAAAGTTATAAGGAATAATCTTGTAAAGCTAGATTTCAAAAATAAGTTGAAATATAACCAATAAAGATTATAAAGTAAAGTGAGTTAAATTTTTATAAGTTTAGAAATAGAAATTTTAGATTAGGTATATAATATAATGTTCTATTATTTTTTAAATATTTTATGAAACTTCATCAATAATAAATCGTGATAAAATTACAATCGAAAGATCACATAAAATTAAACTAACAAAAAAATTATATATATCATTGCCTTAATCAAGGTGGTAAAAATTTTTATAAATAAGAATCATAAGGGGGAGGGACGAGAGAAGAATTAGACAAGAGAGTCAAGAAGAGAGAAAGAGGAAGAGGAAGAGAGAGAGAAAGGGAGGACCAGAACAAAAAGAAGAAAGAAAAGAAGAAAATGAAGCAAAGAAAGAAGAAGAAAAAGATATTAGAAACTTTAATTTTTTCGGTAACCGATATTTCCAAATAATATCATTTCCATAGTTATAATTATTGTCTTATAAATTCTAATTTAGTGTATAATTTGATATCTTAAAATATTAGTTGGTGATGGAGATGGTATTTGTAGTGTTTGAGATGTAGATATGTGTATTATGTATTGGTTATGTGTAAATGAATAATATATGGAAATGAGAAGTTAAGTGAATAAAAAATTATTAGAGTAAATTAACAAAATTATGATATTAATAATAGGGTATAAAACTAGTTTAGAATATAAATTTAGGAAATTATGTGGAAAATATAGATTATTCTCATATCGAGACCAAATTCGGGAGTTAGATTAGAAATAGAGTGTACAACACAAACCAAAATTTTGATTAGGAGTTGAATAGGAGATTTAGGATACCTAAAAATAATTAGATAAATATCACATATTAGATCAAGAAGAGTTCCTAGGATTTATATATAAAAAACTATAATCAGAAGCTAAATTAGAACCCAATTTGAAAACTGAATAGAAAACTGATTTAGGGCTAGATCAATAATAAGTAATACAAAGCTTGGATAATTAAGTAAAATTGTAATTTAAAAGCTTATATTCAATAAGAGAATAAATACTAAAAGGGTATTTATATGATAAGATTGAGTTGCGATGAAGCAACCTTACGTCAAACCTAACCTAAGTGAGCAAATAAGAGACGTCAAGTAAGTTTATAATCAATACATTACTATATTTTGGAATACTATTTTATAATACTCAAAGACTTAAGAGTATACTTAGTTTTGTTTGTTAAATAGCTTGACTGTACACATGCTTGTATGTGTGTATTTATAGGTTTAGTTATGTGATTCTAGGTTGATGCTCTAGATTGTAATTGTTTGTTTTGCTTGGAATGATTTAATGCCTTAAACTGAATTTAATTAAATATATGACTTGTAAATCTAAATTAGGTATGCATTGTAACCTATCAAAGGAAGTGGTTAGGGATCTCCAACTAAATACCGACCCCTTTGAAAATGTTAGCATTGGAGCATAACGGTTCCTTTTTCATCCTTAATCAAACTAAATAACAGGAGATGAGGTTGTGATAAGGATAAAGGCAATAGTTCAAAAGTAGTTATAAGAAAAGCGGTATCTCCATTGCACAAGCCCAGATTTAATCATGAAGGATATAGCAACTAAGAGAGCTTGTACTTGTAATGTTGCAAATAGTACTATTTACAAACTCACTAACTTTATCTAAAAAGTGTTTCATTGGATTTTTAATGATTAAGCTAGTAATATTAGTAGAGAAGACTATAGCTTATCTTCTCTTACACTTACTCTTCTATTCCACATTTCATTTTTTATGAACTTGATTGCTATTACTTAAAAATCATTTGAATGTTGTTGTTCATGCTCTTACTTCCCCCATATTTTGTTTATCTTTTTTTTTTTTTTAAGAATGGTGTTTTTTTTTTCCATTGGGTTATGCAAAGAAAAAAAAGACTCTTGATAATATTTCTATTACTAATTATGTTCAAGGATTATGGAGCTATAAGCTCTATTACCCTGCCTAGTTCCATATGGACTAAGGGCCTTTTTTGTTGCTATTAACGCATTATATCACAAAAAAACAAAAAGTTTCAAATAAAACCAATTTATATCTAATACCCCTCACTTCCCCAACTAAGATGCTATAGGAGCACTTACACATCCTCTTACTTGCTAACTTAGGACCCACATTTAGTGCCAAAGCTAGCATTGATTTGATGACAAAGTAACATGCAATATCAAAATCTAAGTCCTTATTTTTCATAAATACTATTATACTTTTAGAGTTAAAAATCATGGGAACCAATAGTGTTTTCTTGTTCGAAGGATAATCTAATGAATGTTATCCTTTATTTGATCAAACTAATTTTTGCTTATTAGAAATTGAAGATCGAACATTTGCTAGGGCAATAGAACTAAGTGTTTAGTTGTCTTCTTGAAAGGACTCTTTGTTCCTACTACTACTACAACAAAGGAAGTAAATAAAGAAAATGAGTTTGATATTAAAGACAATGAGGAAGTTTTCCTTAATTTAAAAGACCAAGCACATGTTATTTTGTACTCTTAAGTTCTATCTAATTCAATTGTGTAACTACATGTACAAGTATAAAAGAGATATAGAATAAGCTTGTATCTATATATGAAGGAGACCGTAGGTTAAGGAAAGAAAGGAAGATCCTAATCCAAGGTTATGAATTATTTAAAATGAGTCTCAAAGGAAAGGTCCAATAGATTGATAGATTGAATGACATCATAAATGAACAAAAATCACTTGGAATAGATATAAGTGATGCCAAAACAGTAAGAAAGATCCTAATGTTGTACAAAATCGAGATAACGACTTTTTTAGGAATGAAACAAAAAAGGACATAGGTTTCAAAACAGTAGAATTGGGATCCTCTATTGAAGACGATGGTGAGCTCACTCTTACTAAGAAATTTAGAAAGCTTTATGAAATGAATGACAATGCTAAGGAAAAATTTAATTTAATTTAATGTGGACACACAATCTCGCATATCTTTCCCTTTTCACTTGTACATTGTATTTATCCAATTGTAAGACAAGCCCGACACTTCTAGCTATACACTTCAAAATTTTTGAATCATAAAATTTCAAGGTAATTCATATATAAGTAGCCAAACCGCAACTGAATTGAATGTAGCCTTGCCAAAAAATTAGGCACCCAATGAAGATATTTGTAGTTATCCCTAGTTGTCTCATTTCAACAAGTATGTTAAATTTGTCATCATGCGTGCACAACAACATTAAACTCCATAAAGAACAGTAAATTCCATAACACGTAACACCGTTTGCTAATACATTTTGAAATCGGAAAATATATTAAAATCTACGACTAAATCGAGTGGCACAGATAATTGCTATGTCAAGAGGAATATAACTTTACTTGGACCATTCTTTCTTTTCTTTTTTTGCCGTCATCCACGTGCTCCACCAGATGATTACGTTCCTTCTTTTTCTCCCTCATTTTCTTTGTTTCGTTTTAATTTTCCTTCGTTTTGACAACAGATAATGAATGATTGAAGATAAATCAGTCAATATCGCGCCAAGCGGTGATGCATGGGTATGAGTCTCGATCGTTAATGGGTTGTGATGGATTGCTGTATGATGGAGGGTTTTCTCTCGTGTGGTGCGGGAAAGTTGAAGTATGCACCAACTCAGAAACGAATCAACAAACAATGAGCATATAAACCATTGAACGGAGTGGACCCAATACGGGCAACATAGCTGCTCATAGCCGATCCATCGTACGCATGCCCTACTAAATGTCTCCGCTGATGGCATAACGATGTCCGGCCACTCCAAAAACTCTGTCATCTTTGTCTTCACGAAGAGCGAAACCTTAAAATATTACAAGGCAAAAGTATTAGGATGTATATATACCATTATATGTCTCGGTACAACACATCAAAAGTAATCATGTTGGTCATTTTTTTGTAATTTCCTTTCTTTTTGGTCTCATTACAACAACATATACGAGAAACACCAACGGTTAACTCATAAGTTAATGTTAGATCAAAACCAATTTTTAGAAGCAAAATGCCGTGCACCTGACACTGAACATCTATTCCTTGTTTCTTATATTCCAAACCTATGGACCTCGAGAACATCTTCATGCACCTGTACAATTCAAGTTGAATGGAGTTGTATAGTTAAGTTTTACATACATACATATATATGTATGTATGTATGTACGTATGAACACAATTAAAAAATTTAATGATTTCGCGCAATTGTAAAATGGAGATCAGTAGAACTTACGATTTTGTAGAAGCATACATCGTATACAAAGGGAAGGAAGGGAAGCAAGCAGAAAGGGAGCAAACATCTATTACTGCTCCTTTCCGTTTCTTCAACATTCCAGGAAGTACCGCTTTAGTAACCCATAAACCCGAACCCACGTTCACCTTTATCATACTTTCTATCCAGTCCTTATCGACTTCATGAAAATATCTTTTAAAAGGATGTACTATTCCTACATTATTAATCAATACTCCGACATCAAGCCCTTGTATTCCTCTTCTTACTGCATTAGCAACATCGATCCCGTGAGCTTTCGCGAAGTCAATGACTATGGTTCTAACCTCCACTGATTTTCCATACCTTTGATGTATTTCGTCCGAAGTTGCTTTGAGTTTGGTGGGGTTTCGACTTACTAGAACTATGTTAAGACCCTGTGACGCGAGAACGAATGCGAATGTCTCTCCTATACCGTCTGTGGAGCCTGTAATCAGAGCCCATGAACCATACTCTCTTAAGTTCTTAGGTTTTCTCAAGAACAAGACATACAGCCATTTCAAGACTGAGATGAAAGGCTTCAAAACGGAAACTAAGCCCAAGGTTGTAACAGCTAAAATGATGTAGTCCTCGGACTCCATGATAATTGATATATCGCGGATGGCTACTTGATTCTGTATGCCCTAAACCTCTTCAGGTATATATATAGAGAGAGAGAGACAGAGACAGAGAGAGAGTCAATGGAATCACCTTGATCCTCCTTTTGCAATTAATAAGTTGGGCTTCACCGTTGCAACCGCATCATTAATTCAAAGGATTGAACTCCAACTATCAACATTACATCTTTGTCTAATAGGCGAACAACATGATGTAGTCGTGGAATTGATAGTAAGGCTGATCGGTGGTTCGGAAATTAACCCCATGACTGATCTCGCCATTTATTGCAAATAGAAAAAATCTGACATATAACTCGCTGCTTTCACCGTCGCAACAACTTCCATTATTATACATTACAAGCAAATAATACATCAGTGATGTATGTGCTTGAAAAGATTAATACAATAGTCTCATTTTTCAATGATATTCATTTTTAAAAAAAAAATTATACGAAACATCTTATTTAAATTGTATATATCACTTTATCTTTGATTTTTGTAGTGGGAGAATGGAAAGAGTTGGTTGAATGAAAGGTCAATTTAAAAATTAGTGGATGCAAATTGGTGTAAAGAAGTAAGCTTACAAGAATTATATGAGTAAAAGCTTTATCATGTCAAATAAAAAGAAAAAACAAGGAAAACAAAAATAACACTAAGGACACTAAATATGATCATTTGCTTTAATGTTATACTAGCGAGAGACGCACCCACATAATTGCAAGTAAAGAATAATTACATGTAAAATTATCAATGAAACTAATAAAAATATGATGGATGTATAATATAGTGCATATAAAATAAAAAATAACCTAATAAATAAAAATAACCCATAGACAATAATATAATGTAATGCAATGTATAATCTAATATATAGATATAAATCAAATGGAAATATAATTATCATAAAAAAAATTTAGGATGTAGGAATCAAGTGAATGAAAAAAAAAAAGTACCAATTGAGCAAAGATAAAAAAGAATAAAATAAATAAATATAACTTGAACAAATAAAATAAAATCCACCGTAATGATTTCAATCAATATTTGTGGGAGTTCAAGTGAAGGTTTGAAAAAGTAGTGGCTGAACGTAGATAATTTCAAACTTCATGCGATAAACTAACTATAATGTGGTAAAACCTTTTGTTAAATAATTTTTCATAATAAAAATTATAAAAACACCAAAAATGGTTATAAAAACACAATTCTCTTTAATATAACAGATTATATGGATAGATAATCCTTACTTTATCTATTACAATTATTGAAAACCACTTTATAAATTCCTAGTTTTCCTAATAATGGCTCATTGTAATCATTTCCAACTCAAATTATATGTCATATTCTCTCTAGTAAGGTTTTCTTCAATTGCATAATCCAATCGATTTTAAGTCAATACAACAGTTTACACCTCAACTTTGCCGCTTTTTATAATTATAATTACATATCTAAAGTTATAACTTATCTAATCATATGTCCAATTGAAAATTTAGTTGTCATCCTCTGTAACTTAGTTAACTCTAACTCAAATTATTACCCAACTAGCACAATCAGCCAATAAGGTTGTCACCTATAGCACAATCCCCCATTGGTGGCCATTAGCTACCAATAACAAAATAGTATGTCACGACCCATTGCAAAAATATGAGTTGTAAGACCCACTAGTGATTGTAGGTAGCCGTACACAATCTTAGGGGATCGCACTACCCTCCTAAGATCATGTGCAACTACTTCATTGACTTATTGTACTGGATGAAGTATTGTTATAAATATAAATTAATTAAGGTATAAATGGTAAAAATTAAATCTTTAATTAAATGTATAATTAGATAACTTCGAACTTCGAATATATAATTGCAAAAAGTGGCAAAGTTGAGATTAAACAATGACATTACCTAATTGATTTCAAATTCCAATTCCTAACTAAACTTATTCATTAGTCTTTTCATATATTTGTGCTCTCAATGGCCAACTTTTTTTTAGTTTCAAAAACATATGTAGTAACAATCACTTTTCTCTTCTTTAGACATTATAATCCCACTTCTTTAGGTGTAGTTATTGAAAACCACCTACAACATGTCTTATTTGCTTAATAACATGTTTGATACGAAAAGATCTCTAAAAGAATGTCGTATGATTTAAAGATTTAGGTTTTGGTGTATTTTTGTGCTTTTAAGGTTTTATAATTTAAGAATTACAATAACATAAAGGGTATAATTGATTTAACTAAGGATATGACACACCAAAGGTTAACTCAATCTAAGGGTTGAACTCTTAGATTGATATTGCATACAATCTAAGTGATTCAATGAAAATATTGATTATCGAAAAATTGATATGATATGGAGTGTTGATAATCAAGAACGATATGCTCACTACAATCTAACACTATAGATTGATTAGAACAATCGAAACTTAAGAATTCAATCTCTAGGTTCAATTCTCTCAAAAGTATTCACAAAAAGATCAATGATAAAAGACTATCAATAACTCATTAACTAAAACCTTAATGCAAACAAAAGTATTTATGTCTTCCCTTTAATTCCAATTTGATAAAAAAATAATAATAATGCCTATTAAAAAAATAAACTACTGAAAACTTAAACGAAAAAAGCAAAATAAAGTTGTCCATGGGATTGAGGTCGGGGAACACATACTTGAAACCAACTATGATTCTATTTAGCTTTGCAATAATTCTTTACTTTCAGCTTCACTACTTAGCTCCATGGTCGTACTTTAGAACCATGAAAACCTTGTTATGGGATATCAAATGCCTATTTCTTCCTTTCTTTCACCATCCATCAAATCTCTTATCCTTACTAGTTGCTTAAGATCACCTCCTTGGATAAAATCTTATCATTAGCCCAGGGATATCGAAGATTTGCTATCGAATCTTAATTTATCTTAACTTTAGAACCTACACAAAAATTCTTTCTATTTGAAACACCTACAAAAAAAAAATTTTAGTTTTAAGATCCCAAGAGTGCCAATAAACTCTACTTCTTTTCATTCTTAACGAAGACCTTCTAATCTTTCAAAACCCCCTTCGCTTGTAATAGGTAACAACGCAATTCTTTTACCATCCGTGCTAAAAGAATAAGAACTAAATCTTCCATTATAAGAAACATCCCAATCAAACCACCATAGTCTACCTAACAAAATATGTGTTGCCTCAATGGGAGGTACAGCACATGTTACTATATCAAAATACATCTCAATAGAGAATGGAATTTGCACTTACTGCTATACACTAATTTTATCAATCTTGTTTAACTACTCTAAGCTATAAGGCTTAACATGGGGAGTAATTGTCAAACCCATTTTCCTAACCCAAGAATTAGAGGTTATATTTGTGCAACTTTCACCATCAATTATTAAAGAACAAATCCAATCCTAAACTAGATAGTATGTGTATGAAAAAGGCTTTCTTGTTGTTCAATATTTGTTTCCTGCTAAGCATGCAATGCCTTCCTAAGAACCAAGCTCACTATAAGACTATCTAATGCATTCTCACCTTCTCCCTCCTCAACAATCACTCCCTTCTTATCTATATCAACAAACCTCCCCTTATGCTCTTCTTCATCCCCACTCTTTATTTTATCTCTAACATTGTACATAACCTTCTGAGTTGGACACTAAGCTACAACATGGTCAAAACTCAATCACTTAGAACACTTTATTTTTCTTACCTTTGGCTTGGATTGTTTAGATTTTACTCCTTAAGACTTTCTCACAACAGGCTTTGTTGAAACACTACTACTATCACCCTATTCCAATTTTTGTTCATGAAGCACATCTTTTATTGGTTTGCATTATTACGCATATTCATAAGGACTCCTTTATCTCTATCACTCAATAGTGGTTAGCTACATATCTCATATAAAGAAATAGAAGTACAACTTGGTACCATAATCCACCTAAGAACCTCGGCATGGCTTGCCCATCATCTTCCTGTATTTCGACTTAGATTTATGCTACCGAAAAATTTTTAATCCGTTCTTCTACCTTCAATCGTTTGACCCTCATATAAAGCTCATGCCTGGAGTGCTTAAGCATAAATCAACTTTGCATTATCTCTCTTATATTTTCCTAAGTACCAATCTCCTCTCTCCCAGCTTCCCATCTATATCATTAGGTACTGAAACACCACACTTGTGCATATGTGTAAAATTATATAATGGCAAGTTGTGCTCACTTAGGATCTCCCTAGCTACAATAACCAAAGACCTTCTCAACACAATCTAACAAATCAGTAAAGTCTCAAAGGTATCTAATCTATCAAAAGGTAGAATACTTAGTTTAAATGTTTCTACTCCTCGTATACCCTTATTCTACCTAGTCTCTAGCTCTTTACCATCCTCATCATCTTAGGGCTTTTAAACCACCCTTTAGCCATCATGGCAAGGTCTTAAAACATCTTGCCTACCTCTACAGCCAATTACATCTTCGTATGCATTAACATTGTCGTAGACATGTCCATTTTCTTCTAATTCTAATAATAAACCTTCAATGGCTCCAATGATAGTCCTTTACAAAGCTTATAATTCATCATGAGTTCATGCAAACATCTCTTAGGAGCGATCAGTAGGCCTTTGCAACTATTGATCAAAATCAATCGTAGATCACTATTATTATGCCAATAAATGAATAACTTTATCATGCAATTATGACAAATCTTAAGTGATATGAACCAAATTGTGATACGATGATTTTAACTTTTTGCTTCCCACTCTACACATCCATAGGTTCTCTAAATTAATTTGATTGTATAACGTGTAAAGAATGTTGTTGCAAACAATAAAAGAAGAATCTACCACGCTTCACAAATAAAAGACCTTAACTAAACAAATAAATCACAACTACTCCACTCTAAACCTTAGGTTTCAAAAATCCAGGTTTTGATACTAAGATGATACAAAAAGATCTAGATAAGAGAATGTGTTTGATTTAAAGAGATAGGGTTTGGTGTATTTTTATATTTAAGGGCTTTTATAACTTAAGAATTGCAACAAAATAAAAGATATGAATGATTTAACTAAAGCGATAACACACCAAAGGTTAAATCGAACCAAGGCTAGAACTTTTAGATATATATTACATACAATCTAAGTCACTCAATGAAAAGATTGATTATCAAGAAACCAATATGATGCATGGTGTTGATATGAAGAACAATATGTTACACTACAATCTAACAATGTAGATAGATAAGAGCAACTAAAATTTAAGAATTCAAATTCAAACTCTAAAGTCAATTCTCTTAAAAGAGTTCATAAAAAAATCAATGGTAAAAGACTAGAAAGAACTCACTAACTAAATCCAAAATGCAAATAAAAGTATTTATATCTCCCTTTAACGTCCCCAAAGGCAAAGACATAATTCCTAATTAGTAAAAATACTAATAATGTTCCTTAAAAAGGGTAAGCTACTCAAAACTTAAATAAAATAGCAAAATAAAGTTACTCATGAAGTTTACTGTCAAGGATCAAAGGCATGAATCCAACCATGATTCTCTCTAGCAGTATATCTTCATGTTCAACCTCAAGGCTTAACTTTACAGCCTCTCTTTAAGCCTATGAACCATACTATAGGCTCTTAAATGCTTATTTTTTTCCTGTCTTTGGCTATCCATAAAATCTCTTATTCTGCTTAACTGTTGAATGGACCTTGATCCTTATCAACGTCTGCTTTAATTACATATATTAATCGATTTTCAAATTCAATTTCCTAATCAATAGAACAATCTATACGATATCTATTTATATATATATATATATAATTTTGGAAACTCTTTCAACAATCATAACTTTTCAGTTTTAAGTGAAAAACAAAAAAAAAAAAAATCAAAAAGGTATAACTGCTTATCATATCCTTTCGATTTAAGCTATTTAACTTCCACAACTACTCATTTTAAACATATTATTACTATTCATTTCTCTACTTCCCCCCATCTCAATACCATTATTTCCTAAAACTATTTTATTCTTCCATTTCTTTATGCTCACCCATTGATTATATAAAATAATTATTACAAAGCTACTCGCTTTTCACTATTTCTCAAAAACAAATTTTCCTCCTCTTCTTCCATGCTTCTATTTAATTATTTTTTTCCTCAATAACCTCAATGCTTTTATATTAACTACATGGATTTGCTTATAGATTTACCTTCTAAACCCTTAGCAGTTAAAACTACAAGTCAAAAATACAATTATACCAACTTATAATTTTATAATATTTTTCTTATTAAAATGAATATAAAATCGTTTATATATAAACTTTTAATAAAATTATAAATTTTCATATACGATTCTACAAACTTACGATTTTATCAAGTTTACACCATTTTATTGATTTTATGCACAAAAATGAATAGTAGAATTGCGATTTTAGCAACTAAAGCTAAGGTTTTTCTCCTTTGCATATTGTACATATTTGGTTCGATAATCATCTTTATCTTTTAGTTTACCTTCCTAATTTGATGTTGAATTGCTAATCTTAAAACATGACTCTTAGCAAGTGTTAGAAGTCATCTTGTCTTATTATTTTTATACCGATATAATCCCAATTGTATCTATTTTTTTAAATAACTAGGATATGGATTGTATTTGCATTAAACATGTTAAATGAATCTTACCTAAATATAAGTTTTGTTGTTAGCTATGCTTAATGATGCCACTATTTGCATCATGTTAAATAAAAACGATTAACTAAAAGGAAGTCATGAAAATTTTCATAAAATAGTTGTGTACCATTTTTAGTAATTAGATTCTGCTAATAACAACTGTATAATCTTTTGTATTATCAATACTTTAATTTCGATTGACAATAATATTTTCATTCATCAATGCTTTTAAGTTTTTGTATTACATCTCATATAAAAGATGGAGGAAGTCTTTTACTACAAGATATTTTAATTGTTTATACATACTAATGAATACTTGATACATTTTACGAAAATATTATGTGAATTTTTTAAACCTTTTGTTTCTTCTATAATTTTAAATGAAAACTAAAAGTGAAAAATTCTTTTGATTACCTACTTGTTTCCATTCAATTGAATGACAAGTGCATGTTGATTTTTAATAATTTTAAATGAATGTAGGAAAAAGATTGCTCTTATATAATTCTTTATTATGTTAGATGCTATATATAAAGTTAGTAATGTATTATAATAGTTTCATAATTAATGGGAACATATTCGAGACAACGAGTTAGAGACAATAAATATTTATCTTGAGAATTATGTATCCAATAATACGAGTTTTACATTTTTATTAAAGAATAGAATGATTTGTTTTTATTTTTTTAGCATTTCTTAATTTTATTATGTAAATATAATTTACTTTTATTATCTTAACGTAATAGTTTAGGTAATGCATTTGTTTACTCCTTTACAATTACTAATTTTACAAGGCTACTTTTCAAAATCAACTCTTATGCAATATATTTTCAACATTATTAGATCTCATTCAATAAGAGATAAGCATAACCACTAATATATGTGCAAATATGATCAAAACAAAATAATCAAATCTTTTATAAGGAACATTTTCCACTGTATTGAATTCTCATTCATAGTAAACAGATGTTTACATACATGAAATCATATTTATATTGAGAAAGATTTTACGATCCCATCTTTATTTTGACAAATTGATCCCATTTATCCTCTCAACATTCATTTCCATATTTTTAAATCTAAATCATTTAATTTATGCTTTATTTAATGGTTCAGATATAAAGGTAATCAAATCAATAGTTAAATAAATAGCAGTACTGATCTCATTTAAAAAAAAAAGGACAATATCATAAAAAAGTCCTTATATTTATATTTATATTTTCTTCATAATTTAAGGCAAAGTAACATAACCTTTCACATTCATAATATTTCATTTTATATTTAAAATATAAATATGATACTTTTACATTCATAATAGATTTTATATTTTAAAACATTGAGTATATTTTATGTTTTAAAATATATTTCATTTTAAAATATAATACATTTGATTATAATTATTTATACTTTTTTTTTCTAGATGGTGCATCATTTCATGAAAATCATTTGGTATTTACATGATATTTTCTTATATTATATTTTTTTATATTAAATTTAATAGTAGAGGTTAATGTAGTTAAAAAAAATTTATAACGTTATTTCTACTTTCTTTGTAAATGGTACATTATTTTTTGGAAACCATGTAGTATTTACATAATACTGTAATATGTTATATATTTATTATATTGAATTTAGTAGCAGTGATTATCCTATATATAGTTTAAAAAAATTATAACCAATTATTGTTAGTATATCAATTTTTCTATTTTTAGTGTAAAATCATTACTTTGTTATTGGCAAAAAAAAAATAAAGGAAAGAATTACTACTTTTCCCCAAGGGTACATTTTGGCAAAAAGATGGAGTAACTTCTATCCTTTTTCTTAAGAATTACAAGGAACTTATCTATTATATATTATTTATTATCTAATATAATAAATTTAGAATATTTTTTGTTATAATATTCATTTGATATTACGTTTTCATGTTGTTATGTTTTATGAAAAGTGATCACATTAATGTTGTTTTTCAACACAAAGAAAATAATTGCCTATTAAAAAATAATCAACAAGTTTGAAATGATATGACTCTTCACTTCTCTCTTTTTTAATATGCTTTATTATTTTACATAAAAAATTTTATTATTTGTACTTTTTCATTAGCAATACTTTTATTATTTTTATTTTCCATACCTTTTCATTTTTCAAGAGACAAAGTATTTATATATAGGATGATATTTGTTGAATAGTCGCGATCTTTATATGACTGGATGTAAAATGATGCAATTCTTGGCTCTTACTATATGGTATTATAATCGCATAACTCAAAATATTATAATTTTTTCTATATAGTGTGATATTGTATATGACTATCAATAACCATAAAAATTACAATGAATAAGATATGTTTATATAATTAACTAAATGCATCCGCGTAATATTTTAAATATGAATTTATTAGCATATTAATCATGATAATCTTTTGCGTTAGTATATTATTTTCATTAATATAAATATATTTTAAAGTAAAACCTACACATTATGTAGGGTATTAACTATTTTTTATATAGTCTTGAAGACTTTTTTTAAGATTGAATGACTAATGTAGTAATAATGTTTCATATCACTTTTTTCTTCTACAAATACCAACTATTTTTGTTAGTATAGAAATTATTTTTGCAATTAAATTATCATGACATTAGTATTTTGTCAACACCTGTAATTCATATTCTATAGTGAATGATAATGTAAATATTGATATGAAGTATAGTACAATTTTGGTTAATTCGAGAAAACCGCTCTTCAAAGGATATAAAACCGCTCTTCTAAATTGAAAGTTGTCTATCTATTCTCATTAACATTACTCTATTTATAGAAATATATATCAATCTATAAATTTGTTATAAGTAAGTAACTTTCCCTCCTAATACAACTACTAATTACAACTATTAAAACTATTATTACAATCAAGTAAAAAATACTAACTTCTATAAAATTGTGCAATTATCCATTGATTATTTATATTTATTCTACTACTATATACTTGAAGCATAACAATTTCCTCACATCTTCAAAACAACATTATCCTCAATGTTGAAATAGAAAAAGAACGATCTTCAAAATCTTAAATTACAACATTTGGAGGTCTTGTATATCATGTCTCGAAAACATTTTTAATCTAAACAAAGTGAAAAACTTTTCTTATACTAACTTTACCAAAAGCCTGAGCAAAGATATACTTGCACCTTTCAAACTACCTATGTGGATAGAAAATGACAACACAAAAAACCAATATTGTATGCCCTTTACAGTTGTACCATTGAAAGAAATCAAGCAATGGCTCCAAACACTCTCTATTACAGAATATAATTAAAGGAAAAGTGATGATTATGCAATTGAACACTATTACCAATGGATGAAGATTTGTTAGGACGAGGAAAAGGCACATTAAATAGCTTAAAGTCGTCTTCACATTTGAATACAATGAAGGCATTATCTTTTAAAGTAGGTAAATCTTCCACTTCTTGATCATCTTTACATTTAATCCTCACCAATCGCTCCTCTTGATTGACCTTCACATCCATTTCTTTATTAATCACTTTATTTTTTGTCATAGTTTGTAACTTAGGAAGTTGTTGCATTAGCATAGCAAACTTATTATTAACATCATGTTGTAGTTGTTGTTGACTATTTAGCAAGGAATCAATCTTCTCTTCCAATATAGCAACTCGAGTATAGTTCGACATGGCAACAAGAGTACTAGATGTTAACACCCGTAATTCATACTCTATTGTGAATGATAGTGTGAATATTGGTATGAATATGATAAAAATGGAAATAGAATTTGATTTTGGTTGATTCAAGAGAATCACTCTCCGTAGGGTACAAGACCTCCTAAATTGAACTTATCTATCTATTCTTATTGACATTACTCTGTTTATAGAAATACATAGCAATCTACTAATTTGTTGTAAGTAACTAATTTTCCCTTCTAATATCACTACTAATTACAACTATTATTACAACTATTAAAATTACTATTTAATCTAGTAAAAAACAGTAACTTTTATAAAATTATATAATTATCTATTGATTATTTATATTTATTCTATTACTATACACTTGAATTGTAACATATCTTCTTCCTTCAAATTTTTTGAGGTAATTTATGACCATTTCTAAAAAAATCTCAACAATAACTTAATTAAATATAGATATATATTGCTTGAAGATGGAATGAAAACTTTTAACTATGTCTTAATTTATTTTTCATCTTTGATTGCTATAAATTTGTATATGCATGTCTAGATTCATAGACCACATCTAAGAATAATATAAGGTTGCAGTTTTAATAGAATGTGTAGGTATAACCCATTCTTTTATTTCTAAATGGGAATCGTTTGCAACTAATGTCATTTTATGTAAGAAGCTACTCTTAGGTTAAATTGTTAAATTCTTTTTTTTTTTAGTCTTCTAATAAAGTAAAAAATTATGTTTTTCTTTATATCCATAAGCAAAAGCACCTCTTTTTGTGTCTCAACCCCTAAAGAAATGTTATTTATTAAGTAACATAATTAAGTACTGGTTTCAAATTTATTTACGAATGAACCATCCACCATATTAGACATCATTAATCCCATTTTGTCCATTGTAGTTGTTGAAAATCAGCACTTGAGTTATGCTCTCATTCTCTCCTAATTATTACTTATTGTAATAATTTCCTATCCGAAATATATTCCATATTCTCTTCTATTGGGCTTCTATATTCATATATTTTGATTGATTTTCAACTCCCATTTCCTAATCAAGAGAATAATGTGCATTATCTTTATATATATTCTTCCTACCAATATTTGCTTAAGTCCTTTTGTGTTTAAATGATCTATGTAGTAGTAATAATTCTACAACTTTCATTTTTCATAATGACCAATTATTTTTGTTAGTATGAAAATTATGTTTGTTGTAAATTTTGATATAATTAGTATCTCCTCACTGTATATTTTTCCAAAATATCTTAATTGCTATCCGTGAAAATATCCATAATAAGTTGCATGAATATATAAATATATTGCTATAAGATGGAAGGAAAATTTTAACCATACTTTTAATTTCTCATCTTCATTTGCCGTAAATTTCTACATGCATCTTTAGACCATATCAAGGCACAACATAAAATCGTAGTTTCTATCGAATCGATAATTACAATCCATTTTTTTGTCCCTGCATTGGAAATTTTCGCAACTAAAGCGTAAACAACTCCTGAAAAGTTAAACTGTTAAATATCTATACCATGTCGTATAATAGATGATTCCATAAGGTAGTTCGACTTAGCCATAATGTAGGAAGGTCCAACTAGAGTGGATTAAAAGCTACGAAGGATCATACAGAGAGTAAACTAAATGATTAGAAATAATAAACATTCGTTAATTTCGAGAGGGAAGTCCAAATCATGTCCTTTGCTTATGCCATTACACAACACGCTAACTTCCCTTGTCCTTGTGTAGGGTAATTAGTCTATATTATCAAACTTTTGGTAAGTGCAAAAGTAAAGGGAATGTAAGGTAATTTAGAGTTGGCAAAAATCATTTATGAACAAGAGTTTCTAGAACAGGGTAGTCTAGTAAATAGGCAAGCTATTTAGGTTTGTTGGTGAAGTCAATTAAACCAGTCCTTATGAAAGCATCTAAGAGCTCTGAAAAAATTCAGGTCTAGTTGGTGAAGTGGTCCAAATGATGTTGCAAACAGATTCAACCTCGATATCAGCAAAGATTTGTTTGGTGGTCCAAAAGAGGGAAGAGTCCAGACCAGGTACTTCAATCAAGAGGTGAAGGACATAAAACTTGGTAAAGTATTAGAGCAGATCAAATAGGGCATAGCTTCAGATCCTCAAGCCAAGTCAATACTAAAATGAGAAGGCCAAATTGGGGATGGAGGATTAGGAACTATATAGGAAACGTCAAAGTTACAACAATCAAAAGGACCTAATTCATCTGAACACCCACCAAACGCTAGTTAAGGTGGAAGACAAGTTCCATTAATTAAAGATGCCAGAAGATATTGAAGCTCTATGAAGATGTACAATATGCCAAATCAAGAGGGGGGAGACCTTAGTAGCGATAGAGAGGAGAATCACTAGGAGTACAAAACAAAATGATGAAAAATGAAGGTAAAAAGGATCCCCTGGGGATGCTTGACACGAAGTATGGGTCAACAGTCATGCTTAGAATACCTAGTAAGTAAAGAGTCTACCTCTGAGTGAAACAACCTAGAAACCTATTGTGGATTTTATGCCCCCAAACATTTGGTAGAGAAATTTTCCAGGAGGAGCAAGCCAATAGGAACATGGTTGACTTAGGTGGAGAAGAATATTACAAGTTGTTCATTAAGCTTATTTTTCGTTTGCATAATATAAAGATCCATATAAGTTTAATATCCATGACCAAAGCCCAGTCCATTCCCAATAATGTTTCAAAATGTTTTTGGATACATTGAACCTTGGAAGGTAGAGTTTGTTTGTTAGATAGAGTTAAGTAGGATTATACCATAGCCATTAGATCAAAATAATGTCAATCCTCTGCTTGTAAAGGCCTTGTATATATGAGAGGATTCTTCCTTATTGTAAACTAAATAGTACATTTGAGTTCATATTAGGGAAAATGTCATATTGGATACATTAAGTTTGCCCATTTTTATAATTAATCATTTCAATTTTATCTATTTTTATAGTTAACTATCTGAATTTTAAATATTTTTTGAATTAACTACCTAATCAAAGTATTAGAAATGATCTCTAAAATTTGTAAGTGATAGATTAATATTTTCAAACTTTAGATAATTAATTACAAAAATAAATAAAGTTCAAGTTTCAAATATGGCACTTTCTTGTCATATTATCTCTTATAAAGTTTCTCTATCTAGTTTCTCCATCTACTTAGTCTGACTTGAGTGTTTTAGCATCAAGCCTGACCTAGTGTCTTCTCGATTGGTCCAAAAACTCCCTTTCCTAAAGAGTTTTGTACGAATATGAGCCCTTTTCCTAAAAAAAATACAAAAAAAGCCCTTTCGAGTAAATATTACGAATATGATTACATATACCTTTAGTGTAAAAAATTAACTAGTTCCATGCTAAGTGAAGGTACATTTAGTACGTATGCTTTCAATAGTATATCATTGAATGCGTATGGAGTGTATGTGCCTTCAATACATTTCATGATTGCATAGGCCTTCTTTTATTTCCACCTGCAAATTTCAAACAAAATGACTAAGTTAACCTAAGATACATTGTTTTTTAAATTTACAAACACAAGATACAAAATATCAAACTACCCAATCCAATTCACCATGTACAACATTTACTCCCAATACTAAAAGGCGCAAGAACAAAAGTCAACACACATAATAGACATCTGAAATAATTCAAAATGTAATGCACTACCAAAAGAAAAAAATAAATAAAAAAGCTTGCCACACATTGTAACGTTCAACAAAAGCTAAATTTAGATTCGAATAGTAAGCATATGTACAGAATATGTGCTATGTTTATGTCGATATAATCATCTATGATTAGTATAAATTCTATCCATTCTCTCTCATGTCAAGTGAAGGTTCTGACAGCATGGGATAGAAGGGAATGTCTTTAGCAGTTTAGTGATAGTGGAGGCTATGGCAATGTTTGCTCAAAATTAGGGAAAGGTATTGGATCAATAAAAGGAGCTGATTGTAGCTGAGTGATGCCCTCACTCATAGGGGATTGCGAGTAACTCGAATACTGCTTTTGAAGGCTGGAGGAGTCATGAGCTTTAACTAATGCTGGAACTCAAAAGCCATGTAAAAGTTGGACCCAGCCCCTAACTAGAAGTAACTCTAGATCTAGGGCATATACCGTACCTAAAGCTAATGTGTCTAAGGTCTATAAAATGTTGTCCCTATAATGGCACATCCTTATTGTAGTTACCCTGACCATGCCCCGATCAAGCCCTTCCTCCTCTACCTTTAGGTAATACACGAGAAGCCGGCATATCGTCGACTATAGGTGCTCCTTACTCCCTACCGTGGTTGCTAAGCTATGGCTATTGCTTCCCCTCATGCTGTAGTTAGAGGATGAGGCCACTATGCTGCTCACTAAACTACAGTGCTCCATCTACATTACCAAGTGCTGTTAAATAGTCTGATGTTAACCACACATCCATAAGCAAGTCCACTTGAAATAAATAGACATTAAGCTATTAATATAGATAATAGAAGGTAAGTAGGAGTATCAAAATGATGGGACGATTATGTAGGCACTTACCAAACGACTAATGATAACTCCTTAGTGTGTGATGTAACAATGAGTGATTTGCCAGTACCATGGCTAATAGCTAGGGTCAACTCCATTAAGACCTTGAATATACACTAAGAATCCATGCCTCTATCCCCTAAGCCTGTATTTGTACATCGTGTGCGTTGATCCAATCAATATCTATCCTACCACAGAGCTCTAATTGACGGAGCTGCTCAAAGGCGTTCACGTCTTATGGCAGGTACCAATAACCACCGAACTAATAAACAATACGATTAGAGAAACACCGGTCAATATTGTGGAAACATATGAATAGCACCTATGTTGTCCAAATGTGCTACCCAACCTAACAGAAATTTGGTAATATCTATAACAACTCTTCTGAATACAGCCCCCAAACCACCTAAGAAAAAAAAGAGACTTAATGGTTGTTGATAATTAGGTATGGCAATACAAGCAAAAAGGAAAAGTTACCATATCATACCTGTTGTACCATCTGTAGGTCAAACATTGTACAGTACGTATCCACAACATACATGGGATGCTAAGTCATATCCCAAACGATCCTCCATCTGGTAGCCAATGGCTTCTCTTCATCGATCAAGAAACCATATTGACTAAGCGGGGCAATGTGTGAGAATCTGTCCTAAGCCTATACCTATAGAAGAATCAAGGCTTCACCCAACTCATGTACATCTGAAGAAGAGGAAAAGCATAACTGTCTATACAGCCAAGCATGCGCCCCCTTAACTATACTACCCAGTAATGGAGAAGTCCTCCAATAATGGTAACAACATAAGGTATATCAGGCTGAAGGATTTATCCGCGAAGATAAATGCCACCATCAAGTTACAGATGTAAGCACACGTATACTACCTCATTATCTAGTCGTATATGCCACATGGAAGTATCAGGAATCAAGAAGTACTCTTACAGCCATGTAAGTAACATATGAGCTCCCTTCATCCTAGTAGACCTGAAGCCTAACAACCTCTCTCCCGCATTAGCTTAATTGTGATCATCATCTATCTTTGTTCTAACCACTGCAATAAACCCTTCTACTAGAAGCCCGAACTATACCTCCATATCCTATATTATGATGGTCGCCTCCTCAGTAGGTAGGTAAAATGTATATGTCTCCAGCCTCTATCTCTCCACCAAGGTCGTGAACAAGTACTAATCCATCATGATGAATAGAAGCTATATAACTCCGCAGAAATCAGCCTCCCGTATGTAAGGCTCTAGTCTAAGATTTATGAGGATATCCCACTCATCCTTATGTAAGGACAACTCGCTGTACCATACTTGTAGTGCATAAGTAGTCTTCTACAAATATAAGCAATTTAGTAAGTAGGTAATATAGCTTGTATAGAATAGCAACAGCATGTAAGAATGTTGTTACCAACCCTACCCTCTTAAATGGTCTACAAACGATTACAGGCCTGCCTCTTAAGTATGCATAGATCGATAGGTCCTAGCTCCATCTATCTTGCAAACACCAATGACTATGGTCAATAATCAGAGTAATGTGTAAACATTTATGAGTATGCATGAAGTGTAACATAATGCCCAAATGTATATATAGTATTTGCTAGCCCTATTTATCTCTAGACACCTCTTCTTATTGTGCCCTTCTCTCCTAAATGCACTACATCTAGTTCTTTCAAACTGCTCCTTAACGTCCATTTTCATGTAATATCGCTTCCACCTAGGATTACCTTTCTTGCATATTAGGTCATTATTCGAGTAAAGATAAGGGAAGCTAACTTATGGCAAGTTCAACTCGTCACCAATCTGGTAGAAATGGGAGCAATAACACTTTATCCGATTTGCCCACTTATACCATGGGTGTATTGCCAATTTGCTACCCACCCTTATACTAGATGCTGTTGTACATGTATAGGAGTGGAAGATCTTAAATATTTGTCACTTTAGCCACGTACATGTGTAACCTCCAAAGTGAATTGTATGCATCTATCCTCCTCCCTTTAGGCCAGTCCTTATCATTCGACTTCTAGTCAAAATCTCAAACAAGCCATTCTAAAGCTAAATGATATAACCTTATGTATACAAGCTCGCCCTCTCTACATTTCATACATCCCCAAAGCGTAGATAGTGAAAATTTTGCCAACTTCAATTGCCTCTCTAGCTTCTTGATGTCTATCCTCCTAATAGCGCATGCAGTTATAAAATGTCTTTTTTACTAAAGCATTTATGGGTAATCTACGTACCAATTTCAAAACCAAGTTGTAGCTCTCAACAATGTTCGATATCATACCCAAAATGGTAATACCCATCATATGCGAGCATCTACTTATCTAAGTCTACATTATCAAACCACTTGAAAGCATCTTCCTTAATCGGTCGCAACTGCTCCATGAAGCCTTTGAATTTCCTTTTCTATGCCTAAATACTTACAAACCACACAAGTATCTTGCATGACTAGTTTTTGTAAGCTGTGTTGAAGTTACTTGCAACATGCCATAGGCAGTATCTCTAAATTGCAAATGGAGGTTGCCACCCATTTAATGGTTCTCTGTATTTAGAATCGATGCCAAATGCTCAATCAAAGATAAGACATAGGGTTTCCTCCTTCTAGCCAACCATGTGATTTTTAAGTTTCTAAAGGAACCACTCCCATGTTTCTGCCGATTCTATATCAACTAGCGCAAATGCTAACGGAACTATAAAATTGTTCCCATCCATGCTACATGCTACCAACAACTTACGACCATTCTTGCCATATAAGAAACTGCCATCAACACAAATGAAAGATTGGCAATATTTGAAAGCTTCCATACAAGGCCCGAACATCTAGAAAACCTACTTAAATTGAGACTCACTTAGTTTAGACGAAGTGCTCTACCCCCAATCCATCTGTATCCTCGCATTACTTACTTTCATTGCATTCAATAGCCTCAGAATCTCATTGTATGAATTTCCTCAACTATCGTATACCATCTCAACAGCCTTCCTTTTGGCCTTAAAAACCTTCCTATTGTTTACAGTGTATCCGTATATGTTCTATACATTTGTTGCAAGATGAGGTATCTTTATATCAGAGCTATCCCGTACACTATTGATGAAGATCCTTGCCATGATGGTGCTATCAATCTGAGGGTTTCTAGTTCATCACCAGGTTCATACAAGTGTGCAGTCCCTTTAGAATGGTGATTTTGAAAAATCCATCCACCTTCTTCAAACATGCCCATAACCTCTACTTACGACCATCTTCCTTCTTCCTACAATAGACCACATATACCTTTGGCTTTGATATCTTAATGTAGAAATCATAGTGGTTCCTGACATGGAATGACTTCACTATGTTTATGAGATCCTTCTTAGTGTTTAACTGTATGCCTACACTCAAGTCATCGGACATGCTAATGTTACTGAACATTTCGTTAACATCTCAACCGAATGTTACATATCCATTTCCGTCATATTAGCTATTATAGAATGGAATAGCATATCTGACAACTATGTTCGCCGTCTCATTTACTTGTGGAAGCTCCTCAAACTGACTAGTATGAATTGGTACATGTCAGGGATGATGGGGCCTACTTAGGATGGCTTCGCAAGGAGGCCTAACTAGCACATTGCTAGCAACAACATTTGATCTCACTTAAGGTTCTAATTCCTCTTAGTCCTCACCATTATCATCCTCGAGTCCAACATGATCCCCATCATCATCACTAGCTACCTCCTCTTATCCTTCATCGTTAGCATTTATGTCAATGTGCATTGTCTCTACATACGGATCATAAAACTCTTTGTATTCAATAATCAAGCCTAATGCTTCTTTAAGCTACTCCTCTATAATATCGATATGCCCATACTCAGTGAAATCTATGTATGGTTCATTTGATACATTCAAATTTGACGACTCCATACTAGTCATCATAGACTATGAATGGGGTATCGGAAAAGTCGGATTGTCTGAATATTGTATGTCATGCTCGGCCTAAGCACTTGATTCTCCACAGTGCCTAATGTATACTTCTTAGATACTCCACTCCCCAACTCAACCATCTCAATGAAATTTTCAACATCTTAATTTTCTCTTATGGCAATTAACTTATAAACAACTCCCATATCATGAAAAAAAAATGATGTGAGAGAAGTTCACATTCCTTTTAATCTTCAACTTCTTAATAGGCTCCCTATCATACTCTATCTCCAAGTCACCCATCATAATGTTTTTATTCACATACATAATAACTTTCACATAATCAACCATTTCTATCCTAGTAATGCTACCAACAACCAAAGATTTAAATAAGATAAAACACTTAAATAACACATATTGAGCAACAACTTAGCAAATTGCATAATGTCATCTCATTATACTACGTTGTATACTACCTAACTTCTCTCATGAATTTTATCGAACACATTGTGGGCACAAAAAAAATAAAACAATTTCCAAATGTATACTAACATTTTCCATAACAATATTCGCACAACTTATCTTCCCAACAACATAAATGCCTTAATCTATAAATGGTATGACAAATTCACATCAAATATAAATAACTTGGAAAACTTAGGGTTCATGTATGTATGAATAGTATGCGTGGTATATGATCAATTTTTTTTCAAAAGAAAGAAAGAAAGTAAAATGATATAAAGTGTTGATTATTACCTATTTTTGGACGTTTACCAACAAAGAAAATTAATAGGTACTATAATTTTATGTTTCGTCTCGTCTTTCTCCTGTATGTTTTCAATGTTATAAATTGTGTATTATATGTAAATGAGGTTGGGCTGTGTAGAAGTTGGGGTTTACATTGGCTCGTAGAAGTTATATGTAATGTATTTGCCTTTAGTGTATTGAAAATAAAATTATGCGCCTTTAATTTAATTTTAAAAACACTGAAAGCGCACATATTATATATACCTCTCGAGCCAATATTTTCTTAAATTTTTTACATTGAAAATACATATTTACGTGTATTTTTACTATACCATATTCTTGATAATTACTTGAAGAGGTCATTCTCCGTATTATTTTTCGAAAATAGATCCGTATTCCTATAAAGCTTTTTTTTTTCCTTAAAATTCAAGTCGTGGAAAGTCCAGGGGCGGACGTGCTAAGTATGACAACAATCTGCAAGTGACACGTCCATCGCAGTTAACATCCTGTACATGGAAACCCGGCATTCAAGGTGGTACTGCAAGATAATTACGTATCGAATTTACTTAAATTTATAGATTATTTGAACTTTTTACTATTGTTCCTTCCATTGGTTGTAAGATTAAAGAATCGGATATTTCAGCAAGAAGGAATAAATTTATTTTAGAATTCAACAAATAGGTTAATTTAAATTGTTGGAGAGAAAAAAGGTTTAACTACTAGTGAATTGCGATCCTTCTGGATGGCATGTTCACTCTACGACTACAACAGATAGCACTAGCCTCTAGGAATAACCCTGTAAACACCTTGCCCATAAATCATGAGGGAGAAGTAATTTATTATTTTATGTAGTATGCAGTGACCTTTTGCCTCTTGAAATAATCTCTACATTCAGTTGCTCAGTCTCTAGTCGAAGATGATCGTTTCAGTCATGTGTCATGAGGCACTTGGGCCTAATTAATAAAAGAGAAACTGATACGGAAGAAGCAATCAAAATTTTTATTACTGACGTATTAAATTGTTTTTCGGTAAGTGACATTAAAATTTCAGGATTTCATAATTAATGGTTATCGGAGAATTTTGCAGTAAGGGCAAAGCAGACAATCTTCAGCTTCATCATATTCGGATTTTGCACATGACCAGCACAAATCAATAACAATTGAGTAGTATACGTCTGGCTTACTTGTATAAGGTATCTCCGGATAGAATGCTTTTTTAGTTCGTGATGTTGAATTATGCTGCAAATGCAAGATTGACCTTCTTTCTTCTTTTTTTTTTCTTTTTTTTTTTTTTTTTTTTTTTTTGCCCTTATAGATGAGAGTAACTGATAATGGAATATATTCTACTAAGTTGACATTTTCAAGAAACATTACTTTTCAGAGCCAAAATCCAACACTGAGCAGATTTCATAATGCCACAACATCAAACATATTTGCCAATAGACATACGACAGTGCCAACATAAATCAGCACATGTACTTCACTCAATTATTAGAATTTGGGTCACTCGTTTCCCGATTTGTAAATTTTGATTACATGATTGAAATCTATTCGTTTACATGGTTAAAAAATAGAAGAAGCGTTTCAAAAAACCACCAACAATGCCAATTCATTGCCGATCAAATTTTAGCTCGTATCATGAGTACAAATTGTAATGGTCCCAATACTCAGAAATAATATCCCATTGATAATACCAGTCTATTAAGTTCTTTTGCAATAAAGGCCTGGTAATTCATCACAGAACGAGCAAAGACAAAGTCGATAGCCAAAAATAGAAGCCAAGCCATGACATGTACCACAATGTATAATGTATTTCATAGGAAAAAATGATGTTTGTGTACTGACATATTAGAATTATGTAAAAGCAATTGTAGAAAACATCGATGCAAGGTAATTGGATCACTCAGTAAAAAGAAAACAAAAAGAAAAAACCCTCGGAATCTCACAGTTATTCTATGCATGCACTTGATGGCAAGGCTTTTGAACAAAGAAAAGAGAGCGCAGACATTGGTCGAAGCATGAAAAGGAGAGGAGGACATCGGAGAGAGAAATGCTACATTTGTGAAGAAGTAAGTCTCAGCCTACAGGCCCTGGTCAACCAGGTAATCACCAAGCCTCTCAACAATCATGTTGCATTGTCCAGGAGTCACGGGTTCTTCATAGACTCCAAAAACTAGAGCCTGACCAGTCTTCTTGATTGTGATACCTCCAGATCCCTGTTGGATTCTTAATGGATTAGGCTAATACCTCAGATAACTGCATTGATTTTATTGCTTCTTTTTCTCAACTCAAAATGATTAAAAGCAACTCATGCTGTGACAATATACTTAATCAATGGCCCTTTCTATTGCCCCCCTTTTTTTCTCCTGTTTCATGAGAATTCCAAATGGCTGATCCTAATAACTGCAATTAGTATAACAGAGACTGAAAAGAACTTACTTAAAATGCCAAAACTTGATTGACTCAACATAAAAAGACCTGGGATTACATTAAAGCCCAATCTAGCAATCTATCTCATTTTTATTTAAACAATACACAAGGTTATTCATGTGAACTTGCAATAAACCTTGATTCAATTCAAATTGTTTAATAAAAATGCTACTAATTTCATCACATAACATATAATCACACACATGCTTACAACAAGTTAAAGAAATCACCTTCTTCCCACGGATGACAGCTCCAGGCTCTCCCTGAATAACCATGTACTTTGTACCACCAATGTGTAGACCAGTGGGTGCAAGGTGGCCAGGTTCCTCAAAATCTTTCATGATTCCAGTGATTTCTTCAGGTTTCAACTGGAAAGGGACAAAAGGCATTAGCAAAGTACAAAGATCCATACATTACACCATGAAAGTTGGTTATATTACATGAGTAACAATCCTTCAGATTGTTGCAACATTTGCTGCAGGAGCACCAGCAGCAGCAGCACCAACAGAAGCAACATGTTGCAGCTGCTGCTACAACAAAGCCAACAGCAAACAACAATAACACCACCACCACCAAAACCAACAACAAGAACAACATTAACAAATTAAGAAAACTCAGATTTTTGGAAATCAAATGAAATAAAAGGAGAACTGCTAGGCTTTATCCTGTCTGTTGTTATGCCAGATTTTCTCCTCACTGGAACAGGACAAAAATTAACAACTGAGATGATGGAAGACATCTATTACAATATATAATTTCAAAAACCTTTAGTTAAGGACAAGTCTTTTTATGCTTTTTTGGAATAATTACAACTTTCACGTAATTTAATATAAAACAACATAACTTTTTTGCATGAAATGATATTTCACTGCTACAATTTCAAAAATAATAAATCTCCCCTAGATAACATATAATTTCATTAAAAATCATCCAACAGTCGCATAATGTATTATAAACATATATTACTAAATTAATAATATATATGTCTTTTATTGAAGAGTTATCACTTTTCCAAATATAGGACCGAAAATGCTATAAAGAAAATGAGTTATGAACTATTAAGGTGTGTCTGAGCCTTGAATAGACGGATTTATTATCTGTTAGAAAATCCATTAATTTTCACAAGATCTATAGTGCACATGTTGGACAAAAGAGGTAATTATTATACAAGTCAAACATGTAAATGATCCACAAGATTATACAGGAGAAGGAAACCTACCAGATAAAGGAACCGTATAACCCTAATAAAAAAGCCAAGCCATATGGAAAATCCTTCTTTAAGAAGCCTTAATCAAAACAATATAAGCACAAGAAATGCGCAAAATCTCACATCAACAAGGATATCCAATTGATATATAGTCAAAAAAAAAATAATGCAAAATCAGATCAATGGATCAAGAAGCAGAACTCTAATCAAATCCATCCCGAAACACAACATTCCATGTCATCCAAATCTTGATCGCAAGAATATCATTTCCAAGCTATACAACAACAATGCCCTATCTTTTCCTCACTCTTGGAAACAAAATATTGAAACTTTACGCAAATATGCAACCAGATTCCAATCGAACAAACACAAACTCAGTTAATCACCGATGGAAGAACACACTCTAAAGTAAAATTGAACAGAACAGCATCCAAATTTCACAAGATTAGACCAAGAGAATCGTGAATAACTGGAGATTAGGGCACAACCTGAGGAAAAGTGGCGCTTTGAGCCCAAACGCTACCATCGTGGCCGACAATGGCGGCGGCAGTGAGGTGCTGGCCTTGGCCATCAATGTCGCACATGAGGTGATCATCCACGTAAGTTTGCCACGACATTTTGTGCGATTCGGGGGGAAATTGGAAAAATTAGGGTTTGTAAGTTAGGTATTGATAGCAAGAGAGTAAAGATGAAATTGGTGAATAATGGAATTGGGAGTGTTTGAGGGTGGTAATTAAATTTATGGGGAAAAGTAAGGACTGGATTAGAGTAGCGATGGTATCAGGACCGTTCATTTGGGGCTTTTTTTTGGGTTAGTGCTATTCACGTTCGCCTTAAATTTAGCTCGTCTTTTACTATTTTGAACTTGTCCATTTCCAGCCCATCCAAATTTGGGTATGTCTGAAATTGAAAAGAAAAAAAATAATAATAGTAATAGAATCTATTATGACAAAAGGGCAGACAGTTAAATAATTTAGATGGCTAAATGATTTTAGCATGTAAAGAAGAACTTCACTATTAGAATCATAATGGATTTAACAGATCTAACTAAGTTCTAGTACTGTAATAAAGTAAACAAACAAAAATAACAAATTATAATAAATTTACAATAAGTATATAAAGATAGTAAAGAAAAGGAGAAGGTAAAAATCCTTATGAGAATCTATTATTGACGTATCTTTCCTTTCTCTTCCACCTTCTAGAGTCTAGTAAACTCGAATCACCATTGCTCCTCGCACACATAAAATAGATCAGGTTAGAAGCTGTAAACCAATAGAATATCTAATTAATTAGAAATAAAGAAATACAAAAACAAATACAAAAGACTTATGAGAAGTCAAGGTTTTGCATTGTACTTTACTAACAAACCCTAAGAGAGAGAGTGTAGTCAGAGTAATAAAAGGTTCTAAAAAAGAAAGGATAGAGAAAGTCATAGTGACTTTTGAGTGTGATCTCATTTCTCTATTAGGGATAAGGGAAGTTGTGGGTCGAACTCATTATTGGTGCTCTCGACATGACAAACTCAATAAGGACTTAGCTTCTTGATGAAAATATCGAAGCTTTGAATGCTAAGCAATTAACATTACAACAAGAGAAACGACAAACTCCATGCACTTTTGAAGTAGTTAGAACAGTTACAAACTGTACTTCTAAAACAATAAGAAGGGAATCAGAATTTAGCAATGGGATCTTCACTAGTTTCTCTAAATTCATCATCTTCTTAGGGTCCTTCTAATGATAATTTTCTCAAGGGAATTAAGTTGAAAATGCAGAAATTCAATTGTGATGATCCAATTGCTTAGATCTTCAAAGCTAATCAACTCCTTAATTTTCATAAAATTCTTGATGAACAAAGGCTCACAATAGCTTCTTTTGCAATGAAAGACAGAGAATTAAGATGGTATCGGTAGATGTACCATAATCACCAACTTAGTTCATGGCAGCGATTTATGAAAGAGTTGGAGGGACGATTTGGTCCATCCAAGTTTGAGGATGTTTAAGGGCTGTTAGCTAAGCTTACTCAATAGAGTTCAGTAAGAGAGTACTAATCCCATTTCAAGGCTTTACTAAATAAGGTAACTGGCTTATCTGATAGTTTTATCACTAATTGCTTTATTTCTAGATTAAAGATGAGTATTCGCATGGATGTCCTGTTAGGTAAGCCTAAGTCACTAATTCAAGTTGTTTCTCTTGCTAAAATGCTTGAGGGTAAACTTTCTGTCCAAACTTTCTTGAAGAAACCATTCTTTCCTAATTTCAAATCTACTACTTTGCAATTTCAAAACCTTCTTTTCATTCTCCCACATCATCTTTCTCCTTACCTTCCCTTTCTTCTCAACCTCCTTTGTTGTGTATACCTAACCCAACCCTACCCATTAAATGAATGACTTAAGATGAATTACAAGCAAGACATGATAAAGGCTTATGCTACAACTATGATGAAAAGTATCATAGAGGACATAAGTGTAAAGCTAAGTTTTTGTTGTTAGTATAAGAAGATGAGGAAAACTCTAAAGTTTTCCAAGAAGATCATGTTGGAGTTGCAGATCAAGAACTTACATATGGACAAGAGTCCCTTTCTATCAATTATTACGCTCTTTTGAGTGATATGGTACATAAAACTTTGAAATTTCAAAGACTTCTTAATAAACAATAGGTCCATATATTAGTTAATTTTAGTAGTACACACAATTTTGTGCAACAAAGTCTCGTAGCATCTGAGTTTGACTATTGAATCATCTCCTTTTGTTCATATTTATTATTATTCAACTAAGATCAATTGAAGTCATTCGCTAAAATCACTACTTATCTTCCAATCCCTTTAAGCTCGAATCCTTGACTACTATCTATGATCAACATTCCGTATCATAATTAGTTTACTAATAAATAACTATCTCATAAAATTTACTTTCTAGAAAGTTATACCTTTCCAGATTGATCCTTAAAATAACTAAGTAACTGTTAATCAAAAGTCCTGATCATCTCCAACTTGTTACTTTAATTCCATCTTCACCATCACTTGTTACTCATCCTACTACTATTTTATGGTGTTTGAATACATATTCAGTTGCAGTTTATGTAGCAATCTTACTTCATTTCTCACATATCATTTAATAACTATCCATCTCCTATAACCAATTATAAGTACTATATAATGATATAATTCTACTTGCCTCAGTACTACATAAAGATCTCATTATCCATTTCATATTCGTTTGGCTTTACTTACACTTAATTATTACTCCAAACTATAATTCTTCAATTCATGATTTGTTAAAGGCCTAAGAATTCTTAAACTGATTGTAGCCTCATAGCACTATTTCTTCCACTATTCTTACACATATAAAAGACTTCCAAGATTAATCACCAAAATACATTCGATCTTTGTTACACTTCTAGCTACAAATATGTCAATCATTATTGCATTTGTACATATCCAAAAGAATACACTTCGTCGAGAAGCACAATTACATCCATTAAGAGATTGTTAGGATATCTACATATATAAATAACTAACGTAGAATCAATTCTAATTCTCCAAAAAACATAATTAGCTATCATACCTTATCCATAATTCAAATTACTTATAACATCTATTCATTCAAAAGAATTCCACTACATTTGTCTTCTAATTAATTCAGTATCATTTCCACTTATTGATTTAGTACTTTATACTTCCATAAGAAAATCAGAAATAATGATCATTTCATATACCTTATTATTATTAGACTCCTTATTATTGTCATCATTTATCATCTCTTATATCGCATTCTCATTCTATATAAGATTTACTTCTGAATTAGGTTTTGATTATACCTCTAGTATAGGTTCTAATTCATTTCTAAATCGGTTTCTAACTTTTCCCTCACAATGTTTTATCTTTCTAAAATCCACTTCTATACCATGCTTTATTTCACTCTAAATTATACTATCTTATATTCATACTAAGCATCAAGCTGAGATCATCTCAGACATCCTATAAGTTTCGGATTCACCTTAATTTTTTGTACATATCACCATATCTCTCTTGTTCCAAACTCAAATTGATTTCCACTATTGTTTATGAGTCTCATTACTTCATCACATCTTATCGATTACAACACAACTTCATTAACAAACTCTTCAGTAATTCCGTTCATAATATTAACATATCCTAACTAACCAATTATAATATTGTTCTCCACATCTCAATTTTGGATTAAATCAAGGGTTCTCTTTCATTCCACTTGAATCACCTCAACTAATCACCAATTTCTCCATATGATCCCATCACTAGAGCTAAATTTGATTAACGCTTATCTCAATGTAGTGTTATAGTCACTACTTATCTTATAATTTATAGTACGTTACTTTAATATCCATTTGTTTCTACCCACTCTCAATGTACTCCTAAGATGTTTAACTCTTTTAATTTTTCATTTCAAAGCGAGTTTAGTAGAATTTTACTCTGATACCAATTTAAAACTGTCATGTCCCGAAGCGGTAGAGTTGTAACAGTCCCGCTGTGTAAACCATCCTAAGATAGAAGTTGGTTTTATAACCGCTATCTTAGACCTAATCTACACAATGTGTCCATGACTAACTCGCTTTGAAGTAAACAATTTGTAATTTAAATAAATCATTTACCTAAGAAAGTGAGGAAATATATATATACACTATAATTCAGTTATTGCAATTAAAGTTTACAATAATTCTCCGTAATATATTTCCTAGCTATTACATTATTCAGAAATGAAAAGTAATAAAATATGCGTTGATTTTTCAATGTTTTTCCTCACTCCCCAGGATCCAGCAGTTGCTAGTTTCAGAGTAGTTGTTTGTCACTTCTTAGCCAGCACCTGCACAACGTTTATAGGGATGTGAGCAACCACAACTCAGTAAGTTAGGATGGAGGACTTAAAACTATATCATAAACACAACAAGGTTTTCAATCAACTTATTAGGTGTAATGCATGTGCAAGAAAATGCCATCGCACGACGTTGTCCGGCCGGTCTTGAGATTAGAGAAATTATGCTCGCTCTAATCCGGATTGAGGAGTTGCCATTAATGCAACAGCTCACGATCAAACCCAGGCTTGTGCAATGCAGACCTCGCTCCTCCCGCGACTACCTTCGAACCATTGACTTCACCCTCGCTACGACCTTCTCTCCTGTCACTTAGTTTGACTGAGGATGAAGAAGGGACCAATTGCAATCCTGTACTATCCCTTTCGAAGGGGTCGGTATTTGGCTGGAGAGTCCTAAGTTCCCTTAATGAGTTACCATGTAGGTCCAATTATGATTATAGATTGTATATTTGAGTAGGTCTAGTTTAGGGTGATTAATCATTTCATACAAACCATACAATACAAGCTAGGACAACAAACAGAATCATAGCATCACTCATAATCAAGCACATGCATACATCCAACTATCTAACAAGTACAACCAAGCATAATCTTAAGCCTCCAAAATACAACAACGTATTAATCCTAACTTACCTCAACTCCTCGCTCACTCACTCGAGGTCTAACTTGCTCAGGCCATCGCCGATCATCTCTATAACATAAACGTGGTTTCAATTTTTCATATAACTATTATAGGTTCATTTTATCTTATAACGCTTATTGTTATGTTTTGTTTAGGGTTTAATATGCCTAATTATTTAGGTTTTAAGCCTTTTACAATTATTCTAGGTTTGAGGTTAGGTTTGGGTTCGGTTTCCGCAATGATTTCTAAATTAAGTTTTAGTTCGATTTTTAAGCAGTGTTTTATACTCCAACCCTAGAAATTTGTTTCAACCCATAATGTGAAATTAATCACATTACTTCCCGATCTCTTAAATATCATCATTACCCCTAGTCAATATTTTATTTCACTTGATATACTTAAATCCTTATTAGTATATCGAATTTACTCCTGATGTGAGAAATTTTTACATTTTTCATATAATTACATAAATTCAAGTTTCCTATCAAATTTATTGTATATTTTTATTATTATCATAATATCAATTTTTTATTCTAATATTTTCTATTTATTATATTTCTAATAATTGTGTATTATGTACTATTACTTATTATGTACATAATACACATCTAATATTTTTATCACTCTAATTACTATCTCCCAACATCAATTATCATTTAAAATTTTCTAAATTCATCCTAAATTAGATTTTATACCAATTACCCTAATTTACAAAATTAACTTAAAATGTACTATTTTTCCATATTACTTATTTACTACATAATTAACCTAATAATTACATCTAACACCCTAAATGCTACAAGTATCATACTCCACAGATTTCAACATCCTAAAATACATACTTATTCACTAAATCAGTAATTAACCATTTAATTATTTAATTAACCCTAAAATACCCATTTTATGCCTCATTTTAGGGCCTAAAAAGTATCTAAAATTTTTGAAAATTAATTTTTGAAAACGGGCTTCATAGCACTGTTCTATAGTATCTAAGTAATCTACACAAAAATTTTAGATTCAAAACTACACTCCTAAGGTTATTTATTTCAAAACCGAAACATGCTCGGTTTTGCACGATTTCTTAAGTACCCTATATCACGAGACATATTTTCACCAAAATAATATTTTTTCTAAAAACTACATATAAAAATATTCCAGAATAACAAAATTCATAATTTTCTAATAATATTTACTATTTTGACTATGGTGCTACAAATGTTAGCTGATAATCACATGTTTCTAAAGAAAAGCAAGTATGCTTTTGGTCAAACTACTATAGATTATTTGAGGCATGTCGTATATAAGAAACAGATGCAACCGAATCGTACTAAGGTGAAAGCTGCTAATGAGTGACCATTACTATAAAATTTGAAATAACTGAAGGTTTTCTTGGGACTTTTTGGCAATTATAGAAGGTTTATTAGAGAGTATGCTATCATCGCTTCTCCACTAATAGATATTGTAAGCCTTGCAACCTTATATTCAAAGTTCGACCCATAAAATTTAAGGCGATTGAATAAATTATTCAATCCAGTCCAAATTTTACAACGAGGTTAAAAATATTAGTAAAAATAATCTCATGAGTTTGGATTTAAGAAAATAAATAATAAAATAATTAATTATTATAATATTAAATTATATGTATATTATTGTTTATTTGTTAGAAACGCGTAAAACGAGTTTCAATAATTAACAAATCGATAAAGATAAATTATATACACACTAAAAATTATAAAATAACTTAAATAATATTTATAAGTATTTATTTTTACTATATATGTATTTACATATAGGTAAAAATACGTAAAATTACTTTAAATGCTCGAAATATACTAAATAATTAAAGAAAATTAGAAAAATGTCCAAAAGTGAGTCATGCGAGCTTGGAATTGAAGAAATAAAAGCAACCAATTAAATTAAGGTGACTAGAAAGTAAAAATGGAAGAGATAATTGGCACTTGTCAAGTGGAAAATTAAAGAAAACCCTAAACCAACTCTATAAATTTGGAAAGCTTCTTCTAGAATTCATTTGGACATGTTAGGAGTTTAGGAAAATTAGAGAGAAATCAAGAACATAGGAGAGAGTATTTTTAAAAAAATTTACAAAATTAGTACACTAACAGGTATTGTAAGGTGAACCCACATCCAACGAGCACTTAGGAGTGGACGGCCACCACCACCAGACGGTAGTAGCAACGCCCAAGCCAACCAACAAGGCCGTAGTAGTCGGCAGTGGCCAAAGATGGTGACCTTGATGAGTTATCCCCTCTTTGATTTTTGTTAATTTATTAAAAATAAAAAATAGCAATGAAAAATTATGAAACGTAATATTCTGAAATATTTTTGTATGTAGATTTAGGAAAAATTATCAATTTGATAAAATTAGTGCTCATGATATACCGTTCTTAAGAAATGACTAAATCCAAGCTAGTTTTTTATATTGAAATAAATAACTTTAAAGATGTAGTTTTGACTCCAAAATATTTGTATAAACTATTTAGGACAAATATTACAATGCTATGAAGATTTTTTCTTAAATTTAATTTTTAAATCTTTTAATTATTTTTTAGGCCCTAAAATCTTGCATAAAAAGCAATATTTAGGCTTAATTGTGGAATTTAATGTTAATTTGATAAAAATTATGATTTAGTATGTAATTAGGTGTTTTAGAATTCTAATTACTGATATAGTATTGAATTTGTAGTATTTAGAGTGCTAGAAGTATGTAGTATGAGATAAATAAAGGGTAAGAGAGTATAAATAAGTCAATATTTTGATTTAGGGTAAATTAGGTATAAATTCTAATTTGAGATGAAATTAAATATTTTGAGATGTCAATTACTGTTGAGGGATGATATTTGAAGTGATGGGAATATTAGATGTATTTATTATATACATCTAAGTATAAGAAATTAATGAGTAGAAAAATATTAGATTAAAATTGATAATATGATAATGACAATAATATAAGATAAATCTAATATAAAATATAATTTTAGATAATTATATGAAAAATGTAAATTTTTCTCACATCGTGGGTTAATTCAATAATTAAATTAGGAATATAGTGTACCATAGGAATTAAAATACTAAATTTAGGAATAACTGTAAGAGACTTAAAAACCTAAATAAATAGGTATACTAAAACCCTAACTAAAGATAATAATAAACATTATAAGATAAAACCAATCTATAGCAGTTATGTGAAAACTGAAACAACATTTATATTATAGGGATTATTAACAATGTTTGTGTGAGTTATACCTTGAGTAAGCAAGCGAAAATTCCAGGTAAGTTAGGATTAATATATTACTATATTTTGGAGTACTAATTTGTAGCACTCGAGGCTTAAAATTGTACTTAGTTGTATTTGCTAGATAGTTGACTATACACGTGCTTATATGTACTTGTTTCTAAGTTTGATGATATGATTTTGATTTGCTGTTTTAACTTATATTTATGTGATTTGTTTGAAATGATTGAACACCTTACCAATCTAACTAAATATATGACTTGTAAATATAAATCAGACCTATATAACAACCCATTAAGAGAAGCATTAGAGTTCTCCGGTAAAATATTAACCTCTTCAAAAAGGATAACGCTAGATAGTATAATAGGTTCATTCTTCATCCTTAGTCGAACTAAGTGACAGGCGAAAAGGTTGCAGCAAGAGTGAAGTCAATGGTTTAAAGGTAGCCGTAGGAGTAGCAGTAACTCTATTTCACAAGCTTAAGTTTAGTCATGCTGTTACATTAAATGGAAACTTCTCAACCCAAATTAGAGTGAGTGTAATTTCTTTAATCTTACGATAGACTAAACAATATCGTATGATAGCATGTGCTTGATCATACATTGCATCTAATTAATTTGATTGATAACCCTATTTATGTTTGATATATAGTTTTAAGTCTCCGTCCCAACTTACTAAACTATTAATTGCTTACATTCCTAGAGATATTATTGCTGGTGCTAGCTAAAAAGCGACTATATAACTACTTTAAAACTAGCAACTATTGGATCCAAAAGAGTGAGGATATAAAACTAAGGATCAAATACACCTTCAAGTTTGAATTTTATCTTTAAAAGCTTTTAATATCAATTTATATATTACTTAGATTATGATTAAGCTACTAAATATTGTAAAAATACTCAAATTATTTTAGTGTAAATATGTATTTTTCATAGTTTTATAAGTAAATTAACATGTTTAAATAATGAACTGTTTACTTTAAAGCAAATTAGTCGTAGACACCTTGTATAAATTAGGTCTAAAACAACGACTATAAGGTTAGCTTCTATTTTAAAATAGTTTACACGACGGAACTATTATGACTTTACTATTTCGAAGCATAACAGATATGTTGCAATGAGATAATTTTAAGTAGACTCATTAAGCTAAGGACGCTTTTAAGATGTTGAAACAATCATTAATTTCTTCTCCAATTCTTACTTTACTTGATTTTTCTAAGGAGTTTATAGTAGAGATGGATGCATCATCTATTGGTATAGGGGCTGTTTTATTACAAGAAAATCACCCTATTGAATATTTCAATAAGAAGATGCCTTCTCATCTAACGAAAGCTTTAGCCTACATTAGAGAGTTGCATGCTATGGTTGAGGCCATAAGGAAGTAGAGACAATATTTGCTAAGGTTGCATTTCATTGTGAAAATAGACCACCGTAGTTTAAAGGAACTCCTAAATTAGGTTATTCAAACTCTAAAGCAACATAAATATTTAGCTAAATTGATTAGCTATGACTACACTATCATTTACAAGTCGGACCAAGATAACAAAGTAGCCAATTCCCTCTCAAGGCACCATGATATAGCTTACATGGCTTACTCTTTTCCTCATTTTCATTTGCTAAAAGAATCATTTACCTCCTTTTCAGTAAGTAATTACTAATTTGTAAAGTAGGAAAAGATTGAAGTGGGAGTTATAATGGAAGAATGGGATTTTACTCTTCAAGGACAAAGTGTTTTTTTGCATCCACTTCAAAGCTTATTCCAAAGCTTCTATTTGCGTGCCATGTTGTACAAGCAATAGGCTATTTTAGGGTACTCAAGACATATAAACATCTAGCTTATGAATTCTATTGGGAGGGAATGATATCTAACATTAAAGCTTATGTCCAAACTTATATTGTATGCTAGCAAATCAAATACAGTACCAAGAGTCCACAGGGATTATTATCCCCTTTACTTGTAGCTAAACAAATATGGGAGGACATTTCCATAGATTTCATGACTTCATTACCTAAGTCACAAGGATATTCAGTTAGTCTAGTACTGGTGGACCAACTCTCTATGTATTGTCATCTTGATGCCTTGGAGACCAATTTCCCTACTTCTAAAGTAGCTTCATTGTTCCTTCATATAATTGTCAAGCTACACGGGTTCCCTAGGTCGATGGTTTCTAATCAAGACTTCATCTTTCTTAATTAATTTTGGAAGGAATTATTTCAGTTGAGTGGCACAAGTTTATCTTTTAGTACTACTTATCATCCCCAATCCAATGGATAGATTGAGGTAATTAATTGAGTGATTTAACAGTACTTGTGAGGATATGTGATGTAGCATCCTCAAGATTAGGTTCGTTTTTTACCATGGGTAAAATTTGCCTACAACTCTTCTTTTCATCATGGTACCTCGATTATACCATTTGAAGTGGTATATGAAAGGAAAGCTCCTAGAATTCCTATATATATAAAAGGCACTACTAAAGTGGAAGTAATGAAGCAAGCATTACTAGATCGGAATGAAGTCCTTCGTTTACTAAAGGACAATTCGCTTAAAGCTCAACAGCGTATGAAGACTTACGCTGATCAACATCAGACTGATGTTTCTTTCAAAATAGGAGACATGGTTTATGTTAAGCTTTAACCTTATAAGAAAATTTCTCTTACTCAAGGGTTTTATAAGCTTTCTCAAAAGTACTATAGGCCTTTTCAAATTATTAAGAAGATAGGACTTTATGCTTATGAGCTAGCTCTTCTAGTACAGTAAAGATACACAATGTCTTTCATGTTTCACTCTTAAAAGTGGCTAAAGGTTCTAACTTTCCCTCATTGGCTCTTCCTCCAACTGTATCACAAGGACATCTAGTTCTTAAGCCACTATCGACTTTAGGATCTAGACACATATAGAAACAAGGTTAATGGGTACCTTAGATTTTGGTTCAATGGAAGGGTCTACTTCCAGAAAACACTTTATGGGAAGATTTGGATGTATTTCAACAAATCTATCTAAGATATGACCTTAGGGATAAGGTCACTTTTCAAAGGATAAGGGAAAATACTACAAAAAAAGGGCAGACAGTTAAACAATCAAGATGGCTAAATGATTTTAGCATGTAATAGAGTACTTTACTATTAGAATCATAATAGATCTAACTAAGATTTGGTATTGTAACAAAGTAAACAAACAAAAATAATGAATTATAACAAAGATGTAACAAGTATACAAGGATAGTAAAGAAAAGGAGAAGGTATCGAAAAACCCTTATGATAATCTATTATTGAACCATCTTCATTCCTCTTCCACCTTCTGGAGTCCAATGAACTCAAATCACCATTGTTCCTCGCACACATAAAACAAATCAGGTTAGTAGCTATAAATCGGTAGAATATCTTATTAGCTACAAACAAAGAAACACTAAAACAAATATGAGAGAGCTGTAGGAAATTAGGGTTTTGCATAGTACTTTGCCAGCAAACCCTAAGAGAGAGAGCATGGTGAGAGTAATAAAGGGTTAAAGAGAGGAGAGGATAGAGAAAGTTAGAGTGACTTTTGAGTGTAGCCACATTTCTCTACTAAGGATAAGGGAAGTTATGAGCTGAGCTTATTAGAATCTCTAGTTCCTATAACTATAAAAATACTGTAAATTCTATTTAATTGTATCATATATCTGATTAATTATCAAATGATAATAATAATAAGGAAAATGTAATATCATAACAATAATACTATTATGCAATTTCTCATAAATATGTAATTATATAAATTTAACTATGACCCACCAAACAGATAAGAGATGAAAGGGTTTAAGGTAGTATAAGATCCTTATCTTGTATCATATCTTATAAGTGCAAGTTTACTAAAACCATCTTAAAACTTATATTCTACAAATTATATTGGTTTCAGTGATCTATAAAGCTTGTAATTTTTTCTCTTTTCACTTATTTTTTTTTTTTTTTCATTTTAGATATGAATAATGTCAACATTGCCACTAGATACTTAGGAAGTTTTTCAAATTTCAAATTTGGAAAAAAAAAATTCAAACATGAAATTTAAAGTTATTAAGTATCATAACTAATTAAACTTTTACTTACTAAACATGCCTAATTATCTCCAACTTATTCTCTTTAACCAATGAATATATCATGTTATAAAGGTGGTAAATTTTCAATTAAGAACAACATTTAACAAATTCAAACTTTAGGTATAATTTCAATTAACTATAAAATTAAACAATTTCAAATTCGAAGTGGAAAATTGAAAAGTATGCGAAGTTCAAGTAATGATTTTAACATTATTCCTTTAAAATATTACTAGCAGCTGGTGTACCCACACTACGTGTATAAAGAATTAAATTAAGTAACTTTAAAAAAAAAAGCCTAAGGAAATCTATAAAAAGAAAGAAAGAAAAAAGAAAAATAAAAAAATAGCAAATAATATCCATGATAAATAATCAGTGCAACATTATTTACACAAATAGAAAATAATATTCATGATATATGAACAATACACCGTAAGTTGAAAATATAGATGCATAATAGAGTGTATTCTTTATTATGGATGTGCAATAAGTTTAAATTTATAGGTAGCCATAAGTTGAAAATATGGCTACATGAATAAGAATAATAGGGTTGTCTTTTATGGATGTATATTGTGTTTAATTTGTATGTCGGGAAAATGGTTTAAGTGGTAGAGGAAAATGGTTTAAGTGATATTGGAAATTGGTTATGAGATGGGGTTGAATTTTTTTTTTCCTTAACTATCATGAAAAAATATTTAATAGTTATTAGCTATAGACGGTTAAAATGGTACTATTAGCACCCGTAATTCCTATTCTAATGGTGTAGATATTGGTTATTAGTGAATTAATGAAAAGATGAAAGAATGAATGTGATAAAAATAAAAATAAAAATAAAAATTGATTTTGGTTGTTTCAAGAGAACCATTCTCCAAAGAGTATAAGACCAATTTTTTAGATAGAAACTTGTCTCCTTATTTTCATTAACATTACCTTATTTCTCAAAATACATCTTAATCTACTAATCTGTTGCAAGTAACTAACTTTTACATCCAACACAACTACTAAAACAACTATTATAATTATTAAAACTACTATTATTATTCAGGTAAAAGTACCAACTTATGTAAATTTGTAAATTATCTATTAATTATTTACATCTATACTAGTGCTATAGACTTGGATCACAATAATTTCCCCACATCTTTAAAAAAATCTTATCCTCAAGGTTGAAATAGAAAAAGAATTTATTTTCATTTAGGGGCCTTGTATGCTACGGCTATAAAATCCGTTTAATCCGAGCTAGACCAAAAATTACACTAACTTCATCAAAAGATAAATGAAATGCTTTATCTAAACCATATACCGGACTCCTTGGTATGGGTATAACCATAACGACGCTTTTAGCTTTCATAGCTGGAAAGATCTTCTTAAATTCCCTTTACTTGCGAAACAAGTGCCTTAGAACATGCATTCTCCATATCCAAATAACCTTTTTGGGAAATTTAGCCTCATTTTTACAATGGCGCATACCATAGCTAGAGTAATGACCCTTTCTCTTAGCTTTCTTCATGTGACATGCACAAGATAAAAAATGAATCTTAGTTGGCTTTCGGATTATAAAATCATCCTTAACTTGTCCTTAGATTAAATTTCCTGTAACCACTCCTCTTTATATGTTTCTACATCCTCTTTTTCTCCCATCACTTTATCTTCATGTATTTCTTTCTCTTCTTGAACATAGGTTGGAATATTGAACCTTGGTGTTGAGTCCACGGCAATAATACTCTTATTCAATTGTTTCTCTACTATTATATTTTGCAACTTAAAAAGTTGTTGCATTAATATCTCAAAGTATTTATTCAAATCACGCTGTAGTAGTTGTTGATTATTGAATAAGAAATCGATCTTTTCCTCTAATACCAAAACTTAAGTAAAGTTTGGCATGGCAATGAGATCACTAAATGTTAGCACATGGAATTCTTATTCTAATAGCATGATTATTGGTATAAAGTATAGCACTAATGAATCAATGAAAAGATGAAAAAAAAAATGAATGTAATGAAAATGGAATTTGATTTTCATTGTTTCAAGAGAGTCATTTTCCAAAGGGTACAAAACTACTTTTCTAGATTGAAACTTATCTTTATACTCTCATTGATATTACTTTATTTATAAAAATATATCTTAATCTACTAGTTTATTGTAAGTAACTAACTTTCCCTCCCACTACAGTTACTAAAACAACTATTACAAATATTAAAATTACTACTATGATCTGTTAAAAAGTATCAATTTCTGTAAAATTATACAATTATCTATTAATTATTTATATTTATACTAGCACTATATACTTAGATCATATTAGGTACTTTCCATTTAATATGATAGATGGCCATATATAATCGAAATCATGATATTTAAAATGAAAATAGTCATTTATTATTTTTCAATATAAATCATTGACTATTCAAATACAATGAAATTTAGTAAAGAAACATAAAAATAATAACAAATGCAATATACAAAAACTAAATATCAACTTAAATTAATATGTGATATAGGTTTGATTACTTTACACTATTAGGATAAAATAGCATAAGTAAGCTAATTTACTTTAGTATTCTTTTTTAATAGCACAAACAATTGCATACAAGTATACCTAATGTATATGTAATAATAAAAACAACTAGAGAATACTAAGTCTTGTCCATCGAAAGCTCGAACTAAGTATAAGACTTTAGTAGGTCTTTTGCTAAATTAAGCAACCAAAAGGAGGTTGATTTTGAAATAGAGAAATAAAATTTACAAAACTAAACTAACATGATTATGTGATTCAGCTATAGGGTTGTAATCTCTTCCTTCTATGGATCATAGCATTTAAATTGTGCAAATATAATTGGATTTTATTATATGGATTTTAGCTAAACCTAGATGCAGTTACAAAAGTTAGGGGGGGTTAAAACCAATATTATAAAAATTACCAACATGGTATATTATATAAAAAAAAAAAAATACAACCTTGAAATGCCAAATATATATTTTAAAAAATCATCGTAGTTTATTACATAACTCTTTTCTATCATAAAATTCACCTATGATGGATAAATAAATTCAATCTTATTTCTCCCATTTATATTTAAGAAAATATATAACTAGAAAATGATTATTTTCAAAGTTAAAAAATGGATATGACATGATACCTTCATTTATCAATTTTTTTAATTATAATATATGGTACAATGTAGAATACATGTTATGTATATTTATAGGAGTCACATATTAAAAATTATATATATTATACATATATAACTTAACTTAAGTTACAGTTTATAACATAGCTTACTATATAGATTAATTTATATAAAATATAATTGGTGTCTATATAATATTATTATATATAGTATAGAAGATATTCAATTACATAAATTACAAATTATTTATTATTTATAGTGTTTCTAAATAATTGGTATGTGAAAAAAAAATACATGCAAAAAATCATGAAAAAATAAATTAAAAAGAATAAGATAAAGAAAGCACCCAAGAAAAAAAAAAGAAATAACGTAATATAACAATAATTATAACTTAAAATAAGTCATACAATAAAAAGAAGAGTCACAAGTAAAAAAAGGCACATTATACTACATATAGTAAAGATTTCTAACCCAATTAAAATCTTGTGAATCAAAGCAGTTATAGTAATGGTAACGTTTGCATGCATGTGATAACAATGGTGAAATTATGCATTCAAAAATAGAAAGCTTATAATGTTTGATTGTGCTTCTTAAATTTAGAAGATGCTTTTATACATATGAATGGTATAGTAATAGTATTTATAATTGATTACTTTCCATTAGAAGAGAAAAAGAATATAACAAATCAATAAAAAAGATTTTCTTTTTTATCACAAATTAGATAAAGTAATGATTGATATATCTAAATAAGTTATAAATATGAAAAGTTCTACTTTTCAAGTCATATTTGAATGTATTCAAATATCAAAAAATTTCATTTTATTAATAAAACAAGAAATTTGTTTTTTTTTTTTTTTATTATTATTATTATCCTACAATAAGGCTATCTATAACAAGTGTTGATAAGTACTATTAGTATGACAATCTTTTTTCTTTTACCTTATCATAATAATTTGCTTTTTCTCCATTGAAAACATATGTGAAATAAATATTTACTACTATTAATGATATTTGCATAAAAAAGAAAAGAAAAACTACTATTAATAATTAGATAGAGTACTTGTTAGAATTATTTTTTATTTCATATTTTGATTTTTTTTTCCTTATGTTTCTTGCTTTAGAAAATAAAAATACTTGATTCATATACTTTTAATTGCTTTAGTCAATTTATTACCAAATTAGATGATGAATTTTTAGAAAGTTAATCTTGAGAGTAATTAATATGAATTTCCAATATGGCAATAGGTTTGGCAATGTACAATTGCCAACAACAATTAATACCAATGATCCAATACTTGCTAGTGGGATTTCCAAGCTAAGAATTCGACGATAAATTTTGTCACTTTTCCCAAAACTAAGCCTAGGCATGTTTATTAGGCTAGACAAAAGCATTAGGGCACTATGAAGAAAAAATTACGAACTAAGTTCATATTTCGTAACTAACCTGTCATTGAAAGTATTTTTTTCGTTTTTAGGTTGGGTAGGACATGACTCCTTTAGGTCAGCCTCTACTCTAAGGGAGTTTATCACTATTGCTACCATTTTTCTCCTAGTATAGGCCTTGACTTGAGGAGTACTTGTAAAGAGAGTTGAACGGCTTATAAAAGAGAGCATGTGAGCTAACAATATTAAAGGTGCTTTTGACATACCGATGCTCAAGTTAACATTAGCATGAAGTAAGAGAGAGAAAGGAGATGTGGCAAAAACATAGTGATGATAGGGTATTAGGATTTTAACCTCTTACCTTAGAGCATCCATGTGTTACTTATAGGAAGAAGATGTAGCTAACTATGGCAAATGGATCATCATCCTAAAATCTCCTTCATATCCAATGAATATGGAGTACATGATGGAGTTCATGGTGCATGGAGCAATTTCCATATCCAGTACTTCTAATCCTATTAGTCCCCTATCTAAAAGCCTTAGATGGACTTACGAGTCCTAAGCTTATAGGCTTATGCTAAGAAGGTTTATCAACATTTGTCCTCTACTCTCATTAGTAACTAATCAACAAATAGAGTCGACTAAAATTGGGCCTCCAAGTGTTCATCTAAGGCCATTATCTAATGTAGTTGTTTAGATGTTTAGTTAGAATGCCAATCAAGAGTGCAATCAAGTCACGACTTGATGTTTGAGCCATCTGTTCAATGCTTATAGATGTCTTTAATGAATCAAGGCAGTGAATTTTGCAAATAATTCACTCTTGAATGAATTATCAACTTTCAATATGATATGAGGTTTAAGAAACTTGTATACTTTGGTTTTTAACTTTCTTTTAGTGCTTGGTTTACTAATATACTATTTACTTAATATACAAGTTAATTATACTATTTTTTACCATAATATGTGTGCTCATATGAATTCTTGCTACTCTTTTTTTTTAATCAATAAGTGAATCTCATTTCATTGATTAACCATTCTTAATAAAAGTACAAGAAGTTTCAAAACAAGATAAAGAAATATCATAATTAGGTAGCTTGAGGAGAGCAAATGGAGGATTTTTTTTCCACCAATCACTAGGATACATTTTCTTCCTCACATGTTTGGCTATATAGTTAGTAACACAATTGACCTTTCTAAAAATATGAGTAAATTGAACATTAAGGAATAAAGAAATTAAAGACCAAATCTCTTTAATAATGGAATGAGAAGCCCAACCTATAGTCTAGATATTCCCTTTCACCGCCTCAACCATGTTATAAGAATCTGATTCAACAATTATTTTTATCTAACCCAAATCCTTAGCTAGCTCAAGACCTTCCTTTATCAACCAAGCTTCCACCATATCTCCATTCCTGGCCTTTATTATTTTTGAAAAGCCCTCTACTACTTTTCCTGCATAATTACGTACCACTCTTACATGCAGTTTAGATTTGTACCCTTCCACCATTGAACCATCAACATTAATCTTGATAGTACCAGTGTTTGGTCTCTTCTAACAGCTATGGGGTCTATCGCTTTTTTGCCCTAAATTACAAAACCTAACTTCTTTTCTTCTAAACTCCTCCTACTCACACACCATCCAAGATAATTTCTTGACAACACATAATGGATCCACCTTCTTCCCTTCATAAATTACACCACATGTTTCGTTCCAAATCATCCAAGATGACCAAGCTATCATCTTTCGTAAGTAGTTGGCATTTTCTTTTCCTAGACTTTGCCTTTTCTATTGAAGTTAACATCCAATCTAAAAAAGAACCTACATATAGCCAATCCATGTGGAACCCAAAGGTGCTAAACCATACTAATTGTGTCCATAGACATCCAATCAATGTATGCTCAATTGTTTCTTTATCTATGCAAAAAGGACAAAGGCTACTCATCACCACCTTCTTCTTCTCAAGATTGTTATATATAGGTAAAGACTATGTAAAAACCCTCTACGTAAAGTTATTTATTTTCGACAGAAGATCTACAGTCCAAAGCCTTTTCCACTCCTTGGTAAGGATGAGATTTGAAGTACCAGATGACTCTCAAATGTTGCTTTGTTCTTTTTTTGCCATAAAGAAATAGATAGATTTTTTTGTACACTCACTAGACTTGCTAAAAGGCTAGATCAACTTATCCAATTCAATTCTTACAAGTAGATCAACTTCTTTAATAGCATTTTTCTTAAATTTCAAAAAAAGACTAGAAAATTAAGTTAGATACCAAAATCTTTTCTATAAGGTAAATGAGTTTGTCAATAGTCATATTTTCATCCATACCTATATTAGGGCATTGCAAACTGAAATGTGTAATGAAGGTAACCGTCTGTCTCCACATACTTATACTATTTTACCATCATTTATTTACCAAAAACCCTCTTCAAGTAGGACCGACCTACCCTTCAATATATTCGGCCATCCCTAGGATGCTTTACCCTTTTTTCTAGCATTCCGAAAATCTAAGTTTGGAAAGTAGATTCCCTTAAAAACCCTAGCCCATAAAGCTTCAAGACGTATTTATAGTCTTTAAGCCAATCTTGTAAGAAGCTAAATTAGACACATGTATGTCCTTTAATCCTAAACCCGCTTCTTTCCTTAGGTAGGGTAAGTTTCTTCCATGTAACCTACTGTAACGTTCATTATTCTACTACCCTTACCAAAAGTTTGTAATTAAAGAGTTAATTTGGTTTCACCACTTCAGGGGAAAACAAAAACATCCCATTAAATAGGTCAGTATTGCAAATGCGACTGCTTTAATCAATGTTTCCCTATTAGTTGAACTCAATATACTCCCTTTCCATCCTTGTAACTTGGACTCAATCTTATCATGAACAAACTTCAAAGAATTCGTCTTTGATCTTCCCCATAAAGTATGCAACCTAAGATAGTTCTCAAGGTCCTCTATTATGTTTACCTACAAAAACACAACCACTTCCCTCTGGATCAAAGGAGAGATATTCCTATTAAAGAATAAACTAGACATATCATAATTGATTTTTTACCTTGAAGCCTAGCAATAGGAATCCAAAATGTCCTTTAAAGTCATCAAACTCTTATCTATAACATCTAAAAAGAATAGTGAATCATTAGCAAACAGTAAGTGAGTGATCATTAGGCAGTTTCTCATAGGCTTAACTCCCCTTATCAGCCCTTACTCTATAAGCTCATTAAGTCTCTTAGAAAGCATATCTACTAGCATAATGAACAAGTAGGGAGAAAGTAGATCCCGCTACCTAAGACCTCTTGAAGGCTTCACATCACCCACTACTTTACCATCCACCACAATATTAAAATGCATAATAGTTACAGAAAATATAATATAATTCACCCATTTCTCATTTAATCCCAATTAAAGTAATAGCCCCTTCAAGAAGTCCCACTCCATAAAATCGTAAACCTTATTCATATCTATCTTTAAAGCATAACTAAAATCTTTCCTTCTTTTTTTAATTTTTAAATAATGAAAAATCCCATGAGCTACTAGTATGTTATCTTAGATCAACATTTCTGAGATGAATGTACTTTGCTTTTAAAAAACGAACCCTTTTAGGAAAGATTTTAACCTATTAGATAAGATCTTAGAGATAATTTTATGCAAAAAGTTATAAAAACTAATAGGCCTAAACTAAGTAATCAATTGTGGGTTAGGAACTTTAGGAATAAGGGCCAAATATGTTGAGTTCAAAGACAAAGAGAACAAACCTGTTTGAAAGAAATGAAGTACAGCCCTGACAATCGTGCTCCCAATCACATTCCAGTATGATTGGTAGAAAATCCTTGAAATCCATATAATCTAGGAGTCTTTAAAGCACCCAACTAAAAAACTACCTCTTTTATCTCTTCCGTCAAGACCACTATATTTAATATGTCATTATCCTCTTTTGTAAAGAATAGCTGAATCCAATCCAAAACCTGCTGGATGTCACAATTAGAGTCCTTACAAAATATATTGGAGAAATATTCTATAAAGACCTTTGCAATGTTACCCTCCTCATCTAGCCAACAATCCCCATAATCCTTGATTTTTAGGATTGTATTTCTCTTTCTTCATTGTAGGGTAGTTTTATGGAAGAAAGTACTATTTTTATCCCCGTAATTCAGCTAGTTAATAGAGGACCTTTGATGCCATTAAACTTCCTCCTTCCTCCACAACTCTTCTAAATCTCTTATTATAATTTCTTCCTCCAAATTTTCCTCAACTTTCAATTTTTAAAGCTCACCCAAACTCCTAGTTAATTTATCAATCTAGGTCTTATTATTTTGAACATTACATTTGCTCGACTTCACCAGCTACTCTCTACAAATATACAAATTATTTAGTGCTATTTTCACATCATTTTTACCCCTAAAAGAACCCTAATAGCCTTCTACAACATGTTGACACTCTTCATTTCCCCTCAAAACATTTTCAAATTTAAACTTTTTTCCCTATCTTGTTACACCATTACTAGACTCATATAAAATGGGTGAATGGTTCAACCCAATCGCACGCAAGTATGTCACCACTCCCTTAGGAAACCAAGACATCCAAGAACTATCAACAAGTACCCTATCTAGCCTCTCCTTCACCAGTAACCTTCAAATCTTTTATTTTGCCATGTATATTTTTGCCCCCACAAACCCCACATCTATTAGATTACAATAAAAAATCATTGCTCTAAAACCCTTTAGTAGCTTTCTGTTTTTCATGCACCCATCACTTTTTTCATGATTATAAAGAATATCATTAAAATCCTCTAAGCATAACCAAGGCCTTGAAAATACCCTTCTCTAACTCCTTCAAGTTCTTCCAAAGCTCTACATTTCCTTTAGAAGAGGCTGGTGAATAGGCCCACGCTATCATTCTAGTCATCTCCCCATCTGTTAACTTCAGCACAATAGTAATCAATTTTTTATTAACTTAAATAACATCAATTACAAAGTCTTTTAGCCACCACAAAGCTAACCCCTTAGCTATGCCAATTGGGGGAACATAAAAGTAGCCACTATATTTTAATTTTCTTCTAAATCTTTCTACAAAATTATTTTTATTTTTGGTTTCCATAAGAAAAACAACTCTTGAATTGTAGTAATTCACAAGTCAAACAAATTATCAACTATCAAGGATAAACCTAATCCTTGATAATTCTAACTCAGGAACTTCATGACAACCTCGTGGTTATTGTAGGCTAGCCACCACTACCTATAGGAATTTTCTCATATTTTTGTACAGGGATCTTAATTAAATTGCCATCCTTGATCACCTCTTCTAATTTCTTAATCAGATTCACCCTCTACTTCTTCCTTTGTTTTTTTGAATTACTACTGCAAATTATCTCCTTGCTTCCTATAGTAAAAATACACTCATTGTCTAATTTGAACTTATTTTCCTCTACCTTCAGCCTCTTAATTAACAACTCCTTTCCCTTTTATGAGACATATTTTTTAAGGCTTCCACCACTACTTTGGGAACCACAAAATTAGGATTGGTCAAAGGCAAAGGGACGGGGTGTGTAGTTTCAAGGGTGTTACTAGCTTTAGGAGGAAGTTCCACTATGTAAGGGGATGAAGGATCTTTGGTAGGTTGTGTGTTGAAGTTTCTAGTAAGAGAAAGTATTCTAGCTGAATGATGAGTAGAATTTATTCTCTAGGTAGATTCTACTAAGCTAATTGAGTGAGTAGAAAGATGGGTTTCAGCTTAAGACTTAGTGGAGATGGTAAAGTGTTTGTGAGTGTTTGGCTAGATGAAATTAGGTTACTATCTAGTCCATACACTTCCTTCAACAAGTTTTTGTTAGGGTAAAATCTTGAAATATGACCAAGTTTCCCACATTTAAAACAAAAATCAAACGAGAGCTCATACTTGAAGCAAATTTTATATCTCTAAGTAACAGTTCAATTAATCCACATGTCCTTTTATAGGGGTTTATTACAATCAATTTTAATTTGAACCCTCAAAGAACTTCTTCTGATTCTTCCTTCAAATAAAATGGGTTCACTATCAACATACTCCCCTAAAGCAGATCTAATGATCTTAGCATTAACAATATTCATTTGATCAAGTTCAGGTCTATGAACTTGGACCCAAAACATGGCTAAATCTAATTTAATCTCATCAATATTACAGTCCGACCTCCATTACTCTAACATGAAAATATGTCCCTGTACTGACCAAGGTTCATTATGTATAACATTTCGCCACATATTCAAGGAATCAAAAGAGACTAAGAAGCGATTGGGTCCCGCTATAGTAAAAATTAACTCCCCATACTCCTCCCATGCTTTGCTCAAAATAACCATCACAACTGATCTGTTTAGAGTTTTCTCAACAAATACCCTTCCAGCTGCAAGAAAGTCTGCGGAACTAGATCCACTTCCATCAATCTCCAATATCAAACCATCCTCAGAGTTACTACAATCATTCTGGAATGTGATCGTAGCTTTTCCTTTGTCACGGCTACTGATGGAGACTATACAAGACTACTGAGCCAATAGCATGAACAAAAGTGACCGAAAAGCGTAAGAAATGATGAAGGAAACCAAATCAAATGCATACGACGAAGACACAGGAGGAACAAGCAGCAATAAGATGAAAGAAATAGGTATACACAGAGAGTGGATGCAAGGATTCATTCTTACTTAATCAAGTGAACTCAGTTAGTTGACATAGATTTAATACTAGTAGCAAGGAAGAAATCACAAACGAATAATGAAAATGATGTACTAATCTGTATAGAATGTAAAGTGTACGTGTAAGAAGTGTGATAATGGAGAAAGTGACGTGAATGCAACGGAATGGGTCACCAAAAAGTGGTGAGGAATATTCTCAATACTTGAGAAGATTTTCTCTCTTTAAGCAGCAAGAGAGAGAAGCACTTATTCTCTCACGAATTCTTGCTATTCATATCTTGACATTTTTTGATGATTTGAATGTGCTTTTGAAACTTAATTGAAGTGTCGGTTAACAATTAAGCAATTCGTCACATGCTTTTCAGTCGTTGGACTTTTATGGTAATATGACACGTTAAACATTATCTTTGAGAAACAGAAGATGTGCTTTCGTGATAAAATGATTTGTTTGACTTGTGTCTTGTTTGTTAACTTTAAATTAAGTATTATATCTCACTTGAGATGTCTTGAGTGGATGTTTTCCCAAAAATCCCTCTTGATATCCTAGTTCCTGCATTTTTTTTTTTTTTTTTTTGCCTTTATGAAAAAGATGCATCCCACCCATCTAGGACAGATTCAATGAGTCTCTCTTCAGTGACACCGTTTGTCTCCACGAGGATGCATTCAATTCTATCTACAAATAGCTCCAAACGGTTTTTTATTTTTTGGAAAATCTTCAGTTTTAAAAATAAAACCCTCAACCAATTTCCTCATTTTGTTTGTGCTGAATTTGTTCTTACTTTATGTAAATGCTTGTCACGAAGCTTACGCTCAGTCTAGGCTCTCTTTGTCGACAGAGATTTGTTAAAGCTTGGTTAAATTGATGAATTGGTTTTGGTTGATGCCACATATGCATTTTTTTTTTTTTTTAAATTCTTTTCAAAGGACCTCTATAACTTACGAATTCCACTAAAGAAAAGCTCTTGAAAGAAGTTGAGAAAAATCTCTCCTTAAAACAAGTGTCCCATCTTGCTTTTGGAAAAGAATTTTATGAAATTGATAACTACTTCACATAGGGGGGAGATTTTTCGGGAAGTGTTTTGTTCTTATATAAAAGGGGAAATTGTCGAATCTCAAATTTTAAATTTATAATTTGATGGGACAAAGCATTTCATCTTGTTTTTTTTTTTTTCTCTCTTTTTTTTTCCTATTTTTACTTGAAACTATATAAGTTTGCTAGAAGTACTCAATTGCAACAAAATAGAAAACTTAAAATGTGATGCATGCCTTGCTACAAATAGAGATGCAATTGCATGGACGATTAAAGGATACTCAATCCATCCGATTCCATAAAATTCCTATTAGATAATTCTCCATAGAGTTTTGGAATATAATTCAAAGCCTATAAGGTTTAGGATTGGATTTTGAAATTATAAAAGTGCGATGGAAAGCCTAATCTTGTAAAAGATAATAAAATTTTTGCTCTTAACCTACACAACTTACACATCATGCACACTTTGCACTAAGTCTATACTGTACAACACATTTTGTTTTTAAATTTCATTTGTTTGTAAATTAGTAAGTTTAATCCTAATTTAATCTTTTCACTCTCATTCATCGGATCTGAACTTTATGAATACTTACTCCTATAGGGTCGTCTTAACCTTATAAAAATTAGCTCCTAGAAGGTCCTATAGAGATAGACAAGTTTCAATAATAGAGTGTAAAACCTATAACTGCTTTTAGAGGTTTTGAAAAATACCAAACCTTAAAGAATGGGTTAGAGTTTTATGAAACCCGCTTTAAACTGATCCTGATTAGATCCGTAACTACATAAAGATAGATCCAGACAAGTTAGCTAATGCTTCCGAACAAGGTTGGAACATGGATTCAATAGATTTGGATGCTAAACAAGTCTAGATGCTTCTGAATTTTTCCAAGATTTTGCTCTCGGCATCAAAATATTTGGATGCATGTGAAATAAGGCCAGACACATAAAGAAAAAGCAAAGAAAGAAAAAGAAAACGAAAAACTAGCTATTGTTCTAATTCTACATAGTATTAGATAAGGAATGGAAGGAGGAATGGTTAAATTTAATTTTTAAGCCTACATACACAAAACTTTGAACTAGTTTTGAATAAACACTTGTATGATTATCAAAATTGTGATTCCACTATTTATTTGTATGTAAAATCATATAAAAACCTATAAAATCAATAAAATCATAAGTTTGTAAAATCATATATTAAAATTCATAATTTTATTAAAAAGTTTGTAAGAACAAGATTTTATATCCATTTTATCTTAAAAAATCACAAGTAGAATTGTGTCATAAACTTGTGATTTTAACAACCATGAGCACTTATTAATATATTCTTCTCATATTCATTAATATTTGTCTCTTGTTTATTTGCATAATGTTTGAGAGAGAAAAAGTACAATCCACCATCGACTTTTATTTGCAATTTTTGTGAAGCACAACACATGTAATCTATGTGAGTACAAGTCCTATGTATATGGCCTCCGAGAGCGAAATTTCGGTGATTAATAAAATTGGTTGTGACATCCTCGATAATTGGTTGTAGGATCCTCAATTGGAGTATTGCATAACCATGAAGAGTAGGAGGGATTGACCTCTATGTTAAAAATCCAAACTTAATCTATCTCTTTTATTTTACTGCAATTTCATTCTTAAATTGTTAATTTTAATTGAAATTGACAATTTCAGTTAAAACTTAACACACCTCTATTAGATTCCTACTCTATAACTTCAATATATTCTTTATACATTTAGCTTTGATGAAGCCAATTTATGAATCAACATGAATTAGTACACTTCTCGTTTCCGCTCTCATCTAGGTTGCCTAACATGGTATAGACGTATTCAAAAATTAAGACCTTAAAAAGATGAATTTAAAAAAAGAAAAAGAAAAGGAAAAAGAAAAAGGTCTCAACTTAAATCTCCATGCATATACTGTGCGTCCAGTTGCATTTCAACATGTATTACGATCATCATTGGCACTAGATGTTCGACAATGACACTCCTTCCACCAGAAGGATGACTACAATGCCTAGGAGGGGCGATGGCACCTTAACAGAACTGGAACCTGCTATAAGTTAATCTTCCCTCAGGAGGACAGTAAATTTTAAGGAAAAAAATGGGATGACTTATGTACACAGGTCATGTTCGTTCAGCTATTAGCCTACACGTTTCAGCACAAATTGTGGTATCGCTGCTTAGTGAGAGGGGATTCTGAACAACGATGATGTTTGCCGTTGGTAACAGAATGTACAGTGAATTGCATCCAAAAAATGTCATTCCAGATTCCTTGCCATAAATTAACTCGGGTATGATTCACCGTCCACGTGATTGGATGGCCCCCTCGGAGGATGATCCTGCTGAAAGGGATCATCAGCGCCATGCACAGTACTCAACCTAGGGGAGAAGTTCCACCCTGATAACTGTTCCATCTCATGATCATTTGATATGATACTTGCTTCCTCTTTAAACTTAAGGAAGAATATCGAAAACCAGTAGTCTTTTGCCAGATTCTATCACAGCAACAAAAGGGGGAAAAACAAAGCTGAGAAATTGCTATAGGGAAGAATCTAAAATGATTTATTCCACAATTTGCAAAATCAACCCAAGTAATCTACATACCATCTTCATTAACTGTAAAACTTCATTTTGGGCACTCTTAAAGAGATTCCAGTGAGCTAAATTTGGGGTTGCTAAGATTTCCTGTCTACACCGGTGAGATATATTCACCTCCATTTTTGCCCCTGTGAAGTTCCAAAGAAGATGATTCATAGCATTGAAAAGTAAGAGATAAGCAAGCTGCATACTCAGAACGGTCATTCAAAATTTTGAGCGTTTGATGATATACTGAGAGTTATTTATGCATATAATTGCAAGAAATGTAGCAGGTAGGTTAGAGGTCTTTCACAGTTAGTTCACAAGCTGCATAGGGGATGTCGTTGGCTAAATAGACAAACCCGAACTCAAAAGCATGAACATCTAGCCACATATTTCTGACCATTCAAAAGCTACATTCTTGATCAGAATGTTATATGACTAATTGTTTCCTCTCAATTGCATGAAACTCCATTTCTTCACCTCCAAGGTAAAAGAGAAGAAAATGCATGCTAGACGAAAAGAATATATCAAATATTTCAGTTTACACATTTTGAAGTCTCGTATCGTTTACAGATTGAATGTCATAAATACCAACTGCTGCCAATTATATTATCCAGTTGAAGAAGATACCTGCAGTTATGTATGTGTCAATAATATCTCGTGCAATGTAGATCCTTCGTACCATATCATGCTCAGGTATTTTGTCAAGCTCATGGACATCTTCATAGAAATGCACACATTCCCCAGCTAAACAACTGCAATTAAGTGAAAAAATGTGTCTTATCCATGTAACATTTCCTGACAAAACAATGGATCATGAGAATTCAGGAGATCTATGGCTGCAATTATACCAATAAATTTTATAGTTATAAAATTTTTGTTATTGCAATAAAATGCATTCAATTCAATGAAGCAAACACTTGAAGTTCCAGCAAACTGTAATGAGAAAATGTGACAACTTAAGAGAAGCAACAACCTGTCAGCAAACGCCATGAAAGACTTGCGAAACCTTTTATTACGGAGCAGCTTATCAAGAGGTTCATTGGGACCTATGGCTTGACTTGGTTCAGTTTGTAACAGAACACCGCTGTCAGGTATGCCTAAAGCCTGACCCATTGTCTCGAACCTTACCGGCTCTCTTTTCCTCAAGCTAATTTGAGAGAGCAAAGGTTGTGAGCTTGAAATGGAAAAGAAAGCAAGGACAAGAATGCTGGTCTGTTTCATTTATAACCGAGTACATGTAAGCTTAAAGATTATTTTCTGAAGGAAAGTACAAGGTTAAAACCACTACTAGAATAACATACCATACCGTAACTAAAAGAAAAAACCTGGAGGTAACTTGAAGCCATGCAATTTCTTCACGCATCTCATTCAAACTATAAGCAACAATCCAAACACCTGGAACAAAGGCAAGCATTTTGCACATAGAACCTATTTAGCACAAATACATAGTTCACTTCACTTAATGAGTAAATATAAATGTAAAAACCTCAAGTGCACTAAGCTAATACATGGGTTTTCTTCTCTGGAAGTAGGCCAAAAAAATAGATAGGCTGTTGAAAACTTCTTTTCATTTATTCCCTTCAACCCAAACCTCCCACCCCCCACCCAACATATAGTACAATCAAGCCTCTGAATTTTAGTTATCAGAAATTAAGCCATAGTACATTTAGATTTTGCTCAAATTGGCCCATAAACTTTTCGTTGTAAGAAATCGAAGAATTTCATTAACAGCATCCCTATTTGAATTCCAATTGAGCTCCACCATTCATAAGCACTGACCTGATTTAAGATTTTAATTTTATAGAATGCCATTTTCGTAAATTAAAGCTCGAAGGGATGCCATTTAGCAAGTTCCATCAATCTTTTATAATCAAGATATTTAACGGCTAATTTGAATAAATATGAAGGCACAGGGCTTAGTTGCAATATCAATGTTCAAAATTTCAAGCAATTTTCTTTCTTTTTTCTTTTTTTTTATAAAATTTGCCTTGTAAACGAATTGTTGTCAAATAAAAGAAGATGGCAAACCCTTAACCAGAATTAAGATGGAAAAATCAGATGAATGAGGAGGCAAAATCACTAGATTTAATTTCATCCACAAGTTATATAAGGATCAATATAAAGGTAGTAGACCGATTGCTGGCTCTTTGGCTTTGGAACAATATGAATTGGAAGTACATATCATTATGTCTTACCATTATATATATATATTGTTCCATATTGAGAAACTAACCTGGTTCTAGTTTTTTGAGTTGTTCATTCAGGTTTCTAGTCTGATTGAAATTTTAATTATTTCATTTGCTTTTCTTTTACAGGGTTTCAGATATAGTTTAGTCTGAACATAAGAGGGTGAGCTTTTTCACCTGCACCAGATATAGGTCAACTTAAAGTAACCTCCAGATTGGCTCTACTTTTTTCCTTTTCCAGAAACAAGTGAAAATGAAATTTCAAGCTTAGCAAAAGACAGACCATACTGATAATAAAGGTCACCAAAAGTTCCTTCCCAAACCCCTTCAATCACCAGTTCCTCAGTATAATTACCTATATCCTTATTTTTTATATTAGAATTTTCCATGGTAATTAATATTAACCACCACCAAGTATCAGCAGCTGCTTTTTTTTTGGATAATTGTATCAGCAGACGGTTTTTTTTTGGGTAATTGTGTCAGCAGCCGCTTGTGGTTACCATCACCTCTTACCACCACTTATCAATAAAAGCTGTTAGGAAGCATCCTCTCAAGATTTATATAATAATAATTGACATTAGCAAAGAGTAAACTACAACAAATATAAAAAACTAGATGGAAAATGTTTTCCACAAAACAAACAAATCAAAATGAGACTTTTCTACTTTCTTCCCTTTCTATCTATCCCAAGTATCACGTAAAATCGCTTGTGTATGTTCTTAAACTAAAACAATACCATCAAATTGTATGAGCAAGAAATAAGAGTCCAGAATATTCTGTACCATCTTAAAAGGTCTTACCAATGGCAGATGCTGACACAAGAATTCCCCGCCAGAGATCTCTGACTTCATTAAACCTAAATTCTATATGATGAATGGCCCAAGTAAATACAACCAGAGTAGCTACATACGATGCATGTAAACAAGCTGAAGGAATGACCCATTGAGCTGCCATATGACAGCGATGATTGAGAGGTTTCCTCATATGAACAACTGCATAAAATAGGAGTAGATTTGTCGGTGACAATAAATATATATCAGTTCTGAACTTATTAATTAGTAATTTTCATCATCTAGCCATGGACCTTGTCTGCTGTTTCTCTCTGAGATCATCACCAACACTTACAAACTTACATGCAAAGAGAGAAGGAGATAACAATGCACATATGATTCAGGTTGTTGACACTTTGCACCAAGAAGAGGTGGCATTACAGAAGCAACTATATATTAGAAATTCAAAGAAACAAGAAGGAAAAAGGAAAAAGAAAAACAAAAGGCCCCTCATTTTATAAAACTAGGATGGCAAAAAGATTATCAACTTTTACTAGATATCTTACCTGCAGCCAGAGCAACCCATGGCAGAACAAATAAAGGAAGAGAGATATGTGACCTGACTGGGGGTAACCGTTTCCTGAAATTTCAAGAGCAGTTGAAAGCGTGAAATTTGTAAAAGAAAATTAGCAAACTGATTGTCAGACTAGTAAATATTAGGTGCCAGCAATAGAGTACAAGGACTAAATAAATAATTCAGAATCAAAATTATCCTTGCAAAATTTTCCCAAGGTGAGAATTGAGCAATATGATCCATGATAGAAGTGCCGTCAGGTGGAAATTCACCCATTTGTCTTGTCAATTGAATGAGTTTATGTATTTTTCAGGTCTCCTTAAAACTTTAAGGCTCCAACCATTTAATGAAGTTGCTTCCAAACCATCTTTTAAAGTGCAAAGTACTTCAACACAAGCCTAATCAAATGATTTTAGTAGCCATAGGAAATTCTTGGCCTAGAATATCTGTTCCAGAAAGATTAGACACAGGCTTCTGCCGAGAGCACACACTAGACTGAAAAGATTTACCGAGTTTTCAGTTAATTCAGGTGCGTTACCTGCCAAATATGCAATACAATTGGAAGGCCTGCACTATGCGGCAGCTAAGTAGTAGACCAAATCCAAGTGGACCTTCAACCCAAACTGGAATTAAAATCCACTCTTGTTAAATGAAAATAGAGCATCGGGCTGAAGAGAAAATCTATGGAAAGAGTCAATAACTAATTTGGAATTCTTTTTCTTGCAAGGGATACAGTGGATAAACCTGCCCAAACATAACAAGACAGCCACCAATGATTCTTTTTGTATTTGAGGAAATTGATGGACATCTGCATGTATCATATAGATATTTCATCACACTTTTGACACTTTAATTTAAAAAATGTCGCTCATCTTGACTAAAGCATCCGTATAAACTGGGAGCACACAAGTATTAATATCTTACCACAACCGACACAGTGAGATTGCAGCTGGCAAGAACTTGAATTAGAGGAATCCAGAAGCCACTACCTTTTGTTCGAGAAGCCTTGTGAACAAAAAAGGGAAAGATTGACCGCCATATGAGCCTGATGAAAATACCGATCAACCAGATGAGAAAGAAAATGAAAACCAGCGAATAAAAATTGCTATAGTCTAAGAGATTAAGAGAACATAAAGGAAATGGATAATTCAGAGTTAGGAACGAATGCATCTTGTCCATGTCCAATTTTAATGTTGTCTAAGAAAGAAATGTGGATTTGTGACTAGTTCCATTAGAATATGATTCTTCATAGATGAACCTACACACAGGTTTATTTCGTGTAAAGGTTCTTCACAGATCAGAAAATATATTGATCATTCAAAATTAACTGAATTAGATATAAACAAAAAATTCATTGGAAATCAGGAAAATGATTTCGTTTCTCCAATGACAAATGAATTGGCACCAGTGGTCATCCATTACCAGCAATTCCTACCACCAATGTTGGCCATATTAATTACCAGCTAACATCTGACAATTATAAATTTTAAATTGGAGTGAACACTGAACAAACACAGAAAATAACAAAGACACCCCCAATAAAGTCTTGCCCATAAATTAACAACAGTTGAAATAGTGCGAGCATCAGCAGACTAACCAAAAGACCCAAAAAGAAACTATATAGTGAAATGAAGAGAAAAAGCCAGCTCTGGAAAGAGGGGAAAGGGAAAAAAAAAAAAAAGAAAAAAAATCTTTTGCCATCTGAACAACAGTAACAGATTCAAGTAAAGCCATGATTTGAAGTTAAATGAAGAATATGCAGTACCCAAGATTACATCTTTCATAGATGAAATTATAGGAATAGCCAAAAAAAAAAAAAGGGGGTAAGGAGGAAGGTGAATAACTCACAGAAGTAAAACAAGTATAGAAATTGCAACGGCTATGTAATCGCTGGGACACCCTCCCTCCTGACTACAACTTCCCATCTCATCCCCCACTTCAGATCAACAAAGTAATACCATTTCCCAATGACTAAAAGAGCCTCCTTTAATTTGTTACTGTTAAGTTACATTAGTATCGTCAAAGGTCTTTTGTTCTTGTGAGTACGGCGTTGCTTTTTTTGGTTTTATAGGTTTGACTGCACGTACGAACTTGGATTATTCTTATCATTGTCATTTCTGTTCGATTTCTTCTCATTTGACCGGATTTTACGACAGGATCTGAATAAAACGTTAGATCTCGAGAGGTGGGATCGGTCCAACTCTTTTGTTTAGGGTACTTTCGAATATTTATATTTTAAGCATCATGGTGTGCTCAAAAACATTTTTCGATTTTTCTTGGTGTTTTCAAAAATTAAGTTTTGTAATTGTGAACCATTTCCAGGGAAGGATACACTCAACTTTGGGAGAATAACATGGGACGCTCGGATAGAGGTTAAAACAAAGTATTGCTATTATAATACCACTAACATGATCTGACATGGTCAGTAAGTTACAGGTGACACTTATGTGGGGCATTTGTGACGTATAAGTAGTATTTACGTATGTATCTGAATAATAAATAAATAGAAAACTTAAAAATATTAAGAAAATTTAAAAAATATAAAAAACTAGAAAAATAAAAATAATAATAGTATAATTTAAGTGCGATATATATTGTCGAGCCCGATTTTTCACTCTCTTATTTTTTTCTTTTTGTAAAATTAGCTCCTCTCCAAATTGATCAGTACTAAATCATGTCCGTTTAATATTAATTCTTGATTAGAGTTTAAAAAAAAATCGATCCTTTTATTTGAAAATAACTTTGGAATCGCCACCTGATAAGTTATAATAAATTAAAATGGATTGATTATAACTAAATCACTAATTTAATGATAAAAACAAATTTTGTAAAACGATTTTTTGAACCAAAGATCATGGATTCAAGAGTTAGGAATTTTAAACCCTTACTGTTATCATTGACTTTTCAAAATTATAATTAAACTTAAAAATCATCTTTTAATTTTGAAAAAAAAAAGAACTTAATCATTAGTTACTTTAATTGGATAAACAAAATAATCTAAACTAAAGAAAAATGAAAAATAAGTTTCTTCTTTTTTTATTTTTACCATCACCTCATAGATACCTACGTATCCGCTATTCGGATCAGACGTACGTAGTTGTTTTTACGAAAACTTTAATGGAATGAGTTGATTTTAATTTGAAAGTATACCGAATTTACATTATTAGTTTAATTTGGTTTATTTAAGAAAAATTTTAACAAAGGTCCTAAATTTTATATATGTATTTTTTGAAAAATTTTAAAGTAGTTATAATTTGTAAAAGGTTCATTTGTTTTTGTTTATTTTTTAAAACTTGATTTTTTCTAAATGTCGAAAACAATTTTTATTCTTTAACTTATGAACTTATTTATTTTTAGTTTTATTTTATTTTTTATTATTTCTACTTATTTTTAATTTTATTAAACTAAGAAACAAATAACTAAATAAACTGCTTTTTCTTTCTTCCTTTTTCTTTTTTCTTATTTTTTTCTTTTTTATTATTACAGTTACATTCACGATAAATAAATAAATAAAATAAAACACAACAACAATAACTAAATAATAAATAAGAAAGGAAACTAGACTTGGAACGTAATGGGTACGCGGGTCGGACTTGGAGCAGGTCAAATGGGTAAGTTATGGATCGGGTTGGGTTAGTTGAGGCAGTCACTTGGAAGGGGTTACAAGCGTGATCAAGGGACTTCAGTTGATCACGGGCGTGAAGTGGGGGTGAATGGCCGCTATCTTCAATTGATCACAAGCGTGATGCAAGGGTGGGTGGCAGCTGTCCTCAACTGCTCACGACCGTGATCGGGGGTACGGTGGTTAGGGCTCAATAATGGAGAGAGCTAGTAGCTACAGTGACGATCTAAATGGGTTAGGCTTAGTTACTGGTGGCTAGGGGGATCTAATTGTGGTGGTAGTGTGAATCAATTGGGGCTTGAGGGAGAAAAAACAAAGAGAGAGAATCCATGAGTATAAAGAGAGAAAGAGTAGTCGAGGAAGAGAAAGAGAGAGCTCGTGAATTTCTACAACTTATGAATGGTTGTGTATAGTTATGTGTGTTCCCTAATCACTTCCGGCACCCTTTATATACTTGAAATTAGCACAAAAATAGAGGAAAGTTTGAATCAGAGTTAATGGAGAATTCCAGATTTTTAGTTTTTTTTTTTCCACTTTTTTGGAGCTTGATTTGAATTTGTTTTTTACCAAATTTAGATGCGTTAATGGGTCCGATTCATAGTATGATACACGATTGACAAAATCAAAGCAAGAAATTGAGCACTAATGTATGGAATCTATGCGAAAATTGAAGACAAAGTGGGAGGAGTAGGCTGTTCTTGAGGAGGAAGAAGGAGGGAAATCGAGAGAAAATGGAGAAAAATTGAGAGAAAGAGAGGGAAAGTACTGACGTGGTGCCACTTCAACTAACTCAACCAATCTTGACCTGCTATGAATCATCACATGACACATGGTACATCATGTTAGTAAGGTCATCCAATCTTACAATGCCACGTGTTAGTACACATAGCATAATGAGATCCCGACATATGGTAGTATGAGATCTTGACATGCGATAGCATGCTAGTTAACAAAAAAAAAAAAAAACTTATTGTCTTTGTCAAAATTCGAACCTAAGAACTCACACTTAATGCCTAAACTAAATCCATATACTTATCCATTAAGCCGTTGGTCTATACCTTATTTATATGTGTAACTCAGTCAACTTAGGCTAGATTTAATATAAGCCCATATTCAACGGCCCAATTTCTAAATCCATTTAAAAAATAAAAATCTACCATAATAAAATGTTATTTTTTAAAATCTTTTTTTTTTCAACTTTTCTATTTTTTTTTTGTAATTTTTCAATTTTCTAAAATTTTAAACTTTATTTTCTTTTTATCTTTTAAGGTTTCTTTCTAAAATTTCTTTTTTTTTTTTTTTGCTTTTTCTTAATTTTGAATTTTTCTATAATTCTTAACTTTTCTAAATTTCTTAATTTAGAGGGTTTTCTTTAATTTCCAATTTTTTGTGTTTTTTTTTCTAATTTAGGGCCTAATGAGAAAAGAAAGAAAAATAATAAAAATAAAATTAGGGAGGAAAAAAATTGAGTGTTTATAGCTATCCTTTTTTATAGCAAGTTTGAACAAAATTTTGCTACAAAGACGAAAAGACGCTATTTTTACCCCTAAGATGACTTTAAAATGACTAACTAACTATCTTAAACTTGATCTATTGGGGATTTAGTAAAGAAATAAAACCTGGTTGTGCCTCTCTAGGCTCACTAACCTAGGTAGGCACACTAACCTAGGTAGGAGTGTCTCTAAAGAACTACCAATCCTGAGTTAATGAATAGAACCTCGTCTTATCTTTTGGGGCTCACTAACCTAGGTTGATTTGTAAAGAGTGACAAGAAATTAGGATAGCACTTCGAGGGCATGCAATCCTTAAGTGAGGACAGTGCTCTAGGAGAATATGATTTAATGGTTTCAAGGTCAGGACAGTGCTTTGAGAGCATACAATCCAATAGTTTCAAGGTTAAGATAACATTCTTAGAGCATACGATCCAATGGTTTCAAGGTTAGGATAGCACTTTAAAAGCATACGATTCGATGGTTTTAAGGTTAGGATAGCGCTTTTAGAGCATACAATCCGAGGGTTAAGATAGTGCTCTGAAAGCATACGATTTGATGATTTCAAGTTCAAGATAGCATTTTAAGAGCATATGATTCAATGGTTTCAAGGTTAGAATAGTCTTTTAAGAACATACGATCCAATGGTTTCAAGGTCAGGATAGCACTCTAATGGGTACTCAAGAGTGCCTTATGATAGTCAGACAAAAAGGAGTGCATAGAAGTGCTTAAGGAGCTCCCATGATTGCTTAGTAGGTTGGATGAATAGGTTTAACTAGCTAAATGACTATAATTATTTAAGCCCTACTCATCATCTTCAACTTCCACTTTAAACACCTATCTAAGAACAACTACAGAAACTTTGAAAATCCTATAACAATAGTTAAAGTCATGTTATTTAAAAAAAAAAGAAATTTAAAAAGAAAAAAAAGAAAGTACTTACGGAAAGAGAACAAAGATATAAACTTTCTTATTACTGGAAATTTTTCTCTACTCATTGCATTTGCTCAATAGTAAGTGCTAAAACTTGAATTTGTGATTTGAAAATTAAATATGGACCTCTATTGATAATATTTGAGACAAAAAGTTATTTTTTAGAAGAGGATTAATGGAGAGTTAAACAACCATTGAAGGAGAATAATGAGAGACAATTGGTGTAAATTTGGTTGGGATTATGTCCATTGAAGTAAATTTGACTTGAATTGGAGAAAGGAAGAGATTACTTTAAAGAGAATGTCTTATACCAAATATAAGGGGAATTGTCCAATGGCTTCCTCAAGCAAAGCTATCAAGATGGCTTACTTAGCTAACTAGACCGCAATTCCAAAATTATTTTTAAAAAATGAGAGAGAGAGAAAGAGAAGAAAGAAGAAAAATGTAAGCACATTTGTACTTATAGCAGATTGAACTTGTAACCAAAAGCATACACTCCCACACATTATCAATTAGTCTATTGCTAGATTCTCTAATCTGTGATGGGTCCCTTAAGGTATCTATGAACGAGAAGAAATGAAGGCGCAATATTTTGGGCAAAAATTGAACTTGCAACCTTTGATATGGTAAGGCATTTATTCTTTTCATGAGAATTTTCAAGATCACAACAGGAGTAAGTCTGAATTTATTAAGGATACATGATTATAAAAATTACTTTTATATTGTACCCAAGGGTACATTGTCCCCATTCCTCAATCTTATCCAAGTGTAGTGTAACATAATATTTAGATCCCTTATATATAAACTAGTGGATGATGCATCAATTAGGTCTTGAACTCAGTTTTTCAATTCCCAATTGCCCTTGCTAACCTATATGATATTAACATTATGCTTTTGGGTCATATTTTCTCATCTTGTAATTGGGGCTTTTTGCTACAATAAGCCCTCATTTCTTAGTTGGTCAAAGACTTGAGACAATGAGGCAAGGATTTGAGTGAACTTTCTTCTAAGTATTTTTTAGTCTTTTCTGCTTGGTGTATGTCTAGACGTTATAGTAATTACATATGCCCCTGAATCTGGTGGGGCTGGCTTTTTCCGGTGAGCTTCCTTGTCCTTATGGTTTCTTCAATTTGGCTTTCGGCAAGTACAATGTCCATGAAGCTGGCCATTGTGTTACTTAATAAGTGTCCACAATATGGTTCCTCCAATGAGTCAATAAAGGCAGATATTAATTCTTTTTCAAGGAGAGGAAGGATGATTCTAGCTGTTATGCCCCTTCATCTTTGAGCGTATTCCTTAAACGATTCATTTTTCCTTTTTTTGACTGTATTCAAGTCCTAAATTGAGGGAGCTATCTCAATGTTGAACTTGTATTTCTTATAAAATGCCTAAGCCAATTTCTCCCAAATATTGATCTGGCTAAGATCGAGCTGAGCATACCAGGTTAATGCAAGCCTTGCCAAACTATCTTGGAAAGTTTGTACCATGAGTTGATTATTTTGAACATATCTACACATCTTACGGACATACAATCGGGTGTATAGCTTTAGGCATTTGGTCCTATTGTACTTTTCAAACTCTAGTATTTTGAATTTTTCTAGGTAGGCCTTAACATCAAATGCAAAAAAGTCAGTGATCCCAACCTGCTCAAATCCATCATAACCTTTGATTACCCTCATTTTCTCAGTAATTTGTTAGGTTAACTTCCTTTCCAATTCTTTTAAGCTGTCCTAGTTGACCCCAGAATTAATCAACTTCTTATTGATTGGGAATGAATATGTGTTAGGATAAAAAACTGGGTTGACTTTTGGATAAACCTCTTTTGGTTCAAAAGACTCAAAAGCTAGGCTAGCCTTTGGATAGTTCTCTTTTGCTTCCATAGGTAGAGCCTCAATATTCTGTCCGTAGTGGGCCCTGGAGTGCTCTTCATTTGATGTGGCTCTAAGTAAAGCAATACTGTCAACTAAGAAACTCAACTAACCTGTGATTTTTTTCGCAGCTTACTCTAATGAACGAAACCTTACTTTTATAGGGTTAGTGCCATCGAGTTTGTTGTTATTTTCACCGTTGGCCATTACTTTAGACAAGAATCCTCACTTGTTAGCAAGTTCTTTATTTGCAAGAAGAGAGAAAAGAGTGGAAAACAACCTTAAGGGATCAAAGGCCTAAGTATTTACAATCTCACAAGAAAAAGGATCCTAAGGATGTATTAGAAAAAGGTTAAGAAAGGACTTGGGAACTTAAGGACAAGACTCTCAAATAGAAACTAATGAATATGCATTATGAAGAAATGCATAGAGGGGAGGCGGCAAACTGACTATGATGTGGCAAACTGACTAATTGCATCTTTGAAATTTCCCTTACATTATTAAAAAATTTATTACAAATAATCCCTAAAGTCTAGATCTTCTTTTTCTTGTGAAGTCTTGGCTCCTCTTCAATCTTATTTCTTTTCTTCAACTCAATTTCCTTGATCCATCTAGCAACTTAGGAGACATCTTTATTGTGGAACTTCGGGAAAGCTTTGACCTAATAATAGGTAATAATACCTTTGGGGAGTTCAATGATAGCAGCAAATGCATCAATGGGATTCATTTTCTAGATGCTTTGTCTACAAAGGAAATCAAGGTTATGGCTCTGAGTATGACTAATAAACTAAACCATAAGTAGGGCCATATTAGTCTTTAATTCCCCCTTCTTCTCTTCCTATAGACGATTGAGCGACCTAACTTGAGTTGCTTGTAGGGTTAGGACATAAGATTTCCCTCCTAAAAAGTGGGTCACAAGCTCTGCAATCTTATGATGTATGTGAAATATCATATTGGGAAACAAGATAGTTCCAAATGCTGCTAAGCTAAAGGCGTTGATCCTATATTGCTGCTAATCTTCAAAGCTACATAAAAGAGTTTCTAGTTATAGCTAGATGGGATCGCGAACCAAATAAAATGATCATCTAACTTAATAATTCTCTTATGGGGATCTACCTACATTCTACATATTTCAGATTCACGAAGTCCCAAGAGCTTTTTGAAAATCTTTATAAAGCTAACTGTGATATTTGGGATATATTTTTCATTTTCAACAGAGGGGACTCCTAGTAGATAGGAGTATTCTTCAACGGTTGGGTTTAGTTGGCATCGGCTAAAGTGAAAAGACTAATTCTAAGGATCCCAAAAGTAGGCTAAAGCCCTTATCATAGTGATATTGGTTTGGACTTTGAGCAAAGAAAGGATGGGCTTAATCTTGTCTTTAATGAATTTCTGTTAGTCTGGATTGAAAAATTGAAACCATCTCTCAAGTATCCCCTTGGGCTCTAGAGGCTCGTGGATATAGATTTCTTTGAAAAGAGCTTGTGTAAGAGAGGACCTAACCATGATATACAAAAAGGATCAAAATAAAATTACATTAGTACTATCTTATTTACACAGGGATTACATCAATATTTATAGGAAAAAATGTTTTACAGGGAAAAGATCGGGAAACTTCAAAGATTTTTTAGTTTTGCCACATCGTATCAATTTGTTGATTTTGGGAAGAGGGTTATGAATGTAGTTCTAAAAAGATCCTTAAGTTTTGTAACCTCACTTGTTAAAAAACACTTTCATTGGTCACATCAAACTTAAGTAAGGTAGCCTAATCAACCCTGAGTAGTTGTTATATCACTGCACTCGAAGCTTATACGATAACCCCTCTAGGGTCCTAAGACAACCTGGGTTTGACCGCATCTAACCTACATTTTTTATGCCACAAATGATCCCCCCTATATGCCAAAACGTGTGACAAATAAAAGTTGAGAATGAATACAAGGAAAGAAACTTCAAGTTTCTTTTTTTTTTTCTTTTATAACATTGACGCCCTAAAACCTTGAAGGATGTATGCAAGAAGGGTGGGTTCTAGAGATCCTTAAACTCTATGACCTCACACGTTTATAAAATAAAAAGGTTTCTTAGTCACATCAAAGTTTAAGTGGGATAGCTTAATCGACCCTAAACAATGGTTACCCTACTACGCTTGGAACTTACACAATGGCTCCCCGTCTTAAGGTCTTAAGACGGCCCAAGTTCGACCATATCTACCCTACACTTTTGATGCAACAAATGACTCCCCATATCCCAAAACGTGTGACAGATAAAAGTTGAGAATGAATACAAGGAAAGATACTTCAAGTTTCTCTTCTTCTTTTTTTCTTTTATAACAATGCCGCCCTAAAACCTTTAAGGATGTATACAAGAAGGGTGGGTTTTAGAGGTCCTTAACCTCTGTGACCTCATACGTTTATGAAAAAAATGATTTTTTAGTCACATTGAAGTTTAAGTGGGGTAGCCTAATTGACCCCAAACAGTGATTGCCCCACTATGCCTGAAACTTACACAATGGCTCTCCGTCCTAAGGTCCTAAGACTGTTTGAGTTCAACCATATCCATCATGTGTTCATAGTACAAGAAATAAATTCCCCCCTTAAAATAATAAAATAAATAAAACTAAACCTATAAAAATGTTAGTACAATTATGATACAACCAAAGAATGAGTAAGTACGTAAATTGCAATAAGGTGATTTTTACAGTTTAATTTTAATTTTGGAAAGTGGAATGATTAACTTTCTTGACATCTCCAGTAGAGTCGCCAAGCTATCCAATCGAGGGTATGATGGTTAGGGATCAGCAATGGAGGGTATTAGCGGGTACTGCGGCAGTTGAAATGGGTTGGGCTTGGTTGCTAGTAGCTAGGGGGATCTAGTTGTGGTGGTAATGTATATCAATTGGGGGCTTAAGGGAGAAAAAAATGAAGAGAGAGAATGTCATAGGTGTAGAGAGAGAGAGCTTACGAATTTTCTACAACTTGTGAATGGTTGTATGTGTTCCTTGATCACCCCTGACACCCTTTATATACTCGAAATTAGCCTAAAAATAGAGGAAAGTTCAAATTAGAATTAATGGAGAATTCTAGATTTTCAGTTTTTTTTCTACTTTCTTTTAGCTTGATTTGAATTTGTTTTTGACTGAATTTGGATAGGTTAATGGGTCCTATTCACAATATGCTACGCGATAAACAGAATCAAAGCAAGAAATTTGGCACTAATGTGGAATCTATGTGAAAATTGAAGCTAAAGTGGGGGGAGTGGGCTATTCTTAAGAAGGAAAAAGGAGGAAAATCAAGAGAAAATGAGGAAAAACTGAGGGAAAGAGAGGGAAAGTACTGATGTAGTAGTTAACGTGGCACGCTACGTCAGCAAGGTCATCCAATCCTATGATGCCACATGTCAGGACACGTGGTGCAGTAAGATCCTAATACGTGGCAGTATACTAATTAACAAAAAATAAAAAGACCTCTCTATTTTTGCTAAGATTTAAACCCAAGACCTCACACTCAATGCCTAAACTAAGTCTATATGTTTATGCGTTAGATTGTTGGCCTGTATCTTATTCATATATGCAATTTAATATAAGCCTAAGTTTAACAGCCCAATTTTTAAATCTATTTAAAAAATAAAAAAAAAAATCTACCTTAATAAAATATTATTTTCTTAAATCTTTTATTTTTTTAACTTTTCTAATTGTTTTGTAATTTTTCAATTTTCTTAATTATTAAACTTTATTTTCTTTTTATGTTTTAGGCTTTCTTTCTAAAATTTCTTATTATTTTGTGCTTTTTCTTAATTTTGAATTTTTTTTATTTTTCTATAATTTTCATTTTTTTTAAATTTCTTAATTTTTTTAGTTTTCTTTAATTTCCTATTTTTTGTGTTTTTTTTCTAATTTAAGGCCTAATGAGAAAAAGAAAGAAAAAAATAAAAATAGAGAGAGAAAAAATTAGGGGTCTACATATATAATAATATAATTAGGTTAAATTAGTAGGAAAATAAAAAAATTAAAGAAAAATTTCAAAAAATTAAAGAAAAAAGGGGCCACCTAAAGGGTAAGGGGTAGCTAACAATCACTTGACTGGGGCTGTTCAACCCCTTCAAGTGGCTAGTTTTATTTTTATTTTTTATTTTTATTGAACTTTTTTTTTTATTCTTTGATATTTACTAATTTAATCTAATTTTATTATTATATATATTATACCTTGTAGACACTGCATTTCTTCCCCTCCTTATAGTTTTAGTACTTTTTAGAATAAAAAAATGGGTCATAATGCAAGAAATACAAAAGAAGTTAGAGAATTTTAAAAAATTTACAAAAATTTGAAAAATAAATAAAATTTAAGAAAATAGATTTTTTTTAGGAAAATTTAAGTCTTAGGTCAATTATAGGGTCTTTGAGTCGTTTGAAGGTCCACGTTCTAGGGTTGAATAAGGTCAAAGTGCATATACTTGATTTAATGATTCCAAGCTATCATTAAGGATAGTGAATTTTTTTGAAAATTTAATATTTGAACCATAGTTGATTTTATATATTTTGGAGTTGTAGAAATGAAATCAATTTGAGTTAATCATGGTTTCACATGATGTCTCGATTAGAATTAAATTGGTTAATATACGAAAAAATCGATTGTCAAATTAACCATCCGATTAATGAATCAAAGTTCATAAAATCATTAAATTGGACTCAAATTGTAAATTAATTTTAACATATATGTACTTGATTTGTTCATGGAAGTCATTTCCATTTTTTATTTATTAGGAGGTAATCACTTACACCATATTTATTTAAGTGGAATGGGAATTCAATTCTACCCTTATTCTTATGGGCCTTCTTTTTACTTTGTTCACTTGGAATTTTCACCATGTAATTACCATTCATCTCAATTAAGATTCCAAAAGAAGTCAGCATAAGGATTCTTAATTGGACCAATGAATGGTGATTCCAAGCACACTTCCTCTATTGTATTCACAACTTACGCTCATTCAAAATCCAAAATTACACAACCTTACCCTTAAATAGAACTATTGTTCATCTTTTTCAGTTTCATCCATGCTCTCTTTCTCTCTCTCTCTCTCTCTCTCATCTTTACTCTCTCATATCAATCTTCTACACTTTTATTTAAACAAATTTCACTCACTTTCTCTCACTATTGCTTGATTTGGTTTCTACCATTGATGATGAAAATCGAAGTCATCAAAGAAGGGCAACTTTACTATGAAGAAAATCGTCAAAGAGGATGATAGTACGAAAAGTAAGAAATAAAATCAGGGTAATAATTAGGGTTTTAGGAAGGGGACACTTAAATTAATTGCCCTTTTCCAAGAGTTTTGTTTTCCTTAAGAATGACTACCACCCTTCATCTTCATCTTGTATTGATTTTTTTTTTAATTTTTATTCAATACTAATTCTTCTTCTTTTGTCGAAGACAAATACAATATATCTTGTTATGGTTAGTGGTCATTCGTTCATCTTCTTCTGGTATTCATTCTTTGATTTTATTATTTAATAGGGACATTTTAGTTATTTTGCTTTCTATTCTTATTTTATTCTTTGTTAATTTTTATGAACTGAACATTGTAATACTAATTCCCTTGCACTATACTAATACCGTAATATCTATTCATTACTTATTGCATCTTTATTACATTTCTTAGTAATTGCAATTACATTCTCTCATCATTCCATTAGTGAAGTAAGAGTTTTCACTGGGTTGAAACAATTGTAAGTTTTGTAAGCTTAATTATTGTATAGTAGTTGAGAAAGAAGTTGGTACAATTTGTGAGGAACATGCACTAGTCTCACTTAAGGCCGTGGGTTTGACTCTTCCCACTGCTATGCAATTCACATTCAGTTTTTGTTGCAATTAGCAACAGAAACATATTTTGGAAACATGTTTTTCTGTAATTTTCTCGAGCTTTGCATGGTCGCCAACTTGATTCGTAGCTAATTTTGATCTTTTTGGTTCACAAATCAAACTTAGAATACTTTATATTAGTGCCAAAACCTTGTCTAAATTCGGCATTAAAGAGGTCAAAAATCAAATTAAAAATTGAGGAAACATTGAATGTGTGCTTTTGATTCCAAATCCATATCTCTATGATTTAAGCTCCTTTAATGCAATTCGAAGCTTCTAAATGCATTTTAAGTAAATGTGAGTACTTATGGATTACATTTGACTACTTATTTAAGCTAAAATCAAGCAAAATTATGTCAAAATCAAATCAAAGTGCATCAACTCATTAAGCTTTTATTTCAAATTCAATGGTGAATTTGAAGTTTCCATGCTTGTTTATGCTTTGAGGACTATAAAAAGGACCTTAAGGAAGCCATTCGAATAGCAATCTTCACTCGAAACATATCCCCATAGCTAGAATTAGAGCTTTCTCTCTCTATAGAAATATAACCCGCAAGCTCTACCTTTCTTTCTCTAAAAATTACCCACTCTTAGCCATTTTAGAGCTTAAACAATCATATCGAAAGCTAGCCCAAGTCTTAAGCTGTTGAATCCAACCTTACTCAACCCTTACCATAACCCTTAAGAGCACTACCTACCACCTAAGGTTTAGTAACAACGGCCACATTGCAAGACACCTAACTTTATCATACCCTAAACAAAATAACCACCATAGCTGTGTTCGGTACACTTTAAAACCCCCCAAAACACTCTTCCCTCAATTCGAACGACCCTTAATCACCACCAACCAACTCCATTACCGCCTACCACTCTTCACCACCACAAAAAAACACCACATTAGACTGTGACTCCACCACCAAACCATCTTTTGTTAACAGGAATGACATGAAAGTCTAGTTTCTAGCTTAAAATACCCTTTACAATTGTTGGTAGAAGCTATGATCGTACTACTTCTTCATCTCAAGCCACAACCCAATTTTCTAGTTTTAACCTGAATTCAACTCGCTTCCCTAGCCAATACCCGCATCCAAACTAAATGCAACCTGTGTGTTTTAAATCCAGCCTAGGTCTACATTTGGTTCTTTCTTCTTCATATTATTCCTTTTTATTGTATTTTATTTATTTAGTTTGACTATACGCTAAAAAGAAAAAGAAAAAAAACACTCTTCTCTTTTAGATTTCTCTCTTTTCAAAAACTTTTGTTTTTTTAATAGAGTATTTTTATCACTTAGAAAATTAAAATGTCTTTAAAAAATTATTATAAATAAATAAAAAAAATGTTTTTATCACTTAGAAAATTTTATTTTTTTTAAAAAGAATTAAAAATAAAGAAAATAATTCTTTTTGAAAGATTAAGACTTTCTTACAACTCTTTCAAAATAAATATTTCAAAGTTAAGATGCTTTTAGAAATTTTCACAAGTGAAAATAAATTGATAAAAATGTAAACCTAACCATTTTTAAAATTAAAAGAGATCGATATGCTAAAGTTTTTATATATGAACTACATAAATCTAATCTTGGACGGTTGGTACGTTAAGCATTTGTGGCAAACTATGGGTGACTTAAAAATAGGGAAATTTTTTTTCATTTTCTCTTTTATAGATAAATTTAATTGCTTATTCTTTATCCTTTTTTGTAAAATTAAGTTTTTTTTCTTGTAAATTAAAATTATCATTTCAAGTTAAATGGGTAATTTTGAAAATAAATCTAAATTTAAAAAGTTAAGGTAGTACATTTTTAGAGTTTAATAGGTTAACTTTTGAATCCAAAACCTTTGGTTTTCAAAATTAGTTTCTACCGTAGATTAGTTGTTAAGTTATCCGGCAAATTGGATTTAACCTAACCCATCTTTTTCCTAACCTTAGTTGGTTAACAACTCTAAACTTTTCAAAATCAAAAGAAAATTAAGTTTTCCTTAATTTTTAGTCGAAGGTTTATATCGAATGTGTTGATAGTTAGTTCTCGCATATCTGACACTTAGCCTTTTGTCTGCCGAGATGCTGCATAACCAACCCTCTCGACATTCGCATTGGATAGCTGATACACGGCATTTATGTTGAGTATAAGAAGTGCTCCTGGTTTGAATTTAAGTCTATGGTATGAACAGTTATCATAAGCATGGTTATATTATACAATCACTTACTACCCCTACATATTAGGGAAGATGTCAAGTCAAGAAGTTTTTACGTGTCTTAATAGTCATCCTGACAATTGCCTTAAACACTACAACCATCTATAAATACCGGAAAGAAACTCTGTAAGGTCTTCTAACATTTCTTATCCACATACTTACCCTACTAAGTTACCTTATTAACTTAGGCATCGAAGTAGCTGTACTGGACTGGTTCTGATACCAAGTATTTCACTTTCTTTTGTAAGATTTTTCCTATCTCAAAATTCACTAACAACAGATGGATATAAGGTTTGATATAAATCAGATTAAGGAAAATAAAAATCTAAATTTTAAGCTCAACATACTTAAATTATGTTGTTTAGTTTTCTTTTTTTGGAATTCATATTTTTTTAAGTTATTTTTTTTTTATTTTTCAAAGTTTTCTTAATTTTTTAATTCCTTTTTATATTTTTAAAATTTTTTCGATTTATTTATTATTTAAATATACATGTATGCGCCATGTATACACCATATGTACATTATACGAGCATCACGTGTCACTTAAAGGCCAAGTCAAACAAAGTTAATGGTGTTATAATGGTAATATTTTATTTTAACCTTTTACTAAAATACTAGTCCCTTATTTAAACATTTTGAAAAGTTAATCATCTATTTGAATTTACCCCAAATGTTAATACCCTTTAGTGTAATTCTCCCTCTCTAACCTTACTGCTTCTTATAATTTAATTCTTAACCTTTTTTTTTTCCTTATTTCAATCCTCAACATTTTTTATTTTTGTCAAAACAAGTTCTTCTATTAGAAAAATGGATGGAAGACATACCAAATCTAAAGGAAGCACTTGTTTAACAAAAATAAAAAATATCAAGGAATAAAATTTTTTAAAAAACGTTGATAATTGAGTTAAAAAAAAAAGTGACAAAGTTAGATGACTAAATGTGTAATTTTCCTTTTCTTCAAATTTCAAAAGTTACAATACTTTAAACATACATGATTATTTAAACAGATCACCAAATAAAGTTTGGGATAGTTGCAATTCTGAAGAACCATAACTCAAATAATCAATATATTACACTTGTTCACCTCAAATCAGCAAAGTTCACATTTTATAGAAATTTATAGAAATTTCAAAATGTTTGGATGCATTGAAAAACCTTCTTGATGTTTTTTCTTTGATGACCCAATTTTTTCGTTACGTCATTGATATGTTCAAACTTTTCTCAATATGTTCAGAAGTATCAATTTTAAGATTTTCTCTTTCTCATTTGGCATTGATATGTGAAGATCTAACCTTAGAATGATGTTAACTCATTTAAGTGTTTGAGAAAATTAATACTAAGTTAATTTCCCATATATTTTAAGTTATGTTTATACCTTTTTCAATTTCTTTTTCTATAATTTGAAATCTATTTAACACTTAAGCTCCATTTATTTCAAGGAAAATCAACTATAATCATAAAATATTTTCCTTAAAAATATTTTCTAGAAAAATCATATGCTTTCATGTCTTTGTTTATTTTTATAAAATATGCTGAAATTTTTTTTCTGGTATTTGACTTGCAAATACAGTTCTAACTCATAGTCGTGCTTAAATAAATTATTATACATCATGTCATACAAATTATTTAAAAGTGAAAGTATAAAATATAATTTGTCTTGTAATATTATATAATCTCTTTAGTTAATTTCTATATAATATTCAACAAGTTTTTTTTCTCCACTAAGTTCGTTCATTTTGGAATATAATTCATAGGTCAATTATAATAAAAATAAAAAATATCATTTTCTTACAGCTAAAATATAAAGACTAATTCGGAGAACTACTTACTATATTAAAAGAGTAAGTCATTTTCTTATAAATGATTAGAATTTTCCTTTTAATTGAAAAATATTTTCTCTTACAAGGGAAAATTTGTTTCTACTTAAAGAATCTATTTCATCATTACAAACAACATAAAATGGTGAAAATGTTTTTTGAAAAATATTTATCTTAAAACAAATAGGGTATTACTAGGGGAATTTGATCTTGATAGTAACTGTTATAATTTTTGCACTAACTTTTTTTTTTGGCGAATATAAATTCTTTCTCTTTTCGTATCAAATTTCAATTACATTTATAAAATGGCAAATTATTTCTGTAATGGATCTTGCTATCGTAAGAAGTCCCCATTGGACAAAAGCAGAGGAAAAGCTATTGAGATGAAGTGTACACTCACCTATGATATTGATGAAGTATGATTACCATGACTTTAGCAACCATTAAGTGTGTAACGTAGTAAACTATCCTTCACCTAAGTTTGAGCACATGATGCTCGGTAAAGTCCAACAATTTGGTAAAGGTAAAATTAGCAATATATCACTAAGACCAGTTAAATCTAAAATTTTTACTAAACAGTTATGAAAAGTTATAGGTCTCAAAGTGAAGATGCAAAAATGTTGCGACTACTGCATGGCAATTTGTGATTGGATAAAAGGCAATAATATGGTATTTTCAACAAGCACATGCAGTTGAATAGAGATGTCTCAGTAACAAATCCATAGGTCAACCGCTTTCCAGCCTTTCGCATTTCATTACTTTGAGGAGAGGCGAGAGATAGTTTTATCCAAAATAATAGCATAAATGCAACTATCATATGGTATATATGTTTGATTCCTAATGCCCACACGTTTTTCGCTAAAACCATGCATAGAACTGGTATTCAGCTTTACCATCTTAGAAAGCGAGAGTTTATGGTTAAGTTTAATTTGGATGTACAAGTTTCCATTATGCCAATATATGCACGAACAGGTTGAATGAAAACTCTTATATGAGATTACTTGTAATTAGATAAACGATAAATGGCTTTTGCATAAAAGCCGGTTAACACTCAAGAAATTCAATTAATGACATACGGAAGAAAATATTTTGACAATCATAAGTATTATTTAGATGAACATGCATTGAGTAAAAAGATTTTCTCCGTTCGTTTTAACACCGCTACAACAAACACCGCATCTATTGTTGATCTCCAAGCCCTTTTGCCAACCCATGGTTAGAGGAATATTTTTCCATATACATTGCGCATCACATTTGAATGTGTATTATGGACAATATGGTTGTAGTCGATTTCAAAGTGTTACTTATTAAAATGCTGATAGATTATATGTTGGATCATTTGTTTGTAAATAAATCCTAGTATAAATTTTATATAAACAATCAAGACCATATAAATTTAAAAGGGATATGAGCATAAGTGGAATTCCTCTTATAAACTTTTGCAAAGCATGCTTAATTACAGGCAAGCATTGTGTAATCTCATGATGCTTTATATCCTAAATATACCACTACTCCTAAATGATTGGGATGAATGTATAGTTCTTCTCCAAATGCTTAAAACTTTTTTATGATTGTAAAAAAAGTTTTCCATTTGGTTACTAGCTTAGTTTTCATTTATTTGTTTTCAAAACTGTTAACAAGCTGTGCTGCCTAAAGTAAAGTATGATGTCATTCTACATGTTTGTGTTACTAAACTAAGTATGAAGTGATTAAATTATTATAAGAAATTCCTCAAATTTATCTTATTGTTATAGTGTTAGACCTTCACCATAAAACAAAAGGAGGTTGGTGACTATTTGAATTTGTGTTATGAATATGTTATAAATTTTTGAACACATAGGATGCTTACAAGATTAGTGCAACACATGTGGTCTAATGGTTAGCGTGAATTGTTTCTATATTTTTATTTACATATGGTGGTAAAGTTCCAATTACTCCCCCATTTCCTCCATCCATGCCTACTATACAGAAGTTATGATATGCTGTGTTAGGAGTTGACAAGGGCGATAGTATTGGGATGGGTCCAAGTTTGTAAAAAGCTTGAAAATGAAGATGGAAAGTGTATGAATAACAATGAAAAGTAAACAAGCAAAACCACGAATGATTCCTAAGATATGACGTACTAAGGAAACTTAACAGACTCACTAAGCTTAACTCGATAGAACGCACAAGCAACTCAGTGAGGTCATTTGCCATTTCGCCTTACTTAAGGGTTAGGATAAGAGTAAGAAAATGAAAGCAAGAACACTTAGTTCATGGAATGAGAAAGTATATTCAATATCTGATGTATGATGGTTCTTGTGGTTGTATATTTTAAGGGTATTTATACCTAAAATGTTAGGGCATCCTACCTAAAATGAAAAAGATAAAAATGGTATTGCTCAAAAGAAGTAATATACAAGGAATAATAAATTGTACAAATGAAAAATAAAAAAAATCAATGATCGGTGTAGTATAATTCCTTTTACATAGGACTGATACATAGCAATAGATCACTAGAGACACTTCTAGCAGAAATAGACAAATGGTACGATTAGGATGGAGGTCGCCGAACAGAAGTGCGAAGCAAACCTAAGGTCCTTCTAATAAGATATGGGTACAGGTGTATGTTAGGGTTCTCGGCACCAATATTGTCGAGCTGAAGGTCAATACGGTCATGGCCGAGTAGATACATGAGGGGTCAAACTATCGGTGGAGCATATTTTAGGTTGACACTTGATTACTGAGAGATGAGAAGTTATTTAGATCAGCATATGGAGTTGGTTGGCAATAAAGATCAACTCGACCTTAGTAGGAGTTAGCTGGAACAGTAAAATCTGCTTCATTAGCCCATCAAGACCTCATTTTGGAGCTCAAGTTAAAGGTCTAATTATTCGATTCCTATCATCTCCTCCAGATTGATTTGGATTTGGGATCAAATCCGATTAGTCTTTGCTCTCTCTCAAGTTGTTAGGGGCTAAGGCTAACAATGTTGAAAGTGTCAAAGACTCTATAGTCCTTAAGTAATTCTAGTCAATAAGCATTGTTATTGATCTTTTGGAGTATTTTGAAGAGACTTTCGACTTGGGTGGATAACTTATTCTTTCTTAGGTTTGAGAACTTCTCTTTACTCAGGTATAGCCATACCAAATCTCCGAGTCAAAATTGTGCTAATTTCTTTCCTTTACTCCTTTCTCTCATTCTCTTAGCAACTTAGTCAATCTACCTGGTAACTTTCTCGTAGATCTATTACGGAGACTACGTTTAAGCCCTTGTGTCAAGGTCTTCTTGCTCGAACATGGGTACAGGGGCATGGTCAAGGGATAGCTCTAGATTGAAGCCATAGACAACTTTAAAGGGTGTTTGTTTAGTGGTGCAGTTGTACACAAATTCCACTACAGGCAAACAAACATCCCAATTAGTCATATTCTTCCCCACTACAACTTGTAGTAGTAATCCTAAAGTGCGATTGACTACCTTTGTTTGGCTATCAGTTTGAAGGTGATAGGAGGCGTTGAAAAGTAGTTTAGTTCCCATAAGATACCAAAGAGTCGTCTAAAAATATTGAAAACTACCAAGCCCTTTGAGAAGTCTTGTGTAGCTTTCTTTAAAAGATAAAAAGTTAATCCTAAAGGTAATAATCAGCCATTTCTTGTTGAATCTCACTTCTCATTTCAGTTTAATAGTATTCTAATGTTGATTAAGCACTTGTAATCCATTTGAAACCTGTAAAACAAACTATAGGGGATGAGCGACAACTTGCTCAATAAGTAAGGCGGAGACAAAAATATGCATTCAATACATCATAAGAAAGGTTCTAAACCAAATTGGTTAAATGCAATGCATGTATAAGTAAAAGCCATCGTACGATGTTATCTAGTCTGTCGTGAGATTAGAGAAATTACGTTCGCTTTAATTTAGGTTGAGGAGATTGACGTCGCACACTTTACAAATCAATACTAAACTGAAGCTTGTGCAATAGAGAACACCCTCCTCCCGTGACCATCTTTTAACCACGGCTCTCATCCTTATTGCAACCTCCTCTCCTGTCACATAGTTAGACTAAAAGTGGGGAAAGGACCCTTTTAGCTATCCTCATCGAAGGTAATCCGTGTTTAGCTCAAGAATCCTAACTGTTACTCCTAGTGGGTTGCAATACATGTCAAGTTAGATGTTAAGCCGAGTTTAAATCAATTTATTTTTAAGGTGATCAACCAAACTCAAACAATTCAAGCATAATAATATTCACAAAACAACCATATCATGGAGCTCGGCTCTCATCATAGCAAATCGAAACCCAACTACAAACGCTGCATATGTACAAACGGCTAACTACAAGCACAAGCCAACACATACTAAAGCCCCCAGATATTCTGAAATAACATCCCAAAATGTTGTAAAACATTTATCCCACTTACCTGAATATAGTTGCTCATCCTCCTTGTATATCATTCTCGCCTTCTTCTTGTATCCTTAGTATAAGTTGCTACCTAGCAGTTTCTAACCCAGGTTCTAACTTGACAGTCTAATAAAAGTTATTATTTAAGGGTTTCTAACTTATATTTTGACTTTGATAAGGGTATACATATTGACACAATAATTATATCTAACGTATATATGTGTCCTTTATATATTTTTTTTATGTACAATATTAATTATATTACTCCCATAATTTATTTTTAAGTGTTCGTTAATTTTTCAGATGCATTTCGCGTATTGTTGATAATTATATAATGTATAGTAAATTCCCATTGATTTAATTATCTTTTTAATATTAAATTATTTTTTTAAATTCCGAGCCTATGAGAACTCCGTAACTAATATTTCAAAACCCCTCTCAAGTTTCTAGCCTATAAAAGTTACCTTTCTAAACACCCTAAATCAACTATCAAACATAATCGTATAAGTATAAGTTTCATATAAATCATACAGTAATCATAACTAAATATGTAACTATACTCCAAAAATCACTATGAATTATATTCATCAAGAAACGATTTGGAAAGCTGTTATTTTATTCTCTAAGTTTTTATTTCATTTTTTTTCATATGCAAATGTTTAAATACAGAAAGTGTTTGTTAGTACCATAGGACTTTGCCATAATGAATTCTCAGGATGAATGCCGATATCGTGCCTTTTTATTAAGTCCCCTAGTTTGACTCAACTACTTTCCTTTATGGCTTTTTTCACATTAAGAAGTCTAATACAGGTAATATTCCAGTGAGTTTTATTGCAACTTGATATATATATATATATATATATATATCTTGTTTTGGATAATTAAGGGGGACTTAAAATAGGTAATATATTATATATACAAACATTGAAAGAAAACACATGCTCATTAAGAAGACCATTATCAAATTAAACCAAAATAAAATAGAAAAGGTTATGGTATATGAAAATAAGAGAATTCATCTTTAAAACACGTGTTAATTAGCTTGATCATAACAAAAACATAATATCATTTATAGCCAATAACACCATATTTTCCCTTTTCTTTTAATTTGCTTCTTCTACTATTTAAATTCTAATTTACGCATGACATGAAGGAGAAATAGGGGCTTACCCATTTTTTTCTTTATTTCAACTCCGAAAGAGGAAGGATCCTAGCGCTGTTGGGAGGGAGAGGATTTTAGCATCTAAAGTTTTTGCTTTCATGAACTTGTCCAGGGAAATATATGGTTTTGCCAGTGGCTTTATTTTATTCCGGGGAATATTCCTCATGGCATTCCGAATCTCAAAGTCTGGCGTTAGCTACAGCATACAAGCTTAAATGTCACTAAATGATATCCTACACCTAGCTCATGCAAATTTCCTAGTACCCATCTACTGCCACGCTAGAATGGTGTGTTTTTGTTTTCTCTCTCTTTTTTTTTCATATTTTTTTTATTGGTTTAATGATTTTAATGTATAATTCAGTTACTTTTTAGGATATTATACTTATATATTTACTCATTAGGTATATGTAGTGTACATAGTATGATTTTATAATCATACTATAAGTTATTTGCCTCCAAAATATTATTTTTATAGTTCAATTAATTTTTCTCTGAAGGTTCGTTATATTTTGGGATTCAAAATTTTAAGGTCTCAATAATTGTTGAACGATCCTGGTAAAGTTACATTTTATTGAAGTTAAATAACATATATACTTTATTTTGACGAATTGACCTTACCAAGACCCTTTATCTAACTTTTATGATCTAATATTAAAATTTTACTCAATTTGGATAACCTTTTCCAGAAATCATAAATTGTACTGAATACTTTAACTCGTATCAACATCAAGTAGGTTTCCATTATAAAGTTTATTTCATCATTTCCCCAGCAATACCTTCTAAGTTCCATGTGTGGTAAAAATAACCCACTATCTCAAGTCTACAGTAGTAGGTTGAAAACTGAGGTTTCATAACAAGCAAAGGCATTGCTTTCCCTTGATTGACTTGACATTTGGCCCTTTTGCAAATAATACAATTCTTAATAATTCGGTGCACATCTTGCCTCATCTTCAACTAAGAGAACCATTCACTCAATAATTCATAGGTCCTCTTCTCTCTAAAATAGCTAAAGAGTCATCTACCATAGGCTTCCCTAATTAATAGTTCTCATATAGAATAAGTCAACAGACATAACTTGCCGCTTTCGAATAGATAACCTTCTTCCATGTAGCAGTTGTCCATCGTTCTTCCTTCAGCACATTTCCCAAAGATGGGACAAAAATGGGGATCTTGAGGATATTGCTCCTTAATGCTCATAAATCCTAAGAGTCTTGCCTGTAGTTCATTCAGAAGAACATGTTAGTGTGATAATGCATCAATAGCTACATTGGTCTTACCCTGCTTGTACTAAGTCATAAAGTTAAACCATTCAAGGAATTCAACCCACCGCACTTGCCACTTTGATAACTTGGTCTGACTTCTAAGGTACCTCAAAGATTTATGATCTATACAAATGACAAACTCTCTTGGTAATAGATAGTATTGCCACACTTGGAGCCCTTGGATAAGGGCTAAGGGCTCTTTGTCATACATTAAATAGTTTAATTGAGGTCCTTTCAACTTCTCACTATAGTAAGTAATTAGTCGGCCTTTTTGTATTAAGACAATGCCAATACTAATGCCTGATGTATCACATTCAAGTTTAAAAATTTTCTCGAAGTCAAGCAAGGTTAATACTGGTGCCGAAGTCAATCTTGCCTTCAATGAAACTTCTGTCCTCTTTCTTACCCCACTTAAACTTGATATTCTTCTTTGTCAGCTCAGTAAAGGTACAGAAATAGTACTGAAGTTTCTAATGAATCTTCTATAAAAGGATGCCAGTTCGTCGAAGCTTTTCACATCGACATAAGTGGTTAGAGTCAGCCATTCAACAATTGCTCGAAATTTCATATCATCAACTCGCAAGCTTCCTCCACCAACTACATATCTCAAAAATACCACTTCCCCCTGGTAGAAACAACACTTCTTCAAATTGTCAAATAACCTCTTAGCTCGAAGTACATCAAGTATGGCATGGAGATAGTTAAAGTGGCTTAACAGGTTAGTATTGTACACAAAGATGTTGTCAAAGCATATCACAACACACTTCTTAATCAAGTTTCCTAACACATGATTTATCGATCTCATAAAGGTGCTAGGGGCATTTGACAAGCCAAAAGGCATAACTATCCACTTGTAAAGTCCATACCAAGTTTTGAATGCAATTTTCTACTTGTCTCCCTACCTCATTCGGATGTAATGGTAGCTAGACTTCAGATCAATTTTGCTGAAGGCCCTAGCTCCATTCAGTTCATCCAACATGTCATCTAACCTAGAGATAAGATACCTATACTTGATCATGATCTTGTTCATGGGTCTATTGTCCACGTACATACTCTAGTACCATTCTTTTTTGGCATAAGGAGTGCTAGTACAACACAGGGGTTGAGGCTTTTCCTTACATAACCTTTTTCCAATAGTTCATTGACTTATCTCTAAAGCTTAACAGCTTGCTCGAGATTCATTTGATAAGCTGGCTTGTTGGGTAAGGCAGTACCGGGTATTAAGTCAATGCAATGTTTAATGCCTTAAAAAGGGGGTAATCCCTTAGGTAACTATTTAGGAAATAGTTCAAGAAATAGGTCGGCATAATTGTCTAATAGCTCTTTCACTTATAAGGGCAGCTTAATCTACTCCTTCAATTCTAGTAGTCAGTTGATCAATAGAAAGTTCAGCTTATTGTTCTTAATAGCTTCTCAAAGTTAGGCTCTACTTAGAATCAAAGTCTTCTTGAGTCTTCGAACAAGTTTAGCTTGCAACTTGCTAACTTGACTCAGTGTCATGGGGTTTAATGTGATCTTCCTTCCATCCTTCTCAAACATATAAGTCTTCCTAAATCCATCATACATAACTCTCAGATCAAAAAGCCAAGGTCTATCTAACAATACATGAGATGCACACATAGGTAACACATTATAGAGAATTTCATCAGAATAATTTCCAATATAAGTTAGTAGTAATGCTTGTTGAGTGACATGAGTGCTCCTTTCTCATTTAGCTAATGTAACTTATACGGCTTCTGGTGTGAGCTAGTCAGCAACTTAAGCTTTTTAACCAGGTCGGTAGATGTAACATTAGTGTAACTTCCACTGTTTACTAGAAGCGCATATACCTACCCTTTCACCTTACATGTGATGTGTAACAAATTTTCTCTCTACTCCTCTTCAGTAGAAGGTTCCAAACTCATTGCACGCCAAACAACCAAAGTTAGCTTATTCAGATTTTCAACTAATTCAACATTAGCCTCAATCTCTTCCTCTAATTCTCTTTCCTCCTCTAACTCCTCATCTATGCCGTTTACTTCAATCTTCGGGACATCTCCCTTGATGATCATAGTTAATAGGAATTAGACCACCAGACCCTTAACCCGAACCTAAACCCGAAGGCTGGAAAGTATGGTTAAGCGAATTCTTTCTTTAAGACCTAACATCAAGGAGTCCAAGCTACTGCAATCTGGCAACCTAATACCCTGGCCGAGCTAAACTCTTTCGCACTCATCATTTATCTCCAGCTATTAACCTGAACTACACTTGAACATCAACTCGGCTCCTTTGACCATTAGCTTAGTTAACCTAAATCCGAGCCATATGGAATACATCCGAAGAGAATTCACCTTTAAAAAATTATCTGCTTAGCTCAACACAACTAACTCATTACCCTTGCTCGATAGTCACCAACTTAAAAGTCTAGTTTGTCTTTTTTGCCAAAAAGTCACCCATCCACAAAGAGCTATATGTCTGAGCAAGCATATGATAGAATCCTTCGTACAAGATACTCATTTTTGTTGTATTTTCAATTGTATCCTTATTATTCCTTATACATTACTTCTTTTAGATAATACACTTTTTTGTTTTTTTTTTTTCCATTTTAGGTTGATTGCTCTAGTTTTTTGGGTATAAATACCTATTGTACATGTAGCCACAAGGACATCATTATCATATTACATCTGATATTGAATACTCTTCATTTCATGAACTTGCTCATAGCTTATTTATTTACTTCACTCTTATCATAACCCTTAAGTAAGGCTAGGTAGCGAGTACCCTCACTAGATTATCTTGTACATCATATCAAGTTGTGTTGTAAGTCTTCAAAATTTCCTTGGTGCATCGTATCCTTAGAGCTATTCGTAGGTTTGCTTATTTTACTTTCCTTGTTTTAGCACATTTTTCACTTCGTCCTCCAACCTTTCTGCAAGCTTGGACTTACCCCTGCAGTTAGCCTTGTCTACCTTTGGATCCAGTTCACTTTATCTTGGTATTAAAGTGGAGGTTTTGTTTTGGGTAAGTTGTATTTAAGTTTTTGTGAAGTAGTGTTTGTTGTGCTAGCGTAAAGATTCATTGAAGTGTTCGCATAAGTTAAAAGGTGTAGTAGTTGCTTTCGTGTATATGCTATGATCTGGTAGAAGAACTTCTAAATCATGAGAAGGAGAGGGATATAAAGAGGTGAATACTTAGCCTGAAATGAAGAGGATAGTTAGAAACATATTTGTGCCGAATACTTATTTATAAGACACTTTTGCTTGGCTACAAGGGCTAAGACAAGGAAGTCGAACTATTGATGAGTACGTTCAGGAGTTCCAAATACTCATGATTCACTATGAAGTAAAAGAACCTTCAACACAAATGGTATCTAGGTTTTTAACTAGATTGAGCAATTCATCACATTGGATGAGGTTATACGAATAGCCTAACGAGGGGAGAGATAGAGAAGAAATAGGCCAACCTAACCTTCGATGAGCCGACCTATTCAGGGGAGTTACCAAGCTCACTCAAGTATCGAGTTGACCAAAAGGGTAGATGTTAGAGCCAAACAGAAGGGCCGACCTAATAGTAACATGCTGACTTGAACATATGACAAGGGGTAAGGATCTGGAAGGAAGACTAATTAGATCAAGTGCTTTAAGTGCTAAGAATTTGGGTATATGGTTGCTTAATGCTCGAACTAAAGGACCATGATTGTCAAAGGAGATGTCCTAAAGATTAAAGTGGAAAGCACAGATGAGGAACCAAAGGAGGGAAAAGCACAGGGAGATGTGGCTAATGTTGATGCTAACCTGATTGAGGAAGACATGTTTGCAGAGGATCTAGACAAGTTAACTATAGTTATTCAACGTGTGATGAGTTTAAAACCCTCTACTGAAAAGGAGTAGATAGAGAACTTATTCTACATTATGTGCAAAGTGAATGAGTAAGTCTACGCGCTCATAGTAGACAATGGAAGTTGTACTAATGTGGCATTTACTGAACTTGTTAAGAAGCTTAAACTGCCAATGATTTTACATCTGAAGCCATATAAGTCACATTGGTTGAACGGAAAAGGTGCATTACATATCGTACAACAAGTGTTGCTGCTGATCTCAATTAGGAACTATTCTAATGAAATTTTATGAAGTGCTACCTATGTATGCATCACATGTGTTGTTGGGCTGACCATAGCTTTTTGATCGAAGGTTATTTATAATAGCTATAAGAACACGTATGTGCTTGAGAAGAATGGGAGGAAGATCACATTATACCTTATGACATTGAGTCAGGTTAGTAAGTTACAAGCTAAACTTACCTGAGGATCAAAGAAGGCTTTGGTGTTAAGTAGAGCCGAACTCCAAGAAGCTATTAAACTCAACATACCAACTTTTTTGTTGATCAAGTGACTTCTATAATTAAGGAAGTAGGATGAACTACCCTTAGAAGTCAAAGAGCTACTGGACAAGTATGCTGACTTATTTCTTGAACAATTACCTTAGAGATTACTTACTTTCCAAGGCATTGAGCATTGTATTGACTTAATGCTTAGTGCTACTCTACCAAACAATCCAGCGTATCAAATGAATCCTAAAAATTGCTACTAAGCTCCAAAGACAAGTTAATAAACTTCTAGAAAAAGGTTATGTAAGGGAGAGTCTTAACACCTGTGTTATACCTACATTGCCTGTGCTAAAGAAGGATAGAACTTGGCGTATGTGTATGAATAGAGAGCTATCAATAATATTACAATCAAGTAAAGGTACCCTATCCCATAGTTAGACAACATGTTGGATGAACTCAGTAGCAAGAGCGTTAAAAAATATTGATCTAAAGTTTAGATACCACCAAATTTGAATGAGGCAAGGGGATGAATGGAAGACTACTTTTAAGACTCAACATAGCCTGTATAAGTGGACGGTTATTCCTTTCAGGCTATCAAACACCCTAAGCTCTTTCATGAGACTAATGAAACATATATTGAGAGATTTGATCAAAGAGTCTGTAATCATCTACTTTAACAACATCCTTGTCTATAATGTAGACCTGGCAATGTACACTAAACATTTCAGAGCTGTTTTTTATGTCCTCTAAGTAGAAAGGTTGTTTAGAAACTTAAAGAAATATTGTTTCTGCTAAGAAGAAGTGATCTTCCTAAGGTATGTGGTTGGTGGAAGAAGGTTGAGAGTAGATGAAGAGAAGGTGTGAGCTATTGTTGAGTAGTTGACCTCGACCTCTCGTACTGAGGTAAGAAGTTTTCACAGATTAACATCATTCTACCGATACTTTATCTAAGGATTCAGTAACATTATAACTCCTCTAACTGAGCTTATAAAGAAGAATGTAGAGTTTAAGTGGGGAGAGAAAGAAGAGAGGAGTTTTATTGAAGTGAAAGCCAAGTTGACCTCTGCCTTAGTCTTAGCTCTACCAGTCTTTGATAGGGTGTTTAAGCTTAAATGTGATGTGTTAGGTATCGACATCAAAGCTATATTGATGTAAAAAGGCCAACCTGTCACTTATTATAGCAAGAAGCTTAAAGGAGGGCAATTGAACCATTCTGTATATGACAAAGAGCTTTTGGCCTTGATCTGAGCTCTTCTCATATGGCAACATTATCTTCTACCAAAAGAGTTTGTCATATGTACGAATTAGGAGTCCTTGAGATTTTTGTGGAGTTAATCCAAGCTTTCCAAACGTTAGGCCTAATAGATTTAAGTTTTAGAGGGATTTAATTTTATCATTAAATATAAGCAAGGCAAGAGTAATATAGTTGCTGATGCTCTACTAAAGAGACATATTTTACTCTTCGAGTTACAGACCAATTTGTTAGGGTTTGTAAGCATAAAAGAACAATATTTGAATAATCTTCATTTTAGCCCTAAATACATGCACTATGGAGAAGGAAGAGCAGTGGACGAGTACCATGTAGAGGATGGTTATCTAATTAAAGGTGGTAAGTTATATGCACCGACCTATTCAATAAAGGAGCTATTAGTGAGAGAAGCCTATAGTGGAGGACATTCTAGACACTTTGGGGAGTGAAGAATGTATGAACTATTGAATAATAGATTTTTCTGGCTTAAAATGAAGTGTAACATGCATCGTGTGATTGAGAGACGTGTCATCTATAAGAAAACAAAAAGTTAAGTAGAGCAAGGGAGAGCAATGCCCCTGCTTATTCTAACTAAACCATGGGCCAACCTGAATATAGATTTTGTCCTTAGATTACCCCGAAATGCCTAAGGCAAAGATTATATGATGGTTGTATGAATATGTTTAGTAAAATGGCACATTTTGTGCCCTACACCAAAACTAACATTACTTCAGCTAATGTTTCTTTGTTTTTCAGGAAGTAGTTCACTTATATGGAATATGAAGGAGTGTAGTGTCCAACCAAGAACCAAAATTTCTAATCCATTTTTAGAGAACCCTCTAGGGTCAAATGGGAACTAAACTACTATTCAACACCTCTTTCCATCCCCAAAGCGATGACCAAACTAAGGTAGTCAACTGTACCCTAAGATTACTGCTCCAAGCTGCAATAGGAAAGAACTTAATCGATTAGGACATCTACCTACCTGTGGTTGAATTCACTTACAATAGGACAATATATGCCACCACTGGGCATGCTTCATCTGAGGTTGTCTATGGTTTCAACCTTGAACTACCCATCAATCACATTCACATACTGTCCATTGACTAAGAAGATCCTGAGGCAAGAACCAAAGCCCAACCTATCCAGCAGATCTACCAATGAGTCACCTAGTAGATAGACAAAGCCACTAGAAAGCTAAAGGATAAAGGCAAAGGAAAGTAGACTAAGTAGTTTTAGCCTGGAGATTAAGTATGGTTACACTTGAGTGAAGAAAGATTGCTTAATAAGAGAAAGAACAAGTTATTTACTAGAGTTAAAGGACCATTTATGATACTCTAGAAGATCAATGATTATGCATAGTAACTTGAGCTTCCATAAGACTTTAGAGTGTCATATGTGTTTGATGTTGTCGACCTCAGCCTTTACTAACTTGAGGAAGACTTAGACGAGGACCAGCTATATTTGATCACAAATCCCAATCAACTCGGCAGGGATGATAGGAATCAAACCACCAAACCCCTGACTTGAGCCTAAGAGGGATAAAAAGTATGGTGAAGCCAATTCTTTTTTTAAGGCCCACCACTAAGGAGTCTAAACTACTACAATCTATTGACCTGATGCCCTAACTGAGGCGAACCCTTTTGCACTTATCATTTGTCTCCAATTGTTGACCTAAACTATACTCGAACATTAACTTAGCTCATCCAATCATTAGCTCAACCGACCTGAATTTGAGCCATACTAAATACATCCAAGGAGAATTCACCTCAAAAGAATTATCTACTTAGTACGATACAGCTGACCTACCACCGCTACTTGGCACCTCGACTCAGCAATCACCAACTTGAACATCTAGTTTGTCTTTTCTACCGAAAAGTCACCCATCCACAGAGAGCCATGTGTCTAAAAAAGCACATGACAAAATCCTACGTACAAAATTCTCATTTTTGTTGTATTTTCAATTGTATCCTTATTACTGCTTGTACATTATTCTTTTAGATAATACCATTTTTAATCTTTTCCATTTTAGGTAGGTTGCCTTAGTTTTTCGAGTATAAATACCTACTATATATGTAACTACAAAGACATCATTATCATCTTACATTTGATATTGAATATTCTTCCTTTTGTAAACTTGCTTACAGCTTATTTACTTACTTCACTCTTATTTTAACCTTTAAGTAAGGCTAAGTGGCGAGGACCATCACCGAACTATCTTGTGTATCATATCAAGTTGTGCTGTGAGTCCTCAAAGTTCCCTGTACATCATATCCTTAAAGCTATTTGTAGGTTTGCTTGTTTTACTTCCCCTTTCTTAGCACATTTTTCACTTCGTCCTTTAAGCTTTCTATAAGCTTAGACCTACCCCTGCAACTAGCCTTATTTGCCATTAAATCCAGTTCGCATCAATAGTTCTTCTATTTAGACATTAGGTAGCCATATGCCTAAATACTTCACACTTAAAACACTTGATTTAGCTCGTCTTCCTCCTAGATCCTCGTCTCTTCTTATAAGTTCTTGATGGTACGTCACCATTAATTGGTTGAACCTTTTGTTCAGCTCTGACATCAACTCTTCTAGGCTCAGCACTTTGTTGAGCTCGGTAACTTCCTTGAGTAGGTTGTCCTGGTTGGACTAGTTACCTATTCCTCCTTGCCTTTCTACTTGCTGGTTATTCTTATAGCCTCATCTAATTTAGTAAACTATTGAAGCTCTATGACATCTTGGATGTTACTTCTCAATCCAATGAGAAATATAGATACTATTCAGGCTTATGGTTCATCTATTTCACATCGAATCATAAGTATTTGAAACTCCTGAACATATTCATCAACAGTTTAGCCTCCTTATCTCAACTCTTAAAGCTAAGCAAAAATATCTTGCAAATAAGTATCTAACATGAATTTGTTTCTATGTATCCCCTTCATCTTAAGCCAAGTATTAACTTCCCTATATCCTTCTCATCTCCTCATAATTTGAAAGTCCTTCCACCACATTACGACATAACCTAAGAACTCTACAACAGCAGTCCTTACCTTCTCGTAGTCTTCATATTCGTAATAATAAAAAATATGTTTAACCTTCTCTTCCCAATCCAAATAGTCACTTACATTCCTAAAACCAGTGAAGGTTGGAATCTAAAGCCTCACATTGTCAGTAGTTTCAGATGCTTGAGCTTGCTCTTCTTCCTCATTGTACTCTTCTTCTCCTTCATCATCCATATCACCCAAGTCAATCCTCCTTCATACTTGTCCTCCTATTCCTCCTCTTAGAGCTTGTCAAGCGAAGATCTGTCCTCTTACAGGTTGACCAACTTAGGGAGTATTCTGTATCGCCTTGATAGGTCAAAAGGCCCTTACATGAACAGCTTTGGTCATATCGGCTATGAGGTTAGCCATCTCATCAATTCGTTCATTTGTATTTCTAGAAGTGTTTTAGGGTTGTCATTTATGGTAGACAACATCACCATTGTCATCTCCAATACCAACGTTGACACTTGGATCTATCATTTTCTTCAACAGAACTAAGTAACAAACTCGGATTCTGAGAAACAACAGACACGGTTCCTCTAAGCTGAATAATATACATACATACTCCCATACGAATGTTCAACTAATCTGCGATCACAATAGTTACTTAAAGGAACAATAACCTAATTGAAACTTTCTTTGTTTTTGTATGGTCAAAGCACGGCAAAACAAAGTATACAACCATAGCAAACTACTCCTTTTACTTACTCAAATATTCATAGCTAACTTCTATGCAACTATAACACATTACTACAATAAACACCACTACTTAAGGGAGCTCAAACACAACTTACCATAATAAACCTCCGCTTTGATACCAAGATGATATGCTATGTCAAGAGCTAACAAAGGTGATAGTATCGAAGTGGGTCCAAGCTGATGAAGCATTATATGGGAGAAAATGTAGATCACCACTATATTGGGATCACAAAGAATATGCCATGATTGGACCAGACATGATCAATCAAACAAGTGAGACGATTAAGATTGTTCAACAACGAATGAAAGAAACTCAAGACCGTTATAAGAGTTGGGCAGATTTAAAAAGAAGGCCATTGGAGTTTGAAGTTGGTGATCATGTTTATGTTAAGATAAGCCCATTCAAAGGACTTAGACAGTTTGGTTCAAAGGGAAAACTAAGCCTATGATATATTAATCCATTTGAAGTATTAGAAAAAGTTGGTAATATATCCTACATAGTAGCTCTACCTCCAAGTTTATCAGGCTATCACAATGTATTCCATGTTTCCATGTTAAGAAAATTGGTTAAGAACCTGAATACGATAATGAAAATAGAGTCAGTGGAGTTAACAAGGAATTTTCAATTTGTAAGGTAGCCCATAAAAATACTAGATAGTCGGGTTTAGAAGTTAAGAAATAGAGTTATAGGGTACGTGAAGTTTCAATAGAATGAAGGTCCTAACTTGGAGATGACTTAGGAGTTAAAAGCAGCAATGGTGAAGCAGTATCCATGTCTTTTTTAACTTCCAAATTAGTAAAAGTATGTGATTAATGTGTTTGGTCATTTAAGTGCAATTTAGATATACAAAAGTTTTGATCGAAGAAGGGTGGAAATGTAAGTCTTAAAGATAAGCCAAGTGACCGTAAGATCAAACTTAGTACACAAAGTTTAGGGCGATCTGTTAAAGGATCCGATTAAACTTAGATTATAGATTATAATTAAAAATATTAGTAAAATGACTTTGTAAATTATAGATTATAATTAAAAATATTAGTAAAAATGACATTGTAAACTTGAATTTTAGAAAATGAGTAATAAAATAAGATATTATAAAATTTTCAAATTTTAAGTATATTACTTGTTAATTATCAAAAAGGCGAAAAGTACAATTTAATAACTAATAAATTGCTAGAGATAGATTATATGTATACTAAAAATCATAGAATGACCTAAATAATAATTAGAAATGTTTATGTATACCTCACATGTATTTACGTGTAGATAAAAATATGCGAAACTACCTAAATTGCCTGAAATTAGCTAAAAACTGATTAAATAATTAAATAAAATTATAAAATAATTAAGGAAAAATCAAAGGAATAGGGAATGACCTAGATTTGGTTGTGGCAGGTTAGGAATTAAAGAAGAAAAATTAACTAATAAAAAACAAGTAACATAAAAGGCCAATTGGAAGAGATTTAAGCAATATCTTATCTAATTAATACATAATAATTACTACAAGGCTTTATAAATAGTAAGAAAAATTACAGAACTCATTTGGACAGTTAGAAGCTTGGAAAAATTGAGAGTACTAAAATTTAGAGAAAAAAATTAGGGTTTTAGAAATTTTCCCCAGATATATGTAGAGGGAACAAAAAGGTTGAACCCATACACCACCATCACCTAGAACCAAACCACCACGACCCCACTCCAAACCCATCGCTTGGACCATCCGATACACTTGAATTAGCGTTGAAGGCCAAAAAGCCATCAGACTAGGTGAGTTTTACATCTTCTCCGATGTTGTAAAATTTCTTAAAATTATTTATTTTGCCCAGAAAATTATGAAATTTATTATTCTAAGGTTTTATTGTATGTAGATTTAGGAAAAAATAGTGATTAAGTTTAATCACGTTTGTAAATATAGAGTTCTTAAGAAATTAAGCAAAACCAAGCATAATTAGAACTAAAAATAAATATGCTTAGGAGTGTAATTTGGAGCTTAAATTTTTTTCTATAGAATGCTTAAGTGATATAGAATAGTGCTATGAAGCCATTTCTTTAAATTAATTTTCTAAAATTTTAAGTAATTTTTTAGCCCTAAAATGATTAAAAAATTGGGTAATTTTGGGTTAGTTAGGTGATTAATTACTGATTTAGATGGTAATTAGATGTCTAAGAATATTAATCTTTGATGTGAAAACCTAATCTTAGTATTTGGAGTGTTAAGTGCAATTAATATAGGAATTATGTGGTAATTGTAGGAAATTAGAAATATATGGAATTGGAAATTTAATAAATATGAAAAATTAGGTTTATTTAGATAGTATAATAATAAAATCAATACATAATAAATCTGAAAAAAAATTTAATTTTAGGTAATTGGATAAAAAATGTAAGATTTCCTTACATTAAGAATAAATCCGGTACCCCAATTAAGATTAGAGTGTATCGAATAGGTCAGAACACTAAATTAAGACCTAATGTAATATTAGAATACTTGAGCTTAATGTGATTAATTTCACATTAGGATTCGAGCACATTTAGGATTCTTCATAATCAAAGACAATGTAGAATTGAAATTGGAATTTAATTTAGAAACGAACCCCGAAGTAAGATAGAGTGACTCATTAGTAAATAATAGGTATACATGGAGAAGTGAGTTAAATTATAACTTGAAAGATGTATCATCAAAGTATAAGTACTAAAAAGACGTATTTGTATTATAGGATACCTGAAAACGAACCGACCTACAGTTAAGTGATTGAGTAACCGAGAATTCCAAGTAAGTTGGGTTATTACTTTACTATATTGGAGTACTATTTTATGGTATTCGGAAACTTAGGATTGTGTATGATTATGATTGTAAGTAGTTTATGGATGTGTTTGAGTATCTAAATTTATGTTGAAATTTGTGTTGTAATTGATTGTGTATTATGACTGGATTGGTGTGAAATTGTTTGAACACCCTAAATGGAACTTAATCTTAATCGACTCTAATGTCCTAAATTGTCATGCATTGCATCCTTTTAAGGGATCATTAGGATTCTCCAACCAAACACCGATACCTTCGATAAAAATAGCACTGTATAACAAATTGGTCTTTTCCTCATCCTTAGCCAAACTAAGTGACAGGAGAGGAGGTCGCGGTGAGGATGAGGCCATTGGTTCGAAGGATAGTCTTAGGAGGAGCAGTGTCTCTATTACACAAACCTGGGTTTGATTGTTAGCTGTTGCATAATATGAAAACTCTTCAACCTAGATTACAGCGGGTGAAATTTCTTTGATTTTGCAACAAATTGGACTACGTTGTGTGATGATACTTACTTGTTGCATTGCATGAAAATAATTACTTAACAATCATGTTTGTATTTATATACATTCACGAGTCTCCAATTCAACTTACTGCCAATTTAACTTATTGAGCTGTAGTTGCTCATACTCATATAGATCCTTTTATATGTTCTGATCTCTGAATACTCTGAGTAATATGCTATCCTACAACTATCCAGAGGTTTGTTCTTTTGAATCTTGGGGGTGTAAGGATCAATTCGCGTAGTAGTTAATGTATATCTAAAGTCTCCTTAGTAGCTTAAGACTGAAAGACTGATAGTTAATGTGTAAATTAATTAACTGTTACGTTAATGTAGAATTTCCTAGAAAGTTCCGTGGAATGTACATGTAATTATGTATGTTGACCTAAAGTTCTTGATAATTATTGTAACTTTAGCTAAACTCTTAATAGAACTATTTACTTTAAAGCAAAGAGTTGTCGACGCCTTGTGTAGATCATGTCTATGATAGGTACTGTGAGGTCAATTACTATCATAAAATGGTTTACATGACAGGACTGTTGCGATTTTATGACTTTAGGGCGTAATACAAAACACCTCACAAGCTGCTTAACCTATTAAAGGTCATAACCTAGCTCGACCAATTCGAGGTAGAGGAGTAAGTGGACGAGTGAGTAGAAGGACTGATTTAGCAAACATGAAAGACGAGGAAGAGTATTTTGAAGAAGAGTATGTTAGAGTCCCAAGAGCATCTGACTATGTGAAGCTTCGGATTTCGAGTTTTAATAGATCTGGGAATGTTGATGAGTATTTGTAGTTAGAACAGAAGGTTGAGTGGGTTTTTTATTATTATCAATACAAAGATTACAAGAAAGTGAGAACTGTTGCTGTTGAGTTCTCCAGATATGCCACCATATGGTAGAAGAATTTTCAAGCTATGAGGAGACGAGAAGGTTATCGAAAGATTAATACTTAGCTCGAGATGAAGAGAATATTTAGAAATAGATTTATGCTGAAAACTTATCTTCGAGATACTTTCACTTAGCTTCAGGAGTTAAGACAACGAAGATGGACTATTGACGAATATGTTCAAGAATTTCAGATACTTATGATCCATTGTGAAGTGGAGGAACCACCAGCCCGAATAGTCAAGATTCATTACTAGGTTGAGAGGCGACATTCAGGACATTGGAGACATTATGGAGCTCCAATGATTTGACACAATGGATGAAGTTATGAGGATTACCCAACAAGTAGAAAGGCAAAGGAGGAGCCAACTAACGATCAAGATGCCAACTAGTCAACCCGGATAGGTAAGCCACTAAGCGCAGTCGAGTATTGAGTCGAGCTGAAAGATTGATATCCAAGCCGAGTAGAAAGGCTAACTTGAAGGTAAAGTGCTAACCTGAACTTATGAGAAGGGGTAAGGTTCTAGCAAAAAGACGAGTCAGATAAAGTGCTTCAAGTGCTAAGGGTTCGGACATATGGCTACTCAGTACCCGAATCGTAGGACAATGGTCATCATTAGAAACGTCCTAGAGCTAGAAGTAGGAAGTACAAATGAGGAACTTGAGGAAGAGGAGGTCCTTATCGAGAAAGAAAATGCTAAGAAAGAACCGATTGAGGAGGAAGTGTTTGCTCAGGACTTGGACCAGTTACTTATGGTTGTCCGATGCATTATGAACATGGAACCCTCACGAGAGGAAGAGTAAAGATAAAATTTGTTCTATACCACCTATAAGGTAAATGATCAAATGTGTGCCCTCATCGTAGATGATGGGAGCTACACCAATGTGGCATCAGTCGATCTTATTTCAAAACTAAAGTTGCTAACTATTTCACATCTGAGGTCGTATAAAGTAGACTAGTTGAATGAGAAAGGAGCATTACATGTTACTCAATAAATACTACTACCAATCACTATAGGGAATTACTTAGACCAGATTCTTTATCATGTGCTACCCATATGTACTTCCCACATGTTACTAGGTAGACCATAGCTATTTGATAGAAGAGTTATTCATGATAGTTACAAGAACACGCACATGTTTAAGAAGGATAATCAAAAGATCATACTAAAACCGATGCCGTTAAGAGAATTTAACAAGTTATAGATAAAACTTTCTCGCGGATCGAAGAAAGCTTTGGTGATGAGTAAAGCCAAGCTCCAAGAAACCATCAATATTGATGAACCGACCATCATGTTGGTCCATCACATATTAGAAATGCAGGAGTGGGGTGACTTATCTCAGGAAATCAAAGAGTTGTTGGACGAGTATGCCGATCTATTCCCAGAATAGTTTCTTAAAGGGTTAGCCCCAACTCGAGGCATAAAACACTGCATTGACTTAATATTAGGCATTACATTGTTGAATTAGCCCGCCTATCGGATGAATCATGAACAGGCTGCTGAGCTCTAGCGATAAGTCAATGAGTTGTTAGAGAGAGGATATGTGAAGGAAAGTCTTAGCCCTTGCGATGTACTAGCCTTTGTAGTACCGAAGAAGGATGGAACCTAGCGGATGTGTATAGACATCCGCACCATAAACAAGATTATTATCAAGTACAAGTATCCTATCTTAAGGTTGGAAGATATGCTGGATGAATTGAGTAGAGCCAAGATTTTCAGTAAGATTGATCTTAAGTTTGGTTACGATCAGATTCGCATGAGACTGCGAGACAAATGAAAGATTGCATTCAAAACTCGACATGGACTTTATGAGTAAATGGTCATGCCATTCGGCCTATCAAATGACTTAAACACTTTTATGCAATTGATGAACCACGTATTAAGACATTTGATTAGAAAGTGTGTCGTAGTGTACTTTGATAACATATTGGTCTACAGTGCCAATATGCTGAGTCACTACAAACATCTCCAAGAAATATTAGATATTCTACGTGTTGAGAGACTATTTGGTAATCTCAAAAAGTATTGCATTTGCTAGGAGGAAGTTGTATTATTTGGCTACGTAGTCAATGGGGGTGGCATACTAGTGAATGATAAGAAGATCCGAGCAATTGTAGAGTAGCTAACTCCTACTACTTATGCTGACATGAGAAGTTTTCATGGACTGACTTCGTTTTATAGACAATTCATCAAGAATTTCAACACCCTCGCTACACCACTTACTAAGTTAATAAAGAAAAACCTCGACTTCCAATGAGGAGAAAAGGAGGAGAAGAGCTTTGCTAAAATAAAAAAGAGGTTGACCTCTATCTCGATGTTGGTTTTACCTGACTTTGAAAGAATATTTGAGCTAGAATGTGACGCATCAGCATTAGAATAGGCAATGTCCTAATGTGGGAAGGCCGACCCATTGCCTTCCATAGTAAAAAGCTCAGAGGACCGCTGTTGAATTACTCCATGTATGACAAAAAACTCTTGGCGCTGATCTGAGTATTGTAAGTATGACAGCATTATCTATTGCTAAGAGAATTTGTCATCTACACTGACCATGAATCTCTGAGGTACCTTTGAAGTTAGACGAAGTTATCGAAGTAGCAAGTGAAGTAGGTTAAATTCCTTGAAGGACTCAATTTTATAATAAAATACAAGTAAGGAAAGAGTAATGTAGTTGTAGATACTCTTTGAATGAGACATGCACTTTTAACCGAACTGTAGACCAGGTTGTTTAGATTTGCAAGTATCAAAGAACAATATTCTGGGGATCCATACTTTGGACCCATAATCATGCGATACGTTGATGGAAGAATTATCGATAAATATCATATAGAGGATGGTTACTTGTTTTAAGGTGGAAAATTATGCGTATAGACCTATTTATTATGAGAACTATTGATTAAGGAAGCCTATGGTAGAGGACTCTTCGGACATTTTGGAGAAAGAAGGACATGTAAACCGTTAAATGGTTGATTCTTTTGGCTAAGAATGAGGAGAGATGTATACCAAGTTGTTGAAAGATGTGCCATATGAAAGAGGGCTAAGTGCCGAACCAAGCAAGGGAAAGCAATGCCTTTACTTATCTCGACGAAGCCGTCGATTAAATTAAGCATAGACTTTGTTCTCAGACTACCACAAACTACCCAAGGCAAAGATTCTATAATGGTCGTCGTAGATTAGTTCAGCAAAATGGCACACTTCGTACCTTGCTCCAAAACTAATGATGCTTTGGCTATTACTTCCCTTTTCTTGCAAGAGATTGTGCAAATATACGGTGTGTTGAGAAGTGTAGTCTCCGATAAAGACCTGAAGTTCTTAAGCCATTTCTAGAGAACCTTGTGGCATCGGATGGGGACCAAACTACTATTTAGTACTTCCTGTCACCCCCAAACTAATGGCCGAGCAGAGGTGATTAATTGCACTTTGAGATTACCGCTCCAAGCTGCAATAGGCAAGAACTTGGCTGATTGGGACGTTTGCTTGCCAGTGGTTAAGTTTACTTACAACCAAACAATGCATGACACCACTAAGCAGACTCCCTTCGAGGTGGTATATGGTTTAAATCTTGAGTTGCCCCTCGACCACACCCTTATACCTATACCTACTAAGAAGACCTTGAAGCCTTAGCTAGAGCACAATCCCTTTAGTACATCTATGATAAGGTCATTCGGTACATTGACTAAGCTGCTAGAAAAATGTAGGAGAAGACTAAGGGTAGGACGGCTAAACAATTCCAACTAAGAGACTTGGTATGGCTGCACCTCAACAATGCATATAGATTGGACCTTTCAGAATCCTCCAAAAGATCAATAACAATGCATATAGATTGGAGCTTCTTAAGGACTATGGGGTTTCTAACGCCTTCAACATTACTGACCTTAGTCCGTATCACCTTAACAAAGAGCTGAATGAAGACCATTTGGATTTGATCTTAAATCTAAAACAACTCGGAAGGAATTATGGGAATCAGGCTACCGAACTACTGCCCATAGTTGAGCTTAAGGACTAGAGGGACTAGTAAGATGAATCCTCCTGTTCCAGCCGACTTATGCTAAGGCTGGGTATCTCTTTGCTGACCTATTCTGCTTGCCAAGCTGAGTAATTGCCCGTTTCTCGCATATTGTGTGCAAGAAATGGAAGGTTAAGATAACATCCCGTCTTCATTCTCACACATTCCTAGCCAATTACTTACTCGGCTACACCCTTATCGAGATACTGAGAGAAAGAGTTCGGACTGATCAAGCTACCCCTGCTCGTACAAGCAAGTTGTCCGTACTTTTTGTCCATATCTTCCAACGGTATCACTAATACAACATCACTACGTATACAGTATCATGTGTAGAATTTGTTGCACCAATGATTGCATTCCTTATATATTCATTTTTACCCTTTTGTATCTTATACATTACTTACTTAGGAAATATCCTTTTTGTCTTTTCCCTTTTAGGCAAATTGTCCTAACTTATGGGTATAAAAACTCTTATACTTGTAGCAAGAATCAAAATTCAGGTTACGATTAATACACTTTTGTGTTTCCTTCCTTGCGTAAATACTTTGTTTACTCTCAACATCACTCTTATCCTAACCTTCGAGCAAGGCTAGGTGGTGAGTAACCTTACTGGACTGATTCTTGTGTTATATCGAATTGTATTGTATGTTCTTGAAAGTTCCATTGGTACGTCATTTCCTCTAGAGCTATTCGTAGGTTTTACTTACTTCTTCATTCATAATTATCATTTCACACGTTCTCCACCACTTCCATTTTGAGCTTCCTGCAAACTTGGACCCATTCAACGATTGGCATTGTCTATTCTTAGTCACGACCTACAACATCAGTGAGGTCGCTCACCACTTAGCCTTGCTTAAGGGTTAAGATAAGAGTAAGAAAATGAAAGCAAGCACACTTAGCTCATGAAAGGAGAAAGTGTATTCAATATTTGATGTACGATGGTTCTTATGGCTATATATTACAAGGGTATTTATACTTGAAATGTCTAGGCATCCTACCTGAAATGGAAAAGAAAAAAGGGGTATTGCCCAAAAGAAGTAATGTACAAAAAATAATAAAGGGTACAAATGAAAAATCAAAGAAATCAATTATTGGTGCAATAGAATTCCTTTCATAATGGAACTGGACACATGGCAACAGGTCACTAGAGATACTTCTGGTAGAAACATACAAATGGCATGGTCAGGATGGAGGTTGTTGAGCAAAGATGCTGAGCAGACTTAGGGTCCTTCCAAGAAGGCATGGGTGTAGATGTGTGCAGGGGTTCTTGGCACCAACACTACCAAGCTAATGGTTAGCATGGTCATAACCGAATGTATGCGTAAGGGGTTGGACTGTTTGTAAATCATATTTCAATTCGACAGTCAACTACTGAGATATGAGAAGTTACTCGACTCAACATATGAAGTTAGTTAATAATGAGGATTAGCTAGACCTTAATAGAATTTGGCTAGAATAGTAGAATCTACTTTGCAAACCCTTTAAGAACTCTTGCTCGAGCTCGAATTAAAGGTCCTGTAGTTTAATTCTTATCAAGTTAACCCTTGGCATTCCTCCAATTACAAACATTTTGACATAGAGATTAAAAGAACAAAAGGGTAGTATGAGGTCACAAACTATATGGAACTTGATACCTATTTAACCACTACTTCAAGGTGTAGTGATTATGTTAGTGCTTGAGACTTTGACATTCTAGATTGGTTGATGAGACATATGAAGACTTCTCGGTCCTTTTACATGGCTTAACAAGTTTTGGCAGCTTTATCATCGATAGTCATAGAGCAAACATTTTAGACAATGCGGTTTAGTGTAGATGATTGTAAGGCCTCTCTATTGACCATATTTGTTAAAGTGCTTATCTACATTGGAGATTGGCACAAAGTTGGGAGGCAAGAATAGGAAGCATTTAGCATATCTAGGTTTGATGATGAATATTTCAATAATTTCAGCAAGTAAGGTTTAAACCCTTTATATTGTTATATTATTTTTCTTATTTAGACAATTTATGTAAGGGGAATAGTGCTACTTTATTTATTTCCTATACTATCTTAGCAATTATTTGTAAGAGAGAGCAGTCTTCCCTTATTTATTTCCCTTAGTTATAGTTGTTTCTACATATTGAAGATAAAGTTTCATAAACAACCCTTAACCCCCTAAAAAAAACCACTACCTTTTATATTTGCACCCTTTAATTTTATACTAATAAAATTATGACACAGTACCTCACCTTTGTATAAGAGGTTTTGCACATGGTCTATTTTTGTGTAACATATGTTTTTAACTATTAATTTGTTTTTTTTTTTATTTTTTATTCTGATCAAGTGGAAATTTTTCATTAAATTAGGAAATAGATATAACCATACAACACAACCGTTACAATTGCCAATTGGTAGTTACTTAACCTTACATCTTCCCCTAGCATCATTTGAAGAAACAAATGACATGAGATAGACACAACAAAAATAGAAAGATATAAGACTAAAAACTATTTGAAGATTGCAAATCCTTATAGGTTTGGTTTAACATCTTCAAAGTTACATAACATTGATTCCTTAGTAACTGAACAGGCAATATCTATATATATGGCTAAAATTAGGTTAGAGTAACATACAAAATGTATCATTTCCTCCGTGTTTCCAAAAGCCTTGATCCTTGCTGCCAGTTTGTTCATTGATAGTTGATTTCCCTTGGAGTAAAATTTATTTTGTAGTCTTTAAAGGAAGATAATCTTTCTTTGCATGCAAAAGCAACATGTAAGTATGTATTTAGGCAATTTGAGGGGTTATTAACAAGTGGAACATCTATTTTTGTGTCTATGGCAATGTCAATTTTCCTAACTTCTTTTTTTTTTTTTATAATAAGAGTAATTTGTCTCTAAGCTCGGACATATGGAGAAACACCACAATGAAGCGAATAGAAAGAAATAAAAGAAAAGCTAGTAAAGCTCAGGTAGCTATCGAATAGATATGATATACTATTTGATCCTACTCATCCTACAATCCATTGGATGTGACTCACTGGTTTAAACTAAAAGGTCACTCGCTACTGTTCCTTGCTAAAGGGAATAGATAAGAGTTAAAGGATAATAAGAACACTAAGGTTACTCAAAAGAAACATGAATAATTCCTATATTGATAAATTATTGTCTGCATACAAGCAAGTAATGTTTTACATACCCATCCATTGGGGTTACTTTACATGTATGAAAAAACAAAAGGGTATTCTTACAATTAAGTTACATAGGAAATTCCAAAAGGGATAAAAGAGACAAAAAAATATTCAATAAAAAAAGAAAGAATTATTATGGAATGTTGTATCAAAAGACACGTATCACTTGGGGGTAGAAGCAAAAAAACATTGTAGTCAAAGGCTGAGCTAATCCAAATCAGGTCAGGAGCCAATCAATCATGTAAAGAAGTCAACTAAATTAGAGTCAAATGGTTATAGTCAATTCGGGAGCTTGGCAGAGCTTGGCTTGGCTAGTCCCGGGCTATCTTCTGGAATAAAGCATCGCTATTGGGCAAGAGCAGATCTGACACTCGTGAAGATTTGATAGCCAGGTTAGTAGGAGATCAATTCAAAATTTCAAAATAGAAATCTTCATATTGGGTATGGCTTTAAGCTAGTGTTCTCTGCGTAAGTCCTTCGAGTCTTCTAGCTCAGCAACATGTAATTGGTCCAAAGGGTTGATTCCTATCCTCTACCTAGGGGTCAAAAAGATTTACCCTCAAATCTGAAGTGGTTTTTACTTCTTCTCTTAGGGCGCTCGCAAGATCTTCCTTTGTTGGTTGGTAAGAGATTAAATTGGACACATTGAAGGTAAAGGAGATGCCATAGTCATTAGGTAACTCGATCTGGTAAGTGTTACGGTTGATCTTCTTCAAAGCCTTGAATGGACCATCAGCTCAAGGAGATAGTTTGCTCTATCTTAAGTATAGGTATCGTTCTTGGCTAAGGTGAATCCATACTAAGTCTCTTAGCTAGAAAGTGACAATTCGGTAGCCTCGGCTACCAATCTCATGTTATTTCTGATTGAACTTGGTGATCTTCCTAGTAATAGACTGGTGTAGTGCTTGCAATTCTTGGGCTTAGTCAACTCTATATTAACTCTCCTCAATAGTTGTAAGGGTACTGATCATGTCCAGGGGAATTGTTAGATTAAGGCCATAAACAACCTTAAATGGAGTCTTCTTAGTAGTGCTGTGGACAGTCCAGTTATATACAATCTCCATAACTAGTAGGCATAAATCTAAGTCCCTCAAGTTATTTCCCACAACAGCTCTAAGTCAGTTGCCTAGAGTCATGTTTACCACTTCAATTTGGCCATTAGTCTAAGGGTGACTACTAGAGCCAAATACAAGTTTAGTTTCAAGTCTTCTCTAAAAAAGTCTTCCAAAAATAGCTAAAAAAATTTATATCCCAATCTAAGACAAATAGTCTTTAATACCCCATGCAGTCGGACAACTTCTTGTAAAAACAATTAGCAATATATAAAGTATCACTAGTCTGATGTCATAGAATGAAGTGTACCATCTTGTTGAAGCGGTCCACTACAACAAATATAAAATCTTTCCCCTTAGATGTCTGGGGCAACTCTAGGACAAAGTCCATCCTAAGGTCAACTCAAGATAAGGTTGGCGTCGGTAGAGGCATGCATTCTCCATGGGGTTCTCTCTTCCCCTTAGCACGCTTGCACACTTCATAACTACCAACTACCTTATAGACATCCTTGGCCAAACCTAGCCAGTAAAAGTTCTCCCTCAACAGATTAGTTATTTTGGTCTCCTTAAAGTGACCTAATAATCCACCACTATGAGCTTCCTTAATCAATAGCTTATACGTAGAACAATTTGGTATGTACACACTTTTGATCCTCGAATAGATAGCTTTCCCTAAGATAGTATCCCTTAAGAGCAATTCCATCCCTACACTGTTTTATGATAGGGCTAAAATGAGGATCATGAGCATACGACTCAATGATGAGTGAAAATCCCAATAATTTTTTTTGTAAAGTGATCAGTAAAGTTTGCCATCATAATAAAGCGTCGACAACCACATTTATGCTTCCCTTCTTGTGCTGAATGACATACAGGAACCCTTCCTTAAACTCCAATCACTTGGCTTGTCTTTTTGAGAGTTTGTTCAGACTCCCAATATGCTTTAGAGACTCATGGTCTGTATAAATACCAAACTCCTGCAGTAACAAATAGTGTTGCCAAATAGTAAGAGCTTAGTATAGAGAGTATAACTCCTTCTTGTAGATAAAATAGTTTGAGGAAGAACCACTAAGCTTTTCACTGTAGTAAGCGATAGGTTATTGCTCTTAGATTAAGATAGAGCCAATTTCAATTCTTGATGCATCATATTCTAACTCAAAGGGCTTGTCAAAGTTTGGTAGTAATAAAACAAGGGTAGAGATGAGCTTTTCCTTGATCTCCCTAAAGCTCTGTCCAACTGAGTCGTTCCATTGAAACTTATCACTCTTCTTTGTCAACTCGATCAAGGGGGCGACTATTATACTGAAGTTTTTAATGAATTGCCTATAGTAAAAGGCTAAGTCGTGAAAACTTTAAACCTTAGTGATACTTTTTGGTGTCAGCTATTCTAGAATAACTTGGATCTTTTCTTCACTTGCTCGGATTCCTTCCCCTAACACTACAAACCCAAGAAAAATCGCTTCATCCTAACAGAACAAACACTTTTTCAAATTCCCATATAACTTCTTAGTTCACAAAACGTCGAATATTTTGTAGAGATGTTGAACATGGTTATTTAGGTTGGCATTTTATACTGATATTTCATTAAAGTACATGATCACATATCTTTCAATTAAGGGGTGCATCATATGGTTCATTAACCTTATAAATGTATTCGATGCATTGGTAAGTTCGAACAATATAACCAACCATTCGTAGGGACCATGCCTAGTCTTGAAGGCAGTCTTCCACTCATTACCTAGTCTCATACAAATTTAGTGGTAGCCACTTCATAGATTGATCTTCAAGAACATCTTATAACCAATCATTCGTAGAGACCATGCCTAGTCTTGAGGGCAGTCTTCCACCAATCGCCTAGTCTCATACAAATTTGGTGGTAGCTACTTCATAGCTTGATCTTCAAGAACATCTTAGCACTATAAAGCTCATCCAACGTGTTATTGAGCCTCGATATCAGATATCTGTACTTGATAGTAATTTGGTTGATAACTTGGTTGTCGATACACATGCGCCATGAACTACCTTTCTTTAGAACGAGCAAAGTTGGTACTACGCAAGGGCTCATGCTCTCCCTCACATACCCTTGCTCTATGAGTTCGTCTACCTGCCTTTTTAGCTCGATAGCCTGCTAAAGGTTCATTTTGTATGCAAGTCGGTTGGCCGAGTGGTGCTTAATTGTAGATCAATACAATGCTCAATCCTTAGATTGGAAGCAATCCTCTAAGTAGTTCTTCAGGAAATAGATTGGAAAACTCAATTAGCAAACTTTGGATTTCATTAGCAATATCCTCTAAATCTCTCATCTCCAATAATCTTTTTATCAACAAGAACATAGGCTCTTCAGCTTTTTCAGTAGTTTGGAGCTCTCTTCGACTCATTACAGCTTTCTTCTTACTAGCTCAGGTAAGCTGATTATTGGTTTCGCTTACTTAGGATGGGGTCATAAGTTGTAACACAATCTTTCTTCCATCCTTAATAAAGGGATAAGTGTTCTTTGTTAGATATCTCTCATGGATTTTTATGATAACAAAAAGAGAAGAACACTACTAAATCAACAAGTGTACAGGTATTCAGAAAGTTTAAAATTGCAAATTGAGATGCATTCAAAAACTTATTCAGAAGGTCTGAATTAATTGAAAAAAAAGACTAGTCTGAAAATCTTTAGAAAGTGTTTTAGAAGCTTTTATAAAAAGAATTGGTATAGTACTTTAGAAACTTATTTAGAGACTTCAGAAAAAAGAAGATTGATACTCTTTAGAAGGTTATTCAAAAAGTTAGTTTGGAAAAGTAACATGGAAAATTAATTTATATCCGAGTCAAATTCAATAAGGCTTAGCTCTATTAGAATGGGTGTATGAGAAAAATATATTTAATCCTGTGTCACTTAAGATGGAATCAAGATCCATGGGGATTATTTTTGAGCAAATTTATTTTTTGGTAAATCAAGATATGTGCAAATATGGATAAGGACAATGTTGATTTGGATTTTGTGGAATTTCAAATTTTGAATATGAAGCTTATCCGAAAATTGCTGATAAAGCATATCTCTTCAAATTTAAATCAGAAGCTTATCTGGTGATTACGAATTGATGAATATTTGATCTAAATAAAATAAGGAGAGTTGTTTTTAAATTAAATGACCGAGATCTCTTCAAAATATCTAAGGAATTATCTTTAGTAAACTAACAGTTGGATAAATACGAAAATGAAGATAATCTTCAGTTTTTTAGCCATTGAAAGATCTCAATATAAAAGAAAAAGGATTCAAACGTCATTTAACTACTTTGAAGAAAATTTTTCATGCACAAATAATCGTGATTAGATTCAACCTTCTGAAAAATTACAAAAGTCCTTCAGATACCTCTTAAGAAATTTGCGTCAAAGCAAACATTACAACAATTGTCATTTCCTTTTGAGCAAAATTGTTTGAGATTTATATTTTTATTCTCACTTGTAATTTGAAATTATTATTTTTTTTGTTTGAGTGTTGAAATAAGTATATTTGTACACTGTAGTTCTGTATTAACCCAGATTGTTGAGAGACTAGATAGATAGAGTAGAGTATTATAAAGTCCATTGTGATGAATGCTTGTAATCTTTTATGATTTGATTTAGTGGATCAAGTGGAACGATACCGGTAAAGTTCATTGGGTCCTTAGCATTGGAGCTGGAAGAGAGTAGTACATAGAACGTCAAAGCTCTATAAATCCTTAGCCTGATATTTTCCTTCCTTACTCTTTTAATTTTCTTCATTAATTGTTGTATGTTGAATTATTAAAATATCACTATTCACCATTATAAGTTGTTAAGAGGGGAAATTTTATTTTTATTATATTAAAAATTTTCACAAGTTCAAAGATATCAATTCACTCCTCCCCCCAACCCCCCCTTTGATATCTTATATGGGATCAACATTCTTATACTCATCGTGAATAACATGTCGGTTGATCTACTAAGGTTATTTAAGTAGCAGATGTAAATCTCCCATGGGGACAACATCACATATTACTTCGTCCCTATACACATTCCCAACACTGAACATAATGGTCACTTGTTCGGTTATGTATAAGGTACCTGTAAGCCCCAAAGTTCAGCTAAGTAACCGTAAGATTGAATTTAGAACCCAAGGTTTAGGGCGATCGGTTAAAGGATCCGATCACACCCAAATTATAAACTATTGAGAGGAATATTAGTAAAACTGACCCCGTAAACTTGAATTTAAGAAAATAAGTAATAAAATAGGAGACTATAAAATTTTCAAATTTTAAGTATAATAGGTATTAATTACCAAAAATGCGAAAAGTGTCATGAAATAATTAATAAATTACTAGAGATAGATTATATGTATACTAAAAATTTTAGAATGACCAAAATAATATTTAGGAATGTTCTCATGTATCCTACATGTATTTACGTGTAGATAAAAATACGCGTAATTACTAAAATTGTCCGAAAACTAAGTAAATAATTAAAGAAAAATACAAAATAATTATAAAAAAATTAGAAGAGGATAACTGCAGCAAGATCAGGTCGTGGACTGAAAAGAAAAAAAATTAACCAATAGGAATTGGACAAACAAGAAGCCTAAAATCAAGGAAATGGAGCAAAATCCCATCAAATTAATGCACATTAATTACTACATTTGTCTATAAATAAGGAAAAAATTCTCAGAAGTCATTTGACTAGTTTGTGATCTGAGAAAAATCGAAACAAAAAAAAAATTCGAGAGAAATTCTAGAAAATAAAAAAAAAAAAAGAAAACTGTGCAGATTAGCAAGGTGAACTAAAACCACCACCCACCACCACTTGGGAACGAACCACCACCACCACCCTACAGTAGACCCACCGTCTGGACCGGCCGACAACATTGGACCGGGTTTGGACGGCCCAAAAGCTTCGGACCGGTTAGTCATTTATTCACCCGATTTTTGTATAATTTTGTAAAATTATTTATTTTGCCCAGAAAATTATGAAACTTGTTATTATGATGTTTTATTGTATGTAGATTTAGGGAAAAATATTTATTTAGTTTAATTATATCTGGAAATATAGGGTCCCTAACAAATTGTTTAAGACCGAGCATTAGTAAACCGGAAAATAAATAGGCTTAGGGATATAGTTTGGAGTTCAAAATTTTTCTGTAGGATGCTCATTTGATGTATAACAGTGCTATGAAGCCATTTTTTTAAAATTAATTTTTGAAATTTTTAAGTTAATTTTTAGCCCTAAAATGATGGTAAAATTGGGTGATTAAGGGTTAATTAAGTGATTAGGATGCTAATTACTGACTTGAATCTTAATTAGAGGTTTAGGGAAGTTAATCTCTGCAGTGGAACCTTAATCCTATCCTTTAGGTACTAAGTATGGTTAGTTAGGGCAATTAGATAAGTAATATAATAAATTAGTAATATGTGAAAATGTAAATTAATAAATTTAAAAAAATAAGGTTATTTAGATAATATTATAATAGAAATCAGAAAAATAATAAATCTGAAATGACATTTAATTTTAAGTAAAGATCTCAAAATGTAAGATTTTTACACACCGGGAATAAATTCGATACCTCAATTAGGGTTAGCGTGTACCGGATAATTTAGAATACAAAAATTACGACCCAATAGGATATTTGAATACTCGAGCATAGTGTGATTAATATCACATTGGGATTCGAGCTTAATTACGACTTAGGAATTAAAACTAGAATCTAGTTTAGGAGCCGAACCCCGAAATAGAACACAACGAATCATTACTACGTTATAGGTATACATGAGGAAAATGAGTTATATTATGAGTTAGAATAATAATCCATAAAATATAAGTACTAAAAAAAAACCTATTTGTATTATAGGACACCTAGAAACAAATCAGCTCGCAACTAGAGGATCGAGCGATCGAACAAATTCAAGTAAGTTGGGATTAATACGATGCTGTATTTTGGAGGCTTAAGATTATGCTTGGTTGTGCTTGTTAGATAGAGAATGTGTGCATGTGCTTGATTATGGGTGATGCTATGATTCTGTTTGTTGCTCTGGCACATATTGTATGACTTGTATGAAAGGATTGATCACCCTAAACTGGACTTAATTAAATATCCGACCAGTAATCATAATCGGACATGCATGGCAACCCGTTAGGGGAACTTAGGACTCTCCGGCCAAATACCGACCCCTTCGGAAGGGATAGCGCAGGATTGCAAAATGGTCCCTTCTTCATCCTCAGTCGAACTAAGTGGCAGGAGAGGAGGTCGCGGCGAGGGTGAAGACAGTGGTTCGAAGGTAGTCACGGGAGGAGTAAGGTCTCCATTACACAAGCCTGGGTTTGGTCGTGAGCTGTTGCATTAACGGCAACTCCTCAACCCGGATTAGAGCGGGCGTAATTTCTCTAATTTCACGACTGGCCGGACAACATCGTGCGATGGCATTTGCTTGCACATGCATTGCACCTAATAAGTGATTGAAAACCTTGTTGTATGTATGGTATAGTTTTAAGTCCTCCGTCCTAACTTACTGAGCTGTGGTTGCTCACATCCCTATAGACGTCGTGCAGGTGCTGGCTAAGAAGCGGCAACAACTACTCTGAAGCTAGCAACTGCTGGATCCTGGGGAGTGAGGAAAAACATTGAAGAATCAACACATATGCTATTACTTTTCATTGCTGAATAATGTAAAAACTGAATTATAGTGATTATATATAACTTTTATCACTTTCTTAGGTAAATGATTTATTGAAATTACAAACTGTTTACTTCAAAGCGGGTTAGTCGTGGACGCCTTGTGTAGATCAGGTCTAAGATAGCGGTTGTAAGGCCAACTTCTATCTTAGGATGGTTTACACGGCGGAGCTGTTACGACTCTGCTGCTTCGGAGCGTGACAGTACCCATATATGAAGACAATGCAGCTTGTAAGGTCAGGGATGCCTTGAGCCCGGTAGACCCAACCTCTACACAAAGGATTGCGCAACTACGTTAGTATAACTCCCTCCATCCACTATAATGGTACACAATTGTCCCCTTATGGTACATTTAGTATAGAACAAATTTTCCCGCTGGTCTTCCTTGAAGCTCGATAGGGAACTCAATACTCATCTCAAAACTAAGGATCATACTTCTCCCTAGTCGGTATAGACACATGTTTCCTCTTCTTCCTTAGCTTTTGCCTCTCAAACATTCTTCTCCCTCTCAGGTTCGCTCTCGTCAGTGCTATTTACTACATCTCCTTGGAGTACTATGATACGTTAGTTCAAACACTCAGTAGCCATATGTTCGAAACCTAAGCATTTAAAGTACTTCACCTCACTAGTTTTTTGTCTGGAGATCTGTCCTTTCTCATATGTTCTCAAGGTTGACTTAGCCTCAATTCGACCTAACTGACCTGCATGACTTTCATCAGGTGCCCTCGGCTCAACTTGAATAGGTCGATACAAAATTAGGGTTCAGGAGAATGTTGGCCTAAGTCGGCTTAGAGTATTTCTCCTCTATTTTTACACCTTTAATGCAATCTTAATCGCCTCTTCCAAGGAATAAAACCTTTACATTTCTACAATGTCGTAAATCTCGAATCTGAGTCCAAAAATAAACCTCGATACTGTGCGAGTCTCGAGTTCTTTCAGATCTGCCTAGATCATGAGCAACTAAAACTCCCTTACATAGTCATCAACTGTTTAGCCTCCTTAGTAAAGTTCTTACAACTTACAAATGTGTCTTGTAAGTAAGTCTCGAACATGAATCTATCCCTTAACAACCTTTTCATCTCATCCCAGCATCCCTTACCTTAGCTTCGTTCAAATTTTTCCACCACATTGTAGCATACCTAGCAAACTCCAATGCAGTAAGTTTGGCTTTAACAACATCTGTATACCCATAACAGTCAAACACTTTCTCCACTTTCTTGACTTTCTCTTCTCACTTCTAGTATTTATCTGCATCGCAACTTCCACCAAAGGGTAAGTGTCGAGCCTGGCTTTTCCACCTCTCGGCTTTTTTAAAATCAAGTCTTCTTTAAAACCGACCAATATTAAACTCTTACCTGTTTAATATTGATCCTCAACCAATGTTTAAAGAAAACTGATTTTTTATACTTTGAAAACGTTTTGGGGTTGCTACCTGACTAAAGTAGGAAAAAAGAATTACGTTATAACCAATTGGATAGATTAGTTATAACTTAGCCATTGGTCTTTTGATAAAAATCGATTTTGAAAAAAATTGTCTTATAACAAGAGATCTAGATTTAGCGGTTAAGAATTTTAAACCCTTACGGGTACCATTAACTTTCCAAATTTAATATTAACCTTAAAAATCACCTTTTAATTTTAAAAGACAGAACTCGATTATTTACCTAAATAGGATAATTCAAATAATCTAAACTAAAACAGGAAAATCAAGTTTTTCTTATTTTTATCGTCACCCCGTAAGTGCTTATATACTCGCTATTCAAGATTAGACATATAAATTTCTTTTATGAAAACTTTACAGGATGATTTGATTTTAATTTTTGAAAAAAGGTTAGATTTATATTTTTATCTAGTTCAATTTATTCAAGGAAATTCTCTTAAAAGGTCCTAATTGGTGTTTTATTTTTTTGAAAACTTTAAAATAGTTCTAATTTAAAAAGAGTCCATTTATTTTTAGAAAACCTGATTTTTCTAAGTGTCAAAACAATTTTTATTCACTAACCTATTTACTTACTTATTTATATTTTTTATTTTAATTATTATTTTATTTATTCTATTTTTTAATTTTTATTTATTAGACTAAAAATAAAATAAAATAAACAAACTACTTTTTCTCTTTTTTTTCCTTCTTCTTTTTCTTTCTCTTTTTTTTTATTACACTTACAATTTACAATTGGAATGAAATTAAAAAAAAAAAAAAAAACTGTAAAAAGAGGAAGAGCTTCGAACCAAAAGAGCGTAGGTTGAGTCGTAGGTCGTGTCAGTACAATATGTAGGTTGGTTCGAGCACTAGATCTAAGTCAGATCGATCGGGTCGAGTTAGCTAGAGAGCTCCATGGGTTACGTTGCACCTTAGAGAAGAAGAAGAATTTACCACCAAGTTGGTTGCCACAACTTGATCTACGAAGTATTTTGAAGGGTGAATTCAACTTTCATGTGAAAGTCACTGGTGAAACTTCCATTGGTGGTGTTATTTCAACATTTGGTGGTGGTGTTTGTAGATGTCGGAGTTGGGCGTTTGGGGAAGAGAGAGAAATAATTCATCGGGCTTTGATAACTACAATTCGAGTCAAAGAAAAGGTGCTTCTAGGGGTTTTTGATGGTGAGAAAACTTGAGGAGTGGGTGTTTTCGCTCGAAAATGACCGAAAGTGGAGAACTTGTAGAGAGAGAAAGGTAGAATTCACGGTAGAGAGAGAAAATGGAAATGGAAGCTTAGAGAAGTTGTTAAAAGCTTTGATCCCCCCTCAATGTGTTTCCCAGTCCCTTATTTATGCTTTTCACGGTCTAATCAAGTTTGGAACGTCATTAAATTGCCCAAAATGTAAGCTTTCATTGATGGCTTTCTTCATACGGTTTTAATTTAATTGACCACAAAAATGACGTTTTTAATTGAAATTACTGGCCAAATGGAGTGCCTTGATGCTAGTTATTGCCAAAAAACATCAATGGAAGCTTTAATTATCTTTGGAAAAGACTCGATCAAGCAAATCAATTTGAAGTAAATGTGCTCATTCAAACTTTTTTGAATTTTTAGTTGGATTTTTGACCTACTAAACTAATGGCATCGAATGAGATATGGGTATCAATAGAAAGTGTCACGCATGTACTTTGCAATTCTCCCATTAATATGGTAAAATTGCAAAGTCAAAATGATAGAAGATGGCCAAAAAATCAATGCACCAAGATGAAAAGACGCAAGGAACAATGAAGGGATTGCGATGAAGAAGATGGCAATGTGGAAAGCGCTCTAATCGACACCTGACACGTTTCCAATTTGTGGAAAAAAAAAAAAAATAGCGCATGAAGTGTATTGCTAGACTTAAAGTCACGACCTTCAGCAATTCCAACATGTGCCTTACGGACTAATCCGTTAGTTTTTCTTGCAATGGATTGCAATCTTCTTTTACAAAGCTATAAGATTAGCTTAAGCATGAATCAATTTCACACTACATTTCATTAAGCCTAATTTGAACCTAAACTAATTAGTTATCAAAAAATTGATAATGCAACATGACAAATAAAAGGGTCAATACACATATACTATAGAAGAAATTCAAAATGAGTCCGATTTAGTAATTTTTTCAAGCTCTAGTATAATACTAGTCCAGTAAATTCAACATTGATTTTTTCGTAAATCAACCAATTTAAATGCAATTGATGCACTGTTTAAAGTCATAATTAACTTAAATTAGCATCATTTTTAGGATATAAAGATAATTGACCTTTACTGTGGTTTGAATATCAAATTTTAACAAAGGAAAAAGTTGATATTCTCGACTGGGGTTGAAAACTGTTTAACCAAATATGTGCACTTTGATTTTATCTTACTTTAAAAGTAAAATTGAAACTTCCAGCGACTCGAAGACCTTAAAAGTGACATAAGATCCAAAAAAATGCTATCTTCCTAATTTTTTGTATCTTTTAATTTTTTCAATTTTTTTAATTTTCTAAATTTTCTTCTTCTTTTTTTTTTAATTTCCTATTTTTTTTGTTTTTATTTTCCTAATTTAAGACCTATTGAGGAAATAAAATAAAAGGGACAAAAATTGGGTGTTTACAATGGGTTTGAACCTTAACAATGTCTAGCTCTCGAAGAGCTTGGCGTCCTCGTCCTTATACTTGGTAGTAGTCAATTTCTTCTTCTTCTTCCCCAAATCCTTCAACATCAAGCTCCTCATCATCTTCCTTAATCTCTTCTAACTTCAGTCTTCATTTAACAACTCAGTCTGATACTCTTCTAACTCACTGTAGTCAAATTGGGCAATTGGTTCTGTTACGTTGGCCATAGTGTCTCTCAAGGGCATTTTCTCATAAGTTATGGCGCTGCACACCTTGGTATTGTTTTTTGTTAACTTACATCGCTATGACTAGACTCTCAACAAGGTTTGTGAGTCTATTAAGTTTATCATCAACTGACTTTAGGGTGTTAGTACCATTATGATCACGACTAAGTTGAGCACTACTACTTTAGTCACTAATAATACCCTAAACACTCGAACTTGACATGGTACAATACTTCTCAAACAAATTAACAACACACTAACAACTTTAATACCCAATAATCACTTGAACAAAATAGAAATAAAGTTATTCTTTTTTATAATGAAAAATAGAGTAAGAAAAAAGTAATAATGAAACCACACTTACTAACACACAAACACACTATAGTAGCTATAAAAGGAACATAGTGGCCACCAATAGTAAAGTGAACCAAAGCTTCACTGTAACTTCACATACTCCCTCTCAAAACCTTACTCTGATACTAGCAAAGCTAATGCGTCTCCGAGGTTGGATATTTAGAGAAACACTACAATGAAGCGAATCAAAAGAAGCAGAACAAAAGCTAGCAAAGTCCGAGTAACTTCCGAATGAATATGACCCACCACTCGATCCTACTCGGCTTACAATCCATCGGATGTGACTCACCGGTCCAAACTGAAGGGTCACTTGCCACTACTTTTTACTAAAAGGAATAGATAAGAGTTGAAGGATAATAAGAACACCAAAATTACTTAAAAGAAACATAAATAATTTCTGTATTGATGAATCATTATCTGAGTACAAGCAAGTGGGAGTTTATATACTTATCCACTAAAGCTACTTTACATATATGAAAAGACAAAAAAGTATTCTTACATTGCAATTAGGTTATATAGGATATTCTAAAAGGAGTAAAAGAGATAAAGACTATTCAGTACGGAAAAAGAAAGAAATCATTATGGAATATTGTATTAGAAGAAATGTGTTGCTTGTTGGCGAAAGTAGAAAACTGTTGCAATTAAGGGTTGAACTAATTTGGATCAAGTCAGGAGCCAATCAATTCTGTAAAGAAGTCAACTGAATTGGATTCAAATGTCTGTAGTTGGTTTAGAAGCCTGGCTTGACTAGTCCTGGGTTATCTTCTAGAATAAAGCATCACTATTGGGTAGGAGTAGATATGACACGTGAAGAACTGACCATAGGTTAGCAGGAGATCAGTTTAGAATAGCAATCTCCATCTCAGATATGGCTTCGAGCTAGTGTTATTTGCGAGAGTCTTGACTCCTATCAAAGAGAGTCCCCAATACAGCCCCCCACAACTTAACCTTCAATATGTTTTCTTACCCTATGTGTCTTGCATATTCCATGATCCATTAGCCATTTTTATCTCTAAGTACCACCCCTTAGCCCAAAATTTTGGCTTCTTTCCCAATGCTAATCACAAAAGTATCTGTGTTAAGGGTTATCCACACTTCTTTAAGTTACTCCCATCTAATCTCTCTATTTTGAAGTTTCTTTATTTTATATCTTATTCTTTTGATGGTCAAATACTATGGACTCATGTTCCTCCAATTACATTAGAAATTTTGTACAAATCTTTATCCCTATAACATTTCTTTGTTCCTATAAATCCAGGTCAACCATAATGTGAAAACAAAGGATATCGCACATGGTACATTTTCCTAGATCCCTTCACCTTTTGTTAGTTTACAATTTTTAGCAATCCATGCATCAAAGGGTAAATGGAAGTTTCTTTCCTTATTGTTCAGCCCAATGGCATCCTACATTTGTTGTACTTCTGATAAGTTATAGGTGCATGTTTTGTATTCTCATTTGATGACCTATAGTTAACACAACTTAGATTTATTGTTGGGATTTAGCTCTTCATGTTATTTATTATGGGCAATTCTTCTCTTAACACATACCACTGGAAGAGCTTAATCTTTGATGGTACTAGGATTTGACAAATCCATAAGTTATCCATACTTATAACTTCCTCATTTGTTAAATCTAGGGAGAAACAGTTTTCATCTTCTATTAGGCTTGAAATTATTATAGGTCCAATGTTTTTCCTTAGCCATTCTTGTATTAGGTATCTAATTTTGTTCTCATCCCATAAAGTTTCACATATATTGCAATCACCTATAGAATTTGTTAAGGCATTTAGCGTATGGGGGCCATAGAATACCTTTATGAGTTTCCCTTTCTCCAACCAAGAGTCATTCCAAAAAATTGACTTTGTTTACTTTTTTAAGTATACATAATTCATTTTCAAGTATCCATGTTTAGTTCCCATACGATTTCATCTACAATTATGAGAATCCTGGTAGTTTCAAGAATTAATCTCTCCTTATGTGTCTCTTGTTTTTATCCTTGCATAGAACTTCCCATGAAGTAGATTGTCTCATAAATTCCCAACTTTGTAATTTGTCATGCTAATTCTCTCTTAACTAAATTATCTAGGTCTAATTCACCCTTATCCCTTAGTGCAATGATGGCCTCCTAATGAAACTAATGAATTTTTTTTCCCTTTTCTTCTAGTTCTCTTAACATAAATATCCTTGTGATTTGGTTTATTTCCTTTGGTTTTTCCTTCGGCAGGTTAGAGGCTTGCATGTAATAATATGGGATGGTTTGAAGTGCAGTTTTGCAAGCATAATGCTTTTTGTTATTGATAGCAACTTTCTTTTCTATCTATTCATTTTTCTTCTCATATTGTCAATCAAGCCCCAAAATTGGTTCTTTTAGGTTTTAGACCCTTATCCAATGGGTAATCTATATAGGCTCCAAAGGTTATGGTTTCTTTCAACCTAATGATATAGGAGATTTCCTATTTTAGTTGACTATCTACCCCTTTTGAAAACATTATTTTTTATTTTTCCATGTTGCATCTCAATCCTAACCATCTCTCAAATGTTTTAAGCATTTTTGCTATAGCTGAGGCTGGCTTGAGGGTTGCCTGTACCATTAAAATAATATCATCAACAAAAAATAAGTGTAAGACGCTTAGTGTTAAGACCCTAAGTCTTATATGTTTCTACTTACCCTTTTTAATTTCACTCTTAATCATTTGACTTAGTATCTTCATTACCATTATGAATAGGTAAGGTAATAGTGGATCACCTTCCCTAATAGCACAATTGGATTCAAATTGTTATTTGGGAGTTCCATTTATTATTAACTCGCTTGTAGGAGTTGTTATACAATTCATCATGATTTTGACTAATTGAGTTGGTATATTCATTGCTTAAAGGGTCCAATAGATATGTCCCCCTTAACCCTATAAAAAACTTTCTCCAAGTCAACTTTTAAGAACATCCATCCTACTTTCCCTTTTGTCGTATTGCTACTATATAGCAATTCATTAAGAAGAATTACATGATCAACCGCTTTTTTGTGTGGTAAGAAGGTAGCTAGATATGGGTGGATTGTTATCTCTAATATGGGTCTAAGCCTTCTTACTAGAATCTTTGTGATAAGCTTATAGATTATGTTACATAGGCTTATTGGTATGATGATTCATTTGCTCTTTCCTTTTGGGTATGAGTGCTAGGATAGTTGAGTTTATTTCCTTTAGGATAGGCTTTCCTTCAAATGTACTTTGAATTTCTCTTAGTACTACATTTCCTATCGTGCTTGAAAATATTTTGATAAATTAGCAATGTAAGCCATCTTTTCCTGAAGCCTTCCATGGACTTATGGTATTTAGTGCACCTAAGAATTCATCCTTGTAAGAGGCTTCTCAAGTAATTGCAGCAAGTTTGGTTTAATAGAGGATTGTAGAAATCATAAGCCATTAGAAGGCCAACTAACATGGGTTTTGTTTGTACTAGATAGTTTTTAGAAATGATTCTTAACAAGTCGTTCTATTTCTTGTAGCTCACTTATCCAGTTCCCTTATGCATCCTTTAAAAAAAGCATTCTGTTTCAAACTCTTTTCTTTAATACTAATGTATGGAAGAATTTTGTATTCTGATTCTTTTCCTTTAACTATTTTATTCTTAATTTCATCCTACATAATAATTCTTCTCTATAGAGTCGAAGTAAATTAGTTTCTTAGGTCCTTTTCTAAATTTTTGAGGTAAGCGTTGGGGTTTGAGCATGGAATGTTCTATACCTTTTAATCTTGTTAGTATTCTTCTTCTTTTTCTTTCTTACGTGGTTAAATTGGTTTTTGTTCCATTGGGAAGAATTTTCTTTAAACTCAATTGTTGTTTGGATATAGTTCTACCTTGTCTCTTCCCAAGCCTGTTTGACAATTTGGGGGTAAGATGGATGGGTGAGCCAAACTAGTTGAAATCTGAAGGTCTTTTATTTTAGCTCATTAGTTGTTCTATATGTCTCACAAGAACTAAAGGCCTCTGGTCAAAAGACCATTTTTAGAGATGAAAGATAGTAGCTTTAAGGTATAGGCTTCTCTAAGAGTAGTTGCTAAGGCTTCTATCGATTCTTGTTTGAATTAGCTCAAGCAATTCTCTATGATTTGACTCTATAAAATGAGGGCCTGTAAATCTTAAGTCCATTAGATCACAATCTAAAATGCAATTAGCAAACTATTAGGCTATATTTTAGTCTATTCTTCTACAACCAACATTATCCCCCACCCAAAACCAAATTTCTCATGCACATCTAAGATTTCATTAAAGTCTCCTAAGATACACCATGGCCTTCCTCCTATTGCTTGCACACATTCTCTTAAGGAATTCCATAATTGCCTTATAATATTTAGGTTAGGTTTGTATAGACTCCAGTAGAGTACCAAGATAAACGAGTGTTACTGGAATCATGGCATGGATGTCTTGGTTGTTTTGTCTCATGATGGATACATCTAACATGTCTAAGCTCTACAACATTAGCATACCTCCCTTTCATCCTTCTACTTCTACACAAACAAAACTTTCATATGGTAATTGATAATACAAAATATAGGCAGCCAACATGTCCATTTTTGTTTCCAATAGCAACAGTAGGGCTAGTTAGTGCTCTAAAACCACACTCTTTATAGCCTTCATCCTTCCCTATGCATTTTCACCTCTAATGTTCCATGCTAAAATCTTTGGAGTTTTAGTCATGGTGAATTGAGCAATATTTGGATCCATTTCCATAGCTATTACTTAGAAAAAGAGGGTAGTAACCCCGTTGGTTAGACGTCTAACCTCCAGTGATTTTTGTCTTGGTGAGTGAACGCTTGTGAAATGCATTATAAACTCCTGTTTGTTTTGGAGCAACAACAGATAAGTTCTATTCCTCTTCAATACATTTACAATTAGAACTAGATTCATTAAGCTAGCCATCAGGGTTGCTTAGTAGCCATAGTTGTTGCAATTTGGCAAGCGGTTTCCTAAAAGTTCATGATCTGGTTGGGGTTGAAGTCTATTGGAGTAGCTGGGGCCATCACAAGCAAGTGGAACTCTTTTGTGGTCTTCGCTTGGACACCTATCCTTATTTTTCAAATGATTCATATCGTCAAGTGTACTCATTCCGAATTTCATTCCAATCAAATGATATCAATGACTTTAGCACCAGACGTTCCGAAAATGGGTACTATTGAATCAAGTGAATTAAATACTAGACACCTATTGGCATTCTAGCCTTCCTTGTTGATTGTCACTATGCCATTTGGTTTTGTGATCTTCATCCTTACTATTGGAGCTTGACAGATCGGCAACAATTCACTGTTTGTAATCACCAATCAACATAGATTAGATGTAATTGTTCTCCACGGGAATGTTAAAGAGTTTGAACCTTGGTATCATCTATGGTAAGTCAAACTCCAGGTGTAAAATTTTATCTTTAAATAGAAGCAAAACTCTTTGGTCCATGTACAACATTTCTAGCTTTTCTCTTAATGTGATTAAGCCTACTTGGTGTCAAGTTTTAGTTTTGTGCTCCAAACTTATATGGTTCTTTTGTTTTATATTATTCCCTTGGTATATGTTTCTCCTTATCATTGGAGGCTACTATTATTGATTAACTAGAAACTACCACGTTAATCCTATTTCCTCTCATTAATTTTGTTTTAGGACTTGATACTTCGTCATGGATTTACGATGATGCAAATTGATCTCCTTGTTCCTTTGAGCCATCATTTCTCTTTTGTTTTCGAGTCTCAAATAAGATCTCCTCCTACTGCTTTTGTTTATTTTTGTTATTGTTTCTATTACGTAGCCTAACCAATATCTACTATTCGTAGGTCTTTCCTTCTCTACCTGTTTCCCCTTAGTTTGATGCATCATCCTTCAAGGTAGACTCGCCTTCTTTTGCATTTAATGCTGGTTCACCTATTGGATTTGTGATGATATCCTCATGATGACTTGCTGATCTTACTAGTTCATCCATCTTGTAGGGGCAAGCCTATTGGAAGTGGCCAATACATCTATAAGCAAAGAAAATTTTACTTAATCCTTCATATTGCGCTAAGTATTTTCTTTCATCTATTTTTATGGTGTACGTTAATGGCTTGTTAAAGTTAACCTATGTGCATAGGCGCACGAATCTTCCTCTTTCAACATTTATCGTGATTGTGTTAATATGAAGCACCGATCCTATTACTTCCCCTATTTTTAAGAATGCATTGATTTCATAATACTCAAATGGGAGTTCATCAATACACATCCATATTACTACTGAATCAAATGATGCTTCTAAGGCCCTAAAGTTTGGTTCCTATTTTTGTATTATGAGAAAGTGGCCATTTATAAACCATGTCTCCTTTTCTATTACTCATTTGAGATCTTCCTCACACTTGAAATTAACTGTATGGTAACCATATACATTATTAGTCAATGTGAAATCTATGCAAAATGTCATAATGTTCTGAGTTTGTGAATTAAGTAAGTGTAGCACAAGGATGTACTATATATTTTAATTAATAAGACAACTTCCATGCTTGATATAACTTTGCTTTTTCTTGTTTCGAGAGACAAACAGTGTGCTCAAAAGTGTTGTTCTCACCTTAATCCTCTTGCTCAGGTGGGTGGTCACCATCCGTATCCTCTTCCATCACTTCTTTAGTATTGAACAAGTGTTGTTCATAAGCATTTGGCATCTGTATCGACTTCCTAAGGATATCTCTATAAGATTTAATAGGTGGAGCATTTATTGTTGCCTTTATCTTCTTAGGCTTCACAAGTTATGAGTCATTTGCCATTAGCCTATGCTGCCTCTATAACCACCTCTCCTTCTACTCAAGCATTAATAAGCCATTTAGTAGGGTTAAGATCCTTTGCATTTTCGCTGTTCTCTACATGATTTATGATTATTGAATCTAGCTTCAGCCTTTTTTGCTTTTGGGGAGAGTGATGAGAGCGTCATGTGATGCTATTGAGTGCCCTTTGTATAGGTGAACTATTGGAGTGTTTGTAGGAAAGAGCATATGGGATTTATCAATTTGTTACCTAATAGTAATTGTGCTGTTTACCAAATGTTTATGTAAATATGTATACATAATTTAGTAAGAATAATAACATATTAAAAAAAGAAAAAAGAAAAAAAAGTGTTGCACCATTGGAACGGTGACTGCTGCCTACCTAAATGGGTCCTTGTTCTTCCCTTTCGACAACGGGAACTAACGGGTAGACTCATTACATAGCAGTTTTAATTTGTACCTACCTCTATTGATACACAATGTATAATACCTTATGTAATTACAACTAATTTTCTTGGCATGATAGGTGTTGACAATAGGGCAGTGATGTAATAAGTCAGGTGGTGGCAATAGTTTAATTCCAAACAACACTTATTAGGAGTTAAAAGAGAAGAAACTTTTACACAATTTCATATTATACTAGCCAATGACGTAAATGTAGTGTTTGAAAAAATAAATAAAATGTTTGAGTCATTAAAAAAAGAAAAAGAAAAACATAATTTCCATTAATAAACTTTTGAGAATTTGTAAATATAAACTTACTAATGTAGAAAGACTAAAAGTAAATGCAAACAACTGTTTGAACTGTGTATAGGCAGAACAATGATATATTGCTAAAAGTATTGAGATGTCAATCTAAAGATAAAAGAAAAAAGATCAAATTTAAATAAGATGATGGAAGAATGTAAAAACAACATGGAAATATGACCCTATAGATGGGAGACAGGTCTAGTGTACATCGTGATATGAAAAGCTTTCCTTTAGCGGCTAGACTCGTTCCGTAAACTCTCATTAGCCGACTCATTAAACATAAAACTCAAGCAACATTCCACATTTCAATCAAAGAGAGCCTAGCAAGCGCCCCAATCACTTGTCCTAGCACCCTTTCTTCGTCCCTCTCCTCTATTTCGGCGAGTATACTCACTATCACTTCGTAGGGTTAAGCCCAAAATTCCCATAAACTTTGGGAATTGATTTCTTGTAACTCATGTCCTGATGTAAAATATGTATCTTATTGTTCATCCATTGACACTTTAATGAAGGAGATTTTCTTTTATTAATCTAACTTTTACTTATCCTCAAATTGACTAACAAAATAAACTTATTTTAAATGAGGGACCGATTTACCAACTCTCCATCCTAAACCAAACATAAGTACTGTTAAAAGAATTCTAGAAAAATAAACAAAGAAAATAGTACACAAAGTAAACCACATCCCATCTTTAGTTAAAAAATAAAAAACTCATCCCATTCCGAAACATGAGTTTTATTCGAAGAAATTCCACTAGAAAATAGAAAAAGAAATTGATCAAACCACATCTCAGATTCTCTATTGAATTATAAATCAATTAGCCTTGTTTGTATTTAAAAAATTAAAAATAAAATTGCGAATACTATAGCAACATAAAATTAACATATTCATTAAAAAAAAAAAAAAGAGCCCTTGTAAACCAAAATCAACTCATGTGGAAGGGAAAAGTCTATTAGATTCGTAATAAGGTGCATTTCCATGTGGTTATCGTAACCACCTAAAAGAAAATTTGAACAATAAGAGAAAGCACCATACTTTTATTATATCAAAAAGGGAAGCCTAGAGAGAGATGATGTACGATTTTTGTATTATGATACATCAATAGAAAAATCTAATTATGATGGAAATGGAAATGAAAATGAACACGTTTTATTGTTTTTCAATATGAGGAAAACCAAAGTCCCAAGACCCGTTCGAATTTTTTTTTTTTTTTTTTTTAGATAAGCATTATCACTTAGAGAACGAAACTCAAGAATTGTTTAATTTTGGAAAATCTTCACCTACCACAATAAGAGAGGGATCATGACTACATTTGAGAATAGATGAAGTTTCCCGTTAAACAAGTATCTTCTTTTACCCATAGATATTTCTAAACTGAATTATTATAATTCGTGGTTTAATTGCATTTTTTCAATCAATTTGGGGTATAATTGTGGTCGAAAAATATAGAGTCCAGAAAAAGAGGGTATTAACTTAATAACATAGATGAAATGTATTATCCATCCTATAAGATGAAAATCTTCTTTTTTATAAACCAACACTCGTTAAGGAGATCATAAAATTATACAAATACCTACCCAATTAATAGATGATAATCAGGCGGCAAATAGGAATCAAAACACCATCTTTCATCTGCCGTTTAGCCCAAAAAAATTCATCTAAGTACAGTGAGAAGCAACTTCCAAACCAATGTCAATGTAAAATGTTCATAATCCCTAACCAAAAAAAAAATAAATCACACTAAACGAAACGTTTATGTACACGGCCAACAAATGTATAACAGAATGTACCAGAGGTAGAATACAAAGAAAAAATGTCTTATGAATTTACTTTGCTGTATATCTTACGGAGTAGACTAGGAACTAGCCTTATGTTGCTATCCACAGGAACAGCATGAAGGCTTAAATAAGAGGAACTTGAATGCTTACAGAACCTCCGCAACCCTCAGGTGTGAGTGCAGAGAATCATACTCTTACCTAGGACTACATATCCAAACAAGTATTTCTACGAAATAAAATGCTCAAGAACTTCTAAAAGGAAAAGTGAAAAAAACAAAGAATTGGAAAGAGAAATGACAGAGCGATATGATACAAATTGCACAAGGGGGGTTCGTCCTGATCAGATGGTGATTTAATGATGATCAGGGGTGTTACAAGAGGGAACCCAGTAGCCAAATATGCAGGAACAGCCAATAGGCTATAACACCCAGCCTAGCTTCAGGTCGACCCGTTAAAACCCTGCCACCAGACACCCTGCATATAATAGAAGTAATGAAGCACTAATTAAAAATGCGCCACTTTGGTAACTTCCAAAGAATACTCTCAAAAGGCTGATAAGGCAGCCGGCTTAGGTAGCTATTGGAAACAATATAATCCACCTTTGCAACCTCTTACAGGGGTAACATCAAGACCCTTGAAACATCTGGTTTATTGCATATCATATAATTCCACAGAACCCAATTTCCTGTTGTTTTCATGTAGAATTGGGTGAAGGTATAAGGGTGAAGATTCTTCTTCCTTTTTTTTTCCCCCTCAAAGCAAGCCATATCATGACTACCAATGGAATTTGACACTATGTTTGGAAAGAGAGAATGAATCAGGAGGGATGAAAATGGGAGGGAAAGAATTAGAAAGGAAAGAAAATGTAATGAAGGAATTACAATGAATTAAAGTGAAAGGAAAGTCAATAATATAGTTTTTATATTACGGAAAAATACCATAAAGTCCCTACAATTCAAAAATATGTTTTTGCCTCAAGGATAAAGTAGTCTTTTTCTTTAAAAAAAAATTCCTTTTCAGTTGCCTTCAAATATAAAGGAATGTTTCTTGTGGGCCACAAGAGAGTTTCTCTCCTAAATCCATTCTTTCCCTTTTTCCTTATTTCCTTAAATAAGGGAAGCTCTTTTCTTCCACTTTCCCTCCCCTCCCCTTCCCCCTCCTAATTCCTTCTCCCCATTCAAATATAGGCTTAACGATTGATGAAAAAGAAGAATCAAATTCCGAGTAATTGGATGCCATGACATGGTATTCACTTTATCTACATTATTACATTCTCACTAAGCTTTCCTGTGCTAAGAATATGGCATCTAGGATCCCTAGGAACCCTATACCATGGAACTTACTATAAGAGGCCTTGAGGAAATAGGAGGCAGAACATCAACATATCTTCAAACAAGCGAACCAACTTACCATATCCCATCAATCTTGTCCGCGATAAACTTTCCTTGCTTTGGGATGAGACCCGATGCATTAAGGGACTTGAATACATGACCTGCAACAGAGTAACTTCAATAACAGCTCGAACTATCATTATTTCCATATTTAAAATGGCAGACTAAAAGGCACAAACCTTTGTCTTCATTTGTTTCTTCATGGTTGATTAAATGATTAGCCTCATCATCAATATTGAGGACAAGATGGTCAGTAGATCCTTTCCGCATATTTCTCACATGAGCAGCTGAAGGGGCAGGTGATATTAAAGGTTTTCCCACAGTACCCTGCATAGAAGAAGAAACCAAAATCAGCATGAAACAGCTTGTCTATTGCCAGTTAAGCCTGACCGATCAGCTTGTCTGATATTTTGAAGCATAAGTATATCAAGCAAAATTTGTTAAAAGAAAAAGGAAAGTGTACTTTCCAAGTACAGTAAAAAGAGAGAGGCTACAAAAAAAAAATTCTGTCTGTGCAAGCTTCAGGGTATTGTGCATGCAGAAAGGTGCATGAATGCTCGCTTATGTATATGTGAGTAGGAAGGCTTGGGGAGAATGAGAGTACTCAAATAGCACAAATGATGAATTACATGCCTTACTAGCATGTTCAATCACAAAATCTAGCAAGTCAAAATTAGAGTGAACGCATTTAAGGATTGATCGAACTAGCACAACAGTGACATGCTTCAGGTTAGGATGGTCTCTAATCTGCATATATAGAGGTCGAAGGAGATATTCTTGGTCCTATTAATTAATTATAAGACAGATGATCAGATAACCATCTGCATCTTTTGAGTAAGCTCCATGGGCTTCTGATTAACTCCATGGGGGGTTGGGGGGTGCAATAATTGAACAGTCAAACCAGCTAATAATTCCTAGTAGGATCCAATTTTGTCCCAGCATAGTCAAAATGGCAACCAAGAAATTTAAATTTTCATAAACCATAACTAGAATCCATTTAAAGTGATGAAAAAAAGTACATCAGACAGCATATGTCTCTGCTTTCCCACAACACCATAATTTTTCCACAGCGATGTAATTAATTCTTATATATATGTATTACATATATACGTCAATACCTCATATATATATATATATATATATATAGAGAGAGAGAGAGAGAGAGAGAGAGAGAGAATGGATGATGGATCCCTCTACACTTGTTAAGAGACCAGAAAGACAAAATCTACAGAGTTTTCAATGTCACTGCTCTTTCTCAAGATAAATGTAATTAATTCTTGGAATTGTATATTTACTAATTAGATATGCCTAACAAGTGCCTCTAGAGCACTTGTTAACAAGATCTACACACACTAAATTGATCTAACCTTAGTCAGTGTGAAATGAACCTTGGAATATGATATCATGATCCATTATCTAAACTCACAAAGATCATACTCCAATGAGTACAATTACGCTGCACTTACCTTATCTTCAACTTCAGCTATTTCTGATCCACTAGGCTCTGAAGGTGCTTCAAAGATGCTTCTCTCCTGAATGATCTCTGGTTGTAGAATTCTTGATTGACTTGAATCCTCAAGAAATTTGACTTGACTTGACAACTCATCAATGATCTTTTGGCTTCCAACCAACTTGGCTTCCAGCTCTTGCACTTTCAATTTACAATCTCCAAATTCTGAAAGCAAATTTATAGTCTCCTTTTCTAAAGTTCCCAAGAGCCCCTTTACACCAGAAGATTTTAATTCAACTGACCCACTACCTCCTAATATATGGCAAAGTTTCTCTAAAGCAAAATTTATCTCGGAAAGTTGACTCTTCATGTTTTCTGACTCCGGATTAAGTGTAGTGTACATTCCAATTTCCTCCTTCAGTTGCTCATTTTCAAGAACCTTTGTTGCAAGAGATGACTGCAGCTCTTTTTTATCATGTGACAAAGAATTGACTTGATTTATCACCTTGGTAAAACTATCAACAACATAAAATATCTTCTTTACATCCAAAGAATCCTGTGAATCCATATATCCTGATAATTCCTCATAAGAGACTTCAATGCCACCAATCTTATCAAAAAGGGTTTTGACATGAGTAGGAGAGAGGAATGAGTCTTCTGCATCTAAAACAACGAAAGAAAATGAAAAGAAAGTAATGATTAATGTCTGACTAGAAAAGTGAAAAGAAATAATGAGATGCTTAAGAAAAGACCCAAGTAAAATCACTCGCCCCTCTGTCTCAACAAGCTATTGTACTTTGAAGAGAGTTCTGATTCTCTGTCCTTCAGATTGTCATAAATAGCATGACATTCTTTTACTTGGACACCCAGCTCACTACATGAACTTTGTAGTATTTCAAGATCACCCTCCAACTTAGAAACCCTCGTTTGCTGAAAATCTCTCTCCTTTATGGCCCCTTCTGAAATTTCCTTTGCTTCTCTTAATTCAGATTCCATATTTTGAATCTTTGATGCCATCACCTCATTATTCATCTCAAACAGCTTGATCAAACCTTGTGTTTTTTTTACAGCAAACAACAAGTTGTCAGCTGCCTCAACATATTTGTTACTGTCAAGCTTCTTCTCATGCACTTCTGCATCAGATCCATCAGCATCCCCCTCTCTTGATAATGGCTTACCCAAAGCTTCATGCTCTGGAACTCTATCAAGCATCAGATACTTGCTTTCTACTGTATAATGCAGCTTTTTGGTTGCATCATCACATGCAGAGAACAAGTCTTCGATGCCATCATGTAAGAAAGATATAGCATTTTCCTGTTCCAGCCTATGACTTTCACTAGTTTGAATTTCCTGTTTCAAAGATTTCATTTGCTCCAACATGCATAAAATTCTATCCCTACTTTGCTTGAACTTCTTCAATAATGCTGCAAGCACACCATCCATGGCAGAAGCAAATTGCTTGAATTTATCAACATGAATATTGTTTGTCAACTGGAAATGCCCAGCAATTGTCCTTAGCAATTGAGAAATATTGTTATTGTGTTCCTCATTTTCCATGCCAGGTACTTCAACATTCAGATTGTTGCCATGATCATCCAGTAAACAATTTGATACAGGAATATTATCCTGAAACAAATAAAAGTTCCCATTAGAATAGATGATGGGGATAGTATCATATCAACTGATATGCTAGCTATACAAGAAATTGAAAATGTATTTGCCTGCAACTTTTCTTCTTTTTGTGGCAACGGAACTTTTCTTCTTTGTGGCATCACTCATTGTGCATGAAACTTTTTTCTTTTTCTTTTCCTTTTTTGTAGTAGATTCTCCATGAAATTTTGTATAATAGAAGATGAAAATTTTATCCAGCAATGTTGGATAATAAGTCTACATAGCTCAATGGATTCAATCTGAACCAGAAGAACTAAAGCCAAGCAAGCCATCTTGGAAATAAATTTTATCTCATGTGAAATTCATTAGGTAGAAATTTTTCGAGTTTCTCTTTGAGAAATAGATGACTGCAAATAAAGTAAATTACCTCAATAAAAGCTTTACTTTCTGGTAGTTCCGCTCTTATGACACCATATAGTTCATTCAAGCCCTCAAAAACCATATCCATATCTTTCAGGCTGTCAAATATTTTCTGGAAGCTATTACTCATGACAGCTGAGAGACTATCATCTCTCATTAGCATTAGCAGCTCATCAAGATTGCCCACAAGCTCTAGATTTCTCTTTTCTAAGCTCCCAGTGGTACCAGCTAACTCTTCCAGACATGCATTCAATTTCAAATTAAGAGTTGATATTTCCTGGTTAGACACCTTCTTTTCGTTCTCAAGCAAGGATACGTGGTCCTCAGCTTTTGATAATGCATCTTCTAATGATTTAACAGTCACTAAGGCATCATCGAGCTTCTTTGCTTGGGAAGTAGCTTCATCCTTTAGCTCTGTGAGCTCAGTCTCCAGATTAGCCTTTCCACTTTGTAAATCATTATTTTGTTCAGTTAACAGGGAAATGTTGTTTTCTAGCCCAGATATGGAATCTTCAAGTGATTTTATGGTTTCATATGCCTCTGATAATTTTCTAGTTTGAAGAGTGACTTCCTCTTTTGTTTTCTCTAGATCTGCCTGAAAAGAACCTCTACCAAATTCAGCTGCTTCTTTTTTCCTTGTGAGAACCGCAATATTGTTTTCAGCCAGGGACAAGTCATCTTCAAGCGCCTTCCTGATAGCAGAAGCCTCCGAGAAGTTACTAGATTGTGAAGTAGCTTCTTTAATTGCTTCCTGCAGCTCCTTTTCAACATTTGCCTTACTGAACTCTAATTCATTCTTTTCTTCACTTAGTTGAGAAATTTTTGTCTGAGACATCAACAATGAATCTTCAAGAGATCTGATGGTTTCTTGGGCTTCCTTAGTTGCTTCCTGCAGCTCCTTTTCAACATTTGTCTTACTGAACTGTAATTCATTCTTTTCTTCACTTAGTTGAGAAATTTTTGTCTGACTCATCAACAATGAATCTTCAAGAGATCTGATGGTTTCTTGGGCTTCCTTAGTTGCTTCCTGCAGCTCCTTTTCAACATTTGCCTTGCTGAACTCTAATTCATTCTTTTCTTCACTTAGTTGAGAAATTTTTGTCTGAGACTCTAACAATGCATCTTCAAGGGATCTGATGGTTACTTGGGCTTTCTTGGTTGCTTCCTCCAGCTCTTTTTCAACATTTGCCTTACTGACTTCTACTTCATTCTTTCCTTGGGTAAGTTGAGAAATGTTGCTCTGAGCTGCTGCCAATGCATCTTCAAGAGATCTGACGGTTACTTGGGTTTCCTCTAATTTACTTGCTTGACAATTGTAATCATCCTTCAGCTTTTCAACATCCAGGTTAGCAGATTCAAATGTAACTATCCTAGAATGGGCTTCTTCCAGCCTGCTAGCTAAGCTATCTGCTTCCTCTCGTACTTTAAGCAACTCTTGCTCGGCATGCTCCTTAGCATTTTGGCATTCGACAAGGTACCCAGCAAGCCATCCTACTTTCTCAACTGGCTCATTGAATACTGAATCTGTTGGAATGAGAATATTATCAATAGACTCAATCAGTCTCTCTAACAAGTTATTGCTTTCCTGTAAGAACTTTTCAAACTGGTCCCTTTGATGTTTCATGGCTGCAAGATCAGCCTCCAGTTTTGCAATGCCCTCTAATTGAGTAGACATAACATTTATCTGATCCCCACGTTCTGTGAGCGCTAATTGTTGCTGCTCCAGTTCAGTCTTTAGCTTCTCAATTTCTGAGTTCTTCTCCTCCACAAGATTTTTAAGGTTTTCACGATCTTGAACCAAGCCCTTCCCTTTTTTGACTGCCATGGATAACTTCTCTCGCAACAGAGCAGACTTCTCTTCCGACTTCTCCAGATCTTTATGCAGGGACTCCTTCTCCTCTTTTAATGCTGAAAGCTTTTCAGCCAAAATATTTAACCCGTTTGAAATATGTATGGTCTCTTGAGTTTTATTTAGCATCTCGTCTTCAACAACTCTCTCATAGAGCATGAACTCAAGATCTCTAACATATAAAAGACTTTGAATCCTTTCAAATAAATCGAAATCCACAAAAGAATTGTTAGGAATATCATTTTGCTCTTTCATCTTTTCAGGGAACCTGTCAATAATTAAGGCAGTGTCAGATGACAACAAAGCCTGAATATCCACCTCCATCCCTCGATCAATGGTATTAATACCAGAATGCTCTAGTAAAGACGATATAAGCTGTTCCCTCTCTAGTGAAATGCGCTGCTCTCTTTTAGCGATTTCATTGTAATCCAACATTAAACAATCCAACTCCATTTGGAGATACTCCTTCTCCTGCAATGATGTAGAAAGTGAAGCACTTAAGCGATCAATCTGAAGATTGGCCGCTTCCTTTGTTCTAATGATTTTGTCTTCAAGCTCTTCTGTTTTATATTTTGCTTGATGAAAGTGATCTCTCAGCCAAAGAATACAAGATTCAAAATCCGAACGTGAAACAGAATCTGGCAACTTGATCATAGATAAAGCATCTTTCAATTTGTTAAGTTCCAGCTCTTGTGTTTCACATTTATCTTCCAGCTCTTGGATATCCTGTTGTTCTTGGTAAAAATATTCTCTCAACCAATTAATCTTTGATTCAAGGTCAACAAACAAAACAGAATCCGGTAACTCAATCATAGACAAGGCTTCTTTCAATTTTTTGAGTTCCATGGAAACGTTTTGCAAAGCATTTCTTTCATCAACAAGCCACTTACATCTCTCCAAAAGATCATAATCTTGGACCTCCTCAGGAAGAGAGTTAGGAGAGAAAACTTCTTCAAATTTCATAAGAATTGCATTCCTTTGGGAGAGATTTTCCTGAAGCAACATCACTAAGTTTTTACCTTGTGCCAACTCATCCTTAGCTTGTTCAGCAGCTTCCAAGGCAAGCGTTTTCTCTTTCAATTCCTTCATACACTTCTCAAGCTCACTTGTTTTATCAGCCAGAGATTGCTTCAAGGAATCTCTATGCTGCACCAATGACTTTCCTTTTGTTACAGCTAAGCTAAGCTTTTCTTTCAAATTTGCACATCGCATCTTCTCTTGCTCAAGCTCAAGCTTCACACTGTCACGTTCAGGCCTAATCTCTTCTATCAATGTTTTGGTCCCCCTAAGCTGTTCCACTAGTTCCACATTTTCAACTTCCACATGGCTTAATTTTTCAGCCAAGTCCACTTCTTTCTGTTTGAACTTAACCAACTCATTACATGCTGCTATAACTACATTTTCTAACCCATCCTGCATGCTGAAATCCATGGATTCTAAACTGGAATCAGACAAACACTGCCTGAGCTGATTTATCTGAAAATGAAGTCGGTTATGCTTTTCAATTATCAGTGAAGTCATCCTCTCAACACGATCAATTTTCATATCAACAGAATTATCTAGGAAATCATCCTGCCCAATAACTGACGCAACTGAGCTCAGCATCCTTCCAATGACATCTTCAATGTGTTGATTTTTCTCATTTTGGATCCCCAAAGCCAAATCATGAGATACTGAAAGTTCAGATATCTTTTCATTGAGCCCAACAATCTGTTCATCTTTATTATAAAGAATAGAATGAAGTTCCTTTATAGTACCCTCCATCTGGGACCTTTCTTCCAATGCATTTTTAACAAGCATTGAGCAATCACTTATTAAGTCAAGCAGCAAGCTATTTGATACTGTATTATCTCCCTCTTCTCCACCATATTCTGGTTTATGTACATCCTCAACCAAACTGACACCATTTACTTGAAGGTGCCTCAGAGCTTTGAGCTGGTGATGGAGATCACCAAGTTGTCTCATGTATGTATCTCTTTCCTCCTGCCATAAGAAAGATATTCAGAAATAGATACGAATTGCATTGACGGATATCGAACCAATGAACCAGCAGAGAACTGACCTTGTATTCCCTAATTGCCATTTCTTTCTCCTCAACCGTCTTGTCCAGCAAAGTCTGGAGATGCCTCAGCTCATCAATCAACTCATGGTCTTTCTCTGTGCTCTCCAATTGACTGGACATGCTGTCTTGCCCATTGCTCCTTCCATTCCCCACATCTTTATGATTTGCAGTCACTGCAGGATCCCTACTCTCAGCATTCAGTTCATCTGGAGCATCAACAAACTCATCTTTTCCAGCATCTTCCCCAACTCTCCCATCATCGGCATCGTCCATTTGCTCATGCTCCATATTAGGCACCTAGGTGAAACACATACCTTCAGAATATTACTTCTCTCAACACTTAACACAAGCAATAAACACAAACAAATAGCAATCAAGACTACAAGCTATGAACTCAACACTAAGGAAATACACCGACACCGAAAAAAAAGAACCAGGATAAAGCAATCTCGACTAGTTCACTATGGCCACCTTTTCTTAAAATACTCGTGCAGCTTGTCAAGATACGATTGTTTAAAAAATATTAAAAGCAAAAAAAAAAAAAAAAAACTGATGGGAATTAACAGACACTCTAACATCTGCTTTCCGATCAAAAGCCCCATCTTTCGCTAAGAATCAGTAGAAGATCAACAAGTAGTACCGATACCAACAAAAAGGGACGAAAACCCCCATGGCAATTCAATTCAACAAACATTAATAATCAAAACCAGCATCATATACATCAATCTTAAATTCTCTTGACACACATAATTAAAACCATACATAGAATTTGAGAACAAAAAAAGACAAAAACTACTTATTTCTGAGATAATGATACTGTGTCCTGATCCAAAACGAAATATTTGCACTTACAAACCTGATTATTCACAAAATCCATGACCCGATTATTGGGTTGGCAGTTTTCTTCAATCCCATTTCCATATTCACCAGACATCTAATCCAATCAAATCATACAAAATCTAACCTAATAAAATAAAAAGAAATTAAAAAAGAATCCCCAAAAATGTGAAATTTATTAAAATAAGCCCTAAAGATTGGAGGTTGAAATGAGTGAGGAATTTTAGAAAAAGCTGATGGGAGTGGAATTAGCAGGGGATTTTAAGAGGGGAGATCTGAAATTAATGTGCAAGAGAAAATAGTCGAGTCCACGTGGTTATGGTGTTTTTCTTGTTTGGCATTAGATTGTGAATACTTTCTCTGCTCGGGGCTTGGCTGTGAATGTGAACTTCAATACAACACCATAGCCAAAAACTCACGTCAACGGTGAAAAACGCTCTTTGTCTTTGTCTCTCTTGACTTACGGCACGTGCGTTAGAGATGCTATCATTTGCATATAACGTCAACAGGTGTAGAATTCATAAAGAATTATGTAATTTATACTAACACGGTATCAACATTGCTTTTCCCAGTCCACGGCTTTCAAGTTCGCTGTTACCATTTTAGCTATCACTAGCTGCTTATGCATCCATTATATATATATATGGAATTTTTTTATTATCCTATCCATATTTTTTACGACATTAATCACATTCTATATTAGATCTTAACTATTAAACATGATTATGTTTCTAATGGTTTAGATTTTATTGGTAATATACTAAATGTCATATGGAAGGCAAAACTAATCCCGTAAAAAATATGGATAAAAGCATAGAAGTTCTTATATATTAGTTACGTGAAAAATTCTACGGAGTAATCATTTTTAAAATACAGTAAATTCTACGATATAATCATTTATTCAAGTCAATTGAATATAACACACCAATTCATAAATTGAATTGGAATTCTATTTTACTCTAATTTATATTATGTACAATTAGAATTAAATAGGGATTTTGACTAAATCTATTCATATGATAAACTATTGATTCAATTGAGGGATTGCTCGCCATAATTTTAAGAAGAATTGATAAGAACAAGGTTTAGAGAATAACTCCCAATAATGTTTATTTGTGTTGCCTTAGATGTTGTTAATAGCACACCAAGATGGTCATCCTAACTAACTAGCCAATACGTCATATTTTATGAAGCTAAATATGTTACGAACAATGGTGAAGTATGCCCTCGATCTTAGAGCATATGGAGTCCAATATCGACTAAGCCAAACCGTTAAGCCATAAATCTTAGCAGATTTTATATTAGAATATATAGTGGAAGAGGAAGCATTGGTTGTAGAAGTTAAACCAATGTGGATTCTTCATGTCAATGGCTCGTCTACTTGTGTATGCGTATATGTGTATGTGTATGAGTGGAAGGGGAGAGGAGGGGGTTTAGGTAGTAGGAGGGAGGAGTAGAATCGGATTAGTGTAGAGGTGCATTATGCACTCAAGTTTAGATTTCCATCTAGTGATAATAAAACCGAATAAGAAGCACTCATAGCAATTGTCCAACAAGTCAAAGGAGAATATGCAGCCAAAGACAAGGGATTGACTAAGTAACTTGAGGTCATATAAGTGTTGGATTAGATTCCCTTCTTAGGGTATTACTAAGATTTCTCGAGGTGGAAAGTTCAAAGGTAGATAACCTCTCAAAATTAGCCTTAACTAGTCTCTTTGAACTAGACTTCATTGAGTATTTGCTAAACAAAGCATTTGATAAGCCTTATCAACAATGCTTAGAGATAAAACTTGCACCAATCAAATCATGCTGGATGGATCCCTATGTTGCTTACCTAAACTATAGCACTATCTCACAAGATAGGAAGGAGATAGAGAAGTTAATGTACAAAGCAACTCAATACACTCGAATGGATGACAAGTTATACTGATGATGTTGCATCCTACCTTACTTAAGATGCCTAGGCATGGAGGAAGTACGACATGTTCTAAAAGAGATGCATGTTGGAGTTTGTGATAATTGCATTAATAGCTATACCCTTTATGTCAAAGCTTTTTGTCTTTGTTATTACTAACCAACTATGAAAATAAATGCGAAGGAAATGGTGCAAAGGTGTGTTCAATGCTAAAAGCATGCGCTCATAGGTCAAATGCCTGAGGAATAATCTTCTGCCCATCACTAATCCCTTGTCATTTGCCTAATGCAAATCAACATCTTAGGTCCTTTTCCCTAAAGCAACTAACTAGCATCAATACATTATGTTGACTACTTCATTAAATGAGTAATTAAGGCCATAAACAAGATGACATAGAAGAGTCTTTAGGCTTTCATTTGAAAGTTTGTTATGTATAGATTTGGTAACTTGTATGCCTTGATCACGGATGATAAGACTCATTTTGATAACACTAAGTTTAGAGACTTTTGCTCAAAAAAGGTTATGAAAATGCAGTACACTTTAGTAGCATACTACCAGTGTAATAGGCTGGTAGATGTTGTCAATGGGATGATTCTAAATAGTCTTAAGAAGATAATAGACCATGCCAAAGGTAAATGTAAGCCCCCCAACCAGCTATTTGAGGTTCCGATCAGTTGAAAAATCCGATCGAGCTTAAATTATAAAGTAAAGTTAGAAATATTAGTAAAATGACTCTATAAGTTCAAATTTAAGAAAATGAGAAATAAAATAAAAAAATATAAAAATTCCAAATTTTAAGTATATAATTCATTATTTATCGAAAATACATAAAATGCATAAAATACATTCCGATAATTAACAAATCGTTAAAGATAAATTATATATATACTAAAAATTATAAAATGACTTAAATAATATTTAGGAATATTTATTTGTACTATATATGAATTTACATGTAGGTAGAAATACACGTAATTACTTAAAATACACGAAATGTGCTAAAATAATAATAAAAAATTAAAGAAAATTCATAATTAATTAAGGAAAAATCAAGAAAAATGGGAAAAAAAATCCAGAATTGAGGCATGGCAATAAACAAAATCAACAAATTAAAATGCAACAAATAGAAAGTGGAAAAAAGAAGAGATAAGGCAATTGTCTTGTCTTATTAATACACAATAATTTTCCTAATACTCTATAAATAGCAAAAAAAATTTAGAAACCCATTTGGTCAGTTTAGAGAGTGAGAAAAATAGAGAAAGGTGAAATTGAGAGTAAATTAGGGATTTAGAAAAAATCACAAAAAATCTGTACAATTGGGGCTTTTAAGGAGAACCTAAACTCGACGAGCAGTTGGGAGTGAATGGCCACAACCACCATACAGTGGTGGCAGCGCTCAGGTGGGCTAACACACCCATGGCCACCGACGGTGGCCAGAAATACCCAAACCGGTGAATTCGATTTCCAGCTCGATTTTGTTTAATTTTGTAAAAATATTAAATATTCTTAGAAAATCATGAAACTTATTATTTTGAAATATTTTTATATTTAGTTTTTAGGAAAAATATTATTTTGATGAAAATATGTCTCGTGATATATGATCCTTAAAAAATCATGCAAAACCGAACATATTTCGATTTAGAAATAAATAACCTTAGGAGTGTAATTTTGAGCCCAAAATTTATGTGTAAACTACTTAGATGATATAAAACAGTACTATGAAGCCTGTTTTCAAAAATTAATTTTTGAAAATTTTAAATAATTTTTAGTAATTAAGATGTTGAAATCTGATGAAGTATAATACTTGCAACATTTAGGGTGTTATTTAGGGTGTTAGATGTAATTATTAGGCTAATTATGTAGTAAATAAGTAGTAGGGAAAATAGTAGGGAAAATAGTAAATTTTAAGTTAATTTTGTAAATTAGGGTAATTAGGTGTAAAATATGATTTAGGATGAATTTGGAAATTTTGAAATGATAATTGATGTTGAGAGATGGTAATTAGAGTGATAGAAATATTAGATGTGTATTATATACATAATAGGTGATAATACATAATATGTAATTATTGGAAATATAATAAATAGAACATATTAAAATAAAAATTTACATTATATAAATAATAGGGATATATAATAAATCTGATAGAAATCTTGAATTTATGTAATTATATGAAAAATGTAAAAATTTCTCACATCAAGAGTAAATTTGATACACTAATAAGAATTTAAGTGTACCAGGTAAATAAAATACTGACTAGAGGTAATTATGGTATTTAAGATATCTGGAAGTAATGTGATTAATTTCACATTATGAGTTGAAACGAGTTTATAAGGTTTGGGTATAAAATAGTACTTACAAATCGAATTGGAACCTAATTTAAAAAAAATCGATGTGGAAACTGAACTCGAACCTAGCCCCAAACCCAGAATAATTGTAAAAGATTTAAGAACGTAGATAACTGAACATATTAAATTCTAAACAAAAGATAACAATAAGCGTTATAGGATAAAACCAACTTATAATAGTTATATGAAAAACTGAAACCACGTTTGTGTTATAGGGATAATCGGCGATGGCTTGAGCGAGTCAGATCTCGAGTAAGTGAATGAGGAGTCGAGGTAAGTTAGGATTAATACATTACTGTATTTTGAAGGCTTGAGATTATACTTGGTTGTACTTGTTAGATAGTTGGTTGTGTGCATGTACTTGATTATGAGTGATGCTATGATTCTGTTTGTTGTTCTAGCTTGTATTGTATGATTTGTATGAAATGATTGATCACCTTAAATTGAACCTAATCAAATATATGACATGTAATCATAATCGGACCTGCATGGCAACCAATTAAGGGAAAGCTAGGATTTTCCAATCAAATACCGACCCCTTCGAAAAAGATAGCACAGGATTGCATAATGGTCCCTTCTTCATCCTTGGTCAAACTCAGTAACAAGAGAAGAGGTCATGGCGAGGGTGAAGTCAATGGTTCGAAGGTAGTCGCGGGAGGAGCAGTGTCTCCATTGTATAAGCGTGGGTTTGGTCGTAAGTTGTTGCATTAACAGCAACTCTTCAACCCGGATTAGAGCGGCGCACAATTTCTCTAATCTCACGACGGGCCGGACAACATCGTACGATGACATTTACTTGAACATGCATTGTACTTAATAAGTTGATTAATAACCTTGTTATGTTTATGGTATGGTTTTAAGTCCTCCATCCTAACTTACTGAGTTGTAGTTGCTCATATCCCTATAGACGTCGTGTAGGTGCTAACTAAGAAGCGGCTTATAACTATTCTGAAGCTAGCAACTGTTGGATCCTGGAGAGTGAGGAAAACATTTAAAGAACAAACATATATTTTTAAGGTCTAAGCTTTTATTTTATAATTTTTCATTTCTGAATAATGTAATAACTAGAAAATATATTATGGTAAAATGTTGTAAACATTAATTATAATAACTAAACTATAGTGTATATATATATATTTTTCACTTTCTTAGGTAAATGATTTATTTAAATTACAAATTATTTATTTCAAAGCGGGTTAGTCGTGGACGCCTTGTATAGATCAAGTCTAGAATAGCGGTTGTAAGGCCAACTTCTATCTTAGAATAGTTTGCATAGCGGGGCTGTTATGACTCTATCACTTTGAGGCGTAATAGTAAATGGGTAAAGATGCTCCTATTCATCTTATGGGGGTACCATACTACACATAGAAAGGCAATGAGAGAAACCTCCTTCAACCTTGCCTTTCGCTTGGTAATGGTCTTATAATTAAACTCGAGCTTCAAAACGTTTGTACCTAAGCTCTAAATCCCAACCTTTTGTTAATGAATGCCTAACCTTGTTAGAGGTGAATAGGTATTAAATTAGCCCATTTTTTGGGTAGATAAATAGTCTCTACCTTATGAATGAGACAACCTAGCCTTTTTAGGATACTCTGGTAGATAACTTCGAATTGGCAAAGTAAGATATCCCATTAATCAAACTTAGTTTGAACATCCAAGGAGCTATTGACAAGGAGAAGGGTCCTTAGTTCCTATGCCCTTAGGAGGAGCACAATTAAGCTTAGCTCCAATCAATAAATCCCATACATGCATTATAATTGTAGGCATAAATGAACACAAATGCTATAATAAGAATAGGGGAAGGAAAAAAGATTGAACAATATTTATTTAAGAAGCCATGTACATCATTTGGGGTCAAAATTCTGATTACACATATAAAAGAAAGAAAGGGGATTACAAGGAGGTTTCTACAAAATAAGGTCATTATAAGAAGATCACCAACAACTTTAGGCACTTGGTTAGCTTTAGGATTCAAATCAAGATTCTTTAACCCTAGCTCTTTTAGGGGCTTCAGGTCCTTAGGGGGATCAAAGCCAAAAAAATGAGATTCTCTTTAACTTTCTCAACTGAGACTTCCCCTTCCAATGTCTCGTTCTCAAACCCTTTGCTAATGTCCTTTTGCTGAGGGGAATAGGAACCCTCAAGAAGAGCATCTATAAAATCTAGGAAATTGAGTCGAAGGTCAAGATAGTGTGCTACGACCAGCTTCCTCGCTTCTGGTATACCATTGAACAAGACCTCCCCTTTGAAGTTCAATTTAGTCCTTGCTCTCCATTATCTTGTTAGATAGGTATGTTTACCTAATTCATTGCTGAGGTTCTTTTCTTCCCCCTTTTCTTAGTTTATAATAATAATAATAATAGGGAAAAGGAATTAAATATTGCAAAAAATAAAAAATTACAAAAATACAGCTTTGGGAAAAATATTCCCAAAAATATGGTAAATGAAAAAGCCGAATTAGTATTATATTAAATTTGCCTTTCTAAAAGCTGAATTTAGAGGCATTGTAATAGAATCAGCTTTTGGCCCTAAAATCACAAAATCATTCATTTTCCTTTAGTTGCACATATTCTTCTTCTCTAAACTCTAATCCTAATGCACAACTCTTCAATCCTCTCATTTGGGTGATTTTTTGCAGAAACCAAGGTCAAAAATCACAATCCCATCACTATATATTACTCTAGTATTCGATTTTATGGATTTTACAAAGAAATACACAGGTTTCTTGTATTTTCTCTCTCTAGAACCATTTGTGCAATTCAAGGTATTTTTCTCTTCAATTCATCTTTTCTTATAGTACATTATGTGTTACTAGTGATTGGATATGTTGTTTTATTAATATATATAATGTTATATGGTAGTTTATATATATATATATATGTAACATAGATATAATTTATAATTAGTACGTGTGTGTGTATGTTGGGGGTAAGGGTAGGGTAGGTTATGTTTGTAGGTGTAATTAGAATGTATATGTATATTGTATTTGTTATTTGTTTAAATGTATAATTTAATATAAATGTGTAATTAGATTGACGAATTGTATGCAATGTATCATATAAATTAGTTCAACAAATTGTAAAAACTTTGTCAAGCTAGCTGAATAACTTTTTAAAAAATGTGTTTTATGTATAATTAATTTAAGCTAGTTAGATAACTTATAAAAGAAAGTGTTATTTGGATAATTAGTTTAAGCTAATTGGATAATTTATAAAAAAAAAAGTGTTATACATACAATTAGTTGTTCTTAGAACTTGTAGACATTACATGAAATGAACCTAAGATATACTAAGGTGGTTATTAATGAATAGTAATTAGCAATTGAACATTAGCTACATGGTTCATTGAAAAGCCATCTTCAACGATGGTTTAATGCTAATGTAGACTTGTTTACAAATAATTGTTTGATGTAGATAAGTTTGAAAATGAGTGAAGTACGAGTGATTTGCTATACAAATGGTCACATTATGGAAGAGGAGAATGGGTTTTGTTATGATAGGCGATTGGTGACAGTAGTTGGAGTTCCATATGGGGCAAGTTATTAACAGTTGGTAAGCATCATTTGCAGTCGTATTTAGGTTAAGTTGATCCATTGGTATCTTATTGCTGTAGCTAGTAGGGATTATTTCTATATTGTACCAGTAAATGATCACTATGATGTTCAACAAATGTTGGCATCATGCTAGGGATGTGGTGGGGGTTAGTAGGTCTACTGAGCTGTATATTGAGATCCATGAAGTTAATTTTTATGTTGTTACTATTGAGTACAATGTACTATAGGAGAATAATATTGATTGCCAAGTTGACACTTAAGTGTAGATATCCCAATCTATCCTAACAAATCAAGATGTAGGTGGGAATCAAGACCTTCTCGATCTTGATGTTGTTCCTATGAATGAAGGTAATGAGGAGACAAATATTGAAAACAATATAACATGTGAAGAAGTATTAAAGGACAAAGATGATATAGATTTAGATGATGGTAATAAAAGAGGGGAAGATTGGCTTCAAATGTTAGATGAGCCACTTAAGTCAAGTACAAGGAATGATTAGTTAAGTAGATTCCTAAGTAATGTAGATGCAGACAAGAGTTCAAAACCCATGCCATACTATACTGTTAGTATAAATAATAGATATGATTTGTCCGAAAATAGCATGAACGATTAGAGCTTTAGCAATGAATTCAAAATAGATCTGTGGTTTCTGAAAAAGGAGTACTTGCAATATGCAGTGAAAATGTACCATGTAATGAACCACCATAACTATGTTCTAGTAGAGTCAAAGTTGAAACTGTAGTCTGTTAAATGTGCTGATAGCAATAAAGGTTGTAAATGGAGGCTTCGGGCATATTATAAAAAGTAAGTTGGTTATTTTGTGATTACTCGGTTTAAAGGTCCACGTACTTGTGTTAACCCTACAGTTAGCTAAGACCATTCATAGTTAAACTCGACCACATTATCTCGATGTATTATTGTGAAGGTACAAGAATTCTCAAATGTTAAGATAAAACATCTACAAGCAATAACCTATAAGCAATTTAGATATACTGTACACCTTAAGAAAGTTCGAGAAGCCAAGCATAAGGTAATTGAATAGGTTTATGGGAAGTGAGAGGAGTCCTATCAAGTGTCCCCGAAACTGATGTATGCCGTGCAAGAAGCAAATCTGCGTATGATGGTTGAGTGGAAGTGGATAGAAAATGACACTCTAGGCCAGGTGTTTTTTCGATAGGGTGTTCTAGGCCTTCGCACCATGCATTGAAGTATTTTTCCATTATAGGTATGATAATGTACTCTGCTTGATTTATAATACAACTAATAGTTCCATGTATAAGATCTTTGTCTAATAGTCGATTTCCTTTCTCCAGGCCTGTCATCACAATTGATAGAACTTTTTTGTACTAAAAGTTTAAACACAAGGTTCTCATCACAATTGGGGTAGACAGAGCAAACCATATCGTACCATTAGGGTTTGCACTAATATATGAGGAATACCAAGATAGTTGGGGGTGGTTTTGGAAGTACGTATTGACATATGTCATAAAGGATTGTATAGACATGTGCTTAATATCGGACTGTCGTATTGGCATAAAGTCTATTGTAGAAGGTAATGGAATTGTAAGCTTCGTACTCTAATAATTAGGTTCCAGATATTTAGTTTTAAGGTATTTAGAAATGTGGAAAGGTTAAATTAACATATTATGATTGGAAAAAAAAAAAGTGAGATCTTAAGCTCTGAGCAACTAGTTAGATTTCAGATCAACATAGCACATAAACTAGAGTATTTGTGAAAGTTCTTCAATTAAGCTCGGAATTTGTGATGGGGTCATAAAAATTAGCCAATGTAACCACATATAGTTTGTTTAGCAAAATGAAAATTATAGAGGCTTTAATCTAACAAAATGTAAAATTAATAGGCATCTCTTATTTTGAGAGTATTACTCGTTATTTATTGAAAACTTAAGATTCGAGGTCCAAGATATAATAATATTTTGAAAATAAGCTAATTATCTTATAAAGTTAGGAGTATGTCCCGATTGATATCCAAAGTGCATGAGGGTTCGCTATATACGTATGGTATTTAATAAATATACATATATGTTATTATAATGATCAACTATGGATAAAATTTGGTTAAGGAAAGCTCTATCTATATATATAGTAGCAAGTGTGGCAATGGACTTGAAACAAAAAACAACAACTACAAAAGATACGTCCAGATAAATATTAAGTTGTATCGCACATAGTTGAATTACCATAGTGTGCTTAGGGTTATATATTAATAATGATCACAAAAGCAATTTACCGGGAACATCAAACAAATGGATTGTCATAGCATGCATATACACATTTTATAATAGATATCTAACATAGGAATTGTAAATTGGCATTAGCTTTGTAAATCGGCATTAGCTTTGCTTGGCTCTTATGATGAATCATGATATATGATGTATGTACAGGATAAGGGCTTAAGAAATTTAAACAACCAACAATTATGAGGGTTGAAGATATCTTCCCACATGATAATGTTATGTGTTGCTTTATGTCTATTAGACCATGTGAAAAATGGAAACACGTAGAGAATCATCACAATGCTAGTAATTAAAAAAAGAATTAGCTAATATAAATATTATATTCAGATTATGAATTAGCTCTACAAAATGGAGCAAGATTTAACCACTTGTGGTGGATAGACACCTGTAGACCATAAATATTGGTGGCATAATTAGAATATAACAACACAATATCCATCATGGCTTCTCTATTGGACCAATAAAAATACGAACACCAACATGTGAATTAATATGGAACACCAACAAGAGGATCAAAGAAAAAGAAAATGAAATTGCAAGTTGGAAAAAAAAAAAAAAAAAACCTCCATTCTGTTTTCGAGTAGCTAAGCAATATTAGGGAATAGACGCCAAATATTGGACTAGAGGTATGGCAAAGTGCGGGCTAAAACCTTGATCCTTTGATAAGCTAACTCCATGTGGTTTTGATGAAATAAAGGAAGACTGCGTCTATTCCATTATTAAGAAAGTCAACAAGGAAGGGTTGTATAGAAGAGATCTATAATTCCAGGTAAGTGAGTTTCTCAAGTTAGGATATAGCGGTTATAATTTGAATGATATTCCAATACAATAACATAATATGTTATAGTAATTTAGCTAGCTATTGTATGGTTTAGTAATTTATTTACTATGAACAAATGATTATAGCTTATTATTATATATATCAGTTGTACGTTAGAATGTGGAATATTTTTTTTTATGTGTATGGAAATGTTATGGAGGCATCATGCAATGTTATTTTGACAAAATATTAGGAGGGAACATTAAGTTATTGAAGGAAATTATGAACAAGACTAAATTGCATGTTATAGCAGTCTGATGGTAAATTTTCTTAGAGTATTTTGGCAATGTGTAGCAAAGCATATCAAATTCTGTGTATAAAATTAGTTGATTTAAGTTGCAATGGCGAAACCGTAATTTTATTCTATTAAGCACCTTTGTTATTTTGACTACATAAAAGGGTAAATCAATTTTCAATTATATCCTTTAAAAGTTGTCTTTTGAAATAAAACACGTATTATGTATCATCAAATTCATACGAACCAAACGATACTAGTTTTGTTAAAAAAATTAGATAATTTTAGATAATAAAATAGGTATTTTTCTAATATTATGGAAACTATCGTCTTATAATGATCTTTTTGTAATGGAAACGTAAACTTGACTAGTTAAATGTACGTTTCCATACAACAAACAATATATTTTAGGTAATACTATAACTACGTATATTATCAATGTTTAGTAACTTAATATAACATAAATAACAAAGCTATTATAAAACTATACTCAATCCTATGGGAATAATAATATAACTCCAATATATATATATATTTATGTATATAACTTAATATAAATAATAGATAAAACCCTAACATTTTTTTACATATTATGAAAACTAAAGTTGGGTTTTGGTATACATATAGGATCTTCTAATGAGCAGAACATCAATGGTATGGATCTTCTGCAATAAGCGTCAATACAAGTAAGTGAGATCAATACTTCATAGCATTTTAGGGTATTATTTTGTAATATTTGGAGACTTTGATATGTATTGGCTTGTGATTGTAGTTAACTGTTTATACGTATGCAACACTTGTGATTAGGTTTCGATTTACTGTAATAGGAGCTAAGCTTTATGTTATGGTTGTTTTGTGAATATTATTAAGTTTGAATTATTTAAGCTTGATTAGTCACCCTAAAAAAATGAATTAACTCACACTCGACTTAACATTTAACCCAATACTTATTACAACCCACTAGGGGTAGTGATTAGGATTCTCAAGCTAAACACAGACTCTTTTCAATAAGGATAGTTGAAGTGATCATTTCCTCATCCTTATCAAACTAAGTGACAAGAGAGGAGGTCACGATAAGGTTGGGAGCCGTGGTTCGGAGGTGGTCATGGGAGGAGAGTGTTCTCTATTGCATAAGCCCTGATTTAATCTCGATTGACGAGTACATGACATCAATCTTCCCAACCCAAATTAAAGTGAGCGTAATTTCTCTAATCTCACAATAGATCGGATAACGTCGTGCGATGATATTTGCTTATACATGCATTACATTTAACCAACTTGGGCAAAAAGCCTACTTGTGATATACTAAATATATATTTCTATCTGTGCCCCACTTATTGAGTAAATTATCACTTATTCCGTTATAGTTTGTTTTGCAGGTTTTGAATTAATTACAAGCACTTATCCAAAATCAGAACATCACCAAACTGGGACGGAGAGTAAGGTATAATAAGAAATGGTTGGTTCTTGTCTTTAGTATTAACTTTTTTAACTTTTAAGGAAACTACACAAGATTCCTTAATAGGCTTGGTAGTTTTCAGTATTCTAGTTTGTATATGAAATAAAAGGTACTTGTGAGATTTACTACCACTCTTTGTAAAGTCAAATTATAAATTTATTTTAAATGATCTTTCTATAGGTTTGTAACAAACAGGTATTAAATTGGATGTTTCAAAGGGATAGAGTCGAGTACGCTTAGTATAAATTAGGCCTAAGATAGTAATTATAAGGACAGTTTCTATCTTAAGATGACTTATATAATGAGATTATTGCGACTCTACCTTTTCAGGGTGTGACAGCTACTAATCATAAAGGACCCAAACTTGCATGGGTACCAAAAAAGTAATTACACGTTTTTGTAGGAACTTCAAGTAAGAACAACTTAAGAAACTCAAATGAAGAATACTCAAAAAAAGTTTGGCATGCCTCCAATAGGGTATTTGATTTAAGAAATTCATTCAAGTAGTGTCTATAGAATGACTAACATATTTTGTGTGTACTTAAAATTCTTTATATTTATTAAGCTTTCATGTGTATATTTTTGCTATATCTTGGTCTTCATGTCAAATATGTGTTCACGGGTGTTTAATTATGCTAATATCTCATGCTTAAATAGTTGATTTGATGTATTTATAAAACTATATAAATTTGACTTCTTCTCAACTATATTTAAGCTTTCATGAGCATTTAGGAACTCACTAAGCGTTTTTGCAATTAATTGTTTTCTAAGCCATGTTTATACTCTTGCTATGTTTGTACTCTCATAATACGCATTTAAATCTTACTTGGAACAGATAATTACAAATATCATACATTTTGTGCACATTTGAAGTTACTTATGTATATTTAGGAAAATATGCACATAATTTTGCCATGCCTTAATTTTCATGCTCAAAATCAGTTCCCGCATGTTTAATTTTGTCCATAGATTATGGTTAAATGATTGATTTGTTTTTTTTTTTTTTTGTAAATTTGAATCCATTAGACCTAAATTAGGTTTTTATTGATGTTTAGGAAGTCACATAATCATTTTGCTCATTTGTATGCTATATGTCTTAATCATGCTTTCTTTGTGCCTATGATACTATTGAAACATGCTTGAAGTACTAACTTATAATGAACTTAACTTAGTGTGCATATGTATCATTAAGCTCAATTTATGCTCAAAGTAATTGATTATGATGATCTCAAGCAATGAATTTCGAATTAAATGTCTTTTCCTTCATATCAAATGGCTTATAACATAATATTAGGTCTTACGAACATGCTCATATAGGCTTTTTGTATAAATTTCATTGTTTGATATGTTTTGTATACAATTAAATTCATACTTACTTATTGAAGTTACGAACATGCTCATATAGGCTTTTTGTAAATTGTTTGATATGTTTTGTATACAATTAAACTCATTATTACTTATTGAAGTTCTATTGTGTACATTCTTCTCATTTGATGATTTTCAAGTTCAATGAAGGCTCTTACATGCTTATTTTGACTTATAAGTTGTGTTTAAATGATTAAATTTACTTCATTGTGAATTGATGTGTTTTTAACTCCCTTAAACCTCTAAAAACTAAGCTAAAGCTAGACATTTAGAACATCCTATTTTAATCTAGCCTAAAATGCAAATTTATATCATCAAACATGTTTCATTTGAGCTTATATAATCTGTTGGAATAAGATTTGTTTGAATGTTGTGAAGATTCCATGAGTTAAGCGAAAATTTCAAGTGGCAAGTGCAATTTGTATGCAACCATGTGAACGGTTCGATCATACTATCTAGACGGTTGCTGCAGAATTGGCACTACTAATATGTTTTTTGTTTGTATATGGACTTGAACTCCAGCCATCCTTTGTTCTGTTATATAGCATGTATATGTTGCCTATTGGTCCTTAGGGCCATTTCTAGTTATCCCTCTTTGATTATGTAATGACTTTAGATTTTGGCCTATCGGCCTTTTATTAGTATACTTATCTATGTTTATGTTATCTCTTATGCTCATTACAATAAAAAATTGGCTGCTATGTTAAAAATTATTGTGCATTGTATTGCTTGCTTATAATGGCTATTGAATTATGTTCTTTTAAAGGTAGCATATCTTAAGGCTTGAGTCAAAGTTATGCTGGAATTTTGACTTACTTTTCTCTTCCTCTTTACCATTTAGAATCTCATCTTTTTGATAAAGCCAAAGGAGGAGAAAAATTCAAGTGACCTAATTGTTTTTATCTAAGTTTAATGAAAATGAGATCATAAAATTGACGAGATTGGTTTGTTAATAAGTATCAAATTGAAACATAAAGTTAAATTAGTTATCTTCTAAAATGAAGATTAAACACTTTCAACTTGCTCTTATATTGACTCTCCCATAAGCATTCTTAAAGGAAATCTTTTATTCATTAAGGTTGAGTGTTAAGTTGAGAGGAAGTATCATATTTAGGGAGAGTTTGTTTTGTAAAGCTTTGTTCTCATCAAAAAGGGAGAGATTGTTGAACTAATAAATTCTTGTATGTGATTTTGATGAGAACAAAACTATGCAAGTTATGTTAAATTAATCACTGATTATGAAACTATTTGCAAATTTTATAAAAACATGGTTAATTTAATAAAGGACTTGAATTATCTTGATAACACTATATTTTGCATGATATCTTCGTAATATAACTTGATTAGATTGACTTTGAAATTCTTAAAAGAAGTAAAACGAAACAGAACTACTTACTGCACTTAGTGTATGTTGTTTAGCTATTCTAGTGTGAACTATCCAGTTAGTTATCCTTGGGTTGTTCGACTGGTTGCTATAAGTCAATAAAGTTTGTTTAATTGTGCGATTGATTATTCTTAGACCGTCTAATTGGTTGCTATAAGTTAGTAGGCTATGTTAGATCATATGATTGTTCGAATGAAGACTGTTCAATTGGTAATCCCATTTGAACAAATTGTTCAACTAGTCTCACTTAAACTGTTTGATTGGTCCACATAAAAAAGAGCCGTTATAAAGTATTAAATGTAGAGAGAAGTGGACTGATGGTTGGATTTTCTTGAAAGGCTATAAATACAAGTTGATGAGTAATTAAAGGATAAGAAATAGAGTTGAAAATCTGCAATTATTCCTTTTGTTCACTTGCTCTTTGTCTTGTCTACTTAATTTACCAAATTATTTGCAAACTCTAGTATAATGCAATGTGATTTATACTTGAAAGAACTTTGAAAGAGTGCACTATACTTAAGATTGAGATTGTGATTTGTGTTGAAAGGTATTGTGATTGAGAATCTTATAAAATTAAGATTGGGTGAATTATGAGTATGAAACTTTTATAATCAAGTTTGTGTATGTATAACTCTAGGAGCTTGGATTGAGAAATTAATAAAGTGGTGTAAAGTTCTCAGTTGGAGGCATCGTGTGTCCATGGAGAGTAAGGGGTAGTCCAAACTCTACGTTAAATCAGAGCTTGATTTTCTCTATCCTTTCCTCTTTTATTTTCTATACGTATTATTGTTTTATCATTATCTTGATTATACTCATTATTACTTTATTATTTCGATATTGCATTCATTTAATTGCTTAAATCAATAAATTGGTATTAAAGTAAAATTTGAGCATTGAAATGAATTCACAACACCATCCCCACCTACATTACCCCCTTCCCTCTCTTGAGTTCTTGGTGAAGTATTTCTCTGATTGAGTTAATCCTTTAATGTTCTATTTTTGGCATACGGATTTTAGTGATTGGCTACCACAAATGACATGTGAGGATATCCTTATTGATCAGCCGGAGGTTAATAGGATTGCCCAACAGTTTCAGGGCATCACCTTCTAAAAGCTAGATGATGCATCGATGCCAAGCTTTTATGCCAAGGATGATGACTCTCCTCTAGAGAATATGCCCTGAGGAGGACCTTAGCGAGGACGCGGTCATGGTCGAGGCTGTAGACATGGTAGAGTACACCGTGGGTAGGCACAACTGTATCTTTTTTAGAAACCTTGTAGGCAATAGTTGAGATTAAGGATTGATTTTTCCCCATTTATCTTAACTTCAATTTTTCCACCCCCGATGTGGCGGCTCCTCATTTTTGGAAAATATATTTTTTTAAAAAAAAGAAATTTTCCTCAATTCTTAGGTTGAGGAAATTATGTTGATGGGATGGGCTTAACATAAGTCAAAATTAAGAAAAAAGATTAAAGATCTTTAGGCTCGGTAAAAGAAAAAGGAAATATTTATTGAGGATTCAAGGAAATGTAAGTAAATATTTAGGATTAAATGCGTACTTATCTCATTGCTTATTAATGGTAAGACTTCACCCAAGCGCATGCCACAATATGATCTGCAAAAGAAGTGAATCAAGTTGAATAGTCAAACTTGATTTAAAATATTACTAGCAAATGCACATTGGAGGTGCAAATGCAAAAATCAAATAAAATAGTTTAATACAATTTATAATATATTACAAAGTAGCATATTAAGTTGTTGCAAAAAAAAAAATAATAAATAAATAAATAAACCAATGTAGAAAAACAATAATTTTGTTCAATCACAACGGGACAAGTGATGCTTATAGATGGAATCACATAATAACATTAGCAATTAATATCAATTTGAATGAACATGTTATATTATACATTGAGAGAAGAAAATGAAATAAAATTACTTCTTATATCATATAATGATTTTGATTTTTGCCAGTTCGTTTAGGTTTGATTTCTTAGAAAATATTTAATTTCTTTTGATTGAACTATCAAAGTTCGAAACCGATTCAAATTTAATAAAACGTAACATCCAATTCTACCCGATTTGAGCTAGAATATCATACTCGTGAGTACATCAAGAAAATAAATTAAGTCTGACTAAATACGCTATTCAAGTGGTTTAAATTCATGCCTGTTGTCAACCATACGTGAATGAAACTCAAGAAAGTTCCAAGTTGAGGAGAGAAAGGTGTTAAAAATACTCACTTATAAGTAGATTTAAGCATTTATGTCGATATAAGATACTACAAGCATTTTATGGTATAGAAATTCTTTTAACCAGTAAAGTAAATCCGAATTCTAAATGAAAGAGGCACGTAATCTGTGTTAAAAGTTATGTCAAGTTTTATATGGATCAGTTATGAGTTACGTTAAAAACAATTATATTTTCAAACTCTATTTAACTCTTTTTCCAATGCTTGGTTGTATTTATAGAGTATATTTTTGTAAATAAGATTTTTAGCAACATACATTAATAAGGGTGTTGACCATTATAGGATGAAATAAACACGCAAAGTGTGCAATCAAAGTTTCAATTTATTACACACTTTTACTTCATCTTGTTATTTATTGCTTCTTCTACTATTGCTATTATTACTATTATTATTGTTATTATTATTTGCCAACCATTGCTTATTATTTGAAATGATGTCGTTACGCATGCATCAGGTGTCCATATTTACAAGTTTGTTTTCTCTTCTTTTCTTTTCTTTTTTTTTTCCGTACTAGTCTTGCAAAACCAAAAATGGAAATCAGTGGGTAGTTTACAACTGCGTTTTGTCCTCTGGTGATCAAATCAAACTATTTAGTTGGGATAACTGGATGCCTCTAAGATAACGGGCAAAAAACAAACCATATGATTTTAAATTCGAGCATAACATAACAGATCGAATTGCCAGTTTCCATATATTCCATATATTATAAGTAATGTTCTCTCATCAAAATACAAACGATATCTCGTACCATAATATTTGTACTTGAAAATAAAGGAGAACAAATGTGATATATGGTAAAATTGGAAGCTACCATGAGAGATAAAAACCTTTTCAATTTCTACAAATTTAGTGATCTTTCTTAAAGCAAGAAAAACCTAATGTATAAGAAAGCACAAACTACCAAAATAAAGATATTTTAGGAGATTTACTCTTAAATTGCTAGTAAGAAAACCAACATACTTTAACTTGAAGAGCGATTGAAGGAAAATATAGATAAAAAGTTCATATTTGAGAGTGTAACATTAAAACCGGTCTTTTACGCTTTAATATTTTAGATACCGTTTTGCTTCAAATCTCCGCATCTTAGGTTAGATAAATAATTTTCGTTATTAGGACTTGAAAAAAAAAAATAATAATAATAAATAAAAAAAAAAAAAACACAATGTTAGTAGCACTCAACTTCTAAAGAAAAGAAAAATAGGAATCAAACGTTTTCCAAAATGAGAGGATGACAAGTGAGAGACATTTAGGACAATGTCCTCTCCTGTGTCATCTCTATAATATAGGATAAGAGTCCATATGTATTTGCATTGTCCATTGAATGGTTTTTGAAGTTTCTCTGGCCAATACAACATGGACGATCACCTCTTTTCCACTACGACCAGAAGAGACCTACAATGGTGGGCTTTCACATATGCTGTGTTCCTCATGTTTTCCTATAAAAAGGGGAATAAAATTCCAAGTGAAAATAACTTGTAACAACCAACATTGTCAAATCTTTCTACAAAATGGCGACCTTCTTCTTCTACGTTGTTCTCATCATCCTGATAATACAGGGCTTTCATTCTGTTTCTGCACACAATAAAACCACTCATGGGCACCATAGAAGTTCTTGTTCTAATTCAAGTCATGTTGACCATGAAAGTTCCAGCTCAAGTCATGGTCAACATGAAATTTCCAGTTCCAGTACTCATGCTCAAGGCCATACGTCTTTTAATCCAAAAACTAATTGCACAGGTGCATTCACCAAAATCTATGCTTTTGGGTGTTCCTATACAGACACTGGAAATGCATTTCTAATGGGAGCACTTGAATCCTTCTTGGGCTCTTCGAATCGGAAGATATCTAGCGACAATAACCCCGGAAGTAGGTTCTGCAATGGGAAATTGGTGATTGATTATTTATCGGAGGCATTCGGAATTCCATCCCCGCCACCTTACAAAAGTGGCTCTGCAGACTTCTCATCCGGTGTGAACTTTGCAATTTCAGGAGCTACAGCTCTTCCTAGCAACTTCTTTTCCCAGAACTATAGTATTCAGTCCTCGTTATGGAAGGCAATTCCATCGAGTACCGATATACAGATGAAATGGTTCAATAATTTCCTTCAGTCTACGAAAAGCCAGAGAGCAACAATCGGTAGTGGCATCCACAGTAATGGTAATAGCAATAGTGGTAGTAATAGTGGTGGTGATCGTGGTAGGGGCAGCAGCAGCGGTAGGGGCGGTAGCAGTAGAAGCACTAGCAGCAGCAGTAGCTCTCATAATATGGATGATGCACTCTTCTGGATTGGCGCAATCGGAGCGACTGACTATGGGCTAATCGGTGGAACTAGCTCTTCTTCTAGTGATTGGCTTGCTAATCTTGCTGTCAATGTTACTTGTAATGTCTTAAAAGTATGCACATTACTTCATACTACCACAGTAAAGATATTCTCAATTATCTTGAACACCTACTTTTGCTAATTCTTTTCATCTGCAACAGGAAATAATAGCCGCAGGTGCAAAGTACATAGTCGTCGAAGGTTTACCACCCTTGGGATGTCTCCCGTTACAGCTCTCCCTAAGTCCAACGTCTGACCGCGACAAAAATGGATGTTGCTCCAGCGCCAACTCCGCCGTCTCCAAACACAACAAACAACTGCAACAACAGCTTTCTGAGTTGCAAAAACAATACAAGGAATGCGTCATCATATTTGCAGATTTCTCTGAAGCCTATCTCACCATCTTATCTCACTATGGTGACTTCCACTTCGTGGAAGCTTTCAGAGCATGCTGTGGATTTGGTGGTAATCCATTGAACTTCGACATAAACCATCCTTGCGGGTCCCTTCATACATTTAAATGTGCAAATGCCGGCTTGCACATGGTCTGGGATGGGATACATTTCACTGCGGACGTCAACCGCTACGTGGCAGAGATGTTTCTCTCAGGAAACTACACTACACCATGCATGTCAGATGTTATTAAGAAGAAGAAAGGCATAAAGTTTAGGTGAGATTGGAGAGAGTCTGATTATACTCTCGTGATGCTTTCACACTCTGAGTGGCTGCTTTAGTTTGCCACCGGGTTACATGTTTACTTTGATCTTCTTCTTTTTTTTTTTTTTTTTTTTTTTCCAATCTAATAATCTATAAATCATCCTACATATAACAAGATGGACAATGAATGCTCCTTATTTGCTGCCACACTTGCTGCAATATCATCATAAGATGATGTTGCTGTGTATAGTTAGGACAGATAGTCTGTAATTCTGCTTATATGTCTTCCTCTCGAGTTGAGCATGAATATCAGCAATGATCAATTCCAAAGAAGAGCGTGTAATGTGCAAAGATTAGGTTTAAAAGAAAAATCAAGTTAAACTAAGCTATTGAAAGTACTGGCATGAGATATGCGTTGACCTCATATACAGTGGCAATAGATTTGATATGTTTAGGATACTCGTTACTTATTTTTGGAACGGGTTTAACGGCACGATACATACACGAATTGGCTTCACCTGAAAACTAAATGAAGGTTGTGATTTGCTTCCATATATGCCTCTCCAAGCCATTTCAAGTGCTTGTCACTTGTCCTTGAGAAAAGATTGAATAAACAATACACACCACAAGTATATATCTTTAGTGGATAAACAATTTGATACGTGGCATTATTTACAAACCATAAGTAATAATAAAACCGTTTATCATCGCTACCATTTTTACCAACTTGATATTACAAATAGCATACATATGCTCCTTACATTCTAACCATTAAACATGAGCAGATGGTGCTTATGTGTGACATTTGCATTTGTACGATTAAATTCGATAATCAATTTAGAGTGTTTAGAAAGATAACTCGGTCAATTGGAAACTTATAAGAAACTTAGAAATATTAGTCGAGGAATTTTTGTAAGTTTGAAATTTAAAAATATAATAAAATATTAAAAATATAGTTAAAATCGTAGCATTTTATTATATTATCGGTAACGCACGAATTAGATTCCAAAAATTAATAAATACTTAAAGATAAATTATAGGAATAACATAATTAATATTGTACATAAAATAATATATAAAAGACATGTATATACATCCGGTATAATTGTTATATTAATATGTACACCTATAATTATCAAAAATACCCAAAATTAAGTAAAATTTACTAAATAAAGTAATAAAATGTAGGAAGAATTATGAAAAGTCAATAGATAACTAGGAGACATCACTTTAGGTATGGCAAGCTAAGGAGCTGTAGGAATAAAGGATCATTAAATTTCTAAAAGATGACACCTAAATCAATTTAGGAGAACTTAGATTATTAGGGAAAGAATTTTCAAAACCACTTCAAACATGCTATAAAAATCTAACATTTCGAACGGATGAAAGTTTGACCATTTTAGAACTCTGGAAAAATTATGTGAATGGAAAATTTGAGAGAAAAAGTGAAATAGGAAAATTAAAGAAATTTGTGTGCAAACCTAAGATTTTGAAGGTTCCCAAAGAGGACAACTACCTAAATATGAGGCTAGATCACCACTTGAAGGAGTTCCTATAGCCCAATGCTATTGACAAGCCTCCTTCTCCAAATGGTGGCCAAAGCATTAGATTTTCGATTTGTCGCCAAATTTCTTGTTTTTATCTAAATTTTGGGAAAAATAGTACATGATTAGCAAAAATTTTAATCTTGATTTCCTTAAGTATTTTTCATAAGGAATTTAAATCTTCAATCAAATTTTCAAAATTTTAAATATAGATATGAGGTCATTAAGAAAAACGTCCCACGCTTTAAATTTTGATTATAAATATGAGTATATTCCTAAAATGTTATACTTTGATGCTATGTGGTTGGATTTGCAAATTTTGGTTGATAAATTTTGGTGAAGATTTGTTTTTCATAAAACAGTGCATTGAAAATAAGTTTTTCTAAAAGAGCTATGTTGAGTTTTATAAAATCATGCTCAAATCTATATTGGCCAAAATGCAGCTACTATAAGTTAGTGAATTAGAGTTTTAAGATGTTGATTTTTAGTTTTAAGTAGATATTTGGTGGTTTAGGAGCTCAATTGCAAAAGTCCTAATAAGTTTATACTAAGTGGACGATGTAAGAGAAAAGTACATAAAGCTTTTAGTACTAAATTATTGCTTTCTGCATTTGCATATTTATTAAGACTCTAGAATTTAGGATTAGTTGAATTATATATAAAGTAGCAAAATATAGAAGTAGCGGTAAGGTTAGAAACTCCATTAGAAACTAGGTCAAAATGTAATCTAGTGTTGAATATTTTGAATATACTAAAATTAGATCTAGGTCAAAAAGTGGTTCATGATTGGAGTTTACATCCTTTTCAAAGTTAGAAACTTCTTGGACAATAATTTACACCACAAGGTTGGATAAGAACCTAAGAAACTTAGTCAAAAAGGTAGTTCAATGAAAGATGCGAAATGTAGGAACAATTGGAAGTTTAAAGACATTGATACTGAATACTAGATCATTAGGAGTCAAAGAGTAGATCAAAAAGTCGCCTAACTATGCCTTCTAAAAATTTACTAAAGTCAAAACTTGGGTAAGATATTTCTAGGCAACTACTTGTGTTTGGTCAAAACTTTGGTCAAAATATATCTTACTTAACTAATACCAAATAAATATCTTAGAAAAATCTTACTTAACATAATTGAAAATATACTTAAATGTCCACAATGAATACATATATTAAATATTGGGTAGAAACAAAAGATATAATGTTAAATTTTAGGGATAACAAAGAAAGATAAGAGTGATTCAAGAGGAAAACGAGTATTAGTATCTAAGTAAGTGGGATTAGTCATTTACCATACTTTGAAGTATTGTTTAAGAATATTTGGAGACCTTAATATATGTCTTGTTTGTAATTATAAGTTAGTTGCCTATATGTATGCAACGTGTGTGCTTGAATATGATTATTTTATTATGAGTGTTAAACCTATGTATCAATTGCTTTATGATATTACTCACTTTAGATTGTTTATAATTACTTGATCATTTAAAAAAAATCTAATAAATTCGATTTAACTACTAACCGAACTTACGTCACAAGCCACTAGAGGAAATAAGTAAGATTTTCGAGCCAAACACAAATCCTTTAATGAAGATAGCTGAAATAGTCATCTCCCCACCCTTAGTTGAACTAAGTGATAAGAGAGGAAATCGCAGTAAGATTGGGAACTATGATTTGAAGTAAAGTCTAGGATAGAGCGTATTTCTCAATTGCATAAGCCTTAATTTGGTTTCGATATGCAAAGTACGCAATGTCAAATTGCTTAACTCATATTAGAGCAAGTATAATTTCTCTAATCTCACAACGGACCAGATAACATCGTATAGTGGTACTTGCTTGTTCACACATAACATCTAACTAAACTTACTTGAAAACCCTGGCTGCTTTATATTAGATACATGTTATTTTCTCCATCTCACTTACTGAGCAAGTTGTTGCTCATTCTCGTATAGCCGTTTTGTAAGTTTCCTAATAGATTCACCGATATTACTTCAAGTTCTAAAAGATTAAAGAACGGAGCTGAGGAGTGAGATTCAAGACTACTCAACTATACTTAGTTTATCAACTATATTATCTCTAGGAAAACTAACAAAGCCTCCTCAAGTGACCCTTAGTTTTCAGCTAATTCCATACTTTGCAAGCCTATGGATTTTAGTAAAATTTTAATAGACACTTTATCTTTTCGTAACAACATAGTTCTTAGAACTTTTATTAAATTCAAGGTTTCATCCTTCATACGATTTATAAACTTGATTTTTACTTGAAATTTAAGCTATAAAAATTATTTTTAGTGGCTATTTTAAAAAGTTATATCACAGGTTGATTCCTACTAAGTATTATTGAATAGAACGTTTCTAAACAGTGGAGTGATGAACACCTTATGTAAACTATACTTATGTTAACAGTTATGGTGGCTAACTTCTAACATAGGTCAGTTTATACAACGGAATTGTTACTACTTCTTGATTTGAGTATGATATCATGTACAATGAGAGGCACGTGAATATGCTTTAATGGAGTAAAATATATTAAATATTCTAGTGTGAGAGGCTCGATTCCATCTGTATATACGACCCTACTTGATTCGAGAGTTTCCAAATGAATCTAAAAATAAACTAGCAAAGTCTGGTTGGAAGATTAATTCAATGTCCTAATTGATATTGAAGGGATGATCGATACGTGGTTGAAAGAACACACAAATATTATATTGTTAGGAAAAATGCTAATTATGGAATGTTAAATGATGTTAGCTAGACATGTTAATTGCTAAGTAATAAAACAATTGATCAAACTGGTACTTAGGTATATATATATTAGTTTAGATAATTTGGACTACTTTTGAACAAAATAATGAGCATTAGGACAAAGTAAAGGCAACCATATTAATGCGTACTGGGATTTGAAAATTTTGCTCTCTTGTAAAAGGGGAATTTGTTCAAATACTATTGCATTCATTCAAATGAAGTGTCAAAATATTCATAATTTTATGATATTATGCAAAAGGTTTGAACAAAGTGTCTTCTAAGAAGGACACGACTTTTTGCAATAGCTTGAAATATTGGATAGTTTTATGTTTATTTTCCTTTTATATTTGATACATTAAAAAGTCTTTTATGACATGAAAGAGTTAGGCCTAAAGCTTATGAAATAATTAGATAAATAAAAACAAAGGAAGAATCAAGTTAGAAGCAATTTAGGTCAAAAGTAAAAGAAGTTAGTAATCATCCAAAAGCTACCAAAAGTCATGGGTTCAAGAGTGCAATTCTAATTTCTTTAGTTGAATATTAGTCAAATTTGGAAGGTTATAGCTTTTTGCATACAGAGAGTTACGAAATCTTAAATATGCCAATAAAGACTTATTTGAGTTTATTATGATCTTGAGCAAAGGACTTTACCATTTGGTACTATTTAGGAAGTTAAATTTGTGCATTTTCAACATGATACCGAGCAATAGAAATTCCAGTTTATTATAAGAAGACATATTTTATTTTATTTTATTTTCATTCCTAATTTATTAAGATTAATATATTCACTTTCTTGATAATCCTAAGGTTACTATAATAGAAATACCTCATAAACCAGTTGTATTCATTATCTTTTTTAACATTTACAAATTTAATTTCTACATATCTATGTCAATTATGCTTTATGCTGCATTATTTCATCTTTTAATTTTTTTCCTAACCATATAAAATATATGAATAAGTACCCATCATTCAAATAAAACCTTTAGTAGCTAAACATTTGACTTTTTGAAATGGTTCGACTAAAAGCATTTTTTTTTTAATTTTCTTATATTTTACATATCTATACATTAAAAAGGTTGTTTAGGTCTTGTTTAGAGTTTTCATTTGTATTTTATTTGTATCCGATCTATGTTTGATATGTATCTATTTAACATTTAGTATTTAAAAAACTATCATATCTGTATCTTGTCTGTTTTTATTTTATAATTATAATAAAGACAATGATTAGAATGTTAGAAATGGGAAATGGAAATTCATATATTAAGAAAAGGAAAAGTTAAAAAAAATGTATTTTATACATTAGAAATGATTATTTTAATTAGTATTCTTGCAAATATAAATAAAGCAAATAGTAGACAAATTAAAATTTATTAGAATTTGTTAGGCATTTAATTTAAGAAGAAGGGTATGTATAGAATTATATTTCCATTTTTCTATATCCTATTCTTATCAAATGTAGGATTTAAGTAAATACCAATAAGACAGAAAAATGATGAACCAAACGAAGCCTTAATTGTACCCCTAATTATAGTTCATGGATATAAATCAAAAGGGATACTTCTAACTATTTCAAACTCCATAAATTTACAATATGTTTGGATTAAGGGAAAGAATTGGGAAGGGAAGGGAAGAAAAGTGAAAATTCTAAGAAGAATTCCATTGATTGGAGAAAGAGGGGAGTGGAAAGGGAAAAGGAAAAGGAAAAGCTTTGGAAGGGAAAACTTTCTCTTCAGCCCACCAAAATAATTCTTCCAAACATGGAGAGAATTGGAAGGAATTGGTGGAATTTAATAAAAGCAAATTATTAGGATTTTTATGTTATTTTATTACAATAAAAAATCATATTACTAAATTTTCACCAAAATTCCTTCTTTCCTTATCCATAAGGCAACATATAATTTTTCTTTCTACTTTTTTTTCTCTTTAATTCATTCCTTATACTTTCTTTCCCTCTTCCAAATATAAAGTATCCCCGCAGATAAGGGAACACTATAGGAATTTTATGTCATTTTATTACAATAAAAAATCCTATCACTAAATTTTCACCAAACTTCCTTCTTTCCTTCTCTTTTGATACAGACAAAGGAACATATAATTTTTCTTTCTACTTTATTTTCTCTTTAATTCATTCCTTATACTTTGTTTTCCTCCCCAATTCTTTCCCTCTTCTCAATATTAAGTATCCCTACAAGTTCACGATGTTGTCATTTAAAATTTTGCACAAAATATTTTCTTCAGTCACAAAATGGAGTAGAGAATTCATTCGAATGCTAACTATGTAAACTTGTGGCTTAGTTATATCTTCAAAAAGACAAACCGATATAACCCTTTAATGAATTCAAAAAAGGAAGCAGATACCTTTTCAATTGTAACAATTACGTACCTCTAAATCGTTCAAAATTTTCTAGTATTATTACTTCCCCTATCCTTAGATCGTCTTAGGTGTCCACAAATCTCGAATTTCTCATTGTTATAGTCTAATTGTCATAATTTTATGGTACAATAGTGCACAAATTATTTTATTCATTGTTTAGTTTGTACATTAGTCGTTAGTCAAAGTTACTAGATAAAAAAGCTTAAGGTCCTAAACTAAAATTAAAAAATTTGTACCATATATCTAATTATTAAAAATTTATTTTATAATACAGAATCAATGTACTTAAAATTTCAAAAATAATCCTATACTAAATTTTCAAATTACCGTATTGAACTTTATTGTAATTAATAATGTAAATAATTAATTTTTTTCAAAATTTTTCAATTATAAAAATTACTTATCCAATATTATACACACACCTAACGTAGATCAAGAATATTATACTATCTAGTTTTTCTTATACCATGCTATTCAGTTTTCCTTTTAGTAATAGTTACTTGAAATGTGAAATCGTCGTGAAAAAAAAAAAAGAAAAAGAAAATAATTGTAAAATCCACTCACAACAAAACCGGATTTGTCTTAAGAATAGAAGTTAAAAGTAGCGGATTTTTCATTTTTCTCGACAATACAGGTTAAAATTTTAACAGTCAAGAACACAATCCAATTTTTACGCATGAGGGACATGGATTCAGTTTCTTTGGCACCGGGTAAAACAATTGCGGTTCTCCTTAAGAGTTCACGTCCTCCGATACAAGTTGCTTAATATACCTATACATGAGGTAAGTAATAAGAATAAACCTCCTATTTCTAGACATATACATTTCCCCTTCATGGGTTTTAATCCAAACATGTATGACCGTGCTGTGCTGGAGCATTTCCTAATTTGCCAAGACGAGACCCGTGGTATTAAAATATGGCAAAAAGATAACAAAACCCACATAAACCAAGTCAACCTAACCAACAATGCATTATTTCGTGATCGCAACTTGCATGTACGAATGAAATACTTTTGAACCATAAAAAGAGTTTGGAGGGGAAAAAAAAAAAAAACCATAGAATTTCGACATCAATGACCGAATTATTGGTCCGAAGTGTTCTAACTCTGCGGCGACTACGAGATACTCTCGCTACCGGTATAGGCGCTTTCACAAGTAAACCTTTTAATCTCTCCTTTAATGCTTTTCTGAAGACCTCGCTGAGCTAGATTATGGCGCCCTCGCCCTCGCCCTCGCCCTCGCCCTCTAATCCTTTATGTCAAAGGGAGATTCGTCTCATCTTACACACCAACAAGTACTAGAAAGTAAACCCTCCCCTATCTTCTATTGATTACTTCTTCTTTTCCCTGGCTGGGGAAACCCATACATATATAATCTTATGATAGTATTAATTTAATATAATTTTGACTTTCTTCGAATCATATATTAAAATATATGCTCATTCAAAAATCCCAGTGGAGAGAATGTAATCTTCTTCCTTCCCATAAGACTACCTACGGATCCAATGTTCCTCGTCTTCTTCTGTATTCAAATTGAGGCATCGCAGGTAAGATTACAAATTGTCTTGGAAGTAGAAACGCCAAAGTCATATTCTCTTCATAAAGTCTCAGTCCACAAGAAGGCAAAATAAACAACAACGAAATATCCAATACCATATTTCACACTTGAACAAGTGCCTGTGTAGAAGGAATCAACTTATATTTGCACACTCGTCTAGTTCGACTTATCACACAACAACGCATGACATCCGAAAGAAGGACCAGAACATTTGAAGCATTCAATCTCGGCAAACAAGTGCTTGTGTAGAACGAATCAACTTATATTTGTAGTCTCATGGTCAGTTCTAGCAACGACAATTTCCAGAAATTCAACAAGGCTAATAATCTTTGTTGCTGCTAAACAGGTCTAACACGAATTGTGGTCATTTCTATAAGGGCTTCTCTCATTTCGCTTATTGCTATTGCGGAACTTGCTTTTTCTTTCTTTAAAAGCTATGGTTTCTGTTCTTGTCCTCCCAGAAAATCATGAGAATAACATAACATGACAGCTTTAAATGTGAATTAGCTCTCAAAGGAATTTAAATATGAAAGTTACATAGAATAAGTCTTCATATGCATCATAAAATCCCTCGAATAGAGACAAAAGTAACAAATAGAAGGAACCCGGGGGGGGGGGCGGTGGTGGGTGTGTTTGGGTGGGGGGCAGGGCCCCGGGGGTGTATGGGGCGCATTAGGTGGGATCAACTTTTCAGCCAACCCTGTTCGATTTAACTTCCATAACTACGCAAGAAAATTATTTCCATGATTTCAGATGACAAGCAGATCTTCCATATAAATCAGTATTCTTATTTCTGATAGAGATTCGATGATTTTCATCATAAAGCAATAGAAATCAGGAAGTCAACTTTCCTGATAACAATGATACCATTGATGTTGGTATCTACCAATGATGATGCTTAACAAGCAGAGGTACAATGCGTACTTGTTTCTCAAATCAGAGAGAATTCTGCTTACCCAACTCTATCTACATTTGGAGGTCGGCCTTTTTATCTGTACAACATTATTTTCATTCACTTCAGGTTAAATTAGATACTCATAGTACACTAGGAAAAGTGCATCCGGCCCATCCTTTGGCAAGCCATTCACATAAAGGTAGAATCGCAATAAATCTTCTTGAGATACTGTCTTAGTATCAACAACATCATCATTGCAAGTGAGCACCCATAAGTCTTCTGATTTCACTCTCTTCAAGCTACCTCGACAGAAGGGGCAAGACTCTGACTTTACATTCCTAAATTTGAAAAACGATGCAAAGTAATGGCAGAATTTAGCATTAAGGATAGCATTAAGAAGGAATAAGAAGGAACCAAATGATCAGAACAGCACTAACCAATCACGGTAGCATTTTATGCACATTGAATGGCAACAATTAGGCAAAACCATTTTGGTGCAGGGTTCTAAGCAAATTCCACATTCATCTTCTCTTTCCAAATCTACATTGCTAACTCTGCACTGCCCCTCCAATTTCTTCTTGCCAACAGAATCTACAGCAAGAAGCTTGCCTTTACCATTATCCAACTCCTCAAGTTCCAAGTCCCCATGAATCCGTCTCAGAGATGGCAGTATAATAGCTGCAGTTGGATATAAAAGCTTTCATTATTTAGAAACACTATACTGGAGTATGCAAGACAGTGCATAAGGCTAATAATACCATAGAATTCCTTAATTGTTGCTTTTCTTCCATGAGTTGAAATGTTGGGCCTCCCATCTGCATAAACCTGTAAAACCAGTTGAACATAATTCAATTGAAAACATTAGTACGACAGAACAATGACATAAATAGTCCAACAATGTATAGAAGAAAACTCTAGGTAGCAACAGAATTGGATAGTTCAGGGCCCCGAACTCACCTTGTAGATGAGTATATGGAAGAGGTCTAAATATCTGGGAAGCAAACAAGTGCACGAACAATCAATCCATTGTAGCAAAAACAAAAAAAGGGGAGCTAAGTGATTGTAGACCAATTTCATTTGAAGTCGAGCACCGCCTTTTGCTCTTGGAATTGCTGCAGCCCTGCCATCATCAGATTACCAATTAACCACACGGCTCTTCCACGCACAACTTCAGAAGTTCAATAAATACCCAAAATAACCATCGAGTAACTTCTTTTCCCCTTTTTGGAAATTTAAAACTTGCTCATGTACCATTAAGGTTGGTAGTCTCTGAGAGCTAAAAACCCTGTAACATGCTAATCGAACTGCTATATGTATTGCAACATCATACCCATTATTTTTCTTTTTGGCATAGACCAGATACATGATAAATTCCCAACCAGGGCATATGCAAATTGACGAAGCAAAGAGAACGCACAAAAACCCCCAATTGGGTATATGCCAAAATTCACGATATTGAAGGCCAAAGCACAAAAACCCTAACTTGGCATGATTTTTCCTTTATTCAACAAAAGCCCAGACAAAATTACTCATACTGATTATGAATTTTAAACTCGATAACAACTATATCAACCAACTAAACAACAGATAAAGCAAAGAGCCCAAAAACCCAAAATTTAAGGAAAAAAAAAAAAGGGTAGGAGACGAAAATACTAACAGTGCGTTGGCATGTTGTATATCAGCCTCTAAAACTTTAAGAGAATCCTGGTATGAAGACCTTGCTAGCTCGTAGTACATCATCTCCATAGTCAGTCTGTCTCTCTCTCTTCTCTTGTCTCCTAGATATCAAGAACACAAGCAGAGAGACAGAGAGGCAAGAACAAGTTGAGGTAGGTTTTGGTAAAAGTTATGTAACCATATAGTAATTTCCAACACCTACACAAACAACAGAGACAACAAACAAAAGATTAGAGAAAGTTTCTGGTTTTTTTTTTTTTTAATATTCTTCTCTCTCCAGCTTTGTCTATTAGACTTTTAGACTTTTCTCCTATCTCTTTTTTTTTTTTTTTTTCCTCTCCCTTTTTCTAGATAGGGTGGCTTCGATGATTATGACTTTGGCGTGGTATGATTTGGTCCCCTTCTACATGAAGAAAGAATACCTATTCGCCTACGCCGCTATGCGTTTATTCCACGGATATGATTCAGGATAATTGATGATGATAGAGATGACGCCGTTAGCCAACTGTGCTTGTTTGGACTTAGGGAGTTTTTTTCTTATTTTATATTGATTTTCAATTTAATATTTCTCTGCTTTCTTTATTATTTACTAATGGATTTCCGAGACGATAGTCCTTAGCCAATTGTTCTTCTTTCATCCACATTACGAGTACTTAGGAAGAAATAAAATAATCATATAATAAATTTTTAGGATCAAGTTTTTTCTGAACTTAAAAAAAGATAATGTTTTCTTTTTTAAAAAAAAAATTAATGTATGGAAAAATCCAAACCACTACTTATACATAACCATTCCTTATGAATTTATCTATATTATTAAAACCAAATACATAACAAAGATTTTTCTTTTGGTATTTTTAGCATTTTAATAATTTTTTTATTTGGGTTTTACTAAGTAATCACTATGTATTACAGAATTATTAATAAATCATTGATATTTTAAAATTATTACAATATTATGATGAAAAAAAAAACTCTATAAACCAAAAAATGGTATTTAACCTACAAACACTCAACAAAAAATGGTATTTAAATTTAAAATCTTCTATCAAAATAATAACTTCTAGTTATGACTCAAATATCTATAGATCTCACTAATTCTTTTATCACATTTTCAATTATTAAGATATTTATACTAAAATATTTATTATTTATTTAGTGATATGTTCAATTATACTCAATTCAAAAATAGTTTATCTTCTTTTAAAATTTAGCAGAAGAAAAACTATCGATAATTAAACTATTTTTTATTTATTTAATGACAAGTTTAATTGTGTTTATTTTATAAATAGTTTACTTACTTATTAAAGTTTTAGTACAACATGAAGTTTATTTCACAAATAATCACTATAAAAAGTAATTGGTAATTAAACTATTCTTTATTTATTAGTAATATGTTTAATTATAGGTATGAAACTGAAAACAAAGTTGGATTGGGTAATGGAAACAATTAAAAATATCAATATAGAGTTTCAGTATTATTTATTTAACAAAAATTTAATTTTATGCTTTTATAGTAGTTTTGATATTCAAAGTTTTTGAGGTTACATGAGATATTCTTTTAAAACTTTTGGGATTAGAACCTAAATATTTTTTCACTTGTAATAGTTACATGTATAGATTAATTTAATAATTTTTTATATATTGAATTTTATTATAGCACTGTACATAAATTTTGTACACATATTATAAGTGCTTTGTTTGCTAATATATATTAATTAAACTAACTAGTTTACCAATGTCACACCAAAACCACATGCCTCCTTAAATAATATATTATTGGTAATGCATCTATAATTCTAAGTGCTTAAAAATATAGAATGTTTATGTAATAATGACAATAATACGTTCTCAATTTTTAATATTTCACCATTTTTCTATTTTACTTGTAAAAATTTTATTTTCTGTATTCTAGTTTTTAACGTTTGTAAATGAACTCCTTTTTAACATCATTATTTTTTCCGTTGAAGAAAGATATGCAACATAATTCTATTAGTCCAAGTATTTCAATTAAATAAATAATAAAATATAAAAAAATAAATGATATAATAAGAAATAAAAAATATATAAAAAATATGCAAAATCAAGTAAATAGTCATTCGACTATCCGAGAGTAAAGGGTAACCAAAATGGCCACCTTATTTATAGGTAGGTGGAAACCAAAAACTTAGGTCACTCAATCTACTACGATGAACCCTAGTTGCCAACTCATTATTTTAAAGAAAAAAGGAAAACAAAGAAAAAAATAATTGAGTTGAGTAACCTATTTATTACCTGATTAGGTTTACTTTTCTTTTTAGACACAATTACCGAGGGCAATGTGGTTGTTGTGGCCATCCTAAGACAAGTAGTTAAAATAGTCATTTCTTTAATTTTCCACATTTTTTTCATTATTTGGTGGTGTATCAAGTCGATTGAGCTAATTTTAACCTATTGAGCTATTTTTCTTTTTTTCTTTCTTTTTTTTCAATTTTCACAGTGAGGTTGACTGTCCACCACCATTGTACAGGTTGTAAAATTGACCTTTAATGGTAAGTTGCAACCTACTATTGGATTTGACTGCACTAAGGCCAGTTAATGATCAATAACCACTAGGGATGAGAAGGATGAGAGGTTACAAGACCACCCCTAACAGTCACTAAATACTCCTCACCCTAAGGTGGTCAATAAGTGGCCATGGCAGCCGCTATTGGTTTTGTGTTACCTTTTTTTTCCAATTTTTTCCTTTTTTATTTAATCTATGTGTTTTTAATTTTTTTTATTTTATTATCAATTTAAATTATTTAATAATAACATTAATAATTGTAATAAGACTTCTTATGAAGCATGACATATAATTGCATGGTCTGTAAAGGTGTATAAATAGGTTAAATAGGCAAATCTAACTCAATCTGACCTAATCCACTTTCACCTGCGAGTTAAACAAGTTAGGCTCATTCGGCTCACTTTTAAATGGGCAAAAAAACCTCTGCCCTAACTCATTTAAAAAGCGAATTAAATAGGCTAGCTTGCAGACTAAAGGTATAAATGTATTAAATGGGCCAACCAAAACCAGCTCACTTTGGCCCACAGGTTAAATAAGTTAGGCTGATTTAGTGTGCTTTTAAACGGGCTAAAAAAATTTTACCTAAACCAATTTAAAAAGTAAATTAAACGGGCCGACTCGCAAGCCAAATCCACTTGCACACTTTTATAGACCATTTTTTACATAGTATCATTAAAACATTCAATATAAAAACATATTACATGAAGGTAACTACTTAGAAATTATAGTGAATAATAAAACATAATTTTTTAGGTAATCTCAAGAACCCATTAAATGAATTCAAATTTTGATATTTTTCGTTTCTTATCTGTTTAGGAATTCCTTCTCAAATGATCAATTGCCTTTGCATTAACTTTATCATTTATTAACTTATTCTTGTTTAGTTTACATTACATTGATGATATGTGCTTTTGTAATTGCTAATAAGATCCCAAATCATTTTATCAATAAGATAATATCATTATTTGGCTATTAGGTTAAGTACATGTCTTCCAATTAACCTTTCAAATATTGTATGGAGCAAAAGACCTATCCAAAAATTTTTCTAACAATCCCATTAACGATGACTTATAATTATCAAAAAGTTTGAAATGGGAACTTTTGTCAAAATCACAACCTAGAATTTACAATTTTTCAATTCTGCAATTGGGATATGAAATTGTTAAATCTTATGCTTAATTGAATGTTTATAGATTAACTTTATATTTAGAGTTCAAAACTACTAAAAATCATGTATAATTGAACATTTATTTATTAATTTTATCACATTCACCATCCTTAAAACAATGAAACAATAAACAAAAGTTGATCTTTTTGTTTTTAATATAATTCTAAATAGTAAGTATATGAAAAATAAAAAGCTTCATATTCAAATTTTAAACAAACAAGTATACATATTAAGATCGTTGTAGTCTAGTACAAAAACACTATCCTCTCAGTGGATGAATCAGGTTCGACTCTCCCTTACTCTTTTTTCTTTTTTCTTTTTTTCTTTTAACCTAATAGTTAGCTTTATTCACACAACACAAGAGTTTACATCAAGAGGCTATAAGGCACAATCAACATAAGAAATATCGTACATTCGAAACTTCAATTAGATTAAAACCCAATGAGCACACACAACAGCTTCACGAAATATAAAAGAAATAGAACAACTTGCAAAATAAGACTTCAACATCAAAATATCATGAATTATTCCATCTATTTTTCAAGCCATAGCTAAACGAGACAAATAAATTGATAGTCTTCAATGAATTTGTTTCAATCTCAAGGTCTTGACATCCTTGCTCCAAAGCAATATTTAAAGCTTCTTGCACTGTTGTTGCTTCATTGATGTCAACATTTGAGGAAAGAGTTAGTATTGTTGTTGCTTGTAACAAGTTACATAAAGCATCATGGCAAACCATACCTATAGTACTTGTATTACTTTGTTGATTCGACGTACCATCACAATTTAACTTCTAAGCTAGATGGAGATCACCATGTTTTTGCTAGACTGCATCTGCAGTAGTATCTATGTATGGACTAGCAGTAGCATTATTCAGTAAAGAAGTTCTCTGTCACAAGACAAAATGGCCAGATTCTATTAAGTTCAACTCACATCGCAGTACTTCAATTACTTTGCTCAAATGTAGTTGCAAAATGATTGAACAAACAATGATTTCTGTGAGTCCATAAGTGCCAAAAGATCACAATAGCAACTAAAAGGAAATCTTTTGGCCTTATAGCCAAAACAACATGTCCATGCATAATGTCCTTTAACCAAGAAACAAGATAAGTAACATTAAAATGTTCTCTTCTAATATTAAGCATAGTAAACCAAATTGTCCTAGCCCATCCACATTTAAAAAATAGATGCTTTGAAGTCTCATTGCAGATGCAAAAGTAATACATTGGAGATACTCTAATTTTCTTACAAAAAAGATTGAAGTTAGTGGTTATTGCATTATAACTTAGTTGCCAAAGGAAGTGTTTATATTTTAGTTGGTAGTCATTTTGCTAAATAAACTTCCACAAAGCCTTATTAATTTCAATGCTTGACATTGAAGTACTACTCTCCAGGCTTTCAACTCTATTCCTTAAGCTATGGTAGCAAACTTTGATAGAAAATTCTCTTACCCTTTCCTTTGACAAGACTAAACAATCAATAAATTGAATTCTAGTTAGTAGAATACATTAAATTGCTTTTGTTGATAGGCTATTCTAGGTCCAAGCTCTAAAGGCCTAGGCCCAAGTATCTCTGCTTTCTTGGATACCTTTGACTATTACTTTAGCCCGAAGAGCTTGGCTCCCTTGAGTGACTTGGCTCACTCAACCCCCTTGCAAGTTCACTTCATCCTAAGTCAAGCAACCTGCTTAGGCTTCCCTGAGCATACCTCCTTAGATTTTACTTGATGGAATGTCTTATCCAGTCTACTTAGCACTAGCACAGCCTATTTGGATCCGCTTTGAGCATCTTTCCACCCCAACCTTTTCGAATCCTCGGAAATTGCAACCAGCGTTAATGTGAATCAGGCTACCAAACCATTGACCTGTAGCCGAGCTCAAGGAGTAAAAAGACTGGCAAGACGAATCCTCCTGTTCCAATTGACTCGTGCGAAGGCTGAGTATCTCCTTACTAACCTATTCTATTTGTCGAGTTGAGTGGCTGCCTATTTCTCGCATGTTACGTGCTGAGAAATGGAAGGTCGAGAAAATAGCCCATCTTCATTCTTACACATGTTTAGCTAATTACTTATTCGGCCGTACCCTTACAGAGATGTCGAGAGAAAGAGTTTAGATTGACTAAGCCACCCTTGCTCAGACAAGCAAGTAGTCTATACTTTTTGTCTACATCTTCTAACGACATCACCAAAACGGCATCACCAATACCGCATCACCATGTATATAGTATCATGTGTAGAATTTATTGCACCAATAATTGCTTTTTTTGTATATTCATTTTTACTCTTTTATATATTATACATTACTTTCTTAGGAAATGACCTTTTGTCTTTTCCCTTTTAAGTAAGTTGTCCTAACTTATAGGTATAAATACCTCTATACTTATAGCTATAAGGATTAGAATCAGAATCAGAATCAGATCACCTTAAATACACTTTGTATTTTCTTCCTTACGTAAACACTGTTTGTTTACTCTCGGCATCACTCTTATCTTAACCCTTAAGCAAGACTAGGTAGCAAATAACCTCATTGAACCGATTTATACGTCATATCGAATTGTGCTGTGAGTCTTTAGAAGTTTCATTGGTGCGTCATATCCTTTAAAGCTATTCACAAGTTTTGCTTACTTTTTTTATTCGCATTTGTCCTTTCATACTTTCCCCATCACTTCCTTTTCGAGTTTTCTGTAAGCTCGGACCCATCTAACGACTAGTTTTATTTATTCTTAGTCATGGTTCGCATCATCTTGGTATTAGAGGGAAGGTTTTGTTCAAACTATAGTCGGTTTCTAAAGTTTTTCTTATACTTTGTTTTGCATGTATAGAATAGAGCAAATTACTGTGTTCATCTTAGTTGTTGTGTTTATTAGTTGTTAATTCCCTGAAGTGTTTGTCTAAACTTTGAATTTGTGGAGAAAATGACGGATCCAAGTGTGAATGTTGGTATGGGAGATGGCAATAGTGGAGTTATCCACCATAAACGACAATCTCAAGGAACACCAAGAAGCACCGATGAAAAACTTGATGAGGTGACAAACCTCTTAATAGATCTGATTCGAGTTGTTCATGCATTGGCTTATTGACCCACTAAGGCAGTACAAAATACCCCATAAGCTGCCTAACCTGTTAAAGGTCAGAACTCAGTTCAACCAGTTCGAGGTGGAAGAGTAGGTGGGTGAGTAAGGAGAAGGATTGATTTAGCAGACATGAGAGACAAGTTCTAAGAAGAGTATTTCGAAGAAGAATGAGCTAGAGTTCCCAAAGCATCTGATTATGTGAGGTTTCGAATTTCAACTTTCAATAGATTTAAGAATATTAACGAATATTTGGAATAGAAAAAGAAGATGGAGCATTTTTTTTATTATTATTAGTATAAGGGTCATAAGAAGTTGATTGCTGTTGTTGAGTTTTTTCAGATATTCGTTAGTATATTTATAAATATGATAGGTACTGATTTTATATTTAATGAATTTAATATTGCTTTATCTCCAACAACTCTCTTCATATGATGAAGGCGGCATAAATAATTATAGGTTTTGGTTAGGTTATCAAACTAATCAATTCGCTATGCTTGGTCCACAGGCCATTCCCTTGCACTCCACAACTTGAAATTGGTGGATGGAGAAATAACTCAAAAGCTAATAAACTATCATTGAGAAGGACCACCGGAGTTTGCTCTATGACTGACGTATTGGTATTTTGCTTAGGTAATCTCGGTTACCCGTAAACAAGTGTACATTGAAAAAAACAACATAAACAAATAAATAAAACCCCGGTAATGGTGGTGGGGACGGATTGAGGCCCCATAAGGCAGTGGTTGGTTCTGCCTACGCACTTTAAAAAAGTTCTTTTCATCTTTTATTCCTCCATATATCTTCATTATTCATATCCAGATGTGATTATTATGAAAATGCACGTATTGGGGCTGGAATGCACCATGAATGTGCAGCCACAGAAGATGAGGCGTGCCATTGATCCAAATCATGATTCTACATGTCCCAAATTTCAGCCAGAAATTGGTGGCTCATTTGGCTCCTTATGATCCCTTTTAGAAGCCTGGAGGTTGTGGAACATTACTGCTTGAAGCGGTCGCTATCCGTTGTTACATGGTCTCGATTTTTTTTTTTAATGTAATTGAATGCTAATATAGTACATATCATAATATTATACTTTTTTCTAATGATATCATTAATATATTTTCATAATTTTATTTATCAAATCGTATCATATTATAATTTATTTCTATAATTTTATTTTTCAAAGTATATTATAATATATAATTTCAGGAGTTATTTATTTTCTTATCACATTTACAATAATTTCAAAAACTCTTGCCTTTTATATTTTGTTGACGCAAATTATTTCAAATTATTTAAATAATTTTACAAATAAATATTATGCAATAATTCATCTTAAGTCAATAAAGTTATATATATATATATATATATGATGGCTAATAAAAACATGTTAATGAAAGAGAGAGAGTTTGTATGGTTTTTATTCCTCCTTCAATATTCAACAAATCGTATATAATAATCCTGTCGTATATACCGACCTATGATAGAAACTAAGCACTCAAGAGCTATCATAGTTGATATACACAAAACACATATAACCGAACTATTTTGAAGCATCTTTAGTTTTGCCATTATAGTTATAGAAAATGTTTTTTTATAAGAAAATATAAATTTACGTAGAATTTTGTACATAATACTCTTAGAGAAACTTTAAGCTTCTAGTTATAGGCTAAAACTATGAATTAAACCGGGTTACCAAAGTGGCCAGTTGACTTCAAATATAGACATAAAAGTTAATTGTAGTTAATCTTCACTCTAAACCCTTGACTCATCTTCTTTATGTTTGAGAGTTGTCAAGACATGCTATATCTATTGAAATGTATAAAATAAATATACGGGGATGTGAGTAACCATTGCTCAATAAGGGGATGGAGACAAAAACATCACATTATGGCAAAATGGGTAGGTTTGTCTATCAATTTAGTGAGATGTAATGCTCAAAATAAGTTCCATTTACATTACATTATTTGATCCATCATGAAATTATAAAAATTGTACTTTTGAAAAGTTTTAGCATGATGGATCAACTCAAGGCTAAATTCAGGCTTATGTAATGGAGATGGAACTCCTCCCATGACTGTCTCTAAACCACTTCTCTTAACCTTACTACAACATCCTCTTCTATCGCTTCTTTCGACTAAGGTAAAGAAGAGATCATTTCTACTATCTCTTTCGATGGGATTGATTAGAGAATTTTAATCGTTTCTGTAAGTAAGTTACAATGCCTATGCGATTAAAGTTTAAATCTATATTTACATTAGTCCATTTCTAAGGTTATAAAAAAAATTGTGAACATTTAACTATAGAACATAACATCAAAAGACAATTCATAGCAAGAAAATTAGCCACTACAACAACATAACAATATTCACAGACATAGTCCATTCATTTAACTACTCTTATCTAGTTCCTTAAATGAGAGCTAGTGGTGAGTGACTTTAAATAGTTGTTCATGGGTCATATCAAGCAAGTGCCTAGATTTGTGCGTGTTCTTCGGTATGTCATATCTGAAGAGAAGTTCAAGAGTTTACTTATTAATCACTTTTCCTACTTTGTTGTTTGGCCATAGCTTGAATCGAACCTATCTCTATATCTTTGCGATATTGCTCTACATGTGGTTCTCTGCATTGTAGCATATCACCTTTCTTCCTAAGATCCTAAATTCTATAAAATTACTAAATGAAGGGAGTTTGGGGTTTATATAGTAGCTAAGGTCAATGGCGAATTTTCTAAGTGGAATACATGTGTAACTTAGATGATTTTCTCAACTTTATATTATATTGACTATCCTTTATTAGTTGTCTTCATTTTGGCTTGTTAACCTCATAATGGCACACCTGCTTCCTCTTATTTATTGCTCCTAAACAATGGTTGCTAGCTATTGGCTAATTATTTGCTACCTTAGTTATTTTCTATATATACTTTGAGGTTTAAGTAAATTACGGTATGTATATATACATATTAAAATTTTAAATAAGACACCATATAAGGCCTTATGACAAATTCGAGCTACTTTGCTTTTAGCTAAGTAAACATTTCTTTGAAGAAATCTATTATGAGGTTTTTTCTTTCATTCACCATAGGATTTAATCTCAAATTGAGTAATAAATTTCATCTTAAGGATCTAATCACATTAAAAGAACAGAGTTTTGAACATAATAGGTCATGTAAATTGAAATTTGAGACATTACTTACAAATTGTTCGGAGAATTTAGCCAAGAATAGGGAATTAAAGTAAGGACATGATTTGGAGTTAAACCTTGTAAGCACCTAGGGCTTGAAATTACAAACTTTAGAGAAAAAATTGGAAAAAGGGTGATTTAATATGCAATTGACCCTAGACTTGATGTATACAAGTCGAAGGACCTGGTTTGCATAAAAGTGGTATGCAGTTAGTCAGTTACCTAGCTAGGGTACTAGGTACTTTAGGTTTTTGAATACAAAGCACGAAAATTAAGGGGTATGAAAATAAATATCGCTAGATATGACTTGCTAACAACAAATACAAATTAGCTTGTATCTAAATTAATATTTGATATTACTCATGAATACTAAAATAGATAAAGGTGTTAACAGGTTTGGATATTTTACATGAAATCCATAATAATGGATTCATCACAATCGTTATTGATTGATAAGATCATAAAGGAATTAAATAGGATTAACAAATCACATAATAATGTCAGAAAATCATGATAGGTTTTGGATATATATTTAACAAAAGAGATAATCTAATAATAGTGGTAAATAACTTCTAAAACCTTAATATAAACTCCTAGAAAGTCTGGTGAAAAAATTGTAAATAAATAGAAGTTTTATGAATTAAAATAATAAAAGGATCGATCTTTAACCTTTGTGGACAAAGTAAATGCGATCCTTGATTATGGCTATGAGACAAAGAAACCTCTGTTAACAATCCTATATTTTTTCGATATCATTGAATCGTAAAACCATCCTATCAAAGATAGTCAAAATTTGACAAAGATATTTTAGAATAAGGTATGCACTAGGAAGCTTATAATCGAAGACAATGATGCTCGTAACAATCCACTTTCGATCAACAATAGCACATAGCTACCAGTCATGATTTGATGACAACATTGGACAATACACCACCAATTGATGCGTATGAAGACAAGCATATGCTGAGGGTAGGTTCAACCCGTCACTTGTAATGATTTTATAAAAACATTGTACACTTTCCAAAGCAATACAATAAAAGGAAAGAAAAAAGAAATTTTTTTCTCATTACTAGTTTCTCTTTTTAAGTGTTTTGATGATAAAAAAGGAGCTAAATATTAGTAATAAGTTTCATTGTGTGTAAAGTCTACATAATAAGTAATCTGAGTTAACTTGAGTTATTTGATAAGTGTTAAGTTAAGGAGACTATAGAAATTCAGAGGATAAGTGAAATGATAAGATTATGTTAATGGTCTACTAACCTAGGTTACTCAAAGGATACACTTAGGAAAAATGAATTTCAACAGAGAATTATAGTGTGTTATATAAGTTATATTTAGGAAATAAACCCAATGTGATCCACTAAAATAAGACAAATATCCATAAGGATCAAATTAAGGATGATTGTTTTTAATTATCTATAATGCCTTGAAACCTAGGAAGACACATTCTTGCCACGTATCAACCTTAAATACCAACATACTAAGGTATCTAGTAACCTACCATCTCTCCATGATTAACAAATTAATAGATAGCCACTAACTCATAATGAATATCTCATCAGCATTAAGTAAGAGTAGTGTGATTAACCACTTATCTCCAAATACATACCAATTGCAAGCACCTTGTTCAAATTCTGAAACTTCTTTAACTTATTCAATTTAAATAAAACTCATGACTTTAAATAAGGAAACTCATATTCCAACTACATAAAATCAAATAGGAAGTCATAGTTGACCGCTAAACTGTCTATAATATAAAACTCATAATAAAATAACTGTTCATAATTCTCTAACAGTGTCCAATTGAATCAAGTCTAACTTCTAAGTGAATTCTACCATGTTGTCAAAGTAATAATAACCCGTCTTCTTGTCATGGTAATAATAATCATAATTAGTCTCCTCATAAAACTTAAAATTCTTTATAGAACCTGTACATGCAACTGAAAGACAACAAGATCTCGAAGGGTAAACTATGCCTAGTACGGAACACTAAATACACATGCTCATGTTACATACGGTTATAATTCACATATAAGTATAAATAAATAAACTAATGTAGCAAGCACAATTTAACTATCTAATTTATTAGCCAGCAAATAACACAATCTTAACGTTTTGAGACTTAGAGTAACTTATGATCTTTATACATGCAATATATATATGCATAATGTCGAGCCTAGTTTTTTCTTAATTTTTATAAATAAGTTTTTATAAATAAGTTTTCTTTAAACCGATTAATATTAAATTATACTCGTTTAATATCAACTTTTGACTAAGATTTAAAGAAAACTGATTCTTTTATCTTTTGAAAATGTTTTTAAAGTCGTCATTCGACTAGAGTCGAGAAAAAAAGTTAAATTATAACCAAGCTACTGGTCTTTTCAATAAAACGAATTTTATAAATGATTTTAAGAACTAAAAATTAAGTTTAGGGGTTAAGATTTTTAAACACTTATAGGCATTAACAACTTTCCAAATTTAATTTTAATCTTAAAAATCACCTTTTATTGATTAATGGATTGAATGATTTAATTAAAAATGGATTGAACATTTTTAAAAATGGATCAAATGATTTGAACTAAAAATGGAAATATAGTTTTTTTTTTTTTTAACTTTACCCGTAGATGCTTACGTATCTACTATTCAGGATTAAATAAACGTAGTTCTTTTTGAAAAACTTTACTATGTTGAATTCGTTTTAATTTTGAAAACACGTTGAATTTATGTTTTTAAGTATATTTGATTTTATTAAAAAAGATTTAAAAGGCCTTAAATCCAAGTTTTACTTTTAGAAAGTTCTAGAAAAGGTTCCAATTTGGAAAAATGATCATTTACTTTTATTTATTTTTAGAAAAAAAAACGATTTTTTAAGTGTCAAAACGATTTTTATTCACTAATCCTATTTTTATTATTATTTATCATTATTTCTTCTTATTTAATTCTTAATCGAAAATAAAATAATATATAAAAAAACTGAGCTTTTCTTTCTCTTTTTTCTCCCTTTTCTTTTTCTTTTTTTTTTTCAATTTTTACATTTACAATTACATGAATAATAAATCAATAAATAATAATATATATATTAAAAAAAAGGCATAGACTTGGTCGGCTTTAAGTCCTAAGTCTTCTCTAATGACAATTGTAACAATGTATGCTTCTGAACATTCTAGACACCATAATAGGTGGGGTAGAGGAGTTTTATGATTATCTTATTAGGCTTGGGGGAGAAGGTAGGCATGATGCCACGGCCTAACATGGTGGTTTGATGGACACTTTGAACTCGGTTGTCAACCGTGGTGATTGCCTCCTTTGAGTAATAGTTGTGGGGCTTCAAATGAAGGTAAACTCCTATGCTATTAAGGATGGGAAAGTGAATGGTGGTAGCTTTCGTCAAATACCATCATGGAGGTAGCTACTCTTAAGAGAGAAAATTCGTGTTAGTGAGAGAGAGAGTGTGGTATGGGTGTTCTTGAGCGGATTGACATGGATTGATGATCAAAGAGTGTTCCTAACCCCCTTTTTATACTGATTTGAAGCTTATATATGCAAAGAAAGTCTAGAAATCCATTAATTCAACAATTCGAATTAAATGGTTTTTTACTTGAAAAATGATTTTTTTTTTCAATTTTTATGCTTGATTTTGGTCATGTAGGAGGATGAATTTAGTTAGGTTTTGAGTTTAATTTGGAAGCAAGTCACATGTACTACATGATTTCATTATTAATTTGCTGAAACCATGTAAAAAAATTATTTAAAAATGATCCCGAAATGGCTTATTCGAAGAGGGAAAAAAGATGAGAAAATGGCTAGAAATGTGCGAGGAAGAAGATGTAGGGGGGTAATGGTTGTAGACACCCCATTTTTGCGCACCCTCCAACCCCCCCCCCCCCCCTTTTCCTTCTCCCTTCTTTTATTTTTTAAGAATTTTTAGAATAAGATAAGGGGTTTTAAATTAGGAAAAATACAAAAAATAGATTATTTAAGAAAAAAAGTGAAATTTACAAAAAATGAAAAAAAAAGAAAATTTAAGAAAAGAAAAAAAAAACTAAAAAGTTATAAAAAAAACTAGAAAAATAGAAGATTTAAGAAATTTAAAAAATAACAATTTTTTAAATAAGTTTAATAGAATAGAATTTATAAAAAATAAGGAAAGGATCATTAAGCTTAAACTTAGATTTGAATTTAACTTAGACTAACTTTGTCTTGCACATATGAATAAGGCACAGGCTGATAGCCTAATAGATAATCACTTATATACTGTATTAGGTTTGGTTAGAGTCGAACCTCATCAAAGGCATGAGAATGCCTTTTACTTTTATTTTTTCCATACTACCACATGTCAAGAAATCACTAGGCTACGTGTTTAGTAGTGACACGTACCACTTCATGATTGGGTCTTGACAACACATCTTTCCTCTTTCCTCTTTCCTTTTCTTTCCCTCTCATTCTTACATAGCAACAAACTTCACATATTTTATTGTGGTCAAACTTACAAAATTTAGGCAATTTTCATTAATATTCGAATTAAATTTGCAGCTTTAGAATCTCTCTCTAGCTTATGAAAAAAGAACCCATGCAGGGAGCTTAGGATCCACGCTCCAATTCACCAATCGAATCAACCCACTCTCCCTCACATAGAATCACCCTAACTCTCTTTCTTTTTTCTTGCAACAGCAACTCTAAACCCTTATCCTTGACTCATTCACTGTCTATAACATGAATCGATCCCTACGTACAGTAATCCCCAACATCTCTCTCTTATTGCAGAATATACACACAGTTACTCGACTTACCTCTCTCACTCTACCATCTTCCCTCTCAAAACCCACCGAACAACCCACAACCAAACACTCTCACATTACCCCAATTTGAACACCGTACAACACTGCCTACTGTAGACACTAATAACATCACAAACTAAACCCCAACGTTAGCCCCTATTAAGATTAGCAACTAAACAACATCTATAACCAAAGTTCAGCCTTTCTTTCTCTCACACATCTACCTATGAACCACAATTTAACCCCTAATCCTTCTCTCTCTTAACTAGGTAGCAACAACATACATAGACCTCTCTCTTTCTTTAGAATCCACACATCGAACTACATATACATGACACCCTAACCCTACAACATCTCTTTCTCTCAACCACATCGTTGTCTATCCATTACAAAACCTCAAACACGACCCTCTCTCATTTGATCTAGCCACCAACGTTTCGATCCCTTACAACCAAACCCATACACTACAGTAACTAAACCCAAACACCACATACCACCAACACTAACGGCACCCTCTCAACCTCCCCACAGCACTCAAACCGCTACATATCCTCACCTACTATAGTAACCATGCATGATACCCAAACCCAAGCACATACTAACTCCAATTGAGCCAAAGTCACCACTTCAAGTGCCATCCACTACTGCCTAAGTTTTGACCATTACTAAACCACCACCTTAAGCTGCGGCACTTGGGCAAACCTCCCTTTACCAATAAAATTGACACAAAACTGCACTTATCTATAAGAAATCTTACTTAAAACTACCTCCGTTATACCCAAACGTTGCTACAATCTTCTCTATTATGGTCAAGTCATTTGACCTTAAGGTTTGACTTGAATCTATGTCCCGTAAAGCTCCAACCTGCGTCACTACTTCAATTAGAGTCTGTTTAGTTTTTGGTTTGACTCGTTTGTGTTGTATTGTGTTTTGTTTTTTTTTTTTTCCTTATAATTGCATTGTAATTTATAACTAAATAAAGAAAAAAGAGAAAAAAAATTTGAAAAAGAAGAAAAATAAAAAAAAGGAAAAAGAAAAAGAAAAAAGGGAAAAGAATAGTTTATTTTTATTTTTACTTTTTTAGCTAGAATATAATAATAATAAAGGAAAAAAAAAGTAGATTAGAAATTAAAAGCCGTGTTACCACTTAGAAAATCAATTCTCCAAAATAAACAAAAGTAATCGATCCTTTTTTCCAAATTAGGACATTTTCTTAGAACTTTCTAGAAATAAAATTCGATTTAGCACCTTTTGAGAAGTTTTCCTTAAACTGACTTGAAACGGGTAAAGAACGTAAACCTTACCTTTTTTAAAAACTAAAATCAATCAACTTATTAAAGTTTTCATGAATGAACTACGAAAGTTTAATCTTGAATAGTGGGTACATAAGCACTTGTACATAAGTACAAGGCAACTTAAAATACGAAAATTTTTCTTTTTTCCATATTTGTAAATAATAATTTAACGATCCTTTTTTTTTCGTTATTTACATATGATTAAATGTTTTGTTCTTAAAGGGTAATTTTGAAAAGTGAATTTAAAATCGAAAGGTTAAAGTGGGCACACGTTTAGGATTTAATAAGATGGCTCTCAGATTTAAATCTCTAGTTTTTAAAACCGTTTACAAAATTGGTTTTATCGAAAAGACCAATAACTAAATTATAACCAATCTACCAAATTAGTTATAATTTAACTTTTTTTTCTTGATTCTAGTCAGGTAGCAACTCCAAAAACATTTTCAAAAGAACCAGTTTTCTTTAAACCCTAGTCAATGATCAGTATTAAACGGGTAGAGTTTAATAGTAATTCGTTTAAAGAAGACGAATTAACAAAAAAATCGGGGGAAAAAAAAAACAAGCTCGACAGCTTGGCGACTCTAGTAAGGATTGTTAAGATGGCTAAACACTTAAAATATTTTATGAAATTAAAATTGCCTTTCAAAATAGTCACGTTGTTTATTTGTTTATTTGTCTCTTTGTTTATTTGTTATTAATTTTGTGTATATACTTTACTTTGATTGCCATATTTATTTTACTTACAACATGTATTAGGACAAGAGGGGGTCATTTATTGCATCAAAGATATAGGATAGATGTTGTTAGACCCAAGCCATCTTAGGATTCTAAGAGGGAGGCCATTGTGTAGACTTTAAGTATAGTGGAGTAACTACTGTTTGAGCTTGATTAGGCTACTCCACTTAAGCTGATGTGACTAATGAAAGTATTTTCTAAAAACAAATGAGATCACAAAGATTAAGGACCTTTTAGAACTCACCTTAATTATATATACTCCCCTTCAAGCTTGAGTTAATACTACCTTTAAGAATTGCAACCCTACTACTCGTTCAAGAGTTTTAATGCAATCAAGTTTTTCAAAAATAATAGTAAGGTTGCAGCTTAAGGAGTAATGTATTAACCTAAACAATCCTAATATCTACATATTTCCACATGATTGATTGTTGTCCATAAAACATGTGGACCTAGAATGGTAGGTAACCAAGCAAACAATCAGGGGATTGATAGGCCACAAGCCATATTTAAGATTCGTGAGTAGCTACTGAAAGATAAGATCACCTATTTGAAGGAAAAGCTCGAGTGTTTTGAAGTTCACAACTGAGCCTTAAGGGCCCTTCTAGCACAGGCCATTGGAGAAACCTATGAAATGTTAAAGGACCTTAAGGCTCATTTGTGAGACTTAATTTAGGGTTTTTTTTCCAAAGACTCTATGTAGATGCCTCATTTTTGCCAAATTATTTTTATAAATTGAGCTAGGTTAACGAAAATTCAAAGGAAAAGAAGAAAAAGAAAATTAAGTTAGGATTCAAGTTATGTTAAGCTAAAAGTTGAACCGGATAGTAAGATGGGTTGAATTAACTTGTCTAAATTATTGGGTTAAAATGGATTAGGTTGGGCCTTAAAAGAAAAGCCCAAAATAGCTAGAGTTTTTAGAAGCTAGGGTGAATCTAGGTTAAATAAAAAACAAATATTTCATATCGAAGATACAAAAGATTCAATTTTGGAGCTTATAAATAACACGTGGGTCAAGGATTTGAGGGGGTCATTTTTTTAGAACTTATACCTAAAACACATTCCTACACGTGCTGCCCCATTCCTCATGTGCCATTACATTCTTACATTCCTCACGTGCCACTATACTCCCACATACACTACCATACTCCCATACACACCACCATACGTGCGCCACCACAACACTTACGCCCAATACTACAGTACGCCCACCGCATACCCAAATCTATGCCCCAGTATCGCCTAAGACTGCTTGAGTTACTGTCCACAGCATGCCCAAATCTACGCTCCAGTGTTGCCCAACATCGCCTGAGTGACTGCCTACAGTACGCCCACCTCATACCTAGATCTACGCCATACTGTTCTACACATTGTTGCCTACTGTTACCCATTATCGCCCACTGTCGCCTACGTTGTCGCCTATTCGTTTACTTGAAGCCTCGCTCGTGTTATCGCCTACTATCGCTCATACAGTTACCCAATGATTGCCCAGCCCTTGCCTAATGATCACCTAGCTCTTGCCCAATGATCGCTTGTACTCTTGCTTGTGTTGTCACCTAGCTCTCACTCATTTTCGCCCACTCGCATGCTTAAATGCTCACCCCAACCATCACCTAATCATTGCCCACAACGTCACTCGTACATGCCTAGATCATTACCTAAATACCAACGGTTCGACACTAGGTAATTTTTCGATTTTTTATTTTTATTTATTTGTTATTTTATTTTGTTTATTTTAGTAATTTCTATTAATTTGCTTTATTGGTTTTTTATTATTATTATTAATCTATTTATGTGTTCAAATGTAGGTTTTTTTATTTTCTTGCAATTTTTGTTAAATTAGTTTTTTTTAAAAAAAAAAAATCATTTTTTAATAAAAATATATATTTTTAGCACTTAGGTTTTTTTTAAGAAAAAAAAATATTTTTAATTGAGTTTTTCTTAGGAAAGTTAGATAGGATTTTTTTTGTTTAATTTAGGAAAATTAGATTTTTTAGGATTTTTCTTTAAAATAATAAATTGATAAAAAAAGTAAACCTAGCTCAGTTTTCAAAAATAAAAATAATCCACCCATTAAAAATTTTATAAAAAGAACTACGGTCGGTTTGATTCTGATTAGCAAGTACATAGGCATCTTTAGAGCAACGATTAAAAAATAATTTTTTTCTTTTTCTTTATAAATTTTGTAATAAAAAAAATAAAAATTCGTTTTTAGTTATTTTTACTTATTTGGGTACATTTTTATTATTTTTAGAAAATACTATAAAAAAAAACCATCAAATTTCTTTTAATTTTCACATAGTGACTTAGTCTTAATAGATTAGCTCCTAAACCCAGTTTTTCTAGTTCAATTTTCTAAAACTTAATTTTTTTAGAATATTTACAGACTAGTAATGAAATTAGGGTTTTCTCACCCAAAAACCTTAATTTTATTTTTTACTAGTTAAATTGGTTGTCTACTCTAATTAAATTTTTTTTGTAGAAAAGTATTTTCTTAAGTTTAATATTGAGTAATTTATATTAAGTAGGTTGGGTTTAATATACATTAAATTAAGGAATCAAAATAGGGCTCAATAAAATTGACGACTTCACTGGGGATGCCTAGTGGGCTAGCCATGTGAAATTAAAAAAAAAAAAGGCTTTTGCATTATTATTTTCTTTTTATATTATATTATAGTTGTACTATTTTTTCTTTTAGCGATGCAGGCTTTAAAAAGAAAAAAGAAAAAAGAAGCTTAGCTTAATGGGCCTTCATGGGGATGGTTTTTTTTTTTTTTTTTTTTCAGTAACCATTTGTGTGTTTAGATATGGTCGAACCTGGGTTATTTTAGGAACCTTGGACGAACCGCCATTGTGTAACCTTCAGATCGTTGGGGTCACTACTCTTGCTTGGCGATGTTAGGCGAGCCTACTCAGGCTTCAGTGTAACCCATTAGGCTTCTCGTCAAAAAGCCTTGAAGCTACAAAGCTTGAGACCCATATATCCTACCTTCTTGCATTCATCCTTTTCGAAAAAAGGGGTAGTTTTTTTTTTTAATTATAGAAAAAGCCCGATTTAATCTACGATCAATTCATCGTCTATTTTCAATTAAAAAATTTAGTAACCCTTATATATAAGTATATACGGGCATCATTTTTTAATTGTACTTTGAATATACTTATATATAAGGGCACTCTTTGACCGTGGATTTATCATAATTCTTATAATTTATTAATTACCATCCCTACTACATTGCATCTGTGTGTAACATATTGCATTTTTATATATTTTATTACGCTTTTTTTTTTTCTGAATATTGTATTTCCTTATATTATACATATTTTATTTTATTTTTATCACTTTTTAGTTAATGAAAGGCTGCATAATTTCTAAGAAAATTTTTAAAAGAACTGCAAAATTATCAATATTGCATCCAACTTTATTCTAAACTTAGTGTCCTCATTGTGAATAGTCGATGTATCTTCATTTCATTTATATCTTGTAATATAGATATGGAGAGTCAAGGTAGTCTTAATCTAGAGCTCGTCTGTGAAGTCCAGTTGGATAAGTACTCCTTCCCCGAAGCAATAATGAAAAAATGGTTGAACTAACTTCCACCAGTCAAGCAAAATTATGTCTGCAAGAAGATCGGGCTAATCATATCCCTTATGTGGGTCTAGCTCCATTGGCCTCTAATTCAGGCCCTCATCCATTATTGGAACCTATAATCTACAGCTTTCAACTTTGGCCTAAATGTATTGATACCCACCATAGAAGAATACTCGCAGCTACTCAGTGCCCCGCCCCTCAAAGTGGGTATAGTTATCCTTGATCTCAAAGTCTAGCTTGAGAAAATCTTCATGACACTGTTGGGTGTCAAGAAGTCAGCCTTGGCCCCATTCTTATCTTCAAAGGGCCAAAAATGTTTCAATATCCTAAGGTTGGTGAAGTAGTTTTCATGCCCAAATGCCCACCAGAAATATCATGAAATCTTCCGTAGAGGATACGAGTCATGGGTTGAAAAACGGGTCAATGCATTTATTGTGGCAGTGTTTAGAATGGTGTTGTTTACCTTCAGATATGGTCAGGTCCATTATAGGGTCGTTGAGCTAGTGATTCAATTCTTAGCTGGCAAATCCTATATACCGGTGTTATTAGCAGAACAGTCTAGGACACTTACCCACCTGAAGAAGCAGGGGTACGACTATTTCATGGCTAACCCTACAATCCTTGTCATGTGATTTCTCAGTTACATACAGGGGTATGGAGGGAATCTTCTTAGAGAATCCTTAGCAGAGAATATGGACTTGATTAATGACTTTACTCGCCACCTTAAGTTACCAGATGAAGCTTAGTTTAAGGGATGGGTATCAGTTATCAACAAAATGCAGCCAGTAGACCTTATGTGGACAACTAGATGGAGCCACTGCATTCAAGCCATCTTAGGGTGCACCGATTATGCAGGAGTTCTCCTTATTGGTATTACGGGTTGTACCGAATATTTCTCCACTTGTGTCACCAGACAGTTGGGCCTATAACAAGAAATAGCCTATAGAAACTCCTTGGATGTCGCCATAATGGATTATCAGGATCCTTATTTACGCATGACTACTCTAATCCAATGACTAGCAAAACTAATGAAGCTATGGGAACGAAGAGAAGTTAAGAAGATAGCCAATGTGGGAACTTTAAGGGGTAAAGTCGGAGAATACTAAGCCACTAAGTAGTTCATTTATGATCAATTGGAGAAGACTGGAAAGATACGATATGAAGCCCTAGATATATTCAGACACGAGTCATATCCAGCACTTCTTCCACCCATTAAGCGAGCCTATTGACACACCATACGGGCTAGGGTTGAAGCCCAGTTCCAAGAAAGTAAGAGGATTGTTAAAGAGTTAAGGTTAGAAAATGAAAGACTACTAGAGGAAAATCAATTCTTGAGGAGCAAGATTCGAGGAAGGGATGTTATAGTATGAAGACTTATGAGGGAAGTTGATGAAGTTCGTCCCAGCTAGATCTATCGACTCTTGTAGATATAAGATTTAAGCTTTTTTTTTTTTAAGAAAATTAGTTTGGAGTTTTTCTTTTCCTTTCGCTTAGTACGTTGTATATGTTGGATCTTATGATTAATAAATTTGTAGCTTTAGTAAATAAAATTTTCATTAATTATGTAATCTCTTACTTGTTGTTATTATTATTATTATTATTATTATTATTATTATTATTATTATTATTATTATTATTATTATTATTGCTTTTAAAGAAAAAACAAAAAAAGTGGCAAACAATAGAATAACAAACGTTCCCAAAAAAAAAAACTTTTAATTCACCAAAAAGTCTAAAACTTGTGTTTTCACGTAAGATTTTGAAGATAACGTCTAAATGAACAGACTCAACTAGAAGCCCGATGTTCACTTGTTTTAAGGTAAGGATGTCGACTTAGGGTACTGGAAATGTCAGTCAAACCAAGCCCGATTCAAGAGAAGTGACTTTGGAAGAAAACATGAACAAGATGGTCGAACAGATTCAAGCTCTCACTCAGGCTATTGGGATCCTTAACAATAGACAAGGATCTCAAGTTAACCTAAACCGGAATGCAGAAATGACCCCTCCCCCCTGAATTGGAAGATGAAGAATTAACCTCTAATGAGGTATGGAGGAAGGAGATTGAAGAAAAAACACCGCGAAATGGAAAGAAAGGTCATGCAGAAGTTAACCGAGAGAATGAAAACCTTAAAAATGGTGAATAGGTTTGAGTAAATGGGAATGATCAGTTTGTCAACCTATGAAGACAATGACTTCTTGGAAAGATTTAAGGTGTCGAAATTTGAGAAATACGATGGGACTGGCTGCCCAAAACTCCACACCAGGTTATACATTAGGAAAATGGGGAAATATATGAAGTATGACAAGGTGATGGTCCAGACTTTTCAAGATAGCTCGAGTGGGCTTGCTTTAACTTGGTATGCCCAGTTAGACCTGAATGAAACTGATACTTGGGATAAGTTAGCACGGGCTTTCTATAACTAGTATAAATTCAACATTGAAGTGGCCCCATCCATGTAGGATCTAAATAATTTACGAAAGAAGACCAATGAGAATTTTAAAGAATATGCCTACAGATAGAGGGGCATGGCGGCTAGGGTAACTCCACCCTCAACTGAAAAGGATTTGACCTTCGCTTTCATTAATACTCTTAGAAGCTCGTATTACTAACACCTGGTTGGGCACCTTGCCTCCAATTTTGCAGAAATTGTAGCCTTAGGAAGCCAAATCAAGGAAGCCATTGCTACTGGGAGGCTCTCTAATCCTGAAACAGCTGAAAAGAAGATACCTCCCCCAAGATTTTCCAACATAGCCAAGGAAACTACTATTAGTGTTGTCGATACCAGTAACCTTGTTAGACCCACAGCTCTATAGCTATAACTAGAGGATCTAATCCCTCGACGATTGTAAATCAGAACAACCGCCTATAGAGAAGATGGTTTACATATATTCTCATTCATTTAAGCCAGGTTTTCACACGATTAAGGAAGGAGAATCTCTTGACATTTGAAATACTAAGAGAATGGTAAAGACCGAGAGATTATAACTGGGAGCTTCGATGTGATTATCATTTGGGGCAAGTAGGGCATTCTACGGACCAATGCTAGAGACTTAGACATAAAACCCAGAATCTTATTGATGCCAAATTGGTTCAATTAGATTTCATCTAGACTCCCACTCCCAATGTGGCTAACAAATCTCTATCGAATCATAGACATTTGATCAATATGATCGTTGCTAAAGCTTTTGAACCAGAAATCAACCTAGACGGTCTCCCCATCATTATTGAAGAGATAGCTTGGAATTTGAGGAAGGCTGAGCAGTTGTAGGATATGAATCTCTAGGATATGAATCTCTAGGATAGGACCCGAACCAGACCTGTGATATATCGACTACTTAAGGAAAAGAAGATAAAGATAGTTGATATCATGGCCATGATAATTCTAAGACCACGAAAGAGAAGTACTCAAAGGGGGCTTAGAAAGAGATACGAAGTCGGGGATCCAACTATTGATACTCTAGGATAACCGACAGGGAAGTTTGAGTATGTAGTGGATTACGCCGGTTCACCTGCCATATACGCCAATGCCCCCGCTCACTAGATGGGGTCCAAAATTTGATGAAGAGGACAGACTCATTGTAGAAGCCAAGAAACCTGCTGGGATGGTTGGAATGATTGGAGATAGGCCTAAGCCATTGATTTTTGAATATGATGGAAAGATTAAGAAATTTGAGGAATTGGGAAAGCCTACGAAGATCGCTTTCAATGTCCAAATAGCCCTAAAGAATTATAAAGCAACATCTTTAGATTACAAAGCAGTAAATCAAACGACTAAGGCCTCATTACCCATGGTTGGTAAGCTTACCTACTCAGGATGAGTTTATGATCAGGATGAGGAAGCCAAGAGGAAATCCACTATAGAAGAGGCTTCTCAAAAAATCTTTGAAGATACGGAAGATAAAGATCAGAATGTTGCTAAGAAGATAGTGAAGGCTAGTGAATATAAGATAATGGATCAACTAGCCAAGGTACCGGCCCATATTTCTTTAATGGGTTTGCTATTATCATCATATACTTATTGAGAGGCACTAATTAAAATTTTGAAGGAGGTTAAAGTACCTGAAGGGATTTCTACAGAAAAACTAGGGCTGGTGGTAAACTCAATATTTATGATGGATCAGATCTCATTTTCGCCAAACGAACTAGGTAAAGAAGGAAACCGACACACAAAGCCCTTCTTCATAGTAGTTAAGTGTGTAGGGAAAGTAGTTGCCTGAGTTCTGATAGATAATGGATCATCATTGAACATGTATCCATCGACAACGCTAAATCTACTGGGTGTAGAAGAGAATGAGATAAAGCCCAAGTTGATTTCAGTAAGGGCTTTCGACGGATCAAAACAGGAGATAATCAGAGAAATCGGGTTGCAAGTCAAAATCAGCCTGCAGGTGTTTATTATCCCTTTCCAAGTTCTTAACATCCTGCAAACTTTCAATCTTCTACTAGGAAGATCATGGATTCATTCAACAGGGGCAATTCCATCCAACCTACATTAGAAAGTGAAGTTCATAACCGATGGACAGTTGGTTACTATTCTTGGGGAATATGATTATGAGATTTACAAAAAAATGACTATACCGTATGTTAGGGATGCAGAATTGGAAGAGCCAGGGTTACAGATTTTCAACGAAGTCAGTATGATCGAAGAAGCAAGATAAAGGGCACAAGGTCATTTGAAACAGCCTAAGTAATAGATTAGAATGTTTGGGCTTAGATATGAGTCTACTGAAGAGGGGATTTAAGAAATGAAGGCTAAAACCAAGAGGAAAAGAAGGGATCAATTGTACCATGCTCACATGGATTTTTCAGACATTCGTCAGACATTCTTAGTACTAGTTGATGTTTAAGAACCTAAAGTAACCGATTTATCTAAGGCCCTGACTCAGTAATGCAGCATCGGTCCAAATGAGAGAAAAGATGTTAACGTACCAATTTCTTTGTGCAATTAGTTTTCCGTTCTCATGAATAGGTCTCCCTAGAAACATAAAATTAGATTAATTAGGAACATTCGATTTCAATAATTAGTCCAATTAGTTAGGTCTTTTCTATCAGAGAATTTGAAATAATTCAATTAATAAAATTTGTTCCTTTCTTTCTGTCAATTATTCCTTGTTATTTATTTGTTGTCCTTTTCTTTTTCCTTTACTGCTCAAATCCAATAAAAATGATGAACGTAATGAATATCTCGCGCATGTAACGATGGAAGTACCAATATCACTTCTGACCTTGCTAGGTTAGACATTAGAGATGATATTGAGGCTACAAATGAAATTCGGGAGAATTGGTGTCGACATGAATAGGGAAGGGTGATTAGTGACGAACCAATGGATGTGATTAATTTAGGAATAGATGAAAATCCACGAAAGTTGAAAATTGGTGGTAATTTAACGGATGATCAGAAGCAAGAGTTAACACAATTGTTATATGGATACTTAGATATCTTTGCTTGGTCTTATGAAGATATGCACAGTTTAGACTTGTCTATTGTGGTTCACAAGTTGCCAACCAAGAAAGAAATTAAACCAAGAAGACAAAAGCTTAGACGGTTTAGGCCAGATCTACTCATCAAAATTAAAGAAGAAGTCAAGAAGTTGTTAGAAGTTAGATTCATAAAAGTATCTGATTACCCTAAATGGGTAGCCAATGTAGTGCTAGTATTGAAGAAAAATGGGAAAGGTAGGGCCTGTGTAGATTTCTGTGATTTAAATCAAGCAACACCAAAGGATAATTTTCCTTTGCTACATATTGATGTATTAGTGGATAATATGGCCGGGAATCATCTTTTCTCGCTCATGGATGGTTTCTCAAGGTATAATCAAATTAAGATGGCATAAGAAGATAAAATTAAAACAATGTTTGTTATCACTTGGGGAACATTTTGTTATCATGTGATACCATTTGGGTTGAAAAACGCTACAGCAACTTACCAGCGTACCATAGTTGCCTTGTTCCATAACATGATGCACCAAGAAATTGAAGTTTATGTGGATGATATGATCGCTAAATCCAAAGAGAATGAAAACCACGTAGATATTTTGTGTAAACTATTTGAGCAATTGAGGAAATTTCAACTAAAGTTGAATCCTAAAAAATGCAATTTTGGAGTAATTTTGAGAAAATTGTTAGGTTTCGTAGTCAGTAGAAGAGGAATCGAAGTAGACTCAGATAAAGTTAAGGCAATCGTAAACATGCCTATACCTACGACTATCAAAGAAGTTAAGAGATTGCTAGGAAGATTAAATTACATTGCTCGGTTTGCATCGCAATTAACTGATAAACACAAGCCGTTGTTTAAGCTATTGAAGAAGAATGCCACAATAGAATGAGATGAAGAATGTGAGCACGCATTTGCTAAAATTAAAGAATATCTCATGAATCCTCCTGTATTGGTCACTCCTACATTAGGACAGCTATTGATCCTTTATTTAACGATTCTCCCCGAATCGATGGGATGCATGCAGGGGCAGAAAGACAAAATGGGAAGAAAAAGTATCCTATATATTATTTGAGCAAGAAATTCACAGAAGGTGAGCAAAAGTACTCAGAAGTGGAAAGAACGTGTTGCGTCTTGGTATGGGTGATGCATAAACTCAGGCAATACACTCTCTATTACTCGATAGACTTGTTGACAAAACATGACCCATTCGGTTATTTAGTGGAAAGCTGGCGTTGATTGGGAGAATATCAATGTAGCAGATGCTACTCTTTAAGTTTGATATTAAGTACATGAGTCAAAGTTCAATCAAGGGGTAAGCAGTGGTTGATCAATTAGCAAAATACCCACTAAAAGATGAGGACGAAGGTTCAAAAGCACAATTTCCTGATGAAAATGTGATGGTGGCAAACAAATTGAGTGGTAAGAAGTCAGGATGGAAAATGTATTTTGATGGAGCAGTCATTGTGTTTGGATGTAGGGTAGGAGCAGTATTGGTGCCGCTTGAAGATAACCATTTTCCTGTGGCAGCAAGATTAACATTCCCATATACTAATAACATAGCAAAATATGAAGCTTGCATTTTGGGGCTCAAAATGGCGTTAGATATGGGAATACAAGAATTAGAAGTGTATAGAGATTCTTCCCTTATAATTCTCAAGATCTTAGGAGAATTTAAGATGAAGGATGAGAAATTGATACCTTATCACGAACATTTGAGTAAGCTAGTTGAAAAATTTTAAGAGATTTCATTCACTTACATTCCAAGGACTTGGAATCAGTTTGTCGATGCATTGGCTACATTAGCATCAACAGTAAAAGTCACAAACGGAATGGAAATTCAGCCCTTGAAGATTGAAATGGAAGAAAGATTAGCTTTTTGCCTTGCAGTTGAAAGGAAGGGAACAAAGGAACATTGGTATTACGATATTAAGAAGTTACTTCAAATGGGAGAATTTCCTAAAGACGCTGATCAATCAAAAAGGTAGAAGGACTTTAAGAAGGTCAGCTACTCATTTCTTATTAAGTGAAGCCACATTGTATAAGAGATCACTAGATGCAACACTGCTAAGGTATGTAGATGACAAAGAAGCTAAGAAATTAATGAAAGAGATATATGAAGGAGTTTGTGGTCCTTACACAAATGGGTATATGCTAACTAGAAAGATCATGAGAATAGGGTACTTCTGGATGACGATGGAATTGGATTGCATCAAGCACGTGAGGCATTATCACCTGTACCAAGTGTACGCTAATAAAATTAACGCTCCTCCCCATGAATTACATGTGTTATCAGCTCCTTGGCCTTTTTCGATATAGGGAATTGACATGATTAGACAAATTTCACCAATGGCTTCAAACGGGCATAAGTTCATTTTAGTCGCGATCGACTATTTTACCAAGTGGGTAGAAGTAACGTCGTATGCTACGGTGACCAAAGGAGTAGTGGTCAAATTCTTGAAAAGGGGTATTATTGCAAGATATGGTATGCTTGAGTCTATTATTACAAATACCGGGATGAATTTGAATAACGAGTTGATGAATGAAGTGTGTTGCCAGTTCAAGATCAATCATAGAAACTCAACTCCATATCGACCTCAAATGAATGGAGCTGTTGAAGCCATAAATAAGAACATCAAAAGAATTATTGAGAAGATGGTGATCACATATAAGGATTGGCATGAAATGCTTCCCTTTTCTCTCATAGCTAATAGAACCTTAGTCAAAACTTCTACTAGCGCAATACCGTATTCATTAGTATATGGAACCGAAGCAGTACTACCGGTAGAAGTAGAAATACCTTTATTCTGAGTATTGACAGAAACTTAGCTCGATGAAGCAGAGTGGGTAGAGAAGAGAATAAAGCATTTCAATCTCTTAGATGAGCAAAGACTTGCAGCGATATGTTGTGGTCAATGCTACCAACAGTGAATAATCTGAGCTTTTAACAAGAAAGTATGTCCGAGGTTCTTTAAAGAAGGAGATTTGGTACTAAAGGAGAAACTACCAAATGCAAAAGACCCTAAGGGTAAGTTCGCTCCGAATTATGAAGGCCCTTTTGTGGTAAAAAGGGTATTATCATGAGATGCATTAGTATTGACAAAGATGGATGGTCCGGAATTAAGAGGACCAATGAATTCAGATGCGGTCAAGTTGTATTATTCATGAAAACGAAGATTTAACAAAGATTTCAATTTTTCCTGAATAAGTTTGTAGTAATCCTTTATTGTTTGTAAGTAAAGTGGGTATCCATAAATGTTTTCAAATTCGGATAGTCATTGACCAACAAATAATTCACCTATAAACCTTGTTTTTTAGCCTCATACACTTAAAACACCAAAAATTTACTAATGAGCCTGAATTACTAGACATATTGAAATCGAATGTTCTTAATAATTTGATTTCACGTCTTTCGAAAATAGGTTTATCATTCAAAAGTACTAAAGAATGAAGATTCAAATTTGAGACCAGACTAAGCAAATTTGAGGTGTAAGCATGGTTTAATTACAAGAGAAAAGAAGAAAAAAAGAAAACAGAAAAGGAAAGAAAAATGAGAGAAAGAAGTAAGCAACGTTCCTTGGTGAAATTCTGCTAATGGAAGGAGTGAATATCGGGAGTCAAAGTAAGCATGCCAGTCAATTGCAATCTAAGAAAGTCTTTAATCCTAGGAAAAATAATCTTAAAAGTCTTTGAAAAGAACTCTTTAGAGGAATTAAGCAATCCTCTTCAGATCAACTAAAAGGGTATCTTGAAGAGCTATCTTCTTTAGATCAACCATAAAAGAATTTTAAAGAGATTTATCCTCTTCAAATCACAAATCAGAAAGGAATCTTGGAGAGATCTATCCTCTTCTAATTATTTGCCAAACTAAAGCAAGTTAATTTCCAATGAAATTTTTGCTATTTCCTTTTAAGATAGACACCATTTGTACCCTATCCTTCCTAGATAGCCTCCCCCCCCTCCCCCCCCCCCCCCCCCCCCTAATTTTTGTTTTATCCTTTCAAGATAGACACCATTTGTACCTTATCCTTCTAAGATAGGCCCCTTTAATTTTTGCTCTATCTTTTTAAGATAGATACCATTAAGCCTTATCCTTCCAAAATAGGCCCCTTTAATTTTTGCTCTATCTTTTTAAAATAGACGCCATTAAGCCTTATCCTTCTAAAATAGCCCCCCTAATTTTTGCTCTATTATTTCAAGATAGATACCCAGACACCTTTAAGCCTTATCTTTTCAAGATAAGTCCCCTTAACTTTTTGCTCTATCCTTCCAAGATAGACAACATTAAGCCTTATGCTTTCAAGATAAGCCCCCTAACCTTTTGCTCTGATATTTTAAGACAAGCATTCATTTGCCCCATCCTTTTAAGATGGGCAACTCATTCTTTACATTAACCTTTCAAGTTGGTCAAAATAAAACACAACTTAGTTGATCAGTTCAAAGGTGGGTTTGGCAAAAATGGGTATCTTTTTTGTCTTTGTAGCAAACTTTTAACCGAACTTCACTACAAAGAGGGGCAGCTATAAACACCTCATTTTTACTAAATTATTTTTATTTTTGCTAAGTTATTTATATTAATTGAACTAGGTTAGTAAAAAAATAGAAAAAAATTATAAACAAAAATTCAAAGAAAAAAAGAAAAAGAAAATTAGGTTAGGTTTCAAGTTGGAAGTTAGACCAAGTAGTGAAATAAGCTAAATTAACTTATCTAAATTATTGGGCTAAATTGGATCAGGTCGGGCCTTAAAAGAAAAGCCCGAATAACTAAGGCTTCTAGAAACTAGGATGAATCTAAGTTATAAATAACACACGGGTCAAGGATTTAAGAGGGTCATTTTTTTAAAACTTACACCCAAAACACACTCCTACATCCACCGCCCCATTCCTCACGCACCACTACATGCGCCGCTACATTCCTTATGTACCACTATATTCCCACACATACCACCATATATGCACCGCTACACTCCCATATATACCACTATACATGCACCACTATAGCATGCCTACCGTATGCCTAGATCCACACCTCAGTATCGCCCAAACACCGCTCGAGCTACCGCCCACAATACACCCACCGCATGCCCAGATCTACGCCTTAGTATTGCCCAACACTGCTCAAGCTACTAGCCACAGCACGCCCAGATCTACACCCCAGTGTCGCCCACTATCGTCCATCCACTCATTCTTATTATCACCCACTATCGCTTGTGCAGTCACCCAACCCTCACCCAGTGATTTCTTGTACTCTCGCCCTTATTGTCGCCCAGCTTCACCAACACGCTTGCCTAACTCTCACTCACTCCCATCCGTATTGTTACCCAGCTTTCGCTCACTATCGCCCATCCATATGCCTAGATGCTCGCCCATCCGCACACCTAAGTGCTTGCTCGAACCATCACCCAGTCCTTACTCATAGTGTCGCCCATGTACACCTAGATCACTATCCAATACCAACGGTCCAATGCTAGGTAATTTTCTACTTTTTTATTTTTTATTTTTATTTAGTTATTTATTATTTTATTTTGTTTATTTTAGTGATTTTTATTAATTTTCTTTATTGGTTATTTATTATTATTATTAATCTATTTTTGTGTTCAAATGCAGGTTTTTTTATTTTCTTGCAATTTTTGTCAAATTAGTTTTTTTTTTAAAAAAAAATTTAATAAAAATATATTTTTTAGCACTTAGTTTTTTTAAATAATAAAATTTTTAATTGAGTTTTTTTTTAAGAGAATTAGATAGGATTTTTTTTGTTTAATTTAGGAAAATTATATTTTTAGGATTTTTTTTAAAATAATAAATTGATAAAAACGCATACTTGGGTTGGTTTTCAAAATTAAAAATAATCTACTCACTAAAAATTTTATAAAAAGAACTACGACTAGTTTAATCCTGGTTAATAGGTACGTAAACACCTTTAGGACAACTGTTAAAAAATAAATTTTTTTACTTTTCTTTTAGAAATTTGGTAATAAAAAAAATTATAAAATCATTTTTAGTTATTTTTAGTTATTTAGGTACTTTTTAAATATTTTTAGAAAATATTATAAAAACAGCCCATCAAAATTTTTTTAATTTTCACGTGGTGATTTAGTCTTAATAGGTTAGCTCTCGAACCCGGTTTTTCTGGTTCAATTTTCTAAAAGTTAATTTTTTAAAAATATTTGCAAACTAGTGGCTAAATTAGGGTTTTTCTGCTCGAAAACTCTAATTTTATTTTTTTACCGGTTAAATCGGTTAGCGAATCCAATTTAAATTTTTTTTTTTAGAAAAGTATTTTCTTAAGTTTCATATCGAGTAATTTATATTAAGTGGGCTAGGCTTAATATAGGTTAAACTAAGAAAATCAAAATAAGGCTTGACATCCTAGAACAAATGTCAAGTTCCAAAATAAATGTTAGGTTTTTCTACCTTTGTTTTCTATATTTTGATCTTTCGTAATAATAAAAATCCTCCTTAGTTCATCATTCTTCTTTCTTTAGCATTAACTTCTTTGTAAATAGTGTTCGAATAGGCATTTAACTAACCACTGTTCCCTCCCATTTAGGAAAATATAAAATCTCATAAACTTGTAAATAGAACCTTAAAAATCACTATACTTATTTGTAAATATTTTTCTCGATTCTATAGAATAAAACTTTATCTTTCTCTCTCTCTCAAAAAAAAGGAAAGAAAAAAAGAAAAAACAGAAATGAAGAGAAAAATTGTTGATGGTTATAGATCCTTATAGGCTCAAGTAGCCAACTTAAGTTTAGGCCTTTGGCCTATTCAAGTAGCTAGCTTAAACACTTGGCTTCCAACACGCATAAGGCCGCTTGACCTATTAAGGAAGCCAACATAAGCCCCTTAGCCCATTGAAGATAAATGCTGGCCCCTTGGCTCATTCAATCTAAACACTAACCTTAGGCCTATTTAAGCAACCTACCCAATCATAAGCTACTTAGCCAGGCAACCAATTCGAACACAAACTATGGCCCATCGAGGTAGCTAACCCAAATACAATCCTTAGCCTATAAGGATGACCAAGCCAAGCCAAAAAGCTTGGTCTATTTAGAAAGCCTAACCTAATCATAAACTAAGCCAAAACATAAAGTCAAACTATATCCCACACACTAATCCTTAAAATACTTTGAGAGTAGAGTAACATAATGGTAAGGATACTTTGGACTCATTCCTTAAAGGAGGTCTACTTTGAATGTGATATGCAGATTAAAATGAAGTCAGGCATTTATTTTCAAATCCTAAACACAATCATCTCTTATTAACCCCATTGGACCAATTTAAAGTGTTTTCAAATTTAAACCCTATCAAGAACCAACCCATAACAGAGCAATTCGGAGGTTGGGGTCATTGATTAGAAGATAGGGATAAAATTGGTTTATGCTTACTTAAGTAACATTAATTCAAAAATGATTTTTATCTTTGATAAATTATTTTTCGTTGAAATAAAGTAGAGCCAATTCGTTTTTGAACACCTCAAGTTTATACACACCTCACTCGAGCTTATATAATATAAATCCATGGATTTAGGGCTTTGAAAGCACTTAAAAGGCAAAAACTCAACAATGGAGACAATCATTCTTGAGGCTAAAAGAAAAGAGAGAATAGTAAGAGATAATAGGGGAAAGTAATTAAAAAGAGAAAAAAGAAAATAATAAGAAAAAGTGGTTGGAAAATTAGGCATAAGGGTAAGATGAAAGGCCCAAGAAGATATATCACATCCCAGTAGTGGTAGCTGAATCAAATGAAAAAGCCAAGAGTCAAAGCTCAAATAGCCTTAGAAATATAAGGCCCTAAATCATTCCAAGCTCAAAAACCCAAAATCTCCATATATACTTTGGAGCCTCTCTTACCTATGATGAATCACATAAGGCCTTTCTACTTACATTATTACTCTTATGCAATAAAAGCTCTTCTGATTTTAAAAGATAATTTAACTTTAATAAAAATTGTTTTTGAAACTAGGATAAGCATACTTTTGATTTTTCCTTAAGGCTCTTGACTTATACACTTGAGATAAATAAAAGTATTTTTTTCAAAATAGGCTTCCTCATTAATCCTTTATGAAACCCTTTGACTAAAAGCTTGAATTAATAATGATTGAACCAAAAAAGACTTAATGGATTGATCAAAGTGTTTCACTTACAAAATCAATTGTAATTTTTAGAATTGTAGTCAAGAGTGAAATCTAGACCAAGAGTTAACAAGGAAACCCTCTTCGACTAAACTAATCATGTGTTATCTTTTCCTTAGGAAAGGAATGTTTAAAATCACAAACCCCCCCACAAAGGAGCCTAACATCAAGGTCAAGGGCATCGAAAAACCCCACATGGTTACTAAAGAAAGGGATGGTTATAAACTTGTTCCTTAAATAGGAATTTGTAACCATTGGCAAACTTTCAAAAAAAAAAAAAGAGATAAGAAAAGAATAAAAAAAAAAGAGAAGAAGAGAGAGAAAGTAAAGGCTTGTCACAAAATTTTTGCTCAATCCATATTGGCTCGAGTAGCCAAGCTTTTAATTCATGTCATCAGTTTCCTTTTCAAGGTGGTCACATTTTTCAAATTAACTATAGTAGTCTAGATCATTCTTCCCTAATTGCAGTGTTTAATATCCTTTAACTCTTTTTCAAATCAAGGGGCCTATTTCTAATGCCTTTTTCATAAATGGTTTTTCAACAATTTCCCTATAAATATTTTTCTGAGTCAAGAAGATTTTCAAACTGGTTGCTTTCCTTCTTCAATCCTTCATCAACTTCTCTTATGGTTCAAGCTAGATCTTAGAGCATTGTCCTCTCTTTTCATTCATTTTTTTTAGAGTGCTATCCCCTTTTCTATTCTTTTTAAGGATCCAGCCAGCCTGTAAGACGCTATCCCATCTTTCATTTTTAGGGATTTAGCATGCCTTTAGGTTACTATCCTATCTTTCATTATTTAGGGATCTTGGTAACCTTTAAGGCGCTGTCCCGTCTTTCTTTCTAGGGTGCTAGCCAACTTTCAAAGTGCTACCCTCGCTTTCATTTATTCCTCTTAGGGTTCAAGCTAGTTCATAGAGTATTGTCTCCTCTTCTATTCTTTTTAGGGTTTTAGCTCACCTTAGGGTGCTATCCTATCTTTCATTTTTGAGATTTAAGGTAGCTCTTAGAGTGATGTCCCCTATTCTATTCTTTTCAGGGTTCCAATAAACCTTTAGAGTACTGTCCCATCTTTCATTTTTGGGATTCTAGCTAGCTCTTAGAGCGTTGACCCCTCTTTTATTCTTTTTAGGGTTTTAGCCCACTTTTAAGGCATTGTCTCATCCTTTTAGGGCTCTAGCCAACTTTCAAAACATTACCCTCTCTTTCATCAATCCACTTTAGGCTTTAGCAAGTTGATATGGCCATTCTCTTCACCAATTTCTCTTTTAGAAAGCCCATAATGCGCTTTCGTTTACTAATTTCTCTCAAGCGAGCCTATAGGATGCTTCTTTTCTTCATCAGTTCTTTTAGTGAGCCTATAGGGCACTTCTCTTCACCAAGTTCTTAACAAGCCTAGAGGGCGCTTCTCTTCATCAAGCCTGTAAGACATTTTCTTTTACCATTTTTTATGGCGCTTCTCTAATCATTGATTCCTTTTAGTGAACCCATAGGGTGCTTATTCTAAGCCAAGTTAGAGTTGCTAGTCCTCAAGAGATGCTCCTGCTTAGATTAGTTTACTTAGTGGAGCACTACTAGGTTTTTCTTTGGAGCCTTAGCTAGCTTTAGGAATGCTTTACCCATTTACCTAGGATAGTTAACTCAAAGGAGCACTTCTAAGTTTTCAAAATTGATTCCAAATTTAAGGTTACTAGTCCTTAAGAGATGCACTTGCCTAGGTTAGTAAGCTTAGAATAGCATGACCAGGTTTTTTAAATCGATTCTAACATAGGGTTGCTAGTCTTCGAGAGATGCACCTACTTAGGTTAGTGAGCTCAGAAAAGCACGATCAATTTTTCCAAATTGATTCTAACTTAGGGTTGCCAATCCTTAACAGACGCACTCGCTTAGGTTAGTGAGCTCAGAAGAGCACAACTAGGTTTCCAAATTGATTTCAACTTATAGTTGCTAGGCCCTAAGAGACGCTCTCGCCTAAGTTAGTGAGCTCTTAGTAAGCTTAGAAGAGCACAACTAGGTTTCTAAATCGATTCTAGCTTAGGGCTGCTAGTCTTTGAAAGACGCTTCCACTTAGATTAGTTAGCTCAAAGTAACACAATCAAGTTTTCAAAATAGATTCCAAATTTAAGGTTGTTAGTTCCTAAGAGACACTCTCTCCTAGGTTAGTAAGCTCAAAAGAGCACAAACAAGTTTCCAAATCGATTCCAACTTAAGATTGCTAGTTCTTAAGAAACACTCCTGCCTAGGTTAGTTACCCTAAATTTAGGGTTGCTAGTCTTTGAGAAATGCACTCGCTTAGGTTAGTGAGCTTAGAAGGGTATGACCAAATTTTCTAAATCAATTCCAGTTTAGGGTTGCTAGTCTCCGAAAGATGCACTCGCCTAAGTTAGTGAGCGTAGAAAAACATGACTAGGTTTCCAAATCTATTTTAGCTTAAGGTTGCTAGTCCCCGAGAGATGTACCCACCTAGGTTAGTGAGCTTAGAAAAGCATGTCTAGGTCTCCAAATCAATTCTAACTTAGGGTTACTAGTCCTCAAGAGATACACCCACCTAGGTTAGTGAGCTCAAAAGAACATGACCAAGTTTTCCAAATTGATTTCAGTTCAAGGTTGCTAGTCTGGAGAGATGCTCCTACTTAGGTTAGTAACCTTAGAAGGGCACGATCAGGTTCTCCAAATCAATTTCAGATTGGGGTTACTAGTCTTTAAGAGACGCATTCTCTTCGGTTAATGAGCTCAAAAGAGCACGACCAGTTTTTTCAAAATTGATTCTAATTTAGGGTTGTTAGTCTCTGAGAGATGCTCTCGCTTAGGTTAGTTAGCTTAAAGTAGCACATCCAGGTTTTAAAAATCAATTCCCGTTTAGGGTTGCTAATCCCTGATAGATGCTCTCGCCTAAGTTAGTTAGCTCAAAAGAGCGCTTCCAAGTTTGTCTTGAATCGATTCTAAATTTAAGGTTACTAATCTACTAGAGACGCGTTCATCCAAGTTAGTCTAGCTTAGAAGGGCACTACCGGGTTTTAATTGAGGGTTTTAGCTAGCTCAAGAAGTGATTTACCCATTCGCCTAGGATAGTTAGCTCAATGGAGCATTACTAGGATTCAATTTAGGGTCTTAACTAACTTAAGGAGCGCTTACCTATCTCTTTAGTTTAAGGTCTTAATTAGCTTGAGGAGTACTTCACCCATCTCATCTTAGTTAGTTAGCTCATTGGGGTATAACTAAGTTTTCAATATCTCATTAGGGTCTTGTCAACTCAAGGAGCGCTTTGCTCATTTCATCTTGGTTAGTCAACTCATTGGGGCACAACCAAGTTTTCAACGTCTTTTAGGGTCTTAGCCAGCTCAAGGAATGCTTCGCCTGTTTACTTATGATAGTTAGCTTAGAGGAGAATTTATAGGTTTGTCTTAAATCAATTCCAAATCAAGGTTACTAATCTACTAGAGATGCTCCCGCTTAGGTAAGTTATCTCAGTAGGTAACTACCAAATTTCATTTTTAATGCCTTAGCTAGCTTAAGGAGAATTTTGCCTATCTTACCTTGGTTAGTCAATTCATAGGGGCACGACTAAGTCTTCAATATCTCTTTAAGGCCTTAACCAGCTCAAGGAGCGCTTTGCCTATTTCACCTTAATTAGTTAGCTCACAAGGGCATGACCAGGTTTTCAACGTCTCTTTAGGGTCTTACCCATCTTAAGGAGCACTTTACCCATTTCACTTTGGTTAGTCAGCTCATAGGTATACAACCAATTTTTCAACATCTTTTACGGTCTTAGCCAACTCAAGGAGTGCTTTACCAATTTCATCTTGGTTAGTCAACTCATTAGAGCACGACCAGGTTTTCAATATCTTTTAGGGTCTTAGTTAGCTCAAGGAGTGCTTCGCCCATTTATCTAAGAAAGTTACCCCATAGGAGCACTTTTAAGCTTGTCTCAAATCAATTCCAAATTAGAGTTGCTAGTCTACTAAAGACGCTCTCGCCTAGGTTAGTTAACTTAGTGGATCACTACTAGATTTCATCTTTAGGGCCTTAGCCAACTCAAGGAGTGCTTTACTCATCTTATCTTGGTTAGTCAGCTCATAGTGGTATGACTAAGTCTTCAATATTTTTTTAGGGCCTTAGCCAACTTAAGGAGCGCTTTGTCCATTTTAGCTTGGTTAGTCAGCTCATAAGGGCATAATTAGGTTTTTAACATCTCTTTAGGGTCTTAGCTAGCTCAAGGAGCACTTCGCCCGTTTTACCTTAGTTAATCAGCTCATAAGGGTACGACCAAGTCTTTAACATCTTTTAAGGTCTTAGCCAGCTGAAGGAGTGCTTCACCCGTCTCATCTTGGTTAGTCAACTCATAAGGGTACGACAAAGTTTTTAACTTCTTTTAGGGTCTTCGCTAGCTTAAGGAGCTCTTTGCTTATCTCATCTTAGTTAGTCAGCTTATGAGGGCACGACCAAGTCTTTAACATCTCTTTAGGGTCTTAGGCAACTTAAATAGCACTTACCCATTCTCCATGGTTCGTCAGTCCTTAAGGGTATGACTAGGCTTCAATTCTTCTTTCAATCTATCGGCTAGCTCTTAGAGCGTCTCCTCTCTCTTTTCACTATTCACCAAGATCCCTAATGGATCGAACCTAAGACAACTAGCTAAGGTACTCCTTAAGACAAATTCTACCCTTAGGGTAAAAGTAAATATCTTTTTTTGTCTTTGTAGCAAGAGTTTTGCTCAAACTTTACCACAAAAGGGGGTAGCTATAAATACCCCCTTTTTACTCTTGACCTCTTTATTTTTTTAGAATTTTTTAGAATAGGATAAGGGATCCTAAATTAAGAAAAATAAAAAAAATATAAAATTTAAGAAAAACAAAAAAAATAAGAAATTTAGAAAAATGAAAAAGAAAAGGAAAATTTAAGAAAAGCCAAAAAAATAAGAATTTAGAAAAGCACAAAAAATAGAAAAAAAAAACTGAAAAGTCACAAAACCTAGAAAAATAGAGGATTTGGGAAATTTAGAAAATAATAATTTTTAAAATAAGTTTAATAGAATAGAATTCATAAAAAATAAGGAGAGGGTCATTACGTCTAAGCTTAGATTTGAATCTATCCTAGGCTGACCTCGTTCATATGTGCAACTTGCACATCCTCATTCATATGTGTAAGTTGTACATATAAATGAGGTACATACCAATGACCTAAAAGATAAGCACTTATATATTACATTGGGTTTAGCTAGAGGTCTTAGGTTCGAACCTCACCAAAGGCATGAGAATGCATTTTGCTTTTATTTTTTCCACATCGTCACATGTCAAGAAATCACTAGGCTATGTGTTTGGTTGTAACATGTGATAGTTCATGATTGAGCCATGACAACACATCTTTCCCCTTTCCCTTTCTTTCCCTCTCATTCTTACATAGCAACAAACTTTAGATATTTTATTGTGGTCAAACTTTCAAAATTTAGGTGATTTTCATTAATCTCTGAATTAAATTCGAAGCTTTAGAATCTCTCTTTAGTTAGTGAAAAAAGAACCCACACAAGGAGCTTAAGATCTACGCTCCAATTCACCAAACCATATCAACCAGCTATGCCTTATACAGAACTACCCTAACTCTCTCTCTTTTTTCTTATGACAGCAACTCCAAACCCCCATCCTTAACTCACTCATTGTCTACATCACGAACTAACCCCTATGTATAGCAATCCCCAACATCTCTCTTACGGCTAAACATACATATAGCCGTTCGACCTACCACTCTCATTCTACCATCCTCCCTCTCAAAACTCATGGACCAACCCATAACCAAACACTCTCATACGACCCCAATCTAAATAGAGTGCAACACTGCCTACTGTACACCCCAACGGTAGTGCAAACTAAACCTCAACATTAGCCCCTATCATGGCCACCAACCAAAATACATCTGTGACCAATGCTTATCCTTTCTCTCTCATACACACTGACCCATGAACCACCATTAAACTCTTGATCCCTCTCTTTCTTGACTAGGTAGTAGCAACACATACATACCTCTCTCTCTCTCTCTATGGAATCTGTACATCGAACTACACACACATGATGCCCTAACCCCTACGACATCTCTCTTTCTCAACCACATCCTTGTCCATCTACTGTAAACACTCAAATATGACCCTTTCTCACTCAATCTAACCACTAACGTCTTAATCCCTTATAACCAAACCCATACACTACAGCAACTAAACCTAAACACTACACACCACCAACACTAACGATACCATCTCAATCTCCCCACGGTACTCAAACCGCTGTACATCCTTACCTACTATAGCAGCCATACATGACACACAAACCTAAACCTAAGTACACACTAACTCTGACCGAGCTAAAGTCACCACTCCAAGTGCCATCCACCATCACCCAAGTGTTGACCACTACCAAACCACCACCTTAGGTTGCGATACTTAGGTATACCCCCTTTTGCCAATAAAAATAACACAAAACTGCCCTCACATGTAGAAAATCTAGCCAAAAAATACCTCCGTCACGCCCCAATGCTGCTATAATCTTCTTTATTGTGGTCGGGTCATTCAACCTAGATTTGACCTTAAGGTCTGACCCAAATCTGCGTCTTATGAAGCTCCAACCCACATAACTACTCTGATATGAGTCTCTTTGGTTTTTGGTCCAACTTGTTTTTGTTGTATTGTGTTTCAAAATTTTTTTTTTTTTTTGTAACTAAATAAAGAAAAAAGAGAAAAAGAAGAAAAAGAAGAAAAAAAGGAAAAAGGAAAAAGGAAAAAGGAAAAAGGAAAAAGAAGAAAAGAAAAGCAAGAAAAGGAAAAAAAAGGAGGGAAAGATTAGTTTAATTTTATTTTTACCCTTTTAGATATAATAATAATAATAATAATAATAATAATAATAATAATAATAATAATAATAATAATAATAATAATAATAATAATAATAATAATAAAGTTAAAAAAAATAAAAGTCGTGTTACCACTTAATAAATCAATTTTCCCAAATAAGCAAAAGTAACTGATCCTTTTTTCTAAATTAAGACATTTTCTTAGAACTTTCTAGAAATAAAATCTAATTTAAGACCCTTTGAGAAATTTTCCTTTAATAGACTTAAAACAGGTAAAGAAGGTAAGCCCGACCTTTTTTTGAAACTAAAATCAATCAATCTATTAAAGTTTTCATGAATAAATTATGGAAGTCTAATCCCGAATAGTGAGTATACAGGCATTCGTATGTAAGTATGGGATGAATTAAAATATGGAAAATTTTCTTCTTTTTTTTTCCATATTTGTAAATAATAATTTAATAATCCTTTTTTCTTGTTATTTCCATATAATTAGAAGTTTTGTTCTTGAAGAGTAATTTTGAAAAGTGAATTTAAAATCAAAAGGTTAATAGTAGCATCTGTTTAGGGCTTAATAGAATAGCTTTCGGGTCCAAATCTTTAGTTCTTAAAACCGTTTACAAAATTGGTTTTATTGAAAAGAGCAGTAGTTAAATTATAACAAATCCACCAAATTGATTATAATTTAACTTTTTTTTCTCAATTTTGGTCGGGTAACAACTCCAAAAATATTTTTAAAAGAATCATTTTTCTTTTAACTTTTGTTGAAGGTCAATATTAAACAGGTAGAGTTTAATATTGATTAGTTTGAAAAAGACGAATTTAAAAAAAAAAACTTGGCTTGATAGCGGTTACATGTAGGGTACATACCATAAGCCCTTACGTACATGTGCAATCGAAAAAAATTTGGTGCCACGCCCCACTTACCACATGCATAGGGCCTTAGGCCTAGTTAAGCTATTAAAAAATTGACCAGGTTTTTAAAACCTAATTCGATCCACTTCTACTTCCCTTTTTTTAATAATAATAATAATAATAATAATAATGAAAAATAAAAAAAATCTATTAAACCCCTTCGTTTTGTTGATACTCTCTTTACCCCCCCCCCCTTTTTTTTTTTTTAAAAAACTACTTTAAATCACAAAATTTATTATTTCACTTTGTTTCTAAATTCTTTCTATTTCTATCCATTTTTTTTTTACATTTTTATATTTGCAATTTTTCCTAAATTTTTCACTTTTTTTGTATTTTTTCAAATTTCTTTTCTTTTTTTTTTTGTTTTTCCTAAATTAGAACCCTTTATCCTATCCTAATTTTTTTTAAAAAATATATAATGGTAAGGAATTGGGTGTTTATAACTATCTCTTTTTGTGGTAAAATTTGAATAAAATTTTATCATAAAAGAAAATGAGACACTATTTTTATCCAAAAGGGTAAAATTTGTCCTAAAAAGCGCCTTAACTAGCTTTCTTATGTTTGGTTCACTGGGGATTTGATGGATAGTGAAAAGAGAGAGGAGACACTCTAAGAGTTGGCCGAGTAAGTTTAGAAAGGTTTAGCACCTTAAGGGTTGAGTAGAAAGATCGGTTTAAAACTTAGTCATACCTTTTTGAGTTAACTAACCTAAACAAGAGCATCCTTAGGAGACTAGTAACCTTAAATTGGAATCGACTTTGAAAACATGATTGTACTTTTCTAAGCTCACTAACCCAAGCGGGAGTGTCTTTCAGGGACTAGTAATCTTAAATTGGAATCGAATTTGAAAACTTAGTTGTACTACTTTGAGCTAGGCGACAACATCTCTAAGGAATTAGCAACCCTAAATGGGAATCGATTTGAAAACCTGGTTATGTTACTTTGAGCTAGGTAGAAACGTCTTTAGGGGACTAGTAACCCTAACTTAGAATCAATTTTGAAAACTTAGTAGTGCTCTTCTAAGCTCACTAATCTAGGCGAGAACATCTGTTAAGGACTAATAAACCTGAATTGGAATAGATTTTGAAAACCTAGTCGTGCTTTTCTAAGCTCACTAGTTTAGGTAAGAGCGTCTCTCGGGGACTAGCGGCCCCAAACTGGAATCGATTTTGGAAACCTAGTCATGCTCTTCTAAACTCATTAACCTAGGTGAATAAGTGAAGCACTCCTTAAGTTGGCTAAGAGGAATTGATGACGATTAGTGCCCTATGGGCTTAGCTCACTAAAAAGGAATTGGTAAGGGAAATGCCCTATGACCTTGCTAAGTCCCTAAAAGAAATTGATGAAAGGGAATGCCTTATGGGCTTGCTAAAAGAATGTTAGTAAGAGAAGTGCCCTAATGGGCTTGCTAACAAATTTGTGAAGAGAAGCACCCTAAAGGGTTCGCTTGAGAGATGTACCTTATAGGTTCGCTAAAAGAACTAAAAAGAGACTGAGTCAAGATAACGCCTTCAAAGGCTGGCTAACTACTAAAAGATAGTGCAGAAGGCGAATGCCTTATAAGTAAGCTCAAAAGACTATTAGGAGAAGGAATAAAAAAATACTAGTTATACAGTCTAAATGCAAATGCAATGTTCAAAAACCAATGTGCTAACATTGTATAGAAATACTTACCTAGCCTTGTTGATAGTACCCAAATCGTTAAACCTTTCCATGAAAAGTCCTATCAAAACTGATTCTTCGAAATGAATTCAATTTTTTATCCTTGTTGTCAACCTAAATGATCTTAGTACAAAGCTTTTGAGACTTCATTGGCTCTTTTAGAGAAATCACAGAAATTAACCCGATGCAGAATGCCACCAACTGTTTTTGTCCATCTATTGGTTGTCTTTCTAGAACTTCTAAAAACTGAAACCCTTATTCTTGACTAGTAAATATCTATCATGAGGTGATTGCTTATCTAGACTTTGCTTTTCCTTGAAAAATAGATAATAAAAACTCCCTATTGAGGGGGATCAATCTGTAGAAAGTATTTTAAAGAGTTTTGTCAATTACCGATGTTCTATATCTCACTTTTCAACTTCTCTCATGTGTTTAGTATATGGGCTCAATTAAATGGGGTAAGAGAGCTAGAACTTTTGCTGGAGTAGGAAGGGATGGTGATGATTCCAATGTCAACAACTGCTAAGAATACAAACTTTGCTTATAGAGAATGAAAATTAGACCATAATAATATTCAAAACAACTAGCATTTTCGTGTTTTGAGTAAAAATTTCCATTAACTTCTCATGAGTAGTACAACTTTACAACGTTGGCATTTACAAGGTCTCTCAATTTTAGACCATCCATTTGAGACAAAATTAAAGCCCCTCTTGGTAATACTTACTTCACAACATAAGGACCTCCGTAATTGGGAGCAAATCTTCCTTTAGAGTCTTATGCATTGGGGAGAGCCTTTCTCAATACCATATTGCCCTTTTTAAAGTTCTGGGGTCGTACTCTTTTGTTAAAAGCCAGAGCCAATCTTTGTTGATAACACTAATTATGACATAAGACTATTAATCTTCTCTCATCAATCAGATTTAGTTGCTCAATGCATTTCTTCACCTATTCGGTTTCGTCCAACTAAATTTCTGACAGTACTCTGAAAGACAGGATCTCAATCTCTATTAGTAACACCACTTTAGTGTCATATACTAAACAATAATGTATTGCCCCAATTGACATTCTGATGGAAATTCAATAGGCCATAAATGCAAATGGCAACATCTCATGCCAGTCCTTATCTGTAACAGCCTTTTTTTTTTTATGATTCTTTTGAGGTTGTTATTAGCTGCTTCAATGGCTCCATTTATCTAAGGCTGATAAGGTATAGAGTGTCTGTGAATGATTTTGAACTGCCAGTACAACTTTGATATAAGCTTATTACTGAGATTTGTGCCATTATTGGTGATGATTGTTTTTGAAACCTTGTATCGAGCCAAGATATCTCTTATGATGAACTTGACTGCTACTCCTTTAGTAACGCTTGAATAGGATGAGGTCTTAACCTATTTGCTGAAGTAATCGATGGTGACTAGTATAAAGTGATGCCCATTAGATGCTTTTGGAGTAATCGAGCTAATGATGTTTATTCCCCATATTGAAAAAGGCCATAACAAGGAGAGTGTGTGTAATTCTAAAGGTATGGCATTTATCTTATTTGTATAAACTTGCATAAGTGATAATGCTTAACGTATTTGATGCAATCGCCTTCATTTATTGACTAGTAATACCCTAGCCTCATAATTTTCTTAACTAGCACGTAACTGTTCATGTGAGGTTTACATACTCCTTTATATAATTCTTTCATCAAAATCTCGACCTCTTCATCGTCTACATACCTTAAAAGTGTGTTGTCAAAAGATCACTAGTACAAAGTGGACTCACTTACTAAGAATTGGATAGCTAATCTCCTGATTGTCCTTCTATCCTTTTTCTCGGCCTTTTTAGGGTATATGCCTTATTGTATGAACATTTTAATATCATGGTACCATGACTTTTTTCCATTCGTACCTTCAATTGCTAAACAAAAGGTAGGCTTGCCTTCAATTTCAATAGTGAGGGGGTTAAATCTCAACTTTACCAGATATTTAGACCATAGATGTTAGAGTGGCCAAGGCATTGGCAAATTGATTCTGAGTCCTCGGTATTAATGTAAGATCTTTCATCTTGTATTCTCCTTGAGCTTAGTCGAGAATGAGTGAATAATCTCTGTATACTTTTGATTCTTAAATATCTTCATCTAAGGCGATTTTGAGTCCCATGGTGAATGCTTCATATTTGGTGATATTATTGGTGTATTGAAAAAGGAGCCTCATAGCTACAGGAACTATATTACCTTTAGGGGATATCAACATTGCCCTAATTCCACACCTGAACACGTTAGTTGCCCCATTGAAGAACATCTTCCATTTCGGTGGTTCATCATCCTCTTCTTTATCAGAACTTCCCTTAGCTACTAAGATATCTTCATTGGGGAAATTGACTTGTACCTCTTGCGAGGTGTCATTAAAAGGATTTTCTGCTAACTGATCAACTAGAACTTTGCCTTTGACTAAATTCTAGTTTACGTACGTAATGTCAAACTCTAATAGTAACATTTGCCACTTTCAAATTCTACCAATTAGGGCCGATTTATCTGCCAAGTACTTTAGGAAATCGTGCTAAGTTAGCAATTCAACCTGGTGATAGAGCATATATTGTTTGAGTAGATGCATTACCTAGACCAAAGTACTGTAGGTTCTTTCAATTTCCGAATACTTTTGTTCCCCTTCAGTGAACTTTTTACTTAAGTAATATATAGCCCATTCTTTTCCTTTCTCGTCTTTTTAGCCAAGCATATACCCTATGGATTCTAGTAATATTGTTAAGTGTAGAAATAAAGGCTTCGTAAGTTTAGGAACTATCAAAATTGGAGGGTTCGTGAGGTATTCCTTGATTGTTGTGAAGGCTCACTCACATTCTTCATCCTAGTTTATCTTGGCATTCATTTTCAACAATTAAAACAAGGGACATCATTTATTTGTGAGTTCAGATATGAACCAAGTTATGTAGTTTAAACAGCCTAATAAATTTCTAATTTCTTTAAGTATGCGTAAAGGGGCTAAGTCAACTATTACTTTGACTTTATCAGGGTCCACTTCGATGAGCCCTTTAGCTGATTATGAAACCTAATAATTTCCTTAAAGTCACTCCGAAGGAGCACATATCTGGGTTGAGCTTCAATTGGAATTTTCTTAACCTATCAAACAATCTCTTCAGATTATCTACATAGTTCTCTCCCTTCTTGGACTTTGTGATCATATCATCAACATTACCTTAACTTCTTTATACATCATGTTGTGAAATATTGCAACCATGGCTCTTTAGTAAGTTACCCTAGCATTTTTAAGTCCAAAAGACATTACTTTATAGTAAAACGTGTCCCAAGTTGTGATAAATGTTGTTTTGGCTTTATCTTCTTTGGAGATTTGAATCTGATTATATCCGAGGAACCTATCCATAAAAGAGAAAAGATGGTTCCCAGTTGTATTATCGACCAAGATGTCAATATGGGGCAGCAAGAAATTATCTTTAGGGGTTACTTAGTTGAGGTCCCAACAAATCCATGCATACTTTGACTTTTCTATTCTTCTTCATTACTGGCACAATGTTGGCTATCTACTCAGGATAATCAGATACCTCAATGAAATCGATCTCTAGTAACTTTTTGACTTTTTCCTTAGATCTCAATAATACATCCGATTGAAACTTTCTTAGCTTCTCCTTCTTAGGTTTGATATCTTCTCGTATAGGTAAGTGGTGGACCACGATTGATGAATTTAATCTGGGCATATCTCCATAAGACAATGTAAATACATCTTAGTATTCAGATAGCAGTGCAATCGTTTCTACCTTCTATTCTTCTTTCAAATTCACTCCAATTTTCAACGTTTTAAGATTGTCATCAATCCCAACATTAATTGTCTCAATTGGCTTGTTAATGGGAAATCTACTCATTTCATATCTTTGTTAGCTTTCTTGTATGTCACTGTAGTCATCAAAATCACTCCTGATGACTAACCTAGTAGAGCTGGAGGTGATATCAATATTTTCATCATCTGTTTATGCGAGGTATCCTTAGCTTTTATTCGAAGCATTGGATCTAAGCAAAAAGTATGTAAAGAAAAGAGAATGAGTAAGGAAGGAATGAAGGGAAAGAAGACCGATTCTTATTATGTTAGAAGAAATTCTTTTAAGTACAATATTGTAGAATAAAGGTAATTATTAAAAAACTTTGCAAAATACTAAACTGTGATTCATCATTTACCCTAAAGAAGACTTATTGCTATTTATAAGGATAGAGAACCAATTATTCAGGTATTAAGACTTGTAGGATAGGCCAACTATTTTATTCCTGCTGGAGGTATCCTCTTTGGTGGGCTTTGAAGTATGGACATCAGCTCGGATGAAAGTTTCTAACAACGGTAGGAAGGTCATTGGGGCGTAATACAATATGTCACTTCTTTTGCCCTTTGCTTGCATATTTCGGAGCTTATCCATTGGAGTTAAGATGTAACCAAGCCTATTGGTACCAACCTAGCCTTCTTTGAATTTCAACATCTCATCTCTCTTTCGATCGGTAATCATACATACTTTTTCAAACATTTAGAGCCTAAAGTCTTCTTGCTCTTCGATGCCAATGTAGGGTATGGCCATTCCCTTACATATTTTGTAATTCTAATCACCCAGAATCCTGATGACTTAGCCATTTGAGATGAACTTAACCTTTTGGTGTAAGCTTAAAGGTATAGCCTCTACTGAATGTATCCAAGGTCTTCCAAATAGCAAGTTGAAGGTCTTTGGGATATTTACGACCTAGAATTGGATGTTGAAAGTCTATGGGCCAATGTCAACTAATAAGTTGGTCTCCCCAATAATTTCTCTCCTAGATCCATCAAAAACCCTTACTGTTGTCAAACTTGGCTTGATTGTGGTTGTTTGGATGCCTAATAGATCTAGGGTAACGAGAGGGCAGACATTCAATGATGATCCGCTGTCGATAAGGACTCTTGCAATGATAATGTTATTCACTCTCACTATTATGAAGAGAGGCTTAGTGTATTGATTACCTTCTTCTCCTAGTTTTTCGATGGAGAAAAAAAATTGATCCATGGTAAGGATGGAGTTAGTGATAGACCCCATTCTTTCGGCTAGTATTTCACGAGGGACTTTAACCTCCATCAAAGTTCTGAATAGAGCTTCTTGATGTGGTTCCAATGCCATTAAGAAAGCCATGAGTGATATTTGTACTGAGGTCTTAGTGAGCTGATCCATTATTTTGTACTCACTTGATTTAATCATTTTGGTGAAGGCAAACAACTCTTCTTTACATTCAGTTTGTTAGTTGCTTAACTTTTCCAACACAGCTTTCTTTTTCAAGTCCTCTTTTAGGTCATAAATTCTACTAAAGCGGGTAATCCCTCCCATAAGTGAGCTTGATTGCCTTTCATTTGCTACTTGGTAATTGAGAGGGGCAGTTTTATAATTTTCAGGGGCTAAAGGCACATGGAAGGTGTACCTTTTAGTCTTTAGAATTTATTTCTCCTCTTGTTTGTAAAACTTATAGACCCTAGGCTTTGGGTTAGAACCGATCATATTGATAGCAAGATCTGAGTCGTCAAATATCATGTTGATGATGAGCTCGTGGTTAGGAAAGGGGTTTTTGTTGATGTTTGGGATTGGAGCTTCTCTGAAGTTTAGCTGAACTGTGCCTTCGTTGATTAAATCTTGAATCTTATTTTTTAATCTCTAGCATGAGTCTGTCGAATGGCTTACTTTCTCTAAATGATATTGACACCTTGCATTGGAATAAAAAACTCTAGGCATGTACCTTTCATTGGGAGGCTTAAAATGGAATAGATTATCCTAAACCTATTTTAATTAAGTTCGAGTTTGCATTAATTCCAATTACATAGTATAATTACAACCTATATAAGCACAACAAGTAAGTAAGTGTCTACACTTGTCTTGAGTAACTTGTCACAAATTGAAACTATTATGCTAACCTTACAAATCAATAAATTTAATGCTAGTTTAGTCTTAAATCTTAACTTAGAGTAAACTCTTATCTATCTTAACCGTTCAACCTTTCTCTTGAACATAAACCACTATAAGAGAAAGAAAGAATTGCTCTAAGGAAAGGAGTTGTTTTAGAAACTCTTTTAATGTTGATGGAAAAACATGTTAGAGACGTTTAGGAATCGAAAATAAGATAAGGAAACTCAGGGAAACATATTGGGAAACAGATTGAGCACCATCATAGTTTGTGATCATTTGCAACACCCACCCTAATTTCAATCCCAACCACAAGACACTATTTCTAAACACTGTTCCACTAGTGACACTTGACTGGTAATCACCTGAACTCTCCTCAAACACCAAAACTCAAATATCTACAAACCCTTTTTGTCATTAAATTCAACCCAATCCTATCTATTCTTCACAAAATTGAAATGAAACCAAGGGATTAAGAGCACTTACTTGTTTTTGTAATAGAGAAACACTCAAAACATGAATCACCATCTTCTCCACATTGAAAAATGTAACTCTATTAAGATTTTTCATCCTTTATTAAAGAAAAACGAATATTCCATTATCATACTTAGAAAACTTATCTAAAGATTTTGTTCCCTTTACGAATCTGACACTTCCCTACGATCTTTAGCTAACAAAAGTTAGGGATCCGAATTTTAGATTTCAAGTTCAGAAGTGACTATGGAGTTCTCTACTAAGGTTAAACAAATAGGAAAAAGGATAATTAGGAATAAGGTTAAGCTTTAATCTTTTTCATTAAGGGGAATGTTTTCTAATTTTTCTATTAACTAAAATACCTTTGTAGGCATTAGTTGATAACATGCTATACCAGCCTCGAAACTTTTCCTTTATTTTATTTATTTAATTCTTTTTATTATTCTTTTTTCCTAGGCTTTACATTATCACAATATGATGATCAATATTTATCCGAGTTTATTTGAGAATGGTTTGTTGGAATCATTGAAAAGATTTGAGCTATTTGCAATATTTTTAGCCAAGATGAAATTAAGTTGAAGTCTTGATGAGTTACTAAGATATTAAAAGGAATTAGAATTTTTGATAAGGATAAATCTATATCAACAACTATATTTTATCGATGAAGCTGAGCATATCTTCTCAAATATCAAACCTTTATTCAAGAGGGTTATGTGCTACATAGAAGACCAAAGGTTACATTCAACTCATCGTTATGACAATCATATCATCTTGGAAGTCTTTAGATTCGTGATCAAGGCTTGAAGTTTGAAATTCAAAATATAACTACTTGAAGATATTTGTCCACTTATCAGGAGATAAACTTATCTACAAATGGACGGTTAAGATTATAAGAGAAATATCTAAGATTAAGGATGCAATCGAAGTGGGTTTAGAGTGTGTTTTATGAAACCCAAACCCGGCTTTGTAAAATTTAACGTTTTCCAAAACTTTATAAAAAACTTATAGAGTTTTACCTCTTATTCCCAAAGCTTAACCCTATAGGGATGGGTTTTTATTGGATTTAAAAGACCTTATAAGAGTAGATTTTTATAAGGTTTATATGAGATTAAAGAGAGAAAAGAAGGGAAGAAATTAAGTAAGTATAAGATTATATTTATTGAATTACACAATAATAAAAACTGAGAATTAAATATGTTGTACGATGTAAAACTTGTATAAGATATGCATGTTATATAAGTTAAGAGTAAATATTTTTATTAATATATACTTTTTTTTATTGGGTTAGGTTTTCCATCGGGTTTTTTTTTTTATAATCATAAAACCTAATCTTAAACTTTATAGGGTTTTGAATTATGTCCAAAAACCCAACCCCAAACCCTACAGGTAATACTCTATAGATAGTCAAGTGTTGACCACATAAGTAATATAGAGTAACTAAAACCAGTTCATTGGCAAGACTTGTAATCTTTCATCGATTTTGGTTATTAGATATAGTAAAACAACATTAGTGTGAAATACCAAGTCTCCAACAGTAGAGTTAGAAGAGTAGATGTAGGTATAAGGTCAAATCTCTATAAATCTTGTGCTTGATTTTCTAATCCCTCTCTCTCCTATTCTCCTTTCTTCCATGGTAGGAATGACCAATGGAAATTTATTGCTTAAGAGCTTCACTTTCCCTTGTAGATCATCAAAAGGAGTACTTCGAGAAGCTAGGACTGATCATATTGTTTAAGCTTGACTTATCAGCTCATCTCTATGGTATATGCTTCCAAGAATTACTACTCTCTCTCAGCTACTACATTCTTCCCCGACTGAACTAGGAAGCTCTGCAAGTATTTTCATCGGGATTTTAAGTTTCCCCGAAATCTTTTGAATTCCTAGGTAAATTCATGAAATATGTCTCCGTGTCTTGCCAAGTTCTGAGTCATATAGGTAGTTTGAGCAGCAGATGCAGCATATATTGGATGGTCAACCCACTTCAGTGAACCAACGACCACCGTCCAATTCACATGTAAATCCATCCCAATATGACAAACTCCTCAGCCCATGCAATTGAACTGACATAAGTCCAAGTAAAGTAGTCCATGCCAGGAGCGAATGAGCAACATGCTCACCAACCTAAAACGCTGAACAATAAGGGCCACCTGTTGTGTCTGGTGTGTCCTGAATTCTATTCAGAGTTGGGAACATTGCGCCACAGCCCCAGGCCCTTACTGGATAAATCCTTTCCTACGTAAATTTCTACCAACAATCAGTTGGCTATAGTTTTTGCATATTGCCAGTGTAGTTGACCTTGCGGGCAAGCGTTGACTCTCTTACTTTTTAGTATAAAGTAGGTAATTCCTGGTCTACAATTTTGCTACTACTTACTTTCAACTTTAAAGAAAGAAAAGACATAAGGGATGCAGATCCGACATTTCAGCCATAGGCATTGTTTAACTTCCTCCATGCGGATAAGGAATCATGTTGTGGTGGGATGCATGTTGTAGGTTGGTTTTTCAGCTCCCATTTGCGTTTACCATGAGTGCAGTAACTGCATTCATGAAAATAGTGCTAATCTGCCAAAGAGATTTAATAATCTAATCACCCTGAACATCAATGCTATTTAAATTTGATTCTCTAACCTTCCAACCTTAATCCTTGTACCTATAGTATAAATAGGATGCTATAGGATTGGTTTAGACAAGAAGCTCTCATTCTCGAGCTCGAAAAACACTGTTCTAATCTACTTCACTCTTTAGGCTACGCCCCATTCTCTCTCCATAAAACCACCACTCTCGATGGTTGTTGAAGCAAGCCAGCTACACCACGAGCAGCAGCAACCCTCAGAACCCTCAACTATACTCATTTATCTCATTTAAGTTCCCCTAGCTACACCACCCAAACACCCACCATTGCTATCCGAGTTCAACCACCATCAAACGACCAAGTTAGGCTGTGGCATTTCTGTAAACTCAAATTCCCCAATAAAAATTTCATAAAACCACCCTCACTCCCTTAAAAACCTACTTAGAAGATGTCAAATTGCCCCCATCAACCAGCTACTTCAACTCTTCTTAGTGACCTGACTCACGACCCGTGGAGCTTTGACTTGATCTGCATGCCCAGGATACAACTCGTATGCCTATATCTAATTTGGTTTGGCCCTATGTAATTCCTTGTTTTGTTTTGTTGTTTCGCTTCTTTTATTTATTTATTGTAATTATAACCCAATAAAAAAAAAAGAAGGAAAAATCTGAAAAGGAGAAAAGAAAAAGAAAAAAAAAACAAGAGAAAAAGAAAAGAGAAATAAGTGAAGTTTAGTCCATTTTTTATTTTCTCGGTAAAATATGAATAATTAAATGATAAAATAAAGAAAATAATAAAAAGCAATAATAAAAAAAATTGAAAATCGTTTATCACTTAGAAAACTGTTTTTTAAATGAATAAAAATAATTAACTCTTTTTCTAAATTAGAGCTTTCCAAAAATAAAACTTGATTTAGGACCTTTTAAAAAATTTCCTTAAAACGACATTGAATAGGGTAAAAACATAAACCTAATCTTTTTCAAAATTAAAATCAACCAGCCCGCTAACATTTTCGGAAAAAAACTACATAGTCTGATTTCAAATAGTTGGTACGTACATACCTCTGCGGTAATGTAAAAAACGAAAAATTTAGTTTTTCCCTATTTTTTATCTTAAATTACTCAAATTAGGAATAACAAAAAAACCCAATTTATTTAAATGTCAATTTTTTGTTTTAAAAAATAAATTCGAGCGATCAAATCTAGATTAGGAAAGTTTACGGTACCCATAAGTGTTTAAAGAACCTAATCCTTGGATTCGATCTCTAGTCTTAAAAAGAAAAAAACCCTTTTTTTTTCTAAATTGGCTTTTCCTCTCGTGAGCTAGTATTTAGATTAAAACCAAATTAATTCAATTGGTTTTGATGTAAACCATTTCCCAACTTTGATCGGATGAGGACTTCAAAAGTTTATAATTTTTTTTTTTAAAAAAAAGACTAATATTTTTTATTTTTTAAGCCGAAGATCAATATTAAACAGATTAGAATTTAATATCGATCACATTGAGGAAAATAATAAGAATAAAAAAAAATTAGGCTTGACAATTTCCTCCTTAGAAGGTGGTTAACTTAGAGCTCTACGTAGCACTTAGAAGGAGTTCAATAGGAAGAAGTATTGCAGCCGCAGTTACCCCCAACCTAAGTTGACCCAACGCCTGTTGCAGTAGAGGAGGCAAGGAACCCATCTTGGAGGGGCCAGGGGTGGCCGACCTGATCGGGTTTTACACCCTTTTTTCTTTATGCCATAGATGAAGAAGATTCATTTAAATGTGAAGCTTGCAGGGATATCACTTATTTTTGCTTAATCTATCAATATTTAGTTTGCAATTATGACCTGTGTGCATGATGCACTTTGCAAAATCCAACAATTTAGTATGAAGATCTGAACCGCCAACTTTTTTCTTGTTTATTCAAAGATTAGGGAAGGCCAGTTTTTGGATCGTCATCAAAATGCTTAAGTATTCTTCAAGATCTTATGGAACATACCCTATGCATTTGACAAGGAGAAACTTTTGAAACCTTCACGACTCAACCAATTCAACTACAGAAAATTGTAAGATTGTTATACAATATGAAGGTTTGATGGAAGAAGTTGTCACAACCTCTTAAGAGTTAAAAGGAAAAAGAAAGTTAATTTGAGATAAGTTTTGGAGTTATACAATTCAATAGTCCATGGCTTTGCCAACAAAAGAAACTTCGATGATGCATTTTTCTTTCTTTCCCTTCAATAAGATGAAGAAGAAATAAATTCGGCCTAGATGTAGATACCAATGATGTTTTGATTTGAGCATATGAAAACTACAGGATATATGATGTCCTGGCAGGGAATTCCATTCTTTTGAGAGAACTAGGATTTTATGAGATGCAGAGCTTATATAAAATGATATAGATGAGTTTCCTACGAGACTACACACTCGAGTTCTACATAAGCATTTAGATGCCATCAAAGTGTTTAAGAACAGGAGAAATTAAAAAAAAAAAAAAAAAAAAAAAAGAAAGAAAGAAAAGAGAAAAGAAAGACTTACATATTGCCGAGCCTGCTATCACAATTCCTCAATTGACTTTAATCTGCACAGAGACAATTTAGTCCATTGTTAAAAATCTTGATACCTTCTCAAGGCAGCCTCCGTTTCAATTTCAAGTGCAATCTTAAAAAGCCAAATGGGATCTTGAAGAACAAGAAGTTAGGAACTTTCTCTATCCCATAAATGTCAAAGAGCAAGGCTGCCAATAGAAAGTAATTTTAAGCTTGTTCATGATGCTCAGGCATGCTTGTCATAAGAAGCTCTAGCCTATTATTACCCAAAAAAAACGTAGAAACAACTTATTGCAAGATCCGACTGTTAACGTGATGTTTTTAGCACAATGTGGCAAGATGGTTTTAGAGGTTTTATTTGTCATTAAAATAATTTATGGAAGATGAAAGACTTGAAGCTCGGAAAAGATACTTAAGATATGTGCAAGACAGAAATTTCTCTCAACAATCTCCTCCAAGTTCCACATCTAACAGGTGATGATGATGAAGTGTGTTTGGAAGGTGAAGCAGGAGAAAAAGAAGTAGCGCCACTAAACTTGAGGGGAGTTTCCAAAGCCATATCCAAAAAGAAGTAAATGTACGTTTACAACCTCTATAGTACTGAAATTCATTGTCTAAAGGAACATGGTCCTATGTATAAGCTTCAATTTCCAAGAAACCATTTCCTCTTGGCATCGACAAACAAATTTGGCTAGCTACACTACCAAGATGTCCCAATAGATGTAATGATTGGGAATATCCGGATTGGTTTGGTTTTGGTTGTACAGGTGCTGGCAAACCCCTTTCAGTGGGGTTGTTTCTCTAGGTCATTCCAGTGGTAGTGTAACTATGTGGAATCTCACTGCCTCTACATCCCCTCTGAAGATGCTGTGTCATCAGGGCCACTCTCGGGGATGACAGTCCTTCCTAGTGAGTGTCTAATTGCCACAGATGGCGATGATAAAACAAAATTATGGGATTTCAAAAAATTGGAGGTTCTTCAAAAAACTGAAGATGTTTTCGATAGCAACAGCAGCTTTCTAAAGCAATTGTAGTAGTTTTGGCACCCGTTAATTTAACACCTTCAAACATAAGGATTTGAAAATTATCATTATGCTTTTTCATTCATGATTCATTCGTATAGATTCCTCATTGATTCTTTCCTTGTACCTTTAATCTTGGCCTTGGCAACTGTCACGTCCTGAAATGGTAAAATCATAATAATTTCACCATGTAAACTATTTTAAGATAGAACTAATTTTACAGTCGCTATCTTAAACGTAATTTACACAAGGTGTCAACAACTAACCTATTTCGAAATAAATAGTTTATAAATTAAACATATTATTTATCTATGAAATTATGAAAAAATACATATTTACACTAAAATAACCCAAATATGTTTATAAGATTTAGTAGTTTAATTATTATCTTCTTAAGTAATACATAAATTAATACTAAAAACTTTAAAGATAAAATCCAAACTTGAGAGTATATTTGACCCTCATTTTTATATTCTTACTCCCTAGAATACAACAGGTGCTAATATCAAGGTAATTATATAGTTGCTTCTTAGCTAGCACCTGTAATAACATCTATAGGAATATGAGCAACTAACTGCTCAATAAGTTGGGATGGAGACTTAAAACTATACATCAAATATAAACAAGGTTATCAACCAAATTAGTTAGATGCAGTCGCACGACATTATTTAGTCCGTCGTAAATTTGTAAAATTAAAGAAATTTTACCTACTTTAATTCGGGTTGAGAAGTTTAGTGTACATTTTGACTACTCATGAATAAACCTAAACTTATATAATAGAGACATTACTTTTTTTGCGACTACCTTTGAACCATTGATTTCACCATCACTGTGACCTCTCTTCATATTACTTAGTTCGACTAAGGATGAAGAAGGGATTTATTATGCCATCCTTTTTTAAGGAGATGTATTTAGTCAGAGAACTCTAAACATTTTTCCTATTGGGTTGCTATGTAGGTCAATTTTAGACGTATAAGTCATATATTTAGTTAAATCCTGTTTAAGGTGTTCAAATATTTCATACAAATCATATGATTTTCAATCTAGAACATTAAACCAGAATCATATAATCAAGTCTAGAAATACGTACATACAGGCATGTATACAATCAACTATCTAACAAATACAATTAAGCATAATCCATAACCTTCGAGTAATATAAAATAGTATTCTAAAATACAATAAAATATCGATCCTAACTTACCTAGACTTTCTACTTGTTTACTCAAGATGCTACTCACAAAGGCCATTGTCGATAATTCCTATAATATAAATATTGTTTTAGTTTTCATATAACTACCATAAATATGTTTTATTTTGAAATTCTTATTGTTAACTTCAGTTTAGGGTTATATTATATCTAATTATTCGAGTTTTTAATTATTTTATAATTATTTTTAATTTAGGCTAAGTTTTGATTTAATTTTTAAATCAGTTTTTCAATTATGTTCTAATTCAATTTTTTATTACCAATTTTATACGCAAATCTTAAGAACTCATTTCAAATCATTATGTAAAGTTAATCATATTTCACTTAAGTGTCCTCAATCTCCATTTCAACTTCTAACCAATGTTTTAGTCGGTATGATACACTATATTTCTAATTTAACTATTGAATTAGCTAGTCGATACAGTATATTATATTCCTAATTTAACTACCAAATTAACTTCTAATGTAAGAAAAGTTTACATATTTCATATAATTACCTAAAGTTATATTTTATATTAGATTTATTAATATTCTTATCATTATCATATTATCAATTTTAACATATTATTATTCTACTAATTAATTTCTTATATTTATATATTACCCATTATTACTTAATATGTACATAATATGCACATCTAATATTCCTATCACTTCAAATATCATCTTTTATCATGGACTAATATCTCACAATATCTAAATTTATCATAAATCAGAATTTATACCTAATTAATCCCCAAATAAAAAAATTAGCTTAATTATACTATTTTACCCATTAATCACCACATAATACATACTTCTGATACTCTAAATACTACCAATATCATATTACATCATCAATTAACACCCTAAAACACCTAATTACATAATAAATTAGAATTTTTTTATCAAATTAATATTAAATTACAAAATTAAGCCCAAATATTGCCTTTTATGTATAATTTTAGGGCCTAAAATTAAGTAAAATTTAAAATATTTAAGGAAAACTCTTCATAGCAATGTAATATATATCTTAAATAGTTTACACAAAAAATTTGAAGTCAAAACTACATCTTTAAGGTCATTTATTTTTAAATCGAAAATAAGCTCAATTTTAGAGGTTTCTTAACACTATATATTACAGGACCTAATTACATCAAAATAATATTTTTCCTAAAAACTAAATATAAAAATATCTTTGAATAATAAATTTCATAAGTTTCCATAATTATTTAATATTTTTAATTGATAAAGCAAAATCGAAAAGAAAGTTAAACCTACTAGCGTTACTTACTCCAACCACCGTCGGCTACCATGGCCTTATTAGTCGGTTTAGGCACTATTACCACCATCTAATCGTGGTGGTCATCCATTCCCACGTAGTTGTTGGTCATAGTTTCCCTTTATAACCTCTAATTGCACACTAATTTTCTAATTTTTTGTAAATTTGGTTTTTCCTCTCTTCTTTCTTCTCCTCTCCTTAATTTTCTCCTGATTCCCAATTGGCTAAAATGGTGTTTAGATGTTTTTTTTTTTTTTAAATTTATAGTGCAATTTAGGGTTTTACTTTAAATTTTATGTTGTCAAGTGTCCTTATCCTTTTTTTTTATCTTACTTTTTATTTGCCTTAATTTATATTGGATAATTTTCTTCTTTAATTTTTAGCTTGTCATGCTTATTTCCAAACCATTCCATACTTTTCATGAATTTTTCATGATTTTTCCTTAATTTTATGAATTTTATTTCATTAATTAGTATTATTTTAAGTAATTTCGCATATTTTTAACTATATGTAAATATATATATGGTATAAATAAATACTCCTAAATAGTATAAGTTATTTTATGATTTTTAATAAATATATAATTTATTTTTATCAATTCATTAATTATTGAAATTTATTTTATGCATTTCTAATAAATAACAAGTAGTATACATATAATTTAATATTATAATAATTAATTATTTTATTATTTATTTTCTTAAATTCAAACTCACTAAATCACTTTTACTAATATTTCTCATTTCATCGTAAAATTTTGACTCGTATTGGACAACCCTAAATTTTATTAACTAAACTATAAACGCTTGATTGGGCGCTTACATCAAATGAAATAAAGCATATAATGCCAAAAGTGGCACATTCAATCTGAACAAGGACGAAATGGTTAAACTAGCGAGTAAAGAATAAATCGAAACTCGTCATCCTTATAGAAATAAAGATAGAGTGACCATAAAGTCCACTTAACAGGACTTGTGTAACACTTCTATTTACATCATATTTTAGTTGAATAAAAATGACGTAATGATCATGTGTGGAACAAAAGTATCTGCAATGGATAAACGATGAGAATTACAGAAGATATGAAGTTCTGCCAAGAATTTCTTCAAAATATGCAAATGATTTTGTGCGCGACATCTTTTTAGATTACTTTAAGAAGAAATACTGACCATGAATCTTTTCCAACGTTTATGATGGTTAAAACTTACATCATTCATTCATATAATAGTTAATCTAACACTTTCCCTAATGAGTCATTAATATTGTCAATTTTGATTTGCATTTACAATCAACCGGGTTAGTGATATGATTATCTGTTGACGAAGGCAAGGTATGATGAAAACGAAAGACTACGTACACGAGGAAGAGAAGGCATCCTTTTCTTTACTTATAGTGGACAATATTTTGATGTTCTAAGCACCAAGCAACCCCCATTGTCTCTTTACCAAAAAAAAAAAAAAAAAGTTGCTACCTTTTCTAGATTCCCTTATGATTGAGCCAACAGGATAAAACAATTTATCTCCCCAGAAGGGTCAATTTTCCCTTCCGCCTTCCTGCTCCATTTTGTCTCTTTGTCAGCACCAAAGTAGGAGGACATATGTGGCAAAAACGGCCCTGCAAGTCCTCTTTCAAAGAATCTATCAGAGCCCTTGAAGTAGATATACATCATGCCAATAACTTGTACGTAAGACCTCTTGATATTTTTCAGCACACATCATATTCACGTCAAATTATATTATATATGTCCTGCTTGGCCTCATTATTCTTCTTTTGATTTTGAAACGTTCCATTTCTTTTGTCTTTTTAGCTATTTATTATGCTTTCTGCTGCATTATTGTTATTTAATGTGCTAGTTGGAAACTACTGCTGGTTCTTTTATTGAGTTGCCATGCTCTAGTCAATTACATTATAAACACTACCACTAGAATTTTTAAGATTTCCAGGGGCATATTCTATGTAGATTGAGCGTATAACAGAAATATATTCTTGAAAACATCAAAATTGAAGATTGTTTCATCTTGTATTAACATTCTAGAGCATTTATCACATCAACCTGCTTAATCTTCAAGCAGGTCTTTCATCATAAAATTTCAACTAATCTTAAGGTAACTCTTGCTAAGACACTGAAATTGAGTAATTTAACTCTGAAGTTTTTAAGGTAATTCAAATGAAATAGCGTGAGGATTGAAATTTATGACAACCGAGTAGCATCTTTCTTCCTTAAGAGGTGCGATAATGGCCAAGAATGTCATATTTATCGGTCCATATTTTCAATCAAGCAAAGAAATAGCTGATTTGGTTTTGATGGGGTTGAGGATGGAATCTTCAGGGCAGCCGGTCTTCCAAGAGATTCTTGTGGATATTTAATCCAGATGAGATTGTGTTATAGTCCATTTGCTCCAATTTTCCTATTTCTAATTGAATGGATGGATTATAGCTGTACAGACACCATCCCGTCTTCCTTGGGCCTCCTTCACATTCTTATCTACAAGGTGAATGTTGTTGACCCGTCATACATGATTAATTTCTCACCTCTGAATCATCTTTCATTGTTGAGTAACCTAGGTATTTTCTTTTATTTGTTTTTGCAGATATATGCTGATGGCATGCCCACGGTTTCCTCAAATGGAAGGAAAGCCTCTTTAAGAGATTTTTATGGTCTGCTTATTGAATCTGTATTTTGTGATATCTTCCAAGTCTCCCTTTCTTGTCCAAGAAACTGACTATGGTCAATCCTTTATTTCTTGTAGCTGTCATATACCCTTCCCTTAAGCAACTGGAAAGTCGATTTGCAGAACCACAAGGCATTGAATGTCCATCTGGAGAAGTCATGTCAAGGCAAAGTGGAGGTGATGGCCAAGAGACATCCAACACGGAACTTGATAGAGAAGACGAATGTGGAATTTGCATGGAAAGCTGTACAAAGATGGCTCTGCCTATCTGTGGGCATTCCATGTGCATTAACTGCTTCCTTGAGTGGTGTCCTTCATCTCTTGTATATAACATTGACATTTCTTTTAATTATTGAAAGCTAATACAAGCTTCCGCGTTTATGCTCTTAGGAATGCACGATCTGAATCCTGTCCCTTTTGCCGCTGCGGTTTACAGGATGTTAGCTCCACTGATTTGTGGGTTCTCACAGGCAAAAATGATGTGGTCGATATTGATACTATCGCAAAAGAAAATCTGAGAAATTTCTACCTTCATATTAGCAATCTTCCCCCAGTGATGTCTGCAACACATGTTCTGCTACTGGATTACATGATCTGAATCAAGAAATGGCTGAAAAGTCGTTTGTACATAATTGTTGATTTACCGCTTGCAGAAAATATCGTGCAAATGGTGAATCATGTCGTCCCATAATTACATGAAAAGACAAAATTGGTCGTGTAGAAACTTAGAACTACGATTAGACAATCCTACTCACATTGGTGGAATGAGACTCCAATTAAGGTTGGATCCAAGCTTGAATTCCTGGGGGAGCATCAACCCTGTACATAACACACAAACAAACAAAAATGTCTCCAGCATTCAGCTCTTTATGTTTTTTTTTTTTTTTTTCTACTGGACCTCAGTGATGTTTGGAAAGCCTGGAAGGCATGTTTCACGAGCCATTTGGAGTCTCTCTACTGCAATGAGAAACACAAGAGGTTTAATTACTCGGGATTCATGCCTATGTTTTATTACGAGTATATCCTCTTCAATAACCAATGACAGACTCATGCTACTGTAATGTTTTCATGTGTCTCCTTAATTCATATGCTGTACGTTGTGACTAGAGATTGGCGCAGGGCAAGATCCCAAACTGAGGTCACCACTTGTCTCAGTATGAAAGATTTCCTGTCATTTGCGCTACGTTCTTGAAGCATTCCTCTCCTCATTACCTGTTAAAAATCTTTGAGTTGCTGTAATAGTCTGAGCATGAACAATCAAATGCCAAAGAGCATTTTCACAATTGTTCTCATTGTGGATCCATTTTGATCTAGTTCCTTGTGGTTTTCAAAACTAGGTATTTTTAGGAACTTCCACATTCAGAAATTGGGCCATTAAAAAACAGTGAACTTATAATGCAGCAGAAATGGACAAATAGGATGTAATTTTCCTTAAACATTTACAAGTCCCTGGATTTCGGGTTCAATGCATCCTGAAGCAGCGTGGCACCGCAAACCCAGTTCAGGTCAAAAACTTCAATTCTGACCTTGAATCCGGTCTGCGAGGGGTGCTGCTTCTGAGAGTAAAGCAAAAGAGCGAAAGAGCGAAAGAGATCTGGGTTGGATTGAAACTAACACTATAAGTCAATGGATAGAGGTAGGTTGAAGAAACTCAAGCTATGTTATGTATACATATTTCGGATGGAGATGCAATGGGTTTCATCGAGAGAGTTAAACGTTTAATGTGGGTTTGCGTTAAGCTGCTCACCTACTCAGGTCTACATGTAAAATTCATGTCATCCACAATATTAAAGTATTGGAGACGATTTTAGTGCTTTTGGTTTTCATTAATTGGAATAGAATAGTTATTTAAACAATAATATGAGAAAAAAAAAAAAAAAAGAGTGAAGAAAAATCATCTAGGGCAATTACATAAATACACATCCACTTTTCCGTCAGACAAAAAATTGTATTTTTCCAAATAATCTTCTTTATAATTGATTTACTTAATTATTTACTATATTTAGTTCAATTGAGGAAAAGAAGCAACCAAACTGCAAATAAAACCAGATCCAATCAAATTGTACATTAGGCTCGAACCTTTTTTCAGATTCACAAAAATTTGAAATTGAATTGAATCATTTTCCAAGGGTTTACAATGTTATGAACCAATTGAACTAGAAAAAGTACAGAAAAAAAATAATATATGTTTTTGTATGAGTCATATAACTTATATTTTCATCAACTTGATAATATCGCAATCTCTCTTAATTTAGTCGCATTATGCATATGCTGAAGTTTTTCTTAGTTTAGTCACCTTACACATATGTGCTCCCTTAAACCCCCCTAATAAGCTTTAGATTACATTATTTTATTTCGTGATTTTTCATTATTTTCTCTTGATATTTTATTTTATTTTTAGATAATTATACTTAATTGAGTAAAATTTTATTTTCTAGATTTTGAAACAATCTATACAAGAAAACAAAAAGATAAAAACAAGTTTCACTCAATTCGAAGCTTAAATAAGCAAATTATAAAGATTTGAAGATCGACACAATCAAACGACATAACTGTATCGTTTCCAAATATATTTGGAACTAATTTTCAAGTATCACAGCTACTGATATGACCAAAGGACATAACCATGTCCTTAGTCATGTCGTTCTTAGTTTTTTTTTTTTTAAAAAAAAAAAAGAGAGAGAGAGAGAAGCGAATCACAGTCAAGGACATAACCAATAAAGGGACACAATCATGTCCTTAGTTGTGTTGTTTGTAGCCAACATATTTTTCTCACTTCCTAGATAAAGCTTTGTTAGGGGTTTTTATATAAAAGTTTTGATATGACTTTTTGAGAGTTTTTTAAGCCAAGAACACTTAAGAGAGTAAGGGCCATCGAGACTATTCAACCTTATTTAAATTTCATGATTTTTTTCTTCTACAATTCTTTATTCTTTAGATTTAGATTATTATTTTACGATATATAGAGAGTAGATTTTTAGTATCTAGGTTTTGTGGAACCTAGATTTAATCATGCAACATAATTTTTTTAGATTTAATTAATTCTTTATTCTTTTTTTTTATTCAACTATATATGCTTCATAATTTAGATTGTCATTTAGAATTTGATATCCTATAAAAGAGTCGATATATTTCTTATAAAATTAGATTTAAACATAGTTGATGAGGGTTATTACATGATTAGAGATAATTTTTAAGATCTTTTTGGAATTTTTAATTATAACATAGAAAATTTGCTGTGCAATAATGCAATCCTAGGTTATACTATTGAGAATAGATTATAATAGGTGATTTTAAGATTATGGTTAATTGACTTGAGAAAGTGATTAATTTTAATAGAAAATTCTCTCGATCAAGAAAGATTAAAGAAGAAATTAAATTATCTTTACGAAAAATCACACGTTAAATCTAGGGAAAATAAAGATTTAGATATAATTTTCGAATCTTGAACTAATTTATAGTTTATTACTTTCTCGTTTAAGTTCTTTAACATTCATTAATTAGCATTACTGTAATTTAATTTAGATTCTTTAAGTTTCTTAAACTTGAATTCATTAGTTAGATAATAGAAATCTAGTAAGTAGTCAAAGTCCTTGAGGGATCGATACTCAAACTTAATTTGCTTACTATAATTTTGATAGGGTACACTTGCCTAACATTACCTCTACATCAAATATGTCTCTTATTACATGCTTATGTTTAAACTAATGTCCTAAAACGCAAACACCAAGAGCTAAATTTTGCATTTCGCCCTCATTTCCTCCATTTTTCCTAAATTTTTTTAGATTTTCAATTCCTTTAATGAATCAAATCGATTTTTTCAATTAAAAAAATTATATTGGTTAGGTTCATATTATAAAAAGAACCCAACTATAATATTAAGTTTAGTTCAATAGGAGAAGTAAACTATGTCGATGTAACTGTACCTACCCTTAGCATTTAGTAATCATGGTATAGATACAAATCTAGTAATTTTCATTAAAAAGAAAGGGGATATTTGGTGATGAATTAGAATTGATGGTGTTAATAAGATATTTTAAGCTTAGGCCCCTTAAGCCCATGCTGACTTACCTAAAATCATGGCTTAGCTTGTCTTTCTTTGGATCTAGCCTCTCTATCTACTTTGCCTAGTGCGAATTGTAACCAAGAACAGACAAGGCCGGTTACTGGATGGGTTTGACTTGTAGAAAACTTGAAAAAAAAGTAAAGGGGTATATATGAAAGGACAAATGCAAATGAAGAGTATGCGAAAACCCACAAATAGCTCTAAAGGATATGACGTACCAATAGAACTTTCGAAAACTTACGGCATAATTCGATATGCTTCACGAATCGGTCCGATAAAGTTACTTGCTACCTATCTTTGCTCAAGGGTTAGGATAAAAGTGATACTAAGAGTAAATACACACTGTTTACGCAAAGAAGAAAATACTCAAGTGTATTAAGGATAATCTGATTTTGCCTTCAGCTACAAGTATAAGGATATTTATACCCATAAGTTAGGACAACTTACTCAAAAGAGAAAAAAGAAAAAAAAAGGGCATTTCTTAAGAAAGTAACGTATAAGATACAAAAGGATAAAACTGAATATACAAGGAAAACAATCATTGGTGTAACGAATTCTACACAAGACCCTATACACATAGCAATACTATATTGGTGATGTCGTTGGAAGATATAGACAAAAAGGTACGAACAGCTTGGTTATTTGAGCAGGGGTAGCTTAGTTAGTCAGGATTCTTGCCATCTCAACAAAGGTACAACCAAGTAAGCAATTGGTCAGGCATGTATGAGAATGAAGATGGGCTACTGTCTCGGCTTTCTGCTTCTCAATACACAACATGCGAGAAATAAGTAGTCATTCAGCTCAGTAAGCAGAAAGGATCGGCAAGGAGATATTCGGTCTCCACATGAGTCGGTTAGAATATGAAGATTCGTTTTGCCAGTCCCTCTAGTCCTCAAGCTCAGTTGTAGGTCAGTAGTTCGATAGCCTGATTCCCATCATTCCCTCTAAGTTGTTTTGGATTTGGGATCAAATCTGAATGTTCTTCATTCAGCTTTCCATTAGGGTGATATGGACTAAGGTCGGCAACGTCGAAGGCATTGGAAACCCCACAGTCTTTAGGTAACTCCAATCTATAGACATTATTATTGATCTTCTGGAGAATTCTGAAAGGTCCCTTAGCTATTGCAAATAATTTGTTCCTTCTCTTGTTTGAGAACTGTTCTTTGCCGAGGTGTTGCCATACGAAGTCTGCTGGCTATAATTGTTTAGCTGTCCTACCCTTGGTCTTCTCTTGCATTCTTCTAGCAACCTGGTTGATGTACCCAGTGACTTTGTCATAAATATGCTGAAGGGATTGTGCTTGAGCTTTTGTGTCAAGGTCCTCTTATGCGGGTATAGGTATAAGGGTGTGGTTAAGGGGAAACTTAAGATTAAAACCATAGGCTACTTTGAAGGGTGTTTGCTTAGTGATGTCATATACTGTACGGTTATAAGCGAATTTGACCACTAGTAAGCAAATGTCTCAATTAGCCAGGTTCTTTCCTACTACAACTCAAAGTAGCGATCCCAAAGTGTGATTAACCACCTTCGTTTGGCCATAGTTTGGGGATAATAGGAAGTATTGAATAGTAGTTTAGTCCTCATCTGACACCATAAGGTCATCCAGAAATGGCTTAAGAACTTTAGATCTCTGTCAAAGACTATACTTCTCGATACGCCATGTAACCGTACAATCTCCTACAAGAAAAGAGAATCAATAGCTGAAGTGTTGTTGGTTTTTTATCAGGGTACAAAGCGTGCCATTTTGCTAAAACGATCCATGATGGCCATTATAAAATCCTTGCCTCAAGTAGTTCGTGGTAGTCTAAGAACAAAGTTCATACTTAATTCAGTATATGGCTTCATCGAAACAGGCAAGGGCATTACTTTCATTTGCTTAGCTTGGCACTTAGCCTTCTTATACACAACAGCTATCAACAACTCGGTGCATATCTCTCCTCATCTTCAAGTAGAAAAATCGACTATTCAACAGTTCACAAGCCTTTCTTTCTCTAAAATGTTTGGAGAGTCCTCTACTATGGGCTTTCTTGATCAATAGTTCCCGCAATGAACAGGTCGGCATACATAATTTTTCACCTCAGAACATGTAACCATCCTCCACATAATACTCATCCACTGTCCTTCAAGGCATTACATAATTATGGGTCCAAAGTTGAATCCTCAAAATACTACTTTTTGATACTTGCAAACGCAAACAGCCTAATCTACAATTCAGTTAAAAGTACTTGTCACCTTGAAAGAACTCTGCAACTACGTTGCTTTTTCCCTACTTGTATTTAATCACAAAATTGAACCCTTCAAGGAATTCAACCCATCTCACCTGCCATTTCGATAACTTCATCTAACTTCGGAGATACCTCAGTGATTTATGGTCAGTATATATGACAAATTCTCTTGGCAATAAATAATGCTACCACACTTATAGTACTTAGGTTAGTGCTAAGACTCCCTTGTCATATACGGAGTAACTTAACTGTAGCCCTTTGAGCTTCTCATTGTATAAGGTAATTGGTTAGCTTTCTTACATTAGGATAGTGTCTATTCCAATGCCTGATGCATTACATTCCAATTCAAATATTTTCTCGAAGTTAGCTATAATCAATACTAGGGCGAAGGTCAATCTGTCTTTTACTTCAACAAAGCTCCTCTCCTCCCTTTCTCCCCATAAGAAGTCGGTGTTCTTTTTCGTAACCTCAATAAGAGATGTGGTGAGGGTGCTTGAATTCTTGATGAATCATCTATAGAATGAAGTTAGTCCATGGAAACTTCTCATGTCGGCATAAGTAGTAGGAGTCGGCCACTCTATAATTGCTCGAATCTTTTTGTCATTTACTCGTAAGCCTCCTTCACTAACCAGTAGCCTAAGAATACTACTTCCTTCTAGTAAAAGCAATATTTCTTTAGATTGTCGAATAGTCTCTCAATGTAGAGGATATCTAATACTTCTCAAAGATGCTTACATTGACTCGGCATGTTGGCACTATAGATCAATATGTTGTCAAAGTATACCACGACACACTTTCCAATCAGATGTCTGAACATGTGGTTCATCAATCACATGAAAGTGCTTAGGACATTCGATAGGCCGAATAGCATGACTATCTACTCATAGAGCCTATGCTAAGTTTTAAATGCATTCTTCCATTCGTCTCCCAATCTCATGCGGATTTGATGGTAACCAGACATCAAGTTAATCTTATTAAAGACCTTGGCTCTACTTAACTCAAGAACATGTCTTTTAACCTTAGGATCGGATACTTGTATTTGATCGTGATCTTCTTCACGGCTTAGCTATCAATACATATCTATCAGCTTCCATCTTTTTCAATACCAAAAGCATTGGCATAGCACAAGGGTTAACACTTTCTTATACATATCCTCTCTCCAACAACTCATTGACTTGACATTATAACTCAGAAGCTTATTCAGGATTCATTTGATAGGCTGGTTTATTTAACAGTGCGGCGCCAAATACTAAGTCAATGCAATGCTCTATGCCTCAAGTAAGGGCCAACCCTTGAGGTAACTATTTTGGAAATAAGTTGGCATACTCCTTTAGTAACTCTTTGATTTCTTAGGGTAATTTACCCCACTCCTTCATTTGTAATAGTTGCCTAACCAATATGAGGGTAGGCTTGTCAACATTTATAGCCTTTCGAAGCTCGGCTCTACTCATCACTAAAGCCTTCTTTAATCCATAAGCAAGTTTCATCTGTAATTTATTAACTTCTCTTGGAGGCATCGAGTTTAGTGTGATCTTTCTATCATTCTTCTCGAACATATATGTGTTCTTGTAGCCTTTATGGATAACTCTCCTATCAAACAGCCACAGCTTACCTCACAACATGTGGGAAGCACACATTGGTAGTACATCGCATATAATCTAGTTAGAGTAATTTCCTATAGTGATCGATAGCAATATTTGCCCCTTTCTCACTCAACCCGTACAACTTATACAACTTTGGATGTGCAACAGTCAGCAACTTCAATTTTGAAATAAGATTAACCGATGCTACATTGGTGTAACTTCCATTATCCATGATGACGACATACACCTGATTATTCACCTTATAAGTGGTATGAAACAGATTCTCCCTTTGCTTCTCCTCTAATGAAGGTTCTAGATTCATTATGCATCAAACAACCATGATTAATTGGTCCAGGTCCTCGATGAATACATCTTCTTTAATCAATTCTTTATCAACATTTTCTATTTTAGTGAAGTCCTCTTCTTCTTCAAGTTCCTCATCTATACTATCTACTTCTAACTTCAAGACATCTCCCTTGATGACTATTGTGAGTAACCATATATCCGAACCTTTGGCACTTGAAGCACTCAATCTAGGTCGTCTTCCTACCAGATCCTTGCACCTTCTCATAAGTTTAAGTCGGCCTTTCTGATCAACTTAGACATCCATCTTTCGTCTCGACTTAGTACTTGACGAAGCTCGGTAACTTGCCTATTCGGGTCGACTAGTTGACATCCTTGTCAGTACTCGACTCCTTTTTTGCCTTTTTACTTACTAGGCTATTCTAATGGCTTCATCTATTGTGGTAAAGCGTTGGAGTTCCATAATGTCTCGAATATCACCTCTCAATCCAGTGATGAATCTTAAGACTGTTCGAGCCGGTGGTTCCTCTACTTCACAACAAATCATAAGCATTTGAAATTGTTGAGCATACTCGTCAACAGTCCAGCCTCCTTGTCTCAACTCCTAAAGCCGAGTGAAAGTATTTTGAAGATAAGTTTTTGGTAAAAACCTATTCTTCAGTATTCTCTTTATCTTGGGCTAAGTATTAATCTCTCGATAGTTCTCTCATCTCCTAATGGCCTGGAAATTCTTCTATCATATGGCGGCATATCCAAAGAACTCAATAGTAGCAGTTCTCACTTTCTCATAATCCTTATATTGATAATAGTAAAAAATACACTCTACCTTCTCTTCCCATTTTAGATATTCATTAGCATTCTCAAATCCATTGAAACTCAAAATCCAAAGTTTCACATGGTTAAATGCTTTAGAGGCTTGAGCTCATTCCCCTTGAAAATACTCTTCTTCTTCGCCTCCCATGTCTACCAAATGGATCCTTCTCTTCACTCGTCTACCTACTCTTCCACCTCGAACTGATCAAGCTAAGTTTTGACCTATAATAGGTTGAGTAGCTTGTGGGGTGTTTTACGTGACCTTAGTGGGTCGGCAAGCTAATGCATGAATGGTAGTGGTCAGATCTACCAAGAGGTTTGCCACCTCATCAAGTCTCTCGTCGATACTTCTCGAAGTTCCTTAAGATTGTCGACCACTGTGCATAACTTCACTATTGTCATCTCCTATTCTAACATTCATACTCAGGTTTGTCATTTTCTCTACAGATTTAAAATTCAAACAAACACTTAAGGAAATTAGTAGCTAGCAAACACAATAGCTAAGTTGAATACAATAACTTGCTCTATTTCATATACGCAGAATAGAGTATAACAAAACTTCAAAAGAACAAACTACAACTCACATGAAACCTTTGCTCTAATACCAATATGGTGTGAACCGTGACCAAAAACAAATAAGGCCGGTCGTTGGATGGGTTCGACCTTGTAAAAAGCTTAAAAGAAAGTAATGAGGCATGTGTAAAAGGATAAATGCAAATGAAGGGTAAGTAAAAACCCATGAATAGCTCTAGAGGATATGACGCACCAATAGAACTTTTGAAAACTTACGATACAATTCGATATGATGCACGAATTGGTCTGATGAGGTTACTCACTACCTACCCTTACTTAACGATTAGGATAAGAGTGATGCCAAGAGTAAACAAATAATATTTGCGCAAGGAAGAAAATACTCAAGTATATTAAGAATAATTTGATTCTACCTTGCAACTACAAATACAAGGATATTTATACCCATAAGTTAGGGCAACTTGCTCATAAAGGAAAAGAAAAAAAAAAGGCATTTTTTAAGGAAGTAATGTACAACATATAAAAGGGTAAAAATAAATATATAAAGAAAGCAACTATTGATGCAACGAATTCTACACATGATTCTACACTTGTAGTGATGTTGTATTGATGATGCCATTAGAAGATGTAGACAAATAGGTACGGACAGCTTACTTGTTCGAGTAGAGGTTATAAACAACATACTTGTTTGAGCAGGGGCAGCTTGGTTAGTCCGGATTCTTTCTCTCAGCATCTTGGCAAAGGTACGACCAAGAATGTATGAGAATGAAGATGGACTGTTGTCTCGGCCTTTCGCTTCTTGGCATATAACATGCAAGAAATAGGCAGTCATTCAGCTTGGTAAGCAAAAATGATCGGGAAAGCAATACTTGATCTTCGCATAAGTCGGTTGGAATAAGAGGATTCATCTTGCCAATCCCTCTAGTCATCGAGCTTAGCTGTAGGTCCGTAGTCTAGTAGCCTAATTCTCATCATTGCTAACCTTGGTTTAGGCTCATTAGATGACTTATCCAATCACCGCAACCCATAACAGCTAGAATATAGAGGATAACACTTGAATACCAAGTCAATAACCACCTCCCATGAATTAGGATTACGTTGAACTAAACAACCCTACGTACCTCAACGTATGGACGTGCTTCCTGTCTACTAATGGTCTCTTAACTTCTAACAACCTTTCTTCATAAATACCAAGTTACCTCTCAACGGTAAACTATTTAGTCACTTTGCATATTTAGCTTACTCTTTGTACTCAAAGTATCCTTACTCTCTCAATTACCAAACACTAACTTAGACATTGGAGTAGTTACGTGGGACAATACCTCGATGCCCCTCATCGTATTCTCTTTTGTAGGCTATACAGTCAAATGCGAAGCTCAATCCTCTTACTTCTTTACTAGTCATATCCTATAGACGACATACGGGATTAGCCGATTAGGTGCATAGAGAGTTATCATTGGAACAGTATCAATTGATTTTTGTTAGAAGTTAAAAAAAGAAGGAAGGAGGGGTAGGGTATGGTTATGGAAGGAGGAGAGGAGGGAGGGGTGAGAAAAAAGGCAATAAATACGATAGGCAAGTTAATTAACTAAACCTTGATAAAAACAGTATCATGGAAAAATTAAAACCACTTCTAATAATGGGAAACTTTATTATATAATTTAATATATTGATTTTAATACTAATATAGAGTTCATGTTAAGAATATTTAAAGTGAAAAATATAATTTGAAAGTGATATTATAAAATATAGCAAATTCACATGCTATGAGCAAAATTACTCTATTTTGAGAAAACCTACAAAATTGAAAAAATATTATAAAATTATATATAGTTACAAAAGGCAATGTTGTCAAACTCAGTCTGGATAGTTAATTTGAACATATGAGAGGGTCAAAGATTAAGGAGGTAAACTGAATTCAATCATAGTTTAACCGGAATTGGACTAAGCTTAGATCAAACCAATTTTTATGGTCGAATCAAATTGGACTAAGTTGAAATGTAGGGGTCAACTCGAGTTTGATAATATTGACGAAAAGTATAAGTGAAATTTAAATAAAACAGAATACATTTATAAGAAGAAAGGACAATTACGAAAAGGTGAAAAGTTATGAAAATTTAAAAACTTTCACAAAGTAGGTTGATTGATTATAAAAAACAAAAGAGGGTTAAGAAAAAAAGAGGACAAGAATGGGAAAGAAAAGGAACTATTAAGAAAAATAAAAAAGAAATCTATTAGGGAAACATTAATGAAAATTTAGAGGATTGTTTCATGATGACTTGGTACATTTTTAGAATTTATTGCCATGAAGGTCTTAGTTAGGTGTAGCCACACTTTAGCTTGGTTTAGTTTTTGCCTCTAAACTAATCTAAATAATAAAAGTACAATTTAGTTTTTTTATAACTTTGAACTAAACCATATGGTTCGGATTAGAAATTTTTCTAAACTATAAAATTCAGTTTGTGTAATCTAGAAAAGTAAATTTACATATCTTATGATCTCTTATAAAAAATACTATATTCATTTGATGATAATATAACTATTAATATCATATAAGAGATTGATGAAGTCAATATTAATATAAGTAAGAAATTTTAAATGCCTATTAACAATTAATTTCATTCATAAAACTAGTATATAATATAAAATTTGAATGGACATATATATAATTTATAAATCATAATAATAAAAGTTAAACACATATACATTGCAATAAAAGTAAACTAAAAATTATTTTAAGTGGTATATTATAATAAGAGAATCTTTTCTAGTTATAAGTAAAATGTTGAGAAAAAAGAAAAAAGATAAGATAAAAAAATATGGCATTTGAGAAAATAAACAAAAAAAAAAAATATAGCACTCAAAATCGCCCCTTTTTAAAAGGTGATATCAAATACTAAAAGTAAAATTGCCTCTTTAAAAGGTCATTTTGTTGAGTGTATTAACAAAGACTGCACCTTTCTTCTTCTTCTTCTTCTTCTTCTTCTTCCCTTCCTTTCTATATTGCAAATGTTGTTTCTATCTCTAACTTTAAACCCCCCTTATCCCTCTCTACAAAGGAGGAATTTATATGCTTTTTTTCTCAAATCAACTTTAAATGAGAGATCTTGACACCGCCTACAATATTTTCCAACACTAATTTCACAAAAACAACGATAAGTACATGCAGGCCAATATATGTACTTGAATCCTACTGTTAGTTAAGACTACCCACAATTGGATTCAACCACCTTGCCTCAATATGTTATTAAGAAAGTATAGGAATCATCAAACATTAAGGTGAAACATCTTCAGGCCACTATTGCTTCTCTACGTTGGTAGATTACAGTAATGGTAGACAACTACCTACTAATGAGTTAATAAGGAGTGATCTTTGATGTGACGAAGCTGCCTATGCATGTAGTAAGCCAATATAAGGATGCCTTCAACCGACAAAGTTTAGAGTAGATACTTATCTTACAAACTCCATTACTTTAACCTTCTCAAAGTTTTAGTTATTGCATATTTTGAATCGATGTATTTTTAGGTAGTTTAGATACCCTATGCGCATGAGGACATGGCTAGGTTCCCTACTTATTGTTGGGATGAGAGTGATATTTTGTAGCATAGGTCCTACTTATATGTTTCCACATTGTTGAGTTCTACTATTCGAACCGCGTAACTTAGTAGTTTGGCAAGATGTGAGAGATCCTTGCTTATCCAGACACGTCATAAGCATTGTATGATGTAAACTTGAGGGGTTGGGTGGAGATCAACTAGGCTACTACCTATGTAACTTGGCTAGAGCAGTAAGCAAACCATCATAATAAGACTATTTAGATTTGACCACCACCAACATAGCTTTAGACTATTTGCCTTGTTACCAACAAGTCATCTACCGATATAATGGTAAATTCGAAGCCTCTTTAGTATACATGGTACGCATCTATCCTTAGTTGTTGTTACTTCTTAATTTATGCTATCACATGCTAATTGTATTGTTATTTGTAACTTGCAAGTGGATTTCATACATAGGTTATGTCAGATGTCATACAAGGATATTATAACTAAATGGTTAAAGGTAAACTACGTCATCCAATAGCTTATGGGCATTCATCGTGGCAATCCACTCTCGATTGGTCCAAATATGGAGTATGAGCATTCCCCACCATACGAACTACAATACGGAGGGCAACGTTAAGGATGAGGAAATAGATGGGGTAGGGGTAAAGGACGTAGATAGGCTGATTTCAAGATTCAAGATTATCAGTTGCCTCCGCACTACTTGCCCCTTATATCTCTTACAACACCTCCTTTCTAATTTCACACACCATTAGGGGATGCCTCTAATAGTGAGATTCGAACTCCTGCTTCTCCATTTAAGAGGCGACTTGGAGATCATGGTACAGACATGAGCAATAGGGTTACGCAATTCAACCTTCTCTGATCTCTATACACTTTATCCACTCTAGCACCTTCTCAAGAGATAGCACATAGATCACACAGCTAGATGTAGATTAGATGGTGTAACCTAAACTTAATATAGATATAATGGAGACATGTACCTATGCATGCAGATGATGTAGGTAGCAATAGATTATAATTATTTGTAGTTATTGAACATTTTGACTATAATTAACTTTATTCACATTTTGTATATATTGTTAATTTTTATTTTAATTACTTCCATTTTCCCAAATTTTTACTCGCCAAAGATTATACTTGCTAGTGTTAACGATATATAAGTCACTACATTGAATGGTTTTTTTGTTTTAATACGTGTTCGAAGCTTAATAGTAGTGAACTTTTGTTTGTACAAATTTGGGTTGTGTAAGGATCTTGTGAAGGAGATTAGGAGCAATAGTGAAGTTAGGTGGTTATGAATTTATTGGGTTAAGCTTAGCTTCAATTTATAGGTGGTTGACTAAGGTGTACATAGTTGGGTTGTTTGCTATAATAGAAGAAGGATTGAGGGTTTATTTGATAAAATTGTTTCTAAAAGAGGAGATATCAATTAGATGAAAATCGCCTCGAGAGACGATTTCATCCCTATCCTATTGAAATTGTTCATATCTTATTGAAATTGTCTTTTAAAAGAACAATTTCAGTTCAAAGTGAGGAGATGATTTGAAGTGCTATACTTTATAAATTGTTTGATTCAATTATACAATTAACCCAGTTTATCTTTCCAAATCATTCATAAATTTTCCAAAAAACTATATTTCTAATTTGGCCTTGTTTGTGTACAAATTGATCGAATTTAATAGGTTTTTTTAAAATATTTCTATTCGTAAGAATTTCATTTAAAATTTTTAAATGCTACATGAATAATTCGAATATTTCTTTTTAAAAAAAAAACTTTTTTATTTTATTTATAGAATCAATAATACAAGCTTTTAATAAAAATAATACTTAAAAAACACAAATAATAACTTTTTAGAATAATTGATGAAGGACCCGAAAAGTTTTGGGACCTTATTACAATCGTGAAGGATCTCACATGACGTCCTTTAGCTCTTTAAACTCTTATCAAGGAGCATCAATGGAAATATTCTTTGGGTGTTTAGGCACGACCTTTGAAGAAAGTTGAGAATAACATCGGAAATGATTATTAGGACTCTTGAGTTACGAAGACTATCAATGGTCATCTTACATGTTTCCACGTTTGATTGGACCTAACGTTCTGTCGTCTGTCACAGCACAAATTGATATTCCCATTGAACATCGACATGGTTCTCAGCAACTGGTCGAAATTCCATTCGCTTGTGATTTGTGAATAAGGAGAGAAGCGCTTCGATTGCTATTGGGTATTCAAAAGTTGTGGTGGGCACGATCCGGCTCCCTATGATTCATCTTACTTTATTGAGTTAAGTTTAATATAATAGTTTGGTTTTTTATTTTTTTTTAAATCAAAACTAACTAAATAACTCAATTTATAAATTTTTTAAAACCGTTAAAATCGATTCAATCCATAATTTAAATCATTTATATTAATTTTTTACTGAATACTTTTACCTTTAATAACATATTTTTCTTCTCAATAAACTTTCATAAGTTTTTAGTTAATTTCTTATATATTTATTATGTATAACAATTCTTATAAAAATATTACATAAGATCTTAGCAAATTTAAGTTGATTGAATGAGGATAAAAGAGATTGTTTCAACTATCAATAATAAGGAGAGAAAAATAAAGTTATCTATCGAAAAGCGATATGAAAAAGATAAAAAGGATACACTAATAACCAGAAAAGAAATGAAAAACATGTAAGGAATACTAAGATCAAACTTTTCATTTGAAAACATATAAGAAATGATAATTTATAAAATAAAAATTTCTAAATATGAAATTTCAGATTAAATCAGCTCAATTTAATTTTAATAATTGATCTAAAAATAAAATGAAAAAAATAAGATATAAAAAATTTGATAAAATCTATAAATATTGATCGAAAAAAAATAAAAAAGGGTATAAAACAATTAAGTGAACATTTTTGTTTAATCAATTGGTTTGGTTTGAAACATTTCGATACTCGAACCGAACTGTGAATTATTTATATATCACCAAACTGAACTGCCAACCTAATTGTTTGGAAAATAATCAATTTTTTTTGTTCAATTTGGTTTACAGTTCGATTTACAGTTTGTAATTTTAGGAGAAACTTCCAGAAAAGTTACCTTCTTTTAAATGGAAAATATCAACGTTCTTAGGCTAAAAAATTATAAAAATGCAGAAAAATTATAAATAGATTCCCCATATTTACTGCTCTTTACATCTTGGATTCTAGCTTTTTAGAGCTTATTTTACTAGTTTGCTATTTCATAAAATAATTAGAAAAATACTCAAGCAGCATTTTACTCTATTTTTTGAATGCAAAGTTGTAATATAGGATACCAAGAAAAGATTTAAAAGTCTAGACATTCAATTTTAAAAATAGAAAGCTAAGTGCAAATAGAGGATAAGTATAAGGATGTATTTGCGTTTTACCTAAATATATTTTATATTTTCTGTGCGCCCTGTTTCTTTCTTCTTCTTTTTTCCTTCTATTTTTTAATCTTTTCTTCCTTATAAGATGTATGATTAATATTGAAAAATGTAATTTTTTATTCTTTTTCATTTGTTCTTTGTATATTAATCTGAATTAGCCTATCGGATGGATTGTGCACATTGCCATGATAGTTGGCTTTAATTATACCACATATACGTGGCCATTTAGATGAAGCAAAAATTTAGGCTTTACCATATTCCCTAAGCAAATAACTGGTTGCATTATCCGTCATCGTTAGCTAGTTTTATAGAACAAGACTAGTTAAAATTTAAAAAAGAAAAAAGAAAAAAGAAAAAGGAATAAAAAAGGTAAAGATCAAGGAGATGAGGAGAATCATCTCATAGGGGAGCATAAAACGTTACCACATTCTCCTATTTTTAAACATTAAACAACTAAAAAGGCAGCACTCCACTTAGAGAAGTTGCATGGAGTTCATCTTCATCCTCTCGAATTTGTTATCCACCAATAATCATGCTCATCCTCTGAGTAAACAATTCTGTCCCACATAAAGGACTTGTTAGTGGGCATTTTCCTTTTTAAGCCAATGGGTTTTTCTATTATATAAATAAAGCTCTTTGCTTGCCCCACTCTCTAAGATACCACTTTTAAACCCTATTATTGAACTTGTCATGTAAGAACCATTAACAAAGTGGAGGCAACACATACTGACATCACTCCAAAAAATTTAGAGGAATATGGACTGTCTCCACTAAAAACATGTACTTGCTGTAAAGTTCCTCTTCAAAATTTAATTAACAGTGCCAGCGTAACAACTAGAATGGTGTAAACATCAGGAGGTGGTTCTGGGTTCCCCAAATTGACTTTTCACAAAATTGGTCTCAGTTCAATATATTTATCACTAAAGTTTTGATGAACCCATTAACACTATTGAAAGATAGTTTAATGCTTAACAATATGGTATATTACAATGATCATCCCTATAAACCTTTAGAAATATAATAATACCTCTACTTTAACCATCTTTTTCTTTTTTTTTTTCTTTGATCATGCACTTGGCATTTTGTATTCAGCAACAATGCCAACATACATTAGAAACAAGTTCATCTTATCTTATTAAGCAATAATCACCAGGGTACATTCCAGATCATCCCCTGGAAAGATAATTGACTAATCAAATGCCAACACCACATGAAGCAAAGACGGAAATTTGTCACTTCCTACAGTTTAAATCAATTCCAGGGATGGGGCCACTTCTGAATATTCTATTGGTTGATACAATAATAATCATATGCATAGAGACTTTTGAACCATCCTCAGAAGAAATTTTAACAGATAAAAGGGGATAGAATGATAAAAATAAAAAAGGAAAAAAAGGTAAACTTAGCAATAAATAATAATTGCTAATGTTGGGCAAAGAAAAATATAATAAAAAGAAACCAAAAAAAAAATTCCGATAAGAAACTGGGGCTTATACAATATAGCTTTGTTCATTAATGTTTAAATGGAGTACATACATATTTTATAGAAAAACCACTTAAAATTCTGTAATCTTACATATATATATATATATATATATATTGTGTAAGGTATAGGATTTATGGTATCATGTTCCTTTAATCTCACATTGCTACTGTTAATGATGTGCGATAGGAGCACAACAATATGAGTAGTTGAAAGATTGCTAATAAGAATGTTGGCATGTTATTATGAAGTGAAAACATACCAAATAAGAACATTGCAGTTTGCAATCTTTCACACGTAAAGTAATAGTCAATGTCCATATATTTTCTGTGATCATGTTAAACAGGATTGGTAGAGAGAAAATGATGAGAAATTTTCCAAGCAAGCGTTCTTGGTCAATGGAGCAGCTTTAGTAAAATAGTTTCTCATTTAAAACTGAAGCATTGTGCCTATGGGAAAAGTAAAAAGAAATTAGCAAGTGATGCCTAGATAGCATTTGTTCGGTTGGAATAAGTGAATATTTTAATGAGCTAATACTAAACCAGAAAGCTAACCTATCATCTAATGGATGAGAATAAATTAACAAATTATATTGCGTCAATTTAACTTACTTTGTGTACAATGGTTATGGCAAACATTTTAAAAAATTTGCTTAAATCATTTTGAAGCACTCATTATATCTTCTCTGACTTACGGTGGGCCTATTTGTCTAATCCAACCGAAGATCGCGATTATTGATTAAAAAACAACACATTTAGTAGGGATGGATGATAAATTGCATAAATCACTTACATGCTAACAAGTATCACTTTCAGTAGTTTGACCACTTCCTATTAAATACTAATCTACCAAAGAAAGTAGGTTAATTGAAGCAAAACATTTTAGTTTCAAGAAAAGCTTTGCACCAACTCAATTATCATGTCTTCCTAGTGCTCTTAAATCACCTAGACTTCCATTAGCAAACTAAGATTAGGGCATAAAAAAAATAATAATAAAAGAGAAAACATTAAAGAATTATATACCGATTTGCATAAGACCTCATTTGTCTATAAACCAATCAAATTGTACCCCATCATGAACTATTTAAAGCTTGACTACTATTGCTAGTCAATAGCAAAATGTAAATACTATAATCGAACATAGATCTTTCCACTAATGAAACACTAACAAAGTTTTAGAGAGAGAGAAAACAACATTAAGTAGAACTAGGTACTCGAGCTTAGCTAAATAAGGAATAAATTTAGTAGTATAAAATGATTAAAGTCTAAACTACGAAATGAAGGTTTCAAGTAACTAAACTGAGGGTTCAGGTACTCTTTACATGGAAAGAGCTCTACCGAAAGAGTCCTAAATAATTTGATCTAGAAGTTCATGTCTTCCCCAGAGTTCTTAATTAAATGCTTCCTCATCCACAAAGTGGCCAGATGTGATTTGGGTTTTCATAAAGTGCATTTTTTAGTATGAAATGAGAAAATGAATTGGGGACTTTGGTTGGATGGAGTACGACTTTACCTGACCAACATCAATTAGTTCACTCAGTTGCTACAAGGAATTGATTTCAATTGGATGAGATTGTATGAGTAAGACTTTGATCGATTAAAGTTGTTTAGGGTAGACCTAATTGCCAGGTCAAATTAGTTCGAAACCATCAGTTCATGGGTCAGTTCTAGGTTGAACCGTGACTGGCCTATATGGCCATGGGCTTGAGCCAGTTTACTGGCCTTTGAACAGTTTTATTTTTTTTTATTTTCCTAATTAATTCCTTCTTTCTATTTTGCCCATGTTCCCACAAATAATCTCCCATCTTCTCTCATACTTGTATTTTCTTTTATAGATTATGTGACTTTCACATTGTATACATCAAAGATGTTTCATTTGAAATCAATTAACATAGTTGGGGAAAAAAGAAAAAAGTAAGAATAATACACAAACTTTCTAGAGTTTTTACTAATAAAAATATAAACTATAAGAAAAATTAGAATGAGAATTATGAACAACAAAGCTCGTGAATCAAGGCTAGTATCCCATTTGATACAAGCTATGAAGCTAATTTAATACCTAGCATTTTTGAAATCATATACTTTATTGAACTCAATTTGCGATTAGTATAATTTAGAAAACTTTAAAGTAATAACAAAATTAGTTAAGCAAATTCTTAATATGATACAATAAAGATCATAAATACATACTCAGACTATGCATTATTAAGTTTATCAAAGAGATGATGAAAATGTTCATATGACCATTATATTTATAGCCTTAATATTACATTTACCAATTGTATTTCATTTGTTGAGGAAATTGCTTATATATATATATAATATCAAAATTATCAAATAATTACTTATGGAAATGAGTTTTTTTTTTTTTTTTTTTTAACGTTGAGCATGGCTAGCCTTGAACCGGCTAGTCAACTGATAAAGCATTTTAAGCTTAACGATGCCTTGGCGGTTCACCTAGAGGTTTAGGCCTACCTCTTAGCGAGCTAAGCTGGTTCTGAGCTAGTTCATAGTCCAAAACTAACTCTTGCAGGGGTTTACTTTAGGGATGATACTTGCATTCAGGGGAAACTTTGCTCAAATAACGTTTCTCTTCATCCTACTAAAGTTGATGCTCTAAGGACAAACAATGTTTCTCTTGTTCATTTTTTTTCCTTAACCGATAGTTTTGACCATGTGCTCCTTAATTCTTAGATATTTAGCTATTTTATTTTCCCCATTTGTACATCTAACAACTACATAACAAAATTTAAGTTTTCGACATGTCAAAACATATTATTTTCGAATGTTAACAATAGACAACAACAAGGTGTTTGGAACCAAAGATCAAAGGACACTAAAGGATGATGCAAGTTCCTTTGAAAAATGAAATATCATGGTATATTTAACAATTGTGTAGGAAATGACCCAATATTTGGTTTTAGTAGAGCTTTAGGACATAGTTTGCTTATATTGGGGTATAAAATTGCATAACCTATTACATAGTATTTCATTTTGTAGTCAACGTAATAGTGGAACTGCTAATAATTGACTACTCATAGAGTCACTTTACATAAGACTAATACAATGAGAGTGCATGCATTAAATTAACTAATTAATGGCGTACTTGATACATCGAGGGGCAATAATGCACTTATGATCACATAAATGTTGTAGAATAAGAATGATTAGAAAACCATCACATTTAGTTAAGAGAGCTTCATAGAATGTTTGAACTGTTTCTAACAAATGGCTACTGTATTGTGATGTTGGACAAAGCTATAGGAAAATGATGATGAGGATATATGAAGCAACTATAGAGTATAAGTTACACATATCTTTAGGAAGAAATAAAGGTCCCTAAGATCATTCATGTGTAACTATTGAGAAAAGAGCTAAATGAACTGAGAGATGAGAGCTAGGTTGCTATTGATGAAGAGAATGTCATCAACATAATGAAGAAGGAGAAGAGTGTTAGATGCCCATAAGGAAATCAATAGGGGTGTTTTATCCTAATTCCAAGTAAAGTCTAATTGTGGCTTGTGACTACAAAATTGTTTAAGTTAGGGCTTAAGTGCTTACTTAAGGCCATAAGGGATTTTTATAGTGTTAGCATATAATAAGGATATATAGAGTAGATACTGCCATGTAGTTGTTTTATACTAATGTAGAAAGAAAAACTAGATTTGGTCTTCTCCTCATATCATTGTCGCCCTACTAATGCCTTCCTCCTTTCCATGTTTTGTTCTAATATTACATTAAACTTACATAATATCAAGTCCTCTACATATACATCTAAGCCAACTCCTAATTGATAGGTAAGGAGTTACGTGAAGCACACTATCTCAAACCCTCAACTAACTGATAAAAGAATAATGCAAGATCGAGATCTAAGCTATTTCTTTGTATTCTTTAAAAAATTCAAGATGGTGCAACTAATATTGTATGGATTTATCAATAGACTAGCATTAGGGCTTTCCCTAAGTGGCAAAGTTTTTAAGAAACTTTATCTACTCTTCCTTTAGTTTCAGCTAAACATAGTGTAATTACAATGTATGTAATTTTCTATTGAAATGAGTTATCAAGGATTGAAATTCACCAAGTGTTTGAGTTATAATCACACCCTCTTTGAAGCCCTACAGTCATGATATTCTAGGGAGGAATTATGGACCTAACAAATTTGTTTCATTCTTGAATTTTATTTGATGTGTGCAAGAATATCAATACTAATATTCCCTCATAATCTATAGGGTTTTTTAGACAACTATTGTGGAAAAGGAGAACTTAACCCCAAATTCTAAATAATAGAGCTTAAGTAATTGTAAAAGAAAATTAGGGTTTAATACTTATACACTAAAGAATATAAAAAATGGAACATGAACTAAGTATAATGAGATTGATATATCAATCTAATGGTAGGTAAGGAACATACCTTATGCACTACATAATTGGGCAAAATTACAACAATTCTTAGCAAAGTGTTTCAATATGATCAAAATGAGTATTCATATGTAAAGAACCAAATTATAGTGAAAAAGTAGCATTAAAACAATCTATTAACCCTATTTGGAAGAAAACTGAACATAACTAAGCATTAGTGTTCTATACACTTATACTACTATTGTTTATGTACTCATAGGTGATCAAGGCTAACCAACAATGATAGGGATCATTGACCCATTACTTGCTCCTGAGCATAAGGACTCGTTCATATGGTTTACCAAACTGTCTGAGGGGTTTTGAACTTTATAGAACAATCCTATCTCCAGTCCAATCTACCGCTTTACTCTACTCTCCACATGATTAAAGAGATTCCTAAGGAGACTAACCTGAAGTCAAGTTGACCCCTTCGCAATTCATTAATCTAAGGTCAAGCACCAAACCTGCTTATTACTAACCTGATACATTGTTGAGGACGAGCTGCCCCCAATACTGAGCCAACCTAACAATGGGTTACCTCCAGAAATAATCCTTCCTCAATCTAGAATATCTAAGCTGTTAAGCTAGCTCAAAACCTGTCCTATTTAGCAGACAACATCATTAGGACCATAGAATGGACAATTGACATGTGCCACATTTTTTTACATCCTTACTATCTTACTTTGTACTCGAATAACCTGTTTTGTCTGATTACAACTCTATCCTTGTAATTTATTCCTTTTTCCTTTTCTAGTTGGAATCCTTTTGGTAATTTGCATATACTTAGGATTTGTCTTAATTAAGTCATATAAATACTTATAATTTGTAATAGTAGCAAGAGTTAGTATCATTGAATTTTAGACATTCATTTCTTGCATAAGCTAAGTGGCTTTTACTTACTCTCGTTTTCTCTTATCTAGTCTATTGTGAGCTTGAATTAGTGGTAAGTACCCTTTGATTATAATTATGTGTAATATAGAGTATGACTTGAGCTTGTATGAAGCATCGGTGTAACATATCCACCATCAGTGCATGAGTATCCTTACTCAACCAACGACTATCATGTATTCATCAAACCATCTTGCGGTTCAAACCTACCCCATCCTCCACCCACCCCCACCCCCTCCTTCCCTCCCCCCCCCCCACACACACAATTCATGTGGTACTAAAGATCGTGTGTTCATCCATGGTATCAGTATCATCTTGGTATCAGTATCATCTTGATATCAGAGCTTAGCTACATTTGAGCAAGTTCCTATTACTTATACTCTGAGTGATTTACTACTACTCTAAGTGTTTTAGAATCCATTTATTGTTGTTATGAGTATTCGAAGAATGTTTAGAGTTAAAGAGATTTCGTGATCTATTTTTCGCTATTCTCGTTCACAAAAACAGAGTGTCAGCGTTCAACTGGTTTTCGTGTGTGGTTATAATAGCTATTGGCGTATTAAGTGTTATTTTGTTATTGTTGTTCGTATGAAGGATTTAAAGTTATGTTTTAGTTTTCAATCTATTGAAATAGGCAACAATGTCCAACTCTTGTGTTCAAGGAACCTTAGATAACCAAAAGAGTGATGTTTATAATGGCAAAGGTCAACATGGAAGTTTCATACCCCAATCCGCAGGTGACTAACTGGATAAACTTACTAACTTAATGGCTAATCTGGTGATTGCCATAAATGAAGATAGACAACAAGCTTAAAATGGTACCTAAAGAGGACTAGCTAATGAATAGCTCAAGAGAGGCAATGATCATTATGCTCGAGCTAATGCCCTAGTTCGACATATGGAGCTAGAGGAGTAAGTAGAGTTGTTGGACACAAACTAACATTAGAAGAGATCGAAGGGGTGGATCAGGAAATAAGTGATGAAGTGAAAAAGTATTATGAATCGAAGGAGAGGAATATCTGAGCTCCTAAGTGGAAGGATTGAAGATGCATATTCCTAGTTTTTTTGGAAGTGGTAATGTTGAGGACTACCTAAACTATGTAGATAAGATTGAGAAGTAATTTGACTTCCATGAAGTGCCTGACAATACTAAGGTTAGACTTACTATGATGGAGTTTATTGGCTAAGCTACCTTATAGTAGAAGAACTTGTAAGCCACCCGAAGAAAAGAAGGAGAATGTGAAGTTAAGAATTGGGATGAAATGAAGAGAGTCATGAGAAGAATTTATTTCGAGATATTATTTACAGGATGCATTCAAAAGATTACAATAGTTAAGGTAAGGAGGATCAAGTTTTGATGCGTATGTGAAGGAACTCCAGATGTTAATGATTTGTTGAGAAGTTGTTGAACCTGAAGACTGAATTGTATCTCAATTCATTAGTAGATTGAAGTATGAGATTGAAGATATTCTAGAGACTATGGATATTGGCTCCCTTAATGAAGCCATCTGAGCTGCCCAAAGCATTAAGAGATTTCGAACTGGGAAGATTCCGAGCCCCTATCAACCGACTAACCACTAGCCAACCTGTTTTGAGCAGACCTGTACAATCAAAACCAGCAAAGAGGTTGAAGTCCGACCTACTCAAGTTACTCGAGCAAAGGAGAAGGAGATTTCAAGGAAGTTTGAGAAGGGCCAAAGGTCAGGTAGGAAGATGAGTGAAATCAAGTGCTTTATGTATTAAGGGTTTGGACATAAAGCCACCTAATGCCCAAATAGAAGAATCACGTTCATTCCAGGAGAAGCGCCTACCATTGAGGTAGACAGTACTAATGAGGAAGTGGAAGAATTGAAAAATATTGGATAAACTGAGTTATCCGAAGAGGAGGAAGTCATCTATAGTGAGGAAGGTAATTTTATGCCTGCTACCTAATATTGAGGAGAACAATGTATGTGAGTCTTGCACCTAAGGGCGAACAACAACAGAATTTATTCCATATTTGCTGTAAGGTGAATGAGACGTTATGTACCTTAATTGTTAATAGTGGTAGCTGCACCAATGCAACATCTACTTTCATGGTCCAGCAATTGAAGTTGTCAACCAAATCCCACCTTAAGCCTTACAAACTGTACTGGCTCAATGATAAAGGAGCCCTAAAGTAAATAAACAAGTTACTGTGTTGATTAATATTAGAAACTATCGGGATAAAGTGCTATGTGTTATGTTATCCATAAGCGTGTCCCATATCCTTCTTGGGTGACCATGGATGTTTGATTGAAATTTGGTATACAATGGAAAGAAGAACATATGTTCCTTATAGCACAAGGGTAGGAAGGTGAAATTTAGCCCTATGACTACTGAGCAAGTTAAAAACAAGCATACTCAATTAGGTTGAGTTTTAACGAAAGAGGATTTGGTGATAACCCAAGTCGAGTTAAAGAAAGAGATAGAGCTTGAATAACCGACCTATCGACAAGTCAGAAGGATACTTGAGATGAGAAGATTAGATAAGGAACCGTTACTTACTGAGGTGAAATCCTTATTAGAAAAGTTTGTTGACCTATTCCCAGGTGATCTACATAAAGGTTTACCTCCCATCCGAGACATTAAAAATGCAATTAATTTTTAACTAGGAGCTATGTCACGCCCCGAAGCGGTAGAGTCGTAATAGCCCCCGCCGTGTAAACCGTCCTAAGATAGAAGTTGGCCTTACAACCGCTATCTTAGACCTGATCTACAGAAGGCGTCCACGACTAACCCGCTTTGAAGTAAACAATTTGTAATTTAAACAAATCATTTAAGAAAGTGAGAAAAGTTATATATAGTCACTATAATTCAATTATTACATTAATCAGAAATGAAAAGTAAAACATGTTTTGATTCTTCAATGTTTTTCCTCACTCTCCAGGATCCAGCAGTTGCTAGCTTCAGAGTAGTTGTTGCCGCTTCTTAGCCAGCACCTGCACGATGTCTATAGGGATGTGAGCAACCACAGCTCAGTAAGTTAAGACGGAGGACTTAAAACTATACCATACACACAACAAGGTTTTCAATCACTTATTAGGTGCAATGCATGTGCAAGCAAATGCCATCGCAGGACGTTATCCGGCCCGTCATGAGATTAGAGAAATTGCGCCCGCTCTAATCTAGGTTGAGGAGTTACCGTTAATGCAACAGCTCACGACCAAACCCAGGCTTGTGTAATGGAGACCTTGCTCCTCCCGCGACTACCTTTGAACCACTGCCTTCACCCTCGCCGCGACCTCCTCTCCTGTCACTTAGTTCGACTGAGGATGAAGAAGGGACCATTTTGCAATCCTGCGCTATCCCTTCCGAAGGGGTCGGTATTTGGTCGGAGAGTCCTAAGTTCCCCTAACGGGTTGCCATGCATGTTCGATTATGATTACTGGTCGTATATTTGATTAAGTCCAATTCAGGGTGATCAATCATTACATACAATTCATACAATATGTGCCAGAGCAACAAACATAATTATAGCATCACCCATAATCAAGCACATGCACACATTCTCTATCTAACAAGCACAACCAAGCATAATCTTAAGCCTCCAAAATACAGCATCGTATTAATCCCAACTTACCTCGACTCCTCGCTCACTCACTCGAGGTCCGATTTGCTCAGGCCATCGCCGATCATCCCTATAACACGAACGTGGTTTTAGTATTTCATATAATATTATAAGTTCATTTTATCCGATAACGCTTATTGTTAGGTTTTGTTTAAGGTTAAATATACCTAATTATCTAGATATTAAGTCTTTTATAATTAGTTTAGGGTTGGGTTTAGGTTCAGGTTCAGGTTCGGTTTTCACATCGATTTCTAAATTAGGTTTTTAGTTCGATTTCTAAGTAATGTTTTAGATTCCAATCCTAGAAATCCGTTTCAACCCATAATGTGAAATTAATCACATAAATTCCCGATCTCCTAAATACGATTACTACCCCTAGTTAGCATTTTATTCCATCCGGTACACTTAAATCCATATTAGTGTACCGAATTTACTCATGTTGTGAAAAATTTTTACATTTTTCATATAATTACCTAAAATTGAATTTTGTTTCAGATTTGTTATGTTCTGATTTTCATTATTTTATTATCTAATTAAACCTAATTTTTCCATATTTATTAATTTTTAATTCTACATATTCCTAATTTTTTACATTTACCACATAACACCTTCATTACTTATACATAACACTCCATACACTAGGATCAGGTTTCCACATCAGAGATTAACATCCCTAAACATCTAATTACTATCTAAATCAGTAATTAATATCCTAATCACCTAATTAACTCCCAATTACTCAATTTTTCCATCATTTTAGGGCTAAAAATTAACTTAAAAATTTCGAAAATTAAATTTAAAAAAATGGCTTCATAGCACTATTCTATATCACATGAGTATCCTACAGAAAAAAAATTGAGCTCCGAACTACACTCCTAAGGTCATTTATTTCTAAACCGAAATGTGCTCGGTTTTGCATGATTTCTTAAGGACCATATATTACGGGGCATGTTTTCATCAAAATAATATTTTTCCTACAAACTACATACAAAAATATCCCAGAATAACAAAATTCATAATTTTCTAATTATATTTACTATTTTTACAAAATTTCACAAGAATCGGGCTGGAATTTGGACTCACCGGTTTTGGTGGCTCCGGCCACCGCGGGCTGCCGTGGCATTTTCGGCCGGCCTGGGCGCTGCCACCACCGTGTGGTGGTGGTGGCCGTCCACTCCCAGCTCCTTGTATGGTGTGGATTCCCTTTAAAACCCCTAACTGTACAGTTTTCTTTCTTTTTTTTTTATTTTTCTGGATTTTCTCTCGATTTTTCGGCTCTCCCTAATTTTCTCACTTTCCAAACTGTCCAAATGAGCTCTGTAAATTTTTTTCCCTATTTATAGACATTTGCTGCAATTAATATGCATTAATTTGACAAGACTTTGTCCAAATTCCTTAGTTTTTGGCTTTTGTGTTGTTCAATTTTTATTGGCTAATTTTTATTTTGCAGCTTTGGACCTGCCACGACCTTATCTTGATTCATCTTATCATCTTCTGATTTTTTCTTATTTTTCCATAATTATTTTATATTTTTCTTTAATTATTTGCTTAGTTTTCGGCCAATTTTAGTAATTACGCGTATTTTTATCTACACGTAAATACATATAGGGTACACGTGAACATTCCTAAATATTATTTTGGTCATTCTAAAATTTTTAGTATACATATAATCTATCTCTAATAATTTATTGGTTATTATATTACACTTTTTGCCTTTTTGGTAATTAGCAATTATTATGCTTAAAATTTGAAAATTTTATAGTCTCCTATTTTGCTATTTATTTTCTTAAATTTAAGTTTACGGGGTCATTTTTACTAATATTTCTCTCAATAGTTTATAATTTGGGTGTGATCGGATCCTTTAGCCGATCGCCCTAAACCTTGGGTTCTAAATTCAATCCTACGATTACTTGGTTTGAACTTTGGGGCTTACATTCTACCTCCCTTTAAAATAGTTTCGTCCTCGAAACTACTGTATATCCATGTATTGTTTACTTGCTAGGATTGATAGTTTATATATTATTATTATTCTAGAAATTGAACAACCTATAAGTATTACTTTGTCTTCATTACATTTTGCTCTACTTTAGTTTCTAAGTCTAGACCTTCATCAGGTCGTATCTTTGCCTACTCCGTGTCCCAACTCTTGAACTTCTGAACCTGATTATCCAGTATTTTTTGGGGGTTACTTCATATCCTTTAAAACCCACTTTCCATTCTACCGAACTATCTTCAAGGGAAACATCTGTGTAGTCTACTGATTAAGTTCCTTAATTGTTTTCTAATTATCATTCCATTTCTTCCCTACTTGGACCTTTACTTGATCTCTTAATTTCCTTTCTTTACATTCCTTATCTTAGTATCGATTAGGGCTTATTTCATTGCTGTAGTCTCCTCCAGTTGTATTGTACTATCTTATACCTAGGTTTATGGCCTCACAAATTCTCTTATTGGTTTCTTCTCCATTTATTCCTTGTTTGATTGTTTCTTAAGTTTTATTTGTGATCATTACTGATTCTACATTTACTTCATATCATCACCCTTCCTTTCATCTAAACTCTTCCACTCAAATGCTTATACTACTATCATAGCTTCTCATTTGCTCTTCATACAGCTTAGCATAGGATCAACAGAAGCAAATTTGGCAAATCTTGACGCTTCTCCATCTCGGATTCAAATGAGATGGTTAACAACTCAATTTGACTTGACTTGACTCGATTCGAGATGAATATAACTTTTGACTGACAGACTCAGCAAAAGAAACAGTATTGAGATTATTATTGAACAAAACATGACACAACAAGATACACTGACCAGATCGACAAGACATGAGACTCAACAACAACAATTGGACAATTCAGATTTGCCATGTTCCTGTTGGATTACCTATTGCAATTGCTAATATGAAGGACATTGTATCTTTAAATCTTCTTCGTATACTGGATTACTTCAATGGATTTTTCCTCTAATCATCAATTCAACATTTTTAATATCCACTGAAATCCCTTCTCTAAATATAACGAGCTTGATGGAAACGTACTATCTCCTCTGGAAATCACATGTCTTCCATTTCAATATATCACTTATGATCATTCAAATGCTGTCCACAAATACTTTGTATATCAAAATACTATTGAAGGATACCACAATAAGTGTTTTCATATATAGTTGGCATACATTTGTTTCTCCTAATTCTGTTACTACAATTTATGTACTAATCTTGATGTCCTTCTAATCTCATATTATTCTAAAAATTGACAGTTACTCCTCAAACTCTTAAGGCATCATTTACAATATTCAATACAGAGTTTTGATCATGGGTTTGATTCTTAATTAACTAAATCATGAAATTCAAATATCCACAAAATGATCTTCAGTGATACATTTGAACCCTTATATGTTACTAGTAGATCAATACTTATTGATATTTTCCTCAATCTTCTCTTTATGGATATAGACAAACTTCTCACAACCCACCATCAGTAACTTTCCTTTTAACTTCCATTTCCGCCATATCCTACGATTCTATGGATCAATATCCTTTCTCCAATATATATTCTAAACTAATAGGTAACAAAAATCTCAATTATCTTAAAATCCTTGTCCATTCACTAGTTTCTAACTTATACGGAATGAATACCTTAATATCATCATTGTACTTACATTTTATTCATTTGTACATTCTATGGTGAGGGTACTCATCAACAAATCTTTTTGTTCAATGAAATCACTGCTTATTTTCTAATCCCTTTAAGCTCAGATCCTTAAATTCTATCCGTGATTAACATTCCTTATCCTAAGTAGTTTACTAATAGATGACTGTCTCATAAAATTTACTCTCTGGAGAGTTATGCCTTTTCAGATTGATCCTTAAAATAACTAAGTAACTATTGATTAAACGTCCTAATCATCTCCAAATTGTTACTTTAATTCCATCTCTACCATCGCTTGTTACTCATCCTACTAATATTTTAGGGAATACTTACTCAGTTGTAGTTTACGTAGCAATTTTATTTTATTTCTTAGATATCATTTAATAACTATCTATCTTATTTACCAATTATAAGTACTATATAATGATATCATTGTACTTGCCTCAGCACTACATAAAAATCTCATGATCCATTTCTTATTCATTTGGCTTTACTCATACTTAATCATCACTCCAACTTATAATTCTTTAATTCATGATTCATTAGAAACCTAAGAATTCTTAATTTGACTGTAACCTCATAACATTATTCCTTCTACTGTTCTTACATATATAAAAGACTTCCAAGATTGTCTACCAAAATACTTTTGATCTTTTTATACTCCCAGCCACAAATATGTCAATCATCATTGCATTTGCACATGTCCAAAAGTTTACACTTCATCAAGAAGCACTATTACATCCATTAAAAGATCGTTTGGCTATCCACGTATATAAATAACTAATGCAGGGTCAATTCTAATTCTTAAGAAAACACAATCAACTATCATACCATATCCAAAATTCAAATTACTTATAACAACTATTCATTCACAAGAATTCCACTACATTTGTCTTCTAATTAATTCAATATCATTTCCACTTGTTGATTTGATCCTTTATATTTCCATGGAACAAAATCAGAAATAACGATCACTTCATATACCTTTCATCATTAGACTCCTTATTATTATCATCATTTATCATCTCCTATATTGCATTCTTATTTTATATAAGGTTTATTCTTGACTTGGGTTTTGATTATACCTCTAGTATAGGTTTTGATTCATTTCTGAATCGGTTTTTAACTTTTCCCTTTCAATGTTTTGTCTTCTTAGAATCCGTTTCTATACCATTCTTTATTTCATTTCAATTTATACTACCTCATATTTATACCAAGCACCAATCTAAGATCATCTCACAAATCCTATGAGTTTCAGATTTACCTTAATTTTTTTTTTTATACGTATCACCACATCTCTCTTGTTCCAAAACTCAAATTGATTTCCACTATTGTTCATGAGTCTCGTCACTTCATTACATCACATTGATTACAACACAAATTCATCAACAAACTTCTTAGGAATTTCATCCACAATATTAGCATATCCCACCGATCGGTTCTATCAAATTTCTTTACACCTCCACTCTATATTAACTCAAAGATTACACTTCATTCAACCTAAATTACTTCAATAAACCACCAATTCTTATATATACAAAATACTTCCAAAATCGGTCACCTAAGATGCATCCAATCCTCTTTCACATTCTTACTCACAAGTATATAATACATCATAGCATATGTACATATTTAAAGAATATATATCCATTAATGAGCACTACTGTATCTATTAAAATATCAATAGGATCCTAACTTATATTAATAGCTAATCATATGATCAATTCTAACTTCTAACAAAAATATAACCATCTAGTACATTGTATTCATCATTCCAATCTTCACCACATTTATCTTCCCATTCCTTGAGTATCATTTTCCATTTGGTGATTCAGGACGTCGTACTTCAATAAGAAAATCAGAAGTAGTAACCATTCCATATATCTTATTATTACTAAACTCCTCAATACTATTATCAATTGTCACCTCATATACTGTATTCTCATACTGCATATAATTTTAATCTACTCCAACTGATTCAAGAAAATGTAATAACCATTCAATAAATCTTTTGGGATTAATCGTCCAAGGATATATGATGTGTTAATCGAAGTATAAGTTGTACAAGCAGAATAGAGTATCTCTCTTCTATCTTTATTACACATATCTCATTAACGTCATCTAAGTTACAATCTTTCACTTCCAAACCATCCTTATTCATCAAGTCATATCACATGATCTCTATTATGTTAAAACTCAGATTAATCTCTATCATCATCCATAAGTCTCATCAATTACAACGTAACTTCGGTAACAAACTCCTCAATAACATATTCCGACTTAATCAATTATCATATTGTTCTCCATATCTCAATTCTGGATTTCATCATGGATTCTTCTTCATTCCACTTGAATCATCTCAACTACTCACTTCAACTAATTACCAATTTCTTTACATTATCCCATCACCAGAGTTAACTTCGATTAACGCCTATCTTAATGTAACGTTACAGTTACTACTTATCCTATAATTTGTAGTTCGTTACTTTAATATCCCTTTATTTCTACCTACTCTCAATGTACTCCTAAAGTGTCTAATTCTTTTAATTGTTCATTTCAAAGCGAGTTCAGTAAAACTACGCTCTGATACCAATTTAGAACTGTCACGCCCCGAAACGGTAGAGTCGTAACAGCCCCCGCCGTGTAAACCGCCCTAAGATAGAAGTTGGCCTTACAACCGCTATCTTAGACCTGATCTACACAAGGCGTCCACGACTAACCCGCTTTGAAGTAGACAATTTGTAATTTAAACAAATCATTTAAGAAAGTGAGAAAAGTTATATATAGTCACTATAATTCAGTTATTACATTAATCAGAAATGAAAAGTAAAACATGTTTTGATTCTTTAATGTTTTTTCTCACTCCCCAGGATCCAGCAGTTGCTAGCTTCAGAGTAGTTGTTGCCGCTTCTTAGCCAACACCTGCACGATGTCTATAGGGATGTGAGCAACCACAGCTCAGTAAGTTAAGACGGAGGACTTAAAACTATACCATACACACAACAAGGTTTTCAATCACTTATTAGGTGCAATGCATGTGCAAGCAAATTCCATCGCACGACGTTGTCCGGCCCGTCGTGAGATTAGAGAAATTGCGCCCGCTCTAATGCGGGTTGAGGAGTTGCCGTTAATGCAACAGCTCACGACCAAACCCAGGCTTGTGTAATGGAGACCTTGCTCCTCCCGCGACTACCTTCGAACCACTGCCTTCACCCTCGCCGCGACCTCCTCTCCTATCACTTAGTTCGACTGAGGATGAAGAAGGGACCATTTTGTAATCCTGCGCTATCCCTTCCGAAGGGGTCGGTATTTGGTCGGAGAGTCCTAAGTTCCCCTAACGGGTTGCCATGCATGTTCGATTATGATTACTGGTCGTATATTTGATTAAGTCCAATTCAGGGTGATCAATCATTACATACAATTCATACAATATGTGCCAGAGCAACAAACATAATCATAGCATCACCCATAATCAAGCACATGCACACATTCTCTATCTAACAAGCACAACCAAGCATAATCTTAAGCCTCCAAAATACAGCATCGTATTAATCCCAACTTACCTCGACTCCTCGCTCACTCACTCGAGGTCCGATTTGCTCAGGCCATCGCCGATCATCCCTATAACACGAACGTGGTTTTAGTATTTCATATAATATTATATGTTCATTTTATCCGATAACGCTTATTGTTAGGTTTTGTTTAAGGTTAAATACCTAATTATCTAGATATTAAGTCTTTTATAATTAGTTTAGGGTTGGGTTTAGGTTCAAGTTCAGGTTCGGTTTTCGCATCGATTTCTAAATTAGGTTTTTAATTCGATTTCTAAGTAATGTTTTAGATTCCAATCCTAGAAATCCGTTTCAACCCATAATGTGAAATTAATCACATAAATTCCCGATCTCCTAAATACGATTACTACCCCTAGTTAGCATTTTATTCCATCCAGTACACTTAAATCCATATTAGTATACCGAATTTACTCATGTTGTGAAAAATTTTTACATTTTTCATATAATTACCTAAAATTGAATTTTGTTTCAGATTTGTTATGTTCTGATTTTCATTATTTTATTATCTAATTAAACCTAATTTTTCCATATTTATTAATTTTTAATTCTACATATTCCTAATTTTTTACATTTACCACATAACACCTTCATTACTTATACATAACACTCCATACACTAGGATCAGGTTTCCACATCAGAGATTAACATCCCTAAACATCTAATTACTATCTAAATCAGTAATTAATATCCTAATCACCTAATTAACTCCCAATTACTCAATTTTTCCATCATTTTAGGGCTAAAAATTAACTTAAAAATTTCGAAAATTAAATTTAAAAAAATGGCTTCATAGCACTATTCTATATCACATGAGCATCCTACAGAAAAAAAATTGAACTCCAAATACACTCCTAGGGTCATTTATTTCTAAACCGAAATATGCTCGGTTTTGCATGATTTCTTAAGGACCATATATTACGGGGCATGTTTTCATCAAAATAATATTTTTCCTACAAACTACATACAAAAATATCCCAGAATAACAAAATTCATAATTTTCTAATTATATTTACTATTTTTACAAAATTTCACAAGAATCGGGCTGGAATTTGGACTTAACTGTTTTGGTGGCTCCGGCCACCGCGGGCCGCCGTGGCATTTTCGGCCGGCCTGGGCGTTGCCACCACCGTGTGGTGGTGGTGGCTGTCCACTCCCAGCTCCTCGTATGGTGTGGGTTCCCTTTAAAACCCCTAACTGTACAGTTTTCTTTCTTTTTTTATTTTTCTGGATTTTCTCTCGATTTTTCGGCTCTCCCTAATTTTCTCACTTTCCAAACTGTCCAAATGAGCTCTGTAAATTTTTTCCCTATTTATAGACTTTTGCTGTAATTAATATGCATTAATTTGACAAGACTTTGTCCAAATTCCTTAGTTTTTGGCTTTTGTGTTGTTCAATTTTTATTGGCTAATTTTTATTTTGCAGCTTTGGACCTGCCACGACCTTATCTTGATTCATCTTATCATCTTCTGATTTTTTCTTATTTTTCCATAATTATTTTATATTTTTATTTAATTATTTGCTTAGTTTTCGGCCAATTTTAGTAATTACGTGTATTTTTATCTACACGTAAATACATGTAGGGTACACGTGAACATTCCTAAATATTATTTTGGTCATTCTAAAATTTTTAGTATACATATAATCTATCTCTAATAATTTATTGGTTATTATATTACACTTTTTGCCTTTTTGGTAATTAGCAATTATTATACTTAAAATTTGAAAATTTTATAGTCTCCTATTTTGCTATTTATTTTCTTAAATTTATGTTTACGGGGTTATTTTTACTAATATTTCTCTCAATAGTTTATAATTTGGGTGTGATCGGATCCTTTAGCCGATCGCCCTAAACCTTGGGTTCTAAATTCAATCCTACGGTTACTTGGCTGAACTTTGGGGCTTACAAGCTACACTACCAAACAAGCTTGCTTATCAGCTAAATCTTGAATAAGCTACCGAGTTGCAGAAGTAGGTAGATGATCTAATAAAGAGAGGGTATGTACAAGAGTCTCAAAGCCTATGTAGCATGCTAACTCTGTTGGTACCAAAGAAAGATGGAACATGAAGGATGTGTATGGACAATAGAGTAATCAAGCGCATTATCATCAAGTGTCGATACCTTATACTAAGGCTTGATGATAAGCTTGATGAGTTGAACTAGGAAAGAGTATTCTTCAAGATTGATCTAAGAATTAGATACCATCAAATCCAAATACGAGAAGGAGATGAATGGAAGACCACATTCAAGACCTGTAATAAGCACATTCATGAGATTAATGAACCATGTGCTTCGAGAACTAATAGGGAAATCTATTGTTGTATACTTTAATGACATCCTAGTCTATAAACCTAATTCATGAGATTAATGAACCATGTGCTTTGAGAACTAATAGGGAAATCTATTGTTGTATACTTTAATGACATCTTAGTCTACAATCATGATTTGGAAACTCAATGTGAGCACATCTGAGCAGTTTTCTCTAAACTTCAAGTTGAGATGCTTCACACCAATTTGAAGAAATGCAACATCTACCAACTTGAGGTGATCTTTTTAGGATTTGTTATGAGTAGTAGTGGTATTCGAGTTGATAATGAGAGGATACGAGTGACTATCAAATGGCTTGTGCTAACCTATTCAACTGACGTACGAAGCTTCCATAGCTTAACATCATTTCATTGCCGATTTAAGACTATGGCCCCACTCATCAAGTTGATAAAGAAAAATGTAGAGTTCAAGTGGGGAGAGAAAGAACATAGGAGTTTTGAAGAGGTGAAAGAGAAGCTGACTACTACCTCTATCTTAACTCTACCAACCTTTGATAAAGTATTTGAAGTAGAGTGTGACACATTCGAACTAGGCATAGGTGCTATGCTAATGTAGGAAGGTTAACTTTTTGCTTACTTTAATGAGAAGCTTGAAGAAGCTACACTCAACTACTCTACTTATGATAAGGAGTTCTACTCCTTAATCTAAGCCCTGACTATTTAGCAACATTATTTGTCGCTTAAAGAGTTTGTGATCTACACTAATCATGAATCTTTGAGATATCTAAAGAGCTAGCCTAAGTTAACCCAAAGACAAACCAAGTCCGTAGAATTCACGGAGGGATTTTCTTATGTCGTAGCCGATACCCTATCAAGACAACATTCCCTCTTGATCGACCTATAGACTAAGTTATTTGGTTTCTCTATGATTAAGGATTTGTATACTAAGGACCTACATTTTGGTATGATCTATGCTAGATGTGATGAAGGCCAAACACTTGATGACTGTCACAAGGAAGATGGATATTTATTTGAGAAGAGGATATTGCATATCCCAACCTATTCTATATGAAAGCTAATAGTGCGTGAAGCGCATGGTAGAGGATTATTTGGACATTTTGGCAAGCATTGAACTTATGAGGTACTAGTCTTTAGATTCTTTTAGCTAAGAATGGTGAGAGATGTCTAAGCTATACTAAAAAGGTGTTTTACCTATAGAAGGACAAAGAGCCAAACTAAGCAAGGGTAATATTTACCTTTTCCAATCTCGACTAAACCATGGTCCAAACTGAGCATGGACTTTATGTTAGGGTTGTCAAAAACGACCTAAGGGAAGGACTCCATCATAGTGGTTGTGGACCATTTCAACAAAATGGCACACTTCGTGCCCTCTTCCAAAATTAATAATGCTTCGACTATCTCTTTTCTTTTCTTACAAAAAGTTGTCAAACTATATGGAGTATCCAGGACCATTGTTTCAGATTGTGATCCGAAATTCATAAGCCATTTCTAAAGAACATTATAGATGCGAATGGGAACCAAACTATTGTTCAGAACATCTTATTATCTATAAACAAATGGATAGATCAAGGTTATCGGTAGAACTATGGGAACTTTAATCTAAATTGCTATTGGTTGGAACATGACTAATTAGGATCAGTATCTGCCCATAATTGAGTTTACCTACAATAGGACTTCTCATAGCACCACAAGTATGTCATCATTTGAGATCACCTATAAGTTTAACCTTGAGCCCCCATTGGACCAAACACTCCTTTTAAGCCTAAACGAAGACTAACCAACCAACTGTAGAGAGATTTGAGGCCATGAAGGCAATATACTAGAAGGTTATAGAACAACTAAGTTGAGTTGCCACCAAGCTTGAGAGGTGAGGCAAAGGACAGAAGAACAAAGAATTTCAGCTTTGAGATTTGGTTTGGATCTACCTCAGTAAGGATCGATATCTAAATTAAAGGAATAGAAATTTATCTCCTAAAGTAGATGGATCGCTTAAAGCACTAGAAAAAATCAATCCTTATGCCTACAAGATTAAATTACTCGAAGATTATGGGGTCTCAAATACCTTTAATGTTACCGACCTCCATTCGTATGTCCCTAAAGAAAAGCAACAAGTAACTCAGTCAGATTTGATCCCAAATCTCAAACAGTCTGAAGGGGATGATAGGGATCACAGACCCATTACTGGCTCCTAAGCTCAAGGACTCGCTCATATGGTTTGCCAAGCTGTTTGAGGGGAGTTGAACTCCAAAGAACAATCCTATCTCCAGTCTAACTTACCGTATTACTCTACTCTCCACATCATTAAAGAGATTCCCAAGGAAACCAACCAAATGCCAAGCTAATCTCTTTATAATACATTAATCCAAGGTCAAGGACCGAACCCGCTTACTATCAACTTGATATATTGTCGAGGTTAAGCTACCACTAATACCGAGCCAACCAGTCGAGGCCGACCTAACAATGGGTCACCTCTAAAACTAATTCTTCCTTAGTTTGGAACATCCAAGTTGCTGAGCTATCGAGCATCTGATCTCGACTTAATCTACTCAAAACCTATACTGCTCTATAAACTGCATCATTGGAACCACATAATGGATAGTTAACAAGTGCTATATTTTTTTACATCTATACTATCCTATTTTGTACTCAAATATTCCTTTTTGTTCGATTACAACTCTACACTTGTAATTTATTCCATTTTTAATTTTCTAGTAGGAATCCTTTTTGTAATTTGGATATACCTAGGACTTCTCTTAATTGGTTCATATAAATACTTGTAATTTATAATAGCTACAAAAGTTAGTATCATTGAATTTTAGACATCCATTTCTTACTTAAGCTAAGTAGCTTTTGCTTACTCTCACTTGCTCTTTTCTAGACCATTGTGAGCACGGATTAGTGGCAAGTACCCTTCAGATACACTCATGTGTAATATCAAGTGTAACCTAAACTCGTATGAAGCATTGCTACGTCATATCCACCGTCGGTGGATGAGAACCCCTGCTCAACCAACAACTACCATTTATTCTTTAGACCATCTTACAATTCAGACCCACTCCCCATTGCAGTTCACGTAATACTAGAGGTCATGTTCATCCACAATATCTATATCAAACATGCTATCTTAAACATCATTTTAACTATCTGTTATGGACAAGTGAGTATATGCAATGATTATCATCTTGTTATGTGTTTGTAGATTTAGTTTCACTTAAATTATATCTTAAAATTGATTATGTATCGGGAATGTGAGTGCTTGTGTATGTTTGGTTGATTTATTTGATGATCTACTTAATTTAAAGTGAAAAGTAAACTTATTTGGTGCTTGCGAGGATATTGTTGTTGCTGCTTGTTTGTTGCAATTGGTTGGTCACCAAATGAATCTAGTATAAGCATATCGAAACTAATCTAAAACTTAACTGTATTGCATCCTTGCATAGTTGCATCTTTATTGCCTTCATTGTTACATAAATAATGAAAAGAATGTTTTGAGTTGGGGTTCTTTTTATGCAATTGAAAACTAAGTGATTTTGAGGATTGCTAATAATTATGTGAGTTATGTTTATTTTATTAAGGGCTACATGTATCTAAAAGTTTAAGTCACTAGGAGAACATTTCTTTCCTTTTCTTAGTATGGTAGCCAAGAGATTTTCTCATAAGGGAGTAGCTGAGAGATCCTTCTCTTATGGTGCCCATAATTTATTTTAAGCAACTAAGGATGTTTGTATAGTAAATTGTTACAATATTTGGACTGCTTAGACAATGATATAATTAAAAAGATCCCCAACTTAAGGTCAAAGGAAGGCATAAACCTTAGACTTCGTGTAGTTTTCAAGTGGCTACATGAGATGTTGCATTCATATGGTTTATTAGTGAAATGTTATGGTTGATAATTGTTAAACAAAGTGATTATATGATTTTGATGAGAGAAAACTTATTGTAATTAAGTTATTACTACCAAGCTTAATTTGTTATATCTTCTACATTCAATTCATCAAATAGAAGTACAAAAATTTTCATTAAACTCAATTCACCCCATCTTGAGTTTAAGCTTAATATTTTAATAACTTGTTTGCATTTGCTTGTTGGTGGTATGAGGGGGTATCTCACTAAGCTAGTTGTAGCTTATGCCCTTTTAATCTTTTGCAGGACTCATATTAGTTAACTCTCGATAGATCTATGCGATGGTAAGAAAACTTCAAGCTTAGTTAGGTGAGAGTGAGAATGGCCAAGAAACTAAAGTTGATAGAAGCTATACATGATTATATAGTAGAATAAGCCTTCTTATTTGTAAGCTAACCATTAAGAAGTTTTTGTTATGTAAGTTATGAGAGTAATGTAATGTAACAGTGAATTGATAATAGTACACGAGTTGTACAAATTCTTAGTTATAAATATGTGAAGATTGCTTTTGCTTATGCTAATAAACACTTCATGACTCCCTTTACGTATCATAAGTGTTGAGCCTGATTCTTCAGTTTCTTTTATTTAAAAATTAATTTTTCATTTCCTGATTAATACTAAACTCTAACCCATTTAATATTAATCCCCGACTAAGGAAATTGAGAAATTTCGGTTTTTTTTAAAATAATTTTTTGAGTCGCCACTCGATCGAAATAGAGAAAAAAAAAAAGAAACCGTAACCAATTGGGTGAACTGATTATAATTTAGCTACCGGTCTTTAATTTCAATTTTAAATAAAGAATCAGAGAGTTCCAAGTTCGTGGGCTAACCTATTAAACCCTTAACGAGTACCACTATCTATTTACCGAAATTAGGATTATTCTTCTAATTATAATATTTAAAATAAATAAATAAATAAAATCAAAATAAAAAAGAGCCTAAGTTTACGTACCTATTAGCCGGGATCAAACGATTATAGTTCTTTCGAAAAATCTTTAGTGTGTTAATTGATTTTAATTTTGAAAACTGCCCAAGTTTATATTTTTAATTTATTCGGTTTATTAAAAAAAAATCGAAAAGGCCCTAACTCGTAAGTGATAAAAAACTCTCTAAAAGCATCTTAAAAAATTTATTGATTTTCATTTCCAAAAAAAAAATAATATTTCCTAGATGAAAAATCCTAAAAAATGACTTTATGTTGAACAATTTCCTAAGCTAATACTTATTATTTATATATTAAACAACTACCTGCATAATAAATAAATAAATTATCCTTAACTTATATAGAAAACTAATATAAAAAGAAACCAATAACCTACATATAACTAACTAACGATCTAAATTAATATAATATAATAATGATAAAAAAATAAAATAAAATAAAAAATCGTAAGCTAATACTTACAAAAACCTACCGAAATAAAATAATCCTATATGATACACTTAATATATAACAAACTAATACTAAGAATTCTTTTAAACTAATAAACATATATATATTTACAACGTTAAACATCCAAGGAATTAATAATAATAACAAGATAATAAATAAATAAACAAATAAAAAAAAAAAGTAAAAAACCTAGAAAGATAAGAACTATATTTGGTTATCGCGCGGTCGAAGGATAGTGGGTTATTGCTCGTGAGTGAGTCTGCTGCGTGCTATCGTCGGTTGTTGCAGTGAGCTTAGGTCGCGCACGTAGGTATCAAAACTCTATATTTGCTGTTACCTGTTCAAAAGTTGGCGACATTGGTGTTGTGCGTGATCTGTATAACTGCTGTTGGCGTAGATAATATTGACTGTCGAGTATGTGATCGGTGAAGCAGTACGTGTGTGTTGATCGTGACTGAAGGTGAGAGATTCTAGTTGGTGGATGGTGGTCGCTGATGGGTAGCTGCTGCTCAATCGCTGTCTATGTTCATGCGACAAAGGCTGGTAGTAGACGTAAAGCCAAATGTGTATTACAGTGGACTATCCAACGTACTGTCATTAGGATGAGGCATGAATTCTGGTCAAAGTTGGCTTAGTGAGAATTTGATTCAACTGTGCAATGAGTTGATCGTAAGTGTTGTGTCCTTTTTTCTGTTGTGTCTCCTCTTTTTTATGCACGTGTATGTGTGTTTTTTAGGTCCAAATCAAATCATGTCTAGTTATATCTATTGTATCTGATTCGATAACAATTAAACTAAATATAAATTAATTTAAATCTAATTTAATAAGATCAAACTAAATTCAAATGATTTAATTAGATATGAATCTCGTTTCTTCATCTCACTTTTGCAAAGATAGAAAAATAAAAACATAAGTGCCTCTTAAGACTCGAATCCAAGACCTCAAATTAAATCCAATCCAAATATTCCAATACTTATCCGTTAAGCCGTTGGCTTACGCCTTAACATTCAATATAATTAAATTATACTTAAACTACCCGATTCTCTAAAATAATTATTTATACTAATCTAAAACTAAAACTTGAAACTATTTGTTCCTAATATAAGTTACTTCCTAAAAATCTACAAAACTCTTTATAATTCTTTCCTTTTCTTTTTTTTTTTGTATTTTCATCATTTGTTAATTTTTTTATTTTTTAATTATATTTTTGAATTAGGACCCTTTTTGTAAAAAAAAAAAAAAGTTAGGACTATAGAGTGGCAAAAATTAAGTGGCTACAATAAGTAAGAGACACCATATGTATTATGGTAATGTTTTTGGATAATAATGGTGTTATTCTTTAGCTTTAAAGTAATGCATGGTGGGATGTTACGTTTTGGTACTGTTTTAAGGTATGGTAGTTAATAGGAATTAAGATACTAGGCCTTTAACTCACAGTCAAGCCCAAGGACTAAAGAGACTGACAAGGAAAATCCTCCTGCTTCAACCAACTCCTGCTAAAGTAGAGTATCTCTTTACCGAGGCACTCTGCATGCCGAGCCAAATGATTGCCCATCTCTTAGAGATTGTATGCTAAATTGAAGAATGCCAAGACATCTACCAATCCTCACACGCTTAGTCACTCATGTTCGAGCCAACCACTTACTCGTCGTCACCCTTACAAAGAGGCCGAGAGAGAGACCTCGGACTAATCTCTTGTCACCCCTATTCGGACAAGCAATCTAATTTTACTCTTTTATCTGCATCCTCTAACAACATTACCATTACATCTCCGCCACATGTAGAATTTTATACACTAATTATTGTTTATTTAAATATACATTTTTACCCCTTCTATTTTTTTTACATTACTTCTTTAGAAAATACCCTTTTTATCTTTTCTCCATTTAGGCAAGTTACTTTAACTTTTCGGGCATAAATACTCTTATACTTATAGCCAAAATCATCACATTAACATTAATATACTGAATATTCTCCCTCTTATAAGCACTAATTGTTTACTCTTATTTCATTTTTATCCTAACTCTTAAGTAAGGTTAGGTGGCAAGTAACCTCATTGGATGAATTTGTGTGTCATATCGAGTTGTATCGTGAGTCATCGCAAGTTCCATTAGTGTGTCATATCCTTTAAAGCTGTTTGTAGGTTTTTCTTACTCTTTCTTTCACCCTTTAGTACTTTTCCATGCATTTCCCCATCATCTCTTCAAGCTTTTAGAAAGCTTAGACATACTCTACTACCGACCTTATCTATTCTTGGTCACGGTATGGATAATCTTAGTATTAGAGCGAAGGTTTTACTTGAGTTGTCGTAGATTGTTTTGAAGTTCTATTTATACTTTGTTTTACGTATGTGAAACAGAGCAAGTTATTGTGTTCATTTAACTGTTATGTTTGTTAGCTGTTAAATTTCTAGTTTATGGAAGTGTTTACTGTAACACCTAATCAAAGAGTTTGAAAACTAAAATCTATCAGAGAAAATGACAGAACAAAGTGTTAACGTTGGTGTTAGAGATGACGATAGTGGTGTTGTCCACTATAGTTGACAGTATCAAGGTACCCCTAGGAGCACTGACGAGAGACTTGATGAGGTGGCTAACCTACTAGTGGATTTAACCTGAGTTGTTCATGTGTTAGCTTACTGACCTGCTGAAGTCGCGCATAATACCCCTCACAAGCTATTTAACCTACGAGAGGTTAGAACCTATCTTAACAAGTTCAAGGTAGAGGAGTAGACAAATGAGTGAGGAAAAGGATTAACTTAGGAGATTTGGGAAAAGAGGATGAGGAAGAGTATTATGAAGAAGAAGAGCGAGTCTGAGTACCCAAAGCCTCTAACCATGTAAAAAGTGTGGATGAATACTTAGAATGGGAAGAGAAGATGGAGCATGTGTTTGACTTTTACCAATATGAGGATTACGAAAAAATGAGAATTGCTACTGTTGAGTTCTTCGAATATGCTACCATATAGTGAAAGGATTTCCAGGCTATGAGGAGACGAGAAGAATACAAAGAGATTAATACTTAGCCTAAGAAGAAGAGAATACTTAGAAACAAATTTGTGCCAAATACTTATCTGTAAGATAGTTGTACTCGGTTTCAAGAGCTGAGACAAGGAGGCTGAACTGTTACAAGTATATCTAGGAATTCCAAATGCTTATGATCCGCTGTGAAGTGGAGGAACTACTAGTACAAATAGTCTCTAAGTTTCTTACTGGCTTGAGGAGTAATATTTAAGACATTATGGAACTCCAACAAGTTACTACTATGGATGAAGATATACAAATTGCTTAGCCAGTAAACAAGTAGAGAAGAAGCTGAATGCTAAACAGAATGCTAACTAGCCAACCTGTTCAGCCAAGCTGACCAGTTTAGGGAAGTTACCGAGCTCAGTGAAGTATCGAGCCAATCTGAGAGGTAGATGTCGGAACCAAATAGAAGGGCCAACTTGATAGTGATGTACTGACCTAAACTTATGAGAAAGGGTAGGGATCTAGTAGGCAAACAAACCAGATCAAGTACTTTAGGTGCCAAGGTTTTGGACATATGATTACTTAGTGCCCAAACCGAAGGACTATGGTAATCAAGGGAGACGTCCCGAAGCTAGAGGTAGAAAGTACTGATGAGGAACTTGAGGAGGAGAACACTACCGGGAAAGAAGTCTCTCAAGATAATAAACTGATTGAGGAGGATGCGTTTGTTAAGGACTTAGATCAGTTCATTCTCATTGTCCGACGCACAATGAACTTGGAACCTTCACTTGAGGAAGAGTAGAGAGAGAACTTGTTTCATACTATTTGTAAGGTAAATGATCAGGTGAGCGCACTAATTATAGATAGTGAAAGTTACACCAATATGGCATCAACCGATCTGGTCATAAGGTTAAAGTTGCTGACCATTGCGCACTCGAGGCCATACAAGTTGCATTGGTTGAGTGAGAAGGGAGCACTACATGTTACTCAGCAAGTACTACTATTGATCACTATAAAAAATTACTCTAATAAGATTCTCTTTGATTTGCTACCCATATGTGCCCCATACATGTTGCTTGGCCGACCATAGCTGTTTGATTGAAGAGTTATCCATGATGAAATAAGAACATGTATGTGTTCGAGAAGTATGGCCAGAACATTACACTGAACCTGATGCCACCGAATGAAGTTAACAAATTGCAGGCTAAACTTGCTTATAGATCAATGAAGACTTTGATGATGAGTAAAGCTAAGCTCCGAGAGGCCATCAATGCCAACAAGCCAGCCCTCATGTTAGTCAAGTATCTATTAGAATTGAAGGAGTGGGTTGAACTACTCCTACAGATTAGAGAGTTGCTAGACGAATATGCCGATCTGTTCTTAGAATAGTTGCCCAAGAAGTTGCCCCCAACTCAAGGTATAGAACACTGCATTCACTTTATACCCAGTACCACCATGCCGAATAATCCAACCTATCGGATGAGTCCCAAAGAGGCTTCTAAGCTTCAACGACAAGTCAATAAACTACTTGAGAGAGAATATGTTAGGGAAAGCCTCAACCCTTATGTTGTTCTGGTGCTTCTAGTGCCAAAAAAGGATGGTACCTAGCGAATTTGTGTAAATAGCGGAGCCGTAAATAAGATCACAATCAAATACAGGTATCCTATCTCAAGGTTGGAAGACATGCTAGATGAATTGAGTGGAGCTAAGATCTTCAGCAAAAGTGATCTGAAGTCTAGCTACCATCAAATTCGCATGAGGCTGAGAGATGAGTGGAAGACTGCTTTCAAAACTTAGCATGGACTCTATGAGTGAATGGTTATGCCATTTGGCTTATTAAATGCCTTGAGCACTTTCATGTGATTGATGAACTACGTATGAAGAAATTTGATGGGAAAGTTTGCTATAATGTACTTTGACGACATCCTAATATATAACGCTGACATGCCAAGTTACTGTGAACATCTCCATGTCGTGTTAAATATCCTCCATGTCAAGAGATTATTCGGCAACCTTAAGAAATGTTGTTTTTACCAGGAGGAAGTGGTATTCTTGGGTTATATAGTAAGTGGAGGAGGCTTACGAGTGGACGATGAGAAGATCCGAGCAATTGTAGAGTGACCGACTCTAACTACTTGTACCGAAGTGAGAAGTTTCCATGGACTAGCTTCCTTCTACAATAGATTTATAAGGAATTTCAACATCTTCACTGCACCCCTAACCGAGCTAACAAAGAAGAATTCCGACTTCAAATAGGGAGAGAAGGAGGAGGGAAGTTTTGCCGAAGTAAAAGAAAAGTTTACTTCCTCCCCTGTAATAATTTTACTGAACTTCGAGAAGGTATTTGAACTAGAATGCAACGCATTAGGCATTGGGGTATAACTGTCTTAATGCAAGAAGGCCGATCGATATCCTATCATAGTAAGAAGCTCAAAGGACCTCAGCTAAACTACTCTATGTATGAAAAAGAACCCTTGGTACTGATCCAAGCATTATAAGTATGGCAGCATTATCTACTGCTCAAAGAACTTGTCATTTATACTAACCATGACTCCTTGAGGTACCTCTAAAGTCAGATAAATTTGTCGAAGCGACAAGCAAGATGAGTCAAATTACTTGAAGAATTTAATTTTGTAATAAAATACAAACAAAGAGAGAGCAACGTGGTTGCAGATGCTCTTCGAGAAGACATGTGCTCCTTACCAAACTACAAACTAGATTGTTTGGGTTAAAAGCATTAAGGAATAGTATGCTGAGGATCCATACTTTGGGCCCATACTTGCATGCTGTGTCGATGGAAAGACTGTGGATGAATATCATGTGGAAGATGGATACTTGTTCTGAAGAGAGAAATTGTGAGTACCAACTTGTTCACTAAGGGGATTACTAATCAGGGAAGCATACCGTGGAGGACTCTCCGTACATTTTGGGGAGAGGACTTATGAACTATTGAATGGATGTTTTTTCTGGCCGAAAATGAGTTGAGATGTGCACCGAGTTGTAGAAGACTGTGCCAGGTGCAAAAGATCTAAATGCCAAACCAAGTAAAGGAAGGCAATGCTTTTGCTTATCCCAACGAAACCATGGGTTAAGTCATACATGGACTTTGCTCTCGGATTACTATGAACTGCCTGAGGTAAAGATTCTATAATGGTTGTGTTAAGACCCTATAAGAGGCCTAGTAGAATTGTCTAAAATTTTCATATCATGTGTGTACCTATGATATAAAAACTACCTTACAAGTCAAAGATTACGAGACTCTAAATAATTTATCATTAAGGTTTTTTATTTTTAATTGATTAGTAAATTATAAAATATAAATAACTATGAATATCCAATATCTCCTAGTTCCTCATAACCATAAAGAATTGGTATCCCCTATCAAACAATAAGATTGGATAGCAGTATAATATTGAATGCATGAATAAGTAGTATGCTATACATGTTGCATACAACATCGGATTTAATACCCTCTAAAGTAAGGGTTGGAGATTCATCAATCACAATCGGGTTCTAGCACCTGAGTTTTTAACCATAAATTTACATTTCATATTTCATGAAATATACTTTCATCTCCAAAAATCCAATAGTACATAATTTCCCAAGTCTAGCAGAGATAACCTCTACAATCTACACTCACACCTTATAGCAAAAATCTTTAAACTTGACCTCCAACTAAGCAGTTAGCATCTCCAGTGCCTACTAAGCCTATTAGACAGGATAAGGTCATATTGTATAAGTGCACCATACTGAAACACTTTAATTCAATATATAGAAATAACCCCCACATGGCCTCTCTCTTTATCTTCACGTAAGGTAACAGTCAGAATAAGTAATGCAATGCATAGTCAATGCACGGTTCATTTAATTTAAGGTAGCCAAATATAATTAAATCAATTTATTAGGAGATCAATCAACATCAACAAACCATTTAAATCAGGTAAAGAGCAATCATACAATTATTTCTTTAATTACCGTATTCAACCACATTTTACACAAGTAAACAATATTCAATCATATGCATATTCCCAAACCCTAAGCATCAATTTATTAATATATATAATTTAGGTGCACTAATTTACAATCACAAAACAAGTATAGGGTTATCAAGAGTACTCTTAAGATTTATCAAAGATAGTTATAGTCCACTAGAAGGTCGATATCTGTATCGGGATTACCTAATTATTAAAAAGTGTGAAAGATAATAAGTATTTAGATGAGATACTTAATCTACATTGGTACCCTATGAACATGTATTATATTACTTCTTACATTATGGAATTTGTTTGTTAATATAATATATTACATATATCACATGTGGTATATCCTATCAATATGTGATAAGTTCTTATAATTTAAATAGTATAATATAATTATATTTACTATTTAATAAAGTATGTTAAATATGTTGCTAGAACATTACTATTTCTCGAGAAATATTTTTATAGCGACATATGCACCTATAAATGCTAGTAGATACCACGCACCACTTTTGTTGTATTAATAAATTTTGATATGTTTAATTTTTTTAACATATCATAGTATGATAAATATTTAATATTTATGTAACCTCCAAATCATCATATTTAATATCCCAAAAGTGGTGCTCCAATTCGATTATTAAGATGTGTTATTATTATTATTATAAATTGTAGGTTGTCGAACAAGTTCATTGATCCAACATACAAATTGATACCCTTTCCCTTTTCTTTTCTTTTTTTTTTAATATATATACTTATTTTCTTTTCACTTTACCACTTACTTTATTCGGAAAACTAGGATAGGGTTTAAATAAAGCTATTGGTTATCTCTTCCGTCAATATACAATCGAAGATCACAGCATAAATCAAACAAGATGTCAAATTCTTCAAAATCACGATTTGGCTATGATTTCAATTGTTATAGCAATAGTATCATGAGAAATACACAGAGATAACTCAACAGAAAATTGATTGACTCACTAGGATTGAAGAGAAGGGAACGCACATCAACAGAATAAAAAACTACCAGATTGTCTAAAGCTTCTCAATGCATTTATGGAAATGATGACAGGCCTAAGACGAACCGATGGAGAAATAAATTAAAGATCAATTCGTTTAATGGATCATTGGGGGTGTTGAATATAACATGATGTTTGTCTTTAAAGGTTTTGCTTTGTTTCGAAATCCTTAGTTCGGCTATGTAGTAGTAGCTCCTTTATCAAGTTCATTAGAGTTTAACATACGAAGAAAGCTCCTCTATTTTCATTTAACAAAATAAGGGTATTTTGTTTAGGTACAAGAGAGGAAGAAGAAGAAGAGTTGTTTACCTAAAGGAAAAGAAACCAAGAGAAATGAAATGAGAAAGAAGTAGGTAGAGAGAGAGAGGGAGTAGTAGTAGTAGAAAGGAGAGAGAAAATATTGTTGTACGTCCGACAGATCATTTTTTTTTTTTCTTTTTGAGATTATGGAGATATTCATAAATTCCAAGAAGAGATACGGTGTGTTGGTTTGGTTGGAATGTAAATAGGATATTAGATGGTAACGAGATTTTAATGGCTTCACAAAGACTAACAGAAGGACTAACTAGATGAGACAAATTAAAAATAAGGAAAATTAATAATAATAATAATAATAATAATAATAATAAAAAAAGGAAGGAGAGGAGGGGTTTTATGTAATGTTTCATAATATCTTAATCATTTATTAAAATAGTCTTGATGATTCTATTATTAAGATTTTAATTGAACTAACTCGCCTTATTATTTTATAATTATTTTTCAATTATTTATTCTTGTATAGCTATAATTCGTATATCTAAAGTTTTTTTTGTTTAAATAAAACTTAGTTTTAGTAAGATTTCTAAAACCTTATTGGGATCAAAATAGAACTTATGCAAACTTTTGGATTTGGTAGCTGAATTCTATTTTGAAAAGAAGTTCTTAGATATTACCCATATGCTATATAATATATCTTTCTCATGGTCAAGTAAAACTATAATTTTTTACTTATTGAATTTTTGCAGATACCCTCTCATCTTTACAGCATTACTTGTTATGTCCTAATTCAATCTATGGAAAGCGTACTAGCATTAGATGTTTTGGTATCTATGTATTTACTATATTTCATTGTTGCAGGCTTTAATATACAAAAGCGTACGTATGTACGGTATGTTATAATCAAAATGGCATCCAATAAGCTATTGTTATGATTTAAGAAATCTATTATCAATATTTCATGTAGTGATTAGGATTATTTATATGTTTCTTAAATATAATTTCTATACTATTTCCAAATGAAGTTTTCTTTTTTTCTCTCTCTCCTTTTTTTTTATATGTGTGACTTATTAATAATTCACTCAATTAGGGAGTTTTATTTTATAATTTCATTGCTTATTAATGCTTATATATGCACATATACATAAGTTTATCAACATAATTATTCTATTGTCTTTCTATATAGGAGTATAGAATTAACATTTGAACTTAAGGTAATGATTATATGTATATACATGGTAAGCTATTTATAGAAGCTTACAGAAAAATAATTTTCAATATGGAACTCATTATAATCATATGTTGTAATATAGAAAGTTTTAGGCTTGTAATTTAATTGTGATCAAAGATTGCAATTGTTTCTAGTAAACCTCAATTTGATGGTTTTAGAAAAAAAAAATTCGAGTTGCCAGTTGCTACTTAGTTAGAATTATAGTCAAGAATCTTCGTAATTTAACTTATCTAATTTTTTTAAGGTTTCATAGGTTATCGTAGATAAGTTCAGCAAGATGGCACACTTTATATTTTACTTATATACTAACGATGCTTCGGCTATTCCTTTTTTTTTTTTCTTACAGGACATTGTTCAATTACACAACGTGCTAAGAAGTATAGCGTTAGATAGAGACCCAAAGTTCTTGAGCCATTTTTGGAGAACTCTATGGCTATAAATGGAGACCAAACTACTACTCAACACTTCCTGTCAACCCCAAACCAATGGCTAGTCAACTGCACTTTGGGATCACTGCTCTGAGGTATAGTAGGGAAGAACTTAACTAATTGGGATATCTCCTTACTAGTGGTAGAATTCACTTATAACCAAACAATACATGATACCACCAAGTACACCCCATTTGAGGTTATCTATGGTTTTAATCCCATGTTGCCCTTCGATCATACCCTTGTGGACGCGAAAGCTCGAGCACAATCCCTTCAACACATCTACAACAAGGTCACTCAACGGATTGACTAAGCTACCAGAAGAATGGGAAAGAAAGCCAAGGGTAGAATGCTAAACAATTCCAGCTAAGAGACTTGGTGTAACTACACCTCAGTAAGGAAAGGTTTTTAAGCAAAAGGAGGAACAAGCTATCCACAAGAGTTGAAGGACCCTTAAAAATCCTCCAGAAGATCAATGACAATGCCTATAGATTAGAGCTACCCAACGATTATGAGGTTTCTGACACCTTTGACATTACCGACTTTAGTATATATCACCCTAATGGAGAGCTGATCAAAGACCATTTGAATTTGATACCAAATCAACCCGAAAGGAATTATAGGATCAGGTTACTAAGCTTTTGAGCCCCAGCCCAACCCAAGGACTAGAGGGGCTAACAAGGTAAATCCTCCTACGCCAGCTAACTCTTGCTGAAGCAAAGTATCTCTTTGCTAAGCCATTCTACATGCCAAGTTAAATGACTACCCATCTCTTGAAGATTGTGTGCTAAATTGAAGAATGCTAAAACATCTACCAAACCTCGCGCACTTACTCACTCATGTCCTGATCTGATCACTTGCTTGGTGTCACCCTTACCAAGAGGTCAAGAGAGAAACCCCAAACTAATCCCCTATCACTCTTGCTCGGACAAGCAATCCAATCGTACTCTTTTGTCTACATCCTCCAATGACATCACAAATACAATTCTACCATATGTATAAGACCATGTGTAGAATCTTATATACTAATTATTGTTTTTCTTGAATATTCATTTTTACCCTTTCTATCCATTGTACATTACTTCTTTTGGAAATACCATTTTTGTCTTTTCCTCTTTTAAGCAAGTTGCCTTAACTTTTAGGGTATTAATACCCTTATATTTGTAGCTGGAATCATTAGATTACTATTAATACACTAAATATTCTTCCTCTCGTAAACACTGATTGTTTACTCTCATTTTACTCTTATCCTAACCCTTAAGCAAGGGTGGGTGGTGAGTAATTTCATCAGATCAATTCATACATCATATCGAGTTGTGTCGTGAGTCCTTAGAAGTTCTATTAGTGCATCATATCCTTTAGAGCTATTCGTAGGTTTTACTTACTCTTTCTTTCACCCTTTAGTACTTTTTCGTGTGTTTCCCCATCATCTTTTCAAGCTTTCGGCAAGTTTGGATCCATCCCTACTATTGGCCTTGTTTGTTCTTGGTCATGGTATGCATTAATAGTCTTTAGTGGTATCGAAGCAAAGATTTAATATATAATAAAGAAGAAGAATAGAATATGAATAATTAGTGATGAGAAAAGGTAGATTTAAGGGGGTAGATAATAGCATTTGCAATTAAAACTAAGTTTGTTATTATTATATTTGTAGATAAATGTAGATGGTGCTAAAAGATGCTAGAATTGCTTCTCTATTATATTAGGAGAAACCTTAGTAAGCTATTGCATTAGTTTGAGAGAGTTATGTGAAGACTTGGCATTAGTCAACAAACCTTGGACATTGCAAGACATATTAAGCAAGTAGAAAGATAGGTAGAGCCAAGAGTGTTGCCAAGTATTTCAAGAGATGAATCTTGCTTTGAAATGGCCTACATCTGATGCTGAGTGTATCTATAGATTGGAGGAGTTTGGAAAGGGCTTGTAGCTAACCATGACAACTAGTTTTGACGCGGAATAACTAGCCTTAAGATTGGTTTCTGTTAGTAATTATATTATGGTATGAAATTTTAATGCATCGAAACTCAAGATGCTACAACTCGCAATGTATCAATACAAGGGCTTAGAACCTATCTAAAAAATCACAATTAATATATAAATAACGGTTAAAACACTACATAAACATCTCTAAGTATATACAACATAAGCAGTTCTATAGAATCTCATTATAATGCAATCTAGCTAAGGGAGTCTAACTCAACCCTTACATTAATCCACATTAACTATCAACAAAAATACATGAGATAACATAACTAATACTACTAATATAGGATTCCAAACTCTACACACATTTATAGTTAAACCAACATCCACTCAATACTTAAGCGAAAACTCAGCCTACTAGCTACTATGCCTTATGGTAAGCATACTTCACTTTATCATTCAAGTCAAACACCTCATACCTAGGTCATCACAATGATTAATATCCTCAAAGGTGCCTAAGTTAAAAACAAGTTAATGCCTAACACATGGTATATCATAAGCATTCATGAATGCTACAATTTGCATACATTCACATACATTATCAAACAATTTAGTACACATCTAACAATTTAATTATCTTTTATTTTAGTGAGGCAACCAATATAATCTTAACATCTAAAGACTTGTAGTATCTCATGACCCTGTACTACATATATATTCATAACAGCATACATATTTAGTGTTGGGTGCTTCTTGACACTTTCGAGTTTAAAATCAACCTAAATCTACCTAAATCCTTTTAATATGCAACTCCACTCAGGGTAATGCCATATACCAATTATCGGGGCTTATCTTGAGATTACTGGTTCTCCTGGTCCCGTAGGACAGTAAAGCACAAGCAACACATTCATTAATAAGCCAGATATTTTTAAGACCATTTGTTTATTTCCTAGTCAAACAAATACAACTGACAAGATATCCATGTACTTAGGCTAGTTAGCTTTGAAAACTTTATATCAACTAAACCCTAAACAAGGCATTGCAGTTTCTCAAGTATTAGCCTCCATTCTTAAGTCAAATTGATAATCTAAAGTTCACTTGGCTAAGTCTTACAATATCTCCCTTTAAGTTATTTAGTTGTCAATACTAGCATTTTTACCTTCTATTTTGAGTTTAACTTGGTTGAAAAATAGATTTAAATTATATGAAGCTAAGAAATTTAAAAATTTTAATAAATAAGGCTTGTTAAGAAGAACATGGGTTTTAATGTGGGGAGGGTAACTCAACTGTGTTAAGGTTACATATCTCCCCATTCTTCAACATTCCTACTTTACATGACCATGTTGTGGTTGTATTAATCGACACAGCATTAAGATGTCCCTTTTGATGGTCATGTATTTCCTTGAACTTTAAAAAATTGAAGAATTTCCTCTAAAATGTAAACTTCATTCTTCAATTCCAATCATTAACCTACCCAACACTTAATAGATAAACTACCTCTTTACATAAATGACATCAATCTTAAAGCTTACTTGTCTCTTTGGACTTTTTGTTTGATCCTTCTTGCAAACCTACATTACTTCCACAATCCTCACATCAAAACAATGCGTACGTATTAGTGCACAAACCAATAATAATAGAAACTCAAGAATTTGGTACTTACTGTAAGCCCCACAACCAGTCACTCAAGGTTTCGATCGACTGAAAGATCCAATCGAACCTAAATTATAAGTAAAGCTAAAAATATTAGTAAAATGATCCCATAAGTTTGAATTTAAGAAAATAAGCAATAAAATAAAATAATATAAAAATTTCAAATTTTAAGTATATAACTCATTATTTATCGAAAATGCATAAAATGCATTTCAATAATTAACGAATCGCTAGAGATAAATTATATGTATACTAAAAATCATAAAATAACCTAAATAATATTTAGGAATATTTATTTGTACTATATATGAATTTACATGTATGTAAAAATACGCGTAATTACATAAAATACAAGAAATGTGCTAAAATAATAATAAATAATTAAATAAAATTTATAATTAATTAAGAAAAAATCAATAAAAATATAGAAAAATGAGGAAAAGTCTAGAAGTGGGGCGTGGCAATCTGATATTGAAGAAAAAAATCAACCAATTAAAATGCAACAAATAGAAAGTGGAAAAAAGAAGAGATAAGGTAATTGTCTTGTCTCATTAATACACATTAATTTCCCTGAAACTCTATAAATACTCCAAATTTTTCAGAAGCTCATTTTGAATGTCAAGAAGTTTAGAAAAATATAAAGAGGTGAAATTGAGAGAAAATTAGGGTTTTACAAAAATTTAGGAAAAATCTATACAGTTGAGGCATGTAAGGAGAACTTAGACCCAACAAGCAATTGGGAGTAAATGACCACCACCACCACACAATGGTGGTAGCGCCCAACTGGGCCGATACACCCATGGCCACCGAAGGTGGTCGGAGCCACCTAAATCGGTGAGTTCAATTTCCAGCCCGATTTTGTGTAATTTTGTAAAAATAATTAATATTCTTAGAAAATTATGAATTTTGTTATTCTAGAATATTTTTGTATTTAATTTTTAGGAAAAATAATATTTTGATGAAAATATATCCCGTGATATATGGTCTTTAAGAAATCATGCAAAACCAAACATGTTTCGATTTAGAAATAAATGACCTTAGGAGTGTAGTTTTGAGCCTAAAATTTTTTTGTAGACTAATTATATGATATAGAACAATGCTATGAAGCCCATTTTTAAAAATTAATTTTTGAAATTTTTAGATAATTTTAAAGCCATAAAATGAGGCATAAAATTGGTTATTTAAGGTTAATTAAGTAATTAAATAGTTAATTACTGATTTATTGAATATTTATATGTTTTAGGATATTGAAATCTGATGAATTATGATACTTGTAGCATTTAAGGTGTTAGATATAATTATTAGGCTAATTTTGTAATAAATAAGTAATAAGGAAAAATAGTACATTTTAAGTTAATTTGGCAATTTCGGGTAATTAGGTGTAAAATCTGATTTAGGATAAATTTAGATATTTTGAAATGATAATTGATGTTAGGAGATGGTAAGTAAAGTCTTAGAAATATTAGATGTGTATTATATACATAATAGGTGATAATACATAATATGTAATTATTAGAAATATAATAAGTAGAAAATATTAGGATAAAAATTGATATTATATAAATAATAGGGATATATAATAAATCTAATAGAAAACTTAAATTTATGTAATTATATGAAAAGTGCAAAAATTTCTCACATTAGGAATAAATTCGATACACTAATAAGAATTTAAGTGTGCTGGATAGAATAAAATACTAACTAAGGGTAATGATGGTATTTGGGATATTTGGAAGTAATGTGATTAATTTCACATTATGAATTGATATGAATTTCTGGGGTTCGGGTATAAAACAGTACTTAGAAAATTAAACTAAAACCTAATTTAGAAATTGTCACGGAAACTGAACCCAAACCTAACCCCAAATCTAGAATAATTGTAAAAGATTTGAGAACCTAGATAACTGGATATATTAAACCCTAAACAAAATATAACAATAAGCGTTATAGGATAAAACCAACCTATAATACTTATATGAAAAACTGAAACCACGTTTGTGTTATAGGGATGATCGACGATGGCTTGAGCGAGTTGGACCTCGAGTGAGTGAGCGAGGAGTCCAGGTAAGTTAGGATTAATATGATGCTGTATTTTGGAGGATTAAGATTATGCTTGGTCATGCCTGTTAGATAGGTGGTTGTGTGCATGTGCTTGATTATGAGTGATACTATGATTCTATTTGTTATTTTAGCTTGTATTGTATGATTTGTATGAAATAATTGATCACTCTAAACTGGACCTAATCAAATATATGACCTGTAATCATAATCGAACCTGCATGGCAACCCATTAAGGGAAACTTAGAATTCTCCGGCCAAATACCGACCCCTTCAAAAGGGATAGCGCAGGATTGCATAACGGTCCCTTCTTCATCCTTAGTCGAACTAAGTGATAGGAGAAAAAGTCATGGCAAGGGTGAAGTCAATAGTTTGAAGGTAGTCGAGGGAGGAGCAATGTCTCCATTGCATAAGCCTAGGTTTGGTCGTGAGTTGTTGCATTAACGGTAACTCCTTAACCTGGATTAGAGCGGGCAAAATTTCTCTAATCTTATGGCGGGTCGGACAACGTTGTATGATGGCATTTGCTTGAACATGCATTGCACCTAATAAGTTGATTGATAACCTTGTTGTGTTTGTAGTATAGTTTTAAGTTCTCCATCCTAGCTTACTGAACTGTAGTTGCCCACATCTTTATAGACATCGTGCAGGTGCTGGCTAAGAAGCGGCATATAACTATTCTAAAGCTAACAATTGCTGAATCCTGGGGAGTGAAGAAAAACATTTGAAGAACAAACATATATTTTTAAGGTCTAAGCTTTTATTTTAGAATTTTTCATTTTTGAATAATGTAATAACTAGGAAATATATTGCGATGAAATATAGTAAACGTTAATTGTAATAACTGAATTTTAGTGTATATATATATTTTCTCACTTTCTTAGGTAAATAATTTATTTAAATTACAAATTGTTTACTTCAAAGCGGGTTAGTCATAAACGCCTTGTGTAGATCAGGTCTGGGATAGCGGTTATAAGGCCAACTTCTAGATTAGAATGGTTTATACGGCGAAGCTGTTACGACTCTGTCACTTCAGGGCATGATACTTACCATAAGGATGCACTTCTAAATTTTTACCTCTTCTTAGTTCCTTCCTTTTCTTAAATAACTTCTATTATTTTCAACATAACTAGCATTAGTTGTCACATTCTGAAGTGGCAAAATCGTAACAGTCTCACCTTATAAATCATTTTAAGAGAGAAGTTAACCTTACAGCCATTATCTTAGACCTAATTTACACAAGGCATTCATGACTAATCCACTTTAAAGTAAATAGTTCACAAATAAAACAAGTTATTTACCTAAGAAAATATGAAAATATATATATACTAGGATTCAAATATTACAACTAATGTTTATAAGATCTCATTATATTATATTACCTAAGTAATACTTTATTTGAAAATGGAAGATTCTAAAATAAGAACTAAGACCTTAGAAATATATCTATTCTTCAAATTTATTTCCTCACTCCTCAAGATTCAACAGTTGCTAGCTTCGAGGTAATTATAAGGCCATTTCCTAGCTAGTACTTGCAATGATATCTATAAGGATGTGAGCAACTAATCACTCCATAAGATAGGATGGAGACTTAAAACTATTCATCAAGTACAAATAAAGTTATCAACCAAATCAGTTAGATGCAATGCATATATAAGAAAATGCTATCGTACAATGTTATCCGGTTCAAATTGAGGAGTTTAGTGCACATTTCAACAACTCATAACCAAACCCAAGCTTGTATAATAGAAACACCGCTCCTCCTACAACTACCTTCAAATCATTAACTTCACTCTTGTTGTAACTTTTTCTCCTATTACTTAGTTCGACTAAGAACGAAGAACGGACCAATTATTCTATCCAACACTATTCCTTTTGAAGGGGTCGGTATTTGGCTAAAGAACCCTAAGCGTTTCCCTTAATGGATTGCTATACAAGTTCATTTTAGACTTACAAGTCTTATATTTAGTTAAGTCCAATTGAGGTGTTCAATCAAATCATACAAATGACACAAATATAAGCCAGAACATCAAACTAGAATCATACAATCAAACCCAAAAATATGCACACACAAGCATGTGCACAATCAACTATCTAATAAACACAACCAAGTATAATCTCAAGCCCCTAAGTACCATAAATAGCACTCCAAAATATAGTAACGTAATGATCCCCACTTACCTAGACTTTTCACTTGCTCACTCAAAGTACGGCTCGTACAAGCCATGTCAATAATCCCTATAATATAAATGTTGTTTTAGTACTCATTTAACTATCTTATATAAGTTTTATTCTATAATTCTTTATATTATCTTCAGTTTACGGTTTTATTATACCTAATTATTCGAATTTTTAAGTCTCTTATAATTATTCTTAATTTAGGATAGGTTCTGAATCGATTTCTAAATTAGGTTTTAATTCAATTTATGATTATGAGTTTTATATGGAAACCCTAGGAACTCATTCCAACCCATTATGTGAAATTAATCACATTACACTTGGGTATCCTAAATCTTGTATTTAGCCTCTAACCAGTATTATAGTTCGTACAGTACACCCAATTCTTAATTTAACTACTACATTAGCTTTTAATGTGAGAAAAAATTACATTTTTTATATAATTATCTAAATTTATATTTCATATTAGATTCTTATACTTCTAATAGTGTAATACTGTAAATTTTTACCTAATATTCTTTTCCCATCTAATTTCTATATACATATATTATGTATTATTACATATTATACACTTATATCATCTATCTAATACCTGTAACACTACATGTATCATCTTTCACCACTAATGATATATCAAAATGCTTAATTATTTTCTAAGTAAGAATTTATGCCTAATTAATCCCCAAATCATAAAATTGGCTTAATTAAACCATTTTACCTATTATTCATCACATAATACACATAGTACATACTTTTAACACTCCAAATACTACCAATATCATATACTACATCAACAATTAATATCCTAAAACACCTAATTTCATACTAAATCAAAATTTTTACTAAATTAACATTAAATTATAAAATTAAGCCTAAATATTGCCTTTTATGCATGATTTTAGGACCTATAAATTAAGTAAAAATTTATAAAATTAAATCTAAGAAAAAGTCTTCAAAGCACTATAACATATACCCTAAATAGTCTATTAAAAAATTTTAAAGTCAAAACTATATCATTAAGGTTATTTAAATCTAAATTAAAAACTAACTCGAATTTAGTCATTCCTTAAAAGCAGTTAATCTTGAGGACAAAATTGATCAAATTGACATTTTTCCTTAAATTTACATGCTAAAATGTCTTTAAATACCAAATTTCATAATTTTCCAAACATATTTAATATTTTTAAAAAATTAAACAAATTTGAAAGAGAAGTTGCAACTCACCAGTTGAAGGGTACCCAACTACCAATGGTAGCTCCATCCTTGTCAAAAACTCCAACTATAGGTCTACTATCTTGTAGTGGTGGCCATTCCTCTCCAGGAAGTCATCAAAGCACTATAACATATACCCTAAATAGTCTATTAAAAAATTTTAAAGTCAAAACTATATCATTAAGGTTATTTAAATCTAAATTAAAAACTAACTCGAATTTAGTCATTTCTTAAAAGCAGTTAATCTTGAGGACAAAATTGATCAAATTGACATTTTTCCTTAAATCTACATGCTAAAATGTCTCTAAATACCAAATTTCATAATTTTTCAAACATATTTAATATTTTTAAAAAATTAAACAAATTTGAAAGAGAAGTTGCAACTCACCAGTTGAAGGGTACCCAACTACCAATGGTAGCTCCATCCTTGTCAAAAACTCCAACTATAGGTCTACTATCTAGTGGTGGTGGCCATTCCTCTCCAGGAAGTCATCAGATGTAGGTTCCTTTTATAAGCCCTACTTATACACAATTTTCTCTAATTTTTCCAAAATTATTTTTTCCTCTTAACTCTCTTCTCCCTAATTTTTTATAAACTCCCCAAATGTTCAAAATGACTTCTAAAAGAGAGTGTCTTAATTTATAGTATGGGTTAAGTATTTTTTTTTTTTTAATTTTTCTTATGACATTTATCCCTTATCCTCTTCTTTTTCACTTTCTAAATGGCTTATTATTATTAGTTAATTTTTTTTTCTTTAAAACCCAACATCCTACGCTTATTTCTAGACCATTCTATACTTCTCTTGAATTTTTCTTGATTTTTCCTTAATTTTTATGAATTTTCCTTAATTATTTAGTGTTATTTTAACTTAGTTTAGGTATTTTGAGTGATTTCGTGCATTTTTACCTACACATAAATATATATATAGTACAAACAAATACTCCTAAATATTATTTCTATTATTTTATAATTTTTAATATGTATATAATTGATCTTTATCAATTCATTAATTATTAAAACTTATTTTACCCATTTCCTATAAATAACAAGTAATATATATATATAATTTAATATTATAATAATTAATTATTTTATTATTTATTTTCATAAATCCAAACTCATAGGATCATTTTTACTAATATTTATAACTTCATCGTAAAATGAAGCTCAATCGAACCACTTATTCGATTGCCCTAAATTTTACGAATCAAACCTCAAACACCTTGTTATAGGACTTACATTAGTTGCCCAAAATAAAGTTATAAAACTTCTTAAATTTGAAGAGAGATCGTTATTATCGTCATTTTTGTGGGTATCTTACAATGGAAAAGAAGAAACCAACCATGCAAAAGAATGAGTTTTAGGTAGGGAAAAGAGAGTTTTCAAAATATTTAAGAAGGCACAATTAGTTTATAAAGTGAAATGACCACCTTGCCCTCCAAGTTTTAAAACATTTCCCAATACTGTCATTCCTCTTTATTATATTATTTATAGATGAAAAACCTAAGTAATACATCCTCCCTTCCTTAGAAAAACTTTTGTCTACGAAAGTTTGCTTTAGCTATTACAAGGCTAATGATACCTCCCTCTCAATCCTTCTTGCAACTCTCACATAACTTTATGTTTAGTTTGGTTACTTTACTAAACTTTAACATACTTGATCATCCGTCCCCTTAAATATTTGTTTCCCAATATCCATAGTCTTGATAGATTATTTAATGTTAATCGGATTTTGTTGCACCTCCAAGGGTCTAATGCTATCACTTGATTTGGATTTTACATTAATTTTCTTATCATGGATATATAGAAAACTTTATGTACTCTTGCCAAATCAAGGTGCTAGTATTGTTCACTTTCTCCAAAATTCCAAAAGGCCCTACCTAATTAGGGTTTAGCTTGCCCTTCAATACAAATATCATAATCCTTTGGCAAATGACAATCTTAACTTTGCACGAACTTTAAAACAACTTGCACTTCCTTCCACATAGAGGCTAAGCATCACTTGATTTGTTGTCTTGTAACTATTATTGTACACATAATTAGCCACTGATAAGTCTTTTATCCTAGTTTCCACCAAGTTTAAGTACTTTCCCTTCCATTAAATCTTCTAGGCTTCTTTTGATTCATCCTTTTTCCATCTTTTTTGTGTTTGCTCAAATCTTGCATTTAGCAAGAACAAGATGCCAAAAAGATAGAAATATAATTTCATATATACCCCTCTTCTAAAATCAAATACCCAATAAATCTCTAAGTTAAATTTATCTACCCTTTATTTTATTTACATTTATAAAAATACTAACTAAAATAATCATCTTCAATAATATTTTTTCAAATCTTTTCTACTATAAGTATGTTAATTTTTATTTTCCAATTTGAATACTCCAATTACCATATTCATCATAAATATGAAATAGAAATAGATAAGATACAAAAAAGGTAGTTTTTCAAAATATCAAATTTCAAATAAATACATATCATACATATGATAGATATAGAAAAAAAAAAAAGATAATCCAAATAGGACCTTAATGTAACAAGTATGATTCTTACTTATTCCTAATTCTCTTTTACCATATTTTACATTTTGTATCTTCAATTAGACTTTAACTCCATGTTTCAGGTTAGATCACTTATACTTACTTGTCATTGTACTAATATTCTTTTATTCTTACTTCTCTAAGAGCCCTCAAAATTATGAATGTCCTTATTCTAGATCTCAATATTCTCCCACTTGTACTAACTTGTATCTTCAACCTTTCCTTTTTATTCTTACCCTCTTATTTATTTCACTTATTAGTTAATTGTGTCCCACTTTGTTTACCTCTTCTAGTTACACCTTAACCTAACTTATTATAATCAATGAATTTTCTAGTCGATCATTCCAAATTCTTCCTACTACTCTTTGACCTATCAATTTATGTCAACTCCTATCATGTTTACTTTTTAGCTCAATATGTTTTCTAGATTTTATATAGTTCTAACTTTTATGTCAAAGGTCTTCCTCTTTTCTTTTCCTTCCTACTTATTACTCTTTTCCTTATTCAACCTCAACTTTCAGTATCCTTCCTCAAGGTTTACGATTTGATCTTCGTTCATGGTTCATGAATCTCTTGATGTTTAAGCTAGCTCTCTCTCCTCCTCCACTATAATTGTAGGATCAAATCTGAAGTAGTTTATTCATCTACTAACGGTCTCCCACAAATTTCCTCCAGAGAATATATGCTTCCATAAGAGAAGGAAAATACTTTTACTCTAAAACTTAAACTACTCATTTCTCTACTCGCCCCAAGCTTACTTCTTCTAGCCAAAAAAGAGGATGTTTACTATTGTCATCATTATATTTATATTTATGGTTTTTTGACTAATTATGTCATATAATTTAGTTATTATACTTGTAAGTTATATTACCACTTGTTGAATAATTGTCCTTACTTTTGCATCTTTTAAGGTTTGAGGCATATCTTGAGTCATTTGATTGACTTCACTTGATTTTGTAAAATTTTATTGGACTTTATCATTTCTTATTATCACCATTATCATCGTTTTCTTGTTATTACTGTCACTACAACGAATATTATAAGGTATGGTGTTGCTTGTCTCAAGACTTTATTGTATATAATTAATCATTTAATACTTGTCATTTGAATAGATCTTGCCACTTATTCCAAGATTAAGTTTGTTTGTTGTTTTTTTGAAGACTTGTTACTTATAATCATTAACAAAAAGTTTATAACTCATAGATCTCGATACATATTCACATTATAATGGAGCAATACATATTGACATATGATGAAATTTAACCACGACAAAACCAACAAAACAAATCAACTCAACTCACATAACAACATTCGACACAATATATCAATACAGTCGGTAATAATTCTCACACTTTCCATGATGAACCTACGAAGGATGAAGTGGATACATTAGTCCCATCTCATGTGCACATGCACCAATGTAAATTTAATACTTTAATTATGTTTTAATTTGTTACTTGTTTTATTGTCATCTTCGTTACTCTTTGATTTAGTAAACATTTTATCACTGTTGTGCTACTGCTCATTATGAGACTTTTGCGACGGTTTCATATTTAGAACCTTTTAGTATAGGTGGTAGGGTTGAGTACCTTTGATTTCATCACATGTAGTAGCATTTCTATCTTTGCAAAGATGGCTAAAATAAACTTAATCTTATTTAGCATTTTGGAAATAGGCTTTATTATTCAAGTCAAGGTTTCTTATATATATACATACATACACAAATATATATATATGTATATGTATCTATACTCATATATTTATATTTACATGTACCTATAGATGCTTTGTCATAAAAAGTATGTGGGTCAACTAAGGAAGGCCTTTGGTCAACTTGTGGGGTGTTTTGACCAACTTATTGAAGTTTATTTCATTTTCAAAAGTCACTTCTTTTCTCTCCATTTGGTTTCACTATTGATTCTTGTGATTTCTCTTTCATAGAAGTTGAAATTATTCAATTACTTGTTTATTTATTCACCAATTTTATGTTACACCTAATTATAAACATAAGTGTATGTATGTTTATGTATATATGTATTATGTACATTTAATAACATATATTAGTATCTTATGTTATTTTGCTATTACTTGTTATGAATTATCCCTTATGCTTGATCCTCAATTTTATAAGTATGACGATAGTTTCATCAAGAGGGGAGCAAACTTATCCTGATTTTATTACTAATTTTATCATCACAAGAAGTACTCTCCTTGGCATTCTAAGGAATAAAAGAAAAGGAAAAGAAAACAAAAGGAACACAATGTGAAGATACAATTTAAAGTAACTAAAATAGATAATAGAAATCAAATAATGAAAACATAGATGAAAGATTGATAAAAATAAAAATTAAATTTTATGTAAACTACTTTTAACCTTTTAGTTTCTATAGGGTTTTCTACTTATTCTCATCTTCTACCTACTCTCCTCATCTCACCGTCTTATTAATTATGTACCTATAATTTTAAGAATCAGTCAACTTGAGCTTTGATATTATGTACACTGTAATGCTCAAGAACCTAAAATGTTGACACACCACATAAACATCTCCTAATATATACAACATAAGTGACTTTATAAAATCTCACTATAAAACAAACCTTAAGTACAATCTAGCCAAGAGAGTTTAACTTGGCTCCTACATCAATCTATATAACCATCAACAACAATACATATGGCAACATAACTAATACCATTGATATAGGAGTCCAATCTCCACACAAGTTTATAGCCAAAACAACATCCACTCAACACTTTAGTGAAAGTCAACCCTCATCTCATAATAGGTATACACCACTTTATCATAAACCAAATTATAACTAGATCATTGTAATAGTCAATATCCGCTAAAGTACCTGTATCAAAAAAATAAAACCCCTAAAGAATAAGCTAATAATCTAGAGCTAACATGGTTTAATCTCATTAACATTTCCCTTTAAGTTGTTTAGTCATTAATAATAGCATTTATTTTTTATTTTTAGTTAACTTAGTTGAAAAGTAGATTTAGATTAGTTAGAAAATTAAGAATTTTAATGAAAATAGTTGTGCTTAAGGTTGTGTATCTCTTTATTGAAGTAATAAAAAGGAACACTAAGGCAACAAAACTGTGTTAAGGCTATATATCTCCTTAGTATTTAACTTCCTACTTTATACGTCCATGTTGTGTCTGTGTCGATCAACACACCACCAAGATGCTTATGGCCATATATCTCCTAAACTTTGAAAATTTGCAAATTTTACTCCAAGATGTATACTTTGCTTCATCAACCTTCAATTCCAGTCATTAACCCACCCATCACTTACTTTCAATACTTTCACATAACAGATAAACTCTCTTGTTTACAAGTTCTTAACGTAAACAACATCAAATTAAGAGTCCTGAAACTTCCTTCTCTCTTTAAACTTCTTGTTTGATGCTTTGTGCTAACTTATATTACTTCTACGATTCTTACATTGAAATAACATGTACATATTAGCGCACATACCAATAACAATAAAACCTAAAGAATTTTGTACTTACAATAAGGATGCACTTCCGAACTGTTACCTCTACCCAGTTCCTTCCTCTTCTTGAATAACTTATGTTGTTTTTAACATAACCAGCATTAATTACTTAAAATAAAGTTATTAAACTTCTTCTTTGAAAACCTATGTAATATATTAATACTCTTTTGTAAAGAATTCAAAATCCTTAAATTCTATATGCATTATACTTTCTCTCTCTACAATCTTTATATTAAGCATCGGAGTAACCATATTAAAACTAACTCTAGTACTGCTTGAAACTTTTTTTCCCTCTCGTAAGTTTGGAATAACCTTTACAAAGATCCACTATCAACAAGTTATATCCTTCATATGGAAAGACAAATAAGTCTCATTTATTAAAATATACATTTCTTGCACTTAGTATACTATATACAATGACATGGATATACTTAGTATCATTTTATACGAATTATAATGTTATTGTTTAAATAGGTAAACACGTTAAATTGAGGTACCACTATATGACAACTGTGATTGACCTAATCTTACCTCCATTTTTGTGCCTTTGGTAACCTTAGCATTTCTGACAATTATAATGACTTATTTATCTCTTCATGTTTTTAAAAACAAGATTTTTTAAATTTGATAAATCTAAATCTCATCTATTATCTTTATAACTTATATAAATCTATTTAATAACACTATGGTATAAATTGCAGCTTCCTTTGAACATAAAATAAATAAAATAAAGTTGCTCTTATTTATGTATAAATAGATGGGTCAATATCTTATCCTAGTTTCAAATAAATTAGAATCTAAACAAACATTTAGATAACTCAACTAACTGGTAGAAAATTAAATATAAGAAAAAAAATCAATTCAACCCTTAATTTTACTCAAAAATTATTTCGGATCAAGTCAAAATATTATTTACAGAATTGGAATAAGGAATAAACAAATCATGGATAAATTCAAATGACTCTTTCTTAAATCTAAGCATCTTTTTTCATAGGCGTTTTCATTTGATCCATTAGGGGATCAAATTGATTATAGAAACATAAGTTTAATTAATCGATTTATCAAAAAAATTATCTCAATAAGTAAAAGAGGGATCTTAAAAGAATAACAGTTATTTAACAGTTAATTACTATTGTTATAATACCTTATTTTCATTACATGTTCTTAACAATGAGAAAATATTTGAAAGAAGAAGACCAACATAGAGCTTCCGGTTTTAGAACTAAAAATAACTAAAAATAAATAAACCTATTTTGAAATTGAAATAAAGTTTCTATATTTGAGCTCAAAATTGATATTGTATATAGAAAATTCAAGAATAAAAGGCATATTTTATTGATGTGTGGCTGGAAGGAACCAAGCATCAAGAGTTTAATTAATTGCTACAATTGGATAGCTCAAATAGAGATAGAGTTAACATAACTGATGTATTGATAGCCCCTGCTTCACCATACATCTCCAAATTTCAATGAAGAAACTTCAATATCTTAAATATTGAAATATTAGTGAAAGTTTCACCCAAAAAAAAAAAAAAAATTAGTGAAAGATGAAACCGAAAATAGAGATCTTTGCTGCAGAAGTTATTTGTTTTAAAATTTTGGAACAGCTAATAGTGGCGCTCATTCAATTTCTAACGACAGTAACAGACTGAAACTAGTTGTGTTGTTCCTTTTTAAGAGGACAAATTAGCACAGCAAATTCCAGGGAAGAAGATTAAAAGAAAAAACAATAATAACAGACAAAAGACAAGCCGAAAGGGAAAGAAAGTAAAAACTGACACGGCGCAAACAGGGACCGTTAAGCTAGCCGGCGCCAATATTCGTTAAGACATCTTCAGTCTTCACTTTCCTTAAATCCCACAAACCCCCCCCCCCCCCCCCCCCCCCCCCCCGGTTTGTTGTTTTCTAAGTACTTGAACTCCACTCTCTTTCTGCTCCCCTCTTCTTTTCTCTTCCCCTCTTCCTTTTCCTTTTGATCTCCCCACATCTTTATATACAACAGACACAACTACAAACCCCTCTCTCTCTCTCTCTCTCTGCGTGTATTTGTTTATCGGCTTGACATCTTCATCAAAAGCTGACTCGCTGTTTATTTGTATCTTGTCGACACTAATTTTGATGATGATGGTGATGGAGAACGGTTTCTCTTCACCCAGAAACGATACTTTTCCTGCTGGTTTACGTGTTCTTGTTGTTGATGATGATCCCACTTGGTTAAAGATTCTTGAGAAGATGCTCAAGAAATGTTTTTATGATGGTAAGATGGTGTTTTCTTTAATTTTGCGCGTCCATTCTATGGAAGATCACTGATCATATATTTTGTCTTGCATCTTCATGGGCACGGTTCAGGAAACTAACCGTGAGAAATTCTAGATTTCGGTCCCATGTTTTGGGACTAGGTAATTGTTCAACAACTGCTATAAAGAGGGTGTGCTTAGATTCAACTTCAAGACTGGTTCTTATATCTTTATTATCTTCGAAATCGGTCTCTTTTTCTCCTTTCCTCTTTTTTCTTTCTCGGCCAAATTTCCAAATTGGGCGAAAAGAGCATGCTTAGAACATAGTTTGATCTCAAAAATTAGTAGATATAAGATGCATCGGCAAAATGTTTGGAAACATCTTTTCAAATGTTACTATGGATCTAGTTTGGCCATTTGAAGTGCCAATTGATGAAGTTATGCATGCTAAAGCAATCATGGAACGAACAAAGCCTGAAGGGATTGAAGTTAGTTAGAAGTGATGGCTCCTGAGGATTTCAAAATATATGCCACCATCTGGATTGATTCTATATTATTTCTTAACTATTCAACTCCATGATGATATCATGATAATTATAGATGAGGGTTCCAGTGGAGAGGTCAGGTGAATCTTGCCTAGACTTGTTGTCAGAGTAGTGATATGGGATGATTAAGTGAGAATGATAGGAAGGGGGGAACAAGAAATCTCATTGTTTTGAATGCACAAATGACGAACAAGGGAACCTAGCACGTTTGTCTTGTCGTTTGATTGATTGAGATGATTTTTTGCGTAAATAGTTTGTTTGGTATTAAAGCGGAAAGGTTTTACAGTAGAATAACATTTCCCTCATCTCTCTAAAAGTTGCAAATGAGAAGTACTGACTGATTATCTACAGATTCTTGAGCCCAATGATATCTATCAGATCACGTTAGTATTGAAATGAAGTACTAGGTAATTCCTATATTTTTCGACGGATGAGATGAAACATACTTATTTCATGATTATTTTAATCAAACCCGTAGCTCTTGTGCTTGTTTCATTACGGCTACGACAAGCTCTTTCCCTTTTCTCTTTCGAGGAGAAAACTCCACTGAGTGCTCAACTCTGTGTGTATAGGTTATGAGACAGATTTTATTGGCTTGGTGGAAACCAAAGTGAGAGCCAGAGTAGGCTTGAAAGCCGAAGTGCACTAGCGTGCCTCCCATTTCTTGCATGATTGTAAACCCAGCTCTTCTTCCATCAACCTGAAAGTTTTTACCCATGCGTTCATATGCTTCTTCTCAAAAAGAGATTCCAACATCCTTCTTGTAGTCTGCCTGAGAATGAAAGATTGGCTTTTAGCCTTGAACTTATGAGAATTGAGGAAAGAGAAGGAAGAAGGCCTCTCCTACTATCTCTTGCTAAGGGCTTGAGGCTATCAGCTTTCCTAAGTAATGCATGGACTTGTGTAAGAGAGATTCGAGGCAGATAGATTGATCCAATGATTCATGTTCTAAAGCCACCAAGCTAACTTTTTCGGTGTCTTCTTGATTATACATTGGATTCTTTAGTCCCTGTTACTTAAACCAAGGAGTTAAATCTAAATTAATGGTGAGATTAGCTCAATATTTTAACTGAGTAAATTTATCCCTTTGCAATGGTTATAGCCATCAATCAAGCCCCTAAGCATGACTTTTGATAATTCGGTTGATGCATTTGTCTGTATAATGTACTACGGCCATTTTTTTGCCTATGATACTATTATATATAGTTGCTAAGCACGAGAAACTTAATATACCTTACATCTTGTGTGAACAATGATATTGTTTGTTGTTAGAGGTTTGGCTTGTATTCTAGTTAGATGATGTCTTTCAAGTCAAGGACATTACGTAGAGATGGTTAAGATTACAGATGCAATTGAGGCAAATTTAGGATGTATCTTAGAAAACCAAAACCCACTCTTATAAAGTTTAACATCTTCCAAAACCCTATAAAAACCTTACAAGATTTTTTCTCTTATTATTAAAACTGCTCCTATGGTTCATTATTATAGACCCAACACTTAACCTACTCTGCTCCTCGATTACATGAAATGTTTGCTTTTGCTTTTGCTTTTGATTTCTTGAGTTGTTGTAAGCATATTTTTACAGGATTTTTATAGATAAATGCTAAATATATTTTTATTAATCTTCTTTAGAAATATATAAAATAAGCTCAACAAAATGATAATATGGTCATCTATAAACAAATGCCTTATATACTCAATATGTCTGTCTTCAAGTTAGCACTTGCTTAAGTTAAGAGTAAATATTATCATTAATATATTATCTTTACTAGGTTAAGTTTGTAATGGTTTTTTTTTTTATCTCAAAACTTAATCCTAAATCCCATAGGGTTTTAAATCACGTTTCAAAACCAAATAGAAACTGTATAGGGCATACTTTATATGGCCTTTATCAATCTGTCAGGTCAAGTATGCTATAATGATCCAGCCGCTTGCATCTCTAGTGAGGATTCAGAGAGACATGAAATTTGGTTTCTTTTCTATCTTAAATAAGAAAATGAGTTTTTGATAATTTACTAGAGCATTTGTTTTGTATTAGGCTGTGTCTCGTAGGTTCCAATAAATGGAGATGCTGTTAAGTATAACAAGAGTGATAGAGAATGTTTCCATGTGATGGCTAATATCTTTAGGTTAAGAGGGATTGTAAAATGGGCACCGAGTTGAAATAAGCTCCATTCTGTGTTCTGTGTGCCTCACTTATATTTGCAAGAGGGATGGTGAATTTCCTCTGCCTATGTCAGATATTGTGGCTAAAGTATCTATCATATGTTTTCCTTGCGTTTTAAGCAGATATTGGGTATGAAGTGATAAAGAGTTTCTATAAGGATGAACTCAACACGAACTCGATTGTTGCATTAAAGAGAATTAGGGTTAGAGGACATGCTCATCATAGCTAAAGCTCTTACTTCCCAGAGCTAACATCTCCCTTTGATTTCACTCATAAAGAGATAAATGATAGGATAGTCAATACAAGCAACCTTCATGTTATCTCAAGAGGAAGGTTTAGCTCAGCGGCTTAGCTGCTCTGAGCTTCATACTGTCGTCTAATCATTGTGTAATAATGATGGCCATATCTTCTAAAGTTTTGAACAGATTTTATGATGTTCTACTATAGCTGAAAGAGGGTCCTAAGTGATTATTGAGCTACATCTTCTGGTTGACATCAATGCCAATGATCCTAAAAAACACTACCACTAGAAGTCCATCTTCAAATTGTTGATGCTTTCTTTTGGTGCATATATGAAATTTTCAGCTTATAAATAGGATAAGCTTCTGGTAAGCATAATGAACTTTTTGTCACTATTGCCCTTCTCTGTCATCCTGACATTTTTACTTCGGCTTAACCTGTTTTGCAGTTACCACATGTGGTTTAGCCAGAGATGCATTAAATGTGCTTCGCGAAAGGAAGGATGGGTTTGATATTGTAATAAGTGATGTCAACATGCCCGACATGGATGGATTTAAGCTACTGGAGCATGTGGGGCTTGAGATGGATCTTCCTGTGATAAGTAGGTTCTCTTTCTTTGCTTTGATGTATATAAAAGTTAATATGGAAAGGGTAAGTTGCTGACAGATTTTATGTGTGGGCAGTGATGTCGGTTGATGGAGAAACAAGCAGAGTGATGAAAGGTGTTCAGCATGGGGCATGTGATTATCTCCTTAAGCCTATAAGAATGAAAGAACTCCGTAATATATGGCAACACGTCTTCCGAAAGAGGATACATGAGGTAAGGGACATCGAAAATCTTGAAGGCATCGACAGTCTTCAGATGATGAGAAATGGATCTGATACATCTGATGATACCCGCTTCTATAGTGGAGAGGAGACTTTTACGTCATCAAAGAAAAGGAAGGATGAAAATAAACATGATGACAAAGACTTCAGTGAAGCTTCATCTTCTACAAAAAAAGCTAGAGTAGTTTGGTCTGTTGATCTTCATCAGAAATTTGTGAAAGCCGTAAATCAGATTGGCTATGATAGTAAGTGGAGTGAAAGATCCCTCCTCCTTAGATGCAGATCCCGCTTGTCTAATTCTATATTGTAAACTTGCTATGTAATTGATCTGCAAATGACTCAGCTGGGCCAAATACCTAAAATTTTCATGGTTTGCTTTCTGTTTGGCAGAGGTCGGTCCAAAAAGGATACTTGACTTGATGAATGTTCCATGGTTGACGCGAGAGAATGTTGCTAGCCACTTGCAGGTAATAATAGTTCTACCAAAACTTGAAGGTCGTTTGTATTTATGCTTAGCATCGTAAATTAAGAGCAGTAATTATTAAGTTCATCAAGCCAAGTGAATCCTCCAGAGAGGTTATTTTCCTTTCAGACTTAAATCTACTAGTGAACACACCCTGTTTTCTACTTATTATTACTACAAGAATTTCTTGCATTTCTTTTTTTTCCTTTCTCCAACTTTCCTTTGAATTCTCCAATATGCACCACCTTTTCCACTACCTCTAACAAATAACATGCCAAATGCTCAATAAGGAGTTTCTATCCTGTTGATCTCAAGCAAGTTTGCTGATTTGGATGGATGTTGAAAACATGATAGAATACTAATCAATTAGAACTCTTCTTGACAACGTCATATTTGTTGTCTCCTCAATCCCTTTCTCTTTTTCTTTCTTTCTTTCTTTTTTTTTGCCATCCCAAAGGAGCCCTCAATTGTCGGTCTTAGAGAATGTCCTGCTACTTTATTGGTAATGGTCGGTTTTGGAGAATGCTCTTCTACTTTATAGGTAATATTCTCATAGGAAAAGGGCCTACATGTAGACTCAATGAAGTCCTCTAATTTTTTCTTTTGCGTGAGGAATCTAATGCACCAATTGACAATTCCTTGTGCAGAAGTACCGGCTCTATCTGTCCAGATTGCAGAAAGAAAATGATCTGAAAACATCTTTTGGTGGGATGAAACATTCAGATACTGTAAACAAAGAGCCAGGTGGAAATTTTAGCCCCCGAAACCCCAGCATGCAACAGAGTGAACTCGCAAATGAGAGCACGAAATTTTCTAAATACAATCAGCTAGTCCAAAATTTAAACGCCAAAGTTCATGAAATCGATTCAAAAGGGATTGTGTCAATGCGTGCAGAAGCAAAAAGAAGTTTGTATGCTGATGCACCTGATCATATAGCTGGGAATTCACATATGAGCTTTAATCCTTCCTTTTGCCCCCTTGATTCAGAATTTAAGTACAATTCATTTGACTCCGCCCTTCCAACACATTATTCTTGGAGAGAGGTTCCTGAAGTTCCATTCAGACAAGAAAATGACCCGCATCTTTGCATAGAAGATTCCTTGAAAAACTTACCAGAGCCTGCTTCGCATAAAGTCGATCGACTACAGAGAGCTCCATCCATTAGTAAACCCTTTTCAACAGAAAACAAAGTAACCGATTCCGTTGAATATAAGCCTCTATGCTTTGAGTACAGAAGCAGGAATACCTGCCAGGACAGTCCAACAATAGTGAAAACCGAATCTCTTCCGGTCGTTGACAGGTGCCCTCCAATAAAACATCAAGCTTTTGAGCCAATCACCGATATTTTGACCGTCGGGAGTCAGGTCAACACGTGCTCTACTACTGCGGTGAACTCCGTCCCAAAAATCCCCACTCCAGGCAACACATCTCTCTTTGCTGCATCAGATGACAATTTTCTGGATGGTTGGCTTCTAGGTGATTCTTCTTCCGCCGGTTTTGGCCCGCAAAATCTAGGATTTGCAGAATATGGTGACCCACCCCTTCTTGCTGGAATTCCGATCAACATGTACGACGCCCTTAGGTTTGATTATGTGCAATTCCCGGACCCAACAGAATTGTCGGTGGTAGATCAAGGTCTATTTATATCATGACTAGGCTCCGCTTATGGACCATTCTATGCTGTGGATATCCTTTTAAGTTTACTCCAACTTAGGATTGGGTGTTATTTCTATGACCCTTGAAGATTGGATTCTGAAACTGTGTACATTAGAAGTCTGGCTGATGGTAAAGAAGAATAAGTCTATTTCTCTGAACCTCTCAGAATAAATCGTGGTCTTGAGAATTTTGTCGGTACTAATGTGACTATCGAGTGGCCGCTGGGATGAACGAGCAGGAGCTTCAGCAGTAGTCCTGCAAAATTTTTGTTGGTTAAGCCACTGGGAAAAAAAGTGTTGTGTCATGGTATTCATCGTCTTACGTTGGCATTGCAGTTTGGTCTTTAATGCTGCCACGAGCTTAGTGTTGGTCTAGCCTGTTTTATACAACACACTATTTTATGGGTAGCGTAGAGTCCAATTCAGAACGAGTAAGTCTATGCTAAGAGGACCAGGTGAAACTTCAATCATTGACGATTGAAAGATTAGTAGGAAATTTGACATTCTGACACTTGCATGCTAACAAGATGTACGTTAGTTGGCTTGTAGGTTTTAATTGTGGAAAAACTTACCACGTCCACTATTAAGGGAAAAAACTAAGTATAGACAGCTTCATGCACGAGGTGTTTCTATGGGTATATTTAACAATAATTTCCTTAAAAGAATTCCTTAAATTACCATATAAGTATTTAAGGAACACTTTTCTTAAAATTTATTTATGAAATCCATGATATAAAAATTCTACAAAACTAATACAAAAAACTTTTTATCAAAGGTTCTTTACACAAGAGCCTCTCTGTGCTACATTTTTGGATTTCAGCGCAAAGGAACCCAAAAAGTTAAAAAGAAACTTACGTTATGACTTATGAGTTATGGAATTCATAAAGGAGTTCCCTAGGATAAGTTTTTTCCGCCAAAAACCTTTATTAAAGATGCTGTAATACGAGGAAATTCCATATTTTACCATCATTTAGATTCTTGAATGTAATTTTCAAAGTGCATTGGCGGATGATTGGCCATTGTAATCTTTAACTATTATTCTATGGGCAATCTGATGCTTATCTCATCAAAGGAAAGAAAAAGGAAAGCCTGAGATGGAGAAAGGACATGCAAGGACGGATGCTGCCATGGATTGCAATTAAAAAAACAGAGCAACAAGCCCTTGAACCAACCTAACCCAGAGTTATACCATAATACCTAGAATGCATACAAGATGGTCCACTCCATTAATTAATTCTCTACCAATGTTAACGTTGCATTTATATTCAAATTACATATAGTAATTGCCTAAGTGGCTGATGCAGGTCCCAAAAGCCAAATCATAGGTTACTATGTTCATGCTGCCAGACCTTTTTGGGTTTTTTTTTTTCAAATTTATAAAGTTTATGATTTTTTTTTTTTACTTTTTATTCGTATTATAATGTATTAATTTAACAATATTTAAGAAAATTTTTGTTCATATTTGAAATATAAAATACCTTAGTTGTAGTATGTAAATTTAAAATTTATCGATAAAAATAAAAGAACTCTTTTGTATTTGAATTTATTCAAATCTAATTTCAAAATTATAACTTAATATATTTATATCTTATTTTAAGTATATCAATAATTTGCCTAATGTGTTGGGAAAAAAATAACTTTTTATTAAATCTCTCTCTCTCTATATATATATATATATTGTAAATAAAATAATATAACATATATATCATAAGTTTTTCCCACTAAAATACCAAAATTTACCATTATCATCATAAGAACATAGACGCTAACATCATTACTCTTACCAGCATCAAGGTTTGAAATTTGTATTATATATAGCATATTGTATTTTTTTTTTGGCTTATGGCTTTTTTTCATTGTATAATTATATTTTGTCTTTGTAGTGTTGATATAAATATCATTATATTGTGTTGTCTTTTGTTTATCGTTTATTTATCTTGTTTTCTTTATGAAAATTTTTCCTAGAATAGTTTTTTGCGATTGTAGAAACACTGATAAATCTATGATTTACATAATCAAATCTCATCCCCATATAGATATCAATTATATTTTATATAATTTCATCTATATAGTAAAAATTATATTATAAATTATAGATAAAGTTCAACATATATATATCGCATATATATCTCGTAATATATCATACCTACACCATATACTTGATAATATATGTTATTCTTAAAATGAAAATGATCTTGATGATATTATATTGATGATAACCCCTCTTCCTTTTAATCATGGAGAGATGGAAACTCCCTCACCTCACAACCATTTTTTTTTTTTTAACTTCTATCCATATTCAGTACCAAGTGAACAGAAGATACTATGATATAAGATAAACAATTAAATGAAAGAATCTTAATTTGAAAAACACTAAAATGGGGGCAAAAATCCCTAGTAATACTATAATAAATCCACTAGTGTATGGGCAACGGTATAGGATCCTTTTAATCATATGAAACTTTTTTCACACTCGAACCCATAGGATTATTCACTGGTCTCTTGTACCTCAATATATTTATAACACGTTGGGTTGGTGAAATTACAATTTTATTCTACCCTTATTTCTTACAAAATGCATATTCCCACATTTGGTTACAATTAAATAGCACGGAACAAGGAATTTCTATTCCTTCCAAAAGAGCCAACAATACTAATTTCACATTTTATTGCCCTTTTCCCCAAAAATAACCCCATTATATACACTATTTCAACTTTATCTTTTTGAAAAACAAAAGAAATCTGAATAATGAATGGATTATTTATAAATATATATATATATATATGTGTGTGTCTCTTGAATAACGAAAAGAAAAAATAATATATAATTATCAGGTGTATGTCTATACGTTGAAAATATATTTTAATTTGATTATGTATATATGTCAACGTTACAAAATTTGAATTTATCATAAGTTGCACATATAAAAAATTTAGTACTTTAATTAACTATTTAAATCTCTTTCTTCAAAATCATTTTACTAATCAAACAAACGAATAGCAATTTCATTTGGTCAACCAAAGCAATTCAAGCCTAATGATTTAAGTCATCAAATCTTTTGGACAAGATCCTTCACAAGCTTTTGTCTAAGTTCATTAAAATGGAAACTCATCTCATTGGCATCGACCCTTATGCCATTTGAATTGTCTAAGTCATCAAACCAACAAAGTTTGATATTTTTTAGAAGTGTTATGTTTTAGATTATTTATTTTAATTATGATTATATCCTTAATGACTTAAACTTACTTGATAAGGGGCTTGTTGGTATATTATAAAAATTATTGCAACTTTAAATCCTTTCCGACTTCTTGTTCTTATCAATCTTTTGATTTTAAGAAACATCGAGAAACATTTCCCCTTTTTTATGCATCATTTCAGATTGAGCATACTCTAGTTCAGTTCTTTATCTACATCATATTCTAGAGAATTTTTCAAATCACTTTTGATATGAAAACACAAATTTAAATTGGTTTGATTCTTTTTTTTTTTTGTTTAGTATTAAATCATGATCCTATGTTTAGCATATTTAGTATCAAAGGGTAGGTACATATTTAGAATTTTTTCATTAGGATTTCTATAGAAACCTTAAAGGACAACAATGTCAAAATTTGTTCTTATGAAGTTTGTAATGATGTGTGATTGGGCATGTCCGATGTGAACTAGTGATTGTTATATAATTTTTGATAGCTTTTGAGTGTCTTGATTTGAATATGTGGGTTTGCTATTACATTGGGGATATCTTAAGGGGCAGAAATACACAAACCTTGATAGATATAGATGTTAAATGAAAGCATCAATAATTATGAGATGGTACCTATTGGATAAGTTGTATTATGAACACTGAACAATGGTTGCATGAATTATTGAATTTGTGCACTCTATTCTTATCTACTCAAATAAGCTTGTTGATCAAACTATAAATCCTTGATTAAAAACATTAAAAGTTACTATGATCTAGAATTGATAGAATTCCAACTTGAATATGAGCTTAAAGTAACATAACTCACCAATTATTCAAGAGAACTCGATTTAAGATCCTCTACACTACTTAAATTACCAAATAAAGATGAGTTTAAGCTTAAATTAAAAGAGTGAGCAGACATAATGAAGGAAGGTTGGCATGAAAACAAAGGAAAGAAGGAAGAGTAGAGAGAAAATGAGAGAGTCTAAAGAATTCTAAAAGGGGAAAAACTTTCAAAACTACTAACTAAAACTTACAATGCTATGAAATTACCAATATGACTTAGTCCTTTAAATACTTATAAGGGCATCTAAGCAATTTAGTTATCATTAAAATTTTCCTTTGATTAAATACTTAAACCATGTTATTATTTTTCATTAAGCTAGGTTGTCTCAACTGCACTTTCAATAAGAGAGAAGTAGTATACCTAGGAATTGCTATGTTAGGAATTGTGATCATTATAAGGGGAAAAGTAAATCCATAACTGAGTGGTTGATTCTAAAATCAATTATAAGTGTGTATATTTACACAATTATCTTATCTAATTATTTATAATTTATATGTGATTTGTAAAAAATTTATAGTCAAATATGTCTAAGAATGACCAAAATTATATATCTTAGATCACACAAATGAGGATAATAAATTAAGTTATTTTTCAATGTACTTATATTAGTGAAGAGATTGACATTCAAATGCTAATCCCCTACTATCTAGATGATGGAGATACAAAATGAAAAAATATATTTCATTAAGCTACCATATAAATTGTTGAAGTTTTCTAGAAAGAGTTCTAATGAAAGCAAATCGCTTGTATGTGTATTTACTATAAAGCTAATTGAGTGTTTCTATAAAACAAGACAAAAGTAGTATGAAAATATATAATCAGAAGAAGTACTTTGGTAAGAAAAAGACAAGTATTAATATCATTTGTAGAACTAGAACAATCGAAACCTATAGAAAAAGAGAAGACAAGGACTTAGAATAATAAAATGACTTAGAAATACAAGGAATCAAAAGTACTAATGAAGAAGTTAAAATTCAAAGAATGCTTTTCTCATAAATGATGATTGCAAGTAGTGATAAGGAAGTATCAGAAGAATTCATAATAACAAAACATAAGAAGGATGCATTTACAAACTCTAAGGTAAGCATACCCTCTTAATAGCTATTTCTCCTTCTCAATTTAATCATATTTCATCATGTAAAACAATTAAGAAATTTAAGATAAACTTCAAAACTATACATGAAGTAAATGATTCAATAAAAAAGATCAAGAATAAATATTTTGTTTCAAGAATATTAACTTTTCAAGTTTCAACCTAGTGAAAAGGTTAAAGATTCTTTTAATCAATTTTTGTTGATTGTAAATGAATAATTTTGCTTTGTTAAGACATAAAGAATAGGAATGCCAAAAAAGATGCTTAGAATCTTACCAACTCCTTAGGATATAAAAAAGACGACCATTTAAGAAGCTACAACTCTATCAACATTGACCTTAAGTAATTGGGCCTATGAAGCTAATGTACACCATAACAATGATGATATAGAAATAAGCCAAAGAACTCTATCATTTAGAGCCAAAGAAATAGAAACTTCTGAATCGGAATTAGAAAGTTCTAACAATGAAGAAAACAATCTTTTTGCAAGGCGACTTAACTTTCTTCTTAAAAAGAAACGGTAAGAAAATTATAAAACTTCAAAAGTATAAAACGAAATCAAGTAGAGGTAAAATTAGCCATGACAAAGAAAGAAGAAAGAAAATTAAAGCAGTATGCTACGATTATATGAAAGTTGGTCATATCATATATGAATGTCTAATTCTAATTAAGAAGCTTAATAGGTGTGCTACTTAATTTAATGATGAATCTTTTGATATTTATTGTGGAATGCATAAATTGCTTATTTTTCTCTCTAAAACAAAGAGTAGAAACATAAAATTGGAGAATGAAAACAATGCTCCTAAAAGTGAAAAAGAAAAAAAGCTTTAATAGGAAAAAAAATTAGGTACTAGCCAACGAAATTAACCATCTCAAGAACGAAAAGGAAATTTTACTTGAGTATGGATACTCTTTTAAAAAGGATAATTATTTTTCAAAAGAGGAAACAAAAAGTTTTAAAGATCAAAATTAATGAACTTCCAACAATAATTCAAACATTTTTCATATGTTTTCTAAAAGCAAAAGAAATTTAATCAACTTAGCCCAAGTCCAAAATTGTTTGCTTATAGAAATAGCACTAGTCTCTAAAAAGTTGAGTTTTAGAAATCTTAAAGGAAAACTATTTTCGTCAAGGTTATCTGATGAGATGACCAAAGAGCTTGAAGAGAAACAAATAATTAACCTCGATAGATGTTTATGGCGATGCAGTATCAAAGTCTTCCAAAAAGATTTCTGATGATAACAAACCACCAATGTGTTTTATAAATAAAGTTACTTACGTTTTTTATTAAAGTGAGGAAGAAGTAGTATAAGAGTGTGTAATTAGAAGAAGTACTTTTGTAAGAAAAACATTTAGCAAAATCATGATAGGTTAAAGCAATGGCTTACTTTTAGATATCTCTCATAAATTTTGATAATAGTAAAAAGAGAAGAATCCTAATGAACTGATAAGTATACAGATATTTAGACAGTTCTTTAGGAAGTTTAACATTATAATTTCAGTTGCTCTTAAAAACTCATTCAGAAAGTTTGAAGCTTTTAAAAAAGAGACAAGTATGAAAACCTTTAGAAAACTTTTCAGAACTTTTCATAAAAAAAGTCAATACAAGTACTTCAGAAATTTATTTAGAGACTTTGAAGAATAGTAACTTGATACCCTTCAGAAGGTTATTCAAGTAGTTGATTTGGAAGAGTAATGTTGAAAATTAACACAATATTGAATTCAAAGCAAACAAGACCTAACTCCACTAAATTGGGTGTATTAGGAAAATACATAGAATCCTGTTTCACTTAAGTTGAAATTAAAATCCATGAAGATTATTTTTTAAGTAAATTTACCTTTAGATAAATCATAAGAAAATATCTAATGTTAGATAAGGATAAGATTGATTTTGGATTTTGTGGGATTTCAATTTCAAATCTCAATCTTATTTGGGATTTACTAATTAAAGTATATCTGATCGAGATAAGGTATAAGGTCAGGTTTAAATTTCAAACTCTAAGTTTTTCTCAAAATATCTATGGATTATTTCTAACGTTGAAAAGAGATAAATATGAAGTGAAGATAATATTCAACAAACTTAGTCATTGGAAAACTTTAGTACAAAAGGATAAAGGATTTAAAATGTCAAGAACAGTTTTGAGAAGGAAAATACATATAATTTATACTCTGATCTTAGACATTCTCTACTATCTGAAAGAGTACAAAATGTTTCTTAGATATTTCTTTAGAGAGTTGAATCGAAGCTAATCGTTCATCAATCTTCATTTTTGTTTTGTACGAAACTTTTTTATACTTACATTGTTGTTCTCACTTATAATTTATAAACTTTATGTATTGGTTGAGTGTTGAAAGAAGTTGATTGTACTCTGTAAATCTGTAATTAGCCTAGATTATAGAAAGCCTAGATAGGTAAACAAAGACTTATTGAGGCTAAGTGTGGCTAATATTTGTAAACTTCTTGTGTTTTTTATTTAGTGAATCAAATAGAACGGCATTAGTAAAGTAAATTGAGTCCCCAATAGGAAGAGCTACAAGAAAACAGTAGGCAAAGGTCAAAACTCTATAAATCTTGAGTTTGATATTCTCCTCTTTATCTCTTTTAATTTACGCTATTTACTTGTTTATTTATGTTGAATTATTAGAATATCACTATTCACCAATTTAAGTTATTAAGAGGGATAATTTTATTTAAAACAAAAGTTTCAAAATTTTAAAAATATCGATTCATCCCCAATCCCCCCCTCCCCTCTTGATGTCCTATATGGGGCCAACACTTATAAAAGAAGCGAAGAAGATAAAGAGTAGAAAAACAAACAACTTAGAATCATAAAGATTCACAAGAATTGATGAAGTAGTTAAAATTTAGAGAATGCTAAAAGAAGAATCATGAAAGATAGGAGGCTTCAATGGTTAATGGAAGAATAATTCAAAGGAAGCTTAAAGTAGAATAGAAATACCACAACGATTAAAAGTAAAAGTACAAGATCTTTTAAGGATAAAGAGAGTTTAGAAGCACAAGTACAAATGCCATGAAGAATAAAAGAATGATTAAAAGCCAAATGTTCAGAAGAAAAGCTTATACGAATTTAAGAATAAAAGAATTGGCATAAGGGAATCATTATTTTTAGGTAAAACATCTATTCAAATGAATCAATTTAAAAAGGAATAATTCAATATAAAATGATCAATTATATGGATAAGATAAATCCACGATTCGAGGAGTATACAATGGAAGTGTATACAAATACATAAGGTAATAAACATTTAACGGATGAACATATCTTAAAGTTATGGAAAGTATATCAATCAATAGCTATAACAATCGAATGATTGTTCCCTATATGAAATAATTTGAATATTAAAGAAAAAATCCTTATAAAAGACAAGTTTTGAAGACATAAAGAATCAATTGGTTGATCAATGAACTACAGAACAACATTATTATGGTTATTAAAATCACGATTCTACTATTCATTTTAATATATAGAATCGATAAAATCATGCAAAATATGTAAAATTGACAAAATCGTAAACTTGTAGAATTGTATATAAAAGTTCATAATTTCGTCAAAAGCTGTACATAAATGATTTTATATCCATTTTTGTTAAGAAAAAACATTATAAGATCATAAACTCGTATAAATGTATTTTTGACTCGCGATTTTAACAACCATGAACATCATACACAAAAACTATTTACAGGAGTTAAAGAGTTCATTCTACTATCACAAAGATATTAAACTAAGTTAAGAGGAAATATTGCTACCTTTATGATTAAGAATATTCTTACTCTAGTTACTGCTATCATGATTGTTTGAACAAAAGTGAGGGAGATTCTTCTGTACCTCATATACTCTAAAAGAAAGAGAGGAAGGCAGGATAAGGTCTATAGCTAATAGAATAAGGGAAGTTTGTAAATCTCATTGATCCTTTTTCTCACATAATGAAAAAAGCCAATTTGATAGGAAGACAAGAAAATTGTGTTTATAAGCCAAGAGTTAAGGGGAATAAGCCTTCTGTGGAAGCATGGTTAAAAAGCACGTTTGTGCTATAGGGCGTAAACAATCAAGCTTGCATAAGCTTAACCTTAATCAAAGATTAGAGTAAAGGATTGGGATACGAGAGGATCGGGCTTAAGTAAGATGGCATGAACCTTGGGCGTAAACCTTTTATTTGAAACATTTGGAACCATGACCAAGGATCATAGCCATAATTCCTAGCTAAAAGCACATTTGGAGCATAGTTACAACTTTTGTTTATTTTTATCTTTATTATACTTTTGCCATTAGGATTAAATTGATCTTATTTTCATTATTAACTATAAGTTGTTGAGTTTATTCCTTTTATTGAGACTCTTTAAGAACTATAAGAAAATTTTTCCTTTTTACACTTGGATTGTAAGTGCTCTCTTGGTGCGTTATATCCACAAAACGACTTACAAGTGTATTTACCTTTCAATCTATCCGTCTATTTTGTAATCATACTTAGCTTTAACCAATCTATCCGTCTATTTTGTAATCATACTTAGCTTTAACCCATCCCTTGATATTAACATATTTGTTTGTTCTTGTCGTGGCATATCACTAAAGATGACAAAACCTATCATACAATGTTTAGTTTAAATTATAACTCTAATATTGGATAAAACACAACTCATGGTAAGGGATGAATCTCAAGATTTTGTCATTTAATTTGGTTGAATAAAAATCTTGAGATAGTATGAAATGAGAAATCCTAATCAAACCCCTAGGCCAATACTTCTTTTCAATTACCACTTTACCATTACCTAACTCCTACCATCATCATCATCGCTATCGCTATCGCTATTACCATCACCATCTCCACTACTATTATCGCTACCACCATCTCCATTGTTACCACCATAATATAATACTAGACTAGCATCAAGTCACTATCAGCATTACCATATTATTACCATCATGCTAACATCACTACTATTACCACCATAATATAGCACTAGACTAGCATGGAGTCACCATCACTATTACCATATTGTTACCATCATGCCACCATCATCGCCCATGTTGACCACATTTCATTGTTCCATACCTTGAAATCTCACAAGGAAATGAAGATGTTGAAGAAGTCCCACCTTTTATCATAACATTCAAGTTTCGCCTCTTGACCTGATTTTGGTCCTATTATTGATCAAATGATGAGTTCCCATGTATGCTGAAGATTTATTTAAACACTCAATGAAATGATTACAAGCTCATATTTTATAATCTCTGTAGCAAACTCTTATTATAGGTCGAATACAACATGTTCTTATCAAGTGTTACATACTGCTACATTCAAGCTCTCTACCGGATGGGCATTCCAGCTTATAAATAATGAGATGACACGCTAAAATTTCCCCGCATTGAAACAAAAGGATTGGCCACAATCAAGTATACAAGAATTAACTGTCATGTAGATACCTGTTCACTTGTTCGTGACATATGCATGTGAAATATCGAGCTATCATCAGAGCAAATTGATGTATTCAACCAATTTACTCAAGAAAAGGCAAGAAGAACCTTCTTGCCTCAAAGAAAGTTCCACTTTTTCTTGCAGTACCCTGACTCTCTTCTTCACCCGATTTCCTTCCTTGGACAGCAAAGATTTTTTTATGGTATTTGCTATGTTTCCTCGTTCAAACTCACCATCTAATTGTACACCCACTTTCCATACTTGACTTAGAAATCCAGAAATCATCCTCTGGTCTCCAGCATAAGGCCAACACAACATCGGTATACCCTCACAAATGCTCTCCATTGCTGAATTCCACCCGTTTCGAGTCCAAAAACAACCAATAGATTTGTGTGCTAACACTTCTTGCTGGGGAGCCCACTTGATAATTTTGCCTCTTCCTTTGATGGTCTCTTTGAACTCTTTAGGCAACAGTTTAGTTGCGTCCGCCATACCATTGACTAGACCAGGCCGAATAACCCACAAGAAGGGTTGGTTACTATCTGCCAGTCCGTAAGCCATCTCAATCAATTCGCTTTCAGTAAGTGCAATCAAGCTGCCAGTGCTAACATAGAGTACAGAATTTGGGGGATGAGAATCTAGCCAGGAAATGCAGCTTCTGTCTTCTTCTAGTAAACTGAATGAAGGGGCACTGGAGTGCTTATGAATAGGACCAATAGGGAAGATAGGAACTGAGAGAGTTGTTTCTATTCTCTGCAGGAACTCATGTTCTAGGAATTCCAATGTGTTCCAAATGATAGCTGTAGCTTCCTTAGTCCCTTCGTGGAATTTAGCGAGAACCTTTTCAGTAATTGCTTGGTCGGATTTGTTAAATGCCGGCATGTGGCTCAATTTCATGAAGGAAAATTCTCGGAGTATTTTCTGGCGTTGGTGTTCTGATGGCAAGGCAGGTACCATGATTAGTATATATGTATAATAATAATAAAAATAAAAAAATAAAAAAACCAAAGAGAACACTTTCTCTCCAAGACCTAAACAAGTAGAAGGGTTTTGACCAAAACAAAAAAAAAAAAAAGAAACAAGGACAAGGGTTAACACATACCCATAAAAGGTAAGGTAAACACTTTTTCTTATATTCTTATTATTTATTTATTTATTTACTTTTTGGGGAAGAAAGGTAAATATATTTTTTCAGGCAGAACTAATTACAAGCCGGAACTGAGACTCCGAATTAAATCATAGATTCCTTTTCTCGGCCCAAAAAAAGAAAGATATTCTTGAATTTCTGTGGAGAAAATATATTCTAGATTTCAACACCATGTCTAGCTAGGGCACACAGATAACTACAGGTTCGTTGAACATGCATACCATCTAAAATTAGTTTACAGAAATCCGTTTGAGTTCCCTTAGTTATTGCTTACATTAACATCCATTTTCTATACAATATGGCTGCTTTTTGGTTTGTATACCATTAGCATATAACGCATGCACGCCCGCACAAGTGTAGGTTCATGTGGAAAGGAGGAAAAAAATAAATCATTGAAGCGACACTTTACCTTGGTGAGGCAGGCTGCCCTTTTGGTTAAGCAGTGAAAGCCCGAGAAAATTAGCAGCAGTACTTGTCCTCAGAACTAAACTTGGAACCCCCAGCTCCCTACCTACCTCTCCAGAAGAATACATTACTGCGTCAAATATAACGCACGTCACTCGACATCTCAGTCCATCTTCGATAATTTTCGCCAAACAATCTCGAAAAGGTGCTTTGCACTTTGAATTAAGAGTAAACAAAAAGGATATGACATCCTTACTAGAACAACCTACTTCATCCTCGGATAGACCATCATCAATTGATTCGAAGTGAAAGCCAGAATGATGAGATAAGGAAGAAATAGGCGTTGACTTTGCCTGAATAATGGTTATACTAAAACCCCTAGAGTGCAGAACATTAGCTAGATGAAGCATTGGGTTAATGTGCCCTTGCAAAGGGCATGGAACTAGCACAAGATGGTGACGACGATCAATCACACCCCCAAACTTGTTCTTATCCGTGTCCATGGCACCATCAACCTCGTTTTTAACGGAGGTTTTTCGTCAAATTGCGCTCCTAGAGCTCGACTGTTGACACATTTATATAGAGTTCTTTCTCTTTAATGTCGGCAATTTGTTAGTGACTGCATGATATCATTTATTTATCCAAAAGGAAAAAAAAAAAAAAGAAAAAAACGGAGGATTAATATGGATAAATTATATATTATTGTAAATTTGTGACATGTTTATATATTCCAAAGCACGTGATTTTCTAAGTTTAAGTTGCATATTAACGACTTTATATAAAATTGTTAATACATATATTTAAATTTTTGTATGACATCTAAATTCTAGTTAAAATTACCAATATCAGAATATACATATTATATCAGAATCCGTATATTTCTGCATATTTTGATAATAAGAATGTGTATCAAAATTTATATATTATCATAACTTTATATAAAATAGTTAGATACGCGACTTAAAAGGCGAGGAGTTCCTAAAATACTTCCTCAATACCACGTGTAACTTCGGCATGTTATAAAAGGAACGATATTCCATCATGTGGCTAACGATGAACGAGAGTAAATAAAAATGGTCACAAAACCCACCGTGTCAGAAAAACTACGATTACCATTCGTACAAAATATTCATATATTAAATTCTTATTTATTTAAGCCTTCTCTTAAATAATTTATAAGTATATAACTTCTAATTGAACATTTCAGGCTACGCACAAGGTGCATTGAATTTGCCATTACAGCTAGGACCACCTCATTTTTTAGTGGACCCACAATTTGAAAGAAGAAAATCTTTTACAGTGCTTTTCCTAGTTAAGGTTAGCCAGAGCTGATCTACAATGCCTAGTACAATTACGAGCAATATAGATGGAAGAAACAATCGCATGTATCCCGCGCGCGGTTTCAGCGTTCTTAAATGGGACACCACCGATTCAATGAAAACCGGCCATCTAGTATTCCCCAACACTTCGACGAGTGTTAGAGATATTTATATTAAATCACTTTTGTAGTTATAGATTTAGTTTTCAGTCAGTTAAGTTGTTATGCATTGATTTAGTTAATTGTTTCAGTTAATTTGAAATTAGTTGCAAAAGGTTTTATTGTATATAAAGAGTTGTAAAACTTTGCAACAATAATTGATTCAGTCTTTTCTCACTTTTTCTGTTGGATCAGTTTCTTTTCTTCAAGTTTGCTTACTATTTTCTGTTCGTAGCTTACTTCTTTCTATTTGTTATCTTCTTCTGTTTCTTAGACACTAACTATACATTTTTCAGGGTATCAGAACATTTGTAATCAAACAAAATGGCTAATTTATCATTAGAAGATGTTAATTCTTCATTTTACATTCATCGTTCAGCTATGCAAACATCAATCACAATAACTCCAGTATTGAATGGCATTAATTACAATATATGGAGTCGCTCATTTCTATTGGCTTTATCAATTTACAATAAAGAAGGATTTGTTGATGGAACGATTGTCGATTGTCGAGCAAGCCAATATGGATAAATCATACTCAACATGGTGTAGGTGTAATAATCTTATAGTCACCTGGTTGCTTAGATCTATTTCACCACCAATAGTTTCAACAGTCTTATTTATGCGCACAGTTAAAGCAATATGGGACAAATTGAAGATATGTTTATATACGTATCAATCAATTGTATCATATATTGAGTAGCACGGTTTGAGGTTCTCATAATGTAGATGAATATTTCACTAAATTAAACATAGTTTGGGAAGAGTTGAGGAATTTTAGGCCCTTGCCATATTGTCCATGTGGATTGTGTGATCATAAGTGTTTTGATAGATTTGTTGATATAGCACAAAAGGATTATGTGTTTAAATTTCTTAATGATCTTAATAACGAAACTTTTTCGTGATGTTCTCAAATTTTGGTGTTAAAGCCTTTTCTCACTCTACATGAGGCTTATACCTTTGTTGTGATAGATGAATTTCAAAAGGCTAATAGGTCGAAAGATTTCTTGTTACTTGATTCTTTAACTATGGAGTTACTAGCAACAATAGGCCAAGAAATAAAATGAGATTGTTTGCAGTTATTATTGAAAGAAAGCACACTTAAAGGATAAGTGTTACAAGCAAATTGGATTTCCACCTCATTTCAAAAGTAACAATACAACCAGAAAATATACAACAAGCTTAAATCATGTTATTTCTAGTATTAATGATGTTGGGTCATCAAAAAGTGTTCAAAAGTTTCGAATAACTAATAATATGAGCAAGTCTTCAAATGCTAGTAATATTGTAGTAGCAGATGATGCAAGAAGACTTAATATTTGGAAGGATCAGTTACTACATCTATTGAAGTTATTCAATGTATTAGATGTGGATAACTCTTCTACTGTTGCAACAACATTTCGTCTTCTTGTATAATAATTGTTGCACAAGACAATTCTCATGATGGTTCTTCATCAATAAGTCATATGGCGAGTAATTTGGATTATGCCTCTTGTAATTTTTAAGGTAATATAATTTCATAGATTTTGGATTTTGGAGCAATTGATCACATGATCAATTCGATCCATTTGTTTTCAAGCTAAACTCATATTACTGCAAGGCATTTATTTTTACCAAATGGATAGCAACTTCTAGTAACATACATCGATACAATTGTGTTTTCTTCAAATTTGGTTCTACACAATGTCACGTTTCTTCCTTCTTTCAAGCATAATTTGGTTTCTCTTGTTAAGCAAATTAAGGATAACAATTGTATTGCTCTTTTCATGAGGAGTGTTGCTTTGATTCTAGATTATTCCAATCAGAGGGTGATTAGACAAGCTAAACTCATAAATATATTGTATTTGCTCTAGCAAAACATGGTTCCTACTCAGTCTAGTAATAGATCTTCTTTACATGCTGTTTTTCTTTCAAAGGTTTTGACACATTTGTCTAGTAGTTTTGATACTTGGCATTATCGTTTTGGTCACCAGTCTGATGAATAAATGAAGCAGTTAAGATAGATAGATCAAAATATCGGTAGCTTGCATTTTGATTGTATGGTTTGTCCATTAGCAAAATAGAAAAGGAGTATTTTTCCTGTTCATGTTCAAAATACTAGAGCAGTTTTTAAATTGATACACTTGGATGTTTGGGAACCTTATGCTACTCCTTCCATTGGTGGTTTTAGATACTTTCTTACAATAGTAGATAGAACAATATCTATATATATCCTTTCAATTAAAAATATTAGAATATAATATGATTTATGGATTAATCGAATATTTTGTCTTTTGAATTTCTGCCAATTACTTTTTATTGATGTTATTAGTTTAGTGAGAGAACTTATTTTATTCCAACTAATATTTCTTTTCGGAATTAAAAAATTCTTCTTCTTATCTTTTTTAATTTTTTCTATTTGATTTCTCATTGTTTTTGTTCTATCAGACACATCCCTCATTTTTTTTTCCATCAATGAATAATCTGTCAAATCCATAAATCGAATTGGAATGGGCGATTCTTGAATCATCCTATTATTGATTATCGAATCTTTTTCTTTTTTAATTTCACTCAATTTTGATATTTCTCTTAATCCAAATAATAGAATTGAGTTTTTTTTTTGGAAATTTTTTTCTATTATTTCTTTTAAAAATAGATTTTTTTGGTGACCCATTTTTTTTCTTTCTTGTGAGACATTTTGAAAAATTTTTATTTTTTCTTTTAAAAACTGTATAACTAGAAAAGACTTTTTTTGCAATTTTATAATTTTTTTTTTAGTTCTTTTAAAATAGGTTCAAAAAATGAACATTGTTTTCAGGGAAAACCAAAAGGAAATTCAGTTTCCATCCCCCATACTGTTAAAAAACAAAAATCGTTCTTTTTTTTTTGTCCTTTCTTTTTCAACATCTCTTTCTGATTCAGAAGGAATCCTATCTTCGATCTACACCAAGGTTGAAGGCAAAAGGGAAACAGAATCTTTACTTGAATACCGTCTGTCAACCCCAGTTCTTTGGAAATTCTATTTCCGATAATTGAACTCCATTATAGGTACATTTAATATGCATTTCTCTATTCCAATCCTTTAAATCCTCAGACCACTCAAGAAATTGAAATAATAACATACGAACTATATTTTTCGTTATTATCAATGAAGGTAATAGACTATATTTTCTAATAAAAGATTGAGTTACTAATATGGAACCCCTTATTACTTGAGCGAATAAAATGCTATCCCAGGCTTCCGCTATTTCGATTCGTGCTTTCTCCTCTCTTTTTTCTTCCTCTTTTTTTTTCTCATTTTCCTTTGTCTTTTCCTCCGTATAATTCAACATTATTAATTCTCTTGGTTTTTTGTTTTTAAAAATGAATTTCATCAATCCGGATATATCAAAAGAAAGAGATTTCTCTATTCTGTCCAAAAAAAAAAAAAAAAAGAAAGAGGAGAATGCACATTTGATTAGCTGGTTGTTTATTGGTTGAAAGACCTAACCAAAGGTCTCGTCTCAAGAAGTTAAAGGATGGGAATAACAAAGATTGATCTTAGATCGAGTACAAATAGAATCCGATCTCCTTTCATTTCTTGTTATTTTCTTTTTTTCATATTCTATTTATTCATTCTTTCCTACATGATCCTATAGAATGTGTATAAGATATGTACGCGGTACAAAGTTCCATAATGCGAAACTCTTTTAATTGATCCTATTAGCTTTGTCTCAGCCCATCCAAAAAAAAGAAAAATAAATAAGTATTCTATTCTCAAAATTTGAGAATCTCAATGAATCTCTAATTGTATTGTTTTTGTTTATTTTATTTAGCACATCCCATACTACGACTGAAACTTCAAATACTCTTACTCTGTTTGATTTCGGAGAGCACATACAAACACGTTTTGAATATCTGGAGTTATAAAAATAGAAATTCGTTTCCCTTCTTATTATTCAATGAGCATCTTGTATTTCATAAAAATTAGGGGCAATATAATCCTTACGTAAAGGCCATCCTATCCAACTTTCAGGCATTAAGATACGTTTCAGTCGTGGATGATTATCATAACAGATTCCTAACATATCATAAGATTCCCGTTCTTGAAAATCCGCACTTTTCCAAACCTAGAAAACAAACGGAATTCGAGGATTACTCCTTGGGGCAAATACTTTTATGCATACCTCTTCCGGTTGATCTACACCATACTGTATTCTCGTAAGATGATACATACTAGCTAACAATCCGCCAGGTGCTACATCATAAGCACATTGGGAACGCAGATAATTGTAACCATATACATATAAAATGACAGCAATGGAATGCCAATCCCCGGGCTAGAGTAACTTGGGTATACTTGATGCGACATAAGCATGAAGTATCTTTTATTGTTCCATCTTTTTGCCGAATGGTTGCTACTTAGTTTAATACTTGTGTTAAGGTTATTCAAAGTGATGATGCAAAGGAATTTTACTTAACCATGTTTTACTCCTCAAATGGTATTTTACATCAAACTTCTTGTATTGAAACTCCACAATAAAATGCAATTGTTGAATGCAAGCATCAACATTTGCTTTCAACAACTTAAGCCTTATTATTTCAGGCTTCACTTCGATTATGCTTCTAGGGAGATGCTATTTTAACAACTACTCATATTGTCAATTGGTTACCTATTGATGTTCTTAGCAGGTTAACCCCATTTCAAATGCTATTTAGCAAAGTTTCAACATTTGGATATTTCAAGGTATTTAGTTCATTATGCTTTGCTTCTATAATTAAACAAGGCAGGACTAAATTTGATCCTAAAGCACATCCATGTGTTTTTCTTGGTTACCCAATAGGAGTAAAATGATACAAGTTATATGATATGGTGACAAGAAAGACTATAATTTCTAGAGATGTTAAGTTTGTTGAGCTTGTTTTGCTTTTCCAGTTAGTGGCTCGTACGGGTTAAGATATGTCTTCTTTTACGATTCCATTAGCATCAACAGATAAACTGGCTTATGTAGATCATGTCATTTCTTTGTTTCCTATTAGTTCTAGTTGTGATGATGTTGGCTCAATTTCTGTTGATTCCAGTTCTAATTCTACTGTAGAATCTAGTTTAAATTATAAAGTTAAACCTAAATGGAGTACCAAGACGCACAAACTACCAGTTTATCTTAAAGACTATCATCATAATCTACTGAATGCTACAACATTTGAGTGTTATAATTTTACTGCACATCCTTTGCAACAAATGTTATCTTATGACTCTCTTTCTCCTAATTTTTTAGCTTTTACTATGCATATTTCACAATACTATGAGCCATTTAGTTATGCTCAAGCTAGGCAACTTGAACCATGGTGTAAGGCAATGGATTAAGTATTAGAAGATTTAGTAGCTAATAATACTTAGACAATTGTTCCATTACCACTTGGAAAACACATAGTTGGGTTCAAATAGGTTTATAAACTCAAAACTAAAACTGATGGTTCTATTGATAAATATAAAGCACGTCTAGTAGCCAAAGGATATAGTCAAAGGAAGGGTTTGGTTATATTGAAACTTTTAGTCCAGTAATCAAACACACTACAATTCGAATGTTCTTTTGTTTAGCTGTTGTTCATAATTAGCATGTTTACAATGCTTTTCTAAATGATGATCTTAATGAAGAGGTGTTTATGGATGTGCTACCTGGTTTAAGTGTTTTTAAGACTTTTCTTTCTCATGAGACATCTGTATGCAAATTAAATAAGTCCCTTTATGAGTTAAAACAAGCTTCTAGACATTGGAATCCCAAATTAACTCAATCACTTTTGGCCTATGGTTTTCAACAGTCTTATTGTGACCATTTGTTGTTCATAGAGAATTTTGGTGATAATATGGTGATTGTACTTATGTATGTGGGTGATATAACAATAGCTAGTAAGAATCTTGATCTTATTAATTAGTTTAATTCTTTTATGCATACCCAATTCAAAATAAAAGACTTAAGCATTCTTAAGTACTTCATTAGGCTTGAGCTTACGAGTTCACAATAGGGGCTTATGCTTTCTCAAAGAAAATTCACTCGATCTATTTAGTGAGACAGGTTTTCTTGATGCAAAGCTACTTTCTACACCAATTTTTATTAATCATATGTTGTCCAAAGATGATGTTTTTGATTTAATGGATGCTACTTCTAATCGAAAAATTGTTGGAAAATTGCTTTACTTATTTATCATATGACCAACCATCACATATTCTATTCATATCCTCAATCAATTCATGAACAAGCTGCAGCAGGTACATCAAGTTGCATTAGAACGAGTTTTATGATATATAAAAGGGATTGTTAGTCAAGGGATTTTATTTTCTTCTACTAATGATCTAGTACTTCGTGCTTATAATGATAATGATTAAAGAGGTTGCCAGATTCTCATCGTTCTACTACAAGCTTTTGTGTATTTCTAAGAAATTCTTTACTCAACTAGAAATCAACGAAACAACCTAATGCTGCAAGGAGTTCGGCAGAATTTGAGTATTGACCTCTTGCTATTGCTACTACTACTACATGTGAAGAGCTTTGGTTAATCGCTTTACTAAAGGAATTCCATGTTAGTCGTGCTTTTCCTATACAACTTTATTGTGATAATCAATCCATGTTATATATTGCAAAGGATCCTATGTTTCAAGAGCAGACAAAGCACTTAAGATGGATCTTCATTTTGCAAGGGACAAACTTAAGATGGATCTTCATTTTGCAAGGGACAAAGTTGTTGAAGGAGTTATTGTTCCTATCCGTGTTTCTATGAAACCACAACTTGTTGGCATGTTTACTAAGAGATTAGCTACAGATCAGTTCCAAATCTTGTTGTCCAAGATGGAAGTACTAAATATTTACTCTCTATCTTGAGGAGGGGGGGAGGGGGGGTTGGGTTATATTAAATTAGTTTTGTAGTTATAGATTTAGTTTTCAGTTAGTTAAGTTGTTATGCATTAGTTTGGTTAGTTGTTTTAGTTAGTTTCAAGTTAGTTGCAAGGCTTTACTATATATAAAGAGTTGTAGAACTTTGCAACAATAATTAATTCAATCTTTTCTCACTTTTCTCTCTAACCAATTTCTTTTCTTCAAGTTTGTTTACTGTTTTCTATTTGTAGCTTACTACTTTTTGTTTGTTATCTTCTTCTATTTCTTAAACAAAAACTACACATTTGTCAACGAGTAGTATAATATATTGAAACTATAATTATTGGTGTAAGTATCAAAGGCGATAAAAGAAATAATGCTATCTACAAATTTCAACATTTACAACTCTAACAACAACAAAACGAGAAAGAAATACTTTGGCGATGTTGATGGTTAGGTATGGTTCAGTTGAATGACTAACCATACTTAGAACCATTCGGTTTAAATTTTTAGTAAATCAAGCTGCTTTTTATTAGTTTGAGATTCTAAATCAAACCATTATAAAAGTTATTAGTTATTATGATCACATTTTATTATCAAAATAAACATCTATTATTGTTTTACCTCTACAATTAGACAAGAGATCTCAAGTAAAAAGATATTAAAAGTGGACTATAACCTCCCATATGGATATCAACAGCGTACTATTTATGGTTAATGATTTCTTCAAAATAAGTCTTGTAGGTCCCAGATGTGTAATTAATAAAAGAGATGAGGGGGGAAGGGGATGGGGATAGGGACGGGGAGGAGAGGTAGAGGGGTGTAAATTTAGTTGTATTAAATTTTATGTCCGAAATTTGCAAATATTCCACTTTTTAATCTTAATTAGTTGAAAAAATTTCTAAATTATCAAAGTCAATGCCCGAAGGTATATATTTCCTTAGAAGCACAAATGTTAAATGAATATTAAAACTTTATATAGTGACCATAAAGTAATAAGAGAGAGTAGGATAATATAAACCTTTTATCGCTAAAATCTAGTGTAAGAGTTTAACTATTCAAGTACAAAGTCTTTGTAAACGAGGCAACTATCGAAATCACAAGTGGAAACTCTTTGTTTTTTAGTATAGTTTATCTAGCTTCTACTAACTCTCTCTAATTTAACCCCTATAACACACGTTCACACAACTTTTGGACCTCTTAAACTTATGACCAGGATCTAAATTTTCACTTGAAACTAAAGACATCACTACATGCAAATTTCACACTAGAGACACTTGACTTTAGAAAAACAAACATAACAATTAGTTGAAACATGCCTACAAAGAGCTATTATAAGTCAATCTTGCCTTAATATAATTTGCTAGCAAATATTTGACACATGAATGATAAGCCAATGAAACTATTCTTTAATTTATAGGTTTAGTTGAGCTCATCCAAGATAAAAAGTCCTTGTACCTTTCAATGATGAGATTTAATTCTTTATAACTTTTGTAAACAATTTTTATTCTTAAACAATTATAAAATTTAATTGAAGAAGCATTTTGAAGCCATCTCAAACTTTCTTTCAGAGAGTTAATCACATTTTGAAATAAGGGAAAAATAAGTTTGCCGAAGACATTTTCTTTAATTAATTATTTTCAAGACAATCTTGCATTGATTGAAACATTAATAGCAAATGCTTAAGGATATTTTTAGGCATTCTAAAAGGATGTCAAACATGCTTATTAACTTTAGAAAAATCTATAAAAAAAAATTCTCTTAAGAATCAATAGAATCTTTGTTAAATAAAAGAAACTAGCCATAAAAAGTATTAATTTTATTATTTAGAAAACACTTTTCCAAAAAGTTAAGGAATTTATTGGTAGGGAGAATTCTTTTATAACTTGTTGAAAAATATGAATGATCTTACACAAATATATTACCTAAATAATACTTGATTGTAAACAAGGGAGAAAAAGAGAGAGAAAGAGAGGAAAAATAGAATGGAAGAGGAAAGATAATGTAGTGTCTTAATAGCATGATCTTGTAGAAGCTTAGTTATATTTTTTATTTTTTGGTTTATTTAAATTAGATAGGTAAAATTAGTAAGCTTGTTAAAAAAATATAAATTTCTATTAAATTTAATACGGAGATTCATGATTCTATCAGAATTTAGATGAAAATAATTTTATACTTATTTTAGCATGAAAGAGTCTTTAAATATTATAAACTCGTAAAATTATTTAGATAGAATAGCAAGTACACAATCCTCCATAGTCCCTTCTCCTTGTGCAAAGACAGCGACCAAAGCGGTCCCTTCAAGGTTAGCTCCTACGTAGCAAAGCAAGCATACGAAGGTAAACATTGGCACAGATGCTGTCATTGGAAAGTAGCTGGTCAGTGGTAGATCCTATTGACGTTGATAAATACCTCGATAATAGGGCAGGCAACACCACCACGGTTCTTATTCGCCAGGCCAACTTCGTCCTATGCAATTATTGACTGGGAGATGAGCTGCTTGACAGAAAAGGAAGTCGAAGCCACGTGGCGGTACCTTGTTCCCTTCCCAACGGCTAGAGTATATGGCAGGCGACCTAGGATGAAAGCATTGCATTGATGAATGGGATAGATTTTGTATTTACCACCATTACTTCTTGGTGGGTTACGGTTCCCTTTTCTAACTTCCAAAAGGACATTTTCAATTATCTTGCCATTAATCCCTACCAATTGATACCAAACGCATATCGGATTCTGGTCGCAGTCGATTCCCCCTACAAGTTTTTCACTACATTTTCGATAGTGCAGCTATTCCATTATTCTTATGGAACCAAGGGGACCCTTAACTCCGTCGGTAGGTATTAATTCCAAGCTTGAGATAAAGTGAAATTATTCGGAAAAGCCTAGGACTCATTTAATAAAAATTTAAAATAAAAAGGTTTAAGAATTTTCCTTATTCAACTATAGTACATCCCATGAGTTTTTTAATGATACATGATGTATAAAGTAAAATAATGCATAAAAAAAATTAACATTTTGAGATTGTAGAGGGTTATTTAAATAATTGAGCTTTTATCACAATTTAATGTTATTGATCAATATCTTGTATTAGTAACAAAACCTAAAAAATCAGACAAATTAGGAATGTTCTAAAGAGATCTGTCTTAATAAACTCAAAACTGATATCACTAGACTAAATTTTTTACTATTAACTTTACTTAACTATCTCGTACGCGAAAAGTAAATTTAGAAACAATATTTTTTAAGCTTATTTGACTTTGTTTAGTTTTTTGAACTCTAAAGAGATTTCAATGTACTTTGGACTTATTTAAAAAAAATAATAAGCTTCTTTTTATTATCATAAACTCTCAAGCTCGCATCCAAGCCTATCAAAACTAAAATAAAGCAATAAGCTTCAATTATAAGGCTTTATCTCAGCCGATAATCCTAAAGACATTTGACAGGTAAAGAGATAAAACTTTTGGTGATTTCTACAATTATTACCCTAGTTTCTTTAATGGTTGTTACAATGCCAAAATAAGAAACATCATATTGAGTGTCGTGCCGTTGAACGAATTTTAAAAACCCTTAACTACAAATGGACTACCGAATCTTCGTCAACGCTGCAATCCATGATGTTTCTACGTTGTGGTAATAAACAAACCATTAATCTTCTTTCAATTAGATCTAGCAATTTCCTTAAATGTTGGTTTCATATACGGCATAACACACGCACACCCAAGAGCGTGGCACAAATAACCTTGAAACCTGCGTACTCGATTGCTTTTACGTGGTACTACCATATCTCGGGCGTTTTAATCCGTGTCGAGCCGAATATGAAAAGAGTCGAGAAGGGCCGAAAATCCTGCACTTGCTTTTCTTATTTGTACCACATATGGGTTCACATTTCGTGTCAGCGGATCAGGCTTTTATCCCTGTTCTTTATCGAATCCGATTTAATGCCACAAATATAAGAAACTGAATAAAGACCACTAATGATTAACTTATAATATAATGTATTTATTAATATCGTAACCATATCTTCTTTTATATTATATTATTTTATCATATCTTCTTTTTATAATCGTACTTATAAAGGACTCATATGTTTGATGTTTCAGTGATAGCAATAATTCATAGCCATAATACAGTCATATATAATAACAAGAGAAAAGTTTTGGAAAATTGAGGTTCGAAAGCCCCAAAAAAATAAAAATAAAAATACAAATTTGATAGCCAAAACAAATGAGGAGTTATCGCCGCACTTCTATCATTTTTCGTGTTTCCGAATAAAAATATAATAAAAAATTGGATATCCGAAAATTGCGATTGATATCTACCGTACGTACATGCCTTAACGTGGAACCAGCTGATTCATTCCTCCAACCCTCACTTACCAATCCTAACTGGTCTCGCCACAAGTAAAGTCGAGATCGAAAAAGGTTTACGTACATAAATGTGAACCAAAAGTTAGTGACCAAAGATTAGGAATAGAAATGGAAAATCAAGGATTCAACTGTAAATTAAATCAAATTAAATTAAAATATTAATTTTTTTTAAATTATTTAATTTACTATTCGGTTTGATTATATATAAACGGTTTATGGTTTAATTTAAAAAAGCGAACCAAATTTTATCATTTTGAATTGAACCAAACTATTTAGTTAAATAAAAAATTATGTAATTATTTTACACTTTTTTATATTTTTTCTATTAATCTTTATAAATTTTATCAAATTTTTTATATATTATTATTCTTTATTATAATTTTGTATTAATTAGTAAGATTAAGTTGAGTAAATTCCATTTAAAATTTTATATTTATTAAAAATAAAAATATTTAGTAAAAAATTAATACAAATAATTCAAACCTTAAATCGAATTGAACTGAACCAATTTTAATTTAGTCCAAAAAATTTACGAACCAAACCTTATAATTGTGTTCGATCTTAAAAAATAAATAAATCATTATATTAAGTACAATATAATTAAAACAAATGAACCGTACCGAATCAAATTATGTCAATAACTACCGCCGACAGCAACTTCTCGTGACTCGACAGCCCTTTAAGTGCGAAAAGTTGCCCTTCAATGAGGGCAAAAGAGAGTACAGCAACTGCAGACACAACTACTAAAATTGGAAAAAAAGAAAAAGAAAGAGAAAAAAAACAACAAATAAAAAACTAAACGTAGGGAAGAAAAATTGGATAGGGACTATTAATATTTTGACATTAGATATATTTGGTAATTAAATGGTATGAATATTAATTTTTTAATAAAATGAATTTAGTTTGATTAAATCCTTTTTATAATTGTTATAATTATAATATTTGTTAAAAGAAAGATATATTTAGCGGCTTCCTACCAATTTGCCAATAAGGGCTCTTTCCATTTTCTTTTTCTGAAAGGGTACATTTTGACATATCAATATCATTGATAGAGAAATGACATATAAAGGCATGAAAATGGTGGGCATCAACACGTGGTAGAGATGAAAAATAATAGAAGATTGAAAATGGTTGGCATTGGAAAGAGAGAGACAATAACTAGATGAGACACAGGAACATCTTACTAAATATTCAAACGGGGAAGCACAAATAAAAATAGGGAGAAGTACAAAATTTTTTTTTTTTCTAAGGAAATGTATAAATTTAAAATTTAATCTTTTAAATTTTTCTTTTTGAATCCTAAACATTTTAAAATTTTTATTTAAATCATTAATATTTACAGAAGTTTTCAAAAAAATTATTCATTAGTTTGTAATTAAGTTTTCTATTAACACAAGATGGGGCATTTTTTTTATTAGTTCATGGAAAAAGTACAAATTGAGGGCTCAACTTTTTGTACCTTTTTCCATTTGACTCTTGCACATTTTTAATTCCTATTTGATTTCTCAACATTTGTAAAAATTTATAAATAAATCCTTCATTAATTTACTGTTAATTTTTTCATTAATAATGGTACGTGATACTTTCTAAATGATCCAAAAGCGCTAGTGGTGGGTCGATTCAACCCACTATAATATATGGATCTTGATATTCCACTTCCTGTTTGGTAATTCCAACCATCTTGAGACTATTGGGTGATTAAAACAATTTTTTTAATTTTTTCAATTATATTTTTTAATATTTTGATTTTTAAGAAATTTTTTTATTGAAATTATGACAAATATACATTTATTACATATATATGTATATATATATCTTTATTATTTGATTTAGCATTTCTAATTTTTTCTTTTTTTCTAATTTTCTAAAATTATTACTATTATTATCCTTATTATTTTGTTAATTATTTAATGAAAATATATGGACCAATCAAAAAGTGGCAAGTATCATAGTTAACAAAACAGTTAGCCACAAACCATTGGAAGACTTATTTTAAAACTTTTACAAACATTGATGATTCAAATAAAAATTTTGAAATATTTAGTATTCAAATAGAAAATATATAAAAGATTGGGTTCTAAATTTGCACTTTTCTTGTGACCCAATCAAAAAGTACCACGTGTCATATTAACGGAAAAGTTAACAACAAACTTACGAAAGACTTATATGAAAATTTTACAAATGTTGAGGATTCAGATAGAAATTTTAAAACGTTTAGAATTCAAACAGAAAAAATAGAAAATGTTGAATCGTAAATTGTATTTCTCCCATAAAAATAACTTGTTCAGTTCCAACAATGTATTCTTAGCTACGATGGCTATTTTATGCCTTGCCTTTGTATCAACTTTGCCATCGTATATTTATCAACATGGATCCTTTAGATAAAGGAAGTATTCTAACATTTATCCTCTATCTGCACTTAGTAATGTTTGATATTTTATTTTGTAGTAATTGTTCCAGCATTTTTCATCAATTTATAATGCTTAAAACATACATTTTCTATTTGTATTTAGAAAAAAAAATCTACATTTTTTCCATTATAAGTAGCCTTATATTATAACTTTGCTTTAATATTGGAAGTCATGTGCCAGCTAAAGAGTGCGTATCACTTTTCATATGAATATTTATTTTATTAGGTAAAATTATAAAAACATGACTTATATCTTTACTCTTTTTGCAAACTTATAGTTTGTATTTTGTCTTTTTACAGAAACATGTCCCATATTTTGTCACTATAGTTTATAAGTTAATGCTTATGTCGACTTATTATTGGTCCCAAAAAAAAAAAAAAAAGTCAAGCGTCCCATCATTATCATTAGCACATAGTGTCGAAACAAAATTCGTGTTTTTATCATTAAACGAAATACAAGTGATGATTTTGCAAATCTCGATAACGCTGATCATATTTTATAATTTTTTTATTTTATTATTATTATATAAAAAATGAAATGATATGTGGGATGTGTATTGATTAATTCAAGATTGTTGTGTTGTTTTCAAAGTTCATTCGAATAATTGTTAAGAGTCTTAAAAGGAAATTTTTGAGGAATTATAACACTACTCACACGCTTTTTAGGAAAAAAAATGCATAGAAATGCAAAAAAAAATTTCTTTATTTAAACTTTTTAACTAGTGTTCTTATGATAGCAATAACCGTTTTCATATTTACAGTACACTGTTTTGCCATTTACAATACATTGTATTGTCACAATATGAATAAACGAGCAACTTAAGAGTAAAAAAGCTTATAGTGTACAAGGCATAGTCCATGGTGTTCCAGCATTATGCCTAATGAGTCTACACACCATGTCTAATTTTAAGAGAAATGATAAATATATTATCTTATATTTGTATGCTAACCTCTTCAAAACATGGTCACACATCTAGACCTCAGAACAACCTCATTAGAGCCCAAATTGAACACTTTAGAGCTCGATCAACCTCATCAAAGTCCATGTCAAATCCCCATCTTCAAGGCTAACATCCCTTAAACTCAACCGACCTTATAATGGATGATCTTAGCTCCAATCCCCAACCTAACCATAGTAAACACTAAGCTCCTTAAAGCCTAGGCCTCTAAGCCTATGCCAATTAAGTCTAGCCAACAAGTTTATATAAAGACTCGGGCAGGAATAGTTTGGGCGGACAAAGAAAATCAACAACTATTGACAACATATTGCCAGGATCCTCTCTACAAAATTCGAAGTCAAAAAATAAGATCTTAGGAAGATTATCTCCTTCCTAGAAAAGCTCAACAAGCTCCTATATAAATAGAAGATGAAGCCTATTAGTAAAGGATTCCAACTTTGGCCTTTTACACACTTTATACACTTTTTCTCTGTAAACATATGACTTAAGCATCAAAATAGTCGTAATAAAAACACCTCTAGTGCCATTGTAAGTTTACATTTGTTACTTTATGTAAGTTCTCCACAACTTAATGAAAAACAACCATTAACTTTTAGCGCCATCGATTGTTAAATCTACAACCATAATGGCAAGAAAGTCATACAATGCTTGCTTAAAGGTACGAAAACACCATTGCAGTTTATCAACCACCCAATCTAGCAGCTAACGACACTACGCCAAATCCACCCCAACAGTAGCAACCACAAATAATTCAAATTGATGTAGGCTAATTTTCTTGGTTAGAGTAAATCTACAATAATTTAGAGGTCGAGAATCATCAATTAAAGGCAAATATTACAAAAATGGTATAATAGAAATATTACCTCCACTTTAAGATGTTAATGGATGCAACAACGCCTCATTACCACCATATAGTAGTCCAAACAATCCTCTAGCTATCCTATCGTATTGCAAGTGGTTTCAGATAGCTACACTTTAGTCAAGACAATCGACCTGGGGCCTCTAAGGCCAATATACTAGCCAATAAAAACTTTAATAGTTCGATGAGCACATTAAAGTACTCTTCGAGCTTAAGGATTTAGGAAGAACAATCCCTTCGGCTAATTTGCCATTGATTGATCTCTTATCTCTAAGGAGATTCAACAAGAATCCTCGTAATGGAATTCCATGCACAGGATGATCAATCTTGAAGACCACCTCATCTACTTCTAATTAATAACAAATAGCATGGCTATAGTGATGCAATGGCCTATAAAGCTTTCCAAGTACAATGAACAAATAGCTCAAACTTGATTTAACAATCTCAAGCCAAACTTTATTTTCATCTTGTAAGACCTCGAATACCAATTCCATAACCATTTCATGGTGAGCAAGATGCCTGCCAAAAATTAATCCACTCTTAATCTCATCAAGTAGAGGCCGGATGAGTCTATTAGAGATTATTTATCCCCTTTCATGTTGGTCATGCTCAAGATTCCTAATGTCAATACAAGCATAACCTCAACACCACCATCCATTACGTGAAGATCTCCACTCCCTTCTTCATGTCCCTAGCTAAGCAGGAATCAATAAACCTTGAAGAGTTTTATCAAAGGGCCTCCAAGTTTATAAGTATGGGGAATATAATAAAGATCCCATATGGGTCTGACAAAAGAAAGTTGGATAAGAAGCAAGAGAAAGAGCACAGCTTAGTAAAGGATAAGCTTAGTCCTCAATATGATAAAGGTTCATCTCACTACAAGCACAAGGGAAGCAATAACCACATTGTCCCTTCCAATCAAGACTATAACCACACATCTCTCCAACCCCACCCCCCACATCGTTAACTAACCTCTAGGGCAAAAACTACTAGAGATTAAAAACAAAAAAGAAAAAGAAAATCTTACCTCAACTATAAAAGATGAAAGGCAACTGGTACGGATCGTCGGGAAGGTAATGCATGACTAACGATATCACACAAACCAAAAGGGTAAGTCTAAACCTCAAGATTTTCCTCAAAAGTTAAGTAAGGGTCCTCATGTACCAATAGTAAATATGACCCACCAATGCCTCATATGAGCTCAAACTATACTTGATATGAAAAATAAGTATAATGCAAGGTTACCTGCTAATAATCTACACTCAATGGTCTAGATAAGAGCTTTTCAAGGTCTCGATTTTCAACAAAAAAACACAAACTCAAGAAGGAAGTATAATGTCTAAAATTCAATCTTACTTGCTTGCAGCTATTACATGTTAGAAGTATTTATATGGCCCAATTAAAGCAAATCCTAAGTTTATGAAAATTATAAAAAGGATTACTACTAGAAAAGGAAAAGGGAATAGATTACAAGGGTAAAGGTGTAAATAAACAAAAAGAACATTCGAGTACAAAAGGACAGTATAAACATCAAAAATCGAAGTACGTGTCAATTGTTCATTCTATAGTCATAATGATACTGCTTGTAGAGCAAAGCTAATCCAAGCAGAGTAAGTCGGGTCGATTGCTCATCAACTCGGTAGCTTAGCTATTCAAGGCTTAAGAAGGGTTGGTCCAATAGACAATCATTCTTCTAGTTGACCTTGGCTACTATCACACCCCAAAGCGGCAAAGTCATAACAACTCCACCGTATAAACCATTCTAAGATAGAAGTTGGCCTTATAACCGCTATCCTAGACCTAATTTACATAAGACGTCCACGATTGACCCACTTTAAAGTAAACAATTCGTAATTTAAATAAATCATTTACCTAAGAAAGTAAGAATATATGTATATACACACTAGAATTTAGTTATTAAAATTAACATTTATAACGTTTTACCGTAATCTATTTCCTAGTTAATACATTATTCCAAAAAAAAAGTTTAAGATAAGAGCTTAGACCTTAAAAATATACGTTTGTTCTTCAAATGTTTTTCCTTACTCCCCAGGATCCAACAATTGCTGCCTTTAGAGTAGTTGTAAGCCACTTCTTGGCCAGCACCTGCAATGACGTCTATAAGGATGTGTGAGCAACTACAGCTCAATAAATTAGGATGAAGGACTTAAAACTATACCGCAAACACAAACAAGGTTATCAACTAACTTATTAGATGCAATGCATGTTCATGCAAATGACATCACACGACATTGTCCGGCCCGTTGTGAGATTAGAGAAATTACGCCCACTCTAATCCGGGTTGAGGAGTTGTCATTAATGCTACATCTCATAACCAAACCTAAACTTGTGCAATAGAGACACCACTCCTCCTGCGACTACCTTCGGACCATCGACTTTGCCTTTGCCGTGACCTCCTCACCTGTCACTTAGTTCGACTAAAGATGAAGAAGGTTTCCATTATGCTATCTAGCGCTATGTCTTTTGAAGGAGTCTGTATTTGGCCAGAGAATCTTAGGTTTCTCTTAATGTGTTGCCATGCAGGTCCAATTATGATTACAGGTCGTATATTTCATTATATGTATACTAAAAATCATAAAATAACCTAAATAATATTTAGGAATATTTATTTATACTATATATGAATTTACATGTATGTAGAATTACGCGTCATTACTTAAAATAAGCATAATGTGCCAAAATAATACTAAATAATTAAAAAAACTCATAATTAATTAAGAAAAAATAAATAAAAATCAGGAAAAATAAGGAATGATCTAGAATTGGGTAGTAGCAGTTGGGAAAAAATAGAAAAAAATCGGCCAATTAAATTAAAACAACACAAAAGCCAAAAATTAAGGGATAAGGCAATTGTCTTGTCCAATTTAATGCACAATAATTACACTAAAACTCTATAAATAGCAAGAAAAATTTAGAAGCTCATTTGGACAGTTATAAATCAAGGAAAATTAGGGAGAGGCTAAAATTGAGAGAAAAACCAAAGAAAAAAAAAAGAAAAGGAAAATTGTGCAGTTAAGGCCACAAAGGAGAGCTCAGATCCGACGGGCAGCTGGGAGTGGACGGCCACCACCACCACACGGTGGTGGCAACACTCGGGTGGGATGACACACCCATGGCCACCGGCGGCTGATGGTCGGAGCCACCCAAATCAGTGAATTCAATTTCCAACCTGATTTTGTGTAATTTTGTAAAAATAGTAAATATTATTATAAAATTATGAATTTTGTTATTCTGAAATATTTTTGTATGCAATTTTTAGGAAAAATATTATTTTGATAAAAATATATCTCGTGATATAGGGTCCTTAAGAAATCATGCAAAACCAAGCATGTTTCGGTTTAGAAATAAATGACCTTAGAAGTGTAGTTTCGAGCCCAAAATTTTTTTGTAGATTACTTAGATAATATAGAATCGTGCTATAAAGCCCATTTTCAAAAATTAATTTTCTAAATTTTTAGATAATTTTTAGGCCTTAAAATGAGGCATAAAATGGGTAATTTAGGGTTAATTAAGTAATTAATTGATTAATTACTGATTTAGTGAATAATTATATGTTTTAGGATGTTGAAATCTGATGGAGTATGATACTTGTAGCATTTAGGGTGTTAGATGTAATTATTGGGTTAATTATGTAGTAAATGATTAATAAGGAAAAATAGTTAACTTTAAGTTAATTTTGTAAATTTGGGAAATTAGGAGTAAAATCTGATTTAGGATGAATTTAAACATTTTGAAATGATAATTGATGTTTAGGGATGACAATTAAAGTGATAGAAATATTAGAAGTGCATTATGTACATAATAGACAATAATGCATAATATATAATTTTTGAAAATATAATAAATAGAAAATATTAGGATAAAAATTGATATTATATAAATAATAGGTATATATAATAAATCTGATAAGAAACTTGAATTTATGTAATTATATGAAAAATGTAAAAATTTCTCACATTAGGAGTAAATTCAGTACACTAATAAGGATATAAGTGTACCGGATGAAATAAAATACTGACTAGGGATAATAATGATATTTAGGAGGTCGGGAAGTAATGTGATTAATCTCACATTATGAGTTGAAACGAATTTTTAGGGTTGAAATATAAAACATTACTTAGAAATCGAACTAGAACGTAATTTAGAAATCGATGTAGAAGCCGAACTCGAACCTAACCCCAAACCTAAAATAATTATAACAGACTTAAGACCTAGATAATTAGGAATATTAAACCCTAAACAAAACCTAACAATAAGCGTTATAGGATAAAATGAACCTATAATAGTTATATGAAAAGCTGAAACCACGTTTGTGTTATAGGGATGATCGGCGATGGTCTGAGCAAATTAGACCTCGAGTGAGTGAGCGAGGAGTCGAGGTAAGTTAAGAATTAATACACTACTGTATTTTGGAGGCTTGAGATTATGTTTGGTTATGCTTGGTTATGCTTGTTAGATTGTTGGCTATGTGCATGTGCTTGATTATGGGTGATACTATGATTTTGTTTATTGCTTTGTCATGTATTGTATGACTTGTATGAAATGATTGATCACCCTAAATTGGACTTAATCTAATATACGACCAGTAATCATAATCGGACATACATGGAAACCCGTTAGGGGAACTTAGGACTCTCCGGCCAAATACCGACCCCTTCGAAAGGGATAGCGTAGAATTGCAAAATGGTCCTTCCTCATCCTTAGTCGAACTAAGTGACAGGAGAGAAAGTCGCGGCGAAGGTAAAGACAGTGGTTCGAAGGTAGTCGCGGGAGGAGCGAGGTCTCCATTACACAAGCCTAGGTTTGGTCGTGAGCTGTTGCATTAACGACAACTCTTCAACCCGGATTAGAGCGAGCGCAATTTCTCTAATCTCACAACGGGCCGAACAATGTCGTGCGATGGAATTTGCTTGCACATACATTGCACCTAATAAATGATTGAAAACCTCGTTATGTGTATGGTATAGTTTTAAGTCCTCCATCCTAACTTACTGAGCTGTGATTGCTCACATCCCTATAGACGTCGTGCAGATGTTGGCTAAAAAGCGGCAAACAACTACTCTGAAGCTAGTAACTGCTGGATCCTGGGGAGTGAGGAAAAATATTTGAAGAACAAACATATATTCTTAAGGTCTAAGTTTTATTTTAGAAATTTTTTTTTTCATTTTTGAAGGATGTAATAACTGAATTATAGTATATATATATATATATATATAAATTTTCTCACTTTCTTAGATAAATGCTTTATCTAAATTATAAACTGTTTACTTCAAAGCGGGTTAGTCGTCGACGCCTTGTGTAGATCAGGTCTAAGATAGCAGTTGTAAGGCCAAATTCTATCTTAGGATAGTTTACACGGTAGGACTGTTACGACTCTATCGCTTCGGGGTGTGACATCTAAACCATGAAAAAGATGTCTAAACCAAAGAAAAGATATCTAAACCACAGAAAAAATATCTAAACTATGAAAAAGATATTTAAACCATAAAAAAAAATTTACATTATAGAAAAGATGTCTGAATCATGAAAAAGAAACCTAAACAATGGAAAAGATATATAAACTATAGAAAAGAAGCCTAAATTATGAAAAAGATGTCTAATCATAGAAAAGATATCTAAACCATAAAAAAAATGTTCAAACCACAGAAAAGATGTCTAACCATAAAAAAGATGTTTAAATCATAAAAAAGATATTTAAACTATAGAAAACATAAACTATAGAAAAGATATCTAAAATATGGAAAACAAGACTAAACTATAGAAAAGATGTCTCACCGTAAAAAGAAATCAATTAATTTTTTTTTTATTTTATGAACATCAAAATGATTTTTTTCCTAGAAAACCCTAACATACCTAATGCAATTTTTCTAAATTAATACAATATGTAAAGAACAAAATTTTATAAAATATGAGATTTTATAAAAATATCATTTTGAAAATATGAAATCTAAAAAAAATAATAAAAAATAAATAAACTAAAACTTAACTTAACACATGCTCACTAGACACTAATGCTATAACTAATTACTAGCAATTAAAGACATGATAAAAAAAAAATTAGTACAAGTTTTAAAAATAACTATGCATATACTAAGTAAAATAAAAATAAATAAATAAGACAAGTTATAGACAATAATTAAAAACCACTCTTATGTATCTATAAGGCAAAGCACTCAAAGCTGATGAAAGAGAATAGATTGGATCTCCAGTTCTAATTAACAAATGTGTAATTGTTCTTTCTGGCTCGCACCATCCAACCCTTATTTATAAAACTCGAAAAAAAAAAATTTTGAATCAAATCAAATCAAATCTAAATTGATAAAGATCCAAAATAGATTCGAATCTTATAAATCTTGATTTTATTAGATTTAACGTTATCGTATCAACTTTGCTTTTTCTCGACAACTATTTAGTCAAGATTCCATCATATTAATTTTTTCGAAGTTTTTTCTTTTTTAGTTTTTTTTTTCCAACAATTTTCTATTTTTTTATCTTTTTTATCATTTTTTATTATTTTCTAAATTACGATCCTAAAAACATAAATTATAACTACTATGGGCAAAAATCAAGTGTCTATACTAATTACCCTAAATTACCAAATTAACTCAAAATGTATTAGTTTTCCCTATTACTTATTTACCACTAATTATCCTAATAATTACATCTAACACCTTAAATGCTACAAGTATCATACTTCATTAGATTTCAATATCCTAAAACATATAATTGTACATCAAATCAGTAATTACCTATTTAATTACTTAATTAACCCTAAATTACCCATTTTATGCCTCATTTTAAGGCTTAAAAATTATCTAAAATTTTCAAAAATTCATTTTTAAAAAATGGCTTCATGGCACTATTCTATATCACCTAAATAGTCTACACAAAAATTTTGAGCTCAACACTACACTCCTAAGGTCATTTATTTTTAAAACAAAACATGCTCGATTTTGCATGATTTTTTAAGGACTATATATCACGGGATATATTTTCATTAAAATAATATTTTTTTCTAAAAACTATATACTAAAATATTTCAAAATAACAGAATTCAGAATTTTCTAAGAATATTTATTATTTTCATAAAATTACATAGAAAATTACACAAAATCGGGCTAGAAATCGAACTCACTGATTTGGGTGGCTCCGGCCTCTGTTGGTGGCCATGGGTGTGTCGGCCTACCTGGCCGCTGCCACTACCGTGTAGTAGTGGTGGCCATCTACTACCAGTTGCTCGTCAAGTCTGGGTTTCCCTTAGAAGCCCCAACTACATAGATTTTTACTAAATTTTTCTAAAACCCTAATTTCCTTTCAATTTCGCCTCTATCTAATTTTCTAAGGTTTCAAACTGATCAAATGAACTTCTGAAAATTTTGAGGTATTTATAGAGCTTTAGGAAAATTATTATGCATTAAATTGATTTGACAAGCACCTTATCTCTTCTTCTTTTTAACTTTCGATTTGGCTAAATTTAATTGGTTAATTTCCTTCTTTAATTTTCAGATTTCCACACCCCACTTTTGGACTTTTCCTCATTTTGATATATTTTTCTTGATTTTTCCTTAATTAATTATGAATTTTCTTTAATTATTTAGTATTATTTTAGCACATTTCGCGTATTTTAAGTAATTACACGTATTTTTACCTATATGTAAATTCATATATAGTACAAATAAATATTCCTAAATATTATTTAGGTCATTCTATGATGTTTAGCACATATATAATTTATTTCTAGCAATTCGTTAATAATCAGAATGTATTTTTACGCATTTTCAATAAATAATGAGTTATATACTTAAAATTTGTAAAATTTTATATTCTTTTATTTTATTGCTTATTTTCTTAAATTCGAACTTATGGGATCACTTTTACTAATATTTCTAACTTTATTTGATAATTTAGGCTCGATCGGATCTTTTAACCGATCACCCTAAATTCTACGAGTCAAACTTTGGGTAACTGATTGTGAGTCTTACAGCTACTTAGCTTGGAAGTGAAGCAACTCAACCTGACATGTGTGTCAACTTGGCAACAGGTGAATTCAGTGCTGGGCTTTGGACTAATGTAGCAATAAGAGGTCGATTCAATAACAAGTCAAACACCTTGGGGGTCCCTTCAATAAAACAAAGAAAGATCAAAATATAGTAGTTCGGCTAATCAAGGTAGAGAATGCATTGCTCTTCAAAGTTTAACTCCCCCAGGATAACTCAATGAACTAAATTAGCGAGTCCTTGAGCTCAGGAACGAGTGATCAGTCCATGATCCTTATCATCCCCTTCGAGCTATTCGAGATTTAGGATCAAATTTAACTTAGCTAACTCGTTGCTCGTCTTAACATGCGAATGGAGGTCGGCAATGTTAAAGGACTCTGAGAATTCATACTCTTTGAGCAGTTCAATCCTGTATGCATTAGGATTGATCTTTTCAAGCACTCTAAAATGTCCATTAGCCCTTAAAGATAACTTGCTCCTCCTTAACCTTGGGAATCAATCCTTACCTAGGGGATCTAAACCAAATCACCAAGCTAAAATTATTTATCCTTCCATCCTTGTCCTCGTGTCTCGAGCTTAGTGGATACTTAGCTCAACTACTATATGACCTTCTAGTGCATTGCTTTGATGGCTTCTAACTCATTAACAACTTATTAGTCTTCTTGTTAGCTTGATATTGGCATCTAATCTAGTAGAAGCTCATGGTTAAATCCATAGGTGAATTCAAATGGGGACTTGCCTATGATGTTATGCATGGTCCCATTGTAGGCAAACTCTACTATAGGGAGGCACACAACCTAATTAGATAGATTCCAACCAACAGTAACTCCGAGTGACGTTCCTAATGTTCTATTGACAACCTCGATTTAAGGGTAATAGGTCATGCTAAATATCATCTTAGTTCCCAATTGCTTCCATAAGGTCTTCCAAAAGTGGCTCATAAATTTTTTATCCTAATTAGACATGAATGTTTTGGGCACTCCTTGGAGTTTGACAACTTCCTACAAGAAAAGAAAAGAGATAGCCTAAGTGTCGTTAGTTTTAGAATAGAGCACAAAGTGTGCAATCTTGTTATGATGGTCCACGACCATCATAATGGAGTCCTTTCTTTAAGACATCCTTAGCAACCTCAACATGAAGTCTATACTCAACTTAGTCCATGGTTTGTTCGAGATCAGTAAGGGTGGATATTTCCCTTACTCAGTAAGATTCTCAGCCCTTCTCCATGTAATGTACCTCTCCAAAAGAGCATGGACATCACTCATCATTCTCAGCTGAAAGAATCTAGAGGTTAATAATTCCTCAAAGTGGCAAAGAGCCTTTCAACTCGAAGCTTTGAGAAAACAGTTCAGAGATACTCACAATAAGTCTCTAAGTCAGGGTTGCAGACTAGAATATCATTAAAATATACAACAACAAATTTCCCCATAAACTCTCAAAACACATAGTTCATCAATCTCATGATTGTGCTCAATACGTTTGATAGGCCAAATGGCATCATAGGCCATTCGTACAATCCATTGCGAGTCTTAAATGTAGTTTTACACTCATCTCCTTCCCGCATTATGATCTAATGATACCCAGATTTAAGATCAATCTTCTTGAATATTCTTACTCTATTTAACTCATCAAACATGTCATCAAGCTTTTGTATAGGATACATGTACTTGATGGTAATACAATTCATAGCTTAGCTATTCACATACATTCTCTATATCCCATATTTCTTTAGCACTAACAAAGCTAACATAGCACATAAGCTTAAGGATTCTCGAACATACCCTCTCTTCATTAGTTTATCTACTTATCTTTGCAACTGTACAACTTATTGAGGATTCACCTTATTAGCAAGCTTATTCGGCAATGTGGCTTCTAGCTACAACTTTATTGCATGTTCAATGCCTCGGATTGAGAGCAGACCCATTAGCAATTCACTTGGGAATAGATCGCTAAACTCATTTAGTAAGGTCTTCACCTCAACTAGTAACAGTTTCGCATTTAATCCTCTCATCTCAAGTAACCTTCTAACCAGTTGATAGGTCGACTCTTCAAGCTTCATATCTCTCTTCAACTTGGCTCGAGTCATCACCAAAGCCTCCTTATTTAGAATCATAGGGCTTAACTTCACTTTCTTGCCCTTGTGCTCTAAGGAACATGTGTTCTTTCTTCCATCATAAATCACATTTTAGTCAAACATCCACAATTGTCTAAGAGGAATATGATACACTCTCATAGGTAACACATCACAAAGTACTTTATCTCGATAGTTTCCAATACAAATCAATATGGCTACATGAAAGTTTCCTTTATCACTAAGCTAATGCAGTTTGTAAGGCTTGGGTTAGGGTTTGGTCGGCAACTTCAATTGTTTAACCATGAATGCAAATGTCGCATTGGTGTACGTATCAATATTAACAATAAATGCACATAAAGATCCTTTGACCTTACAACTGATATGGAACAGGATCTCTCACTACTCATCCCTTGGCACAAGACTTACACTCATTACTCTCCTAAACACAATTGTTGCAGGCATAAAACTACCTTCTTCACTATAAATGACCTCCTCCTGCTCAAACAGTTCAAGGTGTCCAGATTCTTTAGGCTCCTCAACTCCTCATCAATACTATCAACCTTAATGGTCAGTATGTCTCCTTTGATCACCATCATTCTTCGATTCTGACATTATGTAGCTATATGTTCAAATCATAAGCATTTGAAGCATTTGATCTTACTAATCTTTCTTCCTGAGCTCTACCCTTTCTGATACTTCTTCGACACTTCTCTCTCCTTTACTCAAGTTATCCAAGCAAGTTAGACCTCAGCAACTTTACTTGGTTCCTATTGCATAAGTTTGCTCAAAATAGGTCGGCTAATGGTAGTTTAACTAACAAGAGCTTAGAATCTTCCCGATCAGCGCCTGTTGATTCTTTAGGTAGCTCAAATCACTTCATCAAGTGTACCAATGTCCATTGTCTCTAGAATATCTATGATCTCATGCTTCAATCCACTAATGAATCGGGATACTGTTCGATCTTTTCGCTCAATAATTTCAAAATGAATCATTAACATTTGAAATTCTTGCACATAAGCATCAACACTTAAGCCTCCTTACCTTAACTCTTGCAATCTCTTCAAGGCATCTTGCAAATAGTAGCTCGAAACAAATCTCCTTCTCATCACTCTCTTCATCTCGTCATAGATTCTTTTTTGGTGTTTTCCTTCCCTTCTTTGGGTAGCTTGTAAATTTTTCCACCAAAAAGCAGCATAGCCAGTAAACTCCAACATGATAAGTCTAACCTTAGCATTCTTAGGCACCAATGACACTCAAACTACTTCTCAAACTTCTCTATCCAATCCAAGTAGTCCCTAACATCACTACTTCTAAAAAAACTATGAGTATGTATCCTCAGTCCTTCCACTCTAGGAGCTCGGATATTTCTCTCCTTGGGTTCATAATACTCTTTTCTTCACCACCTACCTCCCCATCATCCCCTTCAATCTTTTCTAATGCGAGTCTGCATCAAGTACCTTTATCTACTCTCCCAACTCTAAGCAGTCAAACTAGGACATTAGCTCGGCTATGTTAGCCATTGCCTCTCTCGGGCTACTCATTGACTCAGCCTCTATAAAGGTCAATTCTAGCTTACTGTCTATCCTCATTTATGGCAATCACCAAGCTAGTCACTAAGTTGGTAACGCTACCCAATTATTCATCCACAAACTAAGGTATGAAACTTCCTTGTTAACCTTGGCCATTACGAGCTCCATTCTCTTAGTTACCTAAGGTTCTTTGACCACTACAGTCAAACATTATTGTCTACTAAAAAGGATTAACAACTGAAACATAGTTTGGAAATCTTCCCCCGAATAATGACCTAACAACACTAAACACACCAACAGCTACCATGACAACAACAACAACAATAATAGTACACAACAGATCAAGCGAACACTCACACTCTGTTTTGTGAACAAGAAATAGGGAAAAATAGAGCACTAGATTTTTTCAACACTAAACACTTCTCAAACTCTCACAACAACGACATACGGTCTCTATAACATGTTATAGTAAGTCACTCTTGGTATAAAGTGACAGAACAAGCTTGAATATAAGCAAGCTCTAATACCATCGCCAAGGAGGTGACATATGGCTACATACATCATGCAAACCAAAAGGGTAGGTTCGAACCTCTAGATTTCCAAAGGATAAATGGTAGTCGATGGTTGAGTAAGGGTCGACGTACCAACAACTCACACAAGCTCAAGCTATACTTAATATGACATACAAGTATAATGCGAGATCTTTTGCCACAAGTCTATACTAAATGGTTTAGATAAGAGCTCTTTAAGGTCTCAATTCTCAACTAGAAAACATAAGCTCAAGAAGGAAGTATAATGTCTGAAATTCAATCTATCTTGCTTATGGCCATTACATGTTATAAGTATTTATATGACCCAATTAAAACAAGTCTTAAGTTTACATAAATTACAAAAAGGATTCCTACTAGAAAAGGAAAAGGGAATAGATTACAAAGGTAAAGTCGTAAACAAACAAAAAGAATATTCGGGTACAAAAAGAATATTCGGGTACAAAAGAATAGTATGGATGTTAGAAAATGGGGTATATGTCCATTGTTCATTCTATTGTCCCGATGATACTACTTGCTAAGCAAAGCAGATCTAAGTAAAGCAAGTTAGGTCGGTTGCTCAATAGCTCGGCAACTTGGTTGTTTAGGGCTTGCGAAGGGTTGGTACAATAAGCGGTCATTCTTTTGGTCAGCCTCAACTAGTTAGCTTGAAAGTAAGGTAGCTCGAATTCATATGTGTGTCATCTTAAAAGCAAGCGAATTTAGCACTAGGCTTTAGATTAATGCGACAATAAGAGTTTAGCTCGGTAACAAGTTGAACACCTCAAAGGTCCCTTCAATGAGACCGAATGAGATTGGAATAGAGTAACTCAGCAAGTTGGGGTGGAGAATGCATTACTTTTGAGGGTTCAACTCTCCTAGGATAGCTCAGCAAACTAAACTGGTAAGTCCTCGAGGTCGAGAGCAGGTGATCGGTCCATGATCCGTATCGGCAACTCATCTTGAAGAAGTACAAATGGATACTATGACTTCCATAGAGTCAAGGGGCATAACATCCAATTTGGATATCTTAAGGAATATATGCAAGAGTAAGCCAACGAAGTTGATAAAGTTGCCTAAAGGAGATAAGCTAAGAAAGACCAACAAGCTACCGCCATAGGAAACAATAATAATAGGGTCTCTTCATGAGATGATGGAATAATATTGTAGCTCTTTCTCTTATAATCAAAATTGTCATTAATAAAAGCTTGTCATTTTGTGCATTTGATATTCTCCTTCTTATTTTCCAAATAAGAGTCAATATACAATGCTCAATGATATTTGTATTATCAAGTTCTAAGCTTTAGCCTCTTTCGAGTTAAACGAGCTCCAAGTCATACAACCTAACCTCTTTTGAGGTGAATGGCCCTCAATCCCGACCTCCTCCAAGGTGAACAAACCCTTAAAATTTCCATATCCCAACTTCTGCTAAGGTGAATGGACTTAAATGCTCTTAACCAACCTTTAGGTAAATGGAGCATCACACTCACACCATAACTATAATACCCATAATTGTTTAAATCACAATTTTACTTATGCAGTTCTACAATTTTACCTGTGCAATTCTATAATTTTATGACTTTAGGATTCTCTTCCAAATTAACTTACATATAAAATCGTTTATATAAGGAAACGAGAGAACTACAATAAAAGGGATTAACATTTAAGTATAAATTCAAATAAAGAATCAACGTTTCAAAAATTACAAATAAGGCATCAACACTTCATTAAGTGGTTTAAATAAAGGACCAACGTTTCTCAAAATTCAAATAAAGGATTAAAATTTCACAAAGTAGTTCAAAAAATTTTATAGAAAGGCTATTACATTATAGTCCTATAATAATTAAATTTCTTATTTGAATCACTTTATGAAATATTAATCCCTTATTTGAACTTACTCCCAAACATTTATAACCTTTATTATGATTTTTCCATAAAGAAACTTACATTTTTAATCAATTTTACATGTCAAACTCGATAAAAACTTACATTTTTAACTGGCTTTACTAATTATACATATCTAAGTTGAATGGCCAAAAATAAAGAGAAATTACAACTAGTGTTCTATTAACTCATTAATTATTAGGGTATTAAATCATTTTTCTTATCTTATTCCAATTTTTTTTCCTCTTTCTCTCTCTATTTTAGCCTCTTATTTGATATTCACAACCTTCATTGAAGTTACAATTTCAATAAAAAAAGTTTATAACAAAAACTATATATTTAAATCTACCATTAATAACCTATATGGATTGAAACATTTGGTTCTCTTCAATTCATTGCTTTTTTCAAACAAAATAATGAAAAATAAATTAGTTTCAATTGTACTTATCCTTCTTCTATTTTTATAACTGTTATTAGCATAGGTAAATATATTCTAAGTTTTTATAACTGTTATTAGAATATTTATAGTTTTTTTAAAACTATTTTACATAAGCTGTAAAAACTTATATTTTTATACTTCAATTTTACAATTTGATTCTACAAACCTTTTAGAGATTTTAGATAGAATCATAAGCTTAATAACCTTACTGATACCAAAAATAAAGATGATGTGTTTGGGATTTGGATTTCATCCCAAGCATGGTTACAAATCCATACAGTAACTTATTGTAAATGGGAATTTAGATATTTTAAGGGTTCTCCAAGAGTAATGAAACCAAAATAAAGAAAGCAAATGATAATGAATGATTATTGAAATAGATTCACTAGGTATGTTGAAATTCTATAATCGATTCAAATCTTTAGAGATCAACAGTTTAATTAGAAATACTTGATATTACTCTCAAATAGATCTAATTGAAGAATCAATACAATTAATTAATAATAATTGATTGATGAGATTCAAAGTAAGAGATTATAATACGCTAAGGTTTGGTCTCTATAAAGAGATAGCAAAGTCTAAGTAAAAAGGGAGAACAAAGTTGTTCATTGCAATGAGAATAAGATACCTTAAATACTAGCCTAATCTTAATGGTAAACTTGTAAATAGCTAGAAATATAAAATAGAAATTAAAAAAAAAATGTCCATAGATAAAATAAAGAGTAATAGGAATCTAACCTCAAAACCCATTACACAAGCTAGGCTTCAAAGACTTCAAAACCTTGTATAGAGAATACTAAGTAACTAACTAGTCAAGAACAAGGTCACCCTCATGCAATCCCTCAAATTACATCAATTATAGAGCTATGACGACTTCTTCATAGTCACTTGGGTTGAAGCTGACACTAGTAGTCTAACTTGGGAATAACATTATGACCCCTCTAAAGAATATCCCGAGCAGTTCGAACTAACTTGCTAAGATGACCTCTAACTTGTTTGGATTCGATGAAGCCAAATTTCCAACTTATTCACCACCTTGACTACGTTCACCAACTCAACCAACACTTAGCTCAGCTTTCATACAATTGTCTTTTTTACTAAAGACACATCTAATATGCTTGTAACAAGTATTCTGACTTTATACTGTGGCATGTACCACTAAAATCATCTTTTACATTTTTACCCTTTTAAAATATTTTATAGGATGTGTATTTTTCCTTTTTAGGGTTTACCATTTTGTCTTTCCTCTTTTAATCGTTTTTCCCTAAGGGACATGTTACGAATAATCCTTTATTGTCTATGTCAAACATCATCTTCCTCATATTAAATGCATTATCCTTCTTGTTTCTTGTGAGTAGTTGCTCCAAATTATAATAATCTTTTATGAATCCATTGAGCATGGTATGAGACCTTAACTTATTACTTTATGAGCCATATCAAAGTAATAATTAGCGCATGTTGCATTTGTACAATGAATCATATCCATTTGAGCATCTCACAATTCATGGTTTAGCAAAATGCCATTTAAACCCCTCATCACTTTCTTTTGTAGTTAGAAGGATCCACCCATATTCCTACTAATTCCAACCTCCTCGATAAATCAAAGAGAATCTTGTAAAATAATATAAAAGGAAACTATGTTGGCTCGACCATGCACTACTAGGCAAACGAGACATAATGAATTATTTGAACAATAAGTAAGATTGTAAATGAGTTGAACTACTCGCAAGATACTTAAGCTCGACTTAAACTTAATTAGAAAATAAGCTAAGCTCGAGCTTCAATTTAGACTCGCGAGCCTACTCACTTAGACTCTCGTAAGCCAACTCATTTAGGCTCGTGAGTAGACTTTCGAGCTATAGGTATATATATTATCAAAATCTAAAAGCTAATATCTTTATAATATATATATGTCTAACATTTTGTAGGATAATATATGATATATAATTAAATCCTTATCTACTATTCATTAATCTATTTTTTTTATTTTGTATATTTAGGCTTTTACGTAAGCTCGAGATTAATTTACTTTAGACTCGACTCGACTCAATTAGTAAAACAGTTGAGCTTGAGCTTAAGTTTAAAAAAAAATCATTTATCTAAATAAACCAAGCTCAAATCTTAATTGTAAACTTGATAAAAAACTTAACTCCAATTTAAGTTTGAACTCACTAATTTTTAAATAAGCTAAACCTGAATTTTAAAAATATCTTAGCTTATTTGTAAGGGAGAGAAAAATTGCCATCAGATTCGGATGGCAGTGTGCTAGTGCAAGTATTTTGTTATGGGTTATTTTCCACACGTCAGGTGTCCAGATGGTATCTAGCGTAGCATCTAGAAATTGCCTCCAATTCTACAACTCTCGATTTGTTGATCATCAATTTATTGTATGGTCATCCCATACAAATTACTAGTAATGGTGAGACCGTCAATTTTTATTATTCAAGTAGTAGGGTGAGTCTATCAACTTAATTTTTTAACAGATCTCTTACTTTTTATTATTTAGTTTAATCTTCTAATTGATTTCCGCTTATGTCGTATTCTTTGGCCCAAGGCATTATACTTCTCGTTCTACGTCAATATCTTCCTTTTTCCATATGTTGCTTATTTTCCGTAACCTTTATTACCTTATTAATTACTTAGGATTCGCTATCTTAATTGATATTCACTTAGAGGTTGATATTTCTAGATTTGATAGTATACGAGAGCCTCAAGCGGTATTAAAAGTGAAGATGGAAATGGAAGAAATCTAGAGAAATTAATGAACACATTTTCACTTTTAAAATCACTTAGTTTTTCTCTACATTTGAAGAGAAATGGTGGAAATAAATTCAAATTATAAAAGTACCCTTTAAAGAAAAATAAAACATGTAAGTTTAGGGATATTTTAATCTATCATTAACAATATTTACTTCCATTTCATCTTATCTGTCCACATAAGAAATAGATACTGTATTTACAACTTCCCTTTCATTTCTAAATTTTTCCTTTTCATACCTTTCTACTCATTTCCACTCTTGCTAACATTACCAAAACATTGTTAAGCAACAAGCCATGTTAGTTTAATTACCCAAAAGAAACACTAACCATGTTAATTCTATGATAATTGTACCCAAGCTTAAGGTCCAATAAAAATCAAAACTTGACATTATGATTCATCCCATAGTCTTTTTAGAGCCACAATGCTTTAAAATGATGATACCAATCATATCTATGGATGCAACTAAGCAAATTATTAAAGGGTATCCAATTGATCGAATATAATAAAAAAGGGTTGAGTTTCATGATTACAAAAAAAAAAAAAAAAATTGATGGAAAACCTGATCCAATAAAAAATATATATTAATAAAAATATTTACTCTTAATTTATTTACCATGCATGCGTTACATAATTTCTATATTGTACAATACAATTGATTCTCAATTTTTATTATTATATAAGTTAGTTAATGTAATCATAATTTTACTTATCTTCTTTCTACTCTATTTTCCTTAATCTCATCCAAACCCTATGAAAACCTATCTCTATATGATCTTTTGAATCATATAAAAACCCACTAAACTCTAAAAGAAATCTTATAGGAGTAAGTTTGAAGAATATAAGGTAAAACCTTATACGGCCCTTTTAAGGTTTTACGGAAGACCAAAACATATAAGGAGGATTTAGGTTTCATAAAACCTACCCCGCACCAACCCAATTGCATCTCCAATCACATCAATTTCTTAAGGGAAAAAATCACATAAGTTTTATACTTTTTTCGTCGTTTTCCTTTTACTACCTCTTTTATACTTTGGTTATAAATTATATTTTTATCTTTTATTTGAATATAAGTTAAACTTTTATTTCTCAATTTCATTTGTTAGCTGATTAGCATATACGACTATCCTTTTATGTAATTGGAAAGATAATTATGTAACAAAAAATATAAATGTAAATTTTAAGTGGAATAACTTAAATTTCAATAGAGCAAAATAAAATAAATAAGTATGGATCAAAGCACATAGAGAGGAACTTTCCACATAAAAAACATACAATTTTGAAGGTACAGAAATGCTAAGACCATTATTGACAAATGGTATATATAGAAATTTTTCAATGAGATTGATCGGGTTCAATTGAGGAAAAAATATATAAAATTGCATTATAAAATGGAAATATAGAAATTTAGTCCTAAATGTTTCATTGCTTTTCTAAACCTTTCATTTTTTGCATTCAATTTCTAACTTTTGTAAATATTTACAAATGAGTCCTTTTATTGGCAATGTTAAATTTTCTATTCATGTATAACACGTGGCACAATCTAAATGGTTGGAAAATTAATTTAATTAATTATGAAAATAAAATATATATTATTTAAGTAAATTATAAAAATATATAAAATTCAAAAAAATTGAAACATAAAAAAATTAAAATTTACAAAATAAACATAGAATAAAATAACAATATAACATATTTATTATTTTAATTCTAATTTTCCAAATTTAAAAAAAATTATTTTACATATTTTTTAATAATTTACTTAATAGCAAATATATTTTATTATGTTATTAATTAAATAATTTTTTTGATAAATATGTGTCACGTAAATACATGAACGCAAAATTTAATGCCATCAATAAAAAAACTCATTTACAAAAGTTTATAAATGTTGAGAATTTGAATGTAAAAAATAAAATATTTAGAATCAAAACAAAAAAGTAGTAAAATTTTAGAAACTAAATTTATACCTTTTCACATTATGAAATTACCACCCACAACCCACATTCAATAGCTGCAATACAGTGATGGGATTGATTGATGGAGAAATCATATTATGTTAGACCCAATATCATCCATGTCATACCATTGTTTATATTTAGACTGACTTGAAAACATAGCCAGGTATATAAGTTAAAAAAAAATTGCAATAAGAAAATAAGGAAGCAAAGCTAGATGTTTATTAAGATTGATCTTGAGAAGACTTTCAATAAATTGGAATGGTCCTTCATACATTACTTCCTTAAAGCCTTAAATTTTCCATAGCATTGGATAAAAATGATTATCTCATGTATCTCAACAAGAAGCATTGAGATCTTGCTAAATGGTACACTATCAAATACCTTCCAACCTTTGAGAGGCATAAGATAAGGTGATCCTATATCATTTTATTTTTTCATCTTTGCTTTAGAGTTTCTAAGCACAATGATCAATAAGCGAGTAAATCTAAGGGAATAGGAACCTATTAGCATCCAAGGGACATCCCTTGAATTTAGTTTCTTACTATATGCAAATGACTTGGTCCTCATGGCCAAAGCTACTAGGAAAACTGCTCTAATGATTGCATAAGTTTTGGAAAAAAATTTTCATTGGTCAAGGACAAAAATCAATACTACCAAGTCTAAAATTATGTTTTCCCCAAATGTCACACAATAAACAAGAGAAGAAATCCTAGGCATTCTACACTTAATAGAAACTAATAATTTTGGAAAATACCTAAGATTCCATATTGAAAAAGGGAATCAGACTAAGCCAAGACAGGTTTAGCCAATCAGTGAAAAAATATAGTGAAAATTGGAAGGATGGAAAGGTAAACTACTTAGTATGGTAGGATGAATTACTATAGCTAAGTCAGTGCTTCAAAGTATACCTATGTATGTAATGCAAGCTATCATCTTTCCATATAAAACAATCAATCAATTGTAGAGTATTGTTTGAAAATTCATTTGGAGCTAAGTGCAAGGCAAAAATAAGATCCATTGAATTGATTGGCAAACAACCATCCTCTTTAAAGACAAAGGGGTGCTAGGACTACGTAATTTGTAGCTAATGAATAACGCTTAGGAAGGCAAAAGACTTTGGGATTACCTAATGCAAAAAACACTATGGGAAAAGTTATGCAAAGAAAGGTATAACAAGAATACTACCCCTTGGTCACTAAAGAAACCTAACTACTCATTAACATTATGGAAAGAACTATATAGGAGCACTATATGGTCAAAACAATTAACTAGCTATAATCTAGGTGATGGCAAGATTGCTGTCTTTTGGATAAGTACAAGTAGAAACATAGGACCTTTATAAAAAATTTTCTAAGGACCTTTCTCCACCTAAGCCTTTACACTAACTGTTAGTGATTGTTAGCGACCACATTCCAAATGGGGTGAAAATTTGATTACTTGCTTGATGTCAGGTTAGCTTTATAAAGAAATTAGTCCCATAAACATACAACTAGCAAAGCCTAACCTTATACATTTTTCACTCTATGCCAAACCCAAGGTGTCTCTGAAGAGATTTATCAAACCTTTGAGATAAAACTAGGTACCAACATCTTAACATATAAATGGACATGACAACATATCTTTCCACCTAAACTGAATTTGTTCCTTTGGAGATGCCTAAACAATATTCTTCTTACCAAGGATAAATTGCAGCTGATCATTACAAATATGTCTACACTCTACCCTCGATGCAATCAACAAACAAAGACCATAGGGCATACCCTAAAGGACTGAAGGATTGTATAGCAAAATATTCAACTTATTTAATACGTATTTACTTAGTTAGTTTAGTTGGTTGATTAGTTATTACTAGCTATAGGTAGTTATTGCTTCATTTTCCTTCACAGGTACAAATCTTGTATAAATACTGAACACTAACAGTAAAAGAATACGACTTTATACAGTTGAGATCATATTCATTTTGCAGCTAGACTATTTCTCTTGTTCATCTTACTTTAATCACTGCTATCATCAAGAAATTAACGAAATATCAGCAATTCCTTCAAGGTATCAAAGTAGGTCAATCCAGGTATTCTTGATTGCACAATTTTATTATAGTGGTTGATATTTGTTTGTTTCTTGCCTTTCTTCGAGTTTTCCAAAGATGAATAATCAACAAAAATTAGGGTTTACTAATCCTTTCTACTTATCTGGATCGGATAGCATAAGTATTACTATAGGAAGCATTATTTTTAATGGTTCCAATTATATTTCATCGAGTAAATCAATTAGGTTAAGGTTAAAGACTAAGATGAAGATTGGATTTGTGGATAGATCTATTCCTAAGCTAGAAAATAATACGACTAATCAAATCAAGTGGAATCAATGCGATTATATGGTTCAATGCCAGTTACTTAATTCTATGACGAATGATTTAGCTCAAAATTTTCTTTACACGAAATCTACCTTTAAACTTTGGGCAGAAGTCAAAGAGCAGTATGGTATTGCTAATGCTCTATTAATTTTCCAAATACAGCATGAGATAGTGCACCTTAAGTAACATAATCAATTAGTTAGTGTCTATTACAATAAGCTTTGCAGATGTTGGGATGAATTACAAGAATTGCATCCATTTCCTAAGTGTAATTGTGGTAGATTGGAATTCTATACGTATGCCTTTAAGGAAAAGGTTGTCGAATTTGATGCTCATAATAGGCTAAGACAATTTCTAATGGGTTTAAATGATTCATTTAAAGCCATTAGAAGTAAACTTTTGTCAATGGATCCCATTTCATCCGTAAGCAAAGCATAATATCTAGTGCAACAAATGGAAAAACAAAGATTGGTGACTAATTCTATGGGTTCAAAAGTTGAAGCTTCTGCTTTAGTTTCAACTAACCAGGGAAACACTACTAGAAATTATGCTGATAAGAAGAAATAGAGGAGGATTTTATTATGTAAGCATTATAAGTTTGAGGAGGCATTCAGTTGAAACCTATTTTCAACTTATTGGGTACCCCAATTGGTACAAAGGGAAGAAATTAAATACGTGGAATAAGTCTATTGGTTATGCTAACAATGCTTTTATGCAAACTCCTCTTGATGCATAGAATTCTGTAGCCTGTCAAGTTGATACTTATTCACAATTATCAAAGGGTTTTGATAAAGAAATGCTTTACGATATTTGCCATGAAGTTTATAGAATGATGAGAGCACAAGAAGATTCTACAATGGATCAATCAAGTACGTTTCAAATCCCTCATGTTACTTTATCTACTGTTAGTAATAAGATGGCTCTTTAGGTAGTTGATATAGGAGCTTCCAACCATATGATACCTTATTCTCAACTTCTTGATAACCTTATGCAATTGACTAAACTAGTTCATATACATTTACCTAATGGAAACATTGTGAAATCTAAGTTTGTTGGTAGTATGCGACTCAATGAACAAGTTGTTTTGCCACATGTTCGTTTTGTTCCTAAGATTGCTTACAATCTACTTTCCATTCAAAAACTTGTAGCCTCACACTCATTGCAAGTAGTATTTGACACTAAATCTTGCAAATTTCAGGACCTGAATATAAACACTATGATGGCTTTAGCAAAGGCACAAAGTGGTCTATATGTTCTTAGTTCTGTAACTCATTTTGTTTCTTTTCAATAAACCTGGTTGTTCAAGTCATATTGCCTTGTACACAAAGAGTATAAACACACTTGATTTGATACATAGTAAGTTGGGCCATGTGTTTGTTTCTAAGATGAAACAACTCCCTCTTTGTAAGAGTTTGAACTTAAGTAAGTTTCTTTGTAATGCTTGTCAATGGGTAAGTTTCACAGATTACCCTTTTCTAATAGTCGAAGTGTCTCTACTTTTATTTTTGAGCTCCTTCATGTTGACATTTAGGGTCCCTATCATGTTGTTTCCATTACTGGTGCAAGGTACTTCTTAACCATTGTTAATGATTTTTTGAAAGCTACTTGGACATTTTTAATGGCTCACAAGTCTCAAACTTGTTTTATATTGACTGACTTCATTCACTATGTTAGAAATCAATTTTCTGCCACTCATAAGACATTCTGAAGTGATAATAGAAGGGAATTTATTTCCAAGGATTGTAAGCAATTATTTCATAGTCAAGGAATTATACATCAGTACATTATACCATATACTCCAAAACAAAATGGGTGAGTAGAGCATAAATATAGACATTTACTTGAAACTTCAAGAGCACTTCATCTTCATGCCAATTTTCCCAATGCTTTTTGGAGTGATTGTATACTCACTACCACTTTCTTTGTTAATAAAATGCCAATGGTAGCATTGAATTGGAAGACACCTGATGAAAATTTGTTAAAAAAAAAACTCCTTCTTACAGCGATCTACAAGTTATGGGCTGTCTTTGTTTTGTTGCTAATCTATCTCCCAAGATCGACAAGTTTGACCCAAAAAGAATTATATGTATTTTCCTTAGCTATGCAAATAATCACAAAGTATATCGAGTTTATGATATTGAGTCTCAATAAGTCCTTAGTAGTAGAGATATCCAATTCTTTGAAGATATCTTTACTTATAATGACAATTCCACTGTACAAAGGGTTTTGGATACCCCTGTTTCTCTTAATGCATTGCCTTCAGTGACGTTTGAAACTAGTTCTTATCCTTTTGATATGTCTGCTTCTCAACATCCAAATACTCACCATTCTAACTCAGTGTCTAATGTCTCGAATTCTTCTATAGTCCTTGATTTTCCAAACAATATTTATCTTCACAGGTCCAATAGAAATAGGCAGTCTCCTATTTGGTTACAACACTTTATCCATTCAGTCCTTACTTTCATACTTAATGCTCATTCTTCTATTCATTCCTAGTCTTGATCTTCTACTACTACTAAATATCCACTATTTCATAATAACTTTTTTTTATTCATATCCAAATGAATTTGTTCACTCTTTTGCTAATGTTTTAACTATCAAAGAGCCTAGTACTTATTCTCAAGCAATTAAACAACAAGAATGGGTAGAAGCCATGGCTAAGGAACTTGATGCTCTTGAGTCTAATGAAACTTAGACTCTTACATCTTTACCTAAGGGCAAAAAGGCTATTGGATGCAAGTAGGTGTGTAAAGTAAAGTATCAACCAAATGGTAGTGTGGAGAGATAAAAAGCTCAACTTGTAGCTAAGGGTTTTACTCAAGTCCAAGGGAAGGCTTTTCATGATACTTTTTCACCTATTGCTAAGATGAATACAATTCGAATTCTAATTGCCAATGCGATTACTCATTCATGGCCTCTTCATTAAGTTGTTGTCAACAATGCTTTCTTACATGGACATATTGATGAAGAGATTTACATGATACCTCCCGAAGATTATGGTAAGGTCCAATCACTTCAATTTTGTCATTTAAATAAGTCATTGTATAGACTTTAACAAGCTTTACGATAGTGGACTATTGAAATTGCTCAGTTTTTATTATCTCTTAGATTTATTCAGTCTAAACATGATTATTCCATGTTTACTAGATGTTCTAATAATGGTTTTGTGGTAGTACCCACATATGTAGATGATATTTTGTTGACAAGGACAAGTGAAGATCTTATTAATACTATTAAGCAAGAGCTAGATGTCACATTTACAATCAAGGAACTTAGCTAAGCTAAATACTTTCTTGGTCTGGAACTGTATCGAACCCCAACTGGTTGTATACTTAATAAGAAAAAGTTTCTCATTGACTTACTTGAAGAAACAGGACTTATAGCATCCAAGCTATCTATCACTCCTTTGTTTTCAGGGGTTAAACTACCTCATGATGATGGAGATTTGTTATCTAATCATACTGCTTTTCAACGTTTAATTAGTCGATCATCTTACCTGAATCTCATACGTCCTAACATTAGCTATGCGGTTTATCATCTCAGCCAGTTCTTAGCTGCCCTTTAATGGGAATTATCCTCTAACTATATCTAAGCCGAGGTAGACCCGTTCGAAGCTAAAGCTTATCAATGTTTGCCAAGGCCGAGCTGAAGCCAAAAGGACGAAAGGAAAGAAGATAAACACTTAGCATTAAGTTTGTTGTGTATCGAGGTGTCAAGATACCATAAGATCGAATATTCGGAACCAAAGAACTACTCAGCACAACACCAAGAGACTTGTGCCAACTGATTCTAGAACTTGGTAATTATGGGCTAACTTTTCTGGTGTCTCAACCAAATACTGCAACACTTCGGGGACTCATTCCCAAAACTGTATATCTAACCACCAATCTCGTCCAGTTCGAATACTACTCTTCTAAGACATGTCAAGTCATGCCGACTTCTCTTATAAAACGCACAGTTTTGTATTCTTGTATATTTTTTCCTTCATTTTATTTATAGGCCTAATGCTTTAGGGTTTAAAGCCTTGTACATTATTTACAATTTTACCATTAGAGTTTTGGACTCGCTATAAATAGCAACATCTGTAAACATCAAAGATATATGAAAATGGACAAAAAAAAGTATATTCTTGCATTTTGGAATCTTTCCCTTTTGAGCAAAACTACTCTTGAGCTAACATTACCAGATTATAGAGTGTAGATCAAACTCTTTAATCATTAACATGTTCTTATCGATCTTGTCTTCAAGATTGTAGCGAACCCCTTCATTTGAGCTGGTTAGTGAGTCACATTTAACCCTCATTTAAGTCCCGAGTGACATTTAGTGTTTGTCAGTTATATCGAACCTTATTTCAAGCTCATACCCCTAATAATGTTTATGTCCCGGTGAGTTATATCCATTTACATTCACCACCAAACTTTCCTGTTCTTCGTACTCATTTTGAATCCCAAGTACCTATTCCAGGTTTTCGAGATTCTTCTCCATTGATCCTTATCATCTTTGGTATTAGAGCTTTGGGGAAATACATATGCTAGTGATTCTTCAAAATTTGATTCATAGTTTAGACATTTCTGTTAGTCGTCATTCTGTAGTGTAGTGTGTTTATGTTTTAATAGTTGTAGTATTGTGCTGATTAAGTTAAGTAACAGTAATTTTAGCAGTTGATTCTAGTTACTGTAGTGTTTTTATTGTAAAATGTGTTTGTTCAATTTTCTAGAAAATTACTATACATACAAGAATGTTGGAAGATAGTGTCAACAACAGTGGTGATAGTCCCCATAGAAACTTAAAGAGACGTATTGATAACTTGGAGTATCAAATTCAAAATCTTACTGACTTTATCTAAGAACTCATTAGTTTAGTCAGGGGTCATAGACGTGATGGCCAAGGAGAGAGAAGGGAACGAACAAATACCAGTAAGAATGGCTCTAAGGAACTTGATCACGATGAACAACAGCTGAGAAGAGCTGTCGAGCTGAGAAGGAGACAAAACCAACCCGTATCAAGAAGAAGAAATGAAAGGAGTGTTGACTCCAAAGCAAATCAAGAAGCTCGAAGAAGGGAGCCAAAGCCGAGAATGGACATAGCTAAGTAGAGCTCTAATAGAAGTAGTCAATCCAAGGTGAACTGACCAGCTTGGAATGCAAAAGATGAACCTCGAGCACCTAGCCGAGAACTTGATAATATAAAGCTTAAGTTACCAACCTTCAGTGAAAATAGCTTACCTGAAGAGTTCCTTAATTGGGTTCCCCAAGTCGAGAAGTTGTTCGAGTGTTACAAGTGTGATGATCAAACAAAGGTCAAGCTAGCTTCATTATCCCTTATTGAGAATGCAAGCCTTTAACGAGATAAGCTAGTTGCCAAGTGAGATGCTAAAGGAGACGAGCCAATCAGAACTTAGAGGGTTATGAAACAATTGATGAATCAATGCTTTGTACCAACCTACTTTAAGTAAGAATTGCTCCATGCATTCCAGCACTTAAGACAAGGTCGAAATATTGATGAATAGTATTTATAGGAGTCTGAGACCTTAATGACAAGATGCGAGATTGCTGAGCCACAAGAAAGCACAATTGCTAGATTCCTGAGTGGACTTGAAGATGATATTGCTAACATAATTGAATTACAACCGTTCAACTCTATGGACGAGCTAATTAATTTGGCATTAAGAGTCGAAAGATAAAGGAGGAGGAGGAGGAGGAGGCATCAGAGGCCGAGTAGCTAACCTCAACAAGGCAACCTCGAGCCTGAGAGGTATTCCGAGAGAAAAAGGCTAGAGAGGAAGATGGAGAGAAGCAAACCAAGCTAACCTATTTATGCCGAGAAAGAGAAGGCACCCAACAACAAAGCCTGAGATGTGGTGTTTCAAGTGCTTAGGCTACGAACACATTGTGTCTCGATGCCGAAATAAGAAGGTCATGGTCTTGAAAGGCGAAGGGCGGAGGCTCAAATTAAGAGCTAGAGTGACAAGATTTCAGAAGACCAGTTAATAGAAGAAAATGTCTATGCCGAGGACTTGGATAAACTCTTAACTATGGCAATACGAGCCGACTTGAAGGTAGATTCTAAATAAAGGGAAAATTTATTTTACATGCAGTGCTTAGTGAATGGGAAGACCTGCTCCCTAGTTATTGATAGAGGTAGTTGCACCAATATCGTCTTTATCGAGTTATTAGAAAAGATAAAATTGTCGACCTACCTGTACCCCCAACCTTATGGATTGAAATGGTTTAATGATAAGGGTATGGTTCATGTGCATAAAAGAGCACAGATAACATTCAAGGTTGGACAATATGAAGATGAGATTGACTTCAACATGGTGCCTATGAATGCTGCAAATCTACTTCTTAGCTGGCCATGGGAGTTTAAACAAAAAGTGATCCATGATGGATTCCTTAACACTTATAATGTTCAGAAAGATGGGAAGAGCTATCTTCTAACCCAGATGAGCATTGAGGAAATCCAAATATACTTGGCACCTCTAGTAGAGCAAAAAGGGAGAAGGAGCTTATTTGGCATCTCGGCCCATAGTCAACACTGAACGTCAAGGATGACTTCCTTTCAAACTCATGATAATGATGGGAATCGGCCTCTAACAACATCAAACCCGAGGCAAACATATCTAAAGCTGAGGCCTATTAGTGCTTGTCGAGGCCAAGCTGAAGCTAAAAGGACAAGAGAAAGGAAGATAAACACTCGGCATCAAGTCTGTCATCAGCCGAGGTACCGAGATACCACAAGACCGAGTACTTAAGACCAAAGAATCACTCGGCACAACACCGAGAGTCTCGTGCCAACTGATTCTAGAACTCAGCAATTATGAGCCGACCTTTCTAATGTCTCGACCAAATATTGCAAGACTTTGGAGACTCTTTCCAGAACTCATACATCCAACTACTGACCTCGTCCGATTCAGATATTACTCCTTCTAAGACATGCCAAGACACTGCATGCTGACTTCTCTTGTAAAACACATAATTTTGTATTCTTATACATGTTTTCCTTCATTTTATTTATAGGCCCAATTCTTTAGGGTTTAAGGCCTTATATGTTATTTACAGTTTTTCCACTAAAGTTTAGAACTCGCTATAAATAACAACATCTGTAAACATCAAAGATATAAGAAATTGGACAAAAAAACCATAATCTTGCATTTTGGAATCTTTCCCTTTTTAAGCAAAGCTACTCTTAAGCTAATATTGCCGAATTATCAAGTGTAGATTAAACTCTTTAATCATTCCCTTGTTCTTATCAATCTTGTCCTCAAGATTGTGGCAAATCCCTTCATTTGAGCTAATTAGTAAGTTGCGTCTAACTCTCGTTTAAGTCACAAGTGACATTTAGTGTTCATGAGTTATATTAAACCCTATTTTGAGCTCATACCTCTGATAATGTTTATGTCCTAGTGAGTTATATTCATTCACATTCACCATCAAACCCTCTTATTCTTCATACTCATTTTGAATCCTGAGTACCCATTCAGGTTTTCGAGATCTGCTGTCGTTGATCCTTATCAAAGGGGATTAAGACAAAAGCATACATGACATAACAATAACCAGGTTGTTAAATCGAACATAAGTCATATGTACGACATTATCTAATCTGTCATGAAATTAACTATATTGGGTCTACTCTAACTCAAGTTGAGAAGATTGCACATAACGGTTACAATGTCACAACTCACAACTAAATCTAAGCTAGTGTAATGGAGACCTAGCTCCTCTTAAGACTACTTTTAAACCTAGTGCCTCCAATTTCACCGTGACCTTCTCTCTACCACTTAGATCAATTAAGACTAAGAAAAGGCTAATTATTACTACCCCATCAAATGATCAATATTTAGCCAGATAATCCTAACCACTCCCAAGGTTACAATGCATATATTATTAGCATTTAAGTCCAAGTTTAGCTTAATCCATTTTAAGTATGATCAACCAATTATAAACACTCAAATCAAGAAACAAAATTAAAAAGAAAAAAAAGAAAAGCAATCACTATACATAACATAATAGTAGAATTCAACCACACACATAGCATGCATACATTCAAAACAAGTGTACACGTTAATCTTTAAGTACTTTTATATAATATTCCAAAATGTCATTAAGTACTCATCCCACTTACCTATATTTATGGTTGCTAATGGAACTTTAGTGCCGCAATCCTTTCCATCATCAAGGGTCCCTATATTAGAAACTGTATATCTATCTTTATATAATTTATTAAAGTGACAATGTTTTAATGGTTATACTTTTTACTAGGCATAATATTCTTTTAATATTTAATTGTTGTTGGTTATGGATATTAAGTGTTATTACTTCTACATGGTTTCTATGGACCTTCTATTTAAGTTTCTACTAGGTTTTTAATTCATATTCTTTGATATGATACCTTCTATATAACCTTCTACCATCATCTTAATTCTTATTAAACAGACCTTTTACATAACCTTTTATATGGATTTAGATTATGGTTTCTATACCAGGAAATCTATTACTAAAATTTCTACTGCTATAACTTAGAGTTAACCTAATTAGTGAAACTTCTGCAATATCTTTTACGTGTCAGCAACTTATACCAGAACATTTATGGAAGATTCTACAAATCTTCCTAAAGCTACCAAATTTACCCATTTGGCCAAAAACTCACCATTATACCCTTTTCCTTACTTTATTCCGACTCATGCTTGCCAAAACTTTGCCAATATCTTCACACATGGTTCAAAACTCACCCACATTGACATGTAAAACTTGGAAATTCAACCAAAAAAGGCATTATATGTAACTAATTAATTAATATACTTAAAATACATATTTTAGGCTAAATAATCATGGTTTCTGAGTTAAAACCCAATATGTGCAAAAGCTAATCACTTTTATTTACTATTTTTTTTAGGGTTTATAAATAAAATTATAAATTGAACAATATTTATAAAATCAACTAAAGCAATTAAGTGAAAATTACCAAATTTGACTTCGAAAAACTTATCTTTTTTCATGAAATCTGACAATTTCTTCTTAAAATTGAATTTTAACCTACCTCATTGCATCAAAAATCATTTAAAAGTGTTTAAATCTTAGATTTCACAAAATAACTTGAAAAATAGTGAATTTTTCCTAAATTTCAATTTATCAGTTATTTGAAAACTAAAAATGAACACTAGTAAAATAAAAAGTTTTGGGAAAAAAATTTACATAGCAATTATTTATATGATATAGGGTTTTGTAGAAAAATTTTGAAAAGGAATTACATTGTTTGAGTTTTTGAAATTTAAATAAAAATTTGTTTCAAACAACTCATTTCTTAAGGGAGGCATAAAAAATGAAATACTCTTACAAAAATAACAATTTTTCACGAAAATATACTTAAAACTATACATAAACAAAATTTTTAACAAGTTTTTGAAACTCATATGGAAAATCCAACTCACTAGTACAACAAACTCCTACCACCAATAGTGAAGGTGAGTTTGTTTACTCAAAATCCATTGGTTAGAGCCTCAATTGATGGTGGCCACTCGCCGTCAAATCCTCTCTAAGCTTGGAATGTCACAAGTCTATATATATATGCCTAATTTTCTTAAAATTTCTCCAAAAACCTAAAAAATCCACTTGAATTTGGCCAATTTCCTTAGCATTTAAAGAGTAGAAAATGGGAAGGAAAAGGGTTTCTATAATCTAAGTTTAGTGGTTTTGGTTGTGGGCATGCATTTTTGAAAATTCCCTTTATTTCTGATGCCAAGTGTCAATCTTGTCTCTTAATCCATGGTTTTGAGTAAAACCAGCAGTGGGATCTAGTTTTATTAAACCATGAGCTCCCTTTGTTTTTTTATTTATTCATTTATTAGTAAATTATATTTTTTTATATTTTAATCATAAGTAAGTGGAGAGTTTTATAAAGTAGCTTTTATTAAAACTTCTATAACCTATATTTAATTAAATAACTAATTACATGTTATTATTTTTAATCATTTTTACATCATTTATTAATTTCTTATTTATTTAATTTATTTCTAAGTTTATGTTATATCTCAGATCACGATTTTCACAATTCCAGAATTTAACAAATAAATAAATTAAGTTTAACGCTTTAGCTTATGCTAATGTTTCATTATTCTATTTCTAAAATTACGTTTACAAGGGTGCTTTGATTATTTTAAATATTGTGTGTAAATGTCATTTTACGTCATCTTATTAAATTCCTATATCGCTAATTTATGTCCAGGATCTTGTTAAATAGGGTCTCAAATTTCACTGTTTTCTTATTTCGACAATTAACGAGTAAATTAAAAAAAAAATTATTTTTAACTTATATTTATATTTTATTATTCTATTTCAAATACCTAAAATTTTTGGCTTGTTTAAAATAATTTTTAGTTCTAACGAATGTTTCTCGCTTTATAACAAGTTCTAAATATTTGATGCTAAGGTTCTACTTACTAAAATGCGAGCCTCACTGTAGGTTATGTAAATGGTACAAAGTTGAATAAAGTGGATGTGTAGGACTTAGGACGCATATTGCTTGCTCAAATGGTAGGGTACGTGTTTTGTAAATTAGCATACAGTAACTATATAAATGGGTAGGGAAATTGATGATAAAAATCCAAATGAAAGGACTTCTGGTTAATAGTAGCGAACGGAAAATGCGAATCGGAACTTTCTTGTTGAGGTGCATGGTTTGTGCATTTAATTGTCTACAAATTTATATTTACTCATACTTATTATAAGAATTTAACGGATTATATCGCTAGGACTAAATTCTTTCTAGGATATCACGTTCAAAATGGACCACATGGAGTATTGTATATAATTAAAGCCGCTAACAGTGATTCATTAAGGATGGACGAACGGCGTTATACCCTGGTGAGAAAGCAATAATCGTCCAGAAGTTTAAGCAACATCGAAGGAGAGAGCCCTGAAGTGCAGTTTTATTTATTTATTTATTTTCTTTTGAATTTCATTTGACAATGAAAGTTTGAGAATGACCACCAATCTTTTAGCCGACAACCCCACCAAATGTGAACCAAAAATGAACCACTTGGCCTGCCAAGTGGCCTAATAAATCATGATAAGAGTAAGGACTAGAAGTACCTTTGTAGATGCTGCCAAGATAAGAGTCAGTGCATACCATAAAGATAAAATGTCATATGCATGTATCTATTTTAGATGATAGATAAGTGGATGACTATTCTATCAATATCAACAAAATCTTTCATTAAAAACATAACGATCACATATACTCTCCATAGAAAATATTACTAAAAGTCGGTAGATTTTTTTTTTTTTTTTTTTTTGGTTCTTCCTTCTACCTCTATATTTTGAATTGGGATGCATATCACAAACCCAAAGAGGTAAAACGCTTTTTGTGTCCACCCTATTTCCTTATTCTCGGTCATTTGTGTCGATTTCATCATGTGAAATCAGAAAACCCTACTGCCCAAAGGGACAACCTTGATGTCTGACTTTTGCTTTTTCAGTCCCTGTTATAGTTTGAATTGTCAACGCTTGGAAGATGGCAAAATAAACGTTGCAATTGATATACATACGCATGCATTATAAAGCAACTTTTCTAATTTAGTCTACAATATGATTATCAAAACCGACGATGGCATCCATTGAATAACTCGAAGTCAATTGTTTAATTTATGACTAGTGGGTGCCAAAACTAAATGTTCCTACTGGTTTGCGTATATTTGAGTTAAATACAGCCAGGCTAGGACTAAGGAGATAGACGAAGGTGTGGTTATGTCAACAGGAATTGTAATTTTGATATTATTGTTATTTCCTTCTTCCTTCAGTTCATTTTGAGAAGGAACGTCGTCCGATAATGGGATAACAACACGTTTGACCATTAATGTGTTGTATAACTCAATGGATTATTTCTAAACTTTAAAGATGTATAGAAAGTTTTTTTAGAGAAATATGTACTGAGAACATTTTATTTTCAGTTTGAGATGAATTATTAGTATAAGTTACATATGAGTATGAATTCTCAATGTTCTTAGTTTGTAGTAAACTATCTACTATCCAATCTAATTTTAGTGCTACGATATACTTGAACATCTATATCATTTAAGAAGAACTTAATTGATGCTAAAGTTCAATTACATAGCTAAACTAAGAGGAATCGTATAGCAACAGTAAGATTTATATAACCAATACAAATGACTTATCTCAAAGTGATAGAAAAGGATTTAATTAAATATTTTTCTCAAAAAAATTTCTATGTTTATTACCAAAATCAAAGTATTTTATAGCATCGATATTAGAATCAATAAGATTTCAAAGAAATCACTGGATTCATCTCCCTTTAATTTATCAACTCCATATCACTCTTCATTTAAATCTCTTAAATAATATGTTAAGATTTTAATAAGGATGAAAAAATGATTACTTTAATCTAACACTTACAAGTAGCATCACATAAAGGGAGACTCATGATGATTACAATATGAGTTATAGAGGTATTTATAAAACCTTATAATATATGCAGAAAATATTGACGATATTAGATGATGTTATATGTACATTATGATGACTTATGTTTTATTCTTGTATTGTATGAAGATGTAATATCTTAGGTTTGTTTGATTCATCTTTATTTTTTTATCTTTTTTGATGTTATGTAGGCATAAAAGTCCAAATGTAAATGTCACATGCGTACAACGTAATAAATGAGCTACACATGATGCAAGGAAATGACTTAACTTAAGTAGTACTCATAAGATGATCAAGTGAAGATTGAAAGGAGATAAGGAATAGACAATCTCAATAAGACTTTAATACAAAGTATGACAAGTAAAGGAACTAAATAGCATCAAACTCTACTATTTGTTATGAACAAGTTGTGTGTTTTTAAGGAAGTTGAGTGTTTGGTTCAGTTGAGTGAGTAATCCAGTAAAGCAATAGCGTTGGTCAAAATTTTCTTATGTCCAAATGAATAAAGAGATGGGATGGTTATAGAAGTTGGCTGTTAATCCCATTCGTCGGATCATGATAATAGTCAATGACTAAAAATCGATGCCTTCTTTTATGGACCTCAAATGGATCCTCTTCAATGGGTCTAGGCCTAATAGTGATTTTATTTTCTTAGTATGAGCCAAACTATAAAAGGTTAGATCGAGCAAACAGATTCAACAAGTCTTACTCCAAACCTACCATGCTAAATCTCATTTAATCATCTTAAGTCTTTATAGGTTTGACTCTCTAAGTCTCATTACCTTAATTTTAAAAGTCAAATCCATTTTAACTACTAAGCCCAAGGCCCGTATCCCAATTTAGCCCTCTATAGATTTTTTTTAACATTTACTCAAAACTTGCATTTAGTTAAAATAAGACACTAAAAAAATAAAAATATAATTATACATTACCCTTATGTTAAAAATTAATTACCCAACAAATTTTTATAAATTTGGATTTATTTATCCTTTAGTTTATTCTTTTTATACATATACCAATTCAAATATCCTTTCCCAATGCATAAAATATATATTTATAAATCTTTTTTACTAAATGTACATGAATTTTCACTTCTCATCCCAGTTTTCATACTCTAATCATCTCAATTGTAATTATGTAACAGAAATAGATAAAAAAAAACAAATAAGATAACTTTTCAAACTCTATATTTTAAATAAATATAAATTAAATATGAAATAGATATAAATAAAATATAGATGAAAAAAAAAAAAACAATAAACCGAACAAGACCCTTATTTAATTTGGACACTGTATTTTGTTGTAAAATGAGTGGTATCCTCATCTGTTTTTAGTATTCAAGTTAATGATCAAATGAAACTTTTTTTTTTTTCCCATCTTTAATGAGATAGTATGAGCCGATCAATTGTGTATTTTTAACATGTTAGAAGTAAACATTGTATTTAGGCAGCTAACGTGCAAGACCAAGATGCAAAGGCACCTTAATTTTTCTGGAAAAATTAACAGGAAAAATTTTCGCTGGTTCGTGAAATGAAGCCAGCTAACGACCGGTTTCATATACCCAACATGGAACCAGGACCCTTCAGGCTGATCTCGATGGGCATAATGGCAGACTCACGACCCGGTGATTCCGACCGATCCGACTAGGTTGGGTACCCATGCTTAGGTGTAGATATAAATTTCAACATATGAGGATGATATTCTACTTCGAAACCACCTTTTAGTTGATTGACACGGCTACAATCCTTAAAATCAAATTTTCAACTTGTGACAACTTCTTTCTTGGAAGGCAATGGATTCCGTCATGATTCAGTACGAAACACTCATAGATTGAATAAGGCATGAATTTGTAGGTTACATACAATCACTTATATGAGAAGAATTTACCAATAATGCATTTAGTTTCGGTCGGTGTGTCTCAATGATCTACACCAGTATAATAGTGTATAGGTTAGTCCACATGTCAATATTGACTAAAAATATATATATTATTCGACCATTGACAGTTTAAGATAGTTTAATTATTGATAAGTCCCAGTAATAATGGTTATTGCTCTTAATATGCTCTAATTATTTATTGGACTTTATCATCTACAAAATGTTAGCTAAAAAATATAATATTTGACTAATAACTTCCCCTTTATCGTTTAAAACATGCATAAGATCTTCTTCTTCTTTTTTTTTCCTGTTAAACAGGATTGTGATTAACAACATGCATGAGATCTTGATACATCAAACACTATTCCGTCCATCAACATTTAGGCATGATTCTCTCTTTTTCTTTATCATGAGCATTTACACATAATTTGTGGTTAATAGCTATTAGTCAAAGCTGTAAGATGTTGCCTCAATTGGATTATGTTTGACAGTTTGGCAATTCCAATAGCAAATTTTCCTCTCGTAACGTTCTAGAACTTGAAACGCTAAAACTTGCTAAGTGTCCCTAACTTCTATTGATACGTTAGGCATTGGAAACTTATAACATATTTAAATTCAACAATTAGATATAAATCTGCTAACTCTCATAACAAATAATCTCCTTAATTTACAATTACGAGTAGCATAATAAACTATTCAATTTCCGAAGTACAATAAATATCCGACATAACCTTTACAACTAAATAAAGAGCTCATGACTTAATATAACCTAGGTCTAATATTTTCGCGCATCTCGACCCACCATCAAGGTAATAATAGTCCTCATCTTCAATTAGTTATCGTACATTATGTCATCATAATGCTCCACATCATCAATAATACATAAACCTACAACTGAAAAACAGTAACTCCCGTAAGGTAAGCTAACGCTCAGTACAAGATATCACACACATACGCATGAATATACATATAATAAAACAACCACACACATGAGTACCAAAAACCATTTTAGATCTACGTGAGTCATTTTAGTACGAGACTCTACTAAAATCAGTGTCGCACAAAGATCACCAGGTATCTCACCAACACCACTGAACCTTACCAGTAAGCTATTGAAGCTAAGCACAAGAAGCAAATAGTTAAGTCCAAATTTCATTTAAGTCCAGTTAATGTACAATAATCTAGCACATACAACCAACAAACATATGTTCCATACCTAATACTCCTATCTCAACAAGGTATGGCGCCAGACGACTCTTAACACTTGGTTACAAATGCAATACCAAATTTAAAACTCAATTCATTAATCCTTAACTTGACTCAACACTCTTCCGCTTTTATTCAACCCTTTGCCTCAACGTTCGAGTTTAATCCCTACTTCATATATCTTTTTATATCCTTCTATAAACTTTTCAACATCCCATAAAAGTTATACACCAACCCTTGTCCGCACACATATACATTTCACACACACACACATACATCTCCTTCTCCCTCATCTCACATCTACACACACAATCACATACACCAAGACGCCCATGTTCACCTATACCCAACATCGATACATACACCCGCACAACACACACACATGCACATCCTCATGCCGATTGCACACACACATACACATATAATTCCCACCGTACGTTGTCGTATTATCACAACTACACACATTACACGGCATATAGAATTCCACACACACAAAAATCAAAGCCACCATAATGTACTAAATTTTTCTCAAATAATACCCTATGCATCACATATATACGTATGCTACACTAGTAATACAACAATTCTGCAACCTAATCACACAATAATTATCCACCACTACCACTCCGACAAATACACGGCCTTCTCCTAAAACTCAAAGAAAACCTTAAAAGACATAAATTGACAAAATAAAACAAAGATAAAAAGGGAAACTTACTTGAAAAGCGCATAAAGATTGATTCTTTATTGAAACCCGTGCTTAATTATTGTGAATCTTGATTAGGATTTTGGTATTTGTTTGAGGATTGGAAGTTTTCTATTTGTAAAGAAAAACTAATGTGATGTTTTTGGTAAGGGAAAAATATGGGGTTGAGTTGTACTTTTTTATTTAAGATAAGGGATAGTAGAAGTTTGAATCTTTTCCCATAACCATATTGTCACTACTATCCCTTATAAATTACTAGCCATACCATGTCTTTAAACCTTTATTATATTATTATATTCATTTCATTATTTTATATTTCTAAAATTTTTTGTTGTTGTTGTTGTTGTTGTTATTATTATTATTATTATTATTATTATTATTATTATTATTATTATTATTATTATTATTATTATTATTATATAACCCTTTTACTTCTTTTTACCAGGTTTTACAATTTTCCCCTTTCAACAAAATTTTTATCCTCGAAAGTTTACAACCTTGAACCCTAAAACATCTCTAAATGCTTTCTCCTGATTTCCTCCTCGAGCACCCATTTAAATTCCATTCCCTTATAATTTAAGAACACTAACTTCACTTTACTTTGTTTCTTTCATCAAGTTTAGCTAGCACTCTAATCATTAATTAACCTTTCTGCTATGAGTCAAACATTCATTATCATGTCACACTACCTTTTTAGTCATAATAGTTCTCTATGCAACTTTACGATTCCAAGGTAACACTTATCAAACTTATTTTACTCTCAACAATTCTAGAGGTGCCTCCCATTTACTGCTACCGTTCCTCACCCAACAACATCTCATCTCTTTCACTTATCCCCAACTCATTATTAGATCGTAAGAGAAAGTCTTACTACTACTATTATCATTATTGTTGTTATTACTTATATACCCTTTTTTTATTATTGGTTAAGTCATATTAATTAATTATTTTCTTTGTAGATTTTAGAGTAGTCAATTCATTTGATATTAACACTTTTTACATCCCATAAGATTAATCTCACGTTTTAATTTATTCTTTTAAGCTTTAATGGGTTTGCTGAATTTTTGTATATTCGCTATCCTTTGCAATCTCCCTAGTTACTATTTCTTATTATTACTAATATAAGAATCCAAGTTATAGATATTTATAAGTTATTCTTCTCAAGCCTTGCTATATACCATTAATTTGTTTGTTATTTATTATTAGGATACTTTATTACCTATGTTACAATCTTTAATTTTTTAATTATCACTTTACCTATTTTCTTACTTTAGTCCTTTAGTATTAAGGAAATTTCAATATTATATATTTTGGTATATATGCATATAATATGAGGTTAACATGTAACACAGACGACAAACTCGAAGAGATAAGACCAACAACTTGACTTAACTTACATGATATGACTCAATACAACCTATCGACACAATCCATCAACACAACTGACACATTGACACACTGGACATAACTTTAACTTAACATGAAAGAAGGACTCGATAACCCCATTTTACATGCACACATGCCAATGTATAGTGGAACGTCAATTTGTGCTTTAATCTTTTACTCGATTTACCACTATTACTAATTATTTGTCTTTGAATCAATAATTTTTATTGATTGTTGCGTTAATACCCACTATAAGTAATTTAGAAAAGTTAGTTCATATTTTGCCTCGATGTTAACATTAGTATTTATAGTTCTCCAAATTCTATTATATCGTAAATTTTTCTAAAGGTATCTTATTCATCCTAAGAGGCATTATAATCTATTACTTAAGTTTACTAAATCCTTTGAATTCACTTGTTGGTTATTTCCACTTATCTCATACCAAGGGTTTTTAATTTCCTCTTTGAGTTTTAAAGTTTAACGTTATATTCCTATTATTTATAAAATTACACTATCACATATAGTATTACTAGGTTTTGATTATGAATATATATATAGGTAAATTACGGATAACTTATTCATAAATTGTCTTTGTATCCTTAACATAAGTTAAGTAGTTTATATTTTGTTCTGTATAAAGTATTTTACTTGTTACATTACTGAGCATATCAAGTGGATTAACTTCACTATTTCTAACTCCAGTGTCACATTCACTACACCAATCTAACTCTTCCTTCAACACTCCTAAGTAAACTATAGAAGGATAAGAAAGTCTTGAAAGAACCACTCCTCTAAATTTAAGCTTAACACCTTAACTACCTAAGCTTCTCATATCTTACAGTCTTAAAGATTCAATACTTAAACACTTGACAATTCATTCTTGTATTTAAGGCTAACCCTTACCTACCCGAGCCCCTTCTCTCTTCTTCTTCCCCCTACCCTACCTTAACCCAACACACCCACCCTACCGCGCACCCTCCCCCCCACCTTGATCACTGCTATGATGGAGGAGATGACGACCGTTGTTCGCTCATTTCTCTCTTATCACACCCGTGATGCAGGAGATGATGAGTACTGATCACTCAAATGCTATCCACCTATGAGTTATCATTTCGATTTCCCTAAAGATCCCCAACCTAGTCTCTAATACCATTTAAACTGTAATGCCTCAGAACCTAAAATGTTACAGCCCACTACGTATCATTAAGTTCTACTGACACGTTAGGCGTTTAGACATTTGTAAACTATTTAAATTCAACAATTAAATATAAATCTGCCAACTCTCATAACAAATAATCTTTTCAAGTTACAATTACAAATAATATAATAAACCATTCAATTCCCTAAGTATAATAAATATCCGACATAATCTTTACAATTAAATAAAGAGCTCATGACTTAACATAACCTAAGCCTCATATTTTCGCACATCTTAACCCACCATCAAGGTAACAATAGTCCTCATCTTCAATTAGTGATCGTACTTTACATCATCATAATGCTCCATATCATCAATAATACCTAATCCTACAACTAATATCTAATACAGAATACTACATACATGTAACAAGACAAGAAGCATACACATGAGTATCAACATAAATGCAACAAGTAACTGATTTTAAACATTATCATTTAAGTTCGCAAACAGCACAATCTCAACATTTTGAGACTTAGGGTTACTCATGACCCCTATACACACAATATATATAAATACTACATAGCTATTGATGTTGGGTCCTCTCCAATCACCCAAGTACTAAAAACCATTCTAGATCTACTTGGTTCATTTCAATATGGGACTCCACTAAGGACAGTATCGTGCAAAAATCACTAAGTACCTTACCAACACCACCGAACCTTATTAGTGGGCAGTCAAAGCCAAGTACAAGCAACAAATAGTTAAATCCAAATTTCATTTAAGTCCAGTTAATATACACTAATCTAGTACACACAACTAGCAAACATATATCCCATACCTGGTATTCCTATCTCAACAAGGTTTGGCACTACACAACTCCTCACACTTGGTTACAAATGCAATAGCAAATTTAAAACTTAATTCATTAATCCTTAACTTGACTCAACATTCTTCCGCTTTTATTCAACCCTTTACCTCAACGTCTAAGTTTAACTACACTCTACATATCTCTTTATATCCTTCCACACACACGCGCGCGCGTCTACACACACTATCACACACATCAAGACACCTTTGGTCACTCACATACCCATACCCAACACCGACACATACACTCGCACGACATGCATACATGTACATCCTCATGCCGGCTGCACACACACATACATACACAATTCCCACCACATGCCACAGCATAATCACAACTGCACACATTACATGGCACACGGAATTCCATACACACAAAAATCAAAGCTACCGTAATACACTAAATTTTTCTCAAACAGCACTCAATGTGTTGCATAGATGTGTACCTATACCAGTAATATAACACATCCACAACCCGATCACACTATAATTATCCACCACTACCATACCAACAAATACATCACCTTTTCCTAAAACTCAAAGAAAACCTTAAAAGACATAAATTGACAAAATAAAACAGAGAGAAAAAGGGAAACTTACTTGAAAAATGCATAAAGATTGATTCTTTATTGAATTCTTTACTAAATTATTGCAAATCTTGATTAGGGTTTTAGTATTTGGTTGAGAATTGGAAGCCTTTTTATTTGTAGAGAAAAACTAACGTGATGTTTTTTATAAGAAAAAGAGATAGGGTTGAGTTGTACTTTTTATTTAAGATAAGAGATAATAGGAAGTCTAAATCTTTTTCCATAACCATATTGCCCTTGCTGTCCCTTATAAATTACAAACTATACCATATCTGTAAGTCTTTATTATATTATTATATTCATTCCATTATTTTATATTTTTAAAATTTATTGTTATTATTGTATAACCCTTTTCCCTTTTTTTTACCGGGTTGTACACCTCTCATTTTGGTTCGTCCTTTCATAAAGTCAGTCCCATATTTGGTTTATGAAATATAATAAGGTAAAAATAAAATTACAATAATTTTTAAGGAACTAAATAAAAAAAACAATTATTATTTTGTTTGATTACACTTAAAATGGTATTTATAATAAAATAAGAATATATATAAATTTATCAGCATACCCTTAACCCAATTTGTGTTTTGATTGTTGGGTAAGAACATCATCAATGAATATGAGAATATGATAGAAAAGATTAAAAAATAGTTATTCTTTTTAATTTAGGAAGGAATTACAAATTTCATTTTGCCATCAACTACATGCATGAATAAGAATATTTATTTTATTCAACTCTTATAAATCAATCAAATAGGGCCAATGCTGCATTTAGAACCTGAATTACAGTTATTTAACTACTTGTATCAATTTGTTGCTTATAAACTTTTCAAGGTCATGTGTGATACTTGGCTTAGGTAAATGAAAATTGGCAAAGTTCAAATAGTTCATTATAAAAATAGGTAAGATTTGAGTAGTTAATTGTAGAAAAAAATAAAATAAAGTTTAAATACTAAATTGACACTTTTAAATTGTAGATATTTAATTACAAAAATGTATAAAGTTTAGTAATAAGTAATTAAATATGACATTTAACCCAGCCAAAAGTATAATCTAGATATTGAATGAGCCGGACCATGCTGATGATGAATAGGATATTCCAGTCACCGTATATGGCACTAATTATCAGAAGTGATAAACCCAAAGGAGTTAAATAGACTGGTTGAGCTGCCTGCTGGCAGCTTTCGTTGAATGAGAGAGAAAGAGACATTCAAAATCCATTGTTCATATATGATGATACATTGGACTTTCTTAGTTCACACCATTTAGTCTTAATAAATTTACACGACTCGAGTAAATGATTTTGACATTTGATGCCTAGCATGGCCATCACGGGTCCACTATCTTTAATTATAGAAACAAGTCTCGCTGTAAATGTTGACGAGGGTTAGAACGGCCTTAGCAGACGCTGACTGAAATTAAGTTTAGAATTTACAACATTTTCCTATAAAATTTCTTTATTTGTTTGAATATAATGGAATATACGATATTGTGAAAGATGTAACCATGTATGCTAATCATTTATTTCGTCTTACTGGGCTTCATTTATTTTTTATAATAACTTAAGTAATATATATAATATAATCTAAGATACAAAAATTGTAGATTAAGTAGTCGTATAAAATTCAAACCTACTCTTACAAGTCTAATATTTCTTAAAATTCTATAAAAAAAAAATCCTATTGGATTTTACTTTATATTCCTAAAACTCGTCTCTATAGAGTTTTTAATATTATATGAACAAGTTTTTATAAGTTATATGGTTCAAATAAAATAAAAGAGTAGATAGAGTAGAAAATAGTTGAATAAAATTAAGATTATATTTATTAACTTATACATAAATAAAATTTGAAAATAAAATGTGTTATATAGTTTAAAACTTATATAGGACATACATAGTGTTAAGTTAAGAAAAAATAATTTTTATTAAATATATTATTTTTATCGGATCAAACTTTCTATCGAATATTTTATAATCTTAAAACCTAATATTAGATGATATAAAATACTATCTTATAAGATTTTTTTGTCAGATTAAGTAACCCTAGTATCCTACCCAACCCTCGTCCATAGATATAATATCGTTATTATTTATAGTGTGCAATGCACCCAAAGAGATTTTTAAAAATCTAAAAATGTGATTTTATCTCTCGAGACTTCAGAAAGTTGCATTAACCTCTTGAAATGGCTACGAAAAAAAGTCATACTTTTAAATGAACACTAAAGAATCAGGTTTTCCTTCTAGCGAGCTCTATTTTTTCGAGAGTAAAAATTAAAAAAAAATTGAAATAATTCATATATATTTATAAAGAAACCGGTGTCCGCCAAAATAGAAGGAAAGAGGCGCTATTGTAATAATATATAGTTAGTATAATATTATGTTACGGCCAAGATATTGATAGACAGATTAGGCTTTTATTACCAATATATTATTTTAATCGCCGAAAGATAATTTAAAAGTTAAATGTCTACTTCTGATGGTGCTGATATTAAAGGATGGTCAGGAGGACCTCAACCATCTGATTAATGACAGTTTTTCACGCTAAATTAGGTTAAGGTTGCCCACACCATGAGTGGATGTATGAACTAATGGATATATAAATGTACTTATTCACGTAAAGCTTATTTACTCCATGCTACGACGAAGTGTGTATTTATTAATTTTAATTATATCAATACATCATATATCTTGAGGAATAATGGATAATGATTAATAAAATTTTAATATATAAAAATATAAATTTTTTATAATTAATATATATTTAAAATCTAATACTTTAATTCCTGTTTCAAAAATAGATAATTTAGTATCTAACTGTATAAAGGCGGGCGCAGATCTATGAATAGGAGATGTTGTACGAGTATCTACAGGTCCTAAATCATCAATAGGCTCTCCAAGTACGTTGAAAATTCGTCCTAGAGTCGCTCCGCCGACTGGAACACTTAGAGGAGCTGCCGTATCATTCACTTCGATTCCTCTCATTAGACCATCTGTAGCACTCATAGCTACAGCTCTAACTCGATTATTTCCTAATAATTGTTGTACCTCACAGGTTACATTAATTTCTTGACCAAGAGTATCTCGACCTTTAACTACCAGAGCGTTATAAATATTAGGCATCTTGCCCGGGGGAAAAGCTACATCCAGTACCGAACCAATGATTTGAGCTATACGTCCCAGGTTTTTTTTTTTCAATACTGATTAAAATTGCGTTGCTGTGTCAGAAGAAGGATAGCTATACTGATTCGGTATACTCGAAAAACACCCTTGGTACAATATTGACGATCTTACAAGGATTGAACTTCAGTGAATCTCCATTTACTGATATCATCTTTTAGGGACTCTAATATTTATTTATTATTTATTAAAATAAGTATGGTGTCAGTAGTAGTACGTTATCTTATCTTAACAAATGACTTGAAAACATGACGCAAGGGTTATAATAATATAATAAGGAGATAATCTTGAAGTGTGAACCAATTGGACCTCGTAGTCGTAGTCGTAGTCGTGGCTCTTGCTTCGAACGAAAGATCAACTACCCATCTTTGCATCCCATCTGCTGCGTTACGTGGATTCCCACGAATTTGATTAACCCATCATGTGAGATAAAATCAATGCTTTTTGTATCTCAAAATATTAAACCCTTTTAATAATAATAAAATAAAATAAGCTGCCTTATTAAATAAGAAAATATCCGAATTTCAGCAGATTTATAAAGACAAGATACTCTAATTAGTATTTGCCGTTGTCCTTTTTATACTCAATATTTCTAAAAAATAAAAAAGTAGAAATACTGCACCCAGTTTCTCTTTACTTTATACCAGAAGGTCACTGACTTCGATGCTTGGCGACTAAATTGAAAAGCTAGATATTCCATTGGTATAATGGTAATTCGAAACTGGTAAGGATCTGCGATTTTTTTTTTGTATTTTGGCTCAAACAAAAGCCCCTTTCTTTTCTTACAAGGCTAATGTGTTCTTAATTTCGACATTTTAGTTTAGTTTTCAACAGATTGCTTGCGGGGAAGACGTAAATTTTGAGTCCCTTTAATTAAAAGAAGGATCGTTACTTGCTTATTTTGCAGAGAAGTTATCAAGATAAGATAAGATCAAAGTGTTCTTTTTTCCTTCGAAGAAAAGCACGTCTGGTTTCTTTGAGTTTCTCTTTCCTCGGTGAAAAAACATCGAGCATCTATCTTTGTTTCTTAAGGTAATTCAGGATGTCTCTTTTATGCAAAACAAGAGTGTTTGGTTCTTCAGCAATGAAGTTTAACATTGTTGGGTGTTGTTTTCAGGAATCTGGGGTAGACATGAGTCTTTTTTTCGGTCCAAGTCTTGGGCACATGGAGGGAGAGCTAAAAGTGGAATCTTCCATGGATACGAGCAGCTTTTGTCACAATCAGTTGCAGGAGCAACAGCAGCAGTCTAGTCTCACGCGTTATCGTTCTGCTCCGAGCTCTTTCTTTGAGAGTTTGATTAATGGCAATGACGAAGATCTTGAGCTTGGATGCGATGATTTTAATCACCTCCTTCGAGCTTCGAGCCCTGAAATGGACGCTGTGATTGCAAGAATGGTGCCTATTACAGATTCCAGCAGGGATCTTACTCTAGAAGGCAATGATGGAAGATCTGTAAAGGAGGAAGCGGGACTTCAACAGCATGATGGATTCTCGATGGATCAACGTAATGTTGGGAATTCGGTGCAAGCGAAAACGGCCCACGAAAACCGATCCAATTTGATAAGGCAGAGTAGCTCCCCTGCTGGATTTTGCTCCAACATTACTGTTGAAAATGGTAAATGCACATTAATCTTTATAGCAGTGTGTTTTGCTCTTTCATCTGAGAATAATTCTGTGGTTATTTGCTCGAATACTGTAGTCATTATGATTAAAAAAAGTTAGGTGGAAGCATTAGACTACGGACTGGTTTAGTTCTGCCTCTTGTTATTAGTATTTAATAAGCTGCAGCACAGCATAACTGAAACGTTTATAGTGTGCCAGATTGTGCTTCCTTTCCAACATTTCGTATAGGTTAAGAAAAGTTGTGCCGATAGTTTAAATGATCTAGAAATTTACAGAAATTGAAGGTCTTTTATTAGTGGAAAACATTTTTCAATATTTTGTTTTCCAATATTCTTTACGGAAAACTTTGTAATTGTCAAAGTTTAGCATAGTGATCTCAAGAAGATGTAGATGCTACTGTCTTTTTAGTTGCCAATGATGGTGAAAGACAAGTAGTGGCCGACCTTTAGCAATGAACTGGTGGTGGTTGAATATTATGGAAAATCATTCCTTTGAAAAAATAAATCGTTTTTCTCATTTTCCATAATTATTCTTCGTGATGGTTTATCCCACACTGGCTATTGGATACCACCTTTGCCTCTCTCATCACTCGTTGCTAAAAGTCGCCTTTAACCACGTCTTTGAGTTTACTAGATAATATTTGATGATTAAGACCTCTACTATAATAAAAGTTGGGAAGAAGTTAGAGAAACGTTTCTATGAAACAAACACACCAGTTTCTGCAGCTTGAATGCACGTGCTATTTGTCTTTGGAAATAATTCTTCCTGGAAACTATGAGAGTTTCATAGTTTTAGTTGCATGGCTTCAAAAATTTTGTCATACCAAAGGATCTCGTTTCCTAAATGTCATTAGGCTTTGCTGCTACAAAAGATGTAGCAAAATTTGGAGCTAGCACCGATGCAGGAGGAGGACCTACTCCATCAACTAGTAAAGTAAACGGTTGTCCGAGCTTTTCTTCTGGACAAATCTCAGGTTATAGCTTGGGGATTGCAGAGACTGTAAATGACAAAGCAGGAATAAGCATCCCCAGCAATCAACCGAGCGCATATAGCAATAGCAGCTGTGGTTTCTACATGCCTGACTTCCCAAATAAGCTTGAGAGGGGAACTTCATTCAGTGGATTAAAAAGAATTAGGGAAGACGTTGGAGAATTGCCTTCCAGCTTGAGCATGTCAAAACATCCGGTAGGGTCATTGCATCCTTTCATAATTGTGTTTTTTCATGCTTAATTTTGCATCTTTAGTGATTTAAGTTTCTACCATTATGGTGATACTACATGTTCCAATCTGCTTAGATACAAGAATTTGATTGGTTCATTTCTCCCAGAGCAATAGCAATGTTATGGGAGTCCGAAATACTGGTCTGACACACCATCTAAGTCTGCCCAAGAATTTTGGTGAGACAGCTTCCATGGAGATTTTGCGTTTCCAAGATTCTATTCCCTGTAAAATTAGAGCCAAAAGAGGTTGTGCCACCCATCCACGAAGTATCGCCGAGAGGGTAATTTTCATGAAAATCTCAATATTTCTTATTGTGATCATTTGATTTCGTTATTGTTCTTGCATCTCAGAGTCCACATATTGTTATAGAGGTGCGTATTTTACTAGGAAGATAGCCCTCCATTCCACAAGTGATAGTAATTGGCTTTACAATTTTTCAGATGAGAAGAGGCCGCATCAGTGAAAGAATGAAAAAATTGCAAGAGCTTTTCCCAAACATGGACAAGGTTGTTTAGACTAATAAGTTGATCTTTGCATGTATTCATTCTGGTAACATTCGTCAAACAGAAGCTTATTTCATGTTCTGCTTATGCAGCAAGCAAATACTGCTGATATGTTAGATCTGGCACTTGAATCCATTAAAGACCTTCAGAATCAGGTCAAGGTGCTATGAGAAATGCCCCTCTAAAATATTTCCCCTTGAAGACCCCCCCAACCGCTGTTGCCTTCCCTAACAAATCATTACTGTAAATGCAGATACTCAGCGAGAACAGGGCAAAATGTACATGTGCAAGCAAACAAAAAATAATGTGCAATCTCCTTCCGGATGATTGATCAGTTTGGGACAATTAACTTGATGGAACTCGAAATCAGGGCATGATCAAGATAGAGAACCGACTTTTTTCCTACATCAGGCCCATGGCAAGACTATAGGAGTCTCTTGTGGAAACAAATCCTGATTCGTTCTTATGAAGGAAATTTCATGTAAAATTTTCCACCCACTCGGTGATTTTAGAAAGGGGAAACTGATTGTTGGATTTCACATTGCCGAGAAATGTGCTGCATAAGGAATGACTATGATTTCCATGGAAGCAAAGACTAGGTGATGCTTGCATCTGGCAGTTTTTGTTGTCCCAAGACATTATTGTTAGTTGTGACAGAGGGTCCTGAGTTAGGGTGAAAAACATTAATTTGGTGTAACATATGAATTATGGTATGCAGTTGCATCCAACAAGAAGTTAATTATGATCTGTTTGGACACTGTAAGCTAATTTTCATGCTGGCAATTAGCTCATATTGTACCCTGCACCTAACTAGACGGCTCTCTCTTTTTCTAAATATGTGGCAACGCCAAATAATTTAGCATGTGGAAACATGGATGCGTTTATAGGTATTGGACATTTGAAATAATCTGAAAATAATTTCTTTTTTATTTTTCATATATATATATATATATATATATATTTTCCCCGTCTTTTGCAAATGTTGCATTTAGTATGGTTTGGATGGAAGCTTTAGGATTCTAAACTACTTGATTGGAGTTGCAACTGAAGTCATCAAGATGGTAATAGATTCATGTCGGCCTGATTTTTCTATTATAGGAAAATATAACCACCTATTAAACTAATAAACACTTTTGGCTATTAATTGTAAACTTTTAACTTTTAGGGCCAATATTTTCACCATCAACCATAGTGGCATCCAAAAGAAATGATACTAAAGGTATTTAATATTATTTTACAAAATATAGTTTAGTCATTAGAAGAAGTAGATGTTATTGAGATTTAATAACGTAAAGGATAAATAAATATATTTTTATGTAAATTTTATATATTTAATTTTATAAAAAAGTATATATGCATCCGTACTTTCTTAAAACAAAAACAACAACAAAAATGGTAAGAAAAAGAAAAGGAAAAAGAAAAAACACAAAAGCAGCTTGAATTAGGATTTTCGTTTTATATGAATTTTAAATCGAAAACTCAAAATGCGTCTGCTTTGAGATGCTTGAGCCGACCTGGCTTTTCCATCAAACATATGATTCTTAATAAAATTTCTTAATAATTTTCCTCACCAGTTATTATCTAAAAAATTAAAATTAAAAGAAAGAAAGTAAACAAAAGTAGATGGTATAATGGTAAATAGACATGTTATTAATGCACAGTGTAGCGTTGTGTTGGGTTGTGTAAAGGAATGAAATGAAAGCCTGCAAAGGCACAAAAGACGTTGGCTCCCACTTCCTCCACTTCGTGTTCGTATCGCCTCTCGTAGAAGCCAATAAAAATCTTGAAAAAGTGTTGGGTTTCTTTGAGCATGTCAAACTCCGACCCCAAGTCCTCTCTTTTCAATTCCACTCTTTTTTACCCCAACAAGCCCTAACAAGTAACAGAAGCTCTCTTCTTCCTCTCTTGTTGTCTTCCTCCATCTTGCGGTGGAGTTTCTCGATCGGGGACAACTTGCACCGCAAGTGAGAAAGAAGAAGGGAAAATGTCGAACTTATACGCTGATTACAACCAAAAGATAGACTACGTATTCAAGGTGGTTCTGATCGGAGACTCCGCCGTGGGTAAGTCGCAGCTTTTGAGCCGTTTCGCCAGAGATGAGTTCAGTTTAGACTCCAAAGCCACCATCGGTGTTGAATTCCAGACCAAAACCCTCCATATCGATCACTCCACCGTCAAGGCCCAGATTTGGGATACTGCCGGACAAGAGAGGTTCCTTCTTACTTCTTCATCTTCTTCTTTTCTTTTCTCATTTAGGGTGTGTTTGTTTAGCGGAAAAAGTTTCTTAGTCTTTTCCCATCATTTGTTGCAATCAAAATTTTTGCCATTATGAGATATTGGATAGCCAGACTTCGGTCTGAGTGGTTAACAATCACGGAAGATAACAACGATCGATAAGCCTTGTTTTCCATATCAGCCGTTACCAACCACTATCAGCTGCTGCCGCCGCCGCCGCCGCTAATATCTCCAAATTATTACGATTCGATTCAAAACTTTTGATCAATTCACATGTAGAAAAAAAGGTCTGAACATACATAAATACATGCATACATGATTTGATTGCTTGAATAAAAAAATGGTTTCAGATACAGAGCAGTGACGAGCGCGTACTACAGAGGAGCTCTTGGTGCAATGCTGGTTTACGACATTACAAAAAGGCAGTCCTTTGATCACGTGGCAAGGTGGCTTGAAGAGCTGCGGGGTCATGCGGATAAGAACATTGTGATCATGCTTGTAGGTAACAAGACTGATCTAGAAAGCCTTCGTGCTGTGCCTACAGAGGATGCCGTAGAGTTTGCGCAAGCCGAGAACCTTTTCTTTATGGAAACATCAGCCCTTGAGGCTACTAATGTTGAATCTGCTTTCCTTACTGTTTTGACTGAGATTTATCGTATCATTAGCAAGAAGTCCCTTGTAGCCAATGAAGAAACCGAGTCTGGGGGAAGCTCTTCCCTTCTTAAGGGAACTAATATTGTTGTTCCTGGAGCAGAACCTGAACCTCATCAGCAATCTAGAAAATACAGTTGTTGTACTTCTTCATGAGACTCTGCTTTCTCTTCCATTATTGCAAACCCGGGTTTGTCGACTCAGGTTCTTTTCATGTTTCATATAGAGTTTTTCAACCTCTGTAATTGTTGCTTTATGTTTTAACATACATATGTGGATGCTGCAAGGCTGCATTTTGTTTCATGAAAGAACAATATAGGAACCATTTCTTCTTCTGATACTTGTTGATTGTCAATTTCATAATCATACTGCTAATATAAAGTTTTGATCTTGTACTTTAGTTGGTTTTAAGCTTTTCATTCTCCATTCAACTTCTTTTGATTATGCACGCAAATTTTCATTGCTTTCTGATGATGGTTGCCTTAATGATATGAATATATCAACTGAGTGTGGATGGTATGCATTTCAGTCAGGAGTGAACTATTTTCTTTGTAGACCAGGGATGGAGAGCATGCTTACTTGCTTTAATGTCAAAAGACTCCCTACAGGCTATCGTATATTTGCAGTTTCAACTTTCACACCCCAATTTTCAGCTGTTGATGATGCTTGCTTCTTATTTTTAAAGCGGATTGGGAAAAGAAAGATTGCTTCTCTTCAGCTAGACTAGCTAACAATGTTAATTTTATTAATTATAAGGAAGGCATCATCCTAATGGAACTGTGCGTATCTGCATCAGATTTTTTAGGAAATGTATCTGCATCAGGCTTAACGTCCTCAGGCCTACATCCCACAATTTTGGATTTCTGTACTTGATTCTGCTATTCTGAAAATGTTCATATTGCCTCAGGATTTGGGGACCAAGTGATGCTTGAATTGCTACTTCCCTGTCCCGGTGATTTCTTTTATGTTTTCTTGAGGGAGTTTACTTCTGCGATTGATCAATTCATGTGTGAATTTCTAGAGAATCATGGAAAAGTACTGCACAGATAGCTTTCTTTCTATCATTCTTTTTTCCTTTTATTTACCAGCATATCATCAGCATGAACTAAACATAATTGGGTCGTGTCTAGACATGAAATAAGTTGATAAGCTAGTCGGCCAATGCACACATCTGACTATTTGAGGCATTTGGATTGGTATTAGCTTTTATATTATCGAGAATGGGTCAGAACCTAGCAAAATGTTATGGCATAATTAGCTCCTTTGCATGTGAAAAGACTACTAGGATCATCGTAGGCATAAGTATAAGCCATTGGGCAAGAAGTCTTGAACAGCTTTGAGTAATATGTTGGTCTGCATGTTTGCGGAGAACCATATGCACCAGTGCAGCAATATTGAGGGTCATTGAAAGCCAGGCAAGCGCTTTTGCAAGCCACAACCTGCCTGTTTCTCGTGACTTGCAAGCTTGTAGGGCAATGAAGGTTCAAGTCGGAAGCACAGCTCGTTGTGGTACATTGACTGTTACCACCAGAAGGCGTTATGGAGACTGGCATGTTGTAACCATCAACTAGACTGAGATCGTAGAAATCAAGTGGATTATTTAGAGTAAATTCAGCAAGCGTTGCTGGGGGCACACCACCTGCCCCTGCACATTTTAGCATGCCACCACAATCACCAGTAATGCAAGTTCCTTTACCTGACTGATCAAAGGTGCACCCATTTCGTCCCCAAATGCGACCTGACCACCCATCAGGTGCTTGTATATCCATAGCTTGGCCAGGTCTCAGTTCAACTCCACCATCCATTAAATGAGGTTTTCCAGCGTTTGCAAGGATCCCAGGCCATATTGTCTCCCGGCACCTGTTTTGGAGTGTGAAAACTGCTGCTGCTGCATCAGCACCTGAAATGTGCAACAAAAGATGTAAGAACTGTCATGCGTTTCTGTTTGGAATTATGAAGCAGCAACATGAGACGGATGGAAGTTGTTTTAGACCTAAGAGATAGCAAAGCAAAAGAAGGCAAGGATAAGGTAGTGCCATGGAAACAATGTAATTGGAGAAAGGAAACAGCAGGTTCAAACTTTGGCTGGATTGCAAGATAGACTATGCCGCAGTGATAGAGAGCAATATAAAGGGTTGAAGGAAGTACATGAACTTATGCATTGAACGCGGGGGAAGTTGGAAGACAATAAACGTGACCCCACCGAAAGAGCATGGGGTTTGTTGGAAACAATTTTGACAATATCTGCATGTACCGAAGTATGTATGGCGAAAGATGGACAGAATAAATGCATCCTCAAATGTGTGTTTGGATAAAAGGAAATTAAAAGCGCCTATTGATAAAGCATGGGGGTTGGTTGACATAATTTTACCAGATTTAATATGAATCGTGCTTTCCGGTGCCATTTCATGGCTAGCATGAGATAACCTGCAAGAATAAGCCATTATGCCTTGATGAGAAGTAAAAGGTGGGTGGATCCTGGATGATATATCTTTAGCAATTCCGTTCGTACCAATGAAACAGATTACACTTTTATCGCTAACAATTCCTCCCTCTTCTAGGGGCAAGCAGGTAGTTCTATCAGAATTTAGAAACTTCCCTTTCCTATATGGTTAGGTAGATTGTTGATGGATATTAAAAATTATAAGAGAAGTTATGGTTTTAATTTTTCAGAATCTTCTCCTGTAGGAAGAGTACAAGGTACAATACCTCCATACCTATACCTACTTGAAACCTATACTTTTGGAATGAGGGAAAGAATATGGGAGGAAAGGATATAGAGTCAATTCCTTCCAATGTATTTGGGTAACAGAGAAAAGAAAAATGAAAGGAATGCTAATTATCATTATTAAAGACAAGTTATAATATAAATTACCAATATACCTATAAAAAATTAAGTAAAAAAGAGGGATGGATTCGTAATCATCAAAATTTTCCCTCATTTCTCTCTACTTTGCAATATGTTTGAAAAGACAGAAAGAATTAAAAAAGAAAGAAAGTGCAAGGAAAGAATTAAAAAGAAGATAGAGTGGAAAAGGAAAAAAAAAAGTTCTTGTTTGATTAGTGAAGGAATAAAAATGGAGGGAAAATTAGTAATAGAATATTTTATTTTATTAAAATGTCAAAAAAATCCGTCTAACTTTGAGATGAATTCTTATCATAAAGATAATCAAATCATTTTCCTCTCAAAAGAAACAATTCCCTTTCAAATTCTTTCTTTCACATTCCCTTCCTTTATCGAGCAATAAAAAATACTTTGAAATTCTAACCTTTTCTCTCCTCCTTATTCCTTCTTTAGTTTGCGGAGGAGAGAGAATGGAAACAATTTCCCCCATGGTCCTTCCCCTTTATGCTCCCCTCTAAATCAAATGGTGTATTGCGATATTTTTTCCATTTTCCTTTTCTCCACATTCTTTGCATCCATTTCTTTTATTTATACCAAAAATAACGTAAAGTACATAAGATATAGGTTGTAAGTACTCCTACCACCTATAAAAGTTTTTAATTGATAATATTAAACATATCAAAATATAATATTTTAACTCAATAATATGCAAAGTGGTTTGAAGTTTAATTTATTTTATCATATAATTTGTTCCATAAGTTATTTTTATATTTATTAGGACAAAAAACAATTGTGTATTTGGTACTCTTATTTATTTTAAATAAGTGGACAGATATTACAATATATTACAATTTTATTAAAGCATTCTATGATTATTATATTAAAATTATATTATCAAGTTTATGATGTATACCTTTATAAGAAATATATAATTAAATAGTATTACTAATAGTGATGGATAGACTAAAACAAATACATGGAAAAATTAACAGGTTGCAAGACAACTTAACTCAAAAATTCCATAAAATAAAAATGTGGTAAGAAATTCACAAGTTTTAAAGTATCATATAGGATAAAGATTTCAAGGTGGTTCTTGTTGTTACAGGATAGGTTTGAATTCCAAAATTTATAAACCTATATATAGATTATTAACAAAGCCTTACATTCTACATATCTCATACCAACTCACCTATACTTATTATAGATCAATTATTATATATAAATAAACTCTTTGACGAACAAGCTAATCAAATTAATTAAGATTGGATCAAAAAATAGGATGTGATCCATTGGAAAAGGTGCCTATAGATATCTACATGTTTAATTATGATTAGTAGGGACATAATTGACACAGCAATATGAAGACAACAAATATCCACCTACATGACATGATATTTTGTATTTATAATGTTAGTACCACAACTCATTTATCTAAAAATTCAAGAATTTGTATTATTTGTTCAATAAACAAGTAAAATAGAAAAAAATTCAGAAAATACTTTAAATGAGTTATAAAAAGGTATCATGTCTGGTTTTTAAATGGGGATGAGCAAATATAGAGTTAGTAAGATATGAGATTCTACTCATATCCTACCATGTAAAATATATGTTCCCAAATTTTAAAACTAAAATATGTTCTATAGCATCTTATAATCATCTTAGAACTTATACCTTGTAAAACCTATAAATTTTACCTTTTTTCTTATAAATTTTAGATTTATGTAATATAAAAAAATAATCTGTATTTAATATTATAAATTCTTTGTATGCAAAACTTATGAAACATATAGTAAAATCTACAAAACTAAAAAAAAAATAAAATAAAAGTATTATTTATTCCTTCATTATTTAATGTTTATGTGATTACTACTTAGTAAATGAGAAATAACAAAGAGAAAGAAGTTGAAGAGGAAAATGGAGAAAGATGAGGGAAAACAATGGAAAACGTAAAAGAGTGAGAGGCAATATTTTGTTTAGCCATGTATGGTTATTAACTTGTGGTCTTGGACTCTGTTTTTTTTTTTATTTTCCTTTTTACTAAAACATTTGCTAGTTGAAAAATATAACATTGCCATTTATTATTCATCTATTAAAATTAGTTAATAATTTTTTATAAGCAAGATATAAGGCACTTTGAACCTATACCTTTTATACCTTGTAAGGTGGGTATAAGATGAGAAGACCACATATCTGTACCTATCATGTGAGAGCGAATTTTAAAATATTTATGCACAAAATTACCATGCAACTCTTAATATCCACTTAGAACCCATTAATTTAGTGAAATAAGGGTAGATACTCTATATGATAAGATTACCTACTCAAAAGCATTACGTCTATTTACTATTTAGTATTCTCAACATTATAGATCATCCACTAACTTAATTTAGAACCTCTTTGATTTTGAAGATTTTAAGGGAAAAAAAAAACTTTTTTGGTGCTTGTACAAAAGAAAAACACACCTAAGAGTGCGTTCCTCAAAAAACACTCTTAAAAAAGGGCGAGAGAAAAACTTATTATGTATATAGGGCAGCAAAAGTGCATTTCTAAAGAGCAGTGAAAGTACAATTCTAAAAGGCACTTTATATTCTTTTAGTTTTTAAGAAGAGGGTACCTTTCAGATAGGCACCTTCTTCATATTTTAGAAAATAAAAAGGTACCTTCCTTAAGCAAGAGGAAGCCATCTTTCAGAAAAGCATCTCCTTTAAAAAAAAAATGTAAAAAAGGTGCTCCAAAAAGGCATCTTCCTTATGTATATGAAAGTAAAAGCGCCTTTTAGAAAGGGACCTTTACTACACCTAAAATAGAAACCTCCTCCTACAATCAGATATCATTTGAGAACCCAAAAAAATCACATCCCCTATCTTTTTCTCTTAGCCAAATGATGCTAGTTCCTCTACTCCAACACAATCGAATTGGTTTTTTTTTTTTAAGCAGAATCTTTGGTAGAAATCAAACATAAATGCCTCCTTTACTCCCCCATGAATTTTTTACATGAATCTTGAAAAATTAAACAAATTGTACAAAATCTACCCTAGGTATTCATATGTTTGTACTGATGTGTTTTGCTCGTTTAGATGTTTTTGTGTATGAATGTCACTATTATAACACGTAGTTACACGTTATGTTGGTAAAATATACATTAGCACATACTATAGTCGTAGTGTATTTTAAATTTGAGTGTATTGCACTTTGTACTTTAATTATTTGATAAAATGCCTATTAAGAAATTGTTTGGTTAAGGTTATGAGTAATGGCATGCGATTGAAATGCATGGTGCACATCAATAGGTGTAACAAGCCTTTTGAGGTTGAAATAGGTAGGCAATAGGACAAAGAGAGGTGGACATGTACAAACAATCAACTTCAAGACTCATGTGTACACCTACAATAAATGGTAGATATACAAGATCCCTTCATCATATGCAATTGATGCAGCTGGATGACAACGGGCGGATGTTATGTCATCAATTGGGGATTAGTATAAATCTATCCATCAAGCACATTATTATAGAGCATACTTCTTCTTGATTGATGATGAGTTGAGGTGGCCTATAATTCTACACATTTAAAAAGTCCATCATAATCCATGGCTCAAGCATAAAAAGGGTAAGCCCTAAAAAAAGTGGTTCCACGTGGAGATAGACATTAGAAAATGTCTAGAAAAAACATCTTGTACCTTATGCAGAAGAAAGGGATATAATAGAAGAACATGTCCGCAAAGGAATCAATAGGGTAATTGATCGTGTGAACAAAAAAGTGATATGTTTGTACTATTGTTTACTTCATATTAATATGAAAATTTTTTCTTACACAATAACAACTTCTTACTATATTTTATTTCCTTTTATAAGCTAGATGGAGTTGGAACTTATGAATGAATCAATTCCAACTGGACAGGATAAGTACACGTTACAACGAGTTTGAGCAAGACATGTAAGCCCACTAACTGATCAATTTTCTTATGACTCTACACATATACACGCATTAGGAGTTGCTAACGTCTAATTGTTATTCCTTTTGCAACCTATAGAGGCACTTGTCGTGCAAGGTCATAAGTGGGAACTTAGACGCGATCAAGATGTGGATGAGATCTTATTAGACCCTCACATGGGGCCCTACTTGGAGGAGGCTAGGTTCACAAGGCTAAGTTATTTCCCCTACATCCAACTAGACCGTCATTTGATCACTACACTCATAAAGTAATGGAGACAAAAGATTTACACATTCCACATGTCTCATAAGAAACTCACCCTAACCCTCCAAGATGTAGAGGTATAGTATAGTCTCCGATTAATGACATAGTGGTGACTAGAAGCACATACAACACATGGCTTGAGATCTCCATAAGATATCTCGGTATCGTACCTAAGGGTAGGGAAGGTAGGGGAGGACGTATTAAGCTTAGTTAGCTAGTTAAGCATTTTCGGTTGATGAAGAGAAGGTCGGGAAACATACGAAAGCCTACATTTTGTAAATTCTAGAAGGACATGTATTTGCAAAAAAATCACGGAACCTTGTTCATCTTGTGTTCTTACCACTATTAGAGAAATTCAACCAACTAGGCAGTATAGTTGGGGGTTAGCATGTCTTACATGGTTGTACTGATAGCTATGCCTAACATCTAAGGATACAGCTCATGAGATGGGAGGGACAACAATCCTCCTTCAGGTGTGGGCCTAGGATCATTTCCCACATATTGCCACCTTAAAGGCATAGGATGGTTGTGAACAATACAAGGCCTCAACAACCAAGTGGAGCATAAAGCAAGATATGACACAGCACCCCACCTACATTGTCAAGGCCTATCAAGACACCTTTAACTGACAAAGTCTGGAGCAAGTATGCATTATGTACACGACTTCCAATTTTGCATTTGATATCTATTGTACAAAAACTAACGTTGCAAACATGAATTTGCAAGTCATCTAGTAGCCTTATACTGATGATCTCTTGCAAATCATCCTTCAATACTCTAACCATAGGAGAGACATCTAGATAACTTAGGTGCCATTAATTTGCTTCCATATTGTTGAGTAACATCATATAGAGCATGTGGCTCACTAATTTGGGGGGTTGCAAAAGGTTTCACCATCTTGTGATACAAATAAGGCAGAGATGTTACATTATATTAACTAACGAGGTCGTACGGATGTAGATTGGGTTAACCACCATTCAAGGTACATTGGTATACGGAATGACAAATATGCCTATGTCTTACAAATATGAGCATGGCTATAAGCAATGATATTAGGCATTATATGCTGTTATATCAGTCGTAATGGAGCTTTGCTTGGGGGATTGGTAAGTAAATTATTGTAACTTACTATTCACTTTAAATACCTTACAAACATTTACATTTATCCTACTTAATCTTGCAAGTTGAGGAGTTCCAGCAAATCCGAATATCTATGGACTAAGCCAACTACTATACTACTTAAGCCCATGTTGAGCAGGTTATGCAACTGTTGCAAGACCATACTCAAATTACATTGTACCGATTGCATTTGGCTAAGGCACAAGTGTAAGAGGAGAATGACTTAGATGAGTCAAATTACGACCCTTCATATCTACCTAGACGAGGTAAACACACAAAGATGAGGGGAGTTAGACAATAGCAGCAAATGGGCTGGCCAAATGATGGCACCAAAAGGCCATCTAATGCCCCAACATCTTTCGACTATCCGGATGTAAGGAGCATGTCGAGCCCTTCATTAAGCTCCTTCCAAACTCTACTTATAGAGATTCAGCATGATCCTCCCTTCATATCATCAACCTCACATAAGAGAGGGAAGATGTATATGAGTTCCCAAGGTAAGAGTTCTTCCCAGGTTCTTGCAACAAATCCTCTTCAATTCTTCAAGCCACCCTGAGAGCAAATACCAACACAAGAGTCATATGGTCCAACCATTGGAGAGAAGGGTAAGTCCATTTAAGGTTTAGCTTCTAAAGTAGCTCATGTTTTCACTAAGATTAGGAAAAGAAGAGATTAGTTGTATTCATTTTTTTTATTTTGTATGAACAACTGAACTAGGCATTTCTATTAATGTGCATTTTAATATAAGTAAGCTTGTTCATATTTGATTGTGCATTCTGAGTTATCTTACACTTAATTGTTTGATTGTCATGTTTGGATTTGGAGATATGGGCCGTAAATACATAGAGAAATGTTGAATTGAAGATGTGTAGTGAACTTTAAAGTTGGCAATTTGAGTTTGAGGTGGGATGTCATATTTTGTATTGAATTCATTTTCATTTGACTCAAAATTTATAATGTTCGGCTAAAATGTAATATTTGCTAAACTTATTGATTGTTGTACTGCAAATTTTTACAAAGAAGGCATAACTTTAGAAGAGCACTTTTTTTCGTATTTTAGATTATTAAAAAGGCCGCCCTTCTGAAAAAACACCTTTTTCTTACTTAAAGAAGACACTTTTCAAAAAGGGTTCTTTTTCTATTTCTTAAAATATAAAAAAAGCATTTATATACGAAAAAGATGCCTATCTGAAAATCGTCATCTCCTTAAAAACTAGAAATATCTTTCAGAAAAAGCACATTCACTGTCTCATACACGTAATAAGTTTTCCCTTGCCTATTTTTTGGGTGTGTTCCTCTTCTACAAAATAATGAGCTTGTCTTTCTAATGAAAACATAACTTGTGTTTCATTACCATGTGAATTAATTTTTCCAGGTGAAATGCTCCATAGTCATGCAAATGGACATACAGCTTTTTCTTTCCTCCGTTTTTCAGCTTGTTCGTGCAGGTCATCTCCAAGGTTTTTTTTTTTCCTCCCATATTGTTCGATTCTGCAGTTCGGAAATTCTATTTATTTGATGTGGAGTTGCTCGTCGTTAGATTGTACAGAATCGTTACTGTTTTGTGTGTGTATGAATGGAACTAGGATTATGGTATTGTTTAATTATTATACTTTTATGGCATAAATTCCTTAATCCATTGGTTGGTTTGCATATTAGTACAAATTCCTTAGTCGATTGTTTGGTTTGCATATAAGCTAAAGCTATTAAATAAACAAAAACCTTCAAATACTGAAAAAAAGTTAAAAAATTTGTGTCATATATTTGTATATAGTACAAAAACGTACTTTATATAGTATAAAATAAATAAATCTTTAAAAGTTTAAAAATAACCTTAGACCAATTTCGAAAATCATAATATTGAATTCTATTGTAATTTATAATATGAATAATTTATTTTTTTAATTTTTAAAATCTTTTTAATTATTAAAATCTATATTTAATACTATACATATCAAATATTGTACACATACCATATATGATACAAAAGATTTGTATTATCTTATTCTTCTAACAAAAATGCTGGTTCTATATTTATTGGAGAAATATGTGATGTGTTTTGCTTCCAATAAGAGTTAATTGATAGGAAACATATTGATTTTCTTCTTCTTTTTTTCCTTTTCTTTTTTGATTTTCTATTTTTTATTATATATTTTTAATTAAACTTATTTAATAATATTATTTTATTGTATTGCCTATCTTTTTGGTATCTTATTTTCATTGAATATAAGATTCAAATAAATACCACATAAAAAAAAAAAAAAAAAAAAAATTCTTAAGCTTTTGTCTCTCTCCTCTTGTTTCAATTGTGCATAAAAATTCTTGGTTGCTGTATGATGATGGTTACCTTAGTGACATTAGTATGTTAGTTGGGTGTGGATCTCAGAGAGGGAGGGATCTATTTTTACAGCAGCCTGAGGATCAACAAGATACCGACTTGCTTCATTGTCAAAAGACCTCCCACTGGCCACCCTATATTTGCAGTTTCAATTTTAACAACCCAATTTTCAGCTGTTGAAGATGCTCAGTTCTTATTGTCAAAGTGGATTGAGGGAAAAAAAAAAAAAAAAAACTAGCTGCGGTGTTAATTTTAAGCTCCTGTTTTGATTTAGGTTGAGACGCGCATGGAAAAATTATTAATTACAAAGAACGTATAACTCTAAATGGAACTGTGATCATCTGCATCAGACTTAACGCAATATCGGGCTTGCATTCCATAGTTTGGAACTCTATGTTTGATTTTGCTCTTCTGAATATACTCAAGCCCTTATCAATATACTGCCTAAGAATTTGGGGACAAAGTATTGGTTGAATAGCTAATTCCCCACCGGATGATTTCTTTTTCATGTTTTCTTGAGGGAGTTCACTTCTACGAGTGATTGATCATTGATTCATGTATGGATTTCAAGAAAATTATGAAGAAGTACTGCACAGACAGCTTTCTTTCTAATATTTTCTTTCCCATTTATTATTAGCATAATACGGTGCCCCAGGAAGCACATGTAATTGGATCATGTCTAGAGATGGGATATGTTGATAAGCTGGCTCCCAAATGGCATGCCTCTTTTGTACGCATGGTTGGAGACAAAAGTAATAGGCAATCTAAACATCTGAATATTCGGGGCACTTTGGATTGGTATTTTCAGCCTGCGAATGAGTCAGAACTCAGCAAAATGCTACTGAATAATTAGCTCCTTTGCACGGGAAAAGACCGGTAGCATCATCATAGGCATAAGAATAAGCCGTTGGAAAAGAATTCTTGAACAGCTCTGTGTAATTTGTTGTTTGGCAGGTTTGTGGAGAATCATATGCGCCAGTGAAGCAATATTGAGGGTAATTGAAAGCCAGGGAAGCGCTTTTGCTAGCCACAACCTGTCCGTTCCTTGTAATCTGCAAGCTTGATGGGCAATGGAGGTTCAAGTCGGAAACACATGATACGATTGTACATTGAGTAGGTCCAGCAGAAGGCGTTATGGAGACTGGCATGTTGCAACCATTAACAAGACTGAGATCACAAAGATCAATTGCACTGTTGAGAGTAATTCAGCAAGAGTTACTGGGGGCACCCCACCTGCCCCTGCACATTTTAGCACACCACCCCCTATCGCTTGTGATGCAAGTTCCTCTACCTGACTGATCAAAAAGCTGCATCCACGTCACCCCCAAATGCCACCTGACCACTCATCGGGTGCTTGTATATCAATAGCCTGGCCGGGTGTCAGTCCAAGTCCCACCATCCATTCAATGAGCTTTTCCAGCTACCGTGAGGATTCCAGGCCATATTGTCTCTTGGCACCTGTTTTGCAGTGTGAAGACTGATAAATCAGCACCTGAAACGTGCAAAACAGAAGATGTAAGAACCCCCGTCGCATCTTTCTGTTAGGAATCGTGAAGCAGCAGAATAAGATATATGGAATTTGATCTATACCTAAGAAAAAGCAAAGCAGAAGAAGGCAAGCATGGAAACAACGTACTTGGAGGAAGGTAATAGCAGATTCATCTATTCACGAGACATACTTTTCCGTGGCGATAGCGAGCGATATATGAAGGGCTCAAGTAAGTAGATGAACGTATGCATGTAAAGGATCCGGGTGGCTTGTTTTGACAATATGAAAGCATGTACCAAAAGTATGTATGGGGGGGGGGGGGGGGGGGGGGATGGAAGCTGGAAAGAGTAAATGCAGCCTCAAATGTGCGTGTGAATAAAAGAAAATAAAGGGAGGCCATTGAAAGGGAATTGAGATTGTTTGACATAATTTAAATAGATTAGTATAAATTGTGCCAGAAATTCTGATCGGATCCACGAGGAATAACTAGGATTAAGAGGAAAACTGCTGGGAGTGGCGACATTATGCCTTGATGAGGAATGAAAAATTGAGCATGATCTCAATGACGCTACACCTAATAAATATTGATGAGGTTAGCACCGCCTGACGTTTTATGTTTATAACCTCATGGTTCAAATAACACGATGAGCTTAGTACTTGATCCGTATTATTTATAGGTATAATCTAGTGAGGATTTTTATCTTTATTTCTTAACAAACCCCAAAAGTTAAAAATGTTTTTGATGAATTATATTGGAACATTGGTCACTATAAGATTTTATTGACAAAAAAAAAAAAATTAGGTTCAAACTAGCCCAATTAGAAAGGATAAACAAAGTTAGTGGACTTCAGTGTAAGGCTAATAAGAATTAGTATCTCGAAATTATTAATATGAAATTCTTAATTTCAAATTCGAACAAAAATTTAAAAATATAACACTTCCTTCCTTATCAAAACTGTAAAAGAAGATTAGAATAATATATATGAATAACAATGAGACTAATAAAATGGGTCCTATTCTTTCGAAATGCATGTTGCATGCTTTTAATACAAAATAATTTCAACCTTTTAATACTTCCTAGGAATGCAATGTTGTATATATAAATGCAAGAGTTTGACTGAAGTAGTCACATACATACTACATGAATGACACGCTAAACTTGATTTCAAAGAAATGCTACAAGCATAACACCTAAAAGGATAATCAGGTAAGAACAAGGTAGAACAGAAAGACAAACGATACTAGTATCTCAAATACACAAGTAATAGACAAGGCAACCTTAGAAAATATTAAGTGTTCATCTTACAGTTTAAGCGAGTATTATCAATTATTTACTTGAATTACTCATTTGGTCTTAGAGAGCTAGTATTATCAATTATTTACTTGAATTACTTATTTGGTCTTAGAGAGCTGAGTTCTTGCAAAGCAATATCATTTCTCTATTATCTCTAAGAGTTTCAAATGAGGAGGAAAGACTAGATATTTATAGACTTTTAGATAAAATAGCATCTATCCAATCATCTAGGTAATCAATAAATTAGATAAAACTTACTCAATCCATAGTTATCTAAAAAATAAGCTAGCACATGGCCCTAAAGTCAATAACTTTTCTCATAAGTACATTAGCCTACTTGTGAAAGGTTAAAGAAGGACGAACCGATCCAACGATCCCTATTTCAAGCCTACCAAATCTCCCTAAATCATCCTGAATATAAACTAAACTTTTTAATATAAGCCCAAAATATAAGCTAAGTAACCATGGAATCAAACTTAGTATACAAAATTTAAGGCGATCGATTAAAAGATCCAATCAAACCTAAATTATAAAGTAAAGCTATAAATATTAATATAAATGAGCTCATAAGTTTGAATTTAAGAAAATAAGTAATAAAATAAGAAAATATAAATTTTTCAAATTTTAAGTATATTACTTATTATTTATAAAAAATGCATAAAATATATTTCAATAACTAATAAATCGCTTATGTATACTAAAAATTATAGAATGACCTAAATAATATTTAGGAGTATTTACTTGTACCCCACATGTATTTACATATAGGTAGAAATATGCAAAATTACTTAAATTGCCCGAAAATTGTTAGAAAATTGCTAAATAATTAAAGAAAATTATAAAAAAATTAAGGAAAAATTAGAAGAAAAATCAAGGAGATTGGAAATGATCCAGATCAAGCTATAATAGCGAGGGGGGAAGAAGAGAAAATTTGACCAATTAAATTCAAGCACATGAAAAGCAAAAGTAGAAGAGATATGAGCCTTGTCTTATCCTAATTAATATACTATAATTACTTTAAGGCCCTATAAATAGCAAGAAAATTTTTAGAGCTCATTTGGTCAGTCGGAAGCAAAAAAAAATTGAGAGAACCGAAATTGAGAAGGAAATTAAGGTTTTAGAATTTTTTTTTTTTTCCATATCTATGTAATTAGAGAAAGTAGGCCAAACCCATACATCACCACCACCTGAAACCAAACCACTACCACCACCCTAGCATAAACCAACTGCCTAAACTAGCCAATACACCTAAACCGATGTTGGAAGCCCAAAAGCTCGCGAACCGAGTGAATCTCAAATCTCCTCTGATTTTGAAAATTTCCTTAAAATTATTAATTATACCCGGAAAATTATAAAATTTATTATTATGATGTTTTATTGTATGTAGATTTAGGGGGAAATAGTGATTAAGTGTAACTAAGTCTGTAAATATAGGATTCTTAAAAATTGGATAAAACCGAACATGTTTAAAATTAAAAATAAATAGGCTTAGGAGTGTAGTTTGGAGCTCAATTTTTTTTTTTTTTTGTAGAATACTTAAGTTCTGTAGAACAATGCTATAAAGCCATTTTTTTAAGATTAATTTTTGAAAATTTTAAGTAATTTTTTAGCCCTAAAATGATGAGAAAATAGGAAATTTTGGCTTAATTAAGTGATTAAATGATTCATTACTGACTTAGAGGGTAATTAGATATTTAAGGATGTTAATCTCTGATGTGGAAACCTAATCATAACATTTGCAATGTTAATTGTAATTAATATGAGAATAATGTGGTAATTGTAGAAAATTTAGTAATTTGTGAAGTTGAGATTTTAATAAATATGAAATAATAGGTTAAATTGGATAATATAATAATAATATCAATACAAAATAAATCTGTTACAAAAATTAATTTTAGGTAATTGGATCAAAAATGTAAGATTTTCTTACATCGGGAGTAAAATCCGATACCTTAATTAGGATTAAAGTGTGCCGAATAAGTTAAAATGCTAAATTAGACCTAATATGATATTAGAATACTCGAGCTTAATGTGATTAATTTCACATTAAGATTCAAGCATATTTACGATTCCTCGTAGTCAAAAACAATTTAGAACCAAAACTGAAATCTAATTTAAAAACCAAACCTTGAGCTAATGTAAAATGAATCATTATTAAATAATAAGTATATATGGAGAAGTGAGTTAAATCAAAATTTAGAATATATATCATCAAAGTATAAGTACTAAAAAGATGTATTTGTATTAAAGGAAACGTGAAGGGCAATTAACCTTTAATTGAGTGATTCGGTGACCGAGAATTCCAGGTAAGTTGGATTTATTACTTTACTATATTTGGAGTACTATTTTAGGATACTCAGAGACTTAGGATTGTGTATGATTGTGATTATTAGTTTTATACATGTACTTACATATCTAAGTTCGTATTGGAATTTATGTTGTGATTGATGACTGTTATGACTGGATTAGTGTAAAATTTTCTAAACACCCTAAATTGAACCTAATCTTAATCGATCCTAATACGCTAAATTGTCATGCATTGCAACCCTTTATAAGATCATTAAGATTCTCCAACCAAACACCAATACCTTAGAAAAAGGTGGCACTAGATAGCAAATTAGTCTTTTCCTCATCCTTAACAAAACTAAGTAACAGGAGAGAAAGTCGCGATAAGAATAAGGGTATTAGTTCGAAGGATAGTCTTAGGAAGAGTAGTGTCTCCATTGCACAAAATTAGGTTTAATTGTGATCTTTTGCATGACATGAAAACTCCTCAACTCGGATTAGAGCGAGTGAAATTACTCTGATTTTGCAATGGACCGAACTACGTTGTGTGATGACACTTGCTTATTACATTGCATGAAAATAATTACTTAATAATCTTCTTTGTATTTGTATATATTCATGAGTCTCCAATTTAACCTACTGAGCTGTAATTGCTCATACCCGTATAGATCCTTTTGCAGGTCCTGACTTTTGATTACTTTGATTAATATGCCACCCTACAACTATCCGGAGATTAGTTCTCTTTTGAAGCATGAAGGTATAAAGATCAATTTGCCTAATAGTTAATTTGTATATAGAGTATCACCAGTATCTTTAAGATTGAAGGACTGATATTTTATATGTAAACCAGCTGACTATTATGATATGATGTAGAATTACTTGGGAATTATATAGTAATGTACATGTAATTATATATATATTGATTTAAAGTTTTAATACTTACTGTAACTCTAGATATATTCTTAATTAAACTGTATTTTTCAAAACGAGAAGTCATCGACACCTTATGTAGATCATATCTATGATAGGCATTATGAGGCGAATTACTATCATAGAATAGTTTATACGGTAAGACTGTTGCAACTCTGCAACTTCGGGGCGTAATATTTAAGCCCTACCACATAGCCCAATGAGTCAACCTTAAATAAATAATGAGCTTAGCTCAATAATTATATGGTAATTTTTAACTTTCTACATTTTACCACCTGACTAATCTAAGTAATTTGAGTACCAATCACTTACTTTGAATAACGAGATTACTACTCGGCAAGCACACTTCGTAGAGAGTAACACTATTGCCAAGTACGCTCACACAACTGAAGACTTCATTTAGTCTAACATTAGCACTACAAATTTGTGTTATTATATATCTCATGTACAAGCTTGCAATACCGTTTAATTGCGCACATCGCTTTTAGTATGTTAAAGTGGTATTGTGACCATAGCAATTTATTAGATAAGTCTTCTATATCATATGTGCTTTCTTTCATGCCATACAGGTTTGTTTCAAGCCAATTTTAGAGGAACAACATTGCTCTGCGATGACTCACTTCTAATCAAATAATTAATTCAAGCCAAGAATTGATTTCACTTACTTAAGCTGCAAATTCAACGTCTAAGGTCCCCTAAGGCTGTCTTATCTGTCACTTATATATTTGATACACCGACATTATCTATTTCTCCTCCCTACCTCATTCTCACCTAATCATCTCTCTACGTATCATTTTCACTTCACTTCTTTGAAGTCATGTGTAACACGTCACTCATACAGCGCATACATATATTTTGAATTGAAAGTGTTTTTGTATTTCAATTCTTAGTAATGTTAATGTGATTTACCTCAAAGGATAATAGTGAATTATTAATATAGGAAATTTTGGGCAAGGGCATCCAAGTTTAAACTAACCTCCTCAATTAATGGGTCGAGCTATTTCAACCCAATCTGACCTATCCAATTGACCTAAATTACATTTCAATACAAGCCCTTCGAGGGTTATTACTAAACTCAAATCCAACCAGATCATACACATACCTCTAATAAGGGCTCGGGCTAGATAGGAAGAGCTCAAAATAGGTAAGAACAAAGATTAAAAGCACCTAGGCCCCAAGGCCCAAGTCGATTGACCTTAACCTAAGTATTCAAACATTCAAATTATGACAAGGGGCGCTCTAGCAGTTTACACCAAGTAACCACCAACTTCCCCAATTTCCACAAAACCAAAATGTGGTTAGATAGTTCGATTGCCTTATAAGAGAAATTAAGCCCCAACTTTTATAAATAAAGGACAAAGACCAATGGTAAACTCTCTACTCTTTGCACCTCCCACTTACTTACTTTTTGTACCCTCCTATTCTCTACAACTTTTCTAAATTAAGCATCAAAATGGCTATGTTAGATAGCCCTGTACTCCTCTTAACTTTTTTTTTTTTCCATTTTGTAGGTTTTTGAGTCCATTACAAAAACTGAAGAAAAACATGAATCAATCTACAATCTAAACTTGTAAAAGGTCTTACATTATTAGAATTTAAAATTTGTGATTACAAAAGTCTATATAGCCAAATTCTGCACATGATAGTACCGAATCTATATTTCTAAGTTGTTAGATAGGAAAATGTTAGTGGTTTTTTCACATTTTCATATCTTTAAAATCAAAATTTGTATTTTTCTAATTTTGGTGCTATTTTAGGAATAAATTGATATCTTGATTAAAAATAGAAAAATAACGGGTTGTTGAAATGAAAAATAAATTGTCAATAAAAAAAATAGCTTTTTAGTTGGATTAAAATGATCACAACCATATTTTAATTTTTAAGAAAAAGGTTGTTTAAGGGGCACTTGTTTAGATACTAAATTTAACAGAAAAAAAAGGAAAAAAGAAATTCTCATATCTTCACACAAGTAAAGTGTGTAATTAATTTTGAAAATATAAAAATTTACTTTTAAAACCTTTAATAAGAATTATAGGGAAAAAATAAAAAACAAAACAAGAGTTGTTGAAAAAGTTATGGTAATGTTCTCTCAACATGTGTAGTATACCTCCATTATCAGAATTTCTAAAATTGTAATATATAATATAATTAGGAAAAAAAAAAAACCACAAACACCATGTTTCTTCTCCTTCCACTCCTTAAAGATTTACAGGGTTCTCCAAGGTTCTTCAATGCCGAGGTTACTGAATTGCAGTAATGATACATCACGAAGTGTAAATCCGCAAGATGGAAAAGAAGCGCACAAAGCCAATTCGCCAGTAACTAAGCCTTCTTGTCGAGATTCAGTCCAAAATAACATTCCAAATGCATATGCGCGAAGTTTCTCCTTACAGGATGAAGAAGAAGTGAAGGAGATCTAAGAGGATGAAAGACAAAGATATCGTTTGTTAATCCTCCAAGAACAGATGGCAACAAATTAGTCAACTTGGAAGAAATCAAAATAATGTACGATTCTAACGGACCAAGTCCCACAGATTCGAGTTCCTGTTTTAGAAGAGAATGGGACAACATCTATGACTGAGACAGGACTAAAAGTGAAAACGACGAAGGAGTTCATTGTTCTCATTCTGGTATCAAAATAGTGTAACAACTAACAAATTCACCACTATGTAAATACGGGAAAAAACCCTCAGGGTAGTAGCCACGAAACATGCACTTCAGGGATTCCACAAATAATGCTGCTAGTGACCTTGAGGTTAAACAGGCACATGGCAAGACCATTCCTCCTTAATATCAGGGAGGAATCGATGGTGTTGTTAGACACCGGAGTATCTCCAAGCGCCATACCTAGGAAAGAGCATGATTTAAATTCGGTTAAAAGTGTCATGATACTGAGCAATGACTTTATAGATAGAGATGACTCTGCCTTCATTGAGCTTACCTGCAAGGATAATCGCCCAAAAGGTTAGAAGACTGTCATCTATCCATTCTAACTCGTAGAGTAACTGGATCGCTAGAACTTTAGCAGAATACAACTAGCATTCAAGATGGAGGAATCCTCGAGTTTAAGTTGGAGTGATCTACAAAACAAACAAAGGTTAGTAGAACAACTAAAGGGTTGTTCTAGTAGATAATTGGTTGGGTTATGTTAGCATACCTTTTAGTGAGATAGGATTAAAGTAGTTATAGTCATGGTTCTTAGTTTCGGTCAACTTATAATCTATAACATAGGACATTTTGTTTTAATTTTGAGAGCTTAGGATTGGCAAGATTTCCAAATACAATTAAAGTATGATTATTTTTTATCTCGTACCTATCTTCTCGCATTTAATACTTCAAAGACATCATACAGTTAAGTTAAATAAGTCTTTGTATAGGAGTTCTATCCATCATATTACATTTAATAAATTATGGGTGTCATACAGATAAGCAGGTAAGCTACCATCATGGGCCAAGCAAGTGTTGTCGAGTTATGCCAAAGGCCTATGGAGCCACTTTAGGGAGCTTGAGCTCTGGGTTATGTCTAGGGCTCATATCCAAAACTAACTATCAATAAGGCCCGGACTAAAATTAAAAGTTGCCTTGCAAATCATGGAGTATATGTTGGATTTGATAATCCTCCTAAAAATTACATTGGATTGTCTTTCAACATATGCCTTTTACCGTTTGTCTTCGTTACATAGATATCTATGTTCAGAGGTTGGTGGACAAAGTAGGAGCAATCTCATGTTGCGAAACACCGATGTTTTGGATGTAGAGGCTATTAGACAATCTATGTTATGCATCATGCATGTCATTATTAAGATTAGAAATTTTAATTCAGCTTTTATTTTTTTCAGTGTTTGTACTTACCCATATTTAGAATTAAAACAGTCATAATGAGTAACATGAGGTCGTCTGTAAATTATGTCAATAATCGTTCTTGAGTTACTATAGATGGTTATAATGATGCTGTTAATCCCAATGGTAAATGGGAAGTAGAGCCCTTTTCTCCTTTTCTTTTCTTTTTTTTTTTTTTTTAGAATCTAATTGCATGAACAACTATGTACCATCAAAATATACATTGGCAAACAGTCAGCAAATTACGGGCCACATTCAGCAATCAGCAAAGATTAGACAAGGCGAGGTGCAAAATGCTTGGAAGGCTATTTATCCTGAGCCTAACTGTTCCATCTACACAAATAGCCCTCCAACGATTGCCTTATTTTGTTAAGGACTCGTCCGTGTGGAGTATGGACTAAGACATTTAGGTTTTGACCCATGTGGTTCTAACAAGAGTCGAGCATTCCACTAACAAAAGAGATTCAGAACCTTCATAGAAATGACTTTACTTTAGCAACGGAAGATACCCCAAACAAAATGAGATCCCGGATAGTGGAAGTCCTTGGTATACTACATTCTGAATCGGCTCGATGATATCGATGGAGCTTTGGCAATATCACCTCCACCATACTCAACCAAATTAGGTTGAAACCTCGGAGAGGAAATTGGTCAGATTTACGTAAACCAATTTAGTTTGACACCAAGAGCAACGTGGATTAAAGATGCAGAGAAAAATACAAGATTTTATCTCTCAAAGTCTTGAATAGAAGATACAAGAAACAGAATGCCTTGCATCCAATAAAACATCTTGTCTGGAAAGAGCAATTCACAATCCGATAAATGAAATTACGATACTTTTGGGGCAAAACAGAAGTTTGGGAGTAAAAACAGCTCTCTGAAAAATCAACAGATGATATAAAATTCTATGATTTCATACATCTGATCAATGAACTTACAGATGCTCCGCTATCTGATCGGGAGTACCCGATTACTCAGTCGATGCTCATTGTCCTTATGATAAATGAGGACTATGTACACATAATCTGGAAGGCTTTTTCCAGTTATGAAATAATATTAACATCTATTCGATTTATAAGGTGATGCATCACCTGGGAGAGAAAATGATGGAAACATAACAATTCCTACAAAACTGCTGAGACAAAACAACATAGAAAGGCTGTTATCCCATTTCTTTTCTATCTAGAAGCATTTCTGATGATTGTATTTTCCCTTGTAATATTCTAACCAGAAGCACCAGCAGCAGCACGTTTATCATCCTCCCCCTGCTCTTCCTTCGCAAATTCTTCTATCAACTCACGTTGTCTCGGGGTCAGATTCCTGCACGGAAAAAATCAAGGCATAAAGTACCTGTAATTATGGGGAAATTTCTGACCATTTGTGAACCCAAATGTCAAAAGATTAATACACAAGAATCAATGCACTTACGCTGGAATGCTAACATTAAAGTGTACATACTGATCTCCAAATGAGAGTGAGCCCCTTGCTTTAATCCCTGAAAAAAGACAGAAATAAAATAAAATGAACAAAAAAAAGAATATAATAATAACAACAATAACAAAAAACACTAAGAAAGAATTTCCATATAATATTATAGTGAAACTTAAGCAGAGGACATGATATAAACTACAAGTTTGTGACTTAAAAGAGGTTTTTCTTAATTAAAAAAGATACAAAATTGTTTTGGTGCAGACTCTATAAAAATATAATTTTAGGTGTACAATTTTACAAACATACAACCCTACCAGTCCTATGTGTTCCAAGTTAATATAAAATTGCAAATTTAACAACAATATATTATACTTAAATTAATAAATAAATGAGAAGAAAAAGAAGAAAACAACCACCACCCCAAAAAAGAGGGGAAAAGCACACTAATGGAGAATTCTCATATAATATTCAATGCTGCTAAATCCGCATTAACCCCTACAGTTCAACCCAGTTCAACTAGACCCTACCATAAAATTAATCCAATCCAACCACGGTTATATAATGGTTGAATCCACTTCCACCCCTTTAATCATTGATCCTCTCATATGTTCAAGTCTACCATTCAGGTCAGCTCTGACAACATTGATAATATTATAGTGAAATTTAAGCAGAGGATAAGAAATATGAAATCACTTCATGGAGAATTCCCATATAATGTTATAGTGAAACCTATTTAGTATCAAGCAAAGTAGCTCGCAAGTGTTAAAGACTTGCAATTATGCAATACTAACCTTAATCCTCACCAAACCAACCAAACCCAAAACCCACCACCACGGACCCCCCACAAAAAAAAAAACCCACCACCCAAAACACTCCTAGAAGAAAACTGCATCCAAGAATTATTTCTAAAGCAATAGGGAAAAAGCCAAAGAAGCAACCCTGCACTGGTTCCAGCTCACCAACGCGCAATTTAAGATATTCAATTTCCAGTCAGTCCATCACAATTTCAGTCAGTCCATCACAATTTCAGTCAGGAAATGATATCATTAAAGGATTGTCTTGCAGGCAGAAGGCTCAACACTAGGGGCAGTCCCTCCCAGTAACAACATTGTTCCACGTTGCTTATCAAATGTTTTTTATCCAAGATATAATAAACATAACAATAGTGTATATTAATAATGAAATAAATATATTATTAGCAGGTTACATTAAATACTTCTTAAAAATATCAGCAATCAATAACAACTGAACCATGTACATGGACAGATGACTTCTGTTTTGCACTGATTACATTCTTTTTGCTTTAGCACTTTGAAAGAAGGAAAAAGAAACCTCTTATTAACCACGAGTTTGCTTACTCCTTCCATAGTTTATTGAACATATATATCTCATCGAATTTGTGAAAAGGTAAAGATAGATTCATTGCTTTTGTCCCTTACAACAAGGGATCACGGAATGTTTCAAACTGGGGTTGCCATACATAAATAGCACTCACCTTTTTTCTTCAATACTACTTTCTGACCAGGTTGGGTGCCAGGACGAACCTGCATAGTAAAATTAGTTTCAGTTACGCCAGCAAGCTACACACTCTAAATGGAATCAAGCTGCCTAACCAACACAAGTACATACAAAGACTCACAAACCTTAAGAACAACATCGCCAGTGAGAGTTGGAACTTGGATGGTTCCACCCAAAATTGCCTGCAGGAAAAGCAAACATTTAATTAATATGTAACAATAAAATGGATTATAAGTATAAAAAATATTTAGTACACTGCAGAAAATAATGCCGCCTACTAAAGTAGGATAAGGGTATCCGAGCTATCTAAGGCAATTTAAATGGAAGAATATAAACAATTCAGATTTACTTACCTGGGTGACACTTAAAACAGCATCTACATGTATGTCCGCTCCTTCTCTACGAAAGACAGGATCTTCGCGGACCTAAAGGAATTGAAAAGAAAGAGCTTTTAAACATTTTGCATGATTGTGTGCACACACGAGAGAGAGAGAGAGAGAGAGAGAGAGAGAGAGAGAGAGAGAGAGAGAGAGAGACTCAGAGAGTTTTCTATACAGCAATTGTAGCTACTTTTAGAATATATCACAACATACCCTGATGGTCACATAGAGATCACCAGGTTGATTTCCATCAGGATCTGCTCCACCACTGCGGTACACTTTCATAGTTTCATTGTCATCAACACCTGAACAAATCAAATGCAGTTCATCACCACCGTTGACATAAACAGTCCTAGCATGTTGTCAAGCCAGCTTCTTTCAGTTCAGATTTCACTAATGCTGTATCACTCTAGCAGTTTCAGATGAAATTCCAGGGACCATCTTCATCCATGAGCATTTTATCAATTTAAATCCAAATCACCTCAAGTAGGACAAATGAATTCCAAAAATTAGAGAACTTTATACACAGAAAAATCTGCACAAGGTAGCTACTTTCAGCCTTCTTTGGTAATACATTTGGAAAAAAAAAAAAAATACTTTAGCCATTTTCTTAACGATCGTATTGACAACCATGAAAGGGAAGAAGCATATGTGAATTGAAATGTATAAGAGTTACATCTAATAGGCAAAAAATTATAGCTTCTTCAACACAGTTCTGTGCAATTGCTTCAGCTCTACTCTATTTTGGAGCTGCTCTAGAACTTCATGGCATTTACTGTAGCCACCTTTCTCTACATCATGATTCTTTTTTCATAAGGTTCTTAGTGTTTGTTCAGTATATTGATACAGCTCCATCAGCCCCCACAACTAAAAGACATCCCAGCAACTTGCTTTCCATAGTCAAATAAAGGCCCTGAGGCTATTTAGCAGCACTATCTTCACTATTTAGTCTGAACTGAATTCTTAATAATAGGATTTTTAGGGAAACCTCTTTAAATAGATTAAAAATACAAAAGTTGTGCTTTCAAAAATATAGGGCATGAATAAGGGGAAAGCAACCGTACAAGCACCTTTGAAAGGACACTGCTTTGCAGCCTTCTGAAAGTGAAAAGCAAAACGAATCAAAACAGTTGTTTTTTTATTTATTTTGCTTTTCAAAAAATAAAAAAGAAGAAGAATACATTTTGAGTCAGCAATGACTAGCAATTAATGAGCATTTGCAACTGAGAATGTACCAAATCCATAATCAGCATTTTACACATAGTTAGCATTGCCTGAAGGTAGAAGAGAGCTTCCTGAGGTGATATTGCTTTCTAAGGTAAGATTTTAAGAATTCTGATGTGATATTGCATTACTCAGTCCAGCATTTCATTAGTGATAGTGATAGTAACGCAAGTTTTTTTTTTTATAAACTTCAGACAGCAGCACCTTTTGCTTCAACTCTAAATATTGAATAAGTGCCATGATAACAATATTTGAATGTTCCAACAATACATCACAATGTATCAGTAAAGCTTGTAGTGTACTCCGAATTGCAATACCTGGTTTTATATCCAGCTTGACTGACTTTGTTCCCATTACAACTCTCTGCCCCTTGCATGACTTGCAGAAACTCTGGAGCAATTAAAACATGACATAAGAAAGTAAGATAATAAGATAAAGCACAGGAAAGCATCAATGTGAAAAAGCTGATAGAAAAAGAATTTACAATATCCACCAAAATTTATTACTACCAAATAACCAGATTTAAAATAACAAAACTGCACAACCAAGGGCTGGAGAATCAATAATCTCCTAAAGAGAAGCCATCATTTAGACATCAACTCCAAGGAATCCAACCCTCTTCAAACTAAGATGAGTAGTAAAATATCTGAGGACAATGCACCAATAAAGGGCATCCTCTTCATTAGATTGCACAATCATCTATATCAAATGCCCGATATCTGCATCTGCTTATTCATAAACATTTAATATTTTCTCCTGTTGAAAAGAGCTTTCATCTTTATACAGCCCAGCCGAAATACCCTAAGGGTCACTATTCAAGCACCCCTACAGATACAAAATACCGAATGCATTTGAAGAAAAAGTGAGATGCAGCCATAAGAGACATACCGATACTGTTTTGCCGGATCCTCCACAAGAATTACATTGCTGTCGTATGCTGAACAAACCACTTTGCATGTATATCTACAATGCACAGAATGTGTTAGGTTTCACAGCATCAAGATCTATATCAAATGAAATTACCAGTTATATCTACTGTCTATGATTACCTCTCCTGCACCGCGACAGCGCCTACAAGTCTCAGGTTTGGTTCCTGGTGGTACACCCGATCCACCTGCCAAATAAGACATTAGTAAGGAGAAAGAAAGTCCAAGCATGTTATAAGTGATCTATTCATAAGAGAGAAAGTTTAGCAGCTGATACTGTGAAGCAGGATTGATTTTATAATAATAATTTTAAAAAAAAAAAGGAACCCAAAGAGATTAGACCATTTCATTGCTGGACATGGGTAAGGTACACACCACAAGCTTGACATGTCAATGGAGCCTGAAATGTAACAGATTTGCTGCATCCCTGGACAGCTTCCATGAATGATAGCTCTAGAGACACCTTCACATCTTGGCCACCAAACCTCTGTCTGAAAATATTAAATATCTGTTCTCCATCAACAAAATTCAAAATATTATTTTAGACTTTATTGATATGGGGAATAATACAATAGAGTTAAAAGGCACAAAGGGAGTGCCCAAACAGAATAAATCAAAGGAACTGCGAAGCTCTAGGGAATATATCAAAAAACCACCGAATGGGCATTGGGTGCAGATAATGTGGACTGATTATGTGCAATCCAAAGAAAAGTAGTAACTGGTCAAAGAATAAAAACAAGTAAAGAAAAGGCATATTTAGAATAATTTCAAACAAAGCCATACATCTCCATTGAAGAGATCTTCAAATGGATTGCCGCCAAAACCACGAAAACCAGCATCAAAATCAGGATTTCCTTGCTGTTCGAAAGCTTCATGTCCAACCTAGAAAGTTTAAAAAAGAAAAAAAAAGTCAGTAACAACCATATTTTTTAGAGTAAAAAAGACATGTACAGATTACATTATACGGAACAGATATCTTGCCTAAGCACACACACACACACACATATATATAAGTAAATGGTAGCTACATTTTTAAATTCATCAAGAAAGACAAATAGTGCTAATCCTTTGTTGGCTTCATTTGTTTAACTGTAGCTCTCAATATGACCATCTATGTTAGACCGTTCTTATCTCACATGCCCCTTTGGATCATTAAAATTTGACAGGACCTCGCATAAGCCCAACCTAAGGTCACGAACAAAGAGCACTCAGGAATATTATGTCCATGGCAAGCTTGCAAGTGATTCTTGAAAAATGTCCACTTTCTTGATTGGACAATTAAGGAGAGTAACATCACAACAATTTTTCAATCAATTCTATACAAGGGGGAAAAAAGGACGCAGAAGTTTACAAGGGGAAAATATTATTTTTGTACATGTCAACAACAATAGTAACATAGAATACTCTTAAGACTTCCAATGTTTTTCCATTCAGTATCTCAAACATCACATTTGAGTCAATAATTTACCTAAAAAGTCTATCAGTCCTTCCATCCCCAAATGTCATTTTGCCATTGGCATGAATATCAACAAGGTTGGATTTCATAAAGGCTTTGATTGCATACAGCAGGTTTCCAAATGTTCTCTCTCTCATCAGTGAGAAAGGCCATACCATAGATTATTTAGTTGTTTCTTCACTCAAGATACTGCATCTTAACTTCAATATTTTTGCTGAATTGACCGGGGTCAGATAGTTCTAGCCATGTTTGTATAAAATAAAGCAATATGTTCCAACCATGTTTAATTGATATATTTGTTATGACTAGTATCACAACCATCTTATCTTAAAACCTAAGCTTCTAGATATGATGTGAACTATTATATTTATTATATCAGACACCTCCTCAATTGTGGACTGGACTTTAACTAAGACCCACAAGTGAACAACTTAATTAGATGGGGATGATTGATGATGCAAGAGTTTGAACTCAAGACCTCCTGCTCCGGTACCATGTTATAACTAATACCACGACGGTTTTATCTAAAAGCTTAACTTTAAAGATACGCTGTGGACTACTATAATAAGTACTGAGCATTTAATATAAGAACCAAAAAACTCAGATTCAGCACCTGATCATAAAGTTTCCTCCTCTCTTCATCTTTCAAAACCTGCCAAAAATAAATAAATAAATAAAAATAGAAGACATAAGAACTTTAATTCCACCAATGAACTGTTAATGTAAAAAGGACAATGATAATGCTAACCAATCTTCGATCTCTGACAAACTGTAAAGAAAAAGAAAGAGAAGCAAAAGAAGAAGAAAGTATACCTCATATGCCTTTGAAACTTCTTGAAACTTCTTTTCTGCCTCAGGATCATCTTTGTTAGTGTCAGGATGAAGTTTTTTGGCAAGCTGCATCAAAGTAAAACGTAGGACATAGAACAAAGTAAGAAGCATTCCTTCATTCCAGTGGAGAAAAGCAAAAAACCTCAACAACCGGGATACATGATAGGACATTATAATCCACAAGAATTCCGCATCAACAAGAACCTACCCCATAGTATGCTTTTTTAATTTCAGATGCACTTGCATCTTTCCTTACACCAAGTACTTCGTAAAAGTCTCTTGAAGACATAAAGGCTGTACAACCAAAAGACAGCAAAAACCAAATCAATATCCAACAAGCAGAACAGGCACAGATGAAACAAGATAAAGGACTTAGGATATAACTAGATACCGGTACTGTGAATTGATCTTGCAGGAGCCCAATTGGCGCTTGAAACGCCGAAATGGAACAATCTTTTTAAATTACCTGCATCTCAAACACCACATATGAGTATTAGCCAGAGAGTAAAGCAGAGAAGAATGGATTAAAATGACAGCTGGACATAATTGTTGATTTTGAAATATGAAGTAGTATATCTCCGAAGAAACAAAGCATATCGACTAAAAAACATGAAAGAAGACAACTCTTTTTCCGCGAGATAGAAAGAAAGGCGAAAACTTTGATCGATATTACCATTCGTATAGCTACAATTGCCGAGACCCAGAACCTTAATTGGGTCGGAAGCTCCTGCTGTAAATTTCCTACAGTTTCCGACATAATAGGAATTGTATATCTGCAATTGCAAGAAGGAGGCGTTAAATGAGAAAATCGAATTGAAATTAAAATTTATATCCAAAATGAATAGTAGAGGAGGAGAAGGCGATGTGCATACGGAGGTGGAAGTGGTGGTGGTGGTAGTGGTGGTGGTGGCGTTGGCGGTGGAGCGGCGAGAGAGCCATTGGAATAGTCTCGCGCCGGCGGGGCGAACCATTTGCGTGGGTCGACGGAAGGTGTCTTCGTCTGCTCTCTGGTTTCTACGGAAATTAGAAAGTCCCGGGGAGAGAAAGGGCTTGTGTTTTTAGTATTGTAATTTGAGTGTATTGCTGTTTAAACCCTAAAGAAACCCTAACCGGGGATTCGAATGTTCTAGTCTCGAGTTAAAATTTCAGGGAGAGAAAATTTTTATTTATTTAATGCTGAATTTGATGTCTCATGGTCATGGCTCCAACTTGTTAGTCGTTAGAAAGCCCGAGAACACGGTGCCCTGTGTATGTGGAGTGGGATGCTCGGTGATTTTATTTGTGGACGTTATGCAACCCTAATATTTAGGCACCCGCGGCCGTGGGAATAAAAATAAAGCTTTCCAGCGATTCTTTTACCACGGTGCTAAAAAAACTATTTCCATCCTATAAAAACTATACATGGACCCGATTCATTTTCTACAAAGTAAATAAAGCCGATCAATGCCACTAAAATTTGTGACATTCTTTCCATCTGAAAAAGAAGAAAAAAATTATGGTTTTTGAGGAATTTTAAAATTTAAAAATTGAGATAAATCTAACTCTAAACTTAATAGAGTAAGACTCCTTATCAAAGATAATCATAAAATCAACGGTTTTCAAAATCATTATAATTTAATTATATTATCATTTATTTCCGATTAAAATAAATCAGGATTTAAATCTTTGCTCTCTAATGTTGTAACTCAGTTGGCTAAAAAAAAAAAAAGGACTTAATCATATTAAATTCTAATATCATTTAAAATTGACATTTATTTCATGGACATTAAAATGTTACCTCATATGGATAATCTTATCCACCGTAAATGATGAAGGTAAGGAGCAAATATGTGTTTAGTAATGAATATGTAAAAAGGAAGTAGAGGGAAAGCTAGGTCTATATGTCAAAATTAGTATTATTAGATCCACTTTGATCCTGTTGAAGCAACCTGATTCAACTTAATCTTTATACAAAATCGATCCGAATTACCCATTTAATCCTTATGTACAGTGGTTTCAATTCAACCAATTGACTTGATTATTAGTATAACTTGATTCTTATAAGAACTTATCAAGTTTCTATTAAAATATATTATTTTCTCTTATAATTTTTAGAAATACACCAATTTATTAAAAAAAAATATTTATCAAAGAAAAATAAAAAGAAAACTATAAAAAGTTACTAAATTTCAATTCTCAAAGATATAAATAATTTTTATTTTTTATACATAAATATAAATTATATTATAACTTTTTTTATTAACTCTGGTTCAATCCCGGTTTGACTGTAATTGACTTTCTTAACTCTTAATCCCTTCTCATTCTCAAGTTAACCTTTGAACCCAAGTTTAACAATATTGGCCAAAACACTTCTCTTTTACACTATGCTTGGAAGGGGATGAGAGTAAAAAGAAAGTGTTAGGAGGAGATAGATTTGGGAGAGAAAATTTTCCTTCACACCACACTTTTTTACCCTCTAAATTGAAGTGATTTAGAAGGAAACTTATTGAAATTTCAATTATGACTTTACCTTTTAAAGTTTTCTCAACTTTTTAATGGTAATAAAATAATTATATAGTTTAAAATATTTTGAAATACTATCTTAAAAAGCATTCTTCCTACGACCATTCGTTTCCCTTTGCCTTAATCCAAGCAAAAAATAAACTAATTCTTTCCTTATATATCTTGCTTTGTAATTCTTTTCTTCTACTTTCCTCCCCTTTTGATTCCTTCTCTCTTCCCAAACATAGTTTTAAGGTGTAATTGAGGGTAAGAAGTGTAGGAAAATGCATATGATATTACTATAATATCCTCTTTATGGACAAAACAAAACATAGATATTGATTAAAGGTAAATTTCAATTTGCATTCTCCAATTTTCACTTTATGATACTTTTCATATAAGTATTTTATCTCTATCTAGCACTATTAATTAAGGAACATGTGTCGGATTTTAATTGATTTACAATAATCAATTTAATAAAATAATATTATGAACTATATTTTAATTAAAAATAATAATTAAAAAATATAAATTTTAAAGGAAGAAATGCTTAAAAGAAAAAAAAAACATATGTTCATTTTTTTCCAACTATATTTACATATTACAACTTAAGAAACAAGATATTCGAAGCTGATCTATTCTATTGAAAAACTAGTGTTCGTATTATTACACTACAACAACCTTAGCAAACATACTTTTGTAGCTAGTTATGTGATTTCACTAAAAATGTCGAGTTTTCTCATTAATTCTTTTTTCTTTATTTTATGAATAGTGGGTCAACCAACATACTAATACGCCATGGTCGATCACATACGGGTAACCAACTAGACCATCTATGTTTTTTTTTTTTTGAAGCGTTTTTTCTTTGCCCCTTTACTTGTTGCATTCTTTTAATTTTCTATTTTTTGTTTAATTTTAATATATTTAATAATATTATTTTATTAAATTAATTATTCTAAAGTATTCATACTTAACATATTCAACTAACTGATAGCGATAAATAGATATATAATAGATGTACACAAAGATAAAAAGTAAAAATTAAAAATGAAATTTACTCTATGAAAAAGTTAATAAAAAATAAACCTTATTTTCTCTCTTCCTTTACTTCTCTTTTACCTCTCCTTTTTTCTTCCTCTCATTTTTCTTTTATATTTTACCAATCAAAATATTGATATAATAGTCCCATTATCGATGGGAAAATTAACAATAAAAGATATTAGTGTTTAAGGATAAATTCAAATAAAATATTAATATTTTAAAAAGTTCAAATAAATGATTAATATTTTAAAAAATTTAAATAAAGGACCAACATTTCATAAAGTGGTTAAAATAATTTCATATATTGATTATCATAAATCTTTTATTTGAACTAATTTATGAAACATTGATCTCTTATTTGAACATTTTAAAACGTTGATCCCTTATTTAAATTTATCCCTAAACATCAATCTCTTACGTTGTAATTCTCTTCATTATTGATTTCAAGCGGTTTTGTAGCAATCGTTAATTATGTTTTTTCATGTCCTTATCAAAAATATAAAAAGGCATATATGCAAAAGTAGGTTTATAAAGGCATATAAAGATATAATTACATGTATAATCGAAGGAACCCTGATGCTAAGTTCATGTGTATATAATTTGTGCCCACTATATGTGATATCACATAAATCAGCAATCAAGACATAAACATCTAAATATTAGGACAAAGCCTTATCCTTGTACAATTAGGATCGATAATTGATTTAAAGCATCTAAGAAATTAATTAATTAAGTTAGAAACTTACGAGAAATATGATAACCTTAATAAAAAAAATTTCATAGCTTTGAAAATACATAATACAATAAGAATATCAAGAATACAATCAAAATAGTGAAAATTTACTCTATATGGACCCTAAAGTTGAATTTAAGGCAATCGTACCTAAATTTAGGGATTTGAGGAAAAGTTATCCGATTAAACCTAAACTTTATAACTAAAATAGAAAAGTTAATTGAAGTAATTTGGTGAAGTTGGATTTTGAAAATAATTATCCAAAATCCCGATTTTGCCCTTAAAAGTATGATTACTTGGTATAGTGTACAAATGATCGAAACCCATAAAACCAAACTTGTAATGTGATGATAACTTAGAAATAAGTTAATTAGGTAATAAAAGAAAATAATATAGCGTAATATACTATATGAGCATACTCGTATTATTTGAGCATATCCGATATATATAATAAATATATTTGTAAATTAACCTAAAACTGTATAATTATACATAATGAGCGTTAAATTCGCAAAAAATTAAATAGAAAAAATATCTTAAAAATAAAAGACATGTTAGAAATATGGTTATATGCATATAATTACTCATATACTTAAATTATTTAAATTTTACTAAAATTACACTAAAATTTAACTAAAACTTATCCAAATGATGCGGGAAGAGTTGGAATCCATGTGGCACTTCAACAACAACAGAAAATGATGACTCAAAAGTGAATCACCAATAATTTGCCACCTCATACTTTTTGTTTCTAAAAAAAATATTAAAATAAATTGCTTAATAATTAAGAAAAAAATCTAATCAACCCTACCTACTATAAATAAAACTCCCCTATAATAGATATAAGTTTAGGAACCTAAATTATAGAAAGGAAAAATAAGAAAAAATCAAAGGAAAATAGAAAAAATTATAACAAAAACAAAACAAGGATCGAGCTAGGATGGTTCCCAAACTATTCAATGACTTAACATGGAGCCACGCCGCTACCTAACAGAGAAACCACCACCTAGTTCGGCCGATAACCCTTATTATGCCAACAATGGCTGGAACTCCAATAAACTCAGGTTCTAAACTTTGGTTCTATTTTTCTTCATTTTTGAAAAATTATTAAATTAATTAGAAAAAATATGGAAAAATTAATTTCTAGGTTATTTTTTATGTACTTTCATTTTGTAAATTTATTTTGACAAAATTAGGAATATTTAATGTACTTACTTAACAAATGAACTATTCACCCGAAATTTGAAATTCAAAATAAATATACTAAATAATGTAATTTCTAGCTCAAAATTTTTGTGTATAATTTTCATGATATATATATCAATGTAATTGCTATGTAGCTTGATTTTTTATTTGAATATTTATAATATTTATTGTATTTTTAACTTAAAAATAACTTGAAAATAGGCTAAAATTGTGATATAAATAGGAAATTGTGAAATTAAATAATGACATGGATATGTACTGATTTCTAGTGAATAAAAATAGTATTGGGATAGGTTGAAATCAATTTGGTGCAAAAAGGATTATAATTGGGTAATTTAGGGGTAAAATTATAAATACTAATATATGAGCGATAAATTGAAAACTTAAAACCAAGTACTAGCTAAGTTCCCCATATTTTGAGGAGTCTCTCGAAATTTTCGGGGAAATATTTGGTGACTTGAACTATTTATTACAAATTTACATAATAAAATGACTTAAATTACAAATTAGGATATATTTTTAATAACAATAGGTTAAAACGTAATAAATAGTTGAATAAAAACTATGTACAAGTATACTAATTAAATTAGATAAAAAGTGTATTTTTAATTCAATTAATGATATTTTATTGACCGGGATTTGTTATAAGGGTATTAAGGTTAGATAATACCTATATTATGGGTTATATTGACAAATTAGATAAAATACAATTTAATAACATAAAATACATATAATACGATAATATTTACGTAGATACGTACAACTGTATTAAAAATTCAAACTACCCATTAAAAGTTATCACTAGAAATAGGACTTGTAATACATATCGCAGAGTCTGTATGAGCCCAATGACACGATTTTTACAAAAATTAGATAAACCTAGGTAATATAACCTATATCTCTACAATATTACTAGTTTACGTACTACTATAACTCTACTGTAATTGAAACATAAGTTAACCAATTAAAAGTACGTTTCAATGCAATCGAAATGATATATAGTACGTAATAGCATAAATTACATATATTATCAATAATTAATAACTTAACTCGATATATATATATATATATATAACCGTTTTAAATCAAATCCTAATGTTTTTGTAACTATTACGAAAACTAAATTTAGATTTTATATATATAGGATTCCCTGGTGATCAAACTATCGACAACCCGAATCTTCCGTAGTGAGCATCTAAATAGGTAAGTAGGATCAATGTTTTACATCATTTTGGGATATTATTTCAGAATATCTAGGGACTTTGGTATGTATTTGCTTGTAATTATATTTAGCTGTTTATGCCTTTGCAACGTTTGTGGTTGAGTTTTGATTTACTGTTATGAGAGCTGAACTCCATGTTATGATTGTTCTATGAATATTATATTTGAATTGTTTGAGCTTAGTTAATCACTTAACAATGAACTAACTCAAACTGGGCTTAACATCTAACATGATCTGTATCGCAACCTACTAAGGGTAACAACTAGGATTCTCAAGCCAAACACGAACTCCCTTATATAAGGATAGCTAAAATGGTTCTTTCCCCACCCTTAGCCGAACTAAGTGACAAGAAAGGAGGTCGTGGTAAAGTTAGGGACCATAGTTTGAAGGTGGTTATGGGAAGAGGGTGTTTTCCATTGCATAAGCTCCGGTTTAATTTCAATTCGTAAATGTATGACATCAATTCCCCAACCTAGATTAAAGCAAGCACAATTTCCATAATCTTACGATGAACCAGATAACGTCATGCGATGGCATTTGTTTATATACACATTGCATCTAACTAACTTGGTTGAAAACCTTACTTGTGACATGCCGAATGTATACTTCTTATCTACTCACTTATTAGGCAAGTTGTCACTCATTTTTCTATGGTTTGATTTACAGGTCTCAAATGAATTGTAGGTGCTTACCCAATACCAGAACATTAGTAAACCGGGACGAGGAGTAAGATGTAACAAGAAATGGCTGGTTATTATCTTTAATATTAACTTTTTTATTTTTTAAGGAAAACTACACGAGACTCCTCAGAGAGCTTAGTAGTTTTCAATATTTTAGTCTACATGTGAAATGACAAGTACCTATAGGATTTACTGTTACTATTTTATAAAGTTAAGTTACAAGTTTATTTTTAACAAATTATTTCAAAAGATTACTCTGCTGGTTTGTATCAAATTAGACGCTTCAAAGAGATAAAACTGAGTACACCTGGTGTGAACTTAGTCTAGGATAGAAATTATAAGGATAATTTCTATCTTAGGATGGCTCACACGGCAGGACTATTATAACTTTACTTTTTTAAGGCGTAACTCTATACGCTTATATGCAATCTTAGAGCAATGATTTGAAATAATAATATTTAAGAGTAAGATAAGAATTAAGAGTAAGCAATTTAGATAACTTGAATGCATCGGTGACAAATAAAAATAGTATAAAATATTAACTTACTAGAATAAAGGAACCATCTCTTTTGCTCTAAACTTTATAATAGGCTTAAAATACTAACACCATTTTAGCCTCTATATATCCATTCATTAGGAGTAGGCAATTTAAATAACTTAAATGCATTGGTGACAAGTAAAAATAGTACAAAATATTCACTTACTTGAATAAAAGAACCATCTCTTTTGCTCTAAACTTATTACTAGGCTTAAAATACTAACACCATTTTAGCATCTATATATGTATTCATTTCCATTGTAAGGATGACCTTATTATGAAAGGAGTATTTAAGAAAAGACCAATTTACCACCTATAACGATTTTTTTAGATTATATAGTCGAGATATATTGTGATATCTTGCTATGTTAAACATATAATTCTTTGAATCAATTATAATATATAAATAATCAATTTCATTATGGTGGGCTACCTCCATACGTGTTGAAACATCGATTTAATAATTATGGCTATCACAAAACTTAACTAATTTTACTGTAATGTCCCAAGAACCCTATTGATATTACAACTCATAACATACCCTTACTAACTAAGCATGTAACCCACCACATATGCCTGCTAACTAGGCATAGTCTAAGGTTCTAAAAACCATAAATATAAAAAATAACAATATTATCTAAAATACTTCAATGACCAGAATTTAATTAATCATCATCTCTCTATGATGGGAGTACATCTAAAACTAATATAAGTCATAGCATGTAATTTAGAGGAGTCTCATATGCTCGTAACACATAAAAAGTCTTTAAAGGAGTCTATAAGCTCTACAAATAAACTTAACATAATATAAACCAACAAAGGAGTACATCAATATATTCTAAAAGTAACCAAGTCTCCAAAATGTAATCCATCATCAACCCTCAAAACCACATCAAGTCTCTAATCGTCATAAAAATATAGGTAATTCACTCCATTCTCTTCCTTTAACCCATCAACGAAGGGCTCCTTATATATAACATAGTCATCATTACCTTTGCTTGAAAAAGAAAAGAATGAGAAGAACCCATGTACGCAATACGCAAGCACATGTACATGTCAAACAACACATAACACATGTATATAATGCAAACTATATAACTAGTAAGTTTTTATCTTGTATTTTAGCAAATAAACAATAAAGAGATACTCATGACCTAGTTACATCAAGATCTCTTATACACATAAGTAAATATGGTACAGTTTAAGTCTTTTGTATTACTATTATATATTATGGTGAATGTCATATGACCAACATTCAAGAGCCAAGAATTGGGAACCATGAAACACTAAATCTAGTTGCTTCATCCCACGTACGAGTCCATTAGAGAAACCTTACATATGATTAGTAGCCGTCCCTTATATTGAAAGATGGCTTAAGAAAGCACAATCAACACCATAATGAATTTACAAGTCAAGTTTGGTTTAGTCAAATTGATTCATTCTAACCTAATACACACAAGTAAGAAGCATGTACTACAAAACTAAGACACCGAATATACTAACCAACCAAAAAGTAGATCTAAAGATAAAAGAATTCAAGCACCTAACCCATGACATAACATTTTCCACTTAGTTCCTTTATCTCTTAATCAAGTAAAAAATTATAAGGTTCAAATCCGACCACTTAACAATGCTTATCTTACTTACAAGGTTAATCTCTATTAATGATACATGGACCCATCTTCATTTTGCTCAATTAAATCCAACTTATAGCCTCATTAGTATAGATACTACTTCCTACTTCTTTCCTAAAGTTTCTTTGTTGGATAACTTGAAAATACTTCTAAAACTCTAGGTCTCAGAATAAAGTTTGAATCCTTTGAAAGCAAAGAGACTAGACAAGGGGTTGGTCAAGTGATAAAAGATTAGAAATAACCCTAAGAAACAAAGTGATTTTGAATAGGGTATGGCATCCGTATGCTACAGAATATGGCATCTGGATGCCAAGTTGCTGCCACTTACAGTGTCTTAACATCTGGACATTATAGTGCAAGGCATCTAGATGCCTTACTTTTGTTTCGAAAATTTGCAAAATAGCTCACTTCAAATCTAAAATTCCTTTCAACTAATGCCTTATTCAATTCTCATGCACTTCTAAATAAAACATAGGCACCTTATTCAAATGGTTCCCAACACTAAAACTTATCTACAAACCCAAATCTCAACTCACAAAATCAGTAATTCTTTATAAGATTCAAAACTAAGAGTGAGAGCTTATAAAACTTACTCACAAATTGCAATAGCTCAAACACTTGGTAAAAGTCGTAGCTAAACACCACCAATAACTGCATAAAATCATCTATTTCAAATTCAATCCTCAATAAAACTTAAGTATAACTTCTCTAAAACAATATTTTCATGTGAGAATTGTAGAGGGCTAAAATTACTATATTAATATATTGGGCTAAGTCTGTTATTTATTTGAGCTTGACTCTTTAGACTAGGTGATAAGATGTAAGGAGTCCGATTCATACTTGGGATGATTTAAGAAAATTTGGCTTAGTAGGCATGGAATAAAGATCGTTGATGCATCTAAGCTTTCTCAAGCAAGCTCATGCACCTGTAAGAAAGGTTATTGGCCTTAGGCCTATCAACTAGTTCATTCAAGATAATTATGAATTGAGTAAGCTTTATCTCATACATTGATCACCTAAATAATTTGGCAAATGTCATTATGCCCAAGAACCTATAAATGCTCAATCCTCTCTTAGAGAGAACAAAGAAATAACATTACTCTACAAAGACTGAACTCTTTAAGATCAAACGAGTAATTCAAGCAAAGAATTGATTTCACTCATTCAAGCTATGAGGTGAACACTTAAAGTCCCCTAAAACTGTCTTATCTATCACTTATGCATTTGAGATATTGAGATTGCACATTCCTCCTCCCTGCCTCTTTCTCATCTAATTGTCCTTTTAGGTATCGTTCTCGCTTCACTTCTTTGAAACCATGTATAGCGCGTCACTTACATAGTACGTACATGACTACTCTAGTCAAACCCCCACATATATATTTTTGCAACTCTACTAGAGAAGAGTGATTATAGTGACATGACACTTTATAGGAAGAAAACAACCGGCACGTCTGATACCACCTCCCAAGAGCTTAACACTAATGTTGAGCTTACCAGACAGAATCTGCTCCTACTACCTAAGAATGTTAGATATGACCATTCAGCACCTAAGGCTCCTTTTAAGTCCCACATAGACAATGCAAGCGATGTTAGAAGCCACAAAGGCTTTAAACCAATTCATGGCTATATTCCAACCCATCTTCATTAGGATGGTTGCCATTACTGCTATGCAACATGATGTGGCTTTATCAAATCTTATAGTTGTTGCACAACTAAGCTCTTCCACCATTACTCAACCAGTTAATCCTCCAGCTGTTGAAGAAGACTTTCATTAAGGAGGGGGTGACGAAACCCCCTTGCCACAACTTACCCCTACAACAGGGAATGTAAGAGTCCAATTATGTGGTACTTTATGTCACACCTCGAAAAGGTAAAGTCGTAACAGTCCCACCGTATGAACCATCCTAAGATAGAAACTGTCCTCACAGTTACTATCCTAAACCTAGTTCATACAAGGCGTACTCGACTCTACCTTTTTAAAGCGTCCAATTCGATACCTGTTTGATATAAACTTGTAGAGTAACCATGTAAATTAATTTGTAATAATAAACTTATCATTTAACCTTATAAAAAAAATAGCAGTAAACCCCATAGGTATCTGTCATTTCATATACAAACTAAAATATTAAAAACTACTAAGCCCTTTGAGGAGTCTTGTGTGGTTTTCCTTAAAGATAAAAAGTTAATACTAAGGGCAATAACCGGCCATTTCTTATTGTATCTTGCTCCCTGTCCCAATTTGCTAGGGTTCTAATGTTAGGTAGGCACTGATAAGCCATTTGGAACCTGCAAAACAAACTATAGGGGAATGAGTGACAACTTGCTTAGTAAGTGGAGGGGGGTGGAGACAAAAGTATGCATTTAGACATCACAATCGAAGTTTTCAATCTAGTTGATTAGATATAATGTATGTACAAGCAAATGCCATCACACGACGTTATCCGGTCTGTCGTTAGATAAGAAAAATTTCACCCGCTCTAATCCGGATTGAGGAGATTGACATCACAAACTCACGGATTGAAACCAAATCGAGGCTTGTGCAATAGAGAATACCCTCTTCCCATGACCACCTTCGAACCACGGCCCCCAACCTTGCTGCGACCTCCTCTCCTGTCACTTAGTTTGGCTAAGGTTGGGGAAAAGACCATTTCAACTACCTCATCGAAGGGAATCAGTGTTTGGTTCGAGAATCCTAGTTGTTACCTCTAATGAGTTGCGATGCATATCAAATTAGATATTAAGCTAAGCTTGAGTTAGTTAATCTTTTTAGGGTAATCAATCAAGCTCAAACAATTCAATAATAATACTCATAGAACAATCATATCGTGGAGCTTAACTCCCATCACAGCAAATCGAAACCCAACCACAGCATTACATATGCACAAATAGCTAACTATATTCACAAGCCAATACATACTAAAGTCTCTAGATTGTAAGCCCTAAAGCCAAGCCAAGTAACCGTAGGATTGAACTTAGAACTCAAGGTTTAGGGCGATTGGTTAAAGGATCCGATTAAACCTAAATTATAAACTATTGAGAGGAATATTAGTAAAACTGACCCCGTAAACTTGTATTTTGAGAAAATAAGTAATAAAATATGAGACTATAAAATTTTCAAATTTTAAGCATAATAAGTATTAATTACTGAAAATGCGAAAAGTGTAATGAAATAACCAATAAATTACTAGAGATAGATTATATGTATACTAAAAATTTTAGAATGACCAAAATAATAATTAGGAACGTTCATGTGTATCCCACATGTATTTACGTGTAGACAAAAATACGTGTAATTACCTAAATTTGCCAAAGACTAAGCAAATAATTAAATAAAATTATAAAATAATTATAGAAAAATCGGAAGAAGATAAGCTTAATCAAGATCGGGTCGTGGCAGGTTTAGATCAGAAAAAGAAAAATCAACCAATAAAATTTAGACAACTTAAAAGCCAAAAATTAAGGAATTTGTGCAAAGTCTTGTTAAATTAATGCACATTAATTAAAAAAAATGTCTATAAATAAGGGAAAGTTTTCCAGAATTCATTTGGTTAGTTTAGCATTTGGAAAAAATAGGAGCACTGAAAAAATCGAGAGAAAATCCAAAAAATAAAAAAAGGGGGGAAACTGTGCAGATTGGGCACGTGAGCTAAACCCACCACTCACCACCACCTGGGACCGAACCACCACCACCACCCTATACTAGAACCACTGCCTGGACCGGCCGACAACCTTGGACCGGGCTTGGACGGCCAGAAAGCTTTGGACTGGTTAGTCTCTTAAATGACCCGATTTTGAATAATTTTGCAAAATTAGTTATTTTGCCCAGAAAATTATGAAACTTGTTATTCTGAGGTTTTATTGTATGTAGATTTAGGAAAAAATATTGATTTAGTTTAATTATATCTGCAATTATAGGGTTCTTAACAAATTGCTCAAAACCCGAACATGATTAAAACCGAAAATAAATAGGCTTAGGAGTGTAGTTTAGAGCTCAAATTTTTTCTGTAGGATGCTCATATGATGTAGAATAGTGCTATGAAGCCATTTTTTTAAAATTAATTTTTAAAAATTTTAAGCTAATTTTTAGCCCTAAAATGATGGAAGAATTGGGTGATTTGGAGTTAATTAGGTGATTAAGATGTTAATTTCTGATTTAGATGGGGAACCCTAATCCTAGCCTTTGGAGTATTAAGTATGGTTAATTAGGGAAATTAGGTAAATGATATAAGAAATTAGTAATATGTGAAATTGTAAATTAATAAATCTAAAAAAAATAGAGTTATTTATGTAATATTATAATGGAAATCAGAAAAATAATAAATCTGAAAATGACATTTGATCTTAAGAAAAAGTCTCAAAATGTAAGATTTGTACATATCAGGAATAAATCCGATACCGCAATTAGGGTTAGTGTGCACCAAATAGTTTAGAATACCAAATTACGACCCAATAAGATATTTGGACACTTGAACTTAATGTGATTAATTTCACATTAGGATTCGAGCATATTTCAGGCTTAGAAATCAAAGTTTAAAATCTCATTTATGATTTGAATACCGAAATAGAGTACGCGAATTATTAGGACGTAATGGGCATATACGGACAAAAATGAATTAAAATATAACTTAGAATATGAAACCGTAAATTTTAAGTACTAAAAAGACCTATTTGTATTATAAAACATCCAGAGACAAAATCAGCTTGCGATTAAGGGATTGAGTGATCAAGCAAATCCAAGTAAGTTGGGTTATTGCTTATTGTAATAGGGTACTAATTTTGTAGTACTCGGAGACTTAGGCTTGTATATGATTGTGATTGTCAGTAGTTTATGCATGTGTTTGATGTATCTGAATTTGTATTATGAGTGATTCTGTGACTGATTGAATTGGTATGAAATTGTTTGACCACCTTAAACGGAATTTAATATTAGTCGACCCCGAATAATTAATAATGTCATGCATTGCAACCCGTTAGGGGATTATAGGATTCTCCAACCAAATACCGACCCCTTCGAAAGGGATAGCGCAGGATTGCAAAATGGTCCCTTCTTCATCCTTAATTGAACTAAGTGACAAGAGAGGAGGTCGCGACGAGGGTGAAGTCAATGGTTCGAAGGCAGTCGTAGGAGGAGCGAGGTCTCCATTGCATAAGCTTGGGTTTGGTTGTAAGTTGCTGCATAACATGGAAACTCCTCAACCTAGATTGGAGCGGGTGAAATTTCTCTGATTTCACAACGAACCGGACTACGTTGTGTGATGACACTTGATTATTGCATTGCATAAAAATAATTGTTTGACAACCCTGTTTGTGCTTGTATGCATTCATGAGTCTCTAATTCAACTTACTGGGCTGTAGTTGCTCATACCCTTATAGATCCTTTTGCAGGTTCTGATTTCTGAACACTCAAAATACTATGCTGCCCTACAACTACCCAGAGGTTAGTCTGTTGGAAGCCAGGGGTGTGAGGATCGAGTTACTTAGTATAATGTGCACTTAAAAGTGACCATGTAATTAGGAATGAAAGATTGGTAGTTATTCTGTAATTTAGTGAACTGTTATGTTATGTAAAACTTCCTGAGAAGCTCTGTGGACTTATATATATATATAATATTATAATTGTTATTAGAAATTTGTACTATTTATCATAATTATAGTTTAATTATTAATCGGACTGTTTACTTCAAAGTGAGGAGTCATCGACGCCTTGTGTAGGTCATGTCTATGGTAGGCACTATGAGGCTAGTTACTATCATATAATGGTTTATACGGCAGGACTGTTACGATTCTACGACTTCGGGGCGTAACATAGATATTCTGAAATAATATCCCTAAAATGCGGTAAAGCATTGATTCCACTTACTTGTCCTAGCACTCACTTCGGAAAACTTATGTTATCAACAATCAGATCATTAGGAGGTCTTATATATATAAAATCTAAATTTAATTTTCGTAATGGTTATGAAATCATTAGAGTCTTATCTAAAGTAGCTACATAAATATATATATATATAAAGTATATTATTATTTTTATTATATAATAATATATAGTTTCATTATATTGATCAAGTTAAGTTATTAAGTATTAATAATATACGCAATTATACTATTACGTATAATATATCATTCCGATTGTATCAAAACGTATTTTTAGTCATTTAAATCACGTTTCAATTACGGTGGAGTTATAATAATACGTAAATTAGTAATATTGTAGAGATATAGGTTATATTACTTAGGTTTATCCGATTTTAGTAAAAATAGTATCGTTGGGCTCGTACAAACTTAACGATACGTATTATAAGTCTTAATTTCTAGAGATGACTTTTAATGGGTAATTCGAGTTTTTAACACAATTATACATATCTACCTTAATATCTCTATAATGTATCCCGGTTATTAAAATATCATTAAATATATTAAAAATATAATTTTTATCCAATCTGTATAGCACACAAATAGATAGTTTTTATTCACCTATTTATCATATTTTAACCTATTATTACTAGAATTGGGTATTGGTTCGTTATTTAAGCTATTTTACTACGTGAATTCATAATAAATAGCTCAGGTTACTAAATAATTCCTTGAAAATTTCTATAGACTCCTAAAAATATGTAGAATTCAGCTAGTACTTGGTTTCAAGTTTTCAATCTATCGCTTATATATTCGTATTTATGATTTTATCCGTGAATTATCCTAAATTACCTAATTAATATCCTTTTTGCACCAAATTGATTTCAACCTGTTTTAGCATTATTATTATTTACTAGAAATTAGTACATGTCCATTTCATCATTTAATTTAATAATTTCCTATTTAATTCACAATTTCAGCTTATTTTCAAGCTTTTTTTAGATAGAAAATACAATAAATATTAAAAATATTCAAATAAAAAATCAAGCTACGTAAAAATTATGTATATATCATAAGTGCCTTACACAAAAATTTTGAGCTACAAACTACATCATTTAGTCTATTTATTTTGAATTTCAAATTTCGGATGAATAGTATATTTGTTAAGGAAGTACATTAAATATTCCTAATTTTGTTAAAATAAATTTATTAAATGAAAGTATATATAAAATAACATAGAAATTAATTTTTCCATATTTTTCCTAATTAATTTAATAATTTTTCAAAAATAAAAAAAAAACAGAGTAAAAGCTCGAAACTTAAGTTCATCGAAGCTCCGGCTACCGTTGGCCGAAGAGAGGTTGTCCACCGGCCTAGTCGGTGGTGGCTCTGCTAGGTGACGGTGGGGTTCCGCATCAGGTCATCAAAGGGTCGGGGAACTAGCTAGGTTCGGTCCTTACTCTGTTTTTCCCTATTTTTTTATCAAATTTCTCTAATTTTTTTTTTCCGAATTTTTCTTAGGTTTTCTTGATTACCAAAATGTTAAATCTGAGTCCTAGGATCCTATTTATAGTATTTTAGGTCGATTGAATTTTTTTCTTAATTATTAAGTAATTTATTTTCATATTTTTCTCGAAAAGCACGTAGTACGAGGTGTCAATTTTTTATAAATTTGCTTTTGATGCAGCTGCTTATTTTTTTTAAGCTACTCAACATTTAATCCAATCATATTTCAGGTCATTTTTTAATTTTTTCATAATTTTTAAATAATATTTTTAGTATTTTATATTAGTATTTAATGATTTTTGTTGATATACAGGTATATATCCGATATACGGGTATATATCCAATATACGGGTATATATCCTATATACATCATACACGTAATGAGTAATTATATACGTGTAATCATGTTTCTAACATATCTTTTATTTTAAGATACTTTTTCCCTATTTAATTTTTGCGAATTTAACGCTTATTATGTATAATTATATGGTTTTAGGTTAATTTACGAGTATATTTATTATATGTACTAGGTCTACTCATAAAAATAAGTGTATACTCATATAGTATATTATGCTATATTATTTTCTCATATTGCGTAATTTACTTATTTCTAAGTTCTCGTCGCATTTCGAGCTCGGTTTTAGGGGTTTCAATAATTTTTTACACTATATTAAGTAATCATACTTCTAGGGGAAAAATTGGGATTTCGGATAATTATTTTCAAAATCTAACTTCACCAAATTACTTCAATTAACTTTTCTATCTTAGTTGTAAAATTTGGGTTCAATTGAATAATTTTTCCCGAAAGCCCTAAATTTAGGTACAGATGCCCTCAACTTGGCTTTAGTATCTCATATGGAGCAAATTCTCTCTATCTTGATTATATTATTGATATTTTATTATATTTTTTACTTCCATGGGTACGGGGATTCCTCAATTAGGGTTATCGTGTTTCTCATAAGCTTTTAACCTGCTCAATTTACTTTTCTAAATGTCCTAGATCAATTATCGATCCTCATCATACAAGAATAGGGTTTTGTCGTAATACTCAGATATTCATGTCTGGATTGCTGATTTATGGGTCATTACACCTTATCCTCATGCATGCTTGCTCTTTTATCTAATCTCACCATCCTAACCTTAGGTAGATTTACTTCCTACCCCAACGCTACTCCTGCTCTACTACCTGTATCTATAGCCTTTGCTTTAAGGATTTCCTTTATAATAAGGGAAGACTTAAACGTTTATACGAAGGAAATACAAGCTAAGTCATCTACAGGAGTACCAAAGTTGAAACTCCCATATTATTAATGCTAAATCAATTCAACTCTTAAGTTTTAATCTCAAACAATGTCCTAACACATCGGCTTCCACGCCTTAAGCCTAAGTATCTCGGCTTCTATGCATCAAACCTAGAGAACACCCTAACATCTCAGCTTCCATGCCTCAAGCCTAAGCAATGTCCTGGTATCTTGGCTTTTACGCTTTAAGCCTAGACAACTCCCTAACATCTTGACTTCCATGCCTCAAGCCCAACAATGCCCTAATATCTCGACTTCTACACCTCAAGCCAAAGCAGCACCTTGGCATCTCGACTTCCACTTCTGAAGCCTAGGCAATGCCCTGGTATATTAGCTTCCATGCCTCAAGACCAAGCAATGCCCCAGCGTCCATTTCTTGTATCACTGCTGCTTTAAAAGCGTAGGATGTCTTTAATTAAGTTCACTAAAAAAGTGACTTCTACGATTAAGCAACACTTAACCAAACGTCGTTACTAACTAGTAAGACCATAGACTCCCAAGCATGTGATGAAAAGACAAGCTTGTATAATATAAACTAGTAAGAGCATTGCTTCCCAGCACATTACAAATTATTGCAGCTAAGTAAGACAATTTTAAGTAGCTAAGTAGTTGGAAATACCCCCCTTAACATGCTATTTGATGTTTTAGCACGATTGAAAACCTTCTCAAAACAAATCGCTTAAATATTATCACTGCAAGTAAGAGCTTTTGCTCTAATGTAAGAGATAACTCTAGGAGCTCCTTAAATCATAATAATCTAAGTAGCCTTATGTTCATGACAACCTTCCAAGTGGCTCCACAAATCACAAAGTTTAAAGATCCTTAAATGCTATGAGCTCAATAACCTACAAGAATGCTAATTATAATGACTTCTATTGTTACTGCTAAGTGAAGTCATCACCTCTTAAGCGTATGATGACTTGCACGTACTCAAATGACTTCTACTTCCAAGAGATCTTTAAAGGGCATCATGAAACAAAACAGCATAAGAAGTTCATCAAAGTACAAAGTTCCCTCTAATGAAGCAACAATCGCTTAAGTTGCTACTTAGTCTCACTGAGACATGTTAATAACTAAGGGAAGAAGGATATCAACAAGTGCAACGCACTACTCACCTTTATATACACTTGAGTAGATAACGCACTAGCATAAGATCTAATCTTACTCCCTTTCCTTGACTGGTACATTAATGATAAGAGCAACGTTAACTACTTCGTAGGGATCCATTTGTTTCTTTACTGTCATCACCATCACTAATATTGTCATCTTTTAAATATACTAAGGATTCCTTATAATCCACCAATTCTAAATCACCATCATCAGCCTCGAGAGGCATCTAAGCTGTCCTCCATCATAAACAGGGAAAGCAAACTCCTCATAATGTACCATAAAGGAACCTTACGTCTGATAGACTCTCATGGTTTTCCATTAGAAACCAAAGCAATAGTAAGGCTAGTTCAGTTTCAGTTGTGCAACTTCAAAAAGTTTGATAATGTCTTCGAATGTTAAAGTTACTCTCTCCACTAAATAATAAATATGTAGATCTGAGTACTCCATTAGGGAATGATGGCATAGCATAATCCCTTTACACTCGTGCATGGGAACCGTTATCGAGCAGAAGTAATGATGACATGAAGGATCCTAAGCTCACTACACTTCCATCTTACTCATTACAGGAACTGCAATTGAGTGGAAGTAATGATGGCATAAAGGATCTTAACCTTCTTCAAGAGAACCACATGCTTAAGGTTAATGGTAATGTACTTTACTCAATAGCTCTATCTCAATGGAAGCAATTTCTTGAGAAAAGCAAATTGAGTATGTAAGAGAGGTAGCTCTTTCCTCCCATTTTTGAAGTGCAACATTAAATCTCCCTTAATGATATCTCTAGAATCAGCACAAAGCTTGTGCTTGATAAATTAGAGATCACCATCAGTGTCGGGTATTGCACAAGCTTTTTAACGTTTAGCTTTGTCTTAGAACGTATCTTTAGAAACAATCTTGTCTAGCCACTTATTTAGAGGATACGGTGTTGCGAACCGTAACCAAGAATTGATAAGGCCGATTGTTGAATGGGTTTAAGCTTGTTAAAAGCTTGAAAAGGAAGTACTTAGGAATGTATGAAAGGACAAATGTGAATGAAAAAATAAGCAAAAACCCACGAACAACTCTAATGGATATGACGCACCAATGGAACTTCCGAAGACTCATAGCATAACTCGATATGACATACGAGATGGTCTTGTGAGGTTACTTGTCACATAACCTTGTTTAGGGGTTAGGATAAGAGTGGAATAAATATAAATAGAGTAGTGTTTACGAAAGACAAATTTCTAGTGTATTAATGTTCTATCTAATTTACAACTACAAGTATATGGAGTATTTATACCGAAGAATTTAGGATAACATGCCTAAAATGGGAAAAGACAAAAACGGTATTACCCTTAAGAAGTAATGTACAAGAATACAAAAGGATAAAAATAAATATTCAAGGAAAATAATCATTAGTGTATCAAATTCTGTGCGAGCTCCTATACACATGGCGAAGATGTATTGGTGATACCATTAGAAGATGCAAACAAAAGAGTATGATTAAATGGATCAAATGGTTTATCTGAGCAGGGATAGTTGTATCAATTCGAAGTCTCTCTCTCTCTCTCAGTCTCTTGATAAGAGTGATACCGAATAAGTAGTTAGCTTGGGTTTAAGTGAGAAGGCATGCGTGGTTTGGTAAGTATCTCGGCATTATAGCATTCAACATACAATCTTCGAGAGATGGGAAGTCATGCAGCTCGACATGTAGAGTTGCTCAGCAATGAGATACTCGGCTTTAGCAGAAGTTGACTGGAGCAGAAGGATCCGCCTTATCAGTCCCTATAGTCCTCGAGCTTGGCTATAGGTTAATGGTCTAATAGCCTGATTCCCATCATTTCCTCGAGGTTGATTTGGATTTAGGATCAAATCCACACGATCTTCGGTTAGCTCTCCATTAAGGTGATTAAACTGAGATTGACAATGTTGAAGGTGTCAAATACCCTATAATCATTGGGCAACTCTAACACGTAGGCATTATCATTGATCTTTTGGAGGATTTTAAAGAGTTCTTCAGCTCTTGTAGATAATTTGTTCCTCCTTTTGCTCGGAAACCATTCCTTGATGAGGTGCAACAATGCTAAGTCTCCCTGCTAGAATTATTTAGCTATCCTACCATTGGCCTTCTCTCGTATTCTTTTAGCAGCTTGGTTGATGAATCAAGTGGCTTTGTCATAGTTATGCTAAAGGAATTGTATTCTAGCTCGTGTCTAAGTCTTTGTGTTCAGATTATGGCATGAGCATGTAATCGAAGGGTAACTCGGGATTGAAACCATAGACAACTTCAAAGGGGGTCTATTTGGTAGTGTCATGTACTATCCACTTGTAAGCGAATTCAATAACTAGCAAGCAGATGTTCTAATCGGCCAAGTTCTTACCTACTGCAACTCGGAGGAGTGATCTCAAAGTATGATTAACCACCTCTATTTAGCTGTCAGTTTTGGGGTGACAGAACGTACTGAATAATAGTTTGGTCTTCATCTAACACCACAAGATCCTCTAGAGATAACTCAAGAACTTCAGGTCTTTGTCGGAGATTACACTTCTTGACATGCCATATAATCGTATAATATCCTGCAAGAAAAGAGAATCAATAGTCAAAGCATTGTTGATTTTGACACAGGGAATAAAGTACGCCATCTTGTTGAATCGATCCACGACAACTATTACAGAATCTTTGGTTCGGGCAGTTCATAGTAATCTGAAGGTAAAGTCCATGCTCAACTCAGTTAATAGCTTCATCGGAATAGGAAAAGACATTGTTTTTCCTTATTCGGCTCGCCATTTGGCTTTCTTATATACGGCATAGCTTTCAACAATTCGATGCACATCTTACCTCATTCTTAACTAAAAGAATCAACCACTCAGTAATTCATATATCCTTTTTTTTACAAAATGTCTAGATAGTCTTCCACTATGGGCTTTCCTGATCAGTAACTCTCGCAGTGAATAAGTCAGCACTCATAATTTTCCCCCTTAAAATAAGTAACTATCTTCTACATGGTTCTCATCCATTATTCTTCCATTGACACATCGCACAAACATGAGTCCAAAGTGTGGATCTACAAAGTATTGCTCTTTAATGCTTGTAAACCTAAAAAATCTGGTCTGTAGTGCACTCAAAGTGCATGTCTTCTCGAAAGAGCATCAACAACTACATTGCTCTTTCCTTGTTTATATTTTATTACAAAATTGAATCTTTTAAAGAATTCAACCCATCTTGCTTACAGTTTCGATAACTTAGTCTGACTTCGAAGGTATCTCAAGGACTTATAGTTGGTATAAATGATAAACTCTTTCGACAGTAAATAGCGTTGCCATACTCATAATACTTGGATTAATGCCAAGAATTTTTTGTCATATACAGAGTAATTTAACTGAGGTCCTCTAAGCTTTTTACTATAGAAGGCAATTGGTCGACCTTCCTTCATTAAGACTGTGCCTATTTTAGTGCCTGATGTGTCACATTTCAGCTTAAATATTTTCTTGAAGTTAGGTAGAACAAGCATCGAGGCAAAGGTTAATCTTTCTTTTATCTTGGCAAAACTCCTCTCATCCCTTTCTCCCCATCGGAAGTCAGTGTTCTTCTTTATCAACTCAGTAAGTGGTACGACGAGTGCTGAAATTCCTAATGAATCTTCTATAGAATGAAGCCAATCCATGAAAAATTCTCACACTGGCATAAGTAGTAGGGGTCGACCATTCAACGATTGCTCGGATTTTCTTGTCATTCACTCGCAAGCCTCCTCTACTTACTATTTAACCCAAGAATACCGCTTCTTCCTGGAAAAAGCAATACTTCTTAAGATTGCCAAATAATCCCTCGATACGGAGGACATCCAGTACGACTTAAAGATGTTTACAGTGACTCAACATGTCAGTAGTGTAGATAAGGATGTTGTCAAAGTACACCACGACACACTTCCCTATTAGATGTCTCAGCATATGGTTCATCAGTCTTATGAAAGTGCTTAGGGCATTTGACAAGCCAAAAGGCATGACTATCCATTCATAAAGTTCATGTTGAGTCTTAAACGCAGTTTTCCACTCATCTCCTGCCCTCATGCGGATTTGATGGTAACCAGATTTCAGATCTATCTTGTTGAAAATCTTGGCTCCGTTCAACTCATCCAGCATATCTTCTAGTTTCGGAATAAGATACCTGTATTTGATTGCAATCTTGTTCACGGCTTGGCTGTTTACATATATCTACCAAGTTCCATTCTTTTTCGACACTAGAAGCGCCGGTATGCCATGACACGGCATAAGGACCGAGACTTTCCTTAACATACACTCTCTCTAGTAACTCATTGACTTAACTTTAAAACTCAAAAGCCTGTTCGGGACTTATTTGATAGGTAAGCTTATTCAACAATGCAACACCGGGTATTAAGTCAATGCAATGTTTTATGCCTCAAATTGGGAGTAACCCCTTGGGTAACTGTTATGGGAATAGGTTGACATATTCATCTAGTAGCTCTTTTATTTTCTAGAGTAGTTTACCTCACTCCTTCATCTTTAATAGGCGCCTGACCAACATAAGGGTCAGGTCGTCAGTGTTAATAGCCTCTTGGAGGTTAGCTCTACTCATCATCAAGGTCTTCTTCAATCCACGAGCAAGTTTTGTCTGCAATATATTAACTTTTCTCGGCAGCATCGGGTTCAATGTAATCTTTCAGCCATCCTTTTTTTATCATATACGCTTTCCTATATCCGTCATGGATAATTCTTCTGTTAAACAGTCATAGTTGGCCAAGCAATACATACGAGGCGCACACGGGCATCACATTGTAGAAAATCTTGTCACAGTAGTTTCTAATTATGATTGGCAGCAATAGTTACCAAGTGATATATAGTGTTCCCTTATCACTCAGCCAATGCAACTTGTACGGCTTCATGTATGCAATTGTTGGCAACTTCAACTATGTGATCATTTCGGCTAATGCCACATTGGTGCAACTTTTACTATATGCAATTAATGCTCACACTTGGCCATTCACCTTATAAGTAGTATGAAACAAATTCTCCCTCTATTCTTCTTCCCGTGAGGGTTTTAAATTCATAGCGCATTGGATTACTAAGACCAACTGATCCAAGTCCTCGGTAAACACGTCCTCTTCAATCAGTTCTTTCTCAGCATTTTCTTTCTCAATAGTGATCTCTTCCTCTTCGAGGTCCTTATCTATACTTTCTACCTTTAGCTTCGTGACATCTCCTTTAATTACCATAATTCTTCAATTCGGGCACTAAGCAGCCATATGTTGAAACCCTTGGCACTTAAAACGCTTAATCTAGCTCATCTTCCTACCTGATCCTTACCCTTTCTCATAAGTTTGGGTTTGTACTTCACCGTCAAGTCGACCATTCTACTTAGCTTGGACCTCTACCTTTTGGATCGGCTCGATACTTGAATAAGCTCAATGACTTCCCTGTTTGGGTTAGCTAGTTAGCCACTTAGTCAATGCTCGACTTCTTCTCCACCTCTCTACTCATTGGGCAATTATAATGGCTTCGTCCATTATGGTAAACTGTTGGAGTTCCACAATGTCTCAAATGTCACCTTGCATCCCAGTAAAGAACCTAAATATTGTTCGTACCAGTGATTCCTTCACTTGACATCGAATCATCAGCATTTGGAATTCTTGAACATACTCATCAACTATTCGGCCTCCTTATCTCAGCTCCTGAAGCCAAGTAAAGGTATCTTATAGATAAGTATTCGACACGAACCTGTTTTTGAGTATTCTTTTCATTTTTGGCAAAACGTTAATCTCTCGGTAGCCTTCTCGTCTCCTTAAAGCTTGAAAATTCTTCCACCATATGGCAGCATATCCAAAGAACTCAATAGCAACAGTTCTCACTTTCTCGTAGTCTTCTTACCGATAATAGTTGAAAATACGCTCCACTTTCTCTTCCCATTCCAAATATTCATCAGCATTCCTAAATCCATTGAAGATCGAAATCCAAAACTTCACATGGTTAGATGCTCTAGGAACTCGAGCTCTCTCTTCTTCGAAATGTTCTTCTTCGTCTAGTTCTCTCAAATTTATACTTCATCTTTTTGTCTTACTCGTTCGCCTACTCCTCCACCTCAAACTTATCAAGCTGAATTCTGACCCCTAACAGGTTAAGCAACTTGTGGAGTATTTTACACGGCCTCAATAGATTGACAAGCGAACGCATGAACAGCTCAGATCAAATTTACCAAGAAATTAGCTATCTCATCAAATCTCTTATCAATGCTCCTAAGGGTTCCCTGAGAGTGTCGTCTATGGTGAACAACTCTACTGTTGTCATCTCTAGGACCAATGTTTACACTAAGATCCATTGTTCTTTCAATCCAGAAACTAAACAGCCAGCAAATACGACAGCTAAGATGAACACAGTCACTTGCTCTCTTTCACATACGTAAAATAGAGTATAAATAAAACTTCAAAAATAGACTACAACTCAAACAAAATTTTCACTCTGATACCAAGATATTGCAAACTGTAACCAAGAATTGACAAGGACAATCACTAAATGGGTCCAAGCTTGCCGAAAGCTTGAAAAGGAAGTGATGGGGAATGTCTAAAAAGACAAATGTGAATGACAAAATAAGCAAAAACCCATGAACAACTCAAATGGATATGACGCACCAATAAAACTTTTGAGGACTCATAGTACAACTCGATATGACGCATGAGAGGGTCTTGTGAGGTTACTCACTACTTAGCCTTACTTAAGGGTTAGGATAAGAGTGTTTACGAATGTAAACAGAGTAGTGTTTATAAAAGACAAATGTTTAGTGTATTAATGTTCAATTTGATTTACAGCTATAAGTATAAGGGATATTTATACTTGAGAATTTAGAGTAACATGCCAAAAAAATGAATAAAACAAAAAGGTACTACCCCTAAGGAGTAATATACAAGAATACAAAAAGGTAAAAATGAATATTCAAGAAAAATAATCATTAATGTAGTGGATTTTGTGCGAGCTCCTGTACACATGACGAAGATGTATTGGCGATGCCGTTCAAGGATGCAGACAAAAGAATATAGTCAAATGGTTTATCTGAGTATGGATGGCTCTATTAGTCCAGAGTCTTTCTCTCTCGATCTCTCGGCAAGAGTGATGCCGAATAATCAGTAAGCTTGGGCTTAAGTAAGTAGGCGTATATGGTTTGGCAGGTATCTCGACATTCTGGCATTTGGCACACAACCTCTAAGAAATGGGAAGTCATGCAGCTCGGCATGCAAAGTTACTCAACAAAGAGATATTTGGCCTTAGTAGGAGTCGACTGGAACAGGAGGATCCGCCTTGCCAATCTAAGAAACGGGAAGTCATGCAGCTCGGCATGCAAAGTTACTCGACAAAGAGATATTTGGCCTTAGTAGGAGTCGGCTGGAACAAGAGGACCCGCCTTGCCAATCTCTTTAATCCTCAGGCTCGGCTACGGGTTAATGGTCCAATAACCTGATTCCCATCACACAGGACTGGTGTTGGACATTGATCTTAATGCACCAATAAGTCCTTCAACTTTAAAACTTCTATGTTTGAACTTAGATTAGTCTTTATCTCTTTTGCCATTAGAGTGAAATATCATTATACTCTCTAAGTAAAGGATCTTGGACTTAACAAATTGGAAAAAAAGAAAAAAAAAATCGCATCGCTATTGCCAATACAAGCCAAATTTGCAACTGAACAATACGCAGGTTTTCTATAATTCGAAGAGTCGCTTTTTCAACAATGAAGGCCACTGTCTTCTCTACCCTGTTAAGAAAAAAAAAAAAAGAGCATGAGAGTAAGTAAGTAAGTAAAGTAAGAAGAAAGGCACCTATAGTAAATGTTCAAACCTATGAAAGATCAGCAATAATTAAGACTCGAATCATGGAGTTAAATATCAAAGCAAGTAGACTAAAATAAAATCAAAAGGAAAAATAAATAAATAAATAAATAAAAGAGGTTAGCGCAAGAAGAAGCAAAGGCACACATCTAGAAACCTTGAGAAGTTGAAAGGGATATCAAAACACCCAGAGAAAAGGCTATTATTATTAACAAACTTTCGAAGATATCAAAGAAGTGGAACTTCTTCCCATGTTTTCACTAAAAATCAAGCTACCCTTTGAGAATGCCATGCATTTTTTTTTTAAAGTTTGGACACCACCTTCATTAGGCAACGACTTGAGAGTCCTAAGCTACTAACATAGTAATGGAGTTTAAGTGGCAATGGAATTCTCACCAGTATTAGATTGGAAAAGGAAAAGATATATGGACATGTCCACTCAAGAACATGCCTAATTAAAAAAACGAAAAAGATAGCCCACATACTTAGTGGAAAGGAGAATCATTTAATACAATGAGATAACAAGGTATTCACTACTCCAAAGTCCATTAAGTTCTCATGGTTCGACATGGATGGAATAAATTATTCAGTACATGAAAATGTCATTCATTTCAAGTTTTTCAATGCATATCCATTTAATGCTATAGAAAAGGAAGTAGACAACTTTTTATTTATCAAGGTCACATATGTACGTATAAAAGAGGAGGAGTAATAGTGGATAACTTAATAGCCTGGGAGTGATGTCAACTTTGATGAATTCTTATTATTCGGTTGGCTCATAAAGAAAAGAGAGATATTCAAAGATTTTAGCTTGAAACATAATGGATTTAGATATGTGTTGGGTGACATTTGTTGAGTTAAATCTAGGTTAAAGATGATATATCAGCGGTATATATATACGCACTCATGCGTGCATGTACACACATATACTCATATGGGTCAAGTTAAGATCTACAAAAAGATTTGAGAAAGATTTAAGGAAAATATTGCCAGTTGCTGCAGATCTTATGATTCAAGATATTGTAAATAGTGATGTGGCCTCATTTCCTCCTTTTAAAAGAAATAAATAAAATAAATAAAATAATCAATTTCAAAACTAAGAATGCCTGCAATATGAACAAAGTAGGTGAATAAAGACGGTGGCAAACGAGAGATATGGAATAAAAGTTCCTTCTCCCATACCAATTCATTCAATATGTAAGGATTCGACTTCGCTATGTGTGAGTTTTACTCTCTGAGAAGTGATAACGTGATGGATAGAGCATTTAAGCTTATTTGAATGAAGAAAAAAAAAAGAGAAAGAAAAATAAAAAAAAATCACATAAAGCTACATGCAATGAAGAAGAAGACATGCTGATCAATTACTTACAATACGTAATTGACGCTTGTCTCTAAACCTAATATCTTTCATCACCTACGAAGGCCAACAAGAGTCGGTGAGATAAAGGAAAAAAGAATTTTTTTTTTAAGAAAAAAAGAAGAAAACAAAGAGAAAGAGAGAGAGAGAGAGAGACAAAGAAGAATTGAGGATGTACCATCATTAACTACTATTGTGGGTATCGACGACATTGATTGTACGAAGAGATATATATAGTTGATGGTGACAGATCTGAAGAAATAATTTAAAACTTTAAATCTAAGATATTATGGAGTAAACAAGATCCAATGATGAGGTGTGATCAAATCTTAATGGGCTAATGGAGATTTAAAAGTATAAAAATAAATCTTCTGAATAGCATAGCTCAACTCAAAATTTAAGGAAATCACAGCAAAGAAGCCTGAATTCCAAAAAATGTATTGGCTTTCTAATGGAATAAAAAGATGCATGTCACGAATTTCGTGACTCAACCCAAGTTTACTTGGAATGTAAGATGCAAATAGTTCCCATATTGTTATGGGTTATTATTATAATAATCTATGGCACTCAACAATTATACTTGTATAGATTTCTTAAGAAAAATTTTCCCATATATATCTAGAGCAATATTGAAGAAAATTAAGGGGAATAATGGAATATTGGTTCATCAAAATCAACCTTAATGAATGAATAATATACATAACAAAGTGGAACTAGCTCCCATAAATAAAGCCCATATAATATGGGAGACCTATTTAATATATATTGTTATGAGGCCAATGCTACTCCAATATGCCTAAAGCGACGGGCATAATTAGAGGTGCTGCAAGCTTACGTGCACAAAAAAAAAATATATATATATATACAATGAATAAATCTGCAACACTAACACTAGACTAAAAGAAAGTCTCCAGCTAAGAAAACCCGCTTAGCAATAGTGCAATTAATTCACAATGCACATATACCGAGTAGCGACCTAATTATTCAAAGTAAACAATTGATACCCAAAATACTTAAACTCCATCTAAGAATTTTGGTTAGGGGGTAAAATATAGAAGGCTAAAATTGTTATATTAATATATTGGATTAAGCTTGTTATTTATTTAGGCTTGACTCCTTAGGCTAAGTGACATGATGCAAAGGGTCAGTTCATACATAGGATGATTCATGGGGATTTGGCTTTGTGGGCTAGAAATAAAAATTGTTAGATCAATCTGTCTACATTTAAACTTTCTCAAGCAGGCGCATGCACCTATAAGAAAGGTTATTAACCTTGAGCCCATTAGCTAACTCATTTAAGATAATCATAAATTGAGTAATCTTCATCTCATTCGTTGATCCCCTAAATGATCCAACAAATGTTATCATGCCCAAGAGTTTATAAATATCCAATCTTTCCTCCTCATTTAGAACTCTTAAAGAGAATAAAGAAACAACATTGCTTTATAGGGACTAAGCTTTCGAAAATCAAATGAGTAATTTAGGCAAGGAATTGATCTCACTCACTCAAGCTACAAGGTAAATGCCGAGGTCTCTTAAGGCTACCTTGTCTATTATTTATACATTTGAGACATTGAGATTGCATGTTTCTCCCTCCTACCTCATTCTCACCTAATCTTTCCTTTAGATGTCATTCTCACTTCACTTCTTTGAAATCACGTATAGTGCATCATTCATGCAATACACACGTGACTACTTCAGTTAGACCCCTATATCTACAAGAATCAAGCTATACTCATGAAATCCCCCTAGAAACTCACCTTAAACACTCAAATGAAAAACTCTTGTTGAATACCGAGAATATCTACTTGAAAATACTTAACAATGAGTTGAAATCAGTAAGGAACATAAGGATTTAGGGTACTGTGAGTCTTAATACAAGTTTCCTTAAGTCGATTCTCAAAAGTCTTATCTTAATCTCCTCTTTTAGTTAGGCTTAAGGTAGCTAGCATAAGTTTCTGCACAAAGAGTGAGGATTAGGCTTTATTTAGTAAAGATTAAGGTTTCAGACAAAAGGAAGCCACTTAAAGTAGTGGGATTTTGGTAAGTTTTTGAAACGTCCAAAATGCCCTTAATTTTGAAAACATTTTTTTGTGGTATTACACTTACTTAAAGAAAATCGATACAATTTGGTTCTCATCTTCTATATGTAAAACATCAATTTTTCTTATTTAAGATATTGGCTTATCAAAAGTAAAGGTTTTCATTTAAGTAATCACCCATTACATCCTAAAGATATCGAAATGCAACAATTTCATCATACGTTCCTAAGCTTGTTATTATAATTCACTATTTATGTGTTTATATATCTTATATATTATTTAAACGCGAGAGATTTTATGTAACCACTTCACTATATTTTCCGTAAAATTTTATTAAATACCCTTAAAAGTTTATACTACTCAATGTCATAAAAATAACTATATGGGATATTATAGTAAACTTTTGAGTAACTCTCATTTAACCCCATCAAACCACCGTCCCATCTTTATCTCCTACCACTCCCTAACTCTTTTACTAAAATAACTCCCTTCATTTGGTAGTCGGTACTCCTACTTTTTTCTCCTTTATCAGTGTATAAAAATATTATAGTAATATAATAAATAAATATTAAACACATTATAATTGGAATGGAAATTACAATTGGATACTTATAGAGAAATGAGAGAAAAGTTGCATATTTATGAAAAGAGTGAGGACAAGTTATTATATAATTATTATATTTATCTTTTTATAAGTCAGTGATATGGGTGTGTAATCTTCAAAATATTGATTTATCTCAAAATTTAGAAATCATATAAGATTATCAAGTTAAAGGAGATACCTAAATTTTGAAACCTCAAAAAGAGACTCTAAAATTAATATCAATTGGAGGATTCATAGTTCACATAAATCTAAGTTAAATTTTTCTATAACTCAATTTCACATGGTACATAAGTATCACTCCATTCCCATGTCAAAGGTCATCTTTAAGCCCAATAGTAGCTAATGCTATTATAGTTTAGCGACATAAACACTAGTTTTATAATAAAATAGACTAGATTTGAATTCCCCTTCTCTAAGTTGTAATATAGTTAAGAAAAAAAAAAATACCCTCATTTGTAGAAAACTACTTAAAGCAAATATACGTCACATTGTGCCCACATCAAGAAAAATATGTTATTACACGAGCATTTAGAAAACAGCTACCATAAACGTAGTTAATCACAGTATTTTTGGTGGAGATAGCAAACACAAATCTAACCCTACATCCTATTCCACAACTAAAGCTCATGAATCATCGCCTCATAATACCTTTATAGTATACAAGTCATCAAATAATAAGATCCTTAAGGTTTAAAAGTCAAACATCTCATACTAGGTTTATCGAAATTGTTTGCCATCAATAATCCAATTCACTCTCATTAGGTATACAGTAGTGTCTCATATTATTAGTGTGACTTTACTGTAAGACCTACGATCAGGTTTTAGGGTTTCGTTTGTAGAATTTAGGACGATCGAATAAATTGTTCTATCTAACTCAAATTTTACAATGAAGTTAGGATTATCAGTAAAAATGATTCCATGAGTCTGAATTTAGGAAAATAAATAATAAAATAATTAATTATTATAATATTGAATTATATGTAAATTTCTCGTTATTTATCGAAAACGCGTAAAACGAGTTCTGATAATTAACAAATTGATAAAGATAAATTATATGTACACTAAAAATCACAAAATAACATAAATAATTTTTAGGAGTATTTATTTGTACCATATATGAATTTACATGTAGATAAAAATACGTGAAATTACTTAAAATACGTGAAATATGCCAAAATAATGTTAATTAATTAAATAAAATTCATAAATAATTAAATAAAATATTAAAAAATGATAAAAAGTCCAGAAGTTAGGTGTGGCAAACTAAAAATGGAGAATGGAAAGTAAGCAATTAAAATCAACCAACAAAAAAAATAAAAATGATAAGAGATAAGAGATACTTGGTGGAGAAAAAAATGGTGAAAAAAAATCCTAAACTTAACTATAAAAACAAAAAACCTCCATCTAAACTAATTTTAGACATTTTAGAATCCTGGAAAAATTAGGGAGAGGAGAGAAAAGAAAAGAGAGTAATTTTACAAAAATTTAGAAAATTATAGTGTAAATAGGGCATGTAAGGAGATCCCCAACCTAACAACCACCTGAGAGTGGACAACCACCACTACTACACAGTGGTGGTAGCACCCAGACCGACTGATAAGGCCACAATGGCCGAAGCCATCAATGCCGATGAGTTTGATTTTCCTTCTGATTTTAGTTATTTTATTAAAAATATTAAATAATTTTAGAAAATTATGAAATTTGGTATTTTGGAGTTTTTAAGTATGTAGATTTAGGAAAAAAATTATTTTGATGAATTGATGCATGGAAATATACTATCCTTTAGAAATCTCGTAAACCCAAGCTTTGTTCAATTTAGAAATAAATGACTTTAGAAGTGTAGTTTTGAACTTAAAATTTTTGTGTAGGCTATTTAGATGATGTAGAACAGTGTTATAAAGCCCTTTTTCAAAAATTTTAGAAGATTTTTAGGCCTTAAAATGATGGATAAAATAGGTGATTTTGGGCTAATTAGGTAATTAAATGGATAATTACTGATTTAATGTATAATTAGATACTTAAGGATGTTAATATTTGATATAGTGTGATACATGTGGCATTTAGGGTGTTAGATGTAATTATTATGAGCGTTATGTAGTAAATATATGTAATTTTAATAATATGTGAAATTGGAATTGCCATAAATATGAAATATTATGTTAAATCAGATAATATTATAATAATATTAATATATAACAAATCTAGTAGAAAATATAAATTTAGGTGGTTATATGAAAAGTATAAAATTTTCTCACATCGGAAGTAAACTCAGTAGTTAAGTTAGGATATAGGGTATACTGAATAAACTAAGATATTAGTTAGGGATTAAATATGACATTTAGGATAACAAAAAATAATGTGATTAATTTCACATTATAGGTTAGAATGATTTTTTAGGGTTCGCATATAAAACAGTACTTAAAAACTGAATTAAAACTTAAATTAAAAATCGATTCGGAAATTGAATTAGAATTTAGTCTAAATCAAGAATAATTGTAAAATACTTAAAAACCTGGACAATTAGGTATAATAAAACGCTAAACTGAAGGTAATAATAAAAATTTCATAACAAAACCTATTTATGATAGTTATGTAAAAACTGAAACAACATTTGCATGATAAGGACTAACGATGATGGATTGTGCGAGTCGTATCTTGAGTGAGGAAATGGAGAGTTCAAGTAAGTTGGAATTAATATGTTATTATATTTTGGACTACCAATTTATAGTACTCAGAGGCTAAAGATTATACTTAGATGTGATTATTAGATAGTTGATTGTGCGCATGCCTGTATATACTTGTTTTTAAGCTTGATGATGTGATTTTGATTTACTACTCTAACTTGTATTTGTATGATTTTTTTAAAAATGATTGAATACCTTAAATGGATTTAATTAAATATATGAGTTGAAATTCTAAATCGGACTTGCATCGTAACTCACTAAGGGAAACTTAGAGTTCTCCGGCCAAATACTGACCCCTTCGAAAAAGATAACGTTAGATAGCATGATTGGTCTCTTTTTCATCCTTAGTCAAATTAAGTGACAGGTGAGGAGGTCACAACAAGGGTGAAGTTAATGGTTTGAAGGTAATTGCCAGAGGAGTGGTGTCTTCATTGCACAAGTCTAGGTTTGGTCATAAGTTATTCCATTAAATGGAAACTTCTCAACTTGGATTAAAACAAGTGCAATTTGTCTAATCTCACAATGGATCAGACAACGTTATGCAATAACATTTGCTTAAATATGTATTTCATATAATTAATTTAGTTGATAACCCTATTTGTGTTTGTTGTATAGTTTTAAGTCTCAGTCACACTTACTAAACTGTAGTTGCTCACTTTCTTATAGATATTATTATGGGTACTAACTAGAAAGTGGCTTATATTTGCCCTAAAGCTAACAACTACTAGATCCTAAGGAGTACAAAAATATATCTAAAAAACAGATATATCTTTAAGGTCTTAACTTTTATTTATAATATTTCATTTTCAATAATGTATTACATAAGAAGTATAGGATAATAAAACCCTACAAACATTATTTGTTATACTTGAATCTTAATGTGTAGATATTTTTTCATACTTTTTTAGGTAAATAACTTATTTAATTTATGAACTTTTTACTTTAAAACAGATTAGTTGTTGACGTCTTATGTAAATCAAGTTTAAGATAGTAGCTAAAAGGTCAACTTCTATCCTAAAATGGTTTGCACAAAACTAAATAAGCAATAATATCCCAAGTATCCAAAAACAATTCAACAACTTGTAAAATGTATTACTTCGAAGATAATCCTATTGTGATTTGCGAGTGTTAGTCATCACCTTAATTCTACTAAAAAATGCTTCTTAACTCAAAATTTCTATAAGTACCTCAAAGTAATTGACCATGAGAAAAATTAAGTCAATTGGATCCCTATAAAAAAACAAAAAATAATCGATCGCTTTTCTAATTCTGATAACCTTTTTTCACCTAGTCAAACCTTGAGGTAATTGACCTTAACAAAGTTTGATTGACCATATTGGTATGGTAGTTGACTGCTTTGGCTACCATACCCAATCTTTTTTTTTTTTTCCTTTACTTTTCTTGCTATTGATTTGACATAGGGCTCTCAATGACATTCTTAACTTAAAATTCCTTCTAGTGTAGACTTAGATTGTTGTATAAACATCTAATCAACCATCAACTAAGGATTTACTAACTTTAGTTACCGTTCTTCATGATCTCCTTAAATTTATAAAGTAAATCAACAATTCATAATTTAAAAGCTTAGTAAAATTAAATTTTGCTTGGAATTTTAATCACAAGATTTTAATTTCTTGAAATTAATTCAACTTAATAATAATTTAATATTACTTTTTTTAAAACCTTAACCAAGGATTTGAGTTTACGTCTCTTTTCTTAAGGCAAAATGTAATATAAAATGAGGAACCTCTTAAACACAAGGCTTCACACTAAGCTAAATTCACTATAAGCCTTATGGTTTGCTCTTCAATATTCATGAATGGAAAATCTTTTACAAGCACAAGTTAAGACCTTCATATAATAAATAATTTGATAACATTAAGAATTAAGGTACTAAGAGGAAGAAAATCGACGGAAGCTTTTATTTGTCTTTTATCACACCAATAAGTTTTGAAGCTCTATAATTGAGATTGAGAGTTTCAATCTTGCCAATAAAAATTTAGGAGAATATTCATTATATTATATTTTGACTTTGAAATGGTAGTTGGCATAATTCATCCTCCCTTTTCCCTTAAAAAATAAGTTTATCATAAAAATTACATGATGGCTAGAATAATTTTGGATACTTACCCTATATCTCTTCAAATTCCCAAATAATATCCCTCTTCGAGTAATGACTCCACTAATCTTCAACAAATATTCTTATTGGACACCTTAAAATTTGTTCTTTAGTATCCTAAACGTTCACATGAAATTCAATATAGGTCAAATTCCCTTAAACTTTGGTAGTTCCAACTCAATCATTCGTTAAGATCATTTATGTATTTCCTTAATATAAATAAGTGGAACGTATTTTATACTCTTACGGTGGTAAGGCTAATCAATAAATCGTGTTTCCAATACTTTAGAAAATTTCAAATGGTCTTGGATATCTTAAAATTAACTTACCTTAGTCCTAAACCGTATAATGGATTTTTGTGGGTAAAAGCCATAAAACAAATGATCTTCACATTAAAACCCCAAAAGTCTTTTTCTTTTGTTAGCATAACATTTCTACGAACTCTATACTGTTAAAATTCTCTATTCAATCACTTCAACCTTATCAACAGTCTTTCATATTATATCCAATCCTAAAGTTTTTCTCTCTCTAAACCCATCAATGAATAGGTGACTAGCATTTTCTTCTATACAATGCCTCACATGACATACGAATTGTTGCTTAATAGCTATTAGTATAAGCTAATTTCATGAGTGACAAATGATGTCTTAATTGCCATTAACTCTAAAGCATCCACTCGCAATATATCCTCTAAAATCCAAATCATTTGTTTTAGTTAGCTATCTATTTGCGAATAAAACGTTGTATAAAATTGTAACTTTACTTCCAATGCCTCAAGTAGGCTTTCAAAAATCTCCCAATAAACCCAATATTCCTTTTGATGCTACAAACATTGGTACCATATGTAACCTCATAATATTTTGAATGCATAATACAGCTAAGTTTTTTAATAATTGTTATGCCCCGAAGTTGTAGAGTTGCAACAGTCCCGCCGTATAAACCATTCTATGATAGTAACTGGCCTCACAATTCTTATCATAGACATGATCTACACAGGGCATCAACAATTCCTCATTTTGAAGTAAACAATTCAATTAAAAATTTAACTAAAGTTACAGTAAATATTAAAGCTTTAAGTCAATATATATATATGATTACTGTACATTACTGTAGAATTCCCAGGTGATTCTATATCATATCATAATAGTCAGCTAATTTACATATCAAATATCAGTCTTTCAGTCTTAAAGATACTAGTGAGACTCTAGTTATACATTAACTATTAGGCAAATTAATCCTCACACCCGCAGGTTTCAAAAAGAACTAACCTCCGGATAATTGTAGGGTGACATATTAATAAGAGAAATCAGATATTAGGACATGCAAAAGGATCTATACGGGTATGAGCAACTACAGCTCAGTAAGTTGAATTGGAGACTCATGAATGTATATAAACAGAAATAAGATTATTAAGCAATTATTTTCAGGCAATGCAACAAGCAAGTGTCATCATACAACGTAGTTCGATCCGTTGTGAAATCAAAGTAGTTTCACCCACTCTAATCCAAATTGAGGTGTTTTCATATTATGTAACAGCTTATAACCAAACCTAGGTTTGTGTAGTGGAGATACTGCTCCTCCTAAGACATCCTTCGAACCAATGCCTTCATCTTTATCGTGACCTCCTCTTCTGTCATTTAGTTTGACTAAAGATGAGGAAAAAACCAATTTGCTATCCAACACTATCTTTTTCAAACGTGTTGGTGTTTGGTTGGAGAATCCTAATGATTCTTTAAAGGGTTGCAATGCATGACAATTTAGGGTTTTATGATCGATTATGATTAGATTCAATTTAGGGCGTTCAGACAATTTTACACCAATTCAGTCATTATAATCATCAATCACAACACAAATTCCAACACAAAGTTGGATATGCAAACACATGCATAAAACTACTTACGATCACAATAAGACACAATCCTAAGTCTCCGAGTACTCTAAAATAGTACTCAAAATATAGTGAAGTAATAAACTAAACTTACCTCGAATTCTTAGTCGCTCAATTACTTAATTGCAGGTTGGTTCGTCTTTGGGTATCTTATAATACAAATACGTATTTTTAGTATTTATACTTTGATGATACATTTTAAGTTATAATTTAACTCACTTCTCCATATATACTTATTATTTACTAATGATTTACTTTACATTAGCTCGGGGATCAGTTTCTGAATTAGATTCCAGTTTTAGTTTTAAATTGTTTTTAATTATGAGGAATCCTAAATACGCTCGAATCTTAATGTGAAATTAATCACATTAAGCTCGAGTATTCTAATATTATACTGAGTCTTAATTTAATATTCTAACCTATTTGGTACACTATAATCCTAATTGGGATATTAGATTTACTCTCGATATGAAAAATTTTACATTTTTTATCCAATTATCTAAAATTAACTAAAATTAATTTTTGTATCAAATTTAATTTGTACTGATATTATTATTATATTATCCAATTTAACTTATTTTTTCATATTTATTAAAATCCTAACTTTATATATTCCTAAATTTCCTACAATTACCACATAATTTCCATATTAATTACAATTAACACTCTAAAGACTAGGATTAGGTTTCGACATCAAAGATTAACATCTTTAAATATTTTATTACCTTCTAAATAAGTAATTAATCATTTAATCACTCAATTAAGCTAAAATTACCCATTTTCCCCATCATTTTAGGGCTAAAAATTTACTAAAATTTTCAAAAATTAATTTTAAAAAGATGGATTCATAGCATTGTTCTATATCACTTAAGTATTCTATAGAAAAAAATTGAACTCCAAACTACACTCCTAAGCTTATTTATTTCTAATTCTAATCATACTAGGTTTTGTCTAATTTTTTAGAACGCTATATTTACAGACGTGATTAAACTTAATCATTATTTTTTCCTAAATCTACATACAATAAAACATCAAAATAATAAATTTTATAATTTTTTGCATATAATAAACTATTTTAAGGAATTTTGCAAAATTGGAGGAAATGTAAGACTCACCTGGTTTGAAAGCTTTTTGGCCTCTAACACCGGTTCAGGTGTATTGGTTGGTCTAGGTGGTAGGTTTGGAGTGAGGTGGTGGTGGTGGTTTGGTTCCAGGTGGTGGTGGTGGTGGTTTGGTTTCAGGTGATGGTGGTGTGTAAGTTCGGCCTTCTTGCCCTATTTGCACAGATTTGGGATAAAATTTCCAAAACTCTAATTTTCCCTTTCAATTTTGGTTCTCTCAATTTTTTTCTAATTCCTAATTGAGCAAATGAGCTCTGTAAATTTTCTTGCTATTTATAAGACCTTGTAGGAATTATTGTACATTAATTAGGACAAGACAAGGCTAATATCTCTTTCATTTTGCCTTTTTTGTTACTTGTTTTTTGTTGGTTAATTTTGGTTTCTTACTCTCCTTCTTACCACGACTTGATCTGGTTCATTCCCCCCTTCCATGATTTTTTTTTCTAATTTTTCCTTAATTTTTTTTATAATTTTCTTTAGTTATTTAGTAATTTTTAGCCAATTTCAAGCAATTTAGGTAATTTCACATATTTCTATACGTAAATACATGTGAGGTACAAGTAAACACTCTAAAATATTATTTAAGTCATTATATGATTTTTAATATACATATTGGTTATATCTAGTAATTTATTAGTTATCGAAATGTATTTTACGCACTTTTGATAAACAACAAGTAATATTCTTAGAATTTGAAAAATTTATATTCTCTTATTTTATTACTTTTTTCTTAAATTCAAACTTACAAAGTTACTTTTATTAATATTTCTACCTTTAGTTTATAATTTAGGTTTGATTGGATTTTTTAATCAATCGCCCTAAATTTTATATACTAAGTTCGATCTTACGGTTACTTAGCTTATCTTTGGGGCTTACAATAATATCCTTTCATATGCACCTTGAACGTGAAGTGAATAAATTTGGTTCCATTGCTCTTTAAATCAAGTCATACCGTTTAATTATTTTAGGGAACATGGTCGTGAAATCCATATAAATAAATTATTTCATCTTGGTTTAGGTAATGATTGTAACTTACTCTTATTGGTTGCTAATGTTCAATCCTCACCTTTAGACAAGGTAGCACATTCAGAAACAAAATAACTATCTATAACACCTCAAATTGAAAACAATGAATAAACTAAGCCAATAAACATAGATAAGCCTATTAACCACTTGACCAAAATGTTGCAATATTATGGCAACAAAGTATTCACCATCATAACCTTATAAATTAGTGCTATAACCTTTTACAATCATGTAGGACACTTAACCATAAAGTATTACATTTCCCCCCTAAAACACGTGACATTCTCATTGTAAAACCTTATAATTAGGCCTAGATCTTCCCCTCTTTTTAATGTACGATTTGGACCACTTTATACTTATAAGTCATTTTAGAAGTATACTAGGAGTCACACCGTAGTGATACTCCTTGCTCTTCTCGGACCTCTTTTCTAAACTAGAGCCAAACCCGAAGCATCCTCTTACTGAAGAGGGTTAGCTTTGATACTATTTATATTGCATTGGGTAAAAAATAATGAGTAAACTAAGTCAACAAACACAAATAAGTCCATTAACTACTTGGTCTAAAAGTTGCAATCTTATGTTAATAATGTATTCACCACTATAACCTTATAAACTAGTACTACATTCTCTTATAATCCATGTAAGACACTTAACTATGGGGTATCACACTATTTCTACTTAATATTATTCCACTAATAATGCCCTTTCAAAATAAACATTTAGTAACTCAACCAAAGCCTTTCAGATAACTATTTAGATCATTTGACATATAAATATTAATGCTTATATAAAGTTTTACAAAAATAAGTAATTAGGGATGTGGTTTTCACTTTAAGATAGTAATAGGTTTTAAGTTTCTCAAAAAAAGAAAATAAATGATGGTTTTAGAGTTTATATAGAAAAAACCATTGGATAATTTACCATGTTATCCCTATTTTGAAATAATTTATGAGGCATTATGTCACCTTTCTTCTACGGGCATGTTCACTTGGGGGGAACGGAATTACCATTCCCTCTTATTACTTATCACTTTGTTTACTTATAAAATAGCACATCAAATCCCAAATGCCATTAATTCCCATTCCCCAGAATCACTGGATTAGCATTGTTTATTATAACCTTTAAATCCTAATTCCAAAGCCATTCCCCCCTTTTATTCTGATAATACCCGCATCAAAATAAAAAGTCACGACAATCAAAAGGGATAAAGAGATAGAATCAATATGCCATGTAACCTTAATCCTAATTTAAAATGAAAATCATAAGTAGTGGTGATGGTTTTGTGTAAAGTGGTCAACAGTAGGAAGTTTGCTTCTTTTGGTGGGGGGTTCATTTTGGTGTTTTTTAACCAAAATGCGATGCCTTTAAAATGTTTGGAGGATGAGGAATCTATCTATGATGATAGATTTGCTCGAAGTTGAGTGTTTTGTGACAACAAATTAGAGAGAGAAAGGGGGCTTTTGGTTGTTTGAAAAGAGAGAGAGATGAGGGTAGAGTTTCTTTAGGATGATTTTTTATAGAAGTTTTATATTCTTTAGAAGTTAAGGTAACAAGATGTTATGATGGTCGATTTAATGTAGAAGATAAAGAGTGAACTCATTGGAGTTTGTACAGATTAGAGCCAAAAGTGGTTGAGCTCGATGAAGAGAAGAGTAAAGATACAAAGGAAAGAGAGAGGGAGAGGGGAGAAAGAGAAAAAGGTAAACATGTTTTTTGCTTTCATTACAAATTTATTCTTCTTGTGTTTTTTTCTTCCCACTAAACAATGTAACATCCATTCCCCCTTTATGTAAGACCGTAAATTTAAAAGCACTTTTATCTACTGCTATGATCATTTTTAAATAATTTATTATTCCACATCATTTCAACTCTCTTAAAAGTAACATGTCATATGGAATATTCAATTTTAAATAAGAAAGAAGGAAATATTAGCACGTTGACTAGTTGTCTTGGAAAACCAATTTGAACGTATACAAATATTATCATAGTTTAACATCATAACTTTAACTCCATGTATAAAAAAAAAAAAAATTTAAAGCTAAATGACAATTGGAATGCTTGGTAATGATAGAACAAATAAAATTTTTACACTCTTATCTTAATAAGATATTTATCACAATTAACATAAAAACTCTAATATGTTGATTCTTTATATTTTCATATATTCCATTAAAAAATTTACATAATATATGCCAAATCCATCATAATAGGTTACAATATACATCTATGACTCATGTGTCTAATCTTACTTAAGTTTAATGCTTTTATTATTTGAAGGAATTTTACACATTTATTAACTTCAATCTCAAAGTCACTTTAAACCCTGTGATTTAGCAAGTTGGACCTTAGCATGATAATTTAGAATGCCCATAAAATTCATTTGTTTTTGCTTGAATTTCATGATATGGCCTAAAAAAAAAAATCAAAGTGAGCCCATCAATTTAGATTAGTGATTACATAATTGAGATAATAAAAAATTATTATGGATAAAAGCCAATTATGTCGAAAATACTTGTTATTTATCGGAATCACAAATTTCGAGTTTTAAAATTTAATGAAATGTTATAGATGAATTAAGTAAATAATTAAAACTAATAAAATAACTTTAAGTAATATTTAACAATAAATTATATAAAAGAATTAATTAAATAAGACGTTTATTCATTAAAATAGATCTTCATTGTCAAAAATTTAAATTTTAAGTTATGAGATATAACAAAACATTATAGATGAATTATTTAAGGTAACAAAAATTAACAATTCGACATAAGATAGTATTTAAGGTCGATGTTTATTCAGTAATATATTTGCTTAACATATTAAAATATGTATCCATAAAAAATTCTTAAATATATGTGTAAATTAATAAACTCATTAGCAAGAAAGAAAAAAAAAACAGTGTCTAGGTTCAATGAATTTTGTGCGAGAGAACATTTGGTAGCCTTAAGCATTGCATGAAGCATAATTTGGTCATATATTAGGTAAACCAGATGATTATGGAACAAATGTTAATCGCGCAATTTCAAATGAAAACTTGGAAAGCTACACTTATAAGTCATGCATCTACCTTATCCACTAAGCAAATCTTATATAAATTATTAGTCTTCTTTTTCAATCTTTAGACATATTAGAATCTATGGGGATTCATGTGAAGATTAAAGGGATTTAGGGGAAAATATTAAAAAAATTAAAGAAACTAGTGTGAAAAGTTGAATACACATAGATTGAGGAGTAAACTGCCACTTGATAACAAACACCACTACCATCGGACAAAGTAGCCTGCACCAGGCACTGTCAACAAGGAGATACTCCTGATGGTAGCGAAGGGCAGTCATGCTATCGGGTCCCTATTTCACTCTACTTTTTATTAATTTTCTAAAAATACTAAATCATATGATAAAATTCTAGAAGAATTTATGCTAACTTTTTTTTAGATGTAATTTCATATAAAAATGTTATTTTTAAGAAATCTGTTAGTTTGCATACCATTCTTAAGAAATGTACAATTTTAGATGAGTAATTAAACTTATTTTTGGAACCCTAAGTGCTATATTATTGACTTTAAAAATTTTCTATAAACACCCTATAATATGTAGATTGTTGTTGTATAAAGAACTTTTCTAAAGCATCTAGTCGCAAAAACCACAAAACTATAATTTTTGGAAACTTCTCTATTTTTCACGATACTTCACTAAATATGATTTCAAACAACTCTATGAGTATTTTATTGATATGCAATGAGTTTTTGTTTAATTTAAGGGTAAAAATGGTTAATTCCACGAAGAAATGGGTTTTCCAAGACCAAAGCACAAATTTCCAACTATATGCTTATGTTACTTTTCATGAAGTTGTGGAGTTTATTTATTCTTTTGGAAAATCTTTACTAACCAAAGCTAAATAGGAATGAATCCTAGCTATTCATCTTGAATAAAGATGAAGTTTCATAAATTTTTGGCTACAATATGTATGTTTAGTGTAAGCCCTACAACCAGTCACTGGTTTCGATCGGTTGAAAGATTCGATTGAATCTAAATTATAAATAAAGTTAGAAATATTAGTAAAATGATTCCGTAAGTTTGAATTAAACAAAATAAGCAATAAAATAAAAAAATATAAAAATTTCAAATTTTAAATATATAATTCGTTATTTATCAAAAATGCGTAAAACGCATTCCGATAATTAACGAATCGCTAGACATAAATTATATGTATACGAAAAATCATAAAATAACCTAAATAATATATAGGAATATTTATTTGTACTATATATGAATTTACATGTATGTAGAAATACGCGTAATTACTTAAGAATACGGGAAATTTACTAAAATAATAATAAATAATTAAAGAAAATTCATAATTAATTAAGGAAAATCAAGAAAAATATATAAAAATGAGGAAAAGTCCAAAAGTGGGGTGTAGCAATTTGATATTGAAGAAAAAAATAACCAATTAAAATGCGATAAATAGAAAGTGAAAAAAAGAAGAGATAAAGCAATCATCTTGCCTCATTAATGCAAAATAATTTCCTTAAACTTCTATAAATACTCCAAATTTTTCAGAAACTCATTTGGTCAGTTTGGAGAGTGAGAAAAATGGAGAGAAGTAAAATTGAGAGAAAAATTAGGGTTAAAAAAAAAAAGAAAACTGTGTAATTAGGGCTTGTAAAAAGAACCTAGACCCGATGAGTAGCTGGGAGTAGATGGCCACCACCACCACACGATGGTGGCAGCGCCCAGGTGGGCCAACACACCCATGGCCACCGACGGTGGTTGGAGCCACCTAAATCGTAAGTTCGATTTCCAACCTGATTTTGTGTAATTTTGTAAAAATAGTAAAAATTTTTATAAAATTATGAATTTTGTTATTCTAGAATATTTTCGTATGTAGTTTTTAGGAAAAATATTTTTTTGATGAAAATATATCCTGTGATATAAGGTCCTTAAGAAATCATGCAAAATCGAGCATGTTTCGGTTTAGAAATAAATGACCATAGGAGTGTAGTTTTGAGCCCAAAATTTTTATGTAGACTACTTATATGATATAGAATAGTGCTATAAAGCCCGTTTTCAAAAATTAATTTTCAAAATTTTTAGGCCTTAAAATGAGGCATAAAATGAGTAATTTAGGGTTAATTAAGTAATTAAATGGTTAATTATTGATTTAGTGAATAATTATATGTTTTAGGGTGTTGAAATCTGATGAAGTATGATGCTTGTAGCATTTAGGGTGTTAGATGTAATTATTAGGTTAATTATATAGTAAATAAGTAATAGGAAAAAATATTACATTTTAAGTTAATTTTGTAAATTAGGGTAATTAGGTGTAAAATCTGATTTAGGATGAATTTAGACATTTTGAAATGATAATTGATGTTGAGAGATGGTAATTAGAGTGATAAAAATATTAGATATGTGTTATGTACATAATAAGTATTAGTACATAATATACAATTATTAGAAATATAATAAATAGAAGATATTAGAATAAAAATTGATATTATAAAAATAATAGGGATATATAATAAATCTGATAAAAAACTTAAATTTATGTAATTATATGAAAAATATAAAAATTTCTCACATCAAGAGTAAATTCAGTATAATAATAAGGATTTAAATGTACCAGGTGGAATAAAATACTGACTAGGGGTAATGATGGTATTTAAGATGTCTGAAAGTAATGTGATTAATTTCACATTATGAGTTAAAACGAATTTCTAAGGTTCGGGTATAAAACAGTACTTAGAAATCGAATTAGAACCTAATTTAGAAATCGATACAGAAACTGAACTCGAAGCTAACCCCAAACCTAGAATAATTGTAAAAGATTTGAGAACCTAGATAACTGAATATATTAAACCCTAAACAAAACATAACAATAAGTGTTATAGGATAAAACCAACTTATAATAGTTATATGAAAAACTGAAACCATATTTGTGTTTAGGGATAATCGGCGATGGCCTGGGCGAGTTGGACCTCGAGTGAGTGAGCGAGGAGTTCAGGTAAGTTGAGATTAATACGATACTATATTTTAGAGGCTTGAGATTATACTTGGTTGTACTTGTTAAATGGTTGCGTGCATGTGCTTGATTATGAGTGGTGCTATGATTATGCTTGTTGTTCTGGCTTGTATTATATGATTTATATGAAATGATTGATCACCCTAAACTAGACCTAATGAAATATATGACCTGTAATCATAATCGGACCTGCATGACAACCCATTAGGGGAAACCTAGGATTCTCAGGCCAAATACTGACTCCTTCGAAAGGGATAGCGCAGGATTACATAATGGTCCCTTCTTCATCCTTAATCGAACTAAGTGACAAGAGAGGAGGTCACGGCGAGGGTGAGGTCAATGGTTCGAAGGTAGTCGCAGGAGAAGCGGTGTCTTCATTGCCTAAGCCTGGGTTTGTTTGTGAGCTGTTGTATTAACAACAACTCTTCAACTCAGATTAGAGTGGGCGCAATTTCTCTAATCTTATGACAGGTCGGACATCGTCGTGTGATGGCATTTACTTGAACATGCATTGTACCTGATAAGTTGATTGATAACCTTATTATGTTTATGGTATAGTTTTAAGTTCTCCATCCTAACTTACTGAGTTGTCATTGCTCACATCCCTATAGACGTCGTGCAGATGCTGGCTATGAAGCGGCATACAACTATTCTAAAGCTAACAACTACTGGATCCTGGGAAGTGAGGAAAAACATTTGAAGGACAAACATATATTTTAATTGTAATAACTAAATTTCAGTGTATATATATATATATTTTTTCACACTTTCTTAAGTAAATAATTTATTTAAATTACAAACTATTTACTTCAAAGCGGGTTAGTCGTGGACTCCTTATGTAGATCAAGTATAGGATAGCGGTTGTAAGGCCAACTACTATCTTAGAATAGTTTACACAGCGGGGCTGTTACGACTCTGCCGCTTCGGGGCGTGACATTTAGATAAATTAGTTAATCGTTAGTTGAATTCTCATCGTCACCCTTTAGAACCTAACCTTGCATGTTGAAATTTTACATGAACCAGAGTTGACTTAATTTAGAAATGGGGGAAACACTAGTAAAGTATATAATTTTTTATTAGATAGGATGAAATTAGAAATGGTAGAAGGTATTATAGAAGCTTTAAACAAATTAGTAAGAAGTGAAAGGTAATGTGGAAACTCTTTTGATTAAATCAAGTGTGAATCATTAAATAGAGAATCCTATAAAAAGTCCTTGATGACTCATAAATATAGATGATCAAGTGGAAATCATCATTTTTAACTCCATAAATGAGAATAGTGCAACTTAGAAGGTTAAGTAGGTCTTTTGGTATGAGTTTCATCATAAGCAAAAGTTTTAGTAGAAGAAATTGCAAAATGTCTTTTATAAAAGAAAATTAATAAATATTCCTATAGAAGATAAAGTAGAAGGTCTTCTGATAGGAATCGGGCTACCGAGCCTTTAATCTGTAGCTGAGCCTGAAAGTTAGAGGGAATGGCAAAGCGAATCCTCTTACTCCAACCAACTCTTGCTGAAGTTGAGTATCTCTTTACTGATCAACTCTATATGCCGACTTGTATGACTACCCACTTTTCGAATGTTTTATGTCAAATTGTAGAATGTTGAGACAATTGAAAATCATGTACGCTTGCTCACTCACGTCTAAGCTGACTAGTTGCTTGACATCATCCTTGTGAGAAGTCGAGAGAGAGAGACTAGATTAATCCTCAATCGACCCTATTCAGACAAGCAATCTGATCATACTCCTTTATCTGTATCCTCCAACAGCCTTACTAATATGCCTCCACCATGTGTACATGACCATATGTAAAATCTGTTAGACTAATTATAGCTTTCCTTGAATATTTATTTTTACCAATTGTATTTTTTATATATTACTTTTTTGGAAAATATACTTTTTTTTTCCTTTTAGGCAAGTTATCCTAATTTATCGGGTATAAATACACTTGTAATTGTAGTTAGAAACAATCAGATTATCATCAATAGACTAAATATTCTCTCGTAAACACTGATTGTTTACTTTCATTTCACTCTTATTTTAACTCTTCAATAAAGCTAGGTGGCGAGTAATCTTATTGAACCAATTCATACGTCATAGCGAGTTATACCGTAAGTCCTCAAAAGTTCCATTAGTGTGTTATATCATTTGGAACTGTTTATGGGTTTACTTATTTTTCATTTACTCTCCTGTTCTTTTGCTCTTTCTCCATCACCCTTTTCAAGCTTTTGGCAAGCTTGGATCTATTCAGCGAGCTTGGATCTATTCAGCGACCAGCCTTGTTTGTTTTTGGCCATGGTATGTATCATCCTCAAACATAAATCCCAAATGAACTAAAATGAGATAAAATGTAGAAGGTCCTAATGTACTAACCTAAATCACCGTAGAAAGTCTTTTGATAAGAAACTTAAGTAAAGCCTTTAGTAGAAGGTAATGTGGAAAATACTATAATATTACATGTATTGGGTAATAATACCTAAAATGAAGTATAAAAGACACCATGAACTATGTAGGATAATATTACCTAATCCTTAATACAACAAGCACTTAAGTTATAGAGATAAACTACTAATAAATCTCTTATATTTTATAACATATGCATAAATTGAAGTTTTAATGTAAGTTTCCCTAATGACATGAAAACTTTGTGAGGTACCATCAAACCAAGTAAGTATAAGATTAATACTTTATTGCATTTTTGATTAGTAAATAAGAATACTTCAATGTTGACATGTATACTTGCTTATAATTGTAAGTAGTTGGATGTGTACATATGATGTTTGTATTTGGATTCTGTTGTGTTACTTGGTAGCTATTTTGACTACTTTGTTGTACTTTACTCCCTAATTAGATTGTTTGCAATTCAATTGGGTGGTTAACCTTAAAGTGGACTAAGTTAAACTTCAACATAAACCATAATTGGAAATGTATTACAATCTACTAAGGAGTGCTAAGATACTTTAGCAAAATGCTAACCTTTTGAATAGGCAACAAAAATTGACCTTTCTTTAGCCTTAAGACCGAACTAAATGATAAGCAAAAAGATCGCAGGGAGGTTTGGGGCATTGATTCAAAGAATGTTTAGGGAGGAGTAAGTCTCTATTGCACAAACTTATGTTTTGTTACACGTCATGCTAAGAAAGTATCCGTCATGCTTAAAACTCTTCAACATGGATTGGAGCGAGCATAACTTTCTAATCTCACGATGGACAAGACAATATCATGTGAATGATATATGCTTTGTTGCATTGTATTTAATTGACTAATTGATAACCCTGTTTATTTAAGTGGTATATGCTTTTGTCTTTGTCTCCATCCCTTTACTAAGTGTGACGGTTGCTTATGTGACTATAGGCTTTTATGAAAGACCTTACAAATGCTTATTGTCATCAACTAACCCCCAAGTGAAAAAGAAGGTAGGAAAAAATGGACTTAGAATGAGAAGTAAATGAAGTTAGATCATTCTTTTCATCTTTTACTTTTAGTTTCAGCTGGACCTTCTAAGTGACCCAACTTAATTTATATTGTTGATTATAATAAAAGATTTGGAATCTCTTTGATAGTTATATTTACAAAACTCCATGTAAATCATATTTTTAACAAAAATATAAATATAATGTCTTATCTTTACAATAGTTACCAAACTGAAGATGCTTCATAACAGATTGGTTGTATTTATCTTATGTACACCAAGTACATGATAACAACTGAGTAGTTAACTTTTGTCATAAGTTAATATATATGACACAACTATTATGGCTATATCGCTTTCGAAACGTAATAGTCAAATCTAATAGTTTTGATATGTATCATTACAATTTTGGTTGATCCTATTCTCTCTCTCTCTCTCTTATGTATATATATGTATGTATCTATTTATGCACGTATTAATTAGACAACATTACAATTGTACTTCAAGTACCAAAGTAAATATCCAAAAACTAATATATTTAGTTAAAAAAGATTGATCGTAAAAGAAAAGATAAGGAAATCACAAAACAATAAATAAAAAGGAAAATTATTAAGAAATAAAAAATATATGATAAAGTCTTAATAGTTGGCAGTTCTTTAGGAGAGAGATTAGGGGTTATTAGATATAAAGTTAGGACAAACTAGGGTAATCTAAGATAATGGGTAATTTTAAAATAAAAATTAAAAGATATATTAAAGACACCCAAGTAAAACTTCTAACTTTAAAATAGAGAGGTTCTTATGTGTTTTTCATGATAAAGAAAAAAAAATAGTCAAATAAATTTAAAATAGAGAAAATTGTTATAGTTGGAGAGTTGTTTCATTTAATGATATAAAGATATGGCAAACAAGATTATTGTAATCTAATTATATGAATATTAGTCCATCAAGAAAACATATTAGGTTTGATTCTCTTTTGTTCTATAGTTTTAATGTATAGTTGACGAAAAAAAGAAAAAATTCATAGAGATATGGCTACTTTAAACATTTGTGTCGGTTTTCCTTAATGTAGAGTTTACATGTTTTTAAATAATTACATATCTATTTACTACTATTTATCATGTTTTAAGCAACCTTAACATTGATGTATTAGTATACATATGTGTAATAGGTATTATAACCCATTTTTTTGCAATTAACTAGTTTAAATTCAAAATTATCGATTTACTATTTACAAACTTCATGAGTTCATTTTATGGTACATGAATTAGGATTAAGTAGTTAATTGCAAAAAAAGAAAAAATTTCAAGTAGTTAACTGCAAAAATAGGTAAGTTCAGGTAATTAACTGAAAAATGAGTGAAGTTCAGGTATCCGATACATATTAATTGTAAAAATAGACAAATTTCAAATACCAAATGTGGTAGTTTCCTATCCATATATTGCATGAAATTATGATAAATGTATAACATATTGTAAATATAACAATTTATAATATATTAAGACATATATACCAATATATAAGTATTGTTATATGCTCTATAGAATTATAATATTATATATAATGTGAATAAATTTTGCACATGCTATATAAAATTATAAGTATTATATATATTACGTATAGATATATTAATTAATATATTATATCAACATATATTAAGATGTATATAACAATATATATGTAATGCTACATACTATAAAGTATCATAACACCATTTAGATAAATAAAGTGAAAAAATTATACTTTTAATCCTTAATATTTACTTACTTTTAAATTCAATTTTTTTTATTTGAATCCTTAATATTATCAAGCTCTTATAAAAACATGACCTCATTCGAATCAGTTATGGGTTTTGTTAGCTTTTATTTGACCTTAGGGTGGTTAGCTAGGGTGACTATGTTTTGTAAAAATTTCTTTCACCTTATTTTTTTACTTTTAATATTATTGTTTAATTGAATTAATTATTATAAACCAATTTGAAACTAATGTGCCTTATGAATGAAAAGAAAATTTACCAAATTTGACCGAAACTTATACTTATAAGAGGGTGAAAATGTTAAAGATTTAAATAGGATGAAAGAAGAATGATGATGTCTTAAAGAAAAGAGTAGGTAAATGTCAAAAACTATAAGTGTACTTTTTCCTTAGGAAAATATTATGTCGACTATATATTTATATATAAATTCACAATTATTTTACATATATTGGATTAGATGTAAATATCTTAATTTCTTAACATAGTATGTATTTCATATATTAGGGTTATAAACAAGTCGGGCTAAGCTTTTGTTGAGCCTAAAAATTATAAGTATAAGTTTAGCTTGTTTAGATAAATAAATTTTGTTTTAAGCTTAAGTTTGACTTGTTAATAATCGAGCTCGAGCTTACTCATGAGTCTAGATATATAAAATGAATAAATAGATAAGTAAATAGATGATTGAATAGTAAATAATATTATATTATATATTATCTCATATCATATTATATATTTATATATATCATAGAAGTACTAGTTTTTATATTTTAATTAGATTATATATAATATGTATAATATCTGTAATATATATAAAGCTTACAATTATGATTATGAGCCTAAATTATCCGGTCTGCAAATTTAAATAAGAGTTTAAACCTGATTCATTTAGATAGACAAACTTCTTTTTGAGCTTGAGCTCGAGTAAAGTTGAGTTTAAAATAAGTCGAACTCGAGTAACTTACAAATAATATAACATGTTTACCGTTTATTATATATATTATTGCATATCATAGATTAAAAAACGTGGAAACTTTTGGTTTGATTTGATAAGGCGACGATACTCTTTTTGGTTTGATTTGAGAAAGAGAAGATACTCTTTTTTGGTATCATACTTTTTATGAAAATTTGGTTTTAGTTTTAATCTTGTTTGCAATTTAACTCATATGTCTGAATAAATTCCATTCTTAAATACTAACGATCAATGTAAAGTACCTACGGCTATGTAAAATGATCACGCATCCGATCGTTTGAAGAAAAATAATTTTTGTTTAAGATATGATCTTTACTAGAAAAACAATAGATTAATCTATAATTTAAAATATCGAGTGAATATATATTTCGCGGACAATTGCTATATAATACTTTCATGGTAGTCATTTGTTTACATATTTATATCAATTTAAACCACACGGATCGGATGTCTAGTACTAGCTATCTCTATTTTGTATTGTTTCGTGTGTATGTCAAGCCCGTGCATTTTCCGATCAAACTAGCAGCTCGATACGTGCATTTTTTAATTGCGAACTCCCTTGAAAATCCGTGACACATGAAAAATTAGTATGCAATTTTTCTCAAACCGGCGTTTTTCCTAAACGATATTCCCAGCCCATCTTTCTTTTTACCTCTACATGCCCGTTTCTTCTTTTCCAGCAGTAGCGTCTGTGTTCCTCACTCTATCTCTCTCTCATCCCCTCCTTCTCGACTCTCGAGCGGTCTTCAGAGAGAGAAAAAGGAAAGGCAACCGAAACCCTCACTTTTATCTCTATCCTCTCTCTGTGCAACTGTTTTCCATTCGATTTATCAGTGAAAGGCGTTGTTACAAGCTGATTAAATGACTGTTACGCAAGGATTGGACGTGAGCAACAAAGCAAAAGTTTCATTTAGCTTCACTCTGCAACTCCGTCGCCGGTCTTAAGACCCTAGGCTACGTGAATTTGGTACGTAGCCCTTCTGTTGTTTTCTTGGTATCTGTGCTTATTGTTGTTTGTTATAAATCAGACTTCGTGGTTTGGTTGGAGTTTTCTCCTTCCATGTGTTTGGGTGTTGGTGATTTTATGAATATGCATGATATGATTGGTATAAGCTAATCCGTGTGGAACTGAATCTGAAACAATGAGAAGAATTTTATTTAAAAAACGTGAAAGATAATGATAACAGTAAAGGACAAAGTTCCTTTGTTGTCTTTTTAAATAAATATCGTCAGTAAGAAAGGGTTGACGGCAGTTTCTTTCGGCTGAAAGATTGATGGCACCTTAATAGACGCAAAAATGAATCATGGACTATTCTCCCTTTTAAATGAAGTTAGTGTAAGAACCGAAATAAATTTTAAACTGTTCAAAACAGATACCACACATGATCTTAGCCAAAAGGCCATTAAAGGTATATTGCTAAATTTCTTTCAACAATTCAATGAAGCATTAACTGTTTCTTTATCAGATAAGACAGTTGTTCCTTGGTTTCCCTAGCAAATAGAAATAAAAAAAACTTTTGTGTTGCTAGAGAGAAACTCATAATCTTAAGGAGTTAGATTTATATATGCTTTCAATTTGCATTTTCATTTTCATTTCAAATATTTTCTTTAGTTTTTCCATGCTTGAAATGCGAATGATTTCTTCTATCCATAGGGTTCTGCAATTTTTTTTTTTTTACTATATATAAGATTTATTGTTCTTCATTATTTAATATTTCTTAATTGTAAATGCTGATTGGAACAATTAGATGCATATGGTTGTATAAAATCCGTACTCTTATGTAGAATTCTTTTGGATAAATCAATAATTTCATTGAATAAAAGGAGGAATGTTCAATGGTCAAATGATGTAGAGGTTCACACGACTCTATCCTATTGAGAAAGAGCATGCAAAAACATTATGAGAAACAAGAGTAAACTAGTCTTGAGACTTTAATTGATATGCCTTGAGCTTCAAGCCCACAAGAATATCAAACATACACTTGCAGAAATGAAGGGACCTTCTAAGAACACTAGAGAATTTAAGGTTTTAGGGTGGGGTTTAGCTAACATGAGCTACTTGTGAGGATATAACACACCAAACAAGCACACACGTATACTACCACTTGATATGATGCAAAAATAGAGAACTAGGGTTACTCACCACTATTCCTAACTAAAGAAAATAGATAAGAGTGGGATACTTGAAGTAAAACTTGCGAAAAACAAAGGGAAATGTAATGTCATTAAATTATAATGATGTCCGGCTAATACAAAAATGGGACTATTGATAGTGAATCCAGGTTATAGTATACAAGAGGAAATTGCAGAAAGGCATGATTCAAATGATATAAAAATACATATCCTTAAACTATGCTAGAAAGGGGCAAAAATGGAGAAAGCGACAAAAGGAATATCCTCTGCCATGTGCATGCTGTAACAATGTTAGCAAATACTTGTTGATCAGGGACTATGTGTTTGTCTGGCAAAAAAGATAAGATGGTTCTACATGCTGTCCCAGCCAGTGAGGTTGGAGATGCATGGAATAGTTTGGATGGAAATATAGGTAGCTTGGAGCAAGTGAAAGCTGTGGACAGATTAGGTCGGTCAACTTGATTCAGATTGGTTGTTCGGAGAACTCATCAGAGAATATGATGGCAGGTCGGAGAACAGTTAAGCTATGATGATAGTCAGCTATTGATGCTCAGAAAAGTGGCTGGGTATGGAGAAAAGGTAGGGAATCTTATTCTTTGCTGGCTGTTAAGCCAAGATTCAGCTCATGGGATTTCAGAAACCTTGAGCTCAACTTCAAGTCCAAGGTTTGAGGGCTTGATTTCCATCAGTAAGCCTAGAGTAGGCAATAATTTGGAGCAAGAGAGCCTGGTGGATGACAAGTTTTTCCAAGGCTCACTTGGTTTTGAACTCTCTACATGCAGTATACTCCAACTGCTAAAGCGGCTCACCAACACTTAATCTGGGTATCCTTTGATGTCGTTTTCATCAGCGCAAAAGGCATTGCCGAGTTAGGTACACCCCATAGTTTCACAGGTTGCAGTTCAAACTTGACTAGAGAAATAGTTAAAAAATAAGTATGCGTGAACTTCAAAGCCATGGGCACATAGATAGCAGATGGTGGAAGAGGCGATTCCCCATGTGTACATATTCTCTATCGTTTGGAGTTTCCTAAACCATGCTAACCAAAGAAAAAATGCATGGCAAGGGATAGTTGTTGAGTTCCATATGACTTTGCTCCAAGGAACTAATGGGGTAGCTAGGGCAAGGAAGAGATACGCAGCTTTTACCAAATAATCACCAGATTGAGAGTGTTTCCATTTAAGTACATCAAGCTGGGTAGGATCAGGTCTTAGTTTGCTTGGAATGCTGAAATCTGACCAAAAGACTCTAATTGGCAGCCTCCCCTTGGTACCCTCTATTTAAGGAACAGAGGTGTGTGGTGTTGTCCAATCCAGATGCAGCTATCTCATATGCTCTATGGTACAAATCAAGAACCCCTGTTGGCAACTGAAAGTCCAACCAAAGAGAGAAATAGATAGGGCATTCTTCACTATCCATCAAAATTGTAGGCAAACTAAACAGCTTTGAGAATTTTCTTCCAAATCCACAAGCAGTTGCTGGTGTTTTAATTGCCCAAAAACTCCTCCTTGGAGGTAAACAGAATGTGTCAAATCAACCTACAAACCTCTCCTGCTACCCTTGCAAAGATGCCATATATGTCTGATTAGCTCTGCTTATTTCCGCAAGTTAAGTCTTGGAATACCAAGTCTACTTTTTTGGGTTGTAAACCATGTTCCACCTCACTTTTGCTTTAGCAGAAATATTTGATCGTCCACTCCAAAAAAAGTTCCTCAACTTTTGCTTAATTTATAGAACAACAGATTTTGGCAATAAGAATATTGAACTCCAATACACTTGCAGTGAAAAGAGTCCAATGAGTTGCAAACACCCTGAAAACGATTAGAAGTCTAAGAAGATAGCCTCACTGTAATTTTCTCTTGAAGGGCCATGCAATCTTCTTGTTTTTTTAGCTTGGTCAAGGTAGGGGGAACACACAAATAATGAACTGGGAGGGATCCTTCCTCAAAGAGCATATGAAATAATATGCCTCTTCACCTGCTGAGTTACATTGCAAAAAAATATACCACGTTAACTGCGCTAGCAACCAGACCTGACATGGCTTGAAAAAGATGCTGCACCTCTTAAACACATTTGATGGGCTCCAAATCTCCCCTGTAAAATAGTAACAAGTCATCTGCAGAACATAGATGATTTTAATCTTTTGCTTTTGCATCTCCAATGTAATGAAAACAAAGGATTGGCAGCCAACTTGCGAAGAATGCCCAATGAAACCTTTATTCCAAGAACAAAAAGGTATGGTGACTAGGGGTTGCCTTGCCATTGGGAAAAGGCCACTAGTTCACCACTGATATTAATGGAAAATTTTGCTGTTGAAATGCATTGCTGGACAAGTGAGCAGAATGAGCCAGAAAACGCATTCAATGCAGAATTTGCTAAACAAAACTCCAACTTATAGTATCGTAGGCTTTTTAAATATCTACTTTTAAGGCATAACACACCTGAGGGGACCCCTTGCAATGTGATAATCAACCATAAGTTTTTGTGCTATAAAAACATTATCCGTTGTTCTTTGACCAGGAACGAAAGCAGCTTGTTCTTTTCCCATGAGGGAGGGAAAACAGCCTTTTAGCACATTGCTAAGACCTTTGAAATGGCTTTATAAATTACATTGCAGCAAGTAATTGGGCAGAACTCAAAGTTTATTTGGGTTAGATACTTTGGGGACAAGTGAAATAATTGTGCTGTTCACCTCCTTCAACAAGTTACCTGATTGGAGGAATTTGTGGACCGCAACAAGCAACTCTAACCTGGTTATATCTTGCTGTGTATGCATCTGGCCTTGGTGCCTCATCATTTGCTTGTTGTGAAGAACGTTGGTCTGATTTTTTCAACTCGAAAAGGGGCCTTGAGAGCAGCAACCTGGTTGTCCTCCAATTTCCAAGTCACATAATTTTCAACCTCTTGCAAAAAGCGACTGTGATATAACTTCTGAAAATGCCCCACTACTTCACTGTGAACTTGACTATCTTCCTTGATTTCATTGCCATTTTCCTGCACAATTCTATGAATAAAACTATGGTTATGGTGATTTGTCATACACTTTTGGAAAAAAGTCGTGTTGTCACCTAATTTGAGCAATTTCACTTGGGATTTTTGCTTGAAAAAACATTTTTCAGCCCTCTAAGTAAGTAATAATCTCTATAGGCCTTGCACTCCTCCTCCATGAGAGAGGAATCTCCCATTGCTGAAGTAGATTGGAAGGTTTGTAATTTGGCTTTTGCTAAGTTTACCCTTGTAGAAATATTAGCGAATGCTTATCTATTTAGCAATTTAATCCCACTCTGGGGAGTTTCAGTTTGGTTGCAACCTGAAAGACAACTAAACCCTCAATCTCCTTGCCCCAAACTCTCGACGCTATCACCTTGAAGTCATTATGTTCAGTCCAAAAATTAAGGAATTTGAAGGGGAGGCACTTACCTGTTAGGCTGAAATCCATGTGCACTACAGCCATGGAATCGTTCGAAAGGAGTATAAACAAAGGAGGCTTAGGTTCTTGGGAACGTGGTTACCTGCATGTGGTTGACTGGAACCCTATTGAGTTTGCAAAAGATAGGATTGTCTCCTTGTTTATTGGATCAAGTGTAAAAGTCTCCCGAAGGCCTTAAATCTATTAGTTCCGTCTCATCAAGGAAATTTTGCAAGTTCACCATAGCTGGAGATAACCTTGCACTACCTCCCTTCTGTTCATTAAGATTTCTTGTTATGTTGAAATCACCAAGCATCATCCATGGCCTATTTGAGATACGAGCAACCAAGGATAACAATTCACCCAAAGAGAATGTCTTATACTATCATTGTTTGCTTCATAGACAAAAGTGACATAAAACGTCACATTTGCATTGAGATTTGTAATTCTATAATGCATAAACTGCTCATTTTGAAAGAACCTGTAAATTCCAAGATCTTAGGTCCCAACCTATGCAAATTCTCTTGTGAGCCAACTATTTACTGTAAAAGACCAATGAGGTCCGATTTTTTGCTTTATTGAAGTCTCATTCAGTAAATTTTCTTGTTTCTAGTAGACCAAGTAAAGAAATTCCATTTTCTTCAAATTCTTCCTTGCATCACTTGCTTTCATAGAGTAACTAATGCTCTTACATTCTAATAAGCTAAATTCATTTCTTCCAAAAGGCTTTAAAACAATAAGTTGTACTCATGTAATGGTGCATTTATGTTTGAAACGCATCTTGGAGGAGTTTGAGCTCCAACTTCCTCTGAAGCTGCTACTAAAATTTCTCTGTCGAGTTTTTGTGATCAACAAGGCTTCCAAAGGTGCATTTTTGGGTTCAACCATGTTAATATCCCCCTCTACCTCGAAATCACAATCAAAATCCCCAAAATCCATCTTCTCTTCTTCACAAGCTCCTGGGGTTTCAAAAATGTGCATTTGTAGCTGTGTTGAGACACATATATTGTTGGAATCCTCTTGTCCCCATAACTGTTGATCAAAGGGAATAGGACTTTCCGAACTCTCTTGGAGCTTCTCTTGGGCATTGGGTCGAAGCCCCTCATCAGTGTTCCGTAGAGGCCCATTTATAGGAGAGAGCACTTCTTTACCTACTCCTTTAACTATAGGTTGCCTAGGGTTTTCAGTTGAGCCCAAGTCCTTTTGTTCTTCCTTGTTTTTCTGCTTTTTTTCCCATCCTCACCCATTCTTCACTCCTAAAGTTTGAAATTCTGGAGGTGGCTTGTGCTTCTCTATAGGGTGGTGTTTGACACAATGGCGGAAGACTTTGCATAAGGGGCTTCTTTTAGGCAACCATTGATACTACACGTATACTTATGCTAGAGGCCCATCTTTGCTCTCAATCATAACTTTGTCCACTAACTCCTTCACAGCCAACTCAATCAATATTCTTATTTGCACATTCCCTTTGGGCTGTTATAGTATCAAATTTCAGTAAGACATTGACACCGCTGGCAATATGGTTTAAGCCCTCCGTGTTGAGGAAACAGGAATGTTAGTTGTTTGAGGCTTCTCCAACGACATTCCTCTTTGCCACTTTCGTAAGATAAGGAGCCTCTGTGAGAAGTACCACGTATTATCCAAAACAGGATTTAGATCCTTATCTTCAGCGAGTTAAAGTAGAACCTGTTATTTGCTAATGCACCAATTGAACTGAAATCCTTCATAATTGCATGGCCATTGCTTGGACCAAGGACAGAGGGATTTTTCATCTCAAGAAGTACCCCAAATGGGTAGATTCCCAGTCTCTCACTTCTTCTTCCTCCACTGATTGGGGTAGCTTTGAGTGTGAAATTTCAATTCTTTGAAAAACAGATTTGAGTTTCTAGGGGCAGAAGGCTCCAAGTTACTTTTCATGGCTAAGTCAGTAGGCTCTGGCTAGAGTGGTTAAAAGTTACTCTTACTTTTTCCTTGTCCTATCTGGGTCCAGATACCACAATGGGAGTCATGGCAGCTTCATCCGACTCCTGGTTTTGAAAGAAATCAAAAGGGAAAGCGGCACCCAATAGTGAGGTGACCGCCCCTTGAACTCCTCCTGTGAAGAGCTACCTTCATCGGAGGAGCAATACTCAATTGGCGAAGATAAACAGAACAGAAGGTAGAAGAAGAAAAGGTTGGACAAAGGGAAACATATGGTGGTTTAGGGAGTGTAGTTGTAGCCCTAGAAAAGTGGTTTCTTTGCTGTCTAGGGAGGTTTTCCAGTGAGAGGATAGAGCATTTTCTCTCAATAGAAAAGTTAATTACACTATTGCTTTTAACTAGCCAATGGAAACTTCTTGTATATTCTTATGTAGAATTGATAAGTTTTTTCATAGTTTTACTTGACTGGCTAGGTGGTTATAATATCTTTTACGGAAGATGGCATATTGCATAATTAATAGAATGTCTCATTTATTGTTTTGCTTATTCGATAGGGCTACAGGGGTCAATGACATGAAGATAAAAAGTTCTGTATTGTGGAATATGCCACAGTGACCTCCATTTTATCAACAATAATAGAGGAATGCTCATATGTCTGATTGTCGCAAGGTATCACTCCAATTTCATCTCTATTTAGTTAGTCTTTTATTAATTGGAATCGGATAATACCCGAAGAGCATTAATTAAGTATAAATAGATCCATTAAACCTTTAAAGTGTGATTTTACCTTTTAATAATTTTTCTAAATATGCATGTATCCCCCAATTTTTAAAAAGCCTCAAAACCGTCATTTGAAGGACTATGATGGTTTTGAGGCTTTGACACGATTTGGAAGGTGATTTGCATATTTTCAAAAGTTGTGGAGTGTTAAAATCAAGGTTTAGCAGTTCATAAGGTTTACCTGTACTTAATCAATGGTTTATGGATTGCATTAACAATTTCTCTTTTTAAAATCAAGGTCTAGCAGTGTTAAAATTATTTTCAAAAGAAATATCACCAATCAAGTTGTTTCTGATGCTTGGAATTGCAAGAAAAACATAAACTGAAAACAATTTTTTGGAAAATAAGTATGATTGTTTTTGGATAAGCAAAAATTTAGGTTTGTGAGTTATGTAGAATGTATGTGGTTGTCATGTGAAACTGATGGAAAATAATTGCAACCGGAACTACATTTGTGAAAATATATGATCGTGAAAGTTTAAATTGGGAAAAAATGGAAAAAGGTCTATTGCTCCAAAAAGCATGATAGTTTTATAATTTTAGAAGTATTATATTCTGCAGTCTAGAAATATTTAGGACATGGTGAATTGTATATGCTAAATTGGAATAGTGGAAGCAAAATGACACTTATGATATTTTATTGCCACTGGTGGTTCCTAACATGTTAGTTAATTGACAACATTTCCTCTCAGCACTTAGGCAAATATTTGTAGGTAATGTTATCATCATGACATTCCATTTATTGGCAGTCCATTTCCTCTGTGTCATATGGTTCATAGTCTTGAAATTTTTTTTAACTGACATTGTTGGTTTTCTGTGCTGTGGAAAATGCACTCATAATATTTCATTCTAAAAAGTCTTTGCTAATGTAGTGATTTCATCCTTGATAGCGTCAACTTCCCATCTCATGTTCAAGCATTGTATTTCTTTTTATTAATCAAAATGGATAGTTGAAAAATTGGTTATTAATGTTTAAAGATAATGTATATTGTTTGGCTAGAAGTATTTATGGTATAGGAAAGACATTTTATGCAAAATTTAATGTATTCTCATTATCGCCTTCTTGCTTTGAACTTGCGATAGATTATTCTTTTTTTATGCATGAAGTGCAACATATATCAAAATAATTCTTACAATTTAACAAATTTTGCTTATTTTGTTTTCTTTCTTTCTTTCTTTTTTTGGGGGCAGCACAAGGAACTAAAGTCCATTTGTTTCATTAAGAAGGTCCACAAACTTAAAAAGGTGAACTTTTTGATTTGCATATGAAACTTCCTTTTGAATGCATATATGTTAAGTATTTGTTTATCATATTGTTCAACTTTTGCATTTGCCTAATTGTTATAGGTTTATGCTCCGCTTTATTCTGTAATTCATGTTTAAATCTCCTTCTACAAACGATCCAAATGTGAGTTGTTTATGGAAATCATTAGCATTGGTGCATTAACCAATTTAGTGATTGAACACTAGATTGGCAGAGCGAAGCCAACAAGTAAAGATATTGTTAGACCCTATAGGTGATTTAGGAATTTTTGTGTTTTGAAGTTTATGGTTTGGTGTTATTTGTTGTTTGATAAACTTATGTATCTTATACTTCTTTCTCTCAGGTTCTATTTTCTGCATATACCCTCTATTTTAATAGCTCAGTCTTGAGGTTTTCTTTTTGTTTAGTTTTTTGTATATGATTGCATGTGTAATTTTCTTTTCAACAATAATATTGTTAATCTAGAATTTAGATTTTTTGAGATGTGAAGACCTAATTTTCTCTTTGGTTATGTCTGCATAAACATCCTTGGTGGATTTTGTAACCAGTCCACAAATATTCAGTTTCAAAAACTTTTAGAAATGATGAACCTCCCCCCAACACCAACCACCCCACCCCACCCCACCCCGACAAAAAAAAAAAAAAAAAAAAAAAATCACTTCCATTTGAAATTATCTATTATTTTAGGACCTTCTAACTTCTAAGCTTAAACCCCATATTGTCATTGTGTCCCGATGTGAAAATAAAGTTATGGAGAAATTGTAAATAATCTCTAAACTTTGACTTAAAACGCGGATCTATTTTTGAACTTTCAAATGTAGCAAATAGCAAATTATTCTTCTAAATTTTAATAAATTGACAACTTACAAGACATTTACTTTTTTAATTAAAGTACAATAAGTTTATTATTAATTTTTCAAAAAAAAAAAAAAACTAAGTTCAATATTTAGGGGATCTCAAAATATTTTGTGAGAAGTTAAAGGGGTTATTTTCACTCTAAAGTTTAAAGTTTAGGAGTATTGTTTGCAAATTATAAGGGTTATTTTTCAATTTATCAAAATTTAAGGGGTGATTTGCAACATCTGAACGTTCAAAGGGTAGTTTAAGGAGTAAATCCACACTCAGGTTAAAGTTTGGGGTCAATTGCATTTTCCCTTAAAGTTATTAATATAGATTTGTATTGTCATGATTGATTGTGACATATTTTGATGATAATTATCTTTTCTTCTAATTTGATTTGCTTATTGAGATTGGCCAAAATTGTGTTAGAAGAAGATCATAGATTTTTTTTTCCAATCTTTGAGCCATTGGAAATGTGTAAATTTCATGTTGCATATCAATATTTTTTTGCATTCCAAAGAAATAATTGATGTGATATTCTTCTAGGCTACACAGAGGTGAACATACAAGATGTTTGACAAATTTCATGAACATCCTTTTAAAGATCGACCTTCTTTATCCTTGGGAAATGCCACAGTACTTATTTACCGACTCTTACTTTTGAGGGAAAAGAAGGTGAAACATTATGTAACCATGAACCAGATTTAGTATTATAGCATAACTTGTTTTGTTGTTACCGCAGTTTTTTAATTTGTTGTTGCCGCAATTTTTTAATGTTTATGCATTATTTTTTTCATGCATTTTTCAATGAGTTTATGCATTATTATTATTATTTAAATTCTTAAATTGTGGGTCAAGTATATAGTTTTATCTAGTAATTATGCTGTGTTTTGAGTTTCATTACACATGCTGTATTAATTTTTGTACAGGCCTAATTTTCTGGCCCTACATCCCTTTGCAGCCCACGGTCACATTCTTGGTGCCAGAGGCATTTGATGGATCCATTGGACTATTCTTCTCAGGTGGTTGTCGCCCTTGTTGGAGGTGACACCTTTGTCTGTCGGTGACCACTGGGGCAACATCTCTGTTTGTCATTTGAACTCTTTTTATCTTCAAATAATCTGCATTTGGCATAGGGATATTATGACCAACCTTAAGGAGGTACCATTTGAAGTTGGTCAACACGCAGAGTCAAAATCTTTTATTCCAGGCTATCGTGGTGCATGGTTTCGCTGTAAGATTAAGGATATCAAGGGGCATCAGATAAAGGGAACTAAGAAGGGACAAGATATACTCAAGTGTCATTTAGAATATCTCGATTTTCCAGATGAAAAACCAACTTGGACAAAGTTGTATGATTCACCCCGGCCAAGTGGTACTAAACAAAGAACGATGAAGGGACAGTTGATGGTGCGGCCTTCATTTCCTCCTGTTTATCGTAAAAGCGAAATTTCTAATGTCAATTCCCTTTCAGAAGTTTCGGTTGTTATTGATGATGAGTGGACGGTGGGGGATTTAGTTGACTGGTGGACTGATTATTCTTTTTGGTCTGGAAGCGTAACAAAAGTGTTGGGGAATGGAAAACTGCAGATTGAGTTGCTGCCTCCTCCTGCGGGTGAAGGGAAGTGCTATGAAGTTTTGTCCAAGGACTTGCGCCCTACTTTAGACTGGTCTCCAGAAGACGGTTGGACTACACCCACTACCAAGGTTGACACCAATCGCATGTGTGCTCAATTGTTCAAGCCTGCAAATGAAAGCGGTGTTTTGGAAGACGATGCAGTGATTAGAGGTAGGATGGGAAATGCAGCTACTGGAGGATCTTCAAGTGCCTCAGCTTCTTCAGATGGCTCATTGCGAATGTCGCCAAGAAATGACCAAAGTCCTGAACAACCACATGTTACCAATGTTTCAACACAAGCGAGCCCACCTAATGGTGGCATGGACGTTAACCATAGAAGCATTGAAAAGGCCAGTTGCTCTGGCTGTGTTCCTACGCCTGTAACTTCAAAGAAGCTAAAAACAGAGAGCAGCATACCATTAAATGTAATGTTCTCCAGTACAGTTGAAGCTGGGATATTGGACCTGGAGGAACTTGCAAGTCGTCTTTCTTGGCTTAAAGGCATATTAGAGTTAGGCATGCCTTTATCAAAGAAATCAAAGCCTAGGTGGAAATTTACCGAACACTATGATGGTACATTGAAGTAGGACTGAATAAGTTTTTGTTGGCTCTTCTTGTTGACACCTAGACTCACGCACATGCCTTCTCTTGTTTGGTTCGTGTTGTGTTTAGAGGATTGACCGGATTTTGTAGTACTTGCAAGATAACCGCTGGGTCAGATGAAAATGAAGCTTCCAAATACACCTGATTCATTTTCTCGGAAAAGAAGGCTCTCGTTTTGCCTATATGGTTGCCTGCTGCCTTTGATGAAATTCGGCCTGTACTTACGCTTTAAAGCCTTTTTAGTCCTGTAACTGACCACAGGGTTTTGGAGCCGTACGGTCCCTTCATGTAACATATTCCTAATTTTTTATTCAATCCACACGTGATTAGCTGAAAACGAAATTGTTAAGTCTCATAACATCCAATTTTGTATGTTTTAGGACGAATTCTTTATTAATACGTGTTACAATATGGTACGATTTTTGAATGCGTGTACACGCACATATACACACTTTTTCTAACGATAACATTACCTTCAAATATTTATTATCATATTATGATTTTATGTACTTTATATCTGGCGTAGCGTTATATCTTATTATATACTACATTATTAGTGAATTATAATATGATATCATATGTATATATATGTTTATATATCATGACAGTAAGATATAACATATCATATATTTACTGTAACTAGTACATATAATATACTATTTCATACATAAAAATCTTTACCACACACATTCAATATTAAAATATTACATTATGTGTCATTAATATATTATTTATTAATGTATCTAATAACGTAACTATCTACACTTTATGTAATGTTGTAATTATATTATTGGATGGGATTTATTAAACTCCAAACCATTGCGTGGAGTTATGTACACAGCTTTTATCAACTTAATACTGCCGCAGGAACAGAAGTGCACCTTCACGTACAACTTCGTTCTTAACATTCCCCTGAATTACGTCATGAAGGCGATTGCGATGCTCGTGTTCTCAATTTCTCATACATCGAAAATGATATGAGCAACCATAAGCCATCCATGGAGAAATAATTTTCACCAACGAAATTCCAATCAGAATTTTCACCAGCAAAATTCCAACCGGAAAGAATCGTTGCAGAATCGTTTCAGTTCTGCAGCTAACAAGGTCCGATCGTTTCAGTTCTGCAGCTAACAAGATCCGAGAACAAATTCACCTCAGTTCTGCAGCTAACAAGGTCCGAGAACAAATTCACCGCCTCCGAATAGTATTGGTTTCCCATCAACAAATAAGTGCTTGAGCCAATAAAACGAGAGATGTAGTGCTACTTACTATACTGAATCCCTGTTTCATCAAATTAAATACATTACTTTAACCTGAAAGCATTAAGTAGACTGAATCCTTTTCCCATTAAATTAAATATATTAATTTAACCTGAATCCGATAATTGTCCTAACTTAAACGTATCCTATTTCTTCCTATTGCTCAAAATGGATATTGATGGGTCATGGGTTGGGTTAGAAGTACCAGGCAACGTTGGGGTATTATGACTAAATGTGACGGACTCAGTCACTTGAGGGTTTTACTGTCAAAATTAGTGGACATATATATATATATATATATATATATATATTATCCAAATATTCAAGGATTATCATGAATAAACTGGACAAAGCAACTTGTCATTTAGTAAAATTGTGCAAGTTTTCTACTTCCAAGTAGCCTAAAACAAGGATACTGTATATCAGAAACAAGCCAAATGATATGACAAAAAAATATACAACTTACCAGTAGCTATGAATCGATCAAGTAATTAATTCTTGGTAAGACATCATTGCAAACCTTATAAGCATTCTTTTGTTTCATTGCTAATCGAGAAATGTAATTGTACTGTATTTTATTTTTTAAATAAATCAAGGATCAAATATGCAGCACACTAAAAAAAGACACCTGCATTCCGGATACAATATTTAAATGGAGAGAATAATCATGAACAATATTTAGGACAAAGCTCGCATACATTTAAATGTAGAACTGGATACACCCGTCTATGGCCAATAAATGATATTGTCTCCTCTTAATAATGATGTATTTAAAAATAACAGTCAAGAAATGAAATGAACGGGAAACTTTCATCAAATATCAAAGAAAAGCAAAATCCTTATTTCCTGCCTTGCTCGCGTCAAAATGAGCTCAAGTTGCTCAAGTATCAATGTATATTCGGTTATCAACTGCATCCAGCACCACCTCAGGATGAAGGATAAAATTATATTCGAGAAAAAAGTTACAAGTTCACCTATGACTAAAAAGTATAGCCACATGCCAGCTAGTGGTGAGGCCAAATGTGTCCTCCATGGATTCCACTTGATGTTATAGTGGAGTGGCTAATCCTGCAATCCCCCATCAAAAGTTGAGTAGGTTACCATATGGAAGATAAATATTTGCTCAATGTAGGACACATTTCATTATTTGAACGTTAAAGGGTACAAAGAGAAAATATGGCATTGTACAGCTGGCTACTATGATATCCAATAGAGTCAACTGAGCAAGATGTTGGAATTCAAAACACGGTTCCAAAAGACACATTCCTGCCTCAAATATGCTATAAAATCAATAAGGAGAGCAGAAGGAAATTCATGCAATATTAATACATTATGAGGCTGTTAATTAGCTTTAACCATAGCTTATTCGCAAGTCAAGACATTGAATTTAGCTTGTATTTTCTTTTTTTCTTTTTTTTTTTTTGGGATTTTCTGACACTTTGATGGTCAAGGAGTGATCAAGTGTCACAAAGACAATGATCTGAGTTCACTAATTTGAATTAAAAATGGAATTTACAAATCCATCTCCCACAGGTATCATGTTTAGAGCACAAATGCTTTTAAAGACTGGGTGCTTACAGATCTCACTAGAAAATGATTGATGCATACTCTAATTCACTTTACTACTATTTACACCAACCACTATTATCACATGGCTCCATTTTATTGGACCACTAGTACAGTACTCTGCAACTAATGTCCAATATATCCTAATATCTAACAATACCACCACTGAAAAGCTTCACCTTATGCTAAAGGTAAGCAACTAAACCCTGCTTGGAGACCTTTGCAATGAGGCTATTTCTTAGTTTGAGTCTTCTCTTCGAGGCCATGCTTCTCCTCCATATCCACATCTTCATTAAGAGAATCAGGCAGTCAGAGAAATGTTAATTTCACAAAGAACAACCTTTCTTGCCACAATTTATCTAATTGCTCAAATGGATCAATCACCTGTCTTCTGCTATATCGCTTGAATCATATCTCTTGCCAACTTCCAGATCAAATGTGTAATTCTCACTGAAAAAACATTTGATATTAGTAAACCATGTGTCCATCTACATTCACAAATGCTATTGGACATTCAACTCAAGCTTTGGGCCATAATTCCCAAAGTATTTTTCTGCTTTCTCAGACCGATTAATTGGACCAAAACCTTCAAAAACTAGTATATCAGTGCTCTTAGCAGCAATTCTGAATTTCACCATCTTCATACATATCCTATGCCATTTGATGCATAATTATCATGACATTATCACAGCATGAAAAATTTCAATGCCAAATCCAGAAGACCAACTCTGTTTGGAGCAGTATGAATCTTCTTCAATCTCCATTAACATTCCTAAACTAAATGCAGTTTGATTTGCGTCCTTCAGCCTTCACTACCTAATGCTCTTTCAATGATAGCACCATTTGATGCAAACTGCATGAGCCTTAGTTCTAGCAATCATGCAAGAACTGCACCATCATTAACTTCAATACCTAATGTGGATTCATCTGCTTGATGATTCTCGTTCAACATTGAAATATTCAACTCAGTATCACACCTCATAATTTCATTTGTTTCTCATGATATACTCCTGCCTCAAACATGCTATAAAATCAGTAAGGAGGGCAGAAAGAAATTTATGCAATATTAACACATTATGAGGCTGTTAATTAGCTTTAGCCATAGTTAGCAGGTCAAGATCCTTAGAAAACAAGATATTAAATTTAGTTTGTATTTTCTTAAGCTTTGAGGATCAAGAAGTGATCAAGTGCTATGAAGCAAAGATCTGAGTTTACAAACCCTACTCCAAGAGGAATCACGTTCAGAGCATAAATGATCCTAAAGACTCAGAGCTTTACAGCTCCCACACTCAACATAAATGGTTAGAAAATGATTGATGCCTGCTCTGACCCACTTAGCTACTAATTATACTGATTACTATTGCCACATGGCTCCATTCTATTGGATTATTAGTACAGGACTCTGCAACTAATATCTAATATATCCTAATATCTAACAATATCACCTCCCCCAAGCTTAACCTTGTCCTTAAGGCAAGCAACTATAACCTGCCTGGAGACCACAGCAATGAGGCTATTTCTTAGCCTATCTTCTCTCTGAGCCCTTGCTTCTCCTCTATATACACATCTTCATTAAGAGAATCAGACAGCAAAAGAAATGATAATTTCACAAACAACAACCTTGCAGCAATATCTAATTGCTCAAATGGATCAATTGCCTTTCCTCTTCCATTTCGCTTGATCATATCTCTTGTCAACAACTTCCAGATCAAATGTCCTTCATAACATTTGATACCAATAAAACATGCACCTATCTATAGTTACAAATCCTATTGAAACCTACAACTCAAGCTTCGGGCCATAATTCCCAAAGTACTTTTCTGCTAACTCGGTCAAATTAATTGGACCAAAACCTTCAAAAAACTAGTATATCAGTGCTCTTAGCAGGAATTCCAACTTTCACAGCCTTCATATTTATATTTAATGCCATTTGTTACATAATTATAAACACATTATCACTGCGTGAAAATTCTGTTGTCAAATTAAGACCACCACCTCTGTTTGTAGCGGTACAAATCTTCTCCATCAACATTCGTAAACTCAATGCAGTTTGATTTGCATTCATCACTGCATCATGCTCTTTTGAAGATAGTGTAATGTTGAGGTGAGCTGCCTGAACATGAGCTCAAGCATACCTGGTTTCTCCATTCAAAAGTCTCTCCTGTACTCCTTATTCATTACTTCCAATCAACACGCAAGAACAGCACCATCATTAAGTTCAATTCCTAGGAGGGGATCACCTGTTTAGTGATTCTCATTCAAAGAAAAGGAATTTGTCATTTTTTAGGGCCTTAGAGGCACGCAGAAACACATCAAAACTCTAGAATGGAAAAGAGATGTAATTACAATTCCTTCAAAAATGATAAGATCTTTGGTGCAAGAATAATGTCCTAGCTACTTGCGGAACGTAAGAAGGGGATGAATAATCATTTACTTGGGCCACTGGATCTAGGTTCTTAATCTCCTGGTATCATACTTCATAATTTTGCTTGTTTCTCGATATGTAGTAGTGTTGACACCAAAATAGACTTGTTATTACCTCTTCTCGCATACTGCCATTCTTTATAATGTCATTTCCCTCTACCATGTCGAAAGAATTCACTCCATTTTTTTCTAAATGAATGATATTTTCACTAAATATTTTAGATCCATTGCAGCTTCCTTCACCGAAAGTCACTCGTCTTTGGCTGTAATTTACATATTCTAGCATAAATCTGATTATCTATGGTTTTTTTTTTTGGGGTAAGTAAATAACATTTCATTGATATAAGGAAATATATAAACCCTTAAAGGGCAGGATTACATACAAAAGCTCCAAAAAACAAAAGGGGGCAGAAGAAACTAGATACAACCACTCAAGAGAGGAAACTATAGACATACGTAAGAAAGGATTTGCCTAACTAGGAAGCACAGTTATGGAATAGTTGAACCCAGGCTAACAGCATTTCTTGCACACCATAAACAATACACAGCTACTGAGAGAGCCACTTTACATCTAGTGATGATAGGAGAAGAGGATGGTCCTGTTGCAAAGAGACCTCGAGTGAGACCTAGCCAAGTACTGTAAGAGGTAGGACATCCAATGGATTCAATAACTATGCACCATACTGAAGAGGAATAAGGGCATTGAAAAAATAAGTGACAATGGTCCTCAACATTTCCAACACAGAAGAAGCAGTCCGAAGAGAGAACAATACCTTAGGAAAACAATTTATTAAGAGTACAACTTTCAAGCCAAGCCATCCAAAGAATGAAGGAATGTCTAAGGGTGGAATGTTTACGCCATAATACCTTAGCCCAAGGTACTTGCAGCTTGTGAGGCACAAGTGCTTATATGCACTCTTCCTAGAGAAAAGACCTGAAGTAGCATGATCCCATAGGAGGACGTCTGTACAGACAGAGGAGGGAGAGATGTGTGGAGGGACAGGGAGTTCCAAAAGGAACCTTGAGGCAAACTCTAATGATCATTTTCAATAACAGAGCATAAGCAAGCATCCAAAGGAAGGTTAGATCTGGCTATTTGTCTGGCTGATAAGCAGAGGTCCATAAGACCATCTGGTAGCCAATAATCAGACCATAAAGAGATGTTTAGGCCATTTCCCACCTGCCATCAAAAAAGGAATCTAGCTTGTGAACAAATCTCAAGTAATTTCTTCCAATTCTACGAACACGAGGAAACAGCATGCATGGTCCAAAAGCTTTTAACCTTAAGAAGATAAGAACATACCCATTCAGACCAAAGACTCATTTGGTCATCTTTACACAAAATCCAAATGTGTTTGAATTGTGCAGCAGTGTTCCAAATCTCAAGATTAGGGATCCTTAAACCCCCTTCATTCTTAGGGCTGCACACATGATCCCATCTCACTTTTGCCTTGGAGAAGATATTGGGTCTTCCACTCCAAAGAAAATTCCTTAGGATACTTTTAATTTTTCAGATGAGGAATTTTGGGAAGATGAAAGCCGATGCCCAAAAGATTTGCATTGAGAACATAACTGACTTGACCAATTGTAGGTGACCCGCATAAAAAAGAAATTTGGAAGTCCAAGAATTAACTGTAGCTAGAATTCTTTCAATTAGGAGCTCAGTCTACACGCTTAATTTTTAAGCTAACTAAAGGGACTCCCAAATATCAGACAGGAAGAGATCCTTCTTGAAAGCCAAGAATATTCAGCATGTAATCCTTTGAGGAGAGGCCAAAGTTGCAGCAAAAACTTTAACTTTCAGAACTATTAACTTGGAGTCCTGATAAAGCCTTGAATCTATCAAGAGTGGACTTAACTTGGAGGACGAAATTTATATCATCCCTGCAAAATAACAAAAGATTGTCAGCAAAACAAAAGTGAGTGAGTCTCTCCTCTTTACATCGTCAGTGATAGGAGAACGGGGCAGAGGAAGGCATCTTCCGTAGCATAGAGGATAGGATTTCCATGCCAAGAACAAAAAGATAAAAAGAAAGGGAGTCTCCTTGTCTCAAACCCCTAGAACTAGGAAAGAAACCCACTAGCTCACTATTAATGTTCAAAGAGAATCTAGGGATGGAGACACGTTGCATTACAAGATGTCTAAAGTGTGGGGGGAAACCCCATACATCTAAGGACTTCTTTCAAGAACCTTCAATTCAACATATCATACGCCTTCATAATATCTACTTTAAGAGCACATCTAGGAGTACCCTTTTGGAGGTGGTATCCATGTACAAGTCCCAGTACTATAAAGATGTTATCAGTGATTCTATGCCCTGGAATAAAGGCAGATTGCTGTCCGCCTACAAGATGATGAATGACCACTTTTACTTTAGATGCCAGCAATTTTGAAATCACTTTGTAGATAACATTACAGCATGATATGGGTCTAAAATCCTTAAGGCTAGTAGGATTTTCACCTTTGGGGACTAAGGAAATAATGGTGTTATTTATTTCCTTAAGGATTCTACTTGAAGCAAAAAGTTATTTAACAATGGCAATCATGTCCTCCCTTATGATATGCTAAGGACATTTATAGAATCTAGCTAAGAAGCCATCTGGGCCCAGGGCTTTACCATTAGTTGTGATAGGAAAGCATGTTTAATCTCTTCTAAACAGAAAGGAGAGTTAAGGGAGTTAACTTGTTCCTCATTTAGCCTCCGCATGACCAACTCGTCAATAGAGTCCAAATCTACAGGGGTTTGATTATGCTCATGAAAAAGCTCTTTGAAGTATCTAACAGCCTCATCTTGGATCATATCATCACCTTTTGCCTCCGAACCATCTTCCTTTTTTGCAATAACAACATGTCCCTGAATATCAAAGAACACCTTTGCATTAAACTCCTTTAAATGATTTTCAAGAGCTTCAACTAAGTGACAACTTGAAAGGACTTTCATCCGTGAACCGGAATCTTCCATACCTTCTCAACCAGACCAAGAAAACCTTTATGCTCACACCAGAAATCAAAGAACTTGAAAGGTACTTTCCTACACTTTACTTCCAAATCCATCCTAACCACCGTAGGTGAATGACCAAACATCAATGCAAGGGTGAATTTAGCTTTTGATCTAGGATAGTTATCTAGCAACTGCTAGTTAACTAAAATTCTATCTAATTTGCGTAAGATGGGGCTATTGTTTTTATTGTTTGACTAAGAAAAGAGATCACCCATAAAACACAGGTCATCCAACTCAATCGTATCTAAGAAGTTATTGAAATCAATCATGCCTCGACATGGCCTAAGAGAACCCCCTTACCTTTCCAAAATCTTCCTAGTGATGTTGAAATCACCTAAAACCAGCCAAGGGGAATCGAGGGTCAATGAGGAGATATTAATCAAGTGCTCCCATAAAGCCTTTCTTTGGTTAACACCATTTGCCACATAGACAAAAGAAAGAGGGATGGTGAAATTTACCCTAATGTTTGTGCACATATAATGTATAAATTGGCTGCCCTCCTCCACTATGAAGACATTCCTAAAAGATGAGTCCCAATCAATCCACATATGCTTTCTAGCTTGTCCCTTTATATGGAAAACCCAGACATGGTTCAATCTACTTTCAATAGCATCCTCATTTGAGTGGTTGACTCGAGTTTCAAGCAACCCAACAAGAGAAATGTTGTGTTTGCAACAAGCTTTCCTTATATCTTTAGCTTTGAGAGGGTCATTTAGACCCCTAATGTTCCATGAGGCTACGTTCATAATAACAAAAAGGTAGACAAAGAAGAAGAACTCTTGTTACGCAGTTGCACTCAATAAAAAGAGCGCTTTCTCTTGTTGTGCTTTTTCTTACGCCTACCAAATGAAGAAGAACTCTTTGAGCTTTTGGAGGAAGACCTAGAAGATCTCTTCTTACTGACCAAAAGTTTATTGAGGGGATTATTCTCAATTTCCTCAAGAATATCATCTTCATCACCTACTTCCTCTTAGTCCTCTAATGCAACATCTGCATTAGGCAACACGTTTTCACCTTTGGAATCAAGTACTATAGATGGATTTTCTCCTAGAGAATCTGGAGACTCCTCCTGTGCTTGACCATCATCCATCATACCACATGTATCAATCACAGGTGAAAGTTGAGTCAAGATTTTCCTCAGTTGAATCCAGATCGCTACACTAATGACCCCTACAAGGCTTAGAGGGGGAGCAGATCTCTTCACTGTTGGTATCCTGCTCTTGCTGTTTTCTAAAGGTTGACAAAGATAATCTGCTTATGCCAGGCTCCTCAGCTACATGCTTACCCTTGTTCCTATTAGGAACTCACTGCCATTGTTCCTTATTCGCATTGGACACCTTAGAAGAAACATTTCCTCTTTGGTTTGCTATGTTAGGACAAGAACGTCTAAAAACTTTGCATATTGAGCACCTTTGTGGAAGCCATTGGTACCAACACGGATCTTAGCAACATCACCATTGATAGAGACCAGCTCATCCTTTGCATCAATTTCTACAAGCACCCTTGCCTAATTTGCTCTACTTCTATTAGCCATGAGAGAATCAACATAAAATGGTATGCCAATACCGCTGGTGATACAACTGATGCCTTCAGGGTTTAGAAATTCACATGGGATACAGCTGAAGGTGGTCCAGATAGGAAGATTAGAGGGTTGGGGTTTTTAAAAGAACATTCCTTTGTGCCACTTTTGTAGAATGAGGAGTTGGCACACAAAAAACCAAGATTTTTCAAGAGTAGGGGTAAGATCAGCAGAGTTAAGGAACTTAAAATAGAAGAAACCCTCACTACTTGCAATGACCCCTATAAACCCAAGGTCTTTCCACAACCTTCATGCAAGACTTTCAACAAGCAAAAGGGGCATTTTGCAACCCAAGAAGAATCCTACAAGAGTGGAATGCTGGAATCTAGCACCATCATCCTCAACTTATCACGGAATAAACACCCTAGGAATGGCTCCTTTCTGTACTGGGGGGAGTCCACCTCAAAAACCGTCAATGGAGAGCCACAGGCTTGGGCAAAAGACTTCTATGGAACTCTCTCACTGGCCAATGAGAAAACAGCCTAAACTTGGTGGTTTTTTGGGAGATAACCCTCCTCTACTTGGTTCATGATACCATCAATCTCCACAAGGGTGGTATTTCCTAAAGAGCAAATACTTGCCGCAGGAAAAGAGCAGGGACCAGCTGGGTTCTAATCTTTTTAGAAAAACTACACTTTTAGTCTTCGAACTTTACCACTTTCTTTAATTGAGTTCTCGAACTTTCATTTTTTTTTACTTCAATTCTTAAAACTTTTCAAAAGTTTCCAAAATAGTAATCTATTAGTTTTTCCATCAAGAAAGTACTCTTTTGCAAATTTTTAAAAAGTTTGAGAACTGAAATGGAAAAAATGAAAGTTCGATAACTCAATTAAAATAAGTGACAAAATTCGAGGACTAAAAATATAAAATATAAATTTCCTCCTTTTCTTTTTTTCAAGATCCATATATTTATTTGTGTTTTAATTTACAACTTATGCTTTTATATATATATATACATACATATTTGTTCTTTTACGATATGATTTTTAGTGATATTTATAACGTAAAAAAACAAAAATACTAGTTTTGTTCATTTTTAAGAATTTAAGTCTTAAGATGGAGAAAAAACAAAAATATAAAATCCTAAAACGAAAAGATAGGAAAAAATTTTAGTCCTTTCGGTATACATTTTTTATTTTGATTAACAAATACTTCAAAGAATCAACAATTCAATTTGACATTCTTAATAAAATCAAATCACATTTAATTTTATAATTTTTTTAAATTTACATGTTAACAATAGTTTTTTTTTCCCTTCACCAAACGAATTACATATTACAACAATTCAATTTAGGAACAGGAATTCGAATTAGGTCCATTTATTTAGGAGACTAATATTAGCAAAGTGACTATATAAATTATTTTATACTTACTCCAATTATTAAATTATAGAAATAATAGAGATCACAAATAATTATCATATTTAATTTAATGACATTATGTAAAGTAAGTTAAAATATTATTATACATTTGTAAATAGAAAAATATAAATAATGATTATATTTATGATAAAATAAATAATTTTTTTATCAATATTTTATCTAATAATACAATTAAATATTTTGATTCATTAAGTTGTAATTCTTTTTTTTTTGTTAGAAAAATTAACAAAGGATAAAAAAAAAATGAAAAATTACACTTTTAATCCTTGAACTTTACTACTTTTTCTAATTGAGTCTTTAAATTTTTATATTTACTATTTTAATTCTCAAACTTTCTAGAGGTTTGTAAAATAGTCTTCTATTAATGAAAAAACTAACAGTTCACTAACGAAAAACTTTTTTAAAATCTTTTAAAAAGTTTGAAAACTAAAATAGAAAAAGTAATAAAATTCGAAGACTAAAAGTATAATTTTCCCAATCTTTCTTTTTTAATTCCCAAGCCTAAAAAAGAAAGAAGAGGGTCTTTTAACTTTTTCATTAGTTGCCAAATTGCCACTTTTGTGAAAGGTGGACTGCTTTTGACCAAGGGTAGAAAAAGGTATTTTTGTTTTACCCCTTGTCTTGTCTCCCTTCAAAACAACCTAAGGCATGGTGCCCGTAAAAGACACAAGGGGATCCAAATGATCTTTGGCCGGATGGTCTTCATCAAAAGACCAGCAAAAAAATGGAGAAGAAGGGCTGGAGGGGAGTTTTCCATGGGAAAGCAAGGGACAAAAGGCAAAAAAAAGATAGCAGGAGATGTTAGAAGGGGAAAAAAAAAAAAAAAAAAAAAAAAGGAAAGAAAGAGGAAAGGGGGAGGGTGGTATGGACCCAAGAAAAGTGGCTTTTCAGGGGTTTAAGGGAGATTTCTAGACAGAAGAGAGAGCATTTTTTCTCTCCAATTCAATTATTTCTAGAAGTAAATCATATGATTATCTATGATTTGTTCCAATCTCAAAGTTGGAGGTAAGGCCAAAGTGAGTTACAATCCTTGCCTATGAGTTCCCTAAAGTCGTAAACCTCACCAATGATCTATTCACCTAAGTCAAAGTTGAGGCCAAGCATTGCATTTGAAGAAAAAATGGCATTGTCACTCTAGGTGCTTTAGGGTGGGAAGAAAAATATAAAGAAAGGAGAAGAAAAGCAACACATTACGATTTTTAAATGCTAACAAAAACCCAACCCATCATCCATCAACCCTAGTACCATAGAAGGAAAAAACCTAATTGTAACCATAAGACATAGACTACCAATCTCTTAGTCTTTGATGCCTACACTCATCCTTCATTTCACTTTCACGCTTGCTAGCCTTTACATCATACTAGACTCTAACTATCAATTCAAGAATTTACTCAGTTTACTCGTCTCTCATCATAGTCTTAATTCCTTATATTCTCATAGTTTCACTCTCTTCTTCCAGTCTCTCAATCCCTGAACTGGGACATCACGACCTACTATGAGTGTATAGTTCTGTTCTCCTTCAACTTGGTTATTATGTAATATGGATGATCTAATAAGGAAATTATAACACAACTTTAAGTAGCAAATTCAGCTTGCATGAGAGGAATTACTATCCACAATTATTTCAGTTTTTATATGCACAAAAATATCGTTATAGTCTGCTTTTTTTTTTAATTGCTTGAAATCTTGTATCTAGTTGTACGAGTAAAAATTATAATGATAAATGTGTATTACGAATGGCAAAATATGATTAAAAACTAAGATTTCTTAAGATTAGTTCACACCATATATAAAGCGGTTCAATTCAAAATTTCTAATTGTTAAAAGCAGTTTAGTTCACTTAGAATATCAACCAAACCATTTTAAATATAGTTCTCTTTGTCCGATGAACTAAACTATGAACGCCTTAGTGAGCAATGCAAGGCTATGAATCGTTAGATGTTATTCCGCTTAATTCCAATTCTTTGAAATCTCAATAATTGTAAAATAAAGAATTAAAAAAAATCAAGACTTTCATCAAAAAGGATTCCAAAAGTACTACCATCTTTCTCTAAAGTCTACACACATGCAATTACTCTTGAGATTCCATAAAATAGGATTTCAAGAAACCAGAGTGCTTTGACAATCTCATCCAGTCTTCTTGGAAGATTCAAAAAACAATAAAATAATCAACACTAGAAGCAATCCTTGTCTTGATAAAGAGCATCTTTCCTTTGTGAAGATCATAGAGTTGAAGGAAAGTTCAACAGCCCTGACTCAACTCGTGTGTACAACCAGGAAGGGAATAAGAAACTATAAGCAGACCACTTTACAACTTGATCATGTTTATGTAATTTAGTGATAGGGGACTTCAGATAAACAATGATTAGAGAACTGGCAAACTCAGGGCACCAGCAACAGCTACTGAATTTAAGAAATTACAAATTGAGCATGGTTGAAGTTCCCATCAAATTTCACAGTACAAGGATAAAGGAATAAATTTGCTGATCTGTATGATAGGATTGGAAGAATTATGAAACAAAAGCACTTGAAACAGAAGAAAGTTCATAGCTGATTACTCCACTAAATATGCAAAAAGCAGCCAATCCAAATAGCTAAGGAACAGGATGTGAAAAGACGATTCAAGTTGTAAAGGGGCCACAACATCCTGATTAAGAGGTTGGCCTTTCAATTTGTGGGGACAGGATTCATTTCCTGTAGTAAGCGTAAATAAGTTCTACAAGAAAATAATTAATTGGAGAATGTACTTGGCAAGCATCTCAATAGCACCAATAGATAAGAAATTCTCCCTGAAATGGTACAAATAGCTAATATAAAGAGAATCAACAACAGAATCCATAAGTGCATGATTGTTAAAATCGCAATTCTATTGTTCATTTAATGATATAAAATCGTTAAATAATATAAAATCATATAGAACCAGTAAAATCGTAAACTTATAAAATTGTACATGAAAATTTATAATTTTACTAAAGATCTATACATAGACGATTTTATCTTCCTTTTAACTAAGAAAAAAATAAGAAAATCATAAACTCGTAGAATCGTACTTTTTACTCACGATTTTAACAACTATACATAAATGCCAATATAAAACTTCAAAACAACCTCTGCGATATCAATCCAAAAATATTTAGGGTGTAGGGGTTGATACTTCGATTTGGTTTCCTAAGGCCATCCCATGTATGCTCTCATACTATAGCTTTTTATGAACGTCTATACACCTTGGATATGATGTACTGTGACACACAAGCTATTCTATATGTTAATTGATGCTTGCATTATCACCCATTTTTCTCTGTGGAACTTTATGGCTATGATGAGATAAAATCAATTTTAAGAGCACAGTAGAGCAGTAAACTTCCTTAACACAAGTGTTGGGATGATGGATCCTGCAAGGAAGGATGGGTGCAGTTACTCAGATCATTAACTAATTTGAACTCTATTCTCCATGGATATAGAAGCTTTTCTTCTTAAAATAAAAGTTGTCATCAAGAACTTGGTTAAATATTAGCAGTTTATTTAATAAACAGAGGGCATAATGCACTTTGACAAATCATAGTAGAGTGTGAACTGAGGGATTTGACAAAGATTTTGCTAATATGGGCATTTGCTGAGGTAGAGGCAACCGTCAATAAGTATGAATACATTCATCAAACTAAAAGAGAAATAATGAATATTTCTTACCTTCAGATAGACAACCCCAGCTATTGTTGCTCAAAGATAGCAATGAAGTGAACAAGGCAGATGCAGTAATGTTGTGCAATGGCATCATTGACTGTGCAGCACCCAACTCAACAGGGATCCTACAGTGAAATTGATAGGTTGGTACACTATAAATGCTTAAACTGATGGAACCCAGAACACGCTACAGCAAGGAGGATGGTCAGAAAACATCTGAGTAGACACCTTCCAACCACCAAGAGCTGTAATTGGCTACATACACATGGAAGAATACACCCGTAGTCCCTAAATTTTAGCTGCATTATCAACGTGATTCCAGCTATCTAAATTTTTTCCAACAGTCTCAAGGGTTTTTCTTTTTTCCTTGGCAACCCACAGTCTCTTAAATTCTGTTTGATATGGAAATTAAGTTCACATTGTCATGCCAACAATTAACAATGGATACTAGCCTTCAAATCACGGAATATTAAGAGCATTAGATTTCTAAAGGCATATATCTTTTCTTCTTAATAATATAATAGCTATAACTTCAACCAAGGGAAAGAAAAGAAAAGAAAATACACTTGTCGTTGATGGGATGTCAAAGTCCGAGGATATTAAATTAAAAAGAAATACAATGCTGTCTTATCTAAGTTATACTCCAGGTTAGTGGTCTATATGATTGAAGTTCATTGCATTATAATTGGATTTTAGGCAAGGAATGCCTTTGCATAGTTGAAGTCAAAATGTTAGTAGTTTATTGATCTGGGCTCCAAACCCTGAATGTAGGGACTCAGTATGTTACAAGTCTACTGAACATAGCAACCGATACTAATGAAAGAATCTGAGCCAAGCTGAAATATAAACAGTATGGTATCAAGTCAAGTTTGACCGGCTCAAATCAAGTTTTAGGCTCTTCGTCGAGCACAAGCTGAATTCCATGTTGTTGCAACCAGGCCCTATTACACTGCTCCATACAGATAACAAAATGAATGTACAAAAAATAATACAAATTCAGCATTAAAATTGCATTTTTTCCCCCTTTTGTTTAACGATTATACAACTCTTTCTCATCACGATTATACAAGCCTTTCCGCACCGCCCAGTTAAAGTCAGTTAAATCCAACTCCAGTGACCCAAGTAATGTTTATTGTACACAAAGTCAAGGCACTCATCTACACAATTCATTCCCCTACACACATTTCATCACATAATGTCCGGAACATTAATCAAAGCGTGCTTTCATCCAATGAACATTCTACAAACTCAAAAGGCTGTACCTTATTCTCTAAATAAATCTCCAGCAACAATTCCTCATTTCAATTTGATACTAAAAAACCCTCACTAACCTAGTAAGTAACACTAATACTCTTCCATGAACTCACTCGACCAAACCATGTCAATTGTAGTCATATCAAACAAACCCATCATTTCAAAACTTTGAATAACCCATTTCATGTGAATATCATAAGTAATGGGACAGAAAAAACATACCTTGAGAGAGAGAGTCGGTTCCAGAACCGGGAAGCAGAGGCGGATTTTTGACGAGACAGACCATGAAGCTTAGTAGCCGTTGACGAAAATGTTGAAGAAGAAGAAAAGGAAGAACGGCTCATAAGGGTCTTTAAGCAGACATCGGAACATCTCTTAGCCGCCATTGTATGAGTTGATTGTTATTTTTCTCACTCTGTACTGCTATTTTTCTTGTCTTTGCAAAGAAGGAAGTCAGTGTTGAACTTTGAACACTCTCTCTCTCTCTCTCTCACTGGATCTGGAAGGGTTGTTTATGGGCCAGGCTGATATGGGTTTAATTGCCATGTTCTTTGAGCCCATGTAATTACTCCACACTTTGTATATCTGACTCATACTGCCACAAAATCATGCAGCGCCAATATCATTTTTCACTATGAAAGTACCCATATTTTATGATATCGTACCATTATACAGGTCTCATGCGATATTAACCAACTGAAATAAATTACAATTAAAAAAAAAAAACTAATTGACATACACTTTCTTTAAAGCCCTATAGATAGATATGAAAATATATTGTAAGAGATCAAAGAATAATTATTACTTTAGCCTTGTAAAGAAATTGCAATTCATTATTTCACAATAATAGTAATTCTGTGGAATAATTATTCACCAATTATACCTTAAAATATATTTGTAGGGAAGAAATGGCCATTTCATTTCACCCTTATAAAATCATTTAAATAAGATGTTATATAATTTTATATATGTTACAATCAAAGAAAGGGAATTCAAACCTAATCTATCTCACTTGAAAATTAATATTCATACTATTAGACTACAAGGTTATTAACATATTAGATATGGTTTACTAGGTGAAAATATTGATAAGAACCATATATAAGGCTTTTTGTCTTGGAATGTAAGGTTTACAAGAAATTTTCTTTGAATAGCACCAACATTTTATGAACTATAAAAGTTAGAAGAAACATCTTTATGGAATCGTATTTAGAAAATGAGTTAAAATGCAATCAATTTTTATTAATAAAAAGTTTATTAAAGAAACCTAAATTATTTCGAAAATTGAAAATTGAGATTCGATGTAAAATACATTAGCCCATGAAATACTACACTAAGAACTTAAGAGGGAAAGTGAATTAAGTTCAATGCCCAAATTTTACTTTAATACCAATTTCTTGATTTAAATAACTAAATGAACGTAAAATCAAGATAATAAAATAACAATGAGTATAATCAAGATAATAATAAATATAGAAATTAAAAGAGATGAGGTTGAGAAAATCAATCTTGGATTTAACATAGGTTTAGATCACCTTTATTCTTCATGGATATACAATACCTCCAACCAAAAACTTTATACCACTTTATTAATTTCTCGATCTAAGTTCCAAGAGCTACACAATACACAAACTTAATTACATTAAGTTTCACACTCACAACTCACTCAATCTTAATTTTACAAGGTTCTCAATCATAATAACTATCAACACAAATTATAATCTTAACTCATAACACAAACTCAATCTCAAGTATAGTACACTCTCTCAAAATACTTACAAAAATAAATCAATTTGCACTATATTAGGGTTTACAAATGATTTAGCAAATTAAGTACTCAAAACAAAAAGTAAGTGACTAAAAGAAATAATTGCAAATTTTCAACTATATTTTTTTTTCCTTTAACTACCTAACAACTTACATTTATAGCCTCTCGAGAAAATATAATCGTTAGTTCACTTCTTTCTACATTTAATGCTCTACAACGGCTCTTTTCTATGTGGACAGCTAGATGGTTTAAGTAAGAATAGCCATATGATTCATTCAAATGAGGTTCGGACAGTTTTCAGGTAACCAATTGTAAGGTCCAACACACTCTATTGACTTATAACAATTAGTCGAACATCTAGGGATAACCAGTTGTATGATCCATCTCCTACTACTAATCACAGAATACTTAATGCAACCAGTTGAACAATCTAATGACAACCAGCCGACTGGTTCATACCAGAACAACAAACTAACACAATTTTTATGCGACTAACAATTCTGACTTATTTCACTTATTTAAAACATTTCAATATCAACTCAATGAATCATTTGTTAAAAAGGATACCATGTTAATTGCAACTTCATTAAGATGATCAAACTTTAACAAATTTAACTATATTTTTATGAATTATAAAGAGAATTGTGTTAAGCACAAGTTGTATGGTTTTGTATTCATCAAAATCACATAAGAACCTATTGGTTCAACAACCTATTAGACTTAAATTTAACCATGAGATATTAATTTGTAATAAATCCATATAAAACTTTACTCAAGGGTATACGCCAAATTAGATTGGAGTTCATATTTATTTTTTATTTAATTATTATATATAATTAAAATAATAAATATATGTATATTTATTATAAAATTATTAAAACTTGGTAAGTAAGGAATGAATTGCTACTGAAAATGAGGTGGAACTTTAAGCATGCCACATGTCAACCTAGTGTCATAAAGGTGTTTATTAATTGATGTCTTGATAAGAAAATTAACCTATAAATAAAGGGAAATAACAAATGTAACACCTCCTACAATTTTCAAACTTAAACTTAAACACCCTCTCCCTATAAGAAATCTCACCTACCACTACTCACCCTAAAGTCCCATTACTATGACCACCAACCACTAGTGACCAAAATTGAACTAAATGGAAGAAATTTAATAAAAATATAAAATCACCTTCAACATTGACAAAAATTTATATGATCTCTTTAAATAACAAACTGCTTGATTAACATAATTTTGTAGACCATTTACACTATTGGCACCATCGATTGCCTACCATTATGATGCCAAATCCAACACTTTAAATCTTTCAAAATATCAAATTGCCTCCTTTCTCTATCAATTTTTAGTACAAAGCATATTTTCTACCTTATTTTAATTTGATAAAGTCAATTTTACATTTCATTTGCTATTTTACTTAGAATTTGAAAAGAAAGGATATTATTTCAAACATGAACTAAACAATGTCTTAGACCAAATTAATAAGTTTCTTTTAACCCTAAACTTTTTGCGCAATCTAATTAACATCTTGATTCCAAGTTTATAAAGCCAAATTTGGAAAATCAAATTTTGAATTTTTTACATTTATTTATTAAATGAATTTTCAATTGATTATATGACAATTATGAATTCATTGTGAAATATTAATGTAACTTATTGGAATAATATATTTGGACTATCATTTTTATTGAAAGAAATTTTAAGAGTTTATTTTTAGAATTTATGAAATCTTAAGGGCTAAAATGCAAATATTGAAAATATGCCCTAAATTAGGATGTTTATGTTATTTTATAAATATAAAAATTTCATTATAAATTTTAAAGTTCATTTAGTAGTTTTTTTCAAAGGGGCAAACCTATTATTTTGTAAAAATATAGGCTAAAGTAGCAAAGTCATGATAACTTATATTTTGATATGAATTCAACAATGTATTACATATAATTTCTAAAGCTGAAAGTAATGAAGGTCATGTAAGATATATTATATATATGCATATATATGCATTTATGCATATACATAGGGGTTAATGGGTAACTAATACTGTCATTTCGATGAAACCATAATAGGAATTAAGCTACTAAACCCCTAAACTGTAGCTGAGCTTGAGACCTTGAAGGTCTAGTATAACGAATTCTCCTACTCCAACCTATTCCTATTACCTACTCTTATTGCCGACTCCTATCAAGGTCGAGCTGATCTTAGCTATTGACCAATTCTTAATACGGAGCCAAGTGACTTCATGTTTCTTGGAAGTTATTTATCGAATAGATGAATGCTCTATTGGTAGCCCTGCCCTTTTCACTCACTCCTGCTCAACATGTCCAAACTGACCTTTAGCTTGGCAATTTTAATGCTAAAGGCCGAGAGATTACGTACAAGTCCTTAGCCATTCCCTCTAAGACTAACCTACATCTGCCTGATACCTCCATTAGGCTATCCATCTCGATCGTACTGGTTTGTTTGCATCTTCCAAGGGGATAGCCAATACATTATTGCCAATTACCCAAGTGGCTTGGAGAATCTATTACACTTAATCGTTACTTTTCCTTGAATATTTATTTTTACCCTTTTGTATTCCTTGTATAATACTTCTTTAGGATAATACCCTTTTTGCCTTTTCCATTTTTAGGCATGTTGCCCTGATTTCTTAAGTATAAATACCCATTGTACATGTAGCTACACATTATCTTATCATCATTAATACACTAACTCCTTTTCCTTTATGAACATTCCTCTCGTTAGCTTGTTACTACTTCACTTTTTTCCTAACCCTTAAACAAGGTTAGGTGGTGAATAACCTCATCAAATCAACTAGTACATCATATCGAGCTAAGCCGTAAGTCCTCTGAAGTTTTACTAGTACGTCATATCTTTTGGAGCTGTTCATGTGTTTATTTATCTTATTGTCTTTTCGATTCTCTTACACGCATCTCATTACTCACTTCAAGCTTTTAGTAAGCTTGGACCTATCTCTACGATCAGTCTTATCTACTCTTAGCTATGGGTTAAATCATCTTAGTATCAGAGTGGAAGTTTCGTTTGGATAAGTTGTGTTTGTTATTTATGAAGTAGGGCATCTAGTAGCAATGTGTCGAAGTTGTGTAGGGGTTCCATGGAAGCGTTCTAGTAAGTAAAGAATGGAAGTGGTTATTTTTATGTCTATTCTATTTTTCCTTATTTCGGACATCCAAAAATAAAGCAAGTTTCGTGTCAATAGTTTATTCATCAATTTTGTTATTGTGTTTCAACATAGCTGACCATTAGTGTGAAGAGTGTACTATATTGTTAGAATTAGAGAAATAGTGTCAGTTGTAACTTAGACTTAAAGATTGAAATCAAATTTGCTAAGGAAAATGACAAACCTGAGTGTTAATGTTGCTGTTAGGGATGACAACAGTGATGTTATCCACCATGGCTAACAATACTAGGGCACCCCCGGGAGTATGGACGAAAGGCTAAATGAGGTAGCCAACCTCCTAATGGATTTGACTCGAACTGTTAATGGATTTGACTCGAACTATTTATGCATTGGCCTATCAACCTGCTAAGGTCATGTATAAGATATGTGAATGAAAAGCAAGCAAAAACCCACAAACAGCTCCAACTAATATGATGCACTAATGAAACTTCCGAGAACTCATGGCACAATTTGATATAACGTATGAATTAGTCCAATAAAATTACTCGCCACTTAGCCTTGCTTAAGGGCGAGGATAAGAGTAAAATGAAAGTAAACAATTACTGTTTACAAAAGGAAATACCAAGTGTATTAATTGTAATCTGATTACCATAGCTGCAAATATAAGGAATATTTATACCTGAAAGTTATAGCAACTTGCCCAAAAGAGAAAAGATAAAAAGGGTATTATCCTAAAAAAGTAATGTACAAGAATACAAGAGGGCAAAAATGAATATTCAAGAAAAGTAATGATTAGTGTGACAAATTCTATACATGGTCTTATACACGTAGCAGAGATGTATTGGCGATGCCGTTGGAGGATGCAAATAAAAGAGTATGATCAAATTACATGTCTAGGCAAGGGTGGCTAAGTATCATTCCGGGATCTCTCTCTCAGTTTCTCGACAAGGGTAATGTCGAACAATTGGTCAGCTCGGATGTGAGTGTGTAAGCGTGCATGGTTTAGCTATTATCTTGGTAATCTATAGTTTGGTACACAACTTCTGAGAGATGGGTAGTCATTCAACTCGGCATGCAGAATGGCTAAGCAAAGAGATACTCCGCTTCCATAGGAGTTGGTTAGAGTAGAAGGATTTGCCTTGCCAGTCCCTCCAATCCTCGAGTTCAGCTGTAGGTCAAGGGCTTAGTAACTTGATTCCTATCATTTTACATTGCTTGACCTACTAAAAGTCAAAATTTTACTCAATAAGTTTAAGAAAGAAGAGCAAGCAAATGAGTGAGAAGAAAAATTGACTTGGGAGATATAAATGATGTTGGAGAAGAAAGTATGAAGAAGGAAAGCAAGTTCGAACACCATGAGCTGCTAACCATGTAAAGCTTGAGGTCCCAAGCTTCAATGGGTCTAGAAGTGCAAATAATTATTTGGATTAGGAGAAAAAGGTAAAGTGTATTTTCAATTATTACCAATATGAAGACTACAAGAAAGTAAGAATTACTACTATGGAGTTCTCAGGATATGTTGCCATGTGGTGGAAGAACTTTTAGGTCATGAGAAGATGAAAGGGATACCAAGAGATTAATACTCAGCCTGAGATAAAGAGAATATTTAGTAACAAGTTTATGCTATATACCTATCTACAAGACACTTTTGCTCAACTTAAAAAACTGAGACAAGAAGGCTGAACTGTTGATAAGTATGTTCAAAAATTCCAAATGTTTATCATTCGCTGTGAAAGAGAGGAGCCATCAACGCGAACAGTCTCTAGATTCTTTATTAGTTTGAGGAGTGATATCTGAAACATTGTGGAAATTCAATAATTCACCATAATGGATGAGGCTATATGAATAGCCCAGTAAGTAGAAAGATAGAGAAGGAGCAGAATGCTGACCTGACCCTCGACGAGCTAACCTAATCAGTCAAATTGACCTGGACAAGGAATTTACTGAACCCAATCAAGTACCAAGCTACCTAGGAAGGTAGATGTCCGAGCTGAACAGAAGGGCTAATCGAATAGTGACATCTCAACCCAAAAATATGAGAAAGGATAGGGATCTGGACGAAAGACGAGCCAGATCAAATATTTTAAATGCCAGGGTTTTGGGCATATGTCTGCTCAGTGTCCGAATCAACGAACTATGGACATTAAGGGATACGTCTCAAAGCTTTAAGTGGATAGTACTAATAAGGAACCTAAGGAAGAGACTATTCCCGAGAAAGAGACTACTCGAGAGAATGAATTGGTCAAGGAAGATGTGTTTGCTGAGGACTTAGATCAATTGATTCTAGTCATCTGACATACAATGAGTATGGAATCCTCACACAATGAGGAGCATAGAGAAAACTTGATGGGAATCAGCCTCCGACTACGTCCAAGCTAAGGCTTGCCTGTCTGAAGCCGATGCTGACCCTCCAGAAGAAGATGCTGACCCGTTCTAACTTGAGGCTGAATAGCTTTCACCGAGGTTGAGCAAATGATAGAAGGCAAAAGGGAAGAAAAGGAGCCATTCAATAACAAGTCTATCGTCTATCAAGAAGATAAGAGATTACACAGCCGAGGACTTAGGACCAAAGAACCACTCAACATAACCTCGAGAGACCGGTGCCAGATAATTCTAGTATTCGAAAATTATGGGCCGACCTTTCTAGTGTTCCGGCCAAGCCATGCAAGACGTTAAGGACCCTTTCTTGAACTCGTGCATCCAACTGCCAACCTCATTTGATTTGGATACTAATATGTCGAGTGACTGCATGCTAAGTCCTGTCAAATGTATAGTTTTGTATTCTTATGTATGTTTTCCTTTATTTTATTTATGGGCCTAATTCTTTAAAGTTTAAGGCCTTATGCATTATTTACAGTTTTGCCACTGGGGTTTAAGACTTGCTACAAATAGTAACTATTGTAAACATCAGAGAGGATATAGACAAACATATAAACAGATAGTAAAGAACATTCCCCATACAAAGAGTAAAACTTTCCTCTTTCAAGCAAGACTATACTTGAGCTAATAGAGCTTGCATTTGCTAAATTATTGAGCACCGATTAAACTCTTTAATCTCTCTTATGTTTTTATGGATCATACTCTTAGGATTGTGGCAAATCCCTTCATTTGAATCAGTTAGTGAGTTATACCTAAACCACATTTGAAGCCCGAGCGACATTTAATGTTCGTGAGTTATATTAAACTCTATTTTGAGATCAAACCCCTAGTTATGTTTTTGTCTTGGTGAGTTATATCCATTCACATTTACCATAAAAAACCTTATTGTTCTTCGTACCCATTTTTTTTTTTCAATTCACAAATAATACCTATTTCTATTCATTCGAGATCCACTGCCATTGTTCCCTTTCATTCCTTATCATATTGGTATCAAAGCTTTAGGGAGATATGTGTACTAGCGTTTTTCAAAGTAGATCTGTGGTTCTAACATTTCTATTGATCATTGTTCTATAGTATAACGTACTGTTTGTAGTAGTCGTAAGTAGTTGCAAAAGCCAAGTAGTGGTTGTTTCTGGGTTACTATTATTATGTTTTGTTGTTTATTCAATTCTCTAGTCAATCACTATACGGACAAGAATATCGAAGGATAGTATTAACAACACTAGTGATAGTCCTCCAGAAGCTTGAGGCAATATGTTGACAAATTAGAATACCAGATCCAAAATCTCACCGACTCTATTAAAGAGCTTACTAGGTTAGTCCAAGGCCGTAGACATAATGGCCGAGAAGGAAGAAAGGAGTGAACACCCATAAGTGAAAGTGGTTCTAATGGGCTCGATAATGATGAGCGACAGCTAAGAAGAAGAGAAAATCATCCAATGCCAGGAAGGGAAATGATAGGAGTATTGACTCCGAAACAAATCAAGAAGCCTGGAGAAGAGAGTCGAAGCTAAAAAGGAACATGGCCAAGCAGAGCTCTAATAGAAGTGGCCAAACAGAGGTAAATTAACCAGCTCGGAATGCAAGGGATGAACCTTGAGCACTTGGCTAAGGACTTGACAATGTCAAATTGAAACTACCGACCTTCTGTAAAAGTAGCCAACCTAAAGAGTTCCTTGACTGGATTCCCCAAATTGAGAAGTTATTCTAGTGTTACGAGTGCAATGATTGAGCAAAGGTTAAGCTGGCTTTATTATCCATTGTTGAATTTTCAAGTCTTTGGTGGGATAAGCTAGTTGCTAGATGGGATAAGCTAGTTGCTAGGCGGGATACTGAAGGAGAGGAGCCGATCAGAACTTAGAGGCTCATGAAAAGATTGATGAACAAACACTTTGTGTCGACTTATTTTAAGCAGGAGATGCTCCATGCTTTCCAACACCTAAGACAAGGTCGAAATATTATTGAAAAGTATTTGCAAGAGATTGAGACCTTGATAACGAAATGTGAAATTGTTAAGCTGCAGGATCGTACCATTGCCAGATTCTTGAGTAGACTCCGAGACGACATTGCTGACATAGTTAAATTGTAGCAGTTCAACTCTTTTGACGAACTAATTAATTTGGCATTAAGGGTAGAGAGGCAAAGAGGAAGAAGGCATGAAAGGACGAGTAGCCAACTTCAACAAGGCAACCTTAAGCCTAAAAGGTATGCTAAGAGAAGGTAAGAAAAGAAGATGGAGAAAGGAGAGCTTAGCCGACCAGTTCATGTTGAGAAACAGATTGCCAAGAAAGAAAAGGCACCTAGTAATGAAGCCCGAGAAGTGAAGTGCTTCAAATACTTAGATTACGGACATATTGCATCCCAATGGCCGAATAAAAGGGTCATGGTCTTGAAGGGCGAAGGGCCCAAGGCTCAAATCAAAAGTCAAAGTGACAAGAGTTTGAAAGGCCAATTGATAGAAGAAGATGACTATCTTTAGGACTTCAATAAACTCTTGGTTATGGCGACACGAGCTGACCTAAAGGTAGATCCCGAACAAAGGGAAAATTTATTTCACATGTAGTACCTAGTGAATGGGAAGACTTGTTCCTTGGTTATTGATGGAGGTAGTTGCACTAATATTGTCTCTGCCGAGTTGGTAGAAAAGATGAAGTTGCTGACCTACCCGCATCCTTGGCCCTATGAATTGAAATGGTTTAATGATAAGGGTATGGTTTATGTGCATAAAAGAGCACAAATAGCATTTAAGGCTGGATAATATGAGGATGATATTGACTTTAACATAATGCCTATGAATGTTGCAAATCTACTTCTTAGCCAACCTTAGGAGCATGACTGGAAAGTGATCCATGACGACTTCCTCAACACTTACAATGTTCGGAAAGATGGGAAGAGCTATTGCTTGACCCCAATGAGCGTTAAGAAATCCAAAGACACTCAGTACCCATAGTAAAGAGAAAAGGGAAGAGAAGTTTATTCGGTATCTCGACCCGTACTCAACACTTAACGTAGAGGACGACTTCCTTTTAGACCCACAGTAATGATGGGAATTAGCCTTTAACTACATTCAAGTCGAGGCCGACCTCTTCTAACCCAGGGCTGAACGGTTTAAGCTCGAGGCCGAACAGCTTTCACCAAGATTGAGCAAATGACAAAAGGCTGAGGAGAAGAAAAGGAACCATTTGGCAACAAGCCTATCATTTACCGAGAAGACGAGAGATCATATGGCTGAGGACTTAGGACCAAAGAACCACTCAGCACGACCCCAAGAAACTAATGTCGGCTAATTCTAGCACTTGGCAATTATAAGCCGACCTCTCTAATATCCCAAACAAACCACTGGAGATGTTAGGGACCTTTTCCCGAACCCGTACATCCAACTGCCAACCCCGTTCAGTTTGGATACTACTCCTCCTAAGACATATCAAGTGACTGCATATCGAGTTTTTTAAAATGTACAGTTTGTATTATTATGTATGTTTTCCTTTATTTTATTCATGAGCCCAATTCTTTTGGGTTTAAGGCTTTATGCATTATTAATAGTTTTGCCACTAGAGTTTAGGACTTGTTATAAATAGCAATTGTTGTAAACATCAGAGAGGATATAGACAAACATATATATAAATAGTGAAGAACATTCCCCCATACAAAGAGTAAAACTTTCCTCTTTCCTCTTTCCTCTTTCAAGTAAGGCTATACTTGAGCTAGTAGAGCTTTCATTTGTCATATTATTGAGCATTGATTAAACTCTTTGATCTCTCTTGTGTTCTTATCAATCTTACTCTTAGGATTATGGTGAATCCCTTCATTTGAGCCGGTTAGTAAGTTATATCTAAACCTCTTTTGAAGCCCGAGTGACATTTAGTGTTTATGAGTTGTATCGAACTTTATTTTGAGCTTAAACCCCTGGTTATGTTTGTGTCTTAGTAAGTTATATCCATTCACATTCACCATAAAAAAAAAAAAAACCCTCTTGTTCTTCATACCCATTTTTTTCTTTTTGAGTCACAAATAATACCCATTTTCTGTTCGTTCGAGATTTGCTACCGTTGTTCCCTTTCTTTCCTTATTAGAACTTATTCTTCATCACTTGCAAAGTGAATGATCAGGTATGTGTACTCATAGAGGATTGTAAGAGTTGCATCAATGTGTCATCCACCAACTTGATCAAAAAGCTAAATTTGCCAACTATCACACATCCAAAATCATATAAGTTGCACTAGCTGAATGAGAAAGGAACACCACATGTCACACAACAAGTATTACTACCAATCACAATTGGGAATTATTTTGGTGAAATTCTTTGTGATATACTGCTTATGTATGCCTCATATGTACTATTAGGCCGACCTTAGCTATATGATCAAAGAGTTATCTGTCATGGATATAGAAACACATATGTGGTTCAAAAAGATGGGAGGAAAATTACACTGAACCCCATGACGTCGAGTCAAGTCAGTAATTTGCAAGCTAAACTTGCTCATGAATCAGAGAAAGCTTTATTATTGAGCAGAGCCAAGCTCCAAAAGGCTATAAAAGCTAATATGCCAACTTTTATATTGGTCGGAAGACTACTCAAGTTAAAGGAATGGACTGAACTACTCGTTGAGGTGAGAAAACTATTAGACGAGTATGCCTACCTATTTCCAAAACAATTGATGGAAGGTTTGCTACTATTTAAAGGCATTGAGCACTGCATTCACTTAATACCCTACATTGCCTTACCAAATAAACCAACTTATTTGATGAACCCTGGATAAGCTATTAAGCTCCAATGACAAGTAAATGAATTACTAGAGAAGGTCTACGTAAGGGAGAGCCTAAGTCCTTATGCCATTCCAACACTCCTAGTATAGAAAAAGGATCATGATTAAGTACAGGAATCCTATCCCTAGGTTAGATGACATACTAGATAAATTGAGTGGAACTAAGATCTTCAGCAAGATTGATCTGAACTCTAGCTACCATTAGATTTGAATGAGGCTAGAAGATAAGGGGAATACTGCATTCAAAACTCAACATACACTCTATGAATGGATGGTAATGCCATTCTGCTTATCGAATGCCCAAGCACTTTTCATGCGACTAATAAATCATGTGCTGAGAAATCTAATTAAGAAGTGTATCGTGGTATACTTTAATGACATCCTATTATATAGTACCGACATGTCAAGTTACTATGATCATCTCCATGCTGTATTAAATGTGCTCCGAGTCGAAAGGTTATTCGGTAATTTAAAGAAGTGTTGTTTCTACCCAGAGGAAGTGATGTTTCTAGGCTACATAGTAGGAGGAGAAAGCTTGAAAGTAGATGTTGAGAAAATCTGAGTAATTGTCAAATGGCCGACTTTGACCACTTATGCCGAGGTGAGAAGTTTCTATGGACTAGCATCCTTTTATAATGTATCAAAAGATTTTCGTTTTCTTTACCAGACACGACCTGGGACATAATCGTGTCCCCAGGTCGTGTAACTTTCTGCACCTGACAAATTTTTCTACATGGACTGTGTAACTTCAAATCTTTATAACTTCTTCGTTTGAACTCCGAATTGAGTGAAATTTGATTCCTTTTCTTCGTTTTCAATCCTAGAATGCGTTCAAACCTAGAAATCAAAATTTTACTCAATTAAGTATCAATTTCTTTAAAGAAAACAAAAAATGTAAGGAAAATACTATAAAATTACCATATGAAATATGTTTAAAATCAGAGTTATCAGTATGTATGTCATGTAGGCTGTCGGTACATGAGTGATAGGGGACGTGCAAGCTAATGTATAAGTGGCATACTTGTGTTAGTGAGTGTGGCAACAATAGAGAGCTAGCGTGGAGTGGTTGTATAGTGATCAGATCAATGTGGATTGTGACCGAGGCATGGAGTAGAGGATGGTGTGTGCTATACGTATTGTTTGATGGATAATAGAGTTGCTGTCGTTCTTGGTGCTATGGATAAGGGCTGATTCGTATGTTGGGGACTGGTATGCCTAGGAGCTCAGTTATCACTAGGACTTACTAAGATAGAATTGAACTGAATGGTTCTTTCAAGATATCAAAGAAAATTAGAGGGAAAGGGTCTACAATCGAATAAGAATACCTGACGTAAAGCTGCTCGGAAGATATAACTTACTAATGAACACAACACGACTTGATACTACACTTAATATGATGCATAAGTTGATGTCAAGGTCTACCTGCCACTAATCTTGAGCTACTCGATAAGATTAGATAAGAGTATAGGAAATATGAACTTAGAGAGGGTTGTCTCATAAGAACAGAATATTTAGTATAAAAACGTTGGTTATATCTACAACTTACAAGAGAAAAAGGATTATTTATAGAAAGTTCCTAGTGCATTTCAAATATTGAAAAGATAAGAAAGTATATATAAAAAGGGAATTCCTAGTACATATCAAAAAGGATAAAAATGACAAAAGACTAAAATGGAAAAATAGTTTAATGTCAGATAAGGTGGACAAGTGACAGTGCAACATTAGTCCCATATGAATATTCTCTGAGCATAGTAGGCGAAAAGGGTTAAAATGTTACGGCATTAAAGGGTCGGGAAGAGAGAGAGATGACATTATGCCAAGAGAAAACCATTCGGTCATTTAAGTAAGTCTCTCGTCACTCAGTAGGAACTTCTCGATAGTATTGGTCAGATTACTTGGTACAGGGTCCTTGGTAAAGGAATAGTCAGCATCATTACTGCCAAGTGTACAGATCATCGTACTACAATTAGGAAACCTCAAGGAGTTCAGCCACATTCCTTTGGCGTAAACTTTCTCCTCATTAGTAGGTTGCCGAGAAAGAATTCACTATATGAAAGATTGGAGTCCTCGGAGTCATGCGCAAGTAATGGGGCCGTTGGTCAGCAGTTCATCAATAATTGAGCTATTGAGTGATGTAGTTCTATTTAGTCGTCGGGCTATGCTATTCGTAGATGTGTCATGGATGTCTTGATCAGTGAATTAGGCGTGTGGCCGAGGGTGTTGTTCAACTATAAAGTATGGTTAAAGTTGGTGTTTAATGATAGAGATAGTGGATTGAATGAAAGTGGGCTTCGGTTTTTTTTTTTAATGTATAATTGTCCTTTTTTCTATGTTGCACAATCAATATTTATAAAGCTTGGAAAATAAATCCTTTTAAAATAGATTTGTATCGATTCAAATTCATTTTGATAAAAATCAAATTAGATTTGACTCTTTTATATTGAATCAAATTCGATTTGAATCAAATTCGATTTGAATCAAATTCGATTTGAATCATATACGCTCAATTGACTTTCGTAAAATGAAAGAAAGAAAAACAAAAGACATATATATGCCTAGTAAGATTCGAATCCGTGACCTCAAGCTAATCCAAAGTTAATGTTCAAATGCTTATTTATTAGGTCATTGACCTATACCTTGATATTTAGTACAACTAAATTATACTTAAACTATATGACTCTTTAAAATAAAGTTACTTGAAATGAGCTAAAACCAAATCAATTAACCCTAAAATGTTTTATTTTCTAAAAATCTATTTTTTAAAAATATCTTTATTATTTTTCTTCTTTCATTTTTTTTTTTTGTATTTTTATCATTTTTTCCAATTTTTATTTAAATTAAGACCCTTTAAAATAAAAAACCTAAATTATGTAAGAGTAAAAATGAAGTGTCTACAGTTACCCCTCTTTATAGTAAAGTTTATAAAAACTTCCCAACATATTCGAACCGACCTCCAACTCGACAACATTGATGCCTAAAGGTAGAGAGATCTTGTACGAGTCCTTAGTTATTCCCTCTAGGATGAATAAGCATGGTATGCATCTATTGAATGATTGTGTTTTTATGAATATTTTGCTCTTTACCTCTATTCTTTTGTTATTTTTTAGTTCTTAAAAGTAAATCGGGCCGAGGGTGGGGAGAAGGGTGGGGTATTATGTGAATTGGTTACTTAGAAAAATTAAAACTTTTTAAAAATCCTTAATATTGAACTCTTGTTTATTACTTTCTTAACTTGGTGTAAAACAATATATATAATAAAAATAAATACAAAAATAAAGAGAGTAAGGGTGAGAGGCAAATTACTGCACTATTATAGTTTCACTACCAATGATCGATATTTCATGCCAGCATTATTTTACTATCCACTTTAATACTTCAACCAAGAGAGAGTACAAGTATAATGCTTCTGCTTTATCTCCCTAGGCTTACTCTTACGTAATCACATATCTACAAAACTATGTAATCTCTCTTCAAACTCAGTATCCTAACAATCAAAAGATAAGATTTACAAGAGTATAAGGATTAAATTTATAAGCTTAGAAATAAAGCAAAATAAGAAAGTCAAATGAATAACAACGTCTGTAATTTAACTTTTAATTTTATCTCTGATTTTCTCGATAGTATAAGTGTAAAAATGAAAGTTGCAAATTGGTGTTTCTAAAAAATTTAATTGTCTTGCTTATATTATATTCTAGGATAACATTTTTTTACTAAATTCTTGGATAGATATTTGAAAACTCTTGAAAGAGCTGTTAGTGGTTGTTATGCTTGATTTGAGGAAGCTAAATCTTCTTTATATTTAAATTTAATTTGAACATTAAACTACTAATACAATGACTAACCAGTTTTGCATATGTTCTTATGAATGTCATTTGCTTCAACTTTGTAAAACACAATAATATACTTCGAAATTTCGAATCCTTTGGCCGATTTATTTCCTAAAAATCATGATCATATCTTCAAGACTTGTTAATCTAAAATTTGAATCTCAGCTTTTGAATATTTTCTTGTTAATCCTTTGTACATGTATCTTGTTACATATCTGATCGTTTTTTTGAATTTGTAAGCCTCATAAAATCTTCTTTATCTTGAATTTAAAAAAAAAAAATCTACTTTAAAGTTGAGATTCATCTTTATCTTAAAGTTTCTCCATTTGTTCAAGCTAATCTTATGCTTCGGACAAAATTTGATTTAAACTCCCACAAAATCCTCCTTTATTTTTCATAAATATATATTAAATATCTTGAAAAATCTAGTAATAATCCAACAAAAACAATTCCAACAATTTTTGTCATAAGCTCCTTTTCAAAATAAATGTGTTTTTGAAGTAATTAAATTTATCTTCCTTAATTCCTGTTGATGAGTATCTAATTTAGTGGAAAGCATTGGACATATTACTAAAATATATCCAATGAGTGGAGCTAAGTCTTCAATAAAAGTCTAAAATAACACTTGATCTATACTATACTGTTAGCATTTTCTTTTTTTGTCTAGATCCTTTGGTTTATTCTTTGATTCTTGAAAACAAAACTTAGGTTAAAACTTAACATTTCTTAATATCTTGTACACTTAACACACTTGTTAAATGACTTTAATTCTTTTTTGTTATCATCAAAATAGGATGAAGGCAATCAAAGTATCTATACTTTTAACTTTTGGCAATTTGGTATCTAAACTTTTCTTTTTTGCGATTTGGTACTTTTTTTAGTTTCGTTTTAATTTTGTATTTCCCTTAACAACAAAGTTAGTTATTATTAAATTTTGTTGTATTTAGTATCTATACTTTAATTATAATTGCATTTTGGTATTCATACTTTAAATTTAACGCATTTTAGTATTTGTTCACTTTTTAATTTATTTAAAATCAAATTTTTTATTTTTCTTAATTAATATATCATTTTCAAAATAAAAAATTTTTGTTTATATTTACTAATTTCAATCATGCGTGATTTTTGCATATGATGTTTAATTAGAAAATCTTATAATATTAAATTCTTAAAATCTACTTTTATCTGAAAATAGAATATGTTATCTGTTGGGTGCATGAATTAAGTAAAATTTTGAAATGATCAAAACTTATAAATTATAAATCAAATATCATTTGACCTTATTATATGAGTTTTTTGACTTGTCAAACAATATACTTCTATATAATAATATTTTGTTGTATATACAGTAGTGTCTTAATTCTTATTTTTATAATTTTACAATCTCATAATTTACAAATCAAGCATCGTAAATTGTAATTATATAGTAGTTGGAACACTTAAATATGTATTACCTAAAAATTATTATTTTTAACTTAAAATAATAAGTGTACTTGTCCAATTTTATCAAAAATTATCTAATGATATATTATTTATAAATTTCAAAGAAGAGTAGATTTTAAGACTTTAACATTATAAGATTTTCTAAAATTAAACATAACATTTAAATACCATACAAGATTAAAATTATTAAATATAAAAAAATTGTTTTAATTTTTAATATGATATATTAATTAAATCAAATCAAATTTTGATTTTAAATAAATTAATAAGTGAACAAACACTAAAATGCATCAAATTTAAAGTACCAAAATCATAATTAAAGTATAGATACTAAAATGTAGAAAATTGTAGCGACTATTAACTTTATCGTTAATGGAAATATTAAATTGAAACCAAACTAAAAGAAGAACTATTAAATCACAAAAAATAAAAGTGTAGACATTAAACTACCAAAATTAAAAGCATAGGTACTTTGGTTGCCTTTATCCCCATCAAAATTCAAAAAAATGATGAGAGAACTCAACATTCTTTCCCATTTTGATAATAATAAAACTTTTCTCAAAAAAATATTGAATCATGTTTGCAAAGCCTTATTCTTATTATCTTAGATGAAACCAAATGTTTAGATGTTATCAAAATCAACACTCTTGTAAGTTCATTTATTAACGGTGTTCAAATTTTTTTATTGTTGGAAGATATCACATATATAGATCAGATTAATAGATTATATATATTAGATTGTTAGTCAATCTTAAGTCTATTTATTCAATATTTTTCCTATTCTTCTCCTGTATTTTGTTATCATTTTCTAATAAGGCTCCCCTTGAATCTTAGGTCCATTTTTGATGTGTTGTTGTCTTTTTTGCTTACCTAGCTTGACAATGAGCTAAGGCAATAGATGTTTCATCCTTAAGTTTAATCAAAGCATGAGGAGGAGCCATGATGACAAGAAAATCTTTTGAGAGTGCAATAGATGCAGTTGCAACTTTTTTGTTTAGTTTTATATTTTCCTTTATATACATGGCTTAAATGTGTGAAGAATATTTCAAGGTGAAATAACAAGACAAAACTATGTATGACTACGAACGAGAACTTAATCAATCACTATTGTTAAACTTAGAAGTGGTACATAATGATGAAGTAACTAAGATTAGAAGTGGTATATACATACTAGTTGTCTCATTAGTTTATGTACTTATATTAAATAAATAATATAAGGAAATATAAAATAAATAAACTTACTAGAGTAATAAAATTGGAATAACAAGAAAGAAAAATTTATAGAAAAATGGAAATATTAAAAAAATTAAATCATGGCCTTATTTAATTTGCAATTTTATTTTTCAAATTTTTATTTTAGACCTAATTAGATCGCACCATGTATCATAAATGAATGGAGAACTTATCTATTGTTAGAAAAAATGACAGGTTTGCAAAAGTTTACTAACATTAACAACTTAAATTAAAAAAAAAAGGTCTATGATTGAAGTAGAAAATCGTTAACCGTTGAGGATTAAATTGTATTATTCTTTATTTTTTCATCCTTTTTAATATTTTATAATTTTTTTTCAAACATTAAACAAAATCAAGATAAATAAAAATATATATAAATAAATAAACACAACACTAAAATGTAACAATTAAGTCATAATTAGGTAGCATTTCGTTATACAATTTTTATGGTATTAAACTAGATAAAAAAAATTGTTTCATGTTTGGTTTGATAAATTTACTTGGTAACTGGACAAAAATTAGGTTGATAGACTAGACTAAAGGTCTAAATTTTGCCTTATCTATAGTATAGAACAAAAATGAAATTCACTAAAAAAAATAAAAAATATTTTGTACTCTCAAAATATCCTTCCATGTTATAATATTGAGTTAATTAATATTATTTTTATTAAATATTACAAAAAATTATTTATTTCAAATATAAATAATTAATCTTTTAATATAAATTTTGTGTTTAATACTATGTAAATCATTTCAAGTAAGGTTTGTACACCTTGAGGTTCTTGGAAATTGGTTTATGTTTTTGAGAATCTTAAATTGCCTCAATTTTTTTTTATTTCTAAATTTTAATATTTATCTTAAGCCCAACAACTAAGTAGCTTTAACTTAATCTTATTATGAGAAATATGAGAGGTATTTGCAATCTCACCTATACAAAATAACACCTTACATATGCTATGATATTAGCAAAAAGGGATGAGAAAACTATAAAGATATTAATTGTTAGTTCGACATTATTAAGGTATGAGATCTTCCTTTGGTAAAAGTTTATATATACCACATTAGATATGTTTTAAAAGTATACTTTTTACATGCATAAATACAAACAATAGAGAAGAATTTTTCTTAATATACACGAAATGTATAGATGCACGCTATGTGCATGTGATATATATATAATTAACCATTATATCTACATTTAGACCTTGATACAAGACTTAGCTTAGCACGAACAGAGTCACGAGTCCCAAAATGGGGGATCTGGGATTGATCTGCCTAAGATTGGTGTTTGAGCCAAGTTTTTGGACCATTGATTTTAGATTTGCGAACCAACTCAAACTATTTTTTTAAAAATAAAACTTACATTTTAGACTTGAAAAAAGATCTAGTCTAAAAGCCATGTAGTTGTTAATCCATTTTTTAAAGAAGTTGAAAATAATTTGTCTTTATTTATATAGGCATCCAAATTGAGTTGTAATATTAGCAATATGAGATAAAATTCTAAAAAGAAGATCAAAAAATAAAAGTTAGTTTCACATTATCATGGAATGAGAATTTCCTTCTAGTGACAGTGTACATATGCTAAATTAGTCATACTTTAGATGTATATTCACTTCTTATTTTGTTAAAAGCAGCATATTAATGTGTGGGAAAGACACTTTTTCCTAATTCACATATAAATAGTATAAATTTTCAATATTATTCAATTATATATTTTATTTCCTTAATTTCTTTCTTTATAATTAATTTTATCATATATTTTCTTCCATGAGTCACCGGACTCGATGGGTCCATAGGCAGTTGGAGAATCATGGATCCGAAGTGGATCCGGATCAACATGCCGGTTCTTTACCGGTATACAGATCGAACCCGACTCGTATGTAGCCATATCAACGTGAACCTTGCATTTTCATCACCTACACATTTCGAGAAATTTACCTTGTCCAAAGGGATTGTTACATGTTTACAAAGAGACAAGAGGGATTTTTTATTAGCATGAAAGCAATAACCAAGCTTTCAAAACGTTTGAAAGATAAAAGGGGAAAAAAGACAAGAACCTAGGTTAAATATATTGAAATAGTAAACATTATCACTTAGTTTTTAATTTTAGTTATGTTAAACAAATAGCCGTTAGAGTTAGCTTCTGTTGAAACATTGACCCATTGCGGCTGTGATGATAGTTACTCCATAAGCCACGATCCATCCATTATTACTCCACAACGAGAAGTCCCACCGCTTCAACGGCCTACAGCTACAACTGGTACCGTTGGAGCTTTATTTAGTTTGAGCTTTTACAACGTTACATTTTGACTTAATAGTTTGCCAATTATTAAACCCTTTTTTGGGCCACCTCCCTAAGTAATACTAATGTTTTGTTCAAACGTCGTAAGATTTCTAAAATTCAAATCATTTTCAAGGTTTTGCGTTAGAACGTTTAAAAGAAAAATAGTCACTGTAGATATGTATGCACTTTAGCTTCGCTTTCATTTTAGTGGAAATTAGCATATGACAGTTTTAACGTTGATGAATTGATTTGTGAAAAGATGGTGTAATATACGTCATATTAATATGCAACTGATGCAACCATGGTATCTATGTCTTAAATAATGAATATTTCCTGATGTGTTTGTTCGTATAAATGTATAGTCAATATCCTCCATTAATCTCTCCATATTCAATATGCTTTTACCTTTTAAAGTATAGTCCAATACTCGATTTTTATTGTATAATATAGATAACATAATTTAAATTTCATTACCTACTAAAGAATCCATAAGTACCATTATTGCTGCTAGGGAGTTGGTTATGTCAATTATATCTTTGTCATTATTGTGGGCTCGTTTAGGTACTTTTATTTACCTATTACTATATATAACACGTGAATAATAGCATTCATACTTGGTACACATCAAACAATTCCTCGAACAAATAATATCAATTCGACTTGATTGCAGAATTAGCTAGGCATTATTAATCCGGGGGAGAAAACAAAAAAAAAAAAAAAAGGAAGCGAGGCATCTCTAGTTTCTTTCTTTCTTTTTTTTTTTTTCCTTGTTAAAATCACTTCATGGAGAAAAGAAAGAACTTGAAATAGAAGTTCTAATGTAAGGAACATTCATATTTGTTGTAGAGTTAAATCTACTATTTTTATTTATTTAATTTTTTCAATGACAGCTTGGTTTATATCATTCCATCAACTAGACCCTAACTTTTGGAAAAACAAAAAATCGAACTTGATAATAAAACCTAAAACATAGTCCTAAAAAACCCTGAGAACACAATTTTAACAAAATAATTTAGGAACATTTTAGCTAACCTTTCTAAGCTCTAAAATTTGGTTCAAAGACCCATAGGATCATAAATTGAAACTTTAATATATATATATATGTGTATAAAATAAAAAATAAAAGGAAAAGAAAGCAAATTTAGGTCTAGACAACTAAGCTAATGGCCGGCTACATTAAGCTAGTAGTCTACTACTCATTGGGTGACCACTATATGTCAATGGTCTACCACTATTACCTTGTGATGAACTATTAATATTCATTTATCTAACACTACTAACTTAATTGATGATTCTTTTTGCGAGTAAATCTTAATTCCTTCTCTTTCGCCCAAAACCTCTTTCATACTTTGTGCCTAGTTTATTACCTTAAAAGTAACAAAACACACCCTAAAACTAAATTGAAATAATTTAAACTAAGTTTTCCACATTTAATTAAAATAATTTCAAATTTATGAATATACAAGCACCGTTTAAAAGAAATATTGCAATTTATTAACTATTATTTTGATTGGCTTTTTATGCTCGTTTTAGTAAATAAATTTTAACCATTTCTAGTCTTTAATTGATAGCTTAGCATTATGTGTTGATGCCATCTTAGTTATTGATATGGAGATTGTCAATATAACAAAACCGAGGTAGATACAAACTTTGGACATCTGAAAAGAAGCTATTAATTGGTGTAATAGTATATAGGACACTATTACGGATAAGGGCAATGAATTAGACTATTGATGGCTCACATAGATAGTGAACCCTATATGAGATAATTGCTTGTGAATGGATATAAATTATGTTATCATACCAAAGCTGCAGGTACGTCGTTTGTTGTTCTCCATATATATATATATATATATATATATATATATAAAATCCTTTTAACGATACTATGGTTGCTGTTTGAACTTTTGTTGCATTTAGTTAAAAATATAAGTTACATGAGGTTCGTTATGGCTTGTGTTTATTGGTAAAGTTGCTGTTTTTGTTGGGATTTATAGTTCACCTCCTTTTGGGACTGGCGTTATATATTGTGAAATGGATTTCACTACACCCACCAAAAATGCTCGACTTGTGCACAAGATAGGCAAATCCATTTCGCTTAGCACAAGGGCATCATTTCTTGAAATCTGAATTTTAGTAAACGTTTTAGGTTCCTTCAGAATGCGCGGGGATATACAGCATTTCAATCACAACAAAACCTCCTTGAATAGGAATTAGGAAATTTGGAACCTACCATTCCGTATTTATGTTAAAGTATTAGGGTGGTATTGTCAGTACTTATCACAAGTTCGTTAAGACAAAAGATAATGACAAATAACATGGAATTTACGCAGTAATTTATCTTTGTCACCTTTTGTGTACTTTTATGTTATTTCATTGCGTATTTCAAGTCAATTCTCAAATTTCTAGTATTCGTTTTTCAAGGCGAAAATCAAAGACTTCACAGAGTCGTCATACCATCCTAAGAAAAAAGTACAATATAACTATGGCAATTAGCCCTACAAGTGAAAAGAGTCCTATTAAGTATAAACGCTTTCGCATTTAATTGAAAATCTCAAGATATGATATCCCGTGCATGTATTCACAAAGCGCGTTAAATGTGTCTCCATTCCTAACACGTCTCTTTCATTGTTTTCTTCTCATGGTGTTACATTGTGACGATTAAAAAACTCAAGTACTCATCGTATCAACACTTTTTGCCCTCTATTTTTGTACTACTGCATACATTCAATCTCAATCTCACTTAAACAACGCACTAGTGGGTTACATAAGAGAAAGGCTTCGATAAAAGTTACGAGTTAAGTGAACTTAGACATGATAGGTAAGAAAAAAAATTCATTGTTATCATAATATAACAATAATCCTAACGATATGAATTGAGTAATAAATTTTGGTTTGTTATCTTACTTTTATATATAACTAAATAATGTGGCTGTCATCAGATTCTATTTATCCTTTTATCAACTTTAATTAACAAGTGAATTAAAGGAGTGCATTATGACAAATCTTTTGCACTTCTCTCTCTCTCTCTCTCAATTTGGGTTGTTTCTTATGAAGTATTTTAATATATAATATTTGCCACTAATTAATGCATTTGACATTTTCGATATTTCTTCATGTGCTGCATGACTTTTACACTGCATCTATATAAAACACAGTACTGAACACCTGCCACATGATACGTATTGATATAATGAAATATATATATATATATATATATAAATAAAGGTATGCTAACAGTATGTTTTATAATGGGCAATTGCTAATATATATATATATATATATATATCTCAATCACACATTCTCTATCGTATTTATAACTAATAAATCAGTTGGTTACCTTGCAAGTTCTTTCGTTATTTATTTTGCGCAACCCTAAGTGGAGTTTTGAAAATTTTAATTAAATTTTATAACGCGAAGATATTTAAAATAGTTGAAATCATAGTATAGGTTTAAACACACCACTCGTAATTGATATTATATTGAATTCAAATTAAATGCACAATTAACTAATTTGAGTAATTTAACAATTTGAAATATGTATGCACGGTCTTATGTTTATCTTATAAAATTTGCTATCCTTTTTAAGATATATAAACAAACCATTGTGACCTATATATCATACGTCGCATATATAAGATTCTAGTTCTTGGTTTATAGTCCAACCACCGAATTAACGGATATGAAAAAATTATTTAAAAATGAAAATTTACAATCTACCAAATGCTGAAAAAGCACCATTTAAATAGTAGGATCAAGCATTTCATTTTCTTTAGTCATATAATGACATGGAAAGTTAAGTAAGAGACAATAAGGAAAAGTATTTGAGTTGGTGAAATTATATATATAGTGTACCGTCCCTTAAGTGAGTTTACTAGCTCCACTTCATCACTCATAATTAGCACCTGGGATGCCCCATTTTTGATAATTGGAGCCACAAGTCCAGCTCATGTCACCTGCCCCTTCCAAACAATATCATTACACATATCTATATACTTTTTAATGATTTTACACCAAATCTTACTTTTATTTATATAATTTTAGTCTGTATAGAAAAAAGTATTATTGTTCTTTTTTTTTTTTTAGATAAGAGTTGGAAAAAAAAAAAGAAATCGGATACAGACCAATAATTGATTAATAGATCCAGTTACTCTTTTTTTTTTTTCCCGAATATATTACTGTACTCTTGATATGATTGGGTAAATTTTGACAAATAACAAGATTTGCTTGGATATATACTTATGAAAGATTTTGATTGGACGGAATAAACTTAATATATGGAAGGGGGAAAATGAGCAGCAGGGAAAGTACTTTCTCTGTGGTCACATAACTTGATGTTGGCTTTCAAGTTTCGTAGATTCCAAGCTTGCTTTTGTGAAAGGAGCTTTGTCGGAACTTACAACATTCAGATTTGCCTTCTCGTTGTTGATTTTAGGTTCAAAATTGCAAAATCACATCATCTTTTCTTTTCCCTTTATTGAATTCCTAGAACTAGAAGAATAAAGTGCTCATAGATGGTACCGAATCAGTCTGTTATCAGTATGTCAAAAGAGAAAAGTGGGTCTGATTTAAAGCCTTTCTCAGCCTTCTCAAACTACAAGAACATAAACAACAAGTGATGAGTCAAATATAAAAAAGAAAAAGAAAAATTGAAGGTTGCAAACTCAATTGCTTCAGCCTTCAACACCACAATATACTTCTACAATATAGCAAAACACAATTAACTACAAGTTGAGCTTTATTAAATGTAATAATGTTGTAATAGCTTATTATTTTACGAATAGAATATGCAAGTAATAACATATTGTATTACTTAATTTGTCCAAAATATGCCATATAGAGTAGACCTTTTTTAGAATACCACACTCAAATGCACTCATTTGAATTCCCCACACGAGGCTTTGGCCACCATCCATAACCATGAATTGTTGCCAAAATACTAACAACCTTAGTATTAACTGATTAATAGTGATAAATAGAGCTTAGAGGTAGCCAAAATAAACACCATAGAGTTGACTCGCTTTGTTTAAATATTCAAATTGGGGCAAAGGATACAAATAGTTCTGTAGTTATCACACTAAATAACTGCTCAGCACCCTAATCCCTTGAAAATAGGAAACTATCAAAACAATTAATAGTTATGTTAGGAACAGTTGAAGATGGTTCGATTGTAGTCTCTAAGTAATTAGGTTGCCTCGCCTATAAATAGCTCAAAAAAGTCAACAGTAAGTTTCTTTAGCCTCTCTTACTTCATGCATACCTTCTTTGATATCTTTTTTTATATACTTTACATTTTAATTTAAGTATCAAAGTGACAACGATAAATAGCCCTAATATTCCCATAACCTTCTTTCTTCGTGTTTGTAAATTACAAGTCCTCTTCAAAGTTAGAGAATCAATAGAAGTCCTTTATGAAGTTAGGGATTCAATAAGTTTGAAGTATAACGTTGTTTGTTTCAATTTCTAAGTTCTCAAATGAAAAGGAGTTCTAGAGTATTTATATAATTTATTCATCAATAATATTTGTTGAATCATGTTAATGCTCGATGGCTAAGATAATTCTTCTTGTTGATGGTTTATGTCATCTTAAGGTATTTATTGGTAGTAATTGAGCTCTGTATGTAGTAAGCTTGTAAAATAAAATACCTTAAAGGAATGTTGGGATGTTGTATAGCGTAACTATTTCGATACTTAAGTTAGTAGAGAATTCTTAGAGGATGGAAGGTACTTTAGAGTAATAAACAAGCTTAATGCGTAAAGTGTAAAGAGACTTTACTGTTAAGTAGTAACAAGATATTTATATAGGAGTAATATCGGCAACTGGAGGACAGTTAATGGGAAGAGATCTTTTCCTATTAGTATGGGAGAGTAGGGTCATGGTATCCGATGTATCCCACTTATCCCGAACGTAGTTGTTGATTTGATATCTTATTTTTATTTTGTATATTTTAACCATTGCTGAGCTTCTTAGGCGTAGTTAATCTAGGCCGAAGGCTTAAGTACATGGTAGCGAGCTTTAGGCAACAAGATGGATTAAATTCGGATAGGTCTAAGGGACTCATTTCTAAAGAACCCTATCAACAATTTCTTTTATGGGCTTTTCTTTTTTAGTTTAGGCCCATGAAGAGCTTCTTTATTTACATGAGCTTCCATAAGAAAGGTTAAGAGTGAATGAACTAATCTAATGGTCTTTGCTTTGTTCCCAATATAGTAAATCATCTTTAACTAATCTTAAATACGTAGGTTTAACTTTATAGGTCTTGTTACTTAACTCAAAAAGTCAAATTTAGGTTGTTACTAAGCTTAAAACCAAGGAAACATTTTAACCTTACATAACCTTCATTCAGTTAGTGGAGGAATGGAATATTCATTTCTTTCCTATTCATACAAATGCTGAAAAACCTTCTTCCGTTTCCAATTTTGGGATCCAATTTTTTGGAATTTGTTTCACAACCTAGTGTATGGTAATATAAAGAAAATGGATGTGGAATGTCAGTATTTTTGTTCAATTAACTTGATACGAATGTAGAAACTTCTCAGTAAGAGGGATGAATAGAAATACACAAAGAAAAAAATTGGAGAATAGAGACAGAAGAATTTTGGAGAGAGAGTAAGAAAAATTCATAGATTAAAGCGCTAATTTATTAGAAGGTTAGGATATAGTGTTTTGTTTTTTTTTTTTTTTGGTAAGACAATATCATTAACTAGAAACGCTAAAAACAGTCCGACACAAAACAGCAAAACAAACAACTAGCCTGTCGTAAAAGGATATAGTGTAAGACCTTAAAAATTGGAATACTAATAAAAGAGCAAGAAAATGAACAAGATACCTCAGGAATTGAATCACTCGTAAAATCGGATCCCTAAATAATTTCTATTACCAAGTGTAGAACCAATCACTAAAAATTTGAAATTCTATTTATAATAATCTTAATAAGACTTAAATGTATAAAGTTTTTGTTATCTTTTTGAATTATTTTTTACTCTCAAAATGTCCTGAGACGAACATAATGATTTGCAATGACACCTAACCAATCCTCCCTTAATTTGCAATTACATGGTTCAACGCTTTCCATGACGGTATACGTTTTTTATTTATAAATAACAATATACTAGAAGGGTTACGGATTTGCAAATTGCAATTCGTGTAATAAAAGTGGAGAATATATTAAAAGAGAGCAGATTTTCATTGGGTTAGGATATTGTATTATCTTCTATATAATTAAGCCAAAATTGACTATTTGACTTCTACCAATAAACTATGTAAATGTTGAAGCAAAATATGGGAAATATGACCACATCCACATTGATAAAGGATAAAAACAATTTTCTTATAACCATTCTTTTGCATTCTGAAATTACATTTTCTATAACCATATACTGTATAGACTTATTTTAATTTTAAGAATAACATAGTACAGGATTATTAATTAATCATATTGTACACGGCTAAAAGATAAAAAAGGAACGCATACAAATGCACAACAAAATCTATGAACACTAACAATTACTTTAAATAATCCATCATTTTTTTTCCCTGAAACTTAATTAATGCAAGCATTCCTTAATAGGTAAGAAAAATTTGAAATCTAATACAAATAAGGAGAAAAAAAAATCAGAAAGATTTAACTCCCAAACATTATCCAGGAATATTTAGGTACAAATTAGGTTTCCACTAGCGAACCTTTATTAGCTACGAGCCTGAACCCAAATTTCTATACTCGATTCAATGGAGTAATAGTAATCAGACAAATTTAATCAGCAACGGTCCAAGTCATATCATTTTCAAAGATCCAATGGCACACCTCGATCCGACCCGGACCATACCCTAAGGCCAAGAAAGCACCATGAGTTGGACTCCATGCCGACGTGTCAATGTGACATATGGCAACACCATGGTTTATCTTAGTTTTAGAATTTGGATCCAATATGTCTGCCTCGTACACTCTGACCTTGGGCACCGAATGACAATAGTACAACAAATAAGGATATAAACTTTGGTGGCACGACACCGATTTGGTCGCTTTTCCACCATTGATCCCTTTGACCGAACCGATCATTATGTTCTGCTTCGATCCTTGCACGCTTTCGGTGGACCGGACCACCACATTCCGGCCCAAAACCGACGTGGCGAAATCCATCATATCCTCGATCGACCCCACGCACCGCTTGGTCTCGCCTCGGCTCGGCGCACGCTCACATTCTTTCAAGGCATCGACAATCATGCCCTCCATCGACGAATTATCCCTGGCGTGGAAAATGGTCTTCAATTCGGAGATTTTCGGCGAGGAGAATGGCAATTTGGACAAAATAGACCGGGGCAAAAACGACCTTTGAGGCATTTTATCCTTAATATCGGGCATCGGCATTATATTCCCCTTCTTAAGCAGGGACTCCCGGAAAAATTTGCCAGGTTCAACCCACCTATTTACCTTTTTGCCACTAATAGCCATGGAAGCACCTAAACTCTTATCAGATTCACTCTTTTTAGCATAATCCTTAAAAGTGACGCCAGCACCGTCCTTAGTATAATCCTTAAAAGTATTATTAACCCCATAAGTCTTGAACCCAATGACCTGCCCTTGAGCACCCTCACCATACCCAGAAAACTTATCAGCCCCTTCATTAAAACTTTTACCATAATTAGCAAAATTAACCTTACCAGCATTTGATTTCTTACCATAAGACTTAAAAGAGTCATCACCAACATTAGACTGGTCCCTATAATTCTTAAAATCCTCAACTGCACCATTCCCATTTTCCCCATAACTATTGAAAGTGTTCTCAGGGACATTCCCGTCATTTCCGTAGTTCGTAAACGTGTCGTTCGCACCGTTTGCGCCCTCACCGTACCCATCGAACCCGGACCCCATAACATTGGATCCCGTCCCGTAATTCGTGAACTCGTTTGGCGCCCCGTTTTCGTTTTTACCGTAACTTCTAAAATTCTCACTCCCCGCATTCGTGTTTTCAGTGTAGGTAGTGAAACTATGGGCCCGACCGTTGCCTTCCGCCCCGTAGTTGTTGAAGTTCAGATTCGGGACGTTGACCTCGCCATTGTAGGATGTGAACTTGCCTTTGCCGCCGGTTGCACCACCGCCGTAGCTATTGAACTTCTGGTCGACAATGTTCCCGTTATCGCCGTAGCTCGAGAACGCATCGTCGTGACCCACCGCGTCGTGGCTGTACCGGTGGAACGAGTCAGCAACTACGTTCTCATCGACGGAGTACTTCTTGAAAGTATCGACGCCGTCGAGACGGCCGCTGCCGTAGTTGGTGAAATTTTTACCCGAGTACTCCGCGAAGTTGGAGTCGGTGGTGTGCTTCTCGAGGCTCGGAGAGAGGTCGGTGAAGCAGAGGAGATGGGCGGCGGAGCAGAAGGAAGGGAGGTGGGTCGAGAGGGAGTTCGTCTCGGCGAGTTTGGCGAAGGCAGCTGCATCGCTGGCGGTCAAAGGTGAGGCCTTTGAGATGAGGAACTGGGGCTTGGGCTGGTCGTTAGTGATTTGCTTGTTCCAGTAGCGGAGGAGGAATGCTTTTGGTGTGAATGGGTTTTTCTTCGCGGCGACGGGGGCGGCGAGAGCCACCAACTGCATTGCGAATAAGAGGGAACAGAGACTAAGTGTAATAAGTAAGTAGAGGGGCTTCATAATTGTATAGAATATTTATGGAGAGAGAAAGGTGAAGGAAGATCGTTGAGTGGAGTTCGTTTGGAGTGAGTGAGCTGAAATTTATAGGAGTGTAGAGGAGAGAGAGAGTGGGGCTCTAAAATCTTGAAAAGTGAGGTTTGGTTATGGCATGGTTTTGTGGACGGTTAGACCCTAGAGTTTTTGCTCCTTTAAACTTTGAGGGATGCCCTTCTATCGCATATAATGCAAAATATTTCAATAAAAAGAGATTCTACGTTGTTGTTCAATTTGACGAAATTAATTTAGCTTTTTATATCTCTATTCATTTATATCTTTTAAAATTTAAACTATTAAATTAATAATTAACAAAGAGATAAAGGATATGATTGATTATGTGAAAATTAAATATAGGAGTGTAGAAAAACTCTATTATAAAAGATAAAATCAAGTCAATTTTATTAATTTAGAAAATTTTCAAAGCAAAACTAAACCATATCATAATTAATTTTTCTTTTGTTGATATTAGTTTAAACAAAAAATAATGGATAAAATATCATTTTAACAAGTTATTACTCAATATATTGATAACTACGGAGAAACAAGTATAACATCGATAGAGTATGAAACTCTAAGCATTTTATAAAGTACAAGTTTTTTAAATTTTGGAACCGAAATCTCTCTTGTAGTACTTTACAAATCTCTTTTATAGTATTGTACAACCACTTATAACCTTTATCTTGCATATCCTATGAAACCTATAAGTTTTTTATATCTTCTAATATATTCAATTTTATGTATTGTTAAAAAAGTAATTTATATGTGATATTATAAATTTTTTTGCATACAAAACTTATGTAACTTGTTAGGAAAACATGTATAACCTATGACGAAATCCATGATATAAAAAAAGTACCATTTCTTTTTTATCTTTGTTATTTTATTATACGATGTTTTAAAAAAAACCTATGAAACTTATTGCAAATTGGAATGAAATATCATATAAGAGAGCTTTGATTTAAGGTTTATATTATACTTGGCTTATTTCTGCTTAGCATAAATATAATAGATTATTTTATTATTTTTCTTGATAAAAAAAAGATTATTTTTCATTTATTAGTAAATATTTTATTATTTGATAAGTTCTATAAGTTAGGTATCATTTACCTTAAAACCCATATCTTGCATATCTCAAAATACAGATTTTAGGATGGATACAAATTATTAAGACCTTGTGACTTATATCCTACCTTATGGAAGCAGATTTCTAAAATTGTTAACCGGAATCTATTTTATAATTTTAGTACCTACTTAGAACCTACCAATCAAATAAGGTGTGGGTAGGCACCTTGTTTGACAAAATTAGCTACTCAATCCTATTGATAACTATATGTATCATAGCTAATAGAGTTAAGTGTTATATTTTTGCAACTTTTAGAATACGATTGTAAATTATATAAAATTTTTGTAATAATCTTTTTAATATAAGATATATATATATATACATACACAATTATATGTCCTTGAATTTAAGTATAGTATGCCTTATATTTTAAGTTTTTGTAGATATATATGTTGTTGATTATGTACATGTCAATGGTATACAATCTTCGTCTATATAATGTAAATATATATTACAATTTATCAAACTTAATTTTTTTATCTGTGTTGTTATCTGAATTTAGCTAGTAGAGATTCTTTGTTTTGAGCCTCATAATCAGGCCTGTATCTATAAGAAAGAACATAGTTATAAGGTGTTGAAAGGTTTTTTGACATGGCCATTTTGATACTTAAATTGGCGTTTGTAGGATTAGAGAAAAAGTGAAAGAGCAAGAAGGCATAATGCTGCATAAGGTTTTAGCCTTATATATAGAGGTTTCATGGGATAACTTGGATAAATTTGTATCTTAATTCGACAAATGTATCCATTTAATTGGATATGGTCTGAGATTCTCAGCATAACATGGCTCCTTAACTGTTTCCCATTAAGTAGTAATTTCATGGTATATATCAATATTCAACCTTCGAGTTTCTTAGATGAACATCATTGTCCAAGGTCTTTATGGCATAAACCCTAGATGTAAGGCCGAGGTCTTGACCCTTGATAGGCTAGGTATAAGCAAGACTCATTCATGCTTACAAGAAGTAATTTAAAGTTAAGAGGTAGATTTTGTAGATTGAACCTAAGCCATGTTGCTTAGCTTAACACTCTTATAAGTTAGAATAAGACTTGAGAGCTTATAGTTCAAAATGGCTTATGAACAATTTGTTTTCGTGTTTTTGAGTTTAGAGATATCTGAAATTATAACATAACTAAATATGTTAGTTTGAAAAATATTCAATCCAAAATCAAACTATAAAACCAAAATTCCAGTTCTTTTTTATGTGATTTACATTTTAATTCTTTAGTTTTATGGTATCCACCCCTAATATAGAAAATGCTTACAAAGGTCTTGAAGTGCTTAATAAAGGTTTATAATTTGATGCATTCTCTACATTTTGGATATTAACTTACTTAATTTTTTCTTTTTTGATTTCCTTTAATTGACTAATCAATGATTGAAATTATCTAGATTTTTTTTAATGCATTATCATATTATTATATGATGTCACCTTCTTTCTAGGGGATAATTAAGGAAAATTGTGAAAAAAGTTAAGTTATTCATTTTTCTTAGTTAGCACACCAGCATACACGTTAATTAAATCCCTTCTATATTATCGCTTTCTTGATAATTAAGGTATCGATTAACCTTTTTAATTGTCACTAAAATGTTATGTTTGAAAATAGCAGTCATCATGAATATATATTTTTATATATAGTACAATATGGAGGTGTTGCAATTTCAATTTACAATTATTATATACTTTAGAACAAAATTACATCGAGAGATTTAATATTTAAAAATAAATTCAAATATGACACAAAAGTTTCAAAAAGTTTAATAAGAAATTAATGTTGTAATAAGTGATTAAGATAGAAGATTCTATTATAACCATTATAACACGTTAAAATATGTTAAAGTAGCTGTTAAATGACAAATAGCGCTTAGATGTCATTGGTATGTTGCTTGTGTCTCAATCTTTTTACAAATTAAAAGAAGAAAAGGAAAGTTAATATAAGAAATTATTAAAATATGAGAAAAGAAAAACTCTAAAAAGAGTTTTATAAAAGGAAAAAAAATTGCAAAATCTGAACAATGGTGGTTGGTTTCATTTTTCTTCTATTTTTTCCTTTTTAATTTATATTTTTGGTTTTTTGTTATTTCATTAATTAGATACTTGATTATTTTTATGTAATCTTATTACTTTGTTTTCCAAATTTTGCACTTTTTTCTCCATCTGTCCATTTTTTTAATTTTTAAATAGTTTTTTTCATTATTTAATAATTTGTTATATTAGCTTTCCTTTTTCTTTTTTTAATTTGTAAAAAGATTAACACATGCAAGTTACACATCAGCACTTTATAGGTGCTATGTGGCATGTATCATTTAACGACCACTTCAATTTAGTGGAACTATAAAGGTGTTATAATGGAATTTTGCTATTTAAATCACTTACTAAAATGTTAATTCATTGTTTGAATTTCTTAAAACGTTGATCCCCTATTTAAACTTAGCTTAAATACATCTCTCTAGTATAATTTTCCTAATATACTTCAATTCAATCATTAAGCGAATTTATCTTCCTAAATTGAAACTAATAATGGAAAGGCTTTAGTAAAGTTTTTCTTTTTTATTTTTAATTATTATTATTTTCATTTTTATTTTTGTAAGCTACTAATGTCAAACAATTTTTATTTTTTTTACCACCATTGTCAAACAATTGTTAAGTTTGAGAAAGTATAAGTTATCAACAAAACGAACTTCTTATTGTGGAGGCAAGGAAAAGGGGGAAAAGAGAAGGATTCCACTTATATATCCACTGATTTACATGCAGATATTATGAAGTTTTTTATATGTTTACTGACTTTTAAAAAAAAATTATACAAATATAAATTATATAAAAAAATTACATAAATACCATAATGCGATTTTGTGATGGTATATAGATCCTACATTTATCAAATGCGACATTGGTTTTGTGTGATGGAGACATTCATTAACATAACAATGACACTAAAATATATAATTTTTCAGAATTGCTATTACAATTTCAATAATATAGCTAAATCAAATACAATAATCCTAAGAAACCCTTTATTCATTGAGGAGAATTGGATATAGTAAGAGATCATGGAGATTGATTGAGATGTAGGGTTGAGAAAAATAATAAATTTAAACTTGTTTGATTTTTTTATTTTATTTTGATAATGTGTAATATCACAATATTAAAAAAGAAGTGGTTCCACAATTACAAATCTGTTATGGCCCCATATAATTTTCCTTTTTGTCTTTTTAATTTTTAGAGGTAAGTATACAAAAGAAAACGGTAAATCCATAAAATAATATAAAGCCTTGTTTTCTTTGTTATATACATATACCTTACATGCATGATGAACCTAGTATAAGGTATGGCTTCATTATTAGTGTCGCATCGTGTTGAATTTTTTAAAAACTATGGTTTATATGCAAAATTACAAGAAAGTGTATACAAAAGGTGGATATAATGTTAATAAAAAAAAAAACAGAAGGAAAAAAGGATAGAGAAAAAATAACACATTAGAGAAGAATTATGAAAAAGTAGGGGAAAAAAAAAAGAAAATGAAGTGCTATTATGGTAAATATTATTCATTATATTTTAACATTCAAACTCATGTGTATTGTATACTAGTGTACCCCAAGAAATAAAGGATAAAAGATAAATACAATAATAATATGGTCGCTTTTAAATCACTTTTCCATGACATTTTAAGTGTAAAATCTCTCACTTCTCTATTATTATCACTTCTATTTACATCTGAAATTATATCTACTTCTATTTATTACATTGTTATAATGTTTTTAGATACATAAGACACTAGATTGTCGAAACCTATCCCATTCATTTAAATATTATTGTGATAACTCATGATTAAGTGTTATATGAATTTTGAGAGCTTGTAATATTAGTCTATAAAACTATGGTGATCAATACCTTATCAACACAATGTTATAACTTTTAAGCCAAGTAGTTAAAATGAGCCAATTAGTATTTATTGGCTTAGTTGGTCACTATTTTTAGTCTATAGTATTACAAATGGTATTAGAGTTAACCCCTTATCAATAGGTAGATAATTTGAGTCTAGTTCTAGTTTAGAGAAGAAGTCTAATAAAGGTGGCAAGTATTACGAGGGTATAACTCGTAGCATGCATTTAAAATGACCTATAGATAAAGGGTGACCTGAATCGTATATAAAAAATGGGAAAGATTTGGGGCCAATTATAAGGTTTCATAACGAGGATGTTATGTGTTTGAGGGCAAGTAGGAGAGAGGGGGGAATTGTGATACCCCATAGTCAAGTATTTCACATAAATTATGGGAGGTTATGATATTAGTTTAGAAGACTGTGATGGTAAATACCTTGTCAACATAAGGTTGCAACTCTTAGGCTAAATGGTTGCAATAGATCCATTAATGTTTGTTGGCTTAGTTGTTCATTGCTTTTGACTTAGAGTGTTATAGTTATAGATACAAACCCATGTACAAAATTATGCATATATAATATAGAAAAAGCTATATGTTTTTATTTGAAAAATGTATTATAGAGACAAAATTCAAAAGGATGTAGTACAATAGGTTACTTAATATAGGTTTGAACTTTTCAAAATTACAAGACGAATTGTATATTATCGAGGGTTGTATTTTGGTAGTTGGGCTTTTAACCCAATTTGAATCATGGAATCAATTTAATTTGCTACTAATACAACTAAGGATACTAAGTCAAATAAGAGATGTTTTAAGAAAATCTAGCTTAGTAGGTTTGTAATAGGGATTGGATTGCTTTTCCTTGCTATCGATCTTATTAGTTACTGCATACAAAAAGTAGATTCAGAAAAAGATCTTCTTTTTTAGTCAAATTAGGCCTCTTTTGGCCTTGAAAATGCTTTGAGAAGGCTTAATAAGTTGCCAGTTTGTTTTTAAAGGAAGTAGACTTCTTCTATGGTATAGATGGAACTTGTCTTATAAGTAACTAGGCATAATCTAACTAAAGATTTAAGCAAAAACCCATGAACTATAAAGAAATGGAGGTTTTGATATGAAACATCAATCGCCAGAATATTCAAAACATTGGGAAGCTTCATAAAAATGTTGGTTTTCTATTGGAATGGCTCTACATAAGATCAAACACTAAAAATCATAAAATATAAGTCAAGAAGACTTGAAGCACATTATATTCAATCTGCTATCATGCATACCCTCTAAGAATTCTAACTTCCCCATACTTCCTCTTATCTCTTTATATGCCATCAGATTAGGGCTTCTCTAAGATTAATTAATACACTTGTATGTGATTAACTAACATACTCATTGAATCTATTTTGTACCATTCTATAATACTCCTTAAGTCATTCTTCATGAACTAACTCATCCAATAATATACAATTATTCAATTCATGGTATCAAAACACTTGGCACAAAACCCTCTACCACCTTTCTTCAACTACAATTATCGTTGCCCTCTTCATCGTTCTCCTCGCTAGATTTCATTGTCATCATGGATGATGAGTTTAACGTTAAAGATAAGGTAAATGTTAGCAAGTGTTCACATTATAGTTTTTATATCTATTAGGAGGATGTATGTACACATAAAATTTGATAAACTCAAACGAAACCAATTAAGTTAAAGTACTAAAATGAATAATTTCAGATGTTTGGGACATTTCTAAGCATTATCTTAACTAAAATGTGATATAAATTGATTCAATAATAAGCTAAGTAAAATTGTGTAAAACATGTATCTTATTAATTTATATGAGAGTTTGAGTTTCTCATGAGATGTTATCGAACATGATTTGACTACTTTATTAGGAAAAACTATTTAACTTTTCAAGGAGTAATTGCATATTGCACCTTTTATTATTACCTCTTATGCACATTGTACCCCAATCTTTCAAAATGTGTACTTATATCACAAGTAAGTTCAAATAAAATTTTCACGACATTTGCATTACTTACTTTTAAAATACTACATATAAGCTTGCTTACCTATAATAATTTAAAAATATTAGAAAAACAACGAACCATTAAATTATAGAAGTCTATTGGCTTCCTTGGAAGGGTAGCATCACTAGCTAACTCTGAAGGTAGGCTAAACTAATGTCTCTGGACCTAAAGACATGATCTAAGTATAACTCAATCTCCTATAGAAATAAATAGGATGAATTTGATCATTGAGTAATGAAGAACATGAGATTGAACACAATTTTAGAAAGATCATAATCATTAGACCTACAATCAACAGGTTTTTTAGGATTTTATGAAATAATATTGAATGGAAAATAAAGGATATGGACAACACTCTCTCTTGGATATAACTTAGAAAAAACTCGAACTAGAATTAGTCTATTTGTTATGACTCTAAAAAAAACTAAAAAGTTTGCTTGCTACAATCGAGGAAGATTGGTAAGAAAAGGCTAAAAGTAAACAAACCTAATAAATGGAAATTGTAGTAGGGATTCAATATTTAATAATAATCCCTTATAGGGTTATGTACATTTATTTATATACAAATGCTATACGAAATCTAGGAAATTTAACACAAAGAAAGAGAATAAATTAGGAAATAAAATAATCTAAACGATGGAAAGAAAATATCAAATTTCCTAAAATATTAAGATTTTGTATCTTTTTGTAAATCCTCTAATATCTTTGAATATTCTCAAATTATTTTTTTTATCTTCAATTAGGTGTTACAATGATTTTTGATGCTAAATTTGAATTTGAAATCTTCTCTTGATAAAAATTGCTACTTCAAAAGTAACATCTTCAAAAGCTAAAATTAGCAAACTCTTCTCTAAACTCATGTGATGGCTCGAATGAATTCTTGAACTCTATAGCTTTGATAGTCAATAAAGCTCCTAAGATTCTTAGAAACAAATTAGTTAAATTGTTGGTTCTTAATTTAGTGATTGGACCAATATATTTACGATTCTAATTTGGCTTTTGATCTTTGTTCCACTATAATATTGGCGGCTAATTTTGATTCACATCATCTCCCCTAGGTTGTTTAAGATTTGTCCTTAAATCTTTGCTAATCTCTTCTTACCCTTTCTCATCATCTTTTGGAATATAAGGAGATAAATCCGATCCATTGAAAGTAGCTGAAACTTTATATTCTCTTAACAACTCTAACTTATATGTATTGTTATTGATAATCTTCAAAATTTTAAAGGGTCCATCAACTGTAGGAGCTATCTTTTGAAAATTCTTCCTTAGGAATCTCTTTTCGCTTATGTATATCCATATTAAGCCTTTATGAAAATTCTTGCTCTTTTATCCGTTACTATTATGCTATCGTTACCTCTTAACTATATTTCTAAGTTGGTTAGATTTTGTTGAAGCTTCTGAATCTCCTTAACTTTTTCAACTCCTCTAAGATTCTCATTCTTTATAACAAATACTAGCAATCAAACTCTCATACCTCCTTATCTTAATGATTGTAACTTCTAATATGTTTCCTAAAGATAATAGCTAGGAACAAACCTTTTGTTCATGAGTTCCTTCATTTGCCTCCACAATATAAAGTCTCCCAATCTAACCATCCGCTTATCGATCATTACATTCTTCCACCATAAAGTCGTATACCCGATAAATTTTAATGCAGTCAACCAAATCTTCGTAGTATCATCATAATCATAACATTCAAATAACTCTTCCACCTTATACTCCTAATCTGAATAATCATTATCCTTTCCTCCTTTTGTAAAGGAAAAATGTTTAACTTTACTATATCCAATCTCCTCACTTGAGCCTCTCTTCTCATAATAGATTCATCTAATCCCCTTCTATTATAGCTTTACGATTCATCTAACTCACAGGGTTGCCGGGGTATCTTCTATCTAATTACGGTCTACCATTTTATGGGAGGTTTACTCCTCCATTCCTTTTGCCAATTATTATATTGGCAACAATTGCAGTCAATTATTGCATTTGTTGCTCCAAATGTCTTATCTTCTCCACCAATATTTTTGGCAACATGTTGTCCTTCTCTCTAAACTTATCTCACGGGAACCTTTGCTTTGATACTAGAAAGATAATGTCCTAGTGTTATGCCTCAAATTTGCAGAATTGCAACAGTCTCACCATATAAACCATTCTATAATAGTAACTGGCCTCACAGTGCCTATCATAGACACGATCTATACAAGGAGTTGACGACTCTTCGCTTTGAAGTAAATGGTTCAATTAAAAATTTAACAAAAGTTATAGTAAATATTAAAGTTTTAAGTCAACATGTATTTATGATTACATGTACATTACTGTAGAATTCTCAGGTGATTCTATATTATATCAGAACAGTTAGCTAACTTACATATTAAATATCAGTTTTTCAGTCTTAAAGCTACTAGTGAGACTCTAGATATATATTAACTATTAGGCAAATTGATCCTCACACCTCTAGACTTTAAAAAGAACTAACCTTCGGATAGTTATAGGGCAGCATATTACTTAGAGTATTTAAAGATCAGGACCTGCAAAAGGATCTATACGGATATGAGCAACTACAGCTCAGTAAATTGAATTGGAGACTCATGAATATATACAAATACAAACAAGATTATCAAGCAATTATTTTTATGCAATGCAATAAACAAGTGTCATCACATAATGTAGTCCAGTCCATTGCGAAATTAGACTAATTTCACTTATTCTAATTCGAGTTGAGGAGTTTTCCTGTAATGTAATAGCTTACAACCAAACCCAGATTTGTGTAATGGAGACACTGCTCCTTCTAAGACTATCCTTTGAACCAATGTTCTCATCCTTATTGTGACCTCCTTTCTCGTCACTTAGTTCGGCTAAGGATGAGGAAAAGACCAATTTGCTATCTAACGCTATCTTTTTTGAAGGTGTCGGTGTTTGGTTGGAGAATCTTAATGATCTCCTAAAGGGTTGCAATGCATGACAATTAAGGGTTTTAGGATCAAATAAGATTAGGTTCAATTTAGGGTGTTTAGATAGTTTCACACCAATCCAGTCATTACAATCATCAATCACAACATAAATTCCAATACAGAGTCAGATACGCAAACACATGCATAAAACTACTTACAATCATAATCATACATAATCCTAAGTCTCTAAGTACCCTAAAATAGTACTCCAAATATGGTGAAGTAATAAACCTAACTTACCTGAAATTCTCAATCGCTAAATTGTAAGTTGATTCATCTTCGGGTATCCTATAATATAAATACGTCTTTTTAGTATTTATACTTTGATGATACATATCCTAAGTTATAATTTAACTCACTTCTTCATATATACTTATTATTTACTAATAATTGACTCTACATTTGCTCAGGGTTCAGTTTTTGAATTAGATTTCAGTTTTGGTTCTAAATTATTTTTAACTACGAGGAATCCTGAATACGCTCCAATCCTAATGTGAAATTAATCACATTAAGCTTGAGTATTCTAATATCATACTGGGTCTTAATTTAGTGTTCTGACCTATTTGATACTAATCCTAATTGAGGTATCGGATTTACTATCGATGTGAAATTTTTTTACAATTTTTATCCAATTACGTAAAATTAATTTTTGTTTTAGATTTATTTTGTATTGATATTATTATTATATTATCCAATTTAACCTATTTATTCATATTTATTAAAATCCCAATTTCACATATTCCTAATTTCCTATAATTACCACATAATTCCCATATTAATTATTCTTAACACTCTAAAGACTAGGATTAGGTTTTCATATAAGAAATTAACATTCTTAAACATCTAATTACCTTCTAAATCAGTACTTAATCATTTAATCACCTAATTAAGCTAAAGTTACCCATTTTTTAAATCATTTTAGGGAAAAAAATTTACATAAAATTTTTGAAAATTAATTTTAAAAAAATGGCTTCATAGTACTATTCTATATTACTTAAGCATTTTACAGAAAAAAAATTGAGCTCCAAACTACATTCCTAAGCCTATTTATTTCTAATTTTAATCATGCTCAGTTTTGTCTAATTTCTTAAGAACCTTATATTTTCAGACGTTATTAAACTTAATTACTACTTTTGTCCTAAATCTATATACAATGAAATCTCAAAATAATAAATTTCATAATTTTCTAGGTTTAATAAACAATTTTAATGAATTTTGCAAAATCAAAAGAGATGTGAGACTTATCTAGTTTGAAGGCTTTTTAGCTTCCAACACCGATTCCGGTGTGTCGGTTGGTTGAGGCAGTGAGTTTGGAGTAGGGTAGTGGTGGTGGTGGTATATTTGTTCAGCCTTCTTTCCTTATCTACATAGATTTAAGATAAATTTTCTAAAACCTTAATTTTTCCTCTTAATTTTTCCCAATTCCTAACTGACCAAATGAGTTTTGTAAATTTTCTTACTATTTATAGGGCCTTGTAGGAATTATTATGTATTAATTAAGATAAGACAATGCCTATATCTCTTCTATTTTGCCTTTTTTTTGCTTGTTTTTTATTGGTTAATTTTGGTTTCTTACTCTCCTTGCTGCCACGACTTGATCTGGTTCATTCTCCCTTTCCTTGATTTTTTTTCTGATTTTTCATTAATTTTTTTATAATTTTCTTTAATTATTTAATAAATTTTTAGTTAATTTCGAGCAATTTAGGTAATTCTACGTATTTTTACCTACACGTAAATACATGTGTGATACAAGTAAATATTCTTAAATATTATTTTAGGTCATTCTATGATTTTTAGTATACATATAATTTATCTCTAGTGATTTATTAATTATCGAAATGCGTTTTACACACTTTCGATAAATAATAAGTAATATATTTAGAATTTGAAAATTTTATATTATCTTATTTTATTACTTATTTTCCTAAATTCAAACTTTCAGGATCATTTTTACTAATATTTCTAACTTTAGTTTAAAATTTTGGTTTGATCGGATTTTTAACAGATCGTCCTAAACTTTGTGTACTAAATTCGATCCTACAGTTACTTGACTTTATCTTTAGGGCATATACCTAGGTCTTAAAGACAAGATCTAAATGCAATCCCATCTCCCTTAATCTTCCACTTAGGATGAAATCTATTACTAATTAGTGAAAAAAAAAAGAGATTGGACTTAAGTCTAAGGAGATCACAACTACTAGATCTATGTTCATAGATATTTTAGGATTTTACAAAACAATATTGAAAGAAGAATAAAGGATATCGATGGCACACTCTCTCCTGGGTATGACTTAATAAGAAAAAGATTGAATTAGGCTCAGTCTATATGATATGACTCACAAATCAACTAAACAATTTGTTCACCACAATCCAAAACAACTAATAATAATAAGGTTGAAAGACATGAGCTCAATAATTGGAAATCATATTAAGTATTCAATATTCAATAATAATCACTTGTAAGATTACATACAGTTATTTATATGTTAACCCTCATAGCAAACTATGAAATTCAAATACAAAGAAAAAGAATAAACTAAGAAGTACGATAACAAAATAATGGAAAGAATATGTTTAGGTTCCTAAAATATCGAGATTTTATACCTTCTTGTGAATCTTCTAATATCTTTGAGCATTCTTAAATTGAGTTTCCTATTTTCAATCAATAGTCATAATGCATTCTGATTCTATTGCTGAACTTAGAATAAACTTTGATTTTGAAGTCTTCTTTTAGTGGGACATTGGTAGTTCTAAAGTAACATCTTCATAAGCTGAAACTAACAAACTCTTCCCAAAAGTCATGTGATGGATCATGGATGAATTATTGAACTCTGCCTCTTCAATAATCAAAGATGCTCCTAACATCCTTTGAACCAAATAAGTTAAAGCCTTAGTCCTTGATCTAATTATCGGGCCAATATATTCATGATTTTGATTTAGCCTTCTGATCGTTGGCCTACTCTAATATTGGCTTCCAATCCTGATATCCATTATGTATGACCTACCAATAGAGGGTAGTTGGGCAACACCACCATAAGCTAACCTATTTAGGTAGATTATAACACATTGTTATGTGGGGCATGTGATCTAAGTGGTATAGTGGATCGCCCCACCATAATAAAAAGCATAATTGCTAGGTTTTACTATCTAATTCTATTTCCTTTTAGAGTGACAATTCTTTTTTTAAAATTTTTTGGTAGTGTCCTAACAACTCACATTAAGTGTTTGGAACCATCACCTAGCTTGGTAACTTTCTCATTAGCCATTTACATAATGTTATACAATTGAACTACTCAAATCAAGACAATTGACAACTAAAGGTGTAAAAATGGTATGAAACAATAGATATATTTTGTGCTAAAAAACTTAATTTTTATGAATTCATTTGGACACCCTTAATCGAATAATTTATAGAATATTTAGCTAAATAATCGAATTGGTTATCAAATGTAGGCTATCTAAGATGGTGTCATTGTTAGGTATCTCTCTTTTGTTGGTCTAACGACTTATCTCATACACTATGTTTGGGATGAAGGAAGGAATTAAGAGAAAAAGAAAGTTGATAGATAATAGAAATTTCAAGATATTTTTCTTTAATTGGAAAATGAAGGAAAATGGGAGGAATGGATTTTGAAAGGAGAGTTATCCATTAGTCTCACTAACTTTTGTTCTCATTCAAATTAAAGAGAAAGAAGAGGGAAAGTAGTTGAATTTCCCATTCTCTCTCTCTCTTGTTTTTCACTTTCTCATTTTTTTATAGACATATTAGTAATTAGGCATTATACTTCATTTTGTCCTTTATTGATAATTAACATTCCTTTCACATTTCTTCTCTTTATTATCAAACACATAGAAGAAATCAAATATTTTCATTTTTTTTCCTTGAACTTCATTCCTTTCATATTCTTTTCTTTTTAATGCCTTCCCTCGTGCCAAATAAAGTGATAAAGTAGTTGATGATGCCACCCTCTAGGTGGCTGTAGATCTCTTTCAAACACCTAAACATTTATTAATAAGGTTTTACGGTTTTCAATTCGTATTTTAAAAATATTTTTCGTTCTTACAGAAAAATACCGGAATAGAGGAATTTGCGACATTTTAGCAAACGGGAACTTATCTTCTTTTCGAAATTACATATTGATTCTAAAACGATTTGTAGATATGAAATCAAATTACACTTAATATGAACTCATGCGTAGAAAAAATTTATTAGAAGAGGGAGAAAAATTGCATATATGCATTTGCAGAATTAACTAAAAAAGGAACCAGAGGCCTATCTTTGACTACAAATGACGCGTCTTAGTCATCTGGCAAAATGTTATTAATTGACTGATCGGTCTGTCTCTTTCTACATACATTTGACGAGTTAATGTTTAGCTTTATGTAATGCATGCCCTTGTTTGTACATGTTATGTTGCGGTTTCGACTTAATTTTTTTTTGTAAGTATAGTTTCAAGAATCTTTTCGTGATCCCTCTTTTCCAGCATGTATTCTCAAAATGATCCAAACAAAGATGCCATCCCTCTACGACAGTGATAACCTCTTGACATAGGCTTTTCAGTAATTGCAACGGTAATGTGAGGTTATTTTCCATTACATGTTATTAGTGTTGATCTATTTGGATCATGTGGAATTGTGGATTACATTATTTGCAAGTTATTTGATGTATCAACTTTAGATGGTCCCTTGACACTTTCCTTATTTAATATGCGTTTAAAATATGAAAACAATGATTTAAGTTGATAAATGGCATGGTAACTAATTGGTGATAGTAGAAGTGGGGATTTGGTTGTAATGGTTATGTGTGTGTAATATGTACCTCATGCTACTTGTGACCATAGAGGAGTAATGTGGAACAACACGTAAGGGATGGCTTAGGCTTAGAAAAGAAGAGATAGAGAGAAAGAGTAGATAGTTTAAGGAAATTCAAACACACTAGTGATCTGTGGAGCAATTATAAAATATTGATCCCACTAATTTAGACAAGAGGCAATGCATTCTTTACTTTGGTTTATGTTTGATCTTCTACGATAAGAATATGATAACATGACGTCACTTTTTTAAATAACTAAATTATCAAGTAAGGAGCTTTGGAGTATTTATAGAATTAGGCTATCAAAGATATCCATCGGATCACAATGTTGATTTATTATGCTGAATCTTCCTAAATCATTTTAACTTCATCATCTTAACTTCTTAGACCTTATCACTTAATCAAAAAGTCAAGCCCAATTGTTAGTAGGCTTTAGGCCCAATAAATCATCCTAGCCCTCCATAGTGATTATATTGTTCTCTTAGTTTTTTGTTTGAAAATATAATATATCCAAAAATCATATAATATGGTTTCTTCTTATAGGATGGTTGGGGAAAAAGACACGGAAAACTACAACAGATATGATGGAGCACTTGTTAAAAAATATAATGGAGTTCTTATTAAGAGTAAAAAGTACCTAGATCATACATGTGTGAGCGCCATATATATATATATATATGTGGCGTGGAAATGAATTGGCGGATTGTACTGATGCCTCTCTCATAATTATTTGTTTGAAAATAAAATATGTGCAATCATCATACGATATGGTTTCTCCTCAAGAGATGGTCGGGAAGAAAAAAAAAAAAAGGAAAATGGAAAATGTTAGCCGATATCTCCTAGTACTTATTGAGGGATAAAAGAAATTTTTTTATACATTTACATATAAATGTTTCTTAAGAATTGTACAACCAATGTATGAAATATTAGACGATTTCTCTTTTAGTTTTATTAGGCTATAACTATACGTGCAGGCAGTCATTAATAACGGCGTAATAAAATATATGGTGTCTTAACTGTATGGCTAGGATCTCATACCTAAATGATGGAACCATCCAATATATAAAAAACCAAGGAATAATTATTTTTTTTTATTCACAAAAGAAATTGCAGTTCTTTATTATATGTCTTCATGCTCCGAGGAAATCGCATACATGTGTTAAATGCAAATTTACAAGAAGGAATTTATAACTTTTCTAATTGGACAACTATATCAGCAGAATATTAACGAATACATTCAAATTTCTAATTGTACATGTAGTACAAGATTCCGGCTTGTGTCATGCTTCCAAAGGAAACATATGAGACGATCACGATGATGGTTTTTAGGGCCCCCAAATTTTTTATACTCGCATGCTTCATCTTCTTTTTCCTTTGCTTGGTTATTCTTGCAGATGATTTGCACATGAATGAAAACAGTGGGGGATAGTGGAATAAAGAAAAGAAGGATGGTTATCATTGAACATTGCGGTCCACATATATTTATATGTTCCATATGTAGAGTATCACGGTCTAAGCTTTTTTTTTAGTGCATAAATGGACCATGCAATCTTATCTCTGCAATAGTCTGAAGTAGTAAGTAAGCTTATCTTGCACGCAATACCGACCAATAAAGTCTAAACCTATAAGTAACATAGACAAAGAAGAAAACCAATAGAATATAAGGGATATAGGCATGAATGGAAAAATAAATAGCACACTTTTATTAATTCTGATAGTGATACAAGGCTACAATATGTGTGTACGCAGGTAATGTGTGTGTAACAAGTGCTGTCGATCGTGATAAACTAATATGGTGAGTAAGAGTTTCAGTTTAGAAGAGTACTCATATCTTCATAAAGAGTTTTACAGATAATTTTGAGCTTGGCAAGAAGAGACAATAAAATTGGTAAAATGATACGACTTTCTAAAAGTAAAAATTTCTAATAAGAGTAAGGTCTTAACTAAAATAAAAAAAAAAAGTCTCTTCTATGTTACAATATGTACAAAAGAATAGCCCCTTATTAATACAAGTATATTACAAAAAGGGACCTTGCTATCCTCCCTCACTTAATTCTATTAACATCTTTAGCAATATGTAATGGAGCTTGGATCTAGTGGTAGAGGTCTTCTGGTTGGCAAGGTTAACTTTCTTTCGGATAAGGGCTTGAGGTCTTCTTTAGTCTCCTAACTAATATCTTTTTCTCCTCGATCTCTCCACTTGACCAAATAATAGGACTTTAACTTTTCACTCTGCAAGGATGTCTTTCACAACTTAACTTAGGTTGAGCTTAATCTTGACATATGATCGCTTGGACACATTGTGAGATGGGTCTTCCATGTCTGGATAATATGGCTTCAAGATGCTAACATAAAAAATTGGACGGACCTTCAACTATAGAAGAGGCTCGACCTTATAGGTTGCTTTTCCAATCTTCGAGATGATAGGAACTGGACTAATGTACTTCTAGATCAATCTTCTATCCTTGTTCTTCAATGATTTGACTTGTTCTAGAAGAAGCTTTGTTATGCCTCGAAGTCGCAGAGTCGCAACAGTCCCGCCGTGTAAACCATTCTATGATAGTAACTGACCTCATAGTGCCTACCATAGACATGACCTACACAAGGCGTCGACGACTCCTCGTTTTGAAGTAAACAGTCCGATGAACAATTAAACTACGAATAGGATAAATAGTTCAAATTTCTAAGAACATGTACAATATTATATATATACAAGTCCACAAAGCTTCCCATGAAGTTTTACATAACATAACCGTTTACTAGATTACAAAATAACTACCAGTCTTTGATTCTTAATTACATGGTCACTCTAGTTAAACACTATACTAAGTAACTTGATCCTCACACCCCTGGCTTCCAATAGACTAACCTCTGGGTAATTGTAGGGTGGCATAATGCTTTGAGTGTTCAGATTTCAGAACTTGCAAAAGGATCTATAAGGGTATGAGCAACTATAGCTTAGTAAGTTGAATTGGAGACTCATGAATGCATACAAGCACAAATAGGATTATCAAACAATTATTTTCATGCAATGCAACAATTAAGTGTCACCGCACAACGTAATCCGGTCCGTTGTGAAATAAGAGAAATTTCACCCGCTCCAATCCGGGTTGAGGAGTTCCATGTTATGCAGCAGCTCACAACCAAACCCAGGCTTATGCAATGGAGACCTCGCTCCTCTCGTGACTACCTTCGAACCATTGACTTCACCCTTGCCGCGACCTCTTCTCCTGTCACTTAGTTCGACTAAGGATGAAGAAGGGACCATTTTGCAATCCTGCGCTATCCCTTTCGAAGGGGTCGGTATTTGGTTGGAGAATCCTATAATCTCTTAACGGGTTGCAATGCATGACATTATTTATTATTTGGGGTCGACTGATATTAAATTCCGTTCAGGGTGTTCAAACAATTTCATACCAATTCAATCAATCACAAAATCACTCACAATACAAATTCAACACGAATCCAGATACATCAAACATATGCGTAAACTACTTACAATCACAATCATATACAAGCCTAAGTCTCCGAGTACTACAAAACTAGTACTCTATTACAATAAGCAATAACCCAACTTACTTGGATTTGCTCGATCGCTTGATCCCTTAATCGCAAGCTGATTTTATCTCTAGATGTCCTATAATACAAATAGGTCTTTTTAGTGCTTAAAATTTACGGTTTCATATTCTAAGTTATATTTTAATTCATTTTTATCCGTGTATGCCCATTACGTCCTAATGATTCATGTATTCTATTTTGGTGTTCAAATCCTAAATGAGGTTTTAAACTTTGATTTCTAAGCCTGAAATATGCTCGAATCCTAATGTGAAATTAATCACATTAAGCTCGAGTGTCCAAATATCCTATTGGGTCGTAATTTGGTATTCTAATCTATTTGGTACACGTTAATCCTAATCGCAGTATCGGATTTATTCCCGATGTGTAAAAAATCTTACATTTTGAGACTTTTTCTTAAGATTAATTGTTATTTTTAGATTTATTATTTTTCTGATTTCTATTATAATATTATCTAAATAACTCTATTTTTTTAGATTTATTAATTTACAATATCACATTTTACTAATTTCTTATATTACTTACCTAATTTCCCTAATTAACCATACTTAATACCTAAAGGCTAGGATTAGGGTTCCACTTCAGAGATTAACATCCTTAAACATATAATTAATATCCTAATCATTAATTAACATCCTAATCACCTAATTAACCCTAAATCACCAAAATTTTCCCATCATTATAAGGCTAAAAATTAACTTAAAAATTTCGAAAATTAATTTTAAAAAAATGGCTTCATAGCACTGTTCTACATCATATGAGCATCCTACAGAAAAATTTTGAACTCTAAACTACACCTCTAGGCATATTTATTTTCCGGTTTAGTCATGCTCGGTTTTGAGCAATTTGTTAGGGACCCTATAATTATAGATTTAATTAAACTAAATCACTATTTTTTCCTTAATCTACATACAATAAAACCTCAAAATAACAAGTTTCATAATTTTCTAGGCAAAATAACTAATTTTACAAAATTATTCAAAATCGGGTCATTTAAGAGACTAACTGGTCCAAAGATTTCTAGCCGTCCAAGCCCGGTCCAAGGTTGTCGACTGGTCCAGGCGGTGGTTCTAGTGTAGGGGGGTGGTGGTGGTTCGGTCCCATGTGGTGGTAAGTGGTTCGTTTGGTTTACTTGCCTAATCTGCACAGTTTTCTTTCCTTTTTTTTTCTGGATTTTCTCTCGATTTTTTCAGTGTTTTGATTTTTCTCAAATCTTAACTGACCAAATGACTTCTAGAATTTTTTCCCCTATTTATAGACAATTGTAGCAATTAATATGCATTAATTTGACAAGATTTTGCCAATTTCCCTAAGTTTTTGGCTTTTAGGTTGTCCAAATTTGATTGGTTAATTTTTCTTTTTCTGGTTTAAAGCTGCCACGACCTGATTTTGGTTTAGCTTATCATCCTCTGATTTTTTATGATTTTTTTTATAATTATTTTATAATTTTCTTTAATTATTTGCTTAGTTTTTTGCTAATTTAGGTAATTACGCGTATTTTTATCTACACGTAAATACATGTGGTGTACACATGAACATTCCTAATTATTATTTTGGTCATTCTAAAATTTTTAGTATACATATAATCTATCTCTAGTAATTTATTAATTATTTCATTACACTTTTCGCATTTTCGGTAATTAATACCGATTATGCTTAAAATTTAAAAATTTTATAGTCTCCTATTTTATTACTTATTTTGTTAAATTCAAGTTTACGGAGTCAGTTTTACTAATATCCCTCTCAATAGTTTATAATTTGGGTTTGATCGGATCATTTAACCGATCGCCCTAAACCTTGGGTTCTAAGTTCAACCCTACGGTTACTTGGCTTGACTTTAGGGCTTATAAGCTTTATGAGGACTTGATCTCCAACATTAAACTCTTTGGTTCGACAGTTTTAATTTACCCTTTTCTTCATCCTCTTGGAAACTTTCTCAAGGTATACTTTTGCTACTTTTGAACTCTGCTTTCAATCCTTAGTGAACTTATAAGCTCTTAGGCATCTCTTGGTATATAGTGCTGCCACTATATAGGGTAACAGTAGTTGCTGACCCGTAACAATCTCTATGGGGCTCTTGTTAGAGGAAGAGCTCCATTGGATGTTGAAATAGAACTAGGCAATATCCAACAAGTTAACCTAATTCTTTTGGTTAGCACTGATAAAGTGCTGAAGGTATTCTTCTAGCAAACCGTTGAATCTCTCTATCTGCCCGCTACTCTATGAATGGTAGTTAGAGGTCATGTTTAGCTTAGAACCTAAGAGGTGGAACAGCTATGTCCAAAACTTTCCTATAAACCTAGCATCCTTATCACTCACAATAATCTGGGGCACACCCCAAAACTTCACCACATGCTTAAAGAAAAGCTTGGCTATCTCTCTTGCCCTTGAGCTCTTCATGGTAGGAACGAATGTGACATACTTGGAGAACCTATTAACAACAACAAAAATTGATGAGTGCTCCCCTACTATTGGTAGTGAAGTTATAAAGTTCATGGAGATGCTCTCCCATGGGTGAGATGGCATTGGAAGTGGCTCCAATAGGCCTACCATCTTTTGCCTCTTAACTTTGTTTTACTGGCAGGTTAAGCAAGTTTTCATATAACACATCACATCTTCTTTCATATTCGACCAGTAATAGCCTTACTTCAACAAGCTTAGTATCCTTTGCCAGCCAAGATGTCCAGCACACTAAGTATCATGGTATTCTCTTATGAGCACCCTTCTGAAGCTGCCTGCCTTCAAGACATACAACTGGTGCCCCTTTGTATAGATGAGGTCGCCTTCTACCCCAAAACTACAAGTCTTCCCTTCCTTAACCAATTACTTGAGATTTTTGGCCTATAGGAGTTCTTCTATATGCTGCTTGATATGCTTTTGAATTAAAGTTGAGATTTGACTCTCCAATTGGTGTGTAATCTATGCGAAGGATGCTAAATCGGCTCACTTGCTTAAAGTATCTACCATTTGATCAGTTCGCTTACTATGGTACTCAATCTCCATATCAAACTCTGCAAGAAACTCTTTCCATCTTACTTGCTTGGCTGAGAGCTTTGGTTGAGTCAATATATGGCTAGCAGTAGAATTGTTTGTCTTCACTAAAAACTTTGATCCTAGCAAAGAGCGTTTTTAGTTCCTTAGACAGTAAATAATTGTAAGTAACTCCTTCTCTTAGGTTGAGTACTTGTGCTCTATTTGATTTAGCTTCCTACTCTCGTATGCCACTAGATGACCTTCTTGCATCAATACTCCCCATAATGCAATGTTTGAGGCACCCGTATGGACTTTAAAGGGTTTAGAAATGTTAGGAAGTGCAAGAACTAGCTCCTCTGTCACTATATGCTTCAACTCTTCGAAGGCACTCTGGCATCTCTTATCCCATGACCATGCTTGGTCCTTCTTCAACAAATCTGTAAGGGGTATGACTCGGTGAGAATACCCTTAACGAATCTTCTGAAGTAATTTGTGAGTCTAAGGAAGGACTATAACTTTGTTATACTCTTAGGCACTGGCTATTGCCTGATTGCTTCCACTTTAGCCATATCTATTCGGATCCGCTCTTCTTTAACAACAAGACTTCAGAAGTTGTCGTACTTCTAGGCAAAGGCACATTTCTCATGCTTCACATACAAATGATTCTCCTGTAGCTTCTTGAAAACCATTTGTAAGTGCTTCACATGGTCTTTTAATGTTTTGTTATACATAACAATGTCGTTTAGATAGACAACTAAAAATTTGTTGAGATATTTATGAAATACATTATTCATTAAGGTACAAAATGTCATAGGAGCATTGACGAGACTGAAGGGCAACATTAAGAACTCATAAGCAACATACCGGGTTATATACGTGGTTTTGGGCTCATCACCCTCAACAATGCTAACCTGATGATAGCCTAAGCGAAGATCCAATTTTGTAAAATACTTAGCCCCGCTCAATTGATCAAACATATTAGGAATTAGAGGAATCGGATAATGATTCTTTACTGTTCGCTTCTTTAGAGCTCGATAGTTAATAAACAATCTCAAACTCCCATCCTGCTTCTTCTAAAATAAAACAAAAGCCTCATATGGTGCTTTTGAGGGTTGAATGAAGCCTGCCTCTAACAACTCATCTAACTACTTCTTTAATTCAACAAGTTTGGAAGGCAACATTCTGTAAGGAGCTTTAGCGGGTGATTTGGCACCTAGAATCAGCTCAATTTTGTGGTCCATTGATCGTCTGGGAGGTAATTCCTTCGGGAGCTTGTCAGGCATCACATAATCATACTGTTTCAGGACACTCTCTATTACCTCCTATATCTTCATTTTTCCTACTTCTTCTTCCTTTATAAGGACAACCAAGAAAGTCGGCTCTTGATGTTTAAGCCGTCTCTTTAGTTGGAGTGCTGATAGCATCATAGCCCCAATATTCTTCCCTTCCTTGCCATTATTCCTTGCCTTATTCCTTTGAATTGTTACATAGTAAGGATTTTCACCTATGAATAACAAGCAATTTGCTGTAGGCATTGGAGCAACTCTAGCCTATCTCAAGAAGTCTATTCCAAGGAAAATGTTGAAGTCGTCTAATGAAACAGCTGTGAAGTTAAGATTTCTACTCCAATCTCTAACCTTCACTTTCACTCTTCATGCAACTCCTTGGACAGGATGGGCGTTGGAGTTAATAGCTTTAATCTGGCTAGTGTCTTTAGCAAGCATTAGCCACAACCTTTCTTCCTTATGCACATCAATGAAGTTATGGGTAGCGTCAGAATCTACCATTACATTGGCACTCTTGCCGTTGATGCTTAATTGGACATACATCAACTCATTGTCGGTTGTAGGCTTATGTGATGTTGAGGAACTCTTTTTAACAGCTGACAACATATGTAACACGCTTATTTGGGGTTAATCTTCCCTATCACTCCTCGACTCTTCATCTTAGCATACACCTTCTGCTTTCATGCCATAGCATTGAGTGCAGTCCTATGTGGACATTCAGCTACTTTGTACAGGCCATTACATAGAAAACATGAGAATGAGGGCTTCTTACCTCCATTGGTTACCCTACTCTTTCTGGACTGGTGAGAGTTATAGCATTTGCTTTAACTCCCTCCAGTGTTATTACTTGAACTTGGGGCTCTCCCATTCTTAGGTTTGCCCGACGTGTCTGACTTTTCACCCTTGTGTCTTATTGATATGTTCTTCTCTTTATTGTTATGAGTGTAGTCAGTTAAGCGCTTAACTGCTGCTTGTGCTGTAGCCAAGTTAGTAACCCATTTCCTCTACAACTCATTCTTGGCATAGGACTTCAGTCCTTCTAGGAAATAGAATAACTTATCATCTTCAGCCATGCTCTTGATGTCTAACATTAATTTCGAGAACTTATGGACATACTTTCCAAGGTCATCACCCCGTTGAAGTTCCCTTAACTTCTTTTGGGCATTGTACTTAACATTCTCAAGGAAAAACTAAGTCTGTAACTCAGCCTTCAACTCAACCTATGTATTTACACGAGTGTTGCCATTTTGGATCTCTTTATACTTAGTACACCACCGTAGCTTGGCATTACCAGTTAAGTACTTTGTAGCCATAATGACCTTTGTTCTCTCATAATTTGTCCCCACACTGGCAAAATACTGCTTCATATCAAGTGGAAAGTTCTCCAACAACTTAGCATCCCTCACGCTAATGAATGCCTTAGGCTCAAGCATCTTTAGATATCTTGTATGAGTAGGAACATGTACAAAGGCAGGGACAAGAGCATTCCCTACAGCTTAAGTCAAAATAGTTACTTATAGCCTTAACTCCTCAAAAATCTTAGTTGAGGTACAAGTAATAACCTGTCTTCTCAAGTCTTCCACTTGAGTCTCTAATTGTAGTCTTGCTTCATCAGTCGTCACGTGTATTTCCTCTCTAAGTGTCTACACTATAACACTAAAATTCTCAACCATCTTGGTCATCTTAGCATTCATATTTTGATGATTGGCCTCAACTTCAACTACTCTTATCAATAGTATGACCAAATCATCCATCCGCTTAAATAATCCCTTGAGAATTTCCTCTAGGCTATCTAGCCTCTTGCTTACTTCCTTTTATTGTGTCATGATCATTCTTACCGAAATAACCTAAGCTTTGATACCAACTGTTATGGTTTAGGCCTTTCTCTAGTGCACAAATGAACCGTGCAGTGCTTATTGTCTTGTCTCTATAATAATAAGTAAGCTTAACTCACATGCAATGCTGGCCAACAATGGCTAAACTTGTAAGCAACATGACAAGAAAGAAAGCTAACAGAATATAAGGGACATATGCATGAAAAGAAAAATAAATAGTATACTTTTATTAATTTTGATAGTAATACAAGGTTACAATGTGTATGTAATAGTTGTTGTCGGTTGTGATCAACCAATGTATAAAAGAAGGCACTAACTAAAATGAAAAAAAGCTCTTCCTATGTTACAATATGTATAAAAGAACAGCCACTTGCTAGTATAAGTATATTGCAAAAAGGGACCCTGACATAAAGTGTCTTCATAATTGATTGAACCATGTGGTCGAGAACAATTGCGAATGCAAGATGTTGGCCAAGGGCCAGGAATGAGTTGTAAGTTTTTGCTTGTATATAGTCGTATACATAATTTTAAAAAAAATTATGTATACGACCATAAAGTGTATGTAATAGTTGTTGTTGGTTGTGATCAACCAATGTATAAAAGAAGGCACTAACTAAAATGAAAAAAAAGCTCTTCCTATGTTACAGTATGTATAAAAGAACAGCCCCTTGCTAGTATAAGTATATTGCAAAAAGGGACCCTGACATAAAGTGTCTTCATAATTGATTGAACCATGTGGTCAAGAACAATTGCGAATGCAAGATGTTGGCCAAGGGCCAAGAATGAGTTGTAATTTTTTGCTTGTATATAGTCGTATACATAATTTAAAAAAAAAATTATGAGTTTGGAGTAGAGGTGTATAAACAAACATTAGCTCCTGCTGTCTAACCTGTTAAAAAGGGTGATAGAGTCCATTTAAAAGGTGAGCCCAATGATTTCGGCCCATTTAACCCTCAAACAAAGTGGGTTAATCTAGGCTGGCCCGTTTAGCTCACTCATGTATTTAGCCTACGGTCTGGCCCAACCTATTTCAAAAATGGGTTAAGGATACTTTCTTTGACTAGTTTAAAGAGTGAACCAAATCAACTCGATTCATTTAACTTATGGGCTAAAATAAGCCAAGTCAAGTTGACCTGTTCAACTCACTTGAAAGGCCCATGGCCTTGCTTATATACTAAGAGATCTCAAATTCTAATATGAATTATGGAGAGATTGACATTGATTTCTTTGTTTAATATCTTCATTTTGGTCATTCTTTTTAAATTCTAGATAAGAATAATTTCCTAAGTTGTAGGGTTGTATGCTTGAGGGGTTTAAGTATATATATATATATATATATATATATATATATATATATATATATATAGAGAGAGAGAGAGAGAGAGAGAGAGAGAGAGAGAGAGAGAGAGAGAGAGAGAGAGAGAGAGAGAGAGAGAGAGAGAGAGAGAGAGAGAGAGATGGATAGATACTTGAAAGTTCACAATATCCACATTGGAGATTGACTCGAGAATATTGATAGCTAACAGTCAAGAAGGTCAAACAAAGGTTGAAATGAGGTTAGATTAGCTACAATAAAAATATAATTTGAATTTATTTGTAAAAAGTAACATTACCCATCTTTCTAATATTTGTAAGTTGAGAGTTTCTTATAATATATATTTTTATTATTTTTATATCTAATTTTATCCGTTAGTAAATTGGTGTATTCTTTGAGAAAAAGAAAAAGAAAAGAGAAAACCATATACTCTAAACTTAGAAAATTTGATTGGGTTGGGTCGGGTTAGATTAGTCGGCTCAAGTAATCCTTTTTCGATATTGTCAATGAAGGTCAAAAGGATGGTTAAGTTGGTTTTACGGCTACATCAAGTTGAACTGCGTTGGACTTTACTAACCAATCGGATTTGATGAGTATTGAATTGTATATAAGAATTAATTCTCAAAATTAACATCATCCATTTTTTTTTATTTCATCTCTCACCAAATTGCAATCCACTAATAGCGTAGTTGTCAAGCCTAAATTTTTTGGTTTTTTATTTCGATTTGATTTTCTATTTTTCGATTAATACGAAATCTTAACTCATTTAATATTAATCATCAACTAGAGAAATTGAGAAATTCTGATTCTTTTTCCTATTGAAATTTTTTTTAATTTGCCACTTAACCAAAGTTATTAAAAAAGGAGAAATTGCAATTAATTGAGTTGATTGACTACGATTTAGCCACCGGTCCTTGATTTCAAATTAATAAAAACAAGAGAGTTTCGAATTTGGGGGTTACCTAATAAATCCTAATGAGTACTACTATCACTTTTCCGAAATTAGGCTTTATTTTTTAAAATTATCTTTTTAAATATTTTTACAAAAAATAAAAAAAAATCTAAGTTTTTACAAATTTTACATTGCCTTAAAGGTGTCTACATATTTGCTAGTCGAGATCAAATATTCGTAGTTCTTTTAAAAAATTTTAATATGTTGAATTATTTTAATTTCTGAAAACCAACTGAGTTTATGTTTTAATCAATTTAGTTTATTTAAAGAAAATTCTAAAAGGATCCTAATTCTAAAGTATTTCGATTTATAAAAAAAAACTCTAAAATGTCCTATTTTTTTAAAAAGGTTTGTTATTAATTTTTATTTCTAAGAAATAATTTTTCCTAAATGAGAAATTAAAAAAAAAAATAATGCTAAAAAGAGTTCTTAAGCTAGGGTATAACCACTGAAAAAATCAAAATAAATGAATAAGAAAAATGTAGGTGAAAAAAATTTCCTAAATAATTCCTAAAAGACTTTAAACACTCTTTTATTAAAAAGTCCTTTTTAAAAATTTTTTAGTTACGAATAAATAACCAAAAAACTAAATAAAATAAAAAAATAAAGGAAAAAAAAACTGAACCTGAGGCAATAAGTAAAAATGGTCAATGGAGCTTGGATTCAGGTTAGGTCTAAATTGGGTCATGAATCGGATTTCTTTGTTGGTCATACTTGGTGTTGTGCGTACTGTTACAGTTGCAGAGGAACTTGGATTGGGGCTGTTTGGGCTCATTGATAGTGTGGTATCTGTATGTGTTCATGGTGGGTGTGCTGTGTCAGTGAAGACAATAGGTGAATGTGCTAATCTGTGTATGTGTTGTTGATCGGTATATAGGCTACTAGATGTAAGTGAATGTTGATGGACGTGTGAAGGTCGTGATGGGGGCTGTAGCTGAGGACCGCTATAGTGTGTGGGTAAGTGTGGGATGAGGAATTGTAGAGCGTGAACGTGTAAGTGGACTGTTGTGGTTTACATGTGGAAAGAATGGCCGTGTTACTGTAGTTTGGTGTATAGCTGTGTTGATCACAAGAGAAGGTGGCGTGGACAGTGTATGAAGGGATTTGTATGCATTTGGATTGCTACTGTGATGGACTATGTCAATGTGTAGTGCACGATGGTGTGAGTGAATAGAGATTATGATAAGTTGTGTAGGTTCGTGGAAGCCATGTTTTGCGTGAGGTCGTAGATGGAATAAATGCAGTAGATTAGAGAAGTACTACTGGATCTGTTGAAGTATCGGCGTAGTGACTGATTATGGAGAGTAGATCTATGTTGTGTTGGCTCGTGAAGCTTGGATGTAGACGTAGGGGATTACGTATGGCAAAGTGCAGTATGGGTATGTCAATTTGTCGGCTGCTACACTAGTATAGTGTTGATCGGCGATTACGTGGTCAGTAGATAGTAGAGTGGTGATTGGTGAAGTGGCATGGGGATCGTGGCTGTTTGTGGATGTAGCCATGAAGTGTGCCGCAATGTCCAAGGGAGGCTGTGGTGCTAGCATGGTAGAGTTGTTGTAGCGTACTTAACATGTTTTGCTGTAGACGTTTAGAGTTGCTGTTGCTAGCTTAGTCATTGGCCGTAGAGGGAAGAGAGGATAGGGATGATAAGTGTTTGGATTTTGTGTGTGGAGTTGTGAAGTGCTCAATCAGGTGTTGCATTGTGATTGGAAAGTGGTCTATGTTCCACAGTAGCATGCGAATGTATTGTAGGCAAGGGTTGTTATAGCTGTGACTGGGGATAGTTGTGCTATAACAAATTGCAATAGTGATGTGTGGTGGTTAAGTGAGTGTGTAATTGAATTCTTGATCTCGTGCCATGTGATCTCAATTTATAAAACTCAGAAAATAAATTTTTTAGATCATGTCAATTTTAATTCAATAAAGATCCAAAATAGATTCGAATATTTTATATTGACTTAAATCTAATTTGATAAAGATCTAAATTAGATTTGAATTGCACAAATTTTTACTACATTAGATTTAAATATAATTTTATTAGATTAAAAATATTTGATAAGATTTATAATTATATTTTTTAAAAAAGTATCCCATACGCTCAATTGATTTCCACAAATGGAAGAAAAAATACAAGGCACATGTGTTCCTAATGAGATTCGAACTTATGATCTCAAGTTAACCTAATGCCAATGCAAGTATTTATCCATTAGGTCATTAGCCTATGTATTGACATTTAATATAATTAAATTGTACTTGAGCTACGTAATCCTTTAAAATAAAGTTACTTGAAATGAATTAAAACTAAATCCATTGACCCTAAAACGTTTATTTTTTAAAAATCTATTTTCCTTAAAATCTTCACAATTTTTTTGTTTTTATATTTTTGCATTTTTATCATTTTTCAAAGAAAAAGAAATTCTTTCTCTTTTTGTTTTTTCTTTTTAAATTAGGACCCTTTAAAAAACAAAAATGAAGGGATAAAAATTAAGTGTTTATAGTTATCCTTCTTTGTGGTGAAGTTTAAGTAAAGCTTTGCCATAAAAACAAAAGAGACCATTTTTACCTTAGGGATAACTTTGTTTTAAGAAGCGTTACAACTAGTTAGTTATCCTAAGATTGGTCTGTTGGGGATTTGGTGACAAAAAATTCAAAAAGAACAATGGTGAGGGTAACGCCCCTGTGGGTTGGCAAGAACCCCAAAAGTACTAGAAGAATGGTAGCGCTCCATGAGTTGGTTAACCTAAGTGAATGGGTAAAGTGCTCATTGAACTAGCTAAGATCGTAAAAGATACTAAGGACTTGGTCATACCCTTATAAGTTGACTAACCAAGATGAAACGGGGGAAGTGCTCCTTGATATGATTAAGAGTTTAAAGAGATATTAAAGGCTTGGTTGTGCCTTTATGAGTTAACTAATCAAGATGAAATGAGCAAAGCGCTCCTTGAGTTGGCTAAAACCTTAAAGAGATATCGAAGACTTGGTTATGCCCCTATGAGCCGACTAACCAAGATGAAACGAGTGAAGCGCTCCTTAAGTTGGCTAAAACCCTAAAGAGATATTGAAGACTTAGTCACACCTCTATGAGTAGACTAATCTAGATGGAATGGGCAAAGTGCTCATTGAGCTGGTTAAGACCCTAAAGAGATATTGATATTCAAGACTTGGTCGTATTCCTATGAGTTGACTAACTAAGATGAGATGGGCAAAGTCCTTCTTGAGCTGACTAAAACCCTAAAGAGATATTGAGGACTTGGTCGTACCTCTATGAGTTGATTGTCACACCCCGAAGCGGCAGAGTCCTAATAGCCTCGCCGTGTAAACTATACTAAGATAGAAGTTGTCCTTACAACCGCTATCCTAGACCTGATCTACACAAGGCGTCCACGACTAACCCGCTTTGAAGTAAACAGTTATAATTTAAGTATATCATTTACACAAGAAAGTTAGAAAATTATATATATATATATATATATACACTAGAATTCAGTTATTACAATTAAAGTTTACAATATTTCTACGTAATATATTTCTAGTTATTACATTATTTAAAAATGAGAAATTCTAAAGTAAAAGCTTAAACCTTACAAATATATGTCTGTTCTTCAAATGTTTTTCCTCACTCCCCAGGATCCATTAGTTGCTAGCTTTAGGGTAGTTATATGCCACTTCTTAGCCAGCACCTGTACGATGTCTATAGGGATGTGAGTAACCACAGCTCAATAAGTTAGGATGGAGAACTTAAAACTATACCATAAACATAACAAGGTTATTAACCAACTTATTAAGTGCAATGCATGTTCAAGAAAATTCCATCGCACGACGTTATTCGGCCCATCGTGATATTAGAGAACTTGTGCCCGCTCTAATCTGGGTTGAGGAGTTGCCATTAATGCAACAGCTCATGACCAAACCTAGGCTTGTGTAATGGAGACCTCGCTCCTCCCGCGACTACCTTTAAACCATTGTTTTCACCCTCATCGCGACCTCCTCTCCTGTCACTTAGTTCAACTGAGGATGAAGAAGGGACCCATTGCAATCCTGCGCTATCCCTTTCGAAGAGGTCGGTATTTGGCTGGAGAGTCCTAAGTTCCCCTCATGAGTTGCCACGTAGATCCAATTATGATTAAAGGTCGTATATTTAATTAGGTCTAGTTTAAGGTGATCAATCATTTCATACAAATCATATAATACAAGCTAGAACAACAGACAAAATCATAGCATCACTCATAATCAAGCACATGTACACAACCAACTATCTAATAAGCACAACTAAGCATAATCTCAAGCCTCTAAAATACAGTAACGTATTAATCTCAACTTACTTAGACTCCTCGCTCACTCATTCGAGGTCCAACTTGCTCAAACTATCGCCGATCATCCCTATAACACAAACGTGGTTTTAGTTTTCTTATAACTATTATAGGTTTGTTTTATCTTATAGCGCTTATTGTTATATTTTGTTTAGGGTTTAATATGCCTAATTATCTAGGTCTTAAGTTTTTTTTACAATTATTTTAGGTTTGGGGTTAGGTTCGGGTTCGGTTTCCGCATCAATATCTAAATTAGGTTCTAGTTCAATTTTTGAGTATTGTTTTATACTCGAACCCTAAAAATTTGTTTCAACTCATAATGTGAAATTAATCACATTACTTCCCGATCTCCTAAATACCATCATTATCTCTAATTAGTATTTTATTCCACTCGGTACACTTAAATCTTTATTAGTGTATCGAATTTTTTCCTGATGTGAGAAATTTTTACATCTTTCATATAATTACATAAATTTAAGTTTTCTATCATTTTTATTATATATCCCTATTATTTATATAATATCAATTTTTACCTTAATATTTTCTATTTATTACAGTTCCAATAATTGTGTATTATGTACATAATACACATCTAATATTTTTATCACTCTAATTACTATCTCCCAACATTAATTATCATTTCAAAATGTCTAAATTCATCCTAAATCAGATTTTTCACCTAATTACCCTAACTTACAAAATTAACTTAAAATGTACTATTTTTTCATATTACTTATTTATTACATAATTAACCTAATAGTTACATCTAACACCCTAAATGCTACAAATATCATACTCCATCAGATTTCAACATCCTAAAACATATACTTATTTATTAAATCAGTAATTAACCATTTAATTACTTAATTAACCATTTAATTACTTAATTAACCTTCAATTATCCATTTTATGCCTCATTTTAGGGCCTAAAAATTATCTAAAATTAATTTTGAAAATGAGCTTCGTAGCATTGTTCTATATCATCTAATTAGTCTATAAAAAAATTTTGGGTTCAAAACTACACTCCTAAGGTCATTTATTTCTAATCTTAATCATGCTCGGTTTTGCATGATTTCTTAAGGATCATATATCACGGGATATATTTTCATCAAAATAATATTTTTTCTAAAAACTACATATAAAAATATTCCAGAATAAAAAGTTTCATAATCTTCTAAGAATATTTACTATTTTTACAAAATTACATAAAATCGGGCTGGAAATCGAACTCACTAATTTGGGTGGCTCCGGCCACCATCGATGGCCATGGATGTGTCGGCCCACCTGGGCGCTGCCACCATCGTGTGGTGGTGGTGGCTGTCCACGCCCAGCTGCTAGTCGGGTTTGGGTTTTCTTTTGTGGCCCTAACTGTACAATTTTCTTTTTTTTTTCCTTGGTTTTTCTCTTAAATTTTCGAAGCTCTCTATTTTTCTCACTCTCCAAACTACCCAAATGAGCTTTTGAAAAATTTGAGGTATTTATAGAGCTTTGTGGTAATTAATGTGCATTAAATTAGACAAGACATTGTCCAAATTCCTTAATTTTTAGCTTTTGTGTTATTCTAATTTAATTGGCTAATTTTTTTCTTATTTTCCCCAGCTTCCACAACCCAATTCTAGATCATTCCTTATTTTTCTATATTTTTCCTGATTTTTCCTTAATTAATTATGAATTTTATTTAATTATTTCTTATTATTTTAGTACATTTCGTGTATTTTAAGTAATTACGTGTATTTCTACATATATGTAAATTCATATATAGTACAAATAAATATTTCTAAATATTATTTAGGTCATTTTATGATTTTTAGTATACATATAATTTATCTCTAGCAATTTGTTAATTATCGAAATGTATTTTATGCATTTTTGATAAATAACGAGTTATATACTTAAAATTTGGAATTTTTATATTATTTTATTTTATTACTTATTTTCTTAAATTCGAACTTACGGGATCATTTTACTAATTTTTATAGCTTTACTTTATAACTTAGGCTTGATCGGGTTTTTCAACTGATTGAAACCTTAAATAGCTAGTTTTGGGGCTTATCCTAACTAATTAAGATGAGATAGGTGAAGTGCTCCTTGAACTAGCTAAGACCTTAAAGAGATGGTGAAGACTTGGTCGTACTCCTGTGAGCTGACTAACCAAGATGAGATGGATGAAGCGCTCCTTAAACTGGCTCAGACTCTAAAGAGATATTGAAGACTTGGTTGTGTCCTTAAGAGCTAACTAACCAAGATGAGATGGGTGAAGTGCTCCTTAAGTTGGCTAAGACCCTAAAAAGATATTAAAGACTTGGTCATGCCTTTATGAGCTAACTAACCAAGATGAGATAGGCAAAGTGCTCCTTGAGATGGTTAAGATCTTAAATGAGAACTTGGTCGTGCTCCTCTAAGCTGATTAACCTAGGTGAATGGGCAAAGTGCTCTTTGAGTTAGCTAAGACCTTAAATAAAAACCTGGTCATGCTCTTTTGAGTTGACTAACCTAGGTAAATGGGCAAAGCGTTCCTTGACTTGGCTAAGAACTTAAATAAAAACTTGGCCATGCTCCTCTAATTTAGTTGAATGGATAAAGCGCTCCTTGAGCTAGCTAAGACTCTAAAGAAAAACTTGGTCATGCTCCTCTAAGTTGACTAACCTAATGGGCAAACTACTTTTTGAGCTAGCTAAGACCCTAAAGGAAAACCTAGTCGTATTCCTTTGAGCTAACTAATTAAGATGAAATAGGTGAAATGTTCCTTGAGATGAATAAGACCATAAAGAAATATTGAGGACTTGGTCATGTCCCTATGAGCTGACTAACTAAGATTAAATGGGTGAAGTGCTCCTTGAGCTGGCTAAGACCTTAAAGAAATATTGAAGACTTGGTCGTATCCCTATGAGCTGACTAACCAAGATTAAATGGGAGAAGTGCTCCTTGAGATAGTAAAGACCCTAAGGAGATATTGAGGACTTAGTCGTGCCCTTATAAGCTGACTAACTAAGATGAGATGGGAGAAGTGCTCCTTGAGTTGGCTAAGACTCTAAAGAGATAACGAAGACTTAGTTGTACCCCTATGAGTTGACTAACCAAAATTATACAGGCGAACTGTTCCTTGAGCTGGCTAAGACCCTAAAGAGATATTAAGGACTTGGTTATATCCTTATGAGTTGACTAATCCATATTAAATGGGCGAAGCACTTCTTATGTTGGCAAAGACCCTAAAGAAACATTGAAGACTTGATCGTGCCCCTATGAGTTGACTAACTAAGATGAAACAGGCAAAGTGCTCCTTGAGCAAGCTAAGACTTTAGAGAGATATTAAAGACTTGGTTGTACCCTTATAAGTTAGCTATCAAGATTAGACAAAGGAAGTGCTCCTTGAGTTGGTTAAGATCTTAAAGAAATATTGAGGAATCAATGGTGCCTTTATGAATTGACTAACCAAGACGAAGCAGGCAAAGTGCTCCTTAAGTTGGCTAAGACCCTAAAGAGATATTGAAGACTCAATCGTGTCCCTATGACTTGATTAACTAAGATTAGATGGGCTAAGTGCTCCTTGAACTAGCTAAAACCTTAAATGAAAGCCTAGTCGTGCTCTTTTGAGTCGACTAACCAAGATTAAATGGGCAAAGCGCTCTTTGAGCTGACTAAGACCTTAAAGAGATATTAAGGACTTAGTCGTGCCCTTATGAGTTGACTAACCAAGATAAGATGGGCGAAACACTTCTTGAGCTAGTTAAGACCCTAAAGAGATATTGAGGACTTGATTGTGTCCCTATGAGCTGACTAACCAAAATGAGACGGGTAAAGTGTTTCTTGAGCTTGCTAAAACTCTAAAGAGATATTGAGGACTTGGTTATGCCCTTATGAGTTGACTAACTAAGATGATATGGGTGAAGTACTCTTTGAGCCGGCTGAAATCCTAAAGAGATATCAAGGACTTGGTCGTACCCATATGAGTTGACTAATAAAGATTAAATAGGTGAAGTGCTCCTTAAGCTGGCTAAAACCCTAAAGTGATATTAACTACTTGGTCATGCCCCTATGAGCTGACTAACTAAGATGTAATAGGCGAAGCTCCTTGAGCTGGCTAAAACTCTAAAGAAACATTGAGGACTTAGTTGTGCCCCTATGAGTTAACTAACAAAGATGAAATGGGCGAAGCACTCTTTGAGCTTGCTAAAACCTCAAAAAGAGATATTGAAGACTTGGTCGTACCCTTATGAGTTGATTAACCAAGATGAGATGAGTAAAGTGCTCTATGAGTTGGCTAAGACCCTAAAGAGATAATGAGAACTTGATTGTGCCCTTCTGAGTTGATTAACTAAGATGAGAAGAGTAAAGTGTTCATTAAGCTGGCTAAGAATCTAAAGATATTAAATGAAGGGTAGTACCTTGTGAGTTGGTTAACCCTGATGAAGATATGGATAGGGATAGTGCTCTATGAGTTGGTTGAAACCCTAAAAGTGAATACAGATAGGGACAGTGCTCTATGAGTTGGCTGGATCCTTAAGAAAATGGATAAAAGGTAAGCACCCTATCGGTTTGCTAAAACTTTATATGACAGTTGAAAAAGTAAAATTGGGGAACATAACCATTTCGAAAAAACTCTTGACTTGAGAAATTTATAAAAGAAGACATTAGTGAAAACCATTTATAACAAAAAAAGGCATTAGGGATAAGGTTCTTTCACAAAAAACTATACCAGGAAGAATGACTTAGAAGTAAATGACATGAATTCCAAAATTTAGCCACTCAAGCCGATATAGACTTGAAAATGGATGGAAAAACTTGTGATAAGCCTTTACTTTCTCTCTCTTATGTTTTTTTCTCTATCTCTCTTCTCTTTCTCTCTCTCTCTCTCTTTTTTTTTCTCTTGGAAGTCTACTAATAAATACAAATTCTTATTTAGGAAGCAAATGCTATAACCATCCCTTTTCTTGGTAACCATATGGGGCATCTCATATTTGTCTTAGTTTCTAGCCCTAATATTGAGCTTCTTGGTGGGACCTTATGATTTTAAATGTTCATTTCCTAAGAAAAAGGTAACTTATGATTAGTTTAGTTGAAGAGGACTTCTTTGTGCACTTTCGGTCTAGATTTCGCTCTTGACTACTATTTCAAAAATTATAGTCTAGTTTACAAGAGATATGCTCTAATAAATCTGTTAAGTCTTTTTAGGTTTAGTATTGTGAATTGAGCTTTTGGTTAAATAGTTTTAAAAGGGATTAATGAGAGGGCTTATTTTGAAAAAAAAAAAAATACTTTTATTATCCATCCTAGGAGTAAAAGTCAACAACCCTTAGGAAAAAGCTAGATGTGTGGTTGCCGCTGTTTCAAAAAAAAATTTTATTTTAGATAAATTATTCTTTAAGATTGGAAAAGCTTTGAGTAGGGAGGTATTGTGGGTGGAGAGGTCTTGTGTGATTCAAGATGGATGGGAAAGTTTTGTGCTTGTGATTTGGAGTACGATTTTAAAATGAATATGGGGTTATGTGTTTGTGGTTAGGAATGTGATTGAAGGCCTTGTGTTATTAGAGTAACTTAGGCTTCTAGGCTTTCTTTGGTTGGGGTCTTTCTTAAGCCTAATGTTTGGGTGTTTCCTGCCTTTTCTTTCTTTTGTTTTTTTCTCTCTGTTTTTTTTTTCTTTTTTCGATTCTTTCGTAATTTCTTACTTTTCTCTCCCTAAAAGTAATTATCTCTTTTATTGATCTTTGTCATTTGATAACTTCAGGCTCTAAATCCATGGGTTCCAAGTATATGGGCTTAGGTATGATATGTATGGTCTTGAGGAGTTTGGCTCTTCTTTAGAGGAAACAATTTATCGAAAACAAAAGTTGTCCTTAAATTGCTGTTATTAAGGTAAGCACAAACCAGTTTTAAGCCTTCTCTCCTAATCAATGACCCTAACCTTCGAGTTGCCTCATTATAGGGTGGTTTTTTATAAGGTTTACATTTAAAAATACTCCATATTGGTTCAATGGGATTAACAAAGGATAATTGTGTTTAAAATTTGAAAACGAATGCCTAACTTCATTTCGGTTTGTGTATCAAATTCAAAATGGACCTCCTTTAAGTAATAAGTCCAAAATATCCTCACCATGATGTCTTTCATCTCTCAAAGTGTTTAAGGGTTAGTGTGTGGGATTTAGTCTATCTCTTTTTATTCTAAACCTTTTAAAATGAGTTACCAATTCCTTACATAGGGATTGGTTGACCTTAGGGTGGAGATGAACCTTATTCCCTAATTCCTTGAAACATGCCCCGGTTGTGAAACAATAACTTTTACTCGATTTAAGTTTAAAATGAAATTTTAAAGACCAATCTACCCCATACCTTCCACATTCTTGCTTAAATTGCCCCAACTTATAAGGCTTAACGCCCCTTGGCTTTTATGTTTGATTTCAAACCTAATTATTCATAGTTAAATGGGCTAACCAAGTCATAACTATGAATTGCACTAACCCCCCCCCCCCCCCCCCCCTCCACCTTTTTTTTTATACCAGGGATTAAGCTTAGGATGATGTTTCATGGTCTCGTGTTTTGACTTGGTTCATGTTTGGACTTAATAGACTAGGGGTTTTGAGTTGGTTTGACTATCTTGATAGGTTAGGGGTTCATGTTTGGTTGGTTACCTTAATAAGCTATGTGGTTCATGCTTGGCCTGAGTCCTATAAGGATTTGTAACAATTAACAACTTTTGTTTTTCTTCTTTTCTTTTTTTCTTTTTGAAAGAGAGAGAGAACAAGTTAGAGCTTTTATGTTATAGAGACCAAATGATCAAATTATAAATGGGGAATTGCTTTCTTAGGATTCTATATACATGCTTATAGAATTTATTTGCCAATAGAATATCACTACTAAGGGTCTATTTACAGAAGATGAATTCTAAAGAATGAAGAATAAAAGACTAAATAGAGAAAATAACTAAATCTTATTTATTCTAAATGATAAAACCTGTTTATAAAGTGCTAATTTATCTAAAAAAATGAATATTCCCGATTGGTAGAATACTTAGCAAAATGACAACTACCTAAAATTATTTTACATGTTTAATTTTTTTTTTTGTTTTGTTGTTTTTTTTTATTTTTTTTATTTTGCAAGGGTTGAGCTTAGCTAATGTGGGTCTAAACAAAAAGTGACAGATTTGGGCTTCCATAGATTTACCAAAGCTCATACTATGATAATATTCATTGTGATCTTTTGTAGGGACAAGATGGGCCTAATCTTATTCTTAATAAATTCTTGCTTTTTTTAGCTAAAAAGTCAAAACCATATATGGAGTAATTTTTTAGGCCAATGAGGCGAGTAGACATTGATTTGTTCGAAAGCCCCTTGACTTAATCTAACCATATCTATCTAAAGAAAAATTACAATCAAAGTCTATCCTAAACTTTATATGGAATTATTATAGGTATTTATAGGGAAATATTACAACGAGACTATTTAGAAAAATACCAGGAAAATATAAGGGAATATAACTTCATAACTGCCCTTATCCGCTTAGGTTTGCCATATTATGGGTTCTCACAAATTTTTCAAAAAGGTTTTCATGAATGCAAAGGGTAGGTTCTCAATTTCTACGACCACTACGCTTTTTAAAGTAACATTTTTGTGGTTATATTTGAACTTGAGTAGAGTAACCTAATCGACTTCGGAAGGTGTTAGCTCTACAACGTCTGAAGTTTACATAATGGCCTTCCTCTTAAGGTCCTAAGACAGCCTAATTCCGACTATATCTACCACACATGTATAATGTAAAAAAATAAAGTAAAAATAAAAAAAAAACCCAAACGACTCTCCTAGATGAGCTGCAATAAACATGTTAGTACAAAATAAAACAAAATAAAAGAATGATTGACTCAAATGTCTTTTTTGAAAAATAATTCTAATTTCGGTAAATTCTAATGACTAGCCCTCTTGACGTCTCAAGTGGAGTTATCAAACTATTAAGCCTAAATTTTTTGGTTTTCTATTTCAATTTGATTTCTCATTTTCTAATTAATATTAAACCTTAACCTATTTAATATTAATTATCGACTAAAGAAATTGGAAAATTTCGGTTCTTTTTCCTATTGAAAATCTTTTGGAGTTGCTACCCAATCGGAATTGGGAAAAAAAGAAGAAATCGCAATCAATTGGATGGATTGATTATGATTTAACCACTGATCCTTAATTTTAAATTAATAAAAATTAGAGAGTTCCAAATTCGGGGGCTACTTATTAAACCCTAATGGGTAGTATTATCACATTTTCAAAATTAGGCTTTATTTTTGAAAATTATCTTTTTAAATATTTTTATGAAAAATAAAAGAAGACCTAAGTTTTTACAAATTTTACATCGCTCCGGAAGTACTTACATACCAACTAGTTGGGATCAGACGTTTGTAATTCTTTCCGAAAACTTTAATGTATTGGTTTATTTTAATTTCCAAAAACCAACTATGTTTACATTTTAATCAATTTAGTTTAATCAAAGAAAATTATAAAAGAACCCTAATTCTTAAGTATTTTCATTTATAAAAAAATCTCTAAAATGTCCTATTTTTTTTTATAAAAGGTTTGTTATTAATTTTTATTTCTAAAAAATAATTTTTCCTAAACGAGAAATTTTGTAAAAAAAAAAAAAACCTAGTGCTAAAAAGAGTTCCTAAGCTAAGGTATAACTACTAAACAAATCAAAATAAATAAATAAATAAAAAAAATTTAGGTGATAAAATTTCCTAAAGAATTCCTAAAAGACTCTAAACACTCTTTTATTAAAAAGTTATTTTTTAAAATTTATTTATTTATAAATAAATAAATAACAAACTAAAAAAAAAATAAAAACATATAAAGAAAAAAAAAAAAAACTAAACTTGAGCCAATAAGTAAATACAGTTAGTAGAGCCTGGATTCAGATCGGGTCTAAATTGGGTCGCAAATCAGATTTCTTTGTTGGTTGTGCTCAGTATCGTATGTGTTGTTACAGCTATGGAGGAACTTAGATAGGAGCTGTCTGTGCTCGTCAATAGTACGGTATCTGTGTGTGTTCAATAGTAGTAGGTGTATTGTGTTGGTGAAGATAGTAGGTGAATGTATTGATTGGTGTATGTGCTATTGATTAATATCTGGGTTATTAGATGAGAGTGAATGTTGATGGACGTATGAGGGTTGTGACAAGGGCTATGGCCGAGGACTATTGTTGTGTATAGGTGAGTGAGGGGAAGAAACTATAGAGCGTAAATGTAGAAGTGGACTATTGTGGTTTGCATGAGGAAAGAATGGCCATGTTGCTGAGGCTTGGTGTGTGGTTGTATTGATCACGAGAGATGGCAGCGTAGACAATGTATGAGGGAATTTGTATACATGTAGATTGCTGCTGCGATGGACTAAGTTAGTGTGTAGTTTACGATGGTGTGAGTGAGTAAAGATTATGACAGGCTGTGTGGGTTCATGGAAGTTATGTTGTACGTGAGGTCGTGGATGGAATAGCTATAGTTAGTCAAAGAAGTACTGCTAGATATGCGGAAGTGTTAGTATAGTAAGTGATTGTAGAGAATGGATCTATGCTGTGTTGGTTCGTCTAGACGTAAGGGATTATGTGTGGTGAAGTGCAGTATGGGCATACCAGTTGTGGGTTACTAATGTAGTATTGATCGACGATTGCACGGTCAGTAGACAGTAGAGTGGTGATCGGTAAAGTGGTATGGGGATTGTAATTGGTCATGGATGTGGCTGTGAAGTATGTTGTAGTGTTCGTAGGGGGCTATGGTGCTAGCGTGGTGGAGTTGTCGTAAAGAGCTCAATGTGTTCTATTGTGGACGTCTGAAGTTGCTATTACTAGCTTTGTCACTGGTCGTGGATGGAAGAGAGGATAGGGATGATCATTGTTTGGATTTTGTATGTAGAGTTGTGAGGTGACATCGTGATCAGAAAGTGGTCTATGTTCTATAGTAGTGTGCAAATGTGTTATAGGCAAGGGCTGTCACGGCCATGACTAGGGCTAGTTGTGCTGCAACAAATTATAGGGGTGATGCATGGTGGTTAAGCAAGTGTATAATTGAATTCAGATCTCGCACCATGTGATCTTAATTTATAAAACTTGTAAAACAAATCTTTTAGATCATGTCAATTCTAAATCAATAAAGATCCAAAATAGGTTTAAATATTTTAATTAACTCAAATCTAACTTGATAAAGATCTAAATTAGATTTGAATCGCACAAATTTTTATCACATTAGATTTAAATATAATTTTATTAAATTCAAAAGATTTGATGAGATTTATAATTAGATTAAAAAAAAAGAATCTCACACGCTAAATTGATCTCTACAAATAGAGAAAAAAATATAAGGTACATATGTGCCTGGTGAGATTTAAACTCATGACCTCAAGTTAATTCAATGCTAATGCTTAAGTACTTATCATTAGGTCGTTGGCTTGTGTCTCGATACTCAGTACAATTAAATTATATTTAAGCTATGTGACCCTTTAAAACAAAATTACTTAAAATAAACTAAAACTAAAACTAAATCTATTGACTCTAAAACGTTTTACTTTTTAAAAATCTATTTTCCTGAAAATCTTTATAATTTTTATTTTTTTTATTTTTTATCATTTTTCAAATTTTTTTCTTTTTGAATTAGGACCCTTTAAAAAAAATGGAGGGGCAAAAATTGGGTATCTATAGTGGTTGGTAGGCCCATTATAATATAAAAAACAAGACTATTTAATTTATGGTGGTTTATGAACAATTATTGCAATATCAATTAGCAGTTGCAATTTTATTAACAGAAAATACCTAAATAGCAAATTTATTCATGTTACATAAAATTTTTGAATATAAAAAAGAAATGTTGTAAAAAGTTTTCACTATTGTAGTGTTCCTAACACTTTTAAAATATGTGTTGAATTGCTTACAAGCTACTTGAGCTTAACTTAACTCTGATAAGAGTTGTAAGCGAGCTAAATTTAAGCTCAAAATAAAGATTATTTATTCAAATGTTACGTACTTGATTCTTATTTAGACTCTTGAGTTGGCTCATGTATTGTCTTGTTTATTTTGTTTAATGAGCATGCTTGTGAGCTAGCTTATGTACCGCCTTGTGTGTGTGTGTGTATGTATAATTACATAATTAACCTTTTTCAATATTCATTTATGAAGTTATAAGATTCAAGTTAGAGTAAGATAGTGCTTTGTGATACAAGTTTTTGTGGATTTTAAGTTTACGTAATTTACTTTAAGGTCATTTGTGATTTTGTAAACTTGTGTTATTAAATTTAAAAAAGAAAGAAAGCATGATATACTTATGCATGTTTTTGTAGATTTATTTTTTTAAAAAAAAATGCTTAAGCTTTCTAGCTTCATTTTGATCTTCAACACTAGTATGTTTAGGCTTGATAATGTAGATAAGCTTTACGCAAAGCTCAAGTTTCAATTAGATATATCATTGAGCTAGATTTTAAACTTATAATTTTTAGGTTTGGTAAGAACTTGGCATGGCTTGAGTTTGGATGATTTTTCCAGTACACCAAGTTTAAACCTTTAAAAGTGTTGCTTTGCTTGGCTTGATGTAGCTATGCTCTTTTATAGCCTTATCAATTACTTATTGGCATTTTAATTATGTTGAACATACTATAGTAGAAAAGTACATTTTGTGGCAGTTTTTTTATATTGCAATATTTAAAAGGAGTGTCGTTATACTAACTATTGCTATAATAAGAAAAATGTTGCTATAATAGGTACTTATTGAAAAGAAAAATTGTTAGTATAAACCAACAACTATAGTAATTGCTCATGAATCTAATATAACGGATACACGAAGATCATAAAGGCAAAGGAAGTTTCCTCAGAAACTACAAGACTTTGTATGATAGAGTGCTATTGAGTATTGATAAAAGTTAGAATTAAGAGCATACAAGATTTCACTTAGAGACTTAAACATACTTAGATATATAGAGAACATGTAGATAGTTAATAGATTAGAAGGAAGTTACAACAAAAAATGTTATAAAAGCCAAATGATAGAAAATAGAAAAGGCATTGAACCAAATTGAAATCTCTCAGTATAAGGAGTTTCTCTGACACTTGAAATTAGGTTTGGAAAGTTCATTCACAACCATTTCATCTTCAACCCATTGTTCTTCTTCCTCTTTCCATATTGTACCCTGCATTCATAGAAACAAGTAAACCATAGTTTAGTTCTCACGAGATATACATTTATATTACTATTAGAAGAAAGATCAGACTTTCAAGAACTCAAATATAGTATTTGTTTTCATCACTTTAATATTGATACTATGAAATAATAGACCTTAGATCTAGTTTGAAGAGAAAGAAGACTCTAGAAATGAGAGAGAGTGAGAGAGGCAAAGTGTCGTACCCATTGAGAGAGAAAAAGACTAACAAATCATTCTTGTTTAAGTATTCTTAGATATTTTTACAACACTATACGTAATCTTTGAGTAGGAGAATTGGTGGGCTTGAGCTATCCCTTAGACAGGTCTAACAGAATCATCACTTATTATAGTGACGTTCCATTTTTTCTTACTATCTATTTTTGTTTTTGATGTGGTTTAAATTCATCTGTTGAAGACAAAAAAGTTCTTGACATTTAATAAATTCAATATAAACTAAGTACATAGTGATAGGGTATATGACTTTTAAAGTGTCTTACTGTGTACATATAAGTTCTAAAATTCGAAAGTGATTTTTATTTCAAAATTTAAATTATGATCATTCACTTATCCCACTATTAAATTTTTATAAGAGATAGAGGATTTGATTATTTAATAATCACACGAAAATTGTCCATTATCACTTAATATATACGAGACACGTAACTTCTACAAGTATGAGATCAATCATTGGTGCTAATGTAAGGTATCTGTAGAAGAACAATAGAGACCCTAAAATCAAGAAAACAAACAAGGTGCAAAGAAAACAACGTATAAGGCTTGTAATGTGACCACTGCTTCCGTTATATACATATATGATATATCAAAATAAAATACAAATACGGACAAATTTTTTACTGTCATGATGCTTCAAGTCTCTGGAAAATATATGTACTTCATTTGTATGTATTTTGGAGTATCCGCATAGATAGACTTGGGTAAAAACTAGTTTCGAACTATAAACCGTATCGGAACCGGCCTATTTCTAAAGTAGGTAAGCCAAACTACCCTAGCGAACTATTAAGCTTTAAGGACTTAGGCGATTCAAGATGGCGAAACTGCTCGAACCGATAGGTAACGAACTACCAAGCCAACCTATCATTGAATTGGTGGGTCAGCCTGGTCAGTTTAGCCCGTTAAACAAAAAAAAAAAAAAAGAAAGAGAAAGAGAAAAGAGAGATCATTAAGTTGGGAAAAATAATTTGATAATATTTATTAAATTATTTTATGTCAAAACTATTTTATTTACGATGGTGAATGAAAATTTTTTTAATAATAATAATATCAAACTAATATTAGATAACTAATCATAAGTTAATTATGTGTTAAGGATAAATAGAATATTTAATTTTAGTTAATGTAAGTCTTTTTTGTAAAACTTATCAAATTTTAAGGACTTAAATATGAGAAAAAAATAAAAAAGTCGAAATCGCATTAAGTCTGAAATTAATAAAAAATTTATTAATTGTTAATGAACTAATATACTTAAAAAAAAGAGAGAAATGAGATCACATTATTAGAAATTATTAATGTATTAAAAAAGAAATTAATAAAAATTTTAAATATTAAAAAAAAAAATTTAAGGGCTTCAATTGATCCTTAAACCGCCGGACCTATTGAACCGGCTTAGAACCACCAACTCATGGGCCGGTTACTATTTACTATATCATCTACCCATGAACCGGCGGTTCCAAACTGGTTCCGAGCTATGCCCTGGTTTACGTGTAGATGTGACTAGTCTTCTTGTTGACTCATCTTCATTTTATTTTAGCAACATCTGTTATGAAGGTTTTATCAGATTGACTGTAAATTATATATGATAGGGTGAGTAGTGCTTCACATCCAACCTATGTGCTTGGTATAGCATTTCGTATAGATTTTTAAATATTGGAAGGGGCTCCTGTTTTATAACATTTAACAATACCTTGAAACCTTTATCTTATAGAATCTTATGCAACTTACAGAAATTTTATTACATATTTGAAATTTGCTATTTTTTTGTAAGTTTCCTTGCAACGACTTAATTTTTCTTTGTATATATACTTAGTAAATTCATCAATTCGATAATTGTTAACATTGCAATCACATATTTCTCATATGAAGGCATCCTCATGAACCTAACAGTATTACTCTAACCAAATTATTACAAAATGCTATCATAAAATTATAATCAATCATAAGGTCTAAGTTTACTTGTTTAAAATAAATAACAATATTAAATCTATTAAATACTTTTACTAATACAAGACCATCTAATGAAAAACATAATATAACAAAATAAACCAAACTTAAAACAATATTGACTAGTGCATGATATTTTTCTTTTTCTTTTTCTTTTTCTTTTTTTTTTCCAAGCAAATTTGCTTGGGCCTTGAGTATATTAATTAAGAATATCTAATAGGGTAGGTGCAGGTTACCCTAGAGTCTGTATATTGTATACCTTTCTTTATAGTATAGGATATAACGTTGGTAATAATATGAGGGCTATACTTTGATACCTATCTATAAGAGCATGTCTTAAAAAATTGGTAGTGAAACTTGTTCTGTGGCTTTTAATATTCATTCAAAACTTCTACAATCACATGCAATAGAGCAAGTTCTAAGTTCTAGTAGGATTTCGTGCTTACTTTTGTAATATATATGTGTGTATATGTAGGCATGTGTGCATTTGTGTGCGGAGCAAAATGTTAATAGATAGTATGGGATATTAGTTAAAATGCCAAATAGAAAAAATTGCATTTCCATAAATTAATCTTTTTATAAAATGGGTAATTTAGTATTAGAAAGTGTAAGAAGTTTTCTTTAAGGCTTAAATTGAATCGAATCGAACTATATTTGAGATAGTTCATATATGTATATATAGTATATACATAGGGGCTAAACTGAACCAAACTGTATTTAAAATAGGTTCATATATGTATATACATAGTTCGGTTCTATTCATTTTAGGGGCTAAACTGAACCATATTTGAGATGGTTCGGTTAAAACTCTTAATGAACTAAATTGCTTTTAACGGTTAAGGATCTTGAATTAGATTCTTCAAATGCAGTTTGGCTTGGTTCAATTAGGTTCAAACAGCTTTTCAAAAGCATTTTTTTTTTATAATAAATGCAATTGGAGCTTTTAACCAATGTTGATGTCTAAATTGAGAAACATTAAGTAATAATTAAACCACATAACATTATATCATGCAACATTTCATTTTTAAATGATAATAATGGTGCATGAATCTACGACAGAAGAGAGACAATCGTAAGCCCCGCAATCAGCTATTTGGAGTTTGCTTCATAGAATTTAAGGCAATCGAGCAAATTACTCAATTTAACCCAAATTTTAAGATAAAACTAGGATTGGTTTGAATTTAGAAAAATAAGTAATAAAATGATTAATTAATATGCTAAAATAATGTTAATTAATTAAATAAAATGCATGAATAATTAGATAAAAATTAAGAAAAATTAGGAAAAATGAGGAAATTTCTAGAAAGTGGTCATGGTAGCATGGAAATGGGAGAAATAAAATTGACCAATCAAAATTTAATAAATAGAAAGTGAAAAAGGATAAGATAAGGTAATTGTCTAATTAATTTAATGCACTAAATTGTCCTAACACCACTATAAATGCACAAAAAAATTTCAGAAGCTCATTTGGGCAGTTAGAAGAGTAGAAAAAATAGAGAGGGTCGAAATAAGAGAGTTAAGGTTTAGGTTTCAAAAATTATAAAAAAAATTTGTACAATTAGGACCTTAGAGGAGATCCTCAACCTAATGATCGCCTAGGAGTGGATGGCCACCACCACTACATGATGGTGGTAGCGCCTGGACTGACTGACAAGGCCATAGTGGCTGAAGGTGGCTAAAGCAATTAACGCTTATGAGTCCAATTTCTCTTCTGATTTTAGTTGTTTTATTAAAAATATTATATAGTTCTAGAAAACTATGAAATTTTGGTATTTTGAGGTTTTTAAGTATGTAGAATTAAGGAAAAATTTTAGTTTGATTATTTTGTATCTAGAATTATACTATTCTTAAAAAACCGTGCAAACTCAAGCTTTGTTCAAATTAGAAATAAGTGACCTTAAGAGGGTAATTTTGAGTTCAAAATTTTTGTGTAGGCTAGTTAAAACATTTTAAATAGTGTTATGAAGCCTTTTTTCAAAAATTAATTTTAAAAATTTTTACATAATTGTTAGAACTTAAAGTGATGCATAAAATGAATAATTTGGGTTTAATTAAGTTATTAAATGAGTAATTACTAATTTAGTGAGTAATTATATGTTTAAGGATATCGAAATTTGATGAAGTATGATATTTGTGGCATTTAAGGTGTTAGATGTAATTATTAAGGTATCATGTAGTATATATGTAATAGGTAAAAATGATATATTTTTAATTAATTTTATAAATTAGAGGAATTAGGTGTAAAATATGATTTGGGATGAATTTAGATATTTTAAGTTGTTGATTGAAGTCGAGAGATGATATTTGAAGTGATGAGGATATTAGATGTGTGTATTATGTACAAATAAGTAATAATATATAATATGTAAAATAGGAAATATAATAAATAGAAAACATTATAATAAAAATTGATAATATAACAATAATAAAACTATATAATAAATCTGGTAGGAAACTTAAATTAGAGTAATTATATAAAAAATATAAATTTTTCTCATATTGGAAATAAATTCGGTAGTTAAATCAAGATTAGGATATACTGCATAACTAGAACATTTGTTAAGAATTAAAAATGATATTTATGATACTTGAAAATAGTGTGATTAATTTCACATTATGAGTTAGAATGATTTTCTAGGGTTTACGTATAAAATCTATAATCGAATGCTGAGTTAAAAATCTAATTTAGAAACCAAATAAGAAACTGAATTAAAACTTAGCATGAAATTAGGAATCGTTGTAAAAGACTTAAAAACCTGAATAAATGGGTTTATGTAACCCTAAACAAAAGATAACAATAAGTACTGTAAAATAAAACCAATATCTAGCAGTTATGTAAAAAACTGAAACAATATTTGTATTATGGGGATTTTTGGCGATGGTCAGTGCGAGTTGCACCTCGAGTAAGTAAGCAAAGGGTCTAGGTAAGTTGTGATTAATATGTTACTGTATTTCGGAATATTAATTTGTAGTACTTAGAGGCTTGAAATTGTATTAGATTGTTTTTTTTAGATAGTTGGTTATGCGCAAGTACTTATTCTGAGTTACTGATATGATTATTGAGTTGTTGCTTTGGCTTGTATTTATATGATTTGTTTAAAATGATCGAACACCTTAAATTGGATTTAACTGAATGTTTGACTTATAAATTTAAATTAGACTTGTATAGCAATCTATTAAGGGAATATTAGGATTTTTCAGCCAAATACCAACTCTTTCGAAAGGAATAGTGTTAGATGGCATAATTAGTCCCTTCTTCATTTTTGGTCAAATTAAGTGACAAGTGAGAAGGTTGCAGTAAAGGTAAAGTCAATGATTCAACGATAGTCATAGGAGGAGCAGTGTCTTCATTGCATAAGCTTGAGTTTGGTCGTGAGCTGTTGCATTAATGGAAACTCCTTAATTAGGATTAAAGCAGGTACAATTTCTCTAATATTATGATGGGTAGGATAACATTGTGTGGTGGCATTTGTTTTAATATGCATTGCACCTAATAATTTGGTTGATAACTCCGTTTGTGTTTGTTATATGGTTTTGAGTCTCCATCCCAACTTACTAAACTGTGGTTGCCAACAACTCTATAAATGTTATTGCAAGTACTAGCGAGAACGTGACCCATAATTACTCTAAAACTAGCAATTGTTGGATCTTGGGGGAGTGAGGATATAAACTGATGATCGGATATACTTTCTGGTTTAGATTTATCCTTTAAGCTCTTAGCATTAATTTACGAATTACTTAAGTAAATTATGTTAGGTCGTTAAATCTTTTAAATATATTCCGATTAGTTTAATATAAGTATGTATTTTTATCAAGTTCATAAGTGAATAACATAATTAATTTATAAACTATTTACTTTAAAATGAGTTAGGTATGAACGTTTTGTGTAAATCAAGTCTAAGATGGAGGCTGTATGGTCAATTTCTATTTTAGAATGGTTTGTATGGCGGAATTGTTACGACTCTATCGTTTCGAGGTATGACAACAACTGTAAAAGAAAACGGGTGGATTGTAAAGACTGAGTGTAAAAAGAGAAATGGCAAATAAAGAACATATTAATTAGATTGGACTAAAATGTCAATAGGGTTTAGGACTAAGAAATATTGCCTATTTTTTTAACTTTTAATAAGAAGCGGTTTGAGTTTAAGTAGTTTGATTCGAATCAACTCTTAAACCGAACTGTGAATTAATTGGACGCTCTTCAAATTAAATCATGAACTAAATCAAAACATAAAAAAATTACATTTTGCGGTTTAACTTGGTTCTGGATGTGATTTAGTTTGACACAATGAAAAGCCATAAATGAAAGATTTGAATTTAAAACTAGAATTTAAACAAATCCTTCACCTCTAGGGAATTCCTTTTTTAAGTTACTCTACAAAAACTAGTCAATGAAGTGTGTAATTTAGTGGAAGGGATGTACAAAGTTTCTTTTGTAAGGCTCAAGACATCAATTAACATATCTCACACGCACTCATATATATATTTTCAGATCTCAAAACTGGAAAGTATAAACAAACCCTTCATCTCATAATGAAAAGCTTTTTATTCTAACTGGACGACTAAGTTAATAGTCAAGCTATGCACATGGTAGTGGTTGATTGAAAATGAATAAAAGACCTCTGATACAGTGTTCCTAGCATATGTGCATCTAGCTCTCTCTAGGTCTTCCATCCCTGCCTGAATCACATGAAACGACAAGTTTTAAGGTTGACTTTTGTCGATTTTGTTTTGCCGAATCATGTGAAATAAGTAATATGTCTGATCGGAGTGGCCTTTTGGCTCCTATAAATAATTAAGATCGACCTATGACGATGTTTGAGAGGATAATATGCCCAATTACCAAAAGACAAGAAAATCACATATTTCTCATTAAAATTTTTTAAAAAATTAAAAAATTAAAAATTATATAAAAAACTATTATCAATATACTAATATTATATTGCATTTTGAAGACATAAAATTAGTATTTATATATATCACATTTTAAAAATACGATAATTTTAAAAGTGTATTTAAATTTATATTGTATTTTTTAAGATATAATATTATTTTTTTTTACCTATGTTATATCGCATCATTTTTGTAATATTTTTTTATACAACTTGTAATTATCTATTTTTTTTTTTAAATATTGGTATACATGTATTGTATACCAAAAAAAGATAGATGGATAGTATTGTAAATGTTTCCTTTTACTATTTTTTAAGATTATAGTTAGGCATGTTAGTTTCTATTTATGGGGATAATCATAAATGGATGGACGAATATTCGCCTTTAAATAAAAGATGTGTACTGTTATATTACATGTACTCGGAGAACATATGTATTTATTTAGGTTTGAATAGAGGATAAACGTTAGAATATACTATATAATATATAAAGAAGAAGAAGTATGTTTATGTGCAAGTGTAGTTAGTTAGATAGCTTACTTATAACAAAGTTGATGCTTATTATAGGATTTAATCACAATCCAAGACGTCACAGTTTTTCAACAAAGTAAGATTCTATTCTCCGCTTTCCTGACAATTGTAGTATTTTATACTAGTTGGAAGGGGTTAAAAAAACATAAAGCATATGTAAGATTTATCCTTAATTATGAATCAAACATAAGTCTTCTCTAACCTTTTCTATTATGATTAGCTCTTTCATTATATCTCTTGACTATCTAAAATAAATGCGAGAGGAGAGAGCTGGAACACACTAATTTAAATGAAATGACAATAACACTCCTCTCTTGCGTCAACTCTTTTACATTTCTAGAAAAAGAGGAGTAGATAATTACTAGCGTCTGGCAGTGTAAAATAAATAATGTTAACATTTATATTGAATAAAATCCCACCAACAGCCCCAAAATAAAAACAAAAGATTCTACCAACCAAACAGACTGATTAATCAATTTTTTTTGGGTCGGAGTATCTCGGTGAACTGCCCGCTTTACCTAGAAAATATATAGCAAAAAATTTAAAATATTACTTAAAATAAGGATGTCCAATATTAATAATAGGTGCCATCTACATTCAATTGGGCCAAGAATATTTTATAAAGTGAGAAAGCAATTCTTTTATCTTTCAGAGAAGATCAGGAAAGACATGAAAATTCAGGAATGCCTGCGTATTGTAATCCGAAGAATATGCGTACCCTATCCTGTTTCACGTGCATCAACCCGGTATATTCAACTGGTATTATGATTTAAGTCCAGGTTGACCTAAATGATCATCCAGTGAAGACTTGCAACACCAAAAAATATAAATACAAGGAACTCCTTTATTTATATCCAATAGACGATATCTATTGGCTAGCTCAATAATTTGCGGAGTTAATTCATCTCTAAAGGACCAATATGCTTCTTGAGCAAAGTTTAACTCGTGGAATAGTACTTCAAACCGAGCTTATATATATAATTCACCCAGTAGTTCTTACTTCTCAGCAATTTCAATGGAGCTACCACTAGGACCTCCTCCAAGCCAGTAAGTTAGATTCGAGATAATATAGATTGAACTTTATCACTATCTCCACTCAAAATTTCAAAACTCGATCAACTTTATAAAACAAAATCAACTTTAAAATTTTATGTGTGAGCTCAATCTCAAAGTGGCACCCAACAAACTTGAGGTTGACTATTTTAAGTTCACCCATACTTGATTTACCTTAAAAATTTTTAAATAAATTAATAAAAATATCCAAATTAATCTTAAACCTGACTAATGTTTGAATTTGGTTTGAGCTCGATTAAGCTTACCAACTAATCGAGATAAATATCATATATATCTTAAGCTCGATTCAATCGCTCTGAAATCAAATTCAAATAAATATTGAATTGAACTCTAATGGCTTGTCATTAAGTTTAGCTCATTTATACTCTTCCTTGCAATGTGGCTTATGCAATAAAAACAACCTACCCTTTGATATAAGAAATCGTTACTCTTTTTAATCACACAGGAAGGAGAATATCTCATCGAAGAAGCATAAAATTCTAGGTATCTAGGCCTTGTATTTATTGAAATCCTTGTCATGTCTCCACTCTAATCCAGAAAGTCTTGAAGAAACTTAACTAACCGGCACAATAAATCCAAGATGACTTATTTCTACCTAAGAGAAAAACTACCTAATGTGGGCAGTATGACATGCATGATTGCTGTATTAGCTTTTGTATGTGTCTTGCCAATTGGTAGAGAGGGAATCCCCCACATGGAGAAGCACATGGGATTTGATTGGAATAGATCACTAAGATAGCAACTTGCAGATATTTCGATTTCTAGCACTTCATGTTCACGTGATAGTTGTGTGAATTTTGGGGAAAAAGAGAAACATCTAATGCAATGCTCATATTACCGGGGGTGAAAAAAAAAAAATCAGAAACATCTAGGGAAGACTAGTAGCCGCGACCCAGCATTTATTTAAGGCAAAAAAAAAAAAAAAAAAGAAGGGAAAGGATTTACCTTTTCCAAGATTGATTACAAAATTTATAAAAATAAAATAAATAAAAGCACCACAAGAAGCGACTAACAATTTTTTTAGTCAATATTTAAACAATTGTCTAGGGTAGCGAATAATATTTTCTTGAGAAGAATTTCATATTTTGATGTACTTTAAAAAAGAAAATGTAAATAATTCGTAAGCCCCCTTAAAAAAAATAAAAAAAAAGCGTCTGACCCTCCAAAATTTGTTAAAGGCTCCTATTAGTTCCCACAGGATACTGTCGTCATAATAACCCTGCAATGGCTAATCTCGGAGATGGAGGATTCTTTATTTCTCTTTTCTTTTTTCAAGGTGTAAATTTTACGCGCACAAAAATATTTTTATAAAATTTTTATGTGTGGCTTCATATTGAGTTATAAGGTGTATATGTATATTGGAAATACTAATCATGGTATCCACAGTTATATTTTCATAATTTGTGTACCATATGTTTGTAGTTTGAGCCTGCTTCTGAGGCCTCAGCGTTTATATTATATTTGGACACTATTCATCGTGTTCAAACAATTTCTTATTTTATTTTCAATTTTAGTCATATTTGTGTTGTTAATCCATTTCCGTATTGTGTACTATTTTATAAGTCATGCTGTAACTTAAAATATGGGAATCTTATAAATACTCATCTTATTACTAAGATCCATTTCCGTATTTGTCTACTAGTATTTTGAATATTTTGTCATCTCTAATTTTGCAGAACTTTACAACTCCAAAGCCATATTGCTAAATACTCCCAAAACAACAACAATTTGCGTTCTTGTAGTCTGGTATAGAGTTTAATGTGTTCTTCGAAGATAAAAGTAAAACTATAGTCTAACGTTTGATAATAAATTTGGACTTTGACCAATAATCCAAAAGATATGTAAGATTTTGGGCTTCAAGCAAGCGCAACAAAGTTAGCTTGTTAGACTAGCGACACGGCCTAGGAGTTCTATTGATAATCGAGAGCTCCTCTTCATTTGATATAATTTCAGATATCAGATAAATATTTATGATGTTAAGTTACTACTCTTAGAGATCAAGCAATATCAAATGAACAACAAACTACTTCTACTACTTAAAAAAAAACTGAGGTTCATATTTTAAACTCCCTCAACAGTCACTTGTACATTTAAGCCCCCAAGAATATTTATTCCTCCTTAAGAAAATTACAACGAAGAGGATCAATATTTAGAAATAAGTTCAAAGAAGAGATTAATATTTTACAAAGTGAATTAAATAAGGAATTAATAGCAGTCAATCTATAAAATTATTTGAACAATTTTATAAAATATCGATAATTTATTTAAATATTTCAAAATAATGACCTATTATTTGAATCACTTCGTGAAATATTGATTCCTTATCTCAAATATTCGAAACATTGATCCCTTATTTGAATTTATCCTTAAACATTAATCTCCTTCATTGTAATTCTCCCATTCCTCCTTCCTACCTCTCTCCCTAAGTTATCCATCCACATATAATCTTTACATCTTTCTCTAATGTTATGTGAAGCATGAGACTCATGTCACTAAATTTTCTGATATACACTTACTACTTTATTTACTCTATTTCAAGGCACCTCATTGCTTTAAGAAAAGAAAAAGGTCTTAAATGTCTAGCCAAATAATCAACATAAGAGATAGCTCACTGGGCAACTAGATCCCTACATATATAAATGTAAATATATATGTTTGTATACATATTAAAGTGAACCAATGTTTAGACATTATACATACAATCAAATTTTGGCAATACACCATATTGTAATAATTGCGGTTTTTATTTGGAGCCAAACTATATACTAGAAATCATGGAGGAAATGTTCCTCTAAGACAGAATTGTAATAACTAATAGGGTCCATTAATGGGGTGCTTAGTGCCTTTGGATCACCCATCCAAGGCCTAAAAAAGAAAATATTTGCGCTTTACAATAACTAAGTTACAAGAGCAAGTGATGAATGAAAAGGCAAAAGGATTTTTGTATATTTGGCTTACATTTTCTTAGTAAAATGATAAGCTCGAGCAAGTTTAATAACCGTATTCTTTTCCCTTTCTTTACCATTGTCCATACTCTTTACGCAAAAGCTTTTGATTCCACATACTATTGATTTGTTTTGGTCTTTCTATTCAATAGGTTTAAGTTAAGCACTCTACTTAATTAAGTAGCTCTAGCCATAGTTTAGGTCTAATTCAAAGCAACACTATTTTCGTGTTCTATAATTTTAGGAACCATTCTAGAATCTACAGTTTCATCATATAAACTTAAAAAAAAAAAAATTACAAACTCTGAATTGGTTGGTATTGGTTCAAGAAGCAACAATCGGTCTAACAATGTGAATCTGGGAGCCATCTTGGGATAGTAAGTTAATCCTAGAAATTTAGGATTAGGAAAATCTAGTTCAATGCATAAGTAGTCCAAGTTGGAATTTCCGTTAAAAAAAAATGCTTTATTACCTATATTAACTAGAAGTGGTTCATCTTATCTTTTTTCATCTTTTAATAGTGCTTCAATAGCTACAATTCAAATAACCTATCGAATATGGCCCAATTACTTGATTTAAGATTGTTCAATTGATGTAATATTGTTCTTTTTTTCTTGGTTAAAGATCTACGATCGCTCAATATTTGTAAAACTTGGCATAAATTGGAATTAGCGTTTTTGGTTGGGTTTGATCGATCAATGTTGTGTTCAGGTTAACCAAATAAGTGGTTGAGTTGTCAAAAAAATAAAAAAAAAATGGAATCTCAACATGATTAAGCAAAGTGCATGCTAAATCAACCGTTTTCCTTAATTGGTTGGTCTTATGCAGTTTCCTCTCCTATCTACGTATTCCCAATTTTGTGATATCTTGTTTGCTAAACAAGTTATATATCTTGAGAATCTTGTGGAATTTTGTTTGTAACTTTGTGAGTGTAAGAATTGGCATTCTTCCTTTGCCCGTGTATATATATGTCATGCCCCAAATGAGGTTTTCCATGTTAACCGTCTCTATCTCTTCTTCCTTTACCTCTAAATATTTACTTGTGTTTTTAATGTATTGATCTTGGTATATTTCATCCATTGCGGATCCTAACAAGGCCACTACCTTTCGTGTTCCTTTTTTATTCAAGAAGCGATATAATTATGACATGAGGAAGAAAGAACTTTATGAAGGTGAATTTGGAGCGGAGCGGATAAACAATGAGGGGACAAACGCTGTCATCTCTTTTGAGAAAGATATCATGGCTTTTGAATAGTTTATATGCTCTTTCCATTGATGGAATCGTGCATATAAACGATATATCTCAATCTCTCACTTGAAGCTCCATCACGATGGAGGGTCCTCTTTCCCCCACCCCCCCACCTAAACCTAACAGAATCCAATAAGATAATTTCTATTTATTTGCGTTCATCTTGTACGTGTACATCAATATGATGTCCAAGGGACGTCATGACCGATTTTAGTTTATTTTCCATAAAGAAATTACTGCGCATTCTCACTTTTTTTTTTTTTTTTTTTACTTTTATAAATCGATTCAAACTTTTTGACGATGCTTTGGCATGGAAACAGCAGCATTTCTTTCTCATTCATCAAAATGGTCCCCAGAAACAATGTTGATGGCTCTCTTTCTGCAGGTTCTTGAATTTGTGAAGCACTAACCGAGTTTACCGGTTCAAGTGAATTCTCTAAGTGCATTAATTTTACATATGATTTTCCAAGCATACAAACAGAAAACATATATGTCTATATGTATGTGTAAATGTTTGAGTATATGTGGATGCGTTTATATTTTATCCCAAGGGCAAGGAGTTTTCAACTAGAACTGTTGATTTCCAACATGACATAATAACATGAGCACAAAACAGGATTGTAGAGATCAACACAAATAATATATATCGCATTACACGACAGAGATGATTATGGTCAAATTAACGGTACAAACAATTTATTTGCGATTTTTATTCAATTTGATTGTTGACACATATTTGATATATCCGTTAATACGAACTCTGTTGGTAGCTAATTGTTAGCATTACTTGGTGAAAGGAACTTAACTAAAGCAGTAAAGACAATTCTCTTGTAGTTGTAATTTCAGTGGATACGTCTGTTTAGCGACCATTGTGTCTACTGGAATGAAGCAGATTTAGTTATGAAAAAAGGATTAGTGAAACTGAAAAAGGATAAAACCTCGTAGATATATTCTTGGATTGGATTGGATTGGAGGGCTTACTAGTTTCGTGTCTTATCGGTTATCATCATTTATTGCATCGAGCAATACTTTAAGAGGACTTCAAATTTAGCTCCTTAAAATCTTATGTTGCATCATAATATAATGTGTTACTACAATAACTAAGAATAACAGTATACGAAAAAAAAAAAAGAAAAAAACTAAAAACTTAGTTAAAAATTTATATTTATAAGAGAAGATATGAAAATTTTTGCTCATTGGAATCGTGCATTGAATAATACCATGGAAGGGACCAATAATGGCCACGTCCAAATCATATTGCTGGCTGATGATGGAAGAATTTATTTTTAGCTTTCAAAAGGTACTGCTGACCTACTCGCACGGATTAACACTGCTAGAGATGGCCAAAGCTGACATGCATTATCACAAGTCATTTATGTATTGTATGCTCTCGAATCTTCATTCTTGTCTCTCCAATGAAAATATGCTTATAGATAGGCAATTTAACCAAATAAAAAAAATGAAAAAGGAAAAAAAAAAAAGGAATGAAAAGGAGGTTAATCCAACAAGAAAATAAAATATGAAAATGATTGTATGGAAATGAATCCATTTAAGAATTTATAAGGAATTATTAAGTAGATGATATAGATACCCCTGAATATATAACAAAAATATATTATTTTTATATATTTTGATAATTATATTTACCTCCTCTTTTTAACAATGAATAATACTAATGATATAAATTCTTATCATTGAAAGAATCATAAGATTTGTGGATATGGCATCTCAAGATAAAACTTAAGAATATCTTATTATTTAAAATCATTTTCTGAATCTAAAAGGAACGCACATCTTGTAACTTCACTTCAATTCATTCGGATTGCATTCAATCGATTGGGCGACTTGTTAGTTTATTTCGATGATTTATTAATTAAAAAAATTGGAAATATGTATATAAAGAACAATGGAGAGTACCGATAATGCAATTCCTTAAAAAATTTGGATCAATTTATCTCAAAATTTAGAAGGATGCATGAAGAAATAAAATAATTGCCTGCGGGACTCATACCCAGTACTCCACATGAAGGGATGCCCAGCTCTATGTGTTTTAGTGGTGCTAAGACTTTCTGCGGTTTGTAGTAATCCATTTCGTGTTTTTTGATACTGTATCAATGTATTAAGTAATTTTTTTCTTAATAAACTCACAACTCTATTTTTAGGTTATTTTATAAAATTTCTTAAAAGCTTTTGTGGAACCCAATATATATTTTCAACCAATCAAATTCAAAGAAAAGAAAAAAAAAAAAAAAACCTTGACCTTTTGAAGTTGCTGCTCTGAGCAAGAGGATTTGAAACAACGCCAACTAAGAAGTTTTCAACGCCGAAGGAACTCTCGGTCAGTGACTTCGCCTAGAAACACGTGCAAGGCAACCAGCGATGGGAATGTTTAAGGGCAAGTTTGAAGGGAGTGTCTTAGCCAAACTTTCAATGCACGAGGAACATTTTATGAGTTTCTTCACCAATAAATGGCGTTTCCAATCAAGACCGCTCCAAAGACTTTTTTTTTTTTTTTTTTTAAACTCTGACAATATAAAAATACAATTTTTATTAAATTTAGTAGATTTTTTAATTAATATAATAGCTTGTTTTGTACAAATATAATATTTATTGATACTAAAATTATCTTTACAAAATATTAAAAGTTATAGTTAAAAAATTTTAGTAGAAGAACTAACAAGAGATAAAGTAGAAAGTTCATTAAACAAAATAGTTTCTTAAAAAACTAATATAACAGTGTAGGCAACTCTTTAGAGTTTCTTAAAAAAAAAGATTTAAAAGTATATTTATCTTTAAAGAACTTGATTCGTATTTTTAAATATTGTATTAATATTTTAAGAATTGTTTTTATTGAACTTACCACTTTATTTATGAGTTTTTTTTTTTTTTACAAAAGCACTTAAACATTTTTCTAAAAACATTTTTGTGAGTTGTGATATTATATTTCAATCAATTATAAAATTAAAAAAAAAAAATAGGACAAGAACCGTGCCTACACAGAAGCACGTGCTCTTTAAAAGGAGCACTCTTTATTCTAGAGGAACGAACCGGCCGTTCCTTTCTCCTCGCATTGCCTGCCAAGGAAGGGGCAATATTGATGCTCGCAGCTTAATGCTATCCATGTAGAAAACACTGCCAACCTTGTTAACACAAGATGTTGCGAGTCATGGAGAAAACACCTTTTGTTTGGCCAACCAGTCGAACTAGCTAATATTGTAGGTCCTATAAATTAGAGGTAATAACTATGCATAGTTCTACTAATTCAGAGACTTCACTGTGGCACTTCCTTATCGGTCAAAGAAGAAGAATCTTTATTATTGATATTAGAGTCAAGCAAAATTATATTAATTAAATCAATATTTAGAGATAAGTTAAAATAGATAATTAATGTTTTAAAAAATTTAAACAGAGAATTGATATTTCAGTAAAAAATTAAAATAAGCGATTATTATTATAATACCATTAGTTTCATCTGTTGTGACTATTAAATAACATGTAATGTTTATGTGGTATATTCATAGAATATATGCGGTGCTTGTATATACATTTAAATAATAAATAAATAAAACTTAAAAATATAAAAAACTAAATAATATAATTTAATTAAATTTAAAAAAATAAAAATAAAAAAATCGACCACCATAAAGGTGAAGAGTAACCAATGATCACTTAAGTAGAGTTATGCCAACCCATCTAAGTAGCCGCCAACCATTTGTTACTCTTAGAGTGGTCGAATTGACTTAAATATGATTGGTGGGTCTCAACTCACTTAAAAAAGTGGGTCGTCAACCCACCAACTAGTAGTAGGGTGGCATGACTTTGCTCAGGTGATTGGTTGCTACCCTTTGCTTTTGGGGTGATTGATTTTTTTTTTTAACTTTTTATGATTTTTTTAATTTTTAATTTTATATTAATTATATTATATTATATTATATATTCTTAAATTATATTATTTTTTAAAATTTCTAGTTTTTTAATTTACTTTTTCTTTTTCAAAAATTTTCTTAATTTTTTAGTAACTTTTACATTTTTAAATGATTTTTTCTATTCATTTATTATTTAAATGCATATATAAGTGTCACATATACATTACAGTGTGTCACATGAGTACCTCGTGTCACTTATCGACTATGTCAGATGAAACTAACGGAGTTATAATAATGATACCTTATTTTAATTTCTCATTAAAATATTAATCCTGTATTCGAATTTACCTTAAATATTAATATTCTCTTGTGTAATTCTCCTATAAAAGTCATAAAACCTTAGGTATAGGTGTAAAATTGTCAAGTTTAGAGGTTGAATTTACCTTTAGGTCAATGTAGAATTATTTGCAAAAAATGTCTAGCGACTCTATGAGTATAGTGTATCTTATAAATACAAAAGGACTTCATTAAGAAACACATTGTAAGGTTTTTGAATATATATATATATATATATATATATATATATATAAACACTAGTTAACTTGTGGTTTCTACACTTTTTTTACCATAATTTTTCATTGATTACACTAAAATTACATTTCCAAAAACTAATCGTTATATATTAATTAACTCTCTCTTCATGGTTAGTTTAGTAAATTTCTCATTTAAACTTTTGGTGTTTACACTTTTTTCCCCATAATTTTTCATTAATTACCCTTAAATTACATGTCCCAAAACTAATCATTATACGTTAATAAACTCTCATATACTTATGATATTTTGCACATGAAGCCCTAACCTTGTAACCAATATAGCCGTTGCAGCCTTCGAAAGAAAATATGTTGAATCTGTCTTTTGTTCTTTTTCTTGTGACTTGCTTGATTCAAACTGCAATAGTCTTTAGAAGTCCAACAAATTTGCACAATATCTTTTTGAATTCGAGTTTGAATTTTGAAATTCAGGTTGATCTTATGGTTGTTCAAAGATATTCATCCTTTATCCATTGGTTCTTACTCTCTTTTGTATCAACTCGACCATATCTTCACAATTTGACTTGTTTTGATTTTCCGTCTGCTATAAATAACTTAAACAACTTACCAAAATAATCAAATATCTTGTAAACAATATGTTAAATTGAATTTCTCTTGAAGAATCTTCAGTAACTTGAATAATACCGGAGAAATCCTCCTTCATTTAATCCTTATGAATATTATCCTACTTAAGTGAACCTAATTGGATATATTACCGAAATACACTCAATAAGTAGAGTTGGGCCTCCATAAATGATTTTGTCCAACTTAGTTTCAAATATGTGAAACTCTATACTTTCTTATCGTTTTAAGCTTACTCTATGAAATATCTTATAAACTTTAGTCAATCTATCATTCTTGTATCATCTGATAAATCCTTTTAAGCTCTTATATATATCTATATTATTAAAGCCAAAAAGACCTTAAATAACCGCTCCCTATAAAATTACTATTTAAATCTTTAATTTAAAATTATGTAACAAAAAAAATCATCACTAAAAATACTAAAAATATATTATAATGATATTTTCCGTAATTTCTCATTTCATCTTTCTCTCAAATTTTCATGATAGCCTAAATCATGTTCATACCCTCTCTTTGACTTCCAACTCTAATCTCACTCCCATATCCTACATATATCCCACAAAACTTTCAACTTTCATACAAATTTAAAATCATATATATTCATAATTACTTAAATTTTTTTATCTATTTATTATTTATTATATTAAGCAAAAACATTTATTTGTAAGATTTTTTAATAATAATTGATACCAAATATGACTAAAGTCATTAATTAATACGCATGCCCACTTTTCATTCAAAAGGAAAAAGGAAAATTTTACTTTTTTATGCATTTCTATATGTCATTGATTTATTTTATTTTTTCCTAGCAAAATTGTTTTACTCAATCATTATATATATAACAATTTCTTATCCTCTTTAATGTCCTTTGAGTTCCTCTTTACGTTTATAAATTTCATCAACTTTTATTTTACATAACATTGTCATATTTAGAGGTGTGCAAGTGGGTTATGGTCTAATTTAGCCCTGCCCATTTTAGTTTACTGGTTAAATGGATCGAGTTTATTTGACTTACTTTTTAAACGGATAAAAATATCTCAGCTCAAATATATTTAAAAAGTGAGTTAAATGGATTAACCTATAAGTTAGCATTAATTTACTAAACAGGCGAGCCTACTTTGGCTCGTTGGGTTAAATGGGTTGGCCTTATTTAGCCCTCTTTTTCAATGAGCCAAAAAATCTTGCCTAAACTTGTCTAAAAAGTGAGTTACATCGACCGACTTGTGGGCTAAAATTTATTTGCACATCTCTAATCATATTTACTTAGTATAAACTTGTATACTTGGTGAAATTTATTAGAAACATAAAATCTTTAGTTATCATCAAAACATATAAAGAGATAATCTAACACAAAATTCTTGAATCCATTGGGCTAATTCGGTGTTGGGGCATGAGTTAGAACCATCTCATACTCATGTCTAATTGCAAGCATTACGGTTTATATAGTTAGTGTAATATCATGACAAGTAGTATATATATATATATATATATATATATAATATGTTTTAGCTACATAGATAAATGGGATAATCGCACATCACGACGATTATAATACTCTTAAAATAGTTCATATAAAGTTTATATGTTATGAATAATTATATAAAAACAAGAATATATATATAGATGATATATCTATATATATGTATATATATGATTGGATATTTAGAGGCCAGTGTCGTGTTAATATTATCTCCGGAGTTGTATGATTACTTTAATGCAAAAAGATATTATTTAGAAGCCATTTTGAAAGACTAAAGCTACCCAAGCAACGTAAGGGACTTAAATGTGTTTTAGAACAACTATCAAACCTTGGTCCCTTGGCTTCCAAATTGCAATGGAGAGGAAATCGAAAGGGGAACTGGATCAAACTGGATGCTTGGAAATTGTAGGGAATCCACATCTCTGCCCTGCAATCTTTGAGGAGACAGTGTTTCAAAACGCATATATTGGGACTTGTATTTCTTTGCAAACCAAGCAACATAATGGGAAGTTCGCAAACCAAGGACAGAAAACTTAAACGAAAAGGAGATGAGATCCCGGTGTTCAGTCCTTTCGTGATTCATTTTATGCTGAGTTCATGCCAATATAAGAAATGCATAAAACAAAATATTATTTTGTTTGGATCATGCTCAGATACTTATATCGTATTATGTTAAATTTGTGTTCCAACCTTAATCACATCGTGTTTGTATCCATGCTGTCGTGTAGAATATTAGTATACTAAGTTGATGAACCGTTTGGTTGAATTTCCCTCTATCGCCAAAAAAAAAAAAAAAAAAAAAGGGACACAAAAAGTGTGTGAATCCTCATCAACCGGTCTGCCGATTCTTTTCGTCACCTCAAAACTCTGATCTCATGAACATAGCGACGACTCCATATACTCAACTCTAGTAGAAACAATGATTCTTCCAGAAGGATTCCCAAAGTCTTCATCCAAGCAGTTCTTTGACGTTTAATAAAAAGGAAGATCGACCAAGTTTGTTATTTTGTATACCAAAGTTTTGCTCTTCCTATGCCATTGTCATCGCACTACTATGATTACCTCGAGACTCTTTTGTTTCACTGCATGGACATGGAATGCAATTCCCTTGTGTGGTATCAATAGTGATGCAACACATCCACCATTTTCGTCACCTCAGATAGGTAAATGTCCTCATGGAGTATCGGATGAAAGATGATACTGCATTTATAATTTCACAAAAGTAATCTGCCGGAAAGATAACCATTCGTTAGTTGAAGTTCCGCTTCGGAAAATTTTCGCAACCCCAAGCATAAAATTGAAGAAGTGGAGCAGTTGCTAAAAATAGCATCAAACTACTTTGTTCAAACAACGTGATATGTCATTCGAATGAAATCCTTAACATTCTATGCCGATCGCCTTACCATTCGAATGGTAACCTAGTTAAGTTCAACTTGCCATTCAAATAGCATCCTAGTCATGCAAAGCCACACCATCTTGCCATTCGATTATTAACCTATTCATGCAAAACTGTTATGATCTTACTTATCATATAAATTTTGTCTACTAACGATTCTATCCTTGTTACTAATTCGGTTCATATCTAAGCTTTGTTTTAAGTTATTTATTAAGCCCCATTCATGAATGGATTTTAGCCAGATTAACAAGATAAATCTCTCTTAATCCTAAGTAGGTTGTATCAAAGATCTATACTTATCAATCCCTTTTAAGATTGTCTCCTCCCAGCATTCCTACGTGCGCATCATATTGGAATCCTCTTCAAAGCACTTGATTGTTTCTGGTATCATTAACAGTACCAGTCCTAACAGTTAATTAACCCACTTCGGTTCTTAAATTGGTATATCATATATCAAAAGATGATTCATTTATATCATTTTTTTCTTTCTTTCTTTTCGTTCATAGGAATAAAAAGCCATAAAAACACCTTCTCTCTTGTTAGAATTCCCTTCATATTCGGCTTATGGACTCTTAGGCACATCAGGTGGTGTCCTGGAGAAACTGCTTTGACTCTCTAAGGCATCCCAGCTAAGACTGTTCTTCACATCAATGATTAGCCTAAAGCATACATATGTGGGAATATGTATTGGAAATTTTTTCAAGTCCTCACTCCTCAATTTATGGTTAAAGCATAAAACATTATCCCAAAATTCAGAAACTCTCTCATCGGTTCAGTCACTGCCGACTCTTTAAAAGCTTCAAGAATAGAAGATGTCTAAAACATTAGCTGCAAAAACAAGACAGCAATCTGTAAAGGCCATTCCTGAACCCGAAAGATGGACTTTCGAGGGGTGCATAATGGACCTTAATTCATTTAGCTTTTGCAGGGTGCAGATCCTAACTCGGGAACTCTTTATCACTCAACAACAGTCACCATTTCGAATTCAATCAGCGATAGATTGCTGTCCTCCTTCACTGTAAAACTGGCAGGCTCGGTGGCTTCAATTCTACCCCATCTGTCCACAGTAAGCCTCATTGATCCCCTGAACATTTCAATTTTTGCATTGCGCAAGATCACAGTGCTTCCCTCTTTCATCAAGTCAACTACAACAAAAAGCAAAGTGAATGCAAGTTACATCTAGCGGTTTCACGAAAACAAAATAAGGCTTCAGCAGACAATAAATAAAAAATCACAGTCTATACTGAAATAGTCATATGCAGGCAAATTTAATTAGTGAATGATGATCAGAGAGTAGAAAAGGAATCCCCTCGTTTGTGCTCTGAACACTGCAAATTAGGGAATAAAGTTCTCAATAGTCAAAGAACAGAAAAGGAGAAGCCTTCTCCACAAAGTTGGCTGATGGATGTTACAGCAGTTGATAAGCTCAACTGACATTAAAATGGGTAGGTTATTGTTATGCTAAACTTCAAACATCTAAAAATAACTAGGATATAATGATTATGACAAAATATGCAATCTACTTGTAAATATACATACAAGGAACTGATTTTTTCAAGGCTTACGGATTCATAGTAAAACACTGAACAGACCTTGGAAGAGTAACTTTGTCTTTTTACTCAATATGAAACAAATAAATCATAAACAATGGCCAACTGGCAATCAATCTCTGAATGAGCTACCATAATTCTAAATATATGAAAGACTAAGAACACCATCAATGACTAATTCATGACAGTAATAGCCAAAAAAAATTTAATCAGATACAGGAAAAGATAAATAATGTGGAAATAGAAGAAAGCTCATAGCTGCATGAGATGATACCAAAGAACATAATAAATAAAGTTTTGTTTTGCCAGTTCAATCTATTGAGTTCACTTCCAGACATTAAATTCTGCTCTGATTAGCCAATATAGAACAATCTACTACCTTTGAATTAAGCATATTCAGGTAGAACCATAGACTGTTCTAGAAGGGGCAACAGGATATATAACAAGAAGTCCAATTTTGAAAGATTTGATCTCCCGAACTGCCTCTTTGAGGGACTTATGTGATAATAATTCAAAGCCTTACAATTTATTACACAGCTACAGGTGACATCATTGGTTTAGACTGCCTTCCATATACACAAAATCTACCAAAATAGTATGAATGATTAATTTTAGAACAACAATATAGTAACTAAAGCTCTCATCCAAAAATTGAACCGAAAATCTTCCAGCCAATCACTTGGACTTTTTTAAGGTCATTATAGTAGATGCTATATCTGGACAAGGTTGATTGGTACAGCTACTTGGTGGATTGCTTCCAAACCTTCCCTTTTAAATGCCAATTGTTTTCCCAAATCTTATTCCCTAATCCACCCATTGTCTATGGGAAAAAACTAATAGGATTTTTCAAAAGATACAGAATAGGATGTTTGAATGGGCAATTCAAATCATTCACCTTAATGCAAAAAATGTTCAATGCAACTAGCAACATACATAAATTCGCAAATTAATAAAAATGTTGACATGAATAACAAATGTGACTTTTATTAATAATCTAATAGATAGAAAATTAAATACATCCCAGTAATTAGGAACGATATATCAAACTATTTTAAGCTTAGAATCACCAACATATATTATTTTCAATGAATACAAATTCACAGGTTTTAAGTGAGCCAGGAAGCAACATTGAATAGTTTAGGAACTCTAAAGGCAACATTGCTCATGAATTTTTGTTTTTGGGTTGGAATCTCATAATTTGTGTAAAAACTTTTTCTTTTTTTGGTTGGTCATCTTTTTTTTTTTTTTTTTTTTACTAAACAGGTAATTTGTTTATATAGCGAAAGGGGAATTATCTTCCCATTACAACATTAGGAGTTCTGTGCTCCCTGTTGTTCACATATAAATACATATCTTGCCCCAGAGCTTTGATTACAACAAAAGGGGAAAGAGAACAGACTTAACTCCTGAATATGGCCTATTACATACTACTATCTGAGACAGCAAGTTTGCTTGGCCTATGCATTAGAATGGACCATACTGACTGATTTTATAATATTCTAAATTTTTCTTTTTCAGAATTTATATTTGTTTGTTAACGTAAAAAGTAACGGGATAGAAGATTTTTTCATATTTATTATGCAATTAATTATATATATCCTTATTAGTAACTATTATAATGTGATTTTGAATCTTTGTTGTCACAGTGCTTCTGTTAGCTATACAATAAATGTTATTTGTCAAAAGGAAATTTTTGGTTGTTTGCAATTTTCAAAGTTGTTGATGTGTTTGGCCTTCATGAAAATGTAGGCAGTGACCAATGCTCATGTTTTCAACCAATTAAGATAGTAAAGTCACTTCTATTCAGCATAGAATTGTAAATATACAAATATCCTCTATGTAGTTACAAATTAAATCATGTAACATCTGCATTACCAATTCGGTAACTCTATGTTGTAAAAAAGAGAGAAGTGCCTTTCTTTTGTTCTAGTGTGACAGACTAACAGATGAAATTTTATAACTTTGATAACTTTTATGTACTATCTCCAATTAGCCATAGCACATACAATCACTCCATCCAATCCTAAACCTAGCGCGATTACTATCTGGCAATATTCCAACTTAAAATCCGGTTGGCATAATTTATAGGCCATCTCACCACAATCCTTATATGCCACATACACTCTAGACAATTCTTCTCCTTTTCCCTAATTTGGAATCATGTATTTCTTGTCAGCCACGAGAGCCAATTCAGTTAGAAATCATTGTGGTGTCGTCTATTCCCACAGCCAAGTTAGGAACATTGGCACATCTCAAGCAAGGACTTAGTACATGCCCAAAACATAATGTGTCACAATCCACATTCACTCAGGTTTGATGTACATTTAGAATCACTATTCACTTTACTGGCTGTTACAGGATTAGACTTGTAAATGAGTTCTTGGCAGATCCAGGGTGATATTGAGTGGTAGTTTCTAGCAAGATATTCTTCCTAATTTTCATATTTTGAAACTTAAGGCAGAGGACTTAATAGAGACCCTAGATCTTTTTAACTAATCTGGGAATGAATTTAGGGAATAACCTGATGATCATTCACTTTTGACACCATAACATATATACAACACTCAGGTAAACCATCCATGCACCGCAACACTAGAAAGATAAAAAAAACAGAAAACATTTGGTCAAGCAACAACACCACCAACATGCCAAAATATCACTGCAAGCAACTTTCTTATCAACCTACAGCACGTGTGGGAAAAACACAAAATGCAAACTTAGTATACTAACACCCCTAACTACAACCTGGTTACTTCCATTCTGATGGCGCCTATATACATGTCTTAGAGGAATGGGCTTAACATATGGTTATTATTGCTACACTGTCCATATGACCCCTGGCTTTGAGACTATTGTTGATAATGATTTTTTCTAAAGATCAGAACTGACTTAAATTGAGTGGGGTCTGACCTATCTATCTGTTCATTCTCTCTTTTTACGCTATTTCCAACCTCCTTTAGACCACTCCTGATAAATCAACTAGCTTGGGAAAGTTGATGAGCTAGATATGTGCAATAAGTAAAAAATAACCTGACCAAAGTAGGTCAAGTCGGTCTTATTCAGTTCCGGGTAATTGTTTGCAGCTTGATTCTTCACCCGGTCAGCCCTAGAGGATTCAAATTCAGACACATAATGCGAACGGTTCGGCCTCTTGCCTAAATAACTGCTTATTAGCCACCAGTACGTCAGCTAAGTCCTCCAACATCAGGAAGTAGTCCTAAATTTAAACTTAATGCATGTGCAAGATTTTGAAGGCAACAGTTATTAGATGCGAACAGGCCTATAGCTATAAATGGAGCTTTGAATGTGATAATCGGGTTCTAGACACTTTTATGCACAATATTAGTCTTATTCTTATCCTAAATCCTTTAATCTAACTTAAGTATCGAAATGGTAACATTAAAACTAGAGTTGCCATTGTAGAACAATCTTATGCTTTGACATGGCCTAACTTTCTTTTTCCATATTGCAGAACAATCTTAGGTGAAGTGTCCTATTTTTCCTAATACCAATTTTGAGCATCAGCAACCGTATATAATCAGAATTATACTATATATTCCTAAGCATACCATACAAAAAATACTCCCACTAAAACAGGCTGTTGGCCACTAGTAGCTGAATTTCTAGGAAATCCAGACATCAATTTGATAGAATTCACAATGGAGTACTTCCACCATGTTGATGGCCATGGAATTATTCACCTAATTAATCTCCAAGGTGATGATATATAATTAAGAATCAGCTACAACCTTTGGTTGCATCTTCCACAAAGTACTTTTTTCCAACCTAAGAGAGTACACCCCAATATTGTCTAATACTTCATATTAAAAGGGATATGTAGAATTATGTGTATCTTACAGCAGCTCAAGCCAACTGCTCAAGCAATCTTTCATACTAAATTGTCAATTTTAAATTAGTGACTATCTGATCTCACTTTTCTATCACAACACAGTCATTCCACCAGCATTGAGAACATTACTCAATTGCAAAAGAAGCTGTAAAGACTTCATCTGATACTGTTCTGTTTTTCCTTCAAATAACAACAAATCTACACCATTGGACTATTAACATGCATGTTGGTAGTTATCTCATCTGCACAGATAACTTAATTGAGGGTTGGGGGATAGATAAAGCATTGATTCCTATGGTAAAGTGAGAAAGAAAGATCTGCAATTTCTCCTTCCACCATGGGGACAGAAGAAAAGCCATGTTGAGATATCGTGTAAAAATTGTGATCATATAGTAAACAATAGACCTCTATCATTACTTCATCAAAGGGCCTATAAAAGCTATGATAGCATTCATAAACTATAACTTCAGCAAAATCTCCACTAGCTGAGCACAAACATGCTATCTAAAGTTGGCAACTGGCCAAAAGGCTATCCTCAAAAGAATTCGTCAAGACTCAAGAGTAGCTTTGTGCAATAAAAAGTACAACCATCAGTGGTATGTCTTCGCCCATGTATCTCATCTATGCTATGACATGGTCTAGTATACATAATCAAACTATGTGATAGACCCTGAAATATTGGGAAAAAAATGAAATATCCTGCATTGGCTTAATTTCCATCATTGTCAATCAAAACTGAAAATCTTATTTGACTTTAACTGTGATAGATGCACCAAATTTTTTTATCTGAAATTGAATTCAGAATAACATGCAGATGTATTTTATGTCTGTCCAAGTCAAATTTGAAGCAAGTCAGTGTACTTGCTTCAGAGGAACAATCATTCTTCTTAATAAAGTTGCTTGTGGGTCTCACTCTCATCCAAGAATGACCCAGATGACTTGATTCTGATATGGATACCTCATACCGAGGTAACTTAGAGGAAGTTATTTTGCATGTCAATTGCCCAAGAAAAGATCCTATATTGACAGATTTTCCAACCTCATGCAATCCTGACCAAGAACAAACTTCAACCCAGCTCATGAAAGAATGGTGCTCAAAGCAACATGAGTCTTGTTAACAGGTCCCCTGAGGCACTTGTTAAGGGCATAATAGAGAAACTTTTTACACAATCGTATAATAACCATGCACTTTATAAAAATGCAAGTGTATGAAAGGTGAAAAGTTTCCTTATTTTATGTCTTAACAAGTGCTTCAAGACATTTGTTAACCATTTCCAAGCTATATCTATAAGATGAAAGAGATTTTGGAGTTAATAGCAGCTTGCAGCTGCTCTGATGTCAAACACAGATTGATTTGCTAAACTAAACAATCACTACCAAAAAGGTGCACTGTCAGAAAGAGATGATAATAATAGACCAAAATACCTAGATATTGAAACAAATTCAAAGCAATGACTCACGCCTCAAAACGAGAAAATCTCATAATGTATGATGTATATGTAATGTACCTTGATCGTTCCTAGCAACAAAAACAATGATTCCAGTCTCATCTCCCACCAAGCATTCAGCAGTTCGTATCTGCCGGCCCTTTGGTGTCACGAGTTTGGCATCAACAACCTTTACTGTAAGACTGAGCCCATTATCAAGAGGCCGAAGCTCACAAACTTTCTTGAACACAGGTTTTTTCAACTCAGGTTTCGAAGACTCAGCCATCTATAGATAACCTATAGAAATCCCAACAACTTTACATCATTAGAATCCCCAAAATACGGACCTGCAATCAGGTTTCGTCGTGCCAAATCAAATACAGACGCACACAATCAAAACAGATTAATTGAAGAAAACACATACATACTTTACAAATAAAGATATAACCTTTAGATCAATGCTTCAATAAAAAACACTACTTGATACCAAAAATCGTCTGGGGGGATAAGACAGATGGATCTCACAATTGATAAAACAACAATGCAGACTCAATAGGTTATTGCACGCAATTTTCACAGTAATAATCAACCCTAGGAAATCATACTTAGATCATCGGAAATTGATAATTCACAAAACAAATTTACCGAAGTGATCTAAAAGACTCACAATATAAATACAAAAGGTACAATTGTACTTGTAGGTTTATGTTTTAGAGACGTAACGGAGTTTGAGATCTGACCTGATTGGACAGGATTCTTTGATTAGTATGGTCCCGTACCTAATGTGAGAAGCGAAAAAGGTCAAACAAAGGTCTAAACGCTTTATCTGTTTGCGGTTGTGTAATGTGCTTTAGAGAGATCATCAGCGCGAGCGCTGCTTTTATATGGTTACACCAAGCGAAATTGCAATTGTGCTGAATTTTGATCCTGTCTGTCAACGTGTCATCAAATGTTCTATCCATGACGTGCTTACCTTTTCCTTGGACATACATCGTTAACGTCGGGATTGATGCAGTTTTTTATTTTATGATTAATTTTTATTTTTTAAAATTTAAATAGTTGAATTCATAATTTTTTTAATAATTAAATTTAAAAGGGTATAAATTAAAAATCAGATTAATAATAAGATCGCTAAAAAAAAAAAGAGATTATAGAAAATTCCATATTTTTAATGTTTCTACATATTTCTTCTTTTAACAATATATTACAACTTAAGAGGAAATATTCAAATTTGATCCATCTATTGTGTTCACATCATAAGACTATGATGACATTTCTATATTTCCACATATCATAATCAATTTATTATCCATATCTATATTATTTAAATAAGAAGACTTTTAAATAACCGTCATTTTCTAAATAAAATAAGAAGACTTTTAAGTAACCGTTATTTTCTAAAATTATTATTTAGTCCTCAATTTAATAATAATTAACAATAAAATAAACTTTTATATTAACTACAATTAATTTAATAAGGATATATTTATTAACTTTATAAAAATTAATTTTTATAATAAGTTTCTAATAATCATTTTAACCCTACCAAATCACTACATTACCCACTTCTTATAATATCTACTAGAATTACTCTATAATTCACTCTCATATTTTTCCAATTAACTATTTTCCTTAACACTTCCCTATGCTACTATTTATGCATAGATAAGTGGATAACTAAAAGACATATTAGTGTTTTTTAATAAAATAATTATTTTGTTATATTAAAAAAATAATGAAGAGAAATTCTTTGTGGTAGTTATATATATATATATATATATTCAATCTTCTTTTAAAAACAATTCTAAATACCATTTTTATTACCCATGAAACGGGATGAAGTGATTATCTACTTGCCTGTAGTATTTAATTTCCAAAGTTTTCTTTATTGATATTTTACTTTATTAGTTTTTTCTCTTTCTGCTGACTACTACTACAACTATAGGACAAGAAGAATCGAATTTGTTCCATTTTGTTGGGAATCCACTATTAATCTCATTGGGATATAAGGGCTTGGCATTCTTTACATTGTTTATAATGTCATTATTAGAATTATGTTAATTTCATATTAAATGCTATCAATTATATAGGAATATTACTCTTTCTTTTTTGTTTTTTATTTTTTACTTATTTTTTTTTTCATTTTTGTCAATAATATTACAAAGGAGATTCGAATCAATAATATTATATGCTAATATTTATACTATTAAATTATAATCCATTGGCATACGAACATGTTATTGAAAACGGAAAAAACAAGCACTCATTTTGTTTGATTGTGATCCATTAGAAAGCCGTGAAGAATGAAATAAAAGAAAAACTAATGCACAGCGATTAAGGAGCAGATTTTTTTTTCCCCCAATAAAATGGGAGCACCAAATAATGTACAGTATTTTCTTTGTTTTGCAGTTTAGAGATATTAGAGTCTATACAAAACGAATGGAAATTTTACACTTGTAATAAATTTGGCAATTCACATGTAACAATTTTAATTTCTCTGTTATTTTTTACCTTTTTTTTTTAGTTTTATCTTTTGTTTTGCTGCATCCTAGGCCTCTATAACAGGAAAAGTTCATCCATGCTTCATCATAGGAGGAAGAATACAAATTCTTGTTGCAAAATCACATCATGGATAAGATGATTTTTTCCCTTTTATGTTTTATATAATAGATCTCTTTTATGTTACGGCTGTTGTTCCATTGTTATCATGAACTAATCTTTACAATCCACGTATTGATAAATTTTAATTGGTTGTTGATGTGATTTGGTTAATATTTTTTTGTTAATTAATTTTATAAATTAATTTTCTTTTCATTCATTATGTTACTTATGAGTTAGCTTGTAATTAAACTTCTAGTTAGAGTTTCGGAAATTCAAAGGATATTTAAAAATTGCTAATGAATATATGCCATTTTCACATAGTAATATGTTGGGTGTTAGAAATTTGTGTTTGATTTATTATCAATCTCTTTTATGTGATAGATTATTTTGGGTAAATTGTAAAAACACTCGCTTATGTTTTTTTTTCATGTATACTTAACTCCTTTCTCTTTAAAAATGTATGCTCAAACCCCTAAATCTTTAAAATATGTGCATCTAAATCCTCAAGAGTAGTCAAAATGAACATTCTTACAAGATTTAGGAGTTTAAGCTCACTATTTCAAATATAAGGGAGTGTATTAGCAATTTACTCCGTTTTTATTATTTATGTGAACTAAACCTAACAATAAGGACATTAATTATTTTAATTGGTTGTTAATTTGACATTTTGTTTTTGTTTTCATTGATTATGTCACTTCATGAGCTCTATTGTAATGAAATTCATGATTAGAATTTAAAGTTTATTTAAAAATTACCAACAAATATGATTATTTCTCTATGCCATTATTTCGTATTAGAAATTTGAGTTTATGTTTTGTCATCAATGTATAGGATATCAATAGATTTTAATTGGTAGTTGCAGTGACTATAGTTTGAGATTAATTTAGTATATTGATTTTCTTTTTATTGATTATATTTGGAATGCTTCAAAAAATAATTCAAAACGAAGAGAGATATTGTAATTTAATTAAATACTACAATAGGAACATTTTTTTTTCTTTTTTTGGGATAGATGACGATAATACTATTTAGAAATAAAAAAAACACAGAGAGTCTAACAAAGTCCAGCATCTAGGCGAAAAACTACAATAGGAACACTAATACTTGTTAAGGAATGTAATTAATATGACATGTATAAGAAGAATAGAATATTAAGGAATGCCAATATCTTAATTAATGGACGAGGAATAATAAGAGTTTTTTTCAATAACCTTGAACATATAAATAGAAATAAATCATATTTTCATTAACTCTAACAAGTTTACCTTACAGCAATATGGAGGAGGAAAAGGGAAGAAAAGGCTATATAAGCCAGGTAGGCCCAAATTATAATTCCCAATTACCTAAACAGAAAAACGGAAACCTAGATTTGTAGCAAATAATTAAGATTCAATTCATAAATGGTGTTATTTGATAATTACATATTATAAAATGAGGGATTTTGTGAATCTAAAGTTTCAATAGAAAATTGTGATAATAACTCATTGACATGCTATTTTAAATATGGACCTCCAATTAGGCTGAGCCCTTCAAAGCATATGTTGAGTCCATAAGCCTAAGATCCACATAATTGAATTTTAGACCAAGTTTTCCAAAGCTTTGTTATCCTTGTCATAATTTAGGCTAAGTTGCTAGCATCTCAAACAATCTCATTAGAGCTTGGTACGAGCTTCTTAGAGTTTAACCGTCTTCGTTACAAGAAATCACCTAAGCTCCTATCTCAATCCAATCCCTTAGAGCTTAGGTCTTCAAGTCTACAGCGGTAAGCCTAGCTGACTAGTTCAAAAGAAAATTAGGTAGGAATAACTCGACTAGATAAGAAAAGTCTATAGTTATGCGTACCTAACCTAAGATCTTCTCTACAAGATCTAAACTTAAAGAGAGAATCTTAGATCGGGATTAACTTTCCATTTCATGTTTACTTGTCATGCCAATAAATACTAGGTAACCTCTACAGGTAAAGAAACTTTGCTCTCGTTCTCTTCCCTTGTACTTCTCTAAATACTCTACAAGCTTAGTAATGACTTAAGCAATAGAATGGCCATGCTAAAACCACCTTTTACATACCTTAGATAGCTTACGTTTATTCCTTTTCGTAGGTCCCCTCCAACCTCGATCCACCTTACCAAATCTACATGTCAACATTTTAGTACCATATGCTTACATAATTCAAAACCACAATGGCAAGAAGTAAATGCAATGTAGGCACTCTATTTTTGTCTTTTTATAGTTTTTAGATTTTCCTTTAAATAAAAAAGGGTATTAATTCAGAAAAAATAAAAAAAGAAGAAAATATAGAAAATTGAAAGAAGATATAAAAAAAATTAAGAAAATATTGAAATTTTATTTTACTAGATTAGAATCTTCTTTTTTTTTTCAAAAAGATAGAATTTCTTTTTTCAAGAAAAATATTTCTTTTAGGAAAACATTTTTTAGAAAAATAAAGATTTAAAGTTGTGTTAGGGTCATTAGGATTGGTTTGGTTAATTTTCTAATTTGATTTTAGGTTTAGTTAATTTTCTGATTTAAATTTAGGTTGTTACATAACTTTAATATAATTAGTTTGCAAAAGAAATCAAGTTAGTACTACACTTGGTCTTGATAAGGGGAATGAGTAAGAGATCTTGGGTTTGACTCTCCCCAAAAGCACAAGACCACATTTTATTTTACCATATATGGCAAATGTTGATTGGTCCACAAGATTAACATGGCACTATGTCAGAATCATACTCTTCATAAGTAAGAACAAGAACTAATGAAGGCCTTAGAACTTGCCATATCAAACCCCCCATTTCTAAGCTCTTTTTTATCAATTTTTCAATAAAATCAACCTCGAATCTTGCTATTTCTAGATTTACGTCATAAAGCTCTGTGGATTGGGATAAGAAATACATTTAGATTCATTCATTTGAGCAACCAAATCTAATCGTGAAATTGGAAAAAAAAAAAGCAATCTGAGATTTTCCTCTTCTCCATCCACTAGACCCCTTCACTTTTCCATAATTATGCATGCGTTTTCCACATACATATACACGATCCCATGGCACAATTGTGTACTCCACATGGCTTGTTTTGCATTAAGTCTAAGAAGACTTCCATCTTCACCCATTACATTGACAAAATTAAGGTGAAAAATGGAAAAAAGTTAATTCGCTAGTCAAATGCCATGAATGTGAATCTTTTATTTAGTGTGATTTTTGGACTTTCTATGCGTAGTTAAACTTCAATTAGTGTAAAATGGGGGTTATGGAACACTTTTAGATCATCATCAAGCTTTAAAGCTGATAACTCTTATTTTAAATATATTTTACATGGTGATTTTATAGTATTTCTGTCAGCCCCAAAACTAGCAATCCGAGGTTTCGATTGGTTGAAAGACCCAATCGAGCCTAAATTATAAAGTAAAACTCGAAATATTAGTAAACTGATCCCGTAAGTTTGAATTTAAGAAAATAAGTAATAAAATAGGAGACTACAAAATTTTCAAATTTTAAGTATATAACTCGTTATTTATTGAAAAAGCGTAAAATGCATTCCGGTACTTAACGAATCGCTAGAGATAAATTATATGTATACTAAAAATTATAAAATAACCTAAATAATATTTAGGAATATTTATTTGTACTGTATATGAATTTACATGTAGGTATAAATACGCGTAATTACTTAAAATACTCGAAATGTGTTAAAATTATACTAAATAATTAAATAAAATTCATAATTAATTGATAAAAAAATCAAGAAAAATCAAGAAAAATTAAGAATGATCTAAATTAGGTTGTGGCAGGTCAGAATCCACAAAATAAAAATTAACCAATTAAAATTAAACAACACAAAAGCCAAAAATCAAGGAAATTGGGCATAGTCATGTCTAATTAATACACAATAATTACACTAAAGCTCTGTAAATAGCAAGAAAAATTCAGAAGCTCATTTGGACAGTTAGAAATCAGAAAAAATTAGGGAGAGGTGAAAATTGAGAGAAAAACCAAAGAAAAAAAAAAAAGAAAACGAAAATTGTGCAGTTAGGGCCACAAAGGAGAACCCCGACCCGACAAGTAGCTGGGAGTGGACGGCCACCACCACCACACGGCAGTGGCAGTGCCCAGGCCAGCCGATAAGGCTACGGTAGCCGGCAGTGGCCGGAGCCACTCAGACTGGTGAGTTTGATTTCCAGCCTAATTTTTGTATAATTTTGTAAAAATAGTAAATAGTTTTAGAAAATTATGAAACTTGTTATTATGAGGTGTTATAGTATGTAGATTTAGGGAAAAATAATGATTTAGTTTAATCATGTCTAAAAATATAGGGTCCTTAAGAAATCGTGCAAAACCGAGCATAATTAGAATGGAAAATAAATAGGCTTAGAAGTGTAGTTTGGAGCTCAATGTTTTTCTGTAGGATTCTCATGTGATATAGAATAGTGCTATGAAGCCACTTTTTTTCAAAATTAATTTTTGAAATTTTTAAGTTAATTTTTAGCCCTAAAATAATGGAAAAATTGGGTAATTTGGGGTTAATTAGGTGATTAAGATATTAATTACTGATTTAGATAGTAATTAGATGTTTAGAGATGTTAATCTCTGATGTGGAACCTTAATTCTAACCTTTGGAGTATTAAGTATGGTTAATTTAGGAAATTAGGTAATTAATAGAAGAAATTAGTAATATGTGAAATTGTAAATTAATAAATCTAAAAATTAGGGTAATTTAGATAATATTAGAGTAAAAATCAGAATAATATTAAATCTAAATTAAGATTAAATTTTAGGTAATTATATAAAAAAGTAAGATTTTCTCACGTCGAGGATAAATTCAATACCCTAATTAGGATTAGTGTGTACCGAATAGCTTAGAATACTAAATTAAGACCTAATAGGATATTTGAATACTCGAGCTTAATGTGATTAAGTTCATGTTAGGATTCGAGCATGTTTAGGATTTAGAAATCGAACTAAAACCTAATTTAGAAATTGATGCGGAAACTGAACCCAAACCTAACCCCGAACTTAACCCCAAACCTAGAATAATTATAAAAAACTTAAGACCTAGATAATTACGTATATTAAACCCTAAATAAAACATAACAATAAGCGTTATAGGAGAAAATGAACATATAATCATTATATGAAAACTGAAACCACGTTTGTGTTATAGGGATGATTGGCGATGGCCTGAGCAAGCCGGACCTCGAGTGAGTGAGCGAGGAGTCGAGGTAAGTTGGGATTAATACAACATTGTATTAATACAATGTTGTATTTTGGGAGGCTTAAGATTATGCTTGGTTGTGCTTGTTAGATAGTTAGATGTGTGCATATGCTTGATTATGGGTGATGCTATGATTCTGTTTGTTGCTCTAGCATGTATTATATGATTTGCCTGAAATGATTGATCACCCTAAACTGGACTTAATCAAATATATGACCAGTAATCATAATCGGACATGCATGGCAACCCGTTAGGGGAACTTAGGACTCTCCAGCCAAACACCGACCCCTTCGAAAGGGATAGCGCAGGATTGCAAAATGGTCCCTTCTTTATCCTCAGTTGAACTAAGTGACAGGAGAGGAGGTTGCGGCGAGGGTGAAGACAATGGTTCGAAGGTAGTCGCGGGAGGAGCAAGGTCTCCATTACACAAGCCTGGGTTTGGTCGTGAGCTGTTGCATTAACGACAACTCCCCAACCCGGATTAGAGCAGGCGCAATTTCTCTAATCTCACTACTGGCCGGATAATGTCGTGCGATGGCATTTTCTTGCACATGCATTGCACCTAATAAGTGATTGAAAACCTTGTTGTGTATATGGTATAGTTTTAAGTCATCTGTCCTAACTTACTGAGATGTGGTTGCTCATATCCCTATAGACGTCGTGCATATACTGGCTAAGAAGCGGCAAACAACTACCCTGAAGTTAGCAACTGCTGGATCCTGGGGAGTGAGAAAAAACTTTGAAGAATAAACACTCATATTTTAAGGTCTAAGTTTTTATTTTAGAATTATTTTTCATTTTTAAATAATGTAATAACTGAATTAAAGTGTGTATATATATATATATATATATAAATTTTCTCACTTTCTTAGGTGAATGATCTATTTAAATTACAAAATGTATACTTCAAAGTGGGTTAGTTGTGGACGCCTTGTGTAGATCAGGTTTAAGATAGCGGTTGTAAGGCCAACTTCTATCTTAGGATCATTTACACGGCGGGGCTATTACGACTCTACTGCTTCGGGGTGTGACAATTTCCCTTACATCTTTGTTTTTTTTTTTAATAAATTGATACTTAATTGAGTAAAATTTTGATTTCAAGGTTTAAATGCATTCTCGGATTGAAAACGAAGAAAAAGAATCAAGTTTCACTTGATTTGGAGTTCAAATGAATGAGTTATGAAGTTTTTAAGTTTTATAAACAATAGGAGAAAGTAGTAAATTTTGATCAGAAAGTTACACAGTTTGGAACATAACTATGTCCCCAGGTTGTGTCCATTCAGGAAGATTTTTTGTACTAAGGTCAGTAAGTTACATAACGTGGGGACACAATTGTGTCCCAAGTTGTGTCTGGTGATGAAAAAGATACTTTATAATATATTATAAAAGGACTTATGAAGGTTTTACACATAATTTTAGACATTCAAAAGAGAAGAGACTTGAAAGAAAGAGGAGCAAAAGGTGAAAGCAACACCTAACTTTAAGATTGAAGAGATTTGTTTATCAACAAAAGGGGTTTTTTATGTTTTATTTTTTGATTTTGTTGCAATTTGTTTTTAGTTTTATTATGATAGCTTAAGATTCTTGTATTTAGGATTATGAAACTTAGGGTTTCATGTGACTATTATATTTATTGATAACTTTCAATAAAGTTTCTATCTTTTCTTGATTCAATTATGTTTTTTAATTATTAATTGATATTTCTAGGGTATTAATTTATGATATTATGCATAATGATTGAGAAATCACATGAATAATAGGATCTTGACATAATTAGAGAGAATTGCATATATACTTAGAAATAAGATACATGATTCTTCCGGAAAGTTGTTCTTGTGTGTAGGAATTCATTATATATTAATGCGATTCTAAATTATATTACTAAGTGAAAAAATTCCGGTAAATAATTTAAGATTAGGGTTAATATGCTTGAGAAAGTGCTAACCTTAATTGTGAATCCCTCCGGTCAAGAATAATAGGGATGGAATTGGATAGATTTTTAGCAATTACATGTTAAACATTAGGGGAAATAATTCTTAAATACGTTATTTGCCTTCTTGAAGTCGTTCTTAATTATATCACTTCCTAAATTGCTTAGTCAAGTCTTATAATTAGATTAGTTTGTTAATTTTAGTATTTTTAATTCATTCAACCCATCACAATTTTCTTATTAGATAATAGAGTTAAGGTTAGTATTAGTATTTGAGGTCTATGAGGGATCGACTTGGACTTACATCCACTATATTAAAATTGATAGGTGCACTTGCCTTATATCAAAATCACATATATAAGAGCCAATTCAATCTCTTTCACTCTTTAGCAAAACCTTAGTTTGCAACCCTTTCTCCTTAAGCTTATTGTGTGAAACACGATGGTTTTTCAACAAAACCACTATCGCAACTGAGATCCCTAGGTTGTGAGGTTTTAAACCCATCCTCTTTCATACATTTCTGCAACCTTTAACTCCAACCACCACTAATGGTTTTCATGAAACCCTATCCACTATACTATTCTTCGTTCAAGCACTACCTATGCCTCTCGACCGTCAAAAGTGATGCCATGGTTGTGCTTGTGGCATCTAAAAACCCAAGTCTAGACCTTTCCATTGAACTCCAGTAATCACCTTATGTATTGGCCATTACCACTTCTACCGCTTGTTTTTTAAAATCTACTAAAACTAACACTAAACACTACGGTGTTGCTCTTACATCTACTAAGCCCAATAGAAGTCATATGAAAAAACTTTTCCTTACTCGAAAATTTGCTTAGAATCTCCTCAATCGTACCTAGACGGCTACTTCTTCTCTCTTACTACTACACACATGTGTACCGCACATGCGACTCAATTCGGATTAAAACTGGATCTGTGACCGACCAAAGTACCCAATCCGGTTGCTCTTGATTCGGGAACTATCCTTTGGTCCGACTCTTTTATTTGTTGTTTGTTTTGAATTCTATTATTTTTTTAATTTAATTTTTATTTTATTGTAATAAAAACTTGTACATAAAACAAAAGAAATAAAAAAGAAGAAAATGAAAAAGAAAAAAAAAAGAGGAAGAGACGCTTTGCTATTTTTTTTTTATTTTTAAGCAAGTTTTGGTCAAAATAAAAAGAAAGTGAAAATAATAATAATAATAAAAATAAAATTAAAAAGTTCTATCACTTAGAAAAATCTATTTCCCAAGTAAATAAAAATAAATGAATGCTTTTCAAAATTAAAGTTTATTTAGAATTTTTCAAAGCAAAAAATTAGGAATCTTCCTTTTAGAGTTTTCTTTAAATCAAATGGCTAAAGAATTTGAATTTGACTATTTTCAAAAACTAAAAGAAATCAGCAAATTAAAGTTTTACAAAGAACGAATTACAGAAGTGTAATTTTGAATAGCAAGTATGTAGGAGCTCGAATGCGATTAAAGAAAGTTATTTTTCCTACTTTTGTAAATTTCATTTTATTTCTTATATTTTACCGAGTAAATGTCATGTTATTTATTTGTGAATAAGTATTATCATTAAAAGGGTATTTTAAGATAAACTTAATTTTGGAAAATTAACAGTGGTATCCGATCAGGGTTTAATAGGATAGCCCATGGACTCAAGATCTCAGGTTGCATGATCTTTTTATTTTATTTTATTTTTCAAAAAATGGTTTTATTGAAAACCGATAGTTAAGTTATGAATAATCTATCAAATTGGTTATAACTTAGCTCTTTTTCTTAACTCCGGTTGAGTGGCGATTCTGAAAATTTTCAAAGTTAAAAAGAAAACCAAATTTTTCTTAATATTTGGTCGATGATTTATATTAAATGGGTATAGGGTTTAATATAGGTTAAGTTAAAAAAAATTGAAAATTAGGTAAAATTTAGGCTTAATAGTTTGACAACTCTACTGGAAACGTCGATGGGGCTAGCTACTTAAAAACTTTTGAAAATTAAATTTGTCTTTTGAATTATTGTTATGGTTTGTTTCACGTAAATATATTTTATTTTAATTGCTATGTTCACTTTTTGCATGTATTATGCTTAAGATATTAGGGGGATTATTGCATCAAGGATGCTGGGTAGATAGGATCAAACCTAGGCCGTCTTAGGACCCTAATAGGGAGGCCATTATGTAGGTTTTGGGTGTTGTAGGATAACCATTGCCTGAGGTTGATTAGTCTACACCACTTAAGCTTCAATGTAACTAAGGAATTGTTTTCTCGAAAATGCGTAAGGTCATAGAGCTTGAGGACATTTAGAAGCCACCCTAATTGCATGTACTTCCTTTAATTCTTAAGTTAATACACTACTCCCAAAAGTTGCAATCCTACTGATTGAAATGTATAATCATTAGAGGCTCAGTATAATCGAAATGTAGAAATATAAATTTTTACAACCTATGTAAAATATCTTAAAAAAACTATTAAGATACTTATAATAATTATTTAAAACTTGAAATACATGATGAAAATATAAAAATTAAGAGATTAAGTTATATTTTCATAAAAAAATCTTAATAATATATGATTAAACATGTATGTAAGAAGGATAAACAAAGTTGAAACTAAACTTTTTTCATTATTTTCTTTTGAAAAAAAGCAATCAACTAAAGAAAACTAAATATTTCAACTGATTTCAAATTATTGATGTTATAAACTAAATTATATAGTCTTTTTTTGTAATCTTAGTTATTGGAGCTAAAACTTGGGTGAAAACTATGAATATAAAATAAGGGACTAAGAGAGAGAAAAAGAGAAAAAAATAAAATATGATAAGGAAGATGATGTAATACTTTGATAATCAATGACATATACAAGCTTAGTTTTATTTTATTTTTTTTATTTTTAAGTCCATTTAACTTAGATATGCAGAATCAGCAAATTCAGTTAAAATATAAATTTCTATTGAGTTTCCATGTAAACTCGATTAAAAATATAAGTTTTTGTATAAAAAAGAGTTTATACAAGAATTAACTCGGAAGAGCTTCTTAAAATCGTAAACTTGTAGAATCGTATGGGCAGAATCGCTACTTTGACAACTATACTACTGATATTGGAGTCTTTTAGAGATGTAATAATTTTTTTTTTCAACAATAGGGTTGTAACTTATAGAATGATGTATTTACCTAATGTAACTAGCATATGCATGTTTCTACATACATTCTTTTGTTTTATTGATTAATGATTATTTTCCATGAAATGTTTTGGTATATAGATAATGGTAGGTGACAAAGTAAATAATTAGAGAACTGATAGGCTACAGGACCTCCTTAAGATTTGTGAGCAACTACTAAAAGCTGAAATTACCTATTTGAAAGAGAAGCTTGAATGTTTTGGAGCTCACAAATAGGCCTTATAAGCCCTTTTTGGATAAGTCCTTAGAGAAAACCATGAAATGCTGGAAGACCTTAAAGCTCGTTTGTAATACTTAGTTTAGGGTTTTTCATATTATAACCAAGGGGCCTAGAATAAATGTCATGTTTCATTAAATAAAAATTGAGAATAAATGTTAGGATCTTTATCTTTGTTTTTCTATACTTCAATTTTTTAAGATAATAAAAGTTCCCTTTAGTGTATTATTCTTCATTCTTTAGTATTCCCCTTTTGTAAATATCCCTAATGCCTTATTCGCCATAAATAGTTTTCATAAAATTCCTCATTTGTAAATTTTTTAAGTTAAGAGGTCTTTCATATTGGTTACATTCATTACTTTGCTTCTTCAATCCTTCATTAATTCTCCTTTAGGGTTTTAAGCCAGCTTATAGGGCACTTCCCCTCTTCCTTTAGTTTTAGGGTTCAAGCTAACTTAAGGAATGTTGTCCTATCTTACATTTCTCTTATAAGGTTTTAACCAGCTCAAGGAGTGCAATCTTAACATTCTCTTTAGTGTTCTAGCTAGCTTAAGGAGCATTGTCCCATCTCATATTCTCTTACAAGGTTTTAGCCAGCTTAAGGAGCATTATCCTATCTCATATTCTCTTTAGGGATCTAGCTAGCTTAAGGAGCACTGTCTCATCTTACATTCTCTTTAGGGTTCTAACCAGCTTAAGGAATACTATCCCATCTCAATTTCTCTTTAGATTGTCTTTAGGGTTTTAGCTAGGTTAAGGAGCATTGTCTCATCTCATCTTCTCTTATAGGGTTCTAGCCAGCTCAAGGAGCACTATCTTATCTCACATTCCCTTTAATGTTCTAGATAACTCAAGGAGTATTGTCTTGTTTGACATATCTTTAAGGTTTTAGCTAGCTTAAGGAGCGTTGTCCCATCTCACATTCTCTTTAAGGTTCTACCTAACTCAAGAAGCGTTGTCCCATCTCAAATTCTCTTTAAGGTTTTAGCCAACTCAAGGAGGGCTGTCATATCTCACATTCTCATATAGGGTTTTAGCTAGCTCAAAGAATGCTATCCAATCTCACGTTCTGTTTAGCGTTATAGTTAGCTCAAGGTGTACTATCCCTTCTCACATATCTTTAGGGTTTTAGCTAGCCTAAATAGGTCAATTTAGAAGAAGATGATTAGGTCTTCTAAATCGATTCTTATTTAAGGTTACCAGTCTTTTAGAGATGTTCCTGCTTAGGTTAGTTAGCTTAGAGAAGCATCACAAGGTTTTAGATTATAAACACTCAATTTTTTATCTCTTTTATTTTATTTTATTTCCTTAATAGGTCTTAAATTATGAAAAACACAAAAAATAGGAAATTAAAGAAAACCTAAAAAAATAAAGAAGTTTAGAATAAATAAGAATTTTAGAAAAATGCAAAAATAAGAAAAAAGCATAAAAAAAAAAGAATTTTGAAAAAAAAAATTGAAAATAAGAAATCTAGAAAGAAACACAAAAAGATAAGAAATTGAAAAAAAAAATAGAAGATTTTAGGGAATCACAATTTAATAGAATAGATTTTTTTAATTTTAAAATAAGTTTAGAAATTGGGCTATTGAGCTTGGGCTTAGATTTGAATCTAACTTAGGCTAACTTGATCCATATGTGCAATTTAATCATACATATAGATAAGGTATAAGCCAATGGTCTAACGGTTAAACACATGAACTTAGTATTGGGTTTGAGTATGAGGTTTGAATCTTGGTGAAGGCATACAAAAGTTTTTTCTTTTTTTTCTTCAAACAATCATGAATTACTACGTATTAGGATCTCATTGTGTCACATGTCCTATCATATAGCAGCATCAGAGTAAATGTACGCTAACTTAGTGCTACGTAGCATGTCACATTAGCTGCCACGTGTTACGTAAGGACACGTGGCAATATCTGGTTGGTTAGTATGCCTGATGTAGTGTCACGTCAGTTGATTTTCTTTCTCTTTCTCCCTTCTTCCCTCATTTTCTCCAGATTTTTCTACGCTTTTCTCTTTGAGCAACCAGTTTTGACATGATTTTTAAACCACTTTTTGTTGCAATTTTGCCAAATTAATGGCAAAATTGCAAACTAGGCATATCCTAGTTTCATTTCCGACTGAAATCTTATCCACATTCATCCATTAAGACTAGCCAAATCAAGCTTCAAAAATGGAAAAAGTCAATTTTGGAGTTAGGATGTTAATAGCAGATTTTGGCCATTAATGAGCTTGCCAAATTTGTGTAAGCCTAAGAACCTATAAATTGGACACACAGCTAATGATGAGCTTCACGAATCAACTAACAACCGCTCTTTCTCTAATTTCAAATCACTCTCTCTCTATGACAATCAAACTCTCTTTCTCTACTCGATTCTCTCTTTATACTCCATTTCGAGCCTCACCATTACCTTAGCTAGCCTCCCCATAGCTCAAGCTTCCAAACCTGACTACCTTTGCCCCTAGCTATAGCTTGAAGCTCCTTCACCATTGGAACCTTAGCCATTACCAGCCCAAGCTCGAAATACCACCTTAACCACTGTAGTGAAGCAAATTAAATCCATCACGACGCTCTTCGACCTCAAAACCTCCAACCTAATCAACCTCTCACACCCAACAGTCACCTACAACCACCTTTAAACATCACTACAACCACCGCACTTCACACCACCACCAAATGGCTACTCTAAGCTATAGTGTCAAGCTTACCTGCACCTCCTTTCCCCCCAAAACCTAATCTAAAACAAATAAAGAGCCCTTCACTTGCTTGTTTTAGTGGCCAAATCAAGTCGAAACAACCTCAATAGCTACTACTCCTTCAATTGGTGACTCGAATCCACGCTCTAAACCTAATCCAACTTTAGGACCCGATCTATGAACTAACCTGGATCCGACTTACGTGCACTTCCTTATTCGAAGCCTTCCTTATCCGAGCCTTGTTTTTTTTTTTTATTATTTTGGTTTTGTAAATTTATTTTTTTCTAAATGTAAATGTAATAATACCAAAAAAAGAGAAAGAAATAAAAAAAGAAGAGGAAAAAGAATAGTTTATTTATTTTAGTATAGTAGAAATAATAATAATAATAATAATAATAATAATAATAATAATAATAATAATAATAATAATAATAATAATAATAATAATAATAATAATTTAGGTTAGTGAAAAAAAATTTTGTCTTATCACTTAGAAAAGCCTTTTTTTTTTTTCAAAAATAAAACAAAAATAAATTAAGCCTTACCAAATTAGGGCATTTTAGAATTTTCTAATAAATAAAAGTTTCAATTTATGACCTTTTTTAGAAATTTTCTTAAATAGATTAAATCAAGTAAAACGTAAACTCGATCGTCTTTTAAAAATTAAAATCAAATTAACCCAAATAGCAGATACGTAGACATTACGGGGTGACGATAAAAATAAGAAAACACCTAATTTTCCCTTCTTTTTTTTTTTAGTTGAGATTACTTCATTTATCCAATTAGAGTAACTAATAATTGAGTTCTATTTCACAAATTTGAAAGGTAATTTTTAAGTTTGATTTTAAATTTGGAAAGTTAATGGTATCCGTAAGGGTTTAAAATTCCTAACCCCAATTCCAGATCTCTTATTTTAAGACCCTTTTTCAAAATTAGTTTTTTTTTTTTTTTTATATCTAAAGATTAGTGGTTAAGTTATAATCAATCTATCTAATTGGTTATAACTTAACCATTTTTTCTCAACTCTAGTTGGATGATGACTCTAAAATGATTTCAAGATATAAAAAATTCGTTTTCTTTAATCCCTAATTGAGAGTCAATATTAAATGTGTAGGGTTTAGTACTAATTGGTTTAAAGAAGACTTAATTCATAAAAGAACCGGGAGGTGAAAAAACCAAGCTTAACATAGATCAATTTCTTATTTAGAGTTGTTAGTCTTTTAGTGATACTCCTACCTAAGTTAGTTAACTTAGATGAGCATGACTAAGTTTTCTAAATCAATTTGAGTTTTAATTTAGCTCTCAGTTAAGGTTTTAGCTAGCTTAAGGGGCTCTTTGCCTAATTGCTTAGGTTAGTTAGCTTAAAGGAGCATTACCACATTTCAAATAGATTTCCCTAGCCAGAATATTACCATTGTGTCACTATTCGGGTTCTTGCTAGCTCACAAGGGCACTACTTGCTATTCAGTAGCATTTTAGCATTTTTGCTAACTTACAGAGCGTTGCCTTTCTTTCAATATCATTTAAGGTTCTTGCTAGCCCATAAGGGCACTACCCTCCTTTTAGAATCGTTTAGGGTTCTTGCCAGCTCATAGGAGTGCTACCTTCTCTTTAGAATTGTTTAGGGTTCTTGTTAGCCCATTAGGGTGCTATCATTTTTTTGGTATTTTTAAGGGTTATAGTTAGCTCCTAAGAAGTTAGACCCTTCTAAAACTCACTTTAATGTTTCAATTAGCTCCTAGAGCACCATCTTACTTCTTTCAATAAATCTCTAGTGGATCGAACCTAAGTTAGCTAGCTAGTTGTAACACTACTTAAGGTGAATTCATCCTTAAAGCAAAAGTGGTGTCTTTTTTTGTCATTGTAATAAAGTTTTACTCAAATTTCATCATAAAAAGATATAGTTATAGATACCCCATTTTTGCCCCCCCCCCCCCCCCCCCCCCCCATGTATTTTTTAGATTTTCTTTTAAATAAAGAAAAGGGTCCTAATTTAGAAAAAAATAAAAAAGTAGAAAATGTAAAATAAAAAACAATAAAATTTAGAAAATTGAAAGAAAATATGAAAAAAATAGAAAAAATTGAAAAAAAAATTAAGAGATTTAAATCTTTTTTTTTCTTTTTTTTTTTTTCAAAAACGTAGAAATATCTTTTTTTTTTTAGGCAAAATATTTTTTTAGGAAATTTTTTTTTAGAAAAATAAGGATTTAAAGTCATGTTGGGGTCATTAGGATTGGTTTGGTGAATTTTCTAATTTGATTTTAGGCTATTACATAACTTTAGTATAATTTGTTTGCAAAAGAAATCAACATACGAGCCAGCAACCCATTTGGTACTACTCTTAGTCTTGACAGGAGGAATGAGCAAGAGCTTTTAGGTTCAACTCTCCCTAGAAGCGCAACAACGCATTTTATTTTGCCATGCCCTTAATGAGCTACGTGTCATGTTCTAATAGGGGCATATGTTGCTCTTTATATATGTGGCAAAAGTTGGTTGGTCTATATGATTAACGTGGCACTACGTCAGTGTTATACTCTTTATAAGTAAGAATGGGAACTAATGAAGGCCTCAGAACTTTCCATATCAAACCCCCCATTTCTAAGCTCTTTTTTATCGATCTTTCATCAAAATCAACCCTAAATCTTACCATTTCTAGATTTCCAACATAGAGCTATGTAGATTGGGATAAGAAATACATATAAATTCATTCATTTGAGCAACCAAATTTGATCATGAAATTGAAACAAAAAAAAAAACAATCCTAGATTTTCTTCTTCTCTATTCACTTGACCCCCTCACTTTTCCATAAGCGTGCATGCGTTTTCCACACATATACATACAATTCCATGGCATAATTGTGTACTCTACATGGCTTATTTTGCATTAAGTCTAAGTTGTCCATATTTACCCAATTACATGGACAAAATTAAGGTGAAAAATGGAAAAAAGTTAATTCGCGAGTCAAATGCCATGAATGTGAATGTTTTATTTAGTTTGATTTATAGAATTTTTATGCATGGTTAAACTTCAATTGGTATAAAATGGGGGTCGGAGAACACTTTTGGATCATCACTAAGCTTTAAAGCACACATACAAGAGCCAATTCAATCTCTTTCTCTCTTTAGCAAAACCTTAGGTTGCAACCTTCTCTCTTTAAGCTTGTTGTTCGAAGTACGGTAGTTTTTCAGTAAAACCACCATTATAGCTGAGATCCTTAAGCTGCTAGGTTTCGAACCTACCCTCTTTCACACATTTTCGTGGCTTCTAACTCTAACTGTTACTAATGGTTTTCATGAAATCCTAACCATCATACTGCTCCTCGTCGAAACACCACCTATGCCTCTTAACCATCAAAAGTGATGCTACAATCGTACTCATGGCATAAAAGCCTATGTCTTGATACCTCCCCATTAAACTTTAGCAATTTGCATGTTAGCTACTACCACTGCTGCTGCCTATTTATTCAAAATCCACTAAAACTAACACCAAATACTGTAGTGTTGCTCCTATGCCTACAAAGCCTAATAGAATTCACATGAAATAGCTTTTCCCTACTTGAAAATCGGCTTAGAAGCTCCTCAATTGCACCTAGACAACTGCTTGTGCTCTCTCATTACTATACGCATGTCTGACCTGATTCGGATTTAGATTCGTAATTGACCCAGGTACCCAATATATTTGCTCCTAATCTACAAATTGTCCTTTAGTGTAGCTCTTTTATTTGTTGTTTGTTTTGAATTGTATTTTTTTTTATTTTATTATAATAGAAAACTATACAAAAAAAAAAAGAAAACAAAAAAGGATAAAAAAGAGGAAGAGAAGCTTTGCTATTTTATTTTTATTTTTAAGTATGTTTTGATGGGAATCAGCCTCTAATTACGTTTAAGCTGAAGCTGACGTTGATCATCCATTAGAAGACGTTGACTTGCTCTAACTTGAGGTCGAACAGCTTTCACCAAGGCTGAGCAAATGACAGAAGATCGAGGGTAAGAAAAGGAGCCACTCGGCAACAAGTTTGTCGTCTGCTAAGAAGACGAGATACCATAAGGCTGAGTACTCGAAACCAAAGAACCATTCGACACAGCACCAAGAGACTCATGCCGACTTATTCTACAACTTGACAATTATGGGTCGACCATTCTAGTGTCTTAGCTAAACACTGCAAGACTTCGGGGACTCCTTCCTGAGCTTATACATCTAACTGCCGACCTCGTTCGGTTTAGATACTACTTCGAGGACATGCTGAGTAACTACATGCCCACTTCCTTTGTAAAACACATAGTTTTTTTTTTTTTTTTTATTCTTGTACATGTTTTCCTTTATTTTATTTATGGGCCCAATTCTTTAGGATTTAAGGCCTTGTCCTTTATTTGTAGTTTTACTGCTAGGGTTTAGGACTCGCTATAAATATCAACATTTGTAAACATTAGATATATACATAGATATACGAAAGATATATGAAATTAGATAGAAAAGTATATTCCTACGTTTTAGAATCTTTCCTTTTATGAGTAAAGCTATTCTTGAGCTAGCATTTATCGGATTATTGAGTATAGATCAAGCTCCTTAATCTCTCCCACGTTCTTATTGATCTTGACCTTAAGATTATGGTAAACCTCTTCATTTGAACCGATTAGTGAATTGCATTTAACCTTTATTTGAATCCCGAGCAACATTTAGTGTTTGTGAGTTGTATCGAACTTTATTTTGAGCTCAAACCCCTGATAGTGTTTGTATCCTAGTGAGTTATATCTATTCACATTCACTGTCAAAATTAACCATCTCACTTCTTGTCTGTCATACCCATTCGATCCATTCTAGGTTTTCAAGATCCGTTGTTGTTGGTCCATATCATGTGCCATTTATCCTTGGGTAGGATTCCTATCATCCCTTCCAAGTTTTTTGGGATTTAAGATCCACGCAATATCTTATTATTGATCTTCTATTAGCATATAAGGACTTAGATTGGTAACTTTGAAGGTGCTAGAGACTCCATATCCTTTGGAGTACTTTAACTAGTCTTTTTACTAGAGCTAATAACTTGATCTTCTTATGTTTCTTTACTCAAGTTTATCCAAATAAGATCACCGATTGTAATTGCCTTTCTTTCCTCCCTTAGCCTCTTTGTTCAAGCTTTATGGCAACTCGAGTAAGGTGCCTGGCCACCTTCTAATAGATCTTCTATAGAGCTAAAGCTTCATTAATGGTAGTTGTGTCTTCTTAGATAGGCAATGGTAAGGGCACATGATCAAATGGGAGGTTAGGGTTGAAATCGTAGACCACTTCAAATGATGTCTTGCTAGTGGTACTTTGTATTGATCAATTGTAAGAAAACTCTATGATCGACAAGCACATATCCAAATCGACTAGGTTTCTTCCCATGATAGCTCAGAGTAGGGTTCCTAAAGTTTAATTGTTGACCTTTGTTCATCCATCTATTATACATAGAATGAGGTATCGAACATCAATTTCATACTAAATTTGCACCACATGGTGTTCTTAAAATGACTTAGGAACTTGGAATCTCTATCTAAAACTATACTTTAAGGTACTCCATGCAACTTGATGATCTTCTATAAGAAAAGAGAAGCAATGTATAAAGCATCATTAGTGTGTACCATCTTGCTGAATGTGCCCACTACGATCATCATTAAGTCCTTCCTTTTTTTAGTTCTTGGGTAATTATTAATGGAATACATGGGAATGGAGATTGAAGTTTAAGGGATAGGTAATTATTAGAAGAGCTAGGGATGAAGTAGTGGATAGTTATTAGAAGTACTGTTTATGTAAAGTTTATTAATTTAATTAAAAGATATAAATGTAATGTGTAGAAATTGAGACACTTAATGCACTTAATTTCACTTGTTTTTCATTCTCAACTTTGCTCAGCTTCTCTTTGATTCTAGGTCATCCACTTTAGCTTTCCATGCGATCATCCCTTCATTCAATCCCATCAGCATTTGGATTGTGTTAGTTTACTTCTCAACTTACTTCAGGTTGTTTATTAACAAGTCGACTTGATGGCATGGGTCTTAATACATGTGTCCTGTTTGGAATATTGTGTTTTTTACCATTCAACCCTTTAGTTGATCGTGATGGCTTGATCTAATGAGTTGATTCTTTAAACCTTCATAATATTTCCAATCTCATACCTTAGTTCACCAACAAATCTAGACACCACTTGGACTTTAAGTTCTTCTTCCTTGCATCATATCATTAGCATTTGAAACTCCTTGATGTACTCTTCAACACTTGTTCCATCCAATCTTAAGGTCTACAACTTTTTAAACACATCTTGCAAGAAATAGTCAGGCACAAAACATCTCCTCATAATTCTCTTCATTTCCTTTTAAGTTCACACTTTCCATTATCCATTTCTTCTCTTAGTAGCTAATAAGTTTTTCAACCATTTAATGTAGCACACTGCATGAATTCTAAAGTAGCTAAGCACACTTTCATGACCTCTTCATAGTCTTATAATTTGAATAACTTATTGACCTCATCTTCCTAATCTAAGTAATCATCAACATCTTTATTACTAAAAAGGTTGGAATTTGCATCTTCACATTTTCTAATCCTCTCGGATGTCATATTCCCCTTTTTTTGTGCTCATAAAAGTTATCTCCAACTTCTTCTTCTTATCTAGCTCTTCTACCTCTATTTGTCTTTAAGATCCCTTGACATGTCCAACTCTTCTAACTTGATCATTCTTAGCTAGGTTCATTAGTTCCTTAACCAAATTCATATTTATTCTAGCCATAATTCCTTGAACTCCATTCTTACCTAGTTAAGTTTATCTATCTTCTTAGTGATAGGTCGGCCATTAATCACTATACAACTACAATAAGATTAGCTACTACAGCTTTCAAATCTTGAATTTGCTCATAAGTGGATCTAGAGGCTTGGGTAACATTTCTTTTATGCTTTAAAGCATTACTTTTAGCATCCCTTATACCACTGTACACACTTAGATTCAATATATTCAAGTTTGATACTTATGAACACAACACAAACTATGCAACAACTACATTTAAGAGTAACTTGTAACATGAACTCACCAACTAATGCCAACAACATCCAGTTACTCTAATAACTGTTATGTACAATGCATGAACTCAATGTCACAAAGTAACAACAACTTCAAACACTCTACAACACTTATAGACATAAGATCATACTTGAACACTTCCCTCGTCACAATCTAAGGCTCTAATATCAGCTTTAGATGATGTAGCTAGGAGGTGGGAATCACTAAGACACCAATCCATGACTTAAAGTGGGTATGGATCCTCATAAGTAAGGAATAAAATTGAGTGGAATAGTGAGGTTTTAGAAAAACCAAAGTTGTTTAAATGGATGTAACTCACCATACAAACATAATATAACCTAATTACTACTTTGATTTGATTCACAAAGTGAAAAGTTGGGATTGTGGACACTCCATTTTTATCCCCTTACAATTTTGTTTATTTATTTTTTTGGAATAAGGTAAGGGGTCATAATTTAGGAAAATATAAAAACTAATTTTTTTAAAAAAGAGAAAATTTGAAAAAAATCACAAAAAATAGAAAAATTATAAAAAGTAGGAGATTTAAGGAAATTTAGAACATAATGATAAATTTATAAATAATAACAAAAATTTAGATAGTTTAAGTTTTTTTTATTAAATTTAAATGTTTTCAAGACCTTACATATGAGGAGAGCTATTGGGCTTAGGCTGACCTTATCCATATATGTAATTTGATTGCATATATAAACAAGGTACAAGTCAATGGCTTAATAGTACTACACTTAGATGGCTTGGAGATCAGAGGTTCAAATGTCACAAAAGGCATAAAAATGTCTTTTTTTTTTTCTCCTTCAAAAAACATACTGTCACATCACCCACACCACTGATACGTGTCAGCCATGTGGCATGACATGTGTCAAGCCATGTACGTAATACATCATTGGCCAAGTGTCTTTCAAGGTACATGGCACTTTCTCACAGGATGATGCAGCACCACGTTAGCATCCTTTTCCTTACTTTCCTCTCCTTTCCTTCATTTTGCCCAGATTTTTCCATGCATTCCTTCCTACTCAATTGATTTTAGCATTTAATTCGAATCCCTTTTTGTTGCAATTTCACCAAATCAATGGCAAAATTGCACATTAAGCATGCCCTAGCTAAAATCTAGTCTTTGTCCATCTATTTACTTACCCAAATTGGGCTTAGAAAATTGCAAAAATTCAATTTTAAACCTAGAACATTAATGGCAAATTTCAGCCATTAATAAGCTTTCTAAGCTCAGGAGGATATGAATAGAGCTTCCCCATCCCTAGACAATCACACAATCATTAGAAATCCAATCAATTCTCACTCTCGAACTCTCTCTTTAAGCTCATTCTCTCTCTCTCTCTCTTTTTCTCTACACTGCATCTCTCTCTTTTTCTACAATTCTCCTTCTTCGGCCACTCTCGAACCATGTGACCACCACTGCGAGAACCCCTACAATGTAAGCTTTGAAACCTAGCCTTCCCTTCACTTTGTTGTGCCTCCTAGCAACATCACTGACCCTCCATAGTAAGACCCTAACCATTGTAACTCTCTTTTTAAACCAGCATCCTAACTACCTCTTTAAACCAAACCAATGCCATAATCATGTTCGTAATGGCCTAAAACACTAACCCATACCCCATTTGAACACCTAACACCCCTTTATTGTGTCCACCCAACCACTACTACATCAGATCAATAGTGAACCATTGAAAAATGACCACCCTTGATCTCAACATCCTCCTTACCCCCTATAAGTCCAATTAAAACTTACAAAACCAACACCCCCCCGCTTTGCTTTGGTGATCGGAGCTAGTCGAAGTGTACCGTTGCTACTGCTGCTGTTGAAGACCGTCCAACTTAACCTTGATCCGGAGATTCGACCTGACAACCCATCTACATAAACTGACCCATGCGCTTCTTGAGTGATTTGGTTAGACCTTTCTTCTTTTAGTTTGTTGTTTTATTTGTGTTTTTTGCACTTTTTTTAATTTATTTAACTTACCCATGTATTGTAAATTGTAACAAAAAAAAAAATGAAACAAAAAGAAGAAGAAAAAAATAAGAAAAAAAAAACAAAGAAACAAAAAACATAGGTTTAATTTTACAATGAGGAAACAATATTATATATATATATATATATATGTAAGGTAAAGTAAAGATAAAATAAATAGATTAATAAATAAACCAGTTTTACCCACTTAGAAAAATAGTTTTGTTTTTAATAAGGAAAAAATAAAATAGATCACTTTTTCAAAATTAGGACATTTTAGAATTTTCCAAAAATAAACAACACCAAATTAAGGTCCTTCCCTAAAATTTTTTTCAAGCAAAATAAAATGGCTAAGAGACATAAACTCAGCTATTTTCCAAATTTAAAATCAACCATCCTGCTAACGTTTTTAGGAAACAAACTATGGAAGTTTGATATGTAGGCACTCGTACATAAGGGATGATTTAAAATATGTAAAAAAAATTATTTCCCACCTTTAGTAGATAATTCTTTAAATTCTTATTTTTTTATTTGTAAATAGGTATAATTTCAATTATCGCTTGTAAGTAGATATTATTGTTGGAAGGGTATTTGAAAAGTAAAATCAGAACTAAAAAATTTAAAAGTGGTATCTATTAAAGGTTTGATAGGATAGCTCCTAAACTCCATCTTTTGGTTTTAAAAGACCATCTTTTAGAATTTTTTTTTCTTTTCAAGTAAACCAATGTCTAGGTTAAATCAGTCTACCCAATCGATTTAATTTAAACCTCTTTTTCCCGACTTTGGTCAGGTGGCAAATTTAAAAAATTTTCAAAGAGAAAAGGGAAAAAGGCTTGAAAATTGGGCTTGTGTAAGAGAAAAGCTCCCAAATGAAAAAAAGCCCAAAAGATGTGAGATCCATAATTAAAGCCAAAATATTTCCAAGAAACATAAAGCCCTTATGTCCATGTTGAACTACAAGCTTAACTTAAAAACATAGACCATACACATCCATCCCAAATCACAAGACACAAAGCCCCTTTACACATCCTTAATCATAAACACAAGACCTTCCCATCTAAAATACCACCCTTACGTAATAAAGCTCTTTCGATCTTAAAGGTTAATTTATCTTTAATAAAAATTATTTTTGAAACTGGGGTAAGCATGCTTTTTATTTTTCCTAAAATGTTCTTGACTTGTAAACTTAGGTTGAATAAGTAAATCTTTTAAATAAGCCTTTTCATTATGTCTCTTTGAAACCTTTTGACCAAAAGCCTAAATTCATAATGTTGAACCGAAAAAGACCTAATGGATTAATCAAGGCATATCACCTGTAAAATAGACTATAATTTTTTAGATTGTAGTTAAGAGTGTAATTTAGATTGAGAGTTTGCAAGGAAGTTTTCTTTGACTAAACTATTCATTAGTTACCCTTTCCTTGAAAAAGGGGTATTTGAAATCACAAAACCCTACTAGGTAGCTTAACATCAAGGTCAAGAAGAATATAAGATGCCTTATGTGATTATCAAGGGAGGGGTTTTTACTTATTAGCAAACTTTCAAAGAAAAGAAAAAAGAAAAGAAAAGAAAGAGAGATAGTAAAGGCTTGTTACAAGTCTATGTCAGCCTAAATGGCTAAGCTTTTAATTCATGTCACCTACTTTTTTCCAATATGGTCACACCTTTCAAGTTGACCACAATAGTCTGGATCATTCTCATTGATGAAGCTTTTTTTTTTTTTTATGTCCATTAGCTCTTTTCAAATCAAAGGGCCTATCTCTAATGCTTTTCTTGTCATAGATGGCTTTTACCAAACTCTTTGTTTGTAAATATTTTTCGAGTTAAGAGTTTTTTTTTAAACGAATTTCATTTCCTTACTTTGCATCTTTCACCATTTGTTGGATTCTAGTTAGCTCTTAGAGCATTATCCCATCCTTAATCCTCCCTTTTCAGGGTTCCAAAGCAACGTACCATCTTTCAATCCATTTTTAAAGTGTTATCCTAACTCATGTACTCTTTTAGGGTCTTAGTGAGCCCATAAGGCGCTTCCTTATTCATTAATCTTACTTTAGCATTTCAGCAAGCCAGTAGAATGCTTCCTTATTCATCAAACTCTCTTTAAGGTCTTAGCAAGCCTATAGGGTGCTTCCCTTCATCAATTTCTTTAGGGTTTAGGCGAGTCCATAGGCCATTTCCTTATTCATTAATCTTACTTCAGTAATTCAATAAGCCCATAAGGTGCTTCCCCTTTCATCAAATCTCTCTTTAGGCTTTTAGCGAGCCCATAGTTGCTTCTCTTCACCAATTCCTTTTAGTGAGTTCATAAGGCACTTCCCTTCATCAATCTCTTTAGGGTTACAGTGAGCCCATAGGGCACTTCCTTATTTATTAATCTTACTTTAACATTTTAACAAGCCCATAAGGCACTTCCCTTTTCATAAAATTTCTATTTAAGGTCTTGGCGAGCTTGTAGGGCACTTCCCTTTACCAATTTCTCTTACTAAGCTTGTAGGGCGCTCTCCTTTACTAATCTCTCTTTAAGGTCTTAGTGAGCCCATAGGATGCTTCCCTTCATTAATCTCTCTTTAGGGTCTTAGTGAGCTTGTCTGGCGATTTTCTTCACCAAATTCTATTTAGGGTCTTAGCAAGTACATAGGGTGCTTCCCTTTACCAATTTCTTTTAGCGAACCCGTAGGGTACTTCCCTTTTCCAAACTCTCCTTAGGGTCTTAGTAAGCCCATAGCATACTTCTCCTGACCGATTTCTTTTAGCGAGTTCATAGGGCACTATTCTTTACTAATTCCTTTTAGCGTGCCCATAGGACACTTCTTTTAAGTCAATTAAGGGTTGCTAGTTCCTTAGAGACACTTCCGCTTAAGTTAATAAGCTCAGAAGAGCACGACCAGGTTTTTCCAAATCGATTCCGATTTAGGGTTGCTAATCCCTTAGAGATGCTCCCGCCGAGGTTAGTGAGCTTAGAAGAGTATGCCTAGGTTTTCCGAATCAATTTCAATTTAAGGCTGTTAGTCCCCTACAAATGCTTCCATCTAGGTTAGTGAGTTCAGAAGAGTATGACCAAGTTTTTCCAAATCAATTCTAATTTAGGATTGATAGTCCCCTAAAGGCGCTCCAGCTTAGATTAGTGAGCTCAGAAGAGTAAGACCAGGTTTTTCTAAATCGATTCCAATTTGAGGTTACTAGTCCCCTAGATACACTCCCTCCTAGGTTAGTAAGCTTAGAAGAACATAGCCAGGTTTTTCCAAATTGATTCCAATTTAGAGTTGCTAATACCCTAGAGATGCTCATGCTTAAGTTAGTGAGCTTAGAAAAGCACGATCAGGTTTTTCTAAATCGGTTCCAATTCAGGGTTGCTAGTCTCTTAAAGATGCTCCCACCTAAGTTAGTCATCTCAAAAGGGTATGACTAAGCTTCAAATTGATCTTTCTAGCAAGCTCCTAAGGTGTTAAACCATTCTAAATTAACTCGGTTAGCTCTTAGAGCACCTTCTCCCTTTCACCTTTTACCGAATCCTCGATGAATCAAGCCTAATATAGCTAGTTGGTTGTTGCGTTTCTTAGATTAAAGTCATTCTTAGATAGTATTTTTTTTTTATTTTTGTGGCAAAGTTTTATTAAAACTTCACTATAAAGAGGAGTAGATGTAGACACTCTATTTTTATCCTCTTACAACTTTTTTTTTTTAGAAAGGGGTAAATGATCTTAATTCAAAAAAATACAATAATACATATATATATATATATACAGATATTTTAGAAAAATACAAATTTTTTTTTGGAAAAATCACAAAAAATAGAAAAATTATAAAAGTAGAGGATTTAGGGAAATTTATAAAATAATGATAAATTTATAAATAATTATAAATTTTAGATAGTTTAATTTTTTTATTAAATTTAAGTATTTTCAAGGCCTTAGATGTGGGGAGTACAGTTGGGCTTAGGATTAGATTTAAATATTCCTCAAGTTGCCTTGTTCATATATGTAATTTAATTATATATATGAACAAGGTGTTGGCTAATGACCCGACAGTAATATACTTAGACCTATACTTAGGTTTGGCTTGGAGATTAGAGGTTCAAATTTCACCAAAAGCATGAAAATGCCTTTTATTTTTTCTCCTTAACAAAATACACTACCATATCACTTACACTACGGACACATGTCAGCTACATGGCATGACATATGTCATATACACCCATACTACAGACACATGTTAGTCAAGTAGCATGATACGTATCACAAGCATGTTGAGCCATGTACGCGACACGTCATTGATCATGTGTCTTTTAAGACAATTGTCATTGTGCCCACATCAGTGTCCTTTTACCCCATTTTCCTCCCTTTTCCTTCATTTTTCCTATATTTTTCGCATATTCCTTCTTGGTTAGTCAATTTCAGCATTGAATTCAAATCCCTTTTTCGTGCAATTTTACCAAATCAATGGTGAAATTGCAAACTATGCATGGCCTAGTTTCATTTTTTACGAAAATCCTATCCCCATTCTTCCATTTACTTACCTAAATTGAGCTTATAAAATTGCAAAAAGTCAATTTCAACCTAAAACATTAATGGTAGATTTTGGCCATTAATGAGCTTTCTAAGTTCATGCAAGCTCGAGAGGTTATAAATAGAGCTTCCTTATCCCTAGATAATCATACAATCATCAGAAATCCTATCAATTCTCACTCCCAAACTCTCTCTTTAAGCTCTCTCTCTCTCTCTCTCCATTGCATCTTTCTCTTTGTCTACAATTCTCCTTCTTTGGCCACTCCTGAACCACTCTTGAACCACACAACTACCATTATGAGAACCCACATAGTGTAAGCTTCAAAACCTAACCTTCTCCTTACTCTACTGTACCTGTTAGCGGTGTCACCGATCCTTTACCGTAAGACCCTAACCACCATAACTCACTCTTCGAACCACCATCCTAGCTACCTCTTTGAACCAAACCAATGGCATAACCGTATTTGTGGTAGCTTAAACCAATAACCCATATCCATCTGAACACCCAACACCCCTCTATCATGTCTACCTAACCACTAAAGAATCAAACCAATAGTGAACCATCACAAAACGACCACCTTTGATCTTGACATCCTCCTTACCCCCTACAAGTCCAATACAAAACTCACAAAAACCTCATCTCCCTCTCGTTTTGGTGATTAGAGTTAGTTGGAGTGTGCCATTGCCACTATTACTATTAAAGACCGTCCTACTTAACCTGGATCCAGAGATCCAACCTAATAACTCGTCCACGCAAACTGACCTATGCCTCTTGAGTGATTTGGCTTAACCTTTCTTCTTTTATTTGTTGTTTTATTAGTATTTTTCATACCTTTTTTCAAATTTATTTAACTTACCCATGTATTGTAAATTGTAACAAAAAAAAAAATGAAATGAAAAGAAGAAGAAAAAAAAAAAAAGAAACAAAAATAATAAAGAATAAAAAAATAGGTTTAATATATATATCTATATATATATGTAAGGTAAAGTAAAGATAAAATAAATAGATTAATAAATAAATGGGTTTTACCCACTTAGAAAATAGTTTTTTTTTAATCAGGACAAAATAAAATAGATCACTTTTTCAAAATTAGGACATTTTAGAATTTTCCAAAAATAAACAACACATGACTCTTTTATAGAATTTTTTCCAAGCAAAATGAAATGGCTAAGAGATGTAAACTCGGTTACTTTCCAAGTTTAAAATAACAAACCCATTAACGTTTTCAAGAAATTAACTATGGAAGTTTGATCTTGAATAGTGGGTACGTAAGTATCTATACGTACGGGGTAACTTAAAATATGGAAAAAAAAATTATTTTCTTTTTTCAGTAGATAATTCTTTAAATTCTTATTTTTTTGTAAATAGATATAATTTCAGTTATCGCTTATAAATAAACATTATTGTTGGAAGGGTATTTGTAAAGTAAAATTTAAATAAAAAAAGTTAAAAGTGGTACCTATTAAGGGTTTAATAGGACAGCTCTTGAACTTCATCTTTTGGTTTTAAAAAGCCATTTTTTGGAAATTGGTTTTTTCAAGTAGACCAATGGCTAGGTTAAATCAATCTACTCAATTGATTTAACCTAACCCTCTTTTTCCTGACTCGGATCGAGTGTTGATTCGAAAGAATTTTCAAAATACGTTTAAAAAACTAATTTTCTTTAAGCTTTAGTCGAGGATTAGTATCAAATGAGTAGGGTATAATATTAATCTGTTTAGAGAAAATTTATTAAAATCGGGAAAAAATCAAGCTCGACAAGGGTCTTTCACTACAATCCTTGTCAAAAGGATTGATCAGAAAAAGGAAGTAACTTGGAGTAACTACCTATAAGAAATAAAGATGGTGTGTGTTCAATAAGATAGATGATGTAACTGACATAAACAAAAAACTATTTATATTAAGTCCCTTAAGGTAAAAGATAAAATAGTATATCCCAAATATACACCTAAGATTACATAAGAAAAAGGTAAAAATGCAAAGAAACATAAAGGAAGATTCCAACTTTTTGCATCCTTTTGTCAATTGCTAAAATACGAGATACTTTTGTACTGGTACTGTCTTTGGTAAAAAGAATAAATTGTACAAAATCTTAGTGTTGGGCGAGCTGGCGAACAAAGGTAAAGAAGTGAGTACGTTGGAATTCTGATTGGTGGGGATCAAAACAGGTTAGAGGTCATCTCAATTGGTTGGTCTAAGTTGATAGAATTCTCTGCTAGATGGGCATTGAAGTTGCTCCAAATTAGACCATTAGTGTCTGCTTCAGTAAAGGATATTGTGAGGAGGTTGTTAAACCAATCAAAACTCCCATCAAAGTTACCTCACTACCCATGGTTTCTCATTACTTTCTAACCTTACTACCTATTAAGAACTTGTTAGGGTACTCTAATACCTTACTATTAACATACTAAATGTTTAACTTTATGGTTAATTAGTTGAGTTAACATATGTATTGTCCTAATACCAATCATATGCAAGCTACTAAACAAGTTTTCCAATATTTAGGTAGTACTATGCCATTAAGTCTCCCTATTGTACCTATGTGGATGCAGTTTAGCTATTTAAATACTCGTCCCCTTGCTGTAAGGTATGTCATCCAACTTGGTTGTAATCTTATCTCTTTATACTATAAGAAGCCACTTATTGTTTGCAAAAGCTTAATAGAAGCTGAATATAGAGTCATTATCTTATGCTATTATAGAATTTACTTGGATTTGTCAACTAGCTTATGAGTTAAAGGTTCCTATTTAGTGATCTATCATTCTGTGTGGTGACAAACTTCATACTATTTACATGATTCGTAATCCAATATATCATATTTGCAAAAAGAAAAAAAATTAACATTAATTATCACTTTGTACATGAATAGGTCACCACTAGTTAAGTTTTAGTTTGATCTATACCAACTTGACATCAACTTATAGATATTATTACCACGAATCTCTCCATTATTACTTTTCATAATCATTGTACCAATCTCACTTAACATTAGTACTACGAGGTTGATGGGGTGTATTACTATTATTATTTAGTTTTATAGCAAGGGATAGAATAGTCTTTTTACATCTTAGGTGGTAGGGATCAAGGATCGATCACGCGTTCCTGAACTTAAGGGCTAGCTCAAATGGTTCATCGAGTTGTTTTACGTAAGTTAAGCACGGAGGAGCAGTACTTACCCTAATTTGACTTGCCGAGCTACTTCACTCTTTACATAATCTAAGGAATTGCCAAGGTGATCATCTGACATGTCGAGTCGACCCCTTCGAAACATACTAGTCCAAGCACTAAATCAGGTTACATCCAACCCTATAGTGCTAAGGCTAAACTAACAATTGTCAGGAGCTAACCATTTAAAGTCAACCCGAATGTGAGTTGTCCCTAACAATCAAAGTTGCCGAATTGCCGATGTTGACCTGACCTAATCAAGGCCTAACCTTGCTTGGTTCATAGTATTATTGGGACCATAGAATGAGTAAAATTACATGTATGTTGTTCTTTTTTACATCTATACTATCTTTTCTAACAAAAGATAATCTTTTGGTATGATTACATTGATACCCTATAAATTATCCCCTTTTTCCTAGCTAGTAGAAATAATTTTCTGTAATTTCCTATAATTGACTTACCTTAATTAGGTATTATAAATACTTGCAAGATTGTATTGGCCGCAATGATTAACATACAGAGAATATATTGAATTTTCTTATTCTCTCGAGCTCAGTGTCCTTTTTGCTTATTCTTGAGTTACTCTTATCTAGTTCATTGAGCGTGGACTAGTGATGAGTACCCTTCGGTCATACTTGTGCATTATATCAAGTGTAACCTGAGATTGTGTGAGGCATTAGTGTATCATATCCATCATCGGTGCATGGGAACCTCTACTCATCCTTCGATTACCATTTATCTTTTAGACCATCTCATAGTCTAGACCCACCCCCCTTGGTTACACGTGATATTAGGCTTATATGTTCATCTACTAGTCCGTATCATCCTAGTATCAAAGCTTGGCTACGTTTGAAGCTGTATTTTGTTACTATGTTCATTGAGTGGTTTGTTACTACTCTTATGTAATAGAGGTTCTATTGTTAACATTGGAGTTTAGTAGTTAAGAAGTGCTCTATACTCTGTTTTTCCTTATTTCCCGATATACAAAATAGAGTGTGGTTGATTGTTTGTTTGTTGTATAATTGTCATGGTGTTGGAAGTATTGGTTATTAATCTATTGTTGTTATTCATGGGAAGAACTTCAAGTGGTATTATTAGACGTCAATTTTGTGGAGTAACTATCAATGTCAAATTCAAGTGTTTAAGAAACTTTGGGAAACTAAGAAAGTAGACTTAACATGGCTAAGGGCAAAAAGAAAGCTTTATACCTCAATCAATGGGTGGCTACTTGGATAGGCTTATTGACTAAGTAGCTAGTTTGGTGACTATTATCCAAGAAGATAAGTAGTAAGTTAGAAATAGCCCTACTAGAGAATGCAAGTAGCAAGGGCGAGGCAATGGTCAGTTTGGCTGAGTTAATGCCCTAACTCGACCACCTCAAGTTGAAGGAATTAGTAAGGATGCTAGACAAAAGCTAGCACTTGAAGAGATTGAGGAAGAAGCGAAAGGAGATGACGATGCAAAGGAGTACTATGAGGCTGAAGAAAGAAATGTATGAGCCCCTAGAGTCGAAGGGTTGAGGATGCATATTCTAAGTTTTTCTGGAAGTAGTGATGCCGATAACTACCTATATTAGGTAGATAAGATTGAAAAGCAGTTTGAACGCCACGAAGTACTTGATAATGCAAAAGTTAGACTTATTATGCTGGAATTTACTAGTTATGCCACCTTATGGTGGAAAAACTTACAAGCTACCCAATGAAGAGAAGGAGAATAAGAAATCAGGAGATAGGATGTATGAGGAGAAGGTTTGTGCCAAGTTACTATCTTTAAGATGCCTTCTAAAGGTTATAGGAATTGAGGTAAGGAGGATCGATTATTAAAGCTTATGTTAAGGAATTCCAGATGTTGATGATCCAATGTGAAGTTAGCAAGCTGGAAGACTGAACAATATCTCGATTCATTAGTGGACTGAAATATGAGATTGGAGATATCTTGGAAAACATAAAAATTAGGTCACTTGAGGACACAATTCAAGTTGCCTAGAGGATAGAAAGGCGCCAAATAGGAAGGTTCTAACCACCAGTTAGCCGACTGGGCAGTAGCCAAGCTATTCTGAGCATACCTGTATGAATGAAACCAAGTAAGGTTGCTAAGACATGACCTGTTCAGACTACTTGAGTAGAGGAGAAGGAAGTTTCGTGGAAGTTTGAGAAAGGCTAGAGTTTGAGTAGGAAAATGAGTGAGACCAAGTGTTTTAAACACTAAGGATTTGGATATATGGCTACTTAGTGTCTGAATGGAAGGACTATGGTGATTTGAGGTGAGATGCCAACTTTCAAAGTAGAAAGCACTGATGAGGAAGTAGAGGAGTTGAAAGAGGGATGATAGACCGAGCTGTCCGAGGAGGAAGTTATCTATAGTTAGGAAAGCAACTTTATGCCAACCACTCTAATGTTGAGGAGGATAATGAATGCCAATCTTATGCTCGAAGATGAATAGAGAGAAAATCTCTTCCGCATTGAATGCAAGGTAAATGAGTTACGGTGTACCCTAATAGTTGATAGTGAGACTTGTACCAATGTAGCCTTTACATTTATGGTCTAGAAATTGAAATTACCGACCAAGCCTCACCCAAAACCTTATGAGCTTCATTGGCTCAGTTATAAGGGAGCCCTATAGGTGAACAAACAAGTGTCTATACCGATTTGCATTGGTAAATATTGAGATGAAGTACTTTGTGATGTATTGCCCATGAGTGTGTCCTACATGCTACTTGGATGACCGTGGATGTTCGATTGAGCAATGATATATGATGGAAGGAGGAATACTTATTCCCTAGAATATGAAGGTAGGAGGGTGAAATTGAGTCATATGACTACCGAGTAAGTAAAGGTCATGTAGTCCCAACTGAGTCAAACCCTAAAGAAAGAGGCTTTGGTATTTACCTGAGTTGAACTGAATAGAGAGATGAAGCTTGAAGGACTAACCTATCTGCTAGTCTAAAGAATTCTAGAGTTAAGACCCGAAGAGGAGGAGCTGCTTACCGAGGTAAAAAACATTATTAAAGAAAATTTTCAACCTGTTTTTAGAGGAGTTATTGAAAGGTCTACCACTAATTCGAGGTATTGAGCATGCAATCGACTTGTAGCTAAGAGCCGCATTACCAAACAAGCTTGCTTATAGGCTGATTCTTGAATAGATTGCCGAGTTGCAGAAGCAAGTGGATGAGGTGATGAGGAAGGGGTATGCGCTCGAGTCCCTTAGTCCCTGTGCAGTGTCTACCTTGTTAGTATTGGAGAAAGATGGTTCTTAGAGGATGTGTGTAGATAGTCGAGTAATCAATTGAATCACCATCATACCTAAGCTTAACAACATACTAGACATATTATGCAGGGCAAGAGTGTTCTTTAAGATTGACCTCAAATCTGGATACCATCAGATTCGAATGCGCAAAGGTGACAAGTGGAAGACCACATTCAAAATGCGCCATGGATTATATAAATGGCTTGTAATGCCAATTGAATTGTCTAATACGCCAAGCACATTTATGTACCCAATGAATCATGTGCTTCGAGACTTATTAGGAAGGTTTGTTGTAGTTTATTTTGACGACATCTTGGTGTACAGTCTCAACCCAGAGACTTACCAGCAACATCTTTGAAGCGTCTTTGCGAAACTTTGAGCTGAATAGCTTTATGCCAATTTGAAGAAGTACAACTTTTGCTAATCCGTGGTGATATTCTTAGGATTTGTTGTAAGTAGTGGTAGCATATGAGTCAACAAAGAGAAGATCAGAGCAATCACCAAATGGCCAGTACCGACCACTCCGGCCGACGTGAGAAGTTTCCACAGCCTAGTATCATTTTCTCATAGATTTATAAAGAATTTTGGTACGATTGTGGCCCCACTCACTGAACTCTCAAAGAAGAATGTTGAATTTAGAGGAGTTGAGAAGGAGTAGAGGAGCTTTGAGGAAGTGAAGGATAAGCTAACCATAGCCCTTGTCTTAGCTCTATTGAGCTTCGACAAAGTGTTTAAAGTAGAGTGTGATGCGTTTGGATTAAGCATAGGTACATGTTGATTCAAAAGGGCCGACTTATTGCTTACTTTAGTGAAAAACTTGGAGGAGCTACACTCAACTATTCTGTTTATGACAAGGAGTTCTAATTCTTAATCCGAACCCTAATGGTATGGCAACACTATTTGCTGCCTAAGGAATTTGTGATCTATACTAATCATGAATCTTGAGATATTTAAAGAGCTAACCTGAGTTGCCTTGGAGGTAAGTTAAATGGGTCGAGTTCATTGAGGGTTTTTCTTATATCATGAAATGCAAGATTGGGAAGAATAATGTAGTGGTCAATACCTTATCGAGACGACATTCTCTCCTATTTAAGCTGCAGACCAAGTTGTTTAGTTTTTCAACCATAAAGAATTTGTATTCTGAAGATTGACATTGGTCCTATCTATGCCCGATGTAAGGAAGGATGGATACTAGACAATTATTACAAGGAAGACGGATACTTATTTAGGAAGATGAGGCTATGTATCCTGACCTGTTTTATGGGAGAATTACTAGTGTACGAGGTGCATGGAGGACGATTGACAAGACAGTTTGGTTAGCGTAGACTATGAGGTATTATCTTCTAGATTCTTTTAGCTAGGGATGAAGAGAGATGTCCAATCCATACTGGAAAGGTGTATGACTTGCCAAAAAGCGAAGAGCCGAACTGAGTAAGGATAGTATCTACTCTTGCCTATCTCAACTAAACCATGGTCCAAGTTAAGTATATATTTCATGTTAGGATTGCTAATGAGGACTCCATCATGGTGGTTGTGGATTGATTTAGTAAGATGATACATTTTATGCCCTGTTTCAAAACTAAAGATACTTTGGCTATCTCTTTTCTTTTCTTGCAAGAAATTATCAAGTTTCACAAAATACCTAGAACCATTGTTTCAAACTAAGACCTAAAGTTCATGAGCGACTTTTGGAGGATGCTATGGAGGTGAATGGGAACCAAGCTATTATATAGTATGTCCTGCTATCTATAGATTGATAGACATATCGAGGCTGTTAATAGAACCATAAGGACTTTCCTATGGGTTGCTGTCAAATAAAACACGGTCAATTAGGATCTGTGTCTGCCAATCATTGAGTTCGCATACAATAGGACTACCCATAGTGTAACAAACATGTCTCCATTCGAGGTTACCTATAGGTTTAACCCTCGGCTCTTAATGGACTAAGTACCCCAATTGAGACCTGATGATGACCAGTCAGTCGTAGAAAGAGTTGAGGCTATTAGAGCCATGTACTAGAAGGTTATAGAGCAATTGAGCCAAGCTATTACTAAACTCAAGAAGCGAAACCGAGGACGAAAGAAGAGAGAATTTCAACTTGGTGATCTAGTTTGGATATATCTCAACAAAGGATGATTCCTAAACTTGAGGAAGAGTAAGTTGTCTCCTAAAGTCGATGAACCTTTCAAAATGCTAGAAAAGATTAATTCTAATGTCTACAAGATTGAACTTCTTAAAGGATACGGATCTCAAACTCCTTTAATTTTGTCAATCTCTAACCTTATACTCCCAAGGGCGAGTAACCTAGAGCTAAACCAGATTTGATCTCAAATCTCAAACAACTCGGAGGAGATGGTAGGGATCAAGGATGGATTGCACGCTTCCGAACCTGAAGGCTAGCTCAGATGGATTGCTGAGTTGTTCAAGGTGAGTTGTACACCAAGGAGCAGCCTTTGCCCCATTTCGACCTACTAAGCTACTTTACTCTCCATACAATATAGGGAATTGTCGAGGTGATCAGTTGACATGCCGAGCGGACCCCTTTACAACATACTAATCTAAGTACTAAATCAGGTTGCATCTAACCCTACAATACTGAGGCCGAACTAACAATTGTTAGGAGCCAACCATCCGAGGCCGACCCAAATGTGAGTCGTCCTTAGGTTAACCTTTGTTGGGTCCCAGTAGTCAGAGTTGCTGAACTGTTGATGTCAACTAGACCTAATCAAGGCCTACCCCTACTTAGCTTGTAGCATTATTGGGACTATAGAATGAGCAAAATTACACATGTGTTATCCTTTCTAACATTCATACTATCCTTCTTTTGGCACGATTACATTGACATTCCTATAAATTATTCTCCTTTTTCCTAGTTAGTAGAAATCCTTTCTATAATTTCTTATAACTCAGGAGTTACCCTAATTAGGTATTATAAATACTTACAAAATTGTAATAGCCACAATGATCAACATATAGGGAGTATATTGAACTTTCTCACTCTTTTAAGATAAGTATCCTTTCTACTTATTCTTGAGCTACTCTTATTTAGCCCATTGAGTATGAACTAGTAGCAAGAGCTCTCTAGCCATATTTGTGTATCATATCAAGTGTGACTTGAGCTTGTGTGCATCATATCCATCGTTGATGCACGAGAACCCTTGCTCATCCTTTGATTGCCATTTATCTTTTGGATCATCTCGCAGTTTGGACTCCCCCCCTTTGGTTAAGCGCGATATTGGACTTGTGTATTCATCTACGAGTCCATATCATTAAGGTTATGAACTCTAATCATATGTATTTATACTCTTACACTTTGTAAATACTTAGTTGATTATTAAAGCTTCTCCAAATCGATTATTGAGTGCCCTTATTGCTCTTTAATCCCTTTAGTATTCTTATTAATCTTCTTCAAAATTGTGGTGAACCTTTTTTTTAGTTTGTAGTGTATTGCATTTACCCCCATTAAAACCTCATTGATCTTGATTTGTGTTTTCGTGAGTCATATTGAAACCCATTATCAATCACAACCTCTGTTTGTATTTGTGTTTGGTGTATAATATTCATCTACATTCATATTTGAACCTTATTTTACATAGCATTTCCTTAAATCCATTCAAACTCGAATACCAATTTGTAGTTTGTGTTAGCTGTGCATTATGCTTTAATCGACCTTCGGACCTTAAGGCATATCATCTTGGCATCAAAGCATTAGGGAGACAAGCGTGTAAGTGTTCTCCAAAGTTTGGCTCTTGAGTTTATATATCCTTGTTTAACCCATTGTTCTAAAGTGTAGCTATTGTTTATGGTTATGGTAGTGGTGTTTGTGTTGTTTGTAGTGAATTGTGAGATGTGTAACAGTGACTAGCTATTTTTTTAGGATTTATTATGCTCCTAGTAGCGTTCATAGTAACTATAGTGGTGTTTTTTTATTGTAGGTAGCTATAGATTTGAAGTTGTAGTGATTTATGAATAGAGCTAGAGTAAAGTATACTTCTTATTTGATAAAATCAATACAATTATTAAACGAAAAAAAGCTATGTTAAAAGATAGTGTAAACATTAGTAGAGATGGTCTTTGTGGAAGTTTGAGGCGACGTATTGATAATCTTATATATCAGATTTAGATTCTTACAAACTCTATCCAAGAGTTTATTGGATGAGTGAGAGGCCATCAATGTATTAGCCTTCGACGTGTTGGCCGAGATGAAAGATTAGATTGAGTTTCGACTAATGGAAGTGACTTTAACAAGCTTGACAATGATAGACAACAAGTTAGATAAGCTGCCAAACAACATCAAAGAGGATGAGAATAGAAAAGAGTATAGGATGAATAGAGCTCTCATAAAAGTGATAGATTTGAGGTGAATCTACTAACTTGGAATAGAAGGGACAAGCCTTAAACACTTAGCCGAGGTTTAGAAAACATTAAGCTAAAATTGCTGACCTTTAGTAGTAGTAGCTATCTTGAGGAGTTCCTTGACTGGGTTCCCTAAGTTGAGAAAATGTGATGATTGGACCTAAGTTAAGTTGGCTTCATTGTCCCTTATGGAGTATGCCAGTTTATAGTGAGACAAGTTGGTCACTAAGCGAGATGCTAAAGGTAAAGAGTTCATTAGAACTTGGAGACTTATGAAGAGGTTGATGAACTAACTCTTTGTACCAACTTACTTTAAGTAGGAAATGCTTCATGCCTTCTAACATCTGGGGCAAGGTAGGAATACTATTGAGGAATATTGATAAGAATTCAAGACCTTGATGACTACATATAAGATCGCTGAGCCACAGGACCCAACTATTGCTAGGTTCCTGAGTATATTGTTGGCATAGTCAAGCTCTAGCCAGTTAATTCATTGGATGAGTTGATTAATTTAGCATTAAAGGTGGAAAGATAAAGGATAAGAAGACATTAATGATTGACCAACTAACCTCAATATGGTAGCGTTCAGCCTAAGAAGAGTGAAGAGAAGAAGAAGCCTAAGAAGAAAATTGAGAAGGGAAAGTCTAGCCAACTTAACCTAGCTGATATAAAGAAGGTAAAGAAGGAGAAAGTTCTCGATTCTAAAGTTAGAGAAGTTAAATGTTTCAAGTGCTTGGGATAAGGACACATTGCTTCACAATGCTTAAATAAGAGATTCATGATCTCGAAAGGAGAAAGACCGAATACTTACATAGAGAGCCAAAGTGACAAGAGCTCGGAAAATGAAGAAAAAATAAACATGGGTAAGCTCTTAGTCATGATGAGCAATTAAGCTGACCTAAAAGAAGAACCTAGCCAAATAGAGAATCTCTTCTAGATCTAATGTTTGGTAAATGGGAAGATCTATTCCCTAGTCATAAATGGTAGAAGCTATACCAACATTGTTTCTACTGAGTTAGTTGCAAGAATGAAATTGTTGACATTTCCTCATCCCGACCTTTTGGATTGAAATGGTTCAATGATAAGGGAATGGTCTATGTACACAAAAGAGCTTAGATATCCTTCATAGTAGGATAATATGAGGATGAGATGGACTTTAACATAGTGCTAATGAATGTTGTTCATCTCATATTAGGTTAACCTTAGGAATATGACTGGAGAATTATCCATGATGACTTCCACAAAACTTACGTAGTTCAGAAGAAAGGGAAGAGCTACTCCTTAACCCCTATGAGTGTTGAGGAGATATAAAGGAGCTTGGCACCCATGGTGAAGAAGAAGGGAAAAAGAAGTCTGTTTGGAATCTAGGTTCGAGTGTACCATCTAAAGTCAAGGATGACTTATTTTTTACCTAATGGTGGTGATAGGAATTGGCCTCTAACCCCCTCCAGGCTAAGACCAACCCATAGTAAGCTAAGACCGACTTGTTTTCCATGATGTTAGGGTTGAGTTGATAGAAAAAGGACTATAGAAGGGAAGAAATCAAGATGAAAGAGATGAGAGAAGTAAAGGTACTGCTAATCTTTAAGGAACCTAGGGTCCTACCAACTGAGGTTCCAAAGAAGGAGACCAGCTTAATAAGTGACCTAACATGTCTTGCTAACCAATCCTCGAGTTCATCAATTGTGGGTTAACCTCACTGGAAGCTCAACTAAGTACAATAGGGCTGCAACAACTTTAGTTCTAGCTTAGAAGCCTATCTTCTAATCTAATTAAACTTGGAATCGACTTACTCCAGAATAGCTCGAACGACTTGCATGATGACCTTCCTATTGAAAATGCATAGTTCTGTACATATTATTATTTTCCTTATTTTAGTTTGTAGGCTTAATTTGTAAAGTTTAAGGCCTTGTAATTATTTATAGTTTTGCTAATAGGGTTTCGGGAATTACAATAAATAGTACTATTTGTAAAGAGTAGCTAGACTTAGAATATTCAATAGTGAAGAATACACTTATCTATCTTGTTTTCTCATAAGTTGCTTATTAAAGCTTCTCCAAGCTGATTGTTGAGTGCTCTTATTACTCTTTAATCCCTTCATAGTTCTTATCAATCTTCTTCAAGATTGTGGTAAACCTTCTTTTGGTTTAGTAATGTGTTGCGTCTACCTCATAAGAAACCCTATGAGCTTGATTTAGGTTTTTGTGAGTTACATCGAAACCCATTTTCAACTAGAATCTCTGTTTATGTTTGGTGTGCAATATCCATCTGCATTCACATTTAAACCTTGGTTTATATGTTATTTCCTTAAATCCAATCGAACCCAATACGCATTCATGGTCTGTATTAGCTATGCATTGTGCTTGAATTAACCTTTGAACCTTGGGGTGTATTAGTCTTGGTAAATGGAAGGAGACTCACCTTATACTATAACACAACAATAATCAAGGTTATCATACAATTTAAGTGCGATACATGAGCAATTAGTACAAATGCAACATCATACATAGTTTATAAGAGCATAATTTCTACAATGAATATAAACCAATGGAAAGTTAGCATAACAAACTTGTGGGACATTACAAATAATATTCATGAAAATTTTCGTAGACATAACATACTTTTTTTTTTCTTTTTCATAAGATAACATTTCATTTTATTAATGAGTGATCAATCATCTATTGGAAAAATTCCTTTTTGTTCTACTAGAGATTCAATGGTGGTATAGCATGTTTTACTTTATTTTGGTTCTAATAAACGAAATACCGCACGATACTTCTCTCTATTATTGTGAGTAAAGCTAAATTTATTTTACACACAATTATAAACCTAATAAAGGGATTGCTCTTAGATATGTCCTTGTAAGAAATAAAATTACATGTATGGTTGATAATTCGTATTATCGTATTGTATCTCGTTTATGTATGTTAATGGGTTTGTGTCTGAAAAACCCAAACTAATAATATAACTCATTTATTAATTATGTATAAGAACTTAAACCAAAACGTAGCATGTCTTTTGTTTGAATTGAATCCTTCTATATTAAAGTTAATGATTTGCACTACTTTGTCATACTTCATTTATCTTAAATTTCATACAATTTATAGATTAAAAGATTGTAATTAAATCTGTAAAATACATATAAATACAAAAGAAAAGAATTATAATAATATTTAAATTTTATAAAGATAAATAAAATAATATCTTTATATTTAATAAAAAATTACAACTCAAACAAAATTTTTTAGTAAAACAAAATATTACCAAATATAGAAAATTAAAAATTTTAAATTATGTAGTATCATTTAATTAGGTGAAATCATGAATTAAATAAATACTAATATTATTACTAGGGCTGATAACAAATTTATTACATTATTTTTTAGATTTTTAAGGAAGACAATAAAAAAATTTATACATAAATTCATAATTTTTTGCTTATTTAAATTATGATGTAATAAGAAAAATATATAACTAAAAATATCTTATAAATTTAATTGAGATCTCTAATTTAAAAAAATAATTTTTACAACAAAATGTAAATATAGAAAAATATATAATATGTCTCATATTATGTATCGAGTTTGGAAGCATAACCAAAGTCAAATTTGAGTACAAATTTAACTATATTTAAGTAAGTCTGATTTATTTATATCTCATATTAAATTTTTTTTATACGTTAACCTAGTTAACCTGTTTAATTTATATGGTATTGTATCTTAATTTATCGAGTCTGAATTCCAAATTAACTAGTTCAACTACGTGCGCATAACAACAAACGACTGAGTGTCCCTGGAATGGCAAAATTCTACGAAACAATGTCCATTTTTATCGATGATGTGACGTGATGATAATAACGTCTAGGCTCCTGGTCTCATAAGCACATGAAGGGACCGGCAGCGGCTGGAACATCACGTGTTGGACTTGTGTAAATCGTCGTGCTACCAAATTCGCTCCGTACAGGTATATGTATGTGTGTGTGTGTGTACACAAGGGTATAGCATTCACTAGAATTTATAACGAGTTAGCGCTATTTTAGTTAGACACACTCCAAATGGCCACGTCAAACCCAATCCTCCTCCGGGAAGTTGCTGCGGCGGCCGTCCTGTTCATGATAACCCGACTTCTTATCCAATCTATCGTTGGGAAATTCTCCTTGAAACTTCCACCTGGGCCAAAAGGCTGGCCGATGATCGGAGCCATCCCGCTCCTAGGAACCATGCCACATGCCACCCTAGCAAAAATGGCCAAAAAATTTGGACCAGTAATGTATCTTAAGATGGGGGTTTGTGATATGGTTGTCGCATCCACGCCAGAAGCAGCCAAAGCATTCCTAAAAACCCTAGACCTCAATTTTTCAAATAGACCACCAAATGCTGGGGCGACACACATGGCCTATGATTCACAAGATATGGTTTTTGCAGACTATGGTCCCAGGTGGAAATTACTGAGAAAATTGAGCAACCTAAACATGCTTGGTGGGAAAGCCCTGGTGGATTGGGCACATATCCGAACCGCTGAAGGAGGTCACATGCTTCGAGCCATGTATGATAGTAGCAAACGCGATGAGCCCGTAGTGGCGGCTGAAATGTTGACCTATGCCATGGCTAATATGATAGGCCAAGTCATACTTAGCCGCCGGGTGTTCGCGACCAAAGGGTCAGAGTCGGATGAATTCAAGGACATGGTTGTAGAGCACATGACCATAGCTGGGTACTTCAATCTTGGTGATTTTATTCCATCCATGAAATGGATGGATTTGCAGGGAATTGAAAGACGAATGAAGAAATTGAATAAGAGATTTGATACGCTTTTGAATAAGATGATTGAGCAACATAGTGCAGTCGCTCATGAACGGAAAGGAAAACCAGATTATCTTGACGTTCTGATGTCAAATACAGATAAGAATTCCGGGGGCGAGAAGCTTACTTTGACCAACATTAAAGCCCTTCTACTGGTATATCAATTGTTTTAAATATTTTTTTTGATTATGTTAGATATATGAATGGATCTTTTTAATTTATTTATTTTTTTTAAATTTTTCTTAATTTACTCTTTTAAAATATCGTCTCATAATTGAAATTAAAAATAATAAAATGATATGATAATGATGATAAAGATTAATTTCAAAATATAAATAATGTTAATAGTTGGTTTATAAATTCAAAAGAAAAAATTTGAGAGTATCATCTATATATGTGGTCATATAAAACGAATGGTATTTGGATGTCACACCAATAGATTCATGTATATCATTATGCTTTACACTTTCTGTCAAAACTATTTAATTGCTTCACACTTTCCATTGGAATATTTACTTCTTATTTGGGTTTCTTTTTCTATTATTTTATCTATATCTATTCTATATTTGATTTGTATCTGTTTAAAATTTAATATTTGAAAAATTATCTTATCTATATTTTATTTGTTTCTATTTTATAATTATTATAAAAATGGTCATTGGAGCATTTGAGTTAAGAAATGAAAATTTACGTATTTTTAATAAAGAATATTTGAACAAATATATTTTATTGATTGGAGATAGTTATTTTAATTAGTATATTTATAAATATGAATAAAGTAAACAGTAGATAATTTTAATTTTATAGGAATTTGTAAGGTACTTAATTTTAAAAGGAGTATATATAATTATGTTTCCAATTTTTTATGTAGTGTTCACCTGGGGGGAATTTGAATTCCATTCTTCTTTTATTTTTTATTATGATATTCACTTTATTTATTATCTCCAAATTGCAGTTTTATAGGAATCATTATTATTTAATTTTAAATAATAGGAATTCCTTTAATTAAACTAAAAGAATTATAATTCCTTACAAAATTTCTTCTTCTTCTTTTTTTTTTTTTCTAAAAATTATCTTATTCCAATTTAACAACTACTACTACCATCACCACTATCATCAATCATCATCGTCACCGCAACCACCACTGACTACCACCACCGTTGTTGTTGCCAGCATCGTTGATCACTAACCATTGTCGTTACTATTATTACCTCTACTATCATCATCGCTACCGTCTCCACTACTATCCCTATTACTATTATCGCTACCTCCATTCCCTTTATGATCGTTGCCATTGTTGTTGTTGCTGCTGTTCCTATTTATTATTTTAGAGTTGGTTGAGAAAGAAGATGAACCGATGGTAATTTTATCATTAAATTTTTATTACATATTTATTTTTAAATTATTTATAAATCTAACTAAATAAAGTAATGGGTATTACACTCTTATTACATTCCTTAAGAATTTTAATTCTATTTTTCCCTTATTCCATTCAATAAAGTAAATAGATTATTAGTATCTTATTTTTGCTAAACGCTAGATTCAAACAGATACTAATAAAACATAAAAAGGATAAATAAAAGATGAACTAAATAGAGCCTAATATGCTACATTTTGTACTATTGAATTTTTCAATTTTTAAAAAACTATATCTATAATTTTATGCATCTATATCCATATATATATGTGTACTATATCTCTATCTATGTGCTTCCATATCCATATATCTGCATCCTATATTTGTAAACAAAACTGCATATTACAAAACTCAATAACTCTTGTAAGTGGATGCTCTTTTTACACAGCTTATTGCATATAATTGCTATTGTACAGCTATCAATCCGTATTTTACTTTTGCATTGCCACTACATTAGAGGATTGTTCTAATGTCATAACAATCTAGTGCAATATGTGCGATTGCATATACAATCAACTAGAAAGTTAAAGACTAATTAATTCTCATGTTAATGTTATTGTTTTGCTAGGACTTATTTACAGCAGGCACTGACACTTCATCGAGCATCATAGAGTGGGCACTTTCCGAGATGTTGAAGAACCCAAGCATCCTTATGAAAGCTCATGAAGAGATGGACAGAGTCATCGGAAGACAACGACGTCTCCAAGAATTCGACATCCCAAAACTCCCTTACCTTCAAGCCATTTGCAAAGAAACCTTTAGAAAGCATCCATCAACACCCCTAAATCTACCTCGTGTTGCAAGTCAAGCATGTGTGGTAAACGGTTACTACATTCCCAAAAACAGTAGGCTTATTGTCAACATATGGGCGATCGGAAGAGATCCAGATGTGTGGGAAAATCCCTTGGAATTTAATCCCGAGAGATTTTTAACCGGGAAAAACTCGAAAATAGATCCTCGCGGGAACGATTTCGAGTTGATCCCATTTGGTGCTGGACGAAGGATTTGTGCTGGGACTAGGATGGGGATTGTATTAGTTGAGTACATCTTGGGAACGTTGGTACACTCATTCGATTGGAAACTGCCAAATGGGGCTGGAGACCTCAACATGCAGGAAACCTTTGGTCTTGCGTTACAAAAGGCCGTGCCTCTCTCAGCTCTCGTCACCCCTCGCCTACCTCTTGATGCATATACATCCCTTTGAATTAAATTATCTTCATGTTTTCCATTAGCGTTTTGTGAATTTGACGTATGGGGTTTGATTGTATTATATAAAGCTTGTCGGTATTCCTACGTTCCTCTTTGTTCATTACATTAATAATGGAGTGATGACAACTTTTTTTAAAATTAAACTTGTATTTCAGTACCAAGGTAATGTTTCATTCGTACGCCTTTAAAAAACACAAAGTTGTTGAGAATTATACGGAAGAGTTGGAATACGTACAATTGAGGTGGAAGGATGTGTATGAAATTCGGTGATTTTGACCAATGATGGCGACTTCCATGACATACCAAATAGACAAGGAACATTAAGAAATATATGACAATTTTGTTGTGGATTATCTAATCACCATCCATTTCATATGGTCTATAAAGTCAAGCTTCACGATATAAGCGCACTATCTAGTAAATATTAGATTTATCGGCGAAAACAAAAGTAGTAACAACTAGTCAATTTGTCATGATGTTGTGGTTGCTCTCTCTTTAAATTTGTAAAACAGCTGAATTTTACTTTTGTAATTTTCCAAAGCTATGGACATAGGGATCCGGACGGGTTCATATAAATTTAACTTGAACAAAGTATGCATATATCCCATTAAAAGAGAATTAATGGATATGCTATACATGATTGTAAAAAGTTTTCATCTATTTATTTTTTTTCAAGTGTATCTACTGTAGGTATTATGATATGAAGAAATAGATTTTTACGACAGAAGATATGTCCTTTTTCCAAGTTTAGGTTTGATTTTAGAAGATATAAATGCGATATTTCATTCTCTTTATAAAAAATTTAACATATTTAACTCTAGGTTAGATCTTACTCTTGCGAAAGTTCATAATGATTTATAGACAATATGATTTCTCTTGGTCTAGAACATTTTCATCAGAAATCTCCATCAAATCATTAGAGATTTTTTAAAAGAGTCAACAGATAATATAAAATACAATACGTAAAATATATAGTTCTACCGTATTTAAAAATTTTAATTTAATATATGTGGATCTAGATATGATTGTACAACTTATATGGCATATAGTACTAACAACCTTTGTATAGTTAATTATGTATAACATGAAAGAAATAATTAAGATTATTATAACTTAATGATATTATTATTGATTTTCTATCGGTATATATTAGGGTTCGAATTTCTCCTTTTCATAGTTGGCTAAATAAATAAATAATTAAATAAAATAAAATAAAATAAAAGAGAACAAGTAGTTTTAGAAAGCAGAGAGTAATGTTTGTTTTGCTCCATACTTAGCCAAACACAAACAGAATTTGAATCATGACACCATAATTGTTTCCAAATGCAGGACTACATACCCATATTGTAGCATGGGCATGTAAAGCTCGGGAGACAACTATTAGTAACAAATCTGAATTGTCATAACTCCATTAACTCTCAATAACAATGTCTCTAAACTATAAAAAAAATAAAAAATAAAAAGCTCACATCTCAAGAAACCACATAGGTTTTTAAGTCTTTATTGTAATAGAAAACGAGATGGAGTTTTAATGACAAAGATATTATCCATAACATTAATAACATCTTAGTCTTTATAGTCAAATCAAATATTGGCCTATCCAGATGCGTGGGAAAATCCTTTGGAATTTAATCCTGAGAGATTTTTAACCGGAAAAAACTTGAAAATCAATCCGTGCGGGAATGATTTCGAGTTGATCCCATTTGATGCTGGACGTAGGACTTGTGCTGGGATTAGCCTAGGATGGAGATTGTATTAGTTGAGTATATATCTTAGGAACGTGGGTGCACCCTTTCGATTGGAATTGCCAAATGGTGCCGGAGACCTCAACATGGAAGAAACATTTGGTCTTGCGTTACAAAAGGCCGCGCCTCCTTTGGCTCTTGTCACCCGTCGCCTGCCTCTTGATGCATATGCGTCCTTTTAAATTAATTACCTTTACTATAATCTATAATAATCTCATGTTTTCTTATGCGTTTGTGAATTTTATGTACGGGTTTTGATTCTGAAAATTTATGTTATCCCTATTGTTGATAATCAAGTGATAAAATTTATTTCAATAAAATTTGTATATTTCAAGGTTTTTCTTTTCTTTTTTTTTTTTTGCCAAAGTATATTTTAGTTTTGTAATACATCAAGAAATTGTTTTCTAAAAATAAGAGTATTTTTGGCATCCCCAAAAGTCCCTAAAACTCTACCGTTAACTTGCCTCCTTTTCCTTAAACTCTAGTATTTGTTTCTTTAAGACTAAAACATTCCTTTTTTGGTAGAAAATTAAGGGCTCTTCTCCAAATCCCCATCTCAAGAGGAATACATAAGTGTTTAACATAAGAACATTGAAGCTTAAGTCTAAGCAAATTCATGTTAAGCATTTCAGCCCTCTAAATCTTTTTGTTTCTTGTAGTTTACAATTGGTTTATGAGAGATTTAAGTGAGGATTGTTGAACATCTTCAAGTGACAACTCATTTGTGTATATAAGGTGAGTATAATGGAATTTCTGAAAGATAAACTTGGTTTTCTTCTTAGTTTAGTGTTTGGGAGAAGTTGAACTTGGGATTTTACTAATGATTCAATCTAAAATCACGTGTTATTCAGATTGTAGAAGGTGATTTCTTTATTTCAGGAGAACTCCAAGTGTTTGAATCATTTCCAAGAAAGTGTTTTGAGTAATTGTTCTTGTTCTTGATTTGTTGGATTGAACATCTGTTGTTGGTGTTGAATATTGAGGTTTTAGCTAAATTTTAAGGTTGTGAATCCTTAGTTTATCGTATCTTAAGTCGGGATTGGAGGAAGTATAAGTTATGATAAGGATTTGGTTGATTTGTGTTCGGTTTGAAGGTGTTCTGTAGAGCAGAAGCAAGGTGTCCAAATGCCTTGCCATGTAATGTCTAGATGCCTTGAAACTGTAGTAGATTTTAATATGGGACGACACATCTAGAATACTAGATTTTCAGACTCTAGACTCTAGACTTTAGACTCAAATGTAAAGGATTTAAAGAAAAATTTATATGTATATCTACATATATATGTAGGCAAAGGCCATGGTGTAATGAGATTATGAGTGCCTCTTTATTGCTTTCTGAAATAAATTCAAGTTGTTTCCTCTTAAATTGCATTATGTATGTTTATGTGAAACTGCATGATGGACATTCGCATGTACTTATGTATCACATACTAGGATTCATTTCATTCCTTTTCTTTTTCATGCACAAGAGCAAATGAACATCTTAGTTATGAGGAGTCATTTGTAGACAACATCTAGGAGGAGGGTATCGAGTATTGTATTTCTATGATGATTAATGAGTTGGGTTGACTTGTTAGTAATGGGTTACTGGAGTTTGAATACTTGGGAAGATTTCTAGTATTTTTTTGAAACCTATGTTTTGTTTGAGGCGTTAGAAATTGAGGAAGTGGATACCTTCTCTTGTTTGTTTGTTTGTTTGTTATATGATACTTGTGGATTATAGAACTTGTAGCCCGTTGAGACATTTGCAACTCAATTTCCATTTTAATGGGTTTTATATAGATGATATTTCCACTCTTTTGAAAAGTTAACTGAAATTTAGGGTTGAAATTTTCAAGTGAATACTTATGGACTTAGAAGCTTTAATATAATTCTGAATATTAAGGTTATGAGTGGGTTATAATACCCATTCAAAGTCCAGGGTGTTACAAGTTTAGAAGTAATTATTATAGCTTATAGATATATCTTAAAAAGTTAAGAAGTATAGGGAAGGGTTGGATTATATATATTATTGAATACTATCCATTTTCCAATTTTAAGGAACATAGAAAATGAAATTTTAGAAAATATATTTATACCAATAATATATAAATTTGGATTAAAATAAAATAATTCTGTTTCGATCATCTCGTTATTGTCAATTTTTATATTGTCTATAAAGTCAAGCTTCATGATATATGTGCATCTTCTAGTAATTTACTAGGTTTATCGAAATAACAAATAGTAACTACCGGTAGATTTCTAATGATGTCCTGGCCCCTCTCCAAATTTGAGAACACCTAAAATTTTAAATTTTGTGATTTTTTCAAAGCAACGGACACAGAGGATCCGATGGGAGAAAAAGAAATTAAAATACAACTATTACAACCCATACAAGAAACAGATGAAAGACCCCACGTGGTTAAAGAATTTTCACACTAGTTGAGACTCTGAGCATTACATAGTGGTTTCATCAGTAAAATCATAACTGTCAAATGCAATAGACTTTTAATTGTAAAAAAGAATATAAAAAGGAAAGGGAACCGAAAGAGGATATTTTCAATCTCAAAATGGAAAAGAAAAATTCTATAGGTATTATATGCTACATGTACACAATATGTGGCATGTAGTTTGTAAATATAAATAAAATGTTAATATCACTAACAATAAAATAAAAATTTTTCAAATGAATTATTATGTGTAATTTTCATAAGTTATATATGTTAATATTTTATTAGTTTTTACGTACTATATATACATGATACATGGTATATATCATCTATTGAATCATTTCCCTTTGAAAGATAAAGTACCTCTTTCATCCTCCTCTACATTCTAGAGTCCAACTAACTTGAATTCAGCCATTGAGATAGATTGTGAATAACATAATCAACACATTCTAGTTTGTGGACATTCTATAATAAAGTAGTTAGAGAATGGAAGAATTATATCTTGAAAATGACATATATTAAATCAATTTTTAGTTAAATTTTTGAATTTTGCTTGATCTTTTACGAATTTTTAACACTTTACAAGGTTTAAATTGTAGAATCTACATGAGGTAGAGTTACGTACTATTTAAGCTTTAATTTGAGACTTAGATCAACGTAATATCATTAATTAGGAGCTAATCGCTTATATCTTTGAGCTTGCTTTGATGCATATTCACTCTTTAGAACCTTATAATTTCTAGTAAACAAACAAATGTAATCTATCTCTTGTAGGTTTTCCTAATAATAATAATAATAATAATAATAATAATAATAATAATAATAATAATAATAATAATAATAATAATAATAAGTGGGGAGTTAAAAAAAAACCAATAAAATAAAGTTCAGTAGTGGGTCTCATTAACTCGAGTAATTAAGCTAGTAGAACGCCTTTTTGGGGAAGGATAACATTCATTGACTTGCGTGGTAGTAAAATAGTACTCCTTTCCATATCTTTCTTACATTTCTTGACCATCCATCCTAGCTCAAGATTATATACTTGGCTACTACAATAGCCTTACTCGCTCTTTTAATCTTAATACTTTACTTTAATAACATGGGAGTTTGGTACATATTTCACTCTTTACCTTTCATTAGCTATAAACAATTTGGGGACCCATATCAATAGGTCACTAATTTGGGTCGATAAGGAGAACGTGTTACAAATTTATCGAGTCGATTATAAGATCATACCACAAATTTATTGGGCTTATTCCTTTCTTTGCTTTTCACCAGCCATAAAGAATTTTAGCTGACCAAACCCAGTAGATCAGTGATTTAGGCGGATATTAGAGCTCATGCCACAAACTTACTAGGTTGATTACAAGATCATATCATAAACTTACCAATTGGTGAATAAGACTTGGTTCACTGAAATAGCTTTAGGCTAACATTTAAAGTCTTATTACTTATAATTGATGACACTTGTATGAATGATACTTATATAAAAAGGTCATGTTATGCAATCAATTTATATACTTCATATAAATCTCAAACTAACACAGATATTCAAATAATATGTATTGTAGTGATAACTTCAAATCAATTATTAAGCTACTACAAATAGGCAACCATATATATATGATTCGTACATCAAGTTAATGTGAGGAGCTAAGTAATCAATTCAATCATTCTTATCATACATTCATCAAGTTAATCATAGACAATTAATTTCTTATACCTATAAGTGTGTTTTGCTAAATCACTGTTTAGGTTTCAATCAATTACCAAATATCATAAACTTAGCTAAAATAGAACCAACCACATCAATAGGTTTTAAATATCATTTTAAATCCTCCTCTAATAGTCACAATATATGATTATATAGGGTTTGATAGCCAACAAGTGTACAGTTTATTTTATTAGACACAATGTATTATAATAGTTAAGTCAGAAAGCATACTTATTGGCATAAGCCTAATCCTTCAATCCATTGTACAAATGAACTAAACTTAACCTACATGTGTAAATAAACCTAAATGGACTTCAACAAGCTAGAACGATAATATATTAAACATAACTTATAAAGTTGTGTTTTCCTCTTTTATGTTGCTAATTTCCAGTAGCCATAGCTTTTTGTTTCTTATTTTTTTAATGATCTTTTTTTTTATACCAATTTTAATGATCTTTATATCACCATGATGGTCTTTTCAAGAACTATTCAAATATGTTAAGGTAACAAAAGAATCAAATTCATCAAATTGGTAGAATTTTGCTTTTGTAAGTTGCCCCTTTTTGGATTTTAATGCCACATTTTAGCACATTTTAACATGGAATTGTTCATGCATCCAGTATGAGTCAAATATATCTATTTGAAACATTAAAATCTCAAATAGCAACAAATATGTAAAAAACTGAGCATGTTCCCTTGTTTTATTAGTATAGAAATACATTGTTTGATTAGTTGTACAGGCGTAATTATCTTATTGGTTCCCTCGTAACTTGTGATATAAAATAGTGTATTTGTAATCCATAACAAACTTAAAGAATCATATTGTTAATTTTCATTGTATCATTACCTTAAAATTTCTTCTGATCAATAACCTTATTCTTCTTTGAGTCTTTCTCCGTGCATCGTTACTTGATTTAGATGGTATTAGAGCTTGTTTGAGGTAACATATATAATTTATTTTCTTCTCAATCAATACTTATTTTGATTTTGGTACTAGTATAGTGGTGGACTCTTTGCTTTTGATTTCTTTATATCTATCAGGTTCTGATAACCTTAATATGGCAATTGGAATAGTAATCTTCTATAGAAACAACTTCTTAGGATGGAATAGGTGGGACTTAGAGCAAAATTAAAGCTTGGATTCATAGGTGGATCAATAAGAAAACCTAATGTGGATTCAATTAGGTGACAATGATATGATTATGGGGTTTGTTGGTATATTCCTAATTTAGTGGTTAGTGAGATCTCTTAAAGATTTTTGTACACTTAATCAGTGAAACAACTTTGGGATGAGATCATGGAATTGTATGGTATGTCGATATATGCAATTTGAAATAAAACAATCAAGTAAATGTTTACATGGAAAACTTAAAAGATGTAGGATGAGTTGCGGTAGCTTCAAGCTTATTTGGAGTATGTTTGTGATAGTATGTATCAATGTATGTGTAATTTAAAGGAAAAGATGAATGCTTTTGAATCACAAACTAGGCTTATGTAGTTCTTAATGGGCTTAAATGAGGTGTGTGATGGTGTTTGTAATCAAATTCTTTCAATGGATCTGCTTCCTATAGTAAATAAGTCTTTCTATTTGGTTATGACATTTGTTCTTAGTCCTAAGGATGCTTTAGCATTTGCTATTAAAAGTAGGAATTATGCAAGTGGTGTTGATAAGAAAAGAGGGAAGAATGGAATAGTTTGTAGACATTGTAAAGGTGAAGGGAAAAAATTGCTTCCAATTGATTAGTTATCTTGAGTAGTTTAAGGGTAAGCGAGTCATTAAAAGAAGGTTAGTAGTAGCAGGTGCTAATGTAGTTTTGTTTGATAGTTCATTTACAACTTCTACTAATTTTGGTAATCTTTCTATTGGTAATAGGGTAATAGCACTAAGATGGCTAGGACTCCCATTGATATTGTTACATTTACAACATATCAAACCTTTTTCTTTCTACAATTTAATGTAAGGATCTTACGAAATAGTCAGCATTTATTTTGATATCATAATGTATTTGTTGAATTAATTTTTGGTCTTATAATAGTCTCTTAAATGACAATAAAACATATCTTTACAACTCATTGATTTTAAGTTCATGAAATATAAAACAATTATCTTATTGTAAAGATAGTAACAAGCATTTTAGGTGTGCTTCATTGTCATTTGAGTTATTAACAAGCTTGTTTACATGTTTTATAATTAGATCTTAATATTGAAGATATACAATCTTTAATACTATGTTCATTTTGTAAACCACTTTCATTATAATAACACGTTTATTATTGATAGAACAAAATTTATTACAGCATTTTGGTCATGATAGTTAAAACTATATTATAAACCTTATGTAGTTATTAAACATTTTTTAAAAACATATTGTATATTTGAACTTAAAATCATTGGTTTAGTTTTAGCTTTGGTTAAAACAATTTAAAACATTTAAAACTATAAAGCAAACTTCGATCATTAGTTAATGAATTAGACTAATTTGAATAATTTAAACGAAAATGGAAAAATAAGTTATTTTGTTTTTTACGTCGCTCTAGAGGTGCTTGCATACCCTTTATTCGGAATTAAATGTACATAGTTCTTTTTAATTTTGAAGAGTGGGTTGATTTTACGTTTTTAACCCGATTTGAGTTATTTAAGGAAATTTTTCTAAAGAGTCATAATCGGGGTTTTATTCTTCGAAACTCTAAAGTAGTCCTAATCTGGAAATGGCTTATTTATTTTTATTCATTCGGAAAGCAAATTTTTCCAAGTGATAAAATAACTTTATTATTTATTATTTTCTAATTTATTATTATTTTTCTATTTGTTTTTTACTATTTTGACTAAAAAAATAAAATGAAAATAAGCTTTTTTTTTCTTTTTTCTTTTTCTTCCTCTTTTTTTTTGTCTTCATTTTTTGTTTTACTTTTGTAATTATTTTTTTACAATTACAATGTGAAAGCAAACAAGTACATTAAAAATATATATATAACAAACTAAAAAAAAAATGAGCCAGACCAAATTGGAGAGGGATCATGTAGGTTGTAGAGCTGGGCATGAATCTGGGTTGGACTTTAGTTTGGTAGAAGAGTCTGGAGTGGGTCTTGGGTTGAATTCAGGCATGATTTAGGTTGCATAGAAGAGATAAAGTAATCGATCCGTTGGGGTAGCATTACGATATTCTAAGTGGTTTTCTAATATGGTGATGGTAGTTTTATGAGTTTCTGATGGAGAATATGGGTTTGGAGGAGTCTCATGGCCTAGTTTGGCCGTTTGGTGGTGATTCCATTTAATGGCAATGGTCGTAGTGGTGCTCGATGCATAATGGCTGTAAGAGATCTAGGAAGGCTTGGAGCTTAGGTTCTTGGCAGTAGTGAATCATGTCATGTGGTTGGTTTGGATCAAGGAGGAGAGGTTGTAGGATCATGAGGGTGGTTGGTGTTCATGCGAGTAGATAAGGGTGTGGAGTGGTTGGTTGGTTGTCGGGTTAGGGTTGGAGAGTGTGGTTGGGATTGCATAGCCATGTTAGGCATGTAAGGATGGTTAGGGAGAGGGCGGTTTAGGTAGGTGTGTATGTATTAACTATATGTGCAGGTATGGTCATATGTGGTTTGACGAGAGAGAGTATGCATTTATTTATGGAGCTAATGCAGTAAGTTCATTGCTGTACGTATAGTGCAAAGAAGGTTTGAGTGGTGTTCGGACCTGGGTTAGGTTGAAAGAGAGAGAGGGATAGTCTTAGTGGAGTGAAAGATAGAAAGGTCGGGGATGGGTCTCCTGTTTGGTCTGCCATGTGTATGTGGGTTTGTGCGAGGAAGGAGATGGAGTATGGTGGTGTGTACTTAGTTGTGCAGTAGGCATGGATTGTGCTGCTGCAAATTGTAGCAATAACGTACGTGTATGTAGATTAGGTTCGAGTTTGGTCGTGAACAGGATTGGTTGAGGGAGAGAGAACTTGGATGATTGTAAAACCCTCCTCTAGAAAAATGGAGTTTGAATTCTTATCCCCAAAAGAAATTCGAGAAAAAACTGCATTTACAATTTCTTTTTCGAAATTTTGACTGACTTAATGATAAAATCTAGATTAGTTTTTGTGTTGGATTCAAAGTATCTTATGCAAGCTTTGAAATTGCCCCATTAATTTGGTCAAACTGTATAGAAAATGGGCTTAAATCAATCTCAAAACTAAGTTAACCAGAGAGGATGACTGTGGGAAAATTGGGAAAAAAAGAAGGAAAATGGAGAAAAGTAAGAGAGAAGGATGCTGACATAGTGTTGACGTAACGCTACGTTAGCTGTGGGGTCGAATAGGAAAGTGCTACGTATCCTGGAAGACATGTAGGCTACGTGTCTGTAGCATGTGAATGATACATGTCATGCCATGTGGCTGATACGCGTATGTGATGTGGTGCATCTATGAAGTGCTATATGTCACAACTAGATACGTGGCCTAGTAATATTGTGACATATGGTAGGTATGTTTTTTTGAAAAAAAAAAGGTATTTTTTTACCTTTGGTGAGATTTGAATCCCAAACCTCTAAGCTATATGCAATACCATGTTTAAGTGTTTTACTATTAGGTCGTTGGCATGTGTTTTGTCCATAGGTATAATTAAATTGCACATATAGATAACGTTAGCTTGGGCTAGATTTAAATCTAAGCCCAGGCCTAACATCCTTCCCTCTTATTATCATTAAAGCCTAAAAAAACAATGAAATTAAATTAAAAATTCTATTCAATTAAACTATCTAAAAAATTTATTATTATTATTATTATTTTCTAAATTTTCCTTAAATTTCTTTTTTTTTTTGCATTTTTGTATTTTTTGTACCTTTTTCTAATTTTTCTAGTTATTATTTTTTGTATTTTGTAAATTTTTTTTTTGTTTTTCTTGAATTAGAACTCTTTACCTTATCCTAAAAATTTTGAAAAATAAAAAGGGTAAAAATGGGGTGTTTACAACTACTTTTCTTTGTGGTGAAATTTGAGTAAAACTTTACTATAAAAATAAAAGAGACACTATTTTTTCCTTAAGGGTGGAATTTTTCCTAAGAAATACTATAACTAGCTAGTCGTCTTAAGTTTGATCCGTTGGGGATTTGGTGAATGCGAAAGGCGAAAGAGAAAGGAGGCAATCTATGAGTTGGCTGAGATATACTAGAAATTTAAAGAGGGTAATACTTCTATGGGTTAGTAAGAACCCTAAAAGAATTTAAAAAATCTAGTTATTTAACCCTAAACAAAAGATTAAAACCTGGTAGTACCCAATTGAGCTAACTAACCTAGGTGAGATAGGTAAAATGCTCCTTGAGTTGGTTAAAAACCTAAAGAGATGTTGAAAACTTGGTTGTGTCCTTATGAGCTGACTAACCATTATGAAACAGGCAAAGCATTCATGAGCTACCTAAGACCCTAAAAAAGATGTTAAAAACTTAGTCGTGCCTTTGTGAGCTAACTAACTAAGATGGGAGCGTCTTTAGGAAACTAGCAATCCTTAATTGACTTAAAAGAAGCGCCTTATGAGCTCGTTAAAAGGAATCAATGATGGAAGGAAGCACCCTATGGTCTTGCTAAAAGAAATTAGTGAAGAGAAGTGCCCTATGGGCTCACTAAAACAAATTAGTGAAGAAAAGTATCCCATGGGCTCTTTAAAAGAAATTGAGAAGCGCCTTATGGGCTTACTAAAAGAAATTGGTGAAAGGGAAGTGCCCTATAGGCTTGCTAAAAGAAAAAAATGGTAAAGGGAAGTACCTTATCAGCTTGTTAGAAGGGAAATTGGTAAAAAGAAGCACCCTATGGGCTTGTTAAGATCTTAAGAAGGAAAGACTTGAGGGGAAGCGTTGTATGGGCTTACTAAAACCTAGAATGGAAGCAATGATTCAGGGTAATGCTTTATGAGCTAATAAAGAAAAAATATGAGTTAGGATAATGCCTTTAAGAGCTAGCTAGAATCCTAAAAAAGAATTGAAGATAAGTAGTGCCTTAAAGGCTAACTAGACCCCTAAAAATGAATTGAAAGAAGGGATAGCGCTCTCAGAGCTAGTTGGATCCCTAAAAATGAATTAAATAGAGGACATCACTTTAAGAGTTGCCTAAAACCCTAAAAAGAAAGATAGGATAATGCCATAAGGGTTAGCTAAAACCCTAAAAGGAATAGAAGAGGGGACAACACTTTAAGAGCTAACTGGATCCCTAAAAATGAATTAAAAGAGAAGATAGTACTCTAAGAGTTGGCTAGAACCCTAAAGATGGGATAGCACTTTAAAAGCTAGCTATGACCTTAAAGAAGGATGAAAAATAGGATAACACTCTAAGAGTTGGCTAGAGCCCTAAAAAAAAAAAAAGATTAAAGACGGGATGGCGTTTTAAGAGTTGGCTTAAACCTTAAGGAAAGTTGATCAAGGATTGAGGAAGTAAAGTAAGGAAAGTGACTAGTTTTTTCAAAAGAGAACTTCCTAGCTCGGAAAATATTTATAGACAAAGAATTTGGTGACAAAATAGGCCACAGGGTTTAAGTCCCTTAATGACTATGATTAGCTTAGAATGTGTGACCATATTGAAAAGGCAATAGATGACCTGAATTGAAAGTTTGACTAATTGAGCTAATACGGATTTGAAAATGGACAAAAAAAAAAAACTTACGACAAGCCTTTACTTTTTCTCTCTTCTTTGTCTTTTTTTTTTGTCTTTTTTCTTTTGTTGAAAGTTTTCCAACAGGTATAAATTCTTATTTAAGGAACAAGTGTTATAACCACCCTTTTCCTTAGTAATCATGTAGGGTTTTTCAATGCCCCTGACCTTGGGGCTTATGGGCCATGTGATTTTAAATATTCTTTTCCTAAGGAAAATGTAATTCATGATTAGTTTAGTGAAAGAGAGCTTCCTTAAGAACTCTTAGTCCATATTACACTCTTGACTACAGTTTCAAATATTATAGCTTATTTTGTAAGTGATATGCTTTAATCAATTTATTAGGTCTTTTTCAGTTCAACATTATGAGTTCAAGCCTTTGGTCAGAGGGTTTAAAAAATGACTAATGAGAAAGTCTATTTTGAAAGAAACACTTTTATTTATCTCGGATTTATAAGTCAAGAACTTTAAGAAAAAATTAGAAGTATGCTTACCCTAGTTTTAAAAACAATTTTTATTAAAGATAAATTATCTTTTAAGATCGGAAGAGCTTTTGTTAAGTGTAAGAGATATCGTGGGTAGGGAGGTCTTGTGTTTGTGATTTAGGATGAATATGTATGGTTTGTGTTTTTAGGCTAGGCTTGTAGTTCATAATAAGCATAGGGGCTTTATGTTTCTTGGGAATGCTTAGGCTTTAAATATGAGTCATACATCTTCTAGGCTTCCTTTGGTTAAGGCTTCTTTTTCAATTGGGGCCTTTCTCTTACATACATGGCCAATTTCAAACCTTTCCCCCCTTTTATTTTATTTTACTTTATTTTTTATGTTGCTCCATTCTTTCCTTATTTATTACTCTGCCTCATTATTTCTTACCCTTCTTTCTTTCCTTTAGCCCTAAGAGTGATTATCTCCATTGTCGAGTTTTTGCCTTTTCAGCAATTCAAAGGCCCTAAATTTATGGATTTCTAATGTATGGGCTTGAGTGAGGTATGTATAAGCTTGAGGTGTTTGAAAAGGAATTGGCTCTTCTTCATTTCAAAGAAAAATAACTTATCAGAAACAAAAGCCATTTTTGAATTAATGTTACTTAAGCAAGCATAAACCAATTTTATCCTTATCTCTTAATCAATGATCTTAAAGTTTGAATTGCCCCATTATGATGTGTTTCTTGACAAGGTTTAAGTTTGAAAATTTCTCCAAATTAGTCCAACGAGTTTGATAAGAGATAATTGTATTTGGGACTTGAAAATGAACGCCTAACTTCATTTTAATCTACGTATCATATTCAAAATATATCTCTTTTAAGAAATGAGTCCAAAATATCTTTACTATTATGTTATTCATCTCTCAAAGTGTTTTAAGGGTTAGTGTATGGGATATAGTTTGCCTCTTTTCATCGCAAAACTTTTCCAAAAGTGAGTTACCAATTTCTTAGGAAAGAATCTATATTTATTTTCTTAAGGTGAAGATTGGCTTTACCCCTCAGTTTTTCAAAACATGCCCCAATTTTGGTACTTTTCACTTGATTCGAGTTCGAGATTATGTTGTATTTAACTTGGTTTATGGTTGGGCTTAGTTTTCTTAAATGGACTAAGGGTTTTGGCTTAGCTTGGTTATCTTAGTGGGCTAGGGATTATGTTTGGGTCAGCTGCCTTGATGGGATTAATAGCTAAGGGTTTGTGTTTAGATTGGTTGCTTGAATGGGCTAAGGGTTAGTGTTTAGATTGAATGGGCCGAGGGGCTAGTGTTTGGGTTGGCTTCCTTAACAGGTCAAAGGGCCTTATGTAGGTTGGAAGCCAAGTGTTTAGATTGGTTGCCTAAGTAGGCTAAAGGCTTAGGCTTGGGTCAGCTGCTTGAGCTTATAAGGATTTATAACCATTAGCAATTTTTCTTTTCATTTTCATTTCTTTGTTTCTTTTTTTTTTTCTTTTCTTTTTTCCTTTCTTTTTTTTTTAAGAGAGGAAAAGATAAAGTTTATTTTACAGAAACTGAGAAATCAAATGTGTCAATTATTTACATGGTTAGATGAATCTTATCAAAGCATTTATTTACAAAGAAGGAGAATGAAGAATGTTAAACTAAAAGAGAACCTTTTATTACTTTGAAGAACTAGAGTACAGGAAACAAAGGAAGAAGGCTTAACACTTATTCTCGAAACTTAACATTTATTCTGGGCTCTCTAGATATGAATTGGAAAAATCCTAAACTAAGTCTTGCAGACAAACCTTAAGGTCCTCCAGTATTTCATGGGTTTCCCTAATGACCTATCCTAGAAGGGCCCTTAAGGTCTGGTTGTGAGCTTTAGATTATTCGAGTTTCTCCTTTAGATAGGCAATTTCATCCTTCAGCAGTTGCTCATGAATTTTAGAGATGTTTGATAGTCTATCAGTTCTCTGATTATTTGCTTGGTTATCAACTATTTTATGCCTAAACATTTCACAACTAAGAATCAGTTATTAATGAAACAGAAGAATGTACATAGAAATATGCAAATGTTGGGATCGTTTGGGTTAATACATTACTTCTTAAGTTGTAACCCTATTGCTTGGATTGGTATTTTAATTTTAAAAAAAAAACTAATTATATTTTTCAATCTTTCAAACATTAGTAAGGTTGCAATTTTAAGGAGTAACGTATTAACTCAAGCTTAAAGGGGAGTATATATAATTAGGGTAGGTTCTTAAAGGTCCTTAGGCTTTATGACCTAACTTGTTTTTAGAAAATAGTTTTATTAGTCACATCAAGCTTAAGTGGGGTGCTTAATCAACCTTGAGTGGTGATTACATCACAACACCTGAAGCTTACATAATGGCTCCCTCATCTTAGGGTCCTAATATGGTCCGTGTTTGACCGTTTCTACCATACAATCATTATATAAAGCAAGAAAATACAACCATATACAAATGTAGAAAAATAATAACTAGTAAATAAATAAATAAATAAAGGTGATTTCAAAAACTAATTCTAAATTTGGAAAGTTAGATGGCTAAATCTTAACGTTCCTAGTGGAGTTGCTAAGCTGTTGAGCTTAATTTTTCCTGGTTTTATAAATTAGTCCTCTTTAAACTAATCAATATTAAACCCTGGCTATTTAATATTGACTCTCGACTAAGGTTTAAAGAAAACCGATTTTTTTTTTTTGTAAACATTTCGGAGTCACTATCAAACCGAAGTTAAGAAAAGGAGTTAAAGTATAATCAATTGAGTAGATTAGTTATAATTTAGCTATTAGTTTTTTGATAAAATCAATTTTATAAAACAGTTTTGAGAACTAGAAAATTGAGCCCGGGGGTTAAGCATTTTAAATTCTTATAGCTACCATTAACTTTTCAAATTTAGATTTAATCTCTTAAAATGACCTTTCAAAGCTATTATGTAAAGTGAACTTCGATCATGAGTTAACAAATTAGACTAATTTGAGTAATTTAAACTAAAATGGAAAAATAAGTTATTTCATTTTTTATGTCGCCCTAGAGGTGCTTACGTACTCGCTATTTGAGGTAAATGTATGTAGTTCTTTTTAATTTTGAAAAGTGGGTCGATTTTACATTTTTAGCCTGGTTTAAGTTATTTATGGAAATTTTTCTAAAGAGTCATAATCGAGGTTTTATTTTTAGAAACTCTAAAGTAGTCCTGATTTGGAAATGATCCATTTATTTTTATTCATACGGAAAGTAAGTTTTTCTAATTGATAAAATAACTTTATTATTTATTTATGTATTATTTTCTATTTTATTATTATTTTTCTATTTGTTTATTACTATTTTTACTAAAAAAAGAAGAAAATGAAACTAAGCTTTTACAATGTGAAAGCAAACAAGTACATAAAAAAAAAAAAAATACAACAAACAAAAAAAATGAGTTGGACCAAATTGGAGAAGGAGCATGTGGGTTGTAGAGATAGGTGTAGATTTGGGTCAGACTTTGATTTGGTAGATGGGTTTGCAGTGGGTCTCAGCTTGGATCTGGATGTGATTCGGGTTGAACAAAGGAGATAAAGCAATCGATCAGTTGGGGGTAGATAGTGATATCCTAGGTGGTTTTCTAAAGGGGTAAGGGCAATTTTATGAGTTTTTTTTTTTTATTGGAGAATATGAGTTTAAAGGAGTGCTATAGCTTAGTTTGGCTATTTGGTAGTGATTCCATTTACTGTTAGTGATTGTGGTGGTGCTTGATGCGTTATGGCTGTGAGAGTTCAAATAAGGCTTGGGGCTTAGGTTCTTGGCTATGGTGAATTGCGTCATGTGGTAAGTTTGGATCAAGGAGGAGTGGTTGTAGGATCATGAGGGTGGTTGGTGTTTGTGTAAGTAGATGAGGGTATAGAGTGGCTGGTTGGTCAATAGGTTGGGGTCAAAGAGTATGGTTAGGATTGTGCAACTGTGTTGGGAATGCAAGGGTGGTTAGGGATAGGGCAGTTTAGGTGGGTGTGTATGTGTTAACTGTATATGTAAGTGTGGTTGTGAGTGGTTTGGCAAGATAGAGAGAGTGTGGGCATGTTTGTGGAGCTACTGCAGTGGGTTTGTCGTTATACATATAGTACGAAGGAGGTTCGATTGGTGTTCAAATCTGGGTTTAGTTGAAAGATAGAAAGGAAGAGTCCAAGTGGTGCGAGTGAGGGAGAGGTTTAGGATAGGTCTACTGTTTGGTCTGCCACGTGTGTATGGGTTTATGCATAGAAGGAGATGGAGTGTGGTGCTATATGCTTGGCTGTACAATGGACATGGATTGTGCTGCTGCAAATTGCAGCAATAACGTACATTTATATGGATTGGGTTTAAGTTTGGTCATGAATAGGAGTAGCCAAGAGAGAAAGAGCTTGGGTGATTGTAAAACTCTCCTCTAGAATAATGGAGTTTGAATTCTTATCCCTAAAAGAAATTTGAGAAAAAACTGCATTTACAATTTTTTTTTCAAAATTTTGACTGACTCAATGATTGAATCTAGATTAGTTTTTGTATTTCATTTGAAGTATCTTATGTAGGCTTTGAAATCTTCCCATTAACTTGGTCAAATTGTATAGAAGAGGGGCTTAAATCTATCTTGAAATTGAGTTGACTAGAGGGGATGACTGCGGGAAAACTAGGAAAAAAAGATGGAAAATGGAGGAAAGTGGGGGGAAAGGATGTTGACATGGCGTTGATGTGGCACTACGTCAGTTTAGGGTCAAATAGGAAAGTGCCATGTATCTTCGAAGACATGTGGCCGATGATGTATCATGGCATGTGTCAACCACGTGGTTAGTACATATCCGTAGCATGCGAATAACACATGTCATGTCACGTGGCTGATACGTGTACGTGACGCGATGCATCAATGAAGTGCCACGTATTACAACTGGACAGGTGGCTTAATAATATTGCAATACGTGGTAAGTTTGTTTTTTAGAAAAACAAAAGACATTTGATACCTTTGGTGAGATTCGAACCCCAAACCTTTAAACCATATGTAATGCTATGTTCAAGTGTTTTATTGTTAGGCCGTTGATTTGTGCCTTGTTCAAATTGCACATATGGATAACGTCAACCTGAGCTAGATTTCAATCTAATCCCAAGCCCAACATCCTTCCCCTCTTATTATCATTAAGGCTTAAAAAAATAATGAAGTTAAATTAAAAATTCTATTCTATTAAATTATCGAAAAAAATTATTATTAATATCTAAAATTTCCTTAAATTTCTTTTTTTTTTTGTATTTTTTCTAATTTTCTATTTTTTTGTACTTTTGTCTAAATTTTTTATTTATCATTTTTTGTATTTTCTAAATTTTTTTAATTTTTTGAGTTTTTCCTAAATTATGACCCTTTACCCTATCGTAAAAATTTTTAAAAATAAATAAAAATGGGATGTCTATAATCTCGTACCTTAGTTTACCCATAATCTACTATCTGTTCTTAGCCTTACTTAAGACCATCATCTCATTGCTATTTTTAGTTCTTTTAAGTGCCTTTTTCTAGGGTTCAATCCTTAAGCAAACAATGGCAATAGCTAGAGCATTGTGTGGCTTATATGTGCTTTAAGTTGACAAAAACATTCAACAAGCTACAGTGGTTGAACCACTTCCTTATAATTCTATTCTATCAAATAATTCTTTTGCTTGTAATTCTATTCCTCTTAGTCTCTTTAATGCTAGATTGGGACATTATTCCATTTCCAAATTGCAACACTTGGATGTTTGTAAGCATTACAATTTCATTCATTTTGTTTGTGATATTTGTTAAGGGGCCAAATTTCATAGGCTTCCCTTTAAGTGAACCGAACATTCTGCTAATTTTGTGTATGGACTTTTGCATTTGGCCATTTAGGCACCATACAGAGTTGTTTCTATAACAGGTGGAAGCTATTTCTTTATGGTAGTTGATGATTACACCAAAACCACTTAGACCTTCTCGCTTCATCTCAAAAGTTAAGTTGTTTTCACTCTTTAGAAGTTTCTTTCATATGTGTCAAATCATTTTTGTGTGGACCTAAAGTTTGTACCCTTTGATAATGGTTTAAAGTTTTTATGTACTATGTGCAAATCACTTTTTGATAGTTTGGGCATTATTTATCAAAAGATAATAGCTTATACTCTTAAAAAAAAGGTCAGGTGTAGACACCTAATGTTTGCTCCCTTTATTTATTTTTTATTTATTTCATTTTTATTATTTTTTCTTTCTTTTTTTCTTTAGGCCTTAGATCAGAAAAAAACACAAAAATTAGGGAATTAAAGAAAACCCAAAAAATTAAGAAATTAAAAAAAAAATGAGTATCATAGGAAAATACAAAAATTTTCAAAAATAAGCAAAAACACAAAAAAAAAGAAAATCTTAGAAAGAAACCCTAAAAAGATAAAAAGTTAGAAAATGAAGTTTAAAAATTTAGAAATTTGAAAAATTATAAAAAAAAATAGAAAATTAAAATCATGTAAAAGATTTTAGAAAATAACTTATTATTATGATAGATTTTTAATTTTAGTTTTAGTTTAGAAGTTAGGTCGTTGAACTTAAGGTTAAATTTAAATTTAGGCCATGCTAACCGAGTCCATATGTGCATTGCACATATGGATAAGGCATAGGTCAACGACCTAATGATTAAGTATATAGACTGGGTATGGGGTTTGAGTGAGGTCTTGGGTTTGAATCTTGGCAAAGGCAGAGAGTCTTTTTTCTTATTTTTTTGGCTAATAAACTACCACGTATCAAGATCTGGTTGCACCACGTATCCTCACACGTAGCATCATTGGATTGGACGACCTTACTGATGTGGTATCTACGTCAGTTGCCACGTATTATGTGATAACACATGATAGGTCGAGGTTTGTTTAGCTGGCTAATGTGGTGCTACGTCAGCATCATGTCAGCACTTTCCCTTCCTTTCCCTTAGTTTTCTCTTGATTTTCTTCCTTTTTCCTTCTCAAGAACAGCCCATTCCCTCCATTTTAGCTTCGATTTCTACACAAATTCCATACATAGGCACATAGTTTCTTGCATCAATTTCGCACTAGACATGGAATACTTCGAATTGGTGTTAAGAACAAGTCTAGATTCAGTCAAAAGTACATTCAAATTGGCTTTCAAAAATTGGAAAAAAACTAGGTTTTCAAGCATTTTTCATTGAATCCGATTCTAACTTTCCTTTGTTTCTGGGATTGATTCGGGTATAAAATGGTGTTGAGGGAGCTCATACAATGACACACAACCTCGGAATCAACTCCTACACTCTCTTTATCCCTTCCCTGATCACTTTCTCTCTTTACTAATCTCTCTCTCTTTAGCCACCCTTAAGGAACACCACTACCTTAGCCATAAACCCCATATTCCTAGCTTTCAGCTAGTACCACCCACAACCATCGCCATACCCCCCAGTCACTCAAGCAAACACCATCCATTAAACCTTAACTACCACCCCTCTTTCTCCTCAAACCACCACCCTTAGCCATCTTTGACCCAAACTAGCCACATAACTGAACTCCCCATTCTCCAAAACCCCTACCCCACTGACTAAGAATACCTAAGGGCCTCCATACGGTTGAACCACTACCACCACCATCCATGGCCAACATCCGAAAACCATTAACCCGAGCTCCATTGGTCTTAACTCTTCGCCTATCCCCCATAAATCCGATATGATACTTACTAAAATCCTTTTCCCCTATTGTTTAGTTGGTTGGAAAACGCCTGGAGCTTCTCCATCACGTGGTGCTGCTTTCCTTCCATCCAAAACTCAACTTAGTGACCCGAACTCAATCTAACGACCCAGATCCGACCCGACTGACCTAGGTCCAACCTGTACATCCTGCTGCATTCGTCCAATTTATTTATTTATTTTCTTTTTCTTTTTTTTTTTGTTTTGTTTATTTATTTAATTATTTGTTTGCTCATGTAAATGTAATAAAAAATAAAAAGAGGAAAAAGAAAGAAAAGAAAAGAAGAAGAAAAAAAATAAAAAAAAGGAAAAAGTAACTTTATTCTTTTTTTTTTACTATTTTAAATGAAAATAAATAAGCCATAATAAATAATAAATAAATTAAGTGAAAAAAAATGGGATAAATAAATGAAAAATAAAAATAAATAAAATAAGATTAATCACTTAGAAAAATTGATTTTCTAAAAGTAAGTGAAAATAAATAGACCTCTTTCCAAATTAAGACTATTTTAAAGTTTCTAAAAATAAAAAAACATATTAGGACGTTTTAGGAATTTTCTTAAACAAATCAAAACTGAGTAAAATGTAAACTTAATTTTTTTCAAATTAAAACAAAACCAATCTACTAAAGTTTTACAAAAAAGAACTACGTACATTTGATCTTGAATAGCGGGTACGAAGGTACTTACAGGGTGACGATAAAAATAAAAAAAAAAAAACCTAATTTTCTTTTTTCTTTAGTTTAGATTATTTCATTTGTCCAATTAGAATATTTAAATTGAGTTCCATCTTATAAAATAAAAAGGTGATTTTTAAAGATTAAAGTTAATTTTGGAAAGTTAATGGTAGCCATAAGGGTTTGAAAGTCCTAACCCTTGGATCCAAATTCTCTGGTTTTCAAAAAGCCGTTTTAAAACTTGATTTTTCAAATCGATAGACCGGTAGTTAAGTTATAGCCAAGTCAGCCAATTGGTTATAACTTAAACCCTTTTCTTGACTTCAATCGGGTAACTACTCTAAATCTTTTTAAGTTGAAAAAAATGGTTTTCAATAAACCTTAGTCAAGGTTTAGTATTAAACGGGTAAGGGTTTAATACTGGTTGATTTAGAGAAGACCTAATTTTATAAAAGAACTGGGAGGGTGAAAAATCAAGCTTGATACTTAGGCATCAGTTGGACATTTCTAGAGCCCTACAAATCTATGTTCATTTACCGATGAAATTTTAGGGAGAATGTGTTCTTATGGTAACTTACTTGATTAGCAAGATGCCAATCAAAAGTTTAGGTTAGAAGACTCCTTATGAAAAGCTCTTTCCTTGTTATCCTACTTATGAGAATCTAAGGGTCATGGGATATTTGTGTTATGTTGCTAAACACCCAATTCCCAAAATTAAATTTGAATGAAGAGATCTTAAATGTATAATTTTGGAGTATGCACATCTACAAAAGGGCTATCGTATTTATGATCATGTGCATAAACAAATTGTTATTTCAAGGGTTGTTGTTTTCTTTAAGGAAGTGTTTCCATTTAAGGAGCATTCTATTGATTTTATCACATCATGTCTTGTTGTATGACTGTGTTCTAGGGTATGTAAATGCCATTCCTTGAGAATCTTGTATTTTTGGAAAGATTTGAAATCTAAAGTGTCATGCTTCCATATATCCTTTATTTAGAGCCAAATTTGGAGAGGATAAATATTGGAGATATGCGAAAGATATTTTGGAAATATATTTTAAGATTCCTTTTGTACTATAAATAGCCTTATAAACCTTACAATTATATACAGAGAGAGGAGGATAGGCAACTCATAGACAATTTTACAGAACAGATTCATTCCTTTTCTTTTCTTTGTTTGTTTATTTCTTCAATGTTTTAAATTAGTTATAGTATTTAATTATTGTGAACTCTAGTTTTCTATGTAATGAATTTTCTTTTATTATCAATCTATGGTTTCTTTTATTGAGATCTAATTGCATTGCTTCATATTGCCTGTAATTCAATTTTACTGGTGATTGAATTGTTATTTGAATGGAATATAAAGTTCTCGAGATCCTATAATAGATGGAGTGGTGTAATTAGAAGTAATTGGATAGGTTAAGCTATTAGGTGTGAGGCCTCATGGTTAAGTGTCCCACATGGATTATGGGAAGTTAGGATATTAGTTTATAAGGCCATGGTTGTGAGTACTTTATCAACACAAGCTTGAAATTTTTGGGCTAAGTAGTTAAAATAAGCCCGTTAGTATTTGTTGGCTTGGTTACTTATTACTTTTGGCTTGGAGTGTTATAAATGGTATTAGAGCAGACCCCCTATTAGTAGGTGGATGATTTGGGTCTGGCTCTAATATAGAGAAGAAGTCCGAAGAAGGTAGGGGTGTCACTAGGGTATAACTCCTTATATGCTTTTAGGATAACCTATAGGTAGTGAGTGACCCGAATCGTATACTGAAAAGGGGAGAAAATCCAGGCCCAATTGTAAGGTCTCGTGACGAGGACATCATGTGTTTAAGGGGGAAAGATTGTGAGACCCCATGGTTAAGTGTTCTACATGGATTGTAAGAGGTTAGGATATTAGTTTATAAGGCTATAGTTGTAAATACCTTATTAACACAAATTTCAAACTTTTGGCCCAAGTGATTAAAATAGACTCATTAGTGTTTGTTAGCTTGGTTATTCATTACTTTTGGCCTAAGGTGTTACATTAAGTATTCAATTTCTCTAGATTAGGGCAACATAATAGAGGGATTCAAGATCTTAATGTGATCTTAAGGTATTTTGTTGTAGAAGCGACTCGGATAAAGTATCTTAGGATTATGAGTTTATTAAGAGATGTGAGTTTGATTAATTCACATTAGGAATCTCTACGGTCTAATAAATAAGAATGTGATTGATAATTTGCATAGCTTTTCTATGGGTATCATTAATCCAATACTAAGTTCATGTGTTCGTAGTTAATTTTAATTATCTTGCATTTTTTTATTTTGTTACTTATTCTTTGTTTTATTTTAGTTGGAATAGTTTAGTTTAATTGTCTTTAATTAATTGAATTTTCTTGTTATGTTGTTTATTTGTTGTTTTATTTTAATAGTTGTCTTTAAGTAATTCAAATTGTTTATTAGGTTAGATATTAGGAAAGAAATAAGTACTAGTATTCACACTTAGAGGTACTCTCTAAGGGATTGACAATTAGACTCACATTCGCTATACTATAAAACTAATGCGTACACTTGCCTTACATCAATAGCATCCTTGGCTAAGGTGTTAATGTCTAAGAGCTACATAATTACTTAGAAGCATCTAAGCATAAAGGGTGGCAAGATTCTATGCAAAACGAAATTAATGCATTGGAGAGTAATGAAACATGGGACTTAACCATTTTATTTAAAGGTGGGAAAGCTATAGGTTCTACATAGATCTATAAAATCAAGTATAGATTTGATGTTACTACTGAAAGGTACAAGGCTAGGATTATTGCTAAGGGGTTTAATTAAGTAGAAAGAGTAGACTACAATGATACTTTCTCCTTGCTACAAAACTAGGTTCCACTGGCATCCTTTTCACTTTAGCAACTGGATCTTATTGGCCTCTTTATCAAATAGACATCAATAATGCTTTCTTACACATCCATTTGGATGAAAATATTTTTATGATTCCTCCTAAAAGTTACACAAAAGTTAAGCCTTATCAAGTGTGCAAGTTGCATAAGTCCTTATACCGGTTGAAACAAGCATTTAGACAATGGAATTCGGAAATTTCCAAGTTCCTTGTCTCCTTAGGCTTTATACAGTCTTCATATAATCACTCCTTGTTTACTCATCTTGATTCGGATTGTTGTGTCTTTATTCTTTTATATGTTGAAAACATGCCAATTATAAGTTCAAATGAGGAGTTTATTTCTTCTATTAAAAAAAAATTGAATGCAGAATTTATAATTAAAGATCTAAGTTATGCTAGATTTTTCTTGGCTTGGAATTGTGTAGGATTGAACAAAGTATTCTTGTGAACTAAAGAAAGTTCATCCTTGACGTTCTTCAAAGTGTTAGATTAACTGATGTTAAGCTAACCTCTTATCTTATGCAACCAAGGTTGCATTTGGATAATTCTATAAGGGAAATTTTACCTAATCCTTCATTATACATGTGATTGGTGAGGAAACTACTCTATATCAATCTTACACGTCCTAACATTTCTTTTGTTGTCATAGATTAAACTAGTTTATTTCTCAATGTTGCAAGCCACATTTAGATGCTTTTTTCTATTTTTTGCTCTACTTGAAGGGTACTGTTTCTATAGGTCTTCTCTTTTTTGCTGACAATATGCTAGAGCTTAAGGGATTTTTGGATTTAGATTGGGGTTTGTGTAGTGATGATCACAGGTAAAGCATTTGTTTCTTGGAAAAATAAGAAACAAGTAATTGTTTCTACTTCCACTTCAGAAGTTAAGTATCGAAGCATTACAGTGGCTACTAAAGAACTTTTGTAGATATCTTATCTTTTAAGAGATTCAGGAGTTTCAAATCAATTTCCTCTTTCACTTGTTTATGACTATTGTTCAACTATTCAAATTGGTTGTAATCCTTGCATGCAAACCTGTATAAAACATATTGATATATATGCCCACTTTATTTGTGACCAAGTTGCATCTAGATTTCTATAGCCATTATATATCCGTCTTTTGACCAAGTTTTAGATCTTTTTACTAAGGCATTAGGTATTTCTCAGTTACTAGCTTTGTACTTCGAGTTGGGCTTATGGAAAGCTCTAACTTGAAAGGAAGGGTTGGGTGGGGGAGGGATATATTATTTACTTAGGTGTAATTATCTTATTGGTCCCCTTGTTACTTCTTGTAATATAAATAGTGTAGTTCTGATGTGTAATAAACTTAACGAATCATATTGTTCATTTTTAGTGTATCATTGAGTTGATTTTTTTTTTTTTTTTTATCGTAGACCTTCTTCTTCTTTGACTATGTCTCTAGGCACTGCTGCTCGATCCACAATTAGATTATATACTCTTTGACATTTACTTATATGCTTATGCAAAGCTCAACTTAACTTGGCGCAAGGCCTTAAGATAATGTTAAACCCATAAAGTAGCTCTAATACCAGTATTAATCTCCCGTTATCAGATTTTTACCTTCGAATTTGATAGCAAGAACTTATATTTCGCGGAGAGAATTCAACTAGCTTAAGATTCCAATACTTCTAGCCATTCATCGGCAATAACCTCTTATGGAAAAGCATTTATTTTTCAGACATTCTTGAATCATTCCATAACATGCTTACATCACCAAACTTGTTTTATATAGATGGACTAGTTTTAACAACTCACCTTGTCCGGCTTGCTTTCATGCCTAAGATCACATAGGTATTGTGTGATGATCCCAAGAGCCAAGACAGAGCTACAAATTACTGTCCAAGCTTCCATCACCAAACTTCCTGCTAAAAACAGACTCGAGCAAGGTGCTTAAGACAGGTTTGCCTCAACCCAAACAGGGGGAGCTCACGAGCTTGAAGTGGAAGGATTGGATGGTAAGGGAAATGGACAAAACACCTTAATGTGCTGCTAAATCAACGCTTGGAAGTTGTCGTTGCCATATCGATCTGCTATTGTAGTGTACTGTTCCCGTGGTTGTGTATGTGCGCTGATCAATGAAGTTCTTCACCGATCAGTAGAATTTCTTGGACATGTGTGTATTGCTTTCATATTTCTCATACGTTTCTTGACATTGTCGTGTTGCGAAATTCCAAATAGAAGAAACAGGTATCAATGCTTAAATTAAAAAAAAAAAAAAAGGGGCCTTATGATAAATTAACTAACAATGCTCAATATAAGTTTTTGTGTCCTTGGTCTTCATATCCCAAATTCATTTAGCTGTGAAATATATCAGCACTTCATCATTCTTCCTGGTATTCCAATGAGGTGATACAGTGTAGTTGATGGATTCGCTTATATTGAATCCACCTTTTAATGTGAAAACATATTAGCTGATAATAACGATTCCCATAGATACAAGGTTTCAATTTTATGGTATAGTCCTCTAATCAACGGTATATTATACGCCAGGGGTTCAATTTTCGAAATTTCCATTAATACCAAATTATATTACTAGTTCCTCATTGGTCCAAGGTAGCCCAAATCCTCACCTAGAAGACCTGTACATGCTAGGATTGAGTCCTCACCTAGGAGACCTGTACATGGTAGGATTGACCTTGATTTTCACCGGACCTCTTGAAACTCAAGTTGACACCTTGGTTCCATATCGTGGTTAGACTCATAGCATGGGAACCTTTGACCTCAATAATTCGTCAAGATAGCTTATACCTCATATATAAGAGAGTTAGTGGTCTTATCGCTCCATGGAAACAATCAAGGTACCACATCACCTCTTGAAATCTCGACTATATCTACTTGAAAAATACACTTGCCTAATTGGACAAGATACATATCTATCCAACTTTATCTCTGTGAAACTATAGATAGGGATTAAATCTTATGAGTAAGACACTTTACACATATGTGTACTAATATGCTTGCTCTTCCTCTTTCTCTCAAATCCCATAGACATTGATTTAAATATTAGAGTGGTCACATTGAATAACCCTTTAATGCTTAGTAATTGTGTCTAGTGTGGCCAATAATTGTGTTTTAATTTACAGATCTAGGCTTAATTCTAGTAATCTCGACCGGTGAAATTTAGGTGATAACGTTGCTAAACTTATGTTTTAGATACAATAAAGTTTTTTACAAATTTTACTTTGAAACAAACAACTTTATAGGATCACTTTGTCTAATTTTTATGCCCTTGTAATGAAATTCGAACCAAAATAATGAACACCATGTGCATAACATTTTGGTTGAAATATTTGGAATGGAGGAAAAAATTAGGAGTGGAGGAACTGGAGAGAAAAAAATTTACTTTTCCCTTATTTGAATTATGATGGAAAGTAGATAGAATGAATTTGAGAGGAAAAGTATTCACACCGGTCCTATGGAGAGAACAGGAAAGAAATTGGATAATATTACTAAAATACCCTTTAAATATAAAGATAGTTTTATATTTCAATGACTTTTTTTTGTACTTCAATATATCTAACAATATTTTTAATTAACTTTCCTTGTTATTCTTTCCTTTCCCTGCCTTTCTTATCGGAACAAAAATTTTTCATTCACTTTCTTTCTTTTCTAATTCATTTATTTCTTCCTATTTCTTTTCTTCTTTCCAAACATAGCGTTAGGGTTAGGTTTTAAAGAATTTTTTTTTTTAATATTTTGTTTCATCATGTATGTTGTATAGTGGAAAGGAAAGGGAAAAAAAAAAGAAAAAGAAAAAAAGAGAAAAAGGAAGCACTTAGTAACTTAGATTAATTTCTAATTTTAAAAATAAAAAAATAAAAATGTTAAATAAAAAGTGAAGAATTTATTTAATAATAGATAAATAAATGTATCTATATAGTGTTTCTTAGACTTAAATAAGGAGTAGATTATACGTAGGGGCATTTTTCAAGGAAATTTATCCACAACTTACTTGATGTAAGTAATAAAAAGTATTAAAAATAATAAAGTGTAGTATAATTTTTTAATCTCATTTGTTTAGCTTTCTTATAAACACTTTGAATAAATTTTTCCTGTTATGACTTTTGGTCCCTTTTTCGTTTGTGCATGCTGTGAATAAAGGTAGAAGAAAATGAAAAAATGATAATGATGAGATGTGAGATGTCGTTTTCACTAGCTTTCAGTATCGCAGGCACTTTACACCTTTCATTAAGTAAAATTTTGTCATTAAAGGGAATTGATAATCTATCAAAAATAAAAAAATGAGGAAAAAAGGAGATAAAAAAAAATAAAAGAAGAAGTTCATCTTTTTAACACCTTTTTCAAAAGGTATGTACATATTTAGTATGTTTTAATGAATAGTGTTGATCGTATGGGAGACCCAGTAAGAAGTAAGGTTGGGTCATGTGGGTTGTGCCTCCGGTTCCTTGATACTTACAAAAAGCCTCCTGTGGATAAGGTTACAAAGGCTCTCTAACATTTAAGTTAGCAAGGAGGACAAAGAGACAGAAGGCAAGCACTAGAGACCAACTATACTATGCTCGCCTAAGTTGTGAATGTTACTTCTGTTGTGTAGTAAAAGGGGGATGCGTTTCGGGAGTAATAGATCAATAAGAGGACTTAGAGAAGTTAGATCTTGTCCCCCTTTCTTGCTAGTGCCTAACACCTTTTATCCTATGTACTTGGACACATAGTGACTAGGGGTCTGCTTGTACTGGTTGTCGGTAGACAACATGCTTTATAGTAGGTGATAAAGCTTTATAGTAGGTTGCACGTCGTGGCTAACCGAATCACCAAATATGCGATTTTGCAGGGACAAAGGTATTTAGCATGTTTACTATACTACGGATGTTAGACGCTTATTAATAAGTTGTTGTAGGTTGTAGCCGCTAAAGACAAAGACTAGGCCGAGGCGCTCATTGAAGGTTAATTGATGCTTAATGGAAGGGGTTAGGCCTTCGGCTTACCCTAGATGATTGGTAAGTGTCTGCTTGTTAGTCGAGGGCTGACTTGTTCGGTCATTTGTCAAGTGCCTCACCAAGTGTGTCGAGACATGGGGGAATTGGTTCGCCCTATCTTGTCGCTCTTCATTAGTGTAGGCCCGCTAATTAGAAGGGGAGTTGCCACTCAATGTGTGGAGCTGTTGTCTGCTCAAGTATCATTGGCGTATGCCTTATGATGGGCTCTAATTATTAGGCCTTAGGTTAAGCAAGGATCAAGTGTCAACAAATAGCAAATATATTTTCTTCTTGTTTGCAATATTTATTTTTTAGTGTCTCCATTTGTTTCATCTCTTTAAATCATTAAAAAAAATTAGAAATAGAAAAATTACATAATAAATAGCATGTTGTATGATTTATGGTGTTTTGTTTCATTATCTTTTCATTTGTTTCCTAAATGCTTTTTTTTTTTTTTTAACATTGTCTAATTAGTAATAAATTTCCCTCATTAAGAGAACCTTTTTTTTTCCCCTCTAAAAATGAAAATAGAAAAATTAAAAAAAAATGATGATTTGAAGTGTGGTTTTCTTTATAGGTTCTATAATCTCACCCTTCATTTTGATAAGATTAGTTTAACCATCCATCCCATCATTAATTTACATTCTTCTAAATCTATATCGTTGAATTCACAATTAGTTTAATAGTCTTTATTTAAAGAAATGTAAATTAAGGTAGGATGGAGAATTGGTCCCATAAAAAATAAGAACATAACCATAAAAAAAATGTCTTTTTTTTAATGTAATTATAAAAAATTCTTTATTATTGCTCTAGTTTCATTTTAGTGATTGTCTTTGATATTTTCATTTTAACCTTACAACATAAGTTTAATTTTCATGGTAGAGGCCTTCATGGCAATTATTGTCTATAGGATTCTGTCGATAGAGTATATGAGATTGGGCTTTGTGCTTATGTAAGAGCTTGTAAGACAAAACATAATGAAGAGCATCGGAGTATTGTCTGATGTGGTCACTTTGATGCTTAAATTAGTATTTGATGAGTGTAGAGAAAGTAAGGATGCGAGTATACAACAAAGTAAGTTAAGTATGCAAAGAGTCTAAGTGGTTTACGGTTAGGATATTGGTTACTATTTATAAGGGAAGGCTATTGGAAGTTAAGGGACCAACATAAGCACTTTGGCATGTCCGTATGTCACGAGTAGTGGAAGTGTGCTATCTGACGTGGTTTGAATATGTTGGGTTGTGGTTATTGACTTAGTATTGGAGCCTTATCCTTTGTCTTCTAGCCGTTGTGGACTATTATGATTGGGCAAGCTACCTAATGAGCCTGAGTGAAGATTGGCCAGGAAAACAATAAGGCCTACTACTAGTAAGTCAAGTTAAGCAATGAGTCCAAGCAGGTCAGTATGCGCCTGAGAGGCCCCAATCCAAAATACCCTATCAATACTTACCTTTTACGTGCCCCCACCTCCCCCTACAATCTCATTACCATCAAGGTGGCAAGGATTGAACTTCTTAAGGGAAAGAGGGTGTTGAGTAGAGGAAATGGTATGGTAAAGGTGGCGTGTAATTATGTTGGTCAGAGTTGTTGTTGTACCCATAAAGTGAAGTTAAACTAACTTCTTTGTGCTAGGTGTAAGGGCTTCCTAGGCTAATGTACTAAAGAAGTGCTGTGGTAGGTGAAGAGGTCGAAGGGGTCTTAGTGAAGTTTCTTGAGGAAGCTAACCTTTTCAAATTCTAGCCTTGACAAACGTTTCCAAAATGTAGTTAATGCAACATGACAACTATGATGTCTACGCAGTCATATGTGCTATTGCTTCTCAGTTGTTGGATCAAAACTATTGCCATGTGTGTGAATCTTTACATATTGGAGGATTGCATACGTATAGATCCATGTAACCATCAATACACTTTCCTAGGCTTTAAGTCTATAAATACCCTTCGACTTAGTAAGGAGAATACTTTAACAAGTGGTATGAACTGTGACCAAGAACAGATAAGGCCGGTCGTTGAATGGGTCCAAGCTTATAGAAAGCTTGAAAAGGGTTAATGGGGAAAGGCACGAAAAGGGTGAAATCAAAGGATGAAAATAGTAAGCAAAACCCATGAACAGCTTCAGAGGATATGACGTACCAATGGAACATCAAAGGACTCACGACATAATTTGATGTAACGCATGAATTGGTCCAATGAGGTTACTCGCCAACTAACCTTGCTTAAGGGAAAGAATAAGAGTGATGTCAAGAGTAAACAACAGTATTTACGTAGGGAAGAAGGTACTCAAAAGTATGTTGTAGATTATTTGATCTCTTATTACTATAAGTATAAAGGTATTTATACTCGCAAATTAGGGCAACTTGCCTAAAAGGGAAAAAACAAAAAGGACATTTCCTAAGGGGGCAATGTACATGTTATAAAGGGGCAGAAATGAATATACAAGGAAAATAATCATTGGTGCTACATGTGCTACAAGTGTTACAGATTCTATATGTGATACTATATACGTGGCGATGTGGCATTAGCGAAGTTGTTAGGAGATGCAAACAAAAAAGTATAGACAAATGAGCTTGTTCAAGCAAGGATAGCTTAATCAATCTAAATTCTCTCTCTTGGCTTCTCAATAAGGATGATGTTGAGTGGTTGGACGGTTTGGCATTAGAGAGTACTTGTCTACTCGATAAACAACAGAATAATGGATTGTCATATGGCACAACATTAAACATAACTTGGCAAGAAAATACTCAGCTTCGATAGGAATCGGTTAGAACATAAGGATTCGACGTACTAGCCCCTCAAGTCCTAGGGCTTGATTCCCATCATTCCCTCTGTTTTGTTTTGGATTTGGGATCAAATTTGAATGGTGTTTGCTTAGTCTTTCGTCAGGGTGATATAGACTGAGGCCAGCAATGTTTAAGCAATTAGAAACCCTATAGTCCTCAGGTAGTTCCAACTTATAGGCATTTTCACTGATTTTCTAGAGGACTCTGAAAGGTCCTTCCACCCTTGTAAATAGCTTATTCTTCCTTTTGTTTGGGAACCGTTCCTTGCTAAGGTGTAGCCATATCAAGTTTCTCGATTGAAACTGTTTGGTCGACCGACCCTTAGTCTTTTCATGCATTCTTCTGGTAGGCTGATTGATGTGCCGAGTGACCTTGTCGTAGATATGCCAGAGAGATTGTGCTTTGGCCGAGGCATTAGAATCCTCTTGCATGGGTGTTGGTACAGGGGTGTGGTCGAGGGGCAACTCGGGATTGAATCCATAGACCACCTTAAAGGGAGTCTTTTTGGTGGTGTTATGTATGGTTCGATTATAGGCAAATTCGACCATCGGCAAGCAAATGTCCTAATTAGCCAAGTTCTTGCCTACTGTAAATCGGAGTAGTAACCCCTAAGTATAATTAACCACCTCTATTTGGCCGTTAGTTTGAGAGTGACATGAGGTACTGAAGAGTAATTCGGTTCCTAACCAATGCCATAGGGTCCTCTAAAAATGGCTTAAAAACCTTAGGTCTTTGTCAGAGACTACACTTCATGGCACGCCGTATATCCGCACAAACACCTGTATGAAAAGAGAAGCAGTAACTAAAGCATCGTTAATTTTGGTGTAGGGTATGAAGTATGCCATCTTATTGAACCGATCCATGATGACCATTACAGAATCTTTTCCTCGCGTAGTTCTCTGTAGTCTAAGAACAAAATCCATACTTAATTCAGTCCAAGGTCTCGTCAGAATAGGTAGGAATTACTTTCCCTTGTTTGGCTCAGCACTTGGCCTTTTTGTACATAACATAGCCTTTGACGACTCGGTGCACATCCCTTCACATTTCTGGCCAAAAGAATCATCCATTTAATAGTTCACAGGTTCTCTATTCTCTAAAGTGTTTAGAAAGTCTGCTGTTAAGGGCTTCTCTAATTAATAGTTCTTATAGGGAACAAGTCGACACGTACAGTTTCCCTTCTCAGAACAGATAACCATCCTGCACATAATATTCATTCACTGTTCTCTCATCTATGCATCTCGAAATTATTGGTCCAAAGTGTGGATCCTCAAAGTATCGTTCTTTGATACTCGCAAAACCTAATAGCTTGTTCTACAATTTTGTCAAGAGCGCATGCTTCATTGAAATAGCATTTGTAACTACGTTGCTCTTTCCTTGCTTGTATTTGATCACAAAATTGAATCCCTCAAGGAATTTAACCCATATTGCCTACTGCTTGGATAGTTTGGTTTGACTTCAGAGGTACCGCAGTGACTCATGATCAGTATACATGATAAAGTCTCTTGGTAATAGATAGTGCTATTATGCTTGTAGTGCTCGAATTAGTGCCGAGATTTCCTTATCATACATGGAGTAATTTAATTGGGGTCCTCGAAGCTTCTCACTGTGGAAGGCAATTGGTTGGCCTTTTTACATTAGGATAACGCTTATTCCAATGGCCAATGCATCACACTCTAGTTTAAAAATTTTGTCAAAGTTGGGGAGTACTAACATCAGGGAGGAGGTCAACTTCTTCTTTATCCCGGTGAAGCTCCTCTCCTCTCTTTCGCCCCATCGGAAGTCAGTGTTTTTCTTCATTAATTTCGTAAGTGGTGCAACGAGGGTACTGAAGTTCTTGATGAACCTTCGGTAAAACGAAGCTAGTCCATGGAAACGTCTCACGTCAGCATAAGTAGCAGGGGTCGGCCATTCAACAATTGCTCGGATTTTCTCATCATCGACTCGCAAACCTCCTCCACTGATTACATAGCCCAAAAATACTACTTCATGTTGGCAAAAACAACATTTCTTTAGGTTTCCGAATAATCTCTCAGTATGGAGAATATCCAAGATTGCTCTGATGTGTTTACAGTGACTCGGCATGTTGGTACTATAGATCAGGATGTCGTTGAAGTACACTACGACACACGTCCCGATGAGATGTCTCAGCACACGGTTCATAAACCTTATGAAGATGTTCGAAGCATTCGATAGGACAAAGGGCATGACCATCCACTTATAAAGTCTATGTTTAGTTTTGAATACAATCTTCCACTTGTCTCTTAGCTTCATGTAGATTTGATGGTAACCAAACTTAAGATCAAGCTTGCTGAAAATTTTGGCTCTACTCAGTTCATCCAAATGTCCTCTAGCCTCGAGATCAGATACCTATATTTAATCGTGATTTTGTTCACGGCTCGACTGTTAACACATATCTGCCTAGTTCCATCCTTCTTCGGTACTAGAAGTGTAGGCACGTCATAAGGGCTAAGACTCTCTCTTACATATCCACTTTCCAGTAACTCATTAACTTGACGTTGAAGCTTAGAAGCTTACTTGGGATTGATGCAGTAAGCTAGATTATTCGGTAATGCAACGTTAAGTATTAAGTCAATGCAATGCCTTATGCCTCAGGTTGAGGGCAACCCTTCAGGTAATTATTTTAGGAACAAGTCGATATATTCATCTAATAGTTCCTTCACCTCCTGGGGTAATTCATCCCATCCCTTCATTTCTAGTAGTTGCCTGACCAAAAGGAGGGTCAGTTCATCAGCATTAATAGCCTTTCGGAGCTCGGCTCTACTCATCACTAGAGCCTTCTTTGATCTACGAGCAAGATTCATCTGTAACTCGTGAACCTCTCTTGGTAGCATCGGATTCAGCGTGATCTTCCGATCATCCTTCTCAAACATGTAGGTATTCCTATAACTATCGTAGATGACTTTCTTATCAAATAGCTATGGTCTTCCTAACAACACGTAGGAGGTGCACATGGGCAGTATCTCGTAGAGAATATGGTCAAAGTAATTGTTGATAGTGATCGATAGTTATAATTACCGAGTGACGTATAATGCTCCATTGTCACTTAGCCATTGCAACTTGTATGGCTTCGGATGTTCAACAGTCGGCAACCTTAGTTTTGAGACAAGGTCAGTTGTCGCCACATTGGTGCAGCTCCCACTGTCCACAATGAAGGCGCATATCTATTCATTTACCTTACAGGTGATATGAAATAAGTTCTCTCTCTGCTCCTCCTCTCGTTAGGGTTCCATACTCATAGTGCATTGGACAACCATGAGTAGCTAGTTTAAGTCCTTGGCATACACATTTTCTTCGATCAAGTCTTTCTTGGCATTCTCATTTTCGGTAGGAACCTCTTTTTTAGGTTCCTCATCCATACCCTTTACGTCTAACTTCGAAATGTCTCCCTTAATAACCATTGTCTTTCGGTTCGGGCACTAAGCAGCCATATGTCTAAATCTTAGCACTTGAAGTATTTGATCTAGTTAGTCTTCTTGCCAGACCCTTACCTTTTCTCATACGTTTAGGTCAGCACTACATCTTCAGGTTGACTTTTCTACTTGGCTCTAACATCTATCCAACTTCTCAGCTCGGTACTCTGCAGTATCCAGTGACTTGCCTGTTCGGGTCGACTAATCAGCACTCTGGTCGTTACTCAGCTTCTTCTTTGCCTCTATAACCGCTTGTCAATCCTAACAGCTTCATCCATTGTGTCAAATCGTTAGAGCTTCACAATGTCTCAGATGTTGCCTCTTAACCCAATAACAAATCTTGAGATTGTTTAGGCTTGTGGTTCCTTTACCTCACATCGTATCATAAGAATTTGGAATTCTTGAATATACTCGTCAATAATTTAGCCCTCTTATCTCGGCTCCTAAAGATGTGTGAAAGTATCTTAGAGATATATTTCTAGCACAAATTTCTTTTTGAGCACCCTCTTCATCTTGAGCTAAGTATTAATTTCTCGGTACCCTTCTCTTCTTCTCATGGCTTGAAAATTCTTCCACCAAATGGTGGCATATCCAGAAAATTTAACAGCAGCAATCCTTACTTTCTCAAAATCCTCATACTGGTAATAATCAAATATACGCTCCACCTTTTCTTCCCAATCCAAATACTCATCAACATTTCTAGATCCATTGAAACTCGGAATCCGGAGCTTCACATGGTCGGATGCTCTAGGGACTTGTATACGCTCCTCTTCAAAATACTTATCTTCCTCTCCATCAAGCTCTCTCAAGTCTATCATTCACCTTACTTATTTTCTAACTCCTTTACCTTAAAATGGTTGAGCTAGGTTCTAACCTCTAACAGGTTAAGTAGCTTATGGAGTATTTTGCATGACCTTAGTGGGTTGGCAAGACAATGCATGAACAGCTTGGGTCAGATTTATCAGGAGGTTAGCTACCTCATTGAGTCTTTTGTCAGTGCTTCTAAGAGTTCTCTAAAACTGATGCCAATAGTCGACAGCATTATCATCACTGGTACCAACATTCATATTTGGGTCTATCATTTTTACTCATAGATTCAGAATTTAAACAAACACTTCAAAAAGTGAACAGCTAATAACACTAGTAAAATGAACTCAATAATTGACTCCGCTTCACACATGCAAAACAGAGCACTACAAAACTCCAAGAAGAGTTAACTATAGTTTACACAAATCCTCTACTCTAATACTAAGATGGTGCAAACCGTGACTAAGAACAGATAAGGCCGGTCACTGGATAGGTCCAAGCTTATAGAAAGCTTGAAAAGGGTTGATGGGGAAAGGTAATAAAAGGGTGAAATCAAATGATGAAAACAGTGAGCAAAACCCACAAACAGCTTTAGAGGATATAACATACCGATGGAACATCGGAGGACTCATGGCATAATTCGATGTGACACATGAATTGGTCCAATGAGGTTACTCGCCACCTAACCTTTCTTAAGAGAAAGGATAAGAGGGATATCGAGAGTAAACAACAGTGTGTACGCAAGGAAGAAGGTACTCAAAAGTGTATTGTAGATTATCTAATCTCTTATTACTATAAGTATAAGGGTATTTATACTTGTAAACTAGGATAACTTGCCTAAAAGGGAAAAGACAAAAAGGACATTTCCTAAGGGGGCAATATACATGTTATAAAGGGGAAAAATGAATATACAAAGAAAATAATCATTGTGCTATAGATTCTACTTGTGATATTGTACATGTGGCGATGTGGTATTAGCGAGGTCGTTAGGAGATGTAGACAAAAAAGTATGAATAGATGGGCTTGCTTAAGCAAGGATAGCTTAATTAATCTGGATTCTCTCTCTTGGATTCTCAGTAAGGATGATGCTGAGTTGTTGGATGGCTCGCCATTGGAGGGTACTTATTTACTCGGATAATAATAGAATAATGGACTGTCATACGACATGGCATTAAAGGTGACTTAGTAAGGAAATACTCGGCCTCGGTAGGAGTTGGTTGAAACATAAGGATTAAACGTACCAGCCTCTCTAGTCTTTGGGTTTAGCTACGAGTTAGGGGCCCTGTAGCTTGATTCCCATTAACAAGTCTCATATTTGGCTTTCTTATTATAAAAACTTCTTGAACTTTCTTTCTTCTTCATCAACCAAGTCTTACACTTCCTTCTTTTTTGTCTTTATATCAAGACGTCAACTAACTCAAGAGCTCGGGTGAGACACCATATCAGGATATAATTTAACAATTTTGAACTCTAAAGCAACTAGGAGTGATACTCCCCCTATGAATAGGGACAAAGAGGTTTCGTCCATGCTTGTACAATTAGATGAGGAGTCGAGGAGGGTACTAGAGAAGTTTGATAGGGTAAAGATGATAAGGGCCATCTTATGAGATGTCTACCCATGTAATCCTCCATTACAGGTTGTTGATTCATACAATAGGCCCAGTTGGATAACCAAGCATAAGTTGTCCACCATAAGGTATGTTTTAAGTAATTATATTGTAGGTGATCTTCCCGGCATAGTTGTGTGGTTGCCATGGCGAGATGAAAGGGTAGCATTGCTAATAAGGAGGTGCTTTGCAGTCTACAAGAAGTGCCTTGAGTATGGGACGCAACTCCCTTTTATGGACCTTGAGAAGGAACTATTTGACTATTATCAATGTTGCACTGTTTAAATTTCTTTCAATGGGTAGAGGTTATTAATGGTGTTTTAGACCCTATGTGAATATTTGGTGGTGTAGGCCATACCTGAAACTTTTTAATTATTTCTATTTATGGAAGGTCATGAAGGGTTATACCTACATTTAAAGTTGCTAGGGTAGAAAACTATTTGGGGGCTTAGGCTCATTTGTGAAGAATAAGAAAGATCAGTTTCTAGTGGTAGAGTTATCTTCATGAGTGAACTTTTAGACTCAGTAGACTCCCTTGGTCTAAACTAAGACCCTGAAGAAGCTCAACCGAGCGAATTTGAGGCCACATAAGAGATTAAGCCTTCATAGCTTTGAGGCATAATAATGAGATTAATGTTGAGGAGATAGTGTGGAGGTATTTTCACTTTGCCGATCTCTCAACTCTTTCCAAGCATGAGAGAGCTATAATGAAGAAGTAGTTGGAAAGTATAGGTTCGATCTTAGCGTGAAATGCCTCCTCCATTGTGCCAGCATAGGCTTGCGTGAAGTTATCCTTCATCCATCGTCTTATGAGGAATGAAGAGTTCTCTTTGCCCGAATTGGTCATGGCAGAGCTTGTAAATACTTGTAATTTTTACTTTTCATTGGTGCAGTTCACTTAATCTTTGCAGGTGATAGGCTAGTTGGGTTCGAGGAGCTCCCATGACTTACTGGACTAGAACTCCTATAGTAGTAGGCATCTAAGATGAAACAAGATAATAGAGCTGTTAAAGTTAAGGGTAAGGCTGTTAACCGAAGTCTAGGGTTGGTGAGACTAGTAGGATGAAGCCACTTGCTTTGCTTCAGGGGGTCCCTATTAGTGCCCCTTCCTTAGAGCTGGTGGTTACCGAGCCTTTAAGTACGATCTCTCCTGTATCCAACTTTGTTCCCACATTTGAGCTATCATCATTATGGTGGTACTTGCTTCTCCTTCAAAGGATAAGGAGAAAATGCTCAAGGCTAGTAATGTGGAGGTGTTAGTGAGTAAGAAGAGGAAGCCTCCTGAAGTGGGGAAAATGGGCATGCTGGACTTAAAGAAGGAAAAAGTGCTAAGGCCACTTGACAAGCTCATCTCTTGTTGATTCCCTTCTAGTTACCTTTACCTTACTTTAGACCAGATGGGAGATGCTTAGGTAGAGGCCTTGGAGAAGCACTAGAGGGGAAATACCATATTGGACTCATACAAAACCATATAGTATGAGTCTGAGAACCCTTCATTTATATGAAGGTGGTTCTTAATCAACCACAAAGTAGTTATAGAGGAGACTTTGTAGGACCAAGCAGGATGTTTGGGCTTGTGACACAATGTTGCATAATCGAGCACTCATTGATCTAGGGGGCCACTTCAGCTCATTGAATTGTTAGGTGAGTCTCTATTTCTTTAAGCTGCTTCATTTTACTATGTATTTCTAATTTTTCTTCTAACTACTCATGATGCACTCCATGTGGTACAATACTATGGTCAGGTGTTGGTTTGGCTTAGTTGCTACAATGATTTGCGGGGAGAGGTAAAAGATCTCCATACAAAGGTGAATAGAGCATATAAGGGTCATAAAGATACTAAGTCCTCTTCTAAGTGCTATTATGAGAAATTTTACAAAGGTAACTGATGCCTTTGTCATTCCTATGTGCAAAAAGCAAAGCTGGGGAAGGAGAAGGAAGGGTAGAAGGAAGCTAACGAAGTTACTGAGGAGATTGCTACACTTAAAGGGCAACTAGTGGAAGAGTAGAAATCCAAGGCTGAACTCTTTAAGAGATGGGAAGAGGAGAAGAAAGCTAAGGAGGAGCTCGACCAATGTAACGGGGAGTCAAGTACGTCGGTCTGTAGGATGTAGGCTAAGTTGGCAATAAAGGCAAACAACTATTAGAATGCTAAAAAAGTACTCACAAAAGCTAGTCAGGTAGAAGGTCGAGTTAGAGCAAGGGAACTAGGATCTTAGAAAGAGGCTAATGAGATGAAGGAGATAATCTCTAACTTAGAGATTGGGGATGTTATAAGTGCCATTATCGAGAAGAAGGCTGTTAATAAGTTTCTCAGGCCAAGGGAGTGGTTTGATGAATGTAAAGATATCTCCACTGAGTTAGGTTAAGCTCTCTAAGAAGAAGTGTTTAAACATTACCCCAGTTTAGACTTAAGCTTTTTAGACTACTTGGATAGTCCAACTCATTGGGAGGAGAGGGCAGCTCGTGAGAAGGAAAGGATGGCCACTCTTGTTGTCAGGGTTGTTTAAGATGCTCCTGTTGTTGCTGGGGTCATCCAAGACACTCTTACATCCTCCTCAACTTCAGCAGCTTCATAGGGGGCACCTCTAAAGGTGCTTCGGAGAAGGATTAAAGTTAAAGTGACTCACCTATTGAATAGAGCCAATAGACTCCTCCTTCTTCCATAACTTAAGACCCACCCATTTAATTAGATTAGCCCTCTGAATGGATCAACATGTTAGACTTCTCTAAACTAGAAGAGTTAGCTGGTCTTAAGTAACGAGCTAGTATTTCTTTTCTCTCCCTTTCTCTCTTTTAGTACTTGTTTGATTGTCATAGACAAACAAAGCTCTTATACCAGGCTAATATGTCAACCCTTGCCATTGTAAATGTTCTAATTGAATGGAAAGTTTCACTTCTATTGCTATTTGTACTCCCTTTTTGTTTTTATGCTTATAACTTCTTATTGTTTTTATGACTTATTGGGACTTAGTTAACTCGGTTAGGGAGTTGGCTGTATTATTAGGACTGCTTAGTTGTTGAGGCTAAGGTCATTTTATTTTTATGAGAGAGTGGGTATTACTCTTCTTAGAGGACCGTTTAATCATTTATAGCATAGGTAGTATTTTGTTAGGAAAGAGTTAGGATTGCTCTTCTTAAGAGACCATTTAGCTATTAGTAGGTAAGGTTGCATTAGGGGCCAAGTTGGTAGTATGTGAGTTACCTAATAGGGGTTAGGTCGATGTTATTCTGACCTACCTATAGTTGAAGAGGTGTGTGAGTTAGGAGTCCTTATGAGGACTTTAGTAACTTATAGGTCCATTCACTTATTCAAGTATAGGATGAGCTAAGGAAGAAAATAAAAAAGACATATAACAATTTAGAGCAATGAAATTTTCATTAATAACTTCAATGGAAAATTGCAAACATATTTACATAATTTCACTCAAAATAATGCTGTAGATTGTCAACATTCCATGTATGTGGGATGAGCTTGCCATCCAACCTCTCTAGTTTGTATGCTCTATTCCCTAAATTTTCTTTGACTCTGATTGGGTATTCTTAATTGGGGGTTAGCTTTCCTTACCCTTCAAGTGAGCTAGTAGCTTGAAGTTTTCAATAGATTAGGTCTTCGACTTTGAACTTCTTGTCCTGAACCTTCTTGTCATAATATTTGGCTACCTTGTACTGGTAAGTGGCCACTTGAGCTGTAGCAAGGTCTTGGATCTCCTTTATAGTCTCCATGACTCATTTGTAATGGCGTTAAACTATTAAGAACGGATGTTAGAGAGTTTCGATTCGATGGGGAGGATCATTTCTGAGTTGAAGGCAAGGCGGAATGCAGTTTCACCTGTAGAGGTATGGTGAGTGGTCTTGTAGGCCCATAGGATGTTTGGTAGTTTGTTTGCTCATCTCTTATAAGCTCAGTTGACCCTTTTCTTAATATTGTCGAAGATGATCCTATTGGTTACCTTGACTTAGTGTGCGATTGAGGTGAAGTGGAGCATAATGCGATGCTTCATGTAAAATTCCTTGAACATGGGGTTGTCAAATTGATGCCCATTATCTATGATAAGGGTATATGGAACCTCAAACCTAGAATTGATTTTATTGTACATGAAGAACTCTATACTCCTTTCTATTATCTTAGCAACAGCCTTAGTCTTGAACCACTTTGTAAGGTAGTCAATGGTTACCATGATGAACTATCTTCCTCTAAAGGCCTTAAGGAAGGCGCTAAGGATATCAATGCCCTATTGGGGGAACGACCATGGGCTTGTAAGGGGCTGGAGGCTGGAATTAGGGGCTAAGTGATTGGAGCGTGCTTTTGGCATTGAAGGCACTTTTGAGCTATTGCCTTAGTACCCTACCTCATGGTAGGCCAATAGTGTTCGTACTGAAGGGCTTAGATGTAGAGGGCTTGTGATAGAATATGATCGTTGCATACTTTAGCGTATAGCTCTTCCATAACGTATGCAGTCCTTTGTAAATTCGGAGGCCTCTCAACAATTGGAGGCTAACACCTCTTTTGTTCAGGACGTTGTTGATTAGTATGTGGTTAGCGACACCTCAACTTTTTGGCCTCATTCCTATCATTCGGGAGCGTACCTTGCTTTAAGTAGCTCTTGATGGTATCCATCCAACTTAGCTTTGAAGGTGCCGCATTGATCTTAAGGACCTCAACTTTATTCAGAGAGATACTCTTCCCAGGCAAGTACTCAATAAAAATTTTTATGTCCTTCACCTCTTGCCTCTATATTCTAGTAAAGGCGAGCTTGGATAGCCAATCTACTGCTGAGTTCTCAGTTTAAGGAATTTTGGTGAAATTCCATGAAGGGAACTCAGCTAGAAGAGTCTTTACTTTTTCTAAGTATCTTACGATAATGTCGTCCTTGGCTTCATACTTGCTTAGGGCTTCATACTTGCTTCGGACTTGCTGGATGACAAGCATTGAGTCTGAGAATATTTTAAGGTGCTTAGTGCTAATCTCCTTAACCAACTTAAGACTGGCAATCAATCCATCGTATTGGGATTTGTTGTTACTTGTATCAAATCTGAATTTTAAGGCATAACAAACTACAATTTTGTGCAACTTGGTGAGCATGAAACTCCTATCTCCTCTTCTAAAGGTAGAAGATCCATCGACGTGGAGAGTTTACACTAGTTTGTAGCTCTTAAGTGGTGCTTCCTCCCCTTCTACATACTCCATTTAGCCAATACTTATACTTTCTAGGCTATTCACATCTGGTACTAAATACTGTATATGTTCAACTCTAGTGCTTACTTGACCATTTGACCAGATGTGTTAGGCTTCAAAGTGGTTGGTTTGTTAGTAAGATGATCTATTATGCTCGAAAGTAAGGTCAGACTAGACATATAAAAATCACGATAGTTAGGGAGAACTTCTCCACCTTAGAGTATCAAACCTTAGGCCCTTAGAGGATATGATTGACATAGTATATAAGATAAAAATACCCTATCATTGACTACTAAGTACAAGTAAAGGTCCATTATTAGGATTGGCTTAGAGAGGACTAGTTAGTGCTGCAATAAGTCATACAACTCTTTGAAAGCTACTTTACATTAGGGAGTCCATTCAAATCCTTTTAGGTTTTTAAGGATCTTGAAGAACTCTGTGCCTCTTAAGATGAACTTACTTAGTGCGGTCACCATGTTAGTGAGCTTTTAGACTTCCTTAATTAAGGTAAGGGGCTTCATGTCCCTATGGCCTTGATTGTCTCAAGATTGACCTTAGTTCCTCGTTGAGTGACTATGAAACCTAAGAACTTGCCACAACCAACCCCAAACACACACTTTTAGGGGTTCGGTTTCATATGATATTTCTTCATTTTATCAAAGGCTTCCATAAGTCCTTAATATGGTAGCTGGGCTACTTGCTCTTGACAATCATATCATTTACGTACACCTCCATGTTGCACCCGAGTTGGGGCTTGAATATGGTAGTTACCATTTGCTGATATGTCGCCCCGTCATTTTTAAGGTTGAAGGGCATGATAATGTAGTAGTAGGTGCTAAAATTTGTTATGAAGGAGGATTAGACTTTGCCTTTCAGGTCCGTCCTAATCTAATTGTAACCCAAAAAAGCATCCATGGAGCTTAACAGAACATGTCCTGATGTGGAGTCGACCAATTGGTCTATCTTTAGGAGAGGGAAGTAATCTTTTGGGTAGGCTTTATTTAGGTCGATATAATCGATACACATTTACTACTTCCCATTTTTCTTTTTGACTAACACTACATTGGCTAACTAGGTCAGGTACTTCTCTTCTTATACGAAGCCTACTTTCAGTAACTTTTACGCTTCTTCCTCAATGGCAACTTGTCCTTCAGGGGTAAAATGTCTCTTCTTTTACTTGACTAGTTGAGCATTTTCATCAATATTAAGGCTATAGGTTGCTAGGTCGGTCGATATACCAGCTATGTTCAACGGCGACCAAGCAAACCTATTTGAGTTAGCCTGCAAAAGGTCAACAATGGCTTCCTTCGCCTTGGGGACATCTCGGCCCCAACCTTGGTAATCTAGTTGCTTGTCTCAACTAGCTTCTCCTAAGGACCTGCTTCTAGGGTAAAGACACTGTCACCTTAGGCTACCTTAACATAAAGCTCTCTAAAGTGTTTCTGATCACACTTACAAACTCCTACCCTAGTAAGGGTCAATAATTGGCCTTTAAATGTAGGGGCAATGTGATAACTCTAAAGCTTTTGAGGTTTGGTCCTCCTAACAAAGCATTATAGGGGGATGGGTAGTCTACCACTACGAATTCTATAGGTTATCAAGCAACGTTCTTATCATTGCCGAGCTCCATACCTAAGGTAATGATGCTCTTAGGTTGGATAGTTGCCCCATTAAAGCCAATTAAGTCATGGTGATATGGCTTCATCTTCATAGGCAACTTTTTCCTCATTTTGTCATAGGTATGTTTCAAGAGGATGTTGGTAGATTGCTAGTATCTACCATGATCCTCAAGGCCTCAAAACCTAAGATCCTTTGATATGCTGCACCAAGAGTAAACAAGGACAACAGTATCGAGGTCAGTCTAAGCTTATAGAAAGCTTAAAATGAAGGGTGATGAAATGAAAAAATTGGAACAAGTAAATAAGACGAATAAGTAAAACCACAATTCTGAGGATATGATGAACCAAGGAAACTCCATGGACTGGTAAAGCTAACTCGATATGATGTATGAGCAACTCGATGTGGTCACTCGCCACCTAGTCTTGCTTAAAAGTTAGGATAAGAGTAAAAAGAGGAAACTAAGCACACTAAGCTCATGAAAGAAAGTATATTCAATTTTAGGTGTATGATGATTCTCCTTTTGACTACCTATTATAAAGGGTATTTATACCCGCAAATTTAGGGCATCCTACTTAAAATGGAAAAGAAAAAAGGGGGTATTGTCCAAAAGTATTAATGTGCAATGAATAAAAAAACGATACAAATGATAACTCAAAGTAAATTAGTGATTGGTGTAGTAGAATCCTTTCTCGTGGGATTGAATACATATTATTGGGTCACTAGAGATGCTTCTAGTAGTAGTAGGCAGACGGTACGGTTAGGATGGATTTGGCTGAGTAGAGGTACCGAGCAGATCTTGGGGTCCTTTTGAAACATGTAGGTCTAGATGTGCTTTGGTTCTTAGTACAAATATTATTGAGCTGCTAGTCGATATGGTTGAGACCGAGCAAACGTATGAAAAGTACTAAGCTACTAGTATAGTACATTTTAAGTCATCACTTGATTACTGATAGATGAGAAGTTACTTAGCTAGACATGTGGAGTTGGTTAGCAGTGAGAATTTACTCAGCATCGATAGGAGTTGGTTAAAACAGTAGAATCTGCTTTGTTAATCCCTTAAGACCTTAAGCTCGAGCTCAGGTTAATTGTCCAATAATCTAATTCCTATCATCCTTACCTTAATCACTAGGGTATCTTGATGGAAGGTGTCAACCCCTTCTAAATCCTCATCAAAGAAAGAGATAAAGGTGTTGTGCCTTTACCTCTTCTCCCTTACTAATCACCTCGATTGGGGCAATAGTCGAGCTATTGTAGCTCAACTGACTTCTTGGGTATAGCCCCCCAAAAATAATGTTGATGATGCCATTAGGGGCTCAGTTATTGTGGTAGTCATTATTCCCTTCTTCTTGGGCATCCTTAGTCCACTACCTCTAAGGTGTTCTATCTCTACCATCATTGTTAGGTTCGGCCATGTATTCTCTGAAGTTACCTCTTTAGATGGTGTATTCTATGACATTTGTCAATTGAAAACATTTTGTAATCCTCATGGAACTAACAAAACTTGTCGGAGTTTGAATGACTAGTGTTCCCCCTCATCTTGGGGGGCTTTTACAACATACCTCTTTCTTAGACCTCCATATAGACTTGGGCCAAGGGCCAGTTTAGAAGGGTGTGCTAAGTGTATATTGGTGGGGGGAAAGGGGCACTTCTTGTTATTGGAGCTTTCCCCATCAGCTTAGCTCGATACTCTTCTATTTAGGCAACCTTTTGTAAACCCTTTCTCTTTTCCTTCTTTCCACCCGACATTTTTAGGTTAGCGTCGCGCTTAGTCTAGATATTATCCTCCCGGTCCGTATATTTCTAGGTCTTGTTCTAGAATTCAATTCGTGATAGGAATTAGGCTATAGGACCCCTTACCCAAACTTGGGCTTAAGGACTAGAGAGTATGGTAAGATGAGTTCTTTCTTTACACCCCATAATTGAAGAGTTCAAGTTACTACAATTTGCAAACTTGATGCCCTGCTTGGGCTGAACCCTCTTGCGCTTACCAATAGTCTTTAATTGCCGACTAGAGGTATACTCAAACAATAGCTTTACTCACCCGATCATCTATCCAGCTGACCTTAATCCAAGCTATATTAAGTATGTCTAAGTTGACTTCACTTTAGAAGAGTTACCTGCTCAGCTTAGTAATGCCAAACTGTTAGGATTGGCATCATTACTCAATAACAACAAAGCTACCTGTACAGTTTATCTGTTTTGTTAGGCATGTAACCATTGATCACCCACTACATGTTTGAGAAGCCTTATAATAGAATCTTCCATACAGAACACCTTCTTTACTGAATTTTCATTTACGCCCTTCAAACATTCCTTGTACAATACTTATTTTAGACATTGGGCTTTTTAGTCTTTTCCATTTGTAGTAGTTGCATTAATGTTTCGGCTATAAATACCCATTGTAAATATAACCACAAGGGAGGATGATAGGATATTATCAATACAAAATACACTTCATTTTCGTAGGTATTTCCTTTGCTTACATGATTCACTCTTATTGTAATCTTTAAGTAAGGTTAGGTAGCTAGTACCTTAGTAGAGTTAGCTCGTGGATGATATCGAGCTTGCTTTATGAGTCCTCGATAGTTCCTTCGTGTGTCATATCATCGAAGCTAATCATGGTTTGCTTACTTGTTTGTTCCCAATATTCATATACTTTCCGTCCTCATTTTCAAGCTTTCTACAAGCTTAGACCCTCTCCTTATGATTTACCTTATTAGTCTTCAGCTTGGATTGTATCAGCTAAGGTCTTGGGTTTGCTTTTAGAGATTGATTGGAAGAAATATCCAAAAAGTTTTATGTCGAGCTAGGTGGCATGAACAACAACTTTCTCATCAAGTTAAGGGATCTCAACCATGGAATTTTTGAACCGAGCTACATACTCATAGAGGGTTTCCCCTTCCTTCTACCTGATGAGGTACAAGGATGAGGTGTCCTTAGATGGGGGCTTGCTAGCCTAGAAATGAAGACTGAAATGTTGAGTGAGTTCGTTGAAGGAGGAGATAGAATTCTCGAGTAGTTGGATCAACCATCTAAGTTGCCTTCCTTAAGGTGCCTAGGAAGGCCTTACATATGATTGCATCTTCATGACCATTGTCGAGCTTGGTTTTTCACCCTCCAAATTCTCTTTATAAAATCCGGTCTTCTTTAAACCGATCAATATTAAACCTTACCCGTTTAATATTGACCCTCAATTAAGGTTTAAAAAAGACTATTTTTTCCAACTTGAAAAGATTTGGAGTCACCACCTAACTAGAGTCGGGGAAAAGGTTTAAGTTATAACCAATTGGATGGATTGGTTATAACTTAGCTACCGGTCTATCAATTAAAAAATCAAGTTATAAATACAGCTTTTTGAAAACTAGAGATTTGGATCCAAGGGCTAATTTATTAAACCCTAAATGGGTATCATTTTTAACTATCCAAATTTAACTTCGCTTTTCAAATATACCCTTTTTAATTTCTAAAAACATCTAATTATGGTACATGCGACTAAATTGATTAATTTACATAAATATCTAAAAAGGGAAAAAATAGAACTTTCCATATTTTAAGTCGCCCTGTACTTGTGTATGAGTGCCTATGTACTCGCTATTTGGGATCAGACTTCCTTAGTTCGTTTATCAAAAACATAGCGAGTTGATTGATTTTAACTTTGGAAAAAATGTCAGGTTTACATTTTTACCTATTTTGAGTTGATTTGAGAAAAGATTATAAGGGGTCTAACGTTGGATTTTATTTTTGGAAATTCTAAATGATTTTAATTTAAAAAATGATTGATTTGTTTTCATTTATTTTTAGAAAACTAAACAATTTTTTTTTACTAAACTATTTATTTATTTATATATTTTTTATACTTATTCTATCTATTTTTATTAAAATAAATAAATAGACTACTTCCTTTCTCTTTTTTTTCTTTTCCTCTTTTTTTTTTTTCTTCTATTTCTTTTTTCTTTTTCGATCTTTTTTCTTTTTCTCATTTATAACATTTACAAATAAACAAATGAATAAAATTAAAAAGAGAGAGAAAAAAAAAACCTGAATCTACTCAAATTGGCTTCAAATCGGCTCGGACGGCTCACAGGTGGCTCAAATCTACTTGGGTTGGCTCACTTTGGCTTAGATCGGCTCGGTTAGCTCACTTCAGCTTGGTTGGCTTGGAGTCGGCTCACCTCAGCTCGTATCGGCTCAGCTCGTATCGGCTCACTTCGGCTTGGATTGGCTCGGTCGGCTCACTTTGGCTTGGTTGGCTTGTGTCGGCTTACTTTAGCTTAGTTGGCTCACTTTGGCTCAGTCGTCTTACTTCTGTTCGATCGGCTTGTGTCGGTTCGAGAAATTCAATGGTAGCGGTTTTCCTCCAAAAATACTGTAAGGGATGCTATCTTAAAGAGGGAGGAACCGTATTAGAGAGAGGAAACTTCGATTTTTGTTTTTCTAAAGTGTTTCGAAGTTTTCGTTGTGTTTTGAAAATGAAGAGTAGACCCCTATTTATAGGTGTCGTGGTTGAGATAAGGATAGAAAAAATTAAATACAATATGATTTTTTTTCCAATTTTGGATTGGATAAACCTAGACAATATGTGGTGCTAAATACATATATGAATGTGCTAGAGTGTGCCAAAGTGTGTCTACCACACTTAGAAGTGAGTTGGTAAATGACGTGGTAATGATGTGGCCCATGATGTGGTGATGACATGGCAATAAAGTGAGAAAAGAAAATAAAAAACACATTTTGCACCTTTCATGGATTGAACCCAAGATCTCTAAATCATATGCAATATTAAGTCCAAGTACTTATCCAATTGAGCTATTGGTTTTTCCTTATTCATATGTATAATTAATTGCATATATGGATTAGATCAGCCTAGGCTAGATTCAAATCTAAGTTTAAACCTAACAGCTTTTTATTTAAAACTATTGAAATGAAAATTATATTTTATTTAAACAACCTAAAAATTTATTATTTTCTAAATTCCCTATTTTATTTTGTGACTTTTCAAATTTTTATTTTTTTGTATTTTTTTCTAAATTTCTTATTTTTTATGCTTTTTCCTATTTTCTATTTTTTTGTATTTTTCTAGAATTCCTAGTTTTTCTTAATTTCTTCATTTTTTTTGGGCTTTCTTTAATTTTCTAAATTTGAACTTTTCCTAATTTAGGACCCTATAACCTAATTTGAAAAATAAAAGGGGAGCAAAAATTAGATATTTACCGCTGCTCCTTTTTATGGTAAAGTTTAAGCAAAACTTTGCCAAAAGATAAAACATACACTATTTTTACCTTAAGAATAGATTTTATGCTAGGAAGTACTACAACTGGCTTGCTATCCTAAGTCCAATCCATTGGGGATTTAGAGAAGAGAAGGGCAGTGCTCTAAGAGTTGAGTGAAAGTAGAATTGAAGTCTGGTCATGGCGTAACAATCCGAGGTAAAATAGGCAAGGTGCTCTTAGAGCTAGCTAAGATCCTAAACTGAGTTGAGAAAACTTGGTTGTACCCTAATGAACTGGCTAAGACCCTAAACTAAGTTGAGAACTAAGGTAGGGAAAATGTTTCCAAAGCTGGCTAAGACCCTAAATTGAAACCTATTAGTGCTATATTGTGCTAACTAGGCGGGTGTATCTTTTAGGGACTAGCAACCTTAGAATTGGATTGATCTCAGACCTAGTAGTGCTCCTTTGAGCTGACAAACTTAGGCTGGAGTGTCACTCAAGGACTAGCAACCCTAGAATTTGATCAATCTAAGACCTGGTAGTGCTCCTTTGAGCTGACTATCCTAGGCGAGAGCATCTTTCGAGGACTAGCTACCCTAGAATTTGATCGATTTGGAAAACCTGGTAGTGCTCCTTTGAGCTGACTATCCTAGGCGGGAGCGTCTTTCGGGGACTAGCAACCCTAAAATTAGATCGATCTAGAAGATCTAGTAGTGCTCCTTTGAGTTGACTATCTTAGGTGGAAGTGTCTCTCGAGGACTAACTACTCTAGAATTTGATTAATCTAAGACCTGGTAATGCTCCTTTAAGCTGGCTATCCCAAGCGGGAATGTCTCTTGGGGACTAGCAACCCTAGAATTGGATTGATCTAAGACCTGGTAATGTTCCTTTAAGTTGACTATCCTAGATGGGAGTGTCTCTCGGGGACTAGCAACCCTAAAATTGGATCAATCTGGAAGACCTGATATGCTTCTTTAAGCTGACTATCTTAGGTAAGATAAGAGAAGCGTTCCTAAAGCTTGCTAAAACCCCTAATTGAAAACAAATGAAGAGAAGTGCCCCTTAGGCTTACTTGGGAGGATTTGATGAGAGAAGCACCCTATGAGCTCGTTAAGAGACAATCAATGTGGAGACACGGCTTGTAGGCTCGCTTGAGTAGATTTGATGAGAGGAAGTGCTTTACGGGCCCGCTAAGAGATAGTTGAAAGAAAGTGTCAAATGGGCCCGCTAAGAAGATAAGATTAAGAGAATACCCAATGGGCTTGCTAATAGACAGCCAATGAGGAGAAGCGCCTACGAGCTTGCTATAAGATTGGCGAAAGAGAAGCGCCTATGGGCTTGTTTCGAGAATTAGTGAAAGAAAGCGCCCAACGGGCTTGCTAAAGACCCTATATAAAGTTGACGATAAAGGGGTTGATAGCTGGCTGGCAACCTAGAAGGAAAGATAAGATGACGCCTTAAAGGCTAATGGGACCCCTAAAATGAAAGATAGGATAGTGCCCTAAAGACTGGCTGAATCCCTAAGAAGAAAAGAGGAGTTAGTGCCTTAAGAGCTTGCTAATACCTTAAAAGACGGGATAATGCCCTAAAGGCTTATTGAAACCCTAAAAAGAATAAGAGAGGTTAGTACTCTAAGAGCTGACTTGAACCCTAAGAGAAGGATAGGACATCACCCTAAAGGTGAGTTGGAACCTTGAAAAGAAAGAGAGAGATCAACACTCTAGAGGCTTGTTAGAGCCCTAAAAAAGTATAGAAAAGGGGATAGTGTTCTAAGGGCCAACTTAAACCTTAATAGAAAAACAAGACAACACCTTAAAGGCTGGCTAGAACCCTGAAAAGAATAAGAGAGGGATCAACGCTCTAAGAGCTAGCTTAAACCCAAAGAGAAAGACGGGACAGTGCCCTAAAGGTTAGCTAGAACCTTAAAAGGAAGAAGAAGGGTCAGCGCTCTAAGAGTTAGCTTACACCTTAGAAAGAAGGGACAGCGCCTTAAAGGCTAGCCGGAGCCCTAAAAGAAGAAGAAGGGTTAGTGCTTTAAGAGCTAGCTTATACCCTAAAAAGAAAAAGATGAATGAATGAAGAACTAAAGTAAGGCAAGCAACTAGTTTCAAAAGACTCTTTAACTTGGAAAAGTATTTACAAAGAGTTATGAACAAGGAAAAGAGTAGGGATATGCCCCTTGATTTGAAAAAAATAGTTTGATGGATGTTAAAAAACCACATTTGAAGAATGGCAACCTTGGAAATGAACCAGATGACATGGATTAAAAGCTTGGCTATTCGAGCCAACATAGATTTGGACCAAAATTTTGTTATAAGCCTTTACCTTCTCTCTCTTCTTCTTTTTTTTTTCTTTTTATGAAATTTTTCCTAACAGGTATAAATTCTTATTAAGGAACAATCTTATAACTACCCCTATCCTTGGTAATCATGTAGAATTTCTTAATGCCCCTATCCCTAAGGCTTTTCTTAAGGCTTTTGTGATCTGAAGGCATTCCTTTCTTAAGGAGAGGATAACTCACAATTAGTTTAGTCAAAGAGGTCTTCCTTATCAGCTCTCGGTCTAGATCCCGTTCTTGACTTCAATTCCAAAAATTATAGTCCATTTTGTAAGTGATACTCCTTGATCAATTCATTAGGTCTTTTTTGGTTTACGTTTATGAATTCAGGCTTTTGGTCCAAGGGCTTCAAAAAGGATAATGAAAAGGCTAATTTTGATAGAAATACTTTTATTAATCTCGAGTGTACAAATCAAGAACCTTGTGGAAAAATTAGAAGTAAGCTTGCCCTAATTTCAAAAACAATTTTTATTGATAAATTATCTTTTAAGATTGGAAGAGCTTTTATATGTATAAGAATGGTATTGTGGGTGGGGAGGCCATACGTGATTTACTCTAGATAAGAGAGGCTTCAAAGCATTAGTGTGGATATGGAAATTTGGGTTTTCGGGCTTAGGAGTGTAATTTAGAGCCTTACATTTTTGGAGGCTATTTGGACATTGACTTCCAGCCCTTTGATTTGGTTTGGTTTGGTTAACCCTATTGGGATGTGAAATATTTCTTAGGGCTTTTTTGTCCTATACTTCCGAGCCTAATTCTTTGGCCTCTTTTCTTCTTCTTCTTCTTCTTCCTTTTTTTTTAATTGCTTTGCCCCACCATCTCTTACTATTCTCTCTTTTTGGCCCCAAGAGTGATTGTTTCCACTGTTGAGTTTTTTTTTTTTTTAAATGATTCAAGGCCCTGATTCCATAGATTTCAAATGTATGGGCTTAAGGTGATTGAAAAAGGAAATTGGCTCTTCTTCATTTCAAAGAAAATAATTTATCAGAAATAAAAGTTGTTCTTGAATTAGTTTTGCTTAAACAAACATAAACCAATTTTACCCTTATCTTCTAATCAATGACTTTAACCTCCGAATTGCCCCATTGTGGGGTTGTTCTTGATAGGGTTTAAATTTAGAAATTCTCCAAATAGGTCCAACGGGGTGAACAATAGATGATTGCGTTTAAGATTTAGAAGTGAATGCCTAACTTCTCTTTAATCTACGTATCACATTTAAAGTGAACCTCCTTTAAGGAATGAATCCAAAATATCCTCACAATTACGTCATTCAACTCTTAAAGTGTTTCGGGTCGGTGTATAGGATACAGCTTACCTCTTCTCATCCTAAATTTTTCAAAAAGTGAGTTACCATTCCTTAAGGAGGAGTCTGCTTTTTTATTTGCCTAGGATTGGGTTTCGCCCCCCAGTTTCTCAAATCATCCAAGTATTTGATTTTGTGTTCTAGTTCGATTCATGATTGAACTTGGCTTTCTAAATAGATTAAGGGTTTTGGCTTGGCTTGATTACTTTTAGGAGTTAAGGATTATGCTTAGGTGGGCTGCCTTGATGGGCTGTAGCTTATGTTTGGATTAGCTGGCTGGCTTAATGGCTTGTGTTTAGGTAAGCCAGTGTTTAGGTTGAATGCTTAGCTAAGTGGCTTGTATTTGGGTAAGTTACCTGAAAGGGCCTAAGGTTGGTGTTAGCTAAGTAGCTTGTGTTTGGATTAGATGGTGATAAAGGGCTAGGTTTGGTGTGGGTTGAAAGCCAAATGTTTAGGTTGGCTGCTTGAGTGGGCTAAAGGGCTTATGTTTGGGGTTAAATGGGCCAAGGGGCTCATATTTGGGGTTGGATGGGCTAAAGGACTCGTGTTTGGCTTGAATGGGCCAAGAGGCTCATGCTTGGCTTGAATGGGCTAAAGGGCTTGTATTTGGCTTCCTAAATAGGTTGAAGGACCTTGTGTGGTTTGAAAACCAACTATTTGGGTTGGTTACTTGAGTGGGCCAGAAGCTTGAGCTTGTGTTGGTTCCTTATGCCTATAAGCATTTATAGCTATTGGCAACTTTTATTTTCATTTTTTTTTTCAAAATTTTTTTAGAGAGAGAAAGGTAAAGTTTATTTTCAGAAAATAATTTACAAATAAGGATGGTGGTTTTTTTTTTATTTTTAAATTTTTGAGTTTCTATTTACAAGTCTATGTATTTTATTTACATTTTCCTAAATGAGATCAAATAGTGGTTAAATGGAAGACTATTTACGAAGACAGGAATTTTAAAGAATGACGACAATGAACTAAAGAGAGCTTTATTATTTTTGAAAAAGGAAGATGAGAATACAAAAAACAAAGGCAAAGAACCTAAACTTGATTCGAGAGTTTTATTTTAGGCTCCTTAAGCTTGAATTGGAAAGACCCTACATTAAGTCTCGTAAACAAGCCTTAAGGTCCTCTATCATCTCATAAATATCCTTAATAGGGACCTTAAGGCTCGGTTGTAAGCTTCAGAACACTCGAGCTTTTCTTTCAAATAGGCAGTTTCATTTTTCAACACCTGCTCGTGAAACCTGGAGGTGTCCAGTAGCCTCTTACTTGGCTTATCATTCGCTTAGTTGTCTGCCATCCTAAGTCTACACATTTTATGGACAAGGATCAGTCATCAATGTAATGAAAGAAAAACAAAAACGTAGAGAAATGCAGATGCTAGGGTCACTTGGGTTAATATATTACTCCTTAAGTTGCAACCCTACTGTAATTTTCAAAAACTTGTTTGCAAAAATTCTTGAATGATTAGTAGGGCTCCAATTTCTTAAGGGTAGTATATTAACTCAAGTTTGGAATGAAGTATATGCAATTAAGATGGGTTCTAAAAGGTCCTTAAGCTCCGTAACCTCACTTGTTTTTAGAAAACACTTTCATTGGTGACATAAGCTTAAGTGGGGTAGCCTGATCGGCTTCGAACGGTAGTTGCCCCACTACGCCTGGAATTTACACAATGGCCCCCCTCCTGGGTCTTAAGACAGCTTAGGTCTGATCGCATCTTCCCTGTATCTTTGATGCAATAAACAAACCCTATGCCCTGATGTATGCTATTTATAAAATAAATATACTAATTAAAACAAATATATACATGAAGCTAACAATAAATAAACAAATCAATATACAAAGAAATAGATAAATAAACAAATAACTAAACAATGCAGATAATTTGAAAAGAGATTTTAATTTTGAAGTGTTTTTAAGTGACTATCCCTTTTGACAGTCCCTGGTGGAGTCGCTAAGTTATTGAGCTTGGCTTTTCACTCTCTTGGTTCTCTTTATAAAATTAAGTCTTTTCTAAACCGATTAGTACTAAACCCTAATCGTTTAATATTGACTCTCAACTAAGGTTTAAAGAAGACCATTTTTTCTAACTTAAAAAGATTTGGAGTCACCACTCGACTGGAGTCGAGAAAAGGGGTTAAGTTATAACCAATTGGATGGATTGATTATAACTTAGCTACTAGCCTATTGATTAAAAAACCAAGTTATAAATACGGTTCTTTGAAAACTAGAGATTTGGATCCAGGGGCTAATTTATTAAACCCTAAACGGGTACTACTTTTAATTTTTTGAATTTAACTTCGCTTTTCAAATATACCCTTTTTAATTTCTAAAAACATCAAATTATGATATATGCGACTAAATTGATTAATTTACATAAATATCTAAAAATGGAAAAAAAATAAAACTTTCCATATTTTAAGTTACCTTGTACTTACGTGCGGGTTCTTATGTACTCGCTATTTTGGATCAAACTTTCGTAGTTCGTTTACCGACAACACAGTGAGTTGGTTGGTTTTAACTTTGGAAAAATTTCTGGGTTTACGTTTTTACCCATTTTGAATTGATTTGAGAAAAGATTATGAGGGATCCCAAGTTGGATTTTATTTTTGGAAATTCTAAATGATTCTAATTTAAAAAATGATTGATTTATTTTTAGAAAACTCAATTTTTCTAAGTATCAAAATGATTTTTTTTTACTATCCTATATATTTATTTTTATACTTATTCTATCTATTTCTATTAAAATAAATAAATAGATTACTTCCTTTCTCTTTTTTTTTTCTTTTCCTCTTTTTGTTTTTTCTTCTCTTTTTTTTTTCTTTTTCATTCCTTTTTCTTTTTTTCATTTATAAAATTTACAAATAAACAAATGAATAAAATTAAAAAGAGAGAGAAAAAGAAAAAACTAGGTTGACTCGGATTGGCTTCAAATCGGCTCAGATGGCTTAGAAGCGACTCGGATTGGCTCGAGTCGGCTCACTTTGGCTTAGATTGGCTTGATCAGCTCACTTCGGCTTGGTTGGCTTGAAGTCGGGTTACTTCGGCTTGGATTGGCTCGGTCGGCTCACTTTGACTTGGTCAGCTTGGAGTCGGTTCACTTCGGCTCAGTAAGCTCATGTCGGCTTACTTCGACTTGGATCAGCTCGGTCGGCTCACTTCAGCTTGGTCGGCTTGGAGTTGGTTCACTTCGATTTAATCTTGTGTTGGCTCGAGAAATTCGATGGTGGTGGTTTTCATAAAAAACACTGTAGGGGATGCTATCCTAAAGAGGGAGGAACTATGCTAGAGAGAGGAAACTTCAATTTTTGTTTTTCTACAGTGTTTTGAAGTTTTCGTTGTGTTTTGAAAATGAAGAATAGACCCCTATTTATAAGTGTTGTGGTCGAGTTAAGGATGGAAAAAATTAAATGCAATATGATTTTTTTCCAATTTTGGATTGGACGAACTTGGACAATATGTGGTGTCAAATACATAGTTTCGCGTATATAAATGTGCTGGAGTGTGTCAAAGTGTATCTACCACACTTAGAAATGATTTGGTAAATGACGTGGCGATAATGTGGCCCGTGATGTGGTGATGACGTCGCAATAAAGTGAGAAAAGAAAATAAAAGATACATTTTGCACCTTCTATGAATTAAACCTAAGATCTCCAAGTCATATGCAATATCAACTCTAAGTGCTTATCTAGCTGAGCTATTGGTTTTTCCTTATTCATATGTGTAATTAATTCAACATATGGACCAGATCAGCCTAGTTTAGATTCAAATCTAAGTCTAGACCCAACAGCTTTTTATTCAAAACTATTGAAATGAAAATTATATTTTATTTAAACAACCTAAAAATTTATTATTTTCTAAATTCTCTATTTTATTTTGTGACTTTTCAAATTTTTTATTTTTTTTATTTTTTCTAAATTTCTTCAATTTTTGGGGCTTTCTTCAATTTTCTATTTTTTTTGAACTTTTCCTAATTTAGGACCCTATAACCTAATTTGAAAGCTAAAAGGGGGGGGGGGGGGGGGGAGGGGGTAAAAATTAGGTATCTACAACCGTAGAGGTTCATGAGGGTACAAAAATGAAAAAGGTGATCATTAGGATCACCAGTGCTATTATACTAGCTCAAGGTAAGGGGCTGGGAGTTTAGAGACAATATTTCATCTTGGATACCCCTGGTGAATAAGGTTTTGTTATTGGTAACTAGGCTTGTGCCTTCCACTGCCTTACTTTCCCGTCTCTCGAAGAACTTCCTAATAATCTCGCAAAGCTTATTCAAGTCAACGTTGTCAACTAGGTTAACTTCGTATACTATTGAATGGGTGATACCCTATGGGAATTGTTTACCTACTCATTGCTAGTATGGGTATGTTTACTGTTTACTGTAGACCACACCTGTTATTCTTGCATTGGGGGCTTGGGCTGTTGAGCCTTACCATTTTGCAACTACTACTATGGTTATTGGTTGTTTTGCCCATTGTGGGTGTCCAAGACTTTAGGCATTTGAGTGTATATAATAGAATTCAACTTCCCAGATCGATCACGTGAAACTAAGCTGGAGAACTTTAAGGACTCACGGGGAGAATATTACTTTAAAGCCCCATCTAAGTTAAGAATTCCTATTCCAACCTCTATGTTTCACTTTACTGCCGATCTGAATATTGAGCTCTCACGTGCGTTAGCATAGTTCCTAAAGCTACCAAGCAGACAAACCAACCTGCTAAGCATATAAGCCGACCTGCTGAGCAATCATACCTTAACATAAACAGCATCCGAGCGTATCAACCTCAAATGACTATCTAAGCCGATTTCCTAAGCTCACCACCAGCACCCGATCCCAGTCTAAGCAGAATACTCTTTAGTGACTAATTAACTAAGCTTTAACTTGACCTAAATCAGGTCGGCTTTGACTACAAACTCTCTTATCTTCATTTTGTCTTAATTATACTATATTTTAGAACATTAACTACCACGCGATATATGTTTTCTAGCACAACATTCTACAAGAATTTTTTACTTTTCCGTACTGAATATTCTTTGTCTCTTTTACCCCTTTTAGTATGTTTTATATATTCTATTTGTAAATTACCCTTTTATCTTTTTATGTATGTAATGTAGCCCTAATAGGATGGGTATATAAACCCCATTTGTTTGTACGTACACATCACCTTTTGATTATGAGATTATTATAAGTTTCCTTTTGAGTAACCCTAGTGTTCTTATTATCCTCTTAACTTTTACCTATTCCCTTTAGTAAGGAGTAATTGCAAGTAACCCTATAATTTGAATCGTTGAGTCATATTTCATAGATTGTAGGCTGTGTAAAATCGATTAGTGTATTATATATAGTCGGTAGCTGCTTGAACTTTGTTAGTCTTTTGTTGTTTTCTTTCGATTCTCTTCATTGTAGTGCTTTTTCATGTGTATAACCTTGGAAACGCATTAGCTTCGTTAGTATCAGAGCACAGTTCTAAAAAGAATTGTGTGAAGTTGCAATGAAGTTTTAGTTTGTGTTTGCTATTAATAGCTGTTATGTTTCTTCTGTAGCTGCTTTAATGTGTTCATTTGAAGCAGGTTTTGATGTTTTGAGTTGTATAGTGAAAATTTGTATGTTGGTAAGTATAGTTCCATTGTTACTTTTCTTTCACTCTATTTTTCATTACGGAAACACAGTAAGTTCATTTCTTTTCTATTCAAGTGAGTGCTGGGTATTGAAGTTATTAGTATGTATAGGTAAGATTTTTGAGTAGTAAATATAAGTGTTTATTGTGTATTATGTTATATTGTTAATTTGTTAAGATAAGTATTTCACTATATTGAATTTGAGTGTTCAAGGTGTTATTGGTGACTAGAGTAATAGAACTCATGCTGGTCGTCGTCATAATGGTAGTAACACTTTAAGGTTAGTTGATAATAAGCTTGATAGACTCGCTAATCTTATTGAGAGTCTTGTCACTACAATGTAAGTTAATAGACAATAACCCCAAGGTATACCACATCATAATCTAGCTGAGAATGTTCCAAAGAGACATTATGGCTAAGATGGCTTAGCTAATCGCCTAGTTCGACCCCATTAAGCTAGAGGAGTAGTAGATTGAGCTACTAAATGAAGGTTGGAGTTAAAGGAGATTGAGGAAGATGATGAGGAAATAGATGTCGAAGAGTATGGAGAGGAAGAATAAGAGGCTGATTATTACCAAGCACAAGAGTAAGGACACTAAGCTCCTTGAGGACTTGATAATGTTAAGGTCCAAATCCTATCTTTTAATAGAAGTAGGGATGCTGATGAATATTTAGAGTGGGAAGAAAATGTCAAAAAAGTGTTTCATTGCTATGGATACATTGATGCTATTAAAGTGTGACTTGCTGCAATTGAATTTTGTAGATATGCTACAATGTGGTGGAAAAATCTAAATTTAGCTAAAGCAAGGGATGGGCAAGGAAGAGTGAGAACTTAGGATAAGATGAAGAGATAGTTGAGGAATAGTTATGCTTGATACCTACTTGCAAGACACGTTTGCAAAATTATAGGAACTTTGCTAAGGAGGCCGAACTGTTGACGACTATGTAGGAGAATTCTAGATGATGATGATCTGAGTCAACATGGATGAACGAGAGGCTTGCATAATGTCGAGGTTCATTTCTGGACTCAAATATGAGATTTGTAATGTTGTAGAAGTACAGAGGTTTTATACTCTAGAAGAGGCCATTAAGGTAATGTAAAGGGTTGAAAAATAGAGAAGAAATGCCTCGAGCTAACTTAGGCTAACATTTTCCTAAGTGCTTATTCCGTGCCAACCTGCTCAAGTTGAGTTGAGAAGATCCTCTCCAATTGAAGAGAGAAATGACCGACATTATGATAGCCAAGTAGCAAGATAGTAGAGTTGAACTAAGGTTAGGTTGACCCCAAAGACATATGAGAAGGGATAGACCTTAGGATAGAAGACTAGTGAGGTGAAGTACATTAAATACTTAGGCTTTGGACACATGGCTGTTGAGTGTCCAAATCAACATGCCATGGTGCTCCAAGGAGATGTAATAGATAGCATTAATGAGAGCAAGCTTCAGGATCAGAAGAACGTTAGGAAGGTTAAAGTTAAGGAGGAAGGGTAAACCCATGTCTATGTCGATTAAGGAGAAGTAACGACCTTAGTGTTAAGACGAATACTAAGTTCCCTATCGAACTTCGAAGAAGACTAGAGAGAAATTTATTTCCATATGAAGTGCACTCTCAAAGGACAACCGTATGCCATCATAATGGATAGAGGAAGTTATACCTACATCGTCACATAGTCCTTTATGTAGAGGTTAGGATTGCTAACCTTTAAACACTCTTAACCATGTAAGCTACACTAGCTTCAAGATAAGGGTGATCTACATGTGATGGAATAAGTAACTGTGTCATTCAGTATTAGGAATACATATAAGGACAAAGTAATGTGTGATGTTATCCCCATAGGAGCTTCACATCCACTATTAAGAAGACCTTGGTTGTTTAACTGACGTATTATTTACTACAAATACAAAAACACCTATGCCTTTATTATGGACAAGAAGAAGATTATGCTATGGCCCATGATGCCAACCCAAGTGAATGAGACCCATACTCAGCTTAGCTAAGCTAGTAAGAAAAAGGCCTTAGTGATGAGTTGAAGAGAGTTTTGAATTATTGAAAGAGCCGATGAGCCTATGTTTTTATTGATTTGAAGGTTGTTAGAATTGAGGGATCTTGAAGAAGTACTTGATGAGATATAAAGGTTGACTGACGAGTTTTCCAAACTATTCTTTGAAGAGTTGCCTAAAGGACTACCCCTAGTTTGAGGCATAGAACATTCTATTGATCTATAGCCAGGCACAGCCTTATCAAACCTACTTTCCAATCAAATGAACCCCGAGAAGGCTGCTAAATTGTAGAAGCAAGTAGATGAACTTATTGAGAGAGGTTATGTAACTGAAAGCATGAGCCCTTGTGCTGTACTAGCTTTGCTTGTCCTATAGAAGGATGGTATAGGGCGCATGTTCATCAATAGCTGAGCAATAAACCATGTTACTGTTAAGTACATGTACCCAATATTGAGGCTTGATGACATGTTAGATGAGCTTCATGGTGCTAAGATATTTTTGAAAATTGATTTTCGAAGTAACTACCACTAAATTCATATGAGACCACTTAATGAATAGAAGACTACCTTTAAGATGAGGCATAGTCTCTACAAATGGTTAGTTATGCCGTTCAAACTTACTAATGTGCTAAGAACATTTATAAGGCTTATGAACTATGTGATGCACTCTCTAATCGAATGATGTGTGGTATATTGGTGTATAGTGCTAACTTGAACAACTATGATTGACATCTTTGTGCTGTTTTTGATAATTTATGAGTCGAGAAGCTATATGGGAACCTGAAGAATTGTACATTTTGTCAAGGTGAAGTAATTTTTCTTGGGTATGTAGTATTAGGAGAAGGAATCTAAGCTGTTGAGGAAAAGATTTGATTTATATAGGAATGGCCAACACCAAAGAATGTCACTAAAGTTCAGACTTCTTACAACCTTGCTTCTTTCTATAGGCAATTCATTACGAACTTTAATACCATTGCAAGCCCTTTGATCGGGCTAACAAAAAAGAGTGATGGGCTCAAATGGAACGAACGAGTTGAACAAAGCTTAAAGGACATTAAGGAGAAGATCACCTTCGCCCATGTCTTATCATTGCTAGATTTTGACAAGCTCTTTGAATTGGACTGTGATGCGTCAGACATTGAAATTGGTGCCGTCTTAATACAAGAACGATGACTGGTTGCTTACTATAATGAGAAGCTTAGTGGTGCTGCATTGAACTATGTGTATGGGAAAGAGTTGTACTCTCTTTTTCGAGCCCTTACTACTTGGCAACATTACTTACTGCCCCAAGAGACCATGAGCCATTGAAGCATCCCGAGAGTTAAAACAAGCTTTTAAAGAGGCAATCTAAGTAGTTGGAGTTTGTTGAAGGATTTTCGTATGTAATCTGACACAAGAAATGAAGTACCAATGTGGTTGCTCATGCTTTGTCATGTTGGCAAACATTATTGACCTCTTTGTAAACAAAATTAATAAGATTTTCACTTATCACCGAGTAGTATGCTTGTGATCCCCATTTTGGTCCCATTCTTGAGTGGTGCCAAGAAGGAATTGCTGTTGGAGGATTTTATGTTCGAGATGACTATTTGTTTAGGGATCGAAGGTTGTGTATACTGAACTGTTCTATGCGTGAGCTGTTGGTTAGAGAAGCTCATAGTAGTTGGTTATTTGGTCATTTCAGAGAGACTAAAATAGCTAATCTATTGAAGGAAAATTTTTATTGGCTTGGTTTGGCCAAACATATCCAAAAGCTAATTGGTAGTTGTGAAGTATGTGCCCCTACCGATATTAACCTTACCTTGGGTCAACCTTAGCATAGACTTTGTCTTAAGGTTGCCCTGAACATCTAAGGAAAAGTATTCCATCTTTGTTGTAGTAGGCTACTTTAGTAAAATAGCATACTTCATCCTATCCTAATCGAACTAACAATGCTTTATATATTGTTGATTTATTTTTACAGGAAGTTGTTTGACAACATGGAGTGCTGAAGATTGTTGTTTAAGATCGAGACACGAAATTCTTGAGCTATTTTTGGAAGACTCTTTAGAGAAGGCTAGGGACTAAAATTGTGTTTTACTCTAATAGCTACCTTTAAACTAATGGCCAAATTGAAGTAGTGAATAGGATGTTAGGTAACTTACTTAGAGTTGTCATAGGAAAGAACTTAAAGGATTAGGATTTGTGTCTGCTAATTATAGAGTTCACAAACAATCGAACTATCTATAGCACTACAAGAAAGACTCCATTCGAGGTTATCTATGGCATCAACCTCACTATTCTACTAAATCTGATTGGTGCCCCTGCAACTGCTAAAGTGAGTTAAGCTAGATTTAACTGAGCTTAAGAATTTCAAGAGCTACATCAATCTGTAGTAAGGAAGATTGCTAAGTTTAACTAAAGACAATAAGAGATTTGTAATCGAGGTCACCAAACCATTTCTTTCAAGCCATGAGACTTAGTATGAATTCACCTTAGCTAAGAACTATTCTCGTACCTAAGACAAAGCAAACTATCTCTACGAGTTGATGGCCCATTCAAAATCCTAAAGAAGATCAATCGTAATGCCTATTAAATTAAACTGCCCGAGAACTATGGTATTTCTTTCACCTTCAATGTGTTTGACTTGATTCCCCACCAACTAGAAGAAGGAGACCCCATAGGACCCTAGGAAAAGCAAGAACCGGGGACTACTTTAGATTTGAGGTCAAATCTTTCCAATCCCCTATGTAAATGACAGGAATCAACTTCTTGGATGATTATGTGCAACTAAGCCAAAGGACTCCAATGATTCACATGAAGAATATTACTCGAAGCCTCATCCAAGTCAAGAATTCCTATCCCAACCTCCATGTTTTACTCTACTACTAACCTGAATCCCGAGCTCTCACGCATGCCAACATAATTCTTAAAGCTATAGAGTAGACATATTGACCTGCCAAGCATATAAGCCGACCTGTCGAGTAACTGTGCCTTGATATAGACAACATTTGAGCATACTGGCCTCAAATGACTATCCAAGCCGATCTCCCAAGTAAACCACCAACACTTGATCCCAATTGAAGCCGAATACTTTTAGTAAATGATTAACTAAGCTTCGACTTGACCTAGATTAGGTCGGCTCTAACTACAGGCTCTCTTTTCTTCATTTTGTCCAAATTGTACTATATTTCAAAACCTTAGCCACCATACGACAGGTATCTTCTAGCACAATATTCTAGAAGGATTTTTTACTTTTTTGTACTGAATATTCTTTATCTCTTTTATATCTTTTAGTATTTTTTTTTAATATTTTATTTGTAAATTCCCCTTTCGTCTTTTCATGTGTATAATGTAACCCTAATAGGATAGGTATATAAACCCCATTTGTTTGTACATAGACACCTTTTGATTATGAGATTATTACAAGTTTCCCTTTGAGCAACCTTAGTATTCTCATTATCTTCTTAACTTTTATCTATTCCCTTTAACAAGAAGCAGTAGTGAGTGACTCTATAGTTGATAGGAATCAACCCCTTAGACCGATCACACTAAATCGAGCTAGAGAACTCTAAGGACTTACTCAGATAATACTGGCTAAAAGCCCCATCTAAGATGAGGATTCCTATCTCGACCTCTATGTTTCCCTTTTTTGCTGAACTGATTGCCCAACTTTCATGTGTCCTAGTCTTATCAAACAACTGTACTATGATAGAATATTCGAGTAGACGACCCCAAGACTATTTGAGTATAGCTTCAAGCCAACCATGGATGTTCAACCCCAACCCAAGTTGATTGCTCTACGGTGGGACTAACTAGGCCTCGACTTAATTAAGATCAAGTTGGCTCTTGACTGCAATATTCTTGAAGGATTCTTTACTTCCAATACTGAATATTCTTTATCTTTATTAGTATATTTTATGTAACTTAATTGTAAGAATACCCTTTTGTCTTTTCATACATGTAAAGTAACCCTAATGGGTAGCTATATAAAACCTTTACTTAATCATACACAGAAAAAAAATCTTCGATTTTAGAATTTTTACAAGTTCCCTTTTGAGCAACCTTAGTGTTCTCATTTTCTTTCAACTTTTATCTATTCCTTTTAGCAAGGAGTAGTGGTGAATGACTCTTCAGTTTGGATCGGTGAGTCATATACGACGAATTATAGGCTGAGTAGGATCGATTAGTGTGTCATATCCAGTTGGTAGCTACATAGACTTTGCTAGCTTTCTTTTGTTTCTTTTCTGGTCACTTTATTGTGGTGTTTCTCTATATGTCCAACCTCAGAGATGCATTAGCTTCATTGGTATCGGAGCATGGTTTTGAGAGGGAGTGTGTGAGGTTATGCTAAAGTTTTAGTTCATTTTACCTTTAGTGGCTACTGTATTCCTTTTATAGCTGTTGCAATGTGTTTATATGGAGTAAGTTAGGAGTTGTGAGTTATTTAGTAGTGGTTATTGTGTTGGTAGGAAAAGTTCTTTATTACTTTATTCCTATGTTTTTCACCATGAAAATGGAACAAGTTTTGTTTTCATATTATTTGAGTGATTATTGAGTGTTGAAGTTGTTAGAGTGTGTTAATCAAAGTTTTGGGTAGCACGATAGCAGTATTTTTCATGTATTGTGTTATTAATTTGTCCTAGAAGTATTATTCTATGTTAGATTCAAGTGTTCAAGGTGTTATTGGTGACCAGAGTAGTGATGCTCAAATTAGTTGTAGTCATAATGGTAGTAACACTCTAGGGTTAGTTGATGATAAGCTTGATAGACTTACTAATCTCATTGAAAGTCTAGTCACCATGATGTAAGTTAACAAACAACAATCCTAGGGAGTATAGCACCATAACCTACTAGAAAATGCTCTTGAGAGACATTATGGCCAAGGTAACCAAGCTAATTGCCAATTCAGCCTTGTTGAGTTAGAGGAGTAGTAAATTAAGCTACTAAATGAAGATTGGACTTAGAGAAGATTAAGGACGATGATGAGGAGTTGGATGTTGAAGAGTTTGGGGAGGAAGAAGAAGAAGCTAACTATTATCGAGTATGAAAATGAGGATGCCAAGCTCCTCAAAGACTAGACAACTACAAAGTCCAAATCTTACCTTTCAGTAGAAGTAGAGATGTGGATGAATACTTGGAGTGGGAAGAGAAGGTCGAGAAGGTGTTTAACTGTTACGGGTATATAGATGTTATCAAGGTTCGACTTGCTACAATAGAGTTTAATGAGTATGCCATAATTTGGTGGAAAAATATGAATGTAGCTAGAGCAAGGGATAGAAGGCGAAGAGTAAGGACTTGAGATGAGATGAAAACGTTATTAAAGGATAGATTCTTGCCTGAGACTTACTTACAAGATACATTTGTAAAGTTCGTAAAGTTGTAGGAACTTTACTAAGGAGGTCAATCTGTTGATGACTATATGAGAGAGTTTGAGATGCTTATGATCTGAGCCAACATGCAAGAACTAGAGGCCTGCACAGTACTGAAGTTCATTTCTGGGCTCAAATATGAGATTAACAATATTGCAGAAGTACAGAGGTTTTATACCTTAGAAAAGGTGTTAAGATAGCATAGAAGGTCGAAAAGCAAAGAAGAAGTAACCTAAGCCAACCTAGGCCAACATTCTCCTAAGCCTTTATTCTATGCTGACTTATTCAACTAAGCCAAGGAGGTCATACTAAGCTGAGGAAAGGAATAACTGACCTGACGATAGCCAAGCAAACTAGTTGAGCCAAACCGATGTTAAGTTGATCCCAAGAATAGAAAAGAGAGGACAAACCTCCAGATGGAAGACTAGTGAGGTGAAGTGTTTTAAATGCTTAGGCTTCGGAAATATCATTGCTGAGTGTTTGAACCAACATATCATGGTGCTTCGAGGAGATGTAGTAGATAACACTCATAAGAGTGAGTCTAAGAAGGAGAAGGATGTTAGAAAAGTTGAAGTCGAGGAGGAAGAGGAGACCTGTATCTATGCCAACTAGGGAGAAATAATGACCCTAGTCTTAAGACGAGTATTGAGTTCTTTTCCGAACTTTGAGGAATATTAGAGAGAAAATTTATTCCATACTAAATGTACCATCAAAGGATAGTTGTGCACCATTATAGTGGATGGAGGAAGTTGTACAAATGTCATCGCATAATCCTTTATGTAGAGGTTAGGACTGTTGACCTCTAAGCATCCTCGACCTTACAAGTTACATTGGCTTCATGATAAGGGTACTTTACACATGACTAAACAAGTAGACGTACCATTCAGTATTGGAAACGTATGCAAAGATGAAGTAGTTTGCAATGTCGTCCCCATGGGAGCTTTACATCTATTGCTAAGAAGACCTTGGTTTTTTGACTGATATGTTATTTACGACAGATATAAGAATACCTATGCCTTTGTTAAGGATGGAAAGGAGATTGCGTTGTAACCTATGACCCCATCTTAAGTAAACAAGACTGTAACTAGCTTACTCGAGCTAGTAAGAAGAAGGCCTTAATGATGAGCCAAAGAGAGCTCTAAGCTACTAGGAAGGCCAAAGAGCTTATGTTTTTATTGGTTAAAAAATTGTTAGAGATGAGAGATTTATAGGATGTTCCTAATGAGATTCAAAGCCTGATAAATGAATTTTCCGACCTGTTCCTTGAAAAGCTACTTAAGGAGCTACCATCAATTCGAAACATAGAACATTGTATTAACTTACAACCAAGCATTGCCTTACCGAACCAACTTGTATATAGAATGAATCCTGAGTAGGCTACCAAACTAAAAAAAATAAGCAAATGAGCTCATGGAGCGAGGATATGTGAGGGAAAGTATGAGCCCTTGTATTTATTAGCTTTACTCATCCCTAAGAAGGATGGTTCATGGAACATGAGCATTAATAGCCAAGCAATTAATTGAATCCTTGCTAAATACAAGTATCCAATACTGAAGCTTGATGACATGTAGGATGAGCTCCATGGTGCCAAAATATTTTCATTGACTGATCTGCGAAGTGGTTACTACCAAATTTGCATGAGACTAGGTGATGAGTAGAAGACTGCCTTCAAGACTAAGCATGGTCTCTACAAATAGTTAGTTATGTCTTTGGGACTTACTAATGCTTCAAGCACATTCATGAGATTAATGATCCATGTGATGTGCCCTCTAATCAAAAGATATTTAGTCATGTACTTCAATGACATATTAATATATAGTGTTGACTTGAACAACCATGTTCAACATTTCCAAGCAGTTTTTGACATTTTTTAAACCAAGAAGTTATATGGGAATTTAAAGAAATGTATATTCTATCAAAATGAAGTGGTTTTTCTTGGGCTTGTAGTGTTAGGGGAAGGGATTTGAGTAGATGAGGAGAAGATCTGAGCTGTGTTAGAGTGGCCAACGTAGAAAAATGCCATTGGAGTTCGAAGTTTTCATTGCTTAGCTTCTTTTTATAGGCGATTTATTAAAAACTTTAGTATCATAGCCGCCACCTTGACTGAGCTAACAAAAAAGAGTGATGGGTTCAGATGGAATGACCAAGCCAAATAGAGCTTAAAGGAGATTAAGGAGAAGCTCACCTCTACCCCTATTCTATTACTACCAGATTTCGACAAACCCTTTAAATTGGAATGTGATGTGTCAAGCATTGGTATTAGTGCCGTCCTGATGCAAGAACGATGACCTATTTCCTATAATAGTAAGAAGCTTAATGGTGCTACCCTAAACTATTTTGTGTTTGAGAAAGAGTTATACTCTCTTTTCTGAGCCCTCACTATTTAGCAATACTATTTGTTACTATTTACACAGACAATGAGTCTCTAAAGCATCTTGGGAGTTAGAACAAACTCTCGAAGAGGTAAGCTTAGTAGATAGAGCTCATGAAAAGATTTTTGCACATGATTTGATACAAGAAAGGAAGTGCAAATGTAGTCGATAATGCTCTGTTACGTTGGCAAATGTTGCTAACCACTTTACGGACAAAATTATTAAGATTCTCACTCATCACTGAGCAGTATGCTCATGATCTTCATTTTAGTGCTATTGTAGAGTAGTGTAGAAAAAGAGTTTCTATTGGAAGATATTATGTCAAGGATGGCTATCTCTTTAAAGAAAGAAGATTGTACATACCAAGCTATTCCACATGAGTGCTATTGATCAAGTAAGCTCATGGTAGTGGATTATTTGGTTATTTCTAGGAGACCAAGACGACCGATCTGTTAAAGGAAAACTTTTACTAGCCTAGTTGGCCAAGGATTTCCATAAGGTAGTTGGTAATTGTGAAATGTATAAGCAAGCTAAAGGGAAGAGAGAACCCCATGGAGAATACATGTTCTTATCAACGCCAACTTTATCTTAAGCCAACCTCAGCAGGGATTTTATTCTAAAGTTGCCCCAGACATCCAGAGGAAAAGATGTTGTATTTGTTGTAGTTGATCACTTTAGCACAATGGCATGCTTCATGCCGTGCCATTGTTGCTTTATATATTGTTGATTTATTTTTACAAGAAGTTATTCGATTACATAGAGTGCCCAAGACCATCGTTTTAGATTGAAACACAAAATTCTTAAGCTATTTTTGGAAGCTTCCATAGAGAAGACTTAAAACCAAATTTATGTTTGGCTTTAGTAGCCACCTTCAAACTGATGACTAGATTGAAGTAGTGAATAGGACGCTAGGAAACTTACTCAAAGCCATCATGGGAAAGAACTTGAGAGACTGGGATCTATGTCTACTAGTTGTGGAATTCGCATACAACCGAATTGTCCATAGCACTACTAGGATGACCTCATTTGAGGTCGTCTATGGCCTTAATCCTATTGTCCCCTTATAAACGATTGGCACCCCTACAACTGTTGAAGAGAGTCAATTCGGAGTTGATTGAGCTCAAGAATCGTAAGAGCCATATCAATCTGTAATTAGGAAGATCATCAAGTTCAATAAAAGACAATAAGAGATTGGTAGCCAAGGCCATCGAGCTGTTTCTTTTAGCTAGAAAACTCAGTATGGATCCACCTCAGCTAAGAATGATTCCTACACTTGAGATAGAGCAAGCTATCTCCTCGAGTTAATGGTCCGTTCAATGTCTTAAAGAAAGTCAATCGCAATGCCTACCATATCTACTTACTTGATGACTATGGTGTTTCCTCCACTTTTAATGTGTTTGACCTAATTCCTCACTAACTAAGAAAAGAAGACCCCGTGAGCATCCTTGAAGAACAAGAGCTAAGGATCATTTCAGATTTGAGGACAAATCTTTTCAACCCCTAGGCAGATGATAGGAATCACCCCCCCAGACCAATTACACATAACTAAGCTAAAAGACTCTAGGGACTCACTTAGAGAATACTAGTTCAAAGCCCAACAAAGATGAGAATTTCTATCCCGACTCTATGTTTCCTTCCTTTACCAACCAGAATACTAAGCTGTCGCTTGCGCTGGGCTTGTTGAACAATTGTACCATGACCTTATGTTTGATTAGACAACCCTAGACTATCTAAGCCAAGCACCCGAGCTGACTACAGATGTCCAACCCCAACCCAAGTTAACTACTCTATAGAAAATGATTGATAAAGCCTCAACCTGATCCAGATTAGGTCAGCCCCTAATTACACATTCTTTTTATCGTCCATTATACTATATTTCTTACATCTAGCCACTGAACGACGCGTATCTTCTAGTATGATAGTCCAAAAGGATTCTTACTTTTCTATACTGAATATTCCTAGTCTCTTTTACCTTTTTTAGTAAGTATTATGTAACCTAATTGTAAGAATACCCTTTTGTCTTTTCATACATGTAAAGTAACTTTAGTGGATGGGTATATAAACCCCTACTTAATTGTACATAAGAAAAAAAATCCTTAATATCAAAATTTTTACAAGTTCCCTTTTGAGCAACCTTAGTTTTCTCATCTTCTTTCAACTTTTATATATTCCTTTTAGTAAGAAGTAGTGGCGAGTAACCCTTCAATTTGAACTGATGAGTCATGTCCGGCGGATTTTAAGCCGAGTAGGATCAATTGGTATGTCATATTCAGTTGGTAGCTACTTGAACTTTACTAGTCTTCTCTTGTTCTCTTTTGATTCTCTTCGTCGTGGTGCTTCTCCATATGTACAACCCTGAAGACACATCAGTGCCTACTTTGGCTTTTAACTTTATGGAGTTGGGCTTGGAGTTCTCTGTTATGTATGGCGAACTCTTCAAGAAACTTCTCCAAGTACTCTAGGCATCGCTTAGGGGTCTGCCTAACTAAAGGCTAGCTATTTAGAGGTTAGTTGTTTAGATCCATGACATGTGACATGGTGGATAAGGGAAATATGATACATGTTTAGAGAGTGTTTAGAGTGTTTTGGTGTTAGATGAGTTTGTTTCCTACAAAACAAATGGTGCTAAATGTCATTTATAGGATTCTATCGATAGACTATGTGAGATTGCACTTTGGTCTTGAGTAAGAACCTATAAGACAAAACACAGTGATGGGTGCTGGGGTACTATATAGTGAGGGGGACTGGGGTTGTCACTTTGATGCTTAAGTCAGTATTTAATGAGTGTAGAGATAGTAAGGGTGAAAGTATACTACAAAGTAGGCTAAGTGCGTAAAGAGTCTAAGTAGTTTACAATTAGGATGTTGGTTAGTATTCATAGGGGAAGGTTGTTGAAAGTCAAAGGACTAGTAGTAGCATTTTAGCACGTTGCATGTCATGTATAGTGGGAGTATGCTATTTGATGTGGTTTGGATATGTTGGGTTATGGTTGTTAACTTTGTCTTTGTGCCTTATCCTCTGTCTTTTAGTGATTATGGGTTGTCATGACTAGATAGCCCACCTAATGGGCTTGAGTCGAGGTTAACCAGGAAGATAATGAGGCCTAATATTAGTAAATCGAGCTAAAACATGAGCCTAGGCAGGTCGATATGGGTCTAAGGGACCCAAGTTGAAAATATCCTATCAATAGTACTCATTTTAGTTTTAGTTTTACATCATGCCATCATTTAGGCCATAAAATGAAAAATTCACTCGTTTACTTTTAGAAAGCATTTGTGTATTTTATTTTGTGATATTGAAAATTTTCTTTCATTTAACTATTTAGGGAAAAAGAAGTATCGTTATCAAGATTAGAAGCTTTTAGAGTTTCCCAAATAAAGGCATCAAAACCTAACTTTTAGGGCACTTATTAAAAAAATTATATATACATATATATATGTGTGTATGAAACTTAATGTGAAACAATTTTCCATAATAAGAAAGACCAATATGTCTCTTCTATAATAAATAAACCAATATGCTTGATCTTGACTATTAGATATGTAACCATTTTTAGAGTAGCTTAAACAAAATTATTTTTCAAGAAATCAAAATAATTGAATATTTAAAAAAGTAAAGAAAAACTCTCTATAGTTTTCTTAATACGGCATACCATCTTGATATGAGAGCTAAGGTTTTGTTTAGGTAAGTTGTATTTGAGCTTTTGTATGAATAATGACTGTTGTGGTAATGTGTTGAAGTTGCCTAGAAGTTAGTTGTACGTATTTAAGTAAGTAGGAGGAGTACTAGTTCAGTGTAGTTACATACTCTATTTTGCCTTGTTTTGGACATACGAAAATAGAGCGAGTTTTGGTTGGGTTTATTGTTCATAGGAAGAGTTGTTGTGTTCACAGTGCAGCTGCACATTCATATGGAAGAGTATATATGTTGTTCAGCTTGGATGGATAGTGTCTTTTGTTTCTCAGATTCAAAGTTTGTAACTAAGTTTTAATAAAGAAAATGATGGATTCGAGTGTCAACGATGGCATTAAGGATGATAATAGTGGTGTAGTCCACCATGGATAATAACCTCAAGAGTAGAGATGAACAACTTGACGATGTAGCTAACTCATAGCCAATTTGACTAGAGCTATTCATGCAATAGCTTATCAACTTACTGAGGCTGTGTAGAATACTCCAAAAGTTGCTTAACTTATTAGAGCAACCTAGCTCAAGGTGGAGGAGTATGAGGAATAGTATGAAGGAGGATTGATTTGGGTGATACGGATGGAGAAGAAGAAGAATAGTATAATGAGGAAGAAGGGGGAGCTAGAGCACCCTAAGCTACTTATAAGCCTTGCAATCATAAGTTTGGAGTTAATATGTAAAGTTTAAGGTAATCGGGTAAGTTGTTTAATTAAGCCTAAATTTTATGGAGAAATTAGGAATATTAGTAAAAGTGATCATGCAAGTTTGGATTTAAGAAAATAAGTAATAAAATAATTAAATATCATAATATTGAATTATAAGCATATTACTTGTTATTTATCGAAAATGTGTAAAATAACTTTTGATAACAAATGAATCGATAGAAATAAATCATATGCATACTAAAAATCATAAAATAACATAAATAATATTTAGGAGTATTTACTTGTCTTATAAGTGTATTTACGTATAGGTAAAAATAGCTAAAAATACTTAAAATACCCTAAATATGTAAAATAATACTAAATAATTAAAGAAAATATTAAAAAATCAAGAAAAATAAGAAAAAGTGTGGAAATGTCTACATTCAAGGTGTGGCATGCTGGGATTAAGTAGGAAAAAAATTAACCAATTAAATTGAACCAAATTAAAAGTAAAATGGAAGAGGATAAGAAACACCTGGCAAGTGAAAAATTAAAGAAACACTAAAACTAGCCCTGTAAATTCCTTACACTTCAATTGGAACTCATTTGGTTAGTTAGGAATTAGAGAAATATAGAGAGAAATCAAAAAGAGAGAATTAAGTATTTTTATAAAAAATTAGAAAAATTATGTGCAATTAGAGCTTCAAACCTATGACTAATGGTCACTTGGAACTGAACAACCACCACCACTACCACACCTTACCACCACTGCCCTATCCTACAGACAACTCCAGCACCGCCACTAGTGGTTGGAAGCGACCTAATCAAGTGAGTCCAATTTCAATTCGATTTTGTTAAATTATTAAATGTATTTATAAAATTATGAATTTTGGTATTCTAAGGTTTTTATATATGTAGATTTAAGGAAAAATATTAGTTTGATGAATTTATATCTAGAAACATATAGTACTTAAGAAATTTTGAAACTTGAGCTTATTTTTTATTTAGAAATAAATAACCTTAATAGGATAGTTTCAAGCTCAAAGTTTTTATGTAGGCCATTCAAAGTATGTAAAATAGTGCTATGAAGATATTTTTCGGAAATTAATTTTTGAAATTTTTGGGCCTTTAAATCATATATATATATATATATATAGTAATTTTAGGCTAATTTAGTGATTAAGTGTTTAAATATTAAGTTAGTATGTAATTAGGTAATTTAGGATGTTACTTTTTGATGTAGTATGATATTGGTAGTATTTAGAGTTTTAGATATAATTATTATGAGTATTATGTAGTGTATATGTGTAAATTAAGAATATGTGAAATTGGAAATGCAATAAGTAGAAAATATTAGGTTAAAAATGATAATACAATAATAATGATAAAATACAATAAATATTATATGGAACTTAAATATAGGTAATTATATGAAAAATGTAAATTTTTCTTATATCGAGAGTAAATTCGGTAGTTAAATTATGATTATGATGTACCATGTGTTGATAGTTAGTTTTCATTCACTCAACTTGTCAAATGTTAATAGTTAAAGTTTCACTCACTCGTTCATTTGGCTACCAACAGGTCAAATTACCTTTATTCTTGGCATTTCGTTGAGTAACATAGATCCGTTCCTAATTTGAATTCAAGGGAAGTAGCGCGAACAGTTATCACTAGCACGATTATATTACATAACTGCCTGCCTTTCTTACATTTCAGGGAATGTGCCTAATCAAGAGGCTTCTATGTATCCTAATAGTTATTTTAATAACTACTACTTCAGATATGAAATTCACCTGAAATATGGGAAAAAAACACTATAAGAGCATTTGATAAATCTTCACTACTCTCAACTTTCCCCATTTACATTTACTAACTTAGGCATTAAAGTGGTCACACTGGATTAGCTCCGGTATCGATAGTTTTTCCTTTCTTTATAGGATAATTTCAATTACCAAAATCCACTAACAATATTTGGCATTTTCTTTTTTTTTTTTTTTCTTGAACATGCCCACATGGTGAAAACTAAAATGACTAAGAATACAGGTGTTGGTACTTCCTCCCAACACCTCTAAGGGGAAGTAGGCATGATGATGAACAACATTTAGCTAAGTTGGAGTAATTTTTCCTTGACTTAGGCATAGAAAACCAAGAACTAAACAAGAAACATGAAGAGATCCTTAATTTCCTTCATAACAGTGTCTACCTAAATCAAAACAAGGAGCATGGTGATAATGATGCCGAGAATAATAATGATTCAATTTATTTACCCAAATTGTCGGAAAAGCAAAATGAGGTTACTATGGGACCTTTATCTCCTACTCTTAAGAAAACTGATAAGGGTAAGCAATTGCAGCAGGTGCATCATGTTAGGCCTTCCTATGTTGACACCCTTACTGTAACGAGTAAATAGTTTCAAATCAAGAAGAGCTCCTTTGTCCTTGAGATTTTAGTGGAAGTGATACTACATCACATCAAGTTGCTACGGTTTGAAACTTATGACGAGACAAAAGACCTTGAAGATCATTTGGAGTACTACTGTACATTAGCCAAGTTGCATTGTTTGAGTAATGTAGTAGCCTGTTAAGCTTTTCCCTCAACCTTGAGGAATGCAGCTAGTATATGAAACCAAACACCATTTCCTATTTCGAAGAACTAGTAAAAGTATTTCTTTAGCACTTCCTTATAAGTAAGCTTTCTATTAAGGATTCTTTGATCCTTAACACAATCAAACAAAAATTAGATGAGTCAATTAGAGATTACTTGGCCAGGTTTATAGCTGAGATGGTCCAAATTCTAGAATTAGACATGAGTATGGCCCTCAACACCGTAATTGATGGAGTCAAGCCCCATGGAGACTTTTTTAAGTCTCTCATAAAGAATAAGATAAAAACTTTTGCTAAGTTCAAGGCTAAGGCTACCTCATACATTTGACAAGAAGATAACATAAAGGCTTAGGGAGAAGTTGATCAAAATAGAGAAGATAAGAAAAATGACAAGAGGAGAAGTGCAAAGGATAAACTTGGGACATATGACAATCAAAGTTCAAATGTTGAGAGAAAGAGACCAAGGATTCTAACATATTCATCCCACACAACTGTCAATCATCTAATTTTAGATATATTGATAGAAGGGAGTAGGTAGAGAGGCGTTCTATAGTGGTTGGACAGAATGAGAGGAAATCCTTTAAGGAGAAATTCCAATAAGTATTATGATTTCCATCATGACAAAGGTCATAACATAAACAAATGCATCTAAATTAAGAATGCAATCGAAGATGCAATTCAACGTAGGCATTTGCACAAGTTCCTAACACATGATGCTAAGAATATTGAAAGACCATCTTAGAGGAGACATAAGGAACATGAGAATGACGCTTGGCTAGTAGTTGCTGAGTGATGCATCTCTAGGGTTGAACACATAGAGAGGCACCATAAAGAAGCAAACTAAAATAAACAGGAAAAAGGTTAGCAAAGTCCAGATAGCTACCGAGTGGATATGACACACCACTCGATCCTACTCAGCCTATAATCTACCGGATATGATGCACCTATCTGAACTGAAGGATCACTCACCATTACTCTTTACTAAAGGGAATAGATAAGAGTTGAATGATAACAAAAACACTAAGATTGCTCAAAAGAATAATTTTTGTGTTGAAGAGATGAGTGTTCGCATACAAGAAAGTGGGGGTTTATATACTCATCGACTAAGGTTACTTTATAAGTATGAAAAGACAAAAGAGCACTGTACAACTAGGTTACATAAGACATACTATAATGGGGTAAAAGAGATAAAAAAATATTCAGTATGGAAAAAGAAAGGATCATTATGGAATGTTGTGTCAAAAGACACGTCACTTAGTAACTGGACATGAGGAATATGATATAAGGTAGGAGGAAACAGGGAAGTGTTATAGTCAGGGACCGACCTAATGTGGACCAGGTCGGGAACCGGTTAGTTCTTCTAAAGAGAAGTCAGCTTGATTCAAGGTTGGGTGCTTGTGGTTGGATTGAGAACTTGCTTCGGCTACTTTTAGGTTGTTTCTTGGGATAAAACGTTGCTGTTGAACATAAGTGGATCTGATGTATATAAAGATCTAATAGTTTGGTTGGTATGAGATCAACTCAAGACAAGAATCCCTATCTCGGCTATAGCCTAGAGCTAGTATACTCCGAACGAGTCCGTGGAGTCCTCTAGTTCGGTTGCGTATGATCGTTCTGAGGCATTGATTCCTATCATTTGCTTGGGGGTTAGAAAGATTTATCCTCAAATCTAAAGTAGTCTCTACTTTTTCTTTTGGGGTGCTTGTGAGGTCTTCTTCTGTTGGTTGGTGAGGGATCAGATTGTATACATTGGAAGAAACTCCCTAGTCATCAGGCAACTCAATTTGGTAAGTGTTGCGGTTAATTTTCTTCAAGACCTTAAATGGTCCATCAACTCAAGGAGATAGTTTGTTCTGTCTCAAGTGTAGGAATCGTTCTCGGTTGAGATGTATCTATACCAAGTCTCCTAGGTAGAAAGAAATAGTTCAGTGGCCTTGGCTACCAATTTCATGCTGCCTCTAATTGAACTTGGTGATCTTCTTGGTTATGGATTGGTATAGCTCATGATATTCTTGGGCTTGGTCCACTCCAGATTGACTCTTTTCAATAGCTATTGGGGGTGCCGATCATACCTAGGGAAATGGTAGGGTTAAGTCCATAGATAACCTCGAATGGGGTCTTCCTAATAGTGCTATGGACAGTTCGATTGTATGCAAATTCCATAACTGGTAGGCATAGATCTCAATCCCATAAGTTTTTTCCCACAATAGCTCTAAGTAGATTGCTTAGTGTCCTATTTACCATTTCAATCTGGCCATTAGTTTGAGGGTGCCTACTAGAGCTGAATATAAGTTTAGTTCCAAGTTTTCTCCAAAGAATTCTCCAAAAATAGCTAAAAAATTTTGTATCCTAATCTAAGACAATAGTTTTTGGTATTCCATGTAATTGGATGATCTCTTACAAAAACAAATCAGTAATATCTATAGCATTGTTAGTCTAATGGTATAGAATGAAGTATGCCATCTAACTAAAGTGGTCCATTACAACAAAAATAAAATCTTTCCCTCATGATGTTTAAGGCAATCCTAGGACAAAGTCTACGCTGAGGTTGGCCCAAGGTAAAGTAGGTGTTGGCAGTGGCATGTACTCCTATAGGGCTCTCTCTTACCCTTAGCACACTTTGATACTTCACAATTACTAATTACCTTATGGACATCCTTGGCCAAATAAAGTTAATAAAAATTTTCTTTTAATAGGTTGGCTATCTTGGTCTCCTCAAAATGACTAGATAATCCTTCGCTATAAGCTTCTCTGATCAATAGCTCACATGTAGAGTAGTTCAGAATACATAGCCTATAGTCCTTGATCAGATAGCCATCCTTAAGATAATATCCTCTAACTACTACCTTTTCTCAACATTGTTCAACAACCAGACCAAAGTGAAGGTCAACAGCATACTGCTCAATGATGAGTGAGAATCCCAATAGTGTTGTTTGCAAAGTGGTCAGTAAAGTTTGTCGTTGTGACAGAGCATCAATGACCACATTTCCACTTCCCTTCTTATACCGAACGGCGTACGAGAACCATTCCATAAACTCTAACTATTTGGCCTGTCTCTTTGAGAGTTTATTCTAACTCCTAAGATTCTTCATGATTCGTGGTTAATGTAAATAATAAACTCTTGTAGTAGCAGATAGTATTGCCAAATAGTAAGGGCTTAGAAAAGGGAGTACAACTCCTCGTATATAGAATAATTCAAGGCTAGGCCACTCAATTTCTCATTGAAGTAGGTGATGGGTGGTCGCTCCTGCATCAGGACAGCACCAATTCTAACTCTCGATGCATCCCATTCCAATTTGAAGGGTTTATGAAAATTTGGCACTAAAATGACAAGTGCCAAGGTGAGCTTCTCCTTAATTTCCTGAAAGCTTTATTTAGCTCATTTGTTCAACCTGAATCCCTTACTCTTCTTCGTCAGCTCGATCGATAGGGTGGCTATCGTACTGAAGTCCGTAATAAATCGCCTATAGAAAGAAGCTAGGCTATGAAAACTTTGGACCTTAGTGATATTCTTCGGTGTCAAACATTCCAGAACGGCTTGGACCTTTTCCTCATCTGCTTGGATCCCTTACCCTGATACTACAAACCTCAGGAATATCACCTCTTTCTAGTAGAATGTGCACTTCTTTACATTCCTATACAACTTCTCAATTCATAAAATGTCAAATACTTCATGAAGATGTTGAAGATGGTCATTCAGGTCGACACTGTATACCAATATGTCATTAAAGTACATGACCACACATCTCCTAATTAAGGGCCGCATTACATGGTTCATTAACCTCGTAAATGTGCTGAGTGCATTAGTACGTCCGAATGACATAAATAACCATTCGTAGAGTTCATGCCTAGTCTTGAAAGTAGTCTTCCATTCATTGCCTGACTTCATGCTAATTTGGTGGTAGCCACTTCGCAAATCAATCATTGAAAATCTCTTTGCGTCATAAAGCTCATCTAACATGTCATCAAGCCTCGGTATTAGGTATTTGTACTTGATAGTAATTCGGTTGGTTGCTCGACTGTCGATGCACATGAGCCATGAACCATCTTTCTTCATAACGAGCACAGTAGGTATAGCACAAGGGCTCATGCTCTCCCTTACATGTCCTTGCTCTATGAGCTCGTCCACTTATCTTTTCAGCTTAGCAGCCTACTTAAGGTTCATCTTATATGCAAGTCGGTTCAGTAGAGTGGTACTTGGCTACAGATCAATACAGTGCTCTATGCTTTTGATTGGTGGTAGTCCTCTAGGCAGTTCTTCTAGAAACAGGATGGAAAACTCATTTAGCAAGCTTTGGATCTCTTTTGGAATATCTTGTAATTCCCTTATCTCCAACAATCTCCTAACCAACAAGAACATGGGTTCATTGGTCTTCTTAGTAAATTGGAGCTCTTTTCGGCTCATAACTAAGGCTTTCTTCTTACTAGCTTGGGTGAGCTAGTCATGAGTTTCATTTACTTAGGATAAGGTTAGAGGTTGCAACGCAATTTTCTTTTCATCCTTAACAAAGGCATAGGTGTTCTTATACTCGTCATACGTAACACGTAGATCAAACAACTAAGGTCGTCCAAATAGTAGATGTGAAGCTCCCTTGGGGATGACATCGCATATTACTTCGTCCTTATGCACATTCCCAATACTAAATGGCATGGCCACTTGTTTAATCATGTGCAAAGCACCCTTATCATGAAGCCAATGTAGCTTATAAGGTCGAGGGTACTTTGAGGTTAGCAAACCTAACCTCTATACAAAGGATCGTATGACGACATTAGTACAACTTTCTCCATCCACTATGATCATGCATAATTGTCTTCTAACGGTACACTTTGTATGGAACAAATTCTCTCTCGAGTCTTCTTTAGAGTTTGGCAAGGAACTCAGTACTCACCTTAAAACTAGGGTCATCACTTCTCCCTAGTTAGCATAAACATAAGTCTCATCTTCCTCTTTAACCTCAGGTTTTCCAACATCTTCCTTCTTGGGCTCACTCTCATCAGTGCTATAGACTACATCTCTTCGAAGTACCATAACGAGTTAGTTTGGACATTTAGCAACCATATGTCCGAAGCCTAGACATTTAAAGCACTTCACCTCACTAGTCTTTCATCTAGAGGTCTGCCCTTTCTCATATGTCCTCTAGGTCGACCTAGGTGATCGGCTCGACCCTACTAGTTTACTCGGCTGTTTTCAGATTGGCTATTCCTCTCTTTCACCCTGTATGGCCTTCTTAGCTTAGTTTATACAGGTCGGCACGGTACTGGGACTTACGAGAGTATTAGCCCAAGTTGGCTTGAAACACTTCTCCTTTGCCTTTCAGTCCTCTATGCTATCTTGATGACCTCTTCCAATATATAAAACCTTTGTACTTCCACAACATTGCAAATCTCATACTTAAGCCCAAAAATGAACCTCGATATAGTATGGGCCTCTAGTTCTTCCACGTCGGCTCGAATCATTAACATTTGGAACTCTCTTATGTAGTCATCAATAGGTTGGCTTCCTTGGTGAAGCTCCTACAACTTTGTAAACGTATCTTAGAGGTAAGTCTTAGGCACAAATTTACCTCTTAACAACTTTTTCATCTCTTCCCAAGTTCTAACACCTCATCTTCCATCTCTTGCTTTGGTGACATTCAAATTTTTCCACCACATGGTAGCATACCCAGTAAACTCCAACGTAGTAAGTTAGACTTTGACCACATCCTCATACCCGTAACATTTAAATACTTTCTCAACCTTCTCTTTCCACTCCAAGTATTCATTTGCATCTCTACTTCCACCGAAGGGTGAGATTTGTACCTTATCGTTGTCTAACCCTCGAGGAACTCAGCATCCTTGTCCTTGCACTTCGTAATAGTTTAGTTCTTCTTCACCAAACTCTTCAACATCCATCTCTTCATCATCTTCCCAAATCTCCTCCAATTCTAGTCTTCATCTAACAGCTCAGTCTGATGTTCCTTTAGCTCATGGTGGTTAAATCGGGTGGTTGATTCAATTACCTTAGCCATAGTGTCTCTCAGAGGCATTTTCTTGTGGGTTTTGATGCTATATACCTCGAGGTTATTTCCTATTAACTTGCATTGCCTTAACTAGACTCTTAACAAGGTTTGTGAATCTGTTAAGTTTGTCATCAACCGACCTTAAGATGTTACTACTATTATGACCATGATTAGGTTGAGCATCACTACTCTGGTCACCAATGACACCTTAAATACTTGAATCTGATATGGTACAGTACTTCTCAAATAGATTAACAACTTGCTAACAACTTCAATCCTGATAATCATTTAAATAGAATAGAAACAAACTTGCCTTGTTTTTGCTATGAGAAACAGAGTAAAAACTAGGTAACAATGAAACTACATTTTCTATCATACAAACATACTACAGTACCTACGGGAGGGATACAGTAGCCACTCATAGTAAAGCAAGCCAAAAATTTACTATAACTTCACACACTCTCTCTCAACACCGTACTCTAAAACCAGTGAAGTTGATGCATCTCTGAGGTCAAGAATAAGGAGAGGCACCACAACAAAGCAAACCAAAATAAATAAGAAAAAGGTTAGCAAAGTCCGAGCAACTACCAAGAAGATATGACACACCACTCGATCCTACTCAGCCTATAATCCGCCGGATATGATACACTGGTTCGAATTAAAGAGTTACTTGCCACTACTCTTTGCTAAAGGGAATAGATAAAGTTGAATGATAATGAGAATACCAAGGTTGCTTAAAAGAATAATTTCTTTGTTGAAGTAATGATTGTACGCATACAAGAAAGTAAGGGTTTATATACCCATCCACTAAGGTTACTTTACATGTATGAAAAGTCAAAAAGGTATTCTTCAACTTAGTTACATAAGACATAATAAAAAGGGGTAAAAGAGACAAAGAATATTTAGTACGGAAAAAAAAAGGATCATTTTAGAATGTTCTGTTAAAAGACACGTATCACTTGGTGGTTGGACATTAGGAATATGATACATAGTAGGCAAAAACAAGGAAGCGTTGTAGTTAGGGGTCAACCTGATGTGGACCAGGTCAAGGACCAATTAGTTCTTCTGAAGAGAAATTAGCTTGATTCAGGGTTGGGTGCTTATGGTCGGATTAGGAGCTCGCTTCAACTACTCTTAGGCTATATCTTAGGATAAAGCATTGCTATTGAGCAAGAGTGGATCTGATGCATGTAAGGATAGGATCTGATAGTCAAGTCAACATGAAATTAGCTTGGGATAGGAATCTCTATCTCGGCAATGGCCTAAAGTTAGTATCCTCTGAGAGAGTCATTGGAGTCCTCTAGCTCTACTGTGTGTGATCGATCCGAGGGGTTGATTCCTATCACTGAAAGAGATGCAAAGGATGGGATTTCCAACAAAGCACCTAATGGAGTAATTAATACTATTGTCGATAGACCTATTACAGGCCAGTCAAGCTTTTCGAGTCTAACTAACGCCAAAAATTATGTTTGCAACATCCAAGATAAGAAGGTCAAGATCGATAATATAATCTCTTTCGTAAAGGAAGACTTTAAGGGCATCTAGAAGTTGCATAATGATACACTTGTTATTAGTGTAAAAATTGTCAACTTTAAGGTCAAGAAAACTCTTCTTAATACTAGAAGTTCGGCAGATATCATTTTCTAAGATGCTTTTGACTAGATGAGACCAAAGATCAAAGTACAACTAAGATATTATAAATATGATTTGTATGCCTTCAACAATCAACCGTTTGAGTAGCCAAAGTGATCTCTTTACCAATCCAGATTGGAGATAACAAGAATATCATAGAAGATAAAGTGGACATTCTCGTCGTCAAATATTGGTCCCTATACAGCGTGATCATGGGTCAACCGTATCAACATCTATTGTGTATCATCCCTTCTATTGCTTATCTCAAAGCCAAATTGCTTACTCCTATAAGAGTTGATGTATGCAAAGGGGATCAACAATTGGCAAGGTCTTTGTACATGAGGGCCTTAAGGTGAGAAGAAGTTTTTTTAAGTAAAAACTTGTCTAGAAGGAAAGTTAGTCGGGATAGAAAATGCTAAGAATGATATGGAGGAAATCTTTTTAGGAAATGACCCTAGGAAAACAACAAAGATAGAGAAACCCTTGTCAACAAACATTTGTCAAAGTTTAGTTAACTTCTTGCAGGTTAATGCCGATATATTTACATGGTCCCCTTCAGACATGTTGGGTATCCCTAGAGACATTATGGTACATAAGCTACAGATTGATTTGAGTGCGAAGGTGATCCAATAAAGGAAAAGTCATTTGCCTCTAAGAGATAAGCAACCATGGAAGAAGAAATCCAGAAGCTATTGAAGGCAGGATTTATTTGAGAAGAGCCTTATTAGAATTGGCTAGCCAATTGTGTGCTAATCAAGAAGTCTAATGGCAAGTGGTGTATGTACATAGACTTTATGGATCTTAACAAAGCCTGTCCTAAGGATTGTTTTCTACTACCAAAAATCAATGAGATGGTAGATTTAATCATTGGACATTCGTTACTTTCTTTTGTGGATGCTTTCTTAAGTTATAACCAAATGAAGATGGATAAGGAGGATGAAGTCCATATGTCATTTGTTACCAATTTCAGAACGTATTGTTATACGGTAATGCCTTTTGGGTTGAAAAACGTTGGTACAACATACTAGAGACTTGTTACTAAGATATTCAAACCCTAGATCCATCGAAACCTTGAAGTATATGTTGATGACATGATCATGAAATGCATGATAGAGGATCGACGTCACGTTGATCTTGAGGAGACGTTTGCTACTTTCAAGAGATACAACATGAAGCTTAATCCAAAGAAGTGCATCTTTGGCACAACTTTGGGAAAGTTTTTAGGACACATGGTCACTTGACATGGTATTAAAGCTAACTTAAGAAAGATTGAGGTGATAGTAAACATGAAATCTCCTTGTACAATTAAGAAAGTATAGGAACTCACTGAGCGAATAGTTTTGATTAATCAATTTGTGTCAAGAAGTGTGGATAGGTGTGCAAAATTCTTTAAAATCTTAAAATATCCAAAAAAATTCAAATGGTTTGATGATCGTGAAAGGGCTTTCAATGATCTCAAAGAATTCCTTGCGTCACCCCCGATACTCTCGATACCCATCTCTGAAGAGAATTTATATTTGTACTTATCTATCAGCTGCCAAGCTTTTTCTTCTGTATTGGTCTAATTGATGGTAAGAAGCATTAACCCATTTATTATGTAAGTCATGTCTTGCAAGGGCTAGAGCATCGGTACACGAAAATTGAGAAGTTTGACTTAATAGTGGTTCTCTTAGTAAGGAAATTAAAACCGTATTTTGAGGATCACAAAATCATAGTCCTTACTGATTAGCCCTTGCAACAGGCATTACATTAGTCAAACTCCTCTGGGAGGATGATGAAATATACCCTAGAGCTAAGTTCTTATGGTGTATAGTACAAACCCAAAATAGCATTAAAAGCTTAAGTACCGGTAGATTTTTTTGCTAAGTCTACTAGTAAGGAAGATAATGTGGAGGTTGCCGAGAAACTTATATGGTACCTTTATGTGGATGGTTCTTCTACAAGAGGAGGAAGTAGTGTGGGCATTGCTCTTCAAGGCCCTTACAACATCAAAGTTAATTATGCTTTACACATTAGATTCCTAGCTAGCAACAATGAAGCGGAATATGAACCTTTGATTATCGAACTTAAACTAGCGAAAGAGATTAGTGCCAAGAAGCTCAAAGTGTTTTCTGATGCATAACTAGTAGCGAATTAGGTCACAGGAAGTCATGCGACAAGGGAAGAAGAAATGAGCAAGTACTTATTAGTGGAATGCTCATAGAGGAATTTCAATCTTTCTCAATTCACAAGGTTCTGAGAAGTAAAAATATTACTACTAATAAGTTGTCCAAGTTAGCCAATATGGCATTCCCTAACCTAAGTAACAAACTTTTTGTTGAATTTCTCCTACAAAAAAGTTTATCTACTATCTCGTCAAGCTACGAATTGGCTCCTTGCCTGAGAAAGGAGTCTTGGATCGATCCCCTTATAGATTATTTAAGAGATGGTACCCTCCCTAATGACAAGAAAGAGGCACGAAGATTGGATTATCAAGCTTCATATTACATGTTGATAAATGATTAGCTCTACAAACGCGACATATCACAACTCTACCTGTAGTGCCTTCCTCCAAGAGATGCCCAACGGGTGTTATCTGAATTACATGGTAGTTTATGCAATAACCACGTAAAAGTATAGACATTGTGTATTCGAGCATTGCGACTCGGCTCTTATTGGCTAACCATTAAAGATAATGCAAGGATAGCTATTTGGCATTGTCTACAGTATTAGAAGCATGAGGCACCAAGCCATATACCTTCAACTGAACGATGTTGTTTATTTAGTCCTTAGCCTTTTGCCTTGTAAAGTTGGATATTCTTGGACCCTTCTCGAAGTTAACGGCCTAGCAACAATTTGTTATTGTAGTTGTAGATTATTTTACAAAATGGGTAGAGGCGGAAGCTGAGGTAGTAGTAAGTATCATCGAATAGAAAGTGGAGGCATTTGTTTTCAACTGCATAATATCGAGATTTGGACAATGGCCCGCAGTTTGATAACCACAAGTTCCGAGCATTTTGTGAGAAATATAACATTCGTTTGAACTATACATTTGTAGCATACCCTTAGACAAATGGCCAAGTTGAGGCTGCCAACAAAATCATCTTATAGGACTTAAAGAGGAAAGTTAATCAAGTTAAAGGGAAATAGGCTGATGAACTATCGGATGTCTTATGGGGGTACCGAATCATACATAGAATCATAACAAAGGAAATCGCCTTTATGTAAGCATATGGCACGAAAGTTGTTCTATCGATTGAGTTAGATCTGCCTAATCTATGAACATAGAGTTTTGATGTGATGGTTAATCAAGTTGGATTAACAACAAATTTGGACACAATTGAAGAAATTAAAGTTATTGCAAGAGCAAGGGCTGTTGCATACCAGCATAAGCAGCTAGGTATTATAATAAAAAAGTAAAGCATAAGGTTTTTTCAACTTAGGGACTTGGTTTTCCAAAAGTTGAAAGAAATTGGCGTACGAGAAAGTCAAGGAAAGCTTGATACAAATTAGGAAGATCTTGCTATGGTCCATGAAGTAGTTGATGAAGGGGGCTTATCGACTAGAAAAGTTAGATAGATCAATTATCCATTGTGGATGGAATTCCAAGAATTTAAAACTCTATTTCAATTGATTACTTAGATGATATTCATTTTCATTTGTTTTGTAAGGTGACAACTTACTTGTTTATGAGACAATTATATTTGAAGTTTTATTTTCCTTCTAGATCTATTTATGATTGATGAGTTAGTAAGTTCATGCTTATTATGGTTAACAAACTTCATAAATCAATCCTACTGCTGAGTAAAATGGCTAGCCCATGTCTCAATGACTAACAGATAATATCAATAAGACGCTCAAATTAGGTGTGTAAAATAAAAGATGCCAAAAAAATTAGGTGTATGAAATAAAATATGTTGAAAGAGTTAGGCATGTGAAGTAAAACATGTCGAAAGAAGTAAGCATGTGAAATAAAACATGTCAAGTGACAACGGAGTGCATGAAATAAAATGTGCTAGAAATACTCAAAAGTATGACAAAAGATAATTCTCATTCATCACAAAACAATTACAATTACAACTTTCAACCTTTCGACCAGTACATTTCATATGAAAGATAAAACTATTAGACAATCATATGACCTATTTTTGGATTGAGTACAAGTATTTTATTGATCAGAAGCGGGGGCCTTCTCGGAGCATATTTCCTTTATGATACTTGGGGTTTGGGAACAAATGGATTTTTCTTTATGCTCATAGTTGATTTCTTTGGATAGACGATTCTCATCATTTCCAGGATCCTTGGCATGACTCTCATTTTCATCCTATGCAATGATCTTAGCACCTAGTTCCTCACCATCTCCCTCATCACAGCTACTGACTTTCTCATCAACATCGGTGAAATCCACGCACGAAAGATCATAGTTAGGGTGAAATTTAAGGATCTCTTCTCTTGCCACCTATACCCCCTCCAATAACTTCTTCTACAACAGTCTCTCGTATTGTCAACTAGGAGTAACGATTTCGAGTGCCTCTTTAACAGAAGGTTCTTTTCTCATAGCCTCGCCTCCTCTAAATCAACAACATGGCTTTGTAACCCAACGTTGTTGGTCTTTAGTTCCTTAATCTACATCTGGAGCTTATCTTCCTTATCACTCAATGAACTAAGTGTCTAACCTAAACCCCAATACTCTTCTTTCTTCTTCTATAGCTCCTCTTTTAAGCCCTCACCTTCCTTGTATTACTCCTCAACCTTAGCCTTAAAGCTTAAGACTTCATCGCAGCTAATGAGTGTGCCAACTTCTCGACATCAAGTTCTTCTTAATACTTTTTGGCCTCCATCTCAGCCTTTATTCTTACATTCTCTAAAGCAGCACTTTAGGCTTTTGAGGAGTTGTACACATCCTCAACTTTCTACAATAAGTTGATATAGAATAATGAATATTCCAAATGACCTAGCAAAATACATGAAGAGTATTATTGTTATTACCTTTTTCATCTCTTTTTCGGCCTCATCTAAAGCTATTAGAACGTAGCTTCTTAACTAAAAACAAACAAAAGAATTAGCAACCAAACGAATCCAATAGTTGAAAGGATGCAATAGGTACTTACATCATACAACTTAGCCTTGATATGAGCCTTATTACAACTACCGACCCTATTGACGTCTTTCTTCACAATCTCTTTGTCCTTAGGAAGAATAATACCTTCCATCAAGGCCAAAGATTTTGTCTTATTACCTAAGGCTAAGTTGGTATGTAAAACATTGTAGCTCCTACATAGGACAACGTATTCGCTAACATCCATGTTGGGGATGAATTAGACACTATTAATGTTAAGAGCTTTGTTGTGCATGGCTTCCTTTGTCCTCTCATCCAACTCTTTAGACCTCTTGGCAAGGGGTTGGCTGATAAGTTCCTTCCTACTTCTCTTATTAGTATTCGACATAAACTCCATCATGATTAATGACCCCTTGGTGGCAGTGGTGGTTTCAACCTCATTGTATGGTTAGTTTGCTTAGCGACCCTTTCTCAACTCTACAACAGATGGAACATTCTCAACTAGAGGTGCTTCAGTTTGTGCAACCTCGGCTAACCTAGACTTCTTGCTCCCTTTTCACTTCTCAATCGGTTGAGAGGTCTTTTTTAGGCTGCCGCTTGCTTCATTGTAGCATCCTTTGTTACTTTCTTGACAACAACTAGTTGAGTGGTAGTAACAATGGTGGTCGCGCGCTTATCAGCCTTTGACATTTTAGCCTTGGCTTAGGCCAATAACTTTGTAAGATTCACTTCACCAACGCCTATGTCTACAATATAAAGGAAACATATTAATATTAATGTGAGAAATAACAAATCACTTACATCTTCCATGTTGAGCAAGGCTCAAAGGCAACAATCCCCCCCCCCCCCCCCTAAGTCCTGAAAACGACTTTTCTCTTGTAGCTATACTTGGCATAACGGTTACTCATTAGCGTACCTTCCTTCTTGGAAAAAGATTAGCTCTCCACTCTCATAGCACCTTATTATTCTCTTAGTGTCCTAGAAGAACATTTTTTTCCTTCTCCTTTCTTGAATCTTCTTTGCCACAACAACATCATTCGATATCAACTCTATGTCCTTGGTGCGGATTGGTTCGGTACATTGAGTCCAGAAATTTAAATCTTCATCTGAAATGATAGATATGAATTTGTCGTGCCACTTATGGATCTTGGACTCCAATGCATCCATGAACTTCTACCCATGCTTTACAGCAGCAAAATATCAGCTCTTGGGTTGCCTCTTGATCGTAAAGAAGTATGAAAACAATTGAGGCATAGCCCTGACTTTAACCTCTTCACAAATTATTTTGAGAGCCGCTAAAAGCTGATATGTATTTGTTGAAAACATACTTGGCGTAACTTAAAAATAATTGAAGAATTGCTTGATAAATGTTGAGAAAGGGAAAAGCAATCCAAAATGCTCCCTTGGAAAACACACTCTTTCCTCTTCTCTCAGCCTTCTAAGATTCCATGCCCCTAGAAGGTCTTGCCAATACTTTTTATATTTCGAAACAAGAACCCTATCGACTGCATTAACTGCTCCATCTAGCGAATAACAGAAGTAGACTATATTATTATACAAATACCTAACCATAAATCATCCCTCCCTATCATTTGGGTAGGTGTCTGCTGCGAAGGAATTGATTTGGGAGAGTTTGGCTCACTGCTCCACTATACTATTAGCCGAACTACGTAAGGGACATGCAATCTTGTTCCTTTTTTAAGGTTGGGGTGGGGGGGAAATGGCCTTAGTCTCCATTGCTTCGGAATCTAAAAGGATAAGTCAACAAATTACATTACAAACCATACTTGATTGATTATAAATTCACAAAGTTTGAAAAGTTTAAAGTTGAAGATGAAATGTCAAAGGCAAGTGAAAGTGAATATGATTGTAAACTCTGATTTCACTATCCAAAAACTCTTAAAGAATTTGTTAGAAATGATGTGCTGTTTAAAAGATGGCATGGATTACTAACGCGTGTTTTTAAGCAAAAATGTAATGGTTTTGAAGCCTTTAACAGTTATTATGCCTGTGGCATAATGATGACTAAGGTGGTAGATATCATACCTTCTACTTTTTGGTCTATTAACAAGCAGGAAAATGAAAATTGTGACTTTTCAATGAGGATGCAATCTATCTTCCTTCCTACCCCACTTAACATCTAAGGAATTGTTCCCCACTTGACCTCTAGTGTATTAAATATTACTCCCTTTGTCGAATCCTCAAAAGCTGGAGTTGGGGGGCAAATGTTGATAGTCAGTTTTCATTCACTTGGCTTGTCAAACATTGATAATCAAAGTTTCACTCAGTCATTCATTTGGCTATCGATAGGTTGAATTACCTTCATTATCGGCATCTTGTCGAGTAACATAGATCCGTTCCTAATTTGAATTCAAGGGAAGTGGCACGAATAGTTATCATTGGTACGGTTATATTACATAACTACTTGCCTTCCCTACATTTTAAGAAATATGTCTAATCAAGAGGCTTCCATATGTCCTAATAGTTATTCTAATAACTACTACTTCAAACACGACATTCAGCTATAAATATGGGAAAGAAACACTGTAAGAGCATTTGATAAATCTTGACTACTCTTAACTTTCCCCATTCACATTTACTAACTTAGGTATTGAAGTGGCTACACTAGATTGACCCCGGTTTCAAGAGTTTTTTCTTTCTTTGTAGGATAATTCCAATTACCAAAATCCACCAATAACACCATGTAGACTAGAATACTAGTTATGGGCTAAATATGATATTTAAGATACCCGAATATAGTGTGATTAATCTCACATTATGGTATGGAACGAGTTCTTAGGGCTTACGTATAACATCAGTAATCGAAAATGCATTTAGAAACCGATTCAAAAACTAGCTTAGTATAGATCAATAATAAGTAATACATATATATTTAGAAAATTAAGTTAAATCATAATTTAAAGATTGTATATGATTAGGATAAAAATACTAAAAGAATATTTATATTATAGGAGAGGTGAAGACAAGTTGACTTGCAGCAAGTGTAGTGAGCGAATTGAGGATTTCAAGTAAGTTAGATTCAATACATCATTGTATTTTAGAGTATTTTATTAAAGTATTCAGAGACTTAGGATTGTCTGTGATTATACTTATATGTAGTTATATGTACATGTGCTTGTATGTCTTTAATTACTTGCTGAAAATTGATGTTGTGTTTTGGTGATTTATTGTGAATTGAGTGGTGTGAGATTGTTTAGTCACCTTAAACCAAACTTAATTATAAGTGACCTAAATACCACAATTATACATGCATCGTAACCTTTGAGGGGATTGTGAAGATTCTCCAACCAAATATTGATACCTGGGAAAAAAATAACGCTAGATAGCATAACAGTTTTTTCTTTATCCTTAGCAAAACTTTGCGATAAGAGAAGAGGTTGTGGAAAGGATGAGGGCAATGGTTCAAAGGATAATCATGGGGGAAATAGTGTCCCCATTGTACAAACCTGGGTTTGGTTATGATTTGTTGTATAAATATTGAAACTCCTCAACTCAGATTAAAGCAGATGAAATTACTCTAATTTCATAACAGATCGGACCACGTTGTATGATGGCATTTGCATGATTGCATTGCATTTAATTAATTTTTTAAAAACCTTGTTTTTGTTTGTTATGCAATTTTTAGTCTCCATGTTGACTTACTAAGTTGTTGGTTGCTTATAACCTAATAGATTTTTTTGCAAGTTTTGATTAAGATGTCGTAATATAACTATCTTGAGCTTAGTTTCTTTTTGAAGTGTCTTGAGGGAGTAAGAATGAACAAGCTAAACAATCAACTCCTTTAGTGTTTTATTATTAATTCTTTAGTTTATGTATTTCTCTTATAATACTTTACTTATCAAACTATTATGGCATGTAAATATTTCTTAAGATCAAAGATAGTAAAAAGTATCTTTATATAATTATGACTTAAAGTTTTTGGTTATGTTTATGAATTTTATCAATAATTATGAATAAGTTATTTACTTTAAAGTGAGGAGTTGTGGATGCCTTTTGTAAATCGTATCTATGATAGGTACTACGAATCGGTTACTATTATAGGTTGGTTTATATGATAGGACTATTACAACTTCTCTACTTTAGGACGTAACATTATCAACCATGTGAAGCTTTAGATTCCGAGCTTTAATGGTTTTAAGAATGTAAATGACTATTTGGATTGGGAAGAGAAGGATAAACGTGTTTTTTATTATTACTAGTATGGGAACCATGAGAAAGTGAGAACTGCTATTGTAAAGTTCTCAGGATATGTCGTGATGTGGTGGAAGAACTTCTAAATCATAAGAAGACAAGAAGGATACAGACAGGTAAATACTTGACTTGAGATGAAGAGGATCCTTAGGAACATATTCATACCGGATACTTATTTGCAAGATACTTTTTCTTGGCTTCAATAACTAAGACAAGGAGGCCGAACTATTGATAAATATGTCTAAAAATTCCCAATACTCATGTTTTGCTATGAAGTGGATGAACCATTAACTCGAACTATATCTAAATTTTTCACTAGATTGAGAGGTGACATCTGAGATGTCGCATAGCTTTAGTAGTTTATTACATTGGATGAGACTATAAGAATAGCCCAACGAGTAGAAAGGCAGAGGAGGAATAGGCTAAGTTGGCCTCTAATGAGCCGGCCTGTGCAATGAAGCTGACCCACTCAGGGTAGTTTCTAAGCTCATCATAGGACTGAGTTGACTAAAAGGATAGATGTTTGAGGTGAACAAAAGGGCTAACTAACTGATAGTGAAGTGCCATCGAGAACTTATGAGAATGGATAAGGGTCTAAGAGGAAGACGAGTTAGATCAAATGATTTAAATGCCAAGGGTTTAGGTACATGTTTGCTTAGTGTCTGAACTGAAGAACTGTGATTATCAAAGGAAATGTACTAAATCTTGAAGTGGATGGTATTGATGAGGAGCCTAATGAAGAGGTTGCTCTTGAAGAGAATACCACCCAAGAAGGAGAGCTTATTGAAGAGGAGGTGTTTGCTAAAGATCTAAATAAACTAACCTTACTGATCTAGATAAACTAACCTTACTTGTCCAGTGTGTGACGAGCATGGAACCCTTTATTAAGGAGGAGTAGAGAGAGAATTTATTCTATATAACTTATAAGGTGAACAAGTAAGTTTGCAAGCTTATACTGGATAGTGGGAGCTACACCAATGTAGCATCTATTAACTTGGTTAAGAAACTTAAGTTGCTAACTATCTTACACCTGAAGCCATATAAGCTACATTAGCTAAATGAGAGGGGAGCATTACATGTCACACGACAATTGTTGCTACCGATCTCAATTAAAAACTATTCTTATAAAATTCTTAATGATGTATTGCCCATGTGTGCATCTAATGTTCTACTAAGCAAACTTTAGCTTTTTGATAGGAGAGTTATACATGACGGGTTTAGGAACAACTATGTGTTTAAGAAAGATGGACGGTAGATCACTTTGAACCCTATGATGTTAAGTCAAGTTAGCAAGTTACAAGCTAAACTTGCTCGAGGATCCAAGAAGACCTTACTTCTAAGTAGAGTCGAGCTACAAGAGGCTATTAAGGTTGACATGCTAACTTTTATGTTAGTTAGGCGACTACTAGAGTTGAAGGAACAGATTGAGCTATCCCTTGAGGTGGAGCTATTGGATGAATATGTCGACTTGTTTCTTAAACAATTGCCTAAGGGATTACCCCTTTCTAAGGCATAAAGCATTACATTGACTTGATACCCGGCACTGGCCTATCAAATAGACTAGCTTATAGAATGAATCTTGAGCAAACTGCAAGGCTTTAAATACAAGTCAACAAGTTTTTAGAGAATGGATATACAAGAGAGAGTCGCAGCCCCTATGTTGTGCTAGCTTACTTATGCCAAAGAAGGATGGTACTTGGTATATGTGTGTGGATAATAGAGCTATTAACAAGATTATGATTAAATATAGATACCCCATCCTGTGGCTAGATGACATGTTAGACGAATTAAGTGGCGCCAAATTGTTCAGTAAGATTGATATGAAGTTTGGCTACCATTAGATTCAAATGAGATCAGGAGATGAATGGAAGACTACATTCAAAACTTGTTACGGACTCCATGAGTAGATAGTAATGCCCTTTAGCCTATCAAATGCCTTAAGCACTTTCATGAGATTGATGAACCATGTGTTGAGAAACTTGATCAAGAAGTATGTCGTAGTGTACTTTGACGACATCCTCGTATATATTATCGACTTGCCAAGTCACTCTAACCATCTCCCTATCGTGCTTGATGTCCTCGGAGCCAAGAGGTTACTTAGCAATTTAAAGAAGTGTTATTTTTTTCCTAAAAAGAGGTATTTCTAGGTTATGTAGTTGGTAGAGGTGGCTTACGAGTTGATGATGAGAAGATTCTAGCTATTGTTGAGTGGTCGACTCCAAACACTTGTGTTGGGGTGAGACGTTTCTATGGACTAGCATCCTTCTATCGAAGATTCATAAAAAACTTTAGTACCATTGTCACACCCTTTACTGAGTTGATGAAGAAGAATATTGAGTTCAGGTGAGGAGAAAGAGAGGAGAGAAGTTTTATTGAAATAAAGACAAGATTAACTTCTGCACCAGTATAAGCTTTGCCCAATTTCAAAAGGATTTTTTACCTTAAATGTGACCATCGAGTGTTAAGATTGGCATTGTCTTGATGCAATAAGGTGGACCAATTGCTTACCATAGCAAGAAGCTAAGAGGACCTTAACTGAACTACTCAGTAAATGATAAAGAACTCTTAACCCTTATTAGAGTGCTCCAAGTGTAGTAGCATTATCTATTGGCAAGAAAGTTTTTCATTTATATGGATCATGAATCTTTACGGTAACTCAAAAGTCAGACTAAGCTATCAAAGTGGCAAACGCGATGGGTTCATTTCTTAAAAGGATTCAACTTTGTGATTAAGTACAAGCAAGGCAAGAATAATATAGTTATCAATGCTCTCTCAAGAAGATATGTTCTCCTTATTGAATTGTAGACTAGACTGCTAGGGTTTGCAATTATTAAAGAGCGATATCCTCTGGACCCCAATTTTGATCCCATATTTGGACGATGTGCCAATGAAAGAATAGTGGATAAGTATCATATAGAGGATGGCTATCTATTCCGATGTGGCAAATTATGCATATCGACCTATTTAATTAGAGAGTTGTTAGTAAGAGAAGCCCACAACGGAGGACTCTTTGGCCATTTTGGAGAGAGAAGAACGTGTGAGTTGTTAAGTGGATGGTTCTATTGGCCGAAGATGAGACGAGACATACATTAAGTTATTGAGAGCTGTATTACTTATAAGAGGGCCAAATGTCAAGCCGAACAAGGGAAAGTAATGCCTTTACCTATCCTAACCCAACCTTAGACTGAGTTGAGCATAGACTTCATTCTCGGATTACCAAGAATTGCCTATGGCAAAGATTCTATGATGATCGTTCTGGATAGATTTAGTAAGATGGCACACTTTGTGCCCTGCACTAAAACTAACGATATTTCAACTATTGTTTCTCTCTTTTTGTAGGAAATTGTTTGGCTATACTACATATCGAGAAGTGTGTTTTTGAACAAGGATCCAAAGTTTTTGAGCCATTTTTAGAGGACTCTTTGGTGTCATATGGGTACTAAACTATTATTTAGCGCTTTTTGTCACTTTTAGACCGATGGCTAAATAGAGGTAGTTAATCATACTTTAAGATCACTACTCCGAGTAACAGTAGGGAAGAATTTGGTCAATTGTGATATCTATTTGCCTATGGTAGAATTCACTTACGATTGTATTATATACGACACCACCAAGCAAATACCCTTTGAAGTTGTCTATAGCTTTAATATAGAACTACCCCTTAACCATACCCTTGTGCCTATGTCTAAACAAGAAGACCTTGAAGCAAGAGCTCAAGTATAGTCTCTGCAACAGATCTATGAGAAAGTTACTCGGCAAATTGACTAAGCTACCAAGAAAATGCGAGAAAGGAGTAAAGGAAGGAAGTCAACATAATTTCAACTTAGTGATTTGGTGTGGCTATACTCGAGCAAGGAGAGGTTCCCAAACAAGAGAAATAATAAGTTATCTACCCGAGCTGAAGGTCCTTTTAGAATACTCTAAAAGATCAATGACAATGACTATTGATTAGGATTACTCAAGGACTATGGAGTATCTAATAGCTTCAACATTGCTGACTTTAGCCCTTACTGACTTAATGAAGAATTGAGCCAAGACTAGCTGGATTTGATCCAAAATCTAAATCAACTTAGAGGGAACGATAGGAATCAAGTTACCGGACCTTTAACCCGAACCTAAGCAAAGGGACTTAAAGTACTAGTGAAGTGGATTCTACTATTCTAGCTATCTTCTGCCGAGGCCAAACTGATATTTATTGTCAACTAACTCCTTATGCCCAGCCGAATAACTACATATCTATCAATAGTCGAATATTGACCCAGTGTATTCTCCACTAATAGTTTGACCACTCTTACATCTGCATGGCCATAACCGTATTAACCCTCCCTCCCCCCTAGGTACAGAAGTATTAGTATTAAGAACCTCCAATGTGCATTTGCGTCTACATCTTCTTAAGAGGTCCCCGAGGTTTGCTTGGTACCCATGCTTAGTACCCTTGTTTAACACCTCTACTTGTAAAATGCCTAGCCTGGTCGTACAACTTGTTATTTCAACCAAATGCACCTTTAGTCACTTAATGCCATGTGTCTAATCCCCCGAGTGAAAGGATTTATTACGCGAATCATTGATTTCCTTACATTTTTATTTATACCCTTTTGTTATTTCTTGTACATTACTTTTTTAGGACATCTCCTTTTTTGTCTATTTCATTTTAGGTAGGTTGTCTTAATATTTCAGGTATAAATACCTCATTGTAATGTAGGCAAATCATCATACTAGAGAATATTGAACATACTTCTTTTCATAAACATTGTTTATGGCTTGTTTGCTTATTTTACTCTTGTCATAACCTTTAAGCAAGGATAAGTAGCGAGTGCCCTCATTGAGTCAGCTCATGAATCATATCGAGTTGAGCTATGAGTCCTTGGAAGTTCCCTAATATGTCATATCCTTGGAACTATTTGAAGTTCTGCTTATTTTTCTTTCCATGTCTTTTGTGTAATTCCCATCTCTTTCTTCAAGCTTTCTGTAAGCTTAGACCCACCTCAATACCGTTGCCCTTGTTAGCTTTTAATGTGGCATATCACTCTTTTATAAGCAACTTACACTAGTTTTAGGTTCTTCTCTCCAATGAATTTCTTCACAGCATCTTCCATGTTTGTAACTAATGGTAAGTGGTTGACATTTAGGTGATTTCTCTCTCTATCTACAGTTATGATAATTAAAGGACATGAACCTTTGCTCTAGTAACTTAGGATTGAAGTTCATGAGAGAGAGTGATGATGGATTTTTTTTTCCCTTTCCCTTTCAATTGATAAAAGTTGAAGCTTGTGAGAAGGATAGAGGAAAGGATATGACGTAAACAAATTAAGTTTTTTTTTTTTGAATCATTGTTTGATGTTTAATTTCAAGGGTAAAATTTGTAATATGTTATTTTTTATGGGGACATTTTTTAGGAGAAACAAAAAGAACGAAGTGTTGAATTGCTATTCATGGCTTTCATTAATGAATCCTAATTTGGCATTCTTTGTAATAAGGATTTGTGGTGGAATGGTTATTACAAAGTCAAAACATAAGTGAACATTTTAATGGACATTTCAAAAGGAATAAAGTAAGTATTACAGTCAAGTGAACAAGCAATAAAGATCTAAGTGATTAATGGGCCTTATCCATATGTCATCAAATGACATAGGATAAATTAAATTATCTTCCTTGTGATATTTCTTCACTTTTGAGACAATTCAAGAAAGAAATTGAAGCCTTCTCTTAAATATGCGTCCTAATTTCATCTCCACATCTCTCTATTCTCTCATATAGGTCTGGTAGTCAATAAATAATGCTAAGGGTCTTGTCGATGGATTCTTTTATAGGGCTTTATGGGTCCCATCCCCTTAAACTTGAGAAAAGTTAACTTTTAGTATTTTAAAAAAGATAAAATATATATCTTAAAAATATATTTTAAAGAGTAAAATATAGTATGAAATTAGGTATAATTTAGTGGTTAAGCATATAATTTTACAAACATGAGGTCTTAAATTCAAATCTCATGTTTGTTATTTTAGTTTTCTTATATACATTTATTACATCATTTTACATTTTTTATATATATTTATTGCTTAAAAGATATTTATCTTTTTACATTTGTTAAATTCTTATAAAAACTTTTATTAGTAATACACCATAAATAATAATTATATAGTTCATATTATAAATATTCTAATCTTATCATATAAACTATTGATAAATTATACCAATTATATGATTTGGTATAGTTTATTTGTTTAATTAATGTTATGAAAATGGATGTGAATTATTGAATAATTGATTGGGTAATATCTTATATTCAAAATGATATTCTTTTTTTTTCTTTAACGTTACTAATGAGATAATTAGACAAAGTTATTATGAAAAAAAGATAATATAATATTTATATTGATTCCAATTTACTTTTTTTTGCTGTACTAGTAACTTCTTACTCAAATTTTTTTTTTATATATTTTTGGTAAAAACAAAACTTACATAAATTTCTATATATTAATGTAATTTTTTATATATTAATAGTTAAATTTTATTTAGTATGTATACATAATAAAAAGTTTAAAATATATATATTTTTTTTAACTTCTTATGAAGAATATAATCGCCCCTGATCATTTTTAAAAAGTATTTTTCCATCCAATTAAGTTTTATGAATTATTGCAAATTAAATGATTAATAAGATCCTTTAACATATATAAGATGCAATATAATTACAATAATAACCAGATATTTTCTTATCGATAACTTTAATATAAACTTAATTAAGATAAGTCCAACCCCTCAAGTTATATTATCCTAAGTCCATCCCTGGTTGAAAGCTTATATTTTACATCTAGAAGTACCAATGAGTTTACATCTACCTTTTATACAAGATGGTACAAAATAAATCTAGTCCCATTACTGTGATTTCATGTGCCAAATTATATACATAAATTCCATTGACAAGTGTTGTAGAGAAGTTTCCTATATATGTTTAACTTTAGCCTATAAATTGTGTTTTCTTTTTATTTCTTTTTTTTTTTAAATAAGGAATTGGTTTAGTTAGCCCTTCTCAAAACAAATCATAAATTGATATAGTTAATCCAAATTGAACTACGAATAGACTGAATTAGAAAATATTAAACTTTTGATACGATTTGATTCGTGGTTCAACTGTTGTCATTGTTTTTTTTTGTTTGTTTTTTTTTTTGCTTACTCTAATAATAATCCTAAACTTGACTTTGGATCCCTAAGGATTCCTTATTGTAGGTTAAACTTCAAAATGTTGCTTAAACTTCATTATAACTCGTAAATAGGGGATAAAGAAAAGAGAAACAAACCATTCAAAATTGTAGGGAATTTTGGTACAAAATCCAACTTTTTATATATTGCTTAGCTTGAATATATGTTGAGGAGATATTTGTTTTGCATCCCTAGGTCATAGGTGCAAAAGTTAGGTGCGCTACATCGTGTGAAGTGGACTTCAAAGCGTTAAACCATGAACTATAAGTGTCAAGCTAGGTTATATCATGTACCTTAAGATAATAGATTCATTAGGCATAATACGGTATGTATTCACCCATGTGGTGTATAATTTTTAATGGGATTCTAACACATATTATTTATGATTTGACGGTATATCCATGTGTCAGAATCCAATTAGAAGTGGCATCCCACATGATTGTGAACGTGGCGTATCATACCTAATGAATCTTTTCTTGTATCTTATGGAAGAAAACTGTAATACATCACCTTTTAAACTAAAGAGCCGTCTCTTAAAGTTTAGCTTATACGTATTTATTGTTTCAAACAAACTTAATACATTTTTGTTTTTCATTTATATGCTTGGATATAAGGAAGGCCATCCCTTCAACTTTAAGGTAGCATACCAACAACACTTCTTACATACCAAAAAGGCCAAATCTCAAATGAAGGTGAGTTAAGCATAAGAAAGTGACTCCATATAATTTCAATATGTTTAAAATTGTCCTGTACTACGTAATATAAAAGTATAGGTACCTTTGTTAGAAAATTATAACATATGTAGACATAAATTCAGATCAAGATTTAATGTAGATATGAGATTATGATATGTTCATCATAAAATAAGAGTATAATTTGTGTACCTAGAATTAGAGAGAGGTATATCTTGTAGCAGTATTTTTCTATATAGAATTGTAAAGAGTACAAGAGAAGACTACTCTCTTCCTAACAGGATTTAGGGTTAGGTTAAAACTATTTAAGGGGAAAATAGTTTTTATATCTTTGTTAGGTGAGAGCATGGACCCCTTATTAGGTAACAAAGTAAGTAGCTCTACTCATTATAGGCTATTTACATTGAAAGCTTAATTACAATGTTTATATTAGTCAAAGTGCTATAATTAAATAATATTTTTATAATTGATTTATTAATAATTTAAAATGATATATTCTAAATAATTGATTAATACTAATCCAAAAAATCAAATAATCTAATGTTCTCCTACTTAGATAGCATTAGTCAATTATAAGAAATATATGAATTATTAGGATGAGAATATCAATTATGTTCAAAGCACATATCAACCAATAATTTAGAAATATGGAGCTTAACATTGTAGTTATGATATCCGATAAGGATATATATTTCACACATGTAAATATGTTTATATTTCACACACAAGAATAATGGATTGGAGATATACAATTAAATAATACAAATGTGTCATCTCAAAGAATGGTCTAAACATTTCAATAATGCTATAAGAGATATAATAATAAAAGTGAAGTTATCTCATACATATCTCATAGTAATAAATAAATATAAAATATAAGACTCACATTAACCTAAGATTTCAAAAGACTTAACTAAACCATAAACCATACTAAGATATATAGTTCCAAAAAACTCTAAGTTAAGCCTTTAGTTGGTGGATTTGCTACCATATTCTTTGTAACAAGTTGCTCTATCTGAATCTAAAACTCTAGAATTTTCTCTTTAACAAATAGATATTGTTTTATATCAAAATACTTTGAGTGAAAATAGCTTCTATTGTTTTGAAAGAAATGCACAATAGAAGTATTGTAGCAATATATCACAAGTGGCCTAAATGTATTTTTAATAATGTGAAAGTTAGAAGACCACATGGCTTGATGAGTCGCATTATAACAAGCAACATACTCTACATTCATGGTAGAAGTAGCTATAAGTATCTATCTAATAGTTCTCTACAAAATAACTTCTTTTTTCTGCTATTATTAAAATAAAGCTAAAAGTAGAATTTTGGTCGTTAAGGTAACAAACAAAATTAGAATTAGAATAGCATATGACCTAAAGTTAATCAGACTTCTTATAGGTTAACATATAATTCTTAGTATCTTGCAAATATCTCATGACCTTTTTATGGCTTTCTAATGACCTATACATTGGTTTCTCAAGTATACCCCTAAAGTATTAATAACAAAAGTGATGTTGGGATAAGTATAAACTTGAGATACATGAAATTGCCAATAGCAGATGCATATGGGTCATTTTTCCTTTTTTTTTTCTTAATTTCAAAGACATTGAAATTTAGAGAGCACATTACTCTTTTGAATATATACAGCACGTGGGAGCAAGAATACATGTTAAACTAATTAAGGACCTTTTCAATATATCTTCTTCAAAACTTCTTCAAGACAAGCCAAGAACGGCACATGACCTATCTAAGGTCCTTCATGTCAAAGTAGTTATTCAACATTTGCATTCACTTTGTTAAAAGTTTAACACTACTAATAACAAGAAATATGTCATCAACATATAAAACAAGAATTCTAAAATTACTCCCATTATTCTTTAGTTCTCAAAGTTGGTCCCATTCGAGGTTTAAACAAAAGTTAGTTACATAAATAAAAAGGATGGAATCAACTTAACAAAGGAAGCATTTAATATGTAGATTGATATGGTGCAATTAGAGAAATAAAAGATTCCATATGCATTGCCAAACATGCTCTTAATACATATAGGTCCCAAAAGTAACCAAGAGTAGGTGGAGGGGAGGGGGTAAATTGGTTACTTAAAAATATTTAATCTTTTTGCAAAATGTTATTAAAATCTCCCCTTATTGATTACTTTGTTATTAGCATGAAACAATATATGAAAATAAGCAAAATATGAAATTAAAGAGACTAGGGATGAGAAGATCAGGTGTAAGAATTATATTACTTTAGCCTTCTACTTACTACACTTTTCTAGTTCCACTGTCGGGGACTTGGTATTCAACACTGATATCATTCCACTATCTACTTTAAGAGATCAATAATAAATCAAAGATATTATAGTTACTAATTCCTATGCTCTAACTCCCTTAGCCTAACCTTTGGCTAAACTTGGATCTACAAAGATACAAATATGTAATCCTCTCTTCTAACACAACTCATAACTCTCAAAATAATGAAAATAATGTTTGAGGAAGAAATACAAATTATCTTCTCAATTTAAGCATAGAATAGTAATGAAAATTTAAAAAAAAAAAAGATCGTATAGGAAAATCATTAGAATTTGCTTCTAATTTTGTTGGAAGAATATAGTTAATTGCAAAATTTTTTAGAGCTAAAGTGTGTCGATGTTATTTATCTTTTTTAATTTATATCTCTCCTTACAATGGTTGAAAGATAGCTTTTTTTTTTGTCTTTAAATGAGTCTCCATTTGAAAAATCCATTGTAGATAATCTTCCATAAAAATCTACAAAAAATCTTCTAAATTCGACTGACTTGATTTTCAAATTTGAATTGATCTAAATATTGTTGATTATGAGAAGAAATCCTGATATGTTGTAGCGCTTGACCTTGATTTTCATAGTAGATATAATCCAACGTATACACATATCCTTGTTATGTTGTCACAAATTGTATTTCCATAATAATTTCCTTAATACCCATAGAAAGAAAAACTTGTTTTAGTTTTCTCATTAAAAAAAATAACTCCTGTGGATATAAATCCAACCTAATGGAATGCATGGAATGTATTTCCTTAATATATTCGATATATGGAGCTAGGCCTTCATTAAATCACTTATCTAACTAAATCCACAAATAAAATAAATTATCCAACTTTACTATCCTTTAACAAATAAATTGTCCAACTTTAACATCATCAAATATATTTAATTTTAATTCTGGAATAACCTGCACACTTGCTAAACATATTAGTATTACATGTTTTGTTATTATTGAAACTTGTTAGGAGACTTCAACATTCTCCCTCATTTTGATAATAGCAAAACCCCTTTCAAAAAAATATAGAAGTGAAAAAAAAATATGTTTAACATAACAATCTTAAGAACATATTCAAAAATCAATACAACACTTCTTTTTCCCTTTTCTTTTTTTAATAACATCAACATTCTCTCCCCCTTTTTGCTATCATCAAATGTGTAATTGAAATTGCTAACAAGAACAACAAGTGTACAAGTCAATTTTAGAATGAAATCGGTTCAAGAAAGAAAATTAAGTTTGGAATTATGCTAGTAAGAAATTATGTTAGAATGTAAATCAACAAAAAGAAGAAGAAGAATTATATTAACAATGTATAGATTTAAGGTCAAAAGTTGTTACCAAGCTAATTTTTGAATAATCTAAATAAGTTAAGTTTGACAAATATTGTGGAAGGCTTAGCTACACATTATTGGGCATATTTAGAAAATGCGCTCAATTCCATTCCACTAAAGTTGGATTTAATCCATAGGGATTTTAAGAATTTTACGTTTGGTTGAATATTACTAAGAGGATCATAGCAATCAGATTAATGAAAAAGCGTTAAACATTTATGAATATTATCTAAGCTAATATCAAGACAAAGTTAAGAGTGATGATACGAATATAGTACCAAGTTCACGTTTTTTTCTTCGAAGCTCAAAAAGATCAAGCAAAAATTCGTTGACATGTGAATTTGTTAACATGGAAGTTTAAAGATTCTATTTATCTTTGAAAGTGAGTAGTTTTAGGGAATTAAATTCAAATAGAGGAATAAAGTATTTCTATTTTTCGAAAGAGGATAAGTTATAACTTCCAGATAAGGTTCATCAATTCAAGATTTTGTAAAAATATGAATCAAACTCCAAATAAGGTTAGGAAATTCCAAGATATTTTATTGGAGGTAAGTCTTAACTGTCGAGATACGTTTTTCATTTCAAATGTTCAAAATAGATCCATTTAAAGAAGAGGATGAGGTCTGTTATGATCAGGTGCTAGACTATTCTAGAAGAGTAAGCTTCAAATACTAAGATTTGATCATATCTCTTCATGATTATCCAAATGATTCAAAAGAGGGCTTCAAATTTTTTCAAAATAAAACAATATTCAAGAGGTTCCAAAACACATCCTTACGAACTACAACAGTCAGATAATTTAGAAGCATAAGAAAATATAGGAGGAACAATAGGCTTTGAAATTTTCAAAAATTTAAGATTTCTTCATATTTTCATGAGATCTTTCTTCAACAACAAAACCAATTACATTTGAATCAAGTTTCTTCGAAGAAAAATCTATAACTAGCCATTTCTAGCTGTTACATGCAAGATTATTTAATTTAAGTCAAAATTGCACAAGATATAGAACATAATACTTAAGATCAAAAATAAATTTTAAAAACTCTCTTTACGAATTGCTAGAAACTGAGTCAAAAACTTAGTAAAAAACTAAGCGAAAAATAGATTTTTCATTTCATTGTTCTTGTTTTTGTGCGAATATTGTAAAGATATTTTTTATTATATTATCTCATATTCTTGTAAACATTATTGATATTATAATTGGGTGAGTATAAGGTTAGGGTGTTCTCTATAAGTCTATGTTTAGCTTAGGTGAAAGCTAGTGAGATAAGATAAAGAAGCGAGTAGATATCATTATAATCTCAATTTATTTTGTTTAGTGAAAGATTTAGATTAGTATAATAGTATCAATGAGAAAGATTAGGTTCCTAATAGTAGAGCTAGAAGAAAATTATAGGTAAAAGGCCGAAATTGTATTGCTTCACAAGGGGGCCAGATGGTTTTTCCTAAAATCTCCATATCATGTATATACCCATGAGATAAAGACTGCCTTGTAAGTCAAAGGTTGCAAAATTCTAACTAGTAAGTTTCTAAGGGTGCTTATTCATTTTACTTACATTTACTTATTTATATAAGTAACTTGGGTAACCCAATAATCTACAATCCACCAAGATCATAGAGAGTTGGAATCACCTACCAAATAATAAGACATGATAATTAAACTTCTACGACATCAAGAGTTACTAAATATTATAAAGATCTAGCTTAACTAATTTAGTCTACTAAAGTAATCTTATTTGTCTATTCTAGTTGCTTAATGAATACTCTACACTTTGATCTTAGCCTATTCCCAACTTTTGGTTACTTATAAAAAGGAAGTTTTCGGGGGTGAGCATACCACAACTCAGTGAGTTTGTCTCTGGTACTTAAGCAAGTTATCAAGTGTTATCAACAAACATGCAATTTAACTACATATAAAATGAACGCATATGCAGTGAATGCAAGCAACACATCCATGGGGCTCTAAGACCATGGAAGGTATAGATTTGCGTCATTTACACATCGATTATCCCATGTACTTAATGCTATTAAGCACCTTACCTTACTTACATAAGGCTATTTGTAGGTATCATCCCAACAGACGGAATTCTATTATTACCCTAATCGAGAATCCTATACCAATCAATTAGGTGGACCCCATCTAAGGCTATCCACTAGCAACAATCAATACAATGTCCCATGAGCTCACTATCAACAAATCCATACAATGCCCTATGGGTTAAATTATGTGAGTCCTAACTTGAGCTACTTGTTATCAATCAACTGAAGATGGTCTACTAACTTTGCCTTAATAAGTAAAATGCCACAGGAAACTACTATGAGTTGTAAGGCATTTCAAAAATGTATTTTAGTAAATTTTTCAAAAAACTTGGTAAAGCTATAGATATCATAGTTTGCAACTAATGGATCATAGATATGCGATAAGTATATTTGGTTATTTTGGCCAAATATTTAAACTTACCAATTTTAATAAGGTGATCACACAGATGTTAACATACAGAACAACTAGTCACTCAATAGATAACCAAGGGCGAGCAATAGAACATTAAGCAATTATCGAGTAGTTCATCGAAACTCACTCACTTGGCCTACTTACATACTTATGCTAACCTTTAGGGTCTTTGAATCAGAAATTAAGCCACTTAAAACATAATAATAATAATAATAATAATAATAATAATAATAATAATAATAATAATAATAATAATAATAATAATAATAATAATAATAATAATAATAAGTAATTAGAAGAGGGTTTCTTTAAGAACCTAAAAATTTACCTAATTGCTAAAGCTTGCCCTAATCCTTAAGTACAGTTAAAACTTGTTTTTGCTCTAACTTCTTTATTGTAAGCTTTTTTGCGTTCTTAGAGTCGATTTCACACAATTTCAAATGTCCTTTCTTTTGTTGAAGTCCTTTTAAGGTGTTTGGGCTTGTAAGAATTTGGTTGAGGCCTAACAAACTCGTTGGTCAATGGTATTGGTTTGATTACTTTAGGATTTGGGCCTTATACTTGACCATTTGGGCCTTTATTTAGGTATTTTAAGTTTAAGTTTCTAATCAAATTTCATAACTTTTAATTTAGGCCCTAATGTTACTCTTGCGAGCCTAAATGGGCCCCCTTTAGTAGTTTAAGGCCTTAGCCTACTAAAAGGCCTATAAGAAATGGCTTTAATGGGCTTTTGGACTTAATAGACCTTTTATATTTTATTTTGCAAGGCTTTTAATTTATGGTTTAGATCTAGTCACTAAGTTATGGGACTATATTCTTGGTTCTTTTAAGGGTTTTGGAATTATCTTGTATTTTAGGGCCTTAAACCCAACTCCACTTATTATTTTAAGCTTAAGCTCACTAAAGGCCTTAAGATAAGTCCATTTTCTATTAAGATCTAGATTTTTTTTTTCATTTATTAGGTTCTTAATCATATTCTAAGGCTTTAATTACTAACTAAGCTAGTTTAAGCCTAATTTACATTCTAGGACCCTAAACTTGATTCTAACTTATTCCAATAGGCCAAATGTCCTAGGAGGTTCACTAAATAACCCATTTTACTAAGCATTCTATATTTGGTTCACTTCATTAATGGGGTTTATAACACTATCCCTAAGGCCTTAATCACCATCTTAATTAGTTTAGGTCATTAACTTATCATTACCCTACTTAACTTGGTTAATTTCATTCTAAATCATACTTAACACTAAACAAACATGTTATTAAGGTAATAGATCAAAATTTACATATTTGAAACTTTCATGAAAGTGGTAGCCAAGTAGGGTTTTTCTAGGCTTTCCTTTAACTTCTTCCATGTAATACTTATTATAGTGTGTTTCCTTGTTTTAATCACATTTTTACTTGTTTTAAGCTAATCATATCACACAACATGGTGAAAAAAAGATGGATACATATTATGAAGGGGGTGACATGGATGTTACTTAAGGTTTCATGGAGTTTTATCAACATCTTTTTAAGTTATCTACATAAAGTTATCTTCTACACTTGTAGAATGTAAGTAACAAATTAGCTAAGAATGTAAATGAAGGTGTGATTATATGACTCTAAAATGACATGTACAAGATTATAACATGTTTATCTAGTATTTCTAATCCTAAACTCTCAAGATATCATAGGCATAACTCATGTGAACAAGAAAGTTAAGTTAGGTAAGTTTTAACTTAGGCCAACTTGCACAAGTTCTAACTTTTCCACTCAAAAAAGAAGTCGAAAATTACTTCTTTGAGGGAAAATGTTTGTCGACAAGAAACTAGGGTGTGTGTGTGATCTTTTGGTGGTGGTTTCTTGTCATTTTATGGCAAGTGGTGGTGGTAAGACCAAAAGGTGTTGAGGTACGCAAAGGGGTCCAACAGCTTGTTTTGTTTTCTTCCCCTTTTTCTTTGGTTTTTGTTAAGACTTCTTGAAAGTGTTTTCTAAGGGTTTCTATGCATGAAGAACGGTGCCAAATGAGGGTTTTGGAGGGGTAGAATGACAAATATTGAAGGTGGATAAAGGGGGACAAGAGGTGATTATCCTAAGGGTACATGGTGCCCTCTTGGTACTATTGTACTTTATTTGCTTTTTACCAAATGAGAGAGGATTTTGTCTCCTTAAGGAAAAGTGTCCTTTGATTCTCATTAAATCCTTTGTCTTTTGTTCTTAATTGAGTTTGACTTACTACTAATTAAGATGTAATGAGAGGTAATGGATGGATTGAAGGGTAATTAAACTAATTAGTTATAATTGTAATTAATTAAGTAATTTATGCCTAATTAGCATATAATTAGGGTCTTGCAATATTTTAATCATTTTAATTAAGTTCATTGACTTATATTACTTTGTTCGTTATGGTCCTTTATTATTTGGGACTGATTAAGGTTTCAAACCCTATTATAAGGTTGGCAATTTAGGGTTTCCTAGAGATTGAATAAATTATTTGTGATTAGTGAATAGTTTAAGGATATGCTTAGGGTTTATTAGTTGAATTAGGGTTTTAGACTTCCAATTAAGATTTCACTTAGTTTATTGATATTTTCCAATCGTTTTGAGGTTTCTCACGTGTTAAGGTTTCTAAGGTTTTACACATATGATTAAGGTTTTAAGGTTTTACTTTATTTAAGGTTTTTCGACTTATTATTTAAGGTTTATGACTTATGATTTAGGGTTCAATCATTTATTTATGGATTTTATTACTATATTATTATTATTATAACTTGAACGATTCTAGGGATTATTTATTAACTCCTATATCTAACTTCAAGTTTGGATTCGAAAGTTTACAGGATTCATATTATCTCCATAGGTATAACATTAGCATTCCTAGGGAGATATTTTCATATAATCACTTTGGTTTCATATGATTAATCATTCTTGATTTGTAGCAAATTATGATAGAATAACTAATTAGCATATTAAAGTGTAATTAAGTTTCTTAGTTTTCATTACTAGTACACTTGGCACAAATTAGGCGCATTTTAGGGCTTAATGTGTCAAATTAAGTTGATTAAGCCCATTGGGTAATCTTGTCTAATTAGTTTAAGGAATTGAGATAATTATTATTGTACTAATACGTTTTAGAGGGTAGATTAGGGTTTTAGGGAAATTAAACAATTAGTCTTTGATTAATGAATAATCTTACTATTTATTTATATTACAATAGTTGGATTTAGGTTTTCGACTATAGATTAGGGTTTTATAATTTAAAGGTTCACACATATTAGAGTTCCAATTAAGATTTTTGTGTTCGAAGGTTTATTTAAGGACTATAGTATTCATTTTAAAGTTTTGAATTCATTATTAGAGTTATCAATATCAATATTTATTTTGAGTTAGTTTACCTTTATCGGTTTTAAGGAGCTCTCATGAGCTTTGACTATTAGTCTCTTTCCTATTAGGGTTTGGGGTTAGTTTCATTTAATTAGCTTAACTTTAGAAGTTAACATTAGTTATTGGCATTTGTTTATAGGATTTTAGGTCTTTTGAGTATAGAGGTCAAACTAGGGCATGGATTACCATTTAGGGTTTTAGGAGTTTGAGTTTAGGTTTGGGTTTAGGTTTTTAAGAGTATCTTTTAGGTTTAGGGTTAATTATGTTACCAATGCTAAGGGTATTTTTAAGGAAATCTTATTAACTCCCAACCTTTTATCTAGGAAATTTACGGGTTTTATATAAATTCTTTAAATTGATTGCTTGATCTCCTTTCTCTCTATCTTATTTAATTTTCTGCATTCTATTATTTGAATTATTAGTTTGCATCTAAAGTTAAATAATCAGTTTTCTACAACTTCTCACGTGATTTAAGTTATTAAGAGGCAATTTATTTTAAAAATAAAAAAGTATCTTGTTTTGCAAAAAATATCAATTTACCTTCCCTCTTGATATCTGATATGGAACCGAAAGAAATAACTCTACGTATGTTTTCTATAGTTTTGGTATATGGAATAATTAAAAACCATATATAGAAATTATATTTTAACTTAACATTCATGTACAAGCCATGCCAAACATTCTTCAAAAACATGAGAAAATTTATGAATGTGCAAAATTTTATTAATAAAACTGCATTATTCTTATATGGCTACAAAAGCTTAAATCAACTAACATTCATATATATATGTAAAAGGTATACTACAGTAAATTTAGCTCCTACTTCAAAATATTATTGTTCTTGTAATCCTCGTCTTTTTCTAAAATTATTATTATTATTATATATTAATAATGACTCCCCTTGAATGTCATCTAAAGCAAGAATATAATATAGAATAAAAGAAGACTATAATCTGACTAGAAACATAAAAATGCATTGCATAGTCTAAAGATGAATATTGACAAAGAAAAACATAACTTGCTAAGGTGTTAGACAAAGGAAAAACAACCTGACACTAAACATAAAAGGGCAATCAACCTAGATGTGAAAGTTAAAAACACTTGACATAATAAAACTAAGCTTTCTTCTTTTTAGAATAGCAAACCTTTCGATACGATTTTTTTATCCTTTTTGAAGCAATTGAAGCATTTTTTCTTATATAAATCTCTTGATCATGCCATGGAAGAGAAAGAATTTGAGGTAGCTGAACCTGTGATGAAGCATGATTTTTAGAATTTGGAACAGGTTGAGAAGGTAGAGTAAATGATCCTTAGGTAATGGAGATTAAGTACTCCATTATCATGTCGTGGAGTGAATTTAGGAGAGCCAGACGAAGGTAAACTTCTACTAGATACTCTAAGTTTTGTCTTTAACTTAGACATAAACAAATCTAGCTTCTGATCAATCAAATTTTCCAATTCCCTTTTATCTAGATTAGTGCTAGTTGAAACTCCATCTCTTCTTCCACTTTCATCTAAAAAATCATCAGATTCAAAATCAATAAAAATTATAGTTCTTGCTTCATTTATTTTCAATTTTCCTCCGATTCTAATCACATAATCCTTCTTAGATTTCTTTTTCTTTCCCTTATCAAGTTCCTTTCCCTTTCTCTTTTGTCATGCTCTTTCATTGTCATCTTCTGAACCTTTCTCCAAATCATGATCAATATCCTCCCCCTTAAACAATGATCTAGGCAATTTATTTTTTCTATATTTCTCATGACCAATAAATGCCCAATCGTCGATATACCAAATTTTATTTCTCACATTAATTCCCATACGATGAATATATCTATCGCTTATAATCTTCAAATGGAATTGTCTTTTTGAGACTTCAAGCATATTTACCTTTTTGTACTCAAATAATTTCATCAGAACATACCCATACAACATCCCCCTTCTTGTTCTCCAGGCATGTTTAATCATTTTATCAGCTAAATCCACCTTCTTCTTCATCAACATAGCTAAAATTATTGACGCATCTTTTTTCGAAATCATTGTAGTGCTACCATTTTTAGGAAGATTACAACTAATAACTAGTTTATGAAGCATACGAATCAACAGTTTGAAATAAAAAAAGAATACTTCCCTTCCTAATGTTACTTTCTTCCCTTCATTTAACACACTAAAAACTTTATCTTTGTGCCAATTAAATAGATCTTGATCATCATTCACATTTGGTATATTGAAACATCTAATTATATCATCTTTCGTTATTTCAATTTTCTTCCCATTCACTCTTAAACTCAAGAGTTTTCTTTTACAATCCAGATTGTCATAAAATTCAATAATCAATTCTTCAAACATAACAACCTGAAATTACACAAAGTTCTACAACCAATCGGATCCAAATACTCTTCCTAATAGAAACCGTGTTGTGAAAAGAAATTTAAATAAAAATATTAGGGATCTATATATTCCAATTTCTTTTTCTTAAAACTAGAAGAGAGTTTTCCGTTTACCTACATTGTAACCTTTTTGGATTGAATTTTTGAAGATACACTCTCTGATTCTTACATCGATTCAATATTCTTGATCCAATTGTTTTCATTAACTTTGTCATCCTTAAGTATATCATTTGAGACATTCTAGGTTTGTCCCTCTATATTTCCTTCTACAACAACTTCTTCTTGTTGATTCTCCATATTAGGGGCATGATATGGGTTAGGTTTTGGTAAAGATTTAGTTTATCTTGAAACTATGCCTTCATCTAGTAAAATAGGTGATCGTTGATGATTAGGTTTAGTAAATTTTATGGTTTTTGGAGGGTTCACTATTGACTTAGCAAATTGCCTAGATGCCATAGTTAACACTCTATTTGGCATGGATGAAATCAAAGGAAGCGTATGGAAACAGACTGAAATCTATACAAATATGGCATTTAGGTATTATAAATACGGGTAGAAATGATTAGAAATGGGGAGAAATAAGGCGAAACCATTCTACTTTTATAGCCACTTATTTTCTCTCCACTTTTGGAGAGAAAAGAGTGGAAATCAATTGAGATTACAAAAATGTCCTTAAAAGAAATATTAAACAAATAAAGTCAAGGATATTTTAGTCTATCACTAACCTTATTTCCTTCCATTTTCATCTATTTCATCTCTATAAATCCAAACAAGAAATCAATAATATATTTCCTTTCGTTTTCTTTGTTTTCTTTTCTACATGTTTCTATTGATTTCCACTCTTACCAAACGGATTGTAAAGCTTTGCAATGGAGGGGGAAAGTAACGATGGAAGACTGAAGAAGCAATATTGAAAGTAACAATTGAAGGATTAGTAATAGTTAGTAAAAGAGAGAGGGGAAGATATTTAAGGATTTGAGAGAGAGTAGAGATATTGATAGATTTACATGGATATTGAAAGAGAGAGAATAAACAGACTTTGGAAATTGAAAACATTGATCATAAAGGATAGTTTAAACATATGAAATAGTAGACATGAAGTTTTGAAAACATACACATTGTATATGTGTGTGAGAAAAATAGTGAATTATTAAATAAGAATAGGCAAATGGGGGAGACAACATTATTAATTTTTTTTTTTACATTTTTTTTTTGGTAATTAAGTGGTAGTGCCAACATTATTAATTTTATAGCTATTATATTCTATCTTTAATATTATTTTACTATGATTATTATTATTTTCTTTAATTAATTAAAAATTTTTAAATATCACAACAAAATGCAATGCATTTATAGAAACAATTTACAACAAGAATTATAGCAAAGTTGATTTACTAAGTTAAATTTGCAAGATTTGGTATGACAAGGATTAATTCATGAAAATGGATTGCAAATGCCAATTTTGGTCCTAATATATTCAAATTTAATTTTATCTAGAGACTTAGTAAATATAACGACTAATTGATTATCTGTAGGAATAAATTCAAAACTTATCCATTTCTAATATGATCGTGAATAAAATGATGTCCCGCTTCTATATGTTTTGATCTAGAATGATGTACATGGTTCTTAGTCAAATTGATTACACTTGTGTTATCATACTCTATTGGTATATTTTTCAAATTTAATCTATAATTTGATAGTTATTGTTTAATTCATAAAATTTGAGCACAACAATTGCTAATTGATACCTACTTAGCTTTAATTGTGGAAAAGGCAATAAAGTTCTACTTCTTGAAAGACCAAGAAACCAACTTATCTCGTAGAAACTGGCAAGTACCTTAGGTACTTTTTCTATCTATCTTGTAGCTAACATAGTCAATATCTGAGTAACCAATCACATCAAAGTTTTGATTTTTTAGATACTAGATTTCTAACTTAGCTATGCAAGATACATACTTGAAAATTCTTTTCATAGCTAATAAGTGTGTTTTAGTTGGTTTAGATTGGAAACATACACATAAACATATGTTAAACAATATGTCCAATTGTAATACAATTAAATATAATAATGAACCAATTAAACTCCTATATAATTTTTCATTAACCCTCTTACTTGTATCATCAAGGTCTAACTTAGTTGATATAGACATTAGTGTAGATGTTATTTTGACACTTTCCATTCCAAACTTCTTTAAAATTTGTATAGTGTACTTTTCTTGATATACAAAGATCTCATCACTTATATGCTTTATTTGGAGTCCAAGGAAAAACTTTAACTCGCCTATTAGCAACGTAATGCCCCATAAATTCGTTACTTGCTAGCTTTCGAGCAGTTTATATTCTTTATAGAAAAATATGTACTTACAAGTTGGGTTAATATGTATAAAACGTTCTACACTAGTTTTACTAGTAACCATGAGAATATAGATCTTGAGAATAGAATAATGAATATAATAATATTATTTGTTTTATATCTAAAATGCAGGATTTGGCTTATGGAAATCAACAAGCTTTTAGAGAAAAAAAAATTAAGTAAGTAAAGCTAACACTAATAGAGTGATACGAAATAATATGTAAAAGTAATGTATATTCATTTACCATAATAAAAAATTAATAAAACCATATATATATATATATATAATAACCTATATTAGCATGTGGAATCATTTAGAGATAACACCTAATTGGTCAGATATCTCCCTTTCATTAGACTGATTAGAAGCATTCATAAATGTGGGAATGTTTTAATTATACCTAGACTTGAATATGTAATTATATAAATTGATAAGAAATTAATCCAAAAAGTTAGTACTCGAGACATTTTCTCTAGAAATTATAAGTCCTAATGATGTTCTTAAAATTAAGTTGAACCTTCATGACTAGGCGATAAAAATTAAAAAAGACAAGTAACTATATAGCTTTAAAATATCACATTAAGCTCATTTATATACAATTTTCTTTATTGAGTCTAATGGTTATAATGTAGAGTTTCACAATTTTAGATATAGTTATAGACAAATCTTTAGAATAAACTATGTGATCTTAATAATTAATATTAGTAAATAAAATTATATATAAGATGTATATGAATAAGTCTCAAATAATTAATGGAACTTATCTATATATTATATTACTAATAATTATTTTAAAACTTTCTCGAAATAACAATATATGACAGAAGAAAATTTTGGCTATGAATTAATAATGTTGGTGATGGAGAATATGAATATTCTTTGAATATTCAGGAGATTAGGATAAATACTAAATAAGATATAATAACTTTACCAAAAAAAGTAAATAAATAACACAACTACCTTAATTGAGGTAGTGAACTCCTCCTTATAAATATATGGCTATAAGCTCATTTATAATGGATGATAAATAGAGAAAGGGAAGGTCAATGAAAGAGAAAAAAAAAAAGAGATAGAAGGGACAAGAAAGAGGGATGGAGAGGATAAAAAGAAAAAAAGAAGAAGGGGAAAAAAAAGAAAAGAGAAATGATATTTTTTGGAAGAGACGAGTTAGAAGAAAATCTAATTTTCTGGTGTCCAATATTTTTAAGTAATCTTATTGTCTTTTAATTGACAAATAACAGTGTTAGAGAAAATATATCAGTAACTTAATTATTTTTTTAAATGAAGTATTTTATTCATATAATTTCATAAATATTTTTGTTTTGAGTTTCGAACTTAAAATATTAATAACTATATTTATATTTCTTCTATCAAATAACTCATAAACGAGCTAATTAAATATATATCAATATGAATCATCTTTCCATGTGTATGGCTGAAGGTGTAACAATATGAATTAAAATGCGAGTAGCAAGCTAGCGTAAAACTTTATTCATGACTTTATTGTAGTGAGTATCTATATTACACATAGTTAACTAGATGAGCATTATAAAAAAAAATAAATTAAACCATATATTCAAAATAGTGTCTAATTAACCTTACCATTAATACTTACAGTACATACAAAGAGTTTAGGTAAAAGATAAATTGCATATTGCATTATATTTTAAACGTAATTAGAATTAGTTAAACAATATATGCATACTTTATAAACACGTACTACTTATTAAAATGATATTTTCATTAATAGCATTATAACAAGGATTACATGATAAGTAACGTACATATTCCGCATGTATATATGTACCAGAATGATATATATATATATTTAATAATTTTCACATTAACTATAGGGGTCAATTAATTAGCTTTATAACTATAACGTAAAAATACGATAATCACATAAAGAAATATTTCAACATCTAATTTATCCCTAAAACCAAATCCTATAGATACAAGCTAAGCCTAATCATCGGTTTAAGACATATAACTAGAAGAGTAAGTATATTAGGTTTGCTTCATTCCAATATCATAAGTATCTTAATGTCTACTCTATCATATTTAGGCTTAGTAGGCTAGGCTTGTAAACCTATTAGAAACTTTTAAGGATAATTAGCTATGACGTTAGGTAAGTGGGTTTATTTTTGGAGATGATGAACTATTATGCTTGTCTGTGCTTGTAAGTAAATTGATTGTACGTATGTTATACATGTGTTTAGACTTGTTTACTAAATAAGTACCTTAGCGTACTATACGTATTATGTTATAAAGTATCTATATGTTACATTGATACTAAGTATCTGTGATATATTGTTTTGTCCAATAATTGGACTTAAGGTTAAGCTCAAATTCTTAACCAAGACATGCATTGTATGACACATACTAATAGTTGCTTAGCTCTCTTTGATAGCCATGGTAAGGGGTAGGTGGAGCTTACGTTTGCTCCTTTTCTAGCCCTTAGGAAGATCTGGAGATGTCAGGCATAGGAAAGTATTTGGGAAGCTGGTAGCTATCAAGACAAATTACCAGAAAGGATAAGGGCCCAAACAATGGGTCAGGACAAGAGTGGGTTTTCCATTAAGAGTAGAGACCTGAGCTTAGATGGCTATCCTTAACCTGATTAAGGAAGGGTTATATCCTTAACTTCAGACGATTACTGAAAGACCATATGCGATGCTGCATTCATGTTAGCTGCTCATGCATTGCACTTAAATTGTTTTGATAACCTTAATTGTTGTCTTGTTATGGCATAAGGTGAGTGTCCTTCCACTTATTGAGCTCATGGTTCTTTAGCTCATTCCACTATAGTTTTCTTACAAGATGCTAGTCGAGACATTAGATAAGCTAGGAATCTGAGTGTATAAGAGTCACTTTAGCAATCTCTATAAGAGGGTCTATTTCAGATAAGAGTATAGTTTATTTTGAGTAAGTTTAGATAAAAAAAAATGTAAATACTACTCATTTTACTATTTGATCAGGAATTTTAATTCTCTACAATCTTGGAAAGTAGGGAAGAATTTAATCCTATAGTTATTTTATATTATGTATTTATATGTAATATTATTAGGTAAAATGATTAAATTAATAAGTAGAATTTTGTGATCTTTAACTTATAAGATGATTGTCATGTGACAGGTACACATGTTGTGTGACAACTTTAGATTTTCTCTACCAGGCTATCTTATGGGGCACTACAAGAGACATCTCAAACATAGCTTGCATAAGCTTAGAAAACTCCTTGCAATATGATTCATTAGTAGATCCAAAAATAATGTCATCAACATATATCTAAACTACTAATAGATCATTACCATAGTGATAGGGATCGAGCTACGGGACCTCTGACCTAAGCTTAAGGACTCAGACTTGAGAGCTTAGTGAGGTGCATTCTCCTTTCCTAACCTATACTCAAAGAATCTAAGCTACTTCTATCCACCGATTTGCCACCACTATTGAGCCGAGCTCTTCCATGCTTGTTACTGATCTCTAAGTGCCAATTTGAGGAATGTTTAGTAAATAGTTTAGCATATTTAACCACCAGCTAGATTGACCCTATTTCGGGCTACTTAGATAATATTCGAGTTGATTTCACCCTAGTTTAGTCCGTAAGTTAGCTCGGCATAAGCTATCTAGACTGTATTCCTACGTTTATTTCTATTAGAAGCTTGCTAGTATATATTAGCCACGTATCTAAGCTTCTTACGTGATGGAATCTATTGCATAAAGCTTTTATTTTTTGGTTTCCCTTGTCTACCCTTTTAACATTCATTATACAATACTTATTTAGGATAATACCCCCTTTTGTCTTTTCCATATTTAGTAGGTTACCCTAGAATTTTGGATATAAATACCTTTATGTTTTGTAGCCGCAACCATCTTCAAATCATCAAAAATATGGAATCTTCTTCTCATGGCCATTTATCTTGCTTATTTAACTTTTATCCTAACTCTTAAGTAAAGCTAGGTGGTAAGTGACCTCATTGAACTACTCGTGTATCATATCAAGTTAGTTCGTGAGTCTATGGAATCCTTTGATGCGTCATATCCTTTGATTTGTTTATGGGTTTTTGCTTGTTTTGGTGTATTCTACCTGTTATTTCAAGCTTTTTGTGAGCTTAGACCCATCCCATAGATATGGTTATCCTTGATTGTCCCTAGTGTGGCATATCATCTTGGTATTAGAGCGAAGGTTTATATTGAGTAAGTCGCTATTGTGTTGTGTTATTGCTTTATTGCATAGAATATAGATTACTATTTGTATTCGAAGTGTGCTAAATAGTGTAATAATTATTGAGGTTGTGCATAAGTTAGTTGTAAGTGTTCGAGTGAGTAGTGAAAGTGTTGGTTCTACTCTACCATTGTGGTTGTCGTGTAGTACTCTATTTTACTCTCTTTTGAGTTGTGGAAAACATAGCAAGTAGTAGTTGGTCATTTCTATGTGGGATTTGACAAGGTTGACTATAATGTTCATTCTAGTAGTAAGATAAAGTTAGGTTATAGTTTTGGTCTCTATCGTTATGTATGTATCTAGCATAAGTGGTGCATTAACAGATTAGAAGTGGTGTGTGTTGGTCCTGGTAATATAAGTGTTATCTATTTGTTGTGAATACTAGATTGATTGAAGAATGACTTATTCAAGTGTTAACACTAGTATTGGAGACGATGATAGTGGTGTTGTTTACTATGGTCAACAAAACACCCTTAGAAGTTTTGATGAGTAGTTCGATGAAGTGACTAACTTTATAGCTAATTGACTTGAGTTACCCATGCGTTAGCCTCCTAACCTATTGAGGTCATCTACAACACTCCCAAGTTACTCCTAAAGTTGGTGTTGCAACCCATAATGTCTAACTTACCCAAAGGCGATTCCCAGCTTGGTAAGACCAAGTTGGAGGAGTATGAGGATATGTGCGAAGAAGAATAGAACTAGGTGAAGTAGGCGAGGAGGAAAGAAATGACTACTATGAACTTAGGATAAAGATTGTGCTCTATGAGCTACCAACCATATTAAACTTCAAATTCTAAGCTTCAATGGTTCTGAAAACACTGATGATTATCTAGACTAAGAGGAGAAAGTAAAGCAAGTTTTCAAATCCTATCAATACAAAGACTGTGATCAAGTCAAAACTGTTGATGTAGAGTTCTTAGGCTATCCTATAATGTGGTGGAGAAACTTTTAGGCCATGAGAAGATGAGATGGATAGTGAGAGATTAGCACTTAGCCTAAGATAAAAAGAGTTCTTAGAGCTAGATTTGTACCAAATACCTATCTACCGAATACTTTTGCTTAACTCCAAGAGCTAAAGCAAGGGAATCGTATTATTGATGAGTACATATGAGAATTTCAAATGCTTATGATTTGATGAGAAGTTAGTGTACCTTAAGCCCAAACAATATTTAGATTTTTTACTAAATCAAGAGTAGAAATCTGAGATGTAGTTGAGCTGCAACAGTTTGTTACTTTGGATGAAGCTATAAAAATTGCTTAGCATGTAAAGAGGTAGAGGAGAAATAGTCCAAACTGACCTCAATTGAGTTGACATGTTTAAAACAACCGACTTACCCAAGGTGGTAACCAAATTCAATACAATATTGAGCTTAGTTGAAGGACTGGTGTCCTAACAAAGTAAAAGAGTTACCCTACCGACCAAGAAGTGCTAAAGAGAACATTTGAGAAAAGACAAGGTTCAAGGCGAAAGACTAATCAGATTAAGTATTTTAAGTGCTAAGGTTTTGGTCACATGGCCACCCGGTACCCTAACTGATGTACCGTGGTCATTAAGTGAAAAGGTTCAAAGGTTGAAGCAGATAGCATGGATAAGGAACCTAAAGAAAAAGCAGAATTGGAGGGAAATGCTAATAGTAATGAAGAGCTAGTTAAGAAGAATGTATTTGTAAAAGATATGGACAAGTTAACTTTAGTTGTCTGAAGAGCTTTGAGTATTGAACCAACTTCTGAGGAGGAGCAACGAGAAAACTTATTTCATGTCACATGCAAACTGAATGATCAAGTATATGCACTCATTGTAGATAGTAGAAGTTGCACTAACATGGAATCCACTGACTTGGATTAGAAACTCAACTTGTCAACTTTATCACAATTAAGACCGTATAAGCAGCATTAGTTAAATGAGAAGGGAACACTACTTGTAACTCGGTAAGTACTACTATTGATCTCAAATGGGAATTATTCTATTGAAATTCTCTATGATGTACTACTCATGTGCTAATCATTTGTGTTATTGGGCTAACCTAGGTTATTTGATCAAAGGGTCATACATGATGGGTTAGAAAGGGAAGAAGATCACCTTAAGCCCCATGACCTCAAGTTAAGTGAACAAATTGTAGGCTAAGTTAGCTTAAGGATCTAAGAAGATATTAGTTCTGAGTCGATCTAAGCTTTGAGAAGCCATTAAATCTGATGTGCCGACCTTTCTATTGATTAGAAGGCTATTCGAATTAAAGGAGTAATCTAAGCTACCTAAAGAGATAAGAGAATAGATGGATGAGTATGTTGATCTATTTTTTGAGTAGTTAACTAAAGAGTTGCCCCCTTTTTGAGGAATTGAGCATTGTATTGACTTAATACGTAGTATTGCCTTACTAAACAAACCTACTTATCAAATGAATCCTAAGCAAACTACTGAGTTCTAAAGGTAAGTTAATGAGTTGTTGGAAAAAGTATATGTGAGATAGAGTCTTAGCCTATATGTTGTATCAACCTTACTTGTGCCAAAGAAGGATGGTACTTAGCAAATGTGCATAGATAGTAGAGCTGTTAATAAAATTACAATCAAGTATAGGCACCTTATTCCAAGATTGGATGGTATGCTTGACAAATTAAATTGTGCTAAAATCTCTAGTAAGATTAACTTGAAGTCTAGTTATCGATAGATTTGCATAAGACTAGGAGATGAATGCAAAACTACATTTAAGATCTTAGTATGATTTGTACGAGTAGATGATGATGCCCTTTGGCTTATCAAATGCCTAAGACACTTTCATGAGGTTGATGAATCATGTACTACTAAATTTGATCGGAAATTTTGTCATGATTTACTTTAATGACATCCTTATCTACAACGTTGACTTGTTGAGTCATGTCGACCATCTTAGAGCTATGTTTGACATACTCTGAGTTGAGATGCTCTTTGGTAACTTAAAGAAGTGTTGCCTCTATCAGGAAGTAGTCTTCCTAACGTATGTTGTAAGTAAAGGAGGTCTACGTATTGATATTGAGAAAATCCAAGCTATTGTTGAATGGTCGATACCAGCTACTAGTGTCGGAGTAAGAAGCTTCCATAAATTAGCTTCCTTTTACCATCACTTTATTAAAAATTTCAATACCATTGTTATACCCCTCATCGAGCTAATAAAGAAGAGTATTGAGTTCAAGTGCAGAGAAAGAGAAGAAAGAAGTTTACAAAGGTAAAGGAGAGATTGACTACTATACTTATGTTGGCTTTGCTTGACTTCGAAAACGTGTTTGAGCTTGATTGTGATGCATTAGGTGTTGGTGTCGGAGCTGTGTTGATGTAAGAAGGTTGACCTATTGCATATCATAATGAGAAGTCGAAAGGACCTTAATCGAATCACTTTATATATGACGAAGAACTCCTTACCTTAATCTAAGCTCTTCAAGTGTGGCAACATTACTTTTTGCTAAGAGAGTTCGTTATTTACACTAACCATGAGTCCTTAAGATATCTTTGAAGTTAGACCAAGCTTCTAAGAGGTAAGCCCGATAGGTTGAATTTATGAAAGGATTCAATTTTGCGATTAAGTATAAATACGGTAAAACCAATGTGGTTGTTGATGCCTTATCAAGGAAACATGTTCTTCTTATTGAGTTGTAGATCAGATTGTCAAGATTTGCAAGCATTAAGGAGCAATATCCCTAGGACCTTCATTTTGGTCCCATATATAGACATTATGAAGAAGGAGGGATAGTAGATGACTACCATGTAAAGGAAGGATACCTATTCTAAGGTGGCAAGTTGTGTGTGCCAACCCATTCTCTTAGGGAACTATTAGTAAGGGAAGCTCATAGTAGTGGGCTTTCCGAACATTTTGGAGAAAGGAGGACTTACAAGCTATTGAACGTAAGGTTCTTTTAGCCTAAAATGAGACGTGATGTGCACCTTATAGTTAAGAGCTACGCAATTTGTAAAAATGTGAAAAGTCGAGTTGAGCAAGAGAGAGATATATCTCTACCCATCTTAACCGAACCATGAGTTGATTTGAGTATGGATTTTGTCCCCGGATTACCCCGAATTTCCTAAGGCAAAGATTTAGTAATAGTTACAATTGATAGGTTCAACAAGATGGCACACTTGGCGCCTTGTGCCAAGACTAACGATGCTTTGCTATTTCTTTTCTCTTTTTGCATGAAATCGTTCATTTACATGGTGTACCAAGGAGTGTAGTGTTAGATTAGGACCCAAAGTTCTTGAGCCATTTTTAGAGAACTCTCTAGCATCAGATGGGAATTAAACTACTTTTTAGCTCATATTGTCATCCCCATACCAAAGGCCAGATAGAGGTCATCAATCGCACTTTAGGTTCATTGCTTTAAGTTGCAGTGAGAAAGAACTTAGCTAATTGGGATATATGTTTGCTTGTGGTAGAATTTGCTTACAATAGGATAAGTGGCGAGTGACCTTGTTGAATTACTCATACATCATATCGAGCTAGTTCATGAGTCCATGGAGTTCCTTGGTTCATCATATCTTTAGATTCTTTAATGGGTTTTTGCTTGTTTTCACGTATTCCACCCTTCATTTTAAGCTTTCTATGAGCTTGGACCCATCCCTTAGATACAAACAATCTTGTCCATTCTTGTTGCAGTGTATCACATAGTGTTTTAGAAAGAAGGTCGTGTTTACCTTTCCTCTTTGGAATCTATTTTTAATCAAGAAATCACTAAGTCTATCATACTAAGCTCTAGGAGCTTGTTTAATCCATATAAGGCTTTTCTTTACTTATACACATAACCATCTTTAAATGGATATTTAAATCTTGGAGGTTGTTCTACATACACCTCTTCCTTATTATAACCATTAAAAAAAAACCACTTTTTATGTCCATTAGACACAATTTAATGCCTTTGTAACATGTAAAAGTATGTAGAAGCCTAATTGCTACTAACCTAGCAAGTGGTGCATATGTCTCATCAAAGTCAATTCTCTATTCTTGTGAGTGGCTATTAGGTACCAGTCTTGCCTTATTCCTAACTATTTTACCATGCTTATCTAACTTATTTTTAAATATCTATTTTATTCCTATGATTGATTTATCCTTAGGTCTAGGAATGAGTATCCATACCTGGTTTCTTTGAAATTGAGTTAGCTCTTCTTACATGGTAGTTATCCAATTATTATTAGATAAGGCTTCATCAATAGTGTTATGGTCAAATTCAAACAATAAGGCAAAATGATTTTCTATGTTTCTCAAACTAGCTCTTGTTTTGACTCCAGAATAGATATTACTTATTACTTGTTCAGGTGGATGGTAAGACTTAAATTTAATTATTTCAAAAGGCTCAAATATTACTTAGGGAGCTTCTGATTTTCTTCTGGATTTGCTTCTAATTTTGGTCTGATGAGCATTCAACCTTAGATTCTCTAGATGTTCCAGTCTAACCTAGTTGTATGTTTTCACTCTTACCTTTGCTTTCACTTGCAGGTCATCATCAGAATCATTTACTTTGATTTTATCGGAAAATTTAACATTTATGGATTCTTCTACTATTTTAATAACCTTGTTAAAAACACGATATGCTTTACAACTTAAGGAGTATCCTAAGAATATGCCTTCATCAACTCTTTCCTCAAACTTACCAAGATTTAGACCCAATTTTTTAATGAAGCAAGTAGAACCAAATATATGAAAATAAGATACTATGGGTTTTATATAATTCATATGACATTTTATTGTAAAAAGCGTTACATATACACAATTGATAATGTAACATGATATTGAGATTGTCTTGGCTCATAAATATTATATTATACCACTTTCATTTAATAAAGTCCGTCTCGGTTTTTAGATTGTTTAATTTTAATGTTCTAACACTTTATTTTGTTGTGGAGTATATAGGGCTAAAAAATTGTGAGTGATGTCGTTTTCTTTACAAAAATTTGTAAAATCATTGTTTTCAAACTCTTTTCTATGATTAGTTATAAACTAAAGATAGAAAAGCTTTTTTCATCTTGAACTTATTTAGAAAACTTCTTAAGAGTAGAGAAAGCATCAGTTTTATGTCATAAGAACATAACCCAAGTATATTGAGAAAAGTCATATACTATTACAAATCCATATTGGTTACTACCTAAGCTCAATGTGCATCTAGGATTGAACAAATCAAGATGCAAAAGTTCTAATGGCCTTTTTGTTGATATGACATGTTTTTATTTATGTGAAACGGCACTCATCTTATTTTTATGCAAGTCACACAAGGAATATTATCTTTTATATTCATTTTAGGGAAACCACAAACTAGATTATTTTTAGATAAATTATCCAACTAATTAAAGTTGACATATCCTAACTTCTTATGCCATAAGAATACATTATTAGAAACAGTTAGAAAACAGCTTTCAATTTCTACCTTAGCAAGTTCAACAAGATATATTATTGTAACCAAAGCCTTCAAATAATTTAATGCTATTTTTATCATAAGCCTCTACTTTATTTTTGTCAAACATGATTTTACAACTCTTATCACACAGTTACCTGATACTTAGCAAATTATGTTTTGAACCTCTAACTAAACACACATTTTCTATAGTATGAGGGGGGTAAGCTAATGTCACCAATTGCGATTATTTTCCCTTTACTATCGTCTCCAAACTTGATATAGCCTTCTTTTCATTCTAAGCTTGTGAACAAGGAAGCATCACCTGACATATGATGTAAACACCCACTATTCAAGTACCATGTTCCTTTTAATCTTGCTCTATGTTCCTATGACCATTAGAATAAGGTTAAGTTTTCTTTTAAACCTAGACTAGCTTGGGTCCACCAAAATTCAAACTCATGTTACTTAAAGATCTAGCATGTTGTGTACTAAGCTTGTTCCTATTATAAAAGCAATATTTCTCAATATGATTAAGTTTGCTACAAAAGAAGCATAGATAAGAATTATATAATCTATACTTGTGAATTACTTGGTTCCTCAAATTTTAGCTTGAGTAGCCTCTTAATTTATCTCTAATATATCTTATGATTGGATACTTGTTATTTTGGCCATAGAGTCTTTTGTTATAATAGCTGCCTTGCACAATAAACTTAGCTTTCACATGCAAATTACTATTTTTAAAAGTTTCTCCACCATCTACTTCCTTACCTTTTACAAAAACGATTTTATTAATCGATTTAGAAGATTGTTCGTGTTCATAGCGAAGTCCATTTTTAGAATTATCTAACCTTTGCGATGACAACAACAATTTTAGTTTCTTGTCACTTTCATTAAACTTGTTAACTATTGTATCAATCGTATAAGAAAAATCATCAATTATAACTTTCAATTCTTTAATTTCCTTTTTTTAACATTCGATTCTATTTTCTAAGCTATCTTAAGTTATCCTTAAATTTTCATTGCTATCTACAAAACTTCATTGTTATTTTTTAGTATGTCATTCTCATCAACCATCAGTAAATTTATTTGTAACAATGCATCCTTCTCATTCTTTAATGCATCAATTTCATCATCTTGTTTATTCAATTTTGAATTGGCCTTTTCAAGTGCTTTTAAAAGATTGTTACTTTGCTTACATACACTTTCAGGCATATTATCATCATTAGAGTTAGAATTTACCTTAGAGATAGTCATAAGACATAAGTAGGCCTCTTCTTTTGTCTCGGATATACTCTCTTAATATGATTCAAATTCATCTAGGTCACTCTAAGTGGCTAGTAATGCCTTTTGTTTTCTTCTTATACTTCTCCAATTTCATTAGTAACACTAGACATTCTTATTTGATGTGCCCAAACATCTTGCACTCGTAGCATAACAATTCCTTTTTCTCTTTCTTTTCCTTCTTGTCCTTTTTCTCTTCTTTGCAACCCTTCCTTATATCATATTTAAATGATTAGAAGAAGAATGTTTATTGAAAAACTTCTTCTTACCCTTTTTCTTAAGTATTCTATTAAGCCTCATAGCAAGTAAAGTTATGTCCTCATCATTATCTATTTCTGAATCCATCTCTAATTTAGTTTCTAAATTAGCTTCTGAGGCTTTGAATGCACTTATCTTCTTACTACTTTATGGTTCACTGGTATGCTTAATATCAAACTCATAAGCAAGCGACTTCTCCTTTAGTTTACTCATTATCAGTTTAGATAGATCTTGAGCTTCTTCGATCATCGTCCTTAAGCATCCCAAGACTTGAGCAAAATTCTTAGCATCTTTCAGAAAATATCATAATTATTAATCTTTTTACCTAGCAAAACTAATTCATTAGTAATAGTTGTAAAATGATTAAAAACATGATGTATTTTTCTGTCCGATTGAAACTTGAACAGTTCATATTTTTAAAGCGATGAATTACTCTGAGTGTCCTTAATTGTTGTGGTTTCTTTACAAGTCTCACTTAAAGTATCCTACATGCCTTTTGCAATTCTATAAAAAAAAAAAGATAACATTTAGATGGGGCTATTGCCACGAGCAACAAATTTTTTGCCTGGTTATTCTTCTCGATTTTTCTCTTCTCATCCTTTGTGAGTACTAGATCTCCATCGATAGCAATTTGGATGTCTCCAAAATCGATGATCTCCCATGAATTGAAGTTAATTTCCTTGACATTGGTTTCCATCCTACATTTCCAATAGGTAAAATTAGTACCATTGAAATAAGAAGTACGGTTTATAGCAATAAATATATTATTTTTCACCATGGATCTTTAAACTCTAGATAGTCAAGGGCTAAGCTCTAATACCAAATTTAGGTCTCAAATATAACCAAAAGGGCTGAAAGGATGGGGGGAGGGGGGTAGGTAGGGTAGTGTGGGGAGGGTTGAATTGGTTACTTAGAAAAAATTAATCTTTTTACAAAACATTATTAAAATTTCCCCTTATTGGTTACTTTGTTAACTTGGCGTAAAACAATATATGAAAATAAGCAAAATATGAAATTGAAGAGAATATGGATGAAAAGATTGGGTGTAAGAATTATAGTGCTTTGGTATTACACCTATTACACTTTTCCAACTCCACTGTCAGAGTCCTGATATTCCATACAATTGTCGTTCCACTATCCATTTCAAGAGATCAATAATAAATAAAAAAATATTACAATAACTAAATCTTCTACTCTAACACCCTTAGCCTAACCTTTGACTAAACGTAGATCTAAAAAGATACAAATGTATAATCCTCTCTTCTAACATAACTTCTAACTCTTAAAATAATGAAAATAAAGTTTGAGGAAGAAATACAAATTATCCTCTCAATTTAAGTACAAAATGGTAATGAAAAATTTTTAAAAAATAAGTGCAGGAGAATCCTTTGAATTTGCTTCTAATTTTGCTAAAAGAATATAGTTAACGGTAGAAATTTTTTAGAGCTAAAGTGTGTTAGTGTTATTTATCATTTTTTATTTATATCTCTCCTTGCAATGTTAATTGGAAAAAGATTAAATGACATTATTTTAATATATTGTTTTGTTCATAAAGTTACCATAAATCAAGAATTATGAGACAAAGGCTTTGTTAAAAAGAAACTATAGAAGATATTATTTTTAATTCTTTAGTGGCATTTTCATTAAGAAAATACCTTGAGACAACTTTATTGTCTCTTCCGTTAAATTTAACTATACAATATACAAACAAAGAAAAACTTAATTTTTGTAAAAAGCTTAAAACTTTATATCTAATGAGCCCAAAAAAAAACATGTTTTCATTATTATAAAAACTGCAACAATAGTAATATATTTTTAAATACGTATATGAATATCCATGGCAAAACAAAACCCTTAAGTTTAACAAATTACAAAAAAAACTCCATCTTTTTAATCATTCATCAATATTCTAGAATCAAATCAATGGAGTTTGTGCTTTTTGATATTTAATCAACACATAATCCACAAAAGGGCATTCAAAATCTTAAAACATGATGAATTACAAATTCACATAATAAGAACATATCAAAAAATGATGGAGTGTAAGATACTTGTGAAAAAAAATTCATCTCCCATGATGAAGTATAAGATTGTACCAATTATAAATTGACATTACTTCATCACAAATACTAATAACGTTATTATCAAGATCAAAAGAAAGCTTAGGAACTATGAATTTATCGCAAATTCCAAACTAAATCCATATGTTCTCAATATGAAAAAATCATAAGGACAGTACTTTAAGAATCATTATATTACACGTAAAGTGAATTCACAAATATGAAAAATTTCATGATCCGCAAATTCGTGATTTGTAACAATTGTCAAAATCTATGATTTTAAATGATTACCAAAATTCATAATTTGAAGTTTTGAGGAATTTCATTTGTTTTTGAAACATATAATATAATTTATATAACCTATGAAAAGGTTTTCATTATGATAAACCTAACCAAGAATACAAATATACATTATCCTTTTCTTCCATTCAAAAAACATCAATCTATAAATCCAATTAATAAAATTTCTAGAGATGGTGAATTTACATCTTCCTAAAAAACGTAAATACAAATAAATTTATCAACAAACATGTATGGAACAAAATCTCCGATTTAACTTGTTAATTAGTCAAAATCAAAACCAACAGAATTAGGGTTTATATATTTCAATTCAATATTGACAAATATAAGAGCAATAATTATAATTTATATCTATAACGATTCTAATACCAATTGCTAGAAAATTATAACATATGTATACATAAATTTAGATCAAGATTTAATGTAGATATGGGATTATGATATGTTCATTATAAAGTAAGAGTATGATTTATGTACCTGGAATTAGAGAGAGATCTATTTTATAGTAGTATGTTTCCATATAGAATTATAAAGAGTGTAAGAAAATATTGCTTTCTTCATAATAGGATATTAGGATTAGGTTAAAAATTTTTAATGAGAGAGCAGTTTTTATATTCTTATTATGTTAAAGTAGGAACCTCTTATTAGATAACAAAGTAAGTAATCCTATCTATTATAGTTTATTTATATTAAAAGTCTAATTACAATATTTATATTAGTTATGTATTATAATTAAATAATAATTTTATAATTGATTTATTAATAATTTAAAAGGATATATTTAAAATGATTAATATAAAATGAAATAATCTAATAACCTTGGCATGGCAACAGAAACTCGGTAAAAGTGGACCTAAGATCGAAGGAGATTTTTCCTTCAGATATGGTCAAAGAAGGACGACTTACACTGAAAGGCCGAAAGGAGGGATAAAATAGTGCCATCCTCCAAGGGATAGGACAAATGGTCAACGAGAAGAGAAATCCTTACTTTTTAATCAATCGTTCATGCAGAAGCTAACTTTCAAATTACGCTATGAGCATGCAAATCGGAAAGTGATGATAAATAGGCTAGGAAACGGTATTGAATTCACGAAGCAGAATCACGTTGAGATTAAAAAACAAGTAAACCAAACGCAATTAAGTACTAGTCAACTAACTTTATGAGCATTGATGATAAATAGACCCGGAAACGGTATCGAATTCATGACAGGGAATTACGTAGGGATAAAAGGACAAAATAAGTAAACGACCGCAAATTAGGTACTATTCAACTCAGTTGACAAGCCCTCGTCATACAATGATTTGGATCGGAGTACCGCACGGACGGCTGTACGTGGCGTCGAAGGAGCCTCCGGTCCTCCAGGCTCCAAAAAAATCAATTATGAAAGATTTAATGAACTGAGAATCTGTATACATCGTATTTACGTATTAAGAATAAAGTTTAATAAAATATTACGTATAGTTTAGTGGTTTGATTAATGTTTTTATAAGCAAAAGGTCATGGGTTTAATTTCTACAACAATTATTATAGTATATCATTGTGTGCTTAAATGACATTTTCTTTCTATTATTATTTTTTTTTCTTAATTCACAATAACCAATTATGTATGGTACATTCTTGTAATTGTGCATTCTTTCCCAGGGTATAGGTTTGTTTGTAAAAATCATTCCCGAAAATAAATAATAAAGTAAGTCTATTCATAAAAAAGGTTGTAAAGCATATCATATCTATTTAGTTTTTCTTGTTCTACACAAATAGGTTTTATTAGTAGCGTGATTATCAAAATAGCGAATTATTGGCCTGTTATTTCTTTGCCATTCTTTCTGACTTTAATTTTTTCGCATCATATGCATTTACATTCTTCTGGGTGTAAATAAACAAAACTAACTCGGATGAAATCACGGACGAAACGAGGGCCCAAGGGGCATGGCCACGCCAAAATTCTTTATACGGTATTATTAGCTAGTATCTCCTATTATGGTATGATTATTTAAAAGTAATTACAAAGTACAGTCATTTTGAATTATAATAAATCATTCTGAGTTATTGTAAATAAAGCCATTAAAAATAAAATAAGTTGATGACGTCTCTTGTAAAAGTTGTCAATAGACATTATGAAAAATTGGTGACAGTTTTATTTTTGTTGCTAGTGAGCCCTATATATTGTAATTTTACTATAAATTAAAAATGTCAGTACCATGTACTCATTTTTTAGTAATTGTACCGGAGAATCCTCTCCAATATGTAGGTCATTAGATGATTATTTTTCTAGTTTTATGTTTTTTTTTTAGTTAATTACTATTATATTACAATTTAAGGGAAAAACCAAACTCAAGCTATCTCACTAGAATATCAGTATACATTATTAAACTACAATAGTTTCGACACTTTTCATGTATTATTTAAGATGCTCATGCCATATTAATTACATATTCAACACATAAAATGTCTTGAAAATATAAAAAATAATCATAACATATCTCATAAATATGACAAAAGTTTTTTTTTTTTTTCCATTTTATGAAACCCTTTAAGATAACTTGTCATTTTAGTTAGTGGATGCTTATAAATTTATTAATAAACTTCTTTTGTACTACTAGAGATTTCATGGTTATTTCCCATGATGTTACGTGTTTTACTTTGTTATGGTTCAAATAAATGAAATATCATATAATATGCACTCCATTACTGTAAGTAAAAGTAAATTTATTTTACTTTTACAGGCAATTATAAACTTGATAAAGGAGACAATTATGAATCCTGGAAGGGTCCCTCTCTGATATGCAAATTGCAAATGCGTGTTCGCAACACCAACTAATAAATCAATGTCGCAAAAATAGCAAAAGAAATTATGAATATGACTCAACAATTTTATCAATGATTATAATAACGAATGCATCGGTTTCGGAAGTTGGAAGATCACGTGATCGACATGGATAAATCACTGTGCTGCCTAACTCGCTCCGTTTGGATCATCGCCTTTAACAACTATATATTCACTGCAGTTTACAAGGAGTTAATATATCTAAGTGTAATAAGTTGATAACATGCACTCCAAATGGCCACGTCAAACCTACTACTCCTTCAGGAAGTTGCCGCGGCAGCTGTTCGGTTCATGATAGCCCGACTTCTTATCCCATCTATCATCGGGAAATTCTCCACAAAAGCTTCCACCTGGGCCAAAAGGATGGCCGTTGCTTGGAGCCATTCCGCTCCTAGGAACCATGCCACATGCCACCCTAGCAAAAATACCCAAAAAATATGGACCGGTGATGTATCTAAAAATGGGGACTTATGATATGGTTGTCGCATTCACTCCTGAAGCAGCCAAAGCATTCCTTAAACCCTAGACCTCAATTTCTCAAATAGACCACCAAATGCTGGGGCGACACACTTGGCCTATGATTCACAAGATATGGTCTTTGCAGACTATGGTCCCAGGTGGAAATTGCTTAGGAAATTGAGCAACAACCTACACATGCTTGGTGGGAAAGCGTTGGAGGATTGGACACAGGTCCGAACCACTGGAGTAGGTCACATGCTTCGAGCCATGTATGATAGCAGCAAACGCGATGAGCCCGTGGTGGTGTCTGAAATGCTGACCTATGCCATGGCTAACATGATAGGCCAAGTCATACTTAGCCGCCGGGTGTTCGTGACCGAAGGTTCAGAGTCGAATGAATTTAAGGACATGTTTATAGAACTCATGACCCCAGCTGGGTACTTCAATCTTGGCGATTTTATACCGTCCATTGCATGGATGGATTTGCAGGGAATTGAAGGAGGGATGCAGAAACTGCATAAGAAATTTGATGCCCTTTTTGACTAAGATGATCGAGCAACAGTGCAACTGCTCGTGAAGGAAAAGCAAAACCAGATTATCTTGACGTTCTAATGGCAAATAGAGATAAGAATTCTGAGGGCGAGAAGCTTACTTTGACCAACATTAAAGCTCTTCTACTGGTATTATATCAATTGTTTTAAATATTTATTACTTTAATATGCATATGCAAATAGTGATAAAGGATTTTCTATGTTGAGATTTATATACGTACGTACAACAAGGATGGAACTTTGAAATTCTATTAAGCATTTAATATAACAATCATGTATTGTACATTGTTATGCTTTACACTTTTCATTCAAATAAATCTCTTTAGTTGCTTCACACTTTCCGTTTTAATATTTTTTAAGCTACGTCTCTTAGCTAGACCCTATCGTATCTTTCTATTTTTCAAAATCTGTCATCTGTATTTATATGCTTCTATGTCCATATAGCTATATACTACTATATCTATCTATATGCTTCTGTATCGATATATCCTTATACTATATTTGTAAACAAAACTGCAAATTCAAAAACTCAATAACTCTTGAAAGTGGATATCTTTTTACATAGGTTATTGCATATAAATGCTATTGTACGGTAATCGATCCCACTTTTAATTTTGGGTTGCTACTACATTGGACGACTGCCCTAATTTCATCTCAATCCAATGCATTATGTGTGACTGCATATACATCTATTTAAATAGACTAGAAAGTTAAAGACTAATCGGTACTTTGTGTTAATATTATTGTTTTGCTAAAACTTATTCACAGCAGGAACTGACACTTCATCAAGCATCATAGAGTGGGCACTTTCCGAGATGTTGAAGAACCCAAGAATCCTTATGAAAGCTCATGAAGAGATGGACAGAGTCATCGGAAGACAACGGCGTCTCCAAGAATCCGACATCCAAAAACTCCCTTATCTTCAAGCCATTTGTAAAGAAACTTTTAGAAAGCATCCATCAACACCCCTAAATCTACCTCGTGTTGCAAGTCAAGCATGTGTGGTAAACGCTGTCTACATTCCTAAAAACATATGGGCGATCGGATCCCTTGGAATTTAATCCTGAGAGATTTTTAACTGGACGTAGGATTTGTGCTGGGACTAGGATGGGATTGTGTTAGTTGAGTATATCTTAGGCAAGTTGGTGCGCTCTTTCAATTGGAAATTGACAAATGGTGTTGGAGACCTCGACATGGAAGAAACGTTTGGTCTTGCATTACAAAAGGCCGTGCCTCTTTCGGCTCTTGTCACCCCTCGGCTGCCTCTCGATGCATATGCGGCCCCTATAAATTAATTACCATAATGGTAATCTATGATAATATCATGTTTTCTTATGGGTTTATGAATATCATGTACGGGGTTTGATTCTATAAATAAAGCTTGTCTTGCTTTTATTTCCCTCTTTGTTTTACGTTTTTCATAATGACCTTTATTATTAATAATCGAGTGATAAAACTTACCATAATTAAATTTGTATAATTGGGTACAAACGTAATGATATCTTATAGGTAAATCTTAGAAAGTTGAGAATTCTTGAGAAGAGTTGGAATATAGCTTCATTTGGTTTATCTTTTTTTTTTTTAATCTTTTTGGCATCATACTAGTATCTACTTAAATCTTGTGTTAGACAAAAATAAAATATTAAAAAAATAAAAATATAATTCTATATATACCATTCTTTGTCTACCTTTTACTTTATTTATATTTAGAAAAATATTAACTAAAATAATCATCTTCAATGTATAAAATATATATTTTTAATTTTTTTTAAGTAAGTAAATTTTAATTTCTTAATTTTGATATTCCAATTACTATTTTCATCATGATTATGAAAGAGAAACAAATAAAATACAGATAATACGGTTTTCCAAATACCGAATTTTAAATAAATATAGATAAAATATAAATGAAAAACAAAAGAATTCAAGTGGGATCTATATATTCAACTTCAAGGAATATAAAGAATGAAAATTGAGAAAATTTATTTATGCTAATGATATATAAAATAAGATTAAAAATGATCAAGATAAAATAATTCTGAAAAAATAGCATCCACTTTCAAGAGTTACTGAGTTTTGGAACATGTAGTTTTGTTTAAAAATATAGTATGTTGATATTTGGATATAGAAGCACGTAGACAGAGATATAGTGAGCAGATAAATGGATATAGAATGCATAAAAATATAAATTTAGATTTTTAAAATTCGAAAAATTAAATGGTAGGAAATGTAGCTTATTAAATATTCCGATGGAAAGTACGAAGCAATTAAATAGGTTTTGATGGAAAGTGTAAAGCATGATGATATACACGAATCTATTAGTATATCCAAATCCCATCCATTTTATATGACCACACATATAAATGATACTCTAGATTTCTTTTTTCTTAATTCTTTTTAATTTGTCAAGGTAGTTATAGCTTAATGATATCCCTATTGATCTTCCATTGAACAGTGTGCGAATCCCTCATCCATATAGCTGAGAAAAAAGATAAACAAAATCCTCTTAACATATAAATGAACAACCGAGGTTGTTTATATTTTGAAAATACTCTTTAATACTATTACGATGTCAATTTTTTTTTTTTTTTTATTTCAGCTATTAATCGCACATGATGGCATCTTAAAAGACTAAATTTGAAAAAATAAATTGAGTGGATCCATTGATATATATATCTGACATGATTTGCTTTAGGTAAACAATATTTAAAAGAATTGATATACCAATAGAAGGGCTTTAATGTTGTCAAAGTAAGCTTCAACGTCAAGATAATCTGGTTTTCCTTTTCGTTCATGAGCAGTTGCACTATGTTGCTCGATCATCTTAATCAAAAGCGCGTGAAATCTCTTATCCAATTTCTTCATTCTTCCTTCAATTCCCTGCATGGATGGTATAAAAGCACCAAGATTGAAATACCCAGCGATGGTCATGTGTTGTACAACCATGTCCTTGAATTCATTCGACTCTGACCATTTGGTCACGAACACCCAGCGGATAAGTATGACTTGGCCTGTCATATTAGCCATTGCATAGGTCAAGATTTCAGCCACCACTACGGGCTGATCGCGTTTGCTGCTATCATATAAGGCTCGAAGAATGTGGCCTACTTCAGTAGTTCGGATGTGTGCCCAATCCCCAGGGCTCTCCTACCAAGCTTGTGTAGGTTGCTCAGTTTTCTTAGTAATTTCCACCTGGGACTATAGTCTGCAAAAACCATATCTTGTGAATCATAGGCCATGTGTATCGCCCCAGCATTTGGTGGTCTATTTGAGAATTTGAGGTCTAGGGTTTTTAGGAATGCTTTGGCTGCTTCAGGAATGGATGCAACAACCACATTACAACTCCCCACCTTAAGATACATTACTGGTCCATATTTTTTGGCCATTTTTGCTAGGGTGGCATGTGGCATGGTTCCTAGGAGCGGAATGGCTCCAATAGTCGGCCACCCTTTTAGCCCAGGTGGAAATTTCGTGGAGAATTTCCCAACGATATATTTGGTAGGAAGTCGGGCTATCATGCACAGGATGGCCGCTGCGGCAACTTCCCGGAGGAGGATTGGGTTTGATGTGGCCATTTGGAGTGTGTCTAACTATAATAGCGCTAGCTCGCTATAAATTCTGGTGAATGCTATACCCTTGTGTGTATACACACACGTGCACACACAGATATATGTAGCTGTACGGTGCGCGTTAGGTAGCACGAAGATTTACCCAAATCCAGCACGTGATTTTCCAGCCGCTGTCGGTCCCTTCATGTGCTTATGAGACCAGGAGCCGACACGTTATTATCATCATGTCACATCATCGATAAAAATGTTGTTTCATAGTTATTTTTGTCATTCCAGGGACATTGATTCATTTTTTGTTGTGCACAAGTAATTGTATATCTTACGGGGGCGTATCCAGGAGAGTGGAGTTGTCCCTTTTTTTGGAGAAATAACTGAAAGTTTTAATATTTTTTATTTTCCCATAGCTATCGACACGCAGGATCCGACGGGGTAAAAAGGAAATTAAGATACAATCCGTTCATATAATTTTATTGGAACAAACTAGGTTTACAGGGAAAAAAATCCTTTAAAAAGAGAATTAATGGATCTTCAATAATTACTTAATATATATAAATTTCATTTAGGGGGAAAAATAAAAATTCAGTTCTCAAGTTTACCATATTTTCTATTCAAGTCCTCCAAACTTGAAATTGTTTGCAAATAAGTCCTTTCTTAGTATTTTGTAAAAATTTTCATTAATCGTGACATGTGGTACTATCTTATTAGTTTATGTGTAAATATTATCATAAAATATTTTAAAAAATAAAGTAATTAATAAAGAAGAAAATTTAGAAAAAATAAAGAAAAATAATAAAAAAAAAGAAAAATTTGAAAAAAGAAAAAAAAAGAAGTTCTAACCAACTAATGGTTACTGTTTTGACTTAACCTTAGTGGAGGGTGGTTGCCTATCATGGTAGGGGACTCGAGCAACTCCTAAGATAATGGGCAATTGCCCTCATTCATTTTTTTTAATGAAAAACATTAAAGCCCAATAAGTTTGTGCAACCAAAAGTAGGGTATTCACTCATTCTTTTTTATTTTTTCTTTTAAGTTGATGGTGAGTGAATTGTATGACCCTCTAAGAATAGTGGGTGACCATGCAATTGAAACGACATATATTGGTTAGTAGGTCACAACTTGTCTTGGTATTTTAGCCACTTTGGTTACCCCTTAGCTATTAAGTAGCCCAAACAATTTTATTTTTTATTTTTCAGAATTCCTCCACTTTTCTTTATCTTTCAATTTTTTTGTCATTTTACTTAAATGAAGTTACATATATACACATATTACTTTCTTATTTATATTATATCATTTTTATTATTTTTTCTATTTTTTGAATTTTCTTTCATTTTTTATTACTTATTTATCTTTCAATGTTTTATTATATTACTTATGCATGGACCAATTAGATGATGTCACGTGGCATAAGTAATGGAAAAGCTAATAGAATTCTAATAGAAGACTTATTTATAAATGTTTGCAAATGTGATGGACTTGAATAAGGAAAAAAAATAAACAATTAGAACTCAAATAGAAAATGTGACAAAAATTAAGGAGTAAACTTGTATTTTTTCTTTCTTTTTGAAAAAATATATATAGTTATATATTTTAATGGGGGTATGTAGTAGACAACTGATATGGAAATCATATGTTGAAAAACTTTGTGAAGTCTTACTCCAATGATGCATAGAGTAATATTGTTAGAGAAAGGTATGGGTGGAATGACCCATGATTATTGTGGATTGTTGGGGCACTTAAGAGTTCTTGAGTATTCTTAGTCATTCTTCATCAAATACTTAATTTGTTCTTTCGTGAATATATTTTAGCAATAAGACAACGCTTTTTTGAGTCTCTTGATATTGCAAATGAGGAGAAGGAAATCTCTTTTCACAAATTTTGATACTCAATCTTGATCATTTGATGACTCTAGAGATTAGTGAATGAGATAAGCTACTTATGACATTTGCTTTAATAACCAACATATGAGATGAAACCTCCTTTATCCTTTATGATTCTTCATGTGTTTTAAATGTACATAGGCCTGAATAATCCCATTACTTTATGAATAAGTTATAAATGAAATTTCCATCTTTCCTCAAGGTCTTATGAATAAGTTTATAAAAGGGTTCTTTAAGCACATGGGCCATTTGAGAAAGAGCAATCGAATTGGTCCAACAATTCTCGTCATAAGCTTTCTCAGTCAAATCTTGTAAAAACATCCCCGAATAATTGAGCCCCTATCCCTAAGCCTTACCATTAGCACAAAGATTTGGATCGAGGCATTAATTAGGAAGCATGTTCAATCATGTTTTCCAAAATAACTTTGCTATATGAGACTATAATGTCATAAGTATTACCAAAAGATGAAATAGAATTATAATAAGATATGAATCAATAATACATTGTTATTTATCGTTTTATTATGGGTATTTCAAAGTAAAAGTTTATTCATGGACAAAGCAAGGAATGAAAATTTACTATACATACATACATATATACATATATATATTGTAATAGGAACTCCTTATGGAATTATAATTACAGGCTGAAAGACTAAAAATCCAACTAAACAATGTAATAGTTAGCTCATAATAGCTCTTCCATAAAAAAATAAGGGAAAATAGAATTACTATAGGTAAATGAATAGCTTGTAAATGAGGACCAACAAAACAAAAAAAAAAAAAAAAGAAAGAAAGAAAGAAAAGGAAACTTCAAATAAGATTGGGCCTAATCAATTTTCACCGTATCCCAAATGCTCAATCCAAATTCTCAAATGTTGATTACCCTACCTACAGAGCATGGACAATGAGGAGATGTCAATTTCAAAATTTAAAGGAAAAAAGAAAAAAAGGAAAGGAAAACAAGAATAAGGCATGAGTTAGGTGAAGAGAAATGGAAAAAGCTTACGGTACGATAAAATGGGGGATAACTTACAATGGTATAGAAGGGGTAAGGGAGTATTTTGTCTTCGATATTTTCATGACTCCATGTTGATTACTATTGATAATAACTAAGCATAGGCTTCATTGTATCTGGGGGTTCACCATAAATTTAATAATAATAATAAAATTGAACTTAGTCCATACTATAGGGGCTTCATGTAGTATAGACAAAGGGGAGATTCAAATTATCAAGCTACTAAAAATAGTCCATCTACTACATCAACTATAGGAAAGGAGTTCAAAAATGTGGAAGGGAGACACAATAAACCTAGTAGATCACATGGATTGTAGTGACAAAGAGGTTCAGCAGAATCTAATATATAAGGTCTAGTGGGAGGACAATTCCATACTTCTGGTTTAGGTAAAGGTGACTAGACAAGACTTAAGCATCATCGAAAGTCATAAACCTAAAGGCAGATCTCCAAAGGAGCAGGCAAAGGATTCACATGATTGGTATTCCAATGATGGCTTAGGCATTCCTAGTGATTCCAACTCAGTTGCTCGAGTTACATCTAATAATGGCAGAGAACATGGAACCACGAGATGAGGAAAAAAAAAAACTGAACGAAGTTTCCTTTAAGTGATAAATGTAGAGAAACGAGGGACACTTCTTTAAGTAAAAGATTCAAAACGAGTTTCCTTTCCTATCCAATCTCTTATAACAAGTTGGAAGTTCATTGACAAAGATGATTCAAATGAAGCTTCTTGGAATAGAAGTAAGTTTACAAATTAGTCAAATCATGTTGATGAATTGAATACCTCTCCTCACACTTTTCTCTTCATTTTTAATAGCATAGTGATAAGGGGTTTTGAAACTCATTTCATCATCTCAATATCAACAGTAGAAGCGAAGTTCTAAGTTTACATCACCAGTTCAATATCAAGAGAGTATACCAAAGAAATGGAAAGATAATAAATAGAAACAAAAGCTTCTAATGTTATGCTATAAAAAATGTTCAAAGCATGAAGGAGCGATGAGCGAAGCATTATCAGACTCGAAAGTAAAATGGAATAGTTGCACATGAGATTATTGAAAAAAAGCAGGAGCTTAGAAGTATGGTATTCGAGAAGACAGATAAGGGGAGCCTTGGACCTAGTGCGAGTTTGTTAAGCAGCGAACTTTCGACTCCACACCCTCAACTTTTCAAGCCTATTGGCAAAGCTTTGAAAGCAACAATAACCTTCCTTAACGCCTATCCTTACTAGTCTCCAAGCTTGCTGGTCTTCAACTGGAAGCTAAGTAGGAGTCTACAAATCCATTGTGTAATTGTGAAATGTTTTATATTTTTTGAAAAAATATATATAAATAAATAACTATATAGAAAAAAAATGGTACTATGGCTATGGAAAACTTTTAAGCTTACGTACTGTAAGAAGCCTTAGAAGATTGTCAGTTCACCATATCTAGAGAAGAAGAGAAATATACGTATATGTATGAATTTTCTTTGTTAAAGAGGAGCGACCACTTTTCAAATATGTTATACCATAAAGGAGGCATAATAGAAAAAGAATAAAAAAATGGGACACTTGTTAAGTCCCTAATGAGGATAAAGATACTACCTTAGGACAAAATCTATCCTTATCTAAATAAATAAGAACATGGGCCGAAGCAATAACAAGCCTTTTCATAAAAAAGAAAAAAAAAGGAAGGGTAGGGAGATGAAGAAAACATTCAAAATAATCGGAGCTTAATCATTAAAAGATGAAAAATGGAAGGTCAATTACTGATAAGGGTGCCCCTTGACCCTTGCTCCTACAACCGATTAGCAGGACCGCCATGCTTACTAATCATAACACAATAAATAAAATTGGTTAATACAAAGTGTTACATGATATGCGAAGACCTTACAAGAAGAATACCCTTATATGAGAAGAAGATCAAGGCAGCATGATACATGGAGTCAACCCAATGAAATTGCTAATGTGAAATTAGCATATAAATCAACCCAAGAGAATTAGTAACTCTTATAGATCGAATCGAAGAAACAATTTAGCTTAAGAAGAGACGGTTTAAAGAAGACTTATTTCAGAGTGTTGTCTTAGGGGCAACATACAACTTAATCCAATTGAGGTATGACACATAAATAAGAAGTGTTGCGAACCCGTATATTAAGATAATTCTCAAATTAATTTGGCAATGACATAGTTATTTAATAGCACATATGCGCCTGAGTGATCTAAAAGACTCATTTGATGCCCAAACCTCTTTAACTTTGCCCAAAAGATTTTAGTTAGGGGGAAAAATGTAAAGGGTCAAATTTAATATTGGGCTTCAAGCTCATTAAATAAATATTAAATGGATTTGACTCATCTAGCTAAGGTAACGGGGCCTAAAAAGCTAAGCTCATAAATTATCGGAATGATCAAGGAAAATTTGGTATGGTAGGCTTAGAGTAGAATTTGTTAGATAGGTCTGTCTGATCCAATCTTTTTTTATTTAACTCATACTAAAATAATAAATAAAGCCTTTATTTGGTCCTAAACCTATGAAAATAGCCTACTTAAAATCTATTAATAAGGGGCTCCAATCTTAACCATGAATCATCATTATAATCTAACAGATGTAATCAACTATCATTTCCTATAAATACTTTACTCACATCCTCATTTAGATAAGAAACCCCTTCCCCCCAATAGACACCGTCACTCTATCGGAACTTTATCTCAAAGATCAAATACTTAAACACCTCAAGAACACCACCTCATTCTTCATTAATCTTAGAGTTTTATGCTATTGCATTCCTCCACCTGTCACCATACATGTTAAAGCCTTATCAAGATTACTTACTTCACTTTCTTATACTTCTCTCTTGATCATCTCACATGAGTTACTCAAGTTATTTTCCTAGTTACTTGTAGTGTGACTTCGCATACGATACTTATGTAACTCTTGCATCCGTACCCACACCCTTATAATCTCTAATCCTTATCCTCTTATCTACTAACCATTATAGGCTTTGAGGTTGGGTAGGTCGTCTAGTTGGCTTATGCTAAGGTCAGCTATGAAGATAATAGAGAGAAACGAGCTGGTTTATGGACCTAAATAGGTCATCGTAAGTTTAAGGGACCTATGCCTAAAATGTCCCATCAATAAGTAGCATTGACTGAAACTTTGATAACCGTAAAAACCGAAGCATTTATAATCTCTTTTCTGTTATTATTCTCTAGAAATGACATGATCATATTCTCTAAAAATGGTAAGAATTCATGAAGGGAATTTGGAGAATGGTTTCAACATTTTCAAGAAGGCTGATTATTCATAATGATTGCTATCCAAGATGTTAAGAATCATACCTTTATGGAGTTGGTTCATTTATGCTCTAGGCTCCATGTAGAGGCATGATTTTCCAGAAATGTTTTATACTTTCTAGTAATTTTGTTGAATTAGTTTCAATTGTAAAATGTTATGTTTGTTTGCAAGTACTTTTTTACCATAACTGGAAATAAGTAATAGTTAATATTTTGCTATTACTATAGTTGCCAAGAATTCCATATTTATGGAGTTCGTTCCTTTTTGCTTATGGTTTAATGTGGAGACTTGATCTTTTGAAATTTTTTGTGATTTCTAGATGTCTTGTTGAATTACTTTCAATTGTAAAATATTAAGTTTGTTCATAAGGCAAATTTTTTTACTATAATTGAATTTTTATATCTTATGAGAAGTAAGCAGTAGTTGGTATTTTGTTATGTTGTTTACATGTTGATATGATGATAGTCTCCTTCTTTTGGAGACTTTGATTCTAACTAATAGAAAAAAGGAAAAAGGAAAGGATGAAGGTTTATTAATTTAATTAGAATCGAAAAAAGTGTAGCCTACTTACTTGCTTATAGGTAGCAAAAAGAATCTTTCTTTAGTAAATTTTTAATTTGTTTAAAAAAAAAATTGTTGTTTAGAGGAGATAAAGTATATGTAGAATAAAAGTTCATATTCAACATATTGTTGTATGTGAACAAAAGTGTAAATTTTCTTCTAAAGTTTGATATTACTATTATCTTTCTTCCCCGTTAATTATTTTTTCTTTTTATTTTTCTCTTTCATATCTTCCTTTTAGCCATCTCTTAATTTATAGGCCAAATGGCCAATGGTAGGTAGGATCAAATCCATTCTATATATGAAAATTTATCATATTTTCTAGAGTTTAATGGTCGCTTAATTGTTTATGTTTTATGTGGTTGTCTCCACATCTCCTTTTTAAGGAAATGACAAACAATGTTTTTCTATGTAATAATAATCTTATTTTCTTGCCTATTTGATATATATTTACTCATTTTTATCCTTTTGTGTCAATTTATTTGTTTTTTATTACTTTTTGCTATGTTTTCTATTTAATGCTATATTGTACTGTTAACGTAAGTGAATTTCTATTTGCTATTTTAGTGTATTGAGAGATTTTTTATTGAATTTTAATTTAAATTCCTAAAACTACACTCCATATTATTTGCCAATTTTTCTTTCTTCTTTTTACCTTTATTTATAGGATTAGTTTGGTATTTCTTTCAAAAACGGTAGCTTTCGAATGGTTTGTCATTGAAAAATAGCCCATATTATTTACCATACGGTTTTGTTGAAAAACTTAAAAGGCAAAGGGATTCACTATTTAGGTATCTATATTTGCAATTTCGTTTTTTTGCTATGGCGATGAGTGTAAATTCAAAAATCGAACCAAAGGCCACAAACTCTTAAACATGTAGATAAAGGATAAACTTGCAATAGAAAAGTGAAAAGTCAATTTATTAACAGCATTAAAAATTGAAGAGTTTATTCATACTTATAGACACAACGTAAACAAAAAAAAAAAAAAAACAATGATGAAGCCCATGAAACTTAAAAAATAGGTTTAACAATCTTGGCACTCGTATGTAAGAGAAATTTCACGACAAAGATGCAAATTTTTTATAATTTTTTTTTTGCAACATAGTATTAAATTGTAATTGAATTACAAGTTCATATGTATTATAACAAATTTTTAATGTTAATAATAATAATAGTATTCTTTATTTATTTGTTATAACAAAGAACTCTTAGGATTTAAATATATGCTTTATAACATTTTGAAAAGGGTAATTATGCATAGCCAAGTCTTTGTTATGAAAGCGCATGAATATTACATGTGCTTTTATTCATTGAGTATTATTATCTTACAATTAGTCTATATGTACAAGACCATATTAATCATTATTTTTTGGCAAGCCAAATTTGTGGCTTTAAACATTTTCCTTTTGAAAAAATATTAAAGGAAGCAAAAATTATTTTGCAAGCCTAGATTAGGCATAATAATCTTTTCAAACTTGTCCTAATTGCCAATTATTAAAAGTTGGTTGGTCTTTCTTACATTCACTACCATCCTCATTATTCTTTTATACTTGTGGTAAGATATGCATGAAGTAGTAAATTATAATTACCACAAATTAATAATTGCTATGATTGTCCTAACTATTTCAAAAATGATAAGCTTTAAATCATGTTTATATAAAAATCATTTTTCTCTTATGTTTCTAATCCTTTTACTTTTTTTTTTCTTTTGGACCATCCATGATTCTTTTACTTTATATTGTTAAACTTTGTAATTTCTCTTAATCAATATTCCATGTATTCGATATCTTATTTTGGCTCAACTATTTAGATATTCCTTACTTATTTTTTTTGTCATTTTTCATTTCATTCTCCTTTTCCCTCAAAGTGCAGTCAATTTATTTATTAATTTTTACGTGTCTACTAAATTGGAAATTAGCTTGAGTATAATCAACTTGAAGGCACCTAATAGTATATAATAAAAAAATCACATTTATTTGTTAAGTTAATAATTATGAAAAATATGCTAACTTTTGAATGAAATTTTCATGTCTTACTTTCAAAAATAATTAGCATGTTTTAATCTAAAATAATAAAATAATTAGCCAAAGCCATTGTAGCCTAAGGGTATCACTATTGATATGCCATTATGACAGATTACGGTTTGAATCTCCAGTTCCTTATAGATGGTGTCATGCCTTAAAGCGACAGAGTCGTAATAATATCGTCATATAAATCATTCCAAAAATAGAAATTGACCTTATAGCTGCTATTACAGACCTAACTTGCACACGTCATCCATTACAAACTCTCTTTAAAGTAAAAAATTCATACAATAATGCTATTATTTACTTATGAAAGTCTAGAAAACACATATTAGGATGTAGATAACCTAAGTAATATTTACATGATTTGGTAATCTAGTTTACTTAAGAATTATATAGTCTAATACTAAAAGATTAAGAATTAAGACCCAAAGCTTCAAGAGTGCAACTGTACATCAGTTTTATATCCTCACACTCTAAGATCCATCAATTACTAGCTTCATGATAGTTATAATGTTGTTTCCTAACTGCTTCCTACAACAACATCTATAGGGATATGAGCAATCAACCGTTCAGTAAATTGAGACGAAGATATAAGACTATACATTAAGTATCGACAAGGTTATTAAATGGTTATTTAAATGCAATGTAACAAACAAAAGCCATCACACGACGTTATCTAATTTATCATGATATTGGAAAAATTATACCTGTTCTAATTCGAGTTGAGGAATTTTAGTGTACATATAACAACTCATGACTAAACTCAGGCTTGTAAAATGAAGATCGCTTCTCCCAAGATTACCTTCAAACCACTGCCTTTACCCTTAATGGGTCATCCTCTCTTATCATTTAGTTCAACTAAAGATGAAGAATGGATTATTATGCTCTAGTGCTATCCCTTTCGAAAGTATTGATATTTGGTTGGAAAATCCTAAATATCCCTTAGTGGGTTGTAATGTATATTTGGTTAAGATTACAAGTCATATATTATTAAGTCCAGTTCAAGGCAATCAATCAATGTTACGTAATAAAAATGATTGCAAACTAGATTAGGAAGCCAATAGTATATAATTAAATTTAGAAACATATACAAATAGGCATGTATATAATCAAACTACCTATATGCACAATTAAATTATGAAACAGTACTTTGAAATACTATTGTATATTGATCCTAAACTTATTTGGATTCTTACACGTGCTTACTAAGGTACAATTTGTGGTGTTGCATTGCCACTCGTTCTTATAATGTAAATATTATTTTAGTATTCATATGATTACAATATGTAAGATTTATTTAGTAATTTAGATTACTTTTCTCAATTTAGGGTTTTAATATACTTAATTATTCAAGTTTTCAATCTCTTATGATTATTTTCGCTTTTAACAAATTTCAGATTTAGCTTTGATTTTTCTCTGATTCAACCTCCAAATCAAGTTTTAATTCATCTCCAAGTTACGCTTTGTTCATAAATCTCATAAATGCCTTTTGACCTATTCTACAAAGTTTATTTAACTTTAACTAAGGTGAATGTAGTTTCTGATCTAAGTTCTGATCAACTCCTTAATGTACTATCATACACTATCTTTGATTTAGCTCTTGAATTAGCCTTTGATTCATATACATTTTGTATTTCCACATAAGTTCTGCATAATTTAGTTTAAGATCAGAATGTAAGTATAATATATAGTCCAGTATCAGTCCAACCTAAACCAATTACACTCAATCTTATTATTTGAGCACTTCACATGAATCTTACAGTATCAACACTATACCCTTAATAGTCAAATCCAATACTACCAACACTATAGATTTAATCTTTCAACATCATTCAATATTACAATATGTCAGGATGCTCATTAGATCAGGATCTAGCTTAATTTCTTAGAAAAATATTAAGTATATTTAGAAAAATAGTTGTTTAATAGGATTTTTAAGACCTAAAAATTATATAAAAACATGGAAGATAATTTTCATGAATTTTTTTCATAGTAATTTCACATACATCATAGGGGTTTCGTAAAAAAATTTTGGAGCCGAAACAACATCAATAAAGTTTTTGAAAATGAAAGAGAAATAGGGTTAGTTTTAGTGATTTCTTAAAAGTAATATATTTCAAGATTTAATTTCATCAAAATAATATTTTTTTTCAAAAACTTATATACAAAAAATGAGAATTTTTCATAATTTTTGGATGATATTTGGTATTTTTATTAATTTTATGACAATCGGGTAATTTTAGAGACTCATTAGTGTTGTTAGCTCTAACCACCATCAGCCCTTAGGTGGTTTTTAGCAACCTTGGGCATCAAGTTGGTTGTCAGGTGGCAACAGCTGTCTTCTTCTAGGTAGTGTGTAACCCCTTGCATTGTAATTTATCCCTAATGCACTATATTTGTGTATAATTTTCTAAAAATACCCATTCCACTCTTTTTGACCCTTCTCTATTTTTCCTAGTAAGTGAAATGTCTAAAATGAATTATGAAAAGAATTTCTCAATTTATAAAACGAGGTTAGGGTCGGTTGTGATTTATCTTCCATGCTTAGTGTCTAAATTTGCTTGTGTAATCCTACTTAAGTGTCTCCAAACCAACTTTTTCATAAGCCACATAATCACTCTTGCTTGCTACGCCATAAAGCTCTATATAATAGATTTCCATATTTTTTTCTTAATTTTCCTTAATTTATTTTAATTATTTTAGTATATTTTAATAGAAATTAGGTATTTTAAGTAATTTTAGATATATTAACCTATACGTAAAGTCATACATAATACTAAAAAATACTCTTAAATATTATTTAGGTTATTTTATGATTTTTAGTGAGTATGTATTTTATCTCTAATGATTTGTTAATTATCAAAAATTATTTTACGCGTTTTCAATAAATAACGAGTAATATATGTATAATGTACTAATATAATATTTTATTTTCTTAAATCCAAACGCTTAGAGTTACTTTTATTAATATTTCTACCTTCCTCATAAAATTTGGGTTTGATCAATTAACTTACACGATTCCCTAAATTTTATGAATCGTTTCTAAACCGATCGATTCTAAGTCAATTGCCTATTTTATGGGGTCTCATAATATATATTAAGTATATAAGATATAATATATCATGTGTCATAGAATATGATTTCATATAGTATGATTTCATATAGTAACATATAGTCTATATTATATATGCTATTTAATATATTATATTATCATATATAATATTATCATATATAATATTATTAAGTATACGACCTAGAGCATATAACATAATTTAGTTTTTCATATATATGTCATAGCATATAATTTAATATATTATTGTATTTGCACAATATAATATACATACAATATATGAAATATTATGTAATACATATTATATTTATGTGCACATATTATATAACAAGAAAAATTAAATTATAATTATTACATACCATTTAACAAATATATAATATGTGATACTATTTTCCATATAGTATAGAAAGACTATGATACAAAAAATATGTATAGGAAAATAAGTATTTATACACCTTTGCTATTTGTTATACTATTTTAAGAGTTTTGAAGACCAAAATAAATAAATAAATAAAATCATATTATAATATGTAATTTCCGAAAAACTCTTTTATTTTTTATATATCATCTTTTCTTACAGTGACACTAATGCATTTCCATAATTTTTCATCATATTTGATATAATTTTAGAAACTCTTTCCTATATATCTTATTATAGCAAATTACTATTTAGTAATTCATTTTAAGTCATTTTTATACAAAAATTATATATTGCATATAATTTATATATATTGTATATTTGGTGATAGAAACATGTTAATAAGAGAGGAAGAGAGAGTTTTTAGGTTTTTTCTTGCTTAAATAATCAATAAATCATATATAAAAAGTTGTTTATTTCTCAGACCTTATATTGCTTAAGTAATTTTCTAAATTTTTTTATAATAAATAAAAGATTAGATTATATCTAACATTTTATGTTTTGAAGAAATTTATAATAATTATTTAAACATTTATTCATGCATTGCTTGGACACTTTTACTAGTTGATTAATAAAAAACAAGTATTAGTAAATCGATATGATTATTAATTTATTAGTATTCTATTAGTTTTATTACCTTAATGAATTTATTATTGTATTAGTCCACTATCATACATAATGTAGGCCTATTGAACTTCAGTTTAATTATCAAGTCTAAGACCTTTTATTTAAATAAGGTATATTTAGTTTTTTTTTTCCCTAACTATGGGGGAGATGGGATTCAAACCTTAATCTATCCTGATAGGATACCAATAACAATGCAACTAAACTATAACAACCCTGGTAAGGTCTATTTAGGTTATAAGCCTAAAAGAAATAATGAGCCTAATTTTGCTCATTAATCAATTAGCTTAATTAGAGTTTAACCTTCTTTATTATCTAATAAGGTCCTTGGCTAATTAGTTAAGTTTTGGGCTTTACAATATTAAGGCCCAAAGGCTTAGTATCAACTATAACTTTTATTGGTAATGGGTCTAATTAGTTGAGGTAAATATAAGGCTTATTAGATAAGTTAACAAATTAATTAGTTTGATTTTGTTATAGTATGATTATTTATCAAATCCCAAACTTAGTTGACATCATTTGAGGTTGAATCCATCTATAGTAGTTAAGACTTTTCTTAATTATGAAATGCCCTTTTTTCATGCCATTTTATTCTTATATTATCATAAACTCCTTAATTAGTATAAATCACACTAAATACCCAAATAAATATCACATTTTCCCCTTATTTTCTAAACTTATAAGTAGGATTAATATATCAAAATATCATACAAAGATTCAAGATTTATTTCCTTCACTTATATAGGTCAAAATATACCCAATTATAGGCTATTTAAGTAATAAATGGCATACTTGCTCAAATAATTCTAACAAAATTGCTATGAATTTAGAAAAATATATGTTTTGATTCTAGAAAGTTTGGGTTTCAAATCTTTCATCATTTACTTTAACTAAATTATATTTTAGCCCAAAAATTAGCTTCAATTGCATAAATAATTGAATTTATATTTTTTAGTAATGATAAATAAAATATTATTAATATAACATATAATAAAAATATATATTACATATAATTTTAAAAGTAATAATATAAGACTCATAAAAAATAAAAAATTTGATAAGATATTCCTCTATAAAGTAAGAAGTTGCTTATGAAAAAGAATGACTTGAAATGGGATGCTGGTGTGGCAACTTAAATGGCTGTCCAAATATTCTGCTAATAAACATGATCTAAGGAAGACGTCCTCATGGCTGTCTAAACAAGTAGCCACATTAGAAACAAATCGCCCAGGACTTCCCCTTCTATTTTCATCTATCGATGAGTAAGCTTTGATTATTTGAATCATTTTTCCATCATTTCATATATATATATATATAATTTTTTTTTGTAACATTGTTGGTATAAGCATTGTTGAAGTAACGTTCTCCATTGTCATTTGAAATCAACGACTGGAGCACAACAAAGGTAATCTTATCATGGACTGCTGAAGATGGAAACAACAAAGGCTTCCTTTCTTTTCTTTACTTGACAATGAGTAATCCGAGCCATCCCGCAGTCGTAATTTCCTTTCTCTTTTTCATCCTTTTCCTTTTATCTCATTTTATCAATGCCTTCTGCTGACTACCATTGTAGGCGCAGCAAAGTTCGTGCGTTTGAAGAGGATCGGACCTAAAAAGTCGAAGTTGCGATGAACTTGAGCTGCGCTTAGAGAAGCTTGGAGCTAGGAGCTGTGGCGGCACCGATAGTGAGGCTCGAAGATGAAGCTTAGTGGAACCTTGCTCGCACATGAAGAGTAGCTATGAAGAAGCAAGGCGCTGCACTCGGCGATGATTGTGGTGCAACCGCTCGTAATATTGAAGGCTGGTGGCTCAGTTTGTGTGGGGAAGAGTAGCTGGAAGCCAAGAGCTGTGAAGACTCGGAGAAGCTTGGAGACGGAGATTAGAGAAGGAGCTTGATAGGACCAGTATTAGATTGCTATAGGAACAAAGCACCAAATATATATGGATACCAACTCGCTCTTGCTACACCCCTATTCAGGATGTTATCGGCTCATACAAAGCTCTTCTAGGATTCTCTCGTCACCCATCTAGCTATTGATTAGGCTTTCTACGGTGGCATAAACACGTATATCTATATGACTAAAAGAGCATGTATTATCGGAACACACGGTATTGCATTTCCATTGCCTATAGTTGACTAAGAAGCATATCAGATCCATCCTCCTCAACCTCATCATTGTAAATTATCTCCCCATCATCATTTGGCTTTCCTTAAAGATCATTGCCATAAAAAATATCCGAAGGCAAGCCTATCGGTGATGCCTATGTATTATCTTTGAGAAATCTCGACTGCTTCAGATAGTCCAACAATAGCTTCCTTTGATGACATATCCCTATGTTCCTCGCATAGTAGATATATTTAAAGCTTTTGGCCTTCAGCTCTTTGACCCATCAGTTGAAAATGCCTCTTTCAAACATGACAAGCAAAAATCCCCGTGCTTGAAGTTAGCTTCTCACCCACTTCCATCATGTGATCAAGCATATTCTCGGCTTTTTCCAAGTTTCCTTCTTTGACATGGTTTCCTATTCCAGGATCAAATGATGTTATAGCCACTTGTCATAGATTTTCTCAACACCCTCAATTCACTTGTTCTTGATCCATGGGATGATAGCCAAATATTATAAGAATATATATCAAGTTGGATATATGGAAACCAACTCGCTCTTGCTACTCCGCGCATTTTGGCAATAAGATCCAATTGTATTGCAGCATCAGTGCTAAATAACCTAAATCTTTCTTCCCTGTTGTCCATCCATTCATAAACCTCAAGAGCTTGCCTATGCTGCTTGAACTTCCTCAACTCTTCAACGACCCTACAAAGCTCCCATTTAGTTAGCTTTTTATCTTCATCCTCACACTTGTTTAAAACCAACATACACTCTCTGGTCCATTACATTGGCATCCTGAGTATATCCAAACGATACAACCCTTCGATTCGATCCTTAATACTTAGCATGCAACATCTAAATCTTTTCCTGTAAACGTAACAAAAGAAAATGACCTTGAAGCTAATCCTCATGCAATGCCCACTACTAAAAACAACTCATCTATCTTTGAGACATTTTATCAAATATATGATACACTCACACACATAAAATTCTGTAACTTACTATCTTGGACTCCATTGACAAGGTTACACAACGTAGCTTGGTAAATTGACTTAAGTAACCCTTTCTTGCTTCAGTCTTCAGCCAGTTTTTCGTTTAACTAATTTTTTTGAAACCTTCTTCGGTTCTCAATTGTTGAAAGAAAAATCAAAGTTGTGGGAGAAGAAAATTTCAAAGGTTTTAGGTTTGGGGGGGTTTCATATTTTTTATCGAAGTCCAGAGGGAGAATAGCAATTAAGTTTATTGATGACTACGAGGGCGAAATGAATGAGGTTATCTTTGTATGGTCTTGGAACGTGTTAAATATATTAGGCGGAAATGCAAATTAGAATTTGAGATGCTTTTACATCTCTAGTATTTTCTTTCCCCTTTTTCTTTGTCTCCACGTGTAAGATTATGAATTTTGTTCCGATGTTAACGCTTAGATTCATACAATAATGGGTTGATTCTGTATGTAACAGGTAAAGCACTTCGGAACGTAGTCTTGTATTGTGTGTGAACATTATGAGCTTCTGAGTATGTTGGTCATTGATGGTAGGCTAGGCTATTGAATTGCCGGAATTATAACGTGATAAGTTGGCTCCCAACAACCCCTTCTTTTTTTAAATCAGTAAAAAGATTATAATCGAAACCTTGAAGTGTTTGTCTTCCATGTTGACATATGCTCTTCTTTCAACTCTTGAACTTATTCTTTTTTTCTTTTTTTTTTTTAAGTTGTATATGACACTAGATGGGTCTAATAAATTGTAAGATGACACTGGATGGGTCTAATAAATCATAAGGTGTTAACAGGCTTCGACATCAATGGATATATAGTTGATAATAAAATAATCTTGTGCCGTATGTATTGACGATGAAATAAATAGTGTATTAGTTTGACATGCACTAATGTATTTGAACTGAAACATAGGATTCTCCGTGAAGCATATGAAGTATTACTTTCTTCTTTATCACAAGACAAATCAATCTCATTTGCTTACACTCTACCGATAAGATCATCAATTTACTTCATCTGTCCTTTTCTTCCAAGTGGTAGTGATTATATTTAGTTGTTATTACCATTGTTAAGAGCAAAGTGAAAGATGGGTAAGGATTCCTAGAAATACAAGTCATGTAATAGTAAGATTGAGAAGAAGAAGAAAAGTGATGATTTGTCACATTTAGGTCCTTACGTGTTGAAAATCTCTTTCCCTTAGAAAAAATGGACATATGTGACTATTGCTAAAGATCATTTTTGGGTTGAGATGAAGAGGCAGAATACACAAATACATCAATACACATATGGTTGAATATATTTTATAAAAGAAGACTCGAAAGTGAGTGAAAGGCCTCCTCTGAAGGGAAATTCTATATCATGGCTTAGAAACAAGAGGAAGGAGATCCCATTTTTTGAAATTCAATTCCTCCATCCTCGACAACCCATAAAAGGTTAAAAGTATTGGGTAGATTACATTATGAGGATTTTGAAGTATGTAGACATCTTAGAGATGGCTAATGTCTATTTTCTTATCCTTATTTCTTCAAAGTTGAACTTCAAGAGCATAAGTGATGTATTGTTGTAGAGAGCCATTATCCATTGTTGGAGCACTTAGACATACACTTTTGTGACTTTATGGGGTAAGATCACTCCTATACTGAAAGACGTATTCATGTTGCTACAATTTTGTGATTCCAGATCAATTGACATTATGAAAGGCTTAGTATCTAAAGGTGATCAAGAAGTATTAGTGGCATTGGATGCTAAGTTAGAAGCAATAACTAATAGTAAGAAGCAAGCTACATGTTTCTCATGGCATAGGCACTATTTGAAGGAAAACAAAACTATAAAGAAGGGGCTTCGTTATAAGTGTGAGTAAGATTTTTTATGTTATTTCGTGATCTCTCTCTCACTAACCTCCCCTCCCCCTCCTCCCCAACCCCCCTCCCCCTCTCTCTCTTTTCATTGCTTAGTAGTTTAGTAGTATCTTTATTTGTACTCATATACATGTTATTATTTAGGCCAAACTCATGTCTCTAGTTAAAAGTATGAACTTAAGGCATTTATAGCTTGTTAGATTGCTCTCCATGTGCTCCTTAGAGGGTTAGAGAATGGGGTTACTTTGCAATTCTTCCATTTGGTAATTTGCATTGGTCATGGGAAGAAATTTGCATTGGGCCCTTTTTTCTTAGGATCTTTATATAGTTGCTTAGATCTTTATCATGAGACTTCAATGATCTCAAAGGGCCATTACATAGTGATATCATAAGCAAAATTGGTGTTCTTAGTTTTTTTTTTTTTGTGAGCATTATGAGAGATATTCTAGTAAGCCTATAAAGAGGCTACATCCTCTAGATCCTTGAGCATATGCATGGGCATGAGCATGGGTGAAAAGGAAGAGTATGTTAAAGTTGATCGAGGTCATTAATGTGGAGAGTGATTTTGTATTCACCCTTGTGCGAAAAGAATATCTGGATATAAGTGGTTTCTAGGGTTTTATCCTTTAAGATATTCAAACATGGTAAATATACCAAATCCTCATGACAAGATTAGTACTAAGAAGGTATGGTACATACAGTGGTGTACACCTAAGGGAACTCTCTCATTATAAGATTAGAAGGGGCTCTGTAATTGTTTTTTATAAAAGAAAGTTGTGGAATACTTCATTGGGTTGCACGTTAGTTTAGGTATGACTAGGGCATCCCTTGTGAAGTAGTGGTTAAGGAAGACTTTGACACACGTTGCAAAAATTTACACCTAAGTAATTTTAAGAATATCCACTCAAGGGTGAGGTAGTTGTATTTCCCTTCCATTGATTGTTCTAAGGTTTCTTCTAATAGGAGGGTAAAATATTGGGGTAATTGCTTAAAGGACTTTAAGTGATATGTTTTCGAAACCATAAAGAATGATTTACCTAAAGTGGTTCCTTATAATCACAATTCTTGTTTGCAGCTTCCTAAGGATAAAGAGAAAGCTTCCAAAGGAGGGTAAGGAAACACACAAAGTAGTGATCCTCTTCACTAATCATTGGGCAAGTTAAGCGTACTTGCATCATTGTTGTAGTATACTTACTCTCTAACACCTTATTGTTTATGAATTCTTATTCTTAAGCATTTTGGTACTTAAGCTTTTCCATTTATCTATCTTTTGTGGCTTTCTTTGCAAGACATAATGGATACTAGCCTTGCTCCATCTGAACAAGTACTAGGTGTCCATAACCCTGATTAAAGGATATCTAATGTGTTAAATGGTGCTAACTTAACAAAAGGAACTTCTCATATTACTTAACCTTTTTTGAACTGTTATGGCTTGATTGAGGTGCCTCATACTAAAAGTCATCTTGATACTATTGAAGCTAGGAATGAGAATGCAAGGGTTAAATTGGTTGATCTTAAGTAATCTTTTAAGGATGGTGATGAAGTAAGAGGAAACTCGTTAGTATAAGATGTTGATGATGTGAGAGGAAACCCTTTGGCTAATGATTGCGGTGATGACATGAGAGAATACCTTTTAGCATAAGATAATGATGATGACAAGAGAGAAGATTCTTTAGAGTAGGATGATAGTGATGAAGAAATGACTCCTCAAGAGGGTAATGGCAATGAAGAGGTAGCCTTACGAGAAGGTTATAATGATGATAAAATGGTGTCTCAAGATGGTAGTGATGTTCATAGCAATTGCATCTCCTTGATGGCTTGGAGAATACAAATGGATATGATTATCATGAAGAAAGGGATGTTCAAGCATAAGCAAATCTTTACTTGATGCAGACTTTTATGATAATGAGACAAGTGATAACTCAAAAATAGCATATATTTTCTAAAGCAGTATTGTAATAATTTTATCTTTATTCTTGTTGATTTTATGATAATTTGAGCTTAATTTGTTTATTTATTATATTTAGGTTACTTGAAAGTACTTTATGAAGATTTTAAGCATTCTTAGGTAATTTTAAGCATATTAGAGTAAAAATACCGATAATAGAGTGAAGTAAAGAAATTTCGAGCAAGAATTGAAGTCCAAGAATGACTACAGTTAAGGACCATGCCCGTAGTCCCTACCCATGAACCCTTTTTTAAAGAATTTATTTGGGATTTCAAAGTTTCACGTGAAAAGCACTACTACAACTAGCTACTATGGCCATGTAATGTGGGCGTAAAGGAATTGTGATTTCCAATTATCTCATTATAATCTTAGGATTATTGCTTATAAATAGATCCTTAAGTCTAAGGTTATTGAGAGAGAACCTCTTGAGCAGTTGTTAAGTTTTAAAATATTTCAAGGAAGCTTATCCATCATGTTTCCTCTTTTCTTTTTCATGTCTTTATTTTAATTTACTTAGTAAATCATTGTTGAACCCTATATCTAAGGGGGTGATTTTTATTTATGAAATTAAATCTATGATTTTACTTTCTATGATAGTTACACTATTTTTATTATTATTAGATTAATATTAATTGTAGAGTCGCAAAGCCTATAGTAAACAAGCAAGTGTAATTAGAAGAGATTAAGTATACTAAGTAATTAAGTGTTTAATTTTTTCAAATTAGGGTAACTTAATAGTATGATCTAGAGACTTCATGCAATCTTGGAATACTTTAGTAAAAAACGATCTAGGTAGAAAGGGTTCTAGGATTAAGAATTGGCTAAAGGTACAATTCTAGCTAATTTAGAATCCAATTTCCATTGGAATAAGGTTAGGAATCTCTACGGCCTAGTATAATAATTGAGATTGAATGATCCTCTAGAATTAGGTAATAAACAACAATCGTGATTTACTAAGGAAAATGTCTTCTATCCTTATTAATTAATGGATGTTAATTTCTATTTAGTTCTTTAGTTATTTAATTATTTAATTTATTTTAGTCTTTATTTAGTTCTTTAGTTAGTTGTTATTCTATTATTAGTTAATTGTCTTTATTTACTTTCTTTGTCCTTAGTTTAATATCTTATTTTATTGCAATCTTCTTTTCCATCCTTAGAATATTTTATTTAAATTCTCTATGGTTATAAGTTACGTGATTGAATAATTTAAAAGGGTATAGTTACTAAAAATAATTAAATATACTCATATAAATAATTCCTTATGAAATCGACACTCAAACTCAAAATGGACCATAAATCCAAGAAACTTTCTAGAAGAAACCACAAAAACACATTTAATACAAAGCTTATAAAATTAACATCATTAAAAAAAACTTAGTAAATGGATCTTATGATCAGGTGCCTATTTCAATTTGATGACTATGTCATTGATATGGTCCTCTATAAAATCGTACATCATATCATAAAATAAGGCAGTCATCACCTTTTGATAATTGGCATCGCATTCTTAAGTCTAAATGACATGATTGTATAGAAGAAGTTCCCTACTAAAGTTCAAAAGGCAGTGTACTATGTATCTTCAACCACCGTTTTGATTTGATTGTAGTCACTAAAACCATCCATGAATAAGAACAACTTATTTCTTGCTTGTGGATACACTTATCAAAGTGTCTACATTTGGTAATGGAAAATCATCCTTAAGGTAAGCCTTGTTCAGATCTTGGAAATCCACACATACTCTTATTTGCCCATTCTTTCTCATAGGGACGACGTTAACAAGCTAAGAATGGTGCTCAATTAGCTTTATAAATCCAACTCGTAGCAATTTCCCTCTCTTACTTAATGAACTTTGATCTTAAGATGAAGCACTTGTTGGCTTTGCTTCACAAGTGTAAGTTACGACATAATATTTAATTGATGTACTATAAGGATTGGATCTAGTCTTAGTATCTCTTCATAAATCCAAGTAAAAACATCTCTATGTTCTTTTAACAACTCAAAAATATCAACTTTTAACTCTTAAAGAAAACTTTTGCTTATGAAGATTGGTTGCTGCAACTCTCTTAGTCATGTTAGATCTAATTTATCTACTTCTTAAATTTGAGGATTCATTTGGTCTTCCATCTACTATGGGGAGGTTGAACCTCTTGCATTGGTATGGGATCTGAAGAAGAGAGATGCACCTCTTCAAATCCTTGAAATTGTCATAAGTGATATACCCTTTGTCTATTTTTTTCCGGATGAAGTTTTCAATTCCACTAGTTTGCTTTTTCTTTGTTTCCCCCACGGCAACTATGCATCCTTCTTTTATTTTGATGACCTTTGTGAACTTCTCCCCATTTAAGTAGTCTGATACCTACCATAAATCTTAGTTATTAGCATTCCACCCTCATTAACAAATTCATCAAAGTAAGCTGATTTAGTGAAGTACAATTTATGTTGTTTAAAAGGATTTTTGGTAGTTAGAATGAATACATTTTTTCCTTTCTAATGACCTCAGATGCATTAGTGTAATGTTAAAAGGATTAGGTTGTGATCATGTAGCTACTTCCTATCTATAAGTAAGTGGTATTAGACTAGGGCATCAATCACATGAAAAGTGATAGTATGGTGGATAGATCCAACCTTAAGATAGACATTGACATACACCACGGATTCCGTAAGGGCATGGCTAAAGCTATTTATCGAGATAAGTTATTTAACTAAATACCATATGTCAATTCCAGCAGTCTTAAATGTACTCATAGGCATTATATTTACATAAGAGCCATTATCAATAAATGTCCTCTTGACCAAGCAACTGTTAAGTACACCTTCGACAAACAAGGGATGATTTTGATTTGGATTTTTTACGTACAAATCTACATCGATATAGACTTGCATTCTCATGTGTTATGGCCATCCTTTTTATAGATTGCATGACACTACACTTCATGTGTTAACCCTTAGCAATATGTGTAAGTATAGTTACTGTTGCAAGCCACGCCTTCTCATTGAATCCTAAGAGATCGAAAAAGTTCATTAAATTACCAATCTTCAACAGCATCATCAAGATAAGTGGGCATTAATGTTCATGAGCCTCAATTGACTTCCATTTATCTTCATCACTCTCAATAACATCTATATCAATTACTTTTGTTGTAATGGGTTCATAACTAATGACATTCATCGTACCTCAGTGATTATTATGAGTTAGAAGCAGATTGTTCCTAGCATCATTGTTTTTTATGATTAATTCACCATATGTGACTTATTTGTTTAATATCTTCTTCAAGGTGAAGCAATTCTTTGTAGGGTGACCGACACTCCGATGAAACCTATTGGATTAATGATTATTCTTTTCTTCATTTATAGGGAGACATTCAACCCTTAAAAGATTGATATTTCCATCATGTTGCCACTAGTCAAGCATTTTATGTACTTTGACCATAGGAAATGGATTTTTTAATGATGGCCTAGAGCTCTTAGGTTTGTCATTTCTAGGTTTCTTTTCTCCCCTTGGAGCCTCCCCATGAGCTACATATACTAATGAGGCATGCTTGTTAAATCTTTTACCTTTACCTCTTTGTCATGCTACTAAGTTGTTAGTCATTCGTACATTCTTAACTAACACCGCAAAGGAAACCAAGGAAAGGTTCTTAAGAGGTATTGTATACTTAATAAACATCCCTTAAATGCATATCTTAACCAACTCCCTCTCGTCCAAGACATCTTAGATATCTAAGGAGCATTTCCTAAAGCACTTAATGTAATTCATAAGAACTTTCTTAGGCCTTTGTAGAGCTACTCCCATGCTAGTAAGGTGACTCATTCCTCATTAGAGAAGAACTTTTCTAAAAACATCTTATATATGCTTCCCCATAAATCAACTGATCTTAGGAGAAGATTGACATATAAAGTGTATGCCTTTTGAATAAGTGATTTAGAAAACTCATTGAACTTCAAGTAATTGTCTAAACCATACATTTTTAAAGTCTCAATGAATTCTAGAAGGTGTTCTTTGGTACTTCCCTTCTTGATATTAAACAACGTGAATTTTAGACCACATAATCCTTAGGATAAGGCTTTATAATAATTCAATGATGGTATGGGAACTTTAACTCCAACAACCCCATTATGGACTTTACTTTTGTTTCTTTTAAGTATATGTCTAGATCTTCTTTGATTATCAAAAGAACCCCTTTGAGTGGATGCCTCTACCCTTATTGATATTATGGGAGCAAAGTTTGTAGATGTGAAATTCACATGTGCAGAGTTTGTTGGTGTGGGATTTAATGGTGAAGAATTTTTAGATTCGAAAATTATAACTTGTAAAGTAGCACGTGAGGACAAAGAGCCCCTAATTTGGATCCCTTAATCCCTTATTTTGAGTAAAGAGCATTGTATAAGCACAGGCTCTAATGTAAGAACTCATTCCCCAACTCTAAAGGTATCTTATTCATTAGCAGCAACAAGATTAAGTGGTTGAGGAGCTTGTGGAGTATGTTGTTATACCATATTAGGGGGATTTGAGGTAGTTTCTCCCTATTGTGCAGTAGAGAAGACAGCCATAGCAAACATACATTAGGTGAACATCGCTATGAGTTCATTCAGATTCTGATTAGTCTTTCATAGCTCATTCGCTGGTTGTGCATTATTAGGGATAACTTTTTTCCTGCCATCTTTTTGCTCCAACTAGAGGTAGATTTTGGTCATTGGTTATAATAGTGGCATCTTATTCTTAATTATTACCATCAATAAGATCAACTAGCCTTCTCCTTACAGGTACCATGATGCGAGTGTCAAGTCTTTCCTTCCCAATAGAGTCATAAAAAATGTAGGTATAGGAGTTCAAATGCAAAGTTTACGTACATACTGTGTGACAAACATGTTACATGTGATAAAGGGAAATGACTTGACTTAAGTAGTACTCATAGGATGATCATGTGAAGATTAGAAGAGAAGAGGAGTATACAATCTTAGTAAGGCTTTAACTTAAGGTGCAACAAGTGAAGGAGTTGAGTAGTATCAAACTTTACTGTTTGTGATGACCATAATGTGTTTTATTGAAGAAGTTTTGATTTGTTTGAGTAAGGAGTCAAAATTCACTATTTGTGATTAACAAAACATGTTTTTTTTTTTTAAGAAGTTGGGTGTTTGATTTATTTGAGTAAGGAGTCCAATAGAGTAATGATGTTGGTCAAGGTTCCTTTGTATCCAAATGAGGGAGGGGATGAGGTATTTACAAAAGTTAACTGAAAATCTCATCAGTTAGATTATGATGGTGATTGATCACTAGACTTGATCTCTTCTTTTATAGACCTTAAATGGATTCTCTTTCATGGTATGAGCTTACTAGTGGCCTTATTTTCTTATGTGAGCAACTTGAGAAAGTTGAATCAAACGAACTAATTCAACAGGCCTTACTTCAAGCTTATCATGCCAAATTTCTCTTGATCATTCCCAATTTGATGGGTTTGACTCTTTAAGCATTGTTACTTTAACCTAAGGAGTCAAACACCATTTTTAATTATTGGACTCAAGGCCTTATGAATTAAATTTAGCCCTTTATAGTATCTTCCTCATCAAATTCAAGCAAAGAATACTTCTCGAAAGCTTTAAATTTGTTGGCTCTGTAAAATTGGAGTACCACATTTACATAACTTATGACATGTACTTTTACTTGAAATTAAAATTTAGGACATGTCTTGATTGACCTACTATCTTACAAATCAAATCCTGCCTTATCTAAAAAATGTGAATTTTATACTCTCCCTATAGTGTGTTTTATTAATTCAATTTCATACAATATTTAAGCACCAATTCAAGCAATCTTTATAGTCCCATTACTTGCAAGTTGAGCATTATTGTCATTAGAAGTCTTATAACATAAACTATCCAAAAGTTTTAATTTGACTCAAAATTAAACATTGGAAAATTGCTTCTTCTTTTATTTAAAAAAAAAGAAAAAAATTAACTCAAATAATGGTTTTAACTTATTTTATGATACCCTAAAATGTTAAATGTAGGTTAACCACATGTAAAGGAAGTTCTTCAACATTGTTTTGATCTAGATTTACTTCTTAAATAATGTTAGGTACAAGAGTTTGGTCATCTTCAAAGAGAAAATCCTTAACATCATCTTCTATTGGAAGCTCAATATCTTCAAGCATTTGCCATCCTAAAAACTAACATAGTTATGGGATCATCAAAATTTGAAACCCCATGACTTTTGAGAATATCCAATAAAATAACAACTTTTAAAATTCAGTTTCATTTTGTTTAACCTAAGCCTTGTCTTTGTTAAGCAACCACAAGTATTAAAGTGCATCAAACTAGGCCTTATGCCTATTTGAAGCTTATATGAAGTTTTTTTAGTTGGAACTCTATCAAGTAAATAAGTTCTACTTTTTATTAGTTCTCCCTAGAGCTATTCTGGTAATATAAAGTGACTTATAATGCTCCATCCCATGCCTTAAGCATTCAATTTCATTCTTTGCAACACCATTCATGATGGGACTTCTAGGCATGGGACCCTTAGACAATATCACATTCATTTAAGAATCTAGCAAACGCTTGGGGTATGATGTTTATCGTATTTATAATCGTACTCTTTCACTTACGCTAATGCATTAAATCCTTTGTGCGTGTGTTTAAACAAAACTAGTGAAAATTTCGCATAACACCATCTACACTTCACAATCCATATATCTTCGCTTTATATGGAGAATTTATCCCTACATTAGGTCACTATGAGAAAAACTAGAAGCTAGCCCTGAAGAATTATATGTAAATTACCTTTTTAGCCTTGTGACAGTAAAAAAAATTTCTTCTTATGTACTTATCTCAATTAATTTAAAAAGTTTATTACACCATTTGTAAGTTGTGCGAATCAACAATTATTCCTAAAATTTATGAATCACTTAAGAGTTGTATAACTCAATTGATTTTGGTCCCAAAATTTTCATAATTGGTAAGCAATTTCCCTAAAAATTTATTTCCTTACCAAGAACTAACACCATGTCCTTCTTGAAGAAAAAAGTGATCTCATGTGTAGTTGCTATGCTCTCATAGAGAAGACTAAGGGTGACAATTCATGTTGTTAGGTTAAGCTCATGTCGTATTTCATTTTCTGCTTGTATCTATTCCAAAAACTCAAAGAATCTAACTGCGATCACCAATAATGAGTCCAATGTACAAGTGTGTTTATGCCTAACACAATCATATTTTTTGAATGGACTGTCATGTCAATTTGATGTTACATCACTCAACTGTACTGCACGATTCAGAAATTATTTTGAACCGAAAAGGAATGGCTTGACTGCATACAATTTACGGTTCGAACTATAATTATTCATTCAAAGATTAATAAAGTCAAAACCTTGTTGGTTAAGAAGGTCAACAACATATTTTATGTTTTATTCTTTTGGCCACATGGAAACTCTAGAGTTAAACTAACCGTAGCCATTAGTTGCGCAGGGAAGGGTGATATTGCGGAGGCATGTAAAGGTATTGCCTAAAAGACAAAGGAAGGTACCATAGGGTTGGAGGAAACAAAGGGAAACCTGTCCTCTTCGAGCATGCACTACAGACTAGATGTACCAAGTTTCCATATCTGCATTTGCTTGTACAAATAGGTGGGCGAACTTAGTTTGGGTAAATTCTTCTTGTGACAATTGGCATACATTCATTTTGTAAAGATTCAGTCCGTAGAATCCTTGTTTTTTTTCCAACAGACGCTGAGACTATAAAGTGCGCAGGAGGCTTATAATGCACCTGATTATACGCAAGAATTCCATGACATATGTCCTAGAAAAGTTTCCCACTTATGTTTAACTTCCGGTTTGTGGACCAGCAGTAAAGATTGAGTTATTTTTCAGAATTTTTTTTTTTATTATAAATAAGGAATCGTCTTAATCTGTCTAACTTAAATCGAATGGTGGACCATTATAACTAATCCAACCTAGACTACCAACCAATTGAATTGAAGAAAATAAAAATTTTAGTCAGATTCGCTTCATAGCTCAATTTTTTTTTTCTTTTTTTTGGCCCACCCTTCTTAATAATCCCTAACTTTCGAAGTGAGGATCTCCTGAAGAATAAAAGTTAGAGTTTAAAAGAATGTGCTTGTGAAGAAAATTGAGGGAAAACTCTGAAGTAAAATACTACTTTGAAGCAAATAACCACTAATCGTAAGCTAAATTTCAAAGAATTATCTAAATTAGTTCGGAATTGAGTGATTCAAGAAAGATATTTTTTCGAGGACTTTTAATACAAGCATGAGGGATAAAGAATAGAGAAATTGACACCTCTAAAGCTCAGGGAAATTTGGTTCAAAACCTAACTTCTTTTTGCGCCTCACTTAGCTCAAATATACGCTGAGGGGATATTTGTTTTGCTTCACTAGGTCACAAATACCGAAGATAGGTTCCACTACATCACGGGAAGAGATGTCAGAGCATTACACCACGAGAAGCAAGTGCTAAGCTAGCCTCATTTATTTATTTTCTCCATAAGTGCTAAACATGGTTATATTATGTACCTTAAGGAAGAAAACAGTATAGATCTTGTTGTAACATAGAGTTATGTCATGGATTATTTTAGCTTCTACAGTTGTATCTGTTGTTGTTAAGCAAAAAATTCAAACAAGCTCGATACTTTTTTATTTTTGGATTATATACTCTAATGTAAAAATAGTCTTCTCCTGAACTTAAAGATGGTATAACTACATGTTAGGGATAGGCACGGTAAAAAATTTTATTTAGGTATACTAATAATGAATAATAATAAAATAATGAAAGATAAGAATTTACGTAGTTCATCAACTGATTTACGTATATCTATGGGTGAAGAAGAAAAAGAAATTCACTAATAATAGAAAGAAAATAGTATAAATATAAGAGAAAATAACATATAAAACCCTTAACTCAATTATATTCAATATCCTTATGAGTTGAAAATTTTTTCCGTATTCTTTTCAACTCTTACATACTTCAACTCACTTACTACTTATTCTTTAATATAAAATTAGTTACCATATTTATCTATTTATAAACTCCATAAATTGGCATTCGTGAATTACGATGAATTATAAAGTTAATAATTTTGGCTTAATAATATAAGAATTCTTCTTCATTTTCTTTAATAAAATGTGATTATTAATTATAATAAAAAATTCATCTAATTATTTTGTCAAAATAACCTACTATAATAGTAGTAAATTAAGATTTATATTTATCATATAAAAAAAATCTATCAAAAATCTTGATATTCACATTTTAGCATGTAAAAATTCAAGTCACGTTAACGCTTCGTTGCTTACTAGACACCGAGGATTTAGTGAAGGTACGCTAAGCTTGGTAAAGAAGCGGTTATAATTATGACGTGGACGGAAACTTTCTGTCCTACTTTTATAGATGTATGCACACCTTACCATGCATCAGTGTCTTAAATGGTATGGTAATGTGGTCCTAAACACCGGAAGACCTTTACCTGCAGACGACGGTCCACTCAAGTGGACATGTTGAAAGATCCAAAGGAGTAGTAAAAATTAGGACCCGCCTCCACCGCATAGGACAAATTAACAATGAGATGAGAGAACGTTCCTCTTTAATCTATCACTCATGCTTGGTAGGTAACCATCACATCAGTCGTGTCGTGTACGAGCACGTAAATCGGAGAGTGAGGATAAACAGGCCAAGAAGAAGAGGTCTTGAATTCATGAAACAGAATCTCATTAAGATAAATAACACAAAAAGTAAATCGAATGCAAATAAATAATACTCCATAAGGTTGGCAGGTCCTCATCATTCCATGCCTTGGATAAAGAGGGCAGGCTTGTATGTAAAATCATCCTTTATGTTAGACAAAGAAAATATATAGTTATAAAATAAGTCTGATAATAGGGAACAAAAAATTTAAAGCAAGTCTTTTTTATTTAATTTAATTTTTTTTTTCGTGTTCTGCATAAATACGTTTTATTTTATATGTGTGATTATTAGAATAATGAATTATTGGCAGGTTATTTACTTGCTCTTCTTTCTGAGTTTAATTTTTTTCCGATCATATGCTTGTACAAGGCCGATATTCTCTTGGATTTACATAAAGAGTACTAATTCGGATGAAATCATGGACGAAAGGGATGGCTTACGGGGCATGGCCTCGCCATATTTCTGGACGAAAGGGAAGGCTCAAGGGGTATAGGCATGGCCTCGCCAAATTTCTTTTTACCGTATTGTTATCTAGTATCCATCCCCCTCCCCTCCCCTCCCCTCCCCTGCCCCACCGGCCAGCACAACCCAACCCCCACCTAACCCCCAACCCACCGCCCACCCACCCACCTAACCCTGCAAGTTTTGGATTTCGTTCTGTATGTCAAACCAGATTGATTCTTTGTTGCTGGTATCAACTTAAGCCTACCAGCTTGACCGTAATTATTTTTTAACTAGCTATTGGAGTATTTAAAGCATTATAGAGGGAAGAATTTATAAGATAGTATAAATACTCTAATTACTGGAGAAGACTAGGGTACAACTAATGCAAGACATGAATAATTAGAGTTTTTTATGGGTTTAACAAATCCAAATATACAATAATTATATAAATACAAATTATATAAAAAATTACATATTTATTATTACCAAATCTCATGTTTAATATGAGATATTATATTTAACATGTAATTCATATTTGAAAAATACGATATTAAAAAATACGAGAATGAAAATGCAGGGCAATCCCGTACACCTGAAGTGTGAGAATCATTCCGACATTAGTCTGGCGTGGTGGAAATGCGAGAAAGGGATGGCTCCGAATTTTTCAATATCACATTTTTTTATACGATTTTTTTTATAAATATTTAAATCCTATTTTGAAAATAGGATTTAGCATTAAGAATTATGTAATTAATTTTATTTTATTTATATTTATATAATTTTTTATAGAAGAATGGTAGATATATATTGGACTCTCAATAATTAAATATCTAATTTAAAAGGGATTTTAAAAGCACTCTATTAACAAATCATTTCAAATTTCTAGGACATTAGAAGATTAGTATTATTTTTTTACATGTCACCTCCGACATATCATGCAATACTAAATACATCAACAAATAATGTAGCACATGACCTCTCAAGGCCCCTTACTTGCTACTTGGCGCTTAGAAGATAGCAAAGCTATGCCATTCGCAAGTTGACAATAAAGCTAAACTAAAATTAATATTATCATATCTTGTAGATAATATAATGAAAAGGAAATGAATCCTTTAAAATTATTTTTCTTTAAAATTTTATAAAATTACAAATTAATAATTGTTGTTTAAATATTTGAAAAAGAATGATATCATAATAATATCATGTAATATTTCAAAAATCAAAACAACAACAACTATTGATTTATAACTTAGAGATTTTTTTTTTAGAAAAAAAATCTTTAAAGGATCTAAATATAGTGGAACATCTCACAAAACAAAAATTTGTAGGCGTCATAACTTTATATCCTAATTCAATGCAAAGTAATAAAACAAGTTCAAGTTTTGAGCCAAAATTTTTCTGGAGGAAATGAAACCCTAAAATTTAAATGATGAATTTGGCCATACATTAATATTTAAGTATAAGGTCATATGATTGACGGTGTATAAGCTTGTAAATCGGAGAGTGACGATAAAGGGGCCGAGACGAAAAGGTATCGAATTCATTAAACAAGTCACATGAAGATAAGTAACGCAAGTAAATCAAATGCATATAAATACTATTCCATACACTTGGCATGTCCTCATCATTCGATGGTTTGTGTTCTACATAAATACGTTTTACTTTATTAGTGTGATTATTAAAATAATAAATTATTGGCAGGTTATTTATTTGCTCTTCTCTCTATGTTTAATTCTTATCCTTATATGCTGTATAAGGCCAGCATTCTCTTGGGTATTAAATAAAGAATATTAATAGGGATAAAATAATGGATGAGGTGAAAAATGATTGGATGATACTAATAGGTGATATATATTCATAAGTTGCCTATTAGTATTATTGAATTTTTTTTTTATTGAGATGGGAGGCCTTAAGAGGCATAGCCTCACTAGCTTTCTTTATATATATAATGTATTATATATATACTATATTATTAGCTAGTATTAAAAAAAAATTACTAGGCTTATAAATGAATATATATATATATATATATTTCAAAAGATGAATAGTTAAATATGTAATAATTTTAAAAGGTTTTTAGTGGCACTCTATTGAGAAAATTTTTAAAATTTTTAGATCATTAAATGATCATTTTTCCACTTCTGCGTGTCATCTGTGATACTCATACATTACTGATTACATACTCAAGAAATAATATAGCGCATTGCGTCTTAGGGCTTCTTTACTCGCAGCTTGGTGCCTAGCAGATGGTGTAGGCGGCACAACTGAAATATTCTAACTTAATGAGAAATAATCAAATAAGTTCAAGTATTAGACCAAAGAAGTTTTTTTAGGTAACATTAAAACCTTGGAAGTTGAATTACCGTTATAGTCATATACTACAACAATTTAGTGCATTAAGTACTAATAATTAGTAGTAATTTTAAGAAAGTACCACTATTTAGTAATTAATTATAGCGATCTTTATTTAATTGTCTCAATAAAATTGTGTAATAAGAATATTTTAAAAAATGCTATAGAAATATGGTTAATAATAGCAGTTTTTGGTTGAAAAAAATAATTTGGCCCACAATATATAAATCTTAATTTTTAACTCAAAAATTTTTCACTTTCCTAATTTTCATTTTTGAAAATGTCCTTTCCCTCCCGTATCTCATCTCGACTCTATTCAGCACACCCACTTCACTCTCACTCCATCTTCGGCATCTTCTCTAACCATCTTTGATGACTCGCTTTGATTGACACTTTCTTTACCACTACATCCAGCAAGTTTAGCTACTAAATTATTTAATTTCATTTTATGCACTTTCTAGGGTTGATGCGGTGATTTACAAATTTAGCCACCAAATTATCGTGCTTCATTTTATTTTTTTATTGATTTTTAGCGACCTCTGATTTTTAATGATATAGCGATTTACGAATATAAGACTTGATAGTTTGTCATACTATCCTGTTTTACCCAATGATGCGATGATCGGTAGATTTATGCTTGACAAAGTTATTGGAAATATAAGGGAAGTTGAAGGAAATGTGAACATTAATCAAACAGATATGTATAAGCATATGCCAAGTCCCTGATTCGAATGCAAATTACAAAATTACAGTATCTTCAATGCAGTTCTGTCTATGGAAAGGACATGACATGACTATGTAAGACAAAATAAACACAAGGGCTAACTGAATATTGCAATGTATCATGAATTCACACAATTTTAAAATGGCTCTATTACGTGTGATGCATAATCAATTTGGCAAATTTTTGGTCCTGGCATGAATTTTATGAAATGAAAGACGAAGACAATCCACCAATGCAAATTGCCACCCCTAGTTTTCTTCACTATTTTATGTTGATTTCTCTAGTACCCTTGATCATGTTATACCAGGTTCTAACCTTGATATGCTACCATTGCATACTCAGTATGCTTCTTAGTGTTGGTTTTGCTGGAGCTTTCTGAACTTGTTACTCGCTCTTTCCTCAACAGGTGCCAGAATGGTGATTAGTCATCCCCAAGGAAGACAGGCTTTACAGCAGCAGTGCGACGAGTTCCTAGAGGCCATAGTATCTTATTTCCCAGATGAAGTAACTTTACGTAAGCTGCTGCTCCGCATTCCTTTGAAGTGGTCGAGTTTGTTGATGAGCTTGGATTTTTCCTTGCTATTCTAAAGTTTAATTCTGCATAACAACAGCAACTTTCATATTTTATGCGTATAAGGGGTAGGTAATCTTTTTGTGCAGGTGATAGCATTTCAGCAACTTGGGTATTTGCAGGATGAGTAGTCTAGTTTCCGTGTATTAGATAGCAAAATCTATTCAAACAAAATGTTCTATTCATATATATATTTGGCAACTGTTGACAGGATACTTTGAATATGAGTCTCTCAAGTTTGATCGAATCCGACGCGTCTCGTAGCCTAGCGCTCACCCTTATAAGCCTAAGCCCTACGCCTGTATTGACCAGGCTAGTGAGTTTGTAACAACAAGAATGCACAAGATAATGATCAATTAGTGTGAAACAACTACGTCTAAAATAAGTGTGACACATCAAACACAATGATCCCACTCTTCCATACTTACGAGAAAATATCTCTCCCACTAATTAATTTCTAACTGCCTGATCCACTCCATTATAAATATCGGGTCACTACCCAACGGTAAATCTCTTTAAACTCTACACATCAAGCTAGCATATTATTTCAAATTACTTCCTACTCTCAAAAGCCCTATTGTTAACTTACGTATTGAAGCTACTACGTCGGATAAGCCCCCAGCATCCCCTTACACTATGTTGTTTTGCATGCCTTCTACATGCAAAGCCCTAACACCTACTAGCAAGAACTTAGAGATGACATTTAGTGCTGTCTATGGGAAACTAAATTTCTATAGAATTACACTTACTTACACATTCTTTTAAGGCACATCAATTTTTATCTCAAATCTCATTCCCTAATCACCATTCTTACTACTATTATGATTAGATAGTTGACAATGGTATGAATACGATACCAAGGTAAACCCATATAAATACCTCTTTATCAATGAATACTAAACACTGTGTAACTTTATTGCATTGGAAAAAACTATGCTTTGAACGCCCACACTGGGTAGAACAACATCTAGTGATAGCAGTAAAATGGTAGGGATTAACTGCTTGACTCGCCCTTACATCAACGGCCAATAAGGTCTACGGTCACTTGCAATCGAAATTTAGCTAGAAATGAGCAAGAAGCTAACTCGTAGGGAGTGTAGGCTCACTGAGCTACATGTCAAGCTCACCTGGCAAACGATGTCGACCTAAATGAGCTTCATACTATAGTAAGGCAGCTTTTCGAGTAGTAGGGGAGTAACGTTGTTAGTGGCACCAGGTTGGTCACTAATAATAAGCCCCCCTTCACCAAGGGTATGCAGGACGAAGGGTTGCCTCTTAATGGCAAACTTTTATCCCTAGATCAATATGATGGTACGGGTGACCCTAACGACCATCTTCTCCACTTCCGTACCCTCATGAACCTCCATGGTCATGGGGATGGTATAATGTGAAAGGCTTTCCCAAGTACCTTAAAGAAGGCAGCTTAGACGTGGTACAACTACCTCCCCAACAATTCTGTCAACTCCTTTGATAAGCTAGCGTGGACATTCACTCTCCACTTCAGGGCTAGTAAGTCTTCATCCAAGGACACATCGTCCTTATACCTCATAAGTCAAGGTGAAGGCAAATCCTCGCACAACTATGTGGCCTAGTTCAATAATGCCATGGTTAAGATCCCTCAGTTAGATGAGGGGTTCACTATCCACGCCACACAGCTTGGCATTTCACCTTCGAGGAATTTCTTTCAATCACTTGCGATGAGCAACCTAAAGACCTTAGCAAACTTTTAGAACAAAGCCTAAAAATATATCGACTAAGAAGACGACATTCGCGCTAGGTGCAATGCCGATCAAGAAAGGTCAAGAGAAAAATAGGACAAAGAAAAATTGTCTGTAAGGGATTGCCTTAGCAGTAAGATACTGAACAGACTAGAGGATGCCAAGCAGACCAGAGGGGGAGAGCTCTAGGAAGAAGAAGCACCAAGTCAAGTGCAAACTACTCTCTCCTCCTATTTATATCTAGTATACACCCCTAAATAGTCCTATGGCCCAGTCTATTATGAAGAGAAGCACCGGAATTTGTTCCAGAGGTTGCCAAAAATGTAGGAGAACTCTAGTTGTTGGAACTCTGATAAATGCTGTCAATTCTACAAAAACCATGGCTATAACACCTATGAGTGCTTCTAGTTGAATAACACCCTCGAATATGCCATTCCACGTGATTTCTTCAACGAATATGTAGCCTATCGAAGAAATGATGACCGTTTTGATGATGATGGAGATAAGGCACCTTAGTTGCGCCCCTAACGGTGTCATTAACATAATCATGGAGGAGCCACTCCTTAGGAGCTGGCTGAGCTCTAGCAACTAAGTTAACGCCCTGTTAAAGGTGCTGGCCATAAGAGAGAAGAGACAAAAGTTAGATATGTCCATCTCCTTCTCCAACGAAGACATTGAAGGGGTCGATGCACCCCATCAAAACGCCCTCGTAATAAGGGCGAGGATCCCAAAATTTGAAGTTCTAAAGATTATGGTGAACACCACTAGCTTCACTAACATACTCTTCCTCTATACAAACAAGAGGATAAGGAAAAAGCTACCAGTAAAAATGAAGTTGTACTACCATAATCTTATCAGCTTCAATAGAAGTACGGTCTGAGCCAAGGGTATCATCACATTAGATATGGAACTTAGTGACAACAATTACGTGGCATAATGACTAGTAGAGTTTGTTGTGATTAATTGCTCATCCCCCTATAATGTGCTCTTAAGAAGACCAAGCCTTAATGTGTTCAAGGTGATAACATCCTCTCTTTATCTAAAGACCAAATTCTTGACCCCAATTGGGGTAGGAGTATGTAGATGTAATCAAAATCTTTGGCAAGAGTTATTTGTCAAGGCAGCTAAAGGGGATTGCATCTTCGCCTTAAAAACAAGCTTGTAGGAGAAGATGGCCGAAAGGTGCCTAGAGAGAAAACATAAGATGTCTAAATCAAAACCTCACTTGAGTAGGCCACTAAAGTTGGGATTAAGACTCCAGCCGAAGTGAAGGATAGAATCATCGTCCTCTTGTGGGCAAACTCCAACAGGTTTGCCTGGTTAGCGTCAAACATGCTTGAAATTTTGCCTAACCTGGCAACCGATAGCCTCAATATCGATACCATAGCGTAGCCTATTAAGCAGAAAAAGAGGCATTTCACTCCTAAGAAACAAGTTGCAATCGAGGAGGAAGTGCAAAAGTTACTTAAGGCTAGCTTCGTGAAGGAAGAAAAGTACCTAACATTGCTAGCTAATGTAGTACTTGTGAAGAAAAATGGGAAGTATCGAATGTACATTGATTACACCGACCTTAATAAAGCCTACCCTAAAGACTGTTTCCCCTTCTTGAGGATCAATCAGCTCATCAACTCTACATCAAGATATGCCCTACTAAGCCTTATGGACACCTTCTTGAGTTACAACCAGATTAAAATAGACTCGAAGGATGAAGTCCATACCTCCTTTGTCACTGATTATAGTATGTATTACTACACCATAATGCCATTCAAATTGAAAAAGGCCAAGGCCACATACCAACAAATGGTAACGAAACTATTTAAGCCCCAAATTTAGTATAATATGGAGGTGTACGTCGACGACGTGATCACCAAGAGCTAGAATTTGGTCGATCATGTTAAGGATCTCTAGGAAGCCTTCAACCAAATGAGCATGTACAACATGAAGTTGAACCCCTAAAAATACGTCTTCGGTGTTAAATTTAGCAAGTTCCTCAAATTTCTGGTTATATAGAAAGGTATCGAGGCTAATCCTGAGAAGATCATTGCCATCAAGGCAATGAAGCCTCTAACCTCAATCCAAGACCTACAAAAGCTCACTAGCATGGTAGCTACCATGAGCAGATTTATCTCGGAGAGCACCGACAGATGCACTAAGTTCTTCAAAACTCTAAAAAACCCAAAAGGTTTTGAATGGACTTCGGAGTGCGCCACTGCCTTTCAACAACTCTAGAACTTCTTCGTATACCCGCCGGTCCTCTCTAAGCCTGTCTATGAGGAGGACCTCTTTTTGTACCCGACCATGAGTGATCGGGCACTCTCCTATATGTTGGTTTAAGCAGAAGGAGGAGAGCATAAGCTGGTTTATTACGTTAACCATATACTATAAGGGCTTGAGTTTAGGTACTCCTAGGTAGAAAAATTCGCCCTAACTGTCGTTATCACAATACGATGGCTAAGGCCTTATTTCCAAGTGCACCAAGTAATCGTACTCATGGATTAACTACTATATACCATGCTGCAAAAATTTGACGTATCTAAATGGATGATGAAGTATCTAATGGAATTAAGCATATATGGAATCTAGTATCAACTACAAACGGCCTATAAGGTACAGGTATTGGCCGACTTTGTGGTAAAATATACAAGAGAGGAGGAAGCACCATTGGGTAATGACAAACTGGTATAAACTCTACATCAATGGATTGTCCACCTTGGGTAGTAGAGGCATAGGCCTTATTTTGACTAACCGGCATAAGGTCACCATTTACTACGCCCTCATGTTTAAATTCAATTATAGCAACGACAAATTTGAATACAAGGCACTCATCATCGATCTTAAGCTAGCCAAGGAGATTGGTATCGAACATTTGTAGATCTTCTCAAACTCCATGCTTGTTGTCTAATAAGTCTGAGGTGAATACGAATGCAGAGATGGTACTATGGTTAGGTACCTTGAAAAAGTGAATAATCTCCTAGTAGAATTCCCTTCGTAGGACATCAGAAAGATCCTCTTACTAGAGAATTCAAGGGTAGATTGGCTCTACAAGCTTGCCTCTACTAGCATACGGAAGCCCGCCTCCACTAGCATACAGAAGCCCAAGGTGAAGGATAGTAAAATCTTCATAGAGTACCTACCGTAAAAAGGTATAACTCCAGACTTAGTGGAAGTTTTGGAACTAATTACAGCAACACCAGAGCCGAGTTGGATGGATCCTATTCGGAGTTACTTGGAGTAGGGTACGCTCTTAGAAGATAGGAAGGAGGCAAAGAAGCTTCGGTATCATACCACTAACTATATGTTGATCAATAATATCTTATATTACAGGGGAGTCTGCTTCCCCCTACTTCGCTACCTCCGAGAAAGGGAAAGGCCACATATCATGGAAGAGCTGCACGCCAAAGTAGGCAACAATCACATACAATCCCAAGCACTACAGCTTGGGTATTACTGGCTTACTATGAAATAAGACACAAAAGCTATAACTTAAAAGTACCCATAGTGCTAGAAGCATTCCCCAGTTAGTCGTGCAGCCAGCATTGCCCTCTAACCCTTAATGAACCCATGGCCATTGGCATAATAGGGGATTGATATTCTCGATGCCTTCCCGAAAGCTTTAGGAAGACGGTAATTGATAATTGTTGCCATTGGTTACTTCACGAAGTGGATAGAGGTCGAAGAGGTAGATAGGATTACGGAGAGAAGTTCTCTCCTGATTCGAGGTTCCCTATGCTCTCATCATGGACAACGATCAATAGCTTGATAATCTTAATTTCAAGGAGTTTTACGCCAAGCACCACATTACCCTGCACTTCACCTCGGTTGCCTACCCCCAATCAAATGGACAAGTAGAGGCAACCAATCAGATCATTTTAGATAACTTGAAGAAACATATGGACCGATCTTAAGGCACTTAGGCTAACAAATTGTCCAATATCTTGAGGGGGTATAGGACCACCCATCGTACTCCTACGGATGAGACCGCCTTTCACCTTACCGTCGAGTCAGAAGCAATCCTCCCCATCAAACTTGAGCTTCCTAATATTAGGACTCAAAGTTTTGACACCGCTCTTAATAAGTCACTATTATAAGCCAGCATCAATACTATTGAGGAAATCAGAGACCTTACTGTTACTACGATTACAGCATACCAACATCGGGTCACCTAGTATTACAATCAGATGGTTAGACACAAGGAGTTCAAGATCTATGACCTAATATGTTGAAAACTAAAAGCCATTGATTCATGCGAAGGGCAGGGCAAGTTGGCCTCCAATTAGGAATACCTGATCAGAGTTAGAGAAATATTAGGCATTAGAGCATCCAGACTGGAAAGATTGGATAGCGATCTCATCCCGTATACATGGAACATTGATAATCTTTGACTTTATTTTGATTAGCATTCTATTGTGTACATTTTTTCTAGAATGATGAAACAAAAAAGTTGTTTTATAATTGATTTTCTACTCTCTCTCACTCCCCTTTTTCTATAGCCATCCAAGCCTTCGAATAGGCATATAGATCGTTCATTGAGTAAGTCAAAACGCCATCAACCTAACCTCTTTTCGAGTAACCTCACCAAGGGGAAATACCCCTTGCATAGAAGAACTTCCCTCCATTAAGCAGGTCAAAACGCCATCGATTTGAACCCCTTCAAGTAATCTCGCCAAGGGAAAACTTCCCTTATGTAGAGGAACTCCCCTCTATCGGGCAGGTTAGAACACCACCAACCTGATCCCCATTAGTTAACCTCGGGAAAGGTAAACTCCCCTTGTGCAAAGGAATTCCTTTGTAGATATATTCAAAGGGAAAGGGAAAGCAAGTGTATATAGAGGTTGATTCAAAAAATTCATCCATTCATTCATTGATTGTTAAATTACATAATGAAGGTCGGTATCCTAAACCGACTTACACTTATCTCAAAAAAAAAAAAAGATACACATGTTATCTCCTTAAATTAGCTAACTTCGGTAACTCAAAAAAGTCTAAGGCTTCAATTTGTTCGGCAAGCCTTGACTTAGAGCAAGGCCTAAGGGATGCAAACCAAGAGCAACAGGAGGATCATCCGGAGATTGATGGTCTTGAGGAATTGCTTTGGGGGCAACCTCCTATTGGGGTAGAAGTGGATGTAAAAGGGCCTTACTCGACCCCAACAGTAAAAAGAGTACCTACATCATCAATGGTCGCTTGGGTAACCTCTCTCTTGTACGTTAAAGCTTCCCTCTTCTTGTTGAAGGTCAACGAATCCAAAAAATCAAGGTTCGAATAATGGGAGAGAACCTCCTTCCTCATGTAGTGTGCAAAATTTGTATTTTAGTCTTCCGACTCATCCAACTACTCTTGGGTCTTCTAATAGTCGGTGACTACCTTTTAGCGGCAGCATTTTTGAAGACCTCCCTACTATCCATTTTGGAGATGATTTCCTCTATCTCCAAAACCCTCTCTCATAACTCCAAGACTTGTTGCTTTAACCCAAACCTTTAAATTAGCCAACTCCAGCGAAGTATCTTTAATACCTTCACATTCGGATGCTTTCACTGCCATATCAATTTGTAACCTAGTCAGCTCAACATTCCTCTTTTCAAGTCGAGCCTTGGCTTCACCCTCCTCATCTAACCTCTAAGAGAGGTGAGCCTTCATCTTCTACTGATTCTCCAGTCGAGCCTTCAAGTCATTAGCCTTCCTGTCCGCTTTCTCAACATTCTCTCTCTCTTTCGCTCTGCATCCTTAAGCTTCGCTTAAAGCCTCACCATCTGCACATAAGAGCAATACAGGTGCTTGCTAGCCTTAGAGAATTTTTTTAAGTATTTATTAATAAAAGTCTTTGCCTCTTGTAAGTACTTCTCATGCTGGCATAACGTCTCCTTAAGGCCTTATACCTCTTTCTAAGTAGCATCAAATTTGTTTAATTGAAGTAGCACATATTTGTAGTATTGCAAATTGAAAAGAAGGTCACCATTAATGCCATGACTAGTCAAACACATCAATACAGGAATAACAAAGACTTACCTACAGTATCAATGTGCTCAAGTAGCCCGCTATCTCCAAAGGGTCATCCCCACCTTCTTTTGAGAGCCCCTCAAGGATAGCCTAGTCATTAAGGGTATTAAACCCCAAGGAAGCCTGGTAACTGAGTGTTCATTGTCGTAACATTAGATTGTTAGCACAGACCTCCCACTTTAGCCTTAGGAGCTTCCCCTTAGCTCTCTTCATCTCTATCTTAAGGGCTCCCAACAAAAACATTTCATCTCGAGAGGTATACTGCACTTCTTGGAATGAGTCTGACCCTATCCTCATCAACCTAAAATTGTTTAAGAATTCCAAAAATTCATCCCTTATGTCATCAACACTCCAATAGGAATGAGCCATTGACCACTCATTCCATTTCCCCTAGCTTAAAGCACCTTTGCCAAAGGCTTCTGCTTCTTGGCTCTAGGCCCTAGCTCCCTGATTGTCTCGGGAGCCTTACACTTTTGGCTAGTCACTTGAGGAAAGGTGGTCCCTTTGACCATTTCTTGCTCCCTCACCCTTGGAGGGGAAAGCATCTAGACATCGAGCCCCTTCGCATTGATACCTTCATCGCCTATGATAATGGGCTTGGTAGAGGAGGGAGGGGAAGGGAAGGGACGAGTAGGCAGAGCCGTACCTAAAGGCTCCGCATTTACGAGCTCATCCCAAATGGTAATGGGAATCTCTTGAGGAATAGACCTCAGTCATACTTTACTAGTCTCCCCAAGCCTTGGCTTCAATCGTACTGCATTGCCTTTTGGCGAGTTTACCTTAGTACTCATCTAGCGTTAGCTCATTAACTCGTCCATAGATGGACGAAGCATCCTTGCGGCAAAATTTTTGCCTACATGAAATTTAATTGAAAGTTAGAGAATGAAAAGAAGAAGATACCAAAAGGAACTACTACTACCATTCATAAAACACCGCTATGACCGGTACGGCCAAGGAGTCTTTTCTATTCTACAAGTGTTAGACAAATCACCTCAACACTAGCATAATAGACAGGCGCATCAAATGAACCTGTACCTTCGACCCATTTCTTCACTATAACATTCTTCATGTTGGGGAAGAGCTAGGAGATCGGATGCTAAAAATACCTCTTTACAATCTCTACAACATTAATCTCTTGACTGTATCTCAACACCATGAAGCCTAAGATCTCCTGGTTGGCCTTAGTGTCATTTGGACCAAACCCCTTCTTACCCTCGGTTTAGACCAATTAGTCTACCGTATCTAGAAGTCTACCACTTTGAGTAGCTCAACTACCACGTACTCATCTTACCAACCCTTCATTGAATCTATAAGGCTACAGAATAGCTTCTTTCCTGGGTACAGCTGGAGGTAAGGCTACTCCCTAACACTCTTCTACATGTAGAAGTGATTGAAGAGCTTAAGAATAGCCTTTACCTCCAAATACTCGTAAAACTCCTAAAAAGCCTTTAACACCCTCCACCTATTGGGAATGACCTATGATAGACTACACCTGTGGTAGTTGAAGAATTCTTTTTCAAAGCAGCTCAAAGGGAGCCACTGCCTAAACTCCAAGCACTTTTCAAACACTGTCAAGTGCCTCCCTGACAGTAAGATTACCCATTTGTCCCTGCTCGGCAACCTTATCTACCACCTAGGGATTACCTCAACAGCTAAGTTGCTTATAATCCAACTGAGGACAAATTCTTTACTTCTGCTCATTTAGCTGCTAGGGCCCTTGCCTGTCTCGGGAACATTGACCAAATCCTTCGAAGGAGGAAAAGGAATGTACTCATATACATCCATGGAGATGGCATTAATGATCTAGGCCCTATCCAACGCCTCTATGGCTATCCTAATAAGCTCTTCAAGTTGTGCTAGCAACAAGACCTCCTCTTCTTATGCCTTTGCTAGGGGGGGGGGGGGGGGGGGGGGGGGTGGGGTGGAGTTGGTGGTGGGAGGGAAGGGAGGAGTGGTTCACTCCTTGTAAAATTAGAGCTAGAGACATGCAGTGATGAGGATGAATCTATCTCACCTCTGTTAGTTGATATGGCTGCAATATTTGAAGAAGGAAGAAAGACTTTGAGAAACTTTTGAAGAAAGTTTGATGTAAACACAGAATTTGTAATAGCAGAACAAAGAGATTACAGAAAAGTGGTCTTTCATTATGATCTTACTATTTATAAGTAAACCATCTAGGAAATCGTACAGGCGGTTATAAGGATCTATATAAGCATGAATCCCTTGGAATGCTGCATAGAAGACATGTGGAAAGCATTTTGATTGGACAATCACCTTTAAAAGGCAAAGCGCATGTAGCTGCACACTAGTTTGCTATAACATGATACTTATCACGTTGCATTTAATGCACAAAATACAGGTAGGCAAAGATCATATTTCAAAAAGGTTCCTTCAATAAGAAGCTTCTTTAGGGCCCATTTAGCTTCTAATTGGTCAACATGATAAAGACACAGTGTAGTTGCGTATGTTTGGTCCATGGTGAGCACTATTCAGATAAACTAATTTGTAGTCTTAAATTGCCTACCTAGTAAGTTGTGAAGGTATCCTGCTCTAATACCCTAACTAAGGCTCAACCAAGCCCAAGTCTTCGACACTCTGCTTTGGAACAATTGTTGACTACTTTGGTCCATCCCACCTTAAATATTTTCAACCTGGGTATCTACTGCTTCAGACATCTCCACCTAGGCCAGCTTCTAACTTGGACCTACTCTTACTACATCGGCACCGTAATGCTAGGTCAGACTTCTTTGAGTCAGATCGGTCATGCATAAGTAGCCTATATATCCCTTCTCTTTGCCTTTGCTTCGACAATGAGACTAAGGGGGTAGGGTAAGTATTGATAGGGCATTTTAGACATGAGCCCTTCAAGCCCGATTGGATTTGATGCATCTTGTGGCTTGGAGCTCACCCTTATGAGACTAATCCTTAGGCCTATATTGACCAAGTCCAATAAGCTCTGAAACAGCTATAATTCACAAGATAAGGATCAATTAGTCTGAAATAGACACGTTTAGAATAAGTGGAATATGTCGGATACAACGACTCTACTCTCCCATACTTGTAGGAGAAGATCTCTCTTATCAATTGACCTCTAACTGTTAACTCCATTCTACTATAAATACCAGGTCACTACCCAATGATAAATCTCTCTAGACTCTATACATCAAACTTGCATGTTATTCTAAATTACTTCCTACTGTCAAAAGCGTCATTACTAATTTAAGTATTAGAGTAGCCACGTTAGATAACCCCCTAGCATCTCCTCATAGTGTATTGTTTTGCAAACCTTCTACGTATATAGGCCTAACACCTACCAGTTAGAACTTAGAGACAACAATAACCAACTAAACATTTAATGAACATCTTTATAAAGATTATGTCTCAGTCAATTTCCAATTTTGTTCAGAGCAGATTTTTCATCTCTGTGATTACTCATCTTACTATATTCCAAGCTAGCCATTGCCTTTTAGTCCATAAAATTCCAAAACTTATGCTCTCAATTCTTAATCATATTACAAATTTGAATGCAAATTACAAAGAATCAATCTCACACTTACTCAATACTTCTTGTTAATGCATTTTGTACAATTTTGTCAAGCATCATTGGGTGGCTAAATTTAAAAACAAGTGCCTTTGGTCTGCCTTTATAATGTTTATTCTAGATAAGATTGCTGGAAGGTTTGAATAATGCTTTTTGATTTTTTTCCCTCTATACGGTGCTTTGTCTTTTTATTTTACCCCATTAATTCCTCCCTTGTTTCTTTTTCTTGTAGGCACTTTTTTTAATTGCTCGTAGTTGTCCACACTTGACTATCAAACAAAACCATAGTAGTAAGAGACTCTACGAACTAAACACAGTAGTGATTATCGCTATTCACGACGAAAGCACACTTCAATGGTGAGCCTCTCTTTTGCTTTTCTATTTTCTTTACTAATTATCTATCTTTTATATTAATGCTATTTTATTCCGTTAACTATTCTATTTTATAAGTTACTATACTCTTGCCTATGTGATTACCTACTTGAAAAATGTATATCAAACTATAGCATAAATGCTTGTTCCTGTTGGAAAAAACCAACATTCTGCTTTTTCTTTTTTATTTTTAGGCCATGGGAAAGGCACTTATTTAATCACAAATCAAGAACTAGACAAGAATGCTTTTGAGTTTCGCCATATTGTTAGGATCATTGTATTAGTTTATAAGCTCATTAAATAGAAAAACTGCGTTGGTAAATATATTAACTCTGATGGCTCCTTTTTGTTGTTATTATCACTCAAAATTTAATTCCAATTTGAAACTTGCCTTGTTTTTATAATTTTCTTATTATTTTAATGCAGTTTACGAATGTTTTAAATCTTGAAATTAGTTATATGGTCACTAGGACATGCATTTCAATGTATGTGGCTCTATTGATCGAATGTGTAGAATGAACATTTGCAGTCCTGAATTCACTGTCTCAGATCATGCAAGCAATTTCTATACATTTCCTCTTTTTTTTTGTAATATCAAAGTAATTTTGAGGAAGTGCAAAAGTGTTTTATTTTACTTTAAATTAGGCGTTTGTTTAGCATTTACAGTATTTATTTGTTATCACTAATTGCTATGTCATCATACATTAATTTGGAATTCTTTTGAAATCTTTATAGTTAATGTAAGCTCTAAAGTTAAGCCAAGAGATCGTAGGATTAAACTTAGAGCACAAAGTTTAGGGCAATCGGTTAAAGGATCCGATCAAACCTGAATTATAAACTATGGAGAGAAATATTAGTAAAAATGACTTCGTAAACTTAAATTTAAGAAAATAAGTAACAAAATAGGAGACTACAAAATTTTCAAATTTTAAGTATAATAATTGTTAATCATCGAAAAGGCGAAAAGTGTAATCTAATAACTAATAAATTACTAGAGCTAGATTATATGTATATTAAAAATCATAGAATGACCTAAATAATAATTAGGAATGTTCATATGTACCCCACGTGTATTTATGTATAGGTAAAAATACGCGAAATTTCTTAAATTGGCAAAAAACTTAGTAAATAATTAAAGAAAATTATTAAATTAATTGAGAAAAATAAAAAAAAATCAGAAGGGTATGAAATGCTGCAAATTTAGTCATGGCAAGTCAGGAACAAAAGAAGAAAAAATATCCAATTAGAATTAAGCAACACAAAAGCCAAAAATTAAGGAAATGGAGTAATATCATGTCTAATTAATGCATATTAATTACCAAAAATGTCCATAAATAGGAAAAAAAATTCAAAGAACTCCTTTGGATAGTTAGGGATTAGAGAAAAATAGAAAGATACGAAAATTCAAGAGAAAAACTAGAAAAAAAGAAAAGAAAAGAAAAGGAAAGCTGTGTAGTTAAGGTTAGCGAGCCAAACCCACACACCACCACCATTTGGGACCGAGCCACCACCACTACCCTACTGCTTGGACCAGTCGACACACCTGAACTGGTGTTGGAAGGCCAAAAGCCATTGGATCAAGTGAGTCTCTAATCTATTCTGATTTTGTATAATTTCCTAAAATTAGTTATTTTGCCTAGAAATTATGAAACTTGTTATTCTAAGGTTTTATTGTATGTAGATTTAGGAAAAAATAGTAATTTTGTTTAATCACGTTTGAAAATATAGGGTTCTTAACAAATTAAGCAAAACCGAACATGATTAGAATTAGAAATAAATAGTCTTAGAAGTGTAATTTGGAGCTCAAAATTTTTTAGTAGTTAGCTTAAGGGATATAAAACAATGTTATGAAGCCATTTTTTAAAAATTAATTTTTGAAAATTTTAAGTTAATTTTTAGCCCTAAAATAATGGAAAAATTGGGTAATTTTGGGTTAATTAGGTGATTAAGATACTAATTATTGGTTTAGATAGTAATTAAATGTTTAGGGATGATAATCTCTGATGTAGAAACCTAATCATAGCCTTTGGAGTGTTAAGTATAAGTAATGAAGGCATTATATGCTAATTATAGAAAATTCAGAATATTATAAAAAAAATTAGGTTTAATTAGATAATATAATAATAGAAATCAGAATATAATAAATCTAAAATAAAATTTAATTTTAAGTAATTATATAAAAAAAGTGTAAGATTTTCTCACATCAGGAATAAATCCGGTACCCCAATTAAGATTAGCATGTACCAAATAGTTTAGAATCCTAAATTTAGACCCAATAGGATATTAGAATACTCGAGCTTAATCAGATTAATTTTACATTAGGATTCGAGCATATTTAAGATTTCAAAATCAAAATTAAAATCTGATTTATGAACCGAACCTCGAAATAGGGTAAAATAAATCATTAGTAAATAAAAGCTAAATTATAACTTAGATTATGAATCATTAAATTATAAGAACTAAAAAGACCTATTTGTATTCTAGGATATCCAGAGACGGATCGGCTTATAATCGAGTGATCGAGCGACTGAAAAACTCCAAGTAAGTTGGGTTATTACTTATTGTATTAGAGTACTATTTTATGGAACTCGGAGACTTAGAATTATATATGGTTGTGATTGTAAGTAGTCTACGCATGTGTTTGATATATCTGAATGCATGCTGAATTTGTAATGTGAGTGATTTTGTGATTGATTGAATTGGTGTGAAATTGTTTGAATACCCTAAATGAAATTTAATCTTATTCGACTCTAATAACCAAAAATGTCATGCATTGCAACCCGTTAGGGGATCATAGGATTCTCCAACCAAATACCGACCCCTTCGAAAGGGATAGCGCAGGATTGTAAAATGGTCCGTTCTTCATCCTTAATCGAATTAAGTGACAGGAGAGGAGGTCGCGGCGAAGGTAAAGTCAATGGTTCGAAGGTAGTCGCAGGAGGAGCAAAGTCTCCATTGCACAAGCTTGGGTTTGGTTGTGAGCTGCTGCATAACATGGAAACTCCTCTACTTGGATTGAAGCGAGTGAAATTTCTCTGATTTCATAATGGGCCAAATTATGTTGTGTGATGACACTTGATTATTGCATTGCATGAAAATAATTGCTTGATAATCTTGTTTATGTTTGTATGCATTCATGAGTCTTCAATTCAACTTACTGAGCTGTAGTTGCTCATACCCCTATAGATCATTTTACAGGTCCTGATCTTTGAACACTTGAAGTATTATGCCGGCTTACAATTATCTAGAGGTTAGTCCTTTTGAAGTTAGGGGTGTGAGGAGCAATTTACTTAGTAGTGATGTGTAGCGAGAATGTCCTTTGTAGTTTGAAGATGAAAGACTGATAATTATTATGTAAATTGGTAAACTATTGTGTATATATAGAATTTCCTATGAAGTTCTGTGGACTTTACATATAATTATATAAGTTTATTTAAAAATTTGTAAACTTTACCATATTGAACTGTTTACTTCAAAACGAAGAGTCGTTGACGCCTTATGTAGATTATATCTATGGTAGGTACTGTGAGACCAATTACTATTATAGAATGGTTTACACGGTAGGACTATTGTAACTGTGATTTCAGGGCTTAACAGTTAATACAATTGAAAATTCTTTCTTTATAGCTTTCTTTTAATGTAATATCTTCATGCATTAGTGTTTATGTGCATTAGGAATTTTTTCAAATTTAGTCTCCTTGTTGATTAACCATCCTATGAAACATGCTCAAATTCCTTTATGTTCTTGTCAACTTTGGTTGTTATGTTTAAGTTTTGATGATATAAGTTTATTTTAAGTTCTTAAGAAGCTTATATTACATTTAATCAAATAGATTATTATTATTATAGCATCTATCATGTTGAAAGATGATATATATACTGATCCTGCCTAAAATTTATTTGATGAATTCATAATTAGACCTTTTGTAGTTACTAATTAGAGAAGTAGGACAATGTGCTACACCATATTTTAGCATTAACGTGCTTTTCTTGTTTGTTTGAGATGTAGAACCTAGTTATATGCTTATTTTGAACCTACTCTTTAACTTTAAGGTAAAACTAGAGGTCATTCGTTGTGGGATTTTGTTAAATGCATGCTGGTTGGAAGGACTTGTATTATGAAACTACATTCACCAATGTAATCAAGAATAATAGTGTTGTTGCACTTAAGAATCAGTAGGATACCCAACCGAGTAAATAGAAGGTAGTTAAAGAATGAATTTCTGCAAGATTTGGCAAGTTAAGTTCTAGCTTAATTGTCATGTATTGCAAGTATGAGACTTGATACTGACTACTACGATGCTTGCCATGTTTTCGAAGTCTACAATTGCTAGCAGTAGTAATTTGAATGGAGAAAAAAATGTATCCCAAAACTTCCATTTTATTTGCATATGGTAACTTAAAATTCTAGAAGCAGTTTTGTCATTTGTTTGTATATATATGAATTGATATTCTTTTACTCTTCTTATTCTTGGTTTCCTTTTTAGCTTAGAATTTGTTAAGCTGAAATGGAATTAACGATTGAATTTTAAGCTTAGCTGGACTTGGAAATGGATGTTTACAAGGTTCATTGCACTTATACTCAAATGAAAAACATCAATAATATATAAGATTAAGTTTGAGAAATATAAGTGAAACCCAGACAAATTATGCTAATATATAAACTATCTTATTTAGATAAGTAAATCCATCTTACTATTAAAGTTCATATCATAATTTAAGTTTGCTATATTTATTCAATCTTTATTCAAGCTCTTATCTTATATGAATATGGTTAGGACATGGATCAAAAGTGGATGCAATTGAGTAGGTTGAGCAAGGACTATGATGAAGGGTTTAGTCATTTTTAGACCTTGCTTTGAAAAACCTTTCATCTAAGAGAGTCATTCTATGTGCATGTGTAAACTACTAAAATCGCAACTTGTATTCATGGGAAGTAGTTTATGACCACTTGATATATGATGGTAACAACGTAAAGTATAATTGTTGATATTTTCATGAAGAGTCTACAACAAGCTATGCATCTTCCTCTTGTGAGTCTCATACTCCAATGCATAATTTCGATTAGCATGATATAGATAGACTACTTGATGAAATGAAAAGAGTGCATAATCAAATGGAAAGTAGAGTTTAAAATGATTTATTGGAGTAACCTTTGAATGTTGTTTTTAAGGAGGTGCAACGAATCCACACTCTCATTCAAGATGTTGGAGAAGAAATATATCTGGGTTATAAACAATATAGTAGGCTATCTTATATTGTTTTTCTCTTTCACATAAAGAGTCTACATAGATTGAGTGATAAAGCATTCGATACAATTCTTCATGCGGTTAAGATCATATTGCCTAAGGGTGAGACATTGTCAAGTAATACTTATGAAACCAAGAAAATTATCAAAGAAATAGGCCTTAGATATGAAAAAATCCATGCATGTCCAAATGATTGTATTCTATTTTGGAAAGAGATTGCTAATTTAGAGTGATGCCCAACATGCGGTGCATCAAGATGGAAGGAAGGTAAGAATAACTCAAGTAGCAATCAAAATGTTAAAAAGAAAAGGAATGTTGCAAAGATCTTATACTAGTTTCCTTTAAAGTTGAGACTTAGTAAGCTTTTTATGTCTTCTAAGACAACTTCTTTGATGAGATGGCATAATGATAGTCATATAAAGGATGAGGTAACAAGGCATTCGGTAGATAGTTTAGCTTAGGAACATTTCATTTCTTAGTATCCCACGTTTGCTTTAGAACCTTTAGAACGTTAGACTTAGTCTCTCTATAGAAAGTTTTAACCCATTTGGATCATTGAGCAAGTCATATAATACATGGCCAATTCTCTTGATTCCTTATAACTTGCCTCCATGGATGTACATGAAGCAACCAAACTTCATTTTATCATTGTTGGTTCTTAGACTTATAGCTCCTGGAAATGATATTGATGTATACTTACAATCATTGATAGAGCCTAGAGGAACTAAAGGAGTTGTAAGAAATTGGTATTGATACTTTTGATTTTTCAAATAATGAAGTTTTTTGTATACATGCAGTGCTCATATGGACAATTAGTAATTTTCTAATATATGGTAATCTATCAGGTTAGAGCACTCATTAAGCACTTGCATGTCCCAATTGCTACTCCTCCATAACTTCTCGAAAACTACGTAATAGTAGAAAATTTGTTATATGAGTCACTGTCGCTTTTTGGGAATGGAACATAAGTTTCAATTTCAAAAACAAACCTTCGATGGTAATCAAGAATTGAAATGCACCAATTCTGCCATCAAGCTCAAAAGTATTAGCTCAAATACAAGGAATTAAACTGACTTTTAGGAAGCATCAAAGTCAAAGTAGTAAAAGGAAGAAAAATGAGAGTGTTGGCAATTCTGATTTCATTGAAACTTGGAAAAAGAAAAGTATATTTTTTGATCTACCATATTGGAAGGACCACTTAATTCACTATAATCTTGATGTAATGCACATAAAGAAGAATATTTGTGATAACATCCTTAGGACTGTATTGAACTTAGAGAAGTCAAAAGATAATTACAAAGCATGTCTTAACTTACAAGATATTGGCATAAGGTAAGAACTCTGCCCTCAAGAGCTAGGTCCAAGAAGAGTTATCTTGCCTCCTACATCTTATACGATGAGGTTGCAAGAAAAGAATGCTTTCTACAACATGTTGAAAATGATAAAAGCTCTAAATGGATATGCATCGAATATATCTTCTTATGTGAAAGTAGAGTAAAGAAAGATAATGAATCTTAAAATTCATGATAGTCATATTTTGTTACATCAACTTCTGCCGATTACACTTAGAAGAGTTTTACCTAAACAAGTGAATTCTGTATTAATAGAATTTTGTAGATTTTTTAGAGAATTGTGTTAAAAAACACTCTTAGTTCATGAGCTTAAGCAACTTTAGTCTCACATCGTCTTAACTCTTTACCATATAGAAAGAATTATTGCATATTTATCCATTCCAATTGCATAGCCTCACTCATGTAGCATTCCCAGTAATTTATGCTGAAAAATCTATTAATTTGACCAATACAGCTATCCCACTTCCATCCCTTCCATTTAAAAACCACAAGAACTATATATATATATATATTTCATCTTATTAAATTTCGACCATGCTTCACCTAAAGGGTGGATGACAAACAAGTTGGATCATTGAAAATGAAGCTGGACAAGTGATGGTTTTAACCATCTAGAAAATTGAAAGAATGAGCATAGTGTAGGTATAAAAGAAAAAACCTAGGTGGTTGGAAATCCCATAGCTTTTAAAAGATTCAATTGACAACGAAGGCTGTATTTATCTGAGCATATATGTCTGTTGGTGTTCTAATAGTTATATAGATATCACGTGTTTGTAGAAATCGGGTAGATGATAATATACCAAATAGAGCGTGGTGGAACTGTTAGGTGCTATTTGGTGTCATGGTGTGCATGCTCGATGGAAAGCATTTATAAAATGAGTGAGCTTATGAGAAGTAGTTCCACTAAAGAGAAAAATTATGAGGAGCACCAAAAGGATAAAATCATGAGATCTATTACTACTTATAGAAATTTCTTTTTTTGTTTTTGTCAAATGGAAAGCTCAAACATGTCACCTACTTTTTTGGTTCTTCATTATTACATCCTTGAATATAAGGAAGACATTATCTATAACTTTAAGATAGCATAATTACTCAAAGACTCGGTAAACGTAAGTTGAGCCTCGAGGGAGGTGTTACAATATTGATAAGACCCGATCTATCATGTATAATGGAGATACCTTGACATAGTATAACCACCTTATCTAATATAGTACAATTATCTTAAAAATCGGAAGAATTTTTTCTTTTCATTTCTTTTCTTTAATTTATCCTCTTAAAATAATTTTGTTATATATAATCAATAACTAAGATTATAAAAAAAAATGATAACATCAAGATAACATTATATGATATTATAAAAATTTAGATAATTTCAATTATTAATTTATAAATTTAGAAAAATTGAGATGAGGCTAAATGGAGACGATATAAATCCGATCGAAGAAGGAAAAATCATATTGGAAAATTGAAATGACGGGAAAAAGAGTGCCATCCTTCAAGGCATAGGAAAATTTGTTGATGAGAAGGGGGGACTTATTCCCAATTATTCTATTATCCATGCTCAACAGCTAATGTTCCAGTCATACGTGTCCATGTATAAGAGAAAAAATTACAATGTAAGTCTACTACCAAAAGCAATTATAAAGTATGTCATATTTATTTATTTCTTGCTATACACGAATACTTTCTACTTTATTAGCATGATTATTAAAATAAAGAGCTATTGGCAGGTTATATATCACTTTGCTATTGTTTCTTGAGTTTGATTTTTACTATTCATATACTTCCACAAGGCTGATTTTCTCGTGTATAAATAGACAGTATTGAATCGAACTTAATCATGGTCGAAACCTGGGGACCGGAAGGGGCATGAAATATCTAGTAAATTTTTTTATACGATCTCGTTAATTGTAGTATGCCAAACAATTATTAAGTTTGCTTATTAAGAAAAATACAAATTTCAAAGCATAAATCATGAAATATCTGGAAATTTTAGACATGGGTTTCTTGGTGCACTCAATATATTGAAAAATCTTATTTAAATTTATCAGTCCTTCGATACTTTGTTTTTTTCCTTTTATATGCTTATCGATACTTTTGCAATACTCCTTTCTAGCAAATAAAATGTAACGAACTGTGAATATAATTCATAGAATATTTCATAAATGTAATAAATGTTTCTTATGAAACCCTATAGAGTAACTTGTCGTTTTGATGAGTGCTTACACGTCGATTAAAAAATTGCTTCTTATGCTATCGGAAATTAAATGGTTATTTTCACGATGTTGTTTGTTATACTTTATTGTGTGTCTAATGGATAAAATACTGTACGATTTGCACCATATATTATTGTGGATAATAATATATTACATGGACAATCATGAACCTAGTAAAGGGGCTGTCGGCCTCCTTAATCTATCGTCGAACGGTGATTCAATGTCGCAGCACCAAATAATATTTCTGTAATGGACAAAAAGAGTACTAAAACAGTAAAATATTAACCTATGGTGTAACGGTGGTGCATGTAGCAACACTTAATGAAACAATATCTCTGCAGTGGACAAAAGGAGTACCGTCTCAACTTTATGAATGTTGATAAAAATGTCTAGCTGGGCTCCTTGTCTTATAAAGCACATTGAAGGGAAGGGTAGGAAAATCACGTGATGGACTTTGGCAAATGTTTGTGCTACCTAACTCGCCGCCTCTACATCACTGATTCCATCGGCTATATATATATATATATACGCGTATGTATATCCAATTAAGGTATACCATCCACTATAATTCATACCGAGCTATTATATCTCGGTGTAACCTCATAACATATAGTTCACACTCTAAATGGCCACATCAAGCCTATACCTCCTCCGGGAGGTTGCTGCGGCTGCTGTCCTGTTCATGATAACCCGACTTCTCGTCCAATCTATCATTAGGAAATTCTCCATGAAACTTCCACCTGGGCCGAAAGGGTGGCCGATGATCGGAGCCATTCCGCTCCTAGGATCCATGCCGCATGCCAGCCTAGCAAAAATGGCCAAAAAATATGGACCTGTAATGTACCTAAAAATGGGGACGTGTGATATGGTTGTTGCATCCACTCCTGAAGCAGCCAAAGCATTCTTAAAAACCCTAGACCTCAATTTCTCAAATAGACCACCAAATGCTGGGGCGACACACCTGGCCTATGATGCACAAGATATGGTTTTTGCAGACTATGGTCCCAGGTGGAAATTGCTTAGGAAATTGAGCAACCTACACATGCTTGGTGGGAAAGCCCTGGAGGATTGGGCACATATCCGAAACATTGAACTAGGCCACATGCTCCGAGCCATGTACGACAGCGGCAAACGCAAGGAGCCCGTGGTGGTGGCCGAAATGCTGACCTATGCCATGGCTAATATGATAGGCCAAGTCATACTTAGCCGTCGGGTGTTCGTGACTAAAGGTTCAGAGTCGAACGAATTTAAGGACATGGTTGTGGAGCTCATGACCTCAGCTGGGTACTTCAATCTTGGTGATTTTATACCGTCCATTGCATGGATGGATTTGCAAGGAATTGAAGGAGGAATGAAGAAATTGCATAAGAAATTTGATGTGCTCTTAACTAAGATGCTCGAGCAACATAGTGCAACCGCTCATGAACGGAAAGGAAAACCAGATTATCTTGACGTTCTAATGGCAAACAGAGAGAATAATTCTGAGGGGGAGAAGCTTACTTTGACCAACGTCAAAGCTCTTCTATTGGTATATCAATTATTTAAAATATTTTCTTACCTAAAGCGGATGCATATGCATGTAGTATTAAGTACAAAGGATTGTTTTTGTTAGATTTATATGAAGTATGTATAAAAAGGACGGTATTTGGGAGAAAAGTTTTAATACTATTAACATATAACGTAACATAATTAATGGTATCTGTGTACAAATATTCCAACACGTAAAAATATAAATGGACGGTTTTTAAAAACTAGGTATTATGATTGGTAATTTCATGCCATTCATGCATTCTCGTACCATTGATTCGGTATTTGGATGCCGATGCAGCATTTAATACCCCAATAGATTCATGTATATCATTATTCTTCGCAAATTCCATTCAAATACCTTTAATTACTTCACACTTTCCGTTGGAATATTTGATAAGCTACGTTTTCAGCTATACCCTATCGTAATTTTAAATTTTTACAAACCTATATATCTATATTTATATGCTTCTATATCCATATATCTATATACTATATTTATAAACAAAAATATCGATTCATAAACTGAACGATGTCCCCATTTTACTTTTGCATCACCGTTACATTGGAGGACTGCCTAATTTCATATCAATCCGGTCCAATTTGTGCAATTATATATATATATCTATTTAAATAAACCAAATAAGTTAAAAACTAACTAATATTTGTGTTAATGTTATTGTTTTGCTAGAACTTATTCACAGCAGGCACTGACACTTCATCGAGCATCATAGAGTGGGCACTTTCGGAGATGTTGAAGAACCCAAGCATCCTTATGAAAGCTCATGAAGAGATGGACAAAGTCGTCGGAAGACAACGGCGTCTCCAAGAATCCGATATCCCAAAACTCCCTTATCTTCAAGCGATTTGTAAAGAAACTTTTAGAAAGCATCCATCAACACCCCTTAACCTACCTCGTGTCTCAACTCAACCATGTGTGGTGAATGGTTACTATATTCCTAAAAACACTAGGCTTAGTGTCAACATATGGGCAATCGGAAGAGATCCAAATGTGTGGGAAAATCCCTCCGAGTTTAATCCCGATAGATTTTTGACCGGCAAAAACTCGAAAATCGATCCGCGTGGGAATGATTTCGAGTTGATCCCATTTGGTGCTGGACGTAGGATTTGTGCTGGGACTAGGATGGGAATTGTGTTAGTTGAGTACATCCTGGGAACTTTGGTACACTCATTTGATTGGAAATTGCCAAATGGTGTTGGGGACCTCAACATGGAGGAAGCCTTTGGTCTTGCGTTACAAAAGGCAGTGCCTCTTTCATCTCTTGTCACCCCTCGCCTACCTCTTGATGCGTATACATCCTTTTGAATTAATTTTCTTTATCAAGATTTTTCTACCTATTACGTAAAACCAATGTCATGTTTTCTATTAGGGTCTATGAATTTGATCTATGGGGTTTGGTTATATTAAATAAAGCTTGTCTGCCTTTCTATGTTTCTTTTTGTTCATTAGATTAATAATTGAGTGATGATAACTTTCCTTTCGATTAAACTCGTATTTCGGTACCAAAGTAATAATGTTTCATTGATACGGCATAACAGAAAAAACAAAGTTGATGAGACATTTAGACTACTAAGGTGGGCGGAATATTGTATATGAAATTCGGTGATTTTGCCCAGTGATGGCGACATCCATTCTCTACCAAATAGTCAAGGAGCATCAAGAAAGATATGGCCATTTTGTTTTTTATTATCAAATCACCGTCCGTTTCATATGATTTATAAAGTTAAGCTCCATGATTTAAGCGCACCGTCTAGTAAATACTATGTTTATCGGGAAAAACAAATTTTAGCCGTACCTCGTGAGAGAGAAAGAAAAAAAAAATAGAAAAATAAAAAACAGTCACTCTCATATTTTTGAAAGGAAATGCTATTTTATTTATATTCAAGTAAGTAAATATGATTGTTGAATTTTATGGATCGAATATAGCATTTAAATAATCATAAAGTAGAATGGAAGGACCCATAGACAAGTAAATCTTTTATGAATGACAACCCTTAAGGAAATTCTTTAAGCGCACTATCTAGTAAATACTAGGTTTATCGGCAAAAACAAAAATGGTAACTACAAGTCAAATTGTCCCGACTTTGTGATTGTTCTCTCTCTAAATTTGTGAAACAGCTGAATTTTAATTTTGTGATTTTCCAAAGCTAAGGACACAGAGGATCCGAACGGGTTCATATAAATTTAGCTTGAACAAAGTAAGTAAGTAAGCATGTATATGTACATATATATATATATAAATCCCGTTAAAAGAGAATTAATGGATATGCTAGACATGCTAGTAAAAGATTTTCATATATTTATTTTTTTCACTTTCATCTACTGTAGGCACTATGATATGAAGAAATAGATTTTTACGGAATAAAATATGTCCTGTTTTTTTCATGTTTAGGTTTGATTTTAGAAGATAGAATTATGATATTTCATTCTCTTTATTAAAAATTTAACATATTTGGCTCTCGATTACATCTTATGCTTGCAAAAGTTCACGACAATTTATAGACAATTTGTGTAGAACATTTTCATTAGAAATCTCCATCAAATCTTTAGAGATTCTTTTAAAGAGCAGATAGATGATATAAAATACAATGCATCAAAACACATAGTTGTATCATATTTAAAAATTTTAATTTAATATTATGATTATATTCTTATATGGCATATGGTATTGTCAACCTATTTATAGTATGTATTCAATAATTATTTAACATATATGGTATACTTATAAAGCGTATAATTAATTGCATATAACATAAAAGAGATAACAAGCATTTTTAGAAAGTGAGAGTAATGTTTGTTTTGCTCCTTACTTAGTCAATACAAACCGAAATTGAATCATGACACCATAATTGTTCTCAAATACGGGACTACATACCATATCGTAACATGGGCATGTAAAGCTCATGTCATAACTATTAGTATCATAATTATAGCTTAGTAATATAGATATTAATTTTCTAATAAAATGGATTAAGTTCGAATCTTTCTTTCTTTCTCGTTATAATCACTAATATATAATATATATATATATATATCTTAAGTTTTGTGATATTATTGAACCAGTGAATATAAGGTTTGGAACTTGAATCCTATTAGTCATGTACTGTCTGACCAAGAAAAGAGGGCCATTAGGAAAATTCCTGTTGCATTACATTCAGGAAATGATATGTTGGTTTGTCCTAAGGAAAAGTCAGGTACTTCTACAATTAAGTCTGGGTATTATTCCTTGTTGAATAGAGAAAATAAGGAAGAGCCGAATGCAGCATCCTCTTCTTTTGCTGTTGCTAAAAAGCTTTGGAAACTCATTTGGAATATTGGTTGTGCACCTAAGCAACATCACCATCTGTGCAGAATGTGGATGAATGCTCTGGTCTCGAATCAGAATCTCTTTTTGAGGAAAGTCAGACAAGATCCCTTTTGTTCATTTTGTGGCGTTAAAGAATTGATGGAACTTTTACTTTTCCATTGTAGTTGGGTTAAACTTGCTTGGTTCTCAATTTGTAATATCCATATTGACAATATGAGAACAAATAGAGCTGGTGAATGGTTATGGTCCTTAACTACCATTGGATATAATTCCATATCTGATTTGTTGCATTTTTTAAAAACAGTTACAACTACTCTTTGGCACATTTGGATTCACAGGAACTCACGCATTTTTAGCTGCCATCATCCTAACCCAACTGTTGTTGTTGTGCTGGTAGAGAAAGAAATGCAGTTGCGATCAGCAACCACGAGGAGCAGCAATAATTCATCTTCCAGGTGACCCAACTCCACGTGACAACTGTTAACGGTTGGAACTCAACAGGAAAGACTCTTGGAAGCCTCCTCCGGTTAACACCATCAAGATTGATTGCGATGGCTGACATGGCAAGATTAATTGCGATGCGCGGGTGGGGTTTGCAGGGACTCTTCGGGTAACTTGGTTGGAGCTACGTCGTTGTCTTTCTTTTCTGATTCCATTAAAGTTGTAGAAATTATGGTTGGAGAAGAGACATCATTGAGTCAGATTCTCATATTATTATTTATCATATTTTGAAGCACCAAACATGTCATTGGAGTCTAGCTGATATTTTTTTGGATGTTTTTTCTCTTCAAACTTGTTTAGATTTGTATCAATTTTCACTTATCAAGAAAGTTGCTAATTTGTGAGCAGATTGGACAGCAACTCCAGGAAGATTAGGAATGAGTTATAGTAACTGGGTTGTTAAACCCTCATCCAAGCTCTTAAGTTTATTATGTGTTGATTGGTTTCATTGTACTCTGAACATTTTGTTAGAATAAATAGCTATCTATTTTGGTTAAAAAAAAAAAAAAAAACACACTAGTACCTAAAACATGAAATTCCCAAAAGGTAGAAGAAAATGCCTAATATAATAGTCACTACAAATCACACGTGAATGTCATGCTAACAATCACACACACACACAGAATTAATGCAACAAGATTAAATCTATAATTTTATTTAGGTATCGTAGACTGTCACACTCTTAACAGTAGAGTCGTAAACTTGTTTAGTTTGATGTTTTTCTTGGAATATATGTGTATTCTAGTTCTTGCTTGCCAATGTATTCGACCTATCTTTGTTATCCTAATGTAGTGCTCTTGCAAATATACTTTTCTTCAAAAATTGATAAAGATAGGAACGGAACTTTAACTGAACTAGCTGTTTAGTGTATTTGATATTTCACTTCATTAAAGAAATCATGACCACTTGATGTAGTTTTAGAATATTGTTCACTTTTTGTTGTATTGTTCTAAAGACCTTTATACTAAATGATGATGGAAGTTGCATTAAAAGATTTGTAACCAAGCTATGCATACGCATAACTCTCTTTGTGAAATTGTTGTAATCTTTTAACATTAGCCACTTCATTTACATCATAATTCCCAAATGCACCATTAGATTCACACAATCCCAAACCCTTATCTCACTAGTACCTTCACTATCCATCTTGATAAAGACATATTTATCATCATCTTTTTTTTAGACGTTAGCATGTAGTACTTTCCTTTTCGTTCTTTTTTTCTTAATAAAACTGCTAAGGTAATATTAACATATCAATTAAGACTTTCTATGGCTAACATTTTGATTCAGTTCTTTTTTTTTTTCTTTTTTTCTCTAGCCTTCATTCTCTTCCCACTTTCTTTTGTAGGTTTAAGAGACTAATACTTAAAGGGTTCCCAATTGTTATTTACCTTCAACCCTTGGCTCTAGCATTGTGTCTCAACGCCACTTATTCTTACATCCTTCTTCCCCTTTTTCTCTTTAAATTTTGAAACCAACATCTCTTTATTGTCTATGTTTTGCAGTGAGCACAATCAATATTTGAGGTTTACAATCACAATTTGAGTAGCGACTATCTTGAACTTGCCACAATCAACAAATCGACCTGATTTAAAGAGGATCTCTTTACTGCCTAAACTGTAGTTGCTTGCAATCGAAGGTCAAAAGTTTGCAATCATAACTTAAGGACCATGTCTTAAACTAGCAACAGTCAGCAAATCGACACTGTTTAAAGAAGATAAACTTTTTACTGCCTAGACCGTAACCGTTTGCCAATTGAGGGTTAAAAGTTTGTTGTTGTAACTTGAAGACTAGATCTCGTCCTTGCACCAGTTAGCAAACCGATATGGTTTAAAGAGAGTAGACTCTTTATCAGCAGGTGATAGTGAACAGGTATAATGTTTGGGTCATGTGTGGCCTCCTTTTATAATCTCGATAAAACCAATTGCAATTTGCAATATGAATTGAGCATAAGTCCCAAGTCGTAACGGCATGCACAAATGAGCACATGAGAGGCAAGCGCAAGCCTTACACATGTGAAGAACTAAACATAAGGCTTGGATGTTAATACATGAGAGTAGAATGCAAGCTTGTAAGTTAAGCACACGTGAATAAAACATGAGCCATGGATATCAACACATGAGAGTTCAATGCAAACCCATAAGCGAAGTACATACATTAATAAAACATGAGTCTTAAATATGAGTTTTAAACATAATGTGAGTCTTAAGCATGACATGATCTCTAATCATGTTGTAAATCTTTGAACGTGGCACGATGGAGCCTTAAACACGACATGATGGGAGCCTTAAACATGTGAACCAAACATGAGCCTAGAATGTGAACTTCACTTGGGAAATGAACATGAGCTTCAAACCTCTTTAACATGAGTACTTATGAATTGAAAGTTTGAAATGAACACAAACCCCTTTAACATGAGTAGTTGTGGGCTAAATCATATGAAATGGACATGAAGCTTCTAAGTGAGCATAGCATATGAATTAAACATAAACCTTGAGCACAAGTAAGTGAGAGTTGAAAATGAGTCTATGACTTAAGCCTTTGGTACATAAGAGTTGAACACTTTAATTCAGCATAATCCCTTTGGTACAAGTATATGTGGGCTTCTAACATAAGTACTTTGAAACCTTTAATATGAGCACATGTGAGTTATGTATATAAATTAAACATGACATCTTGGCATGTGAGCTGAATATGAATCTTGTCAAATGAGTCAAACATGAGTCTTAACACATGAGTTTTGATCATGAGTGAACATAAGGATTGCACTAAAGCATTAAATATGAGAGTGAACTCAAGTCTTGAACATTAGAGTTGAATATGAGTAAGTGTGAGCTGTAATTAGGACCTTTGAGCATGATTTAACATGAGAATCGAGGATGAGCCCTAAGCATGCGCCTTAAACATGACATAAGCCTTGAACTTGAGGTGAACCTTAAACATGGCATAATCTAGAAATGTAACATGAGCTTTGAATGAAACGAATCTTAAACATGTCACGAATGTTGAACATGATACAGTAAGAGGCTTAAACATAATGCGAGGCCTGAACTCGACACAAGACTTGATCATGACATTAGTCTTGAACACTACATAACTCTTGAACATAGTGTAAGGCTTGAATACGATGTGAGCACTAAACACGATGTGAGGTCTGAACATAACCTGAAGCTTGAACATAATGTGAGATCTGAACATGACATGAGGTTTGAATATGATGCGAGGCTTAAGTATGACATGAGGTCCCATTACACTAGTTGAACATGAGGTGTTGAACATTAGTCTTCTAACTTAAATACATATGCTTAAACACATGAGTCAAACATAAGTGAACATGAGAGTTGAACACGATATGAGCTTTGTTCATGATATGAGCCTTGAACATGAGTGCACATTAGGTAAATATATGACTGTACATAAGTTCAACATGTGAGTTGAGCATGAGTCCTCTAATATGAATATGGCTAAGCCAAATCTTCAACTTCCTACTTGTATAGTTGTACAATTTCTATCCCATTTGCACTTCACTTTATTAACTCGCTTACTTTCATTGGTTTTCACATGTAATCACTTCTTCCTCATCCCCTAAGGGGTAGCAATCACAATAGACGTTGCCACCACTTTTCAAGAGTCATTCGGAAGAGGCGACATCACATTAGATATGAGTAATCCCATGTATTAAATAACTCTAATAATGTTATCATTCAGATCAAACAAAGGAGGATGCCATAAATCAACGTAGTGTATCGAATATCTACAGTACTTATGTATCAAGTGCTGCGTACGCAATGAGCCTCATGCATAAGCGTGCTTCGAGCATTGTTAGCACACGCACATCAAGCCTTGCAAATACATGCACATTGAACATCATGCACAAGGAGTATTATATAAAGTAAATATAATGGGTAGCAATCATCACTATGCAAGAATAGCCTCTTCATATATCATATACATTTATAATTTTCCTCCCCTAGTTATTAATATATAGAAAAAAGGGCAAGTCAACGAGTCTTGATATATCTCATTTCCTCATGATACCATTAAGGACCTAGTGCTGCATTGTAGTACATTTGATAGGAATTTGTCCATAATAATCCTCAAGCCGAGGCCAACCTATTAAAAGCCAATGCAGACTTACCAGAAATGGAAGCCAACCTTTCTTAATCCAAGACTGACCTGCTTTTGCCAAGGCTACACTGATAACTAAAGGATGAAAGAAGGAAAAGGAACCATTTGGCACTAGGTTTGTCTTCTGCTGAGATGGCAAAAGAGTAACCAGTCGAGGCTTAATGATAGGAATCTATCTACGACAATCCTCAGGCTGAAGCTGACCTATCAAAAGCTAATGCAGACCTACCAGAAATAGAAGCTGACTTATCCTAATCCGAGACCGACCTGCTCTTGCCAAGGCTAAGCTAATAATTGAAGGACGAAAGGAGGAAAAGGAACCATTTGACATCAACTTTGTCATTTGCCAAGACGGCAAGAGACTAAATAGTTAAAGCCTCAAAGCTAAAGAACAGCTCGGTACAGCATAAGAAAGATAGCGCCAAGCAATCCATGAGTGCAACAATTGCGAGCTAACCTCACTAAGAGCTCAACCAAGCATAATAAGACTTCCAAACATCCTACCCCAGCTCAAACACTCGATTTCCAGTCGACCCTTGCTTAGGTCTTATCCCATAGACAGCTCGGATGATTGCATGCCAACCACCCTGTTAAATGCGCAATTTGTATACTTTGTAAATATTTTCCTTATTTCATCTATAGGCCATTCTTTAGGGTTTAAGGGCCCTGCATGTTACTTACAATTTTACCATTAACGTTTTAGAATTTACTATAAATAGCAGCTTTTGTAATTAGCCACCAAATAGATGGAAAAGGAATATAGACAGTAGTTATACTTAGTCATTCCTTTTGAGTAAGGATATTCTTAAGCTTTTACAACTTACATTTTGGATTATTGAGTGTTCTTTATTCTTTAATCTCTCTTGTGTTCTTATCAATCTTGCTCTTAAGATTGTGGTGAGCCTTTCATTTGAGCAAGTTAATGAGTGGATCTAATCTCTTATTTGAAACCCAAGTGACATTTAGTGTTTATAAGTTGTATCGAACCTTATTTTAAGCTCAACCCCTAACTGTGTTTGTGTCTTAGTGCGTGATATCCTTACACATTCGAAGTCAAAACCCCCTTCCACTTCCTATTCCTCATCCCACTCAAACATCAAATACCTATTTGTGGTTTGTACCCTCTACGTGTTCATGGATTCGCATTAGCTTCATTGGTATTAGAGCTTTGGGAAGACACGTGTATTAGTGTTCTTCAAAGTTTGATTTGTGGTTTGGACACTTCTATTAATCATCGTTCGTGTTCTTAGTAGTCGTAGTATTATATTGCTTGTACTGAGTATAGAGTCGAGCAGTAGTAATTTCTATAGTTGATTCTAATTGTTGTAGTATTTATTAGTCATGGGTAGCTATAGAAATTGAGAAGCAGTAATTTCCAGGTTATTATTAGTTGCATTATGTTGTAGTAGTATTTATGGAATCGTCTTAGTGGTAGTTACATGTCAAGTACAATTGAGTCTGTTACGTATTTTTTAAATTTTCTCTCTAGAATTTATCGTATAGACCACAATGTCGAAAGATAGTGTCAATAACAATAAAGACAGTCCTCATGGGAGCTTGAGGAGACATATTGATAACATGGAATAATAAATTCAAAATCTCATTGATTCTATCCAAGAACTTACTAGATTAGTCAGAAGCCAATGACATGTTAGCCGAAGTAAAAGAAGGGAACGAACACCTACCAATAGAAGTAGCTCTAATGAGCTTAATAATGATACATGACAGTAGAAAAGAGCTATCGAGCCAAGGAGAAGAGAAAGCTAACCTGAGCCAAGGAGAAGTAATGATAGGAGTATTGACTTCGAGGTAAACTAAAGAACCTGAAGAAGAGAGTCGAGGCTGAGAAGAGATGTGGCTAAGCAAAGCTCCAATAGAAGTAACTGATCTGAGGTAAACCGAGCAACTTGGAATGCAAAGGATGAACCCCAAACACATAACAGAGGGCTTAACAACATTAAGCTTAAGCTGCCGACCTTCAGTGGTGGTAGCCTACTTGAAGAGTTCCTTGACTGGGTTCCCCAAGTAAAGAAGTTGTTTAAATGCTATGAGTATGATGATAGAATCAAGGTTAAGCTAGCATTGTTATCCCTTATCAAGTATGCCAGTCTTTAGTGGGATAAATTAGTTACCAAGTAAGATGCCGAAGGAAAAGAGCCGATCAGAACTTGGAGGCTTTTGAAACGCTTGATGAATCAACACTTTGTGCTAACTTACTTCAAACAAGAGATGCTCTATGCGTTCCAGCATTTAAGACAAGGTCAAAACATTGTTGAAGAATATTTGTAAGAGTTTGATACCTTGATGACTAGATGTGAGATTGCCGAGCTATAGGATCGTACCATTACCAAGTTCCTAAGTAGACTCCGAGATAATATGACCAACGTACTCAAACTATAACCATTCAACTCATTGGATGAGCTTATCAGTTTGGCATTAAGAGTAGAGAGATAGAGGAGAAGGCATTAGAGGCTGACCATCCAACCTCAACAAGGTAGCCTTGAGCTTGAGAGATATGAAGAGAAGAAAAAGGAAAAAGTGCAAGAAAAGGATGGAGAAAAGAGAGCCTAGCTGACCTAACTAGGTTGAGACCAAAAAGTAGAGAAGGAGAAAGTGCCCAGCACCAAAGCCCAAGAAGTTAAGTGCTTCAAATTTTTGGGCTTCGGACATAGTACCTCTCGCTGCCTAAACAAGAAGGTCATGATTTTGAAAGGAGAGGGACCCAACACTCAAGTAAAGAGCCAAAGTGATAAGAGCTCTAAGAGTAAAGAAGCAATCAACGTCTATCCTGAGATGGGAGAACCCATAGCCCTGACAAGCAGATGAACTGACATTAAAGAAGACCCAACTCAAAGGGATAACTTATTTTGAATCCAATGTTTGGTGAATAGGAAGACCTATTCTCTAGTTATTGATAGAGGAAGCTATACTAACATTGTTTCTGCCAAGCTAGTAGAGAAGATAAAATTGCCGACCTACCTGCATCTCCAACCATATGGATTGAAATGGTTTAATGATAAGGGTATAGTCCATATACATAAGAAAGCTCGAATAGCATTTAAAGTTGAAAAATATAAGGACAAGTTTGACTTCAACGTGTTGCTTATGAATGCAACAAATTTACTTCTTGGCCGACCTTGGGAATACAATTGGAGAGTTATCCACGACAGCTTCCTCAATACTTACATGGTTTGGAAAGATGGGAAGAGCTATTGCTTGACCCCCATAAGCGTTGAAGAGATCCAAAACAACTTAGTGCCTATGGTAAGGAGAAAGGAAAAGAGGAGCCTACTCAGCATCCAAGCCCATGTTCACAATCTAAAGTTTAAGACAACTCCTTTTTAACCCCATGGTGATGATAGGAATCTATCCATGACAATCCTCAAGCTAAGGTCGACCTGTTAGAAGCCAATGTAGACTTGCTAGAAATGGAAGCCAACATGTGCTAATTTAAGACCGACCTGCTCTTGCTGAGGCTAAACTGATAACCGAAGGATGAAAGGAGGAAAATAAACCATTCAACATCAGGTTTGACATCTACCAAAATGGTAAGAGACTAAACAGTCAAGGCCTCAAGGCCAAAAACAGCTCTGTACACCATAGGAAAGCTAGCAACAAGCAATCCATGAGTGTAGCAATTGTGGGCCGACCTTATTGGGAGCTTAACCAAGCATAATAAGACTTCCAAACATCCCACCCTAACTTGGACACTCGACTACCAGCCGGCCCCTACTCGAGTCTTATCCTATAGACAGTTCGAATGACTACATGCCAACCACTCTATTAAATGCGCAGTTTATATACTTTGTAAATATTTTCCTTATTTCAACTGTAGGCCATTCTTTAAGGTTTAAGGGCCTTGCATATTATTTATAATTTTTCTACTAAGGTTTTAGAATTTATTATAAATAGCAACTTTTGTAATTAACCAACAAATAGATGGAAAAAAAATACAGATAGTGATTACACTTGGTCATTCCTTTTGAGTAAGGATATTCTTAGGCTCTTATAACTTGCATTTCGGATTATTGAGTATGCTTTACTCTTTAATCTCTCTTATGTTCTTATTAATCTTACCCTTAAGATTGTGATGACCCCTTCATTTGAACGAGTTAATGAGTCGTATCTAACCTCTTATTTGAAACCCAAGTGACATTTAGTGCCCATGAGTTGTATCTAACTCTATTTTGAGCTCAACCCCTAAATGTGTTTGTGTCTTGGTGTGTGATATCCTTATACATTCATAGTCAAACCCCCTTCCACTTCCTATTCCTCATCCCACTTGAACGTCAAATACCCATTCATGGTTCATGCTTGCTACATGTTTATGGATTTGCATCAATACTAGTCTTTGCAATTCAAGATACCTTAAAGGAGTACACTGATTTAGCCTTATAGTAACTAATTATTTTCATAGGAGCTCTTATATAAAACCTTAGTTGTATGTACATAACTTTAATTGACCACTTGTGTTAGTAGGCATTGTCATAAGCTTTGTTTCATATGGTCTTCTTAATCACTTAGTTGTGACTCTTATATTTCCTTGTAAATACGAGTTGTACTTGAATATATAGAATCAATAATAATGAAGTTTATTGATCTACTTTTGTTGTAGCGTACCAGACAATAACGTAGTAAGGTAACTTTGATCCCCTTAATGACTTGCAATGTCTTGACAAATAATGAGAAGTATATCTTAAAGACTCCACGCGCTTAAGAGCAATGCTTTATCTAAGTGCTATTATCTAGTATAAAGTAGTAAGATTGTCTTCTTATCTCTTCTATCTTCTTTCTTCTTAAAAATGACACCATGCGGTAGAGAGCAAAGGCTCAACCTAGTTACACTAGTGTTAAACAATCATGAGCTTTAAATTTTGGATTGACATAACATTGAGAATACTTAAACTATTTAATCTAAGAGGCCTCTTTTACAATTGATATAATTGTGAGATTGCTTAGACTCAATAATCTAAGGGATCTCCTTTAAGATAGGAATAATTGCGAGACTACTTAAACTTAGTGATATAAGGAATCTCACATGTCATCACATATATTAATGCAAGACTTTTTCTTATTAATGATAATATAAAAAAGATCCCTTTTAAGAAGTGTTCAATTGCACATATGCAGCAATAGTGACATTAATTGTTTAGGATCAATAATTCTTTCTCATTAGTCAATAGGGTATTTCCCATTACTTAACCATATAGCATGGCTTACTAAGATGTTACTTGAGTTTAAATACCAATATGTTAAAGTGTTCATCAATGGGATTGCTTCTACTACTTGATGGTAACAAAAATACAAATTAGATAGCATGAAAGCTATACGTGATTATTATGGCGTGATGTACGTTTGGGAGCTAGTACTTCTACTAATTTGCAACATATAAGCTAAGCTCATCATTATACTCTTAGGAGACTAAGCTCTTACTAGCTAGCAATGATGTGTAGTTTATATATTATATTCATTATCACTTTCTTTTGTTCGATCGAGGGGTTTAGTTTCCCTTATTCAGATGTAAACCACTTTGTGAAATTAACTTTATACGCTAAGGAGACTAGTCTCTTATATTACAGTGACAATAGTACTAAAATGAAGATATACAAATACTTATCACATTCTCATTAGAAAATGGTGATAGAGAAAGAAGCTTCTTTCATCGACATAAAGCAGGTATTGCTAAACTTACACATGAAATGAAAAGACAATTAAGATAGATACGATAAGAGTATATGCCAATTGTTAAGAGTTCTCGCACTTCTTAGCTTATAATGTGTCTTCTATCTTCATAATATCATTGGTTTGCTTTCGATTTTTTATACCCCTACGACAACCATGCATCTTTTTTTTTTTCTTGAATGTTGGTGTTTGAGCTTCTTTCCTTATAAGCAATTGTACCTCAGGGGGTTCCATTAAGAGTGTCTCCCCTTCATTCATATGCTCATAAAAAAATGCTGCTTTAGTGAATTAAGACTTATTACGTATAAATAGGTTCTTTGTTGCAAGAATAAAGATGTCTTGCTCATTCTAATGACCCTTCATGCATTGATGCCATGTTGAGGGTATCATGTTATGATCATGCAACGATATCCTTCCTATAAGGAGATGGTAAGATACAAGCGCATCAATCACATTGAACTACATGGAGCTATAGATAGGTCCAATATTAAAGTTTACTTCAATACGCTCCATTATCTTCATGGAAAACTTGTATAAGCTAGTTAGTGTGATTGGTTGTCTCACTAAGTCTCGAATATTTATCTTTGTAGCTTTAAAAGTTGACATTGGCTACAATTGTCCTCCTAATAGGATGATTATTAAGTACATTTTCTACATATAAAGGGAGATTTTGGCTAAGATTCATTGTATAAATGTCAGCACTAGTAAATGTAAATGTACCTCCATTCACTAAAATGATTCCTTATCCAAGACTTACTATAAGAGTTTCTTGTATTGACCTTATGAGATCTTTACTAGTACAGTTGCCACCTTGAGCTAGGTATCTTTATCAAAGCTAAGTAAATCAAAGAAATTTCTAATATTGGTTATCTTTAGCAAAGTAAGAACAATGGCATCATCTCCATCGGTCTTGATCTCAAGTCCTTCATGCTTAATTTTGTACACCTCAACTGGCTGCACATTCATACTTTTCATCTTTTTAGAGTTATGAGTGATAACATTCACAATACCACGTTGGGAGTTATGATTTGAAAGTAGGTTATTCCTAATTTCATTATCTTTGATGATCAATTCTCCATTTTGAACTCACTCATTAAATATCTTCTTCAAAGCCCAATAGTCTTTTATAAGATGACCTAAACTCCTATGAAATCTGCAATATTTAAGGTCACTCTTCTCTTCATTTGTTGGTAAGTGCTCAACCGTTAGGAGTCTGATGTTCCCATTACATAGTCATTAGTCAAAGAGTGTGTGCACTTTTCCCATTAAGCATGGATATGTTAAAGATGGTTTAGTGCTCATAAGCTTCTAACTTCTAGATTTTTTTGCTCCTCTTGGATCCTCCTCTCAAATTGAGTTTATTAATGGTATACACTTATTAAATCTTGCATTTTCACCTCTTTATCGTGCTACTAAATTGTTAGTCCTTCATCATTCTCAACCAACTCAGCAAAAGAAACCAACAAGAAGTTCTCAAGATGTATTGCATACTTAGTAAATATCCATTGAATACAAATCTTGACTAACTCTCTTTCATCACAAACATCTTAGATGTCTAAAGAACGCTCCCTAAAACGTTTAATGTAATCCATAAGATCTTCTTTAGACATCTAATGGATCCTTCCCATGTCAGTAAAGGTAATTCTCTCTTATGTAGAGAAAAACTTCTCTAAGAACATCTTACACATATTACCCCATGAATTTACTAACCCTAGAGAGAGATTAACACACCAGGTATATGCTTTCTTAGTGAGCAACTTAGAAAATTCTTTCAACTTCAAATTGTTATCTAGACTGTATACTTCCAACGTCTCAATGAATTTTAGCAGATGTCCTCTAGCACTTCCTTTCTTGCCATTAAATAGCACGAACTTCGGACTAATATAATCCTTAAGGTATAGCTTTGCGACAATGCATTGATGATATGGGAGCTTCAATTCTAGTAACCCAACCATAGATTTTGCTTGTATCTTCGTCAAATATATGTCCAAATCTTCTTTGGTCACAAATGAACCTCTCTAAACAGATGCTTCTACCCTTAGTGACATCGTAGGAGCAGGGTGCATAAGCGAGAGATTCACGGGTGTAGATCTTATGGACATGAGATTCATTAGTGTTGATTGAACAAAGTTAACAATTACGACACATTGTATAGCATGTGAGGATGATGAGCCTCCAATTTGAACTCCCTAGTTCCTTACTTCAGGTAATGAATCTTGCATAGCTATAGGTTCTACAACAGGAAGTTGTTCCTTAACTCTAGGAGTAACATGCTCATTGACAATAGGAGGATTAGATAAGATGTGTTGTTGCACCGCATTAGAAGGATTCCAAGAAGTTGCTCCTTGTTGTGCAACAACAAAAGCAGCTAAAGCAAACACATATTGAGCAAACAGCACCATGAGTTCACTTAGGTTCCTATTACTCTCTTGTAACTCATGCGCTAGTTGCACATTGTCAAGGATACATTCCTGTATACCATCTCCTTGATTAGTACCTCTAATAGGAGGTAGGTTTTGGTCATTGATCACAATAGCAGCATCTTGTTCTTAATCAATTCCATCAATAGAATCAAGTTGTAAGCCCTAAAGCTAAGCCAAGTAACCGTATGATTGAACTTAGAACCCAAGGTTTAGGGCGATCGATTAAAGGATCCGATCAAACCCAAATTATAATTAAGAGGAATATTAATAAAAATGATCCCGTAAACTTAAATTTAAGAAAATAAATAGTAAAATAGAAGACTATAAAATTTTTAAATTTTAAGCATAATAATTGCTAATTACCAAAAATGCGAAAAGGGTAATCTAATAACTATTAAACGACTAAAGATAGATTATATGTATACCAAAAATTTTATAATGATCAAAATAATAATTAGGAATGTTCACATGTATCCCACATGTATTTACATGTAGATAAAAATACGCGAAATTACCTAAATTGGCCAAAAACTAAGTAAATAATTAAAGAAAATTATAAATTAATTATGGAAAAATAAAAAAAAAATAGAAGAGGATAAGATGATCTAAATCAGGTCGTAGCATGTCAGGATGTGCAAAAGAAAAATCAAACAATAAAAATTAGACAACATAAAAGCCAAAAATCAAGGAAAATGGGCAAAGTTTTGTCAAATTAATGCATATTAATTACAACAAAAGTCTATAAATAGAGGAAAAATTTCCAGAAGTCATTTGGACAGTTTAGCATTTGGGAAAAATAGGAAAACTAAAAAATCGAGAGAAAATCTAGAAAAAAGAAAAAAAAAAGAAAACTGTGCAAATTCGTTTAGGGAGAAAAACCCATACCTCACCACCACCTAGGACTGAGTCGCCACCACCATGGCACTCTAGCTCCACCGTCTAGGCCGGGCGATAGCCTTAGACCAGGTTTAAACGGCCAGAAAGCTTTAGACCGGTTAGTCTCTTAAATTTCCCAATTTTGAATAATTTTGTAAAATTAGTTATTTTGCCCAGAAAATTATGAAACTTGTTATTCTGAGGTTTTATTGTATGTAGATTTAGGGAAAAATATTGATTTAGTTTAATTACATCTGCAATTATAGAGTTCTTAACAAATTGCTCAAAACCGAGAATGATTAGAACGGAAAATAAATAGGCTTAGGAGTGTAGTTTGGAGCTCAATTTTTTTTTTTCTGTAAGATGCTCATATGATATAGAACAGTGCTATGAAACCATTTTTTTAAAATTAATTTTCGAAGTTTTTAAGTTAATTTTTAGCCCTAAAATTGTGGAAAAATTGGGTAATTTAGGGTTAATTAGGTAATTAAGGTGTTAATTACCGATTTAGATATTAATTAGATGTTTAAGGATGTTAATCTCTAATGTGGAACCCTAATCCTATCCTTTAGAGTATTAAGTATGGTTAATTTAGGAAATTAGGTAATTAATATAAGAATTTAGTAATATGTGAAATTGTAAATTAATAAATCTAAAAAAATAGGGTTATTTAGATAATATTATAATAGAAATCAGAAAAATAATAAATCTGAAAATAACATTTAATCTTAAGTAAAAGTCTCAAAATGTAAAATTTTCACACATCGGGAATAAATCCGATACCGCAATTAGGGTTAGCGTGTACCGAATAGTTTAGAATACCAAATTACGACCCAATAGGATATTTGGACACTCGAGCTTAATGTGATTAATTTCACATTAGGATTCGAGCATATTTAAGGCTTAGAAATCAAAGTTTAAAATCTCATTTAGGATTTGAACAACGAAATAGAGTACAACGAATCATTAGGATGTAATGGGTAAACACGGAAAAAAATGAATTAAAATATAACTTAGAATATGAAACCGTAAATTCTAAGTACTAAAAAGACCTATTTGTATTATAGGATACCCAGAAACAAAATCAGCTTGCGATTAAGGGATCGAGCGATTGAGCAAATCCAAGTAAGTTAGGTTATTGCTTATTGTAATAGAGTACTAATTTTGTAGTACTCGGAGACTTAGGCTTGTATATGATTGTGATTGTAAGTAGTTTACGCATGTGTTTGATGTATCTGAATTCGTACTGAATTTATATTGTAAGTGATTTTGTGACTGATTGAATTGGTATGAAATTGTTTGAACACCCTAAATGGAATTTAATCTTAGTCGACCCAAATAACCAAAAATGTCATGCATTGCAACCCGTTAGGGGATCATAGGATTCTCCAATCAAATACCGACCCCTTCAAAAAGGATAGCGCAGGATTGCAAAATGGTCCCTTCTTCATCCTTAGTCGAACTAAGTGATAGGAGAGGAAGTCGCGGTGAGGGTGAAGTCAATGGTTCGAAGGTAGTCACAGGAGGAGCAAGGTCTCCATTGCACAAGCTTGGGTTTGGTTGTGAGCTGCTGCATAATATGGAAACTCCTCAACCTGGATTGGAGCGGGTGAAATTTCTCTGATTTCACAACAGACCAGACTACGTTGTGCGATGACACTTGATTGTTGCATTGCATGAAAATAATTGTTTGATAACCCTGTTTGTCCTTGTATGCATTCATGAGTCTCCAATTCAACTTACTGAGCTGTAGTTGCTCATACCCTTATGGATCCTTTTGCAGGTTCTGATTTCTGAACATTTCAAGTACTATGCCACCATACAACTACCCAGAGGTTAGTCCATTGGAAGCCAGGGGTGTGAGGATCAAGTACTTAGTATAATGTGTAACTAGAGTGACCATGTAATTAGGGATGAAAGATTGATAGTTATTATGTAATCTAGTGAACTGTTATGTTTATGTAAAACTTCCTAGGAAGCTCTGTGGACTTATATATATAATATTGTACATGTTATTAGAAATTTGCACAATTTATCATAATTGTAGTTTAATTGTTAATCGGACTGTTTACTTCAAAGCGAGGAGTCGTCGACACCTTGTGTAAGTCATGTCTATGGTAAGCACTGTGAGGCCAATTACTATCATAGAATGGTTTACACGGCGGGACTGTTGCGACTTTGCGACTTCAGGGCGTAACACAAGTTATCTTCACTTTGGAGGTATTATGATGTGAGTATCAATTCTTCCCTCCCTAGTAGAGTCACAAAAAAAAGTGGGGGTATAGGTACGAATACAAGGGTCACATGTGTGTTGCATGTAAAGTCACGCTACACGTGATTAGAGAAATGACTTGAGTAACTCGTGCAGGATGATTAGGAGAGAAGTGTAGGGAAGAAGAGTAGATAATCTTGGTAAAGTTCTAACACGTATGGTAATACGTGAAGGAACGCAATAGCATCAAACTCCATGATTGATGAATAACAGGGTAAAATGCTTAGGATGTTTAAGTGTTTGATCTTTAAGATAAGGTTCCGATAAAGTAACGACATTAATGGGGATTTTTTCTCCTTTTTCAAATGAGGATGTAGAGGGAGTATTTATAAGAAACGGTAATTGATTTCATCCATCGGATCATGATAGTAATCATTAGTTAAAAATAAAGCCTTTTATGAATGGATTTCAAGTGGGCTTTTTTTTATGAGTTTAGGCCTAGATGCTTTATTATTCTTTAGTATGAGCTAAACTAAAAAAGGTTGGAACGGGCAAACTGATCCAACGGGTTTTACTCCAAGCCTACCATACTAAATCTCCCTTAATTGTTCTGAACATTTAGACTTAACTCTTTAGGCCCTGTCATCTTAACCTAAAGAGTCAAACCCAATTATCTAATGGACTTAAAGTGCAAACTTAAATTTAGCCCTCTACAGTATCTTTTCTAAAAAAATTTTGTAGTAATCTACTTATTATATACTGGCCCTAACTCATACTCCATCATTAGTGAATCACCCTTTAAACTATAGGACAACCCACGCTTATAAGTAAATATGATCTCGTCAAAAGTGTGTAATAACCCCCAATCAGCCAAATCTAACAACAACTTCTACATTTGAATCCAATAATCTATAAAAGACTCACTGCCTTCCTAATCAAAGTGCATCTAAGTATAGATAAATCAATTTCTAAGAGTCTAAAATAATTTAAATCCTTAAGTTAGTTTCATTTTTTATAATTCTCATAATTAATTTACTTCTTAAATTCCCATACATATAACTTATATATATATATAAACACCTATAAGTTGAAATCTTTTACAACCCAATTAATTCCCTTAACTCTCAATATACCTAAAATATCTAATTAATTTCAATTACGACACTTTAGAGCTTAGTTCTTAGAAACCATGCTTTCTTACCAATCCAAAACTTTCATTCCTGGAACGGCGGAATCATAACAGTCCTACCGTATAAACTAATCTAAAATAGAGCTAACCTTACCGTTGTTGTCATAGATATAGCCTATATAAGGCAAACATGACTCAATCAGCCTGAAACATCTAGTAAGATACATGTTATAAGCAAAACCTGTGATATTTCCTTCAAAATAAACACAAGAAAACCTATAGTACATAACCGTATTGACATCACAAGTTTACATTGTACAAAGAAAGGTTTAAAAAGCTCACAGGTTTCTGACACATATATACAAACGTCATTAGAAAACTAGTGGCCGCCTAAGGTGACCAACTAGTTTTCTCAAAACACAATACCAAAAGTGATCAGGTTTTAATAGTCTTCATACTTTTCCTCTCTCTCAACCAACTGTGAACTAACTTGTAGTTGGTTGCAACGCTACATATTTACTTCTAGTTAGTACTTGCAATAAAATCTACAGGGATATAAACATAATTAGCTCAGTAAATGAGATGAAGATATAAGAGTACTATACAAATATAAATAAGGTTATTGACTATAATGAAATATAATGCAATCAATCATTTGCAACATCACACAATGTTATTTAATCCATTATGAGGTTAGAGAAATTACATCTACTCTTACTCGGATTGAGGAGTTGATTGCAACTCAAAATAGACCAAACCCAGACTTGTGTAATAGAGAACACCCTTCATCCGAGACTACTTTCAAACCATAGCCCTTAGTCTTCTCATTACCTCCTCACCTATTATTTAATTCGACTAAGGATGGAGAAATGACCATTTCAGCTATCCACCTAATCGTTCCCCTAACGGGTTACTATGGATGTCTAATTCAGTTAGCAGTTAGATTCCTATTAGTTTCATTTAAGAGTGGCAAAATAAGATCATACAATATAATACCATGAAATCATATAAAATAGCATGCCAATGAGTTCAACTCTTGTCACAAAACAGAGAACCAATCACATGTGCATAGACAGTTAATTTCCAACCATTAACCAAAGTACTCTTAAGCTTTTAGATACTTTGATATAGTATCCCAATAAGAGGTAAAGCCATTATCCTAACTTACTTGTATTGATGCTCACTCAAGTAGGTTTATACCATCAACGTTATACTTAGAAATCTTATGTATATCAAAATTCAAATTTAGTTTTCATAAGATTGATGAAAACATTAGGTTTCTATCTACAACTTGGTTGAAATACTATTTAGGTAGTTATTTTAATGAAGTTATATATATTTGAAGTATATTATTATTATATGATGGAATATAGTTATATTTATATATGTTCTTAATTATTATAGTTTTATTATATTAGCTAATATTAATGATATATGTAGTTATACTATTACTGATAATATATCATTTCATTTATATTGAAACATATCTTTAATCAGTCAAATTACATTTTAATTGTAGGAAGGTCATCATAGGACAATAATTTCCATAGTATTATAAAGATACCTAATTTATTACATAAAATTGTCTAATATTGATAAAATTAGCATCGTTAGGCTCGTATGAACTTGACAAAATATAATAAGTGTTCTATTTTAGAAGATAACTTCTCAAGGATATTTTCAATTATAATATACATATAAACCTATATAATAAGCATCATCATATTATTTTCAATATCTAAAATAAAGTATATTTTTATAGGACTTTCAAGAAAAATACAATAGAACATGGATTTTCTATCCCTTACACATGTATGCCCTAATTCGAGCCATGTAATGTTACAAAATATAATAAAAGCAATATATATTCATAGTTGATTAGAATGTTAGCTTAATATTACTAAAAACATGTCTTGATTAGTAAATTAAGCCATTTAACTAGAAAAATTCATAATAAATAGTTAGTATTACCAAATAAATTCATGAAAATTTTGTCATACCCAAAAAAATATATGGAATTCTATAAGCAACTTGTTTCATAAAATCAAGTTTGTCTCTTATATATGTAAAATTACATTTTTGTCCTTAAATTACGATTAATTAGGCAAATAATATCATTTTTTAACCAAATAATTCCTAACCTATCCTAATATACTACAAGTGTTTAGAAGTCATCAAATATCATTCTCATGAATTATTTCTATTAAAATCAATTTATCTCAAAAAAAATACTAATTTTGGCCACTTTTAGTCAAAAATACAATAAATACTAAACATATATGAAATCAAAATCGGGCTTCATAACATTAAACTAGATGTAATAGGGATCTTACAAAAAAAAAAAAAAAATTGAACTCAAAACAATATCATTTAACATATTTATTTTTAGATTGAAAATTTGGATGAACAATACCCCTTATTAAGGAAGTACATAAAATAATCAAAATTTTACAAAAATAAAATCACAACAAGAAAGCATCCTAAAATTAACCTAGGAATGAATTTTTCTAGATTTTTCCTAATCAATTTACTTTTTTTTTTTTAGAAAATAGGGAAAAACAACACATAAAATTGGACCTTGTGTTCATTGAAGCTATAGCCACCATTGACCAATGTGGGTGTATCGAATGGCTAAGGCACAAGTGGCTTTGCTAGGGGTTGGTGGGGTTCAATAGCAAATCATGATTTGGATTGGGAATTAGATTGGGCAATTCTTGCTTTATTTTTCTATTTTATTTTTCTAAATTTCTAAAATTTTTAAGACCCAAGAAGTTCAACATTACACCCATTACATAATAGCTCCAACTACTTTTAGTACTAAAAACACTTCCATAATAACCTTAAACAACTACTCCCAATACTCCACAAACTCCGAATATAGTAGTTTCTCAACTTCAACCTGTGGCATGCTCTACAACTTAATATAACTACAAACATCAAAGCAACACTAATTGCTACGACTATGGAATGAATACACTAGTTGTAAACAACACACACAAAAATTACACCAACATTTACACATTCCCTTATTAGAACTGTGTTTTAATACTAGCAAAGTTAATATGCCATAGGATGGGCACACATAAGGCAAACAAAGAAAGGAATCAAACAAAGGAAAACTTATCAAATGCACAAGCTACTTATAGGATATGACGTCCTATAAGTCCTACACGACCTAGCATTCACTTGATATGGCATATAAACAAGTGCAAGGGTCACTCGCTCTGCTCTTGCTAAAGGAGTAGATAAAAGTAAGGAGGAGAAATGCTCCCAAGGTGGTAATAGTATTACCCAAATTAACAAAAAAAAAAATGTAACTGATGTACAATACAAGGCCATTTATACTCAACCACTAGGTTAACTACAAGAATAGTAATGAAAAAAAGTAGATTATTACAACAATCAGTTTAAGGATTCTTAGGGCATAGATCCAAAAGGGTGAATATAATAATAGACAAAAGAATGTATCGGAGGAATCATCATGGGGATCTGTACTTAAAGCTATGTATTGCATTGGGGTTGGAAGATATAAAAAAAGTGAAAAGGAAAGATATCTAGGTGATCTCTTAGTTGAAACTAAAACTCAAGTCTTTAAGTAACTTGATAGCTTGGTTGGATAGCTCCAAAAGGGATTGAGTAGCATGGAGATCGAATCAACTGACCTAAATCAAGATAAGTCAAGTGGATGCATAGCTCAACTTGGCATCTAGACGGGCAGTGAAGTCGAGTTATCCAACTTTCTAAGGTCTTTCGACTTAACTAAGGTCTTTCGACTTAACTAAGGTCGAGTTAAGACATCTCCTTATTTGGATCAGCATTCTAAACTCTACTCGACTGAAATGTAATAAGCCTTGGACAAAGAAGGAATCTTCATCCCATGCTAATTCTTTAACTAGGATCCTCCAGGTAAGGCCTTGCAAAACCGTAACTCTACTTCGAGTGAACAGTTTAGAGATTTGCTTCTTATCACTTAATGTGTTATGTATGCTTCTATCTCCATCTCACTCACTACAAGATGTGAGGCGACTCAAGGCCAAGGGAAAACAAGGTCGGTCGTAAGGATGGGTCCAAGCTTGCCAAAAGCTTGAAATGAGTGATAAGGATCACGCGAGAAAATAATAAAAGCAAGAAAAGAGTAAGCAAACCTACGAACAACTCCAAATGATATAATGCACCAATAGAACTTTCAAGAACTCGTGACACAACTCAATATGATACATAAGTTTATCTGGTAAGGTTATTCACCACCTAGCCTTACATGAAGGTTAGGATAAGAGTAAAGTGTGAGTAAATAAGCTAACAAGAACTAAGTCCACAAGAGAAAAAATATCCCGTATATTGATGATGATAATTGATTGTGTACAACTACATGTACAATGGGTATTTATATAAAAAAAAATTAAGGCAGCTTACCCAAAAATGGTAAAGACAAAAAGGGTGGTATCCTAAAGAAATAATGTACAAGAAATAATGTACAAGAAATAATAAAGGGTATAATGGGAAAATTCAACTAAAATGAATATTTTGTATGGTAGATTCTGGCACATGGCTGCTCGGTACATAGATTGCTGTGGGTGGATAACTTTCTAGCAGGAAAGATAATTATGTACAATTAGCTTAATTTTTGCCAAGCCCAGGTGCCGAGCAGGATCTCCAAATAGATGTAGGCTTAGTTGAAGCAAAATAGCTACGGACATGTATAGGGTCTTTCGTCATCTTAGCACAAATGTTACCAAGCTGGGGAGGTTTAGACATGCCTAACAGGAGTGAATAGGAAAGCCAGGCACTCAACAAAGCTTTCATTCGGTCAATAGATTATTTCCAAGAGATGTACAGTCACTCAGCTCGAGGTATGGAGTTTTCCAGCAATAAGGAGCAGCTCGACCTTAACAATGGTTGGCTGGAGTAGGAGGATTCGCTACGTTAGTCCTTTTAGTCCTCTAGTTCGGCTACGAGTTAAAGGCTTAATAACCTGATTCTTATTATTCCCTCTGTGTTGATTTGGATTTGGGATCAAATTCGAATAGTCTTTGTTCAATTCTCCTTTAGGGCGATAGAGGTTGAGGTCAGCAATACTGAAATAGGCATTGTCATTGATTTTTTAGAGTACTTTAAAAAGACCTTCAACTCAAGCAGATAGCTTGTTCTTTCTCTTTGTTAGGAATCTCTCCTTACTCAAATGTAACCATATTAAATCCCTAAGCTGAAACTACTTCAATGTTATCCTTTATCCTTTCTCACATTTTCCTTGCAACTTAGTCAATTTATCGAGCGACTTTATCATAGATGTATTGTAAGGACTGTGCTCGGGTTCTTGCATCTAAGTCTTCTTTTCCAGATATGGGTGCAGGGGTCTTATCAAGGGGCAACTTGAGGTTAAAACCATAGATAACTTCAAAGGGAGTTTATTTGATGGTGTCATGTATTGATCAGTTGTAAGCAAATTCTACTATAGATAAATAGACATCCCAATTAGTCAAATTCTTACTCACTGCAACTCAGAACAGTGATCCAAGAGTGCAATTGGCCACCTCTATTTGGCCATTAGTTTGGGGGTGATAAGAAGTGTTGTATAATAGTTTAGTCCCCATCCAATGTTATAGGGTTCTCTAGAAACAGCTCATGAACTTTGGATCTTTGTCTGAGACTATACTTCTCGACACGTCGTACAACCGAACAATTTCCTACAAAAAGAGAAAAGCAATAGCCAAAGCATTGTTAGTCTTAAAGCAGGGCATAAAGTGTGCCATCTTAATAAATCTATCTACGATGACCATTATGGAATCTTTGTCTTAAGTAGTTTTAGGTAATCCAAGAACAAAGTTTATGCTCAACTCATCCAAGGTCTGATTGAGACAAGTAAAGGCATTACTTTCTCTTATTCGGCTTGGCACTTAACTCTTTTGCATATGGCATAGCCCTCAACAAATCGTGTACTTCTTGTCTCATTCTCGGCTAAAAGAATTGTCCATTCAGCAATTCATGTATTCTTCTCTCCCCGAAATGTCTAGAGAGTCATCTATTGTAAGCTTCCTTAATTAGTAACTCTCTCATTGAACAGGTCGGCACGTACAATTTTTCACTTCGGCATAAGTACCCATCTTCCTTATGATATTTGTCCACTATTCTTCCATTGGCACATCACCCAAATATGAGTTCGAAGTGTAGGTCTTTACAGTATTGCTCTTTGATACTTGTAAACCCAAACAATTTAGTATAAAGTTCAGTTAAGAGCACATGTCTTCTTAAAAGAGCATATGCAACCACGTTGCTCTTCCCTTGCTTATATTTTATAATAAAATTAAAACCCTTAAGGAATTCAACCCACCTTGCTTGCTACTTCGATAACTTAGTTTGATTTTGGAAGTACCTAAAAAACTCATGATAAATATAAATGACAAACTCTCTCAGCAATAGATAATGGTATCATACTTAGAGTGCTCAAATGAGTGCCAAGAGTTCTTTGTTGTATACAAAGTAGTTTAGTTAAGGTCCTCTAAGCTTCTCGCTGTAGAGCCAGTTGGTCAGCCTTCTTGCATTAAGACAGCACTTATACTAATGCCTGACGCATCACATTCCAGCTCAAATATCTTCTTAAAGTTTGGTAAAGCTAGTAAAGGTATGAAAGTCAATCTTTCCTTCACATCGGCAAAGCTTCCTTTCTCCTTTTCTCCCCATCGAAATTCGATGTTCTTCTTCGTCAACTTAGTAAGGGGTGCGACTATGGTGTTGAAATTCCTTATGAATTTTCTATAAAAGGATGCCAGTTCAAGGAAACTTCTCACTTTGGCATAAGTGGTCAAAGTTAGCTACTCAACAATTGGTCAAATCTTTTCATAATCCACTCGTAACCTTCCCCTGCCTATTACATAACCTAGGAATATCACTTCAACCTAGTAGAAACAACACTTCTTTAGATTGCCGAATAACCTCTCGGCTCAAAGTACATTTAATATGGCATGGAGATGTTCAAGGTGACTCGACATGTCAATACTATATACTAGAACGTGATCAAAATACACTATGATACACTTCTTGATCAGATCTCTCAACACATAGTTCATTAGTTGCATGAAAGTGCTTAGGGCATTCGACAAGCCAAATAGCATTACTATCTACTCGTAGAGTCCACGCTGAGTTTTGAAAGCAGTCTTCCACCTATTTCCCAACCTCATTCAAATCTGATGATAACTCGACTTCGGATTAATATTATTGAAGACCCTAGCTCCACTCAGTTCGTCCAACATGTCATCCAACCTCGGGATCGAATACCAGTACTTGATCGTGATCTTGTTCACAGCTTAGCTATTAACACACATTTGCTTGGTACCGTCCTTTTTTGGCACTAAGAATGCTAGCATAGCATAAGGACTCAGACTCTTCCTTACATAACCCTTCTTTACGAGTTCATTAACTTATCGCTGAAGTTCAAAAGCCTGCCTAAGAATTTTTCGATAAGGCGGTGCCAGTATGAAGTCAATGCAATGTTATATGCCTCAAATAAGGGGCTAATCCTTCAGGCAACTGTTCAGGAAACAAGTTGTATATTCATTTAGTAGCTCCTTTACTTCCTAAGGTAGTTCACCCAGTTCCCTTAACTCTAACAATCACCTGACTAACAAGAAGGTTGGTGCATCAACTCTAATAACTTCTCAGAGTTCGGAATTGCTTAATATTAAAGTTTTCTTTGATCTATGAGCAAGTTTAGAGTGTAAATGGCTAACTTAACTCGGCATCATGAAGTTTAACATAATTTTCTTTCCATCCTTCTTAAACACATATGTGTTCTTGTATCCATCATAGATAACTCTTCAATCATAAGGCCAATATCAGCCTAATAGCACATGTGATGCACATATGGGTAACATGTCACAAAGAGTCTCATCAGAGTAGTTTCCAATAGGAATCGGTAGTAGTACTTACCAAGTGACATGTAGTGCTCTTCTCTCATTCAGCCAATGCAACTTGTACGACTTCGGATGCGTGATAGTCAGTAACTTCAACTTCGTAATCAGATCGATTGATGCCACACTAGTACAACTACTCGTATCTACAATAAGGGCATAGAGTTGATTGTTCACCTTACATATTGTATGAAACAAATTCTCTCTTTGCTCTTCCTTGTATGAGGGTTCCAAACTCATTATATATCAAACAACTAGGATCAATTTATCCAAGTCTTTGGCAAACATATCTTCCTCCACTAATTCATTTTCTTAAGAAGTTTCTTTCTCAGTAAGAGTCTCTTCCTCGGGTTTTTCGTTAATACTTTCCACTTCGAGTTTCAAGACGTCTCCCTTGATAATCATAATCCTTCAGTTTGGACACTAAGTAGCCATATGTTCGAACCCTTAGCACTTGAAGTACTTGATCTATCTCGTCTTCCTACCAAATCCCTATCCCTTCTCATATGTTCGAGTCGGCACATCATTGTTTAGACGACCCTTTTATTCAGTTTGGACATCTACCTTCCTAGTTGACTTAGTATTCGATTAAGCTCGGTAACTTCCCTAACTAAGTTAACTCAGATGAGTAGTTTGGCTTACTGGAGGTCTGGTCGGTATTTTGTTTCTTCTTTGCCTCTCTACTTGTTGGACTATCTATATAACCTCATCCATTGTAGTAAACCGTTGAAGTTCCATAATGTTTTAGATATCACCTCTTAACCCAGTAAGGAACTTGGAGATTGCTCGCGTTAATGGTTCCTCCACTTCATAGCAAATCATGAGCATTTAAACTCTTGAACATACTTATTAACAGCTTGGCTTCTTTGTCTCAACTCTTGAAGCTAAGTAAAAGTACCTTGCAAGTAGGTATCTGGTACAAATCTATTTCACAATATTCTCTTCATCTCAAGCCAAGTATTAATCTCTTGGTATCCTTCATGTTGTCTTATGACCTAAAAATTCTTCCACCACATGGCAGCATATCCTGAGAACTTGACAACAGTAATCCTCACTTTCTTGTAATCTTTATATTGATAATAAGCAAAAAGTCATTCTACTTTCTCCTCCCAATCCAAATAGTCATTTGCACTTCCAAACCTATTAAAGCTTAAGATCTAAAGCTTCACGTGATCGACAACTTAGGATACTCGAGCTCACTTTTCTTCTTCTTCTTCGTACTCTTCTTCCTCAAGATCATCCATTTCTCCCAAGTAAATCCTTCTTCTGACTTGTCCACCTTCTCCCCCACCTCAAACTTACTGAGTGGGATTTTGACCTCTAATAAGTCAAGCAGCATAAGGGGCGGTATGTGCGACCTCAATGGATCAACAGGCCAATGCATAAACAACTCGAGTCAAATTTATAAAGAGGTTGGCTACCTCATAAAGTCTCTCATCCGTACACTTAAGGGTGCTTTGGGATTGTCGACCATGGTGGGCAATACCACTATTATCGTCTCTAACACCAGCATTAACACTTGGATCTGTCATTTTTTTCAATAGATTCAAATTTCAAGCTCATTGATTCGGTGATACAGTTGGCACTATTCCTCTAAATCACGTAACACGCACTCTCTTAAACTAGAAGCTTAATAACTAGCAAACATGATAGCTAAATTAACATAGAAAATTGCTCTGTTTTTACACGCCTAAAGTAAGGTATAAATAGAAGACTTGGAAAATAAACTACTACAACCTATCACTTGCTCAAAATGCTTCAACAATCCTTTCTACAACTGCTACACACTAAGATAACAAGAACTACTTTCCAAATCCTCAAACACAACTTACCCAAACGAAACCTCCACTCTAATGCCAAGATGATATTGCTTAAGGCTAAGGGCAAACAAAGCTGGTCACAAGGATTGGTCCAAGTTTACCGAAAGCTTGAAATGAGTGGTGGAGAGTGCATGAGAAAATAGTAAAAGAAAAGAGTAAGTAAATCATGAATAACTCTAAAGGATATGACGTACTAATAAAACTTTCAAGGACTCGCAGTATAACTCGATATGATGCACGAGTTGGTCCAGTAAGATTACTCACCGTCTAATCTTGCTTAAAGGTTAGGATAAGAGTAAAGTGTGAGTAAACAAGCTAACGAGAGCTAAGTCCACAAGAGGAAAAATATCTAGTATATTGATGATGATAATTTATTGTGTGTGGCTACATGTATAGTAGATATTTATATTCGAAAAATTAGGGCAACTTGCCCAAAAATAAAAAAGACAAAAAAGGAAGTATTTCAAAGAAATGATGTACAAGGAATAATAAAAAGTACAATGGGAAAATTCAACTAAAATGAATATTCTACACAAAGGATTATAGCACATGGTTACTCAGATACATAGTTTGCTATGGGTGGATGACTTTCTGGTAAGAAAGACAATTCTATACGGTCGGCTTGATTTATGTCATGCTGAGGTACTAAGTAGGGGTACCGAGCAAAAACTCTAGACATATGTGGGGTCTCTTGTCATCTTAGCATAAATGTTACCGAACTGTGGGGGTGCCAATTCGGACATGTCGAGCAGGAGTGAATAAAAAGGTTAGGTTGTTAGCAAAGCCTTCATTTGGTCGGTAGATGATTTTCGAGAGATGTACGGTCACTCAGCTCGACACATGGAGTTAGTCGACAGCAAGGAGTAGCTCGACCTTAGCACAGGTCAATTGGAGCACGAGGATTTGTCGCATTAATCTTTCCAATCATCTGGCTCAACTACGGGTTAAAGGCCCAATAGCTTGATTCTTATCATCATGGTTGCTCACATCCTATAGATTTATTAGGCAAATTATATAAGACATACCATAGACAATTGCATACTATGCATAAAGAACATAAGCATAGGGTTTTAAGTGAAGATAAGTTGAAGTTGGAGCACACTATTCTGTCTCCAGTATAGGATTTAGTTAAGCTACTTGGGCAACCCAGTGTAACTGATAGTATAGTCTATATTGGAATTTGGGTTTCTTTACTAAATCTATTATATCTTTATAATTTTTTTACCTGAACCTAACATAAATCTATATTTTAATATATAAAGGGTTTTTTGAATAATTATATTTGTAAAACTACAGATGCTTCAAAGTAGTATAATCGTATATATCTTATATATATCAAGTCCAAAATAGCAATTGAGTAGTTAGTTTTAATTGTTGGTTAGTGTATACAGTGGAATTGTTGTAACTCCACCATTCTCGTAATGTAATTTTGTATTTTAATATTCAAAGTGTTCTAAATAGCTGTACTTATAGTACTACAGATTCTTCAGAGTAGTGTAGTTTTATGTGTCTTATATATAATAAATCTACAATAGCAGTTGAGCTGTTAACTTCTGTTGTAGGTTGATGTTTATAAAGACACTACTACGACCCTATTGCTTTCGGGGCATGGCAAATGTCACAAAAACCTTTATTTACCGTTTATTAGATGTAGCTAACAAATATACAACATTTGTATTACAAAAATGTAATCTGTAATGTTTGATGGATGAACAACTTAAATATGTAAATGTCACAACATTTAAACATTTCAAATAAGAAATTATTTGTGAAGTTTACACATTACTTAACTGCAAATATATTTGCCATAATGATAGAAAATGCTAAAAAAAAAAGCTGACATTATTTACATGTAAATGTTACAAAAAAACAAGTGCATTATGTTTAATTACAATAAATGACTGCATTTAATAACATTTAAACATAACAAAAAGAAAAAGTCATTTAATGACATATGTTACTTATATTATTAGTAATTATTAGTAGCGTTTAGACGTAATTAAACTGTAACCATGCTGCATATCTTATATGATGAAACATTACTAATAGACACATTTCCTAACTTCTAAATGTCAATAATAATCATCAATGCTACGCAATGTCATAAAAGAATAAGTGCTTTATCACTTGTCGCATTAAAAGCCTTCTTTTTCTTTTTCTTTTTTTCCAAAAACATTAAAAGCCTTCTAAAACCTCGTTATTTATATTTTAAACCGATAATAATGGATAAAATTTAAAAATACTAAATGAAGCTATAATTAGACCACTACATAAAAATAGATTAAACTACATTACTAACTTCAAACATGTTGTATTTGTAATGTATTCTTATATTTTTGGTACCCATTTTTTTTATTTGGTGTTTTAATTAACATTTTGTAACTAAAGCAAATAAATGATTCAATTTGAACAACCAATACGGGGAAAATATATATATACACACATATTGGTAACAACAGTGCATAAAGTTTTACGTCATATTCAACTGCCCAAACATTTTTTTTTTTTTACTTTGATTCAGTAATTTGGCATTTTTCGAAAGAAAAATTCAACGAAAAGATCCAGAAGAAAGGTTCATTAGGAAATAAAAAATAAAAAATACGTACACACCTTGAAATTTTAGTCTATTTAACTTTTCAGACAATATTCAATATTCTTTACAAACCATATAGCATCGAAAAACCAATGCAGGTGGAACATTTACTTTTGTTCCTCCAAGTAGGAGGATTAGTCTCACATAAAAAGGAGGGAAAAAATTCTCTCTATCAAGAAAATAAAAGGGAAAATGAAATAAGAAATAAGAAGAAACTGATGACATGGCACCACGCTGGCCCAAGGACATTGGCACAGCTGGGGACATATAGCATGCACCCGGACATTTCCTGGCCATCTTTTTGCTTGGGGATGAGTAACACTCCTAGCCACTTGTTTCCCACTCCCACTATCTTCACTTTCTTTCCAGAGACTTCACTCATCATATATTAATCATCTTTTCTTCTTGTTATTCTCCGACTGGGCCGCTTCAGCAGAAAATCCGGTTCTGTGAGAAGAAAAAAGACTATCAACTTCCTGCTTCATCTTTCACAAATCGGTAATTTAAGCCTTGCCTCTCCATCTTCTTACATGCCGTGTTTTAAACATTTTCACTACTACTAGTTTTCCGTCCGGTCATGTTGCCTTACTTCTATGAATTATGGAATCCATGAAAATTATCAATTTACCGAACTTATTGTCATTCAGGAAACGCTGATTTGGAATGAAATGTTTCTATATATGAATGCTTGTCCTCCAAACATAATCGACTTATGTTTATAATGTCTGCGACAGATCACAATACGATGCTATATTGCAGAATTTGAAGTTCTTTGTTCTTTTTTAGAGTTTGTTTTGGCCGCGAATCCGGAAGTGGATAGTCAATGTCATGCGAGCTAGAATGGTAATAAGCATTAGTTAGATTGTAGGTTTACTCCGGGGCTAATTTGATTGATATAATAGAACTGTGTAGAATTCAATTCATATCGATTTCAACAGAGCTTGATGAATGTCCAAAGGCCGGATGGGATAAAATGACCGCCGCTCTTACTTGGTGGGAATTTGATTTTTCTTTTACTAAATATGGATATGCCCAATAGATGATGGTTTCCATCTTAAATGATGTAAACTGTGCATAGATGTTACAGTACGTAAAGAATATACAATTACCTCTTGGTTTAAATAGACAATGGACGTTATATATATATATTTTCCCTCTAAATCTAAATAGAGTGTGGACACCTAATAGAGCGTACCCTATTATACCATGTAATTAGCAACATCGTTTGTATTTAAATCATATTGTAGCTAAAATTTATATCTTTAATCTACACCAAAGTCAAATTTCCTATATTTGCACTTGAAAAATTATTTTTCCATATATTAAAATAAAGGAAACTGGGTTTCGTGCATTTGGAATGGACTTACTTTTTTTGAATTCCTCACACTTTTGTAGAAATTCCACCGAATTTTTTTTTTTTTTTTGGGTAAGTAAATTCCACTGAAAATTGTTTGACTATTAATAAAAAAAAATCAATAATCTTTATAATATTTTGCACACACTGCTGTGGATTCTGCCGTTATTAAATAAAATTTGAAACATTTTTATCCATCACAGGCTTGCCAAAATGAAATTAAACTGCTTTTTTTATTTGTGTCTACTAATAATTTTCATCAAATTTAGATGGATTTCTGTTGTACTGCGACACTGCGTGTTTTCCAAAAGTTCTATATATGGTAATTGCTGTATAATAGTATAGTAAAATTAGTGTATATATATAAAAGCTTTGGTGTTATACCTCTTAAAAATTTAACTCTATGCCAATTTGCTTCAATTGCACTTTAAATTAAAAGTATCTCACAAACAATTAAAAATTAATTCGTTGGAAAATTAAAAGAGACATAATTGAGTTGTATGATCTTACTACTGGATAGCAAGTTTTAAAGCAAATTGTCTTTTTTTTTTTTTTTCCTTTTTTTTAGCCTTATCTTTTTTATTTTTTCATTTAAAAAGAAAAAAGAGCCGGTGAATAGCTACCAAACATCCTATCGAGTTGAACAACCTCATTAGGTTGTAACACATGTATATTTTAACCGTTGTTAAGCCACCATAAAGTTAGAGGGTGCTTGGCTAGGGCATGGGGGTCATTTGACCTTCCTAGAGATGATTATCCATCTCTTATCTTGGAATGGCCAAAAATGTCTTTTTACTCTTTTTCTTTCCATTTTTGGAACTTTTATCTTTTTCTTTTTATTTTTAACTCATTGTAATTTTAATTCTTTATTGAAAATTTATTAGTAATTTTATAATCATAATTGTACCCAAGGTTACTAATTTGTCCTTCTTTTTATTAAAATTTTGAAAAATTTAATAAAATTAAAAAATTAACTATTCTCAATATTATAACTCTCACTAAAAGTTGTAATTTTGTATAGTTTTGTCATATTTTTTTATGTTCATGATTCCAATAAGAAACGTAAAATATCTTTTAATTTTATAAATCAACTCTAGTTTGTAAAAAATCTTTGATGTTCCTAAATTATTTTGAACAATTGTCAAATTATTTAAATGTTGTAAATCTATTCAAGATATTTAAGTTTAACTCTCTTAAGTTTTTAAAAATTCATAATTTCTCAGCAGTTCATAAAATAGCTTTAAATTTCATAACTCTTCTTATATTTCGTAAATTAGAAGCTTAAGAAAAGCCATTAATTCATGAAATCTTAAATAAGTTCATAAAAGGACTTATATTAATAGTTTTGTCATTTTGCTTTATGGTCATAGCTCCACATAAGTTCGTAACTGGATTTTATGCTGGTAAAACCGATTAGATTTTACAGTTTCAAATAAAAGTTCATAATTTATCTCCAGTTGTTAAATTTGATTAGGTAAATCTTTTTTTCTTCTTCTTCTTTTTTTTCTGTAAATTCACTGTATATGTTGTAAAAGCTCTCGAGTTCATCCCACTCTAATGTTCATAAAATTACATAAAGTTTGTAATTTCACTTAAGTTTTTAAAAACACTAAAAAATATCTTATTTCACCCAAATGTTTACGATGTTAAATTTTTTATTATACACTTGAGCAATGTTGCTTATTAAAATGTTTGTAAAATCACTACATTTTTTTTTCCCCAAAAATGGTTAAATTTGGAATTCTATTTAAAATTTGTCAGGCCACTTTATATGTTTGTAAATTCACCCTAATTTATACAATTATTTTTAATTCGAAAAATTACTTAATATGTTCTGTAAATCTCCGGGTGAAACTTCCAGTTAGGGGACCTTATATAGTGTAAACTTGATGTTTTGTATAAATATATTTTTATCCGAATTTGTATGTCATATACAACTACTATACTGTCTTATGCTAATAGTCCATCTTTATTTGTACTATCTAGTAAAGATAAGTTTGGATTCTAAAGTTTGTTTTCGCTTCCTCTAAACCTGAATTTATATTTTACAATTGATCGAAATCTGAGACGTGTTTTAGTTCAAGCATTTGGCAACGAGAAAACCGATCAGTCCTACTTTTTATGTTTCTGCTAATTTGCTCCGAACCAAACACTGTGTCAAATAACTTATACTAAATCGAAGTAAACTGTAAAAATTGTCACAATTATCCTCACTAGAGATTATCTATCCTAAGATTTAGCCCGCCATCATGTATACTTTTTTTTTTTTTCTCTGTAACAGTTTTATTATAATTATTATTTTTAAAAAAGTTGCATTATTCTATTATAAAAAATTATTAACAACATTTTACCTTCTATTTCAATCATTTCCATTTCTAACATATATAGTGCTTTTTCATTTTCTTTCTCATTATTTTCTCCTTTTTCCTTTTTTTTTTTTCATTTTCATTTCATCCTGGTTTTCAAACAAAAAAGTATAAAGCTATTGAGCAGTGTACTATGTAAGGATGATTTTGATTATAAGACAAAAAAAAAAAAAAAAAAAGAAAAATCGTGGGTCCGTTAGAACGTCCCATCGTTCATTCGTTTGCACATATTGCCAGGTAAAGCGACGAGCCGAGGGTTTCTCCCTCGATAACTGCAGTCTATACGGTATTGCTTTAACTACTCACATTGCTCTCAACGGCAACTTTAAAATGTAATTTTTTTTTTTTAATTTTGATCGATTAAAAATATATATCCGCAAAAACTTTTAAAAAGTTATTATAGAAGTTTTATGAAGTAAGCTAAGATAAAATTGTTGGTTTATTGAGAATAGAACTGTTTGATATATTAATGTGACTTTCAAAAATTCAAAAACGGAATACCAGAGGTTGAGGATTGTCTTACAACGGCATTTTTGTGCTTGCAAATAATGCCAAATTTCTTGAATTTTGTAGATGAATATCGTTCGTGCACGGTGGATAAAAACAAAAAAGGGTTGCGTAATTTGGCACAAGGAAACAACAGTTTACGTAGAGGGAGTTGCTGATGTGTTTTACTTACGCTGCTATTATAATATATATTATATAAACACAAATATGAAGTCCACAATTTTTTGCTAAATATTTCATTACAATAAATAATTAAAGAAAGGTAAAATTAAACTCTATCTATTTATTTTATTTGAAAAATTAATATTTATAGTGTTAAACTACGGTATCCTTGACACAAAATCCACAATTTAAAAAAAATCATTACCGTCTATTAAATAGAATAAATTTGCTTTGTATTAGAAGTAATTAGTTTTTGAATTTTCCATAGCAAAGCGACCAATGTACTCTAGACATACATGTAGGGGTATAAATTAACCAGTGTCGATAGAGTGTAAAATTAAAATCTGTACTAAATTTGAAAACCTGAAACTTAACTTGAATTTTGATCTTGAACTCGGGTTTTTTTTTTTTTTTTTTTTTTTTCAACAGACCTTGAACTCGAGTTGCAGTGATATTTTGACTAGTTCAAACTCAATTCAATTAGTGTTTCTCTTTTTCTTTCACTCGTTTCATTAATAAAAATACATTTCTTTTAATATAAATATAATTGATGTCAAACCGGACTCTAGTTTGATTTATCTTTAAGCTGGATGAGAACTGCAAACCTGTTAAATTAAATATATGGACATCAATCACGACTATTTCACAATCAAATCGGCTGCATATAAATATCAAGGTTAATTGAGTAGCTCGCGAGTAGATTGGAATCCTTCAATAGATATCATCAATATCCGTGTGTAATACCAGAATCCAATCCCTAAAACTAAATAGATTGGAATCTGTCAATATATGTCATCACTATGAGCATGTAGTACCACAATCCTATTTCTAAAACTGAAGGAAGATGGAGTACTATGACAGAAATAGACACAAAGGACCTTTCTGTAGAGATAAGTTTTTGAGCTATGACATTAATTTTGAACTTGAAGGTACAGTGGCGCCACATGGAATATTTACTTTCATGGTTGTTGTGATATCTGCCAAAATATGCATATTTGGAAGTAAGAATTGTTGGTTCCCTCTAAAACGTGTAATCCATCTGATTCTTTTGTTTCTTATTGCTGCTTTTCTGTCTAAACTTATCCATCTAACTCATTTTGTTATTTTTGCATCCTAAGAGGCGACATTGGAAGCTGAAATGAAAACCATTCTCACATCCACAGCTCCACAACTAAGTTCCTTCCACTCGCTATCTTCCAAATCTTCACCGCAATATCAACTCCCTCTGAAATTCACTTCCTCCGTCAATCCTGTTATAAGAGAATCCAGAAGGAAGATCACCTCCAAAACCTTGCCGTCTCTGACCCCACTGAGAGTATCTGCGAATTCCCAAGCTGCTTCTGCTTCTACAGAAACCTCCACGGCCTCGAGTGTGCCCAATGCGATGAAGGCATGGTTGTATGGAGAGTATGGGGGTGTTGATGTTTTGAAGTTTGATTCCAATGTTTCAGTGCCTGAAGTTAAGGAAGATCAGGTGCTGATTAAGGTTGTTGCAGCCGCACTTAATCCTGTTGATGCTAAGAGAAGGCAGGGCAAGTTCAAGGCTACTGATTCTCCTCTGCCGGTATCGTACGCTTTCTGTGCTCTATAATTTCATCCTGTCTTTCTGTGGTTAAATAACATTTTTTAACAATGGTACTGTGGTAGTACGAAATAATAGACATTGCTTGTGTGTCTGTTCAAAGCCGCATCTAACTGCGGTGTGGTGTTTATTTTTTCTGTGTGCAATTGTGTGTAAACATGTGAGTGCTGGTGCTATGTTGTTTGTTTTCTTGTTTATGTTGAATGTCGGCTGGACTTGCAATGATATTATCATGTTCAATTTCCTGCATAATTCGGTTAACTAGAGACATAAGCAATTCTCACATTTATCCCTTTTAAAGCTTCTTTAATGCAAGGATATATTGCAGTTGCCTGAAATATATGCCACAAACTGGTCATGTCCTTCTATAGTTGTTAAGTGATGGATAGATTCACTTGAGATGATTCAAATTCTGGAAAAATAACTGACCAGTTTTACTGTTTTATTAGTTCACAAGATGAATATTTCCCTTACAAATTTTTAGGGCTTGAAGTGATCTTTCCCTTGTTTTATTCAACATTATGTGCCAAAACCTGTGCAATTTTATGTAAAGTTGATAAAATGGCTTGATTACAATTTGAAGTGATGTTTCCTTCGTTTTTTTTAACGAACATTATGATTGAAAACCTATGCAATCTTACATAAAGTTGATAAAATGACTTGAGTATAATTTGAAGTAATGTTTCCTTCTTTTTTCATCGAACATTATGATTTAAAACCTGTGCAATCTTACATAAAGTTGATAAAATGGCTTGATTACAATTCGAGGAGTAAGAGTATATACATACTCTATTAAGGTTCGCAACCCTGGTAATAACATAATGATTGATCTACCCTCACTGCACAAGGTTATATACAACATATAGTATTATGCCCCTTAAACTCATGATGACAGTGTTAGCGTGAGATTTAAACATTAATCAAGGAAATACAATGTAGACAAGTACTTGATGGCAATGTTCAGGCATTGTTGACATTTGGGAGCATATTGAACAAAACTCGGCTAGGGGCAACCTTCTTGCGTGCAAAATGGTAGTTAATATCAATATGCTTTGTGTGTTCTTGCTGGATGGAATGTCAAACAAGTGGATAGCATCAAGATCGTCACAGCAACATAATGATAGGACAATGAATGAGGACCCTAATTCACTTGCAACCATCAAATCTAGGCAGACTCTGCAACCACACAAACAAGAGCTCTATATTTAGCTTGAATAGAGTTACAGGAAACAATGGATTGTTTTTTAGAGGACCAGAAGATGGGGTTGCACCCCAAAGAAACTATGTAGGCTGGTAACGAAACAGTAAGTGTAGGGATGACTACTATTTGACAACATACGTAGTTGAGGAGACATTGGATGTGTGTACAGTAGGCTGTGAAAAATCTAAGCGCTTAATCCAATAGATATGGCTAGTTCTATATTTATTCTTTAATAATCCCTGTGGTGTGGGCTAAGACATTGATTAAGTCCGTAAGTGAAATAGTTAAATAAGTGTTAAATTGATAGTTCAAGGGTTTAATTTTGTCATTTCTTATTATGTGATTGTTAAATTAGATCCACAACAGGTGGATCTAAATGATGAAGCTAATAGATTCGATGTCACTTTATATTTATTTTTCAATATTTTGTCACAGCAAGATATAAAATTGAACACTGTATTCTAGAGCGTAATGATTTCACTAATCAGTTGTATTTCTTCTTGCTATCTTCTCCAGACTGTTCCAGGTTATGATGTCGCTGGTGTGGTGGTAAAGTTGGGAAGTAAAGTAAAAGAATTAAAGGAGGGAGATGAAGTATATGGAGATATCAACGAGAAAGCCCTGGAGGGTCCAAAGCAGTTTGGCTCTATTGCTGAGTACACGGCTGTGGAAGAGAAATTACTGGCTCTGAAGCCAAAGAATATTGATTTTGTCCAAGCTGCAGGACTTCCTCTTGCCATTGAAACAGCCTATGAAGGTCTTGAAAGGACTGGGTTTTCTGCTGGAAAATCTCTTCTTGTTTTAAATGGTTCTGGTGGAGTTGGAAGTCTTGTCATTCAGGTATTGCGCTGATATTTTTGGTCAGCTATACTTTACATGCATTTAATAAAAACAAAGTGGCCTGAGCCAATATACTGTCTTCAATTGTTTAACCTCATCCTACTCGATCCAAGACAGGAATTCCTATATGGCCCAACAAAAACACTCATGGTTTTATCGGAAAGGAGAAAATCACAACGTTGTGAAATTTGATGGCAGATATGCTCTCTGTCTATATGTTTACAAACATGTGTCTTGTTAGTGACCGTGAGAATGCATATATCGACCTTTCTACTTTGCCTATACGACACAAATAGTAAAAACTTCAATGATGGGCTTCCTTCCACAATGTTGATACTGGGCAGGCCATTTCTCCAAACTAGGCAATTTGAACAACATTTCCTCTCCAATTTTCCTGGTTTTAATCTTTTTTCCTCTTTCTACTATGCTGTTTAGTGTATTCATAAGAGCACAGTCATGGGTAATTGAAATGAAATTTCTAGAAATTGCAGGTTTAGTTGCAGCATATGCACTTCTATATTATGATCAATGCAGAATCACTATAATATTTTTGCTGAATAGTTCATATGTATCATGGTCAAATACTTGCTTTTTTGGGAGTGAAACACCTGTAAAATTTAGTCTAACACGGGTTTTCTTTGATGCAGCTAGCAAAGCATGTATTTGGTGCATCAAGAGTGGCAGCCACTTCAAGCACTAGAAATTTAGAGGTTTTGAAGAGCTTGGGTGCTGATTTGGCTATTGATTACACAAAAGAGAATTTTGAAGATCTAGGAGAAAAGTTTGATGTGGTCTATGATGCTATTGGTAAGATTTTGAGTTTAATATCATCATTGATTTTTGGGGGGTGGGAGGGAAGGGGAAAAAAAAGGTTAATAGTATTACTTGATATTTAAGATAAGGATAAAAGGAATTTTCTTTGGATGCCGACTTTCTGGCAGCTCATAATACCTTGGTGGTCCAATAGTGTTGATCACCATCGCATTCCATATTGACCTAAAATTTCTGCATGAGCAGCACTAGCATTAATTTTTGGAGGTAACATCTCCAGAAGCATGAACCACTAATCAAGATATTGATTGGATGACAACGTCAGTAAATAATCTATCAAATGCTTCCATTCTTCTATCCTGATGGCTGATGCCAAACAGAATCAATTTATTGAAGAAACCACAACTATAATGCGACACAAATTCTACCTGTGACAATGGATGAGCGTGTCCTAAGATATTTCTAATTTCCTGGGCTTTGGATTGAACTTAGAGACGTAATATTATGTTGTTGTGATAACAGGCCAGTGTGACAGAGCAGTGAAGGCGGTGAAAGAGGGAGGAAGCGTCGTGGCCTTAACCGGTGCTGTAGTTCCTCCAGGATTCAGATTTGTTGTCACTTCCAATGGTGAGGTTCTGAAGAAGCTAAATCCATATCTAGAGAGTGGGAAGGTAAAGCCGATCATCGATCCCAATGGGCCTTTTCCATTCAGTAAGGTAGTTGAGGCTTTTTCTTACGTCGAAACCAATAAGGCTACCGGAAAGGTTGTCATACATCCTATTCCGTAGGAAACTGAGAGAAATAGTCCATTTTGCTAACAAGAGAGAAAATAAAAACATAGAGGTGGGTGTGCTCTTTGGTTTCTTTGTGAAATGTTAATCTCTCTGTAAAGGGTTCAGAGTAGCTATATGTCATACAGGCATCTGCTGTTGATAGAGAAGTATCGAAATCGAGTGAAAACCTTATCCTGATTAGTGGAAATGATTCCATTCAATAATAATCTCGTGCGGTGAATTGGATGGGATGTGCTCTGACAAATTGATCTGTAGCAATGTATTTGCAACTTAACATGACAGTGGTAATTATCAGAGTTAAGATTCTACTGCAGCAGTATCCTAAAGGAACCAAGGATGCTAAAGCTGGGCAGGGGGTTTTAAGTTTTTTGCATTACTTAGTTATGTAATGAGTTATTCATATTTTTTGTGCTGTTTAGATATCCGTACTGCATGGTGAGTACGTATTTGCTGGTGCTATATAGGATAGGAAGACGAAAGAATTAATATCAAGACATCCTCTGAATTTTCGAAAACATTAACATTGGCCTTCTTCTGTTATTATCATCGATTTTATCCAAAGAAAATATCTTCTGTAGCTATGTATGTTTCAGGATGGTGGTCTGCCTCGATCGCGAGAAACAACCTATCTTTAGATTATCTTTTGAACTTAACATCATTCTATTAATTGGTGACTATATATTTTCCAAGCTGACCAGTAAGTAGTATTATTTTAAACGACGCAACTTGATGTGTCCCGATCAAGGAATTAATTAAAGGCACCATCTTTTTTACATTTTTATAGTTTTTATGAATAAAAGAAATATGCTTGTGGTTTTTAATAGGAACATGTAAAACAAGGGAATACAAATGGTTATTGAATTAGATATCACTTACTGATTCAATAAACAAATTAAGTATTGATTTATACGAATCAATATGAGCCATGATTTCTTAGAACCAATCGAAGTTATCCACCACAATGTTGTAAGAAATCAATAACATTTGCTTTCAATAATCTATGAAAAATCCATCTCATGCAATATTCATTGAAAAGAAGAATTCTTCAAAGACTTAATAATACTAAATAATGAACGTACAACATGTATGTATTGTTAAGTAACACTAACTACTCAAAAAAAAAAAAAAAATCCTAGGTAATGGCATAATTGTAATAAAATCTAAACTTAAAAATGTATAAAAGGACTAAAATGTCATAAAATAGAAACCAGAAAATGAAGAAATGTAAATAAAAGAAAAACACAAAACTATTAAGAGTCTAAATTTTGTTTGAAATGCTTCATAACTTTTAACTTCAAAAAATTGTTAAGTCCTGTTGACTATAGATGCTTTGGACCTTTTATAAATGTTTCAACACTTATGATCAATACCTAAACAAATTGTCCGACTCTGCTTATGCCCTAAATCTTTTAGAAAGAGTATAGACCTTTTGTTCTTGCAAAATTTTACAACATTATCAATAAGCAAATTCCTCGTCTTTTTTACCCCGTTTTATCCGAACTTCACTTCTAATCATGCTTGGACCTTAGTTTCGGTTGTAGAGACATATGGTCTCCATCATTCCCTCTCCGGAAGATTCAATCTAAGTGGAAGCACAATCCTCCTCGGTCGACCAAAAAACCTAAAAGAAACAAATACAATTGCACTTCTCCCAAATAATCAAACATGCTACCTCATTGATAAATTTATTTTTGTCCATATGTCATGCATTCTATCAATCAAACGCTTAGATGCAAATGTTATTCAATTAATTTCAATGCGAAACCACAAAATGTCTTACTCATGACATGCAATAGTTGATTCTTCATTGGTCTTACTTGTGAAAATTTAGCAATATAGGATTTTTTAGGGTTGTTTCTCATCCACAAATGCAATTTTGATGAACTCATTGTTCAATTTTTCCCAAACCCCTGTATATCATTCGTCCATCATTGCTTTTAAGATTATAGTCTTCTCATTAATCATTTGTTTTGGAGATTTTCCATATTTTCAACTTCCACAAATATTTCCTCAACAGCTCAATAGTAGCATCATCAACCCCATCAACATTTACCTTTGGAGCTTCTATGACATTGGCTTCCTTATATTCATTAATTATTTTCTAACACAAAATCATATCAAAACCTCCATACAAAGTGTTTTGATAATATCAAAACATAAATGCTTTATGTTACTAATGAAATCATTGACTTTGTAAAAAGAAAGATTTCATAGAACTCTAATTCTATTTATGAAGAAAAAAAAAGCTCAAGAACATGCACCGATTGGAATCTGAAAGACAATGAGATATCAAAAGCTAAGAAACACGATATAAGAGAACAAACAAGTGATGGAAGAAAAGAAAAGTTCAAACAAAACAAGTACATGATTTCTTCAAAAGCTAAGGAAACTTCAAAAGCAAAGCAACAACAAGTTTGAACTAAAAGTTTTAGATACGTAACAAGCCAAAGATAAAATTAGAAGCTAGCAGAGAAATAAAGAAACATTAGAAAAACGGTAAGCTTCGGAAGATGTATAAGAAGCAAGATAATTTTATAAGACAAATGGAAGCTTAGAAGCAATGTTCCTTTAAAAGCAAAAGGAGTTAGAAACTACTTTAAAAGTACAAACAAAAGATAACTTATTATGCGAATTATAGGTTAAAATCTAGTATTGAGAAGAAGATATATTTAGCAATATATATGATTTGTCGAGGACATCAAAATGAAATTCAAATGACTCCAACTAAAGAATTATTAGAAAGGAAAAAAAAAAGACATCTTTTCAAAGGAAAAAAAAATATGAAAGAATGGATAGTGCATATCATTTGACAATTGAGTAAATTTGAAGATAGAACAAAAATGAAGAATTACAAGATTTTGAAGACACTAGCTAGACAATCACTATTATCAAGTATACAACAATTGAACAGTGGAATCAAGTTTATTTAAAGGAATGAAGATTTAAAAATAGAGGACACAATGAAGAGATAATTAAAAAGCATAACAAGTGATTTTTCTATACGTAAGCCAACAAGTTTTATGTGAAAACTACGAGCAAAAGTGTCAAATCTATTTTTAGATTGAGAATATGAGTGAAAGTATAAAGAAATCTATTATAATCTTCAAAGAAAGCAAACGAACTCTTGTAAATTTATTGAAGAGTTATTTGAGAGAATAGTAAAGGAAATTTTGTAAACTTATGTAATCTGATGGTATGGATTGGCAAACAAGGCAAAGCTGTAGGAATAATATATCTCATATTTGTTTTTTTTTTCAAATAGTGGAAATTTAGGTGTTGAGGATTTGATCCTTAGTACTGGGTGTTAGAAGAGTGGATTAATGCATGGGGAGAAAGTACTACATATCGATTACCTAATTCTTTGATCCCTTATTTATCTATCCTTCAATATTTAATATTATGCATTGATTACTTAATTACAATGACATGTTCATAAGTAATTAAAAGCATATAAAACAAACAAAGAACTAAGGCAAGATTGAACTTAAGATCAAGAAGTAATTGAAAGATCAAATTAAGAAGTTAAGTTAGACTTCCATACGTAAATCTTTGATTTAAATACATTGTCCTTTTGATATGTTAAAAAGTAAGAGTAAGTTTAGTGCTATATAGTTAACCTTGATCACTAAGAAGTGAAAACTATAGAGAAGTTTTAAAATTTATGAGTAAAAATTAATTCAACACCCCAATGGTTCTCCAAGACCAACAAATTGCAGCCACCTCTAAAACACTCCTAGTATTATCATTATTATTATTCCTTTTAACTACTACACCAAGACAATTGTTATGCTTCGAAGAGGTAAAGTTGCAACAGTCCATAATGTGAATCGTCTCATGATAAAATCTAGCCTTACAGTTGTTATCATAGACTTAGTCTATATCAAGCGTAGTTAACTCAACCGCATTAAAGCATCCAATTCAGTATTTGTCTAATATATACCTATAGTACAATATTTTTTAAACAATTATTAAAACAAACTTCTAGTTTGATTTTCTAAAAGAGTAATTATAAAATCCGTAAGTTCATGTTACTCAATATATAGCCAGAAATCGAAAACTATAAGATGCCTGAGGAGATCCAAGTAATTTTCTTAAAAGTTAGAAAAGTCAACAACAAAAACAAGAATCTAGCCAATTCTTTTTTACCCTCACTCCTTGACCTCATTTGCTAATATTCTAGTTTTGAATTTTGTACTTATAAATCTACTTTAAACTTGTAAAACAAATTATAAGGGAATAAGAGATAACTTACTCAACAAGTAGAATGAAGACAGAAGTATGCATTCAATACAGAACAACCAGGGTTTTCAATCAAGTTAACTAAATGAAATGCATGCACAAACAAGTATTATTGCATAATATTACCCGGTCTCTTATAAGATTAGAAAAATTGCACCCATCCTAATTAGAGTTGAGGAGTTTAACGTTTCAAATAGAATCAAAATCAAACAAGGCTTATACAATGGAGAATATCCCTTACCAGAGTTTACCTTCAAACCACAATGCCCAACTTTGTTACAACCTCCTCTTCTATCACTTAATTCAACTAACAATAAGGAAAGGATCATTTCAGCTATCTTCATCAAATGGTCTATGTTTTACCTTATAACACTAATTGTTTCCCCTAGTAAATTGCAATGCATATTAGGTTAAAAGTTAAGCCGAGTTGAAGTTAATTTTCTTTTGGGATGATCAACCAATTTCAAACAATCTAATTCAAGAAATAATAAGAAAGTAGCAATACATAGAGCTCAACAGTAACAACAATAGAATAATATTCAAGTACAGGCACTGTACACGCATAGTCAACTTTATTGTAACCACAAGTAAATACATACTAATTAAGACCTTCAAGTATTCTAAAATAATACTTTGAAGTGTAATGAAGCATCAATCCCATTCACCTTGATACATGAAGCTCAATAATCTTGCATGGTAGTCCCGTCCACTTCAATTTACCCTTAAATATTCAATACAATTACTATAGTTTTAATTATATAAAATGCAGATGGGTTTGTTTAAATGATTTTTAGTGTGATTATGACTTAACTTATGCAAGTTTATTAGGTTATTCATTAAACATTAACTTACTATTTAAGTCTCTAAATAAAGCTTTGAAGGTTTATGTAATATCAAGTTTTAGTCTCAAAACCCTCTAATAACTAGTAACTCTCTAACCAAGTCTCTATTGTCATTTTAACTAAATTCTTGCACCAGCTAACCCTCTGAATAGGTTTTAAAAGTTATTTTTAGCTAGGTTTCTTTCACTAGCAAACCCTTTTGGACAAAGCATTAATGTTGTGATATTTAGATTTCTTCCAACAACCAACCCTTTGAACAAGCTTTTGAACCTAAGATTAAGTCTCTCTTTCCCAGATCAACTCTCTAACAAACCCTTTGATAAACCTTCTAACCAGGTCTAAACTTACATATTTGCATTAAGTCATTCATTCTAGTACCTTATCTTTAGTTCAATACCCATCTTAACATATCAATTCATAGTTTCATCTATCTCATTCACTACTACTTTAGTTGCTTAACTCCCTATATGCTTTACTTTAAGTACTTCGAGCCTAGAAGTACTTATCCAATGCCTATTGTACTATAATTACTCTTTATACTTATAAAGATATTAAAATTTTACTTTTTATACACATTCATAGTCTCTAACTTATCTTCTGACCAACTTTAGGTTTTATATTTCAATATCACCAACCTTTCGATCTACCTTCTAACTCCCTTATTTTGTCTTTATAATCCACAAAATTGCTTTACCACAACACCAAATCTATTATCCACTTATTCAACTAGAACATATCATCACTCAAAAAACTTTTCTGACACTCACATAAGTCTCATTTAAGTAGCAAAACGAGAAATTTGAATAAAATGACACATAATTGTAGTGAAAAAACATGTAGTTTAACCCTTTTAATTCTCATATCCAACTAGTTAGTAGGTTTTTCTTTAAAATATGAAGTCATTTCACTCTGAATATCATCACAAATCCTTATTTTTTTAGTTTATACCAAAATTTCTCCAAGTTCATTAAAAAAAACCATTAAGAAAAATACTCTTTAGCTACTATTTCATCAAAAAAAAAAAACAAAATTTAACAAAAACCCAACTTAAAAAACCAATTATATAATATCAAAGTATTACCTTTAAGGAACTTACACACAAAAACTTAGGTCGAAACTACATCATTTAGTTTTTTGAAAATACAATTAAAGATCAATCAATAGTACATTTTTCTTAAGGAATCCATATATCCACTCAAATTTAGGAAAATTTATATTGATATTTGAATTTTACACAAAAAATTACTTTAGAATACCAGGTTTCATAATTTTTTAAAATCGTTTATTATTTTTAATTAAATTGTTTTGAAAATGAGAAAAAAGATCACTCACTAGAAACTATTGGTTTAACCATTATCAGTCACCATAGGTTTATCGACCCACCAAAATGCCTCCTCCACTATTTCCTTACGATGGTGATTCACACCTCCTCTTTAAACCCCCGCATTGTGATCTTGCAATTGCACTTGAATTTGCCCAATTGCACTTAAATTTCTATAATCCACAAAATTTTCCAAGATTCCTAAAGGTCTAATTGAACTTTGGAAAAGTAGATTGAGAATTTTCTACATTTGCATGGAAGAAAATGAGATTTTCTCTCTCTATAATGCCTAAATACCCTCCCTAATTTAGCTTTCTATGTATCATTCGACTAAAGTCTTCCCTCTAATAGGTGTCTCACACTAGACTACGTCTTTGTCCACTTCTAACTTTGCTATTTCTTTATAATTTCTACTATTTTTCCTAATTATTTTAGCTAATTTTTCATAAATTCAAGTATTTTAGGTAATTAAAAGTATATATTTATATATAATAATTATATGCAAAGTACTTATATTACTTTTACATATTATTTTATGGCATTATAAAATTTTATATTCCAAATGATTAAGTTTTAATTAATTTTTTATATTTAAACCGCGTATTTCCGATACATATAATGTAAATTAATATAATTAACTATTTTGGCTATAATATTATTATATTTTTATATTTCGAACCTATGAGGTGTCATCAACTAATTCCTATGACCTACTTATGAAATATCAACTTAATTAGGTTACTTTCGTGGATTACCTAAATTGACTAATTAGAATCCAACTGTAAAAGTATAAGTCTCACAACAATCATCACCAAAGTGTCAATTTCATTAGAGGCTTCTCTATTTGAATATTCTTAAAAAATGCTTTCAACTTTGCATGGAACTTTTGCAACATGGCGCTTTGTGTTGCCATATAGTTATGAATCATGTTCTCCATTTAATACTCAAATGATACCTTCAGCACCTTACCATAGGATATCTTGCAATCAATACAAAATTTAATCAAAACCTTAATGAAATAATGAAGCAACACCATACTATGCTGTTATACCTCTTTATCATATGCGACACATGTACAAACCTTTATTCTTAATCACCAAGATGTAAATATCCCAACACAACCCTAATCTTTCCATTAAAACCAAACCCTAACATCAGCACACTAGAAATTCTACAAAAATTGTGAGAATTGCAACTTGTCAGCAATCTTCCATCATCGAATAGGCACTTTGATACCAAACTATGACATGCCACAATCCCAAGAATAGGTTAAAGGCATGGCCATTGTTTGCATAACAAACAAAAGATAAGACCATTTTTGTACTTTTATGGTTTATGTAAATAGAAAAACTATTTTTTTTAATGTAGTTTTTATTTATATAAGAGATCTTTTTGTAGTTTGTATTTACAAGAGTAGATAAAATATCAAGATATGGATGGTTATTGAATCAAATATGATGCAATTTGATTCAATAAACAAATTGAATTTTAATTAAAATCGTAAGATTGATATGACTCTTGATTTTATAGAATTAATCAATGTTATTCACTATAAATATTGCAAGAAATTGAGAAGGACACTTGTTCATCACAATAGATTAATGTTTATTAATAACAATAGATTAATAAATATATGAGAAATTCATCTTATACAATATTTATAGAGAAGGCCATGGCTATTGCAGCCTAGTGGCATCATCATGCGTCTTCCATCAAGATAGATGAAGGTCTAAATATCCCATCCTCCACAGTTAGTTATATATATATATATATTCATAGAAAAGAAGTTTTTTTATAGTCTTAATAATAATAATAATAATAATAAAGGTAAATTACACTTTAAGTATATGTGTTTTCACTCTTTTTAACTTTGGATACCTGTGTTTTTATTTTTTACACTTTAAGTATATGTGTTTTATCATTGTATGGTCCATAAATAATTAATTTAATAAAAATAACATTACTAAATATATTTAATTAATACATAAATATAGAAAAAAAAAAGAATAAGAAACCCCTTATCCCATAGCATTTTCTTCTAGATTCACCATTTGATGGCATCCCTTAGTGAGCTACTAAGAAAGAAAAAGAGCAAAAGTTTTGAGACAAGAGATCCAGGTAATCTTTTCAAGGAAGATAAGCCTGGAGCAATCTCCAGATCGATCAGCTCTAATTTTATAAAGGTTAGTTTTTTTGCTCCAATAAAATGATGATTTTTAACCTTTTTTCTATTATATAATGATTCATTATTCATAAAGTTGTTAGCTTTGTAATTTTTTCCGGTATTTTTCCGTTGGCTAAGAAGTTAAATATAGCAACTTTAATAGGTTTGCTATAAAAGATTAGATTCTAATTGATGTCGTGGAGTCAACATGATTCATAAATTATTTTTCATCAACCATCTAAAACCGATGGAGGAGATGAACTCTTAGCCTTGTGTTGTGTCTTCTCCTGATGTTAATAATCAACATGAAGTATTGGTTATATAATGGATTGATTATATATTGTTCCATGCAAATCGATGGTTCCTTTTCTTGTTCTTTCACTTGTTCTATTTTTGAATTTTTGTAATTTTTCTATTTTAATATATAAGTTAATTAAATATATTTAGTAATGCGATTTTTATTAAATTGATTATTTATGGACCAATAAGAAATCAACACATGTCCATTATTTACTATTTACACTCAAAGATAAAACACAGGTACCCAAAATGTAAAAAATAAAAAGAGAGGTATCCAAAGTGAAAAAAAGTGAAAACACAAGTACCTAAAATATAATTTACCCTAATAATAATAATATGACTAATAATGTCCTTAAGTACTAATTACACTAGAAAACCCAAGCTAATGACATAACTGCAATAAAATCTAAATAAAAAATAAATAAAAGAACTGAAATGTTGTAACGTAAAAAAATAAAACATAAAGAAACATAACTACTCTTGGTTAAGGAAGAAAAAAGAAAGAAGACAATGATATAATATAACCATTTTATAATATAACCATTTTGTGATATTATTATGATATCATATTTTTCCTTATAATAGAAGGAAAATGAGAAGACAATAATGGAGATATAAATCTAAAATTTTTTTCTCATTAGGAATGGCACATCTTCTTGTCATAAAGGGTGAAAACCGGTGAGACAAGGATAATAGAGTAAGTGACAAGAAGAAACAACATATTTGTTATTTAACTTTTTCCAATTTAAAAATATCCCTCCTCATGTTGCATTTAATATGATTATCTTGTGGCTCTTATTTAGATTAGAAATGCTTCATTTTCATAAATATAAATTAAACCACAATTATTTTGATTTATAACATTAGGAATAGAACGATTCCAAAATCATTCATGAAATCTCGATTATGGTTTATTACATGCAAATAATTTGTAAGGATGATACTGCATTTAAGTACCTAAATTTAATCGATTTTTCAATTTTGTGAACTTTAAAGTTGTCAATTTCAATACCAACTAAACATTTTGAGGTCAACCATACTACCTATGTTAACTTTATATATACTCAATTGTCATTTTTGATCAATTATAAACTGTCATATGCCCCATTTTAATGACAAGATTCTACTTAGTATGTCCATGCTGTCATCTATGTAGCAAAAATAATAGTAAGAGCCGTGCATTTTTATGTGACATATTGTAGTTTTGGGGGTTGCCATTTTCACTACTTAAATGGCCATATGAACGTCATAAGTGGAATATCATGAAAATAACCTTTCAAAACACACGGTAGTTCATGATCGGTCAAAAAAGCTAATTGGATAGATGGTCGTAAATAGAGCTAATACAAATAGTATTATCCAAATGAGTAATGAAATTGACAATCTCAAAGCTTCAAATATTTGTTTGAAAAATTGGTCATACTGAATGTAAAATTACCTCCAAAATAATTTATTTAAGCAATCATAAGACTAAAACATGAACTTAGAATAGTCTAACTCTAATTCTAGGTCATGTTACATCAATAACGTATGGATTTATATTAACTGTATATTTTACTAGGAGATCTAAAACTGAGAAAATACCTAGCAACTTCTAGTTATCATTAACCACTTCATTTCGCACAAGTCATTGCAAAGGAGTAGCATGAGCTATGAGCATTGCCTAGACTATTGTAGTCCAATTGCCAAGCGTGTAAAATTAAGAGCTGTGGCCTACTTCCAGAAAATAGAGTGTTACGTTGGGAACGATAATCTTCGAAACTAACAATATTTGTTTCATGACATTGATTTACATCCACAATTTTGTTTAGGGAGGGACCAACGTTTGGTTGGTTTTATTGTACAATCTTAATGTGATTTTGATGTTATCTGCCCCCACATCCCGAAACTTGTCACATGTCTCCATTATTTTTCGTGTCCATATTCATCTTGCTGACCCAAACTTTTGGGTTACAATCACCTGCCTAAAAGCAAAAAAGCGCCTTTTCCTAATCCCCTATCATCTCATCAGCGATGTATCTTTTGACTATTATCCACTTGTAATAATTTGTTATTCACAAGATAATTTTGTGATAAATTTGATGAGTACCCAAATCATATAAAATATTAGATAAGTTACTGGATGCCTCTAATAGATTTTTTGAAGTTTAGCTTTTTCAAAACTTGTTCACTTATGTATGAATTAACCGTGTTTATGGACTCAAAATTGCAAGTATAGCTAAGATGGACAAAACTTGGCATTAGCTGACCCAAATCCGACCATTAAAGGTACTCTCTCAAAAATGAATCAGGTTATTTTAGCTTGATATTTAAGTCTCATTTTCATGTCTTACACTTAACTAATAAATAAATACTTCTATTTAAAAAATTTGTAATGCATGGTAAGTTATTTAAGAAATTTCACGTAAAAATAAATGATATTTAGCACAATCAAACGCTTTGTGCATACCTACGTTTTATGTTGATGATAACAATCGAAATCTAATAGGAAAATTATACAGCACCATTAATATATTCGTGAGATAATTCACACCGACTTGGAGAAAAACACTTTACGTGGCTCATTAAAAAATCTCGTGATTAGAAAGATGAGAACTTTTCACCACTTGATAAAGACGACGGCATCCAGCTCTGAGATTCAGATTTCACGAATAACTTTTTTTCATTCGAACTCTGAGATTGAGATTTCACGAATCACCTTTTTCATTCACTTTATTTTCCAATACGTGACCGGTCTGGTCTGGTAGCTCTCGTCCACATTCCCTGTCTTCCCTCAACTCAATCATACAATGCAGCATGTATATATTAATTTAACATGGGTTGGTATCTATTACTTTCCAATACGTGACCGGTCTGGTCTGGTAGCTCTCGTCCACATTCTCCATCTTCCCTCAACTCAATCATACAATGCAGCATGTATATACTAATTTAACATGGGTTGGTATCTATTATTACTTCAAGCTCAATGGGCAGGATCCCACGTATCCCTTTATCATTTAATATAATCATGGTCCACAGAGATTATCCTCATCCTCAATGCTGATATGCCTCGCTATCGTGGAATGCAAAATTCCCAATCAAATAAACCCCATATGTGATAACGCATACAAAGGTGAATAAAAACTATGGAGTAAATACAATTAACTCTGAAGTGAGTCGGATAAATTCTCTATGATTACGTGGCCATTTTAAATGAGTTTGCTTTGTTTATGATCCAAAACCATGAGTAGAACCGATTACACTCACACAGTACGATAATATAAACATGCAATAACTGATTCAATACACATAAAAAACTTAAGATTCACTTTAGCCAAGGGAGCTTAATTGAAATTTGATGCAAAAAAATAGGATTATGTCAATTTTATATCATTATGTCCTTGGATCTATGCCTCATGGATCCATGTAACATTTTTTCCCGGGCAAAATACTCGTAACAATTTTGGGATTGGCGGTGGACGATGACATGGCATTTTGGTGTCCAAGATTTTCAGGACCACTTGACTTGGACAAGTCCTGGCCACTTATTCTCATTGACACTAACATTATTCGGTGTATACAACTGCCCATTGATTGTGAACATCCCATTCCATAAGTTTACTCGCTCATTTCCTGATCCATTTGTTATAAGATAATAGACAAGTCGGATTAGTCAAAGGAAGAGTGCTCAGCGCTTAGTTTAGGCACTAAGCGGAACCAAATTGGTAAGCATATTTTCAATTTGTTGTTTCCTACGCGAATATTATGCCATGTGCCTTTGCTAATTGATGCGGTAGCCATTTTAGTTTTATGACATCAAAAATCTGATTTACCCTCTAGGAATAATGGAATTAATGACTAGTTCCATCGTTTGTTGTTTCCAAAATGTCATTATAGAATGTAAACTCACTTAACATGATCCTATTGTTATGAAATTAGTTAACCACCTGTCTTCCTACCAGTAAATGATCATTTAATCCAACCAGAAAACCAGGATTAAGTCAGGAAGAAGAAAACAAAAGAAAATGTGTAAATGATCTCTAATACCGTGTTATAACTAGTACCACAACCATTGGATCTAAAGTAGACAGTTTAATTAGATGGGGGATGATTGATGATGCAAGATTCAAACTTAAAACTTTCCACTTCGATTCTGTGTTACGACTAGTATCATAACCCTTTGATCTAACAGCTTAAACTTATAAATACAATATAGACTATTATATTTATTATATATTAGTTGCTAGTGTTAAAAGAAAGCTGAAACATAGGTAAATTCTAGACTCTGCTACGAAGAAATTTTTGTCCTATCAGGTTTTCTAGTATATGGTCCAGTAGATCTTTGTCTTTACAATTTTTTGTAGTCCTAGTGAAAACATTTTTCCAATTTACTGTGTTTTGAAGCTGTATGTTTATTTGCTTTGGCTATTTTATTTGGTGTTAGAATCCTGTTTGCTGCCTAAGATGTTCATGCGAGCCACTTGGCTGATGAAATTTGGTTGTTCTGTATCTGTTTCTCTCCTGTGTGCATGACGGAAATCTGTTTCTTTCAATCAAATTGTAGCAAGGAGGCTTGATTGTGGAGAATAGCTAAATGATCAAAAATTGAAGTACTTTTGCTTGGATGATCCGTAACATAGAGGGGTTTGGACTTGTATTTAAAGATCTTCTTTTCCTAGATTGACATCGCCATGGCTGCTCCTGTCAAGAGCAACAGTAGGCTCTCCATTGCCATGGAGAGGACTGGCCAGTGGTAAGAATCACCCTGAAAACAGATTCTTGTACTGTGATTGTAACATCATATATGGTTTCTTATTATGTTGACGCTTCTCTGCAGGGTCTTCTCACAAGATATCCCTAGCGATGTCATAGTGGATGTTGGTGAAGCGAATTTCTCTCTTCATAAGGTACGGGTCTTTCATTTCTCTTTCCATTGCTTTTGCAAAGTTAAATATAGATCCATGAAAGGAAGAGTGACATTACAAGTGCAATGGCAGTTTATGCTAGTCGCCAAGAGCAACTACATAAGGAAATTGATATTGGATTCCAAGGATGCAGACTTGACGAGAATCGATTTGTGTGATATTCCTGGAGGTCCTGAAATATTCGAGAAAGCAGCAAAATTTTGCTATGGTGTCAATTTTGAGATCACAGTTCAAAACGTAGCTGCTCTCCGGTGCGCTGCGGAATATCTTCAAATGACAGATCAGTACTGCGACAACAATCTTGCTTGCCGAACCGATGATTTTCTAGCACAAGTAGCCTTAACTAGCCTCTCCGGTGCTATCGTTGTTCTAAAATCTTGTGAGGATCTTCTTCCAATGGCAGAGGATTTGAAAATTGTCCAGAATTGCGTCGATGTAGCAAGTTTGAAGGTAAGAACCATGTTGCTTGCCCCTAGTTCCCGTTTTGTAATTTATAGGATCTTAAAATACTGATACACAACGCACTACAGGCATGTAATGAAGCAAATTTTCCTAGTCGATCCCCGACGAATTGGTGGACTGAGGAGCTATCGATATTAGACGTGACATTCTTTGGCAAGATAATTACTGCCATGAAACAAAGAGGAGCAAGATCCTTGACTTTAGCCAGTGCTATCATTACATACACCGAGAGAGCACTTCGAGATCTAGTAAGAGACCACACAGGAAATGGATTGAAGTCATCTGGGTACGATGATTCAGATATCAGAACCCAGCAGCGTGACCTCCTAGAATCGATTGTGGCTCTCTTGCCGGCAGAAAAGGCTGCTTTTCCAATTAACTTCCTCTGCTGCCTCCTGCGGTCCGCCATCTTTCTTAGAGCATCCATGAGTTGCAAGAATGAGCTCGAGAAACGTATTTCGGTGATTCTAGAGCACGTAACCGTCGACGATCTTTTGGTTTTGTCGTTCACTTATGATGGTGAGAGGCTCTTTGATCTGGAAAGTGTTAGGAGGATCATATCAGGGTTTGTAGAGAAGGAGAAGAACATGGCTGTATTTAGTGTTGGCGATTTTAGGGAAGTTTGCTCCACTGCTACGCAGAGAGTAGCCAAAACCGTGGATGCATATCTCGGAGAAATCGCAACGTATAGTGATCTAATTATTGCAAAGTTCAATGGTATTGCAATTACTATTCCGAAAGGAGCTCGGAAGGTTGATGATGATCTATACAGAGCCATTGACATTTACTTGAAGGTATAGCAAAATTTATAGATTTGTCTTTACCAATTAGTCTTTATAATATCTACATGTACAATTATTTGCTCTAAATTTAACTATTACCTCATGCTGGAGAGATTAACTTGCCAACTTGTGATATTACAGGCTCATCCTAACCTGGACGAGATCGAGCGTGAAAAGGTTTGCAGCGTGATGGATCCTCTGAAACTCTCTTACGAAGCACGGTTGCACGCTTCTCAAAACAAGCGGTTGCCTGTCCAGATAGTCCTACATGCTTTGTACTATGATCAGCTGAAGTTGAGGAGTGGGGCGGATGATCAGAACATGGCGGATGCTGTCACAACAAGGAACCAGCTGCAGGCTGATGCATCCTTAATCAAGGAAAACGAGGAATTGCGATCGGAGCTTATGAGGATGAAAATGTATGTCTCCGACATGCAGAAGAACCAAGGGACTTCTTCTGCGAAAGGGGGTTCAAGGAGGCCGACCTTCTTCTCCTCCATGACGAAAACACTCGGCAAGCTAAATCCCTTCCGCCACGGATCTAAGGACACTTCAAACATCGAGGACGTCGTCGATATTACCAAGCCTAGGAGGAGGAGGTTCTCTGTCTCCTAAGAGTCAAAAAGGGAACCTTCTACTTGTTATAGTAATGTTTTTTGTTTCTATACATTTTCTAGTGCTTCTTTTCTGTGGGTGTGATAAGATTTCCCTCCTGTAATGTTTTCACCAGTCATAGCCGTTAGACAGAAGCGTGATTAAATAAGCAAAATATGTTTGCCTTATGACAGCTATTGACTTTCAGTACTCTAGAGGTGTAATAGTTTCTAAACATTGCATCATCCATTGTTCCATATCATGTGAGCAAATAAGAATTTGACACGTGATTCGTTGTGTTCATAAAGATTATCATGAGTTTTTGTGAATCACATTCATATAGTGTTTAGAAAGCTTCTTCGCCACTATTTACATGGTAGTCTAACTTTGGGGAGAGCCAGTTTGGGATTCTAAGAATCTCATTTAACATAGTTGCCCCCTGGGTTTTAGATTTAGAAAATGTCACTCTTTACAGACGCGGCAAGGAGAAAGAGATTTTTAAACATGAAGTGCTCTTGTTCTTAGAAATTCCAGGGCTTGGTGGTGGAATATATGGCTTCCTTTCGCTAATGCGGAATGATTGGACCAAATTCCTTTCTTTATGGGTCGTGTAGCCCCAAGCATTTACTAACCCCTTTTTCTTGGATCGATAGTTTTTCTTACTATAAATTCAAAAACCTATGTTAGTATTATTTTAATTAAATTAGATAACTTTAATTCAATTTCGATATTAACCCCTAATTCAATTAAAGGACCTATAAGAATCTCAATTCATTAAAACTTCATTTGGTTCATCTATTTTCCATTTTATTGTTATTTACTTAAATATTTATATTTAGCAAGAATAAGATACTAAAAAAATAAAAATATATTTTTAAAAATTATCAATTGAAAAAATCATTTTTAATTCCTAAAATATATTTTTTCAAAAATTTTTTCCTAATAGTATATGAATTTTCATTTCCTAATTCTAATACTCTAATTACCATCTTCATCGTAATTATGAAATAGAAATAAATAAAGTATAAATAAAATAGTTTTTCAAATACCAAATTTCAAATAAATACAAATCAAATACAAACAAAAAAAAATCCAAATTAGCCATAAATACCAACCAAGATAGTCAACCATAATGAAAAGTGTTTATGTAATAAGAACTAGACTTACGAATAGATCAGTTTCAAACTGTGAACCGATATGAAACCAACCCACCTATGGTGGGCCTAAACATGCCAAATACCTATCAGTTCATACGGGTTTAGGCTACTCAAACCCCTAACTTGTCTAAACCGATAGATCTGAATTAGATTATTTTTTCTCGAATTAATATATATTTATTCATACTATATATATTATGTATGTTATTACATATATTATATTAACATATATATTTATACATATTATTATGTATTATACTTATTATATATATTCTACATATTGAAGTGTTATTTATATAATATATATATAATATACGTTAATATATGTAATATGATGGCAAAAAAAGAAAAAAAACATATATAATATATGCATTTTTACATATATATTGTTGATCATATGGAAAACTAACCAAGAAGTAAGGTCAAGTTATGTGGGCTTTACCTCATACTCCTTGATACCTATAAAAAGCTCCTTATGGATGAGGCTATGGGGCCCTCTAATACTCAAGTTAGTAAAGAGAACTAAGAAAGAAGAAGACGAGCCACTGGAGACTAAGTGGGCCATGCTCGCTAGATGTATGAGTGCTACTTTTGTTTTGTAGTGAAAAAAGGGATGAGGTTTGAGAGAAATAAATCAAGAAAAGGACTTGGAGGAGCCAGATGTCATCTACCCTTACTTGCTAGTGCTTGGCACCTTTTATGCAATTTACCTAGACACGTGGCAATTAGGGGTTCATTCGTACTAATCGCTATCAGACAACACATTCTATGGTAGGTGATAGAGCTTTACTACAAACAATATGTCGTAGCTAACTAAACCACTAATTTTGCAATCTAGTGATCTAGCAAAGACAATGGTATCCTACATATCAACCGTATTATGAATGTTAGATGCTCATTAATGAGTTGTAGTATGTTGTAGCTGCTAAAGATAAAAACTAGGTCGAAGTGCTCATCGAAGGCCAGCTAATGCTCAATGGAAGGAGTTAAACTTTAGGCTTACCCTTAATAGTTTGTAGATATCTGCTCTTGGTTGGGGACTGATCTGTCTAGTCATTCATCATGTAGATCGCCAAGCACATTGCGACGTAGGGGCATTGGCTCACCCTAACTTGGCATTCTTCATTAGTATGGGCTTACAAACTAAAGGGGGAGTTATGGTGCAACGTACAGAGTTGTTGGCTACTCAGGTGCTCACTGGCATAGGCCTTATGATGGGCTTTAATCATTGGGCTTTGGCCCGAACGAGAATTGAGTATCAACATGTGTATGTGTGTGTGTGCATGCGTGTATGTGTTTTACATATGTATATATTGTGTAAACCAATAAACTAGAAACGAAAAAAAAATTAGTAGAGATTCAATTCATAAGCCAAAAAACCAGCCTATGAACAAATGAACCTCATGAATAAACCTAGATATAACCTTAGGCAAGTCGATCGCAATTTAAGGAACTTTTAAACTATGTCCCAGTGGTTCCAAACAATTCAAACCTAAGCCTAGGTCTACTACGAACCACTTGTGAGTTGTCACACAAGCAATTTTGTGTAATTTAGCCTCTTTTATCTCTTGATGACATATTGCTTTAATATACGTTTCACCATCACTTATCTAATTCTAATTCTCAATTGACAATTATTACTAGACCCAATATATAGAAATTGAACAACCCACCACAGTTATGGATTTAAAAGTCATTCTAATTCTAAATAAGTGGTTGTAGATGTCTATTCTTCAATGCAGGAAAGCAATAAACATATTTTTAACTCATTACTTTCTCTCTATGCTTCAAATCATATCTAATAACTGCCTTACTTATAAAAATTTTAGAACTATGTTTAGCAACACCTAATGATGAGATTCTACATAAAGTACCTACAAATGACGTTTCATTTCCAACATTATTAACTCATCATTAAGACTATGTCATAAGCTAATCACAAGTTGAAAACTGAGAAGCTAATGATATAAATTACCTCAATCTTCCATACATATACTCTAGAATGATGATAAAATCAGGGCAAAAATACACTTTTAGTTTTCAATAGTTAATTAGATTTCTATTTGAATACTTAAACCCTTTCTTTTAGTTTGAGTCCTTAAAATCTAACAAGACTCAAAAAGTTTGACTTTTTTAACATCATTAAGTTCTTCATTAGCCAATGACATAGAGTAATACCTAATTAGTTAACATAAATAAATTAAAATAATAAAAAAAAAAAACTAAAGGAAAATTGTTTGGGGAAAAAATAGATTTAGCCACCATTGAGGCCAAAGGGAAGTTGAAGCAACCTTAAACCCGCTAGTAGATCACGACAACACTTAAAGTAGGTTATTCAACCTATCAACGCTGTTAAGTAACCATCTATCACCACTATCAAAAGAACAAAAGAAAAAGAAAAGGTTAAAACCTAATCAGGTCACATGTCCCAATTACCACTCGATTAACTTGTAACCTTTTTTCCCTTTTAATTTTTAGAATTAGAGGTAATAGGTGCAACATGCCACTAACCTATGTGGATTACAACCCACCTATCACTTTATGACCGTTATAACTACCCTAAGGTTAATGATAAGTTCCTAATAACACACATTTTACTTGGTATTTTTTTATGATTTTTCTTAATATTTAAGTTTATTTTTTTAGATAATAATACTTAATTAAGAAAAAATAATTTTTATAGGTTTTAAAATGATCTACACAAAAAAAAAGAGAGAAACAAATTTCACTTGAATCGAAACTAAAATAAGTAAATTATGAAAGTTTAAGTATCGACACTACCAAATATTTGGAGCTTATTTTCTACTGTCACAACCTAATACATTACCAAAAGACATAATTGTGTCTCCTATCGTGTCTTTTCTAACTAACTTACTTTTTTTATTTACTTTCTATATAAGGCCTTGTTAAAGTTTGTTTCTAAAGAGAAATTTTTTTTTAACGTGACTTTTAGAGAGCTTTTCAAGAGAAAACAATCAAAGAGCAAAGGACCATCAAGATATCAAGATTCAGCCTTTTTTGTAGATTCTATAATTCTTGTTTCTAATTCTTTCTACTCCTTGTTTCTAGAATATTATTTTAAGATGTATAGAGAGTAAATATTTGGTATCTAAGTCTTGTAGAACCTAGATCTACTCACATAACATAATTATTATTTGATTAATTTAACTCTTTAGTCTTTTCTTAGTTCAGCAATGTTTGCTTCATGATTTAGATTATTATTTCCACAAGTAGTAATCTAAAATTTGATATCTTATAAGAGAATTAAGAAATTTCTTATAAGATTAGATCTAGGCATAGTTGATGAAGATTATTGTATTTGCAAGATTCTTCTAGAAGTTTAAATTAAAGCGTAGAGAATTCGTTGTTTAATAATGTAATCTTAGACCATGCTATTGAGAAGAGATTTTAGTAAGTGATTTTAGGGTTATGGTTTGAGAAAGTGATTAAATTTAATAAAAAATTCTCTCACTCAATAAAGATTAAAGAATAAATTAGATTATTTTTAGGAAAATCACATATTAGGTCTAGATCTAGATACAGTTTTTAAATCTTGAATTAGTTTATTCTTTTATTGCTTTCTTGCTAAGTTCTTGAATAATTCTTGATTAGTTATTAATTTATTGATTGTTGCAATTACATTAAATCTTTTAAATTTTCAAACTCGAATCCGTAGTTTAGATAGTAAAGATCTAATGAGTATTAGTAATCATACTAGTCCCTATGGGATCGACATTCAAATTTATATCCACTATATTATAAACTAATAGATGTACTTACCTATATCAAATTTTTGGCATTGTTGTCAAGGACTTCTAATATTAAGAAAACTAGTAGATTTATTAATCTAACCATTCTTTTCTTATCTTTCTTGATTTATTTTCTTTTTCTTGAATTTTTTTTATTTTCTTCATGCGATCTTGACTAAATTCTCTATTTTCTTTGGTGCAGTGCATGATAAGAAGCCAGTCAAAAGATTTGATCGAAATCAATCTTGAAATTGAGAGGAAGACTTTGTGAAACTTACTTAATTTTACATTCTCATTTGTCTTTTCTTAGCATTTGCATATTTTATTTTATTGTTTGTGAATTGGGGTTGAGGATATTTAAATTTAATGATTTGAATTAACTTGGCTATTAAGTTTAATATAGAGACTGTTGGTAAAATCAAGGAAATAGTTATTAGAATTCTTCTTGTAACAATTATGTAAAACCGTACCCATAGATTATGGGGATATGTGTCAATATTGTGGGTATCATTACTGCTCTTATCAATGTTTTAATCCCAATACCTAATATGTACATTATTCCAATTTCTAGGAAAAGCAACTAAGAAAGAGATCTCTAGACTATTTTTTATAGATTACCTGGAAAAATATGAAACTAAAGACCCTTGAACTTTTAGCAACCCAATCTGTACCCAAGCTGCTTTGCCACATCAACCTAATAAATAAGTATATGAGTAGCCGCAAGGAAAAACCATGGCAAAGTTAGCTAATGTACATTGGGAGAAGTATGGTACCTCTGACCTTAATAGCTTTGACCTTTTACCACCTTCAAATACCTTATTATACCACTCTAGGTCTTCAAAGAATGAGTCTTTTAACTCCCTTTCAAAGAGTAGTCATTCAGGACACATAGAAGAGTTCTTAAGTAATAGATAGAGTAAGTTGCTGGTTGAAGGAGAAGAGGTGTTGGAAAATCTAAAGAATCCCATCAGCCATGAATGTGAAGCAAAGTGTTTTGAGAATGGAGAGGAGTTAGGGGAGAACACTGATGTGACCCTTAACTCCTAAAATCTAGAAGTGCTTTGTAACATGAGTAAAGAGTGTGAGAATCCCTTAACCTCAGTTAATGACATTAAAGAGATTAACAAACAAGTTAACGTAATTGATATAGAGCCCTCTTTATTTTCTTATTATGAATCTTTTGTAAGAGAAGTGGTGCTTGAGATGGAATACTTGGAGCTTCTAGGATATGTTGTCAAGATTGAGAAGACAACTATTTTTAAATCTTCTCCTATTGCTAAACCCACTATAAGTGATTTTAGGGGAACGGAGTCACACTTGAGTATATATCTATTGAAAAAAGAGTCCCCCACATCTTTAACTTTATGGGAATGGAATATATTCCTGTGGGACCTTAGTGAAGGTAATTCAAAATTGACATGTGCAACACAATAGGTTTTTCCTTTCAGTTTAATTTTCACATAAGATTTCTTTGATTCATTTGCTAGTTTAGCACGTAAGTTTCTTGTATTTACATTTAAATTCATGCATTTAGGCTAAGCATACATAAATTAAAATAAAAAAAATAAAGTTATAAAAATAAAAAAAAAAAGTAAAATAGCCTACCATATAGTCTAGAGACATAATCATATCAATTGCAGGTAACCTTCATTCATACATCATAGAGGAGTGCATGGTTGCAAGTTATAGTTGCATGTTGGACTATGTTGTTCCTAGGAAGGTTCCTTAGGCACTTTATAGTAAGGTACATGACCACGAGATACGGTCATGTCGTAACCGCTATATAAGTGTCTACCTAACAAGTTTTTTCTTCCTTCTCTTCTCCTCACTTCTTCTTCTACACAAATGTATACACGACTTATTCCTCTCGTTTGCTCTTTCGCTCTTGCCCAACACATACAAAAGAATAGACTCACAACCTTCTTTGATTCACAATCCATCACTTACACCGATTCAAGCTCCCCTAAGTGCACTTTACTTTGAGTACTCTAGTAAGTTCTTGTTATATCTTGTTTTTCTTGAATTTTTCATGGAAGAACCCATCTGGATTTCATTTTCATTTTTTTTTTTGTCTTTTGCATTATTCTATTTAGTGAGTGTGGTTTACAATGAATGTTGTTAGTTTTAGTATTACAGTAGTAAAGTACATGATGAACACGACTGTGTTCTTAAATTGGTGTTAATCTTTGGGTTTGAAAGATACAATTTATGACACAATTGTATCACTTATAAGTACATTACTAAAGGCATGGGATTCTCGAATATTTGAGTTAAAGTGCTGAATTTCATTACTTTATATGCCTTGTTCTTCATTTTAACACTTAGGGCTTTAATGTTTAATCAATATACAAGTGCTATTGATTCATGTTATTAATGAATTAGGAGTTTAAGCATTCTTGAAATCTCTTTTGTAAAAATAGTGTATGAAGGATTCCTCAAGAACACAACTACATTTTGCATACATACCAAGTGTTTGATAAAAGTTTTAAATGAGTTATAGTGTCATTTCTTCCACGCTTGATTATGGTTTTGGTATAGTTTTTTGTTTTAAATGTAGAGAAACCTTGATCAACAAAATAGTTATTTGAATTTTCTCTCCTTTTGAATAGGACCATGGCACTACAAATTAAGTTTCAAGTTGGGAGGAAGGTTAAGAAGAAGGTGAGGAAGATGAAGACGAAGGAGCAAGGATAAAGAGGATACTAAGGAAGAGGATGAGGATGAAAAATACAAAGAAAATAAGGATGATTTCATGAATTATGCCTCCAATTAGGAAGATTGTAAAGTCAATGCATTAAAACTTTTAAGCTCATGTTAGAAATTGCATTTGATTTGGATTACTTCAAACTTTAGAATTCTTACATTCATGAATTGCATTACTTCAAATTTCAATAGAGTCCTAGTTCTTTTCGTACTTTTATATTCCCTTACTCTTAAGTTTTTGCATTGATTTGCTTTTCATGTATAACTTAATTTGTATATTGAGGACAATATATGTTTTTAAGTGTGGAGAAGGAGATATAGAAACTTTTGCTATTTATGAGACCAATTTTTCACATTTAACCTTAATTTATTTTTTTTATTGACTTGCAATTATTTGGAAATTGATAACTTCTATTGAGTTGAATGCAATTTAAATACTTGATTGTTAATGAGTGAATTACATGATGCTAGAGTTTATAGGTAAAATCTTTATAGAGTAAAATTATAGGTTATTTAGCTTAGGATTATAGTAATATCATTGATTAGGAGTTAGTCATGATTATTTTTTAAGTTTACTTCAATGCATACTTACATCTTAAAAATTTTTAGAGCCCTATAATTCTTAGTAAATAAATAAATGAAAATTTTCTTTTGAGAAACCCTTGAAAACTTGAAATAGTTAAAGGTAAAAAATGATATAAATAAATAAATAATAATAACAAAAAGGAAAAAATTGGTAAGAATTTACCTTAGTCCCTTAAAAGAACAAGGTTAAATTCCATTACCAATGCTAAAGTAAACTAAAAGAATAAGTTAGTATGGATCTACCTTAGTCCCTTAAAAAAAACAATATTCTTTCCTACTACCAATATGAGAGCTAGTTGGTATGGATCGGTTTTGATCTATCAGAAGAGAGATTCTTTCCCTCTACCAATACAATTGTCCTTAAATAATGTGCTCAATTAATAATATAAATTTAGAGAATTTGAAGTCTTCCCAACAAAAGCATGTATTAAGTAAATGATCAGAGGATGAGTAGATGTAGTATGCTTTTACTCTGAATTATGGCATTTAGCAAGATTTAAGAAATGGTTGTCTATATTTTAGCTAAGTAAGTTTAAAATTTTTATGACTTTTTCCTGATTAGAAAGATGTTAAATATAATTTTAAGTGCGGGAATCTTTTATTAAATGATCTAGGTAAACCTTAATTTACGTAAATTAGCTTATGAACTCTAGTAATTTATGTTTCTTAGACATAAGGTAAAACGATTGAATGTAAGTGTCAGAAATTATTTAAAGAAAATTGATGGGATTTACAAGCTGAATCTTTTCAAGTTAACTGTAAATTGTAGTCGATTTCTTAAGTAGTGATGGTTTTTAACTTAAGAATTCTTTTCCTGATTTTTTTATTTATTCGCTTGAGGACAAGCAAATTCTTAAGTGTAGGAAAGTTTGATAAGTTCCTAATTACACACATTTTACATAGTGATTGTTTAATTTTTTTCCTTAATATTTAAGATAATAATACTTAATTGAGTAAAAGTTTATTATCTAGATTTTGAAACAATCTACGAAAGGAACAAGAAGATAGAAACAAATTTCGCTCAAATTGAAACTAAAATGAGCAAGTTATGAAGATTGATACAACTGAACATTTAGAGCTTATTTTCAACTATCACAGCCTAATACATGACTAAAAGACACAATCGTGTTGTCGGTTATGTTTTTTTTTACCAACTTATTTTTTTTTATTCACTTTCTATATAAGGCCTTATTATGGTTTATTTTGAAGAGAGAATTTTTTTTTTTTTTTTTTAGCATGACTTTTGAAGAGCTTTTCAAGAGAAGAACAATCAAGGAGTGAAAGACCATCAAGATTTCAAGATTCAACCTTTTTTATGGATTCTATGATTTTTATTTCTAATTCTTTCTACCCTTTGTTTCTAGAATATTATTTTAGGAAGTATAAAGAATAAAGCTTTGGTATCTAGGTCTTGTAGAACCTAAATCTACTCATGTGACATGATTATTATTTAATTAATTTAATTCTTTAGTCTTTTCTTAGTTTAACTATGTTTGCTTTATGATTTAAGTTATTATTTTTATGGGTAGTAATCTAGAATTTGATATCTTATAAGAGAATCAAAAGATTTTTTATAAAATTAGATTTAAGCATAGTTAATGAGGGTTGTTGCCAGATTCAAGATAATTTACAAGATTCTTCTGAAATTTTAAATTAAAGTGTAGAAAATTTATTATTCAATAATTCAATCTTAGATCATATTATTAAGAAGATATTCTAATCACTGATTTTAAGGTTAGGGTTAACTAACTTAAGAAAGTGATTAACTTTAGTAAAGAATTCTCTTAGTCAAGAAAGATTAAAGAATAAATTAGATTATTTTTAGGAAAATCACATGTCAGGTCTAAGAGAAATAAAGATCTAGATACGGTTTTTGAATCTTAAATCAGTTTATTCTTTTATTGCTTTCTTGTTAAGTTCTAGAATAATTCTTAATTGGTTGTTAATTTAATGATTACTACAATTAGATTAGATCTTTTAAATTTTTAAACTTGGATTTGTAGGTTAGATAATAAAAATCCAGTAAGTATTAGTAATTGTCCTAATCCCTATGAAATTGACATTAAAACTCATATATGTTATATTATAAATTGATAAATATAGCTGTCTATATAATTTAGGATAGATAATAACCACTTAGCAAAGGTTATGTGATTCTTCCTAGGTGGTCACCTACCACCCATTAGTCTTGGAGGTGGTTGAATTTTTTTTTTTTATATTTTTGTGACTTTTTTCATATTTCTTATTTGCTATCTTTTTTTTCATATTTTATTATAATATTTAGTTAGATACAATCACATACATAAGTCAAAACATCTAACATATCATATAGTAATGGAAAAATAAACAATGTTACAAAATTCTTAATTTGTTAATATTTACAAATATTGAGAACTCAAATGGAAACAAAAAATTTCGGGTAAAATAGAAAGTTAGTTAAAGTTTAAGGATTAGAATTATATTTGATATGCCTATCAATCACTAGGACATTAAATATACAATGAATTTCTTTGAATGGATTAATTTTTCAAATTAAAAAATTAAGGTTTTAGATGGGTTTAAGCATAAAACGCGTAACTCCTTATAGATAGGACTCATTGAAAGAAGATGCAGAAACCTAATCCTACTTGATATGACTTACAAATGAGGTTAAGGCATACTCGCCACAATGTCATTAAGATTGCAACAGTAAGGTTTTGAGAGTAAGGCTATAATGTTAGTGTTTTTGCCAATGAGCATCTTCACAATATATAGCAAATATAAGATAAAACATTATTAAGTGCAAATTAGGAAATGAAAACAAGTCTAAGACATAAACAAAATGATACCTAAATGGATATGTATGAGTGCCGATCAAATGTGAACGTAATGCTGACATTAAGTAGATTTAATTCAACTAGCTGGCTAGATGGAATAGGAAGCCAATTAAATGGAGAGCCTTAAAGCTTAGTCAATCAAATAAGTGACAAGAACCTAATCAAATAGCAATGGCCTAGAATGATTTTATGTACATTTAGCCATTAATTTGGTAAGATGGAGCAAAGAATTGGTTGGATGGTTTTTATAGTGTCAAATTCTACAAAAAAAAAAAAATAGCTAATGGCCTATATCTAAGGACTAAACTTCTTCATTATCATCTAATACTTCAACTATCATTAAAACATAATTATTACATGATATTTAATATATTCAAAAGAATATCATAAATGAGCTTATCCTTGGTCAGTTAGTTGATCAAAATACTCTTTGTGAGATTTTGAAGTCCTCTAACCCTTACTCTTGTGATTACTAACTAGACCTATAACTTGGTTCTCATCATCTACCTAAGGTTGCCAATGGTTTCCCCTTAAACTAGATGTCTCTTATAGGTACTCTTCATCCTCCAAAAAGTACAAAGATAAGTTTGTGATATTAAATGTTGCTAGAACACCATAATCTTGTGGATGCTCTTATCTATATGAATCGTCATTGATTTTCTAGAGTATCTTAAATTGACCATTAATTCTAGGTGAAAGTTTCTATGATCTTTGGCTCAAGAACCTATCCTTGGTAGATCCAAACTAGGTCACCTAGCTTGAAGTTCATGTCTTCCTTCATTTGTTCCCTTGTTCTTGTTGTTACTTGGCTATAACCTTAGCATTATGTTTTACAACTCTTTAGTATAGTGACTTGTCTTTATTAACATTTGAAAAATACAAAAACTACACGATTTTATAAAAGTTAATTTTAGAGTAACTAAAAATCAGTAAATGTACTAAGTCATGCAAAAGTGTATTAGTGAGTCATGATCATATTCCACAAGGATTGGTGTGTTAGCTTCTAACTATGATAAAACTATGTATATTTAGGCAACTTTGCAAAAGATTTGATTTTTAAATTTCTAAAAGACTTAAAATTAATTTTAGCTAATTAGGGGGAATTGTCAACATTTGAATAGATTACAAGAAAGAACCAACTGATTAGAATTAATGTTGTCAAACTTAGGTTAAAAGATTGATCTAAGAATGAAAAGTGGTTAAGAGTCAAGAGGATCAATTATGATCAAATCAAGTTCAAACCAGAATCAATAAAATTATTATAACATAATTCGTATTCATTTATAAAATAAGAAAAATTACCTACATTTTTTATATTTGAAAGTTGAGAGCTTTTTATTGTTTTTTTTTCTACATTTATTTTTTAGCAAATTGATATATTTTCCACAAAATAAAGAAATAATATATTTTAACCCACAAAAACCCAATAAGTTCTTATAGGAACCAATTTAGACTGATTGAATTAATTGGATCAAACCAAAGTTACTGTTAATGATGATCAAATGGGTAACTTGAACCAATTTTATAGAAGAATCAGGTCAAATTGAGTTAGATTGAATAAGTAAATTTAAGTACGACAACATTAATTAAAATATTAATTAGCATTACAAAGATGCTATTGATCCATATTATGTTTGCATATACTAAATCATTAATTGGTTTAGGATCTCGAGCAACAGATAAGAATCCCTTTTCCTAAAGTAAGTAATCATCCAAGATTAATTTATTAAGCTTTTCAACTTCTAGTAAAGTTCATTAATCGAGTAACCTTTTTAGTTTCTAATCCCTAATCAAATAAAAGCTCATATCCCTAAATCTATCCCTAGTACAAGTAATTCATTCACGGAAATGACTAGAAGCAGTCTTCCCAATGACAATTCTAAAATAACATGTGTTCTAAATCATCTAAATTGAAGGAAAAATTCAAGGAAAAATATAAAAGAAAACTACACAAATTGAGCTACTTTTGAGAACATGGGTCTGGAGTAAAGATAAGAGCAAACCACCACCACCACCACTACCCTATAGTAGGGTTAGTGGCTAGTTGGGCTAACAAAGTGATGGTTGAAGTTGATCACTTTTTCAATAATTTAAATTTCTACCCGATTTTCCTTAATTTTGTAAAAACATTAATTTAACTCCAAAAGTTATGAGAAAAATTATTCTAAAATATTTTTACATGTACTATTTGAGAAAAATACTAGTTTATCAAATTTTTAAGCAGATATATGAGCTCCTTAAGAAATTGCTTAAAATCGAGCTATTTTCGAAATTATTTTAACCAAAATTTTTTTGGAACATCCTTATATTGTATGTAAGAATGCTATGATGAGTTTTTAGATAAAAACATTTTCCATGATTTTTATGTATTTTTAAACATCTAAATTAAGAGAAAATTGCTATTTTTGGGAGATTTTATGTAATTAGTTTTGACAAAAACAATTTGTATTTGTTTTGGAGTTCATTTGAGTTATATTCTACTAAGATAAGTGATTTGGAGTTGAGTGGATTGAATTAGAGTTAAAATATGCACAAGTTATCACTTATGAGCTTAATGCATTAAAATGAAAATATGAGAATTTAGAAGCTTTAGTAGTATAGTGATAATTAGTATGATAAACTAACTATATGATCATGAATGAACATGTTTATAACTAGAAATATCATGTTGGAATGAGTCACTTAGAATGAACTTATAAGTTGAATATGTTCATAAGGTTCTTTAAAGGGTTAGTCCGATAAAAGAAGGATTTAATCATAGATTTAATGACTTGATTGGAAGGTTAGCTAGTATAAATACCTTAACTAATATGAAATCAGAAAGTTGATAAGAAAGTTCCTAGTTTGTAAGGTTGTTTTCAAATACTTCATCAAAGAGTTCTAAAATAAAAATTACATAAAGACTGTTGTTTAGAATCTTGTTCAAAGACTTCAAAAATAAGTTCAAACTTAACCAAAGACTTAATAAATATACCTAAATTAAATAAAAATTACACATGAAACATTAAGAAGAATTCATATACTTTTTATTTAGCAAAAATTGAAATATTCATGTTGATTATTTGCAAACTTATGAATGAATTAAGTACAAGAAGCAAAGTTAACTCACATCAACATCAAGTGAGTTGAGATTGGTGCTTCATGACATGTTAGAGTATTATTTCAAAATATTTAGATGATTAAAAATACTTGTTTATAGTTGTAGCTAGACTATATGTATGTATGCTATATGTATGCTTGTAATATTGATTTATGAGTGGGGATGATCTCCGAGTGCTATTTTCTTATTGAATATATCATGTCTAGCATGTCTTGAACTTGGTTGCTAACCTTAAAAATTGGACTAACTTTAAATTAACTAAATATTTACTGAACATTCATGACAACCCAATAAAGGTGTCAATTAAGATGTCAAACCAAATACCGACACTTTAATGAGGATAGTAGAAATACTCCCTTTTCCACCCTCGGTCAAACTACATGATAGGAGAGGAGGTTCTAGTAAGGCTAGGCATTATGGTCCAAATGTTGTCTGAGGAGAAGAGTATTCTTCATCGCACAAGCATGGATTTGGTCTGATAAAGTCTCATTAAAACTCAATCCAAGTTAGTTTTAAAGGGCTAAGGAGTGAAAATGTGAAAACTAATGAACTAATCATCTTTTTCCTTTCGCTTTTGTTTCCTTTTATGGGAAAACTATGAAGGTCTTCCTAAAAGGCCCTATAGTTTTCCTTTGTTCATTGGTATATCATGTACATGTGATTAAGTTCTCATGAAGAGTTCTATAGTCCTTTTATAACTTATGATGTATATAAAGTTATATAAAAAGGTTCTAAACTATTTATGTAATAAGAAATCATATTTTGCAAAGAGTTACTCCATAGGTACCAAATATTATAGGTAACCACCTGACTACTTCAAAGTTGGTCAAGTTACCATTGCCTTATGTAGACTATACTTACATTATCAATTAAGATGGCTAACTTCTAGTCTAGATTGGTTTACATAGTAAGACTATTACGACTCATCAAGTTTAGGACATAACAGTAGGTGCAGCACGGTTCCCCCCTCCCTTCTTCCCTTACCAAATCGAATCTAAAGCTAACAATTTGGGTTTTTTTTTTTCTAAATTGAACTTAATCATGTAGTTTGATTCATAAATTTTTCAAATCTAAAACAAATAGTTAGGTACAATTTGGTTTGCGGTTCAAACAATTTTCTTTTTTATATAAAATATTATAATTTAAGAATAGGCAATATTTTACGTTTGGTATTGCAGCCAATAACTCATTGATGTTACTATAATTAGAATTAGCATATTGCACATATTACATGTAGAAAATAATAGATAATTAATGTATAAAAAACAAAGTTTCCCATTTCTTGTATAAGGGACTAACAAAACCTTATGCTAAATAAAAATAAAAATAAACAGGAAAATAACAAAAATTAGGATCAAAATATTTTACAAAATAACAAAAAACAAAAAGAAACACCTTCTTTGGCTAACCTCCAATGGAGCACATGCAGAATCAAAAGAAAAGTCTAGTGTTGCAATGCAAACATAAATGAAAGATATCAAATTACTAATGTCCCGTTTGGAAGCTTCCCAAATGTCTTATTTATAAAATGGGCCAACCCTAAACAAAAGATCAAATTTCATGAATTTGTAATTGTAAACTCCATTTCATTTCCATCACATAGTAACCAAATACAACCTTAAAGTCTTTTCTTCCTAAACATCGAATCTTGTTACAATATTGCAAGAAACACCTAACAAAAGTGGAAAGAGGATACGAACAACAGGAATACAACATCTTAGGAAGAATTAGTATAAAGCAATGCCATAATAATACGATTCTTGACAAATGGAAACATACGATATCAAAAAAAAAAAAACAAGATATATAGGGAAAAATAACTATAGTGTAAGAGGTAACAAATTGTTGATAACATTGTACTTACGAAACTATATGGAAAACCCAGGAGGACAGAAGTGAAGAAATATTATGATCACCAACAAGTCAAATAGAAATATTGATGTGGAAAATGAACTGGCATTCATCGACATTGATGAAGATTCTGATGATATAGATAGTAATACAGACATTGGCCCGAGTGAATACTGGTTGCAAGAAGTGGAAAAAGAACAAGGGTCACATGGACAGTACGATTAGAGGCATGGGTTATCAATATATGTGGATGCGATTATGATGTCGAAACCTATACCTTTCTACATGTTAAGTGTAAGGGATGAACGAGTGGCTAATGATAGTATAAGTAGTAATGAATGGAGCTTTAGCAATGAATTGATTGTGGGCATCCAATTCGAGGATAGAAAACATCTACAAACAATTGTGAGGCTACATCATGTTATGAACCACTATGACTTCATCGTAAAGGAGTCCAAACCGACGTTATGGTCTATCAAATGTGTTGATTGGGAAAAGGCCTGCAAGTGGAGACTCAAAGCTTAAAATAAGCAACATACAGGATGCTTTATGATAACCAAGTTTGTGGGTCCATACACGTACCTCAATCCTAGAATTAGCTAGCACCACTTGAAATTTAACTCAAACATGCTATCCTACTTTTTTATTAAGGATGTTCAAGAGTCACCAAGCATTAAGGTAAGACACTTGCAAACGACTATTTGTAAGCAATATAATTATACTATCTACATCAAGAGAATTAAGGAAGTGAAGTGCAAAGCAATTAACCAGGTTTACGATAAATAGGAAGAATCGTATGTAATGTTCCTACATTAATCCCAATACTATGATAAAGTAGAAATGGTGAGACAATGATACTATCAGGTACGCATTCTTCGATAAAGTCTTTTAGGGATTTGAACCGTGCATTGAAGCATGTATACATTGCAGGCTTATAGTTACAATCAACAGAACATTCTTATATAGGAAGTACAAACATAAACTATTGATTACGACTGACATTAATGATTAGAATCACATAATCCCACTTGGTTTCATCTTAGTTAATAAGGAATGTTTCAATAGCTGGAGTTCGTTCATAACATATATGCTTATATATGTTATGAGATATCATATCGATATATGTTTGATTTCAAACAGTCATGCTAGGATCTACTCTGCAATACAAGGCGAGAATGCAGTATGGCCAAGGGGTTGGCCTTGGTGGTGGTGTATTCAACACGTCGCCAGTAACTTCAACACTCGAGCTAAGATTAAAGACTATAAAGAGATGATAAAGAAGGCCACTTACCAATTGTAACCTCAAAAGTTTCGTGCCTACTATGACGAATCCAAGACTATGAGGCCCCATACTAAAGCTTACTTAAGAGGCCTACATCCTAAAATGTGTATGCCAGCGTATGATAACGAAGCTTAGTTTGGTCATGAGATAATCGATATTGTAGAAAGTTATAACAGTGCTTTGCATAATGTTAGGAACTTACCTATCACAACACTACTTAAGAAAACTTTCTACAACTGCAATGACGCCTTCAACAAACATAAGATTAAGTTAGCAGAGCAAATAGGCATCAGCAAAGTGTTGACCAAATTCATAGAGAGAAAGTTTGACAGGTGGCGCAAAGGGGCCAACGGTCATCGGATCGTTATTTTTTACTACAATATGCTGATATTCGAGGTCATAATAATACCCAAATCAATGGCACGTGGGCAAAAAGGAGAGAACAGCCATATGGTCACCCTTAGGACTGCATGGTGTACTTGCAATAAGTGGAAAACATACAAAATTCTATAATCATACACTATAGTTGTTAAGGGAAAAATGAGAATGGGCTATGCTTTACACATTGGGTATTAGCACACGATGCAAAATCAGCTATGTGTATTCACATATTCCTTCATGCCCTATGCCAATAAGTCCAGTTAGTCATATCTTAGAATTCCTATGTGGCATGCAATTACAACATCATACAGGGTTAGGAATCCAAGTAGGCCATAAGAGAAACAATTCTTGAAAGAGATGGACATTTGAGAGGGATCGTTAACTTACACCTTTAAGCTATACTGTGGGAATGGACATAATAGGAGAAGATGTCCACAATGAGGAAAACAACCAACATTGAGAGGATCCGTCGGTAGTTCACTTATTGAATGTGAAAAAACCCATGATAATATTTATTGATTATATATATGGCAATGTATTTAAGAAGTAGTTATTTTCTCTAACTTTTTTTTTTTTACCACATGAGTTTTCTAGTAAATTTATAGACTTTCTTTTCTCTTTCGTACTTGTAGGAGTAGATGGATCTAAGACTGGTAGATAATTCACTACTTCACTTGCAACCATTCCATAGTTCTAAGATAGTATAGGGTAGTCAGGTAAGGAATAGTAAATGGAAAACATACTTGTGAGTTGTTCCATTTCCTATACTAGTTGTAATAATATTTCTTCTTCATTAGTTATAGGAAAACTGCTAGCTTAAGTGCCATAGACGTAAGGTAATATTTAGGCATCAAGATGGTTAGGAGATCTCGATAGATCCACGTATGATCTTGTATCTGGAGCAATCTGGCTTCATTAATGCATACTAGGTTCCTTTCATACAGTTGGATTAACACTTGATTACCGCCCTGATGAAGCAATGGAGGGATAAGACATAAATGTTTCACATTTACATTGGCAAGATGACGATGACACTATAGGATATATCTTTGCTCATAGGTTTATTAGTCGATGGCAATGAAGTTACTGGAGTGACGGCTTCTACTGGGTAAGCTGAGTTATGTCATTACCTATTAGAAATTCACCCACCAAAGAGTGCCTTAAAGGGTGCCAAATTGAAGTTATCATAGTTGAAGGACAATTTCACCAATTTTCCTTTTCATATGGATAAGAAGATAGTGCAGCGCTTCATGAGGGCACATATCATGTAGTTGATTAAGGGTATGTTATTTTCAAATTAGTCTAATAATGTCGTACACCTTATGTTCCTCCCTCTCATATCAGACCTCCCCATAACCAGGAGATACATGTGGGGAGCAGCTTACTTGGCGTAGCTATACCACCAGTCATGCTTGACTTTTAAGATAGATGCAGGAGAGATTAGTGATCCATTAGTGATCTTGCAGGTATAAGCATAGCAGCATTTCCTACATATCACCCCTTTGCGTCATCAGATTACGAGAGCTGTCGATGGTCGAACACTTCTGAGTCAATGGAGGCTGGAGTTTGATGTAATTAAGCTACCCACTCTTGTGGTTGGACAATATAAAGATGCATTTGATCACTAGCATCCGAAGTAGGTGCGTATTTACCAAAACCATTCTCTTTATTCATTAGTAACTGTTACTTTTTTCATCCTCATTGTTGATCATCAATTCAAGTTATTTGGATTTCATATGACCACAATGATGTTGGCAGACTCCCTACCTATTGTTGGTATGGGAGTGATGTATAGCTAATCCGTGTATTGCTTATATGTTTCCACATCGTAGAGATGCACTATCCTAATCGCATAGCTTAACAGTTTAGCAGGATAAAGGAGATCCCAACCTACTCTGGTACGGAATGGGCTCTACATGATATCCACCTAAGGAGTAGGACGGAGATAAAATGGGTGACCCACCATTTAGATTGGATAACACAATGGGAGGATCACCAAAACCAAATAGCTTAGGTGCAACCACCACCTTATGTACATCCTAACCCTATCCTTAGTACTAGCAAGTTACTTGTAGATACATCGGCCAATTTGCAACTTCCTAGATGTATATGGTACGTATAGTTAATTTTTCATTTACACTTTTTTTTTCCAATTTATATACAACTCAAACTTTTTCATTTAGAATGCAAGCGAACTTCATACATAAAACGCCACACGTCATATAAGGACATATTATCTGAGCAGCATTGAGTAAATGACCTCATCCAGAGTATTATTGGGTCTACCAAGGTAACCCAACTCCACCCAGTCCAGATGTTGACGAAGACAACTCCCCACTAGATGAGCCATAGAGAGGTATAGGCTGTGGTATACATGGTCGTCGTCAAGTTAAAGGCTAAGGATGTAGACAACCCTACATGGAGGTTTGCAACAATGCTTCTCCCCCACACTTCTTGCTATTAGTATCTCCTAAACCACCTAAATTTGAGTTCCGTAAGCCATTCTTTAGGGAGAACTATAGGGATTCTATGTATCACACCCTTGTTATCAGAGAGACCTCCACTAGTCAAGTCCGCACCCTCTCCTTCCACTATTGAAGAGGCCAATTAAAGATCCCTAGTACGACTTAGGCAAGATAGTCATGCAGATGCACCCTTTTCTGATCCCCATGCATGAATCGTTCTTAGGTACTTATAGCTAAGGCAGTGGACAAATCAAATAGCTGAATGTGGCCTAAATGGTTAAGCTATAAGATAACGCAGAACTTTAAGATGCTCGGCTACTAGCTCGATGACGACACTGACATTATTAGCTTTGGATATTTCACTTCTGACTTATTTTCTTTATTTTTAAAACACTATTTAGCTATTTGGACAGTTTACTTACATTTAATATAATGGTTTCATTTCTTCATAATTTAAAGTTATTAATAGGTTCAAAGTTAATTCAAAACGCGTATTTGTATAATACTGAAAGAGGACAAAACCAAACATCTCACAAATAAATAACTGAATATACTTCGATTGATTGACTAAAAAAATAACTATCTATTGAACACCACGTTCTAATTACGTTTTCAACTAAAATTGTGCATGGGCTCAACTAAATTTAAGGTGATTACGTTTTCAACTGTAATCGCATATAGGCTTGACTAAATTTAAAATGGAGGGGTGGATGAAAATGTAAAATGTAAGTGTATTGAAATAATTTGTACTAAAAGAAGAGGCGATTTCAGTACAAATTGAAACCATCTCTTTAAGAGATAATTTTAATTACAGTATTTTTAGGATTATTTTCTCGAATGTCGCATTTTTGTGATTTTTTTTTTTACATTTTTTTCCTTTTCCTTTTCCTTAAACAAAATGACCTCACAAGTTTAAATTTATAAATATAATAACCAAATAATAAAATAGCTAAAAAAAAACTAATTTTTAATACAACACTTGTTATTTATCAAAACATGTAAGGTGAGTTTTAATAATTAACAATGCCTTAGAGATAAAAATTACATAGACAACAAAATTTACAAGATGGCACGAGATAATATTTAGAGGATATGTATATACGTCCAATATAATTATTATGTAAGCCTAGTAATTCACAATTTAAATTCCAAGTAGTGGATTTAGAGTGTTTACCAAAGTAACCCAATTGAGTTAGAAAAATTATGTATAGGCTAGGAATATCAGTAAAAGAGACCTCGTAGGTATGAATCTCAAAAAATGTAATAAATTAATAGTAATATAGTTGAAATAGCTAAATTATATATATATATATTATTCTATAATTATCGAAAACACGTGAAATAGGTTCCAATAATAAACAAACTCTTAGTGATGAATCATAAGAATACTAAAAATTATGAAAATGGCATGATGATATTAAATAACTTAAATTATAGGAGAACAACGGAAAAAGAAATTAAAAAAAAAAAAAAAACTAAACATGCTTTTGCATGTCGATGGACATTTTTGGAAGAAGACTTAAAATATCTAACATAGAATAATGCTATTGAATGTAGGATAAAATAATATAAAATGTAGGTAAATTTCAGCTTAATGCTTAGAAGTAGGGATGTAAATGAACTAAGCCGATTCGAAAGCTACTCAAACTCAACGCAAGTTTTGTCAAATTTAATTTGATAATAATCAAGTCGAGCTCGAGCTTAGGCTACTAAGTTTGCTACGTTCTTAAGTCTAATTAAGTTTGGTATGATTTTTAATATATTTTTTAGCTATTTAAATATAAGCAAATTTGATATTGATTAGAAAAAATTTATAAAATATTCGAGCTCAATTGAGCTAATCAAGTCAAACTCAAACTTACCATCTATATTTTTTAGTCAAGCTCAAGTTTAAAATTTAAAGCTTGATCGTATACAAGTTAAGCTTAAGTTTTAAGTTTTCAAGTCGAGCTTGAGGTCGAACACAATAATTTTCAATTCAACTCGATTTCATTACACCCTTACCTAGAAGCATAGGTTGCACAAAGCTTGTTAGACTGCTAATTATCTTTCCTATGTGGAGTTGTAATAGCTTAACAACAAATACTTAAAACAAATAAATCTAATTGATTAAAAAAAAGTTACTCTCATCTAATATAAATAGTGTCACTTGATACACTTGAGTATCAATACATTTACATCTTAAATTATCGACAACCATAGGAGAGACTGGAAAATTAAGAAGGGTTTACACAAATAGATATCTTCTCTTCCCCATCAAAATCGAAACGGGATATTTTGAGTAAATATCACTTATGATCCGAAAATGTCACCTTTTAGAGTTTAAATGAAGCCCATCGATTACCTGGTTTCCACCATTCTCAAACCCATGCAAGTATAGCAGAAATTCCAAGGTAAGCATTACTTTAACGAAAGTTGAATATGGTCAAGATGAACGCTATTTTTAATGAAGGTAACATAATTACCATCAACTATTAATTCATAATTTGAGGGTTTAAAATTAAAAGTAGACAATCAACAAGCCTAACAGTTATGATTTTGTATGCATTTTTTCGAGCTTATAATATATATTTTTTTTTTATTGTTAACTCATGATGAAAATATGCTAGTCGTTGTGTCGATAACTTGAACGTAAGATTCAGGGAGCTTCCTTTGTAAATAATAATTTATCTAAGGTTGTCCATAACATTTATCTAACTAAAGTATTATTGTAACAAGAGTGGGATTGTTGAGCAAATTTATATCAAACGGAAAATGAAATGATTTTTGGAAAAATGTTGTAATTTAAACTAAATCATGGTGTACAAAAGTTATAGGGTGGACAGGTCTAATTATCTCATTATGTTTATATTGGATTCCTAAGTTGTTTTTCGTTCAAATGTACACAAGCTGATAATAATAATTAAGGAAACAATATCTTTTTCTTTCCTTCCATCGTAAATACTAATCTTTTCAAAGAAAAGATCTAAGTAAAAGCAAAGGCTAGACACTCATTATCATTGATTTTTTTTTTTAAAAAAAAAAAGAATAGAAAGAAAAGAAAAACCTTTTTATGATGGAAATGTGAGTATAGACTACATACTACTATTGTATTCGTGAAGGTAATTTATAATATGTAGAAGCTATTAATGGGTTCAAAATGGTTTATGTACACCAAATTCAGTCTACAATTACTTATGTAATAATCTATGTTTAAGTCATTCAGCAACTTAATAAATATATTCATCTTATTTAGCACCATGTTTATTATGTGTTTTAGATATGCCATGCATGTATAGTTGAGTTGGAATGGAATTTGTTATAATAGAAGACTAATAAATGTAGAAGGGATTATTGATAATTTCATAGCTGAAATAATGATTCAATCAAGTTAATTCAAGTTGAGAATGGGGTGTTAGAGTTATGTACTATGCTAGTTTAGCGAAGGAATGGTGACATGTAGGCTAGATGTGGAGATTCACTAAAATTAAAGGGTATATACTGTAAATCAAAAGGTAACTTAGAAGGTTCTTTAGTTAAGAACTTTTAACTTAAGACGACCTAGAAGATAAGTCAAAGGAAGTCCTCATCAGAATTTCAATTAGTGTAATCTCGAAGGGTGAGTCAAAGCAACTATTTTTAAAGAACTTTAAGATTAGTTAGAGTCAGAGGATAGTTAAGATGGTATTTTGTTAAAAGACTTAAAATTTGATTAGGCTCAAAAGCTAGGTTAGAAAATGATGTTAGTATAAAATTTAACCATGATATGACTTAGAGGGTAACTCAAAGGGTCCCCCTACCTAAAAACTTTATAATTATCTTAACTTAAACCATAGCTCATAAGATATTATAAATAAAAGTCACTTATAAGTACTCTAAAATCCCAATATCTCTATATGAATAACATAGAAAATCAATGTCCAAATAACTCAATCTATATAAAACGAATCAATTATTATTTTTTTCATAGCTTGTATAGAAACTAAATTTGATCAACTAAATATATATATAGGAATAATCAAAGGAGACAAATATGACACCCATGATTAGCAAGAAACAAGGTTCTAGGTATATAGGATTAGTGCTTCACCGCACTTCAAAGCAATACTTTAAAATACTTGGAGACTTTAGTATGTACTTGCTTATGATTTTAGTTACTTCTTTGTACGTATACAATGCATGTATTTGAGATCCAATTTACTGTGGTGGGAGCTAAGCTATATGTTATGTTTACTATGTTAATATTGTTTTACTTGAATTGTTTAAACTTAGTTAATCACCTTAAAAACAAGCTAATTTGAACTCAGCCTAATGTTTAACCTAACATGCATCATAACCTGCTAGGGGTAATAGTTACAATTCTCTAGCCAAACATAAACCCCTTCAATGAGAAAAGTTAAAATGATTCTTTCCCCACTCTTAGTCAAACTAAGTGATAGGAGAGGATTGAGGACTGTAGTTTAGGACAGTAGTTTGAAGGTAGTTTTAGGTAGAATGTATTCTCCATTATACAAGCCCTGGTTTGTATCTAATTCATAAGTGAAATGTTAAACTCCTTAACTTAGATTAAAGCAACAGCAATTCCTCTAATTTCACAATGGATCAAACAACATCATGCAATAACACTTACTTGAACACACATTACATCTAACTAAAACTACTTGAAAACCCTGGCTATACTATGTTAAATACATACTTTTATCTCCATCCCACTTACTAATTAAGCTGTCGCTTATTTCCTTATAGTTTATTTTGTAGGTCCATAATGGATTTACCAACACAGTACCCAAAAACTAGAATTTTAGTAAATGGGGCTAGGAAGTAAGGATCAAGAAGAATTAGTTGGAGTTATGTTCTCATTATTGACCTTTTTTTTCTAACTTTTAAGAAAAGCTACATGGGACTCCTTAGGTGGCCCGATAGTTTTCGATCTTCTAATTTGTATACTAAATAATTTGTATACTAAATAATATGTACACTAAATAATATGTACCTATAGGTTTTACAGCTACTCTTCTAAAAAGTCAAACCACGAGTTTGTTTCAAAAGTTATTTTAAAGAATTATTCCAAAGATTTATATCAAATAAATATCCAATTAGATGTTTCAAAGCAATTTAGTTCAGCATGCCTAGTATGGACTAAGTCTATAATAGCAATTGTAAAACCAGTTTCTACCTTAGAATAGTTTATACAGTGAGACTATTACAACTCCACCTTTTTGGAGTATAACAAAAACTACTTGCACCATAGTTCTTCAATGATATAAAGTTTTCTAAAATGGTCATTTCATGTAAAAGTTATGCATAATTAGAATTAATGGCACAATTTTTTCCTTTTAGTTTTTGAAATAATTTATCAATCATGGAAAAAGCATTGAAATTAACTTTTGCCAAATTATTATGTAATCAAACACTAAAATGCAAACGCTATTGCAAACATTAAAATATAATATATATATATATATATAACAAATTTTAACTTCCCTACTAAATAGGATATTAGATCTTAACCAAATTAAAAATACAAATCATTATATACTAAATTTTCAAAATCTAAAAGTACGAGCAACTATAGTGTTTTTATCCTAATTTTTCAATTTCTTTCGAAGTCAAACAATGTCGATGAAGCCAATGAGGAAATTCATTCTTCATAAGACTCTTACATTGTATGAATATGTATAGATATACTTTTTATTTTATTTTCCTTTTTTCCCTTAAATTTTTTTTAATGGATACGGAGTGTCCATTCATATTCTCCAATAGTAATTATATATTAAAATAAGAAATATTTGTGAAAAGATAAATATATTTATTTAGTAGCATCCATTGATAACCACCAACACAAAACACCCGCCCCCGGGCCTCTATAAACCTTTTGTTTAAATGCTTTGTCTTGCTTTATTGTACCAGTTTATATCCTTCCTTATTTATTTTGGTTTTGACCTTCTCAACGAAAAAGCGTATTACGCGGAGATCAGTCGTTTATGGACCTTTCAGCTCTCCTTTGAAGTTTGACCGTTGCTAGCTTCGAGAAGTATATAGCCCAACAAAAAGAAATTATGGGAAGTACATCAACACGTGTGTAATTTGGATAATCTTTTCTAATTTAAATAGCTAGCGATAGGAAATGGAATTTGATGCCGTCAGGCGTCATATTTATTTGACGCCTCCACCAAAATGTCAAATATATTGGTTGTATAATATCGGCATAATAAGAATTTTTTTTTCCTCAATATCCAATTGGATTTTTTTATAGTCTTATTATTATTTTTTATAGGAACGATCTTACAATTTATTTTATCATTATTTTATATTTTTTTAAATTTAAACCATCAAATAAACTATAAATTTAATAATATAAATTTAAAAAGATAGATATAAATGATAAGATAGACAAGAAAATTGATTCGACGTGACCTCATATAATACCCCATTCATCTTGCGTAGAAATTCTCAAAGAACGACCTACATCATTAAGTAAAATAGAGGAAAAAAGAAATTGAAAGTTTTGAACCGAATCTAAAATGTATATCCTTTGTCTTGCGAGTCGAGAGTGGTAGTATGGTCCGTCACTTAATTTATTTGTCTTCTTACTAATTGGAAGTTAACAAAACTGTAAATTGGATAAGATTTGGTTTATGAAAGACGAATAATTTAAAATGTCTAGCGTTTCTGAACCTCCAAACAATCTATTTTAGCAATAATTTTCCTCCATCTAGACACAACTAGCCAGACTCTCTCCAACATAGTTGTTGCTTTGGTCTCTAAATAGTTCACATATTCTATCACATTTATATGCATAGCTTCACATATATCTAGCCAAGTAGAAATAACTGTATATAGAATTGTTGATGGATGTGATACTAACGTCACGAACTTATGATACGGGTGCCTTTATACTATAAAATAATTACAATTAATATATAGGTTAAAAATTGTTGTCATTTTTTTTTAAAATTATGTGTTAAGATTAAAATTATCAAAAAATCATTATATATCTATCTCGTGCAATAATTAGGGAAAGAGGCTAAGTTATTATAGGCTAATTTATTAATGAAACACATGTTATTATCATTTTTATGTAAAAAGTTTGTATACGACTAATTCTACTTGGCTTTGATATATAGAAGATATGAATAGGATGTAGTTGGGGTTTATGTGAATAACTATGATTTTCTCAGGGAAGGAAAGTGTATATTAAAACAATCAAACAGAACTACTATGGTTATTAATGTTGATAGGAGTGTTATCTGTAATGTCGTTGATTGTCATTAAGCTACTAGGAGTATGTTTATCAAAAGTGTTAACCATCCAAATTTCACTCATAATAAAAGAGTACTCTCGAGTCGTTATCGAGTACTTGTACTTGAATTTTTTTTTTCTTATTATTTCTTTTAAATCTAACAAGTTATTCATAAAGTTTTTAAAAAATTATTAAATAATTTGATTAAAGTAATCATTGGTAAAATAAAGAGCTGTTTCAAAAAAATTATTTAAAATGGTGATATGATACTTTAAACATCTCTTTAAATGCCTTTTTAACAACCATGCTCTTGACCTAATGCAACTAGCTTTAGGATTACGAAAAATTGTTCCTATAATGGATACTTTAGAGGTTTATAATGCTGTCATTTCACATTCTTAGCTTTGGATGTTTGGAGAAGTTTCATTTTAAATATCTAAACTCTCATTTCTTATTTTTTTCTTTCCCCTTTTTCTAGTTCTATTGATTTCCAACTAGTGGAAAGACATGTAACTCAAACGTTATATTTGTTATTCACACAAGTTATATAGGAGAGAAATGTCCTTTCGGTTGGAAAGCCCACCTTCTTTTTCTTCTGTTTTATTCATTGATTTCAGTTTTTCCTATGTATCAAGTAGATGTGTATAACTACATTAAATGGATTAATTTGGCTAAGCTCTCTTTTGGACTGAGAGTTAGACATATCCGGTTCATTTGATTCTTTTTAAATGGACAAAAAAGATAAGAAAGCGGGTTAAATAAACTAATCTACGATTAAAGGAGTAAGTATATTAAACAGATTAATCCAAATCGATCCATTTTAACTGATAGATTAAAAATGCCAAATTCATTTAGCCTATTGTTTAGATGGACAAAAAAGAATCTCAATTCAAACCCATTTAAAAAATAAGTTAAATAAACTAGATCATAAGTAAAAACCCATTTACGTTTTTTTTTTAATTAATAATAAGGATGAATTATAACTCACTTACGGGATGTTCATTTTACTTAATAGAGAATGAATAAAATTGCAATTCTCCCTCTATTCCATAAAACTTGTCTATTACAATGTTTAGTTGGTTATAATAACTACTTAACAAGGCAAAAAATCTTAAGAAATACTGAATAGCCATTATGAACCAAGACCCCATGAATTGGTATTATGGGTCCATTCATTTTCACATCCCACATTTGCCCTCCGCATTATCATCGTCTTTTTCTTTTCACTAAAAGAAACCTATCATCTTGCTTTCTTCTCATCACCAACCATCTCATAACCACCTACTACCAATCCTCATAACTACATCCATACACCACCATTGACATCTAGGCACCAACACTAACCACTACAAACTACTACTGACCATTGACCATGGAACACTAACCACCACATACCCTTAACCACCATGTACCACCAGTGATTACACGTTGCCATGAACTACTACACACCAATGTTTGTCAATCCTCACAATTGGAAAGCATCTTTTGTTTGTTTCTCCTATTTCATGTATTATGATTTTTCTTTAGTTCCTTATAAGAAAAAGGGAAAAAATCCTTAGATAGTGATAAAATATTTGCAAAATTGGAAATACTTCTCGATAATGGAGAGAACTTTAACCTTCTTGATCTTCCCACTAAGTCCGATAGTTATATCTAATGCTCCTCTTACTCTTGACATTTCTAATTTCGACTCAATCGCTCATACTTCTCATCCACTAATTCAAATTGAGATGATATATGGACAATGTGTAAAAATGAAAATTTGCTAGGCCTTTTGGATAGGAAGGAAAGAAAGATAGGTTAATATAGTAATTTAAAATGTATTACCAACCTATTCTACTAAATATTTTTTATCCAACTAAATAGTATGCTGAGTTGTTATGGGTTCATTCAATTCCTAACGAATAGAAATGCTATTACATTTGACGAAGTAAACATGCCATTAAGCATACAATACATTAACCACACGATACAATGACATAACATACATACAAATATAGTAGTATACTAAAGCCTATAGGCAAGAGATATTGTAATGTCTCTTCCAAAAGTATAAGCACAATCTAGATATAGTAGCATTGATATGGCCTTAAAGGCATAAAAAATAAGACCTCTATAGGACTTCCTTCCCTCCTTACTAAATTAGCCATCTTCTCAACTATTGAGTTGGCTTCACAGTATACAAACTAAACTAAGACTTTATCAAACCAAGACAACTTTTCTTTGTAAACAATAAGCATGTTAGTGTAGTCATTTTTAAATTTTGAATCACTAGAGGAGGAGTTCCATTGCAGTTATTGAGTCGATGTTAACTTCAAGTTGCTTGAATCCTATTTTCATGTAGTAGTCTATCCCATAGTACAATCCTCGTGATTCTACTTTGAGTATTTGTAAGAAACTAATCCTTCAGTAGAAATTCATAATCTAATGCGCTGTATCATCCCATAGTATCCCTCCAATTAAGGCTTCTTGTGAGCTGTCCATGATTGAAGCATCTGTACTAAGTTTGACAAAACCTATTGGGGAAGGTTTCCATGATATGTTTGGAGTAGTAATATGCTTAATGTCCTCTTTGTTCCTATGTATAGCCCAAAATTCATGAAATTTTTATCTAGCTCTTGAGGTAAGATTTGAAGGGAGGTATTACCTCTAAATACCTACTTATTGCAATATTACTATATTGTTTAGATTATAAAGGGGAATTTGACATACCATAGTATGCTAGTAAAGTTGTCTCCTTGAGTCTTGAATAGGGATGTAATCGAATCAAGTCAAATTGATACAATACTAGGCTCAAGCTAGAAGTCGACTTGAAAATTTGAAGTTCGAGTTTGGCTCAAGTTTGACTGAGCTTTAAATTTTAAACTAAAATCAACTCGAAAATACATATAGGAAGCTCGAGCTCAACTCAATTAGTTCGAACCTTTTATAAATTTTCCCTAACTAATATCAAATTCACTTATATTTAAATAAATTAAAAATTATACAAAGCTCAATTAAATTCACAAGGTTGACAAGCTTAGTATTTTAAAGCTCAAGCTTGATTCGATTAACTATTTGAGTAGCTTAAACTTACTTGACTCAACTATCATAAAATCGAATTTGAATAAAACTTAAATTAAGCTTAAGTAATTTACAAATCGGTTTAGTTCATTTACATCCCTAATCATGAATAGTAAAATTGGTTTTAAGCCCGTTTTTTCCAAGTAAGATAGGTTATTTGTTGCATGATGCTAGTCCTAAAGGACTCCTACATGACCTTAATTTGGTTATAGTCTTTAAGTGAATGTGATGTACTTTCCTCCTCTTGATCATACTAGGGCCAGTTAGCAGTTGCCAATCTTAACCTTTGCTTTAAATTTAGCATTGTAGGCAGTTCATTTTCAGCAGCTCTTTAAAGAAAGATTTCGATTCTTGGGAAGGTCATTACTTTCCAGATCCAATTCATGTTACCGTCATTTGCTTTGTCAGAGTACTGTAATTTGTTATATATCACTTTGAGTTGGATCATTCTCCTTGTTTATGTAAGCTCATCCTTTGAAGATGGGGAGAGGTATTCTGGACCTATATTGCTTTTCAACCATTCACCAATCGAATATCCCATACGTCTCTCTTTCCAGGTGGTGTTTTTGTTCCTACAATGACTCAGTTTCAATGAAGCTACTTGTCTATTATAATATGACCGAATGACCTTCTCGGTGGAAAAAGGAAAAAACATTAATACGCCTATGTTATCTAACCGCATATTTTGACAAGGAAGGGGACACATGAACCATGATGAGAACATTGTTATGGAGCATTAAAATAATATATAGATTGACGGCATCAAGTTCCATTTTCCATTTTAAATTAAAATAGATTATCCAAATTACACACGTGTTGATCTACTTCCCAAGTTAACAACGGTCAAAGTCAAAGTCAAAGTTCAAACAAGAGCTAGAAGGTCCATAAACGACGCCGTCCGTGTATTACTCTCTTTCATTAGGAACGTCATCACCAAAATAAAACGGATGGCTAATAGAGTAAAGTAAAAATTAAATTAAAAAAAAAAAAACAATAGAGTGTTTTATAACACTAGTTTTGTCACAAGTTAAAATATAGTATAAGAATATCTTTAATAAAATTATTAGCGATATTACTATATATCAACATTTTCAAACAGGTTCATCAAACAAAAAACTTAAAATATTAGGAAAAAGAAAAAAGAAAAAAACTTTTCAAAAAAAAAAGAAGAAAGAGAAAACGCGTCCCTACGTTTTCAGACATTTACATCGACTTTTATCTCCCCTCCTCAGTCCACCATCCCCAACCGCCACCGCCCCTATTTATATCTCTTTCCACAATAATTTACATCCGTTCTATTTTGCTCTTTTCAGACGTCACGAAAAATAAATATATGTAAATAAAAGAGATAGAGAGAAACATCATCGGCAAATCACATCCACACTTCTATTTTCACTCCTATAAATACCTTCTAACCCCACCATTAATAACCATTTCAAAAGTTCCAATTTCGAAAATCAAGCGAGGAAGAGAGAGAACTGGTGCCAGAAATGCAAACGAGTATTCACTCTTCAGGAGAGTATGCGGAAATTTATGGTGAAATGAGCGAAGATTTCACCAACAAGCTCCAAATCGACGCTTCGCAGCATAAATCCCAACGCGCACAACACAAAATCCAATCTTTAGACCAGAAACCGCTAGGTTTGAGTCATAACAGCCGACCCGGATTCCAATCCCAAGAACCTGAACACAAGATTCGACCTTTAAATCAAATCGATGACCATGTTGCAGGTTATGATAGAGAAGAAGAAGAAGAAAAGGAGGAGGAGGAAGAGGAGGAAGAGTCTGAGTTCACGTTTGCTTGCTCAAAGGATTGTTCACCAATTGCAGCCGACCAAGTCTTTCAAGACGGGCAGATCCGACCCTTTTACCCGTTATTCGACACGAACTTTCTTTTCCTCCACCCAAACGCGTCGCAACCAGAGACACGGGGGCTCAGGCCACCCTTGAAGAAACTCTTTATGGACAATAACCAGGAGCATGAACATGACGCTCTGCCTTCTTCACCTGACGAGCTTGAGGGAGTACCTGAAGAAACGTACTGCCCGTGGAATGGAAGCACCGTGGAAGACGCTGCACCCGAGACGTGTAGAAAAAGTAACTCCACGGGATTTTCGAAGCTATGGAGGTTTCGAGACATAAGACGTAGGAGCACTAGTGATGGAAGGGACGCTTTTGTTTTCTTGAATGGCAAAAACGACGAGGAAAAAGAAAAAACAAAGAAAGAGAATGAGAGTAACAATACGATTGATGAGAAGAAGAAGAAGAAGAAGGAGGAGGAGGAGGAGGAGGAGGAGGAGGAATCGACATCGACAAAATCGACGACGAATGTAAAGGGGAAAAAGATGCGGTCTGCTCATGAGCAGCATTACCTGAAGAACAGGGCGATGAAGGAAGGTGGTAAACGCAAGTCCTACTTGCCATACAGGCAGGATTTGGTGGGTTTCTTCACCAACGTTAATGGGTTAAGTAAGAATGTGCACCCTTATTAGTTTCTTTTGAGGTTGGATGTTAATTTTGTTAGAGTGTAGTTGATTTGTTAATTAATTGATTAATTTGATTGTACGTCTTAATTTAGAATATCTGGAAGGGCATAATGTAAGAGACACGGGTTTTTGTTAATTGGGTCAGGGTTGATATATGATGAATATTATGTACATTTTGAAAACTTTATTGTACATATAGCGCAATTTCATAAATATTTGATGTGAATATGGCTTTTCTTCCTTTTGCTTCTATTTTATTACTGCAGAGTTATGCATGCTGCATGCAGCTATTTGATTTTGTCTGCCTTTCTTAATTACGTTCACGGTATGGTGCCCCCTCCATATAAGTTCTGAATCTAGTATTTAATTCACGATGGTTGTGTAATAAAGGAGTTTAGGGCTGAATATAAAGGGACGAATGCTATATACTTTAGGGCTGATAACTTTTTACACGAAATGGTAATATACAGTAAAGATTATAAATAGGATTATAGGATAAATGCGAGTTTGACATATGACATGGCAAACACTATTATTACGTTTTTAAAATCAATAAGCTATTTCCAGTTTTCATTCTGATTTATGCAAAACACCACCTGTAAAAGGGGCACATTGCCAATATGAATTTTATCCTAATGCGTTAAGATACCGTACAGAAGTTTAGTAATTGAATGCGTGATATCGAAGCTATAGCCTCACTTTGATCACCTAAGCTGAGAGGTAGAATAAATGCAAATTTTGCAACATTGATATGATCTTACAAACCATCCCGGTGATACTCTAATCACTATCAAGTACTCCAGCAATCGCATATGGTGGTGGATCTATAAGGAAGGCCTCTTATGGCAGTATCAGTGAGAGCCCTCCAATATTAAAATTAACAAGAAGGGAAAGAGAGTGTTTACAAAGTACTCTATCAAGTGTAAAGAGAGTTCAAGATTCCATCTTTATGCTTGTGGTTCCATGCCTTATTTATATGACATAAAGCTTACTTGCATGTAATACATAAGAGATGAGGATCGGCTCGTATGTAGTTATTGCAAGAAGATGTGTACAATAGGGTAGAAATAGCTCGTTTCTACCAATTAGTGATTCTAGAGAAAGGTACCTATCATATCAGCATGGGCAACTATTATAATTAAGGCAATTAAGGCGATTAAGTATGTAGACCGTATGATACGTTATTAGGTGGTATTTAATGAAGAGAAAGAAAAAGATCAATAGGGGAGCCATAGAATTGAGGCTCTCAGCTCATATGTCGAGGACTTGACACAAGCGCAAGGCTAAGGTTGAAATGGTTTGCTAAGCTTAGGTTTGGCTATCCTAAGGACTAATCAGGCACCTAATGGCATTGATGTGCCTTGATTGGAGCTTTTGAGGTCTTAAGTTGGTTAGGGTTAAGAGAATGCTTGGGGTTGGCCTTGAGCAAGATGCATTGGCATTGGGTAAACCTAGTAGCAAATTCCTTTTACCATGATAGGGAGGCATGCTCGAGAAAACCCAAGCTAGAGTTCTGTAGATAAATTTTAGCTTGCAAGTTAATCCGTTTAACTCATTTTAAAAATAATTTAGGATCAAGTTTTTCAACTCATATAAAAGGGAGCCAATTTGGTTCGATTGGCCCACTTTTTTCAAATTAAAAAAAAAAGGAGAAAAAAAAAGAAAAAAAATAAAAATTCAGTCTATATTAAATCAAGCTCTTTGGAATTGTCTTTTCCATGTTTTTATAGACATTCTTTTTCTTTTTAGCTAAAATTGTACTCCATATATTCATCATTGGAAGTAAATGAATTAAGTTTGGTTCTTACATTCCGACTTAGAATAACTCCTTTGCATTTTAACGTAGCGAGTTTAGGTGAGTTATTTAGCATGGTTTTTGTATATGTAATTATATCTTGAAAATGAAATAATTCCTCTCGTGTCTTGTAATTACCATGCAATTATATTTTTGTCAATGCATGCATTTTCTCAATCTGAATAGGCTTTGTAATGTTAATTGATTACTGTGTGTGAATCACAAAATGTATACCTTATTCTTTTCTAATCTCTCGTGCATGTAAAATTGATAATGATGTGCGACTCATCAATATTACTAATTAATTCTAAACCCATTATAATGTATTACAATCTAGAGCTAGATTAAATGATAACTTAGTTGACACTTAAAATTGGCTTATAATTATCTATTACACATGGAAATCAAGATAATCTCTAGAAAGGGTGATTCCATAATTCATCAAATTATTACCCTTTGGTTGGTGGGTTAACTCATTTAACTCACAAATTAAAATAGGTCAGGCCAAACTAAGCTAGCAAAATTCTAGCCCATTTATAAAGTGGGTTTTAACTGGTTAGCTTGTTTAACCAGCAAGCCAAAATGGGCCGAGTCGAGTTAGCTCATTTAACCCACTTATATACCTTTAACCCAACTAGGTGACTAAACTTAGGTTAAAGCTAGTTCACTAAGAGAGTCAAATCAGTTCATTTGCTAAAGAGGGTTAAGCTATTGACCTAAAGAGTTGCTTAAGATTACCCAAGCGGGAAGAAGCACTTAGGCCCAAGCCTCTAAAGCTTAAGCTAGGGCTTAGGCTTAAAAAGGTCTATTAATACTTACCTTCCCACTCTTCTTAGTGTTGAGACACTGAGGAGAATAATCTATTATGAGCTCTAGAGGCCAATGTTTAAGCTGTAATTAAGTGATCTTGAGGAAGCAAGTGGTAAGCTTGGGCTCGCCAATTAAGGAAGTGATACTATCGAACACTTACTTGTGCGACATGACTGTTGATTTGACTAATGTGACTGTTCAGATGCTTGAGTCTCATTGACGGTGCTTTAGGGATTGTACATGCATTCTCAAGTACATATAGTGTCTACATTGGCAATCTGCATATTAGGTGAATTTGAGTTGTCGATCTTTAGATGATGATACGTGTGCCCCTGGTTCATCTATAGTAAGGGCTTGGAGGGTAACTCATTTCCCCACTTTTCATTTTACCATTATTGAAACTTTACCAAACTTTCTCCAAAAGTGAAAGATTGAGCTATAAATAAAGTGTTGTATAAGCACTACAAGGAGGCTTGGAATGGGGTATATGTTGAAGTAAGGGATAACATAGAGGGTTAGGAGGTGGAGAGGTCTAAGCTAAGAGAGAGGGCATGCGAACTCCGGGGTTTAAGGGCATGCGACTTCAAAGGTTTGAAGTCATTTTGTTTGTATTAGAAGCCCAGTAAGCTAGGGCTTCAATTACCATGCTCGAAGTTCTAAATTAAGGTCTTCAACTTCTTCAGGGTATACATGGGTCCACTGCATCTAAATGTTTGGCCACAATTGCTTAAGTTCGAAGTGGTATTCATATACCACTTGTAAAGGCCGACTACTCGACTATTCAAACACTTTTTCTAACTAAAGCCGAGTCCAGGCGGTTAGGTCTATTGCTCAAGTTGAGAAAGTTGTATCATCCTATTCCATGAGCTTAAGTCTAAAATAGAAGGATGGAAGGACATGTTTGTCTAAGTCAAGTTAGAGTACGACTTGCGCTTCCCCACTAGTTGGAATAAGCCAATAAGGACATCTTCGATTGAGTTCATAGGCCCTAAGGACAATGACATGGGGAAGAGCTCCTTGACATAGCATATTGGCAAGGGGGCAAGTTTTACATTAAGAACACAGTTAGCCATTATCTCCGTAAGAAGATGTCGTTCAACTAGGAGACAAGTATTAGTTGAGTGTATAGATGAGGAAGGTAGCTGGGAGTTCACTACTGACCTTATTGTTAGGAGGGAAGCTTAGGGCTACTTGTCATTGGAAGGTTTGATTCTTTATTTCGATTGTTTTGTTTTTGTTGCTAATTGTCTTTTTGTGCTTGCAACTCTTCAGCTCTGTGGGGATGATTTCAAGCATGTCTTTACTCCAACTAAGGAGAAGACGCTCCATAAGAAGGCCAAGAAGGGAAACAAGAACACTGGGGACAAGAGACCTTGACTACTACTCGTGACGATGATGATGCTACTCCATCTAGGAAGAGGAGCAAGGAGAACATTGCTAGATCCTCAAAGATGAGGAATAGTAAGGAAGTCCCCCCTAACTACCAATGGGGATCCCTTCAGTGATCGTAGAGGCAAAAGGGTTCAAGAATATCTATCCCTATAGCTGTGGGTAGCTCGGGTAAAGTGGTATCCAAGGAACATGTTTGTGATGAGCCTTTCAATGATGGGGCTTGAGATGAACAGCAATAGAAACAATAGCAACAACAGCAAAGGGCTAAAGGCTCATAAGGGACATAGCAAAACCGTAGGGCTGACGTAGTTGAGGTTAACAACAAGGTAAAGAGCTTACTTAGTCATTGTCAAGGGAAGGAAGTGACTCCTACGCTCGTACTTGGTCATTGTCAAGGGAAGGAAGTGACTCCTACGCTCGTAGACCTCTATCTAGGGCTACTTATCAAACTAAACCGAACAACATTGAAAACCAAACCAAACTGCAAAGTATGGCTCTTTTAAGTTTCGGTTCAATTTATAGTTCAGTTTGAAGAAGGTCTAAATGGTTTACAATTTATAAGGTCGAGTCAAACCATACTACTTAAGCCTAAATCGAACCATTTCTTAATAAAAATGGAAATGTGCAATATTTTTTTAGTTTTAAATCATGTCAACATTTCAGTTGAATTCTATTTTCCTTTTTTCTTTTTGCTATTACTTATTTAAATCTTAGCCTTTATATTCCACTTTTTTTTTTTTGTTACCATTATCTCTCAAATTTAGCTAACTCATACGCCTTCACTTCACTTAAGTTGCAATATTATCGTGTAATAATATTATATGGCATTTATTCTTGGATGATGTACATTAATTTGGACATTAATATTGGTTGAGAACTTCGATAACTATTAATAATATTAAAAATAAAATGATAATTTTAAAAAGCGTTTTACATTAAACAAGTGATTTTGGTCATTAAGTGTTTAAACCAAACTGTTTTAAATGCAATTCAGTTGAATTGAACCCCTAAACCAAACCGAACGATGAACACCCCTACCTCCATCTTGCTAAGCTCTTCCATAAGAAGGGCTACTTAGAGACTATGGCGACGACGGTGACCAAGCTATAGGAAGCTGTGGCAGTCTGCAAGTATGCCTTCTTGCATGGTCGTAGTATCCTCCAACGGATATATCTCCTTTTACTTTGTTACCATTTCCTTTCTAGGTATTATGAAGTGCCTATAGCTAGTATTCAATCTTTTATTGTAGATGATCTACAAGACAATCTCCAAGCTGGAGGGTAAGGTTAAAGGCGAAAGATTAAATTCGGTGAGCTAAAAAAAAGAATTGACAACCTAATCTCAACCTACGATGGCGTCAAGGAAAAGAATCAAAAGGTTACCAATGAAGCAACTTGTGTAAAGGTAGATGTTAAGGCCATGAAGAAAAAGATAGAAAAGTCCTAGGCTTTGGCGGATGCTCTAAAGCAGGAGTTAGTCAAGGTGAAGAGAGGCAGAACAAAGCAAGACAGAGCTTAAGAGGCTTCGATTAGGTTCAAGGCTCAAGAAGTTGAGCTACGAGATGGTTAAGACTTAATACAGAAGGTTATGCATAAGATTTTCAAGAAGATCACCTCGAAGTAGAAATTCTAGGAGGCAATTACCTAAGCCAGGTTGGAGGGAAGGAGATAGTTGAGGGCAGAGGTCCAGCAAAAGTACCTGACCCTTGACCTAGTGATATGTCTCTAGGATCATACACACAAAGGCCACACCATAAACAAAAGGGAAATAAAGAACAAAAGGGTTTAACAAAACCCAAGCAGCTATCAACTGGATTGGACACACCAACCAATCTTATTTGGCCTCACCTTCACTTGATAAGACATACAAGTGAGTATTATGGTCACTCACCACTATTCCTTACTAAAGGGAACAGATAAGAGTTAGGGGAGAGAAGATACAGTTAGTGCTCTCAAAGAAAATGTTTATATTAGTTGTGTAAGAAGTAATGTTTGTGCTACAAGTAAGTGAGGCTTATAGATGGCCTTGTTAAGGTTGCATTTCAAGGAAAAGACAAAAGTGGGCAAATTACATATTAGATATAAAGATTCCTAAGACAAAAGTTAAAAAGGGTGAAAACACCACTGTATAGTACAATGATAAAAGGGGGAATCATTCTGGAACGTTGTACCAGAAGGTATGTGTTAAATTATGGTTGGCAAGCCTAATCTTGTATGTGTTCAATTGTTTTGGCAAGTGCTAGATCTCTAGCAACTGAGCAACCAATGATGTTAGCTCAATAGAGTTAAAAAAAGGAATGGATGAATTGCCTAACTTGATCTGAATCAAACCGAAGCTTAAATAGTGGGCGCTATCCTAAGGTCTTGACTAGTTAGATGGTGGTCTACTCAACTCAAGAAGACTTGTAGTGTTTGCCTGATCAAAAACTCCCCTATCATGACCACATCTCAGTACTTAAGGCAAATGAAGTATAACATACCCTAGTTGATGTTAGAATCCTTTTCTTAGAAGAGTTATCAAGCTAATACTCATTGGGTAAGTCCATATAATCCCATAGCTTAGCTTTTAGTAATTGGTTCGTAAAGTTGATTCCTACCATCTTCTTAGGAGTTGTAAGGTCTTCTCTAGTTAGCTCTTCCTATATTCATCCTTCAACTTCATATGGAAGGTAAGGGATCAGGTCGGATACATTGAAAGTAGAAGAAACACCAGTATTCAAATAGCTCAATTTAGTAGGTAAGGCAATTGATTTTCTTCAATACCTTAAAGGGACCATTAGCTATGGTAATAGCTTACTCTTTCTAAGGTATGGAAATCTCTCTTAACTAAGGCGGATCCAATAAGGTCTCCTAATTGGAAGATACAACTCAGCAATCATAGCTACCTATCTCTTGCTGTTGATCGTTGAACTTAGTGATTTTCTTAATTACATGCTAATGTAGTTCTTAGACTTTGTTGACTCTAATCTAATTCTCTTCATGGGCTGTAGGGGTACCAATCATATCAAGTGGAATAGTAGGGTTGAGGCCACAGACAACCTCAAAGGGGGTCTTGCCACTAGTACTATAAACAGTCTAGTTATAGGCGAACTCCATAACAAGTAAACATAAGTCCTAATCTTCAAGTTCTTTCCTATAATAGCTCAGAGTAGAGTATCTAACGTCCTATTCACCACCTCGATTTGGCCATCTGTTAGTAAGTGACTACTCAAATTGAATGCAAGCTTAGTGCCAAGTCTCTTCCATAAGGTAATCTAAAAGTAGGTTAGGAACTTGGTATCTCAATCTAAAACAATGGACTTCAGAACTCCATTGAGATGGAAAACCTCTTACAAAAATAAATCAGCAATATATAATGCATCGTTCATTCGGTGGCATGGAATAAAGTTTTTCATTTTACTGAATCGATCCAAGACTACAAAGATCAAATCTTTTCCTTTAGACATCCGAGGCAACCCTAGAACAACGTCTATGTTGAGGTTGGCCAAAGGTAAGGTCGATGTAGGTAAGGGTATGTAGTCACCATGTGGTTCTTTCCTTCCCTTTGCCCTCTTACATGCAGTACAACTTTCGACGACCTTATGGGCATCTTAGCCAAACTAGGCTAGTAGAAGTTCTCTTTTAGCAAGTTGGCAGTTTTTGTCTCACCAAAATGCCTAAATAAGCCACTGATATGGGCTTCCCTCACCAATAGCTTGCGTATGGAATAATTCAGTATGCACAACCTCTTTTCTTTAAATAGGTAATCATCTTTCACATAATATCCTTCAACTGCAATTCCATCTTGACAGTTTTCAATGATAGGATCGAAATGGGGATCATAAGCATATTGCTTGACAATAAGGGAAATTTCCAACAATTTAGTATGTAGGGTGGTTAATAAGATAAGCCAACGTGAAAAAGCATCAGCAACCACATTAGCGCTACCTTTCTTGTGCTTAATCATATATGAAAAACCTTTCATAAATTCCAACCACTTAGCTTGTCTCTTTGAAAACATGTTCTAGCTCTTATGGTGCTTCATGGACTCATAGTCCATATAGATCACAAACTCTCGAGGTAATAAGCAGTATTACCATGCAGTAGAAGCTCGAAAAAGGAAATATAGCTCCTTTTCATACATAGAGTAGTTCAAGGAGACACCGCTAAGTTTCTTATTGTGATAAGCAATAGGGCAACATTCTTGCATCAGGACAACGCTAATGCCAATACCAAAAGCATCATACTCTAGTTTAAAGAGCTTATGAAAATCTGGCAAAGCCAAGACAAAAGTTGTGACAAGCTTCTCCTTGATTTCCTTAAAGCTCTCCTCAATTCAATCGATCCATTAGAATCCTTCACTCTCCTTTGTCAATTTAACTAAGGGGGTTGCAATAGTGCTGAAGTTCTTGATGAATCTTCTATAGAAAGAAGCAATACCATAGAAACTACATACTTCGATGATGATCTTTAGTATCGGCTACTCCAAGACAGCTTAAACCTTGTCCTCATTAGTTAGAATTCCTTCTCTAAACATCACATACCCAAGAAAGACAACTTCTTGTTAGCAAAATGTACACTTCTTCAGATTTTCGAACAGTCTCTCAATACAAAGTATGTTAAAAACAGTTCAAATATGCTCTAAATAATTCATCAAGTTTGTCGTGTACACTAATATGTCATCAAAGTACATAACTACACATCTTCCAATCAAGGGCTACATTACATGGTTCATGAGCCTTATGAAGGTGCTCAGTGCATTAGTAAGGCTGAATGGTATAACCAACCATTTATAGAGACCATGTCTAGTCTTAAATGTGGTCTTTCATTCATCTCCTAGTCTCATGTGAATTTGATGGTAGACACTCCGCAAACCAATTTTCGAAAACATTCAAGCACCATAATGCTCATCCAACACATTATCTAGCCCTAATATGGGATATATGTACTTAACAATAATTCGATTGATAACTCGGCTATTGATGTACATTTGTTAAGAACCATCTTTCTTTAGGATGAGGAAGGCTCACACAGCACAAAGGCTCATGCTCTCTCTCATATACCTATGCTCCACTAGCTTGTCTACTTATCTCTTTAGCTCGATAGCTTACTTAAGATTCATTCTGTAAATAAGTCTATTCAACAGAGTTGCACGTAGTTGTTAGTCAATACAATACTCAATACCTCAGAATGGTGGTAAGCCTTTAAGTAATCTTGTAAGAATAAGTCGGAGAACTCATCTATCAACTTTCAAATCTCTTCTAATACATTATCTAAATCTCTCAATTCCAATGATCTTCTAATCAATAAAAACATAGGTTCATTAGCCTCCTCAACAACATAAAGTTCTATCGGCTTAACACCAAAGCCTTCTTCTTACCAGTTCAGGTGAGTTGGTTATGAGTTTCATTCGCTTAGCTTAGGGTCATGGGTTGCAACACTATCTTCTTACCATCCTTAGTGAAAGTATAGGTATTCTTATACCCATCGTGTATGACACGTTGGTCAAATAATTAAGGTCTTCCTAGCAGTAAATGTGAAGTTGCCATGAGGATAACATCACAAATCAACTCATCTCTATAGACATTAACAATAAAAAACGCCTAACTACGTGTTTGGTTACGTGCAGAGCACCCTTATCATGTAACCAATGTAACTAATAAGGTTGGGGGTGCTTATAGGTTAGCAAACCTAATCTCTACACGATGATCTAGGCAACAAAGTTGGTACAGCTCCCTCCATCTACTCTAACCATGCATAGTTGATGGCACACTTTATATAGAACAAGTCCTCTCTTTGTTCCTCCTAAGAGCTCAGACATAAGTCTATTACTCCTCCTCTACTTCAACTCATCCAACATCCTTCTCTTCCATCTCAAGTTCACTCTCATCAATACTGTCCACTTCATCACCTCAAAGGACCATAACACGTTAATTAGGACACTTAGAAACCATGTATTCGTAACCCAAGCACTTAAAGCATTTCATCTCACTTGTCTTACAACTTAAGGATTGTCCATTTTCAAATGTCTTTGGGTAGGCTCTATCATTAGCTTAGTTCTTCAGGTTAGCTCAATTATCATCAAATTGATCATTCTTCTCTTCTACTTAGTGGGCCTTCTCAGTTCAAGGTACCTAGATCGATACGAGATAACAATTTACAAAGAGCCTAGATTAGGTCAATAAAGGCATTCCTCTTCTCCTTTCGACCCTCTGACCTATCTTAACAACTTTTTCCAAAGTGTAGAACCTCTGCACTTCTACAATGTTACAAATCTCATACCTAAGTCCAAAGATAAATCTTGATAGAATATGAGCTTTATGCTCATCTACGTCAATATGGATCATTAGCATCTCAAACTCCTTAACATAGTCATCCACAATTCGAATTTGTTAGCGAACGTATCTTGTAAGTATGTCTTAGGTACAAATCCTCCTCTTAGCAACCTTTTCATGTCTTCCTAAGTTCGTACACCTCTTCAACCATGTCTTTCTTTGGCCGCATTCAAGTTCTTCCACCATATAGTAGCGTATCTAAAGAATTCAAGAGCAACAAGTTAGACTTTTACACCCTCAGTATATTCATGACAATCAAACTCTTCCTCAACCTTTCCCTACTACTATAGGTACTCATCAGCATTTCCACTACTTATAAAAGTCGAAATCTAGACTTTGACATTGTTAAGTCTGCAAGAAGCTCAACATCTTCGATCTTCTTCTCTATGGTACCCTTCTACCTCTCCATTAGGCTCTTCTTCTTCTTCTTCCTTATCTACTTCCTCAATTCCTTCCATCTCTAACCTCTCCTTAGTAGGGCGACCTACTACTCCTCTAACTCGATGAGGTCAGGTTAGGCAATTTGCTTAGCTTACATGTACATGTCTTTGCTGTTGCTCATCTTCTACTTAAGCATGATTGGGCGAACCTTGCAGTTGTTGTCTAATGCCTTGCATAGTTATGATTAGACTCTCAACAAGGTCGATGAGTCCATTGAGCCTATCATCTATTGACCTTGGTATGTAACTTCCTTATTGGCTATAGCCAACTCGAGCACTACTATCTTGGTCTCCAATAACTCCATGAACACTAAAATCAAACATTGTGCAATACTTCTTATCACTACTTTCTTCATTAAGAACAACTTCGATAGCACACACATAACAAAACCCTACTACCTAGTATTACTCAACAATATTTCAAAACCACTACTTACACTTAATTAATTACTACTCACTACCCAAAATATCAACTGAAAGACTCTAATATACAGCTCAACACAAGATTCACAACTGGTGCTATTTTTGTAGTCGAAAAACAAAGTAGAACAAAACAATATGAGGTACTGCACTTAACTCTTACAAATAAACGCTTCTTTGCTCGCAACTTCAAAACCCACTTCCAGCACTATACTACAACTCTACAAACTCCACAATCAACTGTAGTAACTACGGAAGAACAAAGCAACCATTAACAGCAACATGAACAAGAACTCCACTGCAATCTCTACATGCTCCCTTATCGGAACTATTCTTTAAACCAGTAAAGCTGATGTGTCTTTGGGGTTATATACATGGAGGTCGCACTACGACAAATAAAAAGTAAAGAAAAAACAAAAGGGGTTAGCAAAACCTTAACAGCTATTAGCTGGATTTGACATACCAAGTAGTCTTACTCAACCTAACCTTTACTTGATATGGCACATAAGTAAAGATTAGGATCACTTGCCAACACTCTTTATTAAAGGGAATAGATAAAACTTAAGAGAGAGAAGACATAATTAGTGCTCTCAAAGAAAATTTCAATATTAGTTGTTTAAGAAGTGATTTTGCGCTACAAGTAAGGCTTATATATGGCCTCGTTAAGGTTTTATTTCAAAGAAAAGACAAAAGTGGGCAAATTACATATTAGATATAAATATTCCTAAGATAAATGCTAAAAAGGGTAAAAACATCATTGTTTAGTACGATATACAGAAGGGGGAATCATTCTGGAACATTATGATGGAAGCCACGTGTCAAATTATGGTTAACAAGCCTAATATTGTATATATTCGATTATTCCTATGAGTATTAGATCTCTAGCAACTCAGCAACTAATGATATCAGCTTGATAGAGGTTAAAAAAGGAATGGATGAATTAGCTAACTTGATCTATGTTAGATTAGAGCTCGGACACTGGGCACTATTCTGGGGACTTAGCTAGTTGAATGGCAGTCTGCTCGGCTCAGGAAGACTTGTAGTGTTTACCAACTGGAAATTGTTCATATCATGACCATAACTTGACACTTAAGGCAGATGAAGTGTAACATACCCTAGTTGATGTTGGAATCCTCATCTTGGAAGAGTCCTCAAGTTAATACCCGTTGGTTAAGTCCTTATAATCCCATAGCTTGGCTTCTGGTAATGGGTCTATAGAGTTGATTCCTATCACTTGGGCTTCTTCTTCTTGCTGGACCTAAGTGTCAACTCAAGCAATGGCTCGAAGGAGTTTGTCACTAAAGGTAGTGAAGGTAATGTAGTTAGCCCTTTAAGCCTTGTATTGATCGACTCAATGAATGAAAGGGATTTTCTTTAAGTGTTATTGTCTATGCGTACTTTTACTTATTTTAAATATATTTCTCATTTTCTATTTACCAAGTGTTAATGTATGCTCAGATAGTCAAGCATACATTAGGGGTTCAAGTGAACTTGGTTAAGCTATTAAGCTTCAAGTTATACCTAGCACATAGTGTATTAGCACCTCAAATAGCTTCTTGTGTTAACCTACTTTTATGCACTTCAATTGGCATTTTGTTTTCAAGTGTTTGTGTTTACTCAAAAAAGTTATTCTACCGAAGAGTAGGGCTTATAGGTTTGTAGGATTCACAGCTAAATCATCCTTAGTTTGTAGTACTAAGCCTTCACAGGTCATCAATTGGACATGGACCTAGTGTATCAATTAGGTCAATGTATTTGGTCTATAGTAACAACCCAATAGGTTTATGTACTAATAAGGTGCTCAAGGTTGGGGAGGTAGGTTAGCTTAAAATGCTCAAGGCTTATGACTCTTGAGTAAAGTGACCAAAGAGGGTGCTATGGCATTAAGGATGTGCAACAACTTAACTATGCTTAGGGCCTTTCTTCCATTGGTTGTCAGGAGTAGTGAAGGTTTAGGCTTGATGATGCTCGAACCATAGACGAGTATGGGAACTCATCTTTCATTAATCTAGTAAGTATTTACATATACATCAAACTCTTTATAGAACTTCACAAAAAATAGGGCCTTAAGTTGTTGATATTCTATCTCTTCGAGATGAGCTATTCGTCAAAGGTCTCTAGTTTGTAGGTTCCATTGCCTGCGTCTTCTCTCACTTGTACAGGTTCCTCCCAGTTTGGTCCCTTTTTGTGATCACATAGCCTTTAACTTGTGATACAGTAGGTCTCCAAGTTGAAAAACCTTATGCTTAACCTACTTGTTGTAATACCAAACCACTCGCTAATAATAAGCGGCTATCCAAGTTTTGGCGACATTTTGCACTTCATCAATGGTATCGAAGCTTACTTGCAAAACTATCCAATTAGTGTTGGCATCAAAGTTCTAGACCCTACTCTTAGGAGCTCTAGCTTGAAGGTGTAAGCCCTAAAGCCAAGCCAAGTAACCGTAGGATTGAACTTAGAACCCACGGTTTAGGGTGATCGGTTAAAGGATCCAATCAAACCTAAATTATAAACTATTGGGAGGAATATTAGTAAAACTAACCCCGTAAACTTGAATTTAAGAAAATAAGTAATAAAATAGGAAACTATAAAATTTTTAAATTTTAAGTATAATAGGTATTAATTACCGAAAATGCGAAAAGTGTAATGAAATAACTAATAAATTACTAGAGATAGATTATATGTATACTAAAAATTTTAGAATGACCAAAATAATAATTAGAAATGTTCATGTATATACCATATGTATTTACGTATAGATAAAAATACGAGTAATTACCTAAATTGGCCAAAAACTAAGCAAATAATTAAAGAAAATTATAAAATAATTATAAAAAAATCAGAGGATGATAAGCTAAACCAAGATCAGGTCGTGGTAGCTTCAAACTAGAAAAAGAAAAATTAACCAATCAAATTTGGACAACCTAAAAGCCAAAAACTTAGGGAAATGGGCAAAATCTTGTCAAATTAATGTACATTAATTGCTAAAATTGTCTATAAATAGGGGAAAAAATTCCAGAAGTTATTTGGTCAGTTTAGGATCTGAGAAAAATTAAAACACTGAAAAAATCGAGAGAAAATCCAGAAAAAAAAAAAAACTGTGCAGATTAGGCAAGTAAACCAAACGAACCACTCACCACCACCTGGGACCGAACCACCACCACCACCCTACACTAGAACCACTACCTGGACCGGCCGAGCTTGGATGACCAGAAAGCTTTGGACCGGTTAGTCTCTTCAATGATCTGATTTTGAATAATTTTGTAAAATTAGTTATTTTGCCCAAAAAATTATGAAACTTGTTATTCTGAGGTTTTATTGTATGTAGATTAAAGAAAAAATAGTGATTTAGTTTAATTAAATCTGTAATTATAAGGTCCCTAACAAATTGCTTAAAACCGAGTATGACTAAACCGGAAAATAAATATGCTTAGAGATGTAGTTTAAAGTTCAAAATTTTTCTGTAGGATACTCATATGATGTAGAACAATGCTATGAAGCAATTTTTTTAAAATTAATTTTTGAAATTTTTAAGTTAATTTTTAGCCTTATAATGATGGAAAAATTGGGTGATTTAGGGTTAATTAGGTGATTAGGATGTTAATTACTGATTAGGATATTAATTATATGTTTAAGGATGTTAATCTCTGAAGTGGAATCCTAATCCTAGCCTTTAGGTATTAAGTATGGTTAATTAGGGAAATTAGGTAAGTAATATAAGAAATTAGTAAAATGTGATATTGTAAATCAATAAATCTAAAAAAAATAGAGTTATTTAGATAATATTATAATAGAAATCAGAAAAATAATAAATCTAAAAATAACAATTAATCTTAAGAAAAAGTCTCAAAATGTAAGATTTTTACACATCGGGAATAAATCCGATACCGCGATTAGGGTTAGCGTGTACCAAATAGATTAGAATACCAAATTACGACCCAATAGGATATTTGGACACTCGAGCTTAATGTGATTAATTTCACATTAGGATTCAAGCATATTTTAGGCTTAGAAATCAAAGTTTAAAACCTCATTTAAGATTTGAACACAAAAATAGAATACACGAATCATTAGGACGTAATGGGCATACACAGACAAAAATGAATTAAAATATAACTTAGAATATGAAACCATAAATTTTAAGTACTAAAAAGACCTATTTGTATTATAGGACATCCAGAGATAAAATCGGCTTGCAATTAAGGGATCAAGCGATCGAGCAAATCCAAGTAAGTTGGGTTATTGCTTATTGTAATAGAGTACTAGTTTTGTATTACTCGGAGACTTAGGCTTATATATGACTGTGATTGTAAGTAGTTTACGCATGTATTTGATGTATCTGGATTCGTGCTGAATTTGTATTGTGAGTGATTTTGTGACTGATTGAATTGGTATGAAATTGTTTGAACACCCTAAACGGAATTTAATATCAGTCGACCCCAAATAATAAATAATGTCATGCATTGCAACCCGTTAGGGGATTATAGGATTCTCCAACCAAATACCGACCCCTTCGAAAGGGATAGCGCAAGATTGCAAAATGGTCCCTTATTCATCCTTAATCGAACTAAGTGACAGGAGAGGAGATCGTGGTGAAGGTGAAGTCAATGGTTCGAAGGTAGTCATGAGAGGAGCGAGGTCTCCATTGCACAAGCTTGGGTTTGGTTGTGAGCTGCTGCATAACATGGAACTCCTCAACCCGGATTGGAGCGGGTGAAATTTCTCTGATTTCACAACAGACCGGATTACGTTGTGCGATGACACTTGATTGTTGCATTGCATGATAATAATTGTTTGATAACCCTGTTTGTGCTTGTATGCATTCATGAGTCTCCAATTCAACTTACTGAGCTGTAGTTGCTCATACCCTTATAGATCCTTTTGCAAGTTCTGATTTCTGAACACTCAAAACACTATGCCGCCCTACAATTACCCAGAGGTTAGTCTGTTAGAAGCCAAGGTGGTGAGGATCAAGTTACTTAGTATAGTGTTTAACTAGAGTGACCATGTAATTAAGAATGAAAGACTGGTAATTATTCTGTAATCTAGTAAACTGTTATGTGATGTAAAACTTCCTGGAAAGCTCTGTAGACATATATATATATATAATATTATACATGTTATTAGAAATTTGTACTATTTATCATAATTGTAGTTTAATTGTTAATCGAACTGTTTACTTCAAAGCGAGGAGTTGTCGACGCCTTGTATAGGTTATGTCTATGGTAGGCACTGTGAGGCCAGTTACTATCATAGAATGATTTACACGACGGGACTATTGCGACTTTGCGACTTCGGGGCGTAACAGAAGGGTAATATAGTAAAAGGATGGTTGGGAGCTCATCAATCTACTTTCCCTATGTTCACTCCCCTCTCTTCTTAAGGCTGCCAAGGTCTATCTTATTAATGGCTTCAACTTAGCTGTCGGTTTAAGGGTAAGCCATCGAAGTGTAGCAGAGTCTAATGCGGTACTTCTTACAAAACTTCCTAAACTTAGCACTATCAAATTGCTTCCCATTGTCTGTAATCAAGCGTAGAGCAACCTTAACTTAATAAGAATGTTGGTAGGGATAAGGCCTTTGGCCACTCTAGCTATAATGCTTACAATTGCTTAAGCCTTGACCCATATGGTGAAGTGGTCTACGACTACTATGATGAACTAACAAACCCTAAAAGCTTTAAGAAAGGGTTCGATGACATTGAGCCTCCGCTAGGCAAATCATCATAAGGTGGAGTTTGGTGCTCAAAGTGTGATTGATAGATGCTTGCTTCTAACATTTGTGGCATCTTTGCACCATAGTCTTCACATCTTCCTTTATCATCAGCTAGTAATAATTTAGGCAAAGAGCTTGGATATAGAATACCTCAACTTGAATGTGATTATTGCCAACCCTAACGTATAACTCCTCAAGGGCGTAGATGTTCTCCTTAAGTGTAAGACACCAAAGCAGTAGAATATTGTGCCCAAAGTGGTAGATGACGTCATCCATGATTATGTAATTAGCTGTGCTGTAGGCGTGGCTCTTGGCTTTACCATTGTCCTTGTACAATGTCCCTGTCTTAAGGTATTTAAGAGTTGGATCCATCTAGCAAGGCTCAATAGACAAGAGTCGGATCTCCAATACTTCATGCTATTGTTCATCGACTGTACGCTCAAGGACGTACTATAAGAAGATTTGCTTGTCATTCGTATAGGGTACTATGATAGTTATAGATGCGAACTTAGGCAATCTATCCACCTCTAACTTCTCTACTTAAGGAATTTCGATGATGTTCTAAGAGGTGAATCACGAGGCAAGTTCCTATATTACTTAGAGATACTTTATCATGGCCTCTCCCTTTGCTTCGTCCTCCCTTTTAACTTATTGTACCACTAGCATGGAGTCTGAGTAGATCTCTACCTACTTCACCTCAATTCTTTTGGCAATCTTGAGGTTAGTCATGAGTGCTTCATACTTGACCTCATTATTACTTGCTAAGAATCCGAACTTAAGCACATTTAGGACCTTAATACCATAAAGCCCTTGCAAAACTATACTTGCTTCAACCAACCTCCACCTCCCTTCAAGTGGAGGATCTATCAACATAGACTGGTTGATCTTAGTCAATGCTTCCTCCTCTTTAGTGCACTTGGCGATGAAATCCATAAGGATTTGTGTCTTAATTGCCTACCTTAGGTAGAACTAGACTCTGTGGGCATGAAGCTCCAATGAATACTTAACCATGCGGTTCAAGGCATTAGCCTTCTACAAGATGATCTATAATGGCTGGTCGATGAGGACAATGCTGAATGGACTTAGAAATATGGGCTCAACTTCCTTATAGTAATCACTACAAGCAAAGTGAACTTTGGTCTCCGGGCCTTATAGTATATGACTAAAATAGAAGACCAGCCTATGCTCTCATCTATCTACTCAGATAAGTGCAAAAGATAGTACTTAATCACTAATGACTAGGTATAAATAAATCTCTTCCCCAGAGACTGGCTTAGAGAGGATGGGTAAGCTCTCCAAGAACTGCTTGAGCCTGTCAAATGCAACGTGGTATTCTTCGATCCAATTGAACTTTGATGGGTTCTTCAGTAGCTTGATGAACTCATAACACTTGTTAGCACTTTGAGACAAAAATCAGTTGAGTGCGGTAACCCTACCAATTAGTCATTGGACTTCCTTGATGGTCCAAGGGGCCTTCATGTCACAAACAGCTTGTATCTTGTCTAGATTGGCATCGAGGCCACATTCTATGACCATAAAGCCAATGAACTTACTCTAAGCCACCTTAAAAGATGTACTTTTAGGGGTTAAGCTTCATCCAATATTTGTAGAGAGTGTTGAACATCTCGCACAAGTCTTCAATGTGGTCGACTTTTTCCTTGCTCTTAATGATCACGTCGTCAAAGTAGACCTCGATATTTCATCTGAGCTGTAGCTTAAAGATAGTTATCACCAACCTCTAATATGTTACCTTAACATTCTTGAGACCCAAGGGTGTGACCTTGTAATAGTTTGTTCCAAAGTTGAAGATGAACAATATATTCACTTAGTCTTTGGGGGCCATTCATATCTGATTATAACTAAAGCAGACATCTATGAAGCTAAGCATTGCATGGCTCGACATCAAATTGACAAGTTGGCTGATCCTAAGGAGAGGAAATTAATCCTTCGAGCAAGATTTATTCAAGTTGATATATTCCATGCACATGCGCCACTTCCTATTGGACTTCTTAACTAGCACTATGTTAGCTAGCCAAGTCAGGTAGCTCCTTCCTACAAATCAAGGTCAAAGCAGCTTTTGCACCTCCCACTTAATGGCAGACTATCTCTTAAGTACAAAGTGTTGTCTATTTTATTTGACATGCTGCATGCTAGGGTCTACTTTGAAGTGGTGCATTGCTTCGAAGATATCAGTGATGCCAAGTGTCTCTTCAAGAGAAGATGTGATGACATTAGCATTAGACCAAAGGAAAGTGATAAGCTAGCCCCTATTCTCAACGGATAAGTATATCCTTATCTTCATATCAGATCGACATTGCTCCCAAACCGTATAACTTCAATCTTCTCCACAAGCTCTCCCCAAGAGCTATGCATTTCTTCCAATCCTGGCTCAAAGTGCATGACCTAGTTACAAGCGATGTCCTTCAGGTAAAGCAATATGGAAAGTTTCTAGTCATCTTAGGTTACGTCAACTCTTGTAGGTGTTGGGAACTTCACCTTCAAGCATCACTTATTAATGCATATGTCAAACATGCTTAAACTTAGCCTCCCCAGTACACTGCTATATGGGGACTAATGATCATCAACAATGAAATCGATCAACTGTGAAATAACGTGCTTATCATAGCCCATCCGAGCAACAAGTATGATAAGACCCTTAACTGGCACAAATTTGCTTCCAAAGCTAATCAAACTCTGTTGTAAGGCCATAGAGGCTCCTATAATTGATCCTCCATCTGCTTATAGGCACGGTAGAATAGAATGTTAAATTGAGCTACCATTGTCGATAAATGTCTTCAAGATGTTAAAGTAGCCTATCTCGATATTGATTGCCAACGGATCAATGTGTAGGTACTCTACGCGTTCTTTATCCTCTATTAAGAAAGAGATTATGGTATTGATCCTCAACTTCTTTGCTCGAACAAAGAAGACCCCATGCTATACCTCGAAAGGGAAGGCGATGTCCCATAGCCTTAGTTTTTCGATTATGGTGTAGACCTGTCCTCTGTAACCTTGACATTGTTGGTTATTAGGTTATGTTACTATTGCTATTGTTGCTATTCATTGGCGTTGGCATGGCCACTAAACTTGGTTTCTCTCTTCGACAATGAGGTAGTTAATGTGGCCTTTGTACACAAAGCCTTCAATGACATTCCTAAGTTGGTAGCACTCGTTGGTATTATGCCCATACACATTGTGGTAGTCATAAAACTTACCCAATCTTATGGCTTTCAAAGTCTTTCAAACCCAAGGAGGTTTGAGGAGATGCCTCCTAACTTCATAAAGCACTTCACCGAAAGGATGATTTAGTGGTGTAAAGCTCACATGGTTTACAAACTTTTGTTTATACCTCTCTCAGCATTCCTTAAAGGAGGATGACATATCTTCTCGGCAGCTGAAGCAATCCTTTACTGAGGAACTTTTATGGTGGTTGTCACTCTCCAGCTTTGCCCAGTTGACATCCTCTTGGGCAACATACATCTTTATTACCTTCATGACCTTATTGAGAATGTCTGGACAGTTGAAGGTAATGGCTTCGAAGAACTTGCTTTTGGGGTTCAGGCCATTAATGATGGCTTGAAGGGTAACCCCTATGTCAAGCCTCAACACTTGCAGTTTAGCTTAATTAAAGCACTCCAAGAAAGCCTTGAGTGTCTCATTTAGTTATTGCTTAACATTGTAAAGGGTCAATGAGTCCTTATGTGACACCTTACTATTAAGAAAGTGTTGTGATATGAGGCAAGTGCACCTATCAGTTTTAATATAGCGGATGTGAGTCCGAGTCGATCCCTTAGAGACTTCGAGTACTAATATTAACCTCAGCTTTATTATTTAACCGGAAAATTATGAAAGTTTGAATTAATTAAAAAATACTAAAATTAACAAACTACTTTAATTAAAAGACTTAATTAAGCAATTGAAAAAATGATAAAATCAAGAACGACTTCAAGAAAGTAATAACGTATTTAGGAATTATTTTCCCTAGAGTTAATCATGTGATCACTTAAAATATATTCAATTCGGTTTCTATATTTCTTGACCGGAAGGATTCACAACTAAAGTTAATACATTTCTCAAGCATATTAACCCTAATCCTAAATTATTTACCGGAATCTCTTCACTTAGTAATATAATTTAGAATTGCATTAATGTATAATGAATTCCTATACAATTAATTAACTTTCCGGAAGAAACATGTATCTTATGTCGAAGTATACATGTAATCCTCTTCAATTATGTAAAGATCTAATTACACATGCAATTTCTCAATTAACATGCATAATATCATATATTGATACTCTAGAAATATCAATCAATAATTAACGACATAATTGAATCATGTAAAGATAGAAACTTTATTGAAATTTCTAAATCAATCCAAGAATCACATGAAACCCTAGATTCCATAATCCTAAATACTCGAATTCTAAGCTATCATAATGAATCTAAGAACGAGTTTCATCAATAATATAAAATAAAACATGGAAACCCCTTTTATTGATGAACAATCTCTCTAATCTTGAAGTTGATGTTGTTTCCCTCTTTCTTGATGTTGTTTCCCTCTTTCTTGATGTTGTTTCCCTCTTTCTTGATGTTGTTCCGCCTCTTTCTTGATGTTGTTCCTTAAGTCTCTTTCTCTTCTCTTATGTCTCTCCGTTTCTGTAATGTCTCTCCTGTCTTTTGAAACCCTAAGATATCCTTTTATATGTGTATTACAAAGATTCTATTTTTGTCACCAGATACGGCCTGGGACATGGCCGTGTCCCCAGGTCGTATAACTTTCTGCACTAAAGCAAAATTTTCTGCACAATTTTAAAATTTCATAACTTCTTCGTTTGAACTCGGAATTGAGTGAAACTTAATTCCTTTTCTTCATTTTCGAGCCTAGAATGCGTTTAAACCCTAAAATCAATATTTTACTCAATTAAGTATCAATTTCTTTAAAGAAAACCAAAAATGTAAGGGAAATACTATAAAATCACCATATGAAATATGTTTAAAATCAGAGTTATCAAATTTCCCCACACTTAACCATTTGCTTGTCCTCGAGCAAATAAATCAAAACAAAACTTTCGAGACAAGAAACACTTAATCAAAATTTATCACTATTTAGGAAACCTGTGAACGAATACACTTGACCCGAAGAAAGGTAAGAAAATCATTCTTAACTAACTTACAATAATAAAGTCAACTAATTTCATCTGACCATATTTAAATGCTCCAACAATACTTAATACTTGAGTTCACTAGTTAATTTATGAAAATCAAAGTTTACCCAAGTCATTTAACCAAGGATTCTTAAACTAAAAATTGGATTTAACATCTCGCCAACCGAGAAAGAGTCATAAAAATTTTGTCCATTCGACTAAAGTATATACAATTCTCTCTTTCATCTCACCAAGCATCATAATCTAAAACAAACACATTTTACATCCACTCATCCTCTGATCATCCCCCTAATTCATGCTTTTGTTGAGAGGTCTTTTAAATTTACCTTATTTAAGTACAATTGCGTTGGTAGCGGGAAAGAATATCGCTCTTCTGACGGACCAAGACCGATCCATACTAATTTATTTCTTATATTGATAGCAGGAAAGAACCTTGCTCTTCTGACGGACCAAGGCCGATCTATATCAATTTTTTTTTTCATTTGAATTGGTATTGGGACTTAATCTCGCTCTTCTAACGGACCAAGACGAATCCTTACCAATTTTTTCTATTCTTACACTTGTTATTACTTTTTACCTCCGATCATTGTGATTTTTCAAGAGTTTCTCAAAAGAAGAATTTCATTTGTTTGTTTGCTAAAAATTATAGGACTTTTAAAAATTTCTAAGAGAAAGGTATACATAAAAGTAAATTTTAAAAATAATCATGACTAACTCTCAACTAGTGATGTTGCTCCAATCTCAAATCCTAAAGTCCGAAGCTAAATAACTCGTTACTTTGCCTTCCACAAATTTGACTAATCAATTCTAGTAAAGTATCATAAGATCAATAATAATCAATATGAAACAGTTAATTTGGCTTAATACCATTTAATCACCTATTGCAAGTTAACTTAAAAATTAATTGGGTCAAATGTGAATAATTGGTCTCCTAAACAGTAACAAATTCATATATATCCCTTCCCCACACTTAATAATGTACATTGTCCTCAATGTACGACAAAAAATCATAATAGCACGAAAAAGCAGCATAGGGAAAAAGAAAACATATGTACTGAAAAGAAAACTAATACTTCCCTGCCAGTTGAACAAAAGCGCAAAATGAATAAGCATCATCATTATATAGCAAAGTTCACAAGCCTTGAACAACAAAAGTTAACACAAAAAATGAAGAACTAAGAAGAGGGATCGGAATCCGTCTCTTCATGTGCCTCATCAGACGATGTCTCAGCCATCGTAGCATCATCATCGTCATTACTGGCCTCGACATCCTCATCACATTCACCAACCTAATCATGAGGAAGAGTGAGCAAAATTAAGTAGGAAACTTACTTGGATCAAAATGCGGAATGTAAGAATTGTGGAGAGAAGAAGGAGAATAAGAGAGAAATGTTTGATTGGGAGTGTGTGAGAAGGTGTGTTTAATTTAAATAAAACTGGCCATGTGCAAAAATCGTGTGAGTTTGGGTCGACACGGGCTGGGACACAACCGTGTCCCTTGCCCGTGTAACAATCTGTGAATGGGTGAAAAATTCCGGGCGTACAAGGGCTGGGGACACGACCGTGTCCCTCACCCGTGTAACTTTCTGTAGGTGGGCAATTTTTTTGAAAGTCTGGGTGGACACGGGCTGGGACACGATCGTGTACTTCGCCCGTGTTATTTTTTATTTTTTGTTTAGTAAAAATAAAGATAAAGGAAACTTAAAGAAATAAAAGTAATGAAACTAGAAAAATAAGAAAAAGAAAACTAAAGAGAAGAATAAAAATGAAATTAAAAGGGAAAAGCCTATGACTAAAATTAAAACAAATAAAAGAAGTAAAGCAAAGTTAGATAAAAGAAAAAAAAAATAAAATAAACTTAAAGAACTAAAGTGTAAGCAAAGTTAGACATGGGTTGCCTCCCAAGAAGCGCTATAGTTAACGTCAATAGCTCGACGGGATACGTCTTGTAATTCATGATTTTTCATCCAGGTGGAAATAGAACTCCTCCTGTATCTCGCTTTCGAACTCTCCATACAAGTGTAGATTTACCCTTCGGCCATCGACCTTGCCAATTCCATTTCATTAATGCATAACTTCCATAGTTTCTCTCCTTATCATGCTACTTATCAAATTCATGTAGCCTAAACTTCTTCATTTTGTTTGCTTTTAACTTAGATGCGGTTGTCATTGGGGGTTTTGAACTTTTCACTGCAAAGACATGTTCCAAATGGTTTCTTGACAATTTTGGTTCCGAAATTGGTGGCTTCTCTTTGAAAGATTTTAACCAAAGATCCTTTAGCTTGTGGAGTGGATCAATCCATTTCTTGTCCATACTGGATTCATGAACTTCTGTTTGAGCTGCCACTTCTGCACAATTGGGGTTAGTCACCAAATCTTCATCTTCCTTTTGCAAGCAATAGCTCGAGGAATCCTTGGCAAGCGTTTCCTGCACACATGTAGATATAACAACATTAATGGCATTAACATTGTGAAATATGTCCTTTAGGTCAAGAAATTTGTTTGTTGTCTCTGGAGTTTTAAAAACTATTTCATCATTCCCGACTCGTAATATCAACTTATGCTCACCAACATCAAAAATAGCCCTAGCAGTAGCTAGGAAGGGTCGACCTAAAATGATTGGCACCTCAATATCTTCATCTATACCAAGTACAACAAAATCCACGGGAAAGATGAATTTGTCTACTTGCACTAAAACATCCTCTATGATGCCTCTAGGGTATGTGATAGACCTATCGGCTAATTGAAGACTCATGCCCATTAATTTAGGTTCTCCTAACCTTAGCTTTTTGAACAATTTATACGGCATTAAATTTATACTGGCTCCTAAGTCTGCCAAAGCATTATCTACTAACAAATTGCCAAGCATACAAGGAATAGTGAAACCCCCTGGATCATTTAATTTTTGTGGCAGCTTTTTCTGGAGAAGTGCCAAGCATTCCTCGTTCAATGTGACAGTTGTAAGCTCCTCCAACTTCCTCTTGTTCAATAGAAGATCTTTTAGAAATTTCACATACTTTGACATTTGCAAGATGACATCAACAAGAGGTAAGTTAATGTGTAATTGTTTGAAAACATCAAGTAATTTACTAAATTCCTTATTCTGATCAGTGTAACTTTGCTTAACGCGCTGTGGGTAAGGGATGGGAGGCTTGTACTCCTTCACTTTTGGTGATTCCATACTTTCTTTTGATTTTAGTGGGTTTGCATCTTCCTTACGGTTGACTTCTACTTCTTTCTCAACTACTTCCTCACCATCCTTCTTCTCCACTTGCAGTTTTCTACCACTTCTCAAGGTCACAGCATTAACATGTTCCCTAGGATTGATCTCGGTATTCCCTGGGAGTGTCCCTTGTTGCCTCTCAGAGATCATTTTTGCAAGTTGACCAATTTGATTCTCAAGATTGCGATTGGAAGCCTCTTGATTTCTCAACGATGATTCAATGTTGGATAAGCGAGCTTCATTGCATTGAATATATTTTGTGAGAAGTTCTTCCACACTGGACTTCTTTTCTTGAGGAAAAGGAGGCGGGAATGGTCTTTGAAATCCAGGTGGGCCAAAGTTAGTCTTCTGCTGGCTTTGGTTTTGATTTCCCCATAAGAAATTGGGGTGATTCCTCCAGCCTGGATTATAAGTGTTGCTGTAGGGGTTATTTTGTTACATGGGTGGATTTCCTAGATAATCTACATGTTCCAATTGTTTTTGTGCTCCATACCCTTGCATACCAAAATCACTTACATCCGATTGCACTTGTTGAGGGCCAACTGAGAGTGCATCAATCTTTTTACTCAATAAGTCCACCTTGGCTGCCAGAGCAGTGGTCAAGTCCACATCATAAATTCCCATGGCCTTTTGCTTGGCTCTAGTGCTTTCCCACGGATAATTGTTTATCGCTATTCCTTCAATAAGGTTTTGGGCTTGCTCAGGTGTCTTTGTGTTCAAAGTACCTCCTGCGGATACGTCAATCATCTGTCTAGTAGATAAATTGAGACCATTGTAGAAGGTCTGAATCTGCATCCATAGTGGAAGGCCATGATGTGGGCACCTCCTAAGCAAGTCCTTGAACCGCTCCCAAGTGTCATAAAGCGTCTCCGCTTCCAATTGAGCAAAACAAGAAATATCATTCCGAAGTTTAGCGGTCTTTGCTGGTGGGAAATACTTCTCCAAAAATTTCTCTACCAATTCATTCCAAGTTGAAATTGAATTTCTTGGTAGGGAGTTCAACCATTATTTTGCTCTTCCCCTCAAGGAGAAAGGAAATAGCTGCAGTCGAATGGCATCATCCGTGGCTCCGTTGATTTTAAATGTATCACAAATCTCTAGAAAACTAGAGATGTAGACATTAGGATCTTCACCTTGGAGACCATCAAACTGAACATATTGTTGCACCATTTGTATGATGTTAGGTGCAATTTGGAAGTTATTAGCCGCGATGGTTGGCCTTGCGATACTAGAGTCAACTCTAATAAGTGTAGGCCTTGAATAATTGGACATGGTCCGATTTGCTTCATTCTCGTGGTTAGCCATGTGTGGTGGATCTTCTTGCTCAATGAATTGAGTGTTGGCCTCTTCACCTTCTTCCTTGATCTTAACGATTGATTCGTCGTCTAGGGTCGCCACAACTTGTCTAGGTCGCGATCTCAAATTTTGAAGGGCAGTTTTCTCAATTTTAGGATCAAGTTCTACCAAATCTTCCGGATTGCTGCGGGTCATGCACTACAAGGACAATAAATATAAAATCAATTGCAGCTCTAGATAATAAAAATAAACAATGAAAACAAAAGAAAATAAAGAAAAAAAATTGGTTAAAGTAATAAAGCAACTAGCATTGTTAATATCGAAAATCCCCAGCAGCGGCGCCAAAAACTTGATATCGGGCAAGTGCACCTATCAGTTTTAATATAGCGGATGTGAGTCCGAGTCGATCCCTTAGAGACTTCGAGTACTAATATTAACCTCAGCTTTATTATTTAACCGGAAAATTATGAAAGTTTGAATTAATTAAAAAATACTAAAATTAACAAACTACTTTAATTAAAAGACTTAATTAAGCAATTGAAAAAAGGATAAAATCAAGAACGACTTCAAGAAAGTAATAACGTATTTAGGAATTATTTTCCCTAGAGTTAATCATGTGATCACTTAAAATATATTCAATTCGGTTTCTATATTTCTTGACCGGAAGGATTCACAACTAAAGTTAATACATTTCTCAAGCATATTAACCCTAATCCTAAATTATTTACCGGAATCTCTTCACTTAGTAATATAATTTAGAATTGCATTAATGTATAATGAATTCCTATACAATTAATTAACTTTCTAGAAGAAACATGCATCTTATCTCTAAGTATACATGTAATCCTCTTCAATTATGTAAAGATCTAATTACACATGCAATTTCTCAATTAACATGCATAATATCATATATTGATACTCTAGAAATATCAATCAATAATTAACGACATAATTGAATCATGTAAAGATAGAAACTTTATTGAAATTTCTAAATCAATCCAAGAATCACATGAAACCCTAGGTTCCATAATCCTAAATACTCGAATTCTAAGCTATCATAATGAATCTAAGAACGAGTTTCATCAATAATATAAAATAAAACATAGAAACCCCTTTTATTGATGAACAATCTCTCTAATCTTGAAGTTGATGTTGTTTCCCTCTTTCTTGATGTTGTTCCGCCTCTTTCTTGATGTTGTTCCGCCTCTTTCTTGATGTTGTTCCGCCTCTTTCTTGATATTGTTCCTTAAGTCTCTTTATCTTCTCTTATGACTCTTTGTTTCTGTAATGTCTCTCCTGTCTTTTGAAACCCTAAGATATCCTTTTATATGTGTATTACAAAGATTCTGTTTTCGTCACCAGACACGGCCTGAGACATGGCCGTGTCCCCAGGTCGTGTAACTTTCTGCATTAAGGTAAAATTTTCTGCACAACTTTAAAATTTCATAACTTCTTCGTTTGAACTAGGAATTGAGTGAAACTTGATTCCTTTTCTTCGTTTTCGAGCCTAGAATGCGTTTAAACCCTGAAATCAACATTTTACTCAATTAAGTATCAATTTCTTTAAAGAAAACAAAAAATGTAAGGGAAATACTATAAAATCAACATATGAAATATGTTTAAAATCAGAGTTATCATGTTGTCGGAACCTGATCGTAAGCTCATTAAAGGAGTTGATCGAATCATCTTGTAGTTGGTTAAACCAACAACACTACCTTTGTCAATGCTCTCGGGAATGCCTAGCATATTATAACGTTAGAGAAATTGTGTAGGCTCATCATGTTACGAAAATGCACTAGATGGTCATTAGGGTTGCTTTAGCCATCATAGTTGTTCAAATGTGGAAGTCAATCAACTTGCAAAAAGGTCTCCTCAAGGATAATTAGCGCGAAGGGGCTCTTTCTCGTGCCTAAACTTGACAGTCAAGTGGAATACTCGACTCGCTTCTAGTCAAACATGCTAGAAGCATGACGAATGTGTTTGTCCAATTCTCACACATTCATGTCCTTGAGTAGTTTATGGGATCTACTTAGGGAGAGTTCCCTTTGCACCCTACTGATGCCTAATTGCTTACCTAGCATGTATGACTTGCCTCAATGTTCAACCAAACATGGAGGTCCTAGGGAAGATGGAGATCAAGGTGAACATGTTTCTGTAGGCATGTGGAGTTTACAGGAGGTATTGGAGAGAGCTTGCTCTATCTACTTGGCCTACTGGACAAGATGATGGAGGGATCCTTGTAGTAAACCTTACCTTGGGCTTTTTACAAGGCTACGACTTCTCTTTGCAAGGTGGTGCTTTGTTCAAGGGTTTTCTAATTTTCCTCTATTATCTAATGAAACATCGCATTTAGTTGATCAACTCTTAAGGCTATACAGTCACTTACGGTAGTAATGGTGGTATTAGTGACCAACCAATGTTACTATGGTGAGATGCTTGTAGGTTTGTGTTTTTACTCATAACCATGATTAGTGAGTTTGTAGAAATGGTGGGCACTAAATGGTGATGCTATAATCACTATAAGATAGTCATTTGGTGGTCCAGCAATTGCCCATAGTAGTGGACCTATAAGATAGCCCTCTATAGTAGTGCTAGTAAGGGCCCTTCGATGCTAAAGTTAGCAAGAAAGGAAAGAGAATTTTTAGAGAGTGTCTTATCAAGTGTAAAGAGAGCTCAAGATTTGATCCTTATACCTATAACTCCATGCCTTATTTATATGGCATGGTGCTTATTTGCCTAGGACACATGGCAAACGAGGATTGACTCGTACATGGTTGTTGTAGGGAAGCATGCATAGTAGGAAGGGGATAGCACGCTTTTGGCAGTTGGTAGCTCTAAGGAAAGATGTCTATCACATTAACATCGTTAGCCATCATAACTAAGGCTACTAGGCATCTAGGCTTTACGATAGGCTATCAGATAGCATTTAATGAGGATAGATAAGGATATTAGCAGACAGTAATGACATTAAAGCCATTAGGTCATATGCTGAGCACCTAGCATGAGCTCAAAAATGAGGTTGAGGTGGTTTATTAAGCTTGGGTCTAGCTAATCCTAAGGACTATCGGGTCCTCAGGGTCATGGCTGCTAAGGAATCGAGTACCTAAAGACATTAATTGGAGCTTCCAAGGTCCTAAGCAAGGAGAACATACTGGTGCTAGGTAAGCCAAGTAGCAAATTCCTTTTAACATAGTCTGGAGGCATGCTCAAGGAAGCTTAAGCAGGTGGCTAGACTTATGTTAAAGCTAGTTCACCGAAGGAGCCAAACTAGTTCAATTGCTGAAGAGGGTCGAGTTGTCACCCTGGAGAGGTGTTTGGGGTTACCTTAAGCAGGTAAAAGCACTTAAGCCCAAGCCTTTGGAGCTTGGACGCAAAAAGCCTATCAACATATTCCATTTCAAATCGAAACATTCTTAAATAAAAAAGTTGATAATATATCTTACAATTATATCATTATGGCTATGTAGAATATATAATTACACTACCTATATATATATATATATATATATATGAAAAGTAAACATTTAGTTCTCAATAGTTTACAGTTTTTTTAATTTAGTTTTAAACCATTTTTTTTTTCGTATCTGAATACTTAACAATTGTAAATGTTAGCAAACAAGTCATTTTATTAACGTAGTTTAGTTTTCCATCCATGTGTGATACATAGCATGATCAAATTGGTCAAAATAATTAATTTAATTAAATAAGATAATAATATATATTATTTAAGTAAATAATCTAAAAACATAAACAAAATTAGGAAGAATATACAAAATGGAAATTAAAAAAAAACTACAAAACTATATAAAAACTTAAATAGTATACATATAGAAGTAATTAGAAAAAGGAAAAATAAAGAAATAAAATATTGGAAACTTTAAGAAAAAATAGCTCTTATCACCCCAATCATAGAATAATCACTAAAAAAAAAATTTTTTTTGACCACTTCATGATAATAGTTTGAGATTCGCTTTTGAAAGTAGGTCATTTTGACTCATTGATGACCGTAGATGGCTATCAACCATCTTAAGAGGGTTGTATAACCTTCCCTATAAGTGGGTAGCTACAAACCACCATAATTTAAAAAAGAAAAAAAAAAGGAGTCCAACTAAATTTCAAACAAGTCAAATGATGCAATTAAAACCTAATCAAGTTTCAAGGCTTAATTTTATTTATTTATTTATTTTTTAAATTTGGCTATGGGTAGCCACCTATTCCTCTAAGGGTCTAAGGGGGATAAGGTAGAATGATGAGTGATTAAGAGTTGTTTTTTCTTAATTTTACTATGCTTTCTTTATTTTTAAACTTTTTATTTTTATTTATTTTTTATAATTTTGTTATTTATATTATTTAAGCCCTAAGGGTTATCCATAACTACTTCCTTTAAAAATTACTATTTAGACCTACAATCTAATATATATCACAACGAACCATAAATTTACTTTTGAAAACTATGAATATATTATACTATAATTTCTCTCTCTTTGTTAATATGTGTCTGTCTCCCCTTAATCTCCTTATGAAATCAAAACTAACTACTTTGTGTGGATTTCTTCTCTCTCTCCCACCGTCCCCTACTAACAGCACATAACTTCCCACTAAATATCTCTCTCTCCTATCTTCCTCTATTAATTGCACGTGCCTTCCTACTAAATCTCTCTCCCATTGTCTACATTTTCCTAAGAACTGTAATTGAAAACCTTTCCCATTTTCTAAAGAATCAATATTGAAACCAATAGACACACCCATCAACAGTCAAAGGCAGAAATCTCCTATTACACAACTTTAACAAATAGAAAGATACGCTTTTCTCTAATACTCTTCTCTCTTTCATTATATTTTCTCATGAACCGACATTAAAATCAACATATAACAGTCACAAGAACAAATGGGTAACGTTAGTGTAGGTTTAGGATTTTTTGTGCCTTACCTCTGTGCTCGATCCCATTACTAACATCAACCGATTTAAGGAGGATTTCTCTTTTTTAATGTATTGCTATTTTTTTTTTTCAAGAACCAAATAGTCAAACTATCAAATACAAAAACTAAATTAAAAGACTTACCTCAATCTTTAACTTTCTTGTATTTAAAGTTGCCTATTTCCTCATTCTTTATATTTACATGAATTTTTTCTTTTCTTAATTCATGTAACGTTAAGTTAAAATATGTTTTGGCTATCTAAATTACTATATTGAATTGTGGAAAGATAATAAAAGGTTGAATGATTGTGATGCTTTTTATGCATGATCAAGAGGTGTTACGAAAGAAATTTCTACAATAACAAATAACAAGATCATCATTAACAATGAAGAGGTAAGTGGAATGTATTTGTGAGTTTTTACAATGTATTTTGCGACTTATCTATAACAGTTCCTTTTTTTCCTTTTTAATATTTCTTTTGTTTTTTAGTGTCACTATGAGAATTATTTCAATAATGTACTATTAATAAATAGCAGGCAGATTCTTTTCTTTTCTTTTCTTTTTTTCATTTTTTTTTTGCCACATATGATTGAGATAATGTAGAATAAAAAAGTTGACTGATTTTTTTCCTTAGGAAAAAAAAAAAAAAACCTGGAATTCAAGTAGCCAATGTGAATAAACAGTAAAACTCATTCATCAGATAACAAACTATAACGTAAATTCATTAACAACTAACCGACACTTTCAATCCCCGTTCTAATTGAATCCTATCCATTTAACAACTTCTCAATTTTTACTTTTTCTTTTCACTGTCGAACTTCCTTTGGCTTCTCTCTTTAAAGTACTCCTCCCAACAAAATGTCGTTTATGTCATCACATATAAGTATTGTTGGCTACGAGAGTTGGTAGTTAATTGGTAAGGATATAAACAAGAAAAACATGAAGATAGTAACAATTATGAAGGCTTAATAGACCGTAACAAATTTTGAAGGCTCAACAGATAGTAGTAGTAATTATAGTCAAGGGATAGGTGGAAGGAAAAGGGAGTGAGACATTAGGCCTACAAGTGATCATTAGAGATTTAATGGGGTATTTAAGCTCTTACTAATATACAATTTTGATATTTCTATTTTATTCATTATTTTTCTTTTTTTCCCCCATTGACCATCATCTTTTTGGTATTTCTCCCGTTATTTCTAATTTGATTGTTAAACTTTATGTTTTCAAAATAATTACATGCTTAGAGAATTGCTTTGTTGAAGTTCTCTAATTATCTATGCATTTAATCATAATATATTGTCATAAATGAGAAAATATACATAAAATGCTTTGTATCTATCATCATTATCAATTAGAAAGGATCTTTGTATTGTAGTTCCTTATGTAAGGTGCTCTTATAGTTACACTTTTGGGAACTCAATAAGATATTGTGTACTAATGAAGATATTCCATTTGATCAATAATCATAATTTGAAATCTCAAAGTAAAGAGCAAGAGAACTATACAATAGCATTATTAGCTAAAATCGTACATCTACATGTTTTTCAAGAAATTCTTACTCTAATAATGAGTATGTCTTCGTAATTATCGCTTTTGTTCATAAGCTAATTATATATAATTTCCCATATTGTACTTTGCAGCATGTGATGTAAGTGGTGAATCGTGAACATGTTAATTGATTATTGTCGAGCCTGGTTTTTCAACCTCTTATTTCTTTTTATAAAATTAGGTCTTCTCTAAATCGATTAATACTAAACCCTACCCGTTGAATATTGACTCTCGACTAGGGTTTAAAGAAGATCATTTTTTTCGACTTGAAAAGATTTAGAGTCACCATCCGACTGAAGTTGGGAAAAGGAGTTAAGTTATAACCAATTGGGTGGATTAGTTATAACTTAGCTACCGGTCTATCGATTAAAAAAATAAGTTATAAATGCGGTTTTTTAAAAACTAGAGATCTGGATCCAAGGGCTGGTTTATTAAACCCTAAACGGGTACCACTTTTTAACTTTTCAAATTTAACTTTGCTTTTCAACTATACCCTTTTTAATTTCTAAAAAACATCTAATTATGATACACATGACTAAATTAATAAATATCTAAAAATGGATAAAATGAAACTTTCCATATTTTAAGTCGCTCTGTACTTGCGTACGAGTGCCTACGTACCTGCTATTCGGAATCAAACGCATATAGTTCTTTTATAAAAAACTTTAGTGGATGGTTTGATTTTAATTTTTAAAAATGAATCGCATTTACGTTTTATCCAGTTCAATTTATCCAAGGAAATTCTTTTAAAGGGTCCTAATTAGTGTTTTATTTTTGGAAAATCTAAAATAATCCTAATTTAGAAAAAGGTCTATTTATTTTCATTTATTTTTAGAAAACTTAATTTTTCTAAGTGTGAGAACGATTTTTGTTTACTAACCTATTTATTTATTTTTATTTTTATTATATTATCTTATTTATTTTATACTTAATCTATCTATTTCTATTTAAATAAATAAATAAACTACTTCCTTTCTTTCTTTCTTTTTTCTTTTTGTTTTTTCTTCTCTTTCTTTTTTTTTCATTTATCTCTTTTTTTTTTATCTTTTTCTTTTCATTTACAACATTTACAAATAAACCAATGAATAAATAAATAAAAAAGAAAAAAAAAAGAAAAACCAAGTCGGCTTAGATTGGCTTCGGATTGGCTCGAACGATTCAAATTGGCTCACTTCTACTTAGATCGGCTCACTTCGGCTTGGTCGGCTCAAGAAATCCAATGGTGGTGGTTTTCGTAAAAACACCGTAGGGAATACTATTCTAGAGAGAGAAACCGTACTAGAAAGAGGAAACTTCGATTTTTGTTTTTTCTAAAGTGTTTTGAAGTTTTTGTTGTGTTTTGAAGTTTCTGTTGTGTTTTGAAAATGAAGAGTAGACCCCTATTTATAGTTGTCATGGTCGTGTTAAGGATGGAAAAAATTAATTACAATATGATTTTCTTCCAATTTTAGATTAGACAAACCTGGATAATATGTGGTGCCAAATACATAGCTGCGCGTGTATGAATGTACCGGAGTGTGTCTGAATATGTCCACCATACTTAGAAGTAAGTTGGCAAATGATGTGGCGATGACCTAGCCCGTGACGTGGCGATGACATGGTAATAAAGTGAAAAAAGATAATAAAAGATATATTTTGCACCTTCTATGGATTAAACTTAGGATTTCCAAGTCATATACAATATTAAGTTCAGATGCTTATCTAGCTGAGCTATTGGTTTTTCCTTATTCATATATGTAATTAATTGCACATATAAACCAAATTAACCTAAGTTAGATTCAAATTTAAGCTTAAACTCAACAACCTTTTATTCAAAATTATTGAAATTGAAATTAAAATTATATTCTAATTAAACAACCTAAAAAATTATTATTTTCTAAATACCCTATTTTATTTTATGACTTTCAAATTTCCTTTTTTTTGTATTTTTTCTAAATTTTTTCATTTTTTGGGGATTTCTTTAATTTTCTATTTTTTTGAACTTTTTCTAATTTAGGACCCTATAACCTAATTTGAAAAATAAAAGGGGGGCAAAAATTAGATATCTACAATTATAACACATCAATAATACTTGTATATCAACTTTTCAAATCAATGACAAATTAAGCCAAACATGGGAGTGTAGAGTCAATCCTTAAACTTTAGCATTTGTTTTGACATTTTAAATTGCCTTTTCTTCACTTTTTCTTTAACAAACACTCTTCAATCTCCTTATTAGCTTTTTTGGAAAAGTAATTTTGGTACCTTTCTTCCATCTAGCTTTGATTTCAATGGATAGAATATCCTTCAAGATACGAGACTTACTATAGAATGAACAAATGGATGAAGTAAAAAAAGCAAAGAGCAAGCTATCAAAGGAAACACATACGTCAACACCAAGGAAACAATTATTGATTGAAACTGCCACACAAAACATGAAAAGCACCCTCAACATTTCCACAATCTTAAAGATATATCTTTCTAGTTGTCTAGGCCTAAGTTAAAGGTGAATCTTTCATTTCAACTTGGCTCCAAACTCTAAAGTTATAATTTGTGTTTCGAAAAAATATATCTACTAAGATCAAGGACGGACCCAAGAACATAAACTTGGAGGGACTAGACTTATCCTTAATTAAATCAATAATAAAATCATTAATAATAAAATAGCTGTTTATTATCAAATTATATTGCATTTTATATAGGTAAGAGGATCTTGTTGATGTTTTAACCTGCAATAATTCCTAAAACTTAATAGAATGGAAAATTCCTTCTAAAAAAATGATTGAGGGAGATCAATTCACTTTAAAAGAAGCTAAAAGAATAAACTTTCTATATTTTTATGCACATATATCAAATAAAATTTAACTATTAATTTATTAAAAAATAATATCAATAAATAAAACTTATGTAAATTTTGTTCTTAACAAAAATAGATTAAAATGATATTTATATAGGAAATTCCAAGTAAAGTAAAAAGAACAAATTGACATGGATATAAGTGTATTATTCCTTTTCATGATAACATTGTATGATTGTTCATAAACAATGCTAAAAAGAAATAATATCATTTTGAATATAAGTTATTGCATAATAAATTATTCAATATTCCATATTTACTTTCATAACATTAATTGTAAGAAAAAAAAAATACTAAACCAACTCATATAGTTGGTATGTTTATCAATGGTTTATGTTATAAGGCGGAATGTTTGTAATATGAATAATGTAATGATTTTTTATAGTATATTACTTATAAAAAATAGAAATTAAATATTATCTTAACAAATAAAACTTATGTAAGTTTTGTTTTTAAAAAAAAATAGATCAAAAAATATTTGTATAGGAAATTACAAGTAAATTAAAAAGAACAAATTGACATAGATGTAAATATTGTACTATTCTTTTTTTATGATAACTTTGTATGATTGTTCATTAGCAATTCTAAAGAAAAAAAAATATCACATTGAATATAAATTATTAGGCAATAAACTATTGAACAATCTATATTCATTTTTTAATAACAATCGTGAAAAAAAAATTACTAAACCAAGTCATATAATTGGTATATTTATTAATGGTTTATGTGATAAGGTCAGAATCCTTATAATATGGACAATGCAATTATTATTTATGGTGTATAACTAATAAAAATGACAATGTATGAGAAAATAATTAGTTAAATATGATTTGTAATTAGTCAATTTAATTTTATTAGTTATTGTGAAAAAAATAATAAATACTAATAGACATATCAATCAAACAATAAATACATATTGAAAGAGTAAAATGATGAACATGAGATTGAAACCAAAAACCTCTAATTTGCAAAACTAAGCACTTGACCACTTAGCTATACTTAATTTTATGTTACATTTTGCTCCTTAAAATATTTACTTAACATTTTTTTTTTTCTTTTTTAAAATGTTAACACCTCAAGGTGGTATAGCCGTTGCAATCCTGCTATGTAAATCATCCTAAAATAGAAGCTAACCTTTTAGCTACTATCATGGACCTAATTTGTACAAGATGTCCACGATTGATGGGTTACCAACCTCTGGCCCTCTTACTCGCGTATACTTAAAAGGCCTCCAGTCCCTCACTAGAAGAATTCCCTCTTATTAACCTACCGATGATGAGAAACAATACACAGAAGAATGTTGGCTGAACTCCTCGAGAGCTTAAGTTAGGTATACCCTACTCAACTTTGTCCCTTATGCCAATGTCGACCACTCACTTGCCGAGACTTATCTGCCGAGTGATGAGGACCAAGGCTCCACACATCAAGTCTTACTCCAATTACTCAAACCTTCAGGTGTCGAGAGCTACCTGCTAAGTGCCAAGACCTAAGCCCTACTGGACGAGTACATCTCTTTCGACCAACTTCTAATGCTTACACCACCCCTTATGTATCTCAGCAACCCCCAATGATGCTATGTCATGACCTATCTCAATAGCTATACTGAAGATTCCCTAATACAAACCCATTAACAAGCTACCACTTGTCCATTTTTCTGACTTTATATTGGACTAAAAATCCATTTTCCTTATATTCCTTTTTGTAATTCTACTTATTTGTAATATTGCCTTAAGGACTTACTGTAAATAATCCATTCTCTTTGTAGTCACATTTATCATTACACCTCTGACATTGAATATACTTATTCTTGTGAGGTAAGTCCTCTTCAAGTGCATTATCCTATGCTCTTATCTAATCTTACAAAGTAGCTTAAGATTAGTGGCAAGTAGACCTTGACATTGGCTTGTATGTCACATCAAGTGAATTATCAAGTCATATCCTATTTGTTGGTGAGTCATATTCGTCGAGGAGCTTCATGTAAGTTACTACATACAATTTACCGACTTATCCCTATATCTTTCTTCGATATTTCAAAAAATCCATTAAATTCATATTTTTTATATAATAAGTTGTAGTGATTAAAAAGCTCCTAGGTACATTAACAATTAACCCATTTTAAAGTAAACTATTCACTTGAAAATAATTTGATTTTGCCAATAAAAATCTTAAAATATATATTAAGTTCCAACAAATTCATGTACTATTTACAAGACTCAATAACTTAGTTTACTTAATAGTTACATAATTCTATACCATAACATGGGTATACCAGTACAAAGGCTCCAGAAGTTTCATTGTTCTCTGGTTCATATCTTCACTTCCCAAGATCCAACAATCACTAAGTTTAAGGTAGTTATATTACAGTGTAATGCCTTGGGACCTTAAATAGGCATTACAACTCACCATGTATTCTAACTAGCCCGGAATATGTTAAAGATTCTAAATCCCCCAATTGATAACACAATAAAAACATATCACCAATTTATGCATATAAACCACAAAGGAATGGGTAACCACATCCACTCATAATCCTCAAGAAACCCAAAAAATATCCAACAAAATTCAAGAGTGTATCGACTCATATCCATGTGATATAAGATAGATCAAAGTAACTAAAAATCCTCAAGTATCACAGAAAATGAGTCCATCTCCTTGACAAAACAAAACTTTTAACATGACAAAACAAAACTCTTAACATGACAAAACAAAACTCCACCAAAAACACAACTCAACTCCACCTTAATCATCATAATAATAGAGATACTCGATACCCTCCTCCTCCTCCTGGATGTCATAAACAAAAGTCTACTCATAAATGAAATAATCCTCTGAACCTATGCCTAAAACAAATTAAAGAATGAGTCGAAACTTAGTACGAGTGCACCAAACACATATGAATGCCAAGCCCAATCAGTCACATATAGATAATGTAGGTATAATAGAATATAAGCAAACAATACTTTAATAATCTTTACATTAAGCCAATAAACAACAAGGGAGTATTCATAACCTTGCTACACCTGATCTTTATCCACATACATAGGTAAATATAGTATAAGTTTTCCTTCAAGTCCTTTATGCCTAGAGTCCAAAGTCTAAAAACCTAATATTCTAGCTTTGTTATCCTATATGAAAGTCTATTCAGGAATCCCTGCATAAGATTAACAATTACCCCTCTGGAAATCTACCATTACAGGCTCCTAAAGCGAACAAGTCAAGCACAATCAACAATCAAGGTCATTTAGCCGTATATGAATTAATCTAAATACATTCTAAGTCCTAACAAGCATAACCATATAAACAAACACTACGTACCTAGAATCCTTCCACAACAACTAATAGATCTTCAAAATCACAACCTCGAATCAACTCAGATCTCAATAAGGAGTCCGACAACTACCGCAAATCTATTTGAAAGACAAGCATATATGTGAACTTTCAATACTCGATAACTAAGTTCTTCCTAAAAATTTTACCAATTAGCCGATAAATTATCTAATTAAAGGTTCCGAAAGAAAATAATCGAATATAATCATAAATCAATAATAGAAATTGAATATACTATAAATATGTAACACGATAAAGCAAAGAGTTGACATATTTATATAATATTATTTAATTACTCAAAACGTAAGATACAATATATATAAATAAAAATATAAATAAACACATGATGAGGGTGTCAAAATATATAATTTACTAATCGATATAGTAATAAAGGAATACGTACTTTAATCAGATAATATTATAATTTATAGAAATACATAAGGAAGGACATATTAATAATCGAAATCGACATATTAATAATCAAAATCCAAAATGAACATACTTTACAATTAATTTCATATACTATATAATCATAATAATAACCGTAATAGAAATACTTAAATCGTAATGTTATCAATATTAACAATAAGGCATAGCAATGATAAGATAGTATCGTCGTAAACCAAATCAACACTTGAAATACGTATATGATACAGGTATTAGCGTAATTGTACACCAAGCTAGAAAATAGTATCTCCACATCAAATATATCAAGAAATTGCAATCCAACACTATAAATTTACATATACACATAATATGATAGAGTAAAAAATTGACTTATTACTTAATTATTCATATAGTAAGGATATCACATATAAAAGGAGATGTAAGGTAAACACATAACGATGATATTAAAATATAAGCTTATTAGCTAAAGTAATAAAAGGATACATATATTAGTAAATAACACCTAAGTCGGTAGAATTACATAAAAATAAATAGAAACGGAAACGAATGTACTAGCAATTACTGCCATATACTTCATAATAATAATCATAATAAGAGTAATATAACAATAATGTTATCAACAATAATTGTAAGGTATAACATAAAAGAATGGAGTCATCATAAGCTAATTTAATAATTAAAATAATACATATACAATACAAGTATCAACATGACTCTACATCTAACATAAAATAGTAATCCAACTCTACAAACAAAGGAAAATAGCAACCTAACTCCATAACTATACATAAATACAATAATTCAATATGCGACACAATTTATAATAACAACTTTTATATAAAATAATAATACAATATACCAAATAGTTTGATTTATATAAGAGATCTATTTACTAGAAGAATAATTACTTTTTACAATAGTCTAGGAAAATAAAAATAATATACTACGTACACAAGAACAAAAATGTAACTGAGTTGACTCGTGGAACAAAATGCCGAGATGGGAATATTAGTTGAACACTAAATTGTCATCGAATATGAACCTATTAAACATAAAAATATAGGAATTACTTTTTTGTATTTAAATAAATACCTAAATCATTAACAAATAAAAGTTTACCAAAATGGCGTGATACACATTGAAATGGATTGTAGGAAGTTGTCTACAATAATGTCAATGAGAGAGATAATGGACATTAAGAAATCAAGGTAGGTCTAACGTACTAGAAATCAAGTGAATGAGAAGAGAGGATTGTTTGGGGGGTGGTTTGTGCGTGAGGTAAGGGGGTAGGGATTGTAGCAGTGGCTTAGGAAGAGGAGAGAGACTAAAAGGGTTAGAGAGAGAAGATGACGAGAGGGTAAAGGGAACATGTTAAGTATGTGAGCGAGAGACGAGAGGAGAGTGGGTGAGGTTTGACATTGATTACCAAGAAAGAAGAAAAAAGTGAGTTGGAGAGAAAAAAGAAAATTAGTTGAGAGAGAAAAGAAGAGGAAGATTGTGGCTGAAGAGAATTAGGGTAGGATTTTAAGAGTAAAGTCTAGATTATTTTAGAACTTTCTAAAATATGGGGTAGGTCTATAATAAAGATAGGAAAATAAAGAATTAGCTAAAAGGAGAATAAATAGTATTTATAAAAATAAATCATGTATAAAATATAGCAACATATATAGCTAATACCAATAAAATATTTATATTTTATACATAAAATAAAATTTAATCTATTTATTGCGTACATAAAATAAGAGTTTTAGAAAAATAAAATTGAAACATTAAATTAGACATCTATTCTATAAGATACACTTTAAACTAAGTCTGGATCTACCTAAAGATAAATAAATTAAGAAATTTTCTACTAAGATGTAGTTTCTAACAATACGAGCTAAAAGAATTTTAATGACTTAAATAAATCACTAACTTAACTAGAGTGTTTCATCGGCTTCCTAGTCAACACCTGTAACAATATCTATAGAAATATGAGTAACCAACCGCTTAGTAAGTTATAACAAAAACATAAGACTACATGTCAAACATAAATAAGGCTATCAAATAGTTGATTAGATGTAATGTAGCAAACAAATTCCATCACACAACGTTATCCAGTCCATTATGCAATTGAGACATCTCACCTCCCGCGACTATCCTTCAAGCCATTACCTTCATCCTTACCATAACCTCCTTTCTTATCACTTAATTTGACTAAAAATAAACAAGAGACCATTATGCTACAGCCCTATCACTTTTGAAGGTATAGATATTTAGTTGGATAATCCTAATTGTCCCCTATTAAGTTACAATGCATATCTGGTTAAGATCACAAGTCAAGAATCATTAAGTCCAATTTAAGGTGATTAGTCAATTCCATGCAGGACAAGCAATTCAAATCCAGAATAGCAAGCCAACAGTATGTAAACAAGCTCAGAGACACACAAGCTTGCGTATAATAAAACTACCTACAAGTACAACCAAACATAATCTTGAGCCTCCAATTACTATAAACAATACTTTAAAATATAGTTACATATTGATCCTAAACTTACCCAAACACTTCCTCACTAGGATGCAATTTGTAGTGAGGGGTTGCTACTAATCCCTATGATGTGAATGTTATTACAGTGTTCATACAATTACTATATATAAGATTTATTCTATAACTCAAATTATTATTCTTAGTTTAGGGTTTTACTATACTTAACAATTTTGGTTTTAAGTCTCTTGTGATTAACCTAGTTTTTAGATATATTTTGATTAAGTTTTTTGATTTCATCTCCGATTCAACCTCTAAATCAAATTCTAACCAACTTCTAACTACATTTTAATCATAAGTCTCAAAAACACCTTCTAACCTATTCTACGAAGTTTGACTAACTTCCATTCAGATGTATATAATCTCTAATTTTGTTTCTAATCAACTCCTAATCTGCTACTATATACCATGTCTTTGATTTAGCTTCTTATTTGAGTGTACTCTACATTTTTAGCACAATTCCCATAATTTTTATTCATTACTAGAATCGTTGTACCCTACATAGCCCAATCATCACCTTAATTTGAATCAACACACCTAACTTCTCTTATTTCCACATTTCACATATTACACATTTATCAACACTAAGCCAACAACATTCAGATCCAATACTTCCAACACTAAAAATTTCATCTCTCAATATCATTCAACATTTCAAAACGTCAACATATACCTTAAATTAGAGCCTAGGTCAATTTCTTGAAAAATCATTAAACATATTAGAAAAATAGTCATTTAATAGGATTATTAAGGCATAAAAATTAGATAAAAATATGGAAAATGATTTTAACAAAAAAAAATGATGATAATTTAATATACACCATAGGAGTTTCACAAAAAAAATTTGGAGCCAAAACAACACTAATGAGGCTTTTGAAAACGAAAGAAAAATTTGCTCAAGTTTAGTGATTTGTTAAGGGTGATATATTTCGAGATTTAATTTATAAAAAATAATAATTTTTCTAAAAACTAAGTACAATAATACACTATACTACAATTTTTCATAATTTTGAACATATTTTAATATTTTTCCCAAATTTTTTAAAATCAAACCAGTTTTTAGAACTCATTAGAAACCACCATAGGAACCACCACCTCATTGTTAACTAGAAAGGGCATAGCCTACTCCTTCAAAAGCCAACCTTGCTTTACTTCCAAGTCTTGGTTTGGTAAGTGTTCTCAAGTTTAACCTCTAATACACTAGTTTCCTATAGAATTTCCTATGATTATTCTCTAAACCTTACATAACTCTCTCTAATTTTTCCAAGTAACAGAGTATCTAAAATGAATTAAGGAAGGATGCTCTGAATCTATAAGAGGAGGTGGAGGTCGGTTGATGAATTTTCCATTGCCAAGTATAGTATTTTAGCTAATGATTGGTCTCCATTTTAACATTCTGCGTACCTTTAAGCATACTAAATTCTTGTCATGAGAAAAGCAACTCATATTCTACTACTAGCAAATTTTCCTAAATTTTTTTCATAATTTTATTTAATTATTTTAATGAATTTTATTATATTTTAGGTATTTTTACCTATACGTAAATTTATATTTAGTACAAATAAATACTTTTAAATGTTATTTAAGTCATTTTATGATTTTTGGTATACATATATTTTTTCTCTAATGACTTTTTAATTATCGAAACCCATTATATGCATTTTTAATAAATAACAGATAATTTACGTATAACCTAATAATATAAGATTTAATTATTTTATTTTTCTAAATTCAAATTTATGAGAGCACTTCTACTAATATTGTCAGCTCCATCGTAAAAGTCAAGCTCAATTGGACAACTTACATAATCACCCTAAATTGTATATATCTATTCTAAACCAACCAATTATAAGTTGATAGCCAATTTATTGAGGACTTACACTCCACCCTCCTTACAAATAGTTTTCTCCTCGAAACTGATGCATTCCTGATTTTTCCCACGGAGGGATGTATATTCTTTAAGTTGCAATTTACTTTAAATCATCTAAATTATCTTCTACTTGAGGTTCTAAATCATCCTCTAATTCAGCTTTTGAATTAACTCTTCATTTATATCTTAAATTCTCAATCCCATTTTTTCTCTTCTTTGGCACTCCATACTTGATATCAATCATATCTTACTCCATTACTGCAATCTTTCAATCTTATTATACTACTCATCTTATGACTTAGCTTTATAACTATTCAAATGCTCCTACTGATTTATCATATGTTTATTCCCCGTATTATCTCCTTCTAAGTTTTACTTAAGATCATTGATGGCATTGATTCACCACTTGCCAAACCTCACCAATCTTTTCTTCCCATCTATACTTTTCTACTCATAATAGCTATGTTATTACTATAGTTATTTATTTGTTTCTTCATTCAACTTATTGCAGGGTCAAAAGAAGTAAATTTAGCAAATTTTAGTTTTTCTTTTTTCCATCTCAAACTCAAATGGGATGATTGGAAATTTGGATCAACTTGACTAGACTTGTCTTGAATCATCAGGAACGAAGGTGATTCTTGATCAATAGACTCATTAAGAGAACAGATATCAACAAGAACTCATTACTCAACAAAACTTAACACAACATGACACGACTAATGTACTCTAATAGTTAACAAAACAATAGACTCAACAAATGAGAGATTAATCATCATAGATTTGCCACTTCTCTATTAGACTACTTATGGCTACTACTTATGAGACATATATTGTTGCTTCATACCCCATTGATACAGCTAATTACATCAGTAGATTTCCTTCCCTAATAACGATTCTCAGCTATTTCCATTCTATCACCGTTTTAACATCTCTGTATCCATAGAAATTCTTTTTTTTTTTCAAATGTAATATGTTCAGGGAAAGAAATCTTATTCAATCTAACATTCATTCTAACTTAATTTCATGTACAATTTATTATCACTTGAGTTCTCCAATGGCAATATCAAATACTCTACATGCTCTTCCTTAGTAAATTAAAATACTATCAATGAATATTACAATAAATTTCTTCAAATATGATTGCTATACATGTGATTCACTAAAGCCACGATACGGCTAATGCATTGCTAATCAAAAGGCATTACTAGAAATTCATAGTGTCTTATTGCATCTTAAATACAGTTTTAGGTATTTCTTCTAACTTAATCCAAAATCGATAACATTCCAATCTAAAGTCAATTCGAGAAAGCAAAACCACTCCCCACAATTACCTAAGCAATTTGAAATTAAGAATAATTATTCTCAATATTTACTTTATTTACTTCCTAATATTCTATTTACAACTTCATGGTACCATACATATGTTCCTTTCAAACATTATAAGTATACTCCACAGAGAATACTTAAGTATATACATCCCTTATCCAATAGTTTTGAAATCGCTTCTTTAACTTCTACAATTCTATTAGTGATACTGAATACGAGACTTTTAGCTATAAGTTTTATTCCTAGAACTAACTTAATTGAAAAGCCTAATTTTCGATGTAAGCTTACACTAGACAAATCCTCAAAAATACCTTTGAGTATTTATATACTTTCAATAGATCTAGAACATTTGGTACTTCCCTCGGTATTTCATTGGCAATTATCCACAAACTTTCAATCACCCTCATCTGTCTTTATTTCCTTTATTATATTACATTCTTCAATAGCGACTAACTACAACTCACTTTTATTATCATTCCTTAGAACTTTATCCTTAATCATTATCTACAACTTTCTAGGTTGACTCATTTCCTTTAGTGTAAGCCTTAATCTTGATAAATGAAGATAATCCCAATCATTCCAATTCCTCTTCCACTCACACATTTCCATCTTCTAAAGAATGAGCACATCAGTGCCAATTTTGTAGTTACAATTCATCCTTTTACTTCTATATCTTTTGAAATATCTATATACTATTCTCATGATTATTGACTAATTCCTTTTATTTATATAACTTGAGATTTACCTAATTTAATTTAAGTATTACTTCAATTGTTACAAAAAATAGGAGATGTGAGTATACATTCATCATAAGTCCTTCATCGATTTCATTTCCAATTCTTAAGATCTCTTGAGTGTCATTATGATAATATTCTTTCATCAAATCAACAAGAATCCTCTTTTTCATTCTCTGTTTTCTCCATAGCAAATATCCAAATAACCATAGTAGTATTATTACATTCTCTAATATCTCCAATTCCAACACTCAATATTTTCATCCTTATCATAAAACTTAACCTAAGCTCAAATTGAATAAGACTACTTATCGAGATTACTAATTTTTCCCTCTTAATTGGAACTACTAACAGCTAGCTAAGATTTATTAAGTAATGGTTCTTAATCAAAATTTACCATTAATCTTTTACCTCACTTAAGCTCATATCCTTAAATGATTATCTCTTATCAACATTCATTATCTATCACCTCATTAATAGGGGTAAAACAACAATCTTCTAGCTAACAATGTATAATAAGATTCACTCCAGTAAGGAACAATTTGGTCCTTTAATTTGGGATTATCTTCAAATGAGACTAGTATATTTTACATCAACCCATTCTTCACACTGTCATATTGAATCACACTTATACTTTCCCTCATTAATTCAAACTATTCCAATACCATCTTTATTTGAAAACCTTTATAATACGGTCCTTGTCTAAACTCACTCTTGTTAATTTATTAAGCACTACTTTCCTTCCATTGCTTAGCTTTTAAGTCCTACTAGATTCATAAAGCTAATTTTAGCATAAATGTACCATATCCTAACCTTTAATATTCAAAAAACTCAAAAAGATTTCAAACTTCCCCCTATTTGACTAACCAATTGTCAATCAAAGTAGCTTATTCATCTCGTCTTAAAATACAATGTTGTTTAATGAATTCAAATAGCCTACCAATTCCTTAAGGTCTATCTACTCTTTATTTCACCTCCTAAAACCTTCTATCTCCTTTATTTCCTCTTGTAACAAGGTACTAGATTGTTATACCTTGTTATTATATCGTAGTAGGTATGCTAATGAGTAACTATGTAGTAAAATTCACTTCATATAAGGGTAGGGGTATATCGTGTCTGGGTTACTCTTAGATAATGGAGAAACTTGTGATAAAGGGTCATGATTCTCTCTAAACTTTTCATTACAATTTTCCTTTCGACTATCAATCGTTACTCAACTTATTGCTATGGTACCTACATATATATCTAGTCATAAGTTTATCTAACAATCTTAATCTCGTTCTCTTTTATACAATTTAAGAGTTAATGATTCCCTAAAACTAGACTTAGGCATCAAATAATGATATCATTCCATGTGCCTCAACACAACATAATGATATCACTATCCATCTTATACTTTCTTTACTTCACTTGTTTTTATTCATAAACTCCAGAGAAATAAGTCTTCGATTCGTTAATCATTTGATTAAGGGCTTAAAGATTCACAACCTGACTATAGTATCATTTTAGGTTAAACATTATAAATTCAATAACTACCACTGCACATACGTAGAATTTATAAAAGTAGTCACTAAAGCACGTCTAATTCTATTACACCCCTAACTATTAAATACATAGAATGTTTACAACATATGCATATAACTAAAAGATGCATGATATCTGGCAAGTGCACCTGTCAATTTTAATATAATGGATGTGAGTCCAAGTCGATCCCTCAGAAACTTCGAGTACTAATATTAATCTTAACTCTATTATCTAACCGGAAAATTGTGATGAGTTAAATGAATTAAAAATACAAAAATTAACAAACTAACTTAATTATGAGACTTGATTATGCAATCTAGAAAGCGATAAAACTAAGAATGACTTCAAGAAGGTAATAACGTATTTAGAAATTATTTCCCCTAATATTTAACATGTGACCGCTTAAGATATATCCAATTCAATTTCTATTATTCTTGACCGAAGGGATTCACAATTAAAGTTAATACCTTTCTTAAGCATATTAACACTAATTCTAAATTATTTACCAGAATCTCTTCACTTAGTAATATAATTCAGAATCGCATTAATATATAATGAATTCCTATACAAAAGAACAACTTTCCGAAAGAAACATGTATCTTATCTCTAAGTACACATGTAATTCTCTCCAATTATATCAAGATCTCATTACACATGTGATTTCTCAATCATCATGCATAATATCATAGATTAATACTCTAGAAATATCAATTAACAATTAAATAACATAATTGAATCAAGAAAAGATAGAAACTTTATTGAAAATTATCAATCAATCTAATAGTCACATGAAACCCTAGGTTCCATAATCTTAAATACAAGGATTTTAAGCTATCATAATGAAACTAAAAACGAATTGCAACAAAATCAATAAATAAAACATGAAAAACTCCTTTTGTTGATGAAAAATCTCTTCAATCTTGAAGTTGGGTGTTTCTTTTGCTTTTGTTCCTCCTTCTCTTCAAGTCTCTTTTCTTTTGAATGTCCCATCCTCTGTGCGAAAACCTAGTAAGTCCTTTTATAATGTATTGTAAGATTTTCATTTTTGTCACCAGATACGACTTGGGACACAGTCATGTCCCCAGGTCGTGTAACTTTCTGACCTTGGCATATCTTCCTAGATGGACATAGCCTAGGGACATAGTTGTGTCCCAAACTGTGTAACTTTCTGACCAAAATTTCTATTATTTATGAAACTTCAAAACTTCATAACTCATTCATTTGAACTCCAAATTAAGTGAAACTTGATTCATTTTCTTCGTTTTTAATCCAGAATACGTTCAAACCTTAAAATCAAAATTTTACTCAATTAAGTATCAATTTTTTTAAAAAAAAAAAAAAGATGTAAGGGAAATACTATAAAATCACCATGTGAAATGTATTTAAAATAAGAGTTATCAATGCACATTTATCAAAAGGTATAACAAGATACATCAAAGGATCAGCAATATGTCCACATACATATGTAGTCAACATAGGATCAAACTCTAGTGTCCCAGCAAAACAAAACCAACTAGCATAATACATTCATCATTTGAATTACCCATAGTAACTATTCACTCAAAAAGGTACAACCATCTCCTCCAGTTAAACCATCATCATTTCCACTTGTTGATTCAGTACTTAGCTACACTTTCTTAGGAATATCAGGAGTAGTAATTACTTCATATACCTTATCATTATCAAACTCTTCAATATCATTAGTAACTATTACCTCATGTCCCACATTCTCTTTCTATACGAGGTTTGCTTCTAAATTTGGTTTTGATTGCACCTCTGATGTAGGTTCTAGTTTACTTTCTGAATTAGTTTTCAATTGCCATTTCCAACTTTATTATTTATTTCATTCTCATCCATGTCTACTATAACTTGAATCAATACAACCTACAAATTCTCATTAAAGGCCATCCTTTAATTCCACTTCTAGCTCCCTTCTTCTAGTTCTTCCTTTTTCCTTCTCTTCCTTTTTTTTTTCTTAGATTCTTCTTTTTTGAATCCTACTCTACACCGTCCCTAATCTCACTCTTACTAAACCGTCTTGTGTTTACTCGATACATTTGATTGAATATCATTCTAGAATTCCAGAGGCTATCAATCCTCTGGTGGTACTTCAAGTACTATAAGTTTAAGGTAAGGTTCATTCGATTCTAAGGGTATTTCTATGCTTAATCCCATTTATTCAAGAAAATATAAGAACTAATCAATAATCCCTTGAGGGTGACATCTAGAGATATATGGTATGATAGCCAAAATATGAGTAGTACTAATAGGATAAGGTTTCCCTCCTCTATTTTTACTTAAAAAAATATATCACTTGCATCATCTAAGTCATGATCCCTTACTTCTCAACCATCTCTACTCAACAGCAACTATTGTAGTATATCTATTATTCTCTGCTCAACAGCAACCTCTTCTATTCCGTTAATGCCATGTGTCTTGCTAAGTACAACGCATCCCATTGATGACCTATCAATAATCTTATCCACAGTCTTAAACTATCCTAATCAACCCTTTCTAACAATAATCTTTACATCTCTACTCTGTACTAAATAAGAGACTCTTCTCCATTTCACTTGAATTATTCCAACTAACTATCAATTCTTTATACAAGCCTATAGATGAATTTAAGATCAGTTAACATTTATCATAGTTCAATGTTATAATTACTTTTACTTTATGATTCCTAATATAATCTTTCACTACCCACTTATTTCTACTAGCACTCACTATGTTCTTTTGATGCCTACTTTCTGTTAATTATAATATTTCAAAGTGAGTTCACTAAAACTATGCTCTGATACTAACAAAAAACCATTACGCCTCAAGTTAGTAAAGTCGTAACAATTTCACCACGTAAACCATCATAAGATAAAGGTTGACCTCTTTACTATTATCATAGACCCAATTACACAAAGTGTCCATAACTAACCCAATTTAAAATAAACAGTTCACCCAAAAATAATATGATTTTTCCAACGAAAATCTTAAAATATGTATTAAATTCAAGGAAATTCAACTACTATTCACAAGACTCAATAACCTAGTTTGCTTAATAGGTACATAGTTCTATACCACAAGAAGGGAATACCAGTACAAAGGCTATAGAAGTTCAACTATTCTTTAGTTGATATCCTCGATCCTTAGGATCTAGTAATCACTAGCTTTAGGGTAGTTATATTGTAGCTTTCTAGTCAATACCTGCAACAATATCTATAGGAAGATGAGCAACCAATCGCTTAGTAAGGTAAGACAAAGACATAAGATTACATGCCAAAAATGCAGCAAACAATGGCATAGCATGATGTTGTCTAGTCCGTAATGAGATTAGCAAAATTTCGTCCGCTCTAATATGGGTTTGAGCAGTTTCGGTGCATATACAATAGCTCACAGCTAAACCCAAACATATACAATAGAGACATCCCTCCTCCTTCAAACAACTCCCTTCATCCTTGTCATAACCTCCTTTTCTGGTACTTGGTTTAACTAAGTATAAAGAAGGGTACAGTATATTACAACGTTATCCTTTTTAAAGGTGTTAGCATTTGGTCAGAATATCTCAAGTTGCAATGCATATCCAGTTAATATCATAAGTCGAGTATCATTAAGTTTAATTTAAGATGATTGGTCAATTTTACATAAGACAAACAATTTAAATCCAAAACAACAAGCAACATTATGTAAACAAGCTTAAGGTACACAAGTATGCGCATAATCAAACTATCTACAGGCACAACTAAACATAATCTTAAGCCTTCGAGTACTATAAAACAGTACTCTGAAATACAGTTACTTATTGATCCTAAACTTACCTAAACACTTCTACTTGCTCACTTATATGTAATTTGTGATGGTGCATTACCACTAGTTTTTATAATATAAATATCATTTTAGTGCTCATACAATTACTTTATGTAGGTTTTATTCTATAACTCAAATTATTATTCTTAGTTTAAGGTTTTATTATACTTAATTATTCAAGTTTTAAGTCTCTTGTGATTAGTGATAAGCTCTAAATAGGATATATTTTACATGGTGATTTTTTATGATTTTCCCTTAACATTTGAGTTTATTTTTAGATAATGATACTTAATTAATTAATATCTTGATTTTTAGGTTTTAGAACAATCTACATGAGAAAACAAGAAGATAGAAAAATGTTTTACTTAATTTGGAGCTAAAATGAACAAGTTATGAAGATTTGAAGATCGACACAACCAAATAACATAACTGTATCATTTTTAAGTGAATTTAGAGCTAACTTTAAAGTACTACAGCCAATTATATGACAAAAGACATAACCATGTCCTTAGTTGTGTCATTCCCAATTTTGTAAAAAAACAAAGAAAAAAGAAAAAAGAAAAAAAGAAGAAGAAGAAGCGAAGGAATGGCACAAGCTTTGTTTTGTTATTTCCTATATAAAGCTTTTTTAAGGTTTTCACAAAAGGGCTTTTAGACAACCTTTAGAGAGGTTTTCAAGCCAAGAACACTCAAGACAAAAAGACATCAAGAAGACTTCATGATTCAATCGTAATTAGATTTTATGATTCTTTCTTCCACTTTTCTCTATTCTTTGATTCTATATTGTTACTTTATGATAAGTAGATAGTAGATCTCTGGTATCTAGGTATGATAGAACTTAGATCTACTCATGTGGCATGATTTTTTTTATTAGATCTAGTTAATTATTTATTCTTTTCTTGATTCGACAATGTATGCTTCATGATTTAGATTATTATTTCCATTGGTAATAATCTAAAATTCGATATCTTACAAGAGAATCAAGAGGTTTCTTATAAAATTAGATATAGGTATGGTTGGATTCTATTATCCTCTTGGCACGATATTGACTAAATTTTCTGTTCTCTTTGGTACAGTGTATGATAAGAAGCTGGTCAAAAGATTTGATTAAAATTGTTCATTGAATTGAGAGAACGACTCTATGCAATTTAAGGCAATTAACAGTTAAGGAAATAGTAAAGGCATTTAACCAAGGATCTCCTATTAGGTTGAAAGACGAAGTTGAGTTAGTAGAGGGTAAGGTAAAGGATCAAGAGATAAAGCAAGAATCTAATCGAGAAAGCTTACCTAAAGACATCATGGCCAATAACGGGGAACAAAATCGGACTTTGTCAAACTACTCCCGTCTGTCATTGATTGGTACCCAGTCTTCTATTGACTAACCATTGTTGTAACTAATAACTTTGAGATCAAGCCAAATATTATTCAAATGGTGTAACAGCTAACACAATTTGACAACCTCTAAGACAAAGACCCCAATGCACATATCTCAAACTTTTTGGAAATATGCGATACCTTCAAGAATATTAGAGCAACTGATCATGCTATTCAGCTATGCCTCTTCCTATTTTCTTTGCGTACTCAAGCTAAGCAGTGGTTAAATTCCTCAGCAAAGAATTCAATCACAACCTGGAATGAATTGGTAGAAAAAATCTTGGAAAAGAATTTTCCCCCAACTAAAACTAGAAAGCTCAGAGCTAACATCTCTTCTTTTACCTAAATAGAAGGTAAAACCCTATACAACACTTGGAAGCACTTTAAGGACTTACTAAGGTGATGTCCACACCATGACCTCCCCTTTTTGTTAGAAATACAAACTTTTTATAATGGTCTCAATCCTCTTATGAAGCAAATGATAAATGCAACAACCAAAGGTACACTTAATACCAAGACACCCGAGGAAGTTTAGGCTTTGATAGAAGGGATGGTCATGAATAATTACCAATGAGAAAATCCTTAAGGAAATTAAAAAGTCATAGGTGTGTTTGAGCTCAATGTTGTTCAGTCTTTAGCCACTTAAGTGGAAATGTTAAGCAAGAAGATTGAATCACTCACGACCAGTTCACAACAACTATAGTTTAACCCTAATAACTTTTTTCAAGAGGTGTTTGTAGGTAGTGAATACATGAAACAAGTTAATTTTCAAGGGAAACCCTTAAGACCCCAATATAATCCTTACGGCAACACCTACAACCTAGGGTAGAGAAATCATCCTAATCTTTTGTAAGAAGGTCAGAATCAAGGCCAAAGCCAATAGTGGCAAGCAAGGAACTAGCCCCAGTAAAGATCATACTTGCTTGCACTTGGATTTCGACAACCTATAGCTCCTCCACCTGCTCCAAAAAAAGAGTTGGAAAGTCTCTTAGAAAAATATATTCAATCTAATGAGGCATGCATACAACAAACATAAACTTCCCTAAGGAATCAATAGGCTTCCGTCCACAACCTTAAGAATCAAATTGGTCGGATTATTCAAATGTTAAATGAGAGGCAGCATGGATCACTGCCTGGGAACACTAAAACAAACCTTAGGAAACATGTTAATTCAGTAACCTTAAGAAGTGGTAAAGAACTACAATTGAAAAGAACAATGATAGGGAAGTAGCTGAAAAAGAAGTGGAAGTCAAAGATAAGGATGACATAGAACCACCAAAATCAAAAGAGAATATGAAACCACCAAAAGCAAAGGAGTACAAGGCACCCATCCCTTATACACAATGACTTAGAGAAGATTGCCCTTTTCTAAACAAGTAATTTGATATGTTCTTCGATCTTATTAAACAACTTCACGTAAACTTACCTCTTGTTGATGTTATATTGTAGATGCCAAAGTATGTGAGGTTCTTAAAGGACCTTTTGTTAAACAAGAGGAAGATGGAGGATCTTTCAACTGTCACACTCAACGAGAAATGCTCTGCATTACTTCAGAAAAAGTTGCCAAAGAAATTAATAGATATAGGGATTTTTACTCCTCCCTGTGTACTTGAAAACTTGTATATAGATAACGCTTTAGCAAATCTAGGAGCTAGTATTAATTTGATGCCATACAAATTATTCAAAAAAACTAGGGTTAGGAGAACCTAAACTAATACACATGTACATTTAATTAGCTAATTAGCCCACCATATACCCTAGAGGCATCATAGAGGATGTTTTGGTGAGAGTTGATAAGTTTATTTTTCTTGTAAACTTTGTTATTCTTAACATAGATCAGGTTTTTGAGGTTCCATTAATTCTAGGTAGACCCTTTCTAACTACTGCTAGGGCTGTATTGATGTCAATGAACGTAAACTCATCTTAAGGTTCGGAGATAAGGAAATTGTTTTCCAAAATTTAGATTCAATTGATAAGTCACTTGACTCAAAGGGCACAAATTATAATGTTATTACTTTATATGCCTTATTCTTCATTCTAGCACTTAGGGTTTTAGTGTTTAATCAACATACAAGTGCTATTGATTAATGTTATTGAGAAATTAGGAGTTTAAGAATAATTGGAATCTCTTTTCTAACAATAGTTATAAGAATTGCATGAAGGATTTCTCAAGAACACAACTACATCATGCATTCATACTAAGTGTTTGATAAAAGTCCTAAATGAGTTATAGTGTCATTTCTTCTACACTTGATTATAATTTAGATCTAGTTATTCGTTTTAAGTGTGGAGAAACTTTTAGTCAACAAAATAGTGACTTGAATTTTCGTCTTTTGAATGGGATCATGGCACTATAAACTAAGCTTCAAGTGCTTAAGAAGAAGTAGATGAGGAAGAGGACGAGGATCAAGTTATGGAAGATGTCTTCAAGGATATTGTTGATGAAATGTTGTTTCTTATGTGCTTTATTTGATATGCCTTGAAGTTCTGTTGCAAAGTTACGATTATGGATCTTGGAAGCTCTTTATGAAGATGGCCTTTTAGAATTTGCTACTTCATGCTTCTTAACTTGTGAATATATCATTCAATTTCAAGAGAGTATCAATTTTCCTTTCCCACTTTTATATCATCTTACCCATGATTGTTATGATTGATATATTTTCCATTATATAACTTAATTCGTACATTGGAGACAATTTATGATTTTAAGTGTGGGGAAGGGGATACAGAAACTATTGCTGGGAGACCAATTTTTTTTTTTCATTTAACCTAATTTTATTGTTTTAAGAATTAACAACTTCCAGTAAGTCAAATTGAAAGCAATGTAATACTTGATCTTCAATGATTAATTAACACAATGCCAAAATTGATTAATAAACTCTTTATGAAGTATATTTATGGGTTATTTAGCCTTGGATTTTAAGAACTTAAGATTAGAGCAACATCACTAGTTAGGAGTTAGTCATGATCATTTTCAAAACTTGCTTTAATGTATACTTTCTTATTAGAAATTTTTAGAGTCATACAATCCTTAGTAAAAAAACAAATAAAATTTGTGTTTTGAGAAATCCTCGAAAACTTAAAATAGTTAGAGATAGAAAATGATAACAATGGCATGAATAATTAATAATAACAAAAAGGAAAAATTGGTAAGAATTCACCTTGGTCCTTCCGAAAAACGAAGGAGGTTGAATTCTACACCAATGTCAAAGTAAGCTTAAATAATAAGTTGGTATGAATTAGCCTTGGTCCTTCAAAAAAGCAAGATTCTTTTCCGCTACCAATATGAAAGCTAAGTTGGTATAGATCAATCTTGGTCTGTCAAAAGAGTGAGATCCTTTCCTTCTACTGATACAATTGTCCTTAAATAATGTATTTAATTAATAATATAAATTCAGTAAATTGTGAACTTTGGTATTTTCTTTCCTTTGGACATTAAGAAAAAGATTGAGTATAAGAGTCAAGAAAGTTGTTTAAAGAAAATTAATTAGAGTTGCAAGTTGAATCGTTTTCCAAGTTAAGTGTAAAATTTGGCAAGTTTCCTAGGTAATGATAGTGATTTTTGATGATTCTTATCCTGATTTTTTGCTTTATTTGTTAAAGGACAAGAAAATTCTTAAGTATCGAGAACTTTAATAAGCTCCAAATTAAATATATTTTACATAGTAATTTTTTATGATTTTCCCTCAACATTTGAGTTTATTTTTAGATAATGATACTTAATTGAGTAAAATCTTGGTTTTTAGGTTTTGAAACGATATACGTAAGAAAATGAGAAAATAAAAACAAGTTTGACTCAATTTAGACCTAAAATAAGTAAGTTATGAAAGTTTGAAAATCAACACAACTAAATAACGTAATTATGTTGTTTCCAAGCAAATTTAGAGTCAATTTTAAAGTATCATAGTCAGTATGTCCCTAGTAATGTCATTCCCAATTTTTAAAAAAAGAAGAAGAAGAAGACATAAAGGTACGGGCTTTATTTTGCCATTTCTTATATAAAGATTTTATAAGGTTTTCACAATGAGACTTTTAGATAACCTTTAGAGTGTTTTTCAAGTCAAGAATACTCAAGAGAGAAAGAATTCAAGATTCAATTTTAATTAGAGTGTAAATCTTTGGTATCTAGGTCGTATGGAACCTAGATCTACTAATGTGAAATGAATTAGCCTCATTTTTAGCTAAATTCTAATTTAGTCTCCAATTTCATCCTTAATTCAACCTTTGAATCAAGTTTTAATCCAACTCCTTATTATACTTTACTCATAAGTCTTAGAAACAGCTTCTAACCTATCCTATAGAGCTTAACTAACTTCCATTCAAATGATATAGTCTCTAATTCTGTTTCTAATGAACTCTTAGTTTGTTACTATACACCATATCTTTTATTTAGCTTCTAATCTAAGTGTACTCTTCATTTTTAGCATAATTCCTAAAATTTTTATTCAAAACCAGAATCATAGTACCCTACATAGCCTAATCATGACCTTAATTTGAATTAACATGCCCTACTTCTCTCATTTCCACATTTCACATATTATACATTTATCAACACTAAGCCCACAACATTCAAATCCAATACTTCTAACACTAAAAATTTCATCTCTCAATATCATTCAACATTTCAAAATATCATAATATACCCCAAATCAAAGTCTAGGTCAATTTCTTGAAAAATCACTAAATATACTTAGAAAAAATAGTCATTTAATAGGATTTTTATGGCCTAAAAATAAGATAAAAATATAGAGAATAATTTTTATGAATAACTTTTCATGATAATTTAATATACATCATAGGATTTTCATACAAAAATTTTAGACCCAAAACAATAATAAGATTTTTTTAAAACGAAAGCAGCTTAGGTTTAGTAATTTGTTAAAGGAGATATATTTTAAGACTTAATTGAAACAAAATAATATTTTTCCTAAAAACTATATGCAAAAATATGCTAGAATACAATTTTTCTAGTTTTTAAACATATTTTACTATTTTCCCTAATTTTTTTTAAAATCATACCAATTTTTAGAACTCACCAAAAACCGCTGTAGGAACCACTACCTTGTCGTCAACTAGAAAGGGCATGGCCCACCCCATCAGACACCATCATGGCTTTACTTCCAAGTCTTGGTTTGGTAGGTGTTATCAAGTTTAGCCTTTAATGCTCTAGTTTTCTTGTAGAATTTCCTATAATTAATCTCTCAACTATACATGACTCTCTATAATTTTTCCAAGCAATAGAGTATCTAAAATGAATTAAGGAAGGGTGCTCTAAATTTATAAGATGAGATGGAGGTCGGTTGATGTTTAGATGGAGGTCGGTTGATGTATTTTTCATCACTAAGTGTAGTATTTTAGCTAATGATTTGTCTCCATTTTAAAATTCTACTTACTTTTAAGCATACTAAATCATACTCCTAACTTGCTATGATAAAAGCAACTCAGATTCTACTGTCAACAAATTTTCCTAAATTTTTTATTAATTTTCTTTAATTATTTTTACGCATTGTAGTATATTTCAAGTACTTTTACTTACACACAAATCCATATTTAGTATAAATAAATACTCCTAAATATTATTTAGTTTATTTTATGATTTTTGGTATATATATATTTTATCTATAATAAATCTTTAGTTATCGGAACCCATTTTACACATTTTTTATAAATAACGAATAATTTACATATAACCAAAAAATATACTATTTTATTGTATTATTTTTTTAAAATTTAAACTTATGGGATCACTTCCATTAATATTCTTAGCTCCATCATAAAAGTTGGGCTCATTCGAACAACTTATGTAATCACCTAAAATTTTACATACCGATTCTAAGTTGATCGATTGTAAGTTGATAGCCAATTAGGTGGCATCTCACGTAAAAAAATTTCCAAATCTTGGAAAGGCTTAGGCCCCCCACCCTACTCGAACCTATCCTTAACTAAGGTAATTTGGTCCCTTCAAATTTTTATTATATTTGATTAATATCTTAATACAAGAAACCTATTAATATCTAACAATTTTATGTGCTCTATTTAATATATAATTGTCATTGAAAATTAGACTAAAAAACAAATTTGCTTGGGAAAAAATATTAAATTTACTAAGCAATTTTTTGTTTAATTTACAAATTAAACTATAATTAATTTCACGTTGAATGACATAATAGTTTATCAAGAAAACAAACAATACATTTAAAAAAAATTCTTTTTCAATCAAAGCAAACATGTCATGAAGGAAAAAGAACTACCATGGCATTTTTATTGTCTTTTCTCCTTCACTCACTATCATTCCTCATATCCATCAATTACTAATATAAATTCATATTTCCGTTATCTACAAACTAAAATTTTTGTTGCATGCATATACATCACGAGTACATTAACCACTAATATTATTTAATTTATACAGTTATGTAGACCAACTGAATATTTCCACATGTAATTTAATTTATAGTTTTTCTCTTCCAAATTGTTTATATTTATTGATAATTTAATTAAATAATATAATTATTATTTCAAACCATTAGATTGTGATACATGCCATTATTTAATGGAAAAATTAGCACCGATAATAAAAAGACTCATTTACATACATTAAGGAGTCGAATTTAAAAAAATAAAGGTTTAGGACCAAAATATAAATATAATGAAACATTAAGAATTAAGTTTATACTATTCCAAATCTGTGTGGAATATATATATGTGTGTATACATATATGTATTTATATATATAAGTGAGAGCCTAGGTATGTTACATTGCATACATAACATCATAACTATTAAAAAATTATTTAAAAGATATGGGAGTTTAACTAGGAGACTTTTCTTCTTCGTATGCCATTCTATAAGTTATAGCACTAGCAAAAGTTACACATTGACCTTGAGGGGGCTCATTTATCACTAAAGAACACTTAGATTTATATATATAAGATATAAGTGAAGTATACTATAGGAATGCATGATCTCAAATTCCTGCACAATCAACATAGTACTACTAATCTATACCCAAAGAACTATGTATTAAGCTAAAAATTTAGTTTCTTTCTTTTCCTAGCTTAATTTATATTACATCTAGCCCGCTCAATATAAATCTCTTGATTAGATTGAGAAAAAATTTTACATATAAAACACTTTATTTTGGAAAATGGACTTAACAACCAATCAAAATTAAAAAAAAAAAAAAAGTAAAATTAGAGCCTATGGGTAGATGGACCCAAATTTTAACTACTAGCCCACCCTTTTTCTAAACAACTTTTTTAAAATATAGAAACTAGAAAAACTTAGGTTTGAAGACTAACTTATTAAAACCTAAGCAATTTTCGTAAAAAAAATTCATGAGATCACATAATGGGCCTTAAATCTATTTTTCAAATAAATTAGGTTTTAAAAAAGGAAAATAAAAAGGGGAAAAACAAAATTTTTTAATATGTTAGGTTGCCCAAACTACCTACGTGCCCGCACAACTTGATCATGCCCCAGTAGTTCTCAACTTAATAAATTTTTAGTGTATAGGACAATTTTATTTGTTTAAAGCTCTTATCACTTTAAATTATTAAATTTTATTAATTTTGAAAACTACAATTTTGGTCCATTTTGAACAAATTTATAAAAACCCCTAAATTGCGAAAAAGGCTAATTCATTTATCTTTCATTTTTATGAAAAAAAATTTGTGTGTGAGAAGACTAATATTGGAAGAAAAAGCCTATTTTATTTTAGAATAGTTCTCTTAAAAAATAAAGCCCCTGTCCATAACAGGACCAATCATTCATTAGCCAATACAATAATTATTAAAATCATACTAATCAACAAATTATTAAAGCTAAACTAACAAATCAAATTGAACTAACCAATAGTGCTTATTATTCAAATTTAAATCAAATAACATGCTATTGCTATGCTTATTATTAAATCATTCAAATGGTTAATATGCAAACTATACTAATTAATTTCAACAAGTATATTAGCTACCTAAGTCTATCAAATTAACAAACCATTATTCAAATTATTTAAGCTAAAACGATAAATAAACATATTATTTATTAAAGCTTGATCAAGTTTATTATCACCAAAATCGATTCCAACAAGCCAATTTATTATTTATTAACATGATATAAAATAATTAAAAATGTATTATTTAAGCAAAAACATGACAATACAAGATTAAAACTTTTTTTTTTCTATATCTTTCATTTTCTTCTTTAATAACAAGTAACAAAGCAATGAAAGAGAGAAAAAATTACCTCATACATAGATTAAGCCAAGGCCGATTCTAGTCAGTTTGGGCCGGTTCTCAAGGTAGGGTCTATGGATTCAGACTCTTAAGACACTAATCTTCAAAACCCCCAAGTCAATATCTAGAAATCTTAAACCTATCTCTTGCAATTTCAACAAGAACTTCAAGTTAGTTATGAATAAAACCTAAAAACATCAATCTTAATTCAAATTTAAATTACTCCCTTCAACCACAAAATTAAAATGTTCCACCTACAAGACTTTGTTCTAGGATGAAAGTAGAATGTTCTGTAATTTTATCTTGGATCAATTTGCCCTAAAATGAAAGAGATGGAATAGAGAATGTGTATCTACAATTATGAACACCTAGAGTAAGAAAGCAGCATTATGATCTTCTAGAGGGATTTGTGATTGCAATTGATGCCTTAAATATGTAGAGGAGTCCCCATTTATAGTGTAAAGCCATGATTTGTCCCCAAGAAATTTCCATTTAGGAGAAAGATTGCATCTTTTGTACATTAATAGAGCACAAGTATGTTTTGTGTATTCTTTCTATTTCTCTCTGGTGAGGTTTGAACTTTGAATGGTGGGAAGGCCTTTGCTATTCACATCTTCGTGTCCAGCAAAGAAGCACAAATTAGTTACGAATTTATGGATTTAATGGAAAAATCATAAAACCCTTGTCTTTGACTAACCATTAAAGACTCAAAATGGTTGCACTTTCATAATAAATATGAAACTTTAAAAATGTGATTTGGGAAGTAAGGAATAAAGTGCTCACAAGAAGTACTAGTCCTAAATAATCATAGTTGCTCAGAATGGATAGATTTTAGGTTTCAAGAAATATCCTTAGAATCAAATGAATTTTTACAATAGTCATAAAAGTTAAAAGAAAAATTTTAGTAAATTTTATTTTCCAAAATAAAGTTTATAAAGTATTTACTTTAATGAAAGTGTAATTCTAGTGGTATCGTTTATTTTATCAAGAAACATACGATTCATGTTCTTATAATTAACAAGCCTTAGAAATAAATTATTGGGACATGAAAGTAAATAAAGAAACATTAAATCATGTCTAGGAAATATGTATAGATGTCAAACATACTTGGTTACAATACATATATATATAAATATATTAATAATTATAACTTATAAGATGTATATAGTATATTAATATAATTTAGTAAATTAGTAAGAGAAAACTAATAAAATATACACAAATCACTTCTTCAAGGGGTAATGCGCGTATCGAACATCAACATGTCTATAGGAAACAAAGACCTAAACTAATGACACCTTATTGAATAAAATAATCCTTAATTAATCTAAAAGCAATATGTGTAAGTAAAAAAAAAACCACCAACTCCTTCTCCTCAATATAGACTAAAAGCCACTTTCAAATTTCATTTTGGAATCATAGAATTCCAAGGAAAATAAGAGTAGAAAAAAAAATTGTGCAAGAATAGATTAAGGGAAATTTTACCAAAAACTAGGGAAAATATTGTACATTTCAAAGTATCAAGACTTAAAGGTGAATATGGAAACAAGCCACCACCATAAGGTGACATGAGGGGCAATGCTAGCTTTTTCGACATAGCCACCGCCACCATTGGTTGCCAGAGATTCACTTATGGTGAGTCCTTAAAATTGTTCTGATTTTCAACTAAATTATAAAAATAATAAGCATTGTGTAAAAATTATGAAACTTAGTATTCATTGGTATTTTTGCATGTAGAATCCAAATACTAGATTCTTAAAATTGAAAGCAGAAATATGAGTTTCTTCAAAAATTGGGCTTAAAAACAAATTTTGTAATAAATTTTAAGAATAATAAATGATGTAGTTTCTACTCCAATTTTTGCATATAAGTTCCTCAAAGGGTCTATTTTAATGTTGTGAAAATAATTTTAAAAAACTATGAGGTTTGATTTTGGGTATTTTTGGTTTAATATGGAGTAATGTGTTGGAAAGGCTTAAAATAGAAGGTTTACTAAGTAATTTGATTTGCATGTGTTATATCTAGGTTGTAAATGACTATTATGTTACTGCACTATTCTAATTGAGGGTAGAAACAAGGAAGTTGGTGTTGAAATTGAGAGATTTCATGATTTGAGAGGTGTATTATATGGGTTAGAATGTGAATCAAAATATGAGTCAGAATGTCAAGTGAACGAACTATGAAATAACTTAATGTACAAAACCTAAGTTAGAAGTTTATGCATAGGATTAGCTAATTTTGTTTATATATAGGTATATTTTCAAAATAATTCTTTAATTTTCTTACATGCATATAGTTATATAATTAACTTAAAGGATATATTAATAGCACTAAAGCAATTGGACATTAACAAGTGTTTTACCAAAATCTTTTATCTTAGAATAAGATGGTATGGTAAGGAATTTAGAAATAATGATAAGAAAATATGTCAGAAAGTAAACTGGAAGATTCATGTATGTAAAAGGTAAGTCAAAATTTGGGTTAAAAAATAGTCTCACAATGCATATTTTAACTACACCAAGAGTCAACCAGTAGGTTAGAAAGTAGCTCACACATGGATTCTATACCCTTCTTAGAGTCAAAACATAAGTTAGAAACTACTTAGACAATGACCTATGTTAGAATGCTAGGTTAGAACTTTAGCCAAAAACTTGGTCAGAACTTACTAACTTAACTAAAAACTAAATAAATGGTTGATGAAACTCATTTAATCTAGATTAGAAGCAAGCTTAATATTGAAAATGAACTTATATTTCATATGATGGTTAAACTTAAAGTTGTGTATTAAATTTTTAAGGATCGATAATGAAGATAAATACAATGACTTGGGATAACATAACACCGCATTAAGGTAAGTGGGATTAATGCTTCGCAGCATTTTAGAGTATATTTTATAATATTTAGAAGCTTGGGGTATGTCTTTGGCTTGGGGTTGTAGTTTCGTTGTTTATGTATATGCTATACATGTGCTTAAGTATTGCCTTGCTACCGATGTAAGAGCTAAGCTCCATGCTGTGGTTGTTTAGTGTATTCTATTTTGCTTAGACTATCTGAATTGACTAATCACCCCAAAATTGAACTAACTCAAACTCCTCCCAACTTCTAACTTGACATGCATTACAACCCACTAGAGATAATGACTAGGATCTTCGCAGCAAGGTTGGGGGTCATAGTTTGAAGGGAGTCTCAGGTGGAGGGTGTTCTTCATTACACAAGCTCCATTTGGTTCTAATTTGCAAGTATACAGCATCAAACTCCTCAACTCGGATTAGAGGAGACATAATTTCTCTAATCCCACAATGAACCAAAAACATCGTGTGATAGTATTTACTTATACATGCATTGCATTTAACTAACTTAATTGAAAACTTTAAATGTGTTTGTGCTGAATGCATACTTTTGTCTCCATTCCACTTACTGAGGAAGTTAATGCATATTTCCTTATAGTTTGTTTTGGAAGATCCAAGTCAAATTATAAGCACACCACCTAATTCTAGAAGACTAAAGAAAAACGGGGTTAAAGAGTAAGGATTAAGAAGAAATGGCTAAATTCTTATTCTACAAGTCATTTTTCTAACTACTTAGGAAAAATAATAGGGTCTCCTTGGATGACCCTCTAGTTTCTTACTACTAATGTGTATACTAAGTGTCATAAGCCTCTGGGCTATTTTAATACTCTTCTTAGACATGCCATCTTTTCCATGCAAGCATAATTTTGGAATTACTTGACAATTCTAATATATTTTGCCACTTATTATATATCAAACTTGATTCTTTCTTAAAGATTTAACTACAAAACTCATCTTTTAACAATCACTTCAAGGAATTAGACCACAAGTTTACAATAGAGGAAATATTGAATTGAATGCTTCAAAGCAGTTGAATCAAGTAGGCCTTATGTCAACTTAGTCTATGGTAACAAGTGTAAGGTCAGCTTCTATCTTAAAATGGTTTACATAATGAAACCGTTGCGACTCCATTTTGTAATCAATTTTAAGACTAGTAAATGACATAGTTTCTACTCCAATTCTTGTATATAAGTTCCTCAAAGAGTCTATTTTAATGTTGTGAAAATATTTTTGAAAAACTATAAGGTTAGATTATAGGTATTTTTGGTTTAATATGGAGTAATCTAAGGGTACGCATGATTTGATTCGGTACAGTTCGCCTACTCTTATTAAATCGAACCTAATATAACGATTTAATTTTCTTTTTTGAAGTCAAACTTAACCATATAGTTTGGCTCATAAATTTTTCAAACCTAATTAAAACTAATTTGGTTTAATTCAATCTACAATTCAAACCGTTTGTATCAAATTTTCACTAAACTTTTTTATCTTCAATAAATATGAAATTTTAAATGGAATTTACTCAACTTGATATTAATAATTGACACAAAATTAAGATAAATAATAACAAAATATAAAAAATTTGATGAAATTTATGAAAATTGATGGAAAAAATATAAAAATATATAAAATAATTGCATGACTTTTTTTTTCATTTAACTAAATGGTTCAGTTTACTTCCCCAAACCAAACTGTAAACCATTTATATATAACTGAACTAAATCGTAAACCAAACAATTCGTAAAAAAAAAAAGAAAGAAAACAAATTTTTCAGTTCAATTCACGGTTTTTTTTTTTACCTAATGCTAAAGTAATGTATTGGAAAAGCTTAGAATAGAAGTTTTACGAAGTGATTTGATTTTCATATGTTATATCTAGGTTGTAAGTGAATGGTGGAGGGTAGAAATAGGGAAGTTGGTGTTGAAATCAAGAGATTTGATAATTTAAGAAGAATATCATATGAGTCAAAATATAGGTCAGAATATCAAGTAAATGAAAAAATGAAATAACGTGATGTACAAAACCCTAGTTAGAAGTTGAAGTATAGGATTGGCTGATTTTGGTTATATTTGTGTGTATTTTCAAAATAATTCTTTAACATTTACTTGTACATGCATTGCATCTAACTAACTTAGTTGAAAAATTTGAATGTCTTTATGCTGAATGCATACTTTTGTCTCTATCCCACTTATTGAGGAAGTTAACATACATTTCCCTATAGTTTGTTTTGCAGGATCTTAGTCAACTTACAAGCGTACTACCTAATTCTAGAAGACTAAAGAAAAATAAGGTCAAGGAGTAAGGATCAAGAAGAAATGGCCAAATTCTTATTCTAAATATCATTTTTCTAACTACTTAAGAAAACTAATAATGTCTCCTTGAGTAACCCTCTAGTTTTCTACTACTAATGTGCATGATTGTTAAAATCGTAAGTTAAAAATATGATTCTATGAGTTTATAATTTTATAATATTTTTCTTAGTTAAAATGAATATAAAATCATTTATGCATGGACCTTTAGTAAAATTATAAACTTTCATGTATAATTCTATAAGCATACAAGTTTACCAATTTTGTACAATTCTATACTATTCTATTTATTAAAATGAATAGTAGAATCATGATTTTGACAAGTATGCTAATGTGTATACTTAGTGTTGTAAACCTATGAGCTATTTCAATACTCTTCTTAGACGTGTCATCTTTTCCATGCAAGCATAATTTTGGAATTACTTGACAATTCTAAAATATTTTGCCACTTATTATATATCAAACTCAATTCTTTCCTAAAGATTTAACTACAAAACTCATCTTTTAACAATCACTTCTAGGGATTACACCACAAGTTTACAATACAGGAAATATTAAATTAAATACTTAAAAGCGATTGAGTCAAGTAAACCTTATGTGAACCTAGTCTATGGAAATAGTTATAAGGTTAGCTTTTATCTTAGAACAATTTATACGATGAGATTATTGTGACTCCATCTCTTTAAGGCATGACAACTCTTGGGAGATGTGGTTACTCATTTAGCAATGGGTTATAAGAGATTGTTGCAATGAAAATCCCCAAATTTACTTAATTTGTCTATGGTGTAAGATATGGGTATTTGATGGACATCCAAATTTATTACTTTTATTTCTTATTTCCCCTAATAATAATTAAAAATCTAAAACTTCCCGAATACGAGACTTCCCAAGCTTTCAATTCCATATTTTTTTTAGATTTTTTCATGATCAGAAAGTAGATGAAATCAAGTAAAAAATACCTGGATATATTTTCCATTTTTAAGCTTAAGCTCTTTGATTATCATGGAACGGTCGAAGTATCAAGAGAGGAGAAGGAGAAAATTTCCTTTAATCTAGTCAAATTATATACGACGTGACGTCCAACAACTAGGCCACATGGCGCTACGTGATGCAAAGTCACTTGACACATGGCACCCAATCAACACTACATGTCATCTAACCAATGGTGCTATATGGTACCTTTAAGGAGTTGACACATAGTAGTCCATGATGCTACCATGTGTTGCTTAATACTTCCTTCCTTTTTTTTCCTTTTCTTTTTTTCTTTTTTTCCTTTTCCCTATTTCCTTATTCTTCCTTCATCTGCTAACTTTCCCATACGAGTCTCTCATTTCACTTTTTTATTTAAGAAAAAAAACTAAACAAAACCTAACTAATCATTACAAATATAAGGATTACACTTCACTCTCAAATTAAATTTGGATTTAAATAAACTTTCATTCAAAATTTTCCTAATTTGATCAAATTAGGATCTCGAATTTTATTCGCATTCGACTTTTATTTGAAAACTTCAAATGGCTATAAAATGCTCATTTTAAATCTAATTGAGGTACAGTTTGAAACCATGATTTCTTAGAAAAGTACACTTTCAAAATATTTTAAAAGAAAATAGCTCAAACCAAGTCAAAAAATTTTGTTTTCAATAAATGTCCATTTTTCATCCGAGATTCCTAATTTGATCAAATTGCATATGTTTATTTTAACTGCAGAAGCCATCTTTGACCTGAAAAAGTTATTTCCACCCTAAATCCACCTAAATGGACCATTGTGAAACACTTTTATGATTTTTCGATTTTTTACTTTTGTTGCATTTTTCTTCTTAATTTTTGTTTTTTTTTTTATTTTTTTTAGTTTTTGCTTTTTCTAAAAAAATAAGGTTCCTAAACTAGAGATGAACCTAAGTAAAGTAAAAATGAGGTGTCTATACTATGTAATTCCTAAGTTTTTGTTGTTCACTGGCAAGAAGGAAAAATGTTATAGAACATTTTATGAAGTTTATTGAGACATTAGCTGCATCTTAGTTGGATGGTGACTCAAAATTGAAAGAACCTTCAAAGTCTTTTATAGAGAAATACTATACATGGTACATCAACCTCTTTCCTAGGTTAGTGGGTTTGTAGGAAAGCATATGCAAGATGTTTCTCAAAGAATTTTTCTCTCTTAAAGAAGGGGTCACTTTGGTTGATATAAGAGAAATTAGGTAATGAGAAGGAATTAGTATAGATCTACATCTAGGAGATATTCACTAAGTATACAATTATTCTTATTCTTAAGAAACTATGCCTAATGAGCAAAGTACACTCGATGCTTGATTAATCGCTAGAGGATGGGAATATTAGAATCCTAAGGCTGAGAGTTTACCCACTGCAAAAGAAAGGAGCAACCCCAATATTTACAGATTCCATAGAACTACAAGTCATCCTACTAAGTATTGTTGGACCCTAAACAAAAAAATCAATGAGAGTGTATAAAATAGGGAGCTCATTATTAAAAATAATAATATTCAAAACAACCAACTTTCAACACACAATACCCTATGTGGCATTATTGTGCCATCACCTATGATCCTATATGATGGAAGCAATAGATATACAACCGACTAAGGTATACAAAGATAGTGGTAAAATACCCGAAGTTGAAACAAATGGGGATGATAGTGACATCACCGCTTTGTTAAAACTTCAAATTTTAGGAAGTTATTTGATCTCCTTGCTTTGATATGGGCATATGGTTTTATAACAGTGACTAAACTTGCATAGTTTACTTGTAATGTCCTAGGCCAAAAGTAGTGAACAACAAAACTAACAAACACTAATAAGCCCATTTTAACCACTTGGCCTAAAAGTTTGAAACTTGTATTGACAAGGTATTCACAACGATAGCTTTATATACTAATATCATAATCTACCACAATCCATGCGAGACACTTAACCATGGAGTCTCATAATCTTCCCTCCTTAAGCACATGATGTCCTCATCGCAAGACCTTATAATTGGGCCTAGATCTCCACACACCACCAACCCCTCCCCCCTTCCCCCTCCTCCCCCCAACCTCCACCTTCCCTTTCGATATACAATTCAGGCTACTTACTATCTATAGGTCATCTTAGAAGCATCCAAGGTGTCAACCTTAGTGATACCCCCTATCTTCCTTGGATCTTTTTTTCTAAATTAAAACCAAACTCGAATCATTTACCTATTGATAGGGGGTCCACTCTGATACCATTTGTAACACCTCAGGTTAAAAGTAATGAATAGTCAAACTAACAAACACTAATGGGCTCATTTCTCACAATCCATATGGGACACTTAATCATAGAGTCTCACATTACCTAAGGTCAATATAAAGGATGAAGCATAGCACAACCTATGAAGGAATGATTTTCACAAATGAAAATGCAATCACATTTAGCAACACTAGCTTGTGCTTAAAGAAACTAAATTACATCAGCTTTTATATGTACAAAGCACAATTAATGGCTATCCTACAAAAACAATGTTTAGTGACAATAGATCTTTACTTATTATTAGGCTAATGTTTACTTTCAAGGTTGTAAAGATAGATATCTGGCACTAGTTAAAACAATCTATCATAGTGAATAGTTTTGATGAGTCTCCAACGAAAACAATGGGGTGTGTCAAAATAAACTTCAATATTAGGTATATCCATAAGCTTACATGATTCCACGTAATCAATGCATTCGTATACTACCACATCCTTAAAGGAAAGACGTGGTTACATGTTGAGATGTAACTAAGCGGGTTGCTATAAGGTACTTGACCTACCTACCCCAATGAAAACCCTATAAGATATTACCCAATAAGATTTTGGAACGGGTTTTGGGATATGGTTAAAAACCCGTCAGAGTTCTAGAACGGGTTTTGAGATTTCAAAAATACTCGATGAGAAATCCGTTACTTGATAGAAAAAAATAATAATAATATTAAATTAACTACAATTTCTAATATCTAAAATAATAAATAGATAGAAATAAGAATGATAACAACTTTGGTTATGTTTACTAATTTCAATCAATACTTATTTTTTATATATCTATTATTGATTTTTTTTTTCTAACTAAGAGAAAGTGGTTGTGTGTTTATTATATAGTAAAAAGATATAGTTAAGTAGATACGAATTTGATGCAAACATTGAGAATATCCTTTAAATGAAAACATATAGAAAAATCAAGATGGAATTTAAATAGATTATTAAACTTATTGTATATGAAGAGGTTATAATAAATAGATTCTTCAATCATCATTGTATTACTTATGTTCTCTAAGTAATATAAATCAATTTCTCATGTAATAAATAAAAATAATCATTTGGTTAAAAAAATTTGTGAACGAGTTTAGCAAGTTAGGAAGTAGGTATCCTATTAAAATAGTAGGATAAGTTCTAGATAGAGAGTTAAAAACCTGGTAAGGTTTTGGGATGGTTTTATGAACCCTATAATGTAACGAGACGAGTTATAGGTTCTTATGACCCATCCTAAATCCGCCCTATTGACATCCTTAGTTGCATAACTATAACATGATACCTTCAACATGACATCAATGCATGAAAGGCCATTGGAATAGGAAAGATGTCTACAAAATTGTAAGAGAGAGTCTATTCATATGCAATGAACTCTACCTTGCTAAAGCAACATTCTATGATAAATACACAAACGAAGGGGAGACACCTATAGAGAAACCTCCTGAGGTTTCGTTACCCACATGAAAAGAATCCTAGACTTAAGAATTTAAGAAGAGGAAAATGTGCAATTGTTAAAGAGGTGTGAAGAAATGCAAGAGAACTTATGGTGTTGTGAAAGTGCTAAACACCAAGTTGGAAAATATAAGATGCAGATAACAAAATGCGCCCTTGTCAGGCTTCTATCATGTACTATCTCATGAAAATGTAGTAATATGTCTATTATTGTCCTTTCATTGTTATTATTGCTGTAAAGTAAAAGATTAATCTCCTTAGCATGTAAAGCTAGCTCTAAAAAATAGTTGACAACTAACTAAGACAATTAAACTCTCTCAACTGATTAAAAGAAATGATAGCAAGATATGGTCTAGACATCTCCTTACCATAATTGATGGTTACTGGCTTTTATAGTTTCTGTTACATTTTCTTTCTACACTTCGTTATCTTTTTATTGTATTAAACTTTTTTACTTTCAATTTGTCAATCTTAGCTAGAATTTGTATTCTTGGAGTGTTTTGGTGTTTAAAATCCATTAGAAAACCCTTCATAGATATGAGATTGATGATGGAGATCCATTTTTCTAACTGTTCTCTTTCCTTTATATGTTTATTAATAAATTGTGATTATGTTTGTTGTTTTTTCAGTAAAATCATTAGCTAAATTAGTTATAGTAAGATTACGATAGGTTTGATAAAATTATTAGATTAGTAACTTGATTACATGATGAGACATTGATTAATTGATGTTTTTATTATAAGTTCATGATTCATATGAAATTTGTCAGATCAACAATTTTGTGCAAATTAAAATATTAGTTACTCGAGGATGATTCGATAATTTACATGACCTTTATCTAGATTTAGCTTAATGGACATGAACATGTGTGGTTTTTCTTTAGCTCAAAATTTCACTTTAATGTGGTTGAAGATAAGATTTGTCATGTAGTTATATGCACAAATCTTTAATTCAACTAGAATTGCCAAATTTATTAGAGGGATGGTTATATATAATCTACTTAAGAGGAATGTTTAATATAATCCAAACTTTAGGGATTTAAAAAGGAAGCAATTACCGATGAGTATTTTTAAATCCCATTTAATTGATCCCAATTATATAATTAGACATAAATGTTCAAACTCTCATATGTAACTATTTTGAGTCCAAGAAAAAAGGGGATGAAAAAAGAAAAAAGAAAGAAAAAAGGTTCTTAAGCTCTTACCTTTTCCATCAATAGAGCCCATAAAGTGGGATTTTACTATGATTATGTTCATATTTTTTATTAAATAGGTCATATCTTCCATCTCATCTTTAATTTTATATACGTTAGATTTAAATCACTTAATTAATTATGTTTTTAATAGTTCAGAGCTAATGAATATAATTTAAATGAGATTAAGATCAAACTTAGAACCCACCGACTTTACAAAAAAAGTAAGATTAATAGATCCAAATGTGTCAAAAAAAAAAAAAGCAACCTAAAGGTCAATTGGTATTCGAACAAGTTTTTATAATGGAGGATATGTTTTGGTTATAGTTTTTATGAGCTATCTTCTTTTAAAAAAAAAAAATTATAAGATTGATTTGAAAGATCATTTCCTTTGTTGTTTATAATAGTTGTTAAAATTATATATAAACAAGTTATAAATTTTTTTGAAAAATAATATATATTACCAATGGAAACAACCGAAGGAAAGTACGAAGACCAAGTACATGACATTTATAAGAGATTCATCCACATGTTTGTCAAATTGCAACAAAGGCATATAGTTTTATTGGCTTCATGTTTTTATTCCTTCTTATGTCTGTCAAACTGCAGTGAGTGCATATAGTTTTATTGGCTTCCTATTTTTTATTCCTTCACGTGTTTGTCAAATTGCAGTGAGCACATATAGTTTGATCCGCTGCGTGCTTTCATCCGTTATTTCTAGTCACGTCTATCATTATTTTTTTTTTTTTTATAATTTTGATAGGAAAAATGAGAGATGCCGAGAATATACATGAAATTTAATTCCGAAAATTGATTTCCATTAAGCAACGTGTCATGATGCAATAGCAGCCCACACTCAGTAACGGTCCAGGTCTCGTACACGCCATCTCACGGGCCAGCCACGCAACACGCGGTTCAATTCGTGCAAGTATATGAAACAAAAGTCACATATTACTCTTCTTCTTTTTTCCCCCTTTTAATACATGGAAAGTGTACTATTCCTGTGAAGCCAGGCAAGAAAAACAAAACATGACCATCTTTCAAACAAAAAATAAGCTCAAAGAAAGATCCCATTCTAGTTGATTTCAGAAACTAAAAAAATAAAGCAGGTGCAATTATATCTTTCCTTGATCAGCTCTGATAGTTTTGAGTACGGATTCAATTAGTCTGGTTGAGTTTTTTCATATTTGAAAATATCAAATCTGAAATTTTTCGTCCTTTGATTCAGATTTTCTAAACGTTGTTAAAGGCCAAATTCTCTTTTTCTTTTTCCTTTTTTTTTTTCTTGGTCTTCTAACCATCTGTTTTGATCTCGTTATTTGGTTTCTTCCAATCTCAAGTGTCTTCCATGTAACGGAACTTTCCTTGCTCTATTTTCCTCGTTTGAAAACAGACTTTCGTTTCAATCATATGTGGTTTGTGGTGTTGTCTTTCACCATTTTCAATCAACACGCGTTTCAGTTATAAACTTTGTTTATCTAACCAAGTTGTTACTACTGAGTCTTTTTTTTTTAATCTATGGGCTGGCCATGCATCATGTGCTGGAAGGCTTAGCTCTAAAGGATTGAAAAGAAGTATGAAATTGGAAGATGTATTTGGATGAGATTGGTCGAGCTTGAAGGTGCTCGACTTATGCTCTGCCGATGATGACCATAACTTTATAGGTTTGGCCATTTTCTAAAGAGATCAACCAAGGTTTTCAAGTCCATATTTAAAATAATCTATCATTAGGAATACTCTTGGATAAGTCTTTATTGAGCATTTCACTTACCCAAATCATTAAAAATCCTATAGAATTAAACTTTATAGGGTTTTTAAACATATTCTCAAAAAGGGTTCAAAACTCCATAAGGTTTTAGTATAAGTTCTAGGCTTTACAAGAAACTCGACGAGAAAACCCGAGCCTAGTAAAAATTAATTAATTAATATATATTTTTTGTATGTTATGTTTAATTAACCAGAAATAAAAATGAAGAAGAGAAATAACTTAAAAAGAAAAGAAAAGACCCAAATGTTTTGTTTAATCGAGTCCATGTGATTATGCTATGTATGTATGTTGCCAATGTGCTATGTATGTATGTTGCCAATGTGAAAACAATTGACAAAAGAAATAATGAAAAGTATAATGTATTTTGCTCACATTTTGTTGGATTTGCAATTTCTTATCCAAGGCTCTGATATACTAGATGATGATACGTGCATCATCGTGAGTTAATGGGTTTTCTAATTTATAGCGCTCGATTTTCCTTCAATTACCTTCTTTTGGCATTTTTTTACACATCTTTCATAATTCTTCTAATTGTTTTATCCTCAAATTTGTTTTATCCTCACATGAAAAATTTGATGGAGCTTGATTTTCACTCCTTTTCTAATAATGTTGTAATGCTTTTTGATTTTTTTTTTTTTTTTTTTTTACTTGTAGAAAGATAGATCAGGCTTTAAATGAGTTTTCTAAACCCAAAAGAGCGGGTTTTAAAAATAGAATAAAAACTCTATAAAATTTTGGGACAAGTTCTAAAATACCCTATAGAGTAATGGAACGGGTTCGAGTTTCGCAAAACCCATCTTTAACTTACCCTAGTGACATCCTTACCAATCAACATTGATAATGTTATCTATGCATTACATATATGTGTGTGTATATACTCTCTGTGTCATTTATATTATACATATGACAATGAATAGATGTTATAGATAAGCTATCTGTTACAAACAAATATTAATTTAATCTACAACATTATATATAAACGTCATGTTTAAATGTATAACTTATGTGTGTGTATATAGGTATGTGAGTATGTATGTGTATATATGTTATATATATAATTTAATGATATATACATGTATCTATAATGTATTCATATGTCATATATATGTATATTAAATATACAGATAGGTATTATACACACAAAAAAAAAAATAATGTAAGTTTAAGTAAAAACAAGGTTTTGTCCTTAAATATAGTTAACATCTCTAATTTATGATCTTAGGCTTTATTTAGTTCATCTTTTTTCCATCTTATTAGTATATTTTTTGTGTTTACTTAAATCTTGTATTTAACAAGAATAAGAAACCAAAACTATAGGAATATAATTTCATATATACTCTTCATCTTCTAAAATTAATTACTCAATAAATCTCAATAAAGTTAAATTTATATACTCTATATTTTATTTATATTTACAAAAATTAAAATTAAAATGATAATCTTTAATGTATAAAATATATTCTTTCAAATCTTTTCTCTTAAAAAAACGTAAAATTACATTTCCTAATTCTGATACTCAAATCACCACCTTCATTATAATTATAAAAAAAATAAATACATAAAATATAAATAAAATAATTTTTCAAATACTAAATTTCAAAAAGATACAAATTAAATACTAAACAAAAAGAAAAAAGCAATCAAAATAGATCCTTATTAAAGTATAATGGCCATAGTATGACAATATATGTATTCCTAATAAAGAGGAAATAGAAATGTTATTAAGAATTTGAAGTTCTTGTCCAATTCCAAATAATCAAGGTAGTAAAGAGAATTTCAAGAATAATTATTTGATTCTTTCTTTATTATCTCGAAATAAACAAACTGTTAGAGTTTCTGTCGAGACAATTAGGGATATAGTGTTTATATTGAAAGAGTTCAATGACAAAATTATTGGTTTATCTCTTCTTTTAAATATTTTTAGAGGTATTTCATTTATAACCAACAAATTTGCAAATAGTGAAGATTATGAAGTACATGAGTGTACTTTACAAACTGCAAGATTAAATTAAGTAATTTTAAGGAAATTACAAACATATAGTGGTTTTACTTGAATTCCATAAACATTATGAAATTTTGCGTTTATAAATTTGAAAATAATATTATCTTATGAAGATTATGAAGTAATTACAAACTTATAGTACTTCTACGTAATATGGGTAACCTGCAATCGTTCAGTCGTATCACATTTTTCTGAGATAGTTTATGAATAAGAGAGAATAATTATGAACCAATATTTTTATGAAAATTATATAAAATTGGCAACCGAAAATGTACGAACAAGAGTGAAATTACAAAGTTCAGAGTTGAATTACGTAAAAAGATAGTATTTTTATGAAGAAATAGCATCTTTACGAATTTATGCGTTTTTACAATAAATCAAGTCTAGTTAAACATTTTGAGTAATTTTTAGGAGAAAACAAGTTATTTTGTGAAAAAGAAAAAATAGTAAATTTACCAAATTTAAGGTGTGTTACGAAAAAACATTCGTAAAATTTCTCAGGTAAATTATGAAATGTTGGGGCATTTTTCGACAGTTTATGTTTTCATACATGTATCCTCGAAAAATTATGAAGTACAAACAATTGCAAACATTTGTGCGAACTAACAAGAGAATTATGAAGTAATCTACGAATTGTTGTAAAGTAACCAACTAATGTTACAATCTATTAAGGATATATATACTTGTTTCTTTTTCTTTTTTTTTTCTTTTTTTGAGAATTTTGAAGTTATGGTAAATCTATGAATATACGTAATCTCAACTGATTTGACCAGTGTTACAATTTAAATTGTGTTATGAGTTGTAAGTTAAGTCATGAGCTTTTATTTAGAAAGATTATGATTTAATTGCAGTTACATCCTTTAGAAAAGCACGTCACGTCAAGGATATATCGCAAATCATAAAGGTCTCTTATGAAGTATTATGTATAGTAATTTATTGTTAAGTCAATTTACAACCTTTTATTTTTATATATTTAAAATATGAAAATTGAAAATTGAAAAGCGACCCAAGGAAAAGTCAGGTGGATATTTCAAAATTGTGCGAAATAAAAACAAAAATGAGACAGAATTGCTTTTTTGGATGCCCAGTCTTAGGAAGGTTCCATCAAATTGTATTTTTCTTTTTTTTAAGTTCTTTTAATTCCTCAAACGGTGAGAACACAACTGCACCCTTTTTTGACATTTACGTCCAGCCGCCATTTAGCCTTTACTTGCCTGTTGACTCTACTGCCGGGAAATTACCTCTCCATTTTTCATGCATTCTCTGAGACGATACGTCTTCTATTCGCGAAATTTCAAAACCCCCGTTTGCCTTGGAATGATATGTCTTTTTCAATAAGGCTACAATTTGTATGAAGGAATAGTACTTCATATTATTTTACGAGCTTGATCAATATTATGAAGAGATGGATATGAGTTTCGAAGTCAATAAATTCTAAAAAACAATAGATTTATAAAAATTACCTCAGAAAATACTTTATTTCACTCGCCGGTATAATTATTGATTAACTTCATTCGAAATTCGAATCTATCATTTTGTTGTAATTTTAAGGAACTAATGAGGATTTTCACAATGATAGAAGACATGTTGAAAGGGAGAAGAGACATACTTATTCTTTGTTAGTTGTTGAACGCGACAAATTGGTTAGCTTCGGAATTAGGCTGCAACCTTCAAGCTACAAAATGATCGAGGGTGATTGAGGACAGGGAGTTCTCCGATGAGTACCGTTGTAACCTTCGAACTCTCGTAGATCATTTGCAGCTCATGCTTGTGGAGAAATGAGTGTGGGTTATGACTGTGGAAGCTTGATTGATGGTTTAATTTGAGGATAGATGTTGTCAAATGTGATGTTTATCAAGGATAGTTGTGGAAGAAAGAAAGTGAATAGGTAGGGGAATGGAGATTCCCATGGGCAGGAGAGAGGTCTGGATTCCTTGATTTTGGGGAATGCACATTCGGCAAAATTTTGATTCCATGCTCCATATACACAACTAAACAAAAGAATTAGGAAATAAGAGGGGAATGACAATTCCATTCCCCTTACCGAATAGGTCATTAGAGAGGCTACTTATATATTAATCCACTAGCTAAACTTGGTTTTAAAAAATAATCTTGATTTAAAGATTTTTGAAGAACCATTCCTGGATTCCTATCCCAACCCCCTTCCTCGATGTAACCAATTAGGTTTATGATGAAATCTAAAAATCAATCAATCATTGATCCAATTTGATGATGGACAACATGTGAATATTTCTATACTATCCCTTGTTGGTCTGGAGGGATGAAAGAGTTTAGATTAGCCGAAAGATGGTTATCAATAGTATTCTCAATTCATATTTGTCAAAAATCCTTTCTCACAAGAAAGAATTTGTTATTTATTTTCAATTTTTAAATATGAGTTTAAATATAAATATGAGTAATTTGTTTCTAATTTATTCCAATTGGGTTTACGGACAAAACACACCAATGTTATAATTTGGCTCATTATTTTATGATCCCATCTTAATTATATTTGATTTGCTTATTCGACAAAAAGTTCATTTGTATACAATAATCGCACTATAGTAGATATAGTTTATTGATAAAAGTATGATTGGTTTTATCAATCTCTTTTTCAGTTAAGGGATCTTTTAGCTATTCCCCTTGCTTTTTTTAATAAAAATTCTTGAACCTAACCTATGTCCTTTTTCAAGAGGCCTACATCCATTATGTGGCATAAGGATTACATCGCATAAGAAACTTAATAGTATACCATTTTGACAAAGAGCTCGTAATGTTGCAGAGGTGAAATATCACTATTTTAAAATAAGTCAAGAAATTAACAAACGAGAAATATTGAAATGTAGGAATTGGGAAAGAAGGATCAAGAAGTTATGGACTTTAGGAATTTATTTGTCGGCCTTCTTACCAATTTACCTCCTTTCTTTTTTCTTTCTCTTGATGCAATATAAGAATGCCCAAGCTCCAACTTTGCTTGCGTTCTTCATCGGCGCTCACCGGATCTATCACTCATCCCGCTGAAACGACTTCAATAGATGCTTGTTAGGAGGGAAAAAAGTTCCCTTAAGTTTAGATGGACTTGAATTCAAGCCTGTTGGTCCTTAATTCTATGACCTAGTTTCTGGAACTTTCCTTCATGAACCTCGTTTTCAAAGAAGGTGCCACATGATTGCATAGACATTTACCAACATTAACGCCGTAAAAAGGTGGATAGAGGGATGAATTTTCAACACAATACAAAGGAAATGAAGTTAAGTACCTATTTTATGCCACACTTGTTTATGAACTTTTGGAAAACTGTAACAATTACGGAGTCTTGATCTCCTTATCCTAATGATTATACAAAGTACCTTATTTAGTGGAGTGGGGTTCTAACCCATTATATAAGTATAGTTATTAACGGGCTCTTCCATCATTAGCACCATGAGTGCTAGCTCCTAAAGTCCGGCACATCAAAGCATTGTAAGTAGTCATAAGATCAATATTGATTATAATATTGACTTAGAGTATAATATTTGTCCTCTTAGGATTTCTACCCATAAGGATTGATGATGGGCCTCGAACCTCTGGATCTAAAGCTTATAAATGATATTCTCTAATATTTAAATTAGTAAGTCTACGGGATAAAAGTAATAGCAAGGAGGTAATAATTTGAGAGTAAATCAATGTGTCATTACTCGTAAGTATAATTATGGAAAATATATTCAGAAAATGAATATATTCAAATCTCACTTAAATAAAAAAGTATATATTCCTTTTATAGGTAAGATCCAACATACCCATGGTGACATGGTGTTCTATCGGTAGGCAATTCCACGTAGGTTAGAGTATTTGGTCTACACCCTTTTAGTCCTTTGCTCGAGCTTTGTAGGCAAGTCTCCTGTCCTTAAAGGCCTTAGGAATAAATGCCACGAGTTAGGAATGACACCCTAAATACGGCTTCCTAGCTAAGATTAGATTAGAGGTCTAAACAGAGATTAGATTCAAGTCGAAAATCCTAAGGAAAGCGTTAAGTTTAAACTCCTTCAAGTCGGTTTTGAGCCAACATAAATTAGCCCATATAGATCAGAATAAATTTTAAGAGTCCTATTTTCAAAATAACCGGCCAATAATATCAGCTAGCATATATTTGTCACCATATTTATCACTTTGGTTTTACAACTTATATTATATAGAGAGAGAGATATGTATGTTTATATATATATATATATATATATATATATATATATAGCATGAACAGACAAACTAAGAAAGCAACAAGAGAAAGAAAATGAGTCCACGGTTTTAGATATATATATATATATATCTAAGAATCTTTGTATTTTCTCATTAAGATGATTGTCTTTGTGACAACCTTGAACTTATATTTTCTAAATCACTTGGGACGAATTTTTGTGGAAAGTCTTAATATTGTGATAAGCCTACTAAGACCTAGCGTAAATCCCGCTTTTGTTGAAAGGGTTGCATGAAGGTCATAAATTGGAAATCACAATATTAGATTAAATTTAGTCTCGTGATCTAAATTTATAAGATTAAGAAAAATTAGTCTTATTTGAAAATATGAATTTACTTAGAACATCTATGTCCTCTTCTAGCTTTGCTCCCATGGAGCAATCCGAGGAATCTATGTTGAATAATAAAGATGAGATATATATAAAAGACTTTGACAAAGCAATTGATGAATGGAAAATACCGAAAACATCACATAATCAGATATATCAAATAGGCAAATGGAAAATTTTTGGAAAAAATGATTATGTAATAGCCACAGAAAAAAAGGATATTCCTGTTTCTGATGGTCTAACAACAGTTAAACTTTTAAATCAAGAATCAATTAAAAGATATGCAAAAGATTGGAATTATGTGCATTTAGGCTTAGTTCAAGTAGGAGCAAAACCTCTTACTAAATTAGGTCTAGATACATCAATTTTCATGGTTCTCAAAGATGCTAGAGAATTGGTGTATGAAAGGTCAATACATGCCACTATTGAAACCAGTCTTAGTAATGGTCCAATACAATTTGAGTGTCATCCAAACATCACCCTTGCTCTTAGGGATAAAACAATTATGAGTTCATTAATTCTTCAAATCAAAACACATAATTATAGAATGGTAGAAGGATTAATACCGATGGTTGTAATATACAGAATATATTTCAAATTAATGAAAACTGCTTTTGGTTCTAAGGCTTATAAAATAGATAAGAGATGTCAAACTCTACTTATTCAAACAGACTTAACCAAAGCCAATGTATCAGTCCCAAAAATGATCCAACGGTCACAAGTCAATTTACCAGAATATTGGGAGGTAGAAAATCCACTTCCTAAAAAAACAATATACAATACTGAACCATCAAATGTAGTTCAACATCCTGATGGTAAAGTTACTATCCAATTCAATAGGAAATCATTTGATCAGCCAAGAAGACCATTAGAAATAAGATCTATGACCTCTTCTTCTAGGAGATCAGTAAATCTTCCTAATCCTCCTCCAATAATTTACACTCCATATCATACTCAACCAAACAATCAGCAAGAGAATCCATCCCTTTTAGGAATTGTCCGTAATAAGTCGGGTATAACCCAACCTGTTTATCAACCAAATGAACCTGAACATGGTGAACCTTCATTATCAGAAATTGGTGATCCAGAATTAAATGTGATAAAAAAAATTATTTATACCAAATAAATCACTTTTAAATAATGAATTCAATTCTCAAAAGAATGAAAACATTAAAAATTGGTATTTTGAAACATTTGGTCATATAAAAATGAAAATAAAAGATGAATATTATAATTTCATGGAAGAAATAGGTACTCAGATATATTTCTTTGAATGGTTGGAAAATTATTATCTAAAATCTAAACAAATCAATGTTATTAATAATTGTTTTAAATGGAAACTTAGTGATGGACAAATCATAGAATCAAATCATCCCTCATTAAGCAATATAAAAATGGTTCATAAAAATACAGAATTCAATCTTACTCCATTTAAAAATGCTACAGAAGAAGAAGGATCAGGAATTAAGAAAATAATAAATCAAAATAATTACACTAATCAACATTTACATACTATAAGGGAACAATTAAATAGAATGGAAGATACAATTAATATTGAAATCAATAAAACAAGCGAGAAAACTTTAATCAATAAAAATACTCCCTTATTTAAACCATTTGAAATGCCCAGAAATCCCAGTCATGAATTTTTAAAAGCTTTAGAAGATAGAAAAAGAATATTAAAAAACGAATCAATAAAAGAAGAGTCTTCATCAACAAAGCCGATAAATTCTTTTCAAATGGATACTCCAACTCTAATCAGAAAAGGAATAGTCATAGAAGATACACCCTAAAAAAAAATTCATGTTTTAGATAATGAATCAGTAGATAAATCAGATAATGAATAAATGAGTGAGTCAATAAATGAATCAATGTCTAATATTTCCTTGAATAACAATATAAAAAATGATGATGAAATCAATAAAATAAATTGGAAGGAACCTCAAAAATTATATTATTAGAGAGCAACACCTCCTGATATATTAATTGAAGAAAAAAAATGACAATTATCAGAATAAATACTCTGTAGGATCCACCTATAAATGGAATATAGATGGATACTCGAAACAAAAAATTCTCAATGTACTCAATCAAATGATAATGTTCTCAAATACTAATAAAATTGTTCCAAATGTAATAGATTACCAGATAGCACTTCTTTTAATCTCAGGTTTCACAGGCCAACTAAAAGGTTGGTGGGATAATTATCTCACTAAAGAACAGAGAATCAACATTCTTACATCATGTAAAATAGATGAAAATAATAGGAGAATTCTAGACGATAATAATGAACCAATTCAAGACATGGTTAATAATTTAATATTCTCAATCAGTCAACATTTCATAGGAGACCCTTCTTATATTAGGGATAAAACCCTAGATCTGTTATCAAACATGAAATGTAAATCACTTGGAGAATTCAGATAATATAGAAATATTTTCTTTCAAAGGATTTTCCTTAGAAATGATTGTAACCAACCCTTTTGAAAAGAAAAATTTCTCACTGGTTTACTAAAACTAATAGATGACCAAGTTAGAAAATTACTCAGGGAAAAAAACAATAGTGAAATTCCTTATGATAATTTGTCATAAGGAGAATTAGCATCATATGTCAATAAAATTGGAACTAATTTGTGTAATACAATCAGGTTACAAAAACAATTAAAAAATGAACAGCGCTTAAAACACTAAAGTCTTGGTGATTTTTGTGCTCAATATGATCCCTCTTTTATCAATAAAAAATCATAAAAGGTCATCTCATAAATCACAAAACTATCCTGAATGTATAAATAGAAAACCTCGAAGAAATTTTAAGAGAAAATCATTTAAAAAGTTTCAAAATAAACAAAATCAAGAAAAATCTGAAGATAAAATATATATAAGGAAATCATATAAACAATTAAGGTGTTATAAATGTAAAAAAATTGGTCATACAGCAAATTTTTGTAAAATAAATAATAAGCTTAATGAATTAGACTTAAATGAAAGAACAATGGAAAATATATTACAAATTTTTTGTGAAAATAAGTTATCAGAAAATGATAGTAATGATGGAATCCAAGTCAATGATATGAACTCTACTTCATCAGAATCAGAAAAAGAAGAGATCAATGTACTAACTAATAATGAAGAAGTGATTCTTGAAAAAATTGATCAAATGACAAATGATAATGAAAAGTTTAAGTATATTAATAACTTCAAAATCAACACAAATCCCACTCTAAAATTATCGTATAACCTTAATGAAATTCTTGAAAGAGGTAAAGAGAAAATTAAAGAAATAATAACAATTAGTGATTTGCAAAAAGAAATTAATATTTAAAAACCAGATATAAAGGAATTAAAATTGATGCAAATAAATTTCAACAAGAATTACTTGAATTAAATCAAAAAATAATCCAAGAAAATGAATCAGATACTTCAAATGAAGTAAAAACCTTATCAAATAGAATCGATGGTTATTAAATACATCTTGTTCAAATAACATCAAGAAAATGGATAATAAACATATCAATCAAAATTAATAATGAATTTGTTCTGCAAACACTTGCTCTATTTGATACTAGTGCTAATTTGAATTGTATTAGAGAAGGCTTCCAACAAAATATTTTGAGAAAACTAGCCAATCTCTAAGTTCTGCATCCGGTAATAAATTAAGCATCAAATATACATTATCAAATGTTGAAATATTAAAAGATCATGCTTCTTATAAAACCTCATTTATATTGGTAAAAAATTTGAATAAAAATGTTATTTTGGGAACACCATTTATAAATCAAATTCAACCATTTGTTATAGATGAAAATAGAATTAAAATGCAGTATCTGAAAAAAGAAATTGTGTTTAAATTTGTGATAAAATCACAAACCAAATATATAAATTAGTTAAATAATAATGAGTTAAATTGTTTAATACAATGTAAAGAAAATCATTTGATGTACTTGAAAAATGTTTTGAATTTAAAAGAATTGAGAGCCAACATGATAATAAAAATTTAAAGTTAAGAATTTCTCAAATAGAATCAGAAATAAAAAATTCAATCTGTTCCACACTTCCAAATGCATTTTGGGATAGGAAATCACATATTGTAGATCTCTCATATGAAAATGATTTTAGTGAAAAAAAATTCCAACAAAGGCTAGACCTTCACAAATGAATCATGAAGTTCTCAATCATTGTAAAAATGAAATAAATGATTTACTCAATAAAAAATTAATCAGAAAAAGTAGATCACCTTGGAGTTGTTCTGCTTTTTATGTAAATAAGAATGCTGAAATTGAAAGAGGTGTACCAAAATTAGTAATCAATTACAAACCTCTTAATTCTGCTCTTAAATGGATAAGATATCCAATCCCCAATAAAAAAGATTTGCTTAATAGATTAAATCAAGCCAGAATATTCTCAAAATTTGATATAAAATCGGGATTTTGGCAGGTTCAGATTAAGGAAAGTGATAGGTACAAAACTGCCTTCACGATTCCTTTTAGTCAATTCGAATGGAATGTAATACCATTTAGATTGAAAAATGCTCCTTCAGAATTTCAAAAGACCATGAATGAAAATTTTAATGATTATATCAGTTTTATAATTACATATATAGATGATGTTTTAATATATTCATCTAATATTGATCAACATTTTAAACATATAAAGATTTTCACCAATATAATCAAAAGGAATGGTTTAGTAGTCTCACCTACTAAGATCAGTCTTTTCCAGACTAGAATCAGATTCCTAGGATCTAATATTCACAATGGGAAAATAATTCCCATACAAAGATCAATTGAGTTTATTGAAAAATTTCCTAATGAAATCAAAAATAAAAATCAACTTCAAAGATTTTTAGGAAGTTTGAATTATGTTACAGATTTTTTCCCAAATCTCAACATAATATGCAAACCACTATATCATAGATTAAAAAAGAATCCACCTCCGTAGTCAAAAGAACATACTGAAATAATCAAATTGATCAAACAAAGAATTAAAGGAATTCCTTGTCTGCATATTGCAGATCCCTCATTGTCAAAAATCTTAGAAACTAATGCTTCTGATTTAGGATTCGGAGGAATTCTAAAACAGAAACAAAATGATAAAGAATACGTTGTTCAATTTGTATCAAAAAATTGGAATAATTACCAATCAAATTATTCTACAATCAAAAAAGAAATTTTAGCCATTATCTTGACAATTTCAAAATTCTAAGGAGATTTATTGAATCAAAAATTTCTTTTAAAAATTGATTGTAAGACAGCTAAAAATGTCTTATTAAAAGATGTTCAAAACATTGCATCAAAACAGATTTTTGCCAAATGGCAATCTATTCTTTTTGTATTTGATTTCGAAATTGAGCATATAAATGGATCTTCCAATTCCCTTCCTGACTTCCTTACTCGTGAATTCTTACAAGGAGATGTTTCCTAAAAAAGGCAAGGATAAAGGTAAGGAAAAAATTTCCTCATCAAGAAAAGGATTAACCAATATCAAAACATGGTTAGATGTTTATAAACCATCCAACACTCCATTAACAATCAAAGAAGAATCCTCATCAAAATCATCAAAACCAATGTCTTCAAATAGCCAATCAATCTCTGAAAGTCAAACCAAAGAAGCCCTTGCAAAATTAATAGATATGGATCCAGCCCCTGGATTGCTTGATGCAATCTAAATGGTCTTGCAATCACAATTAGAACATAAAATCCAAGCATTACCAAAAATTCCTCAAACAGTCTCTCAATTAAAAGAAACCCAAAGAAGAAATCCAAAGAAGAAATCAGAATTTTCAGATCACGAAAATACCATCACCAACACTAGTTGGAACAATCCCTTTTAATCAAAGGTTAAAATTTTTTATAAAACCTACTTCTAGATATGTTTTCTCTATAGAAGAAAGCCTATCAGAAAAGGACCCTTTTGATTTTGCAAATAAAATATTTACAAAAGATTTTTATTATGTGCCATATGATCCAGAAAAAACAATCCAGTTTTATGAAAAAAATTTAACTGAAACTGGATCAATCAGATTTAAACATTTTGAAAAAGAATGAATGATCAGCTATTCTACAGCTAGAATACTAAAAGTAATCAGTTTGAAAGAATGGCGAGTTCATCCAATCACAGCAACTAAACTCAATATAGAACCATTTTCAGCACAACCAAATCATCAAGCTACTTATAATTATTATGATTATAAGCAAGCCTGGTGGAATGTGTTTTATCAAATGAATCCAAAAAGAACACATACTTAGTTGATATTTTTTTTATAATTGTTCTACTTTCAATTTTCCTACCTGGTTTAATCATTGGTGGGAACAATTTAGTGCTACATCAGAAATCATTCATCAAAATGCCAGAGAAGGATTTGATGCTTTCCTAAGTCATTATAATCCTACACCTCATGAAAAGAATTTTCCAAAAGAGATGTTGTATTTTATACATCTCGGAATATCATAGGTTATGGCTTGGTGGTTCAAATATAAACCAGATCGAACATCAAACATAACCAATTTGGTCAGAATGTACAAAATCAAATGGTGGGACAACTTCAAAATGTGGAATAAGTGTGAAAAAAATTCAATTTTGAGTTGGATCAAAACTAATTCTACAAAATCACCACCATCATCATCATCAACTAGGCAATATCACAATAGAAGATTTTTAATATCATCTCTTGCAAGTGCAAATTCTCCAGACCAATTGAAGCAAATTCTGAAAAAAGCACTTGAGCATATTAAAGAATCAAAATCAGCACAAGAATCAAGTTCAAAAACAAGCTCAACATCTCAACATCTCACCACAGCGAAAATACCAATGAAGATGACTGCTATGGAATAGATTTAGGAGATCCGTAATTGTATCATTTGTATCATACTGCACTGTAAAAGTAGTATTACGGTATTTTACACATGTACCACAGTGCATAATACAATCAACCAAAAATCAGTCAATCAGAAAGTCTGTATATTACTGTAGCAATAGTACCTTATCGGCCATAACATCACTGTAGCAACAGTACCTTGTCAATTACAATAATTCAAATCCCTCTATAAATATGGACTCTCAAAATCAGAAGAGGCATCGGGAAAAAACCACAGACCTCTCCTCTTCTAGCTCTCTTCTTTGATCCTCTCTCCCTCTTTCTCTTTCTCTCTCTCTCCTCTATCCTTTCCATTCCACTCATACACTTATATCAATTATCATCCAAACACCTTCCGAAGCATAATTGTTTGCTTCTCTGTCAACCAATCAAATCATTTTCTTGAAGCATAATTGTTTGCTTCTTCCTATCAGAGGTAGAACAATCATTTTCCTGATCATACCTCTCAATATTTTCTATCTTCCATTTATGCTCTAATATTTCTATATTTTGTAAAAATCAATTTTAATCAATAAAATTGGTTTGGTTCTTATCTTACATTATATCTCGTGTGGGGAATCTCCAATTGAAATTGGGTATAATTCCACGAGATTGTATCTGTCTATTCTTACTTATTAGTTTGTCTACCAAAACCTCATAATCGGCTGGTATTACCGCCTTTGGAGGTTTTATTATTTCAAGTCTGCATCAAAGCCCCACTAACCTTGGCACTGTTGCCTGTGGTGGTTTTAATCATATTTTGTATATAGATTTATGTCTCTATTAATTAATGATTTTTATCTTTACCATTACTTAGATAATGCAATAGAATTCTTTGAATGATATTATACTATCATAATCAATACTGATTGGTATTATACAGACGATGAATAATCTATTTTATGTTATAGATATCAAAACAATATAATTCAGAAAATTGGAAAAAAGAAGCTGAAGTATTACAATATTTGTTTAATGCTATAGTTTGGTTAGAGCACTTTCATAAAAATTATTTTTAGCTTGCTTTCACTATAATAAACATCTTAGATCACTAATCAAGTGTAATTATTATTTTCTATCATTAATAAAATCAAATTCTGTTCTATATTATTTTCTCTTTTATGTCTATAAATACAAAAGACAATAACGGAGAAGATTTAATTGAATATAATCCATACTTAAAAGATGCGATAGAATTCTTATTTATATATATATATATATATATCTAAAACCGTTGACTCATTTTCTTTCTCTCGTTGCTTTCTTAGTCTGTCTGTTCATGCTCAAAAGGTCATCCAGTATTGATGAAGGACCCAGTTAACGTTGTATCCTGCATATTGTCCATGTAATTGTTGTTGTTGAAATTCGAAACCCCCAGATTATTAGAATTCATGTGTGAATCCCTCTTTCTGCCATGACGACCTTCATAGGACCGTGATTCTCATTCTAGTACTAAATGCGTGTTTCTTGAGTCTCGCCCCGGCGCCCGATATTGAAAGTAGAGGATCACTTCACTGACATTGGGTCGACTAGGAAGTCTATGTCTCCGACGCGGTGCAGGTCTTGTACGAAGAGTCAGTAGTATCTATGCTTTGCCCCGGTCTACCGTTAAGATTAGATCATTTATTTTATCTTATTGCAAAAATTAAATATATATTTAAAAAAATCATGCCTTTGAGATATTATTATCATCTCACTGCAGCAATCAAAATGTGTATATAATATATATATTAGATTTTTATATAAATATTATATGTGCGCACATGCAGCTTGTATATCTATATGTATATAATTTGATTCTGAGACTATGAAAGAAAAGAAGGATAAGTCACATTAAGAATATCCATATCTTTCTCTTACAATTTGACATAGCAAGATACTACTAAGTACTAATTCATAATAATATAAATGTAATATCAATGGATGCAACAATAAATTAATTTGATATCAAAAGTAAGACTATAGAAAACAAAATAAAAATAAGAGCAATCAAGTAATTTTGATGTTTAAATCAGCTATAAATAAAGTGGTAATCATAACCTATTTTCATCTACAAGTCCCAAAGTTAGAACTCTCTCTCCCTGTGATATATTTTTTGGAACTATAAATAGTTTTAGGATATGTAAATGAATAAGAATATACGCAATAATAATTTTCTCGATTAGTTTATAGAATTTAATAATACAGATTTAAAATACTTTAGAATATTGAGCTTATGAATAGCGTAATGAAAAATCTCAAAACAATAAAAATTTATTTAATCAAGCTTTTTTTCATATTTCATCTATATATTTAACATAAATATAAGTTTATAGGTAACATATTATAGTCGATGTGACTAAAAAACTAGTCTAGATAGCATAAAACAAAATGAAAATGAAAATACGACTGTACAAAATGTTGTGTATAAACAATAGTTATGCACACACAAATATATATATATATACGTATATGTAAGTGTATTTGTGTATGTATGTTGTACATGTATATACTAATAGTAAAATACTCGTGGTGGTGTACCCAAAAATATTGCCAAATAATAATATCACAAAAGGTCAAATAATTAATTTTTGGTTATCTTAAAACTATGTTTTCATTTTAAATTTTAATTATGGAGTAATATAATAACTTTTAAATTTCAACTTATAATATATACATTGTCACTCCATCATTAGTTAATTTTCTTTTAGAGATAAAGGTATTGATTTGATAATTTGAGACCAAATGTTAGATGATTATGTGTAACGCCTCGGAATCCAAAACACAATAACTCACCACATGTAAAGACTAAGTACTGAAACATAAAAGCTTGGAACCTACTAAAAACCATAATTTACGTAGCATTCACTCACAATTTACATAAATGAGCCCCCATAGTATTCAACACAAGTAGCTCCAATGAATCTCGCTAAATTATAGAACTTTGCATGTTGATTGATAACATCTATGAAGTCTAATGTATGCTCAAGGGTATACATGATATAAGCCAACACATCAGTGTTAATATAACTTCATCATAACTAGCATAATGTCTAATCTCCACGATATCATCCATCTTACAATGTAACCCTCGCTTATGCTAATGGGACTTAGCCTGTTACTCATAATATCCATAGTTTGTATCAGCCACTAAATCATCCATTAGATCATAACTTAAGTTGTCATGCATATCTATGTCTCCAAAAGTACCTGTACCTGAAAAAACAAGAATTCCTTGAATGATAAGCAAAAATACTTAGTAGAAGGTCTACTTCATTCACATGCACATGAACATACAAAAATCAAATCCACAAACATATGCAAACAGATAAGTAACATCAACCAATAACTATCTTTTAGTTTAAGCTTGACAAACGGCATAATTTTGGTATCATAAAGCCTAGGACCACTCATGATACACGAAATTTCATTACATAAATGTTAGGTGCTAGGTATTTCCCAACTATCTAGATTCCAAAATAATAACATAACATACTCATATCCTTTTGGTATGAAACTCCACTTAAGACATCGCCACATATCAATCAATAAGATACCACCCTAAGATCAGTGATACTCCAAGTCCCCCAAGCCTAGTCACATACATTCAATACAAGTATATTTAAGTTAGGTATAAGTTTAGTCCATTTGTAGTAAGTCTACACAAACACATAAAATAAGTCAAGTAACCTCGTATCTAAATTAAGTTGCTCATGAGAAACTAATCTAGCTTTACTTCTAGTTCCTAGCACTAAATGAGATTCCATATTTTAAGCTTATCTTCAATCATGATAGTTTGCACTTTTGTTATATCTTATGTTTTCCCCCTATTACTTGAACTATCAAAACTATTTTGATTGATTGATATGTAAGAAGTTGTTATAAATCATTTGTAGTTTATATATTATTTGAAAACATTGTTAGAATTAGGTAAGAATAAGTTTTCAATGAAAGGGTAGCAAAGTGTAAAATGTTGCAACATTTCATATACTTGATTAGTGACCTACCAATCAGTCGATAAAAGAGCTATAGATTGATCACTAAGTCACAAGACAACACCGAACTTTTGTAGCCTAAAAGGCCCCTACACATCAATCACCATCCTTACTACTAATCGATTAGTTTTAGTGAATTTGTAGAACTGCAGAATTCTTTCTTCAACAAAACATCAAATGCAAATCTTTCCCCATTTAAGTTCACGAAACACTAGCAAGTTCATTTATTCTTGTAAACCCTATTCAAACAACACTTCTCAACCCTCTAATTACTAAATATATAGAAATTAAACACAAATGATCTCAAACAAGAATTCTTAGGACTTACTTATTTCTTTCTTAAACTTCCTACAAAATTTAACCCATAGACACATTTCTTTACCAATTCCTTCATCAAAACATCATCTCTACATCAATACATTACCAAAAATAACAAAAGATCACCAATTTCATATTTACCGCAACCTAAAGGTCTTGATTCCATAGCGTTCTCTCAATTTCCTTCGATTCTTGACAAATTTCTACTTTTTCAACCAAGAAATTTACATTAGCAATATCTTAGATTGTGACACTTGGAGGAAACCAACTTTAATGTCTTACCCTCAAGTAGTGGTCCTTCTTGTGTTGGATATGTGGTAGCTGTTGTTGTTTAGAGGAGAGGAAGAAGAATATGTTAATTAGGGAAGAGAGGGAAAGAAAAAGGGAACCAACATACTAGTTCAATTATAAAAAGGCATATGCCCTTATACTATAAATGACTAAATTACTCCTCAAGTTTAATATATTCACTAACATGCCATTTTTATTTTAGAATTAAATAATTCTTTTATTTTTCTAAAAATTCTAATTATTACACTATAGATTGTGCAAAATTTTCTCTCAAGATGCACTGATTTTTTAACAAGTAAAAATAATATGTCTTATTTATTCATCAAGATCTAGAGTAAAATAGTCCAATGCTAACTAACTTCTTGCTACTTGTAAGCTCGAGCTCGAACATAGTAGCAGCATACTTATATAAGTACAAAAAAGGGACCAAAGAAATTTGAAAATCCAAGGGTACCAAACCTTAGCATCAAGGAATGACCATTTTTGTAATGTTTAGATTAAGGATAGACAAGTAGAGAGAGAGAGAGAAACAGAGAGGAAATTTGTGGAAAAATTAAGTAAAAGAAAACTTTTATTTGGATAATAAAGGAATGGAAAGGAATGATGGTAGAGAACACTATATTAAATATATTTTTTAAACTTGTTTAAGTACTAAAAGTCCTTACAATTTTAGTCATTTTGTATAGTTTTCTTTTAATATTCTCTCTATTGAAGAGAACAATTTTTACAATGTCCATAGGAAATTTTTCTCATATAAATCCATGCTCTTTCTTTCCTCATACTCTTCCAAATGAAGGTAAAAATAAATCTTTTTGTCCTCCAATTCATTCCTTCCCTTTCTTTCCTCTAATTCAAACATAAAGTTAGAACAACTGTGATATTTTAGGGTTCGGAAAAATACGCCTTTTTTTATTTCAAGCTTTACAGTAAGATTATAAAAGCTAGATAAAGTGATCCTATAAATATATGCTTCTCTCAAAATAAAATTTCAAAAACTATATTTTGATGTAAAATAAGTTATCTAATATAACTCATTATTTATCACAAACTAAAAGTTCGAGATTTGAGATATAATAAGATCTTAAAAATAAATTATTTAGCATATAAATATTAAATTATATTTAAAATATATGAATATTCGCCAAGTACATAAAATATGCACATATATTGACATAAACCCCTAAATATAGGAAATTACACCCTAAATTTTAAGAGACTAAATTATATTTAAAATATATGAATATTCACCAAGTACACAAAGTATGCACTATATATGGACATATATTGACATAAACCCCTAAATATAAGTTATTACACCCTAAATTTTAAGAGATTTAAACTAAGAAGACTCAAAATGATGAGTTACTAATGAATTCACAACATGACAACTTGTAATAGTAATTAAATGGATTAAGCTATACTAACTTAGATTATGACATATAGCATAAACATAGCATTTAATGATATAACAAAGTGATGCTTTGACCTTACAAGATAATTTTCCACCAAGCGAACTACTTATAAAACTTGCCAAATTAGTACTTCTTACCATTTTAGTAACCAAGAATTAATAAAAATAACAAATTAAGGAAAATCAAACATTAGGGAAATAATTGGGAAACCAACATCAAGTGTGGTTTAGAGATAAATAAGTGTTATCTACTAATGCATTCGCCTAGTCCCCAACAAAACAATACCTAAGGAGTTTCCTCGTAAGTATACTCTAAGTAACATTAGTCGAGCTCTGGGAACAAGTATTTGTTGTTTTGCCAAAATTGTTCAAATTTATAACTATATTTAGTTAATAAATTTAATTACATGAAAATTTATTCATGCATTATGTTAAATGTAGTTTAATAGAATGCTTTTGTTTTTTATAAAATTGTAAATGATTATATAAGATTCTTAATAACATGCCCTATACCAACAAAAATTATATTTAATTTTTTGAAATATCAAATAATGTAGTTTCTACCTAAACTTAAGTTTATACACTTCTAATAACTTTACACGTTGATAATGAGAAAAGAATCTTTAAAATATATATATATATAGATTTAACATTTATTATAATTAATTTGAGTAAATTGGCAATTTTAATGAATAATTGAAATTAATATCTTCTCTTAAAATTCCTTAGTGAATAATATTACGAGCATTGGGCCTATTTATGTTGTAAGAATATTTCAATATAATCTCAAATGTCAAAGTGATTATTTATATAATTATTCATAATTTTGAGTATAAAATATAACTCTAGTAAATATAGGATATGATCTACTTTGATATTTACAAGAGGTAGAACTAAAATGTATATACTTTTATGGCTTATAGTAATTTTTTGTGTGACTAAGCGAGTTTGTACACTAATTACTATGAAAATAGCACGTGTTTAGGCATATAATGGCTTAATTGTTAATTGAAGATTAATTTAGTAATGTTTGTGTTAGTGATATATCTCGTAACTATCGTTTTGATGAAAATACCTTGTTGATCATTTTTTATTTGGTGTAAAATAACAATAATTAATTTGTTATTGATTATGGTTCAAACTAAATACAAAACTATTGTAACATACTAGAAAAATGATGATAAAAATAGGATAATTTTTGGAGTTTATAAAATTAGACAAGTTGGTATCTTTGTATATTTGAATCATAATCAAAGGATGATCATGAGAATATGAATTTTATTATAATGGGATTAGAAGTGAGGAAATTGTGGCCATTAGAAGTTATTGACAAAATTAATGATATCATATAGTAGTTTTATATATTCATATCTAAGAAAGAGATTGAAAATGATGAGATGCATATATTAATGTAATAGGTAAAGCTAGGTTTAATGAATGGTGGAGTAAGCTATAGCCCAAGTAAGTATCTAGGACCTATTTGCTTGATATTATGATTCATTGTTTTTCTTGTTCTTATAATTGATGAAATTGATTACTATTTTGTAATGGATAAGGAACGCTTGGTGATTGTTGATGCAACTATTTATTGGTCAATGTAAGTTGAGAAGTTATGAATTCAGGGTTGAATAGAATTGCTCGTATTTGCTACTCATGACATTTCACTTATGTGAATTCCTAAATAATGAATTTGTAATGTGGATTGATTATGTGAAGTATTTGATGTTTATGTTACTGCTTGACTAGTTTATTATAAATGAGGTTTATAAAATGTTGTTTACATTCATGGAACAACACAAGAACATGTAAGGGTCATATTTTTAGAAACTTAAATCTTGATAAATGAGATGTCATTAGTTTAAACAACTCTGTATTTAGCTTACAGATTGCATCAGTCTTATGATTCTTGCGAACTATTTTTATGGGTAATATTCAAGGATTTGAGTCTTATGACTATCACGTCCCGAAGCGACAGAACCGTAACAGCCCCGCCGTGTAAACCATTCTAAGATAGAAGTTGACCTTACAATTGCTATCTTAGACCTGATCTACACAAGGCGTCTATGACTCATACGCTTTAAAGTAAACAATTTGTAATTTAAATAAATCATTTACCTAAAAAAGTGAGAAAATATATGTATACACACTATAATTTAATTATTACAGTATTCAAAAATGAAAAATTCTAAAACAAAAGCTTAGATTTTAAGAATATATATTTGTTCTTCAAATATTTTTCCTCACTCCCCAGGATCCAATAATTGCTAGCTTCAGAGTAGTTGTATGCCGCTTCTTAACCAGCACCTGCACGACGTTTATGGGGATGTGAGCAACCACAGCTCAGTAAGTTAGGATGGAGAACTTAAAACTATACCATAAACACAACAAGGTTATCAATCAACTTATTAGGTGAAATGCATGCTCAAGCAAATGCCATCACACAACGTTGTTCGGCCCGTCGTGAGATTAGAGAAATTTCGCCCGCTCTAAACCGGATTGAGGAGTTACCATTAATGTAACAGCTTACGACTAAACCTAAGCTTGTGCAATGAAGACCTCGATCCCCCAACTATCTTCAAACCATTAACTTCACCCTCATCGCGACCTCCTCTCCTATTACTTAGTTTGACTAAGGATGAAGAAGGGACCATTACGCAATCCTGCACTATCCCTTTCGAAGGTATCTGTATTTGGCCGGAGAGTCCTAAGTTCTCCTAATAGGTTGCCATATAAGTCCGATTATGATTATAGGTCGTATATTTGATTAGGTCCAATTTAGAGTGATTAATCATTTCATACAAATCATGTAATACAAGCCAAAACAACAGACATAATCATAGCATAACTCATAATCAAGCACAACTTATAATCAAGCACATGCGCACAACTTATAATCAAGCACATGCACACAAGTAACTATCTAACAAGTACAACCAAGTATAATCTCAAGCCTCCAAAATACAATAATGTATTAATCTCAACTTACCTGGACCCCTCGCTCACTCATTCAAGGTCTAACTCGCTCGGGCCATTGCCGATCATCCCTATAACACAAACGTGGTTTCAGTTTTTCATATAACTATTATAAGTTCATTTTATTCTATAACGCTTATTGTTATGTTTTGTTTAGAGTTTAATATACCTAATTATCTAAGTCTTAAGTCTTTTACAATTATTCTAGGTTTGGGGTTAGGTTCGGGCTCGGTTTCCACATCAATTTCTAAATTAGATTCTAGTTCGATTTCTAAGTATTATTTTATACCCGAACTCTAAAAACTTGTTTTAACTCATAATGTGAAATTAATCACTTTACTTCTAAATATCCTAAATACCATAAATACCCTTAGTCAATATTTTATTATATCTAATACACTTAAATCTTTAGTAGTGTACCAAATTTACTCTTGATGTCAAAAATTTTTACATTTTTCATATAATTACATAATTCAAGTTTTTTATCAAATTTATTGTGTATTTTTATTATTATCATAATATCAATTTTTATTCTAATATTTTCTATTTATTATATTTTCAATAATTACATGTTACGTATATAATACACATCTAATATTGCTAACACTTTAATTACCATCTCCCAACATCAATTATTATTTCAAAATATTTAAATTCATCATAAATCAGATTTTACTCCTAATTACCCTAATTTATAAAATTAACTTAAAATTTACTATTTTTCCTTATTACTCATTTACTACATAATTAACCTAATAATTACATCTAACACTCTAAATACTACAAGTATCATACTTCATCAGATTTAAACATTCTAAAACATATAATTATTCACTAAATCAGTAATTAACCATTTAATTACTTAATTAACCCTAAATTACCCATTTTATGCCTCATTTTAAGGCCTAAAAATTATCTAAAATTTTTGAAAATTAATTTTTGAAAACAGGCTTCGTAGCACTATTTTATATCATCTAAGTAGTCTACACAAAAATTTTAGGTTCAAAACTACACTCCTAAGGTCATTTATTTCTAAACCAAAACATACTTGGTTTTGCATAATTTTTTAAGGATCATATATCACGAGACATATTTTCATCAAAATAATATTTTTCCTAAAAACTAAATACAAAAATATTTCAGAATAACAAAATTCATAATTTTCTAAGAATATTTACTATTTTTACATCGGGATGGAAATCGGACTCACCGATTTGGGTAGCTCCGGCCACCACCGGCTACCATTGCCTTGTCGTCTCATTTAGGCGCTGCCACCACTATATGGTAGTAATGGCCGTCCACTCCCAACTGCTCGTCTAGTGTGGGTTCTCCTTTATAGCCTTAATTGCACAGTTTTTTCTTATTTTTCTCCTAACCTTAATTTTTCTCTCAATTTCACCTCTCCTTATTTTTCTCACTCTCCAAACTGACCAAATGAGCTTCTGAAATTTTCTTGCTATCTATAGAGTTTTAGGGAAATTATTGTACATTAATTAGATAAGACAATTGCCTTATCTCTTTTCTTTTTCTACTTTCTATTTGTTACATTTTAATTGGTTGATTTTTTTTCTTTAATATCAGATTGCCACACCCCACTTCCAAACTTTTCCACATTTTTCTATATTTTCATGATTTTTCCCTAATTAATTATGAATTTTCTTTAATTATTTATTATCATTTTAGCACATTTCGCATATTTTAAGTAATTACGCGTATTTCTACATACATGTAAATTCATATATAGTACAAATAAATATTCCTAAATATTATTTACGATATTTTATGATTTTTAGTATACATATAATTTATCTCTAGCGATTCGTTAATTATCGGAATACATTTTACGCATTTTCGATAAATCATGAATTATATACTTAAAATTTGGAATTTTTATATTCTTTTATTTTATTACTTATTTTCTTAAATTCGAACTTACGGAATCATTTTGCTAATATTTCTAACTTTACTTATAATTTTGGTTCGATCGAATCTTTCAACCGATCGAAACCCTAAGTAATTGGTTGTAGGGCTTACAATGACTCCCACAAATAATTCGTATTTATATTTACTTGAGCTTCCAAGCTCCATTCTTAAACATATATTGCGTTATTAGTGCATTTTGCATTAGCATTGCATATAATTGTTGTATAAGTATTCCTTGTTATGCTTGTTTATCAGTTGCTCACTTATGTATATTTGTAATGTTATCACTTTTACATTGTCTATGCTTACCTTGATCGTATATGAGCTAAGGGGTTAGTTTAAATTAGTTCAACTAGTTACACGTATTGTTTCTTTATTTGTCCATATAGATTGTTAATTATATTGTTAATAAGCCTATGTATAAAAGGAACACTAAAAAACCTTTATAACAATTTTGGCAATATAATCATTTAGCACATTTCTTCTTCATTAAGTAGAACATTTTCTTTGTTTCTTCCTCCAAACTCTCACTTACATATCAATCAACATGGTACCAAAGCATCACGGTAAGATCTAATTCATTTTCTTGCATAGATCGATCAGTTGTTCATCATAGAATTGGATGATACTAAATTGAAACAGAAATTAAAGTGAAACTAGTAGAAAATATAATTGAAGATCCTCTGTACTTATCTCCATCAAATAGCCTTAGTATGGTAGCAAGCAACATCATTTTCAATGACTTGAATTACTTAACATAGAGTAAATCCATTAGAATAGGATTAGGAGTCAAACTTAAGATTGGTTTTATCGATGGATCTATTACAAAACCTAAACCTAATTCATCTAACCTAATTTGTTAGAAGAGAAGCGACTACATGGTTAGATGCTAGTTGGTTAATTCCATGCTAAGTGAAATTGTACAAAATCTCTTACGTTGTCGTCTACTTTTGAACTCTGGATTAAAATTCATGAAAGATACAACGAGAGTAATGCACCACTTATATTCCAAATTCAACATGCACTCGGTAATTTGAAGCAATATAATCAATCAATCGATGCTTATAACAACAAATTGAGGAAATGTTGAGATGAATTACAAATTCTTCATGCATATTTAGTATGCTCTTGTAGAGTTCTTAATGGCCATACTTGTCAGTTCAAGGAAAGAGTAATAGAATTTGAGTATAAAACAAAATTAGTTCAATTTCTTATGGGTTTAAATGAAAGTTATGAGATGGTAAGGAATCAAATATTAGCTATGGAGTCTTTTCCAACTACTAATAAGGCCTTTTATCTAATATAACAAGTAGAGAAACGAAAGCTTATTACTTCTATGTACAGTAATGATCTTGATGTATTAACCTACCAAACTAAAAGAGTAGATAAAGCTATTCAAGGTAAAAACATGGCTAATAGGCAAAGAGGAAACAAGATAATTTGTCAGCATTACAAGATGGAAGGGCACGCTATCGAGAACTATTTCCAATTTGTTGGCTATCCGAAGTGGTATAAAGGGAAAAGGGCTTAAGGTAGTAGAAACAATGGCAAGGCAATAGCAAACTACGTTATCGATGCTGTAACTCCTTTTGATGAATCAAAGAACATTATTACTACTATTGAATCTAATTCTATCTATAATATTAATTTTACCAGTCCTTGTTCAAATGCTTCTTTTATAGGACAAGATTCATCTAGTTCTAGAACAAACACTACACTTGCTATAGATTCGTGCATGCTTTATACAATGTGTTAAGAGATGATGAAGTTGTTTTAGTCACAGCAAAGTACTACAACAGTGAATAATGCAACATATTCTACTAATATTCCATTCTTTTCGACATACACACACTTCTATAGGTTGTTAATGTGAGACTTCCATGCTACCAAGTCATATTCAGTTAATGGGATATACTCATATTAATTCTTCACTTACCATCACAAATGCCTTCTTTGTACCTGAATTTTCACATAACTTATTGTTTGTTCATCAATTAATTAACATAGTACACTGATAGCCAAAATTGATGCTTATTCATTTGTTTTTCAAGATAGGAAACTAATCACCTTTTAACTACAATAAAAGCTTTTAATGGGCTCTATATTTTGGAGTCTCAAGCCATGTGATATTCTAGTAGTTCTTTTTCCTTGGCGATTCCAAACACATCTTTTATCTCACATTTCCAAAATAAACCTAATACTATTCATTTGTTACACCAACTACTTAGATATATTTCCATGTCTAAACTTGCACATGCTACTCCTTGTATTGATATCAAACGGAATTTTGTTTGTGAAGTTTGTTATCATGTTAAAATTCACATATTGTCCTTTCCTAATTCTTTGCATTACTCAACTTCTTTATTTTAATTGATTCATATGGATGTATAAGGGGCTTATGCCATTCTTTCCATTTTCGGTGGTAGATATTTCTTGTCCATTCTTGATGGTTATAGTTGTTGTGCTTGGACTTTTCTTCTTAACTGCAAAGCATAAGTTATTCCTACACTTAACAAGTTCTTTAAACTTATCAATAATCAGTTTAAACTTGTACCTAAGGCTATTCACAATGATAATAGGGCTAACTTTGTTTCTCAGAGCTGTCAAACCTTATTTTCTAATCTTGGAATTATACATCAAAAAAACCACACCTTATACTAGTTAACAAAATGGTCAGATTAAGAGGAAACATAGGCATATTGCTAAGATAGCTAGAGAATTGAGAATATAAGCTTTCTTATCTAAACATTTTTGGGGTGAATGTATTTTAACCACTACATACCATATTAATCTTATGCCAATAGCAAAATTAAGATGGAAGTCCCCTCATGAGTTGTTTGGAGTAAAGACTTCTTATAATCACTGGAAGTTTATGGGCTATTTGTATTTTTCTTCTCAACCATGTATTCATTATGATAAGTTTGACTCTAAGGTTAGAAGATGTGTGTTTCTGAGGTATGTTGTCGGGACAAAAGCATACAAGTTGTGTGACTTGTCTATTGAACTTGTCTTTGTAAGTAGGGATGTGGTTTTCCATGAAGACATATTTCCTTTTGCTTCCTCCTCTATATCTGATCCTTTCCCATACACTACTAATAATCTTCATGTCAATAACCTTCCTTTGTTGATAAAGATTCTTTTATATACTCCCCTACTGTCATTACTCCTACTATTTCTTCTACTCCTAATACTAATTCTCAAGCTTTTACTAATCAATCTTTGCTTATACCTGATTCTTCTGATCATTCCTTTCTTGAACATTTGCCTTCTGATCCTGCTCCTTCTAGTCTTTCTCATCTCGTTTCTTCCTCCACTGATTATCCTTAGCTTGTAAGAAGGTCTACTAGAGTCCATAGATCCCCTATTTAGCTTCAAGATTAAGTCTATAGTCTTCATCATGTTGTAGCTACTAAACCATTCACTACTCTATATCCTTTCTTAACTAAAACCACTTTTGTCAATTATCCTTCTGAATTTGTTCTTTCTCTAGCCATTGTACCCAACACTCAAGAGCTACTTTATTACTCACAAGCTTCTAAACATGAAGACTGAATAATAGCTATGAACAAGGAGCTAGAAACCTTATAACTTAATGATACTTAGGAAATTACAGATTTGCCTATTAGTAAAAAACCTATTGAATCTAAATAGGTATATAAAATCAAGTATAGACTAGATGATTCTATAAAGAGATACAAAGCTAGATTTGTAGCTAAAGGGTATACTTAAGTTGAAGGTGTAGATTACCATGACACATTTTCACCTATAGCCAAGTTAAGTAAGGTTAAGATTCTTTTGGTCATTACTAGTACTTGTCGTTAGCCAATTCATTACATTAATATAAATAATGCTTTTCTACATGGGTCCTTGGATAAGGAAATTTACATGTTGCCTCCTCAAGACTATACTAAAGCGAAACCTAATCAAGTTTGTAGATTAAAGAAATCTCTCTATCGACTTAAACAAGCCTCTAGACAATGGAATAACGAAATATCACAATTCTTGCTTACACATGGTTTTGTTCAACCTCCTAGTGATTTTTCCTTATTCACTCATTTCACTTCTAATGGTTTTTTTGTTGTGTTACTTTTTGTGGATGACATGCTTTTAACTAGTAACAATCTTTTTGATATTGAGCCACTTAAACATGATTAGATAAGGTCTTCACCATCAAAGATCTTGGTGAAGCTAGGTCCTTTTTGGATAAGAAATCTATTGAACTACTACTAGTGTTTTAATTCATCAACTAAGTTCATTTTTGATATTTTGACCGATGTTGGTTTTGTAGATTGCAAACCTGCCTCTTTGCCATTACCAACTACTAATTTGCACAAAGATGCCAATTCACTTGCTGATCCATAACATTACAGGTGCATTGTTGGTCATCTGTTATACTTGTCTCTTATAAGGCCCGACATCTCTTTTGTGGTTCAAAAATTCAACAAGTATCTTCCTGAATCACATGTTCCTCATTATGATGATGCTATACATCTTCTTAAAAATTTAAAAGGAACAACTCACTTGAGATTATTCTATGCTGCTAATAGTTCCTTAACATTAAAGGCTTTTTCTAATGTGGATTAGCGTTCCTTTTCTTTTGAAAGAAAATCCTTGACATGCGATTGTGTTTTTCTTAGTAATTCCTTAATTTCTTAGATATCTAGGAAGCAACCTACAATTAATACTTCTACTAGTGAAGCTGAATATCAACGCTTGGTAGCTATTTCTAAAGAACTTATGTGTATTTCCTACATTCTCAGAGATCTTTACGTCCCTTCATCTTTGCCTATCCCTATTTGCTATGATAATCACTCTACCATTCTTATTGCTATTAATCCTTGCCTACATGGACGCACCAAACATATTGACATTAACATCAACTTTGTTTGTGATTTGGTTTCTAAGGGTTTTCTTTGTCTATAATATGTTGCTTCCATTGATCAAGTGACTGATTTCTTCACTAAATTACCTATTGCTACTCAATTTTCCCAATTCTTCTCCAAGTTAAGCCTTCAACTGGCTCCAACTTGAAGGGGGGATGTTAATACTAGAAATTAGTTCAACTAGTTACACGTATTGTTTATTTTGTTGGTCCATGTAAATTGTATATAAAAGGAACAATAGCATACCTTTGTAACAATTTTGGCAATACAATCATTTAGCACATTTCTTCTTCATTAAGCAGAACATTTTATCTGTTTCTTCCTGCAAACTCTCACTCCCATATCAATCAACATATATAACCTTAAGTTATTGAGATCAAGTGTATAGGAATGATTAAGTTATAGTTTAGAGGATCAAAGTGTTCTATAGTAAGCTTTTGCATTGACTTTTAAGGTGACATTAAGTAGATATCACCATATTGCATTATATGATGCATAATGTAAATTTTTTAATCGTAAAGTGTGAATTCAATTGTAAAGTGTTTGTATAAGGAGGTGACATGTAAATATTAATTATGCCATGGCATTTTGAATGAAAGCTATCGTTTGAATGTTTTAATTATGATATTTTAGAACAATTAAAGAAAGTTCAAAGCCAATTTGATTATTTTATGGAAATAATTAATTGCCCATTTAAAGGTAAAGCTTAATGACATAATGAACCATCTTCTAAGTATCGAGCTTTTAGTATAGGTTAAGTAGATGCCAAGAAAGATGGAGTGTTACAATAAGCCCAAAAGTGTTAAAAAGTAATTATTACTATTGTGATTATTAGGGCATGTATTTATTGGGAAAATACAAAATATGGCATGCATTTTCATACTTTGTAATTCACTAGCATGTTAATTGTCATTTTATAGGTACATGATCTATGTTGATCTTTGTCAAGAATCACTAATCCCAAGTTTGGATAGCATCTTTTCTCCTAAGAGTACTTGTCTCATGCTTTATATATATATATACTCTCTTCTCTCTCGAAAACTAAATCAAGAAACCTTAAATCATTTAAAAGGAAAATGTGTTGTTTTGTCTAATTTAAGGTTATTAAGTATGCATAACTTAAGGTACCATTGGGAGGATATATGCTTATCACATGCCATTTTAGTCTATGGAAAATAATTTGCTAAATGAAGAATAATATAAGTGATGCATAATAAGAAATAAAATGGATCAGTAAATTACAAAAGCTTAAATACTTCATAATTTTCCCTTTTATATCATATAGTTTACATTAAAATAAAAAGATTAATATCACAAATGATACTTAAACTTTGTTAAAATGTGCAATTTACTACTTAGAATTGAAAAAATCAATTTTTTACATAATTAAAGTTTTCATGGTCATTTTTAGTACATAAACTAAGTATGTTGAGTCCATTTGCTATTGTAAATATAAAGATGAATCAAAACCTGACTCATAATCATCAGTAAATTGAACAACCTACTTTTTGAAGTGAGTCACGTCTTAAGCAACCATTACTACCACTATTGGATTAAGAGGTGGTCAATGGTCACTTGGTGAAGGATTGCGCAACTCCTTATAAATGGCCACTGGCCACTGGCCACCCCCATAGCCTTAGGGTAGCCAAAATATTCAATTTTTAATTCATTCATATTTCCACATCAATAAATGGATTTAATAGAGTTAGGTCAAATAATAAAAATGATTATAAAAATTTTAATTAGGTAATAAATTGATTTTTTCAAAGTGTAGATAACAAATTACATATTTTTTAAAATTTCGATACCATTTATGATATTAATCCACACAAGAAACCACTTACATAAAAATGTTGAAAATAAAATAGATAACAGAAATTTTCTTATTGAGATAATTATGTGTATACTTGATAAATAAAAGTCTAAATCAAAATTGGCAAAATATAGCCCTCCTCATAATTTAAATTTGATAAACTTCGACTTTTTGTTTTTCCTTCTGAAACTCATGCTGTTTTATTAACATAAAAATTATATATATTATATATAGGGATGATGTTGTGATTACTGCTTGTATTTTATAAATTTTTATAGTTTTACGCCTCAGTTTTCAATTTCTCAAATGATATAATTAATTAAATATTTACTTGTTACTATTACTTTTTTTTTTTTTAATTTCCGCTCCCCCATCTCCATCTGATATCTCAATCATCTTTCATAGCCAATAAGATCCCAACAAGTGTATTTTTGAATCATGAGTCCACTATATAATACAAATACATATTATATTTTTACGTGTGAAAATTTTATCAATATTTACATATAATTAGACCATTCACGTAACCAACTATACTATTAAAAATCTTTTCTCATAAAATGGGGATTTTATTTTTGTTCATTTTCCCATATTTATGCAGACACATGCCTGATATTTCATTTTTCATTTCATATGAGAAGAGTGCAGAGAGGCCCTCATTTGTCAATTTTTCCGTTTCACGTCCTGGGGTCTGTAATCGGCTTCTTCCATTCTATTTTGAGAAAGCCGAAAGCTCATTTGTACATCTTAGGCCAAACAAAGGTAAAAAGATTGATTCGAAATTATATATACTTAAAAACATTAACACAACCCACAACCCAGCATATATATATATATATATATATATATATATATATATATATATTCCCCGCTTATTTTTGGACGTGAACAAGAGAAGAGATGCAGCATGTTGTTCCTTTTAGCATTTCCGTGACCGAACAGAAGCAGTAGAGAGGGAGTTGTAGCTCAGGTTTTAGTAGTTACGAATTAGAAGACCGTTTCAGCTTAGTTTTAGTTTCAGATTCCAATTTGCAAACAAGCGGGTAAGTTTATTCATATTCGAGTAACTTCAACTAAGGTGCTTTTCATTCCCTTTCTGATTTTCTTAATAATGAACGTCGCTTTTATTTCTTGTTTCATGCGGCGTGCTTCACTAATATCATGAATTACAAGCTTGTGGTTAAAGCATTAAATTGGTGGATTGTTTTATTTATCTACAATGTGCTTGTTGGGTTAAGTTGTTGATTATTTTGTTACTGAGCGCATGTATTTTGATTACTTTGAAATGCATGTTAGATTATGTTAGCGTTTAGAAAAGCCTTAGCTAGTCACTTTGTGTGGACCATGGATAAGTCATAGGAATATGCACTGTAATTTGGTTAGGATTTAGATCTTGCGAAGATTAATCATTTCTTCACTTTTTGTTGAGAGAAGAAAAAAGATTGATTACTTAATTTGGGTTAATTATTACTTTCATAGAAGAAAAAATACATTATTTTATATTCTTTGTAAACGCAAATTATTTAATAATTCAACACATTTAAGTTTGGTGTCATCTAATATTATAATCTCAATATGAATCGTAATGTTCCAACACCCTGGTTTTATATTATACTCATCTAAGGTGTTGGATATCCATTCTATTAACCTAGCTTAGTTTATGTGTTTAAAAAATTAAAAATCAAGGGTCCGTTTGATTTTTTCTTTCTTTCCTCATACGTCTATTCATTTCTTGCGTTCGATAAGAATAAGATATAAAAATAATGGAAATATAATTAAATATATATCCCTATTTTAAAATTAAATACCTAATTTATCCCCATAAATTTGATTATATTTTTAAATCTTTTATTTTAAAAATACATAAATTCTTATTTCTTAATTCTCACACTCCAATCAACATAAAATAAAAATAAATAAGATATAAATGAAATGGCTTTTCAATTGCCAAACTTCAAATAGATACAAATCATCTAGAGATTAGATAAAGATAGATTAAAAAAATATATATATCTAAATAAGACTCGATTCTTTTTCCGTTTACCTTAGTTACAAACACACTCATTCCTTAACTACACAACCTTATACTTACTGGTTACATACTTATTTGAATGATATCTACTCGGTTATTAAATAAGGCTAATTATAAGATTTGTATGTATTGAAAACAAACCTTTCACTTATTAATAAAAAAACATAACTTTAGTGCTCAAATAGTTAACTCCTTTATTGTTTAAGCACTCATTCGCTCTTCCGTTTAATTTGAATCCTTAATGTTTTTAAACTTCTCTATTGGAGTCCTCATATTAACTTCATTGAGAATATGGTCTATGTGCTGATGCATGTCAACTGTTGATAAGCTACCAATAATAAGTTTTTTCGGAAAAAAAATAATTAGTTTAACAAAAATAATAGTAATAAATATATTGAATGAAATAAAATTAGAAAAAGAACTTACAAAAATTTTAAAAAGGGGAAAAGAAATCAAAACCCCGTGCCTATCCCATGGATCAAAAGGACCGAATGGTTAACATGTTTATACATAACAAAGAAGCAAAAACACCTTGTGGAAGATTTGAATTGTTTTCTTTTTATTTGTAATAATGCATACACGGGACGTTTCTTCTCCAGTTCAATCTTCATTTGCATTAGACCACCACCATCGAACCAGAACAGGTTTAACTCCAGGCTGTATGTGCCTCAAACTCTGTCATTATAGCGCATCATATCATAATGCTATAAGCCAAACTTACGAAAGATGATCCCCCCCTCGATATAAAAATTCCTGGTCTTTTAGCAGTATTACGCAAGCAAGAAATAACTATACTGTCTTAACAAGCTGATGGAAAAAATGTTAAAAAAAATCTGTTGAGTCGTGCAGTCCAATTACAACCCGATCGCAATTTCCAGAAACTTTTTTTTTTTTTTTTTTTTTTAGGTTTTTGAGATGGTGGAGCTAGGTGGAGATGAAGGTGGTGGGGCTAATTTTGGCAGTGCAGTTGGTTTGGATATTGTGGCCACTAACATCTTAAGGAACTATTTTTCTCAAAAAAACTCACCACTTTATGAGTTTCAATAACACATTTTTAACTAGGCCATGGAGGAGGAAGGAGCTCGAGTTAAAAGTTTGAGCTATTCTATTGTGAGTGGCTAGGTTTTAGGGACAATCCATGTAACGCCCCATCACATGCCACCCCTAAGGACTAACAAACTGAGACATCTAAAAAACTATAACCAATCTAAAATCCACAAATAATTAATAATAATCCATTGAATCTCATATAAATAACTCCTTCATTATTAATAAAAGAGGGCATAAATTCCCACTCATCTCTAACTACATAAGGATCTCGCATTACCTATTAGGATACCATAATTGTAGCATTCTAACTAAGAAAACTCACAATTCTAACATGTAACATTAAATACATAACCAACATGAGCCATAGGAAACTCTACCCCATAAATCAATAAGCAATATAAACAACATGCTACAAGTGTAGAACCATATCCCACCTTCAATCCATGCTTATCGTTTATTCTATGTGTAACCCGACCCATCTTCAAAGTAGCAATCTCCATCCCTTTTCATAATAATAATAATCACAACTAGCATCATCATAAACCTCAATAATATCATCTTAACCTAAACCTTTAGCTGATAAACAGTTACCCCCAAAGGGTGAGATGTGCTTAGTATAGGATACCGAAAGCACATGTGCATAAGCAAGCAGTCACATTTCACAAGCATATAAGAATCAACAATAAATGCAACAAGAAACCAGTTTATGTCTTCCATTATTAATCCATTTTTTAACACAATCTTAGCATCTCAAAACTTAAGGTAACTCATAATCCTTACAGCAAACAATATATAATACATATATAGCATTGGTATAGGTCTTCTCCACTATGTAAGTAACCGATGACCAACCTAGATCAATCTAAGTCCTTTCAGTACGAAACTCCATTTAGGACAACGTCACATAAAGATCACTGGGTATCTCACCAACTACATTGGACTCAACCAGTAGCAGGTCAAAGTCAAGTATAAGCAGTACAATCAATAATTAAGCTAAATATATATTATGTTCATTTACTGCTAAACTAACAAGTATAAACATACAAACAAGTATCCCGTACTTAGCTCTAACAAAGTACTCAATACTTTTCTCGATACTCTACAACCGAGTACACCACACAAACAAGTAACTAAGCTCCTATCTCAATCACTAAATTCACCAAAACATTCATTACACTCAACCTCTTACTAAAACCCAAGTTTTTACAAAAATCTTTGACCAATCCTTGAAAGAAGAAAGTTTTATAAATGTTTTGATAAAACAAATGTAACAATCTCATCGAAAGAACTCCTACCGAGGTATTTTTCACTTTAGCGTGGAACACCGTATAATTTTGTCCTTTGGTACAGCAACCTCCTAGGAGGTCATCTATCTTGAGATTAACCCAGCCCAAACACACTTGTAAGGGGTATTATAATCCACATCCTTTACAGAACTAACGTTCTCGTTAGTTTCTTTATACAGGTCTAAGACCACTACTAAATAGAGGCTTGTCATTCTAGCTGGTAGAGTACTTTAATGCTACCTTGTAATGGTCGGGCCAGAAATCTTCCTACTAATGATTAACCGCTTTGGTATAGAACGCTGTACGATTTTATCTCCTAGTGTAGTAACTTTCCAAGAAGTTATCCATCTTAGGATTAACCTAGCTTGAACACTCTTAACTTTCATCAAGTTTACATGTAAACTTGACTAAAAACTTAAGTTTCTATATGAAAATGATTTTATGCACAAATTAACTTGGAAGAACTTCCTAGAATTGTAAATCCATAGAATCGCATACATAGACTCGTGATTTTGACAACAATGAAAACAACTCTTGATTCACCCTAAAGAACGACCAATTCTAGCCCAACCCATCAACAACAAATATTAAAGGAAATGAACAACAGCAAAGGTTAAACAACTTGTGCAAAACTAATGAATTTTGTGCTTCTTGATGCAAACCCCACCTCTAAGTGCTGTTACAAGGAGTTTTCACACTTTGCATGCACCACAACAAGAACCTTAAAAAATTCCATAAGATTTGACAAAAGAACTAACCAACATGCGATTTTCTTGAGTTTCTTTGCAAGAAAGGAACAACAACACAACCTAACGACCCTAACTATGCAAAAAACAAGAAAACCTTGAATTTTCTTCTCCTTTCATTGAAGAAAATCAAATTCTTGTAATAAGGAACATGAAAACTTACTCTAGCACACGATCTCCTTATAGAATCTTGCGTTTGGTTTCAATTAGAATGCATAAACTCGTTGAATCCAAAACCTAATAACCTTCTTGAGAGTTTTCTTGAGGGTTTTTTGGTTTGGTAAAGAAATAATGTAAGATGGATAGGGATTAGTGGGAAATAAAATAAATGTAGTGGAGAAGGAGGGGTTTAAAATCATCCTCGAACCTTTTTGCCCATATTGCTTAAACCTAATTACATGACATACCAAGTCTTTTATTTTTATAAACTCTTTAGATTTTCTAAATCCTTTTTATATAAATTCCAGGTTTTACAATCCATGTAGAGGTAAAAAAAAAAAAAAGAAAGAAAGAAAGAAAAGGAACGAGAAATCATATCTATGAATACTTCTCTACATTAATAATCTAAATTTTATACAAAAACTAAAGCAATAAATTATAAATATTAAAAACTTCATTATTACATAAAAATTTATCAGATCCATGATTTATATTAGAATTTTCGTTGTTGATCAATGATAAATATTAAGAACTTCATATACATCATTAGAGGGCATAGAATTATCTAATTTTTTTTTTTTGAGAAAGTTGATAGTAGAATCACTTAGAGGAAAATATTTGTTTATTATTATAATTATATTGAATTTTAAATATGTGAAAAAATTTCATTAATGATTGCACCCATAACATTTTTTGAAATATCATAGGACAAAAGAATCTTTTAGAAAACAATTAAGGGATCCCAAAGCCTTTCGTAAGAGGATCAAAATATAATTTTTTTATTTAGCATGGAGAAAATAATTTTTTCTTTAGAACCTAATACGTTTTATGAATTTTAATAGCATGAAGAAAATATGCAAGTCAATTGAAAATATTTTTTTTTTTTTTTTTGTAATACCTTATGAGAATGCTTTATTAGAAAATAAAAATTATTTCTTTCCTAATAGAGTACAACTATTTTGTTATGATCAATATAAATTCTCCTAGTTAGATCACTTTCGGGTTTATGGAATATTGCCCCTCCTCTTCCCATTATTTTAATTTTATTAGGTCACTTTTTAACACGCGTTACTCCGTGCGCCTTCCGAGACCAAGTCACGAAAAATGTCGAGTTGGCATTTCTTAGTTCTTGTACGTTACTCTGACTAGTAATGTTGTTGGTATTTTTTTTTTTTTCTTTTTGAATATTTATTGGCCAAAACATAGCAATAGGGCCAATAAAAATTATAAGAAAAGTGGTAAGAAATTTTAGTGAAGTAATTCAGGAATAAAATGGGAAGTTTCTTAATATGTTAAATGGTATTTAAAAATGTGAGATGGATTGTTACGAGATGAAGATGAAGTGCTCTTTTATCTGCACGATTTATGTTTCCGACCATGTTCTTTTGGGAATTAATTACGTCATTACGCATGTTTATTGCGGTTTAATATTGTTGTAATTTAATCATGCGTGCATATATATATATATATATATATATATGGGCGTGCGTGCAGGACATCAATGCTGGAATTGGAATAGATATGCCCAATACAAGAGCAGCCCCAACGCGCGTGTCTTAGGGCGTGCTACGAGAACGAAGTGACGAGGCCAATGTTTCTCCAGCATAAGAGCGCGTGAGTTAACCGAGCTACGTTCTCTGTGGAGCAACGTGAAAAGTAGGTTTGTTTTTTTTTTTTTTATGTTAGTTTTGATTGGTTGTATAGTTTTATTGAATTCAAAAAAAAAATATATATATATATATATAAAGAAACTGTATGAAGTAACTCAAACATAAAGTAGGAAGTTTCTTAATTAAAGAGGTACTTAATATATATGTGATATCTAAAGACGTGAGATAAATTATTATTGGAAGCTGGCTGTGTGGTAGAGTATCGATTGTGACTACAAAATAATAGTAATAAGAAAAGACAGGAAGTGTTCCGAGTCCCACCCTAATTTAAGGGGATGCCTTGCGAGGTTTGTTTGTCGGTCGTCAATATAATGGGTCGTCGTACGTAAAATGATGAGCAAAGCAATGATGTCAGTACCATACAAGTTTAGCTTAGGCAATGGGGATGTCAGTACCATACTGTTTAGCTTAGGAAAAGGGGATAGCTTTCGCTTTGAATGTCATTATCATGGCAATTTGAAATAATGAAATGGGAAAGCAAAACAAACAAAATTCTACTATATTGCTGGGCCGTATTAATTGGCTCGTTGATTTTGAGGAACATTGTTTATCCATTTCCCTAGTTTCAAAGTTCACCGTCCTATAAATGAGACCTAACTCTCTTACTCTCTTCACAAACATAAAAGATAACACAATGGTCCTTCCCTTTTTCTCAACCACACTCTCTTTATATACCGTACCTTAAGCCCTAAGCCACACGCCTTAAACCTTGGCATCAGCCGCTACTGTCTCTCTCCATCCCTCTCCTTTTCTTTCTCTTCCGTCCTCAGCTACACCAATCTAAGGTACATTCAATCTTTCTTTTTTGCTATCACAATCTATTTATTAATTTAGAAAAAAAAATAATTAGACTAACAATTAATTCTTATTTGTATGTCACAAAAACGAGGAAGTTTGGTAAAATAAAGAAAAGAGATTAATTGCCATGGAATGGTAAATCTTTGGTGATCCTATGTAATTAATAAGGAGTTTGTTGATATGTTTGTAATAGGGTTTCTTAAAATCAAAACACAAGATCTTAGATAAAGGAAAAAAAAAATGAATCTTGTAGTATAATTCAAGTTCCTTCATCTCAATGATCTTGTGGTCTAATTCAAGTTCCTTCGTCTCAATGCACACCTTAAATTCGTTTTAGAGTTCACCTCTCACTTCACGTGTTGGCTTCAATAATAAATTGAGGATTGGAACATTACTTAGGAATTTAATCATAAGAGTATACAGTATATCAAAAACATATGAAAAAGAATGGAATTTTACATTTAAAAAAAAAACATATAATTTCAATTAGAAGACATAGCATCCAATAGGAGACATCAATCATTATTGTCAGAAGAAACTAGTCAAGAACATAGTTTAACTACATATTCACTTGGGATATTTCCCGTTTTCTTATTTAATTTGATTTCAAATCTCAAAATCATAATTCTTCATAATGTTGATTCCTCAAAATCATATAATACGGATTCTTCCCATTAATCTAAGAGTCTCCATTCTATTCTCTTTTTTCCCTAAAATAACCTTCCTTCCATTCTCTCTCTCCCTCATTACCTCAATGTCTATTACAACACTAGCCACCCACCACCACATGGACACCAACGTGAACCACCACCACCATCATGCACCACTACAGATCGCCAACTAATATATACTACACAACCACCACCTAACACAACAAACCACCCGCACATACCACCACCATACATCATCACTGAAAGACCAAGACTTGATATCATGTTCTAAATGAAAACACCAAATCAAAATCGAAAAAAGCAAAATCGTAATTAACCGAAGACTACATATATCTCAACTCTAACTTCATTCTAATGTCAATCAAAAAGATCTAAACCATCAAGCAAAGTTATGAACTCTAGCATCGAAGCTCAATATCATCGAATGCCAATACCATCATCAACATCGTGTTGGTAGTGGTTGTTATGTTTATTATCCTTCCATTAATACACATCATTCCACCATCTTCATCACTAAAACCCTCTGCAATTTGTATCTCTAATTTGATTGTCCATAATACACTCTCTTCAATCACTCACATCCAGATGTCATATTAATCTTTAGGTTTTCTTTTCCTTGACTTCACATAGTGCAACCCACTTTGAGTTGAAAGAGAGAAGAAGACTTTGAAACTTTAAGTCGAAAGAGGGAGAAAGAGTTGTAACAATGAGGAAGAGTTGAAACTTTGTCAAAAGAGGGAGAAAGGGTTATAATAGAGAAATATAGAGAGAGAGAGAAGAAAGGAGATGAAGGCAAATTTTTCATGTTAATGCTTATTACAGGATTATTCATTTAGCTCTTTTTTCCAACTAAACAATGTAATACAAATTCCCCTTTCATTTCATTCCTAATGAATCCTAATTCTATTCCCCTTTATTCAATTCATTGAACGAAATGAGTCATAAATGTTAAAGAATGGTTTAGGATAAACCTAATATGAATCTAGGCCTTAGCATCACAAATATTGGAAAACATCATGAAAAACATGATTTAGAAAGAAGCATACATAGTTAAATACATAGACAGCTTGGTTGATTAAGTCTTTCGTAAGGGCTCATGATCGACCTTAAGCATAGGCCTATCGATCAACATAATGACCTAGTCAATTGCCTCATTGATCATCCCATCCCAACCAACTGCACAAAGATCAGGTTGACCTACACATGCTAAGAGACCCAAGATGGACTTATAATAAGGACTAATTAAGTATAAATGTGGAGAATCAAGCAATATACCTTGGAATTATAATTTGTAGCATAAAATATATTCACTTCCATTATCTTTTATGATCTAGAAATTTATTTTGGATTGTTATCAAGGATTTAAGCAAATTCCAAATACTTACATGAGTATTGTTTGTTGTTTTGTGCATGTAGGAAATGGAATTTTAAATGCAAATATTATATGTGATGTGATTATTGTTATATAATAAATGGTGTTTATGAGATCTTAGAACCTCTATATTCATTAATGATATGAGGTCTTGGAATCTTATGATTCATAAATGGTTATCTTAGAATCATTGAATTCATAAATGTTATGAGATCTTAGAATTTTGGAATTCATAATGGTCTTATAATCTTCGAATTTATCAAATGACATAAGGTTTTGCAATCTTTGGATTCATAAACAAAATGTAGTCATGTAATCTATGGATCTAATTTGATATTTATATTGGCTTACTTTACATGTGATTGTTATATGCTAATGGGTGTGGCTAATATACTTATTTGTTTAGGTTTAAGGATAATGTGTGTGGCTAATATACTTATTTGTTTAGGTTTAAGGATAATGTGGCATTCATCTATGTGAATGCACTATCTCTATACTAGGCTTTATAACTCACTCATGATGAGAAATTTCATTTCCAAGTGTAGATAAATTACATGATAATGAAGCGTAATAGTTTTGGACTTTGACCATTTTGAAAGTAGGAAATGCAATAGTCCAAGTGAGCTTAGTTTGGACTCTAAAACAATAGATATTAGTCAAACTCATATGATGAAGGATATTTTACAACTTTTTTATGTTTAGGCAAAATATCTAAGCTTTGCATACTTTTACTATGACAAAAGTATATTTCATGGTGTAACTATATATCAGTTTTATAGCATGATAGCTATATATAGAGATTCTACCTTAGATATCAATATTTTCCACTAACTTTACCATCTCAATCATTGTGCATCAACTTTTTCTGCCTCTAGTAACCCTTACTGCCCTCAAAATTACATGAATAAGTTTAACAGTTGCAACATCATTTACAATTCTCCTTTTTATACGTTAGTCTAGCTGATCTACCCTAGCAAGACACTTTTCACAAACAATTCTCGAAAACTTCTCTCTTGTAATTAGAAAAGAGGCTTGTATTACATAAAGAAATCATAAAACTTACTTAAAAATAAGTAGCAAAAATTCTCATAGATTGTAAACTTAGATGTAGACAAGTATTAAAGAAATAAAGTGCTTTGCCTCTTACCTTTAGTACCTTTACATAGTGATAGCATGTCTAGAAAATGAAAATATTCCTTGACATGATCTCGGTCATAAATGTCTCTGGAAATATTATTTAGGAAATAGATCAAATTACTTTTGAATACCTGCATCTTTAAAGAAGATACTTTAGAGGCCTATTCCGAAGAATTGCGACAAAAAAGAAAGATAAAAAATAAGGAGATTAAGTTGAAAGGACTTCAAAGAAAATCCTAAATTATGTAGGTAGAAAAGGGCTATAACAAACATTAATTAACAAGAGAAACGACTTTCCATAATGATTATTAAACTTTTGGTAGTAGGAAAGTTTTCTTTTTTTTTTTATCAATACATTTACATAATACTATTAGATTACAACAACTTTACCAATAGAATAAAATTTAGGAAAAGTAATACATTTTTTAAAGAACTAACGAATGCCATCTAGACGGAGTCACATCAATTACCAAAGAAACATTCGTTTTAGATAAAAAATAAAAATAGTTGTTAAGGAAATACCCACTAGCTAAGATTTCGGTTAAAAGGAATTCTGTAAAAACCCAAGATTAACAAATTAAATTAATTGCTTTGATTGAAAATAAAGATTTGGTGAGAATTTTGACTAACAATTACTTGAAGTTTTCTTTAGGTCATACCCAAAAATATTATCCATTATGTTGAAACTTTTTTATTTGCTCCAGATCTTGCTCCACTCCATCAATGGAGACATATTTAACTAGGACTTTTTTGAAAACATTAGAAGACAAATATTATTTTGAATTAAAGGATTGTTTAAGGGACGACACCAAGTCTAAAATGACTAATGTAAAACCGCGATAATTCTTACATTTGGTATTTGAGACATGCATATATTTGTAAGTGTACGTAGTTAGCTATGCATGGTTTTCAGCCTTTTTAAAAATTAGAAGAAAGTAATGTTCTATAAATGGAAGGTATAAAGATAAAACATAATAGACGAACGTATGCTGATAATAGGTGAATCTAGCTTCAACATCAAGTGTTACTTGTTTTTTTTTTTTTTTTTTTTTTGTTTCCCTCTCTCATGGTGATATGTTCACATATCGAAATATTGTGAAAGTTTGAAATTAAATACTCAATTGTAAGAGTCCTGTTTAAAGATATTAATGTCTTTCTAACATATGTTTACGTATTTCATCAAGGAATGTTTTGATGTACTTGCTTTAGTATTAAATTAAAAAAGAAAATCATATTTGTATAAAAGTGAAATAATAACCAACCAGACAATGAGCAATTGAGATCATGTCGATGGCTCTAAACCTTGGGATGATATGTTAATACATATTATATTGATGTGTATTATTATAGTTTGAGTTGAGATGGAGGGGTTTGTTTCGGAATGGTATAAGTGGGACTAGGAAATTACTTGAAAAATCCTTAAATAAACATGGAGAAAGAAAGATAGTTGGTAACTATTTTAAGGATAAATGAAGGAATATCATGATGATAAAAATATATTTTTTTGGAGGATATACAATTAAAAGAGAACTTTGCGCATGTGTGTTTGTGTGCCAGTGTTAATAAGGAGTTATCAATCTGAAGATCAATTGTGGGCATATTGAATGATTTATTTTATTTATTTATTTATTTCTCTAAGAAAAGAGATGTTTAACGCTCTTATCAAACTTTCTTTCCTTTTTTTTTTTTTTTTTCTTTCCTCAAGAGAGGTAGTCATATTGTTCTCAGTTGATCAATATCATCATCCTTAACTTTGATACACACATTTTGTAGTGTGAAATATCATGAGAATCGGATCAACAGAAATGAGAAGCACGTCAAGAGAAGCTCAGAATTTAAGGGAAAAACATCGAAGATTGCTCTTGAAACATCTATTTGCTCGACTTGCTTCACTCTTTCCTGCTCAATCATCTCGGGTTCTCTCTCTCTCTCTCTCTCTCTCATTCCCACCCCTTTTTTTTTTCTTTTAATAATAACATTGAAACAATAGAATGTGCAACCGATGCAATGAGTATTTAGATAACACTCGAGTAAAAGTAGCCAATTCCTCACTCTCCTTTATATTAAACGTACTTTTGAAGATAAGTTGTGTAAATTATTTATTTATTCAATATATGCAGCTAAGGGTGGATTCATTTCCTGGAAAATTGAATTTTGGATCTCCAGAACCTAAAACGCTTTATGTATTTCAATAGCATGGAGAAAATATGTAAGTCAATTGAAAATAATTTTTTTTCTTTTTAATACCTTATGAGATTGCTTTATTAGAAAATAAAGTTTATTTCTTTCACAATAGAATACAAATATTTGGGCATCATCTATATGAATTCTCTTAGTTATATCGCTTTACGGTTTACGGAATATCTCCCCCCTCCTCTTCCCATTATTTTTAATTCAATCAAAAACTTCACACTTCAAGAAAGGCTTAATATACCGCACGGATTGTCTACTCATGGACACGTCGAGCGTTTTTACAATTGCTCTCGATAGTATTCCTAGCATGACAGATTTCATGTCATATTTTTTATTGATTCTTCTCCACCACTAAACATGTTTGGTAGCATAAGCCCAAAAATTTAACCTAGTTGTGATATTACCGACTCTAGGTCTTAAATTTGGGTGCCATCGAAAAAGCAATCGATTACATAAGACAACTTCAAGAGAGACTGAGGATGCTGCGTAAAAGGTTGGAGCAACTGAATCGGAAAAGAGAGAATAATCCACCTGAGATAATAACAATAGGTTTTGGGAGTGAGGTGGTAGTGAACTTTAGGGTGAGCGAAGGGAACAAAAGCATCATGTTGCAACAAGTTCTTCAAGCCATGGAAGTGGAAGGAGCTCAAGTTCAAAGTCTGAGCTATTCCACCGTGGGTGGTCAAGTTTTCGGGACAATCCGTGCCGAGGTAATAAACAAGAACAAGGATTATCATAACCCAGCTCGCTTCTTTTGTCTTTATATTGCTACGTTAATACTGTATGAATTTGTGTAAAGACTGAAGCACATAATTATTTTTATATATTAGAAACTCCGATTATCAGATAATGAATTATTTTCGGATCCGTGATAAGAATTACAAATTTCATTGTTACAACATTAATTCAATTCCTATACTACAGAAGTTGACTCCAATGATTGTAGGTTCTTAAGATGCACCTTTACAATTTTATGCATCCCGATCGATTTGTATTCCATAAGGTAAAGAAATAAGAATAGGAGTAGCAATTCGTTAAGCAAGTCAGATACGTACATCACTTATATTAGATGTATAAAATTAAAGGGAGACTAACCAATTTATAATATAATTTCGTTTATAATTATATCGATGTTTTTTTTTTTTTTTTGTAGAAAATTGATAAATTATGAGAAGAAAAATTGATAATGATTACATTGTTTGGATGATTTGGATCATCTCAAATTCTCGACAATCTCTCTTTAACAGCTTCTCCCAATTATTACTCTTGTTTTTTTTTTTTTAATTGTATACCATATTAGTTTCGTGTTTTTGTCTCTAGTTCTGGGAGATGAGTATCTCGAGCCTAAACAATGACTTGGTTTTAGTCAACGAACACGCCGAAAATAATATTGCATGCATGTGAATTTGTTTCCGTTGACGCCGAACTTGATTGTTTGCTTATACTCGTGCATGCATGTTGGTGTTCTCTAGCATTTTTATCTGCACGATTTATGTTTCCGACTACATTCTTTTGGAACTTCATTACGTCACGTATATTTTGGTTTAATATTTGTTGTAAATTAATCATGCCTGTTATTTACTGTGTATACATGTATGCAGGCCATCAATGCTCGAATTGGAATAGATATAACCAATATAACAGAGAGACTGAAAAAGCTGGATGTTTGATACGGTAGTATAAACTATTACAATATATATTTCCTATTTAAATTGTCTTATGTTTGTCTATAAATATCTTATTTGTATTTGATCTGCATCTAATTTGTATCTATTTAAAATATAATATTTTACAAATCTTTTTATCTGTATTTTATCTGTTTTTATTTCATAATTATGATAAAAATAGTAATTATAGTATTAGAATTAAGAAATAAAAATTTACATATTTTTAAGAGAAAATATTTTAAAAAGTATATTTTATTCATTGAAAATTATTATTTTGATTGGTATTTTTTTAAATATAAATAAAGTAAAAGATAAATGAATTCAACTTTATTAAGATTTATTAGGTATTTAATTTTAGAAAGAGATAATATATAGAAATATATTTGCATTTTTTTATATATTTTATTCATACCAAAATATAAAAATTAAGTAAATACCAATGCCATGAACAAAAGATTAACCAAATGGAATTATAATAGTAATAAGATAGGAATAGTTACAATTAGGAAGGATTGGAAGCATTCCAATCAAATCCCCCGTAATTAAATGTGATCGCTTACCCTTACGGTAGTAAAGACCATTCGTACGGGTAATGATGAGCAAATCAATGATATGGTGCTTTGCTTACAATAAACAGATATTGCTATCAGGAGAATTTGAAGAAATAATAGAAAAAAAAGGTATGTTTCTATTGCCGCGTCGTGTTAGTTGGCGTATTGATTTTTTTTCATGATTATTTGGATCACTTTCCATAGTTTTTCAAACCTCATTTTTTACTGTCGTTAAAAAAAAAAAAAAAAAAAATACTTACCTACGGTCTTCTGTGAAGGAGTGCAACTTGCATCAGCTAACTTCCCCATTGCAGAGCAACTCCGCGTGGAGTGCTATCCCTTCTCAAATCGCGATAAGCCACGCACGTTGGGGATGACCTAACAAGCCTCAATGCCCTCAAATTACATGAATATGTTCAACAGTTGCAATGTCATTTATACTTCTCTTTCTTTCTTTCAATTTGAGTCTACCTAATCTAACCTAGCAAGAAACTTTTCACAAAAAAATTCTTTAAAACTTGTTTCTCGTATAACTATAAAAGATGCTTGTATTAAATAAATACATCATAAAACAAACTAAAAAATACTTAACCAAAAATTCTCCATGATTGCAAACTTAGCTGTAGATAAGTATCAAAGCACTTAAGTGCTTTGCTTCTTCACTTAGACACATACGAGAGAAACGATTTAATAAATAATATATGCTATATATTATACATATGTAATGTATTAATATTAATAAGATATTGTGTAAATCACACATAGTAATAGATTCGATGACTATTCCTATTATTAATATTAATATCAATATTTCATTATATTTACACACTATGTATATATAATTGGTAGCCGGTAATACTCATTAAATCTTTTTTCACTTTTTAAATAGTGATAGCAAGTCCACAAAATGAAAAAGATCCCTTCAAATAATCTCGATTATAAAAGTCTCTAGAAATTGTATAGGAAATAGATTAAATTACTTTTGAATACTTGCATCTTTAAAGAAGAATCGCTAGAGGAATATTCCAAAGATTTGTGGCAAAATAGAAAGATAAAAATTGAGATTCAATTGAAATAACTTCCTAGAAAATCCTAAATTATGATTGTAGGTAGAAAAGGGGTATAACAGACGTGCCTAAACAAAATAAATGACTTTCCAAAATGATGATTAAACATATGGTAATAGGAGAAATTTTAAGAAGAGTAAAAAATCTTTTAAAGAAGGAACGAATACCATCCGACAAAGTTAGATGAGCTATCAAAAAAAAGAAATCCATTATTGGGTAAAATTAAGAGTATTTGTTTGTTAAGGAAATAACCACTAGCTAAGATTTCGATTCAAAGGAATTCTTGGAAAAGCTTAAGATTAACAGTGTAAATTAATTGCTTTGATTCAAAATATAGACTTATTACGAATTTTGACCGAAAATTGGTTGAAATTTTCTTTTGGTCTCACCCATGTATATTATCCATTAAGCTGAAACTTTTTTTAAATACTCTAGATCTTGCTTAACTCTATCAACGGAGACTTATTTAACTTGGACTTCGTTGAAAACATTAGAAAACAAAAAATTATTTCATTATTTAATTAAAGGATTGCTTAAACGAGAACACAAAGTCCAACATGACTAATGTAAAACAGCGATAATTCTTATATTTTGATGTTTGAGACATGCATATATTTTTCGTACGTAGTCAGCGACGCATGGTTTCATCCTTTTTCAATTATAGGCGGAAAGTTAGCTTCCATGAAGGGAAGGTATAAATATAAATGGAGAAGTTACTTTTTGACCCGTATCAACCAGGGATAGTGTGTTGCTTGGTCGGGAGAAAAAGACAGAAGGTAGAGATGATCTGCTGAATATTAATGAATCTAAGCTTCAACGTCATATAATTTGTTCTTTTTACTTTCCTTTTTGTCTTTTTCCGTCGTCATATGTCGACATATCGAAACAATGTGAAAGTTCCAAAATTAAATACTCAATTTTCCTGAGATTGCTATGGAGTAAAGATTCTATTGTCTTTTTTCTAATATATGTTAGGCTCCATCAAGGGATGTTCCATTGTACTTGTTACAGTACTAAATTTCCCAATTTCGTTCCACGCTCCATCATTATTGTCTCCCATGTGGAAATAGGGCCTTCAAGACAACAAATTTCATCTGATAAGACATTATCTTTCGTACCAAGATGCGTCTTTCACCGGCCAAGGTGGAAACACGAAACTGGTAACAGCTAATGAACGAAGGGAATTCGCGTTTTGATGTCGCATGTACCCGCCAAAACATGTGCTTCCCCGTCATCGTTCTCCATTAGTGGCCAATGTCGTTGAGGCTTGACACAGTAATACCAGACCTTACGTGTAGCAGAGCTCGATACCGACAATATATAGGTACGGTAGTGTTCCTTAATGAAAGATCCGTCAGTGGGAATGAAAATAAAGAAGATTAGCATTTTTTTTGTCATGGCTTAACGTAATTATTTGCACGAATTACTAGGAATGTAAGCCTAAAAACATGAGATTAAGGCCATATTCCAATAATTAAAAACCTGGAAGCCTTTTAAGGATGTAATTGGTACGAATCAACAATTTCTTTTTTTTTTTACTATAGTAGTGTCAAGACAGCAAGTTCTCAAACTTGCCATGTAGGGTTCCAGCTTGTTCGATATAAAAACAAAGCACAAAATAAAAGCAAGTGTTTCAGGTATAAAAATAAAGTTTATTAGTAAGAAACTATACAAAGTATTTATATACTAGAGTGAATAAATGAACAATACTACATGCAAAAAAAAATTAAATAAATAAAATCTTCACAACTAAAAGAATAAAAAAATAAAAAAATAACAGTAGCAGTTTGTAGCACATATTAGCAATAACAAGAGTTATCAACAATATTCCCCCCTTCTTAAGTAGGACTTTCGAGAAGGTTTAACTTAGAACAATAATAAAGCAACAGCGATTCATTCATGGCTTTAGTCATGATATCTACAATATGTCGTTGAGTAGGAATATGAAAGACTTTGAAAAATCCTCGAAAAAGATAATCTTAGATGAAATAGAAATCCACCTTAATATATTTGGTGTACTCATGAAAAACAGAGTTTTTCAACAATTAAAGGAGTAGCCCTACCATCAACAAACAACTCTTCAGTCAAAGAGGCAATGCAATAATATTCTACCTTGGCTGAAGATGTTGACACAATGACATGTTTCTTGGTTTTCCAAGAACCAAGAAATACACAATAACCTAACAAAGACTTAAGGTCCAAAAAACTAGAACCTCGATCAGCATCTGAATATCCCAATAACTTTAAGGAGTTAACAATAGAAAAGAATAACCCAGTATTAAATGTTCCCTTCAAATAACGCAAGAGATGAAAAACAAGTTTAATATGAGGAACTCGTAGATAAGAAACATACTAACTAAGTTGTTGAATCGCATACGTAATGTCAACATGTGTAATAGTGAGATAAAGTAAACATCCAACCAACCAACGATAAAGAGAAGGATTAAACAACACTTCACCTAACATATCATCTAGTCGAATGTTCAGTAGAAAGGGAAGTTTCACCAATTTGGCCCCCATCAAACCTGCACTATCCAATATGTCTAATAAAAACTTCCACTAATGCAGCAAAATACCCGTATTGGTTTCACAAACTTTGAAAAAAGAAAAAAAAAGGTACTTCAACTAAATCTTTTATAGTGAATGTTTGATGTAGAGCTACCTTAACCTATTGAACAATCGATAAAGAGTTGCCTACAGCCAATATATCATCCACATAAACCAATAATGCCAAAAACTCATCACCATTAACTCTAGTAAATAAAAAGTAATCATTATGAGATTAGACAAAGCCCAAAGAAAGCAACAAATTTGTGAGTATACGATTCCACTAGCGAAAAGCTTGTTTAAGTCCATGCAAGGATTTAGCAAGCTTACAAACTTGCCCTTGATAAGCCATAATATAGCCTTTCGAAGGCTCCTTGTAAATTTCCTCCTCCAAAGAATGATGTAAAAAGGCGTTATTTACATCTAAAATTGATGTACAAGCCACTATTTATTCGATGCTACAACTAGCAACACATGCATGGCAATCAATTTAGCCACGAGGGAAAAAGGATGAACATAATCCACTCCTTCTACTTAGGTATGACCCTTAGCTACCAATTGTACCTTATATCGTTCAATGGAACCTTCGATTTTATACTTAATTTAATAAACCCATTTAAAACCAATTGCTTTCTTACCTGGAGGCAATGAAGTGAGCTCTGAAGTACTATTAGACTCAAGGGCTAACAATTCTTTTTGCATGGCATCAACCCATTTTGGATCCTTTTATGCTTCATGAAAGTTTCATGGCTCTTGAATGGTAAATACATTTGCTAAGGAGATCACATGGTTTTTTGGTAAGTTATCAAAGGTATGTTTTGTGAACAAAGGATACAAAGAAGTAGGATGATCACTGGATGTAACATACGATTTTGAGATGGTAAAATGGAAACTATGGACAAAGTCCTTTAATAGCGAGGAGTAGTTCGAATATGACCAAATCTTCTAAGAATAAGAGAAGGTGTAGATGAAGATAAGGAACTAGGATCAACGATTGTGTCAGGAATTTCAAGAGAAATGTTATGAATTTCAGACGAATTATCTAAAGTTTACACAACAAGAAACAAAGGAACATTAGTAGAAGAGGACAATGTAGATTCGATTCCATCACGGAAAGGAAAAATGCCCTCAAAAAATACTACATCACAACTGAGAAACAAAGTGTTTATGTCGTGATCATATAGCCTATAGACTTTTTCGTTTGGTGGATACCCTAAAAATATACACCAACAATCTCTAGTATCAAATTTTCCATTAATACCTTCTACAATAATGGAATAACACAAACAACCAAAAGTTTTAAGATCCTTATGAGAAGGTGGTTTCTTAAATAAAAGTTCATATGGTGTTTTCCATTGAAAATTTCACTTAGGCACACAATTAACAAGAAAAGTAGTAGTTAATATATCCTCATCCTAAAATTTCTTTGGTAAATTTGCATGTATTCAAAGAACACAAGCTATATCAAGAAGGGTTTAGTGTTTTCTCTCCACTACCTCATTTTGTTGAGGAGTAAAGGACATAATCCTTTGATGGACAATGCCATAAGTTTGAAGGAATTGTTGACACTCAAGAGAAATAAATTCTCCACCATTATTTGAAATAATGTAGTAAGGACTACAGAATAGTATGGAAGTGATTTTTAACATAGGAAATAAAGTTTGTTAAGGTGGGCAAAACTTGAAACTTATGTTATAACAAATAAGTCCAAGTACAACGATTGATGTCATCCACTATTGTAAGAAAAAATTTGGCACTAGAAGTGAAAGGTATATTATAAGATCCCCACGAATCTATTTGCATAAGCTCAAAAAGATGTGAAGAATTAGTATTACTAATAGGAAAAGGCAACCTATGAGCTTTTGTACGCAAACAAGTATCACAATGTAAATCTTCAAGACATATTATGAAAAGGTAGAATATGTTTTAGTCTTGAATAATCAATGTGTCCAAGTCTCCTATGCAACCAATCAAAGGATACCAAATCATTATTACAAGTTGTTGTACTATTAATAATGGATTTGTGTTTGTAATTAGAACCATTGTTTAAGAACAAAGATGATTACAATATATACAACCTGCTTCAAACTTTAACAATAGCTATTACATCCAATGACTTATGGTCCTAAAATGAACAAAGATGGGATGAAAAGGTTGCAATTAAGCTAGTGTGTTTAAGTAATTAATGAACTAAGAGCAAATTGCAATTGAATTTGAGTATAAGGAACACATTTTAGAGTGTCATTTGGCTGGTCGGTTGAACATTACCAACTATATGAACTATTTTAATTGTATCATCAGGTAACTTGATAGATATAGGCTTGTGAAGTATATGTTTAGTATGCAAAATGTGTTAATAAGGGGTAATGTGATCCAAAGCTCTCATATCTACTATCCAATCACACATATTATCATGCACTTTATTAAATGAAGCAACAAAAGAATCCAAACTAGTAGAAGTGTAATGACCTACAAAGTGTAAAGAAGAGGAAGTAGATGTGGTCAATTCTACAACTGATTTTCCATTCAACATCTTAACTACCTCGCTACAACTAAGTCTACATCTTCTGTCAAGTGTTGAATAGGAAAAGATCTATCATCAAAAGGAGTATCATAACTATCTGTCCCAGCCTTTACTTGATCAACAATTCAAAACAATTCTCAACACTATAACCAAGCTTCTTACAATGTGTACATGTAATTCATTTCACTCTTTTATTGATCATACCAGGCTTTCCTTAAGTCTTAACAGCAAATGTTAGGCTCTCATCAATATAAGCAACTATCCTAAATATTTGTTTTTGGCTTTCTACTTGATACACCAAGTAGTAAGCCTTATTGACAATCAGAAGTGGATCTAGGGATAAGATATGATTCCTAAAAGTCTCATAGATAGCATCAAGTCCCATCAAAAATTGCATAAGACGATAACTATTCTCAATCTCTACAAATTTACTTATCAACTCACAAGAACAAAAGTCTAGCACACTACAAACATACTCCGATATGTTGTTCAAACTAGCTAGCTCATCCCATAGCTTCTTAAGCTTACTGTAATATGTTGTGGCAAAGATAGTTCCTTACTTTAAGTTCGATATATCATGTTGCAATAGATATATGAGTGGACTATTATTCTATCCAAACCTTTTAGTTAAATCATCCTACAACTCCTTAGATGACTTTATATAAATAAAACCTTCAGAAAAATCTTTGTGCATCGAATTCAAGATCCAACAACGGATCATTAAATCATACATCAACCATCTCTATAAATCTACTGCCTTATCCTTAAGTTTAGAACAAGTACTAATGGGAATCAGCCTTCAACCATATCCAAGCTAAGGCCGACCAATCCCAAGCTAAGACCGATCAAGTTTTGCTGAGGCTAATCAAATAATAGAAGACTGAAGGGAAGAGAAGAAGACAGAAGGGAAGAGAAGAAGACAATTGGCACCAAGTTTGTCGTCTGCTGAAAAGTCGAAAGACCACACGAACGAAGACTCGAGACCAAAGATCCACTCGGTATAGCATTAAGAGACTAATGCTGACTAATTCTATCACTTAGCAATTATGGGCCAACCTTTCCAGTGTCTCAGTTAAGCACTACGAGACTTCAAAAGCTCCTCCTCGGACCTAGACATTCAACTTTTAACCCCGCCCAATTCAAATCCTGTTCCTCCCAAAATAGGTCGAGTAACTACATGCCGAGTAACTACATGCCGACTTCTATTAAACGTATAATTTTGTATTTTTGTACATGTTTTTTTTATTTTATTTATGGACCCAATTTTTTAGGATTTAAGGTCTTATATATTATTTACAGTTTTGTCACTAAGGTTTAAGACTTGTTATAAATAGCAACATTTGTAATCACATAGATAGACAAAATACATACATAGTAAAGAATATTCCCCAAACAAAGAGTAAAAATTTTCCTCTTTCAAGTAAAACTACACTTGAGTTAGCTGAGCTTGCATTTGTCAAATTATTAAGTGTTGATTATTGACGGTATAAAATAAAATATATAGTTTTCCTTGTAAACTTTGTTATTAAAGTTGAAACTTAGATGAAAGCTATAAACATAAAATAAGAGATTAGGAAAGAAAGAAAGAGATAAAAAAAATTGAAATAGGATAGGACAAATGTTGTAATGCCTTAATAGTTGATGGCTTATAAAAGGCTAATTATATATTTTTTTTCCTTTAATTTTTTAGTCCATTCAACTTGGGTACTTACAATCAGTAAACTCAATAAAAAACGTAAATTTCTATCAAGTTTATATATAAACTAAACTAAAAACGTAAGTTTTATACAAAAAGAGATTTTACACCCAAATGAACTTAGAAGAGCCACCTAAAATTGTAAACTAGTAGAATCATAAAGATAAAATCGCGATTTTGACAACTATGGAAACTAATATGGAAGTTATTTTTATTATAGGAAATAAAGTTTGTTAAGTTAGGAAAAACTTGAAACTTATGTTATAACAAATAAGTCCAAGTACAACAACTGATGTCATCTATTATTGTAAGAAAAAATTTGGCAGTAAAGGTGGAAGGTTTATATGAGTGGATTATTATTCTATCCAAACCTTTCGGTTAAATTATCCCACATCTCCTTAGATAACTTTGCATAAATGAAACCTTCAAACAAATCTTTGTACATCGAATTCAAGATCCAGTAACGAATCATTAAATCACACATCAACCATCTTTGTAAATCTACTGCCTTATCCTCAAGTTTAAAATAAGTACCATCAAGAAAACCTAATTTTGATTTAACAGTTAGGGCAAGTTTAACCGATCTACTCCACCCTAAGTAATTAGATCCATTAAGAATTACATTCATAATCACTGTACTAAGATTATCCAATGAAGAAAGATATAAAGGCTTGTTGTTATTGAAATCTCCTATCACAGCCATGTGAATTGAAGATAATAATGGGAGAAATTGAAACACTAACTAAGTAAGAATCAATAGTAAATAATGCAAGCAATGAAATCAATAAAATACCCACTTTGATACCATGTCAAGAGAGCAAGTTCTCAAATTTGCCATCTAAGGTTCCAACTTATTAGATACAAAAAAAAAAAAAAAACAAAGCAAAAAATTAAAAGCAAGTGTTTTGGGTATAAAAATGAAGTTGTTTATTAGTAAGGAACTATACAAAGTATTTATATACAAGAGTAAGTTACGTGAGCAATAGCACGTACAAAAGAAAAATAAATAAGATTTTCAAAATTGAAAGAACAAAAAAAATAGCAATAGTAGAATGGTAGCACTACGTAGTAATCTTAATATGTCATATATTCTCTCACAATATCTACAAACACATATCGAGCAACTACTATCATTAGTGAAATGTTATTTTCTTAATTAAATGTACTTTTTCATATTCTTATTGAAAATCTTTTTGGATGAGTCTAGTTCATGTTTTGTTTTGTGTCAAGTTATATCGATATCAAAATAACGTAAAATTAAATACAAACAACAAATAATTAGTTTATATTAAGTTATATCGATATCAAAATAACGTAAAATTGAATACAAACAACAAATAATTAGTTTATATTACACTCATGCATGGTTAATATGTAATCATGTCTTTCGTAATGTGTCTTATAGCTTTGTATTTTATTTGTGTAATTGTGCTGGGTTAGTGCTTTTGTTGACTCAATTCTATTCTTAATAGGATTTTGAAATCCCCTTGCTAGGCACTGTTTATTATTATTATTATGGCCGCTAACTCTTGCTAAGCACTTTTAATCCCTACAAGTTACTCGATTATATTGTGATCTTTACTTGTCGCATACGTCATAATATTTGATTAACTGAATGGTTATTTGTTAAAATACTAAAGCATGCGTATTCTATACCGAAGTAAAATGAAAAACAAAAGCAAAAGCCGTTCGTCCTCTACCATACCATCAACCTCCCTCAGTTACCATATCATTACACCCGTAGCCCATCGTACTATGAGATCCTCCTTCATATCAATAAAACTATAGTAATATTTTCGGCATAATAAATGGACTGGAAATATTCTTCTCTTAGAACGTAGTCATGTTATCTTGGGCAATGGAGAAACTACAAACTTTTGGCACGATAAATGGATTGGAAATAACTAACTGAAGGACCCATCGAGTAAAATAAGGGCCGATGGACAGTTCCTAGGGCTTGGCAAGATAAATTAACATGGAAAGATAACGCCATTGGCTTTAAGTTGTCTCATTTACTTCAATCCATGTTTAGCCCCTATGGTCTAAGGAAGAACATACGGGATGTCAAAGCGGGGAATCGCATTAATATGCCTTTTGATCAGCAAAAACACTAATGACGTAATGTGTAGGGAAATCAACGTATTTTTTGTCCAGGCACAACGCATTATTCTTTTGGTGTTGATTTGAGTCAGTTTCTGCATGTAAACAGAATATGCCCTAGATGCGCCCATCTCAAGCATGTTCTCTTCGTTTGTCCGGGCACAGCAGCTTTTTTGCACTCAGACAAATATTATTTTTAGTCCAGATTTTGATTGATTTGAAGTCTTGGCTGATGCTATGCAAGAGCAGCACTTTCACTCGCTGCTCCACCAAAAGGAATCCACATTGCTCCCTTTTGTCTTTTTTCTTTTTTCTTTTTTCCCTTTTTTTTTTTTTTTTTTGTTTCCACATATGGTTATGTTGAAACTGATTTGATTTTTCAACAACCAGCAACAACCTCTACTAGGAAAGATTTAAGGACTGAAGCTAGAAAGCTAGCCCATGAACAATGGAGTTATAAAACTGCTCTAACAAAAGAAAAATCGAGCAAAGTTTGAATTTGCTAGCTTGTTTGTTTTGGCTCCCTCCACCTGAAAATTGGTTGAAACCAAATACAGGTACATCCTATTCCTCTGCAACAGACAAAACATGTGCAGGCAGTGTGGTGCGAAATTGCTATGGAGTTATATGGGGCTTTTACATGCAAACTTTGGCCAAATTTGATTGATATCTTAAATGCAGAGTTTTGATGGGGCTTGTTAGAAATCCAGATGGATTCAAAAGCAAACTATTGGATTTGATTCTATCTAACTGCATGAATTCTTTTTTTTATTTCCAATGTTCTTTAGCTTTGCATGCAGGGACAAACTTAGAGAAATTCAACAAGCCGAGCTTTCTTATTAGTAAAGTAACGTCTGCTATCCAAAAATGAAAAATATTTTTGTCATGGTGCCTGTTTGTTTGACTAGTGGTTTATTTTTATTAGTCATAAGGAAATGATGCCACCTATTGATAGGCAGATTTTCCTTTTCAAGCTACTATATAATACAAACTCCGCACATTCTATGTATGGATAGTAAACAAATATTATTACACATATATATCGTAATACATAGGTAGCATATGATTGTATGGATTAAACTAAATAAAAAGAATTAGAACAAGATAACTATAAGAAAAATTTAATAGTACAAACTTATTATATAATATTTAGTTTACATAACATTAAATGTAAAATTTTGTACTATCCCTTATTTGATACCCATAAATATTGGACTCGTTATTGCATTTTGATATTTATACTCTCAACATTGTCTAATATATATTTTAATTATATTTTTATATTATTTAAAATACGATTTGAGCATATTATTGAATTCATGTTATTAAACAAATTATACATAGTATTAAATAAAAAGTCATTGATTCACCTGTTATCAAAAAACTAATTATTCATATTATAAATAAATAATATAAAATATTATATTTAGTTTTTATAAGAAGTAAAAAATGATGAATTTGGAATAATATTTTCGAGAATATAAAATATTTTTATTTTTATCCTATGAATATCATTTTTATACCGTAAGATAGATTAAACAAAATGTAAACCTTTTATCTAATCAATCAACTTAATTTTTTGCTCAATCACCAAGTCAAGCTATAAATCAAACATGAAATAAAATTTTTTATCAAATCCAATCACCAAAACTATGCAACCAAATGCTACCATATGTATCTACTATATTGAAGAGAATAAAACTCTTTTCGTGTTAGGTTTGGTCTTATTTAAGATTTACCCATATACTTGAGCTTGATGAAGATTCTAATGATGGGTTTCGTAAGGACTTGGATGAAGAGTTTGATAAAAAAAGTGAATACGTTAAGGAGAGATTCGATGGGTAAAGATGTTTGATTGAGTATAAGAAATGGGTTTTTTAAGAAATTAGATGGCAAAATAGCTCTGGTTCATGATGGACATGGATGAAAATGAGTTTGTACCAAGATTTGGGGTTTGGGTTTTTTTCTTTTTCTTTTACTTTGTATAAAAGAAGGGGTTTGAAGATAACATGGTTCTTAATTTTTTTTTTTTTTTTTTGGTTTGTTTAAAGTTTTTCATATATTGAAAATTGATTGTCCAAATAAAAATGCTACATGTAAAACAATTGGCTTTTAAGATATTTTTATAATATATGGGGACATGTGTCACTCTATAATTCATCCAAAATGCCACATCATCCAACAGAACCTTACAAAGTTGACTTAGGTAGCAATAACGACACATAAAAGTTCAATTGAATAGTTTAATTGACAATTGAAAAGTTCAGGTGCTTAATTGAAAAATTATTCAAAATTCAAGCACCGAATAATTATTCAAAATTCAAGTACTGAATATGACATTATCCGCTTGCTATTTATAGCACTTATTGCACCCCCGCAATTTATTTACAAGATTAGCATGTGCATGAAAAAATAAAAATAAAAAGGAATGAAAAAAGAACAGCTATTTACGTGCCCCCAAAATTTTGCAGAAATTCTCCAAATACTTCTAATTCGCAAATCCACTGCCGCTTTTAGGGAAGCACAAAAGGAAAAGACAGGTGGTGGCCCTGTCTTCTAATCTTCTTGGACACTCTTAACATAATATTTTGGGGTGTCCTATGCAAATCAATGAACCGGGCTGAAAAGATGTTGTATTACGAGTTATCAGATCTCTTCAAAGAGTGATCGTATTAGGACTTCCAAAGGGCCTCAAAGGAACTCAAAATTGCTATACTTCCAGTCAATGTTAGTTGAAACTTACAAAGATGAAGATGCAGACAATCGTTTTTCATCATCTTCAGCGGCTATACATGGGTTCAGAAACCATTCCAAAAGAGTTGGTCGTTTACATCTGCCCCATCTGAAGATTTTCATTCAGGAGCATCTTGACCACTAATTGCATTCTCGAATTCTTTGATAAGTATGTTTCGGATTTTCCTTCTTAAACCAGAAGCCTCTTCGGGCTTGAACCACTGGTTGCCAAACTGAATTAAGAGTAGGCATAATCATTATATAGAAAACCAAGTAAAAGAACAACCCGAAGACAATAGCTTCCAGACATTAGGAGGAAGGATAGGATAGGATGTACCATGGCTAGGTCATTCTTTTTCAGTCTATCAGGAGCCTCTTCAATAAACCTTTTCATAAAATACAGCACAAAGAGACCACAATCGTAATCATTTCTCTGTTGGGGAACCTGGATTTCAATGTGATGGAAGGTCAGAGATAGTTCTTCAAAATTGCAAGAACCTGTCACATAAAATTCACAAATATCTAGTTTTTCCACTCAATTGGTACAAGTGGCACTAACCAGAAGAGCTAGACGGTGAGATCAACTGACAATAATAATAATAGAGGCGGCAATTTTTGACACCACAAGACAAAAGACACAGAAAGTCCGTGACTATGTCAGGTTTGATCGTGTTCATGTCAAATATGTGCCAACTCATGTAGCACAAACAATAATAATGCCATTGTCTTCTTCTTATGTCTGTGTCAATCTGCTTCCCCCCTAACATGATTGAGTTAATATTCTATATTTCAAATAACCTGAAGAGTATTGAATAACCCTATCAATCTATAGACATATCTAATAAACGAGTCATATCAACTAGTATATTTATTGTGTTTGTGTTGGAACATTATCCATAGAAGTCAACGCAGAATGACAAGTACGCAACATAAGAATACGAATCGTCACTCCTAGTCATTACAGCTGTAGAATATATAACTCTTGATGGATGCAGTCACGAACCGTAAACTCCTAACAAGAATAATCGGAGCAATACCAAACAATTTTCAAAAATAATATTGCTTTATAACTGGACAAGAGCTCTAAACTTAAGAATGATGTGCAGTTAAGTTCTGTATTAATCAATCTATCAACCAAATAGCACAGCTTTATAGTTAATTTCCACAATCAATTCCAAACCACATTTCTCTTGGTTTTTCTATTTCACATTGTTTTTCCCAGTAACCTTTTTCCATTTAACACTGCTTTACTAGATATTTTATTTTTGAATCACAACATGGCTTGCTGCATGTATCTTGAAAATTTAAGGAAAAGCCATGACGGCTGAAATAGCACAAGAAGAGGGGCAAAAAAAAAAAAAAAAAATGGAAAAAGAAAAGATACTCTTTTTGACTACAACAGCCAAATCATGCTGGGTACTTTGAAGCAGGGAAAGGATCACGAGTACAGCACTAATGCAGTAGCACAGCAGCCACCCCCATAACTATGTTGCTTCTAATGTCCCTAACAAACAGCTGCATGCGCCTAGAGCCTACTAAGACTGCAGCCAGTAAGTTGTAAACAAACGCAACATGCAGAACACGATTTTGTGCCACTACTCTGACAAAAGAGTGTGGGGTACATCTGCTCAGATGAAGTAGTTTAGAATGGAATTCTTGTATTTTCTAAGAAAAAGAATGAAAGAAGAAAGAAATTATATATACTCTTTTAAGTACTAGAACTACAATAAGCATTATGGTAGCAATAAATAAATGACACTATATTATTTATATATCTAGTATCAACATAAGAAAGTTTCCACGTTATTGAGGATTTTATCAAGACTATAAATTTATGCAATTATATTATGGGATATAATATAACATTTAGATCAAATACCATAGATTAAAATCATGATTATATATATTACCATGGCACTGCATTTCTTTGTCATTTACCGATCACTGAGTTGCTTATTAGAAAAACTTTATACTTCAAAACCAACTTTCCGTGTAAAGAGCCTCAAAAAAATGTTTTGGAGCAGAAAAAATTCCTTTATATACATGTATATATATATATGTGTGTGTGCGCGCGCGCGTGGGAGGAAAAACAACTCTATAGTCAAGGAAGCCTCTCGGCCACTCCTTTGGTGGGAGAGATATATATGTGTGTGTGGTGGGAAGGGGGGGGGGGGGGGGGGGGGGGGGGGGGAGGTGTGTGGTGTGGAGGAAAAACAACTCTATAGTTAAGGAAGCCTCTCAGCCACTCCTTTGGAGGGAGAGGAAAAGGGAGTGTCACTGATGGAGATCAGGTTCGGAAATGTAGTATGATAGTAAACTAACGTGTACAGCTACTGTTTAGCGAGGATTTATGGAGAAGATTTTGGTAAAAGATGTACCTGAGAACTCTTGCTCAGCTGATATGCATTAAAACACCACAGCTTGACTAGTTAGCAAGTGATCTAAACTCTCCAAATAACTGGACTTTATTTATAGCCTCACTTGTAACTGACTATGGAAAGCTAGAAACAACTAGAAAACTAACTCAAAATTAGAAGTACTGTAGGACAGTACACGTGGGCATCAGAAATCAACTCCATGTGTCAAAATAAAACATACAACTCAGCCTAAGTGATATCAACTGCAGAACTCCATAAATCCCTTCTCTTGTGTACATGAATGCCTCCGCCCTCATAGTGGATTTTCACCACCACCTATTACTTTAGAATTACTTAAAAAAGAAAGTGGATCGAAAGTAATTTAGTCATTAAAATTCTATTACGTATCTATTCTCAAGTTATTTATTAATCCAACTAAACAAAATAATAAAAATTACATCCTTATTACATTCCTTAAAAATTCCAATTATATTCGTCTTTCATTCCATTCAGTGAAGAAAACAGACAAAGTATTAGAGGCCTGATTTACTGCATTGTATCATTGCATTCCTTCTAGGATTGCCCTTGTCCTAAGGATAAAATGAGGAAATTGTAAGCAAAATGAAATGGTATCCATCCAAGTAGCATTGCCCAGGAAGCTAGTCCTACCACTTAACTAACAATTGGGGAACGTGAACACCATCTTTAGTCAGAAAACATTGACCTAGAATCTTCAGGGACAAAGGAGTGACATAATCAGCATCAACCATGTATAATCATCACAAAGTATGGTGGCCATCAGATTAGAACCAAAAGACCATTTCAACAAGGACACATGGAAAATTGAATACATTTTAGCATCAATCTGGTAACCAAAGCTTATAGGTGACTCGCCCACTCCTTTGAAGAACTCGAAAAGGACCAAAATATCATGAAGACAATTTAGAAATTCCTTTGCAGCCACCTACTTCTATAAAGCCATCTGCAAAAAAAATCACCAACTTTAAACTCCCCATGTCTGCGATGTTTATTGGCACTATTACAATTTTTTTACTGTGCTTGCCCTATGTTACAATGCAATAGCTGCAAAATTTCATCTCTAGTCAGAAGAACATCTCTCAAGACTGCCGCTGATATTTCCTAATCTACAAAAGCTGGCAGTAAAGGTGGTGGATAGCCAAATAAAACTTTGAAAGGTGTCATATGAACTGTTATAACCATACTCTGCTCATGGAATCCCATCTTAGGCTGACCAAAAGCAAAACATCAATTTAAAACTTCCATTTGTCCATCCATTTCCCAATGATAAGTGGTACAAAAGTATAGTTTAGTGCACATTTGTTCAAACAACTAACGCCAAGATGAACTCACAAAAAGTGGGTCACGATCACTCACACTAATTTTAGGCACCCTATGCAATCTACTCAATGAAGAGGTCAGCCACTATTTTTGCTTGGTATAGATGCCTCAGAAGCAGAAAATGGCCACATTTTGAAAAACGATCAACAACAACCAGAACCACATCATACCCTTTCAACCTTGGAAGACCAAAGACAAAATCCATTGATTTATCCTCCCAACTTAAAGAGGGAATGGGTGGTGGAGAGAGCAAACCAGCTGGAGATACAGCTTAATACTTTTGACTTTGGCAAATCACACATTGATACGACTAAAGTGATTGGGCCTATTACTCGAGTGTATGTTAGATGGCCTAAAGACACTCTTGATTCAGCCACTTGATATTTTAGCTACCATTGGTAGTGTAAGGATAGTTTGTGGGATGTAAATAAATAAGTGAAGGTAATTGCTGATGTGGCAAGGATAGTTATGTAGTAAAGAATAATTGGCTTGCTGATGTGGCAAGTGTAGATACATGGACTAATTCATGCTGAGCTGGCATGATCAGAAGCTATTTGGGGAGTTTCTAGAAGCCAAGGGATATAAATGAGGTAGAATTAATTACAAGAGGGGCGGACATATTTGTGCAACTGTTTTTCTCTCTCTTTCCGAGAGAAGTTAGTTCCGAGCTGTAGCTCAGGTGTTCGGTTCTGAGCTCGAAGCTCAGGTAAGGTCCTTTACTTTCAGTTAGGTGTTGGTTGTTGATTCTGCTAGTGTGTGAAGTGTTTGATTCCAGCATTTGTACTCTATTATACATGAACCCAACATTGCTCCACATCCTTCTTTAAACCTAACCTATAAACAGAAGCTGACATTCAACGTCAGTTTATGGAAACTCAAATGACCACCTATTGGAGTAGCATGAAATCCATGCAAAAAGATATTCGCCCATTTAGAACCCACTGGCATAACAAATCTCCCTTTGTAATACAACACAGCATTCACCAATTGAAAGACACTACCCACCAATTTTCCCTCTTTGAGTAGCTATAGTTTACAGGACAAAACAGGATCTTCATTAATAGCTTAGGTTATGGCTCTGAGCACAAAACAGGACAACACAGGTCCAGATATGGCTTTGAGCACAAAATATCTAGTAAATCATCATGAAAGAATCACAAAGCATCAGCAACTTTGTTCTCATGTCCACTCTTGTTGCGAATTCCAAAATCATAACCCAAAAGCTTTTCTAACAATTTTGTTGATCCCGTGTCGTAACAGTTTGATGCAACAAATACTTCAAACTCTTTTGGTCAGTCCTCAAAACTAATTTCCAAAATAACAATGTCACCATTGATTTATAGGAAGTAAAGCCATAAGTTCTTTCTCATATGTAAATTCAGATAAAGTTTCATCAGCCAAAGCTCCACTAGAGTAAGCTATTGGTCAATTACTCTGTAGCAACACAGGCCCAAGACCACTCCCAAAAGAATCACATTCAACCACAGATGTTTGAGAGAAGTTCAGCATAGCCAAAACAGGAACTTGCACAAGAGCTTGTTGCAGTTTCACAAATGCATCAGCAACTTCAGAACTCCACTTAAAGCTTCCTTTCATCAATGACTCTATCGATGTGTGCAATCTTGCCATAATCCTGAATAGACTTCCCATAATATCCCTACAAACCGAGAAAACACCACACTTCCTTACCCGTAGTTGGAAGGGGCCACTCAAGAACACATTTCACCTTTGCCAAATCCATACTTCATCTACTGAAATAATGTGCCCAAGGTATGCTCTTATCATAATTGGAGCTCTTGACAACACAGCTTCAAAATCTCCACCATGGAGGTCTGTCAAAGTGTGGTTAGGCTTACAAATGGATTAGTAGAAGCCTTGTGGTTGTAACTCTTCATCAATTTACAAGTGTCTCCAAATCAATATTAGGTATTCGCCTTTCCAATTGCTTTAACCAATACACAGTCCTCATGGAAAATGAAGCTAAAGACACTTTCTTCTCCCCACAAGTACAATACACTTCAAACTAGTGTTCTGTTGTTGGGATTCAATTCGCATGATCAAAACCATCAAAACTTGGAAGAGTAATTGCACAATATCCTCATCGAATACTGTTGAAGTACTGTTGAAAGGTCGCTTGCAAGTGAACCATGAGGATTGGAGTTCCTCTCAGCTCCCTGACAACTTCACAACGCCTGTGACCACTCAAAACATCTCTCAACATTTTGAAGTATTGAAGATAAAGTACTACCAGAGCTTTGTGATGGCTTTTGAAGAGCTTTGAATATAACAATCAACAACAGATAGGGAACTCTATTGTTTCCTGATTGCAATCAATTGCCATGATCTAAAGTGGAAGCTCGGGATGCCAACTTGTACCTCCTCCATTCCTTTCTCGAATCCATCAACACAAGCAACCATGCCAGTCATAGCAATGGGTGGTACCAATTTGATAGAGATCGAGTTCAGAAATGTAGTATGACAGTGAATTAACATGTTTAGGTAAGGTTATTGAGAAGATTTTGGTAAGAGAAGTAACTAAGTACTCTACTTAGCTTCTATGCTTTGCAATGCCACAGCTTGACTTGCCAGCAAGTGATCTAAACTCTTCAACGAACTGGACTTTCTTTATTTACAGCCTACCTTCCCCTATAAATAACTTTCAAAAGCTTTAACAACTAGAAAACTAACTCACAATTACAACTATTGTATGTAGAGTACATGTGGGCATCAGAAGTCAACTCCACTTGTCAAAATAGAGTACAACTAAGCCTAAGTGATATCAGCTCTAGGATCCCCTCCATCCCTTCTCCTGTATACATGAAGTATTGGAGGCCTAATTCGTTCTATTGTAGAAGTCACCACCCACATTTTGCAGTGGGTGAACCTACCTATAATGGGTAATCACCATCCACCATCACCAATTGAAAAAAGAAGAGACAACCAAGGCTAGGTCAAATTGAAAAAGAAAGGAAATTTTCTTTCAACTTTCAAGGTGGCAGCCATACCCCAACAAAGGTAGGGGCTACCACCCACCCAAAATCATAAAGCTAAATGACCTACAAATCAGCAATTTTCTCCCTATGGCTTCACCACTGAGGCCCCAAGAAGGATTGAGTTATCCACCAGCAAGAACACCCTACCACCCCCATCCACCTAACGCAGTCAGCCAAACTCCTTAAATGTGGAGCATTTCTTTCCCTCTTTTTCCAAGTAGTAAAACTTTTAATGATTTTCTTTGAAATTTCTTAATAAAAGGATTAGTTCTGCCAATGTTGCATCCACATGAACACCACAGCACCCAGGAAGCAAATTTTATTAAAATATTCTGACCTAGTGTCACATGGAAATTTAGAAATTGATTATGCAATATTTTGAATTTTCAGGACTCAATAACCACTCTTTAATGTTTTAGAACTTCCAAGACTATTTTCCCTCTCTTTGTTTAGTAAACAGAGTGGATTCAAGCCCAGAATATTTATGCTGGCTCTAGGGGAGATAACCTTTCAGCTTAAAAACAAAGGAGCAGGCTTGAATATATAGCAGACAATGAATAAGGATATTGACCCAAAATGGTCTTGGACTCGAATGCCTATCCATACAACCAACATTATTACAGATTTTCGTTTTAGTTTATTTTTTATATAATAATTCTGCTTCACGTGTTTGAGCAAGCAGGGGGTCAATAACAATTTGTTCATATAAACCAAAGGAAAAAAAAAAAAGAAACACAAATAGTTATGATTCTCCATTACACAGTATGATCTCATAGTTTGGACATTTAGCAAAATGTAAGGTCCAGCATGGACCTAAGTTAGGAGTCTGTAAGACCACCTCCATTTTTTTAAATAATTTCTTTAAGAGATGATCTACTAAAGAAGTAGAAAAAACAAAAGGTATTATCAGTAGATATTGTATCATTTTTGGTTTATCAGATATAAGTTAGCTCAACAAGAGATGTGCATCTAAGATCAAGTAAACTTTCCTCTAAACATTTACCACAATTACTTGCAAAGGAGAATATAAAAACTGTAGCAGCCAAAATATTTATTCAATCATTATCACAACATTAAGACAAAAATTAAGATAGCAATAATACCGAAATAATTTTGCTGTAGATACAATTAGGAAGAAGTCTCCAAATTCCCTCTGGGAAAAAAACATCTGAAGGAACAATATGTTGCTTCAGATGATTCCATTCTGCTACCAAAAAGCTGTAAAACAATACAACAGAGTTTTTTGTAAATCATGGATCCATAAGACTGAAAAGAATACAGCATTGACAATATAGGATAGTTCACTTAAGATATTACAAAACTTCAAGGGAATTATAGATAGTTAAAGAAATGCATTTAGGTAAGACAAACAACATCACAGTTAATATTTGCTTTCAAGTAACAGCTGGAAAAGAATTACCCAAGAGGGAAATATAAATGTATGACTGGTCAAGAACTAATATATTATATAGAGAGTAGTATGTGAATAAGACTTTCCTAGTGAAGCATTTTAAAAGAATGTGAACCTCAAATAGGCTGGAGTTCAAGTATAGGAAAAATATAAGTTCTTTAATAGAGCTTAATTTATCCAACAACCAAAATTGCCCTTTACAAGTCCCAGCTTATAAATTAAAGACTGGGATTTTGAGAAAACTAAGTTATAGACCTAACATTTAGTTATTCCATTTCATCATTCAACCAGAAATTTTAATAGGCACAAGTATGGAGTAACCTAAACATTTGTAAATGATGAACAGTTGTGAAAAAAGTCTGGTAGAGAACACCAAAAGTTACCTTTTGATATTTTCAAAGATCGATTTACTGCTATGAAGACCTAAAGAATCCAAATGAAGTATGATAGGGCCAGATTCATCGTTTTTGTCTGGACAACATATAATTGCCAAACTCCAATGAAGGCTGGAAACGGAGCGTGACAAAAATCTAAATGAGAAGTTGCAGATATAGAGGAAAATGAAATAAGAGATAAGAAAGAGTAAAGAGTTCATAAGGAATCATCTTACGCGGTAGATCATGACCATACCTACTAAGTAAGAAACAGGTCCAGCTATCCAAATTTTCTAGCAACCAAGCATTAAGCATTTGGAGGTAAGAGTAATCAATTCATCGCTACTTTACTCTTAATGATGTGACCACGGATTTATTGAGGCAACAATAGGCCATTTTTATTATCAAAATAGGAATGAAGTTTGCAACTTCCAATTATGTAAGTACACAAGAGCTTCCAGCTTTCCATGCTAATATGAGAGCTCCATAGCACCTTTAGCCAATGACCTAAAGTGGGAAATCTGATATGGTATGTAACCAGTATAAAACCCCCTAGTTCTAGAAGTACTAACTCACCCTACATACAATGACAACTAACAACATAGATACAAGCAACTGACATCGAACTAAACAATTGCAAACTAAAATATTTTAGATACATTTGGACCATTTAGAAACTTCTAGAGCTGATCCATTCAATCTTCTCTTCTACTGTATAGGGATATGTCACTAACCCATTGTGTTTCAGTAATTCTGCAATTTAGCTCTAGTTCTGATAAAGGGGTGTAGGCTGATACAATTGGTATAGCAATGCGAAGAGCTTTGCTTTCAGGAATTGAAGAAACATGTATCATCCGATAACACGAGTATTCTACCATGGTAGGTGTTAAACTATCAATCCATGAAATTTTAATGAATTTGAAAGAAATTGTATTGAGAAGTAACTTGTCTGGAACATCCAACATGCACATACCACCTATGTTGGGGTCAATATCAGAAATGCAGTCCATCCAACTTTGTTTTGATAAAAAGCACGACTAGTTTTTTCTTAAGCAATGCAATATAATCTGCTCAAAATTTTGGCCAAAAAGAATCTGCTCAAAAGTACTCAATACTATTGATTATCACCAGAGGTTTAAGACATTTCATTTGCCAAATTGCTTCAGTAGCAAGATTTATTTCTTTCTCAGAACAATGTCTTAATGAGGGCAGTACCCAAATTAACAAAAAGACAAAAGCAGTGATTGAAGAATAAATAATTATCCAAGAAATGTTGACAATCTGAGCATACATTAGATAAGCACTTGCACCAATTTAAGCTGTTAGGGGCAGCTATCGTATTAAAACAAAACATTAGATAAAAACTTACTCCTCGTGAACTGGAATGAATACATACGCCTTCTGAAATAAATTGACCCCCCTCCACCACCTTCGAAGCTTAGTGAAAAATGCTTCTTCTCCATTTTCCTGTAATCCATTAGAACAAAACATTCTGAAACTATAGAAGTGCATAAAAATGAGTTAGACAAAAATATCTAGGGTGAATTTTCTTAAAGAGGACTCTTTGAACCAACTCATACAAAAGAAGATGACATCAAAAGCATCATGCACTGGATTCCATAAGCTGCCCCAAATAAGATCCAAGATCCAGCAAGGCACGGAATCGTCAATATATATAATGAGTACATTGATAAAGGCACATGTAAATCACAATAAATACATAAGCATTGAGACATTAAGAAGCAAGCACCTTAAGAAAAACAGTCTCTTGGAGCTTCTTGTAGAAGTATGTGTTGAAAAAATGATAAACACAAATTCCTCCACTAGACAACAATGCTTGCTGCTGTAAGAATCTGGCAAATAGAAAAGAACTACATTTATAGACTCACCAAATCCTGTCTATTGTGACAAATTAATAAAGAAAAATAAAAGATCTTGGTATTGCTAAGTACCATCAATCGATTTTAACACATTTATTTTATACAAAAATAAGAATTTCTATATAAAAAACACTAAATCATGTCATTAGCATACTCAAGGCACAAAACTTTGTTCTTTATTCAGATTGACAGCTATCTTCATTGGTAACCTTTCTCCCTTTTCTTTTATATTTTTTAGCAAGTTTATCTTGACAAATTTAAGTATTAATGAAATTTAGGTCCATGATAGAGTGCAACCACAAAACATGATTCATATGCCAATCCCAAACAATGGGAAAAAGAATTTGAGTATTTTAGTTCTCTAGCAAATTTACCCTATACGCTTTTATAATAATCTTGACATGTGACATAAACTTATTTCCCAAAGCAAACATTTCTTATTCCTCTGTCTTAACCAAGCTATTTAAGTTGCATCCTTAGTGACCAAAAGGATACGTGTTCAAGGCACAAAAATTAGCATCTTTGCAAAATATGAGGGTAAGGCTATGTGCAAACTTGATCACCACCCCATAGCCTCAAACACAAGAGAAGAACTTCACTACACCCAGATATACCCTTTTCTTTTCAACGCTATCCCTACCAAACTCTTGGTATGGGGATAAATTGAAGACAACAAGAAAAGAGGTCATTATATCCAAAAATACCAAGGAAAGGGGTCAACAGTCAAAACCTTGAAGTAGAGATGAGGAGGAAAAAAGAAAGCTTGTTCAGCACCTACATAGACAAATTACTTTGTAATGACGAAAGAAAGAGTCTTGCATGTAGCAAAAGGTTGACTATACTTGATGTTCCTTAGAGCTCAATTATCACAAGGTATTACCGTAGTGAATTTAATGGGTCCTTTAAAATATTGAAGAAAAGAAAATGAAATAAGTTTTAGCAAGTTCATAAACTATACATAAAGATATCACTCAATCAATGAACACTACATAACATAATCTCTACTTTAATATTACATACAAAATATAAATTAAAATTACTCACCATAATTCTTACTAAAGAAATTGATAAGAGCGAAATAAAAGAGCTTTCACAAAGAAATACTCAAAACGTCTTTCATTGAAAGCAATAAGTGTTAATAAAACCCTAAAAACATAAACTATTTATACACAATGGCAATTTTGTAAATAAAATGAAGTAAAGGATTTCTAGTGGCAGTCCCATAAATATAAGATAAAATATAAGGGTATTCCAGTGAATAAAATATAAGTAAAAGTCATAATAGTAAGCTGTAAATAGGTAAGCAGATGAGGTTCTTCAAATAATGAGCTATTGAGTTGATGAGCTGTTAGGACGCTAACAACCTATTATGGGCTGACTTGAAATTCTGCCAACCTGCTTATGCTGACCTGATTCAACCATCCTACTCTTGACAACCAAGTCTCCAGACATGGATAAACTCTTCAATAAGTCTCCACAACCTGATGAGTACTCTAACAAATCTCCAAAGCCTGAAAAGCCCATAGGCAAGTCTTCAGCATAGTATTGCTTTATGAAAACAAGGAATGCTCCATGAGTAAGCATGTAGAGAGAGAATTCCCTCCCCCTTCTCCCTACTTTTTTCCTTTCCTCCGTTTTCATTTTTTCTGCTTTCTTTTCATCCCTGTCCTTTTGTTTGTCTCCCTTTTTCCCCTACCATCAATATGTCTCCTTCCTGTTCCTTTTCTCTTTATTTCCTGTTTTAGTTTTCTTTACATTCTTTCTCGCTAGTTTCTATCCGTTTTTCATTCATGTTTTGTCCTTGAGGCCATCTAGCCATGAGGACATTTGTTAGAAGAAATAAAAAAGTGACCTTTAGTCCTATGGCAGCTAAGGCCATAGTGTTGAGCTCTTCGACTAAGCCTAGTCAAGGTAAAGCCAAAAAGAGGAAACCTCAGTCACTCTCCCTTTCTAGAGTTCCCCCCAATGATGGCAGTAGATTGGGTTCTGGTCTTCAAAGAAAAATCCTAAAGTGGTTTCTCGTTTTTCATGGAAGAGTAAAGTAGTGGATAATGGACCTAGTGTACCTATTGTGACAAGTCACCTGACAAATTAGTTGGGCTCCAAAAAGATATTTCCACTACTAGCTCTGTCACACAAACCAAGAAGAAAAGGCTTTCCTCCAAAGTATCCCTATTTAGTGATGGTCAAAGTTTTACCAGTGATTCTACCCTTAAGGCTATGTCTAAGGTAGCAGAAGAAATAGAAAAAAAAGCAAATCAAGACAGTAAGCTTTCTAAAGAAGTGGAAAACCTAACAACTGCAAAACCATGCTCCTTTGCTCAAGTGGTTTCTGGTAATGTTGCTGCTTCTGCAAATTCTTTAGGTAGTGCTCCTGTAACCCCTTCATCTTCAATGTTTCTTAACATCTCTCTTGACTATTATCCTCCAAACAAATTAGGGGATCTTATTTACATGGAACCTCCTCCTTCCATTTCCCATGTAAAGGAGAAAATTTGGAAAAATACACTTGTTGGATATTTTTTAGAGCATGGTCTTTCTTTTCTCTCTATACAGAAAGTGCCACATAGTCTATGGAAAGATGAAGGGCTGTATGAGGTCCCCTCAAATATTTGTGGTTTCTTCTTCTTTAAATTCAGAGATGAATTTTCTCTTCAAAAATATTGGGTCAGCCTTGGCAATTTGCGAACCAACCAATTATTCTTGAACTTTGGTCTCTAGAAGTAGGTCATGAAAAGGTTCTTCCTAAATCTTTACCTATATAGATTAAGCTGTGGGGTGTTCCCATGGAATTTCTCCACCAAGATGAAATAGGATATGTTGCTAAGGCCATTGGCCGGCTGCACCAAGTTGATCTAGTAACGGCCAAAAATGAGAGAATTAGATTTGTTAGAGACTTAGTGGAGATTAAAGAGGATTCGAAGCTTCTTTTCACTTTTGCAATTAAAAGAAGCAATGGAAAGCTTGCAATGGTGGATGTTGAGTATCAGCAAGTACCACCCCGCTGCAAAAAGCGTAAAGTTTTTGGTCATTCGATGGATTCCTGTGAAGTAGGCAAATCTTTTGAGCCGGGTACTCCTCAACTTACTTGCAGTATGGATGAAAAAAAGAGTGAGAAGTCTGGTAAACAAGACGGTCACTCCAAGTTAGAGGGCAAACCGATTGCTAAGGGTGTGGTTATCAGAGACGGTGACCTACTCCCTACTCCAAAACCCGTCACCCCCAACAAGAATAAGGATAAACATGCTACTACAAAGGTTGTTTCCTCCTCTAGTGATTCTAGCGATATTCCTAAGCTAACGGGTGATTATTCCAATGATGTTCCACAAAATCCCATTTTTACTAGTTCATCTTCAACAAATGGAGGAGGGGAAGATCACTGTGAGTTAATCTTAGAAAATTCTTTCGCATCAGTAGTGCAGGAGACACAAGGAGTACCTTAAGACTCATTCTGCTGAGGGTAAGAACTGGTGTACAATCAAAAAGAAAAAATCGAGGAAAAAAGAGAGATGTTGCTAGAGTTATTTCGAGCATGCCTTCTTAGTTTAGCAGTTGCCATTGCGTTTCTTTCCTCTTTTTTGTTTTGTTTTCTTTTCCAATTTATTATGTTAGCTAGTTAGAACATTAGGGGAATTAATAATCTCCAAAAAGCTACGGTAAGAAGTTTTTGTGCAGCTTATCAAATATCCTTTTTGAGTTTGGTTGAGACAAAGGTAAAAGGAAATAAAGCTACCTCTATGGGTGCTAAAATTTTCCCTTCTTGGAAACGCTAAGTATCATCCAAGAAGACATATTTGGATAGCGTGGGACCCTACTGTTTGGCATGTAAATATTCTCTCCTCGAGTAATCAATTTATTCATTGTCGTTGTTTCCTTATTGATGAATGTAAGTGGTTTTGGTATACTAGTGTATATGGAGCAAACTCAGCCATGGAAAGACAGTCCGTTTGGGTAGATTTGCTTCAAATCAAAACTAGTGTTCAGTGTCCTTGGATCCCTGGTGGAGATTTTAACAAATGTAGAGTGATCAAAGAGAAAGTGGGTGGTAATGAACTTGTTACAAGTGGTATGTATCGATTCAATCAGTTATGTTGTGACACTGAAGTGGATGACGCTAGAACAAGTGGTCCACTACACACGTGGACCAACAAATGTACCTCAAATCTTATCATGAGGAGATTAGATAGAGTGTTGGTAAACTTCGATTGGATGTCAGCATTCCCTAATGCAGTTACCAAGGTTGTTCCTCCTGGAATGTCCGATTACTGTCCCCTTGTGGTTACTTTAAATCTAGATGTGATTCGAAAGAACATTCCTTTCACGTTTTATGATTTTTGGAGCAAGGATCCCAAATTCCTTCAAATAGTGGATAGAGTTTGGAAAACTCACATTGAAGGAACGCCCATGTACCAAGCTGTCTCCAAATTGAAAATTCTCAAGAAGGAATTGAGGGAATTAAACAAGAAACATTGTTCAATTATTTCCATCAGAGTGCATGAGCTTCAAGGCAATTTGGAACAACTCCAAGTAGCCAACAGAACAGATCCTTCTACTGGAGATTGGGATAGGGAGAAAATCCTGTTCGAAGAGATTTATTACCTAAGAGCAATGGAAGAATCTCTCCTAAGGCAGAAATCTAGGGAAATTTGGTTGAAACTAGGAGACCAGAATTCTTCCTTCTTTTTTTGGTCTCTAAAGCAAAAGCAACTCCGTGATAGTATCCATTCACTCGTTCTGGAAAATAGTTCCTCAACTTCAAACAAACGGAAAATCCAGGAAGCTTCGATAACTTTTTTCCAGCAACTTCTATCGGCCCCTGACTCTTATGTTGCAAATCCAAATAGGCTCGCTACTTTAGTTGACAAGAAGGTCTTGTACGAGGATTGGCACCATCTTATCAAACCTGTTAACAACATAGAGATTAAGGAAGCTTTTTGGTCTCTCCCACAAGATAAAGCTCCAAGTCCAGATAGTTACAATTCTAATTTTTTCAGACTCACGTAGCATATTGTAGGGGAAGAAGTTTGCATGGCGATCAAATACCTTTTTGCTACAAGTAGTTTATTGAAGTCTATCGATTTGACTTACCTTGCTTTGGTTCCTAAAGTTAGTACACTAAAGTCTTTAGCGGACTTTAGACCAATAGCGTATTGTAACACAATCTATAAGTGCATCTCCAAAATTATTGCTAATCGCCTTCGAGTAGTTCTTCCAAAGCTAGTGGGCAAAGAATAGACAACATTCATAAAGGGTAGAAGGATTGTTGATAATATCTTGGAGGCACAAGAGCTGATGCATGGATACAACAAAGACTCTTATGGAGTTAGATGTGCTATGAAAATTGACATCATGAAAGCTTACGATCATGTGAATTAGACATTTTTGGAGCAACTCCTTTTAATTCTGAACTTTCCTCCTATGTTCTCCCTTTGGATCACATAACGCGTATCTACACCCAAATTCTCATTGAGCCTTAACAGTAAATCGGTTGGTTTTTTTGTTAGTTCTCAAGGACTTCAACAAGGAGATCTCCTTTTCCCTTATTTATTCATTTTGGTTATAGAGATTCTTTCTTACCTCTTGAAGGAGTTGAACTCTAATCATTCTTTTAAGTACCATTGGCATTGCAAGAAAGAGAAACTTAATCTCCTTTGTTTTGCAGATGATCTTCTCATTTTCTCTAAAGGTGATGTCCAATCCATCAATTTGCCTTGAAGAATTCTTCTCTCTTTCAGGTCTTATGAGTAGCGCTACCAAGAGTCAAATTTTCTTTAGTGGAGTTAACCAAGAAACCAAAGCCCACGTATCTTCTGACATGGGATTCCCTAAAGGTTCATTGCCCATCAAATACTTAGGGATCCCCCTTATAGCTTCTAGGTTATCCAAAGCCTCATGTCAAATTTTAGTTGAGAGATTTGCAACTAGAATCAACAACTGGCGAACAAAACACCTATCATACGCAGGCCGACTTCAATTAATAAAAATTGTATTATTCTCCTTGGAAATTTACTAGTCTTCCATCTTCCTTCTTCCCAAATGCATTCTCAAGGATTTGGACACAAACATGAAGCAATTCTTTTGGAATGGATCGGATGAAGATAGAGACAAAGTGAAGGTTACTTAGGAAGAGATATGCTTCCCAATAAAAGGGGGAGGTTGGGAGATTAAGGATATATCTCTCTAGAACAAGGTAGCACAATTAAAGCATGCTTAGCATTTATATGTTGATAACTCTGGTTTGTGGCCAAGTTGGATGAGAAGTGAAATCTTCCGTAGAAGAAATTTTTAGGCTATTCCCAACAGCTCGCAAAACGCATGGTCTTAGTGCAAAATTCTACATGCTCGAGAATAGGCACAACCTCTCTTCTCATGAGATGTCGGAGATGGCCAAAATATTTCCCTTTAGTACAATCCATGGCACCCAAAAGGTGCAATTGCAAAATGGTTAGGGGAGAGAACTATCTACAATATGGATTAGTCAAAAGAGGTGAGTTTGAGCACTATTATCAATGGCTACAATTGGTCATGGTCGGAAGGTAAAGAATGGGATTATATCAAAACAACCTTCCCTCTAACTGTAGCCCCGAAAAGTGGTCACCATGACCGTTTTGTCTGGCTTCCTAACCTAAGTAAAGGTTTCACCATTAGATCAACTTACAATCACTTGAGAAAGCAACAACCAATGTGTTCATGGCATAGCATGGTTTAGCATAACAAAAATATGCCTCACCACTCCTTCATTCTTTGGTTATCAGTCGGATAAGCTCTCCTTACTCTAAACAAACTGGTCCATTGGGGTATTTGTGCAAACAACATTTGTTTTCTATACATGTCAGAAGAGGAAAATCGCAACCACATTTTCCTCTCTTGCTCTTATTGTCGAGCCATTTAGACGAAGATCAATCTTTCTTTTGGGTGAACTAAAGGAGATATTTCTAGCTTCTCACCTATGATAGATTTTTTGGTTGGATTTAGTAGATCCTCTCTAGTATCTTGAGGAAAATTCCAATAGTAGTGATGTATCACATTTGGAAGGAGAGGAACTCTATGCGGGTGGGCTCTCAACCCACCTCTGCTTTTGTTTTAGCTAAGATTATTTTGTCCCTTTCAATTGTTTAGTGAGTTGTTCTTAGTTTTTTCAAGTTATTGTCCCACACATTTTGTTTTGTACCGTATGGATAATTAACTTGATACTTTTTTGTACATCCAAGCTATATATCTCCTTTTCTTTTTATATATAAAAAATACAAACATCTGACTTTACCCAGAAAAGTCTTTAGCATAGCACGATAATTGGTAATTGACAACTTGACAACTTTGGAGTTCATGTTTGTTTGGTCGATTCCCTAAAGCCCATCAATACTTCAACTGTATATTAAAAATGACCCATTTATGGCATCGTTACATTCAATGAATTTCCCCCCTCTTCCCTATGCCTATAGGTTACATGATCAAAAATAAGCTCGATATGAGTATGTCAATTAGTTAAAATATAAACAATATCACCTAAGCAATTACCTAAGTTTTATTCATATAGGACAAACTAGAAATTTTCGTTCTTGTAGTTACTTATCCCTATCATGACTTTATGTAATATGTAGATAGTATTATAACCAAATAGTACGATGGCATAATATCATCCAAAAAGTACATGGTTAGTAGGTCCTTTTAGTTTACTAATTTAAAGAAGGTATCCTAATAGATAAATGGTGTAGAAACACTTTCGTGGAAAATGTGTTTGCCCAAGTATCGAACCAATGTGCAATTCACTACTAAAACAATGTTTAGTATATGTTTATAGCTACTTAAAGTACCTCCTATGGTGGTTCGGGTTTTGACTACTCATTAATGAGAACACTCGACTTTTTTAAGATTCATTTAAGAAAAAATCTTCCAATCTCTTTAAAACTATAGTTAGAATAATAACCTTGTTTTTTATTAATGTTATCATTCACTTATTTATATACAAGATTATCATCCCAACTTTCCTTAAGTAAAGATAAGCATGAACCTGACAATATCTCTTAAAAACGTACCATTATCCATGTTATGAAGAGAAGTGAGGGTATTCAACTTGGCACTTTAATGTAAAATGAGTGCTGTCAACTGATGATTTATTCATGGGGTTGGGTAATCTCTCAAGGTAGGGTTAGCCTCTCGCGAGCAAACCAGTTAAAAGCTTATGTTGCTCGCCTGATGAAGGCCATAACAAGCTAAAACCAATAAAGAAGTTGGACATCTCCTATCATATGAAGGATGATGACAATACCAATCAATACTCCTAAAGTAAGAGAAGCTTAAAACAATCCTGAAAAGACAAAAAAGGAAAAAAGCTAACTCACCCTCCGTAAAACAATAAAATACATGAGGTAAAGAAGAGTCAAACATTGCATGAGCACCTATAGAGATAGTAAACCTCTCATCACGTGACAAGTAATATCAAAGCACAAAAGTTCCAGCTTAAAGAAACCATCTAATTACTACCCAGTATGCTTAATAGAAAAGATGAATTTCAAAAGACAAACCCCACCATTAGCCACTCAATATGAGGCAATCTTGGAGGGCGAGAGGCACAAGCGAAGGGATGCCTATGAAAGTTTTAAAATACCGGCAAAAATGAACTTGTTGCAGAGTTAGACAATGGAGGAATAAGTTCAATGATCTTAAGAGGAAAGGCAATAACGAAGAGTTAACCCTACTACAAAAGCATCATGGACGGTTCGTATTCTAAAGGGAAATAAGGATATTTAACTTGAGGCTTAATGTAAAATAAGTAACATCAGTTAGTAGTTTATTCGCCAGGTTAAGTAATCTCTCAAGATGGGTTAATCTCTTGTGAGTAAATTAATTGGAAATTGATACTACTCTCCTAATGAGAGCTATAAAAGGCCGAAACTAGTTAAAAAGTTAAACATCCCCTATCATATGAAGGACAACGACAATGCTAATCGACACACTTAAAGCAAGAGAGGCTTAGAGCAATCCTAAAAAGATAGGAAGAAAAAAAGTTGACTCACCCTCCATAAAACAATAAAATACATAAGGCAAATAAGAATCAAACATCACACAAACACCTGTAGAGGAGGTGAACCTCCCATCCCGTAACAAACGCATAGAAAAATTATTAACAAAATAAATCTTTTTTTTTTTTTAACATAAGATACATCTAAAATTACTCCCTTCCCAAACAATAAGCTTGTCTCCAAGCTTACATTGGACAAAAGCTCCATCACAACACATTTCATCTTCCTTTTCAGACTCTTCATCATCAAATAACTCCAGCAAAAGTAGCTTCTTCTAGCAATACCCTCCAGTGAAAAGATAGTGATAATAAGATCACAATCCTTTTGCTCAACAACCTATCATCTCTTGTTAGGTCAACTTATATACCAATTGACATCAACAAAAGGGAACCAAAACTTATGTTCATTTGTCTCAATCATCCTCTTACCTCATTGTAGTGCAACAACTTCCTTGCTCATTAGTGGTGATGATTGAGCTATAACTTTCTCTTCTAAGCCCAAGCTTAAGTAACAACCATAACTAAGTTTGAGGGATTCTAGAGATCCACATCAAACTCCAATTCTTTCAAATTACCCCAAAGAGAAATGGGGCACTTGGTACATCAAGGTCATTCCCAACAGACACACCAATAAGGCATGGAATTGTCAACATAGAACTCTACTGACCCATTGGGACTCAATTTGACTAACTACCCTACTCAGTTGCTCCTCTAAAGGACTTAACTTGCAAACCTCCTTCAATCTTCCGTACAACATTTCTAGCTCCTCATGCATCTAAGCTTTCCCGATCACGTAGAAGGGTATCAAACCTCCCTGAAACTACTTAGCCGTAATAAGATGTCTTATTTCATTAAATGCCTAGAAAATTGAGTTTGGAATAAAAGGGGGCACAAAGACCCAAATTAGATATAACTTCAAAGAAGATTGTTCAGGCATGGATTCCTATGCACAGCCTCTTTTGCACATTACATTATGCACTAGGTTGCACAAAGGTGATGACCCATGAAACCTTAGCCATGCAACCAAGAGTGTTGTGCGCGAGGCGCCATGCCCTATTAGGCTCTACAAAACCCTAGTTGTGCAACATAACTAAGAGGGTTAGTATCACCCCTTTCTTCTTCATCTTAGGCCGATAGAGTTGCATCTAGTTGTAGCTCTTACTTTTTTCTTCATTGTTTACAGCATGACGATTAGCATGGTTGCCACTGGAGGCACTCTACCTTCCACCAAGTAGAGCTACAACCATCTCAATCTTCAACTTCACTACTTAACGCACTAGATCCTCTATGTGGGTGGTTAGAATTTGTCTTTACTCTTCCTACTTTGCCCGATAGAGTTGCATCTAGTGGTAGCTCTTACTTTTTTCTTTACTACTTACAGCATGACAGTTAGCATGGTTGCCACTGGAGGCACTCTACCTTCCACCAAGTAGAGCTACAACCATCTCAATCTTCAACTTCACTACTTGACAAACTAGATCCTCCATGTAGGTGGTTAGAATTTGTCGTTACCCTTCCACCTTTGCCTATCAATAGAATATTATTCAAGGAAAGTCATCACTTATCTTCCTAAACCCTGAATTAGTTCATGACGGCTGACTCGACTCTTGTACCAAATTTTTTGGTTAAGGGACTCCAGTACCAAATTAGTACATACACAGTTTCAAAATCTAGTCAATGGACGTGATTCACCACCAAATCAGTGTTTAGAATGTGTTTGGGTTTGTTAAATTTCCTCTCTTTATGGCTGGAATAAGATATATGATGACTTCCTCCTTTCACTTTAATATTTAAAAAGGTATCCTGACACATAAGATTCTTGGATTTTAAAGTACAGACAGATTGTTATTCCTGCAAAAACATGCTGTATGTGTTTAAATGAAATAAATCAGCCTCATGGAAAGAACTCAGATTTCAAGAAAAATGTTCAAGAATGGCAAATCCTGGTTTGATGTCAAATCACCTTAACATAAATGCAAAAGCTGCATTTTGCAACTGATCTAAATACAATCAGAATAAATTTCTTATCAGCATAGCTACATAACCCTCAACTGCAAGGCATTCTGTATTAGCATAGCAGCATTAGAATAGTAAAAGCATTCAAACATGTTCCTGGCAAATTTTGGAAGCAGTAAGTCCTGGTTTGACATTAATCTTCTTATTTACACGGTATTATTTTGACATTATATCACAAGATCACTAAATTAACACCTGTACTTTGCTACTCAACTAGATACAATCAGAAGTAAACTTCTTACTGAAAACCTACAAGATGTAGAAGTTCATAATTGGAGATGTCAAACAGCACTCAGCGTTAAGGCATTCCAGATCTGAATAACATAATTCAATGGAACCTGCATCATCCCTGCAACAAAATTACTAAAATGTATTGTAAAAAAATATTATGATCCTTGCTCTTCATAGATAGTATATATTGCACTGTTGTAGGAAAAAAATTTTCAAGATACCTTGATGGATAGTATATCTTTGAATCTTTTATCCTGAAAATCAAACACATATAAAACCAGTAAATCAGAAAACATCTTATTGCTATTAAGTAAATTATACTGATTACTGCACAAAAACAAACTAAGAGGACAGAACAAAGATATCTCCCAACTACCGTGTAATATCTTTCTCTGCTTGCTCAGCAGTCTCGATAAGCTGGCATTGCTCCTCATCCTCAAGATCGACTGTCTGTCTCTGTCCCGGAAATAATATTGCAATCTTTCATGATCAATTACCAAAATTAAGCCTTCTGAAGAACAAAAAATAAAGCAGCACTGCAGGGGTAGATTGAGCAAATTAAATGAGCACACACAAAATCTTCAAATTGCACTTGCACTTAAAATCATGCATGACTTTGGTGTATACATTACTCCAAATGGATATTCAGCTTCCCTAGATAAATCAACACAAGAAAGTATGGCAAGGACATTAAATTTAAAATTATTCTGGTCTTTGAGACTATTTCTTTTTTTCATTTGGGTAATTTCATCAGCAAAGTCAGTTTGATAGTTACTACCTAAACAGATCTTTTCTTGATGAAGATTAATGTAAATTTAAAAGTTCAAATTGTTCTGATTTATGAACCTTTTCTCTTTTTTCTCTCTTTGGTAATTTTGTTAGCTAAAATTCATCAGCAAGCTTGTTTAACAATTAACACTTCCGTGGATCTTGTCTTGATGAAGACGAAGATGAACAATAACTCTATGCACACTCACATATGTTTGTTTTACAGAATGGATCCAAGGAAAAGGTGAATAACTACTCTCAACAACTATAGTTGAGGAGGAATAAGAGCCATAGTGGGAATAAAATATCAACTACCTAATCAATTGTTCAGTCAAACAAGTAGGAAGTAAAATCAATAACATTAAATGCATAGAATTATGTTTGCAAATTATTGGGATCTCAACAGTAGTTCATAAATGAAAAATATCACACAATGAACAAACCTGGCTACACACAAAGAACAGCAAGTGATTCAAGCAAAAGGAAAGTTAAATTAAACCTCCATGGTCTTCAAGTCACTAAAAAGCAGCTTCTGGGATTCATTTTTCCTACCAAAAAGGAAAATAAATTGCAATTAATTCTGTCCTAATATCAACATCCAGCTGACAAATATCACAACTGATTCATTAAACTACGATGCCAAGGAAAGAATGGTGTAAATACAATCCAACTACAAATGGAATAAAGAAATGTCATGTCAATACCTCCTAAGCCCTGTACTTTCAATATATCACGATATTGTCAATCAGTAAAAAATTTAAAAACAAAAATCAAATGAAACTAGGATCATCAATAAATAGCTAATGAAGTTGGCAGAAAAAGTGTCAAAGAGTAAAGGCAAACTAACAAGCATGCAGCATGGGGATTGGCAAAGCATGATTTCAGGTAAAAGTGTTGAAAGAGCTCTTAAAGAGACAAAGCTACCAGTGACAAATAGCCCCAGAAGCATCTAATATTGCGATCCAGTTGTATACAAAGACAAACCTATGCACACACCACTAGTCCAAGCAGATGAGTATGTTGTGAAAGGTCAGTGTCAAAAGTAAATTCCAGCATGTACATAAAGACAAACTTGTGAGATATTTAATTTTGTAAGAGGGATATGTATGTACCTATCCTTTCATCATTGTGGTGTCTTATTTTAACGACAAATATTTGATAACATGCTAAAACAATACCAAAATAATGAAAAACAGATGAGCTGAAAAAGCCCTTAGGTTATTTCAGCTATGTTTCTTTTCTCTGTGCAATTTAAGTGGCTAAAGAAATAAAAAATAAGGCTCTTCAATTGATCACATGAAATTCAGTCTCATAACTAAAACTGTAGAATATAAAATAACATGACCCTGATGCAATTATACATTTCAATCCCATATGACAATGTGTCAATAACATCATCAACACAGGTAAACTGAATTAAAGTCAAAGAAATGAATGAAGAGAAAATGGATGAAACTCAACACCCTTTCAACTCAATGAAGAGCTTTTTTTATTGTGTCGTATATCTGTATTATAGATCAGGAAAAGAAGAAAGGAAACTGATGAAAGGATGCAATGAAAATAAAAAAAAATTCCATATGTAAATATAGTTGGAATTTCACCCTTGACTTTTATAAACATGAACTTACAACTTAATCTATTTTCATAAATACAAAATTGATGAATAATAATGATGATAATGATGATTAATAATAATAATAATAAAAACGGATGAATGAACAAATGAGATCAAAAAGAAGAAGAAATAAAAAGGTCGGAGGCATGAATGGGTGCCATATCAACCCACCTCCTTTAAACGCTCTTTTCATATAGAATATTCAGGAAAAAAAAAAGTACAATAGTTCTGACATCAAACTCAATCAGGTAAGGAGAATATATAACCATAAAAGAGGAAGAGAGAGAGAAGGAGAGTCTGCTATATAATGCAATACCTTGTAGCGACACAGCTAAAGCATGATTCCTTAAGGCTGTTGACAGGATAAAAAGATGAAATTCTACCACGATATGGCCAACACTCATCTCTTCCATAGGATATGTTCCACCCTCGCAGGAGTTGGTGATTTGATGATGAACCAGCTCGTTTCCTTTTCTTTGGTGAAGGTTTTTTGTTACCTTTTTCCCTCAGCAGGTTGCATTGAGCCACACCGAATGGTCGATCAATAGAGGCATTGGCTGTTTTGCAACCCTTCTATTTGAAAAAAATATATTAAGAGCCCATGCAAGATAACTTGAAAAAAGAAAGGCAAAAGAACTGTTCATATATTGACCTCCAGCATGCTAGAAAAAATCTTGCTAAAAGAGGATTGCATGGGGGGTTCCAGTGATACAATGTGTTGCCTAACACCACCAGATGTTCCTGTGGATGAGAAAAGTGCTCTGAGCTTAAAACCATAGCAGTGGCCCAGGACACTATGGAAGAAAACCATTTCAAGCATAATGGATCTAGTTGATACATCTTATAACGATGATGATATGCAAAAGATAACTAATTGTACATGTGTACATTTATGTGCATTAGCATGAGCAGATGTATATATTCACATATCAATATATCAGTGTTCTTGGGTATAAAAATTATAAATATATCTATGATTCAGCCCTTAGACAGAAATTAGAGCATAAAGATCTTGAAATACAACAGCTAAACCATCTACAAACTGGAATTGGCTGCATAGTTGAAGGATAAAAAAAAAAAAAAAAAAAAAAAAGAGGGAAAGAAAGATGTCCATAATGCCACATTCTGCAGGCACAGAGTAATTTCTGTGGTATCTGATAGAGATAGAACTACAGTACACAGATTGAAGAAACTAGGGTCCCCGTTTGTTTTAAAGAAAACCTTTTGTTCATGAAAAAAGCTTCCACAGAAAATAGTTTCCCGAAAATGACATATTTTGATGTGTTTAGTTGTGTTTATAAAAGCGTATTGAAAAGTTTTTTCCAGTGTTTGACATAAATTTATGTAAAATGTAATGGTACCTCCATAAAATATCATCAACATACCACCATAACCACATATTGTCAAACCTTTTCTATAAGTATAGATACAAGTATATAAGATGTGAATAAATTTTGAGTATTCTAGATTACAACCTCTTTAACTTAGATTTATAATTTTTTTAAACAAGTGTTTTGAGTTTTCTCTTCCAATAAAGTCTTTTTAGGTTTAAAATATAATTTGCAGGTCAGTTCCAATAAAAATCAAATAGAAAATTATATATCACTCCGTGAAAGTTAGAAGACTTGTTAAGACTAATTTCGAAATGTAAATTATTTTCCTGCACAATGCTATGATTTTCCTTGGAAAATATTTTCTGTTTAAAAGGTCATTTCAGCCTAACAAATAGAAAAAAGAGGGAAAAAGTTTTCTGGACAATATTTTCCATGAAACAAATGGGGCCTAGAGAACACAGAAAATCAGTGCAGACTCACTAACCTCACAGAGCATAGAGCAATGTGCTCCATCTCTTAAATGTAAGTGATCAAACCACAGAACGAATCTAACAAATCTCCTTGCCCAACCAAAACCAAAAATAAAAATAAAAATCCCTACCTCCAACTACTACTTATAACCCTAAGAATAACCAAATAAAGTTTCCTTTCAAAAATGACTACTATACACTTTTTTTTTTATTTACAATTCACTTCCTATTCCAATCCTGGATTGTTAATAAGTTCCTAGCACTTTTCTTTTTCTTGATATAGACCCAAAATAGGTGGTATATCAGCATCCTGAAAAGTTCTATGATATTCCATCTTCTTTATAATTTGGTGAGTTGAACTTCAGTGTAAACCTCCCTTTAGAGGATGAATCTGCGTGTATTGATGCAAAACAAAGAAGTTACATATTTTGTCATAACAAGTCATATAAGTATGTAATGATCATCCAAACTACAGAAAGTAATCAATCTTCAGCAAAAAGATCAATCCACGCCCCCCACACCATGTAAAAAGGAAAAGGCAGAGAACACATCCAGAAGTAAGCTACATGATGGAATCCAATATTTACAGTTGCTAAGAGATACTTTAGTTAGATGAAGCACTTCACCCACCAGGTCAGGGTGTGGGGGAAGACAATCCCATGTGAGAGCAACCTTACCATTATATTTTGCAAAAACGCTTGCCCAACACAAAACCATGACCTTCAATCATCAAGGCATCAACTTAAACAGTTGCACTGAGCATGCCTCAGCATTTATAATCACTAGAGTTCCTTCCATTTGCAGTATTGCCAAACCTAACAGCTTCCGCATAAACAATACAATGATATTATGCTACCTAGATGCTAAAAAGGGTAAGATCCTTCAGAATAAAGCAAATACCATGCCCTCACTAGATAGTCAATGCTTTCATCTATATGAATATACAAAATGTATGAAAGAGAACGACAGTGATACATTCCCATGGGTTAAACAGCCGTTCACTCAAGTATACAAGTGAAGGATGCCTAATAACAACACCGTTTAAATACTAGTCCATAACTTTATTTTGTATTTTTTTTATTGTCTGTTATTTTCTGTTATTGATGTCAGTTAAGTTATTTAGTAGCTTTTGTTTGCTATACTGTTAGTAGTTGTATAGGTAGTTACATCTCTTCTAGATGTTTCTAAAATACTCTAGAAGTTAGTACACAGCAGATGGAGCTCTATTAATAGCACAGATAGTTCAGATAAAGTTTCACTAGAAACACATCTGTTCTGTCTTTCAGTTGAGCAGAAGTTGCTCAAGAGCTTTCATAGATTCATGTTCTCACGTATCAATAAAACTAACCTTCTGTTTGGCTTAATCGATCCCACAGTTGTATCAGATAGAAACAGCAGCGAGCTAACATTGAAAGCTCCAGCTGAAGCTATAGTTGACACGAGAAGTTGATACAAGGTAACACTTTTTTATAACTGCACCAATATTACAAGCAACAAATCATTTTTCTCATGGACATATCAAGCGGCACCAACAATGGAAAGCCACCAGCAAAGGCAGTTAGACACACATTACATTCTCAGTGATGACTTATGGCTCCAAAGGAACTTCAGTTAGATGCTTGTAGTTATCACTTAGCTGAGTATTGTTCCCCTTACTGGACAAGAGACATAATAAGAGTACAGGTTTCGGATATTACAACATTCCCCATATTCCCATACCCTCTCCCAGAGGAATCAGGATCCAAAATATAAGAAAATCTGACATGAGAAGCACCACAATCATAGTCAATTAGGCACCAAAATGAGCTGACTCAGGTTTAGTCCTTGGATCAATGCGAGTGGCATTCTTTTGATTCCAGTATAATGCAACCACAATTTCTATATTTCAAGTGAAAATAGTAATATCAAAACAATACCAATTTTCTCAGTTTTCATAATGAAAATGTAGACAGGAAGCCCGGTACTTGTGTTAACCATACCAAAATGTAGAAAATTTTCAACTCTCTGTACACATCTTTCTCCCGAATGAAATGTGCAATAACTGGCGAAAACCTCCCACACTATTTTCTTACAATAAATGATTTAAGAAATGTTCAGGTCACTTGTTAATTGAAATCGTCAATTCTCACCGTATGAAGTATTTGCAATCCCTGTTTTTCCTGTAGAATGAGTTGGCTTCAAGAGCTTATTAGTTCCCTGCAATCGTTTACAGGAATGAACGAAATATACAATATTAAATTCACATTATCAACATATCAGCGGAAACTTCTCGTTTTTTGGAAAAAGAAATAATGAAACCGATCAATGCCCTAACCGTACTACTACGCCGCCGTTCTCTCTCCTCCATAAGTCGATCGATAGTGGAGCCAAGTTTAAGACCACCGTCACGTAACTTGGAGCCATAATCCTTCAAGGTTTTGGATTTACTGAGAATAGAATCTTCGAGTTGCTGATCACTCAAGTGAGCGAAGCTCCCTCCGTCCACCATGGAGGCGGTGGTCGTGAAAGTGGAGGGCTTGACAATTAGTTCGGGAGGTGGATCGTCATCATTGAGGAGAGTATTCTTCCAGTCGATGTGTAGAGGTTTTTTTTCAGTTTTGGTGACGTTTTGGAGTTGCTCCTCCATACCATGAAGGGGAGTGAGTGAAATGTGGCGTGGTTCTCGTGCTTTTGCAGAGTTGTGTATGGAGAGTGAGTGTGTGAATTGCTGCAGCGGAGGAGTGAGAAAGAAAAGCGTGACGAAACGATGCTTTTCTCTCTCTCCCTACTGGGTGGGAAACGGCATTTTGATGTTAGAATGGACAAATGAAGGGGCCCGGAGATGGGGGCGGGGAAGTGGAGAAAGACTTATCTATCTCCCAAAGTTGCAAATATAAAAATATTCCCTAAAACTATTGCTAATCCAAAAATAACCAAAAAAAAAGAAAAGAAAAAGAGAGAGAATGCATAACTAAAGCAATAGTTTTCAAAAATTATAATGAAGCAAAGTTACATTTGCCATTTGCGAGTTTAGAGGTTTATCAAACTTAAACTTACACATTGACACTAGAAGAAATTTTATCATCTCATTTTCTATTTTGATAAAATCGATATCACTCTTTATTTGATGATTTATTTTTATTTTCATACCAACTATTATAACTCACAAATAAAGAGTTAATTAAATCCTCATTTGAAAAGCATAAGTAGGATATTACCTATAGAGTGGGCAAGAAACCAATCAAAATAAACCAATTCACAAGCCAAACAAAAAATATGATTTTTATTTTTTTGCAATTTGGTTTAAAATATTCTCAAACTAAACCGAATTGTCAATTTATAATTGATTTAGCATGATAAATCGAACCAATTAGTGAAATTGAACTAACTGTTTTATAGAAAAAAATAGTAATATCTTACTTAGAATTAAAGAATATTTTTTATTAAAATATAGCAATTAAAAAAATTTTAGTTTACATTTATTGATATATATATATGTATTGAAATTTTAATACCATAATCTATAAATTAAATATATATATATATATTTTATTCGAAGTTTATGCTATTTTCATGTCCTGAGACGATAAAGTTATAACAAATCTACTGTATAAACTATCTTAAGATGGAAGCCATCATCACGACCGTTATCATAAACCTGATTTATAGAAAAACTTCTATAACTATATCACCTTAAAGTAAACAATTTACATGAAAACAATATGATTGTCTATGGAAGTCTTAAAATATGCAATAAAATTCAAATAATTTTAGTAAAGTTATAAGACTTAATAAGCTAGTTTATTTAATATGGACATATTTCGATATCATAAGATTGGTAAACAAAAACAAAAACTTTAAAAGTTCAAATGTTTTCCGATTTGTATCCTTACTCCTTGGGATCCAATGGTCACTAATTTAAGGGTAATTATATTATAGTTTCCTAGTCATCAATTGTAAAAGGTGAACAATCAATCGCTTAGTAAGCTGTAACGGAAATATAAAACTATACGTTAAACACAAACAAAGTTACCACATAGTTATTTAAATTCAATGCAACTAATTCATTGTGAGATTAGAATAATTTCGTCCACTCTAATCCGAGTTTGAGAATTTTTTACACGTATGTAGCAATTACTTATAGCCAAAATCTAAACTTGTGCAATGAAGACATCCTTCCTCCTACAACTACCCTTTGAACCACTATCTTCATTATTACTACAATCTCATCTCCTATCACTTAATTCGATTAATAATTAATAAGAGATCATTATGCTACAATACTATTCCCTTCAAAGGTATCAATATTTAGCCGAAAAAACCTAAATGTCCCTTAATGGATTGTAATGCATGTCCGGTTAATATTTCAAATTGTATATCGTTAAGTTCAATTTAAGGTGATTAATCAAATCATGCAGTATAAATAATTGCAATTCGAACGAGCAAGCCAGTAGTATATAGTTAAGCTTAGAAAGACTCACAGACAGGCATACACACATTTAAGCTACCCATAAGTATAACCATGTGTAATCTTAAACCTCCTAATACTATAAAACAATAATTCAAAATATAATTACATATTAATCTCAAACTTGCTTAGACTCTTCGCTTATTCACTATGGTGCAACTCGTATTATAACATTACAATTAGTCCCTATAATACAAATATCATTTTAATATTAACACAATTACTAAATATATAGGTTTTCTTTTGTAACTCAGATTATTATCCTTAGTTTAGGGTTTTACTAAACTTAATTATTTAGGTTTTAAATCTCATGTGATTAGTCTCATATTTAACTACTTTACATACTACACATATATTATTACCAAGCCTACACTATTCAAATCCAACACTTCCAACTCTACAAATTTATTCCATCAACATCATTTAATATACAATATGCCAAAACATCACCCAATTTAGAACCTAAATCAATTTCTTGAAAAAAATCATGAAATATATTTTGATAAATAGTTATTTAATAGGATTTTTAGGTCTAAAAATTAAATAAAAATTTACAAAATAGTTTTCACGAAAAGCTTTTCAAAATAATTTAATGCATATTTTAGGTATTTTACAGAAAAATGTTGAGGTCGAAACAACTTTGATAAGGTTTTTGAAAATGAAAGTGAAATCAGCTCGAGTTTAGCAATTTTTTAAGAGCAATAGATTTTAATATTTAATTTTAATAAAATAACATTTTCCCTAAAATCTACATATAAAAAATACTCCATAAACATTTTTTTCATAATTTTCTAAGAAATTTTAGTATTTTTACTAATTTTAGCAAAATCAGGGTAGTTTTAAACTTACCAATAAATCAAAATCTAGCTATTAGTAGTCCAAGGAGGTGTATCAGCCTACCTAGTATTGCTTCCCAACCTTAGTGGTGGTGGTGGTTCCTTCCTAAGTCTTCTTGTGGTATGTGCACTTGAATTTAGCTTCAAAATACCCTATTTTTGTATAATTTTCTAAAAATATTCTTATAACTCTCCCATGCCTCTTTATATTTTTCTTGGATCTTATACAGACTAAAATGACCTAAAAAGGGGTTGTTTTGAATTTGTAATAACATGTTTATTAGTTAGTGATTTTCCCATCTGCCACATGTAAGGTATTACAAGTTTATCATACCTTAGGTGTCCAAACCCTTTTGTAATCCTACTAATTTACATTCCCTTCCCTACCATGCCACAATTGGAATCTTTCCAAATTTCCTTTTGTTAATTTGATAATTTTTAGTTCAGTATTTCAAGTACATTTTTCCTATACTTAAATTTACATTTAATACAAATAAACACTTCCAAATATTGTATACATTATTTTATAATTTTTAATATACATATATTTCATCTCTAATGATTCGTTAATCATTAAAACTCGTTTAACATGTTTCTGATAATCGTAACTAGTAAAATACGTATATTTTATAAAAGTAATATTTAATTGTTTTATTATTTTATTTTCTTAAATCTAAACTTGTGAGACTACTTTTACTAATATTTCTAATTTTATCGTAAAATTCGGGTTTAATTAGATAATTTTCGCGATTACCCTAAATTTTACATACTAATTCTAAACCAATTGATTGTGAGTTGATAGTCAATTTAAGAGGGTCTTATTGCTATATGCTATTTTTTATATCTAAAATTAACTATTAATAAACATGCAAAAAATTTTAATCTTGACTTCTTCAATATCTAATAGCATATCAATATTTATTACTAAACAAATTTAGTACTTTTCATATAAGATTATATGTTACGCAAATATACTTCCTAAACTAGAAAATAAGATCCAATCCATAAACTAAACTAAATCAAACCAAAATTTTGTGGTTTGAGAAAATTCTTAATCTAAACATGTTTAATTTGATTGAAGTTACAAAAAAATCGAAGCACATTTTTATTGTTTGATTGGTTGGGAATACCCAACCAAACTTAACTCTGCTCAACTTGGCACCAAAAACAAAAATGACTAGCAATAAATTTGACAATTAAAATTTCAGTTCAAATATGTCATCTAACATCTAATAAACTTCAAATATAAATTTTTCAAAAAAGAAAAAAGAAACACTATAAACTCATATAGTAAAGAAAAGTAAAATCCATATACACTTTTATGTCTATTCCATGTGCATATTGCTTTATTTTTTTTGAAGGATTGAACATCCATATTCTTTTACCTTTAAAAACATGTAGCCATCAAGTTGTGACTAATTTTTCATTATTGAAGAACATATGCATTGGACGTTGATTGTCACCTAAATGTACTTAGATGCACACACAATTAGGTAAAGGTTTAATTCAATATTAGCAAACGATGCACACATGCTATATGTATAAAAAATACAGAAACAAAAATTGAACTAAAATATATAAAAGAATGCCAATAATGTATATTAGTAAAATTAAAACTGTGATAAATTTTTCAAAGAAAAAATCTTTACAAATATTGGTTAAATAAAAAGTGTAATGAATTTTCTAAATAATAACAACGTTGGACAAATAAAATAATAGCAAATGTAGAAGTGCGATAGAAAATGATAACTATATTATTTGACGTAGTAGTTAAGAATTTTGTATGATATATTTGATATTTTTTAACTATTATATGGATATATTTAATAATTAAAACTATATAATATCAAATTGTTAGTTGCAGGTAATTAAAAGAAGGCTTTCTCTTCAATATAATAGATACATATTGTCCTTATATTCTATAAAAACCAGGTCCATTATTAGATATTCTATAAAAACCAGGTCCATTAATAGATAGAAAATCATTAACATTCACGATAGTGTAAGGTAAGGGAGTTTATGCACAAATTCCAAGAGGAGTCAAATTACATATAAGTAAAAATGAAGAAGCAATCTATAATTTAACCTAAGAAAGAAATTAATTTGCTTCATTTAGTTTTTTGTAATTATAATGGGGAGGGAGATGATTCGAATCCGGTCCATTTCACTTGAGAGATCAATGTTTATGCAATTAGACTACAAAGCCATTGACAATTAACTTGCTTTATTGAAGAATGGATATGTAGCCAAAGTATCTTAATATTTTATCATAATCCAATCAAATTGTATATTGATTTTATTCCTAATTTATCCCCATTGCATAAATTTCATATATTAAAATGAATTCTTTTGCTACATTTATTTCGCTATGTGAATAAGCGAAAGTTACAAGGTAAAATGGAATTAAAATAACCATTTAAGTATTCCATGGAATACACAATTTCAATGTTTAGTTAAAACGAATATAGAACTTAGAATACTCTAATGGCACGTTTCATTTGTACTATGAAATAAAGTAATAATAGAAGTACAATTTTTAAGAAGTAAAATATAAAAGTAATAGTTATTATTTTATCGGTTGCAAAAATTAATGATATAACTAAAAATACCAATATATCCTTAAATAAATCATTAGCTTGATTGCTAAGTTAAAGTTTCACGGATAAAGTTGTACAAGTGGGCCAAATAAACCAAATCGCTCATCCCCGTATTAATTAATAAATTAAACGAGTTGACTTGCTTTAGCTTGATTTCAAATGTTGGTTAGGATTTTCAACTTAACTCACTTCACTACAGGTTAGTGGTTTAAGCGGACTAACCCACGAATTGATCTGTCCTTCATTTTTTATAAATATATTATGTAGAACATTTACAATCTTATCAATTCTAGTGACATAAAGGCTCTTGATTTTTATTTTACAATTAACAAAGCTTTTTATATAATCATGCCATTGGTCAAGGAAAATAATTTAGGGGTTGCTTAATGTAGGATTCATGTGATCATTTCTTTTTATACAAAAATCATATTTTGAAATACTTAACAAAATTACATTTGATTACAAACATTTATTAATATTTTAAAATAGTTGGCAAAATTAAGTGAGTTGTTATTTTTTATTATTTTAAATTGAAACGAAATTCAAATATAACCAAAATCCATATGGACTTACGTTCAAGGTCTAAAATTGAAATGAAATGCAAATTTGACCAATTGATTTTTTTTTTCCAATTAGTGGGCTAATCCGTCTTGAAATATATTGGTCCACAAGTTAAGTGGGATGAATTAAAAAAGCTTGCATTTAAGCAATTCAAAATTTTTTAGCTTAACTAGCACTTTTTTTTTTTTTTTGCTATGCAAGTTGGCCTATATAACCTGCCTTACTTACATAACTTTATTTATGGGTCAATATGAATATATATTGAAAGGAAGAACAAGAAATAGTTATTCTTGTAGTATTGTAAAAAAAAAAATTACAATTCCTTATTCTTATAGCAATATCAATTATGTGTAGCAATCGTTCGCCAATCAAGAGTAGGAATAAATCTATAGAGAAGAAATAACTATTGTATTCCATATTTATGAAATCAATCACATGCATTGCATGAATAAAAAGAGAAAAACACCAAATACCAATACATACTACCCATACACCCAACCTTATGTACACGTAAGTCAAGCCTCGATAAAAGGTCACATATGCTATGCTCACGACTTGTAGGAAGTACCTCATCTCTCTCCCATCTTCTTTGTCTTTTTTCTCATGGGTTTGCATTACATTTGGTACTTAAATTTTAGTTGATTTTCCAATGAAATATCTAAGCTTTCCTTAGGCTAATTTTAGTACATAATTGAATTTTTTGGTGTCAACATCCGTACATTACTTATCTTTGTCCATGTGTTCGTTACCTTGACTTTTTCAATTAACAGCATCTGGGACATGCCTCAAATTAACTATTTTTGGTTGAAAAGCAACGCTAGATATCACATGACCTATAAAACAACGAGTGTAAAAAGTTTTTTACTAAAATCAGAATTTTCTTATATATGTACAAGTAAGGTCATTGAATTTCTATGAAATGTGTTAAAATTCAAATTTTTTCACTATAGAAATAAAGTCCAATCTTTACTTACACAAAAAATAATATCTTATAAAAGTCAACTATAGCTAGATTGTATAAACGAATATTGTTGTAGAACTTTAGTTATCCTTAAACTATTCTTTTTATAGGACAAACAGTATAGTGTTCACCATTATATAAAAAAAAAATACTAAATCCAAAATTAGTAATTCAAAAAGCAACGAAGAGAGATTTTTTACCCAAGAAGCAAGGTACATTCACTTCTTTGCATGGTATGTAACCCAGTCTAGATATCACTTTATTAAAGACGAAGAAAAGAAAGGAAAACTAGCTAAAAGACTTTTATTTGACAAATAATAGGAAAAAAAAAAGACCACCAAGCAACTCCACTTGAATTGCTTACTAACTATCAAGATTGTGACCAAAAGGTAAAACATTTGAAAGATGTTTGAAAATATATGATTTAGGACTTTTGAATAAGACCACATTCCTAATAGCCTTTGAAACTAACATAGTTGTATGAAGAATTTGTGATCACTTTACGAAATTTTTTCTAGAGCTAAATGTAGAGAAAAAAAATGAGATTGCAATAGGAATAATTCACTACTAATCCCTATATATGTAAAGGAAATTTTAGCTATGGAAAATATTTAATGCATTCATTTCGAGCACCACATTAATCAATTATCTCCTTTGCCCACTTTATTAAGTAAATAGCTGCTAAGGCTTCAGCAATTACCACATCCATGATAGCATTAGAAAACACATGTCCACTAACTAGCTTTCCCTTAAAATTCTTAGGTATCATTGCCATAGCAACTTTGCCAATATGTGTTTGAAAAAAGCCATTAACTTGTTTTTAAGAAAAATTGCAAATAACCCTCTTAAATTTTTATCTAAATGTAAATTTACTTTATAAATTTTCAAACATCACAAATTACCTCTCTAAATTTTAATAAATTGGTAATATAAATAACGTTTTTATTTTTAGTTAAACAAAGTCACATTATGATCAAAGTTTACAAGTATCTTAATGTAAACCTCGCAAATTTAATCTTTCGGGTATAAAGTCGAACTTGAGTATCTTAGGTAATTCTCTAAGTTAACAAAACTGGATAAATTTAAAACCAAGTACATTTTAAATTTGAAATCTAAAACAAATATAAAAAACCTTAATATATGATTTGAAAACCTAATCGTGCAAGAGAACTCTAAACTCCACATTCACATACTTATAAAAATTCGAACTCAAACCTAATAAAATCCTTAAGTTTGAAACCTTAAGCTTATAAAACCCAAAATTTACCCAAACGGTAACTAAACCCTCAATTGGTAAAATTATTGCTAGATATGCGTAATCACATATAATCACCAACAAACAGTTAAAGACAATTTTAATAACAAAAAATAATTAATTTCAACGAACTGAATAAATTAATTAATAAATTACAAATAATACCCTATAACTTGCTTGTGGCACTACATGTTTGTATGTATATATATTTCTTTTCTTCTTACTTTGTAATATTATTATTATATTAATATATTATTATTATTATTATTACATATGTGATTTATTTAATTAAACACCCTAATCTACTATCCTATTATTTCTTTTATTTTTTCCATTTATTCCCAATCTAACTATACTTTACCCAACCCTATTATCTTAACTAATACCTTAACTAAAATTTTCAAAATTCCTACCATATGATAAAAACATAAAAAAAAGGTCGACCAAGTTCGACTATCTAAGAATCCCTTATCTTATTCTCCAATGCCTTAAGATAATCAAGTACACACCCTTCTTTTCATTCATCATTTTTGGCCGGCACTTTCCTTTTCCCCAAAATTCACATTTTCAAAAATCAAACCCTCTCCTTAACTTACCAAACACATCATTATCTACCCTCTTCTTCTTTGATTTTCTTCCTTTAGCAACACACCAACAACTCCCCACAAGGCACCATAATTGCATTGACCATCCCGTTATACCTCAAAAGGTAGAGTCATAATAGTCCCGTTGTATGAGCCATTCTAAGCTAAAATTTATCCTTATAGCTACTATTTTACACCTAATTTACATTAGACATACTCAACTTTACCCTTTTAAAGCATCAAATTTGATACCTATTTGTTATAAACCTATAGAGTAATCTACTAAAATAATTTATTAAAAATAAACTTATAATTTAACTTGGCAAAAGGGTGATAGTAAATGCCATAAATACCTATCATTTTATACACAAACTTGAAAACTACTGAGCCCCCTTAAATAGTCTTGTATAGTTTTCCTTAAAAGTTAAGGAAGTTGTTACTAAGGAAAATAACCAACCATTTCTTGCTATACCTCATTTCCTATCCTAGTATGCTAGTAGCTATAATCAAATCACATTTTAATTATTGAAAGATCGTCGTAGAACAATATTTTCTGTAATATTACAGAAATCATCTATTTAATTACCTAAAGTGATTCAATTTTAGTAAGATCAATATCATGGTGTTTGTATAAAATCAAAGATACGTGTTACATGATTTATTTAAAAGATTATCTCTAAAGGGTATTCAAATAGTAATATATTGATAAAGCTAGCAACAATATTATATTGATATCGTATTATGTAATAAAAAATATATTTTATTACGATTTTGCAAAAAAATATAATAAACCATATATACTCAAATTTTACAAAAGTAATAATGTTAAATTTGTAAAAATACATAGTTCAATTTTAATAGTTACGATAAAGGATTATTATTAGAGATCTACTCATTTTAAGAATCGGTGTTAATAATATATAAATCTTACAGCTATCATTATTTTAAGTGTAAAATTCGAAAAGAATGAAATGGTATAGATAAAATACTTTATTTAAGAAAATAACGAGATCATTGATATATTTTTTCTATAATTATTAAATATCAATTAAAATATAATACTTATAATTATAAAAACAAAGTTAATTAAAAATATCAAATGTCGAAAAATTTAAATCTTCTAATCCTCTTTTCTTATTCTTCTTTCCTTTTTTTTTTCCTTCCCTTTTCTTTCTTTCTCTCTCTCTCTTTTTTTTTCCTTATCTCTTCCGTATCCTCAATTTCTCTCATCCTTTTTCTCTCCATCTCTCTCTCTCTTATCTTCACCCCATCTCTCTCTCTTTGTTTCTAGCCCTTGTAAATAACATAAGGCCATATATAAGCCACAATTTCACCGCCTTTTTAATGTAGTTAAAATATTTATTTTTTTTCTTTAAGATATTTTAATAAATTTATTATATTTTATTTAATACCTATCTTAATTTCTAAAATATTCTAGCATTTCACAGCTAACATTATTGGTAAAGAATAATTTATAATCATAATTTTTTTTCTTCCTATATGTTGTTATTTCAAGTAAGTTTAAGAATAATTATTAGTAAAAATATTAGTAACGTATAATATATAGTTAACTTATATTAATTATTTGAAACTTATTTATATACTTCTTATACGACATTACTCACTAATATTAATTATTAAAATCACATAGTTGGTTTTAAAAGATTTATCCTAAATTATATCTAAAATTATGAAACTTTACATTATAGTAATTAGACCCGATAAACTTAATATTTCTGAGAAAATTTCATATAAATGAGCTTAAATTGAAATATTAAAACTATGTAATTATTTCTTTTAATTTTGATTACCTAGTCATGATGATTCAACTTAATTTCAAGAACGTTGTTATAAATCATAATTTCTTGAGTGTATCTCAAGTATGAAAATTTTCAACTAATTTTTTATTAATTTATATAATTGTATATTTATATTTAGGTATAATTCAAACATTCTCACACTTATGAATACTTCTAATCAATCTAATGAAGAGGGAATATCCAGCCAACTAGGTTTATACTAATTCAATTGCGGCTACATATTATCTAATGTCACTAATAATATTATTATACTCATCATTCTATTGCCAAAACCATATTTTGTAGTTACTAGTACATTAGCCAAACCATTTATACCTATTGACCTAACTTATAAGTATATTTTTCTATAAAGGATATGAACTATTCGAAAGCTACTAAGTTGAAGTCATGTGGCATTATATATTATATATATTTTTAGATTTTTGGGTTAATTTACGGGCATATTTATTATATATACTAGGCATTTTCATAAAAATACATATATATTCATATAATATATTATGCTATATTATTTCCTTTTATAGCTTAATTAATTTATCCCTAAGGCCTCATTGTATTTCATGCTCAATTTTAGGAGTTCTAACAAGTTTTATAGTATATCGAATGATTATACTTCTAAAGCTAAAATTAGATTCTTAGGATGTTATTTTTAATATCTAACCTTATTGAGTCACTACAACTAACTTTTCTAATTTAGTCATAAAGTTTAGATTTAATTAGAAAAGTTTTACTGAAAACCCTAAATTTAAGTATGGTTGCCCTACATATGACTTTAGGGGCTCGCATTAAATAAATCTTAACTATTTTGATTATATTCTTGATATTTTATTATATTTTTTACTTGAAAGCCTATGAAAATTCCTCAATTAGGATTATCATATTACTTGTAAGTTTTTAGCTTACTTGGTTTACTTTTCTAAATACCTTAAATCAACTGTTGATCTTAATCATATAAAAATAGGGTTTTGCCCTAATACTCAGATATTCATGTCCTGATTATTAATTTATAAGCTATCACACTCCCTTCCCCCTTTTAACCAGCGTAACCCTCTTCCCTTTCATCCATATATTTTTTTTATTTTATTTGTTCACTTGTCTCAACTCCCATAGCTAAGGATCATCTTCTACTAGTCTCTTTTGGTCGACATTTAGTAAAGACGGGTCTCTAAGAGTAGATGCATCTAGCCAATAATTCAACACCTAAGCCTTTTTTCCAAATTTTACCCTAAGAGTAATTACAACCCTTGACACCACCCCCTTCCCCCCCTCCTGTACCCTTACCCTTCTTTTCAGTTTCCTTTTTCTTATAGTTTTTATGTATTTAGCAAGTTTTTTCTATGTAATATTTTTTTTTACAAGTAGAGTACTAAGACATATATCCATGTAATGTTGATTTTCCCTTATAATTTAACTAAATGAAGTAAATGTATCATGCACATATGTATTGTTCTTTTCTTTTGCAATTTTACCTTTGTTTTTTTCTCTTCTTGTCCTTCTTTCTTTCTTTTAAATCTATCTATACATACCTAGATATGTATGAAAATATATGTATATACTACAGAAATAATATGTATATAATATATGAGAAAATTACATACAAAGGGATAAACATTTAAAGGTAAATTTATTCAGGAGATTAAACTTTTAGAAGGTTAGAATTGGCTAGTGAGTTAAGTAAAGAATATTGTAATTGAGCAATTATAACGGCGTTATAACTTGCTTACGAGGTGGATAACGGTAAAACTTTAGATGTTGATTTTATAAACATGTGTGAGCTAACATGGCTTTTGGAAAATAAAAAATAAAAAAGCTGACCTAAAATAAAACAACAAAGAATGTGGAATACAAACATTTGAATGAATAGAAGACAAACAACATCTGCAAAATGAAACCCTAATCTATGAAGAAACAAATTTGAAATATCAATGAAATCTTAACAAAATTGTACGTAAAATCACACCATAGAAGAGCTTTTGATTCTCCTGTAAGTGCTCTCTCTTCTATTTTCCTCATCGCAATTTTCTTCCACAACCTAAAAATCTAAATATCAAAGAATCATGATGAGGTTTCCTTTAATCTTTGAAAAAGAGAAACGGATTTTTGCTCGAAATCATACAAATAGAATAGCTTAAATTGAAGAAAAGATTAGAGAATTACGAAGTATTTATTATCATTATTATTGCTAGTTGGTAATGCGCCAACAATAGAGTTACCAAAATCCAATTTTTTTCTTATAATCTATGCAATGTAGATAATTAAAAATAAAATTTTGATATCTCTATGATAGGATTTTGCTTAGTTAGGTTTATGGTTTTTTTTTTTTTTTCTTTTTACTGGAGTTGTTGACAATCTTCATTGTGTCTTATACATATTTGATGGAATTTGCAAATTAATTTGTAAGAATATTGGTTCGACTTAGTTCGTTAGGTCTCCAAATCTCTTTTTCATTTTAGTACACGTATGTTTCTATTTAGTGCCTTCTTTCGATTTTCTAAGATATCATAATTTCTTTTTATATTTTGTGTTTTCTTTTAGGTTACCTTTTTATTTATTTATTTTTTAATTTTCAAAAGCTACATTAGCTTACATATGTCTGTAAAATCCATGTCGGTGTCTAAAGTTTGCCATTATCTGCCATGTAAGCAGGTTATAATATTGTTATAACTGCTCAGTTACAACATCCTTTACTTAGCTCACTAACGAAACGTTTATTCTTTATTTGAACTTCTTAAAAGTTTGATCCTTTAAATGAATTTACCGTTAAAAGTTTGTTGCTCTGCTTGTAATATCCATTATAATATATATAGCACCAAAATTATAAATACATATACTTGTATGTACAAATATTAGTGTATTAATATATATATAGTATATATTATTTTTTTGTCTTAAATAATATATAATATGTATATTACATATTTATGGGTATATAAGTGTATTCGAATATATATATATATATATATAAGTATTTTATTTTCCTTAAAATATGTCTAAATACGAAATTCATATATATATATATTTTCATTTTCTAGGATTGAGAATAAAATATACAATAATACATGTATTTATGTGAGTATAAGTATATTTTGAATATATATATATGTATATTAGTATTATTTTTTTAAATGCATTGTAGATACAAAATATATATATATGTATGTCTGTATGACCATGACTTGTAGTTGGATTACTATTTTCCTTTATTTGCTATTATTTAATTATTTTGGTATAATCTACATGTATATTAATATTATAAACGAACAAAACATAATTGAAATTATGCCTATTTATAAAAAAATAAGGATTTAAAGAATTAACTACTAAACGAGGAAAATAATTTTTTTTATTTTTTAAGTTACCTCATACGTATGGGTGTTTACGTACCCACTATTCGAAATCAGACTTCCGTAATTCGTTTGTCAAAAACATTAGTAAGTTGAGTTAATTTTAATTTTTGAAGGCATATCAAGTTTACGTTTTCTACTCATTTTGATTTATTTAAAGAAAAATTTCTAAAGATTCCTGAATCGAAATTTATTTGTGAGAAGTTCTAAAAATGTCCTAATTTAAGAGTGGTCTACTTATTTTTATTTATTTTTGGAAAGTCGATTTTCTAAGTGATAAAATAACTTTATTATTATTATTATTCTTTATTTATATTTATTATTTATTCCCTTACTTTTTATTTTTATCGTTATTAGTTTTATGTTATTTTTTGGTTTTTTAGTTAAAATGTGAAAATAAAAATAAAAATAAAGTTAAATACTTCTTCTTCTTTTCTTTCTTTTTTTCCTTTCTTTTTTTTTTTTCCTTTTTTCTCTTTTTCTTTATTCCTTTTCCTTTTTCTTTTTTTTTTGGATTTTTATTTTTTTTTAGTTACAATTACATATTGAAATAAATAAATAAATAAAAGAGAAAAAAAATTCAACCGAAGCAACAAAACAATAATAATCCAATGGATAAGAAGGCCTCGGATCGGATCAGTAGTAGACAGGTTGGACTAGAGCTGTAGATTGAGTCGGCCAGGTTGGATCTTTATGTTGGAGTGGGTTAGATGTAGGTCGCAGGTTAGGGTTGTGTACAATAGCTACTTATGAATACGCTTGGGGTGGATTTGAGCACCAAATCGCGTAGGAAAGGACTTTTTGATGGGTTTCTCATTAGACTTAGTGGGGTTTGGACCAACATCAAAGCCAATGGAGGTGGTTTAGGCGGTAGTTAAAGTGACAACTGAGGGTGGTGAAGTAGGCATTGGATGGTGGTTGCGGGCGTGAAGGGGTTGTGTTGTGCGTAAACTACAACATGGGGTTGCGACAATGGTATAGGATTTGTGCGGTTTTGAGTCTGGTCAGTAGGTATTGTAGTGGTCAAATGAAGTGTAGCTATTGCCGTGGATGTAGGTTTATGGATTTTAAAGAGAGAAAGTAGGCTATGGAGGATGGTGGCTAAGGGCAGTTCAAATCTAAGTTGAGGTTGATGTTGGCTGGTGTGGGGATTGAAGGTGGATGGGGGTCAGCAGTTGAGGATTGGAGATTGGGGTTAAGCACGGATGGAGTGTGGTAATGGTTGTCGTTAGTGATTGGGATGGTTTGTGGGTTGGTGTATGAGGGACAAACGGCTCAGTGTATATGTGGACTACTTGTATGTCGTAGGTTGTCGATGGAGTTTGGTGGTTTGGTAAGAGAGAGAGGAAGTGGGTCCTAGAGAGGGAGATAGGATGAGGGTCTGTTTTTGTGTTTCTGTTGGATAGAGAGTTTGATTGAAGAGAGGATGCGTGGCTGTATGCGATGGAGAAAGGATACGGTGGTTATACTTATGCTGTTCGATAGAGTGAGGACAACGGAGGGGGGATGGAGCTACCGAGAAAGAGAGAGGTCGAACATTAAGTGAGAAAGAAAGAATGAGTTGTGTATGTCGGAGAAGAGGCCAAGAGAGAGAGAGAGATCTGTGAATGTGTGTTTGTGTATCTCTTTTTTTAAAAAAAAAAATGAGAAAGTGAAGGAAAGGGAAGAAGAAAAAGAGGGAAAGAAAAATTGTTGTCAAAGCCAATAAAAAAGTGTCACGTATCACAATCAGACACGTGGCTTATGTAAGCCCCACAACTAACTATTCGAGGTTTCGATTAGTTGAAAAACTAAATCGAACCTAAATTATAAAGTAAAGCTAGAAATATTAGTAAACTGATCCCGTAAACTTAAATTTAAGAAAATAAGCAATAAAATAAAAGATTATAAAAAATTCAAATTTTAAGTATATAACGCGTCATTTATCGAAATGCGTAAAATGTATTTCAATAATTGACGAATCGCTAGAGATAAATTATATATATACTAAAAATCATAAAATAACCTAAATAATATTTAAGAATATTTATTTGTACTATATATGAATTTACATGTAAGTATAAATACGCGTAATTACTTAAAATATGCGAAATGTGCTAAAATAATACTAAATACTTAAATAAAATTCATAATTAATTAAGGAAAAATCAGAAAAAATCATGAATGATCCAGAATTAGGTCATGGCAGCTAGGAAAAAAAAAAGAAAAAATTCGGCCAATTAAATTAAGACAACATAAAAGCCAAAAATTAAGGGATAAGGCAATTGTCTTATCCCATTTAATGCACAATAAATCCCCTAAATTCCTATAAATAATAGGAAAAATTACAAAGCTCATTTGGGCAATTGGGAAAGTGAGAAAAATAGGGAGAGGCAAAAATTAAGAGAAAAATTCTGGTTAGAAAAAAAATTAGGAAAAACTGTGCAATTAAGGCCTTTAAAGGGAACCCTCACCAGACGAGCAGCTGGAAGTGGACGGCCTCCACCACCACACGGTGGTGGCAGTGCCCAAGCCTGCCGACAAAGCCACGGCGGCTGGCGGTGACCGGAGCCACCCAGATCGGTGAGTCCAATTTCCAGCATGATTCTTGTGTAATTTTGTAAAAATAGTAAATTTTATTAGAAAATTATAAATTTTGTTATTCTGAAATATTTTTGTATTTAGTTTGTATGAAAAATATTATTTTGATGAAAATATGTCTCATGATATAGGATCCTTAAGAAATCATGCAAAACCAAGCATATTTCGGTTTAGAAATAAATGACCTTAGGAGTGTAATTTCGAGCCCAAAATTTTTGTGTAGATTACTTAGATGATATAGAATAGTGCTATGAAGCCCATTTTCAAAAATTAATTTTCTAAATTTTTAGATAATTTTTAGGCCTTAAAATGAGGCATAAAATGGGTAATTTAGGGTTAATTAAGTAATTAAATTATTAATTACTGATTTAGTGAATAAGTACATTTTTTAGGATGTTGAAATATGACGGAGTATGATACTTGTAGCATTTAGGGTGTTAGATGTAATTATTAGGTTAATTATGTAGTAAATTAGTAATAGAAAAACATAGTAAATTATAATTGATGTTAGAGATGGTAATTAGGGTGATAAAAATATTAAAAGTGCATTATGTACATAAAAGGTAACAATATATAATATCTAATTTTTAGAAATATAATAAATAGAAAATATTACAATAAAAATTGATATTTTAAGAATAATAAAAATGTACAATAAATCTGATAGGAAACTTGAATTTATGGAATTATATGAAAAATGTAAAAATTTATCACATTAGGAGCGAATTCGGTACACTAATACTGATTTAAGTGTACCGAGTAAAATAAATACTGACTAAGGGTAATGATGGTATTTAGGATATCGAGAAGTAATGTGATTAATTTCACATTATGGGTTGAAACGAATTTCTAGGGTTGGAATATAAAACACTACTTAGAAATCGAACTAGAACCTAATTTAGAAATTAATGCGGAAACCAAACCCGAATTTAACCCCAACCTTAGAATAATTATAAAAAACTTAAGACCTAGATAATTAAGCATATTAAACCCTAAAAAAAACTAACAATAGGCGTTATAGGATAAAATGAACTTATAATAGTTATATGAAAAGCTGAAATCACGTTTGTGTTATAGGGATGATCGGCGATGGCCTGAGCAAATCGGACCTCAAGTGAGTGAGCAAAGAGTCGAGGTAAGTTGGGATTAATACGATGCTGTAGTTTAGAGGCTTAAGATTATACTTGGTTGTGCTTGTTAGATAGTTGAATGTGTGCATGTGCGCATGTGCTTGATTATGGGTGATGCTATGATTTTGTTTATTGTTCTGGCATATATTGTATGATTTGTACGCAATAATTGATCACCCTAAACTGGACTTAATCAAATATATGACTAGTAATCATAATCGGACATGCATGGCAACCCGTTAGGGGAACTTAGGACTCTCTGGTCAAATACCGACCCCTTTGAAAGGGATAGCGCAGGATTGCAAAATGGTCTCTTCTTCATCCTTAGTCGAACTAAATGACAGGAAAGGAGGTCGCAGCGAGGGTGAAGACAATGGTTCAAAGGTAAACACGGGACGAGTTAGGTCTCCATTACATAAGACTGGGTTTGGTCGTGAGCTGTTGCATTAACGACAACTCTTCAACCCGGATTAGAGCGGGTGCAATTTTTCTAATCTCACGACGGGCTAGATAACATCGTGAGATGGCATTTGCTTGCATATGATTGCACCTAATAAGTGATTGAAAACCTTGTTGTGTGTATTGATATGAGGCAAGCGCACCTATCAATTTTAATATAGTGGATGTAAATCCGAGTCGATCCCTTAGAGATTTTGAGTATTAATATTAACTTTAGCTTTATTATCTAACTGAAAAATTGTGTCGAGTTGAATGAATTAAAAATACTGAAATTAATAAACTAAACTAATTATGAGACTTAACTAAGCAAATTAGAAAGCAATAAACTACAAACGACTTCAAGTATGCAATAATGTATTTAGGAATTATTTCCCCTAGTATTTAACATGTATCCTTTTTAAAATATATCCAATTCAATTTCTATTATTCTTGACCGGAGGGATTCACAATTAAAGCTAATATCTTTCTCAAGCATATTAACCCTAATCCTAAATTATTTACCGGAATCTCTTCACTTAGTAATATAATTTAGAATTGCATTAGCGTGTAATGAATTCCCATGCAAACAATCAACTTTCTGGAAGAAATATGTATCTTATCTCTAAGTATACATGTAATTCTCTTCAATTATGCCTAGATCTAATTACACATGCAATTTCTCAATTAACATGCATAATATCATATATTGACACTCTAGAATTATCAATCCATAATTAACGACATAATTGAATCAAGAAAAGGTAGAAACTTTATTAAAATTATAATTCAATCCAAGGGTTACATGAAACCCTAGGTTCCATAATCCTAAATACTCTAATTCTAAGCTATCATAACGAATTTAAAAACGAGTTTAATCAATAATATAAAATAAAACATGGAAACCCCTTTTATTGATGAACAATCTCTCTAATCTTGAAGTTGATGTTGTTTCCCTCTTTCTTGATGTTGTTCCGCCTCTTTCTTGATGTTGTTCCGCCTCTTTCTTGATGTTGTTCCTTAAGTCTCTTTCTTAATGTTGTGTCTCTCCTTTTCTGTAATGTCTCTCCTCTTTTTTTGAAACCCTAATATGTTTTTTTATAGTGTATCAAAAAGATTTTGTTTTCGTCACCGGACATGGCCTGAGACATGACCGTGTCCCCAGGTCGTGTAACTTTCTGCACTTAGGCAAATTTTCTACACAACTTCAAAAATTCATAACTTCTTCGTTTGAACTCGGAATTGAGTGAAACTTGATTCCTTTTCTTCATTTTCGAGCCTAGAACGCGTTTAAACCCTGAAATCAACATTTTACTCAATTAAGTATCAATTTATTTAAAGAAAACAAAAAATGTGCGGAAAATACTATAAAATCACCTTATGAAATATGCTTAAAATTAGAGTTATCATGTATAGTATAGTTTTAAGTCCTCCATCCCAACTTACTGAACTGTGGTTGCTTACATCCCTATAGACGTCTTGCAGATGCTGGCTAAGAAGCGGCAAAAAACTACTCTGAAGCTCGCAACTGCTGGATCCTGGGGAGTGAGGAAAAACATTGAAGAATAAACATACATATTTTAAGATCTAAGTTTTTATTTTAGAATTATTTTTCATTTTCGAATGATGTAATAACTAGGAAATATACTATAGAGAAATATTGTAAACTTTAACTGCAATAACTGAATTATAACATATATATATATATAAAATTCCTCACTTTTATAAGTAAATGATTTATTTAAATTACAGATTGTTTACTTCAAAATGAGTTAATCATAAACGCCTTGTGTAGATTAGGTCTAAGATAGCGATTGTAAGGTCAACTTCTATCTTAAGATGGTTTACACTATGGGGCTGTTACGACTCTGCTGCTTTGGGGCGTGACAGCCTGATGATGTCTTGACATGTAGTAGCATGTAGAGTATAAAAAGAAAAGGAAAAAAACATTTTTAAGCTCTAGTGAATGCTGAACCCCCAATCCCAAACCAAATTCAAATGAAATGCTCAAGTGTTTTATTGTTAAGCCGTTAACTTGTACCTTGTTCATATTTGCAATCATATGAATAAGGTCAGCTTAGGTTATATTAAAATCCAAGCCCATGCCTAAACAACCCCTTCTCCACTTTTTTTTTTTTTTAAATTAAAAGATTTTATTCTATTAAACTAAAAATTCCTTAAATCCTCTATTTTTTTATTTTTTATTTTCCCGTGACTTTTCAATTTTCTATATATTTTTCTAAATTTTTTCAATTTTTGTACTTTTTCTAAATTTCTTATTTTTTTGTACTTTTTCTTATTTTTGTATTTTTCTAAAATTTCTTATTTTTTCTAAAATTTCTTAATTTTTGGGTTTTCTTTAATTTTTAATTTTTTGCATTTTTTCTAATTTAGAACCCTTTAAACTATTCTAAAATTTTTTAGAAAATAAAAAAGGAGGAAAAAATGGGGTGTCTACAATTGCCTCTATTTGTGGTGAAGTTTGAGTAAAACTTTGCTATAAAGACAAAAAAGATACTATTTTCATCATAACGGTGGTTTTTGTCCTAAGAAGCGCTATAGTTAGCTAGCTAGCTATCTTAGGCCTAATCCATTAGGGGTTGTGGTGAACAGTGAAAAGAGAAAGGAGACTCTCCAAGAGCCAAAAACAAGAAATGAAGCCTGGTCGTGCCCTTCTAGGCTCACTAAGTTAGGTGAAATGGGCGAAGCACTTCTTGAGCTAGCTAAGAGCCTAAAAGAATATGTTGAAAACTTAGTCGTGTCCCAATGAGCTGACTAACTGAGGCGGAAGCGCCTTTCGTAGACTAATAATCCCAAACTAGGATCAATTTGGAGAACTTGGTGTAGACACTTAATTTTTACTCCTCTATAGTCTTAATTTTTATTTTTACAAAAAAAGTCCTAATTCAAAAATAAAAATAAAAAAAAAATTAATAAAAGATAAAAATAATAAAAAAATTAGCAAATGATGAAAATAACAAAAAAATAAGAAAAGAATAAATTATTATAAAGAGTTTTGTAGATTTTTAGGAAATAATTTATATTAGGAACAAATAGTTTTAGTTTTAGCTTAGTTAAAAAATTTTATTTTTAGGAACCAAGTAGTTTAAGTACAACTTAATTGTACTGAATGTTAAGGCACAGGTCAATGGCCTAATAGATAAGTATTGGGTATTTGGATTTGATTTAATTTGATGTTTTAGGTTCGAGTCTTTACAGGCACTTATGTTTTTATTTTTCTATCTTTGCAAAGGCGAGATAAGAACGAGATTCATATCTAATTAAATTATTTGAATTTAGTTTGATCTTGTTAAATTAGATTTAAATTAATTTGGATCTAATTTAATTGTTACCGAATCAAATACAATAGATATAACTAGATATGATTTGAGTTGGACCTTAAAAAACACACATACACGTGCATATAAAAGAAGGGATACGACAAGGAAAAAAAAAGGAGATAATCCCTAGGATTAGATACTTGTCAAAAGAAGAAATCAATTTCAACTAATAGAATAACTTTTTTATTGTGCAAAACTACACATTCGCCTCAACCCAATTTCATCTTCAACCAATCTAACAACCAAATCTAACTGTTGTAAAACCAAAAATCGCAACCACAATCTAGCAACCCTACTGTAGATTTACATCAGCATTATGCCCTTCACAATAACAGCAATACCCTTACCTCGTGATTCACTCTACAGGCAATAACAAACACGACTGAACCCAGTTATCTCTTTGCTGTCCCTTTCCAAGCGTCCTCTCCTACATCTTCATTCAGGATAGAACAGCAAACTCGAAGACCGCCGTCTACTGATCGCATACACCAATTAGCTACGATCCATACTGCAAACGACTACAAAGCTCCAATCCATGTCTAGCTAAATACACCTACGGATCAGCTTACTGCAACACTTTAGCCGACTCCCATAGCAGCACCAATCAGCCTCAACTGAGCAGCGATCAGTGCATACTTCCGATCAGCCCCTGTCGCTTACTCTTAATTGACTCTAGCCCAAGCACGCCGACCACTCCACCATTCAAACACTTCACGGCTACACCCACGCCTACGTCTTGCGCTGTCTGTTGATCACACAACTCACAGTGATCAACCAACACTCCACCGCAACGGCTCTATACAACAGCAACGTCCATTGTCACTGCACATCACCGAAGCCAGCGCTTGATACAACGCGACTATAGTAGCTGCACGACTTGACTCCAATTAGCCACGCTAATCTTAGCAACATACGCACACGATCCATCCCCTTCCTCTAACTCCAGTCGACACTCATACATTTAAGACGAACCCCATCCTTGTGCGACTTCCTTCCCTCGACCTACGCTCGACGAACCAATACCATCCTCCTTTACCGAACAGTCCAAGTCAAGTTCGGTTTTGAGTTTTTTTTTTTTATTTATTTGTTTCTTTATTTATTTAGTTATCATTATTATTCTATTAGTTATTTAGTTAAGTTTATGACACGATAAGTAAATAGATATATGTATATGTATTTATATACTTAGGTATATTTTTAGCATTATGTCTTTAGGATTTATTTTGTAACTAAATAGAAAAATTTATTTTGTAACTAAATAAAAAAATAAAAACCTATTAAAAAAAGTAGGACTTTTAGAGAGTTTTTATAAAATAAAATAAAAGACTTAGTGAATTAGGACTCTTTAGTTTTCTTTTTTATAAACCAAATAAATTAAAACGTAAACTTGAGTAGTTTTTAAAATTAAAATTAATCAACACACTAAAATTTTTTTAAAGAACTACGATTGTTTGATTTCAGCTAGTGGGTACGTAGGCACCTTCGAGACGATGATAAAATATGTAAAATCTTAGGTTCTTTTCCTTTTATTTATTTATTTTTAATATTATAATTAGAAGAATAATCTTAATTTCAGTAAATAAATAGTGGTACCTGTTAGGTTAATAGGTTAGTCTCCAAATTAGGAACCCTCTGGTTTTTCATTAAAATTGAAATCAAAGACCGATAGTTAAATCGTAATCAATCAACCCAATTGATTATGATTTCTTTCCTTTTTTTTTAACTCCGGTCAGGTGGCGACTCCAAAATTTTTTCTAAATAAGAAATCAAAATTACTCAATTTCTTTAGTCGAGGATTAATATTAAATAGGTTAGGGTTTAGTATTAATCAAAAATAGGAAAATTAATTTTAAATGAAAGAAATCAAAAAATCAGGCTCGATACTTGGTCGTGCCTTTTTGGGCTCACTAACTTAGGTAAGAGCATCTTTCGAGAACTAAAAACCTTAAGTTGGGATCAATCTAAAAAACTTGATCATGCTTCTCTAGGATCACTAACCTAGGCGAAAACGTCTCTTAAAGATTAGTAACCTTAAACTAGGATCGATCTGAAGAATCTGGTCGTACCTCTTTAAGCTTACTAACTTAGGTGAAAGCGTCTCTCGGGGACTAGCAACCCTAAGCTACGATCGACTTGAAGAACCCAGCCATACCTCCCTAGGCTCACTAACTAAGGTAAGAGCATCTCTTAAGAACTAGCAACCCTAAGCTAGGATCGACTTGAAGAACTTAGTCATGCCTTTCTAGGCTTACTAACCAAGATAAGAGTGCCTTTTGGGGACTAGTAACCTTAAGCTAGGATCAATCTGAAGAACTTAGTCGTGCCTCTTTAAGCTCACTAACCTAGGCCGGAGCGTTTCTTAGGGACTAGTAACCCTAAGTTAGGATCGATCTGAAGAACCTTGTTGTGCCTCTCTAGGCTCACTAACCTAGGTTCACGTTTCTCAAGGACTCGGTCATGCCTCTCTAGGTTTACTAACCTGAGTGGGAGCGTCTCTTAGGAACTAGCAACCTTAAGCTAAGATTGATCTGAAAAACCTGGTTGTGTCTTTTTAGGCTTACTAACCTAAATGGGAGTATCTCTTGGGGACTAAGAACCTTAAGCTAGGATCGATTTAGAAAACCTGGTCGTACCTCTTTAAGCTCACTAATCTAGGTGAGAGCATCTCTCAGAGACTAGTAACCTTAAGTTGGGATTGATCTAAAGAACCTAATTGTGTCTTTTTAGGTTTACTAACCTAAGTAGAAGCGTCTTTCGGGGATTAGTAACACTAAGTCGAGATCCATCTAAAGAACTCGGTTGTGCCTCTTTAGGCTCACTAACTTAGCTAGGAGCGTCTCTCAAGGATTAACAACCCTAAGCTGGGATCGATCTAAAGAACCTGGTCATGCCTCTCTAGGCTCACTAACTTAGGTGAGAGTGTCTCTCGAGGACTAACAACCCTAACCTTTACTTCTTCTACATTCTTTTCCTCATTAATAACTTCTTGTAGAGTTTCTTTCTCGTAGGTTTCACTATCAACCATTTTCTGAGTAGGCGCTTCAACAATATGTTATGTAGAATCTATTACTAGAAATTCATCTAATGACTTTGAAATTTCCTCACAAACTTCTTCTCCTTTTCCTTCCTTTCTACTAAACACGCACCTTCTCTAATCCTTTTATAGTTGTTTTTGGTGACAAGGAATGCTACATAACATGTTTGTTTGTAATTAAACAATATGTATTGTTAAAACGATTGTACCATGCATTATATGATTACCATGGCTCTCTTAAACACATGTTAAAATCACCAATGTCGGCAACATTATGGAGGACTTCACTTTAAAAACCATTAATAGAAAAGACTATCTTTGATTGTTTTATCACCTAAATTTCTTCATTATTAGAAAAAAACTCAAAAGGATACAAGTGATAAAAAAACATTAGCCCAATCTACCAACAACAACTTTAAAGACTAAATTGATAGGACATTCATTGATCTTAAACAATAGAAGATCTTGTTCAAAATTAACCATGAAAGTATAATTTCTTAGTAGAAATATTAAAGAACAAATCCTCCTTGCATACCAAGCAAATTTAATAAGAATTTAATTAATAAGGATTGAAAAGCCACAATATAACCACCAATGCACAGTTCACAATTTCAATATCCTTTGCATCAAGAATTTCAATCGAGAGTTTGATGATTTGAATAGTTACCAATAAGAAACCTACAAGCCAAATAGTCTAATACTAAGATGATACCTAAATCCCGAAAAGACTTTAGACAAACCCGAATGCACTATCACCAAAAAGTAACGGAAAGATAGATATTATCTATTAATTTTTTTCAATAAAACATTGTCTAAGTTGCACCTATATAGACAAGCAAGTTCCCCATATATTCATTTTCATAATATTTCCTACATGGCATGCTATGATGAGTGCTGGGGGTAAGTGGGTCTTATAGGATGGGTCAAGTCGTACCCCATAAGATGCATGTTCTCAAATTTTGGGATTAAATCCTACCTAGTGCTTCTATAGAATCACCTTGAAACTTATACAATATGAAACTTAGAAGGCACATGGTACCTTATGAAACTCATAAATTTTATTCTTTTTTTTTTATAAATTTTTAGTTTATGTGATACTACAAGTTCTTCACACGCAAAATTATGGAATCTAAACAAAATTTGTGAAATTAAAAATGATAATTTTCCTTATCTTGTTTACTTTAAGTTTATGTGATATTATTACTTAGCAAATTGGAAAATACAAGGAAAAGGAATGGATAAGTAAATTTAGAGAGGAAAATAACGATAAAGAATGAGAGAGGCGATATTAGATTTAGTCATTTAGGTTCATTAACTTTGGGCTTAAACTCCCCTTTTTCTTTTCACTAAAATATCTATTGGTTGAAAAATATAATATGATCATTTATTATTCATTTATGGATATAATTGAGCAATTTTTTAGGGTAGAACAAAGTACTTAGAACACATACCCTTTATACCTTGAAGTATAGGTTCTATGGTAGGTGTATACTTAGTAGACCCTATAGTTATACTTACCTTGTGAGAGTAGATTTTGAAAAATTTATACTTAAAACTTTTCCTGTCACCCTTAATACCTACCCAAAGGCTACTTGATCAACTAGGTTACAAGTCATTATCTCTGTACAATAAGATCACCTGCTTCCCCCCATCGAATACTTAATTACAAGTAATAATATACAAAGTTTTACAATATTACTTGCCATGTTAGCAAAACTCCTAAGAATGGTCATAAAACTTCTCACATGTCAATTTTTTTTTCAACCTTCATGTAACTATGGTATAGTAAGCTTTGGTGCCCAATGGAGGCTTGGTAACTATGAGAGAGTGATGGGTTTCAACTTGCTTCCATCATTAGACAGTGTCAATTTCTAATGATCATATGGTTGATGTCAATCATAGGTAAGAGCATCTGATTACTGTAATAATGTCAACAAATTGTTGTTTAGCTATGCAATGAAAATTTCCATTTTGCTTTGCTTTAGCTTCTAACTTCATATGAAGTTTGTAGATGAATGAATTGGAAGATAGCTAGAGTTGCATAGGTTCAAGGAGTATTTCATGACTTTGAAGAGAGTTTAAAGGAAAGTAAAACCTAGAGATCTAGGAAATATTTGATAACTCAATTCATATGGTGGTTAGTATGAAGTAAGGGGGTTCACAATATTGAGGTTCATGATTAGGCATGTATTTAGAATAAATGGATGATGTCATATGAGTACAAGATGATGGAAGCTTGTGGGTGAGTGAAATGCACTAGGATACCTAAACATGAGCTAAGATTGAAATATTAAATCTTAAAATAGGTTGAGTCATGCAAATACAAGCTAAAATAAAGATTTATTAATTATGTTTGAAATATACATGAGATTCAAGGCTAAAGTAATAGGTAAGATGTAATAAAATGAAAAGTTAGAATATAAAAAATAGAGATAAATAGTCAACTATTGAGATGACCCATAATTTATCTAAAATAGAGGTGGAATAATTGACTATTGAGGGAGATAGTCGACTATTGAGATGATCCATAATTTACCTAAAATGGAAGTAGATAGTCAACTATTGAAAGAGATAGTCAACTATTGAAATGATCGATAATTTACTATGTAAAGGTTATAGTTAATTTATAATTGTGTCATGACTTGTGATAGTTTTATTTGTCTTTTCTTTGTTCCTAAGAAACTTCCTCTATCAAGTATTAGGGGCTTGGGTTTCTTATAGCTCTACTTTTACAATGTTATGTGTTTTATTGAGTTTAGGTGACAAACATAAATTATAGGTGACTAGATTGGTTCTTTATCTGCTGCTATACTAGTTAACTAAAGGATTTTTGTTTGCAGTAACATCACTATTTTCTTATCGAATTGTTTAATATTTTTCCATATTATGTTTTTATTTACCAAATTCTGTCTCTTGCCTATTTATTTATTTCTTATTGTTTATTTGTTAAGTGGTCTAACAATAAATTTGAATTGAAAAATTTAGAATTTGATGTAAGAGTAGCATTTAAGATTTCTTGATAAATGATAATATATCAATCTACCGCCAATTCTTATTGACTTTGTCCCTAATATACAATACTATCATCGGCTTAGTTTTAAGTTGACAAGTTTTGGGAATATGCAACACACATTTTGTTGATAGTTGATTGGTTGGGTATCACTAATTTGCTATATATATACGAGTGTCTGTTAGTTATGGTAGAGTGGACTGCACTTTTTTATTCCATATTAGATATCATAGAGTTATAGTCAAAACCTTTGTTCCAATCGGAGAAGGCCATGTGATATTTTTACAAACGAATGTTCATGTATGGAATTTACATTGTAAAAGCATTTTTTGATGTGACTTTTAAGGAAGATGGTGGTGTTGATAAAAAAAAAAAAGGATTTAACAATAGTGCATATTATTATGAGAATGCGTAAGTGATGTATAACTACCAATCATATTTGGAGTTAGTAATTATACATCATGCGTGTATACAACTGACTTGTATTATCTAATGAATCCTTTTTCTCAGCGTGGAGTCATATAGGAATAATATTGTTGCAAAGAAGTAGTCATAATTTATTATAGTGTATAAATATCTCTATGGTTGCTCAAATCCATAAGAAAGGAGATGAAGTAAGCTTTGCATTAATGTGTTTGCATGGTATTGTTGCATTAGTTATATGTTATGAATAACAAGTCAATGATACATGAAACCAAAAAGGATCTGCAAGTGGCCTAGTAGATTTAAGGATTACATATGATGGGCTTAAGTACAAAGGTTATAAAGGAGTGGCCTAACAAATTTAAGGATTACATATGATGGGCTTAAATATGAAGGTTATGAAGGAGTCGCATATTACTAAGGAATAACATAAAGAAGTTGTAGTATATAGTAAGTACACTATTTATACAAGACCTTACAATAGCGAATAATATTACAATAGAAATTGCAAAGGAATACTGGAGTTGCTATTGTATAGTTAGGGTAATAACAAAAACTATAACTGTATAACAATAGATATAAATAAGAGCATGATACAAAGAATAGATCAGCTATCTATTACCAATAAGCGTAAGCTTTAGGACTTACTAGAACTTGAATCCAGTCATCTTATTCCTTATATCATTTTCGAAGAGCTCCTTACAAAACAATAATACATGAAATTAGTATTAGCATATAGATCTTGTAGCAAAGATTATAGATTTGTAAGATTTACTTAGTTTTGCTATATAAAATTTTAGAATAAAAAAAACCTTAGTTTTTTTTGAGACAACAAGAATATTCAAGAAGGAGAGAGACAACATACCTGTATGAGTACAGAAGAGAGAGAGAGTACATCGGGGATACAACTTCTCACACTTAAATGGTTATTTATATTTTTCTAATTTCCTATAAGGATTATGTTGTCCCAAAATGAGTGGCCCAAAGAGTTTTCTTTGTAAATTGAATGAGGTAGTGATGAGATCCAACGTGACAATTGTCTCATAGGACGAAATCTTATATAATAGCCTACACCATAGAAAGAAGACTAGGTAAGGAACAAATGGACCTACAGAATAATTTAGGATTATCCCTTGAAATTATCGTTATGTGTTGTTCATATGTGTAGGTTTAAAAATTGGGAGTATTACAATAGAGGGGGTGAACATTTCGGGTTTAGTTCAAATAGGAGATTAACGTTTTTAAAAAGTTTAAATAAGGGATAAATATTTTATAAAGTGGTTAAAAAAAGGGATAAACGTTTTGAAAAGTTCAAATAAGGAATCAACGTTTCATAAGGTGGTGCTATTATAAATCCCTCATTTGAATCATTTTGTGAAATGTTGATTCTTTATTTAAACTTTTCAAAATGTTTATCCCTTATTTTAACTACTTTATGAAATGTTTATCTTTTATTTGAACTTTTTAAAATGTTGATTCTCTATTTGAACTAACTCCCAAACATTCATCCCCTTCATTGTAATTTTCCTTTTAAAAATTAGATATAAATAACTATAGTGAATTTATTCTTTTTATGAATGATGGCTTATTGCTTCATGATAAACCTTGAGTATATATATTGAGATAAGTAGTTAAGTATGAAATGATTGCTTCTCGGTAATGGTGATTGGTATAAGATATTAGGATCTATTTGTTATGTTCTTAGAATCATTGGATTTGTGTTCTATGTTCTTGAAATCTTTTAATTCATAATTTTAGGATCTACTTTATGAAAATGAAAATTTAATACAGAATTGGTAAAATGAAAGTTAGTGATGGAAATTGATTTTTAATTAGTTAATAATAAAAATTGTGTTTTAACTAAAAAATAATGATGTCATGATTTTTCACAAATACGTTGATAAGAGTGATTGTTGCTTGATGAAATAGATGTTGCATTAGTTAATAAATCTATTTAGACATAAGTGTTGTGTGACATACGTTTATGCGTATATATCAAATTCCTCTAGGTTTTATTATTCATCATGCCGAAACTTTTTATTTCAAGCTTTAAAGGCATTATAGATAGAGATTATTGATATCATATGGATCGGTGGCTCAAACTATAGGAGTTGGATGTGTTTTAAAGCTAATTACACTATAGTTATGACTTAGTTAATATTTGAACAATGAAGGCTATAGTTATTAATGTTTAAAAGCCCTAGAAAATAAGTTGAACATAGATGACACTAAGTAAATATAACTAATCATCCCTCTTATAAACAAGAAGCTAAATCTCTCATTCTTTTACATAGACTTGAAAACAAACCTTAGCTTCTTTCGTTCTTTTCCTCTCCTTATACACTAAAACCTTAGCCCTTTCTCATCCCCTAAGCAACTTTTTCTTTTTCTAAGATAGTGCATAAGAACTTGCCTTTGAAGGTAATATTATGTCTATCATTAATTAAATTTCCTTCTTTTTACTTATCGATTATGGAAATAACTTAGCTTAATTTCTTTTCATCAAAAGGGAACGGTATCTCACTAGGTATACAAAAAGGGAGCAATGACATTTTACGGAAAAAGGTTTATAATCTTTAGGTTTCTTTAAGAGATAAACTTTTAACACCTATTTAATATAGACTAAAGGTTGAGACTAAAATCAAGATATTGAAAACAAGCCTTATGATTAATCCAAGGATTTTTTTATTTCATCTTGTGCTAAAGTAAGCATTTTTCATTGTCTCTTGTTAAGTTAATAAAAACCTTAAACTTTTATGCTTAAATTATGATTGGAGGATTAAAATTTGGTGAGTTCTCTTCATAAATTTTGATGATAACAAAAAGTGATTATGTTAATAAATGTTAACAAGTGTGTTGGTATACTAAGAAAGTTTAGAAGGTTTATCAAATAGTTTCTATCTATCTTAAATAATGTTTTAGAGACTTAGTTAGAATGTTCAAGATGCTATATAAGTAATACATTCAAAATGATTTTAGAAGGATATTTTGATACTTCTAATTAAGGAATAATAAGTAGATTCAAAGAGTTGATTAGAGACTATATCAGAAGGTTTAACTGGAAGAAGTTAGAAAAAAATTCCATAAAGTTAATATTGTTGTTCAAGACTTAGCTCCATTTTATTAGGTGTATTTAGGTAATACACTTAGTTCTGTTCCATGTAAGGTAGTATAATGATACATGGGGATTATTATTTTCTAAGGAGGATTTCAATTAAATTTTATTTAAGTTTGAACATGTTGCTACAATTTATTTAAGAAGATACATATCTTTTTGCTAAAAATTAGAAAAGTTGTGATTCGAAAGGAGAAGTATCTTGAAGGCTAAAGTTAATCTGAAGAGGTTGTAGATAAGGTTGATTTAGTTCAAAAGTTTATGTTGAAAGGTCAATTTAATCCAGAAATTCAAAGGATATCATAGTTGAAATTCAAATTTGAAGAAAAGTGTAGAAATTCTTTAGCGAAGATTTTATCTAAAGTTAAGTTGATAAGGTTTATCTAATAGTAGAGACAAATATTACTTAACTTAACTCCTAAAGATCAGGATTAGTTAAGACTTTTAATTCGACATCTAATATATTCTCAAAATTTCAAGGCTCAATTAGAACATTGGATAAATTATTCAAAGTTGAAGGATAAGGTTTACTTCAAAAAAATCAAGCACTAGCCTATGAAGAATTTCAGTATAAAAGTTCATTTGATTTAATTTTATAGGTACTTTGAGCAATAGAAAAAGATTACTGTTATTGTCTTAGACTTTATTATTTGCTGTTTGATAGTTATTTAGAGGCTTCTTCAGAGATTTCTTCAGAGATTTCTTTAAAGAGATCATAGAAGCTTAATATTCATAATGTTATTATTCTGTGTTTGTGCCAAATTACTTAAGAATCTTATTGTATTTCTCATTTTGTATTGTAAACATCAACTAGCGATTGAGTATTAGGTTTGTAAGAGAAGTTAGACTTGTCTCCCCCCCCACCTCTCTCTCTCTCTATATATATATATGTAATTAGCCTAAATTGCAGAAAGACTAGATAAGTAGAGCAGAGAGTTGTAAAAGCTAAGCATAGCAAAATTTGTATCTTCTCTTTGTTTATTTTTGGAATAGTGGATTAAGTGGAATGGCACCGACGAGGAAATTCAATAGGAACATAACTGTTACTTTTTGAACATGTAGAGTTACAATAGTTTTGCCATGTAAATTATTTTAAGATAGTAGCTAACTTTATAGTTGCTACTATGGACCTAGTCTATACTATGCGTACTCGAATTTACTACTTGGAAGCATTCAATTTGTTATCTGTTGATATAAACCTATTGAATAACTTTTGGAAATAACTGATAAAGTAAACTTATGGTTTGACTTTTTAGAAAAGTAGTTGTAAAACTCATAGGTATAAATGCTTATAAGAACTAGAAGTTCAAAAACTAGCAAGTCACTTAAGGAGACTTCAGTAGTTTTCCTCAACAGTTAGAGATAGTCATCAATAAGAATACAAATCTCGCTAATTCATTTCCATCCTCAGTCCTTGACCGTGGTTGTTAAATTCTTAATTTAAGGTGTTGAACTTATGAATCCATTCTGGACTTGTAAAGTGCACTATAAGAGAATGAGACATAACTTACTTAGTAAGTAGGATGGGGACAAGGTTATGTATTTAACACAAACTAATCAGGGTTATTAAGCAGTTTTAGTTAGATGTAATGCGCGTTGAAGTAAATGTCATCACATGATATTGTTCGATCCATCATGAGATTAGAGAAATTACACTCACTTTAATCTAAGTTTAAAAATTTGATGTTCCATGCATGAATCAAAGCTAAATTGAGGTTTGTGCAATGGAGAACACTCTTCGCCTGAGATAACTTTTGAATTAAGGCCTTTAGCCTTACTATGACATCTTTTCCTATTACTTAGTTCGAGTAAGGGTAAGGAAAAAACTATTTCAATTATCTTAATCGAAGAGGTTTGTATTTGGCTCAAGAATTCTACTTGTTACTCTTAATGGGTTATGATGCATGTTAGGTTTGATGACTATGCTGGGTTTAAGTTAAATCATTTATGAGATAGTTAAGCAATTTCAAACTAATCAATGAAATAGTAAGCATAAAACAACAATACATGGAGTTCGGTAATCTATAGTAGCAAAACAACATTCAAGTATATAGCCGCATATTTACAGCCAACTAACTAACAACCACAAACGAATACATACAAAAGCCTCCAAGTATTCTGAAATGATATTTTAAAGTGTAGTGAAGCACTAATTTTACTTACTTAGTATCGTTAATACTTGGGCAGTTCTAAGATTGCATCTCCATTGGATCCACTCCTATATATCACAATGAAGCTTTAGGATTCACAAGGCTCATGAAACATTATTCTAATCAACTTACTTCAACTTACAATTATGGTATCTATAATCAATTGCTATACCATTGGGTATATAAGCCATGTATATTAGAATTTATGGAATTCCCTCATCACCGAATGTTAACATTATAGTTACATACTAAAGTTTGTGATATACATAAATATATATAGATATATATGTATTTGTATAATATTATAACTCATAAGAAAACTATATATATATATGTATGTATGTATATATAAACCCGGTCTAAAGTATATACACTTATATGACATATATACATACATATATTGGTACATGGTTCAAATGTTCAATATAATATTAGACTATTAGTATAAGAGCCTGTTGTATATGTATTTGTTACATAATTGGCATTTTATATAGTTATAATATTTGTACATAGAGTAAAGTCTATATAACGGAAACACATATATTTACGTGCTCAACTGGTTCGCATATTTAAACGTGTCAATATATTTATATTGTACCTCAAGTATATAATATGAAGAACTGTATCTTACATAAATCTTACTATAATTATCCAAATATTACACAAGATATATCTACAGATTTGTAATGAACTATAATTTTCGTTCATAAGATTATGTCTAAGTTTCAAAACAATTATTGTACGACAATATCTTTATATCTTATTGTTTTTATCATACAGCTATCCAAGATTTGCTTCATGAGTATCGCTACATTTGTAAGAACAAGATAATACTAACCTTGATTTCAATTTCGAATTAAATAAAAGGATCGTTCTATCCCCATACATGCATTTAGTCCTAATAGAAAACATAGAGCATTTATGTATTGGAGCAAATGACGGTTGAATCAAAAGTCCATTATTATAAATTGCAGTTTTGTCTATTCAATGTTCACATGTTATGGTAATTATATTTTAGTCAATATTGTTACATATTAAATGCCTACTAATATATATATATATATATATATATGTGTGTGTGTGTGTGGGTGTAAGATTTCATGGAATGAGCAAAATATCAAGTATCGAGAATAGAAATAACAAAAGTTTAATATCTTTCATAGGAAAGCCAAACCGTAAAATTATGGGGGCAGCACTCATAGAACTACTTTGATTTGATGTAAAATAATGGGATTACTAATATTTCCTTCCTAGTTATACCAGGAGACAAAAAAAAAAAAATGTTAATAATAATTGCAACTTAGTAAAAATAAGATTACCTAGGATTATTGGGTACCAGAACTCCACAAATTTCTCTCTTTATATTTCTGGCTTCTCCTTTTATTTTACACCCTCTCTCTCTCTCTCTCTCTCTCTCTTATAATTTGCTCTGAGATGATGAAAGTGAGGATCAGACGGCCATATAGATATTTATAGGGAGCTCTTTTGCCGCCTAGCGTTACGGCGGTTTGCAATTTCTCTGGTACATCTATTTTCTTAATATTATTTAGGAACTCCAGAAATATTTCTCCACATTAAAATGGCTGCTGTCGGTCCAATTCTGTGATACAGCTTTGATGATCAAGTTTACCTTATAGTTGGCGCAAGTGTCCAGCTTATAATATTATCCTAGTCAAAGTCATGGTGAAGGGTCAAAAGCTAGATGCATTTGTACTTGAGATTAAACTATGTTCAATCTTTATACGTTCTCATGCAACAATAAAGTAGTCCGGTTTTATATTCAATTACAAATTTTAGCATTTGAAGGGTATATTTTACGTGTTTAATAATTATATTGACATTTTATAAAAAAACAAATCTATGTGTTACACCTATAAATTGCCACGAGTCCTTTTTAATTTCATAGATTTTAAATATTATCGTTGTTGTAACGAATTTAGGCTTTTGTCCTATCATATCAATTATGACAATAATTAGATTTATTAAAATTCCATGCATTTTAAAGAGTTTATTTTACTGATTACTGCATGTTTGTAATTTAAATTTGTTTCTATACTCTTTAAGAATCGTTTTACTCAAAACTACTATTATGGAACTATGTGGTTTATCAGTACTAAATTTGAGTTTTCGATGATTTATGCAACATACCAATAATTTTATATCTAAATCAAATAAACCTTTTGTAAACTTTATTTTAAGACATGAATCTTATTGGACCATTTCGTCTAACTTTCATGGTCTCGTAGTAAAGCTCGAAATAAAACAAAGCATGTTTTCCAAGAGCGCTCAAGTTAATTGCTTGCGGTTGCCGAGCATTACATCCTTAAACATGTCACATCCCTCACAAACTCCATCCATTATACTTACATTATACTTATATATAATTTGTTGCTTATTTGTTGATTAATGAGTTAATTTTGGTATATTAGCTTACACATATACATATTAAATATATCCAATCTGTATACATATTTCTAAATATCTTATTAATTTTATTTTCCAAGTAAGCTATTTTTAAAGCTCGTTAATTATCGAAATTTAAGCTGTATGTTTTTTATAAGTAAAGAATAATATGATTATTATATATTTTTTCGTTTTATTATCTTTATTCATTTCATTTCATTTTTATTCTCCAAAATACAAGTTCATAGGGTTATTTTGACTACTTTTTATAGCTTTATTATAAATTTGAGCTTAATTAGATGACTTTTACGATTATCCTAAATCGTATGTGCTAAACTCAAATTACCATGATGTGAGCTTACGTTTGTGCTTAAATAAATAACTCCCGTGATCATGCTAGATTTTTTAATTGCTAATTTTGTGGGTTCACAATAACTACTAGATGAATATAAAACTAGGGGTTCGGAGTGCTCAAGGTAGAAAACTTAGGAAAATGAGCCGGAAAAGACATCACATGGTCGACATAAGATTTGCCTAGTTAACCGAGCTGTTAGAAGCGCACCTAAGGATTGCCTCGATGATTGGCTCATGAGGTTGGTTATGGCCTCTTTACCTCGTTGACGTCCCAGTCAATCATCCTCACCTAGTTGACCATCTTATTGACCACGTGACTCAATTGACTTCCGCTATACTAAGTGGATCGGATAAGTTACGTATGAATATAAATTAAATGTAATTGAAATCTAAATATCAAATAAGTGGAGAAGAAACCAAAAGACGTAAGATTTATGATCCTCGATGTATGAGATATTTGATTTATGGCATGCTACATGGTTTAGGATTTCACTTCAGTCGACATCAAGGATTTAAGCAATGTCGAAGTACATGGGTTGTTGCTTGTGTGTTGTTTGTGTGTGTGTAGGATTAGATTTTTACTACATAAATTATCGGTTACATAATGTGTTTATCTTGAGATGCTGTTATGCCACGACGGATGTGTTTGGTTATGAGATCAAGAATCTCTTGGTTCAACGTTATGCATGAGTTTGGAAATCTTTAGATTAAATGCTATACGTGAGGTCTTGAAATCTCCAGAGTCGACGTACTTGAATTGGAATTTTTGAGTTCGACGTTAGGTGTTCTTGGGAACTGTACATTCAATCAAACGAGTTATGTGTAACAATTCTCATTGAGATGGGGGAGGTTTGTGGCCCGCAATATGTGCTTATCTGGTTCAATAGTCCAATATTTAGATAGGCTAGTAGCCTGTGGCTAGCAAATTTAAATTGTACTAATATGTGTAATTGTTTATCTATGACATAAAATGTTAGGCTATTATAATATAGTAATATAAATATGAGTATTTTAACAAGATAAATTAGGTTGGAATCCCTTTTATTAAATTGTAATATATAACATGTAGTTGAAAAAAAAAAAGAAAAATCAATGGAATAAAACAAATTCGTTAATTCTTCCCCCTCTATCTTGATTGTCACTATTTTCTAGATGTTAGTAAACTACATTTTTTTTTTAATTCATAAGTCTTACAAGAGGACATAATTTTTCTGGAAAAACATTTTTTATTGCTTGTAAATGCGTCACAAACTGGTATTCAGTTTTTTTTTTTTTTTTTTTTTTGCTAATTGCTTTATTTGTTATTTTTGTAAGCTGCAAAATATTATTGCTAATGCTATTATGCACATTCAATACATATTTATCTGTATACCATTTTGTTCATTGTATAAACTAAAATTATTTACTCTCTTCCCTCTCTCTTGATTGTCTGATTGCTATATATCTTCTAGCTGTTGGTATTATAAATTTTTTTGTTCATCTTAAAACTTCACCAAGCTATAGAATTTAGAAGTCACTTTTTTTTTTTTTTGGGTGATATCTTGTAGTTGCTTGACAAATTAATATTTGTTGTTTAGAATGGATTAGACAATTTTCTTTCTGATTCGGAATGGGATTAGAATATCATCCTAATGAAAGATATAACCTTCGAAGTGCTTCTTGCCTTAATCAATTATAGCCAGGCTCGCAAGTGTCGTCGAATTTGCTCAACTTCATCATTAACTTCTCGAATCGCTACCAGTAACATAATTTTGGAAAATGCTCCTAGGAATCTAGATAATCGATAGCCGTAAACAAGAAACCTTGATTTGATAAGTCCTTTGCAAGTCCCTTAAGTCAACGTTCTCTAACTCGGGACTTCCAGAACTCTCTCATCACTCATATCGTGCCTTCTCACATTTATTTATAGCTTTGTGTTCAAAGCAATTGTTAGCATTAACTTCATCTATATTCGATCAACCTCGTCCTTCTTTTTTTTTTTTATTGGTGGTTGTTCACTTATATTTTGGTAAAATGAACAGAGTTTCACAGAGATATCAACAAGACCGAGTTCTCTTTCTCTAAAAGGCTAGTATATATTAACAAACTCTTTTTGTTTCTTTCCCTTTAAGATTATGATTCCTATTTTATAAAAATTTCGATATTAAAATAGATGTATATGGAATTCCCACCAAGAGCTATTTAGTGGGAATGAGGTTACAACACATCTGATTTACATTTGCTATCTAAGTCTTAAGCTCTTTCCAAAGTATACTTAAGTTTTAAAGCTTCATAAGTTTTTATTATTTTTTCTACCTCATTATCATGATAGCTGAAACAAACAAATTAAAAAAAAAAAAGGAAAAGAAAAGAATAGAAAAACGTCAAGGGAATTCCGAAACCTTAATACGTCTTAGTTTTAATTTCTTAAATCCCTTTACGGTAGACAGCGCGAATCCTGAACCTTTTAAAACGTGTAATATTAGATTGACAGTTAATTTTTCTATCCAACCTACTGGAATGACAAATTTTCATTATTGATGATCAAGTCAACGTAAAATATCACCCCATCCCTCCTCTTCCACTACTTAATGGTTGCGGAGCGATTTAAAAATGTTAAAAGATTCTCTAAGTTTCAAGCTATTAGTAAAATTAGAATAAAATTACTGGTAGCGTATTTTTCAAAAATAGAATACTAAAGTCCTAAACCTTTTGAAAATGAATGATATGAGCCCGTTAGTTGAAACCTACTTAAATAGAATTTTTTTAAATTACTTTTTGTTGAGATCATGTCCCATAGCCTCTCCACCACAACTTAAACGTTGGGAAGCAATTTAAAAATTGCCAAGCATATTGCATTTGCGACGGTATTTTAACATTTTATATGATTCTTTTTCTTTTTTAATTCAAAAAAAGGGTCCGGAAGGTTAAGCTATTACTACATTTTCTTTTTACAAAAAGATACAAGTAACTTACTTACCAAAATGGAATAACCCTACGTTGCAAACCCTTTTAGGATGATTATTTTTTTTTTTTTCGTTCTGCTTGCTTACACTTTGTTTGGATTGAGGGAAGAAATGGATAAGAATATAAATGGGATTGGTATGGATAGGTTATTGGAATTTATAATCTGTCACACTATATTAACATGGTTCTTAAACCCTTAGCGTTTTTAAACTTATATCTAGAACTTGTCCCGCTATCCTAATAATATACTTGCTAAACCCATATATATATATTTTTTTTTGCCAAATGACTTTTTTTCTTCATTAATAATTATGTGAGAAATTGATTCACATTATTTACATATGGCATTAGTAGAGTATTTAGTAGTATTGTTATGCAATAAGTTTAATGATCTATGTATATTCTATTTTAACTTTTCTATATGTTTTGATTTTAAGTATATGATCAATATCTACATTAAATTGATTTTTTTATTTTTCTCTATTATATAATAAATACACAACTACGTTCTCTTAACTGATTAAAAAAAAAATCCCACATAGATATAGATATTCATAAATAATAATAAAAAATAGTAAATGTAACCAAAGTTGTTATCATTCTTCTTTTTATCTATTTATTATTTTAAGTATTAGAAATTTTAGTTAACATTATATTACTAATCTATTGTTTTTTATCGAGTTACGGATTTTTCATTGGGTGTTTTTCAAAATTTTGTAACTTATCCCAAAACCTTATTGGATAGTACCTCATAAGGTTTTTAGTGGGTAGGGTGGTTCGAGTAGCCTATAATGACTTGCTTAATTACATTTTTAGGAATAAGGAGGAAAGAGAAGTTTAGAAAATCAAAGCATTTTTCATTGTTCGATAAAGGAAGGAAATGAAAAAAGAATGGATTTGAGAGAAAATTATTTCCTTGCCCACCAAAAACCATCCCCTCTAAATTAGAGAGAATGGGAGGAAATCATTTTGAAATTACGTTACTTCTTTTACAATAAAGGTATATTTTTAAGTTAGTAGCATTTTTTTTGTTTATTTTGATAAAATAAATAATATTATTACTAAATTTGCCTACACTTTCATTCCTTCATTAACCAAACTAGGAAATTTAAACATTTTTTATTTACTTTCTTTTCTCTCTAATTTTTTCCCTCCATTTTTAGTCCTTTTTAATTCTTTCTTCTTTCGAAATATAACGTTAACATGATAACCTTGTATTATTTTTGGGTCATATCATGGCTTTTTTCCTCGGTGTGACACATCATCTGTCCCTCCGCCACTACTGAATGATTGAGAGGCGCCAAGGATTCTGCGTTTACAGCATATTTTTACGCGGTAAATTTTAAAAATTGTGTCCTCCAGATTCAAGCTGTTACTACATTGTTAAAAGTCGAATATGACAACCGCAACTATTATCAATAAATTAAAGCTGATTTTCATTCTCTATTGTTCGAATTTGTTTTAGTGAGAAAAGAAAGTTGCAAATATAGCAAATGGAAAGAGACTCACAAAGCCATCATAAGAACGACTTTCTGTCTCTAAAGTATTTTATCTCTCCTCTTTCCAAAACAAAGCTCGAGAAAAAACCTAAGGGTTGACCACTAACTCGCTTGTCCTCATTTCATTCCATTCATTTCATCTTTTCAAGATGGTCCAAGTTGAGAAGGAAAAAAAGAATGAACTGAAATGATGGAATAAAAATAGTGAAAGAAAAGTGACGAGATTTGGTGGCACCCCCTACGTTTTTAAAAAGGAATATATATATATATATATTCTTTTGTTTTTTTTTTTTTTTTTTTTTGGAGAGGAAGGAAGAATCCAGAACTTTTCGGGGGAGATTCATTTTCACGATGGCTTTGTGAGTCTCTTTCCATTTGCTATATTTATGTCGGAGCTATCTGGACAAAATTGAACAATAGAGATAGTTTATCAATAATAGTTGTAATTTCATTCCACTGTAGCTACTCTTGTCTTTAATAAGTAACGTACTAATTATTTTTCTTTCTAGATAGGCGCCCCTTTATTAATTTTCCACATTAATAACCACCGGAAGTGTGATATCCTTAACATGTTTAAATTACCTCCAACAACTAAGTAGTGCCAGAGGATAGATGTTATAGTTATAGTCGAGAGGAAAGATTTTATTTCATGCTTATTTTACCAAAGAAATATAAACAACTGTTGTAAATGTTGTCTGCTCAGCATTTCGCATCAAAATTGGGCCATAGGAGTAGATGTTTGAGACCATCTGGGTGGTCGTGAAAAACATAACTGTCAAATGGAGGACTTGAACTTTACTTTAATCGTAGACTAGGTGCTAATAGGCTCATTAATGTAAACGATCGATTCATAATAAAGTTTTCTTAAGTGATTAGCTTTTGCTTCCCATCTTCCAATTTTGGTCTGGATTTTATTTATAGGGTGAAAAGTAAAGTCAAAAAAGGAAGTGAATAACACCTCATAAGAAGCAGCAATTTTTAGTTCATAACTATTTATAACAGAAGAAATGCTTTATTATAATAATGAATGATGAGTAACTAACAACATTTTTTTCTTAGACATTAATAAAAGTTCTTTAAAAAACACGACTAATATTATGATAAATATTAAAAAGAAATTTCCAGGTAGTTATAAACTCATCATCTTCAATCCCTTCTCGGATTGAATTGATATTCATTAATTATCCGACTTGAAAATGCCTTCTTTACCTTCAGTGCCTGCATCGTTGAGCTGGTGGAGCTTGGTGGTGGGTGAAACTTCACATGGAGGCATATTTGGAGGTGGATCTCTCAAACTAGTCTCCGGAGTACCACCATTTTTTACTATGAAGACAAAGTTCATTCCCCAAGAAAGATGTCTATCCAAATGACAGTGGAATAGCCACACACCTAATAAAATAAATTATGTTAATAGCTGGAGATGATAATTAGCACATGTTAAAACTAAAGGTCAATTATATAAAGCATTACATACACGTGCTTTTCTCTATTTAGAATGCATTAGTTAGAAGCTAAATATAGGCATGCAAAATGTATAAGGGAAGAAAAGGGCTTAAAAATCATCCTTCTTTCATTTCTTTAATCCAAATATTTTCAATTCCTCGTACGCGTCCCACTTGAAATTTTTAATAGTTAACTAAATGTCGGCATGCAAATTGCTAGAAATAGAAATACGGATATGTAATCGAGAACATTGTAACTTAGTGGTATGGATGTTGGTTTTTTAAAGGGATGGTATAGATCCGAATCTCCCTCTTCTATCTAGTTATAATATAGTTAGCCAAAAAAATATACAATTATGCAAAATGAAAAAGGATGAAAATACAGGCTATCATTTGAAAATTTTACCAGGATTTGTCGCTTTGAATCTAGTGGCAACCCATCCATCTTTTGGAACAGATATTGTGTTCAATTGAGGTGGATCAGCTAGGTTGTAAGACTTTGAATCAGTTTCTCCATCAAAGTTCCCAACGCCCATGCCAACAACATAAAACGTATAGCCATGAAGATGCATTGGGTGTTGGATCGATGCATTTAACACATTAGTTCCTTGAAAAACAATTTCAACTTCTTCACCGTAGTTCAACACCTTCACCTTTGTTCCTTCAGTAGGTACTGTTGTGTTAAATGATAAATCATCACCCGTAAAGTCAAAATATGTTGGTGGACGATCTGGGAAATCAGTTGTGTACCATCCACTTATATTCCTGCATTAATCACATTTAATTATTGCGTGCTTAGAATCCTAGAATTTCATAGTTAGCAAGATTAAAATAGTGTAAAAGAAGTTAACAATTGCAAAAGCCACCCCTAATTATTAGTTAGGTACATTTTAGAGTTCATGGTATATGTCTACACTTTACCAATAATTTTTATGGTGAAATTGCAACTTGCTGTAATATGAATTTATACGAAGTAATTCTAGATTGGCAGATGTTTAATTTCATAGAAGTAAAAGTACCTATAGTAAGCCTGGAGAACATCCATGCGTTGATTTATCCAAGTGATGTTGTTCATGCTGGAGGACATCTTGTGTGAAGGTTCCCATATATTATTTATAGAAGCTGTTACGAGCATTCTGGTGGTGATATTCATGGGTACATCAATTGGGTGATCAATATCTGCTAAGCTTTTGAGATTCAGTGTATAAGCGACTGTAGCTTCGATATTATCATAGGAAGGTATAGTGGATGGATACATAGGAGCATCTGGAAGGGTATAGTTTCCTTTGTATTGCAGAATGGATGAAGCATTGGTTTTGTCTATTTCATTGAAACCAAGCTTTCCACTGAAAAATTGTCTCGCGATAATGTAATATGTACCGAGCGATTGGTTTGCTGTAACCAGTGCATCTACGGTTTGCCCAGGGGATATCATAATATAACTTGAAGCAAATGGCTTCACATATGCTCCATCCATTCCCACAATTGTTAGGTTGTGATTGGCAATAGATAAAAAAAGTTCTGCATTCATGTCAGCATTTAAGAACCGGACATGATACGTCTTCCCATAGTCTACGTACCAATGATAAGTTGAATCTGCACCAGTAAAAAGACTGAGTCAAAGTCACGTCTCTGGGAATAAGTATACCGTAAATTTGTTAGTGTGTATTTGGTTTTTGGAATTTTTTTTTTTTTTTTTGTTTTTTATCATTTTTATATTTGTTTATAGCCATAGTTAATGGTAGGAGACAAAAGTCACTATTGATTGCTTGTAATAATAATGGTTAACCATAACATAAATTATCAATTGAAAATGAGGAAAATGTTTTTCATTTTTGAAAAGAGTAAATCATTTCCTATATTTCTTATTAACATTTTCCATGATGCTAAATAGCACTGCTACTTGTGGACTATTATTTTCACTTTCCATTATCACTTTTCATTATAACCCATTTGTACGAAACTTTTTTGAATTGCTGCTATGATGATATTTGATAACTGCATAGTTTTTGATTTTTAACAAATACCGAAATAGGTCATAAAACATTGCGATACAAACACATTCTTTGTCTAAAAAAAATGTGAATATATACCCTTGGAGCATGCTAAAAAGTCTCCAGGTTGTCCATTAATCGTGTAAGAATCTGATATGGGTAGATCTACTCCTTCTATCATATCCATGTCCACCTCCATGTTTACATCGCTGGTGTACCAAGATCCTGAAAAAGAGACATAAGATGATGGAATGCACCTATGTGTAAAGCCTTCGAAAAGCTTTTCTTTCATAGTTTTGGTGGTTGTTTACTCATTTAATCTAACGTTAATTTTCTTACCTAGTACTATGATTTCTTCTCCATCTGGTTCAGGGAAGGGATAAGTGGTTCCTTCAGCTGGATATACGACAATTACACCATGCACACTTGATCGGGTCCAATCGCTGTGAGCGTGCCACCAAACAGTCCCTTCTTCCGTGCTAAAATCAATTTCATAAGTAAAGTTTGCTCCTGGCTGAATAGGACACTGTGTTATGTATTCAGGACCATCCGACCATGGATTTCTCGGTTGCATCACTCCATGCCTGAAAGTTGAAATGAGTTATTTGCCGCAATTAGTAGACATTAGTCTTGAAATTTGGAGAACCACTGAGGATGGGATTTTTGGGGTTTCAAAGCTTGAATTACTATCAAGTATCACATAAGAGAATAATTCATCTAGTTTTAGAGCAAAGAAAAGAATTTTTTTATTTTATTTTTTTTCTGTAAAAGAATCGACAGCTATCTATATTCTGTAAACATAATATAAATAGGATTAAATTAGATGTGAGAAACAGTATATACAAACATATGTGTGTATATATATTATATCATATGTATGGACTTATGCAGAAGAGATGATGTTACCTCTTAGGGTAAATTCCATTTTGTATTTTGATTTTGTGAACATATACAAGTAATCGTGTGCATTTTATGTATTAATTTTCCTCCAATATTTAAGAAGTAAATTGTATTCAGACCCCTTTAACTTAAAAGTGTTTCGGAAAGGCTTCTTCCTAGTGGGCCCATTGCGGTTTTGCTATTTTTCTTTTGTTACTATTTTGGTTCACGTATTGCATTTGATAATCATTTTGTTCGACTTTTCGCTCACACTGGGCTTGAAATATCATGAATATGGCAAAGTTTCTAATTTGTTCCTGTAAGATAATAACTGTAGTGTATAATGGGTATGGCGATTGCCATGGTGAGAATTTTTCTCTAATTGTATTTTTCTTTTTTTTTTTTAATTTATCTTTGATGAATTTTATTACTCTATATATTTATTCAAAGAAATAATAATATATCATCTTTAATTTATGTATTTAACAAATATAGATGTGTTTATCATTTTCCTTATGGATAAAAGGAAAAATAAAGATGAAATATATGTGTTTGGAAGTTCGTTTAGGTCCGCATTTTGAGATAAGAGCCCGTTTACTTGGAACGTATTAAAGAGGAAATAAAATAATTATTCTCAATTTTTTTTCTATTACTTTATTTACTTATAAATTGACCTATAGATTTTTATTTGAAACATTTTTTATTCTCTCTTTATAGGGACTGTTGTTAGCTTTTATGTAAGATAAACTTTTTCATTTCCTCTCTACAAGAATAAAAAGTTTAATTAATGGAATAGTCATGCCCTTAATAAATAAGTTTTGGTAATATTTAAAGGTCTGCAACTAATTAATTGAATGAATACTGAAATAAGTATTTGAAATTGTTTACAGTCAGATCACTATTTGCTTGATCCGATTGCTTATGTATTTTTCCATGTTAAATTTTTATTTATCAATCCTGTTTCATTACTTGTTAATCCAACGGTAAAATTTGAATTGAAGATATCTCATAGAGCTTAACCTAATAAATTATGATCTCAAGCAGTTCTCATGGATCATATCCTAATAAATAATAGCATCAATGTGCCAGGCATCGAGCTGTCTAAGTTATGGGAAATCGTACAATTCGCATTTACTACAAGCAATAATGGCTAATATTTTAAAACCGTCGGTGCCACTCGGAGAAAAAGATTTGTTGAGTATTACACCTACCGTATAACTAACTAAATTTGCATTGAGTAATGGTATTATAATTGTTGCCTATAGATAGCCTTGATTTTTGGTAAATAACCCCATTTTTAATAAATCACGTTTATCAGTAATAAAAAAAAAAAACTCTAGACAACAAAAGATAAGACTGTCAACACTTTTTATAAAAGTTATTAATAATTGATAATTTTTTATTAAAGTTATCATTAGCGTCCATCTTTATTGTTTATGAGCTCGATTTATTGAAATTAAGAGTAATTTATCATAAACGAAGGCTGCCCATAGGTGATAGTATAATACAGTCACTTTACACTTTTTCAATGTGAAAAAATTATACAAGTGATAATAGTTTTAGAAAGTATATATTTCTTCGCTGTACCGTTAAAATTTCATTCATACTACGTGCATATATGTATGATATAGTGACTTTGCACTTTTCCGATGCGAATAAATTATACAGGTAATAATAGCTTTAGAGACTATATATTTCTTCACTATACCATCAAAATTTCATTCATTCTACCTGTGTGTGTATATATAGCATGTAATACCCCCAATGAAACTTTTTTCCATTCGAAAAACCATATCTATTCTGCTGTCTTGGAGCGATGCATGCTTTTCTTATTCAAGCAGCGCTAACCCTAATAAAATGACTGAAACCCTCATTCCAATGCACCCGTAAAACCTTAATTGTGGTCCTCTAAAATAAATGATCTATAAAAAAAAAAAAACGTTATGGGAAAACAAATTACAAATGTAGCATATTTCCAGAAGTAAAAAAATAAAAAACTTCAGGATAAAACAATAAAAAATATTAAGGACATTTAATAGAATAAGAATAATACTGAGGGGGTGGATCAGTACAAGTTCCCACAAGAGACTCAGAAAACTACATAACTTATATGCAAGCACTGGAATAATATTTACTCAACAACTTTACCATATTTGAAGAGATATTTCCAATTCATTGTTTATACGATGGGTTGAATTCAGAAAAATGTAGATAAAATAATCTTCCTATTAGTGTGCGATCCGATACTATCATGCAATGTCAATTTTAAAGTTATGTAAGAACCTCATGCGTATATGCAAATTATTGATTCTTGTTTTGTCTTTATGTTTCCATGAATCCGTATGTACATCTAATTCATGCATATCATACTAAAGAGTCTAACTAGGCAGAAGAACCCACTTAAAAACATCTCAATTTAGAGGTTGAGAGCGACAAAAGTACATTATTTTATCTGATTTAGGATTCTTTTAGCAAGACAAAAATAATTTAAAGTTTTATTGGAGAAACTCATACGTGTCTTGAACCGCTTTTCATCTACGACTGACAATTACTTAAGAAAGAACAAATCAGATGATACATTTATGTTAAAGAAGGGGAAAAAAAAAAGAGGGAAAATAAATTACAAGAACATAAAAGCATACTTATATATATATATATATATATAGTTTACACTAATATGAACACTAGTGTTGTAGTATGAGTTAAGCAGGAGAAATGTCATTACTTACCAGTGAAGAGTGACTCCACGAGACCCTCGATTGTGAACATTGACAAACACGGTATCCCCCTTCCGCACACGGATCAATGGCCCCGGAAAACTACCGTTAACTACTAACATGCTCTTGCTTGAGCACAGCCTTGTGAAGATTTTCTCCTCCAACTGCATATACAACGCCAGTACGTATACAAATATTCACTTCATGCATGAAAACTATCAAGAAAAAAGTACAACACATTTGTTGTATTCCAAGGAAACAAAATACAGGTTTTAGTATTCTTGGAAAAGCATGCAAGGTATTTCTTGTGTCTGTATATAGTTGATACGATGCTCAGTGTTAATACTATGGTTATGCTCGTTTCACAAGATACGTTTTTCAGATTATCGAATAGTTTTTGTGAAAAAACCCTTGTAGTTATTAAATATGTAGCTACGAGTGGCTTATAATGGTAAGTAATAAGTAATCATAGAAAACGTGCGAGTGTTACAGTAATAAAAAATTAGAGTTTAAATAAGTTAATTAGTCCTTACAACAAAATCCAAATATTGAACATCCCCTTGGGCGGTAGAAGTAGAGGGCAACCCAGCCAGGAGCACTATTAATACAAGCGCGTGTAGGTGTAAAAGCTCCATGCTGTTTTCTGTAAGTAGTGGTTCTTGAGCACTGAATGGGGATATTTGTAATGGGCCTGGGTTGTGCAAGAGTGCCGTCTCGTCTCCATTTAAAATCTTTGGAGCTTCTTTGGGTTTGGCCACCCAACGGTACTCACGGTCTCGGTTTGACTTACTGCTGGCCAGACTTCGTTTGGTAAGCGGTGGTTCGCTTGCACTTGCACGGTCAGGCTTCCATTTTCCACTTCCTTCCTTGTCCGTGTTTATTAAGCCAACACTTCATTTTTCGAGACCACGTTTATTTTGAGGGAAATAAGAAAAAGTGAAGCTCCACTCTTTATGTTTTTGTTCCAAATAAAAAAAAAAGAAAAAAGAAACCACAACTAATAGCGTTTCAGTTTCAAACAATGTGCTTCAACTGCTTCTAATAAAGGGACATCATCACTTACGAAAAAGCTATACCTTAATCTTACAAACATACATGAACTTACACTACCTAATTCTTATGATTCGATTATCATTTTCTCCATAATTACGATAAATTATTAAAACAATCCAAATATCAAGTTCGAAATCAAAACATATAAAAAAGTCCTATGTATCTTAGCTATTAAAAAAGATACAAATAAAAGCTAAAAAAACAGGAGGTCATAAAAAAATTCACTCATGCGGGAAACTAGCAAAGTTGCAAGTATAAGACTGATTAAGGAAAATAAAGGATAGGAAAATTCTTGAGGCAAGTCAGCGGTTGGTAACTTTATATTATGTTTTTAATACTTTGTTTTAAAAATATTTTGTAGAAATATTGTGTTTTCTTTCTGTTAATAGTTATATAAAAGGAATAAAAGTTTCTATAACTTTTAAATGTTAGTGTGATTTTTGATAGTTGCAAAAATAAATCAACGTGTTCTTTGACGGTTAAAATTAAGCCATGAACTTTTGGTTTGCCCTATGTGTATCCTTAGCTCTATGTTTGGGACAGAGGAAAGACATAAGAAGGAAAAAAAAAATGGAAAAATGGAAGAAATGATTATGGATGAAAAGTTAATTAAATATATATTTTTAACTTATTAAATTACTACAATATCCTTAAAATTTCAACATGTACTTTTACTATAAGGTCATTTAAATACAACACTAAGTTTTCCTTCCTAATTCTTTCCAAATTAGACATGATGAATTTTTGTAGGATCCATGAAAAAAAAAAAACCCCTCCTTCCTTGTTTTTTTCTTTTTTTTTTTCAAACAAGAAGGAATTAAAGAGAAGAAAAGGAATTAAGGAGAAAAGGAATTAAGGAGGCACTAATTCTTCTCCCATTCCTTCCTTCCTCTCTTTACCTCAATCCAACTTAATATTAAGGTATGACCCATAAAATGTATGAAAGATTGTAGCACTTTAGGGATGGCCTCCAAGACCAACTTAAACTTTAGCCTCTTACTTAAAGTGGAGGAACCATCTTGTGTTCTTCACGGACAAGGGATGTCCCCAACCCTTTTATCTTATTTTATTTATTTATTTTTTAGTTTTTGATTAGTTTAAAGTAGTAATTAGGACCTACAAAAATTTAAAAAATAATGTTAAGGAATTTTTCTAAAGTAACTTAAGGATGAAATGTTAAGTTCCTTAACAACAAAATTCATTAGGATATTGATATGACATGTATGAGTATGATAGTTGATCTTTAAGGATAAGGACAATCTAATAGTTAGACTAAGTCCAGAGGGTTCTCATGATAAGTTGAATGGCGTTGATGTGATGGGTTCATTGTACTAAAGTAGCTTACATATTAATCATAGGGTTGTCTTCGTGCTTTAAGGTAACCATTTTAATCATAAATATAGCCTTCCATTAAACAATATCTTTTCCACACGATCAATTGTTTGGTCTAGTCATGTGAGAATTTATTCTAATTGTTAATAAGATATTTTGGAATTAGGACCTTTAAGCCCATACCGACCTGCCTAGACTCATGGCCTAGTTCAACTCATTAGTATTTGGGCCCATTGTCCTCCTAACTGACCTCGACCTCAACCCACCAGGTGTCCTGCTTAGTCATAATAATCTACAATGGCTAGAAGATAAAGGATAGGCTTGGAGACTAGGTTAACAACTATAACTCAACAAATCCAAACCATATTGGATAGCATACTCCTACTATCTATGATGTACAAACATGCCAAAGTATCATTATTGGTATCTTAACTTCTAGTGGCCCTCCTTTATAAATATTAACCTGCATCTTAATGGTAAACTATTTAGACTCTTTGCATAGTTAGTTTACTTTATAGCACTCTTGCATCCTTACTCTTTCCTACACAAAGTATTAACTTAAGTATTAGAATGGTTACGTCAGACAACGCCTCGAAGCCTCTCACTATGTTTTGTTTTGCAGGCTTATCAACCAAATGCAAAGCCTAACTTTCCTAATACTCTATTGGTAGTCTTATAGATGATGTCATGCTCTGAAACGGTAGAATCGTAACAGCCCCGCCGTGTAAACCATTCTAAGATAAAAGTTGGCCTTATAGCCGCTATTCTAGACCTGATCTACACAAAGCATCCACTATTAACCCGTTTTGAAGTAATCAATTTGTAATTTAAATAAATCATTTATCTAAGAAAATGAGAAAAAATATATATTCACTAAAATTTAGTTATTATAATTAATGTTTACAATATTTCTCCGTAATATATTTTTTAGTTATTACATTATTCAAAAATGAAAAATTCTAAAATAAAAGCTTAGACCTTAAAAATATATGTTTGTTCTTCAAATATTTTTTCTTACTCTTCAGGATCCAGCAGTTGCTAGTGTCAGATTAGTTGTATGCTGTTTCTTAGCTAGCACCTGTACGATGTCTATAGGGATGTGAGCAACCACAGCTCAGTAAGTTAGGATGGAGGACTTAAAACTATACCATAAAGATAACAAGGTTATCAACTAACTTATTAGGTGCAATGTATATTCAAGCAAATGCCATCGCACGACGTTGTTCGGCCCGTCATGAGATTAGAGAAATTACGCTTGCTCTAATCCGAGTTGAGGAGTTGCCATTAATACAACAATTCACGGCTAAACCCAGGCTTGTGCAATGAAGACACCATTCCTCCCGTGACTACCTTCAAACCATTGACTTCACCCTTGCCGTGACCTCCTCTTTTGTCACTTAGTACGACTAAGGATAAAAAGAGACCATTATGCAATTCTGCGTTATCCCTTTCAAAGGGGTTGGTATTTGGTCGGAGAATCCTAGGTTTCCCCTAATGGGTTGTCATGTAGGTCTGATTATGATTACAAGTCGTATATTTGATTAGATCCAGTTTAGGGTGATCAATCATTTCATACAAATCATACAATCCAAGCCAGAATAACAACAGAATCATAGCATCACTCATAATCAAGCACATGCACATAGCCAACTATCTAACAAGTACAACCAAGTATAATCTTAAGCCTCCAAAATACAGCAACATATTAATCTTAACTTACCTAAACTCTTCGCTCCCTCACTAGAGGTCCCACTTGCTAAGGCCATCGCCGATTATCTCTATAACACAAACATGATTTCAATTTTTCATATAACTATTATAAGTTCGTTTTATCCTATAATGCTTATTGTTATTTTTTTGTTTAGGGTTTAATATACTTAATTATCTAGGTCTTAAGTCTTTTACAATTCTTCTTGAATCCGGTTAAGTTTTGTTTCAATTTTCGTATCGATTTCTAAATTAGGTTTTTAACCCAATTTTTTGGTTGAAGATTTATATGTATACCTTAAGAAATCATTCCGACCCATAATGTGAAATTAATTGCATTATTTTCGGATATCCTAAATATTGTTTTTAGTCTCCAACTAGTGTTCTAGTTCGTGCGGTACACCTAAATCTTAGTTTAATCAATGAATTTAGCCTAGTTATGAGAAAATCTTACACTTTTTATATAATTACCCTAATTTAAGTTTCTTATCAGATTTATTGTATATTTCTATTATTATCATAATATCAATTTTTATTCTAATATCTTCTATTTATTATATTTCTAATAATTATGTATTGTGTATTATTACTTATTATGTACATAATACACATCTAATATTTTTATTACTCTAATTACCATCTCCCAACATCAATTATTATTTCAAAATGTATAAATTCATCCTAAATCAGGTTTTACACCTAATTACTCGATTTTACACCTAATTACTCTAATTCACAAAATTAACTTAAAATTTACTATTTTTTCCTATTACTTATTTACTGCATAATTAACCTAATAATTACATCTAACACCCTAAATACTACAAGTATCATACTTCATCAGATTTCAACATCCTAAAACATATAATTATTCAATAAATCAGTAATTAACTATATAATTACTTAATTAACCTTAAATTATCCATTTTATGTCACATTTCAAGGCCTAAAAATTATCTAAAAATTTCAAAAATTAATTTTTGAAAACGGGCTCCATAGCATTGTTCTATATTATTTAAATAGTCTACACAAAAATTTTGGGCTCAAAATTATATTTCTAAGGTCATTTATTTCTAAACCAAAATATACTTGGTTTTGCATAATTTCTTAAGGATCATATATCACGGGACATATTTTCATTAAAATAATATTTTTTCTAAAAACTACATACAAAAATATTCTAGAATAAAAAAATTCATAATTTTCTAAGAATATTTTTAATTTTTATAAAATTACACAAAATCGGGCTAGAAATCGAACTCACCGATTTTGGTGACTTCGGCCATCTTCCGTAGCCATGGGTGTATTGGCCCACCTGGCTACCACCATTGTGTGGTGGTGGTGGTGGCCGTCTACTCCTAGTTGCTCGTCGGGTCTGGGTTATCCTTAGAATCCTTAACTGTATAGATTTTTTGTGATTTTTTCTAAATCCATAATTTACTCTCAATTTTACCTTTGTCTATTTTTCTAAACTTCCTGACATCCAAAATGAGCTTTTGAAAAATTTTGAGTATTTACAGAGCTTAAGGGAAATTATTGTATATTAATTTGATTAGATAATTACCTTATCTTCTTCCAATTTGACTTTTGTATTGTTCTAATTTAATTGGCTAATTTTTTTCTTATTTTTCCCAGCTGCCATGTCCTAAATTTAGATCATTCCTTATTTTTTCTTAATTAATTATTAATTTTTTTCAATTATTTAATATTATTTTAGCACATTTCGCATATTTTAAGTAATTACGCGTATTTCTACTTACATGTAAATTCATATATAGTAAAAATAAATATTCCTAAATATTATTTAGGTCATTCTATGATTTTAGTATACATATAATTTATTTCTAGCGATTCATTAATTATCGGAATGCATTTTACACATTTTCAATAAATAACGAGTTATATACTTAAAATTTGAAAATTTTATATTCTTTTATTTTATTACTTATTTTCTTAAATTCGAATTTACGGGATCATTTTTACTGCTATTTCTGGCTTTACTTATAATTTAGGCTTAATTGGATCTTTTAGTTAATCGAAACTCTAAGTGACTAGTTATGGGGCTTACAGATGACATGTGTGTTGTCTATGTAAGCCCAACTCACTAAACACTCCAAACACTCCCCAAACAGTTTTCTTATTTTCCTCATCCACCATGTCTCATGTCGTGGATCCTAATAACCAACCACTAAACAATTAGCCCTTGAATAACTCGTCCCTAGTTGGGCAGACCCCTAAGCAATGACTGGAGGATCTAGAAAAGCTACTTGAGGAGTTCGCTACGTAAAATAGGGAGCTTAAAGCTAGCTTTGATGAAGTTGAGAGGTAGAGCAAGCATACCTAATTGCTTGAGGTCTCAAATGCCTATAGTAGATAGAACAATCAGCGACAATAGCAATAGTAGTAACAGCAGCAGAATGGTAGGGTACAACAACCTAATCCTCTAGTACAGGAGTAGCTGGTGCAGGTCTGTAGTTAATCGCGATTGCACCCTTACTAGCAATGAACAAGTGGCTGACTCTCATAAAGGGTTGTATACTGAACAACATGCAGGGTTCATTTGTTAACAATGTCAACGTGAACCAGCTTTGTAAGATTATTGAGAAGCTCTTTGAGAGGTAGAAGAGCAAAGTAGTAGAAGGTGTTGGCTTGGTCGCTATCAACAAAGCCTCATTCACCAGGGGTATCCAGGATGAGGTCCTTCCTTAAAACTCTAAGCTCCTTACCCTGGACCAATATGATGGTACTAATGATCTTGATGATCACCTCCTTTATTTTTGCACCTTTATGAACCTTTATGATCATAGGCATGTAATCATAGGCAAAGCCTTCCCAAGTAACTTGAGGAAGACAGTTCAGCTATGGTTTAACCACCTACTTGAGAATTCTATCTCCTCCTTCGGTGAGCTTGCTTGTTACTTTAATCTCTATTTCCAGGGTAGTAAGCCCCCATTTAAGGACACCTCATCCTTATACCTCATTAAGTAGAAAGAAGAAGAAACCCTTTGTGAGTGTATGGTTCGGTTCAATAACGTCGCAGTTGAGATCCCTCAATTCGACGAAGGAGTTGCTGTTCATGCTACCTAGCTCGACCTTAGACCTTTTGGGGATTTCTTTTGGTAGGTTTCAAAAAGTGAACCTAAGACCCTAGTCGAATTTTAAAACAAAACTTAGAAGTGCATGGACCAAGAGGATAATATCCAAGCCAGGCACGAAGCCAACTTGGAAAGGTTGGGTAAAAATAAGGATTAGGGGAAAGGTCCGTGAAGGACCACCTTGGCGAAAAGGCATTTAGTCAAGCCGATGAGGAGAGCTCCAACAACAAGAAGCGCCTTCTACCTCCACCAATATTCACTTAACATACCCTTCTGAATCGGCCTCTAGCTCAAGTTTATATGGAGTTTCGGGGAAGAGGCTTGCTACGATTAGAGAAGCCCTCCAAGATGACGGAGAACTCCAGTTGTTGGAACTTTGACAAAGATCGTCCTTCCACAAGGATTATGGGTACATGATAGATGAATATTTTTAGTTGAAGAGTGTCATGGAATACATTATCCAGAGGGGCTTCTTTAGAGAATATGTAGTCGAGCTCAACAATGATGGTGGAGATAAGGTACTTTAGAGGCGGTAGATTGAGGATGCCCAAGACGAAGGCAACAATGACTGCTGTAACAAATGAGATCCTAATGGCGTTATCAACATCATTGTTGGGGGGCTACACCTAGGGAGCCGACCAAGCTGTAGCAGCTCGATTAACGCCCCATTTAAGGTGATGTCTATGAGAGAGAAGAGGTAAAGGTGTAGCACTTCTTTCTCTTTCTCTGATTAGGATTTAGAGGGAGTTGACACCCCCCATCAAGATACCTTAGTAATTAAGGTTTGGATCTCGGGCTTTGAGGTCTTGAGGATTATGGTAGATACTGACAACTATATTGACATCCTCTTTAAGAACACTTACAACAAAATGAGGAAAAAGCTAATTGTAAAGATGAAGCGATACCACCATGACCTGATTGGCATCAATGGTGAAATTGTCCTACCTAAGGGCATCATCACCTTAGATATGGAGCTTAGCGTTGATAAGAATGTCAATAGAGTTTATGTTGGTAAAGTGCACATCCCCTTATAATGCTTTATTGGGATGATTGAGCCTCACTAACTTTAGAGTTATTACATTGCCTTTGCATCTAAAGGCCAAATTCCAAACTCCCCACCAGGATGGGAGTTTGTATGTGTAACCAAAAGCTCTCTATAGAGCTCTATGTCAAGCCTAAGGTGACAACTTCTTCTCCTTAGAAGCGGGTTTACGAGAGAAGTTAGTTGAGAGAGGTGAGTTAGGTGTGATGCTCTTCATTTCCGATATTCTAGCTTAAGGATAACTAATATTTCCTTAATTGTCATGAAATTTATACATCAAGTTAATAGATTGGAAAAGTTTTGATTTTCATATAACATAAGTTTATAGTTATAAATTAATATTTATTTACAACTCTAAGATACGAACCTTAAGATGTAATTAGTGGTAGTGATATATTATATGACTTGTCTCATTATTATTAATATGTAGGTATGCATTGAAAAAAAAATTATATATATATTTATTAAGTATACATGTTACTTAATACTTATGTGCCTACGTAAAGAAAATAATTAAATATGTGAACTATATAAAATATTCCCAAAATTATCAGCAAATCCTACGTAAAGCATTTAATTCTAATTTGCTAAATTGTTGTGACAGTTTCTTAGCAAGCAAAATATGACTTATGTGAAAGATCATATCAAGTTGTTGACACTTGGCCTACGGAAATTACTAAGCACAAAAATGGTCGAATTACAATACACTTGGACTCCATAATATGCTACGTCACCAATTGAACTTCATATAAATAGTCATATAGCAAATTATCTTGAAAGTTTTGCACTAGTATGGAAGCAGCAGATTTAGGAGAGATACACATAATATCACTTGAATAAAAATTAGAATTTCATTGTCATTTACTTCGCAGCAAGCTAACATCTCATTAGAAAATTAGAGGAAATTTGAGAAGTCCAAGAAATTAACATGTAGATATCACATCAAGCATTAAACGGTAAGTTCACAGAATTTAATTTGCTTCAAATGCCTATTGTCAATATTCATATATAGATATCTGTGTGAGCCCCTAAAATCGCATTTAGCACAATCATACTTGGATTTAGACTTTTCGAGAAAACTTATTCGATTGATCCAAAACTTTATGATTAGATTATAAAAGTTAGTTGAAATAACTTAGTGAAGTTAGATTGTAAAAATAATAACCCAAAATCTTAATTTTAGCATTAAAAGTGTGATTATTTAATATAGAGTAAAACTCATTGGAACTCCTAAAATTGGACTCGGAATGTGAGGTGGACTTAAAAATAGGTTAATTAGGCTACAAACAGAAAAAAAATATAGTATAATATACTATATGAATATATACATATTTTTATGAGTATACTCGGTATATATAATAATTATATCATAAATTAACTCGAAATTATGTAATTATATATAATATGTGATAAACTCAAAACAATAAATAAGAAATATATCTTAAAAATAAAAGATATGCTAGAAACATGGTTACATATACATAATTACGCATTACGTGTAATATATAAATAGGATATATACATATTTATATGTAAATATACCAAATATTAATATACTATATTATAATGCTAACAATTAAATTAAAAACTAATCAAAAGTCATCCAAAATGGCTAAATTCAATCTAGAAATTACTAGAGAACATCTATAGTAGTCAAATAAGTAAGGATAAGATGAATAAAAAAGCAATTTAGCACAATTTTGGACACCTTCTACTTGTTTATAGTGTAGAAAAATTATAAAAAATTTTGTTACGACAAATCCAAACTGTATAAATATCACAAGACACTAGAACCTCATTATTTTAGCAAATTAACCTAGGATAGAGAGAAGAAAAAAAATCTGGAAATTTGAAATATTTAGAAAAATTAAAAGAAAAATAGAGCAAGGGTCAAATCAAGCTTGTTCCCCAACCTTTAGATGACTTGCTGTTGAACCCTTTCACCACTGCGTAGAGCTACCCATGCCTAGCATTTCCGATAACCAGCTACCACCCAACGGCCACTGGAGCTTCGATAAATAGGTGATTTAAATTTCTATCTTGTTTTTGCTTTATTTTCTAAAAATATTAAATTTATCCAAAAAATTATGAAAAAAATTATTTTTTGGTTATTTCAAATATAATTTTTATGGTATTTTTATGTTTATAAAATTTAGAATATTTAAGTGACTTGTTTAAAGAAGTTACTATTCATTAGAAATTTGAAATTCAAAATAAATATACTAAATAATATAGTTTTTAGCTCAAAATTTTTATAAAGAATACATATTACATATGGCTAATTACTATGTAGCTTGATTTTTGGTTCATGTATTTTAATAATTATTGTATTTTTTGACCCTAAAAAATGGCTAAAGATAGTGTGAAATGATGAAATACGTATATTTTTATAAAATTAATTAATGAAATTGGTAATTGCTTACCCTTGGATAATTATGGTGATATTGGAGATTGTTAGAAATTATTTCGTGTAAAAACGATATTATTTGGATAATTAATCATAATTTAAGGGTAAAAATGTAATTATGTATATACAAGCGATAGACTTAATAGCATGGAACCATGTACTGACTAAATTCCCCATTTTTTAGGAGTTTATAAAAAATTTCGGAGAAGTATTTGGTAACCCGAGCTATTTATTGTGAATTTTAGTACTAGAATAGCTTAATTTACTAACCGGAACACGTTTTCAGTAATAATAGACTAAAATGTGATAAATATTGAAATAAAACCTATATGGTACATGCTAGTTAGATCTAGTGAAAACGAAATTTTAACTTATTTAGTGATAATAATATGATCGAGTTATGATATATACATAGGGTTATATATTACATATATTATTAAGCTATATTAGTAAATTATATAAAATGTAGTCCATTTACATAAAATGAATATAATATGATAATACTTATTATAGGAGCATATAGGTATATTAGAAACTAGAAATACCCTTTAGAAGTCATTTTTCGAAATAGAACCCTTAATGCGTACTATTAGGTTTGTATGAACCCAACAGCATTACTTTTACTAAAACTGAACAATCCTAAGTAATATAACCCATATCTTTACAAGAATGTACTTATTATGATAAAAAACTCGATTCGCTTAAACTATATATAAAAATAAATCGCGAATACTTCACCAAGTATACTGGGTTGGAGTCAAGTAATATAGAAAAGTAAGGTTGTCGATCCCTCAAGGACTAAGAAATTATTAATTCTATACTAGTTCTTATTAATATTTAGGCAATTAAAATTAAATTAATTAATCTAATAATTACTTTAAAACTATTGAAAAGAAAATAACTATGAAAAAGCTAAAATTAAGCAATCAATTAAGAATTGTGAGAAAATAGAATCCACCTTAGATTACGCAAATCAAATTGTTATCATATTATATAGATGAATAGTTATATAATTATTCAAGTGAAATTATTATACCTTAAAACTTAAGGATTTAAACCCCTAATTAATTAGTCAGCTTTTACATCCTTCAATTAATAGTAGACTCTAAATTATAATCATATATCTCTCAATACTATGATTGTCTAATATTCTAAATCAATTATTCCTAATGTCTTAGTAAGTAATCAATTGTCGAACATTACATTAACTTTTAGATAATTTCTAATTAATTCAATTAACTCTACTTTCACATTGATTAATCAAATCAACTAAGAACTTCTAACAAACCCTATATTAACTTTCATATCATTGGAGTTTCTAACAATTATAATCGAAACCATAGAAATTACAATTATGAATCATCCATATATCTCTTAATCCTATAACATGAACACAATTATCATCTTAACTATCTAGGTTTTCATTATTTCTTACAAATAATTTTAGTTAGCCATAGATTTGAAAACAAAAACACAAATATTGATTGAAATTGTAAGGAAATTCATAATTGAAAGCATAAGTAATTCACAGAATTGCATAAAAATAATCGAAATAGATATCACCAATTCTGTATTGGAAAGAAATAATCTTCAATTGTAACTTTAATCTTGTTCTCCATAGCAAAAGCAAAATCCTCTCAATAATCAAATCGTTTTTCTCGAAGAATTCTTCAAAAACTATCTAAAAACTATTTTACGATTCTCAATTTCTAAGGAAAAGTATGTCTCCAAGTCCCCTTAAATGATGAAACATAAGCTATCTAAATGAAAAATTAGGGTTGGCTAGTGGAAGGCCGGCAGTGTAAGTGTAAGCCCGGCAGTATAAGTGTAAGGCCGGTAGTGTAAGTATAAGGCTGGCGGCATAGCCATCAAAAGCTGGCGGTGCAAACTTGTAAGTTGTAAACCGGCTGCCTTTAATTCCCATTTGCATGCATTGATCTGAACTTCGTTTATTTGCTTAAAATTCCTCTAAATCGTCTGTAATTCCACTATTGAATCCTCTAATTCTTAAAATGTCCAAATGAAAATAATTAAGTACCAATTCTTAATGATTTCTATAAAATCTATAATAATTCTATCTTAATTTGTACTTTTAAAACATGAAAAATATGCCTTTATCATTATGATAACCTTCTCCTAATTGAAACGTAAATTAACTAATTAAAAGTACGTTTCGATACGATAGAAACGATATATTATAAGTTATAATATAACTAAGTATATTATCGATACTTAATACCCTAAAATAACTTATATAATATTACTATATTTGATTATATAAGGAAAATAATAATACATTTTAGATATATATATATATATATCCATATATATATAACTTCAGAATGAAATAAAAGAGTAGACAAAACTCTAACGCTTTTGTAACCTTTATAAAAACTAAATTTGGATTTTGTATATATAGGATCTCCTAGTGAGAGGAGTGTTGATGGTATAGGTCTTTTACTGTAAGTGTTAGAGCGGGTAAGTTGGGATTGCGGCTTTACCGCTTATTGAGATACTGTATTAAAGTATCTGGAGGCTTATGAGTATTTCTGTTTGTAGTTGTAAATTGGTTGTTTGTACACATGCCATGTATGCGGTTGGTATTCTGATTATGACGGAGTTGAACTCTTTAGCGTGTTGTTTTGAATGATTTCATAGTACTGTATTGTATATACCTGTCTAGCTACCCTTAAATGGAACTAATAGTGATTTGATCGCTAACATAACTGGATATGTCTAGCAACTGTTAAGGGAATGGTTAGGAGTGTAAGACCAAATATTGTTCCCTTTGATGAAGATAGCTGAAATGGTTATTTCCTATCCTTAGTTGAATTAAGTGACAAGCGAGGAAATCGTACTAAGGGTAGGGGCTATGGTTTGAAGGTAGTCATAGGAAGAGAGTGTTCTCCATTGTATAAGCTCGGGTTTGGTCTAATTTTGAGTTATGGTAAACTTCTCAATCCAAGTTTGAGTGGATGTAATTTCTTTAACCTTACAATGAACCGGATAACATTATGTGATGTTTCAAGTGATTGATTGCATTGCATATCATTATAATTAATAACCTTGTTTGTGAGTCAACATGTATAGATATCATCACCCTTAGGTTAGTACAAGGTTGGCTAAGAAAGTGAGGAACAAGAATCCATTAAATCTAGGTTTTTGATCTTTTCTTTTTGGTTTTAGGAAACTAATTGGGAATTCCCTGGGATGCCCACTTTTTTCCTATCTTATTGTAAATAGATTCTAAAACCTATGGTTTTTATAAACTTTGAATGTAACTTATAACTTTTTACTTGGAAACTCTTATATAAGTACTGTTGTATTATCAAATAACAGATCATCATGAATGGGTATTTTGAAAAACTATACCACAAGTTTGATTATAAATAAATATCGGACTAGATGCTTCAAGCTAATTGAGTCGTATTTGTCTTGTGTAGACTATATCTACGATAGCAACTGTAGGGTCTGCTTCTATCTTAGGTTAGTTTATAAGGCGGGATCGTTATGACTTCTCCCATTCAGGGCATGACAATATATATATGTATATATTCCTATAAATGTGCATAATTATATGGGTTATATTGGTAATTTAATATTACTTATGAGTATTATTTTAGTAAAGCACTGTTATGATGTTAGGTTAAAAATGATGAATGGAAGAAACTACAAACATTATTTCCTAACATGTGGTAACTTTCCTAAGGTTAATTGCGTTAATTGATTACTTATTTTATAAATAGCATGAAAACGGTATAAAGAAATAGTAGAATTGCCAATTCAATACTCACTTTGCATGGAACTCTAAAAAACTTGATATGGTAGTTTGTTAGCCTAATTATATTATTGATGGTACATGTTTCACTTGGATGAATGTCTTAGTAGTGTTAGCTATATGCTGTAGGCTTAAAAGGAAAATAGATGATAATCGTGGTTACATATAAAGTATGTTTATTAGAGGTGTGCAAACGGGTTTTGGCTCGCGAGCTAACCCGTTTAACCCTCTTTTAAAGTGGGTTTGGGCTTGATTTTTTTGGTCTGCATAAAAGCAGGTCATTTTTTCCCAACCCATTTAACCTACGGGTTCTAGTGGGCTAACCCGCAACAAGCTGAGTTGGCTTGCTTTTTATTAAAAAAAAAAATGGCTTTGACAGTTGACACATTAACACAATTACATAAACACTACACTACACATCTGACGTCCATACATCTACATTGTTTATGGACAAGATGGCTACACTATAATCCACGGTACAACACTGACTAGATTGTAAGCCCCAAAACTAGCAATTTGAGGTTTCGATCGGTTGAAAGACCCGATCGAGTCTAAATTATAAAGTAAAGCTAAAAATATTAGAAAAATGATCCCGTAAGTTTAAATTTAAAAAAATTAGCAATAAAATAAAAGAATATAAAAATTCCAAATTTTAATTATATAACTCGTTATTTATCGAAAATGCGTAAAATGCATTCCGATAATTAATGAATTTCTCAAGATGAATTATATGTATACTAAAAATCATAAAATAACCTAAATAATATTTATGAATATTTATTTATACTATATATGAATTTACATGTATGTAGAAATACGCGTAATTACTTAAAATACGCGTAATGTGCTAAAATCATATTAAATAATTAAAGAAAATTCATAATTAATTAAGGAAAAGTAAAGAAAAATCAGGAAAAATAAGGAATGATCCAGATATAGGTCGTAGAAGCTAGAAAAATAAGAAGAAAATTAGCCAATTAAATTAGAACAATACAAAAGTCAAATTGGAAGAAGATAAGGCAATTGCCTAATCAAATTAATGCACAATAATTTTCCTAAAGCCCTATAAATAGCAAGAAAAATTCAGAAACTCATTTGGACAGTTAGAAATTAGAAAAAATTAGGGAGAGGTGAAAATTGAGAGCAAAACCAAATAAAAAAAAAAGAAAAGGAAAATTGTGCAATTAAGGCCACAAAGGAGAACCCAGACCCAACGGGCAACTGGGAATGGACGGCCACCACCACCACATGGTGGTGGCAATGCCCAAGTGGGCCGACACACCCATGGCCACTGACGGTGGCCGAAGCCACCCAAATCGGTGAGTTCGATTTCCAGCCAGATTTTGTGTAATTTTGAAAAAATAGTAAATATTCTTACAAAATTATGAAACTTGTTATTTTGGAGTATTTTTGTATGTAGTTTTTAAGAAAAATATTATTTTGATGAAAATATGTCTCATGATATAGGGTCCTTAAGAAATCGTGTAAAACCGAGCATGTTTCGGTTTAGAAATAAATGTCCTTAGGAGTGTAGTTTTGAACCCAAATTTTTTTTGTAGATTACTTAGATGATATAGAACAGTGCTATGAAGGCCGTTTTCAAAAATTAATTTTGAAAAATTTTAGATAATTTTTAGACCTTAAAATGAGGCATAAAATGGGTAATTTAGGGTTAATTATATAATTAAATGGTTAATTACTGATTTAGTGAATAAGTATGTATTTTAGGATGTTGAAATATGATGGAGTATGATACTTGTAACCTTTAGGGTGTTAGATTTAATTATTAGGTTAATTATGTAGTAAATAAGTAAAATGAAAAATAGTACATTTTAAGTTAATTTTGTAAATTACGGTAATTAGGTGTAAAATCTGATTTAGGATGAAATTAGACATTTTGAAATGATAATTGATGTTGGGAGATAGTAACTAAAGTAATAAAAATATTAGATGTGTATTATGTACATAATAGGTGATAACACATAATTATTAGAAATATAATAAATAGAAAATATTAGAATAAAAATTGACATTATGATAAGAATAAAAATATACAATAAATCTGATAGGAAACTTGAATTTATGTACTTATATGAAAAATGTAAAAAATTTCTCACATCAGGAGTGAATTCGGTACACTAATATGGATTTAAGTGTACCGGGTGAAATAAAGTACCGACTAGGGGTAATGATAATATTTAGGAGATCGGGAAGTAATGTGATTAATTTCACATTATGGGTTGAAACGAATTTGTAGGATTTGAGTATAAAACAATACTTAGAAATCGAACTAGAAACTTTTTTACAAATTGATACGGAAACCGAACTCGAACCTAACCCTAAACCTAGAATAATTGTAAAAGACTTAAGGCCTAGATAATTAGGCATATTAAACCCTAAAAAAAACATAATAATAAGCGTTATAGGATAAAATGAACCTATAATAGTTATATGAAAAACTGAAACCGCATTTGTGTTATAGGGATGATCAGCGATGGCCTAAGCAAATCGGACCTCGAGTGAGTGAGCGAGCGAGGAGTCGAGGTAAGTTGGGATTAATACAATGCTGTATTTTGGAGGCTTGAGATTATGCTTGGTTATGCTTGTTAGATAGTTGGATGTGTGCATGTGCTTGATTATGGGTGATGATATGATTCTGTTTGTTGCTCTGACATGTATTTATGATTTGTATGAAATGATTGATAACCCAAAACTGGACTTAATAAAAAATACGACTAGTAATCATAATCGAACATGCATGGCAACCCGTTAAGGGAACTTAGGACTCTCCAGCCAAACACCGACCCCTTTGAAAGGGATAGCGCAGGATTGCATAATGGTCTCTTCTTCATCCTTAGTCGAACTAAGTGACAGGAGAAGAGGTCGCGGCGAGGGTGAAGTCAGTGGTTCGAAGATAGTCGCGGGAGGAGCGAGGTCTCCATTGCATAAGCCTGGGTTTGGTTGTGAGCTGTTGCATTAATGGCAACTCCTCAAACCGGATTAGAGCGGGCGCAATTTCTCTAATATCACGATGGGCCGGACAACGTCGTGCAATGGCATTTGCTTGCACATGCATTGCACCTAATAAGTTGATTGAAAACCTTGTTGTGTTTATGGTATAGTTTTAAGTCTTCCATCCTAACTTACTGAGCTGTGGTTGCTCATATCCCTATAGACGTCGTACACGTGCTGGTTAAGAAGCGGCAAACAACTACTTTGAAGCTAGCAACTGCTGGATCCTAGGGAGTGAGGAAAAATATTGAAGAATAAACACATATTTTTAAGGTCTAAGTTTTTATTTTAGAATTATTTTTCATTTTTGAATAATGTAATAACTAAATTAAAGTATATATATATGTATATATATATAAATTTTCTCACTTTCTTAGGTAAACGACTTATTTAAATTACAAACTGTTTACTTCAAAGCGGGTTAGTCGTAGACGCCTTGTATAGATTAGGTCTAAGATAGCGGTTGTAAGGACAACTTCTATCTTAGGATGGTTTACATGGGGGGGGGGGGGGGCTGTTACAACATTGCTGCTTCGGGGCGTGACATAGACTACAGTGACTGTGAGTAGTTTGAATGACTAGTGACATAAAATAGAAGAATCAATCACTTTGTTCTTTTTTTCTTAAACCTTAATCCTCAACGACTCACTCTTCCAGTCTTCCTCTCTTCTCCAGTTCTCCTCTATCAATAGGAAATTTGGAACAATCACTATTGCATTGCCCATCTCCAAAGGCCACAACATAATCCTACTTACCAACGAAGCAACGATAGTATGTCTCTGTGCCTATCTTGACTCCTGTGGTTGCTGTCAACTGTCATAAGTAACTCGTAAGCATCCTCTATTTCTCTTTAAGACTTAAGATTAAATTCTTTTATGGGTACTGTGTGTATGTCTGCTGTCAACTATTATACGTGTGTTTACTGTAGGCAATTGCCATTCGTGTCTGTACTACTATGTGTTGTCGTTGGGGTTGCACGTTGTCTTGTATACTGTTATGTTTTGTGTATGTATGTACTGTCGATTGTCGTTGGGGTTATGTCGCTCAGGTGTTTGATGTCATGCGTGTCATGTATGAGTGCTATTGTCTTGCGTTTATATGCTGATTGTTGAGTGCTGAGTCGTGGGTCTAATCGACAGTATGCGTTGTGCCTTGTGCATTGCCTCATCTTTATCAAAGATTCAACACATAAGCAGACAACTAACTACCCCAAGAAAATAGAGCCAGCGAAGTGATGAAAGAAACCATGGTACCCCCATCAAAAAAGCCACTTGAAACCACCATAGAACTTATGTAAAATATGACTAGAGCTCCAATATAAATGTCCTGTGTAATTTGTGGAATGAGAGCTTTCATTTTCATCTTATTCAAACGCTCATAAAGGTCTACACGAGCTAGCTTCTGAAACCTAGCAATCTCACACAACTTTGAATTGTTTGCCTTCACAAAGAGAACAGTTGGGAAGACTTAACTAAAACATGTCATAATCTGTCAGCTAATTGATAGTAACAGGGACAATTATGGCCTGTGGGAAACTTAAAATAGCATCAACTAAAGAAAAAGGAAGAAGTAGCTAGTAATCGGTTTGATTCTGATGTACATAGATCCAAACAGTGGCTAATTAGAAAGAAAGATGAAAGCATATGATGCAAGATGAAGAAATATACAATCGAACTCAGTAAAAAATAAATAACAAAAACAAATGAATCTTTTTGTTCTTGGAACACCTAGTCTTATGTTTAATTACCGATGCCTTGATGTTTGAACTCTTACTAATAGCCAATTTTAGGAGTACAATGGAGGCTGATGAATTCTAAGCTTTTGTGTAATGCATTGCATTTTGTTACAAGACCCTACTCTTTTTGTGTTTTAATAGAATGTAATGGAAGTAGGTCGATCTAGCTTGGCTTGTCTTTTATTTTGGCTGTTAAAACATAATTCTACTATATGTACATATGTTTCTTTGTTCAATGTAAGCATTCTTATTTTGATCGAAAAAATAAAAATACGGTTTAGATAGCAAAAACACTTAGGAAAACTTAGTTTACTCCTTTTTACTACTGTACTAGATTTTGAGTTGGTTAGATTAGTAATTTAATTATACTCAGAGATTTGACAAATAATTTGTCTTTTGTGTTTTATTTTTAGAATGGATCAAAATATCGATACCACTAATGATATAACTATCCAACATATTAATGAGGATGATGAGTTGGAAGCACAAGCACCTAGAAATGATGTTGGTGATCCATTTAATGCTACTACTATTGGAACGTCTCAAGGTTCTATAGAACCTCAAGGTAGGAGACTTAGAGCAAATACTTCTCTTGTTTGGAAAGCATTTACAAAGATAGGAAAAGGAAAAGATGGTAAAGAAAGGGCAAAATGTAATGGATGTAAGAATGAATATGTTGTTGGTGGGTCTAAGTATGGGACATCTACTTTAATTCGACATACCGAAAAGTGTCGTTTGCTTCCTAAGTATCAGGATGTAGGCGAAATGATCATTGATCAATTTGGAAAATTAAAGTCAAGAAAAGTGGACTATAAAGTTGCTCGTGAAATTTTGTCAATGGCAATAATTGAACACAATCTTCCTTTTTCATTTATTGAATATAGGAGGATTGTGTAACTCATAAAGCATTTCAATCCTGATTATATGCCTATCTCTAGGAAAACAACCACATTTGATGTATGGAGATTATACTTAAATGAGAAGGAGAAGTTGAAAAATGATTTGGAAAAAGTTCCCGGTAGAGTATGTTTGACCTCAGACTTATGGACAGCTTGCACTAGTGAGGGTTACATATGTTTAACTGTTCATTTTGTAGATGCAAATTGGAAGCTAAATAATAAAATTCTTTCCTTTTGTTACATGCCCCCTCCTCACTCGGGACTTGAATTGTCAAAGAAAATGTTTGATTTTTTGAAAGATTGGGGCATTGATAGGAAAGTTTTTTCTCCTACCTTGGACAATGCATCTACTAATGATTGAAAGTAAGATTTCCTAAAAGATCAGCTTAATTTACAAGGTATTTTGTTATGTGGGGGGTGAGTTTTTTCATATTAGATGTTGTGCCTACATTCTTCACCTGATTGTTAAAGATGGTTTGATAGTAGCTAGTGAAGCTCTGCATAAGATAAGACAGAGTGTAAAGTATATAAAGGGGTCTGAAAGCCGAATGAAACAATTTTGGAAGTGTGTTAATGAAGTTGGCATTAGTGATGTTGGTATTGGTTTCCGTTTGGACGTACAAACCAGATGGAACTCAACTTATCTCATGCTTAAGAGTGCTTTAAAGTATCAGTGCCCCTTTTCATACTTTCAATTGAATGATTCTCATTATAAATATTGTCCATCAATAGAGGAATGGGAAATAATACAAAAATTATACAGATTTTTGAGTCCTTTTTATACCATTACAAACTTAATGTCTAGGTCCTCTTATGTGACTTCAAATTTATATTTTTTACAAGTATGGAGGATAGAGTGTTTGTTGAATGAGAACTTGACAAGTGAGGATTTTATTATAAGGGATATGTGTGTTAAGATGAAGTAAAAATTTGATAAATATTGGAGAGAATACAGCATCATTCTTGTACTTGGAGCAGTTTTTGATCCTCGGATGAAGTTCAATTTTTTGAAGTTTTCCTTTAATAAAATTGATTCACTTAGCTGTGAGGAGAAATTGGATAAAATAAAGACTAAGTTGTATAGGCTATTTAAAGAGTATGATAGTAGTAAGGGAAGAAATACAATATGCAGTAGCTCTCATGTTGGATCTTCTCAAACACTTGCATGTAGAGGTAAAGGGAAAGGACTTATGGGGAATACTAGGCTCAGAAAAAGTTTAGGTTTTGACTCTGCTACTCTTGATGTAAGTTCAACCAATCTAGTCGTTTATTTATTTATTTTGTAATGATGCTGGGATGCATGGTTAATGAATAATGATTAATGATAGTTACCTTTTTTTTTCCTTTATGATGTAGGGGTATTGTCAAATTAAGGTGCATACTACCGGTAAGTCTTCCTTACATCTCTATTTGGAAGAACCGATAATTGATATGACTTTTTACTCAGAATTGGGTGTATTAGAATATTGGAAAACTCAACGTCAAAGGTATCCGGATTTATGTATAATGGCTTCTGATGTTCTTAGCATTCCAATAACTACAGTTGCTTCTGAGTCTGCTTTTAGTATTGGTGCTCGTGTTCTTACTAAGTATCGTAGTATAATGCTTCTTGGCAACGTGGAAGCTTTAGTTTGCACACATAATTGGTTACGAGGATTCAAATGGGAAGGTAGTTTTTTCATTTAAATGAAATGTAATCTTGATTTCTGATTTTTTAAATATTTCCATCTAATTATTTGCTATTTTGTGTATTGTAGATGAAGGTGAAAAAGGACTTGAATTAACATTGTCAATGGAGGATTCAAATGTGATCATTGATGAAAAATGATTTATCTTGGAAATTTATCTTCTGGTTGATAAAAAGACAGATTGTTTCTTCTTTTGCTAGCTGTTTCAGTCTTTGAAGTTGATGATGTTTTGTGTTTTAGACCTCTTACTTCTATGCACTAATCTTTTGATAAAGGACCTATGTTATGTACATATTAAGGAGTTTAGCACTCCTACTTTTTCTTTTCTTTCTTTCTTTAATTTTTGATTGATAGCACTCCTCTTGTTTAGGCTATTAGTCTGTAGTCTTTTATGTACTCTGTAAATTGGGCTCTTGTTTCATAAATGTATATCCTTGGTTTTTACCTAGACAAGAGGATGAGGGGTGGGGAAAGAAGGAAGACAGCAGCATCGGATGTAGAATTGTGGATAGGCAAAAATCTATTTATTTTTCAAAGTTTGATGAAGAGGTCATTATCAATATAGTAGTCATAACTCATAAAAGTCAATATAGTTGTCCCGCTTTTGACATGACCAATATGTTAGTGAATGTTAGTCTTTTCTTTTAGACTAGTTGAAGTATGGAATAAGCATTAGCTCATTTACAACAATAGTCTTCTTTAGTTTTAAAATAAAAGTAATCTGTTGTTTTTTTGTAGATTTACAAGCATGTGCTTTGTGCTACATGTCCTAATTTGATTATGACATAATTGAATAAGACAAGCTAATTAATTTTTTACAATTTATTTTTAATTTATTAATTCCATTAAAAAGTTAGTGGGTTAGCCCGTTTAACCTACAGGCTAAAGTGGGTTAGGCTAGGCCAGTAAAAGTGTAGCCCATTTATAAAGTGGGCTAAAATTTGTTGACTCATTTAACCCGTGGTTCAAAGTGGGCCGGGTTGGGTTGGCCCATTTAACCCACTTGTACACCTCTAATGTTTATTGGTAGTATTCATTGTAATAAATAACAATAATATTCAATCAGTAAATGAAATTGAACCAAACCCTTAATTCTGGCAAGTCATTTCCTTTCAGAATAAAAGGAAAATCCAAATTCATGTCTATCGATGTGTTATTCTTATGAACCCGATGGTATTAACATTAACATGATTAATTTTTATAACAATGTGAAATAAAAGAAAATAAAAATAGAAAATATATTTTCACAACATTATGGAAAAATATTGTCACAACAATGATTAATTTAGAAAAAAACAAAACATGATCTTGCAAATGAAATTAATTTTCATATAGCTAGAATGATATATCACAAAATAGTAATTAGTTGTTCTAATTAATTTTAAACGGTTTAACCATACATATACATATCTATGTGTGTGCCTATATACCATGTCCTAAACATAAAATATGATTTCATATATGTTGTCATGCCCCGAAACGGCATAGTCATAACAGCCCCGCTGTGTAAACCATCCTAAGATAGAAGTTGGCCTTACAACCGCTATTTTAGACCTGATCTACACAAGGCGTCCATAACTAACCCGCTTTGAAGCAAACAGTTTGTAATTTAAATAAATTATTTACCTAAGAAAGTGAGGAAATACATATATACACTATGATTTAGTTAGTACAAATATCGTTTACAATATTTCTCCATAATATATTTCCTAGTTATTATATTATTCAAAAATGAAAAATTCTAAATAAAACAAAACTTAGACCTTAAAAATACATGTTCGTTCTTCAAATAATTTTCCCCACTCCCTAGAATCCAGCAGTTGCTAGCTTCAGAGTAGTTGTTAGCTTTAGAGTAGTTGTTAGCTTTAGAGTAGTTGTTTGCCGCTTCTTAGCCAGCACCTGTACGATCTCTATAAGGATGTGAGCAACCACAACTCAGTAAGTTAGGATGGAGGACTTAAAACTATACCATAAACACAACAAGGTTTTTAATCAACTTATTAGGTGCAATGCATGTGCAAGCAAATGCCATCGTATGACGTTGTTCGGCTCGTCGTGAGATTAGAGAAATTGCGCCCACTCTAATTCGGGTTGAGGAGTTGCCATTAATGCAACAGCTCACGACCAAACGCAGGCTTGTGCAATAGAGACCTCGCTCTTCCCGCGACTACCTTCGAACCATTGACTTCACCTTTGCCGCGACCTCCTCTCCTGTCACTTAGTTCGACTGAGGATGAAGAAAGGGCCAATTGCGATCCTGCGCTATCCCTTTTGAAGGGGTCGGTATTTGTTGGAGAGTCCTAAGTTCCCCTAATGGGTTGCCATGTAGGTCCGATTATGATTATATGTTGTAAATTTGATTAGGTCCAGTTTAGGCTGATCAATCATTTCATACAAACCATACAATACAAACCAGAACAACAGACAAAATCATAGCATCACTCATTATTAAGCACATGCACACATCTAACTATCTAACAAGCACAACCAAGCATAATCTCAAGCCTCCAAAATACAGCATTGTATTAATCCCAACTTACCTCGACTCCTCGCTCATTCACTTGAGGTCCGATTTGCTTAGGCCATTGCCAATTATCCCTATAACACAAACGCGGTTTCAGTTTTTCATATAACTATTATAGGTTCATTTTATCTCATAACACTTATTGTTATGTTTTGTTTAGGGTTTAATATGCCTAATTATCTAGGCCTTAAGTCTTTTACAATTATTTTAGGTTTGGGGTTAGGTTCGGGTTCGGTTTCCGCATCGATTTCTAAATTAGGTTCTAGTTCGATTTCTAAGTCCTAAATATGCTGAAATCCTAATGTGAAATTAATCAAATTAAGTTTGAGTATTCAAATATCCTATTGGGTCTTAATTCAATATTCTAAACTATTCTGTATACGTTATTCCTAATTGGGGTATCGGATTTATCCCCGATGTGAGAAAATCTTACATTTTTATACAATTACCTAAAATTAAATTTTAATTCAGATTTAGTATTATTCTGATTTGTATTCTACTATTATTTAAATAACCCTAATGTTTTAGATTTATTAATTTTCAACTCCACATATTACTAATTCCTTATAATAACTACCTAATTTCCTAAATTAACTATACTTAATACTTCAGAGGCTAGGATTAGGTTTCTGCATCAGAGATTAACATCCCTAAACATCTAATTACTATCTAAATCAGTAATTAGTATCTTAATCACCTAATTAACCCAAAAATTACCTACTTTTCCCATCATTTTAGGGCTAAAAATTAACTTAAAAATTAAAAAAATTAATTTTAGAAAAATGGCTTTATAGCACTATTCTATATCACATAAGCATTCTACAAAAAAAAAAAAAAATTAAGCTCCAAACTACACTCTTAAGCCGATTTATTTTTTATTCTAATCATGCTCGGTTTTGCTCAATTTCTTAAGGACCTTATATTACGAGACATATTTTCATCAAAATAATATTTTTCTTAAAAACTACATACAAAAATATTCTAGAATAAGAAGTTTCATAATTTTCTAAGAATATTAACTATTTTTTCAAAATTACACAAAATCGGGCTGGAAATCGAACTCACTGATTTGGGTGGCTCCAGTCACCGTCGATGGCCATGGCTGTGTCGGCCCACCTGGGCGTTGTAACTACCATGTGGTGGTGGTGGCCATCCACTCCCAGCTGCTAGTCGAGTTTGGGTTCTCCTTTGTGGCCCTAACCGCACAGTTTTCCTTTCCTTTTCTTTTCTTTTCTTTTGGTTTTTCTCTCAATTTTCACCTCTCCCTAATTTTTTCTGATTTCTAACTGTCCAAATGAGTTTTTAAATTTTTCTTGCTATTTATAGGGCTTTAGGGAAATTATTGTGTATTAATTTGATTAGACAATTGTCGTATCTTCTTTCAATGTGACTTTTGTGTTGTTCTAATTTAATTGGATAATTTTTTTCTTATTTTTCCCAGCTGCCACGACCTATATCTGGATCATTCCTTATTTTTTCTGATTTTTCTTAATTAATTATGAATTTTCTTTAATTATTTAGTATGATTTTAGCACATTACGCGTATTTTAAGTAATTATATGTATTTCTACATATATGTAAATTCATATATAGTACAAATAAATATTCCTAAATATTATTTAGATTATTTTATGATTTTTAGTATACATATAATTTATCTTGAGTGATTCGTTAATTATCGGAATGCATTTTACGTATTTTCGATAAATAACGAGTTATATACTTAAAATTTGAAATTTTTATATTCTTTTATTTTATTGCTTATTTTCTTAAATTTAAACTTACGGGATCATTTTCCTAATATTTCTAACTTTACTTTATAATTTAGGCTCGATTGGGTCTTTTAACCGATCAAAACTTCAAATTGCTATTTTTGGGACTTACATATGTTCTTAACAACATGTTATTCACAACAATTCTTGCTAGTGATATGTTGACCATACATAATTAATCAAATATATAGTTATGCGATCTATAAGTATGTATCTTCATATATTATTATAGCATGAAAAGTAAAATGTGTTACGAATGCTATAAACTATGTCTATATACGTATATATGCCTATATAATATATTTATATACACATATCAATGCATCTATGTAACTATGTACAAAATTATTATGTTAAACTATACAAATATTACCATTACGTATGCATGTGTCTATATACCTTAGTAAACGATAAGGGGTGCTTATGGTTTGCATATATGTATGTATACATATATATATATGTAAAGGGCGTGAGAATATATGTAATTACCAATAAATACACACATAAATATACAATATTATGACAACTGAAAAGGAATATTTTATGTTATAATTATATGGAACATATGTATATCTTACTTTTATAAGTGCCTAAAATATCTTTTACAAGTATTTCATAATAATGGAATTCGATAAACTCCATTAAAATATACGAATATGGTTTTAAATATATAACATTCAGCGTTGACGATAGCATAAGATATAGTCTAATAGGATCAATGAGTCTTTTGATGATCTCATAAATTCCTCGAGTTTTGAACATCAATTCTGATATATGGGATTTCCAATTGGTTAGTAATTTAATATAGGGAATCAACTTGAGTTGGAAGCTAATTTGGTTGAGGAAAGATGAATTAGGAAAAAATGTGAAGAATTTTGTAGGTCAGTAGTGATGGGAATCAAGCTACGGGACCTTTGACCCATAACTGAACCTGAGGACTAGAGGGGTTGGTATGACGAATCCATATGTTCCAACCAACACCTACTGAGGCCAAGTACTTACTTGCAGAGTCACCTTTAATGCTGTGTCGAATGACTGCCCTTTATTTTGTATTATGCCAAGTTGATGACTACTCTAATGCCGAGTCGACTAATCATTCGGCATCATCCTTACTGAGAGGCCGAGAGACAAAGAATCCGAACTAACTAGGCCATTCCTATTCGGATAAGCCCAACCGTCTGTACCTTTTGTCTGCATCCCCTAACAACCTTACCAACGCCACATCGCCATGTATACAGTATCGTATGGAGAATTTGTAGCATCAATGATTGATTTTCTTGTATATTCATTTTTACCCTCTTGTATTGTATACATTGCTTCTTTAGGAAACGTTGTTATTGTCTTTTCCTTTTTGGGCAAGCTGCCCTAACTTACAAGTATAAATTCCTTTGTACTTGTAGTTGTAGGGGATTTAGATTACTTTCAATACACTTGAGTACTTTCTTCCTTACGTAAACGCTGCTTGTTTACTCTCGGCATCACTCTTATCTTTTCTCTTAAGCAAGGTTAGGTGACGAGTAACCTCACCGGACCAATTCATGTGCTATATCGAATTATGCCGTGAGTCTTTAGAAGTTCCCTTAGTGCGTCATATCCTTTGGAACTGTTTGTGGATTTTTGCCTACTGTTCCATTCGTCTTTGTCACTCTTTTTGTACCTTTCCCCATTAACTCTTTTTTGAGCTTTTTACAAGCTTGGACCCATGCAGTGATCGGCCTTTTCTATTCTTGGTCACGGTTTGCACCAAGTAGGGTTTAGAGTCAAAGTAGAATGTAACATAGACATAACATAGAATGTCCTAGCAAAGTTTAGAAAATGCATGGTGATGCAGACCTCATCTTTAACTTAATAAATAGAGATAGTTAGAGAAAATCAATTAGAAGATTCTTTAGATAAGAACTTTGAAATTAAATTGATTTAGAGAATAAGTCAGAAGGTTCTCGACTATCAACTATAAACCTGAACCAACTTAGAGAATGACTTAGGAGGTATCTTGGACAAGAACTTATCTAAGTAACCCTAATTCTTAACCACTATGTATAAATATTCGTAGTATATAAGTAATGAACTTAATCTCAAATATGATAAATAAATTACCGTTGTCTTATAATTTGTATGAAACCTGAAATCCTTAATTGTAATATAGGAAATACAAATGAAGGGAGTTTGACATCCGTAACTAACATGAGCAACGGGATTTTTAGGTAAGTGAGATCAATGCTTTACAACATTTTGGAGTATTATTTTAGAATACTTGGAGGCTTTGGTATGTTTTTGGCTTGTGATTATAATTTAGTTCTTTGTGCATATGTGGGGCATATTCTTGAATAGTAGTTCGCTATTGTAAGAATTTAGCTCCATGTGATGTTGTTTTGTGATTATTACTTCAATTGGCTTGTTTGAAATTGTTTTATCACCTAGGAAACGATCTAACTTAAACTCGACCTAACGTTTAACCTGACATGCATTGTAATTCACTAGGGATAACGATTAGGATTCTTAAGCCAAATACGGACTCCCTTCAATAAGGATAGCTGAAATAGTCATTTTCCCACCTTAGTTGAACTAAGTGATAGGAGAGGAGGTTGTGATAAGGTTGGGGGCTGTGGTTTGAAGGTGGTAACCGGAGGAATGTGTTCTTCATTGCACAAGCCTTGATTTAGTTTTGATTCGTAAGTGCGTGACATGAAACTCCTTAACTCGAATTAGAGTTAGCATAATTTCTCTATTGTTATGACTGACCAAATAACGTTGTGCAATGACATTTTCTTGTATATGCATTGCATCTAACTAATTTAGTTGAAAATCCTGTTTGTGATGTGCTGAATACATACTTCTATCTTCATCTTACTTATTGAGTAACTTGTTGCTCATTTCCCTATAGTTTGTTTGCAAGTTTAGAATGAAACTACAAGTATTGTACCTAAAAGTAAAACTTTAGTAAACAATGTTGAGGAGCGAGGATCAAGAAGAATTCGACTAAATTTCGTTCTTATTATCAACTTTTTCTAACTACTAAGGAAACTACTCGAGTCTTCTTAGGGTGTTCATTAGTTTTCCATCTTTTGGTCTATATACTGAATAACATATACCCTTAAGTTTTACTAGTACTCTTCTAGAAGGTCAAATTGATGAGTTTTTCTTTTTTTTTTTATTAGTTATTTTAAAAGAATTCCTTCACAAGTTTATATTAAATAAGTATTTAACTGGATGCTTTAAAGTGGTAGAGTGGAGTATGCTCAGTGTGAACTAGGTCTATGATAGCCACTATAATGTCATATACTATCTTAAGATAGTATACACAGTGAGACTATTACAACTTCACCTTTTTGAGGTGTGATACTGGGTGGGAAAACATAATAGGTGTAGATAGGCATCATTTCTCACTAGACCACCAAGTTTGGGGTTGATGCACCTCCTGAGGTGGAGGCCGTTGTTGAGCTCTTGTAGGCCAACTTAGATAGGTTTGCTTGGTCGATGTTGGATATGCATGGTATCTCCCCCCACCTAGTGACTTATAACCTCAAAATCGATGAAAATGTCCAAACTGTAAAGAAAAAGAAGAGACATTTTACTTCAGAGGTAGGTTGCCATTGAAGAGGAAGAGCAGAAGCTGCTTGGCTTGCTAATGTTATCCTAATCAAAAAGAAAAATGAGAAGTGGCAAATGTGTGTTGATTATATCGACCTGAAAAAAGCATGCCCAAAAGATTGCTTCCTTCTCTTGATGATAGACCCGTTGGTAAACTTTACATCGATACATGCCTTGTGAGCCTTATGGATGCTTTTTGGGGTTATAATTATATCAAGATGGACCAGAAAGATGAAGCCTACACCTCCTTCATCATAGATTTCGACACCTGCTGCTACATCATTATGCCTTTTGGCATTAAAAATGTTGAGCAACTTATCAGAGAATAGTGACCACCTTATTTAAGCCCCAGCTTGGGTGGAACATGAAGGTGTATGTGGATGACATGATTGTGAAAAGCAAATAGCCCAGTGACCGTATCAATGACTTGTTGGAAGCCTTCAACAGAATAAGGAAATATGACATGAAGTTGAATACCCAAAGGTATGATTTTGGGGTTGGCTCCAATAAGTTCCTAGGCTTCATGGTCATCCAATAAGAGATTGAAGCTAATCTAGAAAAAATTAAGGCCATTAGGCACATGAAGCTTCCTACCTTAATTAAAGAAGTTTAGAAGCTCACTGACATGGTAGCTGTGTTGATTAGGATTGTCTTTAGAAGTGTAGAAAGATGTATGGAGTTCTTTAAGACCCTTAAGAACCTAAGGGTTTTGTATGGACTTATTAATGTGAAGCAACTTTCAAAGAGTTGCAGGCTCGAAGCACCCACCAATTTTCTCGAAGCCTACCCCTAGAGAGTACCTTTGCCTGTACCTGGCAGTTAGGGATAGGGCACTTTCGAAAGGGAAAGAATTGCCCTTAGCTGTTGTGATCTCTATATGTTGGCTTTGACCTAATTGTCGTGCTAATAGATTGGCCACTTTGAAAGCTTCTATGGAAGGCTGATGCATCTGGTTAGATGGTTAAGTACGTGCTAAAGCTGAGTGCGTATGGAATTCAGTATTAGCTACAAACAACCTACAAAACCTAGGTATTGGCCGACCTTATCGTGGAATGCACTAGAGAGTAGGAAGTACCACTTGGAGATGATAAACCGGTGTAGACTCTCTACATCGATGGCTTATCCACCTCTGGAGGAGGAGTGGGGTTATTGCTCACTAGACTACATAAAACTATGGTTTAATAGGCCTTCAAGTTCGAGTTTGTTATAAGCAACAATGGAACCAAATATGAAGCCTTGATCATTGGTCTCAAGTTGGCCAAGGAGATCGATGCTGAGCACTTGGAAGCATTCTTAGATACAATGCATATCATCCAGTAAGTTCGTGGTGAGTATGAGGCTAAGGATGACACAATGGTAAGATACTTGGTGAAAGTGAAGACTCTTCTAGCTAGGTTCCCTTCGTTGAATATTACAAAAATTCCCTAAACTAAGAACTTGATTATAGATTGGCTATCCAAGATCGCCTTTACTGGGATACATAAGCTAGAGGTGAACGATAGGAAGATATTTATTGAGTACTTGCTTGAGAAGAGCATTGCTCCGGGAGGAGTTAAGGTCCTCAAACTCAATGTAGTACCATTAGAGCCGAGCTGGATGGACCTTATCAAGAGCTACATGGACCTTATCAAGAGCTACATGGAGTAAGGTATGCTTCTGATTGACAGGAAGGAAATTAAGATACCATGCTGCCAACTACACCTTGATTGATGGTGTCTTGTACCATAAAGGAGTCAGCTTCCCCTTATTGAGATGCCTCTAACTTAGTAAAGGGTTACATGTCATGGAAGAGTTGTATACATCTAGTCACAAGCCCTCTATATTTAAGCTCTTTGGCTTAGATACTATTAGTCTACTAGGAGGCATGATGTTAAGGTAGTAGCTTAAAAGTGTCCTTAATACTAGAAGCATGCCTAAATCACTTATGCCCCTATTAGGGCATCGTTATCCTTGGAGCCTTCCCTAAGGCCTTTGGAGGAAGACAATTCATTATTGTGGTTGTCGATTACTTTACAAAGTTAGTTGAGGTTAAGGTCGTCACCAAGATAACAAAGAGAATTATGGAGTCCTTTATATGCAATAGCATCCTCTCTAAGTTTGGGTTCTATATGCCCTTATCATGGATAATGGGTAGCAGTTCAACAAGTAGAAGTTCAAAGCATTTTGCTCGAAGTATCACATCGCGCCCTACTCTACCTCGATTATGCACCTTCAATCAAACGACTGGGTTGAGGTAACTAATAGGATCATCCTTGATAGAATCAAAAAGAGGGTTAATTGAGCTCAAGGAGGATGGGTAGATGAATTACTGAACATCCTATGAGGCTATAGGACTACTCATTAGACCTTTATAGGAAAAACTTTATTTTTCCTTGCCTTCAGCTAGGAAGTGGTCCTTCCGATCAAACTAGAACTTTCCAACTTCCATACTCAATTGTTCAATTCCATTGCGAATAAGTCTCTTTTATAGGTTAGTGTTGATACTATAGAGGAGATTTAAGACCTTGTTGTAGCTCGAGTGGCCGCTTATCAATACAAGGCGGCTAGATATTATGATAAGAAGGCTTGGCACAAGGAGTTTAAGGTAGGAGATCTAGTTTGTTGAAAGCTTCAAGCCATTGGCTCCCATGATAGGTAGAGAAAGTTAGCCTCCAAATGGGAAGATCCTATTAGAATAAGAAAAAACTCGAGAAATGGGGTATATAAACTAGAGAAGCTGGATGGCAAGCTCAACCCATGCATATGGAATGCCAACAATTTAGATCTTTATTTTGACTGAAATGTTGTAACTCTTTGTAACTATTCAGTAAAATTATTAATGAGAATTTCATTCCCCAATGTTATCGTATGTCCTCTTTTATTCTCTCTTTCTTAACTTGTCCTAACCCTAAATGGGTAAACAGACTTATAAATTAATAAAGTCCTCATAAGGACTCTCAACTTGTATGTCTCTTCAAGTATGTGCAGGACGGAATACCACCAACCCGACCCCCCATTAGGTAACCTTAGCAATGAGAAACACCCCTTACATAACTAAGGAACTCCTATTGTGCCTGCTAGAATACCACTAGCTTGACTCCTAAATCGACCTAAGCTACTTAGAGCTGAATGGTCTTCTAAGAAGAGCAACTACAGCTCTTCCCAAAAAGAAAAATGACCTTAGGCATCAATGGCTAAACGATCCAAAAGGAAAAATAGCTCTAACTCTTCAGCTGAGTTAGCCAAATATCAATTAGTTAGCATTAAGTATCAAGTTAAGATATTTAAGTATCAACAAGTTAGATATACAAAGATGAGAAAAGAAATACAAAATAGCAATAAAAGGAAGTCCATTAGCAAAAACCTCTCTCCATTAGTAGAACATGTACGATGGTAAAGGCTGGCATACTGACCTAATATGAGGATTCTCTCCATGGGCATAAATTGAAACAAGTACAACAAAGAAGAGGAAAAAGATAGAAAATAATGGCTTGTCATTTTAGATCATCTAACTTCGGTAACCTAGAGAAGTCCAGTGTGTTGATTTGTTTGAAGGGTTGATCCATTTGTAGTGGTTGGTCTTAAGCCAAGGAAGGAGGAGAAGGAATCTGCTGGCTTTAGTCCGTAGAAGGTTCATCCCAACTTTGATCCTTTTCCTGTATGCCTTCAAGGGTGACCTCTTGTAGAGCTTCCGGGGTTGAGGAGGATGTAGGAGTGTCTTGGAAGACCTTAGCAGTCGGAGCAGCTGACCTTTCCCTCTCCTTAACTGCCCTTTCCTTCCAATGAGTTAGACCATTTAGGTAATCTTGAAAGCCCAAGTCTAGGCCAGGGTGAGGTTTGAGCACTTCTTCCCAAAGTGCCTAATTTGATTCAATGGAGATATCTTCACATTTATCAATCCACAGCCTTGTTGCGATGAATCTCTTCATAGCCTTTTAATCAGTAGTGGCGCTCATAACATCCTCATTCTTTAGGTTGGAGATAGTCTCCTTCATATTGTCAGCCTGTTTCTAAAGATCCTAGATCTTTCTCTCCAGCTCGACCTTTTGATTGGTCAGCTCCAGCGAATATCTCTTCATGTTCACACACTCATTTGCCTTCATTGCTAGCTCAGTCTGCACCTTCAAGACTGATGGACTTAGCTTCATGTTAAATCGATCAAGATCCTCCTTGGCCTTCTTCTCTTCTTTTAATCCTTTAGAGAGTTTAGCCTTGGATTTTTTCTTGTCCTCTAGTTGTTTTGTAAGTACGTTGACCTCCCAAATGGCTCCTTTAGCCTTCTCTTGTTCTTACCTTTCCTTTAGCACTGTCCTCTACTCATAAAACAGACGTAGACTTTAGTTAACCTTGTTAAAATTTTCACAAAAGTGCTTAAAAGATGACTTTTCCTCCTTACGGCCCTTTTGTGCACTAAATACCTCTTAATGGAGGTCCTTTACCTCATTTAGCACCATGTTGTAGTGTCCAAGCTAAACACTTGACCATTGTATTGCACTATAATAAATGAATTACGATTAGTTAGAAGAAAAATTCAAAAGTACATTGCAAAGCAAAGAAACTAAGAGGAATAAAGACTCACCTGATGGATGAGTGAGCTAAGGTGGGCCCCAGTTCAATTGGCAAGTCAACTTAGACCTTCACCATTTCCTCCAAGATAACTTAATTAATAGGAGTGAAAGACCCCATCAAGGCTTGAAAGCTGAGCTCCTGATGTCATAATGTCACATCATTACCCTAAATATCCTACTTAAGCTTGAGTAGTTTCCCTTTGGCATCCTGGGTTGTTGACTTAATAGTCCCCATGAATAGGCTGTTGTTCTTGGACTCGTATAGAACATTCCTGAACGAGTTCATCATTGTTCCTAATGTTTGGTACTTGTTTAAGATATTCCTATGCGTCTCCCCCATGTCATTAAAGCAACAATATGGGTGAGTAGATGGCTAGTCATAGAACATTGGATCAATTGAATGGTTCCTTCATCTTAGCCTTCTTCGGCTCGGATAACCTTACCTCCTTAGCATCAAAGGCCTTCCTTTTCTGACCACCTACCTCCTCTCCTATGGTGGTCTTGGGTGTCTTCTCTTTGCCTTAAAAGGGGGAGGGAGCACCATTAGGTCCAACTCATTAGTAGCAAAAGTATCCTTTCCTACGGTAATCACAGGCTTAGATGTTGGAGGAGAATTTGACATGGGAGCTACCATGGTTATAGGCTCGGTAACCATTGGCTCTAAAGAAAGGGCACTGATTGAAACCCCCTCGAGTAAGACGGATGGCTTCGTCCTGCTAGTTTCTCCTACCATTAGCTTTGACTATACAGTGTTGCCCTTGTGGTTAGTAGCTTTCTTTTTAGATTTTGTTTTGGATTCCTACTACCTTAGGAGCTCCAGTCTGCTAGGTTGAAGTAACTCCTTAAACCTTGCTAGCCTCCCAGCCCGAGAGAGTAAGTCAATAGTGTTAGCGAAAAATAAAAAGCAATAAGTATTTACAAGCTCCGTTGTGACTGATATGGGCAAAGAGGATTTCCCCATTCTTCAGAAGATATGACCGACGAAGGATGGCTTCATGCAAACCCATGCTGGCATGGCAAAGGAGTCAATTCATACAAAGGATAGACTTGTACCTTCCGGCTACTTTTTCATCGTAGCTTTCTCTATGCTTGGGAAGAGTTGAGAAATCAGTGAGTGAAATATCTCTTCACTGTCTCATTGGCATTGATCTCTTGATTGTGCCTCAGACCCATGAAGGCGTCAATCTCTTGTATAGCTTCAAAGTCATTTGGGTTAAGCTTCTTCAAAGCCTTAGTCTGGACTAATGGAGTCCATCAGGTCCAGAAGTTGGCCTTTGACGACAACTCCACCATTGGACACTTGTCTTACTAGTTCTTTATGGAAGAGTTTAGGCCCCTAAACAATTTTTTTCTTAGGCAGTTCTAGATGTATATCTAGCCCTTCAAGGTTTTCCATAAATAAAAATAATTAAAAAGTTCAAGTGTTACGCTCACCACCAAATACTCGCAAAGGGTCTAGAGCGCCTTCAATAACCTCCACCCATTGGGAGGAATTTGAGTAGGGCAGCATCGATGGTAATTAAATAGCTCCCTCTCAAATTAGGTAAAAGGGAGGCACATGCCATGCTCCAAGAATTTCTTATGCATTGTAAAGTGTCTCTCTAACAACAACAGCACCTTCTCATTTTTCCATGATAGCTACACTACCAAGCTAAGAAAATCCCCTCCAACGAAATTACTCATAACATAACTTATTGTGGTAGTTTTACTTTTGCTTACCTGACCACTCGATCCTTTATCATTCCTTATCCTATTGAACAAATCAATGACCTCCAATGAGCGATCTCAAGGGTAAACATCATGAGGAATGGCCTCTATAAGTTCCGCCCTATCAAGCTCTTCCAGTGCCCTCCTTGACTCGTCTAATTTTTCCAGTATGGATAAGACCTCTTTACCCTCATTCCTAGGGGAGGGTCACTCTTAGTTGCTTTAGAATTCGAAGTTGTTAAATTATACTTCGATGTGTCAATAGGTGTCTCACTTGAATTTGCTCTAGAATTGATCGACATTTTCAAGAAAGGACGGAAGAGAAAGATAAATGAAAAAAAAATGATAAACTTGGTTGATGAAGAAGAAAGTAGAAGAGAAACAGAGTGTTTGTATATGTAGTGAAAAAGCAAGAGGTTTAAGTCGAAAAAGTGTTAGCCTAATCCTCATTGGGGGTATTTATAGGCTTAAGGCCTGAGGGAATGTTCTCATGGTTTTGGGGATCCATACGGCTGCAATCCCCCCAATGCATTATGATGTGGACATAGGGAAAGCATGTAAAATACATATTTATCACCTACCCCCCAACTTTAAAGCTTGCTTTTCCTGAAGCAAGTCTAAACAAAGAAAAGACTATGGGAAAGTTCAAATCTTCTTATTCATTAATTTAGTAAATGTTGCATTACCCAAACAAAGTAAAAGTTCATCAAACTATGGTTAATACATCACAAGGCATATGGAAAATCTACATTTCAATCTCAAACAAAGAACTCATGAGGAAAGAAAGCCCACTCAACTGTTATTATCATCCACTTCACCATAGCACCAAATCCTTAAAACTTAATGGAATTAGTTGCAATCCCCTTACTTCATTTTAAGCTCAAGCAACTCATCCTTACCCTTATCCTGATTAATCAATCAACATGTGCACAAATCACTAACAATAGATTTAAGCCATTAATCAATTGCTTAATAGAGTTAGATCACTATGTTTAAATAAATATTCTCTTACTAAAGATAAGGTATAACATTCATCAACTAAGCAAGAGATCCTCACATATTGTACACTAAACATGCATGTATACACTCCTAATCTATATCATAAGTATGATACCACCAAGTAAATAATACAAAACTATAAGCTCTTCCTAGTTTTTCCTATTTTCCATTTTTTTGTTCTCTTTTTGACTTTTTGTATCCCCTATTTGATTGATTTACATCGGAAAGTTCTTTATTGCTTGCATTTTTCATAAGTTAAACACTAAGAGGCTCATGAACTCGTTCAAGAATTGTTCATTTAAGGAGATGTACCATGCGCTTATCGAGCGCCTTAGATGTCCACTTGTACTCCCTTCTTACTGTACCTTTTTTTTTCTTTGAATATTTGATTAATAAATCATTTGGTTAAGGTTTATTTTACCCTCAACTTTAGTTCTTTTTATATTCAGGGAGATAAATTCAAGGTAAGCTTAAGTTTTCCATGATTTACACGATCATATTGGGCTCTTGGAACTTTAAAGAATATGCATACATATTGGTTAGCTTAAAAATGTAAAGACTTAGCCCTTAATCAAGGATATTAACTTAATCCTGAGTCGTCAAATCTTAATCTAAATAGAGTATAACTAAACAAAGAAACGATTTATGACTTAACTCTAAAGAAGTGAAGAGTGTCCAACTCATGACCAAGTTGAAAAAGGTAGCAAAATAAAAAAAAATTGGATCAAAATTTGCTCTTTTTGTGATAAATGCAACTAAAGTTCCAAACTTTTTGGAAAATTTTGGTGCCTATGAAGCAAATATCAACAATAGCATGGATCAATTGTCATTTTCACACAATATGTGCAAGGATCAAGATGCAAGCAAATCATATGTAGCCAACACAAGCATTAAATGTAACTGGCACATAGAAATAGAAACTAAATCTACTCAACACAACTACAAGTCTCATAAAATCCACCCTTTCATTAATGCTATATTAGCCAATATAACCCCAAACTATAGCTTAGCACATAATCTACCCCTAAACTTTGATGACAAACGAGGTCTTCATTGTTTAGCATAAAAGATATGAATAAAAGAAGAGGGAAGAAATGAACGGGAGTCCCTTAAGGTGTAGGTTGATATGCTAGCCACATACATCCATGCAAGCCTCTAGTATGCTCTATGCTCTTAATCTCTAAATCATCACTAAAGCCATACTACCAACGCTCTAAAGCTCCAATCTTACAATCTTGCACCAAAAGGAACCAAGGAATATCACAACATCCAATCTAAAACATGATAAATTAAAAGAAATTGCTCAAAAGAAAGACAAATATAAACATAAAGGAAAAAAAAAAACTAGAAAACTAATGGTGGGTTGCCTCCTATCCAGTGCTTATTTTATAGTTTTAGCCCGACTTTTCCTACTTCATTCCCCTTCTTAAGGTAGGTCAAATCTTTAAGGCTTATTGTCATCAACCCCTTTTTTTTTCATTGGTGCCTTATGTTGCTTAACCTTACCAGAGTCAACTCCTACTTTGGTTGAAGCATCTAATGCTATATCTAACTTGGTGGACTGAAGGTTTTTCCTTTTCCATCACTATGATATTCACATGTAACTCTTTATTCCCAATTCTCAACACCATATTGCTATTTTTCACATAATCACATCTTTGTAGTAGCCATGAATGGGCAACCAAGGATAAGAGGAATCTCTGGATCTTCTTTCATATGTAGGATCATAAAGTCTTCAAGGAATATGAACTTGTCTACCTTTAATAGCACATCTTCAATCACACCTTGGGGTCTCCTAATAGAATGGTCAGCCAACCGAATTGTCATCTCAGCTTTCCTTATTGCATCCGTTAATCCTAATTTCTTGGTTACATAATGTGTTCTTGAAACTTTGATCTCTAGTAGTGTAATCCAAAGTGAATTTTGCTAGATCATTTAATTTAAGGGGAAGTGTATTGGTTAACGCTTCTATACATGCCTGAGACAACATGATTGTCTCTTGCCTATTTAACTCCCTCTTCTTAGTCATGACTTCTTTCAAATAGTGCTTGTAATGAGGTGTTTGCTCCAACTTCTTAAACATCTCTAGGAATTTCTCATAATCTTCATCATCTTTTCTTTTCTTCGATAGTCCTGGAAAGAGTATTGGTGGCACATATAGCTTAACAATAGGTTCAACAACTCTAAGAGTGAGCTCTTATTATACCACTTCCTCCTTTTGACTTGATGTAGAAGGTTGAGACTCTTGAGCATCAGCTTTTGTACTTGACCTTAGATTCATTGTGCTTATTAGCTCAATTAAGGTGAAAGTTCCCATTACACTTTCAAATTGTTTTCTTAGTCTTTTAAACCCCATAATAGTTAAATTTGCAAGCTTTTCAATGGCTATTTCCCATTGTGGCTTCTCTTCTTTTTCCCACACATCACTAGCCATTGGAGAACTACAATCAACATCGGTGCCTTTGAATATAGACATTGGCCCCTTTTGTCCTTCCTCATCTTCAATAGGCTCATGCTTATCTATGTGAGTATCGTGTATGACATCGAGTTGCTTCTCGTCATCACTCCAATTGTTTGCCAACACTAACTTGTCATGTCCACTTGATTGAACCTAGTAGTCTTCCTTTGCACTTTCCTTCAAACCTTGCTCTTCATATCTTTTCCCTTCTTTAGTCTCCTTCAAAACTTCGTGGAATTCTCTCACTAAACCACTCATGATGAAGTCTTCCTTTGTTATCTCCTTTGTTACAACATTACCGAAACTATCTCGAGTTTTCATCATAATAGCATACTCTTCAGTTGGGGTCTCATTTTTCTTAAGTGATTCAGTAAGATTTTGAACATCGTTCTTCTCACAAGAATCCATTTGTAATTTGCATGAATTTTTCACTTGCAATATCGTAGTCATGAATTCCATTACTTCATCCAATTAAGTCTCTAACTTTTGGATGGTTGATTGCTAGCTCTCAAATTTTTCTTCCTACTTTGGCTCTAATTCTCTTATTAACTCCTTAGTATTCTCCTCTTTTTTTGAAATTGGGTTCGCTATTTACAGAAGGTCTTCTAGCATTTTGTTGCCTTTGCATTTCTGGGTGGTGATGCCATTCTTGACTTGAGGGAAACAAACTAATTTCTAGATTACTTCTTAGACATTGATTGCTCACATGTGGCCCAACACAACTAATGTGTCCAATTGGATAAGAGAAAGGAGGTTCAATGTATATACGGCATGCCAAATTGTCAATTATAACAATGGCTTGTACTAATGGCATGCTTGTTAAGGCTGTCCAGTAGCTACTTCAATCCTCATCTTATCAAGAAGCCCTAACCCTTTGTAGAATATCATCACTTGAGGCCAAATGGGGTAATTGTGATATGGGCATCTACTCATTAAATCCTTGTATCTCAACCAAGCCTCTAATAATGACTCGCCTTTGTACTACTTGAATGAATAGTTCTCATCTTGAAATTATACAACAAAATGGAAAAGACCATGCTTGATCATCGCTAATGCTTTCTCTTTTAGCTCAAAACTTGCTTGTGGTGCTTGGTGATTTGTGAATCAAAGAAGCTTTGATGGTTTTTCCAAAATAAACTCCTACAAAGAGAAAATGAAGGAAGTAGAAATTTGAAAATAAAAAGATATCAACCAAGAATAAACAACTAAACTAAAGAAATAAACATAAAGATAAGAACTTTACAACTGAAGACTACTATTCACAGCAAATTAAAAATGAAAAACATAAAAATAAAAATAGACACTTGCTCTAGAAAAAGATAATAGAAAGATAGAAGTGAAGGAAGGTAAATTTGGAAATAAAAAGGTTACTACTATTTACAAAAGTGAAGAAATAAAAGTAAAAGAACAAATTTGGTAACTAAACTCAATTAAACTACTATTTACAACTAACTAGAAAATAAGAAATGTGAGAAAATAAAAATTCCTCATCTCTAAATAGTCTTAAAATTTGAAATTAGCACCATCCATTTGTCGGTAATGGTGTAAAAACTTGACTCGCTTTAAATTACACTTGAAAATTAAACAATAGCTACATAGTTTTATAAAATCAAATTAATGTGAGTAAAAATCGATAAGTGTATCCTATCGTGTAAGCAGTATAATTAGTGAGTCAAGGTCGTATTCCACAAGAAATTATATATTAACTGCTAGTTATGATAGAATAATTTAAAACTAAGCAATTCAATAAAAAAAAGTTTCAATTTTAATTTCTTTAGAAACTATAAATAACCTACTCTAATTAAATGGGATTTCCAAGTAAATTAAATTCTACCAAGAACCGATTAATCGGAATATTAATTGGCGTCAGGTATACTATTAACCTATATCGTGTTTGCATATACTAAGCAATTTGTTTCTATCGCTAAACGAATTAAAGCCTTACCCCTAATCCGAATTATTTATTCATAGAATAAGACTAGAAATAATCTCCCTAAATATAATCTTAGCCCAAGAAATCCAAAATATTTTAAAATACATGTTTGGTGAAATCAGAACTTAACTACAAACACCTAAACTAATAGCACAAAACACCAACTAAATACCCCAGCACAAGTCAATTCATGACAATAGTAGCGCTTAAGAAGAACAGGTTTGAACAACATTCATATCCTTTATCCGACTTCGTTTACAAATGAAGTTGCCTACTTGCTCTCGGGTTGGAATCCTGAAGAAAAACTAAAAAATAAAACTACTGCATTTGTAAAATAAAAACCCTAAAACTGCTGTCAGCTCCTTTAGGTTTCGACTAAGCTCTCTATTCTCGAAAAAATGGAATCTCTCCCTTGCGGCCAAGTACTTGCGGCTATCCCGGAAATATCCGTTATTGATGGTTCAGACATGGGCTGATTCCAAAGATGAAAAATGGGCCCCATTCTTAACTTCAAATGCTTGATACTTTCCTGGATGTGAATTCCTTCCTGGACGCGAATTGCAATTTGGAATCAAAATGGGGAATGATCTTGTGTTTCATGCCTACGGTAAGCTCACGATTAGCTTTTGGTTTTGGATGGCTGAGGTTCGACGTGTCTCCCAATGTGCAGGTGAACTGAAAATTCAGAATTCCAGTCAATCCGTGCTTCTCAACATCACATATGGATAATGAAAAATATAATATGAGTCCCATGTGACAATAGAATTAGTGGAAACTGCTTGTATATTTGATCCAGGCGTGAATCATCGGGACAAAATGTTGATCCTTCGAGCGGGTCCGAATGAGCTCGAATCGGTTCCGCTTTGCATGTATATTTGCACTTGCGACAAATTGTGTCCACATTTTCCGATTCCGAACATTTTTCCACATATAAGTATGAAAATATAAACATTAAAATGGCATATTTTCGAGATAAAAGTATATAAACATAATTTAAACCATTGAAGTCCTTTTTTTTTATCATTTTTCGCCAATTTATTGTATTAACTTATTTTGTATGTAAACTATTATTTTTAATGATCGATAAATCATTAAAATTGCTATAAACCATACAAAATCCATAGAATTTAACATGGAAAAAGCATGTAAAATATATACTTATCACCGCCCTTCTCTATAAATATCGATCTATATCCCAACGGTAAACTACTTAGACTTTTTGCACACTTAGCCTATTCTATAGTACTCCAGTATCTTTATTCTCTTTACTTTCTTTAACATAAAATATTAATTTAAATATCGAATAATATCTTGATGCTTCTTATTGTGTTTTATTTTATAGGCTTTTTAATCAAGTATGAAGTCTAACTTTCCCAATACTTTATCAAACATTGGTGATTTAGAATCTATTTTAGTTTTTCTCAATTTCTTCTAATTCATCTTTTTAAAATACTGTCATGCTTGCGTATAATTAATATTTAATATTATAAAAAAGATGATAATATCATAATGACATCATAATATATTTCAAAAATTTAAATAATTTTAAATATTAATTTATAAATTGAGAGAAAATATATTAAGAGGAGTAAAATCCACTTTAAGGTCTATAAACTAAAAGTCAGGGAAAAATTAAAACCAATTTCAAAGATTTAACAAGGGGTTAAAAGAAATAGCTAGTGAACAATCTAAAGCTTAAAAGAAACTAGATTTTAAGGACAAAATACTAGAGATGGAGAAAAAGAAAAAAAAATCCATCCCTAATTTTAGTTTCGCAATGAATTACAAACGAACGCTTTCCTTCTGATAGGAGATTTAAAAAGTGTGAATTGAATACATTATGTGACCATACAATGGGAAATTTTATGGCTTTATACTTATTTATTCCTTTAAAAATATTCTCAAACCAAATAACTATTGCAATGGAATCATGATTTCTTAGTTGTTATAGTTGTATAACATAAGGTTAGAATCATTATTCTATTTCTCCAATCCCAATTTATTATGGAATATTCCATTTAATATGATTCTTGTATCATATATGTAACAACCAGAAAAATTCAAAGGAGGCACAAATAAAATAAAAAAAGCTTATAGAGGAAAAGTAAGGGTAGAAAGATAATTAAATAATTTTAGTAAATGGTATTTTAGGAATTGCGAAGGCTAAGATTACATAGCTTAACTTAGCTTTAAAATGTCTCTCCTTTCAAAAGGCTCATTAGCCTTCCATTGTGTTACAAAATAAAACTCTCTCGTAGCAAACCTTATGAATTCTAAAGGTAAGATATGGATTCCTAAGACTTTATTAGTTTGATAAATCCCAAAATTAATTGTGACTTTTATTGGTAGTGTAAGAGGAAGGCTTCTGTGAGACCTTAGTTGATTAAGTACTTTAATTGCTAAATTAACCAATATAGGTTAGGACGTTTAGGGCATTTAGAACAATTTAGGGCTTTTAGAATAATTTAGGGCTTTTGGATAATTTTGTTTGAATTAAATCAAATTTTAATATAAGGTCATAAAAGTTAGACGAGAAATGTTAGTAGGATTAATTTCTCAAAATAAAGTATTTATAATATTTAATTTCAATAAAGTTTATTTTTTACCTAATATGATTGGAAAATATCGAAAACTTTTGGAAACTTTAAAATTAGAATTCCGAGTAATTGTGAAACTTTAGAGATAAATTATATATACAATAACAATATTATATGATACAAAATAATATATAGAATATATATATCCCATGTGTAATTATTATGCATATATATGTACTTGAAATTAATTAAAATATTCGGAAATAACACTTTTAGGTCAAATAAGTTAATTAAATTAATAAAAAATTACAAAGGACATCAAAGTAGTTAGAAATAATCCTAATAGGCATGTGGCTTCAAATGAACAGGTGTTAGAGATTAGGTTAGGAATTTCATGTAATATATAAGCTTGGAATTTGGAAGGGAGAGAAAGAAAAATTCATTTTCACCATTGAGCTTAGAAAATTTAGGATCCTCTCCAAGATAATATTTATGCAAATTGAAGTTTAGAAAAAATCTAAGTGATTTGAAGTGATCAAGGAATTAAAGTTAGGAAAAATAACAAAACAGTATGTGATTTGAAGAGATAAAAGGAGTGATGGTATGGAGGAAATTTGGGAGCTAACCACCCCTATTAGGTGATAAAGCACCAAGTGGTTAGGCTGATTGATAAGGTGGTGGCCATCGATGGTGGCCAAAGTGGACAAATTTCGTGAGGGTCCTCTTTAATTTGATTTTGAATAATTTTGGAAAAACGTAAAAAATGCCTAGAAAATTTTGAAAAATTTTATTTCTATGTATTTTTATGTATAGAACTAGAAAAATAATATTCTATATAAATTGGGTAGTTATCATAAATGTCATTAAAAAATTGAGGAAATATAATAACTTTCCATATTGAAATAAATAGGGTTGATAACGTAGTTTTCACTTAATTTTTTTTTTTTTTGTAAACTATCCTAAGTTAATACTAAATTGCTATGTGAAATTTTTTCATGAAATTATTTCTTAAATTTTTATATGATTTTTGAGCTCTAAATTATGTATTAAATTGTGTTTTTAGTGGAAAAATAGCTTATTTTATTAATAACCTAACTTGGATTCTGAGTTAGATCAAATCTTAGATTACATATACTGATTTAGGATGATTGAATAGAGTAATAAAATGAGGAGTCGCATAAAATTGTAGTTTGATCTTTAAGAGTGAGTAATTTAAGACATTGGTTGAAAGTAGAGGATAGCTTAGAGGTTATGGGAATGAATTTTTGCATTATAATGATACTTAGAGAATAGGTCAATGGAAATTTATGAGTTAAATGCAAAAAACAGAGGATTTAGAAGCTTAGTCAAAGGTTGTTTTCTTAAAAACTGTAGGAATAATAGAATTAGATGATAGCTTAGAGGATAATTTAGTAAGGACTTTAAACTGAAGAAACTTAAAGGCTGTATCAAAGGATAAAACTGATATAAAAAATTACCCCCATATATCTTAGATGGTAACTCAGAGGGTTTTAACTAGGGAAAGTTGCTATAGAATCACTCATAACCTAACTAAGAGGATTTAGTAGTTTTGGATAACTTATAAAAATCATTGATTAGTCAAGAAATTATGATCTATAAGAAGACAGTGTAATAAAAAAGCTATTTTAGAAGCTAACGTGGAATCAAGCTTAGAGATTGAATCAGAACTAGTTTACAATGAACTAATTACTAATAAGTGAGTATTTAACTAGTATATGTATATATACTCATCACCTATAATTGAATATGGAAGTACTTCTTCTTGTTAAGTGAAGTCGTGGAGGAGGAAGTTCTTGCTAACGAGTGAATTAGGACCATACCAATAGCTAGGTAAGTGGAATTTCATATATAGGGTATAGGTTTACATCTAACTATTTATGTTCATAATTGTGGTGTTTGTCTAAATAATGCATGGAATTATTGTGTAAAGAACTTGACTTACACTTGATTAGTGACCTGTGAATGTTTTAGTTCATGAGTAGAGTAATTGTTTGAATGTTGCTTTGATTAGCAATGATTGTACTTAGTGATGTTGTACTTTGTGAGTATATTGCTGGCAATGTCGTTATTTGATGAATTCTACACTTAGTTGTGAGTAAAGCTTATGAAAACTTTTGTTATAATGAGTATTCAAATTAGAATCTAATTCAGAAGCAAAATCAAAACCTAAGGTAGAGACAGAAAAACATGGTAAGCCTTGTTGATATACTTTATGTTGATTGAGAATTGGTTGATGCACTTATGGCATAGCATGAAAATGACCTATGGGTCAGTTTTCTTAAGATTATGGTTTTGCTAGGATAATTTTACAAAGTTGGGTTTTGTACATATAATTTTCCATTGACCAAAGCTTCAACCACACTCTATGGTTTTGCTAAGCTAAGATAATTTGCTAGGCTCCCAAATATATTCTCTGAATGCTTGGATTTGTAGTCGACTAAACCCAATGAGTTGCTAGGCCGGTTAGGATATTGGTATTGATGCATATCACGTGTATTAGCATGGCATACAATTTGCATCATCTTATTTATCAGTTGAATAATAACTTGGTGTATTGTTGGTTGTTTTCCACTTTCGCTCAACTCAGGTTAGAATGCAATTTTTTGGGGCATTTTAGCAATAAGGATGAACTTTTGGAGAGTGTTAGATAGAGTCAGCTATTCCGAAAGTATCATTGAATAGGTACAACAAAGACCTAGAAGTATAACTAAAGTTTTGGTGTTTAAGTTTTTGAAAACTGTAAATAATGTAAATATTTGTATCCAAAAACCTATAGCTGAACTCATTTAAAGCACGAAGTATATAGTGAAGTGTTATTTTGTTTGAATTGAACTTATATTTAATAGGTTTACCTATGTAAAGGGGCATCCGATGTTATGTCGGGATGTGACAACTTTGGTGGAGGAGTTAAAGCATAAGGCTAGTTGCAACTTTAGAATTCTTAAGGGTAAGAGATTTGAGATTATTGTGAAGAATAGGATAGTGGTGAAGAGTTGACATTGAGGTGCCAAACCTTCCTGTCAATGTGAGCTCATGGGGAAGATTAGCCTATTATCCATATAGTAACTTTTATGGTTAAGTGATGGGCCTTCCAAATCTAAAAGTTGGTATCGTTCTTAAAGGTGTGGATAGTGGATCTTAGAGAAAGATTTTTGAGGAACTCTGTTTCTCTTTCTAGGGTTCAACATTGCAAGGTAACGTCATCCCTCTCTCTTAATCTTGATCTTTTTACAGATTTATGACTTTGATGGTTATGAGAAGTTATGAAGGTGAGAATTTATGTTTTGGAGTAGTAATTAGTGGTGTTATGAGTTATAGATTCGTTTGGAGGTTTAATCTAGGGTTGGAGAGAATTATTCTTAGAGAAAGGAGAGAAAAAGAATTACAAGGCATGAATAACAGGCATGGTCCCAAACTATGTTCCTCATAAATTTTTAAAAGTGAGAAATTTGAGAAATTCAAGACTGAGGGACCACAATTAAGGTATATGACTGTGATCTAAGATCGTGGAGTTTTAAAGAGGAGCACGACTGAGGTATACGACCATGGTGAAGGGCATGATCTAGACTATTGGTTCTTGTTTGAGTTCACGACCATGAACCCTAACCATGGTCCTTGTCTTGTTCCGTCATATTAACCTAAGTTTATTCTAACCCAACTTAAGGTTCTTATTGAAAACCCTTAAGAAGCCTATAGTAAGTTGTATAATACTACTAAAACAGCATTCATTTGTCTTTTTGTTACAGATTACTCTTTTAAGTTAGAATTGGTTAAGTTCTTTCACTGGACTCTAAGTAAGTAACACTTGTGTGTTACTTGTGATTATTATGGTAGAATTTATACTTGTACATAACTGCTTAAATTGACAAATTAAATACCTAGCTTAATTTATCATTGCTTGCTACTTGTATGCGGCTTGGCTTAAGGGTTCGAAGTGGTAAATCATTAGGGAGCAACTTCAATAATGCTCGCAACGTGTTTTCCCTTATAGGTATAGGTTAATTAAATAGGGCTCGAAGTGGCATGCCCAACGTAGGATTAAAGGGGCTTGAAGAGGTACTCCTGCCATAGGTTATGGAAGGGCTCAGAGAGATACACTTGCTGCTAGGATGATGAGTTGGTTTGTTTTGTGATAGGAGTTATGAAGACCTCTATTGTGAGATGTGTGATTAGCTAATTTAAAGATAATTAATTATTATGTGTAAATTACCTGTTTGAATTTATCAGATGTAGCTTTGTATGGTTTGTTCATGCACATGTACTTATATGTTATGTGTTGAGCTTCGGCTCACTTTTTTTTTTTTTTTCAAATGCAAGAAATATTGCTGTACAGAATGACTAGAATTACATAGGTTCCTTTTACTATCTTTTGGACGGGAAGAGCGACAACTACTTATGTTATAGAAGAAAGTCTTAGGAGATTTGATAAAAAGAATCTTAACCTTATGTAGTATCAACTGTTGTTTAGTACTTAATCATTTTTATTTGAAAAGAATTATGATTTTATTTGGGAAAATTAAATTTATGAAAATAATAATTGGAGACTATTATTGGAATATTTTTGGAGATTATAATTTATTATATACCTGATGTGTTATTAGAGGACTAGTGATACGTAATAGTCTATAGCGTTTTAAGTATAGGGCATTACATATTGAATGGTATTAGAGCATAGATTTACGATCTATAGAAAAATAAGGAAAATGATTTATAAGACGGTGAGATGGTGAGAGTAGATAAAAAGCTGGTTAGGTTTGGGCTTATGAACATACTTATGATATGTATTTGTGGTTCCATTGAATTACATTATTTGATATTATTATTTATTTTAGGAAACATTTATCTAATTATTTTGGAGATAATTTATTTTGGAGGTTTTATTAAATTATTTGGAGAGGATAGATGTCTATAGATTTGGATTTTGCTTAGCAATATGTGAAATTATAGTAAATGCCTAAGAAATAGCAACTAGAATTGAATATATGTCCTTAGAGATGGATTGAATCATTTTAATTATTATGCCTTTCCACTTTTATAAGATATGATCGTACAATAACTATTAAATTTTTTATCAGATTACAAAATTAGATTGAAGATACCTAATTATAGATATGCTTTAATTAGTTAACAATTTATATAATTTCAAATAAATAAATATCAACATATTAAATGCTAAATAAGGACTAAAAGATTCAATAGTTGATAAAGTCATAAAGATGCATTAGATTTGATTGACTAAGAATAGTTACCCAACTACAACAAAGTAGGAAACCATTAAGAGTAAGATAATGGATAATAAGCATATTTACAACCTTCATAAAAACTTACTTGTTTGTGAAATAATAACTCGAGAAATTAATATCAATAATTAAAAAAGGGAGAAATAAGTAATGGCTTCTCTAATTTAACAACGAAAAGATACTAAAATAAGAAATTAAAAAAATATAGGAAAAAGAAACAAATAAATAAACTTTGACCATAAATATAATAGTTGTTGACTATAACATAAAACATATCTGTTAAATGCATTAAAACTATTAAAATAAAAAGATAATAACAAAATATTTTTCCAATCAACATAAAAGTTTGTTTATATTAATTTCCTCATAGATGATAACACAATAGTAATAAACTAATGACTTCATATAAACTTTACAACACTAATAACGCAATTAACACTAATCATAAAATATTTCAAATAGTAAAATAATCCTCTCGCTATATCTTTATAGTGAAGGAAGCACAATAATAAAAATAAAAGATATCAATTAACATTCATATTAACAATAACCACGACATCAATAATTACAATAATAATAAAAGGTTCCCTAACACAAAATTACCTTAATAAACTCTCCATATAAGTGAAAAGAAAAATTAAGAATCATTTAAATAGTTATAGAATCTTAAATGATAATTGATGGAGCATGATAAAGGAAGAAAAAAGATAACAAATTAAAGTGTTAAATCAAAAGAAAAAAAGAAGAAGAAGAAAGGAGCGTTCAAGTAATAAAAAAAAAAAGAGGGAATAAATAAGTAGGTATCATGGATATACATAAATATATATTACATAAACTTTTAGTTACATTACATATAAAAGGCAGGATATAATAAAAAAGAAACAAACAATAAGTAGATACACAATTAAAAATATAGGAAGAATTGTGTTAAGAGATTTTATGTTGATAAATAAACATGTATACATTTGAGATGGAATTGTGAATTCATAAGTTTTCTCTCATATAAATTTTATATCTTGTCACGTCATGTTATATCGTATCAAGTTGTGTTATATGATATCGTATCCTATTATTTACGATGGATCATGTCAATTCAAGTCTCTAATTATGCTATGTCAAGTCTTAGATTTGCCATTATACAATATACATGTATATTGGTATATATATAACTATTATAAAATTTAATAAAATACCCCACATATAAAATATTTTATAATTAACAAATGATGAAAGTACCAACAATAATTTTAACAATGAATTTAATATAAGAACCAACTAACCAATGATGAAAATATTGATAAGAATAATGGTAAGGAATTCGTTACTATGATACAATAAGGAACATACATACATACATACGAACATAGCAATAACTACATGGAATAATTAAAAAGAATTAATATAATAAATTTAGAATATCCCATAATTATTATCAAAATATAAAGAAAATTTAATAATGAAAGACTACTAATAATGAAATAAATAAGATAATTAACAAAATAATAACAAAAACAATGCTAATAGAAGAGAAGAAAATAATGATAAGAACAAAAAGAAAGACAAATCATGATAACATTGATAAGCTGAAAGGATAATAAAATAATAAACATATAAATCCTCACAATGTACCATAAAAGTAACAATAATTCTCTCTGCTATAAATTTTAAAATAATATTTCAAACGAACATAACAAAATCAAATTAGTAATTAAAACGGTGAAATGTATGTACACCTTAAAATAACAATTATAGTAAGTAAATATAATAGCAATATTAAACCTTGAAATAATGAAAAGTAATGAAACTTAGTTATAGACAAAAATAAATTGAGGAACAAATAGGTCAATTAACGTATAACTCAATCAATAAGCAAAGAATAAGAAATTACATCATACGTATTTAATATTTATTACAACAACCCCCTCAAAGAAAAGTGAATATTATAAGTGAATAATAAATAAGGAAATGTATTAAATGTTGAATAACCAATTATATTAAGAACATTTAAATCATAAGGACATGATTTAAATAATTAAACAAAAATAATAAGTATAACCTCTTCCTCTTGCCCAAATAGATAAATAATAAGGTATAGCATAGGAAATAAAGCATAGCTATAAACTGACATAAGAAAGAATGTAGTAATATCCCCAAATGAGAAGACTTGGGAAGCTATTAAAAAGTAAACAAATTTGGAGCTAAGAATGAATAAACAAAAAAAAAAAAGGTTAGATTTTAAGTAATGGATTTTGAATGAAATTTGAGAATAAATTGGGGAAATTTAATGACTATAATTGGAGATGTAGAATCTTAATGATAGAAAAATTTTTTGAGGCTTATCTAATTAGAATAGGGAGAATGAAGGAAAAGTTTATGAATAGAAGCTAGAAAGAGATAACCTTTATAAGTGTTATTATGAGGAGATTAGCTATGATTCGGCAGCAATATAAAGAAAAAAAAAAGAGAGAAGAAGAGCTACTCTTGGAATTAAGTGGACCATGAGATTTAAATAGCATAAATGTGAAATGAAATGGAGTTTGCATAAAACGTTATGGTTGTAGTTCATGTTGTTATGAGGTGGAGAGGGAAAGAATTAAAGTTTAATGTTCTGTAAAGACATACACTAATTTTTTTTTTTGTTCAATCATCTAGCATTGGTAGTGTTATAACTAAAACTAATAAATGGAATGTGGTGGTTTATCAAATTTGGAACCAAATTTTGAGACTATGAAAAGTAATGAAGTTGGAGCTTATTGGATAAATAGGAAGAATTGAGTCATTAGGTATTGATTTGGTGAAGGAATTTTGAGACTTAAATTTCAAATAGAAGATTTACAAAATAATACAATGAGGAAGTTGGAGGGAAAGATCTATGGACAGAAGTTGAATTGACACAAACTATAAACATTATTTTAGGGGATATTAGTTATAGTTTGGTGTTCATAGGAAGTAATTAGTGAGCCTATGATTCTTTAAGTTAAAGTGGATTAATGATCAATTTGATAAAAATACAAATACGAATGGAGAATGGTTTCACAAATAAAATAATTGAAATTTTATGGCTAAGATATAAGTGGAGCAGCATGACGAAAATTGAGGTAAGAGGAGAATCCCTAAGTTATTGAAGGCTTATGTATATTCATAGGAGACTTTATGTATAACTGAGAACTAGTTAATTAGGAGACCAATAGCAAACCTAGGAAAGATTTGACAACACGATAGGTCCTTGAGGATAGAAGGAAAATTTTATGGAAGTATTCGATAAGGATGCATATAATTAAGCTAAGAAGATCTAAGTAACTTGATAAGATGTGATAATCCTTAATTGGTGTTGGAAAGAAAGAGTTTGTTATTGAAGTTAATAAGAAAGCAACTGTAAACGTGTAACTCAAGGAAATGAAGAGTGGTATGGATCTAAAACATTAAGGAAATGGAATAGATAACAATTGAAGAAGTAAAAGCTAAGACATTAAGAGCATTAAGTGTCAATCTTAAGGATGGGTAGAAGTTTAATGAGGTAATAAAAACAGGGAGTTAGGAGAAGAGATGAGAAAGAAGTACCTAGAGTTATTCCAAAAAGTAGGTAAACTTTAGAGGACGAAAGTTTCTTTAAGGAGAGGGTAAAATGTAACACCTAGGAAAATTCAAATGATAAGATAAAGAAAGCTTATAAAGAAAAGTTAGGATAGTAAAGTAATTAAATAATTTTAGTAAAAGGTACTTTAGAGATTACAAAGGCTAGGGTCATACCGCTTAGCTTTCAAAAGCCTATCTTTTCAAAAGGCTCATTAGCCTCCAATTATGTTACAAAATAGGACTCTCTCATAGCAAACCTTACAAATCCTAAAGGTAAGAAATGAATCCCTAAGACGTTGTTGGTTTGATGAATCCTAAAATTAATTCGACTTTTATTAGTAGTGTAAGAGAAGGCTTTGGTGGAGGAGTTAACGCCTAAGGTTAGTTACAACCCTAAAATTCCCAATGGTAAGAGATTTAAGATTATTATCAAGAATAGGATTAAATTTGAAAACTTGTGTTGTTCTTGAAGGTGTGGATAGTGGATCTTGGAGAAGGATTTCTAAGGAACTCTCTTTCTCTCTCTATGGTTCAACATTGTAAGGTAATGTCATCCTTCTCTCATAATCTTGATCTTTTTGGAAATTTATGATTTTGATGGTTATGAGAAGTTGTGAAGACGAATTTTTTTGTTTTGGAGTAGTAAATGGTGGTGTTGTGAGTTATAGATTCATTTATAGGTTGAAAATAGGGTTGGAGAGTATTGTTCTTGGAGAAAGGAGAGAAAAATAATTGTAAGGCACGAATACGGCCCGGACCACAAGGTTGGCCTTAGATCATGTTTCTCTTGTAAATTTTTAAACCGCGAGAAATTTGAGAAATTCAAGATGAGGGCGGTTATGATCCAATATCATAGAGTTTTAAAGAGAAGTACAGCCAAGGCATACAACCACGATGAAGGGTGTGATCTAGATTGTTGGTTCTTGTTTGGGTTCATGGGTGTGAATCCTAACCATGTTTCTTTCTATTGTCTTGTTCTGTCATCCTAACCTAATTTTAGTCTAATTTGGATTAGGGTTCTAATCTAAACTCCTTAAGAAGCCTATAGTAAGTTGTAGATTATTACTAAAATAGCTTCCATTTGTCTTTTTGTTACATATTACTCTTCTAAGCTAGAATCAGTTAAGTTCTTCCATTAGACTCTAGGTATGTGACATTTCTATGTTACTTGTAATTGTTAGGTTAGAATTTATAGTTGTATACAACTGCTTAAATTGACTAATTGAATAACTGGCTTGATTCATCATTGCTTGCTGCTTATATGTAGCTCGGCCTAGGGGCCTAGAGTAGTAGATCCCTAGGGAGCAACCCCGATGATTCTTGCCACGTATTTTCCCTTGTAGAGTCTTACTTGGAGATAATCTGGGATAGATCTAGGTTAGATGGGGTCTATAGTAGCACACCTAACATTAAATTGTTGTAGATGGGGCTTAAAGTGATACGCCTAACATAAGATTAGAGGGGCTCGAAGAGGCACACCTACTATAGGTTACAGAGGGGCTTAGAGAGGTACCCCCATAACAAAGGTGATGAATTGGTCTATTTTCTGACAAGAGTTATGAGGACCTTCATTGTGAGATGTGTGAATAACTAATTTAAAGATACTTAAATTATTGTGTATGAATTACCTATTTGTATTTATTGCACGTAACTTTGTAAGGTTTGTTCACTCGTATGTGCTTGTGTATTACGTACTGAGTTTCAACTCACTCTTTTTTATATTTTTTAGATGTAGGAAATATTTATGCACATAGTTACTAGAATTATGGACGTTCTGTTTATTGCCTTTAGGGTGGGAAGAGCAATGGCTACATATAATATAGAAGAGCATCCTAGGAGATATGATAAATAGAATCTTAGCTTTATGTGATATTAACTGTTGTTTAGTAATCAATTGTTCTTATTCGAAAGGAATTATGATTTTATTGGGAGAAATTAAATTTATGAAAATCGTAATTAGAGACTATTATTAAAATATTTTTGAAGACTATAGTTAATTGTATGCCTGACGTATCATTATATGACTTAACATGTCATTAAAGGGTTAGAGATACATGGTGACTTGTGGTGTTATAAGTCTAGGGTGTAATAATATATATGAAATATTGGTTACACTTATTGTAAAAAATATGATGTAACTTTGAGGATGTTTAGAAAAATCTTGTGTATTCTTATCCATCTCTACAAGTTTATTGCTTCTGAGTGCTTGTATTAATAAAATCTAACTTTCTTTTTCAAGAAATCTATTTATTATATCTAGTCTTATTTATTCCATCTAGAAGGAAATGTAATTAATAAGTCCACATATAGAGTTAATATGTTGGATAACTTATGAAATGAATGAATACATTAGAAAGCTTTGGCTTCTAAGGGAACACTTTTTTTTTTTTTTCCCTGAGGAATGATATTTAAATTAATATAATTGAAAGACTAAGAGGATGAAAACGGTTATTTTTAGTACTGGGAAAAAAAATCTGCAAACTGAACCGAAAAATCGGTTCTTATTCCACCAGTTCGGTTCGACCTTTTGTAACCAGTTTGCTAGTTAATAATATAAAAAAAATCAGAGAGAGAGAGAGAGAGCTGGCTTAGGTTGCATTGTACGTTGGTTTGTATGCATGGGTGTAAAACCCCATTCCGGGGGTTGGAGACTCGGAGTTGATGTCAAACGTTTTGTAATCTACTTCGAAACTTCTCACATGGGTGATGTGTAGTTTTATTAAATCGAATAGGGAATTCATGATTGAAAATTTCGATTTTTCATCTCAGTACAAAATTTGGACAAGAAATGTCACATTATTCAATTAGCCGACTGGGAAAAACCACGTGCATGATATTGTTAAACAATAACATCCCGAAACATTGTTTAAGAAAAATAAAGATATTAAGAACTCTGGCTTTCATTATAGGAAAAGATATGACTATGTACTAAACGCTGTAATAGTACATGAGTTTCACCACTCAGATCAGTAGAGTTGTATTGTTGTTATTTGACACATCGCATATTTGGAACGTGGGACATATTTATTCATAAAGTGATATTGCCTATTTTTGAATTTTAATATTTTACTAAGAAAAACATCCCAATCATGAATCCAATTGGTTTAACTGATTTTTTTTAGGTTTAAAAAATTTATAAATTGAATCATATAATTAGATTTAATTTTTAAAAAAATCGAACCGTAAAATTATATTAGGTTCAATAGAAGGGGCTGAACTTGAATTGAACCGAACCATGTTTACTCTTAATTTCCCTTTAGTTTCTATTACTTTTTGTTATTCAAATGTCTCTATCTTCTAACTTTTCTCTTTCAACTTTTTTTAGAACACTAGAAAAGTCATGTAATCATATCCTTTAAGGATCCTACTTCATATCAACAAGGATGCTATATTATTTAAAAAGAATATACCTGAGAAAAATTTGTCAAAATCATGGACATATATGATGAATATTCTATTTCTAATATTTTTGAAGAGTAAAAGACCTTAATAGTTGTAGAAATAAGGGTTTGACTAGAGTAGTTATGTGCGAGTCATGCGAGTATTGCATTACACGGGGCTTCGGAGTAATGACATGAAAATGACACTTAGAGAGGAGAACAAACAATCCTAGTATCTTAAATACATAAGTGACAAATAAGACAGCTTTAGGAGACCTTAGATGTTTACCTTGTAGCTAAAGCAAATGAGATCGTTTCTTTGCCTGAATCGCTTGTTTAATCTTAGAGAGTAGAGATTTTACAGAACAATATTGTTTCTCCATTTTCTTTAAGAGTTGTAAATGAGGAGGAATAGCTAGGTATTTATAGACTTTTGGGTAAGATAACATCCATAAAATGATTTTGACAGTCAGTGGATGAGATTGAACTTACTTAATTCATGGTTCTTCAAAACGAGCTAACTAATGAGCCTAAGGTCAGTAGCCTTCCTTATGAGCACATAAGTTTATTTAAAAAAGGTTAGACGCAGAGGATCGGTCCGACGATCTCTATTCTATGCCCACCAAGTCAGTTCTTTCTGAATCATCCTAAATATAGATTAGACTCCTGAGAACTTATCATTTAGCCCAAGGAGTCAGGCCCAAATAAATATTGAGTTTAGCCTAATAATTAATATAATAATTTTAATGCTCTACAATAGCAAAAATGAATGGTAAATGGTTCATAGAGAAAAAGTAGCAAAACATAAAGAACTTCAATAAAAAAAGTTAAAGGTACATAAATGATTTAAATAGAATAGTAATAAAAAATAAAGGACTATTTTTGCATTTTTCTCTTTTTAAATTAAGATATAAAATGAAAAATACATTTTTCTCATTTAATTTAAATCAAATAAATTCATTACATTTTATCTTAAATGTAATATTTTATTTTGATTGCAAATAAAAAATTTTTTATACCTTGCATAGTGGAGCATAACAACAAATACATTTCCTTGTATTTATTTCATGTTATCTTAACTTCGTTATCTTTGAAATTGAGCATTTTAACTCCTACATGATGACCATCTTATCCTTGATATTTTGTACACTTTCCATTTCGATTTTTCTTTTCTTTTAAGTTTTAATTATCTTATCTAGGAGCAAAATAATGAAAAAATGATTCAAATGTATGCTTTTCAAGGACTCGTGGTTACCAAAGACTCAATTTAAAAGGTAAAGATACTAAGCATACATGAAGCAATTGTACGATTGTATTTATAATTACCCATTTTTTAATAAAAATAAATAGAAAGATAAAACATATTGGACTTGCAATCACGTATATATCTTCAGTTAAATACTTATGAATAATAAAATGCTTTTGCAGTTACTTTAATGTTGAGATATCATCAATAGTTTGACACTTATATAAATCCTCTTATATATTAGCCTATAAGATTTTTTGATTGAAAAAAACTTGATCACCACATAATGAAATAGTTGAAAGTTCCATTCATTTCTAGTTCAGAGGTTAATTAAGTTTATCATATCAAATCATACCTTAAAAAGTAAAATTAAGAAATAAGCCCAAATGTTATTTTCATTTTGTTTAGCTAGAATTTTAATAATTCAACACACATAAAAATACAAAATCCATATGCTTTTAGCTCCTATAGTTCACCCCTGCCACTCTCCCTCCTATATATCTAGCTATAAACTCCTTTTGTACCTAAAATGCCTCTCCATTCAAATACACCACCACATTTAGAGACATCAAATACCCTCTAGAACTCTAAAGCTTTACTTTGCTCAAAACTCTCTTCAAACAAGGCTTGATTGTGCAAACTTAAGTGCTTTTAAATGGACTTATCCATTTCCTTTTCAACATATGCCTTTTTTTTTAATCTAACTTTATAGCCATCAAAACCTCTTCAAACAAGATCTTCCACCGAAGAATCGATATCCACCACCAAAACTATATGTTACAACCCCTTACAGTTGAATGTGTTGATGGATTCAACTCCTCTTACTACCCCAAATTACCATGATAAATCTCTTGGCAACTGGACCTTTTAGTTTACATTATCCGGGAGCACTCATTACATAAACAAACAAGATACTAAGCATAAATCATGAACATCATATGTGACAAACAAAACATGTAACCATTTGTGCAATGTAATAACCTTATAAAATTCAAACCTAGTGAACTTAAGTTAGGATTTGAAAGAACAAGTTTGAAAAGTTTTCAAAAGTCTTGAGGAGACTATACTTGAACTTAAGATCACTTATACTTAAAACTATCTTGAAATTGGATGACTCAAGATATGTAGTTTTTGAGATTTTCATACAATAATAAGAGCTAGAGAACTTAGAGTGATAAAATTTGGTTGAAAACCCTATTTCTCGTTTACAAAAGAATAGTATAAACACCTAAAAATTCATTCATTCTTTTTTTTTTCACAAATCAAATCACATGACCTTAACCCAAAAAACTAGTCAAATTACATCACTTTACCTTCTGAAGAGCTACTTAGATCATTTAAAATGAGAAAATCTAGAGCCAAATAGATTAAAGCTCTTCAAATCATTAAGAATCGATAAGCTTATATACATCCATTGTCATGCTCTAAACATGAGATGTGATTACTTTGTCATGTATTTACACCTCATGAATATGCAAAGGCTGAGTTGCAACTTTTTGAACCAAAATGAAGAAATGGGATATGTTGATTTTAAAATGAATAACAAAAAACAATGATTGAATTGTTGTTGTTATTGCTTTTCTCTATTGTTATTGATTAATGAACACAAATTTTTGCTGGAGTTACTTGATGTTTACTACTACTAAGGTCATTGGTTAATGCTAAAATCAACAAGGGAGAATAGATGGAAAGAAGAGTATTTAAAAGAAAAGAAGAAAAATAAGAAAGGAAAACATTAAAGAATAAAGCATGCTCAATAAATCATCAACAAAAACTAGTTTTTGCTATAAAATTTGTTGTCATTGATACCTACCACTTTAATTGTCAACAGCTACTCATGCTTCTTCTTTTCTCCTCTACTATTGGAGACTATTGAAGAAAACTAAGAATAGTCACTAATGTGGATGCCTAGCTATTATCACTCCTTAATGATAAAGACTAGTCGTTGATTTTTTCCTTTGCTATTGAAGTTTTTACTCTTCAAAATTGCTCTTGATGCTTTAAATAATAGCTACTGCTTCACAACATGACAAAACGATGTAGTTTTTGTTTAATGGATTAAAACAAGTGGTTGCTTTTGATTGTAGGTTTATTTCTATTCCATTATTTGATATTCACTTATTATTCTTATTGCAATATTTAGTTGAGTAAAGCAATTATCGCCTTATTATTGCATTTAAATTCATTTTGCATGTCATCTTGCATCAAGATTAATGGTAGGTGCAATTTCATTACATGTGCATGGAGACATCAAGAGAACTATGAGAAAAAAGTAGAGGTAAATAAATTTTCATCTATGAGAACAAACGAAAAAAAGGAAGAAGAGAAAGGAAGATGGAGAACTTCAAGGCAATATCAAGCCATAGATGATAGGGATCACGGATTCTTGAGCTCGAGAAGTTGCTCATATGGTTTGTCGAGCTATCCAAAGAGAATTGAGCTTAGAAGAGCGGTGCATTCAGTAATCTGACCTGTCGAGTTACTTTGCTCTCCACCTCATCTAAGAAACTGTTGAGGTGATTGAACTGTATGCTGAGCCAACCTCTCCACAACAAATCTATCCAAGGCCAAGTATCGAATCAGTATATTGCTAACCTGATACATGCCGAGGATAAGTTGACACCTATCTAGAGTTAACCATTCGAGGCTGACCTAACAATAAATCACCTTTTGAACCAACCCTTTCCCAGCCTTGAACGTATGAGCTGTCGAACTACCAACTTTGACCTAATTTGTTCATAAGCTACTTTGCTTGGCCAGTAGTGTCATTAGGAACACTGTCCATACTGTCCATTTTCTTGACATCCATACTGTCCATTTTCTGTCACTGGATATTCTTTATACTTGTTTACAACGTTACCCTTATAAATTATTCCTCTTCATTTATTAGTATGAATCCTTCTTGTAATTTACAATAACCTAGGATTTACCTTAATTGGATCATATAAATACTTGTGTATGCTACAATAGTTATTACATTTTCATGATATTCAAACATACCCTCATGAGTTAAGTGTTTTCTGCATGCTCTTAACTACTCTTATCTAGCACATTGAGCATGGATTGGTGATGAGTGGCTTTCGGCCATACTTGTATGTAATATCAAGTGTGACTTAAGCTCATGTGAGATATTGGGTTGTCACATCCATTGTTGATGCATGAGGACCCTTACTCAACCTTCGACTATCATTTATCCTTCGAACTATCTTGAGGTTTGAACCCATCCCCTTAGTTCATGTGATATCGGACGTTATATGTTAATTTATGTTAGACCAAATCAATAAAGATACACTTCTCATATATGAGAAACAGATAAAATAAAGGAATAGTGGATGTTGAACTTGACCTCTTGACATTGGGTTCATATTTGGTTTTAGCTAGGCCATCAATTATCCAATTATAACTATATGATTGATTACTCTTAAGTGATCCACATACACTAGAGAGAAATGTAAACAAGGGAAATATGAGCATTAGGAGTCTAAAGCAACAACTCTGTTTACACACTCATGCTAAGCCATTTATGCTAATGGTCACTTGAGGACTATTATGCTTCTAATTAATTATAAGGATTTAGGGTAAAAATGAAGACATAAAGCTAAAGAAGGTAGCGCTCTACTCGTCCTTATCTTGCATAAGCTAAAATCTCGATTAATAAAGGTGTGCAAGTGAGTTAAATAGACTAACGTAACTTGACCCGTTTGGCCTGTAACTTAAACGAGCTGGCCCATAGGCTAAAGGTATAAGTGGGCTAAATGGATAAACTTAAATTAGCCCACTTTATCTAGCGGGTTAAATGGGTTAGGTTCATTTGGCTTGCTTTTTAATTGGGTAAAAAACACTTGGTTTGATAACTTTTATTTTAAATACACGTTACACGGTGATTTTATAGCATTTCCCTTATATTTTTGGTTTGTTTTCAAAGAAATTGATACTTAATTGAGTAAAATTTTGATTTCAGGGTCTAAACGCATTCTCGGATTGAAAATAAAGAAAAGAAATCAAGTTTCACTCAATTTGAAGTTCAAATGAATGAGTTATGAAGTTATATAACCTATGACGCAATCGTATCCTTAAGCCATTACGTACAATAGGAGAAAGTGACAGCTTTTGGTTAGAAAGTTACACAATCGTATCCTTAGGTTATGTCCTACCCAAGATGATTTTTGCACCTAAAGTCAGTAAGGTATTCAACTTAGGAACACAACTGTATCCCAGGTTATGTTTGGTGATAAAAAAAAGGAAATTTCTTAATGTATTATATAAGGACTTGTAAGGGTTTTGGACATAACTTTTCACATTCCAAATAGAAGAGACTTAAAGGGAAGAAAAGGAGAAAGTATTGACTAACTTTAAGATTGAAGAGATTTCTCATCAATAAAAGGGGTTTTTGATGTTTTACTTCTTAATTTGTTGCAATTTTCTTCTAATATCATCACGATAGCTTAAGATTCTTCTATTTATGATTGTGGAACCTAGGGTATCAATTTATGATATTATGTGTTTTTTATTATTAATTGATATTTCTAGGGCATCAATTTATGATATTATGCATAATGACTGATAAAACACATGGGTAATAAGATTTTTACATAATTGAAGAGAATTACACGTGTACTTAGAGATAAGATGCATGATTCTTTCAAAAAGTTGTTATTTTTGTATTGGAATTTATTGTACATTAATGTAATTTTAAATTATATTACTAAGTGAAGAGATTCCGATAAATAATTTATGGTTAAGGTTAATATGCTTGAGAAAGGTGTTAACTTCAATTGCGAATCTCTCTGGTCAACAATAATATAGATGGAATTGGATAGATTTTAAGCAGTCATATATTAAACACTTGAGGTCTCTAAGGGATCGAATTGAACTCATATCCGTTATATTAGAATTTAATAGGAGTTGACAATTTTATTGAGCCATATTTCAGTTTTCTTTTAATTTAACTTATATTAAGCCTAACTTACTTAATATAAATTACTTAATATAAAATTAAAGAAAAACTTTTTTCTTAAAAAAAGGTTTAAAAAAAAACATTTTGAAAAATAACTTGGAGTCACCAACCAATTAAACTAGTAAAAAATCAAATTAGGGTTTTTTAGATAGGAAAACTCTGATTTAGTTACTAGTCTATGAATTTCATAAAAAAAATATTTTTTAGAAAACTAACAAGAAAAACTTAGTTAGGAGGCTAACTTGTTAATACTAAGTCACCATATAAAATTTAAAAGAAATTACATAATGAGCCATTATTTTATATTTTTTCTAAAGATGTCAAATATGCAAAAATGTACAAAATGTAATTAAAATGAATATTTAATAATTTTTATTATGAATTTTTCAAAAAAAAAGTTTTTTTTATATGCTTACCCTAAAGGTACTTGTGTACCTGTTAGTTAGGATCAAACCAACTTAGTTATGTTTTTTTTTTTATAAAATATTTAATGGGTTGATTCTTTTTTAATTTAAAAATTAAGCCACATTTACGTTATTTAATGATTAAAAAAAAAACCCTAAAGATCTAACTACATGAATCTATTTAAAAGAGTTTAAGTAATTAAATCTTTTGAAAAAACTCTAATTAAGATTTTTATTACTTAAAAAAAAAAACTACTACGTGTCAAAAAATTTATTTTTCTAAAACCCTAAATGCAAGATTTACAAATCTACTAAGATATGCGTCTTAAATACATATCTTCACTAAAGATATGGATCTTGGAAAAATATGCAACTATATCTAAAAATGCAATTTTATAAAGAAGATGTAATTTTCATGAAAAAGATGCAATTTTTATGAAAAGAAGCGATTTATCTAAAAATGCAATTTTAATAAAAGTGTGACATAATTGTAATTTATATAAGCCTACACTAAAAGACAAAAAAAAAAAACTTCGTAAAATAACACTATTAACTAAATAAATAAATAAAAAAGATTCAATTACTCAGACAGGTCAAATCAGGGAGAAAACTTATGTGGGTCATATTGTTGTTCTGCATTGTGTGGAATTGCTATTCATTGAGGTACTGCTAATCGCATAGGGCTACTGCATGGTTGTTGATTGCGTAGCTATTGTTGTATGTGCTACTGTCTATTAGATTGCTGCTATTGGTTGGGGCAAAGTGTGGATTGCTGTTCAACTTGGAGTATGTGCTGTTGCATGAGTGAACTGTGCATTGGATTGTTGTTATGTGTATGTGTGAAGTGTATGCTATCATTGCAAAGATCGTGTAGACATGCTATGGAGCTACTGTGATGTGTTGTGGAGTTGTTCGTACCATTGTGTAGGGGACTGTTGGTGTCATGTCATTGTGAGGGGGATTGGGATCACGAGGTTGTGTATGGGGGATATTAGTGTATGGGTGAAGATAGTAAAGGTAGATGGGTTTTTTGAATGTGTAGCATGATGATGAAGGATTAATCCATTATTTTTATGGGATGTGTAATTTTTATAGTTGAAATCCATTATTTATATACCATTAATTTGAATTTTTAGATCTTTTGGATGCAGATTCAGATCTTGATTTAGACTTGACAAATCTAATATTTATAGGATATGACAACACTCGCTTTAGATTTATTAGTTTCCTAAATAATTCTTTCGCGATTTAATCTAATCTACTCTTAAGTTTGAGAAGCTCTACATTCAATTTAGCCTTTCTATCTTAGGCCTGACTTAGTTCGACTTGTTTTAAATCGATCATGGCCTTTTAATATAGCTAAAATGTACATGCTAACAATTTAATATCATTCTTAAATTTAATAAATTCTAAATTATTTTAATTAGTCCAGTTAAAATACTTTTCAAATTGGATAAAAATCCACTTTATGCTTCATTGGATCATTTTTTCTAAAAAAAAATATATATTTTTCTAATGAATCTCAATTATTTAGAGACTTGAAATTTATTAAGTTGCATGTATATTTTTCAACCATCATCTGATTCGACCCTAAATGATCAACTAACTCAACTTGGAATTTTTTGACAAATTATTATTATTATTATTTTGTATTTTTTAAAATATTATTTTGGGTTTTTGTTATTTTTTTTTCAGTTTTTTGTGGTTATTTTTTTTTAACTTTTTTTAAAACTTACCTAAAAGAAACAAATAAATAAGTGGGCAAAAATGAGATGTCTACAACTGCTGTTCTTTGTAGCAAAGTTTCTAAAAACTTTGTTATAAGGACAGAAAGACGTACTCATTTTTATCGGGTCTTAGCTTAAGTTGATTGGGTAAGGACTTTGAATGTCAGATAAATAGGATCTTAACTTGAATCGTTGAGTATCCTTAAGAGGATAGATCTCTTTAAGAATTTGTTGCTCGAAAAGGATGGATCTTTCGAAGGCAAGATAGGATAATACTTTATTAGAGACAAAATAGGACAGCGCTCTTATGAATAGGCGATTTGATAACAGATAAGATGGCTCTCCATTAAGCAAGTGGTGCTCGAAAGAATTAGATGGCACTCTATCGAGTAGGCGATCCAAAAAGAATAGGACAACACTCCTTTGAGCAAACAATTCTGAAAAGGACTGGATGGCACTTCTATGAGTAGGCGATCCAACTAGGGATGAGATGACACTCTTATGAACAAGTGATCTTAGAAAGGATATGACAGGACAACGCTACTTTAAGTAGGCGATCCTCGAAAGGATTGGATGGTGCTCTACTGAGTATGCGACCATATAAGAAGCAGCACTCCACTTTACATGATCACAATGGTACCCTAACGAATGGTAGCTCCACATAACACCAATCCAATCCTATAACCTATGTAAGTTTTCTCCTGAATTTGAGTCGTCTGAGTGAGTGAGTTTTATTATTATTATTATTATTTTATTTAGTTGAACTATTTAGTTAATAATGTTATTTTACTAACTTTTTTTTTTACCTTTTGGTATAGGTTTTTTTTTTTTTAGAAAGTAGATCTTCATAAATTACAACTATGTCACACTTTTATTAAAATTGCATTTTTAGATAAATTGCATCTTTTTCATAAAAATTGGCACTGTTGCTAGGGACTTCGATATTAAGAACACTAGTTGTTTTATTATTTTGACAATTTTTTTTTCTCTTTTGTTTCATTTTTTTCCTTTCCTTATTACTTTGAATTGCGATTGATTCTATATTTTTGTCTTTGTAGTATGACTCGAAGCAACCCAAAAGATTTGGTAAAATTTGATCCTGAAATCAAGAGAACTATCCTTTAAAATTTGAGATTGCAAACTAGATAAACTGTGGCTACCATAGAAGATGAGTCAATTGTTGAGGTTAAGGTAGATGGTGAAGAGGGCAACAATTAATTCATCAATTAAGAAGATCCACCACTTGATCTACCATAAAATCCTGAACTCATAGCTGACAATGGTGATGAAGTAAGCCAGACTATGTTCGATTATTCATGGTTTACACTTATAGGAGTTGACTCTAGTATCATAAGGCCAATTGTTGTTGCTAACAACTTCCAAATTGCGCCCAACATCATACAAATGGTGCAACAATATGTTCAGTTTGATGGCCTTCAAGATAAAGATCCTAATGCTCACATCTCTAACTTTCTAGAGATTTATGATACATTTAGAATCAATGGAGCCATGGACGATGCTATTCAACTGCAGTTATTTCCTTTTTTCCTTAAGGGGTAGAGCAAAGCAGTGGTTGAACTCCCTGTCTTGGAACTCAATCACAACTTGGAATGAATTGGTAGAGAAATTTTTAGAGAAGTCTTTTCTACTTAGGGAGATTGCTAAACTTCATAATGACAGTTCTTGTTTTGCCCAATTGGAAGACGAGACTTTATATGATACTTAGGGGCGATTTAAGGATTTTCTTAGGAGATGCCCACATCACAGCCTTCCACTTTGGATATAGATTCAAACCTTCTACAATTGTCTTAATTTATCTATGAGATAGATGATTGACGCATCCGCATGAGGTACTTTGAACACAAAGATACTCGAGCAAGTACAAAACTTGATTGAAGGAATAGTGATGAGAAATTATTAGTAGGAAAGCGCTAGAGTCAGGCAAAAGGTTGTGGGAATTTGTGAAGTGGACTTAACCACTACTTTGGCAACTAAGGTGGAAATATTGAGCAAGAAGATTGATGTACACTCTATTAGACCTCAACAAGTACAACCGGATGTAAGTAATCTTGGCACGTAGGGTTATGGAGCACAAGAATAATTGGAACAGGTAGATTATCTAGGAAATCCACCTAGGTAGCAAAATAACCCATACAACAATACTTATAATTCTGGATGGAGGAATTATCCCAATTTCTTATAGGGAAATCAAAACCAAAACCAGTAGAAGACCAACTTCTAACAGTAACCTTGAGAACCAAATTGGTCAACTTGAAAAAATGATCTCTTAAAGGCAATAAGGGACACTCTCAGCGAATACCGAGATCAACTAAGGAACATGTTAATGTAGTGACCTTGAGAAGTGGTAGAGAATTATAAGTTGAGAAGAAGGACGGTAGGGAAGTAGCTGAGAAAGAAGTGGAAGTCAAGGGTAAGCAAGACGTAAAGCCATTAAAATAAAAAGAAGGTATAGAATTGCCAAAAGTGAAGGAGTATAAGCCTCCTATCCCTTACCCTTAGCGCCTCAAGCAAAATTACACTAATCAGAATAACGAATTTAGTAAATTTCTTGATCTTTTAAAACAATTACACATTAACTTACCTCTTGTTGATGCTAGCTTACATATGCCAAAGTATCAAAAATTTCTAAAGGATCTTCTGTTAAACAAGAGGAAGTTAGAGGAGCTTACAATTGTCACACTAAACAAGGAATGCTTAGAACTTCTCTAGAAAAAGTTGCCACAAAAATTAAAAGATCCAAGGAGTTTTACTATTCTTTGTGTACTTAGCAATTTTTTAGTAGATAATGCTTTTACAATTTGATGTTGTATAAATTGTTCAAAAAGCTAAGGTTATAAGAACCTAAACTAACATACATGAGTTTTCAATTAGTTGATAGGTCTATCACATACCCTAGAAGCATCATAAAGGATGTTTTAGTGCAAGTAGAGAAATTCATCTTTCCCATAGGTTTTGTTATACTTGATATAGATGAGGATATTGAGGTGCCAATCATTTTAGGTCAAACCATCTTAGCCACTGCTAAGGTTGTTTTTAATGTTAGTGGGCATAAGTTGATATTAAGGATTGAGGATGATGAAATAGCTTTTAAAACTTCAGAGGCAATGATCGAATTTCTTGACTCATAGGACACAAATCATAATGTTGGTGCCATTGATGTTGTTATATCTATATGTGTGCAAAAAACATTTGCCAAAGATTTCTTGGGCTATTGCATGCAAAAGGGAGATGATAATTTGATGACCAACCCTAATCATACGGAAGTGGAAGCTCAAATAGAAGTTCATGAGCCCATTGTGGGCAAGAAAGGGGTTGAACCACTTCATAAGTCGAAGGATTTTAGGTTAAGATTCTCTAAAGAGAAGCTACCAGTATTAGAACCAAAACAGTCAAGAGATCATTTTGGAATATGTCTTTATGGTGAAGAGTTCAAAACTATAGATGATAACTGCATCCAAGCTAAAAGCTGATAAAATGAAGGAATTTGGTCTATATGAATTTGATAAGTGGAGTGATAAAGAGAGAATCGGTGGAAGTCATTCACCAATGAAATGGAATTGGAAAGGCCTATAGCTTAAGGGTAAATCTACATTAGTATGAAGAGTTCGAAAGCGAGATACAAGAGGAGTCTTATCTCCACCTAGATAAAGAATCATGGATGAGAAGATGTATCTCATCGTGCTATCGACGTTAACTATAGCGCTTCTTAGGAGGCAACCTATGTTTAACTCTTCTTTTATTTGTGTTTTGCTTTAATATACTTTCATTGCACTTTAGTTCATTTAGTTTATTTCATTTTATTTTGTTTCTATCTAACTTTTCCTTACTTCTTTAATTTGTTTCCCTTTGGTTTCAATTTAGTCATAGGTTTAAGTTTGCTTTTACGTTGCGTTAATTGGTTAGTGGGTAGGGGTCAAGGGGACAGCATTTGTAAGCCCCAAAATTAGTAATATGAGGTTTCAATCAGTTGAAAGACCCGATCGAGCCTAATTATAAAGTAAAGCTCAAAATATTAGTAAACTAAACCCGTAAGTTTGAATTTAAGAAAATAAGTAATAAAATAGGAGACTACAAAATTTTCAAATTTTAAGTATATACCTCGTTATTTATCGAAAATGTGTAAAATGTATTCCAATACTTAATAAATCGCTAGAGATAAATTATATGTATACTAAAAATTATAAAATAACCTAAATAATATTTAGGAATATTTATTTGTACTATATATGAATTTATATGTAGGTATAAATATGCGTAATTACTTAAAATACCCAAAATGTGCTAAAATTATACTAAATAATTAAAGAAAATTCATAATTAATTAATAAAAAAATCAAGAATCATCCAAATCAGGTCGTGGCAGGTCAGGATTCACAAAATAAAAATTAACCAATTAAATTAAGACAACACAAAAGCCAAAAAATAAGGGATAAGGTAATTGTCTTGTCCAATTTAATGCACAATAATTACACTAAAGCTCTATAAATAGCAAAAAAATTCAAAAGCTCATTTGGATAGTTAAAAATTATAGAAAATTAGGGAAAGTCGAAAATTGAGAGAAAAACCAAAGAAAAAAAAATAAAAGGAAAACTGTGCAGTTAGGGCCACAAAGGAGAACCCAGATCTAACGGGCAGTTGGGAGTGGACAGCCACCACAACGCACGGTGGTGGCAATGCCCAGGTGGGCCAACACACCCATGGCCACCGACGATGGCCGGAGCTACCTCAATCGGTGAGTTCGATTTCCAGCCTAATTTTGTGTAATTTTATAAAATAGTAAATATTATTATAAAATTATGAATTTTGTTATTTTAGAATATTTTCGTATATAGTTTTTAGGAAAAATATTATTTTGATGAAAATATGTCTCATGATATAGGATCCTTAAGAAATCGTGCAAAACCGAACATGTTTCGATTTAGAATAAATAACCTTAGGATTGTAGTTTTGAACACAAAATTTTTGTATAGATTACTTAGATGATATAGAACAGTGCTATGAAGCCCGTTTTCAAAAATTAATTTTCGAAATTTTTAGATAATTTTTAGGCCCTAAAATGAGGCATAAAATGGGTAATTTAGGGTTAATTAAGTAATTAAATGATTGATTACTGATTTAGTGAATAAAGGATGTTGAAATCTGATGGAGTATGATACTTGTAGCATTTAGGGTGTTAGATGTAATTATTAGGTTAATTATGTAGTAAATGATTAATAAGGAAAAATAATTAACTTTAAGTTAATTTTTTAAATTAGGGAAATTAGGAGTAAAATCTGATTTAAGATGAATTTAGAAATTTAGAAATAATAATTGATGTTTAAGGATGTTAATTAAAGTGATAAAAATATTAGAAGTGCATTATATACATAATAGGCAATAATGCATAATATGTAATTTTTGAAAATATAATAAATAGAAAATATTAGGATAAAAATTAATATTATATAAATAATAAGGATATATAATAATTCTGATAAGAAACTTGAATTTATGTAATTATATGAAAAATGTAAAAATTTCTCACATCAAGAGTAAATTCAGTACACTAATAAAGATATAAGTGTACCAGATGAAATAAAATACTGACTAGGGGTAATAATGATATGTAGGAGATCAGGAAGTAATGTGATTAATTTCACATTATGAGTTGAAACGAATTTCTAAGGTTGGAATATAAAACATTACTTAGAAATCGAACTAGAACCTAATTTAAAAATCGATGTGGAAACCAAATCCGAACCTAACCCCAAACTTAGAATAATTATAAAAGACTTAAGACCTAGATAATTATGCATATTAAACCCTAAACAAAACCTAACAATAAGCGTTATAGGATAAAATGAACCTATAATGGTTATATGAAAAGCTGAAACCACGTTTGTGTTATAGGGATGATTGGCGATGGCCTGAGCAAATCGGACCTCGAGTAAGTGAGCGAGGAGTCGAGGTAAGTTGGGATTAATACAATGCTGTATTTTAGGAGGCTTGAGATTATGCTTGGTTGTGCTTGTTAGATAGTTGGATGTGCGCATGTGCTTGATTATGGGTGATACTATGATTCTATTTGTTGCTCTGTCATATATTGTATGACTTGTATGAAATGATTGATCACCCTAAATTGGACTTATTCTAATATACGACCAATAATCATAATCGGACATGCATGGCAACCCGTTAGGGGAACTTAGGACTCTCCGGCCAAATACTGACCCCTTCAAAAGGGATAGCACAGGATTGCAAAATGGTCCCTTCTTCATCCTCAGTCGAACTAAGTAACAGGAGAGGAGGTCGCGGCGAGGGTGAAGACAGTGGCTCGAAGGTAGTCGCTGGAGGAGCGAGGTCTCCATTACACAAGCTTAGGTTTGGTCGCGAGCTGTTGCATTAACGGAAACTTCTCAACTTGGATTAGAGCGGGTGTAATTTCTCTAATCTCACGACAGGTTGGATAACGTCGTGAGATGGCATTTGCTTGCACATGCATTGAACCTAATAAGTGATTGAAAACCTTGTTATGTGTATGGTATAGTTTTAAGTCCTCTATCTTAACTTACTCAGTTGTGGTTGCTTACATCCCTATAGAAGTCGTGCAGGTGTTGGCTAAGAAGCGGCAAACAACTACTCTGAAGTTAGCAACTGCTGAATCCTGAGGAGTGAGGAAAATTATTTGAATAATGAACATATATTCTTAAGGTCTAAGTTTTGTTTTATTTAGAATTTTTCATTTTTTGAATAATGTAATAACTGAATTATAGTGTATATATATAAATTTTCTCACTTTCTTAAGTAAATGATTTATTTAAATTATAAACTGTTTACTTCAAAGCGGGTTAGTCGTGGACGCCCTGTGTAGATCAGGTCTAAGATAGCGGTTGTAAGTGCAACATAATAGGCTTTTCTTTTTAATTTAATTTTTGCATTAGATTTCTTTTATTCATTTTCTAGTTTAATACTTTTATTTCTTTAAGTTTCTTTTATTTACATTTAAATTCATGCATTTAAACTAGGCATACAAAAATAAAAATAAAAATAATAAAAGTTAAAAAAAAAACAAATCAGTAAGTTACATGGCCTAATGATACAATTGTATACAAACTAGGTGCAAAATTGAGCACCTGGAATAGTGAGTTACATAGGTGTGGGAACACAGTTGTGTCCTAGCCCATGTTCATCTAGAAACATTTGTCTTATGCCCAACACAATGAGTTATACGGGCGTAGGGCACGGTTGTGTCCCAGGTCGTATTTGCCTAAAAATTACACAATACATACATATACTATGCAGCACTTTAAAACACACATGTACACCCACAAACTCCCTTACGAACACAAACACACACACATAGGCACTCTTCACTCTCTCTTCTTCCCACATATCACACTTCATCCACTAATTTTTTTTCCATCAAATCCAACAAAATCTAAGTAAGTTCATCTTACACTTTATTTCCTCCCCCCCGTTTTTCCTTGTGCTATTTCTTGTTCATGCTTTGATTTCATCATTGTTTATGTATGCTTAGGTGAAAGAAATTTAGGGCATTCATGACTTTGAGCAAAAATCATGTCCAGGACAATGATAAACATGCATATTTATCTGATGTCTTAAGACACAATTATGTCTTTCACAAATGACGTCCGTGACAATAGATTCTAGATTTCCTTATGTTGATGGATTTATATGCTTTTGTGATCTACATTGTTGCTAGATATTACTCTATGATTTATCAAACACGAATTTGGCTTTCAATTTGTATGTGATTTACTCAATTTAGCCACTTAGGATTTAGAATGCCCATGTTGATTATAAGGTATTTGAGTCGTTGGAAGTGTAGAGAGGGGTTAATATCATGATATTTTTGTTTTGAAGAGTTAATTGTGTAACTAGTTGGATGATTTCACTATCTTTTCTTCTTAATTTATCTAGTTATAAAAATGTATCCTAGGTGTTTGATAAAATGCCCCAATGAAGTTTTTTCTGTTATCTTTCACATTTACCAAATGTACTTGCTTCTTAGTTCAAAGTAAGTGTAAGGAAGATGCCTTACATCTAAATGGTTTCCTCTTAGGTGACCATGGCAAATCATGAAAAGTAGATCGTTAGGAGGAGGTCTAAATCCATTGCATCATCTTCTATTCATGAGGGCAACATCTTATGCTTTAGTTTAGGGGAGAATATTAATTAAATTGTTATTGCTTATGGAAGCACAAGCATTCAGCAAGACTTTACACTTAGATTACGAAGTGGTGGAACAATTAAACTTGATAGATGAAATGAAAGAATTGACAAGAGGAAGTGTTTAGAAAAAGCTTCTATCTTTGCAAACTTCGATTTACAAAGAACTTGCTTCGAAGTTCCTTTGCACTTATAATAGAAGAAGGAGTGGTTGATGAGGATGATGGGGATGGGGATGACAATCCCTCCTCTTAGTTTGTTTTTCTTGTTTGTAATATTTGTTTGACATTTTTATTATGCTTTACTTGTGTAGTTAAACATTTCCTTTATTTTCTTTTCATTTTTATTTTATTTCTTTTCTTTTCACTTCTTTTTTTTTTATTCGACATTAGTTTGTTAGCAAGGGTGTATGCAATTAGACATGTAATGATGACGAACTCCTACATATAAACTTTTCTACATGCTTTTCAACTGGCAAGGAAGTGTTAGTTCTTTTTTATTGATTTTTTTTTTATTTCCTTTTTCCCTATGATGTTTTGTAATTGTTTCATATCTTGCTATGGCGCTTTCTTAGTCATACATGGGGAGACAATGTATGTTATTAAGTGTAGAGAAAGGATATATATATATATATATATATGAATCTGTTACTATTTAGGAGACTAATTATTCACATTTGACCCAATTAATTTTTAAGTTAACTTGCAATAGGTAATTCATAAGTGTCGGATTTTGAAGTGTATAATTAGGTCGTATTAACTATTTCATCCTGGTCATTATTGATCTTAATATACTTTACCATAATTGATTAATCAAATCATTAGAGGGAAAAGTTATGAGTTATTCAGCTCGGGACTCTAAGACTTGAGATTGAAGCAATGTCACTAGTTGAGAGTTAGTCATGGTTATTTTTAAATTTACTTTAATGTATATTTTTCTCTTGGAAATTTTTAAAGCCCTATAATCCTTGGCAAACAAAAAAATAAAATTAGCCTTTTGAGAAACCCTTGAAAAATTGCAATGATTGGAGGTAGAAAGTAATAATAAGTGCATGAATAGTTAAATATAAAAAAAAATGGTAAGCATTCACCTTAATCCATCAGAAGAGCAAGGTTGAATCTTACTGCCATTGCTAATAAGATAAATTGGTAAGGACTCGTTTTGCTTTGTTAGAAGAGCAAGATTGAGTCCAAATGCCAATACTAATGAAAGAGTAAAAAAATAAAAAATGGTATGAATCGGCTTTGGTCTTTTAAAAGAGCAAGGTTCTTTTTTGCTATCAATATGAGGGCTAAGTTGGCAGGGATCGGTTTTAGTTTGTCAGGAGAGTGAGATCCTTTCCTCCTACTAACACAATCGTCCTTTAAAGGTAATTATGCTTGAATAAAGTAAATTTAAAAACCTTCAAACAAAAGCATGAACTAGGGGGGATGATAAGAGGATGAGTGGATGTAAAATGTGTTTGTTTTGGATTATGGCGCTTGGTGAGATTGAAGATAGAATTGTATACACTTTAGTTAAGTGGAAAAAAAGTTTATGACTCTTTCCCAATTGGCGAGATGTTAAATTCAATTTTGAGTTTAGGATTCCTTAGTTAAATGACTTGAGTAAACTCTAACTTGCATAGATTAACTAGTAAACACGAGTATTAAGTATTGTTAGAGCATTCGAATACGGTCCGGTGAAATTACAAAATTGTTAATGGCAAAATTGATTGATTTTATTATTGCAAGTTAATTGAAAATGTTTTCTTGGTTTTCTTCCTGTCAAGTGTATTTGTTCATCGGTTTCCTAAGTAGTGATAAATTTTATTCAATGTTTCTTGTCTCAATTTTTTTTTTAATTTATTTGTTTGGGGACAAGCAAATGCTCAAGTGTGGAGAAGTGGTCCTAACTAGATTTTCAAACAGATTAAATGGGTTGGCTTGCGAGCCAAAATCCATTTGTATACTTCTATCAACTAATTAGGCTATTGGTTGTTTAAGATGTATTTATAACATAAACAAGTATAAGGAGATATCTTGTAAGTGTTTGTAAAAGAAGGAAAAGAAAGCAATCAATGATTTTGTATTGGAAACATTTCCTATGTGATGCTCATTTAAAACTTATATTAGAGGTAATAGAGGATCAACTTAGCATCCAAAATAATTTATATGACATATATATGCATACATATACACACACATGTATATGGATATGCATACACACATTACAAATGAATGGATCAAATAAAGTTCATGAGTTATTAAACAAATCTATATAATATATACATGCGTGTTTCCTTGGAGCAATGCAACTCAATAAATTTAAGGTAAGATGTGCTTAGTTAGATGGTGGTGCAAGCTCGTGCTCTCTCTCTCTCTCTCTCTCTCTCTCTCTACATATATATATTTGTAGCATTGACATTATACTCAGCATTATGTGTCATCAATGGACAGATTTATTAGCTACGAGACCATGCTAGGTGTAACACAATGCTTCTATAGTGTGCATAGATAAGGCAGCTACTTAGCTAGGTGAAGCAATTAATTTGTGCCTAAAACCCTTTGATTCCACCAAAGGAGCTCCAATTTAGAGGCAAAATGTAAAGATCCAAGATAGAGTTACAAGATTTTTGCTAGGCCTGACAATGACTAAGGGTTGACTCCATAGATTAGTGATAGAGCTTAGGAAGTCAAAGCCATGATTTAGGATGACTTAGAGAAATTTGGTATAATAGGCTAGAAACAATGATTGATAGAAAAGTTAGTTTACCCTCTTCCTTTCTCATGAAAGCTTATGCAGTCATAAAAGCTCTCCATAGACTTGAAGTCAAGAGAAATGCACTAAAAGATCCATCTAAAAGAGGATTCATCTTATACTCCTACTACCAATACAAATCAGGTGGGCAACCATAGAGAAATTAGAGAAACAATATAATGTTGTCCAATTTTTGCTCTTTAAGATCAAATAAGTGCTTCGTGAAGAGCAAGTCAATTCTACTTAAGAATCATGAGATTGGCATTCTAAACTCCTTCACCTATTACTTGTGCATTTAAGCCCTCGCGACTATCTATTCTTCTTCTCTACCTTTATCCCTTAGTCATCCCTCCTTGTATTATTTCCACATCACTCATTTAGGGCTACATGATATATGAGGCTCATGCTACGTGCATATGATGATGTCGAATCCCCTCATTTACATTTTTTTTTTTTGGCATTCTCGATGATATTTTTAGTTTTCTTAAGAATTAAATACCTAATGAGTTCAGCTTCAAGTAAGAACAAGACAAAAATTCTTTCAAATTAGATAAATTTGCTACTTATGCTTGGATTGAACTAAACTATCAACCTTTTTTTTTTTTTTTGGATTAGAGGACATTATTTGGACAATACATACATTAATGTTAAGATGACAAATTTTCATAAGATGGGATTAGGAGTTTAATTCCTAAGAAAAATCCCTTAAACTCTATTGGCCCTAAGCATGTTAACTTGATAAGAGGAGGAGAGATTTGGCATAAGGTCTCCCATTGTCTAGTTTTCTACAAAAAAGAAGTTACAAATGTTTTGTTATAATGGTGGAAAGAATCGTTGCTATATAAGATTTTGGAAAAGTGATACTCAGTTGGATTGGTCACACTTCAAAATAAATGTTCTTTATCGATAAGTGCTAGTAGGAAAAATTTAACAATTTCAAGTCTTTTAAGAGATGATTCAAGTCATTAAGTAGAAGAAATTTTAATTAAATCTCTCCCTCAATGTTTGAAATGTGTCAGGTTAGCTTTAAAAAAAAAGTCTCTCCTTTTCTCTAATCAAGCAAAGGGAAGAAATGGAAAAGAACCTATTGATACATGATATGGCTAAATTATTGCATTGAGTATAGTACATGGAGGATTTTAATAAAGAACATTATACTTGACACATTTAATTTTGTAAAGTGTCGGGGCTAATTTTATATTGGTCTAAGCCTATGATTAATTCATTATCTATTTAGACTTGACTCATTGGGCTAAGCAATAAGGCTTAGGGAGTTTGGTTCATAATTGGGATGACTTAAGGAGATTTGGCTTGGTGGGCTCGAAATAGGGATCGTTGGATTGATTTCTTGATATCTATGATGTGTGTGATGAAAAAGAGCTAGTAAAGGTTTGTATCCAGGGGATGTCCTCTAAGTATGCCAGATGCTTAAAGAACCTATCCTTGTACTCTTTTGCTGCACTCGTAAAGAATGTGTGAAGGACCAACAACTCTATGATGAGACAATGAGAAGTTAATAGATTTAACAAGCACAAAATATCCATGGATTTAGTGCAAGATAGTGACATCAGAAGTAGCAAGAAACCTAAGAGTAATATGCAAAGAACCTTAACAAAAGTCCCTTCATTCCCATGCCTAATAAGGCGAGTATACGCTATACTTGATCAATGGTTGCAAAATGGAGACATTATACTACTAGAAGTTGAGCACCAACCTATAAGATTGCGCTTAATAATCCCAGGTTTTGCTAGTATCATAGGATAATGAACCATCCTACTGAAGAGTGTAGGAATTTGAAGAAAATATTTAAGGATAGAGTAAGACTTGGTAAGCTTATTATTGAAGATGATAATGTACACATCAATACCTCATTACATGATGCTTGAATTGATGGCATGTAGATTGAATTAATAAAGGCATAAGACAATTTATGGCCAACACTCTAGGAGTAGATTAGTATTCAACTACATTTTCTTGCTCCTAATTTTCAAAAGGAGACATCAAAGTACTAATGAAACTTTATGTTAATAAGTTTAAAATTCTTTTAAAGTGTTTCTTTTAAAACTAGGGCACTACCCTAACATCACATGTTCTTCATTAAGACCAAGATACTCTTTTAGCATTATGTATCATTCTTTAAGACAATGGTATTCTCCTAGCACTATATGTTCTTTGAGACTAGGGCACTCCCCTAGTATCTCACACTTTGTTGAGACTGAGTGAACCTTCTTGGCACCACATGCTTCTTTTAAGACTAAGGTATTCCCTTGGCACTTTATACTTTATTTTTAGACTAGGGTACTCCCTTAGCGTTGTATGCTCTTTTAAAACGAAGGCACTCCCTTGGCACTTTACACTTTATTTTTAGATTAGGGTACTCCCCTAGCATTGTATGTTCTTCTTCAAGGTCAGGTCACTTCCTTGGCATCATGTGTTCTTCTTTAAGACAAGGTACTTCCTTGGTGTTGTATGTTTTTTCAAGACCAAGGTACTTTCTTAGTACTATACATTCTTTAAGACCTGGATACACCCTTGGCATGTCAACTTCTTTACCTTAAGCCCAACCAATGCTTGGCATATCAATTAAGAGGCTTAAGTGCAAAAATACTCTTAGTACATAGTTTTTATTTTTTAAGTCTAGGTAATGTCCTGACATTACATTGTTGTTACTCTTAGGTGTGTAATGTTGTTGAAAGTAAGAGCAAAGCCTTCTTGCTTTGATAAAGCTCATCATGAAGTGACTTCTTTGCTTGAATGGTTATAGATGGCATATTGCATTATAGTAAAGATGGCAATTTGCATTCAAATAGGTTTAATGATTGGGGGCTTGATCAAAGAGAGTGCTTCTCTTACACTGTTACCACAGTAAGAGTTGTCGCCATGTTTCATTGCAACATAACAACAACTAGGGGAGGAAGGATGTAAGCAAGTATAGGGGTTATCCATTAAGGGAGGTTTCAATATATATGGGCTTAAAAAGGGGAAATTACTCCCTTAACATAAAAAAATTTCCACCCCCTTGAATTAGACTCCTAGATATAAGGTTTGTTGAAGTTGTCCTTTTATTAGTAGAGGATTCAAAGGGAAATAGCTTTATTGGTCTTGTATGCACTTTGACTTGGTGATCCACCTCCAAGAGATGGGAAGAGGCTATTAGGTCAATGAAGCATGTCATCACTTAGCAAGTGTCATCATGTTTCTTCATCAGATAAGTCCATTTTACCTTTTAAATCTATAACTCAATACCTTCATTAAACAAGCAACAAATAAGACTTATAGGACATAGTAATATCATGGAACTTAAAATATACATATTGAAAGTATGATATGACTTAATAAAATATCGATATGAATTAATATTGCAGAAGAAATTTCTAGGTCATAAACGTTCATATGTATAAAAGGTAATGTCTTCTATAAAAAGGTAATTACGGTAAGCTTCTTGTAAGCTAATGATGGTCATTAACTTAAAAAAAAAAATTCTTTCATAATGATGTTGATATGTATACATGTATATAATGCATATGTTTGGGGAAGAAAGCCATGCTTGATTCCATATGATATTAAAATTTGAGTAAACTTGCAAATATTTTATTTTATTTTTTTTGAATAGCTCATATGTGGGGTTGTATAATTATGCGGCTAATTTTTTCTTATATTTAAAAGATCAAATTATGGAATTAAAAAAAAAATATCTTTAATATTTCATAAGACATTATTAGCTTTATCAATAGGGATGTAACTAGGCGAGTCATTAAAAGGTACCCGACATACTGAACTCGATAAAAACTCTATAGGGTATTACTTTATAGGATTTAGGATTGAGTTTTGGGATATGATTTAAAACCCTATAGAGTTTAGGGATTATAAAAAAAAAAATCCAATAGGAAACTTGACACAATAAAAAAAAAAGCATATATTGATAAAAATATTTTCTCTTAACTTATATAGCATACATATCTTATACAAATTTTACATTGTACAACACATTTCATTTTTAATTTTTATTATTTTGTAAATTAGTAAATATGATCTTAATCCTACTTAACTTATTTGATTCTATTCTCTACCTAATCTCATATAAACCTTATAACAACTCACCCTTACAAGGTCTGTTGAATCCTCTAAAGACCTACCCCTATAGGGTCAAGAACTCTATAGAGTTGGATTTTAGAAATAGGGGGTAAAATCTTGTAGGGTTTTGGAAAACATATAACCCTATAGCGACAGGTTAGGGTTTCATAAAACGCGTTTTGAACCCTTTTCGGTTGTATCCCTATCTATCAAAACACACTTAAATATATATATATATATATAAATTTGTTTAGATATGTTAAAGCCTCTAGGTATTATATCGAAGTTTATAAATAATGATAGATTTTCTTATTGAAGTGCTTATGGCTAATTAAGGACATAACTTTCTTATTGTTCAATATTTGCAAAAAGAAAAAAAAAAAGAAGGGATGGCGAGAAGCATGTCGCAATATTCGACACGTCTAGTTTAAGAATGGAACTAAAGTTGTGATTGTAAGGATAAATCAATGTTGACCATAAAAAGATGAAGAAGAAGAAGATATACAATATTGAATTTATGATAAGGACAATCACTAGTGTTATTGTTCGAAAATAAGTTAAGAAATTCTTTATCGATAAATCGCTGTTGTGATGAAATAAAGTGATGTTGCTAATCCCTTTAGTTGATGAAGAGGAGTTAAGAATTAATCTAGAAAGATATGAAGAGCAAGAACTTAGTAGAAAAAAAAAAAAGAAGGGAAGGAAGAGAGAGAGAGATTTGGTTGAAGATTTGATTTTTTTTTTAAAGGAAAAAGAAAAAATCCTATTATTTTATTGGAGATTGATTAGATATGCAACTTTGTAATTGCTTTCTCTTAGTGACATATAAATAGTTCTTTAAAAATTTTGGTATGAGATTTCACATGGGGTTATGTTGATATGCATTTATAGAATTATCTCTTTGGAAGGAAATAAGTAAGATATCAATTGGTATATATGGTATGTGATATGGATAATGGTAATCATATTGAGAAAGATTAAAGGAATGGATAAAATTTTGAAGAACATAGGTTGCTGATCGTATTTGATGAGTAGATATGAAATGGAGATGTAGTATTGCTAATAATGGTTTAAATTTATTTAAAATTATATACTCTAATATGATGCCGTGATAATAGAGGGGTAATTCATTTGAAAGGAAAAAGTCTATGGAAAAAGGCCGATCTAAGTATATAATATGCATGTGTGTGTGTTATAAAGTTCAATTTTTATAAAATGCTTACATACTCTATATTGTGGTGAATACTAATGGACATATTTATTTCTTTCTAAAAGGTCTATCTATTTATTATTCTCTCTCTCTCTCTCTTTTTTTTTTTTTTGTCTAATACACTAAGAAATCCTAAAACTTCAAAAAGATAAAATAACATAAAATCAACTCCTAAGGTTTAGCGTATATAAATAAAAGTGAGCATTATTTATATATTTAATATTTCTATGTACATATAAATTTCCATAGTGTAAATAAAAAAAAAAGGTGAATATTAGATAGGAATATGATAAGGGTCTCATTGATTACATTGTTTCGTATAGTGAAGAATCATTAGATGAGATTCAATCTTACATATACGAAATATGAGTGTAAAGATGAAAATCGGAACATTAATTGAAATCACTTGGAGTATTTGTATATGAAATCAACTCATTAAGACAAATTGTAATGGAGTAGTGGTACCTTACATAAAAGAAGTCTATGCTATATTGAAGACTTATTCTGTAACATTGTTATTAGGGGAAATTATACTCCAATAAGCTTAAGTCAACGTACGCAATTAAACAGTGCCATGAGTGCGTGCACTAAAATGTATAGCAACTAAAAAAAAAGAGGGTGGGGGGGGGGGGGGGGGGGGTTGCGTCTTTAGCTATGTGAGCATACTTAGCAATAGTGTAATGCTTTATGATATGTATATGTGTCGAGTAGCAACCTAGCTATTCCAAAGAAAGCGATTAGTGCTCAAAATACTTAAACTTCACCTAAGATTTAGTGTAAGAGGCAAACTATAGGGAGCTATTTTTGTATTGGCCTAAGTCCATGATTAATGCATTATTTATTTGAGCTTGATTCATTAGGCTAAGCAAAAGGGCTTTGGAGTCTAGTTTGTAATTGAGATGATTTAGGAAGATTTTCCTTGGTGGGCTTAAAACAAAGATTATTGAATCGGTCTATCTACTCTTAAATACCCTTAGGTAGGTTCCCGCATTCAGTAAGGCAAGGTACTGGCTTTGGGCCTATAGTAAACTCATTTGGATAACTTTCAACGAATAAGCTTTATCTTGGTCGTTGATCGTTAATATAATCTAACAGTTATTATTGAATCCAAGATTCTATAAATACCCAACCATGTCTCTTTAATAGATGATTTAGAAGCTTTGGAGATTAGAGAAACAATACTATATTGTGGACTCTTTGCTTTCAAAGATCAAAGTAGTTCTCAAGTAAAGAATGATTCAATACTTAAGAATAGTGAGGTTGATGCTCAACAGTTCTCTCACTCGTCATAAATGTGCTTGAGCTACTGAAATTACCTATTTCTCCTCCTAGTCATTTTGCTCCGAAGTCTTTCCTACAAGTGTCATTCATGTGTCGATCCTATGAGGTCATGTGCGGTGTGACTTTTACGCAGCTTTCACATCACAGTACCATCTAGAACCCTACATCTATATAAAGAAAATATTGTTTAGTTTGATTAACATTCAAATAATCCAACTAAGAAATTTTGAAAAAATAATTTTTTTAACACAATCTTAGGAAGAATTGATTGCCAAAATCAAATCAAAAGCTATTCAAATCAAGCAATTCGACAAACACGAAAAAGGCGTTATTCATCAGATCAAAGTACATCTTTTAATGGTAATCGGAGGTAATTATAGAAGGAGATCAAAATGCTAAGTTATTTTGAGAACGAATCAAAGGGGATCGGCACATTGTGTCGGAAAATGAAATTTGAAGTTTAGTGACCAACTATTAAACGAGACCAACATTGGAATAACAAGAAGATATGATGCATATAGAAAGTTTTGTATTTGAATCCCTCAACTCTTGACTTTTTGATTTGTTTTTCTTTTGCTAATACTATATTTTACAACTGATGGGAGGGAAGATTTGAACTTGTTCTCCTCTTTGAAAGAAAGCAGTGTTCATACCATAGTTATTACTACAGGGCATTGACTCTTAACTTTTTGGCTTAAGTACTCTAGTTTTGCTGCTTTCTATTTAGTTATTCGATCTTTCTGTTTAGTGTCTCCATCTTTTGAACACAACTAAAAAAAAAAAAAAATGGCTTAATTACGTTTGTTACTGATTATTTAATCATTTCCATGGATTTGTCTATTAATGAACATTATACTTGTCTAGCTAACACTGAAACTTAGATGGCAATAAATGAAAAAAAATTCATGGGTGTAACAAAAGACTTCTCTAATCGTTTTAAGACTTTTCTAATCGAATAGAAAGTTTAAAGCGTGAATACTTAAATAAAAAGATCGGAAAACTCAAAAAATTGAAAAGTGCAAATATGTCCTTGATTAGGACTTGGATGGTCACGTGGATGATACTCGAAAAATTTCCAGTGTCTGATCAGGCAAAATAAATGAACCGTCTCTGCATCCCATCCGAGTGACATGTAGCCATAATGGTGCCAACTCTTGTATCGAAAAAATTAAACATGTCTCGGTTCAGATGACCTAACATACAAACAAGAGGACCCAAGACCGGCAAGTGATTATCGTTAGGTGAATAGTGGGGAAGTGCCGGTGGTTTTAACGATTCCAGATTTTGGAACTTTTACGGACTATCAACGGTTTTTATCTAGTCCATGATTTGATTTAATATGATAAAATATTATATAATTAGATTATGAATTAGACCGGTGAAAAAGTGGACAAAACCATAAAATTTTCTCCAGATTTGTTATTGTTGTTAGGGATCTACTAGCAAAAGCATGCACATATTAGGCATTTTGGTATCAAGTGTTTTGAGGGAACATTTTTTATGGTTTACACTAGATAACTCTATAATTTTTTTTTTCTTTCTTTTTTTCTTTTTTTTTTTTGCCAACTATGGCAAATGAGGGACTCTAGTCTTGATCTACCTTAATGGGAGACCAGTAGTGAAGTTATTAGGTTATAACGACTTTGGCTTGTAAATATATTTTTTAATTTATACAAATTCTCTCCATTTTTAATAGATAATTATGATTTGCTATGGAACATAAAAATTCATAATATATGAGCTTGTATGATAAGTCTAGTTGATTGAGTGACATGTGATACTCCTTTCTCACTTAATTAATGCAACTTATACTTCTTTAGATGCGTAACAGTCGGCAACTTCAATTTTGAAATAAGATTGGCTGATGCCATATTGGTGCAGCTTTCACTATTCATGATGAGGGCACACACCCGATCATTTATCTTACAGGTAGTATAGAACAAGTTTTCTCTCTATTCCTCCTTTCGTGAGGGTTCCACGTTCATAGTGTATCAGACAACCATGAGTAACTTGTCAAAGTTCTCAGCAAATGTATCCTCCTCAATCAGCACTTTCTTAGCAAGGGTCTCCTCCTCCTCGGGTTCTTCATTTGTACTGTCTACTTCTAGGTTCGAGACGTCTCTCTTGATGACCATTGTCCTGTGGTTCGGGCATTGAGTAGCCATATGTCCAAACCCTTGACACTTGAAGTACTTGATTCGGCTCGTCTTCTTGCTAGACCTTACCCCTTCTCGCTAGACCTTACCCCTTCTTATAAGTTCGGGTCGACACTTCATTTTTAGATTAGCTTTTTTGCTTGGCTTGGGCATCAACCTTTCTACAAAGCTCGATTTCTGTAGAGTTCGATGACTTCCCTGTCCGGGTTGGCTAGTCGGTGTTCTAGTCGGCATTCGGCCTTTTCTTTACCTCTCTACTCGTTGGGCGATCCTAACAGTTTCATCTATTGTGGTGAATTGTTGAAGCTCCACAATATCCCAAATATCACCTCTTAGTCCAGTAATAAATTTTGACACAGTACGAGCTGGTGGTTCCCTTATCTCATAATGGTTCATGAGCATTTGAAACTCTTGAACATACTCGTCAATAATTCGACCTCCTTGTCTCAACTCCTAAAGTTGAGTGAAAGTATCTTGAAGATAAGTTTCTGACATGAATTTGTTGCTGAATATTCTCTTCATATTGGGCCAAGTATTAATCTCTCGGTAGCTCTTTCGTCTCCTCATCACCTGAAAATTCCTCCACCACATAACGGCATATCCGAAGAACTTAACAGCAACAGTTCTCAGTTTCTCGTAATCCTTATACTGATAATAATCAAACACATGTTTCACCTTCTCTTCCCACTCCAAATATTCATTAGCATTCCTAAATTTATTGAAACTAGGAATCCGAAGTTTTACATGGTTGGATGCTTTAGGGACTCGTATGCACTCTTCTTCGAAATACTCTTCCTTATCCTCTTCACCAAGCTCTCTCAAGTCTATTCTTTACCTTACTCATTCACCTACTCCTCCACCTCGAACCAATTGAGCTAGGTTCTGACCTCTAATAGGTTAAGTAGCTTATGGGGTATTTTGTACGGCCTTAGTGGGTCAGTAAGCTAGCGTATGAATAGCTTGAGTTAGATCTACCAAGAGGTTGGCCACCTTATTGAGTCACTTGTCAATACATCTTGGTGTCTCCTGTAACTATCGTCCATGGTGGATAACTTTACTATTGTCATCTCTAGTACCAATATTTACACTCGGGTTAGTCATTTTTTTTCACAGATTCAAAAGCTCAAACAAACATTTCAGGAAATTAATAATTAATAACACATTGCTCAAATGAACACAATAACTTGCTTTGTTTCATACACACAAAACAGAGTATATTGGAACATCGAAAACATGTGCATCGTGACAAAAAATTGATATGGCCGGTTACTGGATGGGTCCAAACTTGTAAAAAGCTCAAAAGATTAATGGGGGGAAATGCACGAAAGGAATGAACGATGAACGAAAAGTAAGCAAAACCTATGAACGGTTCCAAAAAATATGATGCACCAATAAAACTTTCGAGGAATCACGGCATAATTCGATATGACGCACTAATTGGTCCGGTGAGATTATTTGCGACCTAACCTTGCTTAAGGGAAAAGATAAGAGTGATGCCAAGTGTAAAACAATAGAGTGTTTACACTAGGAAGAAAAAAATACTTAAGTGTATTAATGATGATTTGTCTGCCTGCGGCTTACAAATATAAAAGGTATTTATACCCAAGAATTTAGGGCAACTTACCTAAAAGGGGAAAAAACAAAATGGGTGCTACCCCAAATTAGTAATGTACAATAATATAAAAGGGTAAAAATGAATATTTACAGAAGTAATAATTAGTGTGGTAGATTCTACATGTAGTCTTGTACATGTAGGGATGCTGTATTGGTGAGATTGTTAGAAGATGCGGACAAAGTAGTATGGCTAGCTAGCTTGTCCGAGCAGGGACGACTTATGTAGTCCAGGGTCTCTCTTTCAGCATGGTGGCAAGGGTAGTGTTGAGTAAGTGGTCAGGTACGAGGGAAGATTGGATGTTGTCTTAGCAATAAATTTCTCGGCATTCTATCTACAAGAGATTGGAAGTTATTCAGCACGGCTTAAGGAGTGACTTGATAAGGAAGTACTTGACATCGGCAGGAGTTGGCTGGAGTAGAAGAATTCATCTCGTCAAGCCCTTTAGTCTTCAGGCTTGGTTGTGATTCAAAGGGCCAGTAGCTTGATTCCCATCAATCAGGTCTACTTGGATGTGGTTCTCATCGATTTGCCTTAGAATAATTTCATTGTTTTGCTTAAAGCAGATTGACGTAACGAAACAAGTTAGTTCAATACAACAGGTCGGCTACTCGATACTCGGTTGAGTTGACTTCTCCTCTATCACTTTACTCTCTAAGCGATTAGCATAGTTTCATCTAAAGTTCCAATTCTCTGCACCTTTACTATATTCCCAATCTTAAGTCATAGCCTAGATAGGAATCTAGCAGTGGTTTTAGATTCTAGCTTGTTAACATCACATCGGATCATCAACAGTTGAAACTCTCATACATACTCATTTATAGTTTAACTACCCTACCTAAGCTCTTGAAGACGTTAGAAAGTGTCTAATTCATAGTGCTCAAGAACAAATCCATTCCTCAAAACTCACTTCATCTCATTCTAAGTTCTTATCTTACTTATGGTTCGTTGACGTGTGGTTTGTACCTTCTTCCACCACATCATTGCATACCCAAAAAATTCTAAAGCAACTATACAAATGCGCATTGTATCATCATAATCGTATAAATCAAATATTTTCTCAATCTTTTCTTCTCAATCTAGGTATTCATTAGCATTATCTATTCCAGAGAAGCTTAGAACTTGAACCTTAATATTTTCAATTCATCTAGGCACTCCAACTTCCCCCTCATCGAACTCGTGAAACCGTTCATCCTCTTCTTCTTCTTCTTCAACTTCCTCCAACTCAAGTCTTCATTGAACAAGTTATTTAGCTCAATTAGGTCATACTTGTGGTGCATTCATACCATTAGGGGCTCGATTTTTATACCTTACCCTCTTGGTCTATCTCGTATGCTGTGAGCCCCTCAAATTATGTTTAAGACAACTGAGCCTAGATTTAGGGCCTTTAAGGAAAGTTATTTAATTGAGTCCAAATTTTACGACTAAGATAGAAAAGTTAGACAAAGTGACATAGTGAAGTTGGATTTTGGAAATAATGACCCAAAATCCCAATTTTACCCTTGAAGTAGGATTATTCAATATAGCATAAAAATATTTAGAATTCCTAAAATCGAGCTCAGATTGCGATGAAAACTTATAAATAAGTTAATTAAGCTCCAAAATGAGATAATATAGTATAATTTACTATATGAATATATTTGTATTTTTATGAGTATACTTGGTATAAATAATAATTATACTTGTAAATTAACCCTAAATTACATAATTATATATATATATATATATATTGCGTTGAATTCATAAACTTAATTAAGAGAACATATCCTAAAAAATCAAATATATGTTAGAAATTTAATTATATGAGTAAAGTTATATATGATACGTGATATTTACATAGGATGTATATTTATATACTAATTAAATAACTAATGTGAACATGATATATATTATTATTATTTAACTAAAATATATACCAAAGTGATCCAAATTAGCTTCAATTGTGGTTGGAAACTCCTAGAATTCACCATGGCAAGCTTGGAAACAAATAAATGCTCATTCAAAAGGGAAATTGACACCTCTTACTTAGGAATTTAATGAGACAAGGAGAAGAAAATTTGAAATCAATTTACGAAACCTCTCAACCGATTGAAACTAATATATATAAGACTCCTCATACCACTTTAACTCTTTATTAACCAAATAACTCAACAATAAACACAGAAAAAAATTATACAAAATAGAAAGAAAAATAAGAAAAACAGAAAAAATCTTGTGCCAGGTTAGAACCCAAGCCTACCCTAAATTTGCTGTAAAACCCAACCAACCCCAGACGATCCACCCACCGTGCAAGTCGACCGACATACCCCCATTACCCCACGGTCGTAGGAGGCACTAAGAACAGAGAGGTTAAATTCTTGTCTTATTTTTCAATAATTCATAAAAAATATCAAAATTTGCCCATAACATTATGAAAAAAATTGTACTAAGGTTATTTTAAACATGATTTTATGTGATATTTTTATTTTTGAAAAATTTATAATACTTAATATATTTTCTTAAAAAATCTACTGTTTATCTAAAATTAGAATTGTAAAATAAATATACTAAATGATGTTGTTTCTAGTTGAAAATTTTTGTGTAGGATGTGTATGATATATAGATAATTTCTATGTCGTCTAAATTTTGATTTAAATATTTTTAATATTTATTACATTTTTTGGCCTAAAAAATAGCTCGAAAATAGGCTGAAATTATGAATTAAATAGAAAATTATGAAATTAATTGATAAAATGAACATATATTGATCTCTAGTGAATAATAACGATGCTGGGTCAGATTGAAATTAATTTGGTGTAAAAAGAATCATAATTGAGTAATTTAGGATAATTTAGGGGTAAAAACGTAAATACGAATATATAGGCAATAGTCGAAAGCTTAAAACCAAGTGATAGCTAAATTCCCTATATTTTTAGGAGTTTATAGAAATTTTTAGGGAATTATTTAGTAACCTAGACTATTTATTACGAAATTATCTAATAAAATAGCTTAAATTACAAGTCAAGGCGTATTTTAATAATAATAAGTTAAAATGAATTAAATAGTTAAATAAAAACTATGTGCGTGATTGCTGATCAATTGGGATTAAATTAGTATTTTTATTATATTTATGAATATTTTCTGATCGGGATATATTTTAGGTATATTAGAGTTGGATAATACTCATATTGTAACGATATATGAACAAATTAAAATTTAATAACATAAATTACGATAAAATCTAGATAGATGAGTATAATTGTATTAAAAACTCAAATTACTCGTTAAAATTTGTCTTTAGGAATAGGACTTGCGAAACGTATTGTTAGGTTTATACGAACCCAACGACACTAATTTTGTTAAAATCGAACAACTTTAAGTAATATAACCTATAATTTTATCACACTTTAGAATGTATGTATTTTAGTAACCCTACCAGATTTAAAACGTGATTTAATAAATTAAAAGTATGTTTTGATATGATTGAAATGATATATAATACATAATAATATAGATGACGTACATTATCAACAATTAATAACTTAATTGTGTATATATATATATATATATATATATACCCTTTTAGATTAAAACCTAATATTTTCGTAATTATTATGAAAACTGAATTTGGGTCCTTTGTATAAATAGGGTCTTTTGTATAAATAGGATCTTTTAGTACAAAGACGGTTGATGACTCGAGTTAGCAGTAGTGAACATCTAAATAAGTAAGTTGGGATTGTGGTTTTACCGCTTGTTGGGATACTGTTTTAAAGTATTTGGAGACCCAAGAGTACTTCTAGCTGTGTTTGTAGTTAGTTGATTGTGTATATATTTTGTGTGTGTGTATAATACTCAGCTGTGACAGGATTTGAACTCCTTGGTGTATTGTTCTGCATGTTTGCATTGTTTCTGTATTGTATGAACTTGTTTGGCCACCCTTGATTAAATATAACGTCTATTTGACTAAAATGAATCTGGACTTGCATAACACCCTTTAGGAGAAACGATTATGAGTGTTAGGCCAAATACCGATTTCCTTCGATGAAGATAGTTGAAACGGTCCTTTCCCCATCTTTAGTTGAACTAAGTGACAAGTGAAGAGGTCGGGGCAAGGATGGGAGCCATGGTTTGAAAGTGGTCATGGGAGGAGGTTATTTTCCATTGCGCAAGCTCAGGTTTAGTTTGACTTGAGTTGCGATGAAACTCTTCAATCCGAGTTGGAGCAAATATAATTTCTCTAACTTCACAGTGGACTAGATAACATTGTACGGTGTTTCATTTGATTGATTGCATTGCATTTCATCATAATTAATAACCTTACTTATGATTGTATGGTACTCTTTTGACTCCATTCAACTTACTGAGCTAGTAGGGCTCACATCCCTATAGGCTCTTTTGAAAGTACTGAGTAAGGTCAAGATGTTTTGATACTACCGTTCACAAGTTAGTGTGCTGCTGTTTGGGGAAAGTGAGGAACGGGGAATCAACTGAATCTAGGTTTTTGACTTTTTGAGGAAACTAACTAGGGATTCTCTAGGATGCCCAATAGTTTCCTAACTTTTGTGAATAGTCTGCAAACTTGTGGCTTTTTAATAAATTCTTATTGTAAATTATAACTTTGATGTAAGATGTTTATGTTATTACTATTGTATTATGAGACAATAGGTTATATAGAACGGGTATTTTGTAAAGTTATACCACATGTTTAATTACTCACAGGTATCAGAACAGATGCTTCAAGCTGGTTAAGTCATGTATGTCTTGCGTGGACTATATCTATGATAGTAGTTGTGAGGTTAGCTTCTATCATAGGTTAATTTATACGGTGGGACTGTTATAATTTCTCCTATTCAGAGCATGACACATGCCTCGACCATACTCAGCATTTCTATCTTGGAGTCGTACACCTATAAACCTCTATATGGTTACAACTAAGTTGGTAATAATGGTGGCGAGGTTTGAATATGTTCATTAGTGTTAGGAATCTCTCTAATATGGTTTTAATGATAAGAAAAGGATAATATGATGTTATTTATGTTAGTTAAGTGTTGCAGGAAACAGTCTTTATGTATGTAGAAGTTTCAGTAGAAGCTTCGTATATTTGCTTGAATAGTAGTTGATGCTAGTAGAAGCTAAGGAAGAAGGGTGTTTACCGGATGAGAAAACAACAGAAAGGTGATGTACTTAATTGATTTAGTAGAAGGTTAATCTAAGAAGACCTAGCTTCGCTGGTTAATTATATTTGGAAAATATAATTAACCTATTCCACTTAAGTAGGAATATCATATATGGGGATAAGAGAAGCTCACAACTATATTTCTAACTAAATATTACAAATAATGATGATTGTTGAAACATATCTTAGCTAAAAGAGAATCATCCATTTTTAAATAATGGATTGCAATAAATCAAGAAAGAATAAACAAAAAAAAAGAAGTTGATATTTAGAAAGAATATCTTGTTTCAACCGTTGAAGGATAAAGATATAAATAAACATTCAAAGCTAAAAGATATAGAAAAAAATATATGAAATCCATACGATTGCAAGTGCTAGTGAGAAAGTGTTGAAAATTCATATTTCTTATTTTCGAATTTTTGTATACTTGAGAAGAATTGAGTTGAGATTGTATCTTTGAAAGAGATTGATTGTACTGTTGCTATGATTAGTCTAGTATAATGATAGTGAGACGGGATAGTTGGTCGTAAAGGTCGAGAAGACCTAGCTGTGTAATCTCTTTTAAAGTTTGATTGCTTTGATTTAGTAAAACGACCAATGTAGATGATTGGATCCCCAGTAGTATGGTTGGAAGAGAGGACTGATGCATGAGACAGAACCTTTATAAAATTTTGCGTTTGATCTTCTTCCTTTATCTTTTATTGTTTTCTGTTTATATTTTGCTCTTTAGTGTAGTCAAATTATTTATGTCGCAAATATATTGAGGGGTGTTTAGTTTTCTATGTTTAAAGGTTTTTATTTTCGAAAATTTTGTAACAATCAATTCACCCGCCTTCGCCTCTTGATTGTTAAACAGGACCAATAATTGGTATCAAAGCAAGTGCTTTTTTATTTTTGAGTAAAAGATCTCATGGTAGAAAATAATTTGACTGTTTAAGCCAACAAGATTTCTTACTTTGATGGTAACAATTTTGCTTATGGGAAATACAAGATAAAAACATATATCCAAGCCACCGATTATGATTTGTTGGATATCACTGGATTTGGAGATATTCAAATTAGAGGCAAAGTAACCATTGAAGATGATAAGAGGAAGGTTGCTATAAACAATAAGGCTAAGAATCTTTTGCTTCCTACAATAGCACCTTCTAATTTTACTTGATATCCTCATGTAAAATCGCAAAGGAAATTTAGGATACACTTTGAGAAACTCATGAAGGAACAAATATTATTAAAGAAACATATATAAATTCCTTGTTGCAATAATATGAGTGTTTTAGGTTGCAATTAGGAGAAAAGATCAAAGATTCCTTCAGAAGACTCATAGCAACATTAAACAAATTGTCTTCACTTGGTAAGAAGATTGATGAAGTCGATATTGTGAGGAAAGTATTACGAATACTTTCAAGAGTTTGGGATGCAAAAACGAATGCCATTGAGGAAGCTTATGATATTAGTAAATTAACCTTGTTGCAACTGAGGAGTAAACTCATGGCATATGAATTGGATTTTCTAAGTAAAGAAGATAAACAATATTTGAAAAGAAAGACTTTAGCCTTTAAAGCCAGAGGAGTTGATCTAGACTCAGCTGATGAGTAGTCTAGTGATAAAGAAGGAAATATTACGTTGTTGGCCAGAAAACTCAATTAAATACTAAAGAAGACAAGCAAGAGAAATCTAAGTTTCAGAGGATACAAAGCTAATAAATTTCCTAGTGAGCTTATATGTAATGAATGCAAAAAACCATGACACATAAAATATAGTTGTCCTATCCTAGTGAAGAAAATTGAGAAATTCAAGAAAAAGAGAAAGGCACTAATGGCTACCTAGAGCAATTTGTATGAATTAGATACTGAAAATGAAAAAACTTATGAAGATGAAGAAGAAGAAGAGGAAGCAAACCTCTGTTTGATGGCCCCCTCCAAGGTAAATTGAAGTTCTAAAATTGATACATTAATAATGATGTTTATTTAGAAATAGAAAGAGTCTTAAATACTTTGTCTAAATCCAACGTAAAGATTTTAAAATTGGACAATGAAATTTATGCTCTGAAAAATGAGAAAGAGGTTTTGTCACAAACAAATGAGATTTTAGTAAGAGAGATGAATGTACTCAAAATTGAGAATGAATCAATAAGTATGCAAAAGGAAAATACAAGAAGGGAAAACTTGATCCTCAAAGATGAAATAAACAATTTAAAAACAAAAGTAGCAAGTCAGTACGTGATGTTGGGGACTTTTTTTTTTTGCAGTTACAAAAATTTACTCACAAATCTTGACCAAATTCTTGAACTCTAATTCATGAAGCCACACTCCAATTCGAAGTCCTAACGACTTCAATCCAATTCTTAATTCCCAATTCACTGAAAGCAACGAAGCCAATCCAAATTCATATACACGGAGAATACTCCCTTACTAATGCCGAGCCGATTCCCTGATTCAATCCCAATCTGAAGGCAGTTATCCTCATGCCATCAACGAAACAAATCTCCTTGTCCAAATTATAATCCTTTATGCCCTAGTCCTAATTCCAAATTCAATAGCCTGACATCCACAAAGTCCGAAGTCAATCTAAAGTCTAAAGTCTGCAATCAATTCGGAGTCAAAGTCTGAAATTTGAAGTCAATCTAAAGTCCAACGTCCAAAGTCAATCCGAAGTTCAACTCAATTCTGAAATCCAAATCTGAAGCTGATCCTCAATTCAACGTCCGTTCGAAGCCAACGTCCAATTCCTAAATTCGAACTTGAAGCCAAAGCCGACTCAATTCCAAATTCCACTTAACCGCATGCCTGACTCCCTAACACTATGATGAACAACATGAACACGATCACGATACACCGATGGACATAATGTGACGGTCGCATGTGACTTAAATAATTTAGGTAAAAATTATTATTTTTATTTATTTAGTAGTTACTTTTATTATTTATTTTACTAATATATTGTTTTGTTTAAGTGTATGTTTTTTTATTATCTATTTTATTGCTTATTTTTCTAAACAATTTTAATTTTTCATAAAATTTAGTTAAATTATATTTTTTAAATAATTTTTTTTTTTAAACACGTATCTTGCAGTTGAGATTTAGAAAAGATATATAACGAAATACGAATCTAGTAGTTAAGATTTGGAAAAGATACATATCAAACTGTATCTTTAACATATCTTATAGTTAGAATTTAAAAAAGATATTTTTTGACATATAGTGGTTTTAGAAATAAAAAAAAAATCTTAATCAAGTTTTTAAAAAAAGATTTAATTAGTTATGGTCTTCTTTAATTTAGAAAAATAAGATTTTTTAAATTTTTTTTAATATAATAAATTGATAAATAAACGTAAACCTAGTTTGATTTTTGAAATAAAAATAATCTACCCACTAAATATTTTATAAAAAGAGAAATACGACTAGTTTGATCCTGACTAGCAGGTATATAGGTACTTTTGGGACAATTACATAAAAAATAAAAAATAAAAAAACTTTTTTCCCTTTTTCTTAGAAATTCTTTAAAAAAAATAATAAAAAAAATCACTTTAGTAATCTTTTGTATATTTTTGGAAAATTAAAAAAATAAAAGTCCATCGATTTTTTTTTTTAGTTTTTACATGGTGACTTAGTCTTAATTGGTTAGCCCTTAAACTTAGTTTTTTTTTTTTAGTTTAATTTTCTAAAAATCAAATTTTTTAAGAATATTCGCAGATTGATAGTTAAATTAAGGTTTTCCCACCTGAAAACCCTAATTTCATTTTTTACAAGTTGAACTGGTTAACAACTCTATTTTTTTTAAAGGAAAGTATTTCTTTAGTTTAATATCGAGTAATTTATATTAAGTAAGTTGGGCATAATATAAGTTAAATTAAGAAAATTGAAATACAGCTCAATAGAATTGACGACTCTATTAAGGAAGCTTGGTGGGCTAGCTATGTGGGTTGGCTATGTGAAAATTAAAAAAAAAATTATTGATGGGCTTTTGTATTATTATTTTCTTTTGTTTTGTATTATAATTGTACTAATTATTTTTTAGTGATACAGGCTCTAAGAAAAAAGCCCAGCCCAATGGGCCTTTATGGGGATTGGGGGCATTTTATTTTCAATAATCATTTATGTGTTTAGATGTGGTTGGACCTAGCTCACCTTAGGAACTTAGAATGGGTTGCATTGTGTAACCCTCAAGTCGTTAGGCCTTTACCCCCCACCTGGCGATGATAGGCGAGCCCACTCAGGTTTTGATGTAGCCCACTAGGCTTCTCTCCAGAAAGCCTTGGAGCTATAGAGTTTGAGACTTGTAGACCTTACCTTCTTGCATCATCTTTTTCAAAAAAGGAGTAGTTGTTCTTAAACTATAGGAAAAGCTTAATCAATCCGCGGTCAGCTCGATCTTATTCTTCTATAAAGGGAAAATTTTAAAAAGCTAGTAACCCCTATATATAAGTATTCGCAAACTTCATTTTTCTTAAAAAAATAAAGAAATCATATTTTGGACTTACTTATGTATAAGGGTATTTCTCGATCGTGGATTCATCATCTTTCATATAATTTATTAATTCCGATCTTTATTGCATTGCATGCGTGTATAACATATTGCATTTTTATATATTTGATTATGCTCGTTTCTCGATGAATATTTTATTTCTTGTACTATGTGTGTTTCAATTTTGTCGCTTCTTAAAAAGTGAAATTTTGCATAATTTACTAAGAAAATTTTTGAAAAAGCTGCAAAATTATTAATATCATATCCAACTTTATTCTAAATTTAGTGGTTTGATTGCAAATAATCGCTATATTTCATTTTATTTATATTTTTTGTAATATAGAAATGGAAAGTCAAGGTAGTGTCAATCTAAAGCCCATCCATGGAGTCCAGTTAGACAAGTAGTCTTTCCTTAAGGCCTAAGAAATTAGTTAAATCAGCTTTCGCCCGCTAAGTAAGGCTACATTCCCAAGAAGATTGGGCCAATCATATCCCTCATGTGGGTCCAACTCCACTGGCTTCTAATTCAGGCCCTTATCCATTATTGGGATCTAAAATCTACAGCTTTTAATTTCGACCCACACCTGTTGGTGTGCACTATAGAAGAATACTTCCAACTACGTAGTGCTTCGCCTCTTGAAGCAGACATAATTATCCTTGATCTCAAAGTTTAGCCCCAAAAGCTTTCATGATGTTGTTGGGAGTCAAAAAGTTAGCCATAGCGTCATTCTTATCTTCAAAAGGCAAGAAATGTCTTAGTATCTTAAGATTAGTAGAGTGGTTTTCAAGCCCAGATGCCTATCAGAGATATCGTTAGATCTTCTATAGAAGATATGAATCGTGGGCCAAGAAGAGGCTCAATACGTTTATGGTAGCTGTGTTTGGGATAGTGCTATTTCCCATCAAATATGGTTAAGTCCATTATAAGGTAGCCGAGCTAGTGACTCAATTCCCAGTTGGTAAATCTTATATACTAGCACCTCAAGGTACTAGATGACGCTCAGTTTAATGGATTGATGTCAATTATTAGCAAGACAACTGGATGGAGTCATTGCACTTAAGTCATCTTAGGGTGCACCAATTATATAGGGGTTCCCCTTATCAGTATTACGGGTTGTACATGATATTTCTCAGCTTGTGTCATTAGATAGCTGAGTCTACTTCAAGAGATAGCCTATAAAGACTCCTTAGATATTATCATGATGAATTATCAAGATCCTTGTCTAACTACGGTTGCTCTGATCCAACAACTAGCAAAATTCGTAAAGTTGTGGAAATGGAGAGAAGTCAAGAAGATAGTCATTGTAGCAACTTTGAGGGACAAAGTCGGAGAATACCAAGCTACTAGGTAGTTCATTTATGATCAATTAGAGAAGACTGGAAAGATACGGTATGAAGCTCCAGACGTATTCAGACATGATCTAGAACCAGCATGTCTTTCACCCACTGAGCAGGCCTACTGAAATACCATACAGGCTAGAGTTAAAGCCTAATTCCAAGAAAGTAGGAGAATCATTGAAGAGTTAAGGCTGGAAAATGTGAGATTGCTAGAGGAAAATCAATTCTTAGGGAGCAAAATTCGAGAAAGGGATGTTACGGTACAAAGACTTATGAGGGAAGTTGATAAAGCTTGTCCTAGCCAAATCTATAGACTCTTGTAAATATAGGATTTAAGTTTTTAGTAAGATTAGTTAGAAGTTTTCTTTTCTTTTCTTCTCTTCTCTTTTCTTTTAGTCCTTTGTATAAGTTGGATCTTATGATTAATAAATTTTCATCTTTAGTAAATAAAATTTTTATTAATTGTACAGTTTCTTACTCATTATTATTATTTATTTATTTTAGTTGAATTTTAAAAAGAAAAAAAATGAAAAATTGAAAAAAAAAAACACAAAAGGGCAAACAATAGAACAAAAAAAAAATTAATTCACTAAAAAGTTTAAAACTTAGTTTTTCGTATAGGATTTCAAAGATGGCGTCTAAGTAAGCAAACTCAACTAAAAGCTCGATATTCACTTGTTCTAAGGCCAGAATGTCAACTCCGGGTACTGAAAATATTAGTCAAACTGAGCCCAACTCGAGAGTAGCAACTCTAGAAGAAAACATGAATAAGATGACAGATTCAAGCTCTCACTTAGGCTATTGGGATTCTTAATGATAGACAAGGATCTCAATTCAACCCCAAATCGGAATTTAGATATGATCTCTCCCCTTGAATTGGAAGATGAAGAATCAATTCCTAATGCTGAGCTATGGAGGAAGGAGATTGAGGAGAAACACTAGGAGATGGAAAGAAAGTTTATGCAGAAGTTGATCGAGAAGATGAAAACCCTAGAAATGGTTAATGGGTTTGAATAGATAGGCATGATTAACTTGCCGACATATGAAGATGATGACTTCCTGGAAAGGTTTAAAGTATTGGAATTTGAGAAATACAATGGGACTGGTTGCCTGAAGCTCCACACTAGGTTATACATTAGGAAAATGGGAAAATACATTAAGTATGACAATGTGATGGTTCAGACTTTTCAGGGTAGGTTGACTGGGCCCACCTTAACTTGATATGCTCAATTGGATTTGAATGAAATCGATACTTAGGATAAGTTAGCACAGGCTTTCTACAACCAAGATAAGTTCAACATCGAAATGGCCTTATCTATGTAGGATTTGAATAATCTACAATAGAAGGCCAACGAAAACTTTAAAGAATATGCTCAAAGATGAAGGGGCATAATGGCTAGGGTGACTCCACCCTTAATCGAGAAGGACTTGACTTTCGCTTTCATCAACACTTTTGCAAGCCTATATTACCAACACTTGGTTAGGCACCCTACCTCCAACTTTGTAGAAATCGTAGCCTCAAGGTGCTAAATTAAGGAAGCTTTTGCTACTGGAAGGCTTCCTAATCTTGAAGTAGTTGAGAAGAAGACACCTCCCGTGGATTTTCCAACAAAACCAAAAAAACCACCATAAGTGTTTTCAATAAAAGGCAACCTTGTTAGACCTGCAGCCCTGGTGGCCATGACAAGAGGATCTAATCCCTTGCTGAGTTTGAATCAAAACAACTACTTACAAAGAAGATAATTTACTCATATTCCCATTCCTTTAAGCCAAGTTCTTGCATGACTAAGGAAAGAGAATCTTTTGACATCTGAAATACCGAGGGAAGGACAAAGACCAAGGGATGATAACCCAAAGCTTCATTGTGATTATCATCTCGGGGAAGTGGGGCATTCTATGGACCAATGTTAGAGACTCGAACATAAGATCTAGGATCTTTGATGCAAAATTAGTTCAATTGGATTTCATTCAAACTCCCACTCCCAATGTAGGTAACAACCCTTTGTTGAATCATGGAAATTCGATCAATATGATCATTACTGAAAATTCTGAACCAGAGATTGATCTAAATAGTCTCCCCATCACTATTGAGGAAGTAACTTGGAATCTAAGGGAAGTCGGGTACTTGCAGAATATGAATCTCAATGATAGGACCCGGACTAAATCGGCAATATATCAACTGCTAAAGGATGTGAAGATAAAGAAAGTTGATATCATGGCTATGACCATTCCAAAATTGTGAAAGAGAAGTATACAGAAGGAGTTTCGAAAAAGATATGAAGCTGGAGATCCGATAGTTGACACCCTAGGAGAATTGTTGGGGAAGTTTGAGTATTTAGTGGATTACGCTGGTTCACTCAGCATGTATGCTGATGAACTACCCACTGGATGGGGTCTAGAATTTGAAGAAGAAGACAAGCTTATTGTGGGAGCCAAGAAAATTGCTGACTTGGTTGGATTGATTGGAGATAGGCCCAAGCCGTTGGTTTTTTAGTATTACGGGACGGCTAAGAAGGTTGAAGAATTGGGAAAGCCCAAGAAGATTGCTTTTAATATCCTGATGGCTCTAAAGAATTACAAAGCAGCACCTATAGATTACTAAGCGGTAAATCAAACAACCAGGTTCTCATCACCTATGGTTAATAGGCTTACATGCTCGAGACTAGTTTGTGGTTAGAACGAGGAAGCTAAGAGAAAGTTTTTTGTGGAAGAGGCTTCTCAAAAGATCTTTGAAGATACAGATAATAAAGCTTAGAATGTTGCCAAGATACTCATCAAGAGGCATTAATCAAAATTCTGAAAGATGTCAAAGTACTTGAGCTGGCGGTAAACTTGATATTTGCAATGGATCAAATTTCATTCTCGCCAGATGAGTTAGGAGAATAAGGAGACCAGCATACAAAGCCACTTTTCATAGTAGTTAAGTGTACAGGGAAAGTCGTTGCTCAAGTTTTAATAGATAATGGGTCTTCACTGAATGTATGTCCCTTGATAATACTAAAATTACTTGGAGCAGAGGCAACTGAAAGAAAGCTTAACTCGATTTTAGTAAAGGCTTTTGATAGATCAAAAAGGGGGATGATTGGAGAAATTGGGCTATAGGTCAAGATTAGTCCACAAATATTCACTATTTCATTTCAAGTTCTGGATATATCGCAAACTTTCAATCTTTTGTTGGGAACACTGTAGATTCATTTAGTAGGGGTAATTCCATCCAGTCTACATCAGAAAGTGAAATTTATTGCTAATGGGTAGTTAGTTACTATTCTCAGGGAATAAGACTACGAGATTTACAAAGAGATGACTATTTTATATATCAAGAGTGAAGAATTGGAAGAGCTAGGCTTGCAAATTTTTTACGAAGTCAATATGATCGAAGAGTCAAGACAAAAGGCACGTGGTCGCTTGGAACAACTTATGTAGCAGATTGGAATGTTTGGACTTGGACATGAGCCTACTGAAGATAAGATCTAAGAAATGAAGACTAAAACTAGAAGCAAGAGAGGGGATTAGTTGTACCATGCTCATATGGACTTTTTGGACATCCGCTAGACATTCCTAGTACCAACTGGTGTTCCAGAACTTAAAGTAGCTAGTTTATCCAAGACCTTGACTTAGCAATGTAGCATTAGTCTAGATGAGAAGAATGATATTAGCGTACTAGTTTCCTTATGCAACTGGTTTTCCATTCCCATTAATAGGTCTCCTTAGAAACGCAAAATTAGATTAATTAGGAGCATTTGATTTTGATAATTAGTCCCATTAGTTAGGCTTTTTCTTTTGGACAATTTGAATTCATTCATTCAATAAAATTTGTTCCTTTCTTTCTATCAATTCTTCCTTATTATTTATTCGTTGTCCTTTTTTTTTTCCTTTACGCTTCAGATTCGATAAAAATGATGAACATAATGGATATCTCGCGTATGTAAATGATGAAAATACTAATATTACCTTTGGCCTTGCTGGGTTAAACATCAGAGATGATATCGAGACTTTAAATGAAATTTAAGAGAGTTGGTATCGATATGAATAAGGTAGAGTGATTATTGACGAACCGATGGTTATGATTAATTTGGGGACATAAGAAAATCCATAAAACTTGAAAATTGGTGGTAATTTAACAGATAATCAGAAACAAGAGTTGTTACGATTACTATCAGAATACTTGGACATATTCACTTGGTCTTATGAAGATATGCTTGGGTTAGATTCTTCTATTGTAATTCATAAATTGTTAACTAGGGAGGAAATAAAACTAAAAAGATAGAAGCTTAGATGATTTAGGCTAAATATACTCCTCAAAATGAAAGAAGAAGTGAAGAAGTTGCTAGAAGTCAGGTTCATAGAAGTGTCGGATTACCTTGAATGGGTAGCCAATGTAATGCTAGTGTTGAAGAAAATGGGAAAGTTAGAGTTTGTGTAGATTTTCATGATTTAAACCAAATGACACCAAAGGATAACTTTCCTTTGTCGTATATTGATGTGTTAGTGGATAACATAGTTGAGAATTATCTTTTCTCATTTATGGATGGTTTTTCGGGATATAATCAAATTAAAATGGTGGAAGAAGATAAAATCAAAACTACTTTCGTTACCACTTTGGGAATGTTTTGTTATCGCGTGATGCTTTTTGGGTTGAAGAATGCTAGGGCAACTTATCAGCGCGCTATGGTTGTGTTGTTTCATAACATGATGCATCAGGAAATTGAAGTTTATGTGGATGATATGATCGCCAAATCTAAGGAGGATGTAAATTTTTTATGAAAGTTATTTGAGTGATTAAGGAAGTTTCAACTGAAGTTGAAACTAGAGAAGTGCACCTTTGGAGTAACTTCGGGCAAATTCTTAGGTTTTGTCGTCAGTAGAAGAGGAATTGAAGTGGACCCAAATAAAGTCAAGGCAATCATAAACATGCCAGCACTAAAGACTGTAAAAGAAGTTCGGGGATTTTTGGGAAGGTTGAATTACATCGCTTGATTTGTATCGTAACTAATTGATAGATGTAAGTCATTATTTAAACTTTTGAGGAAGAATGTAGCAATTGAATGGGATAAAGAGTGTAAGCAAGCATTTGTTGAAATCAAAGAGTATCTCATGAATCCTCTCATATTGGCCACTCCTACACTAGGACAGCCCTTGATTCTTTACTCGACAATTCTTCTTGAATTGATGGGATGCATGTTGAGGTAGAAAGATGGAATGGGAAGAAAAGAGCATCTTATATATTATTTAAGTAAGAAGTTCATAGAAGGCAAGCAAAAATACTTCGAAGTGAAAAAAAAAAAAACATGTTGTGCCTTAGTATGGGTGATGTATAGGCTTAGGCAGTATACTCTCTATTACTCAATAGATTTGTTGATGAAACATTACCCGTTGAGGTATTTAGCAGAAAAGTTGGCATTAATTGGGAGAATATCAAAGTGGCAAATATTACTTTTTGAGTTTGATATCAAGTACGTGAGTCAGAGTTCAGTCAAAGGGCAAGCAATAGCTGATCAGTTAGCAAAATACCCATTAGAAATGAGGATAATGGTTTAGAAGCGTAATTTCTTGATGAAAATGTGATGATGGCAAATGAATTGAATGATGAGAAATTGGGATGGAGAATGTATTTTGATGGAGCAAGCAATGCGGTTGGGTGTGGGATAGGAGCTGTATTGGTATCACCTGAGGGTAACCATTTCCCTATGGCAGCGAGATTGGCGTTTCCATATACCAATAACATAGTAAAATATGAAGCCTGCATTTTGGGGCTTAAAATGGCGGTTGATATGAGAATACAAAAGCTTGAAGTATATGGAGATTCTTCCCTTATAATTCTCCAGATCTTAGGAGAATATAAAATGAAAGACGAGAAATTGATACCTTATCATGAACATTTAAGCAAGTTAATTGAAAAATTCCAAGAGATTTCATTCACTTATATTCTAAGGATCCAGAATCAATTTGCCAACACATTGGCCACGTTATCGTCAATGGTGAAAATTACAAATGGGATAGAAATTCAACCCTTGAAGATTGAAGTGGAGAAAAAACCAGCTTTTTGCCTTACAGTTGAAGAAAATGAATCAAAAGAATCATGGTATAATGATATCAAAAGTTACTTTAAACAAGGGAGTTTCCTAAAGATGCCGATAGAAAAAGATAGAAAAACTTTAAGAAGATTGAATACTCATTTCTTGCTAAGTGGAGTTACGTTATATAAGAGATCACCAGATGCAAAATTTGCTAAGGTTTATGGATGAAGAAAAAGTCGAGAAATTGATGAAAGAAGTGCATGAAGGAGTCTGTGGTCCTCACATAAATGAATATATGTTAGCCAGGAAGATTAAGAGAATGGGGTATTTTTGGACAACGATGGAATCAAATTGTATCGGGTACGTGAGGCATTATCACTTGTCTCAAGTGTACGCTAACAAAATCAACGCTCCTTCCCAAGAATTATATATATTATCGACTCCTTGCCCTTTTCTGATGTGGGGAATTGATATGATCAGACCCATTTCACCAAGAGTTTCAAACAGGCATAGATTCATTTTAGTTGTAATTGATAATTTTACCAAATGAGTAAAAGCAGCATCGTATGTCACGGTAGCCAAAGGAGTAGTGGTTAAATTCTTGAAAAAAGATATTATTACAAGATACGGTACACTCGAGTCTATTATTATAGACAGTGGGACGAATTTGAATAATAAGTTGATGGATGAAGTGTGTCACCAATTCAAGATCAATCATAGAAATTTAACTCCATATTGACCTTAGATGAATGGGGTAGTTAAAGCCGCAAATAAGAATATCAAAAAAATCATTGAGAAGATGGTGATCGCTTAAAAAGACTGGCATAAGGTGCTTCCCTTTACTTTCATGGCCTACAGAACCTCAATCAGAACTTCTATTGGTGTAACCCTATATTCATTGGTGTATAGAATTGAAGCAGCACTATCGGTGGAAGTAGAAATACCTTCATTTCGAGTATTGGCAGAAACTCAACTCGATGAAGTAAAGTAGGTGAAGAAGTGGATGGAGCATTTTAATCTCCTAGATGAAATGAGGCTCGCAGCAATAAGTCATGGTCAGTGCTATCAATAGAGGATGATTCAAGCTTTTAATAAGAAAGTACGCTTGAAGATACTTCAAAGAAGGAGACTTGATGCTGAAGAAAGTATTGCCAAGTGCAAAAGACCCTAGGGGAAAGTTTGCTTTGAATTATGAAGGCCCTTATGTGGTGAAAAGGGTATTATTAGGAGACACATTAATATTGATAGAAATGGATTGCCCAAAATTAAAAGCACTAGTGAATTTAGATGCATTCAAGTTATATTATTCATGAAAACTGAGTTCAATAAAGATTTCAATTTTTCTTGAATTGTTTGTGGTTAATCTTTTATCGTTTATAAGTAAAGTCGATATCCATAAATGTTCTCGAATTCAAATGGTTATCAACTAACAAACACTTTGCCAATCAACCCTTGTATACTATGTTTCTTAGCCTCATACACTTAAACACCAAACCCTTACCAATGAATCTAAATTACCATGTAAATTGAAATTGAATGTTCTTAATAATTTAATCTTGTTTCTTTCGAAAAGAGATTTATCGTTTAGAAGTCATGGAGAGTGAAAATTGAAACTTGGTATCAAAAAAAGCAAGTTTAAGGCATGAGTATGGTACAGTTACAAGGCTCAAAAGTTTGGAAGGCTTTATTGAAGGAAAAAAAAAAAGAAAACAAAAAAGAGAAAAAAAAAAGAAAAAAAAAAAGAAGAAAAGAGGAAAAGAGAAAGAAGAAGCAAACATAATCCTTTGGTGAAATTCTATTGATTGAGTGAGTGAATATCGAGAGTCGATGTAAGCATGCTAATTAGTTACTATCTAAGAAATCCTTCATTTCCAGGTAATATAATTCTAAAAGTCCTTAAAAGAGATATTTAGGAGAATTAAGCTAGTTTTGAAATCTTGAAGAAATCTATCCTCTTCGGATTATCCAAACAAATCTCGAAGAGATCTATCATCTTTGGATTATCCAATCAAACTTAGAAGAGATCTATCCTCTTTGGATTAACCAAACCAAAAAACCAGTTGAAAATCTTGAATAGATCTATCCTCTTTAAATCAGTCATAAAACCAAAATGAATCTTGAAGAGATCTATCCTCTTTGAATTGTTCACCAAATTAATAGAAATCTTGAAGAGATCTATCCTCTTTTGATTGTTCAAAAAAGTTTTTTAAGAATCTTGAAGAGATCTATCCTCTTTGGATTGTTCAACTAAACTGAAACTAGTTTTTGAAATTTTGAAGAGATCTATCCTCTTTAGATTAGTCATTAATACCAAAGCAAAAACAATCTCGAAGAAATCTATCCTCTTCGGATTATTCACAAACCGAAACAAAGTTTTGCAAGAATCTCAAAGAGATTTATCCTTTTTGGATCCTCCACTAACTAAAACAAAGTAAGAAATCTTGAAAAGATTTATCCTCTTCGGATCACAAGTCAAAACAAATCTCGAAGAGATCTATCCTCTTCAAATCATGCACTTAAGAGAAATCTTAAAGAGATATATTCTTTTCTGATTATCCAAGTTGGATTCAACAAAAATGGGTATCTTTTTGGTCTTTGTAGTGTAATTCTAATCAAACTTCCCTACAAAGAGAGACAGTTGTAGACACTTTATTTTTGTCATTTTTTTTTTCATTTTTCGTTAATTGAGCCAGGTTAATAAATAAATAGAAAAATAAATAAATAAAATAAAATAAATAATAAATGAAAATTAAAAGAAAAAATGGAAAAATGAAAAAAATAAAAAAGAGAGAGTCATGTTGTATTGTATTGAGTCATGTCATATCGTATCAAGTCGCGTCATATTGTATTGAGTCACGTCGTGTTGTATCAAGTTGTATTGTATCAAGTCATATCATATCGAGTCGTGTCATATTGAGGTGAATCGTATCATATCAAGTCATGTTATACTAAGTCATGTCGAATCATTTAAGATCAAATTAGATAATGGTATGTGATTAATTTAATAAATCATTAAGTTATTTGAGAAGTTGGGTTTTATTAAAATAATTTTAGCCCAGTTTGATTTAAAATAAAATTTTATCTAATTTATATTAGGCCTAAATGGACTTAGGATTTATTAAATAAGTTGTTATACTATAATAAGATTGGATCAAATCAAGCCTTGAAAAATAAAAAGCTCGAATTAAGTAGAGTTTTAGAAGTTAGGTTAAATCGTCAAAAAATCGTAATCGTATATTCCGAATCTTTGATACGAAAGATACGATTGTGACGAAAGATACGATTGTGAGTTTATAAATAGTAGGTCGATATGTGACGTTGGGGACTTTTTTTCTTCCAGTTACAAAAATTCACTCGCAAATCCTGACCAAATTCCCAAACCCTAATTCACGAAATGTTGATAGGCATTTTTGGATAATTGTTATATAAGCTTATATTAGTTGGTCCAACTCTTAAGCCCGATCTAATGACCTAATCTAAGGACAATCCCTATAGACTTATTATAAATACTAGCTAAGACCCTAAGTAAGGGGACCATCTTCCATTCTTTGAATATCATAACTACTTGATATCTCTCTCTTTACATGATCGGGGAACTAACTTAAGTATCGGAGTGGCCACATTAAAATACCCTTTAGGACCCCATAGCCATTTTCATGTTTTATAGATATTCACATACTGGGACGAAAATCACCCGTTAATAATTAACGTAGTCTGTGGGAACAAGTAATCCATTCCTACGATTCTTAAGGATTTATCAAAATGTTGCATGGAACATTTCTTCCTTATTACAAATTCTTCCGGTTTGATTTCTGGACAATTGGACTCTGGTGTTTACGATCTAAAAGAGATCCTCTTGAAAGTCGTTTTACTGGCGGTTATTGTGTTCCTCAAAAACCGTTCAAGGTATGGAAATTCAAGGCAACTGTCTTGGGAAACCGCTAATGAGGCCGCAAAACTTGGTTTAAAGTTTGAGTCTATATGGATATATAAGAAGATGTTGAAGGCTTTCTGGGAGATCTATGTGGATTATTTTTGAAAATCAATGAGAATAAGCCAAGGTTGGATTGTAACTGCACGACAACTCCATTGAGTAAATTGCTTAAATGGATAAATGATGGCCAAATTCAATCTTAGACCATGCAATTGATTTGTAAAGGCCATGTTAACGAATGATCAATTTGAGTTGAAATCCCAACAAATCCTAGCCTTCCAGGTTCGAGTTATGGCAATGCTGATTTGGTCGAGTTTCTCATTGATGACCTCAATGTGTTCAAAAGTGCTGAACTAAATTGTTGAATGGAACAAGCTTACTCTTAACTTCCACGTCAATTTGCATAGTAGCTAAGCATGACGGAAAACCAATGATGTAGAGTTATTGATGCCGTGTCGTGTTGTCGTGGAGTTGCTCGAGAAACTGATGCAAAGCGTTTCTATCAGCCTACAAGTTATCGAGAAGCCAAGTTTTACTGACTAATCCGAGCTTCTCCGAACAACCTGATAGGTGCCCAAGCACCAAGCTCCTTTTAGTCGAGTATCGATTTGTAATTCATGCCATCCTAAACAAATTCTATTGGACTGCAAGTGTTGAGTTGTTTGCCAAACAAAAGCTTTAAGCCATGCCTAACCGCCGAGTTGCCAAGTGTAATTTTATCCAAGTCCATGCCGAGTGCTAAGCTAATTTTTATCTGAGTTCCATGAATACATCTAAGTTATGTAAGATGGACCAAGCTACTCCAAGCACATTCCCTAACTATCCCATAGACAGTAGCAAGGTTGAGCATGTGCGAGCAGCTTGAGTTCCAAATAGAAGACTGCAATTAACATAGACTGACGATGGAGCAGGTCAATTCTTAGACTGACGTGTTATTCACATAAGCCATCACATATAATCATCGAGTTGTTGAGTGTTTATGTTGAGGACAACAGTGGTTAAATAAGATGAAGCCGCGCTTAGTAACCAAGCTGGTTACTTTTCAAAACACAACTGACTCTCAAGCTTCATACCATGCTGCTGAGCTTAGGGCTCTATAATCCAAATTGGTCCTTCCTTGCTGAGTACTTCAAAGTTGAAAAACAAGGCTGCCGAGTATACTTAGCCAAGGCCGAGTATACTTAGCCAAGGCCAAGTACCAGATGCTTGAGTCCATGCCGAGCTCATTGCAATAATGTGAGCTCAAATTCCGAGAGAGTGAATGACAACCCACAGTCACCTTCTAGAACAGTGAATGCCGATGCTTAATAATCTCGGTAAAGCGAAGGCCGAACATCCAATAAGCTGAGAGATACTACAACAACGGCTGAGACATTCTGCACCGAGCTCTACATTGTAGCAATCGAGCTGAGAACTCCCCAACTTGGAGTGAGTGCCTACTTAAAAGTTACTGAGATGCATCACTGCCGAGATTTCTATCGGCTGGAAAGTCGTCGAGATGCCAAGGACTGAGCTATGTTGTGACATTAGTATCAAGCTACCACAATGGAAAATGAAGCCGAACTAATTTCCTTCATGAAGACCCCTTATTTATTGAGAAGTTTTAATTCCATTCATGCCAAGAATTTTTTTTTTTTTTAGCCCACTTGTTCGTCAAATATGAGCTTCAATCTCTATGGCGAGTGATATGTAATCTTAGCAAAGTGAAAGCTAAGATATTTGGATTCCAACTGTTTCAACTTGAGAATTTTGTCGTACTACATGTCGCTCCAACTGTCATGTTGCAATTGTGGCAATTGTGGCACTTGGCAATTATTGAGCCAAGCTCTTCCAGTTCATCATGATGGTGCAATTTGAGTTCCAACATGCAACTAACAGTAGCGACCATATCAAGCTAAATATACGTATGGTAGGAATCTTGGATATACGCCTATGACACAAGCTAGTAGTCGAACCATACATGCTAGTCCTCATTGATTAAAGATAAGTAAACTTTATCTCTACTTATTCTTGGTTTGCCATTTGTTTAATATTTGTAGTGATTTATGTAAATTTGAGTAAGTTAATTTCAACCTCTTCTCAAAACGAGAACAAGAGCTCAAATAAGCTAAGGCAAAACAAACGCCATATATTTTAGCCCATGCAAACGTAATGTGCTAACAGGTTACTCTTGAATAGCTGTAAATCTTACATATTACGGGTGATAAGCAAATCACAAAGTGTTAATTCCTAGGTCATATACTTTAATGAACCAAAGGCTGGTTCGCCTATTTTACGACTTGGCACAGGTCATGCTCAACTTAGGCAACTTTCATGCTTTCCTCGCCTCCTTAGGCGCTCTCACCTCTCTAGGCGCTCTCGCCTCTTCAGGCCTTCGCTTTTTCAGGTGCTTTCGCCTCTTTAAGCCTTTGTCTTTTCAGGCGCTTTCGCCTTTTCAGGCGCTTTCGCCTCTTTAGGCGCTTCAACTTCTTTAGGGCTTCGTTTCTTCAGGTACTTCTACCTCCTCAAGTGCTCTTGCCTCTTTAGGCGTTTTCGCCTCTCGAGGTGCTTCGGCTTCTTTAGGTGCTCTCGCCTCTCTAAGTACTCTCGCCTCTTCAGGCTCTCATCTCTTTAAGCGTTCCTTACCTCTTTAGGCCTTCGCCTCTTTAGGCGCTTTAACCTCTTCAGACCCTCCTTGCCTCTTTAGGCACTTCAACCTCTTTTGTGCCTCGTCTCTTCAGGCACCTCCACTTCTTCAAGCCCTCTTCTCTTCAGGTGCTTCAACCTCTTAAAGGCCTCATCTCTTCAGGCAACTCTGCCTCTTCAGGCAACTCTGCCTCTTCAGGCGCTCTTTAGCCTCTCCAAGCGCTCTTTCCTCTTTAGGTACTTTGGCCTCTCCAAGTACTCTCGCCTCTCTAAGCACTTTGGCCTCTCTAGGTACTTTTGCCTTTCCAAGCGCTTTTGCTTCTTTAGGTGCTTTAACCTCTTTAGGGCCTCGTCTCTTCAGAAACCTCCGCCTTCTCAAGCACTCTTGCCTCTTCAGGCGCTTCGGCCTCTTCAGGTGCTTTCGCCTCTTCAAGCGCTTCGAGCTCTCTAGGCGCTCTTGCCTCTTTAAGCGCTTCGACACCTTCAGGCACATTGGCCTCTTTAGGCCTTCGTCACTTCAAGTGCTCCGGTTACTCTCACTTTTTGCCTTTTCGAGCCTTTGCTTCTTCCAATACTCTAGCCTTTTTAGACTAAGAATACAAACTTTTCAAGAAATGCGCACCAAATCAACTTCCCTAAATACTCTTTTTTCTAACTTTGTCACCTAAGAGAGTAAGGGGAGCAAATGTTGATAAGCATTTTTAGATAATTATTATATAGGTTTATATTAGTCGGCCCAACTTCTAAGCCTAATCCAATGACCCGGTCCATAGACTTACTATAAATACTAGCCAAGATCTTATATTAGAGGACCCTCTTCCATTCTCTGAATATCATAACTACTTGATATCTCTCTCTCTACATGATAGGGTTACTAACTTAAGTATCGGAGCGGTCATATTGAAGTACTCTCCAATGGCCCTTATAGCCGTTTTCATGTTTTGCAGGTGTTCACACACTGAGACAAAAATCACCCATCATCAAAAGCCACACTCCAATTAAAAGTCTTAATCACTTCAATCCAATTCTTAATTCTTAATTCCTAATTCACCGAAACTAACGAAGCCAATCCAAATTCATACACATGGAGAACATTCACCCTCTAATGAGTCAATTCCCTGATTCAATCCTAATCTGAAGGCAGCTATCATCACGCCATCAACGAAACAAATCTCCTTATCCAAATTGCAATCCGTTCATGCCCTAGTCCTAATTCCAAAGTCAATAGCCTGACGTCCATAAAATCTGAAGTTTGAAGTCAATCCATAGTCCAAAGTCTGTGGTCAATCCAGAGTCAAAGTCCAAAGTCCAAAGTCAATCTAAAGTCCAATGTCCGAAGTCAATTCGAAGTCTAACTTAATTATGAAATCCAAATCTGAAGCTGATCCTCAATTCAACATCTGTTCGAAGCCAACGTCTAATTTTGAAATCCATATCCAAAGCCGAAGCCAACTCAATTCCAAATTCCACTTGATCGCTTGCCTAACTCCTTAACACCATGACGAACAGTACGAGCACGAGTACAACACATTGACGGACATAACGTAATGATGGCATGTGACTTGAATGATTTAGGTTTTTCCACCCAAAAGCCTTAATTTTATTTTTTACCAGTTCAATTAGTTGGTGACTCTAATTTTTTTTTTAAGAAAAGTGTTTTCTTAGTTTAGTGTCGAGTAATTTATATTAAGCGGGCTTGGCTTAATATTAGTTAAATTAAACAAACCAAAATAGAGCTTGACAAAATTGGCGACTCCACTATGGAAGCTTAGTAGGCTAGCCATTGAAAATTAAAAAAAAATTATTGATTAGCTTTTGTATTATTATTTTCTTTTGTTTTTTATTATAATTTTACTAATTGTTTTTTAGTGATGCAGGCTATAAGAAAAAAGCTCGGCCTAATAGGCCTTAATGGGGATTTGGGGGATTTTATTTTCAGTAATCATTTAAGTATTTAGATATGGTTGGACCTGAGCCATCTTAGGAACCTAGGATGGGTCGTCATTGTGCAACCCTCAAGTCGCTAGGGTCTTTACCCTCACCTAATTATGATAGGCGAGCTCACTTAGGTTTTAATGTATCCTACTAGGCTTCTCTCCGGAATGCCTTAGAGCTACAGAGTCTAAGACCCGTAAACCCTACCCTCTTGCATCATCCTTTTTGAAAAAGGGGTAGTTATTCTTGAATTATATAAAAGCCCAATCAATCCACGGTCGACTCGATTTTATTCTTCAAAAAAGGGAAAATTTGAAAAAACTAGTAACTCCTATATATAAGTATTCGCAAACTTCATTTTTCTTAAAAAAAAAAGGAAAATCTTATTTCGGACTTACTTACATATAAGGGTATTTTCTGACCGCGGATTCATCGTATTACTTGTAATTTATTAATTACTGACCCATATTGCATTGTATGTGTGTATAACATGCTGCATTTTTATATATTTTATTATGTTCGTTTCTCAATGAATACTCTATTTCCTATACTATGTGTGTTTCATTTTTGTTGCTTCTTAAAGAGTGAAAGATTGCATAATTTACTAAGAAAATTTTTTAAAAAGCTAAAAAATTATTAATATCATATCCAACTTTATTCAAAATTTAGTGGTCCCATTGCAAATAATCGCTATATTTCATTTTATTTATATTTTTTGTAATATAGAAATGGAAAGTCAAGGTAGTGTCAATCCAGAGCCAGTCCATGAAGTTTAATTAGACAAGTATTCCTTCCCCGAGGCCATCCTAAAGGATTGGCTGAACTAACTTCTGCCCATCAAGTAAGGCCACATTCACAAGAAGATCGGGTCAGTCATATCCCTTATGTGGGTCTAACTCCACTAGCCTCTAATTCAGGCCCTTATCCATTATTGGGATCTAAAATCTGCAACTTTCAATTTTGGCCTACACGTGTTGATGCCCACTATAAAAGAATACTTGTAGTTACTTATTGCTTTGCCTCTCGAAGCGGGCATAAATATCCCTGATCCAAAGTCCAGCCTAAGAAAGCTTTCATGATGTTGTTAGGAGTAAAAAATTCAACCCTGGCACCATTCTTATCTTCAAAAAGCAAGAAATGTCTCAGTATCTTAAGATTAGTGGAGTGGTTTTCAAGCTCAGATGCCTATTAGAGCTATCGTTAGATCTTTTATAGAGGATATGAATTGTGGGCCGAGAAGAGGGTCAACGCATTTATCGTAGTGGTGTTTGGGACAATGCTATTTCTCGTTAGATATGGTCAAGTCCATTATAGGATAGCCGAGCTAGTGACTTAATTCTCAGTCGGTAAATCCTATATACCATCATTACTAGCAGAACAATTTAGGACACTCACCCACCTGAAGAAGCAGGGCCGTGGTTATTTCATGGCTAACCCTATAATCCTTGCCGTGTGGTTTCTTAGTTACATACAGGGGTATGGAGGAAATTTACTTAAAGAGTCCTTGATTGAAAATATGAATCTAATTGATGACTTTGCTTGCCACCTTAAGGTACCTAATGAAGCTTAGTTTAATGGATGGGTGTCAGTTATCAACAAAATGCAGCTAGTAGACTTTATGTGGACAGCTAGATGGAGTCATTGCACTTAAGTTGTCTTAGGGTACACCGCCTATGCAGGGGTTCTCCTTATTAGTATTACGGGTTGTACTAAATATTTCCCAGCTTGTGTCACTAGACAACTGGGTGTACTTCATGAGATAGCTTATAGAGACTCCTTGGATGTTGTTACGATGAATTATCAAGATCCTTATCTACCTACAGTTGCTTTGATCCAACGACTAGCAGAATTCGTGAAGCTGTGGGAATGTAGAGAAGTCAAGAAGATAGTCAATGTGGGAACTTTGAGGGACTAAGTCGGAGAATACTATGCTACCAAGTAATTCATCTATGATCAGTTGGAGAAGACTGGAAAGATGTGGTATGAAGCTCCAGATGTATTTAGACATGAGCCAGAACCATTACGTCTTTTACCCACCGAGCAGGCTTACTGAGATACCATACAAGCCAGAGTTGAAGCCTAGTTCTAAGAAAGCAAATACATGTTTAATGATACTTTGATGAATTCCATGCTTACTTTGAATTGTTTTACTTGTATGTTGTCTAGTCTTTTGATTTGTCCCAATGATAACAAAATGGTGGAGACAAGGCATTCAATTTTATTTCTTCACACATATGTTTTGTTATCATAAAAAAGGGGGAGAATGTTAAGATTCTTTCTAATATGGTTTTGATGATAACAAAAAGGATAATATATGTTATTTGTGTTAGTTTATTGTTACAGGTTACAGTCTTTACACATGTAGAAGTTTTAGTTGCAGCTTCTTATATTTATTCGAGTAGCAGTTGATGCTACTAGAAGCTAAGGTAGAAGGGTGTCTGCCAGATGAGAAAATAGTAGAAGTATGAGTAGAAGGTGATGTGCTTAATTGATTTAGTAGAAAGTCGATCTGAAAAGACCTAAATCCATTGATTAATTATATTTGGAAAATATAATTAACCCCTTCCACTTGAGTAGGAATATCATATCTAGAGATAACAGAAGATCACAACCATATTACTAACTAAATATTATGGATAATGATGATTGCTGAAATAGATCTTGGCCAAAGCAAAGAATCATCCATTTTTAAATAACGACTTGAAACAAATCAAGAAAGAATTAATAAATAAAAAAAAACAAGTTGATATTTAGAAAGAATATCTTGTTTCGACTGTTAAAGGATGAAGATATAAATAATCAACTTTCGAAGTTGAAAGATATAGAAAAAAATATACGAAATCTATACGGTTGCAAGTGCTAGTGCGAAAGTATTAAAAATTCATATTTGTTATTTTCTTATCTTTGAATTTTTGTATACTTGAGAAGAATTGAGTTGAGATTCTATCTTTGAAAGAGGTTGATTGTACTATTGCCTGTGATTAGTCTAGTTAAAGGCTAATGAGATAGGATGGTTGGTTGTAAAGGTTAAGAAAACCTAGCCGTGTAATCTCTTTTAAAGTTTGATTGTTTTAATTTAGTGGAATGTTTGATGTAGATGATCAGATCCCTAATGATGGAGCTGGAAAAGAGAACTAATGCATAAGGCAGAACCTCTATAAAATCTTGCTCCTAATCTTCTTCCTTTATCTTTTATTATTATCTATTTATATTTTGCTCTTTAGTGCAATCAAATTATTTATATCATGATTATCTTGAGGGGTGTTTAGTTTTCTATGTTTAAACGTTTTTATTTTCAAAAAAATTTTGTAACAATCAATTTACCCCCTATCTAGATTATCAAATAGGACCGACAATCGATACTTTGAGGAGTTTGTTCCTCAATATGACTATATTCAAGTGTATCAATCTCAACATCACCTATCTCCCCTTTTACACTTAGATTCAACATTTCTACAGCAAAATCTTAATGATAATACAAACTAATAAGAGATTCCACACAACACTACTTCCCGCAATGCTGTAACAACCTACTCTATTTAACTATAGTAAGAATAAGGTAAAACAAAGTATGTATAACACGTACAATAAAGTCTTGCAATGCCATTATTCAGCTCTCAGTCATAACCTTAAGCTTTGATATCAGGATAATATGATGTACCTAAAAGATAAGTTATCACTAAGGCTTAAATAGTAGTAGAGATGGGTCCTTCGAGATATAATAAAAATGATAATGGAGAAAGGGTAGAACTCTTGGTAGCTTTGTAGAGTTGTTTGTTTGATATGATTCACCAACGAGCACAACACGACTTAGTTTCGACTTAACATGATGCATAAGTAAAGGAATAAGGTCCATTTGCTACTAATCTGAAGCTACTAGCAAGATTAGATAAGAGCGTAGGGGTTGTAACTTAGAGATGTCTTATCATAAGAAACAATGAGGGGAATATTCATTAACTGAAAACTGATTCATTTTGATTACAATGGATAAGGGACTATTTACAGTAAGCCCTTAAGGCAACAAAGGAAATAATGAAATTATAAAAAGGGGCAATACAAAATAAAGATTCCTAGTATAAGCGAAAAGGAGTGAATAAGACAAATAAAGCAAAAGGAATAAAGTATAATGTCAAAAAAAGGTTCGAACAAGTGGCATGCTACTGTAGGGTTTGTACGTTGGATGTTGTCCTGAAATTGAGCTGTTGATGCAGTAGATAGGTTAGTTGATCAAGTTAGCAGTTTAAGCTTAGCGAGCTAAAGGTCGGATGCAAGAGTTTGAGCTAAGAGCTTAGTATTAGGGTTCTCAAAGTAGAGTAAGGTTCCACTAAGCTAATGTTGAAAATAATTCAACCATGGGCCATCCTGGTATAGCAGCTCATCTAAGGTTGATTAAGTGATTAGCATGTGTTTGACCAAGCCCTATAAACCCTTGAGTCAAGCTTAGGTAAGGGGTCCTAAGGTCAGCAGTTCATTAGTATGTCATGCTAATATACGTGACTTGCATCAATACTAATATTTTAGCTAACTTAGCAACTCGTCAGGTTTAGTCCACTTTAAATCTAGGCATTCGAATAACATATTTGAGAACCTAGTGAATATTTCAGCCTAACAAAACCATGGAACATGGTTAAAGGTTTGGTTAATGGAAATTATATGTACAAAAACCTAGCTTTGTAACTTATCCTAACAAAATTATAAGCTTCAGAAAACTAACCTGTAGGTTCTTTTCGTACCACGCCATGAATGCATTAACCAATTCTTAATAAATATAAAGTATAACAACAAAGCTTTTCAAATTTCATCTTGTCTTTGTTTTGGCTTTTGAATTAGCCTTTGATCCTAACACTCATTACATTTAGCATAAATCTCCATAAGTTTTACTCACAACTAAGCACATTACATAACCCATTTCTAGTATTAGATACATAGAGCATAGCATCACAAAGTACCTTACACAGCAAATCCAGGTGACATTCAGACAATCATCATAATCACATGTGAGAACACTCATTGTCTATTGAGTAAACATAAATCTATTTCCTATACACACAAATCCACTTACCTAGTCAGCGGTAATTTTCCAAACTTGCTCGTTAACGTGAGCTCCTTCCTCTTCAACTTCACTTAACAAGGGTAAGTATTGCTAAGGTTAACTATAGATCACATGTGAATATATATATTTTAGCTTAGTATTCACTTGTTGGTTGTTAGTTTGTTTTAAACTATTTCTAACTTAACTTATGAATTACTCTCTAATTTGGTCCAACTTTAAAATTCTTAATCAAGTATTAATTAGCTTATATCCTTAGTTCACTAATTAAAATCCCTGGTATTTCACCTAACTTAATTGTATAAGTTTACTCATACAAAAACTCTTACATATAGTAGCTCATGACTCTATCTCTAATCTAGCTTCTAATCTGACTAAAATAATATGTTTACTTATAATACTTCCACTTTCTGACTAAATCAACTAAGACTAGTAAAGTGTTATACTTCTACTTTCCAACTAAATCAACAAAGTCCATTAAAGTGTTATTTAAGTAGCATGGTAGCTAGAACTCTTCCATGCTACAATGTCAACTATACTAATTCACCTAATATTCCCATATTTGGAAAAATATGTACAAATAATAAGAAAACATGTAATAGTTAGTATTTGTATTCCATCAAAACCATGAAAAGTGTATTATAATCAGAAAATAGTAGCAATTATATTTTATTCATGTAAAACACTAAAATACTATATTATACAATATACTCCATATTACTTATTTTAACTCTATTATATCAATAAATAGCTAAAAATAAGCAAATAATTATACTTTTCAACAAAATCAAAGTACAACATATATTTTGATAATATTATGATAGGAATTAGCCTGTGACCATCTTTAAGTTGAGGCCGACTTGTCCCAAGCCACTGCCTACTTACCTGAAGCTGAAGCCGACCTCTTCTAACCTAAGGCTGAATTGTTCAAAGCCGAGGCCGATAAGCTTTTACTAAGGCTGAACTAATGCCAAAAGACTGAGAGGTAGAAATAGAGCTACTTGGCATCAAGTTTATTGTCTGCCGAGAAGCCGAGAGACCACACAGTTGAGGATTCAAGGTCAAAGATCCACTTGGTACGCACAACACGGAGAGAGTAGTGCTGACTAACCATAGAACTTGGTAACTATGAGTCTACCTTTCAAGTATCTTAACTAAGCACTGTGAGACTTCAGAGACTCCTTAAGCTCGGACACCTAATTGTTGACCTTGCTTAGTTCGGATCTTGCTCTTTCCATGATAGGCTGAATGATTGCATGTTGATTTCTTTTGTTAAGTGCACAGTTTTGTATTCTTATATACATTTTCTTTATTTTTGATTATGAGTCCATTCTTAAGGGCTTAAGGTCTTGTATATTCTTAAAGGCATAGTGAAGAATATACATATACTTGGAACTTTCCTCTTTCGAGTAAGGTTATTTTTTAGCTCTTAGAGCTTGCATTTACCGGAGTATTGAGTGTGCTTTACTCTTTAATCTCTCTCATGTTCTTATCAATTTTGTCTTTAAGATTGTGGTGAATCCTTTATTTGAATAAGTTAGTGAGTCACATTTAACCTCTCATTTGAAACCTAAGTGATATTTAGTGTTCGTGAGTTGTATTAAATCCTATTTTGAGCTCAATCTCCACTTGTGTTTATGTCTTGGTACATAATATCCATACATATTCATTGTCAAAACCCTCATTTTACTTCTTGTTCTTCATGCCTACTTGAACCTCAACTACCCGTTCTAGTTCCAGCCTGCTATGTACACTCCGAACTGTAACATACTAAGCTTTAGAAATTGTATCAAGTAGGTTTTATACACAAAATATTTTAAAATCCTTATAATTTCCAATAAATAGTGGACATAATATTTTTTTTTCAATTCTTGTTACCACAATTTAGTATATATTATAAGAGTATTATACAAAATTTTTCAACCTAAAACAACGTTGTATAATATTTAAAAAAATTCAATTAAAATTCATTAATAGAGGGGACATTCTTAAGACGGTACCATAAATCATTATTATTTTAACAAAATAAAATTATAATATGAAATTAGATGTAAAATAGCCTAGGGAAATCAAATTTCATAATTTTCTGAGTTAACTTGATATTTTTAGAAAATAAATCAAAATCAGGTGTAAAAATACGACTCACTGGCACATGGTGGTCCAACTATCGTCCAGCTAGTAGGGGTTGTCGACAACACTTGTCTACACCCCATAAGCTTAAGTTTAAAGCCTTGCCATGTCAAGTTTTTATTTGATACTAAAACCATAATTCCCTTATTTTTACTCCATTTTTCCTTTTTTTTTTATAATTTGTGTTCTTGTGTTTCTAGAGAGGAATTTGGGTGTTTGATATGATAAATTGCTATTGAATGAGCTTTCATTTTCCTTTTGTAAGCATCAAATCAATAAGGGTTCTATAACTCAAATAATTTATCTTTAAGATTCATTACTTTTCGGAACTCAAACGTTGAGTTTTTGCTAATTACCAAATGTATCTTGTAAAAATATATTTTATTAAAATTAAATTTTATATGTACTTCATTTTGAAAAATTAAAGTTATTACAATTCTTTATTTAACTTTTGTGATATTATATTTGAATTTGATTCCATTTGAAAAAAATTGTTTAGAAACCCTAAATTGTTCCAAACTTCCTAACTTGTATTGATTAGTTAGGCAACAAGGAATACTTGAGCAATTCAAGTCTCACACTACAGTAAAATAAGATTCAACGATAGTAAAGTAGTGGTCAATAATGGCAAAATGTGTTTATAATCATAGTAAAGTGAGATTGCTTTACAGTAAATTTCGATTTCATCATAATAAATTACGGTTCGATAATAATAGAATATGTTTTTGATCAAAGTTAAGAGTCCATGACTTTAATAGTGGAGTAGAGTAAAGACAACAAAACATGCATGTGAAACTCTGTAAGCCACGATCTAATATTTGTGCCATGGTCCAATGGAAGATAAGCATGTGCATGTCAATGTCAGGATAGAAAGCAATTGAAACCTTAGAATTATTAAAGTATCGTTCAAGACTTCACTAATAGAAGTAATTTTCAGCCACGTAAGTGAATCAATCCACGTGGGAGGCAATTAGATGGAAATTCAAGACATGGACCAAGATAGAAAGCCTGTTTAGTGATGGAGGCATGCTTAATTCCTGAGAAGACCAAATAGACATACACGTGTATATAAGGCAAGGGAAGGCGAAATTTACAGTTTATAACATGGCTTAACATTATCTCGAAGAGAATCGCTTTCAGCAAATGACATTGCTGAATGCAGATAACAAAGTTACTCTTTTGAGAAGCCTTCCATCTTGTAATCAATAGTTCACCCACAGACCATGATGAATCCAAAACATTTTCCTCTCTTTTTTTATTTTTTTATTTTTTTATACATCAGTCGATGATTGCTAGTTAAAGTGATGACAAGAAGGTATTACTCAATGGAGCATTATAAATCAACAATGAAACTGCAAATTTACGTATGAAAAAAGGAAAAAAAAAAAAAGGACAGCATGAAGTGGCAATAATTTTAAGCATTCTTATCAATAATTCCGAACAAAACAATGGCCAAGTGGAACTGGAATTCTGATACTTGAAGATATCAAAATAAATTTATTAGAAATATCTAAACTTTCATTTTTTTTTTATTTTAGTATCTAAGCTTTATATTTATTTATTTTGGTATCTTAACTTTTTAAATGAGATAAATTAATATTTTTATTATAACAATTAGTATCATAAAACAGTAGAATAATGATATAGATGCATCCACTTTCATTTTATTACTATTTTACTGCTCAAACTTCTTTTTTTTCCTCATCTTTTCACTTCGAACTTTTTAAAATGAAAAAGCTCAATACTCTTTATAATAAACATTGTAAAAGATCTAAAAAAATAAACATCAACGGTAATATATCGTAAAAAAATAATAATAAGAGAATAGATTTGATTCTTGAAATTTTATTTGTACATATGGTTTTTGTAAACAATATCCAACCCTTGTTAGTTTTTATATTTTCAAATAAATTATGACATTTGTTGTAAACAATAACAACAATCGGAATAATAATAAATATAAAAAAACGAAGATGAATTAACAATGGGTATGTACTTATGAAATTGATCTTCTATTAATCCCTTCTAGCTTCGCATTGATAAATTGATTCAATATCTTGATTTTTACTTGGTCTATATTAACTAAAGCAATCCTTTTATTTATTTTAATCCATTTTCAATTTTTTCTATTATTGTTGTTGTTAATGATGATGATGACAGTGATAAATAATAATATATTATACGTTATATTTTATTTAGCAAGATAAAAGCTCATAAAAATTAGATATTATCTACAAAAACCATATCAAATAAAATATCAAGAATTGGATTATTCTTTTTTTTTATTCATTGTAATTATTTATTGATTTTTTATAACGTTTTTATAAAGGTTATTATAATGAACATTTGTTTGTTTTAATTAAAAATTGAAGTACCAAAACAAGGAGAAAAAAAGTTTGAGCATTAAAATAGAAATGAAAGTTGATATATTTATATATTATTTTACCATTTTATAATAACGTCCATTATAATAAAGATATCAATTTATCTCATTTAAAAAGTTAAGATATTAAAATGAATGAATTTAAAATTTAAGTATTAAAATAAAAATATAAAAATTTAGTTATCTCCAATCATTTATGGGGTGTTTGGAATTTCATAAAATGGAGGGTGCGAACCGAGGGAAAAATGCCAGAAAAAAAAAAAGAAAAAAAAAGAACGAACGAACGGGGCAGCGGTTTTAAGCATACAGGCTATAATTCAAAACTGTAATCATGGGGGCATCTACGATATATGATCCCACTTGGCAGTTCTTGTCAACAGTTCTTCAACAGCCTGAAGCCCACCGGTAGTTCCTTCAGATGGAATCCTTTTTATTGTACAAGACCTTTGTTTTTTTGTTTTTATTTTGAGAGAAGGTTATGAATGAAAATGGTTTATATTGTATTTTACAATTGTCTTTTATTTATTTTTCAATTTTTTATTTTATTTTTTAATTATTTAATATTATTTCTTTATTAATTTTTATATTTTATTATATAGAAAATACTTTAATCTATTATGGAGGTCACAGATTAAAGTATTTTAAAATAACGAATGGTTTGGATTTGCTTTTATTAAATACACGGGTTAAATTTATTAGCTTATGTTAATGTTTACAAGCTAATGTTAGAGTAAAAGGTCCCATTTAATCTGTATCAATATACCTTAACTATTCACAGATATAATTATTATTATACATTAATATGTAATTAGTGTAATTGAATGTGACATATGACTCCTCCAATTCCCTGTAGAATTGGAGAGCAGCCGATAAAATGAACCTCTGCAGCATCCTCTGCATCGTAAAGTCATGTCACTGCCTCGGTACCATAATACATCGAAAAAACGCACACTCTGACATCGAAATAAAGTTAAACATGTCTCAGTTAGATGAACGAACCAATGACTACAGGCCCCCGTCCCATTCGATGGACCGGCAGGAAGTCTTCGACATGTGAATATGTGAGGGAAGCACCGGTGACGGGTGCACATGTCGAGAAACACCGGTAGCTTTAAGGAGTCGGTCCAGGCGGATAACATTCCATGGGGAAGTCCCTTGTAAAAAAAAATGCGCGAAAATTATAAAGTTTTATAGAAATTTTACAGAATATATGTGGTTCTTTTAGAATTACAGTGGAGTTATAAAATATTATGGACAAATTACAAGATTTTAAGGAAAGGTACAAAGTTTGAGTAAAATTATGGAAAATAAATAAATTTGCAAAATATATAATGAATTTATGAAGTATTAGTTTCATGAGAGTACTGAAATGTCGATGTGTTTGGTAATAATATAAGTTCCATGTGGTAATTTAGAAAGGTGTTTATCCTTATCATGTCTCTATCGCCGGTGATTGTTACGTTTTATCAGTATTTTATAAAATAAGCTTTTGTTAGTATTTTTAATATTTTTCTTTTTACCGTCATCCTTAAAGTGGGATTATGTTATCTTTTGTAGGATTTATTATACCACCTCCAGTTGAGTAGGTTGCGTCATCTAAGGGGTGGGGAGAATTGGTATTCTCTATGTGAAAATTTTGATGTATGAATGGATGTGCTTGCCCATTTCGAAAATTAAATGTTCATTCCTAGTTCTAGATAGACTGACTTGATTTCTCATTTAATATCACTTTCAGACCAAAACGTTCGTCCATCCATCAACGCTCAAGATGATAAGTAGCACTAAGTACTTCTGCAAAACTACCCTCAAATGTTTTGGTTTGGTAGTAGGTGTCCAAGTGCTTTTTATCTTATTTGATTGTGAAATTCAACATATAACGATTGGCTTTTTTCATCCGATGTTACTTCGAACCAAACCGCCAATGCATCCATCCATGCTCATTTAGAAAAATGAGTAGTAGTACATATGAAATCTACACACGAGTTTTTTGGTTTAATAGCAGGTGTCCAACTACTTTTATCTTATGTGATTGTGAAATTCAACGTACAATTACTTTTATCTTATTTGAAAGTGAAATTCAACATGCAACGATTGGCTTAACTTCTCATTCTATATTACTTTCGGACCAAACCGTGGGCCATCCGTCATTAGTGCTCAATACTTTACACAGAAGAAAACGACATGGTCATGGTCAGACAAAAATTTCTAGAGAAGCCATATGTCTAGAACTAAGACTGAAAATTTGAACGTCAGGATAAAACAATCAACAACGGTAAAAAACTACACATCTTATACACAAGCATTTAGCGCTATAAATAAACCCAACCATTCAAATTCGATTTGCTCTAGGCTTAGCTTCGCTCAGTAGCGTTATTTCGAGTTTTATTAGTAAACGAATCGAGCTCGAACTAAAAATAAAACTTATTTATCTAAATAATTTAAATAAGTTAAGCTCGATCTCTAATTCAGATTTATAAGCCAGCTTATTTAGATCTGTGAGTAAACTTGTAAGTATTATATATATATTATAAGTATTATATAATATATATTTTTAAAATTTATAAAACTATTATCTATATGATATATAAAATAGATAATATATTATAAGATAATATATAACATAATTTTTATTTACTATTCATTAATCTATTTATTCATACATTTATTTATTTTATATATTTAAACTTGTAAGATCGGCTCACTTTAATCTTGGCTCAATTTGAGCTTAATTTGTAAACGAATTGAGCTTACACTCAAGACAAAACTCATTTATTTAAACAATTGAACTTGAGCCTTAATTGTAGGCTTGATAAAAAGTTCGATTCGAGGTCGAGCTCAAACTTAATAATTTTTAAATGAGCCAAATCTAAGCCTTCAAAAATATGTTTTTTTTTTCCTTTCATATTCATATAACATATGAATTGCTTAAAAAAAATTTTGATCAAGTGTTCAACATTAACTTATGGAGTCGAGCTCGCTAATCCAACGAATAAGGCTTAGTCTTTTTTTAAATCACCATCTCCACCAATCTTTGATCGAAACACCACTGGGAAACACTATATAACCACTTTCCTAACCTAAATACCTTCCATTAGCTTGGCATTACCCTAAGACACCACTGATCACTACTTGGACTAAACCCTTAAATCCTAATCCTCTTGACTACTTTGAACCTCCACTCTCCTAGCAACTTGCTATTATGCAACCACTACTAGCAGATGCTCCACTCTTTGATGAACTCTTCTAACATCCCCTCAACAATTAGAGTACCATGATAGCTCGAGGAAGCTCTATAGTTTAGGATTTGCACTTGACTCAATTGCATAAAAAATCGACCCACAAACCCTCTTGAACCAACTCCAACCTAGCTCCAGCTTGAAGTTTGACCAACTAATGACCAAATTTAGCTTAAGCCAATATCTAGGTTAGTTTAGTTGGTACATTTCTCTTTGTGTTTCTATCTCTTATTATTTAAATATATTTATATATTTTTTTATAACAATTATAAATAAATTTTTTGAAAATAAAAAAAATGATAATAATTTTCTAAAAAATAAAAATAAAAATAATAAAATATAGAAAAGATAAAAATTAGTCTTTACTTTTCAAATAAAGTCATGAAAACAATGGAAAATAACATAAAACTTTTGAAAAATAAAGGAAATTAAATAAAAGAAAAATTCTTAAAGTTTTCAAAAATAATAACAACAGCAACAACAAAAAATATTTGAAAATGAAGAAAATTTTCCATAAAAAAATCTAAAGATTTTTCCTTTTGTAAAAAAAGCATGTTATAATAATTTGATTCCAATTAATCAATACATAGGTATCATTTGAGAGCAGGTTTAATGATAAAATGAACCTTTATCCTCATTTGAGAGCAGCTTTAAAGATAACTGCAGTAGCAACAACAATGACAACAACATTAATAAGTAAAGCTTTAGTAAGCCATTCTCAAGCCAAACCAATTTTTCAAAATTTCAAAAGTTTATTTTCACATAGCTTTTTTAAGTTTTAAAATTTGGAGTCCCTAAATTTAGAATTTCTATTCTTTTTTTTTTTTTAAAGTTTGAAATGAACTAAGAGACCGATTCAAATCAATATATCCATTCAATTTCAACTTACCCTTTTTTCTAATCTTAGTAGGTAGCAATTTGTAAACAAAAATTTTCCAAAAAACAAATTCCTTTAATTTATTATGGATGCCTTATGTTAGGTGAGACTTGATGTAATATGATTTGAAATCAAGGGAAGACAGAAATTTTTAGGCTTGAAAAGCATTATTGCAAAGTAGGGAAAATTAAGACCAATAAATGGAACAAATTACTTATTAATTTCTTATGCAAGTTTATTGCTTAAATATATTCTTTGGTAAAAAGCTAGATCTTGTGGTTTGAGTTTACTAGTTTATCCTTACTTCTCTTGTCAAAACTCAAACAAATGTGTTAAAGCAAACTTGTGGGTTCACCGAAGTTAGGATATTAACACAACGATTAACTTTAAGACCAAGGAAAATATCATATGTCTAAGGAAACCTTATAAATTTTAGCTTTCAAACACTCAAACCATATACAACGAGCCATGCTTTTGTCTAGCCTTTTTATTAACTGTGATATGACTAGTCAAAGCATCGAGGACGACAGCGTGGGTGCCCGTAGTGATGACTCCTCTGGGTAAGATAGAACCCAATGTGTCATTGGCTCCTTTCCAAACAGACATTCAACTCAACGATACACGTTTCAGTGGCTAATGCTCATGTAGCATGTATAAAGCACTGTTCCGACATTACATTCAACAAGAATTATGGGAAACTATAAAATTGGAATAGTCACATAACGAGGTTTGGCAAGCAGTGAGTCAACTGTGAGAGCAGTTGGGTGGCCATATAAGCCATAAAAAGGTTGTAGATTGAAAGCAAGATCGCTAACTTCCCTAAAGAGAACACTCAATTTCAAAGTAGAGCAGGGGCAATGGGTAGTATGGGGCTTTCGAAAGTGCTTATACTACTAATGGTGCTTCTGACTGGGTTGTCATCTATATCCACGGTCCAAGGGAAAGTTCATTATTTGGACTTCGTTGTAAGGACCGATTACTTTCTTCAACTCCATTTTTCCAATGGCTCTGTAATATTTCAATGAGTTCTGCAACACATGCTACATCGATCAGAATCTAGTAGTATTAATACCGATCAAGTCTTATTAATTTTAATAGCTACAACAACCAGCTAACTGCATGCTTCTCCAAGAATACGTAAGTCTTGATTTTATGCGTAATATATGAATATATGAGTGCGTATTTGTTATGTATATGCAGTTGGAGGAGAAAAATTTCACCAGGTTGTGCTCAAGTAAGAGCATGTTAGTGGTAAATGGTGGCTTCCCAGGGCCAGTGATCCGAGTGCATAAAGGGGATACTGTATTTGTCAATGCTTACAATCACGGATCCTATGGGGTCACTCTTCACTGGTAAGCAATGGCCACTCTCTTTATTAACTCGTACTTACACACTAGTGTTCATAAAAGATTAAACTGCTACAATTGTACAGTAATGTACGACATTAACTTGCTAGTACACTGGAAGAAAAAAATTCCATCTTAAAATTCTGAAAGGGATCCAAATATTGCATTTTAAAAATTTAAAATATTTTCGTTACTGAATCCTATATGTGCTGTGTATGCACAACGTAGCTAGTTACAAGTTCCTAGAATTGAAAATACTTCTTTTTTTTTTCGTTTTCCTTTCTTATTTGGTACTCGATAGTAGTCCAAACTCTAAAAACACCAGACCCGTCCGTATAATGGTTCTCCACTGTGCAAGAACATCCAAGATGAGTTGTTCAATGCGATACTTAAACTTTAGAAAGAGGTCTGTTATTAGGATAAATGAAAAAACCAATAAATAGATTTTCTCTGTTAACTTAACTTACTATTTAATCACAAATGCTTACTAATGAAAGCAAGTAAAACATTTCAACTTTCAGGCATGGAGTGATGCAACCAAGGAATCCATGGTCAGATGGTCCTGAATACATAACACAATGCGTCCTTCAACCGGGAAATAATTTTACATATGAAATTGATTTTAGCATAGAGGAAGGGACTGTTTGGTGGCACGCTCATAGTGACTGGACCCGATCAAGTGTCCATGGTGTAATCGTTGTATATCCAGCTGAAGGAACCACTTACCCCTTCCCTGAACCTGACGGTGAAGAAATTATTGTACTAGGTAGGAAAGTCAATATTAGATGAAATGAGTAAAGCAATACAAAAGATATGAAAGAGCAAACCTTTTAAAGATTTAACATATATATACTGCTATCCTTCATCTAATGTCTCCTATGTAGGATCTTGGTACAAGAGCGACATCAACAAGGTGGTGGACATAGATTTGGTGGAAGGAAATGGTCTACCCATATCAGATGCTTACACAATCAATGGCCAACCCGGAGATTTTTATGCATGCTCTAAGGGTATATTAAACATTTTTAGACTAAAGATGGACAAGTACAAACGATTTCTTTCCCCAATGATCTGACATAAATCCATCTTTTGATTGGTGTAGATTCCACCTACCATTGGAATGTTGATTATGGTAAAACCTACCATGTTCGCTTCTTGAATGCCGGCATGAATGCGGACCTCTTTCTATCTATTGCTGATCACAACCTAACGATTGTGGGAATGGATGGATCATATTTGAAGCCATTTGTGACAAGTTACATTAGGATATCTCCAGGGCAAACTATTGATGCTTTACTTACAACAAACCAATCGCTTGGTACCTATTACATTATTGCAAGACAGTTTTATGATGCATTCGCAGGTTTTACAGATTTAGACTTAACGAATGCTTCAGCCATTTTGGTATATAGAGGAAGCTACAGTCACCCGAAAGTTCCTGCTTATCCATCTACCATACCTTTTTATCTTGATGCGAGTGCAGCAATCAATTATACGAAGAAACTTAGAAGCTTAATCGATAATGATCACCTCATTGACGTGCCGATGAATATAAGTACCAGAATGCTCATAACAGCTTCTATGAAGAACCTATATGAACCTTCATACAGGATTGTCTCCAGCATGAACAACATCACTTGGATAAACCAAGCCGTAGATGTTCTCCAAGCATACTATAGGTAACTTTACTTATACAAAATGATTCTACACATAAGTTTATTCATAATTACTTCATATCCTATGCACATTGAAAGGTATCTAAATAATATCTTAGAGGTAAAATTGCAATTGACCTTTTTATGTAAAATATTTTAATCACGATATAATTATGAAGTTCTAGGGGCTCTTAGCTTGCTACAATCAAATGTGAATAATGCAGGAACTTAAGTGGATGGTATACAACTGATTTCCCAAATGACCCACCAACATTATATGATTTCACGGCTGCTGCTTTAGCTGTAAACACGACAGTACCTAGTAAAGGAACAAGGGTGAAGATGTTAAACTATGGTGAAGAAGTTGAAATGGTTATTCAAGGAACTAATGTGCTAAATTCATCAGTTGGCCACCCAATGCATCTTCATGGCTACGTGTTCTATGTGGTTGGAACCGGAGGTGGGAACTTTGATACAGAAACGGACATAAAATCTTACAACTTGGTCGATCCACCTCTAGTGAACACAGTTTCTGTTCCAAGAAATGGATGGGTTGCCATTAGATTTAAAGCGACAAATCCTGGTATGGTTTTCGCATAGCAGTATTTATAGCTTAATTACAAGAAATGTACCTCTATTTTATCCTATTTCACTCTGCTTACTTGTACTATTTTTTAATCTTTAATACTTTCTGTAAATATGTTTAGTTATACCATTTTGTTATGTCATTGACTCTAGTTACTAATATGGTTTATTTTATCAGGTGTGTGGCTATTTCACTGTCACTATGATAGACATCTCTCTTTAGGAATGAACTTTGTCCTAATAGTGAAAAATGGTGGCTCACCAAGCACCGATATGAGAGAACCACCTCCAAACATGCCTTCATGTGAAGTTTCACCGACCATCAAGCTTGATGAACCCAAGGACGAAGGCAATGATGCCAAAGAAAACATTTTCATGTTCGACAAATAATGTGTAACAATGATATTTGGTAAGAGATAGTAGAAGACAATGTACAACTACCTGCTCATCTTATGATAACTAAAGTCGTGATTTTTGAAAATCTTCCATTAGTGGTGTATGAAAACGTTGCTAGTTTTTTATCGCCAACTGTTGCACATGGTGCCCGAGTCCTAATAATGTATTCATTTTAGTAATAAACAGAAAGTGTTGCTTTATATGAAGCATCGTTTATTTTCTTTTTGGACCATTAACAAATTTAAACCTCAGGTTGTATAGGTGGAAAATAATCTCTTGAAATTTTAATAACAATCGATTATTTATGTTAATGAACCTATGAATACCTAAAATATGAAAAATTTATAATGTTGGCTCAAAGAAGATCCTTAAGAAGGTAACTATATAAAATATCAAAAAAGGGAAATTCAAAATCCCATTGAACAAATCTTAACATAAATTTTTAAACCCCCATTTTATTAGATAATGAAATTCCTACTTTAGGCCTATCCTTTTAGCCTATGTTTGGGATGGGGAATAATTAAGAGGGAACCAAAATGGGAAGGAAGGTGGGATTTTCAATACATTTTCCCTCTTTTGGAAAATGAAGAAAAATTAAAAAGAATGATTTTCCACGGGCTCGCATATTTTTGTTTCCCTTCAAACTAGAGAGGAAGGGGCAGGAAAGTTACAAAACTTATTTAGATTCAAATTCTAACCCTTCTTTACATTATCTCTTATTACTCATATGGGGATATTAATAATTTATGCTTTACTCTATTTTGTCTATAGCAATGGTAAAAAATTCTTTTCATGTGCTTTCTCTTACAATAAAAGGAACCAAATACCTCGTAATTTTTTCCTCTCGTATTCTTTCTTTCCATGTTCATTCTTTCCCATATTCCTCCCTTCATGCCAAATTGTTAATGGTTAAGTTTTCCAAGAGAAGGATAAATTTAACAGGATAGTCTTAAGTGAGACCTCTTATTGCTCAACATACAAATATGAAATTAGTAGGAATCAAGTATCCTTTGGACCGCTATCTACAACTAAAGCTAAGGGAACTTCGAATTGAGTTCATATATTTCTTAATGATTATGAAGCAAAGCTTATCGAATTGTATCATGATCCATAAAATGATCACATTAGATCCTTAGGAAGTTTAATGATTAATTATGCATTTAAAATACTTAGTGATAAGGGATGTGTTGGTTTATTATAGTTGCTAGAAACAAGGAAAACTTTAAAAAATTCACCACTACCATCCAAATGGTAAGCTTGTGTCGTCTAAACAATAGAAACAATTAAAGACCTCATTTGAATAGCAATTGCAAAGCATGCAAAAGGGAAGAGGACTCTACTCAATATTGCAATGTTTGGCCTCTTATGTGGATGACCAATTGGAGGCATCAAATGGTAGGTCCTCCATCTGATTAGCTACTTGAAGCTGTCAAACTAGGGGCTAAGGATGCCTTAACCATAAAATATTCTAATATGGTGTTTGGTATGTAGGAATGGACTTAGAATGAAATTGCAATTCTAGGTCTAATTCTCTTTCTCATATTTGGATACATTTTAAGAAATTGGAATCGCGATTACCTAAAATCGACGATTCCTACTTTAAGATGGAATGCGATTCCTATTTTAAGATGAAATGCGATTCTTATTTTAAAAAGGTGAAATTGCGATTTCATTCCACCTTAGTAAATAAGTAATTACATAAATAACCCCATTTAATGTTTAAATGGTATGGAGGGAAAAAAAAAGTATAGAAACAAACCATAGAGAAGTAACTAGGAAAAGCTACCATCATTGCAACCAGCAAAATTGCTATACATCATTGCAATTTGCAACTAGAAAAAAGCTTTACCTTCCAAATGTTATTATATATATAATTTTTTTTAAAGCATATATATATATATTGTTATATGAAATACATATATAAATGTTATCAAATATACAAGTTTTATATGTAGACATAACATATGTATATAGATCATGTCTTATATATAATATATATATTATATAAAATATAAGTACATATTAGTTATAAATATATAAATTTTATTTACATATTTTGACATAGTAATATCAATTATATATAACATATAGTTCTATGTACACATATATAACTATATTATAATACATATAAATATATATTATATATAAATTTACAAATTTTTACATAAAAATTTAGAAATATTAGTTATATGTTATAACTGTATTGTTATGCGTATAGATTATATATTTTATATGTAATATTCTATATATATAATTATATTGTAACATATAAATATATATTAGGTATAAATATACAAATGTTATTTATATAATTGTAATAGCAATACAGTTTATGTATAATATATAGTTCTATATATTATCTATAATTATATATGTATATATACATATATATGACATAACATATACATACACAAATACCTACAAATTGAGGGTATTATTACCATATGCTCATTTTATTCCATTCTAAATATGGTAAAACCAAATATAATTATCAAATGGAATTGATGATTCTATTGATGTTTTTAAACATAAGAATGAATTAGTCATTTTCTTCACGATTCCATTCCATTCTAAGTTATTCCATTCCGAATGATTCCTACATACCAAATGTAAAAAAAGCTACCAATGGATTGGTACTTCATAGAATCTAACTACACTCACACTTACTAATGATCTTAAGTTTCGTACTTAATTATGATTTAGATAAACTTGCTCCTATTATGTTCCAAATTATATTAAAAGGGGATTATCATCACTACAAACTTATTACATCATAACCCTAGTTACCACTTAGAGACTCCCAATCTTATTCTCACTAATCCCTATGATTGAGTAAAACTAAGCCCAACTTAAGCTCCATCAAACGATATCTCCCAAGCTCCAAAACACATGACTTAAAGATAAAAAAAAAAAATGCACAAGGAAAGAACTTGATCCTTTGTCAAACCAATACTTGAAGCATTGTAGTCCAAACCACCTTTAACAGAAATGTTAATAGAATCACTAATAGAGCTACCAAGCATACCATCAACAACAATAGAATTAGCAAAACAATCAACAATACTCTTTTCCGTTGGTAACATCAATAGATTTAATTGACACTTGATTAACCCCTGTAACTCTTAGCTTATTGAATTTAAAATGCAAAGGAAAACCTTAGTTAATAGTGTTTTTTCCTTTAAATGGTCATGTTTTTTACAAATGCTACATAATGGCTTATCCTTCAATTTTTGTCTTCCATCACTAATAATTATCATAGCCGATGCATTAGTGATCAGAATATCTTTAGGCCTATTAGATCTTTGAAATTCATCATGGTTTACCAAATTGTATGCCTTGTCAAGAGTAAGAAAAGGTTTTAAAACCAAGATTTGTGATCAAAGAGTAGAAAAACTAACATTAAGTTCATTAAGAAACTTAAACACATAATCCTTTTGTGGCATTTTCACAAACTTATCAAAACATTATTGATTACAAGATCTACACAAACAATGAGGCAATAGACGAAAATTTCTACATTCTTCTCAACTGGTGTTTAATTCAGTAAAATAGTAATTAACCATTCAATTTCCTTGCACAATAGAGTTAAGAAGATGAAATATTGGCAAATTTGAGTATCATCGAGTTGAGAAAACCTAAGCTTTAATTTGCCCCATATATCATTAGCCAAATTCATGTAACAAACTATTGAAGCAACTTATGGTGAAATCGACCTCAAAATCCAGGCCACTGTTCAATTTTTACAACAATTCCAAATTTGAAATATTGAATATGTGGCAGAGGAGAAATTGTACAATCAACGAACCTTAACTAATTGCATATTAACAATGCAAGAAAAAAATGATACGCTCTAAGTATTGTAATTCAATTCGATTAATATAGGTGTTATCGAATGGTTTATGGAGTATGAAGATAAAATGTCTTCCAATGGTGATAATGCCATTATAGATCGGGACAAAAATAAACGGCAATCCATGATAAAAAGAAAATACAAACAAATATAATGAAGTTTTCTATTATTCGGTCATATATATATATATGGACCTATACTAGCGTATGTACAAAATATGTGTAATAAGTGTATAATAAATTTAACAAAGTTCATTAGGATAATCTTGAAATGAGTAAGTTTCATTTTAACCGTTAATGATTAAGATGAACAAACAAATACCATTAAGCCAAAGGGTTTATAAATATTTAAGCATCCCTCCCCACTTGACTTTTTTGGAGAGATAAGAGAATCAACGTCCCATCATGTAATGCTCACTCTGAAATAACAAATAAGAAAGTTAAGAAAATGTCAATTTGAATCTCTCAACAACTACAAGGTTGACACTTAGCTTAAGGCTATCATTGGAATGTTGAGACTATCTATTCTTCTCTCTATGATACTCTCCAAGTCATCTCACTATGCGTTATTCCTATATCCTTACCCTGAAGTTGTGTAGCGAGACTCATGCCATTGTTCCAGTTAGAACCCCACATTTATGTTGGATAAGTGCACAAAGGAAGGTCGCAATCTTAACCACAAGGCTTTCCCTTCCCAACCGACAGCCTAGACTGGAAAAAAAGATGAAACTTCTCACTGAGGAGCGGAGGCTAAGGCATCTGGGACTTGTGACTAAAAGGTGGTGACGCAGACATGGCAATGAAAGATTGACAGGACGAACAGGAGGAACGAGGTAACTGTTGGAAGAGGCTAGGCGGGTTAAGAAGGTGAGAAGAAGGGAAGTTGAGAGAGCCAGGAGCAAGATAGAGCATGGGGTCGAGGGACATTTAAACTGACAAGGAGGGGTTAGGTCACTGAAAATGGATTGGAGAGTAAGGTTGAAAGTGGATGTTACACATTTAGGTGTGATTTGTGAAACATTAGAATTTTCTCGATGTTGGAGAGAGTAGAAAAGACGCTCAAATATCACTCTCACCTATTGGATTGAATGGATATATGTATCCGAACTAGGGAAGTTAATCGGTCAGTAGAGTCCTAGAAGCTTTAGAACCATGAAATAGGCATGGTTCCCAAATAAACTGACCCTGAACTTCATTCTTCAACTTCAGTTTAATCTAGTTCAACGGATTTAAGCCATGACGTTGCTTACCCTTAACAATAATTAAACTTTGAATTTTACTAAATTCGTAAGCGGTAAATTTTACTTCTAGTGTTCTGCCGTCTATTCACTCTTGTGATATTTGAGAGGTCTCAATCTTGACCAGGATCGATCAATAATTTCATGATTCTTTGTACGTACTGGACTAAACTTCTTTCTAGCACGATGTGAATATATTTGCACCACAAGATTCGATTCATCAAGTATCAGCACAGATCAACTGAGCGCTGGACAAAGGACTTCGATTCAATTTAAAAGGTCGCATGGCTCAACTACAAATTAAGATGCCAATCAGATACTGCCCATAAATGGTGTGCTTATTGCACAATTATTGATCCCAATAGCTCTAAAAGGACAAAAAGACATCTATAAAATATCACAGAAATGTAAGAATATTAGGAAAGATGGGCCATGCCTTGCGAATAAGATGATAACTTTAACCCAAAAGATGGTGGAAGATGGACTAAATACATAGAAGTCATAATGAACTCATTTCACATGCTATGGGGCTCAATCCAGACCTTCCTAAAGCACTTACCTTTCATATTAGGCTTGATCACTTTTCGGAGCAGACGCGGCCTCAAACCTAAATGCCTTGCACGATTTCAACCCGAAACAGTGAGGTCTGCGAGAGCAGCTTCCAACAGGGAACTCATGATTTGCTTCCAAGCCACTCTTTGCCACCCCGTTTTAGCTACATCTGTCCTCAAGCGCTTCTCTAATTGATGGAAAAAAGACAGTGCTCCATGCTCAAGAGATCAGATAAGCAAAGACCGTAACTATTAACAGTTGATAGTGACGACCGAAGATAATAATAATAATAATAATGAGCAGTTATGTTACATGATGAGCAGCAAATAGCTTGATGTCCAGATTGTATATCCAGAATCATTGTTGTTTCGAAACTAAATACATATTAACTGCTTTTTCTAAATGACCCAAAACCATGCGACTACTGAACCAACAGCAAGACCGATAATTAAGAATAAGACAATTACAATTCCTGCTGTTTCTGCATGCTGTAGCTGGACGGCTTTAGGAGCCAAAATCATCAAAATGCTAGTCAAGTATCCGTTTGTAAGCCCCAAAAGGCAAGTCAAGATGGTCACTGGGATCTCAGTGCGGAAGAATGCAGGGCCATGCAAACAGCCGTAAAATAGAGGGAAAAACAACAGCCTCACAACACAGCCCCAGACAGCAATATTTGCATTCTCCAGAAGATAGAAAGCAGTCAAGGACTTGCCCACAAGATCAAATATATTGTAGCCCGTTATAAGAATGATGGAGTACCAGTCTTTTAGAAGTTCGGATTGAACATCCTCAGTAATAAAACCAGGGAATATAGACAGAGTCACAATGTAAATGAGAACAATACCAAATCCGTACCACTTCACGCTGCCTACAGTGTTCAGCAGTGATTGTCTCCATAGTGAACCAGCTAGAACACCTTTCTCTGCTTTCTCTTGATTTACAGCCTGTACCTTCAGATCCTTGTAATACTTCACTACCGGAAGTCTATGTGCCAAATTGTAGAAAATAATGCATACCACCATAATCATAATACCAACCGTGAAATAGAGGTTAGCACTGTTCCTCAAACCACGGGCGTCTTGTCTGTATGATGCCTTAGTGACAATCCTTAAGAAAGATATAAGAACACCTACAAAGTGCAGAGTTCAAAGTTCAAATAACTCCAAAGTTACAGAATTTAGAAAATTCTGCAGAGGATACAATTTCAAACAAGATATATTATCTGAAATTGAGAAAAGGACTGTCCAAGAATCAGAAGTATAATAATCTCTTTGTGAAACAAGAAACCAACTTGGCTCTTGAATCATTATTAAGCATATATCCTCAAATTTTCAGGTTCCTCTTTTTTTTTTTTGTTGGGTCAGTAACTTCTATGCCTGTTCATCCAATAATCAAGTTTCTCCATTAACAGTGCAATGAAGTATCTCATGTGAATAGATGCAGTTTAAGGTACAACTGCTTAATAATATGCAAAAATTTTCCCCAAGTAATCTGAGTTAGAACCACACTATCGGTTTACAACCCAATTCTCAAGCATCACAATGCACTATCATAAATCATCACAATCTGGCAAATTGACAGGAGCAGCTCAATGAGAAAATCAACCTTCACATAGCACAATTCTGAGCTGAAACTAAAAAGGAAAGACAGATCTCCAAATACTTCTTTAATTGTGGGAAAAAACAACAGAGATGAGGAATCCTCAAATTAAAGCAAAGAAGGCTCGTCAAGGTTCATGTCTGAGGAAATAAAACCAAATAATGATTCAAATCAAACAGATTTCTCCTAATAGAATCAAACTCTTACACAAGTTCAATGACATTAAAAAGGAAAAAAAAAAGAAGAAGAAATAATTTACCTTTCCTCTAATCTAAGCATTCTGGTAGGATATTTGCAATAGAGGCAAAGCCAGAGCAAGTTCCACAGGCTTGAGCGTTATTGCTTTGAATTAAGCATTCTATGCCATTCTAGTCCTATCATGCGAAATCAGTTTAACAAGCAATAAGCAGCCAAATCCACAAATACAACAGAAACTTTACTGCAACTCAAGTAGCAATCCAATTCTTTTGACTTCAGTTTAGTAGAAAAGGATTCTACATATATCGTAAAGACACCCAATTTTGATATGTGCCAGCCAAATTAAACCCATTCACATGTCAATAACCCGGATCAAGCCACAAACGAATAACTTGAGCGACAACATAAACATAAAATCACTAAATAATGCAACTTTTCAGCTCCTACACAGTAAAAGCTCTACATAGATCATACTCAAAACAATCACCAAAAATTTCAATAAATCAACAAAGAAGAAACAAAACATAAAACGCGTACCAGAAGCCGCGGTCCCAGCAACGACAGCCTGCATGTACCTTTCAGGCATTTCACCAGCAGACCCAATAATCCCACCTTGAACAAGAGCATCAGCTAAAGCCGCTAAAGCAACAGCCCCAACAGTCACGTAAAATCCATCATACAACCCGACCCGACCCTTAATGTAAGTTACATCCATTAAAGGCACTATAACTAAAGCCACAACAAAAAGAGCCAAACCCAGATTGATCCTTAGATAAGCGTCTGACTTGTGGGAGAAGAGAATGATGAGGACAAGAAAGAAGAGGGCAACGAGCATGTAGACGACGGCGAAGATCCGGTCCACAGAAGCGTCCGGATAGAGGTAGGAGAAGTAGTCGACGGCGGTGATGAAGGCGTTCCATGGGAGGAGGAAGCCGAGACCAAGTGTGAAGAAGATTATATAGGCGAAGTGAAAGGTGTCGGTTGGGATTTTAGCAGCGGTGGTGGTAGTGGTGGTTGTGGAGAGGAGGAGGGTGGTTTCGGATTCATCGGTGAGGCCCATTTTTAAGGAGGGTTCCCGGTTATCGGGTCGGGTGCGGTGCGGAGCAAAAGCTACAGAAGGCAAAGGGTGAGGATTTTTTTTTATTTTTTATTCGCCAACAGCGAAGGGTCAGATTCAAGTAGTTGCGTGGATGGCCTTCGAGATCACGGAAGGATAATAATATAATAATAATAATAACAATCACAACATGAATGAATTGTGATTATTTTGTAGAAGCTGGATGGATGGTATAAATTTGCTTTAGTTTTTATTTTTTTAAAGACGCTGGCTACTCTCGTTTGAGGAAATAATTCCTTTTATAGTTTTTTTCTATTTCTTTGTGCAATGTCTTATTTTGTCATTCTTTTTTTTTTCCCTTGGTGGAAAGGCTTATTTTATCATTTAACAATTAAATTTTATATTGTGCTAGAAAAATTTAAATTTTATTATTTTGTATTAAATTAGCCTTAGATTAGCACCTATATGGCACATGGTTATTAAAGGAATTAATGTCACATCCTCAAGTAGAGAGTCCTAATAATATTGTTGTATCAATGAACCTAAGCTAAAAGTTTATTATTTTAGCTATTAACGTAGATATAGCTTACACTAGGCATTCATCACTCTATAGTTTTGAGTCATCTAATTTAGTATTTATTTAGTATCAACTTGTAGTATAACTTTTTAAAAGAGATTTTATGATATAAAACTTGAGAAGAAATCAAGTTTTATAAATAATTTTAGAGAAAAAACATAATAAGTATTTATAAAAGTTCATAAGTTTACCAAACATGATACATGTAATAATAGTTAAAAATTACAGAGTTACTTGAAGAAACTCCATGAATTTCTCTAAAAATTAGAAAAGTTAATAAACAAAATAAGAATCTAGCCAATTAATCTTGAATCTCACTCTGCGATACTGTTCTCTACTATTTTGAAACTTAGAGTAGTATTGGTGTATCTACTGGAGAACTTGTAAAATAGCTACAAGGAAATGAGTGACAATCTACTGAGTAAGTGAGATGGAAATATTAGCACATATTTGACACAGAATAACTAAAGTTTTCAAGCAAGTTAGTTAAATATTATGCATGTTTAGGTAGATACCATCATACGATATTATCTAGTCCATCGTGAGATCAAATAAATTGTGACTATTTTAATTTGGGTCGAAGAGTTTGATACCGTGCACTTTATATATTTGAGCCAAATTGAGGCTTATACAATGAAAAGTACGCTTTACTTAAGACTTCGCTTTGAACCACAGTCTCTAATCTTGTCGGGACTTCCTCTCCTATCACGACCTCCTCTTCGTAGTTTAATTAAGGGTAAGGAAATGACCATTTTAACTATCTTTATCGAAGGGTTTGTATTTAACTTGAGAATCTTAGTTGTTTCCTCTAATGGGTTGCGATGCATATCGAGTAAGAAGTTAAAACAATTTAGAGTTAGATTACTTTTGGAGTGATTAAGTAATTTCTAATAATCCAAAACAAGCAATATCATAAAGCAACCATTATATGTAATCTAATACTCCATAACAACAGTACAATATTCTAGCACGCACACTGCATGTGCATAGGCCTCTAACTTACAATCACAACAAGATACATGCTAAGGTATCAAAGTATTCTTAAATAATACTTCAAAGTGCAGCGAAGTACCAATCCTACTTACTTAGACATGTGATGCTTAAGAGTCTTAATAATTGGTCTTGTTTGCTTTAATTATTCTCTCTAAAATATACAATATAATTGTTTTAGTCACACTAAATAAAGTAAATGAGTTTATTTTAATAATTTAAATGTAGTTGTGACTTATCCTTAATAAGCATTTTACTGTTAGAGTCTTTGAACAAGGATCTGAAAACTTACTTAATACCTAGTTTTGGTCTTATAACTTTTTTATGAAGTCTCTAAATCTATTAATCAAATTCTCCTCTCCACTAACTAACCTTCTAAAGATGTCTTCAAAGTGATTTCATTCAAGCCTTCTAAATCAGTCAACCCTCAAGTAAAGTCTTTAAAATCAATATAATCACATTTCTTTTACCAAACAACTCCTTAAACGAGTATTCAACATATTTAGAGTTATAGTCATTTCATTCACCAACCTTAACTTACCTTTGAAGTTATCACAGCCATGCTTCTTTTTCCAAAACATTACCTTAACCAAAACTCTAATATTGTTATATTTAAGATTCTTACACTAGTTAACTTTCTGGTTAAGCATTTGTACCAAGATTTTAAGTTACTCTATTATTAGATTAACCATTTGAAGAACCCTTTGAAAAGATCTAATTTACATGTTTGCTCCAAGCAACTCACTCTAGTATCTTATTCCAAATTATAAGTATAATAAATCATGATCATATAATGGGTTTATCACACCCATGATCACCTTATCATACCCATGACCATATCACTCTAACTTCCACATCCTCATATTTTTACCTTAGTGTATGTATTTCATAATTAATGATTTATACATAACTCAAATTTCAATCCATTCAACTGACTCTAAATCACTCTCCACAATGATATATGACACCAAGAAGCACCAAATATGTTGCATGTTGTCTTTCACAGTGTTAATAGCATGTAATTTTTGGAAAATAACATTTTTTTTATTAAATTTAGAGACTTAATAGTTACAAAAAATCATAGAAATATTTTTTGCTGAAATTTTTTCATAAGATTCATACATGCAGTATAGGGAAGTTTAAAAAAAAAATTGGTTTCAAAACAACAATAATAGAGTTATTTAAAATAACTTCAAAAATTGCTTGAATTTGGGTAATTTCTTAAGAAAGTCATATATATGTTAAAAAATTTTCAAAAACTAATATTTTTCTTAAAAGTCACACATAAAAATATGTTAATATATATATATATTTTCATAATTCTGAGGGTTGATTTAGTATTTTTAAAAAATAGAGGAAAATCGAATAAATTTTTAGACTTACTAAAACTTGTTTTTTCGGCCACCACCACCATCCACTACCTTGTTGGCAATCTTAGGCGCGACCAACTCTATTATCTAGTGGTAGTACTTTTAGAAATGACGTAAACTCAATTTTACAATAATAGCTTAGTTACGTAGTTTTGATTCTAATTTTTTTTTTCCAAAATTTTCCTCGTTCTTCCCTTCTCTAGATCTTTTTCCCAACTTTGTGAAGGATTCCTCGTTGTTTTGGAGAGGATTAATGATGTTTCTAAGGTTTATAGAATGTAAAATAAATTTCTCTCTCCTACTTTTTGAGCTTAAGTACTCTTAATCCCAAGCTTGTTAGGTGTCATTAGGGTAAATTATTTGGTCAGCAATTATCCTTGATGTTTCCACACCTAATCCAATGAAATTCTAAGGGTCTAGTGATTTTTTTTTTTGTAATTTTTTTTATTATTTTCTTATAATTTTTTTATTAATTATATATATATTCGAGTATTTAAAACATTTTCGAATATATAATTATCTGTAATAATTATACTCGAGGTATATGTACTATTTATATACATTATTTTATGTCATTTTATAATTTTAGTATCTAAATAATTTATCTCTAAAGTTCGATTAACTTTTATTATCTAAACTACATGTTTATGGTATGTAAAATATCATATAATATAATTTAATGAAATTAAATATTTTTAATTATAATACTATTATTTATTATATTTTCATAATCTAGACTCACGGAGTGTCATTGTTTAACTCTCAAGACTTATTTGTGAAATATAGTTCTAATCAGCTAATTTCCATATACACCCTAAATTATTTGCTTGGAATGACTATGTGAAATTATGAGACTCACAATTAATTACAAATCATTTAAAGTTTTGGAACTCTATTCCATTATATCAAACAATTTTGAAATAATCTAATCATTTTTTTAAAATTAGGAATAAATCATCATGACTCAGTGTTTTTCTATTAAGTGAAACTAATCCTCTCTTTCGCTCTTTTACTTGAGCCCATTATACACTACTACCCCCCTTAAAACGTTATTGTCACCATCACCTCTCTTCCTTCCCTAAACATTATTGTTGTTGATTTCTTCTTACTCTTATGGACAATTGAAAAATGTAGTGCATGTCTCAATCCATCATAGGTAATAATCCTCTACGTCAATTGTTCCTTTAAATTATCATAGGAAATTGGTAACAATTCAAATAAAGATCTTCTGCTATATGTTTAAGGCGCTAATTAGCAAGAAATCTTAAGAAAAACTAGTTAGTTATAATTGACTTAGTGCTTGTACAACTTTCAAGGGGTAGACACTTTGAGGCAATATAGCTTGTAAATTAGGCATTTAGGCCATTACTTACGGTTTAGTTGATCGTTGATATCAAAGAACCGTAGTTGTACTAGTCAATTTATTAAGGTTGAAGTTGTTAGTAAGGCCAATTGGTGGTATGGGATATTAATACGAATATCACAATGACTACTTTTCTAAACGTCATGATATAGGTAATAAACTCGATCATCCTCACATTATTTTGCTTTCTAGCAATGGACTCTACAAAATCCCATATGTAAATATTTGTGTTGACCGAATTTTAAATGTTTAGATGCTAAGATTGCATTGTTTGTCATGCCTATTAAATATAAATTAATGAACCCTATTTGTTGCAATTAGTAATTGTAAGCATGCTTACTTGTATATGTTTGTATTTAATATGTTAGCTATGTATTTAATTTGATAGCTCACATATTTGGGATGTTAAATATTTGAAGTAATGATGTGCTTGCTTATCCTTGTGACAAGATTAAACATGACCCATATCTTAGATTGGATATATGAGAACCATTGCTAATCTTTGAATAAGCTTTGCATTCAATTAACAATTGGAGAAATTGTATTATAACAGCAACGAAGAAAGTAAGATTCAAGAGAAAAATGAAAAGTCTATTAGTTGGAAATGATTTGATCCTATTTATATTATACCGAAGTTGTAAAACTAAGAGAAGGTCTAACTTAGATTTGGCAAAATCAAGTTCAGCTTCAATGAATGGTTTAGTGAGGAAATCTACCAGTTGTGATTGTGAATTTAATAGGATGTGCAAAGAAAACTGGTAGCAATCTAATGTCTTGTGAAATATACATCGATGGAAGTGTGGTTGGTATGCTTATGGAGACAAGGATGATTAGTAAGAAGTTGTGCAGATTTATTATCACAAAATAAAGTCACTAGTAAGAAAAGGAACCTACAAATCTTTATATCCACATTAATTCTTTAGTGGTGGAAGCCATATTGTGATATTTGGCCTCTATAAAAGAAGTCGACATAGTATTTTGTTTTTTTAGTCTCCCAAGAGATGAGGGAATTGCCTAACAAAGTGTAATAACTTGTAATAGATTTTTGATTAAGTACACATCCTCCCCAATCAGAGTCTGAATAACCCATGAAGTGAAAAGGGACTCGAAGATGAATAAAATAACCTTAGATTCATAGTGCCTTTAAGATACCTAAGGACATGGTAGGCAGCCTTAAGGTGAGTAACACGATGTAATGCATCTCCTACAGGGAGGCCGCACTACAATGAATAGAGAAAAGAAAATATAAGAAGGTTTAACAAATTTGAATGACTACTAACTGGATATGACATATGATGAGTTTATAATTGCATATATTTTATTTAGTGATTTTTTATGATTTTCCTTTATATTTAAGTTTATTTTTACATAATAATAATAATTAATTGCATAAAATTTTGTTTTTTAGGTTTTGAAACGATTTATGTGAGAAGGTAGAAACAAATTTCACTCAAATCAGAATTAAAATGAGTAAGTTATGAAGATTTATACATCAACACAACATATTTTATTTAGTGATTTTTTATGATTTTCCTTTATATTTAAGTTTATTTTTACATAAGAACAATTAATTGCGTAAAATTTTGTTTTCTAGGTTTTGAAAAGATTTATGTAAGGAGATAGAAACAAATTTCAGTCAAATCAAAATTAAAATGAGCAAGTTATGAAGGTTTAAAGATTAATATAATTGAACGACACGATTGTATCGTTTCAAGGCAAAATTGGAGCTAATTTTCTACTGTTACAACCTAAAATACAACTAAAAGACATGATCATGTCGTTGGTTGTGTCGTTTTTAGGTTTTTTTTTTCTTTAAAAAAAAAGACAAACACGAACCACGGGAAATGATATGACCAAAAGACACGGTTGTGTCCTTGATTGTGTCTTTTCTAACCAACCTATTTTTTTTTTTAATTCTTTATATATAAAGCCTTGTTAAGGTTTATTGAAGAAAGCTTTTTGGCACAATTTTTAAGGAGTTTTTGAAGCCAATAATAATTAAGAAAGCGAGGAGAAGAGAAGATTTTAAGATTTAATTTTATTTGGATTTCATAATGCTTTTTCCTACAATTTTCTACTCTTTGTTTTTAGATTTTTATTTTATGATCTATAGTGAGTAGATATTTAATATCCAGGTTTTGTAAATTAGTACTTGATTAAATTAGCACTTTATTGTTTTCTTTATTCAACTATGTTTGCTTCATGATTTAGGCTATTATTTCCATAGGTAATAATCTAAAGTTTAATATCTTCTAAGAAAATCAAGAGATTTCTTATAAAATTAGATCTAGGTATAGTTAATGAGAATTGTTGCGAGATTAAAGATAATTTTCAAGATTCTTCCAAATTTCAAATTAAAGCATAGAGAATTTATTATTCAATAATGCAATCTTAAATCATATTATTGAGAAGAGATTCTAATAGGTAATTTTAGGGTTAGGGTTAATTGGTTTAAAAAAGTGATTAACTTTAGTAGAGAATTCTCTTAGTAAAAAAAGATTAAAGAATGCATTAGATGATCTTTAGGAAAATCACATGTTAAATCTAAGGGAAACAAGATCTAAGTACAACATTGAATCTTGAATTAATTAAATTGCTTTCTTGTTAATTCTTGAATTGTGTCTTAGTTAATATTTAAATTAGTTTTAGTAGTAATTTAGATTTATTTCTTTAAGATTCTTGAAATTTAATTTACCGATTAGATAATAAAGATCTAGCGAGTATTAGTAATCATACGAGTTGCTTTGGAATCGATATTTGGACTTATATCCACTATATTATAAACTAATAGGTATACTTGCTTACATTAACACACTAGTAGATCCCATTCGACCTAATCCGAGCACTCGATATGACATACAAATGTAGTCTTAAATCTATTTGCTACTAACTTTTGTTAAAGGAGCTAGATAAGAGTTAAAGGGTAAGAGAGAAGATACACCTAAGTGATCTCTAAAGGGTAACATTTATGTTCAATTATGTAGAGTGATGGTGTTTGCGTACAAGCAAATGGAGGTTTATATACTTACCTCAATAGGGATGCAATACATACATGAAAAGATAGAAAGGGTGATTTACAATGGGATACATAATACATGCTAAAAAGGGTAAAAAGGATAAAGAATACTCTGTACGAAAAAGTAAAGAATCATTCTAAAATGTTATGCCAAAAGACACATGTTTTGAGGCAATTGGAAGCTTATAGTGTAGTTAGCTAAGTTGTAACGAATTTTGAGGCTGTATGTAAATCACAGCATCTTGCTCAGACGAGGTTAGAAGAAAGTTAATAGAGCTAACCTGTTTTAGTTCAGGTTAGAGCTCAAGAACTGAAGAGTGTTCTGATCATCTCTAGGTTGAGTGTCTTGGTAGCTTGGCTCGATCTATCGTTTGAAGTTGGTTGGTTCAGATGCTATTTAGATCATAGTAAGAGCTCAGCAATAAGCATGGTTGCTTAAAGGCTCGGAAACTATGTTAGCACTTATGAGAGATTGGCACTTAGGTTAGCAGTAGTGTAAAAGATGGAGATTAGAATAGGAGTCTTCATCCTAAATGAGGTTGCAAGTAAGTATTCTTTATGTGAGTCTTTTTAGTCTTTTAGTTCGGTTATACATGACTATTCTGAAGAGTTGACTTTTGTCATCTACTTAAGGGTTGGAAAGATTTATCCTCAAATTCGAAGAGGTCTCTAGCTCTTGCTCTATCTTAGAATCTATTGGGTCTCCTTCAGGTCGGTGGGGAATCAAATTAGTCACATTAAAGGTAAAGGAAACACCATTGTTCTTAAGTAATTTAGTCTAGTAGGCATTGTAGTTAATTTTTTTCGAGACTTTGAATGGACTATCAACTTGTGGAGATAGCTCGCTTTGTCTCAGGTGTAGAATTGCTCTCAACTGATGTGAATCCATACTAAGTCACCTAGTCTGAAGGAAACAATTCAACTGCCACAACTATCGATCTCTTACTATTTTTAATTGAGCTTAACGATCTTCTTTGCCATGGACTAATGCAGTTCTTGTAATTCTTGGGCTTAGGTGACTTTAGATTGACTCTCTTCAATAACTATGAAGGTACAGATTAGATCTAGGGAAATAGTAGGATTAAGGCTATAGACAACTTCAAAAGGAGTCTTCTTAATGGTACTGTTGACAACTCCATAGTATGCAAACTCTGTAATAAGTAGATATAAATCCCAATCCTTTAAATTCTTTCCCACGATAGCTCGAAATAAAGTGCCTAACATTTTATTCACTACTTTAGTTTGACCATTAGTTTAAGGGTAGCTATTAGAGCTGAACACAAGTTTAGTTCCAAGTCTTCTCCAAAGTGTCTTCCAAAAATAACTTAAGAATTTGTATCTTGATTTGAGACAATAGTCTTCGATACTCTATGTAGTCAGATAATTTCTTGCAAAAACAAATTAGCAATATATAAAGCATTGTTAATTTGATGACACGGGATGAAGTGTATCATTTTGTTGAAGCGATCCACTATAACAAAGATTGAATCCTTTCCTCTAGATGTTTAAGGTAACTCTAGGACAAAGGCCATGCTGAGGTTACTTCAAGGTAAGGTCGATATAGATAAAGGTATATACTCTCCATGCAACTCTCTCTTTCCCTTGGCTCTTTTGCACACTTAGCAACTACCGACTACCTTATGGACATCTTTGGCTAAACCTGATCAGTAAAAGTTTTTTTTTTTCAATAGGTTGGTTTTTTTGGTCTCTCTAAAATAACTAGATAATCCACTATGATGAACTTCCCTTACCAATAACTCATGTATGGAATAACTCAATATGTACAATCTTCTTTCTTTGAACAGATAGCCATCCTTGAGATAATATCCTTTAGCAACAACTTCTTCTTTGCATTGCTTGAGAATAGGACAAAAATGGGGGTTTCGAGCATATTTCTTGGTAATAAGTGAAAAACTCAGTAATTTCGTCTGTAAGGTAGTTAGCAAGGTTAACCAATGTGACAAGGCATCTATGACCGTATTGGCACTACCCTTCTTTTGTCATATCACATAAGAAAAACCTTCCATAAATTCTAGCTACTTTTCTTGCCTTTTTGAAAGTTTGCTCCGACTCTTAAGATACTTTAAGGACTCATGGTCTGTATATATCATAAACTCTCTTGATAACTCTTATTTTAAATACATTTCACATAGTAATTTTATAGTATTTCTCTTACATCTTTGGTTTCTCTTACATCTTTGGTTTCTTTACAATAAATTGATACTTAATTGAGTAAAATTTTGATTTCAAGGTTTGAACGCGTTCTCAGATTGAAAACGAAGAAAAGGAATTAAGTTTCACTCAATTTGGAGTTCAAATGAATGAGTTATGAAGTTTTGAAGTTACATAGACAATCGGAATTTTGGTCAGAAAGTTATACAATCTGGGACACAACTGTACCCCTAGGCTGTGTCCATTCAGGAAGATTTACCAAGGTCAAAAAGTTACACGACCTGGGAACACAACTGTGTCCCAGGTTGTCTCTAGTGACGAAAATAGAATCTTTACAATACATTATAAAAGGACTTAGTAGGGTTTCGTACAGAACATTGGACATTCAAAAGAGAAGAGACTTGAGGAGAAGGAGAAGAAAAAGGTGAAAGAAACACCCAACTTCAAGATTGAAGTGATTTTTCATCAACAAAAGGAGTTTTTCATGTTTTATTTATTGATTTTGTTGCAATTCATTGTTAGTTTCATTATGATAGCTTAAGATTCTTGTATTTAGGATTGTGGATTCTAGGGTTTCATGTGACTATTAGATTGATTGATAATTTTCAATAAAATTTCTATGTTTTCTTGATTCAATTACGTTATTTAATTGTTAATTGATATTTCTAGAGTATCAATCTATGATATTATGCATGATGATTGAGAAATCACATATGTAATGAGATCTTGACATAATTGGAGAGAATTACATGTGTACTTAGAGATAAGATACATGATTCTTCCGGAAAGTTGTTCTTTTGTGTGGGAATTCATTATACATTAATGCAATTCTAAATTATATTACTAAGTGAAGAGATTCCGGTAAATAATTTAGGATTAGGGTTAATATACTTGAGAAAGGTGTTAATTTTAATTGTGAATCCCTCCGGTCAAGAATAATAGAGATTGAATTGGATACATTTTAGGCAGTCACATGTTAAACACTAGGGGAAATAATTCCTAAATACGTTATTTGCCTTCTTGAAGTCGTTCTTAATTTTATCGCTTTCTAAATTGCTTAATCAAGTCTCATAATTAGGTTAGTTTGTTAATTTTAGTATTTTTAATTCATTCAACTCATCACAATTTTCCGGTTAGATAATAGAGCTAAGGTTAATATTAGTACTCAAAGTCTCTGAAGGATCGACTTGGACTTACATCCGCTATATTAAAACTGATAGGTGCACTTGCTTTGTATTAGTAATAAATAATGTTGCTATAAAGTAATAGCTTGGAAAAGTGAGTATAACTCTTTCTCATACATAGAATAGTTTAGTATGGCACCATTTGAGCTTCTCACTGTGGTAAGCAACTATTTTCCATTCTTGCACCTAGACTGCATTGATGCCAATGCTTGACGCATTGCATTCTAATTCAAATGGCTTACTAAAATCTTGTAAGCAGTAATGAGCTTCTCTTTGATTTCCTTGAAGCTCAGCTCAGCTTAGTAATTCCATCGAAATACCTTACTCTTTTTCATTAGTTTAGTCATGAAGGCTGAATTGTACTAAAGTTTTTAATGAATCGCTTGTAGAAGGAAGCAAGACCATGAAAACTTTGTATTTCAATGATATTCTTCGACATTGGCCATTTCAAAACAGCTCGGACCATTTCCTCATCTTCTCGGATTCCTTCTCCAAATACTACATACCTAAGAAAGACAATTTCACCTTAACTGAACTTCTAGTTCTCATACAACTTCTCAACTCATAAACTGTCAAAAATATCTTAAAGATGTTGGACATAGTTGTCCAAGTTGGTACTGTATACTAATATGTTGTTAAGTACTTAATCACACATCTTTCGATCAAAAGACGCATTACATGGTTCATAAGCCGCATAAATGTGCTTGATGCATTTGTAAGTATAAATGACACAACCAATCATTTATAGAGACCATGCTTTGTCATGAAAGCAATCTTCCATTCATCACTAGGCTTCATGCAAATTTGGTGGTAACCTCTCCTCAAATTAATCTTCGAGAATATATTAGTGCCATGAAGCTCATCTGACATGTCATTAAGCCTTAGTATTAGGTATTTGTACTTTATTATAATACAGTTTATAGCTTGGCTGTCAATATGCATTGCCCATAATCCATCTTTCTTTAGGACAAGCAAAGCTAGTACAGTATAAGAACTAATGCTCTCCCTCACATAACCTCGCTTTATTAGCTCATCCACTTGCCCTTTTAGCTTGGTAGCTTACTCAGGATTCATTATGTAGGCAAGTCGATTTGGTAAGGCTATACTTGGCTATAGATCAATACAGTATTCTATGTATCAAACTAGAGGTAGTCCCTTAGGCAACTCTCTAGGGAACAAGTTAGAAAATTTCATCAATCAATCTTCAAATCTCATTAAGAACATCTTCTAGATTTCTTATCTCTAATAATCTTCTAATCAATAAAAACATAAGCTAATCAGCCTTCAGATCATCACTAAAGCTTTCCTCTTGTTAGCTAGAGTGAGCTAGTTATGGGTCTCATTCACTTAAGTTGGTATCATAGGTTATAGCACGATCTTCTTTCCATCCTTGATAAAGGCATAGGTGTTCTTATATCCATCATGAGCGACACATCAATCAAACAACTAAGGTCATCCAAGTAATTGATGTGAAGCTCCCATGGGGACAACATTACATACCACTTTGTTACTATACACATTCCTAACACTAAAAGGTACGGTTACTTGTTTAGTAGCATACATATGACCCTTATCATGAAGCTAGTATAGCTTGAAGGTCGGGGGTACTTAAAGGTCACCAGACCTAACCTCTATACAAAGGACTGTGCAATGACGTTGGTATAGCTCCCTAATGATACCCAACTGTCTTCTAATTATACACTTGGTGTGAAACAAGTTTTCTCTTTAGTCTTATTTCGAGTTAGGTAAGGAGTTTAGTACTCATCTCAAGACTAATGTCATCATCTCTCCTTGGTTGGTGTTGACATAGGTCTTGTCTTCTTCCTTAGCTTCAACTCTTTCAACATTCTTTTTTGTATCTGGCTCACTCTTGTCGGTGCTATCCACTACATCTCTTTGGAGCACCATGGTACGTTAGTTCGGACACTTAGCAACCATGTGTCCAAAACCTAAGCATTTAAAGCTCTTTACCTCGCTCGTCTTTCATTTAGAGGTCTGTCCTTTCTAATATGTCCTTTGGGTCAGCCTATCCTTAACTTAACTCTTTTGGCCTAGTCAACTATCATCAGGTCAATCATGTTTTTCCTCGACTCAACATGAGCAAGTTGAGACGAAATAGGAGCTTGGGAAAAGTTAACCCAGGTCAGCTTAGAGCATTTCTCTTTAGCTTTTTAACCCTCTGCACTACTGTAATGGCCTCTTCCAATGTATGGAACCTTTATATATCCATAATGTTGCGAATCTTAGATTTAGTTTGAAAATAAACCTCAACATTGTGCGCGCCTTGAGTTCATCCACGTTTGCTTGGATCATCAGCATCTGAAATTATCTCACTTAGTCATCAACAGATTTGTTTCCTTGATGAAGCTCTTACAACTTGGCAAAGGTTTCCTATGGGTAAGTCTTAAGAACAAATATTCCCCTGAACAATCTCTTCATCTCTTCCTAAGTTTGTACAACTCCTTATCCATCTCTCGTTCTAGCTGCATTTAAATTCTTTCACCACATGGTAGCATATCTAGAGAACTTAAGTGCAATAAATTGAACCTTAACTGCATTTGTATACCCATAACAATTAAATACTTTATCAACTTTTTCTTCCTACTCTAAATACTCATCTACATCTCTACTTCCTCTAAAAAGTAGGATTTGGATCTTGACATTGTCAAGTCCTTAAGGATCTTGGTGTCTTCGCTCTTATGCTTAGTAATATTCAATATCTTCTTCTTTTTCCTCTTCATCATTCTCTAAATCCACTTCCTCAATATCATCCTTGATCTCTTCTAACTCTAACCTTCATCTTACAACTCCTCTAGCTTAATGGGGTTGGGCTAAGTGATTAGCTCCATTACCTTAGCCATATCATCTCTTAGGAACACTATTAGGTACGTAATGATGAGGTACACCTTGTAGTTGCTGGTTGTTGACTTGCATCACAATAACTAGACTCTCAACAAGATTAGTGAGTCTGTCAAGTTTACTATTGACTAACCTAAGGGTATTACTTCCATTTTGACCTCAACTAACATAAATACCACTACTCAAGTCACTAATAACACCTTAAACACTTGAATCCAACATAGTATAATACTTCTCCAATAGGTTGATAGCATAATACATAGCAAACACTTCTACTTACTACCCAAAATCTTACTAACACACTAACAACTCTAATACCCAACACTTACTTGAATATAATAGAAATGAACTTTCTATGTTTTTACAATGAAAAACAAAGTAACAACAGCAATGACACTTACCAAATCCATAAACCTTCACCATACGGCTCACAATTTCAAAACTTACTTCACTCGAACATACTACAACAGCTATGGAATGAACATAATAACTACTAATAGCAAACACAAACTAAAACTTCACTACAACTTCATAGATTCCCTCTTAGAACCATGCTCTTATACTAGTGAAACTGATGCATCTCTAGGGTTGTACACATAGAGGCCGCATCACAATGAAAAAAAACAAGAAAATAAAAGAGGGTTTAGCAAATCTGAATGGCTACCAACTAGATATGATACACCAGCAGATCCTACTTGGCCTAATCCTAGCACTCAATATGACATACGAATGTAGTATTAAGGACGCTTGTCACTAACTCTTGCTAAAGGAGTTAGATAAGAGCTGAAGGAGAAAGAAGACACGAATAAGTGCTCTTAAAGGGGAAACATCTATATTCAATGATCTAGAGTGATGATGTCTACGCATAAGTAAATGGAGGTTTATGTACTTACCTTACTAAGGTTACAATACATATATGAAAAGACAAAAAGGGTAATTTACAACGGGATACTTAAGACATGTTAAAAAAGGATGAAGAATATTCTATATGAAAAAGCAAATAATTCTTTTGGAATGTTATGCCACAAGACACGTATCAAGAGACAATTGGAAGTTTATAGTGTGATTAGCTAAGCTATAATGAATTTTGAGGCCACATGTCAATTACAGTATCTTGCTTGAACAAGGTCAGAAGAAAGTCAGTAATCAGAGTTATCCTGGTTTGGTTCAGGTCAAAGCTCGAGTATTGAAGAGTGCTTTAATCCTCTCTAAGTTAGGTATCTCAATAGCTTGGCTTAATCTATCATCTAAAGTTAGTTGGCTTAGATGCCATTTAGATCATGGTAAGAGCTCGGTAATAAGCATGGCTACTTAAAGGCTTGGAAACTATATTGGCACTTACGAGAGATTTGCACACAAGTCGGCAGTAGTGTCAAAGATAGAGATTAGAATAGGAGTCTTTGTCCTAAATGGGGCTGCAAGCTAGTAGTCTTCATGTAAGTCTTTACAGTCCTCTAGCTCGGCTGCACATGATTAGTCTGAGGAATTGATTCCCATCACGGGGAGTAGCCAAAAATTGACTCAATTTGTACACATCATAATAGATATCCAGCTGTATAGAAGTTAAGTATAATAAATGCCCTACTAAATGCCTATAGACAAAAGGATCCTGAATAACTACATCGGTAGCTATGGATAGGTTGAGACTTGATGACAAAGGACATTTTGTAGGCTTTAAAGTTGATAAACTCGTATTAACAAGTAAGTTAGTAATAAACTTGCATTTATGAAGCATTATACCAGAGGATGATTAAGATATTTTAATGCCTAGAAAGTACAAAGCATCACTCAAATCCTTGATTGTAAAGGCCTCATGAAGCTAAGATTTCAAAATAGAAAGAGCAGCAACATTGGTTCCTATAAGTAACATATCATCCACATAGAGTAGGACAACAAGAAAATCATCACCAATAAACCAAATAAATAAAGATTGATCATGAGATGATTAGATAAAACTATGGTAAATAAATTTTGAAATTTCAAGATTCCACTGTTGTAAGGCCTACTTAAGGCCATATAAGGACATTAATAACTTGTAAACTTAACCTAAAGCATACTTAGTATAACTAGGAGGAAGAGACATATATATTTCCTCATCAAGGAAACCATGAAGAAAGGCATTGTTAATGTCAACTTGGAATAAAGGCAAGCCTTTTAATAGCCACTAATGTAAGTAATATACGAACTGTACAAAAATTAGCAATTAGAGAATAGGTATTATGATAATCTTTACTAGCAATCAAGTATAACCTTTGGTTGCAAGGTGAGCCTTAAAATGTTCTATAAAACCATTAGCCCTGTATTTAATTTTGTACACCTATTTGCAACCTATGGGACATTTATCCTTAAGTAAAGATACTAGTTCCAAGGTGTTATTTTTCTTAAGAACTTCAAGCTCTTGAGTCATCGCAACAACCCAATGCTCATCTTGAGCAGCCTAAGAATAAGAACTAGGTTCTTTAGTAATAAGTACAATGGCAAGTGAGGAAGTGTAATCACTAAGATAAGTATTAAAACTATTAGTACATAATAAGGGGTAACGAACAAAAGATGGACATGATTTGAAAGAAGGCAAAATACCAGAATAAACGTTGTAGATAATATGAACATAGATAGAAAGCTAATGAGATGGATGGACTGATCGAGTTGATCTACGAAGAAGGATGTAGATGAAGTGTTTGGAACATCATGAGATACATCAAAAGGAGCATATGATTGTGAATTTGGTAGTGAATCAAAGAATGACACATGTGGCAGAGAAGGAGAAATCAAAGAAATAGGAAGGAAATTTGTATCTTATGAACTATAATCACCTTTGAAAGGGAAACAATCTTCATGAAAAACGACATCCTTGCTCACAAATGCTTTACAATAAGCTAAATCATAAACTATGTATCCTTTGTAACTATGAGCATAACTAAGAAAAACACAACAAAGGCCTCTAGGATCAAGCTTGTCCTTTTGAGGATGTGTATTTGCACAATAGCATAAGCATCTTATGGTTTTTAAGTGATCATAAGTGGGTGCACTTCTAGATAATTTCTAATAAGGTGTTAGCCACTATATTATGCTCATTAGCATTCGGTAGATTAGATATGTGGCAATAATTATGCAATCCCCCCAAAAGTATTTAGGTAGCCCAGCATGAATCCTTAAGACTCTTGTCGTATCAAGCAAATGGTAGTGTTTTCGTTCAACTTTACCTTTTTGTTGAGGTGTAAAGGGCATAGTTTTTTTATGTTTAATCCCATAGGTTGCAAATAGTTGAGAATAGCCTAATGACACAAATTCCATGCCATTATCTATGTGAATGTGTTTAGGAGTAATAGAGAAGTGGTTTTAGACATAATAGATAAAGTTTTGTATGTAGGTAATGTTTGTGTTTTGCATTTAAGTAAGTAGGTCCATGTTGCTTATGTGAACTCATCCAAAATGACAATGAAGTATGGTTCTCCAGTATGATAAGGGCCCCAAAGCTCCACATGTAACAATTTAAAAGAAAACTTGGATACAAAATCACTTCTAGGAAAAGGTAATCGATGACTCTTAGCTAAATAACAAGTATCACAAACAAAGTTCCTCATATCTTGATTTTTATAGCATAGAACATGTTCAAGTTTTGAAATTGAACTATGACCAAGTCTATTATGAAGTAAATGCAACTTAGAATTAATAACATAAGCTAATCCAAAATGAGTAGAAACTTGGGACCTATTACAATGAGTATGAGGGAAATAATGTAAAACATACAATCCATGATGAGTACCAACTGTAAGAAGAGGAAGCTTCATACTGGAGTCCTAAAAAGTATATGAGTGTTTGTCAATAATAAGAACAAGATGTTGATCAGAAAGAAGCTTTTGAATAGATAATAGGCTATGTTTGACATCAAGAACAAGGAGTACATCACGCGAGACAATATTTAGATGTAATGATCATAGGTTGATTAAGACATTGTTTATCAAATAGAAATTCTTCAAATGGGGTCATGTGGTCACTTGCCCCTATATCTACTAGCCAAAGCTCCTTATTCTTACTAATAATAGCTAAATGAGTAAAAGATTGGATATTACTTGCAAAGTGTGCTGAAGCTGCTCTACTAGTTTTACAAGCTTCTTTAATACTTAATGATGTGAATCGATCTAAGGACTAATAAGGCTAACCGCAAGGGTAGGTTCAAGCTTGCAGAAAGCTTGAAAAGGTGATGGAAATGCGCATAAACAATAAAGGAAGTAAAATAAGCAAACCCTCAAATAACTCCAAAGATATGACGTACTAAGGAACTTTTAAAGACTCATGGCTCAACTCGATATAATACACGAGCTAATCTAATGAGGGCACTCATCACCTAACCTTGCTTAAGAGTTAAGATAAGAGTAAAGTAAGTGAACAAGCAATGTCCATGAAAGGAAGTATATTCAATATTCTGAAGTATGATGATATATGTTGCGGTTATATTACAATGGGGTATTTATACCTGAAATATTAAGGTATCATACCTAAAATGGAAAAGACTAAAAGAGTAATAACTAAAAGAAGTAATGTATAAGGAATGATAAAGGGTATAATTGAAAATACAACAAAAATAGGTATCTTATAGGGAGGATTCTGTCATATGATTGCTTGGATAAGTAGCTCTCTATGGATGGGTGACTTTCTTGTAAAAGGGACAATATGTACGTTCAAGTTGATGATTGCTAAGCAGAGGTGATAGGTCAACCATGCCTAGTTAAGTAGATAATTCTTTTAAGGTGAATTCATTTTGGATACATTTAGTACAGCTTGGAGTCAAGTCGGCTACGTGGGTGGTTAGATGGGCCGAGCTAATGTTTAAGTATTGCTTGGGCCAGTAGCTTGAGACAATTAATGAGTATAAGAGGGTTTGACTTAAACAATGCATCAGGTCAACATATTGCAATAGCTTGGATTCCTCATTAATGGGACGTAAGGAAAGAATTCTCCTGGCCATGCTTTCTGGCCCTTGAGCTCAGGCTTAAGTCAAGGGTCTGATGGTCTTATTCTTATCATCTCCATTAAGTTGATTGGGACTTGAGATCAAATTTGGCTGGTCCTCATCCAAGTTTTCCTCGAGTCGGTAAGGGCTGAGGTCAGCAATATTAAACACGTTTGATACTTCGAAGTTTCTTGAAAGCTTTAGTTGGTATGCATTGTCATTGATCTTCTAAAGTATCCTAAATGGTCCTTCAACTTGGGCAAATAGCTTGTTCTTCCTTTTATTAGAAATCTTTCCTTACTTAAGTGTAGTCATACTTGGTCCCCATGTTGAAACCGTTTGGTCTTCCTTCCTTTGCCTTTCTCCTTTAGTTTTCTAACTGCTCTGTCAATTTGCTAAGCAACATAGATCTGTTGGATAGACCAAGCTCTGGCTCTTGCATTTGGATCTTCTTAGTCAATAGACAACATTGGGGTATGATTGAAGGGTAGTTCGGGGTTGAAACCATAGACGACCTCAAATGAAGCGTACCTAGTAATGGTATGTACTTTCCTATGGTATGCAAATTTGACTATAAGTAAGCAGACGTCTCAATCAATTAAGTTTTATCCCACTGCAACATAGAGTAGTAATCCTAAGGTACGATTGACTACTTCTGTCTGGCTGTTGGTTTGAAGATGGCAAAAGGTACTAAATAGTAGTCTAGTTCCCATCCAAAGTGAGAGGGTTCTCTAGAAATGGCTTAGAAATTTTTTATCTCCATCCAACACCATACTCCTTAGTACTTCGTACAAGCAAACTACTTCCTGCAAAAACAAAGAAGCAATAGTCAATACATCGTTAGTTTTGGTATAAAGCACGAAATGTGCCATTTTACTAAACTTGCCTATAGCAACCATTATAGAATCTTTGCCTCGGGCAATTTGGGATAATTTGATGACAAAATCCATACTTAAGTCCACCAATGGTTTAGACAGAATAGGTAGAGGCATTGCCCTCCCTTATTTTGCTTAGCTCTTTACTTTCTTACAGATAAGGTATCCTTCTATCACACAATGCACATCACATTTCATTTTGGGCTAGAACAACCTATCATTCAATAGCTTATACGTTCTCAATTCCCTAAAGTGTATAGAGAGTCCTCTATTGTGGGCTTCTTTCATCGGTAGCTCTCTAATTGAATAGGTCAGCATACACAACTTGCTACCTCAAAACAGATATCCATCCTTTACATAGTACTCATCCACCACTATTCCATCTCTACAATTCTTATATATAGGGGCAAAATGTGAATAATTCTGATACTGTTCTTTAATACTTGTGAACCCTAACAACCTAGTTTGCAACTCAGTGAGTAAAATATGTCTCCTTGACAAAGCATCACCAACTACATTACCTTTTCCTTGCTTATACCTAATAACAAAATTAAATCCTTCTAAGAACTCAATCCATTAGGCTTGGTGTTTGGAAAGCTTAAATTGTCTCTGTAAATATCTTAAGGACTCATTGTTTATGTACATGACAAATTCCTTTGGTAAAAGATAATGTTACCATATATGAAGAGCTCGAATCAAGGCCAAAAGCACTTTGTCATATGCATAATAGTTTAATTACACTCCTTTAAGCTTTTAACTATGATAGGTGATAGGTTGACCTTCTTGCATCAGCATGCTTCAATGTTGACACTTGATACATCGTATTCAAGCTCAAGCATTCTGTCAAAGTTTGGTAGAGCCGAGACTAGGGTAAAGGTCAATCTTACCTTTACTTCGATAAAACTCTTCTCCTCTTTCTCTCCCTACTTGAACTGTACATTCTTCTTTGTAAGCTCAGTCAAATGCATTACTATAGTACTGAGTCCTTAGATAAAGCGTTAGTAAAATGATGCCAATCTATGAAAACTTCTTACCTTAGCGGATGAAGTTGAGCTAAGCACTTAACAATGACTCGTACCTTCTCTTCATCTACTCTCAATCCTTCTCCACCAACTACATAACCTAAGAAGATCACTTCTTCCTGACAAAAGAAGCATTTCTTCTAGTTTTTGAACAATCTCTCTACTCAGAGGACATCAAAAACAACTTTAAGATGGTCAGTATGCATTGCCAAGTCGACTCTATAGACAAGGATGTTATCAAAGTAGACAACAACAAACTTCCTAATCAAATCCTTAAAAACATGATTCATTAATCTCATAAAAGTGCTGGGAGCATTTCATAGTCCAAAAGGCAAGACCATTCACTCGTACATGCCATGTTAAGTCTTAAAAGCAGTTTTCCATTCATCTCCTTGCCTCATTCAAATTTCATAGTATCCAAACTTCAACTTAGTCTTGCTAAATACCTCCGTAAAACTTAGTTCATCTAACATATTGTGTAGCCTCGGGATGGGGTATCTATACTTGATCATAATCTTGTTAACAGTTTTACTGTCCATACACATACACCAAGTTCCATCCTTCTTTAACACAAGCAACACAGTTACAACACAAAAGCTACGACTCTCCTTCACATGTCCCTTTTCCAATAGTTTGTTGACTTGTTTCTAAAGCTTTGTAGCTTGCTCTAGATTCATTCTATAAGCTGATTTATTTGGTAGGACAACACTGAGTATCAAGTCAATGCAATGCTCTATGCCTTTGAAAGGGGACAATCCCCTAGGTAACTATTATAGAAACAAGTCAGAATATTCATCTAGTAGTTCTCTGACTATTAGGGGTAGTTGTCTAATAATCACCTAACCAAAAGAAAAGTTGGCGCGTCGGCTTTAATAGTTTCTTAAAGTTTAGCTTTACTCAACACCAAAGCCTTCTTTGATCTTCAAGCAAGTTTAGCTTATAGCTTGCTCACTTGACTTAGCATCATAGGATTCAACGTAATCTTCCTGCCATCCTTCTCAAGCACATATATATTCCTATAACCATCATGAATAACCCTTCACTCAAAAAGCTAAGGTTAACCTAACAGCACATGAGATATACACATGAGTAACACGTCACAAAAAATTTAATCAGAATAGTTTCCAATTGAGATCGGTAGTAGCACTTGTTAAGTGACATGTAGTGTTCCTTCTCATTTAGCTAATGTAACTTATATAGCTTTGGATGTTGGTTGGTAACTTGAGTTTCTTAACTAGGTCAGCAAATGCCATATTGGTGTAGCTCTCACTATCTACTATAAGTACACACAACTGATCATTCACTTTGCAAGTGATGTAAAATAAGTTCTCTATCTGATCCTCCTTAGTAGTGGGTTCCAAGCACATGGTATGTTGGACAACCAAAGTTAACTTATCCAGATCCTCTGCAAACACATCTTCCTCAATTTGGTTAGCATTAACATTAACCCTTCCTTCCACTTCTTTCTCCTCCTCTAGTTCCTGATCCGTGCTATCTACTTCAATTTTCAGGATATCTCCCTTGATAATCATAGTCCTTTGGTTTGGACATTGAGTAGTCATGTGTCCAAATCCTTAGTATTTAAAGCACTTGATCTGGCTTATCTTTCTTTCGGATCTTTGCCCCTTCTCAAATGTTCACGTCAACACATTGCCATCAAGTTGATCCTTTTGTTTAGCCCTAAAATCTATCCTTCTAGTCAACTAGGTTGAGCTTGGTAACTTCCCTGAACAAGTCATCTTGACCAACTAGGTTGGCTCATCAGAGGTTAGGTCGGTATTCTACTTCTCCTCTATCACTCCATTCGTTAGTGTATTCATATAGCTTCATCCATCGTAATGAACTATTAAAGTTTCACAATATCTCGAATATCATTTCTTAATCTATAAGAAACCTAGATACTATTCAGGCTAATGGATCATCCATTTCACATCGGATCAGAAGCATTTGGAACTCCCCAGCATAATCATCAATAGTTTAGCTCCTTTGTCATAGCTCTTGAAGTCTAGCAAAAGTATCCTACAGATAGATATCTAATACAAATCCATTTCTGAGAATCCTTTTCATCTTTGGCTAAGTACTAACCTCTTTATATCCTTCTCATCTCCTCATAGTCTAAAAGTTCTTCCACCATAATACAACTTATCTAGAGAACTTTATAGTAGCAATCTTCGCCTTTTAATGATCTTCATATTGATAATAGTCAAAGATACGCTCACCTTTTCCTCCCAATCTAAGTAGTTATTTGCATCCCTAAAACCATTGAAGCTTAGGATTTAAAGCTTTACATACCGGGCAACTCGAGGTGCTCAAGCTCATTCTTCTTCCTCATTGTACTCTTCCTCTTCATCATGATCCATATCACCCATATCAATCCTTCTACACACTCGTCCTCTAACTCCTCTACCTTGAATTTGTTGAGCTAGGTTCTGTCCCTTAGCAAGTTAAGTAGCTTATGGGGTGTTTTACATGGCCTCAATAGTTCAATAGGCCATAGCATGAACAACTCTAGTTAAGTCAGCAATGAGGTTAGACACCTCATCAAGTCATTCGTCTGTACTCTTGAGGGTACCCTTAGGTTGTCATCCACAATTTACTACACCACTATTATCCTCTCCAATACCAAAGTTCACACTAGGATCTGTCATTCTTTTGACAAGGCTTAGTAAACTAACTCAGAATCTAGAAAAACAACAAAAAATGCCTTCTTAACTCAAACAAATCACATATACTTTCCTTCACACAAAAGTTCAAGCTAGTTATCAATACAGTGAAAGCCTTCGAAGAAGAACAAATCCAGTCGAAACTTTCTCTGTTTTTGGATACTCGATACAGGGTAAAACAAAGTGCATAACTATAGTGAACTACCACTCTTTCTACTTATTGAAAACACTCAAAGTTAACTTCCACTCACTACAACACACTATCACAACAATCACTACTAAGAAGAAAGTTTAAAGACAATTTACCTAAACAAAACCTTCACTTTAATACTAAGATGATGTGAACCGATCCAAAGACTGACAAGGCCAACCTAAGAGTAGGTCTAAGCTTGTTTACAAGCTTGAAAAGATGATGGAAATGCGTGTAAACAACAAAGTAAAACAAGCAAACCCTTGAACAGTGCCAAGGAACTTCTAAGGACTCACGGCTCAACTCAATATGATGTACGAGCTGATCCAATGAAGGCATTCACCATCTAGCCTTACTTAAGGGTTGGGATAAGAGTAAAATAAGCAAACAAGTGATGTCCATGAAAGGAAGTGTACTTAGTAGTCTGAAGTATGGTGATATATCTTGTGGCTACATTACAATGGGGTATTTGTACTCGAAATATTAGGGCATTTTACCCAAAATGGAAAAGACTAAAAAGATAATAATTAAAAAAAAATAATGTATAAGGAATGATAAAGGGTATAATTGAAAATAAAACAAAAAATGGGTATCTTGTATGGAAGATTCTATCATATGATTGCTCGAACATGTGGTGCTCAATGAATAAGTGATTTTCTAGCAAAAGAGACGAAATGTATGTTCAAGTTGGTGATTTCCAAGCCAAGGTATCGAGTAGAGGTGGTAGGTCAGCCATACCGAGCTGAGTAGATAATTCTTCCGAGGTGAATTCACTTCGAATGCATTTAGTAAGGCTTGAATTTAGGTTAGTTCAGTAAGTGGTCGAATGCACCGAGATGATATTAGAGTGTGGCTTGGGTTGGCAATTGGAGACAATTAATGAGTATGAGAGGGTTCAGCTTAGATAGGGCATCAGGTTGGTAGATTACAGCAACTCAATTCCTTAATGGTGGGATATAAGGAAAGAATTTGCCTGGCTATGCTTTCCATCCCTTGGGCTTAGGCTTAGGTTAAGAGTCTAGTGGTCTGATTCCTATTATCTCATCTCTTCATCATTTGCATGACCTCATGACAAAGTGTCTTTAGTACCTGTAGATCTAAAATAGAACTATTAGAAGCATTTTAAATATGATCAATGGTATTTCATGTGTTAAAGCAGTACTAGTGATTTGACAATTTGCTATTGAACCATACTTCATAATCCCTTTCCTTTTGTTTCTCTTGCATTTATACCATTCCAGATACCCAATTATTTCAAAACATGACTCTATCATACTACAGTGTCCATACTTTAGCCTCTCATTTCATTTGAACTGCTTCCTATCTTTACTACTTAAATTTTTAACAACCATGAAAGCATTAGACTAACTATGAGCTAAATAGACAGTTGTAAGTTGTCTTTGCTTCTTAACATAAGACACTAGATAAAATGCATGAGAAACACTTGATAATAGATCTGAAGACAAGATTTGATTCTTCACTGTCTCATATACATTAGAAAGCTAAAGCAAAAAGTGAATCAATTTTCCTTCAGATTCAAAATTAGCTAAGCAATCATTTATATCACAAGTACGATATTCTAGTCTACCACATGTACAACTTGGATAAGGCCTTAAAGCTTGTAATTCCTCCCACAACCTTTTAGGCCTATTATAGTAATTTATCACACTTAAATTACCTTGTTGGACATTGAAAATTTCATGTTGAAGCTAAAAAATCAATGGTCCATTAACTTTACCATATTGATCACAAACTTCTTTCTTCAATTTAACAAAAGATTGTGTAAAAATAAAGCTTTGTGCAAGTTCACTGCTCATTGAATTCAATAACCAACAATGAACTAAGTAATCAAATCTAATCCATCTTACAAAGTTATTCGTATTTGTCTCTAGTTTAGGAATTGTTCCATCTACAAAACCTAATTTCAACTTAGCTCCTAAGGCCATATAAACTGAACGACTTTAGGCCATGAAATTACTACTAGTAAAAATCATGTTTCCAATTGGCATTCCTGGATTTTCTAATCCAGAAACATGCAATGGATCTACAGTAGAAAGATCAATTTGTCTTACTTTGACATTCATCATGAAATCCAATAGTTTCGATGAATTCCTCTATTACAATGTGAAATCAATCAACAGGACTAGATATAGAGTAATGAGTGTAAATCGTACCGCTCTAATACCATGAGAACCTTTGCTAATCTTTGACTAAGCTTTGTGTTCAATCAACAATGGAGAAAATTCTAATACAACAGCAATGAAGAAAGTAAGATTTGAGAGAAAAATGAAAAGTCTATTAATTGGAAGTGATCCGATCCTATTTATACTAGACCAAAGTTATATAACTGCCTAACTAACTTCTACTAACTAAATGTACATGTAGAGTAAACTATCTAGCTCAACAATAATAAATAAAGTATACAAAACAATAATATCATATATCCTTCACAATAAATGATGTGAACCAAATGCATACGAATAGACAAACTCTTAAAAGAATTTAATAAATGTTGAACTTTGTTTTTTGATCTTTTCCTTAAAAATGTTTTAGAGAAAAATCATATCTTCTTTTATAACTTGATGATAGATTCATGACAGTTATATGGAGATTTTGAATAAAAGTATGTTTTGTGGATATTAGTTATATTTAATCCTTTGCATGTAATTTCTTTGTGAATAAAAATATGTAATATATCAAGCATACTCTTACTCTTGGGATGTCATAGACTTAAAACTTAATTGTAAAACATCCAAAGTTTAACCCCTTATGCTAATAGTTTTTTCCCCTAGGAAAGAAATCTCATGTTTAGATATGAAGGTTATGCTTAGATGGATCATAGGCCATTAGTTCTAGTATCTCTCCATTTATATATATTTTTTTCCTAACTACTATTATAACTACTAGGGAGAAGGGAATGGGACTTAATCCATTTTATTGGAAGATTAATATATACATGTCTTTTTACCTGCAAAACCTTTTAACTTTTATATAGTTAATATTCCAATTTTTCTTTTATGTGCACCAATTTTTCTAAATGGAGGATTTATTCCATATGTTCTATACGAATGGTGGAATTGTGGAGCAATTGTACATAGGCATAGTAATTCATGTTTGTAGGTCATTTATTCCATATGAAATTTAAATAGGCTCATATTTAACACATAATAAATTGACTTTAATAAATAGGCTATAGGTTCAAACTTGTTAAATGATACGATTGATAAACAAATTGCAAAAAGGGAACTTATTTATCAATTGTGTTAAATAGATTGCGTTTTGATCCATTTATTAACTTGTTAATTCTTTTGTTGATTTATATGCTATATCAAAACTACCGCCTCTATTTCAATTTTACATATAATGTTTGAAGTAATAAAATATTATATCGAATTAAATTTTTCCTTGTTAAATTTTGTATTTAAGGTTTTAAGTTATTAATATTTCATTTAATAAATGCAAATAATCAATTATCATGCCAACGTCATGTTAGCTAAAATGAATTCAAGTTCATAATACAGTCTACATAAAATTTACCGATCTACAAAAAGGAACTTTACTAAAGGAATAAATTAGTCAAGAGAGCCATTAAATGACTCAGCATGGCAAACATATATGCATAAATTAAGCCGATCATAAACCAGGCTTACTTAGGGACATATTAAACCATCTTCAAACTATACCTCATATTTCATGATAGTTCGAAATCTTGTACGATACATTAAATTGTTGGAGGAAAAATAAAAGAGCTAGAAAATCAAATTTTACTTGGACGGCTCATGTTTGTTTCATCAAGTGGATGCAATAGCCCCTTTTATCCTTTCAAGGAAAGAAATGATTAGTTGAACCTGTAAGTCAGCTTATCTTAGTGTCTTAGTGTTTGCTAGTGTTTTTTTTTTTTTTTCCCTCCTTTCAATCACATTACATATTGCAACTTAAGAGGAGGATTCATAGATAGAGCCCATGCAAGTACTCAAACTTTTTAAAATTTTCATTTTAGTACCTGATATTAGATACTTTTCAATTAAACCCTTAAATTCTTTAAATTGCTTACTACATCTGTTAGTTTGAAGAGTAACAAACGTTATAGTAAGTTGAAGTGGCATATCTCAATCCTACTTGGCACTAACATAATTTGTTTGCTTAGATAGACACAACCAACACGACTAGGGAAAAGATTTGTGCACCATAAATCTAAAGGGGAAATCACAAACCCTAATATCTAAAGTAAGCAGCCACTACCAGAGCTTGGTTCTATCGAGAAAGTGTAACCTTTGATCCTCATCTTTGACAATAGTAATGGTAAGGAGAAATTCCAGTGAAGTGTTGTCATCATTAGCATCAACTCCTCTTTGTCGCTCTGCAAATACTGTAGCTGATGTGTATTGTTTTTGCAAGTTAAGATGCGAGATGCAAAGAGCTCAAACGATGGAGAACTACAGAAGTAGGTTCTATGGTTATCCTTTATATCGTGAGAATAACAGTTGTGGTTTCTTTAGGTAGGTTGATGCCGTTGATGGTGGGGGTACAACAATGAGGAGGGAAGTGACTGTTAGATCCTTGGATAGTAGAGAGATGGATTATTAGACCATTCAATGAAATTTGGATGCTTTGCAAGTTGAGATTTCCTTGCTAAGGGAAGACCTTATTGCACGTACAACTGTGAGAAATGACAATGGGATTTGGAAATTTGTCAAGTGGATATTTATCCCTTGGCTCATATCCGTATTGATTCTAATATGGATTATTTAGGCTATAGAAAGAGGTATATAGATCTGAAATAGGTGTTCTAATATCTCATGTATTAAGGGTTCTATAATGTGTTGCTGTGTGGTGAAGTTTGTAGTAAGATGCGGTTGGGAATGTCATGTTAGAGAATTTGTATGCTTCTAGTTGGAAATGTAGTGAAGTTAGCAATCTTCAACTAAATGTCCATGTGTATTCTTTTTTCATATTGCCGTCAAACAAAACCTGCTAATGTAGATCTTTATTGATATTCATAGGAGTGGTTATACTAACTTCATAATTCTAATATACCTTAAAATTTGTATGCTCTTAGATATTATTTTTTATTAACAACTATTTGCTGCATCTTTTAAATAACTACTCCTTCAAAAGCCCACTTTGTTTTGAATATTAGACTACTAGAGATTGATATAAATTAGCAGATTTAACTTTCAAAGAGCTTCTCAGTATGTTAGCTCAAATAGATTCTCTTTTTAGTAAAAGGCGCTTCAATGTTGAAATTTCTATGGGACCATATTTCATAATTGAAAAGTTCATGTCAATACATAAGATACCTTTAGTTTGCAACATTAAGATTCATAAATACTTCAATCTACGAGTAAAGAAGTGAGCAGAATTAACATTGACAAGTAGGAAATGCTTTAATCACTCCATATAATTATGAAGTACAAACAACTAACCTTATCAAGAGTTTGGGTAGTGAGGACATAAAGTGGAGGTGCAACTAATTTAATCTTCACAGGACATTCATCATTTCCAGTAGCTTCAGCTTTACTCATTGCATCTTACAAAGCAAAGCAATTGAGACATACAAAAAATGGGATGTATCAGCAACTTAGATAAAAGGTTTACAAGTAGAATCACACGAATGGTAGAAAAGAGATAAAAAAAAAAATGCAATTCAAAATGGATGTGCACCTTAATATAGAGGACACCATCGAATTGGAAACATTTCATTTCAACATCAACACGGATTTTTAGTGGTTGAGGGGTCATCCTTCTCCTTACATTCTTCACCAATGCTTCTTTTACCTCCTCTATGACAGTAGGAACCACCTTAGTCACCTATGAAGAAGTTCAAGCACTACCTCAGTTTCAATTCTCACAAGCTACAGTATAAGAACACACAATGCTAGAACTCACCTCTTGACCATCAAGGCCTGTTTCCTTCACTTCCTAAGTGAGGAAGTTAAGAACATAATCAGGATTGGTAACATAATTTGGGAAAGATCAAATCCTATTAATCAATGATAATATGCTGCTTTCATCAATAAAAAGCCAACAAAAATGAGAACAGTTGGACTTAAAACCATTCATTTGGACTTACTCTATTGGTAAACAAAATCAGATTAATCATTAAAATGAGAATAAGTGAATTAACAAAGTTATCTAACTAATAACACAGACAATGAAAAGGAAATATCAGGAAACTACTGTTAGGACCAATTCTTAGGCAGCAAAATTTCTCATTAGAACAAGCAAGAAATCATAATAGTCTAGTATACTCGTAGCTCATATTTTGTCAACAGTTTTGAACAAACTTGGTTATGAATTTCTCCTAATCCGTTGCAACTAAGGAAGAACTATCATCAAACCTGGTTGTAAATGTTATATTTATTTATATATTTATTTTTTCTTTCCTTCTCTATCATCTCTCAATATCTCTATGTTACAGTTATGGAAGAACTGTTTCATGTCGTTGATGTAACAACATTGTTCATCGATCTACATTTCATGCCTAAAGTGATAGCATTAGGAAATGTGTAGTTAATGTGTTATCATCGATTTGATATCCAGCAGCAAGTATGTTCGTTGTCATTGCTTTGTTGGATTGCTTTTCCCCCTAGTCTTGTAAGATCAAAGGCATGCTCCATCTATTAAATCGAATGGTGATTCATATTGCCAAATAAAATGAGACATGGACAAATGAAAAACAAATGACAAAAGAGAAACAAAATACAGATCTATAACGGCAGACTGATAAAACATTCGCAAAAACATCAACCTATTTCCAAAACATGACTTAGCAGACTGGTGTAACATCTGAAGCTACTTAAGTTAGCAGCTAGTACAAGAAACAAAAAAGAAAAATCTTCTATCGTACCCAATTTCCAGAACATGTCCCAAAAAACTAGCAAACTAACCTAATATATAACAAGTGTAGCATTGTTAGCACTATTTGGATCGCCATACACTACAGGACTTATTGAAGTCTCTAAATAGAAACAAAATACAGTAGCATCTCTAATAGTTTATCTAAACAGTTAATCATCAATCCAAATCTAAATCTATAACACCATCTCCCGCATTGTACTTTGACTTTCCCCTTGATGACTATGTGTAGTTCTTCTTTGGTGATGTCATTAGTTGCATACTGTATTGCTCGAAGAGGCAAAGTACTTTATTTGTGATTGTCTTCTTTTTTGTTTTCAACTCGGAAACCATATTGCCAATTTCAGATTCTTAGGTAGGCACAAGTATACCTGCTGCACAATCATGCTCCTCTTGATGTTGCTCTTCGTAAACCCCATGCCCCATGTCAATCATGGTTGGTAGTAGAGTAAGATGGTGCTATCCGGTCTAGCTAATAGGTACAAATATTTGACGTCCTACCATTGATAGCTATCCCAATCCGTTTGTACTTGATACATTGGATCACCAAATGCACTTTGATTAAGAATAGCATCATGGCTTAGTGGTTGGTCTTGGAGAAAACCAATTTGAGCATCAATAAACATTTGTTAGCAAAATATCTACATTAAAATATAGGACCAATTTTTTGAAGCAAGACTGTGATACTTGTTCACAAAACAAATGTTGTACTCTATTAGCAAGATTGACATTACCAGTGCCTCCTTTGGTTGCTCTCTTGGGGTTAAGCTTAGGAGGCTTTTGTTGCTATAGCACATAAGAAAGATACTTATGCATATCTATGGAAAAAGTAGTAATGCAATTTTTGTAAAGAAAATCTAAGTATGCATATCATAAAAAAGAGTTAGAGGAAACTTGTTCTCTTGAGTTGTCCTGCTTAATTCCACCGGTCAATAAATTACATGTATTGCCATTATGACCTTGCTACTTACAGTTGCTATGGGTCATCCTCCACCCATATCTGGTCATTTTATTGCCTTTAACTTGCTCTACTGGATGCTTTCTCCTTACGTTAGGCAGCTCACCAAGTTTTTTCCTTGTTGGGAATGGCTCTGGCCCTTAAAGTTCGATTTTCCTCCAAAACTTCTCTCCTAAAATAGCTCTTATTAGATATGCATATGATCTAAAGAACTTCTCTTTGCTGTAATGTACATCAAGAATGTCCTTAAGCAATCCTCCTGTTAACACTATAGCTACTACAGCATGACAACATGGGATGCCTGATAAATCCTAAGATCGACAGGCACATGTACGTTTGCTAACATTAACATCATAAAGGCCAGAGTTGTGCTAAACCTCATATCCATCTCCTCCATTCCATCTTACCATGTACCACCTGGCTTCCTTCTTATTCTCCTCTAATTTATTCATAATTCTAAGTCCATCCATATAAGACCATTTACTTGATTTATCATGTTGCGTGTACATTCACTCCATCACCATCAATCTGATATCCTTAAGCATGCTAATGATGGAGTTAGACCTTGCATCCACCAACCGCCCATTAAATGCTTCACATAAGTTATTATTAACTATATCACACTTCACATCAGCGTTGAAGAAGGCCTTACACCAATGCTTTGCTTCAGTTTTCATTAAGGTAGTCTACCTATCCTTGTTAGCATTAAGTAAGCGTCAAGATGCGGCCTCAAAATTTGCATTGTTTGTGCTCTTTGCGATCGTCTAAAAAAGTTTTTTGAAAATTGGTCCCTTATACTTGCTACCCCAGTTTGCATAAATGTGCCTCACACACATCTTATGTTTAGCCATGGGCAATAGAGTGTTTATAGTATTAAGTATGCCCTGCACATAAGTTACAATCTATTACATGTCAAGGTAAAGACAGAGAGTTAGCTATATACGATGAAGTTACCGTATCATGCCCTGTAATTATAATTAATTATATATGACAAAGTAAAGACATAAAGCTACATTAACGCATTTTCTAAATCAAAGTAAATCAAATTCCATTTGAAGCATACCTTTTTCTTGTCACTAATGATACTTCAACCTTTACTACCGTCATCTTTGTCCATTTCTAAGTCTTCCATCAGTTTCTGCATAAACCAATTCCATGTGTCTTTGTTTTCTATCCTAACAATGGCCCAAGCTATTGGAAACATTTGATTGTTTACATCTCAACCTATTGTAGGCAACACCTCGCCCTTGCATACCCCCTTTAAGAAACAACCATCAACACCGATTATTTACCTACAACCATCTAGAAACCCCCTCTTACAAGTGTAAAAGAAAACATAGAACTAATCAAACGTTACCCTATTTGCATCGAAGTCCCGGATAACATTTAAGAAAATAATGGAATTCGGATTCTTTCTCCGAAGCTCTTGTGCATAGTCCCACAAAAGTGCATACTCTCTTACTTCTAAGCCCATTAGGTCCTACATGACCCTCAACTTAGCTCGGCTACATTAGGATGTGGTAACACGAATACCCATATTCTCCTGAACTAACTCCTTTAAAGCATTTAACTTAATGCCCAGTGCAACCTTTATAGTGGACCTAAATGATTCCACTATTGTCTTACTCTTATCTTGCTTATTTTTCAAGGAGATACGACAAATATGTTCCGATCAATAAGTTTTCAAGTGAAATGCAATTGTATTCTTTTCATATGAGCCATACATCACCTAAGGGCAGTTTTCTTTAGCACATACTATACGTACTTAGGTTTTGTTGTTTTTAACATAGTTCACCTCTCTTTGCTGTATTATGGCATCTTTCTCAATTGCCTCCTTAAATTCTTTTGGACTAAAAAATATCATAGACATACAAAACACCAGTTCATTTGCCTTACTGTCATACACTAGAAAATTTTTTTTTTACCTAACAATTTCCTCTTCATCGCTTTCCTCCCCTTGCTGTATTTCAAAATCATCAATATCCCTAGCTTCACTACAATTGGTATCATAATTGCCACCATTGCCATCTCCTTCAGATGGGTAGTAATCAGAGTCATCAACACCCATGACAATAGATCTACATATACTCTCTCGATCAATTACCCTAATCCTAACATGGGATTTATCCCTAACTATCCTTATAGCTCTCCAAGCTTCCATGAGTTCCTCATCAGACTCCTCCTCACTACTAAGACCCCTAATATAAGCATCCTTATCCTCTTCACTAGATTTATCTTCCTCTACTACACTACCTTTTTGCTCTAAAGACTCCCTAAAACTACCTACCCTTGTAGAGTGTTGTACATATATTTCAATTTTATCACAAATGTCAAATTGGCTAACTAGACTTATAACATCAAAGTCATTAGAAATTACTTTAAGTTCATTTAACAATGTGGTCCTAGGAATCCTATATCTAATAACTTCTATATTATAACACCCAATACTTGACATTAAATTTAAAATATATTGTTGTGATAACTCACTCGACTGAATGACAAGGTTAATGCTACTTCCCCCCCCCCCCCCCCCTCCCCTTGTAGTACACATCATCCTTCCCCTTCTTAAACACTCAATTAAAGAACACAATAAGCAACCTTTCCATCATTTGCATACTTGAAACATGGTTAATAGATCATATTTACGGTTAATACTAGTTGTATTCTTTAACTAAACACATATTTACTATTTACATGCTAAGGCACGTTTACTATAAGTCATCGTTTTCAAAATGAAGGCATTCAAATGAAGTCGTAAAAACCCCCCCTAATTTCGTTAAGCATCTACCATCTAGGATACACAATCCGAAGGTCAAATTTCAAAACCCCCATCTAATGAACAACAAACCACCAACAATATTGAATCTTTAGGAAAAAAAAAATAATAAAACCACCCACTTCTTAGACACCAATTTATGAATAATACAATCGCAGGTACTGCCTACACAATTGACAAAAATAAAGAAAATTAACCCGAAACTAACCTTGCTGAAAGTACGTATCTTTGGGTCTATCACTATTGTCTCCTTTTATAGATAAAAAACAATTCCTTTGAGAATGCATGGATTTACGAAATGATTACATATCAAGGAGTTTGGTCAAAGTGAAATGGGTGATTGACTGCTGCTAGGTATGTTAAATGGCCATTAATGGAGAGAAGAAGAGTTTAGTGGGAGCATTAAATTAAGGCCTTTAATGAGTTCACACACCAATTTCCTTTCCGTTAAATATACGAAAGTTTTCCACTGTTTTCTTTTTTCAATTCCATGTCACTACTGCTTCCCATTTTTTTATTGTTATATAGATGTCTTAGTCAGTACAAATTAACATCCGTTACAACACTTTGCAACAAAGATCTCAAATTTGGCATTTTATAAAGTTGAAGAATTGAAATCAAATAAAATTAATTTCAAGTACTAAAATGAAATTTTTAAAAAGTTTGAGTACTTGCGTGAACTTTAGCCTGAAGGATTCAAATCGGATTCATCTCATAAGAGATCGATGTTCATATGACTCGACTATAACGACATTAATAGTTTATCATTGTTGATTCATAATTTAGTTTCATTGTTAGAACATATAATTAATTTAATATAATTTCCAATTTTGTTTTATTTTTGAAATGACATCATGTCTATTGTTGGTTAAGGGTCTAAAGGTTAGAGATATTCTACAAAATAAACATACATAAGCTTTGGAGACCGCCAAAGGTGAAACTGATATGACCACTCCAATATTTAAGTCAGCACGGTTTTTAAGATATTAAGAGAGAAAGAAAGAATATAAGAAAGAAGGGTTTTTCAGATTTATTTACCTTCTTTTCCAAGAAGATGCACCATGTTTTCAAGATACATGTATCCATATCAACAAGATAAATTTCTAATATTATGGGAAATATCTTGAGCCAAGCAGGCCGTAGTTATGTACATTTCCAATTTAGCTTAGAGGTTCTCATTCTACCTTCTTTTGATTTTATGGGCCAGGCATATGCATTGTATGCTATATGACCCAAGGTCTAAGATGCCATAGCAAGTAGAGTACTAAGCTACCACTTTATAGTGAGATTATTCAAGTTCTTAGGAACTAAGTACATAGCATTAGTGGCCTCGGTGATGATGTCAAGCTAGCTTAAAGAACTCAAGTAAGGCCTTTTATAGATAGTTTAGGATGCTAAGTTCGACCATACATTAAAGAGGTCGGCCTGAACTTGAAGGCATATGTTTGAAATAGCCTATGAACACTTATCCCCTTAGTATCATTGGTGATAGGTCAACAAGACCCTAAGCCTTTAGTAGGATTTTTTGGGTCTTAAGGCAAGCTCGTAGGGTTTATGGGCAAGGTGTTCTAGCATATTGCCAAACTTTTTCCTCTCGTGTTGGCAAGCATAAGGCTTTTGAGTGAGGAGTAACCAAGTGGATAAGAGTTTAAACTATAGTGGATTTTGGTCGAGAAAGTAGTAAGTCGAGCTAGTACACCAAGGAGTATATCAAGTAGCAGACATTTGAGCTACTTTAGGTTTTTACCACCTAAAACCAAGCCACTCGAGCTTAAATCTAAATAATTCCACTAATAACTCATTGATCCCTAAGCATAGTAGCTTACTCAAAGAAGTTAGAGTTCAATTTTACCTTTTGGATGCATTAAACTAGAGACATTTAATGTAGGCAACAATGCCCTTTGTCTATTTGGAGGTCTTAAGATGTGATAACTCTACTAGAAGTGATCTCATCGGTTTATCTCTTTTACAATGCACATGGCAAGATTTGACTAACTAAAGTCTTGTAGTTTCACATTTCCATAACCGATGCTTCAATTATTGTACTTTACCTATAAATAGGATAAACTCACGTTATTGCTTCACTTTTCTCTTTTCAAAATCTAAACCTTCGTTGGTTCTTTCTTCAAATCTAACACTTCCTTCTTCTAAAATCTCAATATATTTAAAAGTTTCCATTGCTTTCTCAAATATGGTAGGTGTAGCATCATCCTCCTCTAAATCATCTTCCTTTTCTTCAAATTCTTCGTAATCATCTTTTTCCTCATCAAATACCCCTATTGATACTCAACTTCTCAAATGGTTGCTCTTCTCTAACGATAATGATCGCAAGTCTACTACCTAACTCAGTAATGTCTTTTAGATAATTTACTAGGGAATTAACCAATTGTTGTTCGACATGGATACTTATCTAAACAACAGCAAAGAGAACAAACTAATAATGCCTTTATGGAGAGATCCAATGGTTAGGCCATCACCCTAAGGATTCAAGTGTATGCTATCAAATGAGAATGTTTAGGCAAATTTACGAAGTTGCAAGCATGCTTAAATAGTTATATGCTCACTCTTACCTTCAACTCTTCATATATTTGTTCGAATGCTATAAGAATGCCATGGTATAAGAAAAAAATCATTTTGGAATTTGGTAAAAAGAATCATCAACCCAAATTCAAAATCCTTGTTGTGAAAAAATATTTAAGTGGATATTATTAAGGCCCCTTATTCATTATTTAAGGGCATTTCTACATACTAAATAAAAGCCAATGAGAAATCTAAGAGGTAATATAACCCCATTAATCCTCCTCATTAAAGGCTATTCACCGAACTCACGTCCTCAATGCATAGATGGATGGATAAATTCTTGGCACTAAGGTCAGAGTTTAAGTTCAACTTTTGGGTGGGGTAAGTTAATCCCATTAAGACACTAGACTAGCAAGAGTTGTAACCAAATGATTTTAAGGCATCAAAATAAATTAAAGACCATGTAAAGAAGGAAGGTTTATATGATGAAGGTTAAGTAACCAAAGTTTTAGAGGAGTATGATGAAGGGGGTGGTATATGCCCTACTTGTTGTCATCTTAAGGTATATAGGCTATTGGGGGGTGACCTATGTGCCATTATTTCGAAGGAGATTCCCTAAATGCTTATGGTTAGCATAGTGTCTCAATAAGAAATACTAAATCATGCTTTAATTCTCATTTAGTGTATCATTTGCAAGGCTAAAGGAATTTGATACTACCTAACATAAGATGTCAAGCTGGGCTAAGGTTGCTAAGGGAAAGAAGAAGGTTACCTAAGCCACAACTTTATCCCCATTAAAGAAAAGGAAGCCATCGTAGCTGCAAAGGCAAAGGATTAGTTGGGATACGCTGTTAAAGTTATTCCCATAGGCATGATAAGTGCTACCCAACCATTGATTACCATCTTAGTTAAAAATGCAGAACCTCTAAAGACAAACTAGGTATCTCAAATGCTCATGCATAATAGTGGATTCAACTTAGTGTTCTTGATCTTTCTTGGATCGTTTTTGAGAAATTAGCTGTTTAATCTTCAATTAAGTGATTTTGGCAAAGTTTTTACATTTCTCTAGAATTATTTAATGTTCTGAATCTATCAAATGAGAAGAGAAGCCTCTTATTTATAAAGTTTAGAGGTTAATAGTATTCGTCAGATGGCTCCAACCTGGATGGTTAAGATTGAGCTTTGTCATTGAATTCTTATCATCTCCTTTAACCTTCATGGGATTGGATATATCTATAGGCTTATATTAATTAAACAAAGCCCATTATCACTATAAGTAAGCCCATAACAATTTTAAACCTCCTTAAGGCCCATCAAAATCAAACAAAGCTCAAATGAATTTAGCAAGGCCATTTTCGAGTTTACTTTTTGTGCATAAGATAACTAAACAAGGTCGAGAGTAGAAAACTCAGTCCGATAATCCCTATTATAAGCTTACCAATCCATAACTCCTTAAGACATATCTTATTGGCTTGATTTCCTAAACTCTGTCGTTAGTTTAAGAAATTGGTAGATGGCATTAACTTGGGGTAGAATGCTTAATTACCGAAATGATCCTTTACAATAATATTCCTGTCAAACCTTAAAAGAGGCTAATATGATTACCTAAAGTTTTAATATCATTTGTACACCCATTATACAAAAATTGTAAGACCCTAATTAGTTAACCACTATAGCTTCTAGTTTTTAATCTATTAATTTACCATAAAATATAAATAACTATGGATATTCAATATTCTATAGTCTATCAGAAACTCAAAAAATCGGTATCCCTTATCAAACAATAAGATTGGATAATAAGACTCTAAAACTTATACAACTTACCGAAGTTATACAATCTAAGTAAAAGAATGATAATTACATTCAAGTTTCCAAACTAGCTATATATTCTCTTTTCAAATTCTATCTTTCTAAAACATATCTTAGCCCTGAATGGGTGGAGTCATAACAATCTTACTATATAAATTAATCTAAGATAGAAACTGATTTCACAATCACTATCATAGATATAGCCTACACAAAGCGAACATGACTTAACCAACCTAAAGCGTCTAACAGGGTACCGGTTACAATTACAACTTGTGGTATTTTCTTCAAAATATTTACAAAAGATTTTGCAATACATACTTTTAGTACTTAATTTATTTTTACACTATAGTATTTACATCAAAAGAAAACATTTTCTAAGGAGAATTTTCTAATTCACAGGTTTTGGCACAAATATGTACAAACTTCAGTAGAAAACTATGGTCACCTAGGGAAACAAGTTAGTTTTCTCAAAAGACCAAAACTTCAAAAAAGCAATCTAATTTTAGTAGCCTTTATATATCTTCTCACATCCCAATCTCTTGTGTACTAACCTATGATTAGGTATAACGATGTCTCTTTACTTCTAGTCAATACTTACAATATAATCTATAAGGATGTAAGCATAACTAGCTCAATAAGTAAAACAAAGACAAAAGAGTACCATACAAACTCAAACAAGGTGTATGATGTTATCTAATCCATTGTGAGGTTAGAGGAATTGCCTTTGCTTTAACTCAAATAGAAGAGTTTTACGTGACTCAAATTAAACCAAATCTAAGCTTATGCTATGGAGAACATCCTTCTCCTTATACTACCTTCAAACCATAACACCCAACCTTGCCAATACCCTTTATCCTGCCACTTAGTTCAACTAAAGGTGGGGAAAAGACCATTTTAGCTATCCTCCTCAAAGGGGTCAATATTTTGTATGATACACCTAATTGTTTCCCTAATGGTTTGTTATGCATGTTTAGTTAGGTTAATGGTAGAATTTGATTAAGTTCACTTACGAGTAGTCGAGCATTTTCAAGCAAATCAATTAATATGAAATCATGCAAAGTAGCACGCTAAGGAGTTCAACTCCATCACAAGACAGATTATCGGTCACACATGTAACATGCACATGGACAATTAAATTACAACTATAAACAAAAGCACTCTTAAACTTTTAGATCCTTTGATATAGTATCTCAACAACTGATAAAGCTATGGTCCCAACTTACTTGGATGAAATGTCAAGTGATCCCTAAGCATCGTATATGTGGTCTTCGCTAATGATCCTTAAAAATTAATACACAACTTTAGTTTTTAATCACCATATAAAGTAAGGATTCATTTCCAATACTAAACATGTTTACATTTTGAATTAAGTAAGTTCTTTGATTATTTATTAAGTTTTAGTTAAGTGAGATAGATTCTAACCTAGTTTTTCACTAAGGTACTAACTTATTGTCCTAAATTAGGTTTTTATTTAAGAAGTTTCTAACTTACATTCCAACTCCGAAATAGGTGTACAATCAAATATAAACCATTTTTTCACCTAAATCCAATTTTAGTGTATTCAAATTATTCACTATCAAGTTATGTTCTAACCTACTTTCTGCACAATTTCTGACCTTATTAATACATCCATATCTTACTAATTCACGTATACTCCAACTTACCTTGAGTTCCAAAACATCAATAACCTCCATAAACATCAAGTATTAACTAAATACCACAATTATTTATACACTTTCCCGTTACACCATCCATTTAGTTTCAAATCCATTAAAATTTCTAAAATTAACCCCCTAAACCACTATATACCTACTTAAACTTGAAAATCACCATCATATAACTTAAAGTAATCTACTTTCAGCTACTGCATGTGAATAAATATTGCTTGTAACATGATTTTGTAAAGAGTTCATCAAATCTCTTTAATAAAAGAACATCACAAATGCACCGTTCTTGCAAGAATGGAATTTTTCCAAAAATTCAGTGACTTAGTTTTAAAAATCTAACCATATAGCATCAAAATATAACATTTGTGGAGTATAAACAAAAAATTTCAAGTCGAAATTATGTTAATTAGTTTCTCAAAAATGCGATCGAAAAATAAATGCACATGATATTTTTCTTAAGGACTATATACTAGCACTCAAAATTTTAAAAATCTAGTTTAAAATTTGAATTCTTCATATGAAAATACTTAGGAAAGCCAAGTTTAAAAATTTATGGAGGTTATTTGTTATTTTTCCCAAAATTTAGTTAAAAATAAGGCTAGGCAACAACTCACTCAAAATCAAGGATCCGACCACCATGGAGGGAAGAGAGTGTATTGGCTAAATCCACTACTGACCACTCCTTCAGGTAATGCCTTAGTTGCACTTCTAGTTGAGAGTTTTCTTGTAAAACTCCTTAACCTCCTATTTTTACACTATTATCTTACTATTTTTTCCTTTCTACTTCCTCTCTCTCATTAACTCATCTATATTTTTTCTAGGGTTCTAAATCCAAGATTTGCAAAAGGAGAAGTCTTTGCATTTTTATAGTAAGGTTAGTGGATGATTTAGTTTTTTGTTCATGCTAACAAGTGTAAATCCCTTAATTTAGGTGTCCAAAAGTTGTTTTTCTTCCTTCTAAATTTTACTTCAGTAAGTCACTTGTATTGCTACATATAGAGGGAAGGTTTCTTGATGTTTAGAACATTTTTTATTAATTTTTTTTATATATTTTCTTCATTTATTTAGTAATATTTACCAAATGTTTATATTAGTCTTTTGCATATTATTTTATGTACATTATTAATTTTATTACTCCTGTAATTTATCTTTAAGAGTTCATTAATTTACAATACATAATTTGTATGTTATCAATATGTATATAATAATAGAGTAAATTTCACTAATTTAACTATATTTTTAATATTTTATTATATTTTTTAATTCCAAGCTTATAGGAACTCCTTGACTAACATTATTAGGTCTCTCGTAAGTTTTTAGTCTAATTGATTTACCTTTCCAAATGCCCTAAATCAATCGCACGTAACCTAGTTGTGCAAGTATGAGGCTTACATCTAATCCAGTCCCAACTATTAATTAACCTACAAGAGAAAAAATATTGAGAAGTAAGCTATACAATCTTAGTGAGATATCCCTCATACTATTCTAATAAATAAGTTGTCAAACAATTAATCAAATAATCATATGAATATATGAACAAATAATATATTAAACAATACGTTAAATAATATATACAATTAACCAGGTGCTATATATAAGTTCAGATTCAATACCCTCTAAAGTAAGAGTTAGAGATTTATCTATACCAATCACAACCAAGTTCTAATACTTGAGTTTTTAACTACATATTGAAATTTTGTATTTCACGAAAAAGATTTTCATTTTCGAAAATCTGGTAGCAAAAAAATTCTATGTCTAGTGGTGATGATATGAATGTTCAGGAGGAGTATACGACACCGATATCATGTGTAACCAAGGGGGTAGGTCCAAACCCCAAGATGGCTTAAAGAACAAATGACAATAGACGTTTAAGCAGCGGTTCTTTTGCACCTACGTAAGATATGGCACACCAACGCTTCATACGAGCTTGAAATATACTTGATATAATGCATAAGTGTAGCTAGAGATCATTCGCTACTAGTTTACACTCAAATGGCTTAGATAGGAATAAGGAGAGTAAATAGAAGAACACTTAGCACAAAAAAGTTTTGTATTCAATCTTTTGGATGATGTAGTTGATACAATATACAAGTATTTATATGGCCCAAATCGAACAAGTCTTAGGTTACTACAAATTACTAAAAAGATTCTTATTAGAAAATGAAAATTGCATATCACACAAGGGCAATTCAATAATCAAAACAAAAAGGAATATCCTTCACAAAAGACAACACAGATGTCATGGAGAGGATGCATATCGACCTCTCAATTATGTGGTCTAAACAGTTAGTGAGTGCTAAATAGAGCTAACTAGCTTAGCCGCAGGTGAGGCTTAGATATCACTTGTTCAGAAAGTAGGAACATAGTAGCTCGAGCTCCACAGGTTGGCTTAACAATGGGTCAACTTAAGCTTAGACACCTATTGGTACAAGCAGGTCCAATGCTCAACTCTAATTGGACTTGGCAGCATTAGTGGGTTCTTCTCTTTCTACTGATGAAAGAGTGAATGGATTGAGGGAGCTTAAAAGATAAACCAAGTCAGCTTAGAGTGTCGATCCCTATTTTGGTTTTCTTTAATTTAACCTATGCTAAATTCAACCCGCTTAGTATAGATTACTCAATATTAAATTAAGAAAAAACACTTTTCTTTAAAAAATGTCTGAAAATATTTTGGAAAAAGTAAATTGGAGTCACTAACTAGTGAAAACTAGTAAAAATGTAAGATTAGGTTTTTAGGTGGAAAAACCCTAATCAAGCAACTAATCTACGAATTTTCTAAAAAATTGATTTTCAAAAAACCTTTTAGTAGAAAATCAAGCTTAAAGGCTAACCTATTAAGGCAAAAGTCACCATATACAAATTCAAAAAAACTAATTAATCGATCTTTGTTTTTATAATTTTTCTAAAAATTAAAAAAAAATGTAAACGATGCATGGAAAATGAAACTTCTATTATTTTTATTACGATTTTTTTTAAAAAAATAAAAGTCTTTTTATTTTTTATGGTTGTCCTGAAAGTGTTTGCTTACCTATTAATAAGGATAAAACTAACATAGTTTTGATTTTTTAGAAAATTTTAGTGGGTTGGTTCCTTTTATTTAAAAAATAAACCAGGTTTACATTTCTATCTATTTAATTTTTATTAAGAAAATAAATTGAAAAACCTAACTTTTATATTCCTAAATTAAAAAAAAAACTAATTTTGAGAAAACACTAAGTAAGATTTCTTTTTTTAAAAAAAATTAACTAGACAAAACATTTTTTTTTCTAGAAAAATCCCTAAAATGTCAAATTTATTAAAAGAATGTAATCATATTCAATCTTCTAAGATATGTAATCTAAATATGAATCATGAGAAAAAGATGCGATGGTATCTAAAAGATACAATTTTTCTAAAAGATGCAATTTTACCTAAAAAAAATGTGATTTTTCTAAAAATATGCAATTTTATCTAGAATATGGGATGATGTGCAGTCTTATTGGAAAATATGTAGTTTTATAGAAAATATACAATTATCATGGAAAACATCAACTATTATGGAAAATGTGCAATTACTATGGAAAACACAAAATTACTATAGAGATGTAATTGCTATGAAGAATATGTGATTATTATAGAAAATATACAAAGCATGCAATTATTATAGATAAAATGCTATAGATATCATGCAATACCTATAGAAACTATAGAAAATATGCAATTACTATAGATATCATGCAATTTGTACGATAAGTGTGCAATTATTATTCTAAACTTGCAATTGACATAATAAACATGCAATAAAGATTACAAAGATGAAATTTATCCTAAAAGTACTAAGAATTCGATTCTAATGTTATACATGTAAGAGTAAGACTAAGTAGTAATAAAGAATAATTATTTGCACGGGAACCTACAAAAAAAATCATGTTAGTATCCATTCTATGCATATAAACCAATCATGCAATAATTTTTAAAGTAACATGCATAAAAAAAAGTCACAAAATAACAACAATAATAAGAACCGATAATAATGAAATAACTAAAATAAGGACCTACACAAAAAAATGAAATAAAGTTAATACAGGCAACAATTAAAACTACTAAAACAAATTAAATAAAACAAACAAAAAGTAAATAAAAAAAATATAAGAACTAAAACCCACCTATTGCTACAGTACAAGTTGGATTAGAAACTTGAGTTTTATATTAGAATACAAGTCCTTTTCTAAAAAATATTACGGAAAAGGGCTTCTTTTGAAAAATATTACCGATATGGTATAGTGAAGGCACATGTGTATATTAAGTAATGTATTTCCAACCATAAACTGCAAACTGAATGAAAAGTTTGATACAAAAATCAATTGCATAAAATCACAGTTGGTGGAACATCTCAACAAAGATAACAAGTGGGAAAGAAATCAGCGTATGGAATGATCATACGAGTTGGTTAAATGAAAAAATACTTAGAAATTGTAATGGCCAGGTAAATAAACAATGCATTGAACTACAAACTCTAATAAAAAGTAAATTGTATTTCGAATAATCACTATATATACAAATCGTCAATACAATGGCCAAAAAAGGGGAAAAGATAAAAATAAACAAAACATATCTATTGTCACCTATGCCATGTCAAAGTTCGTATGTTACAAGAAAGAAGTAAACGCCTCCATCTATCCTCATCTGCAATACCCAGCATTGTAGGATAGTCAGGTGCATATCGTGCACTCTTGAGCGAGTCTACCTGAAATAAGTACAAAAATAGTTGTCGGTATATATAATAGAAAGTATGTACGGTGCAAAAAGTCAATGGACAATTTTAGATGTACTTATTAGCTAACCAACGACAATTCCCTAGTGTGTAATGTAACGCCGAGTGATCTGTCTGTACCACAACCGATAACTCTCGTTAATCCCTTGGGGACCTTGGATGTATACTAAGAATCCATGTCTCTGTCCCTAAGCCTAGATTTACGCAAAGTGCATGTTGATCCAATCAACATCTATCCTACCTCGAGGTCCAACTGGTGAAGCTACTCAAAGGTGTCAACGTCTTATGGTATATACTAATATCTACTAAACTACCGAACAATATGGTCCAGAAAGCACTACTCAATGATGTGAAAACATATGAGTGGTACTTGGATAATCCAAATGTATTGGCCAGCAATGCAAAAGTGAGGCAACAATTGCAGCAACTCCTTTATATAAAACTCCCAAACAATCTAACAGGTACAAAAAAGAAGAAACAATTACCGAAACAATGAGGGTTAGCACTTACTTCCAATAGAAGGACAGCAAAGAAGATAACTTATTATATAATACTTTGCATGTCAAATGTTGTACAGTACGCATCTACTACATGCATTGGATGTTGAATAGTATCCCACACTACCCTCTATCTAGCTGCCAATGGCCTATCCCCATCGATAACAAACCCATATCAATTGGGGGGGGGGGGGGGGGGAGGGTAACATATGGGAATCTATACCAAGTCCAAACCTTAAGTTGAATGAAGGCCCCTCCAAGCTCATGAGCATTAGATGACAAATAGAATACAATTGTTAGTACAACCATGCCAAGCAAGCATTACCCCAACTAAACTGCCCAGTTATAGAGAAGTCCTCTAGTAATGGCAGAAACATTAGGTAAATAAGACTAGAAGATTTATTTGTAAATATGAATGCCCCCATTAGGTTGAGAATGTATGCATGCGCGTACCATTAAACCATCTTGCCGTCTGCCCTATAATAAAGTACTTAGGAGTGCTCCTGTAGCCATGTTAAAGATAAACGAGCACCCCTCATTCGAGCAAGCCTTACGCCTAGTAGTCTCTCCTTACATTAGCTCAACTCTCCTCATCATTAGTCCCTGCCCAACCTACTACCGTGAAACCTTCAACTAGAAGTCTGGGCTGGACCTCAACATCCTACAGTATGATAGTCACCTCTCCAGTGGATAGGTGGAACGTGTGTGTCTCAAGTCTCTATCTCTCAACTAGAGCCATAATCAAATGTCAGTCTAACATAATAAATGGAAACTATGTAACTTCCTAGAACTTAACCTCCCATACATAAGGCTCGACCTTCAAATGTATAGGAATATCCCCCTCATCCTTACGTAATGACATCTCGCTGTACTGCACTCATAGTGCATAGGCAGCCTCGTACATAAACATTCAATGAAGTTAGCAAGTAACACATCTTTAATGAAAAATATGATTGTAAATGATAATGACGTTACTCACCTTGCCCTCCCAAACGGCCTATGAACGGTGATTAGCCTGCTTCATAAATACACGTGGATCAATAGGTCCTAATTCCATCTATCGTGCAAACACATACAAACATGTTTAGTAAACAAACAAAAAAAAAGTGCATCTCATTATACTTACGCATGCATTATAATATAATGCCTAGATAGAAAAGGAATATATACTAGCCCTATTGATCTCCAAACATCTCCTCCTATTATGTCCTTCTCGCCCACATGCGCTACACCTAGTTTTATCTAACCACTCTTGAAGGTCCATCTCCATGTGATATCTTTTATGCCTAAGTTTACCTTTCTTTTGTAGTAAGTCAATGTTTGGGTGAAGATAAGGGAAGCTAACTTACGACCAATTCTGTTCGTCACTAATTAGGTAGAAATGAGCTCAATAACATTCTGTCTGGTTTGCCCACTTATACTATAGCCTTATTGTTGATTTGCCATCCACCTTCATGCTTGCAACAGCAGCACATGCATGGGAACAAGGGATCCTATATATTTGCAACTTCTGACTAGTGCATGTGCGGGCCCTAAAGTCATCCGTTCTAGAAGCTAAATGAAATGACTTTATATACACTTTCCCACCCCCTCCAAGTTTCATACATCTTTAGAGCGTAATTAGTGTAGATCTTGCCAGAATCGATTGCTTCCATGGCATCCTTATACCTCTCCTCCTAGTACGCAGCAAAGTTGTAAAATATCTTCTTCATTAATGTAGTGACAAGTAATCCATGCACTAATTTCAAAACAGAGTTATAACTCTCGACAATGTTTGATGTCATGTATCCAAAATGGTAATATCTATCATATGCTAGCGTCCACCTATCCAAATCAACATTGTCGAACCATACAAGAGCGTCCTCCTTAGCCTATGCCAACTTATGCATAAAACATTTGAATTTCCTAGCCTATGCCTAAACACCTGCAAACCATACAAGTTTCTTGCACAATTGGTTTTTGTGGACCATGTTGAAGTTACTAGTAACATGCCGTAGACAGTATCTCCAAACTGCAAACGGTGGCTGGTAGTCGACTAATGGTTCCTTGTATGTAGAATCAATACCGGATGCCCTATCAGATATAAGACATAAGATTTCCCCCTTCTAGCTGACTACATGCACTTTAAGCTTCCATAGGAACCACCTTCAGGTTTCCACCAATTTTGTATCAATAAGAGTAAACGTTAATGGAACTATTGAATTGTCCCCATCCATGCTACAAGCCACTAACAACTTATGTCTATACTTTTTGTATAAGAATGTGCCATCGATACATACAATGGGTTAGCCATATTTAAAGGCTTCTACATACGACCCGAATGTCTAGAAAACCTACTTGAACTAGGACTGACCTTGCTTTGGCAAACTATTGTAGGTCCAATCCACTCATGTTCCCGGATTGCTTAATTTCATTGCAGTTAATGGTCTCGCCAACTCATTATACAACTTTTCCCAGTTACCGTATACCATGTCAATAGCCTTTCGCTTGGCCTCAAAAACCCTTCTATTGCTTACTGTGTATTCGTACATAATTTGCACATTAGCTACAAGATCAGTTATCTTAACATTAAGGTTTTTCCGTACACTATTGATGAATAGCATAGCCATTATGTTGCTATTAAGCTGAAGATGATCTTGGTTCATCATCAGGTTCATATGAGTGTACGGTTCCTCTAGAATTATTATTTTAAAAAGATCATATACTTTCTTCAAATGAGGTCGTAGCCTTCACTTACGACCCTATTCTTTCTTGTTATAGTAGACTACGTATACAATCAGTTTCAAAATGTCTACGTAAACATTATAGTGGTTCCTTAGGTGGAACGACTTCACCGCATCTATGAGATCTTTCTTCATGTTAAAACGCATACCGATACTCAAGTCATTGGAACTGCTGATGTTGTTGTACATTTCATTAACATCTCTCTCAAATGTTACGTAGCTACTGCCATCATACTAGCTATTGTAAAATGGGGTATGATCTCTCACAAGTTTGTCCACTAATTCATTTATTTGCGGAAAATCTTAAAACTGCTTGCTGAATAATACTTCACTAATATGACAATGGGGCCTGCTTGAGCTGTCTCTGCGAAATGGCTGGACCAGCACACTACTCCTAACAACATATGGTCTCACTTAGGCCTCTCCTAAATCCTCAACGTGGTCATCTTTAAGGCCAACATCATCCTCATCAGCATCCACATTTGCCTCATCCTCCCCATTATTGTCAACATTTATGTCCATCTACATTATCTTTACATACATATCATAAGACTCTTCGTATTCGATAATGGGATCCAATACTTCGTTAAGCTGCTCTTCTGTGATATTCACGTACTTGCACTCACAGAAGTCCATATACGGTTCATTTGACTGATCCATGTTTGTTTGCTCCGCACTGGTTATTATTAAATGCACATTAAGATCCGAAAAGGTCAGATTATCTAGCTCATGTATTTCATGCTCGTCCTAGGCACTTGATTCCCCAATATACCATATGTACACTTCCCGAATACTATACCTTATGTATACTTCCTAAATACTCCATTCCTTAAAGGACTTGACCATCTCAATGAAATTCTCAACATCCTCTTCGTCTCTAATGGCCATCAACTTGTGGGCAACTTTAGCATCATGGAAAAAGGAATGCCTGTACATGAATTCAATACCACTCGGGTTAACTCTAGTGCATCCACAAATTCTCTAACTAAAATGAAATAAGTTCGAATCCTTCTTAATCTTCAACTTTTTAACGGGCTCCCTGTCATACTCCGACCCCCAACTACCCATCACAATATTTCGTTCACATAAGCAATAACTTTCACGTAATCTACCATTTCCATCCCTAGTAATACCACAATGAACTAAATATTTAGATGAAATTAAAAAATTTATCTACACACCATGCAACAACTTTACAAAATGCACTAAGTCATCTCGTTAAGTTTTATCACATACTACCTAACTTTAACTTATTAATTCAACCTAACACATTACAAGCACCAAAAAATATATGTATACACAACAATTTTCACCTACATTTCAAGATTTTTCATACCTACGTTCGTATAACTTATCTACCGATATACAAAAAATGGCCTTAATTTAGATAAAAAATAATAAATTTTCATAAAATATCTATAATTCACACAACTTACGGTACATCTATAACTACGAAATATACATAATAAAGTAACATTTTTTTTTTAAAAAAAAAGTATATTGCATAATGTAGATTACTATTAAGATTACAAAAAAAAAAAAATCATAGCCGCAAGTTATGGATTATTACCTGTTTCAGATGTACACTAACATTAAAAAAATGATCCAGTACTTCAACTATGGGTTTCCTCGCATTTTATTTGTATTTTAGAAATTTAAAAAATTGATAGGGGTGAGCATGGAGTTTAGCTATGCGAATTAGGGTATATATAGGTGGTCTACTAAAAGCATAAGCAATGCATATGCCTTCAGTGTTATTGTTTATAACTAAAGGTGTATGCACCTTCAATTCAAGAAATATAAATGCGCATTCACTATACCATATTCCAAATATTTTTCAAAAGGGGTCTTTTTTCGTAATATTTTTCGGAAAAAGACCTGTATTCGTATAAAATTCTAGAAATTCCAACTAACTCAAGTAATGTTTGCAAGTTAGACTCCACAAGTCATGGGTTGGGTTCCCTTTTTTTGCTCCTCCTCCTCCAACTTCACATAACAATACCTACTACCCAAAGCAAGGAGGAAATTGAAGATTTATGCCATTTCCATTGGTGAAAAAGAGATTGGACATAATGCTTTAGATTTTGGTGGTGGTTTTAAAGAAGTCAAGTAGTGGTCAGTGGTGGTGATGTTCGGGCGCTACTGTAGTGGTTCGTTTATATAAAGTGAAGGTACACTATGGGATTTTAGGATACGACAAAGTTGTTTATGGTGTTGGTTTTGTACAGGAAGTATGGTTAGTGGTGGTTTAAAGGGAGGTGTATGGTTAACTTTGAGGTTCGATGGTGGTCGCGCTAGAGATTACGATAGTGCGCAAATGGATATAGGTTTGGTTGCTAGGGTATTGGTGAATCTACTTTGATATGTAGCTTATGTCGTTATAGGTGGTGTTTGGACTAGAAAGAGAAAGAGCACAGTAGAGAGAGAAAGTTGCGCATATATGGGTTATTTTCATATTTAGGTAGAGCTTGATTCTCTTCAAGTGTTTCCTAAGTTCTATTATTCATAATATTGCCCTTTATATCTGATTTGGAACTTGGGATAAGATTGTATGATATATAACCGACCAAAAATAAACTTAGAGCTTTTATTTGATTTTATCAATTCCTTATATAGTGAATATCAACATGAATCTTTACAAAATTCAGATGTTTTGGTATTCTTTTTGTAGATATGCATCCAAATCCACATAAAAATTACAAAGATTTGATTAAGTATGATGTGGATTCCGGTTCTAGAAGCTCTTTCTGATTTTCCCTGCTTTTCTTTCATTTTCTCACCAAATTGGACAAAAGAAGAAACTATTTAGGCACGTGATCGAGGATGAACCACAAAAAAATATTTCCAAGCGCATGCAAGATTTGAACCAATGACCTTACCTCTCCACGCGCACTCTTTAGCCATCTATACTATGCTCACTTTCTTAATAGTTTATGCTTTCAAAACATATTTAAACCAATCTAACTAGGCCCAACTTCAAATTTTACCTTTCATACCCAAACCTACTTCACTCTAACTAATTATAAAATGACCCAAACAAATTTAAATGGCTAAAAACATACCTGTTAAGCATTTTTCAATATAAACTTAATTTAATAAATCTTAAGTCTCTTTTTCTAATTTATCCAAATAAAATTTTTCAAAATTGAAATTTTAAATTGAACAAAAGCCTACTTTTATGAATCCAAAATTTTACTGGAGTTTTCTTTAAAAATATTTTTTCTAATGAAGACCGATTTTTCAAAAGACTTAGGATTTATTAAATTGCATGTATATCTTGATTACCGCTTGATCTAACCCAAAAATACTAATTGACTTGACTTCAACACTTTTGCTACTTTGTTATTTTCTCAATTTTTTTAAATTTTTTTTGTATTTAGGTTTTTGCAATTTTTAATTTTTCTTGATTTTTTGTAAGCCTAGCCCAATAAATAAATAAATAATGGGGCAAAAATGGGGTGTTTAGATAGAGGAACTACTCTTCTTCTAAAGTTAGGTCCTTCAAGGAAACTTGATGCATTAGAGAAGTTAGTCCTCGAACTCAGATCTTGTAATTGACCTTTAATTCCTATCATCCCCTATAGGCTGTTTGAGATTTATGATCAAATCTTAGTCAACTTTAGGTAGCTTAGCATTAGGGAAGTATAGACTAAGGTCAGCTATGTTGAAGGAATCAAAGACTCCATACCCTTTAGGCAATTCTACCTTATAAGCATTAGGATTGATCTTTTTTATCACTCTAAAAGGTCCAATTGCTCTTTGAGACAACTTGATCTTCCTTAGATTAAGGAATCTATCCTTGTTGAGGTGAATCTATACTAAGTTGTCGAGTTGGAACTCTCTAGCCTTTCTTCCTTGGCCTTTCTTTTTGAACTTGGTAACAACTTAGGTGAAATGGTCTACAACCTTTTGGTCCATGGTTTGGATGGCTTCAGATCTTTCCACAACTTGTTCATCCTTAAGCAGGTTAGATTGGGAGATCTGATCCAGTGGGAGTTACGGGTCGTATCCATATGCAACCTCAAAGTGTGATTTCCTTGTGAAATTATGGGTAATCTTGTTATATGCAAACTCAGTTCTGGGTAAGTACATGTTCGAATCAGCGAGGTTTCTTCCAATTGCAACTCGTAGTAGGGTTCCTAAGGTTTTGTTGACAACTTTAGCCTGTCCATCCATTTGTAAGTGCAAGATGTATTAAACAGTAGCTTGGTCTCCAACTGCTTCTAAATGGTCTTCTAGAAATGGCTTAAGAGCTTAGGGTCTCAATTAGACACAATGATTCTTAGCACTCCATGTAACTTAACCAATTCCTGCAAAAAGAGAAAAAAGATAGCCAAAGTATCGTTAGTTTGGTTACATGGCACAAAGTGTACCATTTTGTTGATTAAATCTACGACCACCATGATGGAGTCCTTCTTACAGGATGTCCTTAGTAGACTCAATACAAATTCCATACTCAATTTAGACCATGGTTTGGTCAAGATTGGTAATGGCAAATAAAGAGCTTGTTTGGGTCGACTCTTTACTCGATGGTAGGTCGCACATCTCTTTAGTACAAACTACACATCTTTCATCATTATTGGCTAAAAGAATCTTAAGCTAAGCACCTCATGAGTTTGGGCATGCCCCAAATGACTAAATAATCCTCCTCCATATATCTCGTACACTGGTAACCCTCTAATGGAATAGGTCAGGATACGTCACTTTCCTTTCCTGAATAGGTGTTTATCCTCCCTGTGATAATTATCAATAGCTCGGCCATCCTAGCATCAGGCATGGATTAATACAAAGTGTGGGTCTTTGGCATACAAACCTTTAATCACTGAAAATCCAAGAAGTCTTGTTTAAAGCTCTATCAAGAGCGTATGTCGTCATGATAGGGCATCAACCACTACATTACTCTTGCTAGTTTTGTACTTAACAACATAAGAAAATAGCTCCATGAATTCAATCCACTTGGCTTGTCTCTTGGACAACTTAAATTGGCTCTTCAGATATCTTAGCGATTCATGGCCAATGTAGATCACAAATTTTTTAGGTAATAAGTAGTGCTGCCAGACAATGGGGGCACGAATCAAGGAGTAAAACTCGTTATCATACACTAAATAGCTGAGTGTTACTCCTTTAAGCTTTTCACTAAAATAGGCAATAGGTCAACCTTCTTACATTAGTAGGCACCTATGCTTAATCCAAATGCATTGCACTCTACCTTAAACACTTTATCAAAGCTTGGGAAAGCTAGGATAGGAGCAAAAGTTAAGATAGGGGCAGAAGCTAATCTTTTTTTTTTTTAATTCCTCAAAATTCTATTGCCCTTTCTCTATTTATTTGAATTCAATGTTCTTCTTCACTATCTTGGTAAGTGGGGCTATAATAGTATTGAAATTCCTTATTGAACAACGATAAAAATATGCCATGCCATGAAACTTCCTATACCGGCAAAACAAGTTAATACAGGCCATTTAGTAATCGCCTTCACCTTCTTTTCATCAACTCATATACCACCTCTACTCACGATAAATCCTACGAAGATTATTTCAAGTCGGTAGAAGTCATATTTCTTCAGATTAGCATACTTGTCAAAAACAGCTTGGAGATGCTTACAGTATATCTCCAAGTCAAGACTGTAAACAGGAATATCATCAAAGTAAACAACAATAAGAAATTTTCCAATCAATTCTCGGAGTATATAGTTCATCAGTCTCATTAATGTGCTTAGCACATTTGACTGTCCAAAGGTCATAACTAGTAACTCATATAACCCATATCGAGTCTTGAATGTGGTTTTCCACTCATCCCCTTCCCATAATCTAATATGATCGTATCCAAACTTAAGATTGATCTTGGAAAAGGTCCTCGCTCTATTTAACTCATCAAGCATGTCATCAAGTTGAGGAATGGGGTACTTATATTTAATTGTAATCCGATTGATGGCTTAACTGTTTACATACATATGCCATATGCAATCTTTCTTTAGCATCAATAAAGCTAGGACAATGCATAGGCTTAAGGACTCTCTTACGTATCCTATTTTCATCAACTTGCCTTTGGAGCTCGATAGCTTGTTCAGGGTTCAACCTATGTGCTAGCTTGTTAGGTAATGAAGCTCTTAGCGGCAAATCTATCATATGCTTAATCCTTCTAATCAAAGGTAGACCTTCTACCAATTCAATAAGGAACAGGCTAGTGAATTCCTTTAATAGGTCTTTCACCTTAATGGGTAGTCCAACATTCAGATCCCTCATTTTAGGAAACTTTTTGACCAACAGATAAGTCGACTCTTCAAGCTTCATCTCTCTTAACAACTCGACGTGAGTTATTACTAAGGTTTCCTTCTTTAATGCTTAGCTAAGTTAAGCCTATATAGTCTTGACTTGCTCGGCAGACATAGATTCAATCTCTCCTTCCTTACTTCATGTTTAAAAGAACAAGTATTTCTCTTCCCCTCATACATCATATGTTAGTCAAATATCTATGGTCGTCCCAAAAGAATATGTGAAGTGTTCATAGGTAACAAATCACAAAGTACTTTCTTCGGATACTTACCAATGCAGATTGGCACTACAACTTGCTTAGTCACCTATAAGGCTCTCTCATCACTAAGCTAGTGCAATTTGTATGGTTTTGGGTAAGGTATGGTTAGCAGTTTCAATTGCTGGACCATAAACACAAATGCTACATTAGTATAGCTGCCATTATCAACAATAAGAGTGCACAATGACCCATTAACCTCAGAACCAATGTGGAACAAGTTCTCATACTGTTTATCCTCAAGTACTGGTCTCACACTCATCATTCGCCTTAGTACCATAGTTACAGGCATGAAGTTACCTCTTCACTGTAAATAACCTCCTCTTCTTCCTTAGATTGGTCAACTTATCCAAATCCCTTCATTTCTTCTACTTCCTTATCAGTATTATCAACCTTGATGGTTAACATTTCTCCCTTGATCACCATTGTCCTTCTGTGAGCTGCTATGTGTCCGAATCCTTCATACTTAAAGCACTTAACCTCACTCGTCTTTCGATTATAACTCTATCATTTCTCAAACTTCCTCGAAATTTCTTTTTCCTCTGCTCAAGTAGTTGAAACAAGTCAAACATTTCTAGTCCTACTTGGTTCCAATTGCACAAGTCTACTCGGAACCAATCGACTTAGAGTAGCTCAACTAACAACAACTCAAAATCTACTCATTAGCCACCACTATATCCTTTGAGCAGGTTAGACACCACTAAACCTACTTGGTTCCAACCATACAAGTCTACTCAAAACAGGTTAACTTAGAGTAGCTCAACTAATAGTAGCTCGAAATCTGCTCATTAGACACCGCTCTATCCTTTAAGCAGGTCAGATTACCTCACCTAAGGATCCAATATCTCTAGTTTCAAGAATGTCGCCTATTTCATACTTCAACCCATCGATAAACCTAGAGATAGTTCGATCTTCTAGTTATACAACTTCACATAAGTATCACCACTTAATCCTCCTTGCTTCAACTCTTATAACCTCTTAAACGCGTCCTGTAAATAGTAACTTAGAACAAATTTCCTTTTCATCACTCTCTTCATCTCTTTCTAATCTCTAACTTCTCTCTCTCCTTCTCTTCATCGTGTAGCTTGCTAATTCTTTCACTACAAGGCGACATATCCAATGAATTATAAGATAGCAAGTCTCACTTTAGCATTCTCAAGAACTTCATGGCACTCAAATTGTTTCTCTATCTTATCAACCTAGGCTAGATAGTCCTTAGCATCACCATTATTAGAGAAGCTCGAGATTTGTAACCTTCGCCCCTCCACTTTGGGAGCTTGTACATTTATTAATTCGGGTTCATAGTACTCTTCCTTATCGCCTAACTCCTCATCCTCTTCTTCTATTTTCTCTAATGTAAACCTTTATTGAGCAATTATGTCCACTCCTTCAACTCAAAGTGGTCAAATAAGGAAATTAATTTGGCCAAGTTGGTTATTACCTCTCTCAGGTAGTTCATTCACTCAACCTCTACTCGGGTCATCTCTACCTTGTTACCTATCTTCATATATAATAATCACCAAGCTAATCACTAGGTCAGTGAGCCTATCTAGACTTTCATTTGCAAATTGGGGCGTTTAACCCCTTTGTTGTCCAAGCCTATTACGAGCACCACTCTCTTGGTTTCCGAGAGTTCCTTGAACACTCAAACCCAATATTACTTAATATTTCAATATACCAACTCCTCTAGTTAAAACAACTGAACTACAATCAAAACTCTTCTTAGGACAATCAACTCAATATATTACATTCTAACTATTACTAAAACAACGTCAATAATGCTCAATACGATTACAAACCAACAAAAACCATAAACTTTATTTTATGGGTACCGAAATAGGGGAAAGCAAAGTATTTACTTCTATAACGCAGAACACTACTTCAATACTTGTTACAGCTACAAATAACTTTTTCAACACTTCTCAAGTCTCATCCACAAACTACACATAACGTACTATAGTAAGACACTCAAGAACACAAAATGCCAAAAACTCACTCTAGCATAGCCTAGCTTTGATACTAAGATGATACAAAACACCGAAGGGGAGCATACAATGCCAATATTACACGTAACTAAAGGGGTGGGTCCAAACTACAAGATGGCTTGAAGAACAAATAGAGGTCAAAGTTTGAGCAAGGGTTCCTGTGCACTGACATAGGATATGACACACAAAGACCTCATACGAGCTTGAGCTATACTCGATATGATGTACAACTATATCTAGAGGTCACTCGCTACTAATCTACGCTCAAATGGCCTAAGTAAGAGCAAAGAGAGTAAGTAAAGTAAGTAGAAGAACACTTAGCTCAAAAAAGTTCTGTATTCAATATTCTAGATGATGTAGTTGATACAAAATATAAGTATTTATATTACCTAATTAAGGTAAGTCCTAAGTTACTACAGATTACTAAAAAGATTATTACTAGAAAAGGAAAAGTGCATATCATATAAAGGATATTAGTAATTAAAACAAAAAGGAATATCTTTCACAAAGGACAGTATGGATGTTAAAGAGAAGACATGTATCAACCCCTCATCTATGGTTTAAATAGATAGTACGTACCAAGCAGAGATAACTAACTAAGCCTCAGGTCTACAACTCAATAGGTCAGGGCTTTAGGGAGCACTTGTTCTAAAAGGAGGAACTTGGTAACTCAAGCTCAACAAGTCATCTAGGCAATGGGTTAGCTTGAGCTTAAACTCTTCTTAGCTCAAGCAAGTTCAATGCTCGACTCTAATTGGGCTCAACAATGTCAATAGGTTTTTCTCCTTTTACTTGTGAAATAATGAACGGATTGAGGGAGCTTAGAAGATAGACCAGGTCAGGTAAGAGGAACTGCTTGTCTTTTGGAGTTAAGTCCTTCAAGGTAGCTCAACACATTGGAGAAGTAAGTCCTTAGGCTTGAGATATCATAATTGGCTCTTGATTCCTATCAAGTAAAGTAAGCTCCATAGTCCACACTCATACTCTACAATAGTGGTCTCTAGACACAACCCTCAATCACTCATAGTTAGTATCTCTGGATGCTAAATAAGTCCACGAGTGAAGGATAAGGTCCTATTGTACCAGTGCTCATGTATTGTACTAAGACATAAATAATTTAATCACATAGGATCCCTACCTCTATAAAGCCCTTTATTACCATACGCATGAGATGACAACTAGAACAATAAATGCAATGTTTGTAATTATACATAATCCATTTAATTTAAGATAAATTGAATATAATTAAGTGAAATTGTTAGGCGATCAACCAATATCAACAAACCATCAAATTCATATAGTAGTCAATCACATGAAAAATTCTTTAATTATTATATTTAACAATATCTTGCATGACAAACAACCAATATTCAACTACATGCATATTCCAAATCCCAAGCATTAATTTATTAACATGTATATAATTTAGGTACACTAACTATATGTACAAAACAAGTATAAAGTCATCAAAAATACTAGCTCAAACAAAGCTTCTACGAATAGTAATAATCATTGGGTAACATGCCCTTTTAATCAATGTCTCCTAATAAATAAATTAATAAGAACCTAATGATTATTTAAATGTAATGTTAAATGACTTAATTATCTAACTATATATTGTATGATTCCTATTTTCGCTCACGTTTTTAATCGCTTAAAATTTTTTCGTTTTATTTCGACTTGACGTTCTCATAGTCGATTCTTATTGAGTTGTAATGAACTCTTTAAAGATAGAATCTAATTAGAATTTATAATGATTTTTAACATTGTTTAACTTATCTATTGGGGTAAATAGGAAATGTTATTTTAAAATATTGAGAAACAATATACAACTAAATAAATATTATATGATATCGGGTTATCTCTATATTTTTAACTTTCATGTTGATATATTATAATTTAATTGCAATACTTACAAGAAATGGAGTAAAATAGTAATGTTATAATTAGATATAGTATAAGTTAGGTGCAAAAATTTTTAGAATCAAGTAGAAGACTTAAAATTATATTGTTAATCCAATAACTTGATTATCAAACTCTAGTCCAATCATTGTGTATTATTATTATAAGAGCCTATCGTATGTATATGTGTACATATATGCTTGTTTTAATTCTTGTAGATATATGATCCTATGTTATTGTTATCATTATCCTTATCATTATCTTCGTCATCATCATTATTATTAGGGAGGCCTGTGTACTAACGAGAAAAAGGGGAAGAAAAAGGATGATTAGACTTGTCTTTTCTACTTGCTTCACTTGCAATTGTAGTGGTGTATTTTCAACCAAAAGTTGAGGAAAAACAAAGTGATTTCTTATCCTTTTGTCTAATCATGTAGGGGATTTTAGGCTTAGGGTCATGATGGATAAGTTACATCTAGTTAGGAAGGGGGTTAGTTTTGAGGGAAAGTTGATTAATTTAGTCAATGTAATTACACTTTATTTATATTATATCTAGTAGAGCGTACTGTAAGCTCCACAATCAGTCACTTAGGGTTTCAATCGACTAAAGGATTCGATCAAGCCTAAATTATAAGTAAAACCAGAAATATTAGTAAAAATGATTTCGTAAGTTCGAATTTAAGAAAATAAGCAATAAGATAAAAGAATATAAAAATTTTAAATTTTAAGTGTATAACTCGTTATTTATCGAAAATGCGTAAAATGCATTCCGATAATTAATAAATCGCTAGAGATAAATTATATGTATACTAAAAATCATAAAATGACATAAATAATATTTAGGAATATTTATTTGTACTATATATGAATTTACATATAGGTAAAAATATGCATAATTACTTAAAATATGCAAAATGTGCTAAAATAATACTAAATAATTAAATAAAATTCATCATTAATTAAGGAAAAATAAATAAAAATCAGAAAAAATAAGGAATGATTCAGATTTGAGTCGTGGCAGCTAGGGAAAATAAGAAAAAAATTAGCTAATTAAATTAGAACAACACTAAAGTCAAATTAGAAGAAGATAAGGCAATTGTCTAATCAAATTAATGCACAATAATTTCCCTAAAGCTCTATAAATACTCTAAATTTTTCAGAAGCTCATTTGGTCAGTTTAGAGAGTGATAAAAATAGAGAGAGGTGAAATTGAGAGAAAAATTAGGGTTAGAAAAACAAAATAAGAAAACTATGCAATTAAGGCTTTAGAAGGGAACTCACACCAGACGAGCACTTGGGAATAGACGGCCACCACCACCACACGGTGGTGGTAGCGCTTAGACCGGTCAACAAGGCCACGATAGTTGGAAATGGCCGAAGCCACCCAAATCGGTGAGTTCGATTTCCAGCCCAATTTTGTGTAATTTTATAAAAATAGTAAATATTCTTAAAAAATTATGAATTTTGTTATTATAGAATATTTTTGTATGTAGTTTTTATGAAAAATATTATTTTGATAAAAATATACCCCGTGATATATGATCCTTAAAAAATTGAGCAAAATTGAGCATGTTTTGGTTTAGAAATAAATAACCTTAGGAGTGTAGTTTTGAGCCCAAAATTTTTGTGTAAACTACTTAGATGATATAGAACAGTGCTATGAAGCTCATTTTAAAAATTAATTTTCAAAATTTTTAGATAATTTTTAGGCCTTAAAATAAGGCATAAAATGGATAATTTAAGATTAATTAAGTAATTAAATAATTAATTACTGATTTAGTGAATAATTAAATGTTTTAGGATGTTGAAATATGATAAATTATGATACTTGTAGCATTTAGGATGTGAGATGTAATTATTACGTTAATTATGTAGTAAATAAGTAATAGGAAAAAATAGTAAATTTTAAGTTAATTTTGTAAATTAGGGTAATTAGGTGTAAAATCTGATTTAGGATGAATTTAGACATTTTGAAATGATAATTGCTGTCGAGAGATGGTAATTAGAGTGATAAAAATATTAGATGTGTATTATGTACACATGATAAGTGATAGTACATAATATGAAATTATTGGAAATATAATAAATAGAAAACATTATGATAAAAATTGATATTATATAAATAATAGGGATATATAATAAATTTAATAGAAAACTTAAATTTATGTAATTATATGAAAAATGTAAAAATTTCTCACATCAAGAGTAAATTCAATATACTAATAAGGTTTTAAGTGTACTAGATGGAATAAAATACTGACTAGGGGTAATGATGGTATTTAGGATATCTGGAAGTAATGTGATTAATTTAACATTATGAGTTGAAATGAATTTCTAGGGTTCAGGTATAAAATAGTACTTAGAAATCGAACTAGAACCTAATTTAGAAATCAATGCAGAAACTGAATCCGAATTTAATCCCAAACCTAGAATAGAAATCGAACTAGAACCTAATTTAGAAATCAATGCAGAAACTGAATCCGAATTTAATCCCAAACCTAGAATAATTATAAAAGATTTAAGAATCTAGATAATTGGATATATTAAACCCTAAACAAAACATAATAATAAGCGTTATAGGATAAAACCAACTTATAATAGTTATATGAAAAACTGAAACCACGTTTGTGTTATAAGGATGATCGGCGATAGCTTAAGCGAGTTAGACTTCGAGTGAGTGAGCGAGGAATCCAGATAAGTTGAGATTAATATGTTGCTGTATTTTGGAGGCTTGAGATTATATTTAGTTATGCTTGTTAAATAGTTGGTTATGTGCATATGCTTGATTATAAATGATGCTATGATTCTATTTGTTGTTCTGGCTTATATTGTATGATTTGTATGAGATGATTGATCACCTTAAACTAAACCTAATTAAATATATGACCTATAATCATAATTGGACCTGCATGGCATCCCATTAGGGGAAACCTAGGATTCTCCGAACAAATATTGACCCCTTCGAAAGGGATAGCGCAGGATTGCATAATGGTCCCTTCTTCATACTTAGTTAAACTAAGTGATAAGAGAGGAGGTCGCGGTGAGGATGAAGTCAATGGTTCAAAGATAGTCGCGGGAGGAACAATGTATCCATTGCACAAGCCTGAGTTTGGTCTTGAGCTGTTGCATTAACAATAACTCCTCAACCCGGATTAAAATGAGCGTAATTTCTCTAATCTTACGACGGGTCAGACAACGTCGTACAATGGCATTTACTTAAACATACATCGCACCTAATAAGTTAGTTGATAACCTTATTATGTTTATAGTATAGTTTTAAGTCATCCATCCAAACTTACTGAGATATGGTTGCTCACATCTCTATAGACGTAGTGTAAGTACTGACTAAGAAGCGGCTTACAACTACTCTAACATTAACAACTGCTAAATCTTCGAGAGTAAGGAAAAACATTTGAAGAACAAATATATATTTTTAAAGTCTAAGCTTTTATTTCAGAATTTTTTATTTCTAAATAATGTAATAACTAGGAAATATATTACAGTAAAATATTGTAAACGTTAATTATAATAACTGAATTATAGTATATATATATATATGTATGTATTTTCTCACTTTCTTAAGTAAATGATTTATTTAAATTATAAACTGTTTACTTTAAAGCGGATTAATCGTGGACGTCTTATGTAGATCAGGTCTAGAATAACGATCGTAAAGCCAACTTCTATCTTAGTAAAATATATAGTGTAATATGTACATATTGAGGAAAATAAAATGGGTAACTACTTAGCACATACATATGCATGTTGTGCCATATGTACACGGGTGAAAGGTTAAATTAGTAGTTTTATTAATTTACTATTTTAATTGCCTTAATCTTAATTGATTATTATGAATTAAATAATCCCTAATTGTTCATTATATGCTTTTCACATATTTAGTGAAAATTTTATTTAATTATGTTTTTATTAGTATTAGGGTAAATTATAGGGTTTTATGATCTTAAAGTCTAGAGTTTAGGGTTTTTTTAATTAAGCTTGGGTTTTAAATTTTTATAAGTACATATACATGGAGTTTAAGGTTTTGTTATGCAATTAAGGTTTTTGAGTCATATACTAAAGTTATTTATATTCGTTTTAAGTTTTTAAATTAAATTTTAATTGATTTTAAACCTATATGATCTTATTGAATAAAAAAAAAAAATATCTATAACATGCGAGTTCGGTTTGAAGTCCTATTTATAAAATTTATGAGATTTACAATTCTTACATATCACCTTAAATAAAAGCAATAACTGTTGACTGGCTTCTATAAAATAATTTTTACAGGATGATTTATGAATGCCCCTACATGTTAGTGAAATTACTTTCGTTTCGTTTATCGAGAAATGAAACAATTGCATAAAGACAATAGAAAAGAACATTTCAGGAAACCACTTCAATTTATCCCTTTGCTTATATCGTCAACCCATCAAGACCTTGTACTTTTATCTACAATCCTTCAGACTATTTAAGCATAGTTGTTTCATAATTGCAATTTCCAATGGAAAAAATATGACCTCGTTCATGTGATGTCGGTTTCAATATCACAGGATGGGAATCCTCATCGATTTGGGGAACAAAAATCCAACTATGAACCGCTATTTTTTGAATTTTTTTTTTTATTAGTCAAACTAATGAATATCAGTACGATGGAAACGATTCGGAGATCCAATCGAAGGATAAACAAGACCAGCAAGATTTAACTTCACAGCTCTCTATTTGTCCTTGTGTCTTTGTAGCGTAAACCAACTGTAAAAACGAAAATGACGACTGTTGTCCGAAGAATTTACGAGAAACATTATTTTAATATAGAATGACAAAAATTAGTCGATATGGTGGGTTCTTGGAATGTTGCTACCAAATCTATCAAACCCGGACGGTTTGCTTATGCTCCCTATTGACACCAATTGGAAGCTTCTCTTTTCTCTCGAGGCAACTTTTAAAGCCAAAAAAAAACCAACAAATTACGGCCATTTGCCTTATGTGCATTCCAGGTTCTTCACATGATTCCAAAAGACGCTTTCTCGTACACCATTTTCAAATTTTATAAATATTAGATGAAAACAACTTTATTATTTTTAATAAGATGATGTTTCATGTATCATGATGAGGTTAGTGATTATCTCAAGATCCTCTTCCTGTATCCAGCTTCATCTTTTAGCCTCTTTAAAAAGCTCTTGATCTGATTTCCTTTCTAAACACCTTGCACCCTCAAATCCATCGATAGGTCGACAAACTAACGTGTGCGCAATTGCTCTCGAATAAAATTACTCAATCAAACCAACAATTCAAAGCTGTGATATGATAAGTACCTGGGATATGACAAAACGGACGAATGGACCACGATTGTACCTTAAAATCATCATCTTTTCTTTCTTCACTTCGCTTAGTCTGTTATCCTCTCAAGAAAGACCTACTACAAACTGCACCATCGATACTACACCTCTCCTATTCGAGAACAACCAAAGCTGCAAAAGGGCAACATGGGGTGGGTTCATTGACAGCAACTGCTGCAGTTCATCATTTGACAACTACATCTATGCTTTAGGGAAGAGGGCTTACCTGACTGGCCAAATATTCCTCAATGCCACACAGCAAGAAAACTGCCTATCCTCATTGAAGACCATTGACGAGAATGTTTTAGAATGCAACATCGAAAAGCTAACAGGTGGATCAGGTGGCTGCTCAGACTATACTGTCAAGGACGTTGTTACCAAGTTAGGCAACAGCTTAGAAAGATTGAGGGAGGACTGTGAAGTTTTGGATTCAGAAGCCGGATCTTCGAGTCAAACTTGTCCTTCTTGTTTTACAACGTGGGAAGGGATTATTAAATACTCAGATAATGGTGTGGAGTCCGAAAGTGATGAAGCCAACATCTGTAGATTTGCACTGTTGATAGCATTGACAGGTGACATGATCAATGAAAAGAGATTGATCGAGTCGATGTTCCAGTGCCTAGGAGAGCAGCAGAACCTTTTCATAAGTAAGACAATTATATATCAGGGTTCACGGAATATATTATCAAATAGTTGTACCTATGCCCTAACTTTAACTAATTTTCACGAGATTGGGAGTGTTTTGAGCAAATTTTATTTTCCATTTTAGATGAAGAAGGGAGCAATGACGGTGGCAGTTCCAAGCTAAAAGCAGGTAATCCTGCTAAGAACAGTCAACGTTTGATCCTATACCGTGCAGAAAAATTGAAATTTGGAAAGATGTTTTCATTACTCTCCCCAAATTTTATTTGCAATTTTTGCTGAAAAATGCAGGGCTTTGGATTCTGATTGGTGGTGCAGTCGGGATAATTGTAATCATAATTATTGCATCATGTATCTTGTTAAAAAGAAAGAATGAAAGAACTCTTCAGAGAGGAGAGGATAATAGGAATGAAAGAATTCCTTCAAAAAGCAACGATGGTATGGTAATCACTTGCATTGAGAAATTACTCCTGTCTTTCAGGATTCAACTGCTGATACTCACCTACCGTTGGCAGTGTCGGAATATTCGATCTCTGAAGAGTTGAGCTGCCTGAAGTTGTCCACAAGAGAAATTTACTCGGCAACCAACAATCTCCATCCATCTAACTTCATTGGCCAAGGGATAGCAGGTAAGACAAGGACCTCAGACCTCGCTTACTTACTTCAATCGGGGAATGTGCATATATGAAACCAGAATTAGATGCTAAAAAAGAAGATTTAAATATTGGGGGAATTGGAAACTTTAAAGGGATCAAATCTAGATAAGGAATTCATAGTTTACTGGCTTATCGTGAAAATCTAACCTATGACTAAGAACAAGCATGAGAAAATTCTTGGCAGCCTTCAACTTTTTGCTTAGGGAGAACATCGAAGATATCAAAGGTACAAGGATTTATATCATAATAAAACATTGTATTATTATAATTTTGAATAAGAAAAAGGAGCGATGTAGTTCATTAATACCGTATTGCAGGTAAGGTATACAAAGGTATTCTGGGAAATGGTGATCATGTTGCTGTGAAGCACATAATCAACGATGGGTATATGGATACCTTTGTCAGGGAAGTCACAAGCATGTCTGATGTCCGGCACCCAAATCTAGTGTCTCTACTTGGCTATTGCGAGAATCAAGATGAATGTTTCCTAGTCTATGAGCTGTGCCACCATGGGAACCTCTCGCAATGGCTTTTTGGTAAGCTCTTGTTCACAAATGCATGTATTCTTTAACTAAATCATACAAACACCAATCGCACAAGTGGTGAACATCAGGTAAAGATAAAGTCTTGTCATGGACCCAAAGACTTGAAATTGCTATTGACAGCGCAAGAGGACTCTGGTTCCTTCATACTTATCCGGAGGGGTGCATCGTTCACCGTGATATTAAAGTACGTTCTCAGTGGATTATCTAATGCTGATTCCAATTCTCTGCACATTATTCTAGATCTTAAAGTTCTTTGCTCAAATGCAGCCAACAAACATTCTTCTCGGTGCTGACTTCCAAGCTAAGCTCTCTGATTTTGGGTTATCCAAGGTAATGGAGGTTGGTCAATCATTTGTGAGCTCAGAAGTGCGCGGAACATTTGGTTACGTTGACCCTGAATATCGAAGGAACCACCATGTAAATGCTTCAGGTGATGTCTATAGTTTTGGCATTGTTCTTTTGCAGCTCCTCTCAGGACAGAGAGTCATTAATATGAACTCAAACAGACCAATGCCCCTGGGTAGATTGGTAAGCACTTACTGCTTATAAACAATTCTTCTTGTCTTGCCATAGCAAGTCCAGCATTCTAATAAGCGTTGTTTAATACAGGCCAAAACCATTACAAGAGGCGGTAAGTTAGCAGAATTTGCTGATCCCAGGCTCCAGGGGGACTTTTCAGACGAGGCTTTTAACCTGGTACTCAAGCTGGCATTGTCATGCACAGGGCTTAAACAACAAAGACCATCCATGGAGCAAGTAGTCTCAAGACTAGAGAAGGCACTTGATATATCGATAGAAGAGAAATCAAGACTTTCCCTCTCAGAGAGAGGCAGGGATTCAGACTGAAACAGCAATGGGAGAAAACAGATTCTTTTTACTGAAATCAATCTTATTGTGTTCATATTGAAAAAGAATTGTTTACATCAATTTTATCTACAGAAATGCAAAAGCTTCATCAAAAAATATAGAAGCTGTAATAGCTAGGTAGCTCTTCAAAAAACCCGAGCTACTTTAACAGAAAACAGAACAGGCACATCAAGCATCCTGCATCCCACGCACAAACAATGTATTTACATGAGGGATGCCCACAATTAGAAACTTGACGTATACCCTAAAAATATGTGTTTACCAAGCATGGACAAATCGTTCTTGCTGAAAGACTGCCGATGACGAGCTACATGTCCTTTCAGAGAACTCGTGTAGAAGCCCGATGAGGGCACTGGCTTTCTTGCCTGCTCGAGATGTGCCTTCACTTAGTAACGAGTATAGTGATTCCATTAAAGAGGGAAACTTTACTAAGTTAGCAATGACCTCACATCCGCCATTGATGCAAAGAGCCAGCAGTAAGGTGGCGCAATATTCCTTCTCTAATCTTGATGTAGAATTTCTCAAAATCCCACCAATAGGATGCAAAGCCCCAGCAACTGAAATTGCCGATGCCCCATCAGATTTTTCTGCCAAGCTTGAAAGAACAGCTAGACAATCAGTTACGATGTCTTCCTTATTGGAAGACTTCAAGTTTGCAACCAGCAAGGGCACTGCTCCAGCTGCAAGGACCCTCCTGTGGTTGCTTGGGTGCATCAGAAGCCCAAAAATTGCAACTAATGCATTCTTTTTGGCACGACTGGTTTCGTTCCTAACCATCTCGACTAAAACTGGAATGGTCTCTGGAATTTCCCCAATCAATCTTCTATACTCATCTACTGAAGAGAGGTAAAAAAGAATGGCAGCAGCGTGCTGCCGTCCTTCCACTACAAGGCCCTTTTTCAAGACATCCACTATCATCCTTAATCCCCCGTTTTCAATAATTATTGCTTTGCTATTTGAATGCTTCGAGAGATTCAATAAGGCTGCAATGGCATTCTCTTGCACTGACGAATTCCTCGAAGACAACAGCTTCAACAAGTAAGGAATAGTCCCGGCTTCTACCATGCAAGTCCTATTAAAAATGCTTCCCTTGGCAAGAAGCCGGATCTCATAAGCAGCTTTATTCATCTCTGAATCGGTCCCATTTCCCAGCTTACCACCAAGAAAGCTGGCTACCATCTTGAGAGCGCCCTCAGCAGCAGGACTCCCAGCAACAATAGTCTTCTTTATATCACGACTCCTCCGACCCGATTCAGCAATAATGATGCCATTCTTTGTACAATATTGCTCAATCAGCCGCTTCATCACGGTATTAGGAATCAGCTCCATAGAACTGAGCTTCTCCCCTGTCTTAGGACAGATTGCATTCCCCGCCCTGAACCATTTCAATATGGAACTCCGATCATAGGTATGCCCAGTGGCAATTGTAACGGGATCCGACATAATCTCAAGAGTGATCGGGCACTGGAGATCGTCCACGTTGACATAATCATCAAGCAATTCACTACTCGACCCTACCCCGGCCTGTCGATTGGATTCGCCATCAACATGTTCAAAAATCACACATCTACAATAACACATAAACCCTATCAAACTACTCAAAATCCCAACCTCCCTCTTCTCAACACTCAACCATTCAAGCCCAAATTCACTATCCAAAAACTTAATTTCCTTAATACAACCACTCCAATTCCAAACCCTGACATAGTCCAAAACCCTAATTAGCTCATCCCTATCAGGAACAATCCTATTCTCGAATTTACTCAATATCAACATCAGATTTTTCAACACAATGTCATCCTCGAACTCAACTCCGAACCTCACCTTACGAGCTTGTCTCATGAACAATTCCACCACCTCCTTAGCTTCACCGCACGCATCGAGGAATTCCAAAGGCAACACGTCCAGGGCAGTCGCCATTGCGCGTGTCAGCACCCAGAAATGATTCGCCACGCGCTCGCATTTCGCGAGCATGAAAACCGACGCGCCATCGCGCGTGCAGTCCTCCAAAAGGTACCTTATCTTCTGAAATATTAAATGGAGCTCCGAGAAGCATAGCTGGGCCGAATCGGGTATATCCGAAGAACCGAGTTGAAGTTTGACTTCTTCGAGGAATACGAGGAGATTGGACACGTGGCGAATCGTTATGGTGACGTTCCGTTTATTGGTGGTTAGAGTTTGTTGTCTGGATTTGTAATGACAAATGGCTTTGGCTAGATCGATGAGAGAAGTAATCAGAGTGGAAGGTGAAACGGCTTCGCATGGATGGACGGCCGGGCACGTCAGAAACCGACGACCCGATCCTGATCCGAATTTATGTATCATTCGAAAAACAAAATAATTGAAAAAAGAAAAGATTTATCCGTACGAAAAGAAAGCTAACTTTTGAAATTTTTGCTTTGTGCTTTATGTGGTTGGCTTTTGGTGTTTGGATAATGCAAAGTTGCGACCATATTTATAGGGAGAAGAAAAAAGAACGGACACGTGGAGGATTGTAGTTGGAGGAGCGGTTCCAGGAGTGTAGAGGAGTACTTTTGGATAAGAGATGAGGACACTTGGAGAATGGAGATAGCGAGAGAAGTAAATGGCGGCTTCAGGAAGAGTTTGCAGGAATGGTGAGAGAGCGACACGTACACCGACAAGCATGGGAAAGGGTCGTGGGTTGCTGTTTGCTCAAGAAGGTAGGGCGGGGAGGCGGAGTAACTGGCGATCTGTTGCGTCTAATTCTTAATTTTTAAAATTAATCATACATCTTGGAAAAAAAGATACGTAAAATATTAAAATATGATGTTCTTAGACTGGGACGAGACATTGTTCTGAAACGAGAATGTATTAAAAATCAAAGTGGGTCGAATAATAAAAATATCAAAATATAATGTTTGTTTACAAATCAATAAAACTATCTGTTGGTTTAATATTTACCAATAGAAAGTGTTTTATATATTAAGTTTTTTCTTAGATTTAGGTTTATTTTTTAATAAATTGGCGTTAAAAAAAAAATTAGTATCTTATGATTTAAAAATCTGATTAAACCAATTAAGTCAATTTGACCTTTTTAAACAGCTATAAATGTAATTGAAAGGTGTAATTTAGATTAATTTTACGATTAAATCAGAACGAATTAGATTAGATTAATCGATTAATTCTAATTTAACAAGGGAGATATTCTATACCGGTAAAAATTTTCCAAATAAGATAAGTTGGCCGACAACGACGGAAGTGTGAAAGACGGTGAGGACGCGCAATGTCATGGCATAGCGTAGCGTTGAGAAGTAAATGAGTTTTCGGGTGGCAATTATTCAGGTTTGGTATTATTTGTTAATGATTCCTATTTGTTTAAGGAAGCGGACGGTCCCAAGTTCACAGGTAGATTTCCGTAATTTCTGGATTACCTAGTTTTAGTTATCCGTTTCCAACAAAAGAATGGATAGAATAAAATGCCGTCCACAAAATACAGGAATTCCATATATGGCTGACGACGAAAATTAGGGTGCAAAACAAATATAATGTCTGTATTACTTTCATTTTTTATTGGTCAGCTTATCGATAAAACCAATTAGATAAAAACATAATTTATAAATAGCCAAAGTATACTTAAGCCATGTTTAGATTATCTTTTTTTTTTATTATTTATATCTTATATATATCTATTCTATATATGATTTATATCTATTTAAAAAATAGTATTTAGAAAATTATTTTATCTATTTTTATTTCATAATTATGATGAAAGTGATTATCAAAATATTAGAATTGAAAAATGAAAATTTCACATACTTTTAAAAAAGAATATTTCAAAATATATATTTTATACAACTAAAATGGTTATTTTAATTAATTGTTTTGTAAATGTAATAAAATAAAGAATAAATAAATTCAACTTTATAGGGATTTATTAGGCTTTTTAATTTTAAAATATGGTATATATAGAATTATTTTTCTATCTTTTTAGTATCTTATTCTTACTAAATACAAAATTTGAGTAAACGCCAATAAAATACCAAAAAAATAAAAAAAAATACGAATCAAACAAAGCCTCAATCTAATAATATGGTACCGATCTTCGAAAAGGATATGATCAACTTCTCTTCTACTTTTTAAAATGTTTGTAATCCAAATGTTTGTTATTTAAAAGTATTATGGTTTACTAGAAATCTCCATAAAATTGAAAAGTCATTTAAAGAGGAAAATTATGAGGGAGTTTCTACAATAATGCTAACAAAAATGTGTTACCATAACACTGGCTAATCTAAACCATTAATTTAATAAAACTTAATATGTACTATTAATTCTATTAAAATAGGCTAACATATTACTTGAACAACAGGTTAGTTTATTCTTAATAATCAATTAAATGAAAAAGAGGAAGATAGAAGGTAACCTGTTAATCTCCTACAACATATTACTTTAACCAACATTAAAGGTTACCATAGAAAAATCCAAATAATAGATTTTTCATTCTCCTCTTTGTAAATATATCCCCACCAACAAGTGTATCCTAAAATGACCCAATAAACCTAAGTAGAGCAAAATGAGTAAAAAGATGCATATATAAGTGTAGATCAATGAAATTTCTATATGAGAACTTAACAAGTGCAATAACTTATGTGGCTATATTCTTTATAGAATATTCACAATTCTAATTTTTTCCATGTAAATGTATGGTTTCATTATTAGTATTATGTGTATGTAGTATGTGTTCATGTACTTTACGTGAATAAGAAAAGACTACTAGAACAAAGAAAAAAAAAAAAGAAATTGATGTGGAGATGAATAAAGAGGCGAGATAGGTAATCTCAACAAACTTAAGTGCAAGTGCCAAGTAACAATGGTGGTTTATTTTTTAAGGAGCAATTTCCAACCCAATCTCAAAGGTAATATAAACACATATAATGAGTAGAAGTAATTATCATCATTGGATTTTATGCACTATTAATGGATAAGATTAATTAGAGATCCATAGCACTAATGGGATAGAGAGAGAACAAGAAAGCTTGATTGTATATAATGGAGCTTAGTGATACCTAAACCTAAGAAAGATTAAAAATATCCAAAACAATTTTAACAAACTCTATTCTAGATCCACCAATCTAAAACTCTCTAAATTATTCCAAAATAAGATCTAACCATGTAGATCTTACCCTTAACCTAAATAACCAATCTAACATAATTTAGTCAATCTTGAGATTGACTCCTGAAATTATATCATACAAATTTCCTCATCTACATCCCTTTAACTTGAAAAAAGAAAAATAAGTGTAAAGACCATAATTACTAGAAATTATAATAATGTAAATCATACTCATTAAGCATCTTTGAACCAAACCATGCTTTCAAATTTAACCTTAACTACTATCATTAATAGTAAGTAGCATATTTGATTGAATTGTCTTAGACTAAAATGCCTATACATTGACCTTCGAAGAATGTGTAAAGGGTTATTTTGGTAATTAGATTTAAGTATAACTTAATGCTTCATATCAACTCTTTGAACTAGTAGTAGGATTAGGGGAGTTAGAACCTATTATCTAGAGATGTCTTAAGGAAATATGTCCAAGTAACTTAGGAATGGGGATCAATGGACCATTTTTCCACTTTTGGCCTTTCTTAGTTGGCTTATACATTTTAAAACGCCATACTATAGGCTTTATTTACAAAACATTATGTTTGAAATCCTATTTACAAAGGGAGCATGCCTAAAGGCTTTTTTATCAATTATTGGGCTTGGTTGAGCCGATTTATATTTAAATCCAATGAAGAATTATGAAGGAATGAAGTTTGTTTCCAAATCATCTAATGATCATCAAAATCGATCTGATGGATTTCATGAATATTTCATCTTATCCATCAATCTTGTCATCCAATAGTCAAGATTAAGCTTTGAAACCTTAGATAGAGATGATCCCTCCTCATTTTGACTGGTTGGAGATTTATAGAAATACTAAAATTTTACTAAAATCACTTTGAGAAAAATCAAAATAAGAATTAAACAAAGAATGATAAAAAAATCCAAAAGTTGTCTTATACATGCTCCAAGTATCGAGATTACATGTTCCTCCTCTTACACTTCTCCCTAACAACATCCTTCCATATATCATCAAATTAAAGCTTCTCAAGGTCATTCAGCATGCGATTGCATGTTGTTGATCACCTATTGAAAACCCCCATCCATTTACAAATAGAAGCACTTTGAGGTGATCTTTAAATAATAAGCATAAAACAAAATGCATCTTCTCTAAGAAACCTTAACCACACAACATATTTTGATCATCACTAAATATACATTATTAAGATAGCCTATTCATTACCAAGATGAACCATTAACATGATCTTTGACCCGCAAACAATTCCATTTACGTTTCTATAATTCTAATTTCATCCCTTCTTATTCCTTAAAGAAAAGTTATCACGACGTTTAGTTTTATTTTAAGCCATAATAGCAATCCATAAGAAATCTTTCTTATAAAAAATATTAAATGATCATTCATTATTCAATCTTACGAAGCTATTCGTTACTAGAATTGAAAATTTTTCCCTTAAATACTCTTAAAATCATCAAATGATAATGACATAATGTAGTGTCCATTTATATTTTGTTACAGCTTTATTTCATTCCTCACTAATATTTATTCCATTATTTTAAACCATATTACATTGAGTAACGTGAACGAGCTTGTCATATCCTTACATCAACTTATTCTTGTGCTTAGTAAAAATTAATATGCCTTTGTTTAATGTAACAAAAAAAAAATCAAACAATTGTGACTATAATAGTTACTATAGCTACATATCTTAATGAAATAAAAATATGAATATAAAAATGACAAGAAAATCTCCTAAGAAATATAAGGAGAGGAGAGGACTCTAAAAAAGAGAATTTCTTAAATTTGATCATGCTTTTTAGATAATTTTGTCTTTTACAACAAGCCATTTATTAAATAATTATGGTAGCATTTTCTTGTTAAAACAAAACTAGATAGTATGATATAAGGAGTATAGGACAGTATATTATTACTATATTATGTTTGGTTTGTATAATACTGGATAAGATTATTGTGATGCCTCTTATTTGGTATATAGAAGTACTGAACTCAGTATTGTATTTTGATTTTTATATCCTCAATATTATCTAATATTTATTTAATTACATTTTTATATTATTTAAAAAGCACAGATTTTAAATATTGTGTAATATTTATACCATCAATATTATCACATGTTTATTTAATTATATTTATGTCCATGTGATAATTAACTAGTTGTATCAGGGAAGGTGAGCTTAAACACCAAGGTGAATGCAATTAGACCTTAAAGTTGGGCATGCTCCTTACTCTTAGATACCTACAAGAAGCCTTTGATGGGTTAGTCCACAAAGGCCTTTCAATGCTTAAGTCGGTAAAGAATGATGGGAAACGATGAAGTATAAGAGGGGATATAAGTACTCTTCTTCAAGGAAGATAGAGGGTACTCAATTAACGGTGATGCAAGCAACATATGTGTGAATAGAAGAGGATCTTGTATCTTTTGCCCCATTACGCTATTTATAGCATAGGGAGCTCACCTAACAAGGAAGCATATTGACCTAAGGTTCGTCCTAACTTGCTATTTATAGGGGACATACATTGCAGGGAGGATAAAGTAACTCTATTAGATGAGTATTCTGGTAGCCACATCTAAAACTTGGGATGCTGACATTTTTAGGGATATCAGGTGTGCTGATTGTATTATGGATGGCAACTATACAATTAATGAAAAGAGAAGGAAATGGAGCAACAAATAAAGGACTTCGAGAAAGAAGGGGCTGATTGATCCGTGGATTGGGGGCCAATCTTATGTGGAAAACCTACAAAGGAGAAGGCGCTTCTAGAAGTTAGAGGACGTCATAGAGCTTGAAGGTGGCTAAGTAGATGCGGGAAAGCTCAAGTCGACCATAAGGCGCCCAAGTACTCAAGCAGAGGTTAGGTACTTGGTTCCTTGTCTGCCAATTAGCCTTGGTAGGTTCTCACTCGGATTAGGCCTCAAGTTAGGCCTAAAATAGCCTATCAATAATTTATATCCTCAATATTTTTGTTTTTGTCTAGTGAAGATATCTTTTTTATCATATTTTGGATGGAACAAGTTTTGAGCATTTTGTTTATTCCTTCAAACCTTTTTCTATCCAATAACTAAGCTCAACTTACATACTAAACATTAGATGAAATATTTTATCCAGTTTAGTTTTATAAATTTTACATAATCAAACAATATCTATAACAAAAAATTTCATAACTAATCATAGTATGTGTAATTATTTACAGGATCATAACTTGATACTTAAGGTTTAAGAGAATAAGAAAAAGAAAAGTGAAAAAAAATATATAAGATTAAGTAATCCTATTCAATGAAAGTAAAAACTCAATCTTATTGATTAATTGCATAAACAAAAATTGTCATGTTGAATTGAATTCTTTGACAAGAACTTATGTAGCTAGGTAGAAACCATATCTGACAATCAACCTAACATTCAAATGAAATTATGAAACCAAGGTAATTATGTTCTCGTTCTTGTCTATGGCAATTTCTTAAGATTCCCTTGCTACAATGACTATGTTGTTGACCTTGGTAAATGTAAAGCGACTATAGCTTAAGATTGTGTGATTTTTTATGAATTTCTTGAAAAAAATCTGACCTAACATTTTATTGGTTTTCTTTCTCTGAAATTCTTGATTATGCACTTCCATAACAGTATATGCTTAAGCATTTTTCGCATTAAGATCTTGCAAAATATTTTTTACTTTATCCATTTCATTATCTACAAAAATTTGTTGAACTATTTCTTGAAATGCTCACTATAATCTTGTTCAATACGCTTTGCATGCAATAAGAATACAAAATGGTAAAACTAAATATTAAAAAAAAGTAATGATTAGTGGAGCAAATCTACATATGGCAATTATACATTGGCGAGGCTGTTGGAGGATATGACAAAAGTGTACAATCAAATTACTTATCTAAGCAAAGGTAGCTAAGGATTAGTCTGAAGTCTCTCTCTTAGTTTCTCGACAAGGGTAATGCCGAATAATTGGTCGACTTGAACATAAGCAAGTAATTGTGAATGGTTTGGCTGTTGTCTTAGCAATCTACAATTTGATACACTTCAAAGTGATGGGTAGTTATTCGACTCGACATACAAAGTGACTTAGCAATGAAGTACTCAGCATCGGCAAGAGTCAGTTGGAGTAAAATGATCCGCTTTGCTAGCCCTTCCAGTCTTCTGGCTTGGCTGCAGGTCAAAGGCCCAATAACCTGATTCCTAGCATTCCCTTTAGGTTGATTTGGATTTGGGATCAAATCCAAATGGTTTTTGATCAACTCTCCATCAAAGTGATATAGACCGAGGTCAGCAATGTTAAAGGTGTCAGATATCCCGTAGTCTTCAAGCAACTCCAACTTATATGTATTGTCGTTAATCTTCTAGAGGATTCTGAAAAGTCCTTCAACTCTTGCAAATAGCTTATTCCTCCTCTTGCTTGGAAACCTTTCCTTACTAAAGTGCAGCAACACCAAATCTCCTGGCTGGAATTGCTTAGCTATCCTACCCTTGGCCTTCTTTCGTATTCTTCTAGCAGCTTAGTCGATCTATCAAGTGACTTTATTGTAGATGTGCTAAAGGAATTGTGCTCAGTCTCTCGCGTCTAAGTCTTCTTGCTCAAATTTCAGCAAGGGGGTGTGATTGAGGGGCAACGCGGGATTAAAACCATTGATAACTTTAAAGAGGGTCTGTTTGGTAGTGTCATGTACTATCCGATTATAAGTGAATTTAACTACTAGCAAATAGACATCCCAATGGGCCAATTTCATGCCTACTACAGCTTGGAGCAATTATTCCAAAGTATAATTAACCACCTCTATTTAGCCAACAATTTAGGGGTGATAGGAGGTACTAAATAGTAGTTTAGGCCCCATCCGACACCATAAGGACCTTTAAAAATGGCTTAAAAACTTTGGGTCTCTATTGAAGACTACACTTCTCGATACGCCATCTAACCATACAATCTTTTACAAGAAAAGAGAAGCAATAGCTGAAGCATCGTTAGTTTTGGTGCAAGGCACAAAGTATGCCATCTTTCTAAACCTATCCATAACAACAATTACAAAATCTTTGCCTTTGTGGTAATCTGAGAATAAAGTTCATGGTAATCTGAGAATAAAGTTCATGCTCAACTTAATCTAGGGTTTTGTTAGAACAGCCAAAGGCATTACTTTTCCTTACTCAAGTCGACATTTAGCCTTCTTGTATGTTACGCCCCGAAGTCGCAAAGTCGCAACAGTCCCGCCGTGTAAACCATTCTATGATAGTAACTGGCCTCACAGTGCCTACCATAGAGATAATCTACACAAGGCGTCGACAACTCCTCGCTTTGAAATAAACAGTTCGATAATGATTATACAACAATTATGATAATTACCACAAAGTTCTATAAAACATAGATATTTATAATAATGTTTACAGAGCTTCCTAGGAAATTTTACATAGTAACTACAGTTTACTAATTTACAAAATAACTAACAGTCTTCAACCTTTAACTACAAGGTCAGTCTAGTTACACATTTGCTAAATAACTTGATTCTCACACCCCTGGCTTCAAAAGGACTAACCTCTGGATAATTGTAGGGCGGCATAGTACTTGAAGAGATTACAAATCAGAACCTGCAAAAGGATCTATAAAGGTATAAGCAACTACAGCTCAGTAAGTTGAATTGGAGACTCGTGAATGCATACAAGCACAAACAGGGTTATCAAACAATTATTTCATGCAATGCAACAATCAAGTGTCATCGCACAACGTAGTCCGATCCGTTGTGAAATCAGAGAAATTTCACCCGCTCCAATCCGGGTTGAGGAGTTCCATGTTATGCAGCAGCTCACAACCAAACCCAGGCTTGTGCAATGGAGACCTCGCTCCTCCCGTGGCTACCTTCGAACCATTGACTTCACCCCCGCCGCGACCTCCTCTCCTGTCACTTAGTTCGACTGAGGATGAAGAAGGGACCATTTTGCAATCCTACGCTATCCCTTTCGAAGGGGTCGGTATTTGGTTGGAGAGTCCTATGATCCCTTAACGGGTTGCAATGCATGACGCTTTCGGTTATTAGGGTCGACTAAGATTAAATGCCGGTTAGGGTGTTCAACAAGTTCATACCAATTCAATCAGTCGCAAAGTCATTCACAGTACAAATTCCAGCACGAATTCAGATACATCAAGCACATGCGCAAACTATTTACAATCACAATCATATACAAGCCTAAGTCTCCGAATACTACGAAACTAGTACTCTATTACAATAAGCAATAACCCAACTTACTTGAATTTGCTCGATCGCTCGATCCTCTAGTTGCGAGCTGATTTGTTTCTGGGTGTCCTATAATACAAATAGGTTCTTTTAGTACTTATATTTTATGGATTATTATTCTAACTCATAATATAACTCATTTTCCTCATGTATACCTATAACGTAGTAATGATTCGTTGTGTTCTATTTCGGGGTTCGGCTCCTAAACTAGATTTTAGTTTTAATTCCTAAGTCGTAATTAAGCTCGAATCCCAATGTGATATTAATCACATTATGCTCGGGTATTCAAATATCCTATTGGGTCGTAATTTTTTGTATTCTAAACTATCCGATACACGCTAACCCTAATTGAGGTATCGAATTTATTCCCGGTGTGTAAAACTCTTACATTTTGAGATATTTACTTAAAATTAAATGTCATTTCAGATTTATTATTTTTTTGATTTCTATTATAATATTATCTAAATAACCTTATTTTTTTAAATTTATTAATTTACATTTTCACATATTACTAATTTATTATATTACTTACCAAATTTCCCTAATTAAACATAATTAGTACCTAAAGGATAGGATTAATGTCCCACTGCAGAGATTAACTTCCCTAAACCTCTAATTAAGATTCAAATCAGTAATTAACATCCTAATCACTTAATTAACCCTTAATCACCCAATTTTACCATCATTTTAGGGCTAAAAATTAACTTAAAATTTTTAAAAATTAATTTTAAAAAAATGGCTTCATAGCACTGTTATACATCAAATGAGCATCCTACAGAAAAATTTTGAACTCCAAACTACATTCCTAAGCCTATTTATTTTCCGGTTTACTAATGCTCGGTTTTGAACAATTTGTTAGGGACCCTATATTTCCAGATATAATTAAACTAAATAAATATTTTTCCCTAAATCTACATACAATAAAACATCATAATAACAAGTTTCATAATTTTCTGAGCAAAATAAATAATCTTACAAAATTATACAAAACCGAGTGAATAAATGACTAACCGGTCCGAAGCTTTTGGGCCGTCCAAACCCGGTCCAATGTTGTCGGCCGGTCCAGGCGGTGGGTCTACTGTAGGGTGGTGGTGGTGGGTGGTGATTTTAGTTCACCTTGCTAATCTGCATAGTTTTTTTTTTTTATTTTCTGGAATTTCTCTCGAATTTTTTTGTGTTTCGATTTTTCTCAGATCACAAACTAGCCAAATGACTTCTGAGAATTTTTTTCCTTATTTATAGACAAATTTAGTAATTAATGTGCATTAATTTGATGGGATTTTGCCCCATTTCCTTCATTTTAGGCTTTTTGTTTGTCCAATTCCTATTGGTTAAATTTTTTCTTTTCAGTCCACGACCTGATCTTATTGCAATTATCCTCTTCTGATTTTTTTATAATTATTTTGTATTTTTCTTTAATTATTTACTTAGTTTTCGGACAATTTTAGTAATTACGCGTATTTTTATCTACACGTAAATACATGTAGGATACACGTGAACTTTCCTAAATATTATTTTGGTCGTTCAAAAATTTTTAGTATACATATAATTTATCTCTAGTAATTTATTAGTTATTTCATGACACTTTTCGCATTTTCGGTAATTAATACCTATTATACTTAAAATTTGAAAATTGTATAGTCTCCTATTTTATTACTTATTTTCTTAAATTCAAGTTTACGAGGTCAGTTTTACTAATATTCCTCTCAATAGTTTCTAATTTGGGTTTGATCGGATCCTTGAACCGATCGCCCTAAACCTTGGGTTCTAAGTTCAACCCTACGGTTACTTGGCTTGGCTTTAGGGCTTACATTGTACGCGGCACAACTTTTAACAATTTGGTATACATCTTACCTCATCCTTGGTCAAAAGCATCAACCACTCAGCAATTCATATGTCCTTTTCTCCCCCAAAATGTTCAAATAGTCTTCTACTAAGGGCTTCCCTGATCAGCACCTCCCAAAGTAAACAAGTCGACATGCACAATTTCCCTCCTCAAAACAAATATCCCTCTTCCATATGATACCTGTCCACTGTCCTTCCATTGACACAATACACAAGTATGGGCGCAAAGTATAGATCCTCATAATATTGTTCTTTGATACTTGCAAACTCAAATAGTCTTATCTATAATTCAGTTAAAAGCGCATGTCTCCTTGAAAGAGCATCTGCAACTACGTTGCTCTTTCTCTGCTTATATTTTATCACAAAATTGAATCTTTTAAGGAATTCAACCTATCTCGCTTACCGCTTTGACAATTTGGTTTAACTTCGAAGGTACCTCAAAAACTCTTGGTTAGTATAGATGAAAAATTCTCTCGACAACAAATAATGCTACCATGCTTGCAATGCTTGGATCAGTGCCAAGAGTTCCTTATCATACACAGAGTAGTTTAGTTGAGGTCCTTTGAGCTTCTCACTGTGGTAGCCAATTGGTCAGCCTTCTTACATTAGGACAACACTTATTCCAATGCCTAATGCATCACATTATAGCTCAAATATCTTCTTAAAGTAAGGTAAAACAAGTACAGGGCGGAGGTCAACCTTTCCTTTATCTAAGCGAAACTTCTCTCCTCCTTTTCTACCCATTGGAAGTTGGTGTTCTTCTTTATGAGCTCAATAAGTAAGGCAATAAAGATATTGAAATTCCTGATGAATCTCCTATAAAACAAAGCTAGTCTATGGAAACTTCTCATGTCGGCGTAAGTAATAAGGTTTAGCCACTTGATTATTACTCGGATCTTCTCGTCGTCTACTCATAAGCTTCCTCCACTTACTACATATCCTAAGAATATCACTTCCTCTTGGCAAAAACAATACTTCTTAAGGTTTCTAAATAATCTCTTGGCAAGAAGGATATTCAGTACAACTTAGAGATGTTCATAGTGACTCGGCATATCGGTACTATATACAAGGATGTTGTCAAAATACACTACAACACACTTCCCCATTAGACCTCTCAACACATGGTTCATTAATCTTATAAAAGTCCTTGAGGCATTCAATAAGCTAAATGACATGACCATCGACTCATAAAGTTCATGCCAAGTTTTGAACGCAATTTTCCACTCATCTCCAAGCCTCATGCAAATTTGATGGTAACTAAACTTCAAATCAATCTTGCTGAAGATCTTAGCTTCATTCAATTCATCTAACATGTCTTCTAACCTCAAGATTGGACACCTGTATTTAATCATGATCTTGTTCACGGCTTAGCTATCAACACACATTCACCAAGTTCCATCCTTTTTCGATATTAGAAGTGCCAACATAACACTATGGCTGACACTTTCCCTAACATACCCCCTCTCCAGTAATTTATTGACTTGTCGTTTGAGCTTAGAAATCTGTTTAGGACTCATCCAATAAGCTAGCTTATTCAGTAAGGCAGCACCAGGTATTAATTCAATGCAATGTTCAATGCCTCGAATAAGGAGTAATCCTTCAGGTAACTATTCTAAGAACAAATAGGCATACTCATCTACTCTTTTACTTCATGGGATAGTTCACCTTGCTCCTTTAACTCTAATAATTGCTTAACCAACATGAGGTTCGACCCACTAGCTTTAAGGGCCTCTTGGAGCTCAGCTCTACTTATCATCAGAGTCTTTTTTGATCCACGAGCAAGTTTAGCTTGCAATTTATTAACTTTACTTAACAGCATTAGGTTCACCTATCATCCTTTTCAAACATATACATGTTCTAGTATCCATTATAGATATCTCTTCTGTTAAACAGTCACGATTTACCTAGCAATACATAGAAAGCACACATGGGTAGTACATCATAGAGACTCTGGTCAAAGTAATTTCCAATAGTGATTAACAATAGAACTTGCCATGTGACATCTAATGCTCTTTTCTCACTTAACTAATGTAACTTGTATGGCCTTAGATGTGCAACAGTCAGCAACTTCAATTTTGTAATAAGATCAACTAATGCCACATTGGTGCAACTACTACTATCTACAATGAGGGCATACACCTGATCATTCACCTTATAGGTGGCATGAAATAAATTCTTTCTATACTCCCCCTTACGTAAGGGTTCCATGTTCATTGTGCATCAGACAAACATAGTTAATTGATCCAAGTCTTCAGCAAACACCTCCTCTTCAATAAGTTCGTTTTCCTGAGAAATTTCTTTCTCAGCAGTACTCTCCTCCTCAGGTCAGGACATCTTTCTTGATGACCATAGTTCTTTCGTTTGGACACTAAGCAGCCACATGTCTGAAACCTTGGCACTTAAAGCACTTGATTTGGCTCATCTTCCTACCAGATCCTTGCCCTTTTACATAAGTTCAGGTCGGCACGTTACTGTGGAATCGACCCTCTACTCGACTCGGACATCCACCCTTTGGATCGATTCAGTACCTGCTGAGCTCGATGACTTCCCTGCCCTAGTAAGCTAGTCGGCAGTCTAGACTGTACTCGACTTCTTTTCTACCTCTTCATTCTTTGGGCTATTCTAATGACTTCATCTATTGTGGTAAATCATTGGAGCTCCATAATCTCCATAATATCTTGAATATTACCTCTCAACCCAATTAGGAACTTAGAGATTGTTCGTGCTAGTCGTTCCTCCACTTAACATCAGATTATAAGCATTTGAAATTCTTGAACATACTCATCAACTATTTGACCCCCTTGTCTCAACTCTTGAAGCTAAGCAAAGGTGTCTTGTAGATAAGTATTCAACACGAATCTGTTTCTCGGTATTTTTTTCATTTCAAGCCAAGTATTAATCTCTTAGTAGCCTTCTCACCTCCTCATGGCTTGGAAATTCTTCTACCATATGACAACATATCTGGAGAACTCAACAGCAGTAGTTTTCACTTTCTTGTAATCATTGTATTGATAATAGTAAAAAACATACTCCACTTTCTCTTCCCATTCTAAGTATTCATCAGTACCCCTATACTCATTGAAACTCAAAATCTGAAGTTTTACATGGTCGGACACTCTAGATGCTCAACCTCATTCTTCTTCTTCATAATACTTATCCTCATCCTCATCCTCATCCTCTTTTCTCATGTCTCCCAAATCAGCCCTTCTCCTTACTCGTCCGCGTACTCCTTCACCTCGAACTGGTTGAGCTGGGTTTTGACCTCTCGTAGGTCGAGTAGCTTGTAGGGTATTATGTATAGCTTTAGCTTATCGATGTGCCAATGCATGAACAGCTCGGGTTAACTCCACCTCATCAAGTCTCTCATCAGTACTCTTGGGGGTCCCAAATCGGCCATGGTAGACTACACCATTGTTATCATTTATAACACCATAATTAACACTTAGGTTTGACATTTTTTTCTCATGGAATATTCAAATCTTAAATTCTTCAATTAGGTATTCCAATAAGCACTTCCATAAACTAGAAATTTAATAGCCGGTAAACATAGCAAATAAACAAACACAGTAACTTGCTCTATTTCACACATACAAAATAGAGAACAGTCATAACTTCGAAACAACTACAATTCAAGTGAAAACCTCTACTCCAATACCAAGATAATGCACACCATGACCAAGAACAAATAAGACCGGTCGCTGGATGGGTCCAAGTTTGCCAAAAGCTTGAAGAAACAATGGAGAAATGTATGAAAGAATAGAAAGTGAATGAAAAGTAAGTAAAACCCACAAACAGCTCCAAAGGATACGACGCACCAATGGAACTTTCGAGGACTCACGACGCAACTTGATATGATGCACGAATTGATCCAGTGAAATTTTTCACCACTTAGCTTTGCTTAAGGGTTAGGATAAAAGTGAAACGAGAGTAAACAAATAATGTTTACGTAAAGAAGAATATTCAGTTGTATATTGATGATAATCTGCCTTCTTGTGACTACAAATATAAGAGTATTTATACCCAATAAGTTAGGGCGATTTGCCTAAAAGGGAAAAGACAAAAAGGGTATTACCTTAAAGAAATGATGTACAAAAATACAAAAGGATAAAAATGAATATTCAAGAAAAGCAATTATTAGTAGAGTAGATTCTACATATGGTCCTATACACGTAGCAATGATACATTGGCGAGGCCATTGGAGGATGTAGACAAAAGCGTAAAATCAGATTGCTTATCCAAGCAAGGGTGGCTAAGGATCAGTTCGGAGTCTCTCTCTCGATCTCTTGGCAAAGGTGATGTAAGTAATTGGTCAGCTCAAACATGAGTAAGTAATCATAAATGGCTTAGCTGTTGTCTTAGCAATCTACAATTCGGCATACTTCAAAGAGATAGACAATCATTTGATTCGGCATACAAAGTAACTTCACAAAAAAGTACTCGAGATCAGTAGGAGTCAGTTGGAGCAGGCAGATCCGCCTTGCCAACCCTTCCAATCTTCAAGCTCAGCTACAAATCAAAGATCTAATAGCTTGATTCCTATCATTAAGAACTCAAATAAATACTGTTAATTCTACAAGGACTATGACCACACTACAGATGAGTGCTTTCAAATGGAGAATGCCATCAAGTATGCCATCTAGAGAGACTTCTTTACAGAATACGTAGCAGACATCAACGATGGTACTAAGAGAGCTCCTCAAAGACGATGAACAAAGGATGCCTAAGATGAAGACAATAATGACCATCATAATAATTAAGCCCCTAATAATGCCATCAACATTATAGTTAGGGGGCCTCACCTAAGGAGCAAGCCAAACTATAGTAGCTCGGCTAACACCCTATTCGAGGTGATGGTAGTAAGGGAGAAGAGGTAAAGGCGAAATATCTCTATCACCTTCTTAAATGAAGATTTAGAGGGGGTTAACACCCCTTATTGGGATGCCCTCTTAATAGGGGAAAGGATCTCAGATTTCAAGGTCCTAAAAATTATGGTGAACACAAGTAGCTCCACCAATATCTTCTTTGAGCACGTATATGCGAAGATGTGGAAGAAGTTGCTAATGTAGATAAAGATGTACCACCATGACCTAATTGGCTTCAATGGGGGGACTATCTAACCAAAGGGCATCATCACTTTGGACATGGAGCTTAGCGATGATGACAATGTTGTTAAGCAACTTGTAGAGTTTATGTTGGTGGACTACTCATCCCCCCAACAACTCAATTTGGGGATGATCGAACCTTACTAGCTTTAAGGTCATCACGTCGTCCCTCTACTTGAAGTACTAAGGTGGGAATTTACAGATGTGATTAGAAGTTCTTAAGGGAACTTTACGTAAAGGTAGCCCAAGGTAATGGTATCTTCACTTTAGAGACAGAGCCATAAGAGAAATTGGTTGAGTAAACTACTCGTCCCCCAACAACGCAATTTGGGGATGATCGAGCCTCACTAACTTTAAGGTCATCACATTGTCCCTCTACTTGAAATCCTAAAGTAGGAATTTACAGATTTGATTAGAAGTTCATAAGGGAACTTTGCGTGAAGGTGGCCCAAGGTGATGGTGTCTTCACTTTAGAGACAGAGTAGTAAGAGAAATTGGTTGAAAAAAGTGAGTCAAGGAAAAAAAGAGAGGAGGTATAGATCAACACTAGCCTTGACCAAACAACCAAGGTTGGGGTCGAGATACCTCTCGAACTAAAGGAAGCCATTGTATAGCTCTTGTAATCCAATGCAAATCGATTTGCTTGGTAGCCATCAAACATGCATGTCATCTTTACTGGCCTAGCAACCTGCAAGCTCAAAATTGATGAGAAGATCTAACCTGTCAAGCAAAAGAAGAGGTACTTTGCTCTAAAATGGTAGGTTGCAATAGAAGAAGAAGTGTAGGAATAATTGAAGGCAAGCTTTGCTCAGGAGGAAAAGTATCCCACCTAGCTAGTAAATGTTGTACTAGTTAAAAAGAAGAATGAGAAGTGGCAAATATGTATCAATTACACTAACCTCAATAAAACTTGCCCAAAGGATTACTTCCCCCTCCCGAAGATAGACCAGTTAATAGACTCAACATTGGACCATACTCTACTAAGCTTTATAGATACCTTATCGGGTTACAATCAAATTAAGATGGACCTGAAGGACAAAGTCTACACCTCTTTCATTACGAATTTCGGTACCTACTACTATACTGTAATGCCTTTTGGCCTAAAAAATGCCAAGGTAACATACCGTAAACAGTGACAGAGCCATTCAAGCCCCAATTCAAGCATAACATAAAGGTATATGTAAACGATATGATTATCAAGGGCAAGCTGCTCAATAACCACATCAAAGATTTATAAGAAGCATTCGCTAAAATGAGGAAATACAATATGAAGTTAAACCCCTAAAAGTGCGTTTTAGGGTTACCGCTGACAAATTCTCAAGCTTCATGGTCACTTAACATGGGATCAAAGCTAATCTTGAAAAAAAATCACTACTATATGTAGACACCTCATTTTTACTGTTCTTTTAATTTTACATTCTTTACTTTATAGGTTTTTAGGCCAAATATACAAAAAATAAAAAAAATAAATCAAAAATAAAAAAAATACAAAGTTTCAAGAGTATCAAAGTCAAATCAGTGAGTTATTAGAGTTAGATAAAAAAAAAATTCAAAGTATATATGCGATTTGATAAATTTATAGTCTTTAAAATTTTTGGGCTTTATTAGAAAAATATTGTTTTAAAAAATAGTCTAGTAAAGTATTAGAGTTCATAAAATGGATTTTTTGGTCCAATTTAAAAATAATATATATTTTTTAACTAGATTAATTAAAGACTCTAGATTTACTAAATTCAAAAGTGGTGTTACAAAATACATGGCGTATATATTTTGGGTTGTGTAGAAAGCCAAGGTCATTTTGGAATGAATTGGGCTCAAGTTTGAAAGATGAAATTTAAGTTGGGCCCAATGAGAAAGGTTTAAGTTTATTTTGTGTGCTTGACTGAATGAGAATAAGTTTATTTTGTGTGCATGAATGAATGAGAAAAAGCCATTAGTTTAACAACTTCGCTACACGTTAATAAGGACATCAGGGGTTCGAACAAAGCAAATGGCAAATTTTTTGCCCAACTTAGGTAAAAAAAGACTTGATAATAGCAAATCTTCATCTAAATCTTTATTTTTTCTATAAATTTGGATTAAATCTTATTGAATCATTAATAAAATCTCCAAATTTGTAAGGATTTACATAAACATTATTTGAATGAAGATTTGATAAAAGAAATTCTAGGAATAAATCTCTTCTACGGTTGATTTGGGTTGATCCTAGATTCAACCAATATTTGAGATAAAAGATATAAATAAGTCCAAGAACTAACAAAAAAAAAAAAATAGGACTCAATTTTTCATCGAATACACAAAAGCAATCCTCCAAGTACACAAATGTACATACAATTGTCTCATTTAACCCAACACAATATAGCTAAACCAACCACTCCATCTCAAACCACAGCAGACACCATAACTACCAACACTCCCAGATTCGACCACCATCATAGTGCCATACGACTCTACTACTCATAACCATCTACCACTCTCTCTTTCATCGTATACCTTAATATAGCCCCATCGATCACCTATTCCCTTACAATGGTACAACAAACAACAGATACGATGCATACAACAAACACAAACCCCATCTACATAGACACATTCAACACACGTTCCACCAATACAGCACAAACACAACAACACAAACCATCGACCCCTCTCTCTTGCACAACACCAAACGCTAACTCTATCACTACTCGAATTGTAAAACGAGCTCTTTGATCACCACTTTATGTTGAAACCCCATCACCAAACCAATTTTTTCCAACCACTTCCTCATGAAAATGTCGAGTCTCGCTTGATTTTAGTGATTGAAGAGCCCATTTCAACGTCGAATTGCCGATGCGTTGAAGAATTTGACCATGACTTGATTGTAGCTTCAACTCACAGCTCGAACTGACTTGGATCCATGCTTAAAGACCCTTTGTCGCAACCCACAATGTGTCATTTAGGAATGCAAAATGAGTTCTTAAATGTGTGCCAAGTACCTCTCTCCCTTTATAATTTACACCTATAAACAAGTACTTAACTTAAGAGAGGTTGCTTCATAAGAAACTAGTTCTCTACTTTACTTTTTTTGATACAGTTGGTCATGTGGCCAATGTCTAAAACTTTATTAAATAAAGGTGGGTGCTATATTAATTAAAAAAGGAAAATGGTTAGACTTATGAAAAGGTGCTTTGAATATTAATACAATATTTTAAGCATCCCTTTTAAGAACTCATTTATAAACATACTCCAAAAGTTTAGCTAATATTTCTTTTTCTTGGCATTGGATTCAAGGAAAAAAGAATAGGAGTGAGTTGACAAGGGTGGATTTTTTTTTTTTAAGTTTTAATTAGTGAATTGTGTTATTGGGACATAAAAAAATGTAAATATACATATAATGAAGCGGTGAATTTCTAAAAAAAAAAAGTTTCTTAAGATGTTGGATATTGGTATATTATCCAAGGACACAAATATTTTTATGAGATCCGCATGGTATAGAGGATAAATATCATCTAATAGTTTCTTTTCTCGTGGAAACGTACAGGTCAGTGGGCGCGTTTACTCTTACAAAATTATGAGGGCTGTCTACAACGCATTAGCATTTGCAAGACGGTTATGGCCTTATAAACAATTACGAAATACTCCATGATTGTACCAATAATGATTGCAATATTCAGTTGTTTTTAGGTGTACAGCACAGCTACAAATGCAACTGTTAGAGCTGAAGTCAAGCATCCGTTCCGGAAGGCCATGCTTTTATCGTAACATTGTATATCTTAGATAGGACATCTTTAGTTTGAAGATCTTAACCTAAGTTCTTATATTAAGCACCTTTTTATAGAGATCTTTAAAGAATAATGCTCGAGTCTTTGATTGAACATCAGTTTATAGCTATGGACCGATGCCTTACTCTTAAGTGTTACATTTAATATATTATTTATTACTTATTTGATAATTAATCTTCTATAAGAATTTCTCTAGATTTTATATATGAATTTAGAACATTTCAATTGAAATAAATATAACTTTATTATACATACCGGTATTAATTTATATGTGTGTATGTGACTAGATCTCCATCTCCTTTCAATAGGACTAACTAATTAAGTTTTTTTTTTTTTCCTTTATCAAATATAAGGAGTGGAAAGAGGACCTAGTTTATTTATAATAATCCAACAAGACTCTCCCATTACGGCTAACTATTGGGATAAATGCTTACACCAAGTCATCTAACTACATTTTTAAATAAGGTGTGAATGAGCTTAACATATAAATTAATCAAATTAATAAATTAGTCTATTAATATATCTCATCAAATTATAATTATTCAACATTAATTCTAGGCAATTAATGGAAGCCCATAAATTGGAAAAAAATTTCCAACATTTTGATCTTTATATATGCAACCAATCATCATTGAAAAGTCTCCTCAAAAGATTCTAAAAAATAAAGTTGAGAGTTCTTAAATTACAGTAGTGACTATAAAAGAGTCAAATAAAGTCGAGTTTTTAAAGGTTTAAACTCTACTCATTTAAAAATTATCCAAAAATAAGTCGAACTCAAGCTCGAATTCGATTCGTTTAGATAAACGAGGTTTATCTTAAATTCAAACTTGACTTATTTGCTAATTGGGCTCAAGTTTTAGCCAAGCTAAACTTAAAGCGAGCTAATTTTGAGTTTAATCTTGAGTTTATTAATGAGTTTAAATATACTAAATGAAAAAAAAAATACAAATATATAGATTAAGGAAAAGTAGATAAAGATTAAATTATATGTCATATTATCACATGACATATGGTACATTTATACATATTAGATAGATATTACTCTTTGGATTTTAAAAATATATAGTATATAATATATAATATATTTGTAATATATAAAAAACTCATAAGCTTACCTGTAAACCGAACTTACTCATGACCTTATGAGCCTAAGTGAGTAAGTTGTGAGTAAGTTCATGAGTTTGAATCGGAGTTCAAGTTTAGTTCATTTAGATAAATAAGCTTTATTTTAAGCTTAAATTCGACTCGTTTATTAATCAGGCTCGAGCAGAGTAAAGTTTAAAATTAATCAAGCTTGATCAACTTATAAGCAACTTAATCCATTCACAACCCTAAATAACAGTTATTTAAACTTAAGTTATTCATTTGTCACTTTAAGGACACCATAAAAATCCTTAGAGGTAAAAGTGAACATACATTTGCTATTAACATGTGGAGAAATATTTGAATAATACTAAAATCCCATGCAGATTTATTTATGAAGTGTAAATTCTAGTAAAATCTCGATATTTACCGGTTTTTACAAAGCCACATAATATCGTTTCCATATGTCAGTGTGTGTAATAGGGTACTTATCCACCGGTACTCATCCATATAGGTAACAAACATATTGTGTCGATAAATCTTTCCCCCCACATGTGACAATTAGTCATGTATTTAGTATTTACAATTGAGATATCGTGTATTTTGTTGCAAAATCTGACCTTGATGGCGTCTTTGGAAAAACGTTAATTATTGAATTTCTTTGAAAGGCGAAAAGGAATTTATTATATATACTGTAAAGAATAAATTTTAATGTGATATTAGACAGCATAAATGGACTAATGGTTGATTTTGTACTTAACCTTGAGGTTATGGTTCAAATCTCATAAGTTTCTTTTTATTTTTCCAAGTTCTGTATTTATTGCTTGAAGAGTATTATCTTTTTTACCCTGTCTTTATCTTTTCTTTTTGTGCAATAACTAACAATATTAATTTTAATTCATTACAAAATTATAGCTAACTAAATAAATTCTTCTAAGTTATTATCTATTTATTCATATTACAGCACAAATGATAATTGAATTGCCAATACTACAAATCTTTCAACATTGTCGCACAAAGTATTGATAAATAATACAAATTATTTTTGCTGATAGCAAAATTTAAATAGGTTTTATGTATTAACTTCAGTTTTTTAATACAATGGTAATTACATTTAAATTAACATATATATCATAATGAAAAGATAAAAAAAATTATTTCTTTAACTCTTTACAAAGTGTAATGTGCATCTCTAATAGTTTCCAAGAAAAAATTAAAGCTTTCTTACTATTGAATATTAGAAAAATTTTTGGATGTATTCGTTAATTAACAAAATTCTCTCCCTCCCCTAAGCCCCAATTGTATCATGCACTTGAAAGGAAAAAAAAAAAAATTATATATATATATATATCTTAGAAAGAACTGAATAACAAGATTTATACACCAAATTTTCTTTTATTTACGTTTGAGATTAATAATGATCGTATTTTTTTTTAAGATAATAAATAATTTAACCACTTTGTTCTTGTCTGTATATTTTATAGACACATAAATGAGATAAATGATAAATTAGCTGGAACTAGAGGGCTTGGAAATAAATTCGTATTAATTGTTTCAATTCCTAAATCTCAAGAAAGGATCTCTTTCTATGGAGATGTTTTGAAAGAATTTGGAAAATGTCAAAAGGAAAAATAATGACAATAAAAATACTTCTTATTTTTCCAAACTGGTCCAAATAACTCTAAAAAGTTTCTTTAACGGTGTCTTAACCACTTAGTAAGAATTCAAAAAAGATAAACTGTTTGTAGATTTGATGGTTTAGTATGCATTTTAGAAAAAAAATATTTCATTTGGCATGAATTAACTTTCTTCGAATTCGGCAGCCTCCCCAGCTCCTGAACTCATCAATAATGTAAAGACAGAGATGGAAAACAGAAAATAAATATTAGAAAGCCCAGGGACCAGAAGAGTTTCAAATCAGATGTAATTTCTAAAACGAAAGAATGATATGCTTCCTTAAGATGACCCGTGAGTCTACTTATTTTGGGCCGACCAACTTTAGGAGACCCCAAAGCAAGCCTCTAAAACAACTACGGAAGAATAGAAAAAAAAAAAAAAATGAGGATCGGTTCTAATAGCGCGTAAATGATCGACGTGAGCTACTTATTTTTGGTTCAGACCTCAAGCTATTCATCGATGCAATGAGTTATATCAGTCTAGTTTTCCATTTATAAATCTATCGACAGATCTAAAATTGGCACTCGATGTCTCGATCAAACAATTCAAAGTCCAGCTTTTTGGTAAAGGATATCGCATCAGTTGCTCCATCTACACTCAGAACCCTAAGGTGGAGGAAGGAACTACTGCTAATCGGGGAGAAAAGTTGTGGATGACTTGCACGCCTGTGAGTGTGAATGCCAAACCAGTTCTATTCAGTACCTTTTCGATCAATTGGGTTATTAAAAAAAATAAATAAATAAATAAATATGCTGTTAATTACTTAATGGCTTGATGGTTAAGTACATTTGGACCAGGGATATTATCAATGGTAATAGACTCGACTTGTACGATAGAAGCATTATGGTATAAGTTGATGGAAACTAATAAGGGGCTGTCAACGAGCATAGAAAGACAATGAGCTAAAGACAATGCGAAGAGCAGTATTACACAGGTCTCCAGAACAATAAGGCCTTTAAAAGATGAGAAAACGGGAGTGAATTAAATCGCACGCATTAAAAGAGAACAGGATGAAGATCAATTATAAGGTCATCCCAACAGTTCATTCATTTCACTGTATAAAATAAAGTTACGATGTAATAGCTATTACTTAGGAATAAAACATAGTTTAGTAAATTATGAATCATTGTTAAAATGTTATTTATTACTTTGATTGAAGGTATTTTATTGTGTGTTTTATTTATAAGTTTGAATGATGAATGACTATTCATTGCATATTGTTATAAGGGTTTCTTATAAAATTACTATTACAGACCTAAAATGTAATTACACACCAATATCTCTGGCATGAGGAATAACAAGAGAATAGAATTACTATTATAATGAAATAAATGGGCCTTAAATCGATTACTTATTGGGAACTAACGTATGATCCTGTATTTTTAGCAACATAGGATTGAAGCCCCCCTAATTTAAGACATTCTTGCGAGTAGTCAAAGTGACTCGGATTTTTGCGAGAAGCTTACGGACACTAGACAAAATGACCCCATGAAGTTATATTTTGGAAATATATTAATAAAATAATAATATATTTAAAAGCTAGTAATAATAGAAATTATTATTTATTCGTTGATTATACATACTTTAGAGTTCGTTAACTAAACGGCTCTTAAAAAATAAATTACTTATCTTAGCTATAAAAATTCATAAAATAAGACATAATGATATTTAGAAAATATGCATATACATTAGATATACTTAATGTATAATTATATGTATAACATATATTCATAAATATTTTTAAAAAATCCTAATTTTATACATAACACACTAATAAATAATTAAATAAATTAGTCGAGACCTGGAAAATTCATGGCTATGGCATGGATGATTGTAGGAGAAATTAAATCAAACAAGTGACAAGAAATAATTTATCATGCAAAATATTGGAAAATGGAGGGTTTGCCACATGTTTAATCCCAAAACCAAAACACTATACTATAAAAAGCCACTTCGACGCTCATCCCAAACTCTATAGATTTCAGTAAAAGAGAGAAGAACCAGAAGTGAATCCTATGAGTTTCCACGTAAGAATTTGAAGGAAATTCGAAAAATAATGTCTAATCATTTTTTATTTTTTTGGGCCAAAAACATGGTGTCTAATTTGGGTTTTGCTAATCCAGGGCGTAAGTGAGCGATTGACATAGTTCCTTCCTAGGTGGCAGTCGAAAACTTCTTCACTAGTGAGTGTTTGGTTTTTACAAATTTTTTTCTAAAATTTTTAAAATAAAATCAAACAAAGTTCAAAAATTTTGAAACTAGGTTTTCTTATGTACTTTTGTACGTAGAATCCAAATATTGATCCAAATTTTTGAAATTTTGAGTACATATATGAGTTTCTTAAAAAAATTAACAAACCGACAAATTTTAAAGTGCATTTTCAAAAAGCTGAATAATCTAGTTTCAATCTTAGTTTTTTTTTTTTCATATAAAGTCCCCAAAGGATGTACTTTCATGTTAGGAAGGGTTTTACAAATTTGTGAAGTTGGATTTTGAACAACTTTTGTTTTTTCAGAAATAATGAGCTGAAAATGTAGTTAGTAAGCTATTCTTGCAAGATTCTTGAGTCAATCTATTTTAGACTAGTTAAAAAATGAGTTTTAATGTTGGACAATAAAATAAATAGAGGATTTGAAGTGAAATAGTTGTAAGATATGTAAACAAATGAGTTTTAAAGGGCAAAACTATATGATTTTACCAACTTCATGCATAATTTGCTAGTTGCATTAATGCTTTATGCTTGAATTTTGAAAGAGTGTGATGAATTTTTGCATGCATACTATTAAACTTATCGATCATGATGGAAAGGAACAGAATTTGTGATATTAAGATGAGTTTGGAAGATAATCTTTGATTGGTGTTAAGAAATAATAGTCTCTATGTGATTCGGTGTAGTATTGATGAAAGAGGAATGCATGTTTGATGATTTAGACATGTTATAGATACGGAATTTGAGTTTAGAGGTGATGACCTAATCTAATTTATGGTAAAACTAGGGAATTATAGTTTGGATCATAGAGTTTATGTGAGTTATAAGGCAAATAGTACAAGTCAAAAAGTAGAAAGAGTGTATATGTGGAAACGTTGAACTTAAGTACTAATTAGTGAAGGACTTAGAAAGTACCCTGTTGAAAACTATAAATTTACCTAAACTTAAAAGTTGGTGTAGAAAATTCCTTGTTTAAAAACTCCTCCAATACCCTAACTTAGAAGTTAGTTCAAAAAGTACCCTATTTAGGACATTAAGGATTGATTAGACTCAAAAAGTAGCTTAAGAAGTTCTTTGACTAAAAACTTTTAAACCGCTTTAAGTTAAACTTAAGTAAAAAAGTACAACATATAAAAACTTGTTTATAAATTACTTTATGAGTTCAACATATAGGTACAATGATTGGCTAAATTAAACCCAACAAACTTGACCTTAGAAATGATAAGCAAAGTATTGATACTTTGAAATGTGTATGGAACTTAAAAGAATTGATCATAATGAAGGAACCATGAACAAGTAGTAGTAAAGATTGGACACAAAATCTATGGATTCAAGATGACCATAGGGTAAATAGCAGCAGCAAAAAGTGACTCAAAAAGTAGATCAAGTTGATTATCCATCTAAAATTCACCTAGAGAGTAACTTAGAAAGTATCCAAGAATAGCTAAAGAAGTATAAGTAGAGCCTAACGAATACAATCTATACTAGCAATTAAGTTCCAAGTAAGTGCAGTTTTATAGTATTTCAAAGTATTATTTCAACTTAAAGACTTTAATATGTTTGTTTATTATTGTAATTAGTTGCTTGTTTATGTATAGCGCATGTGCTTGATTTGTTACTATGGGAGCTAAACTCTATGTTATGTTTGTTTTGTGGATATTGCTTTTATTTGGATAGTTTGAAATTGTTTTATCACCTCAAAAAGTAACTAACTCAAACTCAACCTAGAACTCTTAATCTGACATGCATTAAGGAATAATTAGGATTATCAGGCCAAACACAAACCCTTCGATGAGGATAATTGAAATAGTTAGTTCCTCACCCTTCATCAAACTAAGTGATAAGAGAGAAAGACGTGATAAGATGAGAGTCCATGGTTCAAAGATAGTTTGAGAAGGAGGGTATTCTCTATCATACAAATCTTAATTTAACCTTGATTCATAAGTGCAAAGCGCTCAGTCTAGATTATACCAAGCATAGTTTTTCTAATTTTATGACAGACCGAATAATATCATGTGATGATATTTGATTAGACTTATAATGCATATTTTTATCTCCATCCTATTTATTGAGTAAGTTGTTATCCATTTTCCTATAGATACTTTTGCAAGTCAACAATCATAGCTGAGTTTCACCCATTCTTCCGATTAGCAACTGACGATTTGGGAGAGTGAAGATAAAGATGATTCTACTGGACTTTTATCGTCTGTCATCATCTTCTATAACTTTTTGGAAAAACTAATTGAGTTTCCCCATGAGACCTAATAGTTTTCAATTTTTGGTTTTGTAATTTAAATAAATTAAATTTGTGGTCTTAGAAGCCTTTTTTTTAAAATGTAACTTCTTGTGTAAGCGTAATCTTATAATTTTAAATATAAATTTGAGTTTACTGCTATAAGTCCTTTATAAAAAGTCATTTCAAAAAGACTATATCATAAGTTTTATATCTAATAAATATTGAAGAGAATATTTTAAAGCGGTTGAGTTGAATAAGTCATGTATAAATTAGATTTAAGATAGTGATTATAACTTTATAAGGTCAGTTCTTATTTTATAATGATTCATATAGTAAGGCTATTGTAATTTTACGTATTTAAGGTATGGCAACTTTTAAGCTAAGTAATTAAGAAAAAAAACAGTTTAAGTGGATTGCATTAATGATTATTTGTTCACCCTAAGTATGTTTTAACTGCTGATATTAAAGTTGAACCGACAAAAAAGGAAAAAAAAAAAAAAAAAAAAAGAAGGCCGTGTTGTCGTTTCGGGCATATTATAAATTGTTTTTGGACGTTGGTAGAAGGGAACTTTGACCAGTCAATAGATTGGAGACCGATCAACAATTTGGGAGCGGAAGCGCCGGACCTGCGTCCACGTCTACTCCAACCCCTTGTATTTTGACTCACTTTTAAAAAAAGTTAAAGATTAAAATAGACTTACAAGTTTCTTTTTCTTCTACCTTTCCATTTTTAAAGTCATGTTTGTCCCTTCAGTATCAAGGATATATATTTATAACGAGTGTTTAGTAAATATTCTCATACTAAATATCTCGTGTACATTTATAAATTTAAATATTTATAAATATTTGGATACCTAATTAAGTATTCTTTCTTTCTATTTTTTTTTTCTTGACTTTAGTCAGGCTTTTATCACATTGCATGCAATGACCCTTCCTTTTTTTTCTTTTAATTTTATTTTTCTAAATTTTTCTACAATAATAGATAAATAATTACAATTATAATATATAAAAATAATAAAATAATATATTAAATTTTAAAAATCTTTAAAAAAAATTTAGATATTACATAAAAAGTAATCATAATATGAAACTCATAAAAAAATTCAAAAATTAATAAATAACTTTGGTTAAGTACTTTTTATATTGTGAACAGGAAGCTTAAAAAGATAAAGTGCTTAAAATACTGATGTGACATCTCATGCATCCTTTTTAAATATCCATTGATAAACATACTTTATGGTTCTAAAATTATCCACTCCCAAAAAATACATGAAAATAGCTATTTTTAGATTCAATATTTAAATACCTATTTCTTTCAATTTATTTATCAACATTATATGTGGTTATATTTTAATATGCTTCAATAAATTAAATTCACATTCTCTAAAAAATAATTATGAGGAAATTATTGAATTTAAATCTACATGGACTTATCCGTTCGCCTTCTTGGCGTTGCCCCATTGCAAGAGATCATGCGTGTCATGTGAAGTGGCATCCGCGCAATTTACGAAATGCAAGCTGTAATGCTATTTTTACCATTATTATTATTTTTTTTCCATAGAAATTTTGCTTATGGTTATTAAAAAATAAACTTACATTGTATGCCTAGCTAATTTTGATTTTATGAAAGACACGACCCAAATGAAAGTTTATTAGTGAAATAGAAATAAGGAAAATTTTCCTTGAAATGAAAGAAATGTTTTTATCATCCAAGTCTTGATAGTATTTTGATCTCTTCTTTATATTTCCACCAATTAAACCTACAATATATTAATAAAAACTATTAAATATATGCTACAATAATCTCACTTAATAGTATGAAAGCAAATAAGTAATTTTCAAAATCATAGTTATAGCATATTTATTATCTCAAATCTTTTTATTTCTTAATAGAAATGATCTATTAAAAGAAAATGAATGCATTAAAATATATAATTACTACTTTAATTAATATATACATTTCACTACTAAATTTGCGAATGGATGAATTACTGTTATTCGATTATATATCTTATATATTCGATATTTTTATATATGTATGCATAATACGGGTGCATCTCCATTAGAGTTGTTTTGCGTGATAGGAACAAGACACATATAATACCAAAAATGATCTTGTAAACCGGTGCTAACACCACGTCACCATCAACAGGAATTATCAGTTCGCGAACTCACGGTTAAAGGAAGTAATTTGCGAAATTTAGAAGTGCATATAATCCCATTGCTTAGTCTGGTCACTGATTTATTATGTCCTCGACTGGGAGACATTTGGGACCTTGTAAATAACACATTATTCATTGTGATTTGCAGGAAATAACCAATGAAGAAATAATAATTTTATACGATGCTCATATTTTATTCTCACCTGATCATATAACAGTCAGATATATGCTAGTTTTACTTTGTTAAGGATGAACATAATAAATAGAGCTACGTATGGTAGTAGCCAGATCGCAGCGGATTTATGCATTGACTTATGCTTGTAAAAACTGCTATCATATATTTGTCTTTCAATGTTTCCGTGCTCCATGGATGTGTTGTAGTTTAATATTATATGTTTCGTGATTGAAAATTGAATAAAGCTAATCTTTTAGAAAATGAAATTTATTTAAAAAAGCAGTTAAAAATCTTACAAATATTTCTAGACAATATCATAAATATATATATATATATATATAAAATGATGCATTAGCTATTGAAAAAGACTTTATCTAAAACTTTCGATAATCATCCTTATAATTAAGTCAAATCGAATTAGCATAGCATTAAGGTAAGTTCAATCGAGTATTAGATTTTAAACTCGAGCTAGACATAAAGATATACATTGCAACTTTAAGTCCAATTCGATTAACTTATTAAGCTCGAATAATTTTGTATGAATTTTTTTAAATGATATCGATCTCACTTATATTTAAAAAATAAAAAATTATACCAAACTTCAATTTAAAGCTTGAGCTCAACTCGACAATCGTAAAATCAAATTTGAATAATACTTGAACAAAACTTGAGTTGCAAATCGGCTGGTTCATTCACACCCCTGATCATCCTAAATGAAACTTTTTTTTCCTTAAAAAATAAAGAGAATAATATGGAATGTATTTCCGCCGAAAAAAGCGCCCTACAACGAGATGTGGCTAAGGGGGACGTGCCTTAGACGTGTAAATGTGAAAAAAAAAAAAAAAAAGAACTTTCCGATCGGTAATATGAACTCGTTTACCTAAAGTCGACTACATTCAAGGCATGGGTTATGATTATTAGGGTTGCTTGCAACAGTGACTTCAATTCGCTTTTGATTTCTCTTTCCGCCATTGAGGCCCATAAAGCATCCAAGTTTGACCAGGAAAGCACCGTTTGACACGGTCTATTCTTCCTCCTTTTTTTAAAGTCTTACTACGGCTTTGGATTTATTTGTCTGAAATGAAAGTGGCTACCAGGAGTCTAATTTAGGTAAGTTTCTACTCACTAAGTGCGTTAGATAAAAACTCAAATTTTTATAAAAATGAATTAGCCTCTCGAAATGTGGGTGGATAGTTACGGTTGTTTGTCCTAGGTGACAATTCAATTTAATCCATCTTTTTATGAGTTTGATGAATAAAAAAATATGTATTCAAGAATAAATTTCAAACTTCGTTTTGTTTGTTCATCTCATTTGAAGACTAATAAGGGATTCATATATGTTGTCTCAATTTTGCAATCTTAATAATGTTCTACCAATTGTTAATGGGAAAATTTGAACCATGAGCTTCCAAAGCCCATTTTGATTTTTAAGAATTGCGGACTAACGTACCTCGGCCCATTGGTTCATCCCAGTCCATAGGTCGAGTTGGAACCTTGGTCTCCTTCCTATGGACTTAGGCTGGAGCATCTATGCCACGGGAGCTCATCGTAGCCTGCTGGCAAAGCTCGAAGGTCAGCTGTTAAGTGACACTGTGGCATTTGTATCTATTTAAAATATATATTTTGCCCAATTGGGTAACATAGAAATCTTGCCAAATTTCTCCTTAAAGCCAATAAATAAGGATCAAGTCTTTTGGATAAGACATTTTACACATATATGCATAAGGTCTCCTACTCTCCTCCTCTCCTATTCTCCTTAATCCTATAATTATTGACTTAAATATTAAAATAGTTACACCATATAACTTTCTTATGCCAACTAACCTTATTTTCTCTTATAGATTTAGGCTTTCTTTGAAAATCGAAGTTAAATAATCCTTATTGACTAAATTTAGATGACAACACCAATCAAGATTAAACATCTAATAGTTTAAATAATAAATAATCATATTTGATTATTGAATCCGCTTTAAGTCTTAAATTATAATTAGTGAGGATACAATTGAAAGACTAATTTTGTGATATTATAGTTTTTCCACTAAGATCAAAGCATAAGAGTCATACATATATTAATGGGATATTTAAGTCTACTTCCATTTATTGTATCGTATGCTTTATAGGTTACCATTTATGATAAATTTTATTAAGTTTTAAAATATAGAAAGAACATGTAACAAATGTGTCAATTGGTTGAAATAGTATCATTTTCACTTAACGTGCTTAATTTTATGGATAGGCCTAAGCAAGGGCTTAAAGGGGCCTCCATCCCTTACTCAAATGAAAATTAATAATAAAAGCAGAACGTATATTATATATATATATATAATAAAATAAATTTTAATATGATTCTAAATCTAGCCTCCTTGGCTACATAGCTCTTTTTGTCTCTCCTTAATTTTGATAGAATGTTTAAACTAAGAGACACCATTAGGATTTGTACATCCATACAAAGTGGAGTACGTCCAATACAATGCTTGAACCACATACACCTTTTTAAAACAACTTATTGTCTCACAAGTTAGCCATATTGTGCAAAAAATATAAACCTGTATCATGTACTTCACGGAACATTCCAAAGATCATTAGAAATGAAACGTCTTATAATGTATCAAAGTGACTCTTCAAAATGGTAAGAAATTTCTACTACTTTTAGGTGCTTTTTCTTTTACATTTCTATATTAAATGGAAAAGGTCTTTCACTTACTTCTTATGTATCTAATATGAAATCAAACGATATAGATTTAAGATAAAAACAAATACATATTTAATTATTAATGTTCACCTACTTTTTCTGTATGGGTTTATAACATTCTTTTTTATCTTGTTTGACACCTTAAAATATGCAAATAAAAAGGTATCTCGATTATATGCAAGAGAACAATATGCATCCTACTTATGTAGAAAGCAATCATATGTAGGCAGTGGTCATGCTATTGTGTGAGGTTGAAACGATGTAATGTAGATGGATGGGTTATAGAAGTGATGATAATCTTACTATGGTGCGAAGTGGAAATAAAGACTGTAATGGCATTAAGGTGGTGGAGAATGTCGTGATGGGAGTTACAATGATGGTGCAAAGAGATGTTACTAAACGGATGTTGAAGTTGTAGATGTATAGTTGTCAAAATCACACTTTTACACTTGTATGTAAATTTAGGTATGAGACGGCTCAAAACTATGGCTCACTCCAAAATCAGATTGTTGATTTCATGACCTATTTAGTAACCAATCATATGGTTTCAACCCACCTAAATGATTCGCAGGTTTGACATGTCTTAAGCATGTCATTATGTTGAACTCACTCAATCCGGTGAGTTTGGCCTATTTAAAAATATATATATATATAAAAGAAAAAATGTGAAATAAAGTATATATTATGTTGAAAATTAAAATATTAAATAACATTGACAATTGAAATTTTAAACTAATTTCGTGTAAATGAAAATCAATAGTTCTCATTCACTACTTTGATCTATTGTAGAAAACTAGACAAGGAATAAATATGTTTTAAAAATATATCTAGTCTAATATATATAGATTTTTACCAAAAAAAACATCACTCCTTAATAGTTTAGGTCTATCTTTATATTTTAAACTTCTTTATAACCTTTATATTTTTTGTTTCACATACCTAATATTACAATTCAATTTAGACGTAGTTGTCTATAAATATATGTACATCTCTATAACTATTTAATAAGTGGGCAAAAGACATGTAGTCCTTAGGCTCCTTTTTTGTTAAAATTTTATTAATTTATTTTAAATTAAAATTTAACTTTGCTTTTATTAAAAAATTAGGTATTACTATTCACGAGTATTAGGATTGGACCGAGAACCAACCTACTCTGGTTGATGTCAACTCCACGATTTGGAACCGAGACCCAGTGGGTCTGGGTTCAATTCTGAGCCGTTCCAAATCGTGCCCGAGTCTACTTGTATGATTTAGAAATTTATAGTTCTAGAAGGCCTATCCAAGTTAAACCAAGTATGAAATTATTTTCATGTAGAATCGCAAATTTAGATATTAAACTCAATAAGAATTTACAATTTTAATCGAGGTGAAAGATTCTTCCTGTTTAAGTCAAATGAGCTAAAAAATAATATATAGGTATGTATATATCGTTAGGCTTTTATAAATTTATCAACTATTAAAGTTACATCATTTTTTCTATCCTATTCAAATTTTGTTTCCTCATTTTTTCTTTCTTATCCTTGTTAAATGATCTTAGCCTTTAATCAAGTTCTCGTTTCAATTGCAATGTTTATAAGAAAATCTGTTTATTTTAGTTTATACCATTAATAATTCAAAATGAGTTAAAAGATTTTATTTTCTTCAATTTATAACTTTTTTTTTTCAAAGACAATAATGGAAAAAAAAGAATATAACCTTGATTTTGCTTATCCTTCTTATTTTCATGTTAGATAATGGATCAAGGGTTTTTTTTTTTTTTTTTTACGAGTACTATGTGCATATTTATAGTTTTTGCAAGTTATATTATAGAAAACTTATATTTTTATATTTCTATTATATATTTTGATTTTATAAATCTTTTAATGGTTTTAGGTAAAATTACTGGTTTAACAACTCTATGCAAATGGGACCTTTTGATGAGAAGTGCACAGAGATTGATATATTAAAGTTAACAGGCTTGCTGTATTTAGGTTGATGAGGGTAGAGGAGAGAGACAAGGGATGATAAATGATAATATAAGTAGAAATTGAGAAATGAAATGATAAATATAGGAAAAAATAGTAGATAATAGAAAATGAATAGTTGTGAGAGGAGTGACCACCCCAAAGGATTAAAATTAAGGTTTGCTTTTTCTTTTTTTAAGGAACTCTTATTTGGTATTTGAGTTTAATTAGGGTGGAAACATAACATTACCAACATTTGAGTTTAATATATGTCTATCATTCTTCTTTAAAAAAAATTACATTAATACAAATAAAATAAAATTAATTATGAATGCTAAATCGTATCTAAAAAATATGACATTTTAATTTATAAAAATATTATATTTATAAATTATGATTTAATGAATTGAATACTATCACTAAATTATATTTAATAGATATGATAAATGTTGACTATGTGACAAAGACAGCATGGTAGTGCAGCGGTGAAAGGCACTTTATGTATTGTATCAAGTCTTAAGTTCAAAACTTGGTAGAACCAACCTTATTAGGTGTTTGTATTGTACAGGCTTATGCAACATTGCACGAATTTCTTTCAATAATTCTAAAATTATGCATTTTTTCATTGGATATATTTAATAAGTATTAATGGCTTATCTATTATCAACATCAATCTTGTTCACTCCTAATTAAAGGGAAAAAAATCATTAATGCGAGTGTCTTAGTATACTTAAGAAAATTGAAATTTCATAAGATCCTTGAAAATTGAAATTTCATAAGATCCATTTGCTAAGGATATTATAGTGTATTGGAGTATGAATCCTAGTTTTCCATATTCAAATCCTCCATTTTTTCAGTTTTAATCATTAGAAAAGCAGTGTATAGAAAAAAGATCATTAAAAAAAATAAATCTTTTCATCGCTTAAAAGGTTTGTCTCACAAGATGGGTAAGTGTATAAAAAGGAAAAATTACAACCAAGAGTATGTTAAGGTAAATTCAAATAGAAAATCAATATCTTGAGAAGTTCGATTGATAAATCAACATTTGAATAAATTATTTAAATAGGGGATTCCGTTAAATTGCTGATATAGTATCGTCAAGAGAAGTTGATGTGGTCGTTATCTACCTTTTTAAATTTTTTATTTTTTCTAAAATTTTTTATAATAAAGAAATTAATATATTATTATGCATATATGAATATATGGTAATTACACTTAATACTTTGTTTTTTTTTTTCTAAATTTTCTTTTATATTTCATTTTTTATTATTTTCCAAATGTTTTGTTATATTTTAACAATTTTATATATTTATTTTGTTTTTTATTTTCTGATTTATAATATCATGGACACATCATCATCATATCAACACCAAATTAACAAAATGCGGTTGATAATAACCAAATTAACATAATGCGGTTGGTAAATGGTGTTATAACAACAACTTAAAGAAATCCCCTATTTAAACTATTTATTGAAATATTAATCCTTTAATTGAACTTTTCAAAATGTTGATTTCTAATTTAAACTTACCTCTAAATATTGATACTCTTTAGTGTAATTTTCCCATACATAAAAATGCATTAAGAACACTTTTTTACTTTAATCTCTTGGCAAGAGTCTATCTTGAGCTTAGATTTTCTCTATTTATTATTTCTTAAATTTACAAATCAATTGTTAGAGTTATTTAAATTTTTTAAATATCATGTGATACCATCATATTTTTTTATAATCTGAATCATTAGATGTTAATTATATATGATATCTTAAAAGGATAAATAGAAGAAAATTAAGAAAAATAAATAGAGATCATAAATTCATTATATCCGTGACTTTTTTTTTGGAAAAGGGATAATGATTGAGTAATAATAATATTTCAAAATTGGTAGAGCATTTCATTGAAATTTGAGAATAAGGTTTAAGGGCTAATGCTATACCTAGAAAAGATAACCTACGGGTTCGAAGTTCCATAACAAATACATATATTATTCAATTTATTGATCCACTCTTCCCAATTCCCTATATAGTGGGGATATTAATATAATGGAAAATAAAAAGAAAGGAGATAAGAATCAGTTGATTACAGAATACTTAAATGGGGACAAAAGCTAAAGTTAGAATGAATGGCGAAAAAAAAAATCCATAAGAAATACCAACTTTGATCATATCGACGCATGATTTCATCATTATTCCATAGTTGAAGTACATTAGAGGCATTCTCTATACTTTATCTCTGACATTACAAAAGTATCTAGTAAATTTTTTGGCAAAAGCATAAAAACAAAAACAAAAGAAGAATGTATCTACAAATTTTGACGCCATAGAATTTTTTTTTTTTCTTATGGTTTTGCTATGTGTTCTAAACATTGATAATCAAACAAATTAGAAATAGAGAATTTTTGTTCATATACAGATTGTTATATAGATAAGTGCTTTAGATATTATGATTTCTCTTATAAAGTACGTCAGTAGGTGTTTCAAAGCACCCCTTAATGATTTTTTTTTTTTTTTGTTAAATTCATTTATAGCTAAAAGGCATAAGGGGCATTTGAATCCCTATAACTGGCCGTACAAATTATGCTAGAACATAGTTTGATGGTATTCTCAGTTTGAATATATTTACTAGTAAAAGTGCATTATAGCTAAACTATTTATGATATCTATTAAATTTTAAATATTAATATTCATAGTTGTAAATTTTAATATAAAAAAATGTGTATATATGTAATATTTAAAAATTCTATATATCTTTGTATAGTCAAATGAGGATATGGTAGTTTCGATCATTTGAAAATTAATTGAAATGATATAAATTGAAAGCATGTACTAGGCATCTTAAACGTCCTTAGAGAGTTCTTAAAATGTCACATTATTATGTTGAGTAACTTTCCTTTTTAAAAATCTTTTCAATTTATCAATGAGATTTCTAAAAAAAAGTTTTTTCTTTTAACAATTATTTATATTATCCATTGAACCAACGATATAAAAATTCAATAGAACTAACACGGAAAACAAACCAAACCTATATTGAAAACAACTTACTATTCTTAATTTAGAAAGTCGTCTTCTTAGTATTAGTATCCACAAGTGTTCTAACTCTCAAAAAGTGAATTTGAATTCCATTTGATTTTAGTGGACTTTACTTATAAATTGCATTTTAAACATGAAAAAAGTCTAATGATAAAACAAACACTTGTTAAAAGAAATTATAAAAATTATATAGAAAGGCTGTTATAATGAATATTAAAAACTCATTACATTTGGTACTTTTTCCTAAAAGGTCTATAATATATGTATAGCAATATGCTAATAATACTTGATCTAAGTACCACTATACTCCATGCAAAATTTATATCAAATATCGAAAAATCTATTCCGTAAATTTTTATAAAAACAAACAAACATATAAAAACGAATTATTTTTAAGAAAATGTATTAATATTACATTTGATATGTTAGAATGTTTTATAGTGAAATGAATTAGAATGAAATAGATCAGTAATGGAATAAAAAATTCATTCTTACATGTGTCTATAAAATCATTAATTTTCCTCTTATATTATGTTTAGCCGTAACTAATTTGAAATGAAAACAAATATACATATAGCTTTTGCCATCAACACTACAATTTGGAAGAAAAGAGAATCAAACCTGCTTCATCTGGTCAAGAGATTAATATCTATGTTTTTATACTAAAAAGGCCTCAATGAATATATATATGTAGTTGTATTTGTGAAAAATACCTTAATTGTTAGATGTAATAATCAATAAATATATATTAATGATGTCAAATAGTTTTTTAAATAAACCCCTTAACGTTGGAGTCAGATTTCAAGTAATCGTATTTCTGATTTTTAGAAAGGCTTTCAAACAATGAAAGAGGAACAGAACCAAATTCGCGATTCTTTTGGGATTTGTTCCAGCTACTATGAAAATATTTCCCCTTAAGATGAACCTTCCATAAAACAAAACGGGCTTTTATATGAAGAATGGGGAGAAATTAAAAAAGAAAAAAAAAAAAAAGAAATACAAGGAGACAGCAGCCCGTACAAACCCTAACGGCCCAACGGCAAACGCAGGAACCCAGTTATCATATCAAAGCTTCCTCTTTTTTCCGAACCCTAATTGATAACCCTATCATTGTCATATATTGTACTGTCCTACTGACACAGACGCATTTCTAATTTTTATACATCATCCCCCAACATTTGTTCACAATTTCAGTTCCATTCACACACACGCACAGCACAAACGCGTCCTCAAGCAGATTCTCTTTGCCCTATAAAATAGTGCAAAAATAATATTCCTTTACACGAACACCCACTTCTTGTGTTTTTATAGAAAAACAGACACAACACATCAGAGTCCCAAACCAAGATTGCGTCTTTCTGTGGCCCCGTCCTTTTCCTTCCTTTTACCTGCTCCTTAGCTAGTTAGGTTTATTTAGGTTTTCCTGAAGAAGGGTTTGTGTACTTTGTGTGTGGGTGTGAAAGAGAAAGAGAAAGGGAGAGAAAGAGGTTTCTATGGCTGCAGAGGAAGGCGTTATGGGTGATTTTCCTGTGAAGAGACCCAGAGAGGAAGCAGAGGAACAGAACGGGGTTTTGTCAGAACCAAGTGCGAATATGGATATGGATAACAGCAACAAAGAGCCTCAGTCTATATCTTCTGTAATTCCTGGGTGGTTTTCTGAGATTAGTCCAATGTGGCCTGGTAAATTTTTGTTTTCTAGTTTTCTGTTTATATATGTTTATGTTTTCTTGGTCTTTTGTTGTTTTTCTGTATGAGTTTATATTGGCTTGTTGATAATTCGTGGGTTTTTGTTTGATCGATTGTCCAGACATGGGTGGCTGTTTGGTGAAGTTTTTTTTCTTGGCATTGTTCATATTGAAAGATGTCTCTCCTTTATTTGTTTCCGGACACTGGTATTTTTGTTTTCCATATTGAGTATTGGGAAGGAAAAAAATAACTACTAGTGATTTTGGTCTTGTGGGGTTTCCTTTACGGAAGAACTGCAATGATCCATGAGATTTGGAATAACCATGAAGGAACCAGAGTAATCTTATGCAATTGCACTATGATGAGATGCTGAATGATGAATAACGGCTGACCATTTGGTCGTTTCGCTGTTTTTATGGATAGATTCGATTATTTTTCGTTGTATTGGATTATGCTTCCTACAGTTATCCAGGTTGTATATTCATAGGGCCTATGTAATATTACATCTGATGTTTTGAAAGGCAAATTTTAGACCTCTTGTTCTTCTGTTTGTATGTGATATGCGATGTCTCGGTCCTTTCATATGCTTGCAAAGCTTGTGCTCACTAGTCACTCCCAACCAGGCATGTTATAATTTGTCTGAAATGTTCGTTGAAATTTTACCAATATTTGCATATTTCTGGCTAGGAGGGTGACTCATCCTTGCGTCTGACGAGGACCTTTGCCCTCCTTGCATAAATGATATATGATGTGCATTTGCCAGCTGCATTTTTTTCTGCCATCTGGGTCCTTGTGAAAGCCATCATTTACTCGTCACCAAAGAATTGGTGCCTTAGCAAATATACTGGACTGTCTGTCTACTTCTACATCTCTGTCACTCCAATACGAATGAGAACAGAAAGGATATGGAACGTTCCGTTGATTGTTTCAACCATTGCATGCATCGCTGATTTATTTTTTATTTTTTGGCAGGAGAAGCACACTCACTGAAGGTGGAAAAGATTTTATTTCAAGGAAAATCTGACTACCAGGATGTTATGGTTTTTCAGGTAAACACCTGTTCCTCTTACTCAGTTGATACCTTCACTTAGCTGCCATAATTGATTTCCTCTAAGCATATTTATGGGCATTATTCTCTGCAGTCAGCAACATATGGAAAAGTACTTGTTTTAGATGGGGTGATTCAGCTTACTGAGAGGGATGAATGTGCATATCAAGAAATGATCAGCCATCTTCCTCTCTGCTCAATTCCAAACCCAAAAAAGGTGCTTTGTTTTTCTTGTTGCAAGACTTATCTACATGACGAGTTTATAAGTTGTCATGTAAAGTCAACTCTTCCTGGGATCTCATCTTAAAACTTGACAATAATTGTATTACTGCAGGTCCTGGTTATTGGTGGAGGTGATGGAGGAGTACTTCGTGAAGTTGCTCGCCATTCTTCTGTTGAGAAAATTGATATCTGTGAAATCGATAAGATGGTCATTGATGTGAGTGAAATGTTGATATTATTTCCTGCTTGGTCTTTTTTCATGTTATTGCCATCCATATGCTGTCAGCTGGCATCAAAATTAGCGCATGTTGCTGATAGTTATCCAATGGTGTGTGGTTGTGCATGCGTTTTTTTTTATGTGTGCATGCATGTTTCTTTTTCTACTTGCTTCACATAATTGTGTTGAAGTGATCACATAAAGAGATGGCCTTCCAAGCATTTTTCCCCCCTTGTATGTAGATTCTATTCCCTCCAGTCTAAAGTAGAAAGTTTCTCTGTTACTGGTGTTGTGATGATCTCATTTAGCTATCCAGTCTAGCTAAAACTGTCTTGGGTCTTAATCCTATTTTCTTTTCCATTTCCAGGTATCAAAAGAATATTTCCCTGATGTTGCGGTTGGATATGAGGACCCACGTGTGACCCTTCACATTGGTGATGGTAATCATCTGCTCCCATCCTTCATACTTCTATGGTGGCTTTCCTCCAGTTGTTTATGACCTCTCCTTATTTTGCCCTTTTCTCCTTTAGGAGTTGCATTTTTGAAGGCCGTTCCTGAAGCAACTTACGATGCAATCATAGTGGATTCCTCTGATCCAATTGGTAAGGGAACATCTAGACTAGAGTCGGCCTTTCTTTCAACATTCTGGGATTCTGAGATATTCAGTATTTGTTTGATTTGTTACCAGGTCCTGCTCAGGAGCTTTTCGAGAAGCCCTTTTTCCAGTCTGTAGCAAAGGCTCTTCGCCCTGGAGGAGTTGTGTGCACTCAAGCAGAAAGTATATGGCTCCACATGCACATCATTGAGGACATTGTCTCTAACTGTCGTCAGATTTTCAAAGGCTCTGTGAACTATGCATGGACCACCGTACCTACATATCCCAGGCATGAACATTTATTTTTTCAGTTTATTTCTTTCTTTCCTTGTGTTCCTGCATGCATGAGTGTTTAGAACATTTTCTCTCTTGTGATGAAGTTAGAAGACTGTCACACCTGTAAAATTGACCACCTCTGCCTTATTCATTCTTCGAGCGGTAATTGGTGTCTTTGGCAAATAAAACTGTTGCTGGATCGTGATTCTTTACATTGTTGTCTAATGGGTGCACACATGGTTTGATTGTTGCTTATCTATATTGCCGATGGTGGTCCAACTGACATTTTTTATTTATTTGTGTTACAGTGGAGTGATTGGTTTCATGCTTTGCTCTACGGAAGGACCCCCCGTTGATTTCAAGCATCCAGTGAACCCGATAGACAAAGATGATACTGTCAGCAATTCAAAACGTCCCCTTAAATTTTACAACTCAGAGGTCAGCCTTTGTCTTCTGCATGGCTTTTGAAACTGCATGTTCCTAATTCACTTCGCATAACTTTGGACATGTTTATCTGTCTATGATTGCAGATACATACAGCAGCTTTCTGTCTACCTTCTTTTGCTAAGAAGGTGATTGATTCAAAAGAAAAATAAAAAGCTGATTCCCAGCATCGTATCAAGATGATAGCAGTAGAGCGTTCACGTCCCATGTTCCTGAAGTAGACCGAGGATCCATGGAATAAAGACTGAGATCACATTTTACATTTTGGGCATGGTGTCCTTGTTCGAATTTTGTTTTAATTAAATATAATTAATAGAGGACTACATGACTACATAGTCTCCATTACCAGCACTGTTATTACAAATGAGACTATTTGTTAGATCTATTTCAACTCATAGTTAATTCGTATCTGTTTTATCTACTACTTATGAGCCAGCATATCGTCCTTATGAAAGAACACTTGGTTGTTGATATTCCTTATTTTTTAACATGGGATTGAAATGAAAAGTATCAAATCGCATGTCATTTTAACAAAAGCTTTGTGGATGAACCCAAACATCACAGGTTGTCAATTTCTATTTCTATTTGTCGTTAAACACGATTTTAATTGTCTAAACGATCGCCTAAATATGAAAGGTTTCACCATTTTCACCAAGCTTTTTCCCTTTGGAAACCTAATTTCAGAATCTAGTCTCTTTGCTGTGAGACATTTTGTTGCCTCTGGATTTCAGCATAAGAGTTGTGATTTTGAGGGAGGCGAGAGACGGGGGATGTCCTTGATTATAAGAAAGCGAAGGCGTTGTTCTTATTTAGACTCCGGAAAAGCGCCCCCTTTGGTTTGCGGTTAAATGGGGTGATGCATTTTAAGTTACTGATAGTAGGTTTATGGACAATGTTTTTGGATGTTCAAATTTTAAGGCTGTCCTCAATCGTTTCTAAAAGCCAAAAATACATACTTCGACCCATTTATTAAATAATATTTCGTGTTGAACCTGTTTATCAATTAAAAATTTTTAGAATAAATTATAAAATATATATATATATACCTTTAAACATAACAAATTAAGGTGCATAAAAATTAAGATGCTAAAGTCAGATAAATATGATGAAGTAGTACATCATGTCATTGCATTAGATTGAGTCATGATGTGAGCGCGTATTGATATCGATATCAATATCAACATCAACCTAGGGTATAAAATTAAGCACTTTTCTCCTCTTATACATATGGACCCACTATTTTTGCTTATATGAACTATTATATGTCAAAAGAAGAATAAAAAATGCAGAAAATTAAAAAGAAAAAAAAAAAGAAAAAAGGAAAGCAAAGCAAGAAAAGTAGGGGGAAAAGAAAGCACCAATTTGACTTCGAGTGATAGGCAATCACTAGGATTATCATTTTTCTACAAGTGAAAATGATAAAACTAGGTCTTCAAAATCTAAATGGTGGGGGTGAAAAAATAATCAGTACCATAGGATTTTGTTATCGTTTTCCTACAAGTGGTATACCATTAAAATTTTACGAAGATAAGCAGTCAGAATTCTCCATTAGTATGTCAAAAGCAAAATCATTACATACCAAACAAACCATTGACTTCAAATTGACTGTAAAAAGGTCAATAATATTCACTAATTGAAAAGTTGAAAAGCTTCCCTTTCTCTCTTTTATACTAAATTCTGATTTTAATACGATTAAATCAATTGATGCAATAGGAGACTTGCTAAAAGGAAAGCATATAAAAATGAAAAAAATAAAAATAAAATAGCATGATGGAGGTAAGTATGATACCACCATACCAGACCTAGCATTCTACATATTATGGCACTATCTTTTCTTCAAGACCTTATGAAAATCACCATCCTCGTAGTCCCTGAGACCTGCGTCACTGCCATGTAGTCAAAGAATTCCACTCTCAGTTTCCTTTTTCTTAAGAAAAGATTTTCTGCATTTTATTATTATTTCTAATTAAATATATTTATTCAATTATCTTAAATTAATTGTCAAATGAGTCGAAATGTATATTTAGATTTTCAGGAAGTAAGTAGCAACTTTTAAAAAAGCTGGTATGCGTATAATTTTTTAAGTTTTCAAGCAATTTACGTCAGATAAAAAAAAAAAAGAAAAAGAAAAGAAAGGAAAAACAAGCCTTCACCGTATCATCTTGTCCGAAAACTTTCATTAAATTAATGCTTCATCATTAATATCATTGTTATATTATATATCAAATAAAGGCAATGAGGCAATGTGACCATAGACAATTCTCATCTTCCTCCTCTTCCATGCTATGCTTTTTGGGTCACTCAATTTCTCCTTTTAAACCCGCTTCAAGAATCAATATGCTTTCTCGGATGTTAATCTCGGGTTTTGTTGTGAATTTAATTGCGCACTGAAAATATAGGTGCTTGCATCAAGGTTAAAATACGAGTTAGGTGACACACATCTATTTTTTTTTTTTTAATACTTTCTCTAAAAAAATGTAATTAGAGTTCCTGGGAGGCCATTTTAAAAACTTAACCTATATTTCTTCCATATTTTTGTGGCGTAGTGTATTGAGGTGTCGTACATAGGATCTAGAAGTTGTTCTTGTTCCAAAAGTGTGGGTGGCCAATCAAGATTGCTGAACCACATGTTCCATTGAGGAGAAACGTCCCTTCGAAATATTATTACGAGGGAGGGTTTGAGCGACTGAGAAAGCATCGGATGAGAAGGAAGAAGATGAGGGTTGTCCCATTTTATTTATTTAATGTATAATATAATAATATTCTTTATTCGATGAATGTTCCGGAGAAAATGAGATTATGAAAGCTCTTTTTCATTGTCCTTTTCTTTTATCTCTTCATTTTGTATTATTTAATATTTTCTTTTGAGTTGGCATGGCATTTTTTCATATAGATATGTGATATGTGATTTGTCATGGGAATTTTTTTGTGGGCAAAAGTACGCTGAATTTTAAAAATTCAAAATTCAGGGTTTCGTATAATTATGAACGTTTAAGGCGCTTCACCTAATTTATCCTAAATAATAATGGAACACTGTTGAAAAGATCATTAAAATAGTTTGTCATTTCTCTGTCTTTGTTCGGTATTTTTGTATGATTGAAGCCTAACCGGTGTATAAAACAATTATTGAATTCAAAAAGTATGTACATTACTTGAATCATTTTGCACATTAAACACAAGTAAGTTCATTTATCTTTGAATAATTCAAAACTAAAGTTTTATCGATGTACGGGAAAATGAGTGCAATATAAACATATCAAAAGAAATAGACAAAACATTATGGGAAGAAAAACGAACCTCCTAATATGAATATTGTGATGTTAGATATCTCAAAATAAGCCTTTATGTTTCATTAAAAAAAGAAAATCATAAATGAAATGATAGCACCCGAGAATCAATCATCATAAAGGTGAAATCATTGAACTATGTTATAATTTAAGAAAACTTATTGGAAATTAACATCCTTGATATTAAATTGGTTGGCAAGTCTGTAAACAAGCCAAGATATTAAGCCAAATTTAAACACATTTATAACTGGATTCAAGTAGTTCTGATTCATTTTTTAATTGTATCGAGTTTTCCCAACAAATATGTTTTTAGTCCACCATGTCGTGTTTGAATTGATGGTTGCAGAATTGCCAACCCCATTTGAATCTAGTATTGGTCACTATTTTAGGTGGATTCCATATACCCAAAATTCGAAATATATGGTGATGGGATCCACTAGCAAATCAAAGCTATGAAGAAAGATAGCCGAAGTTGGAGATGAAGTTATTTTTTGCTGTAAACACTTGATTTTTGTCTTTTAGTAGTTTTAGGTGTAGTGTTTTTTTTTTAAAATAGGGTTCTAATTCAAAAATAATATAAATAAAAAATAATAATAATAATTGACAAATGATGAAAATGCCAAAAAAATAAGAAAAAAAATTATAAAGATTTTTTAGATTTTTAGGAAGTAAATTATCTTAGAGATAAATAGTTTTAGTTTTCGTTTTCGTTTAATTCGAATAATTATTTTAGAGAGTCATCTGGTTTAACAATAATTTAATTGCATTTAATATTAAAGTACAGATTAACGGCTTAATGGATAAGAATTGAAGTATTAGATTAGATTAGATTTAATTTGAAATCTTAAGTTCAATTCTCACTAGACATAAATGTCTTTTTTAGTTTTCTTCCTTTTATTTTGTAAGAGTCGGTTAGGCCTACGGGATTTGAATTTAGTTTTGAATCTAATCAAAATTTTTTTAATTTAATGTAATAAAGATCGGTGAGATTCATATTTACTTTGATTTTTATTAAATTGGATTTGAATTTATATAAAAGATTTAAATCTCATTTAATTTTTATTAAATTATATATAAATCGATTTTAAATCTCTATTAAATTAGAATTTAATATGATTTGTTTCAAAACTATACATATATATATATATATATATGACTTTCTCCCATACATGAAAGAAGGACCAAAAGCTCCATCAATAGCAGAATACCGAACACAACAACTGCAAGCTAACTAAACAGCAACAGCAGTCCATTATCTCTTTGGCCATTGCAGCGATTAGCACTAACGCTCCGTGAATGAACGAATCACGGCAACATCGCTTCACAACACTACCGTCGTACTGTAGATCAGCCTCACCTAACTTTAGTAAAGTCCTCGCCACATAAAGTTATCACGCTACTGCAGCAGTTCAGCTACTGTCCACGCAGTAGCACCACTCCACTATCACACGCTAGAATAGCACGCACAACGCCAAGTTATCGTCCACGAACACTGCGTTCACCTGCATCGATTGGTCACTGCTACACCCTGACTTCACCAAGCTATACATTGTCCTCTACACTCGACATAACACATTGCAGCGAACACAAACAGCAAACTGATTCATCGCCGCCACAACTTCGATTGATCACAGCAGCAAGTCCACACTGCTAATTGATTACACGCCCGTATAGCACTGCACCTTACACGGCGCATAAGCTCTTCGCCGACGGTCCACTGCATGCGTTTGGCTGATTAGTTTACGCATGTGCAACACCCAAGCTGCCGCACACTGATTCATCGCTAGCGAGAACTCTCCATTCACGAACAGCAAGTCCGATGAACATTATCCCAATAATCAGGTTCATCATGTTCATTTCTCTGTCAAGCTCTTATTCATTTGATCATATATGCTATCTTATGTTATATATAATAGTTTAAGATACTTCTTTTAGCATTAGCTTTAATATGGATTAGGTATATTATGATAATATAAGGATATTCAGATCTTAGAAGATTTTTTTTAGTTGTATATATATCTTATTATAGTATCTATTAGTGATATAATATGTGAATATATTAGTTTAGGAGATTTATTGGTATTGATTTTTATATATTAAAGTATATTACATGATATCACTCATTTATTTAAGTAGATACTTATTTAGTAGTAATGATGTGTCTATATACATGTATATCTATTAGTTTAGAAATATTTTTAGGATTAAGTTTTCTAGGAATTCTTATGTAGAAAAATTACATTTTTAAAGAAATAAAAATTGAAAAAAAAAAAGAAGAAATAAATTTTTATGAAAAGGTTATAGTATCTTAGAAAGTGTTTTAATCATTCACGAGTTAGGATCCTTTTAGATTTTTTGAATAAATTGAATCAATTAAAATGTAAATTCGGTCAGTTTTCAATTTTTATATAAAAAGAACCAACATACTACATTTTTCAAAAAGATCTACGATCATCTGATCTCAACTAGCAGGTACGTAGGCACCTTCAGGGCAACAATAAAATCTGTAAAAACTTAGGTTCTTTTTCATTTGATTTTTATTTTATTTTTATTTTTCTTTAAAAAATATTATAATTAGAAGAATAATTCTAATTTCGGTAAATAAATAGTGGTACCCGTTGGGGTTTAATAGGTTAGCCCTCGAATTTGGAATCCTCTGATTTTTTATTTAAATTAAAATTAAAGACCGGTAGCTAAATCATAATCAATCCACCCAATTGATTATGATTTTTTTTCCCAACTTCGGTTGGATAACGATTCTAAAAACTTTTCCTAAATAAGAAATCGAAATTTCCTAATTTCTTTAGTCAATGATTAATATTAAACAGGTTAGGGTTTAGTATTAATCGGAAATGGGGAAATCAATTTTAAATAAAAACTGAACAATTAGACTCGACACTTACGAGTGACATTCACAATGAGCGAGATAGGGCAATGATGAGAAACTATATGGGTATTGAGTGAATGTATACGTGGATAAATTTATGCGTATATATGTATATTGAAGTGGGTATTTGTGTATGTTCAATATATCGATTTGTTCATAAGTGTAATTGTCTCAATTTTTAAATTATCAAATGATATTATCATGATTTCATCCTTTTTCTTACAATATCAACTATTTATTATACGTATTTGCATCTTATAAAGATAACTTTAGGAAAGGAGTTTAGTACATCGATAGGGTATTTGGAAAAAAATAATACAAAAATAAGTCACGAGGAAAACTGATTACGAATTGATGGTAGCATGCAACTTCATTACCCAAATTTTTTTACACTAAAGTCGCGTACCCCTTATTCGTCTTTAATGTAAAACATAGTGTAATAAAAAAAAAAAAACAATTACTTCATTGTAATTTTTTATCATACTCATACGAATACATAATGGAAATCACATGGCCCAATATAACTTCAATGCAATTTTATTATATCTATATACTGGTTGTAGGCATCTGATTATAGGATAAAGTCAATTAAATATAGATTTCCAAAATACAATGATTGTGCGATTGTTTGTTCATTGAAATAGGAACATGAAACACTTGTATTTTAGGTGAAAAATATATTCATATATCGATACCATAGGTATATATGGTGAGAATGTAATAAAAAATAAAATTTAATCACGATTTGGGTACATCAGTTACTATTACAACCAAAATGTAAAAATAAAATAAAATCTAACGCCAACCTTTATGCTAACCAAAAAATGACCCATATCTAAATAATAGAGATGGTTGTCTCTTAGAATGACCCATAGAAGACTCAACTGGCGAGTCTAAGAAGTCTTTAGGCAAGATAGGGCTAACATGTAGAGGTAGACAGTGTTAGGTGACCTTTTCACCCATGATAGGGCTCTACGAGTGCATGGTACGCCTTTTTCGAGGCACCACTGACATACCATAGAATGCTCAATGAAAGGGTAGTGTAACATGTGAAACTCTTAAGCTAAAACCAATCTCACCTAAGTTAATGGAATGTTGCCTTGTAAATGAAACATCTGGATCCCCTCAACCCCTTCCCTGTCTAACCCTAGCCCAACTTCCCTTACTAACCCTAGCCCAACTTCCCTTAGTATGAACCTTATTACATGGCAGTTGAGGTGCAACTAGCTCTGACGCCTTTATCAAGTGGTGGATTTTGTAGAGAGTGATGGTGCAAGACAATACCACCGTAGTCTTCAAAGATCTATAAGCTTCCTTCAATAACCTGGTGAGCTAACTGTATGTCATCAATCAACTGAACTGAATGTAGGGTATCAACCTACATGGAAGAAAAATAATTAGCAATCATACTACACGATAAATGGGGTTATACACAAGTAGTTATATTGATTGTACTTATTAAATGACCCACCATCGTACCCAAGTGCGTAATGTATCAACGAGTGTGTTACATGTACCACTACAAACACTCGGGGTCTACACTGAAAACCGAGTGTGGATGAATGAGTTAAAAGTGTCAATCTACCCATTGTCGGATGTCACCATCATGCACTACTCTCCAATCGACCCCCGTACGACATTTGAGATCTTGTCGATGTAGCTGCTCGCTAGTCTACACTAGCTGGGCTCTGTCTAAAAGCTACCAAACTCTTGGATGACATGATTTGAAAAGTAGAACTCAATAATGTGGAAGCAAATGAGGGGTGGAAGTTGAAGTAAGTCTTCCAAGTAAGATTGCCACACAACTTGAAATGAAATGTATGTAAGTTAAAGGAACAAAAAAATTAGCACGTATGACATGAACTTTTAAAGCTAGGTCAAACAATATACCTGATGACTCGTCTATAAGTCAAACGCCTCACGATACAACTAAACTGCATAAGTCAGTCCCTGTATAATGTTCCTCTCAATCCACCATCTTCCAGCCAAAGAGATGCCTTCTAAGATCATAAAGCTAGACCTAGTAAGAGGTGCAATGTGTGGGAAATGGTCTTATGCCCAAACCTACAGTAGAATCATCAGCCACCCAATCTCTGATATGTCGGTTCGTACAGCATTGCATAACTGTCAGTATAACCATGCTAGACAGGTCGATCCTTAACCATACGTCCCCGCTGTCTAAAACTCATTCAATAAAGGAAGGTATATGAGATAGATGTAGCTAGAAGATTTATCTATGAATAAGAATCCCCATATTAGTTAGAGAATATACACACGGCTGTAACACTTCACCATCTCCTCGTCAACATTGCTTAATATAATCCTAAATCTATTAGCTAACCATGACAGTTGTATGCAATTACCCTTCACATCATCAGATGGCGAAACATCACCTAACAGGTTTCTCACTAAATTTGCCCGATTCTTATTGATGCTACCAATGACAGCAGCACCATCAACCCTAAGGCCCAACTAGACCTTAATATCCTAAAGTGTAACGGTCATCTCACTGTATGCCATATGGAATATGTGTTTTTGGCCTCCACCTCTCCACTAGGGTAGTAATTAGGTGCCAGTCCATCTGAATGAATGGAAGTCGGTTGATAACCATAAATCTTTCCTCTACTAAGTACGTCTCCATGCATGGATCCAACAGTATGAGCTCCTTACTTTTCTTCATGGGTAACTTATGTCGTTTAACTATGAGAGTGCCTAGTGCCTGTATTGAGTTACATGAACATAAATATTAGCATATTAGCAACTAACCTACATATTAAATGAATGGATGAAATTGTTAAATAATGTACCTATCCCTCCCATACGTCCTGAGAGCGATGGGATGCCTGTTCAACCAAAGTCGAAGGTTCGAAACATCCCGAGTCTATCTAACCCACAATAGTGTTTAACATTCATCAATGACAATGCAAATAATATAAAATGGATAGATATTGCAAACTAATGGTAAATTTATGTGTATGTATATTCAAAAAATAGTAATATGAATTATCAGCCCTATTCAGATCCAAACATCTATGCCCGTTATGTCCTTCCCTTTGATAGTAACTATATCTATTCCTATTAGGTGCTTCACGTATATCCATCTCTACGTGGTAACGTTTTGTTCTAGGCTTGCCTTTGTCCCTCTTTAGCTTAAACCATGGCTTAAGCTTTGGAAAATTCACTGCTGGCTAGTTAACCTAATTACCTAGTAGAAAAAAATGTCCTTAGTATACGTTAAGTTGGTTTATCCACTTATACCATCAACCAATACAATTTAGGGCATTTATCCTAAGCTCTACTGCAACTACGAATACATGGGAGCAAGGAATTCTATATATTTGCCATTTATGGCACGTACAATGTTAGTTATCCATGTCAATAATGTGAACTCTGCTACTACCTTTTATTACTCCATTTAGCTCCCTTGACTTACTAGTTCTCACCTTAAACAGTCCATTGTGCCTACTATTGTAACCGGTAACCTTATGCGTACTTGCCTGGCCACACTGTTTCTCTATCAGTTGTTATGTGTATATAGTGTACACCCTACCCCCCAACATGGACTCTAAAATTTCCTTGTCCTTTTTCTCCCACAACGCGAAAGTATTATAGATGATCCTTCATAGTAAAGCTATAACTAGTAAGCTATGAGAACCTTTAAGAACTGCATTATAACTCTTAACAATGTTGGACATCATGCATTCGAACTTGTAATTACCGTCTGCATATAATGCCCTTCTGTCGATGTCAAATTTTGCAAGCCAACGCGGAGCATTGTCATTCACTATCGACATCCCTTCTGCATATAATGCCCTTCTGTATATCCCATTAATGATATTATTTTGGTGATCATGCTATAATGCTACATTACCACTATATACGTTTCGTGATTCATGAATAAATGTAGAATCTCTAAATATGTATGATACGTGATGATGAAATATAATACTACTACGTAAGTTATTTCTAATATTAAGGATGTAATCTATTTTAATAGGCCACATAACCATCATATCATGCCATGTGAGAGCCTTAAATGAAGTGGCCTTGATTAGCGTAGCCTAGCCTAAGCCATTTGTGCAACCTTGATCTTCAAACAACAATTTGTCATTAAAGACATGAGTAAAAGCTGTCTCATTAACTTTCTCTTTAGCCAACAACTTCTTTTCAATACTTCCCCCCTTACTTTCTTCAACAAACTCTAATTCAGCATTCTACAACCCTAATTCATATTCCCCTACTTTAGCCCCTTCTCCATTTAAAACGCTTGCTCACAAAGATGAATTATGAGACACAATCTCATGTTAAAGAGGAATTCCTAAGTTGCATCCATGGAAGATTTGTCTTTTAGTGCACAAGACCCATTGGATTGTCTATGTGTTACCCCTCTTCACCATCTTTCTTTCTATTATAGCACAAGGTTCTAAATTTACTTCATCATTGCATGCAAGTAACTTAATGGACACACCTAACCAAAGTCATAATATTTCTTCTATTGAGACACATAAACTGTTGGATGCAACATAGATTCCCCAAGTACCTCTAGTTGGTTTGCAACTTTAGCTACTTGATTGATGACTTTATATGGTCTGTAGCACCTCATAAATAACTTATGTTAATGATGCTTCTTTAGATTTCCTTAGCAAAAGGGTTGTGGTTTTATCAATACCTAATTTGCAATTACTAATGTACTTACCTTATCCTTTTGTTGTTTCATGTTATGTTGAGCTTTCCTTAAGTGAAATTTTAGAGCCTTGATCATCTTCTCTAATACTCAACAAAGTGTCTGCCATTTCATTCCTTGAATACCCTACAATATACGTAAGGGGCGAGTAACCATACAAAACCTCGAATTGAGTTAATTTCATGTAAGTATGGTAATTGTTGTTATCACCACTTAGCTAGAGACAAGTATTGACTCTATTTTCTAAGGTTCTCTTTGGTAAGACACCTTAAGTAAGTTTCCAAACACTTGTTCACAACCTCATATTACTGATCAATTTAAGGATGGTATGTAATCAATAAACTGAGTTCCATTCCTTGTAATTGAAAAATCCTTTTAATAACAAACTACTAAAGAAAAGATAAGCAATGGATGCAACTCATAAACATTATCCAATTAAGTTTATGTTACCTATATAAGGGTGAGCTAATGTCATAAAATGACCATATTTGCTAAAGTTTATTAATAACAATCATCCTCTGGTATAGGGAGGGGCTATGCGAGTCCTATTGTTGCAACTTGTAGCATTGACACATATCACTCTCAAACACATTGCTTGATATCTCTTTCAAGTTTGTGCTAATAAAACTCTAACCCAATCTTCTTGTTGGTGACTTGAGCACCTAAGTGCCTACTAAGTACTCCATTACAATGTCGTTTAAGTGTGTAATGCCCCAGACCTTAGAATGCTACGGCTCACTATGTGTCTTTAACCTCCAATGACACGTTAGGCGTCTATACTAACCCACAATATAATAACCTCAAATCTGAATGAGAGTGGAATGACAACCACTCAATCTCCACATACAACAATAGTAAACGAAACGAACTGTCATAAGTGAATGAGTCTTAACACGATATAACTCTAAGACAAACAATCTAAAGTCTCACAGCCCAACAAGTGACAACTTAATAAATATCAACTACAGGAGTCATAAGTGACTCTAAATAATCAACATAGTCTCCAAACATGTACCACATGAAACAATAACACATAATCTTCAGTAGTTCACTCCTAGTATCAAAAGTACGTTATCCCTACTCCATCACCATAATAATAAGGATCAACCTCCCATCATAGTATATATAATCATAGCTCACATCCTTTATAGAATAACCACCACAAACCTAATATCTTGAACCTACAACTGAAAAATAACAATTCCTCAAAGAGTAAGCTAACACCTAGTATAAGATACTACACATATGTGCATGAACATACAAGTAATAGGTCAAGCACTCATGAGTATCATAATAAATGCAACAAACAATTATTTTTAATCTTTACTATTAAAGTCTACAAGTAGCATAATTTTAGCGCCTTGAGACTTGGGGTTACTAATGACCCCTACACACATAATATATAAATACTATATAGGTATTGATGCTAGGTCCTCCCCAAACACCTGAGTGGTCGATAACCATCCTAATTCTACCTAGGTCCTTTCAATGCGGGACTATACTTAAGACAGCATCAACCAAAGATGGCAAGGTGCCTTACCAACACTATTAGACTCGACCAATGACTAGTTGAAGCCAAGCACAAGCAACGTATTCAATTTAAGTTCGAGTTCAATTAAGGCCAGCTTAAAGTTCTAACCTAGCACATACATAACCAACAATCAAATATCTTATAACTAACTCTACATTAGTGTTCAACACGTATCCTGGTGTCTGACAACCTAGTATAACACAAAACAAGTAACTTAGCCTCTAAACTCAAATACAAAAGCCACTACTCAAACCTTATAGCCCATCCCCTTAACTAAGCCATAAGATCCTACAAGTACCCTTAATCGATTCTTGAGAAAAACAAAGTTTGGTTATTGTTTGATTTGAAAAACATGTTTGGAATGTTTTAGAACAAGTTAGAAGAAGAGAAAAGCTTTAAGGTGCAAAATTGAAGCATACTATACATTGTAGTAGACATGGCATCCGGATGCTAGAGGGTTGGGCATCCGGACACCATGAAGAATCCCATAACATGACCTTAGCATCTGGACACCAACTACAGTCTGCAGTTTTTTGCAAGCTATAACTTACAACCTAAATGCCTAAACTCGATTCCAAGGTGCTTTCTAGCCTTCACATACTCTTCTAACAGTTTTTAACACCCTCTAAACAACCTAAAACAAAAATCACAACCTAAACTCAACTAATCTTTAAACTCCACCATATAAGAACTAGAATGGAACTTTAACACAAAGAAGGGGTTTAAGATAACTTACTTAACGTCTCTTGGCATAAGAATGCTGAAACTTGCGATTTCCAACTATTATCCTTTGCAAACACTAGAAACTTTAAGGTTTTTTCACTAAGACTTGAGGAAAAATGAGTTTCCTTCAATAATAAAGAAAGAAATTACCTAAACACAACTTTTTTTACTCCCAATTTAATGTTTACTTTACTTAAAAGATAAAAGTTCCTCCTAATCCAAATTTTGATTTAGGTTTTTGGTGGTTTCTCTTGATTTTTTGCTAAAGGAGAAAAGAAATTTATGTTCTTATTATGGGATAGTGGGGGAAATAAAAGATACGTAGTGGGAAAGAAGGGTTTTGAATATTTGCCTTTGACCCTTTTGCCCTTAGTACTTTAAGCCTATTTACATGCCATACCAAAGCCTATTAATTATAGCCCTTTTATTTTCTTTAAGCCCTTTTTATTTATTTATTTATGAATTTGGGTTTTATAAAGTGATTTTCTCTTAAGTGCTATAGAAGGTCCTATTACTACCTTACCTCTATACCTCGACGCACCACCCATTAAAGTAAAATGCCCACAAGGCTACCCATTCTCTAAAATCCACATTTGCATAACCCCTCCAGCATCATCCAACTATATTCCACTTCCTCATCTGTTCCAATGTATTCATGAGAATATGGGGTACAAAGTAGCTTCTTTTAACTCTAAATAGAGCATATGCTATTATATTAGCATGTCTTACCCTATATTACTTTATAATATATTTCCAAGAGTTTAGCGAGCCACTTCTGGTGACTTATGTTAATTAGCTTTTTTTCCATTAAATATTTAAAACTTTAATGGTTTGTTTTTACAATAAAAGGCAACGCTTCTCTATGGAGTAGTGTTGCCATTTTTCAACTGTATATAGCAATGCCATAAGCTCCTTATAAACCAATAAACCTTATTGCCTCAGTAATAATGTTTTGCTTAAATTGGCAATTGGGTGCCCACCTTACATCAATACGCCCCCAATTCCTTCCCTATAAGTATCCATCTCAATGAAAAAGGTCTTATGATAATTGGGAAGCTTCAAAATCAATGTTGTGGTTAGTGTTGCTGATTAGCCTTCAATTATGTATATTAGTATAGTGATTTTATTGCATTTGCATAATATTTCCTGGTAATTTTGAAGTGTTTTTGAAGAATAAGTTAATTGAGAAAAAATTTTATTTTAAGGCTTTGGAATGTTTTTGGAATGAAAATAAAGAAATGGAATCAAGTTTCACTCAATTTAAAACTAAAACGAAGAAATTATGAAGTATGGAGGTAACATGAGCAATGACGTGACTATGTCAAAGTAGAGGGGCATTTAAAAGCAAAAAGAGGTTGATTCACAGAAAGCAACATGACTAGAATGATAGGACTATGTCCCCAACCATGTCACATAAGATGTAGAAGATTTTAAGAAGATTTGTGAAGATTTAAGTGACACGATCGTGTCGCCCTACAAAAAAAGACTTTTCTAGATTTATTATAAAAAGCCTTCTTAAGGTTTTCATTAAGACTTTTTGGCACAAAATTCTAGAAACTTAAGAGGGTAAAAGATCACAAGAGAGTATACCACTACAAGCTTCAAGAATTGAGAGATTTTATCAATTTTATGGCTATATTTTCTACACTTTCTTTTGTTTTGATTCAAGAATTGTTCATTGCCATGATTAGAGTGTGGATTCCTTATATCTAGGTTTTGTTGAATCTAGGATTATTGTGTGACTTGATTTATTCTTTAGGTATCATAAATTTTTTAATTTTATTGATTCGATTATGAGTTCCTTTATTGTTTTAGACTAATATTTCTAGAATATTGATATAATATTTGATATTATCTAAGAAAATCAAGAAATTGCTTGTATGATTAGATATAGGCATAATGTTAAGATTATTTTCTTTAAGAAAATTCATTATTTTTTAATGCAATCTCAAATTATGATATTGAGAAAATATTTTAATAGGTTATTTAAAAATTAAGGTTAATAAAATTGAAAAAGTTATTAATTTTACTAGAAAATTCTCCCGGTCAATAATTTTAAAGATGAAATTAGGTTATTTTTCATAGAATTCAAGTGTTTAATTATAAGGGAAGCAAGATTCATATATGTATTGGCATTGTTGAAGTTAATTTTTGAATCAATTGTTATTTTGAATATATTTTTTTAATTTGAGTCTTAATTAGTAGTCCTAATTAGTAGTCTATTCGTAGTATAGATTTAATTTTGATTTCTTGCATTCAAATTTGTCGGTTAGATAATAGAGAAATGGTTAATATTACTATTTGCAGTCCTTGTGGGAATGGCATCCATATTCACTAAAATATACTATAGAATCGATAAGTATACTTGCTTAATATCGATTGTCTTTAAATTTCCAAAGACACGGTCATTCAAATGGCTTCTTTACTCTAAATAAACTAGCTTTCTTTAATAGTAGTATAAGTGAGGTTGATATGACCCCATAACCATGAAAAAAAAAATGTATAACCCAAGGAACCCTCTCAATTGCTTCAATGCCTTAGCTTTTGGATGATTAACAATGGACTCGATTTCCTTAGGTCTATTGAAACTTTATCCTCTTTGATAGCATGACCAAGATTCTTTATTTAGCCAACACAAACATACTTACTCTTCTCCAAATATAGCTTTTCCCTCCTTAAAATATCAAAAACTATCCTAAAGTGTTGTTATGTTTCTCAAGTATGGCATTACATACTAAACTATCATCAAGAAACATAAGGACCAATTTCCTAAGACAAGAATTAAATATACCATTCTTCAATCTTTAGAAGGTGGAAGGAGTATTAGTTAAGTGTAATGTCATGACCAAAAATTTGTAGTGCCATTCATAAGTCCTAAAAGCTGCTATATAATATCTTTTTCATGCACTCAAACTTGGTGATCCCTTGATCTTAATTCAAGTTTAGTAAAGGAACTTACTTACTTAACTCATGAAACAATTCTTTTATAATCATTATAGGGAATCACTCTTTAATTATGCCCTTATTTCTTTCCTGATAATTAGCATATGATTGTTACTTAGTCAATGCACTCTACTTTTAAGCAACTCTATTGCTATCTCCTCTAACACTACATTAAAGAATATCAATTTAGGCCGAGAGTTCAAAAGGTTAGCATTTTTTGTATGTATATTTTAGCATCACAACTCCTCTTTAGCTACATCTTGTGTGGCGTTTCAAACAAGTCACAATATTTCTCAAACAAAAATCAACAAAAGTGGAGCTTAATCTCTCTATTTCATAACTCAAGTTACCTAAAAAAGCTTCTCTCTTCCATTTGGGTTTTCATCCATATTATGCCTTAAATGATCCAACATTGTATAATTATCATCATACCAACATTCTAGCAACTTTAATAGAAAATTACTTGTGATGGTCTACACCATTTCTCTCTCCCTTTAACTAACACCACTAACCACACTATATGAACTCCATGTTAATCCATACTATTTGTTAGCATTAATGTTTCAGTACAATTTAATAAAAATTGATATTTTCTAGGGTTTTGGTTTATTTAATTCTTTATGGGTTTTTGTGTTTAGGGTTTTAGTAACTAAATAATAAAGAATATAAACAATCTGATCCTATATATTACACACTAAGATTAGATTGAACTAAAACTTTAAGGTTTATTTGATATGATGCACAAATAATTCCTAAACGGTAGTCTATTCTTTAATTGATATTGTATACAATCAAGAATTAAACAAAAAAAAAAATAGTTTGTGTTATTTAATTGACATGAATCACAATAAAGTAAAACAAATTAGTTTATCCAACAATCGTAAGATTGACAAACATAGAAAAAGAGCAATGCTACTTCGTGTTTCTAAGAATACAAGTCTAAAAAAAAGTATTTATATGAACCCATAACCAATAAGAATAACCAACCAAACCCCAAACCAAAGCTTGAGCCTAAGGTTTAGGGTACATGGCTCGACATATCCTCTCCCTTCGACCTACTGTCAAGGAGTCCAACCTCTTATCCGCACTAGACCTCAAGGAGCCCCTAACTGTTCTTCAAATAGCTCAGCAAGCTTGCTTAACAACTAGGCCATTTTCACTCCAATCTATGAAAACTCAATGCCAACTAATCAAGAAACTATCAACCTATCTACACCATGACCTCTGCCTAGCGAAGTTGAATCTACTTCGACTACAATATATATCCCATGACAAGCAATACTACAAGGATAGAAACCAAATATTCCCTTTCTTGCATTTTGCCAATTGTCCTCTTTCATGTATATTCTTTCTCATACCTTTTTTTTTATTTTAGGGTATTATTCCCATTTTAGTAGCTTCTTACTATAATAGGTTACCCTAGGAATGCGGGCATAAATATCCTTATCATTGTAAGTCGCATCAATCTATTACCAGTATATAGAACATTATCCTTCCTTTTGCGAACTTGTGTTCTTCTACAAGTTTGTCTTACTCTTATCCAAACCTTTAAGCAAGACTTGGTGGTAAGTAACCTAGCTCAACTAGTTGTGCATCATATCAACTAGTCCAGTTAGTCTATGGAAGTTCTTAGGTGTGTTGCATCCTTGGAGCAGTTCATGAGTTCTGCTTACTTCACCTTCAATTCCACCTATTAAAGATTAACTTCAAGACTCAACATCGTAGCTAGATCTTAATTTTCTAGATCTATAATGCAACTTTCTTAAAAATAATCTAATTAAATCTTTAATTTCTTCTTAACTAGGAGAACTCTCTTCTAAAGTTAATAACTTTCTTAAACTTATTAATCCTAATCTCTTAATTACTTAATAGAATTTTGTCCTCATAGCATAATCTAAGATCGCATTAACTGTACATCAAATTCTCTTAAAAATATAATATTAAAGATAATATTATACTTTCAAAAAAGTTTTGCAATTTATCTCTAATATTGCATAAACTTTTATCAATTATACTAGACTTAATTATATAAGAAATCTCTTAATCTTCTCGTATAATATCAAATTTAAGTTAATAACCTACAGAATTATTAACCTAAACATATAAGAACACATAATTGATTCAAAAGAAAAAAAAGATCTTTATTAAATCTAAATAAAATCAATCATCACAAGCAAGATCTAGGTTCACAAGACCTAAATAATACAAATCTACTCTCTACGCATCATAAAATAGCAAACTAAAACCAAAGAATAGAAAAGAGTAGAAGAAAGGATTATGAAAATCCATAAAGATTGAATCTCAAGTCATCTCTTAGTCTTACTCACTTGAGTTGTCTTTTCTTAAAAAGTCTTTAAAAAAGTCCTACTAAAAGTCCCTCTAAAAACCCTAGCAAAGCCTTATATAGAAAGTAAACAAATTAGATCAGATGGAATTGACACAACCGGGGACATGACCATGTCCCTCAATGATGTCCTCTATTGTGATAAGTTTTTCCTTCTTTCTCTTTAAAAAAAAAAAAAGGGAATGACATGACCAAGGACATGGCGATATCGTTTGGTCGTATCCTAAGTTGTAACAATTGAAAATAAGCTTTAAATTTACCTAAAAACGACAATCATATCGTTTGATTATGTTGATCTTTAAACCTTCATAACTTACTCATTTTAGCTCCAAATTGAGTGAAATTTGTTTCTATCTTTTCGTTTTCTCGCGTAGATTATTTCAAAACCTAGAAAATAAAATTTTACTAACTAAGTATCATTATCTAAAAATAAACTTAAATTTCAAGAAAAATTATGAAAAACCACTAATTAAAGTATAACCAAGATGGATCTCATCAAATATCAAGATGAGAACTATGATAAAGTGCATATGGTTGCCCTTAAGTTTTCAAGGTATGCTACAATGTAGTGAAAGAACTTTCGAACATGCAAAGAAGAGAAGGGCATCGTGAAATTAGTACTTAACCAAAAATGAAGAGGACCATGCAAGCACGATTCAATCTAAACTCTTATTTACAAGACACCTTTACTTGGGTTCAAGAGCTAAAGTAAGGAAGCCATAGTGTTGATGAATACATACAAGAGTTTCAAATGCTCATGATCTAATGTGAAGTAAATGAGCTAATAGCCTTAATATGTTCAGTTTCCTTAATGGGTTAAGATATAAGATCTGAGATATAATGGAACTTTAGCATTTTACCATCCTTGATGAAGATATAAGGATTGCTTAGTAGGTGAGAAGGCAAAGAAGAAATCATTCAAGTTAAGCTCCTTTAGGGCAACCGTTTTGTCAAGCCAATCTATGCAAAGTAATAACCGAGTTCCTTTTAACACTAAGTAAAGCAGACGAACCAATGTCATATCTGATCAAAAGAGTCAACCTGTCAAAAAGGAAGCCCCTAAGAGACTTGAAAGATGCTAAACATTTAGAAGAAATACCAACGAGATTAAGTGTTTCAGGTGTCAAGGTTTTAGCCATATGGCCACCCAATACCCAAACCAATATACTATGATCATAAAGGGAAAAGTCCTAAGCATTGAAGTAACCACACGAATGAAGAGCCTGAGGAAAAGGTTGAAGTGCAGGGAGATACCGAGAAGGTTGATGATGAGCTTATTAAGGAAGAAGTATTTGTTAAGGATTTGGACAAACTAATTTTATTCGTCCATCATATCATGAGCTTAGAACAATCCATCGACAAAGAACAATAGGAAAATCCATTCCACATCACTGTAAGGTCAAGGACCAAGTCCATACACTGATTATGGATAGTAAAAGCTATATCAACATTCTTTCCACTAGTTTGAATTAGAAGATTAAACTGCCAGCCTTATCACATCCGAAGCCGTAGAAGTTACGCTGGCTAAATGGGAAACTGCACTTAATGTGAACCAACAATTACTCTTGCCAATTTCTATAAGGAACTATTCGAATGAGGTCTATTATGACACGCTGCCCATGTGCACATTATATATACTATTAAGTCGACCTTGGCTCTTTGATCGAAGAGTTATACATGATAGGTACAAGAATACTTACGTTTGCTAGAAAGATGTTAGAATGGTTACCTTGAACCTAATAACCAAGAACCAAGTAAGCAAACTACAAGCAAAGGTAACTTGAGGATCTAAGAAGACGCTTATTCTTAGTTACTCCGAGCTCAAAGAAGCAACCAGGTCAAATATGTCAACCTTTATGTTGATTCACAAGTTATTAGAACTGAAAAAGCAAGTTGCTCGAAGAGGTTAGAGCATTGATTGAGGAAATGTCAACATATTTCCTAAAAAATTACTTGAAGGACTACCCCCATTTTGAAGAAACGACATTGTCTTAATCTGGTTCTTGGTGTTGCCTTACCCAATAAACCACCCTATCAAATGAATCTAAAACAAGTCATTAAGCTATAGAGGCAAGGTAGTGAGATGATGGAGAAAGGATATGTAAGAGAGAGCCTTAGCTCCTATGTTGTCTTAGCATTGCTCTGTACTAAAGAAGGATGGGTCTTGGAGAATGTGTGTCAACAAGCAAGCTATTAACAAAATTACAATCAAGTACAAATATCCCATTCCTAAGTTGGATGACATGCTAAATGAATTACACGATGCTTAAGTATTCAACAAGATCGACCTCTGACTATCATCAAATTAGAATGAGGTTAGGGGATGGGTGGAAGATAGCATTCAAGACTCGCATGGTTTATATGAGCGGTTAGTCATGCCATTCAGCTTATTTAATGCTCTAAGCACTTTCATGCGACTCATGAATCATGTGTTAAAGAATTTGATCTAAAGGTTTGTTGTAGTTTATTTTAATGATTTTCTAGTATATAGTTCCAACATGTCTAGTCATATTCGCCATCTTTAAGCTTTATTTGATGTGTTGCAAGCTAAGAAGTTATTTGGCAACTTGAAAGAGTGTTGCTTATACTAGGAAGAAGTAGTCTTCTTAAGATATGTGGTTAATAGAGGAGGCTTACAAGTAGACAATGAGAAAATCGGAGTTATTGTTGAATGGCAAACTCTAACCTCTTGTGCCAAGGTAAGAAACTTTCATGGCTCAGCTTCCTTTTATCAACGTTTCGTCCAAGGTTTTAGTACAATTGTCGTGCCCCTTGCCAAGCTAACAAAGAACATGGAGTTCAAGTAGGGAGAGATAGAAGAGTTTTGCTAAGGTGAAAAAGAAATTGACTTTTACTCCAGTTTAGCTTTACCTAACTTTAAGAACGTCTTCAGCCAGAATGCAATGCATCAAGTGTTAGCATTGGTGTTATCTTAATGCAAGAGGGTCGACTTATTGTATACTACAATAAGAAACTTAAAGAGCATAGTTGAACTACTTAGTGTATGATAAGAAGCTCTTGCAATTGATTCAAGCTCTTCATGTGTGGCGACACTACTTTTTTGCCAAAAGAGTTCGTCATCTATACAGATCATGAGTCCTTAAGGTACTTAAGAATCCAACCTAACTTTTCAAAGCAACAAGCAATGCGGGTGAAATTCTTAGATAGATTTAACTTTATGATCAAGTATAAACACAGCCAGTCCAATGTAGTTGTTAATGCCTTATCTAAGAGGCACACCTACCTTTCTGACCTACAAGCCAGATTATTTGGTTTTACAATCATCAAGGAATAATACCTCTAAGCTCCTCTTTTTAGGCCTATGTATGTACGGTGCACCAATGGAAGAGTGATAGATGATTACTGTATTGAGGATGAATACTTGTTCCAAAGTGGTAAACCTTATGTACTAACCTATTTTATTGAGGAACTGTTAGTGAGAGAAGCTCATAATTGAGGACTCTCTAGATATTTTGGAGAGAAAAAGAGTTTTTGAATTATTAAGTACCCCGTTCTTTTGGCCAAAGATGAGAAAAGATGTCCATAAGGTTGTGGAAGGATGCATAACATGTAAGAAAGCAAAGAGCTGAGCCAAGCTAAGCAAATGAGAGTAATGCCTCTACTCATCACTGTCGAGCCTGATTTTTCAATTTCTTTTATTTAAAATTAATTTCTCCATTTCCAATTAATACTAAACCCTAACCCATTTAATATTAATCATCGACTAAAAAAATTGAGAAATTTCGGTTTTTTATTGAAAATAATTTTTGGAGTCGCCGCCCGACCGGAATCGGGGAAAAAAAACCGTAACCAATTAGGTCGATTGATTACGATTTAGCTACCGGTCTTTGATTTCAATTTGAATAAAGAACCAGAGGGTTCCGAATTCGGGGGGCTAACCTATTAAACCCTAACAGGTACTACTATTTATTTACCGAAATTAAGATTATTTTTCTAATTATAATATTTAAAATAAATAGATAAATAAAAAAAAAAGAAAAAGAACCTAAGTTTAACATATTTTATCGTCGCCCCGAAAGTACCTACGTACTTGCTAGCCGGGATCAAACGATCGTAATTCTCTCGAAAAATCTTTAGTATGTTGATTGATTTTAATTTTGAAAACTGCCTAAGTTTATGTTTTTAATTTATTCGGTTTATTAAAAATAAATCTAAAGGGCCCTAACACTTGAGTGTTGTTATTTAAAAAAAAAATGCTTTAATAATCCTATTTTTTTTAAAAAAAAAAAGGTCTTTTATTAATTTTATTATAAAAAATAACTTTCTATATGACAAATCCTTAAGTAAAGCCAAATCTAAAAAAATAAATGCCTAATCATAATAATCCCTAAACTAATATATATGGCTACTCACCAATAATATAATTCCATATAATACATTTATATAAGATCTATCACTAAAACTCTTACACTAACATATACATATATATTATTTTAACTGATAAAACATAATAATGTATATATATAATAAAACTGATGTTACCGACTCTTAAACTAATATATATATATATATTTATCCGTATAACTGCTATTAAATAGTCATGCTAAAAGGAACACTTAAGTTAATCTATGTATACGCATCTACATCTCTACTTATTAAGTAATTATCTAACTAAATAAAGTCATATCATATAATATATTTGGCAAATAAAACTATTGAAAATTTCTTAAGACTAAAGTACGCATAATTCATTATGTTAATCAACCCATAAAAAAACAATAATAATATAATAGTAGAATAATAATAATAACAAATAGTTAAAGAAAAACTGAACTTGGACTTCTCTTATTTGATTGCGCAGTGAAGTTGTATCTTAGGTTGCGCATATAACTATCAATGTCTGAAGTTGTACATACGGTGGCGCAACTGCTGTCCGTATTGATCGCTAGAGTATAGTATAGGCTCTGCTGCTGTTGCGTGTGGCTACTGGCATCAGAGTGCAGTGCTTCGGTGAAGTGTGTACGTAGATTGTTAGGTGTTGCAGTGAGTGAAGACAGTGTGCAGCGATGTGCTGTTAGTTATCTGTGGTGACCGTATGTGCAGTAGTAGTAATGTAGCGGCGTGGAATCTGTATGTAATGTACCGCTGTGCTTGGGCATGCGAAGAAGATGGACAGCAGAGCGTAGGCAGCAACTGTGCATGTCATATGTGGCTGATCATGGAGCTTGGTTGTTGTTCGTCGATAGTGAGTGGGTTGAAGACTGCTGCAACTTGAAGCAAGGGTAATTACTGTATAATACTAATCGATGGAGCAGTGGGTTTTGGACATGTCGGGCTGATTTTCCATATGATGGTGTGATGTCGGTGCTTGTGCAAATCGTACTAAATCATATCATATCTAATTATATCTGATTCAATAATTAGACTAGATTCAAATGAATTCAAATCTGATTTAACTAAATTCATATGATTTAATTAGATATGACTCATTTTCATCTCGCTTCTGTAGAGATTTTAAAAAATAAAAATATAGGTACCTGCTGAGACTTAAACACAAGACCTCAAATTAAATCCAACTCAAATAATCTGATATTTATCCGTTAGGCTGTTAGCATGTACCTTAATATTCAATACAATTAAACTATACTTAAACTATCCAATTCCCTAAAATAAAAATTTTTTTAACTAGACTAAAACTAAAACTAAAACTAAAACTACTTGTTCCTAATGTAAGTTACTTCCTACAAATCTATAAAACTCTTTATATTATTATTATTATTATTATTATTATTATTATTATTATTATTATTATTATTATTATTATTATTATTATTATTATTATTATTATTATTTGCTAATTTTTATTATTATTTTATCTTTTATTAATTTTTTTGTTTATTATTTTTTATTTTTGAATTAAGACTCTTTTTGTAAAAATTAAGTGTCTACAATCACAATTAGACCATAGGTTGATTTGAGTAGGGATTTTGTTCTCAATCTACCCAGAATGGCTCAAGGAAAGGGTTCCATCATGGTCATTGTAGACAAATTCAGCAAGATGGTGCACTTTGTGCCCTATACTAAGACTAATAATGTTTTGGCTATTTCTTTTGTCTTTCTACAAGAGATCATTCAATTGCACAACATGCCAAGGAATATTGTAACAAATAGTGATCCCAAATTTCTAATTCATTTCTGGAGAACCCTCTAATGTTGAATGGGGATAAAACTACTCTTCAATACATCATGCCATCAACAAACCAATGGTCAAAAAAAGGTCACCAATTACACAATAGAATCCCTATTCCAAGTAACTACAGGAAGAAACCTAGCTAACTAGGATACTTGCCTACCCATAGTCAAATTTGCTTGCAATAGACTAATCCATAACATGGGTCAAACTTACTTTGAGGTCATTTATGGTTTCAATTTTGAGTTACCTTTGAATCATGTGCTTGTACCCTCAACCAATCAAGAATACCTGAAGGTAGGGGACTAAGCTCACATACTCCATAACATTTACAATAAAGTGACTCAATAGATGGAAGAGATGCTAAGAAGTTAGAGCAAAAATGATAAGGAAGAAGGAGAAAGAAATTTTAGCCTAGCAACCTAGTTTGGTTACACTTAAGCATAAAAAGATTCCCAAACAAGAGGAAGAATAAACTATCCACCTAAGCTAAAGGACCATTTAAGATGTTCCACAAGATCAATGACAACGCCTATTAGTTACAGCTACCCGAAGACTACAGAGTTTCAAATGTGTTTAATGTTGCTAACTTGAGCTACTACCAATCAGAAGAGGACAAGCAACTAAGAAACTGTCCAAATTTGATCCTAAATCCAACTAACTCGAAGGGGATGATAGGAATCAACCAACTAAATCCCTAACCAAAGCCCGAGCCTAAAGTCTAGAGTACATGGCTCAACACATCCCTTCCCTTTAACCGACTGTTGGGGAGTCTAACCTCCTATCCCCAAACTTCCACACCTATCAAGTTGTTCTAAGGCCATTAAGTTCAACCTAAAGGAGCCCTAGACTATTCTTTAAACAATTCAACAATCTTACTCGACAGCTCAACCATTTCAACTCCAATCTATGAAAACTTAGCACCGACTGATCTAAAGACTATCGACTTGTCTAAGCTATGACCTCCACCTAACAAAGTTGCATCTAATCCAACCACAACACATTTCCTCTAACAAGCCTTACTATATAGACAGAGATAAGATATTCCCTTTCTTATATTTTACCAATTTGTCCTCTTTCATGTATATTCTTTCTTGTATTTTTTTCCCTTTAGGGTAATAAGTCCATTTTAATGACTTCTTGACTATAATAGGTTACCCTATGAATGTAGGTATAAATACCTTTGTCATTGTAAGTCGCATCAATTTATTACCAATATACAAAACATTATGCTTCCTTTTGTGAACTATGTTCTTATAGAAGTTTGTCTTACTCTTATTCAAACCCTTAAGTAAAGCTTAGTAGTAAGTGTCCCAACTCGATTAATTGTGCATCATATCAGCTAGTCCTGGTACTCCACGAAAGTAAGGATGTAAATGATTTAAACTATTCATGAGCTATTCAAGTTCAACTTAATATTTACTCAACTTTGATTTAAGAAAAATCGAGTCAAGCTTGAGCTTTATAATGCTTAGCTCAACTAGCTCACAAGTCTAATCGAGCTTTAGTAAAATATAAACTTCGATCGAGTTCAAGTTAAATTTAAATATTTATATTATTATAATAAAAAAGTGTTTTTAAATAAATCGAGCTTAATCAAGTCAAGCTCAAACTTGTTTAATGCCACTTTGAGTCGAGCTCAAACTTTAAAATTTCAAGTCAAAGTTGAGCTCGAGCTTAGTATTATATCGTTTCGACTAGACTCGCTTATAGCCCTATACAAAAGTTCCTAAGTGCGTTGCATCCTTAGAACGGTTCGTAAGTTCTGCTTACTTCACCTTCAATTCTAATACATGATTTCAACCTTTCTTTAGGTTCGAACCCACCTAATATAGTTGCCCTTTTTGGTTCTTAGCTACGACATATCAATAACAATCTTAGAGACAAAGAGGTAATAATTCAATGCTAATAAATAATAATAAAACCTAATAAAATATTTAAATAAAGTTATACATAAAATAAAATATATCTCATAAAAATAAATTCTCCTAACAAAATAAAACAAATTAAAATAATAAATCTCCATATGCTCCAAGCCATATTATAAAATAAGTATTCAAAATAATGAAGACAGGAAATGTGATTCCCATCATCACCTTCAGGCTTAAAAAGGTTCACCTTCGAATCTATATATCTTCAAGGTTAATGTTCTAGTCAAGACCTACAAATATTTTCTTTGAATCAATAGCTCCCACATCACTAATTTATCCATACCTTAAGTGTCACTCATATCATTCTCCGCAATGTCTACTGCCACACTTGTATCTGTCTCATGCGATTCATTCCATCTTGCTTAACAAGCTCTTCTTTGTCTAGATGCCATGCATATCCATAGCTATTTTAATCTCTTTAGGAGTCATAGGACTTAAGATGACCTATTTGCTCTCTTTCTGAAGACATTATGTATTAACAGAATCACGATAAATAATATTTCTGTCAAAAAACAAGGTCTCCATAACAAAATATGCAATATGTTCATAAATGTGACATCACATAAAATCTCATTAGTATAAACTCTAGGAATAGATATGGGCATCCTAAACTGTTTCTCCACTCCAAACCCCCTTACTTCATCAAGCCATTGTAGTCTAAATGGGCTAGGATGCTTGGTAGTAGGTCGCCTTGGTTTATCAAGTATAGCTGTAGTAGCCAAATTGCAACAACTACTAGTATCTTTTGAAATAAAACAAACTATATCCCCTACAGCACATTAGATGAAGAAAATATAATTTCAGCATTCAAGTTGGTTATTTCTTACAAATCCTATCAACAACGTTTCAAACTAATTACTCATTTTTAAATGTTTCTTCTTTTTCATTGCCAAATACCCATTATGTAACAATGGGACAATAAAACATAAGATAAAATCAATTCAAGTGCTAGTAGCTGTCGCAGCTAAAACCTCCTTCACGGAATATAGGCCGAGCACAATCCAACAATTCAATTTCTCTATCCCCATATGTTTACCTAAAGTTGAATGAACCTCCCTTAAGGATATAATCCACATAAAGAGAGGGGAACAAAAAGGAAAATAAGATTTACATAAATCTGGCAGGAATAACACAGAGGATTGCTTAAACATGCGGCTGCGTCAAGAAAGCTTAATGAATTTTCCGTAAGCATACGCTCTACAGCTGCCTCTGTGGCTTAGAAAACGAGTTTTGATTTTATGCTTGTAAATAAAGATAAATAGTTGTAACCTCACTCTAAGGATGACTTCGAAATACGGTGGGATTCATAGATGAATACAGGTGGACTTGTCCACCTACCTATTATTCCCATTCAAAAGGGTTCTTAACAATTTATTCGGACTGCAATGATAAGCTCATGAGCTTTGCCTTCCTGCACCGTCAATAAAAGAAAGAAAAATTCCATCTGACTGTCCACTGTCCCTCCTATGCCAGACTGGTGTAAATTCAAGTCTTGTTGAAACTTCTTTCAACAGTTATTTACTCACGGCAAGAAGCATTGGCAACCTCAACATACAGCATAAGCTGGCTGTAACGACCCTATCCATGCAGGAAAGCGCGATCACTAAGCCTCTTCACTTTATACAAGGATAGGAATCCAATTCATGTTTCCCTTCAACGACACCCAAATTGGAGTGGTTTATTTTGGCTTCAATTCATTTCCCCCATTGCTAAAATAGCTTCTTCCGTACACCTCTAGCTTTGTATTGCACACAGACTATTGCAGCCATTCACTTCATCAACCGAGTAAAAAGGGAATGAATTGCAACTTAATAGGAATTGAATGAATTTATAAATAGTTATTAAATATCTATTACCCTATTTACTTGACACAATAATAAATAATGAATAAGAGAGGAATAAAAAAATAAATTATATAATATCCTTGAAATCTCTACCCTCCATTTTTCATAGTCCATATAGACTCAACATAAGGATTAGGTGTTTATGGCAAACATAATAACTGGGCCACTGAATAGCCATTCATGAGCTGAGGAGATGAATTGCTATTTAATATTTTAAATAATAGCAATTCATAAAGAATGGCTATTGGGTATCTAAAATTCAACCAAACACTCTAATAGCAAGTTTATATGAAATAAAAGAGAAATGGAATAGCCATTTCCATCAAGACAACAGCACAGCTAAGCGTTTCCATTCTCCTTTTTACAGAAAGTCAAAGTTGCAAAATCGTTAACACTTCCTCATATCAATACAAATTAATTTACCTATCATTAAAAAGAAAATGCGAACACATAGTCGAGGACAACAAACAAAAGAAGTCTGATCAGGCCTCCGCCAATTTAGAAGCCTGTCAAGTTTTAAACAGTCAGCCAATCAGAAAACAATAATTGACCTGCAACAACTATGGAGGAGATGAATCTTCAAGCTAAAACAGAAAACAATGCTTCAGAAATCCTAATGGTACTCCTACATGTGAAACCAGCAATCGACTAAACATCTAGAAGAATCCCGGCAGATATGATACTGGAAAAATAAAATGTGCTTCTAACTTCTAAATGATATTTTCCAACCCAATGAACAGGTATCATGGATCAGAGCTCAAGATAGAGGACCAACAAGCGCCCAAACTTGCTCATGCTCAGAAAATGATCTCAGTTTTAGTTTTCACACGGATCCCAACCTTGAACCATCTGATAAAAGCTGCTGAATTGGCATTACCCTTAACCAAATCGAAAGAGTGCGAATTCTTGCCAATGCATGTAGTAGTGTCGATGAAACCACTTGATTGCCATTCAACAAACACAAGAATTTGAGATTCGAATGTGTTCAGACAAGCAGAGATGGGGATAATGCTGTTTATAAGCGTTCCCTCTTGAACCAGCAAGCACAAGACTACAGGGCATATGTAGATCAGAAGCTTTTGTTGGGGAGATGTGCAGAAAAGTTGTTGGCAACCAAGATACCGTGTGTTTGCAGATTCAATTCTTGCTAATTCATCTACAAGTAGTCTAGCAATTCAACCAGCCTCTTGAAATCGCCATGTCAACAAACAAGAATGAGACAATAGGACGTTCAAGATAAGTGTTGATGGGGACAATGCTGTTTACCAGCTCCCCTCTTGAACCAGTAAGCAGGAGATTACAGGTCATTAACAGATCAGAAGCTTTTGTTGAGAGGAGTGCAGAAAAGCAGTCGACAACCAACAACCAAGATTCCGTGAGTTTGCGGATGCAACAGGTGATTGACTCAAACAAAATGCAGAAGCATCGAGGAGTAGAGGCATAGGAGCAGAGATGGGAAAAACCATGAGCACTAAGATGAAGTGAGTGGCGAAACGTGCTGTTTAGCCGACAATCGCAAACCTCAAAAGACAAACATGTAAATATTTAGATATACATTCCAGATTGGATAATAAAAGCAGCATGACTAAAGTAAGATAAGAGAATATAAGATGTATTCAAGAAGGATAAAGACCTCCAAGTTTCATATAGCTGAAGGGAGCAAGCCAATGTAAAACGGTGTCCAAGGCACCCTTAGCTAAAACACTTCGCAGAAGCCATGCATGTCCAGTTCCTAACTTACTCCACTGTCATGAGACTAACATACAATGTTCTTACTTCTTTCCAATCCTGCCTATATCTAAGACTGTGGCAATGGTATCCAGCACTTTCTTCAGTCTCTTGCTTCGACTAGGGACTGGGCTTTAAGCTCTGCCAAAAAAAATTACCGAATAAGTCCAGTGCTATTTGAAACAAGCAAGATAGTTCTTGTGTGCGTGTGGTCTTTTGTTTTGGGTGCATGGGGGGGTGATGAATAGGTAAGATAGCCCAAATTATCATTCAATATACTAAAACTGTTTTTAAGATAAGGGGAACACAAGTAGTACTTTCAAAAACAGTCACCTTTCCCAACCTAGATCTCGGTACAATAGAATATTACTTCCATGAAGGAACAAAGATAGAAGACCCAGCGATATAGGCAACCAAATACATACCCATTGGCATAAGGAGAGATACGGCGAGCATGGCGATACGGTGGAGACCTGCTGTAGCTGCGGACCCGGCGAGGAGGTGATACACTGCGGCGCCGTGGAGATCTCCTCCCACGAGGACTATAACCCCTGCCACATAGAGTTTTTTTTTTTTTTTTTTTTTCAGCAGTATAGGTCCAATAACATATTCTTAAAATCAGAGGGAGTAAGCATACAATTGACGGTTGACAAGATACTAAACATCCATTGTCATGTAACTCAATTAAGCTTTCTGCTGGATGATGATGCTAAAACTCTAGCAGCTCAAGTGTGAGAGGTTTTACACAAGGACTACAGAGGTAAGAAGGTTCTTGGAATGCATACATAAATTATGAGAAAATATCAGGTTTCCATCAATTCAATTTTCTTTATGTAAGTTCCATAAATTCATTTCTTTTAATAATAGAAACTATTCTAGATTTTTTTTTTTTTTTTTGGGGGGGGGGGGGGGGGGGTGGAGAGATGTGGATGGAGATGTTTGTTGGTGTTTTGTTAAGCAACTATTCTAAATTATTTTGGACATGTAAAATGTAAAACCTAAAAATATTAAGGAAAAGAGCCAGAGTAGAATAAATATAAGACATGCAACTTAAAAGGCATGACACAATTATAAAAGATGCCTCTGCTCCATGGATGCACTAAGGATATGTTAATGGAGGGTGAAAAGTAACAGAACATGATCGATATATATTTTCTACAAAGCCCCGGAAATTGATTTCTCCTATATCATAGAGGCAATATCTAAAGCAGTAATACTCCCAAGAGATGAGGAGGGGCCGGTGGGGTGGATTTAAAAAAAAGGGGAAGAGAGAAAATCATTGGAGCAAGAAAAGATGGAGGACCACTAATAGGAGGGAAATTGAACTTTCAAGCAGTGCCAAAGCTACTTAGCTAGATGATCATTATCATAAACCAAGGCACTCAGCTGAATTAAGAACGAACACAAGCAGGATTGTCGGGGATCCCGCAATCTAAAAGCATGCTTACATGAATCAGATGAAATAAAAGTTTTTCTTCCTTCAGTAAATCCATATTTCATTGAATAAAGGAACACTCGAGCAATAAATTTTTTCTTTTGGCAGATAAGAATTTCCTCATGGAAACCAAGTTTTTAGCTTTTCAATGCTTACCTTTTGGGTATAATCCATGCTAATTTTTCTGAAAAGCACAATCAATTTTCATTTGAGTTGATTCTTGCAAACAGAAGAATGTAAGCAGACCAAAATTCTGTGCACACAGCATACAAGATCCAAACCAGTACAGGAAAGCTATTACTGGTATATGAGCAAAACAATTTTAGGAATTCATTCCCTGCAGTTGGTAACCATCAAAACCTTCTGCACATGCTTCTAGAAGATTCAACTTCTGTTCAGATATCAAGCATAAGTCTTTTCAATAAACCCAAAAAAAAAAAAATTAATATGTTATGCTGATCATTCACCACATTGAAAGAAATATTATGTTGACAAGTAGAAGTGGTGTCATTGTTACCTATCAGCATAACCATAACTGGGACTCCTTCGACGCCGGGGACTAGGGCTTCGGCGCCGTCCACTCCCGTAGCCTCTTGAACCAATTCTTAGGCGACACTCTCTTGCAAAATGACCGGGTTCACCACATTCATAACACTTCAGATCATCACCTCCACCACGTCCACGCCCACCTCCACCACCGCGGCCCCCACCTCCACCCTTGGAATTGTGTGAGAGTTCCACTCTCCAGCCATTCTTTCCTTTAAGTTCAGAGTACAAAAGAGAATGCAACATAATTCACTCATAGAACCTCGCAATGAACAGAAAATATATTTAAATGGAACCAAAGCTCATGGTTCACTCATGAAAACATGATCCAAAAAATGGAACAGACACCATGCTTAGTAACACCGCTAGTAAAAAGAAATTATCATAATTTTTTCTTTTGGAAAAATTAAAAGAAGAAGAAGAAGAAGAAGAGATTGTTAAATTTAATATAGAGTGTGTTAAATGTAATACAGAGTGAAAGAGTGGATTGAGTCAACATAAGATTGGGATAATGCAAACACTGCAAAAGCAACTACAACAAACAATTAACAGGAAAACAGATTCTTTATCTCGAATTTTGGATGTTGCAGTAATTACCAGATGCTCATGGCTAAAAGAATAACACTTTATCAATGCTAAAAACAAGCGTGTCTAGAAGTCAGGACATGAAAAAACACAATTCCTGAGCACTTCACCATTTGACATTCATAAAATATGCTAGCACCAGAAACCGACCAAAATAAAAAAGAACGAAAGCTAACGTTCCAACAAAACTCAAACTCCGAATTCAAACTTCAAAAAACAACAAACAATGCATAAAACAAATAAAATATTTCTATCAGTCGCTTAATCTACAAGTAGAATAAACCAACGATAACAAAAATCTTAATACCAACCATCCAATGAGCGAATAGCGTCTAAAGCATCCCGACGATCATCAAACTCAATAAACGCATAACCTGGCGGCCTTCGAGCAACCCAAACACTGCATTCGTTATATCCCCAAAACGAAGTCAAAAACTAACGAAATTGAACCCTAATCACGCATTTTTCAGATATAACCCCCCCAATCACGAAAAACTCACGTAACCCTAATAATCAGAATCAAATAATTCTCAGGAAATTCAAACATAACTAGAAAAAGGATACCTTCTTAGGACTCCAAAAAGACGAAATTCATCTTCAAGATCCCTCTCAGAGACACGCGGATCCAAGTTTCCAACGTACACACGAGACATTGTTCTACACAATGATTGACTGTAACATAAATAAAGTAAAGAAATTGATAAAATCAACCACGAAAAAACAGAGGAAAAAAAATGGATATTATTTTAAATTTAATTCCAACACTTCCCTTGCACCATATTAAAAAAAAAAAAAAAATTACAAAGAAAGAAATTTTATAGATCATAGGGTTTAGGGTTATTCGTTTGATCTTGTGCAGAATAATTTGACTTGAGAAAGTGAAAAAACTCACCTTCACGAATTTTTCGGACGAGGTTGAAGAAGTGTGTTTTATGGAAGCGGAAGAGTAAAGTTGTTAATGAGTTTATATCTTTTCAGGATTTTAACGACATTGCTCCCCCTGTCTTCTCGGCCTGGACCAAGCTGACCAACACTGGACCGGCCATTGAAAAATGAATTATTGAAAATGGAAAGGCACATTAAACAAATAAGCCCAATTTTCTTATAAGTTCAATTAAGCTCTTCAATTTTGTTTTATTCAATTAAGCTTTCAAACTTTCATCGTGTATTATATTATATATATATATATATATATATACACACGTGTCTGTAAATATTAAAGATAAAAGTTTTTGTGTCAAATATGTTAGAATTACCTTTTTATGAATAAGCCATTTTAAATTAAAAGTAGAAGCAGTTAAAAGACCAATTTCAATAAATCAGTAAATTTTGTTTTTTTTTTTTTTATGTTGCCTATTGTTACTTTCTTATACATCATGTCTACCACCTTAGGTAGGGGTGATAAATGTAAACAAATCGATGTATTATAATTGAAATATTCCTTCTGCCTTTTATGGTATTTATTTTAACATATGTTATGTTATATCTTTTATTATTTTGGGCATATGCACCAAGAGTCCATGTAATTCTAGTGTTACTAGAGAGTAAAATATGTTTTAGTCTCTTAATCCTTTATAAAAAATCAGTTTACCTTTAGTAGACATTTGAAATAAGCCCGTTAAGAATTCCTCTAAAGATAAAACAATTGTAAGGGAGTAGGTATAGATATAAGTGTCACATGTGTATCGCGTGTAAAGTCGTGCTACACATGACTAACGAAATGACTTGAGTGATCTGCATAGGATTATCAAGAGGGAAGCATAAGGAGGAAAAGTAAGCAATTTTAATAAAGCTCTAATACGTATGGTGACAGGCGGAGAAGCACGATGACATCAAACTTCAAGATTAATGAAGAACGAGGTGATGTTCTTAAAGTGTTTGAGTGTTTAAGTGTTTAATCTTCGAAGCAAAGTTCCAACAAAGTAACGGCGTTAATGGGAGGTTTTCTTCTATCTAAATGAGAAAATGAATGAGGTATTTATAGGATATGGTAAGTAAATTCGATACGTTAGATTGCAACATTGATTAATAACTATGATTGAATCCTTTTATATATGGGTATTAAATGGGTTTTTTCCATGAGTTTAGGCCCAAATAAAAGGCTTTATATTTCATTAGTATGAGTCAAACCAAGAAAGATTGCATCAAATGAACCAATCCAATAGGCCTTACTCTAAACCCACTATACCAAATCTCCCTTGATCATTCAGATAATTTATGAGCTTGGCTCATCGGACCCTATCATCTTAGCTCAATGAGTCAAATCCATTTAATCAATGGGCTTGAAGCTTAATATTAAATTTAGCCCTCTACGTTTTGCCCCTTGACCAAAGTCCTTCAGACTAAGTTGAAAGGGTTTAGCCACCTAGTGAGTCTTTTAGATGACTTAGGCGCATACGAGATATTAAACAGCTGTGTCACTACCAAATTAATTTGAGAATTATCTTAATGTACGTGTTTGCAGTACTTCTTATTTATGTATCATGCCTCAACTGGATTAGGTTGTATATTACCCCCAAGGCAATACTCTAAAATAAGTCTTCTTTAACCTGCCTCTTCTTAAGCTAAGTTGTTTCTTCGATTCAATCGATAAGAGTTACTAGTTCTCTTGAGTTAAATTTATATGCTAAATTCACATTAGTGATTTCATAGGGTCAACTCCAAATATCAATGTCACCTTGATCTTCTCTTCATATAAGGGCATTTTTTTTTTTTTTTTGTAAACTCTTCACATATCATGTAAACACTTTATGTAAACCAAATTTTATTTATTGTGCTACAACTGGTAAGCACTTTCATATCTTTATTTAGAAGACTCCTTTGAAAATACACCATCCTAAGTTGCTATACCTGGTCTGGTTCAATCCTTAACCGAGGTATTATTTACCTATGAATCAAGTATCAAACTTAGAAAACATTCCCCAAAGATTGTAATTGTTGTCAGTTACTAACTTTAAGGCTTCATTTGAATGTGTCCAATGTTATCGACTTTTGGGTAGTTATGTATCATATAATGGCCCAAACAATAATTTCCCTTTCATTCGTATCCAATACTTTAAGCCAGAGAGGAGATGGTATCTACATTCCTTTATTCTCCCACCTCTATTGATAGTGTGATAATTGGCTATTAACTTTTTCATTTTTTGTTTCCATTATGCAGCCATGTAGCTAACTTTTTCATTTCTTCCCTTTTTGCAACAATGTTAAGTCACAGCCATAGGAAGAAAAGAGCTACAACTAACTCTATTGCCAAAAGAGAAGGAAGCATGGAGCTATCGATTTCAACTCTTTAGGTACTAATAGACACTCCTTCTCTTTTAGCTGACAGTAAGTGAGGCAACCAACATGGAAATTTTTTTCTTTTTTTATTTTATTTTATTTTTTACTTCGGTCACATTCCTTGTGAACCATAGTTCAAGATTCTACATCAAAGACCATTGAGCTTCGGAGGTCGTTAAGGACCACGACGAAGGTGACTGCCGTAGCTATCAAAGGCCAACAAAACTACTTAGAGACTCGAAAAAGGTGATTTTGTTCGTTGTGAATACCATGGTTCTTGTTTCTGTACTTAGAGTAAAAAGGATTGAAGAAGGTAAAGCCAGAAGCCTTAAAGAATCGCGCCAAAACCTACCAAAGAAAGACATTGAAGAAGAAGAAAAGAGCTACTACCAATTAAATGGTTGTGTTTTCAAGTTGTAAGTTTTGATTCTTTTCCCTTTTTGCAACTCCCCTTCTCTTTGTACTCTTCTTTACCAACTTTCGTTCTTTAATTCATTTATTGCTACTGTAGTCTCAATGAATGCTACTCTTATCATTGTCCCTTGCTTTCTCCTTACATTTTAGACTTGCACCTTGGTTTATCATTGTAATTCTAACAAATACATGAGTGCTAAGTTTAAGCTTCAAAGTTTATAGCATCACCTGCACCCCCTGTACCAAAGTAGTATCATGAACTTGTGACTAATTATCTACAGCTTCATCTCATAGATTGCTTTAAATAAGTATCTGCAACTTCTAAATAAGCTCATGTGAGCTTGTCATTTATGAGAATAATAGACTTTACAACTTTTAGTATTGTCCCCGTTAGCCTCTTTGAAGTGCCTTAAGTTTTTTTTGTCACATTAAGATCTCATTGTGCATGAATAGGGAAGTTGACAACCATTGTAATAAGGTAAGGTCCATGTCTCAACTTTCTTATGTCTTGTTGCCATCAAGTTAAGCATAGCATGAGCAACTTTACTAGCCCTGTAATCTGCGAACATGTTCATCAAAGTATTGATTACTGTTAGATCTTTATCTGAGCCTCTGTCACTATAATTCAAAAAACAATAGGTGACACAACAACGAGTTTCCTTCCCATCCATCAAGTTCATGTTGATGCATAACACAAAAGGAAAGAAACAAGAGTGACGGCATATATAAGGTCTTACATTTTATGAATTATATTGAAACCTAATTAACTTGACCCAATCCTGAATATAGCTTCATGACTAAATTGACACGAATAGTTATATATATATATATAGAGAGAGAGAGAGATAGATAAATAGATAGATATTTATATATACATGAAATTTTCTTAAGTAATTGAAGAATAGTTCTTTCGTCAAGTCCCCAGTCAGGATGGTATAAGTAAAAGCCAAATTATCATCGACTAAAAATATACTATCCAGCACATCCTTCATAACATATTATTTATCATCGGCATTTCATAACGAAATCTGTTCATTGAACAAATTGAGTGCATCACTAATATCATCATCCTCCATACTAAAACTTAGAAATCTGCTTGCACAATTAATCCCTTTAAACTTAGATATACACATCCCTTAAATAGCTTCAACTACTTTAATTTTTTTTTTTCTAATGAGAAATTACCATGTAATCTCTCTAGCAATGCTTAGCTTCTTCAAGATTCCCCTTACTAATATCAAGGTGAATAACGTTGAAACTTTGCCCAATAACACCAATTTGAAATGCTTTGTTGTTTGCAATAGTAGGCAGATTCCAGGTAATGTAGATCTCATAAACCGTAAATATGAGCCTTCACTTCTTGTTGATCTAAAAAACTTTCGAACCAGATGTTATAGATGCACTTATGCTTTCTTTTATTTATGATTTGTCACTTGGAGCTACTATGTCCTTTTCCATGTTAGTTACTGCTGGTGTTATCTTTCAAATGATATACGGCCTTTAAATCGTCTTATACAAGCTTCTAAGTATTCTTCACCTGAAAATGTATCACGATTAATATTATTTTTGAATTGCTAGAATTATGTTTTAATGTGCTTCACCTCTCATAAATGTGTCATTCTTCACTTAGTGTGGCTCTTCATGAATGAGTGTGTATAATTAGAGCATATGTTTTGAATTCCATTGTACGATAGTAATTGTTTTTTCCTTTTCCTCCTCGTACAATGAATAATGATATAATCCTCATGATTTAATACTTTTGTTCTTGTAATTTTACTCGTGCTTTGATGTATGCCTTTAAGTAATTAATCATAGCATCCTTCTCCCCCCTTTTTCTTTAAATTTTGAATCTGACATCTCGTCATTGTCCTTACTTAATAGGTAGCATAATTACCATTTGAGAATTGGTTTAAAGAAGATCTCTTCATTGCCCAGACTGTAGCTACCTTCAATCAAAGGTCAAAAGTCTACGATCACAGCTTGAGGACTACATTTTAAACTAGCAACAATTAGCAAATTGATACGGTTTAAAGAGGGTAGACTCTTTACCTCCCAGATCGTGATTGTTTGCCAATCGAGTGTCAAGAGTTTGCATTCGTGACTTGAGTACTGATCTTCATCAACGGGTGATAGCAAAGAGATATAACACTTAGGTCAAATGTGGCCTCCTTTTGTAACCTCCATAAAGCCAACTGCAACTTAAAATGTGAATTGAATTGTGAGTCTCGAATTGCAAGGACATGTATACACGAGTACATGAGAGTCAAGCGTAAGCTAAGCACATACAATTTGAACATGAGTCTTAAACATGAGCATATAAGAGTAACACACTTAAGTTAAACATAACCTCCCTTTAACATAAGCAATCGTGAGATAGTACATGAAATGAACTTCACTACTCCTCAATACAAACACTTATGGACTAATCATATAGAAGAACTATGAGGCCTCCATATAACCATAAAATGTGAATTTGAACATAAACCTTGAACATGAGCACATAAGAGTAGAGCGCGAGTTCGCGAGCTCAGCATACATGAACGAAACATAAATCTTGCACTTGAACACATGAAGATTGAACACTTCAATTCAGCGTAGTCTCTTTGGCATAAGCATATGTAAGCTTCTAACATGAGCACTTTTAAACTTTCTATATGAGTACACGTGAGTTGAGTATACAACTTGTATTGCGAACCTTAACCAAAAACAGATAAGGCCAATCACTGGGTGGATTTAAGCTTATAGAAAGATTGAAAAAGGATTAATAGGGAAAGTACGAAAGGGTAAAATGAAGAATAAAACAAAAAGCAACCCACGAATAGCTCCAAAGGATATGACACGCCAATGGAACTTTCGAGGACTTATGGCACAATTCGATATGACGTACAAATTGGTCCAGTGAGATTACTCACTATCTAACCTTACTTAAGAAAAAGGATAAGAGTGCTACTGAGAGTAAACAAACAGTGCTTACACAAGAAAGAAAAGTACTCAAAAAAGAAAAGTACTCAAAAGTGTATTAAGAATTGATCTGATGTCTTCATAGTTACAAGTATAAGGGTATTTATACCCATAAGTTAAGACAGCATGTCTAAAAAGAAAAAGATAAAAAGGACATTTCCTAAAGAAGTAAAGGCCATGATACAAAAGGATGAAAATGAATATACAAGACAAACAATCCTCGGTGTAACGGGTTCTACATATAATACTATACACGTGGCAATGCTACATTAGTGAGGTTGTTAGAAGATATGGATAAAAAGGTACAAACAGTTGGCTTACCCGAATAAGGATGGCTTTGTCAGTCTAAAGTCTCTTTATCCCGGCTTCTCAGCAAGGAAGATGCTAAGTAATTGATTAACTCGGGCGAGAGAGAGTAATCTTCTATTCGACACACTACTGAAAGATGGGCGGTCATATGGCTCGGTATAAAGGGTGACTCAATAAGGAAGTACTCGGTTTCGATAGGGATTGGTTGGAACAAAAGGATTCGTCAAACCAATCCCTTTAGTCTTTGGGCTCGGTTGTAGGTCATAGGTCCAATAGCCTAATTCCCATCAATACGAATATCAAATCTTCCCTCCCAAGTGGAGTCGCAAAAAAAATGTGGGGGAGTGGGTACATATATAAGTATCACGTACATACCACGTATGAAGTCACGCTACATATGACTAAGGAAATGACTTGAGTAACGCGCACAGGATGATCAGGAGGAAAACATAGGGAGGAAGAGTAGGCAATCGTAATAAGGCTCTAATACATATGGTGACAGGTAGAAGAGTGCGATGGTATTAAACTCTAAGATTAATGAAGAACAAGGTGGTGTTCTTAAAGTGTTTAAGTATTTGATCTTTGAGGCAAAGTTTCGACAGAGTAATGGCATTAATAGAGTTTTTTCTTCTGTTCAAATGAGGAAATGAATGGGGTATTTATAGGATATGGTAGGTGAATTTGATATGTTAGATCGTAATGTTAATCAATGGCTAGGATTGAAGTCTTTTATACATGGGTATTAAATGGACTTTTTCCATGGGTTTATGATAAGAATCAGCCTCCGACTATATCCAAGCCAAGGCAGACCTTCCCGAAGCTAAGGCCTATTAATACTTACCGAGGCTGAATTGAAGCTAAAAGAACGAAAGGGAAGAAGATAAACACTCAGATCAAGTCTGTCATCAGTCAATGTGCCAAGATAACATAAGGCCAAGTACTTGAAACCAAAGAACTATTCGACATAACATCAAGAGAATCATTTTGACTGATTCTAGGACTCGGTAATTATGAGTCGAACTTTCTAGTATTTAGGCCAAACACTGCAAGACTTTGAGGAATCCTACCTGAATCCGTACATCCAACTACCAACCTCATTCGGTTCAAATACTCCTCCTCCTAGGATATACCGAGTAATTGCGTGCCAACTCCTTTATAAAACGTATAGTTTTATATTCTTGTATATGTTTTTCTTTGTTTTATTTATAAGCCTAATTCTTTAAGGTTTAAGGCCTTGTACATTATTTACAGTTTTGCTACTGGGTTTAGGACTTGCTATAAATAGCAACATCTATAAACATTAAAATATATAGACATACAAAGATATCAATTTCCAAAATCAGATAGAAAAGTATATTCTTGCAATTGGAATCTTTTTCTTTTTATGCAAGGCTACTCTTGAGCTAGCATTTGTTAGATTATCAAATATAGATTAAGCTCTTTAATCTCTCTTGCGTTCTTATCGATCTTGACCTTGAGATTGCGGCGAACCCCTTCATTTGAACCGATTAGCAACTTGCATCTAACCTTCATTTGAATCCAGAACACCATTTAGTGTTTGTAAATTGTATCGAACCCTTAATTGTGTTTATGTCTTGGTGCGTGATATCTATTCATATTCACCGTTAAAACCAACTATCTCACTTCCTGTCCGTCATACCCGTTTGACCCATTCTGGGTTTTTCAAGATCTACTACTATTTCTTCGATCCCTAGCATCTTAGTATTAGAGCTTTTGGGAGACACGTATGTTAATGTTCTTCAAAGTTTGATTCGTGGTTTGTACCTACATGTTAATCATTGTTCTGTAGTATAGTGTACTGTTCGTAGTTGTTGTTTGTCAGTAATAGTAACTGTAGAAGCCCAGTAGTGGTTGTTTTTGGGTTAATGTAATTGTGTTTTGTTATTTGTTTGATTTTTTGGAAAATTATTGTACGGACGGTAATGTCGAAAGATAGTATTAACAACATTGGTGGCAGTCCTCAAGGAAGTTTGAGATGACATGTTGATAACTTGGAATATTAGATCTAGAATCTTACTAATTCCATCCAAAAGCTTACTAGTTTAGTTGGAGGCCGCAGACGTGATAACCGAGAAGAAAGAAGGGAGCGAATACCCACTAGTGGAAGTGGATCTAATGAGCTTGATAATGATGAAGGACAACCGAGAAGAGCTACTGAGCCGAGAAGAAGAGAACAGCTCCAATGCCGAGAAGGGGTAATGAACCGAGGCCGAAGAGAGATGTGGCCAAGCAAAGCTCTAATAGAAGTAGTCGAAGCAAGGTGAATGACCAGCTTTGAATGTGAGGGATGAACCCTGAGTACCTAGCCAAGGACTTGACAATGTTAAGCTGAAACTATCGACCTTCAGTGGAAGTAGCCAACTTAAAGAATTCCTTGATTGAGTTCCCCAAGTTGAGAAGTTGTTCGAGTGCTATGAGTGTGATGATCAAGCAAAGGTTAAGCTAGCTTCCTTATCCTTTGTTGAGTCTGCAAGTTTTTGGTAGGATAAGCTAGTTGCCAAGCGAGATGCTAAAGGAGAAGAGCCAATCAGAACTTAGAGGCTTATAAAACATCTAATGAATCAGTGCTTCATGCCAACTTATTTCAAGCAGGAGATGCTCCATGCTTTCCAGCACCTTAGATAAGGTCAAAATATTGTTAAAGGATACTTACAGGAGTTTAAAACTCTAGTAACAAGATGTGAGATTGCTGAGCCACAGGACTGTACCATTGCTAGGTTCTTGAGTGGACTCCAAGATTTTATAGCCGACATAGTTGAATTGCAGCCGTTCAACTCTCTAAACGAGCTAATTAATTTAGCCTTGAGAGTAGAGAGATAAAGGAAAAGAAGGTATCAAAGGCCGACCTCAATAAGGCAGCCTTGAACCTGAGAGGTATGCCGAGAGAAGGCAAGAAAAGAAAGATAGAGAAAGGAAAGCCTAACCGACCTTTCCATGTCGAAAAAAAGATTATCAAAAAAGAGAAGGCATCCGGTAACAAGGCCTGAGAAGTGAAGTGCTTCAAGTGCTTAGGCTATGGACACATTGCTTCTCAATGTCTAAATAAGAGGATTATGGCCTTGAAAGGTGAAGGACTTAACACTCAAATAGAGAGTCAGAGTGATAAGAGCTCGAAAGACAAATTGATCAAAGAAGATATCTATGCTAAAAATCTAAATGAACTCTTATCATTGACGAGCCGACAAACCAACCGGAAGGCAAATCCTTGACAAAAGGAAAATTTATTCCATATGTAATGCCTAGTGAATGGGAAGACCTATTCCCTGGTTATCAATGGAGGAAGCTGCACCAATATCGTCTCTGCTGAATTAGTAGAAAAGATGAAATTGCTGACCTACCCGCACCCTCGACCTTGTGGATTGAAGTGGTTTAATGACAAGGGTATGATCCATATGCATAAGCAAGCTCGAATCTCATTCAAGGCAGGATAGTACGAAGACGAGACTGACTTTGATGTGGTCCTAATGAATGCCACAAATTTGCTTCTTAGCCAACTATGGGAGTTTAATCGGAAAGTGATCAATGACGATTTCCTCAACATTTACACTGTTTAGAAGGATAGGAAGAGCTATCTCTTAACCTAGATGAGCATTGAGGAAATCTAGAGACATTCGACACCCATGGTAAAATGAAAAGGGAGAAGAAGCATATTCGGCATTCCGACCCGTATTCAACACTTAACGTCGAGGGCAACTTCCTTTTTGACCCATGGTAATGATAGGAATCAGCCTCTTACTATATCCAAGCAAAGGCAGACTTTCTCGAAGCCAAGGCCTATCAATACTTGCTAAGGCCGAACTGAAAGTAAAAGGACGAAGATGAACACTCGACATTAAGTTTGTCGTCAACCGAGGTGTCGAGATAACACAAGGCTAAGTACTTGAGACCAAAGAACCACTCAACACAACATCAAGAGACTCGTACTGACTGCTTCTAGGACTTGGCAATTATGGGCTGACATTTCTGGTATCTTAGCTAAACACTGCAAGACTTCGAGGACTCCTTCCCAAACCCGTATATTCAACTACCAACCTCGTCCAGTTTGGATACTACTCTTTCTAGGACATGCCGACTCCCCTTATAAAACACACAGTTTTGTATTCTTGTACCTGCTTTCCTTTATTTTATTTATGGGCTCAATTCCTTAGGGTTTAAGGCCTTGTACATTATTTACAGTTTTGCTACTAAGGTTTAGGACTTACTATAAATAGTAATATCTATAAACATCAAAATATATAGACATACAGAGACATCAATATACGAAATCAGATAAAAAAGTATATTCCTGCAATTAGAATCGTTTCCTTTTTGTGTAAGGCTACTCTTGAGTTAGTATTTATCAGATTATCAAGTATATATTAAAGTCTTTAATCTCTCTTGCGTTCTTATCGATCTTGACCTTGAGATTGTGGCGAACCCCTTCATTTGAACCGGTTAATGACTTATATCTAACCTTCATTTGAATTCAAAGGAACATATAGTGTTCGTGAGTTGTATCAAACCCTATTTCGAGCTCGAACGCCTAATTTTGTTTGTATCTTAATGCATGATATCCATTCAAATTCATCGTCGAAACCAATTATCTCACTTCTTGTCTGTCAAACTAGTTCGAACCATTCTGGGTTTTTCGAGATCCACTGTTGTTTCTTCGATCCCTATCAGTTTAGGCCCAAATAAAGGGCTTTATATTTCATTAGTGTAAACCAAACCAAAAAAGGTTTGATCGGACAAATCGATCTAACGGACCCTACTCTAAGCACACCATACTAAATCTTCCTTGATTATCCTGATAATTTATGGGCTTGGCTCTTCAGGTTTTATCACCTTAACTCGATGAGTCAAATCCATTTTATCAATGGGATTGAAGCTTAATATTAAATTTGGCCCTCTATAACAATTATCCTAACCAACACAATCTTGTTACCTCATCATATTAATCCATGACAAATAGGTTTGTATCTTAGCTTAAAAAATTCACTATATTATTTTAAGCATATACATCACAATTGCTTGATAAGTTGGTCTCCAAATGGTTTCCATCTCACAAGATGTATGACCTTCGTACAAATACTAAACCTTCAGGCTATACTTTAACACCCTTTACCCCTAAACCCTCACAAGTTAACAAGTTAAAGAATGACTTTTTACATTAACCAAAAGGCATTAAAGTCAAGTTTAAGCAAATCAAATACAATCTCCTATGGTAATTTTATCAATTTTTAAGAATTTAGAGGTATTAGATTATTCTCTATAAGTTTAGAGGTGTTTCACACAAAGATCACAAAGACTTCAAAGGATTATTTATATTTTCTCGATAAATATTTCTAAGGGAGGAATGTTCTTTGGTCAATATTTTCTTTATATAGTTAATTATTTCTTTAGCTTTATTTAGTATTATCAAATCTAAAATTTCAATTTTTTTCTTATTTTTAGTGTATATTAAGTCTTAACCTGCTTAATATGAACTATTCAACAAAAAATTGAGGATAATATGTTTTATTTAAAACTTCTTTTGAAAAAATTTTTGAAGTCACAACTAATAAAGATTGAAAATATAAAAGAGTTGATATTAATGGATAAACCAATCTGAATCAGGTTATTGGTATTTTAAAAACCAAAAATTAAGATTAAGGAAAAAAAGTGTGACGTCCTACAATGTAGCAATCAAAATATGAACATCTAAGTATTAAGACAAAGCCTTAGCCTTGTACGATTAGAGCTAATAGTTGATTTAAGGCATTTAGGAAAGTAAGCTGATTAAGCTAGAAACTTATAAAAAACATGATAACTTTAATTGAGGAATTCCCCTATGCTTGGAAGTAAAAAAAAAAAAATTAAATATCAAGAATATAATCAAAATAGTGAGAATTTACTTTATATGAGATCCAAAAATCGGATTTAAGGCAATTGTACATAAATGCAGAGCTTTTGGGAAAACATATCCAATTGAGCTTAAACTTTACAATTAAGTTAAAAAAGTTAGTTAAAATAACTCAATAAAATTAGATTTAAAAAATAATAACAAAAAATCCCACTGAAAATCCCAATTTTAGCCTTAGAAGTAGGATTATTCAATATAGTGTAAAAATGATCGAAATCCCTAAAACTAAGCTTCGAATGCAACGGGGACTTAGAGATAAGTTAATTAGGTAATAAAGAAAAATAATATAGCATAATATACTATACGAGTATACATATATTTTGTCATACCTCGAAGTGGCAGAGTCATAACAGCCCCGCCGTGTAAACCATCTTAAGATAGAAGTTGGCCTTACAACCGCTATCTTAGACCTGATCTACACAAGGCGTCCACAACTAACCCGCTTTGAAGTAAACAGTTTGTAATTTAAATAAATCATTTAGCTAAGAAAGTAAGGAAACATATATATACACTATAATTCAATTATTGAAATTAAAGTTTATAATAATTCTCCGTAACATATTTCCTAGTGATACATTATTCAGAAATGAAAAGTAATAAAATATGTGTTGATTCTTCAATGTTTTTCCTCATTCCCCAGGATTCAGCAGTTGCTAGCTTCAGAGTAGTTATTGCCGCTTCTTAGCCAGCACCTGCACGACATTTATAGGGATGTGAGCAACCACAGCTCAGTAAATTAGGATGGAGGATTTAAAACTATACCATAAACACAACAAGGTTTTCAATGAACTTATTAGGTGCAATGCATGTGTAAGCAAATGCCATCGCACAACGTTGTCCGGCCAGTCATGAGATTAGAGAAATTGCGCCCGCTCTAATCCGAGTTGAGGAGTTGCTATTAATGCAACAGCTCACGACCAAACCTAGGCTTGTGTAATGGAGACCTCGCTCCTCCCGCGACTACCTTCAAACCATTGTCTTTACCATCACCGCGACCTCCTCTCCTGTCACTTAGTTTGACTAAGGATGAAGAAGGGACCATTTTGCAATTCTGCGCTATCCCTTTCGAAGGGGTCGGTATTTGGCCGGAGAGTCCTAAGTTCCCTTAACGGGTTGCCATGCATATCCGATTATGATTACTGGTCGTATATTTGATTAAGTCCAGTTTAGGGTGATCAATCATTTCATACAATGCATGCTAGAGCAACAAACAGAATCATAGCATCACCTATAATCAAGCACATGCACACATCCAACTATCTAACAAGCACAACCAAGCATAATCTCAAGCCTCCCAAAATACAGCATTGTATTGATCCCAACTTACCTTGACTCCTCGCTCGCTCACTCACTCGAGGTCCGATTTGCTCAAGCCATCGCCGATCATCCCTATAACACAAACGTGGTTTCAGTTGTTCATATAACTATTATAGGTTCATTTTATCCTATTACGCTTATTGTTATGTTTTGTTTAGGGTTTAATATGCCTAATTATCTAGGCCTTAAATCTTTTACAATTATTCTAGGTTTGGGGTTAGGTTTGGGTTCGGTTTTCGCATCGATTTCTAAATTAAGTTTTAGTTCGATTTCTAAGTAGTGTTTTATACTCCAACCTTAGAAATTTGTTTCAACCCATAATGTGAAATTAATTACATTACTTCCCGATTTCCTAAATACCATCATTACCCTTAGTCAATATTTATTTTATCTGGTATACTTAAATCTGTATTAGTGTACCAAATTCACTCCTAATGTGAAAAATTTTTACATTTTTCATATAATTACATAAATTCAAGTTTTGTATAAGATTTATTGTACATTTTTATTATTATCAAAATATCAATTTTTATTATAATATTTTCTATTTATTATATTCTAATAATTACATATTATGTATTATTACCTTTTATGTATATAATATACTTCTAATATTTCTATCACTCTAATTATCGTCTCTAAACACCAATTATCATTTCAAAATGTCTAATTTCATCCTAAATCAGATTTTACACCTAATTATCCTAATTTACAAAATTAACTTAAAATGTATAATTTTTTCATATTACTTATTTACTACATAATTAACCTAATAATTACATCTAACACCCTAAATGCTATAAGTATCATACTCCATCAGATTTTAACATCCTAAAACATGTACTTATCTACTAAATCAGTAATTAACCATCTAATTACTTTATTAACCCTAAATTACCCATTTTATACCTTATTTTAAGGCCTAAAAATTATCTAAAAATTTATAAAATTAATTTTTAAAAATGGGATTTATAGCACTATTCTATATCATCTAAGTGGTCTACACAAAAATTTTGGGCTCGAAACTACACTCCTAAGGTCATTTATTTCTAAACCGAAACATGCTCGATTTTGTATGATTTCTTAAGGACTCTATATCACGAGACATATTTTCATCAAAATACTATTTTTCCTAAAAAATGCATACAAAAATATTTTATAATTAAAAAATTCATAATTTTCTAATAATATTTACTATTTTTACAAAATTACACAAAATCGGGCTAAAAATCGAACTCACTGATTTCGGTGACTCCGGCCACCGTCGGTGGCCGTCGGTGTGTCAGCCCACCTGGGCGTTGCCACCACCATGTGGTGGTGGTGGCCATCCACTCCCAGCTGCCCGTCGGATCTGGGTTCTCTTTTGTGGCCCTAACTGCACAGTTTTTCTTTTTTTTTTTTCTTTGGTTTTTCTCTCAATTTTTGCCTCTCCATAATTTTTTATGATTTCTAACTATCCAAATGAGCTTCTGAAATTTTTTCCCTATTTATAGAGCTTTAGCGTAATTATTGTGCATTAAATTAGACAAGACAATTGCCTTATTCCTTAATTTTTGGCTTTTGTGTTGTCTTAATTCAATTTGCCGATTTGTTTCTTATTTTTCCCAGATGCCACGACCTATATCTGGATCATTCCTTATTTTTCTTGATTTTTATTTATTTTTCCTTAATTAATTATGAATTTTATTTAATTATTTAGTATGATTTTAGCACATTATGCGTATTTTAAGTAATTACCCGTATTTCTACATACATGTAAATTCATATATAGTGCAAATAAATATTCCTAAATATTATTTAGGTTATTTTATGATTTTTAGTTTACATATAATTTATCTCTAGCGATTCATTAATTATCGGAATGCATTTTCTGCATTTTCGATAAATAACGAGTTATATACTTAAAATTTGAAATTTTTATATTCTTTTATTTTATTGCTTATTTTCTTAAATTCAAACTTACGGAATTATTTTGCTAATATTTTTAGCTTTACTTTATAATGTAGGCTCGATCGATTTTTTCAACCGATCGAAACCTCGGATTGCTAGTTTTGGAGCTTACATATTTTTATAAGCATACCCGATATATATAATAAATGTACATGTAAATTAACTTAAAATCATATAATTATATATAACAAGCGTTAAATTCACAAAATTGAATAGGAAAAATATCTTAAAAAATAAAAGACGTGCTAGAAATATGGTTATATGTATATAGTTACTCATTACATGTATTACATATATAGTGTATATATACACGCATGTTAATACAAATTATTCAAATTCCATTAAAATTACACTAAAATTAAACCAAAACTTATCCAAATGATGTGAGAACTGATGGAATCCACGTGGCACTTTAACAATAGCTAGAATGGATGACTCAAAAGTGAATCATCAATAATTTGCCACATTTTACTTTTTGTTTTTCAAGAAAAATATTAAAATAAATTACTTAATAATTAAGAAAGAGTTATAACAGAGCTTAATTACTATAAATAAGACTCCTCTTCGACAAATACATTTTAGAAACCCAAATTATAGAAAGAAAAAAAATTGAAGGAAAATAGAAAAATTAAAACAAAAACAGAGCAAGGACCGAGCTAAGATAATTCTTCGACTATCCGATAACTCGATGTAGAGCCCTATGACTACCTAGCAAAGCCACCATGGACTAGGCCAGCTGACAACCCTTCTGTGGCTAACGGTGGTCGGAGCTCCAATGAACAAAGGTTTCGAGTTTCTGTTTTATTTTTCTCTATTTTCGAAAAAATATTAAATTAATCAAGAAAAATATGAAAAAATTAAGTCATCGGTTATTTTAGGTGTAGTTTCATTTTATAAATTTATTTTTATAAAATTAGGAATATTTAATGTACTTACTTAATAAATATACTATTCACCCAAAATTTGAAATTCAAAATAAATATACTAAATGATATAGTTTCTAGGTTAAATTTTTTTTTCTAAAATAATTATAATATGTATTTAATTTCTATTAGCCGTATTTTTAATTTAGGTACTTTTGATATTTAATATCATTTTTTTTCCTAAATATAGCTAGAAATAGGGTGAAATGATGAAATAAATAGGTTTGTGTGAAATTAATTGATGGAAATGATAAGTACTTCTAGTGAATTGTAATAATGTTAGGATATATTGGAAATAATTTTGTATAAAAATAATAATATTTAGTTAATTAAATATAATTTAAGGATAAAATTGTAATTACAAGCATTTAGGTGATAAACCCGATAGTATGGAACCATATGTTGATTGAGTTTCCTATATTTTTAGGAGTCTATAGAAATTTTTAGGGAATTATTTGGTGATCCAAGCTATTTATCGTGAATTTTAGTATTAAAATAACCTAATTTACAAACCGAGATATATTTTTAGTAATAATAGACTAAAATGTAATAAATATTGAAATGAACCAATACATGTACATACTGGTTAGATCCGGTGAAGATTAATTTTTAACTTATTTAGTGTAAACACCTCATTTTTGCCATTTTTTAATTAATTGAGCTAAGTTAATAAATAAACAGAAAAGTAAAAGAATAAAAAATAATTAAAAAAAAGAAAATCATATCAAGTTGTATCGTATTAAGTTAAGTTGAATTATATCGAATCGAGTCGAGTCGAGTCGAGTTATAACGAGTCGAGTCGAGTTATAACAAGTCGAGTCGTGTTATGTTGAATTAAATTGAGTTGGATTATTCGATTTGGTAACGATATGGGTTTAATTAATTTTGGGCTAAACCAATATAGAATAAAATTAATCTAATTTAAGGGCTTAAATCAAATTAGAGAATTGTTGGGCTAATTGTAGCGGAGCGGATTGAGCCTTTGAAGAAATAGAAGACCCAAAATAACTAGGATTTCTAGAAGTTAGAGTAAATCTTGAAAAAATCGTAATTGAATCTTCTGTATCATTGATACGAAAAATTCGATTTTGAACTTATAAATAGCACATTGATGGGGGATTCAGGGACAGTTTTTTTTTTAATCACACTCCTACCCAAAACACCACACAAACACTACACGCAACACCACCACGCCATTACATAACTACCACGTGCCACCATACGCAACACTACCACACCACCATACAACCACCACGCAACACCACACAGTGCCACCCTAACACCACTTCACAACCACTACAATCATCGCCTGTGCCCTCGCCTAGCAGTACCCAGCTTGTTGCCCAGCATCGCCTAGTCTACTGCCCAGTCTCTCGCTTAACAATACCCAACTTATTGCCTAGCGTCGCCTAGCAGCACCCAGCCTACCACCTAACACCAACATGATTCGATGCTAGGTAAATTTTCATTATTTTTTTATTATTTATTTCATTAATTTTTATTAATTTAGTTTATTAGTTATGTTTTTTTTTCCTTTATTAACTATTTTTATATTGAAGTGCAGTTTTTTGTTTTATTTTTTATTCTTATCGCAAATTTTTATTTTCCAATAAAATTTAGTTGAATTAAGTTTTTTTTTTAAATCATGTTTTTATAATAAAAATATATATTTTGACATATAGTAGGTTTGAAAAATAAAATCTTAAATTGAGTTTTTTTTTTTCAAAAAGATTTTGTTAGTTAGGGCTTTTTTATTTAATTCAGAAAAATTAGATTTTTTAGGTTTGTTTTCTTAAAATAATAAATTGATAAAATACGTAAACTTAGCTCAGTTTCAATATAAAAATGACCCATTCATCGAAAATTTTATAAAAAGAAAGAACTACAATTGATTTGATCCCGAATATTGGTTACTTAAGCACCTTCGGGACAATCGTATAAAAAAATTAAAAAAAAATTTCTCTTGTCTCGAAAATTTATAATAATAAAAATTACTTTAGTTATTTTTTATACATGTAGGTATAATTTTAGTATTTTTGAAAAATTATAAAAATAAAAGCCCATCAATTTTTAAAATTTTTACATAATGACTCAGTTTTAATAAATTAGCCCTTAAATCCGATTTTCTAGTTCAATTTTTTAAAAATTAATTTTTTTTAGAATATCCGTATATTAGTGGTGAAATTAGGGTTTTCCCACTCGAAAATCATAATTTATCTTTTTTACCAGTTAAACTGGTTGGCGACTCCATTTTTTTTTATTAATTTTTTTTCCTTAATTTAATGTCGAATAATTTATATTAAGAGGGTTGGGCTTAATATAAATTAAATTAAGGAAACCAAAATAAGGCTCGACATTTAGTAATAATTATATGTGCGGGTCATGATATACATATATTGGGGTTAAATATTACCTATATTATTAAGCTATATTAACAAATTATATAAAATATAGTCCATTTACATAAAATGAATATAATATAATAATACTTATCATAGGAGTGTATAGATATAATATAGAACTAAAAATACACTTTAGAAGTCATCTCTGAAAATAGAACTCATAGTATATATCAATAAATTCATATGAACCCAATGATACTGCTTTTATTAAAATTGGATAATCATAAGTAATATAACCTATATTTTATAATATTAGGAGAATTTACGTACTACGATAACCTTATCGTAATTGAAACTTAAATTGACTGATAAAAGGTATGTTTCAATACAATCGAAACGATATATCAATAATATAATCACATAAATTATTGATACTTAATAACTAAACTTATTTAATAAAACTATATTTCATTATATAAAGAAAATAGTAATAAACCTTAGATATATACATTTATACATATAACTTCAGGAGGAAGTAAAAGTAGATAGAATCCTAACGTTTTCATAACTCTTATGAAAACTAAATCTGAACTTTATACATATATAGGGTCTTTTAGTGAACAAGGTATTGATGATATGAGCCTTCCGTAGTAAGCGTCAGAATAGGTAAGTAAGATCAATGCTTCACAGCATTTTAGGGTATTATTTTAGAAAATCTAGGGACCTTTGTATGTATTGACTTATGATTGTAGTTAGCTATTTGTGCGTATACAGTGCTTATGGTTGGGTTTCGATTTACTGTGATGGGAGTTGAGCGCTCTGTTATGATTGTTTTATGAATATTATTATGCTTGAATTGTTTGAGCTTTGTTAATCATTATAAAAATGAACAAACTTAAACTTAGCTTAACATCTAACTTGATATGCATCGCAACCCGTTAGAAATAATGGCTAGGATTCTCAAGCTAAACTCAGACTCCCTTCGATGAGGATAGCTGAAATGGTCTTTTCCCTGCCCTTAGCTGAACTAAGTGACAGGAAAGGAGGATGCGGCAAGGTTGCAGTAAGGTTGAAGATCATGGTTCAAAGGTGGTTATAAGAGGAAGGTGTTCTCCATTGCATAAGCTCAAGTTTAGTTTTGATTTACCAGTGCGCAACATCAATCTCTTCAACTCGAATTAGAGTGAGTGCAATTTATCTGATCTCACAAGGATCGGATAATGTTGTGTGATGACATCTGCTTGTACATGCATTACATCTAACCAACCTGGTTGAAAAACCCTACTTATGATATGCTGAATGCATACTTCTATCACTGCCCCACTTACTGAGCAAGTTGTCGTTCATTCTCTCATAGTTTGTTTTATAAGTTCCAAATGGATTACAAGTATCTACTTAAAACCAGAACATTAGCAAATTGAGACAAGAAGTGAAGTGTAACAAGAAATAGATGGTTATGGTCTTTAGTATTGATTTTCTTAATTTTTAAGGAAAACCATACAAGTCTCCTTAAAGGGTTTGGTAGTTTTCAATACTCTAGTCGATATATGAAATGATAGTTACTCGTGAGATTTACTGTCACTCTTTTTCAAAGTCAAATTTCGAGTTTGTTTTTAAAGATTATTTCATAAGTTTATACTAAATAGGTATTGAATTGGCTACTTCAAATGGGTAAAGTCAAATATGCTCGGTGTGAACTAAGTCTAAGGTACCGTTGTAAGATCGGTTTCTATCTTAGAATGACTCACACGGCAAGACTGTTCCGACTCCACCTTTTTAGGGTGCGACAAAATGTTTAAAGACAATAACTTCCAAGCATTTAATTAAGAAAAATTTTAAATTGACTAAGTGAATATTATTTATTGTTAAAAATGATAGTTTTTTTTTTTCCTTTTTGTAAAATGTTCTTTTCTTAACCTACTTCAAAGTATTCTTATATACTTGCTATTTGAGATCAAGTCATTGTACATTTTTTATTTTTTTAAAAGTATCTTTAGTGAATTGTTTATTTTCCTTTTCAACAAGGTTTTCTTTAAGTATTTTTTTCTTTCCCTTTTTTAAAGAAAAATATAAGTACCATATTGTAATGCCATAATTTTCAAAAAGAAAACCAAAAATCCTTTTAAAAACCATATTCAAAAGTTACTTTTATTCATTTTTCTTAAAAAACTATTTCTTAGCAATTATTAAATAATATTATCTAATGAAAATAAATAAAATATAATAGTAAGTACAATAAAAATTAGGAAAAGGGCTAGTGACCTAATTGGAAACATAGGTAGAAGCTCTTAACAAATTATGGTTATGGATCAAATCTAAGTTCGTTCTTTAGGTGATCCTTAAGATTGAACTAATGGAAGAAAGAGGTGACGAGTTTGGCATTCACTAATTACCTACAGTATTATTAAAGGTAGATGAATCATCAGACGACTAATATTAGTGTTTCTGAACAAGGTGATGGTAGCACTTTCGTCCTAAATTGTGTGATAATGGTGGTTTTTAATGCCTACTGTTTAGTTGAAATAGGGATCTTGAGTCAAATGATTGTGAATGACTCTTATGCAAGTTTGGTTCCTTTTTCTTTTTTTTGGAAGATCTAGAGCTTTAGAATCTATTCAAGTAAGAAATAAGATGGATATTTGTTAGAAATGGAAGGTTCATGGAGAGAGAGTAGGTAAAGTTTTGGCCATACATACATAGGTACACGCACGCATATGTATAGACACACAAAACTACTTTTACATATAAGTGGTTTAAGTTTTATATAGCATTAATATATTTTCATAAAAAATTTTGAAAAATAGAAAAAAAAAAGAGCACTTTTCAACTATTCCAAGGCCTTAGGTAGCCAACTTTTATCGAGGAGGAGTGGGTTTTATTACCTTACGACCACTCATAGCTACCTCACCAAAAGAATAAAATAAAATAAAGCCATGCATTGAAATTAGGTTACATAACACCATTTAACTTGGGGTAGGAGGTTGTAACTTCAATAACATGATTGTTTAAAACACCTAAGCATTAGGGTAGCCAAATAATACTTTCTTCTTCTTTAAATTTTTTCCCTTTCTTATTTTGAAAATTTTTTATTAAATTTATTAATGTTATATATAATATTTAATAATTAATTATCGATAGTTCTTAAGTTACAAAGTACTTGTATTTTTTTAAAAGAAAATGAAAATCCACTTGTTTACAAAAGTACGTTGATATGTTCATATATATGTAATTAATGCGCGTGTTGAGCAAGTGAGAAAAAGTTTAGGAGGGGAGGAAGCATCTAATTGGAATAAATGAAGCATTTTCATTAGTAGGTTACTTATTATTTTTAAAATATATGATGGTCTCATATTGCTATTGGAATCTATGGATAGAGCTTGAATCCTTTATTATAGAGCTTAAGAGGATAGTAGTTGGGTCATTTATGATCATTTTTTTAATTTTTGATTTCTTTTTTTTTAATCCAATTCAATGGACTTTAATCCATATGATAGGAATTGGCCTATGATCACCTTTAGACCATTGTCAACCTAGTCCAAGCTAAGGTCGACCTATGCAACTTAAAGCCAAGCTAATACTAGAAGATCGAAAAGAGAAAGGAAAACAGGACAACAATGACTCTATTGACCTTCGAGAAGGCTTAAGACCAAGCAACCAAGCTCCTAAGTCCAAAGGCCAGCTTAGCTTATAATCAAGGATCTAGCATCAACCAATCCTTAAGTTTAGCAACTATGGCCCAATCTCACTAAGAGCTTGGCCAAGCAGAATAAGACTTAAAGGAATTTAACTTTAGCTCGAACATCCAACTACCAACCTGATCCCACTTAAAACCGACTTACCCTAAAACAGCTCGGATGCCTTGCACACCAACCTTCCTATTAAACGTACTATTTAGCACAGTATTGTATACTTGTAAATATTTTTCTTCATTTTAGTTGTGGACCTACTTTAAGGTTTAACACCTTGTTTATTATTTACAATTTTTCCATTAAGGTTTTAGGATTTACTATAAATAGCAACATTTTTTTAGTTAGCAAATATGCTTATTATTATTAAGAATACTTTCAAAGGGAATTTCCTTTTGTGAGTTGTTCAAGCTTATTTCCCTATTAATGAGGGTTATTTACTCTTTAATGTTCCGAAGTTCTTATTAATCTTCTTTTTAAGATTGTGGTGAAAATTTCATTTGAGTGAGTTAGTGAGTTAATGAGTCGCATTTAACTTTCATTTGAAACCTCGAATATTGCTTTGCTTTTCATGAGTCATATTGAAACTCATTTCAATCTCAATCCTGGACTATGTTTATGTCTTAGTGTGTGATATCCATTTACATTCACACTTGAAATCACTTCATTTACTAATTTTGCTTCGAATTCCCACTTCACTCGAGAGACTCATTTTGGTCTTGTATTGAACTGTACATTCCTGCTTATGCTTCGACAAACTCCTCTCTTTAGGCACATCACCATATTTTTTTATTTAATAGATCTTATTAGGTTGGTTTAGGATACATAACCATCATGAACAAGTAAAAGTCAATTTGAATAAAAATAAGACTAAACTAAAGAAAGAAAAATAAGATGCACTAAGCTTAAAAAAGTTTGTTTTCCTTTAGGCTTACACAAACTTAGTTCACTCATGTGTATGCATGTTATCACCTTAATTCTTTTGTTTATGGAATCTTTGGACCTCCTAAGGCTTTATGGGCTCCATCTGGGAGGTATAGTCGATTAAGAAAGTGATCTACAAGATAAACAAAAGGTAAGTGGCTACGCTAGGGGAAGGGGGTTTATCCATTGCGGCTACTTCGATGCCTAAGTTAGTGCTTTGTAGATGATAGAGTTTAATGGATAATTATCAAGAGAGCATATGAGGGATGTGGTGCAGGTGTCATGAGAGGATTAGATACTAATGTTTAGGAGACGATGGGAGGATTTAGAATTACCTATAGACAATTTTTAGAGAAGTATTTATGGAATGCTTCCTTATGCTTCTTACTAATAGCTTGTTCACTTTAGGAGAATGACCATTCCATTCTTCCCTTATTACGTATCACCTCTTTATTATGTTGTTCATTTACCCACCATTAGTATTCTAAGGAATCTCAATTCATAAAAATTTTGTAATTAGGATTCTTTGGTAGTACCTTAGAATTGGGATTCAGAGCTCTTATTTTATTTCTTATTCCAAAACTACCCTTAAATAAACTACAAAATGACCACAACTACCCTTTAAATAAACGCATAACCTTGGAATCAAATAGACCCTACCCACTTTATCATAACAACTAAAACATCACAAACTAGATAAAATGGAAAAAAGAAAAAAACCTTAACCTAAAATTACAAACGCCAAACCTTAACCTTACTCATCAAAAAAAGCATCGACCTTCTCTTCTCTCTCTGTCTCTATGTTGTGTAAAGACAGTCATCTTCCCTCTATTTTGCCATTGAAGTAAGAAATTGGTAAGTTAGCATTTATAGTTGCCCCTTTTTCTGATATTTGTGTAAAATAGTTTTGGGTTTTTTGTTTTATCTATACCTGTTGAAATAGTGTCCATCCCTCTTTGAACTAGGGAATTTGATAAAATGCTTATAGGAGAATAAAATTTTGACTAATTGACTTAGATACAAAATCCATTATATTTTTTTATGCATTTTCACTGTAATTTCGAGTGGTTAATGATTTAATATATGTTAACATCTGTTTATACTGAATGCATAGTACTGATTGAGTTGTTTGGATGTAAATCATGTTCCATAAGGAGTTTGATTATACTAGTGTAACATGGTTTGTTGTTAAGAACATACGATAATATCATTATTTTTTTTAAAAAAAAAAATTGAACTCATATAAATTGGTAAAACTATGAAGAAAGGTAATTTGAACCAATTGAAGTCTATGTTGTAATAATAGGTGTTTCGACTAAATTTTTTTTCGAAGTGCAATTTATAAATTTATAGGACATAATGAGATAGCATTATTGAGTACATTTTCATGAAGTTGCGTTCTTTATAATAAAACTAAGCAAAAGTTATTTTGTTCTTCTATGAAAATTTTAAGCAATTAAAGGACATTGAAATGCCTAATGTAAGGTATGTGATGAGTAAAAAGTAGGTGCACTAGTTTTAGTGGTCTTCCATTTTTGTGAATAGTGATAATATTCACGTGTTAATTTTTTGTTTATAATTTATTAGTAATTTATATTATGTTTTTCCATTAGAGAATTTATCCATTTGGATTAATGGTAAAAGGTGCTTACAACCAGAAAGTAGTATATTGAAAGAATGCAAATAACCAAAGCATAGACTTTATTACTCTACTTGTTAGATTCTGTTTTATTTTGTTTCAAAACTTACAAAATCGATGAGAACAAGGTAGCTGGGATTTAGGAATTTAGTATGTCTTAAACTTGAAAATCAGCTAAAATAATCTCAATGGCTTTATTATATATATTCTCTTCATGTGCATATTTCATTCTGCCTTCCTTCTAATTGCTTGTAATTTACCTAGTAGTATTTAGCTTTGTGATATTACCATATTAAAGTATATTTATATTTTTCAGCTATGGATCAAATGAGATTACGAGCAAATGAATCCTAAAAAAAGAAGAAATATGCTTGCTTCCTTTTAATGCTATAGGTAGAGTATTGTAACATTGCAATTGAATTCAAATTGTTATGTTATGCTATAGCCTTTCATTGCTATCGTCCCTGAGCCTGATCTTGTGAATTGAACTTTTACCAACATCGTGATTACATTAAGAGGCTTATTCATAGTGATGATATCACATGTATTAAACAATTAAGATTAGATAGGCGTGCATTTTTCAAGCTATATGAGATGTTAGAGAATATAGGAGAGTTAAGGGTAACTAGGAATATGCTTGTAGATGAGTAAGTTGCAATGTTTTTGCATATACTTGCTTACCATATGAAGAATAGAGTAATCAAATATAATTTCAAGAGGTTTAAAGTAATAGTTAGTTGGTATTTCCATAATGTATTGAATGCAACATTATGTTTAAGCAATAGATTGCTGAAGAAGGCTAAACCCATTACTGGCAATTGCACCAAGGACAAATGGAAATTTTTTAAGATATAATGTTGAATTATTTAAATTTTATAAATAGTTCAACATACCTTATATAGCTTACAATAGTCTGTTTACTATGTAGAATTGTTTGGGAGCTTTAGACGAAACCCATATCCCAATTAAAGTGCCCATGAAAAATAAACTACGATATAGAACTCAAAAGAATAAGATTACAACTAATATTCTAGGTGTTTGCACACTAAATATGCAATTCATGTATGTGTTACCTGGATGGGAGGGCTCTACATTAAATCATGGTATGATTTATTAAACACCTTATAACTTTATGTTTGCTCGATTATAAATTGTTTGAATTAATAACTAATGTTACACCTTTCATTTAGGATGCTATTACTTAGTGGATGGAGGCTGTCCCAATTGCGAGTGATTTCTTGCACCTTTTAGAGGTCAATGATATCATTTAAATGAATGATATCAGGGTCATCAACTAAGATCCTCTAAAGAATTGTTCAATTTTAAACATGCTTTCGCTCGTAATGTAATAGAGAGGTGTTTTGGACTTCTTAAAATGAGATGGAGTATCCTTAGAAGTCCTTCATTTTATCTTGTCAGAATCCATAATCGAGTCATTTTAGCATGTTGCTTGCTCCAAAATTTTATTAGGACAGAGATGACTTCCGATCCCATTGAAGAGCATATAGATACCATAGAGAAAAATTTTGTAGATTCTGGAGATGATCTAATATTGACATTTGGAAACAATGATGCATAGGGTAATTAGAGGATGCAACTAGCAACTGAAATGTTCAACGAGTGGATTTCATTTAGACAAACGAGGAATTGAATTTGACATGTTTCATATATGTTAATGAATTTCCTTGTACTTTGATTTTATTTTGTTGTGATTTCTTTTAACATGTATGGTAATCTATACTTTGACATTGTATTGTATTTTCAATTTAGTATTTCTATCTTTCACATTACTCTCTTATGTTTTGTATTTTTTATTACCATGCCTTTATGTTTGCTATGGATGTTTATTATTTCTCATAGAACTTTTGACATGAAGAAAGTGCAATTCATATAAATGGATACTAAAGTTGTGAAACAGATTAAAAGGAAATGGATTGTTGTAGAGGATAATGCACTAGTTACATCTATAATTGAGTTATATAACAATGATACTCATAATGTTGACACCGGGTTAAGAAGTGGATATCTTTGGGAGTTAGAGAAGATGTTGAATGTAAGATTACCCAATTGTGGCTTGAAAGGTAGGCCATACATTGAGTCGCGCATTAGGACATTGAAGAAAGATTGGAATATTGTCTATGACATGGTTTATGAGAAGACAACTAGTGGCTTTGGATGGGATAATGACCGGAAGATGGTCACTGCGGAAAAGGATGTGTGGGAATCTTATATAGAGGTATGTTGTATGTGATTTTGCCAATGATCTATCCTTTATATGTTTTACTATAATGTACTATTTAATTATAATATTTCTTTCTAGGTCTACGGAAACGTAGCTCAATTTATGACTAGGAGCTTCCCTTTCCTAAATGAGTTATCTATAATTTATGCAAAGGATTATGCTATAGGTGTAGATACATAAATAGCTTAGGACACCGATACAAGATATTGAAGACGAGATACCAACAAGAAAAGAGGTGGAAGAGCCATTCATCCATCAAAGTGTGACTTACACTTCTAAAAAAGGAGGAGTTCTATAGTTGGAGATAATGTAATATCTAGATTATTATCGATAGCTAGCTCCATTAAGGATGAGATGCAAGATGTAAGGAATTCTATTCAAAGTGCGGTACAACAACTGATAACCGATAAAGCACAAACAAATATGGAGGAGTTAACAACTTTTCTTCATAGCATTGAAGGACTATCTAAGGATAAAGTATATGACACAATGTTGAAGCTCACTAGAAAGCCGAACTATGTGACTCTTTTGTACAAGCTTCAACCTGAGAGGCGTTTAACCTTTGTGCGAAGGCTTCTACACAACATTTGAAAGTGGTAGTTGTTTATTTTGATGTTAGATTAAAGATTACAAGAGAAGTTAATGTTTTTGGACAAGCTTATTTTTTTTTTTTTGGACATGTTTATGTTTTTGGGTAAGGTCATTATTCAAGTGTCTAGTTGCTGTTGACACTTACTTAGTTATTATATGTGGAGTTTCGTTTCCTTTAACTTTTTTTTTTTCACTACAAAAATATGGAGTACATGGTGGAAAATTTGTGTAGAATTAATGAAAATATCAGATATGGAAGGAAAGAAGTGGAAAATAAATTTCTTTCTCACTCCTTTATGTTAATGTTTGAATAAAATGGACATGTTCATGTCCTTGCTGTTGCTGGTGTATTTAGCTACCAAACTTATGTATTAATCATGTTGAGATGGTTATGGAATTGGAGTTAGTGGTGGTTTTTTGAGCATGTGAAAGAGTTATAATATTTCTAGTCATTTGGTGCTAGATTATTTATGGAATGGTTATTAGGATAAAAATTGCAGGTTTCAGCGGCTTCCTTTGTTAAAGTAATTTTAGGTGTTGGTATAATATTTATGCAGGTGTCTTGTTTGATCACATATTGCCGTTTGTAGGTTTTCCTTAGCGTATGCTTAATTTGGCAGTAAGAAGAATCAAAATATGTTTGTAGGTTTTCCTTGGCATGTGCTTAATTTGGTAGCAAGAAGAATAAAAAACTTATACTTAAAACCAAGGATACAGTTGCATATTTACCATTTTTAATATTATGTAAACTATAAGAATGAAAATGCTGGAACATATACAATTTTATAATTATCGTTTTTAATATTATGTAAAGTATAACATTGCACCAAAGCATGGTACTTCTTCTTTTAGTCACAAATGAATATAATCACAAGAAATTAATCAATATTCCATGAATAAATTATTAAGATTAACAATAAATACTCAAATCAATTGGATCGTTTAACTAATTCCAGTCTAAGTGATTTAACTAATGAATTTTCTTGGTTTCCAATGCTCTACGTGACATATGAGTCAAGTGAAATTAAGTCCAAAAGGGGAAGGAGAAAAAAAAACCTACACAACCAAGCAATAACTTGTAAATTTAAATTTGAAATATATACTGGTTATGGTAGCAATAATCTTAGTAACCTTCATTTCTAGAAAGTTTCTTATATAATATAAAAATATTACTCATTTTCAACTCAAACTTGTGAGGTAAGGTTCATATTTGCTCTTCCTTTGTTTATTTCTAAATAGCTTTTTCATTGTCTTTATTTACTATGGTTTATCTAATGTTATTCTTAAACTAGTTTTGGTAAATAAAGCTACAGCAATTCGCATGCATAAAGGGAGAATAGTAGAGTATCATGGTAAGGAAAACAAATTTACATATTATGCTGTAATTTACAGTGCAAATATAAGAATGAAATTCCACCATAATCAAGAACAGCCACTATATGGTTTTGTATATATTTTGAATGAATGATGCAAATCTTTGTTCTTCGGATAAAAGTCCATGATGAGTTGTAGCAAGAATGAGACAAACCAATTGTTGAAATCTTTTGATAAAAATAGAGTCTCATTGCAGAGTGTTCTTTCAATAAGAGTAAAAAACAATTCAATACCTGATATGTAATGAACTTTATTCTACATAAACTATAATAATATTATATAAGGGAGAAAACATAATAAAATTGAAAATAGCACAATTTGAAGATAGGATTTTCATTACAACAATAGTACAACATTGAAATTACAAATTTGTCTTCAACATTAGCTTTCCTTTGTTTTCCAATCCTAGAAGCAACAATTCCAATAGCAATCTCATGCTAGGCATGGATATTCCATATCAAAGTTGTTGTTCCTAGCTTATAAAGCATAACATGTACTATTGCACTGATCATCACAAACATAAGATACACTGCCCATTAGAACATCATTTCCCTATGATTAAAGCCTTCAATAGTAAAGCGGAGCAATCTTTCTCTTTCTTTTGTAACTTGATATTCATGTTGAAGTTTGATGTATTTCATCTTAAGTGTTTCCTTTTCATGTTCTAACTTCTTAAACTAAGTCATAACCTTTTTCCCCAACTCTAATCCATGAATTTTTTCTCGACAAAAGCAACATATTTTTGGTCTTTGAATTCGGCAAAGTAATTGAATTAAAACAAATTGACATTATTATCACTTGCCGCAACTCACCACTAGAAATATCGTAAGGACATGCACCAACAACATCAATTACTATGTCAATTTAAGTGGACATTATGTGATAGTATATCAAAAATTGCTACTAAATAACAATTTTTATAGACCTCAGCTATGAAGGGAGTCTGTAACATTGATCCATAAGAAAATATGATGTAAATGAACTTAAAATAAAGAAAAAAAGGCCCAAAAAATCTAACATAACAAATAGATGTTTTATGGAAAAATAATCACCAAATTCTCATGATCATTAACAATTAATTATTCTATCTTCTACATCTTCTTTAGATGAAGGTTAAGTAATTAGTTGACTATGCATATTAGCTCCTTAATGGAAACTATGATGATTTTTGCTTGAAATAGGTAGCAATTAGAGTCAAACAAGATAGCAAAGGTTAAAATTTTTACCGAGAATCTATAGAATTTCCCCCCTCTTATCTTATTGCATGATGTTTGTTCATTTCAACATCTTATACCATAACTAATGTGGTTCTTTTAGGTAATTCCATAACTTCAGCTACTTTAGATTTAGAAAAGTATTACAGTTTAAAGTTTTGGATAAATCAAAATCATGTACGTTTATGTAAAATAGAGGAAAAACTCGAAAAAATTACTATGATCTCATAATTTTTAACTTGGGAACTAATGTACATTCAAAGAATATGATAATATAAAACACAATCCTAACCTAAATCTCTTATGAAAACTTTCCTTCCGATAGCAGTGGTTTACTCACATAAACAACTCTATGCTTCGAAGACAACAAAAGAATATGTTAACTCATTTTACAAAAAGAAAAGAAAAAAAAACAAATTAAATTATACATATATAAATCTCCTTGTTATCTCTGTTAAGGTTCTAATACTAGAGCCATTTGTATCTCTACAATCCCGAACTTCGATACTTCTCGGTCTCTCTTGCTATTTGTATGTTACAGGAGAAATAATATCGATAAATAAATTTCACAACAAAACAAAAGCATCTAAAAAATTCCTTCTATAACCTAAATCACATTGTATTCCAACCGAAAGAGAGGGAAAAGTACCTGATAATTGTGATACAAAAGATGGAAATTGTTTTTTTTTTTTTTGTGATACAGTTGTTGAAGCTTATTCTTTAATTCCAAATTGGTTTTTGACTTGGAAGGATGTTTAGTGGTTAAGGTTCCTGCTTTGATACGATGGAAAAAAAGTGAAGACATGATACAATGAAAATACCTTATTTTATGATGATATTTTAAGGGCAATTTTGTCATTCTATTTACCTATTCAAATCATATTATTTGATTAAATATGTCGACTAAACAAAGTAATGGTAATTCTATGACATCTAAGTGAACAATATAATACACATTAAAGCCTTATTCCATTCTATATGAATTCCAATTTCATCATGGCCTTATTCTAGTCAGCAAAGTAAACTTGCCATAAATCTAAACGTAAGTTCTAGGTTTTAAGGGCCTTAACAAACTTCCTAACATTAGTAAGAGGAATGATTATCCTTCGGACTTACACTTGCCCTATTCGTTGTATTATAGAGTGAAGCCATATACTTGGGCCATGCTAGTCAATATTATATTTAATGCAATATGGTTGTTATTTGATTAATTGGAGTGGCAATTAAGGGAGCTATTCCCCTTAGGGATTATGGAGGTAGGATTGATACATCAACTCCTTTGATCTTGTGAGTGTAGATGTTTCCTTGTGCTAACGTGCGAGCTAAGTTAAGCAAAAGACCATTTGATTTAAGTACTAACTGACCAAACTGAAGGTATAGATTTGGGTCTCTTCACCTTAAATGTGCAATGGCCAGCCAGCAATAGGTGCTAGTGTTACGGACCTCTCGAAGTGGGCCATTCTTAGGAGGTTCCTAAAGCCCAAAGACAAAAGCCCAAGCCCACCAAAAGCTTCTAGATGATGAAAAGTTCTAGAAGGTTCTAGAGAAGTCCAGAAGATTGTATAGTAGTAGGTGAAGGTAGGTAAATGTAGTAGTTGGTGAAGGTAGGTAAATGTAGTAGTTGGGAATCAATTGTAACCATTAGATCGAATCGATCTGGACCATTAGATTGTAAAGGCTTTCTGTATATATAGGGGTATTCCCCTCAGATGTAACACACAAGTTATTTGAGTGAATACAGTATACTAGCAAAGTTTCTCTCTCTACTTTCTCTCTCTAATCTTGTGAGTGTATTACAGGCTGACTTAGCCTTCCTTAGTGAGGTCAGGAGCGCTAAGTGCCGCACGGGGTCGAGCGACGGAATCCGCCCGTGACAAGTGGTATCAGAGCCTGAAAAAGGAATTGCTTGTGGAGAAGATGTCATCTGGAGGAGACAACAACGCTTCAATGGTCGAGGAGTTGGCTGACCATGACGATCGCCGTGTTACCAGGCAAAGGGCTAGGTCTCGGGACCTTCTGAACTCTCTCCTTAATAGGATGGATAAGGCAGAGTTGAGCATTGCTGAGGCTAAGGAACAATTTGATGAGTCTCAAGGCAGTTTTGTGGAAATGGAGGAAGAACTCCGAGGCGAATTGCAGGGAGCACTGAATCGAGCTGTAAAAGAGCTTAGGCAGCATGGAAATGTTATTGGAGAGAAGGGTGATGCTCTCCAAGCCCGAGTTACGGCCTTAGAAACTAAGGAAGAAGCTTATGAAGCTAAGACTGATGCAGTGGTAGTGGCCATGCATCAAGAGATTGAAGATCTCAAGACGCAATTGGCGGCCTGCCGAATCGCTATTGCAAATGGAATGACTCTCCAGACCGGCCATAGGGTCGATATTCCAAGACCAGAGCACTTTGGCGGGATGCGGTCTGCTCGAGAAGTAGATAACTTCTTATGGGGAGTGGAACAATACTTTAATGCTGTGGGAATCTTAGATGATGCTGGAAAGGTACGTACTGCTGCCATGTATCTGAAAGACTCAGCCATGGTATGGTGGCGCAGGAGGGCGGCTGATATCAACACCTGGGATAGCTTTGTACAAGAGTTGAAGGGTCAATTCTCCCCCCAAAATGCTGCTAAGGAAGCAAAGGTGAAATTGCGTCACCTAACCCATAAGGGTGACATAAAGCAATATGTAAAGGAATTTTCGGAGTTGATGTTGGAGATCCCAGACCTCAACCAAGAAGATGCTTTGGTGATGTTTGTGGATGGCTTAAAGCCCTGGGCTAAATTAGAACTGGAGCGAAGGGGAGTGGAAGACATTTCCAAGGCTATAGCAGTTGCTGAAGGCCTAATGGAATTTCGGAAGATTGATCCTAAGACCACAGGAGGAAGATGGAAAGGGGGAGTTGAAAGGGAAAAGAGTGGGAGTTCTTCTAAAGGAAAAACCAAAGCCGAAGAAAGAGATAACGATCGAGGAAGAACTCGTGAAGGGAGAGATGGGGAAAGATAGAAACCCCGTGAGTTGAAATGTTATTTCTGTAATGGACCCCATTATGCCAGGGAATGTCTGAAGAAAGAGAGATTGGCGGCATTGGTAGCAGGTGAAAGCTCAGATGATGGGGATGAGGCCCAGTTAGGGTCAGTTCGTCTACTCAGTACGATAAAGTCTCAAGTCAATGAAAGAAAAGGATTGATGTATACCGAAGTATCGGTAGCAGGTAAGAAACTCAATGCCCTCATAGATACAGGAGCATCTCATCTCTTTATTTCTGATATGGCAGCCAAGGAGTTGGGGCTAAAAGTGGAGGAGACCAAAACATGGCTCAAAACAGTTAACTCAAAAGAAGTTCCCACTATTGGAGTAGCCAGGGGGATAGAGCTCCGTATTGGGGGTTGGCAGGGAAAGGAGACAGTTGAAGTAGTGCCAATGGATGATTTTGAGTTCGTGATTGGGATGGATTTCTTAGATCGCATTGATGCGCTTATCGTACCACGAGCTAACTGCATTTGTGTACTTGATCACAATTCGCAATGCGTGGTTCCTGTAGTAAGAAAGGTAGGCCAAGCCACCAAATTCTTATCAGCGATGCAATTGAAAAAGGGACTCAAGAAGAATGAAGTCACTTACTTGGCTGCCTTAAAAGTTAGGGAAGAGACTAGTGGTCAAGGAAGTGTTCCACCTCAAGTGGGGGAAATATTGGGAGAATTTAAGGATATAATGCCACCAATGCTGCCTAGGAAGTTACCACCAAGAAGGGAGGTAGACCATGTGATAGAATTGGAACCCGGATCCAGGCCGCCCGCCGCCGTCCCATATAGGATGTCACCTCCAGAATTAGAAGAATTGAGGCGACAATTGAAGGAATTACTAGAAGCAGGTTTCATTAGGCCTTCAAAGGCACCTTTTGGAGCTCCCGTACTTTTTCAGAAGAAACAAGATGGATCACTCCGGATGTGTATTGATTATCGAGCCTTAAATAAGGTCACGATAAAGAATAAGTATCCCATTCCATTGGTATCGGATCTATTCGACAGGTTGGGAGAAGCTAGATACTTCTCCAAATCGGATTTACGCTCGGGATATCACCAAGTGAGGATTGCAGAAGGAGATGAATCCAAGACTACTTGTGTTACAACGTATGGTGCTTTTGAATTCCTAGTCATGCCGTTTGGCCTTACTAATCCCCCGGCTACTTTTTGCACACTTATGAATCGTGTTCTAGCGCCTTTTCTTGATCAATTTGTAGTAGTATACTTGGATGATATCATGATTTATAGTAAGACGTTGGAGGAACATATAGATCACCTTCGTTCAGTATTCTTAGCTTTGAGGAGGAATGATCTGTATGTGAAAATAGAGAAATGTGCCTTTGCGCAAGAAGAGGTGACATTCCTTGGTCACATAGTGGGGAGAGGAAAGATTAGAATGGATGAAGGAAAGGTACGGGCCATCTGGGACTGGAAGGAACCCACCAAGCCTACTGAGCTGAGATCCTTCCTTGGCTTAGTAAATTACTACAGAAGATTCATTAAGGGCTATTCGAAGATAGCTAGTCCTTTGACGGACTTACTAAAAAGGATACCCCTTGGGTTTGGAGTACAGAAAGAAGGCAGGCCCTAGAGACCTTGAAAATGGCAGTCACGAAGGAGCCGGTCCTTCTCCTTCCCAACTTTAGCAAACCCTTTGAGGTATGTACTGATGCTAGTGATTTTGCTATTGGAGGGGTTTTAATGCAGGAAGGACACCCCGTAGCATTTGAGAGCCGAAAGTTGAATGATACAGAGAAACGATATCCAGTGCATGAAAAGGAGATGACGGCGATAGTACACTGTCTTCGGGTATGGAGGCACTACTTATTAGGGAGAAAGTTTGTGGTCAAGACTGATAATATGGCCACCAGCTATTTTCAGACTCAAAAAAAGCTCTCGCCCAAGCAAGCCCGATGGCAGGTTTTTCTGGCAGAATTTGATTTCGACCTTGAACATAAGTCAGGTAAGACTAATGTGGTGGCGGATGCTTTGAGTCGGAGGGTCGAGTTGGCAGCCATCAGCAAACCTGAAAGCAACCTCATTGATAGAATTCAAGAGGGGATGGAGAGTGATAAGCAAGCTAAAGCTCTATGGATTCAATGTCAAGAAGGGAAGACAAGGAGATTTTGGCAAGAGAATGGACTAATATATACAAAAGGGCAACGAATTTATGTGCCCCATTCCTTGAATCTGAGAAGGGAGATACTTAAGGAGTGTCATGATTCTAAATGGGCAGGTCATCCAGGAATGCACCGTACCCAAGCATTAGTGGAAGAAAGGTATTTTTGGCCACACATGAGGGAAGATATTGAAAGCTATGTCCACACTTGTCTCGTGTGCCAACAAGACAAAGTTGAACACAAGGCAACTCCAGGACTACTAGAGCCTCTTCCCATTCCTGAACGGCCCTGGGAAAGTGTTTCCATGGACTTCATTGTGAGTTTACCTCGATCGGAAGGGTACGGTACAATTATGGTGGTGGTAGACAGGTTCTCAAAATACGCGACTTTTGTTCCAGCAACAAAGGAGTGCCCAGCGGATGAAGCGGCCCGGTTGTTCTTGAAACATATAGTAAAGTATTGGGGCCTACCCAGAAACATTGTGAGTGATCGAGATGGGCGATTTACAGGGAGATTTTGGACAGAGCTGTTCAAACTTCTGGGATCTGAGTTGAACTTTTCAACTAGTCTGCATCCCCAGACGGATGGTCAGACGGAGCGAGTGAATGCCTTAGTGGAGTTATACTTAAGGCATTTTGTAGGGGCTAACCAACATAATTGGACCAAGTTGTTAGACGTGGCACAATTTTCGTTTAATCTACAGAAGAATGAGTCCATTGGACAGAGTCCTTTCGAGATTGTCCTAGGAAGGCAACCCTTAACTCCTCATACAGTGGCAATAGGATATACAGGGTCCAGCCCTCCCGCATATAAATTCGCAAGGGAATGGCAGGAAAATCATGACTTAGCCCGGACCTACTTAAGCCGAGCTATCAAGAGAATGAAGAAGATTGCAGACAAGAAGCGGAGGCCGATGGAATACCAGGTAGGTGACCAAGTGCTTGTTAAGTTACATTTGATACAACGTATGAAGGGCCAACTACATAAAGGTCTAATGAGGCGATACGAGGGTCCATTCCCAATTGTGAAACGAGTAGGGCAAGTATCTTATAAATTGGAACTTCCTCCTAAACTGAAATTCCACCCGGTTTTCCATGTGAGCATGCTAAAACCATTCTACAAAGATGAGGAAGACCCTATAAGAACTATATCACAAAGGGCCCCAATAGGAGTACGGGATTCATTTGATAAGGAAGTCGAAGGGATCATAGCTGATAGACATGTGAAGAGACGAGGACAAACTCCCAGACATGAGTATATGGTAATGTGGAAGGGAAGACCAGAGAGTGAGGCCAGTTGGGAACCAGCCGAAGCACTGTGGCAATTTAAAGACAAGATTCGACAATTCCACGAGGAAGGAGCGACGAGGGCGTCACCGGATTGAACGGGGGAGAATGTTACGGACCTCTCGAAGTGGGCCATTCTTAGGAGGTTCCTAAAGCCCAAAGACAAAAGCCCAAGCCCACCAAAAGCTTCTAGATGATGAAAAGTTCTAGAAGGTTCTAGAGAAGTCCAGAAGATTGTATAGTAGTTGGTGAAGGTAGGTAAATGTAGTAGTTGGGAATCAAATGTAACCATTAGATCGAATCGATCTGGACCATTAGATTGTAAAGGCTTTCTGTATATATAGGGGTATTCCCCTCAGATGTAACACACAAGTTATTTGAGTGAATACAGTATACTAGCAAAGTTTCTCTCTCTACTTTCTCTCTCTAATCTTGTGAGTGTATTACAGGCTGACTTAGCCTTCCTTAGTGAGGTCAGGAGCGCTAAGTGCCGCACGGGGTCGAGCGACGGAATCCGCCCGTAACACTAGCGCCACATGATGTTATCCGAGACTAGGCACATCCTTTACTTATGTTAAGAGTCGTTTTGAACTATCATGATCTTAGGCCTTAGGCTATGGGGCTTTGTCTAGCTAATATCAACACATGCTAATTTACAATTAGGTAAATTGTACTTCTTATCTTTTTTATTTTTTTTTAACCAATACAGTACTTCTTAGCTTGCTTTTGCTTCTATTTGCTATAGATAATATTTGGCCACTCTCTTATGGGTTGATTTTAAGCCTAGCAATTCTTGAAAAATTAATTATACACAATAGATGATAAGTTAGTTTAGTGTGCATACATATTAGTATATTTTTCCTTAGTTAAAACGATTTGACAAAAATTTGAGCTCGATTTGTACATGGTAAGGCATACATTAAAATGGATTTTGGTATAAAAGAATCTATTTAAATCAATATGAAGCACCATTTGAAGCCATACTTCACTTAAATCAATCTTATTCATGCTTTTAAGAATAAGAAAGCATGGATGATTTTGGAAAAATAATTCTCTTAAGTAAACACTTGAAATATACCTATCAAAGGCTTACGATACCACTTATCACTGTTACTAATACATTTACCTACTCTTACCCCTTACACTTACTGACATGCATCAAATTTAAATGCTTATAAAAATAGGATTTTCCAATAGACCTCAATATTAGACTATAACTAATCGAAAAAATTTGATTAGCTCCCTAGTAGGCTTACAAATCAAGGCTATAAACAATCTACCCATTATAAGTCCTGCAACTAGGTGTTCAAGGCTCGATATGTAAAATTTTGGACAATTGAGTAAGTTATCCGATCGAGTTTAAATTTTATGACGAAGTAATGAATATTAGTAAAAATGATATTGTGAGTTTAGATTTAGAAAAATAAATAAGTAAATATTATAATATTAAGTTATATATATATATTAGCCATTATTTATCGAAAATACGTAAAACGAGTTTTGATAATTAACGAATCGACATAAATAAATTACATGCACACTAAAAATCATAAAATAATTTAAATAAATTTTATGAGTATTTATTTGTACCCCATATGTATTTATATGTACCATATATATTTATATATAGGTAAAAATATATAAAATTACTTAAATTACCTAGAATATGCAAAAATAATACTATTAATTAAGGGAAATTCATAAAAAATAAAGAAAAAATGTAAGAGCATGTAGAAAGGTTTGGAAATGGGTGTGGTAAGTTGAGATTAAAAGAGGAAAAATCAACAAATAGAATTAAGATTTTAGAAAGTGAAAAAGGAAGTGACAAGAAACACTTGGCAACCAATAAATTAAAGAAAAAACCCTAACTCACACTATAAATTCAAAAACCTTTATCCATAAGTCATTTTCATTAGTTGGGAATTCAGAAAAATTAAAGGGAGGTGAGAATAAGGGAAACCAATTTTACTAAAAATAAACAAAAATATAGTTCAATTAGGGCATTAAGAGAGAGCACATGTCCAACAACCATTTACAAGTAGACAACCACCACCATTGGATGGTGGAGGTAACACCTTGATTAGCTGATAAGGCCATGGTGACCAATGGTGGCCGGAGCTAGCAATGTCGGTAAATTTCAATTTCTCTTTCGATTTTGTTTTCTTTATCAAAAATATTAAATAATAATGGAAAATTATGAAATTTGGTATCCTAGGATATTTTAGAACATAGATTTAGAGAAAAATGTCAATTTAATAAATTTAGGCCTTATGATACACTACTTTTAAGAAATGACTAAACTTGAGTTAGTTTTTAAATTTAATTTAAATAACCTAATGATATAGTTTTAACCTCAAAATTTTCTTGTAAATTGTTTAAGATATATATAATAGTTCTATGTAGAGATTTTTCAAAAATTAATTTTCTAAATTTTTACTTAATTTTTAGGCCCTAAAATTATTCACAATAGACCATTTATGGGCTTAATTTAGTGATTTAATGTTAATTTGATATAAATACTAATTTAGATTGTAATTAGATATCTTAAGATGTTATTTGTTGATGTAAGGTGGTATTTATGAATTTTGAGGTGTTAGATGTAAGTATTATGTGTATTATGTAGTAAATATATGTAAATGAATAGTAGATAAAGGGTATACTTAAGTTTATTTTGTGATTTAGGATTGATTAGGTATAAATTCTAATTTAAGATATAATTAGACATCTTGATAAGTTATTGAATGATGAAAGATGATATTTGTAGTGTTAGAAATGTTAGATAAGTGTTTTAGGGTATATAATGTAATAATGCATAATACGTATATATAGGAAATTAGTGCGTGAAAAATAATAGGTTATAATTGATAATATCACAATAATGATAATATGATATAAATCTTATATGAAATATAAAATTATGTAATTATATGAAAATGTAAATTATTCTTACGTTGAGAGTAAATTCGATGGTTAAATTAAGAATAGGGTATACCATATTGACCAAAATAATGATTAAAGGCTAGATAAGAGATTTAGGATACCTAAGTGTAATATGATTAATTACACATATTAGTTTGAGAGGAATTCCTAGGGTTTACAAATAAAAATAATAATTAGAAACTAAAGTAAGACTTAATTCATAAACTAATTCGAAAATTGAATAAAAAACTTGATTAAAACTAGCTTAGTCATAAGAAATGTAAAGCTTGAATAATTGAGTAAAATTATAATTTTAAACTAAAAGCTAATGATTTAGAGCTTATATATATATATACATATCTATGAGTGGTTATGTTAAAATGTAGACAATTTCAAATTAAAATTCGATTTAGAAGCAAAATAAGACTTTAGGGCTAATAGAAGTAAATTAGAGAGTTCGTCAAAATATAAACCAAAGGTCATATTCACCTAAACAAAGTGTAAGAAAAAGGGTAGAAGACATTAATAAGATTAAAAATAAGGGGTAATCAAAAGGTAAATTAAAACCTGATTCAAGGCCTAAATTAGAATTTGAATAAAAAGTAAATTTAGAACTTGGTTGAACAAGAGGAGCAATCTCTAGAGACCTGGACTTGAATAACTAGATATAGTAGGACTCTAAACTAAAGATAATAATAATATAAATCATAGAATAAAATCTATTCATGGTAGTTATATGAGAACTAAAACAATATTCATATTATAGAGATTATTAGTGACGGTTTGTTGCAAGTCACACCTTGAGTAAGCAAATGGGAAATCTAGGTAAGTTTAGGATCAATGCATAACTATATTTTGGAGTGCTGTTTAATAGTACTTGGAGGCTTAAGGTTATATTTGTTTGTGTCTGTAGGTGGTTTGATTGTGCATATGCTTGTGTATGCATGTTCTTGAATGTATTGCATACTATTGGCTTATTATACTTGTTTACAATTGTTTTGTATTGCATGATAAAGACTGGTCACCTTAATCATATTAAATTAAATATATGATTTTTAATCTTAAATCAGACTTGCACAACAACCCATTAGGGAAAATATTTAACGTTCTTTAGTTAAAAACCAACACTTTCAAAAGCGATAACGTTGGATAGCATAATTGATCCCTTCTTTATCCTTAGTCGAACTAAATGATAGGAAACGAGGCTACGGTAAGGGTGAAGCTAGTGGTTCAAAGGTAATCATAGAAGGAGCGATGTCTCTATTACATAAGCTTAGGTTTAGTTATGGGATATTGAAATGTGTACTAAACTCTTTTGCCCAGATTAAAGTAGGTATAATTTCTCTAATCTTAAGACAGACCGGATAATGTTTTACAATGACATTTACTCGTTATGTTGAACTAAAAATATTAGTTAATAACCTTATTTGTACTTGATATATAGTTTTAAGTTTCTATCCTAATTTACTAAGTAGTTAGCTGCTCACATCCCTATAGATATTGTTATAAGTACTAATTAAGAAACGGCTTTATAATTACCTTAAAAGTAACAACTGATGGATCTTATGAAGTGAAGATATAAAACCGAGGAACAGTCACACTATCAAAGTTTGGGTCTTATCTTTAAAATTTTTAATATATATTTATGTATTACTTAAGTAAATTAAGATTAGGTTACTAAATCTTCTAAACATTACTCGAGTTATTTAAATCTTAGTATGTATTTTTCATATTTTTGTAGACAATTAACATGTTTAATTTATGAATTGTTTATTTCAAAGTGGGTTAGTTATGGATGCCTTGCGTAAATCAAGTCTAGGATAATGGCTGTAAAGTTAGCTTTTGTCCTAGAAAAATTCATATGGTGGGACTGTTACGACTCTACCGTTTTGGGATGTAGCACCTATGACACTTCTCCTACCCAATCTAGCAATGTTCTTGTCATATTTCAACCTTAGACCACTAATTGTTTTTCATTCATCTCTATGTGATCCATGTTTCTTATTTATGTAATGATATTCCTTAATAATTCTCTATGTATTTTTAGCATAAATTGATATTTAATATGGACTTGCTTTAAAGTATCCTACTAAAAGTAGATCTCCCACTAATTCCCTTCCTCTTTAGTTTTTTAATCTTAGATGACAACAACTTAGTTACCTTATTTTCCCCTATGATTACATTGTCATTATAGACTTTATAGCCTAGAACGTCTTCTTACTCATCAATATCATGTACTGTGAATTTCTATTGAGTAAGCAGATAAAATTGGAATGAGGGACAATAATATAGTTGATCTTGTCTAAAAGATCCACGCTAGTGATATGCTCAAAGTTGTTAGGTTATACCTTTATTATCCCCATCCTTTACCAGTTGCCAATGCTAATTATACATTTTTAACCACTTTAACCTTATAATTTCTTTAGAGTTTACTTTCTTATGGTGGGATATGCCTCTCTCCACTTTTACTTGGGTTTATCGATAATCTCCTTAGAATATATAAATATAAGAATCTTGTATCTATTATTACATTCATCTTCCTCTTGGCCATTTCACTTTAACATATATCAAGCCGTATGTCCTCAGATTTCATGGCATAGATGAATTACCATGTGCTAAGTTGGACCTTATCATTCATCAAAGTCGTCCTCTACTATTAGAGCACCTAGCTCTTCCTTCTTTAGACATTATTGGACATAGTGTGATTTGTTGCCGAAGTAGCAAGATAGATCTCGAGTCTTCTTCCCAATCACCATATCCTTTACCTTACTATTCATCTTTGACAAACTTATATGATCCACTATGCTTGATCTCATCCTCTTCTTCTTTAATAGTAAGGAACATTACATATTACTTTTGAAATTCTACTAGCCATTTAGCAAGTGCAATGGACAAAGAGACGTTTTTTACTCTCTTTTCCCTAACTCGAATATAACATAGGATTTTAATTTGTCTAAAAATAGTATGAAAGCATTACTTGGGCTAAGGTTTAAGATCTTTAATACGAGCATAGAAAATTCTTATACGTATTGGGCTTTATGCTTGTCTTTCATTCATAAATGTTTAATATTATTATATGAACAAAGCCATGTAAACTTAAGTTTTCCTAGAAGCAACCTAATAGGAATTAGCCTACGATGATCTCTAAGCTAAGGCTGACCTATTCTAAGGTGAGACCAACTATCCCAAGTTAAAGTCAATCCGATACTAGAAGGTTGAGAAGGGAGACAAAGACAACTAGGTAAGCAGCTCTATTGGCTGCCGAAAAGATGAGAGACAAGACAGCCGAGGCCCCAAGCCTATAGACTAGTTTGGTACGATACAAGGGATTCAATGTCGAACAACCCAAGAGTTTAGTAATTGTAGGCTAACCTTATTGGTAGCTTAGGCAAACACTGTAGGACTTCGATGACTTCGACTAGAATTAGGACATTTAAATGCCGATCTCAACTAATTCAGTGCCTATTTTATCTAAGTCAGCTTGGATGACCCATATGACCGGCTTCCCCGTTAAACGTATAGTTTTGTACATTTATACATGTTTTCCTTAACTTAAGTTGTAGGCCTACTTTAATGTTTAAGGCCTTATACTTTGGGACAAGTTAATTGCTAAACGAGACGTCGAAGAAGAAGAGTCGATTAGAACTTGAAGGCTTATGAAGAAGCTGATGAACCAACACTTTGTGCCAACCTACTTCAAGTAAAAGATGCTCTATGCTTTCTAACACTTGAGATAAGGTCAAAACACCATTGAAGAGTACTTACAAGAATTTAAGACCTTAATGACTAGATATGAGATTGTTGAGCCCTAGGACGGTACTATTGTTAAGTTCCTTAGTAGAGTCTAAGATGACATTGCTAATGTGGTCGAGTTGCAGTTGTTCAACTCATTAGACGAGTTGATCAATTTGGCATCAAGAGTAGAACGTCAAAGGAGAAGAAGGCACTAGAGGTTAACCAGTTGACCTCAATAAGGCAACCTTGAGCCTGAGAGGTATGATGGGAAGAAAAGGTTAGAGAAGAGGATGGCAAAAGGATAGTCTAGCTAACTTGATCAGGTTGAGACAAAGAAGGTAGAGAAGGAGAAAGTGCCAATCACTAAGGCTTGAGAAGTTAAGTGCTTCAAGTATTTGGGATAGGCACATTGCTGCCTAATGTTTAAATAAGAGGGTCATGATTTTAAAAGGTGAAGGATCGAACGCCTAAGTAGAGAGTCTGAGTGACAATAACATGGGAAGTAACATGGAAGAGTAAAATGTCTATGCAAATATGGACGAACTCTTAGCCATGATGAGTCAACTTGAAAGAAGACCCAGGTCAAAGGAAGAACTTATTCCAAATTCGATGTTTGTTGAATGAGAAGACTTGTTCCTTGGTTTTTGATAGAGGTAGTTGTACCAACATTATTTCTATTGAACTGATTATAAGGATGAAGCTGTCGACTTACCCACATCCTTGACCTTATGGATTGAAGTAGTTTAATGATAAGGGTATGGTTTATGTGCATAAGAGAGCTCGAATAGCATTCAAGGCAAGACAATATGAGGATGAGTTTGATTTTGACATGGTACCTATGAATGCAACCAATTTGATTCTTAGTCAACCTTAGGAGTCTAATCGGAGAGTAATCCATGATGGCTTTTTCAATACTTACATGGGTCGGAAAGATGGGAAGAGCTACTGCTTAATCCCTATGAGTGATGAGGAGATTCAAAGCAACTCGATGCCCATGGTGAAAAGAAAAGAGAAGAGAAGCCTATTCGGCATCCAAGCTTAGCTCATGCCTAAAGTCGAGGATGACATCTTTTCAGCCTTGCAATGATGATAAGAATCGGCTTATGACAATCTCTAAGCTGAGGCTGACTTATTCTAAGCCAAGATTGACCTGTCTCAAGCCGAAGCCAACCTTTCCAAAACCCTTGCAAACTCTTTCTTGTTCAAGGCTGACTTACCCCAATTAAGGCCCAGCTGATATTAGAAGGCTAATAAAGGAGAGAAAAATAACTTGGCAACTGCTTTGTTAGCTATCAAGAAGATAAGAGATAAGACAGCAAAGGCCTGAAGCTTATAGATGAATTTGGTATGACACAAGGGATCCAGTGTCAAGTAACCAATGAGTTCAGCAACTGGGGGTTGACCTCACAGGCAGCTCGGGCAAACACTATATGACTTAGTGACTCTAACTCAAACCAGGACATTCAACTGTTGACCTCAACCAGTTCAAATCCTACTCAATCCAGGACAGCTCGGTTGACCTATATGATTGACCTCCCTATCAAACGCACAGTTTTGTACACTTGCATATGTTTTCCTTAACTTTAGTTGTGAGTTTATTTTAGGGTTTAAGGCTTTGTACTTTATTGCCACTATGGTTTTAGGATGTATTATAAATAGTAACTTTTATAAGTACCAAACAACAATTATTGTCAATCCTTAATAGTATTTCTTAAAGAAACTTCTCTCATGAGCTTGTCTCCTTTTGAGCGATTATTGAATGTATTATTCCTCTTTAATCTACCTGTGTTTTTATTAATCTTCCTCTTAAGATTGTGGTGAACCCTTATATGAATGAGTTAGTGAGTCGCATCTAACTCTCATTTGAAACCCTGAGCATTGGGTTGGTTTTTGTTAGTCATATCGAAATTCAATTCAAGCTCAACCCCTGATTGTATTTGTGTCTTAGTGTGTAATATCCATCCACATTCACATTCAAACCCTCATTCTATTTGCTACTTTCTCATTTCCATTTGAACTTCAAATACTCACTTGGGTTATGATTGTGGTTTGTGTTTGCTCTGTACTCCAAATTGTATCACGACTTGCTTAGAGTCATATTGCATTTAATGTAATGAAAGTGCTGCATGACTAAAGGTTCTTGCTATTATAGGTTCTAAGATGTTTAAGAAAGGTCATTAAGGATTCTGAGGAGGCTAGTTAGAGATTTGTAGGAGTCGGCTTGGGCCACAATGGACATCACTTAGCCAAGCCCTTTACTGCTTCACATGCCTTGGTTAAGGTAATGTTGTTGCTACGTAGGGCCTAATGTAGACAACTAAGCCTTGTCGGGGTGTTTGGATGGCAAATTGTAGGACAACATTGAATTGAAGGCACCTAGTAATCAAGAAAATTAGACTCCATGGGTTACATGATTATAAATGGGGTACGCCAGTGTTCATTTTAACCCTTTTAAAACCTAGAAACATAGGAGAAATGTTTAAAGAAGCTATTCTTCTATAAATTTAGATTTTAGAAAATCATTTGAAAATTTTAAGGGAATTAAAGTTCATATAGCTAAGGATAAGTTGACATTAAGTGGCTTTAAGGTCTAAGAGAAGGTGGCAAGTGAAGCTTAGCTGAGTTTTATGCCATAGACATTGATCAACTTCCGTTCACCAATTCTATATTATGTCATTTACTAATGATACTTCTTCCGGTTCTAATCGATTCTATTCTTGGTTTGATAGTATAATCAAATATAAATTGCAAGATGATTATTAAATGCACTAATATTATAAAAAATTGCAATAAAGATAAAATGATAAATTAATTATCATTAAAAAAATAAAAACATAAATAGTATAGTTACGTATTGATCAACTTCATTCATTCTTTAAAATCATCTTAGATGTTTAACATTGACTATCTACTTATACAAATGTTTATACAATTGTCTATTTGACCGAAGAAACTAATGCCCTAAATACATATACACGTGCTATTGTGCGTTAAGGAGCCTTGGACAATCTATTGTTTAAATGAGATTAGTTTTCTCTTTTGGTAACAAATAAGGGTAGTTAGGATGGATGAAAGTGGCCCCAAAAATATCAAAATTAGAGAGAGAAAAATGGTATAGACATGTAACATGTATTAGGGGTGAGTTGGTATATGGTGAGTAGGGTATAAAGCCTTACTCATACCTTATCGTAAGGTACATGTTCTCCAATTTTGGAACTAGAATTTATTCTATAATATCTTAAGACCACCTTAGAAACCTGTACTCTGTAAATTTATAAGATATAGGGTATCTTATGAAATCTATAATGCCTTTCTTTTTTTTTATGAATTTTAAGTTTGTGTGATATTAGAAAAGTAATCCATTATTGCATTACAGGTTCTTTATATGCAAAACCTATAGAACTTATCGGAAAATTTATAAAATTAGAAAAATTAATTTTTTTCTACTATCATTATTTCAAGTTTATGTGATCTTACTACTTAGCAAATGAAAAAGAATAAAGAAAAAGAATGGAAAATGTAAAGTTTAAGAGGAAAATGGAGAAGAATAAGGGAAATAATGGAAAATATAAAGTAAAAGAGCCAATATTAAGTTTAGCTGTCGAGCCTAGTTTTTTCCTCTCGGTTTTATATAAATTAGTCTTTGTTAAATCGACCAGTATTAAATTTTATCCATTTAATACTGATCCTTCATTAGGATTTAAAGAAAGTTGGTTCTTTTATATTTGAAAATGTTTTTGGTGTCGCTACCTGACCGAAGTTAGAAAAAAAGTTAAGTCATAATTAATTTGGTGAATTGACTATAACTTAGTTACTGATCTTTCAATAAAACTGATTTTTTGTTAAAATGATTTTTAAAAACCAAAGATTTGGATTCAGAGGCTAATTTTTATACTTTAAACGGGTGCCACTTTTAATCTTTTCGAATTTAAATTTACCTTTTAATATACCCTTATAATGACATTTATTTATAAGCTATAATTGAAATTATACCTATTTATAAAAAATAAGGACTTAAAGAATTAACTACTAAAGGGGGAAAATAAATATTTTCATTTTTTAAATGGCCTCATATGTACAGGTACCTATGTACTCGCTATTCGAGATTAGATTTCTGTAGTTCATTCACGAAGACTTTAGTAGGTTGATTTAATTTAATTTTTTTTTAAAAAAGGTCGTGTTTACGTTTTTACCGGGTTCAATTTATTTAAGGAAATCTTTTAAAGGGTCCTAATCGGCGTTTTATTTATGGAAAGTCCTAAAAAGGGTCCTTATTTAGAAAGATGATCGTTTATTTTTGGAAAAACCGATTTTTATAAGTGTCAAAATGATTTTCATTTACTAACCTATTTGTTTATTTTATTTTTATTATTATTTTTATATTATATTATATTATTTATTATTTTATTATATATATAAAATAAAAAAATACTATTCTTTTCTTTCTTTCTTCTTCTTCTTTTTTTTTGTTTACATTTACATTCATGATGAAATAAATAAACAAACAAATAACTAATGAAGGTTGGATCAGGAAAGGTATGCAAGTTAGGTAGGAGTAGTACGTGAGTCGGTCTCGAATTTTGGATTAGGTTCGGGTCGGCTCTAAGCTCTACTTCAATAGTAGTAACGTAGGGTGAAAAGGCTTTTTGGATACGTGTCGATGTTAGTGGTGGCTCTTGAATCATATGACAACTCGTGGATCTTGACTAGAAGTGGAGTATTGAGTTATCAACCACTACAAAGTCAACTGTGGTGGGGATTTTGAGTGAGGGTGGCTGGATCAATGGTTTCGAAGGGTGGTGTCACGACTTTGGTGGTGGTGCTAAGGTTTAGTAGTTAAAGCTCCAACGACCGCGGTAACAAACAAGAGTGGCTGGGTTCGACTTTTAGGAGCTTGGGGACTTCATTAGTGATGTTGGTTTTGTTCAAAAGCCACCATGACTGAATTCTAAGTTAGAGAGAGAGAGAAAGCTGCGGTTAGAGAGACAAAATGATTACTGAAGAGAGAGAGAGTGTTTGTAAGTAATTCTGATGCTTAGTTGTGTGTCGAGTCAATGAATTTTCCCCTTACTTATACTCAAAATGACCCAGTTAAGCTAAGAAAGTCAAAATTGAAACGAATGTGAACTTTTGAAATTTTATTTTATTTTTTTCGAATTTTCAAACCCCATTTAATCTTTGCAAAGACCGAACCTGGACGTGTTTTCTTATACTAATTTACAATGTTTTATGTCGTCTTTGTGATTTCACCATTAATTTGGTGAAATCACGAAGAAAAATGAGTTGAAAATGGGCTTAAAGTTAGGACCTTAAGCTAGGTTTGTGAGAGAATCAGAGGGAATGGGGGAGAAAGAGAAGGAAAGGGGGAGAAAGAGGTGCTGATGTGGTACCACGTTAGCTGTAGAGTCCAATGAGGAAATGCCATGTATTCAGAACGATACGTGGCTGATTGATGCATCACACCACGTGTCGATCACGTGTTGACATGTGTCATGCCATGTGGTTAACACTTGTACACAAAGAGTGCTACGTGTCACAATTGAGTACATGACTTGGTAATATCATAACACGTGGCAAGAATGTTTTTTAGAAAAACAAAAGGCATTTTTCTATCTTTATTGAGACTCGAACCCCAAACCTCTAAGTTATAGATAAAGTCAAGTTCATATACTTATCCATTAAGCTATTGAACTATGCTTTGCTCATATGTGCAATTAAGATAAAGTCGGCTTTGGTTAGATTTAAATCTAAGCCTAGGTCCAATGACTCTCTCTTTATTTTAACCAAATTAAAAATTATATCTTACTAAACTATTTAAAAGATTTATTATTTTCTAAATCTTCTATTTTATATTTTTTTCTAAATTTATTATTTTTTGGCTTTTCTTAAATTTTTTATTTTTTTTTCTAAATTTCTTATTTTTTTTAGTTTTTTTCCTTATTTTTCTATTTTTTTTCACTTTTCCTAATTTAGTACCTTTTATCCTATTCTAAAAAATTTTGAAAAAATAAAAAGGGGGTGTTTACATTAGCCATTTAGGTTTATTATCTTTTGGATTTGGTCTCCTTCTTTCTTTTCTTTTTTTTTTTTGTTTTTATCGATGATCAAAACATATAATATTATCACTTATTTATTTATTTATTAATTAATACTAGCTAATAATTTTTATTGGGTAGATACAACGTACTATAGAACTCAAACTCTTTCTAGTTTGTATCTTAGAGCACAAGTTATAGGGTCAACATATGATATGATGACTTCATATCTATACTCTATCTTGTTGGAGTAAGTTTCAACTTATGGCCTTTAATATTCACCTGTAACCTATCCGATTGAGTAAGGTATGTATGGATATTTGTAGGGTTACTTGCTTACCCTTAATATGTAAGGATGTACATTAAGATTAAGACTAAAACTATTTCTCTATTACAACATGTATCCATAAGTAAAGCCAAAAATAAATTAAGATAAGCCATATGATACGAGAAAGGAGACAATGAGCTATTATTGCTTAATAATATACAAGTGAAACCTCCCTAAATCACATATTGCTATAGGTAAATGACGATTAAGATTTTAATAAGGTTTTGCATAAGTATGAGAAATATGATAATGGTAATTAAGGAACTTTCATAGGCATACGATTGAAATTGATATTAAGGAAGGGATAAAAATGGAAGATAGAAATCATTTATGAAAGTTATAGATGTAGGGATTCGATTGAAGTAATTATGTGTGTACTACATGAGTGATGCATTATATATGGTTTTAAAGAAGTAAAGCAAGACTATTACTTGAAATTGATATTGAGGAAGGGATAAAAATGGAACATAGAAATCATTTATGAAAGTTATAGATGTAGGGATTCGATTGAAGTAGTTATGTGTGTACTACGTGAGTGATGTGTTATATACGGCTTTAAAAAGTAAAATGAGACCGTCACTTGAAAAGATAATTAGATGTGAATAAGGTAGTAAGGAAGAATATGTAATTCAATGTTTTAAATGCATAAATAACTGACAAAGTAACCTTAGGGGACCTTAAGCGTTCACCTTATAACTGGAGCAAATGAACTAAATTTTTTACTTGAATTACTTATTTAATTTTACAAAGCAGAAATTTTATGAAGCGCTATTGTTTCTCTATTCTCTCTTTAAGAATTCTAAATGAAGATGAAAGATTGAGTATTTATAAGCTTTTAGGCAAGATAACATCTATCCAATCATCTAAGTGATCAATGGATGGGATGGAACCTACTTAATTCATAATTATTCAGAATGAGCTCGTTGATGGGCCAAGACCAATAGCCCTTCGTATAAGTGCATGAGTCTATCTAAGAAAGATTAGAGACAGACAGATTGGTATAACAATCTTTATTCTGAGCTCATTAAGTCAAATCTCTTTAAATCATTCCAATATATGTACCTAACTCTTTAAACCTCGTCACTTAGTCCAATAAGTTAAACCTAAATAAATAATATACTTAACCTAATAACTAATATAATAATTTTCAGCTATCTTCAAAAGTTAAAATTCTTTATTATAAAAATGAAACAGACGTTAAAATGCTAATAGTGTAGATCTAGAAAAGAAATCCAATACCATTTTAAATATATTTATAAATAAAAAGAGTTTTGATAATATGGGGATTATTATAGTAATGGAATTCCAATAATGACGATCTAAATAAATGGAATGGATGAAAGTGTAGGATATGAAAATTTAAAAACTTTCCATGTTAAACATTAGAAAGTTAAACCTTGTGTTATATTCGAATTTTGGTTTAGAGTATACTTATTAATAAAAATTAAAATTACTTAAGATATTATCTCAACATACACGTTAATAATATATGACAAATGCTTTTATTTTATAAATATCATAGTTTATAAGTGTAAAGGGTTGCATCATTTTGCATTAATTATTCAAATGTTGTAAATATTTTGAAAATTACATAAATAATGACAAAAAAAATTAAAACCAAATATATATTATTAAGAGAAAAATGATAATACTAAGAAATACGATACGGGAAAGATATGATAATAAAAAGTTTTAAAAATTATATATTATTAGTTATATATTATAGTAGAGTTATAAGAAGTAAGAACAGTTACTCCACCTATTTATTTTCTTTTCAATTTTAACAATCTACAAACATTTCATGTAGCAGTTTCATTGTATTACCTAAAGTATTTAGTAAAATAAGTTTCCACTCCCACCTTTTTTTTTTCCTTCTATCCTTAAAATATGGAAATATTATAGTTAAAAATATTATAGCAATGTAATAAAAAAAATAAATAATAACGTGATTATTTTCTGTTACTATATAATTATGGAGGTGAGAAAAATTGTATTGGCCAGTATGTAAGACATAATAAACAAAGGCTATATCATACAGGGACCAAAATAGAATACATACATATTTTTTTAAATCGCAAATTCCAACTGGGGATGATGTGCCCTGAGTAATTTTTCTGAATTATGGTCGTCTCGTCCATATTCAGAGTTTACATGCCTACACCAATCACTAACAAGCTCCAAAAACACACGGACCCAATAATAACCAAGAGATAGATATTCTCTGCAACTACACATTCTATGGTGACAGGCATTTTACAGGATAAAAAGATCGACTTTTAAGAAACGGGATTGCTTATTTGAGGGATTTAGGGCATCGGGTAGTGGAGGAATTGTGTGGAAAATGGAGGCAGATGATAAGATTCAGGAGAGCAATAGTGTGAGGTTAGGGAGTAGTGGAAGCAGTGGTGGTGAGTCAAAGTGGGTTGACGGGAGTGAAGTGGATTCAGAATCACCTGCGTGGCCTTTGCTTGGAGAGAATGAAGGCAATTATGGAGGATATTTGAGAAGAAGGTTGGTGAGGAAGGTTAAGAGAGTTGATTCTTTTGATGTTGAAGCCATGGAGATTGCTGGTGCTCATGGTCATGGGCATCATTCTAAGGTATATAAGCTTGGGTTTTAGTTTTGTTTCTCTTTTTTCTTATTATCTATTCGGAATTTCACTTTGATTGGGGATGATCATTTTATTCAGTGTGTGTAATGATTGGGGTTTTTTTTACCTTTATCTCTCTTGCATTATGCTTCTATCTATCTGTTTCATGTCTTTTTGAAGTCCAACGTTCGATAAAGTTACTGTTTTGTATCTTTGTTTATACATGTGTATCTTGAAGGCACACGCATATTAAGCATTAAAGAAAAGCAACCGAGCAACAGTGCAAAGCCAGTAAGGTGTTGAGATTTCAAAGCTCTCTTTCTGGATCATTGCAGTGTTCTGTTTGTACCATGATAGCAATGATAGTAGCGGTACTTGAGTTTTAAAATTAAAAAGAAATTCCCATTAATTTAGGTAATTCAAATAAAAAGAAAAAAATGTTTTGGAGTATGATGCTTTCTGTCTATGAGGAGTGAAGCTTGAGTGAGATCCTTTTCCATTGAAAGTCCCCATTCTCTGGGAATACGATTTCCATATTGTATTGTAGAGAACATTTTATTTTGATCGATATATTACTTGCACATTAGGGACTCGGGCTTTATTAGAAAGGGCAACTGGAAAACTGGTGATGTGTGCAATAATCTTAAGCTGGTTAAGTTATTATATTATCTGCTCTTATGACTATTGTTGTACTTAATATTATTTCCATGACAAATCAGGACTCTTCTATTTGGACGACACTTGCTTTAGCATTTCAAACGCTTGGTGTGGTATATGGCGACATGGGCACAAGTCCATTGTATGTGTTTTCTGATGTGTTCAGCAAGGTGCCAATTGAATCAGAAGTTGATGTCTTGGGGGCTTTATCTTTAGTCATGTACACAATTGCTCTTATACCTCTAGCAAAGTATGTATTTGTAGTGCTGAAAGCAAATGATAATGGGGAAGGTGAATGGAATTAATTTCTCATTTTTCTCCCCTCTTGTTTTTCTATCTGCACGTGCAGTCTAATTGTTTTGACAGATCGCAGATTCATATTGCAGGAGGAACGTTTGCACTATACTCATTAATCTGCAGATATGCAAATGTTAATATGTTGCCAAATCGTCAACCAGCTGATGAACAAATCTCCAGCTTCAAGCTCAAGTTGCCAACTCCAGAGCTTGAGAGGGCTTTGAACATTAAAGAAACCCTTGAAAGCAGATCATCACTAAAGACCCTTCTTTTGTTGTTAGTTCTTATGGGGACTTCTATGATTATCGGAGATGGTATTTTAACTCCTGCAATATCAGGTATGACTGATATAGACCTTCTTACCCAAAAAGCTTTCTTGTAAGATGAGATATTTCATAATATATGACTTTGTGCCGTGGGCCAAACATAATGTATCAAAATCAGTGAATTTTTTTTTCTTTTTTTAATTTTATTTTGGTCGATATGAGTGACAAAGTGATTAGCTTGTAAGAATCTGGAAGACACTGAATCATGTCAATTTTAATCCATATAAATGAGCAGTTGTGAGGTTGACTAATGCCTTTATCAGGATCTTGATGTCTACATTTCATGCAAATAACTGTCAAAAGTGGGCATATGGCATTTAGAAACCGATGCACAGTTTCTCCTCTCATTATTTAATCGTCTTTGTGCAATATCTTTTGCTATAAAATTCGAGTCTTACAAAGACTCAGGTTTTGGACTCACTAATAATTAGAGAAATCACTACAGTGGTGAAGTTGCCATTTGAATAATAATTCAGAATCATCTGTACATACATTCAACCAAGTGTTTGCTCAACTGACATAAAGCATTTAAGGCATGTCATCATCCATGGATAAGAAAGACTGCATGAGTAGGAGAATGATGGAATTATAGAAGCTTTGAGAAGGTTCAAATGTTCTAGGAAAATATTCCTCTTTAAATGATGTATTGTGTAAAAAATAGGCTAAGTGCGTAAGACAGTTTTATCCAAAATTAAGTTCCTGAGAAAGTACCTCCCTTATATAAATTTAGTGGTCATAATCGAATAGAATATGCTATTCAATCTCAGAGAGAGTAGCTGGTATAAAGGAAATAACAAAGGGGAAAATTTTCATCTACACCTTCATGAAAAAGTCCTGATAACCTAATGGCTTTAAATTTTTTAGCTGGAATTTCCTGTTTAATGTGGTGGCCTTGCCCATTGGCTGATACTTGTCCAGAAGTTTAGCATCTTTACTTGCCAAAAGTTAGTAAAAACTTGTGGAGCTTTGGGAGAAGGCAGCAATCACTAGTTATGTAAACCTACCATCAAAATTATTATGCATATAATTGGGCATGTGGAAATGAAGAAAAGCAATATTTAAGCACAGGCTCTTGCCCTGCCGACTTTGTTACATTGATATCAATTGCTTCATTTTTTTTCTTTCTGTTGATTGTAAATGCTTTTTAGGATTACAACTATTTGTAATGAGAACTCACTTATAAATTCTTGCATTGAGGAGATATTCCTATTTCCAAGTTAGTTGAAATGTCATCCAAAAAACTCTTGGATTCATTTACCTGTCTGATATGTATGTATCACTGATGCAGTGATGTCTGCTGTGAGTGGACTTCAAGACGAACTAGAAGGATTTGGTGAAAGTCGGTCTCTTTTTCTCTGCTGCTCCTTTGTTATTATTATATGTTATTGCAAGAAAAGAGTATAGGAGACAGATGGCAGATTACAATGCCAATAGAAGAGTAGGATAGCTAATTTTATTCTTTTTATGCTAGTTCTACCAGTGATTCTTCATGCACATTACAATACCATATTCTGGTATCTAGAATCTTCATATAGTTTGAGACCAAATACCAATTTCTTCTTTTAATATTATGGTGATCATGGGATGTATAATAACAAAAATACATGGCACTGCTTAGTGTTTGACTGATTAAAGATTGAGAATTACCTCTTTTCTAGGCTCTGACAAGACCATTATTATTAGAATCATTATCTCAAGGAATCATGCTTGTTGAAGAAAACCTTGATATTGCATTTGATTAGGTACACACGTTTGCATGAACCTCTTCAGTTAGATAACTACACCAGCAATCACCTATTGAAGGATGTCCATTGCCCACATTTTGCTATTAGATTGTTAATGCAATGCTGCCACATGTTTGTTTCATAAGGCTATGCACTTGCACTTGTATATTTTCAAATGATAGGAATTATGAAAATAACAAGTCAACCTATTTCATTTCTTATGACTTGCAGTTTTAACATTCATCATCCTGCTGAACATAGGTTGCTATTGTTGAAATTTCACTTTTAATTAATCTGCATTTTTTTTTGTTCTATGTCCTATGAGTTTATTTTTACTTTCTTATTTTTGTAAAGATGCCATAAGTATCCAAGATGACATTCTCCAAAGATCTTTCTGCAGATGCTGTTGTTGCTGTTTCAATAATTCTCCTTTTGGCTCTATTCAGCATACAACAATTTGGAACTGGGAAAGTGGGTTTCTTGTTTGCACCCATTCTGGCTCTGTGGTTCATTTCCCTCGGATCCATTGGAATATACAATCTTGTTACATATGACATAACGGTTCTAAGGGCAATAAATCCTGCTTACATCTATTACTTCTTCAAAAAGAACAGTGGAAGTGCATGGTCAGCACTTGGTGGTTGTGTTCTGTGCATCACAGGTATGCCTCTTGTCCACGGAAAGAACAGTAGATGATGGAATGGCCAAAGTTTTGTCCTAATTATATCTCTAACGATTAGCATGAATAAGAAGAATACATTAAAAGAGAATTTTTTTTTTTTTTTCCCTCTTTTTCTCCTTGGTGGAAAAAGAGCATAACTTTGCTTTATTAGTTCTTTGAAAATTTATGCACAAAAGCATATTGAATAAGACTTCAAATGTGATGGTTATGGATTCACTTTCTCCTTGTATTCAACTCTAAGATGCTTGCAGCCACCACTGATGAAGGCTTTTTCTAGAAAACTAGCTTTAAAGTGTGTCCTTTTCATATAGGAACTTTTTTCTTTAAGTTCAAATAGAGTAGGGAAGATTTTAGTAGTATAAAGAGGAGAAAAACATTATATCTTGTGGTACAAGAAGAGGATATGAGAATGCTGCTGTTGTAAATCCATCTTATATTGCTGATGTGGTACATGTCAAGTCAGCATCCATTGTGTCCCTTAATTGTCTATATCAACAATTATGATAGACATCCTCTATTTACACCACATTTAAGAACATTCATCCTGTTTTTTGCACTATTAAAATCTTTTGTCTTCTATTTGAACTTTGATACAAAAGTTTGTCCTCACTTGCATAATTTTCCTTTTTGTATATTTTAAGGCTTCAAATACTTGCTAATAATTTGAATGGCAACATATTTGCACTACTGATAAGATCTCCAACAGTTATCTGAATACACTGCCTACAACCATAACTTGCTGTAATGGCTTATTATAGGAGCGGAGGCAATGTTTGCTGATCTTGGCCATTTCTCTGTACCAGCCATACAGGTCTGTTTTTATACCAGCACAATGCAGTTTTTTAATACAAAGCGCTATTGTCTTAATGCTGAAACCATGTGTAATTAGTATTACATGCTGCAATAGATTGCCTTCAGTTTCGTGGTGTTTCCCTGCCTCCTTTTGGCATATCTGGGCCAAGCTGCATTTTTAATGAAATTCCCCAAGACTGCTGAAGGAATTTTCTACAATTCTGTGCCAGGTGAGACTTCTGAAATGAGAATTATGGCTTCTGCTTTAGTAAGAGCTGTTTCTTCTTCAATTTTGTTGTCACATTTCACGTATCTAGTCCAGCCGAAGTTTGACCCTTCAATACTTTACTGTGTAAATGCAGGTGCTTTTTTCTGGCCAGTCTTTGTTATAGCCACGCTCGCTGCCATGATTGCCAGCCAGGCAATGATATCTGCTACATTTTCTTGTGTGAAACAGTCCATGGCTCTCGGATGCTTTCCAAGGCTGAAGATAGTCCACACTTCAAAGAAGCGAATGGGTCAAATATACGTTCCAGTAATCAATTGGTTCTTGATGGTTATGTGCATTGTCGTAGTCTCCATATTCAGAAGCACCACAGATATTGCTAATGCTTATGGTTAGGCATCATCCTTGTTTACTTGGCTTCTTTTTAACCTTGTTAGATTGGTCCTTGTATGCACAGGGAGAGATTTTCAGAAATATGCAATGAACATCTCCTATTCATACCGCAGGATTTTTCATGATGGTGCTAGATTACTAGGTGCTACTTTGTGTTTCACCACCAGGTGCTGCTTTGTCTTTCTTGTGGGTCTGGAGAAAAGGGCATCTCTTTACTGCTACCTAAGCCTGCTCCCTGCATTGAACCAAGGCACACCGCGGTTACCATAGAGCCTCTACCTTTATATTTTGGGCCAATCGCATAGTTAATCCTGGAATTTTATAGGAATTAAATTCTGGTTTCTCATTTTTAAGCAAGATTGACTTTTCCCTTGCTTTTTGAAGTGTAATTCTTTACTCCTTGACCTCAGATCTTCAAGGCTGAAAATACATGAGACATTATTCATGTTGGCCTTCAAGCCTGAGTTATGTACCTCACCAATACAGATATACTGATTATTAGTTAATTGTTCATAAAGTGGTTCAGCTTGGTTGCTAATATGATCTACTTCTTGTAGGGATAGCTGAAGTTGGTGTCATGATGGTAAGCACAAGCTTGGTGACACTTGTAATGCTTCTAATCTGGCAGACCAACATATTTCTGGCTCTTTGTTTCCCTCTTGTCTTTGGATTGGTAGAGTTTGTATACTTGTGTGCGGTTCTCTCAAAAATCAAGGAGGGGGGTTGGCTTCCTCTTGTTTTTGCGTCATGCTTCCTTTCTGTGATGTACACATGGAACTATGGAAGTGTTTTGAAGTACCAGAGTGAGATTAGGGAGAAAATATCCATGGATCTAATGCTAGATCTGGGTTCAACACTAGGAACTGTGAGGGTACCTGGTATTGGCTTACTCTACAATGAACTTGTCCAAGGCATTCCCTCGGTCTTTGGGCAATTCCTGTTGACTCTCCCAGCCATCCACTCAACTATTGTCTTTGTCAGCATCAAGTATGTTCCCATACCTGTTGTCCCTCAAGAGGAAAGGTTTCTCTTTCGAAGAGTTTGCCCAAAAGACTATCATATGTTCCGCTGTGTTGCACGTTATGGTTACAAGGATGTGAGGAAGGAAGATCAACATCTGTTTGAGCAGCTTTTGGTTGAAAGCCTGGAGAAATTCTTGAGAAGAGAATCAGAAGATCTTGCCCTAGAGAGCAATTTACAGGAATTGGAGTTTGATAATGTTTCTGTGCTTTCGCGGGACTCTGGACCTCCAACTGGTGATGGCGTTGAGGAGCTCAGGTTTCCCCTCATGCAAGGACAGAGATTCCTTGATGTTGGGACTTCTAATGCCTCAGATGAGAGTTCTGTGTTGCCTTCTAGTGTCATGACCGGGGAGGAAGACCCAGGTCTGGACTATGAACTCTCAGCACTTCAAGAAGCAATGGAATCTGGGTTTACTTATTTGTTTGCACATGGGGCTGTGAGGGCGAGGAAAGACTCCTGGTTTATGAAGAAACTAGTGATAAACTACTTCTATGCATTCCTGAGAAAAAATTGCAGGGCGTTTACTGCAAATATGAGCGTGCCTCACATGAACATCCTTCAAGTTGGAAAGACATATATGGTCTGACTCTGTCAACTGCTGGTGTATCAAGTCTTCCCTTAGTTGACATCAACCTATGCTTTTTTTGGGTAAATGTCAACCTATCCTGGTCTCAGAAATGGTGATAGATGAAAATATCCTTATCATGATATTTGCTATTTTTTAAATTGATACATCCATCTGGTGGCATGTTTGATCGTGCAATCTCAACACATTAAATCTCTTTGAGGAAAACGAGTGACCAAGTGTTGTTTCTCCAGGCTCTGTATGAGTTTCTCAATGTTGAGATTCAAGCTGCCGTTTGGTTGTAATTGCTTGTATTGCTATTAAATGGGAGTCATTTTTTTGTTGAACGGCAGAAGTACCTTTTTACTCGTAGATGAGTGCTAACTTCTGCTTACTACTGTCCCCTTTTAACAATTTCTATTGGCTAGGTATTCATTTAGTTAAGTGGAGTTCGATGAGAACAGAGCTCATACTTTTATTGGTAGTGTTGTTTCTGGTCCATATATTGTGTGAATTGGCAATAATAACTAGTCAAGAAGCACTAATTTCGTCAGCACAGGCACCAAAGAAGCACCATCCTAAGCCAATCATAGAAAAAATTTCCACTATTCTAGATTGCTAATGAGGTCTTAATGTCTTCCCCTTCGGCAGGACTGCATAAATAGGTCCGACATGGGAGAATTATACAATACAGTTTGCTTTCTCTTTTTATGTTTTTAGTAATTATGTATTTAAAGTTTTAATTTATATTTATTTGAAAATTTGGTTGGTATGATTTACATCTCAATTAATTTTAATTTATACTGTTAATTCAATCGGCACAATCATAGATGGCTATTAATAAATCATGTAAGTTATATTTTTAAAGTGTTTTGTAATTCATTATTTTGTAGGGGATGATTCGCGACCAGTTATGAGGGCTCTTAGGCTGTCGGTAGTCATCCCATTGGTTGATTATGTCAAATTGATTAACATTATGAATTAGAATTAATTAGAGTATAAACTGTGATAATTAAATTTTTAATTGGGTGTATAATTAGATAAGTTGAGATTTCAGATATATAATTATAAAAATGATAAAGTTAAGGTATAAATTATGATATTGATCCTACATTCTTATATCTTGTCAAATGTCAAATAGAGTAGATATTGGCATTAGCTCCTAACTACATTTTCAAATACCAAAACAGGTGAAGCTACAAGTGATGGGCTGAAATTTTCCTAGCATCTTGCTCGATGGCATAGCTCCATCGCTCCATCGCTCCAGGAGTTAGACAAGTGAGGGGAGGACTTGCAGTGGATGTTAAGAGATCTCAAGGAACTCACATTGCTATTCATCGCTCTTGGATCATTGCTAGGAAACTGTAAAAACTGATTCGACTACTTAGTCAATAGATTTCAATCTTCTTTTGAAATACCAAACGTCTTCCATTAAGAAAAAAACTAACCAAAATGGAATGGTTCATTCGAAGGATAAGTCATTTTAGGTACAGTAAAGATTTATATCGTCAACATCAACATAAAATTTAGTTGGCAAGCCTGGCAAAACCCTTATATAGCTTCTTTGGTTACGGGAAAAGCAGAAATTTGATGGTTAGAAGTAAAATGCCACTTGAATCTGTGGTTCTGAAGCTTCTAATCACTTTAGTGTGAACTATAAGTTTTGCTAATTCATTGTTTTTAAATATTTGAACAGAAGAAATTGTTCATTCAATCTAATTTTTATCCATAGGTGGCCTTGCATCTATCCTAGCTTTAGGAGTTCGTTGCATGCTTTAATCGGCACAGTCAATGGGAATCCAATTTGTTACTTCTGTTGAGAGCTTGAGGAAGAAAATTAGCTAGTGAGAGAATCAACAAATGCTTACGAACCCTTTCAACAGTTTGGCACCTGATTTTTCCTTTAAATTAACCATAGATAATTTTAAGAAATTGAAAAATATTAAGTCATATTCTTCATCGTATTGCACCCTGCTATGGAAAAAGTTGATCAAGAAGCCAACCAAAGCAAGGCTCGAAGAGAGACATCAACTAGGTGATTAACCTACGGGCGATTGACTGGCCTCACTCGACTAGTTTAAGGAACCAGACGCTTCGAATAAGTTTCCATGGCTTGTAGAGTCGTTAATTTGTCCCTACTCTTATGTCTTATTTCTATATTGTTATTTAGCATCATTAGGCTCTTTTTAAGTCATTTTTGTTAATGTTACTTTCTTTTTATTAGTTTCCATCTTTATGTAATCCCTAATTATTAAGATATATTTCCTTCTAATTGTTCCCTTTCACAAATAGCTAAAAAGGTCTAATGACTTAAAATCATTCATTACATCTTATAAGTCTTATAAGTTGTAACTAAATGCACAGAGTCATTAGACCCTTTTCGTTGTTGTTCACCATAGAGGAGAATTTTTTCCCAATTCCAAAATGATGAGAGTGTTAGATTTCTTTATTTGGTTGAGTTCTATTAAAACAGCTCCTTATAGTCTAGTTAGTATAAATACTATTCTCTCTTGAGGATGGAACAGGTTTGTATTCCTCCATCCTCTCCTAAATTTCTTACGTAATATATAGTTAGTCAAGTTAAAAAAAGTTGAGTTCTTTTTGATATAATTTAGAATTTAGTGAACCGGTTATTAAATTTTGTTCGTCATGTTGATGTCTATTTAACACGTAACAATTTCAAAAATCACGAGTAGCATCCATCTAAGATTCGATTACAAATCGGCTCAGTTTCAACATTTATGTATAATATCGAATATTGGTTTTGTTTCTATCCCTTTTATTTCCATTTTTCATGTATTTTTAAAAACTTATGTTCAAGAACTTTTATCATTTTGTATCAAACTCATGGGTTCCACTTTTCTAGAAACACATTTTTCCATTAAATAAATTTTGTTGTAAGTATCCACCCCCTAATTAATTGGAGATTTAGTGATAAGGTAGAGATTTATGTAAAAAAATTGATGTTGGTCGAGGAATCTAGAAGTTTGTGGTTTGATTGGTGGTGTTTGTGTTACTGGATTGTTGGTTTGTGATTTAGTTATTGAATTTGAATTGTGTTAGAGTGGTTTAGAATATGAAAAACAGTTTTTACGCAATTATCAAGTTTTAGGGGCGTGGTTGTTATGTACTTAGTCATGGTAGCTCTTCAAATTTGATTTCGCATTATTCTATGGAAAAAATTGGGTTTAGATGGTGTTGAACATCCATATTCTTATAAGTTGCTTTGTTGCAATGAGGCAATTCAAGTAATGATTGTGTAGTTAACTCTCTCTTTTACTAAGACTTACAGATATATAATTATGTATGATGTAGTCTTTACCGATGATTGCCATCTACATTTGGGAAAACCATGGCAAGTGTGTTGCAATTATTGCATAAAGAATTTTTATTGACTTACCATAGGAAGAAAAATTTTCTTTGTACCTATCCCCATTAAGGAGTCTTAGTAGGAAGTAGAAAGAACTAAATTGTGCATAGAGTTAGATAGACAAAAGGAAGGTTCAGGATGATTTGAATAAGGAATCAATTAAATCTAAATCAAATGTTATGCGTGTGAAGAAACAATTGTTAAGAACCCACACCATCATAAGTGGAGGATGTCATAGTTCATGAACATGTCATCTATTACATTGTAGTATTAGTGGAATAATCATTGATAGATTTACCATTACATAATGCAAGTAATCGACTTATTATTCCAATCTCAACCTTTGAAGTGTATGAAGCTACAATGAGTTCAATTAACCACTTTATGTAGAATTATTTATATAAGTATAGGTTTTCTGTGATGGTTTTTGATATAGAAGGATAAGACTGTATTTGAGGAAGACTCTTCCTAAAGAAAGAGGATTGATGTGAGCATGGAAAAGGCTAATCAAGAAGTTGACTAGAGTGAGATTAAAAAAGGGAGGTCAATTGGGTCAACTGGCTTAAGCGACTAGGTGTGCATAAGGCTAGTTTTAAGTTAGTTCCATGGCTTGTACGGAAATCAATTTATCCTTACTAATTTGTGTTATTTCTATATTGTTATTTAGCATAATTATATTCCTTTTAAATCATTTGTTTTAATGTTGTTTGCTTTTATTATTTTCCTTTTTTTTTATGTATCTCTTAGTTATTAGGATATATTTCCTTTCAAGTTGTTTTCTTTAGTAGATAGTTAGGGTTTCTTTTGTAAGCCTATAAGTGGTTATATTATATAATTAGTTATGGGAGTTAATGAATGAATTAGTTATAAGTTATTATTGAACCTTTTTGGTTGATGCGACTAGAGAGATTGATTTCCTTCTAATTCTTGAGGATGTTAGCTTTTATGGTTCAATCAAGTTTTAACTGTACTATTTTTCTTTTTGTTTTTCACTTTTTTTTTTGCCAACTCACTGCTCTAGTTTAAGTCACAATGAACCAATTATATAGATCCTATATTTCATATTGGTATCTATTTAAAAGATAAATTTACACGTTTACCATGAAAATTAATAAATATTATAAAAGTACCAATTATATTGAATTGATTACATAAAATTTTACATTTATTAAATATGACATAAATTGAATTGTATTAATATTGTATCTAATAAATATGACATAAGTCTTGTATAAAATTAAAGAGCAAGAGCACTTCTCTCAAGTTTTGCACCTATTGATGGAGTTGAAGAGGAGGCATTAGGTGAGGGTGAAGGCACAAGCAAACTTGAATATTGTGACTCCAGTAAAGGGAACTCGATTGAGTTTGATATATGATTAAAAATGGAAGAAAATGGTGGCAAAAGGAGGTGGAATATGTGAGCAGCGGCTGATAAGGAAAGACCACCTTCAGGGTTTGCTTTTGTGTTTCCCTTTCTTTCTTTTTCTTTCTTTCTTTTTTTTTTTAATTCTTTTTCAGTGTTATTAGATCCATACCGGATGGTTGATTTAAATATGTGAGGCATTAACTTGAATTTAATAATACTGCTTTTCTTTAAAGAGGAAAGAGAAAAGAAGAAAGATAAAAATACAGAATCCTTTTAAATAATAGGAATAATAGATTATCAATGGATATTATAAAATGACCTTAAGAAATGAAGCCGATAGATATTTATTTATTTAAGTAAAATCAATAATTCTCTCATCTCTCTATCATTTCTTGAAAATTAGGCCTTTAGAGATTTATTGTTTTCATTCAACCAAATTCCTATTATCACAATTAACAAATCTTTAAACCGCATCACTTGCAATAAAGGAAAGAACAACTTTGAATTTTATGGAATCTATTTCCTGAAATGGACTATGTTCATTGTTGGTACGAATAATAATATTTACATGGGAACATAAAATTTTACTTCAAATGAATACTTGGGTACACAAAATGAACTAGTCAATAACATTTGCTCTCTCTTGATCGAAATATATAATAGAAAGCAATCTAGATCAATTTACCAAGGACAAAAATTTAACATGATATTGAAATAAGAAATTACAGAGTTTGAATCCTTATATGATGGATTTCAAGCAAAAGCCTCCCTATATAAGTGAGAAAAGTATTAATAATAAATATAGTAATGCAAATCAGATGAATAAACTTAAGTTTTTAAACTGAATATGCTATCAAAGAAGAGGTCTTGAATTTGGTTTCCTACATTATCATCTAACTCTTCGTTTATTATTCAAACTCATATCATTTATAGCATAAATCTTTAGATAAATTGGTTATTTTCTCTTCTAAATAAAGATATTGCTTATACATATACTCAAATAATTTGTGCTTATTCTTACCATTTTTTTTTTATTTTTAAATTATGCTTTATCGAGACTTTTTAAGTTCCTGTCCGTGATAAACCCATCGTGGGCTCATCAATCGTGTACAAAAACGAATATGGTGATGAAAATGTTATTTTGTCATATAAATGAAAGTGTTCGGCGCCTGGATTTCGATGTTGGCCCATTAAGATGCACCTTTTGCCATCGGCAATATTTTTGTCCACATGATTTTAATATTCCAAGTTAATTGTGCTTAAGGATCTACCGAGGGATCCCACATGTAAAAGTTCTATTTACGGGATGCATATCCTCTAAATTAGTGTATCCTAAAATTATTCTAATGTTATCCCCTTTAAAATATAGTTATGTGCAATTAATTGTTAATATTCCATAAAAATGACATTATGATAATATCAAAAAACATTTTAAAATTCTTGACAATGTAAACCATTAATTTGCAACATTTCCTAAAGTAACTTTAGAGGATCTATTTCCTCATTTATATTCTTAGAGTTTTTAGGTTTATATGCTACAGTTGTCCTTCCAAAACACAGTAACGTACAACTAGAGGTTGAAATAATATGAAAAAGGATCACATCACGATGGTGTTATAATGGTGTTATAATATATTTAGAAATTTTAAATAATTTCAATTATTAATCTATAACTTTACCTAAAGGCTAAATTAATTTTAGAAAATCCATTCTCATTGAGATTAAGTGGGGAATATGGTTCATTGATTTTAAACTACATGATCTACCACCTTCAACAACACATTTGATCATTTTATAAGGTTGGAGCAAAATATTAATTAACTTTTCTTTGATAAGTCTATTTCTGATTTTAGCTGCCATAATACTTATTTCCTGCAATTTCCATTGCCGAGAAATGAGAAATTACAATTCTTATACATGATTAAAAAAATAACTATATTTATTTTTTTCCCAAATATATATATATCAATGAGATCCTAATCCAATAGTCAAACCACAGACAGGAGTAAGGATATATTGGTATTTTTAAATATATCCTCAACCTATTAATAATGTCATTTTAAGTGCAATTTAACTAAGTAATATCTATTATTAATTATTTTATTTGAGGAATCTCAATTCTGTTACTACCTTATCCTATTTTCCAAATCAAACCTATCATAGCAAGTATTATTAACTTTTAAAACAAAATTACAGGAATTAAGGGAGATTCAAAAGTAACGGAAGCTAAAGAGAATTTACGGATAACTTTTTCACAACTTTCCTCAAAGTTCCTAATACCCTTTGTATTGGCATAACTCGCATATTAACAACCTCAAAATAAGTTTTACAAAAGAATTAACGTATTTTTTCGCACTTTAACATAGTACCGTATACTTTTTGGTAATGCATAGATTCCTATTAAGTTTTTTATAATTTTCATGCCCAATGTACTTTTGAGTGGTGTTACTAGAAAATCAACTCATTTTGTAAGACCTAATATTAAGTTGCTAGTATGCAACTTATGCCATCTTCATAATATCTATGTGTATAACAACTTTTAACACAAAATGTCATTAATTGAGAAAACTTATATTATTTTTAGCATATTTACAAATATCAAGTGGATTAATAAAAAATTTGAAGCCCCTTTTCTACCATTACAAACATATTGGTTATTTGTAGGAAGGCAGTAATGAATTTGCTTTATTTTAATAGGAGAGTAATGTTCATGTCACTTTGTTATAGAGATCCTAGTAATGAAATTTAAAGGTGAACAAAACCATAATGAATTATGAGTTAAGCAATGTCACTGAAGTCTAAGTAAATTTATGTATTATAAGGGATCTATATTTGTTAAACTAAAGTTATTAAAAGTAGCAAGGTTACCGGAAAAATAAGAAGTGGATTATTTCCGCAATGTTACACCTTTCGAGGGAAATTAAAAAAAATAAAATTGCATGATAAGAAAAATAAGAAGGGTTATGAAAATTTAGGAAATTCACAAAAATAAAATACTAAGCATGATTACGGATAGGGAATTTCCTATGTGGCAATTGTGAAATAGTTTTCTTAAAATCATAGGAACATGTACCAAATTCAAAGACAAATTTGAGATATAATAGCTAATTATAACCTTCAATAGGAATTATGAACAAAAAGAAAATTCATGAATACGGGGGCAGAAAGTTACAAACTTAAGAAAATGTTGCCAAATCTGAACTTGAATCACAAATTACTTTTCAGAAGGATCTTTATGGAAACTAAGGAGCATTACCAATATAAGGCAGCGTTACAATAAATCTAAACCAATTTATAATTTTTTTTTTCAAAAAAGGAAAATTGTCAATATTTATAAGGAGAATTAAAAAAAAAAAAAAATGAAGAAGAGTTATAATGTCCCCCAAAAGCAGTGTGACTAATTTCAAAACAAATTTACTATTTTCTAGAGGACAGTTACGTATTCTATGAAAGAGTCATGGTTATAAAAAATGCGTAATTTAATTTTAAGCATATGAATGAATTCTTTTCCCCAAAAGCTATATGTTATATTAAATAAACAAGGTTACAACTTTTTTAGGCGGTTCATAGGAAAGTTAGAAGTTTAACTTATGAAATTTTCTCAACATGAAGTTATCGAAGAAGATGTCGTAGAAAATTTAACAACTTTATGAAATTTAAATATACGTTTACTTCAGGACATGTTACGATTAGTTGGAGCAAAGTTATAAAAGTCACAGAAAAACAAAGTATCACATCAACGTTATACTTGGATGAAGGTCAAACATTAGAAAAAAAAAAAAAAAATCCGACTCTGTTAACCAATAGTAAAGATGTTGCGGAATTTAGTTAGATTCACTAATTTGTAAAATTTATGGATTTTGGCACTAATTGAAGGGCTACAAACTTTTAAGAAACGTTAAATATTGTTTTAGTAAAGTTATTAATCTAGAGAAGATTAAGAAATTTATCATAATGCATTGAAAAACCCTAATTCCTTTTATTTAATTAGGCTAACAGATGTCTTATGAATTTGAAGGGTATTAACCTTTACAAAAGTTACGGCCATTAAGTGGCATGAACACTAGTCTTTTAATGACATAAATCAAGTTCAATTCTCTCATCTTTCAATAGTTGTCATATGAATCAAGTTTAATTCTCTCCTTCTCCAATTGGCTAAAGATTTGGATAAATATACGGACTATTACATTAATGGGTTGAAAAGATTTCAGTAAGTGTATAGATTATTATCTATCGAGTGGCTTGCATGTGAAATGTGAGTAGTACAATGTAGGGCATACGGGTCTTGAATTCTTCCACAATTATAGTTTTATCTATAATCTACCTACTATGATTTTACTAAGATATACATTAAATTGAATTGGAGGCAAGTTTGATAGAATACTTATAATGTGTGGAATAAGTGTTTTGCCATTGATGCTAGGAGATCTCTAATAGTGAAGAGGAGAGTTGGATGAAATGAATGTAAAGTGTATATTAAGTACTCTCTACAAAATTTAATATATATATAACTTACTGTAACTAACTATTAACTACCTTGAGCTAACTCTCACATGTAAATGTGTAAAGTAATATTCACGTGTGTGTGAAATAAATAAGATACAACAAGTCTTGATATTCCTCTCTTCACCCCCTTAAGTTGGTGACTTACAAAGGCCAAACTTAGAAAAGAAAAACAATAATTGTGAGTTAGAAACTTATTTTGTAAGAGCTAAAGTTTAGAAGGAACATAAAATTAATTTAGCTACTTTGTTCTCAACGTACAATGAGACCGGAGAAGGAACATACAATTGATTGAGTTGCTTTGTTGTTAATATATAATGAGAATGGAGAAGGAATATCCACTAGCAAGTCTTTACTAGAATGTGCCATGCTGTGATATTTGACCTCGACCAAAGAAGTAGAAACTGTATGCTGCTTTTTGGTTTTCTAAGAAATCAAGGATTTATCGAGAAATATACAATAACCCCTAACTAATTTTCTAGCCATATGACATGTGCCCCAATCAGAATCAGAATAATCGACTAAAGTAAAAGAATTATTAGATGGATAAAATAAACCAAGGGAACTAGTACCCTTCAAATAGCATAATAAATAATAAGCAGCATGCAAGTGATTTGCATAAGGTTTAGATAAAAATTGACTGAGCTTGAAAACAAGAAAGGACATGTTAGGACGTGTTAAGGTAAGATATAAGAATCGCTTAAAAGGTCACTTATAAACAACTGGATCATCTAAAGGAGTTCCACAATCTGTTTCTAAGCTAAAACCAGTGGGTAGAGGAACACATGAAGGCTTAGGCGCAATTAGACCAGTATCATAGTGTAAGTTAGTAACAAATTTGCACTGATGAATAATCAAACCTGAAGTTATATTGCAAATTCTATTCCTAGAGAAAAATGGGCAAGACCAAGGTCTTCAATTGTAAAGGTTAAATACATCTGTTGTTTCAACTCATCTATAACATCATAGTTATTCTGTATTATGAACATGTCATCCACATAAAGTAACATAAGGACAAAACCAACATTATCAGACCATGTAAAGAGGGAGTAATCACTTTTAGATTGAGAAAAACGATGTTGCAACAAAAAATTAGATATTTTAATGTTCTATTGTCGAGAGGCCTGCTTAAGACTATAAAGAGACCAAAGCAAACGACAAACTTGCTTAGGCTTCACCTTAAAATATCCTTAAGGCAATAACATATATATATCTCTTTATTAAGAAACCCATGTAAGAAAGCATTATTAATGTCCACTTGGAATATTGTCCATTTATGAATGATAGCAACAGCCAACAACACACATACAATACCTAACTTAGCTACTGGAGAAAAAGTTTCATTGTAATCCTCTCCTTCAACTTGTGTATATTGTTTCATCAGTAAATGGGCTTTGTATCTTTCTATACTACCATTTGCTTTATATTTGATTTTAAAGACCCATTTAGACCTTATTGCTTTCTTACCATGAGGCAAAGTGGTATGTTCCCAAGTATTGTAATATTTAAGGGATTCAATTTCTTATTCATAGCCTCAATCCACAACTCATCTTAAGAGGCTTGAGGATAAGAAGTTAGCTCCTTGGTAGTTAATACGTTTACTAAAATTATCACATAATTCGATAGGTAGTGTTTAAATTTAGATTAAGCAAAGAGAGGTATTAGACTCAAGAACAGGAAGGAGGAAAAGAAATGGTGTTGGTTAAAGGTGAAAGGATAAGTTAAATGCTATGAACATATTCATTCAATTAAGCTTGAGTTTTGCGAACTCTAGTAGAATGTTACATATGAGAAGAAGAAGCTGCTGTATCATGACCATAAGCAATAGTAACAGGTGCAATAGATAGAGGATTTGGTATAGAAGCAAAACTAAAGGGACATTCTGTATAATTAAGTGTAATATGTGGATTAGATAGAGATGAAATAGTAGGGACAACAGGATTAGAAACACATGCATCAAGGAAAGGAAAATACCTTTCATAAAACACCACATCTTTGCTGAAAATAATCTTCTTAGCTCCCAAATCATACAACCTATATCCCTTATCATATCCATAACCTAAAAACAAATACTTGACCCAGCTAGCATCAAACTTATTCTTGAAAGGATTGAGATTAGCAGCAAAACATAGACAACCCATCATATGTAAATGCTTATATTGAGGTTTTCTATTGAACAAGACTTCATAAGGAGTCTTCCATCCCAAAGATGAAACTAGCATTTGATTAATAAGATAAGAAGTAGTCAACCAACATTCGCTCTAAAAGACTTTAGGCAAGTTGGCATTGAGTTTTAAGGATTTAGAGGTTTCGATTAGATGTTTATGTTTGCGTTTGACACACCCATTTTGTTGCGAAATCTTCTCTAATGAACTATTCCCAATTTATTAAACAAAGAAACTCATTCCTTGGAAATAAATTCTCCTTCGTTATCAGTTTGAATGTACTTAGGTATAATGTGGAAATGATTTTGAATATTGTAGAAAAAGTCTTGGAAAATAGAATTGGTTTATGTATTTGATCTTAAGAGATAAGACTAAGTGCTTCTTAAATAATCATCCACAAGTGTTAAGAAATATTGAGCACCATTCAATGATTCCTCATGATATGGCCCCTATAAATCCACATAAAGCAATTGAAAGGCAAAACTTGATACATTTAAACTTTTAGGAAACGGTATCTATGGCACTTGGCCAAATTACAAGTTTCACAAAAGAAATCCTTTACATTCCTTTGTTGGAAACATGATAAATGCTCTAATTTTAACTATGAGGAATGCCCTAAATGAGCATGTAATAGAAACAAATCAACAAAAGTTGTATTTATTACATGACTAGATTGAAAAGTTAAGTAGGTTGTTGCATAGCTATATTTTGCAAACAAGGATTATCTAAACACAAGACATATAATCCTTGAGAAGCTCTCGCAAGTGCAATAAGAGAGTTATATCTCAAGTTTTGAAAAGAACACTCATTTTTATCAATGATGACACAAAGTAGTTTATTTGAAAGTAATTTATGTATGGTTAGCAAATTATGCTGAAAGTCAGGTACAAATAAAACATCATGAAGCACAAGAATAGGATTTATCACTATTGTTCCTATTGTGTGAATAGTTTTGGTCAAACCATCAAGTAAATGTATTTGAATTGGTTAAGAGACTTTGTGTTTGTTGGTTAAGAGAGTATCAAAGGGTGTAATGTGGTTTATATCACCCATATCTACTATCCAAGTAGTTAACTTATCATTATGAGTGTTAAATATCTCTCATGGATTTTGATGATAACAAAAAGAGAGAAGAACACTAATGAATTAACAAGTGTGCAAGTATTCAGAAAGTTTAAAATTGCAAATTAAGGTGTATTTAGAAACTTATTCAGAAGGTTTGAATTGATTGAAAAAGCGACTAGTCTGAAAATTTTCAAAGAGTGTTTTAGAAGTTTTTGTAAGAAAAATTGATACAATACTTCAAAAACTTGTTTAGAGACTTCAGAAAAAAGAAAATTGTTACTCTTTAGAAGGTTATTCAAAAAGTTGGTTTGGAAAATTAACATGGAATTTTAATTTATATCGGAATTGAATTCAACAAAGCCTAACTCCACTAGATTAGGTGTACTAGGGAGATGCATTTAATCCCGTTTTGCTCAAGATGAAATCATGATCTTTGGGGATTATTTTTAAGAAAATTTATTTTTGATAAATCAAGATATGCATAGATATGGAAAAGGATAAGGTTGATTTGAATTTTGTAGAATTTTAAATCTTGAGTATGAGTTTTCTTTGGAAGTTGTTGATAAAACATATTTTTTCCATAAATTCAAATCAGAAGCTTATCTGATAGTTATGGATTGATGAATATCTAATCTAAACAAGATAAGGAGAGTTGTTTTTAAATTTGAAATGATCGAGATTTTCTCAAAATATCTAAGGAATTATCTTAAATAACTAGCGGTTGGATAAATATGGAAGTAAAGATAATCTTTAGATTTTTAGTCATTGAAAGATCTCAATATAAAAGAGAAAGGATTCAAAATGTTATACACAACTCTGAAGAAAAGTTTTCATTATAGAAAAATCGTGATCAGTTTTAATCTTTTGAAAAATCGTAAAAAGTCTTTTAGATACTTTTTCTGAAAGTTTCATCAAAATAAACATTATAACAATTGTTATTTCTCTTTAAAGCAAAATTAATTGAGATTTATACTTTTTTTCTCATTTGTAATTCGTAATTATTATTTGTTGTTTGAGTATTAAGACAAGTATATTTGTACTTTATACATCTATATTAGCCTAAATTGTAAAAAGGCTAGATAGGCATAGTAGAGTATTGTAAAGTTCATGTATGATAAGTGTTTGTAATCTCTTTGTGATTTGATTTAGTAGATCAATTGACACGGTATCGATGAAGTAGATTGGGGTCCTCAGCAGTGGAGTTGAAAAAGAGTAGTAGGTAAAAAGTCGAAGCTTTATATATCCTTAGCCTGATATTCTACTTCCTTATACTATTTTAATTTTTTTTATTATTTATTGCATGTTGAATTATTAAAATATTACTATTCACCAAATTAAGTTATTAAGAGGGGTAATTTTTCTTATATCGAAAAATTTTTAAAATGTTCAAAGATATTAATTCACCCCTTCTCTTGATATTTTATACGGGACTAACAACAAAGATTCAAATGAGTCATGAAAGAGGAAGAATAGGAAGTGAAAGATCCAACAATGCTTGTAAAATGAACTATTTCTATTGCATCATCTTGCTCTTTCTTTATCAATTGATTATTCTTCATGATCTTAAGGACTTCTTGACAAAATCCCTACAACATATGTGGTTTAAAAACACCAGAATTAGAGCAATTAGTAATATCAAAAACTTACTATGTGCTATCAAATGATGTAGATGGAACACCATCAATTTGGTTGTAATGTGTAGCTTTAGCTCCCTTTCGATTCTTCTCTCCTTTATACCATTTGGGATAGCTTATTAACTCAAAACAACTCTTTGTAGTATGTCCAATCCCTTTGCAATGCTTACGACAAAGCAAATTTCTTCTAGTATCATTTCATCCATTAGAACCAACATAGTTCCCTTTCTTCATGTTGAAGACTGACACTTCTTCTAAAGACAAAGATTTAGAGACTTAGCATTATTTTTCCACTTGTTGCATAAGATAAAAGGCTTTATTAATTGATGGAAGTGGATCAATAGCCAATATTTGATTCCTGATAGTTTCATAGAAATCCAATAGTTTAGTAAGAAACTGAATAAGTTTATTTTGATTCTCAAACTCAACCAATTTATTCTTCAAATCACAAATGCATTGATTTAATACACCACAATTACATATTGGATATGACCTTAACTTTTGTAGCTCATCCCAATACTTCTTGAGTCTATTATAGTACGCTGCCATTGATAGATTTCCTTGTTTAACATTCGTTAATTCGTGTTGTGATTGGAAAATAAGAGGATCGTTAGATTGCCTAAATTGTTCTACAATCTCTTTCCATAGATCTGAAGTGGATTGCACATATAAGAAACTTTGTGACAACTCACTTATCATGGAATTAAGGATCTAACACCTCATCAGGTAATTACTATGAAGTCCTTTGATGTGATCATTAATATTTTCTTTAGGTTTCACTACGGTTCCCTCTATGAACCTTAGTTTAAGTTTTGCCCCCAACACCATTCGAATTGAGCAACTCCAAGCAAGAAAATTATTTCCTTTAAACCTAATGTTACCTAGAATCATTCCTGGATTATTTCATCTGGTTGATTATTCATATCGGAAGAAACTATGTAATAGCACTAAAATGAATATAAACAATCAATTAGATATTCACTCAATCAATTCAAGAAGCAAGAAGTACCTACTCGAATACCGTATGGAATAAGTGTTTTGTCATTGATGTGAAGAGATCTTTGATAGCGAAGAGGAGAGTCAGATGAAATGAATGTAAAGCGTATGTTAAGTATTCTATACAAAATTTAGTATATATACAACTTGTTATAATTGACTAACTAAGTACCCTGGGTTAACTGTCACGTATGTGTGTGTGTGTAAAGTAATGTTCACATGTGTGTGAAATAAATAAGATTTAACAAGTCACGGATATTCCTTACATAATGTAGACTAATAGTAGGTTAGCTGGTTGGATGAAATAACTTTTCAGGTTGAACTAAAAAATATTATAAATAATATATAAAGAATAAAAGAAAATAACTCAAATACCCATGTTTTTAGAAAATCACTATCCAAATTTTTGGTCACTGATTTAAGGCACAAGAGAACCATGGCGAATGGGATGTGTGTTCACGATTCACATGCGAGCCTAGACTAGCTAGAGGTGCTTTCAAAGCTTTCTCGAAGCCTAAGTTCGGTTCGTGTGAGAACACACTTGGTAATGAGCTAGATTCAGGCATGAGGTCATGAACCCATCTCAACCCTGGTTGCATGCTAGGTTCGGGTGGTCCAATTCCTATTGTGGTAAAATGGTCTGCCATGATGATCCGAGCTACCTCGGTTTGATAGTGGGCTGGCCATTTGGTGTTGCATTTAAGGCTAGGTAAGCGATTACATTATGGCTGGGACAAGAGCCGCAAGAGCAGTGGTAGACTAGGAATGGCTATTCCCGACATCTTAGTAATAGTAAGGAATGAATTCCTTTTCAAGTGGGAACTTTTGCCCCACTAAATAGCTATTCGATAGAACAAATACGAAAACATATTTTTAACAAGGAATTAGGGAGATTCAAGAATCAAAGGTAACGGAAAAGTCCATTCAAAATTAGCTTATATGACTACATGGCATACCAAACATATTTATATGACCACTTGGCATACCAAACATATTTATATGACTACTTGGCATACCAACTGACTCCAGTAAACAATATATATATATATATATATATATGTTATTCTTCTCATTTTATAAGGACAAACACCCGAATCGCTCAGGAGAAGTCACACATTTTGAAAAATAAAAACATTTATGTGGAAAAATATCCGCTATGTCACCATCCAATTTGAGTTGTTTCGTGGCTAATCTCTCTTGTAGTTTTGACTGTTGACAAGGGGTTGTTGAAACTAATTCCAGTTGTATGGCCTAAGATATTAAAAAAAAAAATAAAATTAGAATAACATTAAAATCCAAAAGGGTGACTAAGGACTATATCAATATTTTTTGAGTGGTTTAAGTGCACTTGTTCTTGAAATTAATTTTGGGCATTTTCAATTTTAGTGGATTTTAGACGGTATTACTGAATTTTATCATTATAATAGTAGTAGTATTAAATTTTGAGAATAATATGGATAATGGATGATAACTATTTACTGAATGATGTTGTGATACGTAAAATTTTTGCATCTAGTGGACGATGTGGTTGATGACTATCACTAATTCCATTTGAATATAATTTTGTCATTGTTATCTGAATCCTCAATGGAACTGTATGAAATTCAGAAAAAAATAAAATAAAAATTCAAAGTACATGTTTAAAACATGCCTATTGTCAAATAATATTTCAAGGTAGTTGGAATTTTAGTTGCTGGGATAAAAAAAAATCATGGTAGTGATATTCTCAGGTCAAATAAAAATGAAGAATATTCAATGGTGAGAACAAAATATGGTTTCGCATTTCATATAAAACTAATTTATGAACACTCCCGACGTGTGTATGTAAAATTAAAATGAAAATTACGAATAGATTAATCGAATAAAATATAAGATTGTTGAAAAAAATGAAAATTTAAGTTCGCATTACTTGACAATCAAAGAACGATGAGGAAAGTTGGATGTGATAATTTTCTTTTAGTGTGGTAAGGAAGAAGGATAATCAGATAAAATCCACAATAATGGAAATTATATATACTTATTACTTCTTACTAACTATTTTTCAAGAGGACGGAGTTAATTTAATAATTTTACATATGACACCGATACTCCACTTTTCCTTGTGATGTCCCAAAAATCAGTAGGAAACAGACGTTCTCCCCCATGACAGTATTCGACAGCCATCTGTAGATTCAATCTCTAGGAATTGTTTAGATGGAGCGGAAGAGCATTTGAGCGGATCTTCATAAGACCATGTTTACGAAGGATTCAAGTCAAAGGCCTCGCAATAAATGGAGGTTATTAATAAAGAATATGATCCTCTGATAGTGATCCATTCTTTTTCTTCTTCTTCTTTTTGTTTTTTTTTTTTTTATCCCTCCTTTCCATCTTTTTTCCGTTTCCAACGTCCCCCAACGCAAACCCCCCCCCCCCCCCCCCCCCCCCCATTTGCAAGAAAAAAAAGCAACTCTTTAGTTGCTGTTTACGTTGCCCTGCAAGTTAAAAGCAATTATTTTTCTTTTTCCTTATAACATATGTACTATATATATATATATATATATATATATGACTCATATAATGTAAAAAATTCTAAGTATTTTCTAAATAACCTTAAGAATAAAATATAAAAGTTTATAAAAGATAGGGATCGTCAAAATATTGATGTTGTGTCCTGTACATCACGGTCGAAAAGTATTGTGAATGGAAGAGATAAAAATAAAATATAACAAAATATTTATTTTTGTACTCGTGTTTCCCACCAAAATAGCCGTGCAACTCAGAATTGAATCGGTTTGGCACATAAAATCCAGAGCCGTTATTGCAATAAACTACGGTCCAAAGCCACTAGTGTCTGTAGTGACCAAGGTTGGGGAAGCGAATATTTGCTAAGCATCTTGTTACCCACAATATATATATATATATATCGACGTCCATAAGGCAGACCCCATATCGTAGTCTAGTGGAGATTACAATACTGTAGGATATGGAATTATAAATGTTCAGCTCAATTTAAATTTTGTCTAATTTAAGAATTTTAAGATAGAGTTGGATATATTTTGTTTGTATCCAATTTATTTATTAAATATTTTTAAAATTAAAATAATACTATAATATTTAAATTTAAATTCAACTCCATTAATACTAAGCTCTACTAAAGTTTGATAAAACTCATGGGTTAATTGAGATAAATAATATAAAGTTCGAATTATGGGAATAAATTGAGTTTGAGCATCACTCGAGCATTGGTTTGACTTATTTACAGGAGGTGCGGGGTGAAAAAGCGACCTTGGCATGCATATGATGTGTATCGACCAAGCTGACGTTTTATTTGTGACTATGATAGCCTTTTTACGTCACTTGAACAAAAAAGTCCAAGTGATACTGTACGGTAATTGGTTTGAATAGTCAGCATGGATGTTCTTTCCTTGAGTAAGATGTACGGAACATGTGGCTTTAACTTCCGGACTAGTACATTTTGGTTTATATAAGATAAGATTTGTTTTGTTCTGGTTTATTCAATGTAATCCTCGTAACGAGGGGATAATATTCAACCTTTTATTTTCTTCATAAATAATAATTCCCAACTCCATCTAATCTGTGTATTTCGAATTGTGTGAATACTGATCCATCTATAATTACTAAATATATAATTAATAAATTAGAATGTAGTCCGCGATCAACAAATTGCAAATAAGACGACGAGGTGGTGTTATTTGGTTAATTTTATCAGATAAAATTTCATATTATTTAAATATATGTTGCTTTCCTCGAAGGTTCATTGTGTAGAGTATAATAATAGTAAAATATATGACCTCACGCTTTTACTCTTTTGGAATTCAATTAATCTCTACTTCTGGCTGTTACTTATAGGGATTTTAAGTAATTAAGAGCATGGAGTCACGTTTTTTTTATTCTATGTACTCCCACATCCTCATCAGACTCCCATGAAAAACTTTCCGTCGTTCCCTTGCAAAATCCATTTAAGATCAATTAGAAACCAACGGAAGAAAGCAAAATTAAAACCAGAAGAAAGAAAAGAAAACAGGAGGAAGAAAAGAGCCTAACTTTTGATTTTGTTTGTGATCGTGTTACTTTCTTAAAGTGGCTCATAGGCTGTGACATAAATTGTGTATAGAAAATATTTTGGACCAGTTCATGAGTTGAAACGCACAGGTTTAGTGGCCTATTGATTGGAGCTACCTAAGGGATATATCCTATATGCCTACTTTTTCACAATTTTTCTTTGAGGAAGTCACAAAGGCCTTACTCCAGTGGAAATCAGTTCATGACTGGAGTCTTCAGAGAGTCACCCTATCCTTAAAAGCCTTTAGTCATTATAGGTACTAGACAGGTGAAGAGTCTAAGGGAGTTTTATTTCAAAGGTATTACTTCAAGGGGGTCATTACAACTTGAAGATTCTACGTTGGTTACTTTGCTCCCTTCTTAGTAAGATTACCCGGATGTTACTGTGATTGTAATTACCCCATGTGAGTTAAGAATCATGTGAACTTTGGTAAAGACTAAGTAGTGATATATAAGGTCAAATAATAGACTATCGAGTAAGTAGTAGTTAGGAACTTTTGGATTTAGTGGTTAAAAAAGCTCATTAATCACCTATTTACTAGATTATTGGTTACTTTTGATCTGAGGTATTATCAATGGTATTAGAACTAACCCCTTACCGATAGGTAGTGTAAATGAAACAAGCTTACTTGTAAACTACTTAAGTTTTCCTTAGTAATTACTTGAATTCAACTTAGCTATGGTAGAGTCAAGCTTGAGTTTGAGCCACTTGAGTTGAGCTTGAGTAGCTTATTAAGTTGAGCTTCAGCTTCATAATGTTCGGCTTAATAAGTTTGTGAGTTTAATTGAACTTGAGTTAAGTTTAAATATTAGTCTAGTTTAACCTCAGTATAGATATCATTATTCTTTTAATTAAATTTATAATTTTTTTAAAAATTTTCTAATCAAAACGAGTTTAATTGAGTCAAGTTTAAGTTCACTTAATATTGCCTCAAGTCGAGCTCAAGGTTAGAATTAGAAGCTCGATTAAGTTTGAGTTTGAACTTAAGCTCGAGCTTGAGCTTTGAAGTATCGATTCAAACTTAAACCGAACTCAGCATTATATCGTTTTGACTTGACTTGTTTACAGTTCAACTTACAAATACATAGACAACTCGTGGATGAAGTCTAAGGAGGAAGCTAGTAAGCTTATTCTAACTTGATTTAGAGAAGAGGTCTAGGGAGGGAGAAAAATATCTCTAGGATGTGCCTTGTGACATGCTTTCAAGATAACTTTTAGGTTGATGGTGGTATAATTGAACTGAATTGCAACTTGAAAGGTAGAAAACTTGGATCTAATTGCAAGGTTCTGTTATAAGGATGTCACATATTTAAGAAAAGAGATTGCAACCAACCTATGTTAAAGTTCCACATGGATTGTGGGCGAAGTTGGATAGTGATATGTAATGCTAAATTAGAGATTATCAAATCCTAATTAAAAACTTTTAAACTAAGTGGTTAAAAAGTTTATTAGTTACTCATTAACTTGGTTATTGGCTACTGTTGTTGGTAATATGATTTTTGTAGTGGAAGAGGTAGATGATACAAAGGTATTGAAAGCCTTACAATTAGTTACTCAGAGTTCGGTTCGTAGAATTTAGAGCGATCGAGCAAATTGTTCGATTTAGTCTAAATTCTACAATGAAGCTAGCGATATTAGTAAAATCGATTTCATAAACTCGAATTTAAGAAAATGAGTAATAATATAAGAGAATATAAATTTTCTAAATTTTAAGTATATTACTCGTTATTTATCAAAAATACGTAAAATACATTTCGATAACTAATAAATCGCTAGAGATAAATTATATACACGCTAAAAATCATAAAATAACTTAAATAATATTTAGGAGTATTTATTTATACCATATATGTATTTACTTGTAGGTAGAAATACGCGTAATTATTTAAAATATACGAAATAAACTAAAATAAGGTTAATTAATTAAATAAAATTCATAATTAATTAAGGAAAAATCAAGAAAAATCATTAAAAATGAGGAAAAATCTAAAATTAAGGTATGAAAGCTAGAGAAAGCAAGAAACAAATCAACCAATGAAATTAATACAATAGGAAAGGTAAAATGGAAGTAGATAAACAAATGTCTAATCATATTAATGCACAAAAATTACTTTAAAGCCCTATAAATACCCCAAAATTTTTAGAAGCTTATTTGGGATGTTTGGAGTTGTAGAAAATTGAGAGAGTTAAAAATTTGAGAGAAAATTAGAGTTTTAAAAAAATTAGTAAAAATCTGTGCAGTTAGAGTCTTAGAGGAAATCCCTAACCAAACGAGGATTTGGGAGTGAATGGCTACTACCACCACATGATGGTTGCAATGTGTAAGGTGGCGGAAAAGGCCCTGGTGGTTGGTGGTGGCCGGAGCCATTAGTTCTAGTGAGTCTAATTTTTCCCTTGATTTTACATATTTTATTAAAAATATTAAATATAATTAGAAAAATTTGAAATTTGGTATTCTGGAATATTTTTATATATAGTTTTTAGGAAAAATATTATTTTGATAAAAATATGTTACGTAATATATGTTGCTTAAGAAATCATGTAAAATTGAGTATGTTTTGGTTTAGAAATAAATGACCTTAAGAGTGTAATTTTGAGCTCAAAATTTTTGCTAGACTAGTGAGAACATTTAAAATAGTGCTATGAAGCCCTTTTTCAAAAATGAATTTTAGAAATTTTTAGATAATTTTTATACCTTAAAATGATGTATAAATGGGTAATTTTGGGTTAATTAAGTAATTAAATAGTTAATTATTGATTTAGTATATAATTATACGTTTTGGGATATTAAAATCTGATGGAGTATGCTAATTGTGGCATTTAGAGTGTTAGATATAATTATTAGGGCATTATGTAGTAAATATGTAATGGGTAAAAATGGTAAATTTCAAGCTAATTTTGTAATTTAGGGTAATTAGGTGTAAAATCTGATTGGAATGAATTTAGATCTTTTAAGATGTTGATTGAAGTTGAGAGTTGATATTTGAAGTAATGAAGATATTAGATGTGTGTATTATGTACATAATAGGTAATAATACATAATATGAAAAATTGGAAATATAATAAATAGAAAATATTAGAACAAAAATTAATGTTATATTAATAATAGGAATATATAATAAATTTGATAGGAAATTTAAATTTAAGTATTTATATGAAATATGTAAAATTTTCTCACGTAGAGAATAAATTTGGTACACTAATAAGGATTTAAGTGTATGGGTAAAATAAAATACTAATTAGGGGTAATTATGATATTTAGGATATCTAGAAGTAATGTGATTAATTTCAAATTATGGATAAAAAATGGGTTTCTAGAGTTCGTGTATAAAATCGTATTTAAAAATAAAACTATAACTATAACCTAAACCTAATTTAGAAATTGATGCGGAAAATGAACCTAAACCTAGCCCAAATCAAGAATAATTGTAAAAGACTTAAGAACTTAAATAATTTGACATATTAAATCCTAAACTAAAGATAACAATAAGTGTTATATGATAAAACTAATCTATGACAATTATGTGAAAACTAAAACAACGTTGGTATTACAGGGATTATTGGTGATGGACTGAACAAGTCCTACCTTGACGGAGTAAACGAGGAGTTCTGGTAAGTTGGGATTAATACGTTATTATATTTCGGAGTTGTAGTATTTGGAGACTTGAATTGTACTTGATTATGTTTATTAGATAGTTGGTTATATGCATGTGCTTGTTCTAAATTGTTGATTATAGTGCTGATTTGCTATTTGACTTGTATTTGTGTGATTTTTTTGGAACAATTTAACACTCTAAACTGGATCTAATCAAATATATGAATTATACTCATAAATTGGACATGCATTGCAATCTATTAGGAGAACATTAGAATTCTCCGGTCAAATACCGACCTTTTCGAAAAGGATAGTGTTGCATGGTATAATTGGTCCTTTTTTCATTCTTAGTCGAACTAAGTGATAGGAGAGAAGGTCGCGATAAGGGTAAAGTTAATGGTTTGAAGGTAGTCATGGGAGGAGCGGTGTCTCCATTGCACAAGCCTAGATTTGGTTGTGAGTTGTTGCATTAACGGAAACTCCTTAATTCGGATTAGAGTGGATGTAATTTCTCTAATCTTACGATGGGTCGAACAACGCTGTGCAATAGCATTTGCTCAAACATGCATTGCACCTAATAATTTGATTGATAACCTTATTTGTGTTTGTTGTATGGTATAGGTATAAGTCTTCATCCCAACTTACTAAGTTGTGGTTGTTCACATTCCTATAGACTTTGTTGTAGGTATTAGTTAGGAAGCGGATTTCAATTACCTTGACGCTAGTGACTGCTAGATCTTAGGGAGTGAAGAAATACATTTGAAGTACATATATACCTTTAAGATCTTAGCTTTATTTGGAATATTTCATTTTCAAATATTGTATATTTAGGAAGTATAGGGCAATGAAACCCTGTAAACATTATTTAAATCCTAGTGTCTATATATATTTTCATACTTTTTTAAGTAAATAACTTATTTAATTTATGAATTGTTTATTTCAAAGCGAGTTAATCGCGGATGCTTTGTATAGATCAGGTCCAAGATAGTGGCTGTGAAGTCCCTTAAATGGTTTATATGGCGGGATTATTATGATTTTATTGTTTCAAGGCATGATAGGTATGAGGGAAACTTACGCACTTCTAAGGTTCATGATGAGGAAGTTGCATCTTTAAGGAAGGGGATTGCAACATGTAAATAAAGTTCTATATAGATTACGAAAGATGTTAAGTAGTGATATATAAGGCCAAATTAGATAATATCATGTCCACTACTTAGGAACTTTATGGCTAAGTTATTAAAAAACCCATTAATCACTCATTAACTTGGTTATGACTACTTTTGATGATAGGATGATTTTCCTAATGGAAGAGGTAAATGATACAAAAGTAAGTTTATATGTAAAATTACAAAGCCTCTTGAGATTAAATAGTAATTAGTTAATGAAAACAACTTGTATCAAATTATAATGACAATAGATTTTTAAATTCTTTAATAAGAAGATCTCATGTATTAATAGGAAGATTAATAAGCAAGCAATATGTCAACCCTATATGACAAATTAATACCTTAGGTCCAATTGAATGGACTGTGGGGGATTAGAGAGCAAACAATGGAAGAGAGAGAAAGAGTTTATCCTTTTGATCCGAGAACCTCATGTAAGGTTGTGGTGGTCTTTTGGCTTGGGCTTTGGTGGGTGGCATGACATCATAGAGGTTTAATTATCATAATAAGAGAAAAATTCACTACAAGTTTTATATTATTGTGCTAAAGATTAGTTTAAGTCCTTTATATCTTTATTGAGTCAAAATCCCTTCTATTTATATTGAAACTCAATTAGATCATTTATATTTTAAGTGAAGTTATTTAGATTCTTTATACTTTTATTGTTGCACTAATTATGCCACTCCTTAAGTATTTTCTATTGTATAGAAAGGACTTATATAGTATGATAATATAGACATAAAGAACTTTATTGGCTCATTTGAATATAAGATTCAATCAAATTTTAATATAAATATAAGGGATGTTGAGGTTGAAATTTTAACCTTATTTTTTATTTTGATTTATGGTACATCTAACCCATTTAATATGGACCATTTAACCAAAAATCAAATGGTTTTCAAAAGAAAATAATTTTATAAGAAGTCATCAATCATTCGAGATTGGTTAAAAAAAAAGGATTAGAATTCAAGTGAACGGGCTAATTTCTAACCAATGTTCAAGGATTTTAAATTCAAAACTCCAATGAGCTACTAAAAAATAATTTTTTGAAAAACTTAAAGAGCCTATTTAGTTATTTTGTTGAACTTGAAAAATAAGATAAACATTTAAAAAAAACATAAAATCTTTTTTTTTTCTTTTGAAAAGAGAATAAGATTTTTATTAAAGGAAACCCTTTTTTATTTTGCTATTTTTTTAATAGAAAAAGAAAATTTTATAATTTTTATAGAAATTAATTTTAAAAATTTTTATGGAACTTTTTTATTTTGAATTTTTCATGGCTATCCTAAACCATGTATGTATTAGTCAAAATCAGGCCTCTACTATCCGTTTGATTCTGAAAAACTTTAGTGTATTGGTTCATTTTAATTTTGAAAATCATATGACTTTATGGTTTTCTCTATTCTTTTATTTTCTAGAAAAACTCAAAAAAATCCTAGATGTGATGTTTACTTATAAGAAATCTATAAAAAAGAATTCTAATTTTTGAATAAACCCCATTAGTTGATTTTTTAAGGATATTTAGAATATAATTAAGTGATATATATATATATCTTAAAAAAAGGAAAACCTTACAAGAAAAAGAAAAATTGTGTAAAATCAAAATTTTGGATATTTTGGAAAAAAAGAAAACTTTATTATATAATTATATAACAAAAGAAAAATGATTTTCCTTCTTTTCAAAGGAATGCACATATGTAATAGAAATAAATAATAAGATAAAACAATATAACATATGCATGGAGATAGACTAGACCTATGAGAATAAAAAGATATGGGGAGAATTATATAGGATATGGATCAAAACTAGTTAGAAGCTAAGGTACCCAAGAGCTGAATTGTTAATAGGTCTTACTGTCGAAAGTCACAATAATGGGTCTTTGAGATGTTAAAGAAGAGGAAATCGATAGGTTAGTAAACATAGTAGCTTTCATGAAGCTGCTCTCTAGATATGACTCATCAAGGAACACTATACAACTTAGTATTTTACTTAATATGATGCATAAGTTAATACTAAGGTCTTTTTGCCACTAATTTCGAGTTACTCGATAAGATTATCTAAGTTTGTAAGATGATGTGCTCGGAGAATGGGATCTTACAAGAACAATAAGAGGAATATTCATTAACAATAATGTGTAAGATGTAAGATGATTTCAACCACAAAAGATAAGGGCCTATTTATAGTAAGACTCTAAGGCAATAATACAATAATGGAAATTACATAGAAGATAGTACATGAAAGAGATTTCTAGTATATACGAATAGGGAATATGGTACAAATGTCAGAAAAAGAAGAGACAGGTGGTAGGCTATTAGTAGGTACTCGCATACTAGGTTGGTCTATCTTAAGGTTGTTGTTACTGTATTGTCCTAAAGGTTACTAAGGTAATAGGGCGAAATTGCAACTTAAGAGGATGGAAAAGGAGAGCTCAGCATACAGAGACCTCTGACTTGGTACTTAGCAGGTCAGCCTTGGTACTCGACTAGTAGGTTTTGGCACTTAACAAATAGGCTTTGGCATTTGGCAGGTTAGTTATGACATTTAGTAGGTTAGCGACCAAGTAAGAGTCTAAGTAGAGAAAAGTGTATCTGAGCTAAAGCTTTAAGGGGTTCTTCTACAGCTCTTCTATATATTAGAGCTCGTCCTTAACAGGTTGAGACGATAAGATCCTTTTCATAAGAGATTATAAGCCTTAAAGGTGAGCTAAAGTGAGGGGTCTGGAGGTTGGCACTCCATTAGCTTTTTGGAGTTGTTGAAGATTTGTCCTCAAATCTTGATCTTCTTCTTCTTCTCATACATAAGGTATTAAGTCGGCGATGTTGAAAGTTAGAGATACATCCTTTAGGTAGTTCTAGCTCATAGGTATTGTCATTGATGCATCGAAGGATTTTGAAAGGACCGTTCGACCTAGGAGATAACTTGTTGGTTCTCTTCCCTGGGAATTGTTCCTTGCTGAGATGAATCCAAACAAGGTCCCTTGGGCTATAAATAATTCACTTTCTACCTCGGCTTCCTTGCTCTCTTTGTTGGGCTATTGTCTTGGCTAATTGCTCAACAACCTTTTTGTTTAGTTTTTGAAACTCTTCAGCATATTGTAGACTTGACTGACTTTCTCCTTGAGAGGTAATCATGTTCAATGGTAAGTTAGGATTAAGTCCATAGATGACCTTAAAAGGTGACTTTCTTGTTAAGCTATGGGTAGAGTGGTTGTAAATGAACTCGATGATGGGTAGGTATAAATCCCAATCATATAGATTCTTTCCAACAGTAGCTTGAAGGAGGTTCCTTAAAGTCTTGGTCATAACCTTGGCCTAGCTTTCTATTTATAGGTGGCAAGAAGTACTAAATGTGAGCTTAGTGCTGAGCTTCTTCCATAGTGTTTGCTAGAAAAGCTTATAAACTATGAATCACGATTTGATATAATATTCTTTAGGACTCCATGCAATTATATGATCTCTTGCAAAAACATGTTAGCAACAAATAAAACATCATTGGTTTTGTGGCAAGGAAAGAAGCGGCTCATTTTGTTGAATTGATTAACTACCACCATAATAGAATCATGTTTTTGAGGTGTTTTGAGTAGGCTGAGCATGAAATCTATGCTTAGATCGGTCTATAGCCTCTCATGTATGGGTAAAGGTGTATATTCTCTATATGGCTCATTTCTTCCCTTGGCTCACTAGCATATCTTGCAAAATTCTAGAATTACATCCACATCCTTCATCATCTTAGGCCAATAAAAGTGCTCTCTTAACAACTCAGTAGTTCTCTTCTCACCAAAATGGTCGGCTAAGCCCCTTGCATGGGTTCTTAAACAAGTAATGCTTAGCAAAATTGCTCAACACATAAACTTATTTTTCCTTCATCAGAAATCCTTTACTTAGATAAAACCCTTCCACTACTCTTCTAAGTAGGGGTTTAAAGTATGCATCATGTTTATATTGATCAGGTAGGGTACCAAACTCAAGTATTTTAGCTTGTAATGTCGTGATAAGAACATGCTGACAAGAAATGACGTTGGCTAAAGTGTTAGAACTTCCTTTCTTGCATTTGAGGACTTAGCAAAAGGGGTCCAAGTCTTAACCTACTTGGCATGGTGTTGGAAGAGATTTTTCTGTCCCCTAAGATGCTTGAGGGATTCATGGTTTGTGTAGATAATGAACTCTCTTGGCAGTAGATAATGTTGCTAGTTCTGAAGTACTTAGACGAGAGCATAGAACTCCTTGTCATATGTCAAGTAATTTAGTATAGCATCTCTGAGCTTCTTATTGAAATATGCAACTCGTCGGCACTCTTGCATGATAACATGTCCAATGCCAACTCCGGACGTGTCACATTCTAGGTAAAAAACCTTGCCAAAGTCAGGCAGTACTAACACTAGGGTAGAAGCTAACTTAGATTTGATCTCTTCAAAACTCTTTTGAACTTTCTTGGACTAATTGAATTCAGAGTTCTTCCTAGTCAGCTCAGTCAGTGAAGCGGCTATGGAACTAATGTTCTAAATGAATCTTTGATAAAACGAAGCTAGACCATAAAAACTCCTCACTTTGGCAATACTGTTCAACATCGACCATTTGAGAATATCTTAGATCTTTTCATCATTAACTTGGATTCCTCTTCTAAAGACGACATATCAAAGGAATACTACCTTGCTATGACAAAACATGCATTTCTTCAAATTGACAAACAATCATTCAGCTTGGAGGATATTAAATATTGACTTCAAGTGATTCACATAGGAATTGTGGTCAATACTATAAACTAAAATGTCGTCAAAATAAACCACAAAACACTTTTCTATCAAGGATCTTAAAAATGGTTCCTAAGTCGCATAAAGGTATTTGGTACGTTTGTAAGCCCAAATGGCATCACCAACCACTTGAATAGACCATCCATCATTTTGAAAGCAATCTCTACTCATCTTTCGATCTCATTCGAATCTGGTGGTAGCCACTCTTCAGGTCAACCTTTGAAAATATTCTTGCACTATGCAACTCATTAAGCATATCATCTAATCGAAGGATCAGCTCTCAGTACTTGACAGTAATCTTGTAGATAGCTTGGCTATTAATGTACATTCTTCATGAGCTATCCTTCTTTAGCATTAGGACAGTCGGTACGGTATAGGGGCTCATGTTTTCTCGACATATCTATGCTTGATCAATTCGTCAACTTGTTTCTTTAGCTCGATTGCCTGCTTGGGATTGAGCCTACAGGCAAGTCAGTTAGGTAGAGCAGCTTTAAGTTGGAGGTTGATGCAATGCTCTATACCTCTAATAGGGAGTAGACCTTTCGAGCTCAGTAGGAAATAAGTCTGCATATTCTTGGAACAATATCTGCACCTCAGCAGGTAATGCTCTAATATCCTTTAACTTTAGAAGTCTTCTAACCAATAAGAGTAAAAACTCTTTGTAATTAACATCCTTAGAAAACTATGTTCAGGAAATCACTAAAGACTTCCTCTACAGCGATTTGGAAACCTTGACTTGAGATTCCTAAACTTCACTCATGCTCATAGGAGTCAGTATAACCTTCTTCCCTTCCTTTTAGAACATATAAGTGTTCTTGTATCCATCATGTAAAACTTTCAAATCAAACAACTAGGGTTGGCCAAGTAGTATGTGTGAAACACACATGGGTATGATGTCTCATAACACCTTGTCTTTGTATCTGTCACCAATAGTGATTGGCACTTTCACTTGGCAATAGGCAGACTTCCTTTCTCATTAAGCTAGTGAATCTTATAAGGCTTCGGGTGGGGACAAGTCAACAACTTCAAAGCCATTACTACTCCTTACGCTATAATATCGCTACAACTTCCTCCGTCGATGATCAAAACACATAGATTGCCATTCACTTAGCAATTCGTATGGAAGAGGTTCTCTCTTTGTCCATTCTCATCAAAGGTAAAGGTACTGAGTGATCATTGCGCAACCATGTAGTATTCTCCAAGTTGAGGGATGGATTTGGGTATCAAAATCCTCTTAAAACTCGTCTAATAGGTGATTAACATCCATCTCTTCTTTTACTTTGCTTACATTCTCCATTTTAATTTGTGGGGCATCATTTTTAATGGTCATTACACGTTTGTCTAAGAATTAACTAGCCACGTGCCTAAAACCAAGGCACTTGAAACACTTGATTTCTCGGGTCTTCCATCCTGAGCTCTGACTTTGGTCTTTCTTGACCTCCAACTCCTCGGCTTTAGTCTTCCATCGGCCATCATTAGGTCTACTTTACATTTGACCTTGGTGGTCGACCTTGGAGCTATACTGAGCGCGGTCATATCTAGGTCAGCTTACCATACTAGTTTTGTTCGATAAGCCAGGTCAATTACTCTATGCTTAGCTGAGCTAATTTTGCCTCCGCCTCTTGACCCTTTATGCCACTTGAATGGTCTCATCCAGATTTCTAAGATTCTCCACCTCTACTGCATTACCAATATTAGATCTTAATCAAGAAATAAAATTAGCTATTGTTCGTGCTTTTAGCTCATCAACATTATAGTGAATCATCAGTAGTTGGAATTCTCAAACATATTCATCCATAGATTGGCTGCCTTACTTAAGTTCCTAAAGACATTGGAAGGTATCTTACTCATAATGTTCTAGCATGAGTCTACTCCTCAGAACGCTCTTCATTTCATTTTAGGTTTGGATTTCATGTCGGGCTCATTGATGTACATTTTGTAATTTCTTCCACCACATTGTTGCATTCCTAGAAAATTCTAAAGCTGTTACTCAAATTCGTATCATGTCTTCGTAATTGTAGAAGTCAAATATCTTTTCAATCATCTCCTTCTAGTTTAGGTAGTCATTAACATTACCAAACCCATTAAAGCTCAAAATCTACACTTTGAGATGTTTAACTCCTCTGGGCGTGCAGAGCTCATACTCTTTGAATCCGTCATACTGCTCTTCCTTGTCCCTATACTCTTAAACTTCATCTAACTCAAGGTTCCTCCTTGCAAACCTCTTAGTATGTCGAGATGAAGCTAAGTTTACATTAACAGCTCCTAGTCCTCTATGCTTAATCACTTGTCTTCTTGGCCCATCTCTCACATCTCGGTCTCGTTCATCAACTCTCTCTTGAGGCTTAGTCTTTACTACCCTCAATATTGATAAAGTCGGGTTGGCTATAATAGCAGCAAGGTCTCGTAATTGCTTGTTAGTAGTTTGTGGGGTCTATTGGGTGACATGACTGCAACCGTGAGCATTACTTTTGGCATCATTAATCTCTCCTTGAGCATTACGATTCAACAGTCTCACCACAAAACTTTAGGAAGTTCACTACTTAATAGAAGATTTCATTTAACTTCGATAATAGGATACCACGTAGTGACTTAAGAACTTGCTCTATTTTTCTACTAAAGAATAGAGTATAACAAAGCAACTACTACAATACTTAGCTTTTGGCTCTAACCTTAAGTTTTGATATTAGTATTATATGATGTGCTTATAAGTTGTCACTAGGTCATATCATCGAAAGTAGTAACAGTAGGTCCTTTAAGATATTGAAGAAAGAGGGAATGGATAGGTTGACAAACATAGTAGCTTTTGTGAAGCTACTCTCCAGATATGATTCATTGAGGAATACTATATGATTTAGTACTTTACTTCATATGATACATAAGTTGATATTAAGGTCCACTTGCTACTAATCTCGAGCTATTCAGCAAGATTGGTAAGATTGTAAGATGATGTACTTGGAGAATAAGGTCTCGCAAGAACAACAAGAGGAATATTCATTAATAATAATGTATAAGATGCGAGATGATTTCAATTACAAAACACAAGGGCCTATTTATAGTAAGTCCCTAAGGAAATAATACAATAATGGAAATTACATAGAAGACAATGTATGAAAGAGATTCTCAGTACTTACAAAAAGAGTAAATATGACAAAGAACGAAAATGGAATATAGTATAAATATAAAAAAAAGTAGAGACAGGTAGTAGGCTGTCAGTGGATGTGCGAGTACTAGGTCAGCATATTTTAAGGTTGTTACTACTGTACTATAGTGAAGACTACCGAGGTGATTGAGTGAAGCTGTAACTTAGTAAGATGGAAAAGGAGAGCTTATCGTATAGGGACCTTTAACTCAACACTTGGTTGGTAAGCTTCGGCACTTAACAGATAGGCCTTAGCATTCAATAAGTTGGCTTCGATACTCAATGGGTCAGTAATTGGGTAAGAGTCTAAGCAAAGCAGAATGTGTCCGAGTTAGGGCCCTAGGGCGTTCTTCTATAGCTCTTCCATATATTGGAGCTTATCGTTGGCAAGTTGAGATGATAGGATGCTTTCTTGAGAGATTGTAAGTCTTAGAGGCAAGCTTGGGTGAGGGGTCTAGAGACTGGTACTACATTAGGAGTAGGCTAAGTTAAACCAAAATCGAACCAAATGCAAATTAGAAGGGGTTTTAATGAGTTAAAAGTTGGTTGGGTTGTTTTAGAAGTTGGTTGGACAAAGGTTTTAAAAGCAAACTAGGTTAGGTAAAAAAAAAGGGTAAATGGGTCACAATTGGAGGAGCAGAAGTAAGGCTTAGCGAAACTTGTATTAGGAGTAGGGTTGGTCATCAGTTCAAAGGGATGCATTAGACCAACCAAGTAGAGTAGGGAATTGCATGGTGATGATAAAATATAATCAGAAGAGGTAATAGTGATGTGGCATGAGGTAGTCACTATTGTTGGGTTTGGGAGTTCCAATTAAAGGTGTTTTAGGGTTATTTTTTTACTAAAAGATGGCAACTTTAAGGGATTTAGAGGGTATAGAAGCAGTTGGTGGTAGAGTTTTTGCTCAATTTGTGATTATTGTAGGCGATAGAGTATAGAGAAGGAAAGTCATGGGAGTTGTTAGAGAGAGAAAGAGTGGATTTGAGTGCTTTTAAGTAAAATTGATGTTCAAATTCTATTATTTATGCTCTCAAGAGTCTATTTATAAAATCAAAATATATCAATGGAAGAGAAAATGAAAGATTGAAGGTCGGGTTTAAATTTATTGAACTCAATTTAATTCAAAATTCCTTCGAAAGTACACATTTTTATAAGTTAGTTCTTCTGAAAACATGTTTATCGGTACTATTCTCAATCGAAATAAGGTCAAAATGAGTTCATTTTGTTGTTTGCAAGCTTAAACTTGAGCTTTAATAACAGAAGAGGAGTACAGTGCCAAGAGTAAGAAGATGACATACCCTTTAGTGCATCATCAAACTTCGGATGTGGCTCATCGTATTTTGTTCAATTGTATGTCAATAGGACATGCATGACTTTGATTTATTTTTTTTTCCTAAGAGATAGAATTAAAGAAAAAAAAATGATCTCACTTAGAGCCAGATTCATGCACTTGACCTCTTGCATATAGTATTGACTCCTTAACTGTTATATAGCAAACACATCCCATTAAATTATTGAAATTAAAATTTAGGAGATAATACAAATAACCTCTTTAAACTTTGATGTAAGTGTAGATTTACTTTTTGAATTTTCAAATGTTGTAAGTCATTCCTTAAACTATCATAAATTTTGGTTATGGTGCAGAAATACCTCTTGAACTTACCAAAATACACTTTAATATCTCTTAAATTTTGACTATAGTGTGACTTTTTTTTTTAACTAAAAAAAGGAAATGTTCTTTATGTTTCTAATTTATCAAAGTCCAGGGAGTGATCTGTAATATTGTAAGTTTATGGGTAAATGTGCACCTAGGTTAAAGTAAAGGGGAGTAATTTGCAATTCACCTTAAATCTTATTTAAACATAACTAAAACCTATTGTGCCAAATTAACTAAAAAAACAAATCTTTGGCCATGGATTAACAATAGGCCCGTTAATTCCAAAATTGTGCATACTTAATGAAATTTAAATTTGAAAATAAGCTTAATTTGATAAAATCCTAAGTCTTGGTTCACTGATGGCTCGATTAGTCCAAACTTTAAATTTGCATATATTAGCCAATTTAATTCCAAGTGAGGCTCAATTTGAACTTACATTTCATTTAAGTTACTCTCTTTTGTGTTCTTAAAACTAATTGGGCTAAATTGGATGAAAAAGTTTATTATTTCATAAAAATGAAATCCCCTTTGACCAATAACTTAGTTTTATCAAATCAGTATACATGTTGGGTTCGAAAAATTATTTTTGTCCTAATGAAGCTAAAACTTTTATTTTATTATCAAAATTTCCATTTTTTATATTTTTGAAGATTTTTCATTTTTAGGGGTTTTAATATTTAATTATTATTATTTTTTTTCTAAAAGTAGGCAAAAATTGGGTGTTGACAAAGGTTTATCAATTATTTTGAAATATAGATTATCTAATCAAATTTTGCTATAAATATAGAAGTCTTTTGATGTCCTTTTTCTTGTTAAGAAACGAGAGAAAAAAAGTTTTTGAAATTATATGAAATCTTACATTAGCTTCATACATCCTGTTGTTGATTTGGTTAAGCTTTGACTCGAAGAGGGATCTACGCACTCATGTGTAAGGAATCTATAAAAGAAAACAAGTCACACAATGCTAGAGTTATCTCCTACACTCAAGTTAGTAGTTTACATAAGGGCAAGGTGAGATTAAGATGACAACAATGAGTAAAGGGTTTCAGTGGAGGACATGAACAAAGGACACGACCATGTCCCAAGTCATGTCATTCTCAAATTTGACAAAGATTAAAAAAGATTTGATGAAGATTTTGTGTATCAAAACGATATGACCAAGTGATACGGTTGTGTCGTTGGCTGCGAAGTCTTAATTTTACATCTCCTATTTAAGGCTTTTTTAGGGACTTTTTGACAAGGAATTAGAGATGATATCTGAGAGACTTTTAGGCCTAAACACTCAAGAGAGCATAATGCTTTAAAAATTCATGATTTAAGACTCTTTTCATCATGTTCATGGATCTTTCTTCTATTTTTCTTTTAGATTTTACTAAAAACTATTATTTTATCATGAGTAACAAGTAGATCATTTGTATCTAGGTCTTATGGAACCTAAATCTACCATGTGACATTGGTTTTTATTAGATCTAATGAAGATCTTTAGTTTTCTTGATTCAATAATGCGTATTTGATACTTTAGATAGAAATTTCTATGGGTGTTAGTCAGAAAATTATTAGTTTTAATAGAAATTCTCCCAATCAAGAAAAATAAATATTGAATTAGATTATCTTTCGTGAAAGTCGCATGTATAAGTCTAAGGGAAACAAAGATCTAGGTATGATATTGAATCTTGAATTACAGCTTAAATTGATTGCTTTCTTGTTTAGTTTCTTTAACTGAATCTTGATTAGTTCTTAAATTTATTAGTTACTGCAATTTTAGTTTAATTCTTTAAGTTTCTTGAATTTGATTTGCCGGTTAGATAAAAGAGAACTAGTTAGTATTAGTAATCATAGCCTTTATGAGACAACATCCATTGTTTAAACTATACTACTACTACATGATGGGTTTACTTACCGATCTTACACATCACTAGTATATATAAATCGAACTTTAATTGAACTTAGACTTTATTGATTGTCGCTTGTGCTTAGCTATGACCAGCTACTTGTCAGGTCTAGTGATGTTAGTAAGGCATTTGGTGATCTTTACGTGAAGCTGTCCCCTGTAGAATCCCATACTAAAAGGATCCAAGTAGATTTAGGATGGTTTTTGGACATTGAGGTGTTGAGGAGAACTCAACACCAAAATCTATATAGTATATATATTATGTGTGTAGAGGTCATGAGTAACTAATATCTATGTAGTTTATATATTATGTGTCTTAAGTTGTTGAGGCTGTGCTACTTGTGAATTTAAATAACATAATCTAATCGGTTGATTGTTGCATTTATGAACATTAGTTATGTATGCTTGACTTGTTATACGTATGTTCACCCGCATGTGTGTTATATCCTATACTAGGCATTAGATTACCTTATAGGGGTTATTGTTTTTTAGCTAATGGTTTAGGTTATGAGGTATGTGATGATGTTTATGTTAAGAATTCCATTGTATTTATATGTTTATGACTTATGATATGTTAGAGTTGCCTATGACTCTTATCGCTAGTATCTAGTAGGTTGAATTTTGTTAGAGCTATGAGACTACAATTCTTGGGCTTAGCACTCTTTGAGTTCTAGGCTCTTTGATTTACGACAATTGTTTCACTTATGTTGTTACACTTAGTTAATGGAGATTGAGTGGTTGGTAATCCTCTCTTATGACAAATTTGAAGTTATTAATTGTGAGTTAGTTAGTCTTATGATAATTTGCGAGATATAGCCAAGTACTTGGATCCTTGTATGCCTTAGTATGTTTGCCTCTAAGGCTGACACATGGTAAAGTTGTGGCTTCTTGGATTCTGAGGTGTTACATTTTATGAAACTAATTCTCTTCCAAATATTGGTATAGGATATTTCACATTTGATGCATTCTTACACACATATTATCCTTTTCTTTCTATTATCGCTCTTTGCATTGACATAGGCATCAAGATGGTTATATTAGAGCAACATCTAACACCCTCATAGCCATTACTTTCTCCTTTTGTAGGTGACTCAACCATTACTTTAAGATTACAATACAATAAAGTAAATCATTTAAGTCATTCATGTTTGTATTGCTGCATCAATTACATCCATTTTTTTAGTACTTTCCGTGATGTATAATCATATAAAGAGAACTTATATGATATGATTATATAAACATAAAGGACTTGAATGGCTTATTTAAATCATAAGCTAGATGATGCAATGCCCGTATTATAGGTGCAAGAGGAAAAAATAAATAAATGATTGAAAAAATCAACATGTTTAATGAAAATATACGGATCATTGAAGGGAAAAAAAATATAAAAATCACAACACAACAAACAAAATGGAGAAAAATCATACTAACAATGAAATTATATAGTGAAATATTGGTAGTGAGTGGTGTCGAGCTTGATTTTTTCTAGTTTTTATTAATTTTTCTTAATTTGATCAATATTAAACCATACTTGTTTAATATTAACCTTCAACTAAAAATTAAGAAAAATATAGGTTTTAAACATGTTTTAAAAAATACATAGAGTTGCTACCTATCTAGGGTTTGGAAAAAATGAGTTAGGTTAAATCAATTGGATGGATTAATTTTAACCTAGCCACTAGTTTACTAGAAAACCATTTTTTAAAGAAAATGATTTTGAAAAATAAGAGATTTTTTAGTTTAGGGGCTAACTGTTTTAAACTCTTAATGAGTAGTACTGTTGAGCTTGATTTTTCGGTTTCTTTTATTTAAAATTAATTTCTCATTTCCTGATTAATACTAAATCCTAACCATTTAATATTAATCTTTGATTAAAGAAATTAGGAAATTCTGGTTTTTGTTTAGAAAAATTTTTTGGAGTCGCCACTCGACCGGAGTCGAGAAAAGAAAAGAAACCGTAACTAATTGGGTGGATTGGTTACAATTTAGCTACCAGTCTTCGATTTCAATTTTAATAAAGAACTAGAGGGTTCCGAATTCGGGGGCTAACCTATTAAACCCTAATGGGTACCACTATTTATTTACCGAAATTATGATTATTTTTTAATTATAATATTTTAAAAAATAAATAAATAAAATCAAAAGGAAAAAAAAAACCTAAGTTTTTACATATTTTATCGTTACCCCGAAGGTACCTACGTACTCACTAGTAACACGCCCTGAAGCGGCAGAGTCATAACAGCCCCGCCGTGTAAACCATCCTAAGATAGAAGTTGGCCTTACAACCACTATCTTAGACTTGATTTACACAAGGCGTCAACGACTAACCCTCTTTGAAGTAAACAGTTTGTAATTTAAATAAATCATTTACTTAAGAAAGTGAGGAAATATATATATATACACTATAATTCAATTATTGCACTTAAAGTTTACAATAATTCTTCGTAACATATTTCCTAGTTATCCATTATTCAGAAATGAAAAGTAATAAAATATGTGTTGATTCTTCAATGTTTTTCCTCACTCCCTAGGATCCAGTAGTTGCTAGCTTCAGAGTAGTTGTTTACCGCTTCTTAGCCAGTACCTGCACGACGTCTATAGGGATGTGAGCAACTATAGCTCAGTAAGTTAGGATGGAGGACTTAAAACTATACCATAAACACAACAAGGTTTTCAATCAACTTATTAGGTGCAATGCATGTGCAAGCAAATACCATCGCACGACGTTGTCCGGCCAATCGAGAGATTAGAGAAATTGCGCCCGCTCTAATCCGGGTTGAGGAGTTGCCATTAATGCAATAGCTCACGACCAAACCCAAACTTGTGCAATGAAGACCTTACTCCTCCCGCGACTACCTTTGAACCATTGACTTCACCATCGCCGCGACCTCCTCTCTTGTCACTTAGTTCGGCTAAAGATGAAGAATGGACTATTATGCAATCCTGCGCTATCCCTTTCGAAGGGGTCGGTATTTGGCCAGAGAGTCTAAGTTCCCCTAATGGGTTGCCATGCATATCCGATTATGATTACTGGTCATATATTTGATTAAGTCCAGTTTAGGGTAATCAATCATTTCATACAAATCATTCAATACATGCCAGAGCAATAAACAGAATCATAGCATCACCCATAATGAAGCATATGCACATATCCAACTATCTAACAAGCACAACCAAGCATAATCTTAAGCCTCCAAAATACAGCATCGTATTAATCCCAACTTACCTCAACTCCTCGCTTACTCATTCGAAATCCGACTTGCTCAGGCCATCGCCGATCATCCCTATAACACAAACGTCGTTTCAGTTTTCATATAATGATTATAGGTTCATTTCCTCCTATAACGCTTATTATTATGTTTTATTTAAGGTTTAATATACCTAATTATCTAGGTCTTAAGTCTTTTACAATTATTCTAGGTTTAGGGTTAGGTTCGGGTTCGGTTTCCCCATCAATTTTTTAAATTAGGATCTAGTTCGATTTCTAAGTCCTAAATATGTTTGAATCCTAATGTGAAATTAATCACATTAAGCTCGAGTATTCAAATATCCTATTGGGTCTTAATTTAGTATTCTAAGCTATTCGATACACGCTAGTCCTAATTAAGGTATCGGATTGATTCCCGATGTGAGAAAATCTTACATTTTGAGACGTTTACCTAAAATTAAATACTATTTCAGATTTATTATTTTTCTGATTTCTATTATAATATTATCTAAATAACCCTAATTTTTTAGATTTATAATTTTTCAATTTCACATGTTACTAATTTCTTATATTAACTACCTAATTTCTTAAATTAATCATACTTAATACTCCAAAGGCTAGGATTAGGGTTCCATATCAGAGATTAACATCCCTAAACATCTAATTACTATCTAAATCTATAATTAGTATCTTAATTACTTAATTAACCCAAAATCACTCAATTTTCCCATCATTTTAGGGCTAAAAATTAACTTAAAATTTTGAAAATTAATTTAAAAAAAAAAATAGCTTCATAGCACTGTTCTATATCACATGAGCATCCTACATAAAAAAATTGAGCTCCAAACTACACTCCTAAGCCTATTTATTTTCCGTTCTAATCATGTTCGGTTTTGAACAATTTGTTAAGAATCCTATATTTTCAGACATAATTAAATTAAATCACTATTTTTCCCTAAATCTACGTATAATGAGACCTTAGAATAACAAGTTTCATAATTTTCTGGGCAAAATAACTAATTTTACAAAATTAGTTAAAATCGAAAAATTTAAAAGACTAATCGGTCCGAAGCTTTCTAGCCGTCCAAACCCGGTCCAAGGGTGTCAGCCGGCCTAGACGATAGGGCTATAGTAGTGTGGTGGTGGCGGCTCGGTCCCAGGTGGTGATGAGGTGTGGGTTTCTCTCACTACTCGAATCTACACAGTTTCCTTTTCTTTTTTTTTTTTTTCTGGATTTTCTCTCGATTTTTTCAGTTTCCCTATTTTTCTCTAATGTTAAACTGTCCAAATGAGTTCTGGAAATTTTTCCCTTATTTATAGATAATTTTTGTAATTATTATGCATTAATTAGACAAGACTTTACCCAATTTCATTGATTTTTGGCTTTTGTGTTGTTCAATTCTAATTGGCTAATTTTTATTTTGTAAATCCTGACCTGCCACGACCTGATTTGGATCATTCTATCCTCTTCTGATTTTTTCTGATTTTTCCATAATTAATTTATAATTTTCTTTGATTATTTACTTAGTTTTTGACCAATTTAGGTAATTTCGCGTATTTTTATCTACAAATAAATACATGTAGGGTACATGTAAACATTCCTAATTATTATTTTGGTCATTCTAAAATTTTTAGTATACATATAATCTATCTCTAGTAATTTATTAGTTATTAGATTACACTTTTCGCTTTTTTGGTAATTAGTACTTATTATGCTTAAAATTTGAAAAATTTATAGTCTCCTATTTTATTACTTATTTTCTTAAATTCAAGTTTACGGGGTCATTTTTACTAATATTTCTCTCAATACTTTATAATTTGGGTTTGCTCGGATCATTTAACCGATCGCCCTAAATCTTGTGTTTTAAGTTCAATCCTACGGTCACTTGGCTTGGCTTTAGGGCTTACAATACAAATAAATTTTCCTAAATATTATTTAAGTTATTTTATGATTTTTAGTATACATATAATTTATCTCGAGCGATTCGTTAATTATCGAAATGCATTTTATGCATTTTCGATAAATAACGAGTTATATACTTAAAAATTGGAATTTTTATATTCTTTTATTTTATTGCTTATTTTCTTAAATTTACGAGATCATTTTCCTAATATTTCTAGCTTTACTTTATAATTTAGGCTCGATTGAGTCTTTCAGCTGATCGAAACCTTGAATGGTTAGTTGTGAGGCTTACAGCTAGCTGGGATCAGACAATTGTAGTTCTTTCAAAAAATCTTTAGTATGTTAATTGATTTTAATTTTGAAAATTGACCAAATTTACGTTATTATCAATTTAGTTTTTCAAATAAAACTCTAAAAGAGCCCTAATTTACTAAGTCCTTTTATTCTATTTTATAAAAATTCTCTAAAAGTCTTAAAATTAAAAAAAAAAAGGTTTTTTCATTGTTAATTTTCATTAAAAAGAAAGTTTTCCTACGTGAAGAATTCTAAAACAATATTAAAAAACTCTCTTAAGCTAATATATATATATATATTTTTACAACTATATTTTATTACCAACAACTATTTATATAAATAAACTATGTAACATACTCAATCATATATAAACTAGTATTAAAAGTTTCCTAACTATATATATACACATATACTATTAAATAACTAAGTAACTAAAACATAATAACAACTAATCCATAATAATAATAATAATAAAAACTAGTACTTGAACCTGATTTGGGCGGTTCAGTAAAGGAGCAGCGAAGTAGTGGACGTTACACAATCAGTGAGTGGCAGCAGCGTGTCGATTGTTCGTCAACGAAGAGGCTGACGCGAGGTGACATACTGCAGTTGTTCGTGGATGGAGAACTTCTGCGTGAAAGTGATTCCAATAGGTAAGAGTGCAGGCCGCTGATCGGAGTAACGTTTGGATCGGAATGGTTTGATTCTGTTCGCCTCGAATTGCTGTTAGCATTGGTTCGTATTGCAGCAGTTGGAGTTAGTTGTTCATGTAGAATGGTGATACTGGCCGGAAATAGCATGTTGCTGCTGTTGTGATCGATGAACTGCAGCGTAAGCGAAGGAATTGGTCGGCGATCACAGTTGATGAAGAAGATAGTTGTACTGTATGATGTTGTGATGTGTGTGTGCATGCAGCTGGATGTGAGGGGATTCTGGTTCAGCAACGTGGAGTTGGACACTTCTCAGCCGCTGTTCGGTGATCAGGATGTTGGTCGCCTACTGTTGGTGAAGCGTGCTTGTGGACTGCAACAGTATTTGGTCAGGAGTTGGCGCGTTCAAGTTCGTGACGGGGGCTGGTTGTTGCAGTGGATGAAATGCAGCCGTGAAGTGTGCAACCTGTTTTTTTTTTTTTCTGTTTTTTCTATTCTCCCTTTTTTCAGATTGCGTGAAGTGTTTATATAGTTTAAACCAAATCGTATCATATCATAAAGACATAGGAGCCTGCTGAGACTCGAACCCAAGACCTCAAACTAAATCCACTCAAATATTCCGCTACATATCCGTTAGGTCGTTGGCCTGTTCCTTGACATTCAGTTTAATTAAATTATACTTTAACTACCCGATTCCCTAAAATAATTTTTTGTATTAATCTAAAACTAAAACTAAAACTTTTTGTTCTTAATATAAGTTACTTCCTAAAAATCTACAAAGCTCTTTATAATAATTTTTCCTTTTCTTATTTTTTTGGTATTTTCATCATTTGTTAATTTTTATTATTTTTATCTTTTAAATTTTTTTTGTTATTTTCATTTTTTTTTAATTAGGACCTTTTTTGTAAAAATAAAAATTAGGACCACGGAGGGGCAAAAATTAGATGTCTACAAGTACCTTTTTTAACTTTCAAAGTTTGAATTTATCTTTCAATAATACCAGTAAGAATAAAATCTATTCACAGGCAATTAAGCTAATTCTACAAAAGGATAAATCAAATAATTATTTACAAAAGATAGAAAAAGAAAAATTTTCATATTTTAAGTTGCCTCGTAATAGTTATGAGTGCTTACGTACTCACTATTCAAGATCAGACCTTTGTAGTTCATTGATGAAAACTTTAGGTGAATAGGTTAATTTTAATTTTTGATAAAAGTCGAATTTATGTTTCAAACCCGATTCGGATTATTTAAGGGAACTTTCTAAAAAGGTCTTAGACTTGGTTTATTATATTTTTGAAAATTTTAAAGGTCCTAATTTTGAATACGAGTTGACTTTATTTTATTCTTTTCATTCTTTTTCATTTTAATAAAAGAAGATTTTCTAGGTGGTAAAATATTTATTTATTTTATTTTATCTTTATTTTATTCTTTATCATTATTATTTTTTCTTGTTAAAGTTTTAATTGGGAAAATAAAACAAATATAAATTAAGCTAGTCCATCCTTTTTGTTGGTCCCGTATAAGATATCAAGTGAGCGGGGTGAATTGACATTTTTTAAATTTTCAAACTTTTGATGTAAATAAAATTACTCCTCTTAATAATTGAAGTTGACGAATAGTGGTACTTTGATGATTCAATACAAATAACACAATTAAATAGTGCAAATTAAAAGAGATAAGAAGGAGAATATCGGGTTTAGGTTTTATAGAGCTTCAACCCTTTGCTTACTGCTCTTTTCTAGCTCCAATATCGAGGACCCTGTCTACTTTACCGGTGTTATTCCACTTTTGATCCACTAAATAAAAAACATGAGAAGTTTATAGATATCGGCTACACTTGGCCTCAATAACTCTCTACTTTGCCTATCTAGTCTCTTTACATTCTAAGCTAATTACAGATCTACAAAATACAATAAAACTTCTCTTAACACTCAAACAACAAATAAAGTTTATAAATTACAAGTGAGAACAACAATGCAAGTCTCAAAAAGTTTCGCACGATAATGAACAATCAACTTCGGTTCAACTCTCTGAAAAAGTATTTGAGAAATGTTCTATACTCTTTCAAAAAATAGAGAATGTCTATGATCAAAGTATAAAGTATATATATTTCCCTTCTTAGAGTCATACTTGACATTTTGAATCCTTTCACTTTTTATACAAGAGTCTTCCAATGGCTAAATTATTGAGAATTATCTTCACTTCATGTTTATCCTTTTTTTAAAGTAAAAAATAATCCATAGAAATTTTGAGAAATACTTGGAGTTTGAAATTTAAATCTAACCTTATACCTTATCTTGATTAGATATACTTTGATTAGTAAATTCGGATAAGCTTAAGATTTGAAATTGTAATCTCATAAAATCTGAAATCAACCTTATCCTCTTCTAACATTAGATATTTTCTTGTGATTTATCGAAGGATAAATTTTCTTAAAAAATAATCCTAATGGATTTTTATTCCAACTTAAGTAAAACATGATTAAGTATACTTCCCTAATATACCCAATCTAATGGAGTTTGGTCTTAATTGCTTTGAATTTGATATTATGTTAATTTTCAATGTTACTATTCCAAATTAACTATCTAAATAACTTTTTAAAGAGTATTAGTTTACTATTCTTTGAAGTCTTTGAATAAATTTCAGAAGTACTTGTATTGACTCTTTTTATGAAAGCTTTTGAAATATTCTCTGAAGGTTTTCATACTTATCTTTTTTTTTTAATGATTCAGACTGTTTAAATCAGTTTCTAAAAGCAACTCAAATTGCAGCGTTAAATTTTCTATTGAACTGTCTAAATACCTGTACACTTTTTAGTTCATTAGTATTCTTCTTTTTTTATTATCATAAAAATTTATAAGAGATAACTAGCTCTTTTTTTTCTCTCTCTTTTTTTTTTCACCTTCTTTTTTTCGGATTATTTTTTCCCTTCTTTTTTTTTTTAAAGTTACAATACACATGTAATATAACAAAAAAAAAAAAAAGAGAGGCTAAACTTGTAATACTGCATGCGTATTGGATGCATGGTCAGTCTTCAAGTCTTAGATGAAATCAGATCGGATGGTAAGAAGAAGATGAAGGTAGCAATAATTGGAGGTGTTTTAGGGCATTTTAGAGGCAAAAACGAGTGGGGAAGGAGCAAGTTTATTATTTTACCTAAAATTATTAAAGAGTCTATAAAATCGAAATGTTAAAACGTAAGTTTCTACAACTTATAAAAAATAGCTTTAAAAATTATGGATATACTTATAATAGTTATTCAAAACTTACAATACATGATAAAAATAAAAAAAAATAAAGAAATTAGTTTTTTTTAATAAAAATTCTTAATATATAATTTAACATGTGTAGAAGAAGGACAAATAGAGTTGAAACCATTCTTTTTTCCATTTTTTCTTTTTTAAAAATTTTATAGTTTAAAGAGAACTAAACATTTTAACTCATTTTAAGTTATTGATGGTATAAAATAAATTATATAGTTTTCCTTATAAATTTTATTACTGGAGATGGAACTTAGATAAAAATTATAAGCATAAAATAAGAGATTGGAAGAGAAAAAAAGAGGAAAAAAATTGGAATAGGATAAGATTGATAGTGTAATGTCTTAATAGTTAATAGCTTTTAAAAGGTTAGTTGTATTTTTTTCTTTAATTTTTTAGTCCATTTAACTCGGATATGTAGAATCAATAAACTTGGTAAAAAACGTAAGTTTCTATCGAGCTTATATATAAACTTAGTTAAAAATATAAGTTTCTATACAAAAAAGATTTTACACTCAAGTTAACTCGGAAAAGCTATCTAAAATCATAAACTTGTAGAATCGCATGGATAAAATTGTGATTTTGATAACTATGAGAAGAAGTCTTTCATGCATTTTAGATTGGACTTGGTGGGTATGAGGAGGATCCTTTAGTCTAAGGTGGTCATTTGATGGTGTTAAGTAGTGGTTGCAGCAACGGAAGAAAGAGAGGGCATGTGCGATACTGCTGTGATGATTGTTAGAGTGTGAAAGATGGTCACGCTTTGGTTTATCGTAGTGGTGAGCTTAGCCGAAGTGGTGGTATGGTGTCAGGTGCAACGGTTGGATGTGGTTTGCAAGGTGTTGGGGCAGCAGCAAGGGTTTAGGTGGTTATGGAGTTTGAGAACATGGTAAAGGGTGGGATCGGTAGTGTTAGGGAGCTTGTGTTGTAGGGATTTTAGTAGTGGTGGTCTTAGGACTCGTGGGTGGTTAAAGCCATTCAATTCTTAGAAAGAGAGAGTTGTGTTACAGTAAAGAGAGAGAGAGAGAGAGAGAGAGAGCTTGTAGAAGGTGTTTTGAGAGTGTTGATTCTGAGATCAAGAGTGAGAGCTTGAGAATTTGGGAGTCTAGATGCTTGGAAGCTTGCTTGGATCTCCTATTTGTACTACTCTGCCTCAGATCAAAGAAGGAAGGGCATCAATATACTTGAATGCACAAAAATAAAAAACCAAACTTGACCTTCTTTGATTTGGGAATTAAATGGCAAAACAAATAATTTGAAGGTCAAAGCTGCTTCTTGAATCTTTGTTTTTGCTAAAAAAAAAAACTCTTAAAGGAAGCTTTAATTTGCAATAAATAAGCAAGAAACAACTTCGAACAAACCCTTTGTATTGAAACTTTTTTCCCATTTTCAAATCCATTTTGACTGCCTTAATGCATGAATTTGGCTAAATTCTTGGACTCCATTCGAAGTAGGCCATGTCTACTTCATGATTTCACCATTCAATTGGTGAAATAACAAAGAAAAATAGACCAATATTGCTCTTGAAGTGAGCTGTTTGAGAAGGTAAGTGTGGGAAAATGCTAGGGAAAAGAAAGGAAAGATGAGGAAAATGAAGGAAGATGGTGCTGTAGACACCTAATTTTTGCCTTCCTTTTATTTTTCAAATTAGGTTATAGCATTCTAAATCAGAAAAAAGTTCAAAAAAATAGAGAATTAAAGAAATCCCCCCAAAATGAAGAAATTTAGAAAAAAAATACAAAAAAAAAATTTAAAAGTCACAAAATAAAATAGGGTATTTAGAAAATATTAAATTTTTAGGTTGTTTAATTAGAATATAATTTTAATTTTAATTTTATTTTCAATTTCAATAGTTTTGAATAAAAGGCTGTTGGGTTTAGGTTTAGATTTTAATCTGACTCAAGCTAACTTGGTCTATATGTGCAATTAATTACATATATGAATAAGGAAAAACCAATAGCTCAACTAGATAAGCATCTACACTTAATAATGCATATGACTTGGAGATTCTGGGTTCAATCCATAGAAGGTACAAAATGTATATTTTATTTTCTTTTCTCACTTTATTGCCATGTCATCGCCACATCACAGGCCATGTCATCGCCATATCATTTACCAACTCATTTCTAAGTGTGGTAGATACACTCTGATACACTCCGACACTCTCTGGCACATTCATATACGTACAGCTATGTATTTGGCACCATATATCGTCCAGGTTCGTTCAATCCAAAATTGGAAGAAAATCATATTTCATTTAATTTTTTCCATCCTTAATATGACCATGACACCTATAAATAGGGGTCTACTCTTCATTTTCAAAACACAACGAAAACTTCGAAACACTTTAGAAAAACTAAAATCGAAGTTTCCTCTCTCTAGCATGATTCTTCTCTCTCTATGATAGCATTTCTTAAGGTGTTTTTACAAAAACCATCACCAACGGATTTCTCGAGCCTATTAAGCCAACTCCAAGCCGATCCAAGCGGAAGTAAGCCGATTGAAATCGAAGTGAGCAGACCGAGCCGATCCAAGCCAAAGTGAGTCGATCCAAGCCGTTCAAGCTGATCCGAGCCGACCTAGTTTTTCTTTTTTCTTTTTTATTTATTTATTCATTTATTTATTTGTAAATGTTATAAATGGGAAAAAGAAAAAAAAAGAAAAAAGAATGAAAAAAAAGAAAGAGAAGAAAAAAGAAGAAGAAAGGAAGTAGTCTATTTATTTATTTTAATAGAAATAGATAGATTAAGTATAAAATAAATAAGATAATATAATAAAAATAAATAAATAGGTTAGTAAACAAAAATCGTTCTCACACTTAGAAAAATTAAGTTTTCTAAAAATAAATGAAAATAAATAAACCTTTTTTCCAAATTAAGACTATTTTAGAGTTTCCAAAAATAAAACACTAATTAGGACCCTTTAAAAGAATTTCATTGGATAAATTGGACTGGGTAAAAACGTAAATGTGACCGTTTTTCAAAAATTAAAATCAAACCACGCACTAAATTTTTTTTATAAACGAACTACAGAAGCTTGATCCCGAATAGCGGGTACATAGGCATCCGTACGCAAGTACATGGTGACTTAAATATGGAAAGTTTTATTTTTTCCATTGTTAGATATTTATGTAAATTAATCAATCTAGTCGCATGTATCATAATTAGATGTTTTTAGGAATTAAAAAGTGTATATTTGAAAAGCGAAGTTAAACTCGGAAAGTTAAAAGTGGTACTTGTTTAGGGTTTAATAAATCAGCCCCCGGACCTAAATCTTTCGTTTTCAAAAAAGCCATTTTACAAATTGTTTTTTTTTTTTTTTAATCAATAGACCGGTAGCTAAATTATAATGAATCCATCCAATTGGTTATAACTTAACCCCCTTTCCCGACTTCAGTCGGGTGGCGACTCCAAATCTTTTCAAGTTGGAAAAAATGGCCTTCTTTAAACCCTAATTGAGGGTTAATATTAAACGGGTAGGGTTTAATACTAATCGATTTAAAGAAGACCTAATTTTATAAAAAAAAAAACTGGGAGGGTGAAAAACCAGGCTCGACAGGTGCCGAGGTGGTACCGATGTGGCGCTATGTTAGTCATGTGATCTAATGCCGTTGTGTCATATGTCTTGACAAGACACGTGGCCAAACATGTGGCAAGCGATTGACATATCAATGTGCTACATAACATGACACGTGGATCAAGATGATGATGTAGTGCCACATCAGTTTGCAGTCAAACTAAGTAGTGCCATGTGTCTACAATAGACATGTGGTCTAACGATACTCTAATGCGTAGCAAGTGAGTTTTTTTATGAGAAAATAAAAGGAAATTTACACTTATACTGAGATTTGAACTCAAGATCTCTATGTTAAATGTAATGTCAAGTTTAAGTGCAGTACTTCTTGGTCATTAGCCTATGCCTTCTTTTATCTTGCAACTAAATATCACTTAACCTATAAAACAAACTAAAAATCCTATAAAGCGCTACTCAATTAAATTATTTATAACTATAAATATTACTTTCCTAAAAAAAATTTATTTATCTAAAAAGTCCATTTTACTTAAAAATTCTACCCCTTTTTAAAATAATTTTTTTTTCACTATTTTCTAATTTTTCAGTTTTTTTTTCTATTTTTTGTACTTTTTATATATTTTTTATTTTTTGTACATTTTCCAAATTTTTTATTTTTTATATTTTTCTAAAATTTCTATTTTTTGTATTTTTTTCTAAATTAAGACTCTTTTTCCTTATTTTAAAAATTTTTAAAGTTATAAAGGGCAAAAATGGGGCATGTATTGTTATGCCGCTTTATGAAGAAGTTTGAGAAAAACTTTATCATAAAAATAAAAGAGATACCGTTTTTTCCTTGTAAATGAAATTGCCTTAGGCAGTGTTATACCTATCTAGCCGTTTTAGGCTTGATCTACTAAGGATTTAACAAATGGTGAAAGATGAAAGAGAGAGCAGGCACTCTAAGAGCTAGTTGAGGCACAAAAGCGAGTTTAGAAGAGTCTAGTGCCTTAGGAGCTGATTAGAAAAATCGATTTGAAACTTAGCCGTGCCCTTAAAAGTTAACTAACCTAGGCGGGAGCTTCTAGCAACCCTAAATTAGCATTGATTTGAGAAAACTAGAAAGTACTCCTTTGAGCTAACTAACCTAGGCATGATGGATAATGCGTTCTTTGAGCTGGTTAAAACCTTAAAAGAGAACATGATCATGCTCTTTTAAGTTGACTAACTTAGGTGAATGGATGAAGTACTCCTCTAGCTAGCTAAGGCCCTAAATAAGAGCCTGGTCATACTCTTTTGAGCTGACTAACTTAGATGAATGGGCTAAGAGCTCATCGAGCTAGCTAAGACCCAAAAGAGAACCTAGCCATGCTCTTTTGAGCTAACTAACCTAGGTGAATGAGCGAAGCGCTCTGATAACTCTAATTTTAAACATATTTTAAATGGTGATTTTATAGTATTTTCCTTACATTTTTTGTTTTCTTTAAAGAAATTGATACTTAATTGAGTAAAATTTTGATTTCAAGGTTTGAACGCATTCTTGGATCGAAAACGAAAAAAAGGAATCAAGTTTCACTCAATCCGGAGTTCAAACGAAGAAGTTTTGAAGTTACACAGTCTGGGACATGACCATGTCCCCAGGCTGTATCTATGCAGGGAAATTGGCCAGGGGCAGAAAGTTATACGACCTGGGGATACATGTTTTTTATGGAACTCGTTTTTAGTCTCATTATGACAGCTTAGAATTCGTGTATTTAGGATTATGGAACCTAGGGTTTCATGTAATTCTTGAGTTGATTTATAAATTTCAATAAAGTTTCTAACTTTACTTGTTTCAATTATGTCGTTTAATTGTTAATTGATATTTCTAGAATATCAATATATGATATTATGCATGTTGATTGAGAAATTACATGTATAATTAGATCTTTACATAATTGGAGAGAATTACATGTATACTTAGAGATAAGATACATGTTTCTTCCGGAAAGTTAATTATTTGTGTGGGAATTCATTATACATTAATGCATTTCTAAATTATATTATTAAGTGAAGAGATTCCGGTAAATAATTTAGGATTAGGGTTAATATGCTTGAGAAAGGTATTAACTTTAATTGTGAAGCCCTCCGGTCAAGAATAATAGAAATTGAATTGAATATATTTTAAGCGGTCACATGTTAAACACTAGGGGAAATAATTCCTAAATACGTTATTACTTTCTTGAAGTTTTTCTTAGTTTATCGCTTTCTAAATTGCTTAATCAAGTCTTATAATTAGGTTAGTTTGTTAATTTTAATATTTTTAATTAATTCAAACTTTCATAATTTTCCGGTTAGATAATAAAGCTAAGGTTAATATTAGTACTCGAAGTCTCTGAGGGATCGACTCGGACTCACATCCGCTATATTAAAACTGATAGGTGCACTTACCTGATATCACGCTCCTCGAGCTGGTTAAGATCTAAGAAGAAAACCTGGTTGTGCCCCTTTGGGCTAACTAACCTAGGTGAATGATCAAAGTGCTCCGTAAGTTGGTTAAGTTGCAAAAAGAGAACCTAGTCATACTCCTTTAAGTTAACTAACCTAGGTGAACGAGCAAAACTCTCCTTGAGCTATCTAAAACCCAAAAAGAGAACCTAGTAGTACTCTTTTGAGTTGATTAACTTAGGTGAATAGGCGAAGCGCTCCTCGAGTTGGCTAAGACCTAAAAAGAGAACCCAGTTAGGCTCCTTTAAGCTAACTAACTTAGGTGAATGGGTAAAGTGTACCTCGAGTTGGCTAAGACCCAAAAGGCAACCTAATCATGCTCCTTTGAGCTGACTAACATAGTTAAATGGGCAAAATGCTCCTTGAGCTGGCTAAGACTCAAAAAGAGATCCTGGTTGTACTCCTTTGAGCTGATTAACATAAGTGAATGGGAAAAGCGCTCTTCAAGCTAGCTAAGACCTAAAAACAGAACTTGGTTATGCTCCTTTGAGCTGACTAACCTAGGTGAATAGGTATAGCGCTCCTCAAGTTAGCTAAGACCCTAAATGAGATCTTAGTCATGCTCCTTTGAGATAACTAACCTAAGTGAACAAGTGAAGTGCTCCTTGAGCTGGATAAGACCCAAAAAGAGACCTAATCGTGCTCCTTTGAGCTAACTAACTTAGGTGAACGGGTGAAGCACTCCTCGAGTTGGCTAAAACTATAAAAAGATTGAGACATAAAACAACGCTCCTTAAGTTGGCTGGAACCCTAAAAGATGAAACATAGGACAATGTTCCTTGAGTTAGCTAGAACCTTAAAAGAGATTATGAGACTGGTTAATGCTCCTTAAGCTAGTTAAGACCCTAAAAGAGATGAGTAGTAAAGAGAAAAGCCTTATGTGCTTCCTAAAAAACTAAAATAAATTGGTAAAAGGAAGTGCCCTTTAGGCTTACTAAAACCTTAAAAGAAATTGATGAAAGGTGTAAGCTCCCAAAATTGAGTTTAGGACAACCGAGCTCATATTTAGGGCTTTTAGGGTAACTTATCCAATTGAGCCCAAACTTTGCGATTAGAATGGAAAATGTTAGTCGAGATATTACAGTGAAGTTAGATTTTAGTAATAATGACCCGAAACCCCAATTTTTCCCTTAGAAATTGGAATATTTAATAAAGCACTAAAATATTCGGAACTCCTAAAATTGAACTTAGATTGCAACGAGAACTTAGAGATAAGTTAATTGAGCTATAAATGAAATAATGTAGGGTAATTTACTATATAAAAATACACGCAATTTTTCGAGTATACCCGGTATAAATAATAATTATACCCGTAAATTAACCCAAAATTATGTAATTATATATTTATTGTGTTGAATTCATGAAATTGACTTTAGAACATATCCTAAAAATAAAAGATATACTAGAAACTTAATTATCTGAGTAAAGTTATATATTTCACATGTTATTTACATAGGGTATAAACTTGTATATTAATTAAATAATTAATTATGACATATAATATTTATATTTAATTAATTATTTAATAAAAGGAAAAGAAAAATTGATCAAATACAGCTGAGGATTGCTGGATTCTACTTGGCTGCTGCATAGGAGAAGAATTGCTGATTCAAAAAGCAATTCATCAACAAAATGACACCTCATGCTTAATTAAATTAGAAAAAAATAAAAGAAAAAAATAAAGAAAAATTCATAGGCGGTGAAAGGATCCTATAAAAATTGTCCTAGCAGCAAAATGACAATGTTTAGCAATTTGGAACCAAAAACAGCAGAGAGAAAAATTAGAAAAAAAATTGTAGAAAAAAAAGAAGAAGAAAAAAACAGAACAATTATCGAGCAAGGTTAGTTCTTAAGGCTTCCTTTGATCTGCTATTACGCCACTCCACTACTAAGGAGTACCCACAGTGTCTAGGCGTTCCGACACACCCCCACCACCCTACGGCCACCGGAGCATCCAAGAACAGCAAAGTCAAATTCTTGCTCTGTTTTTCAAGAATTTTTAAAAATTAGTAAATCCGCCCAGAAAATTATGAAAAAAATCGTACTTAGGTTATTTTAAACATGCTTTCATGTGATATTTTTATTTTTGAAAAATTCGTAATATTTAATATACTTTATTAAGAAATCTACCGTTCATCCGAATATATAATTGTAAAATAAATATACTAAATAATGTTGTTTCTAGCTGAAAATTTTTGTGTAGGATATGCATGAGATATAGGTAATTGCTATGTAGCCTGAATTTTGATTTGAATAATTTTAATATTTATTGAATTTTTAGGCCTGAAATTAGCACGAAAATAGGCTGAAATTATGAATTTAATAGGAAATTATGAAATTAATTGATGAAATGGATATGTACTGATCTATGATGAATAGTAATAGTAATGAGTTAGATAGAAATTAATTGGATGCTAAAAGAATTATAATTGGATAATTTATCAAATTTAGAGGTAAAATCGTCAATATGAAAATATAGGCAATAGGTCGGAAACTTGAAACCAAGTGATAACTGAATTTTCTATATTCTTAGAATCCTATAGAAATTTTCAGAGAATTATTTGGTAACCCGAACTATTTATTACGAATTTATTAAGTAAAATAGCTTAAATTACAAGTTGGGGTGTATTTGTAATATTAATAGGCTAAAACGAATTAACCAAAAGCTATATAAAGGATTGCTGATCAGATGGGATTAATGGAAATTTTTATTATAATTATTAATAATTTAATTCAATATATAGTAATAACATGACTGTATATTATGAAAATAATATATATATATATAACCATTTTAAATTAAACCCTAATGTTTTTGTAATTATTACGAAAACTAAATTTAGACCTTTTGTGTAATTAGGACCTTCCAAAGACGGTTGACAATTCAAGTCAGTAATAGCGAAATCTAAACAAGTAAGTTGGGATTATAGCTTCACCGCTGTTTGGGTACTATTTAAAGTATCTGGGGACCCAAGAGTACATCTGGTTGTGTTTGTAATTAGATGATTATGCGCATGTTGTGTGTGTGAATGATACTCGATTGTGATAGGAGTTTAACTCCTTGGTGTGTTGTTCTACATATTTTCATGGATTCTGTATTGTGTGAACTTGTTGGTCACCCCTGATTAACACTAACAGTTATTTGATTAAAATGTAATTGGACATACATAATCACCCATTAGGGGAAACGATTAAGAGTGTTAGGCCAAACACCGACTTCCTTCGATGAGGATAGCTGAAATGGTCCTTTCCCCATCCTTAGTCGAACTAAGTGACAGGCGAGGAGGTCGCGATAAGGTTAGGGGTCATGGTTCGAAGGCGGTCATGGGAGGGGGGTGTTCTCCATTGCACAAGCCTGGGTTTGGTCTAACTTGAGTCGCGATAAAACTCCTCAATCCGGGTTGGAGCGGATGAAATTTCTCTAACCTCACAGTGGACCGGTTAACACTGTGCGATGTTTTCATTTGAGTGATTGCATTGCATTTCATCGTGATTATTAACCTTATTCGTGATTGTACAGTACTCTTCTGACTCCGTCCCACTTACTGAGCTAGTTGTGCTCACATCCCTATAGAATCTTTTGCAGGTGTTGAGTGAAGGCAAGATGTTCAGGTACCACCTTTCTCAGGTTAATGTGCTGTTGTGTGGGAAAGTGAGGATCGAGGAATTTAACTGAACCCGAGCTTTTGGCTTTGTCTTTAAGTTTTGAGGAAAACTAAATGGGAATTCCCTGGGAGCCTACTAGTTTTCTAACTTATTGTATATAGAACGCAAAACCTGTGGTTTTTAATAAATTCTGATTGTAAATTTTACCCTTAGACGTGAAATGTTTGTTTAAATACTGTTGTAATACTAAACAGTAGGTTGTATAGAACAAGTATTTTGTAAAAGCTCCACCACAGGTTTGGATATTAACAGGTATCAGAACAAATGTTTCAAGCTGGTTGAGTTGTGCGCCTTGTGTAAACTGTGTCTACGATAGCAGCTGTGAGGTCAGCTTCTATCTTAGATTAGTTTACACGGCGGGATTGTTATGACTCTTTTTGTTCGAGGCGTAACAAAAGGAAAGCACCCTATGGGCTCACTAAGACCTTAAGAGAAGCAGTGAATCGGGATAGTGCTCCATGAGCTAACTAGAACCCTCAAGGAGGTGTGAGTTAGGACAGCGCTCTATAAATTGGCTAAAAGCTTGAAAATGGACAAAAGATGGAATAACTCTCTAAGAGCTAGCCAGAACCCTAAAAAACGATGAAAGATGGGATAATGCTCTAAGAATTAGCCAAAACCCTAAAAAATGATGAAATATTGAAGAAGCAAAGTGAGGAATGTAACCAAATTTTAAAAAAAACTTCTTGTTTTGAAAAATTTTTATTAACAAAGAATTTGGTGAAAACCATCTATAACGAAAAAGGCATTGGGGATAGGCCCCTTGATTTCAAAATGGACATTGAAAACTGCATTAGGGAAGAATGATCTAGATTATTATGGTCAACTTAAAAGGTGTGACTACATTGAAAAAGGCAGTAGGTAAAATGAAGAGAAATCTTGGCCCATTAGGCCAACATAGATTTGAAAATGAACAAAAAACTTGTTATAGGCCTTTTCCTTTTCTCTCTCTCTCTCTCTCTCTCTCTCTCTCTTTTTTTTTTGAAAGTTTTCTAATGGGTATAAATTCTTATTAAGGAGTAAATGTTATAGTCATCCCCTTTCTTGATAACTATGTCGAGCATCTTGTATTCTTCTTAGTATTTGAAAATGTCTCATAACCCTGATGCTGGGCCTCTTCATGTGATTTTAAACATTCTTTTCCTAAGAAAAATGGAACTTTTGATTAGTTTAGTCAAGAAAGGCTTCCTTGTGAACTCTTGGTCTAGATTATGCTCTTGACTACAGTCCTAATAATTATAGTCCATTTACAAGTGATATGCCTTAATCAATCCATTAGGTCTTTTTCAGTCTTGTAGACACCCCATTTTTGCCATCCCCTCTCCCTCTCGTAATTTTAGAATTTTTAGAATAGAATAAAATGTTTTAATTTAAAAAAATAAAAAAATTCAATTAGGCTTAGATAAAAATTAAATTGTATAAACTTTAGGAGTAGTTGAAACTTAGTTTAATATATTTCTATTTATTTAGAAAAAAGATAAGATTTTGAAAAAAAGGAAAAGAAGAATCGAACTAGGTCTTAAACCTAGTATGTATGATTTGGAATCAGGGCCTAAAGCCCTGATCAATTAACTATGAGGATAGTTAGGTGGGTGGGTGTGTGGTACGCGCTATTACGTGCCCAAATTTTTTACAACACGTATGTGGAGGCGGGTGGTACGTGCCCAGCTCCTCTAGAATTGCAAATTACAATACAAAGAGAGAAATAAAACCTTGAACAATCTCCTCCATTTTTAACCCAATTAAATCCTTTTTTTTTTAGGGCAAATTCAGTCAGACTAAATTCGGGAATCCAAAGAGCGTTCAGGACGCTACCAATTGATACCCATTTGTCATCCAAGTTCATCCAATTCAAGGGTCAAAATTAACCACGAAGTTACTCTAAACTTGAAATCCCAAATGGTTAAATCCTCCATTAATGGAGGTTTCCAATATTATTTGACCTCTATTTAGTATAAATAGGTCTTCTTAGAGCTCGTTGAAGAAAAAAAAAATCTCATTTGAAATCACTCATATAAGCTTGTACACTTACTTTCTTATTGTAACTTGACCCCATTCTCTTTCTAAAAATCCAATCTTTACAGTCACTTTTAAGAAAAACTACCACCACGACTGAGCTCATGGTGGTCGAGAACCCTATGTTACACCATTAGGTTACCCCTAGCAACTACCTTTACACGTCAATCACTACTACTGTCGACAATTGAGTTCAACCAACACTTAAAACACCATATAACTCTATGGCATCAAGTTTACTCCCCCGTTCGCTAATAGGAAACTCACAAAAGTGCCTCTCCTTGGTCGATTTGGATCTCGGAACAACTAAAACTACCCTTGCTTGTTGCTATTCTTCTCCTTTAACCTCAACCTGTCCTGTGTCTATCCACTCTACGACCTGCTGCTCTAGATTCGATCTACGCCCACTTCATCATTGGTCCGAGCCTTTAAGCTATTTTATTATTTTGGTTCGCATTATATTTATTTATAATTTATTTATTTCTAATGTAATTGTAACAAAAAAAAGGGAAAAGAAAAAGAAAAAGGGAAGAAAAAAAGAAAATAAAAAAATAGGTAAGTTTAGTTTATTTTATTTTCTTTAGTGAAACACAAAAAGAAAAATAAATAAATAAGTAAAATAAAATAATAACAAAAAATTAGAAAAAAAATGTTTTACCACTTAGAAAAAATCAATTTTCCAAATAAACAATCATGAATTAATCTCTTTTCAAGATTAGGACCTTTAGAATTTTTGAAAAATTTAATAAAGTAAGTTTAGGACTCTTTTTTAAAAAGTTTCCTTAAATAACTAAAAGTAGGTTAAAAACGTGAAATCTTCTATTTTTCAAAATTTAAAACGAACCTACCTGCTAATGTTTCCGGAATTAAACTACGGATGTTTGATTCCGACTAGTAAGTACGTAGGCACCTCTAGGGTGACGTAAAATTTGTAAAAATTTAGTTTTCCCTTTTTTGTAAATTATATCTTCAATTATCCAATCTTGTAAAATAAATCCAAATTAATTCATTTACTAGTGATTAAATCTCATTTTAAAAGAGTGATTTTGAAAAGTGAATCTAAATTTAGAAAGTTAAAAAATGATATTGGTTAAGGGTTTACTAGAATAGCCTACAGATCTAAAATCTTTGGTTTTCAAAACCTTTTTTCTTAAATTTAGTTTTTTAAGTAGATCAGTAGCTAGATTAAATTGGTCCACCCAATCGATTTGACCTAAACTTCTTTTTCCTCGACTTTGGTAGGATGGTGACTCTAAAATAATTTTTAAAATAAAAACCAAGTTTTTCTTAACTTTTAGTCAATGATTAGTATTGAACGAGTTAGGGTTTAGTGCTAATCAAGTTAAGGAAAATATTATAAAGCCGGAAAAAATCAGGCTCGATAAGTTTAACATTATGAATTTAGGGTTTTGGTTAAAGGGTTTCATAAAGGACTAATGAGAAGGTCTATTTAGAAAAAAAAAAACTTTTATTTAACTCAGATGTACAAGTTAAGAACATTTAAAAAAAAAAAATAGAAGTGTGATTACCCTAATTTCAAAAATAATTTTTATTAAAGATGAATAATCTTTTAAGATCATAAGAGCTTTTATCAAGTGTAGGAGGTCTTTTCGGTGAGAAGGCCTTATGGGTAAGGAGGCCTTGTGTGATCTACCATGGGTAAGAAAGTTTTTTTTTTTTTTTTTGGTTGAAATGTAATTCAAAATGAATATGGAGGTTTTGTATTTTTAGGCTTGAAAAATGACTCAAGGCCTTACGATTTTAGGGCTATTTGAGCTTTAATTCATAGCCTTTTGATTCAATTTTATCTTTTGGGGCTTTCATCTTATACTTAGGCGCAATTTTCTAGCCTCCTTTCTTTCTTCTTCTCCTTCTCCTGCTCCTTTTTTCTTGTAATTTTTTGTTCCCCCATTTTTTTTTTTTTACTCTTCCTCCTTTTCGTTAGCCTCAAGAGTGATAATTTCCATTGCCATTTTTTCTTTTTGTCTTTAAGAGATTCAAGGCTCTAAATCTATGGATTCTTAGTGTATAAGCTTAGGTAAGGTATATATAAGTTTGAGGTATTTGAAAAGGGGTTGACTCTTCTTCATTCTAAAGAAAAATAACTTATCAAAAATAAAAGTTGTCTTTGAAATGATGTTACTGAAGCAAGCATAAACTAATTTTTATCCTTTTCTCCTAATTAATAACATTAACCTTTGAATTGCCCCAATATGGGGTGGTTCTCAACAAGGTTTGAATTTGAAAATACTCTAAGTTGGTTCAATGAGGTTAACAAAAGATAATTGTATTTTAAGATTTGAAAATGAATGCCCAACTTCATTTTAAACTATGTATTAAATTCAAAATAAACCTCCTTTAAGGAATGAGTCAAAAGTATCCTCACTATGATGTCATTCAACTCTCAAAGTGTTTAAGTTCTAGTGTGGGGGATATAGTTTTCCTCTATTTATCCTAAACCTTTTAAAAGTAAGTTACCAATTCTTTTAAGAGGAATCTATATTTATTTGCCCTATGTTGAAGACTGACTTTACCCCTCAGTTTCTCAAAATATGCCCTAGTTTTGATACTTGATTTGAGTTTGAGACTTGGGTTGTGTTTGACTTTGTGTTTTGACTTAGTTTATGATGAGGCTTGGTTTTCTAAATGGACCAGGGGTTATGGCTTGGTTTAGTTACCTTGATGGGCTAGGGATTATGTTTGGGTCAATTGCCTTGATGGGTTATGGTTTTTGTTTGGGTCAACTGCTTTAATGGGCCAAGGGTTAGCTACCTAAATGGGTTAAAGGGCTTATGTTTGGCTTAGTTGTCTTGATGGGTTGAAGGTTACTTGCTTAAATAGGCTGAGGAGCTTATGTTTGAGTTAGTTGTCTTGATGGGCCGAGGGTTAGTTGCCTAAATAGGTTAAGGGGCTTGTGTTTAGGTTGGCTTCCTTAACGACTAAGTGGTTTATGTTTGGGTTGGATGCCTTAAGGATTTGTAACTGTTAGTAAATTTTTTATTTTTTATTTTTTATGAGAGAGAAAGATAGCGCTTTATTTTATAGAAACCAAGAAATCTAAATACAAAAAGGATGGTGATTTTGGAGTTTTATTTACAAGTCTATGGAATTTATTTATATTTTCCTAAGGAAGAGAGAACAATGGTTAGGTGAGTTCTATTGAAGCACTATTTACAAAAAGGGAATACTAAAGAATGGAGAACGATAAACTAAAGGGAACTTTTATTATTTTGAAAAACTAGAGTACATAAAACAAAGGAAGAGGGCCTAACATTTATTCTCAATGAAACTTAGTAAAAGCTTTTGAACTATATCTAATGTCCCTAATCTAGCTCTTATAGTTAGGTTGCAATTTTTTCTAGCATCTTTAAAGCAGAATCTATGGTTTTTTTTTTTCACTTTTTTCAACCTAGGCCAACAAGATTCAATTAGAGGTCTCAGTACATCTAGCCCTTTTGTGATAGGAATCAAGTTACTGAGCCTTTGACCTGTAGCTGAGCCTGAAGACTAGAAGGGCTGGCAAAACAAATCCTCTTGCTCCATCCGACTCCTGTCGATGCTGAGTTATTTCTAACTGTCGATCAACTCTTTATGCTGAGTCGTATGATTACCCATCTCTCGAAAGTTATGTACTGAATTGTTGAATGTTGAGAAAGTTGCAACCCTCATCTATTTGCTTAACTATGCCTGAATTATCCAACTTCTTAGCATCCCCCAACGGCCTCGCTAATGTATCATTGCCACGTGTACAAAAATACGTGTAGAATTTGCTCCACTAATAATTGCTTTTTGTAAATATTCTTTTCTACCCTTTTGTATTCTTGTACATTATTTCTTTAGGGAAATACCCTTTTTAATCTTTTCCTTTTTAGGTAAATTGCCATAACTTATTGGGTATAAATACCTTTGTATTTGTAGTCGCAAAGCATCATTATTATTAGATTGAACATAAATACACTTGACACTTTTCTCTGGTAAATACTCTTTGTTTACATTCATCTCACTCTTATCATAATCCTTCAGCAAGACTAGGTAGTGAATAACCTCATCGGACCATCTTATGTATCATATCGAGTTGTTCCATGAGTCCTCGAAAGCTTCATTGATGTGTCATATCCATTGGATCTATTCGTGGGTTTTTGCTTACTTTTTCATTTGTTTATGTCCTTTTGCACATTCCTTATCGTTTCTTTTTCAAGCTTTCAGCAAGCTTGGATCCATTCAGCTACTGACTTTGTCTAATCTTGGTCATGGTTTACATTACTTTGCTTCCGGTAGGTAGCTTTAGCTTGATACAGTTGTTCATGGATTCGCGAGGCATCTGGAAGCCTATTGACTCTTTAATTGTTCACTTGTTGATTACCTGCTATTATCCTTTGGCCTAAACATTTCATGGACAAAAATCAATTTTCAATGGAGCAAAGAATGCACATGAAAGCATGCAGATGTTAGAATCGTTTGGGTTAATACATTATTTCTTAAGTTGCAACCCTATTATTTGATTCAATGCATATAAAAGAATAGGTACAAAATTGATCGCATTTTTTTTAAAATACTCAAACATTAGTGGGGTTGCAATTTCTAGGAGTACTGTATTAACTCATGATTTAAGTGTATGTGATATGGGTGGGCTCTAAAGGTCCTTAAACTCTATTAACTCTATGTTTTCAAAAAAACGGTTCCTTAGTCACATAGAAGTTTAAGTAGGGTTGCCTAATCAACCTCGAGTGGTAATTACCCCACAACACCCAAAACCTACACAATAGCTCCCTTCCCAGGGTCTTAAGAAGGCTTGGATTTGATTGTATCTACCCTACATCTTTTATACAATAAATGACTCCCCACGTTTTAATGTATGTTATATGCGAAATAAATAAAACAATTAAAACAAAGAATATATATGAAATGGATTATAACAATTAATAAATAAATAAACAAACAAATGAATAAATAAATAACATATATATTTTGAAAGGTAAATTTAATTTCGAAAATTTTTTTAAGTAGCAAGCCCTCTTAACATCCTCAGTAGAGTCACCAAGTTATTGAACTTGATTTTTCCTTAGTTTTTATTAATTTTTAGTTTGATTAATATTAAACCCTATCTATTTAATATTAACTCTTAACTAAGAATTAAGGAAAATCTTGGTCTTAAACATGTTTCGAAAAATACTTAAAGTTGCCACCCGATTGGGGTTGAGAAAAAACAAATTAGGTTAAATCGATTGGGTGGATCGATTTTAACCTAGCCACTAATATACTGGAAGACTGATTTAAAAAAAAATGATTTTAGAAAACTAAAGATATTTTAGTCTGGAGGTTAACCTTTTTTAAACCCTTAATGGGGTACCACTTTTTTTTAACTTTCGAGTTTAAATTTATCTTTCAATAATACCCTTAAGAATAAAATCTATTCGCATGTAATTAAGTTAATTCTACAAAAGGATAAATCAAATAATTATTTACAAAAAATGCAAAAAGAAAAATTTCCATATTATAAGTCATCTCATAATTGCTACGAGTGCTTATGTACTCGCTATTTGGGATTAAACTTCTGTAGTTCATTGATGAAAACTTTAGGTGAGTGGGTTTGTTTTAAGTTTTGAAAAAAGTTGGGTTTACTTTTTTAACTTGATTCAAATTATTTAAGGAACCTTTCAAAAAAGGATCTTAAACTTGGTTTATTATATTTTTTAAAATTCTAAAGGTCTTAATTTCGAAAATGAGTTGACTTTATTTTATTCTTTTCATTCATTTTCATTTTTTAAAAAGAATATTTTCTAGGTGGTAAAATATTTATTTTATTTTATTTTACATTATTATATTCTTTTATCATTATTTTTTTCTTTAAGTTTTATTAGGAAAATAAAACAAAAATAAACTAAGCTACTATATCCTTTTTTTTTTCTTTTTCTTCTTTTTTTTTCCTTTATTTTTCACTTTTTTTTTTAGATTATTTTTCCCCTTTTTTTTAGGTTACAATTATATGTTCAATGTAATAAAACAAAAAAAAAAAAGAGGTTGGACTTAGAATACTACATGTGAGTTGGATGCGTGGGTTAGTCTTGGATCTCGAGTTAGTCTTCAAGTCTTAGGTTGGACTAGATTAGGTTACAAGGAGAAGACAAAGGTAACACCTTTAGGAGGTGTTTCGGGGCGTTCCAAAGGAAAAAGTGAGTAGGGAAGAAGTCTTTCATGTGTCTTGGATTGGAATTGGTAGGTGTGGGGAGGATGCTGTGGTCTAAGGTGGTCATTTAGTGGTGTTAAGTGGTGGTTGGCCGCATAAGAGAGAGAGGTTACGTGCACCACCACTGTGACAATTTTGGTGAGTATGAGAGATGGTTGGGTTTAGGTTTCTCATAGTGGTGAGCTTGATCAAAGTGGTGGTGTGGTGTTAGGTGCAATGGCTGGATGTGGTTCATAAGGTATTGGGGCGGTAGCGAGGTTTTAGGTGGTTATGGAGTTTGAGAATGCGATAGAGGGTGGGATAGGTGGTGTTAGGAAGTTTGCATTGTGGGGATTTTAATGGTGGTGGTCTTAGGACTTGTGGGTAGTTGTAGCCGTTCAATTCTTAGAGAAAGAGAGTAGTATCACGGTGGAGAGAGAGCTCGTAGAGGGTTTTTTGAGAATGTTGATTTTGAGATCGAGAGTGAAAGCATGAGAATTCGGGAGTCTAAATGCCTGGAAGCTTGCTCAGATCTCCCATTTGTATTGCTTTAGCTTAGATCAAAGAAAGAAGGGCATCAATACACTTGAATGTGTGAAACGAAAAAATTGGACTTGACCTTCTTTGATTTGGGATTTAAATGGCAAAACAAATAATTTAAAGGTCAAAGTTTCTTCTTGAATCTTTGCTTTCGCTAAAAAACTCCAAAGGAAGCTTCAATTCACAATAAATAAGCAAGAACCAACTTAGAATAAAACCCTTGCATTAAAACTTTTTTCCTATTTTCAAATCCATTTTGATGCCTTAATGCATGAATCTAGGTAAATTTTTAGACTCCATTTGAAGTAGGCTATGTCTACTTTGTGATTTCACCATTAAATTAGTGAAATTTCGAAGAAAAATAAACTAATAATGCTCTTGAAGTAAGCTATCTGAGAAGGTAAATGAGTGAAAATGTTAGGGAAAAGAAAGGAAAGAGGAGAAAAATGAAGGAAGATGGCATCGAAGTCCGATTTGTTAACTAATCCATTCGAAGATTAGTGATCCAGCATTCATGACAGTGATTCCCACTTAGAGGCCTTGGAGGAGTTTACTTAGAAGACTTTCTCAAAACTTCTGGTAGGACTTGCCTTGCCCTGCAAAAATGATGTTAACGTGGCACTACGTCAGCTAAGCAACCTAATGCTATTGTACTATGTGTCTTGATAAGACATGTGGTCCAATACATGGTAAAGGGCTGATGTGTTAACGTGTCATGTAGCATGATACATGGATCAAGATGACGACGTGGTGCCACATGGCGCCATGTCAATTTGCAACCAAACTCGATAACACCACGTGTCTATAACAGATACGTGGTCCATTGATACTCCAAAGCATGGTTGGTGAGTTTTTTTATGAAAAAATAAAAAGGCACTTTGCCTCTAATGAGATTCAAACCCAAGATCTCCATATCAAATGTAATGTCAAGTCCAAGCATAGTATCATTAGATCGTTAACCTATGCCTTATTTTATCTTACAACTAAATATTACTCAACCTATAAAACAAACTAAAAATCCTATAAAGTGCTACTCAATTAAATTATTTACAACTCTAAATATTATTTTCATAAAAATAATTTATTTATCTAAAAAGTACATTTTACTTAAAATTCTACCCCTTTGTTGATATTTTTTTTTCACTATTTTCAATTTTTTTCTAAATTTTCAATTTTTTTATACTTTTTCTAATTTTCTTTTATTTTTTGGTAATTTTTTTTTCTAAATTTTTTATTTTTTTGGATTTTTCTAAATTTTCTATTTTTTTATATTTTTTTTCCCTAAATCAAGATCCTTTTCCCTTATTTTAAAAATTTCTAAAGTTATAGGAAGGCAAAATTGGAGTGTCTACAGGTGGTTATCAAGGATAAAGTGGACGGGATAAAGTGGACAAGGTTATCAACAATAGTTGGTAGTTTTAATTTAGGGAGTATCTTACTAAAATATTCTTAAAAAATTACAAGTTTATTTTAGAGGGTTTTTCTTTTTAAAAAAAATTAAAACATTAAAAGAAAAATAAAAAACACTTGTGGCATGTTTGGTTGACTTTATAAAGGTCTATTAAAATGATCATTCTTTACTGGTAGGTTTATTCCTACATTTAGTTGTCATATTACTATTTCATAAAATTACCATTATTGAAAAATGAGGAGTTGCAATCTTTTGCAGAATTAAGGGAATGGCTATTATTTAATTTAATTATTTTAAGCATATTTTTATATCTATTTATGAGTCCTTAAATAACCATAAGGAATAACTATTACTTCTCTATTCCATTCTTGAAGAATTATAATTCTATTATTACTCTATTCCATTCCATAAATCAAACATGGCTTAATTGGGGCTATTTACTTTAAAATTATAGATGACTTAATTAAATTTTAGAGAGAATTATAACAGAGGGGATCAATGTTTAAGGGTAAGAAATTAATATTTTGAAAAAGTTTATAAAAAAATCAGTATTTTATAAACTGGTTGAAATAAGGGATTAATACTTCTAAAAGTTTAAATAAAAATTAATATTTTATAAAATAGTTTACATAATTTTACGAATTAATTATTATGAATATCTTATTTGAAACTTTTTGTGAAACCTTAATCCTTTATTTATACTTTTCGAAATATTAATTCTTTATTTAAACTCGTATTCAAACATTGATCTCATCTGTTATAATTTTCCCTTAAATTTTAATATAAATAAGGATTTAAATGATCCTCGTTAGCCTTTTATATAAATATAGAGGACTTTTATCTCATGAAGTTTAGTCGTCCAAGGCCGATTATTGCTTTCTGTGGTCTAGTAATTGTATATATATAATTAAAGAAAGAATTAAGTAGGTCGATTCGCATATTGTATCCTACATAGCCAAATTCTTTACTATATCCTAAAGTGGGTGTGAGGTCCACGTAACAGTGATCGGTACTTCTCCAACAATCCCACTTGAAAAGGAACGTCCACGTTCCCTGTTTCAAGATATTTTATTGGGAATCAAATAATGCTTGGCTTTGTTCCATCAACTTGTATGTCTCTATCAAAACCTAACTGCTTTGGCGTAGGACTCATTTTATCTCAGTCAAAATTGAGGAGTTCATGTTAGTTAACGAACATGTATTTTGAATGAAAAAGGATTTATTTATAGTATATGTGATGATATTAATGGTAGATTTTTAAAAATTCACTATCAATGTTGGTATATGTCTAAGTATAATTTATAATTATATACAATATATATATATATACATGACGTATATTATACTCATTCAATTTTTTTTTTTTCATTTTGAAGGGCTGAGTTTAAATGAGAAGACCAACTTTAATGAGTAAGATTCAAAGTGTCAGCTAACCGTCCATGGTGTATTTCAACCTTTGAATGTGTATACTAGTTCAGTTCATGCTATGTTTAGCAATAAGACTTTGTGCCCTTATCCTTGTTCTATAGAATTTTCTAATATTTCTAAAAGTGTATCAAAAGAATAGCTTACTCAAGAGAATTTGATGTTAACTGGTGATGGTGGTTATCATAGGTATAACTCTTAGGTGAACTTTACGTGGTCTATTAGTTGTGGGTGAAGGTAAACCTGCAAAAGGCCCCTTATAGTGTAACCAATGGGGGCCCTTTGATACTCAAGTCAGCAACGAAGGTAATGGATAATTAGAGAGGGCAATGAGTTCCCAAGAGTATAAAAAGAGTCCATCCCTTTACCTAAAGATTTTGCCTCTGTTTATAGATTAGGGGGTACTAACTTAAGCAGACATGTGGTAGGAGTGAATTTGCCGACGCAAAATCCTAGAGGGCAACGCTGCTAATACAAGATAAGATAACCTACCTTTTACCAGTTGATAGATGCTTGAGAGATGAGCCTATCCTATTAGTAGTAGGTGATCGCCTTAGTTTAGCAACTAGACTGTAGGCCATGTAGTCTTTATTATTCAGTATTTAATGAGGAGAGAGAGAAAAGGACAAAGACTGAGAAGAGTACTAGGCTAGCAGTCTATTGAGCTCCCTTGACATGGCCTTTGGGAGGAGGGAGGCAAGCTCCTCTTTCCTAGGGCGAAGGCCAAAGGTCAAGGACCCCTAGGGGAGACTCTTAGGAATGCTCGGGGTTTAACCTAAGTAGGGAGTCTAATTTCGGATGAACTCTTAGGTCATTTTTCACCTAAGTTGAAGAAGCATCCTACGCATTTAAGTCGGGCCCCTAACTAGGCTTGGGCCTTTGGAGCCTTGGGCTTCAAGTCAAATTATTAACATTTGCAACCCCTTATACCCTCACCATCAATACACCCCTAACTTTCCTTAGTGCCTAAGCAATGAGGGGAGTACCGGAATTTTCGCTTGGGAGGTTAAGGCCCTCATTGGCTCTACAATGGATAAACGAATGCATCAGCGTATCAAGAAGCTTAGGAGAATGCCATAGGCGATCTTCTAGAAGTGACAGTTGACAATAGTCCTTTCCCATGCCCGATCTTTTTCAATGCACAACGGTAGCGCCTTGGGAAATACGCAATACATGTGATCATTAAATGATTCAGGAAACCGTAATTTGGAGTAATGAAGGGTATTAATGTTGACCTTTTGTTGTCACTCGATTTTAGTCGTTAGATGGGCCAATAAGCTATACGTGTTTGGGCTAGATTTCCTTCCCCTTTGCTACATAAAGGGGGCAATGGGAACCATCCTCTTCATTCTGATTTCACTCTACTTAAGCTAATTGAAAGTGTAGCATATTCTCTTCGCTCCATCAGGCTTGTGGCAAATGAGTGAATCCTAGATAATCATACTGAGGGAGAGAGCATTCAACTAAGGTTCTACCCTACTAATGGGCCTTTTGAGCATCGATTTGGGAGTGTAATTGGTTGCTTAATGGCTAGGATGCTCTTAAGCACTAATCGGGCGGTGTACAAGGAATACTTCACCTTTGGCCTCTACTCTATTGCTCCTCTTCAAGTAAACAGGTACTAACATCATTGTCATCAAGGAGCCTACGCCATATGTTTGGGTAATTATTGATGGTAACGATGTTTTTGGTTCTAAAGATGAGGAAACTTCGGTAACTTAGGGGTTCCTAACCTTCATCAGCTAAAGGACTCCTGGGGAGGTCGATAGGAACCGAGAATATGGCGGTCTATACAAGTTTGTTTGCTCTCTTGACCTTGCAATGGTCATCCCTATAGGTTTAGAGTGCTCAAGCGACTTTTATGGGCTCCTTGACGGTTTTTTGGCGCATAGTCCAAGAGGTTAAACAATCCTTAGTCACTTATGAGTATGAGAGGGGCTTCTTTTAAGGGCTACCATAACGGTACATGTACAATGTAGGAACAGTATACCGTCACAATTTTAGAAGGGTACAAGGGATGACCTTGCCCCATAGTGATTACAGCAATAAAGGAGGTGCAGTGGACATGTTTCTCCCAAGTTTGTGGTCATCTGTTTGGGGTGGTTTAGGCATGTCATAGTTCCCCAAGACAAATAGAGAGCTAAGTTTAATTTTTGCACCAGTTAGCTTGAATGGGGGCTTTTGTCTTTTGCCAACTTAGGATTGTGTGCAAATTGGATTGAGAAGACAATTTTGTGAAGCTAAGTTAAAGTTGCAAACTGAAAGACAAACATTGAGTAGTAAGATAAGAGAGCCTTAGGTCGATCTAATGTACTTTTACTTTTTCATATCTCCTTGTATTTAAGGTTGGAATTGTCACAATCTAAAGGTGGCCTAATCAAGGTAGGTACTGTATATTGCAAAAAGACCATAGATTGGTTTTCCTTTCAATCAATGACCTTTTATACAACACACAAGGCTGCTACTACTATGATTATTTACCCAAGGGTATGCAGATAAAGATAATATCACAATACAACTTTATATAACATATGATTTATAATACTTTACATCTATTGTAATATTACAGAACTCATAGTCTCAAAATATTAGTAAACATTCCATAATAAGATAAAGTTATTGAACTAACTACTGTGTAACATTACACAGATCATTACAAGTCTATAATAAAGTTATACTATACATAAGTTCACTCTTCTCTCCAGCTTACATTCACACCCCAAAACACTAAACTGACATCGAGCATGCCTTAGCTAGATGTAAAGAATAGGTCCTCTTGCTACAAAATTCTACAAGGGAATAAGCTTACTAAGCTTAATGAGGTATCCTTCTATCACATAAACAAGCAAGTTATATAAACATTAATTCAAATATATGTATGCATGTTCATACAGTATGTCACATAAATAAATATAGTTAACTAGGTATGGTATGCAACTTAGATTTAATGCCCTCTGAAGTTAGGGTTAGAGTATATACGGCACCAATTAGATTCGAGTATTATACTTGATCTTATTTTACTATGAAACTCTACCTTTTGTATTTAATTCAAAACAGTTAGTTGTTAGTTTGTTTCAATAAAAAATTAAACTCATCTCTAAATAAAGGTCTTTAGACTCAACCCTTAACTAGGCGGTTGGTGCTTCCAATGCTTAGTAATCCTACGGGCTAGGATAAGATCATATCATATGTGTACACTATACTAAAACACTATATTCATAAATTATCAATCCCATATGGCCTCTCACTAACTCTATGTGATATGACAGCCATAATTAATTATGTAATACATGTTTATGCATGATCTGATTTATTTTATTCAAGCTTGATATACTTAGGTCCAATTATTATATGACCAACCAGAATTACAGACAGATCTATTCTTATTGAATTTATTATGTAATAAACAGTAAGTTATCATATTTCAAAGTAGTTTCACAACTCGTCAAGCAATAAATTCACATACATAATCTAACCTCGCAAATCATGCAATTATTAATAATAATTAATATTCACTAACTATAAACATAAATATGTATGGAATCACATGGAGTACTCACTCAACCATGATGCTAGTCAAGCATCATAGTAATCCTTAGGAAAGTTGATGTTCGTGTCGGGAATACGTATTGATTAGGAAATAAGAAAGATAATGAGTATCTTGTAAACCAATTATCCTATATACGTATTTATCTAAATCTACCTATATTTCTATCAAATTTCTCGAGTTCAAGCTCTTTTGGTGATCGCATATAACTTTTTCCTTCTAACTTCATTATTTATAAATTTATATTTGATTTATATTGTTTTTGAGCATATATTTACATAGCAAGGCATGTTTTAGGCATTAAAACCTACATTTCCCAAGATAAGCTTAAATTATTATAAATTTAATTATTTTGACTCAAATATTTTTATTTATTAATTTTTGAGTTTTCTTTATTATTTTACGACTTATATTTTTATGATTTCTTATTTTTTAAATTTAATTTATGCAGACTTCATTATTTTCCTATTTTAAGCTTGGTTTATTATTATTATTATTATTATTAATTAATTAATTAATTAATTTAAAATTATTATTCTTTAATTATTTTGAAGTTTTTAGCTTAGTGATTTAATTGGAATTAAATTTTTGATGTGACATTATTTTAGTGGTCCATGTGGCACTTTGTTAAATTTTCTTGATTTTTAAATTTCTTAAATTTTACATCATTATTAGATATATTTATATATTATTATATTTAATTAATTAATAGATTAGGGTCCTTAATTATGTATTATAAGTTTCAACCCATTATATTTGTATATATATTTTATTATATTATATTAAATAAGTATATATGGTATTTGTATAATTATATATAAGTACTTATGTGTTTATGTACATACATGTATTCTTAATTATTTTATTATAGTTGATATTTTATTATATGTACTTTTATTTAGTATCTTATTAGATACACCTATACATATACATAAGTAAATATGTATTCTTATTTTTACTATTATACTTAATATAATATTAGATACACTCTTACTTAGTACATTAGTATATGTACTTATACATAGATACATGTTTACTTACACATGTCTATACATGTAGGCATATGTATGTATACATATTTATACATGTACTATACTTTTGTTATATGTATTTATGTGCATGTACGCGCATTTATACCTAATTTTATATGTACTTTTATATGTATATATCTATACATATTTTTATATTTTCTTAATATATTCTCAAGAATCTTTCAATATGTTTAATATCTACATATACTCGTATTTTCAGGTTTATACCTACACACATACACATATGTTAAGTAGGTTATATATATGTATGTGTGTTTTTATGTACATGTTACACTATATATATATATATATTCTTATACATATGTATGTAAACCATATACATGTATTTATATATATATTCATACATCTAGTTATAGTAATAACATTTATATATTCATCTATCTATACATATAATAGTACATAGATACATACAACAAAGTCTTCAAAAGAAATGAATTACACATCTAAAGCTAACATATTTGAATATAACCTCTAAATCCTTATACTAAAATATATACTAAATATATAAAAAATATGATGGAAAAAAATATATCTAGAATTTATATAAATCATACTTTTACACAAAGGATTGCTACTGCTATTATGTAAAGTAACTATAATTACTTAGCTTAGTATATGGTTTAGTGAATAACTCTCCTTTTAATCTCTCCTTTTAAGTGTTGAAGCTTAGGTAGTTTGGTGTTATATTTGAAAGTTGAGAAAGTAAATAAGAAAATGGAAGAAAATGAGGGAAGGAGGTGAGGAAAAATGTACATGTATGTGTCAATCAAAAGGGTAGAAAAGTGGGTTATTTAGGTGTGTAAATTGAAGACAATTTAAGAAAATTGAAGAAGATTCTAAGGGCCACATGTTTCTCATGGCAAGAAGAAAAAAAAAAAAGAAGAAATAGAAAAGAAAAGTAAAAAGGAAAAGAAGGATAAGAGAATTTAATGCACTTTATAAGGACATATGGACTTGGTCCAACGTTGATTTAGTCAACTCCTAAAATATTATATTTATTATATATGTATAATTTGGAAATAAAAAGAAAATAAGGAAAAAGAGGAAATGAGGAAAAATAGAAAATCAAATGTAATAAATCAATAAAATATATATATTAGAATTTCCTTACATATTTCTAACGCTATAAATAATATTTAGAATAATAAATAATATAACTATAAGGTAAATTATAAATCATGTTATTGATATCTATTATATATTGTCTAAATAACAAATAAATATCTAAATTGACATAATACTAATTTATCTGTATAAATGTATGGTTAATATTAATTATAAAATAATATTATGATTTATATGAATTAATTTAGTATTTTTACATTTGTAAGCATTTAAAGTTATCTCCAATTGTTCGCTGGTGATTTTATGTGATTTAACATATTGTTTAATTATTTAGCTCAATTAGGGTTTTATCGTCTTTGTCACAAATTAGTACATTTATAAGCTTAAAATTTAAGTTTTAGAGTTTTTATCATATTTGAGTAAAATCTCTAGTATGAACTCATATCTAGGGTTTAGGATCTTTACATATAATTAAGGTTTCGATTAGCATTTTAAGATTTTTCTTATTAAAGTAGTTTAGAGTTTATAATTTAAATAAAGTTTTTAATCTATACAACTTTATTGACTCATAAAGTTATTTAGACTATCTAGATTTAGTTTAAGATTCGCACTATAATTTATAGGGTTTACAAGCATGCCGACCCCTAAGCCTTATAATTCATTCTCCAGATGATTAATAAAATTAAAGTTTTTTTACATGCTTGCGTATGTTCCCTTAATCCCCTGTGTTCTTTGTTCTATCTTTTTGTTACACCCCGAAGTCGCAACAGTTCCGCCGTGTAAACCATTCTATGATAGTAACTGGCCCCACAGTGCCTACCATAGAGATAATCTACACAAGACGTCGACGACTCCTCGCTTTGAAGTAAACAGTTCGATTAATAATTATACTACAATTATGATAATTATCACAAAGTTCTATAAAACATAGATAATTATAAATAAGTCCACAGAGCTTCCCAGGAAGTTTTACACAAACACAACAGTTCACTAGATTACATAATAACTATTAGTCTTTCCTTCCTAATTACATGGTCATTCTAGTCACACATTATATTAAGTAACTTGATCCTTACACCCCTGGCTTCAGACGGACTAACTTCTGGGTAATTATAGGGCGGCATAGTACTTGAAGTGTTCACAAATCAGAACCTGTAAAAGGATCTATAAGGGTATGACCAACTACAGCCCAGTAAGTTGAATTGGAGACTCATGAATGCATACAAGCATAAACAGGGTTATCAAACAGTTATTTTCATGCAATGCAACAATCAAGTGTCATCGTAGAACGTAGTCTGGTCCGTTGTAAAATCAGAGAAATTTCACCCGCTCCAATTCGGGTTGAGGAGTTCCATGTTATGTAGCAGCTCACAACCAAACCCAGGCTTGTGCAATGGAGACCTCGCTCCTCCCGCGACTACCTTCCAACCATTGACTTCACCCTCGCCGCAACCTCCTCTCCTGTCACTTAGTTCGATTGAGGATGAAGAAGGGACCATTTTGCAATCCTGCGCTATCCCTTTCGAAGGGGTCAGTATTTGGTTGGAGAGTCCTATAATCCCCTAACGGGTTGCAATGCATGACATTTTCGGTTATTAGGGTCGACTAAGATTAAATGCCGGTTAGGGTGTTCAACAAATTCATACCAATTCAATCAGTCACAAAATCATTCACAGTACAAATTCCAGCACGAATTCATATACATCAAGCACATGCGCAAACTATTTACAATCACAATCATATACAAGTCTAAGTCTCCGAGTACTACAAAACTAGTACTCTATTACAATAAGCAATAACCCAACTTACTTGAATTTGCTTGATCGCTCGATCCTCTAGTTGCGAGCTAATTTGTTTCTAGGTGTCCTATAATATAAATAGGTTCTTTTAGTACTTATATTTTATGGATTCTTATTCAAATTCATAATATAACTCATTTTCCTCATGTATACCTATAACGTATTAATGATTCGTTGTATTCTATTTTGGAGTTCGGCTCCTAAACTAGATTCTAGTTTTAATTCCTAAGTCGTAATTAAGCTCGAATCCAATGTGATATTAATCACATTATGCTCGGGTATTCAAATATCCTATTGGGTCGTAATTTTGGTATTCTAAACTATTCGGTACACGCTAACCCTAATTGAAGTATCAGATTTATTCCCGGTGTGTAAAAATCTTATATTTTGAGATATTTACTTAAAATTAAATGTCATTTCAGATTTATTATTTTTCTGATTTCTATTATAATATTATCTAAATAACCTTATTTTTTTAGATTTATTAATTTACATTTTCACATATTACTAATTTATTATATTACTTACCTAATTTCCCTAATTAACCATACTTAGTACCTAAACGTTAGGATTAGGGTTCCACTGCAGAGATTAACTTCCCTAAACATCTAATTAAGATCCAAATCAGTAATTAATATCCTAATCACCTGATTAACCCTAAATCACCCAATTTTACCATCATTTTAGGGCTAAAAATTAACTTAAAAATTTCGAAAATTAATTTAAAAAAAATGGCTTCATAGCACTGTTATACATCATATGAGCATCATACAGAAAAATTTTGAACTCCAAACTACATCCCTAAGCCTATTTATTTTCCGGTTTAATCATGCTCGGTTTTGAACAATTTGTTAGGGAACCTATATTTCCAGATATAATTAAACTAAATCAATATTTTTCCCTAAATCTACATACAATAAAACCTCATAATAACAAGTTTCATAATTTTTTGGGCAAAATAAATAATTTTACAAAATTATACAAAAATCGGGTGAATAAATGACTAACCGGTTCGAAGCTTTTGGGCCGTCCAAACCCGGTCCAATGTTATCAGCCGGTCCAGGTGGTGGTTCTATTATAGGGTGGTGGTGGTGGTGGTTCGGTCCCAGGTGGTGGTGGGTGGTGGTTTTAGTTTACTTGCCTAATCTGTACAGTTTTCTTTTTTTTTTTTTTCTGGATTTTCTCTTGATTTTTTCAGTGTTTCAATTTTTCTCAGATCTCAAACTGGCCAAATGACTTCTGGAAATTTTTTTCCTTATTTATAGACAATTGTAGTGATTAATGTGCATTAATTTGATGGGATTTTGCCCCATTTCCTTGATTTTTGGCTTTTTGTTTGTCCAATTCTTATTGGTTATTTTTTTTCTTTTCTGTCACGACCTGATCTTATTGCAGCTTATCTTCTTCTGATTTTTCTATAATTATTTTGTATTTTTCTTTAATTATTTGCTTAGTTTTCGGCCAATTTCACTAATTACGCGTATTTTTATCTACACGTAAATGCATGTGGGGTATACGTGAACATTCCTAAATATTATTTTGGTCATTCTAAAATTTTTAGTATACATATAATCTATCTCTAATAATTTATTAGTTATTATATTACACTTTTCACCTTTTCGGTAATTAGCAGTTATTATGCTTAAAATTTGAAAATTTTATAGTCTCCTATTTTACTACTTATTTTCTTAAATTTAAGTTTACAGGGTCAGTTTTACTAATATTCCCCGCAATAGTTTATAATTTGGGTTTGATCGGATCCTTTAACCTATCGCCTTAAACCTTGGGTTCTAAGTTCAACCCTACGGTTACTTGGTTCGGCTTTAGGGCTTACACTTTTGTTCAGTTTATTCTTTCTATTATTTGAACAATCATAATTGTCTTTTGGGTGCTTGGAGATGAGGTTGGGAATTAGTGGGCTACCACGAGTTTACAAGGGGCACGCATTCAAGCTTACCTTAGACAATCCTTGAATCTAAGTATTCGATCCCCTTTTAACCAAATGTGACTGTTGAAGTGATCGATGTGATTGCTAAGGTGCTAGAGGTCTTTGGGATATGCATAACATTGATTTGCACGTACAGTTGCCTATTTGGCAATCTTCCCCACAATTAATTCCTGGTTGTTGATCCATGTACAATGGTTGGTCACGAAAGGATGCTTCACATGGCCCTTGTCAACATATACAAGGTGTGAGCTCCTTAATTTCACGTAATCATTAGAATGAGTAATTTAGGACGTATGTGAAAGTCTATCGAATAGGGTAATACTTCGCGTATAGATCTTAGGAGTTAAACGATGGCACATTATCACTTTGACAAATAGAAATATAATAAAATACTAATATCATAACTAAAAATAGTTAATTTTATTAAATTATATTATTTGTAATTATTCGTTGTAGATACGTAAATTAAATAATGAAAATTAATCGAACTTTAGGGATAAATTATTTAGGCACTAAAATTATAAAGTAACATCAAATCTTGTATGAAAAAATAGTGCATTCTTTGGATATAATTATTTATATATACATATATACCCGTAATACTTAAAATATCGAAAATGCTAATAATTAACTAAAAATTTATAAGAAAAATCATTAAAAATTTTATAAACACTCATACCATGGTGGATTTAGGCGTGGACAGATGCATGAACAAGTGTTAGAGAATTTAGTGTAGGAAAGATACCTTGCAAGACTCATTTTTTAAGGTATAAAAGGGGGTAAGATAGAGAAAATGATCATTCTCAACTATATAATCCCAGGAAAAATTTTCAAATGCTCCCTATAAGTTCTTTAGGATGTCTGGGTTATAGAAAAATTAGAGAAGTTGGTAAAAGCTTGAAGAAGAAATTGGAGAAAAATAAAAAGAACATGCAAAAACCAAGAAACATCATGGAGGTAGGATTGAAAATCAATCTGGGGATGAACCACCACCACCACCCAATAGTGGTGGCAATGCTTAACTGGGTCGATAAGGAGGGGGTAGTTGCTAGTTGCTGGTTGGCCAACTTTTGGTGAGCAACGGTGAGCCTTAATTTTCCACCCAATTTTCTATATTTATAAAAAAAAATATTAAATTATATCCAAAAATTTTGGAAAAATTTATTTTGAAATATTTTTATATGTACTGTTCAAGAAAACTATTAGTTTATACAAAATTCAAATGACTATATGATCTTCTTAATAAATAGCGTGAAACCAAACAATTTTGAAGTGGTTTTCAATAACCATATTGTTATTGTTTTAAAACTAATTTTTTTCAATAACCGTATATACTTTTTAGTAATTTTTGAACCTCTAAATTGATGAAAAATGCCATTTTCAAAAAAATTATGCAATTAACCTTATGGAAAATAACATGCAGCAGATCTAGAGGTTCATTGTAGTATATGTCTTTAGGTAGAGTGGTTTAGAGATGATTGGATTGAACGAGATTTGGAGATATACATAAATCACTTGTTGTGAACTATATGTATTAAGGTGAAGATATGAGGATTTGAGAATTTAGTAATATAGTGATTAAGCGTGTGATGAATATGTTGTATGATCATGTTATACCATGTTTGTAACCTCTAATATGATATCGGAGCAAGACGTGTTATTCAAACTAATGAAGTTAATTTGTTCAAAGATTTTTTCAGATAGTTGATCTAGTAAAAGAATGAATTAAAATTTTGGTATAGATGCTTAACCAAAAGGTTAACTCATGTAAGAATTTTGAATATAATAATATTAAGTTTTTGGTTAGGACAACATTTGGTAAAGAAGCATTGTTGTGATAACTTTAGAGACATGTTTAGAAGGTTCGTTGATGAAAGGACTTTAACTCTAGCTATGTTGGAGCCTCGTTTAAAGAGTTGTTTGGCAAAAGAAGAATGATTTTATTGATTTTAAAGACTTGACTAGAGGGTTGGCTCATTTCAAAGGCTTGGATGAAATCACTTTAGAGATATTTTTAGACGGTTAGCTTGTAGTGCAATGATATTTTCTCAAACATGCATTGCATTTAATTAACCTTACCTAATTTCTTTGTGTTAAATATGTGATACTGTCTCTATCCTACTTATTAAGCAAGTTATTGCTCATATCATTATAGTTATTTTGCAAGTTTTCTTAACAGATACACCAGTATTACTCCAAGTTCTAAAAGTATAGAGAACGAGGTTGGGTAGTGAGATTCAAAACTAATTAATTAGATTCCTCTATTTTTTATTAACTATATTAATTTTTAGGAAAACTAATAGGGTCTCTTCAGGTGACCCTCTAGTTTTTAGTTATTGATATTGGTACTATGTTCTATAAACTTGCGGATTTTTATAAATCATGTCGTTTTTCTAAATTTTTTTTATAAAACTTGTTTTGTTCTTAAGTTTTTATACCATAGAATCTCTTTCAAAAGTTATTTTAGAAAATTGCACGATAGGTTAATGCCAAATAGGTATTGAATTAGATAACTTAAAGTTGTAGAGTAGTAAAAGCCTAGTGTAAGCTACATCTATATTAGTGGCTAAAGTGGTTAACTTTTAGCTTAGGTTGGTTTATATGGTGAAGCTATGAAGACTTCCTAGTTTGGGGCATGACATAAGGGCTTAGGGGTCAATCCATTTTCTACCTTCTACTATCATTCTACCGAATCGTTCCATTAAGAGCTTTCTCTCTTAATCTTGTGTTTTCCCATCCTTTCCCTCTCTTTTGCTTGCTTTTAACTTTTAGATATGGCTAATCAGTCACAACAACCAAGAGCTAATTGATTAACAGGTAAGGCTTTAGTAAGTACAGACTATAGGGATGAGCCTGTCTTCGCTCCCCCCCAATAGATGGCGATGGCTAGAGATGGTTATGTAGATAGGAGTTATTCATAGGAGATGAGGAGAGCCTTTACAGAAGTAAGAACTTGGTGTGAGTATTTACCCAAGAAGAAGGAGTTGATTTAGCCTTTGTTGGTAACCACTAGAAGTGATGGCATCGTTACTAGGGTAGAATACATTCATAAGGAGGAGTAGTAGTTGAAGGTTTATGATGAGGTCTACCAGAATACTGATGCTTGGGTGGTGCTTGTGCCTAAGGAAGGTGTACAAGAAGGCAATAGAGATGGGTTTGCACTTGCGCTTTCACCAAATTTTAGTTGGAAGTCTTTAGATACTTTCAGGTGTGCCAAGGCTTACTCTACTTTTATACTTGGCAAGCATTGGTAGTGTTCAAAGCTGTGTCCATCTTCCATATGACAAGGCTTATGGCTCAATTGTTTTGATATTTCTTTCACTTAAAAGGGAAGCTTGGTGGTTGGGTATACTGTTCGAATCGAAGGTCTTTGATTAAATAAGGATGTAAAATGGGGTAGATTTGGGGCAGGTTATAGGAACCTAGAACTCATCCTGTTACCCTAATGAGGTTTCCAAACTCGTCCCTTAACCCTACAAGGTTTTTAACCCTATTCCTAAAAGCTGACCCATAACCTTATAAGGTTTTTAACCCTATTCCCAAAACTTACCCCATTACCCTAATGGGGTACCTGTTTCCCGACTCATAAGAACCATTTATTTTTTTTCAAAAAATTATTTTATACTTCATTATTCAATTACATAGGAAATTGATTTATATTATTTATATTTATAAAACATGTATAACATAATGAGGACATATTAGAGGAGAAGCCATAAAAACAAGTCATACTTCATCTATAATATATTTGTAGGACACCAAAACTCAAAACACCATGTAAATTTGCTTGTCACATTGTTAATAAAGGAAAAAACAATCTAACATGCTAGAAGACATAAATTGTCAAAGAACACCACCAATAATAGCATTCATGACAAATAATAATTGAAAATTTCTAGAATAAAATAAAGCCTTCCATCACATAATTCTTCTAACTTTCCTTAACCCTCATATTTTTAGACTTCACATATCATCTTCTTTCAATTATCTCCATACTTACAATGAAGGAAAGTTCCATAAAATACATTAGGAAATAGGTAATAGAAATTATTTTCATGAATAAAGAAAGTTAATATTATGTAATAAAAACTATTACCTCTTTGATCATTTAATAACTAACTTTGAGTACACATTAATGCCTCAAATGTATCTAGATTAAGTTGACTTCTATGTGAGCTAATTACTCGTCCACCGGTACTAAATGTAGACTCAGAAGCAATTGTTGACATAGGAACAGGTAACAAATCCCTAACTATTTCTTACAATGTAGGATATTTAATTCTATTGCATTTCTACCAACTAAGGATATCAAAATCAACACTCCAAGGCAACATAGGTTCTTCTAAGTAATGGTCTAACTACAACTTTACTCGACTACCTTTATTGTATTTGGCGCTCAAGTATTGCAACAACCTTGTTTTAATCAAATCATTAGAAGCACTATCACAATTTACCAAAGGAGAAAAAGAATAACTACTTTCTACACTCTTACTAATGCGAGATTTATGTTTACATTAGTACTCTCGAAGCAAGCCACAACAAGTGTTCCTAACACATTCCATCTCTTGATAGGCACTCCCTCCATACATAATAAGAAACACAAAGTCTACAACCTCCATCTTAAAATATGGATCCAAGACAGTACAAACAACCATAATAATATATATACCGCCTTTGTACTTTTCAAACTTCTCAAACATTTTATTAGCCATTATACTAATATTAATATCAAAAGAATTCTTCTACACAATCAATGCTTCCATAATTTTGAACACCTTCACACAGTAATAATTTGTAGTTAGACAACCATTTTCCTATTGATACACCACTTGGTCTAACCCCACTCTCACTTTGGTACTTCAAGCACCTCTTCAAATGTTTATGCAATGACTTTATTCCATTTACAATAACTGCTTTCAGTTTTTTTTATCATAATGATTACATACAACGACTTCTACCCCATTAATTAACTTTTTTTCACCATATCATTCCATATAATAGAAGTTAACTAATGCTTGCTTATATGTTTGCTTTCCCAACATCTCTTGCTACTTGGGAATTTAATGTACTCGTCGGATTTTTTAATGGTACTTTCTTTTTAGACTTAGATATTGAAATTGGACCTTTCTTATTATCATTGGCGATTATACCCATATTCATCTTAATCTTAGTTTCATCATCCATATTCATATTCCCTTCATTGCATAAAAGAGAGTGATAAGACAATAACAATAATAACAACATAGCATTTGTCATTATAGTAATTTCTTATAGGAACAAAATTAAAAGGAAAACAATTATAGTACCATACAAAGTGTTAAGTTTCAAATGAAAAAGCAAGTCATACATAGCTATAATTAACTAAAAAGTTAAGAGAAAAGTTTTACATATGTGATGAATTCGTTTTCTTTAGATAATCAAATTTAAAACAGTTTAGAATTAATAATACTTGTCTATTTATATGAGGACGTATACTAATGATAGTTTGGATTTAGAGTTGAGTATTAGCTTTAAGGATGTTGGAGTTAGATATGCCAGCTTTAGATTTCTTTTTCTTTTTTTTTTTTTGTCAACAAGTGATTGAAATTGCCAATTGTATTAGCTTATTAGTTTGGGTAAACACCCCTTACTAGAATATAATATGTGCATAACTATCAATTGCATAAAGCAACTACTAGAAACAAATTAATAGAAGCTATACAGCATTGTGTTCTATTTGTTGTCACATAATATGAAAAACATGGTTGTTTTTAAGGGAAAAAAGAAAAAACAATTTCATCAAAATTGTGATTTTATTCATGTGATTTTACGAGTTTATGATTTTAGAATGCTCTTTTGAGTTAACTTATGTATAAAATCATTTTTAAATAGAAACTTTTGTTTTAATTGATTTTACATGGTAAACTTGGTGAAAACTTCCGTTTTTTTACTAAGTTTACCGATTATATATATATATATATATATATATAACTTGAATTGCCAAAAATTAAAAAAAAGGTAACTAGACTTCTACTATTTCATTGATTATTAACGTATTAAATCATCTTTCTTTACTCTTTATCTCTCTTAGTTCCTTATTTGATATTCATTATCTTCATTCAAGTTTCAACTCTAACATAAAAATTTATAAGAAAAACTATATATTTAATTTTACATTGTGAATAGCTCAAAATAAGTTAAAAAATTTGGTTCTCTTCAATTTATCATTTTTATAACAAAGTAATAGAAAAAATTACTTTGAACTCCGCTTGTCATTTTTCTATGATTTTTAGATTATAAATTAAGATTTTTTTTATGGAAAAGAAAAATCATTTTCTTCGTTTATTTATTTTTATAATGTATTTCAAGTTTTTTATAACTATTATAAACATATTTATATTTTTTAAAGGTTATTTTATATAGTTTGTAGAAACTTATGTTTTTAATTTTTGACTTTACGTTCCAACTCTACAAACCTTCTAGCGATTCTATATAGGATTACAAGTTTGACAATCATAATGATGAGAGATACCTTCCTTTACACTTCTTCATACTGCAGCTAGTATATTTTTTTATAGCTATTACATGATTAGAGGGCACTTGAGTAGAGGGGTGCTTGGGTAGGGGGTGTCAGAAGTTGTTACTGAAGGAGTATAAGAGTGGGGACCATGCAAGCATATTGTGTCTGCGAATTATGGGTCACATAGACCTATGCCTGACCAAGAGATTCTCGCTTGAGGTATAGTGATAGGAATCAACCTCCTGGACCGATCACAAGAAGTCAAGTTAGAGGACTATAAGGGCTCACACGGAAAATACTAACTTTAAGCCATAGCTAAGATAGGGACTCTTATCCCGATCCGACCTCCTGCCAACCTGTCCTCAAATCTTTATGTGTGTCTAATATACTCCTGCCCAACAACTAAGTCCTAATCCAAAAGATAGCCCTGAACTAGCTAAGCCGAGCTACCGACCTGACTCACTAGCGTCTGACTTCAAGACAGATGACCTTTTTGCCAGGCTAATTGGCTCCGGACTTGACCTAGATCAAGTCGGCCCTTGACCTAGATCAAGTCGGCCCTTGACCCCTAACACTTCCTGCTTTTACTTGTGTATCATACTCTTGATGTATAGCCATTAAGTGACATGTACCTTCTAACACAACGTTCTAGAGTAATTCTTTCCTTTCCATATTAGATATTCTTTGTCATTTTTACCCCTTTTAGTATGGTTAATGTAACATAATTGTAAAATACTCTTTTATCTTCTCATACGTATAAAATAACCCTAGTAGGCAAGTATAGAAACCCCCACTTTCCTTATATGCAGACAATCATCCAACTTTCAATACATATTTATTCTCTTTGAGCAACCTTAGTATTCTCATTAACTCTTAACTTGTAACTATTCCTTTTAGCAAAGAGTAGTGACGAGTGACCCTTCAATTTGGATCGATGTGTCATTCCAGCAAATTATAGGGCGAGTAGGATCGAATGGTATGTCATATCCATTCGATAGCTGCCTGAACTTTGCTAGCTTTTCTTTATTCTTTTTTATTCCCCTTGTTGTAGTGCTTTCTCCGTATGTCTGATCCTAGAGATGCATCAACTTCGTTGGTATCAGAGCACGATTCTACAAGGGAGTATGTAAAGTTGTAGTGAAGTTTCAGTTCGCTTTATTGTTAGTGGCTGCTATTTTCCTTTCATAGCTGCTACAGTATGTTTGAGTGTTTGTAAGTGCAGTTTCATTGATACTCTATTTTCCATTGCGACAACAGAGCAAGTTTGTTAGTAGTTTGTTAATCTGTTCGAAATGGTATTACGCTATGTCAAATTTAAGTGTTTAGGAAATTATTAATGACCAGGATAGTGGTGCTTAACCTAGTTGTGGTCATAATAGTAGTAATACCTCAAGGTCTGTTGATGACAAACTTAACAAACTCACAAACCTTATTGAGTGTCTAATCATTGCAATGCAAGTTAATAGACAACAACCACAAAGTGTTCAACAACACAACTCGCAGGGCACCCTTGAGAGATACTATGGCTAAGGCAATCAGACCAATCACCCAATTTGACCGCCAAGAGCTAAAGGAGTGGCAGATAAGGCTGCTACATGAAGACTGGAGTTGGAAGAGATTGAGGAAGATGATGAGGAGATTGATGTTGAAGGGTTTGGTGAAGAAGAAGTTGATTATTAGCAAACATAGGGACGGGGATGCCGAATTCCTCGAAGGCTAGACAATGTTAAAGTGAAAATCCTACCCTTCGGTGGAGGTAGAGATGCAAATAAATACTTGGAGTGGGAAGAGAAAGTCGAGAAAGTATTTGAGTGTTATGGGTATGAGGATGCAATCAAGGTCCAACTTGCTGTGTTAGAATTTATTGGATATGTCACCATGTAGTGGAAGAATCTGGATGCTGTCGAAGCTAGAGATGGGAAACAAAGTGTCAAAACTTGAGATGAGATGAAAAGGTTGTTAAGAGGTAGATTTGTACTTGAAACCTATTTGTAAGATACGTTTGCAAAATTACAAGAGCTTCGCCAAGGGAGTTGATCTGTTGATGACTATGTCAGGCAATTCCATACACTTATGATCAAAGCCAATATGGAAGAGCAAAAGTACGCACTACATCGAGGTTTATTTCTAGACTTAGATTTGAAATCTGCAAAATCATGGAAATACATAGATTTCATACCTTAGACAAAGCCATCAAGATAACACAGAGGGCTAAGAAGAAAAGGAGAAATGTTCCAAGTCGACTTGGACAAACATTCTCCCAAGCTCTTATATTGCGCTGACCTATTTAAGTTAACCCGAGGAGGCCATACCGAGCCAAGGAAAGGAATGAATGACCTGAGGAATGCTAAGTAGACTAGCAAGGTCGAGTAAGACAGTTGAGTCGACCAGAGGTTAAGCCAACCCCGAGAACCTATGAGAAAGGCCAACCATTCGGATGGAAGATCAACGAGGTGAAGTGTTTTAAATACTTATGCTTTGGACACATAGTCGCTGAATGTTTGAATCGATGTGTCATGGTACTTCGAGTAGACATGGTGAATAGTACTGATGAGAACGACCCCGAGGAAGATGAGAATGTTGGAGAACCCAAGGTAGAAGAGGAAGAAGAAACCTGTGTCTATGCTGACGAGGGAGAAGTAATGGCCTTAGTTCTGAGGTAAGTCCAGGGTTCCCTGCCGAACTCTGAAGAAGACTAGAGAGAGAACCTATTCCATACCAAGTTTACCATCATAGTCCAACTGTGCACAATCATCGTGGATGGAAGAAGTTGTACTAATGTCGTTCCACATTCCTTTGTGTAGAGGTTGGGTTTACCGACCTTAAAGCATCCCCAACCCTACAAGCTATACTGACTTCATAATAAGGGTGCTTTGCATGTAACTGAATAAGTGACAATACCGTTCAGTGTTGGGAATGTGTATAAGGATGAAGTAGTGTACAATGTTGTCCCTATAGGAGATTTACATCTACTGCTTGGATGACCTTGGTTATTCAATCATCATGTCACTTACGACGAGTATAAAAACACCTATGCCTTTATCAAGTATGGAAGGAAGATTGTGTTAAAACCTTTAACCCCGTCACAAGTGAACGAAGCTCATAACCAACTTACTTGAGCTAGTAAGAAGAAATCTTTAGTGATGAGTCGAAGGGAGCTTCGATTTGTTGAGAACGCTGATGAACCCATGTCCCTATTGATTAGGAGACTCATGGAGATGAGGGAGTTACAAAATGTTTCAGAAGAGATCTGAAGCATGCTAAATGAGTTTTCCAACTTGTTTATGGAAGAACTATCTAAAGGACTGCTATCAGTCTAAGGTATAGAGTATTGTATTGATCTATAGCTAAGTGCCACCCTATCAAATCGACCTACACACAGGATGAACCCTAAGTAAGTTGCTGAATTGAAAAGATAGGTAAACGAGCTCATTGAGCAAAGATATGTGAAGGAGAGCATGAGCTCTTGTGCTGTACCAGCTCTACTTGTCCCAAAGAAGGATAGATTATGGTGCATGTGCATTGATAGCCGGACAATCAATAGAATTAATATCAAGTACAGATACCTGATACCAAGGCTCGAAGACGTGTTAGATGAGCTTTATGGTACAAGGATATTTTCAAATATTGATCTGCCAAGCGGCTACCATCAAATTCGTATGAGTAGAAGACTGCCTTTAAGAATATACATAGACTTTACGAATGATTGGTTATGCCGTTTGGACTTACTAATGTACTGAGCTCATTCATGAGATTAATGAATCGTGTGACGCGCCTTCTGATCGAGAGATGTATGGTTTTATATTTTGATGACATACAGGTATATAGTGCCAACTTGAACAACCATGTTCAACATCTTTGTGAATTATTTGGCATTTTGTGAGTTAAGAAGTTGTATGGGAATGTAAAGAAATGTATGTTCTGCCAAAGAAAAGTCATATTCCTAGGGTTTGTAGTATCAGGGGAAGGAATTTGAGTAGATGAGGAAAAGATTCGAGCTATTCTAGAATGGCCGACGTTGAAGAATGTCACTGAGGTCTAAAGTTTCCATAGCCTAACTTCTTTTTATAGGCGATTTATTAAGAACTTCAGTATAATAGCCGCCCCATTGACCAAGCTGACAAAGAAGAATGAAGGGTTCAAGTGAAGCAATCAAGTTGAGTAAAGCTTCAGGGAGATCAAGGAGAAGCTTACCTCAGTCCCTATCCTATCACTACTAGATTTTGACAAGCCCTTCGAACTGGAGTGCAACATATCAGGAGTTAGAATTAGTACTGTCTTAATGCAAGAACGATGACCCATTGCTTACCATAGTGAGAAACCGAGTGGCCCAACCCTAAACTATTCTATATACAAGAAGGAGTCTTACCCCCTTCTTTAAGCCCTCACTATTTGACAACACTACCTGCTGCTACGAGACTTTGTTATTTACACTAACTACGAATCATTGAAGCATCTGGGGAGTCAAAACAAGCTTTCGAAGAGGCAAGCCAAATGATTAGAATTCATGGAAGGATTCTCGTACATCATTTGGCACAAGAAGGGGAATATAAATGTGGTTACCGATACTTTGTTACGACGGAAAACTTTGTTGACCACTTTGTAGACAAAATTATTAGGATTCTCACTCATCACGGAGCAATATGCTGTTGACCCTTACTTTAGCCCCATTATTGAACAGTGTCGAGTGGAGGTAGCTGTTAGAGGATATTATCTTAAGGACGGCTATCTATTCAAGGACTATAAGCTATGTATTCCAAACTACTCCACACAAGAACTATTAGTCTGGGAAACTCACAGCGGTGGACTTTCAGGCCATTTTAGGGAGGTCAAAACAGCCAATCTATTAAAAGATAATTTTTATTGGTTGAGCTTAGCTAAAGATGTTTATAAGGTAGTCAGTCATTTTGAAGTGTATAAGCGCACTAAGGGGAAGAGAAAACCCCATGGAGAGTACATGCCTCTACCAGCGCCTACCTTACCATGGGCTAACCTCAACATGGACTTTGTCCTAGGGCTACCTCGGACACCCAAAGAAAAAGATCTTATCTTTATTATAGTGGGCCGCATCAATAAGATGGCGCACTTCATTCCATGCCATCAAACTAATGATACTCTATATATTGTTGATTTGTTTATGTAAGAGATTATCTGACTACACAGAGTACTAAAGATGATTGTTTTAGATCAAGACACAAAATTATTGAGCTATTTTTAGAAAACTCTTTAGAGAGGACTTGGGACTAAACTCGTATTTAGCTCCAAAAGCTACCCTTAAACTGATGGCCAGACTGAATGTTACGCCCCGAAGTCGCGAGGTCGCAACAGTCCCGCCGTGTAAACCACTCTATGATAGAAACTGGCTTCACAGTTCCTACCATAGAGATAATCTACACAAGGCGTCGACGACCACTCGCTTTGAAGTAAACAGTTCGATTAATGATTATACTACAAATATGATGAGTAACTCAAATTACTATTAAACATAGATAATCATATAAGTAAGTCCACAGAGCTTCCCAGGAAGATTTACATAATAACTACAGTTTACTAATTTACAGAATAACTAACAGTCTTCATCCTTTAACTACAAGGTCAGTCTGGTTACACATTAAGCTAAATAACTTGATCCTCACACCCCTGGCGTCAAAAGATTAACCTCTGGATAATTGTAGGGCGGCATGGTACTTGAAGAGATTACAAATCAGAACCTACAAAAGGATCTATGAGGGTATGAGCAACTACAGCTCAGTAAGTTGAATTGGAGACTCATGAATGCATACAAGCACAAACAGGATTATCAAACAATTATTTTCATGCAATGCAACAATCAAGTGTCATCGCACAACGTAGTCCGGTCCGTTGTGAAATCAGAGAAATTTCACCCGCTCCGATCCAGGTTGAGGAGTTCCATGTTATGCAGCAGCTCACAACCAAACCCAGGCTTGTGCAATGGAGACCTCGCTCCTCCCACGACTACCTTCGAACCATTGACTTCACCCCCGCCGCGACCTCCTCTCCTGTCACTTAGTTCGACTGAGGATGAAGAAGGGACCATTTTGCAATCCTGCGCTATCCCTTTCGAAGGGGTCGGTATTTGGTTGGAGAGTCCTATGATCCCCTAACGGGTTGCAATGCATGACGTTTTCGGTTATTACGGTCGACTAAGATTAAATTCCGGTTAGGGTGTTCAAACAAGACCACAACAATTCAATCAGTCACAAAATCACTCACAGCACAAATTCCAGCACGAATTCAGATACATCACACATGCGCAAACTACTTACAATCACAAGCATATACAAGCCTAAGTCTCCGAGCACTACAAAACTAGTACTCTATTACAATAAGTAATAACCCAACTTACTTGAATTTGCTCGGTCGCTCGATCCTCAAATTGCGAGCTGATTTGTTTCTGGGTGTCCTATAATGCAAAGAGGTCCTTTTAGTACTTATTTTTATGGATTCTTATTCTAATTTATAATGTAACTCATTTTCCTCATGTATACCTACAACGTACTAATAATTCGTTGTATTTTATTTCGGGGTTCGGTTCCTAAACTAGATTCTAGTTTTAATTCCTAGGTCGTAATTAGGCTCGAATCCCAATGTGACATTAATCACCTTATGCTCGGGTATTCAAATATCCTATTGGGTCGTAATTTTGGTATTCTAACTATTCGGTACACACTAACCCTAATTGGGATATCGGATTTATTCCCGAGGTGTAAAAATCTTACATTTTAAGATATTTACTTAAAATTAAATATTAATTCCGATTTATTATTTTTCTGATTTCAATTATAATATTATCTAAATAACTTTATTTTTTTTTAAATTTAGTAATTTATATTTTCACATATTCCTAATTTCTCATATTCTTTACCTAATTTCCCTAATTAACCATAATTAGTACCTAAAAGCTAGGATTAGGGTTCCACTGCAGAGATTAACTTCCTTAATCATCTAATCAAGATCCAAATCAGTAATTAACATTCTAATTACCTAATTAATCCCAAATCACCCAATTTTACCATCATTTTAGGGCTAAAAATTAACTTAAAATTTTCGAAAATTAATTTAAAAAAAAAAGGCTTCATAGCACTGTTCTAAATCATATGAGAGTTCTACAGAAAAATTTTGAGCCCCAAACTACATCCCTAAGCCTATTTAATTTCCGGTTTAATCATGCTCGGTTTTGAACAATTTCTTAAGAACCCTATATTTCCAGACATAATTAAACTAAATCAATATTTTTTTCCTAAATCTACATACAATAAAACCTCAGAATAACAAGTTTCATAATTTTCTGGGCAAAATAACTAATTTTACAAAATTATATAAAAATCGGGATGAGTAAATGACTAACCGGTTCAAGGATTTCTGGCCGTCCAAAACCGGTCCAAGGCTGTCGGCCGGTCCAGACGCTGGTCCTAGGGTAGGGTGGTGGTGGTGGTTCGGTCCCAGGTGGTGGTGGGTGGTGGTTCCAGTTCACCTTGCTAATCTGCACAGTTTTCTTTTTTTTTATTTTCTGGAATTTCTCTCGATTTTTCTTGTGTTTCTATTTTTCTCAGATTACAAACTGTCCAAATGTCTTCTGTGAATTTTTTCCTTATTTATAGACAAACATAGTAATTAATGTGCATTAATTTGATGTGATTTTTGCCCATTTCCTTGATTTTAGGCTTTTAGTTTGGCACATTTTTATTGGCCAATTTTTTTTTTTTCAGTCACGACCTGATCCAGTTGCAGACCTCTCCTTCTGATTTTTTTATAATTATTTTGTATTTTTCTTTAATTATTTACTTAATTTTCGGTCTATTTTAGCAATTACGCGTATTTTTATCTACACGTAAATACATGTAGGGTACACGTGAATATTCCTAAATATTATTTTGGTCATTCTAAAATTTTTAGTACACATATAATTTATCTCTAGTAATTTCTTAGTTATTTCATGACACTTTTCGCCTTTTCGGTAATTAGCAGTTATTATGCTTAAAATTTGAAAATTTTATAGTCTCCTATTTTACTACTTACTTTCATAAATTTAAGTTTACAGGGTCATTTTTACTAATATTCCTCTCAATAGTTTCTAATTTGGGTTTGATCGGATCCTTTAACCGATCGCCCTAAACCTTGGGTTCTAAGTTCAATCCTACGGTTATTTGACTTGGCTTTAGGGCTTACACTGAAGTGATAAATAGGACGCTAAGTAATCTACTTAAAGTTATCGTGGGAAAAAACCTGCGGGATTAGGATCTTTGCCTACTCGTTGTGGAGTTCGCATACAACCGAACTGTCCATAGCACTACTGGGGTACCATTACCATAGACATGATTGACACCCTAACAGCTACTGAAGAAAGTCAATCCGGAGTGGATCGAGCCTAAGAATTAAATGAGCTACACTAGTCTGTCTTGAGGAAGATCACCAGGTTCAATTAAAGACAACAAGAGATTGGTAGCCGAAGTCGCTAAACTGTTTCCTTCCAGCTGCGACACTTAGTATGGCTTCACCTCAGCCGAGAGCGATTTTCGCACTTCAGACAAAACAAACTATCTCTTCGATCTTACAATCCATTTAAGGTCTTAAAGAAGATCAACCGCAACGCTTACCAGATCAAGTTACCTGATGACTATGGTGTCTCCTTTACCTTCAATGTGTCCAATCTAATTGCCCATTGACCAGTAAAAGACCCTGTGAGAGCCACAGAAGAATGAGCAGAAATCCCTTTAGATTTGAGGACAAATCTCATCGACCCCTAGGTAGATGATAGAATCAACCCTGTAGACTGATCACAAAAAGCAGAGCTAAAAGACTTCATGGGCTTGAACGGAATATACTAGCTCTAAGCCATAGCTGAGACGAGGACTCGTATCTTGATCCGACCTCCTACCGACCTATCTCTCAAATCCTTACATGTGTCCAACATGCTCCTGCCCAATAGTGAAGTTCTAATCTAGAAGATAGCCCCAAACTAGCTAAGCCAAGCTACTAACCTAATCCATTGGCATCTAACTTCAAAACAGCTGACCTTTTTGCCAAGCTGATTAACTTCGGACCTGTTATAGATTAGGTTAGCCCCTGACTCCTAGCACTTCCTGCTTTTGCCTATATATCATACTCCTGACGTACAACCATCAAGTGATACGTACCTTCTAATACAATGTTTCAAAATAATTCTTTCTTTTCTATATTGGATAGTCATAGTCCTTTTTACCCCCTTTTAGTATGATTAATGTAACATAATTGTAAAATATCCTTTTGTCTTTTCATATGTGTAAAATAACCTTAGTGGGCAACTATATTAACCCTTACTTTCCTTGTACGCAAACAATCATCTAACTTTCAATATAGAATTATTCTCTTTGAGCAACCTTAGTGTTCTTATTAATTCTCAACTCTTATCTATTCCCTTTAGCAAGGAATAGTGGCGAGTGACCTTTCAATTCAGATCGGTATGTCATATTTGGCAGATTGTAAGCTGAGTAGGATCGGGCGGTATGCCATATCCATTCAATAGCTGCCCGGACTTTGCTAGCTTTTTTCTTGTTCTTTTTGGTTTGGTTCGTTGTGGTGCTTTCTCCGTATGTCTGACCCCGGAGACGCATCAGACAAGAGCATTCAAGAAGAGCCTGCAATATATGTAAAGGAGCAATCTGGTGGCTAAAGAAGGTTGGGTGGTGGTAGAGCTAATAGTGCAATGCAAGAGTTGTTTCCTTCAATATTACACTTGGAGGTTGAGAGGGCTACTTGAGTCAGATGTATAACAACATCTGCATTATTAAAGAGTGGCCATTAAAGAGAGCACATGCTTTTTGGATGCAGGACAAGTCATTTAATGAGTGTTCTTTAATCGCTTTGAGTGGTTTAGGTGATGCCATTAACCTGTGCAAGCACGCATTAACTCGAGAGAGTCGCCTTCTTAAGCAGGTACAGTTTGAGGTGCTTATATCATACTTATGTTCTTTTGAGGTATGTGTGGATACATACTTACTTTTGTTCCCGTTGCAAGATTGATGGATGATAGAGCAAGTGGGAAGTGGAGAGATCGAAAGGTTAAGGAGCTAGTCGAGCCAATGGAACGAAACTCAAAGTTTTAGGGGGAGAGTGACAAGTGTGCTATAGAGAAGATGTAGTTGGAGCAGGAAGTTGTCAGCCTTAGGTCTAAGTTAGGTGATTATGAGAAATGGGCTGAAGACTTAGAGGTAATGCTTATTGTTCATGAGGAGGAACTTGTTGCAGTGGGGAGGTAAAATCGGCTAAGTGAAAGGTATAGACTGCTTAAAAAGAGGTGAAGGCTGCTAAGGTGGAGGTCGATGTTGCTAGGAAAAGGGAAGAGGTAGCCAAGAAGGAGGCCAATCGTTTGCAAAGGGATCTCGATGAAGCTCATGCCAGTTTTTTAGAAGAGGAGGAGGAGCTAAGGAATGCCCGTGATGTGACTTAGGTAACAATAAATGAGCAATTCAATGAGTTCTCATTAGGCTAGAACTATAAGGATGCTATTATGGGCAATGGCTGAGATGTTGCTAGGATGGCAAAAATGGATGTAAGGAGGTCTATCTCGAGCTTTATTGTAGCTTCTTAAATTATTTGATAAATGAGCGTCCAGCTAAGGTTGGGGATGAAGAAGGCGGTGAAGGAGGTGATGATGAGGCTGTGGGCGATAGAGACAGTCTTAGTGGAGCTTAAGAGGCTATTACTTTTGTTTCTTTTGGTGTTATCCTCTATTTCTACCCCTTCTTTTTGTTTTTTTTCCCTTTCTTTTTTTTTTTTTATAGGTGGTGTTACTTTATATTAACTTACTAATGATGTAACTAGGCTGGGATGTCGATCTCAAAAAATTCTATAACTTGAATTGTTTGAATGGATGGTCCTTAACTGCTAATTATTGTTCACTATATAATTTTTGTTTTAGTGCATGCTTAGCCATTAGTAGGACCCTATGGTTTTTAAGCCCAAGCTCGAGAATCCCTACCTAAGTACTATCTTGTTGGAGCCATTATATTCTTGGTCTATGTAGCTATCTTACAAAACCCTTAGGTGTAAAAACCTAATGGGCACACAGGTAGAGGTCGAGCCTTCAGGTATATTAGGTGAGCGGACCTAAGAGAGTGTACAGATGTCAAGGATGAAGATCAACTTGGCTTAGTCTAATGCTTTTGTGTTTGTTAATGAATGGAGCGGGGTGTAAAGATGACGATACTATAAAATACATATAATGGGATGGGATAATTGTCAAGGTCACTTTGCATTCATTTTTTACTATGTATATAAGTACACAGAACTATTTATACGATCTACATAAAATAAGGTCAAAGGTTGTTCACGTTCCATGTTTTAGGGATGGTTTGTCCATCTAATGTCTCAAGCCTATATGAGCCACTACCCACATCTTCTTTGACCCACATAGAGCCTTCCTAATTAAGAGACAATTTCGCTTACCCTTCTCAAAATCCTATAGCTTTGAGCTTTCTATAAACAAGGTCTCCCAATTGGAAAACCTTGTATTTTTCTTTCTTATTGTAGCATCTTGATGTACGTTGTTGGCATGTGGCTACTTAAGCCCTTACTATTTCCTTTACTTCATCAATGGTGTTTAAGCTCACTTGGAAGGTTACCTTATTGACAGAGATGTTAAAGTTCTAGGTTCTATACATTGGTAGCTTGAGCTCTATCGATAGTATTGCTTTAGATCTGAATGTGAGATGAAAAGGGGTTTCGCCTGTGGTTGCTCGGTGCATGGTTCAGTATCCTTAAAGGATTACTAGGAGTTGGTTCGCCTACCAGCCAACAGCTCGATTGACCCTCTTCTTCAGGCTTCTGAGGACAATCTTGTTGATTGCCTTGATTTGCCCATCGACTTGAGGATAGGTGACAAAGGTATACTTATAAGCCTCACAATCAAACATTTTGGATTCGATATGTAAAATTTAATGCAATCGTGTAAGTTGTTCGATTGAGCCCAAATTTTATGACGGAGTTAGGAATATTAGTAGAAGTGATCCTGTAAATTTAGATATAGGAAAATAAATTAATTAAATATTATATTATTAAGTAATATATAAATTATCTATTATTTATTGTAAATGCATAAAATACATTTCGATAACTAATGAGTCGCTATAGATAAACTATATGCACATTAAAAATTATAAAATAACTTAAATAATGTTTAGGAGTATTTATTTGTATATATGTATTTACATGCAAGTAAAAGTACCCAAAATTACCTAAATAACCTAATATATACTAAAATAGTACGAAATAAATTAAAGAAAATTAAGAAAAATTAAGAAAAATAGGTATCATTTAGGGAAAAATCCGAAATGAGGCGTGGTAATGAGGGGAATTAATTTGGTAATACTTAAATAGGATTAAGACACCTAAAGAAGGGAAAATTAAAAAAGAAAAGGGACACTTAGCTAAAGAAAATTCAAGAACTCGCCAAATCATCCCTATAAATTTAGGAACCCACTTCTAAAATTCATTTTAGTCAGTTTAGGATCCAGAAAATAGATGGTTCTGATGATGAATAGCGTTGGATAGCTAATTTTGTTTTGTTAGATTCTCATGGATGATCCCGTGGCATTTTTTACTGAATCCAATGTATATTTTAATCTTTAGATGTATTTTATAGCTTTTGGATCATGTATAGGTGTTGTAGATAATTTATGTAATCAAATTAAATGTATCTTAGTGATCAGTAATATAAATTTTTTATAATGTACAGTTGTAAATATTGAGTTTGTATAAGCTGATGCAAATAATGATGAACTCAAGTTATAAATCTTATCTATGTAACCAAAGGTCTATCGAGTTGTAAACTTTGTTTTCTAGAGTTGTAAGCATATGTGATGATGTAAAAAAAGCATCAAGAGCATAGTAGAAGTTATGCATATTATATATATCGATTGGAATGCCATCATGATTATTTTGTACAAATATAAGTTGTAGGGATTGAGCAATTCATGAAATATTTATAGGAATAAGATACTAGATGACTTATGAATAGATATGTAAGCAGGTTTTGAATGTTGTAACTATCAAGCAAATAATGGCTAAAACTGGAAATGAAAGTCGCAATAGAAGGTCTAAGGGAAATTAAGACCCTCCACTATGGGCTCCATCACCACTCAGGGAGCAACCCAAGCAAGACATACCCTTACCACCACAAGAAGCTAATCCCATTGTCGAGCATTATTTTTCCCAATTTTTATTATTTTTCTTAACCCAATTTGTATTTAACCTTAACCCGTTTAATACTAATACTTGACTAAGAATTAAGAAAAAATTTGGTTTTCTATTTTGGAAAGTTCGAAGCCACTACTTAATTGAGGTCAGGAAAAAATGGGTTAAGTAAAATCAATTGAATGGATCTATTTTAACCTTGTAAATGGTGTACTAAAAAAACCAATTTTTAAATGGTTTTTGAAAACCAAATATTTGAGTTCAACGGTTAATTTTTAAACCCTTAACAAGTGCTACTTTCAACTTTTCGAATTTAAATTTATCTTTTAAAATACTTGTTTAGCTAATTATGCATTCACAAAAAAAAAAACTAATTATTGTTTGTACAAAAAAAATAATAAACCAAAATAATATACAAAAGGAAAAATAAGAAGATTTTCCTATTTTAAGTTGCCCCGTAGATGCCTACGTACCCTTTGGTAAGGATTGCACTTTCCATAGTTTATTCAATAAAATTTAAGTGTACTGGTTCTTTTTAATTTCTAAAAACTAGCTAAATTTATGTTTTAATTTGGTTCAAGTTTATTTAAGAAAATTCTAAAGGGTCATAAATTGGTTTTTTTTTTTTTTATTCTAAAGGGTCTTGGTTTTGAAAATATTGATCTTATTTTATTTTTGTTGAAAAATGATTTTCTAAGTGATAAAATGTTTTTCACTTCTTATTTTTTTATTTTCATTTTTTTATTTTTTGTTTATGTTTTAATCAAAGAAATAAAAATAAACTAAGCTTCCTTATCTTTTTTTTTTCTTTTTCAATTTTTTTTTTACAATTTTCCATATAGAACATAATCATAAGGAAAAAAATAAATAAATAAATACAAAGTACAAAGTACAATGTGGAAATAAGGAAAAAGAAAAAAGAGAAGGTTAGACTTATACTTAAGCTACAAGCTCACAGGTCAGACTTGGGTCGTCGAGTCAAAGTAGGGTTGGGTCATTGATCGCAGCAATGAAGGTGAATAGCAACTATAAGAGGTGAGTTTACTCAATTTGAGCACCAAAATGAGTAGGAAAGGGTGGATTCATGAGGTAACTATTAGGGATATAGGAGGTAAGCAAACTGTTGTAGCCAATGATGGTGTTTTGGGTGGTGGTGTAAGGTAGCAGTCGCAAGTGGAGGTGGTTAAGCTTCGTATATAGTTGTTAGAACTGAGTAAGTAGTTAGGTCTTAGGTTTTTAGGTGCAGCGAGTTGTATGGTGGTGTTGGTTAGGATCGAAGAGGGGTGGCGGATGGTGTCTCATGCATTGGAGCTTGTGATAGTTAGGGTTTAAAAAGGTAGCAATTGGTTGAGGATGCTATGACCTACGATGGACAAAAGGGATGCTCAAGTTCAAGGATAGAGGGTTTAGGCAGTTTAATGGAGATGGCAGTCTTGCTTACAACTCGCTGTAAGGATGTCAAATCTTAGAGAGAGAGAGGGTAGTCACAATGTAGAGAGAGAAAGTGTGCATAAGGCACGATTGAGATTGTTTTAGTGATTATTCGATATGGAATCAAGTCCCTACCTTCTCTTTTATACTTGATGGAGCTAAATCAAACATGGAAACAATTGAATCACAATAAATGTGAAATCACAAAAATTGGGTTTCAATTGAATTTGATTTCAAATTCAATGTAATTGATTGTAGAGTTGAATCAAAATGGCATTTATGGGGGTTTAAACATTCTAAGTATGTCTTCAGAAAGCTTCGAAAAACATTACTTGAGCTCAAATCATGGACATTAGTCTCGAGAAAAGGGCATAAGCTTTTTATTTTTTCACTACTTTGAAAGTATCAATTCTATCAAGTAAACGAATGAATCTAGATGTGTTTTTTGGCACAATACAAAGTACTCCAGGTGGTCTTCATGACTTTACCATTAATTGGTGAAATCACGAAGAAGAAGAGGTCAAAAATTGCTTAAAAGTAAGTTGCTCAAAGTAGGAAAGTGCTGGAATCTTGGAGAAAGTGAAGGAAAATGGACATGGTCAGCCTATAATAGGCTAACACATGTCCCTGTCTAGGTTGAACAAACAAAAGTTGTAAAGCACCTACCGCACAAATCGAACTTAAGAGCTCTATTATTTATGTATGTATGCTTTACTAACAGGCCTTTAACCTATACCTTATCTATATATGCAATTAAATTGCATATATAAACTAAGTTAGCCTAGACTAGAATTAAATCTAAACTTAAGCCTAACACTCCTCTCTCTCTCTCTTTTTTAAATTTCAAAAACTAAAGCTATTTAGTTTAAATTATTTGCTTCTTGTTTTTTTATTTTTTAGTAATTTCTAATTTTTGTACTTTTTTTCTAAATGTTTAATTTTCTTTTATACTTTTCTAAATTATGACCATTTTCCCCTATTCTAAAAATAAAGATTTAAAATTGTAAGGGACAAAAATAAAGTATCTATACCCATTAGACATTCGCTTGCTAGTATGCATACAATGATGAGACAAGAGGGAATGTTGATTTAGTATCTTGTTATTGGTGGTAATGCGAGTAACAAGAAACTGAACAAATAGTAGAACAACCTCTAGATATAAACAAGCTTCTTGAGTTCATAAAGGCAAGTTGGTACTTTGAAGGTGAAATAGGTAAGGCAACCCTAACTGATGATTGGCTGGCTCAAGTTGAAAGGAATTTTGAGACTTTTATAATTCTAGAGTCCTAAAAGTTGGCATATGGTACTTTTATGTTAAAATTGGCTGCCTAAATTTGGTGGGACTCAAGACCAAGACAATTAAGAGATAATATCTCCTAGCAGATGTTTAAGGAAGAATTCAGGGGGTATTTTCCTCATAGTATTCTATATAAGATGGTATGAGATTTATTTCAGCTTAAGAAAGGGAGCATGAGTGTTTACCAATATGAAACTGAGTTTGATAGATTGTTGTAATATGCACTCACTTCTTATCAAGGTAACCCTGAGCTAAAGAAGGATTTATTTTTCAATAGGTTTAATCCTACCATGTGTTGCAAGTTAGGGGACTATGGTTTCATTACTTATAATGAAGTGGTGGATAAGGCGTCGTGAAAACAATCATTTAAGGATCCATGCACTATAGAGCCTGTTGAGCCTAATTTTTCAATTTTTTTTATTTAAAATTAATTTCCCCATTTCCAGATTAATACTAAACCCTAACCCATTTAATATTAATCCTCGACTAAAGAAATTGAGAAATTCCGGTTTTTTATTAAAAATAATTTTTTGGAGTCGCCACCCGATCGAAGTAGGGAAAAGAAAAGAAACTATAACTAGTTGGGTGGATTAATTACGATTTGGCTACTAGTCTTTAATTTTAATTTGAATGAAAAATCAGAGTGTTTCAAGTTCGGGGGCTAACCTATTAAACCCTAACGAGTACCACTATCTATTTACCGAAATTAGGATTATTCTTCTAATTATAATATTTAAAAAATAAATAAATAAATAAAATTAAAAAAAAAGAACCTAAGTTTCCACATATTTTATCGTCGCCCAGAAGGTGCCTACATACTCGTTGGTCGGGATCAGACGATTGTAGTTCTTTCAAAAAAATCTTAGTACGTTGATTGATTTTAATTTTTGAAAACCGACCAAGTTTACATTTTTAATTTATTCGGTTTATTAAAAAAAAATCTAAAGAGTCCTAATTCACTAAGTCTTCTGTTTTATTTTATAAAAACTCTCTAAAAGTCTATTTTTTTAATGGGGTTTTTATTTTTTTATCTTTTATTTATTTACAAAATAAATTTTTCTAAGTGAGAAAATCCTAAAGTCATAATACTAAAAATATACCTAAACATATAAATACATACACATATATCAATTTGCCTATCATGTCATAAGCTTAACTAAATAACTAAGAGAATAATAAGAATAACTAAATAAATAAAGAGACAAATAAATAAAAAAATCAAAACCAAACCTGACTTGGACTATTTGGTGAAGGAGGATGGTGTTGATTCATCGAGCGTGGAGACGTGACGGTCAGTGCTGAATTGTGCGCTATGGTGCTATTGTATAGAACGTACTACTGTTCGCCTAGCGTTGCTATCCGCCTGGTGTTGCTACTGTCCGTCTGGTGCTGTTGCTGTCCGTTTGGTGTCATTGCTGTCCATCTGGTGTTGTGCAGCAGTTTGGGATTCTTGCTGGAGTATGCAGGACAGTCACTGATTACGAACAGCAATCGCACTAGAGTGTTCTATCGGTGGAGAGGATGGAGCTGCGCTGATCGTGTGTCACAGTTACCGAATGTACGTGTGTGAACTGCCGCAGTATATGGGCATTAGTGACGTGTCATGTTGGCTGCTGGGTGTATGCGAATTGGGTTGTGGGTGGGTCGCCAGAGTGGTGTCGCATGCATTCTGTGCTGCTGCAAACGTGGACTGTCGTACGGCTAATCGAAGATTGCAAGGATTTAGTGGAGCTGTGGATGGTGAACATGAGGATTGGTCGACGCTGTTGGCATTGTTAGCTTCAGGTCTGTCGCGAGTGAAGCGTGCGTGGCTTGGAGTGATTAGGCGAAGGATTGTTGGATGGTGGAAAAATAAAGACATAGGTACCTGCTGAGACTCAAACCCAAGACCTCAAACTAAATTCACTCCTAAATACCTCGATACTTATCCGTTAGGTTGTTGGCCTATGCCTTGACATTTAGTACAATTAAACTATACTTAAACTATGCTTAAACTATCCAATAAAATTTTTTTAACTAAACTAAAACTATTTGTTCCTAATATAAGTTACTTCCTAAAAATTTACAAAACTCTTTATAATAATTTTTCCTTTTCTTATTTTTTTTTTTTGTATTTTCATCATTTGTTAATTTTTATTATTTTTATCTTTTAAAAAAATTTGTTATTTTTATTTTTTTGAATTAGGACCCTTTTTGTAAAAATAAAAATTAAGACTATAGAGGAGCAAAAATTAGGTGTCTATAGAGCCAAAAGGTCAACAAAGGTTTTTTACCAAGCTCATCATTCAAGAGATCATACCCAGGTGCTAATAATAGTTCTAGGCAAAAAAGGAAGAAGCCGACAACTTTAGCTAGTAGCCCTGTATAATTAGTACCTAACTTAAATTTTTATGAGGACGACAATGTCAAATGCCAAAAATATGGAGAAAATCATTTCCTTAGACACTATGCTTAGCTTAAGGGAAGGTGTTTTATATGTGGTGACCAAAACCATGTGTTGCGAGCTTACTCTAAAATGAAACTAATAAAATGTAACAAATGTGGCAAGAATGTGCATTTCTCCAAGTTTTGTTCGTAGTTTGGACAAGGACCTAGAAAAACTAAAGGCTTTAGTCACACAACTACACTTACCTGTGTTTTTACTATAAAAGATATAGAAAATGAAGATGAAGAAGATTTTGCTGATTTGATAGAGGAGTATTGTCACAATGATCATGAGGAAATTATGGGAGCTAAAAAGGAAATTGATGAAGGACTTATAATAGGTACGTGTTCAGATTATTTATTTTGATAATAAATGAAGTGTAAGCTAAATTTAGGTACTTAGATCCTAAGATGTGTGAGTGCAAATCTAGTTATAAGCTAAATTTAGGTACTTAGATCCTAAGATGTGTGAGTGCAAATCTAGTTAATAATCATAGTATTAGTATATTCCAGGAGATGTGATTATAAAAGGACAACCTGCATTTGCATTATTTGATGTTCGTGTATCTTATTCTTTCACAAGTCATAGGTTTTTTAATGCGAAGGGGATTAATGTAATTAAAATTAATATGACTTATAGAGTTAGAATACTTACTGGGGAGAAAGTAACGACTTAAGAAGTTGTAGACAATGGGTGAATTAAAATTTCAAAGAAAGAGTACTCTATTAGTCTTATAATATTACCTTTACAAGGTTATGATGTAATTGGGGGAATAGATTAGATTAGCTATCTAAGCATAAGGCGAATATGGAATGTGGTAGTAAGATTATCAACCTAAATGATGGAGAAGTAGTGTTTCAAGGGAAAGTAAGTAAAGGTAAGCTAAAGTTAGTTGTTATTGAGACATGTAATGAAATGGATAGAGCAAAGGCAGAAGAGAATGATTGGAAGTCTTTTTAGGTATTTGCTATTGAATTGAAGAAAGAGGAACCCAAAGTAATGGATATATCGGTAAAATGTGAATTTTTAGATATATTTCCACAGGATCTATCGAGTCTAGCTCCACATCAAGAGTCAGACTTCACTATCGAGTAGTCCCTAGAATTGAGCCTATTTCAAAAGCTCCGTATTAGATGTCACCTATGAAACTTTAAAAGCTAAAGAAACAACTTCATGAGTTATTAGATAAAGGGTCTATTCATTCGAGTGTTTCACCATGGGGAACGCCTATATTATTTGTAAAGAAAAAAGATTGTACTATGAAGTTGTGTATAGACTATCGAGAAATAAATAAAGGTTATAGTTAAGAATAAGTATCTATTACTATGCATTAATGATTTGTTTAATCAGTTGTAGGGTGCAGCTATGTTTTCTCAAATTGATTTAAGATCGAAGTATCATCAATTGTGAATTAAGTCAGAGGATGTACCTAAATTTTCATTTAGGACTCGATATGGTCATGATGAATTTCTAGTGATGCCTTTTGCTTTAACTAATGCACCAATTGTATTCATGAACTTAACGAATCGTATATATCAACCATATTTGGATAAATTTGTTATGGTGTTTATTGATGATATTTTGATTTATTCAAAAACTAAGGAGTAGTATATAGAGCTTTTTCACATTGTGGAAGTTAAGAGAAAATAAATTATATGCTAAGTTGTGTAAATGTGATTTCTGGCCGAAGAAGATTTCTCTCTTAAGTCATATAGTATCCAATGAAGAGATTTCTATAAACCTTGAAAAGGTTAAGGCGGTGATGGAATAGAAATAATCGACAACTATCTTAGAGGTGCATAGCTAGATACTATTAACAGTTTATAAAGAATTTCTCTAAGATTGTATGACTATTGACTTGATTGACTTAAAAGGATATCAAATTTGAGTAGAATAAGGAATGTGAGCAAAGTTTCCAAGAGTTGAAGAATTGACTTGTTATAGCACTAGCACCAGTACCAGTATTGATATTACTTGATCCGGATAAGTCATATAATATATACAGTGATGCTTCTTGGAACAGCTTGGGTTGTGTACTAATACAAGATGGAAAAGTTGTTGCGAATGCATCGAAATAGTTGAGGCCATATGAAAGGAACTATCTAACTTATGATTTGAAACTTGTAGTTGTGGTGTTCGCTCTAAAAATTTGGAGACATTACCTATATGAACAGTGATGTAAATATATACTGATCACGAGAGTCTAAAGTATTTTTTCAACTAAAAAGAGTTGAATTTAAGGCAAAGAGGATGGCTGGAGTTAATTAAAGATTATGATTTGAACATAAATTATTATCTTATAAATGCCAATCTTGTGGCTAATGCATTAAGTCAAAAGACCTATGAATAGGTTACATTATTGTTAACTATTGAGCAAGAGTTGGTACGAGAATTGGAAAAGATGGAGTTGGGGATTGATTGTTGTGAACCAATAGTCAAATGATGAATTTGATTGTGCAACCTACTTTATTGGAAAGAATTAAGAAACAACAAGAGGAAGACAAGGACTTAAAGGAAATAAAAGAAAACTTAACAAAGGGAATGTTTCTTACTTTAAGGTAGATGAAAGAGGAATATTTAGATTTAGGGGAAGAATATGTGTGCCACAAAACCTTAACATAAAGAAGGAATTTTTAGTTGAAGCGTACATTACGAGTTATATAATACATCTAAGCAAAAAAAATATACCATGATTTAAAATCTATATTTTGGTGAAACAGAATGAAAAGAGATGTTGTACAATATGTGGTAGAATATACTGCTTGTCAACAAGTTAAAGGGAAACATAAAAAACTGGGTGGTCTGTTGCAACCTTTGGAAATACCAAAAGGGAAATCAGATCATATTATAATGGATTTCATAGTGGCATTTTCTAAAACTAAAGCGAGCTGTAATTCAATCTAAGTGATTGTGGATGGATTAATAAAGTATGCACATTTATTGCCCTACTGGATAAGAGATTAAATGGAGAAGATGACTAAATTGTATATTCAAGAGATAGGTTGATTACATGGTATACCTGAAAGCATTGTTTCTAATCAGGATAGCCAATTTGTATTCAAATTTTAGGAATAGTTTACATAGAGCTTTGGATACAAAGTTACAATTTGGTATAGCTTATCATCTGCAAATGGATGGCCTATTTGAGCAAACAATTTAGAGTTTAAAAGATATGTTGTGAGCTTGTATATTGGATTTTAGTGGTGATTAGGATAAATATTTGTCATTGATAGAGTTTGCCTATAATAATAGTTACTAGAAAACTATATAGATGGCATATGAAGCATTATATGGAAGGCAGTGTATATCACCATTTTATTGGGATTGTGAAGAGTATGCAATGATTGGACCTAGCATTATTGATCAAACGGGTGCAACAATTAAGATTATACAACAATGAATGAAAGAAGCTTAAGATTGTTATAAGAGTTAGGCAAATTTGAAAAGAAAACCATTGGAGTTTGAGGTTGGGGATCATGTTCATGTTAAGATAAGTCCATTTAAGAGACTCAAATGATTTGGCTCAAAAGGAAGGTTGACTCATTGATATATGGGTCCATTTAAAGTATTAGAGAAAGTGGGTAATGTGACTTATATTATAGCTTTACCCTTGAGTTTGTCAAGTTATCATGACATATTTCATGTCTGGATGTTATGGAAGTTAGTTAAGAATTCAAATGCAGTGATAGATATAAAGCTAGTAGAATTGAAGAACTTCAAAATTGTGAAGCAACCTATAAAGATATCAGATAATTAGGTTCAGAAGTTAAAGAATCGACGTGAAAGTAATCCCATAAGTTTGGTTTTAGGAAAATAAAATAACTAAATATTATATTATTAAGTTATACATACATTATTCATTATTTATTGAAAACACATAAAATAGATTCCGATAATTTACAGGTTGCTAGAGATAAAACACATGCACACTAAAAATCATAAAATAACTTAAATAATATTTAAGAGTATTTACTTGTATTATATATGTATTTACATGTAAGTAAAAGCACTCGAAATTACTTAAAATACCTAATATATATATTAAAATAATATTAAATAAATTAAAGAAAATTAAGAAAAATAGGTATCATTTTGGGGAAAAATCTAGAATGAGGCATGGCAACTAAAGCAATTAATTTGGTAATACTTAAATAGGATTAAGACACCTAAGGAAGGGAAAAATTAAAAAGAAAAGGGACACTTAGCAAAAGAAAATTCAAGAACTCACCAAACCTTCACTATAAATTTAGGAACCCACTTCTAAAATTCATTTTAATTAGTTTAGGATCCAGAAAAAATAGAAAGAGTGACACACATATTCTTAGAAAAATAGAGAAAAAATAGGTGCAATTAGACCTAAAATGGAGAACCTACATCTGGGAAGCACCCAAGACCACCATTCTATAGTAACAACCACGCCTGGTTGGACCGACAACCATAGGGTAGCTACAAGTTAATTTTCCAGTGAGTTCAATTTGTATTTCATGTTTTGTTAAATTTACTAAAAATACTAAATTTACATGGAAAGTTATGAAAATTGGTATTATGACATATTGTTGTATGTAGTTTTAGGGAAATATATATTTTGGTAAAATTAAGTCCCAAAATATATTGTCATTAAGGAATCACTAAACCCAAGCTGATTTCGCTTTTGTTTTCAAAAACTCTATTAATGTTGTTTTGACCTCAAAATTTTTCTATCTGCTGCCTAAGATGTATGTTAAATTTTCTTGAAATTTTTTTCTTAACAATCATTTTTAATATTTTTATCTAATTTTTTAGGCCTTAAAATCTTAATGAAAGACTAATTTATTAAGCATATTTAGTGATTTATCAATAAATTAATTTTGATTCTGATTCTGATTTAAGGTGTATTTTAATATTTTGAAATGCCAAATGATATTGAGAGATGAATTTTTTTGTGTTGGTAGCATTGGATTTGATTTTTCTAGGTTTAGTTTGTTAAATGTATAATATGTAAATTTTGGAGATAAATGAAACAAGGTGTGTTAATGCAAATTAAGGAGATTATTAGGCTATGTAATATACTATGATGCTGGTTTGAGAGTAAAATTGTAGGAATTGTGCTAAAAACGTAAAGTACTCTCGAATCAAGAGCAAATTGAGAAGATGGATCAAGAGCAGGGTGTATAGGATGAACTAAAATATTGATTAGAAACTGAATAAGGGACTTAGTATATCTAAAATGAGGTTAGTTGAATTTCACAAAATGGATCAAGAGGAGTTTCCAGGATTTACATATAAATTTGTAATTAGAAGCCGAATTAGAGCCTAATTTAAAAATTGATTCAAAAGTTGAACCAAAGATTAGTTTTGGATGAGCTCCATTATAAGCAACATAAAACCTAAGCAACTATGTAAAACTATAATTTTAAACTAAAAATAATAATTTGAAGCAAATACATAATAAGTGTATAAATACTAAAATGTCATTTCTATTATAGGAACAGATGGCAACATCGCAACCTATAACATACCCTAATAAGCAAGTAGGAGACTCCATATAAGTTTGGAATTAGGACATTACTGCATTTTGGGGTATTATTTTATAGTATTCAAAGACTTAGGATTTTATTTGATTGTACTTATGAGTAACTTGCTTGTATGTCTCTAAAGTTGATAATATATTGGCTTGCTGTTATGGTTTGCAATTATTTACACTACATAAACTTGTTTGCTCACCTCAAAAATGAAACTAATTAAACTTGATCTAAAATTGTAACCGGGCATGCATTGCAACCCATTAAGGGTCGATTAGGATTTTCCGACCAAATCCGATTCCTTTGAAAGGAATAACAATGTAGCATAATGATCTCTTCTTTATCTTTAGTCGAATTAAGTGTCACTAGGTTTAGTCGTGAGGTGTTACATATATACTGAAACTCTTCAAACTAAGATTAGGACAGGTGAAATTTCTCTAATTTCACAAAAAATTGGACAGCATTGTGTGTTGCATTACATTTAAATAATTGTTTGATAACCTTACTTATGATTGTTGTACAATCTTATGTCTCCATCCTTATTTATTAAGCTGTTGGTTGCTTACACTCTTATAGATTTTCTTGCAGGTATTGACTAAAATACTACATTATAATTACCCAAAGGTTAGTTACTTCCGGAAATTTTAAGGGAGTGAGAACTTAAACTAAAAAAAGTACTGGACTTTTGAGAGTTTTGCTATTAAACCCTTGGTCATGAGAATCTAACCATATAAATATTTCTTATCCTAAACTACTATGATGTATAAATGTCTCCTGGAATATCAAAGTCAATATATATATAAATGTATTTTAAATCTCTGTATGTAATTTTATTGGCATTTTTATATGAAATGTTCACTGGAAAGCGAGTAATCATAGATGCTTCATGTAAATGAAGTCTACGATAGTAGTTGTAAGGTACTATCTTAAGTTAGTTTATACAGTAGAGCCATTACAACTCTACCTCTTTAGAGCGTAATAATACTTGAGTTAGATATGATGCTAGTCGCAAAACTCCTAGAACTATATAATGTCAAATTGTTTTCCATTGTTAGTGATGAAAGCATAGGGAACCTCGAATCTTATGAAGATGTTTGTAATAACAAAACCCTATACTACTCATGATGTAATGGTAGCAACAGCTTATGCTTCAACCCACTTAGTAGAGTAGTCCACAGCTACTATGATGGACTGTTGCCCACTTAATGATTTTAGGAAGGGCCCTAGGATGTCAAATCCCCATTGGGTGAAAGGCAATGGGCTGTGATGCTGTGAAGCTCCAAACTGGGTGCTCAATTAATGGGGTCGTGCTCTTAGCATGCATGGCAACGTTACACTAAAGCCTTGGCATCTTCTTTTATAGTTATCCAATAATATCCAAGGTAAAGGGCTTAAACATATAGGGATTAGCCTTGATTATGATTTCTGTAAATGTCGGCATGCAATTCTTTGAGGGCATAGAGCCCTTCTTCTCTTTTTAGATTCTAAAGGAGGGATAAGTTGTGCCCATGCTTATAGAGGACATCATCTATAACAGTATAGTTGATTGCACTATATGCAAGCTTCTTAGCTTCGTTCCTATCCTTGGGTAAGGCATTGGTCTTATGGTAGTCAACAATGGGATCCATCTAAGAGGGGTTGGTAAGAGTAGTGCTAATTTTGAGGACCTAGTAAAGGGACTCATCGATGGTGTGCTATGCAATAAACTAGAGGAAGACTTGCTTATTGGCTTTCTAGGGTAAGGGCAAGGGTATGGAGGTAAGCTTGGTGGGTCTATCTACCTTAAAGTTATTAGCTCAAGGAATCTTAGTTATGGTCCAAGAGGGAAATTTGAAGTTAAGTCTCGCACCATCTATAGGTATTTCATCATGATTTCCCTCTTCGTTTCGTATTCCCCTTTCACCTATTATACCACTAACATAGAACCTGAGTATATATTAACCTTCTCAGCACCTACATCCACTATGATCTGTAGTCCCATAATAAGGGCCTCATATTGACCCAATTATTGTTCACATAGAATATGAATTTAAGCATGTACAAGACCTTGATTCCATAAGAACCTTAGAAGACTATTCTCGCTCCATTCCCCCCGTTAGTGGAGGATCTGTCTATGTAGAAGGTCCATTTTAGTTTATCGGTATGAGTAGGTAGTTTGTCTTCTCTAATGTACTCGAAGAGGAAGTCTGCTAATACCTATGCTTTTATGGCTTGGCGAGGACAAAATTGGATGCCACAGGTACTAAGCTCAAGAGAGTACTTAACCATATACCTTGAGGTATTGAGCTTCTATAGGAGGGTTCATAGTAGCTAATTGGTAAGAACAATGATGGAGTGTGCTTGGAAATATGGGCAAAGTTTACGGGCTATGATGACTATTGCAAGGGCGAACTTTTCAATCTAGGTGTACCTAACCTCCAAGCCTTAAAAGATGTAACTGACGCAATAAACTAGATGATGTTCTTGCCCTCTACTCAAACGAGTACTAAAGAGAGAGCATGGTCACTAATAGCCAAGTATAAGTAGAGGTCTTCATTGGCGATTTGTTTGGAGAGTACGAGTGGATTGTGGAGGAATTCTTTCAATCTATCGAAAGTAGCTTCACATTCAGGCATCCATTTGAATTCTGATAGGTTCTTCAGCAGTTTAAAGAACTTAGAACACTTGTTAACGCTTCTTAAAAGGAGACAATCAAGGGTAGTAATCCTACCTAAGAGACACTGGATGTCTTTGATCTTTTGCCAATCCTTTATGTCCTTTATTGCTTGGATATTGTCGGGATTAGCTTTGATACCTCTCTTTGTGACCATATAGCCAAGGAAATTGTTGGATCTAACCTTAAAGATGCATTTTTAGGGGTTGAACTACATCTAATATTTTCTCAATGTGTGAAGGTCTCATAAAGGTAGGTGATGTTGTTGGTGACGATCATGTCGTTGACATGAACTTCCACATTCCTCTCCGATTGGGTTTTGAAGACTACTATCATCGAGCATTGTAGGTGGCTTCAACATTCTTAAGTCCAAACGACATAATTTTGTAACAGTATGTTTTGAAATCTGTGATGAAAGAGGTGTGGACTTGGTCCCTAGAGGCCATGCTAATTTGGTTATAGCTAGAGTAAGCATCCATGAAACTTAGTCTAATGTAACCCGAGTGGATTCGATAAGCTAATCGATCCTAAAGAGATGAAAGCAATCTTTAGGACATGCCTAGTTCAGGTTAGTGTAATCAACACATATTGTCCATTTGCTATTTGCTTTCTGTTGAGTTTTCTTTTAATATATTTTGATGATAACAAAAAAATGCGAATAAACTTAATAAGCTCTTTGAGTATGTAGGATGTTCTAAAGAAAAAAAGTGTTAAGAGGAAAATAATTTTAAGTTTGTACTTGTCAGAATGTGTGTCAGAAAGTATATTAGCAAAAAATCAAAACAATACAGTTAGTATATAGATTTGAGATTAACTATTGCTCCTAGGTTATTTCTTATTTAATTTGAATAAGTTAAGTTGGACAAATTTGCAAAAAGGCCTAACTCTACCTCATTGGGTATATTAGGAAAATATACTTAATTTTGTTCCAATGAGATGGTTAAATCCATGGGGACATTAAGTTAGATTATTTTTTTAAAGAATGATTTAGAATCAGATTTGTAAATTAAGTGATTAAGGTTTGAGCAATATATTTTTAGGAAGAAGTTTTTCTAACAGTCTTGGTAAGATTAATCAAGGTTTAAATTCAATAAAGACATTAACTAAAAAGGGATTTTTAAGCTTATGAGCTATATATCAAGTTTAGGAAAAATTGCAAAACTTTATACAAGGATTTATTGGACAAATTTGTGTTTGAAAATTTAAATATAGTTGTTAGCAAGTTCTCAAGATAAGGTTATAGCTTAGTTTATTGGAAACAAATACAAGAAGTTGAAGATATTTTTCTTAAAATAAGGTTGAATATTTTTGATAAATCTAACCTAATCTTTTATGAGAATTGTGTGACAAAATTCAAATAGAGATATTGAAGAATAGAGAAGACTTGTTCACGGCAGATAGACAAGTAGTACTAGACTATGTAATCAATAGAGGATTGTATCAAATCACCTTGTGTAGCAATTGTCAAATGACTTAAACTCGGTAGAGAAACAAATCAAGATTTGCTTGGTTCAAGTTTTCAAAAATTCAAATATTGGTTTCTATTTTCATGGGATTTTTCTCTAACATCAAAACCAATTTTGTTTGAATCAAGTTTGCTTAGAGAAAAATTAGGAACTAATCGTTTCTAGCTTTTATATAGAAGATTAATCTAAGATAAATAGAAGTTTCACAAGATTGATAAAGTAGGATCAAGATAAGAACTGAAATTCAAATCTCTCATGAGAACACTGTCAGAAACACTATCAAAAACTAAGTGAAATTAGTTTCATTATTTCATTGTTATTGTATTTGTGTGAAAATTGTAAAGAGATATCTAATTGTATTGTTTCATTTTCTTTGTAAAAATTATTGACATTGTAATTTGAGCGTAAGAGGATTAGGGAGCTCTTTGAGTCATGTGCATAGCTTAGGAAGAAGCTGGTGAAATAGGATAAAGAAACGACTGAATATCCTAGTAATCTCTCATTGATCTTTGTTTTTTTAAATAATTGGACTAGAGGAACGATACCAGTGAGGGAGACTAGGTCCCCAACAATGGAGCCAGAAGAGTGTAGTAAGCAAAAGGCCGAACCTTTATAAATCAATTGCCTAATCTTTTTTCTCCTTACTTTATTTAATTTCTGATCTTTACTATTTGTATTGTTATTATTCATGCCTTAAGTTGAATAATCAATTTTTAACTACTTATCATATCATTTAAGTTATTAAGAGGGATTTTGTTTTTAAATAAAAAAGTTTTAGTTTTTGTAAAATATATCAATTCACACCCTACCTACCCACCCACCCCCTACACCCTTCTTAATATGTTACCAGGACCTACACTTTCATTACAACGACAATGTTGATGAGCTAAGTGGGGCATCTTTCTTCTTTGATAAAGCCAGCTTTCAAGAGCTTTTGCACTTCCTTTTCTATGGCGGCTTGTCGTTTGGGTATAAATCTTCGCCTCTTCTGTTTGATGGGTTATACGCTAGGATCGACCCTCACGTGATGCACGGCCTTAAGGATGTTAATTATCCTAAGCATCTCATTCAAAGATGTAAACATTTGAGCTGTTGTGGAAGAAGGTTATCATTTACTCCTTTTCTTTAGGTGAGAGGGATGTCCCTATGAGTGTGGTCTTGTCGAAGTGGTCATCGTATTGAATGACCTCGATTTGTTCTACTCATTCTCTTTAGGGCATTAACATAGTTTTCGGTGTAGACTCGATGTGCATGATCTTATCATGCAAGATATCACTAAGATTTAAGGTGCTAGACAATTTTTTGTCTTCGCATATGACACCAGTTCCTGTAAGTGTTGGGAACTTCATAATAAGGCATCTCTGACTAATGCAGATATCAAATTTTTTTAGGTTAGGATGTCCTAAGATGGGGTTGTAGGAGGACCAATAATTGACGACAATGAAGTCAATGAGTTGTGAGGTGATGTGCTTGTCATCACCCAATCCGATGATCAATGTTATGAGTTCCTTTGCTGGGATTGTCTTTCCTCCAAACCCTGCAAAGCTCTACTTGTATGAGCAGAATTGTTCATAAAGCTAGTCTTTCATTTGCTCATAGGATGAGAAGAACAAGAGATTGTCAAGTCTAGTTTTTCACCTTCCCAAGTTTTATAAATTAGATTTCCTTTAAACCAATTAACATTAAACTCTTACCCATTCAATACTAATCTTCAACTAAGGTTTAAAGAAAATTGTTTCTTTTTTGTTTTGAAAATAACTTTAGAGTCGCTACCCAACTAGAGTTGGGAAAAACGATTAAAATATAACCAATGGGATTAATTGATTATAACTTAGCCACTAGTCTAATGATTAAAATCAATTTTACAAAACAGTTTATGAAACTAAAGCATCTGGATCCGAGGGTTAGAAATTTTAAACTCTTATGGGTACTATTAACTTTCCAAAATTAGAATTAAACATAAAAACCACCTTTTAATTTTAAAAGAAAGAACTTGGTTATTGGTTACTCTAATTGAACCAACAAAACAACCTAAACTAAAGAAAAAGGGAAATTAGGTTTTTTCATATTTATTGTCGCCCCATAGGTGCTTACGTACCTACTATTTAGGATCAGATATGCGTAATTCTTTTTGTAAAACTTTAACGGGTTATGTTGATTTTAATTTTTTAAAAAAGCCAGGTTTACATTTTTAGTCAATTTGATTTATTTAAGGAAATTTCTAAGAAAGAAGGTCTTAAATTTAATTTTTCCTTTATTTTTGAAAAAATTCTAAAATGCCCTAATTTTGAATATGGAATAATTTATTTTTCCTTATTTATTTATTTTTTCTTTATCCTATATATATATATATATGTATTTTATTTACTAAAATAAATAAACTAATAAACTATTCTTTTTTTCTTCTTTATATTTCTTTTTATTTTTCTTATTGTTTTCTCTTTTTTTCTTTTTTTTTTATATTATTACAATTATGAAGAAAAAAAATCAAACGATAATAACAACAAACTAAGAGAAAAAAAAAAGGAAATAAATAAATAAAATACAAAGCTTCAGGTGCAGTAGTGTATGGGTCGAACTTGAAGCAGGTCAGACGGGTTGACGGGTCGGACTTAGGTCGGGCTTTAAATCCAAGTTGAGTTGGTTCTTCTTTAAGCTCAACAACAGCTACAAGGTTCAATTTAAATTGATTTAGGCACCTAAACGAATGGTAGAGGTGTTTTTTATGTGTTTTGAATTAGGGATAAAGGGGGTAGGCTCGATGCCGTAATGATTAGAAGCTGTTGGAGGATGGGGCAAAGTGGTGGTTACGGTGGTGTTCAGGTAGCGGTCATGGTTGATGGCTGGGCATGAATGAGTGGTCGGGTTAAAGGTTTAGGGTGGTTAAGAGTTTGGTAATGTGATTGGTTTAGGGTAAAAGTGGCTAGAGGTAGTGGTTCGAAGTGAGGGGATTCAATAGTTAGGGTTAGGGTGGTGGTGAGCTTGGTGGCGTCACTAAGGGGTACGGTAGAGGTTGAAAGAGGTTAGATTAGAGAGCCTAAGCTATGGGGAGCTCAGCTATGGTGGTGGTTTAGCTCAGGAGTGGTTAGAGAGAGGAATTCAAAGAAAGAGAGAGACTTAGAGAGAGAAAGTGATTGTGGGTGTGAGGGAGGGTGTTTTGAGTGATTCTACAGCTCGTATCTTGGTTGTGTATCTTTGTGAACATCCGTTAACACCCAATTTATACTTGCAATTAGCCTAGAAACAAAGGAAAGTTTGGATCGACCTTAAATGTAAATGCTAAAATTTCAGTTTTTTCTTTTTTCCAACTTGGGAGCTCGATTTGACTGTGTTGATGGATGAATCTGGTCCTATTTTTTAGTTCAATTCAAAATAGGTTGTATAAAGTGTGAGATTGATGTAAGAAATTGTGTGCCTGTGTATGAAATTTAAGCAAAAAATTGAAGCCAAAATAAAGGGGGTAGCCTGTTCTTGAGAAGGAAAGAAAAGGAAAATCTGGAGAAAATGAGGGAAAATTGAGAGAAAGAGAGGGAAAGTGTTGACGTGGTGCCATGTCGACCAACCCTTAACTTACACATGGCATGCTACATGGCACTACGTCAGCAAGGTGGTCCAACCCAATGCTGCCACGTGTTAGGACACTTAACACAATGAGATCCTAATACGTGGTAGTGTACTAGTTAAAAAATAAAAAAGCTTCCTTACCTTTGCCAAGATTTATACCTAAGTCCTCAAACATAAACCCCATGTAATATTCAAGTGTTTATCCACTAGGTCGTTGACTTATGCCTTGTCCATTTATGCAATTAAATTGCACATATGAACCAGGTCAGTCTGGGCTAGAATCAAATCTAAGCTCAAGCCCAACAGTTTAACTTCTAAACTTATTCCAAAATTAAAAATCTACCTTAATAAAATAGTATTTTCCAAAATCATTTTTTTTTTCAATTTTTTTGTAATTTTTCAATTTTCTAAAAAATTTTCTTATTTTCTAAATTTCTCAATTTTTTGTGTTTCTTATCCAAATTTCTTATTTTTTTATTTTCCTAAAATTATTATTTTTTATAAATTTCTTAATTTTTTAGGTTTTCTTTAATTTCCTTTTTTTTGTGTTTTTCCTAATTTAAGGCCCATTGAGAAAAGAAAGAAAAATAATAGAAATAAAAATAAAGAAGGCAAAAATTAGGTGTCTATAAATATCAGTCAAGCTACTATTGTCTACAAATGTTTTAGAGACGTCAAAGTATCCAATCTCGGCATTGATGACTAAGGGGTCGATGTGTAGGTATTTGACATCTATTTTGTCTTCCTCGGTAAAGGATATACTTGTGCTGATTCTCGGTTTTTTATGTCGAACTGAGAGTACCTCATGCTGTGGTAAGGTAGATTAATCTATGTTAGATAGGCCTGATCCGCCAATGATTGTTTGTACTTAGCCCTAGAAACCTTTGCATTCGATTTTTTCCTAAGGGTTTTGTTGCTTTGGTTGTGGTTGTCCCTGTAACTCTTGAGTGTGCCACCATTGAGTGGGTTGGGGATAGTTCTACTCATTAGCAATAAGGTAGTTGATGTAGCCTTTATATATGAGGCCTTCAATTGCATTTTTGAGGTTCCTATACTCATTTGTGTTATGGCCTTATGCTTCGTAGTAGTTACAAAATTTACCTAAAGCAAAGGCTTTGGATGTTTCTCTTATGGCTAGAATGAGTGGTAGGTGTTCATGGACTTCATAGTATACCTCTCCTAAGGGGTGAGTAAATGGTGTGTAGCTAGGAAAGTTAGTGAACTTCTTTTGTCTTTTTCATTATTCCTTAGATGAGGGATGAGGTCCTCATGAGGATCAAAGTGATCCTTTGCAAATGTGTTGCATTATTGGTCACTTTCGAGGCAAGCTTGGATGGCATCTTCTCGTGCTATGTATTGTTTGATGACAATAATAAATTCCTCAAAGTTGTTCAACCAATGCATTGCTATTACTTCGAAGAGCTTATTACTCGAGTTTAGACTATACATGATGGCTTGGAGTGTTGTTCTCAATTTCACTTTAGGAATAAGCAATTTGGTTCAGTTAAAGTGCTCAAGATATGCTCATAGTCTTTTGTTAAGGCATTGGCACATGTTGAATAAGGTGGATGAATCTCTACATGGAATCTTGATGCTCAAGAAGTGCTATTGGAGGGAAGGTTGCTGAAGGAGCAAATACAACTTCTTGGGAGCTGGTTGAACTAAGCCAGCATGTCTTTGGTTAATGTGCTTGGGAATGTCTTGTACATTATCATATTAGAGAAGTTATGGAGGCTCATCATTGTGCAAAAGTGTGCTAGGTGATCATTCGGGTCACTTATCCCTTCTTAGTTGTTCAAATGGGGAAGGTGTATGACTTATGGGAGAGTCTCTTCAAGGATGCTTATAGTGAAGGGGCTTCTACTTGCAACTACACCTAATTGTTAGGCAGAAGACTCGAGGCGTTTTTGGTCAAGTAAGCTGAAGGCACGTCGGATGTGTTCGTCTAGCTCATAAACATTCATGTCGTTTAGGTTTTGTAGTGAGTGTTTAGGTAAGGGGTCTCTCTTGACTCTACTCATTCCTAAGTGAGTGCCTTAGTTATATGCTTTACCATGATTTGGTGTTTAGCTATTTGTGTAGGTCTAATAGTGGACACTACTCATTTTGGACACCATTGTGTGGGCACGCAAGGTTTGGGGGTAGTGTAGGTGAATGCCTAGGGCGCCTGTTGTGTCAACTTAAGGAGATGGTGGCTATATCTTCAAGGTTGACTCTATCATTAGGATTGATTTTTTCTTTTAGTTTTTGGGTTGTAACCAATTGTTTTAAATACTTGCATATATGCTTATAAAAAGAAAAAAAAAAGGAAAAAAACTGGATTCATCTTTATTTTCAAAGCTTGCGTTTGTAAATTGACTAGTAATCAATAAAATTGTCTCCATTGACCACCATATGCACCTTTTTGTACGTTTATAGCTTACGCAACTACACATACGTTGGATGGTTACCTTTCTAGGTAATTTACCGTATATATGTGTCTTCATATCTTGTTAAATCCATAAATAATTCTTGAACTAACTAATAGGTTTATAATATTATTAATATCGATATCTTTTTTATTCTTAACCTAATTACATGTTTTTCACACTCTAATGGGACAAACTCCCAATTATATTTTATTTGTAACTTTTTCTTAATGGTGAAAGCATCACATTGTGACTTGGTTGGATAGATAATAGTTTTATTGTGGCACTCCATTAGCGTGATGTGTGTTATTATGGCTCTACTAATAATAGTAGATTATCTACTCGATTTGCATTTGTCAGTAACCTACTTCTTCATTAGTATTGCAATTTGTTTATATACGCTAACGACATTTACAAATCTATGTTCTATTAATGGGAAGAGCCATTTATATATGGATGATGAGGTCAATACATAGATAAACTATATTTTAGAAGTCCTATAAGTCTACACCACCTTTCCCCGTTTCACGTGTAAATACTTATATATTTTCCTTTTTTTTTTTCAATTTTTGAGTTTCAGCTTTAAAACTAAATATGTGCTCAAATTTCGATTAAATGTTTTTAGACGATTACTCCATTTGCATTCATGGTATGGTGACTTAAGGGTCATATATTAGTACGGTTAATGTTAAAAAGAGGATGCTAGATCTAAGATTCTTAATTCTCATAAGCTTGGTTATGGTTAAATAGAGAATGCTACTTACAGCTTTGGTTTTTAAGACTTATACATTGCGTGTGATCAGGGAAGGACCTAGGATTATATAGTAGGGGGACTGGACTTACCCTTAATTAAGTTGATATTAAAATTATTGATAGGAAAATATCTACTTATTATCTTAATTATATTGCCTTTTATATATGTAAAATGATTTTGTTAGTGTTAACCTAAAACAATTCCTAAAATTTAATAAAATGGAAGAATTCTTGTAAAAAATGATAAAGGATGATTGATATACTATATAAGAAGCTAGAAGAATAATCTTTTTACCTTTTTATTATGCATATATATTAAATAAGATTTAACTAATAAATTATTAAAAAAAGTATATCAATATATAAAACTTATGTAAGTTAAGTTTTGTTTTTAACAAAAATAGATCAAAAAATACATGTACAAGAAATTACAAGTAAAGCAAATAATAAATAAATGACATAGATATAAGTATTGTACTATTCGTTTTCATAATAACTTTGTATAATTGTTTTATTAGTAATGTTTTAAAAAAAGAATATCATTTTAAATATAAGTTATTAGGCAATAAACTATTCGACAATCTACATTCATCTTTGTACAATTAATTATAAAAATTTACTAAACTACGTTATATAATTAGTATATTTATGAATAACTTATGTGATAAAGTTAGAATATTTGTAATATGAACAACATAATTATTATTAATGGTGTATTACTAAGAAAATATAGCAATTTAGGAAATTTTGTTTAGTTAAATACGATTTGTAATTAATGAATGTAATTTTACTAGTTATTGTGAACAAATTGATAAATACAAAGAGACATATATCAATCAAATAATTAATGCATCTTGAAAGAGTAAAATGAAAAACTTGAGATTTAAACCCAAGATCTCATGTTTATAAAACCTAACCACTTAGCTATAGTTATAATTATTTTTATGTCACAATTTTGTACTTTAAAATATATATTTAATATAAATATTTTTCATTTTTTTAAATTAAAAAAAAAAAACCTTTCCCCAAATCAAGGTAAGGTTTTGGGGGGGCGAGGGTTGTGAGGGGTGTTGGTAAGGCTAATGCTGCTTACTTGGTTTTGAATCTTTAGATTTGCTTAGTTATGGATTCTTGAGCTGCTTAGATTTAAATATTATAGTTTAGTTAGTTTAAGATTGTTATGAGTTGATCATCTTGGTTTTGAGCCACTATTTGTTGCTAGTTGGTTTGAGCCACAAATGATGTCACTCAAGAACTGGTTAAAGGTTGCTCACTTAGTCAATTGACTAGTGCATGTTAAACGCATTATCATAATATATCTATAGATAAATATTTGTGGTTTTATTGATTTATTAGATGTGTATTTATGCACATATTTATATATATATATATATAAATAGATAGATATATAGCATTTTTTATCATTATTTATTACTATAAGTACTTATTTCAAAAATGAACTAGATATAATAAAAGATAGAAAAAGAAAAAAAACATGCTAGCATACCTTCAATGGTAGCTAATCAAAGGTGAAGTGGTTTTCAATAGCCAAGGGTAGGTCAAATTGAATCTTCTCAACGGCTCAATTTGCTATCTATCGAGCTCCCTTAGCGTGACCTTTAGTAGGAGGAAGGCAAGCTCCTCTTTCCCAAGACGAAGGCCAAAGGCTGAAGGCTCATAGGGGGAACTCTCTAGAGTGCCTAGGGTCTAATTTAAGTAAGGGGTTCAATTTTGGATAGGCTTTTAGGTCATTTTTCGCTTTGGTCGGAGAAGCTTTCCTAGCACTCAAGCTAAGTCCCTAATTAGGCTTAGGCTTCTAAAGTTTTGGGCCACGGGTCCAACTATCAACATTAACGATAAAAAAATTTCTCTTTTTCTTAAGGTTAGATAATTATATTAAAACTTTCCACACATTTATACTTATACTTAATGTCCATTCTTCTACCAAAATTTTATTATGTTGTTGCTAGAATAATGGAAGAAATTCTAAAATATAGATCATCTACTTAGAATACATTTCCTCATATAAGCTAATGCCTCATCATAGTTAACTCAAATCAATAATGTATTATGATGAAGAAATCATGCAATTCTCTCTCTCCCTCTACATATATATACATGTATTATATATCCAAAATGTTACCACATCAATCCAATAGCTTACCTGCCAACTAAGATTAGTGAAACATAAGTCTATATTGTTAATTAAAAGGAGTAAAAAAGACTATTGTGAAATTATAATGCACATATTATCCACCCATTTTTATCATGTTCTTTATTAATTCCTTGTGTTAATCGATATTAAAATCAAATCACACTTCTAAGACGGCAATCTACATCTAATTTGTTCATTTGCTAACATCTAAATCAAACTTATACATGCATGTGATGATGTACACCAAGGAATAAGCTAGCAAGAAGTAAGGCTAATAAGTAAAGAGGGCTAAAAGCTACAATATGTTGAAATCGATTAACTATTTAGATTGGTGACAACATCTAAATAATTAGGACCATATTTGATGATGTTTTAGGGAATCTTGATTTGACGGATTTAGGATGGTATCCATCGAGACAAACTAACTCAATTTTGACACCTTTTTAGCAAGCTCATCTGTGTAGCAAATCCACCCAGATGCATCTTCTAGAAGCTTTATAAATAAGCATAAAAGAATTTATTTGATGTCAACTACACATGACGAACATGGTCTATGGTGGTTATTCATTACCAAGTCCTATAGTTGCCACCCAGTCCCCATTACAGAGAAATTCACTCCATTATCAAGCTTCAAAAGATAAAATTTAAGAGATCAAGCCTTAGAGCTCAAAATTCAAGACCTAAGAGTAAAAGGTTGAGAATGATAAAGTTAAAGCTTTTAAACCCCTTTATTTTGTCATAGGCATGCAAGCCTTTAAAAATTGCTTGTTACTCCTCTTAGAGCTCTATTTAGTTCATTACAGTTGAAAATGTCATCTTATAACTTACATTTCATCCTTCCTTCATGCTATTAACACATAATACATGGATTTGGATTTTCAAAATTATTATTTTTCTAAAGTTTCTAAAGTTATAGATCAATTATTGTCATTATCTATTTTTCTTTTTAAAAAAAAAAGACATCAAAATGATGTTACAAAAAATTACAAAAATTTAGATAATAATAACTATTGGTGTCTAACTTTAGGAAATTTTATAAAAAAATAACTTTAAAAGATCCATTTCTATGATACATACCGAATGAACCCTACCAACATCTACAAGAAGCAAGATTCACCAAAATTGAACAAAATATGATGTAGAACAATCGGAATAATTGTTTAATGCAATGGATTCAACATTCAACATAATGAAATCAAATAGAAACCTAAAGTAAACAATAATTATAATGAATGCATATTATCCACAACATAAAGATAGTTAAAAAGAAAAAAAAGAGGACCTTTTCTTATCCTTTAATACAATAAGAAATGATGTGAAAATTACACATGTCATCATCGATATTGCTTCACTAAATTAATTTACTGTGCTCAAAGAAGGAAAAATTCTCTAATCAAAGGCATACCTTTCAACGTATCACAAAACGTAATTTACACTTGGAAAATGAGTAATCATTCAGCGTCCTCAAACTTGATACCCACACTTTCAATTTGCCTATCTTGTTTTAACCTTATTATTAATAAGTGGATACATGTTAGATTTTGATTGGTTCATAAATGAAAATAATAAAAATCTTCAAATTTTCAAATAAATTTAATGGTAGGAAAGAAAAAACAATAAAATAGAAAATCCCTTACTAGCCAACCCATAATTAGGGGTGCTCGATAACTACCTAATGGAGTCATGCAACCTACAAGTAATGGTTAGCCACCTTCTAACTTTATAGTGGCCAATGAGGTCTCAGTAATGATTGGGTCATGATCTACCATTATAGGTAGCCGTATGATTCAATTACAAAGAAGATTAGCTAGTTGCCATAACGTAAAAGTAAGATTTATTGTTTAGTAATTCAATTGCATGATTTGATAAAAATCAATAAGTCCTTTAAGTTCTTTTATTTACTTAGTGATGGTAGGTAGCCATCACTTAGGAGATTTATACCATCCTCATAGGTTGTGGGAAATTATCAACCAGTAATGGTATGGTTCTAACCTTTAAAGCCTTATTAGGCATCCGATGGCTAAAGGGTAGACAATCATTGACTTTAGGGGGTTTACAACTATCCCAATTTGGTTTTGGATGGTCCGCAATGGTTGTTCATATCTTATATTATATATTTTTTGGAAAAATACAAAAAAGTTCTTAACCTTTCACATTTTTACGAATTAGTCCTTAATTTTTAATTTAATTCATTTTAGTTCTCAACATTTTCAAATCGCATCAAATAAGTTCTTTTGTTAAACTCTATTAAAATTTCCATTACTATGGATACATATTAGCATATAATTGATCTATATAAATATAAAAAAGTTTGTAACGTTTACTTATATGTGTGAATTAATTCTTAATTCTTCATCTAGTTTATTTTAGTTCTCAATATATCCACACATAATAGGAAAACTAATGGATGGACTTTTTTGTAAATTTATTATAACGTTAAGGATTGATTCATATATATAGATAAATATTAAAAAAATATATATTTTCCCTATATTTTATAATAATATAATATTATTGTTCAATTAAAAAATATAATACTATAATTTTACTAAATTAATTATTGGTGGACCAATTAAAATTTGACATAAATCTATTGGTCGATATTAACATATAAAGGTAAGTTACAAGTATGCAAGTGTAATAAAACAAAAATATGGATGTATACAAAATATAATGTACCCTATAACAAATTGATCTTAGCTAATGCCAAGCAAGGAATATCTTCCTTCAATATAAAAATATGGTAAATTCTTAAAAAGGAGAAGTAAAGAAAAGGCATTAACTTGATGAAGAGAATCTGCTTGAAAGGAATATAATAATAATAATAATAAATAACAATGATAAGTTGATTGCTTGATATTACTGTGAAATTGGGATGGTGGTGAAATGCAGAGCACCAATTTGGGATAAAGGACTTATAGGAAAAATGATAAGTGGACCGAAATCCTATGTCCTTATTCAACCTTCCAATGATTTTTACCAAGTTGCATTTCCACTGTGGCTATACTTTTATGATGATAAAGTGATAACTGGTTTTTATTTATTTATTTTGGAAATGTCTCCAATGCATTGTTTTGCAACTTGTAGCAGTACTCTTGTTCTTCATCATTAGAGAAACAACAATTAATAAGATTCAATATGAAATAACATTTTAAAAAATTCAAAATTATCATATCGTATTTCTTCCCTATCTTCGTCTTATCATGGTTTTCACTTTGTCGATGAAAAAGTGCAGGCTTTTAAGGGAATCCGATCCGACGAAAAGTACTTTCGTACTTAATCTTGTGTAAAATCTTACATGATAAGTTTTTTATTTGTGACATCGAGCCAACATAGTACATTGAAGAATTCAAGTTGAAAACGGATATGACATTCAGCATATAGCCAAACTTCACTTGGCAGATGTGGATTGATCAGTTTTTTTATCCATGTCTATATATTTGGATTTCAAGAAAGGGACCAAGGCAAAAGACGATTGTTATGATGCATACGTTTTCTTTAATAGAATTTATACACCCTGTTCAAGGGAAATTTTTAATATTTGGACCGAATACATAAAAGAACTAATTATAATCTATACAACAATACGTGTATGAATAATTTACTCAGTATTTTCCACACATTAATCATGTGCTATAGGGCTCCCAAAGATTTGATTTAGAAAAGTATTTTTCTTTTTTTGGAAACTCATAAAAAAAAATGATTGTAATAAAAAAAAAAAAAAGAAAGACGAAAATCAGACATGAACTTTTGGAACCGCCTATTTGTCCAACATCATTTAGTGTCCTGATGCATAAATTTAAGTTATTCATTAATACAGGTTGGACAAGAGGATTATACTACAGTTGAAATCCAGATGTACTCATTGAAAAGTATATCGTATAATTAACACACATAATTTTGTATATTAGTTTGCTCCGGTCATAGTAACGGCATCGTATAGAAAATGTTAACGTGTTCCCTAAGAGTGACTTTTTTTCCTATAGAAAAATAGAAACTTTTACATATTGTTATGTATTTTATTTCCTTTTTCATAAATTGTGTAACAACCTTAAGAAGATTATTAGTGTTCCAGAGTATAGTTATTTTCTAATTAATGCTTGAAGTACCCACTAAAAGTATAGATCCCATGGTCACTCTATATGACAGTTTGCTTTATAATAGTATATTATATAATTATAAATATTATCTATATCAGATTAAAACAGAAAAGCATTGAACCAAGTAATTGTTTTACAAAAGTATTTGAATCAAGTTATTCTAGACAATTTCAACAATTAAATTTGTAACTTTACTTAGAGTTCGTTAGAGGATCTATTTCCTTTATAAATATAGTCTTTTATAAATAAAAATATATAAATAAATCCGACAAATTAGAAGGTTCCTCTTCTAGGGGAAAAAAAAAAAAAAAAAATCTTTCGTTGTCCCCTTGCCTTAAGCTACCAACTCTGTTTCGACAGACCTTACCGACCCACTCCTTTACCCCTTCTTTAATATAAGCAATCGCATGAAGACTTGACTTGGATTCAGGATTGCATCAACAGCGATGAATTTGCTCTTTTACCAGAAAAATTCACAGGTTTGCTGAAAAGTAAATTACAAGACGCAACTTTGATGGAATTATACAAAATGATAAATTAACATGGCAATCCTATTTAAATTGCGTGTTTCATGTAAATGGGTTTTCGTGCACAATTCTTATAATTTCCATCTTCAGTTTTGGAGGAAACGGAGACGAAAAATGTCGGCTCTTTAAGTTGGTGAACTACCCCGTCAAATATTTCTTATTATAACACCAAAACGGGAAAGAATGAAACGACACTACAGGACGTAATCTGGTGTATATATATATGTATGTATGTATCAATATATGTATATATGTATATATATCAGGAGACGGGCAGACATGTTACATATACTTAAAAATAATAAATAATTGAGTAAAATAATTTACCAGAAAAAATAAAACAAATTAATTACATATAGATGAAAATCTTCCGTTTTTTTTAAATGAAGAATGAACTAGTGTATTGATTGATGATTTAGTTATATTTGGTATCAATTATTACGAAAAATTATAAATAAATTTATAAATAAATATTTTTTTAATATAATAACTTATATCTAGATAAGAAAGTTTTAAATGACAATGAAAGGAAATGAAAGTGAAAGGTTGTGCAGGATATGTGCAGATGTCCAGTGAAATAGAAGTAGAGGAGTGGGAGTGACTATAATTTAGGCTACCATAAAAATGGACAGAGAGATAGAATGAAAAATTACAAAAAATGCTAAATTTACTCATATCATAATATAATTTTGAATTAGAGGTCTAAATAATAATTTTTAGGGAGTGATTATCTAAAGCCTTTTTGATTTTAATAATACAAAATATAATAAGAAAGGGAACAATATATTAATCCTTGTTGAAGTTCATCCTAAAAGTATTTATCAACTCGAAATAGTTTATAGGTCGACAAGGGAATGAACCAGGCCCATTCCTTAAGAAACTAGGTCCAGCCCAATTCACTTAAATCGACAATTCAAGAGTCAATTCAGTGACTCATGAGTAGTGAACTTTTTTTGTTTTTTTTTTCTTTTTTGAAATTTTTTTAATTATTATAAATAATTTATAGACTACTCATCTTTTTTTTTTCAAGTAAATTTAAAACTTTATGCCTATAGAATAAAAAAATTTATTTTCGGGTTCAATTTTTTTCGATCTCAATATAATTCATTTGAACTATGTAAACGTAAATACGTAATGTTATATTATATATAATATATTATATAAAACATAACATATATTATATATGTGTATTATAGTGTATGTATATATATAGTATATTAATCATTATATATTACATATACTATATATTTGTTTCATTATATATATAATATATTTATGGTCTATTAAAAAAATAATATATATAGTATGTTTTTATTATATATATAGTATATTATATATTATATATTATTTATATATATTAATTTTTAGGATTGGCTCGATCTTAAACCATCGAACCGAACCATCAATTTAAGGGTGGTTCGACTCATTGGTTTGGTGGCTTGCCTACTTTACATATTACGATAGTTAAATCACCTATGCTCCTAGAGCTCAGTGGATGGTTCATGATTCAAAATTAACTATTGCACAAGTCTAGTTCATCTCTATACTAAAACTCTTAAACATTTAAAATGTAACTTCAAATCTCTACCCTTTTTTTGAAAATAAATAAGTAATTTCCTCACTGCCTTTAAATCTTAAAACTGTTGTCATTTATTGTCATGCTAGCAATAATTTCAGAATTTTAGACTCTAACAACAGTTCAAAAGCTATTATATGTAATTTCCAACTGGTTCTGGAAAGGTAAAGTTATGTTTCAAAAATTTAGATGGACTATTTATATATGACTAGCGGTCAATGTGATATATAAACAAAATTTATCTCGAATAAGAATGCTCGGATATTTTTCACCGACTATAGATAGTTTTCGTGTATTCTTCATTTGATTTCGAGGAAATCTCTGGACCTTATACACATATGGGGTCTAAAGTAACCCTAATATCTAGAGACGGAGAAAATGATAAAATATGATGTACAAGTAATGCATTTGTCACTAGAAATCAATATAGCGGATAGAAGTATCTGATTTCGTTATTTAGGGTTTTGGTTCGTCCAAAGCTACTTAATTATTTTGCCTTCTGTAAAGTATGATTTAAGGGGGGGAAAAAAAGTTGAAACAGAAAACCTTGCGCTTCAAGTTAGTGAGATTCCCTTCCTCAATGAAACTTCGAAATGTCAAAATTTGAAGTTCAGTGGGAAATCTTGAAGTCAAAATAATTTAATTTAAGAGATGGTTAAATGAATTGGGTTGGGGTAGGTGGGTATTGGGTAGCCAACTTCCACCACTTCCTTCAATTTCATCTTTTGCATAATTTTAATTAGACTGGTATACTAAAATGGAAGCATAAAATTTATATATATTTTTAGGATCTTTTTTTTCTAAACTAAAACATAATTACCATTTTCAAGAAAGATTTTAGTAAAACATAGATCAAATCATTTGGACTTTTTTCCCACATATAATAAAAATGGAGAAAAGTAAATACCAAGAAAATGACACATTGAATAGCTAGAATAATATTTGAAAGCACAAGTGTTATACTTGTGAATAATGAAAAATCATATATGTAATGAAGTTCGCAAAATGCTCTTGTTTGTGAAAGAAAAATCACCATCAAATGAGAGAAAAAGGATTCTAAATCAAACAACAATCAAACTTTGTTTTTCCCTAAGAATTGGATTGAGGGTGTTTGTAGAGACTTGTAGCCTAGTTGAGGGGTTGGGAATTTATAGAGTAGATGGTAGCTTTTAAGTTGAGTTTAGGGGCTAAGGTGTTGTTTTTGTATTGTATTAGGTTGCAAAACATCAAGTTACTCGTCAAACACTACTACGGATTCAAGTATGGGATACCTAATTGATGGTTCTGTGTGTTAGATTAGTATATATAAACTGGATTTAACTGAACTTGAACTTAATTGATTTTGCTGCTTATGCTTGACTGTGACCACTCACTATTCGAGTCAAGTTGTGTTGTTAAAGTACATAGTGATATTTGCGCAATGCTATCCCCTATAGAGTCTCACACTGAAAGGACTAAGGTAGATTTGGATAAGGTTGTTAAACTCGCAATTATATTTAGAATTGTGAGAGAGTTTGTAGAATCGAAACGTGAAATCAAAATGTAGAAACATAAGTTTCTACAATCTATATAAAATAGCTTTAAAAATTATGTATATATTTATAGTAATTATTCAAAACTTAAAATACATCATAAAAATAAAAAAACGAAGAAATTAAGTTTTTTTTTTCCATAAAAAATTCTTAATAATATACAATTTAACGTACATAGAAGAAGAATAAACAACGTCTAAACTAGACTTTTTCCATTTTTTTTTTCTTGAAAAAAGCAATGAATTAAAAAAAAAAAAGAACATTTCAATCCATTTTAATTATTAATGGTAAAAACTGAAATATATGATTTTTTTATAATATTTACTATTGGAGTTAAAATTTGGATGAAAACTATAAATATAAAATAGAGGATTAAGAGAAAGAGAAAGAGGGGAAAAAAATTAAATAGGATAGAGAAGATAATGTAATGCTCTAATAGTTGATAACTTGCAAAAACTTAGTTATATTTTTTTATTTTTTAGCTCATTCAACTCAAATATATAAAATCGATAAAATTATTTAAAAAACGTAAGTTTTTGCCAAGTTTACATATAAACTCGATTAAAAATGCAAGTTTCTATACGAAAACAGTTTTATATATGAGTTAACTTGGAAATTTATGATGATTATCTAACACTGTAAATTTAGGATAGAATTGCAATTTTGTAATCCTCTATAAATTTAGGATAGATCTTGTAAACTAGTAAAATCACATGAATAGAATTGCGATTTTGACAACTATAAATTTATGATGATTATCTAGCACTCGGGGTACTAAGGAAGACCCAACACCAATACCAAAATAGTATCTATATATTGTGTATATAAGGGTCATGAGTAATCTCGAGTTTTAAGGCATTAAAACTATGTTGCTTATGGACTTAAATAACAAGATCAAAATGGTTGATTGTTGCATTTATGATTGTTATTTATAGGTGTTCAACTTGTTACTTATGTGTTCATACGGGTATCATGTACTAGATATTGGCTCACCCTTCAAGGATTGTTGTTTTTTAGCTATAAGTTCAAAGCATGAGGCATATGATGATGTCTATACAGATGATGCAAGTTAGATTATTTGTATTACGATGATGAAGGAGACTACTATTACTATGAAAATGGAGTTGGGACTTTATAGTTTAGTTTTAGGAGTGAATTTATGAGGATTTAAGTTTATTGTTCATTGTATGTACATATGAATTGTATTACGTTGGGGTCACCTATGACTCCTATTATTAGTGCCTAATAGGTTAACTCTTATTAGAGCTATAAGACTATAGGTCTTTGGGTTTAATGTATTCTGAGTTCTAGATTCTTTTATTTATGATAGTTATTTCAATTATGATGTTATATTTGATTAATGGAGATTGAGTGGTTCACAATCCATTACTGTGATAGTTTGAAGTTATTAATTGTGAGTTGGTAAGTTTTATGGTAATTTTGGAATATAGACAGGTGCATAGATCCTTGTATACCTTAGTGTGTTTACCTCTAGGGCCGATACATGGTAGAGTTATGGTACCTTAGGTTCTAGGGTATTACATATGTAATTGACAAATAGACTTTTCTTAATATTGAATTAAACTAATGGTTGGGAGACTTTCCTCGGCCCATGTGTATCATAATCAATCTTATCATTAGATTGTGGTGAAATCTTAAGATTAATACCATACTTAAAAAATATCAATTCTCTTTAGTTTAACCCTTCATTCTTTTACAATAGTGATTGAATCTTAATTTGCCCTTATTAGATGGATGAGTAATATCTAATTTAATAAATCACTCATATCCTTAATATTTGTTGTTTAACAAAAAGAACGATAAAAGTTTCATCTTTTTTAACAAGACCCAAAAACCTAAAAGTATATCTTTTATGATTTGAATTTTTTGTTTTTTTTTTTTTTGGCGAGTATGTGATTCTCAGTCAAGTTCACATCATAATTCGATAACACTCTTTGTGGAACTGTGGTAAGTGCTTAGTTTTTGTACGATTTGTGGTTACATGTTATTGATGATTGTGATATATGAAGATTTTGCTAGGTGATTATGCATGGTATTGCTCATTAAAGAGTAGCAATTTTCTAATAGTTGTGATTAGTTGCTACTATAGTAAGTTTAGAAGAATGTTGGATGGAAGTGTTAACAAAGTAATATTAGGGCAATAGAGAAGACTCCTGTAGGAAAATATATGACTTAGAATGAAAGATGAAAATGGTTGTTGATAGATTATTTCGAATGTGAGTTTCTAAGCCCATGTCAACCTCTTTAGAGGGCATGCCTAACTTTAAAAGCTCAAACTAACCTAATAGGAGCCTAAGCCAAACTCTTCAAAACTTCGCCAGCCTTACTAAAATCTAAGCAAGTCTCTAACTTAAGGATGACATCATTAGAGCTAAAGCTTGAGCTAAGCTCCTCAAAGCTTAGTTGACCTCGTAAAAGCCTCGTCCATGTTTCCACTTTGACCTTTTTCTTAAATCTAGGGCCCTCAAGTTCAAGTTAGCCAAGCCTAGCCTACAAGCTTGAAAGAAGAACCAGGTAGAAACAACTTAGCAAAATAAGGAAAGTCACAACTATTAATAGCCTTTTCTCAAGTTCTCTTGATAATATCCAAAGTCAAGGAGAGGATCTTGATACCCTTATCATCTCCATAAAATGGCCTTCTAGACTCTTATTATAAATTGAAGATTGATACTCATAGTTAACTCTCTTAGACTCTTTCAAGTCCTATACAAATTATGTACTTTCTCTCTTATATTTTGCTAATTTAAGCATTAGAATGGCCATGCAAAACCACCTTTGATGGCCTCATACTTACATTTGATCATGTTGCAAGTTATGTGCAACCTTCACTACCTTACTAAAAGCCCCATACTTATGTGACTAAGTTTATAGCGATCGATTTAAGGTGCTCAGGAAAGTAATTTGAATGGGTTAAAAACTTATAAGGAATTTAGTAATATTAGTCGAGGAAAGCCCATAAGCTCAAAATTTAAAAAATATAATAAAATATTAAAAATATGCTAAAATAGTGAAAATTTACTATCTTAACTTATATGAGGCAAAACCCTATGAATTAGACGTAGTTAATTAATAAGCTCCTAGAGATAAACTATATAAGTAATAAAATTATTATTGAGCATAAAATAATATGTAAAAGATTAGTGTATACATCAAGTATAATTAATTTATCAATATATGTATCCATAATTATTAAAAATACAAAAAATATGTATAAATTTCACTAAATAAATAAATAAAATATAGGAAACATCATTAAAAAAATGCAAGTTAATCATGGAGCATCCTTGATGCATGGCAATGTGAGAGAACACAAGAAATTTGGGAAGAATCCAACTTTAAACACTTACACTAAAACTATTAACATGTGTTAATGAGGGAATAAAAATCAAATCATCTCCAAACCTTGCTATAAAATACAAGCTGTTGTAATTGGTGAAACTTTTGCTCATTTGGGAGTCTAGAAAAATTCAAGGAGTGAATTGAACAGAGAGAAAATAAAGAAGAAAATTTAGAGTGAAAATTTTGTAAAAGAGAGGGGTTAAGCAATTTCTAAGGAAAATCAATAGTCGGAAGTGAAGGAAGACCATCACTTGAGGGAGTGGCTGCTATTGGTTATGGTCAGCACGCCCACTTTCCCTCGATGGTAGCTAAAACACTAGGTTGTGGTAAGTTGTTGATTAGCCTTGATTTTAACTAAAATTACAGAAAAATGGCTAACAAGCTCTAAAAATTTTGAAACTTATTTTTCCAAGTATTTTTGCATAAGGAATTCAAATCTCAAACCACATTTTTTTAATTTTGAGTGCTAATATAGGTTCCTTAAAAAAAAGGTCCTGTGCAACAATTTTAGATCGCATTTACGAAAAATCATCCAGTATTGTTTCAACTTGAAACTTTATGAGTATACTTCAAAAATGTTATGTTTTAATGCTATCTACTCGGATTTTCAAAATTGAATTATTGGATTTTTAGAAAAATTCCACTTTTATAGAAACAGTACATTGATAGTGTTTTTCTAAAAGGAGCTTGATGAACTTTTACAAAATCATGTTTACAACCCATATCCATTCGCATGCAGTAGCTCAAAGGAAGTTATTTTGAGTTTTAAGTTCATGATTTCCAAGATTAAGTGGGTATTTGGTTTGTAGCTCAATTCTAGAAGTTCTAATGAATTAAAAACTGAGTAAAAAATGTGATAAGGAAGTGTAATGGGTAATCTACAGTACTAAGATTGTTACATGCTATATTTGCTGGTTTACTAAAGTTTTAAAACTCAAGGTAAGTTAGATTATATGTTAAGTAGTAAAAAGTAAAAGTAGTCGTTGGGTTAGAAACAGTTTTAGAAACTAAGTTAGAATATAACCTAGTATTAAATATCTTAAATACACTAAAATAGGATCTAGGTCAAAAAGGTGATTTATATTTAGACTTTACACCCTTTTTAGAGTTAAAACAGAAGTTACCTTCTTGGACAATAACCTATATCAAAATATTAGGTTAGACCATAAGTCAAAAACTCAGTCAGAAAGTAACTTGATGAAAGAAGCATAATGTATGCTACCATAAGAGCAGTTGAAAGTTTGGTCAAAAGATAGACTGGACCTGAATAGTAGATCACTTTAAGCTCAAGAGTAGGTCAGAAAGTTGCTTACTTATAACCTTTAAAAATTTACTAGATTCAAAATTCGGGTAAGGGACTTACTCAGTAACAACCTATACTAAAATACTAAGGATAATAAACTAACATAAGAGCGACACACAAAGATAACGAGCATCAATACTCAGGTAAGTGGAATCAATACTTTATCGTACTTTGAAGTATTACTTTAAAATACTTTGAGACTTTGGTATATACTTACTTGTGATTATAGCTAGTTGTTTGCACTTATACAAAACATGTGTTTAAGATTTAATTTGTTGTGGTGTGAGCTAAGCTATATTTTATGTTTACTCTATGATTGTGGTTTTAGTTCAATTTTTTGAATTTAGTTGATCACCTTAAAAATAAACTAACTTGAACTTAACCAATATCTAACCTAACATGCATTATAACCTATTAGGGGTATCAGCTAGGATTCTTAGACTAAATATAGACCCCTTCGATGAAAATAATTGAAATAATCCTTTTTCTACCCTTAATCAAACTAAACGACATAAGAAGGGGTCACGATAAGGTTATGAATCAAAGTTCAAAGGTAGTTTCAGGTGGAGGGTATTCTTTAATACATATGCCCCGATTTGGTTTCAACTTACAAGTATGTAACATCAAACGCCTCAACTCGTATTAGAGCTGGTGTGATTTCTCCAATCTAGCAATAGTTTAGACAATATTGTGCAATAGTATTTACTTGCATATATATTTTATATAACTAATTTGATTGAAAACCCTACTTCTAAAGTTTTAAATACATACACCTATCTCTGTCTCACTTACTAAGCAAATTGATGCTCATTCCCCTATATTTGTTTTGTAGATTCCAAGTAGATTTTCAAGCTTACCACCTAATTTCATAAGTTTAGACAATGGGATCGAGAAGAATTGGCTAAACTTTTGTTTTAAATATCACTTCCACTAACCTTTAGGAAAATTACTAGGGTCTTCTTAAGTAACCCTCTAATTTTCTACAATTGATGTGCATTTTGAGTATATAAACTTATGGACTTTTACACATTTCGTCTTGGACTTCTTATTTTTCTATGCAAATATAATTTTATAATATTCATCAACTTTGAAATATTTTACTAAGTATCACCAACAAAAACTCAATTCTTTTAGAAAGCTTTAGTTACACATTCGTTTTTCTACAATTATTCTTAAAGATTACACCATAGGTTTATGACAGGTGGAAACAAAATTGGATGCTTCAAGGTGGTTGAGTTGGTTTCACCTTATGTGAACTAAGTCTACAATAGTAGCTACGAGAATAACTTCTATCTTAAAATAGTTTATATAATAGAGTTGTTACAATTCTACCTCTTCAAACTTTGAAAGTTCTGAGTTAGTATCAAAGTATTATTCTTTAGAACTTAGTAAAAGCATGACTCTTAAGAATTTGCTTTAAAGAGTCATAAATAAAATCAGTTGGACATCACAAGCAAACACTAAGAGTGGGGTAGGGTCATAAAAGATTTAGACTATAAGTATATATTTACTACCTATACATTAGAAAAAGATAAGATACATTAATATCATTTCTGAACTATATAAGACGATAGCTTTTATCTAGTAAACTTATAAAGTTATAAGAAGGTATTTATATTAGCTTAACTAAAATTTGATTAGAACAAAAAGGAACCACTTATGGACTATGAAATGTGATTTCTAAGGTTATTGATGGAGCTTATTGGTTAGGCAATGTTGGAAAGAAAGAAGGAAGGTTTAAATGGATCAAACTGATAGATATGAATTATATACTCATGGGTATGTCACATGTATTCTTAGAAATGTCCTTTAATTTAATTGTCTGAAAACTACATTACTTCTTATTTATGAAATTAGATTCCGAGTAACTTTAGCTTAACATGGAAGTAATGTGTTGAAAATGCTTAAAATGGAAGATTTATTGAGTAGTTTAATTTGTATGTATAATATCATGATTGTACATGAGTATTGGAATACTAAACTGTTCTAGTGAGGCATGGAAACGGGGGAGTTAATTTTGAAATTGGGTAATTTGGTGATTTAAGAAGAGTCTTATGTAGGTCAAAATGTGTGTCAAAATAACCTATATAATAAATAATATGCAATATATTTCCAACATATATTTCATATATATTAAAATTAATTATAATTATATCATATATATACTTTAAATAATATATATAAATACTTGTTCAAAGATATATAAATAAATTATGGCATATGTTATAGTACATTTTACATTTATTACACAAAGCATTTATGCAAAAAAAAAAAAAAGCTTCTAAAATATACATCTATTAAGTATTATTTTCTATATTGTAGATAGTATATATGTATTACCGTTGTTAATAGAGCATTTTTCCCTAGGATTCCAAACCTAAGCTAAGTTAGTAGCTCGCATATTTAGAAGAGTAATAGGAAGTGCATCGGATTAATAAGGCTATAAGAACCTTTATAACAATAAATCGTTAGATATGAAGATATTTGAGGAATATCTTACTTGCCATATATACCTATCCTTCATATGCCTAGAGGTAACTATAGGACCATCAAGGTAAGGGATTTGAAGCCCTAATCTCTCCTAGTACTCTATTATTTCTAAGGGTGGACATAATTTGGTTTGGTGCAATTCACCCCCTCCCCACCTTCCCCACCCACCTACCCCCTTCCACTTTCCAAACACCAAAACGAAAAAAAAAAAAAAAATCGAATCGAATTGAACCAAAGCTAATATAATGGTTCAATTTTTTTTTTTTCAAAATCCAACCTAGATATATGGTTTGATTTATAAATTTTTCAAATCTAATTTAAATTAATTTAATCTTATTCAAATCAAGGTTCAAACTGTTTATGTTAAATTATCACTAAATGTTTTTATATTCAATAACATATTTTCCTTTCTATTAAACTTTCATATATTTCTAATACATTTATCATGTCTAATGATACTTATAAAAAAATTGCACAAGATCTTAACAAACCTAATTCGAATTGATGAGGATAAGAAACTCTATTTCAACAAACAACAACGAGAAGGGAAAGTAAAACTACTTGTCCAAAGGTACTATGAAGAAAATAAAAGTAGTACACTAATGACTAGAAAAGAGATAAAAGAATACTAAGATAAAACTCTTAATTTGAAAATATATAAGAAAATGATAATTTATAAAAGAAATTTCTAATGTGAAATTTTAGATGAAACTTATTCAATTGAATCTTAATAATTGACTTAAAAATAAGATATAAAAAATTTGATAAAATCTATAAAAATTGATGAAATAAATAATTAAAAAAGTATAAAACAATTAAATGATTTATTTTTTTTTCAACCAAATTATTTGGTTTGGTTCAAAGTGGTTCGAGCGAACTATGAATCAAGCAGTTTGTAAAAAAATTGACTTTTTCATTTCAATCTCGTTTATTCACGTCTCATGATTTTTTTTTCCTAACCCTAACTGTTCCAATTCTTGTCTACATCACCGACTTTGAGTGTCGTAGTACAAATGTTGAAGATACCTTCAATTCCCAACATCAATCCATCCACAGATTTAGATTTATCCTCGTTGAAATTTCATTAAAAAAAAAAAAGAAAAAAGTGAAAGATTCAAAAAAAAAATTACTAAAATTGATTCATGATTTCGTAACTATTACCAAATATAAAATTGGAATAATTATTCCATTTTATTTCCTCTCACACTATATATATATATATATATATATCTTTTACCAAATATAACAAATGTTTTAGGATTTTTGCTAGTTAACTATGCTTTGTCTAAACCGTCATGTGATGATTACTAGGAGTGGAGATGTATATTTTTGAAGCGAATAGTGAGGAATAATTAAAATAACAACTAGCTGTTGCGAAAACTATAGAATCAATACATTTGATGAAGAATAGGATGTAACAAGAGCGTGATCTGATTTTATATCAATCATTCAGTAATCGAAATTATAAGATGGAATATTAATATGCGTTAGATATAATCAAATTTACGCGTGAAATCTTCCTTGTATAATTTCCTTTCCTATCATGACAATGACAATTGGTCTTGAGAAAGCGTCTATTAGAGAATAATTGTTTATTGGTCCAATACGTGAGTCATGCGCTAATGGCAAGCAAGGAATTTTCCAAACCCTTTACTTGAAACAACAATAGATTTGAAAAAAGGAAAATGAAAAATAAAGGGGGTCCATGTCCAAGATAAAACGGAAAGGACCCAGAAAAATAGGAAAACAATAGCATTGTCTGCTTATTTATATATATATAAAAGAAGAAGTCTTATCATATTTTTCAAGTAGTGATGCTGATAGGCTATCTGTAATGACGTTTTTAGTCAACTAGGCGGCATTCATATTACGTATTTTGGCGATACATAAATGTCGTTCTGTCGACTGAAAGCTCGAAAACTTTAATTGAAATTCGTTCTTTCTTTTTAATTTATGATCACAACTTTACATAAAGTTTTGTGGCTGTAATGCCCGACAAGCTGTCCCCTTCTTTTGTTTTCCCACCTCAAGCAAACCAAGAAAAACCCATTCTCGTGTTTCATAACGCTCGTTTCATCAGCGTATAGACTAATTTCTAGAATTTGGGTTTACATATGAGAAAATTCAGAAGAACAAATTTCATTTAAGTGAAAAACAAAATAATCTTTGGGACAAAATATCGTGTATATTGTAAGAAATTATCTGAATTTCATATATGAATTTAGAGTATCATATTCAAATAACTAATTATATTATATATATTTATATTAATCACAATCGTGATTAAAATGTTAGATTAAAGTTGAATTGTTGATACTGTGTAACTAGATTTTTCTCTGCAACTCCTCCACAAATGTTGATATTTAATGGCATTAGTCAACTAGAGTTTTTTTATCAAAAGATAAGGAGTGGAAAGTAGACTTGACTAATTTATAGCAATCCAATAAGGTTCTCTCATTATGGGCTACCTTTTAGATTCAAGACTTACATCAAGTTATCTAACTACGTATTTAAATATGGCGTGAATGAGCTTAACATATGAACGGATCAAATAAATAAATTAGCCTCACTAATATACCTTATCAAATTACAATTATTCAACTTTAACTTTAGATAATTAATGGAAGCCTAATAAATTAGAAATTTTTTCGAACATACATAACTAAAATAATGTATCTCTACTTTCACTGTGAAAATCTTCTTGGACTGAAATATATACATTTATTTAAGTCTTCTAACATATATAGTTCACTTAAGGGAAGTGGAATTACCATTCCGTCAGTATTCCTATTGTAGCTTTTATCACCATTCCAAAAGAATTCTACTTCCTAAAATTTGTGAGTAGCCATCCTTCCATCTAACTCGTGAATGTGAATTCCTAATTCATTTCTCTCTCTTTCTTTCCAAAACATCTTTGCTCAAAATAAAAAATTACAAAACATCATATGACTTCTATATTGTCCTCCATTGTCAATCAAAAACTAATCTACTTCGTCACCTAACTCGTTGAAAATCGCCTTCATTGGATTTGCATCCTTCCTATCACCACCACCAATGTCAACACTACTCAAACTATCATCTTCTCTCCCTTTCCTTATCTTTCTCTCTTCCATCCTCTCCCTTTTTCCTCTTCCTTCTCTCTCTATCACCCTCTCCATATTTACCCTTTCTTCTCTCTCCTCTTCCTAACATCCTTGCCTTGTATTGCTTTCTCAACCTTGCAATAAGACTATTGAGGATAATATCATTGTCTTTGCCAAATAGGGTTAAGGTTTCTTGAATTCTTCTTTAATCCTGGTGGGTTAAGGTTTCTTAAAGAGCCTAGAAATTGATTAGTTGAATAATGTTGGGGTATCTCATATTTCTTCTTCATTTGGAGTGGCAAATGGCTAGGGGTTTCTCAAAAAGCCTAATGGCAAATTGATTTAGTTGAATAGGGTCAGTGTTTCTTGATTTCTTCTTCAATCAAAGTGGTAAATACGTTAGGGTTTCTCATAAAGCCCAACAATAAATTGATTCAGTCGAATAAGGTCAAAGTTTCTCGATTTTGTTTAGCTTCTTTTGTTTCTCTCTGTTATTTTATTATATAATTGAATAAGGGTATTTCTAGCATTTTCGTTCTTATTCATTTCTTATTTTCTATTGAGTTCAATTAAGTGAACAATGTAATTGGAGTTACATTACACTTAAGTAAATGCTACAATATATATTTTTAGCTTATTATACCTTCGTTTTATTCTATGGTAATTGCAATTTTGCTCCGTCTTATTCTATCTAGCAAAGTGAATGACAAGTTAGGACTTATTTTTTCTAGTCATGCCATCACGGGCCTATATTTTTTAAAATTGCACCTATGAGAATCTATGTGATTTATGCTGCATCCTGTTTTTAATGCATAGCTTTATAATATTAGCCATTATTAATATGAGATAGAATGCATTTGCCATTTTCTCCATTGATAATAATAAACACATATGGGACCTAGTCTGGCAAGTTTTATTGTTAGATATCTTTATATATGAATAATCGTCACCAAAAGTTATAAACCCAAACCTCTGGAATTATCCTTGATATATGAACTGTAACAAATCTTGTTTCCGATTTCGATATTCAAAATCTTCTCTTTTGTTAATGTTCTATAAGTTTTTGACAAAAGATTCATAAACAAGATTGATTTTGAAGAACTCGTTTATCAGATTAGTAAAACATAATCACAAGTATTCGCACTCAAGCTTGTAATGGACTTGTTATCCACAAATTTGGACGAATTTCATCAAGTTCCGATACTTCGTTTATGCAATTGTCCAACTATATTTGAAAATTCTTTCAAAATTTGAAAATACAAATACATTAAATCTTTTCTCTAAAATCACAAATATAATTTTGGAAAATTATTTGAATAAATTTTGAAAAGGAGAACTAAGACTTATTAAAGCTTTATGTGAAAGTGAAAGTAATCTTTAAAAACAGTTTCCTTATATGGAAGATTTCTTTTCACTAAAATCGGGGTGTAATCGCATGCGTTTGGAACAGATTTTATAAAATTTGAATTCATCTTATGCCCCGTTAACTGTTTGGAAACCCATCCTTTACCATATTGAACTTTTAAAAATATCTTTGAAACTCATCCGATAGCCTTACATGGGTATCTAATTAATGTACTGCTACAAACCATCTATGCGTTTGGATAACCTACAAGATCCCACTTGCTTAGACTTCTATATAAAAATAGTGCAATCATTTTCTAAATTCTAGTCGGAATTTTCATCATCATAAAGGAAGCGGGTTATTTTGTTCAAAGATGATTTTGATAACACCAAAACACAAATGAAATCACTTTTAAAAAAAAATTATCTGAATTAATACTATAATATCTTATTTGATACTTGTGAATAAATCTAGAACGGAACCATGATTCTAGTTTCTATTTTCTTTTCTCATACTTGGAAGTATTTTTAGAAGACATAATCTTATAAGGCAAAATCGTGATTCCTTCAAATTAGCACTTCTGACTTCATGTAGGTATTTGATTTCATCTTTGAGAGACTGAGTCCCAATTCCATCTCACCTTATTGATTATTATTGATTAAAATTATTTATTTAATCTCCAAACTAATTATAACATATAATAATTAAGGTGTTTATGATAATTACTCTTAAGTACATATTCCATCAAATTCCAAAGGCATTTTCAAACATAGAATTGGATTATCATTCCGATCATCAATTCAATTCTTTTTCATTTCAATCCATTCTATTATAGATCATTTACACATATCAATTATGAAATAAATGAATAGATTATCTACAATATTATAAGTGAATTGTTCATGAGTCTTATCAAAGAAGATTCTCCTACCAATTTTGAACAAAGTCTATATAAAAAGGTGATTAAGACTCTTTTTGAACATATATGAGCAATGTTTTGAAACATTTATACAATTGAGGAAAAAAAAAACTATTGAAATGCGCTTGCATCAAAGTTTGAGATATTTCATAAAGGCCCAAAAATCTTGCAAGAAGTTATGTTTTCTTTGAGTAAGAAATAAAAGTTAAGCTTTTTAGAAAGATTACTCATTTTAACAATTATTTATCTATTTTATATAATCACATTTGATATCTGAACTTTATCCTTTTCACAATTAACTAACTTAAGTTAAAAAGTGTTAATTACCACTTACAGACTTTTTGATGTCATTCATAGTAACTAGATTAGCCAATTGTTGACTTTAGATTTTTGAGTGATGGTTGAGGTCACCTACAAAATAGATAAAGAGGCTAAGGGGGTGTTGTAAAGTGCTCCGTTACAGCTACTCCGATGAGTAAATTAGCACAATATGCAAAAAATAAAAAAGGAGAATCGAAACTTGTGCATAAAGAAGCTTAGAAAGTATGTGTAAAGATCCTTTACCATTAAGCCTCATTTTTTATAAGGAATGATGCTGAACTATTTTAGGAAGATAAGTAATAACCTCAAGATCCTTTCAGATTTTGTAGATCATGTATCTTTTACTGATTTGACTTTCCTAATTTACCAAGCTTTGTCTACATGGTCCTTATCCTAATGCTTAGGCTGGGCTTGTTCGACTTGTGACAAAGGGCCTAGGTCTTTAGGCAGTCGGATGTCCTCAAACTATCAAGTTTGGCCCTTGGCTAATGGCTCATCATAATCTTGGTTAAGGTCGATACAGCCTCTGAATACTTGATCCACATATTAGGGCTCAACTTAAGTCTCGAGCAAATCGATTTAGGCTTAAGGGCTGATGTCCAAGAAGGCTTATTATAATAAGCAATTATAAAAATAAGAAAAGGTCAATTAGTTAATGGTAAAAATGAGCAAAAATTTAGTTAGTTAGTCGTAAAAATATTAAAGTTCAAGCACCAAAATGACACTTTTAAAATTTGGGTAGTTAATTATCAAAATGGAAAAAGTTCAGGTACCAGATACTATATTTTCTCTAATCATAATAGTTTGTTAAGGCACTCTAAGGAAAACTTTTGTGTGCTATTGTATAAAGATATCTAATATGAGGTATTAAAAGAAGAGACTTTATAAGTTTTAGGTAATATTTACGGCAATTGTAACTACAATAGGATTTTTAATGGTTAAATGTAGAGTTAGAAGAGTAAGATGTTAGAAGAGTAAGATGGTAGAAAATGATAATTGAACTCCTCTATATACTTTGTATTGTATTTTTAATCCTACTTTCCTTATCTTTTACAAAAACTTGCAATTATATGGAGGGTAAAGTGCAAGTACATCCCTTATATTTGTTTTATATAAGTTTAGCTCTCTTATTTCTTAAATTTTACATCTAGATCCTAAATATTTGTAAAAAGTACATTTGAAGTCTTATATGACTATTTTATTTTTAATTTTAGACTTTTTTTAGTTTTAGTTTTTTAAAAAATTATTTTATCTAGAGGAAAATAGTAAATTCAAGTTTAAATACAATTTGCTTAAAGATCTAGGAATCTAAACCCATAATTTCAAAAGTAACGAGCAAAACGTACATGAAAATAATATAAGTGTATTGTAATTGTCCTTAAATCTATTCTTAACTTTATGCTTATAATTGAGTTCTTGTAATAAACATAGTTTTAAAATTTGTAAAATCTATCCAACCCTATTCTAAAATTTCCAAGTTCTTTTGTCTTTCATTAGCTTGAAATTTAACAAATGGAGGAGGTGGTAAGATAGTAGCGTTGGCGAAGATGGTCCTAATAATGGTATTAGTAAGGTCCAAATATTAATGATGAGACAGCGAGAACGGTGATGATTGGAAAGTGTTACTGTTAGTTTATATAAAGAAATTTTATTTTATTCTATTTCATGTTAAGTTCCGGATGTTAATTGTGAGAAAGAAGGAACAGTGACGATAAGGATAGTGATAATTGGAAAATGTTATTATTAGCTTAGATAAAGAAATTTTATTTTATTTGATTTTATCTCAAGTTTTTTATACTATTAGATGAAAAAGGGTAAAAATCTTAAGACTAGTCCGATATTATAAAACTAAAATTATTTTGTAAACCAAGCATTATATAATATGTTCTGTCATATTCGAAGTTGCTAACCAATGGGTGGGCAATAAAGTGACCATCGCTCGGAACAATATGGAAATTTCCTTTTGTCTTGAAATGGGTCAACGATGGTCCGATATGGTTGCTGACCACTTCTCCGATGGACCCATTTCCAGAGTCTCGTGGAACTCATACAGCTCATCGGAAGAAGCAATATTTCGTGCTTTTGTATCAATTTAAAGTGATTAAAGTATAAATACTGCTGTATGCTTTTACTATGTCTATTCTTGCCTTATATTCCTTAGGGGCAGTTTGGAAGTAATTATTGTTGTTTTATAGAATTCTAGTTGGCACCGGTGGACAATTCCTAAAACTAAAGACAGTTGAGCTATACATATATATATATATATATATATATACACATTATTAACTATTAATTTTGTAGTGATAAGGATCTAGAATTCATACCCGTTTTACATCTATGTAAGAATAGTATTCTTGTTAACTGAATCATATGGCATTAATTGCTAAACGCATATAGATGAATATGGATATTTTGTCTTATTTTTCTTTTCGTTTAGGAATAAATATATATCACATTTGATATCCTAAATTTACTTATCCTTATAATTAACTATACGAAGTTTACCAATTCTTATACTTATCTATTTGCCAATTTGCCATTAGTTGCCTAAACAAAGTTAGTCTAGGTGTTATTAACCTTTGTAGGTACTGAATTAATATTTTTAAATTTTAGGTAATTAATTGTAAAAGTTAGTAAAATTTAGATACCAAATGTTATGTTTATCCTTACGAATAAATAAGTAGCATAATGGCTTAGGGCTTTAATTTTACGTAAATTGCATGGATTATCTCTAAAAACTTTGAAATTATAAGAATCCTCAGTTTTTTTGAAAAGTCGGCAAAAACTATTCCTGAAACAGTGATAGATTTTTTTTTTCCTTAACTAGGCTACCATATATAAAATAAGCTTATATAAATGTTTATAGAGCAATTAGTTTACTCATATATTTAATTAATGAAGGCGGTTGTCAGCCACCATAAGAATAAATTATAATAGTTGAGACTCAATTCATTCTTATTTAACTTATATCATGTTTGGTACATTCGGATAGTCTTAAAAAATGGATTATATTGAAATGGAAAGAGGATCGAAATGATAAATATTTTCCTATATTTAGAAATATTTATAGAACATAATGGAATTAAATTAAATTAAATATGCATAAAATAATAATTGCTAAAAATACTCTTAGTTATCAAATGTCATAATTAGTTCGAAAAATTTTTTGGACTAATTAATTAGTTTAAAAATTAAATAAGTAACTTTAATTAATAACAATCAATTTTAGGGGGAGAGAGGGAGGAGAATGAAATCATGATCCTGCTTTTAAGAAGGTGAGATCACAATTTCTTCTTTCAAGGTAAAATTATATTTCTTTTTCAATCAAAATCATCAATTTTATAGAATTGTGATCTCACTTTCTAAATATACTTCCAAATATATAAAAAAAAAGAAAAGAAATAAAGGTTAGAATTGTAAACTTGTTCCAATACATTCTCCCATACCAAATATGATATTAATATATATATGTAATTTATCAATTGTAGGGAATTATGCAGTATTTTGAGGCTTAAATGGAGTAGAAGCTAAAGCAAAGTCCTTTAGGGCTTGGATGACGGTGAGGTTTCCTCGAACTCTATATTACACTTGGGAAAATCCATAGAATCATAACAGAATGCATATTATATGGAATCTTTCAAGTACCCTAGGGCTGTGCAACCTCATTGACGTGGCAGCTGATCACCCCTACTTTTAGATGGCTAACAAATGACTTGAACCAAGTTTTCCTTTTCATTTTTTTGTTCTTTCTCTAGTTTTTTCTTTTAAATTTCAGTTAATTTAATTAATTAAATATATAAATAATTTGGCACGTAAACGTCATTAGCTGATTTTAATTTTTATACACTGTAACTTGGTTAGGAAAAATAAGGTTTATATTTGTTTCAAGAGTATAAACAACCGCCTTTAAAAAGTATTGAAGTTACGAAATTTTAAAAGTTTTCAAAAATAATCACCACAATTCAATTTTTTTTTTCTCCTTTCTAATATCCTCTAATTTTTCATTTCGTTTTAAGGCTGCATCAACTCTTCGAAAATCAAGTGCATCATAAAAGTAACACCAGTTATATTGAAAGCCACACCAGTTGTTGTCCTTTGTATAACAACCATGTTATGTTCTCATACTAAAAATACTATATTTGTTTGCATACTTCAACTACTTGAACCGAATACGAATTGAATTATTAAAATATATATAGTTTAATCAGTTATTGGAATTGTCTCACGGAAGCACCCGATAATGACTCAATTATCGAAATTGAAAAGAAAAAGTGGGATTTGTTTCTTAAGGAATTTGAGCGCTTGATACTATGACATCACAAAATTTTTTTAAACGGTAGCGTTTTTCACGTAGATGTTGATGTGATCTCCGGTTCGGATATTTGTCGACGAGTTTCTTATCCGTTAAGCATTTTCATTTTCTTGTCTGTACTTCATAGTTTTGCCAGTTAAAATAACATACGACTTCATGTTGTATAAATATGCAAGTATTTTTTTATTTTTTATTTTTTTTCCCCTTCTTTTCCCGACTAAAATATTAATCAAAAGGATTTTATTTTTGAAATTTGGATAGTTTTATCGCTCCATAGAACCAACTAATGAATTGAGATCAACTCGATGGGCTGTTGTCGGGTATGTCAGTCCTCGACCTAAGACCCTGGTGGGTCGACGCAAGTCAGACACTCGTGCGCTTCTCTTATTACAAGATGCTCTAGGAGAAATTAATTATTTGACATATGAGCGATGAGCGAATGCAGTACTGATAGAAATACAAGCCCTTGTTTAAGGACGGTTTAAACTTATTTACATGTATAAATGGTTTTATTCAATTTGACGGTAAAATCCTGTCTTGTACACCCAAACCAAACTTAATTCCTTTAAACTCTCCAAATCAACTATTAAACCAAACTATTTATAAATAAAATCCTGATTTATTGGCGGCATGATTTGCCACTCATACTCAATCTAATGCAATGTAGACTTATGATCACAATTTTTTTACTTCACCATTTCGTAACTTGCAAATTAAATAACATATAAATACGAATTAATATCGGTATAGGAATTTTTTTTAAATAAATTTCGTTCCAAATTTGACAATTGGAAATTACCAAATCTCAGACCAATAAGCTCTATAATTTTCTTTTTTTTTTGTTCAATTAGTTTTAAGAGTATTTATTTTAAAGTAGATACCTAAAAATCGGGGAGCCATGGTGTTTTGATCACTTGATGCTTTTAATGGAAACCCAAAATCTAATACCTGCAATTAAGAGCATCCATTCTGTTTCCGATTTTGCTTAGATATTACTGCAATTTAAGTAGGATAATAAATTGGAAATTCTCACAAGTTACTAAATCTTACTTCTTTTGATAGACACCCAATTAAAATCACTTTTAAACTGATTAAACTCTTGAAAGGCTATTAGGAAAAAGAAATTAAGTAGAACAACAATCAACGGGTTGAATTTTGATTCAGCTAAGTTAATAATCAAGGGGTTGAGAGTTGATATGTCTAGAATGAGGGAAATTAATCTGACAATGGTTAAGTTAGTAATGTACTAGAATTAAAAAGCTAATGTGATAACTAAGTTATTGCAAAATGAATGTAGATTAAAAATGTGCATTGCTCGAAGTGGAACATGGGTTTAAAGCAACAAGTGCAAAAAGTTAGTTGATCAATCATTACTAATCATGTGAATGGATGCTAAGGATTAGGGTAGGCTAATACACATAGTTGAATGAGATGAGAAACAAGAGAATTCAATTAAATAGATTAGAGGATTATCAATAATGAAAAATCAAAATTGAGACTAACATGAATGATTGATTTAAGACGAGAAACTTAAGAAATTTTTGTGTTATACAATAGTCAACCAAAATTAGGGTTGAATGGGTTAATGCCACTAAGGAAGGAAAAATGCTAATTTGTAGTTGTTCATCAATTAGTGGATACTTAATATTAGAGTAGCGCTAGAAATGATTCAGATGATGATACACACATAATTGAATAAGATAAAAAGTTAAGAGAATTTAATTAAATAGATTAAAGTTTTTTTAATAATGAAAAATCAAAATTAAGACTAACACGGGTAATTGATTTAAGATGAGAAACCTAAAAAAATTTTGTATTTATAATGGTTTAACCAAAATTAGGGTTCAATGGGTAAATGTCCCTGGAAGAGAAAATGCTAATTTGTATTTTTTCATCAAATAAGCTTTGTCAAGATTTATTCTTTAAGAAGGTTTAGTTACTGTACCAATGAAAACAATCCCAGTGCTTTATAGAATAGGCCAGAGGCTTTTTCGTCCTTCGATAAGAAGTATTATATATTTTATATATATATATATATATCACAAATATGTTTTCGAAACGTACACACGTAAATGATCGGACATGGAAACATACCACTAATAAATCCTTCCAGTTATAAGCTAAAGGTACACGTAGAATGTACGAAAAGTCACATAGGAAAAAAGAAATGGAAAGTAAAAACATAGAAAAAAAAAAGAGAGAGAGAGAAAGGAAATCCACTAGACCACCACGTATATCAGATCCACCATAGCTTATGCTCAAAACAAAATATAACCACCCTTCTCTATCACTTTCATCCAAATCCGAACCAGAAACATTCTCTCTCTCTAAACTCTTAAAACCACAACTAATAAATTAGCTTCCTCTCTCTCTCTCTCTCACATTAACATAACACCAAAACTTCCTAAAGTCCTCCTCTTTCTTTCTCTCCATTTCTAGAAATATTCTGTTCAAGTATCCCTTATTCCTCTTGCATCAATCCATCATCAGCTGTTTGTCAGTTCTTGTTATTTTTGTGTATGTATCCTGTACGTGTAACCGCATTCTCTGTTTAATTTATACATTCACTCGCTTTCGTACCAAATCTCTACCTGTTTCACTTCAATATGCTGTACCTGAACACTTGAAGAGCAGAAAGCTTGTTATGGATCCAGAAGCTTCTTCGATTTATCAGAACCAGCGTAAGGTATATACGAAAAAGCTTTACGTTCAACCTCACTGTAAAAATTCTCGTGTAACTGAAAAATTTTCCTTCTTTTTTCTGTGAAATCGGTTGTGCTTTTGTTTTTCTATCAAATTCATTTTCTCTTTGAAGTTTTTGCTACGAAATGGCATCAAAATTGGAAATTTCGCTGCTGAATTGCAGCTTTTTTGTTTATTTATTAAAAGACATATCTATTCAGGAATTTAATGAGATTTCGTCGCTTGTGTGAGGTATAACTGGCCTTGATTGATAGAATGATGCATTTTGCAGGAAATCTTATATGAATTATTGTAATTTGAAATTTTATTAAGTGGATATTGCTTTTATTTTGGTGTAGAAAGAATCATGGAGAACAATACTTACGTTGGCCTATCAAAGCCTCGGCGTTGTGTACGGTGATTTAAGTACATCTCCACTATATGTGTACAGAAACACTTTTGCTGAGGACATTCGGCATTCAGAGACGAACGAAGAGATCTTTGGTGTTCTGTCATTCGTGTTTTGGACTTTAACCTTAATTCCTCTGATTAAGTATGTGTTTATTGTGCTAAAAGCGGATGATAATGGTGAAGGAGGAACGTTTGCTTTGTACTCATTACTGTGTCGGCACGCACGAATAAATTCACTACCAAATTGCCAGGTTGTGGATGAGGAATTGACGGAGTATAAGAAGGAATCGCCACCAAAAACTAGTTTTGGTCATCAGTTGAAAAGTAGGTTGGAGAAACACAGAGTTTTGCAGATGGTTTTACTTATTTTGACTTTGATTGGAACTTGTATGGTTATCGGTGATGGTGTGCTAACACCGGCAATTTCAGGTATATATTCATTTTATGATGGGATTCGAGAGCAGCATAAATTTAACCTGAATAGGAATATGTAATAAACTTACTGAAGTTAGTGCAAGAGTTTTAGGGTTCCCATAGTGATCTGTGCTGATCTGAAGAGGAATTTTGAAATTTTGTTACCTTTTCTTCTTATTGGTAGTTGAAGTGTAGGGGAACATTGCTTTTTAAATCGAATCATACTGAAATTGCTCTTTGATTCTTCATGCTTTTGGTGGTATTAGAAAAAAAGTTTGGTTTTTTGTGGGGTAATATCTATAAAAGAGATTGAAAAATTTCCTGTTTAATTTTACATGATTGCAACACACTTAGTTGGAAATTTCTGTGCCTTTAAGATACAGGTTTCAGTCAAAATTAGAACACGGACTTTGTTACCGTTTCTCGGGATTGGTATTTAGTAGTAAGGAATTTGTCATAGATGACTACTTGATTCTATTAGGACTTGAAAGCGGATGTTGATGCTAACCAGCTTGTGTTCATATTCTGTAGTTTTTTCTGCGGTCTCTGGACTTGAACTTTCCATGTCCAAGGAGCACCACAAATGTAAGTTCTGACATTGCTTCTCACTCTGACAATTTTTGTTAGAAGGGAAACGGGAGGAAACAATTGGAGAGGGAAAAAAAAAAATGAAGTGAATGGAAATGGAATGAAATGTGATTTTTATTTTAAATTTGGTAACATATGAAGGAAATTTCCATTTTCTTTATTTGGTATGTCTTAGAAAAGGAAATGAAGGGAAATGGAATTTGTATAAATTTCCCCAATTTTTAGTTTGATGAACATTATTATAAAGGACAATTTTATAATTGTCTTACATTTTTACCCATTTCTACCTATTTTGTTCCGATTTTTGATAGAAAAGAAGTAAACTCCAAAGTGAAAATATTTTCACTCGTTTCTTTTCTTTTCTACCAATATCCACTCCGTACTTAAGTTGCCAAACATATTATTTCCTCTCAGTTTCTTTGGTTTCTGCCTTTTTCGCCAATCCAAACATAGAATAAGTATTATATTTAAATAGTTTTCCTTCTTTTTGAGTGATTGTGAACTTGTCGTCACTAGTTAGAGGTTTACGTTTTTAATAGTTTCCTCTAGAATATTCCTTGAAGCATCTCAATTATTCTTGTTATGTGGGAGATACTTTCTTGAAGTTTATTTCTATTTCTGCATGGCAGACACAGCTGTGAGAAAATAACATAATTATTTTTCAATGCAAATTTAAAGTAAATGATATCAAATTATGAATAAAAATAAAAAGTAAACGGCATTTTGACAATTATATTGGCCTTACCTGAGTCAAATAGTAAACTGATGGAGCCATCTTAATGTTTAATTTCAGTTTGTTTTATTTTCTTAATTATATTTGATACAGCTAAATTGAATATATTTTTGAAAAATCTTGATTACTTTTTTCTTCATCAAGGACCTTTACACTTGAAGCTGTAATCCATTATCCTTGAGACTAAAGTAATTCTCATGGAATTGTGAGGGGACTTTTTATTTGTCAATAGTGTTAAACCTGAGTGGAAGGAGCAATTAATTTTTCAATTTACTTGGTGTTTTGCTTCTAACTTTGTTGCATACTTCCCAATCCCATCCTTGTACTCAAGCTTCTATGCAAAAGTAATTCTTATATGTATCTTGAAAATTTTGTTAATAAAATTCCTTACCATGTCATGTTCCTGAATTATTAAAGAAATTCAGTTTGTTTAATTCATGATATCCATACCTTGTATTCTTAGATCAAATCATAGAGAGCTATCAGAAGTAAATGTACTGTCTATAATGGTATTACAATCACATGATTTTAGTAAATGATGTAGGGAGTAGATAATGGTCTCCAAGACCTGCCAATAGATGGTAATATTTGAGGAATCTAGTCATTTATTGATGTCTGAATAAGGCTAGATCTTTGCATGAGTTGGTAAGACACAAAGATGATGCATGATTGGTACAAATATTCACATGGATTCTCAAATTCACTGAGCTCCTTCAGGGGCTTGTCCTAAAGTGCATGATAGTGAAGTAGTTCCTTTAAGCTGTTGCATTGTCTTCCATGACGCAATGGAGGATTTTCTTGTCAAGAACTGTAAAATTGAGGTGACAGCAACAATCCCGTAAACATGGTTAAATAGCTTGGGCAAGTGACTGCATCCTTGGACTTTTGTTGTAAGTCAGGTCTCCATAAATCATTATGAACCAGCTGTTGGTATCTATCTGAAGCATCTTACCCCCACCACCCCACCCCACCCCAACCACCAACCCATGCATGCGGTCCCCATTTGATTGTGTGGAGAGTTTCTTCTCTTATAAATTTTACCACTTGTCTGAATTTGCTTTTGTGTAAAACTGGTGCCATCTTGGTTTTCATGAAGAACTGCTTAATATTGACAAGCAAGACCTATAAAAGGATGCTGCCTAATGCCTAGGTGATATGAACCAATGGGTATATGTGTGTAGTCATATGTGAAGTATGTAAAGTATATGCATCACGTGTGTGTTTAGTGTGGGTATGTGTTCTGTATTAGTAGGGAAATGTACTTATTTGGCATACATTTTACTAATAATAGTCCCTTGACTAGTTAGGATAAATAGAGAGAGGGAGTTAGTGAGAGATTATACCAGATATTCTTTAGTTACACAGTTTGTTACATTGGCGAGCTAATGCTCATGTGCTCTTGTGAGCTTTTGCTCATGGACCTCTTATGAGATGAGGGTTTCATGTATCCCCATTTTATACACAAAAATCAATAAAAATTCCTAAAATTCTTCTGTTCATCCACTCGGAGTCTATCACTAGGTAAATATTGCTATGGCTGGGAGCTAATTTTCCCTGTAGCTTTCCCAATGCCTTTTCAAAGAAAGAGGATAAAAGGGGGTAAAATGCCTTTTTGAACTGGATAAGGATCCAGAAAACAAATGCCGGTCTGCACTGGTGTATCACTCTTTATTTTTCTCTTAGTTGTCACTATTTGCCTTACTATAGAATAGCTATGCTGGGTTTTACAGAGTTATTGCTTCCAATTTCCTTACATAGCTGCAAATTCAATTCTCAACATTTTAATTAGTTGTTGATAATATTGCAGATATAGAAGTTCCAGTTGCATGTATCATACTGATAGGCTTGTTTGCCCTTCAACATTATGGCACCCACAGGGTAGGTTTCTTGTTTGCACCAGTGGTTACAACTTGGTTATTGTGCATCAGTGCCATTGGGCTGTACAACATCTTTTACTGGAATCCTCATGTATATCAAGCACTTTCTCCACATTATATGTACCAATTTTTGAAGAAAACTCAACAAGGAGGATGGATGTCCCTGGGTGGAGTTCTGTTGTGTATGACAGGTGGGCAAGTGTGTCTGATTGCTAATTTTGTGTTAAAAGGGATTATGATAGATATGTGTATTACAGACCCCAAAAAAGTACGTATGCATAAATATTTCTATATACAGGTTCCGAAGCTATGTTTGCTGATCTTGGACATTTCTCACAAATTTCAATCAAGGTACATGTCATCAGTTTTATACTCTAAGAAGGCAATGCCACTTTTTTATTTCTATGGACTTAGTGGAAACTGGCACTGACACATGAAGCATCCACCTCCTGATCTGGTGTAGTTTTTCCTGTTCTGCAGATTGCTTTCACCTTTTTTGTCTACCCATCCCTTATACTCGCATACATGGGGCAGGCAGCTTATCTTTCAAAGCATCATTTTACTCAAGATGATTACAGGATTGGATTTTATGTATCTGTACCGGGTGAGTACCTGACTGCTTGACCATTGTATGTTAGAAACTGAAAAATTCTTGAGCTTATTTCAAGTGCATGCATTTCCATTTCAGAGAAGTTAAGATGGCCTGTTCTGGTAATAGCCATCCTTGCTGCGGTCGTGGGTAGCCAGGCTATAATCACTGGAACCTTTTCCATTATTAAACAGTGTTCCGCTCTAAGTTGTTTCCCCAGAGTTAAAATAGTGCACACTTCAGATAAAATTCATGGGCAGATTTACATACCCGATATTAACTGGATCTTAATGTTATTATGCTTGGCTGTTACAATTGGTTTCCAGGACACCAATCGCATGGGAAATGCATCAGGTACAATGATATTTCTTATATTTCTCCTGTTCAATCTCTTAATGTTTCATATGTCATATGTGATTATTGGAAGGAATGTTCATATGCTATTATAAATCAGTTGAGTGCATTTCAGAGCATTTTGAAAGTGGCAAAAGTTATTTTGTGAAGATCTGCTTCTTTGAAAGTGATTATTATAGGGATGGAAAGTTTCCTTTTAGTATTCAAAAATCAATTCTAGCTCTCATAAAACATGTAAACTTTTCCATACTGCTAAACATCATGATGTGCGTAGACTATTTAATATGACAAAATTGGAAATATCAAGATGTTTATCAATAAAAGATGTTTTGTAGTAATGTTTCAATCTCAAGTGAACAATTTTTTCTAAATATCCAGTGCGACATTTCATCACCTTAGCGGAAATGCATCCCTCTTTTTATTCCTCTTGAAATACCTGATTAGCAATGCCTTTACTTCTGAAAACTCCCTAGGTGAAGTATGTTATGATGCGCATCATAGTATCTAATACAGTTTACCCACTACATTCTTATGCTATGTGGTCCTGCTGTGATATAAATTATGCAAAAACTTGATAATTATCCATTTATTGCTACAGTTTCTGCTTTGTACCATCCATTGGTTTATCATTTGTCAAGCTAAACCAAATAACCTGACTGAACTTTCAGTGACAAGATAGCTGAAAGATGAGATATTTTTTTTTGGGGATTTATCTTCTAGAGCTTTGAAAAAAAAATAAATTATGCACCATAGACTACAGTGTGATAGCTTCTATAATTGCCATTCTCCACCTTGTCAATTCAGCTACCAGCAACAGCATATTCAGTAGTACCAATCTCTTTTTATGCTTCTAAACAATTGCAACTTAATTTAACTGTGTCCAAAAATTTTCCTTTAACAAACTTCAGTGTGAAGTTTGTATAATACTACTACTACAATATGGTGTATGGATGATAAAGCATAAATGTGAAATCATTATATGACAGTCGGAACAAGATTGGATACTGTATTTATCATCATATGGTGTATGGATGATAAACCATAAATGTGAAATCACCACTTGCCATTTATTTCTTTTGGATTCCTGCATCACATATGTATCGGTATGTTTATCATTTTAAGTGTACTCACCTGAAGCAAACTGCTTTTCTTGCAACAGGTTTGGCAGTTATAACTGTCATGTTAGTTACAACCTGTCTGATGTCCCTTGTAATCATCCTCTGCTGGCACAAGAATGTGGTGCTTGCCCTTGGTTTTATATTATTATTTGGAACAATCGAGGCACTTTATTTCTTAGCTTCTTTTGTCAAATTTCTCGAGGGAGCCTGGGTCCCGATTGCCCTAGCTTTCATCTTTCTAATTGTAATGTATGTCTGGCACTATGGCACACTCAAAATGTTTGAGTATGATCTTCAGAACAAGGTCTCCATCAATTGGTTACTCGGATTAGGCCCCAGCCTGGGCATTGTACGGGTTCGAGGAATAGGAATCATCCATACAGAGCTGGTATCTGGGATTCCAGCAATCTTCTCGCATTTTGTTACAAATCTGCCAGCATTCCATCAAGTATTGGTCTTTTTGTGCATTAAATCTGTGCCAGTTCCGCATGTTAGACCTGAGGAAAGGTTTCTTGTGGGACATATAGGCCCAAGGGAATATAAACTTTATCGGTGTATCGTACGCTATGGTTACCACGATGTTCACAAAGACGATGTGGAGTTTGAAGGGGATCTTGTGTGTAGCATAGACGCATACATACGCTCTCGAAGTGTTGGATATAATTGTTTACGTGATAGTAAACGCAAGGATGATTATGACATGAGAGTAGTTGGATCACGCTCCTTTTGTGCAAATGGCGTTCACATAAGTGATGCTGATATGGGCAAGGAAGAATTGCCCAGTACATCGGAGATAGCGGCACCAGGAGTTGTCAGTCCAAAGAAGCGAGTAAGGTTTGTTTTGCCTGAAAGCCCACTTGATACGGAGACAATGGAGGAACTGCGGGAGTTAATGGAAGCTAGAGAGGCTGGAGTAGCTTATATATTGGGGCACTGTTATGTGAAAGCAAAGCAAGGTTCAAGTTTTCTTAGAAAGCTTGCCATAAACCTCGGTTATGATTTCTTGCAGAGGAATTGCAGATCTCCTGCATATGCTTTAACGATGCCTCATGCATCTACTTTAGAAGTGGGAATGATTTGCCAAGTTTGATCTAGGTCTGTACATAGATTACAATTTTTGTACGTTATTCTGTTAGGTAGTGTAAGATAGGAAAAGTAAATTGAGAAAGAAGTTGAAACAGACGAAGCAGAGTATTTGAACTCGGTGTCCTATTGATTTTCAATGTGTGGAGTTGGATTTTTGGAATATATATTGGTAATTGTAACTTGAAAGTCACTTCAGAAAACTAGTTTCTTTTTGGCTGCTTTGTTTCACCTGGGTCTTGGCAATTAATTCCACCGGTCATTGCAGATGATTATTAGCAATCTTTCTAATATTTATGAGATAGTGAGTTAGAAATTAGAATTTAGTTCATAACTTGAAAATCTCATCTCGTTTAAATCATGTAGATTTTAATGCTTCACATTTCATGCTCGGTTCAAGCTCAATAAGACTCATTGAACTATTCATTTGTTTGATGGCCGTCAGCATTTCTTTTTAATTTTTTAGTTTTCTTGGGAAAGGCCAGATGGTATTGCGATTATTTGCCGACCGTGATTCAATCAAAGAGAGGCAAGTTTGGGGCTGAAAAGAAATACAAGAAGAGGAAACACAAAGTTAATGGGTAGTCTGATCACGAAGAGGGGTACTGTGGTGGTTCGAGAGCCATATGTGATGGTAGACTTGCAACAAAGCTTCTTGTGATAAAGCTAGAAAGGACCCTTCAATACTTAATAACAAGGTAATAATAGGAAAAATATTGTGCATATAAAAAGAATCAAGTGAGAGTTTTGAGAGTTGAATCTTTTATACCTTTGACTCTATAACCTATTTATAGGATATGAAGTTTATCTACTAGAGACATATAGCAAGTAGGGATTGGCTCATAAGTGGCAATTGTGGGACATACGTATGCAATATGGGAAAGGACAAAGCTGCCTTGAGGTCAGTAAGGGAGGTTGTCACATTCAAAGCAATGGTTGCTAGAGAGCATTTTAACGAAGGAGAGAGAGAGAGTTACTGGAGGCTTTAAGTTGTGCCTCAAGCACCGAGCATGTGCTTAGAGGTTGGGGTTAGCATAGCATAGTAAGCTTAAATCAAGCGGCTCAAGAAGTGAGGGGTCTCGAGGCTTTAGGAGTCGGGCTCGTAGAACGTGCTAAATAAAGTCTTTAAGGGATTCGAGGAGGTTAAGGTAGAAATGTGCTCGAGTTAGGCCTAAGCAAGTAATGCTTGTTCACGAGTAAACCAAATAGGGCACTCGGGGTTACTCGAGTAAGTTGCATGACTTAGGTTGGAGTGGGTCCATAGCAGGGGTCAAGCAAGTCAAATTGCTAAAAGGAGTTAAGCCCTTCATCACGAAGTAGGGTTTGGGGGTACCTAAGTAAGCAAAGGCACTTAGACTTGCACATTTGGAGCCTAAGCCCATAATGGCCTATAAATACTTACCCTTCCCCCTCCTCACTCTCATTAGTGTTAATATAGCAAGGAGAGTAAGCCATTGTGAACTCTAGAAGCCCATGCTTGAGCTGCAATGGAGTGATTTTAATGAGGTAAGTAGTGAGCCTAGGTTCGTTAGCTGAGGACCACGGCTATCAAGCACCTATGCATGTGACATGATGGTTGATTTCACTAACATGACTTTTGAGTTGCTCAAGGCTTATTGATGACACTTGGGATAGTATGCATTGCATCGAGAACATGCACATTTCTTCACCTTCAATCTCTTTCTTATCGAAAGTTTGTCCAAATTTCTTTAAAGATTTCTCAACCTTCTTTCAAAGCTAAATACACCCAAAGTTACCTCAAATTGCACATAAAGTGATACTACAATGGTTTATCAAAGTGACTCAAGGTTCCAAGGTAATCTTTCAACTTCTAGCAAAGTCTCCACCAAACCCATAAGGCAATGACCAATCCCATTCCCCCCACTCAACCCTTGAAAAATGGTGATGGTAGCGAGCGCCGACAGAGATATGTAGCCCTAAGAGCTAAGGAGGAAGGTTACAGTAGAGAGGCCTCAAGAGAGATACACCAACAATGGGGAAGATAGAGAGGTGGTGGAGCTACTTAACTTAAAGACCAAGAACACAAATGCTGTATATTGCATATTATACTAGTAAGATGCCAGGGTGTTTAATGCGATGTATGTAGCTATGCGAGATGAGGCAGTTAGATTGTGGAGAGGCCTAAGAATGAGGAGAGGGCACAAGACCTCGAGGGAAAGAGGTCGTTTTGTCTGTATGCAAAGTTGTTTGAACTTGGGCTTCAGCTACCCTTCCAAAGTTTTTTAAGTTGAATTCTTCAAGTACTTTAAGATTTGTTCAAGCTCTGGTATAATTGCTTGGGTTCAAAGCAGTCTTGTATAGTGTTTGCAGAGACCCACAACTCGGCTCTTCAAACATTTTTGTATTCTAAAGCCAACCCTCGATGGTTAGATCTATTACTCGGCCTGGAACGAGCGTGTAAAGATATTTCGAGGGCTAAAATCTAACATAGAGGGTTGGAAGTATAAGTTCATCCAAGTGAGGTCAAATGGAAACTCGTCCTTCCCTACCGAGTGATCCCGGCTAATCAAGAAGATCTCGGTAGACTACATAGCTACAAAGGATGACGGTGTTAAGGAAGAAATCCTTGATTAGGCCTTCTGAGTTGGGGGCTAGTTCAACATCTACACGTGGATCTCCAACTACTTCTAAAGGAAGCTGTCATTTAGCAATGAGACAAGTATTGGTCGGGAGCCTAGTTGAAGGGGATAACCAAGAGTTCGCCGCTTTATGTCATTGTTGTGAAAGGGGGTACAAGGCTGCTCATCCTTGGTACTATTAATTTTATTTTTTGTTTGGCTATTTTTTTACTAACCGTATATCTATGTTTATAGCCTTGTAGATCATTATAGAGGAGATCCAACAGTCTATGGAGGAGGTCTGTAAGAAAAGGCTTCAAGAATAGGCCAAGAAGAAGAAGAAAGGTTAGGTAAAGATTCCCTTCCGAAGAAGAAGAGCAAGAAGGGCTTAGGGTAGCTACGAGTCCCTAAGGTTATTGAGGTTATACTAATGGGGGTTCTCTTGGCTACTCTTATGAGGCAGGCTCTTAAGGGGGCTTTGGTAAACCGACCTTTACATTTGGTGGTGACTCGAGCAATGCTATTATAACTTTCTCTACCAAAGGCCCAACGATGCCAGAAATGTAGATCATGGACGAGCCCTTTAATGATGAGGCGGGGGGCTAGCAGCCATAGTTACTATAAGACTCAGAGGAGACTGTAAGATTGCAAGTAAAGGTGTTGAAGATCAACGACATGCCCCGATGCTCACTTAGTCATGGGAAGGAGTCGATCTTAATACCCATGGACTTTAAGTTAGACATCACTAGGCTTTTTTATGGCAAGACAGATGCCAAGGTCAGTACAGTGGTTGTAAGCAAATTGTGTGAGGTAAGGTTCACTTGTAGTGAGTGTCTAATGTTTATGAATTGGCTTAGTAGCTAATAGTTTCTTTGTTTTGTATGCAGGCTGTTAGAATCTATGACTTTACCTTCACTCGCAACTGCGAGCTTTGTAGGGAGGTATGTTTATTTTTCTTTTGGTCAAACTATTTTGAAGCGCTCAATGTCTTATTTTGTTGATATTGTAGGTAGCTCGTAGAAGGCCTGCGCACCTGGAAGAGTAGGTCTCCAAGCTCCAAGAAGAGGTTAAGGTAGGGAAGAAGAACAAGGATCTAGTCTCAACCTATGATGACCTAGAGGTGTAGAGTAAGAGGCTTGTCGATGAAGTAGCTCAGGTAATGGCTGAAGCAAAGGCCATAAAGAAGAGGGTCGATGAGCTTATGGCTTTAGTAGATACTCATAAGCACAAGCTAACTGAGACAAGGGGGAAGTAGAGAGGAGGGTAAAGGAGCTCAAAGAGGCTTGGGTTGGATTACAGGCTTAGGAAGTCAAGCTAAGAGATAGTCGTAGCTTGACCTTAAAAGCCATGATATGAACTAAAGCTAAGGATTGACAAGGTCAGTCTCAAAGGGATGGTTCCAAGCTTACTAAAAGCTTAAAAATGAAGATGGAAATATGCGAAAAATAGGATAGGAAAGTAAACAAGCAACCTATAAACGAATTCCAAGGATATGACACATCAAGGAAATCTCCAATGACTCACAAGTCAACTCGATATGATATACAAGCTGGTTCAATGAGAATACTTACCATCTAATCTTGCTTAAGGGTTAGGATACTAGTGAAATAGGCAAACAAGCTGAGAGCAATGTTTACGAAAAGGAATATTTTCAATATCAAATATATGATGATATGCAGCTACATATTACAAGGGTATTTATACTTGAAATGCTAGGGTAACTTATCTAAAATGGAAAGACAAAAAGGGTAATGTCTAAAAGAAGTAATGTACAAGAAATGATAAATGGAATAATTGAAAATACAATAAAAAGGCATATCCTCTACGAAAGATTCTGTCATAGGGGTCCTTAAACACGTAGCGGGTAGCTAATGGTTGTGCCCCTTGCAAAAAGGCAGACAACTGTTCGGCTTGCTTAAGTGTTGTTAAATGATAATGCCAAGCCGAAGTGACAGTTCAACAATGCCAAGCTGATTAGGTGATTCTTTTGAGGCAAATTCAACTCGAACATGTTGGGTACGGCTTAAATTTAAGCCTAATGAGGAGTTGGTCGAATGTACCGAGTTGTCATCCGAATGCACCTCTAGTCAACAGTTAGTGACTATTGATAAATATAAGAGGGTCCTGCTCAACCAAGGCATCAAGTCAGCAAACTGCAGCAGCTCAGACTCTTTAGTTATAGGGCATAAAGAAAGAACTCGTTAAGCCATGCTTTCTAGTCTTTAGGCTCAAGTCAAGGGTTTGTTGGTTTCATTCCTATCAAGCCATTCAACAGATTTTCACAGAGATCATTACGAGGCCCTAGTTCCAAAGGGTAACCACTAAAGTTGGTATGGAGGGAGTGAAACCAGTAAAAGCTAAAGCCCTGTAGAAGTACCTTATTCTTGACCTTAGCTTTCTTCATTAATTGGACAAAGATGCTCCAGAGACTACGAAGAGTTTCAAAGGGGAGTTCATATGAGCCGAAGAGATCTCCGATTTGCTTAGAAGGCTAAAGAACCCATGTTCCTGTTGGTTATAAGATTGTTAAAGATGCGGAAATTACAAAATGTCGCAGAAAAGATCCAAAGCTTGCTAAATGAGTTTTCTGAGTTATTAATTCAAATAAATTTTAATTCATTAATAAACAGAATGGACTTGTTAGTCAAATGGATATAGAGTTAATAATCCCAAGTAAATGGATACACAATTTGAACTTTCTCAAAGCTTTTCTTCCTTTTTCGAGTACTACAGCCATTTTAACCAACAAAGGTGAGACTGGTTCCTCTTCGTTGCCGAATCTCTCTAGTTCAGAGTCTACAAGGAGTGATCAGCCTGAAGCGCAAGAAGACGGGGCCTCGTCACTAGCACAACTCAACATACTTACAAGGATGGCCGTGGAGGCACTAGATAAGGCCAGAATTATCAATGTTATCCCCAGGGATATATGTGTGATCGTTCCCCCACCCGCAAAGGATTTGTTTGATGCTCTCAAGATGGGTAAGAGGCCTAGTAGTCGTTTGAGTAAAAGCAAGCAATATGCCTCCAGTTAGATCATAAGCAAATTTCTTGTGGAGGTGATCCCTAGGTAACGGATTAGGTTGCTAAGCAAGGACAAACGAGTGGCCCTTAGTCAAGGAAGCATTTTGCAGTATCGAGAAGTGCCTAGAGTTCGAGCAGTGCCTCCCTCTAAGTCGCTTCTAGAAGGAGTTCTTCAACTACCACTACTACAGTCCACCACAAATCCCTCCCAATGGGTAAAGGGTTTTAAAGGCTTTTCAGGCACTCTATAAAAATTTGGCCCTAAGGATGCTTCATCCATCTGTGGACGACTGATGAGCAAGTACCAGGTGCAAACCAAGCTAAACTCACCAAAGGCAAAGGTAGTAAGGGCGCAACCAAGCCTTAGCGATACCAACAAGGCATGGTTGAGGTCTGTTCCTCAAGGGATTCCCCCTAGCATCCGGGATGAGTTCGTTGATGTAGAGCCCTTGGGTGTAGCTCTGTCCGATCTTGCCTTTGCCCCTTCAATTGAGCCCATTGTCTTAGGCGATGAAGGTGCCAAAGCAAAGGGGCCCTATGTGCTGATGCTTTCTGCTCCGAAAGCGAAAGAGGAAGAGATTAAGCAAGTGGCCGCCCTTCATCAAGCTGCCAACCAGAAGCGCAAAGCTCCCAAGATAGCCGGGGAGCCTGGTCCCAAAGCAAAGAAGCAAAGGCCCCTGGCGAGGGCACCTTTGAATAAGGGGAAGTAGAATTAGTGGCCTATAGCTTATCCTATAAGAGCATCAACAACATGGGGGATGCCTTTTTTAAAGTCCTTAACAATTTTAGGCCGATAGGGATAAGGTTGAACTTGTTCCAGGAAGTATCCTACACTTCTCAAGACGAGGAGATCTTGAGGGGAGCACTTAAGTAGGAGATGAAGAGGGCTCGAGGGAAGCTTCTCAAGCCGAAGTGGGAAGTTCGTGCTAACAATTTGACACTCTAGCACCGGACATTCAACTACCAGGCTTTAATAGGTCTTACACCCCAACGACTGGGATATCCTTAAAAGGCTCTATCGAGAAGGTGGGGACGACCCCATACAAATAGCGGGCTACTTGAGTACGCTAATGCAACAGGTAAGTTTTCATTGCTTCTATGTTGTTGTGCTTTTATGTGTTAATTGTATTAACGGTAAGCTCCATTTTCGATTTGTAGTACCACAGCTAGGTACTGCTTCAACTGAGCAAGTCTAATACTGCCCAAAAAGAGGTAGAGGGCTTTCGAAAGGTGTTAGATCGTTATGAGAAGTACCTGCTGGAGGAAAAAACTTCTAGTAAGAGGTTCTTGTGAAAATTTACCAAAGCTAACAGGCATCTGCGCCGCTATATTGTACAGGTGGTGGAGCTTAAGGCAAAGCTCAAGGACACGGAGCGAGAGAAGGATAATGCTAAGAAGGCAGCCAAAAAGGCTAATGACTTGAAGGTTCAGTTGGAGAATGAGCAAAAGACGAAGGCTCATCTCTCTTAGAGGCTAGACAAAGAAGGTGAGGCTTGGGCCTGACTCAAGAAAGAAAATGCCAAGCTAAAGGCATCAATGGCTAGGCAATAAACTGAGTTAGCGATGAAGGCGTCGAAGTGCAAAAGCATTAAGGCCACTTCACTAAAGCTGGCCGGTTTAAAGGTCTCTTTAGAGCAGCAAGTCAGGGAGCTACGGGACAAAGTCTCAAAGATGGAAAAGATCATCTCTAAGATAGAGAATGGCGAGGTCCTTAGCAATGCTGTTGCTAAAAAGGTAGTCCTCGACTACCAAAAGACTAAGGAGTGGTTAGACGAACTGGAAGACCTGAGCACTGACTTCATCCACTACACTCAAAGGGAGGTTCTCTCCCATTATTCGGACCTGGATCTCAGCTTCCTCAGTTTCTTAGACTCTCCAACGTTTAATGAGAAGTGGGAAGCCCTGGCGTAAGAATGGGAGTCTACCCTGGCGATTGATAATGATGTAGGCACTTCCTCTATTGCTGGGGCAAGGCAAGGTACTTTTCCATCAGCTTTTGCCCCAGCGGTCTAACAGGAGGCTGCCCTCGAAGCAGTTCTTGAAGACTAACCATCTAAGGGCGATGCTCCTGCTATTCCTATTTCACATTCCTCAAGCCCCACTCTAAGTCAAGGCCTGCCGCCTCAAGCACCAATGGATCAATGTTCTGAGCAAATAAATACATTGGACTTTTCTAAATTACGAAAGTTAGCTAATCCTAGGAGATAGCATATTTCTCTCTTTTTTAAAAAAAAAATGTAAGTCGAGCCGGGATGCTAACTTTATTACGTAATTAAACAATCTATGAATGAATAGATGAATATTTGTGAAACGTCCTCTCTTGTTCTCTTTTTGTCTTTGAATATATCTGTTTATAAATTCCTCTACATAAGGGGAGTTGACCTTTGCCAAGGTTAACTGATGGGGGAGTTCTTCTATGTAAGGAGTGTTTCCCCTTGCTGAGGTTACCCTAGTAGGGGTCAGGTCAGTGGCATTCCAACCTGTTCGGTGTACAAGAGTTCCTTTGTATAAAGGGTGTTTCCCCTTGCTAAGGTTACTCTAGGGGGGTCAAGTTAGTGGCGTTCCAACCTACCTAATATGGGGAGTTCCTTTGTGAAGGAGGCGTTTCCCCTTGCCAAGGTTAACCTATGGGGCCAAGTCAATGGCGTTCTAACTTGCCCAGTTAACTATCCATATGCCTCTTCAAAGGCTCAAATGGCAACAAAAAGAAAGGAAGCGAAAGAGAGTAGACAATCGATTGTGAAACAACTTTTATTTTGTCACAATGAAAAGAAAAATGGTACATAGTGGAATTCTAATCAAAATAAAGCCGAAGATTATCAGTGTTCCATGTACACGGGATGAGTTCGCCATCTAATCTTTCCAGCCTGTATGCTCTATTACCCAATCTCTCCCTGACTCTAACCAGGTCTTCCCAATTGGGGGTCAGCTTGTCCTACCCTCCACGTGAACCTGTGGCTTATAGTTTTCGGCACACCAGGTCGCCAACCTTAAACTCCTTGTATCTAGCCTTCTGATCATAATATCGGGCATCCTAATGTTGGTACACAGTTACCCAAGCAACAATAAGGTCTTCGATATCCTCAATTGTATCAATGCTTACCTGCAGCAATGAGTCGTTAAGGGCAATATCAAAACTTCGAGTCCAAATATTAGGGAGCTTAAGTTTGATGGGGAAGACTACTTCCAACCTGAAAGTAAGGCAGAAGGGGGTCTTACCCATAGAAGTACGGTAGGTGATCCTATACCTCCATAAGATATTAGGTGGTTTGTTGGCCCAAGCACCCCAAGATCGGTCCATACCTTTCTTTAAGCTATCCAAAATGACCCGATTGGTTGCCTTTACCTATCCATTTAATTAGAGGTAGGCAATCGAGGTAAAGTGTAGAGTGATGTGGTGTTTGGCACAAAACTCCCTGAATTTAGGGTTATTAAACTGTTGATCATTGTTCGTAATGAAGGCATAGGAGACTCTAAACCAAGAGAGAATGTTATTTGTAACAAAAGACTCGATACTTCTCTCATGATTCTGGCCATTGCTTCGGCCTCCACCCACTTCGCGATGTAATCAAACGGCAACAATTATGAATTATCGTCCTCCCAAAGCTTTCGGGAAGGCACCAAAGATATCAATCCTCCATTGCACACAAAGCCATGGGCTCATCAAAGGTTAGAGGGTAGTACTGGGCGTATAATTGATTAGGGCATACTTCTAACACTGTAGGCACTTCTAGGCTACGACCTTTGCGTTTTGTCTCATGGTGGGCCAATAATACTCGAGTCATAGTGCTCGTATGTAGAGGGCTTAGGATTGAATGTGATTGCTGTATACTTTGGTATGCAACTCTTCCATAATACGTAGCTATTCCCCTTCTCGAAGGAATTGAAGCAAAGGGAAGCTAACTCCCCTACAATACAAGATGCCGTTCAGCATGTAATTGGTAGTGTAATATTGGGGCTTCTTTACCTCCCTCCTGTCTTCTGACAGTGTACCCTACTCCAAATAACTCCAAATAGGATCCATCCAGCTCAACTCTAGTGCTGCTACAATTAGTTCGAAAACCTCAGCTGAACCCAAGCTTATGCTTTTTTCCGACAAGTACTCAATTAAGATCTTACTGCCCCTTACTTCAGGCTTCCACATACTTGTGGAGGCGAGCTTGAACAACCAATTAGCCGCGGAATTTTCCACTCGGGGGATTTTCCTAATGTCCCAAGAAGGGAATTCCATTAGGAAACCTCTCACTTTTTCAAGTTACCTAGCTATAATGTTATCTCTAGCCTCGTATTCCCACTGGACCAGCTAGACGATAAGCATTGGGTCTGAGAATATCCGTAGTTGCTCGACACCAATCTCCTTGGCTAGCTTGAGACTGGTGATAAGCGCCTCGTATTCGGATTCGTTGTTACTGGAATTAAACCCAAACTTAAGGGCGTAACAGATGGTGACCTTATGTGGGCCGGTCAAAACAAGGGCCACACCCCTACCCTCGGAGGTGGATGATCCATTGACATAGAGAGTTGACACTAGCTTGTCATCACTCAGCGGTGCTTCCTCCTCTCTCATATACTCCACCACAAAGTCGACTAGCACCTAAGCCCTATAGGCCCTTCATAGTTAATAGTGGATTCCGTACATACTCAATTCCATTGTGTACTTCATCATCTATCCAAACGCATCAAGTTTCTGCAGTATGGTATGCAATGGTAGATTCATAAGTATGATGACTTGGTGCGCCTGGAAGTATGGCCTTAGCCGTCGTGCTATGCTGACGACGATCAGGTTAAATTTTTCTGCCGAGGTATACCTGATCTTAGGCACATGCAATATATGGCTAACGTAATCAATGACGAAGGACGTATAGACTTCGTCCTTCAGGTCCATTTTGATTTAGTTATACCTCGAGAAGGCATCCATAAAGCTTAACAGAGCATGTCCTAGCATAGAATCGATAAGCTAGCCGATCCTAAAGAGGGGGAAACAATTTTTAGGGCAGGCTTTATTGAGGTCGGTATAATCGATACACATACATCACTTCCCATTCTTCTTCTTAACCATACCATGTTCGCTAACCACATCAGGTATTTCTCCTCCCTCACAAAGACAACTTTAAGCAGCTTCTACACTTCTTGCTTGATTGCGACCTATCGTTCTGGAGCAAAATGCCTCTTTTCTGTTTAATAAGTCATATTGTAGTGTCAATGTTGAGGCTATAGGTCGCTAAGTTAGGGGAAATTCTAGGCTTGTCCAATGCTGACCAAGCGAACCTATCCAAATTTGCCTGCAAAAAAGCAATGATTTCGTCCTTCACTTCGACTGGAGTCTCAACCCTGACTTTTGTAGTTTGCCTAGGTAAGGTTCCGATCTAAACGTCTTCAATCTTTTCTCCGAGCTCGCCTCTCAGCCTGCCTCTCCTACAGGCTTGCTTTTAAGGTGAAGACACCATCTCCTTTGGCTACCCTAACGTATAGCTCTCCTAAGAACTTCTAGTCACATCTGCATAGTCCCACCCCAATTAAGGTCGAGAATTTAGCCTTCAGGTAAAAGGAAGATATGATTAGCCCCAACACATTTAAGTTTAGTCTTCCCAAGAGTACATTGTAAAGGGAGGGGCAGTCAATCATATCGAACTTGACGGGTCACTATGCCACGTGGTCATCATCGCCAAGTTCCATATCCAACGTGATGATACCCTTAGCTTAGACTGTGCTTCCATTGAAGCCTATGAGATTATAGTGGTATAGCTTCATTTTTACTGACAGTTTCTTCCTCATCCTCTGGTATGTATGGAAGAAGAGCATATCGGTGAAACTGTTAATGTCCACCATAATCTTCAAGACCTCAAATTTTGAGATCCTTGCCTTAATCACCAAGTTGTTTTGATGGGGTATGTCAACCCCTTCAAGGTTTTCATTAAAAAAGGAGATGGAAGTATCTAACTTTTATCTCTTCTCCCTTCCTACTAGTACCTCTAATGGGGTATTAACCAAGCTGCTAGTACTCGACCGACTCCTAGGGTGTGCCCAACCCCCCCCCCTCCCCCCCCCAAAAAAAAATAAGATTTATGACGTTGTTAAGGGTGTGATCGTTGCGGCAGTCGTCATTTTTCTCTACATGGGTATTCTTGGTTTGTCATCTCCGAGGTGCCTTATCTCTACAATCGTCATTCCTCCGATGAGCTACATATTCGTTAAAGAAGCTATGCTAAATGGCATATTCAACAGCGTTCTTCAACTGAAAGTACTTTCCGATATTATGTCTATGGTTATTGTGGAACTGACAGTATTTGTCAGAGTTCTAAAGACTAGGGTTCCCCCGTATTTTCTACGACCTCTGGAGCAAGTTCCAATGCTTCACTTCAGAATAGATCTAAGTAATGGGTTTATTCAAGGGCATGTATTGGGTGTAAATGGGAGGGGGGAAGGAGTCGCTCTCAGCTCGGTGCTTCTTCTTCCTAGAGCTCTCCCCCTCTGGTCTGCTCAACATCCTACTACCGAAGCAATCCTTTACGAAAAAATTTTCCTTGTCTTACTTTCCGCCCGACCTTTCTCAATCAATGTCACGCCTAGAGCAAATGTTGTCTCGATGGTTGATGTACTTCTGGGCTTTGTTCCAAAAGTCAGCCAGGGTTTTTGGTTTGCTCTTCACAAGCAATCAAAAGAAATCTCCCAAGGGTTGAATGTCAAGTTGAGCAGCATGGACAGCGACTCTCTCATCAAATTGAGGGATCTCAACCACAGTATTATTGAATCGAACCACATAATCACGTAGGGACTCGTCTTTACCCTGCCTTACCAAGTATAAGGATGATGTGTTCTTAGATGGGAGCTTACTAGCCCTAAAATGGAGGCTGAACCTCCATGCCAGCTCATTAAAGGAGCTAAGGGAATTATCAAGGAGGTGGTTAAACCACATCTGAGCTACCTTTTTCAAAGTATCTAGAAAGGCCTTGTACGTTATAGCATCCCCATGACCATAAAGGTTTATAAGGGTACGAAAGTGGAGAAGATGGTCATCAGGGTCGCTCATGCTATCATATTGGTCCAGGGACAAAAGTTTACTGTTGGGAGGCAGCACTTCATCCTAGACACCCTTGGTAAAGAGAGTCTTATTGCTATCGACCAGCTCGACATCGTCAACAGGCTTTCTCCCCTATTGCTTAGAGAGCCACCTTACCATAGCATGGAGCTCATTCAGGTCGGTATTGTCAATTAGATGAGCTCGTCGTATAGCCGAATGAGTCTATACTCCCTGCAAGTCGACTTCTTGTTTATTGCCAGCCAAAGCTCGATCATAGGTAGCCATAGACCTTGCTGGATGCTGATGCAATGGCATATCAAGTTGCTAATCCCTTCCATTCTACTATTGTTGCTAGATGTTATTCCGCCTAGTACGAGCATCTGAAGTTTTGGGATGGTGAGTTTGCATACTATGGCACTCTACTTCGTCTAGGCAAGTAGGAAGCACCCTATTCTGTACGGCATATTCCTCAGCCAAGAGTTCCATGCGCTCCAAACACTCCTCCAGCACAACTCTTGGGAAAGGCTGATTGCCTCCAAGTTGGTTGTTTACCAACTGTTGATTTTCTTACTCGTCGCGTTGAAACATGATGTCTAAAGGATTGCTTATGGGGTATGTGTTTAAGGCTTCAGGTGTAGGAATTCAACTTCCCATAGACGACACCAAATGTCATCTAAAAGTTCTTGCCGGTAATCGTTTGGACTCTACACATATAGGGACTGCAAAACAACATACAGTGAAGGGATACCGGGGGGGTTGTTCGGCATAGCTACTCCGATATTTAAGTTGGCAGTAAGCTCTTCAGAGTGTGAAATACTTGAGGGTAATAAGCAAGCTTCGTATACAAAGTGTAAAGAGCTTAACCGTTGGATAGTGACCTGATATTTATCGTAGAGTGAAGCCAACAATTAGAGGTCAATTAGCAAGAGAGATCTTTACCCGCAAGTGTAGGAAAGTAGAGTCGTTATATCCAACATATCTCACTTATTCAAGACGTAATTGTTTCATCCTTATCTTGCATATTATAACCGTTGCAAGGTTTACTAGGCTTGATCCATTCAAGCCTAAGGTTTAGGTCTACAGGGGTGAGCCTTAGGCCACGAAATAAGTCAGATCCAGTCGAACTTGAGGAGTTCATGTCCAAAATGCCCGGCCAAGCTGTTGAATTCAACTACTTTGGACGGCAGAGTGGGGTAGCAAAGCTGGCAAAACATCATCAGTCTCTTCACTAATTGTAAGTACTTAGGAGCTCAGATCCTGTTGTCAAGCTGCTCGGAAAGGCTTGGTTATTGGAACAAACAATCGCTGCATCATCATTATAGCTCGGTAATGAGCTCGAGTGCAGGTGGAAGCTCGGATGCTCGGAATTGCAGCTGGGTGTTGTTCACTCGCTGCAGCTTTATTCAATTCATCGAATAGGCTCGACGAGGTCGGAGCTCTGGTGCTCGAAGTGGAGTCAGGTCGGACCAGCTTAACTTAGCTTGCTTTCCGTGGGAACGTGAACTGCAAGAATAGAATTGCAGGTGCCTCCTGCTAGTACAATAGCTGTTTGGTGCAAAAATAAAATATAACTTAGAAAAGTAAATTATAGAGGCTGAGATAATAAGCTGGAAAGGAGTATGTGCTGGAGAATAATTATCTATTATCGTACTTCTCAAATGAAGCGCATGGTCCTTTATGCAAACATACCAGGCGGTGAAAATTAAAAAGCATCTTGAAGTGTTACAATTCAATGCCAACTAACATCTTTAGCCATAAAGCTCAAATTATGATTGGATAAAGTAATAAATCATGACAACATTTTCTTATTGTTGAAGAATAAGGTTCCACATGTATAGCTCCACAATGAAGAAATTTTTAGCCGTAATTCCACCGCCAGCATTTTCACATGTTAAACCAATAGCTGTAAATTTTAAAGGTTGACCGTAGCCGCAATCCTTCGTATGAAGATACAGTCCTCTGTTATTAATTTCTCAAAACTGCGAGTTATATTTTAACAATAGCATGGGCCTGATCTTAATTGGAGCAGTTTTAACAACCTTGATGCGGTTGAATAATGATGATCGGGTAAATCTCCAATCATCAATCACATATTAGGCATATATATTTTCTGAAGCCAACAATTATAGTATTAAAAACCATTCCGTATTTGATATAGAAGAATCACAAGTTTTTAGCAAAGTCGGTTCCTTTTTTTCTTTTTTATTTTTTTATAACTACTCCATGTGTGGGCTTCAAGATGTTAAATGGCCCACCCAGTAAAACCAACAAGTGTAACCACCCGGATTTTAAGAGGATAAGGGGTAGGGTTGCCACTTGCAGGGCACGAGTGCTTTCGAAGTCTCTGTGCATGCGGATCGAAGTTGGAAACACCATTGCCAACTAGGTCGAAGACGTAACGTATGTGGATACAATGGATGTATTCTATATTACACAAACATGATTCATCAAAATAACTAATTTCAAAATTACATGTAGGGTATAATTTGCATATTCAAACATCTATTCTATAATTTACATGTTTAGACTTCTATTGTATAATTCACATATTCAAATATCTATTTTATAGTTTATATGTTCAGACATCTATTTCATATTATACAAACATAAACTCTACGGTTTATTAATCAAAACGTCTAGCACAATTAAAATAATCAAGAGTAATCACATATGCAAACATGATTCACGATAAACATTCTATAAGTTATTAAATTAAAATACTTAATTTAAATAATTATGAACTATGAACACTATATGGCTATTATATTATAGAAACAATAAATCCTATTAACTGTATTACAAAAATTGTATTAAATAAGTGTTTTATATTCCTAAAAACGTGATTTCTCTATTATTTAATACACGATATGCATTAAACACAAAGAAAATAAGAACAAATAAAAACAAGTAAAGATTTTAGGAGCATACATCGTGCAGTAACAAGTCAGTGGTTGGTTTAGTAAGTTTTTGGATAGCTTCTAACAAAGTGGTGCTATCTTTAAAGAAAGAAAATCCACACCTTATAAAACGTTTGGTTCAAGTGTGTTTCTGAGTAAATTTCGAATCATAATCTATACTCAATGTGAAGTTAGCACCCTATTTATACTAGTGGAGCTTAGATTTAATCTCAAAAAGTGCAAAATAGAAGATGATGGGTATAGCGGCCTAAGACATTCTTGCCCAATCCGTCTCCGAATTTTTAAGAAAGTGTTAGTCTGAGTGATGAAAATAGGCAAAAACACATTAATAAAAAATGTTCACACCTTAAACTTAACGGAAATTAATCAAAGAGTAGGATTTTGTAAATTTCATTTAAGTGTATTAATATATTTTTTTCTTTTTTCAAGTCTAAACTAACTGACAATATAGGAAAATTAGGATGTGCTTTTTCTTCCCAATTTAGAATATACAATGTGTAGTTTCTGAAAACATAAAATTCAAGTGAATATCCTAAATTATAGAGTTAGAACACATGTTAAAATTGAAGGGTTCGAATAGGGAAACTTCCCTTTTTATTTTCTAGAAATCACAAAGTTGCAAGCGTGAAATTTAAAAAGGAAGGAGAAGGAGAAAAGGGATGCATGTCACGTTATGGGCACATGACTCATGTGCCCTACTCGCATGTTTACTACATGCATAGGATTGAAAATAAAATACGGGCATAAAATGTGCTTACCTACATAGGGTTTAAACCCTTATCAGGGCTTTAGTCCTTATTTATTTTAAAGATAATAGACTAGCTATTATACCTGATCCAGTTTAATTTTCTTTTTCTTTTTCTTTTTTTAAACAAAAATAAAATGAAATAATACTAAGCCTAGGTTTAACCAAAAATTACATATACACTAAATTAAACAAAGCAATACAATAGCAATAAGCTCAGCCTCGGCACTTCGGATTATAGTACCATGGTACTTAAATTTATGACAGTAACTCGGACTGTAGTATAATCCAACAAAGTTAGCTCAGCTTCATCAAGTAGTTTGGGAAATTCAAGACAGCTCAGACATGCAATCTCAGCTCGACGACTTGGAGTTAGTTCAGGTCGGTCAAGAAGTTACGATAGCTCAACAAGTCTTAAACCCTCTCACATACACTGACCACTCACTCATACGCTTACTATTATTCGTGATAGCTCAACAAAACAACATTGTACTTTTACATAAGCTCAACTATACACAATATGACTCAGCCACTTCCACTATTATACTCATAGCCGTATAAGGTAGCTACACTACTACACAAGTGAACCACGGCATTACTATCCTTCGCCCACAACAGCAATTTTCATTCAATACTTCACTACGAACTCACGAACAAATCACACACGCACTTCACGACCCTACTCTCACAAACAAACACAACTCGAGCAACTAAATCATGTAAACCTACAAACCCAAGACATAACCCTTAGTCTTTTACAGTCCAAATCAAATACTACTTTCTGCAGCTACTCGAGACCTCTAAATAAGTACCTTTAGTCTACAATCAAACACCCAAATCAGAATCAGGAGCAGATATTAGGAGAATCCAAACACCTTCTACAATTATAGTTGAGAGTCCCTCTTCATGTGTGTCTTTTGTTCAAAACCAATAGTAAGCCATAACCCACGACAGGATGGAGAAACAAAGCTGATTCCCAAATAAGAATCAAGTGGAATTACAAATGATAAACCCAGGATGTAGAATCACCCAATCACTACAATTCTTTTTCATAGGAATTAACCCCCTTGATCGATCATGCGTAGCCGAGCTAAAGGACTATAAGGACTCACTCAGAGAATACTAACCCGAAACCAAAGCTGAGACGGGGCTTCCTATGCCGAATTAATCTCCTGCCGACCTGAGCCTTAAGTCCTTACTTATGTCAAATCTACCCCTAATCAGCAGCAATGCTCTATCCCAGAAGATAACCCAAAAATAGCCGAAGCAAGCTCTCGATCGAACCAATGGCATCCGACCTCGAATCAAGCTGACTTCTTTTTAGAACCAATTGGTCCCCAACCTAGTCTAAATCAGGTTGGCCCTTGATTGCCAGTATTTTCTGTTTCACCTACTTTATATGATATTTCCAATATCTAGCCACCAAGTGATACGTGTCTTCTAACATGGCATTCCATAATGATTCCTTCTTTTGTCCGTACTAAATATTCTTTGTCTCTTTTACTCCTTTTTAGTACGTTTCATGTAACTTAATTGTAGAATACTCATTTTGTCTTTTTATATATGTAAAGTAACCCTACTGGATTGGTCTATAAACCCCCATTTATTGTACGTAGGAAAATCATCAATATCAGATTATTCAAGTACCCTTTGAGCAACCTTAGTATTCTCGTTACTCTTCAACTCTTATATGTTCCCATTAACAAGGAGTAGTGGTGAGTGACCCTTCAATTCGAACCAATGTGTCATATCCAGTGAATTATAGGTCGAGTAGGATTAAGTGGTGTGTCATGTCCATTTAGTAACTGCTCGGGTTTTGCTAGCCTTTCTTCTATTTCTTTTCAATTCATTTTGTTGTGGTGCTTCTCCATGTGTCTAACTCTGGAAACACATCAGCTTCACTGGTATCAGAACATGATTTTGAGAGGGAGTATGTGAAGTTATGGAAAAGTTTTGGCTCGCTTTACTATTAATAGCTATCGTATCCCTTCCATAACTACTATAGTATGTTTATGTGATAGTAAGTGTGGTTTCATTGTTACTTTGTTCCTACTCTATTTTTCATTACAAAAATAGAGTAAGTTTGTTTTTATTTTGTTTGAGTGACTATTGGGTGTTAAGATTATTAGAAAATTATTAATCTATACAAGAAGTATTGTACTATGTCAGATTCGAGTGGTTAAGGTGTTATTGGATACCAGAGTAGTAATGCTCAACTTGGTCGTGGTCATAATGATAGCAACACTGCAAGGTTCGTTAACGACAAACTTGACAAACTCACAAACCTTGTTGAGAGTCTATTTACAATAATGAAAGTCAACAGGCAACAATCCTAAGGTATGCCGCCGCAAAAACTACTTGAAAATATTTAAGAGAAGGGTTATGGCTAAGGTGGTCAAGCCCATCGCCTAGTTCAATCCACTCGAGCTGGAGGAGCTGCTGGATGAAGACTGGAGTTAGAGAAGATTGAGAAAGATGATGAGGAGTTGGATGTTGAGGAGTTTAGGGAAGAAGAAGAAGATGCTAACTATTACCAAACATAAAGACGAGGACGCCAAGCTCCTCAAGGACTAAATAGTGTCAAGGTTCAAATCCTGCCCTTCAGTAGAAATTAAGATGCCGATGAATACTTAGAGTAAAAAGAGAAGGTGGAGAAGGTGTTTGGCTGTTATGGATACACAGATGTCGTTAAAGTCCGACTTGTTGTACTGGAGTTTACTGGGTATGCCACAATATGGTGGAAAAATCTAAATGCAACCAGAACAAAGGATGGAAGGCAGAGAGTGTTAGAATTTAGGATAAGATAAAAAGGTTGTTAAGAGGAAGATTTGTACCTGAAACTCACTTACAAAATACGTTTGTAAAGTTGTAGGAGCTTTGCAAAGAAAGTCGATCTATTGATGACTATGTAAAAGAGTTCTAGATGTTAATGATTCGAGCCAACATGGAAAAACCAAAGGCCTGCATAGTATTGAAATTCATTTCTGGGTTCAAGTATAAGATTCGTAACATTGTAAAAGTGTAGAGGTTTTATACCTTGGAAGAGACAATCAAGATAGCATAAAGAGTCAAAAAACAGAGGAGAAATGTTCAAAGCCAACTTAAGCCAACATTCTCCCGAATTGTTCAAGTCGAGCTAAGAAGGTCATATAGAGCCGAGAATAGGAATAACCAATCTGATGAAAGCCAAGCAAGCCAACAGGGCTAAGTAGGTTAGCCAAGCCGAACAGAGTTTAGGCCAACACCGAAGACATATGAGAAAGAGCAAACCTCTAGACGAAAAACTAATGAAGTGAAGTGCTTTAAATACTTAGGCTTCAGACACATGGCTGCTAAGTATCTAAACCAATGTATAATGGTACTCTGGGGAGATGTAGTGAATAGAACTGATGAGAGCGAACTCCAAGAGGAAAAGGATGTTGGAAAACCCAAAGCCGAAGAGGAGGATGAGACCTGTATCGATGCAGACTAGGGATAAGTAATGACCCTAGTCCTAAAACGAGTCTTGAGTTCCTTACCAAACTCTAAAGAGGACCAAAGGGAGAATCTGTTCCATAACAAATATGCCATCAAAGGCTAATTGTGCATGATCATCGTGGATGAAGGAAGTTATACTAATATCATTGCACAGTCCTTTGTGTAAAGGTTGGGTCTGTTGACCTCAAAGCATCCGCAACCTTACAAACTGCATTAGCTTCATGATAAGGGTGCTTTTCTTGTGACCAAACAAGTGACCATACCGTTTAGTATTGGGAATGTGTACAGGGACGAAGTAGTTTGTAATGTCATCCCTATGAAAGCTTCACATCTACTGCTTGAACGACCTTAGTTATTTGACCAATGTGTTACTCACAACGGATATAAGAACACCTCTACCTTTGTTAAAGATGGGAAGATGATTATGTTGCAACCCCTAACCCCATCCTAAGTAAATGAAACTCATAACTAGCTCACCCGAGCTAGTAAGAAAAAGGCTTTGGTGATGAGCCTCAAAGAGCTCTAAGCTACTAAATAAGCTGGAAAACCTATGTTCCTGTTAGTTAGGAGATTATTAGAGATGAGGGAATTAGAAAATGTACCTGAAGAGATCTGAAGCTTGCTAAATGAATTTTCCGACCTGTTTCCCAAAGAACTGCCTAGAGGACTACCTCCAATTCAAGACATAGATCACTATATTGATCTGCATCCATACGTCGCCCTACCAACTAGCTTGTGTACAAGATGAACCCTGAGCAAGCAATCGAGTAGAAGAAACAGATGAACGAGCTAAAGAAACAAATGAACGAGCTCATAAAACGAGGATATGTGAGGGAGAGCATGAACCCTTGTACAGTACTGGCTCTGCTCGTTCTAAAGAAAGATAGTCCATGGTGTATGTACATCAATAACCAAGCAATCAACCAGATTACTATCAAATACAGATATCCAATACCGAAGCTTAATGATATGCTAGATGAGCTTCAAGGAGCCAAGATATTTTCAAATATTGATCTGCGAAATAGCTGCCATCATTCATATGAAGCCAAGAGATGAATAGAAGACTACCTTCAAAATTAGGCACAAACTCTACAAATGGTTAGTTATACCATTCAGACTTACTAATGCACCGAATACATTCATGAGGTTAATGAACCATGTGTTGCGCCCTATGATTAGAAGATGTGTGGTCGTGTACTTTGATGACATACTAGTGTACAGTACCGACCTAAATGACCATGTTTAACATCTTCACGAAGTATTTAACATCTTACGAATTGAGAAGTTGTATGGGAATATAAAGCAATATATGTTTTGCTAGAAAGTGGTGATTTTCTTAGGGTTTATAGTGTTAGGGGAAGGACTCTGGGTAGACGAAGAGAAGATCCGAGCTGTTCTTGAGTAGCCGATGGTAAAGATTGTCACTAAGGTTCAAAGCTTTCACGGCCTAGCTTCTTTTTATAGGCGATTTATCAAAACCTTCAATACAATAACTGCCTCATTGACCGAAATGACGAAGAAGAGTGAGGGATTCAGGTGGAACGACCGAGTTAAATAGAGCTTTAGGGAAATCAAGAAGAAACTCACCTTAGCATCTATCCTTTCATTGCCAAATTTTGACAAACCTTTCTAATTGGAATGCAATGCATCGGGAGTAGGAATTAGCGCTATCCTAATGCAAGAGCGATGACCCATTGCTTACGACAACGAAAAACTTAGTGGTCCTTCCCTGAACAATTTTATGTACAAGAAGGAGTTATACTCCCTTTTCTAAGCCCTCATTGTTTGGCAACTTAGAAATCTGAACAAGCTTTCCAAGAGCCAAGCTAAGTGGTTAGAGTATATGGAAGAGTTCTCGTACGTCATTCAGTACAAAAAGTAAAGCACAAATATGGTCATCAATGCTTTATCATGACGACAAACTCTGCTGACCACTTTGCAGAAAAAAATTATTGGGATTCTCGATCATCACTGAGCAGTATGCTAATGACCCTCACTTTGGTTCCATTGTTGAACAGTGTTGAGAAAGAATAGTTGTTAGAGGACAATATCTTAGGAATAACTATCTGTTCAAGGACTACAGGCTATGTATTCCAAACTGCTCCACGTGTGAGCTATTGGTTAGGGAAACTCATAGTAGTGGACTTTCAGGCCACTTTGGGGGAGGTCAAGATAGTCAATTTGTTAAAAGAGAACTTTTATTAGCCAGGTTTAGCTATGGATATCCATAAGGTAGTTGGAAGCTGTAAAGTATGGAAGCATGCTAAAGGGAAGAGAGAACCCCATGGAGAGTACATGCCTCTGCCAACCCCAACCTTATCTTAAGTCGACTTTAGCATGGACTTCGTCCAAGGTTGCCCTGAACATCCCGAGGGAGGTTGTCCAACTACATGGAGTACTAAAGGCTATTTTCTTAAATCGAGACACAAAATTTTTGAGCTATTTTTGGAAAAAAAAAATTGAGAAGACTTAAGATTAAACTAGTATTTAGCTCTAGTAGCCACCCTCAGACTGATCACTAGACTAAAGTGGTAAACAGGACACTAGGCAATCTACTCAGAGCTGTTGTGGGAAAGAACTTGAGAAATTGGGATCTGTGCCTACTAATTGTGGAATTCGCATACGACTGGACCATCCATAGCACCATTAGGAGGATCTCATTCGAGGTCGTCTATGGCCTTAATATGAGAATTTCCTTAGACATGATCAACACCCCAACAGCTACTAAAGAGAGTCAATCCGAAGTTAACTGAGCCCAAGAATTGCAAGTGCTACAGGGGTCTATAACCAAGAAGATCACCAAATTTAATCAAAGACAACAAGAGATCAGTAGCCAAAGTCACCAAACTGTTTCTTTCCAACTAGGAGACTTAGTATAGATTTACCTCAACCAAAAGCGATTCCCACACTTAAGATAGAGCAAACTATCTCCTCGAGCTGATATTCCATTCAAGGTCCTAAAGAAGATCAACCGCAACGCCTACTAAATCGAGTTGCCCTATGATTATGGTATCTCTTCTATCTTCAATGTGTCCGACCTGATTCCTCATCAACCAGCGAAAGAAGACCCTGTGACCACCCCAAAAGAAAGAGCAAAGACCACTCCAAATTTAAGGATAAATCTCTTCGACCCCTAAGCAGATGATAGGAATCAACCCCTTGACCGATCACGCATAGCCGAACTAAAGGATTCTAGGGACTCACTCAAAGAATACTAGCCTGAAACCAAAGCCAAAATGAAGATTCCTATGCCGAACTGATCTCCTATCGACCTGAGCCTTAGGTCCTTACTTGTGTTAAATCCACCCTTAATCAGTAGCAATGCTTTATCCTAGAAGACAACCTAAGAATAGCCAAGACGAGCTCCCAATTGGACCAATGGCATCTAAACTGGAATCAAGCTGACTTCTTTTTAAATCCTATCGGTCCCTAACCTGGTCCAAATCAGGTCGGCTCTCAATTGCTAGTATTTTCTATTTCTCCTACTTTGTATCATATTTCTAATATCCAGCCACTAAGCAACACGTATCTTCTGACAAAACATTCTAGAATGATTCCTTCCTTTTCTATACTAAATAGTCTTCGTCTCTTTTACCCCTTTTTTAGTATGTTTCATGTAACCCAATTGTAGAATATGTCTTTTGTCTTTTCATACATGTAAAGTAACCCTAATGGGCGGGTATATAAACCCCCATTTGTTGTAAGCAGCAAAATCATCAATATCAGATTATTTAAGTATCCTTTGGGCAACCTTAGTGTTTCCGTTACTCTTCAACTCTTATCTATTCCCTTTAGCAAGGAATAATGGCGAGTGACCCTTCAGTTCAGACCAGTGTGTCGTATTTGGCAAATTGTAGATCAAGTAAGAATGAGTAGTACGTCAAGTAAGATCGAGTAATATGTCATATCTATTCGATAGCTGCCCAAGTTTTGCTAGCCTTTCTTTTGTTTCTTTTCGGTTCGTTTCATTGTGGTGCTTCTCTGTATGTCCAACCCTAGAGACACATTACTTTTGTCTTCACATTCAAAGTAGCATCTTCTTGAAAACCTTCAAGAACCCCAAAGGATGAAATCCTAATGCTCTGATACTAAGATGATGTTAACCAAGCCAAGAACAGATAAGGCTGGTCATAGTAATGGGTCCAATCCTACTGAAGGGCGAAAATAGAGTGGGTTTAGTGAAGGTTTTAGTGAGGATTTTAGCAAATATGTAAGCCACCTAACCAGATATGATGCACCAGCTAAATTCTACATGGCCTAAGACTTGCCGGATGCAATGCACTGATCTGAGTGATAAGGTCGCCCACCACAATCTTTACTAAAGGAATAGATAAAAACTAATAAGAAAGAGTCTTTCTAAGAGAAAATACTCAAAGAGTTTTTCATTAATGTTCAAATTTGTTTAAGACTCTACACATGCATTCTCTTTATACATAATGGTAAAGTTGTAAATAAAAGGATTAAAAGGATGTTCTGGTGGCATTCTTGTAAATACAAAATAAACATGAGGGTAATTTAGGAAAAAATACAAAAAATAGGAAATCTAAGTAACACAAATTAAAATAAGTAGTCAAAATAAAATGTCCGTATGAAGAGTAAATGAGCTCAACCCTGGCATTTGCGTTGGGTCAGTACCCTAAATCCTATCAACTATAGTTGCCTATGAGAAGAAGTACTTCTAAGAAAACAAGGTTTTATCTGTAATGATTCCTATACTATACTTTCCTGCTATTGTAGAAGTAAATAGGAATTAAACTTCAAGTTTTGATCAGGTATCCTTAAGTGTTCCACGTATCCCAAGAAACTATCCCCCTGATGTAATTGACTTGTTTCATAAGTATCCTATAGATGAAACTACAAGTATAAAAGTACCGTTACAATCCTAATAACCTAAACCCCTTATGGTACCACTTGAGAATCCACCTTAAGATGCTCAGCCAAATGTAAGGTTTGACGATGAGGATGATCTTGAGGAGGATTTGAAGGAAGTAAAGGTTGAAACAGAAGTTAGTTCTGAAAATAGAGTACAGGATAGTAGAAGTGAGGTGCATTAAGTGAATGTTATAATAAACACCCTTGTCATAGTGGAGATAAGCTCGGACTTTGAAGGGAATCAAGAAGATGATTGGTTCCCCTTTGAAGATGCAACAACTTCAATAAGTTTAAGTAAATGAAAGTCTAAGAAGCTAGTAAGAAGACTTGTTAGGGCTTTGATATCCTATGACCTAGTTGCTTTGATGTACTTAGGTACCCTAGCAACTTTTGACATACTTTTGACTTTTTGAATGTAACTTCTATACTTTTGATGTTTTGGTTACCAAATATTTAAATAATGTAAATAAACTCTTGTATAGATGAAAGTGATGTAAGTAATCAAATGTGTAATATGATGTTGTAAATAAAGCAATTTAATCTTTTGAATGTAAGTCCACCTATTTTATGTACCAATATAAAAATGAAAGAGTATAATATATTTTTATTATTCAGCATTTGTAAGAGATATAAACATGAGTAGTGATTACATGGAATGAAGTAGATAGATGATATAATGTTACAAATGTATTTAAATACATGATGGAATATGAATATCGTTATTTTATATATGGGGATAAAATATTACAGGTTTTATGTAATTGAAATCCTTATTGAAGAATTTATAGTTATGTATTACATATACACAGGATAATTGATCTATATATGAATACGAGTCATTTAGATTAGATACTAATTTTCGGTACGCATATTGTAAGTACAGGATTGATGGTAAGTGAGTTGCGATTCTGAATATGGTAGAGGAAGCAAATAGAAATGGAAATGAAAACAACTAACCTAAAGGAGTAATACCACCTCCTAATCTACCATAACCACTTAGAAATGATGTACCACCACTTACTCCGAACATGATGGACCCAACTCAGTTTAGACAAATGTTGGCTAATATGAATACCATGATCCAATAGCAAGGAGCTTTAATTCAACTAATCATGGGTGGAAATGTAGTAAACCAAAGACCACTAAAGGTTAAACCCAAAGAAATTCAACCCCAAGATGCAAGTAGACTTCGTAAGTTTATGAAATGGAACTAGTATTTCGAAGGTGAAATAGGTAAGCCTACCTTAGCCAATGATTAGTTAGTTCAGATCGAGCGTAGTTTTGAAGCGTTTAAGATTCTTGAAAATAAAAAAGTCTCTTATGATACTTCTTTTTAAAGATGGGAGTGCAAGTTTGGTGGGACTCAACAAGACAAACAATTACTGGCTCCATTACATAGCAAGCATTTCAAGACGCATTTAAGAGAGAATATTTCCCTGTCGATGTATAAAATCAGATGACCCAACATTTAATGGAGTTAAAGAAAGGCACTATGAGTGTGGCACAATATGAAAATGAATTTAATAAGTTGTTGCAAAATATGCCTGAGTCATACAAGGATAATTAGGAGCTGAAGAAGGATCTTTTCTTTCATGGATTTGACACAACAATGCGATGCAGGTTGATGGATTATGGATTCACCACTTATCATCAAATTGTAAACAAATCACATTAACTAGAGAATAATCAACTGGCCATGCAAAATGAGTGGAGTAAGAAATTGATGAGAGTATCAATATAGGCCTATTTTTAAAAGGACATTTCTAGGTGCAAATAACAACTCAAGCTAGAAAGGAAAGAAGTTAGCTATTATGACTAGTTACCCTGCTTCAAATAGGATTGGATTTAACCTCTATGATAAGGCAAAAAATGCGAGATGCTAGAAGTTTGGAGCACAACATTTTCCCCGACAATGCCTTCAGTTAAGAGGCAAATGTTTTCTGTGTAGGTATGGAATGATAGGACACATCTCAAGATATTATGGTCAAGCCGAACAAAAGGGTAAGAAATCCGAAAGAGTAGAGACAACTGTTGTACCAACTCGGGTGTTTGCAATCGAAGATACAGAAGAAGATATAGAGGATTTTGATGAGTGGGTGGAAGAATACTTTCATGATGGCTTAGATGACGAAATGGATATCAATGGAACTAACCAAGGCCTAATAACAGGTATGTAAACTAACTCATAACTTTCACTTACTAGTGGATTGATTATAAATTTTGTCTACATAGATAGTGTTAAGAACTATGAAAATACATAACTTAAGTATAGTACTTAAGTGGTAAATAACTATAGTAATTGTAATTGTTTCGAGAAGCATACTTGTAAATGGACAAATTACTTATGCATTATTTGAGACCGAAGCATCACATTCGTTTAGTAGTTAGGAGTTTGTTTCAAGAAATGGGATTAAGACGAGTGAAGTTATATCCACCTATAGAATAAGAACACCTACAAGAGAGCAAGTGTTAACACGAGAAATAGTAAATAATGGACAGTTATAAATCTAAAGACAATAATTCCCTACATAACTCATAGTATTACCAATTAAAGGATATGATGTTATTGTAGGAATAGATTGGTTGTCCAAACAAAGAGCCAAAGTAGATTATCAAAATAAGAATATAATCTTAGATGATGGTAAGATAATATTTTAGGAAAAGACAGGCGAGCAAAGCTTAAGATTATCAGTAATTGAAGTAAGCAAAGAAGTAAATGAAATTACTGAAGAACAGTAATTCTGTTGGATATTTGCTATAGAAGGAAAGAAGGAAACCTAAAAGTATCAGAAATACCGATAGTAAGTAAATTTCCCAATATCTTTCCAAGAGAATTACTTGGGTTAGCACTACAGCAAGAGTTAGATTTTTCTATAAAGTTAGTGCTAGGAATTGAAGCAATGTCAAAAGCTTCGTACTAAGTGTCACCGATGGAACATCAAGAGTTAAAGAAACAACTTCAAGAACTATTGAACAAAGGTATATACAGACCCAATGACACTACTTTTACTAAAATCAGACAATCTTAAGTAATATAGCCTATATATCTATCACATTATGAGAATTACGTATTACGATAACCTTACCATAATTAAAACGTGATTTAACTAATTAAAAGTACATTTCGATACGATCAAAACGATATATTATACGTAATAGTATAACTACGTATATTATTAATATTTAATAACTTAGCTTAACTTTTATATAAGGAAAATAATAATAGACTTTATATATATATATATATATAATTGTTTAACGGAATACTTTTAAATATAACCTTAATATTTTCGTAATTTTTACAAAAACCAAATTTAAGTTTTATACATGTATAGAGTCTCTCAGTGAACAGAACGCTGAAGAGATGAATCTTTCGTAGTGAGAATCTGAACAGATAAGTTGAGATTGTGGTTTTACCATTTATTAAGATACTGCATTAAAGTATGTGAAAGCTTAAGAAAACAATGATTGTGGTTATAAATTAGCTGTCTGTACTCATATCATGTGTGTGGTTGATATTTTGATTGTAATTAGAGTTAAACTCCTTGGTGTGCTATTTTACATGATTACTTCATTTTATATTATTGTGAATTTGTTTGGCCATCCTTAAATGGAAATAATAGTGATTTAAATATTAACAAAACTGGACATGCATAGTAACAGTTAAGAGAACAATTAGAAGTGTCAAGCTAAATACTAACTCTTTTCAATAAGGATAACTGAAATGGTTATTTTCCTATCTTTAATCGAACTAAGTGATAAGTGAAAAGGTTGCAGCAATGGTGAGAGTCGTGGTTCAAATGTGGCCACGAAAGAAGGGTGTTCTCCATTGCTTAAGCTTGGATTTGGTTTGATTTTAGTCATGATAAAACTCTTTAATCCGGGTTAAAGCAGTTATAATTTCTCTAACCTACCAATAGACCGGATAACATTGTGCGATATTTCAAGTGATTAATTGTATTGCATTTCCTTACAATTAAAAATCTTCTTTGTCATTATATGGTACTCTTTAATTTCGTGCCACTTACTGAGTTAGTTGTACTCACATCTCCATAGAATTTTTCGTAGGTGATGAGTAAAGGTTAAAATGTTTAAATACCATCACCCTCAAGTTAGTGTGTTGTTTGCTAGGAAAGCGAGAAAAAAAAAATAATTCATGGAATCTAAGATTTTAAGTTTCTTTTGAGTTTTGAGAAAATTAGTGGGCGTTCTAGAGAATTCCCAATTGGTTTCCTTATCTTATTATAAATAAACTTTAATACCTATGGCTTTTGGTAAATTCTTATTGTAAATTATAACTTTAGATATAAAACATTTATGTAAGTACTGTTATATTATAACATGTTATATAGAATAAGTATTTTGTAAAGTCATACTACAAGTTTGATTTTTCACAAATATCATAATGGATTCTTCAAGTTGGTTGAGTTGTGAAAAGCTTTTTGTAAACTATATCTATGATAGCAGTTATGAGATCGGCTTTTATCTTAGATTAATTTATACGACGAAATTATTACAACTTCTCTTACTCACGGTTAGAGGCGTGTAAGTGGGCTTTGACCTACGAGCCAACCAGTTTTATCCACTTTTTAAATGGGTTTGGGCCAAGGTTTTTAAGCCCATTTAAAAGCAAGTCATATAAGTTCGGTCCGTTTAACCCTCGGGCCAAAGTAGGTTAGTTTAGGTCGCCCTGTTTAATATATTTATGCTTTTCGCCTATAGGCCAACATGTTTAACCCAATTTTTAAATAAATTAGGGTTAAGGTTTTTTGGCCCATTTAACTCATTTAAAAGTAGGTCAAATGAACTTAGCTCGTTTAACGTGTGGGCCAAAGTGAGTCAGGCCAGGTCGGCTCATTTAACCCGTTTGCACATCTCTACTCAGGGCATAAACATTTTATCTAATTTTCCTAGTTTCTTATACAAGTTTCCCTTAATAAAAATTTGAAAAATGGAATTATTTCGAAAGTATTCTCTATGCTCTATTTATTTCATATTTTTTTCATGATTTTTTATATTAAAAAAGACATGAAAAGCATGTCAAATTATGAGGCCATATAAGGCTTTTTAGCTACCATTTTTAAAGCTAAAGCTTAAGCTTCTAATTGTCGAAAGGCAAGTGAGGAGTGAAAGTATGGTATGTATATACGCATTTGAATTTGAAACGCTTCGGATTTGTTTTCTTTTCCACATTACGTAGTGTATAAAGGTCACGCTAACATGACATGTCAAACATGTGGCATGCTTTTTCATATTTTTTTTAACTTTTGCATTTTTCAAAATTTTCACTTTTTTTGTATTTTTCTAAGATTTTCAGTCTTTTCTTTATTTATTTTTTTATTCAAATTCATCCTTATTTCTATATTTTTCAAATTTCTCAATTTTTTTTTTCAACATTACCATTTTTTTTTTCTAAATTTATTAGCTCTTTTCTCAAGACAAGATTCCAAACTAAAAATGAAATTAGATTGGGCAATAATAGGATGTCTACAATGTGGATCAAGGTAAAGTTATCCTATAAGATGAGCAATGCAAGCTATAAGGGATGTAGGAGGTGACTCTATCTAACATGTACACTCCCATGCTCAAGTTAATGAATGTGTTGAGAACAATCTAAGAAAGTAGAAAGGAAATCTCCAGAATGGATCCCTTTACCTAGAGGAGTTACCTCCTATTTATAGCAAATACAAGAGTTGATTAAGTAGTTAAGGCTTATAAGTCCCTCCTTATTTAAATTTAAGCAGGACAGAAACTTCTCAAATACCTCTTCTATCCTTATTCCAATAGGGCTCTTATTTTGATATTAAGGGTCGTGATGAGTTGGACCGAGCTCACCTTAAGGGAGTTCGCTTGTCCAAAGTTTACTAATAACATAGCTTAGATTACCTAAGTTGTGATAAAACTTAGTAAATTACTTATTAAGTATAAATAAGAGATCTATAATATAATGCTTCTAACTACATTATAGAACTCACTAAGCGAGAGTGGTTGTGAGTTATGTGAGCGTGATTAAAACTCAAGTTCAAATTAATATGAATATCTTTATATCATGGCAATGATAACTTCACATGACTATTGAAATACATCCCATCCATTTATTCACTAAAGAAATCCAATCTCAATACTAAGAAATATCTATGCTTAGTATATCACTGTGTAATAATTATTGTATGAAGAAAATTAATATATTCTTTAAACAATCCCATGTGTATGCTATTCACTTAATTATTATACCATCTTTAGGCACTTGCAATATAAGTATATGTCAACTAATGTCACATTTAATACGTGATATCAGTAGTGCTATGGAATGGATAAATTGATATAATGGAACGTGGATGGAATTATAAATTATTTTGTCGTATTCGAAAATATCCAGAGAATGTAATGACATTAAAAGTGTAAATATTATAACTTATCAATAATACCTTTAATTATCACATTCTATAATTTATTTAAAGGTTAGATAAGTAATTTTAAGTTAATACAATTAATGATGATAGAATAGAACTACAATTCTACTCATTTAAAGGGGAAATCGAATTTTATCCCTTTTAATTTCTTGAAAAGAGGGAATAGAATCTAGAGCTATAATTCTATTTCAATTCATTTTCGTATACCAAATGTAATATAAATATTATACTCAATCAAATTTTAACTTACCAAGCTACCTTATATTTTACTTTTATTCCTTATCGATAAGTGTTTTGCACATCATCATATGAATATATAATTATAAGTTTAATTAGATTTAACATTGAGCTAATTCATACTTTCAATATGAAATTTGATAAGAGTTTAGATTGTGATTTACATTATGGCATATATGTATCACCATTAGTACATTTGTCAAGAAATTTGACGGGATATACAGAGTGTAGATATAGCCTATAGGGATGGAACATAAATGCTCCGACAGCAAACCGTGCCAGAAATAAAATATCGGTCGGTAAAGCGTAATTTCAAATGTCACGTGCATTCCACGTGGAAGATGGTGATGGGTTTTGCCGACGTGGCCAGCTGGATTACTAGGTTCTGTCGGCCCCATGTAGGTTAGGCTAGATATGTAGGGACCGTGACAGTGTGACGTGTTGGTATGGAGAGGTTGGGATGTGAGCGGTTGGTGGACGTGGAAAATTGTACGAGAGAGACAGCGAAAGAGTCACAATCTTATCCACTTTCGACGACATTAACAAATCCAACCAATTTTCCCTTTTCTTGGCGTTAATTACTTTCGTGCCATTTAATCTTCCACGATTCTGTCATTATATTTCACACGGTTGATTTCATCTTTCATTCCATTATCCATTTATATTTTTAAAAATTTTAATTATTAAATTAATTATAAATTTAATATTTTAAATTTTAAAATAAATAATAAAATAAAAGATAAAATTAATTATATCAAAATAAAAAAATCAGACTATAGAATCTCCTATAGATATTCAATAAATAATATATTAAATATCGTGAAAATGGATGCCTTCTCATCACTCTCCACAAGATAGAGCAAGCGGAAGAATTAAGCCATTATTTATTCGTCGAGTGCCTTGACTCGTTAAGTATGATCAGTGAAAATTTTTTAATCTTTTAAAAACACTAATTACAATTTGATCGAAAAATTAAAGTTCATTTAAATGTATAGCAAATGCCCCTAAATCACATTTTTAAAAAATGTATTTATTTAATATGGGAGATGATAATTGAAAGTAATGATAAGATATTAAAGGAAAAAAGATTGAGCGGTAGTATACATTATTTATAAATATACAAGATATGTAACTACTAATTATATTTAGATATTTAGTGATATAAACAATAAAATTTTAGATAACTACCAACTATTAGCCCATGTATTTGAATTCAATTAGTAATTACACATTACATATATTTCCACGTGACATGCATTATTTAGTAAATCTTAACCTTTTAAAGGTTTCTATTGACATGATTCTTTCTTAATAGGTTCAAATATGACGCGCCTCACAACTTTGTGCTTGCAACCTTAGGCTTGACTTGATAGGGCCCAAGAGACTCTTTAATAGCCAGAAAATATTAAATAAGGATAAGAGACTAAGTAAACAACCCCTTTGATATATATGAAACACATTGAATATTACGAGCCCACTCTTTAATACTTACGAAAAAAGCTTTGCCCATTAACCGTCTTCCAACTACTGGCATTACTCTATTGCAAATACTAGATCACTATCTAACGGTAAATTACTTGATACTTTATACACTTAAACCTATCTATTACTCTCAAGTATTCCTTATTTTTTAAAATATTTTGTTAATTTAAGTATCGAAATAATTACGTTTAATAATATTTTAATGTCCTCTTATAATATTTTCTTTTTAAAATTTACCTAACGCATAAAACCTAATCTTTATCAACAAATACCTTAAGACGATAGTTTCCATTATTAAATAGGAAAAGAATGCACAGAAGGGATACTAAAGCATTTATCGATCTTATTTTCTAATTAATTGCAAATCTTAATAAAGAAGTGATTATATTAACTTATTAATATGTTACACTTGATAATATTTTGACGTCCTCTCATAATATTCTCTTTTTAAAAATTTACCAAACGCATAAAACCTAATCCTTATCCGCAAATACCTTAAGACGATAGTTTCCATTATTAAATAGGAAAAGAATGCACAGAAGGGGTACTAAAGCATTTGTCGATCTTATTTTCTAATTAATTGCAAATCTTAATAAATAAGTGATTATATTAACTTATTAATATGGAATATGTTAACATTTTTTTTAAAGTCTCCTAAGTATATCGATTAAGTAGTGAAAAGATATAAAAAATTATGTATATTATTAAAATTCTTATAATTTAATGATATGGGTATTGATTTTTTAATTTTACGAACATCGTTTCTTTTTCCACTTTTTTTCCCGATCCAATATGTCATCTGTATACGTTTATCACGGGGGATCCAAATCGTCCAAGACGCGATAATAAATTGGGAAGAGATAGGGAAAGGTTCGGTCAGCCCACTAAATTGAGTTGGTGATAGTGAATATAGGTGTGGTCCCTTTCATATCCAACCACGTGTGTACCAAAATTCATGTGGAAAGATGAAGATAAGGACGAGCTCGTTAAAAGAGCACATCGAACGAATGAAGATCATCCAATAGAATATTCCATCGCACCCTTAAAACTTCTCCCCTAACCCAAATAAATATTGTATTCTATTTCTTTGTTTTCGGTAAAATTAAAGGAGTTAAATCAAACATGTGGGTCTATGGAAGATCACGTAGAGATACGTTTGCGAGTGTGGTCGATATATATATATATATATATATATTGTTTTTCTCGGAGAGATAAAGAGAGAGTGGGACAGTGCTGAATGCTTATCCGTTTGCCAGCTAGGAATTGGTGCGGTCGGAGTCGCGGCGTGCTGTCTGGGCTCGTGCTCGTCGAGTCAGCCCTCTTTCACTGCACTATAGCAATAGTATAAATAAATAAATAAACTCTTTCTATTGTAGATTTTAATTAGGGTTAATTGTGAATATCCCGAGAGCCTTTTTTTTATTTTCTATTTTCTTGGGATTTAAATAATACCATTTTTCAATTTCATTTTTATCGGAATAAGATAAAAAAAATAAGAGTATATATTTATACCTTTTATAAAATTAAATACCTAAAAATCTTATTTATCTTTTACTTCATTTACTTTTAAAAAATTATTGAAGTTTTCTCTTTTCAACAAATTGAAATTTTTTTGAACATTTTTGTTTAAAGAAATACATGAATTTTCACTTTTTAAATCTCTCTCTATGGTCACTATCTTCCTCATAATATAAGATAAAAAAAAATGAATACAATATATCATAACAACAAGTTTGAAATCAAAATAAATTAAATAATTTTTTAAAATTGAAAATTGAAAATAAAAATAGTGACCATAGGGAGAGATTTAAAAATTTTTAAAAAGATAATGACCAAATTAGAAATAAATATTAAAAAAAAAAAGAAAGAAAAGAAAAGAAGAAGAACCAATCCGAAAGGGTTTCTAAAATTATAAATTAATTAGAGAGAGAGACGCCAACATGACTCCATATAGAGACTTTTAGTTGAGAAACATTTGCTTTCCGACAACCAAAAGAATAACTTACTTAGCTGTCATTAATGAGGAACCAGCTCATCTCATCCACTTATAACGACGGTACAAAAAGCAGCGCCTTCCTCAATTACGCTTTCAAAGGACCACTACAACAACTACGAGTACGAGGGAGAAGTATAAATTTTGGTATATTCCGGAGGATTAATTTAGAATAGTGTGGTCACGCATACTTTATTTTACGTTGTATGTGCTGCAAATAGAAAATTGAAGGAAAATAAGCATCCTAGTGGAAGATTCTGGGAACCTTCAATGTATTTTCTGTTTTCCTTTTCCATCCAGTCGGCTAGTTCATGAATGCAGCGTCTACATTTATTTTACATACTCTCTCTCTCTCTCTCTCTCTCTCTAAAATAACTCAATCCTATCTATGGAAACATAATTACTTAACTATCTGTAACTGCGTAAAACAACTCCAATGGATTCATTTATAATATATTCTTTTTACCAAGATTCATCTAGATATGATGCAATGGAAATTACCGATATTTATCTACATAAATTACCAATTAGAGAATATGGGAGATATATATGCAAAATTTGACGTTACATGGGGTTAAGCTAAAATTAGAAGCCGCATACAAGTTTAGGAGCTGCGGATGATATTGATACATTCGATAATAATGCAAAAATAATATATTAATATTTTCCATATAAAGCATCAAAGGAAGAAAGATACTGAAAAATTGCTAGCTACTTTAATATTATAAATCTTGCAATTCAGTTCTATTCGATTTCAATTTGATTTTGCTCATCAATTCCGTAACACTCCGGTTGCTACTAATTATTTGGTAGAGTTAATAATCTATATTATTATGCAAAAATTCTTTACTAAACTCTAAGTTGTAAAGTAATATATATATAAAGTAAAAATATAGGGAATATATGAATGGACTAGTGATAAATAGTGGTAGATTTCTTGTTAACCAAATCTCATGATGAAGCAAAACCATCAAAGGTCTTGCGTATGTGTGATGGGCATATATTCTTTATTTTAAAACACACGCATCTTAAATGCGCGTTTCTCCATTTTATTTAAAAGGCAAAACGCTGTGTGTATTGTTATAGTGTTTCTTTTCCGAGGAAATTTAGAAGTAAAATAAATAGGTGTACGGATGAAAAAAAAAATGAAGAGGTAGATTGAAACATATTTTTCCTACTAATGTCATTAGGCGGCCATCCAATTTTTCTAATGGATGATGATGAAATTATAGGCCATCTTTATCCGGGATGCTTTCTACAAATATTTAGGGTAAGAATAACTCCATGGAGATCCTTAATGAATAACGTGCATTTCTTAGTTAAGTATTATAAACGTGTAGATCCATTAATTGTTATCACTTATGTGTTATGTGAGCCAAATGCTGCTACGCATAGCCTTAGACAAGTCACGTGCGGATGGCATTTGAACGGATGACTTATATGTGAAAGAAGGAATAGAGAGCCTTAATCAATCAAACATACTAATGACAGGTAAAGGATCTTATGCTAAACTCACCGTTCTTAACTAAAATTTGATTAATTATTCGCTTAAGTCTTGTTTAATCTCCAAGAGAAAAAGATTTCATGGCCTTGCACTATTTCTCTTGCTTTTCGGAATTTCTAGAATTGTCAAATGAAGAGTCACGATTACGATTTATTTATAGACTATTGGATATAATGAGATTAGTCAAATTATATTAATTATCTTCATATGAGATTAAGCTTACTAATTTATGGGTTGTAAGTTTATGGTCAATGTAGATTGCTCTATTATATGGATAATCCCATTAAAAAAAAAACTGAGAAGAAGCGAATTAATTCAATAATCCTTATTTTGAGTTCATTAAACCAAATTTCCTTAAGTGATATATAATATGCATTCGGCATCACCACTTAAGCTAAAACTAAGGAGTTAAACCCATGATGAATTTCACCTTAATATAACAAATTTCAACCCTCTATAAGTAACAGTACTTAGTCAAGGATCAATCTTTAGTGTACCCTTGGTGAAAAACTAATAATAACATGGAATTCATAAAAATTTTCATTAAAAAATGTTAAATATGTTTTTATTTTTTTATTTTTAGAAAACTTTAAGGATAGAGGAGGGAAGTTTTTACAAATAAGAGTTTGTTAAATTATTGTTATATTCTACGAAGCTCATGGATGACCTAACAATCTTACGTCCTACCACATAACGATGTTCTTAAGGAAGAAGCACGTTGCTTCGAGTTCGTTGCATATCCAACGTGGAAATACACGATAACGTTGAGACGCACACTAATTCTAAATTTTTATATCTCAGAATAGCATATACCGAAGAAATCGACATGGATGAAAATTTTATTTTTTTCATGTCCACCAACGAATTTATGGTCTATCTAGGGTAAAATAGTACATGTATATTACATTTAAAATGAAGAAATAATGAAAATAGAAGTGGGCCTAATCTCAGTTCATTATCTCTATGCATTTGACCAAATATTATGGTTTATTTAATCTTATCTTATCAATATTAATATGGAAGGAAGATGTCGTGAAAATGAAAGCTAATGGATCATTAAGAGATAATGTAATTTATTAAGACTTCGCTGACCCGTCACCTAATGGTTCTAAAGATTTTAGGAGCTTAATTAACTGAAGTGCCCTTAGTGTCTATATGAAATATCCGGTAAAACCCAGCTTCTAAATTTTTTCTCTACCTTTAGCTGTATGTTCTCTACGGCGAGTTAAAATAGCCCTTACTGCACCTGTATCCATAGTCTTTTTCTACTGCATGATTCATCTCTCAATAACCAAAAATGTGACATTACCTTGAAATACCATCCAAGCCCTGGGAAAGGTCGTTGTCGGTTTCTAAAATTCCTCGAAGATGTAACTACCCCTCCAAAGTCCTCAAGATAGCCATTATTTTTTTTTAAAGTAAATATCGATATAATATGAGACTCTATATCTTATATCTTATCTTACAGATATTCCTTTTTAATTTTTTTGAAATAAAAACCTACCCTATACAATTCTAATCCACCTGAAACATATACACCAAAGAACTTAAAGGTATCTTGTAGAACCGGTTATTCTTTTATCTTTTTATTAATTTCAACTTCACATTTTTTTTAAGAACAAATTATGGTTATATTTTGCTTTTACAATACCAAAATATTACTTTTCACACTTGATTAATCATTTTAAACGTGTATTTGTAGATATCCTTGTTTATTTTTATAATATTGCTACTATAGTGTCATAATTTGAAAGCAATTTCTTTTCCATTCAGATGTAAAAGATCATATTTGTAAACAACTTAAAAAATGAACTAGGGTTATTTGTAGAAGAAATTCAAAACGAACTAAAGCTTGAACATAAGTGCACCAAATCTTAAAATTGAAACTTAAGAGATATAAGAGGGAGATGACTTTAGGTTTAGGATTCTATCTTATGAGCTTAAGTCCTTTCTTTTTCTTTTTCTTTTTAGTCAAAAGTTTTATGGTTGAAAATGTTACATCATTGTTTAGTTTTATTTATTAATATTATTCAATAATTTTTATGGGGTAGATTCAAGGTCCTAAAACCTATACCTTATGATTTTTCCTAAAGACACCACTAAGATAAGTTTGGGATGGATCTTGCAAAACTAACACTCAATTTAATATCCCATAGGCCTTCTCAGAAAATATTTTAAAACCTTATAAAGTTTTTTTATCTTATACTTAGAACTTGCTCTTATGGGATATGTGGAAATTGCGACTTGACTTGACCCAATCTATGCTATAAATTATCTTTCTATAGCTTTAGTGAAGAACTATATTTCCTTAGATTCAACATTTGGAGCATTTAGTTCTCTCAAACTTAATACTTGCACTAATCGAGTCATTATATCTCTAATTCGGCCAAAATTCTTCCTCTTACCTAATTGTTTTCCAGACCCATTCTTCCCTTTGTCATGATTTATCTCATCTTAACAACAAAAAAAATATGATGTAATAAACTCATTTTCAATCTTACCATTTCTAAAAAAATTGTGTATAAACAATTGATTGAATCTTTACTGTTAATCACTTTTAACATTATTTCTGATTCAATAACAACAATATTCTTACTTATAAAATTCTTGATGTTAAAATTAAAAAGGAAAAGAAAAGCTTTCTTAACAAATCAACAAATACGCTCATGATTAAACCTGGGGAGAGGTTGAGTCCAACCACAGTGTGCTTGAACTGGTGCTAAACCCACCGAATTGTCAAGTTGATGAACCGAAAAAATGGATCGTTTTTTGCGTATTCCTACTTTAAGTTTATCTTCTAAGAAGACAAAAGTGAAACTCAATGAGATAAATATGAATGATTATATGCAAGATGAAATCATGTCTAGTGACAAAAATGTCACCATGAACGAGACCTAAGTTGAAGCCTAAGAAATACCACCAGACAATATACAAGTTTATCAAGTTGGAGAATAGTGGGGTCTAAAGGAACAATGTATATTTTAATAAAATCGTAGATGAAGATGGAGAGGTTCTTATACAATGCAAGCACTGTAAGTTTTGATCCGACCCTTACCTTTTTTTTTTTTTTCTTTTGTAATCAAGTCCTGAGGTTTACAAAAGCTTACAAGCAGTCCCTTTTTCAACATCATTTTATTTTCCATTAATTTATAACATATGGTGGCTTATGATTGATAACGTCATTAATTTAATTAAATGATATAAATATATATTAACTAAGTAAATTAATTAAAAATATACGAAAAATTATAAAAAAGAAAATAATTTAAAATAAAAAAATATGTTTCGACCACCACAAGCTTAACGGCCTTAAAGGGGCAAATGGGTCATGACACCTTAATATTAAAAAAGGAGAGAGAGAAATAAACAAAGAAACCTAATTATTATTATTTTTTTCTTTTTCTTTCTTTCTTCTCTAAATAGTGGTTATAAGAGGCCATTCACCCATCACACTGGGAGGGTTATGGTAAACTGTTAGCTACTTAAAAGGCATGACTAATCAAGCCACCCAAGGTTAGTGGCTGAATTTTCTTTTTTTTTTTTCTTTTTAAATTTATAGAACTTTCCTTTTCTTTTAACTAATACCATATTCTTTATTTTTACAAATTTATTTATTTTTCTTAAAATGTTATTATACTATTTGTTTTAAATAATTGAATGGATCAATAAAATGGTGCCATGTGTAATTATTTAATGGTAGATTTGACAGTATTAAACATTTGCAAATGTGGAGATTCAAATAGAAACAAAAATAAGTTTAGGACTTAAATAGAAAAATAATAAAAATTAAGGATTAAAAAATTTATTTATTTTATATAATTTATAATGGAAAAAAAAGAGAAAAATAGCTGTTGTAATATATTCACTGTACACTATTAGGTTAAAAACATTTATAATAAATATGGATATAGTTCTTTCTATCATTCATTTTTTCATATCTGAATGATTGTTACTATTTTTTTTTCCCTTTTCAACCTGAGGATAAAGATGAAGAACGTGAGGATAGACATGCTAAAAAATATTTACGGAAAGTATAGCAAAAACCTTTCCTCGACCACTTTCAATTCGCGATTAGTGGATAATGCACCAATCCTGTGGCATAAAATAAGTACACCTCAAATCATTTATAAAAATAGTAATGACATAATATATTTATAATACGAGCATCATAAAAATATTTTATACAATTGAAGGTTAACAAATTATTTTTATTTTTATTTTTCAGAAGAAAACTTAAGTTTAGAAATCGAAAGAAAAGTACTAAATTCACGATTATTGTTTTAGGTTTAAAAACTCTTGTTTCTTTATTTTAATAGAACAATATTGATAAAATTATAGCGCTTTATTACAACCTCTCGTTCCCTTAATTTGGATAGATGAAGGTTACAAATTGATAAGGAAGGTTGTCAAAGTACATCAAATGAAATTCCATAGTCCTTCCTGGATCAAAACAAAACATCGCCACGTTAATTCACTTTTTTTTCTTTTTGGTAGACGGTAGACGCATCCGAAATTGATTTAGTTTCGATCTTCTGGAGCTTTCCCAGAACACACCTCCGCATGTTATTGTTTTAGTAATAATAAGTGATTTCTCAAATCCACACTTAAAAAAAAAAAGGACAAACTTTTTTCTATTTTATTAAAAAAACTCATATTTATGCTATTAAACTATTAGAATTTTGCAATAACCAACATATTCACATCTTTCTTTTGATGAAGTTAGAAAATGCTACAGCGTAATTAACTCCATTTTTAAGCATTGAATCAAGTAATGACATGCTTGGGAAAAATAAATAAATAAATAAAGTAATGATTTGACCCAAATACAACATGCTTGAATATTTCATATGTATAGTTAATTTGGTTTTGAAAATTTTAATTTCATTAATAAAAATAAATCTTAAAACTTTATTGTGCTGTTAAAAGTTTTGGGACTTAATCTAAATATCTAAAATTTCCAAAACGTTTAATAAAATGATTATAAGTTCAGAATTTGGTTGCTTAAAACCGAGGTAATCTTAAGTAAGACTTTTGTTGCACTTTTTTCCCATGAAGTTATTGCTATGATTGATATATATTACTATAATAACATGTGTTTAAATCATGTTGCAATTTATATAATCAGATTGTATTCATATATTTTATTTTGTATTGATATAATAAATATATGAAACCAATAAAAATTATAAATAATTAATTTATAATATAATTATATTTATTTGTGTCAACTATCATGTATTATATCATACATGCTATACTTTTTTTTATAACATATCATATATCTAATATCCCTTTTTTTTTTTGGGATGTTTCTAACTAACATCCGTACTCGTACTAGCATGTTTTGTCATAATTGGCGTATTTTGTAGGAGTAGAGGATTTTACCAATTCTTTAGCAGCAGTGACAAGAAAAGCGAAAACTCGAGGAAAGCGTATTTCAGTAATTTAGCAATTAATGAAACAGGAAACGCGATCCGTTACCATGTAACCATGGTTAAAAATCTAACCGCAGTTAACGGCCCATCAAACGACCCGTCGAGTCTATCTTATTCTCTCTCTGTCACGATCTTTTCTTTCCTTTTATTTTACACATTCCTTTTATTTTTCACGCACACTCTGTTACATATATCCACTCTCTGTCTTTCGCTCTCTTCTCAATAAAATCACCTTCTACTATCTACACGAAAAACCACTTCACCGGAAAAACCTCCGATCGCCGGAACTCACCGTTTTTCGTTCATTTCACGGTAAGGATAGATAACGGCCAGACAAATATAAGCTCTTCTGTTGTCATTGTCTTATTTTAGTTTTGTGTAATTTTAACACTGCCATTTGATTCAATCGTGTTATCTTTGTCCTTTCGTTTGTTTCTGAACTTTTTCCGCTTGTTTCCTGAGAACGAAAGTGTTGGTAGGAAGCGAATTTTTTTGGATACAGTTTGTTGAAAAAAAAAAAAAATTTCGTCACAATAGGAATGTCGATTGCGTGTTATAATTGTCCTTCTGACTGTTCAATGTCGGACTTTAGTAGTTTAGTCTGGTTATGATGGTTGGTTTAGATGTAAATATCGAATTGGGGTAAAGAAAACTAATTTGTTTGGTAAAGGGCTTTTTTGTAATTTTAAGGGGTGGATGACCACTGTGTGTTTGGATTTGGTTTGGTGGAAATTATGGGAACTGTTAATGATTCATTGAATTCTAATTTCTTCTTCTTCTCGTGTTTTCTTCTTTTTTTTGAATTTTTGGCTTCTGGGATTAAGGAAAGGGTTAGAGTATTTGATTCGTTAGAGTTCTACAGAGATGTTGTTCGGAGAGAAGAGTTCGATGGGTATGTGGTATGTTTATTTATTGGTAGAACTCAAATCTAAGGGTGTTTTTTGCGTGCTGCGAAATGTTTGCTGTGGATATCCTTCTATCTTCTTGTAATTTACATTTTATGACTTAAAATAACTCAGTGTTCTCAAGGGGTTGCAATTCTCAGTGGCTTTAGCACTTAATTAGTGGTGGGAAGTTACATAGTCGATGGCCACTGGTAGTGATGATTTTACCCAAAAAGGAAATGATTTCCTCTTCTTCCGATTACTACCTTTACCATGTTCCCCTAGTTGCTGCAGCTTTTCTATATTTCAAAAGTGATATAATACGCTGAAGCAATCACGCCCTAAGTGATCTTTTGCTTGTGTTCTTTCTTTATCTACCTTGCTGGAAGAAGGTATTAAGATCCATCTGTAGGTGGATTTCTTTGGTTGTAAAGGGAAAAGCCATGTATAGAATTCCTTAACTAAGAAAAGGCCATGTATAGAACTTAAGACCACTTATATAACAACCATGCACGAATTAAAACCAGCTTGCCGACCAAGCTGAGGAACTAATGTGACTAACTGCATATGTTCCACCATTCAAAGTTCACTGAGTGCAGACCTTGTAGAGAAAGTCATATCTAATGGATGCATGGATGTTATAGGGTGGTTCATTATAATGATGTAGCTAATGTAATTACTTCTGTCTCCCTCTTTAGTTTAAAGAAGAGAAAATTCAGCTTGCTTATTGGTCATTTATACAGTGCTTTGTTGCATACCTCTCTCTCTCTCTCTCTCTCTATACCACCACCACCACCACCACCAACACACACCTGCCCACGCCACCCCAAAAAAAACCAAAAAAAAAAAAAAACCGAAACCGCCTTTTCTCTTCTCGCACACACTCTATATGTACAAGCATCTAATGCACCCTAGTGTAGGTGTGTTTATTTGGTCTCCACCATCTTGAAATTTTGCTTGAAAAAAAAACCGTTAGTTTGTTGCATTCTATAGGGTAGTATGTTTTTTAAGGTATCTATAATGAATTGATGGCATAATTACCAAAAGACAAGCTACTGGGTACATTAGATGCACAGTATAAGATTTGAAAACTTGAAAGGTGGTGTTGTCTTTATCTAATTGTTGGCTGTTAGATATTTTAGTGATTAACAATTGACAATGGCTTTGGTTTGTAGGAAGCTTCTCTGTAGTGTGTGTAAAGTGTTTGGTTAAATAGGCTTCTTTTCAACTTGATTAATTCTCTATCAGAGTATCTTTTTTATCAGTTGGCCACAGATATTTTTATATTCTTGATAAGATATAATGCTATGAATAGATGTGAAAGAGAGAGGGAGTATGATCAGTATGTAAAATTTGTACGTGCTTTCCACTTAGATGTTTTATCATGACATTTTAATTTAATATCACTTTTGAGATGTTTTATTTGCTAGTGAAGTGAGGTGATGAGATAGTGTTACATGCTTCTCTCATGACAAATACCTTTAATGAGATGGAGTTAGAGATACTTGGGTTTTGCCATGGCCCTTGGAATGTAGATTTATGGGACAATTCTTGATACCAAAAATCATATTATGGTTATTGGCTAACACAAGTTGCACATTTTATGGGTTTGCTTAGTGAAAATGGAGAAATACATAAGCATGGAATGAGCAGTTGATAGATAATGTTATTTATGAATTATACAAATTACTACATTTGAATTTTACTTTATGAGGAAAAGGATATATTAACTAAGGTAAATGGGCTATGATAAATGATTATTTAATCTTCAGATTATAGAGCATTAGATGTGTTATCATATTTTGGTAGACAACTTTTCCTATAAGGTTGGTATTTGCATGAAGACATGTTTAAATCTGTTGACTTTTGGGCACTACTCACTGGAACAGTGATATGATAAACATTAAAATAGCTGGACTACCTTCATTAAGTTGGTAGAATTACTTCTTAGTGAACAATTGTGGCGGCACAATTTATCTATAAGCCTACAATGCATGGCACCTGTGTGTGGTTATTTTGTTTAGATAATAGTCTTGATGGATGGATATCTGTGGAATAGCTTCTGGTGCTTTAACATGATCTATTACTTATTTGATACTTTGGCAGGTTCTTTGGAAATTGATTCCTCTGGTGAGGGGATTTAAGAGCTTTGTATGTTATGTTGCTGAATAACCTCTCTTTATCAAGCAATGGATTTGCACTTCTCTGACTTGTCTCCTGGGGATCTTCTGGATATAATCCCAACTCCTAGAGCTCTTCCACGATTTATTAGATCATCGGATATCATTTCTGATTTGGATGGTTATGCCTCTAATGGAGATTCAGATGCCACATCATCTGGTTGTCTTGAAAGAAAAATTGTTGTGGCAAATATGTTGCCTTTGCAGGCTAAAAGGGACGCAGAGACAGGAAAATGGTGTTTCAGTTATGATGAGGACTCTATTTACCTGCAGCTGAGAGATGGCTTCTGTTCTGATAGTGAAATTCTTTATGTGGGATCCCTCAAGGTTGAAGTTGAGGCGCATGAACAGGAAGAAGTTGCTCAGAAATTGTTGGAGGAGTTCCATTGTGTCCCAACATTTCTGCCCCGTGATCTGCAGAAAAAGTTTTATCTTGGCTTCTGTAAACAGCAGCTGTGGCCCCTTTTCCATTATATGCTTCCTATGTGCGCAGATCATGGAGATCGCTTTGATCGTAAGCTTTGGCAGGCTTATGTATCTGCAAACAAAATATTCGCCGATAAAGTCATGGAAATCATTAGCCCAGAGGATGATTATATCTGGATACATGATTATCATCTAATGGTCTTACCAACATTCTTGAGAAAGCATTTCAACCGAGTTAAGCTTGGGTTTTTCCTTCATAGTCCATTCCCATCATCTGAAATTTATCGAACTTTACCTGTCCGAGATGAAATATTGAGGGGATTACTGAACTGTGATCTTATAGGTTTCCATACATTTGACTATGCCCGTCACTTCCTCTCTTGTTGCAGCAGAATGCTGGGCTTGGACTATGAATCAAAGAGAGGGCACATTGGACTGGATTATTTTGGTCGGACAGTGTATATCAAAATATTGCCTGTGGGGGTCCACATGGGTCGACTTGAATCTGTACTCAACCTTCCTGCCACCTCGGCCAAAGTTAAGGAAATTCAAGGACAGTTAAAGGGGAAGAAATTGATTCTTGGTGTTGACGATATGGACATATTTAAAGGTATTAGTTTGAAACTTTTGTCCATGGAGCAGCTCTTGCAGCAAAACCCACATTTGAGGGGCAAAGTAGTCCTGGTCCAAATTGTGAATCCAGCTCGAGGCTCAGGGAAAGATGTTGAAGAAGTGAGGAATGAAACTTATATGACTGCCAGGAGGATAAATGTGACATATGGATCTTCGGACTATGAACCTGTGATTATTATTGATCGCCCTGTTCCACGTTATGAGAAAAGTGCGTACTATGCTGTTGCAGAATGTTGCATAGTCAATGCTGTGAGGGATGGGATGAACTTGGTTCCTTACAAGTATATTGTGTGTAGGCAGGGAACTCCAAGTATGGATGATGCAATGGGTTTAACAAAGGACACTCCACGCACAAGCATGCTTGTTGTGTCTGAGTTTATTGGGTGCTCACCTTCTCTAAGTGGAGCCATTAGGGTTAATCCTTGGGATATTGATGCTGTGGCAGAAGCCATTAGTTCAGCTATCAGAATGCCTGATATGGAAAAGTGTTTGCGGCATGAGAAGCATTACAAATATGTTGCTTCCCACGATGTGGCTTACTGGGCAAGAAGCTTTGCACAAGATCTGGAGCGTGCATGCCAAGAACATTATAACAAAAGATATTATGGAATTGGGTTGGCTCTGCGTTTCAGAGTTCTTGCCCTTTCTCCAAGTTTTAGGAAGCTGAAAATTGATCATATTGTTGCTGCATATAGAAGGAAAAAAAGAAGGGCAATTTTTCTGGACTATGATGGAACATTGGTTTCTGAAACATCTGTTAGTAAATTACCAAGTGCTGAAGTGCTCTCTGTGCTTGATACACTCAGCAAAGATCCCAATAACACAGTGTTTATAGTCAGTGGCAGGGAGAGGAAATCACTGAGTGATTGGCTTGCTTCGTGTGAGATGCTTGGAATAGCTGCTGAGCATGGTTACTTCATCAGGTATGATACCGACACAAATTACAATTTTAATTTCTGGGAAGATTCAAAAAGAAAATATTTTAAAGAGGTTTGCCTTTTCTTTATTTTATTTTTATTTATTTATTTTGCTTTTGCCTTCTGGCACAGGTGGAAGAAAACAGCAGAGTGGGAAACCAGTACTACGGCTGTTGATCTTGAATGGAAAAATGTTGTGGAACCTGTGATGCAACTTTATACAGAGGCAACTGATGGCTCCAGCATAGAATACAAAGAGAGTGCTTTGGTATGGCACCATCAAGATGCAGACCCAGATTTTGGATCATGCCAAGCGAAAGAACTGTTGGTTCATCTGGAAAGTGTGCTCGCGAATGAACCTGTCGTCGTTAAGAGAGGCCAACATATTGTCGAAGTTAAACCTCAGGTTAGAGTTTTCGTTGACTCTTCTCTTGCTCTTCTGTCTGTTACTTGTGTAGACATTAGTGTTTGTTTTCATTTTTAGATATTAAGTAGGTCCATGTGCATGCCCCTTGTCAATGTGTACATTACTATCATATTAGAAGAGCCCGTACAGGTGTGCTTACATGCATGCTGCATCATGTAGGGAGTTAGCAAAGGGTTAGTTGCTGAGAAAGTTTTGACAACTTTGAGCAATGCTGGCGAGGCACCGGATTTTGTCATGTGCATTGGTGATGATAGATCTGATGAAGACATGTTTGAGAGCCTACTGAGCAGAGTCTCCAATCCTTCCTTGCCAGCGACTCCAGACATTTTTGCCTGCACTGTTGGTCGGAAGCCGAGCAGAGCTAAATATTATTTAGATGACGTGGGTGATGTCGTGAAATTGCTTCAAAGTCTTTCGAGTGCTTTGCATCCGAAGGCTAGATATGCTGCAGATACACAGGTTTCTTTCGAGAGTAATGCCTGAGCTTGTAGCAGTAGTAATTTCTGGAGACCTCTCTGACAAATTCTTACTTTGGATTGTTTCTTATCCCAATTTAAATATTCATTGGAAGATATTGAGGCTGCTTCCAGGCACACAACTGGGGGTTACTTGCAGAAGTGAAAGAAACAACAGCTGATTGATATGGTGCAATGGTGGGTCGGGCACTGGTTGTGCATGTATATGATTGACTAGTCTGCATAATCCGGTGGTGCGCTGTTTCTGGGTTTGGAATGCTTTATCCATTGATTAGGAGGTGCCACTTTTGTATATAGAAATACAGAGTCTCAGCTTATCTTACAGGCCCTCCCTTTTTTTTTCCCTTTCTTTTTCCATTTTTTTTTCCAGCCCTAAACAGCTTGAAATGCTTTTTCATGCACATGTAAATATCATTTATCTTTGTTAAGTATCGGCTCTTTTACCTTGATTTTTGAGTAGATTTTCTTTAATGCGTTTTGTTATGGTTTTGGTATGGGCCTGATATTTCATGTTATGCGAGAACAACATTGCTTTTTTGATAATGTAAAAGCGGTCTGTTTCCGGCATCATAGGATTCAACGCGGTTAGAAGCTTCAGCTCTGGACAAGGTCACCATTTTCCTGAAGCTTTGTTTATATTGTAAGTAAAGAAGAAGCTCAAGAGTTGTTGGTAGGTATTTGACCAAATAAGATCCGAGTGGTTGCCATGAAACCTGTCGGGAAGACGCACTTAGATTGGGGTAGGATTACCGGTTAAGAGTGAGCGATACGATATGACAGAAACGAATCATCTATCGCGTGAATTCTTATAAGATATCCCATCTGCATGTGAAATTTTCCTCTACGGCTGCCAGCACATAGTGGAGCCCTAGGAAACAATGTTTGGAGTTCATGAATTGTCGTGTTCTTATTATTTTCTGGGCTTGGTGGAGCGCAAAGGCTTTTGCTTTAGCATAACAGGAAGCGTAAAGATTTGTGTGAAATGTCCGCTTGAAGGTAACCTAGAAAGCCAGCGTGGACATAATGGTGAGAGCCCCAAGCAGTTCCAAGAGGATAAGCATGCATGTGTGAACTTTGTTTTTCTAAAATCTTTTGTCCCTCTTTTATCTCTCTGGTATCGATCTTTTAGTTTTTTTTCACTTTAGTACTATTGGGAAGGGAATGCCATGATAGAATGCTTTAAACCTTATCATGACATATGAAGATTCTACCGTTATCGGTACGGGATACTTGCAAGTTTGACAACGGCTCTCACGTGTCGATGTGTTCAGAAAAATCATCGAATAAAATGATGAGGAGTAGGCGTTTGATTGGTTTGTCAATCTAATAGGAGCCTATGACTTTGCTAAATTAAATAAACTTGATGTAGATTCATTTCGTTTAAAAGGTTTTTAATTGTGATACGTGGGGGTTGAATCTTAGATGCTTAGCTCTACTTAAAGGTCGATATCCATCTGCTGGATCTATGACAAGGGGAGCTTAATCATTCTGGGTTTATAAATAATGGATAGAAATAATAAAATACAGGAAGAACGGCCAACATACTTCTTGTATTATATTTGGTGCACAAAATATAACACGACATTTATGTATTGTATATCATTTTTCACGTACGAGTTTACGATAGTAATTTAAATAGTTATATATGTTTACCACTATAAACGCTACCGCCATTATCTTTTTCATTGCCATTATACCATCACTAGCACTGTATTATCACCATTATTACCAACTCTTTGCCATTACTTAAATTCTCTGTAACGGTTGCGGCAACACATTGGTCTATTGGCAGTGGCCATAGTGATGATAAATTGATGGTATGCGAGGATAGTGGTTGCAATAATAGTGTAGTGCACTACAGTAAAGAATCTAATAGAGGTTACAATTGAATTAGTGATGGTTTTGTTGAATTTATGGTAATAATGATGATGACGACGATAATTAGTAATAATATTGATTATAATGGTGATAGTAATAGTGGCAATAAATGAGGTTTTGGACATTATAGTAATCATAACAGTATTAGTGCAGTAGCGGTGATTATATGATAGGTAATGGTGGCAACAGTTGGTTATAGTAGTGATTCTAGTGGTGATAAAAATTACGTGGTGATGATAGATTTTAATTTTACCATAAGTATGCTATTATCTTTTGCAAGATTATTTTGTAAACTAACTTTAGGATAATATACTTTAACATGTTCATTGCCTTAGAAAGTTAATAATTCGATAATGACTTAATATAGGAAGAGTGGGATAGCATAGTATTTTTAGTTTTAACTACACAAACCATTCAATTAAATTTATGTCATGTTTAATACGTAAGAATGAATTCGGAGTGGAATCACAATTATAGGATATATTCTCTTTTCCATATTTGGATTTATTTTTTTTTTTGTTACGTTTAATATATGGCAATAGTATAGGATGGAAAGGAATTGGATTGAAATGATAAATCCATTTATATGTTTAAAAATACTCATGTAATTAAATATGAAAATAGTATTATTTTTCATAATGTCCTTAATTATTGGATATCATAATTATTTGAAGGTTACTTGATTAACTTTTAATTAATAATAGTTAACGTGAGATAATCATAATTCTATACCCTTAAAAACATATTTTAATTCCCCATTAAAGTTAGAATTACCGATTCTAAAAAATTGTGATTCCAACTTCTAAAAGCATTTTTAAACATAAAAAAGAAAATGAAACCAAGAATCACAATCATATTCTAAGCTCATTTCCATATACTAAACGTGAGATCACTGATTTTATTTTTAAGGTTGAAATCGATTATACCTTTAAGAAAGTAATTCCATTCCACCTTCATTAACTATCATTAATTAAAAATATTATTTAACTTTCAAACTAATTACAACATCTGAAAATATTACAATCAAATATAATATTGGATTTGAATTAATGATTCCATTAGCATTTCTAAAACGTAAAAATGGATTTATTATTATGATCATATTTTCATTCCAATTCAATGAATTCTATTTTTGATAATTCATGTACACGAAATGATAACATTGTAGTCTCAGAAGATTCCCACCTTAACAAATTTTTTTCACACCCATTAACAAAACCCGTCTTCAACCTTGTGGCGGGCCTAAATCCAAGGAGTTGAAAGGGAAAACAAAAAAAAAAAAAAAAAAAAGGAAAATGAATTTGTTTTCCGGGATATAAATAGAAGGCTACCATGTTGGAATGCTAATTGAACCTGTTGGTTCTCATGGTGATAAGATGGGATCCATTATTAAATGGAGGATCTGGAAAGAAATTGCTCCGGTTTTACTCAAAGTTGATAAAAAAAAAAAAAAAAAATCACTGAGGGAATAGAGGTATGTTCAGCTTCCCCAATATTGTGCCTAAACTTGCTGTCCGGTAATGCAGTCAGGAATTTAGATGCATGGCCTGGTATTTGTTAAGAAAAAAAGGAGTGTTGGAGAAGATATCTTGTATTCCCTGAGCTTGATGATGAGGTATCCAGAATTTCATTTCTTTTGGAGAAGGCAAAACCCGAGATAAAGCATGTCATGGGATGCAGAGATAAATAAACAAATAGAGAGAGGCTAAATTAGTAGCGTTAAATCTTTTTTCGGATTATTAGTGCTAATGAACTGGTTGTTAATTAACTAGTCCCCATTTCATAATATCCAATAAAGGCTGTTTTAACATTTGAAAAGGAAAGAAAAAAAAAAAAAAAACAAAGGACTTGAGATCGTGCCATAGATGGTATCACTTCCTACTCTTCCTCGACATTTATTTCCGTTTGTAGCTCTTCATTTAGTGATCGAGTGTAACGTCTCGTATCGGAGGGAGCTGCTCGACGCTTGTCTCTGTACGGAGTGCAGTGTTCCGAGTGTTTTGATTTGCTTGATAAATTCGTTCCATCAAGTTCGTGATAGAAATTATGCCAAAAAAATAAAAAAGGAAAATAAAGGGAAGGAAAGAAGATAAAAGAGATATATTCTCACATTTGAAGCAATTTTGAGATAATAATAGTGCACTTTACACAAGTTTAAATCATGACAAACCACTACTTTTGAGAATGAGAAATTCTCCGGGAAAATAGCTCAAAAGCCATAATAAACAGTCGGATTTGGCCTTAATAGGATGGTGCCATTCGCCAAGCTGTTGGTCCTATCCGGAATTCAGTTTCCTTCATAATAAATATATGTATGGTATATGAATCTACTGATTCATCTTAATGGGCGAAATCAAAAAACAGGGAGAAATTAGTAAAGCTTAATATGTGCGTGGAAGTTAACTCAATAAGGTGGATAATTCACGCGAGTATAATAGAGGAGGTAAATTGAGCCATCAAAGACGGTTGTCTACCGAAGAAAATTAATTTAAAATGGTCTTAAAAGGCAAATGCTACTCCAGTAAATTTAAAGCGAAACACGCAATTAGAATGGTTTTATGAGCTTGTACACTAAAATATCTATATGATGAAAAGATTTACAATAATGGCACTCAGACCCATAAATCACAATCTATCTATAAAACAAAGCCCATGGCTAAGGAAGTAAACTTGGCAGTAATGCAATTGCTTGGTGATGCGTATGCATCAACTAGCAACTTAGCTATTTATAATATGCTATTGATATTTAAAATACTCAAACCCTATCCAAAACATTTTGCTTACGGCGTAAAACATAGAGGTCTAAAATTGTTAAGTATATTGGGTCATGTCCACTATTTATTTGGTCTAAAATTATTTGGCTTAAAGAATTTGGTTCATTTCTTGAATGACTAAAGGAGAATTGGCTTGTTAGGCTCGAAATAAGGATTACTAGATCGGTCCGTTTACTTCTACTCTTTCCTATGTAGGCTCATCCACTCATGAGGAATGCTATAATCTTTGGGCTTGTAGCAAACTCATTTAAGATAATTATAAGTGAGCAAGCTTCATCTTATTCTTCAATTACTAAAGCGATTTAATAGATCTCATTAAGCTTATGATTTTATAAATAATAATATCTTCTTCCTCATTTGTCATAAATTAAGAAATGAAAGAAATGTTGTTTCACTGTAAAATCTAAGATCAAATAAGCAGTTTAAGTAATGAATAATCTTAATTGCTTTAGTTATGAGGTCTATGCATGGGTTCCTTAAGCTCCATTGTATGTTATTTATGCATTTAAGATGTTAAGATTTCCCATTCCTTCTCCTTATTATTCTCTTCTAGTTATCCTATTAAGTACCATTTGCACATCACTACTCTAAGGCTATGTCTAATGTGAGACTTGCATAATCTACACATAACCGCTCTAGTCGCAACCCCTCAACTTCAATATGTGTAGTAAGATTTGAATTGAAGTTGAAATAATGATATTTTTATGATGTTGAGTTGTAAAAATTGGCACAAAAATGATGATTCAAGATGAGGGTTTACATGATTATCATAATGATTGGAAGTGTGATTTATGATTCTAAGTTGGATTATGATTAAGTTGTTAGTTGAATTATTGATCCATGAAAGATTACAATAATAAGTTGCTATAGAAGTGAATTTAGATTATGATTGATTAAGTTGTGATTATGAGCTATAAGTATTTGATGATATGATTTAGAGAGTTGATGTGTTATTAAGTTAATTAAGTTGATGTATTATGTAATTGAAGAGTTAAATGACGTAATTAGTGATTTTGATGCATGACATATTATCAAATGTTTCATTGGAGTTTGATTATGATGTTTTTAATAAATTGAAGGAGTCTCATATACTTTTCGTAAAATGTTTGAATTTGGCTAAATATAAGATGAATACTATTAATATGTTGAATGTGTTCTAGAAGTTCATATTAGTATTCAAATGTTCATGAATTTGACTCGTTAGATGGCTTAAAAGAGTCAAAACCATGTTCTAGGTTAATTTTTTTTTCAAATGAATTAAATTTAAGCTTAGAAGTACTAATGGTTATTAAGTATTCGTGTTAAGCTTCAATTCTCAAAAATATTTAAGACTAAGTTGGAATTTTTAAATTTAAGTTTGGAGTAAAAATCTTGTTAACAGGTGTTTTGATCTTTAAAAGTGTTTAAGGTTTGGGAGTTAGTGTTTTCTTCTTTTGGGGAAATAAGGGAATATTATCATTTTAAATAAATAGTTTGAGATTTTGAAAAATAAAATAAAGTAAATTTAAATAAAAATGAAACACTAAGTTTAATTTCGTTAAACCAGTTCAAGTTGATCATATGAGTTGAACCTAAACTAGTTCAATGAAATGGTCATAATTGAATCGGATATGGTGTGCCTAGGAATTTAGTTATTATTAAGATTTATTGTAGCAAATCCGAAACTAAATGAGTCCTCCGAAATATTGAAGAAAATAGAAGGAAAAGGTTCGTGGACAAACTGGAGTAGTTGAAGTGAAGTTGCTCAGATGATGTGACTTACCAATGAACACAACACAACTTGACATTTTACTTAATATGACACATAAGTTGATGTTAAGGTCCACCCACTACTAATCTTAAGCTATTCAGTAAGATTAAATAAGAGTGTATAAAAAAACAATGAACTCAGAGAAGGTTGTCTTTAAAGAATAGAATATTCAATGTTTGACTGTCAAGTTATCCTCGGCTTACAAGGGAAATGGACTATTTATAATAAATCCATAAGACAACATCACAAATAAAAAAATTATAAGAAAGTATATATAAAAAGGGATTCCTAGTACATACGAAAAAGAGTAAAAAGAACAAAAGACAAAAAAGGAAAAGTAGTATAATGTCAGATGGGGTGGACAGGTAGCAATGCAATATTGGTCACGTACGAAGATTCTCTTATTACAGCAAGCAGGAGGGATCAAGATGTTGCAGCAATGAAGGGGGCTGAGACGAGAAGAGGGCGATGAGAGAAAAGGTAACATGTCGAGAGAAACTATTTGGCCAGTAAGGGAGTCTCTCGTCACTTGACTAGTAAGGGAGTCTTTTATCACTCGGTAGGAATCTTTCGGCAGTAGTTGGTTGGAGTACTCGTCATAAGATCTTTGGTAAGGAAATGTCAACATCATCATAACCAAGAATATAGATCAATGTGTAATAGTGCGGAGAGCTCAAGGAGTTCAACTACCTTCTTTCAATGTAAAATTTCTCATCACCAACAGGTTATTGAGAGAGGATTCTTCAAGTAAGGGATTGGAGACTTTGGAGTCGTATGTGAGTAATGGGACCGATAGTTGGTAATTCATCGGTTCCTCGGGGTTATTGAAGATTGGGTCTCAAATCTTGCTCCTCGTCATCATCAGGCACACATGGAGTCAGATTAGCGACGTTGAATGTGATAGATACGCCAAAACCTTCAGGTAACTTAATCTCATTGGTGTTATTATTAATGCGTCTCAAGATCCTCTAAGATCCAGCCATTTTGAGAGACAGTTTATTTGTTCTTTTGCTAAGAATGCATTCCTTACTAAAATGGACCTAGCCAAGGTCCCTAGGGGCATAAACAACTCATCTCCTTCTGCGGTTTCCCACTTCCTTTTATCAGGTTATAGTTTTAGCCAATTGCTTGGCAGTATTTCTAAAACTCCTCGGAACGCCGTAGGCCGGATTGACTTTCCCTTTGTGCAGTCGGATTGTTAATTAAATCTAAGGGTAGTTTCGGGTTAAGTCCATAAACAACCTCAAATAATGATGTTCCAGTGGAGCTGTGAATTGAGTGATTGTAGGTAAATTCAATGATGGGCAGGCATGAATCCTAGTTACGAGAGTTCTTTCTAACAGTGGCACATAGGAGGTTATTGACGATTTTGTTAATTACTTCAGTTTGGTTATCTATTTGGGGATGACGAGAGGTACTGAATAGGAGCTTAGTGCTGAGCATCCTCCATAGGGTCTTCCAAAAGAAACTTGTGAATTTTGAATCACGATCGAACACAATATTCCTTAGCACTCTATGTAATCGCACAATTTCTTGCAAAAAGAGGTTAGCAATGAAATAAGCATCATTAGTCCTGTGGCAGGGAATGAAGTAGACCATCTTACTGGACCAATCAACCACTACCATGATTGAGTCATATCTTCTCGATGTGTAGATAAGGTTGAGCATGAAATCCATGTTTAGATCGGTTTACTGCCGCTTCAGAATTGGTAGGAGTGTATATTCTACATATGGCTCTCTCCTTCCCTTTGCATATTTACATACCTTGAACCTATAAAGTATTTAGTGCACATCATTCATCATCTCAAGCTAGTAGAAATGCTTCTTTAATATCTTAATCGTTCTCTTTCCCTAAAATGGCCGGCTAAACCCCTAGCATGAGCTTCTCGAATGAGTAGCTCCCTTAAAAAACCATTTGGCACATAAATCTGCTTATCCTTCATTAAGAACCCTTCACTCAAGTAAAACCCTTTTGTGGCTCCTTTAGCATTGCACCTAGTTACTAAGGGTCTAAAATGTAGGTCATGCTCATATCGATCAGGTAAAGTGCTGAATCTAAGCACCTTAGCTTGTAACATTGTGATTAGGGTATGATAGTGAGAAAGTGCATCAGCCACTGTATTGGTGCTTCCCTTCTTATAGCTAATAACATAGCAAAAGGTCTCTAAGAACTTGATCCACTTGGCGTGATGCTAAGAAAGCTTCTGTTACCCGTAAAGATGCTTGAGAGATTCATGATCCGAATAGATGATGAATTCTCTCAATAACAAATAATGCTGCTAGTTCTAGAGTGTTTGGACAAGGGCATAAAACTTCCTATCATAGGTCGAGTAGTTCAAGGCAGCACCTCAGAGTTTTTCATTAAAGTAGGCAATGGGTTGGTGCTCTTGCATAAGGACAACACTAATGCCGACACCAGATGCATTATATTCAATCTCAAAAACCTTCTCGAAATCTAGCAAGGTGAGTATTAGAGCAGTCATCAGCTTAGACTTCATGTCTTCAAACTCTTTTGAGCCTTTTGCCAAATAGTTTCTTAGCACGAAGTATGTTATGTTAAACACCAATCTCAAATGTTTGACATGAATGAAGAATTCGGTACTATAGACTAGAATATCACCAAAGTAAACCACAACGCATTTGCCGATCAATGATCTGAGTGCATGATTCATCAGCCACATAAATGTACTCGATGCATTAGTTAAATCAAATGGCATCACAAACCATTCGAACAAACTATCTCTTGTCTTGAAGGCTGTCTTCCATTCATCCCCAGGTCTCATTTGTTTCTGGTGGTAGCCACTCTTCAGGTCAATCTTAGGAAAGATGCAGGTGCCATGTAACTCATCAAGCATATCACCAAGCTAAAGGATCGGATATTCGTATTTAATAGTGATCTTATTAATAGGTCGGTTGTTAATGTACATTTAATACGTTCCGTCCTTTTTTGGGACAAGCACAATGGCTATGACATAAGGACCCATGCTCTCATGGACATATCCGCGTTCCATTAACTCATCCACCTGCTTCTTCAATTTAGCTGCCTGCTCTAAATTAAGGCTATAAGCAGGTCGGTTTAGTAAGGTAGTCCTTAGTTAAAGGTCGATGTAATGTTCGATACCTTTCAAGGGAGGTAAACCTTTCGGCATCTCGACAAGGAATATGTCAGCAAAGTCCTGAAGTAGTTGCTACACTTCTATAGGGAAGTTCTCAACTTCTCTAAGCTCTAAGAATCTCTTAACTAAAAAGAGCATATAGTCTTCGGCCTTGACTTCTCATGCAAATTGAGCTTAAGAAATCACTAAGGACTTCCATTATAGAGATCTAACAACCTTTTCTTGGTTTTCTTAAGCTTTCTTATGACTCATAGGTGTTAATATAATTTTCTTTCCGTCCTTCTAGAACATGTAGGTGTTTCTATACCCATCGTATAACACTTTCAAATCAAATAACCACGGTTGGTTGAGTAATATGTGAAAAGCACACATGGGAAGGATACCATACAATACCTTGTCTCGGTATCTATCACTAATGGTAATCGATACTCTAACTTACTTGGCAACGTATAGTCATCCTTTCTCGTTCAACTAGTAAATCTTGTACGGCTTAGGGTATGGAAGGGTTGGTAATTTTATGGCCTTAACTACGCTTTGCATGATGAAATTGGTACGGCTTCCTCCGTCAATTATCACAGTACATAGCTTGTCATTTACTCAGTAATTCATAAGGAAGAGGTTCTCTCTTTGTTTATTCTCGTTAACTACAAAAGCACCGAGAGATTGTCGAACAATAAAGCAATATTCCACTCCGCCCTTAAGAGGTATCTTGGCATCAGGGTCTTCCTGAAATTCTTCCAGCATCTGATCAGTTGCCATGTCTTCCTCTCCTTTACTTTCACTTTCTATTTCAAATTGGAGCTTGTCTCCTTTTATGGCCATGACTCGGTAGTTCAGACATTGACTAACCATATGTTCATAGCCAAGACATTTAAAACATTTGATTTCTCGGGTTTTTCTTTCTGAACTCTAACTTAGATCTCTTTGGGTCTTAGGCTCCTTGGTCTTACTCTTACCTTGGCCTTCTTCTAGTTGGCTTGGCATTTGACCTTGGCATTCCACTTTAGAATTGTTTGATGCTCTATCATTCCTTATTTGGCTTGGCAAGTCACTCCTATTCGGCATTAATGTTCGGTTACTCGACATTTGATTAACTCGGTTCCGCTATTGCCTTTCAACTCTTTAGGCTATATGAATGGTTTCATCCAGAGTTGTGAGGTTTTGCAATTCCATGATGTTACCAATCTCAACCCATAGTCTAAAGATGAACCGTGCTACAGTTTGAGTCTCAAGTTCATCGACATCGCATCGTATCTTGAGCAACTAATACTCTCGGACATAGTCGTCTACAAATCTGTTACCTTGCCTCAAGTCTTGGAGTTGTTGGAAAGTATCTTGTTCGTTGTGCTCGAGAATGAACCTACTTCTCAGAACTCTCTTCATCTAGTTTCATGTTCAGACTTTGCATCGAGCCTTCAGGTAAACATTCTATAGTTTCTTCCACCACATTGCCATATATCTGGAAAATTCTAACGCGACCACTCTAATGCGGACAGTATCTTCATAATCGTAGAAGTCAAATATCTTTTCAATCTTCTCTTCCCAATCCAAGTAATCATCATCACTACCAAACCTATTGAAGCTCAAAATCTATACCTTAAGATGTTTGACACCTCTTGGCACTCTAAACTCATTCTCATCAATCCCATCATACCGGTCTTCTCCTACCTTGTACTCTTTCACTTCGTCCATCTCTAGCCTTCTTCTTGCGATTCTATCGATATGTCACGGTGGTGTTTAGTTCATCAAAAAGGCTTTTGGAGCTCATTCGTTCATTTGTCTTCTTGACCTATCTCTCATCTCTTAGCCTTGCTTAGCAACTCTTTCATGTGATCTAGTCTCTAAGACTCTATTTACTGAGACTATTAAGTTGGCTATAATAGCAGCAAGATCTTGTACCTTCTCATCAGTAGTACGTAGTATTTATTAGGTAACTCGACCATGACCATGAGCATCATTATTGGCATCATTAATCTCTCCTTATACACTAGGGTTCGACATTCTCAACACAAAGCTTCAATAATTACATTTTACACAAATGCCTTCAACACACACACAATTATTTTGAACAGCAAACTAACTATCACTACACAACTTTTAGTCTCAATCTCAAGCTCTGATACTAAGATTATATAATGTACTTAGGAGCTTAGTTGTCGTTATAAGTTTCCGTATCAAATTTGAACTAAATGGGTCTTTCGAAATATCGAAGAAAATAGAGGGAAAAGATCTACAGACGAATTAGAATAGCTAACGTGGAACTGCTTGAAAGATGTTACTCACCAACGAATACAACACGATTTGATACTTTACTTGATATAATGCACAAGTTGATATTAAGGTCCAATCACTACTAATCCTAAGTTACTTGGTAAAACTAGATAAGAATGTATGAAAGAACAATGAACTTAGAGAAGGTTGTCTCTCAAGAACAGAATATTTAATGTCTGATTATCAAGTTATCTCCTGTTTACAAGTGAAAGGGACTATTTATAATAAATCCCTAGGGTAACATCACAAATAAAGAAATTACAAGAAAATATATGCAAAAGGGGATTTCTAGTACATACAAAAAAGGGTAAAAGGATAAAAGACAAAAATAGAAAAGTCGTACAATATCAAATGGAGTGGATAGGTGGCAATGCAACATTAGTCCTGTATGAAGATTCTTTTATTACAGTAGGCGAGAGGGATCAAGATGTTGTAGCAATGAAGTGGGCCAAGACGAGAAGAGGGCGACAAGAGAAAAAGGTAACACGTTGAGAGAAACTACTTGGCTGGTAAGAGAGTCTCTCGTCACTTGGCAAGAATCTCTTAGTAGTAGTTGGTCGAAGTACTTGGCACAGGATCCTTAGTAAAGGAATGGTCATCATCATCACAACCGAAAGTACAGATCAACGTTTAACAATACGAGGAACTCAAGGAGTTCAACTACCTTCCTTTGATGTAAAGTTTCTCGTCATCAACAGGTTACTGAGAAAGAATTCTTTGGGTGAGGGATTGGACACCTTAGAGCCATGGTTAGTAATTGGACCAATGGCTAGCAATTCATCAGAATATAACCTAATTATTAGAAGAAACTTTTTAAGGAAAAAAAGCTTAGTTAAACCGAATTGATTAATAAATCAATTTAGGCTAATTTTAATATGGATTGGACTTTAAATATAACTCTTTATTTACTTAAACAAACTAAGTGGTCTTAATTAATGAAAATAAAACATCAATAGTGGATTTATTAGAGAAAATAAGAAATGATCTTTTAAATTATATGTTAAGGAGATGGATTAACTTCTATTGTAATTGTAAGGATTCTAGGTATGTGGTAACTATCACTTAATGTGTGTGCTTATAATCTAATAAACAAGAGTTAATGTTAACGTGAGTAATAAATGTATGACTTGCTTATACATGGTTGCATCGAGTTAAGAAGCATCAATCTTAAACTAAGTTTAGGTTTTTTAGTGTATTTTTAGAATAATACGATAATTAGGTAGTTAGACCATAAGTGTAGTTCAATGGATAATTGTTAGGAAGGAAATGCAACTATTAATAGATCAGTAAGTAAGGAAAGAAGTTATGATAGGAGTAGTTTAGGATTATTGGACCTAATGGATAGTAAGTTATAGATGGACTGTGTTCATCCATGGTTGATATAGCAATGATCTTCATATGAGACTACTATTGTTTTTGGTTTTGACGTGGTGATCTGGTTATCCTTATCAACCCTTTGATTGTATACTGCTATTAGATTTAGACCCCCTTACTCCAAGTTATGTTTATTCGAAGTGATGAGTTACTATATATTTCAGGATACAAAAATTGTATTGTTTACTATCACTAAGTAAATATCTTTAATGAACCTTGGTTATTACTTTAGAAAAAGTATGCACGTAGTGTAGCATAAGTGTGTTTATGCAATTATCATATACTAGGTTTCACGACTCCTGTTATTAAGATTAATTATCTCGAGTGATGATTTGTATGCATGATCTATATGATGAGCTTAGATATAATCTCTACGTTGGGGATGAGGATGATGCTAGCTGGTATATTGCTGACACTCTTTTTTTTTTGTTACTATATTTTACGTTCTAATATAAGATTTGATGGATTGTAGACTTTAGTGTTTAACTATAGTTAAACTTATTGGACTTAATGGAATTTTTAATAAAACGAAGTTCTACTAAAGGTAACTATAATAGACTTTTTAGTTGTGTTGAGAACACTTTATATGACTAAGTACCTAGAGAATTGATTGCTTCTAAACATTATTCATATGCCCTTTTGATGAGAGAGAGAGAGAGAGAGAGAGAGAGAGAGAGAGAGAGAGAGAGAGAGAGAGAGAGAGAGAGAGAGAGTTAGTAAAGGGGCACTTTAATGAGTTCATTTCACTCACAATTAAATTACAAAATATTATTGTAAAGGTTAATGGTCGGGGCTAGGCTCTATTGCTAAAATTTTTTTTAAGGGATACATAATAGACAGAGGTCCGACTTTAATATTTGTGATGTTAAGGTTCCTCTTATTAATGAAAACAAGCTTGATAATGAGCTATGATAAAGTAGTAAACGAGATGAGTCTACAGGTTGGGTTGCTGGGGACAGAGTGATGAACAAAATGCCAAGTAATAATAGAGGCATGTGGAAATTCAAATAAAAGGATACAACCTATAACTACTATAAGTACAAGGCTACAATAAAAGCAACTGTTGGAAGCTACAAAGTTAGTAAGATTATGGTGATAAGAGAAAAAATTAATACTTATGATGTAAACGTATCAGAGGAAAAAGATGATATGTTGTTAGTTTATGATAATAGGAAACATTTTGTATCATGAATCTTTATACCATATATTGTCCAATAGTGACTTAATTACTATAGGAAAGTCTTTTGAAAATAAGGCTACTTTAATTGGAAAGAATACTTCTTATGAGAGGTTAGATATTGATTATCTTTGCATTAAAATGCATAATGTAGTACTAAGGACACTATTAGGCATAAGGTATGCTCTAATCCTTTCAAAGATTTTTATGACTTTACGAAGGCTTGACAAGTTATGGGAATCTAGTTGAAGAGTTTGTTTAGCAAAATAAACCTTTTAGATTAAAAAACTAGGGTTTCATATAAAAAAGTATGCATCACAATACAGAAATTATTAATTTACTATTAATAGAAGCATAAGTTCTTATGGCCTTTTTGAATAAATACTAAAATCAAAACCTAAAATAAGGTAAAAAGAAACGAATAAAACAAAGTTAAATCCATATAGGAGTCCAAGGCTAGCTAACCTCCCCTTACCTAAGTTAACCCCCTCGCTCATTGGGTTAACCATCCCAACCTCTAAGTAATCATTTACTCAATTATTATAAAATATATAATTTAGGTAACTTATTACTAAAAATAATTTAATGATTAAGAGGAATCAATGAATAGGAAATGAATAAAATTAAAATACATTTTGGATATATATTTATTCATTTGTTTTTATAAGATAACAAGATGAGAGATCAAAAATTAGTTTTTAGGAAAACGAAGGTGTGTAACTATATTGTTACTTACCTTATGTGCTTATGGGATTAGAAACAAATTTGATTAATAGCTATTCAACTATTCAAATTATTCATGTTACTCATACTTAGATGTGCTGATTCTATGAATAATAACCTTAAATTGGGTTTTCACGGACTTAAGAGGGATAGATTCACAAATTGATTTAATAGATAGGTGCTTAAGCCATGCTTATGGCTCATTTGATAGATATGAGGAAATTGTGACTAGTCTGAGTTAACAAGCACTAAGTAAGGAGGATAAGGAGGAATAGACATATACAAGAGTCGGTTTCAAACCGTGAACCAGCTCATTAAGCTATTTAACCTGCTTGGGCCCGCTTTAGGTGAGCTTAAACAGGCTATTGAACCGTAGGGTCCTAAGGGTTCAAGCGCCGTTAAACCTGCGAGCTAAACTACTCTTTAAACTAGTGATTTAGCCTAACGGTTCAAAACTAGACTAATCTGAAAATTAAAAAATATATATATAAATAATATATAATATACTATATATATAATATACTATATATGTGATACAAACAAGTATTTAGTATATATAATATATAATAATTAATATACTATAATATACATATATAATATATGTAATATACTATATCATATACAATATATATATATATATATATTACATAACATTATGTATTTACACTCACATAGCTCAAATGAATTATTTTAGGAATGAAAAAAATTAAATTTAAAATAAAATTTTTTATTCACAAGTAACGATATAAAGTTTTGAATTTAATTAAAAAAAGACAAACTATTAACAAATTGTTTATAATAATCAAGATAAATTTAGAAAAAAAAAAGAAACCAACAATCGCTGACCATGCCTATTTAAGCTTTGGACTCTATTCACTCTTTTATTGATCTATGAACCAACGATTCAAAATCAGTTTTGGATCGAATTAAATCGGTATATATAGGTTTAAGGGGAAAGTTACAGTGGGATAGATTGGTGGAATATAATATTGATTCAAATGTTGGAGAGTGGATTGTGCTCAAAATGTCATAATAGGGGTGGTAAACTCAAATGAGACTATCTTATGTCATTGTTATGGAGAGTGCGGACTTATGCTTTTTGTTTCGACCTATGTGATGGGGGAGTCAAGACCTATGACTAATTCATGGGATGGTAAGATTGTCCTTCAGGTTTTATGTTTGTAATTTCATTAGATTTAGGTAAATGATTGATATTTGTATCTATATGATACGGTACAATTATGTTTTGTAGTGTTTGCTTACACAAATTGGAGAAATTGTTTTTTAGATAATTAAAATTGGGTTTAGAGACGTCAACAGCATAGGAGGAGAGGAACCCTACATACTCCTATCCAGCTTGGAATATGAAACGGACCGACCATATTCTTCAACGTGGGGACATGACAGCAAACTTGAGAAGTTGATTTGTACAAATTATAGCGTTAAGAGTATTTTCTTTAAATTCCTGAAAGCTTACGTGTTACTGGGCGTTTAAAAAGCAACGATATTCGGCCACGTAACTATAGGATTTTCCTGTTTCAAGTGTAAATAAAGCAAATGCTTCTAATGCTTATGCTTCATTGGTGAGGGACAGTCTTATTTTATTGAACTGCTTTTTGTCTTTATCTGAATCTGAAGCTCTGGCCTAGCGAGTAAATTCACGGTTAAAAACAAAGATGTAAGTTAAAGCGTCTCATTGTACTATTATATAATTAAAGTTGTTCTTGATATAATATCATATGCCAGATGAACCATGTTTTCATTCTCCGCACATTTGATTTTAACTTTATCCATTATAGCAAAAGATCACATCAATAGCTAATTACATAAGCTTCCGATGTCATAACGAACATGTTAATCGATTAGGGCAGATAATTGCAGTTCCATATGGCTCGAGAGTTGAACCAAAAACAGAGGTTAAATTTAAAGGTTTGATTCCCAACATCTTTTTTAATCGAATCACTTTAAATAGTTTGATGAGTCAAAATTAATTATAACATGGTACGGTATAGTTCGAATCACTCATATATATATATATATATTTGTTACAATTTTTTTCATGTTATTCATTTATTAATTCAATATACAGCATCTTTATTGCATTTGTATTTTTCATTTCTCAATTATGTTTTACGGTAAAACAAAGCAGATACTTTTTTTCACACAATTGAAAAAAAGAATATCGATCAAGATGTATAAATGTTACAAGTTTCAATATTACAATAGTTGAAATTCGACTCAATTGAGATCATTTAAACTTAATTTATCTAAAAATATCTTTTTTTTTATAATTAAAATAATATTAATATTAAAACTAGAGTTGAAACCCACTAATATTTATACTTAATTTAAATTCGATTATGTTCGTAAGCTAATTAAGCTAAATATTATGAAACTTGATCTCGACTCTATCAATTACTGGAGTTGATAGATTTATAATTCCTTAAAAATGGAGTTGATAGATTTATAATTCCTTAAAAATAGATTTTACAATTCCTTCTTATTATATTTTGTAAGGTAAATGAGATATATCATTTGGCTAAGATCAACGGCTCATAACTTGACGTATTTCCATTTTTTTTTTTAATTTTAAAAACTTACTTGATATGGTTCGAAACCCATAGATTTTATAAAAATTTGTTTGTATTTACATAATAAATAAAAAAAATGGTGAATTTTGAACAATTTGGAAAAGTATATTATAGATTGCTATATCAATTCAATTTCTTGAATGGTATAATATATAACTTCTTATGAGTTTGAAAGTATATATGAGCTAGAATGCTACTAAAGAATTTGAACTTTATGGGCAACATTCATCGTTTGATATAATATTTTAAAGGTTTATGGAATACTAGACATAAAAGCGAGATACTTTGTTATATATTTGTTAGACTTCCAATTTCATATACTTAACTTAATCTTTTTAAAACCTTTGCGGAATATTTGGTTTATAAAATAGGAACGAAATTATCATAGGATGTAATTGGACGAGTCATTATGAGGTACTCCACCTGTTAAATCCAATAAAAACCTTATAGAATTTTTTAATTGGGTTTTGGAGCATGATTAAAAATCTTATAAGGTTAGAGTTAGGCTTTGGAATTTTAAAAAAAATAAAAACAATGAGAAATCGACTCAATAGAATATAATTAATTATTTCATTGACTTTATTTTAGATTTTAAGAAGATTAACAAGTATGTTAAGCATATTTTTTATAAAAATCCTCTAGGAATATACTAACAAGAGTTTCAAAAATCAAAAGCAAAATAATATGTTTATATAATCAAGGTGAGGTGGTTTGGGTATTGGGTTTATAATGACTTTAGGGGCAGATTTTAGTAACAAGAGAAAAACTCTATAGGATTTTGTGAAACCCGAAACCCTTTAAGGTCGAATTTTGGTAATAAAAATAAAACCTTACAAGATTTTTATACGGTTTTGGAAAATATTAATCATACTAGAGCAGGTTTAAATTTTATAAAACCAATCCCAAATCCACTTTGTTTGCACCCTTACTCTTAAGGAATCAAATACATAATTAAAGTTGGAGTTAATATACATATTTATATGTAATAGGCTTAAAGACTACTCAAAATATCCTTATAAATACTACCTTATACCCTAGCCTTAATCCCAATCATAACCACCTTAACTTTATGACTTACCCTAAGACCCAATCATCTACCACTTAAGTTGGTAAATATAGTGGATTGAACCTATGCTATGGGACCCACCTGATTGAAACCACTAGACCATACCCATTGAACCATTCAGATTGTTACTTATACATAAACTTGACCCATAATGATTAGACTTAGGTTGCACCTTAGTTGCATGGACCTTGCTCATGCTTGGGTTATATGATTTAACCTATGGCTTTGGTCATGTAACCAAGGTGTAATAGATCTGTATAAGGGTTAGTTCTAAACTCAAGCTGACGAACCGGCCTGATCTAGAAATAAGCCAACCTAAATCGCCTTCTAAGTCATCTGGCTTTAAGAGCCTAGGTAATTTGAGGAGTTGGAACTATTTGAATCAATAGGTTAGTTGGCCATTGAACCTACGGGTCGACGTAACCGGTTCACTCACTTAAAAAAGCAAAAGGGAGAGAAAGAGAGAGATTATTAAATTAAAAAAATAATTGGATGATATCTATTAAATCATGACATGTTAAAACTATCTTTTTTTATAAAAGTGAAAGATAATTTTCTAAAAATAATATTATCAAACTAATTATATAAGATTAATCACAAGTTGATTATGTATTAAGAATTAATGGAAAATTCAATTTAAGTTAATGTAAGTATTTTTTATAAAATTTATCGAATGTTAAGGATTTAAATATAAGAAAAATATAAAATTTAAAGGAAAAAAATAAAAAATTTGAACCATATTAAGTCGGAAATTAATAAAAAAATTAAAAATTATTAATAAATTAATATAATTTAATAAAAAAGAGAAAGAAGGACACATCTGGGAAAAAAATACAAAAAAGTTAAAACAAGATCAAGTTAAAAATTAATAAAGAGATAAAAATTATTAAAATTAATAAAAAAATAAATAAAAAAAAAACTCAGTATAAAGACCGACGTATGGACTTGAAATCGTGACCAGTTGGACCAATTCGACCTTGTGAGCACCTCTCGGTGTAATCAAGGCTTTTGTAACCTAAGTATGACGTAGGTCTATTAGTGCGTCAAGGTAAAGCTCGTATCTGATTGTTTAGGGTCACATCGTGTGCATAAGCAACAATTTGGGGTAACTTCATGGATATGTGGTCATGTATGCATATGTTTGGTGGGATGGGTAAATTGGATGAAACCACCTCGTTTTATGAGTTGAATCATCAAGTGAGCCCAATTACATACTAATGTCATGTCAGTCAAGGCAGTTCGATGGTCCAAATGGTCATACTACGTGAATTTGGTCTATAGCTTGGTTAGTGGTCAGGTTGATATTAATTAGTGTTTTAGGAGTAGTCGATGGGAATATAGATGGATGACATATTTAATTATTTTATAAGAAGAAAATAAAATAATTATTTCTCTATTACAAACCTAATCTTATATTTGATTAGTAGAATATCTATTCTATAGAATTATTATTATTATCATAATAAAATGAGGAATTATAATTTTTTTACAAGATCAGGGGAATAATTATTCTTTAATCTTTTCTAGCATATTTGTATATCTACTAATAAGATTTCAAAAGATTTATTAGAATTGACATTATTTTTCTATTATATTGTTTAAAAATTACAATTCTATTTTTATCTTATTCCATTTCACAAGCCAAATGTATTAGATTGGAGTGGTAAATCTATGAGCTAAACAAAGTATAACGGGGAATGACTATTTTATTATTATGTTATGAAATGAATCAAACATTCTATTAGAGCTTTAAAATGGTACTACGAACTTTGCCCATTGCCTGTTGGAAGGGTATTTATTGCGTCTAATTGAGGTTAATGCGCTATTACTATTGTCCCACTTACATCCTCGGACACTAGTGAGGTCCATAAAAGAAAAGCTATTGCTACATTCTTAGAAGAACTTTTGAATATATTTATAGAAAATATTAAGTTCGCTATGTCAATTATATAATTATGTCATTGGATCGTAGCGTCTCTCTCCGCTTGTCCTCTTCCGATGACTCTCTTGGCTTGTCTGCTTGATTTCGTTTCATACCATCAAATCGATTGGTTCACATATTATTTCTTTCTTCCATCTATATTATTATATTATTAAAACGAATAAAAATTTAAATAACCATTAAAATAATATTTTAATTATTTTTATTTATTTAATATTTTAAATAAAATTTTAATTATTGATAAATCATTTTCTAAAATATATTTAATTATAAATATAAAATAATTTAAAAATTTTAAAGAGACATAACTCTCTCTCTCCTTTAATCTTCTTACTACTTTCTATTCCTCCCTCCTTCTCCAAACTCCAACATTCCCATTATTTCTTATTGCTCTCCCTACTGCCTCATTTCTCTCACTTTTATCTTTTATTAATATTATAATATATTTATTATACCATATAATTTTATTCATACGCAACATAGATATTTTATCCACTAATTGTATCTTATATATTTCTAGAACCAGATTTTTTTTTCCCCTTGCAATAAAAGAGAAGTTGAAAATCATATAATGTTGATAAAAAGATTTTCGTTCATTGAAATGGTAAATTTAACATGAGTATCTACGTGATGCAAAATTTGAGGAATATGTAATCACCCCGTACTCAATTTCTATAGGCCAAAACCATCCTTATCGATCTCCCGACCAAAGATCCACGTGAAGTTGATATTAGCATAATAAACAACATGCTAACACATCCGAAAGTCAAAGACCAAGCCAACCATATTGCATAAAGCAAAAACAGAAAATGCACAGTCGGGACGAGTCGCTGTCCATGTCCCGTCGGTCCACTTACTTCATTCTCTTCCAATCTCTATTCAAGTGGCGTCCAATTGTTATTCTTCCTTCATTCCCTGCCAATTCTTGCGATTTTCTTATTTTTCCTGGGAAGCAACATATCATATCATGCGAAGGGGCATATTAAAATTCAATTCTAACCCTAGTATTTTTTCTTTCATCTCCTGAAATATTCTAAGTTCTAGATTGAGTTGAATACTACAGTAATTTACTTATAAATGAGATTTTAACGTTGTGACTATTATAAATCAGTGGTACGAAAATATAATAAAACAAATTGAACTTTTCTTTTTCTTTTCATTAAATATAATAAAGTAGAAAGAGATGCTTTCGTTTTTTTAATAGTAATGTTGATTTATTAGTATACTTACTTATAATACTTATTTATCCCTTATATATTTATTTTAGGAATATCTTATATCAATTTGATTGAGTCGAGTTAATTAGGTTTTGGATATTAAAAATTGCAGATATAAGATAAAATAACCAAACCCAAAATAACCTAGAGGCTATTTTTTGCGAGGAAAAACCTTATAGAATTCATAATAATATCAACCTTGAGAGTACAAATGGACCTCATTTGTTTACCTCCTTACGTAACAAAGATACGAAATATGATATCGAAAGAGGGATAAAGAAATTCTTCATCCATTCTTTGCCATTAGGAAAAACATAATTGAAAGAACAAACTAACCAATGCTACCATGCTATGTTAGAGGGTAGGTATTGGAGATAATATTTTGTATGGTATCCTACAAAATAAGTTTTTAAATTTAAATTCATGAATACTACCTTGAAATTCTACCCTATAAAGCCTACAGGTAAACATAAGCCTCAACCCAGATCAAATGTAGTTCAGCGTTTGAATCTAGTTTTAGAAATTATGGAACTAAATTAGGCTAAGCCAAGGTTAATTCTAAACTAACTTTTGAAACTAGTGCTTTCGATTCGCTTGCCATGAATCGGTGAATCATCTAAATTTATTTTAGAAAATCTTCAAGTTAATAGGTAAAATAGATTAAATTTTAAAATTAGAAAAGAAAACGTCTAAGAACATTGTTGTTTTTAGCTAATTTTATAAAGTAGTTGTCAAAGATGTGCATTTGGGCTAAAATTTATATACAACTATATCCAACTTAAATTGTATCATTAGCAACATATGACAAAAACTTAGAGGTTATAAAAAAAGATCAAAATACAAAAGCTAACTCCATATTATTAAGGAATAAGATTTTCCTTTTGCTAGAAGTCCACATCAAATATGACATATTTTAAAGATAGATTTATTTCTTATATTATTATTAGCAACGCATTAACATTGTGAATGGAAAAATTTACTGCTCCAATTTTATCAATCATATCTTATCAATAAGATGATAAGAGGTCATTATATCTCGACTGTTTGAAAGAGTATTGCCAAAATGAGCTGGCTTTTCCTCAATACTTATTAGGCAGTTTAATATAAATTTAGTTACTAATATTTATTATATACCAAATTTAATTTATTAAATTAAATTTCTCAGAAAAATATTATAGGATAAGTAGAAAACATCTTATTGATAATAATAAAAAGCTGGATAAAATCGATGGAACCTGAACCCTTTGACTGTATGTGCTCCTCTTATTCTTCTAAATTTCAGCCTTTTTTTTTAAAAAAAAAAAGAAAGGAAAAAGGTTAACCTTGATAAGACTATTAAGGATTCTTCAGACCATAATTACTACTGATTCAAAACAACTACAGTTAATAGAGATTTTTAATTAAAGTTCATAAACCAATCAAAACAATGCACGTCTTAACTTTTAATGGAAAGCAAAACAACATTAACGTCAACGTTTGTTTGATAGGAGCAATTATGGTTGGATCAATTTAATTTTCAATCTCATTATTAATTTAAATTTCTTTAACTTCCTCAAATATAAACGATTGTAAATTAAGAATACCATGGAAAATTGATTGATTCCTAAAATACAAGAATGAGATCATAAAACCATCATTCTTTAATTTTTCATGGGACTTGACTAAATAAAAAATAATAAGAAAAAAAAAAGAAAACTGGATTACTCAAATTACAGATTAAGATAAAAAAAGTTATTATAATAAAATATTTTTCTTAAATGGAATGTGACCATTTAAAAAAGTTAAAATACTCAAATAAGCTTGAGGATTGCTTTGTATTTATTTTATGAACAGTGAGATATTACTTTTTATAAAATTATAATAATATAAATATTAAATTTTTAATGGAATAGATATGGACACACATACCCGTTCGAGTACCATCCATTTACATTTGCTCATTTTACTTCATAAAGAATTACAAAACTTTCGCAAGCTCAATATGTATAATGAATTAGATTGGATATTTCATCTGCCGAAAGCAAAATAAATTCCCATTCAATTCGAAGTTGGCAAAAGTAAAAAGTAAAGACAAGACATAAAATTAAGAAAAAAAATCCTGAAAAAGGAGGTTTTCTAAAACTGAATAAGGTTAAACATTAAAGCCAGGGTGTGTAAAAGAAAGGCACAGTACCAAAGATTTAGCTTTGGTAAATGTATGCATATGCATGTCTGCAGGTAGTTTAAAAATTAATTTCTGTATTTTTGTATATTTAAAAACGCATTCACGGCTTAGATTCACATTTATGCACACAGCATATGATTCTCTCTCTCTCTCAAACCCCACTTGCTTCCTTCCTTTCCTTTCCTTTCCTTTTAATTTTCACTTTTCTTCGTCTCTTCCACTACTCACTCTTCACTCACTCCAAACACACACACTCTCTCTTAAAAGGAAGCACACCGTTTTGCTTCTTTTTTGCAATAATCCGAAACACACCCGTATGCCATTCACTTAAAAGCAAGGAATCAACTTCCAAAGTTGAGATTTTTACAATGCTATATGCTTGAATCTGTAATCTTGAGCTGCATTTTATTCCTTTCTGTTGTAAAAACAAGTAATGGGGAAGAAATTTTTGTTTGTACTAGTAACCCTTTTGTTGGTTCTCAGTTCTGTGGACTCTGCATCAACTACTTCACCAGCTAGTGAGTTTCTTCGTTAGTCTTATATATGCTTGGATTTGATGTATATGTGTGTTTGCCTCTCGTTTGTATCTTTGTTTTAGAGGAAAGTGTGAGGTTTTTGAGGTGATTTGGACTTGGGTTTTTGGTTATATCACCATAATGTGATGTTGAGATTTATGGGTTTTGTTTTATTTATTTATTTTTTTTTTTGGTTTGTGCAGAAATAGTGAATGGGTTGGTATCAAATGCTATGTCTGCTTCCAAGAAGTGGATTTCATCTCTCAAAGCCACTACGAAGACAGGTTAACATTTTTATAAGTGGGGTTTATTAACGAATTCTTTGATTAAGTGTAGTCATTGTCAGGAGGAGACAATTGTAATTATAATGTGTAAGGTTTCTTTCAAGTGCATTAACGAAATCCTTAATAAAAAAAGCTGCTTTTTATTAAGATTTTCCCGGGTCAATTACATTTGAGGTTGTGTTTTTAGTATCTAAACTGTGTAGTGTCCAATTTAGGTCTCCAAGTTGTCATTCGACTTGCAAGATTGTAGCGTAGATGCCTATAGCTCAACACGATTTTGGTTTTGTCGGTTATATATTAGAGGATGTTATTGGAATTGCATTTGAAATGCAGCAATAGTTGGACGTCCATTGGTGAAGTATGAAAGTGGTTTCACTGTGGAGACGGTGTTTGATGGAAGTAAGCTTGGAGTAGAGCCTTTCTCTGTGGAAGTTCTGCCTAACGGAGAGCTACTGATATTGGACTCTTCAAATAGCAACCTGTACAAGATCTCTTCCTCACTCTCTTTATGTGAGTGGCTTGTTCGTTATTTTTGGATTTTACCTCTTCATACAATCTATATATCCCAATGTCTTAGCCGTTTCTTAGTTTTTGGTGCTCAGTGGATCACTTGTATCTAGATTCTTGTGCATTCATTGCATATATACCCAACTTACTGAGTTTAGTTTGGAAGATGGAAATTGAAGCTTTGGCTTTCTCAGCCATGCAGAACTATTAATTGAATGATTCTCAGTAAATAGACAATGAGATTAATTATACTGTCAAAGATTTTTCCTGACTGATTGTGTACTCCTTCTGTTATAGCTCCACATATACCTAATGGAAGAACTTTGCAATTCCTTCTGATTACCTTTCCACTGTGCTAAATGCATGTTTTGTGTCATTTTAGTCTTGGATGGTTGAAGTTCCTTTATATTCTGTGCTTGAACTTGTCTTTGGTGTTCTTTTTTGCTGATCGTATGATGCTATTTAACAAACTTATCTTCTAAACAATGCAGATAGCCGACCAAGGTTGATTGCTGGATCTGCAGAAGGATACTCTGGGCATGTAGATGGAAAGCCTAGAGATGCAAGGCTGAATCATCCAAAGGGGCTTGCCGTGGATGATAAAGGGAACATCTACATTGCAGACACCATGAACATGGCAATCCGAAAGATTAGTGACTCAGGTACATCTTTTCTTCTCATCATTAGCTTAGAAAAGAGAACTATACTAAATTACCTTATGCATTGCTTTTTTCCTTGCCTGTCACTGCCCCTTGCTTCGCAAAGCCATCAAGCTATAAATCCTTATCAGATTTATTGAACAGTTCAGGAACACGGATTCCTAGAATTGTACTTTGTTCGGCAGTATACAAATCAGTTTATGAAATTTTATTTATATTTTTTGCTTGCTTTTCTTATAGGTGTCACAACAATAGCTGGAGGAAAATGGTCAAAGGGAGGGAGTCATGTAAATGGACCCAGTGAAGATGCAAAGTTTTCTAATGATTTTGACGTGGTTTACATTGGGAGCAGCTGCTCCTTACTTGTTATTGACAGAGGGAATCGTGCAATCAGAGAAATCCAACTTAATTTTGACGACTGTGCTTATCAGTATGGAAGTGATTTTCCACTTGGTATGTAGGCATCCCTAATTACCGATAGTTCTTTGCAATTGTTCATCGTCATATATAATATTCTTCAACTTGCAGGGTTTGCTGTACTTCTTGGAGCTGGTTTCTTTGGTTATATGCTCGCCTTGTTGCAATTTAGAGTGCACTACATTGTGTCTTCGCAAAATGTAAGTACTCGGATTAGTTCTTTAATTTAGTAGCATGCATATGTTCATTCTGCTGGAATATCTTATTGTTTTTCTGAATGATGGAGTGTCTGGTGAAATTGATGCTACACTGCTTTCGTTCTCCATTGCTATGTTTGGAGTTCTTATGGAATTCTAGTGTTAGGTGTGTATTTAAGAAAAATGACATAAAGTCTGGGCATATAGCCTTGTAATGCTTATAGTAATAGTTTCACATAAGTTGGTGACAGAAGCCTTTCTAGTTTTAGTGTAATATATAAGCTTTTTCGAACCTACTTAAAAATTGCAGCATTCATGCTTAATTTTTTCACTGCTTGAGAGATTGTTTAATTTGTTCTACTTCATGATTTCAAAGGACCAGATGACAACAAAGATGAGCACAATGCACAATCATTATTACAAGCAACCTCTGAAATCCGTGAGGCCGCCTCTAATCCCAAGTGAAGATGGGCAAGAGAGAGAAGAGGAAGGCTTTTTTGGATCCCTTTGGAAGCTTTTCAAGAGTGGGGGAGTATGTCTTATGGAAATCTTAGGTGCTATTTTCCCTGTTTTCCGCAAGAAGCCTGTTAGCTATTATCATCCCAGTGAACTGCAGAACCATCAGCAGCCAAAGCATTCACCCTCTTGGCCCGTGCAGGAGAGTTTTGTGATACCAGATGAAGATGAACCGCCTTCACTCGAGACCCGAGACCCAACTCCAAAGAAAACTTATCCATTCATGTCCAAGGATCCGGAAAAGATGCACCAACTGCGCCAAAGTCGAGCTTTTTACAGTGGATGGGACAGTGAATTTAATGAGAAGCTACACCAACACCAACAGCAGAAACAGCATCAGCACCATCATCGTTATCATTCATCTATTCCTCACACATACTATGAGCAGAACCATGAAAGAACTAAAGAGGTAATTTTTGGTGCGGTTCAGGAGCTGAATGGGAAACGTGATGCTGTGGAAGTTAAGCCAGTTGATTATGCAGATCCAATCTACAATCATCATAACATTCGTTTCCGGGCAAATGCAATGGGTTATATCAATGGTTATTAATCATGCAGAAAGGGAGATCTTCTCTCTAGAAGAAATTATTTTTTAGCTTGCTATTGGCTTTTAAATTTTGGTATAGGTGGTATTAGGATTCTTACAAATGAAGATATGGGGGTGAAATGGCTGAGGTTAGAGACCATCTTGCCCAACTTAAGGATACTGCTGCATTCCTATTTCCTAGTAAACGAATGCGTGCCTTTTATATAGTGCGTCGAGCTCTTCATAGGAATGGCCTTGCTGAGTGCAAACTAGCACTAGTAATATTCTCTATCAGGGACTTGTTATGGTTCCACACAATAACCTTATTCCTTGTAAATTTGATTTTATCATTTGTGTGGAGCACATCGAAATGGTCCTCTTATTGGGTATTTAACCCGACTGAATCGGTGACTATGATACATGTGGCTTACTAAACAATCTGAATTAGGGAAGGGCAAAATCAAATTCACAAGTATTCCTTGTAGAAATTATCCTCCAAGAAATTGGCTAGAAAATCTCCCAACAATGCTTCTTGACACGAGATGACTAAGTGTTGAGTTTGAATTTGATGTTCGAGATGAATTCCGAACGAAATTTTCATCTCGACCGTTTGGAACAATGTGAAGTAGTAGACGTATTCAAGCAAATCGCAGGCAATCCAGCTCATGCATTAACTTATCAGTTGACCAAAGAATGTCCAGGTATGTCGGTTCTTATTTTCCCCTTGACTACTGCTCTGAAATCCTCTTCTTCGTCTAATTTGGTTGAAGCCTCAAATGAATTAAGACGGTCCAACAACCTAAGAGTTGAAGAACTTACACAAAAATCATTGGAGTTTAACCATCATTTCATTAAAGGCAAGTAGGCAAAATCATTGTTTTAGTAATGTGGTCAAATAGGGAATGGAATCACTCATACCAATGATCTGCACTTGTATGGAATGGGCTTGGGGCTTTTGAAAGGTGTCCATACAATACTACTCAATAATCTCCTGGCCTCTTGCTTATTGGAAAGCTATAGGAAAGATTTGATCAAATTACATGACATTGCGTCAAAAACTCGTACTTCTTTAGTTACTAGAAGTAATAAAAGGTTGACAACATACTCCGATGATTACCGAAGGGAGTGTACGTCTATTACTCTATACCTAGACGAGTTTGATTTGAAAAATCAAAGTTTGAGTTAAGGTATTACTTGATAAGCTCCAACTATATTAGATTAAGCTCATTTTATATTTGAAAGTATGCTTTCTTTTTTAGTAAAACAACATAGATGCCTAAATTTAATTCAAATTCTATTGGACTTATTAGTTATCAAACTAATTATTAAGAAGTTTGAGCTCAACTTAATTATAAAATAATCGAAATAAATATCGAGCTAGATTCAGATAAAAACTCATAACTCAATTATCAAGAAGTTTGAGCTCAACTTAATTATAAAGTAAATCGAAGTAAATATCTAGTTAAATTTGAATAATGTCTTATCAGTGATTGAACCAGTTGAAGTTGGCCTCATTATTATTGCCAAGCCAAAATGTAGGGAAAAAGGAAAACGACTAGGATTTCCTTCCATACGCTTCAACATGGTGAGTTTCGACATTGAACTAGAATCCCAAGCACATATGCTTCAGCATGTGGATTTTGATACTGTGCTTTGAACAATATATTATTCTGCCGAGACAGTGTTCCAAATAGAACTTCCAAAGCCATTCTGTATAGAGGTGATCCCCGAAGGCCGTATCTAATGGGTTTTCGTCAGATCTAACGTTCACACTACCTGACAAGACAGAATATGACCAACTATATATTCACAAGGAACTCGCGTTTCTTACCGTTAATAGCGGGCACCGATAATAGAATACTAATACACAATTAAATATCAGACGATTCCACCAGATATATGCCTAGCATACATATAATGTTAAGAATGACTAATCTCCTGCAGGAGTATTTGCCAGGTATCTTTATTTATTTTTTTTATCACTGAGCAAGAAAACATCAACAACAATTCTTGAACTAAAAGGCCACCATAAGCAAAAGACGCAGACATACGTGTTTTGAAAAATCAAAGGGTTTGGAAGGTTTCTTCTCTGCTGACGATCCAAGGGTCTGCCTGTAATTCAAGCCCAGTTGTACAGTTTTAGAGCGTGTAGAGAGGAGACATCGTGTGCACACGTGTAAAGAGCACGACATTAGTCACTCAGAGTCATCAAAAGATTCAGATAATTACAAAGCTTCACCAGTTCATGAGTAAATGCAGATACATGAGTTCATTACATTCATCTCCTCTTAACTAAACCAGACATGCCAACTGAAGAGCTCTCCACAACCACTGATTCTTTTTTAGCTAGTGCAAAATCCATGATATTAGCCTGTATCATGTTATCGATTTTGCATTGCGAATCAGATATACTAGAACTCAGATCTTGATCGCCATTTCCCATTCCCAAAACTTGGTCGGTTGCATCTGAGGCTTCTGGATTTTCTCTGAAGCTGATCAAATCCTTCAGCTCAGCAAAATATTTATTAGACTTTCCAACATCATTAATACTCTGGTAACCAGAATCAAGCAAAGATATTGTTTCCTTGTGCAAATCCTGAGAGTTTACTTTGCTAGCTCTAAATGTAAACATTAAAGATAAGTGAGATAGGCTCATAAGAGTGAGCTTTCTCAAAAGAGTGGAAACCCTGGAGTTAGCAACTGCGCTTCTGCTGTCGCAGCAATGTATCTGAACTTGTTTCACCAGAGTGGTTTGGCAGAGCCTCCATGTCTTGCTGAAAAAGGAAAGGAGTGGTTTGGAGCCTTCCTGTCTACATATAAAGTGTACGCCATTGCAAGCCAATGATATCAAGAAGGTGACAAATGCATCAAAATCTAAGAGGCACTCACATTTTGGAAGATGTAGGGACGAACTGCAATCCCCAAAACTAAGCCAAGTAGACAAGAGAGTACCAATCCAACAGCCCAAATTGAAATTGCTCCAAGCTCTGAAAGACATGATAGGAGCCATATATTCTTAGGAAAGAGACAAGGGAGAAAATCACATAGAAAGATATGGTTTGAACTAAACATAGACAAGGACTTCTTATTCTCTTCTCATGCATATGCGGGATATATACCACCAAAACTCCAAATTCATGATGTACGTGTAGTGTAGCGGTGAACCCAGAGACTTACTAGATGGGGAACCTTCAAGGCAGTCCTCAGGTTTCAGATTAAGCTGCCGAACCATTTGGTTTCCATGATCTGAGATAAGCAATGCACACCTGCCAGGAAGAAAAACCAGCTCAAAATCATCTGAGAACGATGCATTCTGTGCTGGACCATCCTGACGGCCTGTCTTTTGAGAATATCCTCCAGCAATAGTCGTCACACCTAAATCAATTTTGTCATAAAAAACCAACACTTAATCAGTTAAAGTTCCCAGACTAGACTTTACCTCTCTCAACTGTAGTGTTTGTAAAATAGACCCAGCTGGAAGTCTTGAACAACAGCCATCCCAGCATTTCTATCATAAAGCTAACATGACAGAAGGAAGCATAGAATTCAAAATTTTATCAAAGCCCTACTCTATGACATGCATGTAATCTTCTGGATTGAAGAAAAATAGAACTGCAGTTGTCACTTTTGTATAAGAAGATCAACTTTGCTTCAAGTTTTGATTTCACTGGCAGCACATGAGACAAACTGGGGGATGCCTATTTATAAATCCTCCTAATATATAAATAATGCAATCAACATATTCTAAGAGCTTTGAAACTGAATCGTAAGACATTAGATGATTTTGGTAAGAAAAAATTCAAACCATAAAACACAAAAGGAACAGAACAAAATTACTGAAACAGAAAGCACTGATTCCATAATCTATTTAAGTAATTTAAGACCTGAATTTGAAATTTTTCGAATAACATGATTCAGCCTATCTGCAACATAAACATTCCCCTTGAGATCAACCGCAAAGCTCTGTGGCTTATTGAACCGAGCAGAATTGGAATCACCATCTGAATAACCCACACCACCATCTCCTACTCCAGCCACCTTCTTCACCACAATCTCTATGCAGCATTCACATATCAAAGTTAAAGACCATAGATAAAGAAAAGGGGAAAGAAATCATACACACTAGTAAATGCATCTTTTTCATTTGTGAGTGGGTCCAGAAAAATTATCAAAAATTTCCTATCCAGGGGCTAGAAAAAGGACTTCCATGTGTATTATTCTAGCATTAACTAGCTGTTTTTTTCAAAAATTATATTCCTCAATCATAAATTAAGAGACATTATTATTATCAATTCAATGCCAAGTATATATGGATTTTGTTAACAAGTAACCATGTAAAAATTAATTATTCAGTAAATCAAGGGCTCATGCAATGTAGATTTCAATTACAACTTACAAAGTTTAGAGAAAGGTACACAGAAAAATTTCTTTTTTCACCTGTCATCAATAACTCCATTAAAAGCTGCATCTTTTCCTATTAAGTACATTCTTATAGCCCTATGCCATGAACACTAGTCCGGACAGACCATGTTCCATTCCGCTTTCCAACAGTTGTATTATATTTAATAATTGGTTAAAAAAAAGGGACAAAAAAAGAGCCAAGGGCAATTGTTCTTAAATAAATCTGGGCAAACCCAACCTAGATAGCCATAAAAATAATATGAGTAATTGTTTAATGTGTTTGTATAAATGCACCGGACCCAGTGTTCACTATAAAAGACAGGATGTAGTCAGTCGGGGGGTCGGGTTGAACCTTCAGTATGAGAAGTGGGGAAGGATAGGGTGTAGAAGACACTAGCTGATGAGTCAAGTATGATCAAATCGGACGACCCAAATACGGGCAGCACGGAGTGCGGGTTGATGTTCAATTTGTGGCCATCCATCGCTGTGGTAACCGTGTATCCATCTTCTGGTAACACGTTTTTGGCTGTTCCTGCATTAAAATTGAAGAACAAAAATTAGCATAAATAAACTACAGTGGTGTTCAGAGAGAATATGGGTTTGAAAGATTACCATGAGTTGAGTACATGTGCAGCAAGAGGAGGAAAAAGGGAGATAACAGGGATCTTGAAGAAACCATTTTGATGGGCAAATTTTGTGGTGATGAATGATGATGATCACTACACTCTACACTACACTACGCTTACCAGTAAAGGGTTTGTGGGTGTTTTTTTTTTTCCCTTCCTTGCTATGGTTCCTTACTTCTTGTCATGCGTACTCTGCCTTTTGTCGTTGAAAATGGCTAGGATAGCTTAACTTGCGATGGAAGGTTTTGTGGATGATAATATATAATTAAAACTAATTAAAAGTTACACAAAACAGAACCTCCAATTATAGAGATCCTCTAACTTCAATTTGTGGTAAAAGCTCCATGACACAAAATGGAAATGGATAGAAAAAATTGCTATTCCTAAAAAATAGAATAGCTAAGTAGAAACTATTGTTTTATGCGATAAATGTTAAAAGTAATGTTAGGAATATACTACAAATATATTTAAAAATAACAATCTCCATTTTAGATTTATCAATTCATGGATTGTTTGTTGCTAGGAGTGAGTGGTTAATCTTATTGTATAGGTATCCATCCATATCATATTTGATCGAATAGATTTAGTATAGTTATTAAAGATCGCATACTAAATTTTAGATAGTAATCTTTTAAAACTTATTAATCTTAGTTTACTCACATTTTACCATCATAAGAAACAGATGTGTTTACTAACTTCAACTTTATTTTCTATTTACCTATTTTTATATACTTCCCTTGATAATTGGCAACCTAAAAAAATAGCAAATTTGAGTTTGAAGAGGTAAAAGAACTTGTTTGTTATTTCTTTGCCAAAAAAACTTATTTTCTATTTGGGTTTTGGCCTTCTATAATCTATTCTTTATATACATACTTTTATTTTTACAGTTCTAAAGAAACTTATCTTCTATCTGTATTTTACTCTTTCACTAATGATTTGGTTTTGGATGGTGCCAATAACTTGTAAGAGCTTTTTCTTTTTCTTTGTTTTTTTTTTTTTACCACGACATTTCTTTATTCAGTGTCAAGAAGGAAGACAACAAGCATATATGATGACTATTGTGATCTTATTATAATAGACATCATACTCGATTACTAAGGATGGCAAATATATTAGAAAATCATATAAGGCTATTATACAAATAAGTCATATTAATGTTAATTATCCATGTACAAAGTTTTAAACAAATGTCTCTACCATCGTTGTAAATAGCAAATTTCTTAATAACGTTTGCCCATTGGTAGTTGCAATAGAATTATAGTACTTCAAATTAGACTTGTTGAGCCTGAATTTTTTGTTATCTATTTTAATTTGATTTGATTTTCCATTTTCCGATTAATACTAAACTTTAACCGATTTAATATTAATCATTGACTAGAGAAATTAAAAAATTATTATTTTTTTATTAAAAAAACTTTTTGAAGTCACCACTAAACCGAAGTTGGAAAAAAAAATCATAATCAATTAGCTGGATTAACTACGATTTAGCTATTAGTCTTTAATTTCGATTTTATAAAAACTAGAGGATTTCAAATTTGGAGACTAACATATTAAATCATAATGGGTACCACTATCACTTTTCCGAAATTAGGTTTATTGATCAAAATTGTCTTTTTTTGATATTTTTTAAGAAAAATGAAGACCAAAATAAAATTAAAAAAAAACCCTAAATTTCTATAAGTTTTAACGTCACCCTAAAAGTAGCTATATATTCACTAGTTGGGATCGTACAATCATAGTTCTTTCAAAAAAATTTAGTGTATTAGTAGATTTTAATTTTAAAAACCGATCGAATTTATGTTTAATCGATTCAGTTTATTCAAAAAAATCTAAAGAGGTCTTAATCTTTGAGTGTTTTTGTTTTATAAAGAAATCCTCCAAAATCCTTTTTTTTTTTTAAAGGGGTCTTCTATTAATTTTTATTTTATTTTTTTTAAAAAAAACAATTTTATATATGATGAATCCTTAAAGAAAAAACCTAATCCTTAAAAAAAAAACAATCCTTACAATCTTCAACTAATACATATATATATTTATATCTATAATACTCTTATAAAAAACTATTTACTTAAATCAATATAATATATTTAATTTATATAATAAAGAAAACCAATGCTAAAAAAATACGCTAAACTAATATATACATACATATATATGTATATATTTATATACCATGTTAAGTCACTAGGATCTAATAAAATAATAATATAATAATAAATAAATAAGTAAATAAAAAATCTAAAGAAACCTGAACTTGTTCAGTGAAGGAGCAGTGAAGCAGTGGACATGTGCGATCAGTGTTAGACTGATAGTGCTGTTGCATAAGGGCCTCTCGCGTGAGGATGGCGATGACGGAGCATGCACGGTTGGTGATGCTGGTCGGAAACAGCACGCTGTTGCTGTTGTGGTGGATGAATTGCAGCGTTGGCGAAGGAGAGGGGATCCCTGCGTTATGGAGTTGGTCGGCGATCGCGATTGACAAAGAAGATATGCGCACTGCATTGGGTCTGAGCAGTAGGCGATGTTGTTTAGCGTTGCTATTGGAGATGGAGGGTGGATCGAGTTGGGTTAGTCTGTTGTTGTGTGGCGTTGAAGGGGATATGGTGCCGCTGTGTGGGTGTTGGTCGGTCTTGAATTGCGCAGATTGTGGCCGTGAAGAGGACAGCGCTGCCCGTGACTAATCGATGGTGTGTACTGATGAAGAGGATAGGCTACTGCAACTATTGCGTGGAGTTGGAGTTATGGACGTGTGGTAGAGTAGTGGATGAAGAAAGTGCAGCAGACTACTATGTGCAAGTGAAATTGATCAGCTGTAGCGTACGTGTGTGAGGACAAGCCGTCGGTTGCTGCTGTTGTGCAGTGGTCAGGGGGCAATTTGTGCGACGACGTGCGGGCTGTTTCTTTCATGTGTGTCTCGCCGTGTAGTGGAATGTTCACAAGCTATTAGGCGAAAATGGAACTTAGGTCTACTCTTCTCTTCATGAATGGGAGGAGTTGTATATATATATATATATATATATATATATATATATATATATATATATAGAGCTCGAAAACAAATCAATCTTATATCATATAAAATCCTAATTTAATAAAGATTTAAAATTGATTCATTTCTAATTTAATGAAAATTAACTGAGATTTAAATCTCTTTTACGGATTCAAATCCAATTTGACAAAAATTAAATTAAATATGAATTTCCTAAATTTTTTTCACATTAGATTCAAAAATTTTGATTAGATTTAAATTATGTACGAATCCAATACTTATACTCAAATATTTATTCGTTAGGCTGTTAACTTGTGTATCAATATTTAGTATAATTAAATTATACTTAAACCATGTGACTCCCTAAAATAATTATTTCAATTGAACTAGAACTAGAACTAAAACTATTGACCCTAAAACATTTTCTAAAAATTTAGAAAAAAATCTTTTATAATTTTTTCCTTATTTATTTTTTTTTTGTATTTTCATTATTTTTCAATTTTTTATTATTTTTATTTTGGAATTAGGAACCTATTAAAAAAACTTAGAATTACGAGGGGCAAAAATTAGATGTCTATAAGACCTACAAAAGAAATTAGTATAAATATGAGCAACCATAACTCAGTAAGTAAGATGAAGATTGAAGCATACATACACTACACAATGAGCAGGGTTGTTAGTTAAGTTATTTAGATGTAATACATGAACAAGTAAATATAATCACATGACGTTGTTCAGTTCATTGCGAGATTAGAAAAATTACACCCGCTCAAATCTAAATCGAGGAGTTTGCTCACTTTGGCTTGACACTAAGAATTAAGCTTAAACGCAAGTTTGTATAATAGAGAACATCATCCTCACATAACTACCATAAAACCATTGTCCTTAATCTTATTGTTATCTCCCCTCCTTTCATTTGGTTCGACTGTGAGTAAGGAAAAGATTACTTTAGCTATCTCTATCAACAATAGCCTAACTCTATCAAAGGTACAGGTATTTGGACTGATAATTCTAACTATCTCTTAATGTGTTATGATGCATTTCGAGTTGAGTAAAGGTTAGTTTGTCTTTGGGGCAACCAACTAATTTTAAACAATTCAAATGAAGCAATATACTCAAAATAAACATAATATGAAGCTTTGCTTACATGACAACAAATCAATATTCAACTATATATACTACACAACACACTCGACTACTTACAATCACAAATAATTACTCACTTAAGCCTCTAAGTACATTAAAACAATGCTCCAAAATGCTATAAGACATTGATCCCGACTTATTAGAAATTCACTTGCTCACTGGTTGTAGTTGTCCAATTAATCATCATCAATTGTCCCTATATAATCAATTGCTACTTTTAGTTTCCATATAAACTATAAATTAACAATAATTTACGTATTTTACGAGACTTAATAGGTTATTTGTACCCAAGTGTTAAAGACTTGGAGCCATTACTTTGATGAGTTTGGCTCATAATACTTTCTAACCTATGTTCTAAGTTAAAGTTATATCCAGAGTTCCTTGATGGGGAATATTCTAAGTTATTTTTAAGCCATGTTAGGGATAAATTTCATAATAGGTGTACCTTCTGAGTCAACTTCTAAGTCTAGTCAATTCCGTACAAGATACTTTCTCGATTATCATCTAAGGGCATAAAAATTCATATTTTCATTCCAAGAAGCTTTTGATCTAACTTCTGAGTGATATTCCAACTCAAAGTTTTGTTTAATTAGAGGTTTTAGCCTATCAAGTAACTACACTTTGGGCTTTATTTCACTATTTCCAAAATAAATCAAAATAGTCCATAATTCCAAGTCTTATTATCTTCACCATTAACTTGCATAAATTAAGATTACTAGCTACTTTATTCATCAATAACTCAAGTTACCCTCTTTTAGTCAGTTAACATAATCATCTGCATTTTTAACTAATAAGATAAGCGACCTATGCCAAGAGACGAATATCTAGCAATCAACCAATATCAAAATACTAGTCCTAAGCATAGTTTTAACCCCAATATTCAGAAAATCATTACTACTTAACTAATTTGGATGTAATATAGTACAGCTAAGTTTTTACTTTTTCACATAACTAAAACATACTACCCCAAATAACTTGGGAAAAAGCTTTTAGAAGTATTTGGATTTTTTTTTTTCATTTTAATACCTAAACTTTAAACTTATTTATTTTGATATTCCAACTCTTTAAATAAGACAAATAAGTATTTATGTTATAACGACCATTATAAAGAATACTTATTTATTTTACCTTAAAAATTTGAAATATCAAAATGAAAGAAAAAATAAAATTCGAGCACTAAAATGGAAATAAAATAAAAGTTAATATACTTATATCGTTATTTTACTATTTTATATTAACAAGCGTTATAATGAAGATACAAATTTATCTCATTTAAAAGGTTAGGGTACTAAAATGAAAAAATTTACAATTTAGACATTAAAATGAAAAAAAAAAAGTAAGAAAGTTCAGGTACTCGTGTTGGTTTTATCTCCAAATAACTCCATTGAAAATTCTATAAACTTGTAAAAACATATAGTTCTAATGCTACCCCATTTAAAACTTTGAACTGGCACAATACTTAAACATTCTAAAATCACTACTTTAGTCTCAAAATCACTAAAATCCACCTTAAACTCCTTAAATGATCAAATTTTAGCATCCAGAGTTAGATACTTTTAATATTATAATCAAAGCCCAAGAATAATTTAATATCACATTAATATGAGAATCTTATGAAAAAAGCCTTTAAATATATATTTTATAAAACAAGGTAGAAGCGAAGAAATAATTTCAAAAAATTTAAAATGAATCAATAATTAAAAGTTCTTATCATAACAATTTAGTATAACACATTAAGAGTTATTAAACCACCAAGTTAAAACAACGTAGCAAGGGCTTTGAAAACAAAAACAAATTTAATTTTGAGTAGAGCACTTTCATAAGCATCATTAATCTATGTCCATAAATTCAATAAAATAAAATTATTACCTTAAACTATGCATCAAAATAAGTTAGAATAAATTTTTCTAGAATTTTAGTATAAGATTTGCTACTTTTAATTTAATTTCCAAAATTGGTCCAAAAATTTACCTTATCAATGCCCATCCTTCCGACCTCTACCTATAGCCACCAACTATACTAAGATAATTCTTTACCCCATCTCCCTTTGACTACCACAATGATTCAAAGTAGAAACTTCCTAACCCTATGTACCATGCAAATCGAAAAGTTCCCTTTGATTCCTTAATTTTCTTTAATAATTTTATTGAAATAACACCTACTTACCTCTTGAATCTTGTAAGTCTTGTAATTAGATGTTTAAGGTTTGGTTCATTTCTTAAAATTTAGAATGATTAGGTAAGTTGTTTGAATAAGCCCAAATTTTACAATAAAGTTAGAAATATTAGTAAAAGTAAGTCCATGAGTTTAGATTTAAGAAAATAAATAATAAAAAATTAATTATTGTAATATTGAATTATATGTATATTACTTGTTATTTATTAGAAATGCGTAAAACGAGTTCCAATAATTAACAAATTGATAAAGATAAATTATATATAAACTTAAAATCATAAAATAACATAAATAATATTTAGGAGTATTTATTTATACCATATATGTATTTACATGTAGGTGAAAATGCACGAAATTACTTAAAATACCTGAAATATATTAAAATAATATTAAATAATTAAAAAAAAGGGACACTTGTCCCTCTAAAAATCAAAAGAAATCCTAAACCTCTTCTATAAATACCTAAACCTTTTCTAAAATTCAATTTAGCCCCTTAATGAATTAGAAAAAATTAAAACAGACTAGAAAGAGAAGAGAGTATTAATTAAAAAAATAGGAAAAATCGTATGCAATTAGGGTATATAAGGAGAACCCATACCTGCCGCCCACCTAGAAATGGACAGCCACCATCACCTAACAGCAAATCCATTACTTGGTGGTGTTGAAAATGGTGGAGCCACTACTGGTGGCTAAAAGCCTTTCAATAAGTAAGTTCTGATTTCTATTCCGAATTTGTTTAATTTACTAAAAATATTAAATATACATAGAAAATTATGAAATTTGGCATTCTAGAATGTTTTAGCATATAGATTTAGGAAAAAAATATCAATTTGATAAAATTAGGTGTTAGAATATACTACTTTAGAGAAATGATTAAACTTGAGCTAGTTTTCAATATTGAAATAAATGATCTTATTAGTATAGTTTTGAGTTCAAAATTTTTATGTAAGCTATTTAAAGTATTTAAAACATTATTCTGAAGAGATTTTTCAAAATTTTTAAATAATTTTTAGGCCCTAAAATGATGTATAAAATGGGTGATTTTGAGTTAATTTAGTTATTAAATAGATAATTATTGATTTAGTATATAATTAGGTATTTTAAGATGTTAATATTTGATGAAGTATGATGTTTGTAGCATTTGAAGTGTTAAATATAATTATTAGGTGTATTATGTACTATATGTGTAATAGGTAAAATGATATATTTTAAGTTAATTTTGTAATTTAGGGTTAATTAGGTATAAATTCCGATTTAGAATATAATTAAATATTTGATATATTATTGGATGATAAAAGATGGTATATATAGTATTAGAAGTGTTAGATAGGTGATATAAGCGTATAATATGTAATAATACATAATATGTGTATATAGGAATTAAATGGGTAGAAAAAATTAGGTAAAAATTAATGGTATTATAATATTAGGAAAATAATATAAAATTGATTTGAAAGGTGAATTTACAAAATTATATGAAAAATATAGGTTATTCTAATGTCAAAAACTACTTCAATAGTTAAATTAAGAATATAGTATACCATATCGACTAAAATATTGGTTAGGAGCTAAAATGGAGATTTAAGATATTTAAGTGAAATGTGATTAACTTCACGTAATGATTCGAAACCAGTTCCTAGAGTTTACATATAAAACCTGTAATCAGAAACTGAATTAGAACCTAATTTAGAAACAGATTCTAAAATTGAACCTAAACTTAGCTAAAATTAAAAATAATTATAAAAGACTTAAAAACCTGAATAATTAGGTATAATAAAACCCTAAACTAAACTTTCTTCCCAATTATTAGAATAATAATTATTCTAGGGAAAATACCAATTCAAATTGAATGAATTTAAAAAGATGTTACTGCCTGGATCGGGATTATAAATCCCCCCCATTTTCATCCATTAAATAATATTTAATTATTTGAAAAGTCCATTTTAAATTTTCAAGTTGCAAATATTTAGTTATCAAGATCGAATTAAGATAACGATAAGAATTTCATAACAAAACCTAGTTATAGTAGTTATGTGGAAACTAAAATAACATTTGTATTATAGGGATTATCGATGATGGTCTTTGCAAGTTGTACCTTAAGTGAGTAAGTGAGGAGTCTAGGTAAGTTAGGATCATTACGTTACTGTATTTCATAATACTATTTTATAGTATTCGGATGCTTGAGGTTATGTTTGGTTATATTTGTTAGATAGTTAACTATACGCATATCTGTGTGTACGTGTTTATGAATTTGATTGTATGATTCTTGTTTACTGTTTTAGCTTGTATTTGTGTGATTTGTTTGAATTAATTGAACACCTTAAATTAGACTTAACTAAATATATGACTTGTAAGTCTAAAATCGACCTACATAGCAGCCCAATAGGAGAGATCTTTGGGGTTCTCTAGCCAAATACCAACTCTTTTAAAAGGAATAGTACTGGATAGCATAATGGGTCCCTTTTTCATTCTTAATCAAAGCGAGTGATAAGAGAGGAGGTCGTTGTTAAAGTGAAGTCAATGGTTCGAAGATAGTCGCAGAAGAAGCGGTGTCTCCATTGCACAAACCTGAGTAGATTATGATTAGACTTGTAAACCTTGTAAACATGTTTAGATTATTTTAATGTAAATATGTTTAGCAATTGTAAAATTAGTTTCTACCTTATAATGCTTTGCACATTGTGACTGTTATAATTTTACTGCTTTGGGACAAGACAAATCTTACCATGATTAATTACGTCGTGTTTACATGCACCTACTTCTAGGAAATTCCAAAGGGTTTACAATCGATGAACTTGAAAGTTTGAGAGAAAAATTGAGGATTTGTTGTGATGTACTCTAGATAGGTTTTGCTTTACTTTTTTTATTCCTTGAAACTTCTACGATTCCCTAATATTCCATTATGGATCAAAGCCTAAAATGAAGATGGAGAGGGCTTTTCATATCTATTAAGAATGATAGAAACATTATATAGTAGATTACTTGTGTCTATCACACACATTTTCTTGTTTTTCTAATATTAATATGTGTCCATGAGCTAATCTAGTAATTTCATTTATCATTCCAACTGCTTGCTACGTCCTAAATGCGCTATACTTAACCTCAATTTGTTATTTACTTACTAGTTATTTAACTAATTTGATATCCTTTATATGTACTTAGGATATTTTTTTTAATTAACTACTCACATACAAAATATATGTATGTTATATATTCTTTTTCACTAGTAATTGTACATACATATTCTCAAAATATTATTTTGTATCACTTATTGAATTATATTATCTAAATAATGTTATCTATAAAAAAAATTGCTAATTATTGGTATTTAACTCGCACATCACTAACAAATAATTATTAATATTACTATGGCAACTTTTTAGTTATATTATTATTCCATATTTTGAATCTACCCTCATGGGGTCAATTTGTCTAATTTGTATAGCCTCGTTGCAAACTCCTCAATTAATTGAACTACCTCTACGATTGTTTAATATTAGGTGCTTAGATCTTAGTTATTAAAAATGCAAAGTCTTACGTAAGAGTTGTGCCTTTAAATAGCTATTATCAAAAGTAGTTTAGAATTATAAGTTTCAATATATATTTTGTGTAATTTTTTATTGTAGGAAATAATTATTGAAGTATTTATTTTATTTCATTAATTATGGTATTAAATTAAGAATATAGCCAAAAGTAACAATATGCCATTATTTGGTCTTTTTGAAAAATAATTGAAAGTTAATTAACTTTTCTTATTGATTAAGAATATAATTGTCCATTACTTAAACTTTTTATTTCTTGTGAACTAGCCATTAAAATTTCATCTTCAATCAGAATACAACTATTTTTTGTAGAGAAGAAATACAATAGTTAAGAAAATCAAATTTTAAGTAAATAAGGTAATAAAAGGTATTTCAAGAATATTTATTCTATTTCTTCTTCATTACCTATAATTAAATGGATTGTAAGGAATATTTGTGAGACCCTACCCAAATTAACCCGTCTACTCACAATCGAATGATTCGGAATTGATAGGTAAAATTTAGGGTAATAGTGGAAGTTATCCAATCGAGCTTAATTTTATGACGAAACTAGAAATGTTAGTAAAATTAGCCTCGCAGGTTTGGAGTAAAGAAAATAAAATAATTAAATGTAACATTTATAGAATATATATTATGTACATACTAAAAATTATAAAATAGTATAAATAATATTTAGGAGTATTTATTGTATTAAATATGGTTTTACATATAGGAAAATATACTCAAAATTGCCTAAAATACCTAATATATACCAAAATATACTAAATTAATTCAATAAAATTGATTGAAAAATGGAAAAAAATTATATGGCAACCTATAATGTTGTACTTTACATTTAAAATGAAGATTGGAGAGGTTCTACATAATATAAGGACACTTAGGACACAAAGTTAAAAAGGAAGTATGACATTTGGCTAATAGAAAATCTCTAACTGACAACCTCTTCCCTTATAAATTTAGAGCAGCTCTTTTAGAGTTGCTTTAGTCATTTTAGAGTGTAAAAATTGAGAGAGCTAAAGGAGAGCTAAGAGGAATTTTCAAAAAAAAAAATATATATATATATATATACAAAATTATGATATTTTAAGGTTAAATTTAAGTACTCTTACTAAAAGAAGACTTTGGAAGGAGCAACTGCCACCACCACTACTAGGGTGGGGAAGGAATGCCCAAGAGGCCTGACATACTTCCTTATACTGCCAATGGTTCAATTTTGATTTATTGGTAATTATTGGTAAGTGCAAAATTTACCTTGATTTTGCGAAAATTAGTAAAAATAACAAATTATTCTAGAAAATTATGAAAAAATGTTTTTTGAAGTATTTTTACATGTAGATTCTAGGAAAAATGTCATATTGTTGAAATTAAATGTCGAAATACATCACCCTTAAGAAATCACTAAACCCTATCAATGTTGTTTCAACCTAAAATTTTTTATGCAAAATACCTATAATATGTTTAAATTACTATAAAGAGGTTTTTGAGAAAATTATTTTATAAATTTTTGTCTAATTTTTATGCCTGAAAATCCTATTAAATAGCTATTTAACAAAATCTATTTCATGATTTTTTCAAGGAATTGATTTAGGTTCAAACTTGAGTGATATTAGGGCATATTGTAATATTAAATTATGTCGAGGGATTAAATTTGTAGGGTTAGAAGTATTGGATTTGAATATTGCAAGCTTGGTGATAATATATGTGTAGTATGTAAAGTGTTCAAATAATGAAGTTAAGTATAGTTGATTCAACCTGAAGTAGTAATGAGTTATGTGGTGTATTTTGAAATTGGTTAGAAATCGTAAGAATTCATGCTTAGATGTAGTGTAAGTTAAGATCAAAGGTTGATTTAGAAACTAAGTGAAAGTAGCAAACTAAGAAATTGATCATGAACTAAAACATAGATTACATACACCTGAATAGTAGCTAGTAAGACTTCAAAGAATAAGTTGAAAGGTATTTTTGAGACTCATGTGTTAAATTGAAATTAGGGGCTAAATTAGAAACCGAATCAGAGACTGAATAAAAAACTAGTTAAATATGAGATTAATCACAAGAGACTTAAAACTTGAATAATTAAATATAATAAAACCCTAAACTAAGCATAACAATCCGAGTTATAAGATGAAGCTTATATATATAGTAACTGTATGAATACTAAAATGATGTATGTATTATAGAGACTAATGGCAACACTACAATATAAATTGCACCTTAGTGAGCAAGTGGGGAGTCTAGATAATTTTGGGATTAATACGTAATTGTATTTTCGAGTATTGTTTTATAGTATTCAATGACTTAAGATTATAATTGGTTGTGCTTATAGGTTGTGTGTGAGTGTTTCTAAGCTTGATAGTATACCATGGCTTGCTAGTTTGGATTGCAATTATTTGTATTACATGATTTGATTAACCACCTTAAACTGGACTTAACGATATACGACTTGAAATCTTAACTAGACATGCATTATAACCCATTAGGGATGCTTAGGATTTTTTGGCAAATATCGACACCTTTGAAAGGGATAACGCTTTAGTATAATGCTTCCTTATTCATGCTTAGTCGAACTAAGTGATAGGAGAGAAGGTTATGGAAAGGATGAAGGTGGTGGTTTGAAGGATAGTCACGAAAGGAAGGATGTCTCCATTACACAAACTTGGGTTTGGCCATGAGCTGTTACATACATGCTGAAACTCTTCAAACCTAGATTAGAGTGAGTAAGATTTCTCTAATCTCACAACAGATTAGATAGTATTGTGCGATGACATTTGTTTATTGTATTGCATTTAACTAACTATTTGATAGCCCTACTTATGCTTGTCATATAGTCTTATATCTCCATTTCAACTAACTTAACAGTTGGTTGCTCTTATAGATTTCCTTGCAAGTGCTAAATAGAATGTTGTATCATAACTAACCCGAGACTACTGATAAAAGGATCCTGAGGAGTAAGGATATAAACTGAAGAACAGTTAAACTTTCAAAGCTTTTGTTCTTATTTACCAATCTTGTGGTATTGACCTATATCCATATAAACAAACTAAGTTACTGAGTCTTGTAAATAATACTTGAATTATTTGAATTTTAATGTATGTTTTAAGACTTCCGCAAGCAAAATCATATTTTTTTCATATGAACTATCTACTTCAAAGCCAGTTAATTGTAGATAACTTGTGTAAATCAGGTTTATGATTGCAGCTTAGAAGCCAACTTTTATCTTATGATGATTTATATGACGGGACTGTTACGGCTCTACCACTTCGGGGTGTGAAAATAATTATTCTATTTTATCATATATAAAGTTAATGTAATATGTTGTCAATAATAGAGACATATCACTTAAGGAAAGTTGTGATCATATTAAATGAGAAGAACCCTTCACCTCCATCTTTATCTACGTCATCAATTTTTCTTTATTGTTTACTTACTAAAATTGAATCAAATTAATATTAGCTCTACTAGTCTCTCATCATATTTTGAGGTTTTATGGCGACATCTTTATTTATTTCAAAATGAAGTACATAAGGAGAAGAGCCTTAAACGAAGTTCTTCTTTGCACTTAAGAATCATAAGTCAACAAAAGAAGGTCCAAGAGATTTTTCTATTAGAGGTGTGCAAACGGGTTAAACGGGCCAACCCGACCTCGCCCACTTTGGCCCGCGGGTTAAATGGGTAGGCTCATTTGGCCCGCTTTTAAACAGGCTAAAAATATTGGCCCTAACCCACTTAAAAAGTGGGTTGAACGGGTCGGCCCACGGGCTAAAAGCATAAATTTATTAAATGGGCCGACCCAAACCAGCCCACTTTGACCAATGGGTTAAACGGGTTAGACTAACTTGGCCCACTTTTAAACGGGGAAAAAAATCTTGACCCTAACCCGTTTTGAAAATGGGTTAAACGGCCGTGGGCCAAAACCCATTTGCATACCTCTATTTTCTATTAGCATTTCTATTTATATTTTGTAGCTTTTAAATATCTTTTATTATATTAAAATTTTTTAAATATTTTTATTTTATTTAATTAATTATGGAAGTTTAATGGAAATCGACACTTGTCTTCTTATCAATATTAATAAATAATGATAAAATATAGATCACTTTTTTTTTGTCTAAATATAAAACACTGGCTGTATTTTTTGAGTTTTTTTTTTATCTTAATAAGAGGTTTTACTCATTAAAAACCTCTGAAAGTTTTCCTATCACTTCTCTCATTATTTTAATTATTTGTTTCGAAACTGAACTCAAGCATCTTTATAAATTTGAATTCTAAAAATTGGATAATAGCTATGGTCGCAATTTATATATGAGAGTAAATAAAATACCACAAAAATAAAACGGAAGAGGAGGTAAAAGGGCCATTTATTTCTTTATTTATAGACATTAACTATTATGGTATATATATTACATGGAAGCTTCAAAGTCATATATTTATATCTCTCTCCATCATATTCATAGTAAGGAAAAGCAAGGCCCATAAAACCTAGAAAAACAATTAGTAAATCTATAATATTGTCCTCAATCCTCATAATTTATTCTTCCATATTCTCAATATCAAATCTCATCCCTAGATTTTTATCATGCACAATGATAAGACAAAGGATTATCCTACTTATATTATGGTCTTAGATTTATTACTAGAAAACTAATAAATCTTTCCTCTTAAACAATCTTGACTATCCTTCCTAGTCATCATAGGCACTACCACAATCTCACCCCCTTACAATAGATCATAGTCAAGATAGCCATAAGAATTAAAATCCTATATGTAGTCATCTCCTATAAACAAATGTCACATATGAGTGATCAATAAAACAAAGTATAGAAGTTCTTGCATATAAACACATAAACATGTCACACTATATATATGCTTAATATAAAATATGCAACAATATAACACTAATGAAATTATAATTTTAAGCTTAAACAAATAGTATAACTTGAGTCTTGAGATTTAGAAAAATTCAAATTCCACCAAAAAACATATATTCAAATTGCTACATAAATATATGTAGGCATATACAATTATACACATACATACATGCATACATCTATATAAAAATATATGTATACATATACATAAATATATATGTGTGTATGTGTGTAGTGAGGGTCATCTAATCCTATTATTGTTACCATAAGTAGTCTTAAACTCGTTTTGTTACTAGTATTAATTATCAAGCCACTAGTCTGCTATAATCAACCACAACAATATCATATCATATTAATAATACATGATACATTAACCAATACCTTATAAAATTTCAGATTCTTATGTCTAAAGTCTTAATTGGACTCAGCCTAGTAGAACAAAGTTGAAAGTAAGTCGACATAATCAGTATTAAGAAAATTTAGTTAGCCTAATGTATAAGTCTATTGATTAGGGTTTCCTTTTACTGTAACTTAGTCAATTTAATTTCTAATTCGGGATCAAGTCTCTATTTCTCCCTATTCCAATTGACTTAAAACCTTCTCTAGTTAATTGGATTTTACACTTGGTTATATTAATCTACTCTTATCAATTGATTTCACTTATTTTCCAACTTTTTAATCCTTTTCACTTTTGAATTTGTGATGGTTTATCCGGGTGATATAACCCTAAAGTTCTTTTTAATTTGCTATTTACTCTAAATAATCAATTAGTCATACTTACATAATTTTCACTCTATATTCTTTCATGTTAAAATTATAAACCTCTTTATATTTAGTTGTCAACGCGTGTTTCTTTCAATATTCTCAATCAAAATCCTTGTTTACAGATCTATTCTTTTCCCATTATATGATTATATATCTAAAGGGTTGTTTTATGTTGTTTCTCTTAAAATAGCTATGATATAATCAAAAGTTTGGAGCTATTAATCTTATGATGAGCAAAACTTTGTCATTTGTAAAGGGTTATTTCGATAATTAGCTTTTTAGCTCAATTTAATACCATTGACCAATATCTTAAGCTAGTAACAAGTCTAGGAAATCAACCCGATTAGGGATGTCTTAGGGAAATTTAGCTTGATTAGCTCTAAATGGGGATAACCAGACTTGATTTTTTGCTCTTGATCTTGTTCAGTTATTTTGCACACAAAAAGTAGACTCAGAAACGGCCTTTCTAAGCTCATTTAGGGTTCATTTGGCTTTATTCGGCCCTAGGCATAAGGATGCTTTATACTTATTTAAAGAGAAAATTGGCTTCTTTTAATTATAATAAGCCCCAAGCCCATATCTAAGCCCGTGAAGGCTAAGGGAAGGGAAAAGCTTCAATTCTAAGGCTCAATCTATGCATTCCTCTTGAAGCCATCTGACGGATTAGATTGACCTCTAGACTCTATAAATAAGAGGCTTGTTTTCTCATTTGATTCATTGAGAACATTAGCAAAGTTAAAACAAAAGCTAGAGTTTTCGTTGAAATCACTCTAGAGAGGATCAAATAAGCAATTTTATCAAGAACGATCAAGAATATTGAATTTGATCAACTATCACACACGCACATTCAAGATATCGAGTTTGCCCATTCTTTTACCTTACACCTCTTCTTAACGACATCCTTTTACATATCATCAGCTTAAGACGCCTCTTAGGTTGACCGGAACACCTGTTGTAGGTGATCAACCAACTATAGTAACCCCACCATACATTATTTGGCAACTTTACTAGGGAAGGAGAGACTTGACGAAATGACACTTGGATGCAAGAAGACTGGAAATGACCAGCACGTCTAGGAACACGAGAACTAACATGAGAAGTTTAACCAAACCTAAGTAACGCAAGATACTAATGCACTAACTACTATGCAAACATCTAGAACCATGTAAGTAGTTAGCATGGTGCAAGCCCATGAGGTAGTGTAAGTGCTTAAGACTTTTCAATTGCTCGCTATTGATGATTCACCTATACTGCTACCATATAGGAAAACACCCATATAATGAACCAGCTCTTTACCACCTTTATGCAATTCCTGTTAAGCATAGCACTGTAGCTACTACGAACATCGATATATTACCTGGTATGACCCTACCAATACCGGCTATGGCAATTATCACTCCAACAAACACTGTTACATTGACTAAAGCAAACCTACAAGTACCTACTGCTACCATCGTACCTACTGATGTGTCGTTTGAGATGGCTATACCTACGTGAAGCATGCGAGTATTAGGATCTATGCCTCCTGTTATCACCTCGAAAGATGCTTGATATCATGAACAAGCTAACTTAACCCCTATGGAAGACGAAGGAGGGAAATAAGAAGACCTTGCACAATCATTGCAACACTTGATTCCAGCTTACTAAACACTTGCGGTTGATGAAATAAGGGCTTACCTTAGAGGGTCCTCCTCTTCAAGGTGTAACTTACAGCCGTCAATGACTAACATGATTAAACCTTACAACCTCATATCAATAGTCTAAGCGGTGGACAATCCTACACCTACTACTTCATCTTATGTAACAAAGGAAGACTTCGGGTAATACTTCTCTAATGTCAATTGATTATAGTCTAAGATCTAATGTTGAGCATAGTTCAATGTTTATTGATAGGGGATACCACCCTTGATGGATATAACATACCATGTCTCCAATATCATGGAGCAGGGGTGGTTCCCATATATGAACATGAATGATAGAATTATGACATTTGCTACGTGGCTACAGAATAATAATAACGTAAATCCTACTTTCTATCACTTTATTTATAGCGATTCAAAGTAACCTACTATATTTGATTTGTTTAGTTGCTTTAACTTTCCCTAATCTTTGACTTAAAAAAAAAGATTAATTCAACCCCTAAAACTGTAGTTAGATTCCTTCTAATCTTAAAACCAAACTATTTGCTACTTCGTACTATGTGGTAAAGGAAGATATGGAGAGGTTCATAAGACAAATCCAAGTAGCACATTCTACCAACTTTCTCAATTTGAAATTTCCGTACCCTCAGAGGGTTATAGATAAGTCTTATCCAAAAGACTATACTAGTCCTAAGTTTATGAAGTTCAACGACAAATAGGGGAATACTATGGAGCACCTTCTTAAATTCATTGAGACAATTGAAGTCTATTGACTTGATGATGATCTCAGATTGAAGGAATTCTACAAATCTCTTATAGAGAAAGTGTATACTTGGTACATTAACCTTCCCTGAGGTTTTGTAAATCCATTGGGGGAGGGGGGGGGGGGGAGGAGGGGGGGCTATGTGCAAACTATTCTCAGAGAAGTTCTTTAAGACATAGAACGTGTTACTATCACAAACATGGGTCATATCAGATAGCGTCCCAAGGAGGACCTTATAGATTTTATTAAGCGTTTTAAAGAGCAATCATTAGACATTCAAGACATCTGTAATGAGAAAGAACTTACTAAGATTTACATTTAAGATATGTCTATGGAATATGCCATACATCTTGAAAACTTATCACTCGGAGGACTAACAACTCAATCTCTAAACAACAAGATGAGCTTAGAAGGAAGAGAGGGCCTTTTATGAACTTTAAACATACAGGAATACATAGTAACAATAAAAGGATAAGGAATGAGGTCTCCAAGAATGCTCCGCCATTCCAATATTCAATGGACAAAGTTCATGCAACTATTGACAAATGGGTCAAGGATGAGAATATCAAATTACTAAGAGTTAATAAAGAGCCCATTGCACAAGAGAAGAATAATCCTGAATATTACCAATATCATAGAGCTGTAAATCTTGCCACCAAGGACTGCAAGAACCTAAGATGGACATTCCAAAAGAGAATACAAAGTAGTAAATTGTTGTTGAAGATAACAACACTCATATGATGGAGATTGAGGATAGTGATAGAGAACAAAGTTTTGTAAAAGTATTTGATCGTATATTAAAAAAGAATCTGCTTGTCATTTGTATTCATCCTCTAAAAGGAAGAAATAAATTCAACTTTATTGATGAAGTGATATCTTTTTGCTTAGTTTTTATGACTATTTGCACTTATCTTTTGACAATTGGCTTCATCATATCAAAGGAAAAATCTATAAGCATCACCTTAACATTCAAGGCTGGGATAATCCCTTTTACACTATGTATGGCCAACATTGTTTCCATAAGCCTACGATGTTTAGGCATCGCTAACATTGTTGCTTGGCAACCTTTTGTTATCAAAAGATTGAAGCATCCTCTTGACAAGCACCTTTTAACCACCATGGTACAGTAATTATTACTACGATGGTGCTCTATTCATAAATAAGATTAGGTGAAGCTAACATTGCCACTTATTATCCCTTACTAATAATCTCTATGAAACAAAATTGGCGTAGCTAATGTTGCCGCCTGACCTAGTATAGCTAACATTACCACCACAATCCTTAGATATACTAACTTATCCAGGATTACTATCTCGCATTCCTTAATCAAGATCGATGCGATCTCGGTTGTGATGGGTTGAAGTGATCCTACATAGGCTTAGTGGCTGTAATGTCTTTCTACAAAGTCGAGGTTAGAACGATCTCATTCATAAATGATTGAAGCAATCATATCATGGCAACTATCGTTGCTTAGTAGAAGCATATGCTCTTAAGCACATAGCAAGCACAATGCTTGCTCTGCAACACCACTCACGAGATTGAAACCATCTCTACTATAAGGGTTGAAGCAATCCCATAGCAGGCTTAACAGTCGTAACGCTTTTTCGTAGAGTCGAGGTCGAAGTGACCTCATCCACGAATGATTGAAATAGTCATATCATGATAGCTATAGTTGTTCGATAGAAGCATATGCTCTTAAGCACGCAACGAGCATAATGCTTATTCTGCAACACTCATGAGATTGAAGCAATCTTTAGTATGAGGGGTTGAAGCAATCCCATAGCAAATTTGGCAACTGTAATGCCTTTCTGTAGAATTTAAGGTTAAAATGATCTCAGCCATGAATGGTCAAAGCGATCACTGCACGATAATTGCAATCTCTTGGTAAAAACTTTTACTTTTGAGTACACAACAAGCACAACGGCCACTCTACAACATTATTCATAAGATCTAAGTAATCTCAGCTATGATAGGTCGAAGAGATCTCATAGCAAGCTTAGTAGTCATGATGCCTTTCCATAGAGTCGAGGTTGACTATGAATGATTGAAGTAATCAAATCATGGTAGTCGTAGTTGCTTGATAGAAGCATACACTCCTGAGCACGCAGCGGGCACAACACCCATTTTTACAACTCCATGATATACTATACTTGATAATTCATGAAGTACAAGAGCAAGTGAAAAAGGATCACATTATGGAAAGGATCACATTATGGATGAGATTATATCCTTCAAATCATTAGTTGTTGCCTCATTACGCTACAATGCACCATCAACTGGGGGAGAAGAATGATACTTTAACATGTCATATCCGATTATGAATGATTGACATCTTAGCATGAGGACGATTCACATAGTACTAGAGCTTTTGTATAAAGCACCTAAATATGAAACATGCCTCTGATCATGCTGCATAAAACACAATTGAAAGCTTTCTTGAATGGTACTGGTTCTTCAGCTTCTCTCATTCGATGTCCCCTTAGCACTCTTGAGTTGTAGCTTTATACACTTAATGTGGATGATTGTTTATGAATGCTTAATTTCCTTTGTACTTCTAAATGTTGACCTTGGGCTTATAGGACACTTAAGTAAAGTCGGTTCTCCTTAGGTAATTTACCTGGCTTGTTAATGATCTTATCTAGAAACTCTTGAAATAAACTCTTCGTGTCTTAAATCCTGACACCTAAGGTGAAGCTTGAGCAACAATCCTACACTTGTTATGGATGGACACATTCAAGTGAGGTGCGGTGCTATAAAGTAGGAGCTTAACATTTGGAATGTCTAAACAACCGTCTCTCCTTGGGAATTTTCTCAATCTTATTGGTGATATTCCTTAGAAACTAGTTCTCCTTAGTAATACTTCCTTTGTAGTGCTCAACCATTGTTAAACTCCTACAAATGTCTTCTTGAGCTATTGAATGTCAGCTTGGCATTAAATGTTTGTAATGACACTCGGTTGACTCTCCTTAGTGATGCGACTCCTTATTAATGATGGAGCAATTAAACAAATGCTAAAGCACTGAGCAATGCGATGCGCAACTCATTACTTGGCTCTATGGTTAATGGAACAGGAATTCAAGCTAACACTTAAAGTTAGCTAGAGCCCATTAGAGGTCAGGAATTCGCAGTACCACCTAAGGTTATAAGAAGGCCTATATTGATGATTGTATAGAGGGAATTTAGGTTAATACTTAATGCTAGTCAAGGTCTATTAAATGTTAGGAATCCATGATAACACTTAAGATTAGTCATGAGCCTATATTAACGTCTGGTTATTAAGAATGTAGGGTAACGCCTAAAGTTCTCCTTAGGTCCATTAAAATAATGAAGCTTAATCTTAAAGGGTAGCAGCACTAAAAGTTATCTTGGGAAAAAAAAAAAGAGAAGAAAACGAATAAAAAAAGAGAGAGAGAGAAGCAACGATGAAGCCCTACTTTTTTCTTAGTAGTATATTCCAGCAGATTAAATAGAAATAATTCAACAAGTGCAAGTTTAGATCAAGCCCACGATGGGAGATAAAGTTATATATAGCTTCAATGCCAAGCCTATTGACGTTTCACATTAACCATATACATAGCATAATTGAAGTATTCTTTTCCCATTATGGAGAAGTCAGTGTGATGCATTAATAAAGCCAAGCAAAAATGTAACCAGTTTTAGAAGTTCCTTCAAAATGGCAGCTCTAAGCTGAATGGACACCAGCATGTACGAAATATTTTATTTGATATACATACATATATATATATATACTGTCGAATCAGCTCATAACTATTTCAACTGTTGAAGCTTTAGAAGAGGTATACGGGCTTAGTTAATTAATTTCATTTCGCGAGGCAGCAATTTGTTAAAGAAAGAAAAACTAGTGGCTTGTCACGATTTCAACTTCAATGTCCTAATGTGGTTCAACAGCATTCACGATAGCCAAGTGCAATTTTGTTCAAACAATGTCACAAGTTTCTATAGTATGATCACTTATGATTATCAAGCGCCAAATTTCCATGGCAAGGGAATAGAGGCAAAAGGAAAGTTGTCTATCCAAGTCATGTAAATAAAAAATATGCATAGATATAATCTATGTTTGAAAAAAAAAAAAAAACGAGAAGAAGAGGCAAAGCATGTACTAAAAAAAATTGAACCCATGAATCCAATACAAGAAGGGGAAGGAGGCTTACGACTAGAAATTGGTCGAATGCCGGCTTACGGAGATCGAAACGTAATCCAACTACACATAAAAAATTTCACTACCTACAAACAATGTTATGAGGGAAGATTAAAGCTACTGCTCACCGGAGGATCACAACAATATACATGAAAATATACATATATACCTAAGGAAGGATGTAAGATTCAAGAACCTTATCATGAGTAGCTCCGCATCCCATGGAACTACGGTTGTAACCTTGAACTCTGCTGTGATTTTTTTTTTTCTTATTATTTTCAAAAGAAGAGAGCTCCTATCACATGTGAAATGAGCAATAAAAAAATGAGGAATAAAGCGGAGAATTTTTTTAAGGAAAAAAAATCCAAGCTTGGCGAGTGAACGACGTTGAGTGAAGAGATGATCCCCACTGCCTTTTTTTTTTTTTTTTTTGCCATTGCCAAGTTGTGTTTCTTTGTGAACCTGTCAAAGACAATCGAAAAAAAAAAAAAACTCGATTGAGGTTCCAGTCAAGAGATCGGTAAGAGGCATATTATGGAATTGAACTCTAGTGACGAAAAAATTGCCAGGGCTACCTATGGAATTCGCTACCGACCCTTAGAGAGGCCAACGTCACGCAACCTATCAATTCGCAGACGACGCAACAAGGACTCCACTGCTCGTATCAGAGTTAAGTAATTTACTGTGGTCGCTGAGGACAGCATAGATCCTATCGAGGAATTTGCTTTAATTTACGACTTGCCAAGAAACAATAAGATGCATGAGAATTAAAATGAGCACGAAGTAAACAGAAGAAAAAGAAAAAAAAACTGGCTCTTGTTTGTTGAAGAAGCATCTTTGTTCCTTGTTACAAAGGTAACTGCCAGGATGGATTTAATGAACAATATTTAAAAGTTTTTCTTCCCGATCGGAAGTGATTTGAACTTTCAATGGGAAAAGGATCCGACGAGTTACATTTATATCTATATAACCAATGTGACCAAGATCAAGAAGATAAGTACTAAGGAGTTTGAATTTGATTTAAGATGAATATGAATTATGTTTTGTGGATACGAAGCAGAGCAAATCTATGGAAAATTGATTTGAAAATAAGTTTTGGTTTCATTCTTAGTTATTTAGTTGGTGAAAGAAGCAATTCTCAATTATAACTATGGGTGATGGTTATTGAAGTCTCTTTTAAATTATTTAGTTCCTGTGTGACTTGTCGAAGAAAATTCGGACTGATACGGAAAAGATTTAAAGATTTGTTTGATACTACAGATTATGTTCGCATGGGATAGCTACAGGCATTGCATGGCTTCGATCCACGTTATCTCCTTGTCAGTGGCAAGCTCGAAGTAATTAATGATTGAATGGGCATGATTAATAAGGGTACTATGCCCTTCTAATTCCACCATCTAACTCGTTGACCAAGACCAGTAGAAATTACAAAAGTCCATCAGTCCAAACGCCAGCATAAATAAGGGCAACTGTATATATATGAAAATATGCACCTCTATTGATGGTTAAAAAAAATGATATGTTATGTATGACCTTTCATAGGATATTTACAAGGCTTAAGTGTGTTAATTTTCTGTAGCAAAATGGCTGGCCACTGTACTCCACTTCATAATAGTACTACACCGTTTACTGGTATGATATATGTGTGTATGTACACATATATAACATTGTTGGGTGGAGTCTTATTGAAGCTCCAACTTTCTACAAATGTTTCCGATGGCTTTATTTTTCTATCAATACTTGTAAAATGAAGAAGAAACACTAAGATGAACCAACTATACTAACTCTATACAATAGATGTAAATCAATATCATAGGAATAATAAATCATTACAAAGTGTGATACTCAAGCATATTAAAGCATGCGTTCTATGGCAGTAAAATGAATAGTACCATATCATGCTGAGCTTGTTAGTGATCTGTAAGAAGCATTAATTCCAACAATATCGTAAGTGATTAAGTGCAAAGTCAACATCTAATACATTTATACAACAGTTGAAGAAACAATTTCTAAAAATGCTCAAAACCCTTTTGACTATATTTAAGAGACTTTTGGTCAAAGGACAAAATGTAGAGGATCATTTTGGTAATTGAGCTTTTAATCCAATTTAATGCTATTTTTCGATATTATGAGTTAGTGATAAAGTTTAGGAAATCGTCTTGATTATGGGTGTTTTAAGAAAATTTCGCTTAATAGGTTCGAAATGGGGATTGTTAAATTGGATTTCCACTCTCAACCTTGCTTGATTATCTTACGAGCAAAAAGTAAACTTGGAAACAACCTTTTCGAGCTCATTTGGACTTCATTTGGCTTTATTGGACCATAAAGAGGCTTAAGCATGCTTCAAACTTATTTAAAGAGAAAATGGGTTTCTTTTAATTATAATAAACCCTAAGCTCATATCTAAGCCTGTAAAGGCTAAAGGAAGGAATAAACTTCAATTATAAGGCTCAATCTCATCCATTTATCTTAAAAGCCATCTGATGGATTAAATTGACCTCCAAACTTTTTAAATATGAGACTTTTTTTAAATTTAATTTATTCAGAACATTGGCAAGTTTAAGATAAACAGTAGAGTTATGCCAAAATCACTCCAAAGAGGATCAAACAAGTAATTTTATCAAGAATAATAAAAAAACACCAAGTTTAATTTACTGTCACATACCCGCATTTAAGATATTGAGTTTGCCCTTACTTCTTCCCACACCTCTTCTTAATGACATCCCTTTACATGTTATCAGCTGAAGACACCTCCTAAGTCAATCGGCATACCCATTGCATATGATTAACCAGCTACAACAAACCTACCATACATCATTCATCAATGTTCACTACCTTTTCCAAAATTACTCTCCTTTCCTCTTTTACTTCCGCTTCAATAGACATGCAAAACAAGTTAAACATGTAGGAACATTAATATTGTCAAAATTCTTTATGAGGATTATGGTTTTTCTTACCTATACATAATAGTTTTATTGGCAAGTCTCTTATTCTCTTACTTTCTTATTCAAAAGTTCTCTTCCTTGATGTCTCTTTGAAATACCCAACTTTCTTCTTAAACCTGTCTTATGACTATTAAGTTCGAATTTTCACTCGTTCATTTAACTTTTTAGTTTATGCTAGACCCGGTTTACTTAGTATAACCATTTGGCATAACTTTATATATATATACCCTTAAAGATCTCTTAAAACTTACTTTTGTGGATTTATCCTTAGTCAAAGCCATAGGGAAAAAAAAAAGTTAAGGTTAATTAGGTGAATTAACTTTCACCTAGACACTAGTAGTCTTTGAACATGAAAGATTGGAGTTGAAGAGAATTATAATTCAAAGCAAAAGGAATGTGAAACCAAGTAGGGTTTTATTAAAGTAAAGGGGCTATTTAGTTTTCAAAATTCCAATAATGATAAGAATCAAAAGAAGCTAGCAAAGGAAAATTAACATATTTAAAGAAATGTTATTCATTCATTAATTCATTGTTATTATTTGAGAACATGCTATATTTTTTGTTAAGGATACTCCATAAGGATGCTTACGTACCTAGATTATGTAATCATGCCATTGTAATTTTCTCTTTTCTTAAAAGAAAACTTCTTTTATGTCATTTTTTTATTATTTTGAAAAAGAGAATCTTTTTTATTTTTCATTTGTATCATTTTTCTTTTTTAAAGAAAGTTTTTCTTTATTTTATTTTTTTGCAAAGGCTTATTTTTTCAAGAAAAACCCTTTTATTCTATCTGAAAAAAATTTCTCACTTCTATCAAATATGAATCTTCTTATTTCATTATTTCTAAATATTTATTTATTTATTTTTCTAGAATAAATAATTTTAGAAAAAAATTATTTATTTACTAATTAGATTTATAACAATTCAAATTTCATGGTCCTTAACTAATCGCTCCAGCCAATTAGTATGAATACCTGTAATGGAATGATACTTGAGCATCAAATAGGAGGTGAATAGGTATTTAACTAGTGAGCTCAACTATGAATAACTAGACATAAGGGAAGGAATCGGTACATATAAGACCCAAAAGCAAAGAAATGAGAGAAAAAGATTTCATTAATCTTTTAGTTAAGGGCATAAAGATCAACTGACCCCTTTTAAACTTTCTAGCCCCATCTCTTGTTATGTTTGACTCCTATTCCTCCCCCTTAACCTCACCCTACCCCCACCAAAATCCCATCTTCTTTATTCAGTTCTCTTTTTCACATTTTCTCCCCATTTTGGCGGTTTCTCAACCTTCTTAACTTATGGAAGTAGGAGAGAAACTCTCTTAGAAGCAAGAATCAAAAGAATTGGGATACGTTCTTCAAGATGTGTAAGTTTTTTAATCTTGTTGGAGTTAGGTTTGTTTGGCATGGGTTGATTAATGTGCTTAAGAGCTCAATTAATCATTAGGGCTTACTAAGTGTTATATAGGTCCTTTTCGTACAAAAAAATAAAAATAAAAATGGAATTAGTAAACCTAAGAGCTAATCCTTGAATATTACTCATTATGGACTACTCATAGACTTACTCCGATTACGTAATATGACTCATGAATGGTGAAGCAAGGGTACTTATCACTAATCCTTACTAAAGGAAACTATATAAGAGTAAAGGAGATCTTAAAGCGCCATCTTGCAGAAGAACCTAAAATAGATGTATACATTCAATACTGAAGAAGACAAGATGATATATGCATTACATTGAGCCTTTTTTTATACCTACTAATTAGAGCAACTTTCGTAAAAGAGAAAATGACTAAAATGGGTACAACCAAATGGAAAAATGGTACATGTACAATTCAAGCCAAAAAGGAATAACAAGTGTCGAGACTGAATTTTTTCCTGGTTCTATTAATTTTCCTTAATTCGATCAATATTAAACCCTACTTGTTTAATATTAACCCTCGACTAAGAATTAAGAAAAATTTAAGTTTTTTAAACATGTTTTGAAAAATACTTAGAGTTGCCACTTGATTAAGGTTAGGAAAAAAAGGGGTTAGGTTAAAACCAATTAGATTGATTAATTTTAACTTAGATATTGGATTGCGTGAAAACCGATATAAAAATGATTTATGAAAACCAGATATTCAAGTCTGAAGGCTAACTTATTAAACCCTTAATAGGTATCACTTTCAACTTCCCAAATTTAGATTTACTTTTCAATATGCCCTTAGAATTTCTATTTTCCAAGAACAATAAATCATGTCTATTTACAAAATGGATAAATAGATAAAAGGAATTATTTACAAAGGGGGAAAAATAAATTTTTTCGTATTTTAAATCGTCCTGCAATTGCTTACAATTGCCTATATACCCACTATTTGAAATCATACTTTTATAATTCATTAAAAAAATTTAGGTATATTGGTTCTTTAATTTTGAAAATCGACCAAATTTAAGGTTCTTAACCTTTTTAATTTACTTTGAAAATTTCTAAAAGGGTTCTAAGTTGGATTTTTTTATTTTTGAAATTTCTAAAATATCCTAAAGGATTGATTTTATTTGATTTTTGTTAAAAAAAATTAATTTTCTAAGTGATAAAACGTTTTTCAATTTCTTTTATCATTTTATATTTATTTTAATTAATTGTTTATTTATATTTTGACCAAAGCATAAAAGTAAATAAGTAAGACAAAACTAGCCTTTCCTTTTCTATTTTTTTTATTTTTTTTCTTCTTTTTTTTTTGGTTTTGTTTTGCCTTTTTTTATTATGATAAAATAATACAATGAAGAGAAAAAGAAAAGAAAAAGAGAAGAAAAGAAGAAAAAACAAAGTAACTAAATACATAGAAGGGACAAAGGATGGAGGGTGGACTTGGGTTGGAAGGTTCAAATTTGAGTCACATACGCCTCTTGCATGCATATAAAGGAGATGAAGAAGTTTCAAGCCATCGAGGTAGAGTGTAGCACAGTGATTCTCAGCCTAATTTTATGCAGGGAACACCATTTTCAAGTATATCTTATTGACAAAGTTAGGTCTTATGGTGGTACCTTGGTCTTCAGGGTTGATTTGATGGTGGTTAAAAGGTGGACGGTAGCGATGAACTTGGGCGATCATGGTAGTAGTTGTTAGCATGTGAACGAGGGTTGGAACTTAGGTTGTTAGCTACGGAGAGCTTAGCTGTGGTAATGGTTTAAAGTAGCAACCACCCTAGGTTGGTGGTTTGAGAGAGAGTCGTAGTAGTTGTGAGGATTTCGATGGTGGTAGCTTGGGACTACGGCGGATGATAAAAGAGGGTAAACTTAAAAGCTTGGGGATTGGGAGTTGTATTTATGGTAATGGCTTGACTCGAAACAGCTCAAACTTGTTTAATTTCTAGAGAGAGATAGAGATAGGCGAGTTAGAGAGAAAAAGCTTCAATTAAGGATTTCTGGTTGTGTTTTATGCTTGAAACAAATTCCAAAACCCCTATTTATACTAAAGGGACCTTGAACACACTTAGAAACAATTGAAGAACATTAAATTTGCAAATCATAATAATTGGGTTTTAGTGAAATTTGATTTCGAATTCAATGCATTTTGAAGGAGATTGACGGTTAAGTGGGTGTCCCTATTGTTCGTTTTTTCCAAAAACAAACATTATAAACTTCAAATTGCATTAATGAGCTTAAATCATGGAAGTTGGCTTTGGATAGAAAATGGATTTTTTTCAATTTTCAAGCACCGATTTGACCTAATAAATGATTGAATTTAGACGAGTTTTTAGGTTTAATCTAAAGTATTCTAAGTGGTCTTCGTGATTTCACTACTAATTTGGTGAAATCACGAAGAAAGATTAACGAAAAAAGATCACAAAATCAACACCGCAAGTTGACTTTACGCGAGAAAGAAAGGGAAAGGAAGAGAAAAAGAAGGAAAATTTTGTGTCAACCAATAGCAAGCCAACACGTATCCATTTCTAGAAAAAAAGGAAAAAAAAAAAGACGATAAGTGCTTCGTATGTTTTTTCCATCAAGTTATTGGCTTATACCTTATCTATATATGCAATCAAATTGTATATATGGATTAAGTTAACTTGAGTTAAATTTAAATCTAAGTCTAAACCTAGCATTCTCCTTCTCTTTTTTTTTTGTTTTATTTAAGACCCAAACTAAAACTAAATTAAAATTTGCTATTCTATTATCTACTTCTTCTTCTTTCATTTTTCTTTTTTTGTACTTTTTCTAAATTTTCTATTTTTTTTTGTATTTTTATAAATTTTCTATTTTTTGTACTTTTCTAAATTTTCTATTTTCTTTTGTATTTTTCTAAATTTTATATTTTTTGTACTTTTCTAAATTTTCTCAATTATGACCCTTTTTTCCTTATTTTAAAAAATTTTTTAATTACAAAAAGGCAAAAATGAGGCATTTACACTAAGGAAAGAATAATCATTAGCCATTATGTAGTAATGGCCTAATAGAACACATCTTTCCTTAGTGTTGGTAGGGCATCTAATAGAAACGGACAAACTAGTACGATAGCAACAACTTCTAAAATTGGGTAAGGTGCTGTTCAAATAGGTCAAAATACATCCTAGGCATCTTGGAAATAAATTGGGGTAATTCTAAGCAGGGTAATCCTAGATATTTGAGTTCTTCAAGTAGGTTAGGAGGCTTAAGCGACTTAAGGTGGTCGGTTAGTTAGAATCATGTTCCCCTTAAAGCTTGGTGACCAAAGTGAGATTGAAACAGGTTAGCCTATAGTGCAAGTTGCACCTATGGACTATTCCAACTCATCCTTAGTTGGTCGATCACCTAAGAACCTTGCCACCGTATTATATAAGCCTTAGAGCTAGCTTCAAGTGAGGGGTCCAAAGATTGCTAAGTAAGCTTTAGAGGTTAACAAGTAAGGCCATCATTGATAGTCTTATGTGTGGTGTTATGATTGCAGATAAATTGTGTCTCATGCATATGGTTGTATTGGTTAGTCATTAAAATCATATAAGTTTCCTTCTTTAACTTTGTTTTATTAAAAGTTTGATTCTTGGCGGAAATTTGAGTCAAGTTGTTGTATTGTGTTGTTTTTGGTTGGTTTTGGAGTCACAATTGGAGTTTTTATGGATGTTAAGGTTGATAATAAGAGTAAAAGGGTGTTTTAGTGTAAAAAAGCAAAGAAAAGTCAATTAGAAGGGGTTTACAATCAATTTCATGCCTGTAAACTTGACTATGAAGATGATGTGATGTGCAAATTTTATGTTTCTACAAAACTGAAAGGCTCAAGGAAAAGTTTATGCCCATGAACTTGACCATAAACCTTAGGGAGGTGAAGTCAGTAGGGATCATAGTCAAGATCATGCCTCGTGAATCTACCTGTAATCCTCCTTCCTCCCTTATCTATGGATACACAACTAAGGTCACAATCATGCACCTCCCTGTACTTCTTTTATATTCTTTTCTTCCTTTTGTTTGCAAAATCCTTTGCTCTAAAACCATTTTAAACCTTACAATAAATTGTTTTCCAACATTCTAAATTCATCTCAATGCATCTTTCATAAATCGTTTTGATTGTTCCTAAGGGTTAAGTTAGTAGTGGTATGGTGGAGCTTAAGTTAAGGTAAGTTAGTATATTGTTGAGTTGGTCTTAAATTTTGTCAAATGTTCTTACCGTCAGGTTCTAAGAGTTATGTTGCTTTAGTTCTTTATAAGAACAACATCTTAAATATGGAATACTTGTGTATACTAGATTATCTATTAAATGAACTTAAATGACTATCTAACTTAATTAAATTTATGTTGTGTATGCATGGCTTTGGTCAACACCTTAGAAGTACCAATAGGATAGTAAGGAAACTTGTTGATTTGTGTGCAATACTGATCTGAGTGCAATCCCATATGGAGAGGATATAGGTAAAACTAGGATAACAATTGGACTATGGGGTGTTAGGGAGTATCTAACATTAACATTATATAACATATGTATATACGATATGCTAAGGTTGTGAGTTATATCAAGTCTTGTGTAATATCCTATTATAAATAATGGTCCAAAATATGATTTGAGTAATATTGAGTGAAAATTTAAAAATTTGAACTTTGCATTTCATAGATAATTAGTTAAATATTTTTGGGAAGGAATCAGGTTTATTAGAAATATATATATTTATATATATACTATTATTAAAATAAAACATTCTGAAGCTTTGAGAAAATTAATAATAAATAAAAAAAATAAAGAAATATAATTTTTATAAGATTTAGTGTTCAAATATGATAGCATAAAAATTAGAACTAAAAAATATTATGTTTTCAATACTAAACAACTAATTGATAAAAGAATTAATATTAATGTCTCAAAATATAGAGTAATGGCATGAAAATATTAACTTTGGTATATTTTCATATTATATGATAAATTTTAAGCCGATTCATAAGTTTTCATTTATACAATGTAAAATAAATAATTTTATCACGCATATAATGTATATGTGTGTAATAAAATAAACGTAACAAAAATGTTGAAGATTTTTAGCCACCCCAACTAACAAAAGCCTTGAAAATTTTTCACCTATTAAATAGGCTCCAAACATTGACGAGCAAAATCCTCTTCCCATATCTCTCAATTTTCTCCTCTCTCGACATGTGTCACTTTAGTGAGTAATTTTTCAACACCTAAGATAAAAAGTCAAGTTTCATTCATCTTATCCATGTGAGACTGACTCTTGTTCCTTCTTCCTTTCATACTTCTAGAACTTCACATAACATAGCCTTGATTTCTCCATTATTTAACTCATCATACGTTTAACCAAACAAAGACTTAAACCCACCTAGATAAGCAACTCTAACTCGAATTTCAATCCATCACCAGCACCAAGGTAGAGCCGTCGCCAATTTGCTTAAAATTCACGCATAAAGAGTGACCACTAAGCTACCTTAAAACACTTAGAATTTTTCTAAATGTTAGAAACACTTCTTTAGCCTAACCATTTTGAGCTTTAGTTTCTTCTATCAACGGTTACTGCTTTGAGAACCACTACCACCTATATATTCATCACGTAGAAGACTATAAATATTGGCTAATAACTCAACCCAACTTCCATTATGTAGTAAGGAAATTAAAAGTAAAAATTTGAGTTTTATTTTTATTTCTGCAAAAACATCTCAATGTATGAATTGGCAATTGAATAAAGTTTTAATTTTTACCAATTAATCCTTGTAAAAACTAGATGAAATGAAACTTAAGAAAAAATTGAATCAATTTTATCAAAAGATCAAACTTAAAAAAGCTCAAAATATTAACTTGAAATTCAAAATATATATATGTACATGCTGCAATTTAGAGTAATGTGAACCCCCAACTTCAATCATCAAATTGATGATGTTTAAGTTAAATATTTTTAGGAAACTTCATGTTATAGGCAAGTATACTTAGTATAGTTTCAGTTTTGGTCATTTTATCAAGCTATAAGCACAATTAGCAAGGTGTAATTCAATGATAAATATGCGCAAATGGGAGGAAAATTATGCACTTACTGCAGATTTTTAAACAATAAGGCAACACACAAAATTCTTCCTCATCTTGATTCATGTACATGACAGTTTTGAGGAAAAATATGGTATTCTTGTGATCTTTGTCAAGATAGTGTCATGTATGTGAGCCTATCTCACATCATAAGTAGTCTGAGCAAATAAAAATTGAGTGGAAAAGTTACCTCATCACACATTATAAATTGCAATATTTTAGGCCTCTTGATCCATATGTTCCATATGGATTATTTCTTGATGACATTTCCTCTTTATATTAATAACATAGGAATGCAAGGGTGAGAAAAGTACACCTAAGAGGCTTGCCTTACGGGTTTGCACCATATGAATTGTGTTTTGGTTTAATTGTTGTTTACATGTGGGTTCAATCCTCTTCTTCAACTCTTGGTTGTTGCAACTCGACAAATTTTTTTTTGCTTTTCTCTTCTTTTTATTTTATATATGTATAGAAACACCATATACATATATTCTCATTTTCCACTAACATAGATTTGTAAAGATAAGATAGTATTATTAATAAGAAATAATTTCTCAATAAGCTCTAATAATTGAAAATACTTATTATTTATGGAGATCATTTCTTAGAAAGTATATTGAAATAATTTTATAAAAAGACTCTTAGCTATGGTTCTTTGTAAAAAATTTGTCTAAAATGTAATGAATAATGCTTATGAAAATTTTACATAAAACATAACGATGTTGAAAAATTCGCCTGGATAAGTTTGTAATAAGGGACAACAATATTAACGGAAATGATAATGAGAAAATAATATAACTTTTGGGAGAAAAAAAAATAATAATGATGATTAAGGTTTAAGATATAAAGACTTATAATAATAAATTGAATAATGAGACGATGAGACTTAAATAAAACTTGATTAAATCATTTATTTCTAAAATCTTACTCCGTTACTTAAAATATATACATATCTAAGTGACATAGCAAATAAGGTGGATTTTCTTAAGGACAATAACGGAGAATGCTACAAGTATACAGTATTCACCCCCTTTTCTTACTTACTATAATAAGAAATGGCTGTAAATTTAACGATCATTTGTCTGAATAAGTCACTATGACTTCACTTAAGTGAATTATAGGATTCAATTATTTAATAAATAAATGTTATAGTGATTGCATAATGTGTGATTTGAAATGGCATGTTTGATATAAGTACTTAATGAGCATGCCCATTGTAAGCGACTTAAGCCTATAATTATATGATATCTCATGAGGAGTGTTATTTAAATTTATGATTGGAAGTGAAAGTATTATAGAGTAATATTTTAAGTATTAGTTGGCATACTCTCTTAAATTACGAACATAGCTTGTGGATAATAGTCTTGTAATTATATGTCTACTACAAATAGTATGATTGAAGAAATGTTGGGTTCAATTGACATGATATAATTATGCTTGGTGAATTTTATACTGGAATTAGAGTAATCCAACATACTGATTGCAACCATATCCTTAATTATAATCATGGTAAGTGGATAGCAGTAAATACCATAACAATATGTTTGATGTGACAATTAATTGATTGATTGAAAAGACAGTTCATATTTGAAATATATGCCCAGTCATTATTTAATGTAATGCATTACATCATGTTCATTCATAGCATGGCAAGAAAATGGCTTAAGGGTCATATTTTTACAAAGCACGGTTTTGACTAAGGGACCTAAGGGTTGGGTTTGAAAATCTTGATTTTAGAAATGACTTATGGGTCAAATTTAATGCTTGGTTGAACAAAGGACAAAGTCCTGGATTTGTAAAACTTGGTTTATAAAGCTTGGTGTATTTTTAGCATATAGAATTGCATGCTCAGTTCTAAATTGCCAAGTGTCGCTCAAATATTTTGCTTAGTTAAGATAATGACCGATGCATGTCATGTACATTAGAATGGCATAATATTGCATGCATAAGCATCTATGGAATTGGTAAATTACATTAAGCTCGATTATGACTAGTGTTATTATTGCTAAAATTGTTGTGACGTTGATATTAAATTTGTAAGTGGAATTCTCTTATAATTGTTTATTATTTATTATATATTTTTTCTCACTTGGCATGATGCTAAGGGGTTAGTTTTGTTCTAACCTCAGGATTGAAAGATGGAGATAATGTTGGAGCTTAGGTCTAGGGTGGGGACATTGAGAGTAGGGACCAAATATTACTATACTATGAATAAATGTTGAAAGTCTAAATTAGTTTATGTTCGATTTGAGTGACTTTAATGGACATAGGCACTATGATGCCCCTATGTTGTGTATCCTAAAAGACATTTCTGTAATTCTATATAATAATTTCTAGTTAGCCTTATCCTCAACTCAAGGACAGTATAGTGACTTGTTTCTTGGGCTCTAAGATGTTAAACGAATAGGCCCTAAGAGGCAAGGTGCTACATCTTGGGATGCCAAGACTGTCATGCATGTTAAACTAAAATATAAAGATAATTAATGATGTTAGTTGCATTTATAATCCTAATATGCATGTGGGTTTTTTATTGTTTGCTCATACATGTATGGCTACTATATCCTGTATTGGGTTTTGGCTCTTCCTTTAGGGGTTTTGGTTTTTCAGCTATAAGTATTATAAAAGATATGGATTCTTATAGCGAGTAGGCTATGATTTGGTGTATGATGTGACCAATGATCTAGATTACTACTATTGCCCAAATGATTAGATAGTTGAGAGTTGTTTAAACTCATTAGTGTTTCTAATGATGTTAGGAGACAAAGCACCTATCATGATTCTAATTATAATTTATGCTTTTACTTATTTTTCATGTTGGGGAGTCACCTATGACTCTAGTTACATTATTTGTTTTTATTTAATTGTTAGATGAGATTTGTAGATTTCAGTTGTTTAACAGTACATTTATGGATAGTCAGTTAAGTTTTATGTTAATTCAAGGTAAGAGACAATTAATATTATGTATGCTAATGGATTGTGTGGGACTTAATATGCCACTCTTTATATTTGATCTTGTACTATTAAATTTGTGGAATTTAGATAGATTTTGCAAGTTTTAGATGCCTTAGTATACCCTCACCTTGTAAGGACACTTAGCGAGCTATAGTACTCTAGGTTTAAGGGTATTAAAGTATGTGAGTAATACTTTCCATTATTGGAGCCATCCATAACCATTAGATACATGATGCTATAAACCTTCATTTGATCTTGCACTTGATAAGAACATATGTCATATTGCTTTGTTCTTTAAGTTTCAAGCATGGTAGCTGATATGATATTAAGGGTTAAGTGATGTCGATAAAAATAAGCGAAAAAAAGGCTTAAAGAAAGTAGAGGCAACAATAGGTACAAAAATATGCTTAAGGAAACTACCTTTCTCTAACATATCTATCTCTTTCTTCCTCTCGCTTGCAATATCTCTTTCTTATTCTTCTCTTAACCCCTTGCTCTCAATGGAACACCATGACTAGCATCTCCTTAACTTACATTCATAATTCTACTCCAAACATGTCTTCTTCTTTCTTTTTTTTTTTTTATCAAGCTTCTCTCATGAATCTCAAGAAAGGATGTCATTAAAGAACTTTTTCAATTATACCTATATAAATCCGAGCAACAATACTGCTAGTAGACCTTATAGTCAAGTGGATGTGTAAGTAATATCATTACTTGTCCTTCTCCTTAAACACATAACAAGTGGATACTTTTAATAGAACCATTATCGATTGCCAACTAATAACATAAAAGGGTGAGAAAATTGGAAACATTTTACCTTTTTGGGGTAACACATGCTTTATTATCATAAAGTTGTGTGTAAGAGTAAGGGAAAAGCGATGTTAGCAACTTCCTTAGGAGAAGGTGACAATAGGTAGCTTTAGAAGGCGAGATTGGTGGTACAACCTTAGGTAAGAGAGAGGAAGAGGGAGCCAAGGTTTGGTTTTCTTTGTTGAGAGTTCAAAAGAAAAGAAAGGAGGGTTTTCGTTTTTATATTGAGGAGAAAGTGTGTACATGTGTGTGTATGTATCTTTATGGGTCTTAATTAGTCCTTTATCTTTGTCTTTGAACTAAATTTAAGGGGATTTTGTTCCCCTTTAATATTATAGGAGGTAATATTTGCATTAAACATAGTATTGGTTTTTGGCCAACATAGAAGCATTGCTAAAAGACCAAAGAAAACCAATACACCACTTTAAAGGACAAGATCTTCTATCCTTAGCAACTAACAACTTTAAATGGGAAGGGATAGACTCCTGGCTAAAACATAAATTCATCCATTTTCTTCCCATTATCTTTAATTAATCTGTACATCTATTGATCTTAAATTAAAGCCAACATGACTAAAGAAAGATCTTAATTCTTTAATATTAGATGTTTTAGAAAAAAAAATTTCCAAGAACAAGAATCAAGATGTAGAACACTTCTAATCATGAGAGCATGATCTGATTGAGAATCCATGAACTTTCAACCTTGTTTAATTGCAATATGAACACCTTTCAATGTTGCCAAAAATTTGAAAAACTTGATCTCCTTGGCATCACAAGTCAAAGACTGAGCAAGAATCAAATCCCTTATGTAGTTTCGAAAAAAAATCCCATCACCAGCTATTCCTTCACTAATATTACAAGCACCATGATGATTGCATTTTAGAAAATCAAGCTTGGAAGGTTTCTAATTTCAATAGAAAGCATCTTCATCCTTTACGAAGGCTGAAATTGAAGGCATAAATTGTAACCTTTGGTTACTCTATCTTAAAATTTTCAACTAATGTAAAGCTATTTTTACTTGATGGATGACAACACTCAAATTGGGTTAGGGATCTTGAAAAACACCAGTATTTCTCTCCTTCTACACTTGCCATAGCACCATACGAATTTTTCACAGCATGTAAGAACCATCCTCCTTATTTGAAGAAAACATTTGCGACAACAGAATTGAACCAACTTGCAAACTTGTCAAAATTATTCATTATTACATGATATCCAAAAATCTCAAAGCACACCTTGTGAGTCTAAGGATATTATAGCAAAATATATTCGATCAACTCCTCTTACTTGCAAAACAACAGTATGGATCCACTTTTATATTTCTTTTAAAAAGATTTAGGTTACAAGCTACTATATTAATACATATTGATAAGCTTCTAATTGCATATATTTTATAAAGTAACTTTTAATGATTTTCCCTTAAATTTTGAGTTTGTTTTAAGAAGAAAGTACTTAATTGAGTAAAATCTTATTTTCTAGTTTCTTAGAACAATCTATGAAAGAAAATGAGAAAATAAAAACGAGTTTCACTCAATTTGGAGCTAAAACAAGAAAATTATGAAGTTTTGAAGATCGACATGACCCTAAGGGAATTTGAAGCACAAACATGAGTGGTTTGTAGAGGATACGACCAAAACAACATGATTGTGTCTCTGATAGTGTCACTCCCAGGTGTTAGGAAGATGCAAAAAAAAAATTCAGAATAGATTTGATTTGGCGTATCAAAACGACTCAACCAGGTGCCATGGTCGTATCCTTGATCGTATTGCTTACTGTGGATTCTTTATTTCACCTTTACTATTTAAGGCTTCATTAAGTCTTTTTGACATAACTTTTAGCATGTCTTTTTGAGAGAACTTTAAGATAAAAACACTTAAGAGAGCATAATGCATCAAGAATTCAAGATTTAAGACCTGTTTTGTCATATTCATGATTTACTTCATTGTTCTTTCTTTAGTTTTCATTAAAGATTGTTCTTTTATTATAAGTAGAGAGTAGATCTTTTGTATCTAGTTCTTGTGGAACCTAAATCTATCATGTAACAATTGTTTTTATTAGATCTAACAACGATCTTTTGTTTTCTTAAATTAATTATGTGTACTTGCATGCTTTAGAAAGATCTTCATACAGGTATCAACCTAAAAATCTGATATTATATAATAAGATCGGGAGATTTCTTATATAATTAGATCTAGGCATAATTGATGGGGGTTTGTGCAATGTTAGAGATAAATTACAAGATTCTTCCGGATCTTTAAAATTTTCTTTAAGAGAATTCGCTGTGTGTTAATGTGATCTTAGGTTATGCTATAAAAAAGAGATTCTATTAGGTAATCTAAAGATTAAGGTTAATAGGCTTAAGAAAGCTATTAGCTTTAATAAAGAATCCTCCTGGTCAAGAAAAATGATGAGTTAATTAGGTTATCTTTAGAGAAAATCACATATGTAGGCTTAAGGGAAGTAAGATCTAGGTAAGCCATTAAGACCTGAATTAAATTTTTAATTGATTGCTTTCTCATTTTATTTCTTAATTAGTTATAGAATTTGTAATTTCTGCAACTTTAGTTTAATTGTTTAAGTTCTTGAAATTGAATTTATCAGTTAAATAATAGAGTTAAGGTTAGTATTAGTACTTGAGGTCTCTGAAGGATCAACTTAGACTCATATCCACTATACTAGAATTTAATAGGTACACTTGCCTCGTATCAAGTTTTTGGCACCATTGTTGGGGACTTCGACATTAAGAACGCTAGCTACTCTATTACTTTAACCATCTTTTTCTTTACTTTTATTATTTTCTTTTATTACTTTGAGCTATAACTGATTTTATATTTCTTCTCTTTGTAGTGCATAACCCTAAGAAATTTTGAAGATTTGGTAGAGCTTGATCTTGAAATTGAGAGAACTATCCTTTAGAATTTGAGATTGCATGTTAGCCAAACAGTAGCTACCTTAGAAGACGAATCAATTGTTGAGGTTAAGGGAGAAGGTGAAAAGGTGAATAATCAATTCATCAATCAAGAAGATCCACCACTTGATCTACTGTAAGATCTGCCACAAGATCTTGAACTCATAGCCAACAATGGTGATGATGCAAACCGGACCATGTCCAATTACTCAAGGCCTACACTTACTGGGGCCAACTCTAGTATCACAAGACTGGCTATTGCTACTAACAACTTCCAAATTATACCTACTATCATACAAATGGTGTAACAATATGTTCAGTTCGATGGCCTCTGAGATGAAGATCCTAATACTTACATCTCTAATTTTTTAGAGATTTTTTATACATTTAAAATTAACGGAGCCACAGACGATGCTATTTGATTGTGGTTATTCCTTTTTTTCCTTGAGTGAGAGTGAAGTAGTGGTTAAACTCTTTACCATAGAACTTGATAACAACCTTAAATGATTTGCCAAAGGAATTTTTGGAGAAGTATTTTCTACCTACGAAGACCGCTAAGCATTGGAACGACATCTCCTATTTTGCCTAGTTAGAAGTTAAAACTTTATATAATACTTAGGAGTAGTCCAAGGACTTGCTTAGGAGGTGCCTATATCATAGCCTCCCACTTTGAATGTAGATTCAAACCTTCTACAATGGTCTTAACTTATCTACAAGACAAATGATTGACGCAGCTGTAGGAAGTACTTTGAACACAAAAACACCTGAGCAAGTGCAAAACTTAATTGAAGGACTAGTGATGAACAATTATTAGTAGGAAAGCACTAGAGTTAGGTAAAGGGTTACAAGGATTCATGATGTGGACTGGGCCACTACTCTGGTAGCAAAGGTAGATCTATTGAGCAAGAAGATTAATGTACTCTCTATTGGCCTTCAACAAGTACAACCAGTTATGAGTGATTTTGACATGCAAGGGTATGGAGCACAAGAATAAGTGGAACGAGTGGATTATCTGGGAGATTCATCTAGGTAGCAAAATAACCCCTTCAACAACACTTATAATCTTGACTAAAGGAATGACCCTAACTTCTCATGGGGAAATTAGAATCAAGGCCAACAAAAGACTAACTTAGTCCACCTGGATTCTAAAGACCACCACCTTTGCTTTCTCAAGAAAAGAAACTTAGTTTATAAGAACTTCTCATTAAGTATATTTAAGGCAATGAGGCCCGGCTATCCAACATCAAATCATCATTGAGAAATCAAGAGGCATCTAATTGAAATCTTAAGAACCAAATTAGTTAGCTTACAAAACTAATCTTTGACGTACTACAAGGGGTACTGCCAAGAACCTTAAAGACTAATCCAAAAGAACATGTCAAAGTAATAACACTTAGAAGTATGAAGGAATTGCAGGCTAAGAAAAAGGATAACAAGGAGCCTAACAAGAGAAACAACGAAGTGAAAGCCAAGGAAAATGCTAAGCCACCTAAGGTGAAGGAATACCAATTGCCTATCCTATATCCTCAAAGACTCAAGCAAGATCACAATGATCAACAATTTGGTAAGTTCTGCAATCTCTTTAAACAATTACATATTAACCTACCTCTTGTTGATGCTTTGTTACAAATGTTGAAGTACGTAAAGTTTTTGAAAGACTTGTTGTCCATTAAGAAGAAGCTTGAAGAGCTTTTGATGGTTACATTGGGTGAAGAATGCTTGGAGATTGTGCAAAATAAGCTACCTAAAAAGTTGAAAAACCTAAGGAGTTTCACAATTCCTTATCAAATTGGTAAAGCCTTCACTGATTTGGTGCAAGTATTAACTTGATGCCTCATAAATTTTTCAAGAAGCTAGGATTAAGGGAGCCAAAACCCACACGCATAAGTTTACAATTAGCCAATAGGTTTGTAAAATGTCCTAAAGGCATTATCGAAGATGTAATGGTCTAAGTGGGTAAGTTTATTTTTCCTGTTGATTTTGTGATATTGGACATAGATGAAGATTTTGAAGTGCCCCTTATCCTAGGTAAATCATTCTTAACAACTACTAAGGCCATCATCAATGTTAGTAATGGTAAGCTCATTTTGAGAGTAGAAGACGAAAAGATTGTGTTTAAAATTTTCGAGGCCATGAAAAAGTATGTGGAATAAGATGATACTCGCTATCTTTTAGATGTCATTGACGCTTCTATTTCAAGTTGTGTGCAGGAATTTCTTTCTTAGGATCTGTTGGAGAATTGCTTGCAGTTAGGTACAAAAGTAACTTAGGAAATTCCCATTTTATATGAGGTTGAAGCCCTGTTATAAGCTAATACACCAATCGTTGAAGAGCAAGGGTTTAAGGAAATAGAAATGATCGAGGAAGCACGACTAAAGCCTTCAATTGAAAAGCCATCGGTATTGGAGCTGAAACAATTGCTTAATTATTTGGAGTATGCCTTCTTAGAAAGGACTCCAAACTATCGGTCATCATCGCTTCCAATTTTGATGAAGAGCAGAAGGAGAAGTTGTTAAGAGTGCTCAAGGAGTATAAGAGAGCCATTGCTTAGAAAATATCCAACGTAAGAGGTATTAATCCTTCTTTTTGTACTCATAAAATTTTGATTGAAGATAACCACAAGCCAGTAGTGCAGCCCTAAAGACACTTAAACCTAAACATGAAAGAGGTAGTCAAATAGGAAGTTATCAAACTCCTTAATGTAAGTATGATCTATCTTATCTCTAATAGTTCATGGGTGAGTTCAATGCAGGTAATTCCAAAAGAAGGTAGGATGACCGTAGTTCTTAATGAAAAGAATGAACTGATTCCAATGAGAACTGTAACAGGTTTGTGTATGTGTGTGTAGATTATAGAAAATTGAATGATGTTATATGCAAGAACCATTTTCCCTTACGTTTTATTGATCAAATTTAGAACGACTAGTTGGACGCATGTTTTATTATTTTCTTGATGGTTTATCTGGTTACTTTTAAATACCAATTACACTTGAAGATCAAGAGAAGACTACCTTTACATGTCCTTATGGCACTTTTGCTTATTGAAAGATGTTGTTTGGCTTTTGCAACAGACCTACTACATGCCAATGTCGCATGATATCCATTTTTTATGACTTAATTGAGGACATAATTGAGGTATTTATGGATGATTTTTGGTTTTTGGCAACTCATTTAACCATTGTTTGAATAATTTGGACAAGGTATGAGCTAGGTACAAAGAGACCAACCTTGTACTCAATTGGGAGAAGTACCACTTCATGGTACAAGAAGGTATTATGCTAAGGCACAAGGTCTCATGTTGAGGAATTGAGGTGGATACTGCTAAGGTAGATGCTATTGCAAGGCTATTACCTCCAACTTCAATCAAGGTTGTTAGAAGCTTTTTGGGGCATGCAAGGTTTTACAGGTGATTCATTAAGGATTTCTCTAAAGTAGCCCGACCCTTTACTAGGTTGTTAGAGAAGGATGTACCCTATGTCTTTTTGGAGGACTGTTTGGAGGCTTTTAACCTCCTTAAAGAGAAACTTACCACTGCCCTGGTCATGGTAGCACCCAATTAGACACTCCCCTTTGAGCTTTCATATGACACAAGTGACCATACAGTAAAGGCAATGTTAGGGCAATGGCAAAACAAGCATTTTCAACCTATTAATTATGCTAGCAAGACTCTTATGGATGTTCAAGAGAACTATACCACCATGTAGAAGGAGCTATTAGCAATTTTTTTTGCCTTTGAGATAAGTTCCAATCTTATTTGATTTTATTGAAAGTAATTGTTTACACTGATCATTTTGCCCTTAGGTACTTGTTGGCAAAACCGAACATAAAGCTAAGGTTGATTAGGTGGATGCTTCTGCTATAAGAGTTTGATGTGGAGATTAGAGACAAGAAAGGCACTGAGATCTTAGCAGTAGATCACTTATCCCAATTGGAGAATCTACCTAAAAATGCTCAATGAAAGTCAAATTAATGATGCGTTCCTTGTAGAGCATCTCTATGCCACTAACTAAGTAAGTACTTTAGAAATCCCTTGCTTTGTAGATATTGCCAACTTCTTAGCTACTAAAATTGTACCAAAGGGACTCTCACATCAACAAAAGAAGAAATTCTTTTTTGATGTCAAACATTATTTTTAGGATGATCCCTATTTGTTTAAAGTGTATGTAGACCATGTTATTAGGAAGTGTGTACTACGCCTAAAGGGGTAGCAAATTTTGAGCCACTGTCACTCAAGGCCTATAGCAGGGCATCATAATGCCGATCAAACAACCCATAAGGTCTTAAAGGCTAGGTTTTATTGGCCCACTTTATTCAAAGATGCCTAACATTATGTCGGGTTTTGTGATGGTTATCAATGAATAGGAAACATATCTCATTGGGATGAGATGCCATAAAACCCCATCCTAGAGGTTGAGGTGCTTAATGTGTAGGGAATTGACTTAATGCCATTCCCAAACTCTCATGGTAATAAATATATCCTAGTGGCCATTGACTACGTCTTTAAGTAGGTTGAGGCTAAAGCCTTACTTACTAATGATGCTAAGGTAATAAAGAAATTTTTAAAAGGCCTATTTTCTTGCTTTGGCACCCCCAAGGTGATTATAATTGATAGGGGAACACATCTTTGTAATGCTCAACTTGAGCAAGTACTGAAATGTCATAGTGTCACACATAGGATAGCTATCTCGTACTATCCCAAAACTAGTAGGCAAGTGGAAGTTGCTAACCAAGATCTTAAGCAACTTCTTAAGAAAATTGTAGAGCACCATAGAGAATATTGGTCGAAAAAGTTGGATAGCACTTTATAAGTACATAGAACTGCTTGCAAAAACCTACTAGGCACCATACCTTACTAACTTGTTTATGGGAAGGATTATCATTTACCGATAGAGATTGAACATAAGGCCTATTGGGCAATTAAAAGCGCTAATTTTGATTTTGAGCATACAAGTACATACTGAAAGCTTCAATTGAATGAGTTAGAGGAGTAGCGAGTTATGGCATATGAGGCCATGAGACTATACAAAGACAGGACCAAGAAGTACCATAATCAGTTAATCAAACAAGGTCGACAATTTAAAAAATGCGATCATGTCCTTTTGTATATTCTCACCTTCGTTTATTCCTAGGTAAGTTGAAACCTAGATGGTTTAGATTGTTTACAGTCACTAGAGTTTTTTTTGTATGGGACGGTTAAAATTACACATCCAAAGAAGGGATCATTTAAAATAAATGGTTAACAATTGAAATTATATTTCGGTGTAAGCTTTATACAATGGATGGGAGGAGTTTTATCTCTGTCCTATCTAGATAATCCTAAGTTACCAACGTATCCCATTAAGCTATTGATGTTAAATATAGCGCTCTTGGGAGGCAACCCAAGTCTTTAATTTATTTTTGCAACTTTTAGTTATTTTATGTTAGCACTTTAATTTCTGCATTAGAGTTTGTGGATTCATTTTTATTTATCTTTGTTTCTTTTATTCATTTAAATTTATGTAACTAGGTTAGGCATAGTTTTTGTTAAAAAAAAAAAAAGCAGTTTGTATAGCCAATTACACGACCGTATCTCTGGTCATGTAGTCTAGTGTGGATGCACATTGGGTAGAAGGGGGGCTGGGAGAGATATGGTCGTATCTCTTAACCATATCATTCCGAGGACAAATTTTCTTCTTGTCTACAGTCGCTTACATGACTAAGAGACGCAATCGTATCTCTGGTCATGTCGGCTACACTATTTAAGGATGTACCGAAACTTATTTCATTGCTTCTATACTTGCACTCATACGGTACAAAGCATGGCTTCCTCTCTTCCTTGTACTCTCTTACGTGCATACACTCGAAAACACACTCTCACTAAATTTTCTTCCACATTCACAAACAAATAAGGATCATCACCACCTATCTCACTTTAAGACTACTCTAAGACCAAGATAAGCATCTTGATCTTTCTTCTTTTCTTGCTTGTTGCACAATTTACTTAGAGAAATGATCTTGTACATGTTAGATTTTGATTACAAATTAGGGATTTTGCATGCTCTTACTTTCTTTATGTAATTGATGCCCTTTTGTACTTCCTTTGTGAGTAGTGGGGTGTATTTCATGAAAGACACAATCATGTTATTTAGTGTTGGTGCTATGTCTTAATTTTGAATGATACAATTAATGACATAATTGTATCACTTGTAACACGTACAAGGATGCACGAATATCTCAAATTCGTGTTGGAATTTTGATTTTTCTTGCTTCACATACATAGTTCTTGATTCTTTTTACTTCAGCAATTAGGGTTTTAGTATTTCATCAAATTAGAGGAGCTATTGAATCATTCAAATGAAGGATTTGGTGATAAGCATATGAGAATTCTTTCCTATATAAAAGTTGTTATGATTGAGTAAAGATTTTCTCAAGAACACAACTATTTTATGCATGCACACTAAGTATTTGACAAAATTCCTCAATAAGTCTTACTTGTATTTCTTCCCCATTTGAGCTTAATTTTTGTATCTCTTTGGATTCTAAGCGTAAGGAAATTGTTGGTGGCCATTTTATGACTTTAATTTTCTCTTTCTTTGTATAGGACAATGGTACTACAATAAAAGTTGGACATTCATCGAAAGGATAAATCCATCGCATTCTCATCACAACAGCTACCGTCCCCTCAATCATTCGCAGCCATCAATCCTCTCGTGAACCCAATGTTGCATTTCGCATCCAAAGCCACATGGGAGCAATTTTAACACTTTCAATCATGCACGTTTGGAGAGACTCTATATCTTGATTGGAGTATTATCGAACAATTAGACTTACTTAATCAAGTCCGAGATATGGACTCGGTCGAATGGGGGGAGAAGCTACTTAATTCAAAGCTCTTATCTATTATGAGCTTACTCTTTAATTCCTTTGCATGGTGCAATTGGATAAGTTGTATGGCAACTTTAGGCCATAATGGAAGCCGTAATTTCACTTGAACAATCATACTCATTCTATTATAGTAGCTGATTTAGGTGTTTACTTAGGCTTATATTTAAAAGAATTTATGCAGACAGAGGAGTTTCTGAAGGTTTCATGTTGATTATCGCATGAAGTATCAACTTGCCAGTTTTGGAATAGAATTACATGGGATGGCCTATATGTTGCAAAATCTAGCAAGGCTTCCTCCATACGCCACTTAGAATACCATATTGTGTACTGGTTAATTTCTCATACAATTGTTGGGTGAGGTAAAAGTGTTGTTGGAAAGTTTGAGCTAATGGCTTTGTATAGTATGATTGAGAAATGTCCTATCAACATAGTTATGCTATTAGCCAATTGTCTTGTGAAGCAAGCCACTAACATCAAGGCACATAGTAAGATATGTTGTGGTCCACATGTGACTTTGTTGGCTAATTGGATAGGGATCTTGAACAGACGGTTGCCGGATATGACATTGGTTAGGGAGACCAAACCATTGAGAAGAGAGACATTTAGGAACATATATATGAATCTTGGTATAAATGAAGGACGCAGGAGTACTGATATGAGTGTAAGCTTTGATTAAGGATCGGGTTCTCAACTTGATTGCATTGAAGATATATTAAAGCATATAATGTCCTGCCAAGATGCGTTTGAAAGGAAGGTTGATACTAAAATTGGATGAATTCTCACTAAGCAAAATTTGCTGAGTAGATTCTTTACTAATGTGGCAAAGTTTAATGAACTCAAAATGTCTTATGTTTTCTTAACTTCCCCAGCCGCTTTATCAAAAGAGGAAGCTATTGATGATGATGATAAGGAAACTGAGGAGATTGAGGAGGTGGAGGAAGTTGTCGAAGATGGAAGTTTCGATGATGAGGTGGATGATGAAGGTGATGAAGATAAGGATGCAAACTTTAAAGAAGATGATGACAATTTTATGGATGATGACTCTAACTAGGAGGATATTGCTTTCTCTTCTTTACTTTGATTCGATTTGATTATACTTAATGCTACTAGAACTTGGTTTATTTGTTCGACTACTTTCTTGCTTTGCTTTTAGGTTCTTTTATTTTATTTTTTATTTTTCTTTCCTCTTTTACGTTTTTTTTTTCCATTTGTTTGGTGTCTAGTGGTGACCTCTTACAAGTTCTAGAACTAAAGTTAAGAAGCTCTTTTATGAAGATGACCTTTTAGACTTGCTACTTCATAACTTTGAATTGTGCAATTGTGATTACCCAATTTATAGGGGTGTATTAGTTTTCCTTTTCTACTTTTATATCTTTGTAACCATGATTGTTTTTATTGATGTATTTTTCATGAATTGCTTATTTTATACATTAGGGACAATTTTTAAGCATAGGGAAGGGCATATAAAAATTGTTGAGATTGCTATTATTTTAGAGACCAATTTTTCTACATTTAACCCAATTGTTTTGATTAACTTGCAACATTTTGAGAAATTAACGGCTTCCGGTTGAGTTGAATTGAATATGAATGAAAATTTGATGTTTAATGATTAAGTTACACTTTACAGAGTTGATTGGTGAAATTTGTATGGAGTAAAGTTATAGGTAATTTAGCTTAGGATTTTAGGATTTAGGATTAGAGTAACATCGCTAGTTAAGAGATAGTCATGACTATTTTTGAACTTGCTTTGCTATATATTTTCCTCTTAAAATACATTAGAGCCCTATAATCCTTAATAAACAAGTAAATTAAATTTATCTTTTGAGAAACCCAAAAAGCTTAGAATAGTTGGAGGTAGAAAGTGATAATAATTGCATAAATAATCAAATAAAAAAAGGCAACATTAGTAGGAATTTGCCTTAGCCCCTCCCAAAAGGAAGGTTGAATTCTTGATATACCATGCCAAGAGTCAACAAGGGCAATTATATCGAGGTGGGTCCAAGCTTGTAGAAATTTTAAGTGAAAGATGAGGAAATGCGAAAATAAGAACAAGAAAATGGGATAAACAAGCAAAAAAACCCACAAATGCCCTTCAAGAATATGATGCATTAAGGAAAACTCTATGGACTCACAAAACTGGCTCAATATGACCTACAAGCAGCTCGGTGAGATCATTCGTCATCTAGCCTTGTTTAAGGGTTAGGATAAGAGTAAGAGCACTAGCTTACAAAAGGAAACAGTGAGGTGTATTTAATATCAAAAATGAAAATTCAAAGAAATCGATGATTGGTCCAATGAATCCTTTTATGTGGGACTAGATACATGGCATTCAGGCATTAGGACACTTTTGGCAAAAATAAACAAGTTGCATGATCAAACTGGAGATTGTCAAACGGAGGTACCGAGTAGACCTAGGGGTCCTTCCAAGAAGATGTTGGTTAAGATGTGTTCCAGGGTTCTTGGCACTAGTACTACCAAGTTGCTGGTCGATACAGTCATGACTGAGCAAATGTGTGAAAAGACTGAGCTATCAGTGGAGCATATTTCAAGTCAGCATTTGATTATTGATAGATTAAAAGTTACTCGATTCGACATGTAGACTTAGTGGCAACGAGGATCAGCTTGGCCTCGGTAAGAGTTCTGAACGATAGAATCCGCTTTGTCAATCCTTCCAAACCTCGAGCTTAAGCTTGAGTCAAAGGTCTAATTGTTTGATTCCCATCAATTCCACTATCAATACCAATGTAAGCTTAAAAAATGAATCGGTATGAATCGGCCTTAATCTCTCGGAAGAGCAAGATTCTTTCTCGCCACCAATATGAAGACTAAGTTGGTATGGCTCAATTTCAATCTATCAAAAGAGCAAGATTATTTCTTGCTGCTAACATAATTATCCTTAAATAATGTGCTTAATTAATAATATAAATTCAATGAATTTAAAACGTTCCCATAAAAAGCATGAAAAAAGGGGGTGATCAAATGATGAGTGGATGCAGTATGTGTTTACTTTGAGTTATAGCGCTTAACAAGATTAAAAAGAGGATCGTATATATTTTATCTAAGAAGGTTAAAATTTTTGTGACTTTTTCCTAATTAACGAGATGTAAAATCTAATTTTAAGTACTGGAATCCTTGATTAAATGATCTAAGTAAACTTTAATTTAAATGGATTATCTTGTGAGCTCTAGTATTTTGTGTTATTGGAGCATAAGTATAAGGAGTTAAAGAAGCTGTTAAAGAATTTTAAATGAATTCACAACTTTGCTATGCATGGCATTAGTATATAAGTATATAAGCATGGACAAACTTGAATATGGATTATGATGACATAAGAATTTGAGGAATGAGGTTCACCATTCATAGCTCCGAAAATAGAGTTAGAAAAAAAAAATCAGCATAGACGGATAACTAGGCAATAGTTGTCATTCTCATTGTACAAACTTAGGATTGAGTTTTTGCAATGTAATGAGATTTAGGAGTAAATCAAGTATCTTATAACCTAATATGTATAATATGTAGCCTTCTAAGTATACATAGTATGTAACATAACTTAGATAAATATTAACATAAGACCTTAATTATGGTATTTGCATGCGATATGTCAACCAATGCCAGGGCGAGGTACATATGGGATACCCGAATTTATCCCCCGTTGGCCGTATCAAGCCATGAAAACAGAAAACTAAAGGTTGAATTTTAACATTGACACCTAAACAATTTACCTTGCTTAATAAGCATTAAAATAATAATAATGATAATAACACTTGGTGAATTTGGAGAGCAAAGTTCCAACGACTGGCCATAATAAGTATCTCTTCCTCATTTACAATGAAATTTAGCAACCAGGAAATATAACAATAAATCTGAAAATACAGTTTGAGATTAGGGAAATATAGCAAAAAAAAAAAAAAAGTATAGTAGGAAGCTCCTGGGCAAAGTGGCTCATGAGGCACCCAAGCATCTGGTGTTACGTGAGACCCACCCTAGGACCATTACCGCATACGCTGGCCTTTCGACATAGCCATGCTTACTTCCAACCGTCGGAGTTCCAACTTCTGGTAAATACCCACTCTCTATCCGATTGCGAAAAATTTTCTAAAAGTATCAAACTAACTTTAAAAAATCCAGAAAATTTTTCTTGTAGGTTATTCTTATCCTAGTTTCATGTATTGCATTTATGTTGTCAAAATTTGAATAGTATGTTCTTAAGTAATTGCGTTATGTATGCGAATTTCAATCAATTTTTTTTTAATATTTTTTTTTCTTATGGCTAAACTATATTGCTTGGAGCTAGGCAATTTTATATCAACTCCTCTTGGTATCTATTTTATAACAGTAAAAGAAAAGGGCTTATGATAATTTAACCATTTACTATGTATTTTATATTATTTTCAAATCAGCACAAGCAGGAATTTCTAGGAGATGACTAATTTTTAGTGAAAAAAAAAAAAATTGCAAAATCTGTGATCAACGGTTTCTGTAGTGACATGTTGATATGGGGGATGGTCAGAATTAATATTGCTTGTTTATGTGATTATTTGGATAAGCAATTGCATTTTCAAGGATAAAAACATAACTACGAAGACAATGAGTTTTCTTATAGGGAATTCAATCTGAACTACGCACATGGTTTCTGAGTTGTAGATTTTTTTTTTCTCTCTTTTTTTTTTTTTCTGACAAACGAAGCTATTTGTTATATGATTTGTCTCCAAATGGCTAAGGAATTTTGTTATTAATTACCATTTGATGTCTACATGCACAATTATAGGAAGTCTTTTAGTAAATTAGTGCATAATACACCTTAGGTGGTTTAAAGATACATGGTGTTTTTTTTTATTAATACAAAATGATATAGGCAAAGTTGTATTATATGAGGATAAATATGATTACTTATCTTTCAATTAATGAATATTATATGTATATATGCATACTTTGTTGTTTTACGACAACGCGCACCATCTACTGTGGAGAGAAACATGAATAACTCATGATGGATTTTTTTTTTTTTATGAATTAAAAATAGTTATTGGATTTACAATAGGAATCATCATGATTTTTAAAGAAATCCATGACTTTGACTGTTAATTTGGAAAAATTACAGGTCACATGGTAGGCATTTTCCTAGTATTTCCGAAGATGATATTTCAAAACAAGTTTTCGAAATTTTAATGTAACTTCACATTAGAATTCGGTATTTTGAAACGGTCGAAAACGATACATTACGTGTGGCACCTGTTGAAGTTTAGCAATGGTTATGCTAAGTCCATTATATACCATTATGTTTAAGAGCTATTTTGTATTCAATTATTGATTATTACAACTATCAATATATATATACACACACATATGTATACATATAGCTACATAGATTTACTAATTTCAAAATTTACATTTTATCAACTACAATCAACTGTGTACCATTTTAAACAAAACATATATTCATATATATTATATGTGAATACGCCCTTGTAACGCATTCTCTTTTCCAAGTTACAAACATAACTATATATACATATATATATATCTAATTATATTGTTCATAAAATCAGAAAAAGATTTCTCTATAACTAGATTTAAAACTTTACATAGGATAGCATTTTGCAGGCTTTATAAATTCTAAAGTATACGTACATTGCATAGTACTTTAATATAAAAGCTTTAGAAACCACAACGTTCGAGCATACACTATTAGGTAACACTATTAGGTAAGTGGGTTTATGCTTCATCATATATATAGGTATGCTTTAAGTACCAAGAAATTATAAGCTGCTATACTTAACTGTGCTTACAGGTAGTTTTAGATATGCGTATTCCATGCATGTACTTGTAAATTGTTGTGTTAGTGTATCTTGCTATTGGAATATTCTATTATTTGGCTAGGTGTCTACTAAATTCTCTAATCACCAATTTAAATGGAATAATGACAATAAACCTAAACCTCTAAACTAGACATGCATCTTAACCCATTAGGGGATCGCATTTAGAATTATGACACCAAATACTCGCCTTTCTAGGAGGAAAAAGAAATACTTTCCTTGTTCCTCGATAAACTAATAGGTATGAGAGGAGACTGTGATGTAGGTCAGGGACTAACTAAATAGGTTTTTAAGAGAAGCCAGAGTGTCTCCAGTGCACATTCTTGGTCATTCGTGATTCGGCTAGTAAAAACTCCTTAACTAATATTAGAGCAGGTACAATTTCTCTAGTTTCATGATGAATCAAATAATGTCGTGCGGATAATATTTAATTTGTTGCATTGCATTTAACAATTGTTTGAAAAACTTGTATGATATTTGTTACATACAACGTTGATTCCCTATCTCTTACTAAACTGTGGTTTGCTTATTTTTCTACAGATCCTTATGCAAGTGAAGATGATTAGGAAAAAGATGGACTGAGGACCCGAAGAGACCTTTAGGCTTTGTGATATAAACTAGGAAATAGTTTTTGGATTACCAAGTTAATGTTTTGTATCTATAAGCATTCAATCCAAACCTATGTAGCTTTTGTACTTACATAATTATAATTATAGGTCCTAAATTATTTTTAAGTTATACTTGCTACGCTTTTGCTAACTAGTGTGCTTTAAAGTAATTAGGCTTGCAACACCTTGTATCTGACATTCTTGTAAGCCTTGTAATTGAGCCCAAATAAGAATATTGGTAAAAATAATTTTGTGAGTTTGGATTTAGGTAAAAAAAAATTATAATATTAAGTTATATGTATATTACCTGTTATTTATTAAAAATGTATAAAACAAGTTTCGATAACTAACAAATCTATAAAGATAAATTATATGCATACTAAAAATCATAAAATAACTTAAATAATATTTATGAATATTTATTTATATCATATATGTATTTATGTATAGATAAAAATATACGAAATTATTTTAAATACCTGAAATATATCAAAATAATGCTAATTAATTAAAGAAAACTCGTAAAAAATTAAATAAAAATATGGAAAAGTATGGAAATATCCAGAAATAAGGCATAGCATGCTGGGAATTAAAGAGAAAATAACAACTAATAGTATTAAGACAATTAGAAAGTGAAAAATAGAAAACATAAGGACATTTGACATAAAGAAAATTAAAGTGAAACCCTAAACTACCTTATAAATTTAGGGCAGCTCTTCTAAAATTCATTTTATTCATTCTAGAATCTAGAAAAAATTAAGGAGAGGAGAGAAAAAAAGAAAAAGAAAAAGTATTTTTAGGAAAAATTAGAAAAATAGTGTGTAAATAAGGCTTATAAGGAAAAACCACGTCCAATGACTACTTAGAGAGGAACGGTCATCACTACCTAATAGTAGAGCCACTGTCTGGTTGTGACAACATTGGTGGGGCCATCGTTGGTAGCCATAAGTTTATTGATTGGTGAATTTTAATTTTCCTTATTTAATTTAGTAAAAATATCAAATATATATGGAAAATTATGAAATTTAGTATTTTAAAATATTTTTTGTATTTATATTTAAGAAAAAAATATCAATTTGATAAAATTAGACCTCGAGATATATTACTCTTAAGAAATGACTAAACTCAAGCTAATTTTCGATTTCGATTTAAATAACCTTAATAATATAGTTTTGATCTCAATATTTTTGTATAGACTATTTATGATATATATATAATAGTGCTGTGAAGATTTTTTCTAAAAATTTATTTTATGAAATTTTATTTGATTTTTAGGCCTTAAAATCATATATAAAAGGTAATATTTGGGATTAATTTTGTAATTTAATGTTAATTTGGTGAAAATTATGATTTAGGATGTAATTAGAGATCTTTAGATGATAATTGCTAATGTAGGATGATATTTGTGGGATTTGAAGTGTTAATTATATGTATTATGCATAATATGTAATAAATAATAGGTAAAAAGGGCATATTTAAGTTAATCTTGTGATATAGGGTTAAATGGGTATAAATTCTAATTTATGATGTATTTAGACATTTTGAAATGTTAGTTGGTGATGAAAGATAATATTTGAAGTATTGGGAATGTTAGATGTGCATATTAAGTACATATTTGGTAATAATGGGTAATATGTTAATCTAGGAAATTAATGGTAAAAAATACAGGGTTAAAATTAATAATATTATGATATTATGAATATTTTATGAATCTAATTTAGACTATGAATTTAGGCAATTATGGAAAGATGTAGGTTATTCTCGTATCGGGAGCTAATTTGATAATTAAATTAAGAATATAGTGTACCATACTAATCAAAATACCTATTAGGGGCTAAAATGGAGATTTAAGATTCCTAAGTATAGTTAGATAGAATTCAGATATTAGTTCGAGAGGAATTCTTAGGGTTTACAAATAAAAATAGTAATTAGGAGCTAAAACAAAACTTAATTCAGAAATTGAAATAAAAATTAATTTAAGACTAACTCGGTTATAGGAGATATAGAACTTGAATAATTAAGTAAAATTATAATTTTAAACTAAAAAGACTAATGATTTATAGCCTATATGTATATATGCACATATGTATAAGTGGTTACATTAAAATTTAGATCATTCCTAGATTAGAATTTGATTTAGAAGCATAATCAGAATTAGGGTTAATATAAATATATTAGATAGTAAGTTAAAAACCTAAACCAAAGATTATACTCATCAAATAAACCGTAAACAAAAGGGTTAAAAGGCATTTAAAAGAATTACAAACAAAGGGTAATAAAAAGGTAAATTGAAGTCTAATTCAAAAACTGAATTGGAATCGGAATAAGAAGCAAATTCGAAACCTAATTGAACAAGAAAAGTAATCCCAAGAGACTTCGACCTAAATCACTAAATATTGTAAGACCTTAAACTAAAGATAATTATAATCTAAATTACAAAATAAAACCTATTTATAGTAGTTGTATAAGAACTAAAACAATTTTTGTATTATAGAGATTATCAGTGAAAGTCTATCACGAGTCATACCTTAAGTAAGTAAGCTAAAAGTTTAAGTAAGTTGAGATCAATACGTTACTATATTTCAAAGTATTATTTTATAGTATTCGGAAGCTTAAGATTATACTTGGTTGTGTTTGTTAGATAGTTAATTGTGCGCTTGCCTGTCTATTCATATTTTTAAGTTTGATTATATGATTGCGGTTTAATGTTCTAGCTTATATTTGTGTGAAATAATTGAACACCTTAAACTGGACTTAACTAAATATATGACTTGTAAGTCTAAAACAAACTCGTATAGCAACCTATTAAGGGTAACATTTAGGGTTTTCTGCCAAATATCGACCCCTTCGAACGACATAGTGTTGGATAGCATAATTAATCATTTCTTCATCCTTAGTTAAACTAAGTGACAGAAAAGTAAGTCGCAGTAATGGTAAAGTTAATAGTTTCAAGGTAATCGCAAGAAGAACAGTATCTCTATTGCATAAAGTTGGATTTAGTTGTGAGTTGTTGAAATGTGCATTAAACTCTTCAATCTGGATTAAAGTATGTGTAATTTCTCTAATCTCGCAACAAATCAGATAATGTCGTACAATGGCATCTGCTTATACATGCATGGCATCTACTTGTATATGCATAGCATCTAATTAATTTGCTTGATAACCTTAGTTGTTTTTAATGTGTAGTCTTAAGTCTTTGTTCTAACTTACTTAGCGATTGGTTATTTACATCCTTATAGATGTTATTATAGGTACTAGTTAAGAAGTGCCTTATTAATTAACTTGAAACTAGCAACCACTGAATCCTAGGGAGTGAAGATATAAAATGAAAGGATCAGTCGCACTCTCAAAGTTTGAGTCTTATCTTTAAATCTCTTAATATCAACATACAAATTACTTAGGTGAAGTAAGATTTGAATAGTACATCTTGTAACAATTATTTAAGATATTTAGATTCTAGTATATATTTCTCATATTTTATAGATAAATAACATATTTAATTTGTAAAGTGTTTATTTTAAAGCAGGTTAGTCATAGACATCTTGTATAAATTAGAAATAAGATATTAGTTGAAATATTAGCTTTTAACCTATAACGGTTTGCATGGTGAAACTATTATGAATTTTTCGTTTCGGAGCGTGACAATTCTATCTTTGCTAGCTAAGTGGTCAGCTTTAGTTATAGATTGTTATACATAGCAAACTGTTACAACCAATTTAATTTAGGACATAACATTAATCTTTTGAATTGTTTTTCAGTTTAAGCACTAATTTTTGGCTGATCTCCTTAATAGCGATAATTTTCATTAAAGAATTCTTGTCCTAATTTTTCATTAATCTATTTTCTTGAGGATAAGCACATTCTTAAGTGTGGGGAAGTTTGCTAAACTCCTGATTGCATAGATCCTATAAACTGACTTTTAATGATTTTCCCTTGAATTTTGAGTTTATTTTAAGAAAATGATACTTAATTAAGTAAAATTTTATTTTCTAAGTTTTAGAACGATCTAAATAAGAAAATAGAAACTCGTTTTACTCAATTTAGAGCTAAAACCCAAAATTTTTTGAAGTTTTGAAAATCAATATAACCAAACAATACGACTATATCGTTTCTAGGGAAATTTGAAGCACAAACATAAGTGGTCAGTGGAGGGTACGACCAAAATGATACAATCATGTCTTTGGTTGTATCACTCCCATGTATTAAGAAGATTTAGAAAAGATTTGATTCGACATATCAAAACGACACAACCATGTGACACCACGTATTACCCATTGTAGATTCTTTGTCTCGCCTTTACTATTTAAGGCTTCATTAGGGCATTTTGACAAAACTTTTAGCACGTTTTCTTGAGAGAACTTCAAGATAAAAACACTTAAAAGAGCATAGTGCATCAAGAATTCAAGATTTAAGACCCATTTCATCATATTCATGATTTACTTCACTATTCCTTCTTTAGTTTTCATTAAAGATTGTTATTATATCATGAATGTGAGACCCAAATTTTTTTACTAATGCTTTGAGCAAATAATTTAGGGTGTTGATGACAGTAATCCAATTAACCTAAAAATTTATGAGTAAGCTCGAGATATTACTTGAACAAACCCCGTAGACTTGGATTTTGAAAATAAAATACAATGATCATAGTATAGTTCAGATGGTATAATTTTAATATATTATCTAATATTCATCATAATTGTTATAATAGGTCATTAGTTAGTAAATCCTTAAAGATAAATTATATAAGTAATAAAATTGTTATGTGACATAAAATAATAGGTAATATATATATATATATATATGCCAAGTGTAATTATTATGTATAAAGAAAAACTCTTAAGTAGTTTAAATACCCAAAAATATGGAAAATGAGTCAAAATAAATTTCAAAAATTGTAAAAAAAAAAACAGATGGACAACCGAGTTTAGCTTGGAAATTAGGCATGTAAAGGGTTGAGTACAATTGTTGGGATAGTAGACTAGCAATTGGACATTAGACTAGCAATTGGACATATACTTGAGTATAAGAGTGAATTAGGAAAGGGGAGAGAGAAACCTCACATGCAACTGCATAAACTAATCTGGAAAAATCAAGGAAACTACTCTAGAAATTCCTTCATGCAATTGGTGATCTAGGAAAAGCATGGAAGGGTGAAAAACTCGAAGAAAATCAGGGAAAATATTTGAAAAAATTACATAAATTATGGTTACTGGTAGTTCAAGGGTTTAAGCGGCAGTTGAAAACAAACCACCACCACCACCACTAGGTAATAAGAGTAGTTGCGTCTTGGTCGTCTGCTAAGGGGGTGGCTATTGCTAGTTACTGTAATGGCTAGTTCCAGTAAGTGTCCTAAAAACTGTTAATTTAAAAAAAAAAACAAAAATATTAATTTAATTTAGAAAATATAGAAAATTTTATTCCTAAGTAATTTTATGTGTTGAATTTAGGAAAAATATTATTTTGTATAAATTTAGTAGTTTTATTACATGTCCATAAAAAATTGTCAAAATTGAGTTATTTTCGATGTGTAAATTAAAGTGTCCTAATGATGTAGTTTCAAATCCTAAATTTTTCTGCAAACTTTCCTATACTTATATTAAAATGCTATTAAAATATTTTTTCACAAAACTAATTTTTATAATTTATATGAATTTTTAAGCCTTAAATTATGATTAGAATGATGTTTTTGGCAAAAATTGGTGTATTTTTCTTAAGGACCTCACTTAGATTCACAACTTAAGTGATTAAAGGAGTATTTATGGTATATTAGAAGCTTCTGAATTGGGTCGGTAGGAAGGAGTTATGAAAAATCAATAACGTGCCATAAAATGTATAATTTAGTGGTTTATAAACTTGAACTCGAAGTAATGGTGGATGATAATGGGTTACATGAAGAATTGGGATGTAATAAGGCTGAGAAGTATTGGTTAAAGTGTTACTTTGGTTATTTTTATTAGAGTTTAGGGTAAAAGTGGATAAATTAATAAATTATATGTAACTTAAACTTTGGCAAAGGATAACTTAAAGGAAGTTAAGAGCAAATGTTCTACTAGATATTGATTTAGAAGCTAAATCAGAGGCAAGATTATGAGGGAGTGGTAAAATAGGGAAATCTCAAAGACTACGTTAGACGAAATACCCTTAAGAACTCTAAAGTTTTTGGTTTTAGAGGAAAGTTTAGAGGGAAAATTCCTTTGAATTATGAAGCTAATTGAACTCAAAAGATAACTCAAAGGGTCTTTTGTTAAGAAATTCAAATTCTTGTAGACCCAACAACTCATTCAGAAGGTAACTTAGAGTTGGGGTAACTATAGATATGTGAACCTTCCTTTAGAAATTGTATCAAATGGTGTTTATTGACAAAAATCTTGGGTATTTGCCAAACTTAGAGACTGAATTTGTTGTGAACTTTAAAGCCCATGTGGTTGAAAGGGTAGCTTAGAAGCTTCTCTAGTTAAATATATCGAAGGTGCATTTGCTTAGGGAATAGCTCAAAAGGTAACAAAGATAAAATAAACTTATATCACTATTCTAAAGTTCTAATACTTAGGGCATAAGATAATAAACTAACGACTAACCAACTTAATTCTAATATAGACAAGTAAATTAGCAATATTGTATAATTTATATGCAGAATAAAGTACTAAATTAGGATAAATATCAAGGGATCACTAATAAGGACAAGTCAGCATACTTAGTTAGTAGGTAACCAAGTTCTAGGTAGGATTAGTATTTCACCGTACTTTAAAGTATTATTGAGAATATTTAGAAGCCTTAGTATATGTCTTGCTTATAATTGTAAAAGTGACATGCGTGTGTGTAGTATGTGTGCTTGAATATTATATTGGCTTATGTGTGTATGCAATGTGTATGCTTGAATATTGTATTACTATTATTGGTGTTGGACTGTTTGTATTGGTTGTTTCAAGATATTTTTTGCTTTGGATTGTCTAAAAATGCTTGATTACCCTAAAAACAATCTAACTTAAACTTGGCTTAATTTCTAACCAGACATGCATTGTAACCCATCAGAGGGAATGACTAAGATTCTCTGGTTAAACACGAACTATTCGATGAGGATAATTGAAATAATCCTCTCTCTATCCTTAGTCGAATCAAGTGACAAGAGAGGAGGTCGCAGCAAGATTGGAGATCGTAGTTTGAAGTGAAATCTCAAACAAAGCGTATTATTTATTGCATAAGTCCCGGTTTAGTTTCAATTTGTGTATAAGATATTAAACTCTTCAATCATGATTAGAGTGAGTGCAATTTCTCTAATGTCTAAACTAACCAGATAACATTGTGTAATGGCATTTGCTTCTATACGCGTAGTATCTAACTAAACTTACTTGAAAGCCTTGATTGCTTTGTATCAGATATATACTATTGTTTCCATTTTAGTTACTGAGCAAGTTATCACTTATTCTCTTCTAGTTGTTTTACAAGTTTCTAATAAACTTACCAACACTTCTCTAAGTCTTAGAAGAATAGAGAATGAGGTTGGCGAGTGAGATTTAAGACTAATAAGTTGGGTTTCTCCTATATTTATTGATTATATTAACATTTAGGAAAACTAATAGAGTCTTTTTAGGTGACTTTTTAGCTTTCAGCTAAGGAGATTTTTTTGATACTCTGTACACCTATGAATTTTAATAACATTTTAAGTAGTCACTTTATCTTTTCGTAACAACATATTTCTTGAAACTTTTTATTAAATTTGGGATTTTATTCTTCATATGATTTATAAAACTTAATTTTTTGCGGACATTTAAGCTATAAAATCATTTTCAGGAGTTATTTTGAAAAGTTACAACACAAGTTAATATCTATAAGATATTGAATTGGATGCTTTAAAGTAGTAAAGTGGTGAACGCCTTGTGTAAAGTATACTTACGTTAGTGGATAAGGTGGTTAGGTTCTAACTTTGGTTAGTTTATATAGTAGGACTGTTACAACTTCTTGGTTTAGGGTGTGGTAATTAGTAGAGAGTAAATCTTTTATATCTAAGTCTAGTAGAACTTAGATCTATCATGTGATAATTATTTTTATTAGATCTAATAATGATCTTTAGTTTTCTTGAATCAATCATGTATACTTGTATGTTTAAGATTGATAATCATTCAAGTATTAATCTAAAAACCTGATATTGTATAGGAAGATTAAAAAATTTCTTGTATAATTAGATTTAGGCATAATTGATGGGGGTTTGTACAATGTTAGAGATAAATTGTAAGATTCTTTTGGATTTTTAAGATTTTCATTAAGAGAATTTGCTATGTGTTAATGCAATATCAGATTATGCTATAAGGAAGAGATTTTATTAGGTAATCTAAAAATTATGGTTAATAGGCTTGATAAAGCCATTACCTTTAATAGAGAATTCTCTTAGTTAGGAAAATTAATGAGTTAATTAGTTTATCTTTAGAGAAAATTACATGTGTAAGTGTAGACACCCAATTTTTGCCCCCTAAATTTTTTTTAATTTTTCTTTTCTCAATAGGCCCTAAATTAAGAAAAACACAAAAAAAAAAGGAAATTAAAGAAAACCCAAAAAAGTAAGAAATTTAGAAAAAATAAGGATTTTAGGAAAATACAAAAAAAAAATTCAAAAATAAGAAAAAGCAAAAAAAATTAAGAAATTTGGAAAGATATAAAAAATAGGAAGTTTAAAAAGAAACCCAAAAAATAAGAAGTTTAGAAAATAAAATTGGAAAAAGGTTAGAATATTGAAAAAATTACAAAAAAATAGAAAACTTAAAGAAATAGAAGATTTTAGGGGATTTAAAAAATAACTTTTTATTAGGATATATTTTTTAATTTTGAAATAAGTTTAGAAGTTAAATTTTTGGGCTTGGGTTTAAATTTAAATTTAGCCCAGACTAACCAGGTAATGCACATATAGACAAGGCAAAGGCCAATTCCCTAATGGATAAATACTTGGACTCAACATGGGTTTAAACTTAGAAGTCTTAGGTTCGAATCTTATTGAAGGCATGCATAAGGTTTTTTATTTTTTATTACATCACGGACTGCCATGTATCCTGACATATGGTATCTTCGAATTGGATGACATGCTGATGTGGCACCGCGTGGCATGCTACGATAATTGCCACATGTCACGTAATGACATGCGGTAAGTTGGGATTGATCAAGTCAGCTGATGTGGCATCACGTGGCATGCCATGTCCACGTCAACAAGCTTTCCTTTCCTTTTTCTCAGTTTTCCCTTCCTTTCCCTTGCTTACCTCTGCTTTCCTCAACTAAGGATAAACTCGACTCCCTCACTTTGGCCCTTGATTTCGCACATTTTCCTTACTGAAACACACTAATTAATGGTACAATTTCATCCTTCACATGGCTTACTGTGAATTAGTACCGATAACTCGTCTGGATTCGATCAAATGAGCATTCAAATCGAGCTCCAAAAAGTGGAAAAAAAATGAAAATCTGGAATTTACATTCAAATCCGAATTCAAGCTTTCCTTGTTCGTTTGATGAATTCTTGTATAAATCGGAGGTTTACGAGCATCCAAAGGACACACACAACCATCCATAACAAACGACGAACACTCACAAGCTCTCTCTCTCTTTTTCCGATAGCTTTCTATCTCTAACCATAGCTCTCCCTCTCTTTCTCTTCGAGTCTCTCTCTCTTTAGCTAAACACTACGGCTTGCTACCCTAGGAACACTTCTAATAGCTTAGGCACCTGAAACCAACCACCCCCACGCCTTGCCGTAACCTCCAACATCGCCACCAAACCATCTCTACAGAACCCTAACCATCGCACCCCATATCACACCCATGATCAGTTAAAGACAGTGGCCATCCACTCCCGCATCATGCTCGTGATTAATTGAAGATAGTGGCCATCCACCCCCATGTTATGCCCATGATCAGCTAAAGCCCCGATCATGCTTATGACCCCTTTTAGGTGACTACCTCAACTGACCCAATCTGATCCACAACCGACTTGAAGTTCGCTCTAAGACCAACCTGTATGCCCACTACGTCTAAAGTCCAATTTCTTTTATTTATTATTTAGTTGTTGTTTTTTTTTTTTATTTGTGAATGTAAATGTAATAATAAAAAAGAAAGAAAAAAGAAAAAGAAAAAGAAAGAAAGAAAAAAAAAGGAGTTTATTTAGTTTAATAAAAATAAGTAGAAATAATAAAAAATAAAATAAAACTAAAATAAGTAAGTTCATAAGTTAAAAAATAAAAATTATTCTTGACACTTAAAAAAATCAAGTTTTCAAAAATAAACAAAAATAAATTAACCATTTTCAAATCAGGACTACTTTTAGATTTTTTTTTCAAAAATAAAGCTTCCGATTTAGGACCCTACTTTTTCAGAACTTTTTTGAAAAAAAAAATGAATTGAATTAAAAACGTAAATCTGGTGTGTTTTCCAAAATTGAAATCAACATTACTCGCTAAAGTTTTAAAAAAAAATGTACGTTTGATCTCAAATAGTGAGTACATAGATACTTACGGGACGACGATAAAAATGAAAAAACCTAATTTCCATTTTCTTTAATTTAGATTATTTAGTTTATCCAATTAAAGTAACCAATAACTAAGATCTATCTTTCAAAATTTAAAGGTAATTTTAACTTTAATTTTAATTTTGGAAAGTTAATGGTACCCATAAGAGTTTAAAATTCCTAACCTTCGAATCTAGATTCTCTGGTTTCAAAAACCATTTTGTAAAATTGGTTTTAATCGTTAGGCTAGTGGCTAAATTATAACCAATCCACCCAATTGGTTATAACTTAATTGTTTTTTCTAACTCCGATCGAGTGGCAACTCCAAAGTTGTTTTTAAAAAAAAAAACGGTTTTTACCCTAGTCAAGGATTGATATTAAACGGGTAGGATTTAGTACCGATCGATTTAAAGAAGATTTAAATTTATAAAAAAGAATTGGGAGACTGACAAAAATCAGACTTAACAGCTTAGTGACTCCATTGGGGACGTCAAGAGGATTAGTCATTCGATTTTCCAAAATTAAGATTAATCTCTAAAATCACCTTAAATGCAATTTATTTACTCGTTTTGTGTTTATATTATAATTGTACTAACATTTCTTTGCATTTTTAGTTTCATTTCTTTAATTTAAAGGGAGTTTATTCTTCATAAATGTATGATAGATATGGTTGAACCCAAGTCATCTTGGGACCTTAAGATGGGGAGTCATTGTGTAAGTTCCGAACATAGTAGGGCAACCATCGTTTGGGATCAATTAAACTACGCCACTTAAATTTTGATGTGACCAAAGAATCGTTTTTTCATAAACGCGTAAGGTTACAGAGTTTAAGGACCTTTAGAACCCACTCTTTTTGCATTCATTTCATGGAATGACAAATAACTAACAAGACGGCAATGTTAAAAGAAATAAAATAAAAAATGAAAAACCCGGAGTTTCTTTCCTTGTATTCTTTCCTAGAGTTCATGTACATGGGGAGCTGTCTTTGTAATTTCTTTTCATGTAAATAGCCCTTTTTAACTTATGCTTTCCTTATAATATTTCAAAAATAACTAGCTCTTCCAATACTATGGGTTTGACCAAAGAAATTCATGTCTACAAACCTATAAACCCAAAGCCTATACTTAATCAGTAGTTTCAAACCTTCAACCTAAGAGAGAAATAGTTCATTACCAACAAGATTAGACTCATACTCTCATTAGCTAAAGTGGATGTTAATATCATGCTAGTAGGGGCCTTAGTCCATTTCTAAGAGCTTAAAGAAGTGCCATTTCAATTTAGGCCACACCTAATCAGTCAAACTCTAGAAAAGTATACCTAATTACTCCAAGCTCCTCCTTTGGATGAAATATAAGTCCCAAAACTTAGCTTTGGTCTAGTCTACATTTTTTCAAAATTCTTAGGGATCCATAAAACTGAGATAAATGAGGCCCTAGATAATTGCAACAAACATGCCTTCAAGATATGAGATCTAGTCCATTGGTTCTAGAATGAGCCTAACTCCAATAAACAAGCTCCATTTCTTAGAAATTGGCAGGAATATCAAATCAAGGCCTATGTACTAATATTATTCACTACTATCTTATTTCTAAGTAGATCTTTTCTTATACACTTTAGGGTAACAGAGTTAGTAGCTTGGTTCTAGGAATGGAGGTCTTACATCCCTACCTTACTTGTTGAACAAATAAGGAGCCTTAATTTCCTTAAGAAAAGAGGTTATAAAAATCTCAGGTCAAGCATGGCACTATTAATGGTATGGTTCGTCAATTACATCAAATGCTTTGAGTTGGACTTAATAAGGGGAGCATTCGCCAATAAGATTGATTTTATTGAATTTTTCATTGATAAGATTAAATTAGCAAAAGATATCTCTACTCTGCTCTAGATAGAGGTTCTGCGAGATTTCCGAGTAGAAGACATACTGTGGACCGCCAGGTAGAGCAATTACACTAAGGTCATACTGATTTGCAAAAGTTACCATGTTGTACCATTGATCAGAATGAGTTGATGTACAGGCTACTACCTAAACAACATAGTAAGATAGTTAAGAGGGATCCAAGATATGGTTCACAGGCCTTCATTGTATCCATTCACTCTTAATCTTGAAGAGCTTCCCTCTATAGAAAAGGCATCCAAGCTTCACAAGGTCAAAGTTTAGTGGGATACTAGGACCGTAAGCCCAAACATTGATCTAAGTGAATTCATAAGAGAAGTAGACAAACACTGGGTTACTACAAAGTACTTATATGATCAACATTACAAGGCGAGTGCAATACGATATTGGGCACCAGAAGTCCTTCAACCCTCCCTTGTGTGCCCTAGCTCTAAAATGGTGACCTATATGGATCAAGTGAAAGCCCGTGTGGAGGTCCTTTATGATGAAAAAGACAAATGGGAAAACTTATTTCGAGAGTCTAAGCAAAGGTTATACGCCTTAGAACACTAGTTGAAGATGGCCCAGAAGAAGATTCAAGAGTTTAAGGAAGTGACTCAGCATGACCGAAAGAAGGTGAAAATGTCATCTAGCTCACAGAAAAAAAGAAAATTAGTTTATACTTTCTCTTATGTAATAAAACTCCAGGAATTCAAAATAATAAATAACTTGCCATTTTGTTAATTATTCATCGATTTCCTCTTTTCCATCAGTGTGGCTCATTTGCATTTCATTCATTTTCAAAAATTAAAATATTCATATGCTAACTAATTGAGAAGTGGTTTTATCTAGGTTACCAAGATAGCTCTCAAAAGTCAAACCTTCTAGAGAAATCCTATCAAAACTCGCTTAAAAACCAAAATGGCCAACCAAGGAAACAACAACAACAACACTAACAATGGCAATTGTAACCCCGATGTTATTAACCTTACTAAGTTGAGGTTCTAATCTTTGGAACGAATAGTGGGAAATATTGTAGATCAACTGAGCTTTCTTGCTAATAACATCTATATACTTAGGTCTATGACTCCATCAAATGAAGAGAGTTCCAAAGCCTGATATGGAAAGAATATTGAGGCCTCACCCCCTCGAAACAGAAGAAGTTTAGCCTAAAGTCAATCAGGGCTTCAAATCCTTTGAAATAGAAGGGGTATTTCCAAAGGCTAACTTAGCTTTTGAGCCATATACTTACTCATTCCCAATCAACCCAAAGCCTGAAGCTGACTAGGATAGATTGAAAGAGCTTAAGAAGTGGCTAACTTAACAAATTATCAAAAAAATGAAAATGCTTAAGAGCTATGATGGATTCAAGCATGCTAGCATAACAAACTTCTCTGCCTATGACTATAGAAGCTTCCCGGAAAAGTTTAAAGTACCCAACTTTGAAAAATACAATAAGACTGGATGCCCCAAGCTACATACTCGGCTATATATATGCAAGATGGGCAAATATGTACAGTATGATCAGCTCATAGTCTAAACCTTTCAGGACAGTTTGACTGGCCTTGCCTTGACCAGGTAGGCCCAATTGGACCTAAATCAGGTGAATACATGGGAGAAGCTAACTAGAGCATTCTATAAGTAATATAGATTTAACGTTGAAGTGGTACCAAACATGATGGATTTGGTTGCCCTAAGGAAGAGGCACAATGAATCCTTAAACGAATATGCCCAAAGGTAGAGGTCCCTAGTTGCAAGGGTATCTACCCCCGTGATTGAGAAATAGCTGACTGCAACTTTTATTAACACTCTTGAGAGGCCCTATTTTGCTCACCTCATACAAGCCTCTTCTAGCTTTACAGAAGTAATGGTAGCATGGTATCGAATTAAAAGTGTCGTTTCCTTTAGCAAGCTGCAAGAGACAATAGATAGAAGACTACCCTCTACTAAACCCACCACCAACAAGCTTAAAGAAGCTATTATCAACATGGTCAATTTAAATTCCAGGCCTAACTCTCGAGTCTCTTTTAGGGCAAAGCCTCCACTAGTATAGAAGCCAACCACAGGTTAAGTACTTGAAAAGCTAAGGAGAGATAATCTGCTCCATTCTGAAGCTCCAAGTGTAAGGTATATGCCAAGATTTTTTTATCCTAATGTAAGATGTCAATATCATCTAGGGCAGGTGGGCCATTCAACTGACTTATGCTGAAGATTGAAAAACAAAATCAAGACTTAATTGATGAAGGTACAGTACAACTGGATTTTGTGGAGGCTCCTATTCCAAATGTCAACAACAACCCCCTACCAAACCATGGGCTCATCATCAATATGATATCTGACCACTTAAAGCCTGCCATTAACATGATTGGTCCCAACTAAGAACCTAAGTTTTATGGATTCTATAAAAAAGAAGTTCCACAAACTAAAAGGTATACCTTCCATATGCCTGTGGCCTTCGAAAATTATAAAGCTGCCCTATTAACTACCAGGCAATAAACCAGGGGTAGTTAAGCTAGCTTGTAGGTGGGATCATTCATTCTGGTAGAATTTATGATTTGAGGGAAGACTTGAAAACGAAGGTCATGCTGGAAATGCGAAGAACCGAACAAGCTGAACATGAAGAAAGATTTACTACCTTCACCAAGATGATCAAGTTTAGCAAATATAAAATAATAGATCAGCTTGTTAAGACTCCAGCATAAACATCTCTCATAAGTTTGTTGATGGCATCAGACCCATATCGAGAAGCTTTGTTCAGAACACTAGGGGAAGTTAAGGTCCCTTGTGAAATCCTGACTGAAAGGATTGGCTCTATCACCAATTCTATCCTTGTTATGGATCAAATTTCTTTCTCCGCCGAGGAATTGGGTGAAGAAGGTAACTGGCATGCAAAACCTTTGTTCATAATAGTGAGGATAACTAACATCATCACAACAAAAGTCCTCATCGACAACAGATCATCTCTAAATGTCTACCCTCTAACCACCTTAGATCTATTAGGTACTGATACAACTGCTATCAAGCCAAGTTCGACAACTGTGAGGGCTTTTGATGGGTTTAAGAGAGAAATAATAACAGAGATCGGCTTACCAGTAGTTATTGGACCACAGACATTCAGTATCCCATTACAGGTTTTGGACATTCCAAGGACCTTCAATCTGTTATTAGGAAAGCCTTGGATACATTTAGTAAGGGCCATATTGTTAAGTTTTCATCAGAAAATTAAGTTTATCTCCAACGGCCAGGTCATCACAATCTTGGGTGACTAAGATTATGAAATCCACAAAGAGACTGCTATACCCTATATTGGTACAGAAAAGCAAGAAGACTTTAGACTCCAAATGTTTGAAGAGGTATGCATGATCACCAATCAATAGAAGGAAGAGAGGCCAAAATTCAAAGAAGGCCAGTTTGGGACCTATGGGCTAGGATACATTCCAACCTTGATAGAAGAGTTGCAAAGAATGTAAGTCAAGGACAGAAAAGGTAACAAGTTATATCACACTTCAATGACTGTCCCTCCATTGTCAGAAATTTTCTTCTAGGCTAAAGTACATAACTTAAAGCCTATTAAAGAGGAAACCTCCAGCGGAAATAAAGGGGTTAACCCCTTTGACAAGTCCCAGCACTTAAATAATTGGTTCTCTATCCCTTTGAATAGCAATAAGTCTTCTCTAGGGTAAAGGATGAACCACAATCTAATATTTTATAGAATTTTATAATACATCACCTTTGTTCTTCAAATGATTGAACCTGAAAGAAAGTTTCTTTAAATAAAATCAGTCTCTTTTCCCTTTACTCTTGCCTCACTTACATTCTCCCTTTTACATACTTTTCTTTTTTCTCCAGATCTGATGATCGGAATAAAGGTCATGGATATCTCACGCAGATTGGTGCTGAAAATATTGATATCACCTTTAGCCCTACTGGGTTTGTCATCAGGAGTGATGTTAATGACCATAACGATATGCAAGAAAACTGGCAAAAACATGAAATGAGTAGAATTTCCATTGACGAGCCAACCGAGGTAATTAATGTCGGGGCCAATGATAACCTTAGGACATTGAAGATTGGGAGAAATTTGAAAGAAGACCAAAAGGTAGAAATGACCACATTACTATCTTAATACTAAGATGTATTCGCATGGTCTCATGAAAATATGCCCGGATTAGATCTATTGATTGTGGTCCATTGTTTATCCACACAAGAGGATATCTAACCAATGAAACAAAAGTTAAGAAGGTTCCGATCGGATATCCTCTTGAAAATCAAGGAGGAAGTTAGAAAACTATTGGAAGTCTACTTCATTGAGGTATTTGATTATCTCAAATGGGTACCCAACATGGTGCCAGTTATGAAGAAGAATGGAAAAGTCAAAGTGTGTGTGGACTTTCAAGACCTTAATCAAGCAACCCTTAAAGATAATTTTCCTTTGCTCCATATCGATGTGTTGGTTGATAACATAGCTGGAAACTATATTTTCTCTTTCATGAATGGATTTTCTAGGTATAACCAAATTCGAATGCTTGAAGAAGATAAAGTCAAGATAATGTTCATCACAACTTGTGATACGTTTTGCTACAAAGTGATGCCTTTTAGATTAAAAAATGCCGAGGTAACTTATCAAAAGGCCATGGTAGCAATCTTTCATGACATGATACACAAAGAGGTTGAAGTATATTTTGATGATATGATTGCTAAATCTAAAGAAGGAGAAAATCACATGGAAAATTTTAGGAGATTGTTTGATAGGTTGAAAAAATTCCAACTAAAGCTCAACCTAGAGAAATGTACTTTTGGAGTGACTTCAAGGAAATTATTGGGATTTATAATTAGCCAAAAGGGCATTGAAGTGGACCCTGATAAAGTCAAAGTGATAGTTGACCTACCTTTGCCATGTATACTTAAAGAAATCAGAGGTTTATTGGGTCGTTTAAACTATATAGCCCGGTTCATATCCTAACTCATAGATAAGTGTCGTCTTTTGTTTAAGTTGTTAAAAAAGAATGCTAAGATCAACTGGGATAAAGAGTGTGAGCAGGCCTTTACAATAATCAAAGAATACTTCATGGACCCTCCAATTCTAGTAGCTTTAAAACCTGGGAAGCCTTTATTCCTATACTTGAAAATATTACTAAAGTCTATGGGGTACATGCTTGGCCAGAAAGATGAGGAAGGGAAGGAACGAGCTGTATACTACTTGAGCAAGAAATTCACTGAAGGAGAGCAAAGATATATAGAAATTGAAAGAACCTATTATGCTTTAGTCTAGGTAATACATCGGCTCAAATAATATACACTCTACTACCAAGTTGAATTGCTGACTTAACACGATCCCTTGAAGTACTTGGTAGACAAACCGACCCTAATTGGCAGAATCTCAAAGTGGTAAATGCTACTATCAGAGTTTAACTTTACGTACATGAACTAGAATTCAATCAAGGGGTAAGCTCTAGCAGATCAATTGGTAAAAAATCCCTCTGATAGTACTTCCCAAGAGGTACAAGTCAATTTCCCTGATAAGGATGTCTTCGCGATTGAAGGAAACTTTGATAAAGGAGAAGATAACGAACTACCAAAATGGAAAATGTTCTTTAATGGTGCAGTCAACATGTCTGGGTGTAGAATTAGGATAATACTAATATCCCCTGAAGGTACTCTATATCCTGTAGCCATAAGGCTCGTTTTCCCATACACTAATACTACTGAGTATGAAGCGTGCATTATGGGGCTCAAGATGGCTCTAGATAAAGACATTCAAGAATTAGAAATGTATGTGGACTCTTCACTCATTATTGGCTAAGCCCGAGGAGAATACAAAAATAAAGATCCTAAGCTAGTGTCTTATCATCGGTACTTAACTGAATTAACGGAGAATTTCAAAGAAATCACCTTTAATTACGTGCTGAGAACTCAGAATCAATTTGCTAATGCCTTAGCTATACTAGCATCTATGATCCAAAATCTGGTGGAGTCGAGATTCAACCTCTTACTATGAAAATTGAAAACAAGCTTACCTTTTGCTTAACAATTGGGGGTAAATGATAAGAAACCATGGTACAATGATGATAGGGCGTTCCTACAACAAGGTACATACCCTGAAGAGGTCGAGAAAAAGGACAGAAAGATGATTAGGAGATTGGCCACTCAATTCTTAGTAAGCGAGTCCACCTTATACCGACTCTCATTTGACAGTATACTCTTAGGGTGTGTAGATGATAAAGAGGCTAAGAAGTTAATGAAAGAAGTGTATGAAGGAGTATGTGGCCCTTACATGAATGAATACATGTTGGTGAAGAAAATTATAAGGCTAGGGTATTATTAGTCAATAATGGAAAATGATTACATCAAATACGTTAGGCACTATTACTTATGCTAAGTTTGTGCAAATAAGATAAACGCCTTGCCTCAGGAATTACATACCCTCTCAGCACCATGGCCTTTCTCAATGTGGGGTATAGATATCATCGACCAATCACTCCAAAAGCATACAATTGGCATCGCTTTATACTAATCACCATTGACTACTTTTGTAAATGGGTTGAAGCTTCGTCTTACTCAAGCGTTACTAAAGGGGTTATAGTTAAGTTCATCAAGAGAAACATTTTGGCTCGATACGGGACTTTGGAAACGATCATCATTGATAATGGTACCAATTTCAACAACAAGCTTATGTTAAAATTGTACCGATAGTTCTGGATGATTCACAGGAACTTTACTCCTTATCAACCCCAAATGAATGGAGTTGTTGAAGCAGCTAACAAAAACCTCAAAAGAATCATTGAAAAAATGGCTATCACATATAAGGACTAGCATAAGATGTTACCCTTCACATTCATGGCCTATCGAATTTCCATTAGAACGTCGATTGGGGCAATACCATACTTTTTAATATACGGCACTAAAGTAGTGTTACCAGTAAATGTTGAGATCTCGTCGCTTAGGGTACTATTAGAAACTCAGTTGGACGAAGCCGATTAGGTAAAGAAACACATCGAGCAGTTGAATCTGATTGATGAAAAGAGATTGACAGCCCTATGTCATAATCAGTGTTGTCAATAAACAATGGTTTGGGCCTTCAACAAAAGGGTATGACCTCGGAACCTCAAAGAATGGAGATTTGGTGTTGAGAAAAGCTCTTCCCAATGCATAAGACTCAAAAGGGAAATTTGCTCCCAATTATGGAGGTCCTTATGTTGTGAAGTAAGTATTACCGGAGGGGCTTTGATTTTGTCCCAAATGGATGGTCCAGATTTGAGAGACCTTGTAAATGCCAACGATGTAAAATTGTACTATCCATAAGAATTAAGTGGAAATCCTACTCAAAACAAGAAAATGCCAATCATTTTAAACGTCATTATAGTCTAATTTTCATTATTTACAAGCAAATTTGGTATCTTTAGCCATTGTTGTTGTTGGAATAATCACCCTCTCCATTAAAAGGTCCAATTCCCTTTACTCCATTTAATCAAACCCATACACTGTAAACATGAGAGGGGTTAAGGAATGAGATCTAGAACATTGGCAATTAACAAAATTCTTTAAAATATTTTATTACGGATTGATCCCCCTCAATGGGGAGTTTTATTGTTTGTTTTTTAGGGGAATGCGAAACTCGAGTAAGCAATTACGGTAGATGAGATTAAGGCTTTTGGTTTATGAAAGTTCCAAAGAGACAAAAATAGTAGGTGGCTTTTTGTATCGGGGTTAATTTACATAATTTCTCTAAAAGAGCCAGTGAAGTTTTAAATATTTTACATCAGGAACATCCGGGTTGACTAAAACATGAGTCAGTAATTTTTTATGGGGCTCTTAAAAAAGGTTTGACAGTTTAGGTGCTATCGACAAAGACTAGGTAGGTATTTCCATACAATGTTAGCATACCGATTTTTGAATCTTGCACTTACATTTAGACTAATTTTTTACTTCCGACAATCTTTTTGAACTAACTTATAAGGCATTCACTTTCTGCATTTAGTGTTTAGCTAACCTTTGAAGACATGATCCTAATTCAGTCCATCATTCCAATCCATAGGGCACTTCTACTCTGTTCACCAAATTTTTCTCAAGTAAGGCACTTCCTTTCGCCAAGTTTTCTCTTAACAAGCTCGTACAACACTTCTCTTCATCGGTTCCTCTTGATACAACACCCAGTTTAGGGTTGCTAGTCCTCGAGAGATGTTCTTACTTAAGTTGGTGAGCCTTGTGAGGTACGGTTAGATTTTAGATTGATCCTAGTTTAGAGTTGCTAGTCTTTGATAGACACTCTTGCCTATGAAAGTGAGCCTTGTGAGGTACAACTAAGTTTTAGATCGATCCCATTTTAAGGTTGCTGATCCCCGAGAGACGCCCTCGCCTAGGTTAGTGAGCTTTGTAAGGTATGAATAAGTTTTAGATTGATCTCATTTTAGGGTTGCTAGTTCCCGAAAGACACACTTGCTTAGGTTAGTAAGCGTAGTGAGGTACAATTAAGTTTTAGATAGATCCCATTTTAGGGTTGCTAGTTTTTGAGAGATGCTCCCACTTAGGTTGATGAGCCTAATGAGGCATGACCAAGTTTTAGATCAATTCCAATTTAGGGTTGCTAGTCCCCGAGAGGCACTCCTACCTAAGTTAGTGAGCCTTATAAGGTACGGCTAGGTTTTAGATTGATCTTAGTTTAGGGTTGCTAGTCCTCGAGAGATGATCCCACCTAGGATAGTGAGCCTTGTGAGGTACGACTAAGCTTTAGATCGATCTTATTTTAGGGTTGCTAGTCCACGAGTGCTCTTACTTAGGTTAATGAGCCTAGTGAGGCATGACCAAGTTTTAGATCAATCCCAATTGAAGGTTGCTAGTCCCCGAAAGACGTTTTCACCTAGGTTAGTGACCCTAATGAGGTATAGCCAGGTTTTAGATTGATCATAGTGTAAGGTTGCTAGTCCTCGAGAGACACTCCCGCCTAAGTTAGTGGTAGTTTAGGGTTAATAGTCCCTGAGAGACGTTCCTGCTTAGGTCAGTGAGCCTACTGACGTACGATCAGGTTTTAGATCGATCCCATTTTAGGGTTGCTAGCCCCCAAGAGACGCTTCCGCTTAGATTAGTGAGCCTAGTGAGGCTCGACTTGGTTTTAGATTAATTCCAATATAAGATTGCTTGTTCCTTAGTGACACTTCAACTTAGGTTAGTAAGCCTAGAGAAACACGACCAGGTTTTTTTTTTTTTTTCATCTAAATCGATTTTAGGATAGCTATAGTTGTTTTAGAGTTATCTTTAAGGTAAAAATAGCGTCTTTTTGTTCTTGTAACAAAATTTTGTTTAAACTTCACCATAAAGAGGGACAGTTATAAATACTCAATTTTTGCCCCCTTTATTTTCATTTATTATTTGTTTTTTTTCTTTTCTCAATAGGCCCTAAAATAGGAAAAACACAAAAAAAAGGAAATTAAAGAAAACAAAAAAAAATTAAAAAATTTGGAAAAAAATAAGAATTTTAAGAAAATACAAAAAAAATTTCAAAAATAAGAAAAAAGCACAAAATTTAAGAAATTTTGAAAAATATCAAAAATAAGAAGTTTAGAAAGAAACCCAAAAAATAAGAAGTTTAGAAAGAAACCCAAAAAATAAGAAGTTTAGAAAGAAACCTAAAAAATAAGAAGTCTAGAAAATAAAATTGGAAAAAAGTTAGAAAATTGAAAAAATTACAAAAAATAGAAAATTTGAAAAAATAGAAGATTTTAAGGGATTTAGAAAATAACTTATTTTTAGGATAGATTTTTTAATTTTGAAAAAAGTTTAGAAATTGAGCCGTTAAACTTGGGCTTAATTTTGAATCTAGGTTAAGCTTGCTTAGGCTTAAATTTGAATCTAGCCTAGGTTGGCTTAATTTATATGTGTAATTTAATTGCATGTATGAATAAAGCACAGGTTAACGGTCTAATGAATAAATAATTGAATTTGGCATGGGTTTAAACTTAGAGGTCTTTGGTTCAAATCTTAATGAAGGCATGTATAGGGTTTTTTGTTTTTTTATCACATTACGGACTGTTACGTGTCAAGATCTGATTGCGCTACGTGTCTTGACACATGGCATCTTCGGATTGGGTGACGTACTGATGCGGTGCCATATGGCATGACACGTTAACTACTGCATGTCATGTAATGATACGTAGCAAGTTGGGATTTGTTGGGTCGACCGACGTGGCGCTACATAGCATGCTACGTTAGCAAGCTTTCCTTCCCTTTCTCTCAATTTTCCCTCCCTTTCTCTTGATTTCCTCGACTTTCCTCGGTTAAGAATAGACTCAACCTTTTCACTTTAGCCCTTGATTTTGCACATTTTCCTTGCTAAAACAATCCAATGAATGGTGCAGTTTCATCCTCCACATGGCTTACTATAAATTAGTCCCAAGAATGCGTCCGGATTTGGTCAAATGAGCATTCAAATTGAGCTCTAAAAAGTGGAAAAAAATCGAAAATCTGAATTTACATTTAAATCCGAATTTGTGTATAAATAGGGAGCTTACGGGCATCCAAAGGACACATACAACCATCCACAACTAACAACAAACATTCACAAGCTCTCTTTCTCTCTTTTCAATAGCTTTCTCTCTCTAACCATAGCTCCCTTTCTCTCTCTTCAAGTCTCTCTCTCTCTAGCTCAACACTACGGCTTGCCACCCTAGGAATACTTCCAATAGCTTAGGCACCCCAAACCAACCATCCCTACGCTTCATCGTAGCCTTTAGCATTGCCACTAAACCACATCTATGGAACCCTAACCATCGCATCCTGTATCCCGTCATTGATTAGTTAAAGATAGTGGCCATTTACCCCTACATTATGTTCGTGATCAATTGAAGATAGTAGTCATCCAATATCGTGTCATGCTTGTGATCAGCTGAAGCTCCTTAATCACACCTATGACTCCTTCTAGGCGACTGCCTTAACTGACCCGATTCGATTTGTAACCGACTCGAAGTTCACTCGAGGTCCGACCTGCATGCCTATTGTATCCGAAGTCCAATTTTATTTATTTATTATTTAGTTGTTGCTTTTTTTATTATTTGTGAATGTAAATGTAATAATAAAAAAAGAAAGAAAAAAGAAAAAGAAAATGAAAGAAAGAAAAAAAAAGAAGTTTATTTAGTTTAATAAAAATAAGTACAAATAATAAAAAATAAAATAAAACTAAAATAAGTAAGTTCATAAGTTAAAGAATAAAAGTTGTTTTTAAACACTTAGATAAATCAAGTTTTCAAAAATAAATAAAAATAAATTAACCCTTTTTAAATTAGGACTACTTTTAGATTTTTTTAAAAAATAAACCTTCCTTTTTTAGAACTTTTCTGACAAAAAAAAAATGAATTGAATTAAAAACATAAATTCGGCGTATTTTTCAAAATTAAAATCAACATCACCCGTTAAAGTTTTAAAGAAATAACTACATATATCTGATCCTAAACAGTTGATACGTAGACACTTATGGGACAATGATAAAAATGAAAAAACCTAATTTCCCTTTTCTTTAGTTTAAATTATTTTGTTTATTCAATTAGAGTAACCAATAGCCAAGTTATGTTTTTCAAAATTAAAAGGTGATTTTTAAGTTTAATTTTAATTTAGAAAGTCAATGATACTTGTAAGGATTTAAAATTCCTAACCTTTGGATTCGGATTTTTTGATTTAAAAAACCGTTTTGTAAAATTAATTTTAATCGTTAGATTATTATCTAAGTTATAACTAATCTACTCAATTCATTATAACTTAACTGTTTTTTTCACCTTCGGTCGGGTGGTGATTCTAAAGTTATTTAAAAAAAAACAATTTTCTTTAAATTTTAATCGATAATCGGTATTAAACGGGTATGATTTAATATTGATCGATTTAAAAAAAATCTAAATTTATAAAAAGAATCGATAAAGTGAAAAAATCAAGCTCGACATAAGGTTTATGAGAAATAAGATTTAGATATATTATTGAATCTTGAATTAAATTTTTAATAGATTACTTTTTTGTTTTGTTTCTTGATTAGTTATAGAATTAGTAATTGCTGTAACTTTAGTTTAGTTGTTTAAGTTTTTAAAATTGAATTTATCGGTTAAATAATAAAGTTAAAATTAGTATTACTATTCGAGTTTTTGGGAATCGATTTGAATTCATATCCACTGTACTAGAATTTAATTGGTGTAATTCTTTACGTATTGTTTTCCATATGTATTCGAGGAATTTAACGGAAAATGAGAAAAGAAAAATAATGAAGTACATCGAAACGATGGAAAAAAATGATATTTTATTTATTTTACGCAAATTTAATTTTCAACTCCGTCCCAAATTTGGAAGACAAGTAGTCTTATGGAACTTCTTAGTGCCGGTAGTCAGACCTTTTTCTTTCCTATTCACTACCGTCCATTTTTTCATTTTTTATTTAACACAACCATAATTGACATTCCATTCATTTCCTATATTCAATATTTCATTCAACCCTTCACAAACAAAAACAAATCAAAGTTAATAGCAGAAAGAAATTAAATTGAAAAAAAAAAAGAGAGCGAAGACGACTCTCTTCACTCTCAGATCTCCAAATCTCTCTATCTCTCTCTCTTCCCCTCAGATCTCCATATTATGAACGTATTCTACTCGCTGTAGCGACAATTGGATCCGTATTCGATTTCTTTATCCATCCTACCTTGCAGGTTCTCGTACAATTCGGATCCGATTCGGTTGATGCGAAATGGATACAATCATAAATTCATTGTCTTCCGGCACGCGCTTAAGGTGAGCTCTGAATCCTCCTGGATTGTCTATCTGATGCCGAGAATCCAAAAAGCAACTTTTTGGCATTTCCTTTGTGCTTATCTGCTTTTCCGTGATGATCGATTCAATTATGGTTAATTTAAAAGTTCTAATTCATTGTGATAGTTGGAGTGATACGAGTTCAGTTTTCCGATACGTAGCTGGAATTTGTAGTTTGTGGTATATAGTTGGCCGCCTTAGATTGCTTGTTAGGTTAGGATATATTGATTGTGGAGAGAGAATCGTTGGGAGTTGGGATAGGCAGTGGGGGTTTAGTTATTAGGAAGATTGGAGAGTGCAGGTGATTTTTGTTCGCGTCAGTTGGAATTTATTAAGCTTGGGACTTAATCGGGTGCAGGGTGATCCTTGCCTATACAGTTGCTAGGTGCAATGGCGTGATGATGTAGTTTGTCAGAGGGGATATGGTCATGAACAATTACGATTTTGAGACAATGTGATAATACGTGTCTTAAAATCAAAATTGGGAATCAAAGTGGGTTGAGGCCGGGATCTTGAAGTGTACCTGGAGGGGATCTTAACTTGTGTATTGATTCTATAGTTTGCATAGGGTCTTTTGACTCAAGCACCAAATTGATGTGACACTCGGAAGATAGCATGTCCAGTGGCATTTCAGGTTTATTTTCATTTGTGTGCTTTAGCCTATGTTTTTGTTTGCATGCGGGATGATGGAGCAGGTCATTGGTATTACAAATTTCATGACTTCTGTTGAGTGGTAGATTGGTTTATGGAGGTATTTGTCCATCGGTATAGAATCGTGAAAATAATGTTTATAGCAATGGAAATGGCCTGACTTACTTCATTGACAATCAACCCACTCACAGTTTTAGTTTGCTGAATTCTGAGTGTGTTTTCAAGAACATGGCAACTACTGAAGAGAGATGTGTAACTATGATCTTTGGTTTGATTGAGAGGAGGTCACGATAAAGTAGGAACAGTGAGTATTTATTTTTCCTTTTGGGCGACTGAAAATGAAGGTTAAACATCCAAGTTTCAGCAATGATGAGAAATCCTTTTATGGAATCAGAAAATCAAGTTGTCTGAAAAAGCTGTACTCATGATCAAGCAAACTAGACTAGCTGTGGTTGGCATGGTCAACACAAAATTATAGCTGATGCACTTGATTGTCTTTTCCTTCTCCATGCATTTTTACATGTGCAAGATCATATTGACTATAACAAATGTTGACTCTCCTCCATGTTGGCAATGAAGCTATTGGAGTGATTGCATCCAATAAATGCACTTGGCTGTAAAAATCTGGCAACTTGAATTCGAGAGTACACACTCTCAGCCTATATGAGATTTTATCAAAATCTAGCTGCTAGGAGATAATTATTTGTGATCTCTGTTTCTACACTGCATGATACACCCATAACCTCAGTAAATGTTCTGCCTAACCAAAAAAAGCTACAATTCTCTTTAGGTTCTTAGACAATCAGGGTTATTCTTATATCAGAATTGTATGTACATGGCGCACTAGTGAAGTTAGATAGGATTACCTGTTTCCTTGTGTATAAGTAATTGCTTTGGAAATTCCTGATAAGAGTATATTAGTATTTAAAGTTGAGTTAAGGAATTGATGAAACTGAGAACTGCACTGAGTTTTGGGTTCTTTAGCTTCAGTGTTGTGAAGTTTTTCAGATAACTTTTTGATTTTGAGAGCCAAACCACATTGAAAGAAAGAAAGCCTGTAGACATTGATTTGATTGTCATTAGATTTTCTGCCTTCTATCTAAAGAAATTTCAAAACGTAAAAATTAGCCCATCTTAGCCAACAATTTTAATCAGGCAAATAGGTCTCCACCTTTTAAGCTTTGCATTAAATCTCTAACTTTGACAACAGTTAAAACTATACACGCTTCACTTTCTTAGCTGTGGAAGTTTTAATTCTTTTGATGCTGGTTGGCATTGTTAATCAATAATTCCTCTATCTTGAGATGAATTTTGTTGGCTTCACCATATTTTCTGTAAATACATTTTTTCTTTTTCTTGCCTTCTTTCATTCTTTCATTCTTTTTTTCTTTTTTATATTTATTGACTCTTAAGCAATATGTCTCTGCAAATTATCACTTTTATCTGTTGGATGTACCTGGGTTGCAAATTTATAGCTGCTAGAGAAATTCATGCATTTTGTATTCTTGTGAGGACATGGTGTGATTAACCAATATGCCAATAAGGGGTTATAGTTAATCTTCTTTCACAGTACAAGTAAAACTGTGCTTGTATTTTTGCATAGAGAATATTATTTTATTTTATTTGTTCTTTTCGAATCATTGATTGCTGTTGTCAATGCAGGGACATGATACGTGCGATACGTGCCTGCAAAACTGCGGCAGAAGAACGTGCTGTTATTAGAAAAGAATGTGCAGCAATACGTGCTGCTATTAATGAGAATGAGCAAGAATATAGACATCGGAACCTAGCAAAGCTTATGTTCATCCACATGCTTGGTTACCCCACGCATTTTGGGCAGATGGAGTGCCTTAAGTTGATTGCTTCTTCTGGATTTCCTGAGAAAAGAATAGGGTATCTTGGATTGATGTTGCTTCTTGATGAGAGACAAGAAGTTCTTATGCTTGTCACCAATTCACTGAAGCAGTATCCACAGTGAATTGATTGAATTATATAATTTTCTGTGCCAGACTTCTATTTCTCCATTTCATTTATCTTACATTTAAATTAGATTTTTTTTTCCTTGGTAGTGGATGTGTCGGTTTTTTTTCTGACATTAATGTAGGAGGAAAGTAATAGACATACTTGTAGCTACCTTAACCTCTGTCCAGGGATCTCAACCATACAAACCAATATATTGTGGGGCTTGCATTATGTGCTCTTGGAAATATTGGCTCGGCTGAAATGGCACGAGATCTTGCACCAGAAGTTGAGAGGTTGCTGCAATTTCGAGACCCAAACATTCGGAAAAAGGTGAACTTCTTGCTGAATGGAGCACTTGAAGAAATAAAATTAGGGCCCTTTCCCCTGACAAAGTTAACTTTTTCTTTTATGTTTTCCTTAGGGCTTCAGCAGTCTGTCTGTCTTCCCCTTTTGATGGGGGACCGCCTATATTCTTTGCTTGTATTGTCATTATCTTTCACCTTTCTTTGGAAGTGATATCATGATGAAATAATCACTTACAGTTGCACTTTGACATCAGGGTCATTTGACAAATGAATTTGTATGTAGTTATTATACAAACAATATAATTATCTTTCTAATGACAAAAAATAATCTATTTTCTCATCTCTAAATTATTTCTACTTGTTTCTGCTTTGCGGTTTTCTAGGAAGTAGTCAAAGTTTGCTTTATTTCTTAAACTAGTTTTTGAATGAAAAATCCACCATTCATTTGGTCTATAATGTTGGGTTTTGAAATTGAACACTTGCGTTTTACTAGATGCAGAAGACGTATTATTTATGTGGAAATATATATGCTTGTTGGAACTGACTCTTTTTTTTTTTAATTTTTGGGTGAATGAGATAACATCATTACTCAAAATCTACATAGGAGATGTACAAGGAAATTGCAAAACAACTATTCAAACCTAGTATCAAACATAATGAATTAACTCATTTGTCTAAACAACTCTCTTATTCTTATAACCTTTTGGACAACCATGATTGGATTGCCTGCCTCTAGACACATTAACCACTATACAAGCCTCATGCATTGGTTAAGTATAGCTTGTGTTGGATGGTCTTAATAAGTTTTCTTGGTGGGATTTGAACCAAGGATCTTATGTAGATTGTCATGAGAGCTCTTGGACTTTATCCATTAGATCTACTTTTGGGTTAAATTTTCAATTTTCTTAATGTTTATGTTTCTATTGCCATCCTCTTTGTCTTCTCACTACTTGATACACCTTCTGCAGGCAGCATTATGTGCTATAAGAATTATAAAGAAAGTTCCTGACCTTGCTGAAAATTTTGTAAATCCTGTGGCTGCCTTGCTTAAAGAAAAACATCACGGAGTTTTAATCACTGGAATCCAACTCTGTACAGATCTATGTAAACTCAACCCAGAAGCACTTGAATACTTTAGGAAGGTAAACTGGTCTCCTCTATTTATTTTGTTTCTCTATCAGTAAACAAAAATTTTCACTATATGAGGATTATCCTTCTATGGGAGAGGTCTATTCTAGCAGAGATGGAAAACAATGATAAGATAATGCTGTCTACTATGCTTGAAGTGCATAGCCATGTGAAGTTATGGAGAGATCATTCTCTTTCAGTTTGCTTTGCTGAAATTAAATTGTGTTTTAACGTAACTTTTTATGGTCACTTGAGTTAAACTGTTGCCTCAGCCTTTTGCCTAGGATTACAACTTAAGCCGCACTACCAACTCATGGTTACATGATAGTTTAAAAGTAACAAGAACATGATGACTCCCTTGTCAAGACACTAGGGAAGTGCATCCTAATTTTTAGCATTTGTTTTATTGTTTTACTTCACATAGTTCTGAAATTTCTGTTATTTTCATAGAAATGCACGGACAGTTTGGTCAAAACCCTGAAGGATGTTGTGAACAGTCCATATGCTCCTGAGTATGACATTGCTGGCATTACAGATCCTTTTCTCCACATTAGATTGCTCAAGCTTTTGAGGGTGTTGGGCCATGGAGATGCTGATGCTAGTGATTGTATGAATGACATCCTTGCTCAGGTCAATTTTCATTTTCATATCAGCTTTCTTATTTTTCTGATCATGGTGGTTTTTCATATGTTTTTTTGCTTCCTCCACAACTTAATTGCAACTATCATTCTTATCATATTAGAAGAAGGAAAAAAGATTTGTTATCCCTCTGTGAATCAAAAGTGTTTTATTGATTCTTTATCATAAATATCTGTATGAATTTCATAAAATGTTTAACATCATGAGAGAAACATCTTTTTTTTTTTTAAATTAAGTATATTTTTTATAAATTTAGGTTATTTAGATCAAACACAAATATTAAGAAATTTCAAAAGTTGTATAAGTAAAAAAAGGTTTAAGCAATATCAACTACTTGAAATCGGCATGAGTTGCTTACAATTATTGCTGCTAAGAAAGTTTCTAAATTGAAAATATTAGTACTAGGAATGCCAGTCCCATAAGAAGTCCTTGTATTGTCTAACTCCCTTTATTATTACTACACAGAAGGTCTACTCCAATCCGTCGTTTCTTGTGTTTCGATATTCTCTATGGGGGTGGTCTTTGACTAGTGGTTTATAACTTCCAGCACCTTATTGTTGCAGCATTTCATCTTAGATACACAAAATTTATTGAAATTAGAAACAACATTATTAACAAAACTAGCTATAGCTCTAAGCTTTGCTTTGCATGTAGCTGTATATGTTAGAGAAAATAAATTTTCAGAATGTCCAAAGAAATATTGATACACATTAGTAATTGTTTTTTTAACCATACATATCTTTTCTAACACTAATTTCAATAAGTAAAAACTTAAGAAGTATGGCTCTTTTATGATTACAGTTAAATGAAAGTTGTTTCAGTTGCAAGGAACATTGCTTGGTGTCTTTTAGATCTGCATTTATATATAACATCAAGTATAAGTACTGAAAATATCTTGTGATAGGAAATGCTGTGTCTACTATGAAACAATAACTCATAAAATAGACAATAGTTTCTTTATTAGCTTGTGATGAAATGAGGAAAGAAGTGAACTATGACCCGTGTTGCGTTATAATTGAACTATGTCAATTGCATTGTTGCTTCAAGCTTAATTTTGCATCTTTTGATGATGTGGATATTTATTATTCTTGAATAGGTTGCGACAAAAACAGAATCCAACAAGAATGCTGGAAATGCAATTTTGTATGAATGTGTTGAAACTATTATGAGCATTGAAGATAATGGTGGGTTACGTGTGCTTGCTATCAACATCTTGGGAAGATTTTTGTCAAATCGTGACAACAATATCAGGTTTTTGCTATGTCTCTGATATCTTGGCAATTTCTTGAACTCAATGTTCTCACTCCTTACTTTCATTGTCCAATGTGCTGGAAACTTGCTCACGTTGTAGCTTTATTTGAAACTTATTGTTTCACCATTTCAATCTCTCTAGGTTCAAAATCTATCTGCCGACTGAATGAATGCCCATGGCTTTTTTGTTTTACATCTTTGAAGCCCTATGTTAATTGCAATTACAAACCTTTCTTTGTTGCACACTCTGTTATCATTTTTTCCTGCTTTGGCTGGCATTTTGATGGTCTCTTATTATGTCATACTTTGAATCCAGATATGTAGCCTTAAATATGCTGATGAGAGCTATTTCAGTGGACACTCAAGCAGTACAGAGGCACCGAGCAACAATTTTGGAATGTGTCAAGGTGTTGCCTAGAATGTTAATTTCCTTTATATCTTAGATTTAATTTTCTCTACTATAATTCTTTTCTTTAGTCACATCACAAATAAGAAACACCCTTTCTTTCTAACCCTTGAGAATGTGAGTTGTGTTTATAGGACATGCTGTTTTCTGTTGTTTTGTATATAACCTTGCCTGACAGTATTGTGGTTTTTGCTTTGCTTTCTGTTTCTGGAAAGAACTACATTTTGACCATGTGAAGCTGCTGCAAGGATGTGACTTTGCTTTTCACTTACAGGATTCAGATGCCTCAATTCGGAAAAGAGCCCTTGAATTGGTTTATCTCTTAGTAAATGAGACCAATGTGAAGCCTCTTACAAAAGAGCTGATTGATTATCTGGAAGTCAGTGAGCATGAATTCAAGGGTGATCTTACAGCAAAAATATGTTCAATTGTTGAAAAGTAAGTCTCCACCAATGAGCTTGTCTTGGAACTCCTCTCTTCTGCATCCTATGAATGCCTAACTCATCTTTTGGATAATTGTTACCCTGGTTGTTTGTTGAACATGAGTCATGTTCTGAATCATGCCAACCCAAATGAGAGTTGAAGACCCCAAATGAGAGTTGAAGACCCCATGGGAGATTAAAGAGGAGTTGGGTTTAAGATCTTGGAAGAATGAGAAATTGCTTTATAACTACCAATCCATCCCAATGCATGTAGGCCTTAATTTCGATTTTGGGAAAGCAATTTTCAGGAATACTTTTGAAATGGTTTTGCAGAAGTTCGCTTCACTATTCAAGCTATGTGATTGACCCTGAGAGCTGGAACCTAAAACTCATATAGGCAAAGGTTAAGAAAGAAGTACCTCTACTTGGTTTTGAGCATTATCCTCTTGGAACCTTATGTTGTATAGAGGCTTTTTTCCACCCTTCTCTCTCTCTTTTCTTTCTTTCTTTCTTTTTTTTTTGGTGGTTTGATATAATTAATGGGGTGAAGTGATTGAAAGAGTTTGACACTGGATGGCATTGTGAATTATCTGGCATGGTCAACAATCCAAGCAACTCATTTATGAAGGCACTGAAAAGAGAGATCCATAAATAATTAAATGGATATACAAAAGCATGTCAGTCTGGATGTGAAGAGTTTACGGAATCATTTTGCATAGGTCCAGAAGAATCCAAATGGTTGCACTGAAGTTATGAAGGATGTGTTGAATAGTTATATTGAAAGGAAGAGGAGCAAGAAAAGGCATTTTCACCATTGTTAATTGATGTTAAATCCAGCCTTGATCACTTATTTCTTTGTCTTGGTAGAAAATAATTTTCGACTGAACTTATGGCGCATGTCTTAAAGCTCCGTCTACAAGAAACACCTAAAAATTGAGAGGTATGAATGGTATGTGTTATAGTGGAGTATAAATTTGGCAACTTATATATAGAACTTTATTGAGGTGGAGCTTAGATTTTGTTAACCAGTAAGATACACCGAAGGTTAAGTGACACTTTGGCCATCCACCCAAAAAGGGGGGAAAAAAACAAGAAAAGAGTAAGTGACCCTGGTGAGCAGTGAGCACAATTTTATTAGTAAGATAGTAATTTTAATCTGGATTACCTGATAGTGCAATTCATCCATGTAAAGATAGCTTCTATATTTCTGCATCTTTATATTTTTATTTATTTTTGGCTCTAAGCCTCTTTAGGTTTTGAATGTCATAGGTATTTTACTGTGCCTTGAAATAATATGGGTAAAATTGTTAATATCCAGAAAAAGGGTCGAAACTCATTTTGACTAAGAAAGAATGCTTTCTTCGCCGTAAGATTGGCCAGAACTCTGATATGTTGATCTTCTAGATGCTGCAATTTTCAATACAGAAATTAATGCCTTGGAGTTACTGAATCCATAGAATAGCAGAACCTCAAACGCAGTTGTTTCCCTTGTTCTTGTTCATGATCTATAGGAATTAATTAAGCTGTGGAACAGTTGTTATAATTTCTCCATTGAAGTGATTTTACGGTCATGTTAGAGTCTTTACAATGTCTTTTCTATTCTTTGTATTATTGGATCCTATTAGCTTTGGCACCTGGCAAACAATGAAGTATGACATAGAGGCTAGTATGAAGATCCAAAAGCTAAGTTGGCTACTAATATGGCTTAGTTCTGTGTTCCTACTCTCCTTTGTCTTCTGCCTTTATGACTATGGCATTGAAATGACACTTTTATCCTAAATGGCACTTCAGGTTTTCTCCGGAAAAAATTTGGTACATCGACCAAATGTTGAAGGTTCTCTCTGAGGTATGTGACTTTATAATTAACTTTTGACGTTATCTGATCTATGTATGATCTTAAACTTCTTGTATTAATAGATTTCTATAGATGTGTTTGTGATTGCCAGGAAAATGCCATCATATGTTTGAGCTTACTCTTATAATTATTTTACCTTGTCCCTCATTCATGCCCCTATCTATTGCTATGTGCTTCTATTGTGGAATTTTTTTGTTTTCTTGCCAAAATAATTGTAATAGGTGGTTTTGGAAAAATTAATTTTTGAAAACTGGTGTATTGTTCAGTTTTCCTCCTTTACATTTTTTCTTGGTTTTTTATTTGAATTTATAGATGCTTCTATTTGATAAAATACTCAACTGTTACTGTTATCCAGCATAAACACTACTAGAAGACAATGCATTTATGGAAAAATAGAAAAACTAATTGCACAGAGTGCCAAAACATCTAGCAGCAAAAGAGATCAATCTTAAGAGAAAGAAACAAAAATGAAAAAAGTCATCAGAAAAATATAAGGATAAAGAATCACATAATGAAGGGTGGCGCCGTCAAATATTAGTGTCACTTTAGTCATTAGGTAAAATATTTTGGGATAATAAGTGATGTGGACTCTAAGACTCTTTTTTCCTCCTTCGTGACATAGATGATGCACATCATCACCAGATATTTCAACTGCATCGATGGGACAATCAATGGGCAAAACTATGAGGATCTATGGTTTAATTATTATTTTCCCAGCTGGCAGGGTGTAAAGCATGTTATTGCATTTATTATATTAATCCTCATGAAACATTTCTCTTTAACTGAATTCCTTCTCTGATCACAAGTTCTGCAATTTCATTCACAAATTGGAATTAATGAAGGCATGATGGAAATAAAATAAAACTCAGTAACCATTGGAAAAACCCCCCTTGAATATGGTCATTAGGAGGCATGAGAATATAGCTATTTTCCATTTTACACCACTATCTAGTCTCCAAAAAATTCATATTTCTAACCTTTTATAAGTGCATAATATTAACGTGGATTGGCTTCAAAAGTTGTGATTGCCCAGGGTTTAGATTGACCTTTGTAATGCTTTTGGCAGGCTGGAAATTTTGTGAAGGATGATGTATGGCATGGCCTCATTGTGGTAATCAGTAATGCCCCTGATCTTCATGGCTATACTGTTAGAGCATTATACAGAGCATTCCAAGCATCAGCTGAGCAGGTTACCTTTCATTTACTTTTATGATATTCAAGTGCAGTGGCTGTTATCTCATGGATATTATTTATCACAGCTAATTTGATATGCTTTTCAGGAAAATCTCGTTCGAGTTGCAGTTTGGTGCATTGGTGAATATGGTGACATGTTAGTCAACAATGTTGGGATACTTGATATAGAAGATCCGATTACTGTGAGTAGCATCATATTCTTTGCTTTCCTTCCCTTATCTTTCAAGTTAAATTTTGGGTTAGAAAAGCTAAAAGTAGGCAGTGAGCAAAACCTTTTCGTAATTTCCCTTCTACTATATATTGATATGAGAAATGATGGATGAAGTTGCTATAGAGCAAACCTTTTTCAGAATTCTCTTCTCTAGAAAATTTAGAGAGAATATAAGTTTAGGTAAATCTCTTCCATACCCTAATCACTGGATGGTATTTGAAGAGTTTTACAATGTTTAGTGAGGAAGACAGGTTAATATGTTTGGAAATCTTTTGGAGTAATCCTCAGACTAAAGATCTTCTTTTTGGGGGTAAAGTGAGATAATTGTATTCAAAAAATCATTTGTACATGGGATGTGTACAAAATCACAGCATTAAGCAAATTTTCTATAGGTGTAGCTATATCTGTTACTCTCCTTTTGTTTCTTTCCTTCCTCAAAATGTAGCTTCCTATAGCAAAAGCTCGTCATTGTAGTTGGTTAACCCTTGAGAGACTTTCAGGGTTCAAAAAATTACTGAATGAAAAATACTCAGATGGTTTCACCAAAGACCATCCAATCTAATCCTCAATTCTGCTTCACAGCTGCTTTGAGAACAGGCATCCAAATTATAGATGGTCATGGGATTCTTCATCATGTTGGCACAAATAGCATCTGTTTACATCCACAATACCCCAAGACCAAACCTTGTCTAGAGTTAGTAATTTCTGATGAACTGCCATCCACAAAATGAAAGCGTATCTAGGAGCTAGACCTCTTTGCCAAACCAACAAGCACCATGCCACTCTAGGGCCTGCATCTCTAGTTAGAAGGTAGGTTGATTTGATGGAAATAACTCTTTTTTCGTCCATTCTCCACAAGTCTATCACCACTGTTGATGTTTGGTCATATGTTACCAAGGCTGCTGGTTATCATTGCCTATCTACTGCCTCTTGGCCATGCCCAGCCATTTTCAGCAATGAAACTGTACAGCATCGTTCCTTTGGGGTATCCCAAAGCAATGGTGGCTTGCTGTCCCATCCAATCAATTAAAGGCCCCTGGGGATGCCAATCATCAAGCTAAAAAGAAATGAGTTTGCCATTCCCTATCTTCCATTTTAATAGGCGGCTAGCTAAATTCCTAGATTGGAGGAACTTCCTCCAAGCCATGATGCATCGTGTGGTATTCCTATTCTCCAGAAATTTCTTCATCTAAGCAACTCCTCCTTGACCCAACATGGCCATAGGGAGTAGTCCTCATCCATGCATAAAGTTCAGATGTGCTTCAGATGAGCTACCTGATTCCATAATTTAATATCAATAACTCTCAGTCCGCCTTCTCTCTTAGGTTTGCAGACATTTTTCCACTTTACTTTAGCCCTGGCCTTATTGTCCTCAGTACCATTCCACAAAAATCTTTTCATCTTAGATTCAACTATGGAGAGTGGGAGAAAAGGTTTCTTTTGAGCAGCTGCAACCTCTCAGCATAAGATAGAAACTTACTTGTCCAATGACTTATTCTTTCAGAGAAGTTCTTAACAAGATCAGCTCAGACTAAAGTTCTTAGTGTTGGCGCTGTAAAAACAGTACGATTGTGATATTATATTGGAGAAAATAATCATGGGAAGTCACATGCAATTAAGATAAGGAAGACAAAGTCAACTTATAAACTTTCCACTCTTTTTAAGTGTCTTTAATTTGTTCATTTCCAACAAGCTTCTGGAATTGACTTATGATATATATTTATACAAGTTAAGTTGCTACTTAAAACAGCCAATCCATATATCAGTTACATGTATTAGGATTGTTATGATATGGTTTAGTATACAATAGGAGTGATCTTTTTAATGAAGATATAGTTATGGAAGAAATCCTCTTTCTTGCCAAAGGAAAAGTGGCTCAGGCAACAGTGGCTCCAGAACTACCTGATTTCTGACTTATGATCAAATGAACCATCTGCAATGTTCTTTAGATCCAAACTTTGTATTGCATGGTAGTCTAATCCTAACTCCTTATTGCACCTGACGATGACTACTAGCTTTTCTGAATACGGAGTCTTCTTCAACTTTTGCTATCAAATTTGAATCTGCTGAGCAGGTGACAGAATCTGATGCAGTGGATGTTGTTGAGATCGCTATCAAGCGCCATTCCTCAGATATCACCACTAAAGCAATGGCTTTAATTGCTCTGTTAAAGCTGTCTTCCCGTTTTCCGTCATGTTCAGAGTATGTTTCATGCTTTCACCTGCAACTACTGTCATTTGCTTTCTAATATCTTAGGATTTGAGGTTGAAGACCCCACTACAGAGCTGTTGAGTCTGCTTATGCATTTATTTGTTAAGTTGATATGATTTTTTGCTTATGCATTTTTTTATGTCATCTCAACTGATATTGCATCTGCTCTGATCCTTTTTGGCAAGGTATTCTAGATAAACTTGGATTTTTTTAACTTATCAATAAGATAACTGTAATTTTTTTTTTTAATAGGAGGGTTAAGGAAATTATTGTTCAAAATAAAGGAAGCCTTGTGCTTGAGTTGCAGCAAAGATCAATCGAATTCAATTCTATAATTGAAAGGCATCAAAATATAAGGTGAGTGATCAAGTTTCCATCTTGGCTGGTTTGCTTGCAAATTTTCCTGGTCATATTTCTTCTCCTGCATGGAAAAGCACGTACCTTTCTGCCTGTTCTATGGCGTGTCTTGAAGCATGTACTTCCAGAAAGATATTAAAATGAGTCTCTGCAGGTCTACGCTTCTTGAAAGAATGCCTGTTTTGGATGAGGCAACCTTCAGTGGAAGGAGGGCTGGTTCTGTGCCCACCAATGTTTCTACATCCACTGCTTCTGTCAAAGTTCCGAATGGAGTGGCCAAAACTGCTGCAGCTCCTCTTGTTGATTTGCTTGATCTAAGCTCAGATGATGTGCCAGCACCCAGCTCATCTGGTGGTGGTGACTTTCTTCAAGATCTTCTTGGTGTTGATTTGTCACCAGCTTCAGTACAACCAGGTGTGTTAGAGAACAACCAGAGAGCAAACATATTTAACAAAAACCAGAGAACTAGAAATTTTATAATTGCGAAGCAAACTGGATTTTAGTTATTGAGCTATTTTGCCCCAGCATTGTAGTCCTCCCAGATTCATGGACATCCAGAATATGAAAAGTAGTTGGCATCCCCAGAATTGTGCCTCTTTTATTTGTTCATTTTATTTTTTAAAGATAACCCACTTGATATTTTGCCTTGCATGTCTGTGTAAAGTCTATAGTGGTGGGGGGGTTGGGTTTAGTTTGTAATAGAGTGAGTTTATTTTATCCTAGAAACATTATAAATACAATGTGGATGTGGCAGAAAGTACAAAAAGCCATTGCCATAACCTGGGTTGTCCTAATCTAGGATATCTATTAGTGCACCCTTACAGTAGTTTGCATGGTTAGATACCTGTATATTCAGGAGTATTCAAATAGTAAATTTATGATAAGCACTGTCTTTTATTAAATTAGAATAGAAATTAGCAGTGGGCTAATTTTTATGTATCTGCACTTTGAGTAATTTGTGGCACTTTTGTGAAATGATATTGGATTTTATGGTAAAGAGTTTTTTATTGTGATTGTTTTTGTCATTGGTTCAGCCTGACCCATGATAATCTTTGTGCTCTTCTTTAATTTTAGGTTCAGGACAGGCCACTAAAAGTGGGACAGATGTTCTATTGGATCTTTTGTCAATTGGGACGCCTCCTGCACAGAGCAGTGCAGCTCCAGCTGATATAATTTCTCCTAGTCAAAACCAGAAAGGATCAGTTACGATGCTGCATGGGTTCTCATCACCTTCTTCGTTGTCTGCATACTCCCCTCCTCAACCGGCGACTCCTATTATGGACTTGTTGGATGGCTTTGGTCCATCTCCACCAGCCCCTGGTAGTTGTTGAGAGCACTGTCAATCCTTTGTTGTGTTTCTTCCGAGTAATTGCTTACTTGCTTTATATTATTTTGATCAACAGAAAAGAACGGTCCTGCATATCCAGCAATAGTTGCTTTTGAAAGCAGCTCCTTGAAAATCACATTCAACTTCTCAAAACAACCTGGAACTCCACAGACAACAGTTATCCAAGCCATGTTTACAAATCTATCGTCAAATATGTATACAGATTTCGTTTTCCAGGCAGCAGTTCCAAAGGTAAGCACAGACAGTATTATACTCGGTATGCTAGCTTGGCAAGATAACCTTGATGATCAACAGTTTTCCTTGTTACTTGAAATAAATACTGTAAAACCCTTCTTCCCCCCAATGCCCACCCAAGAAACCCAGGCCTAGCCCCCAAAAGGTAGTGTTAAAAGAAAGAACAAGTATTATTTTCTTCATCGGTCACCTTGATGTGTCTTAGTCTATAAGCTATCGTGTTCTATCTGTAAAGTAAATGCTGCCTACTTGTTTGCATTAAAGGCATTTGCATAAGTTAATCTTCTAAAACTTTTGGTCATTTGAGGGCTCATTAGATTCTTGTTCATGTCTGCTAAACATGTTCACCATCTTTCTCTGGGTTGATCTGTTCAAATGACCCATCTACTCTCCCATCACTTCCCACTTCCATTACTTGATTTCTTCTGTAAGCTGCTCTGACACCATATCATGTCATTTATCTGCAGTTTCTGCAGTTGTACTTGGATCCAGCTAGCAGCAACACTCTCCCTGGAAGTGGTAATGGGTCTGTTATGCAAACATTGAGAGTCACCAACAGTCAACACGGAAAGGTATGTGGCTGCAATTCTTATGCTTGTGGACACATTTATTCTGCTGTTTCCTTCCATGTTAAGTGACTCCTCTCCTGTTTACTTTATGAGAGGAGCTGGGATCAATACAATTTTTTAGCTCTGATCCTTTCATGATCTTCCTTTAGTTGACTGGTCATAAACATATATTAGTCTTAAAATGGCATTTAGAACACCACAACAACACACAACAACCCCCCCCCCCCCAACCCAAAAAAAAACAAACCCACCCCAAACACACACACACACACAACCCAAAAACCCCCTTTTTGGATTTTTTAGCTTGCAAGGAAAGAATCCAATAGTCTACACTTACACACAGCCTTTTCCGTCACTTTTGTATGTATAGTTTTCAAGACTGCATCACAATATATGAACATATGTGGTTACATATTAGCTATCCAGGCACCTTTTGGTGTAACAAGTAGTGTTCATTAATTTCAAAAATATGTATACTTAATAGAGTTGTAGGTGACCTTTTGGAAGCAAATATCGTGCTAAAATGGGTGATATCTTGACGTGTGCAGTTTTAGTCATTAAAAATCTATTTGATAAAGTTCACTTGTTGGGGGAACCATATGCCACTTAGGGGAAAAGTGCCATGTTATGGGGCTACCTCTTGAGTTTGCAAGGTAATCTTTAGAGTTCTTGCTCGGGTGGTCTTGAACGTTTGTAATGGCATCAAGACATTATTATTTCCTATAAGCGGTGGCATTATTATTAGGCGTAAATAGAGTGGGATGGAACTCTTAAATAATGAGGTGCCTTTTGTTATAATGGTTTAGAGTTCATTGGAACTCTCAGGTTAGACATGTTTAATGGAGATTACTCTTAGGATGAGTGACCTCCTCAAAAGTAGACGTAGTAAGGATAAAATTGTGGGGTGCATCGTGAAAAAGTGGATAATACCTTTGTGAGAGCAAAGCTCCAATCCTTACAAAAGGGAACTCTTTCAATTCAGTGTCAGAATTGTTACAAAGTGGAGATAGTTTTGGAAAGACAATGGTGAGCTTAGAGATAACATGTTGGTGGGCATTAGTAGTGCTAGTATGTTTAAGTTAGATATGAAACTTGATTATGTCTCAAATTATGATCAAAATGATTTTAGTGAATTTTCTTTTGCAATAGCCGGTCCAATGGTAAATATTGCTGAATGGGATAAATGTAGAGCATGGTGTCTAAGTTTTCTCTGTGTTACAATTTAGTGTGTAAATTATTTAATTTTTGTAGTGTGGTCTAATCTGTTGGTTACTGCAACTCAAGTGTCTCCAAGATATGACATTTGAGGTTTTGAGAGTTGTAGAAACTATTTTGCAAAATCAAATGTTTAGATGATACCTGGGAGACCTAATGCTTGAGGTTTCAAAATGTTGACAAAATTACAAAATATAATGTTTAGACAATACATGCAAAAAGATGGAAGTCCATATACAAGCAAAATAACGATCCCCTTGTTTAATCTGATCAAATTTGCAATAATAAGCCCTTTCTGTCCCCTATCCTCTCAGAACAAAACTATTGGTTTTGTTTTTTTCTCAACATCTATCTTATCATCAGCTGGAGAGTGGGGCACAGCATCAGCCAGTAATGGAAGCAAGTGCAATGAAAAGGCCTTCCAGCAAGGCATGGACACACTCTTTTTTATATGCTGACTATACTTCCAATTTTCTTGGGATCAACATAACTATGTTGTCACTGCTGGAAAATGTACAATATCCATTTGTCCCCAACATTAAAGCATTAGAAAACTATGCTGTTGTCAATGCCTCCAAGCTGTTAGATAAGTTTGTTATGGTTTCATTCAACCAAATTTATTGGCAAAGCATGGTTCTTGGGTTTATGTTCTCTTGTCACCATGTAATATCTCCCATTTTTTGGTTCTACACAATGGACTATGGTTAATACGTATAACCTTTTGAGATGGAGCATTCCAATTATAAATGGAAAGTCTGTTTATATCTGTAAGTGTAAACCTTTTAGGGAATTTTATTTCGATTGATTCGTCGTAGTAGCATAGCAGATCTTTTATCACAATAGTCATGCCATCTAGTTTTTATTAGTGTCTCAACCAACATGTGAAGGAAATGTTGAAATATGTTAAAAAAGGTGAGAGAACAATTGTCTTCATCCTTCCTTCCATAGCTGCTGCACCTGTGCCCACACTAGTAATTTCTTACAATTATGAGATTATTTATTGAATGAGAGAAATTTGAAAATAGTCATGTATGTGCTATTTTTAGGAGGTTATCTCTGAAGATCACAATGTTTGAAGAAAGTGGAGTATAGCATGGGTGAGTGACTTCATGCTCCTGTAGAATGAAGAAAAGATGCTGGAAACAATGATCATAATAAAGCATATGAACAGTGAAAATGGTGGCTGAGTTCATCATCACTCTTGTAGTATTAGTCAAGTAAACAAGAAATGCTCTTGAAGTGGTGAAAGTAGTCAAACATGGTTTTACTTTCGGATCTTTTAAAGGGAATTAAGGCCAATATTCATAGTCTCTTTGTGTCGGTAGCATGAGTTGATAAAAGGAGAGATGCTCTCGGTGTAGGTTACCTCTTGATGATGATGGGGAAAAGACATGATCATTGTTGAACAAAGGCCAATATCTGGATTATGATAAATAGATGACATTGTTGGGTTAGATTGGCTTTCATGTGCTAAGATATCTGTCTAATGAGGGCAAAATATGGGGATGAAACCCGATTGAGTTGGGATAGATTATGCCTAGAATCATCTTCCTAAGGAGGTAAAATATGGGAATGGCAGGATTCAACAATTGTGTGCAGTTTGGTGACATTTGGTTGTACATGAAGCTGCTGAATCTTCTTTCTGAGTTTAATATTGCATTGTGGAAAAGATAGCTATTTCTCTAAAGAAACAGAGCATGTTTGTGGAATTGTTGGCATTCTATTAAGATTTTGGGTTCCATAAATACATTAGGTAACTTTGTGGATTCATAAAATGGTCCCAGAAATGATGAAAGTATATAGAAAATTCTGCCCTGTAGCTGCATACTCTTCAATTGTCATCCTTTTTTTTTGGGGGGGGGGGGGGGGGGGGGCACATATTCTCCGATAATACTAGACTTTGTTATTGCCTTTTTGGTCGAATCCTCTCCTTGTTTTCATCATTCCTAAATTGTCGGTTTCTTTTTATTTTCAGAAATCCCTTGTTATGCGCATAAGGATATCTTATAAGGTTAATGGCAAAGATGTGCTGGAGGAAGGCCAAATCAACAACTTTCCACATGAATTGTGAAAAGGATTGGTGTTCTTAATGTCATTGGTTGGTCAACTGCAAGAGCTTATATCTAATCACAACCGAGAAGCTCTCTTTGTAGAAATAGTTCAATCTGCTCTCAATCATTTTACTCTGGGATGGCATTTTCTGTATTCATAGGGAACCATTTTTTCTCGAGCTTATATCTATGCAGCCATTGGTTCTTGTTATCCTTTTTCTTCCCTCTTTCCTAAAAGAAAAAGGCATTTTATGTAATTTGCAGTTTTCCCCAACAGGGGTTTTTATGTACATTATTACTGGACGCATTTTTAGAAAATTGTGGGGAAGGAGTTTTGCCTGTATTGCAGAGAAACAGCATCCTATTTTGTCAGTTTGCAGATCTGCCTTTCTGTTCTTTGGATCTATGCATTTGCAAGCGAAGCAATGTTAAAAATGCAGTTATTTAGGCAAACATGGCTTTTGTAAATTAGTAATATTCTTTGTTATGAAATGAGTTGATTTAATGTTTGTATCTATGGCTTTTGGAATCTCTATTCTTCTATTTTTTAATATTTTGATATGGATTTGGGGAGAAAGAGAGTATTATCTACATTTACATTTTTCATTTGTCAAAGTAATCTCATAAGTAAATTATCGACCACTTGATGGGTTGAGATCTTCTGTCGGTTAGCGGAAATTGTTCGTTTCAATGAGCCAAAAAATGTGAATATGATATTATGTTTACAATGCCATTGGCTTGTCCTGTACGCTTCACTTGAATAGATTTAGGTATTGCCATTTCATTTTCTTCCTTTTTTCCCTTTATTATCTTGTCCACGATTTTTTCAACCATTATGAAAAGGAAAAACATTTACTGGAAATGTTACGATTACTTGATAACGACGCGTATAAAGTGATCTAGTTATGAAAGATGTCCTATATTTTTATGACGGTTGTCCTATATTTTCAATTTCATCCTCCTTTTACACTTCAGAAACAGAGCGGTCTGTCAATTTCAAAATGTCCCTATCTAGTCTTTCTACTTGGGATTGTATTCAGTACCTCCATGAAGAATACAACATATTTTCTAAGTTCTTTTGTGATTAATTGAATTTAATACAACATGAGATGACATAAAAATGAGGAGAAAGATATTACCTAGAGTCAGGCATTCTGATTTTTTATTTTTTCATTTGCTACAACACATTTTATTGTCGCTAGGGAAGCATTTTTTTTTTTTTTAAACTTTCATCCTTGGGGGGGTATTATAGTATCACAGTGTTTTGCTTTTGCTTTTTTAGGTGTTCTTTTCTTTTTTCTTTTTTAATTATTATTATTATCATTATTCCTGCTATCTTATAAGTGTGTTCCTGCAAACGGAGAATGGTGTCTTTTCTAATAATTCTTATGATGAATTCGTATAAATTGAAGGATGAAGTTGATATTGAACCTGTCAATCTTCTTGTGCAATGATATGATGAAAATGCTTTTGGGTTCGATTCAAGACTCATCCATGGATCGTGGTGACTGTGAGCCTCGGTTTGTGGAATATTCAAATTAAGGTAGATTTCTATCACTCCCATAGTTAAGTTAAATAATAAAATTCGATTAAGGTTTGGTAGTGTTATGGAGACAGAAGAGTGTTTCATAATTGATATTATCAATATGTAAGCTCTACCACTCTTTGAAACACACACATACTGGAGCACTTCTTCACTACAGTCGAAGTAACATCAGTAATTGGGGCATATTCTCCAAGCTTAGTTGTTTTGTCATCGGTCCCTTCACTTTTATTTTCCTCACAATTTTGATGAAATCTTGTGAGCACCTTCAAATTGAGAAAATTGAATAGTAACAAATGACATTGTGAAAGGAAGATAGAGACATTGCTGCACATATGTAAGAAGACGCCATTTGGTCTTTTATGTAAGACCTTTAGCCGGCATGAACTTCCTTTCGAAGCGAGATAGGCTTTGCCTATATGGTTGGAGTGATTCCTTCATCTGGTCCTTCATTTGCCAGTAGGCATAGTAGAATAGGATATCTATCGTGCTCCTGTTATTAATGAAGTTTTTTGGGACATTGAAGTATTTTATCTTGGCGTTGATCACTAGAGGATCTGATATGAGGTAAGTGCATTTATCAATTTTAATATAGCGGATGTGGGTCTAAATCGATCCCTCAGAGATTTCGAGTACAACCTTAGCTTTATTATTTAATCAGAAAATTATGAAAGTTGAATTAATTAAAAATACTAAAATTAACAAACTAACTTATTTATAAGACTTGATTAAGCAATTGAAAAAGCGATAAAATCAAGAACGACTTCAAGAAAGTAATAACGTATTTAGTAATTATTTCCCCTAGAGTTAATCATGTGATCACTTAAAATATATTCAATTCGGTTTCTATATTTCTTGACCGAAGGGATTCACAACTAAAGTTAATACCCTTCTCAAGCATATTAACCTTAATCCTAAATTATTCACCGGAATCTTTTCACTTAGTAATATAATTTAGAATTGCATTAATGTATAATGAATTCCCATACAAATAATTAACTTTCTAGAAGAAACATGTATCTTATCTCTAAGTATATATGTAATTCTCTTCAATTATGGGAAGATCTAATTCTACATGTAATTTCTCAATCAACATGCATAATATCATATATTGATATTCTAGAAATATTAATCAATAATTAAACGACATAATCGAATTAAGTAAAAATAGAAACTTTATTGAAATTTCTAAATCAATCCAAGAATCACATGAAACCCTAGGTTCCATAATCCTAAATACTCGAATTCTAAGCTATCATAATGAATCTAAAAACGAGTTCCATCAAAAGCATTGAATAAAACATGGAAAACCCCTATTGATTGATGAACAATCTCTCTAATCTTGAAGTTGATATTGTTTTCGCCTCTTTCTTGATGTTGTTTCCGCCTCTTTCTTGATGTTGTTCCTTAAGTCTTTTTCTTTTCTCTTGTGTCTTTCCGTTTCTGTAATCTCTCTCATATCTTTTGAAACCCTAAGATATCCTTTTATATGTGTATTACAAAGATTCTGTTTCATTACCAGGCATGGACGTGTCTCCAGGTCGTGTAACTTTTTGCACTAAGGTAAAATTTTCTACACAACTTCAAAACTTCAAAACTTTTTCATTTGAACTCTGATTTGAATGAAATTTGATTCCTTTTCTTCGTTTTCGATCCTAGAACGCGTTCAAACCTAGAAATCAAAATTTTGCTCAATTAAGTATCAATTTCTTTAAAGAAAACAAAAAATGTGAGGAAAATACTATAAAATCACCCTATGAAATATATTTAAAATTAGAGTTATCAGGATCCATATGGGGGTATTCCACGCCTACTTTATCTTTGCTCAAGAAGGAGATGGTAGTATTTATTTTGACTTCTTTGCTTGGACAAACAACAACTCGTGTTGTGGTTTAGAGGAATAGGCCATATCTACTAACCTTGGTCCTCCAGTTATGGGTTGGACCTATCTTCATCTACCTCGATGAATTGTGTTGTTGGGGTTGTTTTGCTGTTACGACTATGATTGTTGTTGTTCTTCTTTGGTTTGATGAAGCTTCGATGGCTATTGAATCTGATTCCTCTAGTTGGCAACAAGATGGTCGATGTAGCCTTTGCGTGTAAGGCTTTCGATAGCATTTGTAAGGTGGTAACGCTCATTAGTGTTGTGCCCGTACACATTGTGATAACCATACGATTTACCTGATGTTGCTGCTTTGGGGTTTTCTTTGACATGAAGAGGTCGGGGAAGTTGTCCCTTGACCTTGTACAAAACTTCATCAAGAGCGCAATTCAACCGAGTGTAGTTCATGTAATTTGTAAACTTCTATTTATACCTCTCTAATGCTTTTTAGAAGAACATGGGTGATCTTTTAGGCGGCTAAGACAATCTTTCATTGAGGAGCCCTAGTTATAGTTGTCACTGTCCAGTTGTACTTCGTTGGCATCTTCTTAAATGACATACTTTTTGTGCGTTCTCTTGATGTCTTCAAAAGTATCTTAGCGATGGAGCTCAATGGACTTAAGGAATTTGTTGTTGGGGTCCAGGTCGTAAATGGTAACTTAGAGGGTAACTATGGTGTCAACCCTTGGAACTTAGAGATTTGCTAGATTAAAACACTTGAGGAAAGCTTGAAGGCTTTTGTTGGGCCTTTTTCAGACATTATGCAAGGTTGACAAGTCCTTGTGTTGCACTTTACTACTTAGAAAGTACTGTTAGAATTTGACCACTAGTTTGTCAAAAGAGTTGATTTAGATGTCCTGTAATTGGTTGAACTACAGTGACGTTGCTTTGTTAATGTGCTTAGGAATTCTTTGCATATCATGGCATTTTAGAAGTTATGTAAGCTCATTATTGTGCAAAAGTGCACTAGGTAGTTGTTTGGATTGCATGGGCTGTCATAAGTGTTAAGGCATGGAAGTCAGACACCTTGTGGAAGGGTCTCTTTAAGGATTATTGGTGTAAATGTGCTCTTGCTTGTGGTTGTTCCTGATACCTGAGCTTACGATTCGTTTCTACTTATATATGGTTGAGGTGTGGCACTTGTGCTTGTCGAGCTCTTACACATTCATCTCCTCTAGTGGCTTTTTTGATTGGCCTAGGTAGAGTTGCCTTCGTACCCTACTGGTGCTTGATAGCTTACCCTGCACTTGTGCCTTACTGCGATTGGTGTTCATGTTGTGTAAGTCCTTGAAAGGAAGGTGCTCGGATTGTACATGCTTGCATGGGTGCACAAGTTTCGCTGGAGGCGTTTGTGAACACTTACTATGTCTGCTTAGCTTGCTCGACGAGTTGACGGAGGGGTCTCTAAAGTTGGCCTTGCCTTTCAACTTATGTAAGGTTGCTATTTCTTATTGTAAATTAGCGTTTCTTGGAGGGTTTTTTAATTAGCCTCCATTAGCTAGTTGAACATAGTGATCATGTGCTCAAACTTTGAAGGTAGCTAAGTCGTTGGTGGTCATGGCATTGGTAATCACTCACTGTTATTGTTATTTGCATAGTTATGTTTCTACTCCTAACCATGTTGGTGGATTTATGGAAATAGTGGACATCAAACGGTGATAATGTATGTCATTAAGGTGGGTCTATGGTGGTCTCCTTATGGTTTGACATTTATGAGTGATAGTAGACCTGTAAGAAAACCCATGTGGCATTGCTAGTAAAGACCTTGTAGTGCCAAAGTTAGTAAGGAGAGTATTTAAGGATGGAAAGAGAGTGTTTTATACATATAAGGAGTATTCAAGATGAGATCTTGGTACTTGAAACTTCGTACCCTATTTATATGGCGTGAAGCTTAACTATTGGAGCTACGTATTGGATGAGGATTGGCTCATACATGATCTAAGTATGAAGGTATGCTTAATATGAGAACGGACAGCTCCTTTCCATTAGTTGACAGATCTTAGAAATGGAGCTTGTCACATCAATATGGGCAGCTACCACAGCTTGGGTAGCTAGACCCCTAGGCTATACAGTAAGCTGTTACATAGTATTTAATGAGATGAAAGAATGGAATCGAGTAGGGTCGCCTCAAACGTTATGTTCTCCAGCCTGGACGTCGAGCACTAAGTATATGCTTGGGGATCTTAAGGTAGCAATAGAGTTGTTAGGTTGTGGTCTTGGTTGCTTTGAGGACCTTAAGTTCTAGGGCTTAGGAAGCTAGTTTTCAGGCATCTTAAGGACTTTCCTAAAGGCTATTGACTCCTCTTGGTTGAGGTCGGAGGGTGCTTGGACCCTAAGTGCTTTCCATAGATGTTTGGCACATTAATTGTCTGCTTGTGTTTGGGCTTAGGATGGCCTATTCTTTGAGGCCCAAGTCAGTTGCCTCACCAAAAGGAGGACTGAGGCTTCAATTTGAGAGGTGCTTGGGGTCTTGAGCGGGCCCAATTTACTTAGACCTAGGCTTCTAAAGCTGTGGCCAAAAGAGGTCCATCAACGAGTATCTTGCTCTTTAATATTATAGATAAACAAATAATTTACTAACTTTCTTATCTTTCTTTAAAACATGTAAAAGAAATTTGTTTATTCATTTTTATATTTTACATTTTATAGTGCTAAATCAATTTGAAAGAGAGAACTCCTCATGAAATCTTGATTTATGGATTTTAGACTTTCATGAAATATTTTTTTTCCCCACTTGAAGTTACTATATATGTGCGTGTATGGATCTTTTTAGTATCCCTTTTGTTTTTCATGTAACTTTAAAATTAGAATCATCCATCTACAATAACCATGGTTTTGATTTTCCCTAAATTATAAAACATCTTCTAGAGAACAAAAAGAAAAAAAAAATTATTTGGTAACGATATATGGTTAAACCACAAAATTGAATTAAATAAAATTTATTTTATACTTGTATTGAACTGATTCATTCATACCGTGCAATTAATAGATATGCTAATAAATAATAATGTAGTAAAACCTCATTATCATGCTACAGAGAAATTTTGTTTTTACTAGAAGCACCCTTGGGGCCAACATATTATTATGCAAGATGATTAAGTATTTTATTCCCTTCATCGTGATTTCCGGGTCTGAAAATTAATTCATTAAATCAGTCTACAACAAAATGGCATATTTCTGTCACAGCTCCAATGGGGCCCTTACATATTTCTAATTCTCTCTAACTAACGAATAATTGCAAATCATGGAGTGAGACACACACTGCAGAGGTCAGCCGACAACACACCGGCCCCTGTTCATGTTTCAAATTATGTCTTTCTCCCACTCAACAAAAATCCCCAAAAGCACTTTTTACATGTCGTCATCTCATCACACATGCCCCTCCCTTGCAAAAGGAGAAAAGAAGATAACAAAGAAGGATGGCACTAGAAGATGAAAAGATACAAGAACCATTTATCTCAGCAAAGGTAGATTCTAGAGAAAAAAAAAAATGACACTCGACCTAAAGTGTTCAACTTTATGATATATTCTCAAGGTATCATAAAGGGAAAAGGATAAATTTATGGTCTTTTTCAAAACTTTTCCTTTAAAATTCGTGAAGTAACGATAATATTTATATTTTACTTAAAAAAGCGTGGTTTCATCTTTTTATTTATATATATATATATATATGCAATCAATGTAAATATCTTAAATATAATATTGATTTCGACATGCATAACAAAATACAACTAAAGAAACAAGAAAACCTAAGACTTATTTTTTCCACTACCATTACTTGATATAATCAGCATTTTTTTTTTTTTCTAGTCGGCCATAGTGCTTGAACCTGTATAATCTATGTATTGAGGGTTAATGCAAATAGAATTGAGTTGATGCAAACAGGTGCACCTTTAAATTTATAGTTGAAAAACATTTATATAAAATTGTGAATAAAAAAACTATCAACCATTTTTTCATTTTGAAAATTTGTAGAAAAGGTGCCTTTGTGCCCTTATTAGCCTTAGCATCACAAAGTGTTAGGGCTGTTGCTGGTCAACTTTTGTGAAGGGATACTAAGGTTGGAGATAACCCATAAAGATGAACAAATGTAATCTTAAAGACTTGGTTCTAGTATAGTTGCTTTAGTATTTAAGTCGGAATGAATTTATGAGAGTGATTAAAGAAATATTGTGAATGTAAGAATATGAAGATACCGATCTCTTTACCTGAATTATCACGTATTTATAAGAGAGGTTAGTAATCTATTTATGGAAGGCGCATTATATTTTTGAGATTTACTTAGGCCATAACCTTGAGATATAGCCTGAATTCTATAAAGAAGACCTTAAACCAAGCATATGCTATCTAAAGACTTTTCTAGTTTGATTAATCTATTCTTACCTTACCTTCTTTTGTCCCTATAGATTGGCTTTGTATACTGTTAACTGAAAGGCTCAAAATACAAGGAGTGGAAACTGGCGATCGATAAACTTTTATAATCAGCTCGATTATGTTTTGAGAAGGTTGTCCATGATGTTAACAGTTTGTCTTAGGTCATGACATAGTTGGGTAAGCTCTAAAGAGCTCTATTAAGATTCTGGATAGATTAGCTGTAAACTTCTAAGTCTAGCCTATCCTCTAAAGAGATCGATTGAGCTTAGAGGTTTATATTTGAAATAATCTATCCACACTCATCTCTTACTCTTATTGGTGATGGATCGACAAGGAGAGCAAATTCTTAGTAGGATCTCCTAAGTCCTAGGGCAAGTTGTTCCTTATGTGCTTGTTGATCTTATCCTTAATGGTAGTCAGCTAGAGCTCAAAATTTGGTGGAGTAATCCAGTAAGTGGGTGATCCAAGTTGGATCACATTCGTTACTTAATATAATCTAACATGTTTTCCAGTTGGCTATACTATTTGAACCTCCATCATCTACGTGTTGGGGGTGTATGCAAACACAATTCAGCATATGCAAACTGGTGTACCTTCGAATTCAGGTTTAAGGAATGTTTCTGCATAATCGTAAATCAAAAAACATTTCGTGAAAATGTTTTTTTTTTTTTTTTGTCTTTTCCACACCATAAAAAGTTAACAATTAAAAAAAAAAAAAAACGTTGAAGTTGGTGCTTTAGTCGTTGAGATATGACTCTAAATTTGTGTGACTCCTATATTTATTTATTTTATTGAGTTTAGAAAAATCATGAGTTTAATATGCAATTTCATTGATTTTGTGCAACTATTGAGACTTCAACTAATGATTTCGGTGAAATTACGTATCTCGAGTTAAAGTCGTGATTTTAGGTAAAATATTTTTAAGATTACTTTTGAGACCCATTCTTAAGGAAAAGTTTTTTACGAAAAAGGTGCGTAGATATTTATATTGTTATTCTTGGTTGTATGGACCAAGTAATAATGTAAGGCAAGAACTTTTCGTTTCTCAATTCTAAATTCCTAGTTACCCAAAGATGATAACAGAAAAGAGTACCGTTCAAACAAAACAAAACAATATATATATATATATATATTTGATTGGAAAAAAATATTAGTTCCATTATTTCATACTCCAATTGATTAAATCGATCGGCTTGACGGTAAAATCTGCTTGGCTTGATTAGTCTAATCAGTTCTGATACGGCTTACTTAGATCTTGTGGATCAAAATGCGGAGAAAAGGAGAAAAAAGCAAAAAATAAAAAAAAAAATCTAAAAATATCAAAATATTTTCAAGATTATAATCACCTTCCAAAAAGCGATTTTAAATAACATAATAAAATTGTTTTAACACAAATCTATTCTAATAGTGTTGGATGGCCATGAAAATTGTCTTCTTAGTCTTGAGATTATTTTCCCAGGATGGATAATTTTGAGATATTTTTATTTTTTTCTTTCCTTTTCCCTCCAAAATGCATCATTATTTATTTATTTATTTCCAAAAGATGCACCATTATTAAAAGAACAAACCTATCTCTAAGAAAAACAAAAAAATAAAATATAAAAAAGGTTTTCAACTTTCAAATATTAAGAAGGTGAATTATTGCTATCCTATAAAAAGATATGAATTATATTTTAATATTTTTTATCAATTCCAATTTAATTCCCTTGATTTCTTTTCATTTTTAGGTTAATTTCCTCTTTGGATTTGATAAGGTTGATTAATTCACATTTTGTATAAAAAACACAGATAAACGGTTCGTATTAATTTTCTTCCCTTTAAGAAAAATAACGAAAAATAACATGCTTAACTCTCTAATAGAGTTGTCTAGGTCTTTCATATTGCAAGATAACCTCAAGGTAGATTATAAATACAAGATTTGAGTTTTCATAATGTTGCAAAAAGGTGCTTTACAATTTTTTAAACAAAAATATAACCATGTCTTTTTTTTTTTTATAAATTTTATGTTAATCACATAGAAAGGATACATGGGAATCTTTTAGTGGTCGACTCTATTACTATTAATTTTAAGTACTAATAAAACTAAAAGTTTTTTTAAAATAGAAAAATTAAATTAAAGAAAATGAAAATATAAAAAAGAAATAATAGCAATGGTAGCTAAAAAGCCATTATCACCACCCTAAGGTTAAAAATGGTAGATGGGTATTTATTATTTTGTGTGAGTTGTAAAACTCATTTTCATGGTAGGTCACAACCCAAATATTTGAGAGGCTACTTGTTGGCACCCTAAGTTAGTTACGTTTTGGTCTTGGGTGGTTGGAAGTAACCTTAGAAGTCATTACAGTTGTGTTGTTATTTTTTTCATTCATCGTTTTTTTCTTTTGTTATTTAATTTACTTACTTTTGAGTAATTTTTAGTTATTTTATTACTTAACATTATTTAATAATAGAATTAGCCACTAAAAGATTTACCATGTGTCCCATGTGTGATTAATATAACATTAAAAAAAAAATGATAATGTGTTTGTAAAAAAAGAAATCATAGATTATCTCTTTATAAAAATACGAAAATACATGTCATTTATTTATAATTTACTCTAAATCTTTTATGAGGTCATTTTGACTGTATTGAATGGAGCAACTACGTTGCAGGTTATAGATGCTTAAAAATAAAAATTATTTATATAAAGATTTTCGATTCCAACATCTTGAATGACATCTAATAAAACCTAAATAAAATAAAAGTAAAAAAGATTTTATCACTAGATACTTTGAGTATTTATTAATGATCCTAATATGAATTAAAACGATATAATATAAAGTTTGAGTTTAAGCTCCGCTCAAAATTTTAAAGTTTGAGTAGTTGATTGGGTTTGTGATTTTGAGTTTAGAATCTACCCAAACTCATATCTAACAAGTTTGAAACTTGGCTCGACTAAATTTCATGAGCCCAATTATCGATATATATATATATATTATATTAAAATTAAAATTATACTAAAACCTACACTTCGATTTGAATTTACTAATATTTAAACTTGATTTGAGTCCTATTAAGCTTATGAGTTAATCGAATTAATTATTACAAACCGTAATCTTGATTTAATAAACTAGTTGTATCGTGGAACATAAATAATATATGAAGAAATTTGTTTCTTGTGTACCCTCTAAGTTCAGAAAGAAAGCTTTCTCTACTTTCCGGCTGTTGATTATCCACTTTACGGAAAAACAACTTTGAAAAATGGAAAATTTTTGTTTGATTGTTAATTAAGTGTAATAGAAATCACCTTTTAACATTGTCCAAATATGACAAGACCAGGCATTAGTGAAAAAAGAAAAGTGGACAATCTCTGCAAGGTGAGGAATTAGCTAAAAAGAAGAATATCAAAGTAAGTCATATGAAAAGCATTTCCGTGAAACAACACAATCACAAATTCACAGCTCTGTACTAATTATTGAAAGAGTGTAAAGAACCAAAAAATAGAAAAAGCTTTTCCTTTAGCATTGGTCAGTGATGCGAATGAAATCCTAAAACAACATAAGTAAACATCCTTTCATGTTGTGATTTGACTTCCATCTCCAGACTTTGGCAAACTGACAGTAACAGGAACATTACCGATTTGCGCATCTGCAGAACTTGGTAGCCTGTTCTTCCTAGACCACAGCCATATCTTAGAAACAGAGAAGCTTTCACCTTTACTGGCAATACTAAGTCTCTTCCCAGCACCCTCCCCTTCATTATTATCGTTCCCGTTTTGCCCTCCTCTTTTGTTGGTAATCCTAACCCTGCCACTCCTTCCTCCACCATCACCAGTGTCCTGTCGAAGAGCTACTTGAAGCTCCAAATCACTCACCACATATTGGTATGAGCCCATCGAAAAGCACCTTCTAGCATCCATATTGCTACTGCTGCTGCAACTACTTGTTTCTCCTTCTGCTCTCTCGATTTTCCCACCATTTGTGCTTCTGAATTTGCCTAATCTCACGGAGAAGACCCTTTTGGCAGACAATATGTTATCATTCTCAATCCAACTCTCTCCATTACCACCGCCATGACGATCGTACTCATCTTCTTCCCTTGGATCATCAAATTCGAAAACCGGGTCCTCAATTCCTATCCCAGTTGCATAAAGTGACCCTCTACAGAGTGGACAAGTTGAATTTGAAAGCAACCACGTATCGATACACTCTATATGAAAAGCATGACTACATAGAGGAAGCAATCTCAACTTGTCTTGTTCCGTGAATTCACATAAACAAACAGCACAATCAAATGGCTCTTGTATACCCTTTAACTCTTCATAAACAAATACAGGAAGTGCATCTATCAAAGCCTGATCCAGGCCTGAATCGTGTAAAAGGAATAGCTGCTGTAATTGCCTGGTGAATGCTCCGGAACCCGAAGACATTTCGGTGTATCGATTTGATTCGGAGATTGATGAGGAAGATCTATGCTTTGTGAGGAATCTGATTAGTAGATGAAGGATACCAGAAATGAAAAAGACAACTGCTAGGATTATTATGATGAACAGAATTGCTGGGCTAATTTTATTACTACTAGAAGAAGAAGAAGATGATGCTGTTTGTTGCTGAGAAGCGCTGTTATATGGAATTGAAGGAGGAGGCATAATTGGTGAAGGAGATTCTGAAGAAAAGACATCCTTTTGCTTGGTTTTGAACTGAATTCGATACATGATTTTAAGACATAGGCATGCTCAAAAAAAAAAAAAAAAAAAAAAAAACCATCAGATGTTGTTAGCTCAAAACTCTATAACTATGTCGGCAATAAGTATATGTTCGTGAAAGAAATGAAAATCAAGATGAAACCCAGCTCAAGAATTTATTTATTTATTTTTTGTAATTTTTCTTATTGGAGAAGCAATGAGCACATTGTTTCTTGCAATTTCAAGAAAAACAGTCAACGGTGAGAAGAATTTTTTGAAAAAAGCTAAAACGTGGTACTTAAAATTTAAATTAAGATTAACCCTGGTTACCTTTTTCTTCGACAAACTAAAACGGAATGTAAAGGTTTGATTTTTGACAGGTAATATTTTACCTGGGATGGTGTCAGTTCTCTCAGAGAGAGAGAGAGAGAGAGAGAGAGAGAGAGACCCTAAGAACTGTTGGGTTGTATAGTACTGGGAGTTCTGTACAAATGTGTTTTTATTTAAGTACTGGGAAGAAGGATTTAGAGGAGAGAGAGAGAGAGAGAGAGGTGGTACTGGTAGTTGTAGTTGTAGCTTCGGAAAAAGCTAAATTTCTAAAACTTGGAAGGAAATCAAACAACGATGTGAGGTCGATGACGATGAGGGTAGACTCGGCAATTTCGTTTTTCCCAAAAATGACGACCACATTACACCACCATTGCGCTTTCTTAAGCAATTTTTTAATACATGGAATTACTACGTATTATGGATGTTTTCGGGTGATGTATTGCGTCATAAGAGTATGGAAACAAATATACAGTCAATTTAAGATAATAAGTCTTTGGGGCCCCTTAAAAAAAAAAAAAAAAGAAAAGAGAAAGAACCTAGAAAGTAACAAAGAAAAAAAAATAGTCAATTTATTTGAATTATTACACATGGAATCTAGTAATTTAAATCGTGGTTTCGAATTAAATAAATGACTAATGACAAACTTTATTAAAATAACCAAATAATGATTTACTAACTAAATGTCAACTAGGTTAGAAATTTCTTTCTGGCTTTCATCTTCACTTCTATTTTCCATTTGAAGTTCCATTTCTCTAAGAAAAACAGAATAAACATGTCCACATAATCATTAAGAGTAATTATTCTGCCTCTTCCTTAAAATAAATATCTTATAATATTTAAGTAGGTAAGCTAGAAAGACTTCAAAATTGGTTAGAATAGTTTTTTCAAATTTAGTTGAAACTTATATAATAGAAAAGTCCCTTGTTTAGTACAAGAATTTCTCTTATCAAATAATTTTTCTTCCTCCCTACTTTCTTTAAGAATCTTCTCAAAACTGTTTTTTCCCCCCTTCTTTTATCATTGTATCTTGCATTTTGTTTATATGTTTGCCCTAAGCATATACTCTTCAAGTTCATCAAATGCAATACGTAAATTGTGATATGTGTCTTTTCTTTTTCATTTTTTGTGCAACTACTATTATAATTATTAAGAGAGAGAGGAATTAAATCTAATCAATTTTTGGTTGAAAATCAATATTCATATTATTAGATATAAAGACTTTACAAATTATTTTATATATATATTGATATCATTTTATGCAACATAGTTCGACATATGATGTAGGATATTTTGCAATAAGTTAAAATATAAGATAATGCAATATAATATACATTGTGTATAGTTGTAATGCTCTCAAACTCAGAGTGTCATAACCAACCATATATCTCTAACATCTAATGAAACGTCAAATGTAAATTAACAACTGTCTCTAAATATTACTATAAGAAATAACCTAAAAAAAAATTTTCTTCAAGCCAAATTAGCATTAGATTATGAGTAATTAATTCTTAAACAATAAACAATTTCCATAAGAAATAAAATTCTAGCTATCCTAACTTTTATGTCATATGTAATTGTCGCTTTTTCCACCATAAATACAGTATAATAAGGGTTTCCAAGATTATTATAATTTATTTGTTGATCTAAGTTTCCTATAACTGAAAAAGAAGGAGAAGAGAGTTGAAGTGTAGTGTGTAATACCATAAGCACATGTGCATGCTACACAAAATAATAGTTCACATACATTAGTGTAAACATATAACATAAGCAATTCGTTTATTATTTTTGAATTAGTTGACCAAATATTACAATCTTGGTATCGTAAGATTTACAGTAACTTACGATCTTGGAACACATTATATACATACATACATACATACTATGGTCTTGGGAATTGTCACTCCGGGCTCTAACTACCCATGAGTTCTTAAATCTCTCCCATCATGCCAATAGACAACCCCATCAGGGATAACATTACCTATCGATTAACGGGTTCCCTCTAGGGATTTGCTATCGGGCCCTTAAATCAAGCTAAGCACAAACAACAAATGTTTTTATAGTTAGATATTTCGCTAATTCATTTTAACTTTCTAACCTAGTAAGCACAACCAACAAATATGTGTTACATACTCTACTCTATGTAACCATATTCCATGATTCATAATTGATATTACAACTTAATACATTCATATAATAAACTCATTACATATCTATACTTAATTAGAAAATAATGTTACAACCTATAACTATTGTTTTGATTTGAATTGCTTATACTCTATACTTGAGATAAACCATCTAAGAACCTTATTAATAACTTTGTAAATTAAAATGTATGGTTAAATTTTAACGTTTCCATTTACATAAGATTAAAAATTAATAATTATTTATTTATTTATTATCTATTTATATATATTCACATACCTATATATTTTCATATTAGTTTATTTTGTTATTATTTCATTGTGCAATTATTCTTTAATCTATTGTTATCTATTATATATAAACCAATAAGTTTTATTTGATTTCAAATCTCTAAATATATAATTTGGATATTCTCTCTTCATATTATTTATAATTAATAGACTTTTTTTAAAAAAAAAAATCTATACTATCTTTAACATCTATATCTTCTATCAATTTATATATCTATCTTTTATATAAATATATTTTCTTTATCGATCTATATATTGTTTTGTGTGATCTAAGGGCGTGGTAGTCTCGTTTTGAATGGGTGGAGTCATAATAATCTTGTCGTGTAAGTTAATTTAAGATAGAAGTTGATATTATAGTTGCTATTATAAATGTAACCTACATAAGGCAAACACAACTCAACTAACCTAAAGCATCCAATAGAATACCTATTATAATTAGAACCTGTGGTATTTCCTTTAAAATATTTACAAGAGATGCTGTAGTACATACTTTTAATACTTAGTTTATATTTATAGAATTATATTTACATCAAAAGTTTACATTGTGCAAAGAAAAGTTTTGAAAGTTCACAAGCATTGGCACATATTTATATAGACTTCATTAGAAAACTAGTGGTCACCTAGGGAGATTAGTTAGTTCTCCCAAATGACTAGACTCCAAAAGTGATCCAGTTTCAGCAGTCTTCATTTATCCTTTCACTCCTAAACCCCGTGTGAACTCATTTGCAGTTGAGTATAATATTACATTTTTATCCTCTAGTCGGTACCTACAACAGAATCTATAGGAATGTGAGTATAACTAACTCAGTAAGTAGGATGGAGATAGAAGAGTATCATACAAACATAAACAATATTATTAATTATAATGAAATTTAATACAATCAATCATATACAACATTGCACAATGTTATCTAGCCTACTATGAGGATAGAGAAGTTGTATCCATTCTAAGTCGAGTTGGGGAGTTTTACATGACTCAAATAAGACTAAACCTATGCTTGTATAAAGGAGAATACCCTCTTCCCTAGACTATTTTCGAACTACGGCCTTCAACTTTACCATAATCTTCTCTTTTGTTACTTAGTTCGATTAAAAATAATGAAATGACTATTCCAGCTATTCTCATCGAAGGACTTAGTATTTGTCTTGACACACCTAATCATTCCCCTAATGGGTTGTTATATATGTCAAATTAGATTAATGGTCAGATCTTGATTAGTTTTATTGAAGGGTGGTCAAGCGAGTTTAAACAAACCATTTAATATGAAATTATGCAAAGTAGCACGCTAAGGTATTCAATTCTCACCACAAAACAGATTAACAATCATACAAGTAGCATACGTATATATAGCTAATTTAGAATCATAAATAAAAGCACTCTTAAGTCTTTAGATACTTTGATAGGGAATCCTAACTAGTAGTAAAGCTATGATCCTTACTTACTGTCACGCCCCGAAGCGGTAGAGTCATAATAGCCCCGCCGTATAAACCATCCTAAGATAGAAATTGGCCTTACAACCGCTATTTTAGACTTGATCTACACAAGGCGTCCATGACTAACCCGCTTTGAAGTAAACAGTTGTAAAATATAAATCATTTATCCAAGAAAGTGAGAAATTATATATATATATATATATACATACTAGAATTCAGTTATTACAATTATTGTTTTCAACGATAATAGCTTAAACCTTAAAAATACACGTCCGTTCTTCAAATGTTTTTCTTCACTCTTCAGGATCCAGCAGTTGCTAGCTTTAGGGTAGTTGTATGTCGCTTTTTAGCTAGCACCTGCATGATGTCTATAGGGATGTGAGCAATCATAACTTAGTAAGTTAGGATGGAGGACTTAAAACTATACCATAAACACAACAAGGTTTTCAATCAACTTATTAGGTACAATGCATGTGCAAGCAAATGCCATCATACGATGTTGTCCGGCCGGTCATGAGATTAGAGAAATTGTGCCTGCTTTAATCCGGGTTGAGGAGTTGTCATTAATGCAACAGCTCACGACCAAACTCAGGCTTATGCTATGGAGACATGACTTCTCCCGTGACTACCTTCGAACCATTGTCTTTACCCTTGCTGCGACCTCCTCTCCTGTCACTTAGTTCGACTGAGAATGAAGAAGGGACTATTTTGCAATCCTGCGCTATCCCTTTCGAAAGGGTCGATATTTGGCCGAAGATTCCTAAGTTTCCCTAATGGATTGTCATGTAGATCCGATTATGATTATAGGTCGTATATTTGATTAGGTCTAGTTTAGGGTGATCAATCATTTCATACAAATCATACAATACAAGCTAGAACAATAGACATAATCATACTATCACTCATAATCAAGCACATGTACACAACCAACTATTTAACAAGCACAACCAAGCATAATCTCAAGCCTCCAAAATATAGCAACGTATTAATCTCAACTTACCTCGACTCATCGCTCATTCACTTGAGGTCTGACTTACTCAAGCCTTCGTCGATCATCCCTATAACACAAACGTGGTTTCAGTTTTTCATATAACTATTATATGTTCATTTTATCCTATAACGCATATTGTTATGTTTTGTTTAGGGTTTAATATACCTAATTATCGAGGTCTTAAGTCTTTTACAATTATTCTAGGTTTGGGGTTAGGTTCAGGTTCGGTTTCCGTATCGATTTCTAAATTAGGTTTTAATTCGATTTTTAAGTATTGTTTTATACTCGAATCTTAGAAATTCGTTTTAACCCATAATGTGAAATTAATCACTTTACTTCTAGATATCTAAAATACCATAATTACCCCTAGTTAATGTTTTATTATATCCAGTACACTTAAATCATTAATAGTGTATCGAATTTACTTCTGATGTAAGAAATTTTTACATGTTTCATATAATTACATAAATTCAAGTTTCCTATCAGATTTACTGTATATTTTTATTATTATCATAATATCAATTTTTATTCTAATATTTTTTGTTTATTATATTTCTAATAATTATGTATTATGTATTATCACCTATTATGTACATAATACACATCTAATATTTTTATTACTCTAATTAATATCTCTCAACATCAATTATCATTTCAAAATGTCTAAATTCATCCTAAATAAGATTTTTCACCTAATTACCCTAATTTACAAAAGTAACTTAAAATGTACTATTTTTCTATATTACTTATTTACTACATAATTAACCTAATAATTACATCTAACATCCTAAATACTACAAGTATCATACTCCATCAGATTTCAACATCCTAAAACATATACTTATTCACTAAATCAGTAATTAACCATTTAATTACTTAATTAACCCTAAATTACTCATTTTAGGGCCTAAAAATTATCTAAAATTTTCGAAAATTAATTTTTGAAAACGGGCTTCATAGCACTGTTTTGTATCATCTAATTAATCTATACAAAAATTTTGGGTTCAAAACTACACTCCTAAGGTCATTTATTTCTAAACCGAAATATACTCGATTTTGTATGATTTCTTAAGGACCCTATATCATGAGACATATTTTCATCAAAATAATATTTTTTCTAAAACTAAATACAAAAATATTCCAAAATAATAAAACCCATAATTTTCTAATAATATTTACTATTTTTACAAAATTACAAAAAATTAGGCCGGAAATCGAACTCACCGATTTGGATAGCTCCGGCCACTATCGGTGGCCATGGGTGTGTCGGCCCACCTGGACGCTACCACCATCGTATGGTGATGGTGGCCATCCACTTCTAGTTGCTCGTCTGATGTTGATTCCCCTTTATGGCCTTAACTGTATAGTTTTCCTTTTATTTATTTTTTCTTTGGTTTTTCTTTTGAATTTTCGAAGCACTCTATTTTTCTCTAATTCCTAACTGACCAAATGAGCTTATGAATTTTTTTTGCTATTTATAGAGCTCTAGGAAAATTATTGGGCATTAATTTGATTAGACAATTACCTTATCTTCTTTTAATTTGACTTTTGTGTTGTTCTAATTTAATTGGCTAATTTTTTCTTATTTTTCCCAGCTGCCACGACCCAATTCTGGATCATTCCATATTTTTCTTGATTTTTCCTTAATTAATTATGAATTTTCTTTAAGTATTTCTTATTATTTTAGTATATTTTGCATATTTTAAGTAATTACGCATATTTCTACATACATGTAAATTCATATATAGTACAAATAAATATTCCTAAATATTATGTAGGTCATTCTATGGTTTTTAGTATGCATATAATTTATCTCTAGCGATTCATTAATTACCGGAATGCATTTTACGCATTTTCGAAAAATAACGAGTTATATATTTAAAATTTGAAACTTTTATAGTCTTTTATTTTATTACTTATTTTATTAAATTCAAACTTACGGGGTCATTTTACTAATATTTCTAACTTTACTGTATAATTTAGACTCGATCAGGTCTTTCAATCGATCGAAATCTCGAATGGCTAATTGTGGAGCTTACACTTACATAGATGTGATGTCTCGATATCCCTATGTGTTGCACATGTAGTCTTCGTTAATAATCCTTAAAAATTTAATACACAAGTTTCGGTTTTATTCATCATATGAAGTAAGAATTTATTCTTAGTATTAAACATGTTTTCAATTTGAGTTCAGTGAATTCTTTAGTTACTTATGAAGGTTTAGTTAGGTGAGGTAAGTTTTGACTTGGTTTCTAACAAAGGTTTTGATTTGTTGTCCTAAATTAGGTTATAATCTAGGAAGTTTCTACCTTACATTCTGACTTGAGGATGAGTGTAGAATCTAAATATAGGCCATTTTCTGACCTAGGTTCAATTTTCATATATTTAAGTATTTTAACACCATATTACTTTCCAACCTAATTTCTGATAAAATTTTTGACACTACTACCCCTTTTTCATTTTGCTACTTCATATATAATTCAACTTACCCTAAATTTTAAAACTTTAATAACCTGCATAAACAACAAATGACAACTCAAGACTACAATTATCTATATCTTTTCCATTACATCTTCCATTTAGTCACATATCCATTGGTACTTTTAGAATTTAGCCCCTAAACTACCAAATACCCACTTAAACATAAAAATCATCATTCTTAAACTTATACTAAACTACTTTTAGCTACTGCATGTAGATAAATATGGGTTGTAACATGATTTTGTAAAGAACTCATCAAGTTCTTTAGTAAAACAACATCGCTAGCGTACTGTTTTTCGGAAAATTGTGAAAATGGAATTTTCCCAAAAATCCGGCGATTCAATTTTAAAAATTTGACCACATAGCATCAAAATGTAAAATTTTAGGAGTATTCTAAAAAAAATTCAAGTCAAAACTATATTGATTGGTTTTTTGAAAACGAAACTGAAAATTAGTTTACGGTATGTTTTTCTTATGGACCTTACATTAGTACTCAAAATTTGAAAAATATGATTTGAATTTGAATTTCTTATATAAAAATATTAACGAAAACTAAGTTTTAAAATTTTTGGAGATCGTTTGGTACTTTTCCCAAAATTTTATTGAAAATAAGGTTAAGCGATGAGTTAGTAGAACTTGAAACTTTAGCTACCAACAAGAAGGGAAGGTATGTTAGGCAGAACCATCGTTGACACTTCTTTACTATTTCATTATAAGTTCCTAAATTTTCCTTTAGTACTTCTTCTCCCCATTTCACTCTCCCATAATTTCCTATAGTACCAAAAAGGCTATACTTTCATTAGGAAAAAGGTTTGGATTTTTATATTACGGTTTGGTTATGTTTTGAAATTTCTTTCTTCTAATAACCTATATTTTCCACTTAGTTTAGGTGTCATCCCTTAAAAATGCTACTATTCCCTAATCCCACAGTTAGCTCCTTGGTTTGCTATAACATAAGAAGAGTTATCTTGGTTATTTCACATTTTTTAAAATAATTTTTCCTATGTTTTATTTATTTAGTGAATTTTACCTATTTTCAGATATTTTCAATAATTATGGGTATATATATTTATGTGTTAATTATACTCGATGTCTATATATATCTTATATATATTATTTTATGTACAATATTAATTTTATTGCTTCTTTAATTTATTTTTAGGAGTTCGTTAATTAATTAGGCCTAATTCATGCGTTATGGATACATATACATATACATATACATATAATAATACAATAAACTTCCACTATTTTAGCTATATTTTTATATTTAAAGCCTAAAGGAACTCTTCGACTAACATAACTAAGCCCCTCGTAAGTTTCTAGTTTTATCTGGTTATCTTCTCGAATGCCTTAAATCAACTGCTTGGAACTTAGTCGCGCCAATATAGGGCTCACATTTCCATCCCCCTTCAGGAAAGTTTTGTCTTAAAAACTTTTAATTTAACAAATATAATTAATGCCTACTTATATTATGATAAAATATTATCACTCACTTATCTCTTTGAAAAGTTCTAGGTAGCGGTTCTTTATTGTCATCTTCGGTTGCTACATTATTTATACTTTTGAGTTACTACCTCACTGAACTTTTACAAATTCCACCTTACAATTCCTCAACTTTTGAATCCAATTCTCTAATATCTTAATTGGTTTCTCCTCAAATGTATAATCCTTCTACAAATCTATTGGTTTCAATTCCACTATTGCTTGCGAATCCTTCACGAATTTTTCTAACATTGACACCTGAAAAAAACATCATGATATCCTACTAAGTTTGGGGGTAAATCAATTGCACGTACTACATCTCTAATTCTCTCCAATACTTTGAGTGGCCCAATAAACTGAGGACTTAACTTCCCTGTGGTATCAAATTGCTTAAATCCCTTAAAAGGAATTATCTTCATATATACATGATCTCTTATTATAAATTCTACAGGTTTTCATTTTAAATAAGCCCAACTCTTATAGTGATCATGTGAGACATTCATTCTTTGCCATATTACCTTCACTTTTTCATTCATTTGGTGGATCATGTCAGGTCCACATGTTCATCACTTTCCTAATACAAGGGTGATATACATTTCCTTCCATATAACGCTTTACACGGAGTCGATAACTATTGTTATAAGAAAATTCCACTAATGGCAATATTGACCCCAATCACCATTGAAATCTAAAATACAAACCCTTAACACATCCTTCAATATTTGAATCATTCTTTCTGACAGACCATCCATTTGAGGATGAGAAGTCATACTAAATTATAATTTAGTTCCTAAAGATTGGTACAAACTTTCCGAAAACTTAGATACGAAGTAGCTATCTTTATTTGAGACAATACTCATAGGTACACCATGTAATCTAACAATTTGTCACATATACATTTGAGCTAACTTCTCCATTGAATCTCTAATTTGATAAGGTAAGAAGTGAGCACATTTTGTCAATCTATCTACAACAACCCAAATTGAATCATGACTTGCACTTGTTCTTAGAAGTTCTACTACAAAATCCATAGTAACACAATCCCACTTCCACTGAGGTATTTCCAACGATTGTAATAATCTACTGGGTCTTTGGTGTTTAGCCTTCACTTATTGACATGTAGTACATCTTGTCGCATAATGTGTTGTTTCCGTTTTCATACCTTTCCACTAGACTATTGCTTTCAAATCATGATATATTTTATTTCTATTAGTGTGTAAAGTATAACTTGTAGTATGAGCTTCATCCATGATTTCCCTCTCTAGCTTTGAATCATGGGGTATGCACACTCTATTCTTATATCTCAACACTTCCTTCTCATCAACTTGGAAATCAGTCACTTCTCCGATCTTTAATTTTTCCTTGACTTCCTTTAAACTCGAATCCTCTTGTTGCTGAAATTTAATCCACTCCATCAAAGTTGGTTGCATTATTAAATTCATCAATTATACATCTGTCTCATGCCATCTAAATCCAATTTCTAATTTCTCAAATTCCTGGATCAACTCTTGTTGAGTAGTAAGTAATGAAGCTACTTGTTCATTATTCTTACAACTTAATGCCTTAACTACCACATTAACTTTGCTAAGATGATAATTGATAGTCAAATCATAATCCTTAATTAGTTTCAACCATCACCTTTGCCTTAAATTCAACTCCTTCTAAGTAAAGAAATATTTTAAACTCTTGTGATCCGTAAAAATTTCATAATGTAGGCCATACAAATATTTTCTCCAAACCTTTAAAGCAAAAACCATAGCTACCAATTCAAGATCTTGCATTAGATAATTCTTTTCATACAACCTCAATTGCCTTGACACATATGCCACTATTTTATCATCCTGCATTAATACATAGCCTAGTCCATTTTGAGAAGTATCACTATATATGCAATACAGTTTACTTAGATCCAGTAGAGTAACTATTGGAGTTGAAACCAGATAGTCCTTTAAGCCTTGAAAACTTTGTTTATACTCATCACTCAACTCAAATTTAACATCCTTTTGTGTCAACTGGTTAAAGGTCTCACTATCTTAGAAAAATCTCTTATAAATCGTCTATAGTAACCTACCATTCTAAGGAAGCTTCTCACTTTCGAAATTGTAGTTAGTTGCTTCTATTCAGCTAGAGCCTTAACTTTCTCAAGATTAACCGATATCCCATCACTTGATACTATATGTCCCAAAAAATGAAATTTTATTCAACTAGAAGTCACATTTGCTTGGTTTAGCATGCAACTTATTATCCCTGAACTTTTGAAATGCTAACCACTAATGTTCAGCGTGCTCCTATTTAGTCTTTGAATAGATTAGAATATCACCATTAACCACAACAACGAACTTATCCAAATAAGGTTAATATATTCAATTCATTAAATCATAAATATTGCAGGTGTATTAGTCAATCCAAAAGTCATTACCAAAAACTCATGGTGTTCGTATCTTGTCCTAAAAGTCATCTTTGATGCATTCTCAAGATTAATGTGTAACTGATAATATCTAGATCTTAGATCAATTCGCAAGAACATAGTAGCTCCATACAATTGATCAAACATATTATCAATTTGAGGTAATGGATATTTATTTTTAATAGTCACTTTATTTATCTCTTGATAATTAATACACAAGCTCATAGATCCATATTTCTTCTTCACAAATAGCACGGGTGCTTCCCATGGAGATATACTAAGTTGAATAAATCATCTATCTAATAATTCCTATAGTTGCTTTTTTAATTGTTGAAGCTTCATCAGGACATTCTATAGGACACTTTTGATATTGGTTCAGTTACTGGAACCAATTCTATGGTAAAGTCTAATTCTCGATGTAGAGCTAAATTGGGTAAATTATTCAGAAAGGCATATGGAAATTCTCATACTATTGATATATCAAACAAACTTAGAGTCTCTTTTTTTATTTACACTGCGAATATCCAACAAATATGCCAATATTTTGAAACGTCATCTTCACTTATTTCCATTATTGATAATCTCATTCCCCGTTCCTTGGTCTTTCCTTGAAACATTACTTTATCCTCAGCTATGATTATACTCTTATTTCGACAATTTACTTGAGCCTTATGTTTGGATAGTTAATCTACTTCCATAATAACTTGATAACCCTTCTATGGCAATACTATGAATTTCATTCAAAATTCTTTCCCTTGGATTTGAAATTGTTCATTATCCACTACTTTTCATGTTAACATTTGCTCTCTAGTAGGGGTTCTCACTTTGTAAGTGGCCATAGCTTCAATTTCATTGATTTCATTATTTAACATAAACTTTTGATTAATAAATGAATGTGAGGCTTTGGTATCAAATAATGCATACGCTATTGTCCATTTATAGTCACATTACCTATTACCTAAAATAAGCACTACTATTATAGTTACTTATTATTCATCTAGTGTTATATTTAAGGTTATCTATTTCCAAGGTTCCTAATATTCATCTACTAGAATGAATTTTCCACATTTAGCTCATAAATAAATAAGGTTATTAGATTGCATACCTATCATTAACCTCTACTCAGATTCATCAATCTCTATGTCATCATTAGACTAATCATGACTCTTCCATCCACTCATTAAATTCTTCAGTATCCTTCTTTATACTTTCTATAGTGAATACTTGAGTTGATAATATAGTGGTTTCTACTCCACTAGAGTTCTTAGCTCTTAGCCTTGCCTTTTCGCAATACCTTGAAAAGTGTCTTGACTTTCCATGCCTATGGCACTTTACGATTTTCATCTTCAACATCCCCTTAATACATGATTTGAATTACTACATAGATAGCACTTACCCCTTCATTATGCACATTAACGAGGAAAGTGTTGAGCTCTATCTTTCTAATATTTTACATTCCCTTCCTTATTGTAAAAAGTATACCCCCTTTTAGTTTATGCAGGACTACAAGACATTGCCACCAGCTTTTTCTCTTTTTGACTCAAACTACTATTACCAGCGCCTGGAGACGACCTCTTGAGAGTAGATTTTAACCAAGTGACTCCCCTTAACTTCTTGCTTTATTGCTCTTGCATGGCCAATCGATTATTCTTCAATTGTCGTGCTTTATCCACAATCTCATGGTAAGTAGTAAACCTGTAATCCATCGATTTATACCTTATCGAGTCAAATCTATTAAGAAAAAAGTCTTTTCTAAGCACTTGATTATTTTAATATGATTTGGGCATATATTGTAGTAGTAGTTTATTGAACTAATTTTCTTACTAAGATATACTTATAGTGCCCTTTTTCAATTCCATCAACTATCTAGTATAGACAATCCATTTTTATTGCCCTTTTAGGTTTTTTTTTCTAGGCTAGATTTATAGGAAAAATACAAAAAAATAAAAATAAAAAAAATAAAAATGGATAAACAAATATAATTTTGAAAAATAAAGTGTCAAAATGTTTGAGTTAAGTTAGTTAGTCGAATTATGTAATAGATGAAAATATACATGCAATTTAATAAATTTAGAGTTTTTTTTTAAAAAAAATTAGTTTAGTAAAATATTTGAGTTCAAGAAAATGGGTTTTCATCCAATTTAAAATTAAAATAATAAGACTTTAGATTTATTAAATTTGAAAGTAGTGTCAAAACATATTTGACATGTATATTTTGAGACTATTTTAATAAACTTAGGTCATTTTAAGATAAGTTAGAATAAATTGAGCTTGAACTTGGAAGTTAAAATTAAGGTTAGTTTTAGTTTTTATAGTTTAAATATAAATGATTTGCATAAACAAGTTAGATGCATTGACTTAAGATGTGGTTGAAGTTGGAGATCGAGGGCTCGATTCACCTAATTTGCATAAGTGCAAATTTTTTTCTCTCCTAGCTACCTTTCCCCCCTTTTTGCTTTTAATATGGAGAAACAAACATAACGAGGAAGAAAATTGGTTGGGTTTCTAGAACCCGACCCACAACGTCTTCATCATTTTTTACGTGGATGTTTTTAAAATTTTACTAAAAAAATACCGAATCTTCGAGAGATATTAACCAATATTTATATAATGGAGATTTGATAAGGATCAAGTGGGTTTGAAATCTTCTTCCTGGATGATTTAACTTGATCTGTAATGGGCAAAAAGATTTAGTTTCTGATCTTATAAAATGAAACGCGCATACGGTCAATGAAGTGGAAGGCCAATCCACTGCAAACAATCCTCAATCTCTGCTGTAGCAAACAGTGCCCACCAATAGTCGCTATCAACATCCACAGTCGACGCATCCCCCTCGTCCACACAAACCTAGACCCAAATCTTGACCGCCCTCACTCTCGTCCATCAGCGCCCGTTGCCCTAATCCCAGCAACACACGCACACGATCCATCTCCTTCCTCTAACTCCAGTCGACACTCACACATCTAAGAAGAATCCCCATCCTCGGGCGACTTCCTTCCCTCGACCCACGCTCGACGAACCAACGCCACCCTCCTTCACCGACGACCCCAAGACCAAAACCGAACCCACTCCACAGACCCACTCCCCACATATCCCAACGCCATCTACAAGCCGAACCACGCCCAAGTGCAGCAAACAAAGCACACTGCCACCACCTGTTGCAATAAGCACCAACACGACCGCCGCCCGACTCCCCAACTTACCAAGAGCACCACTTTATGCTGAAACACTCTCATGTATTTGAGTTTCGATAATAATAACCTTATAAATCTGGTCTTTTCCCACTCAAATTGTCGCTTGGAAGCCCCCGTGAGAAGCCATCGAGCGTTGCAGCTTCTCTTTCCTTACGACCCGACCCGATTGCCTTAGATACCCAAGATCTAAACCGGATCCAACCGGAGAGACTCCTCTTGGTCCAAATTCGACCCGGCCACTATAGGTTTTAATACTTTATTTTCAATGTTTTTAGTTTTTCACAAAAATCAATAAAAATATATACCAACTTTAGATTTTTATGGTGCAGGTCCTAGGATTTTTTTTTCCTTTTTTTTTTCTATCATGTTATTGTTATTTTGAAATAATAATGATGATAAATATTTTATTGAAATTGCATGATTAGAGCAATTTAATAGTAATAACACTAGTTATTTTTTTATTTTTATTTTTATTTTTTTTATTTTTTTGGGTTTTGTTATGAGTTCTTGATAGTTAATTTTTTGGGCATATCATCATTTAAAAAAATAAAAAATAAAAAAATATTTTTGCAACTTCATATTGCATTTTTTTTAGAAAATTCACATTTTTTTCCAATCTGTAATATTGTACATAAAAATTGCATATTTCATTAATTTTTTATCAAAATCACATTTTTAGGTTTTTAGAGCATTTTCTTGAAAAATGAATTTTTTATTATACAGTTGTTTTTTCAAGTAAATAAACATATTAATTAGAGTCTTTTCGAAAATTAGTGTTTCTTAAAAAAAAAATGGAAATAAAATTAGCTTTTCTTTGAGTTTTTTCTTTAAAAAATAATAAATGGTTAAAAACATAACTAACCTACTAATAAGTATATAAATACTTCCAGGATAATCATAAAATTTATAAAATATTTTTTTACATAAAAATTTGTAATAAAAAGATTAAAAAAAATTCATTTTTATGCATTTTTAACATTGCTACATATTTTCATATAGAAAAAAAAATCTATTAATTATTTTTCTTAATTTTTGCTGGAGACCATGTTTTAATAAGTTAGCTTTTGAATTCGATGCTTTGGTTTAAAGTTTTCTAAAAATATATATATTTTTAAAATCAATGGGCTTGGGACTTGGGTTTTTTTTTTCCAACCAAAGAAACCTTAATCTATATTTCACCAATTTGAAAGGTTTTCAAAATATTTTTAATTTTTTTCCTTAATTTAATTTTTAGTATTTCATATTAAGTATGTTATGTTTAGTATAAAATAAATTAAGAAAAATTGAAATAGGGCTTGACACCTAGTCATTTAGTTCTGCACACTCACAAGAAAATATTCTCAAACTATTCTCTAAACACTTTCCAGGTAATTAGCCCCTTTACTGATTTCACCTATAAGTCTCACTAAACTTGTATACCCATTTTCAATAAGAAAGTGTCATAAAAAACTTTTTAATAAACAAAAAGTGTCAAAACTTCGTTCAATCTATACTAGTTGGCTTAGACGGGCTTTCCCATTTCACTTTCAAAATACCAATTTGCTTTCATGAATTTAGGAAGCTTATTATCTTATTGGAGTTGATTCCCTTTCGATTCGGCCTCTAGTGGCCTTTGATCTACAGCATCCCCACCTATTGTAAGACGTTAGATCAAAGCTCCCTATTGGATCAAAGCTCCCTAATGCTGAATCATGGTATTCATATTTGTAAGCATTTATCTAAGCTAAACTGGATCCATCATATTTAGAGGAGGTGATGGTGTTGACATGTTATTCTTAAGTAGCTCATATGGTAATGAAGGATTAGGGGGTAGGTCAACATTCTAACATCGCTCATCTGGATCTCTCTTTGCGTTCTCAATCATAATTATAATTATAATAATAAACAATTTACCCTGCACTCAACATATACCATCTAACAATTAGTATAAAGTTAAATTACTCAAAAATCTATATAAATCAAAAGTCCCATGCTGAAACAATATATATGTAAATCAACAATAAATCTTCCAACAAGACATCAACTTTCATGTTTACTTGTAACATTATATCCTTACTTTTATATGATAATGATAACAATATATTACCTATCATTCATATCCTATAAGTCTTTTATATGAATTATATACAATGCAAATACTAAACAATGTTACACTTTTCTCTCATATAACTATATATATACAAGATACATTTACATCCTTGATAACTCTTACTTACATTCGAGGAGATCACAAACTTAACTTTACGAAATCGAAATATTACATACTTGATTCCTAATTACATCATTTCTATTTAAACTTCACATGAGTTTATTTACATCCAGTACATAAGTTGAAAGTTCGAATTCCTCCAAAATTTATAATAGTTACGTAAAAAATTAGATATACATTAAAAGGTAACGTAAGACCTAGTTACATCTAAAATAGCTAGTTTACCATATCACAGCTATTGGCTATGATCATCACAAATCATGCCATGTGACTAGTCATCTATTGGCTTTACCTAGAGGTGTGTAAGCGGGTTAAACGGTCCAACTTAACTCGGCTCACTTTAACTCGTGAGTTAAATGGGCTAGGCTCATTTGGCCCACTTTTAAATGAGTAAAAAAAAATCTTGATCCTAACTTGTTAAAAAAGCGGGTTAAACGGGTTGACTCGTAGGTCAAAAGTGTAAACATGTTAAACAGGTCGATCTAAATCAACCTACTTTAGCTCGTAGGTTAAATGAGTTGGGTTTATTTAGCCCGCTTTTAAACGGGACAAAAAACCTTGACCTGAACCTATTTAAAAAGTTGGTTAAACGGGTTGGCTCATGGGCCAAATCCCACTTGCACACCTTTAGCTCCACTAATTATTTAAACATTCAGAGGTTATTGCCTCCTCAAAAGGAACCTAATTAACTTGCCTTTCATCTTTAGCTTTTTTTTTTTTTTCTATTTCCTTAGAATTGAAGCTTAATAGCACAATTTTTGGTGTTGTAGGTATTATAATAACTTCATAAACCTCAATCCCATCTTCCATATTATCATCAATGATAATTACTTTAGGTTTGGCTTCATTAATTGTTGTATGAGGTTATTCCCCATTCTTTTTAGTACTTTCTGCCATACCTTCTAAGGTAGGTTCCGACATACCTTTTATCTCGAGTAGCTCAAGTTCTTCCTCTTCTATATCCTCCTCAGGATCCTCTTCCTCATTCGCTCCTACATTCACCTGTATATTTTGGGATGAGTTTCCTTGTGGCTCATTAGTGGGTTCAAGTTTTTAAGATTATAAGGGTACTAATAGGGATTAAGGACCGATTACATATTTCCGAGCTCAAGGGCTCTCTCAGGTGGTCTACCGAACTGTCCGAGGTAAGTTAAGCGTTGAGGAGCAGTGCTTATCCCAGTTCGATTTGTCAAGCTACTTTACTTTCCATGCCATCTAAGATGTTGTTGAGGTGATCAATCGGTATGCTGAGTCGAACCTTCCACTAAATCGTTGTCCAAGCACTAAATCTAAATGTAGCAATCTTCACTGTACCGAGGCTGAGCAAAACTGTTTGGAGCCGACCATTTGAGGCTAACCCCAATGTGAGTCGTCCTTGAACCAACCACAGTCCAACCTCTTTTGATGCCGAACAGGCTTAAATAGAGGCCCACCTTTGCTTGGATCACAATACTATCAGAATCATAGTAAAAACGTGCGTGTACTATCCTTACTAATAATCGTACTGTCCTTTTTGACAAACAATGTTTGCTACACAAGATTTCGTGTCTCCTTGTATAGTATTTTCCTTTTTATTTAGCAAATAGGAATTCATTTTTCTATTTATCTGTAACATAGAACTTGCCCTAATAGGGTATTATAAATAGTCACATAATGTAACAGCTGCAATAAGATAAGACATACGAATACACTGAACTTTAGTTCACCTTCTCTTAAGCTAAGTGTCATTTTGCTTACTCCTAAGCTACTCTTATCTATCTTATTCAAGCGTGGACTAGTGGCGAGTGACCTTCAGCCACACTTGTACGTCATATCAAGTGTGACCTGAGCTCGTGTGAAGTATTGGTGTGTCATATCCAGCATCGATGCACGGGAACCTCTCCTCTCTCTTGACTATCATTTACTTTTCAGGCCATCTTACGGCTTGGACCCACCTCCTTTGGTTACACGTGATATTGGGTTCGTGTGTCATCCACCAGTATCATCTTGGTATCAACGATTAGCTATATTCGAAGCTGGATTCTGCTATTGTGTTCTTTTAATAGTTTGTCATTGCTCTTGTGTGATAGTGGTTCTATTGTTAGCTTTGAAGTTTAGTAGTGAGAAGTATTTTGTACTATATTTTTCCTTGTTTTTGATATGCCAAAATAGAATGTAGTTAATCGTGTGTTTGTTGAGAAATTGTCATTGTGAACTAAACATCAATGTTGAATTTAAGTGTATAAGGAACTTTAGGAAACTAAGAAAGTGGTACTCGATATGGTCAAGGACAGGAAGGAAGCTTCTTACCTCATTTAGTAGGCGACTGCTTGGATAGGCTTATTGACTTGGTAGCTAGTTTAGTGACCATTATATAAGAAGATAGACACTGAGCTAGAAATAAACCCATTAGGGAATGTGAGCAACAACAACGAGGCAATGGTTAATTTGGTCTAGTTAATGCCCCAACTTGACTACCTCGAGCTGAAGGAGTTGGTAGGGATACTAGACGTAGGTTAATGCTTGAAGAGATTGAGGAAGAAGTGGAAGGAGATGATGAAGCAGAAGAGTATTACGAAGCCGAAGAAAGAAATGTGTGGGCCCCTAGAGTCGAAGGACTCAGGATGTGTATCCCAAGTTTTTTTGGAAGTGGTGATGCTGAAGACTACTTAGACTACGTAGACAAGATCGAAAAGCAGTTTGAATGCCACGAAGTACCTAATAATGCAAAGGTTAGACTTGCTATATTGGATTTCATTAGTTATGCTGCCTTATGGTAGAAGAACTTGCAAGCCATTAGAAGAAGGGAATGACAACAAGAGATCAGGATTTGGGAAAATATGAAGAGAGTTATTCATAAAAGGTTTATGCCGAGCTATTATCTATAGGAAGCCTTCAAGAGACTGCAAGAATTGAGTTAAGGAGCATCGAGTGTGGACACTTATGTTAAAGAATTACAGATGCTAATGATCCGATGCGAAGTCGTAAAGTCAGAAGACTAAACTGTGTCTTGATTCATTGGTGGATTGAAGTATGAGATTAGAGATGTCCTAGAAACCCTGGATGTTAGAACACTTGATGACGCAATGTGAGTTGCTTAGAGGATAGAAAGGTACCGAATAGGAAGATTCTGATCACCTGTTAGCCGATTAGGAAGTAGCCAAATTGTTTCGAGCCAACTAATGTGAACAGAACTAAGTGAGGTTATTGACACCCGACCAGTTTTGACTGCTCGAGTCGAGGAGAAGTAACCCCTGAGGAAGTTTAAGAAAGTCTAGAGTTTAGGGATGAAGACGAGCGCGATCAAATGTTTCAAATGTCAAGGATTTGGACACATGGTAGCTCAGTGTTCGAACAGGTGAACGATGGTGATCCGAGGTGAGGCACCGATTGTAGAGGTCAATAGTACAAATGAAGAAGTAGAAGAGTTGAAAGAGGACAGACAAGCCGAGTTGAGCTTTCTAATGAGGGAGTCATCTATAGTGGGGAAGGCAACTTCATGTCGATTGTCTAGTATTGATGAGGACGATGAGTGTGAATCTTGTACCCGAAGATAAACAGAGAGAAAATCTCTTCCATATTAGGTGTAAGTTGAATGAATCACTATGTGCGCTGATTGTAGACAGTAAGAGTTGCACTAATGCAACCTCTACATTTATGGTCCATTAGCTAAAATTGCTGACCTTGCCCTACTCGAAACCTTACAAGTTTTATTAGCTTAGTGATAAGGGAGCCTCATAAGTGAGCAAACAGGTGTTTGTGTCAATCTGCATTGGTAAGTATTGAGATGAAGTGCTCTGTTATGTATTGTCTACGAGTGCGTCCCCCATTCTACTTGGACGAACATGGATGTTGGATTGAGTAGTTGTGTATGACAGTAGGAGAAACACATGTTATGTAGAGCATGAAGGAAGAAGAGTGAAATTGAGTCCCATGACTACCAAGCAAGTTAAAGTCATGCAGTCCTAGCTTAGCTGAACCCTGAAAAAGGAGGCTTTGGTATTGATTCAAGTTGAATTGAAAAGACAAATGGAGTTGGAGGGATTGACCTATCTACTTATCAGGAGACTTTTGGAGATGAGACTCGGGGAGGTAGAGCTGCCAATCAAAGTAAAAACCCTATTGGAAGAATTTTCCGATCTATTTTCAAAAGAGCTGCCGAACGGCCTGCCTTCAATCCAAGGTATCGAGCATGTAATTGACCTGTAGCCAGGAGCCGCATTGCCAAATAAGCCTGCCTACAAGCTGAATCTTGAACAAGCTGCCGAACTGTAAAGGCAAGTGGATGAGTTAATGAAGAAGGGGTATGTGCGTAAGTCCTTTAGCCCCTGCGTTGTAACGGCCTTATTAGTGCCGAAAAGAGATGGGTCTTGGAGGATGTATGTGGATTGTCGGGCGATCAACCAAATCACCATCAAGTACAGGTATCCCATACCTAGGCTTAATGATATGTTAGACGAGTTAAGCGGAGCAAGAGTCTTCTCCGAGATCGACCTTAAAGTTAGGTATCATCAGATTCAAATGCATGAAGGCGGTGAGTGGAAGACGGCCTTCAAGATACGACATGGTTTGTATAAATGGCTTGTAATGCCATTTGGGCTATCCAATGTGTCGAACACATTCATGTGACATATGAATTATGTGCTTTGAGAATTATTAGAGAGGTATGTCGTGGTTTATTTTGATGACATTCTAGTGTATAGTCTTGACTTGGAGACTCACCAAGAGTATCTTCGACAAGTACTTGCAAAACTTCGAGCTGAACAACTCTACACTAATTTGAAGAAATGCGACTTTTTCCAATCCGAGGTAATCTTCTTAGGTTTTGTTGTGAGCGGAGGTGGCATCCGAGTTGACAGTGAGAAGGTAAGAGTAGTCAAAGAACGGCCCGGGTTGACCTGTTCTACTGATGTGAGGAGTTTTCACAGCTTGGCATCGTTCTATCATTGATTTATCAAGAACTTCAGTGCGATTGTAGTCTTACTCATCGAACTCTCAAAGAAGAATGTTGAATTTAGATGGGGTGAGAAAGAGAGGAGGAGTTTTTAGGATAGTGAAATAGAGGCTAACTACAGCCCCTGTCTTAGCTCTGTCGAGCTTCGACAAGATATTTGAAGTAGAGTGTGATGCGTTCGGACTAGGCATAGGTGTTCTACTGATACAAGAAAGTCGACCTATTGCTTACTTCAGTAAGAAACTTTGAAGAGCCACGCTTAACTATTCCGTCTATGACAAGGAGTTCTACTCCTTAATTCGAGCCCTAATGGTATCACAACATTACCTGCTGCCCAAGGAATTTGTGATCTATACTGATCATGAATCCTTAAGGTATCTAAAGAGCTAACTGAAGTTATTTCGAAGATAAGCTAAGTAGATTAAGTTCATGGAGGGTTTTTCATATGTCGTAAAATACAAGAATTGAAAGAATAATGTAGTGGTCGATGCCCTATCAAGACGATATACCCTCCTGACCAAACTACAAATAAGGTTACTTAGTTTTTCAACCATTAAGAATTTGTATGCCGAGCATCCACACTTTAGTCCTATCTACATCCGTTGTGAGGAAGGATAGACGTTGGACAACTATCATAAGGAGGACAGATACTTATTTAGGATGAGGAGGTTATGTATCCTGACCTATTCCATGTGAGAAATGCTAGTGCGTGAGGCATATGGAAGGGGGCTGACAGGACACATTGGCCAGTGTCGAACTTTTGAGGTATTATCCTTTAAATTCTTTTAGCTAAGGATGAAGAGAGATGTCCAATCTATGTTAGAAAGGTGTGTGACCTATCGAAAGTTAAGAGTTAAGCTAAGTAAGGACACTACCAACCCTTGCCGATCTCGATCAAACCATGGTTCGAGTTGAGTATGGACTTCATGTTAGGATTACCGAGGACGTCTTAAGGGAAGGACTCCATTATGGTGGTTGTGGATCAATTTAGCAAGATGGCACATTTCGTGCCCTATTCTAAGACTAACAATGTTTCGGCTATCTCTTTTCTTTTCTTATAGGAGGTGATTAAGCTTCACGACGTGCTTAGAACCATAGTTTCGGATCAAGACCCCAAGTTCATGAGCTACTTTTGGAGGATACTTTGGAGGCGAATGGGAACTAAGTTATTATATAGCACGTCTTGCCATCTACAGACCGATGGGCAAACTAAAGTTATTAATCGAAATGTGGGAACTTTGTTACGGGTGGTTGTCGGATGAAACATGGTTAATTGGGATGTATGTCTGCCAATCATCGAATTTGCTTACAATCGGACTGCCTACAGCATCACAAGCATGTCTCCATTCGAAGTCGCCTATGGGTTCAACCTTGAGCTCCTATTGGACTAAGCACTTCAACCGAGAATTGATGATGATGATCGGCCAGTTGTTGAGAAAGTTGAAGCCATCAAAACCATGCACCAGAAGGTTATAGAGGAATTGGGTCGAGCTACTATTAAGCTTGAGAGGCAATTTGGTTTAGATACACCTTAGCAAGGAATAATTCCCAAACTTGAGGAAGAGTAAGTTGTCTCAAAGCCGATGGACCTTTCAGAGTACTTGAAAAGATCAATCCTAATGCCTATATGATTGAATTACGTGAAGGATATGGAGTCTTAGGCTCTTTTAACATTGCCGACCTCTAACCTTACCCTCCCAAAGACGAGCAAATTGAACCTGAACCAGATTTGATCCTAAATCTCAATCAACTCAGAGGGGATGATAGGGATCAAGGACCAATTACATGGTCTTGAGCTCGAGGGCTCTCTTAGGTGGTCTGCCGAGCCATTCGAGGTGAGTTAAGCATTGAAGAGTAGTACTTACCCCAATTTGGTTTGTTGAGTTACCTGCTCTCCATGCCATCTAAGATGTTGCCGAGGTGATCAATTGGCATGCTGAGTCAAATTCTCTACTAAATTGTAGTCCAAGCGTTAAATCTAAATGCAGCAATCTCCATTATGCTAAAGCCAAGTAGAATTGTCAGGAGTCGACCATCTAAGGCTAACCCCAATATGAGCCATCCCTGAACCAACTACAGTTCAACCCCTTTTGATGCTAAATAGGCTTGAATAGAGGCCTACCCTTGGTCGGACTACAACATTGTCAGAATCACAGTAAAAACACGTGTGTACTATCCTTACTAACAACTGTACTGTCCTTTCTAACAAACGATGCTCGTTGCGTACGATTTCATGTCTCCCTATATAGTATTTTCCTTTTTATTTAGCAAATGAGAATTCATTTTTGTAATTATCTGTAGTATAGAATTTACTTTAACATGGTACTATAAATACTCACATAATGTAACAGCCATAACAAGATAAGACAGGCGAATATACTGAATTTTAGTTTACCCTCTTTTGAGCTAAGTGTCTTTTTGCTTACTCTTAAACTACTTTTATTTAGCCCATTCGAGCGTGAACTAGTAGCGAATGATCTCCGATCACACTTGTATGTCATATTAAGTACGACCTGAGCTCATGTGAGGCTTTGGTGCATCATATCCAATGTTGGTAACAGGAACCCCAGCTCTTTCTCGACTATCATTTACTTTTTAGGCCATTTTATGGCTTGGACCTACTCCTTTTGGTTATGTGTGATATTAGGTTCGTGTGTTCATCAATCAGCCTGTATCAGGTACTTCTATTCTAACATTTTCAACAACAAAAAATCTAGGGAGCTAATCAATATTATTGGGTGGATGGTCCTTAAGGATATGAGGAACACCTATGGGTACTTGATTGAAATCAGGAGAATATTTTTTACCTGGTTCCACAATAGCTAAAAAAAATAAAATTGGTAACATCTTAGATAAAACTCCATTCTACTGTAAGTGTCTTTTTTCAAAAGTTGCTATAGTAGTATACTCATTATACATTGACCTAAACTTATTCTCTATCAACTTCCAATCATCTTTTATAATAAAAGATAACCTACACTTATAAGTAAATATAATCTTATCAATATTATAAAATAACTTCCAATTAGCTATGTCTAACAACAAGTTCTCCATTTGAATTCGATACTCTATAAGAGACTTGTTACCTTCCTAACTAAAATGCATTCGAGTATAGATAAATCCATTTCTACAAATCATAAACAATTAAGTCATTAAATTAACATCATACTTTGTAATACTTACAATTGTTTTACTTAATAAATCCTTGTAGACACCTTATTTTTGCTCCTATGTGATTTGAGTTTTTTTTTTTTTTAAAGAGAGTTCTAATTTAGGAAAATACAAAAAAAAAAATAGAAAATTTACAAAAAAATCACAAAAAATAGAAAATTTATAAAAAAATCACAAAAGTAGAAAATTTAGGAGATATATGAAAAAAAGAAAAAGAAATGTAATAATAAAAATAAAAATTAATTTTTTAGATAGTTTAAATAGAATATGATTTTTAATTTAGTTTTAATATATTTTTTAGGGCCTTAATGATAATAATAGAAGAGGCATTTTTGGGCTTGGGTTTAGATTTAAATTTAGCCTAGACTAAATTAGTCCCTATATGCAATTTGATTACATATATATAGATAAGGCATAGGCTAACGATCCGACAATTTTACATTCTGACTTGCATTATTAATGACTTGGAGATCTTGAGTTCGAATCTTGCAACAGGCACAAAGTGTCTTTTATTTTTCTAAAACTTCACCTGCTACATGTTAGCTTGTTATTAGGCCATTTGTTTGTTGCTAACATATGGCACCAATTGGCTATGACCGTGAGCTGACATGGCACCATGTCAGCATCCCCTAACACATGTTGTGCCATGTGTCTGACATGTGGCACATGATACGTTAGCTTCTGTCACATGTTCAATATGTGGCATGACATCATTGGGTTACTCGGCTGACAAGGTGCCACTTTAGCGACTTGTCAATACCTTTGTCTTTCCTTTTCCTTAGATTTTCTTGTGTTTTCCCTGCTAGAACGGCTGAGTTCATCACCATTTTTCATGGTCTTATCTACATGATTTTACCAATTTAATGGTAAAATCATGAAGATTGCATGGCCTACTTCTAATTTGTACCAAAAACTCGTCCATATTCAGTTGAATTGCTTGGACTAATATTTTCATGTGAATAAAGTAAGCATTTACTTGTATACTTTTCAATGTATTAGTAAAAGGAGTAGTTTTTCAAATTCTTCACAGTAATTGCTTCCAAATTCTATCAAAGAGTAGATAAAGTATAACTATACTCCTTAAAATCCACGTTAGGGGATTGGATCTGAGATCTTCCCTTTTTCATCATTCTTTGGTGAAATCTTCAAATATTTTACTTGTACTAGACTTTCTCCCAAGCTTCCCAATAATTAAAAGTAAGAGAGAATGTTAGCTCTCTTTAGAGTTAGTTTTTCTAAAAGTTAATCTACAATTCCTTCTATTGATTACAACATAGACACATATAGAAAATTTTTGTAGCACTATAGGTAACTTCCCACTCTCAACATAAAAGCATGAAAATGAGACACATGGAATCATGTAAACCACCCTATAAGCTAGAACATAATCATAACTACAATTATAAAAGAAGACAAGGAGGTAAAATGCAATTTACATATCTAATTTTTCACCCTTTGTTACTTTGCATACTTGTATTTTGGTCTTTATACTTTGCATAATTGTTTTGCATTCCATCATGTAACCACTTTGCCATAAATAATAACAATAATAATAATCAATTAAAAAAAATACACAAATGGCAAAAAAACATAATAGATTAGTTGAAACCTAATCCCAAATAAAACTCTCTTTATTTTTCCCCTAAACAGGGATCGTAATCCTAGATAATGAGATATCACAATGTCTATGAACATACTTCAAAAATACAAATCTAAGGCACCTATTAGTAGAATTATGGATAGGTTAAATGATTGGGCTTTTCAAAGCTGAGTCATCTTTACGAAACACTTATATCTCAAATAATAAAAGCAACCGTTGTATAATGGTGAATATAAGGTATTTGAACTGTAATTTACACATAAAAGAATGGCACATGACATAGATCACATGTACAAAATGCACCCAACCTTAAGCATTAGTGATTGGTAATGACTGTAAAGTTCCTTTGCTAGTTGTTAAGATGTATCTTAACTTCCTTTGTTGTTTCTTCCTTAATTTACCACTGCTTGTTTATCTTCCATATCTAACCAGAAAAAGTTTATGGCACTTATGGCTAGAGATATAAGGTTAATCACAATTAAGGCAAAGTTGTTTCACCCTTCATTTTTCCATTTCCTCAAAATTAAGTTTCCTCACCAAAAGGTTGCACATGGCAAAACTAGATGAATTTCTCTCCTTGTGGTATGTGGCGAACTTGATGAATTTCTTGCCTTATGCATCATACTTTAACTTTATACATCTTCATTGCTATAATTTTGCACAAACTCTTTATCCATATAATTGCACCAAACTCATGGCATGAGCTAAATCAATTTGACAAGTAGCACATCTTTCAACCTACTAATGAAAATGGCTACTTGATATTCCAAAGTAAGGGAACTAACCTAGGCTGCCAATTTCAAAAGATGCCAATAATCTTCAATTATTCCAGCTTAACAAAGTTTTGCTAATTTTCTTTACTGGTTACTCCTAAAAGTTAGTCCAAATCTAAGGAGGTCACAAATCTTTAAACTCTTCCCATGTCCAATGTGGGCTTAGGTATAAGTGAGATGGCTTTCACAATTGTGTGTCCTGATGGATTGTTGACCTTTAAACCCTTTACTTGCATTGGTCTTCGAGGCCTATAATCTCTTACCCAAAGAATTCTTTCTTCCCAACTTGCTAAGGACAAGTACCATTACACTAAAGAATAGCGGGTGAACTCTTTGAAGTCCCGGCTTGAATGCATACTACTTTACTTTAACCCTAGCCTAGTCAACAACTTGTCCACTACTAAGGCCGATCTGTTGAATGCTAAGGCTAAGGCACCTATATGTCAAACTCTTTCTTCCAACGTACTGAACTGTCAACCACTAAGGTCGACTTGATAAGCGCCGAGGCCAAGTGTCTACATGTTGAGTACTAGTTACTCAGCCTATCGAGCTAGAGAATCCTCTATTCGCCTTAAAAACTCCGAGTACCCTTCATTAGGAGCATCCTCAACATCAATACAACTCGACTTTAACGTCTTAAGACTCCAGAATCTATACCTAATCGCAGCGTGCCACCTATTGATCTTTTTTCTAACATTTTACTATATTCATGTATTCTATTTATCCCTTTTTACCCTTTTGGTAATGTACTATTATAGTATTTTCGTATTACCCTTTATTATAATTACTTCAGTTTCCTTGTTGCCCTAGGGACTTATTATAAATAATTCCTTTTCTTTGTAGCTGAAATTATCTAGCACCTTTCTGATATTGCATATACTTATCCTTATGAGATATCCTTCTCTGAGTATATTTTCTGTACATTCTTATCTAATTTTACCGAGTAACTCGAGATTAGTGATTAGTAGACCTTAACATTAGCTTATGAGTCATATCAAGCAAAGTGTTAAGTTATATTATATTCATTAGTGTATAATATCCTTCAAGTAGCTTAGGAAAGCTACTATGTTTTACAACTTCTTCACTTCATTTTCTTCGTTATTACGAAGGACCCATTTGGTAACTATTCCCTACGGTAAGCCTTAGTGATTACTGAGCTCCTAGGTACATTAAATAATTTCTTGGTATCATAGCTTAAGGTTGCAATCGAAAGTTGTGTCGAAGTAGCTCCCATTAGTGTATTTATTCCGTTATACTCTGTTTTCCACTTAAAAAGCAAAGCAAGTTTGTAGTTCACTATTTGAATCGTATTTTTTAAGTGTGTGGAAATTTCTTATATAAGTAGAGTAATTGTTGAAGCTTTGTATTGAGGATGTCGAATCCTATTGTTCAAAGAGAGATTAATGATACAAAGAGTGATGCTCATGTATATGGTTATGTTACCCAATAAACCCTACGAATTATTGATGAGTAGATATAAGACCTTGCTACTATTGTAGCTAGCTTAGCTATTTCTATATAAAGGGCCATAGAGACTAGGTTATAAGAAAGAGTTATTGTTGAACAAGGTGAGAAGCGAGAGAAAGGCTAAGAAGGAAGATGGGTGAGCAATGAGCGTCAAAACCAAATATTTGGATCCAAGCTCTACTTCGACATGCTAATGGGGTTATTAGAAGGACACTAGAGTTAGATGAAGTTGAGGAGTATGATGAAGAGCAATATGATGAAATTGAGGAGCCTAAGCTTAGAGGTCCTAGAGGAAATGAGCATCTTAAGGTGCAGATTTCGAACTTTAAAGGGTTTGGTAGTACTAATAGCTACCTAGATTGGGAAGAGAAGATTGAAAAGATATTTGACTTTTATGACTATGAAGATGTTGTTCGTATTTGAGTGGTTAGATTAGAATTTTTTGGGTATGTAGCAATATGGTGGAAGAGGTTGCAGAATGTGTGCCAAAGAGCCCAATGTGAAGATTGAACATGAAATGTGACGAAAAGAGTCTTGAGAAGTAAATTCATTCTTGAATACTATGAATAATACATCTTCCAACGTCTCCAAGACTTGAGACAATGTAACAAATCAGTGGACAATTATGTCTAAGAATTTCAATTATTGATGATGAGATGTGATTTTGACGAGCTTGAGACAAGTACCATACCATGATTCATCTTTGGACTAAAGGCTAAGATTGGTAACAGTAGAGATACAGAGGCTTGGGACTTTAGATGAGACCATCCGAGTAAGCAGCCAACCAAGCTTACTGAGCAGAAGTGGTATGCTAAGTTGACCTAGATTTAATCGAGCTCAACTCAGTTCCGATGTGGATCACCAAGGACAAATGCCGAGGATCCCGAGGTCAGGAAGGACTAAGGGCAAAGCTCAGCGAAGAAGATTCATGAGATTAAGTGCTTCAAGTGTCTTAGTTTTAGACACTTGGTAGTCAATGTCTGAATAGATGTATCATGACCATCAAGGGAGATAGACCCTAATTTGAGGTGGAAAGTGCTAGTGAAGGTGAAGAGGAGGTAGATGTCAATCACCTATTAAGTGACCTGAAATGGGGGCCAAATACTATATGGTTGTACACAAATCTCTCAATACCTTTATATCTAATGAGAATGAGCAGAGGGAGAACCTCTTTTATACAAACTGCTAAGTGAATGGCAAATTGTGCACCCTAATCATAGATGGAGGAAGTTATACCAACGTAATAGCTTAAGGAGTGGTGAAGGCCCTGAAATTACCAAACTACCCTCACCCTAAACCATACAAGATTCATTGGCTAAATAAAAAGGGAGGTTTACCTATTGTCGAGCAAGTTAAAGTGCCAATTACTGTTTGTGACAAATATAAGGACGAGGTACTATGTAACGTCTTACCTCTGTATGCCTCACATATCTTACTTAGCCGACCTTAGCTATTTGTTTTGGGAGTGTCGCATGATGGACATAATACTTATATATTCCAAAAGGACGGAAAGAAGGTTATACTAACCCCAATGAGCCTTAAGGAAGAATATGAGTCGTAAGAGAAGATTACTCGATCATTACAGCAGAAGTCATCAGTGATTTCTTGAGCCCAATTTTCCAGAGATGCTAAGACGAAAGGATGTGTGCTCTCGTTAGTGAAGAAGCTCTTAGAGTTGAGAGAAGCTAGAGCTCTTCCTACAGAGGTGCATATATTACTTCAAGACCATGCTAACCTATTTTTTGCAAAGATGTCGAGAGGTTTACGACCCCTCAGAGGTATAAAACATTGTATTAACCTTAAGCCTGGAGTTACTTTACTTAACTGACCTACCTATAGGCTTAACCTTGAGTAAGTTGTCGAGCTAAAGAAATAAGTTAATGAGTTGATTGATTGTGGATATATCTAAGAGAGTATGAGCTCATGTGCCATAATGGCTATTTTGGTGTTGAAAAGGGATGGTTCATGGAGAATGTGCATTGATAGCCGTACAATCAACAAAATTATTGTTAAATACTAATATCCGATCCTCCGGTTAGAGGATATGCTTAATGAGTTGCATAGTGCCTAAGTCTTTTCGAAGATTGATCTTAAGAGTAACTATCATTAAATACAAATGAGACTTGGAGATGAATGGAAGATTGCTTTCAAAACAAAGGATGGTTTGTTTAAGTGGATGGTGATGCTGTTTGGTCTGCAAACGCACTGAGCACTTTTATGCTACTCATGAATCATGTTCTAAGACCATTGATTAGCAAATGCGTTGAGTTATAATTCGATGATACTTTTGATATACAGTGCCGACCTTATGTCCCATGTCATGCCCCTGAGATTTGTATCCTCGATGCCAAGACGTTATTCGGCAATCTGAAGAAGTATGTGTTTTACTAGAGCGGGGTAGTATTCCTCGAATATGTTGTTTCTAGAAGAGGTGTCAGGGTTGATGATGAGAAAGTTTGAGTAGTTCTTGAATGGCCAACACTAACTAATGCTACCGAAGTAAGGAATTTCCATGGTTTGACTTCATTCTATGGAAGATTCATTCAAAACTTTAGTTCCATAGCTGCTCCGTTGACCGAGTTGACTAAGAAGAACTCTGAAATCAAGTGATTTGAGAAGGCTTAAAAGAGTTTTGATGAGATTAAGTCCAAGTTGACTTCTACCCCAATACTCATCCTATACGACTTCGAGAAAATTTTTGAACTAAAATGTGACGCATTTAGAGTCGGCATTGGAATCGTTCTTATGCAAGAGCATAGACCAGTTGCTTATTTTAGTTAGAAGCTCAAAGGAGTCACCTTAAATTACTTGACATACGGTAAGGAATTCTATGCCCTTGGTTGAGCACTTCAGAACTGGCAACATTACTTATTGTCGAGAGAGTTCATCATCTACACAGACCATGAATATCTCAAGCATCTCAGAAGACAGTAGAAAATTTCATGATCACATGCTAAGTGGGTTGAGTTTATAGAGACTTTTTGCTATGTCGTACGATACAAAAAGAGATGCACCAATATTGTGGCTGATGCATTCTCTTGTTGACATTTTCTCTAGCATTGCAAGCTAGAATACTTGGATTTGGCACCTTACCTGATCGGTATGAGCTTGATTCATATTTAAGGCCCTTAGTGGCCAAGTGCAATGTTGGAGGAGTTATGGATGGGTTCTATTTGAGCCAAGGGTTTCTAATGAAGGGTAAGTAAGTTTGTGTGACAAGAGGTTCTACTAGGGAATTACTTGTCCAAAAAGCCCATGTTAGAGGCTTAGTCGGCTACTTTAATGAGAAGAAAATGGCAAGTTGTTGAAATAACACTTCTATTGGCCTGGTATGATGAAGAATATGTGCTGAGTACTTAAATGATGCGAGGTAGAAAACACATTAAGGGATGAAAAGAGCCATATGGATAATATATACCTCCGCCTATACTTGAACAGCCATGGACTAATTTGAGCATGGATTTCATGCTCGGCCTACCCAAAACACTATGAAAGCATGATCCTATCATGGTTGTGGTTGATTAGTTCAATAAGATGAGCCATTTCATCCCCTGCTACAAAAGATGCTCTCTTTGTTACTAAACTCTTTTTGCAAGAGATTGTATAGTTGCATGGAGTACTAATAAGTATTGTATCTAATCGTGATTTAAAGTTTACCAGCTTCTTTTAGAGAACCCTATGGAAGAAGCTTGGCACTAAACTCATGTTTAGTACTTCTTCCTACCCCCAGATAGATGGCCAAACATAAGTTGTGAATTGAACTGCCGGCAACCTCCTTCGAGCTACTGTTGGAAAGAATATGCATGATTAGGATCTATGCTTACTTATCATCAAATTTGCCTACAATTGCTCCACTCATAGGTTGACAACAAGGTCACCTTTGAAGGTTGTCTATAGAGTTAGCCTAAACTTACCCTTGGTCTTAGTTATCCATCCAGCCTCCTAAGGAGAAAGTCAAGCAGGCCTGCAGCATGTTGAGGAGTTCTAGAAGTTGCATTAGAAGGTTACCGAGCAACTACCCAAGACTATTGCCTGATAGTAGGAGTAGGGAAATTGAGGGAAGAGGTAAGTCATTTATAGTCCAAGACACCTTATCCAGGTCCACCTTAGTAAGGAGCATTTTTCAAGGAAGAGGACGAATAAGTTATCCCCCAGGTTAGATGGACCTTTAAAGATCCTTCGGTGTGTCAATGATAACGCTTATGAGCTTGAGTTATCTGAAGGATACGAAGTATCTCCTACTTTTAACATTGTTAACCTGATGCCCTATGTGCTAAAAGAAGAAGACTAAGATTTGAGGGTAAATCTTCAACAAACCCGAGAATCGATGTACTGCCGACCTTTAGACCCCTCATTCGTACTTATCTTCGAGGCCTACAATCTCCTACCCAAAGAATTCTTTCTTGTTAACCTATAGAAGATGAGTACCATTACATGAAAGAATAGTGGGCAAACTCTTTAAAGTCCCAGCTTGGACGCACAATACTCTGCTCTGACCTCTACTTAGTCAACAACCCATCAAGCGCTGAGGCTGATCTATTGAATGTTAAGGCCTAGGCACCTAAGCGCCGAACTCTTTCTTCCAATGTATTGAACTACTGATTGTCGAATTCAACTTGATAAGTGTTGAGGCCAAGGCCGAGTACCTACATGCTAAGTACTACTTACTCAATCTATTAAACAATAGAATCCTCTATTCGTCTTGGCAATTTTGAGTACCCTTCATCAGCAGCATCCCTAACGTCAGTATAACTTAACTCCAACGTCTTAAGACTCTAGAACTTATACCCAATTGCAGCGTGCCACCCGTCATTCCTTTTTTTGACATTGTACTATATTCCTTTATTCAATTTATCCCTTTTTACCCTTTGGTAATGTACCATGATAGTATTTTGTATTACCCTTTATTGTAATTACTTCAATTTCCTTGTTGCCCTAGGGACTTCCTATAAATAGTCCCTTTTCTTTCTAGCTGAAATTATCCAACACCTTTTTGATATTGCATATACTTGTCCTTGTGAGATATCCTTCTCCAAGTACATTTTCTTTACACTCTTATCTAATCTTGCTAAGTATCTCGAGTTTAGTGGCAATTGGACCTTAACATTAGCTTATGAGTCATATCAAGCAAAGTGTTAAGTCGTGTTGTGATCGTTGGTGTGTAATATCCTTCGAGCAACTCATGGAAGCTACTGTGTTTTTCAACTTCTTCACTTCATTTTCTTCATTATTACGAATGACCCCTTTGGTAACTATTCCCTATAGTAAGCTGTAGTGATTATTAAGATCTTAGTCACATCATGTCCCCTCTTAAATAAAATAATGCTAGCATAACCTTTTCATCTCTTAGAGTTCTTTAATGATAAAAGAGATGTTCACATGATTAACCCATTTTAAAGGATTCAAAGTTCCATCATAGCATGGAAAATCTAATTTAAGAATTTTGATAAGATGTTCCTGCTGTGTAGTGACCAGTTTGTATGCACCTCATCCCCCATGGTTCCAATTATTACTTCCTTCTCATATATCTCTCTACTCTATACACAAAAAATTGAATCCTTAAGATAAATCCTCTAATGGTTGCAAATTCTTGCTGCTTGGCTTCAATTTGGATTTCTCCTTTTCCTTCTCTAACACCTTGAGCTCTTATCTTCCTTGTACTTGCACATATCTAAGAATGCTGCAAACTATTATTTCTAAGTATCACAAATAGAGGTTGACTTTGATCTCAAAATGTAATGAATCAAGTTTTATAATATGTTTTTTCATCGTTTTATAGGGAAATTCTCGACTTTATAGTTTTAAGAAACTTTCCCCTTAACTTCCCTATGGTTTGAAGTTAAATATGACACATTTAGAGAGAATCCTAAATCTCTTGGAATTTTCTCAAAGATATTAGGTGTTACGCCTCGAAGCGATAGAGTCATAATAGTCTTGCCATACAAACCTTTCTAGCATAGAAGTTAATATTACAGTCGCTATCTTAGATCTGATTTATACAAGGTATCTATGATTAACCTACTTTGAAGTAAATAGTTCATAAATTAAACATATTATTAACTAAAAACAAAAAATTATACATACTGAGATCTGGTAGTCAAATCTTACTTTAATCAAGTAATGCATAAATTAGTGTTAAAAGATTTACAAGTAAGGCCCAATACTTCACGAGTGTAACTAATCCTCAGTTTTATATCCTCGCTCCTCAAGATCCAGCAGTTGCTAGCTTCAAGATAGTATAAAGCCTCTTCCTAGTAAGCACCTGCAATAATATCTATAGGGATGTGAGTAACCAACCACTTAGTAAGTTAGGACGGAGTCTTTGGTGTGTCTAGGAGCTCAATTATCACTAGGACTTATGATAGCAGGATTTGACTAAATAGGTCCTTCGGAATATCAAACAAAGTAGAGTGAATAAGACTATGAACTAACTAAAATAGCTGACATGAAGTTACTCAGAAGATATAACACACCAACGAACACAACACAACATGACACTTCACTTGATATGATGTACAAGTTGATGTTAAGGTCTACCTATCACTAATTATGAGCTACTTGACAAGATTAGATAAGAGTGTATGGGAAAATGAACGTGAAGAGGGTTGTCTCACAAGAATAGAATATTCAATGTATATGTCTGAGATAAGATTATTCCGACTTATAAGGAGAAGGTACTATTTATAGTAAGTCCTTAGGGCAACATTATAAAAAAAAAAAAAAAAGAAAGAAAGAAAGAAAGAAAGAAATTACAAGAATGCATATAGAAAAAGGGGAACCCTAGTACATACGAAAAGGGTAAAAGGGACAATAGACAAAAACGAAAAATCATACAATGTTAGGTGATGTGGACAGGTAGCAGCACGACATTGGTTTTGTGCCAAGATTCTTTGAGCATTGTAAGTAAGAAGAGTCAAGACGTGTGGAGATAGAGGCCAAGATGTAAAGGAGATGCTATGAGAGTTAGGTAGGAAGCCGAGAAATAAATACTCGGGTAGGGAGGTAGATCTCTTTACTTGGCAGTAGTCTCTGCAGGTAAACATTCGATCACTCAGTATATAACTCTTGGCCAGAGGATAGTCGACATTGATACTTGAACAAAGCATAATATAACCACCTAAAGCTCCCAGGGAATTCGACCATCCTCCTTTAGCATACAGTTTTTTTTCATCGATGGGTTGACGAGAAAGAATCCTTCAAGTGAGGGACTAAAGGCCTTTAAAGCGTACGCAAGTGATTGGGCCGATAGTCGATAACCTATCAGCTCCCCGAGGTTGTTGAAGATTTGCCCTCAAATCATGATCCTCATCGTCATCGGGCATATAGAGACTTAGGTCGGTGACGTTGAATGTGGTTGACACATCGTACTCTTTGGGCAGATTAACCTCATAGGCGTTATCGTTAATGCAACTAAGGATCTTATAAGGCCCATCCGTACTGGGAGATAGTTTGTTCATCCTTCTACTAAGAAAGTATTCCTTATTAAAGTGGATCTAGACAAGGATCCAGGGGTATAAACGACTTGTCTCCTTCCTTAGCTTCCTGCTTCCTTCTATCGACCATAATCTTGCCCATTTGTTCAGCAACTCTTGGAATTCCTCAGTGTGTTGTAGGCCAGATCAACTCTCCCCTTGTGTAGTCGAACCGCTAATTAAATCCAACGGTTAGTTTGGGTTAAGTCCATAAATGACCTCAAAAGATGATGTTCCAGTCAAGCTGTGAGTCGAGTGGTTGTAGGCAAAATCAATGACAAGCGGGCATAAATCCCAGTAATGTGAGTTCTTCCCAATAGCTGCTCACAAAAGGCTACCAACGATTCTGTTCATAGCTTCAGTTTGGTCATCTATTTGTGGGTCACAAGAAGTATTGAACAAAAGTTTAGTGTCGAGCTTCTTCCACAAGGTTTTCCAAAAGAAGCTCGTGAACTTTGAGTTACAGTTAGATACGGTGCTCCCCGGCACTCCATGTAACCGCACAATTTCCTATGAAAAGAGATTAGTGATGAATAAAGCATTGTTAGTTCTGTAGCAGGGGATGAAGTACCTCATCTTACTCAACTAATTAACCACTACCATGATTAAGTCATGTCTTCTCAGTGTTCGGGGAAGGTCGAGCATGAAATCTATACTTAGAGTGGTCCATAGTCGCTCTAAGATAGGCAGGGGTGTATACTTACCATAGGGCTCTCTCCTCCCCTTCACATGTTTACACAGCTCGCACCTCTCAAGTATTTAGCATACATCCTTCATCATCCCAAGCTAGTAGAAATGCTCCTTCAATATCTCAGTTGTCTTCTTTTTCCTAAAATGCCGAGCTAAACCCCGAACATGAGCCTCTCAAACAAGTAGCTCCCTTACCGAAACACTCGGTACGCAAACTTGCTTACCCTTCATTAAGAACCCTTAACTCAAGTAAAATCCTTCTATTGCTCCTCCAGTACTGCACTTAGCCACTAAAGGTCCAAAATGTGGATCATGTTCATACTAATCAGGTAAAGTGCCAAATCCTAATACTTTAGCTTACAATGTTGTGATGAGAGCATGTTGGCGAGAAAGAGCATCAACCACCATGTTGGTGCACCCCTTCTAATAACTAATGACATAACAAAAGGTCTCTAAGAACTTGACCCATTTGGCGTGATGCTGAATGGGTGCATCATATCTAACATTAGTGTATGGGAACCCCTGTTCCCCCTCGACTACCATTTACTTTTCGAGTCATCTTGCGGCTTGGACCCACCCATTTGGTCACGCGTGATATTAGGTTCGTGTATTCATCCACAAGTTTGCATCATCTTGGTATCAAAGCACTTGGTTACATTCGAAGCTGGATTCTACTACTGTGTTCTTTTAATAGTTTGTCACCGCTCTCGTGTGATAGAGGTTTTATTGTTCATATTGGAGATTGGTATTTGAGTAATGGTTTGTACTTCGTTTTTCCCCTATTTTCAGTATGCAAAACCAAGTGTAGTTGACTATTCATTTGACCGTTGTTATGGAGTAACCATCAATGTTAGACTTAAGTGTTCAAGAAACTTTGGGAAACTAAGAAAGTGGTACTTGACATGGCTAAGGGCAAGAAGGAAGCTTTACGCCTCAATTAGTGAATGATTGATTGGATAGGCTTACCAATTTGGTAACTAGTTTGGTGATTGTTATATAAGAAGACAGGCAACGAACTACAAAAATTACCTCACTAGGGAATGCGAGCAGCAAAGACAAGGCAATGGTTAGTTTGGCCGACCCCAGCTTGACCACCACAAGTTAAAGGAGTTAGTAGGGATGCTACATGAAGGCTAGCACTTGAAGAGATTGAGGAGGAAGCAGAAAGAGATGACGAGGTAGAAGAGTACTATGAGCCTGAGGAAAGAAATGTACAAGCCCCTAAAGTTAAGGGATTGAGAATGCGAATTCTAAGTTTTTCTTGAAGTGGTGATGCTGAGGACTACCTAAATTAGGTAGATAAGATTGAAAAGTAATTTGAATGCTACGAACTGCCTGATAATGCAAAGGTTAGACTTGTTGTGTTAGAGTTCACTAGTTATGCTGCCTTATGGTGGAAGAACTTGCAAGCCACCAGAAGAAGGGAAAGATAATGAGAGATTAGGAGTTAGGATGATATAAAGAGAGTTATGTAGAGAAGGTTTGTGCTGAGCTATTATTTGCCAGATGCCTTTAAGAAACTACAAGAACTGAGATAAGGAGGATCGAGTGTAGATGCTTACTTTAAAGAAATTCCAGATGCTAATGATCTAATGCGAAGTCATATAGCCCAAAGATTGAACTGTGTCTCGTTTTATTAGCGGATTGAAGTATGAGATTGGGGATCTCCTGGAAACCTTGGACGTTAGAACACTTGATGACGCAATCTGAGTCACTCAACGGATAGAAAGGTGTTGAACAAGAAGATTTTGATCCCTTGTTGGCCGATTAGGTATTAGCCGAACTGTTTCGAGTAGACTAGTGTAAATGGAACCGAGTAAGGTTGTTGAGAACTGACTTATTCTAACCACCCAAGACGAGGAACAAGAACCCCCAAGGAAGTTTGAGAAGGGCTAGAGTTTAAGGAGGAAGACGAGTGAGATCAAGTGTTTCAAATGTTAAGGATTTGGACACATGGCCATTCAGTGCCCAAACATACGAACAATGGTGATCCGAGGCAAGGTGAGGCGCCGACCGTTGAGGTTTACAGTAATGATGAGGAAGTAGAGGAGTTGAAGGAGGACAGATAGACTAAACTGTCCAAAGAGGAAGTTATCTATAGTGAGGAGGGCAAATTTATGCCAACCACTCTACTGTTGAGGAGGATAGTGAATGTTAGTCCTGCACTCGAAGATGAACAAAGGAAAAATCTCTTCCATAGTGGGTGCAAGGTGAATGACTTATTGTGTGCACTAATCATTGACAATGGGAGCTACACCAATGTAACCTCTGTATTTGTGCTCTAGCAGTTAATATTTCCAATCATGTCCTACCTGAAACCTTACAAGCTTCATTGGCTTAGTGATAAGGGAACCCTACAAGTGAACAAACAGGTGTCTGTACCAATCAGCATTAGCAAGTATCGAGATTAAGTACTTTATGATGTGCTGCCCATGAGTGCATCCCATATTCTACTTGGATGACCATGAATGTTGAGGCAAGAACAGTTATGTATGACAGTAGGAGGAATACATGATCTGTAGAGCATGAAGGAAGAAGGTTGAGGTCAAGTCCCATGATTGTCAAGTAGGTAAAAGTCATGCTGTCCTAACTTAGTTGAACCCTAAGGAAAGAGGCTTTGGTATTGACCCGAGCCAAACTAAAAAGAGAAATGGAGCTAGAGGGACTGACCTATCTACTTATAAGGGGGCTTTTGGAGATGAGACCCAAGGAGGAAGAGTTGCTGGCCAAAGTAAAAATGTTACTAGAGGAATTTTCCTATATGTTTCCGAAAGAGCTCTTGAACGGTCCACCCCCAAACCGAGACATCAAGCATCGATCAACCTATAGACAGGAGCTACGTTGCTAAACAAGCTTGCCTACAGGTTGAATCCTGAATAGGCCACTGAATTGTAGAGGCAAGTAGATGAGTTGATGAAGAAGGGGTATGTGCGTGAGTCCTTGGGCCCTTGTATTGTACCGGCCTTATTAATTCCAAAGAAAGATGGGTCTTGGAGGATGTATATGGATAGCTAAGTGATCAATCGAATCATCATTAAGTACAGGTATCCCACACCTAGGCTTGTTGACATGCTAGACGAATTAAGTAGAGTAAGAGTGTTCTCTAAGATCGACCTTAAAGCTGGGTACTATAAGATTCGAATGCATAAAGGTAATGAGTGGAAGACCACATTTAAGATACGACATGGTTTATATGAATGGCTTGTAATGCCATTTAGGCTGTCCAATGTGCTAAGCACATCATGCGACTTATGAATCAAGCGCTCCAAGAATTACTAGGAAGGTTTTTTGTGGTTTGTTTTGATGACATTCTAGTATACAATCCCAACCTAAAGACCTACCAAGAGCATCTTCAACAAGTGCTTACAAAACTCCGAGCTGAACAGCTCTACACCAATTTGAAAAAGTGTAACTTTTTCCATTCTGAGGTGATCTTCTTAGGTTTTGTTGTGAGTGGAGGTGGCATCTGAGTTGATGAAGAGAAGATAAGAGTGATCATAGAATGGCTTGAGCTGACTTATTCTACTGATGTGAGAAGTTTCCACGGCCTGGCATCATTCTATCAATGATTTAAAAAGAATTTCAATATAATCGTGGCTCCACCCACCGAACTGTCAAAGAAGAATGTTAAGTTCAGATGGGGTGAGAAAGAGAGGAAGAGTTTTAAGGATGTGAAGGAGAAGCTAACTACAACCCTCATCTTAACTTTACCGAGCTTCAACAAGGTATTTGAAGTAGAGTGTCATGCATCCGAATTAGGCATAGGTGCTGTGTTAATGCAAGAAGGCTAGCCTATTGCTTACTTTAGTAAGAAACTTCTAAGAGCCACACTTAACTATTCCATCTACAATAAGGAGTTTTACTCCTTAATCCGAGCCTTAACAATATGGCAACATTATCTACTGCCTAAGGAATTTGTGATCTACACCGATCACAAATCCTTGAGATATCTAAAGAGCCAATCAAAGTTGTCCCAGAGACAAGCCAAGTGGGTTGAGTTCATGGGGGGTTTTTCTTATGTCGTAATATACAAGGATGGGAAGAACAATGTAGTGGCTAACACTTTATTGAGACGACATACCCTCTTGGTTGAGCTGTAAACGAGGCTACTTGGTTTTTCAACCATTAAGAATTTATATGCTGAGGACCCACACTTTAGTCTTATTTACGCCCGTTGTGAGGAAGGATGCATACTTGATGACCATCATAGGGAGGACGGAAACTTATTCAGGAAGAGAAGCCTATGTACCTTGACCTGTTCCACGCGAGAATTTCTAGTGCGCAAGGTGCATGGAAGGGGATTGATAGGACACTTTGGCCAGTGTCGAAATTATGAGGTACTATCCTCCATATTCTTTTGGTTAAGGATGAAGAGAGATGTACAATCCATACTGGAAAAGTGTACGACTTGCCAAAAAGCGAAGAGTTGGGCTAAGCAAGGATACTACTAACCTTTGACGATCCTAATCAAACCATGGTCCGAGTTGAGTATAGACTTCATGTTAAGATTTCTGAGGAGACTTCATCATGGCGGTTGTGGATCAATTTAGCAAGATGGCACATTTCGTATCATGTTCTAAAACTAACGACGCTTTGGCTATCTCTTTTCTTTTCTTATGGGCAGTAATCAAGCTATATGGAATTCCTAAGACCATTGTTTCTGACCGAGACCCAAGTTCATGATCTAGTTTTGGAGGACATTGTGGAGGTGAATGGGAACCAAGCTGCTGTACAGCATGCCTTTTTATCCACAAACCGATGGATAGATCGAAGTTGTCAATAGAGTTGTAGGAACTTTGTTGTAGGTTGCTATTGGATGAAACACGGCTGAATGGGATCTGTACCAATCAATCATTAAGTTTGCATACAATAAGATCGCCTACAGTGTAACAAGTATGTCTCTATTCGAGGTTGCCTATGAGTTCAACCTCGAGTTGCCATTGGACCAAGAGCCTCAACTGATGTTTGATGATGACTAGCTAACCGTTAAGAGAGTTGAGGCCATCAAAGCCATGTACTAGAAGGTCATAGAGCAATTGGGTTAAGCTAATATTAAGCTTGAGAAGTGAAGCTGAGGATGGAGGAAGAGAATTTTAACCAGGCAGTTTGGTTTGGATACACCTCAGTAAGGAACTATTCCTAAACTTGAGGAAGAGCAAGTTGTCTATCAGGGCTAACGAACCTTTCAAACAATTCGCTATGATATGGGGCCTCAGACTCCTTTAACATTGCTGACCTCCAACCTTACATTCCCAAAGATGAGTAACCTGGACCTGAACCAGATTTGATCCTTAATCTCAAACAACTCGGAGGGGATGATAGGGATCAAGGATTGATTACACACTCTCAAGCCCGAGGGCTCTTTTAGGTGGTCCATCGAGTTGTCTAATGTGAGTTCAGCGCTGAGGAGCAGTACTTGCCCTAGTCTGATCTGTCAAGTTACTTTGCGCTCCATGCTATCCAAGGTGTTATCGAGATGACCGGCCAACATGTCGAATTGAACCCTCCACCATGCACTAGTCTACGTGCTAAATCTGAATACAACAATCTCTACAATGCCGAGGTCGAATTGTTAACTATCAAGAGTCGACCATCTGAGGCCAACGTGATTGTGAGTCATCCTTGAACCAACCCTAATCTAGCTTTGGCAATCAGGGTGCCAAACTTCCAACACCGAATAGACCTAAATAGAGGCCTACCCCTATTCGGCTCACAACATTGTCAGAATCATAGAGTAAAAACACGTGCACACTGTCCTTTTTAACAATCGTATTGTCCATGCTTTCCTTGTGAATTATTTTCCTTCTATTTGGCAAATATGGCTTCATTTTTGTAATTTTCTATAACATAGAACTTACCCTAACGGAGTACTATAAATAATCACATAATATAATAGTCGCAAGAGGATATACAGAAGAATACACTAAAATTTTTCTTACCCTCTCTTGAGCTAAGTGTTCTCTTGCTTACTCTTGAGCTACTCTTATCTAGCCCATTCAAGCATGGACTAGTGGCAAGTGACCTTCAGCTATACTTGTGCATCATATCCATCATCAGTGCATGGGAACCTCTGCTTACCCTCGACTACCATTTACTTTTTGAGCCATCTTACGGCTTAGACCCACCCTTTTGGTCACGCATGATATTAGGTTTGCGTGTTCATCTACATGTTCGTATCAAATAGTATAACTACATATATTATTGATACATAATAACTTAACTTAACTTATATAATAAAACTATATTTCATTATAAAATAGTAATAAACCTTAGATATATACATTTATAAATATATAACTTTAGAAAGGAATCAGAGTAGATAGAACCTTAATGCTTTCGTAACTTTTATAAAAACTAAATCCAGGTTTCGTATATATAGAATCTTCCAATGAGTGAAGTGTCGAAGATACAAAAATTTCATAGTGAGCGTTAGGACAGGTAAGTGGGATCGATGTTTAATAACATTTTGGGATATTATTTCAAAATATCTAGAAACTTTGGTATGTATTTGCTTGTTCTCGACTTAATACCTAACTTGATATGCATCGTAACCCAAACGGCTAAGATTATTAGGCCAAATACGGATTTTCTTTGATGAGGATAGCTAAAATAGTTCTTTCCCTACCCTTAGTTGAACTAAGTAATAGTAAAGGAGGTTGTGGCAAGATTGGGGTCTACGGTTTGAAGGTAATTAAGGGAGGAGGGTGTTCTCTACTGCACAAGGCCAGGTTTGGTTTTGATTCGTGAGTGCATAAAGTCAATCTCCTCAACTTGGATTAGAATAAGTGAAATTTCTCTAATCTTACAACAGACCGGATAACGTCATGCGATGGTATTTACTTGTACATTCATTACATCTAGCCAACTTGGTTGAAAACTCTACTTATGATATTCTGGATGCATACTTCTATCTTTGCCCCACTTACTAAGCAAGTTGTCGCTTATTTCCTTATAGTTGTTTTGTAAGTTCGAAATGGATTACAAGTACTTACTTAAAACCAAAGCACTAGCAAACTAGGACAGGGCGTGGGCCGTAATAAGAAATGGCTGGTTTTTGTCCTTAGTATTGACTTTCTTAATTTTTAAGGGAAACTACATAGTACTCCTTAAGGGGCTTAGTAGTTTTCAATATTTTGGTCTGTATAAAAAATGATACATACTTGTAGGATTTATAACCACTCTTTTGTGAATTCAAATTGATAAATTACAAATTTATTTTTAATAAATTATTTCACAAGTTATTATTAAACAAGTATCGAATTAGGCTTTAAAGGAGTAGAGTCAAGTACACCCAGTGTAAACTAGGTCTAAGATAGCAACTGTGAAGACAGTTTCTATCTTAAGATGGTTCACACGGCAAGACTGTTATGACTGCAACTTTTTAGGACATGACATGTTATGCTTTGGATTTATTATTGTTGTAATTATTATTATTATTATATAATATATTGTACTAATAGTCTAGTATGTCCATTTCAACTTCCAATTACTAAAATGCTTTTCTTTTATGTATTTATATGAATTCTAGCATTATTTAATACTATATGTATTCTTTTTATTATATTGGTTAGTAAGCTATATATATTTTAATATCTTCCCTATATGTTTACTTATTATTCCTCTCACATATATTGTATGCTTACGATATGAGTAAATAAATAATATTATATATATATGTATGTATGTATGTTAACTTTTTACTCTATTATGTTATTTTCGAGTCCTAATGGACTAATGAATTGGTTTAATTAATTTTACTCAAATATTTGCATTGATAAATTTATGTATTAACAAGTAACAGATTAATAAAGGTTTGCCAATAACATTTAAGTAGAACTTAGTTATTGATTATTTGAAAGTCAATGTATATACTTGCTCTTAATTTCAAATAGATTTGTGTCGAGTATTGAGTTCCATCCTTGTTAAGTAATTTGGGTAGTTTCATATTAGACTTGTAAGTTTGGAGTTTTTGTTAACTGTTGTTGAGTGATCTTAGGTACATGGTGCTTGTTCGTTGCTTGTGCATGTTAAGACATAGTAAGTAAACCGAACTAGCTTATATTCGACCTAATTAAACTTGATCACTTGTTATGCTTGACCCACTTACTCTGGAGGCCCGTAGTAGCATATCTCTAAAGAAGCAACTACTGATCATATACGAGATTTCCCCAGTTAACTTTCATATGGGATAATGTAGTTAGAATATTAAGTTTCTAGACTCTAGACACTAGGCATAAAGGACTAAAAAAAAAAACTTATATATATATCTACCTACATATGTGGACAAGATCATGGTTTGGCGAGATCATGAGTATCCCTTTATTGATTGTTGGCCTAAATTAATGATAATTAAATTATTGTTTACTTATATTCTATTACAGTTACATTATATGCATGTAAATGTTTTGGGCTTAATATCCATATGTGTTTATGCACCCGTACTGGGCTTTAGCTCATTCTTCTATTTTTACAACTATAGGTCAATTTGATAAATTAACAATAAGTATGGAAATTGCTATCATCGAGTTAGGAAAAATAGTTGGTTAATTCTGTATGTTGTAGAAGATTAGGATCTGGTTATTTAGTATATTTGTGGCTAGTGAGTCACTCAAATTGATGTATTTGGAGAATTGTTGTTTTGTACTTGATAAGCGATCATTTACAAGTGATTTTAGAGAATGTAGTTGGTTTTAGAGTCTTGACATGTTCCTAAATAGTAGGGATACGAGGTGGGTTGTAGCGCTTTTAGGTTCTAGGGTGTTACAACAATAAAAAATTATGTTTAGAATATCTTAGGCTATTTTTCAAGTAAAATTTAACCAATACAAGCACATACAAATTCCCAGATACCCCTAACATGCAACCAATTCAATTATCAAATATAATCACACTGTGCTCTAACTACAAGCATAGGCATACTAAAATGGGGATGAGGGAGGGTATACTCACGTAGCCATAACGTCTAATAATCCCAGTAGTCCTCTGTGGTCTTGAACTTAATGTACGAATCACTCAGCTAAGACAATTAAAGTAAATAAGACTTATCATATACTTAATCTATTTAATAGCCTTGTTATAGATCCCTAATTCTACTTACTTCATATTTTGATAATATCTTTCTTGTTTTAAGTCGAAATTTTGTGTTCTTATAGTTGATTTCCATCAATTTTGTTTGTTCTTTCATTTAACTTCATATTTTGATAATATCTTTCTTGTTTTAAGTCGAAATTTTGTGTTCTTATAGTTGATTTCCATCAATTTTGGTTGTTCTTTCATTTGGTGAGATCTTTTTAAGGTGTTTGGGTTCATAAGGTCTCAATTTAGGCTAAACAACTTCAATGGTCAAAGGTTTTAGTTTGACCACTTTAGGGTTTACGTCTAGTCTTGAGCTTTAGTCTTAATTTTAAGTATTAGGCCTTATACTTGGGCCATTAGGCTTTTACGTAAGTATTTTTAAGATAAATTTTTAGTTTATTTTTCAAAGTGCTTAATTGGGCTTTAATTTTACTCATCTAGTTTTAGGCCTTATATCACTAAGGGGCTTGCAGAAGTTTCTTCTAATGGGCTTTTGGATTAAATAGGCCTTTCATATATTAATTTATGAGTCCATTAACTTAGGGGTTACATCTAGTCCTATTGTTATTGGGCTTCATTTTTAATCTTTTTAAGGATTTTTAGGTATACTTTGCTTCTTAAGGCCCTAAATCCAATTTTATTTGCTATTTCAAGCCTAAGCCTACCAAAAGCCTTAAGATAGGTCTAAGAGTCTTTAGATCTGGAAGTTTATATTTATCAAACTTCTATTCTTATTTCTAAAGCCCTAATCACTAACTAAGCTAATTTAGGCTATTAACTCAACATTACCTAATTTAACTTGATTCATTACATCCTAAATCATGTTTTACGCTATTTAATCATGTCATTACAATAATAAATCATAATTTTCAACTTATTAATCTTTTAGGGTCTCCTTCTTCAACTTCCGTCCAATACTTATTTTAGGGTATTTCCTTACTTTACTCACATTTCTACTTATTTAAAGCTAATATAATTACATAATTATGGTGTTAATAGGATGGACTTACATTAGGGAAGGGGTGGCATTCAAGTTTCCATGGATTTCATGGAGTTTTCATTCAAGTCTCTTATAGTTATTACACTTGATTTGACTTAGAGCTCAGTTACACAAGGTCTTATTGCGTGAATGAGATGATTCCTTTGAGGTATCGAAGAAAAAGGAAATGGAAGAGGGTAAAGATCTCAGTAGCTTCGTGAAGTTACTTAATAAGTGTATGAAACCTTATACTTATCTAAAGGATTTCATTAACAATTATATATGATTTGGTAGATTTTCAAGCAAAAGTATATGAATTTTCATTAAAATCACATATAATTTCTCAATAAAGGTGTAATTTATATTTTTGTGTTATGATGCTCAAAAGTAGCATATATTTAAAGAATTTAAGCTCTTTTATTTGATCTTTAGGTCTTAAGGCTACTACGTAATAGTAACCCTAATTCATGAAGCCAAAAATGAATAAAAAAGGTAAAGAAGGAAACCTGGAAATTATAACTATCGGCATGATAGTAAGCCTATCTACCGTCAAGATGGTACTTAGAACATAATCTAATCAAGTTGCAAAACTAAAAGGGTATATCGGCATGACAGTATCGGGCCACTGTTATGATAGTATACTTGACTCCTGAAGCAAAAACGCATTGTTTCATTAACAGAAAAGAAGAGAAGTGGACAACATATATCCATTGGCATACCAGTACCCTTACTTACCATCATGCCAATAGCTACTTGATATAAAATCTTCTTCTTCTTTTTCTACGTCATTTTTTGCAGATATTGCTTTGTAATATCTAAGGTTTAGGGTTCTAGTTTCTATCATTTCTCTCTTCTTTAGGTTATTTTAGGTTACTTTTAGCATAGTTTTGTAATTTCCATGGAGTTTTCTTGTATTTTCATGATCGTAACGCAAACTATTAGTGGATTTTAGCTCTTTTGAAGATTTGGTTTATGGATTTCCATTGCATCCATGGAGATTGTTGGGGAAATCTTGAGGAACTCCATTATTGAGGTTGAGGAGCTCAGTTTTGTAATGTTTTTCATACTTTTTCTATGTTTAATGCAATGTTGATTTTCATGTTCATGTGTATTATGTGTTGAATGTTTATTCTCTATGAATGTGATAAATAGAGCTTATTATGCTTATGAGTAGTGTGTGAACATGATGAAGTAGTTGTAGTTATTGATGTTTTGCATTGTGATAGTGTAAATTTAGAATTTTACTTAGTTCTATGGTGTAATTAGGTATAACTTGAGTGTTACATTGATGTCAAGCTGGATAACGTTTCCTGCACATTGGGCCTCCCTCCTTGTTATTCTAATAGGGTCTACATATCATAATAGGATTTGAAAACCCCAAATAGAACCTAGGATTCCTAATTTGAATAGGTAATTCTTGAGAATTAAGACTTAAATTCTTGTACTTACTTAGAGCTAAAAATTGGTTAGAATGAGAAATCAATTCTAACATAGTTATTTAAGTAGTGACAGGACTTGAATAGCTAGCTAATAGTATAGATGAGATATTGATAATACAATACTCCTACTATATGATAGAATTTACAAAACGAGAGTTGGATAAATTTTATGAGTATGAGTAAAATCCCTGTTTAGACTATCATAAATACTCTAATAGTATGGACACAATGATCTTAGATGATTGTTTACTTGTTACTCATACATTTTTTATAAAGAAATTCACATCCCAATACTAAGAAATTGCTAAAATCTACACTTAATTCAATTTTTTACTTCTATTTAGATAACTTGCATGTTCTTTCCCTTAAAATTCCTTAATCAATTGCCTAGATTAGAGTAGAAAAAGTAGAATCTAGTATTTAGTTATCTTTCTAAACTTTATTCTTTCCTTCATTGCAAAATATGACCTCAGTACTCACTATATACTATAAATTGATCGGTGCGCTTGTTGTTAGTTCGCGGTTTCCATAAATATTTTTCAAAAGATTGCAAGGGAGTTCAATTTATTGTATAGTGTTTCCAATATTTTCAAAAGGGGCAAATTTTATATTTATGTATGACATTATGGAAGGTGATCGAGATACCATTGCTCTCGGATATGACATACTAACAAACACAACACAACTTAGCCTCTACTTAATATTATGCACAAGTAAAGAACTAAAGTCCACTCGGCACTAACCTTGAGCTACTATCAAGGATAGGTAAGAGTGTAAGAGATGCACTTAGAGAGGGTTTCTCATAAGAACATAAAAGAATATTCAATAACAGTGAGATGATATGAGATGATGTGGCTACAAAACAAAGAGACTATTTACAGTAAGCCCCTATGGCAACAAGATAATGATAGAAATTACAAAAGGGGGTAATGTGGAAATGAAGATTTCTATTACCAATTAAAAGGGGTAAATGTGACAAAGGACAAAAAGAGAATATAGTACAATTGTTAGAAAAGTTGGGACAAATTGTACGCTATCATTGCTACTGTATTGTTCAAATGCAGGAATAGGTTAGTGGAGAGGGGCTTGGAGGTTGCAGTTAAAGGCATTAGCATTCAGCAAGTCAATTATACTGTGATTAGCTGTGAGCTCGACATTTGTGCATGTAGTAGAACAGAGTAGAGTACATTTAAGCTAGGATCATAAAGAGTTCAATAGTATACCTTCCTAATATTGGAGCTCATGCTAGTTAAGCCAAGAAGACTATATCCTTCTAATAAGACCTTGTAAGCCCTTAGGTCTAGCACGAGTAAGGGGTCCTAAGGTCAGTAATCCATTAACTCCTTAAGGTTGTTGAAGATTTTCCCTTAAATCTTGGTTAACTTCTTCTTTTGATAAGTAGGGCGTTAGGTCGACGACATTGAAGGTCAATGACACTCCGTATCCTTTTGGCAATTTTAGCTAGTAGGCGTTGTCATTGATTTGTTGTAGAACCTTGAAGGGACCAACTGATCTAGGCGACAACTTGTTTATCCTCTTTCTTGGGAACTGCTCTTTACTAAGGTAAACCCAAATTAAGTCTTCAAGGCTATAGATAAGGCTCTTTCTACCTTGGTTTCCTTGCTCTCGCTACTAAGCTACTATTTTGGTTAGTTGCTCGATAACTTTCTTATGTAGTTTCTAGAATTCCTCTACGATATATGCCATATTAACTTTCTCCCCTAAAGGTTAGGTTAGTAATCATGTTCAAAGGTAAGCCCAGGTTGATTCCATAGACAATTTCGAAAGGTAATCTTCCTTTCAAGCTATGGGTGGGACGGTTATAGGTAAACTCGATGATGGGTAGACATAAATCCCAGTCATGCAAGTTCTTCCCAACAGCTCAAAGTAAACTAACCATCTTATTTACAACTTCTGTTTGGCATTCTATCTAGGGGTGATAAAAGTATTGAACATAAGCTTAGTGCCAAGTCTCTTTCATATGGTTCGCCAAAAGAAGTTGGAGAACTTTGGATCTTGATCTGAAACGATACTTCTAGGAACTTGATGAAGCTGCACAATCTCCTACAAAAAGAGGTTAGAAACATATAAAGCATCATTAGTTTTATAGCAGGGAATGAAGTGGCTCATTTTGTTGAACTGATCGACCACCACCATGATAGAATGATGTTTTCGGACGATTCGGAGTAGTTTGAGCATGAAATCCATGCTCAAATTAGTCTAGAGTTGATCAAGTATAAGCAGAGGTGTATACTCTCCATATGACTCCTTCCTTCCCTTGGCTTGTTTGTACACCCCGTACTATTCTAAAACCTTGTGCACATCCTTCACCAATTTAAGTGTCCTCTTTTCCCCAAATGACCAATTAAGCCTCCTACATGAGCTTCCTAAACTAATAACTCCTTGTCCAAACTATTAGGCATATAGATACATCCACCTTTCATAAAAAAACCCTTAATTTAGATAGAACACATCTATGACACCCCCATAACTACGCTTGACCACTATGGGTCCAAAGTATGGATCTTGCTCAAATTTATCTAGTAAGGTACCAAACTCGAGTATCTGTGCTTGTAAAGTTTTCATAAGCACATGCAGACATGATAGGGCGCCAACCACATTATTGGAACTTCCTTTCTTATACTTGATTTCATAGCAGAAAGTTTCTAGGAATTCCACCCACTTAGCATGGCATCAAGAGAGCTTTTGTTGACCTTGCAAATGCTTTAGAGATTCATGATCAATGTAGATAATGAATTTTCAAGGTAATAAGTAATGCTACTAGTTCTGAAGTAATCAAATAAGAGCATAAAACTCTTTGTCATATGCATAATAGTTCAAAGTAACACCACTAAGCTTCTCATTGAAGTACGTGATAGGTCAACTTAAAGACTTTATCAAAATCTAGTAATGCAACCGTTGGGGTAAAAGTCAACTTGGACTCGATCTCCTTAAAACTCTTTTAAGCTTTCTTTAACCACTTGAATTCTAAGTTTTTCCTAGTCATCTTGGTTAAAGGGGCGGCTATAATACTGAAGTTTCAAATGAACCTTTGATAGAACGAAGCTAAACCATGAAAGCTCCTCACATCTGCTGCACTGGTAGGTATCAGTCACTTAAGAATAACTTTTATTTTCTCATCATCAACTCAGATACCTCCATCAGATACAACATACTCGAGAAATACAACATCATTCTAGCAAAACACACACTTCTTTATGTTGCTAAACAAATGTTCAACTTGGAGAATGTTAAATATAGCTCTTAAGTGCTTGACATGAGAGGAGAGGTTGGCACTATATATCAATGTTGTCAAAATAAGCCACAATATACTTACCAATCGTTGATCTCAAAACATGATTCATGAGCTGCATAAAAGTGTTAGGTGCATTGATAAGTCCAAAGGGCATTACTAGCTAAAGAGACTATCCTTTTTTTTGAACGTTGTTTTTCATTCATCTCTTAGTCTCATTTAGATCTAGTGGTAGCTACTCTTTAAATCTACCTTTGAGAAGATCAGTGCACCACATAATTCATCTAACATGTCATCTAATCGAGGTATTAGGTACCTATACTTAATGGTGATTTTATTAATAGCACGGTTGTCGATGTACATTTGCCAAGACCTATCCTTCTTGGGTGCTAGAATAGCTAACATAATGCGAGGGTTCATACTCTCTCAAACATATCATCGGTCAACGAGCTCATCAACTTGCTTCTTAAGTTCAACTACTTACTTGGGATTGAGCTTATAGGTAGGTCGATTCAACAAAGTTGCTCTAGGTTGCAGATCATTGCAATGCTCGATGCCTCGAATAGGGGGTAATTTTTAGGTAGCTTGTTAAGGAATATGTCTGCATATTCTTAGAGCAAGACCTATACATCAATTGGCAAAGCCTTTTCCTTTTTTAGTTCGTATGGTCTTCCAACTGACAGAAAGATGCACTCTTTAGTCTTAACCTCTTTAGAGAATTGAGCTCAAGAAATCACCAAAGACTTCTTCTATAAGGACTTAGAAATCTTAACTTGGGATTCTTGAACTTCTTTAGGGCTCATGGGAGTCGATACTACTTTCTTATCATCCTTTTGGAACATATAAGTGTTTTTGTACTCGTCATGGAGTACTCTTATGTCAAACAACCAAGGTCAGCCAAGAAGTATGTGTGAAGTACACATGGGTAAGATGTCACATAGCACCTCGTCCTTGTACCTGTCCCCAATGGAGATAAACAACTTTACCTACTTAGTAACTGGAAGTCCGCCTTTCTCATTAAGCCAATGGATCTTATAAGGCTGGGGGTAAGAATAGGTTGGTAACTTTAAGGCCTTCACTACCCTTTAGGCTACCATGTTGGTACTGCTTCCTCTATTTATGATTAAGGTACATAAATTGCCATTCACATGGCGGTTTATATGGAAGGGATTCTCTCTTTGTTCATTCTCATCGATAGTAAGGGCACTGAAGGTTCGTCGGACAACCATACAATATTCCATAATTTAGGTCAAGTTAAGGCATCAAAGTCTTCTCAAAATTCCTCTAATAAAGGCCCAATGCCTATCTCCTCTTCACCTTCACTCACACTCTTAACCTCAATGTGTAGGGACTTACTCTTTATGGTCATCACTCATTGGTTTAGACACTAGTTAGCAACATGCCCATAGTTAAGACACTTAAAACATTTAATTTCTTTGGTCTTCTGTCTTGAGCTCTGACCTTGGTTCCTATTGACCTCAGGCTTTTTGGCTTTAGCTTTACCTTAGTTATCATTAGGTTAACTCGAAACTTGACCGCATTGGTCCACCTCAAAGCTATATGAAGCTCGACCATATCTAGGTTAGCCCGATAAAACAAGTTTAGCAGATTGTGCTTGGCTAAATTGGGTTTGGCTTTGTCATTCGACTTGCTGGCCAATTTGTATTGTCTTACCTAAAGTTCCTATCTTCTATACTTTCACTACGTTTCCAATCTTGGGTTGTAAGCTAAATATGAATCTCGCGATGATTCATGCTTCAGGCTCTTCAACATCACATCAAATCATCAATAACTGAAATTCACAAACATTTTGTCTATAGATCAATTGTTCTGCTTAAGCTCTTAAAGGTGACGAAAAGTATCCTGGTCATAGTGTTTAGGGACAAACCTATTCCTTAAGACTTGTTTCATTTCATTCTAAGTTTTGATCTAACGTTGGGTTGGCTAACTTGTGGTCTATAATTTTTTTCACTACATTACTGCGTATCTAGAAAATTCTAAGGCAACAACTCAAATTTGGCCGATATCTTCATAATCATAAAAGTAAAAAATTTTCTCCACTTTCTCTTCCCAATCCATATACTCATTCGCATTTCCTAATCTAAAGAAGCTTAAAACCCGTACTTTAATGTTCTTAGTTCCTCTAGGGGCTTAAAGCTTGTGCTTGTTAAACCTAGGAAACTGTGCTTCCTCTTCATCTTCTTCAACTTCTTCAACAACTTCTCCTAGCTTAAATTTTCGTCATGCATGTCCTTAAACTCGGTTAGGCCGCGCTTAGGGCACATTCAAAGCATTAGGAGCTCGGATTTCCACATCCTTTCATCTAGGTCTATTTTGCATGCTTCGACCATACTTAGCATTTCTATCTAAAGGTCCCACATCTATGAGCCTTTATATAGTCATGACTAAGTTGGTAACAATGGGGGTGAGATTCTAAATCTACTCGTTAGTACTTCGAAGAGTTTATTGCTCAATATGACCACATCCAGGTGCATTACTCTCAACATTAGCAATCTCTCCTTGTACACTTAGATTTGACATTCTCACAACAAAATTTTTAACAATTACACAACCTAACAAGAGGTTCCACCCTACATGACTCAACACTTTATCACATAACAACTTAACAACTTGCTCTGTTTCATAGTAGTGGAAACAAAGTAAATAGAGTTTGCACACACATACAACACTTATAGCACCAACTTGATAACCCAACACAATGACTAAGCTCTTGGTTACCACCTCGGGCTCCGATATTAGAATAATATGATGTGCCTTAGAGCTTAATTATCACAAAGTCTTACTATGAGAATGAGATGATTCCTTTGAGGTATCAAAGAAAAAGGTAATAGAAGAGGATAAAGCTCTTAGTAGCTTTGTGTAGCTGCTATTCAAATAAGATACACCAACAAACATAATATGACTTAACCTCTACTTAATACATGTGATAGGCCACACCATGAGTAGACAAGGGTGATCATATCAGAGTAGGTTTAAGCTTGCCAAAAGCTTAAAGTGGAAGGTGAAGAGATGCAAGAAAATTGGATAAACAAGCAAAAACTAGAACACTCTCCTAATATATGACTCATTAAGGAAAACTCCATAGACTCACAAAACTAGCTCAATATGACACATGAGTAGCTCGGTAAGGTCATCGCTACTTAACCTTACTTAAGGGTTAAGATAAGGGTTGGGAAAGGAGTAAGCACAATAGCTCACAAGTAGTATATTCGATGTATGAATTCTCCTTCTGTTGCTACATATTACAAGGGTATTTGTAAGTTCCACAATTTTAGTAACTAGAATCCAAATACTTAATTTAAGTCATTCACAAAAGTTATCTAATTAAGGTTAGAATTTGAGACGAGGCTATAAAAGTTAGATGAATTAACCATGTGATTCTAGATTTCAAAAATGAAATTATAGAATAATAAAATGGCATAAAAAAAATAACTACAACAATATTACTGATGAATATCGAAAATCTGAAATTTAAAGTTTCCACAACTAATGAAATTTTGGAGATAGAATACATAAGTTAAGAAAAAAAAGAGATAAATATTAAAACGATATGAAAATATTTTAAATATATACACGAAACACATTTAATCTGTAAAATATAAATATGCTTATGTAATCACATGAGTTCAAAATAAATGTTACCTTCCAAATTAACTCATTGATAAATTAGAACTATCCAAATCAAATGGATTTTGCATAGAGTGTCGTGGCAAGAAGTGGAAATAATGAGTAAAACACATATTTCAATAATTTAAAGCCACCTAATTACATAACTAAATAAAGAAAAAATTAGACAGACAACTTACTAGGGAAGTCCCTACTTCAATTCTCTATAAATGGGAAGAGGGATGGCAGATATTCATTTTGCAACTTTTAAAATCTTAAAGCAAAGAAACTATGAGGAAAATTGGCTATAAAGGATGGAAAAGAAAAAAGAAGGGGTAAGAAAAAGGCAACTTGGATTTGTGGAACGCTGCCGACTCCAAAAGGAAACCATCGAGTACTGCCCTTCCGATAACCTTGCTCCAGAAAACGGCTATAGGAGCTCCGGCAAAAGGCAAGCTTTGTTTTCCGTTAATTCTTTTATTTTTTTAAATTCATTTAAATAAATAATACCAAATTTAAAAAAATTTATTATTATTTCTAGAAAAAAAATTATTCGTGAATACTATCTATAGCTTCATCTAGTAATTTTGTTTTGTTGTAATTATTATGATATATGGTGCTTGCATGACAATTAGTTTAAGTTTGATGAATTTTGAGTTTTTTTTTTTCTAGAATTATCAACATGATATTTTCTTTAGTTGAGAAAAAAAATAATTACAGACTTCTTATAGCATGTATTTATAGTTATGCAAATAAAATTTTGGAAAATAACACATTAAATATTTATTGAACTTATATTGCAAAAATCTACCATTTTCGAAATAAAATTGATTTAACAGAATTTCTGTGTCGAATCTGACTTGTTATGTTATGGAAGGTGATGGGTTATGATTTTGCAATTTAATATGAATATTTGGAGAGTTAGCTACCAATTGTGCTAAGAAATGTAACTTTTTGAAATATTGACGGTAACATCGTTGACACGAAACGATTGGCCATGTCAAATATACACACACACATACTTTCTTTAAGAAACTAAGAACTTTTGTTGATCTATTCGCTGGTCTAAGTTATTTGTTCGTGACTTGCAAGGAAACGGACCAATTCACTAGTAGAGAGTTATATAATTATCAAATGTTTGATTATGCATGTGACTATTGTATAATATCTTCAAGCCTATGGTACAGTCCGATCATATCGAGAAAAGCTTGCTTTATGTTATATTTTATGATATATTGAACTTGAGTTATGATATACAGTTGGTAGGTATGAATAGGATAAGTATATTATTGACTTCATTAGGAATTATTTAAAGATATGTGAAAAAGTTTTTACTATTACCTTATCACCATATTGTTTACTTTTGATATGGATTCATGATAAAATATGATAAGTAATGTTTTGATAGTGTATTAAATATGTAACGAAGCGGTTTCCACTTTCCATGCATTATACGACGCATAGCCACTTATGCAAAGGAGTAGTATATATATAAGCTTATATAATTTCTCAAAAGTTATATTACATACTAAATAAATTCTCGGTACATATTTATTTATATGTATATAGAAACATGAAAAACAAAAAAGAAGAAAGAAAGAAGAAAAGCCATAATCTATTTTCTGCTACATCTCCATGATATATTATTATCATGTAGTTAACATGCCGATTTTGTAAATAAATAAGTTTTTAAGGCTGAAATCACTATCTTTCAACCGTACTCATACACTGCTTTTACTAAAGCTGACAAGTAAAATAAGTTTCTACGAAATTTTAGATGATCATGATTTGAATTCTATTGGAGATTGTTGGTCATGTTGCATTAGCATAAAAGTTGTCAACATAGTTGACTTAATTGATCTAGTTTGGCTATCTGTAAATAGGTAGTCAAAACCATGACTTAATCTTGTTAAATGAGGTAGAGAATGAGTTTTTGTTGTTTTGTACTAAGCTCGTTTGTTGTAGTGGTGGAATGTTGGAAAAATAGAAAAAAAAAAAAAGTGGAGATTTGGTAGACTAACAAGGTGCACATATTGGTCAAAAAGTTACTCAAAAAGTAGATTCCTGAGTTTCTAGACAATAATTTTTATTTTTGCACACCACTCGAACATTAAGTCAGAAAGTATTCTTATCTAAAAAACTCTATATATATCAACTCAAAACCTAGCTCAAAGAGTATTAAAAGTAGAGCTTACCTATAAAATAACTTCAAACTTCCAACACCTAAGCATAAATAAATGATAAAATAATGTCTAATCAACTTAGTTCTCATGAAAATGAACGAATTGTCTTATCTTATAACCCATTTGGAATTTAAAATGATAAATTGTGTAGGGGTCATTGATGAGGATACCTTGGAAATTGAGACTGAGGAATACCTGAATTTCAATGTAAGTGGAATTAATGCTTTGCAGCATTTTACAGAATTTTAAAGTACTTGGAGACTTTGATATGTTTTTTTGCTTATGATTGTAATGTAGCTATTTGTGTGTATGTTACGCATGTGCTTGTATATTGCTTTATGGCTACTATGGGAGCTAAGCTCCATGTTGTGATTGTTCTATTTATGTTGTTTTGTTTGGCTTGTTTGAATTGGTTGATCACCTTAGAAATTGAATTAACTTAAACTTGCCTTAACTCTAAAGCTAACATGCATCACAACCTATTAAGGATAACGACTAGGATTCTTGAGCTAAACACAAACCCCTCTTCGATGAGGATATTTGAAATGGTGATTCCCCTACCCTTAGTCAAACTAAGTGATAAGAAAGGAGGTTGTGATAAAATTAGAGACCTTGGTTCAAAGAGAGTCTTGGGTAGAAGGTGTTTTCCATTTCACAAGCCCTAGTTCAATTTCAATTCACGAATGTGTGGAGTCAAGCTCCTCAACTAGGATTGAAGTAAGTGAAATTTCTCTAATCTTATGATGAATTGAATAACATTGTGTGGTTGCATTTGCTTGAACATATATGGCATCTAACTAACTTGGATAGAAACCCTACCTGTGATGTGTTGGATGCATAATAATGTCTCTATCTCACTTATTGAGCAAGTTATCACTCACTCCCCTATAGTTGTCTTACAGGTTCATAGTAAACTCACAAGCATGTGACTTTAATCCAAGAAATTGAACACGAAGTCGAGAAGTGAGGGAAATGAAGAAATGGCTAAACTGTATCCTAAATGTAGATTATACTAAAGTATAGGGAAACTACTAGGGTCTTCTTATATGGCCCTCTAGTTTTCTATTGCTAACATGTTTATTAAGATTCATAAACCTATAGATTTTTATAACCCTTCTTCTTGGACTTATCACTATTTCCCTCGTAAATGTAATTTTGTAAATACTTATAAATTCTTTAAATATTTTGTCAAGCACCACTTTTCGAACTCAAATTCTTTAGGAAACTACAATTACAAAATCAAGTTTTTATAATCATTTTCCAAGATTATCACATAGGTTTATAATAGATAGGTACAAAATTGAGCACTTTAAATTGGTTGAGTGGAGTTTGCCTAGTGTGAACTAGGTTTATGATGGTAGTTGTGAAGTTAGCTTTTATCCTAAAATGGTTTGCACAGTAGGACTGTTGTGACTTCACCTCTTTGGGGTGTGACAGTATTTATACATGAAATGTTAGGGTAACCTAACTAAAATGAAAAAGACAAAAAGGGCATTATCTAAATGTACAAGGAATAATAAAGGGTGGAAATGAAAAATCAAAGAAATTAGTGATTGGTGTAGCAAATCCCTTCATATGGGGGCTAGATGCATGGTGATCAGTCACTGGGGTGCATTTGGTAGAAACAAACAAAGTTATGCTATTAGGTTGGAGGTTGTTGAGTAGAGGTGCTGAGTAGACCTAGGGATTCTTTCAATGAGATGTTGGTTCGGATGAGTTCTAGGGGTTCTTGGCATAAGTACTACCTAACCAGTGGTTGGCACAGGTAGAGCTAACAATAGGGCTGGCTGAGTAGTCAAAAGAAAATGAATTAGGTCGGCATTCAATGGTTGATAGAGCCAAAACAACTTAACTTGGCATGTGAAGTTGTTTAGCAGTAAGGATCAACTCGGCCTTGGTTGGAGTCAATTAAAATGAGAGAATTCGCTTCGTTAGTCCTTTAATCCCTCTAGCTCCAACTTAGGTCAAGGGACTAGTTGTCTAGTTTTTATCGTTATGCACATGTAAAGAACTAAGGTCTACTCGCCACTAACCTCAAGCTACCATCAAGGATATATAAGAGTGTAAGAGATACACTTGGAGAGGGTTTCTCACAAGAACATAAGAGAATATTCAATAATAGTAAGATGATATGAGATGATGTGGCTACAAAACAAAGGGACCATTTATAATAAGTTCCTAGAACAACAGGATAATGATAGAAATTACAGAAAAGGGTAATGTAGAAATGAAGATTCCTAGTACCAACTAAAAGGGGTACATATGACAAAGGGTAAAAAGAGAATATAGTACAATTATCAGAAAAGTGGGGATAGATGGTACATTATCATTGCATTTGTACATAGAGGTAGTAGTGAAGTACTAGAACCGAACTATTCAGATGTAGGAATAGGTCAGTAAAGAGAGGCTTGGAGGTTGGCATAGAAGCCTTAGCATTTAGTAGGTCGGCTGTACTGTGATTGGTTGTGAGCTCAACATCTGTGCATGTAGTAGAGTAGAGTAGGTTGTATCCAAGCTAGGCTTGTAAAGTGTTCAACAATAGACCTTCTTGATACTAGAGCTCATCTTGGTCGAGTCAAGAAGATTGTATCCTTCTAACAAGACCTTGTAGGCCCTTAAGTTTAGTTGGGGGTAAGGGTTCTTGAGGTCTATAGTCCATCAACACTATCTCTACTTGTTTATGTACATAGATAGCTTATCTTAGCTAAATGAAGCTTTTCTTTGATATCTTCCACATGAAATTACTTAATACTTAACTATATTATCATGCTTGAATAGAAAAATAAGTGTCTAAGTCCTATATACAAGAAATTATAAGCTATAAGTATACATCTTAAAGAGATGAGAGGAGTTGGTTTACCTAATGCAAAGATGTGGGTGCGCAACTTTTGCTTTGCTTTTTTAGCTACATGATGGCTCTTAAGGGTAGTAGAGGACATTGACCTAATAAGGGAGGGAGTATATGAGGTGGTATGGGTGGTAGTTTGTTGATTGGAATGATTGTGTGATTTGCTTAGACTATATATATATATATATATAATAAATCGTGAATACTCTAGCAAGTATAGTAGGTCAGAATCAAGGAATATAAAGTAAGTAATGTTGTCGATCCCTTGAGGACTGAGAAATTACTAATCATATACTGGTTCTAATCAATATTTAGGCAACAAAAAATAAATTAACTAATCTAATAATTATACTAAAACTATCGAAAAGAAAATAACTATAAAATATCTAAAACTAAGCAATCAATTGAGAATTGTAAGAAAACAAAGTCCATCCTAAATTGTGCAAATCAAATTGTTATCATGTTATATAGATTAATGGCTATATGGTCATTCAAGTGAAATTATTATGCCTTAAAACTTAAGGACTTAAACCTCTAATTAATTAGTCAACTCCTATATCTCTAATTAACAGTGGACTCTAACTTACAATCATATATCTCCCGATACTATGATTGTCCAATGTCAAAAATCAATTGTCTCTAATATCTTAGTAAATAATCAATCGCCAAACATCATATTAATTTCTAGATAATTTCTAATTAATTCAATTAATGTTACTTCCACATTAATTAATCAAATCAATCAAGAATTTCTAACAAACCCTATATCAACTCCCAAATCACTAGGATTTGTAACAATAATAATCAATTAAACAACTATAATCGAAATTATAGAAATTGAAATCATGAATTATCCATATGTCTATCATTCCTATAACATGAATACAATTCTCATCTTTACTACTTAGGGTTTCATCAATTCTTACAACTAAAATTAGTTAGCCGTGGAATTTGAAACGAAAGCAGTTACTAATTGAAATTGCAAAGATGTTCATTATTGAAAGTAAGAATGAATTACAGAATTGCATAAATATAAATAAAATAGCTGTCACCAATTTTGTAATATGAAAGTAAACTTCAATTGCAACTTCAAAATTGATCTCCACAGCAAAAGCAAAATCTTTTCAATGATCTAAGCAATTCTATAGAAGAATTCTTCAAGAACTATCTACTAATTGTTCTAAGACTCTCTAATTCTAGAGAAGATGTAAAAGTTCTCTTAAATTCTAGAACTTGTAACTATATATAGAGAAAACTGGGGTTAGCTTCCGCAAGGAAATTTTTTCATGAAGGTGGTCGATGTAGCTTCCAAGGCCGGCGACGTAGACTCCAAAACCACTGGTATCCATTGTAAGCCAGCTAATAGGCCAATTGTCTTCGATTCCAATCATGCCGTGGCTCACTTTGGCTTCTTCATTTGCGTAAAATTCCTCTATATTAATCATATTTCCACTCTAAATCCTCTAATACTTGAAATGTCCAAATGAAAAATACTTAAGTACCAATTCTTAATGATTTCTATAAAATCAATAATAATTCTCTCTAATTTGCTCATTACAATATGAATAAAATATACCTTTATCATTATGGTCAAAAAATAGGGCTAGATAATAGTGGTGTAAGGGTGATTAAGAGAAAGAAAAGAGAGGAAAGGTGGTTGGTTTAGCCTTGATTGGAGGTGTGTGTGAGCTTGTTGAGAGTGAGATAAAAAATGAAAATGAGGATGGATAAGGGCAAGTAGAAGCAAGGTTTTTCTCCTTTTGGCTAAGGTACTATAAGGAGTAGGGGGGAATAACTTACTTTTTGTGGTATTTACCAAATAAGGTAAGAATTTATCTCTAAAATATCCTAGTTGTCTCACTAACTCCTTTATCTTATCTCCTTAATTAATCTTATACATTTCTTAGTCAAGAAGACTAAGGTTAGTAAGTTGATTAAAGGGTAATTAAGCCAATAAATTGCAATTAAGGCCTAATTAATTAATTTTAGGTATCATTAAGGGATAAATAAGGCTTTGTCATGGTTTATCATTTTAATTAACTTCATTGACCTATATTATGTCGCTTGTTAGAGTCCTTCAGTATGTAGGGCTAATTAGGGTTTTTGGATTGCGTACAAAGTAGGCAATTTAGGGTTTGTGAGTGAATAAAGAAGTTGTTCACAATAGGCATGTAGTTTTGGAATATATTTAGGGTTTATTTGTTAAACAAGGGTTTTAAGCTTCCAATTAGGGTTTTAGTCAACCTCGTGGTTGTTTTTTTTTTTTTTTTTTCATTTTTAAGGTTCCCACATATTCGAATTTCTAGTGTTTCACATGTATAATCCTGGCTTTAGGATTTTACATTCTTAAAGGTATTTCGACTTGTTATTTAGGGCTTACGACTTATTATTTAGGGTTTGCTTGTTTCATTTAGGCTTTTTATCTTTATATCTTGAGCAATTCTAGGGATTGTCTATTGACTCCCATATTTAACTCTAAGTTTGAATCTAAAAACCCATGGGGTTTACACATTAACTAAGAGGACGTAATCCTAGCTTGTAAGGAGTTTGATAATACTAAAGTAAACAATTGCAAGGATAAACAAATGCGTCTCTATAAAAGACCGACTTTGTCCATGGGACAACTCTAAGTCGTCCTCAAAGGAAGGCGACAAGGATGATAAGAAGTGTGTTTCCCAACCTTTAATTCTTCTACTCACTTAAAAAAACCTCTAGGGCATGTTTTCATGAAGGTGCATAAGTCAAGTATACTACTTAGGTTAGCCAAGCTATGCCCCAACTCCAATAAATGCCAAGCTAAGCATATATTGTGATTACCATAGAAGACTATGCCATAATATTGACCAATGCCTATTTCTAAAGAATGCCATTGAGGCAACATCCATCACAACTATTTTTTATAGTTTATAGTTGATATGCACAACACCATGAAAAATCTCCTCAAAGATGTCAAGCTAACAAGCTAAGTGAAGTAAATATTAAGAGAAAAATGAAGATAATGAGAAACTTGAGGCCAATGAGAACCCCCAACACAACTAACCACACCCATTTCCAATCTCTTCCCCTAATCCAGGTAACTCCTGAGCCAACCAGCATCAAACCTCTATTTGAACCAAGCTATTGAGATACCTAGCCCAAAGAGGATCTAAATATACTTAAGTGTTTGAGCTTTGACCTGAACCTAATTAGGTCAACCTAGTTCTCAATAACTACTCCCAAGGTCCCTTAAGTTTATTTTTATAGTTATAGAAACACCTTGGACATTGTATTAGCAAGTCCGACCTTCGTATAGATTACCAATCACCTACTAACATTTGGCTTTTGGCGTAACATTTCAGAAAGATTCTTTTCCTTTTCATACAGCATATTGTTTGTCATTTTTACACCTTTTGGGCATCCACTAGGAATCTTTTTTTTACATTATCCAGTTTTATCTTTTCCATAATTAGTATAACCCTAGTTAAGGAAGTATCAAAAGCCTCACTACTTTGTACATAAACTTCATTATTGAAATTACAAGTTTCCTTTATAGAGTAATCTTAGTGTTCTCTCTTTATCCCTTAACTCTTATCTATTCCTTTTAGCAAGGAATGGTGAGGATTGACCCTACTTCGACATTTGTGTGTCATATTTAGTATTGGATTAGGTCGAGTAGGATTAATTAGTGTATCATACCCGATTGGTAGTTGCTTGGATTTGCTAACCCCCTTTTGTTTTCCTTTAATTTCCTATCTGTTATGGTGCTGCTGCATGTGTATGAACTTGGAGAAGCATCGGCTTTACTAGTATCATAGCACAGTTTCAAGAGAAAGTATGTAAAGTGTAGTAGAGTTTGTTCATGTTTGCTATTAATGACTACTATTTTCCTTTCGTAGCTACTGCAGTGTGTTCGTGTGGAGTTGTATTTATGTGTATTGAAGTGGGTTTTGTAGTAAGCAAGCTAAGTAGTTGTAGTTACAAGAGGTAAGTGTAAAAGCTGTTGTTACTCTATTTTACTTTGTTCTTCACTACAAAAACGGAGCAAGTTTTCTTCTAGTATTACATTCTTTATGTTGGGATGGTTCGAGCGTATTAGTAAGATTCTATGTAATAATTGGAAGTGTCATTGTTGGGTATCGTGTTGTCTAAGTTGTTAAAGTGTTATACCATGTCTAATTCGAGCATTCAAGGAGTTATTAGTAACTAAGACAGTGGCACTCATGTTGGCTATGGTCAAAACAATAGTAATACTCCTGGGTCAGTTGATGATAAGCTTAATAGACTCACCAATCTTGTCAAGAGTTTAGTTATTGCATTGCAGGCCAATAGGTAGCAAATACAGGGTATACCTTACCATAGCATAGTTGAGATTATTCTTGAGAGATGATATGGCCAAGTTAGTCAAGATAATTGCCCAATTCAAACCTACTGAGCTGGAAGAGTGGTAAACCAAGCTTCTAGATGAAGACTAGAGCTGGAAGAAATTGAGGAGGATGGTGAGGAGGTAGATGTGGAGGTCAATGGAGAAGAAGAAGAAGTTGAATATTATGAAGCACAAGAACGAGGACACCAAGCTCCTCGTAGAAGTGGAGATGCAGATGAACATCTGGAGTGGGAAGAAAAGTTTAAGAAGATGTTTGATTGTTATGGGTATACTGAGATAGTTAAGGTTCGAATTGTTGCACTTGAATTTACTAGATATGTTACTATGTGGTGGAAGAATTTAAATGTGACTAGAGTGAGAGATGGAAGATGAGGAGTGATGGCTTGGGAAGAGACGGAGAGACTATTGAAGGCAAGATTCATACCTGAGATGTACATGTAAGATGCCATTGTTAAACTATAAGAGCTTCACCAAGGAAGCCAATCTATTAATGACTTTGTTAAAGAATTCCAAATGTTGATGATTTGAGCTAACATGGATGAACTTAAGGCTCGCATAGCATTAAGATTGATTTTAGGACTTAAGTATGAAATTCGAAACATTGTGGAAATACAAAGATTTTATACATTGGAAGAGGCCATTAAGATAGTATAGAGGGTAAAAAAGTATAGGAGAATTACCTGATTAAACTCAAGCTAACTTTTTCACGAACTCCTACTTTGCATCAACCTGCTTATGCCGAGCCAAGGAAACCTTCCCGAATAGAGGATAAACATGATCAGCCAAATGATAGCCAAGCAGGTTAGAAGAGCCGAATTAAAGATAGGCCAACTCGGAGGATAGATAAGAAAAGACAAACCTTTAGACAGAAGGCGAGCAAAGTGAAGTTCTTTAAATGCTTAGGTTTTGGACACATAGCTGCTGAATGTCCTCAATGACATGCTATGGTGCTCCAAGGAGATGTAGTAGACAACACTGATGAGAGCAAGCTTGAAGATAGAAAGAATGATGAAGGAATTGAAACCGGAGAGGAAGAAGATACCTGTATTTATGCCAACTAAGGTGAAGTGATGACTTTAGTGATGAGGCAAGTGCTGAGCACATTGACGTACTCCGAGGAAGAATGAAGAGAGAATTTGTTTCATACCAAGTGTGCTATTAAGGGATAACTTTACACTAACATTGTGGATAGAGGAAGCTATATTAATATTGTTGCTCAGTTGCTTGTGTGGACGTTAGGATTGCCGGCCTCTAAGTACCCCCAACCATACAAGCTACACTGGTTACATGATAAGGGTGCTTTGTGCATTACAAAGCAACTAGTTACGTTGTTCCATGTTAAGAACGTGTACAGAGACCAAGTTGTATGTGATGTCATCCCCATGGGAGCTTCACATTTGTTACTTGGAAAACCTTGGTTATTTGATTGATATGTTACTTACGATGGATAGAAGAACACCTATGTTGTTATTAAGGAAGGAAAGAAGATCATATTACAACCTATGACGCCAAGCTAGGTGAATGAGACTCATAATCAACTTACTTGAGCTAATAAGAAGAAGACCTTGATAATGACCCGCCGAGAGCTTTGAGTTGCTAAGAAGACTAATGAGCTTATTTTTTTATTGATTAGCGGGTTGTTGGAAATGAGAGATCTGGAAGATGTGCTAATGAGGTACGAAAGTTGATTAATGAATTTTTCAACCTGTTCCCAGAAGAGTTGCCTAAGGGATTACCCTTGACCAAATGCATAGAGCATTGCATTAACTTATAGCTAGGAGTAGCCATATTAAACAAACCTGCTTACAGAATGAATCCTGAACAGGCTACCAAGCTAATATAACCAGGTTATGTGAGAGAGATCATAAGTCCTTATGCTATGTCAGCTTTGCTCATCCTAAAGAAGGATGATTCGTGGTGCATGTACATTAAGAATCGAGTTATCAACCATATTACTATCTAGTACAGATATCTAATACCGAGGCTCGATGACATGTTAGACGAGCTTCATGGCACCAAGATATTCTTGAAGATTAATTTGTGAAGTGGCTACCATCAAATTCACATGAGACTTGGTGATAAGTGAAAAACAGCATTCAAGGCGAAGCATAGTCTCTATGAGTGGTCATTCGAGCTTAAAAATGCCCCAAGCACATTTATGAGGCTCATGAACCATATGATGCACCCTTTGATCAAATGATGCATGGTTATGTACTTTGATAATATATTGGCGTACAATGCCGATCTGGATGAGCATGTTCAACACCTCTAAGCTTTTTTTTTTTTTTTTATATTCTACGTGTTGAGAACTTGTATAAGAACTTAAAGTAGTGCATGTTTTGCCAATGTAAGGTTGTTTTCCTTGGATAAGTAGTATTTGGAGATGGAATCTAAGTTGATAATGAAAAGATCCGAGCTGTTCTAGAGTAGTCAACACCAAAGAGCATTACTGAAGTACGAAGCTTTCATAGCTTTGCTTCTTTCTATAGAAGATTCATTAGGAACTTCAGTACCAATGTTACCCTATTAGCCGAGCCCACTAAAAAGTGTAAAGGATTCTGATGGAATGACTGAACTAGATAGAGTTTTAGGGAGATTAAGGAGAAGCTCACTATAGCCCCTGTCTTAGCTTTATCGAATTTTGACAAGCCATTTGAATTAGAATGCAATGCGTTAGGCATTGGTATTGGTACAATCTTGATGTAAGAATGCTGACCTATTGCTTACTATAGTGAGAAGCCCAACAATGATGCACTGAACTTATCTGTATATGAGAAAAAGTTGTACTCTCTTGTCCAAGATCTTATTGTTTAGCAACACTATTCATTACCTTAAGAGTTTGTGATTTATACAGACCATGAGTCCTTAAAGCATCTTGGGAGCAAAAACAAACTTTCAAAGAGGCAAGAAAAGTAGTTAGAGTTTATAGAAGGCTTTTCTTACTTAATTAGGCATAAGAAAGGTAGTGCCAATGTGGTCGCAGATGCCCTGTTACATCAGCAAACTTTGCTGACCACTTTGCAAACAAAATTGTTTGGATTTTCTCTTATCACCAAGCAATATGCTTAAGACCCATATTTTTGTCTTATTCTTGAGAAGTGCAAAGAAGGAGTCATTGTTAGAGGATATTACCTAAAAGATGGCTATCTATTCAAGGAGAAGAGACTATGCATACTAAATCGTTCCATACACGAGTTGTTGGTTAGAGAAACTCATAGTAAAGGATTATTTGGTCACTTTGGAGAAACCAAAATCGCCGACCTATTGAAATATAACTTTTACCAGCTTGGCCTAGCCAAGGATGTCCATAAGATAGTTGGAAATTGTGAAGTATATAAGCTAGCAAGGGGGAATGAGAACTGCATGGAAAGCATATGCCTTTGATAATGCAGACTACACCTTGGGCTAACTTTAGTATAGACTTTGTCCAAGGATTGCCCCAGACATTTAAAGGAAGGGATTCGATTCTTATAGTAGTGGATCGATTCAGCAAAATGGTATACTTCATTCCATGCGATTGAACTAATGACACTTTATATATTGCTAATTTGTTTTTGCAGGAAGTTGTTCGACTATATTGAGCATTGAAGACCATTGTCTCTGATTGGGATATGAAATTCTTAAGCAATTTTTGGAAGACACTTTAGAAAAGGCTTAAGACTAAGCATGTGTTTAACTCTAGTAACCACCCTTAAACTGATGGCTAGATTAAGGTGGTGAATAAGATATTAGCCAACCTACTTTAAGCTATTGTGGGAAAGAATCTGAGAGATTAGGACTTGTGCCTACCAGTCGTAGAGTTTGCTTATAATCGAATTGTCCACAACACCACTAGGAAGACTCCTTTTAAGATTGTCTATGGTCTTAACCCTACTATCTCGATAGATATGATCAACACTTCTGTAGTTGCTAAAGAGAGCTAGTCTGAAGTTGACTAAGCCCAAAGACTGCAAGAGTTGAACCAGCCCATGGCCAGGAAGATCGCCAAGTTCAATAAAAAATAGCAAGAGATTAGTAGTCGTGGTCGCCAAACTATTTCTTTCAAGCTAGGAGACTTAGTATCGATTCAACTTAGCTAAAAGAGATCTTCGCACCTAAGATAGAGCAAATTATCCCCATGAGTTGATGGTCCATTCAAAGTCCTAAAGAGAATCAACCGCAGCGCTCATCATATTGAACTACTAGAGAACTATGGTGTCTCCCCCACCTTCAATGTAGCCAATCTCATCCTTCACCAACTCAAAGACATTACAAAAGAGACTAGAAGAGAGTAACCGCCTAAAGCCCCTTCTAATTTGAGGAAAAATCTTTATGACCTCTAAGTAGATGATAGGAATCAACTCCCCGAACTAATCACCAAAGGCTGAGCTGGGTGACTATTAAGACTTACTTGACGTATCCTAGCTTAAGAATTACTCAAGGCAGAGGATTCCATCACCAACTTAGAGCTACTCTACCCCATCCAATCATAACTAAAGACCCAATGTGCCAAGCTAATTGAGCTATAGAATAGATGTGCTAACCTATTGAGCAACCACTCCCATTGTCGAACTCTTACCATGATCTAGGTAGCTCCTAAGCCAACTAGCATCAAACCTCTATCCGAGCTATTACTTCCCGGCATAACATAGGATGTAGCATTACACAAGAATACCTATTTATATTCAACAAAAGTTCTATTTATAACAAAAACATACTTCAATGAAGTTCAGCTTTACATTTGTTTATACAAAAGAGTACGACCTTCTAAACGTAACTAGATATAAAGCATAGTCCTTTTTCTTTTATTGTTACATATGTATAGATCTTTGCTGGAACTAAGATCAGGATATAGTAAGACTCCTTCAAAATAGTTGACTCGATCTTATGCACTCTCGAAAGTTTTTCCCCAACTATTGGTGATGCCCTATCAGCTCTCTTCATAAACTGAGGATACATAAGTATCTTCTCAGCTCTTTATGAGCTAAGTGAGAGTGGATAAAAAAAAAAATACAAAACAAGCATAACATGCATTTACAAATATCATTATCATAAGATATTCAATTTCATATTCAAAGTTACCAAGACAAACTAGCTATGCTGGGAATACGTGCCATGTTCATATACGTGATATGCATCAGTACTGATATCTTATGCTCTTCCAATTTACTCACGATTAGTCGACATGCTCGAGCATTTGGATACAACGTCTAGGAACCTAAGGGCAACAAGGAGCTACCTGGGAGTAAGATCCTTGAAACTCAACAAAATAGAAACCACTACATGTAGTTTGGAAATCCAACGTATAGCTAGTCCAATAGATACAATGCAGTTTCTATATGTTTGAAAGCTCAACTTTAATAAATCAAATAGTTTACTTAATAAAACCTAACTTCCATCTAAAAAACCGACCTAATAAAATCTTGGTTTTTAGAAAGGCTTAACCCATAGGTCCTTTTTCATGCTATACTATGAATGCATCAAATCACATGCTAAGCAATACCCAGCAAATTCAAGCAAGCTTACTCATTATGTATTAGTTTAGCCTTTACTTAGTATCTTTGTCAATTCTCAAGTCTTGATATCAAGTCCACTTAAGTAAACACCTTAGGAGGTAAGGTTAGTCCCTAGATTCCATTTCAGGTTCGCTTAAACCCTAGCAAATGTCACCTTAATAACACGCAACATAATCACAACAACCCAGTTCAATATCAGATCACCATTTAATCAACAACTATTATGATAGGGAAACTCCACATAATACATCAAGTGATAGGTTCACAACCAAGCTTAGCTAAGCTAAAACATCATCGAGTATGTACAGTTAAGAGTAGACATAAGTCTACTCAAGCACACATAAATATTCACTTACTTGGCCTTCTAGCTAATCGTTCCCTAGAGCCTTTGATAAGGCTACGGATTTAGTATATTTGATATAAAATAGAGTAAAAATTAAAATCTAATATTTTGATGAGACTTACCTAGTATATTAGACTCATCCCTTTTGATTGAGCCTAATGTAGTTATAGATACCTACTATGTATTATCATTGTAATTCAACTTTACATTTGAAATTAATATAATATTGGTTTTTAGTATTATTTAAGAAGTTTCTATCTTTTCAAAGAACTTTTACTTTAAAAACTTCTACCTTTTACTAAAAATTATATATACTCAAATTTTACGAAAGTGATGATGTTAGATTTATAAAAATATAAAGTTTAATTTTAATAGTTTTGATAATAATACTTATAAACCCATACCTTTAGGATTATTCTTAAAGATCTACTCATTTTAAGAATCGATACTAATAGTATACAAATTCTATGGCTATCAATATTCTAAGTTTAAAATTCAAAAAGAAAAAATTTATTAAATTATATGTATAAAATACTCCATTTAGGAAAATAATAAAATTACGAATATATCTTCTCTAAGACTTATATATTAGTTATAAGACAACACATATAACTATGGAAACAAGATTACTTGAAAATATCGGATACTAAAAAAATTGAATTATTTTATCCCCTTTTTCTTCTTGCTCTTTTCCTTTCTTTTCTTTTTTTTCTTTTTCCTTTCCTCTTTGTCAATCCCTCTCTCTCTCTCTCTCTCTCCCTCTCTCTTCCCCCACCCCCTCCCTTTCTAATTCTTTTCCTCATAATGGCTATTAAGCCATTATAAGAGTAAATTACTCTATGCTTTCTAAACATATTTAGGCATAAATTAACTATAATTATGTTTATTTCTTAAGTTCTTGGTACTTAATTGTGTAATATATTAATTTCAAATGATTCAAGACCAAATGAGACAAAATTCTACAAGAACAAGAAGATTTAGAGTAATCATAGCTGTAATAAAGGAATAATGCTAAAGGAATATCAACTGATGTTCAATCATGAGCATGATAATAGAAGATTTGAGTGTCCAGCACTAATTATGGCCTCCATCACGGGTGAGGCCAAGGGAAGTTTTTTGATCCCCCTATTAGTCACTGCTATGATTATATATCAGGAGGATGATCACTTCGTCAATCACAGGCATAAGGAGATGAATAAGTCTAACGAGGAGTTCACATCCATGATCATGACCGTAATAGGTAAAGAATATGCCTTTTCGAGACAATTACGCCTCGAGTCTCAGGAGTGATGAGAGTAGACATAATGGTTCTTTTTAAATTGTTTTACACGAACCGATGCATGGAATGAGTCTTAACACTAGAGGGTATCTTGAAGTGGGGAATTTCAAGTCTTTTAACGAGAAGAATATAAATACATCAAAATCTTCAAACAAAAAAAAATCAAGAGATATCATATCACATCATTAAACATCAACAGATATCATCACAAGACCTTAGTTGAGAGATTAACCACAACATATCCATTCATACATCTTTGTACCCATTGTGTTTTCCATTTTCAATACAGTTTCTAAGTAATGTACCGTATCATTTTCCTAAAATTACTCCAAAGAGATGACGGGAATTCATTGTTCGTATGTTATAAAGATTTCTACAATGGAATTTAAAACGGGGTTCTATTTTTTCACTTGTCTTATATTAATTTCTTTGTTATTTTTGCATTTTGTTGATACGTTTTGTTTCTTCATCATATGTGAGTAATACTCTAAGATTTGCTACATCTACTTAGTATGATCAAGTGCATAGAATAGTAGTTCCTTAATAAATGTTAATTCCACTAAATTGAACTTAATGAATCTAAGTACAGTGTAGTGCAATGCATGACATTGACTTAGGATGGATTTCAATAGAATATGTTAAGAGATAATTTTGTTGAATAGATTTAATTCATTGGAACAACTTACTCCTAATTATATATATATTATTAGGAAAGTTGCTGCATCCTTCGAGAAATTGATAAATTAACATGACATTAATGCGATCCGAGTTGGCTATTAATTTAGAAGAGATTCAAATAGACATAATTAGGATTAGGAGTAAGTAATTTTGAGAGGAATGCTTACAAACCAATAATGTAAACCTTATGAAATTTCGATAACCCTAAAGCGAAATCAAATGAAAGAGTCTTCGGATAGTCCCTAGAACTACCCAAACATAATAATAAAACCTAGGTGAAGGAATCAAACCCTAAGTGTTCAACTAAAAACTTTAATTGAAGTAAGCCCTAAAAACCTAACAAAACGAGCAAAAACCCTAATACTTGAAAAAAAAATCTAGAACAATATTAAAACCATAAAATGATCATCTAACCCTAGTTAATTTATCAAATAGCTTAACACCACTAATAAACACTAATAGTAAGGTTAAACCAACTAATAAAAGTGACCGATATCACTAAATGATTGAAACCTTAACTTTCAAGCTCGGACGTGGATCAAATTACTATAAACAAACACTAAACCCTAAGGAAACCCTAAGTACATGTGTGTGGCACCTAAATTAATTAAAGTATAGTAGCAAAGTCCAACAAAACCCTAAACGTATCCTAATTGTACTTAATTAGCTTAATTATGCTTAATTACTATCAATTACCCTAATCAAACCCTAATCCATAGCTAACCCCATTACATCTTAATTAGTTACAAGTTAAACATGATTAAGGACCAAAAGATAAACCCTTAATCACCTTAAAATATCCTGTACCCTAAGGGGACAATATCTTACTCAATTTGGTAAAAAAAGCACAATAGTATATGGTCCCCATTTTAAACCTTATCCTTATCTTCCTAAATCACCTAAAGTTGGTCCCCCTACTCTCCTCCTACCTTCTGATCGGCCACTCCCTCCCCCTTACATATTTTGTTTCATTTTCTCAACCCTAAAACACTCTCAAATCCTCTCAAACACTCTCTTAAACATCAACCCCAAATCCCTCTCCAATACATCCTCTTGGCCATAATACACACAACACCACTAGACCTTACACCACCATCACCACCAAGCCTTACGCCTCACGCACACTAACACACCCTCACCTACAGCCACATACAAGCTTACAACTCACTCATCACAAAGAGGACCTTCCATTCCTTGCTTTGGTAAGTACTTAGGCTAGTTTTTCCTTAGTTTTCTTGTAAAGTAATATTAGAAACTATTGTTTTCTTTGTTGAACCTTACTTTACAGCCAATCCCTAAGAGTTCTAAGGTGTTTGAAGATGGAGAAATAAAGGTTAGTAAAAGAACAAAACAACTTTTGGTAGAAGATATAACACAAATAGATTAGGTAATGTAGAGAAGTGATAGTTTTAGTAGCAAATCCGCAAGTAGGTTGATAGAATCCGCATTTCCCATGCATTCCACCCCTGATATGTTCCCTCACAACATTCCTATACACTTTTGTGTAGTGATTATGATTTTAGATTAGTAGAAACATAAGTTACTTAAGCGGAATCACCATAAAAATCAAGTGTTGCATGAAAACGGAAGATTTGATCTTAGGAACACTTCATGGTTGCCACTTTCATGAACCCACTAGATTTGGAAATTACTTTTTATTAGCTTAATAACATGTTTATTGAGTGTTAAGTATGGTTTAGAACTTAATTAATTAAGTTGAGTAGGCTAAATATGGTTAAGGCGCTAAACTAGCTTAACTAGTGATTATAATCTTAAGAATGGTGTTAATAACCCCTAAGACCTTAATGTCCATATCTGTAAACATATTAAAAGTGGGCTAAACTTAAGTCCAATGTCTAGCTTAAGTAAAAAAAGACAAGTGAGCTTGAGCCTAAGGCCTTAAATAGTGATTTGGATACATAAAGCCTAAAAGAACTAACTTTAGAGCCTATGTAGTTAAGTGACAGGATCCAAACCTTAGGTTAAAAGGCTTAGGAAGAGTTATTTAATAGGCCTATTAAACCTAAAGGCCCATCCAAGACACCCACCATAAACCCCTTAGTGATTTAGAGCTTTAAATTTAGTGAAAAGGCTTATTTAGACACATAATAATATTACTAAGGCCCACTTTAAAATTTTAAGGTGTTAGGTAGAAAAATCCCGTTTAAAATACTTAAAAGAAGGCCTAAATTATTATGTATAAAGCCTAAAGTAAAAAACCAAGCTCAAGACCCAAAACTAGGCCCAAATCTAAAAGTGACCCAACTCCCCATTTGGGCTTATGGCCTTAAAAGGCCTAAACTGAAAACTTACTAAATTAAAAACTTAAAAACAACTTCACCAAATGAAAGACCATATGAAAATTATGAAAATGACTACAAGATCACTAAAAATGGAGTTAAAAAGAAGAAGATATGTTCAAATTACAAAAGCAACTAGCTCAAGATTAGTGATCGGTAAGCTTAGTTAGCTAATACAAATAGAATACTTATAGACCTTCATTATCTTCTTCAAGTGATGAGAATATTGCTTAGACACAGTCAGGATTATTAGGATTGCTAAGTATTATGGTCAAGTAAGTACATTACCCCTTACTTTGCTTATTTGTACTTATAGTTAGCAAAATGCTTAATTATATCAGATAACTGAATTTGTAGCATGTTAAAGCAAACGAGAAATCTTATGTGCTTGTTATGATTGACCTTGCTTGCAAAATATCCTAAGTTAACATAAACTTATATGCTTGCTACATTAGCACTTAAGATCTTGGAGTGTCTAAATATAATTGATTAGTCAACAATGAATTAGAACTAATAAATATTCGACCCTTAATTAAATCAGACATGCATTGCATCTTTTAACATGATATTAAGGGCTTCAGCATCACACAGTAGAATGGGGGATCATGCCTAGTTGGATCCACATTGTAATATGTATATTGAAATTATTATCATACAACATACTTCATACGACATCTTCCTACCTCAACCTTTAGGAACTACTTGGCTTCAGGTAGTACTGCCTTCTGCTTGAAGCCATGCTGTGTCTACTACTAAGGGTGATATTGTTGACAAGAGACTTCAAATTGGACATGGGTATCTAGATCATAACATGCCAAAATACTTCCTAACCGGGGCAACGGTAAGTGTTAAAACTGTGTTATATACAATTATCGGCAAACTATATATATTGTTGCAATGCATATGTTTGACCATGCATTCATACACTTGATTAATAACTCGTTTGGTATTGCTTGATAGTAAAGTAGGAAGGTTACTCGCTAGGCAATTGAGCTTATCTACCCATAGTTTGTTATTACAGCAGGATCTTTGGCTAAGCCAGGTTATGCAATACTCGAAGTCAGTTGTACCAACTTGGGGTTATGGGATATGGAGAAGTCAAGAACTCGAGCGAACCCTTTATTTATAATTGAACTCTCTTTATTCTCCATTATTAAGTATCTTTAGCTTATTAAGTAACCTAAACTATTTATGATGATTTGTTTCAATACTATATGACTGATTTAGGGAAACCTCATATCTCCTCTTATCCATGTTATGTTAGTATTAATTGGATGATACAACTTTAATTTATGTGTTATGCTATTACTTAATGCTAGTTACTAGGATAATATTGTAATTGTGAAATGCCTTGTATAGTATGTTGAAGGTCCTTGATCAAGCATGGTGCTTAATCTTAGATCTCCACGTATTACATGGTAGTACTACCACAACTCGACTCCCCTCTAGGTTATGACAAGTAATTTCCCATAGGTAACAAATATTAGGATAAAAAAGTATATTGGTAGTATCATGGTAGGTGGTGAAGTAAGTCTGTATGTTAAGTATGGTGTTAGTAATTGTTTTTGTAACAATTGTGTTAGTTGGCATTAGTTTATAGATTAATGTAGTTTAGTCAGTAATTTAGAGTTTTAATAATTAGTCACTTGATTTTGATAAATTGGATTACTAGATAATAGAAAGATTAATTAGTACTAGTGTTTATATCTGTTCCCAATGAAGATAACCCTATATTCATCCGTGCTATAAGACGATAAATATACTTACCTATTGAATCAAGCTAAGGATAAAATATAAGTTTATAAATTTTAAAACTCAAAAGCTCTATTTAGAGGCAATCAACCATACTTATAAAGAGGGTGAGATTCCATCGCCTTAATTCAAGGCAGTTTAGTTGTTATTTTTTTTTTCTTATATTTTTCTATTTTGGTAAAGTTATATTATATTTTATTTAATTCATCTTAATTTTCAAAATATTCAAACAATATTCCCTTTCTTTATGGTTAACATTACTAGTAAAGAATAATCCATAGTCACAATTTTCTTTTCCCGTATATTGCTAATTCGAGTAAATTTTAACTTGATTTTTAGTAAAATATTAGTAATATAATATATAGATAAGTTCCATTAATTACTTGGGGCTTATTCATATATGTATTATATGTAATTTTATTCATTATTATTAATTTTTAAGATTATGTAGTTGATTCTAAAAGTTTTATCATGAACTATATCTAAAATTACAAAATTCTACATTATAGTAATAAGACTCGATAAACTTAATAGTTCTTGGAAAATTGTATGTAAATAAGCTTAATTTGAGATATCAAAGCTATAGAGTTACTTCTTTTAATTTTAATTACCTAATCATAAAGGTTTAATTTAAATCTAAGAATGTTGATATAAATCATAATTTCTAAAGTGTGTATCAAACATTAATTTTTTCAATTAATTTCTTATTAATTTATATAATTGTATATCCAAGTCTAGGTGTAATTCAAACATTCCCACACTTATGAATGCTTCCAATCGATCCAATAAAGAGGAGATACCTAGCCAACTAAGTGTCATTTTCAAATGATTCCACATACCAATATAATTCTATTAAGTGTTAAATGAATATATACTATCATTTTTTAAAAATCATCATTTACTGCTGCTCGAGGTTACTGTGCTATATTTATGCACCGTACATTGCATTTGAAGCATCGCTTAATAATGATTTATTAATTATCTAGCTAATATGGGTTTATTATATGTCATGCCCCCACTCGAGGAGTCTTAATAGTCCCGTTGTATAAATCAACCTAGGCTAAAAGCTATCTCCTTAGCTACTAACTTAGGTGTTGTCCACACAAGGCAAATGATGACTCAACTACCTTTGAAGCAATTAGATGGGTACCTGTAGTATATAAAACCTATGGAGTAATATTTAGCAAAATACATTTCCTTATACTTATAGATAGATTAGTTTATTATATAATCTTAGGTACATCTAAAGTCCAAAGTTTTCAAAAGAAAATATACATCTCCACAGGAGGACTTCATTACATATATAATAATAACAGTGAGCCAGTGAAGACTATAAAGCCTCCTAAAAAGACCTTATAATCCTCCTACAAAAGAAACTTGAACTTCCTTCCATTTATTAAACTCCTTCACTTTACTCCTAACTCATCAAAACTAACCTGTAGACAAATGTAACAAGACATCTTCCAATACTACTCCACACCTACAAAACAATTTATAGGGATGTGAGCTCAACTAGCTCAGTAAAAAAGAATAGAGTCATAAGAACACATTAACAAACAAGGTTGTTCAATCATTAATTATATGCAAATGCAACTGACAAATGATATAGCATCTCACAATGTTTAACGAGTTCATTGTGATATTAAAGTAATTTCATCCACTCTAACCTTGATTCTAAGGAGTTTCAATGCGATACTATCAGACTAAATCTGAGCTTATGCAATGGAGAGCACCCTTCTCCTTAAACAATATTCGAACTACTAATCCTAACCTTGCTGCGACAACCTATCCTATCACTTAGTTTGATGAAAGGTAGGAAAATGACCATTTCTACTATCCTTAATGAATGCGTCGGTATTTAGTCTGACAACTTAATCGTTACTCCTATTAGGTTATTATGAATGTCAGGTTAGACGTTTAGTTAACTTAAGTTTAGTCCAGATTATTAGGTGATCAACTAAGTTCATATATGCAAGATATGATATATGCTCAAGTAGAAAACAACACTTGGAGTACAATACCCAATCAACAATCAGTATTCCAAGCATACACATAAATAATCTAACTACAATCACAAACAAGCACTCTTACTCCTCTAGGTATCCTGATATGATACTTTAATATGTCATTAAGCATCAATCCTAACTTACTTGGATGTAATGTCATACGCTGCTATATGTTAAGTTCGTGATTTTCGTTAATAATCCCTAAAAAGTAATATACAACTTTAGTTTTAAATTCACATATGAAGTAAGAACTTATTTTCATTATTAAGTAGGTTTACATTCTGACATTAGTAGGTTCCTTAGTTATTTATCTAACTTTCAGTTGACTTGTGATAGATTCTGACTAAGTTTTTGATTGGTTCTGACCTATTATCGTAAGTTAGGTTTTTACTTAAGAAGTTTCTAACTTATATTCTGACTCTAGTATAATTATAAAGTTCCAGTATCAATTACTTTTTGACCTAAAGTCCATTTTTTTTATTTTTAGCATAATCAAATTATTCACTCCTAAATATATTCTAATCTTTTTTTCCGACATAGTTTCTGACTCTTTAACCACTATCACTACTTGCTATTTAATTCATATATAAGCTTACCTTGCATTTCCAAAAATTTTTAACACTTCGTAACATTAGCAAATATCCACTAACAACTTCAATTATATATATATATATATTAACTCCTAATATACTAAATACTCATTTCACTTATATTGTAACTTAAAGATTAAACATCAAATTCACCAAATGCTAACTTTTTACTTAAAAATCAACGTTGCTTAAATCATAATAATCTACTTCAAGCTGTTGTAGGGTAATAATCATATACCACACTATAGTTTTTACAAAGAATCACTAAGCTCTCTTGAAAACACTTATCAAGTACACTGTTTTGATGAAAATGAATTTTTCTCCAAAATCCAACAACATGATTTTTGCAATCCAACCAAATAACATTAAAATTCATCTTCTTAAGAGTATAACTACAAAATTATAGTCGAAACTACATCAATTGATCTTTCAATTACTCATTTAAAATTCAATGTGTTGGATATTTTTCTTAAGGACCTTATATCTATACTCAAAATTTTGGAAATCTGATTAGATATTTAAATTATTCATGGGAAAATATATAGGAAAACCAAATTTCATAATTTTTTGTGATCGTTTGCTATTTTCCCCTAATTTTTGACGAAATAAAAAAAGTTTAGCAACTTACCGAAAACTCAAACTCCGACTACCGTAGAGAGGGGAGGGTGTGTCAACCTACTTTGTTGCCAGCCACTCCTTCAGACCACTACTTGGTTTTACTCCCAACTAGCCGTCTTCCCTAGGATTACGTAAAACCCTAAATTTGCGACTAAATTTTCCAAATTTTGTTTTTCACTTTCTTTCTCTATATTTTCCATTTCCAAAATTTTTCTAAGCCTTATAATTGCTTAAACTTGTTATAGATAGCATATGGCCTTTTTTATATCTCCAATTGAGTTGCTCTTGATTTTTTTTTCTTATTAACTTAACATGTGTAAAAGGGCATGATGAGGTGTTAAAATGGCTAATCTCGATTCCATACGTTCTAAATCCTATTGCTACGCCTCCTATAGCATCTCCTATGTCTTTGGTAATTTTTTATTGATTTTCTTATATTTTCTATTATTTATTTAGTAATATTTATGCATTTGCGGGTAAATATAATAATTACAAGTATATATATTTATATAATAATTATACCTGATATATATATGTCTTTTATATATTACTTAGTGTCCAATATTAATTATATTACTCCTATAATATATCTTTAAGTATTCGTTAATTTTCAAAACTTATATCGCGCGTATCCGATAATATAATAATAATGTAATAAATTCTTACTATTTTAACTATAATCTTAATATTTTATTAAATTTTTAAATTCTAAACTTACATAATCACTTCAACTAATGTCCCAAGCCTATATGTAAATTTTTATATTAATTTGGTTAGTTTCACCAGTATTCTAAATTTACTTACTTTATTCTTATTTACTGAGTGTGGAGTTCACATTATATACATTTATGTGTGTGGTTTTACTGATTTATAGGTATGTATGAATATAAATTATATTTACATATTATCTTGTGCCACTAGTAATATTATTATATTAATTATTTTATTGCCAAGATCCATATTCTCATTATCATTAGTAAAGTTAGTATAAATCGTTTTATACTTATTGACCTAACTTATAAGTATATATTTTTTATAAATAATATGAACTACTTGAAAGCTAATAGGTTAAGGTCATAGGATATTGTATTAGTCGAGCTATTGAGATACCCAACCTAAAGAGGACCTAAATATACTTAAGTATCCAAGCTATAACTTAAACCTGATATGGTCGGCCCAATTCTCAAACCTTCTTCCCTTAGGTTTATTTCTATAGCTACAAAACTACCCTAGACTTCGTATCAACAAGACCAACCTTCATACAGATCACTAGTCACCTACTGATACGTATCTTCTGGCATAACATTCCAAAATTATTCTTTTCCTTTTCAACCAGCATATTGTTTGTTCATTTTTACCACTTTTGGGCATGTATTAGGAATCTTTGCTTACATTTTCCATTTTCGTCTTTTCCATAATTAGTGTAACCTTAGTTAAGGAAGTATAAAAAGCCTCAATACTTTATATGCAAACAATACATAGACTTCATTATTGAAATTACAAGCTTCCTCTACAAAGCAACCTCAGTGTTCTCTCTTTACTCCTTAACTCTTATCTATTCCCTTTAGTAAGGAATAGTAGTGAGTGACCCTAGTTCAGTATTCGTGTGTCATATTAGGTATTGAATTAGGCTAAGTATGATCAATTAGTATATCATATCCGATTAGTAGTTGCTCGGATTTGCTAACCCCCTTTTATTTTCCTTATGCTCTTATCTATTATGATGTTGCTCCATATGTAAGACCTCGGATATGCATCACTATTAGTTGAGCTTGGCGATGACCTAAGTTGTGTTACCATACAACTCATTGCATTTGTGGTCATTGATTGCTAGTCTTCCTACAATCATAGTTGTCAAAATCGTAATTTTATCATACAATTCTATGAGTTTATGATTTTATGAGGCTCTTTGAAGTTAGTTCGTGTATAAAATTGTTTTCTTATGGAAACTTACATTTTAGACCAATTTTACATGTCAAACTCTACATATATAAGTTGAATGGACAAAAAATAAAAAATATAACTGAGTTTCTATTATTTCATTGATTATTAAGGCATTAAATAATCTTCTCTATCGTATTCCAACTTTTTTCCTCTTTCTCTCTCTTGTAATCGTTTCTTCAATATTCATAGTCTTCATTAGGGTTCCAACTCCAGTACAACAATTTATATGTAAAATCATATATTTAAATTTATATCATTAACAACTTACAATGAGTTGAAATATGTTGTTTTCTTCAATTTATTACCTTTTTCAAGCAAAATAATGGAAAAAAAATTAGTTTTGACCTTACTTATCCTTATTATGTAAATGTTAGACTATAGATTAAGAGTTTTTTAATAGAAAAAGAACTTAATTTCTTTATTTTCATCATGTATTTCAAGTTTTTTATAACTATTATAAGCATATTTGTAGTTTTTTTGAAGCTATTTTATATAGGTTATAGAAATTTATATTTTTATGTTTTGATTTTATGTTTTAATTCTATAAATCTTCTATGGATTTTACGTAGAATCGCGAGTTTGACAACTTTACTTACAATGTCAATTATCGGGAGACTTGGCTAGAAATCAATTTGAGATGCTTTTGTAAACAAAGTACTTAAAGGCTATATTTTCTACCCCTATTAGGGTAGTATTTGTTGAGGTGAACAAAAGTTGTCCAAATCACTCTACTTAGCAACCATAAAGTACATAAGGTGTCACTATCGAGTACAAGGTACATAAGAAGCCTAGCGTTAGAAACACATCGAAAAAAAAGACATTAAAGAGATTAAGATAAAAAGTGACTTCTAATCAAATCATAAAGATTGGCACTTCATTGACTGATGACCTTGAGCAGCAGCTTGTTAATTTTTTCTAAGAAAAACTGGATATATTTGCATAGTTGACAAATGACATGTTAGGCATCATAATTATGTTAGATTCTGTCTAATATCTTAATATTGATCCAAATGGGAAGTTTTTTAAGTAAAAGAAGCATCATTTTGCTTCAGAATAGCAAGCTGCAATTAAAGAAGAATTTTGCAAAAACTTTTCGAAGCCAGTTTTGTACAGTAAGAAAGATACCCAACTTGGCTTGCGAATTATGTCTGTAAAACCTGCTTTTTTCCCCTTCATAGTTTTTTTTTTATAAAATTAAGTCTTCCCTAAATCGATCAGTACTAAATCATACCCATTTAATACCGATCATCGACTACAGTTTAAAGAGAAACGTTCCTTTTTGTTTTAAAAACAATTTTAGAGTCGCCATCCTAATGGAGTCAAGAAAAATAATTAAGTTATAGCCAATTGGGTGGATTGGTTATAACTTAGCTATCCATTTAATGATTAAAACCAATTTTACAAAACGGTCTTTAAAATCAAATAATCTAGATTTGGGGGTTAGGAATTTTAAATCCTTATGGGTACCATTGACTTTCTAAAAATTAGAATTAAACTTAAAAATCACCTTTTAATTTTGAAAGATAGAACTTGGTTATTGATTACTTTAATTGGATAAACAAAATAATCTAAACTAAAGAAAAAGGAAAATTATGTTTTTTCATTTTTACTGTCACCTTGTAGATGTCTACGTACCTACTATTCGAGATTAGATGTACGTAGTTCTTTGTCCAAAAAAAAAAAATAGCAAGTTGATCGATTTTAATTTTAGAAACCAGTTAGGTTTATGTTTTTACCCATTTTGATTTATTTGACGAAATTTCCTAAAGGATCTTAAATTGGATTTTATTTTTAGAAAATTCTAAAATGTCCTAATTTAGAAAGGGTTCTTTTTTTGTTTTATATATATAAAAAATAACTTTTTCTAAGTGTTAAGAGCAATTGTTATTCCTAAACTTATTTACTTATTTATTTATTTTTATTTTTATCTATTAGACTAAAAATAAATAAAATAAATACCTTATCTTTCTTTTTTTATTTTTCTTTTTTCTTTATTATTATTACATTTACATTCACGATAAATAAATAAAATAAATAAAAAACAACAATAACTAAATAATCAAATAAAGAAAATTAAAAAAAAAAAGAAACAAGACTTTGAATGAGTTAGGTACACGGGTCAAACCTAGAGTGGGTTGGATGGGTCAGTTGCGGATTGGATTCGGTCAACTGGTAAAGAAAGTGGCAGTCGCCTAGAGGGGGTCATGAGTGTGATCAAGGGGTGGACGGCTGCTTCGGCTAATCACGGGCGTGATGTGGGGTTAGATGGCCACTGTCTTTAAACGCTCACGGTTGTGAACGAGGATTATGGTGGTTAGGGTTCTGTTGAGGTGGTTTAGTAGCGATGCTAGAGGTTATGGCGGTAAACGAAGGTGGTATGTTTCTGAAACTTGAGTGGTAAGGGTCTTGGTTGTAGTAGTAAGCTTCGGTTGAAAGTGATGAAAAGGAGGGACTCGAAGAGAGAGAGAGTTTGATAGAGAGATAAAATGATCTAAATGAGAGAGAAAGGGTGTTTCGAGTGATTCTGGAGCTCATGCAAGTTCATGTGTATCCTTAGATGCTTGTAAGCCTCCTATTTATACACGAAAACACTAATCAAACAAGGAAAGATCAAATTCGAAGTTAAAAGAAAATGCCCCTAAATCAAGTTTTTTTCTAAATTTTGGAGCTTGATTTGAATGCTCCTTCGACTGAGTTTAGATGTATTCTTGTGTTTGATTCAAAGTAGGCTATGCAATAAACAAAATCAAAGTAAGAGATTGGCTGTGAGTGTGTGGAATCTGTATGAAAATTGGAGCTAGAGTGGAAGGTGTAGGCTATTCTTCACCGATAAACTAGAGGAAAACTGAGGGAAAGAGAGGGAAAGTCTTAACGTGGCGCTACATCGACCAATCCGATTGATCACGTCGTACCATGTATCGATGGTAACACGTGGCAGCTAAAGTGGGGCCACGTTAGTATAGGTCGTCCAACCTGACACTACTACGCATCAGGATATGTAGCATAATAAAATCCTAGTCGTACTTCACTGAACTCATTAACTTAGGCAAGAGCATCTCTTGAGGACTAGCAACCCTAAACTTGGTCTTAATGCTGTGCCAAAAGGAAATAATGAAGAGAAGTGCCCTATAGAACTTGGTGAACAGGGGAAATGCCTATAGGCTTGCTTGAGAGAAATTTGGTGAACAGAGGGGAAGTGCCTTATGGGCTTGCTAAGAAGAATGAGATTTTGGAAAAGAGACTGAGTTAAGATCGTGTTTTCGAATGTTGGCTAAACACTGAATACAGAAAGTGAATGCCTTATGGGTTGGTTAAAAAAAAAAACTGTTGGGAGTAAAAAAAAAATTGATCTAAATGTAAGTGCAAGATTCAAAAATCAATATGCTAACATTATGTAAGAATACTCACTTGGTCTTTCTTAATGGTGCTCAAACTATCAAACCTTTTTGAAAAGCCTTATAAAAAATAACTAGTTCATGTTTTAGTTTCTTGTTATCAACCCAGATGTTCCTGATGCAAAATGTTTGAAACTTTGCCAACTCTTACAGAGAAATAATGGAAATTAACCTGATACAAAAAGATACCCATTGTTTTTGTCTCTTTGGAACTTTTATGAACCAAAAGCCTTAATCTCAACTAACAAACATCTATCGTGATGTGATTGCTTGCTCGAATTTTGCATTCCCCTGAAAAACAAATAATAAAACTCCCCATCAAGGGGGATCGATCCGTAATAAAGTATTTTAAAGAGTTTTGTTAATTACCAATGTTCTAGATCCCATTCCTTAACTTCTCTCGTGTTTTCAGTATATGGGTTCAATTAAATGGAGTAAAGGGAATTGGACCTTTCCATAGAGAAGGTGATTGTTCCAACGATGACAATGGCCAAGGATACCAAATTTTCTTGTAGATAATGAAAATTAGACCACAATGGCATTCAAAATGACTAGCATTTTCATGTTTTGAGTAAAATTTCCATTGACTTCTTATGGATAGTACAATTTTATAGCATTAGTATTTACAAGGTCTGTCAAATCTGGACTATCCATTTGGGACAAAATCAAAGCTCCTCCTACTCGCTTCATGACATAAGGACCTCCGTAATTGGGAACAAATTTCCCTCTAGAGTCTTGTACGTTGGGGAGAGCTTTTCTCAACACAAAATCTCCTTCTTTGAAGTTCTAGGGTCGTACCCTTTTGTTGAAGGCCCAAGCCATTCTTTGTTGATAACACTGATTATGACACAAGGCTGTTGATCTCCTTTCATCAATCAGATTCAATTGCTCGATGTGTTTCTTTACCTAATCGACCTCGTCCAACTGAGTTTCTAATAGTACCCTAAGCGATGGGATCTTAACCTCTACTGGTAACACTGCTTCAGTGTTGTATACTAAAGAGTACGGTGTTGCCCCAATCGACATTATGATGGAAGTTTGATAGGCTATGAGTGCGAATGGTAACATCTCATAGTAGTCCTTATATGTGACAGCCATTTTTCTAATGATTTTTTTGAGGTTTTTGTTAGCTGTTTCAACAGCTCCATTCATTTGGGGTTAATAAGGAGTAGAGTTCTTATGAATGATCCGGAATTGTCGTCACAATTTTGACATAAGCTTGTTATTGAGATTGGTGCCATTGTCAGAGATGCTTGTTTCCAAAATCCCATATCGGGCTAAGATGTCTCTCTTGATGAACTTAACTACAACCCCTTTAGTAACGCTTAAGTAAGACAAAGTCTCAACCCATTTGTTGAAGTAGTCGATAGTGACTACTATGAAGCAATTCCCATTGGATGCTTTTGGAGTGATTGGGCCAAAGATATCTATTCCCTACATTGAGAAAGGCTAGGCATTAAGAGAGCATGTAGTTAATGAGGTGGGGCATTTATCTTATTTGCATAAACTTCGCATAGGTGACAATATTTAACGTGTTTAATGTAATCACTTTTCATTGTTGACCAATAATACCTTAGCCTCATAATTTTCTTTGCCAACATGTAACCATTCATGTGAGGGCCACATACTCCATCATATACTTCTTTCATTAACTTCTCAACTTATTTGTCATCTATGCACTTTAAGAGTGTACCATTAAAAGAGCATCAATATAAAGTGGATTCGCTTATCAAGAATTGAGTGGCCAACCCCCTAATCATCTTTTTGTCCTTTTTCTCGGCTTCTTTAGGGTATGTGCCTTATCATAAGAATGTCTTAACATCATGGTACCACAATTTTTAGTCATTCAAACCTTCAATTTCTAGGTAAAAGGCAGGCTTATCATCGATTTCAATAGTAAGAAGTTGAATCTCGACTCTACCAGATATCTGGATCATAGATGTTAGAGTAGCTAAAGCATTAGAAAATTGATTCTGAGTCTTTGGTATGTGATTGAAGGAGATTTATTTGAAATTCGCTATCAATTCAATCAAGTGCTGATGATAAGGTACTAGTTTAGGGTCCTTCTTCCTATACTCTCCCTGAGCTTAGCTAATAATGAGTGAAAAGTCCCTATACACTTTCAATTCTTCAATGTCTTTATCTAAGGCCATTTTAAGTCCCATGATGCATGCTTGATACTCATCGAGATTATTAGTATATGAGAAAATAAGCGTTATAGCTACAGGGTATTGAATACCTTTAGGGGATATTAATATTGCCCCAATTCTACACCCAAACACGTTAGCTGCACTAACGAAGAACATTTCCCATTTCGGTGGCTCGTCATCTTCTCCTTTTTCAAAGTTTCCCTTAACTGCTAGGATATCTTCATTGGGGAAATTGACTTATACCTCTTAGGGAGTACTATCAGAGGGATTTTTTATTAATTGATCTGCTAGAGCTTGCCCCTTAACCGAATTCCAATTCACATACATAATGTCAAACTTTGATAGCAACATTTGCCACTTTGAGATTCCACTAAGTAAAGCTGATTTGTCTACCAAGTACTTCAGGAGATCGTATTGAATCAACAATTCAACCTAGTAGTAAAGTGTGTATTGTCTAAGCCGCTGCATTACCCAGACCAAAGTACAACAGATTCTTTCAATTTCTAAATATTTACGCTCCCCTTTAGTGAATTTCTTACTTAAGTAGTATACAACCCATTCCTTTCCTTCCTCATCTTTCTAGCCAAGCATGCATCCTATGGACTCTGGTAATATTGTCAAGTATAGGAATAAAGGCTTCTCAGGTTTTAGAGCTACCAGAATTGGAGGGTTCATGAGGTATTCTTTGATCATTGTAAAAGCTTGCTCACACTCTTTGTCCCAATTGATCTTGGCGTTCTTTTTCAACAACTTAAACAAGGAACGACACTTGTTTGTGAGTTAGGATATGAACTGGGCTATGTAGTTTAAACGGCCCAACAAGCCCCTAATTTCTTTTAGTGTACATAGCAGGGGTAAGTCAACTATTTCTTTGACTTTATCAGGGTCTAATTCGATGCCCCTTTGGCTGATTATAAGAACCCAATAATTTCCTTGAAGTAACTCCAAAAGTACATTCCTCTTGGTTAAGCTTCAATTAGAATTTTCTCAACCTATCAAATAGTCTCCTCATATTATCTACATGATTTTCTCCTTCCTTAAACTTAACAATCATATCATCAACATATACTTCAACTTCTTTGTGCATCATACCATAAAAGATTGTTACCATGGCCCTTTGATAAGTTGCCTCGACATTTTTGAGTCTGAAAGGCATTACTTTATAGCAAAACTTACCCCAAGTTGTGATGAATGTTGTCTTAACTTTATCTTCTTCAACTGTTCAAATTTGGTTATACCCGGAAAATCCATCCATGAAAGAGAAAAGATGGTTTCTAGGTGTGTTATGGGCCAAGACATCGATATGGGGCAAAGGAAAATTATCTTTAAGGGTTGCTTGATTAAGGTTTCGAAAATCCACACACACTCTAACTTTTCCATTCTTATTTGTTACTGGCACGATGTTAGCTACCCACTTGGATAATCAGATACGTCGATAAAACCTACCTTTAGTAATTTTCTGACTTCTTTAATTTTTAATAGGATATCCAGTTGAAACCTTCTTAACTTTTGTTTCTTAGGTTTGATATCCTCTCATGTGGGTAAACGATGGATTAAGATTAATGGATCTAATCGGAGCATGTCTTTATAAGACCATGCGAATACATCTTGGTATTTGGATAGTAATGTGGTCATCTCTACCTTTTGGTCTTCTTTCAAATTCCTCCAATCTTCAACACTTTAGGGTTGTCATTGGTCCTGAAATTAATTATCTCGGTTGGCTCATCAATGGAAATTCTACTCATTTCCTATTTTTCCAGCTTTCTTGCACGTCATTATGGTCATTGATATCACTCTCGACGACTAACCTAGTAAGGCTAAAGGTGATATCAATATTTTCATCACCTATTTGCGTGAGGTATTCATGTCCCTTATTCAGAACATTAGATCAGGGAAAAATAAAGGTATGTAAAAGAAAGAGTGTAAGTAAAGAATGAAGAGAAAAGAAACTAATTTTTATTTAGGGGAATCTTCTTTCAAGCACAATTATTTGCAGAACAAAGGTAATTTATTACAAAACTTTATAAAATACTAAACCGTGATTCATCCTTTACCTTAAGGAAGACTTATTGCTATTGATAAGGATGGAAAACCAATTATTCAAGTGCTAGGATTTGTTAGATGGACCAGTTCCTTCATTTCTACTAGAAGTACCTTCTTTGGTAGGCATTAAGTTATAGACTTCAACCCAAATGAAAGTTTCTAATAATGGAGGGAAGGTCATTGGAGTATGATATAACCTGTCACCTTTTCTGCCATTGGCTTGCATTCTTTGCAACTCTTCCATTAGGCTCAGAATGTATCCTAGCCCATAGGTCCCAAACTAGCCTTCTTTGAATTTTAGCCTCTCATCCTTCTACTAATTAGTGATTGTATACACCTTATCAAACATTTGGAGTCCAAAGTCTTCTTGCTCTTTCGTACTAATATAAGGTATACCTGTCTCTTTATAGATGTCATAATCTTAGTCACCCAGCATTGTGATGACCTGGCCGTTGGAGATTAACTTAACTTTCTGGTGAAAACTTGACGATATGGCCCCTACTGAATGTATCCAAGGTCTTCCCAACAACAAATTGAAGGTCCTTGGAATGTCTTAAACCTGGAATAGGATGTTGAATACCTGTGGATCGATGTCAACTAGTAAGTTGATCTCTAATATTATTTCTCTCCTAGAGCCATCAAAAGCTCTCACTATTATTGAACTGGGCTTGATAATGGTTGTATCAATGCCGAACAGATCTAAGGTAGCCAGAAGGCAAACATTTTGAGATAACTTATTGTTAATGAGGACTCTTGTTGTGATGATGTCATTTATGCTCACTATTATGAACAAAGGCTTTGTGTGTTGGTTACCTTATTTGCCCAATTCATCAATGAAAAAGGAAATTTGACTCATAGTAAGGATAGAATTGGTGGCAAAGCCAATCCTTTTAATTGAGATTTCACAAAGGGCCTTGACTTCTTTTAGTGTTCTAAACAAAGCTTCCTGATGTGGGTCCGATGCCATCAATAAACTCATGAGGCATATTTGTATTGGGGTCTTAGCGAGTTGATCCATTATTTTATACTCGTTAGACTTGATTGTCTTAGTGAAGGCAGTCAATCCTTCTTCATGTTCAACTTGTTTTGTGTATGGTATTTCTAGCACGACCTTCTTTTTCAGGTCTCCCCTTAGATCATAGATTTTATTGGAGCGGGTAATCTCCCCTATGAGTGAGCTTAACTATCCTTAGTTTACTGCCTTATAGTTAAAAGGGGCAGTTTTATAATTTTTGAGGGCTACAGGCACATGGAAGGTGTACCTTTTAGTTTATAAAATTTTCTTCTCTTCTTTTTGTAGAATCTATAAACCGTGGGCTCTTGGTTAGGGCTAACCATGTTGATGGCGAGCTCTGAGTGGTCAAATATCACGTTGATGATGGGCGCATGGTTTGTTAAGGGGTTGTTGTTGACATTTGGAGTAGGAGCCTCTATAAAATCCAGTTGTATTGTACCTTCATCAATTAAGCCTTGGATTTTATTTTTCAACCTCCAGCATGAGTTAGTTAAATAGCCCACCTACTCTAGATGATACTAACATCTTGCATTGGGATAAAAAAAAAAAAAGAAAAAAACCTTGGTCTATACCTTTCACTGAGAGCCTCAAAATGGAGCAGATTGTCTCTTCTTAACTTTTTAAGTATCTGATTGAGTAGAACAGGTATTCTGGTGAACTGCTTTGGGGTTTTACTAACCTGTAGTTGGCTTTTGTACTGTTGTTGAGCTAGTGGGGGATTTTCCCAAAAAGAGACTCGAGAGTTAGGCCTAATATTTTAATTGACCATGCTAACAGTAGCTTTTCTAGGCTTACTGGTAATGGGTTTAGCAGAGGGTGGTCTTCTATTTGATGTCTTTTGCAACTTGCTAGAGGAAACGACACTTTCAATTCGACACCCTACTATTACTACTTCTGCAAAGTTAAACAAGTCTTGTCTGATTAGGTAAGCAAAATAAGGTCCCTCAAGAGTGTTGATAAAAGTTGCAACTAGCTCTTTTTCAATCATGGGGGTAAATACCCTTGTAGCTAAGGACCTCTACCTTTGGGCATATTCTTTAAAGGATTCATTGTACCTGTTCCTTAAGGGAACCAAATCCATCATGGTTGGTGCTTCTTTGACGTAAAATCTATATTTCTCACAAAATGCTTTAGCCAGCTTTTCCCATGTGTTCACTTAATTCAGGTCTAATTAGGCATACTAGGTCAAGGCAGGGCCGGTTAAGTGTGCAGCTTAGGGCATTCGGTCCCATTGTATTTTTCGAAGTTAGGTACTTTGAATTTTTCTAGGAAGCTTCCATAATTATAGGTAGAGAAGTCTGTTATGCCAGCATATTCGAATCCATCATACCCTTTGAGCATTTTCATTTTTTTAGTAATTTGTTAAGTTAGCTACTTCTCAAGCTCTTTTAGTCTATCTTGATCAACTTCAAGCTTTGGATTAATTAGGAACGAGTAAGTGTTTGGCTTAAAAGTTGGGTTGGCCTTTGGAAGTACCCCTTTGTTTCAAAAGATTCGAAGGCTTGATTGACCTTTAGGTAGGCTTCTTCTGTTTCACGGGGTAGGGCCTCAATATTCTTTCCATATCTGGCCTTAGAACTCTCCTCATTTGACTGAGCTATGGACCTGAGCAAAGCGATGCTGTCAACGAGAAAGCTTAGTTGGTCTGCAATCTTCCCTACTATTTGCTCCAAAGATTTAAACCTTAGCTTAGTGAGATCAATAACCTCGGGGTTGACATTGTCGTTGTTGGTGTTAGTGTTGTCATTTCCTTGGTTGGCCATTTTGGTTTGAGAACAAGTTTTGACAAGGCTTCTCTAGAAAGTTCGACGTTTGGGAGCTATCTTGATGACTTGGATAAAACCACTTCTCAATAAGTTAGTACACGAATATTTTAATTTTTCAAAGAATGCAAATGAATGAAATATAAATGAGCCATATGGATGGAAAGGAGGGAATCGACAAATAATTAACAGAACGGAAAGTTATTTATTATTTTTGAATTCTTGGAGTTTTATTACATAAGAGAAAGGAAAAGGTACAAATTCATCTATACTAATTTTCTTTTTTTTTTTTTCTATGGGCCAAATGACATTCTCTCCTTCTTTCGATTATGTTTAGTTGCTTCCTCAAGCTTTTGAATCTTCTTCTAGGCCATCTTCAGCTGGTGTTCCAGGACATGCAACCTTTGCCTAGACTCTCAAAATAGGTTTTCCAATCTATCTTTTTGATCATAGAGAACCTCCATACGAGCTTTTACTTTGTCCATGTAGGTCACCATTTTAGAGTTAGGGCGTACAAGGGAAAGTTAAAGGACTTCTGGTGCCCAATATCATATTGCACTTGCCTTGTGAAGTTGATCATATAAGTACTCTTTGGAAACTCGGTGTTTGTCCACTTTTCTTATGAATTCACTCAGATCAATGTTGAGGCTTATGGTCCTGGTGTAGTACCTGTTATGCCCTAAAGCGGCAGAGTCGTAACAGCCCCGCCGTGTAAACCATCCTAAGATAGAAGTTGGCTTTACAATCGCTATCTTAGACTTGATCTACATAACGCGTCCACGACTAACTCGCTTTGAAGTAAACAGTTTGTAATTTATTACCTAAGAAAGTGAGGAAATATACATATATATATATATAATAGAATTCAATTATTACAATTAGCGTTTTCAACGATAATAGCATAAACCTTAAAAATATGTCTATTCTTCAAATGTTTTTCCTCACTCCCCAGGATCCAGCAATTGCTAGCTTCAGAGTAGTTGTTTATCGCTTCTTAGCCAGCACCTGCACGATGTCTATAGGGATATGAGAAACCACAGCTTAGTAAGTTAGGATGGAGGACTTAAAACTATACCATAAATACAACAAGGTTATCAACCAACTTATTAAGTGCAATGCATGTTCAAGCAAATGTCGTCGCACGACGTTGTCCGACCCGTCGTGAGATTAGAGAAATTGCGCCCGCTCTAATCCAGGTTGAGGAGTTGCATTAATGCAATAGCTCACGACCAAACCCAGGCTTATGCAATGGAGACCTCACTCCTCCTACGACTACCTTCAAACCATTGACTTCATCCTCGTCGCGACCTCCTCTCATGTCACTTAGTTTGATTAAGGATAAAGAAGGGACCAATTGCAATCCTACGCTATCCTTTTCGAAGGGATCGATATTTGGCCGGAGAGTCCTAAATTCCCCTAATGGGTTGCCATATAGGTCCGATTATGATTATAGGTCATATATTTGATTAGGTCCAGTTTAGGGTGATCAATCATTTCATACAAACCATACAATATAAGCCAGGACAATAGATAGAATCATAGCATCACTCATAATTAAGTACATGCACACATCCAACTATCTAATAAGCACAACCAAGCATAATCTTAAGCCTCCAAAATACAGCATCGTATTAATCCTAACTTACCTCGACTCCTCACTCACTTACTCGAGGTCCAATTTGCTCAAGTCATCACCGATCATCCCTATAACACAAACGTGGTTTCAGTTTTTCATATAACTATTATAGGTTCATTTTATCCTATAACGCTTATTGTTATGTGTTGTTTAGTGTTTAATATGCCTAATTATTTAGGTCTTAAGTCTTTTACAATTATTCTAGGTTTGGGGTTAGGTTCGAGTTCGGTTTTCGCATCAATTTCTAAATTAGGTTTTAGTTCGATTTCTAAGTATTGTTTTATACTCGAATCTTAGAAATTCGTTTAAACTCATAATGTGAAATTAATTACATTACTTCCCGATCTCCTAAATATTATCATTATCCCTAGTCAGTATTTTATTTCATTCGGTACACTTAAATCTGTATTAGTGTACCGAATTCACTCTTGATGTGAGAAATTTTTTTACATTTTTCATATAATTACATAAATTCAAGTTTCCTATAAGATTTATTGTATATTTTTACTCTTATCATAATATCAATTTTTATTCTAATATTTTCTATTTATTATATTTCTATTATGTACATAATACACATCTAATATTTTTATTACTCTAATTACTATCTCCCAACATCAATTATCATTTCAAAATGTCTAAATTCATTATAAATCAGATTTTACACCTAATTACCCTAATTTACAAAATTAACTTAAAATGTAGTATTTTTCCATATCACTTATTTAGTACATAATTAACCTAATAATTACATCTAACATCCTAATATTACAAGTATCATACTCCATCAGATTTCAACATCCTAAAACACATACTTATTCACTACATCAGTAATTAACCATTTAATTACTTAGTTAACCTTAAATTACCCATTTTATTCCTCATTTTAGGACCTAAAAATTATCTAAAATTTTCGAAAATGAATTTTTAAAGACTAGCTTCATAGAACTATTCTATATCATCTAAGTAATCTACACAAAAATTTTAGGTTCAAAACTACACTCCTAAGATCATTTATTTCTAAACCGAAACATGCTCGGTTTTGAATAATTTCTTAAGGACCCTATATCAAGAGACATATTTTCATCAAAATAATATTTTTTCTAAAAAATACATACAAAAACATCCCAGAATAATAGAATTCATAATTTTCTAATAATATTTACTATTTTTACAAAATTACATAAAATCGGGTTGAAAATCGAACTCACTGATTTTGGTAGCTCTGGTTACCGTCGATGGCCATGGGTGTGTCGGCCCACCTGAGCACTGCCACCACCATGTGGTGGTGATGGCCGTCCACTTCCAGCTGCCCGTCGGATCTGGGTTCTCCTTTGTGGCCCTGATAACACAGTTTTCCTTTTCTTTTTTTTTCTTTGGTTTTTCTCTCAATTTTCACCTCTCCCTAATTTTTTCTGATTTCTAACTGTCCAAACGAGTTTCTGAATTTTTCTCGCTATTTATAGGTCTTTAGGGAAATTATTGTGCATTAATTTGATTAGGCAATTGCCTTATTTTCTTCCAATTTGACTTTTGTGTTGTTTTAATTTAATTGGCTAATTTTTTTCATATTTTTCCCAGCTGCCACGACCTAAATCTAGATTGTTCCTTATTTCTCCTGATTTTTCTTAATTAATTATGAATTTTCTTTAATTATTTAGTATGATTTTAGCACATTACGCATATTTCTATATATATGTAAATTCATATATAGTACAAATAAATATTTTTAAATATTATTTAGGTTATTTTATTATTTTTAGTTACATATAATTTATCTCGAGCGATTCGTTAATTATCGAAATGCATTTTACGCATTTTCGATAAATAACGAGTTATATACTTAAAATTTGAAATTTTTATATTCTTTTATTTTATTGCTTATTTTCTTAAATTTAAACTTACGGGATCATTTTCCTAATATTTCTAACTTTACTTTATAATTTAGACTCGATCTGGTCTTTCAACCGATCGAAACCTTAAATTGCTAATTTTGGGGCTTATATTCTACCCCCCTTTAAAATAGTTTTGTCCTCGAAACTACTGTATATCTATGTATTGCTTACTCACTAGGATTGATAGTTTATATATTATTATTACTCTAAAAATTGAAGAACCCATAAGTAATGCTTTGTTTTCACTACATTAAGTTCTTTAATTTCTAAGTCTAAACTTTCGTCCGGTCGTATCCTTACCTATTCTTTGTCTTAACCCTTGAACTTCTGAACCTGATTATCCAATATTTTTTAGGGTTACTTCATAACCTTAAAACCCATCTTCCATTCTACTGAATTATCTTCAAATGAAACTTCTGTATAGTCTACTGATTAGGTTTTCGAATTGCTTCCTGATTAGCATCTCACTTCTTCTTTACTTGAACCTTTGCTTGATCTTTTAATTTTCCTTCCTTTACATGCCTTACCTTAGTATTAATCAGGCCTTATTTCATCACTGTAGTCCTCTAGTCGTATTGTATTATCTTATAACTTAGCTTTATGAACTCGTAAATTTTTCTTATTGGTTTATTCTCCATTTATTTCTTGTTTGATTGTTTCCTAAGTTTTATTTGTGATTATTAGCGGTTCTAAATTCTCTTCATATCATCACTTTTCCTCCCATCCATAATCTTCTATTCAATGATTATACTATTGTCACAGCTTCTTATTTGTTTTTCATATAGCTTAGCATAGGATCAACAGAAGTAAATTTAGCAAATCCCGACTTTTCTCCATCTCGGATTCAAATGAGATGGTTAACGACTTAATTTGACTTGACTTGACTCGACTCGACTTGAGAAGGATGAATACGACTGTTGGCTGATAGACTTAGCAAAAGAGATAGTATTGAGATTATTACCGAACCAGACACGACATGACAGGATACACAGATAGAATGAACATGACATGAGACTTAACAAAAACAGTTTGACAATTTTAGATTTGCCATGTCTCTATTGGATTACTTACAAATAAATATTCCTAAATATTATTTAGGTTATTTTATTATTTTTAGTATACATATAATTTATCTCAAGTGATTCGTTAATTATCGGAATGCATTTTACGCATTTTCGATAAATAACGAGTTATATACTTAAAATTTAGAATTTTTATATTCTTTTATTTTATTGCTTATTTTCTTAAATTTAAACTTACGGGGTCATTTTCCTAATATTTCTAACTTTACTTTATAATTTAGGCTTGATCGGGTTTTTCAACCGATCGAAACCTCAAATTGCTAGTTTTGGGGGTTATAGTACCAAGCTTTGATCTTGTTAAGTTTGGATGCATTTTCTGTAGAGTGAAGCTCTTCAAGATTAAGAGTGAACAGCTCCAATGAAGGCTTATGAACTATGTCCTAGATCCCTCCAAACTATCTTACCATATTGTTTAGGTAATAGCCTATACACTAACTCATTCCTATCAATGGTACAGTATGGTAATTTTTGCAAATTAGTATGACCTTAGTGTAATTGCTCCAATTGGTGGTCCACAATATGTCTTTTACTCGAAAATCTTATAGAACCTCTATTTAGAGAAGCATAGGGATATTTTCTGGTAATTTGATCTTATCAACAAAAGAGTCAATAAGATCAATCTTATTGGCGAATGATCTTCTTATTAAGTCCAACAAAAAACATTCGATGTAACTGACAAACCATACAATTAACAGTGTCATGCTTGACCTGAGATCTCCACAACCTCTTTTCTTAAGGAAATTAAGGTTCCTTATTTGTTCAGTAAGTAGGGTAGGAATGTAAGACTTCCCTTGCCAAAACTGAGCCATTAACTCTATCACCCTAAAATACATGAGAAAAGATCGACTCAGAAATAAGATGGTAGTGAATACTGCTAGTATATAGGCTTTGATTCAATTTTCCTTCCAATTTCTAAGAAACAAAGCTTGTTTATCAAAACTGGGCTCATTTTGGAACCAATAGACTAGATCTCATATCTTGATAACATGTTTGTTGCAATCATTTAGGGCTTCGTTTATCTCAATCTTATGGATCCCTAAGAATTTTGAAAAAATGTAGGCTAGACCGAAGCTGAGTTCTAGAAGATATATTTCATCCAAAGGAGGAGCTTAGAGCAGTTGGGTATACTAATCTAGAGTTAGATTGTTTAGGTGTGGCCCAAATCAAAATGCCACTTCTTTAAGCTCCCAGAAATGGACTAAGGCCTTTACTAGTATGATGTTAACATCTACTTTAGTTAGTGAGAGGATGGGTCTAATTTTGTTAGTAATGAACTGTTGTTCTCTTGGGTTGAAGGTTTGAAACCACTAGCTGAGTATGGGCTTTAGGTTTGTAGATGTGAATTTCCTTAGCAAAGACCTTGGTGTTGGATGGGTTGGCCATTTCTGAAATATTATAAGGAAAGCATAAATTACAAAGGACTATTTACATGACAAGAAATTACAAAGACAGCTCCCTATGTACATGAACTCTAAGAAAGAATACAAGGAAAGAAACTTTGAGTTTCGTCATTTTTTTCTTTATAACATTGCTGCCTTGTTAGTTATTTGCTGTTCCATGAAATGTATGTAAAAGGGTAAGTTCTAAGTCCTTAAACTCTATGACCTTACGCATTTATGAAAAAACGGTTCCTTAGTCATATTAAAGTTTAAGTGGAGTAACCTAATCGGCTCCAAATAGTAATTACCCCACTACGCCTGGAACTTATACAATGGCTCCCCGTCCTAAGGTCCTAAGATGCTCGAGTTCGACCATATCTATCATGCATTCATGGTGTAAAAAATAAACTCCCTTTAAATTAAATAAATAGAACTAAACCTGCAAAGAAATGTTAGTACAATTATAATATAAACAAAGAATGAATAAATAAATTGCATTTAAGGTGATATAAAAGATCAATCTTAATTTTGAAAAATCAAATGGCTAACCTTCTTGATGATCCCTAGTGGAGTCGCCAAGTTGTCAAACCTAGTTTTTTCACCCTCTCGATTCTTTTATAAAATTAGGTCTTTTCTAAACTGATCAATACTAAATCCTACCCATTTAATACTGATCCTTAACTAGGGTTTAAAAAAAACCGATCCTTTTTATTTGAAAACAATTTTGGAGTCGCCACTCGATCGAAGTCGAGAAAAATAGTTAAGTTATAGCCAATTGGGTAGATCAATGATAACTTAGCCACTAGTCTAATGATTAAAACAAATTTTATAAAACGATTTTTGAAACTAAAGAATTTGGATTCAGGGGGATAGGAATTTTAAATCCTTACGGGTACCATTGACTTTCCAAAAATTAGAATTAAACTTAAAAATAACTTTTTAATTTTAAAATATATAACTTGTTTATTGATTACTTTAATTGAATAAACCAAATAATCTAAACTAAAGAAAAAGGAAAATCAGGTTTTTTCATTTTTATCGTCATCCCGTAGATTCCTATGTACTCATTATTCATGATCAAACGTATGTAGTTATTTTTCCAAAAAAAAAAAAAAAAAGCGGGTTGATTGATTTTAATTTTAGAAACTAATCGAGTTTACGTTTTTACCCATTTTGATTTATTTGAAAAAATTTCTTAAAGAGTCCTAAATTGAATTTTCTCTTTAGAAAATTCTAAAATGCCCTAATTTAGAAAGGGTTCATTTTTGTTTTATATTAAAAAAAAATGATTTTTTCTAAGTGTTAAGAGAAATTTTTATTCCTAAACTTATTTACTTATTTATTATTATTTTATTTATTTTTTTCTATTAGACTATAAATAAATAAAATAACTACCTTATCTTTCTTTTTTCTTTATTATTATTACATTTACATTCATAATAAAAAAAAATAAAAAAACAACTAAATAATCAAATAAAGAAAATTAAAAAAAAAAGAAACAAGACTTCGAGTGAGTTGGTGCATAGGTTAGGCGGGTTAGTTGCAAATTGGATCGAGTCAGCTAGTAGAGAAAGTGGCAGTCACTTAGAGGGGGTCATGGACTTAATCGAAGGGTGGATGGCTACTTCAACTGATCACGGGTGTCACACGGTGGTGGATGGCTACTGTCTCGAGTGATTCTAGAGCTCGTATGAGTTTTTGTATGTCCTTGGATGCTCGTAAGCCTCCTATTTATACACGAAAACACCAATCTAACAAGGAAAGATCAAATTCAGAGTTAAAAGAAAATATCCGTAAATCAAGTTTTTTCTAAATTTTGGAGCTCGATTTGAATGCTCCTTTGACTGAATTTGAACGTTTCTTATGTTTGATTCAAAGTAGGCCACGCAATAAACAAAATCAAAGTAAGAGATTGGGTGTGAGTATGTGGAATGTACGCGAAAATTGGAGCTAAAGTGGAGGGTGTGGGGTATTCTTCACCGAGAAATTGGAGAAGAATCTAAAGAAAATTGGGAAAAACTAAGAGGAAGAGAGAGAAAGTGCTTACGTGGCGCTACGTCAGCCAATCCGACTGATCATGGTGTACTACGTATCAATAGTGACACATAGCATGCCACGTAGTGCTATGTTAGTACGGGTCGTCCAACCCGAGATACATGGCACAATAATATCTTAATACGTAGTAGTCCCTGATGTAAGAAAAATAAAAAACTTATAGATGCCTTCTCTAAGATTCGAACCCCTAATCTCATTCTTATCCCAATGCCAATATCTATATGCTTATCCATTTGGCTATTTGCCTGTACCTTATCTGATTGCACATATGGACTCGATCAGCCTAGGCTAAATTTAAATCTAAACCCAAGTTCAACGATCTAACTTCTAAACCTATTTCAAAATTAAAAATCTACCCTAATAAAATATTGTTTTCTAAAATCTTTTTTTTCTTAATTTTTCTTCTTTTTTGGTAATTTTTCAATTCTCAAAATTTTTGTGTTTCTTATTTTTTATGCTTTTTCTTATTTTTAAATTTTTTTGTATTTTTCTAAAATTCTTATTTTTTCTAAATTTCTTAATTTTTTGGATTTTCTTTAATTTCCTATTTTTTTTTATGTTTTTCCTAATTTAGGGCCTATTAAGAAAAGAAAGAAAAATAAAAATAAATGAGGCAAAAATTGGATGTCTACAACGTCTTAGTCATGAAATCAAATGGCAAATGGATGATGTGTATTTATTTCACTAACCTTAATAAGTTGTATCCCAAAGACTATTTTCCCTTTCTTAAGGATTGACTAGCTTGTTGACTCCACATAGGGCTACACTATGTTTAGTTTTATGGATGCCTTCTTAAGCTACAACCAAATATGCAATGGTCTCAAAGACAAAGTCTATATCTCCTTCAATATTGCCTTTGAGACATATTATTAAAGTAATGCCTTTTGGCTTAAAAAATGCAGTGGCAACTTGTCGTAGCTTGGTCACCATAATATTCAAACCACAGCTCGAGCAAAACATTGAAGTTTATGTCAATGACAATATCATCAAGAGTAAGTAGCAAGTAACATATTTAAGACCTGTGAGAAACATTTGATACCCTTAGAAGATATCAAATGAAGCTTAACCCCTAGAAATGTCTACTTAAGGTAGCTTTGGAGAAGTTTCTTAAGTACATGTTGACCTAACGTAGGTTCAAGGAAAACCCTAATAAGATTGCAACCATCTTGAAAATGTAATCCCCTACGACAATCAAGGAGGTACAGTGACTCACAAGACAAATCGCTATACTGAACAGATTTATATCTCGAAGTGCAAATACGTGTACAGAATTCTTCAAGCTACTGGAGAACCTAACCAAGTTTAAATGGACATCAAAGTTTCAGAAAGCCTTTGGTGAATTTAAGGCATTCTTAGCTTCCCCACAAGTTCTCTTCAGGTCGATCCCTAGTGGAGAGCATTGTTTTCAAACCCCAAGTAGCCCATTTGGTTCAACCTGGTTCACTCAGAACTGGCTATTAGAACAGGCTGAACCTACTTTCTAGACTAGATTTAAATTATCCAGTAGAAAACTAGCCAGCCCAAATGATCTAACCACGACCTACATAACCCAATTAGTTCTAATAGCCCTCAATATGTTGATAAAAACTTTAACTTAAGTTAGCTAAAAGCTTAAAAATAAGCCCAAGGAACAAACCCTAACCAGACCATATGGACACTATTTAATGACATTAACTCTCACTTGCAATTACTTATTTATAGCCATCCCTTACTAAGAGGTCTTCTCTCATTAACCAATGTGGGACTCTACATCTACATCTCACATAAGCATATCCCTATGAATGGATCTACATCACTAATGTAGGACTCTACACCTACATCTTGGTAATAATTCATACACTTTCCATAATCATAGCATGAGATGTGTATATATATATTTCTCATTTTTCAAGTAAGGTCATGATGGTGATTGTTGATTAGTGAGATGACTAAAGAGAAGAATAACTTGTATACTTTGCCAATCGAAAGTAAGCTTTTTGATGTTGGCTATATTCAGAGCTGTAAGCAAACATGAACTTTCATCGGAGATGTTATCATTTTAGGCTCCTCCTCATTTCGTCAACGTAGAGAGCATTAAAGTGGAGAAAGGAAGAGAAAAGGTGGTTGATGTGATTATAGTAGACATGATTTATGGTGGTTTGAGAAGCAAAATATAGAAAAAGAAGGTGTTCAATGTAACTCAGACATGTTATAGTCCACTAGCTTCTTCTTCTTCTTTTTTCTCCTTTCTTTCTACCTAGTGTAGTGCAAATTAGTTACCATGGTCTGGAAAGTTAGAAATGTCACTTAAATAGTCCATAACCGGTGTTCACATTTCATATAATAAAATCTACATGTGAATCTAGCATATTCAAACGGTTTTATAAAACATTTACTTTTCTCATACCATTTTCCATGTTATAAAAATGCCAAAGGTCTTGTTAAAGATTAAAAAAGTATCTACATGCAAGTCATAAATATGATAAAAGAAGCATTCATAGAAAAATAATTATCAATATACATATAGATTCATAGATTTTTATTCCCTTTTATGTTTTAAGTCAAGTGCATATATAAGTTTTAATTTACTTAAACTTGTAATTTAGTGTAATTTCTTAAATTCGAAAACTTGGCTTATATTTTTATTTTTCAATTGACCCTGGTTTAACCTCCTGTTAAACCCATAACTCTTAACCCTTGACCCTCCTATATGTCTAAGATAATACCTGGAGTCGATAACACTAGTGAAGAGTTGTTCTTTTACCTAGCTATTAGTACACAAGCTCTTTCTTCCATTTTGATCCGAGTTAGGGGAAAGGTGCATCGACTTGTATACTACGTTAGTTGCATTCTATAGAGAGCGAAGATTCACTTTAGTAGGGTAGAGAAGCTCACTTTAGTAGTTATTGTTTCAGAAAAGTGGCTCTGGCCTTACTTTCAAGCACATTAAGCTACTACTTTAACTAACCAACTACTTTGTAATATCTCATAGAGACTTGATTCCTCATATAGGATGGTAAAGTATGCCATCAAACTTAGTGCATATGAAATATAATACAAAGTCAAGCGATTAAGGAACAAATCCTTGTAGACTTTATTATGGAGTATACAAGAGAGGATAAACACCTAATCAAATTGATTTATCTACGTATACTCTCCACATCAATGAATCCTCCATTCTGGAAGGAAGTAGAGTTGGATTGGTCCTTCGAGGACCTTATGGGTTTGAAGTTTATTACATCCTAAAGTTTGGATTCTTGGTGAGCAATAGTGAAAACAGAATATGAAGTTGTCATCACAAGCTTTAAAGTAACTAAGGACATTGGCATTGAAAAGATGGAGATCTTTTCAGACTCCTTGTTAGTTGTGCAATAAGCTCAAGAGGAGTACAAGACTAAGGAAGAAGCCATGACTAAGTACCTCTAGATTGTCTGAGCCTTAATATCGGAATGCCTTTCTTAAAGCATCACCCCTTGAGTTGACAACTTTAAAGAAGATTGTCGAGCTTGGTTTTTTCTTTGTTTTTTAAGTAAGTCTTCTTTAAACTGATCATTATTAAACCTTACCCATTTAATACTAATCCTAGACTAAGACTTAAAAAAAAATTAGATTTTTATATTTTTAAAACATTTAGGAGTCGCTACCTAATTAGGGTCGGGAAATAGTTTAGGTCAAAACCAAACGGGTAGATTTCGTTTTGATTTAATCATTGGGTCGTATGGTAAAAATTGATTTTAGCAAAAAGGATTTTGAAAAACCAAAGAAACAACTTCGAGGGTTAAATTCTTTAAACCTTTATGGGTACCACAACTTTCCAAATTTGGATTTAATTCCTAAAATCACCCTTTTAAAAATACAGCTTTATTCATATAAACTACTTTTAGTTGAATAATTTTAAACTTAAAGGAAAGGAAAAATTAATTTATTTTTTTCATTTTTTACATCCCCTAGAGGAATTTACATATCTGCTATTTGAGATTAGGCATACGTAATTTTTTCCTGAAAAATGTTAGTGGGTTAACTGATTTTAGTAAAAAAAAAAAATGTCGGGTTTATGTTTTTATCCATTTTGATGTTAATTAAGGAATTTTTTTTACGGGCCATAATCAGGGTTTTATTTTTGAAAATTTTAAAGTAGTTTTAATTTTTAAAAAGAGTTGATTTATTTTTATTTTTTCGAAAAATAAATTTTTCTAAGTCATAAAACTATTCTCTTATTCTTCTTTACTTTATTTCATTTTATCTAATTTTTATTCTTTATTATGTTGATATTTTTATTTTTATTTTTTAAAGTTTTAATAGAGAAAATAAATAAAGAAATAAAAAAAAACAAAATCTAAGCTACTCTATGTTTTCTCTTTTCCTTTTTTTTTTCTTTTTTATTTTTCCTTTTCTTACCTTTTTTCATTTTTTTATAGGTTACAATTATATCTCAATTACATAATAGTAAAAATAAGATACAAGATAAATGAATAAAACAAGCTAGGGTCAGATCAAAAGAGCATACGAGTCAAAGTGGTTCATATCTGAGTCTTTGGGTCAGATCAGGTCGAGACTTAGGCTAGAGAAGCACAGCAATGTGTGGCGAAGGAGCTCGAGGTGATTATAAGCTGAATTTGGTATGAGTAAGAATATATTTGTGCGTTTCGTATTAGGTTTGGGGGGTATAGGACAAGTGCCACAATGAATGGTGGTCATTTGTAGTGGTGCAGTTGGGAGTAGAGAGAGGAAAGTGCCAATGCAAAGCTTTATGGTGGTGCATGAGTGTAAGGAAGTGGTCGGCCTAATGTTTCTTATAGTAGCTAGTTCAATTAAGGTGGTGGTGTAGTGTCAAGTGTGGTGGCTAGAGGTGGTTTGTGAGATAGCCATGGTTGTAGGTCAGGTTTTCAAGGCTTTAGTAGTGGTTGAAGGTCATAGAGGTTGCAGCAATGCTCGTAGGTGGTCAACTATGAAAGCTTGATGTGTAAGGAGTCTTGTAGGTAGCTTAACCGACTCGAGGAGCTTCGATTCAAAGCTTAAGCTAGAAAGAGAGAAACAAACTGAATAGAAAGAGAAAGAGAGTGGCAATATGTTTTTAGCATGGATTTGGATGATTATGTGTATTGGAATGAAGCTAGGAGATACAATATATACACATACAAGCTTAAACAAACTCAGAAAGACCAATTTTACCATAAATGCGAAGAATTTAAGATGGAGTTTGATTGGAGCTTAATTCTCGAGTGGGTGTAAATTTTTGGTTGAATGTGTATCCTAGGTGTTCGTTTTTGCTAAAAACTAGCATTAGAAGCTTCCAAAATCATTATAATAGTTTGAATCATGGAAATTAAAAAAAAAAAGCATTTAAAACTTTTCCAAAACTTTGGTTGGATTTTTAATTGCCTTACCAAATGAATCTGGATGATTTCTTGATTTAGATTTGTAATCTCTTATGTAGTCTTTGAAATCCTCCCATGAATTTGGTTAAATTGCGTAGAAAAGGGGGTTAAATCAAGCTCAAAACTGAGCTAACTAGAGAGGATGACTACAGGTAAACTAGGGAAAAAGGAAGGAAAAGGAAAATGAGGCAAAGAAAAGAAAAAGGGGTTGAAGTGACACCACATCAACTATGTAATCTAATTGTATCATGCCACGTGTCTTGAAAGGACACATAGCTGATGATGTGGGGAGGGGGTAATAACATGTGGCGCCATGTATCATGTGCCATGTAGATGATGTAGTGCCATATGGCACCACGTCAAATCATAGTTTAGCTAAAAATACCACATGTTAGGTCATGGCCTAATGATTTTGTGACACATGGCTTATGTGTGTTTTCTGAGAAAATAAAAGGCAATTTATGCATTTAGTGAGTTTAAACCCAAGTCTCCTCTTTTCAAGTCTATGCTCTTTACCATTTAGGCTATTGGTTTTTTTTTTTTCTTGTTTCATTTTACAATTAAACAACACTTGTTCTACAAGAAAACCTAAAAAACCTATAAAATAAAGTGCTATTAAATTATTCACAATTGTAAATAATTTATTTACCTAAAAAATCTACTTTGCTTTAAAAATTCTTCCTTTCTTCACTATTTTCTGTTTCATTTCATTTTATTTATTTTCTTTCTAAATTTTCATATTTTTCTAAATTTTGTATCTTTTATTATTATTTTTTTTTGTACTTTTCTAAATTTTCTAGCTTTTGTACTTTTATAGGTTTTTCTAATTTTTTAATGATTTTTTCTAAATCTTTTATCTTTTGTATTTTTCTAAATTTTTTTCTATTTTTTATTTTTTTATAGTTTTCTAAATTTTCTATTTTCTATACTTTTTCTAAATTAGAAAAAGGGAAGGGAAGTGGGTGGGGTAGGGGGTGGGGGCGAAGGGAATGGGGTGCCTACAAAGATAAGCTCTCTAAGTTTGTCTTGGTTAGTGTCCTCGGCCTTTGTAGAAAGGATTAGGAGGATTTTGTCTAGTACTACTAAACAATAGCATCGATGAACAGCAACAGGAGGTGCTCCAATTGCGACTAACTCTAATTGATCCATACTAGATGGATCAAATCATGGATTATTTGAAAGATGGTACGTTACCTTCATATTGGAAAAATGCGTGAAAGCTACTTTATAGCATGACTAACTACACTATGCTTAGTAACATGCTTTACCATCATGGTGTTAGTTCACCTTTCTATGTAGCCTCCAACCTAAGGAAGGACAACAAGTCTTTGAGCAGCTACATGTTAGAGTGTACAACAATCATATAAAAAGTTAGGCCTTATAAGTCCAAGCCCTTCGACTCAACTACTTTTAGCCTATAATGAAAGATGATGCTAAATGTTGAGGAAATGATACATAAGTGCATCAAACACTAAAAGGATGCACCAATTCGACATGCACCAAGTAATAACTTGCTCTTACTTACCAGGCCCTAACTCTTTCCCTAGTAAGGACTTGACATTCTAAGCCCTACTTTTGCTAGTTGATAATTTATCATTGTAGCTTTCGACTATTCAATGATATGGTAAGAAGTTGAGGTTATAACCTCTATCATAGCTTGATTAGTAGAAGGGTTTATCTTAAAAAATGTTCTCATCTAGTTTAAAGTCCTATATGCCATCATCACGGACAACTGGAATTTGACAACAAGAAATTTAAGAGCTTTTGTAAGAAGCATAACATTAAGTCACACTTTACGTTGATTACCTACCACTAATTCATTGGGCCAATCGAAGCAATAAACAAGACCATGCTCAATAGCCTCAAGAAGAAAGTTGACTAAGCTAAAGGTAAATGGGTGAATGAGCTCCCCAAAATCCTATGGGGTTACCAAATTAGATATAGGATGTCTATAAGGGAAATGCTATTCCACTTACCATTTGGCACTAAAGCCCCACTACTAATAAGGCAAGAGCTCCCCACTAGTAGAGTCTAGAACTATGATCCAACTGTTAATCAAATCACCTTAGTTGTTACTATTAACACTATAAGCAAAGTTTGTGACTTAACTAAGGTCCGTTTAGCCACACGTTAGCATTGGGTTGTGTGGTACTATAATAAGAAGGTAAAGTACAAGGTCTTCAAACTTGGAGACCTAGTATGTAGAAAGTTTGAAGCCATAGGCTCTAGAGAAGGACATGGTAAGCTCACCTCAAACTAAGAGGACCTAGTCAGAATTCTTTAGGACATTGGAAATGGAGTTGACAAGCTAGAAACTTTGGATTGCAAACCCGTACCTTAGATGTGGAATGCTAACAACTTACGTCTTTGTTTTGAGTAGCTCCAAATTCTTTTTTTTTTCCCTTTTTCATGAGTTATGATGAATTTAGGTTCAATTAGGTCTACTATCCTATCTTGGATGTGAAATGCTAACAACTTACATCTTTGTTTTAAGCAGCTCTAAGTTCTTTTTTTTTCTTTCCCTTTTTCATGAGTTATGATGGATTTAAGTTTAACTAGGTCTACTATCTTAGTGTTTTAGCTTTATAACGTGATGTCTCATTTGTTGCAATAATTCAATAAATGAGAAAATTACTTATTTCAATTGTGCTCTTTTTTAAGTTCATAGTTTAATACCCCTCCTAACTATTGAGATAACTCATAGTATGGAACAATTAGCAAGCCTTCCAAAGCTAAGTTAGATTCATGTATATCTTTGAGCTAAGGGTTGACCCCTCAACCCTCATGGGTACCTTTGTAGGCATTGACTTCTAAGAAACTCCCAAACTAACTAAAGGTCTACCCCTTAGCCCTCATAGGTACCCTTGTTGATATATGCCTAAAGAATTCCTACATTGAGGTTAACCCTTTAACCTCTGGGTAACCTTATCTACTTCAATGTCTAAGGGAACTCCCATACCCAAAGGACAAGTCTTTGCCCTCATAGGCATCCTTGTTGATCCAAATATTCAGGGTACACTTGAACCACTGTTAAGGTTGAATTACTTAACCTTCCATTAACTTAAGAACTTGAAGCCTCCCTACTCAAATTACGTAGGTACTTGACTTGGATAACTTCAAGTTGGCAATCACTAGGAAGAACTACAACTATGCAATTATGGGAACTCAAAGGTAAGGATAGAGTACATGTAAACAAAAACTTGATTTCATTAAGTTTATATAGTTACAAGGTTAAAGACTGACATTGCGACCAAACTTATTACATCAATAAGAGCTAGAAGAGAGCTTAGCCCTTCACTCAATTGGAGGAGGATTGTATAGCTTATCTTTAATCATTGGGGAAGTATCTTTCCCTTAGGCAGCTTGGTCCCCATCCTCATCTTATGCCTCTTCAACCTCTTTATCATCGAAGTTCTATACCTCAACTCCAACATCTGTCTTTGCACTAAGTTAACCTCCAATAGCCCCATTGGGAAGGGGATCTAGGAAGTTAAGCAACTTGAGGTCTAGTTCAGGACAATTTTCTTGAACTAAGTCCCAGATTCCCCTTCCTACCTCCATGGTGATCTCCTCCCATTCATCTTCTTACTACTGGTTGTTTAAGATCTCATTGAAGACCTTATTTTAAATGACAGAGGGCATGTTGTCTCTGCTTTCCACTTTGGCAATCCAAGCCTTCCACCATGTGGCTTCATTCTCCAGTTACCACATCTTATTACTTAACTTGGTCTCCTTCTCCTTTAAGAATGCGAGTAAAGCATGCCTGTCTCGCTCTCTATATGTAGTATCCAACTCAACCTTGAGGTTAGTGACTTTGTTGCTGAAGACGGAGCTACCACTCTTGTCTTTCTCCAACTTGATTTTAAGCTCCCTTATTTCATAGGTCAGATCATTAACATTGCTCTTCTCGATCGTAACCTCATGTTTAACCTTAGCTAGTTCCTCTATAGCCTTCCTCGAAGTAGCTTTAGCTTCATTAGCCTAGCTTGGGTAGCTTTTCCCTTAAACTTTATAGCTAGCTATGAGGAAGAAAACCATAGTATGTTACTTCATTAGTGAAAATTAAAAGCTAGGCAAAATGCTAAACTAAACTTACATCCTTTCGCTTTTAAGTTTGACACATTGAATGTACGGACACATGTTAACTTGTAGCAAGAATGGAAGTCAAATGAAGCTAAGCAATGTGATCACGAATCAAAGGATGCAAACTTACCTTGCATAATTTTGCAAATGCCATTTTTATAATCTTGCCCTTAGATACACCCTTGAAAACCTAGACATGGACACTAAAGCCGTTCTCTAAGGACTTTCTAAGTATCTTTTGGCTCACTCTCCCATCGTCAAAGCTAAGGTTGTTAGTGAGGATCTCCTGCCAAGGATGGAAGATATTACCTCATTCTTCACTTAAGTCGCCTTATGTAGCAACCTTAGCATTTAAAGCTATTGGCAACTTCTTATCGTAAGAAGTGATGACCCTAAGCCTTCATTCTCCCTGATTTCAAAGAAAAGGGGTTTAAGTACACTTGAAATAAACTTAAGGGGTTCTATATGATTTTTATTTTTATTTTTAGTTTTAAAATGAAAGATGATAGATAAATGAAAAAAGTTGATGGATAAAAAATAAATGAACAATATAATAAATATTAGTTAATTTTTTTTTTAAAAAAGCAAAATCCAAAATGTATTATGAGATAATTAATGTTTGAGCAATTTAAGGCAAGAAATTAATATTTCATGATTAATACCAAAAGAATTCTAGTGAAATGGTCCTAAAAAAAACTTTGCTTTTTAGTTATGGTCACTTTTTTTTTTTGTTTTGATATTTTCTCCAACTATATTTTTCATAAAGATTGAGATAGGGGGTACTTCTTTCCTTCAATCGAGCAAGCATATTATATTATAAAGTCATGATACTTTAGGTTTGATTTAAAAGTGTTAATTATGCAACGTTAATTGTTAATCTTTAATTACTCAAACATTAATCATTTTATAATAAACTTTGCATTATGTTTATTTATTATTTAATTACTAAAGTTTTTTTTTTATATTTTATCCATCATCTTTCCTTCATATAATCACGTACAAAAAAAATGTAAGTACAAATATACCCCCTTATATTTGCTTCACTTGCACTTGACCCCTTTATATGTGAAATCATGTAATTGGATCCCCCAATCTTTGAAAAATCTCCATTTAGACCCCAAAAAGTAGCTATGTTTTTTTATAGGATTCGTAATGTACTCTATTGCATCATTAATTTAATATTCATCAGATTTGGATCATTAAGTTAATTGTGATTTCAGCGGTTTAGATCTAATGGATATTAAATGAATAGTGAGTTGGTTGGTCCTATCAAAATAATGGATGAGACTGTAAAAATTCCCTCTAAAACGGTATAAACTAATATTATGAGTGGAATTATAGAATAGTAAAATTCTTTTTTTTTGTTGTAAAAAAACTCTTTGATCATTTCCAATCACTTAAAAAAAATTAATAAAAGTAGTTTAAGCGAAGATAAAGTTTATTTGATTATTTTTATTCAAGGATTTTTTTTTTGTTCCATTTCATTAGAAAGTAACAGTTAAAAAGTTTATTGTTTTCATAGATATATAAGAATATAGAGGCCATAATAGTCACTATTTTACACAATGTGAAAAGGTAAATTGTAATGATGCATAAATGATAAAAGTACAAGTGTAAGAAGAAGGAATTTATAGGCCATTAAAAAACAAAATAAGGAAAAAAAAAAGAAAAACACTTTTCATATTAAATGTGAAAGAATATATTGTAATAAGCTTTATATATTATTATTAAGGGATAAATTTTAGTAAAAACCAAATATTATTATTAATAGCAATATACAAATTAAATAGGTTTTTGAATATTTTATATAAAAGATATCTAAAAAAAATTAATATTCAATAATTCATAGACAACATTAAAAAGTAGAACTTTGACATAAAGATGTAACTAATAAAACTTGGACATGTTACTATATGAAAAGGTTATAGACTGTGGAACAGAAAACTTTACGTAAATATAAATTATTTATTATATTTCTACTTATACATATTATACGCTTATGGACTATATGTTTAAATTCATTATATATGTAGATAATCGAAAAATTGTGGTTTCTATATAGTTTTTATAAATTGTAAATATTGTTTGGACATTACACAAAATAAACATATAATGATGGACATAAATATTATCACATCGGTGGTCTTAAACATAATGACACAGACGAAGCATATAAGTAAATATAATCTAAATATTATAAATATTAAGAAAGAAGACAAACTTTCATTGTGAATATTGAATATAAAGAGCCACAAAAGAAAATATGTAAATATAATATAAAAATACGAAGGAGGAGAGTAATGGAAAAGAAACAAATATTTCGAAGAAGAGAGTAGAAGAATCAATTTTAAAAAAAAGAAATAAAAGCATCATAAAAGAGAATAGAATAAATGATTTTATAGAAAAAGAGTGGTTACGGGTAATATAAGAGAAAAAATGAATAAAAAAGAGGTTTATGGAAAAATTTCAATATTAAAGAGCATTATTTTAAGTTTAAATAAATTAAATTGAAATGATATTATAAACTGAAAAGACACAAGATCAAATTGAAATAATATAGTAAATTGAAAAGATGTGATTATAGGAAAAAAAAAACCATAAAGAAAGAGAGTATACTAAATGATTTTACAGAAAAAAAAGTGGTTAAGAGCGATATAAAAAAAAAATTAATAACAAAGATGTATTATTGAAAAATTTTAATATTAAAAAGTATTATTTTAAATAAGTTAAATTAAAATGTTATAATAAACTAAAAGGATGCAAAGTCAAATTAAAATGTTATGATAAATTGAAAGGATATAATTATAAAAAAGGTTTTTAAAATTATAAATTATAATATGATATAATTAATTCAAAGTATCTACTGAATCTTCCTTAAAAAAAAAAAAAAAAAAAGAAAGGGTTGGGGAAAGTTAAAATGGTCCGAGTTGAAACTTGAAAAGAAGTTTTCTCAGATTTTATTAAGGGCAATATTTTTAACCTTACGTGTATATGCAAAACCTAGAACCTCCTCCTCTCACTGTGATAACACGACGTAAGTGAAGACCCATTTTCTTCTCCACCGTACAGAGAGACGACAACAATGGTGAATCTCTTTTTCTCTTAATCGAAACCCTAAAAGTTCCTAATTTAACCGGGTTTTCCCTTGATCTGTATGTATGTGTATGTGTTGCAGGCTGCGAAACCAATCACCAGTCCAGTGCCTGATTCATGGTATCCAACCTTGGCCATCTTCATGCTTGCCATTGGGCTCGTAATCACCGCTTCTTTCTTCATGTTAGTCCCGATCTCTCTTTCTATTCTCCTTCATTAGCTTCGCGATTCACTTAGTTGCTGATTGGATTGTGATTTCTGGTCAATTTGATAATTAATTTGCAGCAATTTTCTGTTCACATTGTAACAATCTATTGACATACAGTCCTTGTTCATGGGTTTAAGGGGATCTACGAGATCGATCTGGTGGTTAATACTTTGAAGGCATTCTGGATAAATTTCGTTTCTGTATTTTTTTTCTTCCTTTTCTTCTTGTGTGACTAAACATGTTTAAAGGGAGCTACTCTATATTTTTCATCAATTAATTTATTTGTGATAGAGTATCTTCTACTTGGTAGATGTCATGTTTTGTTGACTTTTTTTTAGAAGGGTGTACTATAGTGTGGAGAAATGCTTCTCCAGATAGGTGGGAGGTATAAAGTCGCATTTGTACATTGCCTTATCCTTGTATTTTGTTAGGTGGTTTTTTCTGTGCATCGAATGTTTGACCTTTTGGTCTTTGGGGAGCAAATTTATCGGTTGCAATAAAGCTGGCCATCTTTGTGGACATGGATTTCATGAGCAAATTAAAATTTGGTCATATAATGGGAGAACTGAACCCCCTTAATACACAATGGCTCATGTGACTAGCTTGTTCAATACACAGCATTCTGGGAGTACCTTAATGTGTCAAAGTGAATTTTTTGTTCTCAATAGAACATGGAAATTCTATTGGCTGTGTAATTTAGTTCACTTGAATAAAAGAGTGCAATGATTTTGGCTAATGTGCAATATATAAGCTCTTTTGCAAATGAATCACCTACAAAACTAATAAGATAGATAAGATACCTGCATTTATACTGATTTTGTTTATGACATTCCATGCGCAAGGGTTAAGTTGCCAAGGATCCTTATTCCAAATCTCCTGATGGCTGGTTATAGTTATAACATGGGCAGGCATTAAATGGAAAACTTCACCCCCAAAGAATGTTGTTGCAAAATAAGTTGGATCATATGAGTCTTCCTATTTTGTTGATAAGGTTTAAGGTTGAGTCTCTTCACTTAGCTTTTTGCACATGCCATGCCTCATGAACTTCACATATAGAGATGCATTCATGACCTTTTACTTCATATTGAGGTTCATTATCTGATTAGTGCAGCTGTGGCCTGCAGCTAGGGTGAAAACTCAAGTGAATCGAACTGAGCAGAAGACCAAAACCCTTCAGGTGGATCCAGTATATAGGTCAATTTGATGATGTTGCTTGGTTCTGTTTGGATATTAGTTTGGCTCATGGTTGAACCAAATAATTAAATCTGTTGATTTGATGTACTTTGGAATGTTGCAATGTTTCTAATGCATTGGAATTTTACATTTTAGAGCAAAAACCTTATAGGTTCTGCTGCTTTACCAATCCTTTTCTATATTCATGGCTTAATAAGAAGTTGTTAAAGTTGGGCAATTGATTTAGAAACATGACTTAATTTGACTGATCAGCTGGTTCAGTTTGAGTTTTATGAAGTTGGTTGGTCTTAGATAGACTTGTTTAAAAGTGATTCTTTTGGATCAAGGGAGGAAAAAAAGAAAAATTAGAAAATGCATTTCATTTGTATTTTTATTATTATGTTTTCAGTGTACATACATACATACAATATATATGTGTGTGTATACATGTGATGTACTTATATGTATAATTAGTAGTTGGGTTTTTCAATAAGAAGGGACCTGACATAACACATGCTCACCACCTATCTTGAATTGGTTCTACTAATGACATCTATTAGCTATTATGATGAGAATAATGGTGTCATCTTCTTACCTTTAAGTTTTGACAGCTTTGTATTTCCGCGATCATTCCTGCTGATTATGAAAGTACTCCTTTTTACAGTTATGAAGCAACATCCTCCAGGCGAAACCGCAGTCTTGCTAAGGAGCTGACAACAGGAGCAGTGGCATCCATTTTCCTGGTAATGCATAGTCTTTTGTGTCGGTGATTTCCAGTTGTGATGCTATATCTTGATTGCCTATATCTTTTTTTGGTTGATTTGATCACTATTTCTTGCTGTGCAGGGATTTGGGTCCTTGTTCTTGCTGCTCTCTTCCGGTGTTTATGTCTGATTGTTGAGCTCTTCTGCAACTCTCACATATTAATTTCTTGACATTCTTAGTTCAATACACTTGTTCTTAAAAATGAGGGGAGCTTTCTCTTTATCTTTTTGGGTAAGGGAAACTTTTATGGCAATAGGAAATGCAACTTTGTAGGTTGCAGCTGTTCTCTCTTTTCATGCTTGTAATGCTTCATTTTGGGGATAGATTTCATGGTAGTCAAGCCTAATGAGCCAACATAATCCATTGCTTTATCTAGAGCGTACCTGCAATACGTTTTGGTATCAGACAATCGTATAATAAATTATAGCAAAAATATATTGTCCTCAACAAATTATCGATGGAGATCAAATGGCACAGAAATCAGTTGGAATTGGTTCTAAGCAGCATGAGGAGGATGACATTAACATCATAGGATATAAGAGGGATGGTTGGCTCAATGCAGTGGACAAAAACCAGTCGTTTACTTGCTTACTTTTATGCAATTCCTCTGAATCATTATTCTCCCCAAACTCTGAATTGGCATTATGGAAAAACCTACTGAATCCCAATTCTTTACCCTTTTCATCTTTTTTATTCCCACTTTATCCTCATAGACTCAAAGATGACAATAATGTGCACTTCTGAGTTTCTTGCCACCTCCTATGGATGCTTGGCCTATTTCTATTTTCATTAATCCATCAGTGTTGAGACGGATTCAATTGTGTTTTGGGGAAGTCCACTTTATAGATTTTTCCTCGGTTGAGAATAATTTGTTTGGACTTTTTTGCTAATCCCTGGTATCTGGGCGTCAATTTTCCGATTGTTTTCACACAATTTCGTTTCCTCAGCTCTGGATGAAATATTTCTTAATGTCCGAAGATGCGAAAGCATAAAATCAAACATGTATCGTTTTGGAGGTCTTATGTTTGTCACGTCTTTATTTTTTTTCTCCTCTTTCTGTCTACACAATTCTTTCTCATCTAAGCAAAGGTATCTCCATTAATCTCTTGACAGTTAATATCTTTAGTTTAGTTTGCCGTATCTTACATATTTCTTGTATTTCCTTGCATGTTTTGGTAACATGTTAAAGGTTTTCCGCGGCCACACCACATCTAGGACAAGTTGCATCTTCACTTATTTTCCTGTATCTTATGTTTATGTTTGTTGGTAAGCTATCATGCTGAATCCTCCATAAAAAAACACTTTAATCTTTGGAGGAAATGCTGAAGCCTATATCCATCTCAATTTACCTTATGACAAATCCTCTATTGTAGTTGGTTGATTATAAGTATCAACTGAAGAAGGCTTAGTACGACTTTCAAATGAGATGCCTGATTGATCTTTTTCCCTTGCTGCAAGACCATCGGTCCTAAAGTTGTCTTGGTGACTGTTGATAATTTAATTCTAATTTTCTCATCATTTCTCTAATTTTCATTTTTCCAAGTCAGCAGCTGATAAATTTCTGCATATCCAGAATATTTACATAAAAGCCAAACCCATCTCAATCAAATCTGTCATATTAAAAATTCCACAAAATCTTAGCCATTATAAGATTTGTTTTCTCATCCCAAGTTAATTGACTTTTAAATTTTCAGCGAATAACTTAATTAATTTAACTTAAACCCATTGATTCCCCTATTAAAGGTTAATCTTTCAATTTTGGCTTCTTTAAATTTGCCCTCAGGGTCAATTCTTATAAAAGATTATTTGAACGAAAATTAAAAAAAAAAATCTTTTTGACTTATCCTTGATTTTAGTAAAATGCGTTTCTTGAACAAAGAAAGATGGGATCTTTATTAGGTTAATCCACTTGAAGGTTAATGCAACTATTAAATTTCAAGGATAAATTTTGATTATAATGGGATAGCTATTCAATTTATCCCTTATTTCATGTGTATCTATTTCAGTATTTAGTTACATTTTATTGAATAGGCATATTGCTATTGCGAAAATATTGAATAACAATTCATGACTCAATGTGCCTAAAATCCTAGTAAGGAAATAGGATATGATTGTCAAGTGTGCAACAATTGAAAGATTGATTTTTGTTTTTTTCTTAGTTCATTGGCTTGAAACATTGGAAGGAAATATTTTAATGAGATATTTTATATAATAAATAGAATTAAAAAGGATATGAACAAGTTGTTAATTGATAGTACTTACGAATTGTTAAATGAATAAGGTTAATTGGATTAACAATTGATATCACTTGTAATTGTCAAATAATCAGGTTGTTAATAAAATAATCCAATATGACTCAGAAAATTTAATAATGAAAATATGTTAAGAAGATTTGATATGACTCATGAATCACAACCAACATATGTAAGCCATAATCTTAAGGAGATAGGTGAGCATAAAGGTTTGCCATAGTCAATTAAGGTGATTGATAAGGAGAGATAGTTGAAGAATAAACTCACAAATTTGATAAGGATAACAAAAGCTTGAATATAATGACTTACTTCTCTCCATCTTATAACTTATATATATATATATATATATAATCTTTTAACCGTACTGGGTATAAAAGGAAATATATAAAAGAAAGGAAACAAATAATTATTCTATGGACTAAATCATCTACAAACTAAATTATCCTAATATATTTAAGGAATGAAATAATAAAATAGCCTAAGTATTGTGTTGATAGGCCCTTTTTAGCCTTAGCTCTTGAAGCCTAAACCAACTTATTCAGGCCCTAAAGAATAGGCCTGCTCAAGCTTAAACACAAGCAAACGATTAATGTGTCGAACATCCACACACAGTGCTTGAGGCAACCTTAGGCATTCCTTCGACTTTTACCTAGAAAAGGAAAGGAGCCTGAAGCCCTTAGAAAATCCTTGAGATGCTTAACTCTTCGATCTTTGAGCCTTGAGTCTTAAGAACTTAAGGTCCTTAAGATACCCAAGTTTACGGCTTAGTGACCTTACTCTAACCCTGGGACCTTAAGCACATTAGGCGTTCGGTGCTTAGGACGAAGAATACCTTACTAGAGGCTCTAGCTTGTCTCCTTTCTCTCTCCTTTTTAAATGTTACATGATAGCTTACTATATAGCTTAGGAATTTAGTCTTCTAAGCTATGACGATTGCTCATCGATAGAAAGGAGTAGACCTTTCTTGTATTAAGTATGTCCCTTTACCCAAATCATGTACAATCTAATCTTTAGCTAACATGTGACTTCAATAGGTCGGCTTCATGCTATATAAATGAGGCAAAAAACTTTAGATACAAGGACCCCTCTCTTGAGCACTCCTTATGCATGCACAAATCTCTCTCATTTCATCCTTAAATACTCTCCTTGCTAACTCATGCATTAGAGAGCTTTCACTAGCAATACCACAGGGTGCTTTCTTGTAGGTCCTCCGTCGCTTATGGTTACCTGATCATTGGAAGAGCATTAGAGAAGCACCCTAATGATAAACACTATCACCATTTGGTGCATACCGTTTCCGTAAATCCACCAACATGGTCAAGAGTAAAAACACAACTACATAACTACCACATCATGATGATGGCGAGTGGTCATCAACACCACTACCTCCATAAATGACTCAACTACCTTTTGAGTTTGAGCCTATAAAGACTATGTTCAACTAAATGATAGAGGCAAACTAGAAAATCCTCCAAGAAAATGGTAAGCTACGGAAAGAAATAGCTGCCTTAAACAAGTTGAAAGGTAAGGCCTACCGTGAGATCCCTCCATCAACTCATCTAGTAGGCTGAGTAAATGTAGCAAATGTTCACTAATGCCCCTAGTGGACCCTGCGCGCCTATGTGAGCATACGCAATCTAATCGCTGTCTTGTCGACAACTTGTGCCATAGATTGAACACCAATCATGGTAAAGGCATAAGTGTAGGGTAGGTTGTTAAGCATTAGCAGGGTACGAAGGGAAATCTCCTTAAGTCAATCACAAAAGCCATTTGAGGAGATGAATGTACAAGAATTAGATGAGTACATCTGTTACGCCTCAAGCATGCGTAACCATAAATAAATTGAATCCTTAACTTAGATATTGCAAGCAAGTACAAGAAGGAGCCCATTCATGCTAATGATCCTTGAAGAGACCCTTCTATAAAATGTCCGACTTCCATACCTCAACACTTATGATGGCTTAGACGATCTTGATGAGCTTGCATAACTTCTTTGATACTATAATATGCAAGGTATTCTTAAGTACATTAATGAAGGTAATGCTCCTATGGTTCAACTAACTATAGGACAACTCTATCATTTCTTTTGATGAGTTAGCTATCAGGTTTCAACAACACTTTCTAAGTAGCAAAGTGCCATGTAGGGACTTGTAGACCCTGTGTAGCATTGGGTAAAGGCCTAATGAAACCCTTCAAGCTTTCCTTGAGTAGTTTAACTAAGCAAAGCTCTAAGTTTTGAGGGTTGACACTAGAGTTGCTCTTTAAGTTATCATCTACGGCTTGGATCCCAACACTAAATTCTTTAAAGCCTTCACCCTCCGTCGCTTGGATACTTTTGAAGACTTCATGAGGATGGCTGAGAAGTATATTACTGAAGAAGATACCATTTGAGTATGCTTAGAGAGTGATGGCCATAAAAGGGGCTCTTTGGTGAAAGGCTTCATCGGTCCTTGAGAAGATTGCCCATCTTCCTCTAAGGAGCTCTAGAAAGGTAGAAATAGAAGTTTGTAGACTAGGAGAATTGTACACCACTGAATTGCCAACTTGGTGAAGTCCTTTATAAGGTTCAGGGATAACTCCCTTGACCCCCTTATGTTAGAGAAACCATAAAGCAGCAACATTGGGTAAATTTTGTGATTACCATTGTGTGCGTAGCCACAACACTAATCAGTGTTGCTACCTTAAAAATGCTATTGAAGGCCTTATGTGTAAAGTCTGCATTGACCACCTCATCATCAACAATAGGAATTAGATTCAATGGCCATCTAGGTGTTGTTGAACTGAAGAAGAGCAACAACAACAATAGCCAGAGTAGTAGAACAACCCCAATGATACATAGTGTCGAGGTAAATGAGGTCATGTCTAGACCATAAGTAGATGACTGGGGTTAGCAAATGTGGAATGTTCCTTTGAGCCATAACATGAGGTGTTATCTATTCAAGCTAAGAAGCCAAAGATAAATACTACTATCTTTTTCTCAAATGTATACAAAGAAGGTATGTAATACCCCCATATTGATCCTTTAGTGATCGATGCCGAAATAGGATACTTTGATGTCCTAAAGACCTTCATAAACAATGGGAGCCCAGTATATATCCTATTCTACCGTACCTATGAGCAATGAAGGACTAGTTGGAGGATCCTCTCTAACTATACAGGTAGAGCTTAGCTGGCTTTGAAGGGAAGTCTATGCCAACCAAAGGTTTGATCACACTCCTCGTCTAGCTAGGTAATGACGAGTACATCGCCTCATAGTTGATTGACTTAGTTGTTTTTTACCATTGGTCCCTTAACAATGCCATCCTAGGGAGATAAAGTCTCAATAAATTCGACATGTGCATTAGTCGGAGATGTCTAATGGTAAAGTTCCAAATGCTAAAGAGAGTTAGTGTGGCTTAAGGTAATTAGAAGCTATTAAGATCACTCTACATGAAGGATATTGCTCGAGATCATGTAATGTACATTAAGTCAAGACCAAAGGAAGCATAAGGTTCAAGGGGAGAGCTTGTAGATAAAATTGAGGTCATTTAGTTCGGAGAAAACCCTAAACAAACCATACAGATAGGGACCTTACTATCCACTTAAGATAGAGAATACATCATTGCCTTCCTTTGGTCCAACTCCAATGTTTTGTATCCTCTCTTAAGGAGATGTGTATGATCATAGACATCTTGGAAGCGAAGCACCACCTCTAGGTAAACCCCAATGTGTGATCCTGTTAAGTAGAAGAGAAGGCGCTTTACACCAGAGTGACGGGTTGTCATTGAACAGGAGGTATAAAAGTTACTCTAAGTTGGCTTTATGAGGGGGGAGCGCTCTCTGACTTGGTTAGCAAACACAGTGTTAATAAAAATGCCCAATGTGAAGTGGTGGATATACGTAGACTACACTAACCTAAATAATGCTTTCTTGAAGGATTGCTTTTTTCCCTCAACGATTGACTAGCTCATTAATTCAAAGTCGGGCTATGTGATGCTCAATTTCATGGATGCTTACTCAAGCTATAACCAAATACGTATGGCCTTCGAAGATTAGATACATATGTCCTTCATCACCGACTTTGGCATGTACTATCATAAAGTCTTGCCCTTAGGTCTCAAGAACACTGGGATGATATATTAAAGGATGGAGATGATCATTTTTAAACCTCAGCTTGGATGAAATGTCAAGGTCTACGGCGATGACATGATCATCTAAAGCAAGCAGAAGACTGACCACATGGAGGAATTGCATGAACTTTCAATACTTTGTGGAAGTCTTAGATGAAGCTTAACCCCCATAAGTATGTCTTTATGGTTGGCTGGAGAAATTTCTTCAGATTTATGGTCACAGAGTATAGCATTGAGGCAAACCCAAATAAGATATAAGCCATTTGGGACATAAAGGCCCCTCGAACAATAAAAGAAGTCCATTGACTTATTGGTAGGGTTACTATGCTCAATTGCTTTGTGTCCAAAAATGTTGATAAATGTTTGAAGTTCTTTAAGCTACTAAAGAAACCCTTTGAGTTCAATTGGACCAAAGACTGCCGCATTGCATTTGATAAGCTCAAGCAATTCCTAGAAAGCCTACTTATACTCTCTTAACCAGTCTTCGGCAAAGAACTCTATCCCTTACTAGTTATGAGTGACTGAGCATTGTCCTTTGTAGTCATTTGAGTAGAGGGATGTGAACATAAGCCGGTTTACTTTGTCAGCTACATCCTACAAGGCTTGAAGATAAGGTATACATAGGTAGAGAAGTTTGCTTTGGTTGTAGTGATTATTACAAGGAAGCTGATGCTGTACTTCCAAGAACATGCCATCATCATTGTCATTGACCAGCCATTATAGACTATATTATAGAAGCTTGACATCTTAGACCATAGAGTTAAGTATTCATTGGAGCTTAATGCCTATGAAGTTCGATTCCGCTTGAGGTAGGTTATTAAGGCATAAATCCTCATAGAGTTTGTTGTTGAGTACACTGGAGAGGAGGAAACACTAGCCCAAATTAACATATCGGTGTGAAATCTCCATGTTGATGGATCCTCTACTCTAGGGAAAAGGGAGGGAATGAGGGGATAGGGGGAGCAGGCACAATTCCATAAGGGCCTTATGATACCTAGGTCATCTATGCACTCAAGTTTAGATTCTTAGTGAGTAATAATGAGGTGAGATAAAGTACTCATTACCGGCCTTAGGATTACAAAAGATGTTAGGGTCGAGAAGTTAGAAATCTACCCAAACTTTATGCTTGTAGTTTAATAAGTTAAGGGAAAGGCCCTGATAAAGTACTTCCAAGCAGTGTAAGACCTCACCTCAAGGTTCACCTTGTGGAGCATCACCCAAATTCTACAAGTAGAGAACTTGGAGGTGGATAGGCTATCTAAGCTAGCCTCTATGTCCTTTCCACCACTTTTTATGAGCGATAAGCAAATCCACCTGTAGTATGTCCCTGAATGCACCATCGACGAACAACTACATGAAGTCCTTGAGATCTAACCCTCGTCAATCAAAACTTATTGGATGGACCCAGTACTTGAATATCTTAAAACAGGGATATTACTTGATGATAAGGAGAAGCTAAGAGGCTTACCTATAGTACGACCAACTATACGATCATTGATGTCGCCTCTATCATCGAGGACATAGTGTCCCATTTATTTAGTGCCTAAGACTCGAAGAGGGCATCTATGCCCTCGAAGAGTTGCATGCCAGAGTCTACAATAACCCTATTTAAGCCAAGTTTCTATACATCTAAACCTTCTACTTTGTTTATCACTAGTTGACAGTGAAAGAAGATGTGAAGACTATGGTGTAGAGATGCCACAAGTGTTAAAATCACGCACCCATTAGTCACATCTTGAGCACCAAGCTCTACCTGATGATGAGTCCATGGCCATTCACCTAGTGGGAACTCAAGATCCTCGAACCTTTCCCTAAAGCGTCTAGGGGCACTGGTTCATCTTGATGGCTGTAGATTACTTTAAGAAGTAGGTCAAGGCTTGGATACTCATAAGTATAACAACCAGAGTAGTTGAAGGATTTATCTTCACCAGGTTTGGGGTGCCCTGTACCTTAATCATGGACAATGGTAAGTAGTTTGATAATGTCAGCTTTAAGGAGTTTTGCGACAAGCACCACATCAAGTTCCATTACATCCTGGTCGCCTACCTCTAGTTTAGCGGCCAATAAGATAGCCCTTAGTAGCCTAAAGAAGAGTGTGGAATGAGTATAGTGTAGGTAAGCTGATGAGCTCCTAACTATCCTTTAAGGGTACTAAATGACGTATAGGATGACTACTGGAGAAACCCTATTCCGCCTTACCTTTGGCTTAAATATTGTTGCCCATTGAGTTAGAGCTCTAAAAGAGTAAGGTTTAGAACATTGATGCTAACACTAGTTAGACAGCTCTTCAAGCAAGCCTTGATACCATTGATGAAGTGCAAGATGTTGCTTGAGCTCGAGTAGCTACCTACCAATAGTGAGTAGCTAGATACCACAACAAAAGGGTTAAGCACAAGGTCTTTCAACCTGGAGACATGATGTATCGAAAATTGTAGGCCATATGATCACGAGAAGGGTAAGGCAAACTAGTACCAAATTGGGAGGACCCTGTATGGGTAAAAGAGGACACAGGCAATGGAGCTTATAGGCTGGATACCTTAAATGGACAACCTATCCCAAGGACATGGAACACCAATAACTTAAGGCCTTATTTTTTTATAAAGCTTTGCAAGGAACTCCTTATACTTGTAAATACTTGCTAGTTCAATGAAAGATGAGCTCTACACTTGTCTAACCTCTATCGCAACTTCACATGGTTTGATAGCCATAGAGCCCAACCCTTTGTCACCTAACAAGGGCAAAAAAGCCTTAGGCATGAATGGGTTGATGTACACCCTCGAAGCTCAGGCACTCTTGCTGTCATTATGCCTGAGGTCCTAATCTTCGAGCATATGGGTTAATGCACATCCCTAACCTCAAGTACCCTATGGGTACTTGCATCCAAGGGTTTAGCACTTCAGACTTATGTCTGTACATTGGGTTCCCACTACTGAACAACCTCGAAAAGCTTGATGCCCTAAGTTGATCATTGCTTGGCTTCGAGTTCACAAGCTTATGAGTAACATACCTTAGTAAGAGAATTTGGTCGGGCACGCTCAGTCACTTGGAAATAAAACAACTCAAGGAAAATAAAATGATCTGAGAATGCAAGTAAGTAAGGGTTGGTGTGAAAAGCCAAAGGTACCTAATTGAAGTACACCTTAACAAACACTAGGGGCACCTTGTGGAATTTAGCCACCGACCCTATCCTGATCCCTACACATTCACAAATGCCTAATGAGGCAAACTAACAACAACATTTTAAACAAGCATAAGCTAAAAGGGGAGGAAAACAAAAATACAAAGGAAAATAAACATGAAAAGACAGTCATACTTGGGGAAATTCCATTACCACTAATTTGTATATTTCATTATAAGGATCAGGGGCTGGCATCCTAGTCTAGAGTACAAAAAAAGGAAAGACGGAAAACCACAATAAAAGAGGGAAAAGAATAGAGCGGATAGAAGGCCCTTATGGATTCTTGCCTTAACCCTTAATATGGTCAGCTTCACCCTTGGCTCTATCACCACTATGTATAATTTGGCCATTCCCTTCATCAGCCTAATCATCTCAACCATTGAGGTTCTCACCTTAACCCTTAACCATAGGTTCCCTAGCATCATCACCGGCCTTGTCCTCATGATCTAACCAAAAAAGGAAGCCTAGGTTAAGGTCAGGTTACTTCTCCAATACCTCTATCCTCACTTGTTTTCTTCTATTCAGGCTGGCTCGAGCAACCACTTCCTTAAAGTTGCAACCACTGGTGAGCTCCTTAAAAAGTTTCTCTAAGATCTTTGATGTCAAGTCTTGACCATGCATAAGCTTGACCTCTCAAGTTATGAACCTAACATAAGTGACCTTGAGCTCTTTCCTTGTTGCCTAGGCATCTCTTCTTATTGCCTTGGCCTCTTTTTTCACTACCTCTAGTTCCTCTACATGGGTGTTAACCAAAGTTTCCACCTCATCAGCATGCTTTCTTATTGATTTAGCTTCAACTTTGGCTTAAGCGGCCTCCTACTCAACCTTATCTTTCTCCTTCTCTAAGCCTCCACAGTAGGTTGTCAATCAGCCCTTCAACTTCTTTACCTCATTTTATAATTTTCCCACCTAAGCTTCTACCTCATTACACCTTCAATAAGCCATCTGCAATGAACATAAACTGAGTTAGTTATTGGTACTAATTAACACCTTAATGAAACAAGTAATATAGGTAAGGAGAGCATATTGTCTAGGTCATCTCATACCTGTGTAAGAATACATACCTACAAATGTCTACCACATCCTCTAGCCTCTCCATGGCAATCCTTATAGTCTCCAGGTACCTTTTGTCATAAAAAAGCTCAGCATGGACTAGATTTAGGGGTATCATAGTAAAACCCTTGCTTGGACGACAACTTGTCGACACTTCCTCTTCATCCTCAACATCAACTATGGGTATACTACAATCTTTGGAAGCCTTCTCTAAGCTTACCACTCTTTCCTCCTCTTGCTGTTACCCCTGTTATTGTTGGAGCTTACCCCAAGCCCTACCTCTAGAGGCCTTGTCGTATAATTGATGCTCGGGGACAAGTCTCCTTAAGCCCTTCTTTGTAGGCTGTGTTGCCAAAGTCACTAAGGGGACTTTGATAGGCACTTGTATGGCCTCCTAGGCACCCAATAGGACTCCTTTACCCTTCTTCCCCCTCATGTCCCAACATTCTTCCTCTTCTTATCCTTCTTCTTAGGGGGAGTAGCATCTTACACGTTAGCCTTCCTCTTTCCTTTGTTCGCCTTCTCATAGAGCTTGTTCTTCTTGACTTTAGCTAGCCTCTACTTGAAGTCATCATTATACAGTTCAAAAGCTGTGAACAAACAAAAACAGTTAGGAAAAGGAAACAAAAAACAAGCATCAAATACCTATTGAGGTTAAGTAGCCCCTAAGCTCCCCTTCCATCAATGATGAGTAGTTCCGAACTCCTAGCCACTCTCCTTGGCCATACGTATACACCTAATACTTGTCTCCTAACCATAGAGTGACCTTTTCCCCAAATAAGCACTTGCTATATTCAAGAGGTGGAATTGTGCCCTTGCTAGTACATTACATTGAGGACCTCTTCCTTCGCATCATCATCTTTGGGAACAAAATACTCCATCTAGCTCATGTAAATGGGTTTGTTCCATCCAGTCAGAAAGTGAAAGTTGTACTCCAACTTAATCTGGATAAACTTGTCCTTCCATAGGTTTATCTTCGACTTTAACCCATGGAAGAGCATCACATGGCTTCCCTGGTTTGCACAGTATTCCCATCCATCCTAGTCCGGCTTTAGCTAGAAGAAACGTCGAAAGAGTTGAGCAGTTAGTCTTTGAAGGTGGAAGATAAATAGAGCTTCAAATAAGATTAACACTTGCCATATATTTGGGTATAGTGATCCCAGGCATACTCGGAAGTAGTTAAAGACCTCCAATTAGAACTCCAAGAAAGGCAGTAGGAGCCCCATATCAATGGCCTTTCAATAAAGATAGAAGGACCTTAAGCTCATAAGGTCACAATTCCTCTCACCATGTTTGGGCATCTCAACTTCCTAACCATCCATTTTTTCTTGAACCTCGATGCACACTTGAGACCAGCTCTCCTTAGGATGCTTGTAGGCTATTCAGGTCATAATCTACTTATTTTCTATCAAAGGGAGCAACCTTTCCTTGGGAAGCTTGCCTTCTTTGTCTAGTGCATATTTTCCTTGAAGCTATGACTCTATAACCATCCTTTGCATAGCATAATACAACCTACTGTCACTGCTATCCGTTGTTACTATTGCCGTCTTTTGAGAGGGAGTAGGGTTAGATACGATCTCCTTGGGAGATTTGTCCACCATCTTATAAACAGTCTTTGAGCCTCCGTTGTTTCTCTACCATCATTGTTGCTCAAATAGGTGTTGAGAAAAGGAACTTGAGTGTTAAAGCTTTGGGAAAGTTAATGGAATTTATGAAAAGTGGAAGAAAGAGTCCTAGAGAAAATTCGATAGATTTTTTGCTAAGGAAAGTTTAAAAGTGACAAATAGATAACTCCTTAAAGCCCTTACATAGATACATGCGGGAACACGAATTGCCACTCCGTACAAGTCTTCCATAGTCGTCCACATGCCATCCAATGAAGTTGATAGCCCAGATCCTTTGATATGCGGATTATAACGTAGCTTTCATACATACTTAAGAAGTTGCACACACTTACCAAGAGCTTCGAGCATCCCAATGGTTATGTTGGTCACATTAACTATTACGGCACTCGAATGAACACCTTATGATGCTTCCCCCTCGGTGATGCCTCAATTTTGCCTTAAGCTTGGCCTCTAACGCTAGCTTAGGATCGTTCTTCCCAGATTCGATGCCCAAAGACCTTAGGCCCCTGTGCATGGGAACTATCCTCAAGTGTTTGGCACATTGGCTTGGATAAGTACATCCAAGCACCTTACAACCTCATCAAGTACTATACCAAACTTCGTGGCCAGAATTAGCTACATTAGTACATTATTTGAGCATAAGCCCTTAAACTAAGAAAGCAACAAAATGAATAGGAGGCGAGGATAAAGAAATGACCACACTAATAAACAAAAAGAAAAATTATTTATTCATTCGAAGTTCTTATAAGGCTTTAGGGGTTGTAATACTAGCCTTGGGTATAAGTAAAAGGGGAAACTACAGCAAAAGAGAGAGAGAGAGAGAGAGAAAGAGAGAGAGAGAGAGAAAGAGAAGAAGGTTAAGAGATCTTTACTTAAATTTAGCTTGGTTGTAGTACCTGATAGCTCCCTCCTGCTAGGGCAAAAACATCTATTAAGCTTGTAAGCTCATCGTGGCCTAATCTCCATTGATCTAATCATTGCTTTGGCAACAACATCATATAAAGGGGGATTCGAAGTCAAAGACTTCAAGATACCTAAGTTAAGCCTAAGCTAAGGGAATTTTTAAGGAAAATTTCACTAAGCTTCATCTAGTTTTTCAAGTAAGGATGAAAAAGAAGCGCCCCCCCGCCCCCCCCCCCCCCCCCCCCTCCTCTCCCCCTCATAGGGCCTTTATATAGGCGATTAAAAGGCTATTGGATCATCCATATGTGCTCACCAAGTGTTCAATGACTAAGATCACTTCTACATATGTGCCATCATTTAATGTGATTGCCCACTCTTCTTCTAAGGTGCTTTAATTGTCTCTTGCCCTAGACTCCACCCTAGGTGTAATAATTGTACCTAAGAAAACACCAAACACTTCTAAAAAGACCAGACGTTGCACCAGTGCCATAAATGGTCATATCGTGCAAGTAGACGTCCAACAACACTTCTCCCTTAACCGACTCGCCAAAACTTGTCGCTATCCTCCTCAAAATTAACTGGAAATAGATAGGACCTCAACCTCTAGAGCTTGGACTAAGTTACTTCGTTCATAGTCTCTACGCTAAGGAATTGGGTTGGGGGGAGGCTCGTAGAGGGGAAGTAAGTGTTGATAGGCCTTTTTAGCCTCAACTTTGGAAGCCTAGGCTTAAGTAATTAAGCCTACTTTGGATCCCCTAAGCACCTCTTAGGCCGAAGCCTTAATTCTCCTTTTAACCAGCTAACCTATCTAGGCCTTAAAGAATAGGTTAGCCTAAGCTTGAACATAAGTAGACAATTAATGTACTGAATCCACGCACAGTGCTCGAGGCTAGCTTGAGTGCTCCTTTAACCTCTACCTAGAAAAGTAGTTAGAAGCCTTCAGTAAAATCCTTAAGATGCTTGACTTCTCGATCCCTGGACTTCAAGCCTTGAGGACTTGAGATCCTTAGGACAACTCGAGACCTTGAGTACATTAGGTGCTCGATGCTTAGGCTGAAGAACATGCCATCGAAAGTTGCTTAGCTCATTTCCCTTCTCTCCACTCCTTAAATGCTACATGATAGCCTACCATACATCCTAGGAATCTAGTTATCCAAGCTATGATAGCTACCTATATTGACATGACTGACTCCCATCCTAAGATCTACCAATTGGTAGAAATAAGCTGTCTTTTCTCGTACTAAGCATACTCCCTTGCCTAGATCATGTATAAGCCAATCCTTAGCCAACATGTGGCATCATCAAGTAAGATAAGGCATGGAGCTTCATATATAAGGATCCCTCTCTTGAGCACTCCTTACACATGCACAAATCTCTCTCTTTTCATCCTTAAATACTCTCCTTGCTAACTTAAGCATCAGAGAGCCTTCACTAGCAACGCCATAAGGAGTTTTCTTGCCATAGGATGCTTTCTTGTAGGTCCACCATCGCGCATGGCTGTTGGACCCTAATGATAAACACTATCACCATTTCAATCATTGGTCTTTAAGAAAAATCTTTGAAAGCATTATGGTTCTAAGAATCCTTCTTCAAACCATCGTAATCTCACTCATAGTGAAGATGAGAAGCTATGCAAGTTCAAAAGCATTCATAAGTAAGAACTCATGAGTCAGAAGCTTAATCCAATCCAATTCTAATGCCACATTTCTTCACACCGTTTCTTAGAAGATCTTGTTCTTTTGTTAACTAGGTCCTTGGAGTACTTATTCTTCTTAGAAACATACATTCCATGCCTCTACCATACATTCTCTTCCATATAACCTACAAATATGGCTTCTATAACTTCCTAGCTTGTTTCTAAATCTTCCCATAATTTAGCTTAACAATCTTGCCAACACTTTACCTTGGAGTACTTATTATTCTTAGAAACACACATTCCATGCCTTTACCTTATATTCTCTTCCATGTAACCTGTAAATCTAGCTTTTGTAACTTCTTAGCTTGTTTCCAAAGCTTCCCATAATTTAGCTTAACACTCTTGCCAACACTCTATGAAGTTGGGTTTATAGAATACTCATTCTTCTCTTGATGCTTTTGATTCATTCTCTTCATATCAGAAGTCTAAAACCCTTTCTTCTATACCATTATTTCAAACTTTTTCTTGCCATCTGGATTCTTCTTTTATCTTTTAAGCCTCCATTAGCACTTGACCTTCTAAATTTGCAACTTAGGTTTTGATTCCCATCCTAACCTTCCCCTCATAGCTTGCTATTCAATGAAATATTCATCCTTAATCACAAAACTATCCTTGTCCCATTAGTAACCTTAACATGTACACAATAATAACTTTAATGTCTATTCTCCTGTAAGGTACCATAAGTTCTTCAACTAGTTGCTCTCCTGCTTGCCCCCTTCCATTTTTTCTTAGAACAAGAAAATCTTCCTCTTTGACTTCACTATTAAACACCATCACCAAGACATCAATGAAATGTAAAGCCGAGAATAAAACATAACCCCATTAAAGCATTTCTAACTTCCACTCACCAAGAAATTAGATTAAAACAAAGAAAAGATGCTTTTTGCCTAAATAATTGATTGTAATTGGATGAAATGATCTAGTTTACCTCGATAAAATTGTTGCCTCTAAGTAAAGGGCAAATATGGAGGGAGAGAAGAAGAATCGAGGTGAAGAGCTAAGGGGTAACCATCGATAAGACTAGCTAAGTGACCTTAGCTATTTTAGAAGCAGTCCATTCCACTTACTGGATCAATGATTGTGGTCTAACAAACCTTCTTATAGTGTATCGATGGAGTCCTTCTCTTAGGCTACTATGGGGCCGTGCCCCCTCTTCTTCCGCATTTCTCCTTTTCTTTTCTTCTTGTTCTTTGCCATTAGTAAGATAAGCCTTAGACTGCTTGAAATCTCTTATCAGTTGAAGGAACCTTAGGGGTAAGAAGGGGGACGATTATAGTAATGGATAGCTAAGGATGGTCTTGCATCTAGTGTAGGTTTTGGGGAATGTTGTCGTAAAGGGTAGTGATGGTTAGTGGTAATGAGATTAAGATTGGTCATGGAAAGGTAGAGGGTCATTGCTATAGGCATGTTACAATATAATGGGAAATTTTTAATTTATTGGTTTTATTTATTAGGTCGATTTTATATTAACTAAACAATATAATAGTCATGAAGTAATTATTACATGTTTATTCCATTCCTATACAATTTTAATTCAATCCTATCTAATTCCATGCAATGAAATGAATAGGTCATCACATACTACAGACAATCTAGGAGTTAATAGAAGCTAGTTTGGCAGACCAATCTTTTTTCAAGACCTATGAATTTCTCGCAATTAAGAAGAGAGAGAGGTGCTCCTAAGAGCATGATATCAAATCCCTCACCTATAAAGTGACCAAAAAGACTAGAGAGATTAAGGACTCTAAATGTCAATTATTTAGATGTTACATCACCATGTTCTTATAGGAATGTCACGTTCGTTTTCAAGCTTGATGGTGAGGTTGAGAGGGAAAGTAAGGATGATCCACAAGACCAAGAGAAAACTAAGGTAGAAGATAACTTTGAAAATCTACCTAGAGAACAAGATTTATTAGTTGTAATGAGAACAATGATTGGTGAAGTTAATGGGTAAGTGAGTTATGAGAGAACATCTTTTACACTAAGGTCATGATTGAGAATAGATGGCAATAATCCTCTACTACCTTAATTAAGAGACTAAACCTATCCACATTTGACCATCCTTAAGCTTATAACAAGGGAAAGGTTTAGGTAACTGAGAGTATTGGAGTATTCTTCTTTGGAGGCAACTATAGGATGATGTGTCTTATGATGTAGTCTCAATGAGAGCTGTGCATCTATTACTAAACATATGATAAGAAGGTGTTTTTCACACTTATCTTATCATAAATCTTACAATTTTTTATGTAGATTATATTTTTTTAAAACTAATATCACAAAATTAATAATTATGAGTTAATGCAATAAAATGATGAAAAAGAAAAAAATAGGAAATGTAAATAATCCCTTAAACTTTAACTTTTGTGTGGATACATCCCTAAACCTTCATGCGTCACAAATAAACTTCTAAAACTTTGATATATTGGTAAGGAACCTCCAAAAGTTGCAAGTGTCTACTCTAAAATATGATCTTGACGGAAAAAGAAGACCAACGAACCTACATTGAAGAGCATCTCAATTTTTCAAATGAGGACTCAGACACTACATTTAGTTGAGAACTCGCTACACACTATTCACAATAAGGGAGTTCATCATCATTCACCATTTTCTTGGTTATTTATTTATTGTTTTGAAAAAAAGCCCATAGAGATATTCTTCTTCTTCTTTGTCATATTAGGGAGCTTCATGGTATATATATATACTTTGTTCATTTGTATATAAGAAGGTACAAAGGAGCTTAATTTTTGCCTTTTGTTCTTATTGAGCTCATTTAAGATTATGAATTCAACACTTGATATTGTGTTGATCTAGTGAATGATAGTAATCTCTAATTCTCATAATTTTTCTTGAATTAATTTTCATAAATTTCGGGTGTAAAAACCCATAGATCCTAAAATGCAAAGAAACTTCTAAATAATTTTCTTTTATGGGCTAACTTCTAAAGAGTTGCAAATGACAAAATTTTTACAATTATTAAAGGACACCATAACGAGCCTAATTTGTAGCCGGGAAAAAAAAATTTACAAAGAAAAGGCTTACTGAGCTTAGATGTAACTAAGCAAAAATATAAGCCTAGAGTTCGATGTCAAACATTTTGTTGTTACGTCCATTTCAAAATTAGATTTAAAAAATCATGGAAAATATAATTGGATTAATAAGCAAAATCTTGAATAATAACCTCAACAGAAGCAAAAGAAAGATTTATGCACCAAATACGTTTGTTGGTGCGTATTTATGCCTTTTTCGCAGATGGCTCATTTGCACAAAGCACACAATAGTTAAGGGTGTAATCATTGTACATAAATGTACCAGATCCAATCAAAACTTTGAAGTAGAGCATGCCTAAGCAAGACCAATACTAGGATGGGTGACCTCTTAAGAAATAGGAAAGCGCTCATGTCTTTTTCTATGAGCACGTCATATGTACAAAGCGCACAATGCTTGATAGGTAACATCATACTAGTATAAATGCATTGGATCTCATTAAAACTTTAAAGTTAAAAATGCTTGGATGAGAATAGTACTAAGATAGATGACCTCTTAAAAAGTCCTAATGTTGCACCCTGAATGTGATCATACCAATACAAATGTACCAAATCTCATTAGAACTTTGGAGTTTAGCATGCTTTGGCAAGAGTAGTACTAAGATGGATGATCTCTTGAGAAGTTCTCATGTTGTACCCCTCTTTTTTGCCAATGAAACCCTCTTAGGTCCACTTAGGGCCACTACAATGAAATAAAATGGGCGAAGTCCACTACGCAGCCATAGAGTTGAATATGGCCACACTTCATACTTGTGCCCTTTCCATAGATGGCTCATATGCACTAAGCATGCAGCACTTGATGGATGCGATCTTGTTAGCATGAATGCACTGGATCCCATAAGAACTTCGAAGTTAAAAGTATGGTTGGATGAATAGTACAAGGATGGGTGATCTCCTAGCATGTTCTCTTGTTTTACCCCTCCTCTTTACAAAAGGCATCCTCTTAACCCCTATTACTATGATGTTAAATACACAGCTGGTGCTTACTTACTCCTTTTTTGTAGATGGCTTATATGCACAAAGCATTCAACACTTGACGAGTTTAATCATACTAGCATAAATAGAAGACACCATTAGAATTATGAAGTTAAGCATACTTGTGTGAGACTACTTGCAAAATGGTAAAATGGAGGGGTATAACATGAGGACTTCTAGGAGGTTACCCATGCTAGTATTGCATTTGCCTAAATATGCTTAATTTCAAAGTTCTAATGTAATCTTATGCCTTCATGCTACTATGATTGCACCTGTCAAGTGTTGTGTGCTTCATACATATGAGCCATCTGCACAAAGGGTGTAAGTGTGCACTGGTAGCCTTATTCGGTGCCATGGCCGCATGGTGGACCTCGCCCATCGTATGGCATCATGGAAGTTACAAGTAGGCCCAAGAAGGCTCTCTTTGCAAGTACTGGGGAAGGGTCCACCCCATATCCATGGTGTTGAATACAGTTGCTAGTGTATGCTTATACCTCTTTTAGGGATAGCTCAAATGCAAGAAGCACACTGCACTTGATGGGTGCTATCATACAAACACAAATGCATTAGATCCCATCAAAACTTTGAAGTAAAGCTTACTTAGACGAAAGCAGTAATAAGATGAGTAACCTCCTAGCAAGTCTTTATGCTCCACCCCTTCGTTTTGCAAAGGGTATTCTCCTGGTGTTACACATCACATTGAAATAGTAGAGTCGTAATGGTCCTACTATGTAATTCATCCTAAGATATAAACTCTCCTTACAGTTATTATTGTAGACCTGATTTACAGAAGGCATCCATAGCTAATACGCTTTAAAATATAAAATTCACATGATATCAATAATTGACCTTGTCAATAAGTTTTTTTGGGCCCCAGCTATACAGGCTTAGGCCTAAGTACTTTAACATGCTCGGGTCCCCTTAAGCAACTGTGTAGGCCCAAAGCTTGGCCCCCTTCAACAAGACTATTAGCTAAGATTCCCCATGAATAGCTTAGCCTAAGCCTAAGTGTAGCCAAATGGTTGACGTACCCATCGATAATGGGACCTACTTAGGTTACCCTCACATACTCCTCATATCTCAACCAATTGAAGGCCTTGGAAGCCCCAATCAATGTCCTCAAGGTGTTTGACTCCTTGGCAGTGAGACCTTGAAACACCATAGTCCTTTGGATAACCAATTCTGAAGCTTCGTAGACCTATGTTAATCTTAGGCTCGAGCACTCACCAACTGCATAGCATGCGACTGAGGATCATGATGCCATAGCTACTTTGCTCATCTTTCTTCTCTCTCCTCATTAATTGTCACCTAACAGCTTATTATATGGCCTAGGTGCTTAGTTACCCTATGATGGTTGCCTATGTAAATGTGATAAGCACTCTTCCTTTGAACCACCAACTGGTAGAAAGGAGTTACCTTTCTTGTACTGAGCACGCCTTCTTGTGCCTACCACATACAAGCCAATCCTTGTCGACCACATGTCCTTGGCAGGTAAGCTTTGTGCCATATAAATAGAGTATGAAGTCATAAGTATAAGGATTGTAACCTCGAGCACTCCTTATATACTCAAACACTCTTAAAAACTCTCTTTTTCTTCTTTTCTTGCTAACTTTAACATTAGAGGGCCCTTATTATCATTGCTACAAGGAGTTTTTTTGCAAGTCTACCACTACACACAATCGTTGGACCACTAGAAGACCACAACAATGTTGTCCACTATCACCAAACTATTAGAAATATTTAAAACATATATTTATAGCTTAGATTATCAAAGTGTTAATTACATAATTTAAAGCATAGTATGTAAGCTTCATGAAGTTTTTGAACCTAAACTAAAGACAAGTAATCAGAGTCCATATGAGTCTCTTGAACCATATAAAAGAAAGACTAAATCAAAAGCAAATATTAAAATAAAAAATCTTAATAATATATTTGAAATTATATAATTAGAATTAAAGCCTCAAAAGTACCATTTAAATTACTTAAGCCCGAACACATGAAAGAGTATAACTCAACTCTAAAACTCTAAATTAATATTAGAAATCTTAAATTAATTAATAAATTTCAATGATAAAGTTAAACTATTCAACAGTAATTTATAAATTGATTAATGACTAAAAAGTCTTAAATTGCCTTCAAAATTGTAATCAAATGACAATAATGAATATCGAACCTTAAATACACTAAAATAATTAAATAAAAGAAACTAATAATCTTAATTAATTTGAGTAAACAAGAAGATCCTAAAAATTAAAATTAATGAGGATTATGCATTTTAGTTATAGCATAGTATATGCAGGAATCATTTCTAAGCCACTCATATGGACATGAATCATGCCTAGCTAAAGGAATATACTTAATTAGCAACTAGATGACAATAAGCAATTAGAGTGTAACTAGCAAGTAACCAAGATAGTTTATGCCTCCATTTAAGAGACAAAATCCTATACCCTAGACAAAAAGCATTGTCCCCAAAAAACAATCATTCATAGAATATTTCTTATCTCCCCAATTCTCCAATTTCTTGACCATTACCTTATCCCCTCATTTCCCATTTTCATTTATGATATTCTACAAAAACATCTCCTAAAAATCCTCTTGAGAAACCTTTAAACAAACCCATAAGAGAAGAAGGAAAAACATGTTAGAGCTGTTAGATTCCATGCATACCTAAGCACCTTTTTGTTTTTCCACCACCATAAGCCAACAAATCATGCAAGACCACCACCATTTAGCGCAAACATCCTCCTTTATGTTGCCGATAAACATAAGGGTGAAAACGGAAATGTTTTGATTATGTTTTTGAGTGAGAAAGTTAAAACTTGTATAGGACAATTTAAGGTAAAACTCACCCAATAGCTATACCCATAAAATCTTGATAATTTAAGACTAGAAAAATGATTTATACATGTCATTTTAGGATCATGTACTCATACATTTATTCAAGAAACTAATTAGATTGATAGTAGTATCTTCAAGTAGTATAGTTGAATTTACATAGATATCTTGAAGAAATATTAAAGGAAACTCTGAAACCATATTTCTTGTATAGGCCAAAACTTAGATGTGTATTTTGACACTTTTATTTCAATTTCATATGATTAATTTAGTGAAAGTAAATAAATGGCATTACAGAGCTAGTTTAATGCATTAACCATTAAGTTTAGCACATGTAGAGTATTAATCCTTAAAAAAGCTTCTTTCATCATCACTTAATGCTGAGTATACTTGTTGTAAGTGGTAGCTTAGAAGGTTAATATCATGATTAATAAGATTAGTTAGTGTTTATGGCTTAAACTTGCAAGATAATGGGCTAAACATTGCCAGTAATAGGTAGTTCGACTTAAATTAGATTATAGGCTTAGAAAAACTGATTTAGAGCCCAATGAATTAATAGTACCAGATCTAAAACTTAAGTGATATTGAACTAATTAATATTATTAATAAGTTATTAGGCCTAATAAAGTAAGTTAGAGTCATTGTATATGCCTTAGTACATTAATTAGACCTAAATTAAGCGAAGGGCCTACAAAACAAGCTTAAACCCAACTTGGACTTGTAAGCCCAATAGCTAAAGTGAATAAGTGGAACTTAATTAGTAAGTTTAATAAGCCTCCTAAATTATTAAAAGAGGCCTAGCATAGTTTGAGCCCATAATTGATTAGAAAGACTAGTTTAAGCCTTAAAATAATAAGAATTAGACTTGAACTTAAGTTTAATTGACCTAACTAATTTAATAACCCTAAATAAAGAATTAAAAGCCCAACTAATAGATATATGAAGTTAGAACAAAGCCCTAAACACTCAAACACCTAACTAAGCAAAGAGATTAACTAAACACTTAAACACCTAATTAAGCTAAGAGATTAACTAAGTAAAAAGAGAAAAATTAATAACTCGAATTTGACCCTTACCTAAACGAATAGTTTTCTATCCTAACTCTTAAAATGAACCTCACCATGCAAAAGTACGTTTGAAATCTTATGAAATGGAGCACAAGAATGCGAAAATTGGACTAAAATTGAAAAAGTTATAGCAAAAACGAGTTTTGACCGCACTTGGGACTAGTATAGCGAAATTGACCTAGATGATTAAATAGTTTGACCATAAACTCATAGTATCATCATTATTTTATTATCAAGCAACTTTGAAATTGATTCCAAGAATACCTAAGGATTTCTAAAGTTATAGGCATTGTGACTAGGAAAGTATTCCCGATGATTGTATACTTATTTATATGTGTAGTCAATTGCATGACTAATTAAAGATAACTAAATTAATTGCTTGGGTTTGTGCATGTGTTGGACTCTTGCTTGAATGTTGTGCCAATATACCATAATTATAAGAGAACGAAATGGGTTCTATATTATCGAATGTTATCTACTATAAGTGTTTGTGAATTGCTTGATCACTCAATTGAACTAGACCTAATTATATTTGGTTTAATTAATTAAAATGGACATGTATGACCACAACATTGCATCTATTTTTCTAGCTATCACCTTATACATAGGTAATGAGGGGTCTTACAAGGGTTGTATTTATTCTATTGATATGAAACTTATTAATACGATGCATTAGTACAACAAGTACCTTACTCTAGCCTACGGGATTAGTAGGTACTTAGAGATGCTAGCTATACGGCTAAGTGTCATTTCTTGAGACCACCACTATTGCATGTGAGTGTAAACTGTAGGGGCAACCTCATTGCTAGACTCGAGGCTTTAGTTATTACTAGATTTTGAAATGAAAAACTCTTTTAATGAGATGTGGATTTTTAAATTGCTTATGAGCCTAGGTGGTAGAACTTGATTGTAATTGGTGTTGATAAATCTCCAACCTTGACTCTGAAGGGCATAAATATGAGTTATATGTAGCACCAATCAACTATATGTATTGTTTGACATATTGCTTGTTCATGAATTCATATGATTATTAATAATAATTGCTTAATAACTTGTTTACTAATATAGTAGGAAGGATATTTCACTAAGCTCGTGTAACTTGCTCTCCAATAGTTTATTTTGCAAGTACGCTTAAGTTAGGACGAGGATAAGATTCGAGTTTAGAGTACAAATTCAAGAGATGCAAGAGAAAGTTAGAGTTAGCTAAGGACACGTATAGTTAGTATAAGAATGCCCTATGTAGGAAGTATCTATACATTCAAGTTCTACATCTTTTAGTAGTTGTTGTAATTTATAAAATTGGGTTACCCTATCTTATTACCTAATAAGGGATACCGATTCTCTATAGTTTTGATAGGCTGTAGATTATTAGGTATCCATATTTATTTATGAGACAAGATAGTTATAAAATTAAAATGTGAATATCAATTAATTAAGTAGATTCTTACAACCTTTGACTTATAAGGCAATTTTTATATCATAAATGCAAATGTGATATGAAAATCTTAGGTATTCCTATTAGGCCTCTATTTGGTGTTATAGGAGTGGTATTAGAGCTTTAGGTTGTTAGAGATAGGAGAAACCTACCAATTGGTGAGATGTGGTAAAGCTCGAGTAAAATTAGGACTAAAGAATAAAAGACATAGACTTGTGGATTATATATTACATGTAGTATCACCTATATGTATTTAGCTCTACATATATAATCCGTTATTGCTATTTTACTCTTTAACCAAGATGATCTTAATGAGCGTTCCCTAAAGACTACATGTCACGGGTTTGGAATATTGAGCCATAACATGCAAGAAGCATGTTTGGATTGTATGGAAGAAAGTGACCCAAAACGTAAAAAACCAATTAATCAAGAGTACTAAAATATTTTAATTGTAGAATGGGAGTTGAAATATCTTGATTAGAGGTATCGACTTTGATGATTGCAATAATAGTTGAACAAGAAGTAAGTCTATTAAGTAGTATGAGGTCAAGATTCAGAGGTTGTTGTGGTTTGCACTTATTGAGCATTAGAATAGTGATTGGTTTAAATTGCAAATTTTTGTGAGAGGCTTGGATCTTGATTAGAGATGTCGAATGAGAAAGTTTGGACCCTGGATTTGTGTGAGACTATTGAAAGAGCTAAGATGGTTAAGGGAGCCAAGCACAAATAGTTGAAACCACTCAAGGCCAAAGTGAATGTGTTTAGTAAGAGGCTACTTGAGAGTTCTAGCTTCCAAGGAAAAGGAAAGAGGATCATATTTGCTCGCATTAAGCTACGAGAGCCTACTACTGGTAATGGATTAATGAAGTGTTTAAGCGTAACAAAAAGCATTATCTTTACGATTGTCCACAGGTATGAGACGAGGGCTTTTTATTGTGGTGAAGGAAATCTCATGATTAGTGAATGCCCTAAGAAGACCACCACTACTTGCTTTATCTACCATAAAAAAGGTCATTTTGCTACTACATGTCCTTAGAAGAGAGCTCTTCTGGCACTAGCTTCTAGACCTTTGTAAAGCTAAACACTTTATTGACTATAGAGGTAGTAATCGATTTGAAGTTATAGCTTAAGTGACGAGAGTGTATAACTTGGAGGGAGATTAGGGCTATGTAGAGTATGACTGAGGATGTTGAGGCAATTACATTTGAGGATGAGATAGTCCCAAACAATGGACTTATAGCAAGGAACATAACAATCTTCGACCAACATGTAGAGTAACTCATTTATTCATCACCCTTATGGTAGCTAAAAGAACAAAAGTACCTGTTTCTACTATCGAGACAAGTTTTACGGTAAAACTTCAACAAGAGGACTGGTTATGATTGGAGAAATGATTAAGAAGTGCCCTATGAATATTCAAGGGAAAGAAAGAAAGGTTAACTTGATCCTGATTAAGATGAACAAGTATGATACTATATTGGGCATGAATTGGATATCAGCTATTAGACTATAATGGATTGTCAAGAGAAGAAGGTGACATTTTCAATGTTAATGGGTTTACAGTTGCTTTTGTAAGAGAATTGACCACATTGGAGACTCGAGAATTGAGCTCACTTGAGTTGTTTTCTGATGTTGAAGGGTTGGTTTGTATTGAGAGTTGGGTGACAATTGATGAATATACCTACAACCTTTATGGATATGATGAACTAGGTATTTAAGCCATTGTTGGACAACTATGTTATTGTCTTTGTTGATGATATCTTGTAGTATATTCTTTGAGTCTTGAGTGGCATGAAGAGCATTTAAGAATAGTTTTATAGACTTTGAGAGAGTACAAGCTACATGCCAAGCTGAGTAAGTATGACTTTTGGCTGAAAGGGATACCATTCCTTGGACATGTAATATTTAGGAATGGTATATCGGTGGATCCAACAAAGATTAAGGCAATAATAGAATGCAAAAGGCCAAAGACCATTATTGAGGTAAAAAGCTTCCTTGAATTGGCTAGTTATTATAGAAAGTTTGTTAAGGACTTCTCTAAGTTAGCTAAAATGCTCACATAATTGACTCAAAAGAATGTTAAGCATGAGAGAAACAACTAGCGAGAACAAAGTTTCCAACAGCTAAAATGGAGGTTGGTGTTGGCACCTATGTTGGTATTGCCAAACATCGAAGAGCTTTTTACAATTTGCATTAATGCCTCAAAAATGGTTTGGATTGTATGTTAATGTAAGGTAAGAAGGTAATAGCTTATGCATCTTAGCAATTGAGGCCACATGAGTAAAACCATCCCACTCATGACCTTGAGTTGCCATTGTAGTTTTTACACTAAAGTTGTGGAGACACTACTTATATGGTTAGAGGTGTGAGATTTACACAGATCATCAGAGTCTTAATTATCTTTTCACATAGAAGGAGCTGAATATGAGGCAAAAGTGATGGCTTGAGTTGATCAAGGATTATATGACCTTTGGATTAATTATTGTCTAAGATGGGGGAATGCATTTGCTTCGAGCTATAAGAATCATGTTGAAATTGCTTCACTTCTCATAGATTAACAAAAATTGGTTAAGGATTTTGAAAGACTCAACATTGAATTTGCTTGGGTTGAAGGAAATGTTGAATTGTCAAATTTGGTTGTTGAACCCACATTGATGGAAAGAATCAGAGAAGCCTAGCAAGATAACCTTACCTTAATATAGATAAGAGAAGAAATGGCAAGCAAGAAGTACTTAGATTTTGGTATTAATGAAAGAGGAGCAATTCATTTATAAGGAAGATTATTTGTGCTAGACAATACATCCCTCTAGAAGGAAATCATGAATGAAGCTCATCACTCAGGTTGTTTAGTACATCTAAGAGGAACAAATGTATTAAGACCTCAAGAAGAATTTTTGATGGAATGGTATGAAGCAAGACACAGCGAACTATGTCATGAGATGTGAAGCATGTGAAAGAGTAAAACCAAAGCACTAGAGATTGAGAGAATTGCTACAATCTTTACCTATCTTTGAGTGGAAATGAAAGTAGATTATTATGGATTTTATGAGCGGATTACCAAGGACACAAGTCAAGTTTGATGTTATATGGGTAGTTGTTGATAGACTTACTATGTCCGCACACTTCCTCCTTATTGGCATGACTTACTCCATGGAAAAGTTATCTAGGATCTATGTAAAGGAGATTATAAGATTTCATGGTATGCCTATAAGCATTGTTTCAAATGGATATCCACATTTTTTGTTTAAGTTTTGGGAATGCTTGTAGAAGCATATGGTTACACAGATGAACTTTAGTACTATATACCATTAATAGTTTGATGGGCAATTGGAAAGGACTATTCGGAATTTAGAGGATATGTTAAGGGTACACACTATCGAGTTTAAGGGAAGCTGGGATATGCATTTGCTGCTTGATGAGTTTGCTTATAACAATAGCTTACATTTGAGTAATCAGATGCCATATTATGAAGCTCTATATGGAAGGAAGTGTAGGTCCTTGTTGTTTTGGGATGGTGTTAAGAAGTTAGCTTTAGGACCTAATTTAGTGTAAAAAAAAAAAAAAAGATGATAAAGTGGCTATCATAAAGCAAAAGATGAAAGAATCCTTGGACAAATAGAATAGTTGGGTAGATTTGAGGAGATGAGATCTAAAATTATATGTGGGAGATCATGTACACTTAAAGGTAAAATTGATTAAGAGCATATACCTAGCTAGAACATAAGGGAAATTGAGCCGTAGGTTGGAAAGAGTTGGGAATCTCACTTATTGGTTAGCTCTTCTACTAAACTTATCTAGGATACATAACGTATTTCAAGTGTCAATTCTTCATAAGCACATATTGGACTCTGATATAGTAGTCAAACTGGAATCGATGTAGTTGAAAGAGAATTTAACCTAAGAAGAGCACCTAGTTTAGATTCTAGACCAAAAGACTTGGAAGTTGAGTAGTATGGAGATCCAATATGTTAAAGTGCTGTAGTAGAACCATGAGCAAGAAGAGGAAGCTACTTGGGATGCAAAAGAAGAGGTTAAGCACAAGTGTCTACATTTGTTTGAGAGTTTAGGTATAAATCTCAAGTTTTGAGGACAAAAAATTATTTTAAGGAAGAGAGGGAGGATGCAATTCCCATGCAATTTCCAAAGCTAGACTCGAGATAAGTAGTCAAAGTCCATACGAGTCCCCTGAACCATAGAAAGGAAGGACTAAATTAAAAGTGATAGCAAACCTTAATAATATATTTAGAATTCTATAATTAGAATTAAAGCCTTAAAAGTACTATCTAAACCCAAAAATCTAACTTAAGCCTGAACATGTGAAAGACCATAACTTAACTTTAAAACTCTAAATTAATATCAAAACCCTTAAATTAATTAATAAATTTCAATTGTATAGTTAAACTATTTAACAATAGCTTATAAATTGATTAATCATTATAAAGTCTTAAATTGTCTTTAGAATTGTAATCGAATGATAATAATGAATAATAAACCATAGATACACTAAAATAATTAAATAAAAGAACCCAATAATCTTAATTAATTTAATTAAATAAAAAGAACATAAAAATTAAAATTAATCAGGATCATGGATTCTAGTTAGAGTATAGTGCATGTAAGAATCAATTCTAAGCAACACATATACACATGAATCATTCCTAGCTAAAGTAATATACTTAATTAGCAACTAAATGGAAACAAGTAATTAAAGTGTAACTAGCAAGTAACCAAGTTACTTTAGGCCTCCATTTAGGAGACAAATCCTAACTACCCTAGACAAAAAGCATTGATCTCCACAATTATTGATAGAATATTTCTTATCTCCCCAGTTCCTCACTTTCCCAACTGTACACCTTACCCCCTCAATTCCCTACACTCATTTATGATATTCTACAAAAACAACCCCCAAAAATCCTCTTTAAAAGCCCTCAAACAAAACCCAAAAGAGAAGAAAGAAAAACAAGTTGGAGTTATTGGATTCCATGTGCACCTGAGCACCTTTTTGTTTTTCCACCACCACAAGCCACTAAATCATATAAGACCACCATTTGCTCTATCTCGCCGACAAACATAAGGGTGAAAAGGGAAGTGTTTTGTTTGTGTTTTTAAGCAAGAAATTTAGAACTCGTGCATGATAGTTTAAGGTAAAACTCACCTAACTTTAGTTTCTCGTTTACATAAGCTATACCTATGAAATCTTGATAATTCAAAATTAGATATATGAACTAAACATGTCTTGATCATGTACATGTCATTTTAGGATCATGTAGTTACACATTTATGAAATACTTAGATTATTACTTGTATCCTTGAGTAGTATAGTTGAATCTACTTAGATAACTTAAAGAAGAATTGAAAGAAACTCCATAAAATCCACATTTCTTATGTATACTAAAACTTTGATGTGCATTTCCACACTTTTATTTTGGTTTCATACGATTAATTTAGTGAAAAGTATACTAAATTGCGTTATAGAGCTAGTTTGATGCATTAACCATCAAGTTTAGTACATGTACAATATTAATCCTTAGAAAAGTTTGTTTCATCATCACTTATTGTTCAGTCTAAGTTTGTTTCATCATCACTTAATGTTGAGTATACCTGTTGTAAGTGGTAGTCTAGAAGGTTAATATCATGATTATAAGATTAGTTAATGTTTGAGACTTAAACTTGCAAGACTATGGGTTAAATATTGCCAATAATAGGTAGTTAGGCCTAAATTGGATTACAAACTTAGAAAAACCTATTAAGAGCCCAATGAATTAATAGAACCAAATCTAAAACTTAAGTGGTAGTGGAATAAATATGATTAATAAGTTATTAGGCCTAATAGAATAAGTTAGAGTCATGGTGTAGGCCTTAGTACATTAATTAAGCTTAATTAAGTTAAAGGCTTACAAAACAAGCTTAAACCTAACTTGAACTTGTAAGACTAGTAGATAAAGTGAATAAGTGGAACATAATTAGTAAGTTTAATAAGCCCACCAAATTATTAAAAGAGGCCTTAATAGTTGTAAGCATAGTTTGAGCCCATAATTGGTTCGAAAGACTAGTTTAAGCCTCAAAATAATAAGAGTTAGACTTGGACTTAAGTTTAATTGACTGAACTAATTTAATAACCCTAAATAAAGAATTAAAAGACCAACTAATGGATATATGAAGTTAGGACAAGGCTCTAAACACTCAAACACCTAACCAAGCTAAGAGATCAACTAAGTAAAAAGAGCAAAATTAATAACCTGAATTTGAACCCTATGTAAATGAATAGTTGTAGGTCCCAACTGTTAAAATGGACCTCACCATGCAAAGTACATTAGAAATCTTATGAAATGGACTACAAGAACACAAAAATCAAACTTAAAACAAAAAAGTTATAACAAAAATAAGTTTTGACAGCGCTTGAGAATAGTATAGCGAAACTAACCTAAATAATTGAATTGTTTCACCAAAGACTTATAGTATCATCATTATTTTATTATTAGGCAACTTTGAAATTAATTCCAAGAACACCTTAGGATTTTTGTAATTATAGGCATTATGACCAAGTGAGTACTCCTAATTATTCTATACTTGTTTATGTATGTAGTTAGTTGCATGACTAACTAAAGATAACTAAATTGATTGCTTAGGGTATATAAGTTAATACATGTGTTCGACTCTTGCTTGAATATTGTACCAATATACCTTAATTATAAGAGAATGAAATGGGTGCTATATTATTGAATGTTATCTACTGTGAGTGTTTGTGAATTGCTTGATCACTCAATTGAATTGGACCTAATTATATTTGGTTTAATTAATTAAAATGGACATGCATGACTACAATATTACATCTATTTTTTTGGTTGTCATCTCACATAGAGGTAATGAGGGGTCTTGCTTGTATTTATTTTGTTTATATGAAACTTATTAGTACGGTGTACTAGCAGAACAAGCGGCCCACCTAGTCCATAGGCTTAGTAGGCACATGGAGACGCCAATCGTATGGCTAAGGATCATGTCTTGAGACCTCTACTGTAGGGTGTGAGTGTGGATTGGAAGGGCTACTTTATCGCTAGACTTGGGGCTTAAATTATTACTAGATTTTAGAAACGAAAAACTCTTTTTATGAAATGTGGAATTTTAAATTAGTTATGAGCCCAAGTGTTAGAACCCTATTGTAATTGGTGCTGATGAATCTCTAATCTTAACTTTGGAGGGCATAAATTTGAGTTATATGCAGCACCAGTCAACTGCATGCATTGTTCGGCATATCACTTGTTCATGTATTCATATGGTTATTAGTAATAATTTCTTGATAACTTGCTTGTCAGTATAATCGAGGGGATGTCTTACTAAGCTCGTATAGCTTACTCCCCAACAATCCATTTTGTAGGCCTGCTTAAGTTGGGACTGCGATAAGATTCAAGTGCAGAGTGCAAATTTAAGATATGTAAGAGAAAGTTAAAGTTAGCTAAGGAAATGTATTGTTAGTACAAGAAGACCCTATGCAAGAAGTATCTATATGTTAAAGTTTCATATCTTTTAGTAGTTGTTGTATTTATAAAATTAGGTTACCCTATCTTATTACTTGGTAAAGGATATCAATTTTTTATTGTTTTGATGGATTATGGATTATTGAGTGTCTATAGTTATTTATATGACAAGATAGTTATATAATTAAAATATGAATATTAATTAATTAAGTAGAGTCTTGCAACCTTTAACTTGTAAGAAGGTTTTCATACCATAGGTGTATACGTGATATGAAAAATCTTAAGTAGTGCTACCAGGCCTCTTTTTGGGGTGTTACATAGTATACTTAGATATTTACATAGTTTAGGACCAAAATTTCAAAAGATAAATAGCAAAAACATCAAAAGTATAACTAGTCTTCAATTTCCAAACCTCATACCCTAGTAACCAGCATCAACTAACCTTAGGGTAATTATATTGGGGCATCCTAGTCAACACCTGTAAAAAGATCTTTGGGGATATGAGTAATCAACCACTTAGTAAGTAGGAACAAAGACATAAAACTATACAATAAGTATAAATAAGGTTATTAAGCAGTTAATTACATGCAACGTAACAAAATAAATGCCATCATATGATATTGTTTAGTCCATCATGAGATTAGAGAAATCGTGCTTGCTTTAATCTAGGTTTGAGGAGTTTTAGCACATATACAACAGCTCATGACTAAACTAAGCTTATACAATGGAAATGTCCCTCTTCTTGCAACTACCTTCAAACTAGTGTCTTAAACCTTACCACGAGCTCCTCTCTTGACACTTAATTTGACTAAGGTAAAGAAGGGACCATTAACCTATCTCTTTTGAAAGGGTTGATATTTGGTCAAAGAACCCTAATCATCTCCTATTAGGTTGCAATTCATGTCTAGTTAAGTTTTTTAGTCTAATATAGTTTAGGTTTAGTTTAAGGGTGATCAATTAAGTCTATGTAGTTCAACCAATTACAATTCAGCACGGCAACCAAGTAGTAGTATAATCAAGATTAGAGACACATACATGTTTGCACAAGCAAGCTACTCACAAGCTAGTCCTAAGTACAACTAAGTATAATTTTAAGCCTCCAAGTACTATAAAATAGTACTATAAAACAATACTTTGAAATACAATTACTTATTAATTGCAAACTTACCTGGATTTCCCATCCACTCATTTAGGCATAACTTGTGATATATGTCGAGTCTGATTTTTCAGTTTCTTTTATTTAAAATTAGTTTTCTCATTTCTGATTAATACTAAACCTTAACTCATTTAATATTAATCCTTGACTAAAGAAATTGAGAAATTTCGGTTTTTTATTAAAAATAGTTTTTGGAGTTACCACCCGACCGAAGTCGAGAAAAGAAAAAGAAACCATAACCAATTGAGTGGATTGATTACGATTTGGTTACCGGTCTTTAATTTGAATTTTAAATGAAAAACCAGAGGGTTCCAAGTTCAGGGGCTAACTTATTAAACCCTTAACAGCTACCACTATCTATTTACCAAAATTAAAATTATTCTTTTAATTATAATATTTAAAAAAATAAATAACTAAAATCAAAAGAAAAAATAACCTAAGTTTTTACATATTTTATCGTCACTCCGAAGGTGCCTACGTACTCGCTAATCGAGATCAGACGATCGTAGTTCTTTTCGAAAACTTTAATGTATTGGTTCTTTTTATTAAAAAATAATTGGTTAAATTTGCGTTTTTATTAACCATTTTATTTTTATTAAGAAAAATCCTTAGAAGCCTAATTTTTATTCCTAATTATATAAAAAAAAAACCTAAAAACATAATTTTTGAAAAGTTTCAAATTAAGATTTTTATTTAAAAACAACTAAGTAATAATTTTTTTTTTATTTTCAAGAAAAACCCTAAAGATTTATAAAATATACAATGTTTATGAAATATGCAATGTTTTACATGATAAATATTTTATATAGAAAAGATACTTAAAATATAAAAAAAAATATATTTCCTAATCATAGAAAAGATACCTAAACCATAGAAAAGATGTCCATACCATAGAAAAAATATTTAAATCATAAAAAAGATATATAAACTATGAAAAAAATGTTTAAACCATAGAAAAAAAATCTAAATTATAGAAAAGATGTCTGAATCATAGAAAAGAAACCTAAATAATGGAAAAGATACATAAACTATAGAAAAGAACCCTAAATTATGGAGAAGATGTCTAACCATAGAAAAGATATTCAAATCATAAAAAAGATGTTCAAGCTATGGAAAAGAAACCTAAGCTATGGAAAAGAAACCTAAGCTATGGAAAAGACATCTAAACTAGAAAAACAAGCTTGAACTATAGAAAATATGTCTCACTGTAAAAAAAAGTCAATTAATTTTTTTTTTATTTAATGAGCATCAAAATGATTTTTTTTCTAGAAAACCCTAACATGCCTAATGCAATTTTTCTAAATTAATACAATATGCAAAGAACGAGATTTTGTAAAATATGAGATTTTATAAAAATGTTATTTTGAAAATATGAAATCTAAAAAAAATAATAAAAAAACTAAAATTTAACTTAATACATGTTCACTAGACACTAACGCTATAACTAATTACTAACAATTAAAGATGTAATAAAAATATAAAAAAATAGTACAAGTCTTAAAAATAACTGCGCATATACTAAGTGAGATAAAATAAATAAATAAGACAAGCTATAGATAATAATTAAAAACCACTATTATGTACCTGAAAGGCAAAGTATGCAAAACTGATGAATGAGAACATATTGGATCCCTAGTCCTATCGCACGTATAACTATAGAATTGGTTTTAAGGAGTGGGTTCGAGTGTGTTTTTAACCAATGTGTCATTGTTCTCTCTATCTCGCACCATCCAACCCTTATTTATAAAACTCGAAAACAAATATTTTGAATCGAATCGAATCAAATCAAATCTAAATTGATAAACATCCAAAATAGATTCGAATCTTATAAATCCTGATTTTATTAGATTTAAGGTCATCGTATCAAATTTGCTTTTTTTTCGACAACTATTTAGTCAAGATTCCATCAAATTATTTTTTTCGATTTTTTTTCTTTTTTAGTTTTTTTTTCCAACAATTTTATATTTTATTTTATTTTTATCTTCTTTATCATTTTCAATTTTTTTATTATTTTTTAAATTACAACCATTTTTGTAAAATAAAAAAATTAGGATTACAAAGGGGCAAAAATTAGGTGTCTATAATATATCTTCACTTTAGTTTCATGTAATATAGATAACATTTTAGTATTTATACAAATACTATATATATTATTGTCCTGTATCTTAGTTTGTTAACTTAAGTTTTAGGTTTTATTGTACTAAATTATTCAGGTTTTTAGGTCACTTGTTATTAGTTTCGCATCTCGCTATTCTCTAATCCATCCTTTGATTACGATTTATCTAAGAGAAAGAATATCTTCTAACCTATCCCTTGAAGTTCACCTAACTACATTTTGTATATACTGTCTTTGATTCATTATTTGAACATCTTTTTAACATGCTAATATAAGGTAAGTGCACTTATTAAATTGTAATATGCGGATTAAGTCCAAGTGTCAATCCTTCAAGGAATTTGATTACTAATACTCACTAGATCTCTATTATCTAACCTATAAATTCAAGCTTAATAATTTAAAGATTCAAAAATTAATTGCAGCAAATAAAAATTATCATTAAATAAGAATTATTCAAGAACTAAAGTAAGAAATCAATAAAATTATAAGCTACTTCAAATTCGCGAACCATATCTAGATTCTTGTTCCTACTAAATCTAACATGTGATTTTCTCTAAAGATAATATAAGTTCTTCTTTAATCTTTCTTTATCGAAGGAATTCTCTACTAAGGTTAATTACTTTCTCAAGCCAATTAACCTAATCTTGATATCACTTATTAGAATTTCTTATCAATAACATGACCTAAAATCACATTACTGCATAATAAATTCTCTATACTATAACTCAAGATTCCAGAAATATCTTATAAATTATTTTTAATCTTGCAACAATCTTCATAAACTATTCCTAAATCTAATCTTAGAAGCAATCTCTTGATTCTCCTATAAGATATTAAATTGTAGATTACTACCTATGAAAATAGCAATCTAAATCATGAAGCATACATAGTTAAATCAAGAAAAGAATAAAAAGTTAATTAGATTTAATAAAAATTTATGTCACAGGAATAGATCTAGGTTCCATAAGGCGTAGATATCAAATATCTACTCTCTACATATCATAAAGCAATAATCTTGAATCAAAGAATAGAGAAAAGTGTAAGAGAGAATCATGAAATCTAATAAAGATCGAATCTTGAAGTCCTCTTTGTGTCTTGCTTTCTCGAGTGTTCTTCTCTTGAAAAGCTCTCTAAAAGTCTTCTAAAAGTTCTCTCTAAAAAAAAAAAAACCCTAAAGAAGCTTTATATAGGAAATGGAAAAATAGAACCCGTGCAAACGACATGATTGGGGATACGATCGTGTCTCTTAGTCATGTAACTCACTACCAAATTTCTTCATGTCTTCTTCTTCTTCTTCTTATTTTTTCCTTTAAACTAAGAATAACATGACAAAGGATATGGTCATGTCCTTTGGTCATGTAGTTAGCTGTGATCACTTAAAAATCGCTCCAAATTTTCCTAAAAACGATACAATCACGTTGTTTATGATAGGATTCTATTGAAATTAGAATCTTTGGAAAGTACTAGAAAATTTAATAATTGAACTAGATGAAAATAACACTTTAATAGGATTTATAGGCTTAAAATTAGATAAAAATTTAGAAAATAATTTTCATGAAAAACTTTTCATAGCAATTTTTTAAATGCTATTAGTACTTTATAAAAAAAAATTTGGAGCCAAAACAATAATAGTAAAGGTTTTGAAAAAGAAATTAAAATGTAATACCATGTAACCTTGGCTTACTACCTTTCGAGTAGTTTATATCCCCTATAGAAAAATATATACATATAAGTTAGGTCAAAGGTATAAAACAATCTATACTAGCTTAACTAGTGACATGAGATAATTTATAAAAGTAATTTACATTCATTTAGTACTTAAAAGGATTATATTAGCAAGTGGGATCATTTGGAAATGATACCTAGTTAGCTAGATATCTCTTCTTTAGTGGATCGATTGGAAGCATTTATAGGTATGGGAATGTCTGAATTACACCTAAACTTGGATATGCAATTATATAAATTAATGAGAAATAAAATGAAAAGTTTAATACTTAAGATACACTCTACAAATTATGATTTATATCAACATTCTTAGAATTAAGTTGAACTTTCATAACTAGGTAATAAAAATTAAAAGAAGTAATTGTATAGCTTTAATATCTTCAATTAAGCTCATTTATATAGAACTATTAAGTTTGTCAGGTCTCAATGCTATAACATAGAGTTTTGTAATTTAAGATATAGAATATAATAAATCTTTTAGAATCAACTATGTGATCTTAATGATTAATATTAGTAAGTAAAATTTCACATAAGATGTATATGAATAAGTCCCAAATAATGAATAGAACTTAACTATATATTATATGTTACTAATATTTTTACTAATAACTACGTTAAAATTTACTCAAAATAATAATATGTGAGAAAAGAAAATTGTGACAATGAATTATTCTTTACTAATAATATTGGTGGTGCAGAAAGAAAATATTATTTAAATATTAGGAATTAGGATGAATATAAATAAAATATAATATAATTTTATTGAAAAAAAATTAACAATCAAACCGCTTAAACTAAAGTTAGGTGGTGGAAAATTTGTGGCCTATAAATATGGCCATTTTGCCATAAATAGCAAAACAGGTGAGAGAGATTGGAAAACGAGAGAGAGAGAGAGTTGATGGAGAGGAAAGAAAAAGAAAGAAGACATAGGGGATTAAATAATTCAATTTTTTCATTGTCTAATATTTTCAGATAACCTCGTTTCCATAGTTATAAGTATTGTTTCTTTTAATTGATATTTAATATTCATAGAAAAAATATATTAGTAATCTTATTATTTTCGTAAATGGAGTATTTTATCCCTATAATTTTATAAATCTCTTCTTTTTCAATTTTAAACTTAGAATATTAACAGCCGTAGAACTTGTATATTATTAGTATCAATTCTCAAAATAAGTGAATCTCTAGTAGTCATCTTTTATTAGAACTATTAAAATTAAACTTTATATTTTTACAAATTTAATATCATTACTTTTGTAAAATTTGAACGTACATATAATTTTTAATAACAAGTAGAAGTTTCTAAACAAAAGGTCTTTGAAAAGGTAAGAACTTCTTAAATATTACTAGAAACTGATGTTACATAAAATTTAAACATAAAGTTAAATTACAATGGTATTACATAATAAGTATCTATAACTATGATGGTGTAAACCAAAGGGGATAGGTTTAATATACTGGGTAGGTCTCATCTAAGTACTATATTTTAATTTTCACACTATTTTGTATCAAATATGCTAGATCCGTAACCTATCAAAGACTTTTGGAAACAATTGACTAAGAGTCTTGGTAAGTGAATCTAACCCATTCTTGGAGTAAATATATTGTTACTCATAAAATTATGTGCTGTTTGATACTGTATTGATTGAATATGACTATACCTTGGTTGAACCAATATATTGCTATAGTGTATGCTAATGTGGTGATTTTAAATGATGATAATTATATCTAAGTTAAATTGTTATGTTGCTATGTTGAATGTCGATGTGGTGTTTATAAATGATTGTATTAACTTGGAAAGTTAAGTGATTGTTAACCTAATCTTCTAGGTTTTCACCTAAGTAAACTCAAAGTAAGATATTAGGTTTTCACTAGAAAAAAAAAAAAAGAAAAACTAGACTTAGATAGCTAGGTTGAATAAAACTTAAAGACTGGTTATGCTAAATGATACACTTAAGTTGTTATTACATTACATTGGATGGGATGGCACAAAAGAGTCCTACAGGTTAGAATTTTCAAAATGAGGCTTCCAAGTGATTAAGAAAAACCATGGCTTTATGAACTCAGTTTTGGAAGCATATAGATTCTTATTGCCCAAGTAACCTAATTGCTTTTGTAGTATGATTTAGTAGACTACTCTTTGTAGTCTAATTTGTTAAAAACAGAGTTACAGGCCCTACTCTCAGGTAGCTCTTTGTTCCTTTTAGGTTATTGGATGTTGTATCCAAATGTTTAAATATGTCGACTAATTGGATAAGTAAATTGGAAGGGCATAGGATATCGATATTGATACACACCATGTGCATGAGCATAGCATGCTACATTACTAGCAATAAATACCTAGTCTGGCTAATGTACGTGTGAAGTTAAACCTACTGGTTATGATTGAAATGTTTGAGTAGTGATGTTGTCTATATTGTATTATTGGTTAACCTATCCTAAATCCACACACATATTACATACCATCATAAAAATATTCTTCAAAATATTAGCTACATACCTTTCTTAAAAAAAAAAAAAAATCTTATTTAGATATCTATGTAGTTAGAATTTTTTTTTTAATGGCCCGTAACAACAAAGATTGAATTGGTAAAAGGAAACAAAAGAACCAGATCAAGTTGAAAGGAAATTGCGAAGAGAACTAGATAGCCAAAGCAAACCAACTAACTCATGTACGCACCCGTAAGGCTAGGCCTCTTGGGTACACCTACCTTAATCCATATTTTCTTCTATTAACCAATATATACAACTCAATTGCTAGTTAATTAAACTATGCGGGACTAATTTAATTTTTTTAAATATATATATATAATTTTGGTGATCTTTTTCAGAAATGTAGAACTCCTATGTTCAATAAACCTTGTTCCCTCAATTTGTTCACATATCTCTAGTATGCTACTTGGTAATAATTCAACCCCATCTTCTTACATATATATATATATATATATATATATAAAACCAAGATAGTTGGATATTCCATACAGGACTAAGTTCCTCCATGATTATTTGGTCATATTCTTTTATAAGGAGTTGAAACGCATGTAAATGGAGCACGTAGGACAAGCCATTATAACATTTATCAATCATGTAAGTTATAGATTTTTTTTGTAGAAAACTTAAGTTTTGACTCAAATTTTCTTCATTGATTCGTCATTCAAATCTCCTAAAGTTATCATATCTTGAATTTACTCTATGTTTACTTTCAAATCGTGCAAAATTTTATCTAAAAACTTGCCTATAACATGTTTGAAACTTAGATTAAATTAGCCCTTGCAATTGCCATGAATTGCAAAACAACAAGAAAGTTTGATATTTCAACTTGATTACCTTACCACTCGATGGATGACAAGTGGTGTAAATTCCCAATATTAGAAGTACCTCGCACTTAGTGTCCAAGGGTGATGATAGTCTGTTGAGAGGTGGCTAAAAGAGAGAGAAATTGAAGCTTGACATAGGTAGGCCGAGCTAGGTTAAAATTTGGAATTTTTAACTAAGTTTCAAATATCCATTCAAGAGCTCAACTTTGATGGTGCTTTCTGACCAAGTAGGCTATTACTAAGTTATAGAGTAGTGGCAAAGTGGAAGTATGTTCAAAGTAGAGTTTAGATGTGCGTTTGGATCTAATTTTGGTTGAGTATGTAGGAAATTGAAGGAGGAGGAAGAAAAAGGTGCTCTCTTACATGGCCTAAATGAGAATACAAAGACTTTAATATATTAACATTTGAAAAACCATATACTAAAATTGGACACATATTGATCAAAGAGTAAATTAAGGGAAGGGCTTGCTGATCATCTATGTTTTCCTCATCAATGTTATATGGCTTTGTATAGGGGCAACCAAAATTTAAATTTTGTTTGATGTACTATATACCACATGTATAATTTATACGTGTAATGAAATTACTTTTACATCATATTTTTGTGAAAATTTACTAGCAAACTTAGAATTATTTATAAGACATAATAAAAAATTGAATTTATCAATTTCTTATTGTTACCGTGTATTTTTATCTATTGATATTCATTTTTATGTTCATTAACTATTTAGCAACCAAAATTCAATATTTTTGAGATCTGACTTTGGAATGAGACTTCCTATCATGTCTAAACACTAAATTCTATATTTTAAACTTTCCCCAATATTTTATTATGCATTTTCTTTGTCTCTTCTTTTCTTTTATTCTGGGCTTTATTATAAAAACAATAAAATTACTACTACAGCTGCAGCTGCTACTATTATTATTACATTCTTATCAAATTTAATTCCGCAACCTTTATTTACTTAAACTTCAAACTTCAAACCTATATTTTATTTTATCTTTTTTTTTTTTAAGTGGACTTGATAATCTTCCTTGAAATTTATTTGATTTATTATTTGTAAAAATTTAAGGTTTGAAACCTTAATTTATGCCCAACATATCTTTAATCATATTAGAGAGTGTATGTTTATAACGGGGCATTATATTTTACTCCCTTAAAATAGTTTCATCCTCAAAACTTGAATCGAATAAGGACATTTGAGATTATTCACTCAAGGTGCTAAACAATTTAAATACAAAGGCTACTACTGACATATACATAGTAATAAAATCACTAACTTAAAGACATAGTCTATCAAAAGTAAAAGGAATATTAGAACTAGCCTTCCATGAATTACTCAAGATAATTAGTCTTCATCATCTCCTCAATTTCCTCTTCTTCTGTGTAACATTTCCAAAGAACTTTTAAATAACTAGTACTTCTATTGTACAATCGTTGAATCATCTTATCAAAGATCTTAATGGATGACCCTTCATAAGTCAAATTCTCTTTAAGCTCAACTATGAAAACATTTTTCTCTTTTGATGTATCTCCAATAAATTTCCTCAATGATGGAACGTGATTATGTACACTTGCCCATTCTTATGATAGTTCAAGCTCATAAGCCACATCTTCCACTTTCCTTATAATAGAGATGGCTTAATATATCTTAGACTTAGCTCCCCTTTCATTTCAATACTTTGAATCCTTACATTGGTGACATTTTTTTTAAATAATAATAATTAAGTAAGGATTTGCTACTTGAAATCAAAAGGGTCGTTTATGCACATATTCATAATTCTTTTATCTACTTTGTACAACTTGCCTTTGGTCTTTGATTATTTAGACCTTATCTTCTAGTCTAATTACTTTTTAATTCCCTATATCATCTTAATAAATCAGGAATCTACACCTTTGCCCATACATTGCCTCATATGGCGCCATCTAGATTGTACTACGATAGTTGTTGTTATATACAAATTTTATTAGTGGCAAATGATCGTACACATTTCCTCTATAATCTAGTATCAATGCAATCTACATGTCTTCTAATACATAAATTATCTGTTTCAATTGCATTTTCATTTGTGAATGATATATGGTGCTAAATTTTAGTTTTGTGTCCTTAGCTTCTTGGAATGATTGCCAAAGTCTTAAGACATACCTCAAGTCCCAGTTTGAAACTATCAATGTTGAAACACCAAGTAAATAAACTATTCCTTTTATGTATAGGATAACCTACCTTGATAATGGCATTCCAAGGTCAAAAGGGTATAAACGAGCTAATTTTGTTATTGTGTTACTATGACCCTATAACATTGTTATTTTTCTAAGTCTTAGATGACACAATTACAAAATCTATTATGATATAATGCTGTACCCTTATCCTTGGACACATTACAAAACAGCTTTAGCAATATCCTTTTTCATTCCAATTTTAGGTTTTCTATATCTCTAGGGACCTCTTCCTTATTTGTTACTGTAGCTCCTAAACTATCACATCCTTATCTACTTAATGCATCAATGACAACTATTGCTTCCCTAAAATGATAGTGTATTGTTATACCATAATCCTGTAGTAATTAACTATTGCCTTAGGTACATATTCAACTCACTTTACTTAAATATATACTTTAAGTTCTAATAATTAGTGTAAACATCACATTTATCTCCATATAGATAGTATCTCTAATTATTTAATACAACCACAACAAGTCTAAGATCATAAGCCTAATAATTTGTTCATATGGTTAAAATTACTTAGATGGTTAAGCAATTACTTACCATTCTTCATGGACATAGGTCCTAACTCTTCTTAATGAATGACAATATATAAAGGATCCACCAACTTTATCCGGTATAGTCAATATTGGTGCTGTTATAAATCTTCTTAAGCTCTCGAAACTTTTCTTACATTTATCATTCCAATCTAAGTTAACACCCTCTTTTTTTTCTTTAATTGGGTCAATGAGACAACCACCTTAGAGAAATCTTGCACATATTTTCTATAATAGCCAATGATACGAAGAAGCTTCTCACTTCGCTTACAATTTTCGATCTCCCTCATTCCATCATTGCTTAAACTGTAAGCTCCCAAAATTGAGTTTAGGGCAACCGAGCTTAGATTTAGGGCTTTTAGAGAAACTTATCCAATTGAGCCCAAACTTTACGATTAGAATAAAAAAAGTTAGTCGAGATATTACAGTGAAGTTAGATTTTAGTAATAATGACACGAAATCCCAATTTTGCCTTTAGAAGTTGGAATATTTAATATAGCATTAAAATGTTCGAAACTCCTAAAATCGAATTTAGATTGGAACGAGAACTTATAGATAAGTTAATTGAGCTATAAAATGAGATAATATAGTATAATTTACTATATAAAAATACACGTAATTTTACGAGTATACCCGGTATAAATAATAATTATACCCGTAAATTAACCCTAAATTATGTAATTATATATTTATTGTGTTGAATTCATGAAATTAACTTTAGAACATGTCCTAAAAATAAAAGATATGCTAGAAACTTAATTATATGAGTAAAGTTATATATTTTACATGTTATTTACATAGGGTATATACTTATATACTAATTAAATAATTAAATCCTAACATATACTATTCATATTTAAGTAAATAATTAACAATACTTATCCTAAATACATTGGAGCTTGCTGGAAATCTACGTAGCTGCTGTAGAAGAAGAAAAATTGCTAAATCAAAAGTGCAAGGAAGGAAAAAATGACACCTCATGCTTAATTAAAGGAGAAAACAAAAGAAAAAAAATAAAGAAAAATTCATAGCCTATAAAAACTATCCTATCAGCAAATTGGCAACATTTAGCAGCTAAGAACCAAGAATAGAGAAAAAGAAAAATTAGAAAAAAATCGTAGAAAATAAAAACAAATTTTGAAAAAAAAAAACAGGAAAAATTAGTGAAAGTGTAGAACCCTAACCTAGAGTAGTTCTGCTATGAAACCCAGTCAACCCCATACGGTCCACCCACCGCGCAGGCCGTCCGACAACCGCCCAACCGCTGCCGGCCACTGGAGCAACCAAGAACACTAAGGTCAATTTCCTACCCTGTTTTTCAAGAATTTTTAAAATTAGTAAATCCACCCAGAAAATTATGAAAAAATTTATACTTAGGTTATTTTAAACATGCTTTCATGTGATATTTTTATTTTTGAAAAATTCGTAATATTTAATATACTTTACTAAGAAATATACTGTTCACCCGAATGTATAACTGTAAAATAAATGTACTAAATAATGTTGTTTCTAGCTGAAAATTTTTGTGTAAGATGTGCATGATATATAGGTAATTGCTATGTAGCCCAAATTTTGATTTGAATAATTTTAATATTTATTGAATTTTTAGGCCTGAAATTAGCTCGAAAATAGGCTGAAATTATGAATTTAATAGGAAATTATGAAATTAATTGATGAAATGGACATGTACTGATCTATAATAAATAGTAATAGTATTGAGTCAGATTGAAATTAACTGGGTGCTAAAAGAATTATAATTGGATAATTTATCATAACTTAGGGGTAAAATCGTCAATATGAAAATATAGGCAATAGGTTGGAAACTTGAAACCAAGTGATAACTGAATTCCCTATATTTTTAGAAGTCTATGAAAATTTTTAGGGAATTATTTGGTAACTCAAACTGTTTATTACGAATTTATTAAGTAAAATAGCTTAAATTACAAGTTGGGGTGTATTTGTAATAATTAATAGGCTAAAATGAATTAAATAGTTAAATAAAAACTATATGTAGGATTGCTGATCATATTGGATTAAATGGAGATTTTTATTATATTTATTAATATTTTCTGATCGGGATACACTTTAAGTGTATTAGAATTGAATAATACTTATATTATTATAATATAAGGACAAATTAGATAAAATATAATTTAAATCTGTAAATTGCGCATAATACGATCATTTTTATATAATTATGTATAATTGTATTATAAACTCAAACTACCTGTTAAAAGCCATCTCTAGAAACAAGACTCGTAAAACATGTCGTTAGGTCTATACGAACTTAATAACACTAATTTTGTTGAAATCGGACAACCTTAAGTAATTTAGCCTATAACTATATCATATTCAAGAATAAACACATTCCGGTAACCTTATCGGAATCAAAACGTGAATTAATAAATAAAAAGTACGTTTCGATACGATCAAAACGATATATAATACGTAATAGTATATATGATGTGCAGTATCAATAATTAATAATTTAATTCGATATATAGTAATAACATGATTGCATATTATAGAAATAATATATATATATATATATATAACCATTTTAGATTAAACTCTAATGTTTTCGTAATTATTACGAAAATTGAATTTGGGTCTTTTGTGTAATTAGGACCTTCCAATACAAAGACGGTTGGGATTGTGACTTCACCGCTTGTTTGGGTACTATTTAAAGTATCTGGGGACGCAAGAATACTTTTGGTTGTGTTTGTAATTAGATGATTATGCGCATGCTGTGTGTGTGAATGATACTCGGTTGTGACAGGAGTTCAACTCCTTGGTGTGTTGTTCTGCATATTTGTATGGATTCTGTATTGTGTGAACTTGTTGGTCACCCCTGATTAACACTAACAGTTATTTAACTAAAATGTAATTAGATATGCATAATTACCCGTTAGGGGAAATGATTAAGAGTGTTAGGCTAAATACTGACTTCCTTCGATGTGGATAGCTAAAATGGTCCTTTCCCCATCCTTAGTCGAACTAAGTGACAGGCGAGGAGGTCACGACAAGGTTGGGGGCCGTGGTTCGAAGGCGGTCATGGGAGGAGGGTGTTCTCCATTGCACAAGCCCGAGTTTGATCAGATGAACGAATGTAATTTCTCTAACCTCACAGTAGACCGAATAACACTATGCTATGTTTTCATTTTAATGATTGCATTGCATTTCATCATGATTATTAACCTTATTTGTGATTGTACAATACTCTTCTGACTCCGTCCCACTTACTGAGCTAGTTGTGCCCACATCCCTACAGACTCTTTTGTAGGTATTGAGTAAAGACAAGATGTTCAGGTACCACCGTTCCCAGGTTAGTGTGCTGCTGTGTGGGAAAGTAAGGATCGAGGAATTAACTGAACCTGAGCTCTTGACTTTGTCTCTAATTTTTAAGGAAAACTAATTGGGAATTCCCTGGGAGCCCATTAGTTTTCTAACTTATTGTATATGGACCGCAAAACCTGTAGTTTTTAATAAACTCTGATTGTAAACTTTACCTTTGGACATGAAATGTTTGTTTAAATACTGTTGTGGTACTAAACAGTAGGTTGTATAGAATAAGTATCTTGTAAAAGCTCTACCATAGGTTTGGATATTAACAGGTGTCAGAACAGACGTTTCAAGCTGGTTGAGTTGTGTGCCTTATGTAAATTGCGTCTACGATAGTAGCTGTGAGGTCACATTCTATTTTAGATTAGTTTACACGGCGGTACTGTTTTGACTCTTCTTGTTCGGGGCATGACATAAACCTTAGCAAGGTCTATAGTAATCCTAAAACTAAACTTAATATGACCAAGAAATCCAACTTGCTACAACTAAAATCTACACTTATTCAATTTGGCATAAGGTGTTTCCAACATAATTCTCAAGAACCTTACCTATCCCTCTTTATTCCTAGAGCATGTTTAGATATCATCTACGATGACCACAATAAATTCATCTACATATTACTTGAACACCTTTCATGCAATCGTGGCTCCCCCTTTTTATTATCATTATTATTATTATTTTAGTTGAGTGACATTACCAAAACTCACGGTGCCCATATCTTTTTTGGCATGCTATCTTCGATATGTCCTACTCATGGACCTTCAATTGACGGAAACTCAAGTATAATTTGATAAAATTTATACTAGTTCCTCTTTACTGATCAAATAAATCATTACTCCCCCAATAATGGGTACTTATTCTTCGTCATTACCCTACTTTACTTTGGTAATCAATGATTAAGCATATAGTCCCATCTTTGTTTTCATAATTGACATTAGAGTACTCTATGATGACATACTAGATCTTATGAAATCTTATAAGCAATTCTTATATTGGATCCTTTTAACTCTACTGATTCTAGTGTTGCCACATGATGTAGTGTTTTCAATATTGGTTTAGTTTCTCTATCTAGGGTAAGCCGAGCATTTTCTCTAAAAAAAAAACTTCTTAGGTATTTGTACACTATAGGTATGTCTTCCCACTTGACTTCTTCCGCTTAATTGCCCATTATTAATGCCAAGTGTCACATACATCTACTTCTTAATAGTTTTCATAACTCATGGGAAATAATTAGCCTAGATGTTTACATGCAATATTCTTTGTAGCCAAATGAATCTCTTAGGGATTATGAATTCTACAAATTTCTATTGGCATTTCCAACATGTACATTTCATTCCCTAACATCTTTGATTTATTATAGGAGGTTGGCAGGCTCTCTAAGCTCCTACTAAAGGCTAACAAGATGTCTTATTTCCCATAGGGGCTAATACGATTTGCTACCCTTCCCTTCATTTTTTTTTTTGAAACTTAGGCCTTTGTTTCTCTTGCTCACTCTATGTTTCACCCTCTTTGTTTCAACCAATAGAGTTCCCTTCTCATCTTACTTTTAATAGTAGTAGTCTAATATTGATCCATGAATACGTTTTCTTGTTTTAAATCATTATAGCTCATAGGTTCCTAAAATGACACCTGTGGAGTTACCCATCATTCATGAATTACATCTTCTAAAAGCATCAAAGTATAGTCTACTTTCTCATTGTTGAGTATGTCATGGACACAAAAGGCTTTTCCTATTGACAGGATGTATTTATTTGCTATAGTGAGAAATGAGCTAATCCTATTTAAAAGCTTAATGATTCTTTGTACTTGAGCTAGCTCATCTCCTTTAGAAAATCGTTCTAAAATTATTAGCCTGAGTCAACAATGCTACAGCATTTAATCTAACTAGGACTATGGAAGACGGGAAGGAGATGGCACATCTTTACTTCTCTTGAGCTAGGTTTGTAGCTAATCATTTACATTTCTTTAGTGACAACTTCAATTACTATACTACAATCAATACATCAAAATTGGGCTTTTACTAACAGTAGGTAGTCATATCTTTATTGCCATGGCAAAAGGAGATCTATCATGACATCTAAGCTATCCTACACTAACTTACTTCTTAGCTTGTAAATTTTAACCTTTGCTTTGATACCACCTTATAGTACCCCGCCTTGTAGGGCTTATTCATTTGACACAACAGTACCTAAAGATAGATTGATATACTATCCTTGAGTTGAGGATAAGGCTAACTAGAAACTAAGCATAGTTTGAAACTTATAAATATGATATATTTATATAAAAGCTTAAGAAGTATCCTTTAGGATACCTAACATAAGGGTTTCATACTACTTGAGTCGACTAGAGTAATATAAGTAACATAATAGTTCCTCGCTCTCAAGTTATCCCTATATGAAAACTAGGCTCCAATGTTATCTCCAACTCCATATCCTAAGGTTAGAACCCGTCAACACTAACCTAAGTGAGCAAAATAAAATAATAAATAATAAATAACAACATGAGCATATCCAATTCCAATTTACTACCATCATCACGACAATTGTAGCAATTAGCTTTATCAAATACAATCAAGCTGAGCATAATTTAATAATCAATTGATGATTATGCATGCAATGATATGCCATGCTAATGCACATGATATACATTGGCTAGTATCCTAATTGAGTAAATAATGAGTGGCACTTAACAACTCATAAGCAAAATTATTTGAGCAGCACTTAACAACTCCTGAGCAAAATTATTTAAGTGGCACTTGGCGGCTCAAAAACTAAGCATTCAGATCTATATGCTAAAAACTAAGCTATATAAATTAAACTTTACAAAATCCGTGACCTATAGATCTCTTCATGCAAGCTGAACTTTCAATATGACCCTTAAGTCATTTTTTCTTAATCCAAGCTTTAAAACATCACCCTTAGGTCATTTAATCAAATTAAGCTTTTAAATATGACCCTTAGGTTGTTTTTGTATCATGCCATGAATGCACATGATGCTATCAATTTTATTTAATAATAATCGAGCACATATTTCAAGTACGAACTATAATCCATTGTTTTCCACAAATCAATTATCACATCGAACATATTGTTGAATCATTCATAACCAAGCATAATTTCACAGAGCACAATCAATATATTTCAACTAAAACCTAGCATAAGGTCTCAACACTACTTTAAACAAGTCATATTTATAGCTTAAGGGAGCATGCCAATTAATTCTTAAATTATCCTTTTGTGGTACCTTCACTTTTGACAACAAATTCAAATAACAAAATTGGTAACAAGCAATTTGATTCCAGGTTGAAGTCATTTTTTTCAGGTATGCTCATCACATACCCATATTAATCATCTCAGATCAAATCACATACTAGTCAAATCAATATAGATATCAATTATCAAATAGTTAAGTCATAGGATTCACTAAGTGAAGTTGTAATGACTTGTTCAAGCAACGAGTAGTCATTAATTTACAGCTATATTGTATTATGACAAGCAAGATATGGGTGTTCATAGTATACCCCAAGCATTCTCCATTATCGTCCTTGAGGTAGTCTACTGTATCTGCGATGTCACATGGATATATGTATATTTTAAGTGCTAGAGTAAGATTTTATAGACAAATCATTTAATTGAATTTTATTTAAGTTTCCTCATCACATTATTCAGTTATTATTATAAGTTTCTATAAATAGTAAGTATTTTCAACTATTTGAGCTTACCAAAAAATTATTTCTTATTAATAATATTATCTTATCTTTATTCATATATATCAGGGGAGAGAGAATGTATATACACACACAGAGTGTTTCTCTACATATACTTGTTCACTTACAATCATAAAAATATTATTTAAAATATTAGCTACATACCTTTTTTTTTTTTAAATAGATCTTATTTGGAAATCTATGTATTTAGGAAAGAAAAACTAACTTTTTTTTTTTTTAATAATAGCCCATAGAAACAAAGATTGAATTGGTCAAAGGAAACCAAAGAACCAAACCAAGTCAAAAGGAAAGTGCTAAGAGAATTGATACATGTGCACACCCATAAGGGTAGGCCTCTTGGGTACGCCTATCTCAATCCATTTTTTCTTCTATTAACCAATATATGCAACTCAATTGCTAACCAATCAAACTATGTATGACCAATTTATTTTTTTAATATATATATATGTATATAATGTTGGTGATCTCTTTCAAAAAATGTGGAACTCTTGCGTTCAATAAATGATGTTCCCTCAATTCGTTCACTAATCTCCAATTTGGTAATAATTCTACCCCATCTTCTCATATATATATAAAAAAAAACCAAGATAGTTAGATATTCCATGTGGGACTAAGTTCCTCTCTGATTGTTTCATCATATTCTTTTATAAAGAGGTGAAACGCATGCAAATGGAGCATGTGGAATAAGCCATTATAGCATTTATGAAGCATGTAAGTTGCAAATATTTTTTTTTTTGGTACAAAAGTAAGTTTTTGACTTGCATTTTCTTCATTGATTCGTCTTTAAAATCACCTAAACCTATCATATCTTGAATCTACTATGTATACTTTCAAATCGTGCAAAATTTTATCTAAAAACTTGCTTATAACATGTTTGAAACTTAGATTGAATAAGCCCTTGCAACTACCATGAATTGCAAAATAGTAAGAAAGTTTGATATTTTAACTTGATTACCTTACCGGTCGATGGATGCAAGTGGTGTAATTACCCAATATTAGAAGCACCCCATGCCTAGTGTCCAATAGTGGTGATAGTTTGTTGAGAGGTAGCTAGAAGAAAGAGAAACTGAGGCTTGAAATAGGTAAGCTGGGTTAGGTTGAAATCTAGAAATTTTAACTAAGTTTCAAATATCCACTCAAGAGGTCAACTTTGATAGTGCTTTTCGACTAACTAGGCTATAGCTTGGCCATGAAGTGGTGGCGAAGTGGAAGTATGTTTAAAGTAAAGTTTTGATGTGTGTTTAGATCTAATTTTAGATGAGTGTGTGGGAAAATAAACGAGAGAGAAAATGAGGGTCTAGGGTACTTTGATTGAAAGAGGATGAAGAACAAGGTACTCTCCCATATGGCCTAAATGGGAACACAAAGACTTCAATATATTAACAATTGAAAAACAAAATATGAGAAATGGACATGTGTCAATCAGAGAGTAAATGAAGGGAGAAGGCTGTTAATCATCTGTGTTTTCCTCGTCAATGTTATATGGCTATGTATAGGGGTAGTCAAAACTTATGTGCGTGGTGGAATTATCTGCTACAATTGCGACTACTACTACTACTATTATTATTTTTTATCGAATTTAATTCCTTAACCTTTATTTATTTACACTTCAAACCTCAAACCTATATTTTATTTTATCTTTTTTTTTTTTAAGTGGACTTGATGATCTTCCTTGAAATTTATTTGTAGAAAGTTAAGGTTTGAAACCTTAATTTCCACCGAACATATCTCCAATCATATTTGAGAGTGGATGTTTATAATGGGGTATTATATACCCCTCCTTTTTGTGAAGGGCACCCTTACAAACCTTCATTTGACCTCTACAATGAATTAAGATGGGTAGGGTCCACTATGTAGCTACGACACCAAATGGTCACTGGTATGCGCTTATGCCTTTTCCATGGATGGCTCATACATATAATGTGTGCAACACTTGACAGGTGTGATTATACTAGCATAAATGCACCGAATTCTATTAGAACTATTAATTTAAGCATACTAAGGTGAGAGCAGTACTATAAGAGGACCTCCTAGGAAGTCTATGCGTTGGACCCTTCCTTTTTATGAATGATACCCTCCTAAGCCCATTTATAGCTTGCATAATTTTGTATTGGTTTCATGGTATAGGTCATTTTTAGGTTATTTTTAGTAGATATAAGTAGACTTCAACTTAGGAATGTTAGAGAAACATCATTCAAGCATGGGCTAATGCTACAAATTATTCTTTTTTAAGGTGTTTTCTCCCTTTTTACTAGATTTCTCATGTTTTGAATGTTGTTCAACTTTACATTCTTATTGCACTTAGTGAAATTATTAATCTTTTATGGATTATTATGTGGTTGTTATATTTTTTTTTTTTAAATTGTGAATGGGTCACTGATTTTAATTGTTAAACAAGTGTTTCATACATAGGAATGCTTGTAGATTAGGATTATTTGTTGAATCATTGATTCTAACTAGATAGGGAGGATTGGGACTTCACACATTCTAATTCAACTAGAGTTTAATTAATCGATTAATGATTTATTCGCAATTTTGGTTCGAAAAATAGCACTGCGCCATTTAAAGATTCCTATGTTTGGTTTGAAATCATATATATATATATATATATATATCTTAGGAGTTGAAATCCCATGTTTATTGTAAATATAATAGTTGATTAGATAAAAATCACAACTTCATCAGTTCGCTTAAATTAGAGCAGTAAGTCAAGTCTAGTATTTAGCTTTAGCCTTTTCCCTTGTGGAATTCGACTTTGGTGAATATTCACTAGTTTAATAGAATTTGTGTTCTTAAAAACAAGTGTCTATTGTTGTGGTCAAAAGACATATTCTTTCATGAAGAACTTTTTCATGAAAAGTCATATCTAATTCTATAGGAATTTTCATGAAAAGCTACAACTTATCATGTAAAAAAATAAGTATAGAAAATAAAAGGAAGGGAAACTAAAAACCATTAAATTAATACAGAAGTACTATACACATTTATAAATCAATACAACACCAATTTTCTATTTGAAATTTCTCCCCAAACATACAACTAACACCAATAATACCCTACATTTGAGTAGAAACTTCAAGAAATGACAAAGGACACTTATATCCCATTAATGATGCAAATTTGAGGGAGACATAGATATGATATGCTTTAAGAGAAGTGTCTTCTAGATTTAAACTTGCCTTAGTGAAAATATATCGGGTTCACTTGATGATGCAGTGGATATTTAATCTTGAACTATTCATTTTTGTAGTAAACCGAGACAATATATTTCACATATATTAAATCTTACATACATTAGCTTATGCAATTTTTTTTCTTTTTGGTATCTTAGATTCATAGGAGTTTAAGGGAATTTAGCTAACTCAACTCTCATAAATGCGACCTATATTAACTCCTATATAGATGACCATCTTAATAAAGAATATTCTACCATAATATTCCTTTTCATTAGATAAGATATCAATGTTTATAAATGCATTTGCATAACCTTTAAACTTCGGTAGAAAACATACATATATCATAAGAATCAGTAAGTGCATGTTAGCTATCTTGAGTCAAATCCAACCAGTTTACCTGTTGAATTTAGACCATGGGAACTCCAATAAACTAAATTAGGTTTCCATTAGATTCGATTCATTAAATTGGCTTAAGACTCATTCCCCTTAATGTAAACAAACCTTGCTCTTTTGATAGGCCTTTAGCCAAAGGTTTAGCTAAATTTTCCATTGGCTTTATATAATCAATGGATATAACTCCATTTGTAAGCAATTGTCTTATTGTATTATGCCTTCGCCTTATGTGTCTTTGACTTTTCCATTGTAAATATTGTTTTTGGCTTTTACTTATGCCGTAATATTATCATAATGTAGACAAATAATTGTTACCAACTTAGGCCACAATGGAACATCATGCCGAAAATTTATTAACCATTTTGCTTCTTTAATGGCTAAGTTTAAGGCTATAATTTTTTACTCCATTGTAGAACATGCTATTCGTGTTTGTTTGGAGGCTTCTATGAAACTGCAACACCCACAATTGTAAAAATGCATCCACTAGTTAATTTAGGTTTTGTGTCATCGGAAATCTATTTAGCATCAATATACCCTTCTAACATTGGTAGATAATATGTATAGTGTAGACCATAATCTATGATTTGCTTGAAATATCTTGACAACTCAAATTAGAGCAACCCAATATTCATGACTAGATCTAGTCACATATCTATTTAGCCTATTGCTAAAATAAGTTATATTTAGCCTTGTAACATTCATAAGATACATAAGGCTTTCAATTGTTAGAAAATATTATAGTTGAGATATTTCATCTCCTTTATTCTTTTTTAGTTTAGATTTTAGATCAAATGGCATTAGTGTTGATTTGCATTCAAATTAACTAAATTTTTTCAATATTTGATTTTCTTGATTTGAATTCCAAGAATGACATCAATTTGACCTAAGTCTTTCATGTCAAAATGTGAATTTGACATCATTTTAATAGAGCTTAAGCTTATAACATCTTTACTAGTTCCCACTATCAACATACACACATACAATGATATACTTGTTGTTGTTACCTATATAGTAAATCATTTATCACTTTCATTGATTGAAAAGCCATTTACTTTCATGGTATAATTTAGTCTTTCATTCCATTGATCAAGTGCTTGTTTAAATTCACATAGAGACCTTATAGGTTTACATACCTTCTTTTCTTGTCCTTCTAATAACAAATTTTTCTAGTTGTTCCAGGAATATATTTTTTTCTCCCAATTCTTCATTTGGGAAAGTAGTTTTACATCCATTTTGTTGTAAATCTATATTATAAACTGCTACCAAAGCAATTGAAATCCTAATAGATGTTACCTAATCCTTTCTTTTAATGGTAACCTTTGGCAACTAAACGTGCTTTGTATTTATCAGTACTGCCATTTTCTTTAAGTTTTGTCTTGAATATCCATTTATAGCCAATTGGTTTACTATCCGGAGGTAAGTCAACCAATTCCTACATATTATTTTGGATAATGGATTCTACTTCACTTATGATTACTTCTTTCCAAAATGAAGCATTTGGTGATGATATGGTCTCTTTATAAATTTGTAGCTCATTTTTAGTTGAGAAAGTGAAATAATCCGAGTCAAATGTTGTGGGGATTTTGGTTTTTTACTTGTTCTTGGTTCTATTTTTTTTTTCTTAGACACTAGAAGATGACTTCATGCTAATAGTTTGTTGATCTAGAATCTTTTTTTTTTTTAATAAATCCTCAAAGAATTTAGCATTGACAAATATAATTGTAGTATTGACATGTATATCCAATACGTTAGATTTCACTACAAGAAATCTATAAGCCGCACTATTGTTTGCATATCCTATAAATGCACAATCTATAGTCTTAGGTCTAAGTTTTGTCCTTTTGTTCAAAGGAACTTAAACTTTTGTTAAACAACTCTACACTTTTGTCAAGCATGATTTTTTGGTTTCTTATTTTAATTTCATTTCCCTTAACTTAATTTAAACTAAACCCTATGCCTATTTAATTTAAACCCTTAACTAAAGTTAAAGGAAACCAGATTTCTTTATTTTGAAAAATTTGGAGTTACCACCCAGTAAGTTTGGGAAAAATGATTAAATTAGAATCGATTAGGTAGATCGATTGTAATTTAGTCATTAGTTTATGTTTTGAAAACTTTTTGAAAAGAATTCAAGAAACCAAATTTCTAAACTTCGGGAGCTACTTTATTAAACCCTTATGGGTGCCACCTTAATTTTCCATAATTAGATTTTATTTTTCAAAATTTACCCATTTTTCCAAAATAAAGCTTACTCACTAGTAAATAAATTAAATTGTGTTATTTCTACTAATATATATATATATATAGGGAATTCGAGTTATAATTTACAAAAAATGGAAAACTAAGGTTTTTACCAATTTCATTTTGCCCTAAAGGTGCCTACGTACCCGCTAGGTGGGATGAGACGTTTGTAGTTCATTCTTAAAAAAAAAAAAAAAAACTTTAATGGCTGGGCCAGATTTATATTTTTATTAACTGTTTTATTTTTATCAAGAAAAAAATCCCTAAAATCTTAATTTTTATTCCCAATTAGAAAAAAAAACCCTAAAACCTAATTTTTGAAAAATCCTAAATTAAGATTTTTATTTAAAAAAAAAGTGATAATTTTTTTTTTATTTTTCAAGAAAAACCCTAAAGACCTGAAAATGAAAATTTTAATGAAATATACAATTTTCTACATGATAAAAATTTTATATGGAAAAGACACCTAACTATAGAAAAGATGTCTAAATCATGAAAAGAATATCTAACTACATGAAAGATATCTAAACCATGGAAAAAATGTTTAAACCATATAAAAGAAGTCTAAACTATGTAAAAGATGTTTAAACCATAAAAAATAAAATTAAACTATAGAACATATGTCTAAACCATTGGAAAGAAGCCTAAACTACGGAAAATATATCTAACTATGGAAAAGATGTGAATTAAAGATTTTTTTCTTTGTTTTATGAAAATCTAAATAAGTAATAAAATGATTTTTTTTCTAGAAAAACCTAACATACCTAATGCAATTTCTCTTAAAATGCAAAACCTTCTAAAAATATGTGATTTTTCTAAAAATGCAATTTCTTAAAAGAAATACAATTTTCTAAGAAATATAAATTTTAATAAAACGTAAATTTTTATAAAGCATGCAACTCAAACTTTAGATATGCAATATATCCTATGATAACACTAAAACATATAATTCTGATAAACACATAAAATAAATAAATAAAGAAACAAACTAAAATATCGATTACTAGTGCAAAAACCTGCAAAGAGATGTTCCTTAGCACGTATTTTATTCAACTTTAAGCAAAACCAATACTATACTAAAAAAAAAAAAAATCCACATAGTAAAACTAAAAACCAATATAAAAAAGGTTATAACTAATGGCCTGCAAAATGAATTGAAGGCGTGGGTCTGGTCAAGTTCAGATCAGGTTAGACAGTATAGGTCGAATCTGGGTGCTTCAGCTAATTTGGGTCTCACTCCAACAACAACCACTATTCCAACGTCGCACATAGATGTGTTCGGAGTGCGTAATTAAAGGCAGGGGATGGGCATTGTGTTTGCTATTTTCATGATCCTTTCCATTTCACTACTCAATCCTTATTTATACAACTCGAAAATGAATCTCTTGGATCACTTCAAATCTAAACTGATAAAGATCAATCTAGATATGAATTTGTATGCTAATGGATTTAATATTATCGTTTTAGATTTGTGTTTTTCAACAATAATTTAATCGCTATTCTATTAAGTTCATTTAAAACAATAATAACAACTCAATTCAATTAATCTTTTTTAATTTTTTAGTTTTTTTCTTTTTCTAAAAATTTTCTATTATTTTTTTTCTTTTTATCATTTTTTTAACTTTTGTTATTTTTCGAATTAAGACCCTTTGAAAACAAAAGTTAAAACTACAAGAAAGTAAAAATGGGGTGTCTATAGCTACCCCCTTTTGTGGTGAAGTTTGAGTAAAATTTTACTATAAAGACAAAAGAGGAACCATTTTTGCCTTAGGGATGACTTTGTCCTAAGAAGCGCTACGACTATTTAGTCATCCTAGGCTTAGTTTGTTAGGAGACTTAGTAATAAAAAGCTTGAAAAGAAAGGTGGTGAAGGTAGTGCCCCTATGGGCTAACAGGAACCCTAAAAGTATTAAAAGAGGGTAACATTCTATAAGCTGACTAACCTTAAAAGGTACTAAAAGAAGGGTAACACCTTGTGAGATGGCTATTCTAAGTGAATGGGCAAAGCACTCCTTGAGCTAACTAAAACTCTAAATGAGAACCTGGCCGTGCTCTTTTAAGCTAATTAACCTAGACGAATGGGAAAAGCGCTCCTTGAGTTAGCTAAGACCTTAAGTGAAAACTTAGTCATGCTCCTCTAAGTTGACTAACATAAGTGAATTAACAAAGCCCTTCTTAAGCTAGCTAAAACCTTAAAAGAAAACTTGGTCATATTCCTTTGAGTTGACTGACATAAGTGGAAGCATCTCTATGGGACTAATAACCCTAACTGAAAGGTCGACATAAAACCTAACTACGCTCCTTTAAGCTAATTGACATAGGTAGGAACATCTCTAAGCAACTAGTAACCTTAACTGAAAGGTTGACATGAAACCTAGCCTTGCTCCTTTATGCTCACTAATATAGATGGGAGCATCTTTAAGGGATTAGTAACCCTAACTAAAAGGTCAGCATGAAACCTAACTGTACTCTTCTGACCTGACTAACATAGGCGGGAGTGTCTCTAAGGGATTAGCAACCCTAATTAAAAAGCTATGCTCCTCTAAGCTAACTAACTTAGGTGGAAGCGTCTTTAAGAGACTAGTAACCCTAACTAAAAAGTCAATATGAAACCTAACTATATCTACGGGATTAGCAACCTTAATTGAAAAGTTGATATGAAACCTAGCTGTGCTCCCCTAAGTTGACTAATATAGGTGGGAGTGTCTCTAAAGGACTAACAACCTTAACTGATAGTTCGACATGAAATCTAATCATGTTCCTTTGAGCTGATTGACATTAGCAGGAGCATCTCTAAGGGACTAGTAACTCTAACTGAAAGGTCGACATAAATCTTATTCGTGCTCCTTTAAGCTAACTAACATAGGCAGAAGCATCTCTAAAGGACTAGCAACCTTAACTGAAAGGTCAACATGAAACCTAAGCATGTTCCTCTAAGTTAACTGACATAGGTGGAAGCATCTTTAAAGGACTAGCAACCCTAACTGAAAGGTCGACATGAAACCTAGTCGTGCTCCTTTGAACTGACTGACATAGATGGGAGCATCTCTAAGGGACTTAGTAAGGATCAAGGACCGATTACACGCTTTCAAGCTTAAGGGCTCTCTTAGGTGGTTCACCGAGCTGTCCAAGGTGAGTTAAGTGCCAATGAGCAGTGCTTACCTCAATTTGATCTGCCAAGCTACTTGGCTCTCCATGCTATCCAAGGTGTTGTAGAGGTCAGTAGTCGATGTGCTGAACCAAAACCTGCGCAATGCACTAGTTCATGCGTTAAATTTGAATATAGTAATCTCCACAGTACGGGCCGAGTTGATAACTGTTATGAGCCAACCATCAAAGGTCGATCTGACTGTAAGCTATCCTTAAAGCAACTTCGGTCTAGCCTCAGCCATCAAGATGCCAAACTTCTGACGCCGAACAGACTTGATCAGAGGCTTACCCCTTCTCAGCTCACAATATTAATAGAATTAAAGAGTAAAAATGTGTGCGCTATCTTTTCTGACAACCATACTGTCTTTTTTGACAATAGTACTATCCTTTTTTATAACTGTACTATCCTTTCTGACAACCGTACTGTCCTTTCTGACAACCGTACTGTCCTTTCTGACAGAGGACGTTTGCTGTACACGATTTCATGCTTTCCCTGTAAATTATTTTCCTTTTATTTAGCAAATAAGGCTTTATTTTTGCAAATTTTCTGTAACGTAGAATTTTCCCTAACAGGCTACTATAAATAATCACAAAACATAACAGCTATAAGAGAATATATAAAAGAATGCACTGAACTTTTTCTTATCTTCTCTTGAGCTAAGTGTCATCTTGCTTACTCTTGAGCTATTCTTATCTGGTCCATTCAAGCATAAACTAGTGGCGAGTGACCTTCGGCCATACTTATGCATCATATCAAGTGTGACCCGAGCTCGTGTGAGGCGTTGATGTATCATATCCATCGTTGGTGCACGGGAACCCCTGTTTACCCATCCTTTTGGTTACTCGTGATATTGGGTTTGTGTATTCATCCACGAGTGCGTATCATCTTGGTATCAGAGCGCTTAGTTACATTCTAAGCTGGATTCTGCTATTGTGTTCTTTTAAAAGTTTATCACTATTCTCGTGTGGCAAAGGTTCTATTGTTCATATTGGAGTTTGGTAGTTGAGTGGTGTTTTTTACTCAGTTTCTCCCCTGTTTTCGATACGGAAAATAGAGTGTAACTGACTATTCATTTGACCATCGTTGTGAAGTAACCATCAATGTTAGACTCAAGTGTTTAAGGAACTTTGGGAAACTAAGAAAATGGTACTTGACATGGCTAAAGACAAGAAGGAAGCTTTACACCTCAGTCGGTAGGTGACTATTTAGATAGGCTTACTGACTTGGTGGCTAATTTAGTGACTGTTATCCAAGAAGACAGGCAGCAAGTTAGAAATAGCCCCACTAGGGAACGCGAGCAACAGGGATGAGGCAATGGTCAATTTGGTTGAGTTAATGCCCCTACTTGACCAGCTCGAGCTGAAGGAGTTGGTAAGGATGCTAGACGAAGGCTACCACTTAAAGAGATTAAGGAAAAAGCAGAAGGAGATGACATGGAAAAGGAATACTAAGAGCTTGAGGAAAGAAATGTATGAGTCCTTAGAGTTGAGGGATTGAGCATGCGAATTCCCAGTTTTTCTAGAAGTAGTGATACTAAGGACTACCTAAATTGGGTAAATAAGATTAAAAAGCAGTTTAAATGCTACGAAGTGCCTGATAATGCAAAGGTTAGACTTATTGTGTTAGAGTTCATTAGTTATCATGCCTTATGGTGGAAGAACTTGCAAGCCACCAAAAGAAGGGAAGGAGAACGAGAGATTAGGAGTTAGGATGATATGAAGAGAGTTATGTGGAGAAGGATTGTGTAGAGCTATTACCTGCAGGATGCCTTCAAGAGATTGCAAGAACTAAGATAAGGAGGATCGAGTGTGGACGCTTATGTTAAAAAATTCCATATGCTAATAATCCGATGCTAAGCTATAGAGCCTAAAGACCGAATTGTGTCTCGATTCATTAGCAGATTGAAGTATAAGATTAGAGATGTCCTAGAAACCTTGGACATTAGAACACTTGATGATGCAATCCAAGCCGCTTAGAGGATAGAAAGGTGCCGAACAAGAAGATTCTGACCTTCTGTTGGCCGACCAGGTAGTAGCCAAACTGTTTTGAGCAGACTAGTGTGAACGAAACCGAGTAAAGCTGTTAAGACCTGACCATTCCGACCACTTAAGCCTAGGAGAAGGAACCCCTGAGGAAGTTTGAGAAAAGCCAGAGTTTAAGAAGAAAGATGAGTAAGATCAAGTGTTTCAAATGCTAAGGATTTGGACATATAGTCGCTCAATTTCTGAATAAGTGAACAATGGTGATCAAAGGAGAGGCACCAACCATTGCGGTCGATAGTACAGATAAGGAAGTAGAGGAGTTGAAGGCGAACTGATAGACTGAGTTGTTCGAGAAGGAAGTTATCTACAATAAGGAAGGCAACTTCATACCAACTGCTCTAGTGTTAAGGAGGATAATGAGTGTTGGTCTTGTGCTTGAAGATAAGTAAAGAGAAAATATCTTCCATATTAGATGCAAGGTGAATGAATCATTATGTGTGTTGATCGTTGATGGTGGGAGCTGCACCAATGCAGCCTCTACATTTATGGTCCAGTAGTTGAAATTGCTGACCATTCCCTACACGAAACCTTACAAGCTTCATTAACTTAATGATAAGGGAGCCCTACAAGTAGACAAATGGGTGTTTGTATCGATTTGTATTGGCACGTATCAAGATGAAGTGTTTTGTGATGTGCTACCCATGAGTGTGTCCCACCTCCTACTTAGATGACCATAGATGTTTGATTGAGTGGTAATGTATGCGATAGGAGGAACATGTGTTCTATGGAGCATGAAGGAAGAAGGTTGAAATTAAGTCCCATGACTGCCAAGCAGGTAAAAGTCATACAGTCCTAGCTTAGTTGAACCTTGAGGAAAGAGGTTTTGGTATTGACCCGAGCCGAACTCAAAAGAGAAATAGAGTATAAGAGACCTACCTATCTGCTAGTAAGGAGGTTTCTGGAGATGAGACTCAGGGAGGAAAAGCTACTAACCAAAGTAAAAATGCTACTGGAGGAATTTGCCAATCTGTTTTTGGAAGAGCTACAGAACAGTCTACCCCTAAACCGAGGCATCAAGCATGTCATCAACCTATAGCTAAGAGCTGCGTTGCCAAACAAGTCTACCTACAGGCTGAATCCTAAACAGGCCCCCAAACTACAGAGGTAAGCAGATGAGTTGATGAAGAAGGGGTATGTGTATGAGTCCCTAATCTCCTGCGCTGTACTGGCCTTATTAGTGTTGAAGAAAGATGGGTCTTCGAGGATGTATGTAGATAACCGAGTGCTCAATTGAATTGCCATCAAGTATAGGTATCCCATACCAAGGCTTGATGACATGGTAGATGAATTGAGCGAAGCAAGAGTGTTATCCAAGATTGACCATAAAGCTGGGTACCATCAGATTTGCATACATGAAGGCGATGAGTAGAAAACCACATTCAAGACACAACATGGTTTATATGTATGGCTTGTAATGCCATTTGGGCTATCTAATGTGCCAAGCACATTCATGGGACTTATGAATAATGTGCTCTAAGAATTATTAAGAAGGTTTGTTGTAGTTTATTTTGATGACATTTTAGTATACAGTCCTGACCTGGAGACTTACCGAAAGCATCTCCGACAAGTGCTTACAAAACTCCTAGCCGAATAGCTCTACGCCAATCTAAAGAAGAGCGACTTTTGTCGTTCCGAGGTGATCTTGGGTTTTGTTGTGAGCGAATGTGGCATCCGGGTTGATGAAGAGAAGATGAGAACAATTATAGAATGGCTTAAATTGACCTATTCCGCCAATGTGAGAAGCTTCCATGGCCTGGATTCATTTTATCACTGATTCATAAAGAATTTCAGCACGATTGTAGTCCTACTCACCGAACTCTCAAAGAGGAATGTTGAATTCAGATAGGGTGAGAAAGAGAGGAGTTTTGAGGATGTGAAGGAGAAGCTAACTACAGCCCCTGTCTTAGCCCTACCTAGCTTTGACAAGGTATTTGAAATAGAGTGTGATGCGTCTGGACTGGACATAAGTACTATGCTGATGTAAGAAGGCTGATCTATTACTTATTTTAGTGAGAAGGTTTGAGGAGCCACACTCAACTATTTTGTCTACGGCAAAAAGTTCTACTCCTTAATATGAGCCCTAATGATATGGCAATACTATCTATTGGCCAAGGAATTTGTGATCTACACTGATGATGAATCCTTAAGATATCTAAAGAGCCAATCGAAGTTATCCTAGAGACAAGGTAAGTAGGTTGAGTTCATGGAAGGTTTTTCTCATGTTGTAAAATACAAGAATGGGAAGAACAATGTAGTAGCCGATGCCCTATCAAGACGACATACACTCCTGACCGAGTTACAAACAAGGCTACTTGGTTTTTCAACCATTAAGAATTTGTATGCTAAAGACCCACACTTTGGTCCTATCTACGCTCGTTGTGAAGAAGGACAGACATTGGATAACTATTAAAGGGAGGATGGATACTTATTCAGGAAGAGAAAGCTATGTATCCTGACCTGTTCTACCCAAGAACTACTAATGCGTGAGGTGCATAGAAGGGGATTGACAGGACACTTTAGCTAGTGTCAAACTTATAAGGTACTATCCTCTAGATTCTTTTGGCTAAGGATGAAGAGAAATGTCCAATTTACGTTGGAAAAGTATACGACTTACCGAAAAGCAAAGAGTTGAGCCGGGCAAGGATACTACTAACCCTTGCCAATCCCGACCACACCATGGTCTAAGCTGAGTATAGACTTCATGTTAGGATTGCCAAGGATGTCCCAAGGGAAGGACTCCATCATGGTGGTTGTGGATTAATTTAGCAAGATAGCACATTTCTTGCCCCGTTCCAAAACTAACAACGCTTGAACTATCTCTTTTCTTTTCTTGTACGACGTAATCAAGCTGTATGGAATTCCTAAGACCATTGTTATGGACTAAGACCCCAAGTTCATGAGCTACTTTTAGAGGATGTTGTGGAGGTAAATGGGAACCAAGCTATTGTACAGTAAGTCCTGCCACCTACAAACCAATGGACAGACCGAAGTTGTCTGCAGATTCGTAAGAACTTTGTTGCGGGTTGCTATTGGATGAAATACGGCCAATTGGGATTTGTGCTTACCAATAATTGAGTTCACCTACAATAAGACCAACCACAGTATAACAAGCATGTCTCCATTTGAGGTCACCTATGGGTTCAACCCCAAGCTACCATTAGACCAAGCACCCTAACCAATGCTTAATGATGACCAGCCAGTTGTCGAGATAGTTAAGGCCATCCAAGCCATGCACCAGAAGGTTGTAAAGCAACTGGATGAGCTAATATTAAGCTTGAGAAGCGAAGTCGAGGATGGAGCAAGAGAGAATTTCAACCAAGTGATTTTGTCTAGATACACCTCAGCAAAGAATGATTCCTAAACTTGAAGAAGAGCAAGTTATCTCCTAAGGTTGACAGACCTTTCAAAGTGCCTGAAAAGATCAACCTTAATGCCTATAGGATTGAATTGCTCGAAGGATATGGGGTCTTAGACTCCTTCAACATTGCCACCACTAACCTTATACTCCTAAAGACAAGCAACCTGGACTTGAACCAGATTTGATCTTAAATCTTAAACAAGTCGAAGGGGATGATAAGGATCAAGGACTGATCATACGCTCCTAAGCCCAAGGGTTCTCTCAGGTGGTCCGTCGAGTTGTTCGAGGTGAGTTAAGCACTATGGAGTAGTGCTTGCCTAAATCTGATTTACCGAGCTACTTTGCTCTCCATGCTATCTAAGGTGTTGCCGAGGTAGCTAGTCGATGTATCGAATTGAACCCTCCGCTATGCACTAGTCCGTACACTAAATCTGAATACAACAATCTCCACGGTACTAAGGCTAAGCTAATAATTGTCAAGAGCTGACCATCTGAGGCCGACTCGACTATGAATTATCCCTGAACCAACCCTAATCTAGCTTTAGCCATTAAGGTACTGAAATTCTGACACTTAACAGACTTGAATAGAGGCCTACCCCTGCTTAGCTCACAATATTGTCAAAATCATAGAGTAAAAATGCACGCGCACTGTCCTTTCTGATAGAGGACGTTTGCTACATACGTTTCATGATTTTTGTGTAAATTATTTTTCTTTTATTTAACAAATAGGCTTCATTTTTTTAATTTTTTGTAACATAGAACTTAACCTAACAGGCTACTATAAATAATCACATAATGTAATAGCTGTAAGAGAATATACAGAAGAATGCACTAAACTTTTTCTTACCCTCCTTTGAGAGTGTCCTCTTGCTTACTCTTAAGCTAGTCTTATCTAACCCATTCAAGCATAGACTAATGGCGAGTGATCTCCAGCCATATATGTACGTCATATTAAGTATAACCTGAGCTCATGTGAGGTGTTTGTGTGTCATATCCATCATCGGTGCATGAGAGCCCCTGTTCACCCTCAACTATCATTTACTTTTCGAGCCATCTTGCGGCTTAGACCCACCCATTTGATTACGCATGATATTGAGTTCGTATGTTCACCCATGAGTCTGTATCAGGACTAGTAACCCTAATTGAAAGGTTGACATGAAAGCTAACCGTGCTCTTTTGAGCTAACTGACATAGGTGATCAGGCAAAGCACTCCTTGAGCTGACTAAAACCCTAAATGAGAATTAAGTTAGGATAACACTTTATGAGTTGGCTAGAATCTAAAGAAAATATAAATTGAGATAGCTCGATTAAGACAATGCTCTATGAGTTAGCTACAACTCTAAGGAAATAAGAGAAAGAGTAAGTGCCCTATGGGTTGGCTAAGAACCCTAAGAAGCAAAATTAGGGATGTAACCTTTTAGAAAACCTCTTGACTTGAGAAATTTACAAAAGAAGAATTTTGGTGAAAATTATTTATAACAAAAAAGGCATAAGGGATAAGGTTCCTTATTTTGAAAAAGAATTAATAGACATAAAAAACTACATCAAGGAGAATGAATTAGAAGTAAACGACATGAATTCCAAAATTTGGCAACTTAGGCAAAAATGGAGGGAAAAACTTGTAACAAACCTTTACTTTCTCTCTTTTTTCTTTTGTCCTTTTTTTTTTTTGAAAGTTTGCTAATAGATACAAATTCATATTTAAGAAATAAGTACTATAACCATCCCATTTCTTAATAACCATGTAGGGTATGTCTCGTAATAAAAAATAATTAAAAATCATTCTTATTTACATTTTGTGAACTTAAGTATATTTTTAATATTTTTAGAAAAATTATAAAAAATAAAGCCCATCAACTTTTTTTTTTTATTTTCACATGGTAACTTAGTCTTAATAGGTTAGCCCCAAACCTAGTTTTCTAGTTTAATTTTCTAAAAATTAATTTTTTTAAAAAATATTCACAAACTAATGATCCAATTAGGATTTTCCCACCTAAAAACCCTAATTTTATTTTTTTTTACCAGTTAAATTGGTTAGCAACTCCATTTTTTTTAAATAAATTTTTTTTTCTTTTCCTTAATTTAATGTCGAGTAATTTATATTAAATAGGCTGGACTTAATATAGGTTAAATTAAGAAAATCAAAATAAAAGCTTAATAGAATTGGCGACTCCACTAAGGATGCTTAGTGGGCTAGCCATGTGAAAGTTAAAAAAATTTTAATGGGCTTTTGTATTATTATTTTCTTTTTATATTATATTATAATTGTACTAATTGTTTTTTAGTAATGTAGGCCTTAAAAAAAAGCCTAGCCCAATAGGCTTTCGTAGGGATAAGGGTTTTTATTTTTCAAGTAACCATCTATATGTTTAGATGTAGTTGGACCTAAGCAACTTTAGGAACTTAGGACAAGTTACCATTGTGTAACCCTCAGGTTGTTTGGGACATGGCCCCCACTGAATAGTAATAGGCGAGCCTACTAGGCTTCTCTTTAGAAAACCTTGAAGCTACAGAGCCTACGACTCGTAGACCCCACTCTCTTACATCATCCTTTTCAAAAAGGGGTTAGTTATTTTTTAAATTATAGGAAAAGTTCAATTAATCTATGGTAGGTTCGATTTTCTTTTTAAAAAAAAAGGAAATTAAAAAAAAGTGACCCTTATATATAAGCATTCACGAGCCTCATTTTAAAAAAAAAAAAAATCCTATTTCACGCTTGCTCATATATAAGGGTATTTCTCGACCGTGGATTCATCATATTTCCTATAATTTATTAATCATCTACCCCCACTACATTGCATTTGTATGTAACATGTTGTATTTTATATGTTTGATTATGCTCGTATCTCTATGAATGTTTTATTTTCTTATGTTATATGTATATTATTTTGTTTTTTTTTTTTTTTATCAATCCTTAGTTTGTGAAAGATTGTGCAATTTAAGAAAATCTTTGAAAAAGCTACGAAATTATTAACATCATGTCCAACTTTATTCTAAATTTAGTGGCCTTGTTGTAAATAATCGTTGCCTTTTATTTCATTTACATCTTTTTGTAATATAGATATGGAGAGTCAAGATAGTGTCAGTCCAGAGCTTATCTATGAAGTCCAGCTGGATAAGTACTCCTTCCCCGAGGTCATCCTGAGTGATTAGTTGAACCAGCTTCCTCCTACCAAGCAAGATCACATTTGCAAGAAGATTGGGCCAATCGTATCCCTTATGCAGGTCCAACTCCATTGCCATCTAATTAAAACCCTTATCCATTATTGGGATCTAAAATTTGCAGCTTTCAACTTCGGCCCACACATATTGACACCCGCTATAGGAGAGTACTCACAGCTACTCAGTATCCTACCCCTTAAAGCAAGCATAGCTATCCTTGATCTCAAAGTCCAGCCCGAAAAAGCTTTCATGACATTATTAAGAGTCAAGAAGTTAGCCTTAGCGCCATTCTTATCTTTAAAAGGCCAGAAATGTCTTAGCATCTTAAGATTAGTCAAGTGGTTTTCAAGCCTAAATACTTATCAAAGATATCGCTAAATCTTCTGTTGAGGATATGAATTGTGGGTCGAGAAGAGGGTCAACGCATTTATTATAGCAGTGTTTAGAACGGTATTGTTTTCCTTTTGATATGGTTAATTCTACTGTAGGGTTACCGAGCTAGTGACTCAATTCCTAGCTGGTAAATCCTATATACAGGAACTATTGGCAGAATAGTTTAGGACACTTACCCGCTTGAAGGAGCAAGGGTACGGTTATTTCACGGCTAACCCTACAATCCTTGTCGTATAGTATCACACACAAGGGTATGGAGGGAATCTCCTCAAAGAGTCCCTGACAGAAAATATGAATCTGATTGATGATTTTGCCTGCTACCTTAAGGTAACAGATGAAGCTCAGTTTAATAGATGGGTATCGGTTATCAACAAAATGCAACCAGTAGACTTTATGTGGACAACTAGATGGAGCCACTGCACTCAAGCTGTAATAGGGTGCATTGATTATGTAAGAGTCCCGCTTATCAGTATTATAAGCTGTACCAGGTATTTCCCCACTTGTGTCATTAGATAGCTAGGTCCACTTCAAGTAATAACCTACAGAGACTCCCTGGACATCATCACAATAAATTATCAAGATCTTTGTTTACCCACTGTTGCACTTATCCAACGACTAGCAAAACTTGTGAAGCTGTAGGAATGGAAAGAAGTCAAGAAGATAGTCAATGTGGGAACTTTAAGGGGCAAAGTCAAAGAGTACCGAGCAACTAAGCAATTCATCTACAATCAATTGAAGAAGATGGGAAAGATACGGTATGAAGTGTTAGACGTATTCAAACATGAGCCAAAACCAGTAAATCTTTTACCCATAAAGTAGGCTTACCGAGACACCATATGGGCCAGAGTTGAGGCCTAATTCTAAGAAAGTAAGAGAATCGTCAAGGAGTTGAAGCTGGAAAATGAGAGACTACTAGAAGAAAATCAATTCTTGAGAAGCAAGATTCGAGAAAGGGATGTTACGGTTCAAAGACTTAAGAGGGAAGTTGATGAAGCTTATCCTAGCCAGATCTGTCAGCTCTTGTAGATATAAGGTTTAAGTTTTAGGAAGATTAGTTAGGAGTTTTTCTTGTCTTTTCTTTTAGTCCGTTGTATAAGTTAGATATTATGATTAATAAATTTATAGCTTTAGTAAATAAAATTTTCATTAATTGTGAAGTCTCTTACTCGTTCATTTATTCATTTTAGTTTACTTGTTTTGAAAAAAAAAAAACAAAAAAGAGGCAAACAACAAAATAAAAAAAGTCACAAAAAGGGAGAAAAACAAAGGTGATGACTTCTTAGAAAGATTTAAAGTGCCCGAATTTAAGAAATATGATGAGACTAGTTCCCCGAAGCTCTACATTAGGTTGTATATTAGGAAAATGGGAAAATACACGAAATACAACAAGGTGATGGTCCAAATTTTTCAAGACAATTTGATTGGGCCCGCCTTAACTTGGTACGCCCAATTAGATATGAATGATATTGATACTTGGGATAAGTTAGCACGAGCTTTCTATAATCAGTATAGGTTCAACATCGAAGTGGCCCCGTCCATGTGGGATTTGAATAATCTACGAAAGAAGGCCAACAAAAACTTTAAAGAATATGTGTAGAGATGGAGGGGGCATGGCAGCTAGGGTGACTCCATCCTTAACCGAAAAGGATATAACCTTCGCGTTCATTAATACTCTTAGGAGCCCCTATTACCAACATCTTATCGGGTACCCTACCTCCATCTTTGTAAAAATTATGGCCTTAGGGTACCGAATTGAGGAAGTTATTGCTATTGGGAGGCTTCCTAATCCTGAAGTAGTTAAGAAGAAGACACCTCCTGTGAGGTTTTCCAACAAAGCCAAATAAGCCACCATAAGTGTTGTCAATACTGATAACCTTATCAAACCCGCAACCCCAATAGCCATGACGGGAGGATCTAATCCTCCATTAAATCCGAATAAAAACAACCGCCTACAAAGAAGATGGTTCACACATATTTCCATTCCTTTAAGCCAGGTTCTCGTACGATTAAGGAAGGAGAACCTTTTGATGTTTGAAATACCGAGGGAAAAACAAAGACCAAGGGATTATAACTAGGAGCTTCGATGTGATTATCATCTAAGGCAAGTAGGGCATTTTACGAACCAATGTTAGATACTCAGACATAAGATCCAATATCTTATCAATGCAAAATTGGTTCAATTGGATTTTATTCAAACTCTAACTCCCAATGTAGGTAACAACCCTCTGCCAAATCATGAAAATTTAATCACTATGACCACTATTGAAATTTCTTAATCGAAGATCGATCTAGATAGTCTCCCCATCATTATTATGGAGATAGCTCGGAATCTAAGGTAAGCCGAGTACTTACAAAATATGAATCTCAAGGATGGAACCCGGACTAAACCGGCAATATATCGATTGCTAAAAGATGGGAAGATAAAGAAAGCTAATATCATAGCGATAATGATTTCAAAACCGCGAAAGAGAAGTACTCAGAAGGAGCTTGGAAAAAGATATGAAGCCAGTGATCCAACGGTTGATACCCTAAGAAAACCGTCAGGAAAGTTTGAGTATTTGGTAGATTATGCCGGTTCACCTCTTGTATATGCTGATGTACCACCTACTAGATGGGGTCCAAAATTTGAGGAAGAAGACAGAATTATTGCAGAAGCCAAGAAGGTGGCTGAGATGGTGGAAATGATTGGAGACGGGCCTAAGTCATTAGTCTTCGAATATGATGGAAAGACTAAGAAAGTTAAGGAATTGGGAAAGCTCAAGAAGATTGCTTTCAATGTCCCCATAGTCTTAGAAAATTATAGAGCAGCACCCTTAGATTACCAGGTAGTGAATCAAACAACCAGAGCCTCATCACTCATGGTTGCTAGACTTATACACTCGGGATAGGTTCATGATTAGAATGAGGAGGCTAAAAGGAAAACTGTTGTGGAAGAGGCTTCTCAAAAGATTTTTGAAGATACGAATGATAAAGATTAGAATGTTGTTAAGAAAATAAGTGAATACAAGATAATGGACCGGTTAGCTAAAATAGCAGCCCAAATCTCCTTAATGAGCCTACTGTTGTCATCAAATACTCATCAGGAAGCATTAATCAAAATCCTAAAGGAGGTTAAAGAACCTGAATGGATTTCTATAGAAAAACTAGGGCTAGTGGTAAACTCGATATTTATAATAGATCAGATTTTATTCTCGCAAAATGAGTTAGGTAAAAAAGAGGCAAGCACACAAAGCCCCTCTTTGTAGTGGTTAAGTGTGTAGGAAAAGTGGTTGCTCAAGTTCTAATAGATAATGGGTCATCACTAAATGTATGTCCTTTGGCGACATTAAATTTACTCAGAGTCGATGCAACTAAGATAAAGCCTAACTTGATTTCAATAAGAGCTTTTGATGGATCAAATGGGAGATAATCGAAGAAATTGGGTTGCAAGTCGAGATTGGCTTACACATGTTTACTATTCCCTTCCAAGTTCTTGACATCCCACGAACTTTCAATCTTTTGTTAGGAAGATCGTGGATTCATTTAGCAAGGGCAATTCCGTCCAGTCTACATCAAAAGGTGAAATTCATAGTCAATGGGCACTTTGTTACTATTCTCATGGAACAAGACTATGAGATTTACGAAGAGACAACTATTCCCTATGTCAGGGATAAAAAATTGGAAGAGCCAGGGTTGCGGATTTTTTACGAAGTTAATATGATCAAAGAAGCAAGACAGGGGGCATAGGACCATTTGAAACAGCTTAAGTAGCAAATTGAAATGTTTAGGCTTAGGTATGAGCCCATTGATGAGGAGATTTAAGAAATGAAGGCCAAAACCAAAAGCAAGAGAGGAGATCAGTTGTATTATACTCACATGGAATCTCTAGACATCTACCAGACATTCCCAAGACTAGCTGGCATTTAAGAACCTGAAGTGGCCAGTCTATCCAAGGCCTTAACTTAACAATGTAACATCAGTCCAGATGAGAAAGAAGATATTAGCATACCAATTTCCTTATGCAACTGGTTTTTTGTTCCCATTAATAGGTCTCTTTAGAAACATAAAATTAGATTAATTAAGAGCATTCGATTTTGATAATTAGTTCGATTAGTTAGGCATTTTCTTTCAAACAATGTGGATTCAATAAAATTCATTCCTTTCTTTCTATCGATTCTTCTTTATTATTTATTCGTTATCCTTTTCTTTTTTCCTTTATTCTCCAGATCCGATAAAAATGATGAACGTAATGGATATCTCACGTATGTAAACAATAAAAGTACCAATATGACCTTTGGCCCTATTGGATCAGACATCGGAGATGATATTGAGACGCTAAACGAAGTTTAGAAGAGTTGGTGTCGACATGAACAGGGTAGAGTGATTATTGACAAACCAATGGTTGTGATTAATTTGGGAACAGAGGAAAATCCACGAAACTTGAAAATTGGTGGTAATTTAATGGATAATCAGAAACAGGAGTTGCCATGATTGCAATCAAAATACTTGGACATATTTGCTTAGTCTTATGAAGATATGCCTGGTTTAGACTTATCTATTGTGGTTCACAAGTTGTCAACTAGGGAGGAAATAAAACCGAAAAGATAAAAGCTTAGATGATTTAAATTGAATATACTCCTCAAAATAAAAGAAGTGAAAAAGTTGTTAGAAGTCGAGTTCATAGAAGTATCGAATTACCCTGAATAGGTGGCTAATGTGATGCCAATGTTGAAGAAAAATGGGAAGGTTAGGTTCTATGTAGATTTTCATAATTTAAACTAGGTGATACCAAAGAATAATTTTCCTTTGCCGCATATTGACGTATTGGTGGATATCACAGCCAAGAACCATCTTTTCTTATTTATAGATGGTTTCTCAAGGTATAATCAAATTAAAATTGCAAAAGAAGATAAAATCAAAACAACTTTCATTACCACTTATGGGATATTTTCTTATCGCGTGATGCCTTTCAAATTAAAGAATGTTGGGGCAACTTATCAGCGCACTATGGTTACCTTATTCCATGATATGATGCATTAATAAATCAAAGTTTATGTGGATGATATGATTGCCAAATCCAAAGAAGATGAAAATCATATAGATATTTTACGAAAGTTATTTGAACGATTGAGGGAATTTCAACTAAAGCTGAATCCAGAAAAGTGTACCTTTGGAGTAACTTCGGGCAAATTGTTGGGTTTTGTGGTCAATAGAAAAAGGATGAAGTAGACCCAAAAAAAGTTAAGGTAATCATGAACATGCCTACACCAAAGACTGTCAAAGAAGTTCAAGGACTACTGAGAAGAGTAAATTACATTGCTTGGTTAGTATTACAGCTAACGAATAGATGTAACCCGTTGTTTAAACTTTTGAGGAAGAATGCATCCATTGAATGGGATAAAGAGTGCAAGTAAGCATTTGCTGAAATCAAAGAATATCTTATGAATCCTCCTGTATTAGTCACTCCTACACTAGGATGGTCCTTAATCCTTTACTTAACAATCCTTCTAGAATTGATGGGATGCATGCTAGGAGAAAAAGACGAAACAGGGAGAAAAGAGCATCCTATATATTATTTAAGCAAGAAGTTCGTAGAAGGTAATAAAAAATACTCAAAATTGGAAAGGACATGTTGTACCCTAGTAGGAGTGATGTATAGGCTCAAGCAGTATACTCTCTATTATTCAATAGAGTTGTTGACAAAACATGACCTGTTGAGGAATTTAGCGAAAAAGTCAGCGTTGATTAGGAGAATATTGAAGTGGTAGATGCTACTTTCCAAGTTTGATATTAAGTACGTAAGTTAGAGTTCAATCAAGGGGCAGGTAGTGGCTGATCAATTGGTAAAATACCCATTAGAAGATGAGGATGAAGGTTCAGAAGCACAATTTCTTGATGAAAATGTGATGGTGGCAAACAAATTGAGTAGTGAGAAGTTAAGATAGAAAATGTATTTTGATGGAGCAGCCAACATATTTGGATGTGGAATAGGAGCAGCAATAATATCTCCTAAAGATAACCTTTCCCTACGGCAACAAGACTTACATTTCGATATACTAACAACATAGCAGAATATAAAGCTTGCATTTTAAGGCTCAAAATGGCGCTAGATATGGGAATACAAGAATTAGAAGTGTACGGAGATTTTTCCCTTGTAATTCTCCAGATCTTGGGAGAATATAAGACGAAGGATGAGAAATTAATACTTTATCATGAACATTTAAGCAAGCTAATTGAAAAATTCTAAGAGATTTCATTCACTTACATTCTAAGGATCCATAATCAGTTTGCTGATGCACTGGTTACATTGGCATCAATGGTGAAAGTCATAGACGGAATAGAAATTTAGCCCTTGAAGATTGAAGTGGAAGAAAAACCGGCTTTTTGCCTTACAATTGAAGAAAATGAATCAAAAGAACCTTAGTATCACAATATCAAGAAGTTACTTCAAATAGGGGAATTTCCTAAAGATGCTAATCAAAAAGACAGAAGGACTTTAAGAAGATTAATTACTCATTTCTTATTAAGTGGAGCCACGTTGTACAAGAGATTTCCAAATGTAACATTACTAAGGTGTATGGATGAAGAAGAAGATGAAAAATTGATGAAGGAAGTGCATAAAGGAGTTTATGGTCCTCACATGAATGGATATATGCTAGCCAGAAATATTATGAGAATGGGGTATTTTTGGATGATGATACAATCGAATTATATTAAGTACGTGAGGCACTATCACCTGTGCTAGGTATGTGCTAATAAAATCAATGCTCTTCCCTAAGAATTACATGTTTTATCAGCTCCTTGGCCTTTCTCAATGTGGGGAATTGACATGATTAATCCAATTTCGCCAACAAATTCAAATGGGCATAGATTCATTTTAGTCGCAATCAACTACTTTACCAAGTGGGTGAAAAAAGCATCGTATGCTACAATAACTAAAGGAGTAGTGGTCAAATTATTGAAAAGAGATATTATTGTAAGATATGGTGCACCTGAGTCTATTATTACAGACAACGGGACAAATTTGAATAACAAGTTGATGGATGAAGTGTGCAACCAATTCAACATCAATCATAGAAATTCAACTCCATATCAACCTCAAATGAATGGGGCAGTTGAAGCCATAAATAAGAACATCAAAAGAATAATTGAGAAGATGGCGATTACTTATAAAGATTGGTATGAGATGCTTCCCTTTGCCCTCATGGTTTACAGAACCTCAATTAAAACCTCTATTAGTGCAATATTGTATTCATTGGTGTACGGAATTGAAGTGGTACTACCAGTGGAAGTAGAAATACCTTCGTTCCTAGTATTGGCAAAAACTTAGCTCAATGAAAGAAAGTGGGTAAAGAAGAGAATAGAGCATTTGAATCTCCTAGATGAGTGAAGACTTGCAGTGATATATCATGATTGATGCTACTAACAGCTAATGACCCGAGCTTTTAACAAGAAAGTATGCTCAAGGTACTTCAAAGAGAGAGACTTTGTGTTAAAGAAAATATTACAAAATACAAAAGACCCAAGGGGCAAGTTTACTTTGAATTATGAAAGCCCTTATGTGGTGAAAAGGGTATTATCAGGAAGTACATTAGTGTTGATAGAGATGGATGGCCCAAAATTAAGGGGACCAGTGAATTAAGATGAAGTTAAGTTGTATTATCCATGAAAACTAAGTTCAATAAAGATTTCAATTTTTCTTGAATAAGTTTATGGTTAATCATTCATCGTTTATAAGTAAAGTTAATATCTATGAATGTTTTCGAATTCAGACGGTCATTGACCAACAAACACTTCACCACTAAACTCTTAAGTACCATGCTTTTCTAGCCTCATACACTTAAACACCAGACCCTTACCAATAAATCTAAATCACCAAATGACAAGAAATCGAATGTTCTTAATAATTTAATTTTATTTCTTTCGAAAAGAGATTTATCTTTCGAAAGTTATGAAGAGTGGAAACTGAAATTTAGTATTGAACAAAGTAAATTCAAAACATGAGCATAATCCGGTTACAAGACTCAAAATTTTAGGAGATTTTAGAAAAAAAAAGAAGAAGAAAGAAGAAGCAATCACAGTCATTTGGTGAAATTTTTCTGATTGAATGAGTGAATATCAGGAGTCGATGTAAGCATGCCAATCAATTGCTATTTAAGAAATTCTTCAATCCTAGGAAAAATAATCTTAAAAGTCTTTGGAAAGAGATATTTAGAAGAACTAAGTTAGCTTTTGAAACCAAACTAAGTCTTGAAGAGATCTATCCTCTTTAGATCAGCCAAAACCAATCCCGAAGAGATCTATCCTCTTTAGATTAGCCAAAATCAATCTTGAAGAGATTTATTCTCTTCAAATTAGCCAAAACCAATCTCGAAGAGATTTATCCTCTTTGGGTTACCAAAGTGAATTCAGTTTTTGAAGAGATCTATCCTCTTCAGATTACAAAGTAAAAGGAATTACAGAGAGATCTATCCTCTTCAGATCATTCACCAAACCAAAATATATTTTTTTTTTTTGAAATCTCAAAGAGATCTATCCTCTTTGGATCATCCATTAAACCAAAACAAGTTTTTTTTTTTAAATCTCAGAGAGATCTATCCTCTTCGGATCATCCATTAAACCAAAACAAGTTTTTTTGAAATTTCGGAGAGATCTATCCTCTTCGGATTATCTGCCAAACCAAAACAAGTTAATTTTACCTCCAATGGTTCTTGTCCTATCCTGCCAAGATAGGTCTCCTTGAAATTTTTGCTCTATCCTTCCAAGATAGACACCATTAAGCTCTATCCTTCTAAGATAGGCCTCTCTTGAAATTTTGCTCTATCATTCCAAGATAAACAACATTAAGCCTTATCCTTCTCAAATAAGCCCCCTTAAAATTTTTGCTCTATCCTTCCAAGATAGACACCATTAAACCATATCCTTTCAAGATAGGCCTCCCTAACCTTTTGCTCTATTCTTTCAAGACAGGCATTCATTTGCCTCGTCCTTTGAAGATAGGCAACTTGTTCTTTACATCGACCTTGCAAATTGATATCCTTTATTAAAATAAAACATAGCTTAGTTGATCAGTTGAAAGTGAGGTTTGGCAAAAATGAGTATCTCTTTTGTCTTTGTAGCAAAGTTCTAATTAAGCTTAACTACAAAGAGGGGGCAGTTGTAGATACCTCATTTTTGTTTATTTTTATTATTTATTTCAATTAATTAAGCTAGGTTAACAAATAAAATAAAATAAAAAATAAGAAAAAAAAGGAAAGAAGAAAATTAAGTTAGGTCATAGTAAGTTAAGTCATGAGTCGAGTCATGTTAAGTTGGAGTAAGTTAATTTGTTAGATAAAGTAGCGAGACAGGCTGAATTAATTAATTTGTCTAATTTAAAAACTTAAATCAAATTAGGGAATTATTGGGCTAAATTAGATCGGGTCGGGCCCAAAAAGAAAAGTCCATTCTAACTAGGGTTTCTAGAAGATAAGGTAAATCTTTCAAGAATTGCAATCAAATCTTTTGTGTCTTTGATATGAGAGATTCAATTTTGAGCTTATAGATAACACATTAGTCAAGGATTCAAAAAAAAGTTTTTTTTTTTAATCACACTCCTACCCAAAAATACCACACACACCCCACGCAGCTACATACGCCACCACAAAACATCACACGCCACCACCACACCACACGTACCGTCATAAGACCCCATGTACTACTACCATGCCACACGTGCCACTACGATCCCCACACACTACCATAACACCAAACACCACAGTAAACCGCTAAACCACAACGCGCCGCCCCTAATATGGTCAACCACCCACAACATCACAGCGTTGCCTATAGCATCACTACTCTACAACCCTTATACACCGACTATCACCTAAAGCCATTGCCTACTATCACCCAAATCACTGCCCATGCCATTGCCCTTGTACGCCCAGCTTATCGCCTAGTATTGCCTAACTATCACCCAATCTCTCACTCAGCAACGCTCATTCTCTCACCTAGCCAATCACCTAGTCCATCGCCTAGCAATACCCAGCCTGCCGCCTAGCGTTGCCAAACAATGCCCAACCTGTTACCCAGCGTCACCTAGTAGCGCCCGATCCATCACCCAAGACCAATACAATCCAACATTAAGTAAATTTTCATTAATTTTTATTATTTTTTATTTCATTAATTTTTATTAATTTACTTTATTAGTTATGTTTTCTTTTTCCTTTATTAACTATTTTTTTGTTTAAGTGCAAATTTTTTATTATTTATTCTTACTGCAGATTTTTTATATTCCAATAAAATTTAGTTAAATTAATTTTTATTAAATCATTTCTTTTAAATAAAAAATATTTTTAACATATAGTGGTTTTGGAAAAAAAATCTAATTTAAATTGAGTTTCCTTTCAAAATGATTTAGTTAGTTAGGGTTTTTTTATTTAATTCAAGAAACTTAGATTTTTTAAGGTTTTTTTCTTAAAATAATAAATTGATAAAAACATAAACCTGACTCTATTTTCAATATAAAAATGACCCACTCACTAAAAATTTTATAAAAAAAAAAAGAACTACAACCGGTTTTATCTCGATTAGTGGGTATGTAAGTACCTTTGGGGCAACCATTAAAAAATAAAAACACTTTTTTCCCCTTTTCTTAGAAATTTGTAATAAAAATAATAATAAATCATTTTTAGTTATATTTTGTGAACTTAGGTATATTTTTCATATTTTTAGAAAAATTATAAAAATTAAAGCCCACCAATTTTTTTTATTTTCACATGGTGACTCGATCTTAATAAGGTTAGCTCTTGAACCCAATTTCCTGGTCCAATTTTCTAAAAATTAATTTTTTTTAGAATATTCGCAAACTAGTAGTCGAATTAAGGTTTATTATTATTATTTTTTTTTTACCAGTTAAAATGGTTGGCAACTCCATTTTTTATAAAAATAAATTTTTTTTCTTTTCATTGGTTTAATATTGAGTAATTTATATTAAACAGGCTAAGCTTAATATAGATTAAATCAAGAAAATCAAAATAGGGCTTAACATATGAGAAATGCAAATCATGGTGTTCAGAACAATGTTCAAACCATTTCAATGGAGGATGAATGTTGAAAGGAAACTTTGAACTTCTCCCAATACTTCTATTACAACATCTTTACTTCCATGATGAGTTGGAACTAGATGATACCCTTTCTGCCTCCATGATTGTAAGGCCTTTCAAGCTACTAGCCTAGAATGCTCATAAAGTAAACTCTAAAGGGAGGAAGAGAGATCTTAGAGACCTGATACTCAGTATGAGCCAAAAGTGGTGGTAATTACTAAGTCAAAACTGTCTTTTGCTGCTGTAAAGGTCCTTAGAATCTCCTTGAAGTTTAAAAGAATGGTAAGCTTAGAAGCTGAGGGAATGAGTAGGGGGAATCTCTTGCTCTTGAATACCCATGATGTCAAAATAAGGCAAAGAGATATCAATACTGTATGGATGCTTATTGGATGACGGACTTGGGCATGTAGGCCCAAAGTTTACCTAATCCAACAGATCAAAAAATATTGAAAATTTAGTACAGTCCCATATCAATAAGGCGTGGGGGAATTATGAGTGGAAAAGTAAGTTTCTAGAAGAAAAAATTTTTCACTTGACTTCTTCACATTCTGATCACCCGCCTTTGCTTCTTAACTCTTGCCTAAGTATTGGAGCTAATACTAAGCCCCTTAAGCCCTTTATTTTAACCGATGTTGTTAGAACATCCTACTTTTAAGGACCTAATTGCAAATAACTAGAAATGGCATGACTTTTATTATCCGAAGGATGTTGACAAGTTAACCCTTTTATCAAGTAGTGGTATAAGGATTGCTTTAGAATCATTCCAAAACGGAGGAAAGCTGTTGAGATGAGACTAAAAGATACTAGGCTTAAACTTTACTCAATATCGAGCCAATTCCTTATAGATTAAGAGCACACACTAAAAATTAAATTAGGCTAGGTTTTGAGACAGGAGGAAAGACTTTGGGTGACAAAGGCGAGATCATCCTAGCTAGTCAAAGGAGAAAGGAATACAAAATTTTTCCATGCAAGCATAATGACAAGAAAAGCTAAATCTAAGGTTATGGGTTTATTTGATAGTATGGGTAATTAGATCTCCAAAGAAGACAAAATACAAAATCTCTTATGAATTTCTTCTCAGACCTCTTCAAGACTGAAAGGATCTCTATTCACATGAATGTACCATGTTGGTTGGAGGGATAAAGAACTCTCTCAAAAGAAGAAAGGAACTATTTAGGAAGAGAGTGGACTGATGTGGAGATAAGTAAAGCTCTGTAATCCATTGGTAATAATAAGCTCTAGGGGTAGATGGATATTAGGCATTATTCTTCAAAGAGTGTTAGGATATTGTGGGAACAAACTTTGTACTGAGACATCCAAGATATCTTAAGCTCTAGTGTTATATCACCTAAGTTAAATAAAATGCTAATAGTCCTCATACCAAAAATGATAGGTACAAATAAGGTTAAGGATTTTCGACTAGTCATCCTTTGCATGATAATATACAAAATTGAGACTAAGCTCCTTGTCAATTAACTTAGACCATATCTAAATGAGATTATAAGCCCGGAACAATCCAACTTTGTCCTAAGTTGGAATGTAAAAGATAACTTGTTCATCTTCTAAGAGGTGATGAATTTATTAGATAGAAAGCAAAGGAAAAAGTGTTAGATGGTCTTGAAACTTGATCTAAAGAAGTCTGATGATGTGTAGACGACGTAAATCTACACCTTCCATGGTTCCGAAGCCTCATAGATGTGTTGCTTACATTCACTACGTGTGCATTCATTTTATATGTAGCTAAACTGCATGTTTGTTAATAATGCTTGATAACTTGCTTGAATGGCAGTAGCGAGAGATGAACTCACTAAGTTGTAGTATGCTCCACACCGCAACCCCTCCCCCCCCCCCTTTCCCTCCCCAACAATTCCTTTTTGTAGGTAACCAAAAGCTGGGACTAGACTAAGATCAAAGTGCAAAATGTTCCTTACGCAACTGGATTAGATAGATAATATTACTGTTGTAGACTATATTAGTAACTCGTAATGTCGCTAAAGTTTAATTATCCCATCTTATTATTTGGTAGGTGATTCCAACTCTCTATGGTCTTTGTAGACTATAGATTATGGAGTTACCTAAGTTGCTTATATGAATAAGTAAATGTAAGTAAAATGAATAAGCACTCTTAGAAACTTACTAGTTAGAGTCTTGTAAAGTAATCTTTATATCATGAGTGTATACGTGATACAAAGATTTTAGAAAAAACTATTAGGCCTTCTTGTGGGGTATTAACAAAGTGGTATTAAAGCTTTAGGTTATTAGAGATAGAACTAGCCCATCAAATGGCGAGATAGGGTAGAACCTAAGTAGGATTAGAATCGAAGAATAAAGGACTTAGACTTCTAGAATATATATGCTATATCTAGTAACACCTATATGTATTTATGTCTTCGTATATGTGTACGTACATCCATTAACCATTAACCCCCCTAATTAAGATATCGTCGATTAACATACCCTAAAACTCACACCTTATATGTTTCAAACATTGAACCATCAGATGTAATGAGTAAAGTGTCAAAAACTATAGGAGAGCAAGCATGTTAAGAGAGGTTAAAAATTAGGGAGATATGTGCATTGGAAGATAGGAGTATAAAAGCATTTTAATTAAATATTGGAAGTGGAGAATACCAGTCTAGAAATATTGACCATGATAATCACAACGGTTTTGAGTAGGAAATTTAAACTTAAGAATGGGAATTGAACAAAGTGTCATGACAATTGATTTTCCAATTGGCGATTAAATAGCTTGGAAAGTAAAGATCACGAGGTAATGTTATAAGAATGCAATTTGACTTGATACTTTGGAAAATTGTAATGAGAAATGATATTAGTTAACCAATGTTGTCCTTAAGAATTATTTTGACAAACCTGTTAGAATATGTTTAGGAGATCTTAACCTTATAATTTGATATATATTTAGTGGGAACGAGAAGTCTATATGAACTATTGAACCCTACAATATGAATTTCAATTGTGAGGTGGTATGAAGGAAATTGGGAGTAAATATAATAAAACTAAAAAGATACTAACATATGAACCCTCTGATTTGAAGGATAGGTGTAAGCTTCTAAAATTGAGTTTAGGACAACCGAGCTTAGATTTAGGGTTTTTAGGGAAACTTATCCAATTAAGCCTAAACTTTATGACTAGAATAAAAAAGTTAGTTGAGATATTATAGTAAAGTTAGATTTTAGAAATAATGACCCAAAATCCCAATTTTGCCCTTATAAGTAGAAATATTTAATATAGCACTAAAATTTTCAAAACTTCTAAAATCAAACTTAGATTGCGATGAGAACTTAGAGATAAGTTAATTGAGCTATAAAATGAGATAATATAGTATAATTTACTATATAAAAATACCTGTAATTTTATGAGTATACCTGGTATAAATAATAATTATACCCATAAATTAACCCTAAATTATGTAATTATATATTTATTGTGTTGAATTCATGAAATTAACTTTAGAACATATCTTAAAAATAAAAGATATGCTAGAAACTTAATTATATGAGTAAAGTTATATATTTCACATGTTATTTACATAGGGTGTAGACTTATATACTAATTAAATAATTAATCCTAACATATAATATCTATATTTAAGTAATTATTTAATAAAAGAAAAAAAATGACTAAATGCATTGAAGATTGCTGGACAATTATGCGTGGTAGGACATAAGCTTGGAAATGCTTATTCAAAAGCAAATTCCTAATATTTGGGCACCTCATGCTTAGGAAAACAAAAAGAAATTAGAAATAAAAATATAAAATAATTAAATAAAAAATTATCTAACCGACTTAGAGGCACTATAAAAGGCCAGTACCTTCAGATATGTAAATTTTAGCAGTTTGGAATTATAAATACTTAGAGAAAAAATCATAGAAAATAAAAAAAATTAGAAAAAATAGGGGAAAATTTGTGATAGGGTAGAACCATAACCTAAAGTGGTTCTGCTATGGAGCCCGACCAAACACCATCAGTCACCATTGCGCCTAAGCCATCTGACAACTGACCAACCACCGCCGGCCACCATAGTACCCAAGAACACTAAGGTTGATTTCCTGCCCTATTTTTCAATAATTTTTAAAAATTAGTAAATTCACCCAAAAAATTATGAGAAAAATTTTACTTGAGTTATTTTAAGCATGCTTTCATGTGATATTTTTATTTTTGAAAAATTCGTAATATTTAATATATTTTATTAAGAAATCTATTGTTCACCCGAATTTATATTTGTAAAATAAATGTACTAAATGATATTGTTTCTAGCTAAAATTTTTTGTGTAGGATGTGCATGATTATAAATAATTGCTATGTAGCCTAAATTTCGATTTGAATAATTTTAATATTTATTGCATTTTTAGGCTCAAAAATAGGCTGAAATTATGAATTTAATAGGAAATTATGAAATTAATTGATGAAATGGACATGTACTGATCTATAATAAATATTAATAGTATTGAGTCAAATTAAAATTAATTTAGTGCTAAAAGAATCATTATTGGATAATTTATGATAATCTAGGGGTAAAATTATCAATATGAAAATATAAGCAATAGGTCGAAAACTTGAAACCTAGTGATAATTGAATTCCCTATATTTTTAGGAGTCTATAGAAATTTTCGAGGAATTATTTGGTAACCCGAACTATTTATTATGAATTTATTAAGTAAAATAGCTTAATTTACAAGTCGGGTGTATTTGTAATATTAATAAGCTAAAATGAATTAAATAGTTAAATAAAAACTATATATAGGATTGCTGATCAGATTGGATTAAATAGATATTTTTATTATATTTAGTAATATTTTCTGATCGTGATACACTTTAGGTGGATTAGAATTGGATAATACTTATATTGTAACAATATAGGGACAAATTAGATAAAATACAATTTAATAACATAAATTATGTATAATAGATCATTTTTATATAATTATGTATAATTGTATTAAAAACTCAAACTACCCATTAAAGGCCATCTCTAGAAACAAGACTCGTAAAACGTGTTGTTAGGTCTATACGAACCCAATGATACTAATTTTGTTAAAATCGAACAACCTTAAGTAATTTAACCTATGATTTTATTATATTCAAGAATATACATATTTCGGTAACCTTACCGGAATTAAAACATGGATTAATAAATAAAAAGTACGTTTCGATACTATCGAAATGATATATGATACGTAATAGTATATATAATGTACAGTATCAACAATTAATAACTTAATTCAATATATAGTGATAACATGACTATATATTATGGAAATAATATATATATATATATATATAACCATTTTAGATTAAACCCTAATATTTTCGTAATTATTACGAAAACTGAATTTAGGTCTTTATGTAATTAGGACCTTCCAATACAAAGATGGTTGACGATTCGAGTCAGCAAGAGCGAACATCTAAACAAGTAAGTTAGGATTGTGGCTTCATCGCTTATTTGGATACTATTTAAAGTATCCGGAGACCCAAGAGTACTTCTGGTTGTGTTTATAGTTAGATGATTATGTGCATACTGTGTGTGTGGATGATGCTTAGTTGTGACAGGAGTTTAACTCTTTGGTGTGCTATTGTACATATTTGCATGGATTCTGTATTGTATGAATTTGTTGGTCACCCCTGATTAAAACTAACTGTTATTCAACCAAAATGAAACTGGACATGCATAACATCCGTTAGGGGAAACAATTAAGAGTGTTAGGCCAAATACCGACTTCCTTTAGTAAGGATAGATGAAATGGTCCTTTCCCTATCTTTAGTCGAATTAAGTGATAGGCGAGGAGGTTGCGGTAAGGTTGGGGGCCGTGGTTTCGAAGGCGGTCATAGGAGGAAAGTGTTCTCCATTGCACAAGCTTGGGTTTGGTCTGACTTGAGTCGCGATGAAACTCCTCAATCCGAGTTGGAGCGGATGTAATTTCTCTAACCTCACAGTGGACCGGATAACACTGTGCAATGTTTCGTTTGAGTGATTGTATTACATTTCATTATAATTATTAACCTTATTTGTGATTGTGCAACACTCTTCTAACTCCGTCCCACTTACTAAGCTAGTTGAGCTCATATCCCTACTGACTCTTTTGCAAGTGTTGAGTAAAAACAGGATATTTAGGTACCACCGTTCCCAGGTTAGTGTATTGCTGTGTAGGAAAGTGAGGATCGAGGAACTAACTGAACTTGAGCTTTTGACTTTGTCTATAAGTTTTGAGGAAACTAATTGGGAATTCCCTGGGAGCCCATTAGTTTCTTAACTTATTGTATATAGACTGCAAAACATGTGGTTTTTAATAAATTCTGATTGTAAACTTTACCTTTGGATGTGAAATGTTTATATAAATACTGTTTAGTACTAAATAACAGGTTGTATAGAATAGGTATTTTGTAAAAGCCTTACCACAAATTTGGTTATTAACAGGTGTTAGAACAGACATTTCAAGTTGGTTGAGTTATACACCTTGTGTAAACTGTGTCTACAATAGCAGCTGTAAGGTCAGTTTCTATCTTAGATTAGTTTATACGCCGGGACTATTACAACTCTTCCTGTTCGGGGCGTAACAATAAGTTAAGATAAATTATAGGGATAGATAACAATAATGACAAAAATGAGAAATTATAGATAGCAAATTGAGAAGAAAAGAGGAGATGGTCAAATTAACTCATAGTAAGACGTGAATTGATGCAAAGCAATAGTTACATGATCTTTTTAAGCTAAGATATCTGAAGTCATATTGAGATAAGAACAAATTAACCTCTAGTTAGAATCCAATTGCAATTGAATATAAAGGGAGAAACTAAAAAATTAGGGTATGGATGAGAATTTCAAGTTTCATACAAGTTTGAAGAAGCTTATGGAAAAGACCTCAAATTTCAATATTTAACCTAATCGTAAACCTTACACCTAGGATAGCCATAGGAATGATAGAAGACCTAAAGAATGGTTAATTAAGTTCTTAAAGGAATAATCTACCAATGGTTGTGAAGTGTAAAATTGTTGTGCAAGGATGATTGAGTTGTAACAATAGACAAATCCTAACACTAATAGATGCTCGAAAGCTTATGAATTCAAAAGTAGGAAATAGCCTATGATAAAGTGGACATAACATGTAGAAGTCAAATGTAGACTAAAAGATGACCACATCTAGTAAGATAGGAAATTATAATAATTTGAGGATATGTGGATGAAATGTTGTATGATATGAATAGGTGAGTTGGTTGAATGACACTAACTTAGAAAAGTATTGTCTTAACAAGGCTACAATCATTGAATAAGATCTTGATTCTCCACTAATGTTGCATAATCAAGGGAGCAAGGACCAACCTAAAAATACATTAGAACAACGGAACCTCTAGGGTAATGTTTTCGAGTTCATCAAGTTAAATAAGTGCCTCGAAGGTAAAACCAATAATCCAGTTGCTGCAAAAGACTAGTTAGCTCAGATTGAGTAGTCCTTTAAGATTTATGAAATTCTAAAGGACTCGAAGGTAACCTATGGAACTTTTATGCTACATAATGATGCAACAATATAGTGGGACTTCAAAAATAGGACCATGTCTGAACCTACCACTTGGGATGGATTTAGAGAAGAGTTTTTGGAAGAATACATCCCAAAGAGTTTATGAGAGAAACTCTACGAAGACTTACTCCTCATACAGAGAGGGAACAAGAGCATCGACAAATGTGAATATGAGTTCAGAAGATTGATGCACCTTTCTCTTGTTGAATTGAGAAGCAATAATAGTTTTCACATTAAAGTGTTCATAGCAGGACTAGATTTAGAAACTGGTTGTAAATTGAAAGAGTTTTGACTAAGGACTTTTGATGAAGTTGTCGAGAAGGGAAGAATAATAGAATATGCAAAAAAGTAGTTCTCAGAATTGCAAGAGAAGGAAGATGAAGGAATCACCGAGTTAAATATGTAGCTAATGGAAGATGTTGATGAAGGTTATAAAAGACCAAGCGAGATGTTAGAATTGCGAGTAGACAAACCAATTTCAAAGAAGCCCTATTGAGTAAGTTGTTAGAAATGTAGCCAAGAACATTGCCCCAAAGATTGCCCACAATTAAAGGGCAAGTGTTCATATTGTAGAAAGACTAAGCATAAAGTAAAAATACGTTTCAAAAGAAAGAACACAGTAATCTATCACAATTATAGGAAGCGTAGACATGACATCTCCAAGTGTTGCCAAGAAACCAAATGACTCGTAAAGGAACCTTAAGAATTAGTGTAATCATTACGGGAGGACTATATGTTTCTAAGAAGATTTCATGGACTTATTATAATGTTTAAAATGTAGTGTCATTATTAAAAACCATATATTGAGAATAGTTTTATGGTTTTGTATGTGATTGCTGACAGGGTGATGATAAAAGAAGAAACCTTATGATAAAAATCTATATATAAATTTATGATCAAATCTATTCGATTTATATAAGATCTTGTTTACTTAAAGATCCTCATAATATGCTCATCCCTAAGCTATGAGATAGGATTCAATGTAAAAAAAAAAAAAAAAAAAGAAATTGGAAGTTAATGCAACGATACTACGATGCAAAGAACCCTTACGGTCAAGTGTTGAGAATGAAACTTATTGTAGGAGGGGGGGGGGGATATAAACCCTACAAATTTCTTAAATAAGAGGTTGGGATTTGATAATATTTCTTGAAAGATACCCTTAGTATTAGCAAAATAACTAACCTTGAACCTAAAAGACACTCAAAAACCTAAACTCAAACTCCTAAAACCCTAAATAGTAGTCTAAGCCCTAATTTGACCCCTTCACTCAAAAGCTCTAAAATCTTATAAACAAATGCCAATGACTAATGTTGACTTCCAAGGTCAAACTAATCTAACAAAACTAACCCCAAACCCTAATGAGAAAGAGACTGGTAGTTGAAGCCCATGAGAGCTCCTTGAAACCAATAAAGGGTAAACTAAGCCAAAAATGAATATTGATATTGATAACCTTAAAATGAATACTATAATCCTTAAATGAACCTTCTAACACTAAAATCTTAATTGGAACCCTAATATGGACAAGCTTTTAAATTGTAAAACCCTAATCTATAGTAAAAAAACCCTAATCCAACTATTGTAATATAATTAAATAGTAAAAATATTCATTAATCAGAGACTAATCGCTTAATTGCCATAAAACCCTAATTTACCATGTAAAATGTACTCAAATAACAATAATTGTCTCAATTCCTTAAACTAAATAGACAAGATCACCTAATGAGCTTAACTAACTTAATTTAACACATTAACCCCTATAATGTGCCTAATTTGTGCCAAGTGTACTAGTAATTAAGATTAAGAAACTTAATTACATCTTAATTTGCTAATTGGGTTTTATATCATAATTAACTACAAATGAAGAATGATTAATCATATGAAAGCAAAGTGATTACATGAAAATATCTCCTTAAGAATGCCAAAGTTATACTTAGGAAGACAATATAAACCCTGTAAACTTTCGAATCCAAACTCAGAGTCAGATACAAGAGTTAATAGGTAATCCCCAAAACTACTCAAGATATAATAATAAATCATATAATAATAAAATCCATAAATAAAACAATTGAACTCAAAATCATAAGTCACAAATCCTAAATAATAAGTTGAAAAACTCTAAAGAGAGTAAAACCCTAAGACCTTAATCGTACGTACAAAACCTTAATACCCAAGAAACCTCAAAATGATTGGAAAATATCAATATACTCAATAAAACCTTAATTGAAAGTCCAAAACCCTAATTAAACTAATAAACCCTAAGTGTATCCTTAAATTGTTCGCTAATTGTAAATAATTTCTATAAATTGTCAACAAACCCTAAATCGCCAACCTTTTATGAGGTCCAAAAACACTAATCAATCTCAAATAATAAAGGACCATGACAAACGAAGTAATATAGGTCAATAAACTTAATTGAAATGATAAAATATGGTAAGACCTAGTTATACCTTAGTTAGGCATATATTGCTTAATTAAGTACAATTGTGATTAATTAACTTAATTTTCCTTTAATCCATCTATCAACTCTCGTTACATCTTAATTAGTAGCAAGTTAAAATCAATTAAAAATCAAAGACAAAGGATTAATTGAGAATTAAAAGGACACTTGTCCTTAAGGAAACAAAATCCTCCCTCAGTTGGAAAAAAGCAAACAAAGTACAATAATACTAAGAGATGATCATGTAACCTTATCCTAAGCTAGTCACATCTTATCCTCCTTTATCTACCTTCAATATATACCATTTCACCCTTCCAAAACCCTCATTTGACACCATTCTTCATGCATAGAAAATCCTAAGAAACACTTTCAAGAAACCCAAACAAAACCAAAGGAAAAAAGGGAAGAAAACAAAAGAGGTTGTCGGACTTCTTAATGCATCTCAATGCCTTTTGGCCTTACCACCACCACATGCCACCAAATGATAAGCTACTACCCCTAAAAGATCACACACATACCCCAATCTCTTGTCAACAAACATTTTCCCTCAAATAAGTAAGTTTTGACTTCGTTTTTGAGTGAAAAAGTTAGAACTCATGCATACCGGTTTAAGGTAAAACTCACCTAACTTAAGTTTTCTATTTGCACTAGTTTATCCTATGATATCTTGAGCGCTTATGATTAGAAATACTAGATAAACATGTTATAATCATGTATATGTTATTTTAGAGTCATATAATCATACCTTTCTTTGTGTACTTAGCTAGTTTGTTACTTACATTTTAAAAGTGTAGGATATAGTTTTATATAAATAACTTGAAAAGTTATTGATTAAACCCATGTTGTCTCGTCCATGATATATATTCATCTTATTTTCACCATGTTAGGTGATGTTATTCTTAATATCCCAAGCCAAAAGTAGTGAATAACTAAGCTAACAAAAATTAATAGGCCCATTTCAACTACTCAGCCTAAAAGTTTCAAGCTTATATTGACAAGGTATTCACAACCATGGCCTTATAAACTAGTATAACAACTTCCTACAATCCATTTAGGATATTTAACCATGGGGTCTCACAATCTCCCATCCTTAAACATGCGACATCCTCATCACGAGACCTTACAATTAGGCTCGGATCTTTTCCCCTTTTTGATGTATGATTCGGGCCACTTATGACTTATAAATCATCTTAGAAGCATGCAAGGAGTCATACTCTAGTGACATTCCCCACCTTCTTAGAACCTCTTTTTTAAACTAAAGCTAAACCTAAATCATCCACCTACTAGCAGGGGGTTAGCTTTGATACCATTTGTAATGCCTCAGGCCTAAAGCAGCGAATAACCAAGCCAATAAACACTGATGCGTCTATTTCAACCACTTGGCCCAACAAGTTTAAACTTGTGTTGATAAAGTATTCATAATCATGGCCTTATAAACTAGCATCATAATCTCCCACAATCCATATAGGACACTTAACCACGAGGTCTCACATTATTAGCTTAAAATAAGTAAAAATGTGATTAAGACAAGGAAACATATTGAAATTAGTGTTAGATGAAAGAAGTTGAAGGAAAACATAGAAGAACCTTATTTGGCCACCACTTTCATGAAAGTTTCAAATCTGTAAATTTTGATTTATTAGTTTAATAACATGTTTATTTAGTGTTAAGTATGATTTAGGAAATAATTAACGAAGTTAAGTAAGATAATGATGAGTTAATGGCTTAAACTAACTTGGTTAGTGATTAAAGCCTTAGAAATATGATTAGGAACCTAATAAATGAAAAGAACCAAATCTGAATCTTAGTAGAAAATGGACTTATCTTAAGGCCTTTCGTAGGCTTAAACCCAAAATAGTAAGTAGAGTTGGCTTTAAGGCCTTAAAATGCAAAATAAGCTCAAAAACCCTTTAAAAAACTAAGAATAGAGCTTAATAACTTAGTGACCAAATTTAAATCCTAAATTAAAATTCTCATAAAATGAAATATAAAAGGCTTATTAAGTCCAAAAGCTCATTAAAGCCATCCCCTATAAGCCTCTTTAGTGGGTTAAGGCCTTTAACTAGTAAAAAGGGCCCATTTAGGCCCACAAGAGTAACATTAGTGGCCAAATTAAAAGTTATGGAATTTGATTAGAAAATTAAACTTAAAATACCTAAATAGAGGCCCAAAAGGTCAAGTATAAGGCTTAACACCCAAAATTAAGCCTAAAGCCAATCTAAGCCCAAATCTTAAAGTAATCAAACCAATACCATTGACCAACAAATTTGTTTGGCCTAAACCAAATTCTTAGAAGTACAAACACCTTAAAAGGACTTCACTAAATGAAAGAAAATTCAAAATCATATGAAATCGACTATAAGAACACAAAAAACGAACTTAAAATAAGGAAGTTAAAGTAAAAACAAGTTTTAAGCATACTTGGGATTAGGGCGAGCTTCAATAATTAGGTAAAATTTTAGGTTTTTAAAGAAATCCTCTTCAATATTATTATTATGTTTTAGGGGGCTTAATTTCTAATTCAAGAACCCCGAAGGTTAGGATGAGTAGGCAAGTAGGCTAGGTGAAGGAGTTTTGATAAACTTCTACTTGCTTGTGTTTGATAATTGCTTGATATTCTATTGCTTGCACTTGATTAGTTGTTGAGTGCCTAGTTGTTATGTATGCCAACATTTGTGTGACCACCTTATTAAAATTGATAAGTTTAAATATTTAGCCAAAATAATCAGATATACCTATCACATGTCTATGATCCACTAGCTGCACATTGTGGTGTTTATAGCTTTATCGAATTTTCTAATAAATTTGCTAAAATACATTTTTGAAATACTTTATGATTCAAAGAAAGATTTATCAACTTAGTAAATACTCATAGTAGTCTCCGATGATATTTTACTTGTTGAGGCAAAGTTAGTAAACTGTCTTCAATTGATTGATAGCATGCTTAAGTTAAGGCTCACATGGTTTAACCCATGGGGCATTATATGTATTTGTTGACAGTAAGCCCATAAGGAATTGAATTGTTTGTTGATAGTAGATAGCCTAGATGGGATCCATCTACTTGATTAGTATGGTATTCTTGACTAGAGTAATAGTCGAGTTCCATTTATTGGGATAGCACCTATAGAAAACCTCATGCGAGTAAGGTAAGGTGTCTCGTGCGATTAAGTACATAACATAATTAATATGTAAATGACATAAATCTACACCTTCCATCATTCCGAAACCATACAGATGTGTTGCTTACATTCACTGTGTGTGCATTCATTTTCTATGTGGCTAAACTGCATATTTGTTAATAATACTTAATAACTTGCTTGAACGGTAATGATGAGAGACAAACTCACTGAGCTGTAGTATACTCATCCCCCAATAGTTCCTTTTTGTAGGCAACCAAAAGCTGGGACTGGGCTAAGATTAGAGTATAGAGTGTTCCTTAAGCAATTGGATTAGATGGATAAAATTACTTTAGTAAACTGTGTTAGTTAAGCTAGATCTTTATAATATTTAGTAACCCATGATGTTGTTGAAGTTTAATTATCACATCTTATTATTTGGTAGGTGATTCCAACTCTCTACAATCTTAGTAGACGTTGGATTATTGGGTTATTCAAGTTGCTTATGTAAATAAGTAAATGTAAGTAAAATAAATAAGCACCCTTAGAAACTTACTAGTTAGAGTCTTACAACCTCTAACTTGCAAAGCGATCTTTATATCATAGATGTGTACATGATATGAAGATTTTAGGAAAAACTACTAGGCTCCTCTGTGGGGAGTTACATATGGAACTTGGAGGTCTATAGGTCGTAGATATAAAGGTTTGTAACAACATAAATCTAGTCAAAGCAATATGGCAGGTAAGGATGAAAAATGTGCTGCAGGCATCTTTATATAGACAAAAATATAAGCTACACGATAAGAGACCAAAAGTGAAGAATAGATCTCCGATTGCTCAAAAAATGATTAAAGCTATAAATTGGATTAACAACAAGGCAAGAGTTAAGTTAAGAAATGGCAAAACAACCTCCTTTTGGCGGGACAATTAGATGAAAGAAGGTAGTATGGCAAGCTGGTTATGTGGGTCTCTTAACAAATATGATGACTTGACAAAGGTCAGTTAGGCATAGATTAAACTAAGTTATTGGTGTAAAGACATGGTTGGGCATCTTATTGATAATCAAATTCAAGAGAAACTCGGTTATATTCAACTTATAGAGGAGGAAGGTTTAGAGGATGTTAGCTATTGGCTAGAACCAGTGGATGGAGAACTCTCATCTAAACTAACATATAAGCTCCTTAATCGAAATGATATGGATACAAAAACGAATGTATATTGGAGTTAGATATGGTCTACTCCTACAGTCCTTAGGATTTAGATGCTTCTTTGGAAAATTATGCATAATAAGCTTCCTACAAAAGAAAATCTGAGGAAAATAGGCATTGACATTCCTGTACAATGCCCTCTTTGCCAAGATAAAGAAGAGTCGATATAGCATCTTTTCTTAAATTGTAGATGAACTAAAGGGATTTAGCAACAATTAAATATTAAGGACCAAGATTTAGCCCAATTTCTGAGCTATCTTTTCATGAATTCCTATCGTGGCTGAAGGACCAGATATTCTAGAAGAAAAAATCTTGGACATCTCATATTCCCCCATTCCAATCTCTAGTGCTATTTTCTGTCAAGGCTATCTAAAAAGAAAGGAATAGGTCAATCTTTAAAGCACGAGAGCAACAAGAGGATTGGCACCAAATACGTAAGGAGTTATATGAGTGGCAGGCTATAAATCGTAGTAGGAAGTGGTCAAGCCAATTCCAGCAGCTACCATCGACTTAGGAATCGGCAGAACAAGGATAGTATAAGGTCAACTACAATGGAGTTGTTTGTAACAGTAGCAATAAAGCCAGTATGGGTGTTATTTGCAGAAATCATGATGGTATTGTCATTGGTAGATTGGCCGAGAGCATTTCGATTGCCTCACCTCTAGAAGTGAAACTCTAGGCTATTTGCAAAGGGTTGAAAATGGCTAATCATCTTTGTCTAAAGCAAATTATAGTTGAGATAGACTCATCATAAGTAATAGATTGGATTGGAAAGATGGATATAACTTGAACATTTGCCACCCACCTCTAAGCTTGTATAGAATTAACATTATGTTGTTTGATAATATAGTTTTCTACAGGGCTTCTCATAATGCAAATTCTGTGGTGAACGCTTTGGCAAAGTATAGGCTCTAGGAGAATACCAACTTGTCTTTTGCTAATTCATGTCCTATCTTTCTATCAAACTTTGTTTTGAAAGACTTTGGTTCTTGCTTATTTAGCTACTCTGGTAGGTAACATGTGTTTGTGTTGTTGAACTATGCTTTGTTTATACTGAAGTTTATATCTTAAGAAAAAAAAAAAAAAACTCATGATATAATTTATCTTAGGTTTTCCTTCTTTTTTTTTTTTTCCAATTTCTTCCTCATTTTGATATAGGCTTTTCAATGTTTCATCGGGACTATAAGCAATAAGAATTTACTGTCTAATTAATAAATAATTGTTGTTGAACAATTTGAAGTTTTTCCATTTTTCTATTCTATGTTTTTTCTTTCTTTATATCTTTAACAAGTATATATCATAAATATTGCAATTGTACTTTTTTATTATTTAAAATGAATTTTTAAACCATTGGTTTTTTTTTTCTTATCTTTCTTAAACCATCAATTATGAGTCTAATACATTATATTCTAAATTTTTATTTATACAACAATATTTAAGTTTTTATCTTTGGTATTTCTTTATTAATAATAATTTTTTATGACACTTTCCATTGCTTTTTAAAAATTTATATCACTTCTACATTTCCGTTAATGATATCTCTATATATACATAAAATGACCGCTAATAATTATATAATACCAACAATCTATATTAATGATAGTAATCTACCAAATTAAAAATATTTTACTAATATATATTATTAATGCATTGACTATGATAATTTTTTTATTATTAAAATCTAAGTATAGTGATAATATATATACCACAGTTATTATATATTTTATATGAGTTTATGATTTTATATATTTTTTATAGTTAAAATGGATATGAAATCATTTATGTACAAACTTTAAGTAAAATTATGAACTTTTGTGTACAATTCTACAAGCTTGCGATTTTATCGGTTTTATACAATTCTGTACAATTTTATCAATTCTATGAATTAAAATGACTAGTAGAATTACGATTTTAACAATCATACATATACCAAATGGATAGTTTGAATTCCATGTTATGAATATTAATGATATACTAGCAAACACAAACCAATGGTACATGTACAAAAAATAAACGAAGTATTTAGGACAAATGAATTGATTAAAGGGAAAAAATGACATAGATAGTTTGGAAAGTGTATTTAAATAAACAACAAAAAGAAACAAAACAATACACTAAAAAAATATGCTGAAGAAAATATTTACTAAGCAACATAAAGTAGAATACCAAAAGAAACAGTGACACTAAATGAATTTCTTCCTAATAGGGAAGAAAAACTAAAACAAATAATCATTTTACTACTAAAGTAAGTTAAAATGAGTGATCTAAAAACTATGGTTTTCTTGTGATTCCACTACTACTTCCATTGTTTTTAAGGATTTTAAATGTTAATAAAATTCCATTGAAGCTATTTCCACAAAGTTCATCATATGTCGATTGAAATATTGACATAACTACTTCATGTACTAATCTAATCAAAACCTAAATGTAACAAAATAAAAATAAAAAAAGAAGTCATCTTAAAATAAGTATATTGAGATTATCTTATGAGTTAAATAAAATAAACAATTCAAAATGAAGAATAGTTATTTTCTCTTGAGATTAAAGGATAATTTGGCGATGCATATATGTTTGGTGTAAATCTATAAAATCTGTCATACCCCAAACCAAGAAGTTATAATAATTCCGCCGTATAAATGAACTTATGTTAGAAGCTAGCCACCTTAGCTGCTAACATAAGTATAGCCCATATAAGGCATTCACCACTTCTCTACTTGAAAGTATCCAATTTAGTATTTTGTAGAAATCAACCTATAGTATAACTTTTCAAAATAGCTATCGAAAATAATTTGTATAGCTTAAATGTCTGAGGAAAATTCAAGTTTTATAAATCATATGAAGGATGGAACCTTGAATGTAATAAAAATTTCAAGAACTACGTTGTTACGAAAAGATAAAGTGTTTACTAGAATTCTAGTAAAATCCATAGGCTTATAGAGTATGAAATAAATCTCATTAGCTAAAAACTATGAGTCACTCGATGAGACCCTATTAGTTTTCCTAGAGGTCAATACAGTTGGTAAATTAAGTAGAAATCTAATCAAATAATCTTGAATCTCACTCCCTGACCTCGTTCTCTAATCTTTTGGAACTTATAGCAGTACTAGTGAATCTATTAGGAAACTTGCAAAATAGTTATAAGGGAATAAATAACAACTTGCTTAGTAAGTAAGATAAAGACAATAGCACATATATAACACAAAGCAACTAAGGTTTTCAAGCAACTAAGGTTTTCAAGCAACTAAGGTTTTCAAGCAACTAAGGTTTTCAAGCAAGTTTAGTTAAATATTATGTATATACAAGCAAGTATCATCATACGATGTTACACAGTCTGTTATGAGATTAGAAAAATTATGTCCGCTTTAATCTAAGTTAAGAAGTTTGATGCTGTGCACTTCGTGAATTGAAACCAAATTAGGGCTTATACAATAGAAAACACGCTCCACCCTAGACTTTACTTCAAATTACGGTTCCCAACCTTACCAAAACCTCCTCTCCTATTACTTAGTTCAACCAAGAATAGGGAAAGGACCATTTCAGCTATCCTTATCGAAGTGTTCGTGTTTGGTTTAAGAATCCTAGCCGTTTCCCCTAGTAGGTGGTAATATAGGTCTGGTTAGTAGTAAAGCTAAATTTGTATTAGATTGTTTTTGGGGTTGTCTAACAATTTCAAATAGTATAAAACAAGCTACATAATAAACGCAATCAATACATAAAGTCCAACACTCTAAATAACACAACCATATTTAGCATACACGTTACATACGTTTAGGCAACTATCTTACAATCGCAAGTAAGATATATACTAAGGCCTCTAAGTATTGTTAAACAATACTTCAAAGTACTATGAAACATTGATTTCACTTACCTATATACTAATGCTCGTTCTCCTCCTACATTGCTCTTGTCTTTCTTTATTATCCCTAAAATTTAACGTAACATTTTTAGTTTCCATCCAATAAATCACATATGTGTTCATTATGGACATTTAAGTATGTTTTTAATTATGTTAAGTGAGTTTTCTAAGGTGTTTATTATGTATTAGTTAAGTAGGATACATTCTAACCAAGGTTTTGACCTAATAGAGGTTGCTACCTAGTAGTTTCTAGATCAAGTTTTTACTGTAGTAAATTCTTATAAGGCATAATTAAGTGACTTTCTAATCTACTTTCGGACTCTCAATGATCTAATATTCAATACCAACCATCTTCAAACTTTCAATTGCTCCTACATTTTACATCTTCCATCGAACTATTTTCTGATTGAGTTTCTAACTAAGGTTTTACCCAACCTTATAGCATAGGTTATTATCTAAATAGCTTCTAACTCATGTTTTGACTCTGATAAAGATACATAGTTTATTATATTTTGATTCTCATATATAAACTTTTGTAAAATACTTAATGTCGTCTCGGGATCTTAGCCGGTATAGATTAGGCTTCGCACAATTGGTAAGCCTACAAAAAAGAATACTGTAAGGGGACATCAAGCTGTTGTTTGGCATGACCACTCTAATACTTAAGTCAATAAGGTGTTTTGGAGAATGTGGTTACTTAGGAGCAATAAGTTGGCTTAAGTACGTAAAGTATCAAGTAATTTACTGTTAGGTGATAATCTTGTATTTATAGACAAGTGGTGCCAGCAATTAAAGAACAATTAGTAGGAAGAGTCACTTCCGCAAGTACTAGAGAATGGGTTTGTGATGTCTAACGTATACTAGATTTGTAGGAGGCGATTGTTGACTTGGTTTATTGGCCTTATCTAGTGTTTTCTAGCTGTTAAAGGCCTTCTTCAGCCAGTCAGGCCCCACTTTGGGCTAAGGCCCAGAGTAATTGGCTCTATGTTATGAGCCCCATCAAATCAAAATGGGCTTGAGGGGCACATGTCCAAAGAGTCTTATCAACACTTAGGAAATATCTATTTTGCTATACTATACTAATTAATTTAACTATTTCACTAACCTTACCTAAAGGATATAGAAGTTACTATAAAAGCACATACATATCCAAAATTCAATCTACCTTTGCATCAGTTTCTAACGTACATTCTCCTCATAGACTATTTCTCATACCCTTTTACTACACAATCTGATAAATCTTCTGACTTACTTTTAACTTGCAGAAAACATATTTTAAATTCTCAAATAAGATAACTCCAGCATCCATACCTTTCGCTTCCATACTCTAACACTTCAAACCCCAAATACAACACTAAACTAGCACTTGAAGACCTAATTATTCCATCAATCATCCATTTTAGATCATTTCAGGCACATGCATGCTAGCTAGGGAAAACCGCAAAAATTCAATATTTGCATTTTCGAAACCTCTTTTCATGCTATTAAAATAGGTATGTTGAAATGTTTATACATAAATTTTTGGATCAAAATAACATCATTTAGGCTATTAAAAATTGGAATGAAGGTCATTTTATCTTAGTTTCTTAAAGAACACATATTTTGACTTGGAAGTTGAAAGATTTTATTGCATTTTTGGATTCTATGCAAAAAATTACCTTAGGAAATAAAAATCGTAATTTTTAGAACTTGTTTGGTATTTTTAGAATTTTATCGAAATTATGGGACAAAACATAAACTCACCAGCGTAAGCTTTTTTGGTGCTTCACAGAGGCTAAGGTAATATCGGACAGCTTAGATAAGGTATCTCCTATCGAGTAGGGGTCTTAGTATGTTCCTAGGTCACACTTTCACTCTAGAACATGAAACCCCCCTCACCTCCAACCCCACCCATTTTTGCATTATTTTCTTCCTAATTTTTGTTTCAATTTTTCTCTTAGAAATTTAAGATGTTAGCTTCGTCAATTAAGGAATTTCAAGAGTAACAAATGTTACTTTTCACCCTTCTTTCATATATTAAGTGTCTTTAAATCTTGTCCCCTTATTACACTAACCCTTCACAGATTATGTAACACCATTATCGCCCTTTCTCTTACTGCTACACCTCTTCTTTTAAATTATTCATCCTTTTCTTAATTATTTAATATAATTTTAGTATATTTTTAAGTAATTTAGATAAGTACGAGTATACATTTGTATATGTAAAATTACATTTAATATATACGAACATTCTAAAATAATATTTTGTGTTATTTTATAGTCTATCACATTAATATAATTTATCTCTATTAAGTCGTTAATTATTGAACCTCGTCTTACGCGTTACCAACATTTATATAGTAATGTAGTAAATTGCTTCTATTTTAGCTATATTTTTAATATTTATTATATATTTTTTAATTCCAAGCTCATAGAAATTCCTTGACTAATATTTTCAAACCTGTCATAAGTTCCTAGAATAATCGAGTTACCTTCTAGAACACCCAAAATCAACTATTGAACTTAAGCGTACAAGTGAAAGTCTCATAAAACCTACCACTAATTTATATAGCAATCATAATATTGTAGATAATATTGTTTATAGACCAATATGCATAAGTATGAATATGTTGATATAGGCAAACAATTTTATGCATTATGACTTATGAGTATAAATATCTACATTCTTTTTTAGTTGTTGCATATTAAGGTGTAAAATTGTTAACTTTTTGATCTTATTTCCTTCTAATAGACAAAAAAATATGGATTGACTTTTCCTTTAAAGTTATTCAACTTACGGTTGTTTACAGCATAAAAGGGGACAAAAAAATCTTCAAATAACCATAGCATAGTTAATATATTTATACTTTCCATATCAGTAAATTTTCACAACGAAATAAGTTTCTAATAAAAATTATGACAGCCTACTTAATTTATCAATCAAAGTTGTAACGACATGTATTATATTAATGATAATTGTAATCGTAATCATAATCGGCATTATTAAAGAATAACATTTTATTTTTTCCGTTCAACAAATGTAAAACAATATACTTATATAGATATATTACTTGAACTATAAGATCTTTAATAGACAAATGCATGTAGCAACATAAAGATGAATCATGCAATGTACAATTCTTCATCTGATCAGCATTTAAAGTTTCCTAAAATCATGAATGAAGAAGGAATATTTTTCTTAGAAGTCAAGATAAGCACTAAATCATCATTGAAATTAGAAATCCTGATGATAAGTAAGGTTGTGATAGATAAAGAGTAATTATAGATGCTATACATTTCATCATCGAAATGTAAAAATATCTTGGCATTGAATTAGGTAAGTTTTAAGTCAAAATCTAATACCTTTAAGAAAACAAATTTATACATTGTTTACATGTAGAAACTTAATATGCAATGTCAGCTAATTAACATTAAACCAAAATTTAAACAACTGAAAAAAGAAATATTACTTCATGTAGCCCAATAAATTCAACAAAAACCATACATAATAAAAATTAAACTTGACCAATACCAGAGTTGTACAAACGGAGTTAACTAGTTCCATTTAGTCATCGTTGAAAGATGGAGTTCATGTAGTCCTTGGCAAAATGGAGGAGAGAGAGAGAGAGAGAGAGAGAGAGAGAGAGAGAGAGACTCTATAGTCATTTGCAACAAAAATCTATGCTTACTTGGTTTAGTGGTGGTGGTGGTAGAGGTAGTAAAAAATGAGTCAACATACATTTAGCACTTTGTTGCAGTTGGGAGTAACCCTAAAACATAGAAAAATCAATAAGGCAATTCCATGGTAGAATAGCTAGAGAACATAGTTGTCCTTTACATAGAGAAGTAAGTTACTTGGAAGTTAGAATAACATAAATGGAGAAGGTAGTTATAGAATACATGGAGAACATCCAAATGTAGATGAGAAAGGAAAAAAAGAAAGCCATGTTGGAATAGCTTTAGTTACATATGACATACCTATAAACCTTATATAAAAAATCTATTCTATTTTTAATTTTTACTAATTTGACTTCATAAAAATACAATTTTTTTATTTTTCTATTATAATGCTATCATATTTTTATTATATTATTTTTATTTTATTTTTTCACACACACATTGCAGGTAAGGTTTTGCTAGTAGTTTGTAAAAGTGGAAACGAATAGGTACTAAAAGTAGTTAGACATTGCCCATGAGGGCCTTATGTCTTGGAACCACTTTACAGACCGGTTTAGGCCCAGACAATACGTTCGACAGAATGGGCCGCGCAAGAGTATTCATTTGTAGGCCGAAAACACCACCGGTAAAATGAAAAGGGTATCGATTGCATCATATTTTCTCTCTTGATTAGGTGCATCTGTTTGGTTCCCGAGAATACTGAGGATGCTAGGTTTCATGAGGTCGGTTATTTCATTGCATTGTTCAATATCTCATTTTACCTGCTTAAATTACGTTGTAATTTCTTCTATTTAATTAACACGAGTTAATCATGTCGAGATTTTATGATATGTTTGCTGATGGAGCTTCAATGCTGTTGAATATTTAGGTCGAAAATACTCTATTTATAATTTTTTATCATCATTTAGGATGGTGAATTAGCAATACAAGCTATTATATTGATTGAATCTAAGGATTGCTTTTAATTCATGCTCTCCAACTCGATTTTTCGGGGAAGTCGAACCTGGTTTTCTTTTTTCTTTTGTACGAAATTTTCTGCTAGCAGTTATGCTGCTATAGAGATTGAGAATTAATTGGTTGGGTTGTGGTTTTCTAGGTGTTCAATCAGAGAATTAAAGTCCAAAACACGTTTTTTTTTTTTTGGTTTCTGTGTTATATCCATATGGCTGTAATGTGTGTATAAATTCTTGTTAATGGTGAGACCAACGTTGCTATTTGACAAGCCATGATGGTTCATGTAAAGGAGATCGATGCTAGGCTTGATATCTGTCCGGAAAATGTTTTCTGAACTCTTTTAGGGTTTGTCTTAATTTATTGTTTTAAATCATTGAAATTGTCATCTGTAGTAGTTGTGCTCACTGGCAGCATTTAGATTGACAGGTGGTTGTAGCATCCTCCTATAGGAGGTGTTGCTTACTGTCACTTTGGAGAAGAATTTAGGAAAACGGCCAAAAATGAAAAAATTGAGGAAGATGTTTTTAGAACCTTGAGGATAGAAATTGAATTGGCTATCCTCTTTTTTTCTCTTTTATGATTATGTTTGAAAATTATCTTCCCAGAAATAAATTCACCCCACATAATGGGTCTAAAATTTCAGATTAGCAAATGCTTGGAGAACAATACTAATTTAGAAGTTTGCAGAGTGCACAAACAGTTTTTGCCAAGTAGATTAGATTAAACATGTATATGTGTATGTGTATTTATATGTATTATGAAGTCAAAACATTGTCTTAGTGTCTCAACTCTTAAAATTTAACTTTTCGCCAACATATTTCTTCATTTGCCCCTCAAATTAAGAGTATATCTCTTACCTCAAGAATTATCAAAGGTTAACTGCAGTAAATTGCCTCTACTTTGGCAACTTTTGTTTTTATGTACATGGTATTTTCTACTTTAGATAGGAGGACCGAAATAAAACAGGATGCTGAAATTGGAAAAATCTCTAAACATATATTATGTTTGACCATGCATCAAATTTGTGTTGCCCTGTAGCATTACAAATATTGGCTTTCTGGAACCCACAGAAAAAATGGTCCAATGCACTTTGAAAACTAGGTTGGGGATATAGCTTGTTCCTCTATGTACCATTTCTGGGAATTCTTGTAGAGGTTAAAACATTGATCGTCCAGTTTCACATAACTTTTTGCTAGAACAAGTCTTATGAAGAATGAGTGTGTGCATGTTATGTGACTGCTTCTACATGGGGCGTCTGTACAAGGAACTAATAAAGGTGATTTTGTAGAATGATGGGTGGACACATTTTCATGCTTCATTTGTTAAGTATGCTTCTTGTGATGGCCATTTAAAGTATATGGTGGATGCTTGCTGGGGCATGGGATACTTTTTCAGTGTGCTTCTACATTTCATGGACTAGTTATGTTTTTACGAAATTTCCAAAAGCAATTATGTAATAAATATTCTGAAGTATCAGAAGACTGTAGGGGGATGTCTGTGGTCTGAACAAATTGAAGCATGTAAAGATGGTTGTAGGGGACTGGGGACCCCCAGTTCAAGGACCTAGTTCGGCATTATACTATCTGTATATCTTGTTTGATAGAATAAGAAGCATTCAAATCCATTTTTTTTCCCTTACTTTTTTGTTTTTTTGGTTTTAATCTTGGAATTTGTTTTATGGCAGGAAAAAGAAAACTTTGAAGTTGTTTCAGTTCTTTAAACATGTATATTATTCTACCCTGAGAAGGATAAATCATGTCCATCATTCTTTAACTTTTGATATAATCGGCTAATACTTTTTAATTCTCCAAATTATTAGATATCAAAGACCCTTTTCCTAAACATTGCATGTGCATTTTGGCTTTCAAGCTTATCTTACATGAATACTTTATATCCCAAATTTGTTTAATGATATTTATGAACTTGTGGATGGTCTTTGCACATTCATCTCTTGTTTTTTGAGATCCAGTGAAATTATCTACTGAATCTTGAGAATTTCTTAGAGACTTTTTGACTGAGCTTGGAATTTGGTTTTTATTTTATTTTTTCCCTGTTGCGTGTTCTAGTATAGAACAGGGAGAAGTCATTGAAGTTGGCTGTTGACTGTTACTCCACCTTGGAATGGAAATCAGTTAATAATGAAGGAGGACTTGTTTGGATGCACCTCTATATTAAAGTTCTTACTTGGACCATGATTTTTATGGTTTTGTCTTATTTTCTTAAACATGGTACAGCCCTTGGACCACTTCCTGGTTTGTCAGCCTTTATTCAAAATGAGTTTTCTTCTCCTGGGATGGTTAACCGTGGGATAAAAGGAGCTCTAGCATCTTAAGTTTTTTTAATATCAGCAAGCAACCAAGTTTAGGCAATTAATGGTACTTAACATATTGGTTTATATTGTGATACCTGAGTTTTTAATTGGAGTAAAAGAAGTGGGGAGGAACAATAATTGCAGTTTGCTGTATTTTCTTCTGTGATGAGCCGGTAAGCTATTCTGATCATTTTATTTTTAGCAGGGAGCTTAGCTTCTTGCTAATTAATATGCCAATCCTATCCATTATTGCCTATGTTACCTATTTGCTATTCTGTTAGAATTTCTTCCTCCTTCTTCATTTATTATTATTTTATTGTCATCAAGTGCATTGTATTGCTTTATTAGTTATTCAACTCTAAATGTGATGCTTTGCTCCAGTGATGAAGTGAAGATTCTAGGATAGTAAACCCCGCTTTATTCTTCTGTCATATTTGTTACCAATATTATTTATGAAGTCATCAAACGTTTGCATCTGCAAATTCATGGTTCAACTTAACTTCTGTAAAAAATGTACCTGTGGGTACAGTGAACCCTTGGTCTGATGGTATTGGCCCTATGAAGCTAAAGGTTTGAGTTCTCTCTCCGCCTCCTCCCCACCTCTTATTTTGTCATACACCTGTTAAAGTCTCTAGCAAAAACATCATGCCACCATTTCAATAAACATTACAAGTCCATGTGAAAAATCAATTAATTGATCGTTGTATAAAGCAAGTATAAGCTTCATGACCATTTTATGAAAATTAACCTAAGTTGAATGCCTAATTTGCATCAGTACAATAGCCTCATCACAACTTACTTAGTTTGTGATTAAAGTGTGTGAAACCGAGTTGAGCTGTTAGTTTGTGTAATTAGATGGAAATTTGTGACATAGTGGTTATCTAAACTACTGTAATGTGTGTGCTGGAACAATGGTCCCGTCAGTTTTCTGGACATGGATGGTTCAGTAAGCATAATGGGGTTCTGGATGCATTAGGCCCATATGCTGAAATACAAAAGTGGTTTTGGATAAGCCAGATTGGTGCTGCTACCTGACCAAGACATCTGAGGAAGTGGTACTGGAAGCTTGTTACTTGATTATCTTTACCGATGAACGGAACTTTGACGGGATTGATTGGAATTGCAGGAACTGAATGGCCAAAGCTGGATATAACCTTTGGTCGATATGGTAAAATCGTGAGGTAATAAGAATCAGGGGGCAACTAATGTTTACCTACCTGAAATACTAAATGCCGTCTGGGTTAGATAACCGACGCTGGTTCGACTTTAGTCTTGAGTCTAGTTGTTCGAATTATATTCAGATTAATGATTCCACGTAAGCAAAACCACATGGTACTTCATCCAATGAACAAGTGCACGTCAAAATATAATTGTTATATTAGACTCTATTCTCAACAAATTGATTATGCACCATCATACGGATGTAAAAAATAAAATAAAATAAAAAGGGAAAAATAACTATGTAAAATGGGCAAACACAGTGAATAAAAGGAGACCGATCCTTATAAGCAAGGGGGGGGGGGGGGGTGGGGTGGTTATAAAAACACAGAGAGAGAAGGGAAGGGAGGTGGGGTGCGGTGGGAATCACAACAGAACAAAGAGGCACAAAAAGAGATTAATTTTAACACAAGTGAAAAAAATGTGGCTAGAGTTGATCTTTTAGTTCTGTTTGTTATATGGGGCAGTTCATTAAACCAATAAGTTAGATTGAAGCCTATTATGAGTTGGTTGGCTTATTTAATACACTAATTGTTGTTTTTGAATGGGTTGGATGAAGCCATGTCGGTGATGGTTCTCCCCAACAGGGGGGAAAAAATTCAAAAAAAAAAAAAAGCCATGTTGAGGGTCAACCAACATAAACAACTAAATAAACTTATTTCTTAAATAATTTAACGTAATATGTATTTTAATGTTTTTTTTTAATAATAAGCAACTAAAAAGCAATTTTCTATTTTAGATATATTAGTCATTAAATCTGTTAGATTCGGGGGGCTTAGATGACTTATACCCAAAACACAGCCTGCTCTATCCACTCAAATTAATATGTTGGTCCATTTAAACCAATAGCCAGACATGGTGTGTTGGGACGAAATGAATCAAAGCGAGAAAAATTGTTTAATTCTAACTTGTTATGAGTTGGGAGTTAGCCCACTAAACTCGTTTGAGCAGCTATATAAAAGTGATATTTTAGGAATATTTATAACTACTCTGAAATGGAGGTTCTCACTTTATTTGTTAAAGCGATGCATTTGTGATATAAGTGCCTTCAAAATGGGATAGGAAAAATTACATAATTAAACATTTAATATTTATTCTCATTTTCTTGGAAAATCTAAGTTGTCATTATCTCATGGAAAATTCAAACTTTGAAGATGTTATTGAATTAATACTTAACGTAATAACTTGCTTTCTCTTAGGAAAATTAGGCAAATGTGATAAATTGAAGTGCTATACCAAAAGCCTCCCCCATTAAATAATATATATAGATATATCAAAGTCTGTTCCAATCAGCTTCACCGTGGTTAGTGTTCTCCTACGGAGAGTCCAAGTGTTTCCTTCCTCTTACTAAGTTGCCAGAATCCTTCCTCATAGCCATGCCTTTTCTTTTGCAACCTTATGAAAGAAAATCAAAGCTTGCTTACCTATAATGATTAGTAGGATTCTGGATAAAGAGCTTTTGTGGAATATACAAAAAACCAACCTTAAAAATTCCAATCAATTATGGCAAAGGTCAATACCTTGATTAAGAAAGCTTTCCTAATTTGTCTTAAGGAAAGTAATAAGCTAATTACGAATTAAAGACATTATGACAAGATCACAGTTTAAGTACACATGTTCCATGCAGGAGTGAGAAAGGTGTAGTAGGTACAAGTAGGACAGCTCTACTTTGGTGGGGGAGGTCCTTGCGATGCTAGGGTTCCTGACCCTACAGAGTACTTGAAAGTGACTCACAATGATAGAGAGATGGAATACGCATCTAAGCACAGTGGACTGAGGACAGCACGACTAAGATATGTGGGACACCACCGAGATAAAGACGTTTGATCAATCACACAGAAACACTGCCTTCTTTTTCTTACAAGAGCCTTTGTTAGGGTCTATTCATTGGGTTCCAACCCAGATCGGGGAGACCTCAGAAGCGGCTAATGTATCTATCACACCCTCACGGCCTCACCCCTCTTGCATCTTCACCCTAACGACCAACCATGGCATCCCCTAATATCCTTGATTGTTTTTCACTTTGCAATGTCCCCAACAACGTCATTTCATGTCAAACCATATAACATCATCATTACTTGGTTTCTTTTATCTCTATTTGTTCATTTTCCTTTTTTTTTTTTTTTTTGTATTACCTTTTCTTTACAGAAGAGATCGCACATGGAGGCAAGACCACGATGTAGGATAGATGCTCTTTGTTCTCACCTTATAGTACAAAATTATCATCTTTAGGAAAAATAAAATCAAATGAACGGTTTTAATTGTACTAGTCCGGGTGAATGCATAAAATGGTTATAAGTATTAATTTCTAAATTTATGGAATTAAAACTACTCTATAATACCCTAAAACCATTTTGAAACTTATATATATATGGTATAGAGTACCATATGAAATTTATAAATTTTTTTTTTTATCTTTATGTAAATTTTGATTTTGCACTTTTTTTTTAGCAAATTTTGGTTATATTTTCTATTCTCTTTCTATACCGAAGAGAAAAAATAAATAAAAAAAACTTTTTATGTGTTACATGGAACTTGGAATGTTAAATGGCACACTTTATTAGGAAAATAATCAAATTTTAAATGCATCAGGGTGCATGCATGAAAAGAGGAAAAAAAAAAAAACTTGTTGAACTATAGTGGACAATAAAATAAGAGTATGTGCTTGATGATTACTTCCTCATATACATTATATTATAAATACAAGAGATAGTAGGCATAATAGACCATAATTAATCTAGCCAACAAATGGTACATTTTATAAAATATTCATCCAAATATTTTATATAATATTAGTTTTATGCATTTAGTTTTCTTGCCTGGTTAAAGTATAAAGATTTTTCATTTAATAATACATATCATATTATTAAATAAATTTTATAAGATCGGTATAAAATATCTTAAAACTCATACTCTATATATATCAAAATACAAGCTTTAATATGGTATAAGATATAAAGATATCGTATTCATATACTATTTTATAAGAGTATGATCTAAAAAATTATTGTTTGAAACTTATATTTTGATCTTTAATCTCATGTAATACCTATTCAATCGAGTAAAGTATAAGTAAATATTATTTATAACAGAATTACCTGTTCACATACAGTAAATAGAATGGACTAGTTAAGATTTGAGTGCTCTTATTCACGTACGTGCTATTGAAAAAGGTGTTGCGAACGTATCACCTATGGTACACATAACTTGAGATAATATCCTACGTTTATTATTAGACCTCTAAGCTAACGGCACTTACTCCGTGAGTGCACTTTAGTCGGCCATGTCCCAAAGTAGATGGCGACCCCACAACTTGCTGTCACCCCACGTATCGATTACTTTACCTGATGGGTGTGTTCGATGGACCAATATACACAGGGTTTTCTTTTCTTTTCTTTTTCTTTTTTCTTTTTAATAAATGCTATATAAGTATGTCAATCTTTGTATTTAACAATTTAATGTTTATACTATATTTATTTAATATAATGTCTGTACTTACTTTTTAAAAGTTGCAAAATGGTATCTTTAAGACGCTATTAACGTAAACTGAATTGTAAGTTTACAATTTAATAGAAACATTATTTTATAACTTTCAAAAGGATACATATATTAAATTGTACAAATATAAAGTATAAATACTAAATTATTTAAAAATAAAAATTGAGACACCTTTATAATATTTATCCCCTCTTTTTCTTTCCCAAGAGATGGTACAGTACTACCAAACCAAAAGTGACAAAAGGAAAAAAGAGAAAATGCCGCCGTATGAATCCTTGTATGTTTTAAACCTTTTAGATATGAATCTATAAATCTAACAGTCTAGGGTCTACGGGAGGATGTCACACGGTACGTACAGTCTAGTCCTATAATAAAGGAAAACAATGAATTTTAACCACTTGATCAGTGTTTTACTTCAAAGGTAAAAATTGTCATACTGGGAATTAAAAAGAAATTTTTCTACAAATTAAATAGTTTTTTTTTTTTTCGTGTTTTGAAAGATATATGAGTTTCAATAATTAATTTTGAAAATAAGATCTAAGCACACATAGAGAGCATATAGAGATGAATTTATAATTTACTACCGTTTTAATTAGAATAACAGTACTTTTGACGCCTATTGAATATAAACCCACTTGTAACGCCCCTTTTGACATCGTTTCGGGCACCTCTTCTTACCAACTGCATAGCAAAAATCAAGATGAAAATAATTTTGAAGTCACATAGAAAAGCTGTAATAAAATTAGATCAAATTTGATAATTCATATATTAAATCAAATAAATTGAGCTACTTTTCTGTGTCAAGTAAAATATTTGTATTTACCTTAAACTTTCTTCTTCTTTTTTTTTTTCATTGGAATAAATCAAAAGTAGAGACGGATGAAAAAACCAACCAAACTGAACTAATCTATAAATCAAACCGAACTAAATTGAAAATATGATTTTTCTTATAATTTGATTTAAAAAATCTTTGATCTAAAACGAAACAAACATTTATAATTGATTTAAAAGGATAAGTTGAATTAAAATGTTCAATAAAAAACATGATAATATTTTACTTACAACTAAAGAATTTCTTTTATTATGAAATAACATTTTAAAGTATTTTTAATTTAGATTTATTGAAATGTATATATATTGATCTTTTAATTACCATGATATAAAGATTATGTATATAATTTGACTTAAAATTTATACTATGCTTTCATATTTAAAATTAGCTATTGGTAAATATTTAAAATTTTTTAGTCACATGAATATTAATTTCGTAAACCTTCATTATATATCAATAGCTATTAGTTATTATTATAAAATAAATTCAATATTTTTATATGAGATTATAAATTATACGTATACTTTCCTAAACTAGAAGACATGGTTCAATTCGTAAATTAAAGAAAATCAAACCAAAATTTATGATTTGAAAAAAATTTCGTGATTTGAATGGTACGACCTTATTCAAAACTATAAAAAAATTGAATTATATTTTTGTGGCTTGATTTGGTTTAGAAGAATGATCAAACCAAATAAAATTGCATCCGTCTTTTAAGGAAAATTGATATGGACCACATTTGTTTTCTTTTTAAAAAAATAAATAAAAGTTAGGCTCAACTCTTTGCCCAAGGTAGAGATGCTTGTACAAACTTCTAGAATACTAGTTAGTAATCACTAATTATTATAGATGGAACTACCACTATTTTTCTGAAAACTCTGCTCCTATGACTAAAATGCAACACAGCCTTTGTCAAAGGTTCTGTATGAAATTGTAAGGAAAAATAAAATAAAAAACCATTAACGAAAAAAGCAGCATGATAAAATGGAATCTGATAATAGGGCACTATCAGAGAGATGCCCCACCAAGGCCTAACAGCGAACGAACCATGAGAGTGTGTGGGGGACTGGTCTAGCGAGTACTACTACTTACTCTCGTTTTTTACTCTCTCTCTCTCTCTCTCTCACTTGTACAAACAAGTAAAAGGTGGGTATAGCTTTCAACCACTTATTTTCGATAATAACTTTTATTAGTAGATGATAGAAACATTTACATAATAAAAACTATATGTAAAAACGCTATGTTATATGTTATAACTTCGATAGTCACCAGAAAATTGAACATTTTGTTGTTTCGCTCTTTTTCCTCGACTTTATTTAACACAGCCAGTGAAGGAAAGAGGGAAAATGTACTTGTTACTACCGGCCAATTAGTTGGACTGAGTGGTCTCTGTCTCTCTGCCAACAGACGTCAAAGCGGGTGAATCAATCAGTACTTGTCAAAGGCCTCCTTATGGCGGGACGCCCACTCACAACAGCTCTTCAATTTAATTCCTTCTCTATACACACCTATCGGTATCCTAGCAACAAAGTTTCCCTCTTGTCACGTGAACTCCACGCCTTTCATCCCACTATAGAGTGTAGGCCTTACTCGTGCCATCCTCCCATTGGAAGCATTTCCTTCAAATCCCCACCTGCACTTAGAATGCTAGGAGGGAAGTATATTCCTTATTCATTATTTTTATTTCATGGCTATTCATTATGATTATTGATGGGGAAAGGTATATTTTAAACCTAAACATTTTTACACTTTTCTACTAGAGTTTAAAACAATTTTCTTTTTCTCTATTGAAATCCTCATGTTTCAAAAAACTTAGAAATATGAGACTTATACTAGATCCTTTCACTTATTCATGATGAAATGCTAACTTCAAATTAGTGCACAGTAATTGACACCAAAAAACTAATAATATTAAATACATTTAATTACTTAATATAATAAAAGTAAAATTATGTAATCTAATTAAATAACATAAGAAAAATATTTCAAAAAATTTTTAAAATCAAAAGTAAAAAAAGAAACAATTACAAAAAAAATTATGCAAACCCCATCATCTCAACCCTACTACCTCAAATTAAAGCCAATCAAAAGCTAACATAAGCTTAAGATAAATGAAAAAATTAATAGATTTAGTAAAAGGTTTTTTTTTTTTTTTAAGGTTTTAAAAACGTTAAGAATTCAAATAAAGAGAAAAAAAAAATTGAGTACTCCAATTGAAAAGTAAAAGCAAATTAAAGATTAAAAGTATACTTTTCCCTACCTTCTTATAACAAAAATTGAATTCAATAATTATGAAAACATGAACCTTTCAAAGTGTAAGAGAGTCACTAGAAAGAATCAAGATAATCCCTTTTGAAACAACCCATCAAACCGGAGTAATCCAAGATAGATATCTATACCGATTCCAATTATTGGATGTCAACGTACGAGGGACGATTGTTTTCAAGCCATATTGATAGCTCAATTAATTAGAATGCATTTTCACGTGGACATGTTAGTTTGGCTAATTTTACATGCATAAGTTCTATTATTTCCTAGAGGCACTGAAAACTTAAAGTAACAGATAAAGAGAAAGTAAAGCTGTTACTCAGCATATTTGAATGCGGTATTATTTCAACATTTCATGAAAACTGATATTGATTTTATATACAATTAAACTAAAATACGATTTGATTTTCTTATTAATAATTAAAATATTTCCCCCAATATGACTCTTAACCATTAAATAGGATTTTCTGAATTATACATAAATCGTAATGGCGTTAGATCATAGAAATGTATTAACACTATTTATATATTAGCCTAGCAAATAGAGAGAATTTATACAATCGAATGTACATAATTTTAGATGCATTTTCTATTAATTTTCTAACAGTAGATTTCACGCATGGAAAAAGGAGTTGCATACATATTTTCCTCTACATTAAAAATTTAATAGAGGATACATATATTTTTACATACAACACGCTTGATCTACTTCTTATTGTGTCCGATATTATCCAGTGTAATTTATTCATAAAATAGATGCAGATGACGGATTTGGTGTAGTCTCGATCAAATAGACCGCTAGGGATTGCAACATATGTTTTTTACTTTAACATGGATTAGGATTATGGCATCTTGTAATAGCTAGCTAGACAAATCAAGAAAGCAGAATAAATGCATCATCACCGTAGCCTTTTGAACTTCGATGAGCAAACTGAACTCAGTCATACATGGGTTAAGACATAGATATAGATGATAGAGAAGTTGTCGGATAAGATTGGTGCAGGGCCATTTAATTTTGAAAGAAAGGAATAATGTAAAGATGCAGAAACTAAATTAAAAAATTAAATTAAACAAGAATTATAATAAAAAACATCAAATATTCTAAAGGAAATAAGAAAACCTGGATGGGAATAATTCGAGTCCCTTTTATCTTGACTTTATTCTCATTATCATCCTTGCATATTATAATTGCAAGTCTTGTAATTAAATAATTTATTGGCCAATCAACAAAGAAAATCAAGTCCCTTCCAGACGTTATTGCAGATGCTTCAACAGTCGGAATCGTGCTTTATTCAAGACAAAGAATCAATCAGGTAATCAAAGTTTAAACTTTCATAATTTTATCACTTGGACAACTCTCGCAATTAGCCTTTGGATGCAACCCGTCACGATATAAAGAAACTAGGTAATTTATGCCTTCCCAACAATATTATATTATTTATAAGATTCCAAGAATGGACGTTGGATGGCCTTGTTGAACTCTCCGCTAACATACTCCTATCCGAAAGCTTCAATAAATTTTATCACGAAGATTCTTTAATACTTACTTTCCAATGACAAGACAAATTGGTATATGTAATTACATTAGTATTGAAGCGAATAAAATGAATGTAAATAAATTGAAATAATATGTTTTGATAGTCTCATATCACTGATGAAGTTTTGATAATCTCGCACTATAACAAAAGAAAGAATGACTTCATTCTTAAAAAAAAAAAAAAAAATTATTCAATTCAATAATCAATTATTTAATTATTCAAAACCCTAAAAAATAGTACTATTTATTTAGAGATAAGATAAATATGGACCATATGATACAAATATAATCCAACGGCTATTAATAAATCTCTTAAAATAAAATATATTGAAAGCTTTACTTGCTAAAAGATATCAAAATATATTCATCTTAAAATATCAAAATCTCAAATATAAAAATCTTCATGTTAAGTAAGACAATATTGTTATTATGAATTCCTACGCCTATATTGATAGTCCAATGAAAGATGCTCTAAAACTTAGATTGCTTCCCATTCTAAGGTCTAAGACTTTAGCTATGCTCTAAATCTTTGCCCTTCAAATAGCAGTGAATCAATTAGGGATAAATATCTTTTTTTTAAGTGTTGTATAAAAATTGTTACGGTAGCCTAATCGGATAACAATTGTTCATTTCATTACATTAATTAGTATCCAGTAGATAAACAAGCAATTCTTGTCAAAAAAATATAGCACTATATTATGTTTGATAGTACAATGATAACAGCAGTATCTCTTGTATTAGCAAAATTATCTTATTTATCCAAGAATTTACGGCGCTAATCTTTTGTAAGGACAATGTATAATATATATGATATCAAATATTAAATGTTAATTTTTTAATGTTGGATAGATATATATGGATAGAGAGAGATAGATTGATAGATAATGTTGTTAAATCTTTGTATTGGACTTGGAATTGCAAAAAAAGAACACAAGGTTAAGGAAATATTGGGGCTATCTAACGTAATTACTCTAATATTTAAGTTAGTTACAAGAAAGTGTTTAAAGTATTTAAGTAACGTATGTGTAAATTACAAAGTGGTAGAAAGAGTTAAAAGTGGAACGTGGTTAGCTATTTATAGGCAAGATTTCTCAACCATTTGAGCATGCATTTGAATTGCCTTTACATGCATAATTAATTGCCTAGACCATGTCATGAATTTGAGGAAGTGAGATAGCAAAAATTTACTTAGAGCAATAATTGCCGAACTATCTACACTTTTGTCATTATTTAAATATTCAAACATGTAAGTCAAGGTTAAATACATTGGCCTTAAGCATTAGACCTTTGTATCATTGGTTCCAAACTATTTGGAGCTCTTTTTTTCCAATTTGAGCTTTATTTTAGAAGTTCGCTCATGGCTCTACTAGTTTTGAATTTTTCAAAGGTGTTTATCTTGTAGTCCTCATGTATGGATTAGGATCGATCAAACCAAATAAGTTAGATAAGTCAGAAACAGCTCGGCCTATGCCTTTAAGAGGTTGTTCCAACTTGTTCGGCCTTAGGCAAAAATCTCCTATTAACATATATTATACCATATATATCAAGAACTAATAGTTCTTTTCAATTATGTACTAGATGGAAAGTATCAAAACAAATTAAAATATAATTTTAAAATTATTTTCAATCCAAATATTATGACAATATAAATATATTTAATATATACTTTGGGGTAGATGCCTACATCTACCATCCTAACTTCAACTATTTTTATAGATGTAGGGATTCATCAAGTGAATGTAATGTGCGTATAGCATACGTAACATTCTTAAATGTTGCAAATTTGAGTAATACTTCAAATAAGATGAGACAGAGAGTGATCAAAGAGAAACAACATTTAATCTCAATAGCTGATGAGAAACAAATCCTCCAACCTATGACTAGATTTAAGCACATGGACTCCAAAACCTTATGAAAAGAATCCTGACCTAGCAATTAGCACAAGACAAGGTTTTCTTCCTCTTCTAAGTCTTTAGTCATTTTCTAGAGCACTCCCAACCATCCATCCTATTCACTGTTGAGCCAACCTCTAACCTAATTCCAACCTCTCTAAATTATTCTCACCACAACCGACCTAAGCCAACTATGCCAACCTAATCGAAGCTACTTCAACCATCCCATTCTATTAACATACTAGTTGTTGAGTCCACTTCACCAATCAACTCAACCAAGAACCATTTTTTCTTTTTATCTTTATTGCTATAGTGCGTACTTATCTCACCTCAATGCATGTCTTTTGACACCTAACAATACACGCACATCTAAAATATTCTTTTTATTTGGATTGTCTTATTTTTATTTTTTCCCATTTTATCATTTAACTTAAGGACTTACTATAAATGATCTTTTTTTATAATAGCCAAATCATTGTCATTAAATACTAATGCCACTTTAATTCATTAATGAGTTTTTTTTTTTTCTCTCAAGTACCTTACTCTTATCAACATGTAGGAAGGTTGTGACAAGTAAGCCTAGATTTCTACATTGTGCATAACATCAATAAAAGTTTTAGGTCATGTTAGCTAAAACACTACATAAACCCTTATCCTTCTTTCTCATATGTGGAGGGACTCACCGACCGTCCTCGGTCCCATGATTGATGTTCTAATACATCATCTTTTGGTAAAGAAGGAAGTGTATTAGTGTGCATGTTGTTGTTTTTTCATGTTCATGAGTTGTCGGTGTTGAGAATATGTTTATTGTTTGAGTAACGTGTTTCCTATTGTTCTTGTAAGTGTTCAGGCTTGTTAATGACAAGAGCTGTTGGTGTCTTGAAAGTTCGTAATGCGTTTGTGAGAATTTTGGGGTACCTAGTGTTTGTGTGCTACATTTGTAATGGTCTTGGTTGAAGCAATAGTAGAAATGTCAAATCTAAGTATATGTAGGGATGTAGAAGATTATGAAAGTGATGCTCCTAGGAACGAAAATAATGCCAAGCAAACCACCAGGTTTTCAGATGAGGAGATACAAGAATTAACCACAGTGGTTGCTAATTCGGCTATCACCATGCAAAGATTAATAGAGAATCAACCCGTTAATGTTTTCCAAGAAGGTTGGCAAGCTAATCTGAGTAGAGATAAAATGCATGAAAACAGAGCTCAGCAAAATATGTTTGAAGATGAGGAAAGAGTAAACCCAATTTGGAATAACGGAGATGGTGGAGTTAGGCGAGATAAGGGAGTTCGAAGGCTAATCGAGTTGGAAGAAGTTGATGGGAAAACTGGAGACAATATTGAGGAGTTTGTTGTAAGGGAAGTATGAGCTCTAAGAGGATTGGAGTAGGGGGGAACTTTTTTTTTTCCAATAATTAACACCTGCAAAGCACAAACTTTTATCCAAGGATTAGATATATAAAAACACAGAAAAAAAAAAAAAAAAACTTCTAGTGTAGCTAAAATTGCTCCATGCCTGTGCGTTGCTAATTTGATCCATTTTTACTGAGATTCATTTATTCTATCATCTTACCATACGAATTTTCACTTCTAGGGGCAAAGGAATTGCTTCAAGAAATAGATAATCTATAAATCCTTTTATCTGCCTCCTTTTCTCTGCGCCCCTGGAAGTGAAAAATTGTGTGATAAAATGGTTGTTGGAATCATGTTAATATTTTAATTGCGAAGCCATTGTCTAAAATTGAATAGAAGTGGTGAGATTGTCTGATTGGGCAAACTTCAGGGATAGAATTGGTCCAAATAAAATTTTAGTGGCGGATAGGACTCATTATGTCAGGAAAACATTCAGTATTCTCGTATGATTTTTACACAATAGTCTTAGTAACACAAATGTTTTGTCCACTTGGAAGGATTAAAACCTAGTGGATTTGGGGGAATATATAGCCGAATAGTCCACAAATTAGCCAGTATGGACACCAATATTAACCACTGGAGAAGAATAACTAAACTATAATAATTGGTTGCAAGAAAAATTTAGAAAAAAAGGGTTGTCATTGGCTGTTCAAGGTGCTCCACTCTGTCCATTCATGATGTTGATGGATGATGACAGTGGGATGAATTTGATGACTCGTTATAGATGTAAATTTTTAGAACTGATTCCCACAGTAATGGGTACAAGGAATGATCTCTTTAGACGAAACTATTTGACAATATGTAGTTTGTGTATGTCATTTTAAATCTTTAGGATGCCTTGCCCTTTTATTTATTTATTTTTTGTTCCTCCCTCCTTTGGATGTTATGGGAAGGGGAGATACGTGTTTATACTATTCTTATGAAAGGGTGACGTAAGTCTTGGCAATGCCTTGTTTTACTGCTATGTGTAAGTTGGATATATAGTGTTCACGGTATAAAATGTTTGTATTTAATGCAAATATATTTGATAAATAATTAAATATGATGAAACAGATAGACAAGCCTAACAAGTGATGTGCTAATGTCAAGAAAAGATTTAATAATACTAATATATTATGTAAATCGATAAACAATATATAAATAATTTATTTATTTTTAAGTATTTAAATATTATAAATATTTATATAATAATTGATATATATAGTATATTAATATCATTAAATCTTTTTTCTTTGATACCAAGCAAATACTATATCAAACGGCCAAACATATTTAACTTTAAGAAACCAATGGGCATCTCATATTTCAATACTGAAGTTAGCAATCTTTGCTTTCCCACTAATTCTAGCGAGTGTTACTGTAATTTATTCCAAATATTAAGGTTTTCAAACGTGAGTGATAATCGAATTGTTGTAAATACATGAAACGAATTAAGGGTTGGCTATGAGGGGACCTCTTCCGGGGAAGTCCAACTGAACCAAGTTTACTTTAAAGAACAGGGACGATCTTCGAAGTTCGACCAATCACTATTATAGGATTGCCTTATTGCAAATGGGTGGGGTACGAATCTTTTTTTTTTTTTTTTTTTTCTCGTCATTGGAATAAGGATCATCAAATTATGCCTTGTGATTTTTTCATCACCACTAATATGGCTAGCTGGAATTGTCACGCATTTTCGTGACCAGAATGTCTATTTCCCCACAATGGCCAGAATTTATCGAATCAACACTTTCTTTCCTCTGATAAAGTCAAGATTTTCTCCTTCTTTTAACAACAACTAGCTAGGCTTCATACTAGCCTTTATGTAGTCTTCAACTTCTAGATGAATTACACATTTCAGAAACAATATTGGAAATTATGGTGCCTTAAATTTATTTTAGCGTCCTTGATTTTTGCCTTTTTCTATATCAGTAGAAGAAAAAGATTTTGAAAAGAATTCAAGATTAAAATGATTTATGATAAGTAATTTAATGCCCCAGACTAAAATTAACAAATAACCACATCAATAAACCCTAATAATCTCATTCAATTATTTGACTCGGAAGTTTTTAGTTAGTGCCAATAAGATATTCTTCACTATAACCTTATAAATTTATACCAATTTTCTCCCAAAATCCACGTGGGATTTCACTTAATATGGGGTGTCACAACCTGCTCCCTTTAAATATATGATGTTCTCATAGCAAAACCTTATAATTTAGTTCAATTCTTTCCCTCTTTTCAATGTATAATTTGGTTTATTACTACCACACTCAATTAATAGGTCATTTTGTAAGCATATTAAGAGTTATGCCCTCATGACACTTTCTACTCTCCTTGAACGTCTTTTTTAAATTTGGTCCAAAATCATCCACATAATTATATAGGATCTACACTGATACCATGTATAATGACCTAGGCTAAAAGTAAAAAATAATTAATCTAATAAACACTAATGAGTTTTTTTTCAACTACTTAACCTAAACATTTCTAATTGATATTGATAAAGTATTAACTATTATATCCTTACAAATCAATATCAATGTCTTACAATTTATGTGGGAATTTACTTAATATGGGATATCATAAATACTCAAAGGCTATAATTGCAAATTGTATAGCCAGTTAAGGTAGCAATCTTGACCTTCATAGGTTAGCTAACACACAAGCAGTGATAGGCCACCACTATAATTGATTACTCAACTAGCAATACAAATGAAAAAGTGAAAAAGAAAAAGGAAAAGTTGATGGATTAAGTCACCAACACTAGGTAATGGATTGTCCACCACTATCTATGATAAGAATCAAATTTCTAACTCCTTCTCTCATAGGTTGAGCTCCATTACGTAACTTAAGGAAGAAAGTAGGTCTATAGAGCTAAAGACAAAGGACCAAACCTAAACAGAGCCAACCTCAAGAGCTCCTAAAGAAATGCTACAATGAATCCTAGGGTCTACCGAGATACATTACTAAAAGGATTGTACCATCAAGCTCCATGACTCTGAATGAGAATGAGCTACCTAGGTTAGCTAACTTTAGAAAGAGGTTACAAACTCTGCTAAGGACTATAAGTTCAACTTGGAGCTACTTGTATCCCTTAGTTATGAGCCCGAACGTCGACCAAATGAGCTATGTTCATTCGACTCAACCATCTATTGTACCAATGCTTCCATAGATCAGTTATGTGTCACATTATGATTTTGAGCTCTTAAGATTAGTAGTTGGTCTGTTGGAAGCTCAATTGGGAAACCAAGTCTATTAATAGGCCATTAGAAACTTATGCTATTAGTTACGATCTTATTTTCCAAAGTTAATGTCCACTTGTTCTAACTCCAACTCTAACCTACCTGAAGATATCAACTCTAACTTTAACTAAGCTCCAACCACATATGATCCAGCTATTCTTTTCTTTTGTGTGTTTTGTACATAGACTCAAATTTACTATTTTAGCCTTAAGAGCCTCTCTTTTAGTGCTTAAGGCATCGTACATATTCAAAATAATGCTATTAAGGCTTTAAGACTAGCATAAATAAACACACTTTGTAAGAAACCTTCAATATTGTCAACATTTGTCTTAGAAACCTTTGAGTATGGAGAGACTCTTGTTTACTTCATAAATTATTGAGAATTATTCTTTAATCATTTTCATTTGTATTAATCCTTTTAATGAGATTATGGCAAACCCTCTTTTGCCAAGGTAATGAGTAACATTGACTTTCTACTAGAAACCTATGAGCTAGTTTGGTGTTTACACATATTAAACTCCATTTTAATCACTAACCAATTTGAGTTTGATGTTAGTGTGTAACATCTTGCCATATTTGCATCCATATCCATTTATTTTACTATTTTATACACTAAAAACCTAAAGCCCAAAACATTCCGATGCTATTCTTCTTTGTTTGTGTTATGCATACTTCAATCCCAAACCCTTCAAGTTTAAGGCATATCATCTTTTGGTATCAAAGCTTTAGAGTCCATGAGTATTCAAGAAATTACTTTTAAACCCATTTGCAGTTCCTCATGGTTTAATAGTAAGCCATGTATCTCTAGCATTTTGTTTGCTACTAATTAGTAGGTCTTAGCTACTATTCATGTATGGTTTTTTGCTGTGTGATTTTGTCACTACTATTGTTTAAGTTAATTGTATTGATTTTCTTAAGCTTTTGGAGTTGTTATTAAGGTTGTTCCTAATGTTAGTTTAATTTGTGTAGCTGTAGATTTGAAGTCTGTGCAAGTTTGAGTGCTAGTGTTGTTAGTATTCTATGTGTTTGATGAAATTCACAAAAGAAGTGTGGAAATTTTACCAAGTAAAGATGTCAAATGTTAGTACTTATGATTATAGAGACAATTCTTATGGAAGTTTAAGACGTCGAGTAGAGGACCTCGAGTATCAATTGCATAACATCATCAAATCATTGCATGAGCTATTTGGATTAATCTAAGGTAGACGTAGAATTAGCTAAGGTGAAAGAAGGAGGGAGTAGGATGAAAGAAGAAATATAGGTTGTAATAAGTGCAGAAGAGATAGCTATGAGCACAAAGAAACCACGAAGAGTATGGAAATGATGGTAGTGATGATTTTAAGGCAGAATGAAGAGCTCAAAGGAGGAGAGATAAGCCAAGAGTTGCCAAAATTGAGGTTTGGAGAATATTAAGCTTAAACTTCTAACCTATGATAGGAAGAGTATGGAAACAATGGTAGTGATGATTCTGAGGTAGAGCAAAGAGCTCAAAGAAGGAGATATGAGCTGAGAGTTGCCAAAATCGAGGTCAAGAGAATATTAAGCTGAAACTTCTAACCCATGGTATAAGTAGTCAACTTGAAGAATACCTAGATTAGGTACCCTAAATATAGAAAATTCTCTAGTGCTATGAGTATGATAACTGAACCAACGTCCAACTTGCTTCCTTATCTTTTGTTGAGTATATAAGTCTACGATGGGACAAGTTAAAGGATAAGTAAGTTGACAAATGAGAACCCATCTATTCTAAGAGGCTCATGAAAAGTTGATGAGTTAAGGCTTTGGCATGAGCTATTATAAGCAAGAACTACTCCATGAACTCCAACACCTCAAGCAAGGATGGAATTATGTTGAAAAGTATTTACAAGAGTTTGAAACTTTGATAACTCGCTGTAAGGTGTAAAAGCCACAAGACTAAACAATTGTAAGGTATTTGAGTAGACTCCAAGATGACATAGCTGACATGGTTAAACTCTAAACCTTTAATTCATTAGATGATGTCATCAACCTAATAATTATTAAGATTGAAATAAAAAGGCAGAGGAGATACCAGAAGTTGACTTGCCATCCACAACCCACAAGCCGGACAATTTTTAAGAGAAGAGGAAGTTTAAGAAGAAGATCGATAAAAGAGAATCTAACTAAGCAAAAGCTAAACCCCAACAAACTACAAAGAAAAGATCTCTAAGAAGGAAGACTTGAGAAGTAAAGTGCTTTTAAAATCTAAGTTTATAGCCATATTGCCTCACTTAATGCTTGAAAAAATAAGTAATGGTACTAAAGGTAGAAGGATCTGATGCCTAAATTGAAAGCTAGAGAGATAAGTATTCAAAAAGTGAAAGCTCCTAAGAGAATATGGAAACTATTGAGTGCAAGGTGGAAAAGGGTGACTTCTTAGCCCTAATGGGAAGCTAAGCATCGAGTATTGAGCTCAAGGAAGACCATGATTAGATAGGAAACTTGTGTAAAACCCATTGCTTAGTGAATGGAAAAACTTGTACCCCTTGTTATGGATAATGGATGCTATATAAACATTATTTCTGCTAAGCTTGTAACAAAGATGAAGTTGTCGACCTCCCAATGCCCAAATTGACACTACAATTAAAGTAATCAAACTAGGGTTTTCCTTTGTTGATTTTAATTAATAAGCTGGATTGATGCCACAACTAGAATAACAAAAGGGTGTTATGTAATTCAATTAAATAAGGTAAAAAAATGACAAATTAAATCAAACAACAAAGGTTTTGAATGCTACAATTCTTAAAAAATTGATATATTAATAAAGAAACCTTGGTTTCTTTGGGGTTTCTATATGATCTCTCATTCATTAACTAAATAATATATGTTAATACGTACTTATAGTCAATATTGACATCCATAGGTAAAATAGGAATAGCTATTCATAAAAGGACTAAATTGCAAAAATCTAAATAAAATAATATAAAGCCTAATAAAATAACATAAAATATCTTATAATACGAAATAAAGGAAAGTAACAAGTCTTTATAAATATTTGCGTAAGCTAAGGAATTTGGTCCTTATCAAGGTGCATCACCGCTAGTGTTCTTATCTTATATAAAGTCAAAAATATTTACATTCAATTAGTTAATTCATCTTTATACTTTTAAGATTATTATTTAATTAATTGGGCACTTATAATTAGAACTATCTAAAGAATTGAAAACTAAGGATTTAAAAAAAAAAAAGAAAGAAAAGGTGGATTAGTTTTTAAGATGAGTTGAGAAAACATGTAACTAAATATATTCATGTGTGTATATATATTCTTTAATCATACCTTTATACGCAAGCACACACCATAATTTTCCATCAAATATTTATGATACACATAACCCGAATGTGTTTTCTAGTCCATCATTTTTGTAGGCATATGGGTTTTGTGTTTGTATATATAACTATATGTGTTGATGTTAGGAATCAATTGGGCATGAAAGATATAAGTGGGCTTGAGCATTAGAGAGGACGCTTATGGGCTTGAATGTTGAATGTACTCCTTACTCCCGATTACCCGTAAGAAGCCCCAGTAGTTTGGTCCATGAAGGACCTTAGATGCTTAAGTTAGCAAAAAGGAGGTAAAGTGGGATAAAGTGCACAAGTGATTACAAGCTCCAAGTACTCTTTCAAGAAGAGAGAAGAGGTGTTCAGTCAATTATGTGTATATGAGTTATTTTGTGATTTGTAAGAGAGATAGATATCTAGAGAAAGAGAACCCCTTTACCTTTGGCTCTGAGTTTACTTACTAGATATGAATGTTAACTTAGGGTTCGTCCGTACACACTACCCATAGGGGACACATGCTGTAAGGGCGATAAAATGGCTTTGTAAGCTAGTTAGCCATGTCACTTCTAAAACTTAGGATGTTGACATTCTTAAGGCATTCGAGTTTGCTAGCCATACCATGAATGTTAAGAGGGCAATTAATAAGGAGAGAAGGAGTAAAAGGCAAATAACTCTGGAGGAGGGAGTGTCAATCGATCTACAAGCCAAGTACTGACCTTCTACAGTATGTCTATTGGGGAAAGGGCATTCCTAGTGAGGTGAACATACACCTGGAGGTTAGAGGAAATCCATAAAGCTTGGGGTGACCAAGTAAGTGATGAGCCAAACGTAAAGCGACTTGCATAGAAGTGAAGTGCTCGGGGGACCATGGAATGCTTGGGATGGCCGAACACACAAAGGACAAGTCCTTGGGATGCTCGAGCTGAGGTAAGGAGATTTAGTAATGGACCTCGTTCTTTGCTCAAACTTAGCCTAGGGTCATGCCTAAAATAGCTTATCAATGGTACATAATTATAGATTATATATCTCTATATATTATGATTCTTACGGATTGGCTCAAATAAGGTCTCTACTCTAGAAGATTAATATATTTGGACCCATATCATCGTAGGAAAGATCACATTGAACATGTGTCAGATTACTCCAATATCATATACATATCAAAAGAAAAGAATGAAGGGCCAAAACTTAAAAAGAAAAAGAAAAGAACCCACAACGTATGCCATTTCTTAAGATGTTAATCCATTATTTGACTTCATCCACAAGTGTATCTCTTTCTGTATAATTTTTCCTCTTTGTATAGGGTGATACTAGCGGATTGGCTCAAATAGGGTCTCTGCTCTAGATGATTGATATATCTGGATCGTAATCATCCTCAGAAAAATCATACGGAACATGAATTTCATATAAATTGCATACCCATTATTATATACATATCTATCTCTGCTTTCTCCATACTACATACCCTACACCTTTCCAATGATGAGGACTACCTTGCCAATTAGTCACGAAGTATCATGGGATACAGCTACTTCTATCAAAATAGTCATTATTCGGCCACATAACAGCCCTTCTAGTTGTATACACACTGCTTTTCCCATTGGCGTTATAGTATAAAAGAATAATCATTGCCTCAGTAAAAGAAAAACTAAATATTCCTCTCCTTTGAACCAGTTTGGGTTTAATACATATAACAAGTGCATTTCACATTGTCGTCCTTAGTATATGACACATAAATGTATGTTTTCTAGAAAAGAATTGGTTCTAGCTTACTTGATTGGTATGCAGCCGTCTGGGGACTTTTCTAGAATCTTGTTAGCTAGTTGTGAACTTGATCATAATGTGGTTAAAAACCCGAGGCAGTAGGACACGATGACGATGCACTGCTAAAAATATTTTATGCCCGATAAAGTAATGCATTTTGATTTACGAAATCAACCGGATAGTGTAAATATGATAGTATAAGCTACTTATGATAATTATTGTATGTTTTAAATGTATGATACCTCAGTAAGTTGGTGGGATGTATGTAAAAGTTCTAATTGTTGCGACTTTATTCGTAGTGTTGTGTTTCTATATCACGTAAGAGCCAACGGTAAAAGTGGGGGAATACGGATAAAAACCAGTGAGCCTGCCTATCAAGTGTTTCGTAATATTAGATGATGAGCGCACGTAGTTTAAGAAATATTGTATTATTTGCTGGTGAAACATATAGGTCTTTATCCCAATCTTTCTATGTCGTGTTTTAGAATTTATTCACACATATTCCGGATGTAGTAAGTTTAATTCTGTTTGTTCAACATGGGAATAACTAATGCATATGCAGACTGGATAGTATCTCAAGCTAAAAAGGGGATGTACTGAGACTTTAGAGATCTTGATCTCCTGTCCCCTCTAAAAGATTTTCTTTGAATTGACTGTGGATCAAGACCACTAGACTCAAGTATGTAATCTTGGAAGTTTGCTTTTAAAATAATATTCCCTTTTTTTTTTTAATTTTTTTGTCGACAAAATAATATTCATTTGTAAAAAAAAAAAAAAAAAACATGGGAATAATAATGAAACTTAAAAGTAGAAAAGATAATGGAACATTTATATTAGGAAGGCATTGACTCCAAGTTTTCTCATCTTCCATGGGGGGTGCGTTTTCATTTAAAAAAGCACGAAGAGCAAATTTGCTAAACGCAGTAATTATTCTATTCCTGTAAGGTTATTATTAAATTTAATTTGTAGAATAGTTGTTTTACATAATTTCTTTTACCATGAAGGACTAAAAAGAACATCCCTAATCTATACTATACCCATGTGATCTTAGCCTACTATGCAAGCCATAGGCTAAACCACCTAGATCCAATCATCAGAATCTGTACAACTCCAATTGAACCACTCGGCAATGATTTTTGGATCCATGCGACATGAACAACCTAAAAACGTCGAATCCCTATCGAACCACCTAACTATGGTATTGCAACCCATGTGAATGAAAACACTATGCTGAAGTTTCATTGGACCAGATAACCGTGACCATTGGACCTCCCAAACCTAAGTCATGTAACCACATTGCATCCCTACCGAGCCACTATCATTAGACCCACACAATTCGCACAATCTAAACATGTTGAACCATCTTAACAAGCCCATGTCAAGCCAAGCTTAGTCAAGCTTAAGAATATAAGTGAGGTGAAGTCCTTGTAAGAAGGTGTTAGAAAATATGACTTGGTAGGGATTGAGAGTTTGGGTTAAAGAAAAAAGGTTTATTTTGATATTTTGCTCATGATTTATTACTTATGCTATTTTTTAAGCGTAACAAAACAAGGTAGTAGATTTTTTTTTATATATATTTTTTAAGAATTGTAGTTTTTCCTACCTTATTTCATGCCAGTAAGTAAATGGTGCCGTTAAAGTATCAAAATTTCCACTGTAGATTTATCTTATCTCTTTGTTATGGCATTTCATGAAATTAGGACCCTTAATTCAACCTAAACTGGCTATCTAGGCTTTGAAGGTTTTTTTAATTGTTTTTCCCTTTGTTAAAGTGTCTTTTGGTTCACATAAGGAATGGCTACCACATGGGAAATGTTGTTACAGAGATGGAATTTCATGGTTTTTTTTTTTTTTCAAGTGAATAAGGATGATATTAACTAAAACATGGAGAATAAAACAAGTCCAACGTAACCTAGACAAAACCAGAGTAACTAGTTTAGGTGCAAAATAAACAGGTCTTAGCCTACAATAATATCAGTTTTTGAAACAAACTTAGACAGAAAAGAGGGTAAATAGTCAACAAAACACATATATCTAGAGTCTTCAAGGCCTCTTTTTGCAAGATAGTCAGCGGCTTCAACCTTCAATCGATTGACCCAGCAAATGCGAACATTATGAAAATGAGCAATCAAAGATTTATAACCCTAGAGAACTTGATGGCATCGATCAAGATCTACATTTGGATTTTGATTCGCTTAAATTATATAAAAAAAATAAATCACGAATATTCCAATAGGTATACTGGATCAGAATCAAGTAATACAGAGCAAATAAAGTTGTCAATCCCTCAAGAACTGCAAAACTACTATTCATATCTAGTTCTTATCAATATTCAAGCAATCAAAAGTAAATCAACTAATCCAATAATTATAGTAAAACTATCGAAAAGAAAATAATTATAGAATATCTAAAACTAAACAATCAATCGAGAATTGTGAGAAAACAAAATTCATCATAGATTATGTAAATCGAATTGTTATCATGTTATATAGATTAATAGTTATATGGTTATTTAAGTAAAATTATTATGTCTTAAAACTTAAAGACTTAAATCTCTAATTAATCAGTCAACTCCCGCATCTCTCGATACTATAATTGTCTAATATCATATTAATTATCCCTAATGTCTTAGTGAATAATCAATCGCCAAATATTGCATTGATCTCTAGATAATTTCTAATTAATTCAATTAACGATACTTTCACATTAATCAATTAAATTAATCAAGAATTTCTAACAAACCCTATATCAACTCCAGTATCACTAAGGTTTCTAACAATTATAATTAATTAAACAACTATAATCGAAATCATAGAAATTACAATCTTGAATCATTCATATGTCTATCAATCCTATAACATGAATACAATTCTCATCTTTGCTACTTAAGATTTAATCAATTCCCATAAATAAATTTAGCCAGCCATAGAATTTGAAACAAAAGTACGATTACTAATTGAAATTGCAAAAAAAAATTCATAATTGAAAGCATAAATAATTCACATAATTGCATAAATATAATTTAAATAGATGTCATCAATTCTGTAATTAGAAAAGGTAAATTCCAATTGCAACTCCAAAACTTAGTCTCTACAGCAAAAGAAACATCTTCTCAATGATCCAAGCAATCCTACAAATGAATTTTCAAGAACTATTAACTAACCGTTCTAAGACTATCTAACTCTAAAAAAAGATGAAAAGGTCTCTTAAAATCCGAGACTCATGACTATTTATAGAGAAAACTAGGGTTGGCTTTCAAAAGCTATTTTTTTTTTCCATTAAAGCTAGCGGTGTTGCTTCCAAGGCTGACGGCATAAACTCCAAAGCAACCGGTGTAAGTGTAGGCCGGTTGATAGGTCGGCTATGTTCAATTCCAGTCATGTCGTAGCTCATTTCTATTTCTTTCATTTGCATAAAACTCCTTCCACTCTAATTGTCCATATTTCCACTCTAAACCATCCGTATTTCTACTCTAAATCCTCCAATACTTGGAATAGTCAATTGAAAATACGTAAGTACAAATTCTTAATGATTTCTATAAAATTAATAATAATTCTCTCTTATTCACTCATTAAAATATGTATAAAATATACCTTTATCGAGTTCACCAGCCATTCAAAAGCCTATTAGGAGTTAATTTCACAAATAACATTTTGATATCCATTTCGATAAGCTAAGGAAATAACTTCACTTATGGCAAAAAGTTCAATTTCTAAAAGAGAGGAGTTGGATATTTGCTTATGGACAACTAAAAGGATCACATTTTTCCAATCCACACATATAGCTCCAATCATTGCTGTTGTACTTCCTTCTATTACTGCCCTATTGCTCTTAACTTTGACCCAATTAATCGGTGGAAGTCAATCTTTTGTACAAAGGGAAGAAGGCTTCTGCTGTAGTTTTTCCCTCCAATTGGTTGCCTAGAATTCATTAGCTTCTCTACGAATCACTTCCACCCAATCATCCAGACTTTCATCTTACTCGAAAATTTTTCTGTTCCTCTCTCACCGAATTCCTCTTCAAGCAGTGAGAAACAAAATTGATGAAGGGGTATAGAAGAAATTTCATTGTTTCAATCATATGAATACTTAGAATAATACATTTTTAGTTCTCAACATTTATCGATTCTTTCATTGAGTCCTCAACTGTGTTTTTCATCTATTTTAGTCCTCAATATTTTTAAAACTTTATAAAACTAAAACCTTTGTCAAATCCATCAAATTTTCCATCCATCTTTCATCTATACCAACCTAAAATTAGTTTGTAATAATTGTATACAACATATGTTTAAATACATAATATAATGAAAAAGTAATACTAAAGATATTAATTAAATAACATGATTAAGAATGATGAAAATATATAAACAATAATTGAAAATAAGACAAATTGGTTGGAAAAAGATTATGTTTACCCCAGCCACCTTAACAAACTACTTTTCAGGCTAATTAGAAGCAATATACAATCTAGATAGACATAAAACATGGTGGATTTAATTGAAGTCTTATTTTTATAAAGTCTTGAAAATATTGAAGACTTAACTAAAAGGAAAAAATAATTAAGAACTCAAATAAAAAAATAAATAAATATTGAGGATAAAAAGTGTACTTTTCCCTATGAATATCTATTAGTAAAGGTTAACTTTTTAAATTTTTGGTCCTCGGTAATATCATAGATAATAAAAGAAAAAGTACAAAAGTACCCTTTATTCACTTTATAGAATTGTGTGTGTATATATTTATAAATATAGACATATATATATTTACTAAGGATTAACTTCTTTAGTAATATGGTTTAAATTATAATTATTAATTAAAACTAATTATTATATTTAAAATTAATTAATTAATTAAAAAATAAATTTTCAAATGTTTAGTGATAATAGCAACATAATGATACATTTATTGTTGATCCTTATTAATAATTAATTAATTGATATAAATAATAGAAAGGCATATTCACTATAAAAATAAATTGATTTTTCCTTCAATAAAGATAATGCATTATATATATAGATAATCAAAGTACATCACTGAGTTTGAAGCTTAGATCAAAATTAGCGATGTATCCCTCCCAATAAATGAAATAAACATATTATTAAAGTCCTATGAGTCTTTGTTTATAGTACCATTAAAAACAAAGGAAATTATTTCCAAAATAGACATGTTCTCCTACTTCCAGTTCTTGCTTCTCCAAAATTAATTGATTTTTAATTATTAATTATTAGCGATTAACACACCCAAGATGTGTATTCATACGATTGATAGCTTTAGTTCATAGAAAATGATAACTTGAATTTGTATATGTAAGAGCAAACTATAGCATAGACACATTAATATAAACATTAAAGTATAGTAAGTACATATTAATGCGTAATAATTCACAAATATATTTGCTTTTATCTTTATGAAATTATCATCTTCTCCATATGCCAATAAGAAAATTATCGCTTGCTATTGTTTCTCATATCCTTGGTTTGTAATAACAGTTAATTACTAATACAAATTCAATTTTTCATTTTCTACTTATTGATGTTATTTGTTGTATGCACAAGCATTGTGGGCATGCTAAGAGTCACTAAAAGATTAGCAGAAAATATTACTAATAAAGTATTATAAGCTTTCACAACTATTTATATAAGCATTGACAAATTCCATCTTAACTATATTAGAGTAATATATATATCTAAAATCCCTAACACCATAATTTTGACTTCAATTGTTTGGAAAAATACTATTCTAAAAAAAATTAAGATGTTATAATCAACTTCTTTGGGCTTATTGAAGCATTTACTCATTTTCACCTGAAAACAAAAAACTTCACCTAGATAATTTGAAAAGAAAAATAAAATTCAATATCTTATATTATATATGTAAATATACTGAAAGAGAAAACGTAAGTACAAAAAGTTAAAAATAAAAAAGACAAGGTTAAACAACTGTGCTGCCCCTATCACCACATATCTATCTTAATATCTTTATCAAACCATTATAATGAGATACGGTTAACCAAAAAATAAAGATGTGATATATGAGTAACTCTCTTCACAATATGTGTAAAGAGACATTAAGGCTTTGAATTGCATAACTTTGATGAAATATAGAAAGTGCTTGAATTAAGGAGAGGATGAACATTATGCGAGAGATGAGGAAGGCTTATGATATAATTTAATTTGCATATGAATTATTAATTGGAATTGAAATGTATTATTAATGACATATATAATTCATACCATAAACTAATGAGTTAAAATTTGAATTATCATAGGAATTTATACTAATGGCAATTGAACCATACTATATGGTGGATATAATGACACCACAATAAAAATGTAGAAAGAGTGGTTTTAGTTTTAATTTCTTAAAAAAAAATTCAATAGGATTTGACCATATCTTATGTCAATGATTTGCCATATAAAGAAAATAAAACGTAGTACAATTGTTGGATAAATTATTTAATGAGAGCAAAGGGTAAGTTGTAAATTTATTGTCAAAAAATATGATTCACACTAAAGACACCAAACTTCCCTAATGTCTTTCAATAATATAGATAAATATTAATCAAGTTTAAAATGACATAATATATTCAAAGAATGAGTAATTGACAACAATATATAAAAAAAGAAAAAGATGTTAAGCCTTTAACATAGATTACAAAGAATATATATGAATTAACCAATAAATAAAAAAAATAACTAAACATTTTAAATCACACCCATGCCTTCAAATACTCTATCATATCCAATAATACCAATTTCAAACTACCTCTATTTGACAACAAAATACAAACTAAAATTTTAGTATAAAATCATATAATGCATTTAATCTAAATTATGATTTAAATGAAAAAAAAAGCTTTTAAATTTCATTTTAATATGATGAAAGTTTGATAATTGCATTTACTTCCTAAAACCTATGCTATTCATAAAAAGTTAAAAACCTTAAACAAGAAAAACATATAATTTTGTTATAAAAAAACCAAATAAATCAATATATGATATAGAAATTTCAAATAAGAAAGAAATCCTCGGTCAAATGTTATTAATTAATCCAAAGTGATATGATGAAGGTTATCATCATTAACTTTACTATAATTATGCATAAAAAAGAAAAACAATTGGTTGATATATATAGAAAATAAATTAGGTTAGATGTTATTAACTACCGAAAGTGATATGATAAATGGGGGTTATCATCGTTAACCTTACTATAATCTATATATAAAAAGGAGAAATAATAAGTTGACATATATAGCCTTAGTGTAAAATATCAATTAGACATTGTAGGTGTATGGGTTTAAATACAATGATCACATACATACTGCATGCCACATCGTATTATACATCGCACTATGCACAACTAAGAAAATAACTTGAATTATATGAACGGGATGATCAAGTGTGATACAATATGAAGGAAGAGTAAGCAATCTAGGTGAGATTCTAACATGTATAGTGACAAGAGAACAAGTACAATAGTATCAAACTTTACAATCAATGAAGAATAGAGTAGCGTTCATGAGGTATTTAAGTGTTTAATCTTTGAGACAGGATTTTAATAAAATAACGATTTTAATGGGGATTTTCCACATGTCCCTATGAGGAAATAAAAAGAATATTTATAGAAAATAGTATTTGACCTCATCCACAAATCATAATAGCAATCAATGGCCTGCATTAAAGCCTTTCATTAATAGATTTCATATGGAATTTTTTCATGGGCTTAAGCCCAATTAAAAGCTTTATATTTTAGTATGAGTCAAACTAAGAAAGATTAAATTAAGTGAATTAATCCAATAGACTTTACTTCAAGCTCACCATATCAAGACTCCCTTAATCATCCTAAATATGCATGCCTTTAACTCTCTAGGCCCTATCACCTTAACCCAAAGAATCAAATCCATTTTGATTATTGAGCTTAAGGTCTAGATTCAAATTTAGCCCTCTATACACATATATTGTAAAATTGTAATGGTAAGTTATATGATATATTAATAATATGAAAGGGTAAACTTGGTAAAATGAAAAAAACACTAAACCAACTTCTATTTGACTTTAATAATATAAATTATTATTGTTAATTAAGTACTAATTTATAGTTTTTTATCTTAAAATTTACAATTAAAGATAATTAAATTAGGTATGCATTTATTATTGATTACAGATTAGTAATTGTTATCATTAGTTATGTTACTATATTTCTTAACTATTTATTATGTATTACTAAATTATGAATTATTAATTAATAATTAATTGTTATTCACTGCCATTACATATGTTATCATAAATACTAATTTTTAGTCATTATTAATTAACAATAGAACTCAATAAAATTTATTAAATATTATTATTTCTAATTACTTATATTCTTATGATAATAGAACTACGTATAAAATGGTGAGGCTGTAATTTGTAAATTTGATAAGTGCATCTCAAGATATTGAATAAAAGGAGTTTTTTTTTTTCGTTGGGAGTGAGAGTAGTTTTTACCATGGGGGAGATGGAATGGTTATTACCTATACAAAGGGAACATATATTACTAAAATATACTTTTTTATTTCCAATCAAAAGAGGTGGTAGTCAATTAGAGTAACCTAAGAGGATTATGTATTGCCTTCTTTGCTTGTAGTTGATATAAATTTCTAAATAAGATTTATAAAGATAATGAAAATATTAAAAATAAATAAATAAGGAGAAGTAGAACTCCATTTAAGAGGATTATATATTGATTTCTTCCTTACAAGTAATGTATATTCCTAAATAAGCTTTAAAATGAGAATGAAAATGTTTTAAAAAATAAAGAGATAACATCATTTTATGAGTGGAAATATTTTACCCTTCCTTTTACTAATGATACCTTTAATTGATGGAACAAAACAAGGAAGAGACATAATTCAAATTCTAAGAAATAGAATATAAATATATTTATAAATATCCATTTTATTGCATCTATACATCTTCAATAGATGCTTCATTATATTAGGTTATATTATGAGTTTCGACTCATTATTAGGGGTAAGCAAAAAAAAAAAAATGTCCAAATAGAACCAAACCACAAATTGAACCAATCCAAATTGAAATAGCGATTTTTTTTAACAATTCAAACTAGTACCCTTCAAATAGTTTACAGTTTAGTTCAAGTGCACATGTTATTACATATTAGTGTTACATCTACCTCATAAGCCCAACCCATTCAATATCCATTATTCACTTTGCCTTTTGCCAAAGCATAAACAAATCCTAGCCTCTAATCACTCCAATCCTCCTCCTCTTCCTCCATCATTATTTCATTCACACATAAACGTTAAAGACAAACCTTACTCTCATCTCTTCTAACTTCTAGTTCCTTTCGCTTTCGCTTCCACTTCTTGACCTCTTCATTCTTCTTTTCAAATTAACAATCATGAAGGTTTGTTGCTTAATAGTCTTTTTAGATTCTTTTTTTTCTTTTTTTTCTTCTTTCTTTCTACATATATCTATCAAGTATTAATAATGAATAAGTTTGGCCAAAGTTAAATGGACCATGAACCTTTTTACAGATTTGGTTAATGGATTGCTGCGTTTTATATATAAAATTATATGCTTTTGTAGGTTATATGTCTTCACTTTAAGTTTAGTTTATGTAGTGTACTATACCATGCCAATTTTTTTCAATATGCTACTTGGGAAGTTTTTATTTTTATTAGGCACAATCAAGAGATAAAGTATAAGTAAACCTACATCGGATCTTTAAAATCAAAGTAACATATTAATGATAATTTGGGTTGAAAAAGAAAAAAGAGATAATTTTGGTTTAATCCGTAATTTGGACCAAACCAAACCATTATTTAATGGTTTGAAAAATTTCCCAATCCAAACCGTATAGTTTGGTTTAGGAAAAAGAAAACCCGAACCATAAATTATGGTTTGGTTTAGATTTTACACAAAACCGAACCAATCCGATCCGTACCTACTTCTACTCGTTATCTTCCATTCTGAATTGCTCAAATAAAATGAATTATGGAACAGGATCATAATTTTACGGTCATTACCAAAAATAGTATCAGAATCATCATTCTAATATTGATTCAATTTCCTATATCATTTTAGATTATTCCATTTTAAACCATTCTACTAAACTAAAGATAGCATAAAGGGATAAGGTGCAAACCACCTAAGTTTTGCAACTTAATTTAACTTTCAAAGTTGTAATTATCTCTTAAGTGCACACCATTTGCATAAAATCTATCGATGATTCTTATTATCTTAAGTTTATTGAGTGACTTAAGAAAACTATAAAAATAAAAAAATCAAAACGCATTAATAGATAAGTATCAATTTTTTTTACTCAATATTTTACCAATAAGAATTCTCTAGCATAAAGTCCAGAAGTCCTTAAATATCCCATTCATCATATCATGCCACACCATCCCATTATTGTATCACTATCCTCCAGTACCATTAATGCCATTACAACTACTACAGCAACACCAATACATCCAAATCCCTATCACACCCCTTGCAATAACATTGCCATCATCAACTTTATTAATATTACCATAATCACCATTATCATATCACCACTTATGACATCACCACATCTAAATACTACCATTACCATTACAATTATAACTACTAAATATCACCATCATATCAATGCTACCACCATCAAATAGCATTACTATCAAAATTATCCCATTTAACCTATATAAAATAAGTTAAGTTTGAAATTTTCAACTTGTTTAGAAATGAGCTACTTGATCTGCCAAACTTAACCTCAAGTTAAAGTAAGCTAATATGCTATAGTTTGAGCAAGCCCATAAACCTATAATTTTTTTTTAAAAGAAAAAAAAAAGTAAAAGAAGAGCAAATGAAAAGGTAAAAAAAGTATTGACTTGTTTTAAAATAAAACTTTAGACTAAAGTAAAGAAAACAAGAAACCCTAATCTCTTTTTCGTGAAATTTATAATTAGGAAAAATAAATTTTCATTTGTTCCTTCTTCTTTAGTTTGGACTTTAGGTATAATAGAAGCCAATTATATATGTCTAAATATTAAAAATATGGATTGTTAAGTAACACTATAGTTGATTTCCATAAAGTATATTGGTATAAGTGTCTTAGACCAAAGCTATAATTATCTATATTGTAATCTTTGGTAAACATTGATACATTATATATACCATTAAATTGAAAAATTTTCTTATTTTCTCTATAAAGACAAGCTCATTTTTTTTCCTTACTAAATAATATTCTAGTTTCATTGTATTTATATGTGTTGAGAAAGAATAGTTGAAGAAATTTTAACTCTTTAAAAAGAGAAGATATCCTATATAAGTGATTTGAAAAAAATAATAATAAATTTTAGGAATAAAAAATAATCTATATAATGTTTTTAATAGTTGATTAAAAACAATAGTTTTAATGTAAGTAGACAATACCAATGATTAAATTTTAGGAATTCCTTAAATAATAATATATGGGACAAACAAATTTAACAAATCAACATTCATGTCTTCTTGACATGCATATATTGTATATTTATATTATGGAGTCAATATAATGAAATAGGGGGTTAAAGGTAATAGAAATATCTGCTTATATTTTTATTTTAATACCTAAATTTTTAACCTGTTCATTTTAGTTCCCCAACTTTTCAAATAAGATAAATTAACATCTCCATTAAAACAACTATTTTATAATAATAATATAAGTACATTAACTTTCATTTTATTTTCATTTTAGTGCTTAAGCTTTAGTTTTTCTTTTCATTTTAGTACTTCAATATTTTAAAGTGAAACAAATAAGTGTTTTTTGTAATAGCCTTTTATAAAAAAAATTTAAAAAATTAATAAAGAACAATGAATAATTATAATAAATTTTAAAAAAGAATAATAAATAATAGACTCAAGTCTTGAAAATGGATTAAAATGGATACATAGGATTGCTTTAGTTAATATAAACCAAGTAAGAATTAAGATATTGAGTCTGATTGATTAGTATAAAGTTATAAAGGATTAACATAAGATTAATTTCACAGGTACATACCCATTTTTAAATCCATTTTCATTTTCTTCTATTTATTAGTATTGCGGTTGTTCTTATTGTCATCTGTTTAACAATAATAAATTATAAAACTCATTTGGAGATATAAAAACATGTAAAGATTGAATATTGTTTGCAAAAACGATATGTACAAATAAAATTTTAAAAACCAAACCTATTCTCTCTTTTTTCTATATTATATTATTTTTAATTTTTAAATTTTATTTATTTATGATATTTTTATAAATGTTATTATAAAAAATACCTATTTGTTTCACTTCAAAAAGTTTAATTGCCAAAAAAGAAATAAAAGTTTGATCAATAAAATAAACGTTAATGTACTATCCTACTAGTTTATGATAACTGTCCTTATAATGGAGATATTAATTTGTCTCATTTAAAAATTTAGGATACCAAAATAAATATATTTAAAGTTTAGGTCCTTAAATAAAAAAATATAAAATTTTGAGTACTTCTACTAGTTTTATCCGATGAAATAGGTAAAATTACTTGTAATAGAATTGTCTATTTTTCCTCTTATATATAAGCACTTTCTTCATAAAAATTTAATTGAAAACAATAGCTATTATTTTAGTAACATTTTTTTTAAATTGAAAAAATCTTAATAGATTAGTGAATTGGCTCGCTTGACCCACTAAACTATATAAATGGCTTATTAATGGGTTGGCTTACTTAACATACCAACCCATGGTGAAACAAGATAGGCTTAAAATTATAACTTGCTTATTAAGGGAGTTGTAATAGGTTGGCTTATTTAACTTAACTTGTAAATCAAAGTTAATTAGGTGACTTGGCTCGACTAGCATAGCTTTAGCTAATTGCAACCCTTAGAAGCACATTAACAATGTTATTGCTAGCTTGTTATAGCACTACTATAACGGTCACCATTACTATGACTATCCCCTCATTACAACACCATCACCACTATACCTTATAATCATCACCATCAATATGATAATCTCTACACTGTAAATAGCACTGTCGCCGTTGCAACACCACTACTACTAGCACAATTTTATTATAACCACCATACATTGTTCTAACACTATCACTATTGTAACATCATGGTAATAACGGCTATGTTACACTAGTGGTTTTAGTACAATAACAATAGTAATATTGTTGATGGTGTAGTGGTGGTTATGTTCATGCTATGGTGTTTCAATGGTACATAATGACAATAAGAATAATGCTGGTGCTAGTAAGTGGTGACATAAGAAGGTAAAATGGTAGTGGTACCGAAAAGATAACAGAAAGCTTAATGCAATGGTGGTGGTCATATGGATTACTAATAGTGACGATGATGGTGATAATGGTGGTATGAGGTAATGTGATGGTACAGTCATGGTAGTAGTAATGATAAAATAGAATACTTTGAAAATCAAAAGAAAGAATAATTTTGCTAAGTTTGTGTTATTGTGTGTTTATACAATGTAAATGCCATAAAGTAAACCATGTGCCGATATTGTTTAAAATAAACAAGACATGATATCTATTTTCCCTTTTTAGATTTATAATTTATGTACTTTCATCACGCCTTAAGGATAAGTGTTAGCTTCTAAATGGTTTACGATAATTAATTTGATTGGATAAGATTATTAAATATATTTATTCAATAATTGAATGGAACATTCACTAAAAATGGCGGTTACATTATTTCTTACAAATTAACGTAAGCATCAAAATGTTGGCTTCTATATATGTACATATATATAATCATTCATCTATACAGTTCATTACGTGTAATTGTCGATATAAACGGAAAAAAAATTGAAAATAGTATGGAATTTCGATAAAATATTAAAAAGCAAAACGCAAAAAACTTTTCCTTTCTGTGAATTCTTAAATTTTACCTTGCAATCATCTCTTTGCTTCTCTTTTGGCTATCTTTTTGTGATTTCTCTCCACTCAAATTCAACGTCCGAATAGTTCCTTTAATATCATTGTAAAGTATAAAGAAATTGAACCATTAGATAAATTAAATTGAGAGTAGTTTGAGAAAGAGAGATCAAGGATTTAAAATCAAGTTGATGAGTTGATCGACTTGCTTTCTTTTTGCAATGAATTTGAAGTATAAGTCATCAACTCATTTCTTAAAGATAGACTTTATTGCTGGCATTGCTAGGTTTTACTTATAAATTTGTGTAGGAAAAAATGTGATTTTCTTTTTCCAATGCTCCAAAACCAAAGAGCATCACAACCCGCCACGTATCCCTGCTAATCAGGAACACGTAAAGGCTCTAAAACTATCTATAATCTCTAAAATAACTTATAACAATCGCTTATCAAATACAAAACTACAACTCTCCAAATACATTAATTCGAGTGACTCACAGGTAAATTATTTCAACTACAAACATACTAAATAACAAGATCTTCATCTTCTACAACATACAAAACTAACTATCTCTCTTTCCTAACTTAGTGACATTAATTTCCATGCTTGTAAATTTATCGATTCGACCTATAGTTAAAAAAATGGAAAAGTGAGCCAAATCCCAATACAGGTGCACAAACACACACAGATGTTAAGCCCAAAACATACACCTGTATATAATGCAACTATAATAACATATAAACAAATAACAGTTTAGTTATCCTTAATTTAGGCCAATAATCATCAAAGGGGTACTAATGACCCCACTACACATGATTTATGTCTACATACATAAGTGAATATAATATAAATGTTCCTTTAAGTATTTTACACTAGACTCCAAAGTCTAAAGACTAGAGACTAAAAACCTAGTATTCTAGTTGCGTCATCCCATATATGAGTTTACTAGAGAATCTTCACATATAATTAGTAGTTCTTTTCTAAGGAATTACCACTACGGGTCTCTAGAGTAAGCAAGTCAAGCACAATCAACAATCAAAGTCAATTAAGCTATATATAAATTAATCCTATTATATTCTTTCTAACCTAGCAAGCACAATCATACAAACAAGTACTACATACTTAGATCGCTCCACACTCGCTAACCAAATTCTCAACTCACAACCCGAAACAAAAGTTTAGACCTCAACAAAGAAAACCAACCACCACTATGAATCTAAATGAAAAACAAGCAATACGTTAACTTTCAAGAACTCTATGAGTAAGTTCTACCTAGAAGTTATTATAAACCTATAATTTACCCAATCAAGATCCTAAAAGAAAATAGTTGAATCAAGTAATAAGTCTAGAATAAGAATAGAATGTAATACGATTAAGCAAAAGTTAATATATCTATATAAGATTATTTATTTACTATAAATCGTAAAGTATGTTTTATATGTATATAATATATATATATAAGAAAATATAAAGTAAACACATGATTAGGGTGTCAAAATATATAGATTAATAGATCAATCTAGTAATAAAATAATAAGTGCTTAATCAAATAATATTATGATTCATAAAATTTCGTAAGAAAGGATATAACAATAATCGATATGTAAAACAAACATACTATACAAATAATATAATATGATATACAATCAAAATACTATCGTAATAAAAACACTTAGATTGTAATGCCATCAATATTAATAATAAGGTATACTAATTATAAAATAGTATCACCGTAACCCAAATCGACACTCGGAACTTACATATAAAATATGAACATTAATATAACTCTATAATTAGGTAGAAAATAGTGACCCAACTTTGAATACAACAACAAATAGAAATTTAGCCCAAAACATATATACTTATATCCATTACTCCAATATATGATAAAATATTTAATGGTAACTTCTATATAAAATAATACTATATAACATGATAATTAAATAATTTATTAATAGGAATCGAATACTAATACTTAATTATTTTCACAATAATAATGGAAAACAAAATAAAAATAATACACTATGTATACAGTATCGAATAGGAAATCAAAATGGCTCGTGAAATTAAATTAAGATGAAATCACCGAAGGGCCGCAATTTGACTTTAGATGAGAACCTATCATGCACAAAAATAAATACATAAATTACTTTCTATTTAAATAAATACCCAAATAATCGACTAGTGTTAATTACTAGAACGAGCTTGAAACACGTGGAAATGGAAACAAACCAAACCAAACCCAACCAAGAGTGAGAAACAAAAATTTGAATTCAGACTCAACTTGCTATTGTAGCAATGAAACAAATTAGGGAATGAGGTCTACTAACAAGGGGACTTAGGGAATTGGGGGCAAGATTGTAGAGAGTGAGGTGGGGCTAAATGAGAGAGAAATGGGGGTGAGAGAGATTGGGATTGGAAGGGAGGGAATTGATTGCATGGTCAACGCCAAGAATTGCGACAAGAGTAGGAATTTAATGAGGGAAAAGGGGAGGGATCCATGAGTCAGGGGGATTGGGTGAGAGAAATCGAGAAAGAAGAGAGGGGCGAGAAATAAGGTTTAAGCAAGAGAGAGGATTGAAATGGAGGGCAGAGAGAGTGTACTAAGAGAGAAAATGAGGGTAGCAAGTGAAGGAGAAAAGAAAAAAAAAAAAGAGGATAGGGCTTAAGGTAGGGTTATAGAACAGTCTAAAATGAAATGTGAGTTTATATGTAAAATAGAAATGTAAATAGTTAATTGAAATAAAAGATATAGTATTTAGAAAAATAAATCATATATACAAATATTGCAATATATATATAATACTAATAAAATACTTATACTTTATATGTAAAATAAAATTTAATTTATTTAATACATACGTAAAATAAGAGTTTTAGAAAAATATTATTGGAACCTTAATTTAGACTTTTATTAGAATGAAAATGGAATTGTTTGAAATTTATCTACTAAAAAACGATTTCTAAGAATATAAGCTTAAAAAATTTTACGATTTAATTAAATTACTAACCTAACTGGGGTGTTTCACTTTTTTGCTTTAATTTTTTTTATACTTATTATAATATTTAGTTAACTATATTTGTTATTAATAAACTATTAAATTGATTATTATGAAGCAATAAAAAGCTAATGCATACCCTTTAAATAACAATGATAACTTATAAAATATATAGGTTAGTAAAGTATCAAATATGAAAAGATATATATGTAATACGAGAAAGTATAAACTCGCAATGCCTAAAGTGAAATTTGCTCAAAATTTTATTGATGGAAAAATAAAATCTTTTATTACAATTAACTATTTTATCATTTTAATTTGGGGTAAAATCTACTGAATGCCATTGTACTTTTAAAATATACCATACTAACCATTAAGCTTTTATTTTAACTACTAAAACCATCTAACTTCTAAAAAAAGTGCAATTATACTACTTAGACGATTTTACACGTTCAAATGGAAATCGAAATCCTACAAGGCATTTACGACGTATCATCTTACATATAAAAATACTAAAATGTATATTCCTTTCCCTTCAAAAACACAAACTATTATAAAAAAGAAATATTTTTATCTATTTAAAGAAAACTATTCATTTTTTTCCAAAAACGCAAACTATTCATTTCTCTCTAAAGACCAAATTATTAAGGTTAAAAAATTTATTCCAATCCATTAAGTAGGATAATGCATTTGGCAACTATTAGGATAGAAGAGAAGAAGTGGAAAACATAGAAGAAAAAGGTTTAGTAGTGAGAATGAATAATTAGTTACAAGAGATTCCATGCTTGAGAGTTGATAAAAAAAAAAAAAGTGTTTCGCACCTATAATTCATGTATTACGATACTCAATAATGGTTGACATTTGAATGCTTTTATTAATTTGCAATAGGGTCTAAAGGATATTAGTATATTAATATTATGAATAGTGAAATGTTAGAAAGAAAGAATTAAAAGGAAAAGCAAAAAAATATATAGACGATTGAAAAAAATTGATTTTCTTAATAATTTGGTCTTGGGAGGAAAATGAATAGTTTTTTTTTAATATATGAAAGTATTTCCATATGTTTTTGGAGAGAAATGAATACATATTTTAATATTTTTAAACATAGAACGATATATCATAAATGCCATATATGATTTCTTATTACCATTTACCCAAAAAATCATGGGTAAGGCTATACATTTTTTAAAAGTTCAATGTTTTTAATGGTTAAAATAAAAGTTCAATAGCTAATATGGTATTTTTTAAAAATACAGTAATATCCTATGGATTTTACCCTTTTAATTTATAAAATACACCTCATATACTTCTGAGTAAAAGGAGAAGTTAGACTCTATGAATGTATTTCCTTCTTTAATCCCCTTATCTTTGAGAAAATGATTTTCTGTAAAGCAAATAAAAATCTATCCCCTAAAATTTCCACTTCTAAGTCAATCCTCAACGTTGGGTCCTTGATCCAACTTCAAGGAAGAACCCTTTTGAGGGTCCTTTTTGTGCATTTGGGGGGTGGGGGGTTGGGGGGTGGGGGTGTGGTTTAGGTAAGGATTAGTCCTTTGTGAAGGACAACGCTTTTACTTTCTATTTTTTTTTAATTCTTTTGCTGTTAAGAGATACATTTATTAACTGTGGGTGTCATAAAATAATGTAAAAATATCAATAATAAACTTTTATGAAGGAACTTAAGGATAAATCGAAAAGATCTTAAATATGAGAATTTCTTAAAATTTGATGTAACATCTTAGAATTAAAAATCACTAAACCGATTCCTATCAAAACAATATCCTCATAGAAGTTTTCTATCACTTTCCTTCTATCCAGGTTACTACTCTTCTCCTATGCATTATGCCAAGGTAGATATGTCCCCTGGTGAGCATATTAGCTAGAAGTTGATGCCAATTTTGTATTATGGTTATGGCGATTGGGATCAGCTATAACTTTTGAACCTTAATATATTAACCTAATATATGTTCTTGAAATTAAAATTGAGAAGTCAGCAATAGAAGACTAACTCGTGAATTCTAATGGAAGAAAATAGAGATTCTTGGTTTACTTTTTCTTAATTTCTTTCAATTTACTTTTTAAAAATATTATCATGTATAATTAATTATTGAAATTATAAGTATTCAAATCCTTATTGAAACACTAAGATGATATCGTCTAACGAAGATGAGGTCCTAATGTTACGGTCCGTGTTACTCCTAATGATGGCCATGGCAGGTCAAAACCAATTGAGAAGTTGGACATCCCCTATTATAAGGAGGATGGTGACAATGCCTATTGGCACTCCTAAAGCAGGGGGGAGGTGGGCTTGGAACAATCTTAAGAAGATAGGAAAGGAAAGGCTAACTTACCTTCCATAATCAAAGTTAATATATATGAGATAGAGGAGGGTCAAGCGCTGCACGAACACTTATGAAGGGGCTTAACCTCTCATCCCGTGATAAGTGATATCAAAGCTAAAAGTTCTAGCCTAGTAGAGCCACCTAGATGCTTCCCAGTGTGCTATATGAAAAAAGGTAGTTTTTGTTGATAACTAAGCTCATGTAAATAGAGCTTAAGAGGGAGCGGCCATGAGCATCGTTACTAGAAAGGGCAGTTATATCGTAAGTAGCATTATAACAAGAGTCTACCCGAAAGCTAAGGAAAAGTAAAAATGTACTTCGAAGGGTAGACTCTACCATTAGGCCACTCAACAAGAGACGATCTTGGAGGACAAGAAGGGTTAAGGTAAGGCAATGTCTATGGAAGCCCTAGAATTCGAGCAGAAATGATCTTAGCGTAGAGTTGGACAATGGAAGAATAGGGTCAATAATCTCAAGGGGAAGGGTAGCTATGAAGAGTTAACCTCATGACGAGGGCATCATGGATTTAGGTGGGAGAGAATATCATGGTCCGTGTTTTGAAGCGACAAAGGGTATTCAACTTGGGGCTTAATGTGAAGTGAGTGGCGTTAGTTGACAGTTTGTTCATAAGATTAGGTAGTCTCTCAAGACGAAATTGCCCACCCGTAAGCAAATTAGTCAAAAGCTAATATTACTCTCCTGATGATGGCCATAGTAGGCTAAAGTCAGAAGTTGTATATCCCCTATTATAAGGAGAACAGTGACAATATTAGTTGATATTAGTAACAGGAAGAAAAAAGGCTGACTCACCCTCCATAATCAAAGTTAATACATGAGATAAAGGATGGTCGAGCACCGCACGAACACTTATAAAGAGGGTTAACCTCCCGTCCCGTGACACTAGCATCATAATATTACACAATATATACGAGCATTCCCGTCCCGTGACACTAGCATCATAATATTACACAATATATACGAGCATAACACGTTGTCGCAGCAAGGGGAGGTAATCCAAGGATTTCCAAATGAACATCCATTGCATCATTTGCCAAAATACAATGTCTCTTTACAAACCCATGTTGGAAATTGTGGATTCCATTAAATAATAATATGCTAGGAAGACAACAAAAGCGTTTTGTTCATAGGATACGACATTTCATCACTTCAAGGACCACTGAAATTTAGATGTTTTGGACTCACCATTGCTTACAAATTATTGATCCGTTTAGAAAAACCAAACCAGGTGAAACGAACTTGGTTTTTTTTTTTCTCAAATACATATATATATATATATATTTATATTTCTATGTCTATCTATTCGTGTATTCATCTCCAAACCCTACATCATGTCGTTTTTAAACGCTACTAGTCAAGAAATACTATAAGCTAGAAAAAAAATAGTGGAAATAATGGTAGTTATATTTTTCTTTAACTAATATTTTATTATAAAACAAACATTACAAATATGCCATTCATATTTTATTTGATTTAAATAATGAAATAATAAAAGTAAATTTATAAATTATTATAATCCTATTAAAAGCGAACAAGTTATATATTCATTCTCATCCATTCCACCTATTTTAAGTCACAGGTGTGTATCTCTTTGGGTATACGTGACGGCAAAAGGGGACCATCTAATCTCCTCTTCCCATTGTTTAAATTATGAAATGGTATCAAACATTCTAAACAATTGAATATTAGAGTCATGGCACCCTTTTGTTCGGTACCAATTATTGTCAGCCTGAGATAAAAAACTAAACAAGAATTTTGGGATCGTAGGGGAGGATTTGGACTGCATTTGACCATGCAACGTTGATCTTGTGTGCTTTTCAGTGTCTTAGATAATGTATCTATCCCTCCATGACCTGAAAAATAAAAGCAGTACCATTTCTTAAAATCACTTGTCCTCCTTTCTATCTAATTAAAAAAAAAAATAAAGAAGAAGAAGAAGATAGAATGGTAGCTAATATTTTAATATAGCAAATGGAAACATTGGGAAGGATGGGAATAGCAGAGATTCCATTCCTTTAATGGAAGAAAGTGATGGGAGCGTTCAAACACCACCGGTTTATCTTGACCAAAGACTCTTTCTGCCATCCTGATCTTCTCTCTCTCTCTCTCTCTCCCACCCATCCCAAACATATAGCAATAAAAATTTCCAAGTGGGATGAGTTTACCTTATAAGAACAAAAAAAAAAAAAAAGAGACAAATAAAATAATGTAATTGTCTCATACAGAGTGTCATCATCAAGATCATATATTCCAGAGCTCATTAAAATCGTTGCCCCCCAACACACATTACCGTCTTCAGACCTTGTCCCCAACCATCAAACCATGGTCTCTTTTTTAACATTTGAAAGTGTAAACATAAATTTATGATTTATATACTAAATATTTGCACGGGTGTGGAGAAGGAGAAATGTATGTATGTATAAATCTATCTATATATATATATATGATTAATTATAAATCGTAGTTTTGGAAAATGGTGACGTTGAGTTATTATCTTTTTATCTTATTTTTCAAATGCATGATCTGAGATTTTTTATTCTTTATTAATTACATATAGAGGACATGTTGCATGTTTCCATTGGTAAACAAAATTATTAAATCATATATGATAAAAATATATATTTTATTTAAAAAAAGAGAGAAAATTTTAGGGAAAAAAAAAAGAAGAGAAAAAGAACATAAACAAATAAAAATAGTAGCCATTTTCGGCTAGTGGCCACCACCACAGGAACTAAAAAGGAAAAAAAAAAAAAAAAGAAGTGAAAATATCCTTATAAGTCAAAATCGAATTATGCAACTTGATTTTAACCCATTGAAGGTCTATCTCTCTTTTTTAAATAGTTTTTGTGATGGTTAGCAGCCATACATCATCCTTGTATAAGCTACATGACTCATCTTTTGGTGGTAGGTCGCAACCTACAGATAGGCAAGGCCTCTTGTCAGCCCCCTTACCTTAGGATGGCTTTGGGTGGCCGATAGGTAGGCTTAAAACAACATTGCTGTTGTTTGTTGTTTTTTTTAATATTTTTGTTTTTCATTTATTCATTTAAATTATTTAATAATAAAAAACAAAGCCAATAAAAATTTATCACATGTCTCTCATATGTAATTAACAAAAAAATTTAAGAACACGAGTTATGTCTCCGTTAAAAAAAAAAAGTCATAAGTCGCCTATTTACAAATGTACAAAAATACAAGTAATATATTTGTATTTCACCATAAATAAATATATATATGTATATATATACATACACTATGTAAACCATTGGGAATGCTAGTCATATATATGTATATATACACTATATATATATATGTATGTAAATAGGTAATGTTTGTTTGGCTAAAATTTATGGGATTGGGTTAGATAAAAAAAATTAATTGTTTGATATTTGGTTTGCAATTTTAACTTCGATTCTTGGATAAAAAGAGGTCTTTAAGAAGAACTAGGCAAAATACATAAAATTTGTTACATCTAAAATACGATTCAAAACTTAATTTTACTAGACAAAAACATAAGTTTTTAAAAGTCTAAAAAATACTCTCTTACAATCTATTTAAATTATAGTTTTTAAATAATTTTAATAATATAAAAATATGATTAAACATAATAATATTTAGGATATAGTCAAAATATTGATAATGAATTTAATACTTGTATATACTAAATAGGGAACATCACAAAAATTTGTATTTAATACTATATAAACTAAATATAGTATAAAGGGTCATACTTTTATATAATTTTTATGCTTGTACTACACAATTTTGTTTATCTAGTCCAGTTTTTATAACGAGACGTTACCTAAAATTATGTTTCTTTTCACACAAAACATTTTTGGTTTATCTCTTTTTTGTTTTTTTCCTTTTTCTTCCCCCGACTAGAATAAATTTTTCAATAGAAAAATATTGCTTTGAAAATTATGCTTTCGAGATTGATAATATTGGTTACTTCTAACATTACCGTTGTGGTGGAGGTTCAGTGTTATAAATAATATCAATCATAAATATGAAAAGATTATTTCAATTATGAGAATAAACTATTTTTTCCTTTTTTTTCGTTATTATAATCATTATGGTTGATAATAATCACCATTAACTACGGCACGATACAAGGCTTAAAAGCACTTGGAATTGGAAGGTTTTTAGTATCCTTAAGCAAAAGACAGTTCTTTTTCTATAAAGATCCGACGAGTAAGAACTCTCTAAAAGGCACTTATTTTCATGCTCATTATCTAAAATCAATGCGCCAGTACTACTACAATGCAATTTAGTATTAGAATATTTCATGAAGAAATGAATTCATAAAACCATCACTTACAGTTAAATGTCACTAATTATTGCAACCTTTAAAGATATAAACAATAATATTCAATAATTGTCGTATTTCTATAATAATTAAAGTTAAATGATGTTTGAAAGATATTTTCCACAAGTAACTTTCTTATAAAAGAAAAACGCATGGGTATAATACCAAATGGTAGTGAATTCAAAAGTTGCTTTATAGCTGTTAAGGCCCTACAGTTCTATTGCACGAGCACTAAACTTTTAAGAAAATAGACCAAGTTGAATCCACCTTTCCTATATTATAATAGTTGCCCTTTAAAAAAAGGCGCTATTTTATTGCTACCAAATGTCTTTAGGGCCAATTTAATTTTTTATTTTTATTTTTTTTTTCTCCTCATGTGTTATACTCTGAGAGGATAGACCAAGCTGCTTTATAGGTGTTTCTTTTTCTCTCATGTATTATTTGCTTCAATTTTAGATGATTTAGGCTATAAAATCATTCCACATTCATCATTAATTGCAATTAATGAAAGAGAATCAAATTCATGATTCCATCCATCAAACTTCAAATGAAGAATGCATTGGCCTTAGTGAGTATTCTAAGCTTGTTCTCTCCCCTCGTCTCCTTCCAATGAAAAAAAGATTTAATAGTATTAATAAACTATATGAATCATTGAATTACGTATAACTATAAATAAAAATTTAACAAGTGATAATGAAGAAATGAATGTACTTTGTGAAAAAATACCAATTATATTTTCATATAATAAATTTTTATTAATATTTACATACCACTCATCGATTCGCCTACTCTCTTTCTACCACAAACGTTTCTCCCCTCTAACACCTATAAATAGGTGCCACTCTCTTCTTTAGCAATACATACAATCATCTCATAGCTTTCCTTTTCAACCCCTTGCACTTTAAGTTTGAATTACTAGATTGCTTAGGTGTATTTTTTATTTACAGTTAATGATAACCTAAGTCAAACAAGTTATCTTTCGTAACTTGATATATTTGAAAACTTATTTCGATCAATAGGGTATCATAAGCTTAAGCTTATAATGAAAAAGGAAAAAAAATTTTCTAAATTTTACTTGGAAAAATGAACTTGATAGGGACACTTTAAGGTTATAAGTGGACCAAGCTTAACTAAGTTTTTGAAGGCTAAAAGGTGACCAATTTAAGAATCGAGCTCAAGTCAAAAAGAGCTTTTATTAAGCTTAAAAATTATTGGTCAAAGTTTGACTCTATTAAAGAATCTAAAGTTCGAGCTCAACTCATTTAGATAAACGAGCCCAAACTTATTTATGTAAATAAGTTTGAACTTAAACTCGTTTAGATAAACACAAAACAAACCCAACACAAGCTTAAATTTAAATTAAAACTCAAAATTATTTCTAAAATTTTCAAAATATACTTTGTTTGATAATTTTTAATTATTATTTTTATTCTTGTATTCTTATATTATATTTTCTTCATTTAATGTGATTGTTAATATAATATATCAACTCGGGAGCTTATTCACACACTTTCTGATGAGTCTATTCACAAGCTAACTACTTAACAATATAGATAAGTCTATTCATGAACTAACCTATAAGTTTAAACGTGAGCTTGACCTCACTAATTTATATAAAAGAGTTTTAGTTTAAATTCAAGATGACTTATTTGTCAATTGAGCTCGAGCTAATCTAATTTTAAGCAACTTGCTAATAGCTCAACTCATTTATAGTTCTATGACACTTCATCCAACTTTCATGGTCTTTTTCTAAGACTCAAGCTACAATTAGATCATTTGGAGTATCATATGTCGAATATGTATTTTTGATAAAAATAGTAAAAAATTCTCTATAATTGCTATTTTTTTTTTGTTGATTTCTCACCATTTTCCGTGGTTTATTTAAGGTGTAATATATTTTTTTTTTTTTTGCCAACATTTAAAGTGTAATACGTGCATTTAATATTTAAAGTATAGTATTACGTTTTCCAAAGTATTAAGTACTTTTAGAATGCACACTTTTATTTTCCAAAATAAATAATTGTCTATAAATTTTTTGTTTTCTTAGAAAATCTGCTCCTTTAAAGTGTGCACGTACTTATAATTTAAAAAGATTTTATACTTGTGGCTTCCCCTCGATTGTTTTAATATTATTGTTTCACTTCTCGGTGCTTGTTGAATTATAATTCATGTTATGTTTATTTTGTAAAAGATTTACTAAATGGGTTCTTTTAGGAACCATAATTGTATTTATTTATTACATTTTGATAATTAAAAAATTTGAAAGTTTGCAGTTGCTTGCTTTTGTTTGGCTTTTAATAGTATGAACTTAGGATACGGACGGTTATATAACTCTATAAATACAAATTGTAGTGTTAATATGTTCGATAAAAACAAATGAATGGATGGATGAATAAAGGCAAGCTTTGAATTATATGTGCATCTGGGGAATTATGAAAATTATGCATGTAGTGTAAGAACTAAATCCTGCAAGTCGGTATAATGCCTGTGTTCATACTTTAAAAATGAAATTTGCTGTATATTTATTTATGCATATTTTGTTCTTGACATGTGCTTAAGGGACCATAGTCATAGATAATGGATTATGTTTTTTCCAATTTAATAGTGTGTAATGCAATATATGTCTGCTACCAATTTGAATTGAGAGATTTTTTTGTTTCCGTAAAGGGTAAAATATATTAAAAAGCATAAGTCTTACAACCACAAAAGAAAAGAAAAAACACAGTATCCTGGTTGGTTCGGAACATCTCCTTTCCTTCAAGATAAAACAAAACTCGAGCCAATGTCAGAGTCCATAGAAATTGTATTTAAAAGATTTATTGGAAATAAACAACTAAACTCAAAAGAAAACCTGTAAGCAATCCCACTTTTGCAAAAGCATCCACAATCATGTTGGCTTCACACCCAATCCTACAAAGGGAGAAAGAGTTAAAGTTATCAAATGAGGGAATACACTGTTGGATAATGATAGAACTGGAGTTGTTATTTGTACACCCTTATTCAATGAGCTTCACGGCAAGAGAACAATCCAATTCAACAATGATATTAGTCCATTGCTTCTCAATTGCAAAACGTAAAGCCATACAAATAGCTACCAATTCATCTCCCAACATTGTTAGTCCCACTCTTTTATGCTACACTCCTCTTAGGATTCGATCATCTTAATCTTGACATACTGTTGCCACTAAGGCATCTCTTCCTCTCCAATCTACCGCCACATCACAATTAATCTTTAGGAATCCCTATAGCGGTTTTATTCACTCTCTTACCGCTTCACTTCTTCCCTCTTCCATCCTTCTCTTCCTATTAATGGACCACCATTCATATGCTTCCTTGTATACCAGTCCTATCCATGAATTATCTTGGTTAACTATTCTAAAGATGTAGTTATTCCATTCTCTCCAAATACCTCTAATCATAAAAGCAAACCAAGAGGCTCTTGGACATTGCACATTAGTCCATGGTACTTTCCTCATCATCATGTTTCTCCAAATCCAATCAACAAGATTCACATTGCTAGTGTTGTTTGGTACATCTATCCATCTAAACCTGCTCTACCATCTTCTTACCATAGGACACTTCAAAAACATATGCTACTGTGTTTCCTTAGTTTCATGACAAAAGACACAATTAGTCTCCATTAGAGTACCTCTATGCCAAATGTTACTCTTAGTTGGGAGAACATTGTGGCAAATCCTCCATAGTAGATGCTGAATGCATAGTATTGTTGGGATTCTCCATACCCAATCCCACTGAACACTTTGTTTCTCCTCTTCTTCTTCTTTGTACATCAGTTTGTATAATGTTTGTGTTTGAACTTCTCCATTTGGATCAAATTGCCACATTAAGGCACTGTCATCATCTGTAGGCTCTAAGGCTAAAAAACGAATGTCAATATCTTCTATACGTTGCTTAATGCTATCATCCAATGGAAACCTAATAGTAAACTCATCACACCCTTCATTTACAGTAGACCTATAATCTACATTTGTAGCAGTCCTCCTCTCAACCATGGGTCCGTCCAGAATTTTGCCTTATGTAGTTTCTAAGGAGGTATGACGAGCTTCTTTTTCAGCTATCCATGTTGTCTTGAAAGCAACTAGAAGTTTCTAGATCCTCATTTGACTCCAAATGTGTCATCCTTACATCTATGTTTTGCTCTAAAGACTTTCATCCAAAGAAAATCTTTTTTCCACATTTCCTAAGCCAGTTTCACAAACTTTGCATCATTCCTATGTTTTAGATCCAATAATCCAAGACCTCCATCTTCCTTAAGTCTTTTTACTCTTTTCCACAAGACCCAGTGAATACTTCTAACATTTTCCTGATTTCCCTACAGGAAATTATTATACAACTTCTCTAAATTCTAACATGTCTTTCTTAGCATAGGAATGACTTAAGATTAGTAGTTTACTAAACTTTCTAGTGATGATTTAATTAAAATCATCTTCGCTAATGCACTAAGCAATTTGGTCTTCCACCTTGATAACTTCCTTTACGTTTTCTCCAAAAGGAAGTTTAAATCTCTAGCATTCAATCCTCCTCCCATTTTAACTAGAATGCTAAGGTATTTACTTGAACTAGGATTTATATTGATATCAAAGGTGTCACAAATCTGTTAGCATACTTCCTGCGAAGTAGTCTATGAGAATAAGGCACACAACTTAGAACAAATAACTTTCTGCCCCGAAATAGTTCTAAAAGTATCCATAACCTATTGCATAAGCCTAGCATTCTCAATTGATGCTTCTCCAATCAAAATAAGATCACCTGCAAAGAAGATGTGAGACAGAAAAATTTACGACCCATGCCATCTAATAGGGCACCATAACCCAAACTTACTAGCTTTATGATGCTTCGGCTTGAAATCCTCTAAGGCAATAATAAATAAATATGGTAACATTGGATTACCATGATGTACACCCCTGTTAAGAAAAAACATTTTCAACATGGAGTCATTAAGGAGGATACGATGGGAGTTTGATGGAAGGCATGCTCTAACAATTTGAGTCCATATTTCTGGGAAATCAAGACTGACTATTGCATGTTGAATGTAATCCTATTCCAACCTGTCATAAGCTTTTTCCAAATCTAGTTTGATAATCATCCAATTCAGTCCTGTCTTCTTCTTCTTCTTCTTTAAGGATTGAAGGACTTCTTGGAATAGCATTACATTATCCTTTGTTGACCGATCAAGGATAAAGCTTGACTGCTCCAAGTTGATAATATTCTATAGGAAAGGTCTCAATTTGTTAACTAGGATTTTTCCTAAAACCTTATACAAAGTCATACATAAGCATATTGAATAGAAGTCTTTGAGCCTATTCACACCTCCTTTTCAGGAACAAGAACAAGTAAGATTTGACTTATTTCCTAAAGTAACCTCTTAGTTTTCCAAAATTCCTTAATTATTCTAAAGATAAATTCTCCTACTATCACTCAGCAAGCTTTATAGAATTGTAAGTAAAGTCCATCCACTCCTAGCATCTTTAAATTAGCTATTCCCTACATTGATGTTTTAATCTCCTCCCTTGTTACATCCTTTGAAAGAGCCTAGATATCACTTTGGTTGAAACTAGTCCACCATAGCAACCAATCAAGTGGTTCCATCCTTGCAAAAGCTCTCTCTAACCTAAATAAATCTTCAAAGAATTCAATTGTCATATTCTCTAAAGCGCAAGGTTCCGTGATCTAATTTCCAAAATTATCAAACAAATCATAAATCCAAATTTCTGCCCATCTTGCCATGGTTGACACGTAGAAGAATCTAGTGTTATGATCACCATCAATCAACCATGTCATTCTTGATTCGTAGCCTATAGTTTCTCTTCGTGTCCTAACACCTCTTTTAATGCCTTTTGCAAAAACATCTCTCTATTGATAAGGGCTTGACTTGGTTCGATTTGAATTCTTTGGCGAAGCTCCTTAATCTTCCTTATAATAGATCTCTTTCTTGTGTTTATGAAACTAAACACTTCCTTATTCCAACTCTTCAATTTCAAAACAAAAGAGTCTAAGTCCTTCGCATAAGTTGGTATTGCTAACTTCTAGTGTGTTTCAACATAGCTTTTAAAGTTAAGATAGTCTAGCCACATCATCTAGAATTGGCAAGGACAATCCTCTTTCACCCCTATTCTATAGTTGGGGTACGTTGCAATTAGAAGAGGGCAATGGTCCAAGGAAGAGGAATGTAAGTGAAACACATTAGCATTCGAATATAAGTTTCTCCACTCAATATTAGCCCATACACGATCAAGGCATAATTGCATAAGGTTGACTAATTCTTTGTTTCTTTTCGACTAAGTATACGAACTTCCAACAAACCTAAATTCGACATTCCACACAAATTCATGAAATTCTAGTACTCTTATGCTCTAGCCTTACTAATAGGTCTCCCTCCCCATTTTTTCATTATTAGATATCACCTCATTAACATCCCTATGAACAGCTATGGGCCATCAACATCTCCCACGAAATCACTAATCTCTTGCCATAAAGCTCAACAAGTAACAAATCTTAGGCTAGCATATATACCATAAATAAACCAATAAGTGTTAGAGGAAGTTACCTCAATGTGTGTGAATTGTGTAACTTTGTGGTTCCTAACCTACACTTGGTTTGACTACCACATCATGGTGATCCCACCATTCATGCCCATAACCTCAAAGCAAATCATATCATTGAATCCCAAGATCTATCGCAAATTGTCAACACCTACATAATCTAGTTTGGTTTCCACTATGATAACAACTTATGGTTCATAGCAACTAATGAGGTCTCTTATGAATTGTTGCCTTGTTCTTGAAGTAGCACCCTGTGCATTCTATGCTAAAACTTTAAATGAATTTGGTTGTATTGTTGATGACAACGTATCCATCAAATCAATATTAAAAATATAGCATCAAAATTCATACCAATTCAATTCCGGTGCTTCATTCCCTTCTCTTTGTACTTAGACGTTCCACTTACATGAATGCATGACCATTTTTTCCATCCCCATTGCCGCCTTTTCCAATTGTTTTGTTTTGAAGCAAAGGAGTGGTTCATATTATTCATATATTCACAACAAGAAGTACTGTATTCTCTTTCGGATAGGCCCATAAGGAGAAGGAAGGCTGAAATGCCAACAAGCATCTAAGAGCGTATTCCCCTTATTATTATGATTCTCCTGCAAGTCTTGAATCTCATCATTCATATTCCTTTCCACCGAGACTAAGGCTTGGGCTTCTTTTTTTCTCGTTTCCTTTATTGGACATCTAGATGTCACATGGCTAATGTAACCACACTTCATACACCTTTGGCAATCCTTCATAGTGGATCTTATAAGGAATATTGTTAATGATCACTGTATGCTTTAATGGCTTATTCATCTCAACTTGTACACAAACCTTAGCAAACCATCCTTGTTTCATATTCACAATGTAAGAATCCAATCGCAACACCAGACCAATCTTTTCCCCAATCCTTTTGATGGCCATCGATGAAAACAACTCAATAGGCAATCCTAGGATATGGATCCATACTGCCATTGCATTGAATTCAAAAAATTCAAGTCTAAAGTTCGACTCCTATTGTTTTAATGCTAGGTGATAGCCATTGATAAAACAAGGGCATTACTCATAATTCATTGATAGTCCTTCACACCACTAACTAAGATGATGTAGTTTCCTGATCCAATACGAATCAGTTTGAAATTTTCTATAGCTACCCACATTTTCCTTAAACGTGCATTCAACAATTGAAAACCTAAATTCGATCCAATCAATTTTCTAATAAAGGCATATCTCTAGGGCCCATATATCATATTTTTCTCTAGGCTCGAAAAATTGATATAGCATGTACCCTTTTCTGCTGTTTGATTTAATCTCTCCTCTTCTTCTTTAGCCATCATTAAGCCTTCATCATGGTCCATGCTCGAATTGGCATTTGATCTGTTGAAGCAGAACTTTTCATACACGCCCAGTATATTATTCAAGAGAGTATCTTTAAAAGAAAGTTTGCTCCCGCCCTTCGCTATACTCGATTTTGCTTCATCCATTTTGTGTGTCATATGAGATCGGATTATTATCTTCATCAATCACGATTCATTTCCGACTTCATCTTGCTTGATCACTTTCAATGTCCGTATCGTTCCCTAGCCCTAGGTTGTTTCCGGTTTCCATTCCACGTATAAACCGTCCTAATTTGAATTGAGAGTTATGAATCAATTTACGGCTTTGTTTCACCATTTAAGAGAACAACTATAAGGTGTTAGAAAACATTAGATAAAACCTAAAATGATTAATTTAAACCGATGTTAGTGATAATAAAAGTTTGGCAAATAAGTATAAACTTGGTGAATGGATAAATTGCCGGAGTGAACCACTTAGATTTACACCATGTGGATACACCATTATTTAGATTCCGTACGCGTCTGACAATTAAGCTTTAGAAGATCTTATCATATAGATGAAGTCATGCATGATGAAGCTTGAACATTCGATAACTAAGTAGCCCACTACATCTTGGAAGACATGGAGAATAATGGTAATGATGATGTAGAAGACAATGATCTTAGTGATGATAGAGACGGTGATGTCGACGTGAACAAGTGGTGCGGTTTATACGAAGATGTAAAATGGGTCATTTATTAGGAAAACCCCTAGTTTTCACTTTTATCAGATGTAATACAAATAATGAGCCTTAGGGTTGATAGTCGGCAGTTCATTAAGAGCTTCATTAACTGGCTTTCATTTTTGAAGAGCATATTGTTAGGGTGTACTAGACTATTGTCATCCTATTATACGGTATAATAAAGGAAGATGCTGAGGATATTGGAAACAAATGCAAATTTAATTCACTTATGTAAGAATAGTTACACATTATTTAGGAACAAGCATCAGGACCTAAACAATTACCTTATATGCAAGCGAACCTATATGATTTTATCCTTTTAAAATTTTGTGAAGCCTTTCTCAATTATTGAAGTCATTTAAGTTTGAACTCACAATAAAATCACACATGAAATCATTAAAACTGGTAGAATTGAAACTGATAACAGATTTTATGTCTTATCTTGATTTATACTTAAATGGGCTAACAAATTAAGACAAACGATTGGTACTCATAATATTTATATTGTTAAAGATGAAGTAAAAATGGATACTTTTAAAGATTAAGAATTATAAATATGGATTTCATTAGTAGTGGTACCAATAATGAGATTGGCAATTACTATAATGACAATGGTGATGAAAGAGTTGGTAGTAGTTTTTTAAGATAATGGGGTAACTAATGATTAATAATTTTATTTTGTATTGTATTTTATCATAACGATTTGTGCTTTCATATAACTTGCATTACTATTTATATTTCAACTTTATAAAATGAATTTAATTGTTCAAATTTAAAAACTATAGAAATGAATGGTGAAATAATGGTACAGGACTGGTCTCGTCAAAATAAATGACTGGACCGTAGAATAGTATAATAATTTATACCTGATTATTTATAACTTATGTTGAATGTATTTTTTCCATTATGTAGTTATTTATTACTATTGTAAATATATTTATGGTTTTAGAAGCTAATTTATATAGACTATAGAAATTTAGGTTTCTACATTCTAATTTTATAAATACATAGCCATTTAAAATAGAATTACAAGTTTGACAACATTACCTTATCTATAATGAATTAAGTTGGAAGGTCAAAACTAAAATAACAAAATAGGGTATTAAAATGAAGGTTCTATAGCATTCTCCTGTAATGCTATAACTCCTCCAACGAATGGTCACATATAGGAAAATGACAATAAATATGATATATGATGTGATATAAGGAGAGTATATTGCTGAGGGAGAATTTGAAAATTATAAATACCAATAAAATATTAACATACATACTATATGTAAATTATAGGTGATAACGATGAATTTAAAAATTATTCCTATCATTAATATTCGTGTCGTCATTTTATTAATACTTATACACTATATATATGTAACCTGTGATGTGTAATACCTATTGAATCTTTTTCTCGTTATTGAGAAAGGAAAACTAGGACATCCATTCTACTTTAAAGCAAAGAAAACCTTAAATGTCAAATTTCTTTATTTGATGATGAACACAAACCGTGACATGTTAGTAGTGATGATGATGAAGGTGGAGATGAGGACGACAACACCCAGATGTGTCCATCACCTTAGATTAACCAGCTGATGTTCAGGCGGCTCGATTATAGGAGGACTTATAGAGGCATTATTGCTGAACAAAGATGTAGGACGACTAAGTACAAGCCCTTCTTGTCAACTCCTCACTGGGAAATGTGTAGTGATGGGTGGAAAATCTTGGTTAGCCACATTCTTTTAGGTTAAGATGCTCGGTAATATACCTCCTTACGTATCTTCAATTCAGGCGGGAAGATTGGATAGCCTTACTAGGGGGCATATGCAAGATTATCACAAAGATGGTTATGGTAACTACACATTATAGACTAAATACTAGTAACACTGTATTAAGTAATGTGCTTAGTATCGGTTTGATGCACCTGACTGAGAAGATAACAATGTGTAGAAAGAGGTCACGACTAGATTAGGGTATAACTATAGGGTGGGGCTCTGGACTTATACCATCGTTAACATGATTATTTTTCTTCACCAGTCTCTTCTGCCATGCATGGTTAACTCAAAACGCTAAGCTGAGGGATGTGAATCAACAGCTGTCGCAACTCTGTCAGAAGTGTCAAGACCTTAGTCGGTTATTGCATTCGTAGACTCCACATGGCACGCCACTTCATATGTCGTATGGCTGCATTTCGTATGCATGGCCCATTTACAGTCAGACCCTTAACAATGAAGGCTATTTGAATAAATAAGAACAAGTATAAATCTCATAATCTTGAGTCTTGTCTTGATATAACTTATATATAATAACCACTTTAATTAAAGAAAAAAAAAGGAAACCAGAATATTTGATCTCCTATAAATAAGATACCAAATCCAATCAAATAGAAGAAGATAATAATATAATAATATTTAACTCGAATAAATATAGAATAAAATAAACCTATATAAGAAAATTATCATCCCAAATCAGTTCATTCTTAAACCGCAACAAAAGACATAATCCATCGCTTGAAAAGGAAAAAAAGACATAATCCATCCATCTCCCATGTTGTTAAGTTTGTTTTATATAAAAGTATATCAGATGCATATAGTCGGATTTCCGGCATTTCTGTTAGTCCATTTTTGTGGATATGAGAAACCTTAAATCATATAAATGGGATTTGGGTTCCCTTAGTTTCTCCTCTATGTACTTATATACCGGGATGGTTCCATGGGGTGCCAAAGGAGTCTTTCCCCCTAAGTCTAGGAAAAAATTAATTAATATATATTTTATATTTTTTTAGTTTTTTTTTTAATTAAAAAAAAGGTTACCGTCTTAGTTCCCATGGCTGTCATTTAACTTCTTTTATAATGCATTTATTGTTATACCGTTTGAATGCCTTTATTTTTCTTTTTCTTTAGAATTACCAATACACTAGATTTCGTTTCATTACAAAAGCAACTAATTTTGTTGCTAATTATTTAATAATTTTACACCATAAATAATAATTATATTGCTAATATTATAAATTTTTTAGTTTTATTGCAGAAAGTACTAGTAAATAATTAATTGATGTACTTTTTTTGAATCATTATTATAAAACTGAATGTAGATTATTGAATGATGGAAAATAAGATGAATCAGGGTTTGCATCGTCATGGTTCAAATCAACAAAAAAAAAAAAAAATCAGAGTGTTAAATATTAGAGAAAATGCAAGAAAAAGGGACCATCGTCATTAGGTTTCTTTCTCTCGTGGAGATTTAAACACCCTAGCTAATATTGTTGCTAACTGTTTATTGAATCTTAGCAATCAATTGCTTGTATTCATTGGTTGTGGCAGTTCTCGCTATTTCTTTTACTTCGTAGGTCACATCGAGGTAAACGGGGTAGCTCGTTGTAATCCGAAAATCGTGATTATATTGGTTTAGTATTTATAGCAAAACCTCATTCGATTGTTGGATCATTCCAATAGTCGTCCATATCCATTTGTTCTTTAATTCCATTATTAATAGAAAACCCATCAAAACACATAGTCTTATCTTTTCCTATTAACTCATTATTCCATCATTTTCATTTATTGTTTGTGGAAGCGCATCTGAGCCGAACACAACAAATTACCTATCACATATATTGACATTAATAATTTAAATAGCATTTCTATTGATACATTTATGATAAAATTTAGTATTTAATTATTCGTCCATATCCATTCGCACTCTTTTGCTCTGCTTATAATTTAATATTTAATTAAATTTTGATTGATGATAAAATTTATACAAGTTTTATGTATTAATTTAATTTCTTTATAAGGTGATGCTAGGATTTCAATTAATATTTACCATAATGAAAAGGTGAGAAGATTATTCTTCTAGTCTCTTACAATACCTTTAATTATTTTCTTAAAATGTTTGAAATTTATTTTTATTAAATATTAGAAAATCTTATGATATACTTGTTTACAAAATCTTTATATATATTTATATATATAATGCATATAAATAATTTTAATAGTAATTTAAACATGGTAAGTTCGGCCCAATCAAGTTGTGCATCCATCCCTACTTATACATTAAACTACTAGCAAATAATGATATTTATTGAAACACATCAGCCAATGGATTATAGGCCTAATCCATGGATATGGTTGGGTTAGTGAAAGATTATTCAATTTTACTTAGCCCAACAAGGTACCGAAGATCGTTGTAGCTAATGGATCGATGCAATAGCGAATAAGCATCCCGATGAAATTGATTTGCATAATTAGATGTGAACCATGGCTAAGCACCATAACGTAACGTAAATTACCTCTTAAAATAATGGGAAGTTTTCTGCTTTATTTGTTTCTCATATCAGGGCCACCAAATATGACACGTGGCAATATGATATATACTACCTAATTTTTGGGTGCTTTTCTAATTTTAGATGTTAAATTTGAAACTATTAAATATTATTCTTAATCGAAATTTTACTTGTCAAATTTTGATATCTAAAATTTAAAATTACTAAATATTATATCTCGTGCCAAATGTTTACTTATCAAATTTTCTGCTTATCTTAAAAAGTATAAGTGTAAATAATTGAAGATAAAGTAGTAAATTTAACTAAGTAAAACTTTGATTAGGTATAAAATTTAATAATTTTAAAACTTTAGGTGGAAAATTGGAGGGAAAAAAGACGCACTAAAGTTTATATGGTGATTTGGACATTGTCCCCATATCATGCAAACTAGCTAATAATTTTCAACCTTTCATGATTAAGAAACAAACTCCCTAATTAAACTAAAATCTTCTCCCAAATATACTTTCTAAGTGCAGTTGACAAACAAAATATATAGACACTATACATGAGACCTGTCATATGTCCTCAACTGTAAGTTGACAGATCATACAAGTAGTACGGAAAATGAGTCCAGATATTATCATGAGAATTGATTTTTCGGTACCAAGACAGATTTACTACTAAAATTATATTGAGAATTTGAATGCAAATTGAAAATTAAACTATACTAAATCAAAGAAAACAAATCGAATAAATTGAATGTTTTCTTTTCATGTCCAGAAGTTGGAAAAACGTCCAAATATAGAAAGTGTTTCTACAATTCTTTTTAATATTTCAGATATCTACAAATGAAAATTTCTGCATTATTTGTTATTCAAATGAAAAAAAAATCATAATTTTTTCAGTTAAAAAGCCAATATCTCAAAAGAATTTTCTTTTTTATTAGTGCCAACATTAGAAAAAAATTAATTAAGCAATAATTTTTCTATATTTACTTTTGTCTATAATATTTTTATGTCACTAACTTTTTTTCATTTTTTTTAGCAATAATGTTTGCGTAGCTGCATGGGGAAAAAATATTACATACAACAAAAACATAACAACAATAGAAAAATAAAAAAAAAAATGCTAACAACACATATTTACTGTAAAACCCGAAATAAAGGAAAAATATAGAGTATAAAATAAAAGAAAAAGAATAGATAAGTGGTATTTTATTTTAAGAGCATGGTTGGCATTATCAATAACAAGAGAAGGCATTTTGGGCATAGAAAAATCCTAACGAACCCTAAGTATAAAAGGGCTACATAGGGTTTAAGAAACCCTTTTCACAAAACTCAAACTCACATATAGCATTTGTGCCTGGGGTTATTGTGCGAGAGTTGACCTAAGGGAAGAATTCAATGCAATTCAACAAAATTTTCACAAGGGTTTAAGGTAAGTCATAGGATCCCTTTTCTACTAAGTTCTTGACCATATTCTGATAAGAATTTATCTTTTTATATAGGGTACCATGAAAAACGAATTTAAGATCTTGTTGTGAAGACTCCATGGCAGATCATAAGTGGTGGAAAGCAAAGCTTTCAGATCCCAAAGGTAAGATCTCTTACCAAGACAATATGTTTGTCATTGTTCATCTGAATTATTGTTGAATCCTTAAGATTTGGGTGAGTTTTGGTCATAGGTTTATTTGAGTTTAGTAGATGTTTTGAGATGTGTAAGGGTTAGATTTTGATTGAAAAATATTGTGGAAAGATGGTTCTCAACATTAGGTAAAAGAGGTTGAAATGTCGTTGCAGCTTGCAGAAATTTGTAAACTGTAGCCTAGCATCCGAACGCCATCACCTTTAGTGTCAGGACGCTAGTTGGCAGATTGCTCCTTAATCATCATGTTTAGACACCACTCATTGTAGTATTCGAATCCCATAACCCTTGTTACATACAACGATGTTTCTTCTAGTTTTTCTATGTTTTTAATGCGTGTTTTCTTGTCTTAGGTCTTATCTAAAGCTTTCTTAAACATAAAACTTCACCCAAAACAGCTTACAGATCAATCTATCCTCTTAGCGATCCTAGATTCCTCGAGTAATTCAACAAAAAGTATGAGATGGTTAAGTTGCTATGTTAGAGAGTGTAGTTAGATGAGTATATAGACTAAGTATGTATTTTATTCTCTTGTGAACAGGTTATGAGGCACATGTTTCATATTCTGAGCTAACTCTTTAATCAGGTATGAGGTTGTATGCTACTTATGTATATGTAAGACTAGTAATTGTTAAATGAACCTAATATATATTTAGCGTAAATAAAGTATGTTACATGTACTTGGTTAGGCCCAAAGAACTGGGAGGGTTAAACCTTAGAGTAACTCCCCAATGATCTTAGTGCAATATTGTCCTAATTAGAGTCTCACTTTAAATCGATTTAGGTAGATTAAGTATTTCTTGGTTCTTAGGATATTAAGAATGACCCAATACCAATACTTGTATGTATATATGTGTATGTATGTATGTATGTATTGAGAACCGAAATCATAAGTTACTCTAAGTTTTAGAATACCAAAATTGTGTTGCTTAAAAAACCTAATAAAAGATAATAAATTATGGTTGTTGCATATAGTTATGCAAGCTAGTTAATGTATGACTATGCAATCATTTTATAATACTTGTGTATGTGTTTTTTTTACTTATATTGGGTTTTGTTCACTCCTTTGCAGATTCTTAATTTTAGATACAAGAGTAGCTTATAAGGACTACAAGGAATATTATACTAAGTATGACTAATTTGGCAATGATGCATACTATTATGATAAATACTTTGATTATGGAGACGATTCCATGTAATTAGAGTAAGATTGAGTATTACATTGAACTATGTTGTCAACTAAGGTGAGTCTAGGGTGGGGGTGGTGGGGGGGGGACCAATAGGGACCTCAGCCTCCCTAAGCTTGAGAAAAGTTTGTTTGTTTTTTTTTTTTTAAATTTTTGAAAGAGGAAAAAATATGTGGATAGGTGCTTATTTAACAAACATAAGGTCTTTGATTAATCCCATGTTTGTTATTTACTCTTTTTAAGATGCATTTATTACTTGAGTGGTGTTTGTCTTTTTGTACGTATTGAACCCTCTATTTTTTTTTTCCACAACTACCAATAATATTAAAATTATTAGTTACATATCATATCCAAATAAATAAATTCTCTTAAATTGTTTTTCATTTTATAAGTAATACCATAAAAATAACAATATTATCGATATTACAAGTATTTCAGCCTAGTCATATAAAGTATTAATAAACAATACTAATTGTATGACTTGATTTAATAACTTGTTTACTATTAATGTTATGAAAATGAATATGGATTGTCGAATAATTAATTACCTAATAATTTATATTCAAAATGATATTCTTTTTTTTTTATCACTAATGTAATATTCATATAAAGTTATCATAAAAAGAAATAGCACAATACTTATATCCATGTTGAGTTGCTCTTTCTACTTTACTTGTAATTTCTTATTCAATTATTTTTTTCTAATGTATTTTTGTTAAAAATAAAATTTACATAGTTTTATATATTAATGTACTTTTTTTCTAAATTAATAGTTAGTTTTCATTTAAGATATATACGTAATAAAAAGGTAAAAATTTAGTTTTTTAACATTTTATGAAGTGCATTGATTACTCTTAATCATTTTTTAAAATGAATTTTTTCATCCTCTTAAGTTTTAGAATTTATTGCAAGTTAAATTATTATTAAAATATTTTTACATATATTAAATACAATATAATTGCGATAATAAGCAAATATTTTTCTACTAATAATTTTAATATTGATTTAATTAAAAATAAATATATCCCTTCCCCTCTCCACCACTACACTAACCACCAACCCCCCCCCCCCCCCCCCCCCCCCCCCCCATGATCCTAGGTTCATCCATGGTTATCAGACAAACTATTATTTACTTTTATTTTATATTTTGAGTCATAAGAAATCACTTAAGACTTCTCTTGTTAATAACTTTGGTAGTTTGTTATTTGTCATATCTAGCGAATGTAAGACATTTGAGTCTTGGTACATGATTCCTTAAGACAACTGTAGCTGAATTCTGAAGATGTTAAAGACATCCCTAAATTTTTGAATTGAAGTTGTTACAGGTCATTGATGATTGTTGAAGTACATAGAGATTTTAACAAGTTGATTATAGATATCTAATGTGTCATATTATTAGGACACGTAGCAAGTTATAATTTTCCAGGTTTTATGACATGTACAAAGTTGGCACTCTTGTTTGTTAATATGATATTTAAAATAACAGGAAATTAATGGTAACAATATAAATTAACATCTAAAGGAAAAAATAAAGAGAAAAAAAAAGAGAGAGGAAGAAATGGGAATATCCAGATGATGGGAGGCCATATACAAGAAAGCTAAAAGGCAACGGAGAGAATAGCTCATTGAGGCATGAATAAAACAACAAGCTATTCACTATCGACTTATCTATTTATTTATTTATCTTTTACTTATGAATGCAGTGACCTTTTCTTTCACTCCGTGTATGGTACTGAAATTTGTAGTTTTCTTTGTAGAAAGACTAAATTAACCAAACAAAAACCAAAGTGTTATGATCATTTTTGTAAACACTCTGTTTTTTCTCCTTATATTTTTAGAATTTTTTATAAAGGATCTTGATTGAAAAAAATAAAAAAAATACAAAAATAAAAAATACAAAAGATAAGAAAAAAATTTAGAATATAAAAAAAAATTAATAAAATAAAAGTTTTAAGTTGTTGGGTCATGTGGATGGGTCATTTCATTCTTCAAGTCAAATAGAGTCAAAACATACAAATGCAATTTAGCGATTACAAATCATTTTTGAAAATATTTAGACCTTATTTGGACTTAAATTTATTTTTGAACTGAAACTTGTAAAAATATTAAATTAGTTCTAATGTAAAAGTTGATGTGCACTAGACCCAATCTTAAAAGGCTTTGCATTTTAATTTGGCCTGAACAAGTTTTCCTATTGGAAAATTTGTCCAAGCCCATCTTATAGCTCATTTATAATTAAATTGCTAGACATGATTGGGAAATAAACCAACTTAGCCGACTTAGGCATATGCTTTAAACTTAAAGATTTAAGGTTTGATTCCGCTATAAGGTGCCTCATGCCTTTTTGTTTATTTTTTTTAAGCACCACATGGCATATTTCCGTTGGGCGTAGTAGTCAATTGTTGTTGACTCCTTCTTTACGAATTGCCATCTCTAGGGAGTTAGCTTCATGCTCATTTTAGCTTATATCTTTCATACAATTCCATCAAATTAAGGATGGAATCATGTAGTAAACACTGCCTTTTTTGCATTGAACCCAAAAGTGGACTCGATTCATTTGCCTTCCCCTTCAAATTTGGTCATGAAAATCACCAAAAAAATTGATATCTAAAATTTTAGCTATCACAAAATCTGGCAAATTTAAGCTCCAATAATGGATTTCGTAGCTTCTATTACTTCTTTTAAGTAAATATAGACTTGAATAAAGCCATTTTGACAAACAATTCATTCAAGTTAAATTGCACTATTTTAGCTCGGCCAAAAGCTCAACTTTAATTTTCGAATTCAAGTTGATTGGAAGGTTTCCATGCTTAATCCTCAATTAAACAATATAAATAGGTAGTCAACGATTTGTTTCTAACAATATATATATATATATATATATATATATCATCAAACACACTCAAATCTACACTCAAGCGACCCCCTTTCTCTTTGCAACATTGTTGAAGCTCAAAGCCTTTTAGGCAAAATCAAATGCATGGCTACAATCCTTAAGTTTATAAGCTCTCGAATCCAATCGCTTTTGTTTGCAGCTATGCCTTCTATCTTCACCACCAATGCCACCATCTTGAAACCTTAGCCACTTCACTACCACCATTCAAAACACTACCTTCCAAGCACCACCATGTAAAAGCACTACCACAAATAAACTCATGGTAGTCAAAAACCCTTTGCCCAACTATGAAATTATGCAAAACAGCATGCCAAAGAATTAAACTTCTATCATAAATAGAATACCAATCACATACATAACATATATATAGATAGCTAATTTGCAACCACAAGCAGAAATACTTTTAAACCTCTAGATACTCTAATATATTATCTTAATAAGCAATAAAGCCACGATCCCTACTTACATGTATTGATGCTCACTGCGATAAGCTTATACAATCGATGTTGTGTTCACTAGAAAACCCTATATGTATACCAAATTTCAGATTTAGTTTTCATAAGAGTTATGAAAATATTAAAGTTTTATCTACTTGTTATATCATTGTGAAGTTATATACATAAAGATATATATTTAATTATATTATTATTCTTATATGGTAGAATATAGTTTTATTCAAATATATATCTATTATAATTTTATTATATAAGTTATATTAAGTTTGTGAATATTAATATATCGTTTTGATCATATCAAAATACATTTTTAATCAATTAAGTTATGTTTCAATTATGATAGGATTATCGTAGTATGTAAATTTTCATAAAATTATAGAAACATTGGTTATATTATTTAGGATTATCCAATTTTAGTAAAAGTAGTATCATCTGATTCATACAAATTTGACGATACATACTACAACTTTTATCTTGAGAGATGACTTCTAAAAAATATTTTTATTTTCTATTATACCTATATGCTCCTATAACAAGCCTTATCATATTATGTTCATATTATATAAATAAACTATATTTTATATAATTTACTAACATAGCTTAATAATATATGTATATCTAACCCTAAAACGTGTATATCGTAACCTAGGTCGTGTAATTATCACAAAATAAGATAGAAATTTTTCCTAACCAGATTTGACCAATATAGATACATAGAGGTTCCATTCGAATTTTTATCATATTTTAGCTTAATATTGCTAAATAAAGTACCCCAATTGGTAAATTAAGCTAATTCACTATTAAAATTCACAATGATTAGGTGGGTCACCAAATAATTCCATGAAAATTTCTATAGACTTATAAAAATATGGAGAATTCAATCAACAAGTGGTTTCATGCTATCGGGTCTATTGCCTATATATTTAAAATTACGTTTTACCCCTAAATTGTGATTAATTAAACAAATATTATCGTTTTTATACAAAATTATTTTTAACATGTCCTATTGTTATTACAAGTCTCCAAAAGTCAGTGAACATTAATTTCATTAATTAATTTTATAAACATGTATTGTTTAGTTAGGGAATTAGCCTTAATCCGACCCTTAATTTCTTTTTACTACTTTCTTTTTTTTCCTAAAAATTTTCTCTTATTTTCCTAGGTGTCCTATGTTACTAAATGGTTAATTTAACTTCCTACGTTCTATTTATATTGAATTGGGGCAAGTAGATTTTTCCTCCTTTTTTCTTTTGATTTTCTTTCAATTTTGTCCCAAATCTCCAAGCATGAGGTAGCTAATTGTGCTTAAATCCGCTTTTGATTCATCGAATTCAACTGCTTAGAGGCTACCATAATAAAATTTGATGAGGTCCATTGCTTTTGGATAGGATTTGATTGATTTTTAAGTTAATTGTCAATATTTTATGCATATTATATTAATATTTAGTTATTTTACTAATATATGTATATATATCCTATTTATTCGATATATGTAATGTATAGACATGCTAATATAATTATGTTTCTGTTATGTCTTTTATTTTTTAAGATATATTTTCTAATTGATTTTGTGAATTTATCGCTTGTTTTATGTAATTTTAAGTTTTTGGATTAATTTATGGATATAATTATTATATATACTAGGTATATTCATAAAAACATATATATATTCATATAGTATATTATGATATATTATTTTCTTTTATAATTTAAATAACTTATCTTTAAGGTCCCATCACATTTCAAGCTCGATTTTAGGGATTCTGACAAGTTTTTCACTATACCATATAACTACACTTCTACGGTTGAAATTGAGGTTTTAGGTTATTATTTTTATAATATAACTTCACCGAATCACTTCAACTAACTTTTTTAACATATTCATAAAATTTTGGCTCAGCCAAATAAGTTTTCCTAAAGGCCCTAAATCTAAGTATGATTACCCTAAATAAGATTTTAGGAGCTCACAAATGGTAACTCACTTGTAAAAGCTTTAGAATAAAAAGAGGCAAACTAAATCTCATACACTAAACCTTAAATACTTTGAGAGTCGAATGACATTATGAGAAGGATTTTTAGACTTATTCCTTAAAGAATGTTCATTTCGAACTTCTTACGCAAATCAAAATGAAGTTAAGCATTCATTTTCAAATCTCAAACACAATTATCTTTTATTAACCCAATCAAATCAATTTAGTGTGCTTTGAAATTTAAACACTATAAAAACTACTCCACTATGAGGTAATTTAGAGGTCAAGGTCATTACATCAAGAGAAAGAGGTAAAATTATTTTGTGCTTACTTCAATAACATTAATTCAACGATAATTTTTATTTCTGATAAGTCATTATCTTGGAAATGAGAAAGGGCCAATGCTTTTGTAAACACCTTAAGCTTACACAAACTTCTCCTAAGCCCATATACTCAAAATCCTTTAATTTAAGACCTTAAATCTCTCTAAGACAAAGACTCAGCATAATTACATTTAGGAAAAGAAAAAGGAGCAAAATGATGAGGCAAAATAATAATAAAGAGAGAGAGAGAGAAGGAAGAAAAAGGAAAAAAAAGAGGTATAAAAATTGAGGTTGTATGTAAGTAAAAAGCTCTATCTATCCCAACAAGAAAGAGAAATTGAATATAATTGCCACAACCAAATAAAGCCTAAACTCTAAGCCCAAATAGCTCTAAAAACGCAAAGCCTTAAATCACAGTCCCAACATAAAAAAACACAAACTCTCCATATCCATTTTGAATTACACTCCATATCATAAACACAAAACCTTCTTACCCATCCCGAATCACACAAGGCCTCCCCACCCACAATACCTCCTACACTCAATGAAAATTCTTCTAATCATATGGAATAATTTTTCTTAAATAAAAATTATATTTAAAATTGAGGCAAGCATACTTTTAGTTTTCTCCTAAAAGGTTCTTCACTTGTAAACCTGAGTTGAGTAAGTAATTCTTTTAAGTAGGCCTCGCATTAATCCCTCTTAAAACCATAAAACCAAAAGCCTGATTCATAATACTAAAATGAGAAAGACCTAATAGATTGATCAAATTGTATTACTTTCAAATTGAACCATAATTCTTGGGATAGTAATTAAGAGAAAAATTTATACCGTGTCTAAGGAACGACTCTTTGACTAAACTAAGAAAGAAACGTTTAAAGTCATAAAGCCTCACTAAGAAAGTCGGCAAATTAGCCTTAATAATAATAGGGGTTAGGAAAAATATTTTTAGAGACTGAGAAGCGTATGAAGTACCCAATATGGTTACCAAGGAAGGGAATGGATATAGGTCTTGCTTCTTAAATAAGAATTTGTGCCTATTGGCAAATTTTCAAAAAAGAAAAAGAAAGGTAAAAAGGAGAAAAGAGAGAGAAAAGGTAAAGGCTTGTTACCCATTTTCAAATCCATGTTAAGGCTTTCAAATAAAGTTATTTACTTTCACCTAATGTGGTCATACATTTTAAGTTAACCTTATCAATCTAAGTCATTCTGTCTAATGTAGTTATCCTCATTATTGATGTCTAATAACTTTTTTCTTTTTCAAGGGACCTTACCCTAAACGCTTTTTTTGTCATAAACAATTTTCAATCAACCAATTTGTTGTTTATAAAAGTTTTCAAGTCAAGAGATTTTTCAAATTCGTTACATTACCCCTTTTTGCTTCTTCAATCACCATTTACGATTTTAAGCTAGCTTATAAGGTACTTTCCTATTCTTCATTTAGTTTTTTTTTTTTTTAGGATTTTAGCCAACTCATAAAGCACTGTCCCAACTCATTTCTCCTTTAAGGTTATAGCCAGCTCCTAAAAGCGTTGTCCCTATTCACATGTTTTTTAGGGTCTTAGCTAACTCATCGAGCTTTGTCCCATCTCACATTCTCCTTTAGGGTTTTAGTTAGCTCATAAAGCGCTATCCCATCTTACGTTATCTTTTAAGGTCCTAGTTATCCCATAAAGTGCTTCCCTTTACTAGCTTTTCTTAGGGTTTTAGGGAACTTGTAAGGTACTTCCCTTTTCCCTTAAGAGTTTTAGCAAGCCTATAGAGCGCTTTTTATTACTAGCTTCTCTTAAGGGTTTTAGTAAGCCCATAAGGTACTTCCCGCGACCAACTTCTCTTAGGATCTTAGCCAACTAGTAGTCTTAGCTAGCTTAAGGCACTTTCCCTTTCAATAAAACTTCTTAAAGTCTTAGCCATCCCATAAGGCACGTTCCTCCATCCCAACCAACCTTCAAGATTTAACAAGCTCAAAAAGCGCTTTTCACTCTTAACTTAGTTAATTCAAAGGAGCATGACCGGATTCTATATCAATTTCTCAATTAGGGTTGTTAGTCCCTTAAAGAAATTTCCACCTAGGTTAATTAGCTTAAAGAAGCATGACTAAGTTTCATATCGATTTCTCAGTTAGGGTTACTAGTTTCCTAGAGATGCCTTCACCTAAGTTAGTCATCTTAGAAATGTACTACTAGGTTTCTCATTTAGGGTTGCTAACCTTTTAGTAATGCTCCTATCTAGATTAATCATCTCAAAAGAGCACTATTAGATTTTAAATCGATTTCTCATTTAAAGTTGCTAGTCTCTCAAAACGCTCCTACCTAAATTAATCAGCTCAAAAAGGCACCACTAGGTTTCAAATCAATTTCTCATTTAGAATTATTAGTCCCTTAGAGATGGTCCCGCCTAGATTAGTTAGCTCAAAAGAGCACTACAAGGTTTTAAGTCAATTTACTATTTGGGGTCACTAGTCCCTTAAAGACACTCCCACTAAGGTTAATTAGCTCAAAAGAGCATAGTCAGGTTTCAAATCGTTTTCCCATTCAAAGTTGTTGGTTTAGCTAACCCTCATAATGTTACCATTTTAAGGTTCTTGCTAACTCATGGGGTGCAACCCTTCATTCATTATCATTTTAGGGTTTTTTTCTAACTCACTAGCATTACCCTCTATTCAATACCATTTAAGGTTCTTACTAGCTCTTAAGATGCTACCCTTTGTTTAGTATCATTTTAGGGTTCTTACCAACTCTTAAAGTGTTACCCTCCACTCAATGTTACTTTTAAGGTCTGACCAACTCTAAAAGTATTTTCCTTTCTCTAAGACTTTTTAAGGTTATAGCCAGCTCTTAGGGCATTGTACCATTCTAAAAAAACACGTTCTCATGTTTTGATCAACTCTTAGAGCATCGTCTTTCTCTTTGAAATGATCATTTGCTTTTCACCAATCCCCAATGAATCAAACTTAAGATTGCTAGCTAACTATAGTACTTCTTAGTACGAGTTTATCCCTAGGGTAATAATAGTGTCTCTTTTTTCTTTGTGATAAAATTTTATTCAAACTTCACTATAAAGAAGAGCAGCTGCAAATACTCTACTTTTGCTCTTTATATTTTTAGAATTTTTTTTAAAGGGTCTTGATTAAAAAATACAAAATAAAAAAATTAAGAAAAAATATTTAGAAAATACAAAAAAAAAATAATAAAATCAAAGTCTTAAGTTATTAGGTCACATCAAATAGGTCAGTTCATCTTTCAGGTTAGATAGAGTCAAAGCACACAAACACAATTTAGCTATTACAGGTCATTTTTTTAAATATTTAGACCATATATGGACTTAAATTTATTTTTAACTCGAAACATGTAGAACACTTCAATTAAGTTCAATATGAAAGTTGACGTGCACAAAGACCCAATCTTGAAGGCTTTGCATTTTAATTTGGCCTGAATTGGATTTCCTATTGGAAAATTAGTCTAAGCCCATCTTATAGCTCATTTATAATATAACTTCTAAACATGACTGGGAAATAAATTAGATTAGTTGGCTTAGACGCATGCTTTATACTTAAAGATCTAGGGCTCAATTCTACTATAAAGCACTTCGCATCGTTTTTATTTTTTTTTTAAGCGCCATGTGGCACATTTATGTTAGGCGTAGTAGTCAACTGTTGTCAACTCCTTCTTCTTTGCAAATTGCGATCTTAGGAGCTCACTTCATGCTCATTTTCACTTATATTTTTCACACGATTCCATCAACTAAATGATGGAATCATGTTTAAGACAAACTTTTTCGCATTGAACCCATGAAGTGGACTTGATTCATTTGTTTCCCCTTCAATTTTTTTCATGAAAATAACAAAAAATTGATATCTAAGATTCTAGTTGTCATAAAATTTAGCAAATATTAGCTCTAATAATAGATTTCAAAGCTTCTATTGCTCCTTTTTGGTAAGTATAGACTCGAATAAAACCATTTTGACTAGCAATTCATTCAAATTAAATCAAATTATACAATCATAGCTCGATAAAAAGCTTAGATTTAATTTTCGAATTCAAGTTGATTAGAAGTTTTTCATGTTTAATCCTCAATCAAACAATATAAATAGGAGGTTAGGGATTTGTTTCTTAGAAAAAAAAAATCTCATCAAACATACCCAAATGAACTCTCAAGCTATTTCTCTTTGTAAGGGTTTTAGCATCCCCCCCCCCCCCCTCCCCCTCTCTCTCTCTCTCTCTCTCTCTCTCTCTCTCTCCCTCTCCAACATTATTGGAGCTTAAAGCCTTTCGACCAAAATTAAATACATGGCTACAATCCCCAAATTATTAGCTCTTGAATCTAATCACTTTTGTCCATAACCATGCCTTCTATCTTCACCACCAATGCTACTGTTTTAAAACCTTAGCCACCACATTACTACCATTCAAAACACCACCTTCCAAGCACCCCTACGCAAAACCACTACCACAAAAAAACTCATGATAGTCTAAAATCCTTAGCCCAACTCCCTTTTGAACTCCAATTGTTAACACAAGATCCAACCACTACTACCATTTGTGGTCGAATTTCAAACACCACTCAAATGGCTACAAAAAGCCATTACGCCACTACTATTGGCTCTTTCTCCAATAAGTTTTACACGAAACTCCAAACACCTATTTGAAGTACTCATTAGATCAGCCTGTAAGAACCACCCTAACCATTGCTTGCCTTGTTCCTCTTTAACCTAGTTTTTGAGCCGAAACCCGACCCATAAACCGTGTCTGACTTAGGATCTACGTCCAACCTTGACCTATGCATGATATCCTAATTTAGTCCTCTTCTCTTTTGCCCTTTTGTTTGTATTTCTTGTTTTTTTTTTCCTTCTTTTTTTTTCTTTTTTCTTACCTTTTTTTCCTTTGTTATATTATTTAGCTGTAAAAAAAATCGAAAGAAAAAAGAATGAAACAAAAGAAAAAAAGGAAAAAAAAAAGAGGTAGGAAAGCTTTACTATTTTATTTTATTTTTATTTTTTTTAGGTTAAATAAAATTAATAAATAAATAAATTAATAAATATATATTTTTTATCACTTAGAAAAACTTACTATTAAAAAAAAACTAATAAACCCTTTCCAAAGTTAGGACATTTTTAGAATTTTTTTCCAAAAAAAAAAAATAGTTAAAATTAAGACCCTTTAAAATTTTTCTTGAATAAAATTGAATCGATAAAAAACGTTAATCCGACTGTTTTCCAAATCTAAAAGAAACCAACACATTTAAGATTTTCGAAATGAACTACGAAACTTTAACCCAAATAGTATATACATATACACTCATAAGAAACTATAGGGCAACTTAAAATATAGAAAAACTTTTTTTTTTCCTTTTTATAATTCTTCAATTCCTTATTTTTTGTAAACAGATATTACTCCATTTATTATTTGTGAACAGAAATTGTTTCTCTTAAATGGAAATTGAAAAATAAAATTAATTTCAGAAGGTTGAAATGGTACCCATAGACTTTAATAAAATAGCCTTCGAATCTGTAAATCTAGTTGCTTGAAAGATTTTTCAAAAAAATTTCAAAATGAAAACTAATGGTTAAGTCATAACCAATCCGCATAATTAACTCGAATTTAGTTCTAATTTAATGACCTTTCCTCGATTCTACTTGATGGTGACTCCATTTGTTTTCAAAAATAAGAAACTAGGTTTTCTTTAATTTTAGTCTAGAATTTAAACTAAATAACTATAGAATTTAGTTTTAAATCAAATTAAAGAAAACAAATAAAAACTAAAAATTTCAAGCCCAACAATGTCTTATAGAGAGTTGTTTTTGCTGCATTCTCTGTATCCAAACAACCAGCTTGTTGCAAGAAGTCATCTTACTTATTTCTATTTGTAAAATTTATCTTGCTCATAAAATTTTTAAATTAACAATCTTCTTGAAGCAAGATACTTACTGAGAGGAAAAAAATACTGGCCGCAAAAGATTTACTCATCGCAATTCTTTTTATACAAAACGCAAGTTTCTTATAGTGAAAAACCGATAACAAAATATTTAAAACTTTTGAAAATAAGAGAAATATGGAAAATAACAAATCTTATTCATAGATGAAACCGCAACTATCCTGAATAAAACCAATAGCTGGGTAAGTATATATTTATCCCTATCCACTCCAGCTCTAGGGTTCCGTCGAGAGCGAAAAGTAAAAGTATTCTAAGTGTTCAGGATAAAGAAAGGAGCACAACTAAATACTTCCTTTCTAAAAAACAGTAAATGGCATGCTTTATTTCCCTTTTTTATTCACTGTAAGAAGCAAGCTTTTGTCCATATTTAATCTTTGGATTTTCATCTAATAATATAAATACTAGTTTTCGAATACGGTAAATCAGTTTCGAATTTTCCATTCTCCTATTAGTGAAAAAAAAAATGAAAAATCTTTAGGTTTCGATCACAATCATCACTTTATCTTGCAAAATAAATTAAACCATATTAAGATACTATCTTGAACAAAATTTACTAGAATTATATAAAAGATTAACCTATAGGGGATTTAAAATATAGTATAAATTTTCCCCTGTCAACCTTAATCTTCATATATTAGAAGGCTGTCTTTAAGAATTCAAATGGAGCTTTTGGAAACTTTAAGTCAGAGCACACGCGTACGATGAAACACTAAGTTGTTTGGTGTTAAAAATTTAAAAAAAAAAAATAGAATTAAAATTTAGAAAAAAAGAAATAGGGTTGGGTCGTAGATGACGCTGGTGGTTTTAATAATTTACCTCCAAGAGCAATTCTCGTGACTGATATTTTGTTCTCCTTCGGTCTAAAAGGGAAGATACAATTATGAAGGGAAGTATCTGTGTCACCATCAAGAGAGTGAAGGGTGATAAATGCAGGTTATGTAACTTTCTCATTTAACAGTACTGTTCATCACTAGGTGAAAGAGGACAATTTTAAAAAGGGAAAAAGACTTAAAAAAAAATTAAAAAAAAAAGAAAGAAAGATAGAGATAAAAACACGGTCAAAGAGAGAGAGTATGTGTATGTTTGTGTGAATAATTGTCTGCCAAAATTTCCTTGTATTGTCAGAGAGGGAAAATGAAAGCACTGAAAGCTCCTTTTGGGTTGTAGTCATCATGTTATTTTTACTTAAGCCCACGCTCACACTACTTGTATTCACAAACACAATCACACTCATGCAATTGAGAAAGAGAGAGAGAGAGAGAGAGATAGCAGGATCAAGAAAAAATGAATGGTGTTATCGGATGTTTGATTTTTTAAAAACTACTCTTTATATTTCAAAAAGTTAAAATTTTATTGATGATTGAGTATTACTCCATTTATATAGTATAGTTGTCCTATTCGATTAGACTTTATTCAAAAGACCATGTATTTTCAATAATTCCGTCCATAACACGTAGGAAAACGATTTAACTTGGTTGGAGTGTATGCGCGCGCGTGCTTGTATATATAAATATATATTTATATTTATGTATAAACCTCTTTTTCCCATATGCAAACAATGGTAGAGATAAGTGATCTAAAGCTCCATCTTCCTTTTTTATTCAACGAAAAAAAAAAAAAAAAAATCGAAGATTTTTTTTTCCTAGATCCAGTTTCCCTGCACCGGGTCGGATTGCTTTCAAAATCTAACGCGGTGTCGATCATGTTTCGTTTGAATGGAGTGGATAAATATTAGAATTGGATATAAATTGATAACCCCACCTTCATTTCATTTTATTTTATCTTTCAAACGGTGAAAATATAAAGCCATTGATAATGTCTTTCAAGTTTCATATTCCCTCCCTGAGAACTCGATGTGATACTTATACATCCGTTTAGACTCTTCAACTTCATATACTAGACTTTGAGGTATAATTAGGTTTTAAATTATAACCATTCACTGATGTTGCCAATGCAAGCATTGCCTATGTACCAAGCCCATTTTATTTAAGGATTCTCTTTCTTATGAATTCTGTCAGATGCTTCTATATATATTTGGGTTTTTTTACTTTTTATAAGCTAGTTTTTTAAGCAGATTTGGCTTTAAGGATTTTACTCTTTTTCTTTTTCTTTTTCTTTTTCTTTTTGTAATCACTAACTTTTTAGGTTATGATACTAATGTTATAATTAAGAAGAAAAGTTCAATAATACTAATACATCATGTATTTAAAAAAAAATTCATAATTATACTATAGGCAAGTAATTATAGAATTTTACATGGCTCCTTCTACCCTCAATCCTTGAAAAAGAAATTAATAAAAGTAGTCGTTCGATGCAAGGACTTGGCTATTAAATGCATAGATTGTGAGGCCTGAATCTACTCTCCTTAATCGTACTTGGGTACTAAATGCGTACGCACGGTCGTCGAAGACAGTCCAAACTCTTTGGTATAAACACGTACAACCCTAAATGAGAACTTCTGCCGTCTCCTTCTTCCTATGAATCAGAGAGGCTCATATAAGATCTTCATTGGAAAACTTAAGTTGATTATTATGTACCTTAAGTTTTAGATTTAATATATTTTATAGATATATTAATTGAATACGTTGAATTTGAGAAAGTTAATACGGAAAAAATAAATAAATAAATAAATGGAGACTATAATTTATATCAGTGATATTTCAGCATGAAGAACAAAATTGTACGTGCACATATACCGATTTGGCCATTCATATATATATATAATTTGCAGAGCTACTAGGCATCTATAGAGGCACAGTTTGTTTTACGTCGGTTTGCATAAATGATGGATGTAGGTACATCGATGTATTCGCAGGTCTAATGTCAGAAAGTGGCCTGGGACATAATAATAATAATAATAATAATAATAATAATAATAATAATAATAATAATAATAATAATAATAATAATAATAATAATAATAATAATAATAATAAGAATGTTTTGGAAAGAAATATAACCCTCTGTGTAGGAGCAACCGTTCCGGATCGAATTCAAGATTTGGTTTCTCTGCCGTGTTTAATTGTTTCGTAAATCGTATTTTTCAATAATTTTCTTGTGTCAATTTCACGATATCTGTAAAATTTAGATCCAGCTAGTCATGCTAAGTTAGCATTTGCAGTACCTTGTTGCATTGGATACTCTTGATTTTTCATAATTTGCAAATCTAACTGTTGAAATTATTTAATAATTTAAATAATTTCATATGACATACGTAATCTATATTGATTTTCATGAAAAAATTGAACGGTCTCTCATGCAGATCCTTTCAATAATGTTTATAATAGGTCAAAATTGGTTATATTTGTTAGTAACAATTAAGATTATTCGTTTCACGAAAAGCTTATTCCGATGGATTTTTGAATATTTATTATTTGAAAGACGTTTTTGGCATAACAGACACATCCCAAGAATTAATTCGCTAACCCCGTCGGTGGGATGAGATTAGAATGGATTTGAATATCAAGTATAGAAAGGATTATGCCATTATAATAGTCCTAAACGCTTATGGTAGAAGAAAGTTCAAGCATACCATCACATGAGTTCCAGCGAGGGTATGGGTACCTGCTTCGTCTACGTAGAGAGATAATTACTAAAAATTATAGGAAATAAGCTAAAAGAAGAATCCCTGCATGGAGCAACAATGTCGTAACTGTCGTCTAAATTATATCCTTTCCATTATATGTTGGTTTACAAGTTCGATTTTGGAATAAATTGTTGTTCGAATTAATGAGGTCGACCTCAATGGAAGTCACACGTTGTCCACGAGACCGAGGTTGTGGGATCAGAACCAAAACGAGAAACTCATTTAATAAAGGACATCATTAAGTGAAATCCATTAGCTCTTTCATCTATGATTTTGGGGTTGTAGTAGAACTTAGGGTTATTAGAGCATGTACATCGCTTTTTCCTTGACCTGCATCTCGGTGGTTAAGCAACCAGAATCCTCCCGTTCATTCGGCAAGACACGAGGATGTCGTGGAGTTCCATGGTGTTCGAAGGTTACTCTAACAACTAACTTTAAAAAAGCCATTCCTTACCTTATTATTATTAATTTTTTACGTGTTAAGATGCTATTATTGGTCCCATTGAAAAACCTCAAAAGATTGTTAAATTACTTTTGTTAAGAAAATTCGACTAAAATGAAAAATTTCTAAAGATACCGATATAGTATATAAGAAATCCAGATGATTCCATATGAGTAAACATGGCCTTTATGTATTCTCGAAAATTATAAAGGATTAAAGTTGCGTATTTAAAGTTCAAGATCTTATTTGTATCAAATCAATAATTTTGAGGTATATTTGTAATAATCCCTAAAATTAGATCAAAAGTAACCCAGGATTATTTTCTTTCCTTCACTATCTAACAAAATTATATTCATCTCACGAACTTTGGTAAAGAAAATGTCTGTAAACGAGAATATACAAATAGTGGACATGAGAAAGGAAAAAGGAAATTGCAAGAGAAATAACTTTGGCATAATAATCTCTCAACATTGAAAATTATGTAGGAAAGAAATGAATTTTCTGTCATTAAGACTTTTTTATATAAGATTGTCAAATTCACAATTTCATCTAAAATCGCTAGAGTATACATAAAATTAAAACATGAAATCAAAATATAGAAACATAAGTTTTTATGACTTGTACAAAATAGCTTTGAAAAACTATAAATATGTTATAAAAAATTTGTAATAATACATGATAGAAATAACAAAACAAAAAAATCAAGTTCTCTTTCTATAAAAATTTTTAATCTATTATCTAGCGTGTATTAAAGTAGGATATGTAGAGGTTACTTTAATTTTTTTCCATTATTTTATTTGAAATTTAGCAATAAATTAAAAAGAATGAAATCTTTTAACTTGTTTTGAGTTAATGATAGTATAAACTAAAGTATATTTTTTTTTCTCGTAAGCTTTACTATTGGAGCTAGAATTTGAATAAAAACTAAAAACAGCAATGAGGAACAAAGAATTGGAGTAGAATAGGAAAAATAATGCAATGCTCTAATAATCAGCTTATAAAAGTTTAATTTTTTCTTTTAGCTTATTCAATATAGATTTATAAAATCGATAAACTTGGTTAAAATTATAAGTTTTTATTAAGTTTATTATAAAAATTTGGTTAAAAATATAAATTTTTATATGCAGATGATTTTATACGTAAGTTAACTTGAAAAAACCTTATAACATTTTAAACTTATAAAATTATACAGATAAATTTACAATTTTATCACAATAGATTGTAAATCATTATCAATTGTGACGAGTGTGGGTTTTGTGCGAGAGAGAGAGAGAGAGAGAGAGGGGGGGGGCACAAAGGACTCGGAGAGACATCCCTGCTAAAGTCCCTATATAAAGGAAGCTAGTAAACCGGGATTTTCCCCTTCTCTAAAGGATACATAAAGATATATATATATATATATATATATAGGAGAGGAAAAAGGCATAGGGATATCAAAAAGACATCATTAATAATTGCGAAGTGAATTCAATATGGAAGAACATCTCAACCCACTAGCAGTCACCCATCTTCTTCAACACACTCTCAGAAGTTTGTGCCTTCATGAAAATTCCCAATGGGTTTACGCTGTCTTTTGGAGGATCTTGCCAAGAAACTACCCACCTCCCAAGTAAGGCGACGCGACACAACACAACACGGACTTATACTATACTAAAACTAACCCCCATCATCATTATTCTTTCTTATATTTCGACTTTCTGACTTACTTTCACTCTTTCTGTGGTCCTATCTTAAACCTCACAGATGGGAAGGTCAAAGTGCTTATGAAAGGTCTAGAGGAAACAGGAGAAACTGGTATTGTTTCTTTCTTTTTTTCTTTTTTTCTCTTTTTCTCTTTTTCCTTTTTCCATTTGATTTTTTGTATACATATTTGGCTTTTTAGGTATAATATAGAGTTATCCCATCTACATGCTTCTTTCTAACAGATATTTACTGTTTGATGGAATTAGGATATTGGTCTGGGAAGATGGTTTCTGCAACTTTGCGGCATCAACCGCGATCGAGTCGAGAGACTGCCCGGCCACCGCAGCCTCCAGCACGCCTTACAGTTCCACCTGTGAATTTCCACAATATCAAGGGCTTCAACCAGAGCTTTTCTTCAAGATGTCCCATGAAATTTACAACTATGGAGAAGGGTATGGGTAATTAAGTCCAACACCCTTTATTTCTTCATTGACTATGTGATGTGTCCACCTATCTTTGTTGTTTTTCTTTTTTCTTTCCCCATTTATTCCTCGTTTTCTGCTGAAATATTTTTTTTTTTAACGAAGTTAGGAACAAAGAGCTCTTGTGTTGGCCTAAAATATCAGTCTGGTTCTTTTGCAGTTTGATTGGAAAAGTAGCAGCAGATTACAGTCATAAGTGGATATACAAAGAACCCAATGAACAAGAAATCAATTTCCTGTCAGCTTGGCACAATTCAGCTGACTCAGTAGGTTCCTTCTTCCTTTATGAATTGTCTTTGCATGCAAGTCGTTCCCCATCTCCATATATTTTCACTATTTAGATGAGTGTCATTTTTTTTTTTTTTTCAAGAATATTTCTCTCTCTCTCTCTCAGGGTCAAAATCTGAATCATTCATCTTTTTGCAGCATCCTAGGACATGGGAAGCTCAGTTCCAGTCTGGCATCAAGGTAGTATCGTAATGACACAACACACTATGACGAATGATGAATACATATAGGAGCTGAAAATGAGAACCTTTATTAGTTTCTCTCCTGATTTTGGTTTTTGATTGAACTTGCAGACCATAGCTTTGATTGCTGTAAGAGAAGGTGTTGTCCAATTAGGAGCTGTTCAAAAGGTTCTTATTTAATTCCACTCTTGTTTACTTCTTCTCAAGCAAAAAGAACATATATTATTTTAATGATTTCCCAAATAGAGAAATATTGAGGTGTTAATAACCTATTCCCTGATTTGTCACATATTTTTTGTATGCAAATGACTGCTTACATAATACTTCATTCTCGTTTGATGATATGCAAGGTGATTGAAGATCTCAGCTATGTTGTTCTACTGAGAAAAAGATTCAGCTACATTGAGAGCATCCCTGGTGTGCTCCTCCCGCACCCTTCATCATCTTCAGCTTACCCAATGATGCCACCGGACACGTGGCACTACCAAGGAACTCCACCACCACCAGCTGAATTCTATGATCCATTCAATAATCAACCATTGAATGTAACACCCTCCATGAGCAGCCTAGAAGCACTTCTCTCTAAACTTCCATCCGTCATGCCACCATCGGGTTCCGAACACTGCAATTCTCAGATTCCACCATCGTCACACCATCAATTCCAGTCGCCACAAAGGCCCATGGAGTTCATGGTCATGGGGAAGATCAACGCCAAGGAGGAGACTGAGGACGAGTATCAGCATAAAGATAGTAATAATGCAGGAGAGAGTAGCGGTTCATCCATGCAATATTATCACCAGAGTCATGATCTAAATGCAATGAATGGCACACCAAATAATGGATTTTAAGGGCTGACGACAACATTAAATATAATCTAGAGAAACTATGGCTAGAGTTTTCATATAATAGGTAGCCAGGTACGACGATTTTTAATATCTAACTTTTGTAGCATATTTCATTCCAAACAGCCGGGTTATACACTAGTGTTTGGCTAGTGAGAGTGTATCCTCTCACTAGTTGTTCCAGTATTATTGTTAGCTCCTCCAACCTCACTAAGTGTTAGTTGATATATGAAATAAGGATTTCTCCTCTACCATCTATCAAATTTTCAGTATTTTCCGTTTGGTTGCTTACATAAAATTTATTTATAAACTGAGATCGACATCTTGCTTTTTATAATTACACCATCCAAAAATATTTAAAAAAAAAAAAAATCTGACAATTTGAATATAGAAATTAGATCCTATGCAGATTTTATTAGTTTGCTACACTTAGAAAGACACTGTAAATAAATAATTACAGTACAAGAAAAAATCTAGAGATACACTAGATTTGCTCATAGTGGGAATGGTATGTTGTTTTCATCCTTAACTTGTCCTTATCCTTCCAAAGGCCTACAGGCACACATAACAATCCTTAGCTAGACAGAAATCCTTAAGACAGTTTAAATTCACTATGTTTTAACTGTTAGTTCTTATTAATAATCTTGAAGATCATCTATCATGTAGGATTTTTTTGGGTAAATAAGATAATGTCATGTAGGATTTGCATTAAGTAGTTATATTAAATCCAGAAAATAGAAATAAATAAGTAAAGGAGAGAGAGGAAAAAAGAAAAAGGTTAGCTTACGATATGTATACAGAGAAGAAGGAAGGAAAGAGGGAGAAGGAGAGGGAGAGGGAGGTAGGGATGGGAGCCAAAAGTCGTAAGTAGGGTGTTGATGTGGCAAACAATTGATAGAGTGTTAGTGTATCGGCGTTATAGGCGAAAAAGTTAGATAGAAAACCTCATAATTCGCCGTTTAAAGATGTGTTGGAAGTTAGGTTTGTGTTCGAAAAGATCTAGGATTCATACGGCAAGATGCATACATGTTTAAAACCTCTCATGACCTCTTCCCTAATCAACTAAAATCGATCCATTTATCATTGTTAATAAGATGAAACTTTTATTGGTAAAACCACCAAATAAAAATAATGTATAATACAATCGATAAAGCACCAAAGTGAAGGTAACTTTTAAAAACTAAGTGAAATGCATTGAAATTTGAATAGCTAAATGTTTGTTCGAATAAAACAATGAAAAAGCGTGTGAGTTGATTGCTTGTAAAAATTTAATATTTTTGCCACAATTCCCTTCTTAATTATTTTACATCAAGTTATGTGAAATAATTGAGTATATTACAATTTTGCAAAATAAATAACTATACCAAAAAAAAAAAGTTAAGGATATAGAAAATTATGCTTGGAATTAATAATGTTGTTCCTTGTGAATCAGTTCACACTTCTCAACCTATGCTAGGATATGATTGTCCAAACGTTTTATTATTTAAGAGAAAAATGCAATATAAGCTTCGAATTCAAACACTAGATTGTATTCTATCTCACACTCTTACCCTAAGTAAGAACTACATCTAGAACACAAAATCCTCATTCCCTTCTCTCCCATATTTTAATTAAAGGAATTCTAAGCAAATGAGGAAAAATAAGTAAAAATGCTCCAAGTATTTCATCTACATAGAATCGAAGTTCTACTTCTAAATAACACTTGTAAGTAGGATAGTAAATAGCCTGGATGAGAGAGTTGTCATGTTACGTTGTTTTTCGTACGTCTTGTTATCTTCTAAATTGATAAGGATCGTAGGTCATGCTGAAACCAATTGATGTGGACTTCGCAAGTTTAGGAATAATATAAGAGATCTTTTTATGTGCTTTTAGGTAGTTTTGATAATTGGAAATAAGGGATGTAAATGAATCATTCATAGGTATTGCATACTATTCTTAAAATGAGCAAGATTTAGATTGAATCACTAATTGATATGATTGATAATTGTAAAAAACAACTTAAGACATTAAATTAACATGATTGCCTTAGTCCTTAACATTTACCCAAAAAATTTTAAATTACAATTATAAGTACAATCTAACAATTTTTCAATTAACAATGGGAAAACTCAATGTTGAAGTGCTCTACTAGTGTCATCCCATGTTCCCAGCATAAAAGTCTTATGTAGTTCATAGCATCAAAACACCACTTGAAAAATAAATAAAGAGTAAGCCACAATGGACTTAATACAATAGTAACCAAAAACACATAGATTATGTCATACTCAAGTCTAACCTAATGTAGCAAGTAGATTCATTAAGATATATAATAAAGATGAAATCAAATCAAACAATGTGGGAGTACTCATCACTCAAAACCACACCATAGGGATCCAATCCTTAAAGACTATCTAGTGTTTTAAAAACATCCATATTCCATGCATAAACACCAAAAGTCGAAAAGTAACTTCTTATGGAGTTTACTACTATTATATAGACATCACTAATCACAATCCATCTATAACATATTGTACATGTGTCCCTATCACCATATAACACCTGTTATAACTTCTGTTCACTTTTATAACCATGAAGTTGATTATTAATGTAGTTCCCTTCTATCAATTATCCATTGAGCCATTGTCGATGGCCTAAGTACTAAATTGCCATATCATCCTTATAACTACATCCATAAACATAGCCTCAATCCAAGTGTATCGCTCACTAAATCAAAACAACCAAGCACAACTAATAAGTATTATTAGGCCAAGTTTACATATTAGTCTATTGAATCAATTTGTATTCTGACATGCAACACGAAAGGTCATTGCATACTTGAGTGATCCCAAACCATAAGAGTCCTCCCCAGAGCTTGAAATAAAGGTAAGTTTACTTCCAAACTCATAAATCAATTAACATGCCATTAAGGAGTAAAAGTCACTACTTGTTCAATATAGGTTAATTATTCACTTCTATTATATGTCTCATTATATTTAGGCATATTAAGTTAATTAATCATCCAATTAGTTGCCAATCATTATTACCTAGTCATTTTCCCTAAATTCATTAATAAAACTTAGTTTAAGCCTCATGAAACCATATGTCATTAATAAAGTCTAGAAGTCTTCTATTTAGCAAAGGTCCAAAAGGTTATAATCCTTAAAATAAAATGGGTCTAATTAGCTTTTGATTTAATTTAGGCCCACTTGATCATTAATTAATTAGTAAATTAACTTAATTAAGATTCATTAGTGTAAAGTAGTCAGTAATCCATTCTTATACTTAATTTAGATCAAGTAAGAGTTCTTTAATACTTTTATAACTTAAGGTATTTAAGAGATATGGACCTTAAAAAAGGGAAATAGGCACAATTAGTATTGGAGTAAGTTCAGCTTATTTTATTAGCCAATTAATCAGCTCAATTAAGGATTGTTGCTATCAATTTACATAATTAATTTTATTTTTAATCAAATAAAATTCAATTAAAATCAAACTAAACCAAATAAACTAATTATCTAATTTTATAAGTGAATCAACTTTATGAGCAAGTGAACTTATTCACATGGATCAATTTGAGAAACCGACTTAGGATTCAGCCAACCTTCGTCCAATCTCATTATAATATAATTTCAAATTTTATTAATATTATTATTATCTACTAATTCTCTGTTATTGTGATATTTTATCCATAAACACTTTTTCACCAATCATAAGTAGTTAATTTGATCAAACATGGATTCTATTAAGTCTTAACCCATAACTTACATCTAAAACTAATGCTTGTATGTTTTGATTTTGAAATTATTGATAGTAAAAATGAATTCAACTATAAAAAAAAAATCTATTTGAGAACATACTTAGTAAAAACCTTCTTAAAAAAATGTTTTTGACAAAATCAATTTTTAAAAAGGGTCAAAAAGTATTTTTCTTCAACAACACCTTAAATACTAATAAGAACATTCATGACCAATTGACTATCAAAAATATTTTCCAGAAATTCAAGAAACACAACACCACCTGAATATGTAAGATGATACAGATTCAAGCTTTAACACCATTAATCGATAGAACATATCAAAAACACTTCAAAGACTTAAGTCATACTCATCAAAGCAGTTACACACTGCTAGAAAATTTGAAAGTCTTAGTCATTTACATCATTTGAAACATCTAATCATCAAGATCAAACCTTTAGGCATGTAAATCAACTTATATGCATTACATACCACTCATACCATCATATAAATCTAAAATCTACAAGATATCTACTAAATAAACTTGCATCAAATATATCCATTTTAATGTAAAAGATGGAAATTTTAGGAAAATGGATTCATTCAACTTAAACGTTCCTTCATCGAGATTAAAACTTTATACATGCTACTTAACATATTTATAACATGTGACACATATAATTCTTTGTATACTTGAAATCAACAAGACTATGGTATCAAAATTTATTCATAGGAATTTTCAAAAAGTTGGAAATTTAGTAGAGACATGTTAATATCTCACCTTAATCAATATATAGTTCATTTCAAGCAATTAGGCATAGTAATCAACATATAAACACAAACTGTTGCACAAAACATGTCTAAGCCTAAGAGTAATAAGATAAACATCATTTAATCACATGATTAACATAAGGAATTAAAGAATTGAACATCAAACATACAAGGAGATTGACGATGATCAAGAAAGAAGCTGAATTCAAGTTTCAAGTGTCCTAAACCCATTTCCTATGAACTAAACCTTGTCTAGCATTTAGGTTAACATGATTAAGAGTTGTTTAACACTTGGAACACATAAATCATCCCCCTAATATACTCTTAGATCATGGCATGGAAGGATTTACATTTATCTAATACTTTAAAACTCTAAACTCCACATATGTGCATCAACCACCTTATAATCATTAAGATAAGCCTACTAAATTACTCCATGTCACATGTTCATCAATTAATCTCGACCCTGCACATATAGTACCATATTAAGACTTTAAGAAGTCAATTTTATCAAAATCTAACACTAAAATGCTCATTAAGGAACTAAATGGCATGTCTAAGTGCTTCTAAATATCAAATCTCTTCATTTGAGCTAAAGATTGAAATCTTACTTAGGAAGATTCTTGAAGCCCTAGCAACCAAAGACTTATGCAACCTTTACGGTTCAAGAAGGGTATTTACTCCAATTTTCTCTAAATCTCCAAGTAAGAACAACTCGTTAGTAGCTATATCTAGAGATCAAGCTTAGAAGACTACTTAACTTAACAAAACTCTAGAGATTACTTAACCTTATACTTTGAGTCTTATGTCCAACTAAGAGAAGCCACTAAGAACCCTCATTTCCTTTTACTTCTATGTATAAACAAAGTAAACAAGCTAGGTTAGTAAGCTTCCTTAGTAAAATTAGAGCTTTTAGCTAGATGAGATGATGACTTAGATATTCTTCTAAGTTCATAAGTGTATAGAAAGATGAATGATATGTATTATGTTGAATAATTGTGCTAGTAATTACAATGTACCAATATTATAGATATACATAATGTCAAACTAATCTAGGAAAGTTATAGAGATATGTAGAAATTACAATAATACACCCCTTCAATCTCATGATTCGAGAGTCAACGTCAAATTAAAGCAGTGATTGAGAAAAGTTTACATAGATAAGTTCTTGGTAAAAATGTTGCTGTGTTGATGTTGTAAACCAAAACATGATAGTAGCAACCATCTCATGGATAAATTGATAATCAATGTCAATATACTTCATGCGATCATGATGTGCTGGGTTCGTGGATAGGTAGATTACATCAAAATTATCATAGCATAAGATGATAGGGCACTGGATGGGGATGCCAAGTTTTCAAGCAATATGGTAGATCTAAGTAGATTCTATCCACATATATGTAAGAGCTCCATATTTAACATCAGTAGAACTGCAAGACACCATAGGATGTTTGTTAGATTGCAATGAGATAAGATTGTGACTAAGATAAATAGCATAACCTGTGATGGAGCATCATATGTTGAGATAACTAACCTAGTACAAGCTAAGATAGTTAGAGATGTCTTAGATGTGTAAATACTTAGAAGGCCCACCAAGTTAGGTACAACCCAAAGGTATCGAAGAACACGCTTTATTACCTACATATGATGGACGATAGGTCTATGTATGTATTAACTCAACTAATTTAACAAAGTTAATATGTAGGTAGGTATACATGAGGTATTGGAGTACACCAATGATCTCACGAAAGGCAGTAAGATTGGAAAATGGAGGTGAACCATAAGCATTAAGATGAATTTAGGGTGATAGAAGGGGTTTGACTAGTTTAGAAAGATGTATATGATGACATATAAGGAGGTCATAAATAAACTATGACTGAGTAGAGTTTAGATCCCAATCAATATGCTTAACTCAAATGCTAAGAAAGACATATAGGAGACCAATGACAAATTGATGTGAGAGCACAAAAATGTAGAGTTTGAGAAGTGAAGTGTTGTTGTAAGTAAATATGATGTCATCAACATAAAGAAGAAGGACCAATATGTCAGAACCCTTATGAAAGGATAAACATGGACATGTTAACTTTGCTCTAGCAAAAGGCCTAATTGTAATAGGATACTACTAAAGCACTGAAACTAGACTCGAGGAGCTTATTTAGACCATATAGAGATTTTTTTTAAGTTGACAAACATGGTGTAGGTATCATGGATGAATAAAGCTTAAGGATTGTTTCATGAAGATGGTCTCAATGGGATGATCTTGGAGGAAGGCGTTCTTCATATAAAGTTGGCGAATATCCCAATTGGAAGAGATTACATGAGATAAGACAAAATGAATGGTTGTAGATTTGATAACTGGGCTAAAGGTTTCAATATAGTCTATTTTCTTTTAGTTGAGTGAATCCTTGGACAACAAGGCAAGCTTTATAACACTGTATCGGCCCCTCAGCATTGTGATTTATTCTGAATTTCCGAGTGTTACCAACAACATTTTGATTTGGATGAAGAGGTACCAAAACCTAGATTTTATTCTTAACAAGGAGGGTAAACTCCTTTGTCATTATTGCTGCCTCGTTGGGGTCTCAAAGGGCAATGCTGTAGTATTGAGACTCAAACGCAAAAGATTATATATAGATGTTAAAGACCGTATAGGGTTTTATGATGCTAGATTTGGAGCAAGTATGGATGTAATGTTTGAAATTGGTAGAGGAAGTAATGGCCATAGAAGTAGTAGCGATTGTTAGAGGATGTAATTCATAGGGGGTTAAGTAAAGGTAGAAACATGGAGATGGTGTGTTTAGTAGAGGTAGAGGAGGATGGATCAGAGAGGCTATGAGATAAGGTAAAGGGAGTAGGCTGTTGAGCTATTGTAAGAGCAATCAATGCAGAAGGAATGGAGACATGGATGATAAGAGGTTTGAAGAGACGATAAGAATGTGTAATTGGTGGTCGCTAGTAATAAATTCAAGTGAAGAGCAGGTAGAAGGCAACATATCTTAGGGTAAAGCCATAGAAGTTGGAAAATCCTAGGAGGAAGGGAAGGTATATACAAGAAGAGGTAAGGTAATGGTGGTAATAAACTGGTGTTGTAGAGTGTTGGTTAGGATGGTAAAGGTAGAGTGTGGATTAAGGAATTGGGCATAATGTTAGAGTTAGTATATGAGATGAGTTTAGTGTAGGGGAAGTCAGACTCATAAAATACCATAAGATGGCTTAAGTGAACATGCCTAGACGTAGGTTCTAGACAATAGCTTTTATGATTAGTAATGTAGCTAATAAATATGTAGGGAATGAAATGGAATGGAAGGAGAGTTTGTTAGGGCACTATGAGTCATGTTGAAAAAGCATAGGTACCTAAATGTGCAAAAGAATCAATAGTTAAGTGACATATGATACAGAAGTTCAAAGAGTAATTTGCAGTCAAAGTCAACTATGTGAAGAGGTTTGCATTCGACAACGCCGTTTTGTTGGGGATTGTAAGGACAAGATGGTTGAAGCTATATACCATGGTCATGAAAGAAGGTAATGAAAGCCTAATTAAGAAATTCACCACTACCATCATTATGAAAGATTTTGATATGACTAGAAAATTGATTTTCAACCAAAGTTTTAAAATGTTGAAAATGAAATGGAACTTCGTTAGATATTTAATGAGTGTTTTTTAATGGTAAATGAGGATTACTAACACATATTGAGTATGCTCAACACCAACTTCAATGGAAAGCATATGATTATGTTTTGCAAGAAGGCTGATGTTGACATGAACAATTGTTGCCAATCCTTGTCAATTCAAAGTCCTCAATTGGTTTTGCTTTTTTTTTTTCTGGGTTAAATTTGGATAACTCAATGAAAGAAGAATAATTAGGATGGAAGGTACTCGCAAGTTGTTCCCAATGCTCTTGACATGAAATTAAGAGATGATTTGGAGCACATGAAGAAGATGATGAAATAGGGGATTATAGAGGTCATGGTGAAGAAAAAAAAATTAATTTTTAATTAGAGCTCATACCCGATAGTATGATACCATGTACATAAAAATGAATGATATGTATTACGTTGAATAACTATGCTAGTAATTCTGATGCATCAATACTGTATATGTATATGAAATTAAGTTAATATAGAAATGTTATAGAAATACTAAAAATGAAAAACAATCCTTAATATAATAATATACAACAATAGCAAGTGGAGTTTGCATGCATTTATCTAACTCCAACTTTCCTTGAAAGCAACCTTAATGACTTAATTAGAGTTTTATTTGTCTAAACACCATTTTAAACTTCATTAGGGTGTAATAAAACTTCAAGACACTCAATTAATTATCTAGCATTACATTTGGATAAATCTGACTAGAATCGGGGTAAAGGCAAAATGGTTGAATAATTGGCCCCAAACTTTAAATACTCCTCTTCAATTAATCTTTGAAAATCCCTTTTTTGACTTATTAATTAACTTATTAAACATCCTTAAATTTTTTAAAATTACCTTTTGAATGATCCTTTAAGTTTAAAACTATACCTTTAATTACTCCTTGAAAACTCTTATTTTGATTTAAGTAACTAAATTGACCTAATCAAATTGGGTTGTTTTATAAAAATTTATAATTTATAGTACTTTGTAGATTCACTTATTAATTTTTTTTTTCCTTAAAATCTCAATACATATTGTAAAAGCTCTTTAATTCATAAACTTGCTTGTTAAAGATCAATTTCACTCTAATATTGGTAAAATTAGTCAAACTTTATCGTTTTCCTTGAAGTTTGCAAATATACTAAAAATAAACATTCAAGCTATTTTGTGTTAAAAATATATATATAAAATCTCATCCACGCTCATCAATTTCCTCTATTTCATTAAATTACTCTCATTCCATAAAACTATTCTAAATGTTCATCATTTTATTGTAATGAGAAGTATAAATTTAGAACTCAACCTTTTACATTTTAGTATATTTCTATTTAAATTCTCAACATTTGCAAAAAATTTTAAATAAGTATTTCATTAGTTTGCTATCAACTTTTCCAGCCAATATGACACATGTAGTACTTTTTAATTGATCCATGGAAAAATTACAAATTTAGGAATCAAACTTTTGTACATTTTTTATTTAAGTACTAAGTATTTCAAAATTTTTATTTAAGCCTTCAATATTTGTAAAAGTTTTCAAATAAATTCTCATTTAATTTGCCATTAACTTTTTGGTTAACTATGGTATGTGACACTTTCCAATTCATCTACATATTTTTATTAAATAATTACCTTAATAAAATATTTAAAAAATTAACAAAATATAAAAAAATAAAATAATATAAAGAAATGAAAAATCAAATAACAAAGATATATACATATATATATTATAATGTAATAAATTTATATACGTGCACATTTATTATAACTTGAATAAAAAATTAAAAAATTTAAAATGAATAAAAAAAATATTTATAAATAAAAAAAAATTCATTCAAGCCACCCAAAACCAAGGGATGTTCGAAACGGCCGAAAGGAAGTGGTGGGTTGCAACCTATATACTAAGTAAGTGGTCATCCATCCCCTAAATTTAATTTTAAAAAAAATAAAGAAAGAGAAATAAGAGCAAAATGCAATTAGGTCTCAATTCAAATAACTAGCTATAAGTAGCCACCCACCTCAATTTGAAACCCAATTAAGTTTCGCTCTTTTTTTTTCTTCTAAATGCATGATTAGTGAAGAGTTTATTCAACTCACTTTAGCATGTGGATTGATAGGAATCGAGCTATTAGGCCTTTGACCTGTAGCCAAGCTCAAGGACTAGAAGACTTGGCAAGGCAAATTCTTCTACTCTAATTGACTCCTGCCAAAGTCAAGTACTTTTTTTCTGAGTCATTTTATATGCCAACTAAATGACTGCCTATCTCTCTGAAATTTGTCGAGTTGTAGATTACCAAGAGAATAGCCAAGCCTTTTACAATTACTCACTCATGCCTAAGCCGATCAATTACTCGGCATCTCCCTTGCCGAGAAGTCAAGAGCGAGAGAGAGATCAGACTAATCTTTAGCCACCCCTGTTTAGACAACCCATTTGACCGTACTCTTTTGCCGGCATCCTCCAACGACCTTGCCAATATGTCATTGCTACATATACAGGATCGCATGTAGAATCTATTACACTAATCATTACTTTTCTTGAATATTTATTTTTACCCTTTTTGTATTCTTGTACATTACTTCTTTAGTGTACTACTCCTTCCAGGATATACCAAGCGACTGCATTTCGACCTCCCCTATAAAATATACAGTTTTGTATTCTTATACATGTTTTCCTTTATTTTATTTATGAGCCCAATTCTTTAGGGTTTACGGCCTTGTACATTATTTATAGTTGGGTTTAAGACTTATTATAAATAAGAAGATCTATAAACATTAGAACAAATGAGAATATAGAGGAGAAAATCATTTTTACCGTAAAGCTTTCCCTTTTTGAGTAAGGCTACTTCTAAGCTCTTCGAGCTAGCATTGCCAGATTATTGGGTATCGACTAGACTCTTTAATTTTTCCCGTGTTATTATCAATCTTGTTCTTAAGGATTGTGGTGAACCTCCTAATTTGAGTGAGTTAATGAGTCATAGTTAACTCTAATTTGAATCTCGAGCAATATTTAGAATTCGTAAGTTGTATTAAACCCTATTCCGAGCTCAAACCCTTGATAGTATTTGTGTCCTAATGAGTTATATCCATTCACATTCACCCTCAAACCTTCTTGTTCTTCATACCCATTTTAAATCTTAAATATCAATTCTAAGTTACCAATCCACTGCTTTTCCCATTCCCTATCATCTTAGTATCAAAGCTATAGAGAGACACGCGTGCTTGTGTTCTTCAAAGCTAATTCGTAGTTTGAACATTTCTAATAATCATCAGTCCATAGTTAATGTGTTGTTCGTGTTTTTAGTAGTCGTGGTATTATGCTACTATTGAGTCCCGTAACATTAATTTCAATAGTTGATTCTAGTTTTTGTAGAAGTGTTTATCAGTAGTAAGTAGCTACAAAAGCCGAATAGTGGTTGTTTCTAGGTTACTGTAATTATGTTGTGTTGTTTGTTTGATTTTTCTAGAAAAAAATACTATACGGACAACATTGTCAACGGATAATATCAATAGCACTGGTGATAGTCTTCACAAAAGCTTGAGGCGACGTATTGACAACTTAAAATACTAGATTCAGAATCTCACTGTCTCTATTCAGCAGCTTATTAGGTTAGTTAGAGACCGCAGACGTGATGGCCAAGAGGGAAAAAGGGAGCAAACACCCACAAGTGGAAATGGTTCCAATGAGCTCAATATTGCTGAACAGCAGCCAAAAAGAGTTTCCGAGCCAAGAAGAGAAAACCAACCAATGCAAAGAAGAGGTAATGACAGGAGTGTTAACTCCAAGTTAAACCAAGGAACCTAGAGAAGAGACATTGCCGAGCAAAGCTCTAACAAAAGTGGTCGAATTGAGGTAAATCGACCAACTCGAAATGCAAGGGATGAACCCCAAGCACCTGGCCAAAGACTTAACAATATCAAGTTTAAATTACCAACCTTCAGTGGAAGTAGCCAACTTGAAGATTTCCTTAACTGGGTTCCTCGAGTTAAGAAGTTGTTCGAATGCTATGAGTATGATGAACGAATAATGGTTAAGCTGGCTTCATTATCCCTTGTTGAATATGCAAGCCTTTGGTGGGATAAGTTGGTTGCCAAGCGAGATGCTAAAGGAGAAGAGCTGATCAGAACTTGGAGGCTTATGAAGCGATTGGTAAATCAATACTTTGTACTGACTTACTTCAAGCAAGAGATACTCCATGCATTTTAGCACCTGAGATAAGGTCGCAATACTCTTGAGGAGTATTTTGCAAAATTTTATGACCTTGATGGTCGGAGGTGAGATTTTTGAGCCACAAGATCGCACCATTGCTAGGTTCCTAATTGGACTCCAAGATGATATTGCCAACATAGTTTAATTGCAAGTGTTCAACTCTCTGGCCAAGCTAATTAATTTAGCATTAAGAGTAAAGAGATAAAGGAGAAGAAGGCATCAAAGGCTAATTAGCCGACCTTAACAAAGCAACCTTGAAAAGAAAGGAGAGCCTACCCAACTTGTCCATGCCGAGAAAGAGAAGGCACCTGACAATAAGGCCTGAGAAGTGAAGTGCTTCAAGTGCTTAAGCTACGGACATTGCTTCTCAGTATCTAAATAAAAGGGTTATGGTCTTGAAAGGAAAAGGACCTAACGCTCAAGTAGAGAGTGAAAGTAATAAGAACTCGAAAGATGGATTGATCAAAGAAGATGTCTATGCTAAAAATCTGGATGAACTCTTATCCTTGACGATCCGATGAGCCAACAAGCCAACCTGAAGGTAGGTCTCGAATAAAGGGAAAATTTATTTCACATGTGGTACCTAGTGAATGGGAAGACCTATTCCTTGGTTCTCGATGGAGGTAGCTACACCAACATCATTTCTGCCAAGTTAGTAGAAAAGATAAAATTGCCGACTTACCCGTACCCCTAACCTAATGGATTGAAATGGTTTAATGAAAAGGGTATGATCCATATGCATAAAAGAGTATAGATCGCATTCAATGCAGGGCAGTATGAGGATGAGATTGACTTCAATGTAGTACCTATGAATACCGCGAATCTACTTGGTCGACCATGGGAATTTGATCGAAAAGTGATCCATGACGGCTTTCTCAACACATATACTGTTCGGAAGGATGGGAAGAGCTATTACTTAACCCTAATAAGCATTGAGGAAATCTAGAGATATTCAGCACCCATGGTGAAGCGAAAAGGGAAGAGGAGCTTATTTGGCATCCCAGCCCGTACTCAACACTTAACGTCGATGACGACTTCCTTTCAGACCTGCGGTAATGATAAACACTCAGCATCAAGTCTATCGTCAGCTGAGGTGCCAAGATTCCATAAGGCCAAGTACTCAAGACCAAAGAACCACTTAACACAGCATCGAAAGACTCGTGCCGACTGATTCTAGGACTTGGCAATTATGGGCCGACCTTTCTAATGTCTCAACCAAATACTACAAGACTTCAGGGACTCCTTCCCAAACCTGTACATCCAACTGCCGACCCCGTCTAGTTTGGATACTACTCCTTTCAAGATATGCTAAGTAACTGCATTCCGACTTCCTCTGTAAAATGCATAGTTTTGTATTTTTGTACATGTTTTCCTTTATTTTATTTATGAGCCCAATGCTTTAGGGTTTAAGGCCTTATACATTATTTACAGTTTGCCACTAGAATTTAGGACTTGTTATAAATAGCAACATCTATGAACATCAGAATAGATGAGAATATAGAGAAGACAATCATTTTTACAGTAAAGCTTTCCCTTTATGAGCAAGGCTACTTCTGAGCTCTTTAAGCCAGCATTGCCAGATTATTGAGTATCAACTAGACTCTTTAATCTTTCCCATATTCTTATCAATCTTATTCTTAAGGATTGTGGTGAACCTCTTAATTTGAGTGAGTTAGTGAGTCATATCTAACTCTCATTTGAATCCCGAGCAACGTTTAGTGTTCATAAGTTGTATCGAATCCTATTTCGAGCTCAAACCCCTAATAATGTTTGTGTCTTGGTAAGTTATATCCATTCACATTCACATTCACCATCAAACCTTCCTATTCATCATAACCATTTTGAATCCTAAGTATCCATTCTGGATTACTAACCCGTTGCTTTTCCCATTCTCTATCACATTCAACGACCAGTCTTGTCTATTCTTGGTCACTATCATCAATATCTTAGTATCAAAGTAGAGATTTTGTTTGAGTTGTAGTTTGTTTTTTGAAGTTCTATTTATACTCTCTTTTGCGTGTATGAAACAAAGCAAGTAACTGTGTTCATCTTAAGTGTTGTGTTTGCTAGATGTTTAGTTTCTGGTTTGGAGAAATGACGAATCCAAGTGTAAATATGGGTGTTAAAGATGCCAACAGTAAAGTTGTCCACCATGGCCGACAGTCTCAAGGAACCCCTGGGAGTATTGACGAGAGATTTGATAAGATAGCTAACCTCTTAGTACATTTGACTCAAGTTGTTCATGCATTGGTTTACCAACCGACTGAATCTATGCAAAACAACCCACAAGCTACTCAACATATTAGAGGTCAAAACCTAACTCTATAAGCTCGAGGTGGAGGAGTAGGCGATGAGTAAGACGAAGGATGGACTTGAGGGAACTTGATGAAGAGGATGAGGAAGAGTATTTTGAAGAAGAGCAAGCTTGAGCCCCTAGAGCATCTAACCATGTGAAGTTTCAGATTCCAAGCTTCAATGAATCTAAGAATACTAATGAATATCTAGAATGGGAAGAGAAGGTGGAGTATATTTTTACTATTATCAGTACGAGGATTACGAGAAAGTGAGAACTGTCGTTATTGAGTTCTCTGAATACACTACCATGTGGTGGAAAATTTCCCAAGCTATGAAGAGGCGAAAAGGATACTGAGAGATTAATACTTTGTCTGAAATGAAAAGAATACTCAAAAACAAGTTCGTGTCGGATACTACCTACAAGATACCTTTACTCGACTTTAGGAGCTGAGACAAGGAGGCCAAACAGTTAACTAGTATGTTCAGGAATTCCAAATGCTAATGATTCGATGTGAAGTGGAGGAACTACTAGCATGAACAATATCTAAGTTTCTTACTGGGTTGTGAGATGACATTCGAGACATTATGGAACTCCAATGGTTTACCGCAATGGATGAAGTCATTAGAATAGCTTAACGAATAGAGAGGTAGAGAAGAAGCCGAGTACCGACCAGAATGCTGACTAGCCGACTCAGACAGGGAAGTCACCAAGCTCAGTCAAGTACCGAGCCAATCCGAAAGGTAAATGTCCAAGCTGAACAGAAAAGCTGACCTAATAATGACGTACCAACCTGAACTTATGAGAAAGGACAGGGATCAAGTAAGAAGACGAGCCAGATCAAGTGCTTCAAGTGCTAAAGGTTCGGGCATATAGCTACACAGTGCCCAAACCGAAGAACTATGATGATCAAGGAAGATGTCATGAAGCTAGAGGTAGATAGTACAAATGAAGAACCCAAGGAAGAAGAGATCACCGCCGAGAAAGAAACGACAGAGAAATAACTTATTGTAGAGGATGCGTTTGTCGAGGACTTAGATAAATTTGTCTCAGTTATCCAACGCACCATGAACTTAGAACCCTCGTAAGAGGAGGAGCAAAGAGAGAATTTGTTTCATACCACTTGTAAGGTGAATGACTAAGTGTGTGCCTTAATTGTAGATAGTGAAAGTTGCACCAATGTAGATTAGCCTAAATGGTCACATAGTTGAAGTTATAGACCATTGCATACCCGAAGTTATATAAGTTGCGTTGGCTGAGTGATAAGGGAGCATTACATGTCACCTAGCAAGTATTGCTATCAATCACAATTAGAAACTATTTCGACGAGATTTTCTGTAATGTGCTGCCTATGTACACCTCGTACATATTGCTTAGCCAACCATGGCTATTTAATAAGAGAGTTATCCATGATGGATACAGGATTATGTATGTGTTCAAAAAGGATGGCCAGAAGATTACATTGAACCCGATGTCACCGAAAGAAGTTAATAAATTGCAGAAAAAACTTGCTCATAGATCGAAGAAGACTCTAATGATGAGTAGAGCCAAACTCTAAGAGGTCATCAACGATGACGAGCCGACCCTCATCTTGGTTAAGCACCTATTTAACATGAAGGGATGGGGTAAACTACCTTAGAAAATAAAAGAGTTACTAGACAAATATGACGACCTGTTCCCAAAAAAGTTACCCAAGGGTTAGCTTCAATTCAAGGCATAGAACACTACATTAACTTAATACCTAGCGTTGCGCTGTCAAATAAGCCTACCTATCGAATGAGTCTCGAAGAGGCTTCTAAGCTCCAACATCAAGTCAATGAGTTACTAGAGAGAGGGTATGTTAAGGAAAGTCTCAACCTTTGTATTGTGCCGATGTTTCTAGTGTCGAAAAAGGATAGATCCTAGCAGATATGTATAGACAATCAAGCTGTGAACAAGATCATGATCAAGTAAAAATATCCTATTCTAAGATTAAAAGACATGCTGGATGAGCTGAGTGGAGTTAAGGTCTTCAGCAAGATTGATCTAAAATCTAGTTACCACCAAATCCCCATGAGACCAGGAGATGAGTGGAAAACTACGTTCAAAACTTGACATGGACTTTATGAATGGATGGTCATACCCTTTAGCTTATCAAATGTTCCGAGCACTTTCATGAGACTAAAAAACCATATGCTGAGACATCTGATAGGGAAGTATGTTGTAGTGTACTTTGATGACATCTTAGTCTACAATACCAATATGCCAAGTCATTGTGAGCATCTCTGAGCCTTATTGAACGTCTTCCATGCCGAGAGATTATTTAGCAATCCTAAAAAGTGTTGCTTTTGCTAAGAGGAAGTAGTATTCTTGGGCTACATAGTAAGTAAAGAAGGTTTATGAGTGGACGATAAGAAAATTCGAGCAATCGTCAAGTGGTGGACTCCAACTACTTGTGCCGACATAAGAAGTTTCCATAGACTAGCTTCATTTTATAGAAGATTCATCAAGAATTTCAGCACTCTCGCCATACCACTTACTAAACTAACAAAGAAGAACACCAACTTCTTATTGGGAGAAAGGGAAGAAAGGAGTTTTGCTAAGATAAAGGAAAGATTAACCTCTGCCCCAATGCTAGTTTTATCTGACTTTGAGAAAATATTTAAACTAGAGTGCAACATGTCAAGCATTAGGATAGGCACTGTCTTAATGTAGGAAAGTCAAGTAATTGCCTTCCATATTGAGAAGCTCAGGGGACCTCAGCTAAACTACTCTATGTATGACAAAGAACTCTTGGCATTGATCCGAGTACTACAAGTATGGTAGCATAATCTATTGCCAAAAGAGTTTGTCATCTATACTAACCATGAGTCCTTAAGGTACCTTCGAAGTCAGACCAAGTTGTCAAAGCAACGAGAAAGATGGGTTGAATTTCTTGAAGGTTTTGATTTTGTAATAAAATATAAATAAGGAAAGAGTGATGTAGTTGTAAATGCTCTTTCTAGAAGACATACACTCCTAAGTGAACTACAAACCAGATTGCTTGGATTTGTCAGCATCAAGGAGCAGTACTCTAAGGATCTACACTTTAGACCCGTATTCACACAATGTGTCGATGGAAGAATAGTAGACGAGTCCTATGTGAAAGATGGCTACTTGTTTCAAAAAATTATGCATGCCGACTTGTTCACTACGGGAGCTACTAATTAGGGAAGCCTACAGTCGAGGACTGTCCGAACATTTTTGGGAGAAAAGAACATATGAATTGCTGAGTAGTCGATTCTTTTTACTAAGAATGAGGCAAGATGTGCACCGAGTTGTTGAAAGTTATGCCATGTACAAAAAGGCTAAGTGTCAAGCCGAAAAGGGGAAACCAATGTCATTGCTTGTTCCAACGAAGCCATAGACCAAATGAAGTATGGAATTTGTTCTCAGACTACCACGAACTACCCAAGGCAAAGATTCTATAGTTGTCGTGAATAGGTTCAACAAGATGGTACACTTCGTACCTTATTCCAAGACTAACAACACTTCAACTATTGCTTCTCTTTTCTTGTAGGAGATTGTACAGTTACACGGCATGCTGAAAAGTATAGTCTCTAATAGAAACCCGAAGTTCTTGAGCCATTTCTAGAGGAACTTATGACGTTAGATGAGGACCAAACTACTATTCAATACTTCTTGTCACCCCTAAACTAATAGCCAAACAAAGGTAGTTAATCGTACTTTAGGATTATTACTCCAAGTTACAGTAAGCAAGAACTTGGCTAATTGGGACATTTGCTTGCTAATGGTCGAATTCGCTTACAACAAAATAGTACATGACGCCACCAAACAAAACCCCTTTGAAGTTATCTATGGCTTTAATCTCGAGTTGTCCTTCGATCATACCTCCATGCTAGAATCCAAGTAAGAAGACCCAGATGCAAGAACCAGAGAACAGTCCCTTCAACACATCTATGACAAAGTCACTCGACACATCGACCAACCTGCTAAAAGAATGCAAGAGAAGGCTAAAGGTAAGATGGCTAAACAACTCTAACCAAGAGAATTGGTATAGCTACACCTCAACAAGCAACGGTTTCCGAACAAGAGAAAGAGTAAACTATTCGCAAGAGCTGAAGGACCCTTCAAAATCCTTCAGAAGATCAATGACAATGCCTACCGATTGGGGCTGCCCAAAGATTATAGGGTATTCGATACCTTCAATATTGCCAACCTAAATCTAAATCCCCCTAACAAAGAACTAACCGAAGACCATGTGAATTTGTTCCCACATCCAAATCAACCCGAAGGGAATTATGAGAATCAAGTTACTGGACCATCAACCTATAGCTGAACCAGAAGACAAAAGGGACTAGCAAGGCAGATCCTCCTACTTGAGCCAACTCTTACTGAGGTCGAATATCTCTTTGCCAAGCAACTCTTCATACCAAGTTGAATGATTTCCCATCTCTCAGGGATTACATGCTAAATGTCAAAATGCCGAGACATCTACAAAACCATGCACACTTGCTCACTCAAGCCCAAACTAACCACTTATTCGGCATCACTCTTGTCGAAAGATCGAGAGAGAGATTCTAAATTGAAACAGCTACCCCAGCTAGAACAAGCAACCTAACCATATACTTTTGTTCGCATCCTCTAATAGCCTCATCAATGTGTTGCTGCCATGTGTACAGGACCATGTGTAGAATCCACCACACTAATCATTACTTTTCTTGAATATTCATTTTTACCCTTTCGTATTCTTATACATTACTTCTTTAGGGTAGTACCCTTTTGTCTTTTCCGTTTTAGGCATGTTGTCCTAAATTCTTAGGTGTAAATACCTCTTGTACTTGAAGCTATGATGATTAAATTAAACATTAATACACTCGACATTTTTGTCTTTGTAAACACTACTTGGTTTATATTCATTTCACTCTTATCCTAAACCTTAAGTAAGGCTAGATAGCGAGTAACCTTACTGAATCATCTTGTGCATCATAGCAAGTTGTACCATGAGTCCTTAGAAGTTTCATTGGTACTGTTCATAGGTTTTTGCTTACTTTCTCATTCGCATCCATCCTATTACGCATTCTCCATCACTTCCTTTTCAAGCTTTCAGCAAGCTTAGACCTATTCAACAACCAATCTTATATGTTCTTAGTCACAGCCCGCAACATGGATCATGACCTTTCACTTCCTTTTAACCATTCTAACTACCTTAAGATTAGAGGGTGGTTAAAACAATTTTTTTTTTTTATTTTTCCAACTTTTTATTTTTTTATTTTTAAATTTTTTTTGTTTTATTGAAATTAGAATAAATATACATGTATATGCATTTATTACATTTTATATGTATGTATATATATATATATCTTTATTATTTTATTTTGCATTTATTTTATTTTATTTTTTTAATTTTCCAAAATTATTTTCATTGTCTTTATTATTTTGTTAGTTTTTTTATTATTTTATTATAGTAATTATTTAATAAAAAATATGTTAACCAATCAGAAAGTGCTACTACCATAGTTAACCAAAAATTAATAACAAACTAATAGAAAACTTATTTGAAAATTTTTGCAAATGTTGAGAGCTTAAATAGAAATTTCAAAACATTTAGGACTCAAACTGTCGCTTAAGATGGGATTATAATTGCCATTCATTGCTTGTGGCAACGGTCTTGTTCTAAGAGAAGCACCCAAATACACCATTAGTTGAAGGCCAAGTGCTTAAGAATGGGTCTCTAAGGTGTTTGGCTGTAAGCTAAGCACTCAAGGGCTACAAAATGCTCCAGCAACGTAAGGTATGTAATTGTCCAATTGTTAATGGGCCTTAATGGGCCTCTACTCAAATTGGACCTCAACCAGCCAAAATAGCATATCAACACTTATCCTCCTACTCTCCTTAGTGTTGAAGAGGCTTTATGGGGGCTTGGGCCTGGGGCACCAATGGTCCTATTCTGAGTGAGGCACTTGAGTACATCATTAGTTAAAGTGAAGGCTAACATGTCTAATGAGACTTACTACGCAGTACAATGATTCTCAACCAAGTAAGGACATGTGGATAAGGGGGGTGCAATTTATGTCTTAGCAATTGAAGCTCATGTTAGTGGTTGAGAAAGCATTCGTCTCCCCTTTTCGCTTATCTATGTAAGGAACACTTAGGGCCCTCATTTTTCACTTTTGTTTTCAAACAAGATGAAAAAAGCTCATTGTGCATTTTAAAGTCCCTCGCTTTATTTTCTTTAAGCTTTCACTCTTCTTGCAAACTGAAGATGGTCGATCGGATAGTTTTTACGTCCCAAGGTAAGCATTCAACTACATCAGTCTCAAGGGATATAGATGAAGGGTACGAAGAGATGATCCACAAATGGGGTAGTAACCCCACTTCCATCCTCCTCCACAACACCCCCCCTCCCCTCCTCTTGAAGCGGCAGTAAAGGTGGGATGTTGTTGACCTGGGTAAAGAGGAGAGTGTTTGCCCCTTCAAGGCCTCGGGATGTCTATGCCTTGGACAACAAGGATAATGACGCTATAAAAGATTTGTACACGACCAACACAAACGAGCATGCTTATATACGTATCAATTATGTTGACGAAAACAAGAAGCCTAGGTTAGTGAATTAAGCAGTCAAGGCTATGGCCGGGTAATGAGTAAAGATGCCTATTGATTAGGATCAAGGACTAATCACACACTCCCAAGCCCAAGAGCTTTCTCAGATGGTGCACCGAGCTATTTGAGGTGAGTTAAGCACTAAGGAGCAGTGTTTATCCTAATCCGATCTACCGAGCTACTTCACTCTCCATACTATCTAAGAGACTACTAAGATGATCAACCGAAGTGTCGAGCTAACCCCTCTACAACACCCAAATCTAAGCACCAAATCAGAAAAACAACCATCTCTACAATACCAAGACCGAGCTGACGATTGTCAGGAGCTGACCACCCAAGGCTGACTCTAATGTGAGTCATCCCCGAGCCAACCTTTGTCTAGTCCCAACAATCAAAGCTTCCGAACCGTTGACTCCAAACAAACCTAATCAAGGCCTCCCTTACACAACTTATAGTATTATTGGAACCATAGAATGAGTAGAATTACGTGAGCGCTGTCCTTTCTAACATCCATACTGTCATTTTTTATGAAGGATATTCTTTTTATATGATTTCATGTTTTCCCTATAAAGTATCCTCCTTTTGTTTGGCCATTTCATTTTATATAATGTAATAGTCGCATCATCATATATAGAGAATACACTAAACTTTTTACCTCCTCTTGAGCTAAGTGTCCTTCCTGCTTATTCTAGAGCTACTCTCATTTAGCCCATTTGAGCATTGACTAGTGGCAAGTGACTACTGGCTATACTTATGGGTCATATCAAGTGTGACCCAAGCTCGTGTGAAGCGTTGGTGCATCATATCCATCGTCGATGTACGGGAACCCCTACTTAACCTTCGACTATCATTTACTTTTTGAGTCATCTCACGGCTTGGACCCACCCCTTTTGGTTATGCATGATATTGGGTCCATGTGTTCATCTACAGAATCCGTATTACCTATAGTAGGAAAGAAGGTGTTGTAGATAGCAGACGAGAAATTATTCAACATGTACGCGAAACCGTTTGAGATAGGATTACAGCTACCATTCTCCAAGTTCCTTATAGAGTTTTTCAATAATTTTAAGGTTGCTCTAGGTTTATTGCATACAAATGCCTAGGCATAAGTGCTTACGTTTAAGGCAATTTGCTTATAGCAACTCCAGAGGCCAACAACTCAGATGTTCATGCACCTATTCTAAGTGAAGTCAAGCATAGATGATTAGGTGTACATCTCCTGATGAGGTGGACCATTGAAAGTGTTTGAAGGGTTAACTAGTAAGATTGATAAATGGAAGGAGTACTTCTTTCGTATTTGTACACAGAAGAGGCTTGGTTTTTCAACGTCTTAGATTAAGCCAATCTAGACCAAGCCTATTAGGTATCTAGGGCGCGAAGATGAGGAGGCTAAGGATGAGGTGTTGGACCTCACCTATTGGAAAAGGATTTGCCAATTGTCGATTACTTAGAAATATGTTCAAGATAGGCCCTCTTTAGGGCGAAGACAAGTACTCACAATTCTTTGCCGAGGAGGGGGTGAATAGGAGTCTATTGCGTCATGTTGTCACTATATTGTGGGAGCATAGGGCTACTCGTTCTCGATAGCCAGTTTACTCATTTCCCCTTTTGTTGTTTTTGTTAACCTTTTGTTTGTTTTCTTAGAGATGTAGGTTACTAAGGATAAAATCAAGGAGAATTCGATGGTGAATTGAGAGAAAAGGATCTAAGAAGCGAGTGCCTAAAAAAAGAGGAAAGGAGACAATGGAGAGGCAAAGGTGGAGAGTTTAGGCATCCCCTAAAGAAGAGTAAGAAGGTAACAAGGCAGCTAACTAACCCTAAGTTTGTCCATGCTATGGTGGAAGGGGTTCCTATTGCTATACTGCCACATTAAGTGCAAGGGTGACCTCAAGTCAAGTGGCATCTGTACCAACTAACGGGGTTACGTAAGCTATGAGGGTTGTAGAACCACAATAAGATGAAGGGCTCAAAGAGATGAGCTTAGGAGGTAACTTGGTAAGGCACCAAAGGCAAGCTAAGCAAGTAGGAGGGTAAGCATAGGGACAACAAGGAAGCTTGGAGATTACTCCTTAGATAGCAGGAGTTTGGGTAATCGATATCCCAAATAATGAGCTCAAATGATTACCTAGCCAAGGTAAGAGGTTAATGGAGCAAACACAAGCTAAGTAGTCTTCCAATTGGGCGCTCAAGCCATAAAGCACATGGAGAAGCTCGATGCGAGGTCTGGTTATAATGACCCAATAATATTACCGCCGTGATAAATCACCGTACACCGTATATTGTACAAAGGTTTATGATCAACCCCCTTACTTATCATTGGCCTTTCATATGATTTATAAGGCTCCTTCCACTCTAAGTTACCATTAGGTATGTAGATAAGTAATATTATGTACTTCAACTAGATTTACTAATTAATTAAAAAAACCACTGGATTAATAATGTGGAACCGAGTCTTCCACACTCAAAAATAACATAAAAACATACTAAATCCATACAAGTCTTGTCTAACTATTGAATCATACTAAAAAGGAAATAAAACAAGTCCTAGCCAAATACCACATATTCCCTTCTTCGCTCTCTATAACACATAGCCCTATCCTAACACGAGACTCACCTCGAGCATTCAGTAGCCTAGATTGATGAAGAGGTGGTCCTGCATCAAAAGAAATATATCAGGGTTAAGCTTATACGTAGTAAGTTAATCTTTCCGCATGCCACACAAATAATTTATTTAAATGCACAACTATATGAATGCATGAGATAGTCAAAATGGCAAACAATACATGCATCAACCTAAGAACTGCATACAACTCAAAATTACGCCCACTGTAGTTAGGGTTAGAGATAATTAACCAACACAAACTAGCAATCTGGTTCTAGCACTTGAGTTTTCAACAATTTGTACTTATGTGCTATAACTACCTTATTTTCATACCTTGTATACGTATATACATAAATATACTTTACTTTTAAAGAAAGAAGATTCTTTTTCAAAATTTTCAGGTCTAAGGGTGTAATGGTCTCTGCAATCCACATCACATACCTTAAGCGAAAGTCACAAAAGCTAATGATTAGTGTCCCCTGGCACCTAGTAAACCCAAAAGCCAAGACAAAGACTCAACAACAATACATAAGTGGCATATCCTTTGCCTATCAAATCCCTTCAAGAGCTCCTACTCATGTAAGTCCCTTTTGACCTTCCACATGAGTTGGCAATCAGTATAGTTATGATGCAAACATGAGAAATGCACAACTTATTGAATTCCTTAATCAAATAATTGCTTAATTCAATTTTCATTGTAATCAAGCAATTTCATTCCACAACATTAATACAAAATCTAACATTATACATAACTCTATTTATTATCTAATTAGCAAACCATGGAGTTCAACCACATAATCACACATATGTGTTTCCCATATCTCACATGCATTCAAGTTTGATATAATAATTTAAATGCATTTACACTACAAACAAAACCAAGCATAAAGTCATCAAGAATTACTCACTCGACCATGGCTAATCAGTCATAGTAGTCCAAGGATAGGTCATCTCCAATAGTAGGGTCTCCTAAACAACATAAATATGATATTATAAGAATTTGAAATGAAATAAAATACTAACCTAAAATCATTTAAGTTATACTTTTAACTTAATCATATATTTCTCCCAGTTGTACTAAATCTTTAATCGCATATAACTTTCTCATTTTAAATCTGATTTTTATGATCTTATAGTTTATTTCCATCTTGTTTAAGTGTACTTTCATGTAGTATGGTTAGATTTTAGAAATGGGGTTGAAATATTTCTTGTTAGTCAATACATTAGCGTCCCCTAAGTTTTAGTCTTCTTTTAGGCTTGAAATTGTTGTTGGGCTTTTTGTTACTTTGTGTAATAATTTGGGCCTGGACTTAGAACTTTATGTAGGCTTTCTATAGGCCTCATAACAACTTTTCTTTAGGAGTTAAAGTACTGGTCAAAAATTTCATGAAGGCCAAATCAAGAGTTTTAGGGTTATTTTGAGTGTTTTATGTCTGGTTTTGAGTTTTAGGCTTTTAACCCTTATCCTACTGGCCTTTAACCCTTATCCTTATCCTTTTACCTTGTTTACTTTATTTTATTGTGTCTTTAAGTGTATTCTTCCTTGGTTCCAAATCTGGTAGGTTTGGTTTGGTAGCTTCCAACTTTATGTTTCCACTTAATTCATCATTTTCTTAAGTCTAAGTGATAAATAAAGCTTTTACACTGCTTGTACTTCAATTCTTACTTAACTTCTTCCTTATGTGAAGATTACTTTGTTATAATACTAAGGGAAGTTTACAAATCCTATACTTATTATAGGCGCCACACTTTGATTTAGATCCTTAGGAGTTAATTTCTACACTAAAGCCTTATGTAGTGATTTTGCCTTCACTTAAAGCTAAATTCAAGCATATGAAGCTAAGTAAAAGTAAGAGTAACACTAAGATATACTCAAATCTTGCCACGTTTTGAGTTATTCATGCACTTGTTTCATGATTTTCTCAAGTCATAAGCATATATTCTAAGTAATAGGCAAGTAGTCGATAAGTAAACTAAATCTAGTCTACTCATAGTGTCACATTCATGTTAAAGATTCATGAAGCTTAACACTTAGTATATACATGTGTAACTTCCTAAGCATAGTATTCTAAGGGTACTCAAATTTATAAACTTACTTCTTTCCAAGTGAGATGGACAGTGGGTTTGTGGTTACAGTGTCCTCCTTAGCTCCTTGTGTTCCTAAAGCTCCAGTTTTTCTTTTTAAGGGTGGTTTTGGTGCTCTAAAGTTTCCTTAGATGGGTGCACTAGGTTGTCTAAACTAATCCTTTGGAGCGAGCTAGAGTAGAGGCAACAAAAGAACACTTTTGTGCTATGTGTATATGTGATTTAAGGGTGGTGATGAAGAAGAGTGTGGAGCTTGGTGTTCCTTTTTGTTTATAGGCTAAAAGTGCTTAGAAGAGGGAGAGAGAATGAGACAATTTGGGGATAGGAGTAGCTAGTTGTGTATGTGTGGAATGCATCCTAAATCCAAGTCTTTTTGTTGCTTCTAAGTTACTGATGTAATGATTAGATGATGTAAGCATATTAGGACAAATAATGATTGTGATAAAACAAGAGAATGGATGTTTAATTGACAAGGAATGGCTTGCCTTTCTTCCCCTTCCAAGGCAGTATGGAGTTTATACTTTAAGGGCATGGGCATGTCATATCCATTTGATTTGGAATTAAATAAATAGGATAGTTAGATAACTTATCTATATGTAGGATAACTTATAGGGAAATAAGGAAATTGTCTTATCATGAGCTTTTAAGATTTATCAAATGATAAATCAATTCAACTCTCACTATTGTATTTAGTTCCAATTAATTTCAAATTAAAATTGAATATGATTGATTGGTTAAAAGTCTTGTGTGTATGGTCCTTTTAAGGTTCGGTTCTTATAATAGTTCACATATTATGATTTGCTTCTTAAAGGAAATTATAAAGTTTTAGAGTCGAGTGAAATTTGGTCAAATATGAATTTTCAATTGTTTGTTTAGAGTCTCAATATTCTTATGTATTTATAGCTCATCCTAGGGTTTAGGGTTTTGGATGATTTCAAGTTCATTATTTCAATATTAGGGTTTTCTATTAACTTCAAAAAAATTTAATTGAAAAACTAAGTTCGATTTTTAAATGTAAACTTTAAATTCTTAGTTTAGTTAATCCTTAGGAATGATAGAAAAGTATTCATGGTTACTTAATATCACTTGTAGTAGCAAGGTTTACATTAGTTGCCTCTTTAAGGATAGGAGTGATGTAGAGTAGACTAGAGTGATGTTACTCAAGTTGCTAAGGTAAGTAGTATTGGTGCTTTTGTCCAAGTATTTCGTTTTGCTCGCTTGACCCATGTCATTTTCCTTTTTCACTCAAGTGTATGATATGTTAGACTATATGTTTGTGTACAAATAAAGGGTAGTTGCTAAAGACAAGAAAAACTAATTGAAGGGGAAGGTAGTGAGGCTCTGAGGTGCCTTGTTGGAAGAGAAGAAGCAAGTCAACGATCTCTTGTCAACATTTAAAGATCTTAAGCACCAACATCTAGATCTTAAGGATCGGGTAGAGAAAGTGGAGATCGAACTAGAGAAAGCCAAAACTGCTGCCAAGACTCATAAGGAGGAGCTAGCAAGGTTACGGGCAAGCTTAAGGGCAAACAAAAGGAGCTAACAAATGCTCGGGTAACTTTTTCCAAAAGGGAGATCAAGCTCCAGAACAGGGAAGGGCCCACCGAAGAATTCATACAGCAAATATTCCTAAAGTCCCTAAATGATTAAGCTTAAGGAGGCCATTAGCAATATAGGCTTTGATGTCGCGCAGACAATTTTGGAATATGTTTGTCAAAGGCTACCAGAAGCTGACCTGACTTCTACATTGGCTCAACACCTTAAAGCCTGCTATTGAATTAAGGGAAGAAGAGGAGAATTCGTAGAGAAGGTCAGCAACGAGGAAGAATCTAACGAAGAAGAGAAGGGAAATGAAGAGAACATGGTGGTCAATAAAAACCAAGTGGTCTTATACTTCTTTTATTTGTTTCCATGTTTTCTTCTATTCAATAGATGGTTTGGATGTATGCTTCCTGTTTTTGTAATGTAGGGTCGAGATGCCAACCCTTTCTGAACTTTTTGTAAAGAATCAATGGAATAATGAACTTCTCTTTATACCTCACACTTGTCCTCATTTACCTTGCTATTCCTCTTTTATCCTCATTTATTTGAAATGTTTCTATGCTTTTGTTATGAAGTCTTTTAGTTTACTTAGTTGTAAGGTTAGTTGAGCATCATTTACTCGATCTTCCTTTTGTTTTTGTCACGAAGTGCTTTGTGTAGGTCTTTAGGTAGGCTTAAGTGATTGTCGTTGCATAGTGCTTAGCTCTTGATGCCATGCTTTCTTAGGTAGAATGCATCTTGAGAAGAGCGCCCATTTGACATCTATATCGTCTTGGGTAGTGTACCTTCTAGAAGGAATTAAATGCATGTACAACGCATTTATGTCACCAGGGGATCAAGTCGCCTATCAATTGATCTAGGTCGTCAATGGGTAAGATGCATGGACAATTGGGTCTGTATAGGGGCACCAAGACAAAGGGTTCGTGGGACCTTTATCCTCTCATTCAAATACATTCGTCTCAAAATTCCCTTTATTTGAGAGATGTTTATCTTATGGTCTCATTTCCTTGTCATGACATGATTGAGTTAAGGAGGATCATGGTTACAGAGAGGTTGTATGAGCTTAAAAGGAGGGCCTTGGTTCTTCTAAGGCCCTTGACCAAGTGGTGATTGTAGAGTGTAAAGAGTCACTTGACCCTGAGTGTCAATTAAGGGGTGCATGTAAACCTTTTGGTTAGTTCTACCTCCTAACAAGAATGTCTGAGCAGTAATAGGACCTTAGGTATCTATCCACCACTTGATGGGGTGGCTCCACCTCTGGGGTCGCTCATCTGCATGAGGTTGCTTATAGGGCCTTTAGGTGCCTCTCAAGCACTCGTAAAAGTAGATCCTCAGTGGTGACTACAGCAGTAAAAGAGGCTTCTCACCCAATCTAGAGGTTTTCAACTGACAATTGTACCAAAGCTGTATTAGGATAGTCTCAAGCCCACTGCGATACCAAGTGAGCTCTACTGAGGGGGGTAAATAAATTAGCCAAGGTAAACCCCCTCTACGCTACGCGTATGGAAGGTCTACTCATTCAATAGGTATGGGGCTTGCCTTGAAGCTACCAAGGCTACGAAGATCGTGGCCATCAGCTTACCCACAACTAGAAGTTTAGTCGTAGTTCTTCTGGTCAAGGCTGCAAGTTAAGTTGAAGTTGCAAATAGACTAGCCTAACCAGGAATCTTTGCCAGGTAGCTGAGTTGAAGTTGTAATTAGGAGACAAGAGTTAGCACGAGCAATAGACTAGGATGGCCTTGTACCTTTAGTTGTAACTTTTCGTTTTTTCTTTTTACTTGTACTTGAGGTTGGGATGCCAACCCTTAAAGCCTTGTAATATCTTTCCATTAATGAAAATCAAAACTTTCCTTACACATGTGCTTGTGTTTACTTTCTGTTTACCCTGTTGGATTATCTCCTACTTGTTTGTTTAAGATTCATGTTCATCATAGTTGTTGTGCATAGGCATGACTAGCAGTCGTCCGAGTAAGTGCTCCAATCAAGTTAATATGTCATGGCCTCGACTATATACCCTTTTGGTGCAAGAACCATCAAGGTAACTTATGTTTATGATCGAGTAGGTTAATTTGCTTGAGTGATGTACGTATCTTTAGTTTCGAAGGCGACATTAGTACCTGAACATTATCTAGGGAGCCTATCCTCAACGGTAGTTAAAGCCTCGATCCCTACGATGTCAATGTAAGTACCGACATAGGGGTAGGAATGAGAATCGACCTAACGATAAGAGCGTACGGAATAAACCAGTAAAAAGAAAACAATTAGACAAGTGTAAGGAACTTGTCATCTCATTAACTTGTTAAGTTTTTTTCCCAGCACTTGTAAACAAGTTACAGGACTTATACAAAATACAGTTGCTTACATTCCAAGTTTGAGGGATAGGCTACTCGTCCAAGGTCTCGAGCCTATATACTTCATTGCTTGCATCCTCCTTTATATACATTAGGTCTTCCCAAGTAGGAGCTAACTTGCCTAGCCCATCTCTAAAGCATAGTAAACTTCTACACATTAAATCTCTAAGTCAGAACGTACCAGACCCTCTTATTGTAATATCAAGCCGCTCAATACTGATAAGCCGCTACCTGAGCTTGTACGACATTGTGCACTTCCGCAATCGTGTTGAGGCTTGCGTAAAGGGCCATGTAATTTGTATTTACGTCGAAAATCTAGACTCTACTTGTAGGTAGCTTAAGTTCAATAGGAAGTGTGGCTTCAGGTCTAAAGGTGAGGAAAAAGGGCATTTACCTCTTAGAGGTTTCGTGGGTCATGCGACATCCCTAAAGAATCTTGGGAAATTTGTCTATCTATCTTCCCTTGATGTGTTTGACCCTCTTCTTTAGGTTGATAATGTCAAGACTTATTTTGGTTTTCTTAATTTAACATATATTAAGTCTAGTCTACGTAATGTAAATTACTCGACATAAAATTAAAAAAAAAAAATTTATTGCAAAAATATTCCCAAAGGAATATTTTAAAAAATAATACAGAGTCGCTAACTAATAAAGTTGGTAAAGAAATCAAATTAGTGTTTTCAGGTGACAAAACACTAATTTCGCCACTAGTTTATAGATTTTTCAAAAAATTAATTTTCCAGAAAATTTATCTAAAAAATCTAAATTCAGAGGCTAATCTATCTCATGTAAAAATTAAAAAAAAAAACTAATGAGCCTTTATTTTTATAATTTTTCTAAAAAGGCTAAAATATGAAAAAATGTACAAAATGCAATTAAAATGAATTTTTAATAATTTTTATTACGAATTTTCCAAAAAAAAAAATAAACAAAAACAAAAAATTTTTATTTTTTTTATGGTTACTCTAGAAGTACCTATGTCCCTACTAGTCAAGATTAAACTAACTTAGTTCTATTTTTTAGAGGAAAAAAAACTTTAGTGGGTTAACAAATTTTATTTATTAAAGGCTAGATTTGCATTTATTAACTAATTTATTTTCATATAAAAACTTTAAAACATAATTTTATTCCCAATAAAAAAAAAACTTTAAACACCTAATTTTCAAAAAGACTCCAAGTTAGTATTTTATATTTTAGGAAAAACTGACTACGTGAGAAAACTTAAAAAAAAAATCCTAAAGTACCTAAAAGAAAATTTTCCATGAAAGATACAAGTTTTATAAAAATATGCTAATATGCAATTATTATGGAAAACATATCACTTTATAAAAAAAATATATAATTACTATTGGTAATATGCCTAACCATGGACATAATGCCTAATTATAAAAAATATGTCTAAATTATGAAAAATATACCTATTTATAGAAAAGATACCTACAACATGAAAAATATATTAATTATAGAAAATATAGTTAGATCATGAAAAACATGTCTAACTATGAAAAAAATATCTAACTATGGAAAAAATGTCTAAATCATGAAAAAGATATCCAAACCATGAAAGAGATACCCAAACCATAGAAAAGACCTATTAAAAATTTTTTATTTTATGAAAACCTAAATAAGTAACAAAATAATTTTTTTTCCTAGCAAAATCCCTAAGTACCTAATTTGTTAAAAACAAAATTGCATATCTAACTAAAATATACAATCTTATATAAATCTTCTAAGACATGCAATATAGATATGAATTTCAAGAAAAAATATGCTACTGTACTCTAAAGATATAATTGTTGCAAAAAGAAGTAATTGTTATTTTAAAATGTCATTTTTCTAAAAAATGCAATCTAGTAAAAAGATGCAATTTTTATAATGCAAAATAATCATGCTAAAAATGCAAGTTTATCTAAAATATGCAATTTTCATGCAATATGCAAGATATAAAGATATTTATTAAATTTTTTTAATAATGATATGCCTAAAAAATTAATTATCAAAAGAGTCGATATCAAAAGCTATAAAAAAAACTGAGTTAGTTCCAATTAAATCATGCGATAGAAATTATTTAATGGAACACAAATAAATAAATTTAAGAAAAGAAAAAACTAAATTAAGACCTTTACAAAAGACAAATAAAAGTTAGTGTGGGATTTCAAAATAAATAAAAAGAAAATGAATAAAAGAAAACCTAAGACAACAACCTGCCAACAAGGATGGATGGACCAGGCCATGGGGAAGGAGGCACACACGGGTCGGATCTGGGTTGGGTCTTACCAAGGAGGAACACAATGGCCAATAATCACTCCACGCAACATGCGCCAATGAGAATTTTAGTGGGTAATTCACTTTTCATGAGCTTTGCATTAGTGAAAATCATGTTAGTCACAATGCCTTGGGTTGTTGTGGTGATTTAAGCGGTGATTGAAGTTGGGGCAGTTGACAGTGGTGGTTGTGGTTTTGGGCAACGCGGCGACCGGTGATGCTTGGTAGAATTAAGTGGTGATGCAACGCTGGATTTGGTATGTATACGTCACGAGGGAGAGGTTGGTGGGAGTCGCTGGTTCGTTCTGGAGTGTGGTTTTGCTACCGGCCGTAACAGGGGCTGGTTGATAGGGGGCGGCTGTGCTTGGGGTCACGCATTGTGTTGGTCACGCAAAGCAGAGCGGTCAGGGTGTAGCTAGGCGAGTGTATCATATGGTAGAATGAAAGTAGTGTAGGGACTGTGGTGTTGGTGTTGTCTGACGAAGGAGAATGGCAATAGATGGCTGTTAGTGTTTGCAGTCGATATGGTATGGACGGGGAATGGTGGTCGCGACAGTGGAGGCTATGCGCATCAAAAAGAAAGGGTTCAACGGTGAAGGGGGTTGAAGTGGGTCGCTGCTACGTATGACTAGGTGATCTGGTTTTGTTGTTGTGCTGTTGTTCATGGGGGGTTTGAAGAAGGCTTGGGGATGGTGAGAGAGGGTGCCGGTGTTTTATGTCAGGTTGGAGGAGAGAGGTGTGTTGCAGTTAGTTTGCTGTTGCATGCTGCAGTTGGGAGTCAGATGGAGTGGTGTTATATTCTTGTCGTATGTGGACAGTAGGCCTTGTTAGTTGTGTTTCGTAGGTTGATGTTGTACGATGGAGAGAAGGTACTGTATCAAGTTTGATGCTTTGTGTTGTTTATTTTGGACCCAAAATATTTTCCCCCTAAGAATTGGCTGCGACTAACCCTTTTATAGTTTTGCAATGTGAATCTGGTTTGTTAGTTTTGGCTTATATCGAATCAACCATGGGTAAGATTTAAGCCCCACTAGATTCTATTAATCTTATTTAATATAAATCTATTATGATAAGTTGATTATCTAAAAGTTGTCGCATCTCTTCTCTCTCTCCCCTTCGTTGCTGCTTGAGTGAAGAAGACATAGCACATGACCATAGATTGGGCAGAAGATAAAAAAAAAAAAAAAAGAAAAAAAAAAAAAGAAAGCAAAAGTGTGGTTCAAAGCTTCGACATGCCATTTATCAATTACTCTTAAGCCTAACTTTCATTTTTACTTTCAAGCCTAAACCCACCTTGACCCAATTTATCAAAATATCGTAATATACCTATACATGCTTAAAAATCTTTCTAACACCATTCTTAAATTTAATAAATCTTAAGTCTAATTTTATTAGCTCAGTTAAAATATTTTTCAAATTGGATAAAAATCTACCTTATACTTTATTAGACTATTTTTGAAAAAATATTTTTCTAATGAATCTCAATTATTTAGAAACTCGAAATTTATTAAATTGCATGTATATTTTCAACTGTAGTCCAATCTAATCTTAAACGATTAACTAACTTATCCCAAACCCTCGAAACTTTGTATTTTTTTTTTATTTTTCAAATTTTTTGGTTTTTTATTAATTTCGTTAATTGATTTTTTTGTTGTTTTTTGTAAACCTGGCCCAAAAAAATTAAAAGAAACTAAAATTAAAATAAATGATGGTAAAAATGGAGTGTCTATAATCGAGGACGATTTTATTGATCATTTTGACCTGACCTTTGGTATGGTAGTGCACAACTAAAGTGTAATGGAGCTTTATGTTATGTTTGTTACAAATCTCCCAAAACTTGTTGATGTCAAGTTGCCTCTTGTTATCAGTGATCAGTACATAGATACTCCAAAGTGAGAGAGAATATGCATGAGGACGAAGCCTTTAATAGCTCGAGTAATGATGGTCGATACTACTTACACTTCCATTCATTTTGTAATATAGTCCATTGCCACTAGGATGAACTGTTGACCTCTACATACCTTCAAGAAGGGGCCAAGCACATCCAGCCTCTATTAGACAAATGACCACGGGCTCATCATGGGGTAGAGGTCAAAGCTTAACATATGGGAGATTACGGCATGCTTTTGGCACTTGTGATATTTTTGGACCATAATCCTAGCATCTTCCTTCATAGTTAGCCAATAAACCCAGACAAAGTGCTTAGATATATAAGGCTTGAGACTAGATATGGTTACTACATACTCCAACATAGAGCTTGTACAAGGTGTAAGTGCCCTTTTTAAGTTTAAGGCACCTAAGGAATGGCATGTTGTGACCTTAACAATATAATAAGTCATCTATGAGCATGTAATTGGTAGAGGCGTAAGCCAACCTCTTCACTTCGGTTCAATCCCCTAATAGTACTTTAGTTTTTAAATGTTCTACTATAGGGTCCATCCAATAAGGTTTGGCTTATAGGTCGAACCTCAAGTACTTCTTGTCCTCGTTCCTCTTCACTACACTCAAGGAGGTATTGGATAAAGAGTAGCTTATCACTAACATGATGTGTTAGGACAATGGTGGAAGCTAACTTAAACAACCTATCTACTTCTAAGTTCTTTGTTGAAGGGATTTTGTTGATCTTCCAAGAAGTAAAATCCACAAGGAGCCCATAGACTACCTAGAGGTATTTGACCAACATTTCTCCCTTCGTCTCATATTCGCCCTTCACTTACTAAACTACTAACATGGAGTCCGAATAGATGTCGAGCTTTTCTACTCTAATGTCCTTAGCTCTTTTTAGCCTGACAATAAGCACTTCGTATTCAACCTTGTTATTACTTACTAGGAACTCGAACTTTGAGGCATAAGGAACCTTCATTCCATAAGAGCCTTACAATGCTATGCCATCCTCATCCGCCTCTCCCTTACAATGAAGGATTCATTAACATGAAGAGTCCATGCCGGTATATCAATGTCTAACTATGCTTCTTCCTTTCCTATGTACTCTACAATAACATTTGTAAAGACTTAGGCTTCGATTGCTTGTCTTGATCAAAATTGGACACCATGGGCACTAAGCTTAAGGGCATACTTAACCATTCTACACAAGGTGTCTAGCCTTTGCAAAATGGCTCAAAGTAGTTGGTTGGTTAGCACTATGATCAAATGGGCTTGGAAATAGAGCCTGAGATTGTATGGATTGATTACTACGATAAGGGTAAACTTCTCAATCTTGGTGTATCTTACTTCTGGCCCTTAAAAGATGTGGCTTTCATAGTATACAAGCTTATGTTCTCAATCATTAGTATAGACGAGTAGGAAAACAATACTCTATTGCTTATGACGAGGTACATGTATAGCTCTCACCGAGTATAGGCTTTGAGAGCACAGGTAAGCTCTTGAGGAACTTCTTCAAGTTATCAAATGCATGTTAGTACTGGGTTGTCCAATTTAACTCAGATGGGTTCTTTAAGAGTTTGAAGAACTCTAAACCTTTGTCCTTGCTTCTTTAACTTTTCTAGGGGGTTATCATGTTATGAACTACCTAAATTTTGTCTAGGTTAGCTTTGATTTCTCATTCTGTAACCATAAAGCTAAAAAAAATTTCTAATGTTATATCGAAGACCCACTTCTAGGGCTTGAATTTCTTGAAAGTTTCTCGAAGGTCTTCAATGTGACCTTTCCTTTCCTTGCTTTATCACAATCATGCCATCCACATATACTTCAACATTCTTGTTGATTTGTAGCTTAAAGATGGTGGTGACAAGTCTTTGGTACATTGCTCTAGCATTCTTTAGGCCAAAAGGCATGGCCTAATAGCAGTATATGCCAGAGTCCGTAACAAACGAGGTATAGACCTCATCCTTAGGTGCCATATAGATCTGATTGTAACCCAAGTATCCATCCATGAAATTGAGAAGGGCATGACCTGATGTTGAGTCAACGAGCTAGTTTATGCGAGATAGAGAGAAACAATCTTTCCGGCAGGACTTATTAAGGTTGACATAGTCCATATACATTCGTCACTTCTCGTTAGCTTTCTTTATATAGGCTATATTTGCGAGCTACGTTGGGTACTTTTCTTATTTGATGAATTCTACCTAAAGTAGCTTCTAGACCTCTTGTTTGATCATAGCCTACCGTTTATGTGCAAAGTGTTACTTGTTTGACTGGCTAGATGATGCAATTGATGTTGAGGTGATGAGTTGCTTTAGCTATGCTAATTACACCAGGCATATCTTCAAGTGCAGACAAGAAGACATCAGTATTCTAGCAAAAGAAGTTGATGAGCTCGATCTTTTCATCTTCCATAGAGCTATTTTGACCTAATTGCTTAATCCTTATGTGCTTTCGAGCTCAATTTCCTTTGTTTTTTCTATTGGCTCTCCTCAAAAGTTATATTTTTCTTTTAGTGTACATTCAATGTTCATGATGTTATCCCATATTTAGGCTTTCAAATAGAGGAATGTGGACAATTTCTAGTCTCTACGCACTTCATCGAGCCCAATCAATGTTGAGAACTTAGCCTTTAACCATCTTTAACTTATGAGCATGTCGAATTTCGTAATATTTAGTCTTCCCAAGATAGCATTGTATGGTGACTAGTAGTCAACAACAACAAATTTAATCAACAATGTAACGACATGTGCACCTTTCCCCGATCAGATTGGTAGGGTAATGAGCCCCTTGGCTAATATAAGTCTACTACCTCCAAAGCCTATGAGGCTTTGTTTGTAGAGTTAGAGGGGCTCGTCAAGTTAGTCCTTCATCTATTCATATGCACTATAGAAAAGGATGCCTAATAAATTTCACTGTCAATAAATGTCTTAAGGACATCAAAGTACCCAATTTTGGTGTTAACTACTAATGCCTCGCTATGCGGGGAGTCAATGCCATGTTCATCCTCTAAGGTGAAGTTGGTGGTAGTGTCCATGTTGGGTTTCTTACTCCTAATGAGGTATACCTCGTGCTCAATCAATGTAAAAGGTATATATCCTATGAAGCTAGGGCCTCTAAAGATGGTGTCAACTTATCCTCATCTACCTCGACAATTTTGATCATTGAAGGCATCTTTTCAAGACTAGTGTTCTACTATTGTTGGGGCTATTATTATTGTTTTTCAAACTGACAATGCTAGGTTGATCATTAGAGTTGGTTTTTTTCATCTATGATGAGGTGGTCAATGTGACCTTTGCAAATAAGGCGTTTGACTACATTCTTTAAATGATGACATTCATCGATATTATGACCATGCACCTAGTGGTAGTCACAATACGTACTAGAGTTACCCGCCTCAAGCGTTTCTCTAACATTGGGGAATCATAGGAGTTGTCTTCTGACCTCGTACATCACTTTTCTGAACGAGTGGTTCAGGGGTATATAGGAAGTGTAGTCTATAAATCTCTGCTTTTGCCTTTTACGTCGCTCTCTTGAAGAGGATGGCTTGGTGTCTCATGGACCTAAGTGATCTTTCACTGAACCGTAGATACTATTGTTGATCTCCCATCTTAAGTTGATGGCATCCTCTCGGGCAACATATTTCTCAACCATTCACATGACCCCGTTTAATGAATCGGGGCTTATTGAGGGAGATTATGTCGAAAAGTTTCCCAATAGGGTCAATTCTTGTGATTAGGGCCTAAAGGGCCATTCCAATGTTAAGTTTAGAGACCTGGAGTTATTTACATGGTTAAAGCATTCCAAGTATGCTCACAAAGACTCGTTAGGATGCTACCTAATGTTGTAGAGTGTTGAGGAGTCTTTACACAGGACCTTGGAACTGAGAAAGTGTTGTTAGAGCTTACTTGCCAACTTGTCGAAGGAAGTAATGAAGCCATCGAATAAGGTATTGAACCATAGTAGGGCTACTTTCGTTAATGTACTAGGAAAATTTTTCCACATGATGGCCTTCATGAAATTGTAGAGGCTCATCATCGTATGGAAATGGGCCAAGTGGTCGTGTAGATCTTCGATTCTATCATCTGTATTGAGGCGGAGAAGCCTGACACTTGGGGTAGTGTTTCATCTAGAATAAGTGGTATGAATGGGCTCTTTAATGTTGTTGAGTGCAATGTGCAGGCCTATGATTTGGCCTTCTTTTGGTCACACACATTAGATGTATGGTGTATGTGTTCGTCTAACTCTTAGACATTCATGTCATTAAGTAGCTTTTGGGATCATCTTGGAGACAGGTCTCTAATAGGTTTTCTCATCTCAAAGCATTCACCCTACATATGTGTTTTGTCGTGGTTGTGGTTCAGTCGATCGCGTGGGTTTTTGAAGGCCTACCATTTGTGCTGAGCCTGATTGTGTAAACAAATTAAGTGCTTAGTATGTGGTTCGTTGCATCTATACGATCATGTAGATGAGTTAACCATTGCTTCTTCGCGGAGGCCTTTTTGGACACATTTTTGAAGAGGGCAACATCCCTTTAAAGGGCAACGTTGGACTCTTAAGTCCTTCAGATATCTTCAAGTACTTATTGAACAAGTATCCTGAGGTGTTTCATTTCATACACCTAAGTGCCTGGAGCTAGGGGAGTTGCTAACTGACTCATTGAAAGTGTATGCGTATGAATCAACAAGTGTATCGAGTTATGGAAGTAGTATAAACGGTGAGTCAAGGTCGTATTTTATAGGGAGCTAAGTGTTAGGTGCTAAACCAATTGAGTTTTTCCTTAAGCTAAGCTATCAATAATTAAACTAAAATAGAGTAAAAACTAAACAACAAGGTGAACACTAAACCAAATGTCTTACCTACACTATGAGGGTCCCGGGTCTATGATAGTAAAAAAAAAAAAAGTCAAATTAGGATTTGCAAATCTATTCCTATTTGAATCAATATGATATCTTGAATTGATATTTAGAATTGACTAAATGGAATTTAACTAAACTCACTAGAACTTGCCAATCTCCCGAAGCAGTGGAGTTTTAATTATAATATAAATTCACTCGCCAAAGCGATTTATCTATAATTATTAGGTAAATAATAATCCACTCACACCAAAATTACTATTTTAATTTGAAATAAGAACCGAGCACATCCTCTTGACCTAAACCATATTTCTAACTGCATTAAGTGTATGAGTTCATGAATTTAATTAAACCTATATATCCTTATAACGAGCTTTTTCAAAAATTCATGCTATGTTCATTGCAAGTTATCAAAACCATCTTGAATATCCTATAACTTTATCTAGCTAAAAAATAATAATCAAATACTAAATAACTAGACAATAAACATAATAAAAAAAAAACTAAATATTCAGTATTGATATTTGAACAAATCATAAACACATCAATTCATCGAATCCATCAATATAGAACCTAAATAAATTACACACAATATCTTATTACAAAACCCAAATGATTCAAGATATATAACAATTGAAAAAAAATAACAAGGAAAGAAAATACTTCAATAAATGTAATCAAATCTGAAATTCAATATAAAAATTAGTATATCTTGAGACGTTTGAGCACCCGAAAAATTCCTATAGTAAACTACAACAATGAGATTTAATGTCCTGAAATTAAACAAAACATAATAAAATTAATGAAACAAAACAAAAAGAATAAAAATTTTATTCTTCAATATTCTCAAATAAAAACTATCCCTAAGCTACCATCTAAAATCTGTATTCTATTTCTCTAAATTCAGCTCCCTCTATCCTTTTTTTTCTCCCCACTTCTTATATTCTCTTCGTTGCTGAATTTTCCTCCAGGCCGAGTGTCCTAAAGCCCACAGCACATGTGTGTCTCTAGCATTTGCAATATGGACTCGAAGTGATGTCAGCTCTTCTTCGTAAGCTTCATTCCTTTTCCTTTCTGTCCTCTGCCCCTCTTTTTTTATTCTACAAAGTGAATCCCCAAATGACGGTAATAAGAATGGACAAAGGCCCTCAAAGCAGTAACATGACCCGCAATTGAATATTCAGCCTAAGTGTTTAATTTATGCGCCAGATATTATTTCCAAATAAATGTTATTGATCCTTCCTATAACATGCTGTGATGGTATGTTAATTTCTGTCCACGTGGGCCTTTGAGCGTGACAATGAGCTGACATCCTCCTTTTAGTTTGGGCTTATTTATCTGGAGTCTTGGTGTGCAGCCCTTGTACTTGCTCTGTTCGGTCACATGGGTGTTCTTCGTGTGCGTTCTGCTTCGCTTGCTGCTGTTATTAAATTTTAACATACTGTAGCTAGGATTTGAAGTGCTGCAGGTTGCGCTTGTTGAATTCGCTCAGTGGCTTCTCTACTACTCGTGAAGTGGCTGCCATGGCTGATAGCTACTGTGGATCTTGGTTATCGGACGTAGCTGCTTAGGACAAGTTGCAGCTGCTGCTTAGGACAAGAGCTTCTCGGCAAGAGCAGGAAGTTGCGTGTGCTGCTATTTTCTGCTTGTTGCAGCTGTTGTCACGCAAATTGGAAGCTGCTGGTTGCTGAATTGGTTTCTACTCGGTTACGTAGTAACTACTGCTGCTCTCAACTAGTGCGAAAATGGCAGCTCAAATGTCCTCTGTGGAATGCCGTGCTGCTGTCACTTGTTCAAGTTCTCTGCTGCAAATTTCAGTACATGCCCATTGGTGTGCTTGAAGTGTCGTGGCTGCTACTGTTCTTGAATGGAACCGCTACACGCCATTGGAACTACCCGGTGTGCGTTGAATGGAGTCACGACCACCACTGCTGCAATTGAAATTCAGCAGCTCGGTTTGGTTTGTGAATTCGCATTTCAAATTCGTATAGACGTAGAGGGGCTGCTGCAATTGAAGTCAAAGTTTTCGTGGGCTCGACGTGGTGTGCTATGTTAACAAATGAAGCATGTGAGGATGTTCTGCTGCTTGCTGCTGTTATTTGCTGCTAAATGCTTGGTGGCTCTCGGTTGGTAATTGCACTTGGATAAGCTGCTGTTGAAGGATCAAACGCTCCTCGAAAGTGTGCTTGGTTCTCACAATTAACGTCCATAAAGCCTATCAAACAACCAAAATAAGGTAATAGGCTGATGTGAGCATCCAAAATAGGATAGGACAATTGGCTTTTGCAATGAACTGTAAGCTAAAAATAAATTGGGCATTTGGGAAGAATAAATGTGCATCCAAAGAATAAATAGGTTGGTTCGGCCTGGTGTTGCTTTCTTGCTCGGATTGGTTGGAGTAGCATGATGCTACTCTGTTTTTTTTTTAAGTAAATTTCTGTTCGATTGCCGTTGAAAGTGCAGGCTTTTAGTTGTTGTTGTTGTAGTTTATTGCAGCTGCTCGTTTTCTTCATGTGGAGCTCGGTTCGGTGGTTTCTGCTGTCACTAGCTGCTGTTTTAGTCTTTAGCAGCTCAATTAGTTGCCGCAAATTCTGAACTTGTAGAGTGCCATATGAGTGTTCAATCTTGATTGAAGATGCTTAGCTCTTGTCTTGTGGAGCTAGTTGATCTATTCTTGCTCACATTCAACTCAAGAAGAGGATAAGCTACTCTACTTAGTTCAATTAGCTGCTGCGCTTAGGTGCTCCTGAATGAAACATAAAGCTTCCCTTGAGGTTCTCTAGTAAGTCTTCAACTCTAATCACCAAAAGTATCAAGTCTCAACTTGGCTGATCTACTTATTCAGGGCTATCTTTTGAAGATATAGAGTGAATGGAGCTATAGTCTAAATGCCTTGCTCTTGACTTCTATTCATGTTAGGAAATTGCATTAGCTTGGAGTCATTCATTCTTTCGATTCTCCAAGCTATAATCTTACTGCTCCAAGCTATAATCCTACTGCTCTTGACTTAACGCAGCTAAACTTTCTTGGCTAATTTACTTATTCAGGGCTATCTTTTGATGCTATAGAATTAATGGAGCTACTGTCCAAATGCTTTATTCTTGACTATTGTTCATGTTAGGAAATTGCATCGGCTTAGAGTATTTCATTCTTTCAATTCTCCAAGCTACTATCCTACTACTCTTGACTTAATGCAGCTGATTTTGGTTAATCAACCATGAGTTGGTCTCTTCACAAGTTTGGTCATAGAATGGCAATGAATGACAGCATGTTGTGAACTCTTCATTGAGTTGCCAACCTAAAGCTCAATCCTACTAACTGCATAAGTTCCATTGAGCTATTGCAAATGGATCAAGTGAGTTGCTTGTTGTCTAATGCTTGGTTCATTAAGTCTTCTTGCTAACAGCTACTGCTTAAGACTTCATATATTTGCTGGATGTTATCTTATGCTCAAGCAAGATATTTGGCAGCTATCATCACATAAAGGAATGTTTAGACTAATGAATTATTCATCATATATAACCTTGAAACTAAGAATTAAACACTATCGTGCATAATTTGCATTCAAGAATGGCTGATAGTTTAGACAGATTCTTGTAATCCTACACAAATCATGTAAGGCTAAATTTTATCCTTTTTTTCTAAATCTTAACAAAATTGATCCAAATACATGCACTTTGGCCCCTTTAACTTAGAAATAATAATAAAACTCTATAAAATGCATGAAATGTGCAATTTTGGAGAAGATAAATGTGTAATTTACACATTTATCACTTACCGCTCTGGTGAAGGTGACTTGTTACCATCAACATGGTATGATGCCTGAAGGTTGTTGCTCTTACTCATTACCATGTGGAGCAAACTGACCAGTAATAGTAGTTGCCAAAATGTTGATTGTAAGGAATCAACTAAGTACAATAGGTGTTTAGATCCTTCAAGGGAGTGTGTTGTTAGGCTTTGGTGTTAAGTGAGCTCCTTACTTTTTGGTACCTACAAAAAGCCCCCGATGGGTTATTCTACAAGGGCCATCCTACACTTAAGTTAACAATGAGGGAAGAAGAGAATACTATGAGGTGTTTGAGTACTGTTTGCCTAAGGGAGAATGATAGGAATCAAGGGTCAATCACGAGATCTCAAGCTTAAGGACTTGTTTCACTCTGAGCTATCCAGAAGGACTTCACTTCAAAAGAAGACCAATTTCTCTAAGCCAACTTGATATATCTTCTAAGTTACCCCAATCCGCTCACTGTCTCCCGAATGGAGGAAGAAGATGCCACTAATACTACCAACTCTAGCAAAACCAAACAAATAAAACAACAGAACTCTAAGCTAACTTGCATCCAAGCTGACCTAGACCTAATACCAAGTTAACCTACCAATTCCAAGCTACTAAGTTTCCACCATCAGGGCTAATACTTCCCTAACACCTACCCTACTAAGTTGCCGACCTCCAATTAGCCTAGCCAACTTAGCTCTACTCGACATCCAAAACCTTTTAGACCACTTCATTAACAAGTAGACACATTACCCCTTTTCTCCGACATCCGTACTATCCTCATAAAGGGGATATTCCTTTTTCTGTTATTATTGTTTTATCCTTTCTATGTAATCATTTTCTATTTCAAGTAGGTACCTAAATTTGTAATTAGTGGAATCATCAACTTACCATGATTGGGGCATATAAATAACCCACAAATGTAATAGCCACATCATCAATTTTCAAGCTATTTTCCCTTATGAGTTAAGTGTTTTGCTTACTCTCCTCTACTCTTGTCTAGTTCATTGATCACGGATTAGTAGCGAATAACCTCCAATCACACTTATATGTAATATCAAGTGTGACTTGAGTTCATGTAAAGCGTTAGTGTATCGTATCCTACCCCGGTACATAGGGAACCCTACTCAACATTCGACTCCCATTTATTTTTAAACAGTCCTAAGGTTCTAATCCACCCTCAATTCATGTGATATAGGTTGATGTATATGATTGTTCCCAGTAACCTGTATCATCTTGATATCATAACTTGGCTACATTTAAGTAAGTTTCTGGTACTTTATGTTCTTAATATTTTTACTGTAGTATGCCATATGTCATTAGTAGTTGAGGTTTGAGAAGTATCGAAGAAGTTGTGTGTAGTTGTAGTAAGTGTTGTAGTAGTGTTTTAGGTAGTTGAAGTCAGTGCTTTGTTTCCCTATTTTAATACTCACAAAATGGAGTGTATAGGTTTGTTAGTTGTGCCCATATTGAACATTATTGGTGTTGTTTCCAATAGAAGTTGGAGTATTGGATATTGAGTTGAGTGCTCGAAAAGGAATTTTTGAAGCGTGGTTCAGTTGTTAGTATATTGAAATATTTAGCAATGTTGGATTCGAAAGTCCAAGGAACTATCAGAAACTAAGAGAGAGGTACCCATAATGGGCCTAGGCAATAAGGAAGTTTTATACCCCAATTTGTAGATAAAATATTGGACAAGCTCACTAACCTAGTAACTAGCCTGGTAACTATTATAAATGAAGATAGGCAATGAGCTAAAGATGACTTGAATAAAGGATGAGTGAATGACCAGCCTAAGGGAAGAAATAGCCGACGTAGACGAGCTAGTAACCCAGTTTGACCACACTAAGCTGGAAGAATGGGTAGAATTGCTCGACAAAAGCTTGTGATGGAGGAAATAAAGGAAGAGGATAAGCAATTAGGCATTGAGGAAGAAGAGTACTATGAACCCAAAGGAATGAATACTTAAGCTCCTAAGGTAGAAGGATTAAGATTACGAATTCCAACCTTCTTCAGTAATGGTGATGCCAAGGACTACTTGGATTAGGTAGATAAAGTTGAGAAGCAATTTGAGAGCCATGAGGTGCTTAAGAATGCTAAGGTAAGATTAGCTATACTAAAGTTTACAAGATATGCTGCCTTATGGTGTAAGAGCTTACAACCTATGCAATGAAGAGAAGGGGAAAGAGAAGTTAGAGATTGGGATTAAATGAAGAGAGTAATGAGAAGAAGATTTATTCTGAGTTACTACCTGCAGGACACCTTTAAGAGGTTACAGGAGTTAAGATAAGGAGGATCAAGTATAGATATGTTAGATATCTCTCATAGATATTGATGATAACAAAAAGAGAAGAATGCTAATGAACTAACAAGTGTACAAGTATTCAAGCAGTTCTTCAGAAAGTTCAAAACTATAAATTGAGTTGCATTCAGAAACTTATTTAAAAGGTTTGAATCAATTGAAAAAGAGACAAGTTTTAAAAATATTCAAAAAATATTTCAGAAGTTTATATAAGAAGAATCAGTAAAACACTTCAGAAAATTGTTTAGAGACTTTGAAGATAAGTAAACCGAGATATCTTCAATAGGTTATTCAGATAGTTGATCTAAAAGAGTAACTCTAAAAAATAATACGACATTAGAATCGAGGTGAACAAGGCCTATCTCTATTAGATTGAGTATATAAAGGAAATATACTTAGTCCTATTTCACTTAAGTTAGAAATAAGATACACGGGGATTATTTTTAAGAGAATTAATTTTTGGAAATAGTTAAACAAACAAGAAAATATCTAAGATTGGATAAGGATAAGGATAATTTTAAATTTTATAGGATATCAAATCCAAATTCAAGATTATCTACAATTGCTGATCAAAGTATATCCATTAAAGAGATTAAACTCAGATAAGATCATACTAAAATTCAAACTCTAAGATTTTCTTCATATATCTATGGATCATTTTTTTTAAATGTTGGGATAGATAAACATAAGATGGAGATAATCATCATCAATCTAGTCGTTGGAAGACATCAAAATAAAAGAAGAGATGTTTCAAAACATTAAGTACAATTGTGAAAAAAAAAAAAAAAACATATACATTACACTTTGATCATGATTGAATTCTACTATCTAAAAGAGCACAAAACACTTCTTAAAGACTTCTTCAAAGAGTTGAACTTAAGTTAATTATTCAACTATCTTCGTTTCCATTCATATGCCAATCTATCTGAGATTAATATTGTTCTTCTCATTTTTGTTTTGTAAACATTATTTATTGTTTAAGAAAAGTTTGATTGTACTCTGTAGATCTATAATTAGCCTAAATTGTGGAGATGCTAGATAGGCAGAGTAAAGAGTTATGAAGCCCAAATGTGGCAAATGTTTGTAAACTTCTCTTGATTCTTTTTTTTTTTTTAACATAATGGATCAAGTGGAATGGTATCGGTGAAATAGACAGGGTCCCAAGCAGTAAAACTAAAAGAGAGCAGTAGGTAAAAGACCAAAGCACTATAAATCCTAAGCCTAATATTCTCCTCTCTATCTCCTTTATTTTAAGTTGTTTATTTGTGTTATTAATTGTATGTTGAATAATTAAAATATCACTATTCACCAAATTGAGTTATTAAGAGGGATAATTTTGATTCACATAAAAAAAAGTTTTAAAAATTTTCTAAAGCTATCAATTCACCCCTACCCCTTCTCTCTCTCTCTCTCTCTCTCAATATCTTATACAAGATCAACAAGATGCCTATGTGAAGGAATTCTTAATATTAATGATCTGTTACAAAGTAGTAGAGCTTGAGGATTGAACTATATCCTAATTCAATAGTGGATTGAACTACGAGATTGGTGATATCCTAGAGATTAAGGATATTTGTTCGCCTAATAAGGTGATTCGAGCTGCTCAGAGGATCGAATAGCGGTAAATAGGTAAATTCCAAGCTCCTATTAGTCAGGCTACCCCTAGCCAGCTTATCCCGAGCAAACCTATACGATCAGAGCCTAATAAGCCTAGCAATATCCCACCTGTTCCAAATACCCGAACAAAAGAGAAAGAAGTCTCAAGGAAATTTGAGAAGGGATAGAGTTCTGGATGAAAGACAAGTGAGATCAAGTGCTTCAAGTGTCAGAGGTTTAGACACATTGCAATGCAATGCCCGAACAGAAGGAGAATGGTAATCAAGGGGGAATTGTTGATCATTGAGGTCGACATTACCAATGAGAAAGTTGAAGGAATGAAGGGATCCGAACGATCCAACCTGTTTGGAGAGGAAGAATTCATCTTTAGCAAAGCAAGAAATTTTATGCCTGTAACCATATTACTAATGCGAATGATGAGTGTAAGCCTAGTACCCAAGGACAAGTAGTGTGAGAACTTGTTCCACATTGGTTGTAAGGCAAATGGGTAGTTGTATGCCTTTATTGTTGACAGTTGCAACTATACCAATGCGGTGTCTGCATCTATGGTTCAGTAATTGAAGTTGTTAACCATACCCCACCCTAAAACGTATAAGCTAAATTAGCTTAACGACAAAGAAGCCTTACAAGTGACCAAGTAAGTTGCAGTGTCGATCTACATTGTAAGGTATTAAGATGAAATCCTTTGTAATATATTACCATAAGTGGTTCACATATATTTTTGGGATGACCATGGATGTTTAACTGACATGCAATGTCTAACGGAAAGAGGAATACTTGTTCCTTTGAACATGGTGGAAGGAAGGTAAGGTTGAATCCCATGTCTATGAAATAAGTCAAGGCCATTCAAGCTCAACTTAGCCATCCCTGAAGAAGGAAACCCTAGTAATGACATATACCAAGCTAAAGAAAGAGATGAAGCTTAAAGAGTTGACCTATCTATTAGTCAAAATGTTGCTTGAAATGAAGGGACTGAGTATTGGATTACTTGTCAAGGAAAAGACCCTGTGATAGGAGTTAACTCCTCAAACCAATCACTCACAATCGAGCTAGGCTCTTCAGCCTTCTTAGCGGCTTGGAGCTCGCTTCGAATCATCGTTAAAACCTTCTTTTTACTAGCTCAAGTAAGATGGTTATGGTTCTCATTCTCTTGGGTAGATGTCATAAGTTGCAACACAATCTTCCTTCCATCCTTAACAAAGGCATATGTGTTCTTATATCCGTCATGAGTAACACATTAGTTGAACAACCAAGGTGATCTGCCAACAAGATGAATCCTAATCTGGCTACCAAGCTAAAAAAGCAAGTGGATGAGCTCATAGAGCAAGGTTATGTGAGCTAGAGCATAAGTCCTTTTGTTATACCAGCTCTGTTCTTCCCAAAGAAGGATAGTTCATGGTACATGTGCATCAACAGCCAAGCAATCAACCATATCACTATCAAGTATAAATTTTCGATACCAAGGCTCAATGACATGTTAGATGAGTTACATGGTGCTCACATAGTCACAAAAATTGATTTGTAAAGTAGCTACCACCAAATTTGCATGAGACTAGGTGATGAATAGAAGACTACCTTCAAAACAAAACATAATCTCTATGAATGATTGGTTATGCCATTCGAACTTACCAATTTACCAAGCACATTTATGAAGCATATAAACCATGTAATGCGCCCTCTAATCAGAAGATATATGTTTATGTACTTTGATGACATAGTAGTGTACAATGCTGACTTGAACAACTATGTTCATCATCTCTAAGCTATTTCTGACATCCTGCAAACTAAAAAGTTGCATGAGAACCTAAAGAAGTGCATGTTCTATCAAAGTGAAGTAGTTTTTCTTAGGTATGCAGTATCCGAAAATGAAATCCAAGCAGACGAGGATTGGTGCCATCTTGATGCAAGAACAACAACTAGTTACCTAGTACAGTGAGAAGCTTAGTGGTGCCACACTAAACTACTATTTGGTAACACTACCTATTATCTCAAGAGTTTGTAATATGTACTAACCATGAATCTTTAAAGCATCTTAGGAGTCAAAATAAGCTTTCAAAGAGGCAAGCCAAGTGACTCAAGTTTATAGAAGATTTTTCTTATGTGATTTAACATAAGTTGTTGAGACGGCAAACCTTGCTGACCACCCTGTAGAAAAAATTACTAAGATTTTCACTTATCACTGAGCAGTATGCTCGTGACCCCCATTTTGGTCCTATTCTATAGAGAAAGAGTTGTTATTAGAAGCTACTATATCAAAGATGGCTATCTATTCAAGGAACAAAGGTATACCAAGTTATTCCACTTACGAGCTGTTGGTTAGGGAAGCCCATAATAATGAACTATCTAGTCATTTTAGAGAGACCAAAACAGCCAACCTATTGCAAGACAATTTTTACTAGAATGGTTTAGCTAAGTATATCCATAAGGTAGTTAGTAGCTGTGAAGTTTGCAAGATGGCTAAGGAAAAGAGAGAGCTCCATAGAGAGTATATACCTCTATCAACATTGACCTCACCTTAAGCTGACCTCAATATGGACTTTGTCCTAGTATTGCCTCGAACTCCTAGAGGAAAGGATTCGATCTTTGTTGAGGTGGACCACTTTAGCAAAATGGCCCACTTCATCCTATGTTATCAAATTAACAATGCTTTATATATTGTTGATTTGTTTTTGCAGGAAGTTGTTCGACTGCATAGAGTATCAAAAACTATTGTTTCAGATCATGACACTAAATTCTTAAGCTATTTTTAGAATACTCTTTGAAGAAGACTTGGGACTAAACTTGTGTTTAGCTCCAATAGCCACCCTTATACCGATGACCAGACTAAAGTGGTGAATAGAACACTAGGCAATTTACTCCAAGCTATTGTTTTGTATCTACCACTTGTAAAGCTCACATATAACCAAATTGTCCATAGCAACACTAGGAAGAATCCTTTAGAGGTCGTCTATGGACCTCAACCCTACTATTCCTCTAGATTTGATTGGTACTCCTGTAATTGCTGAAGAAATTCAATATAAAGCAAGAGCTACATCAATCTGTAGTAAGGAAAATTGCCAAGTTCAACCAGAAACAATAAGAGATTGATAGTCGTGGTTGCCAAACTATTTCCTTCAAACCCGTTGACTTTGTATAGAGTCACCTCAACCAAGAATGATTCTTACACCTAAGATAGAGCAAGCTACCTTTGTGAGCTGATTGTCCATACAACGTCCTAAAGAAGATTAACCACAACACTTACCAAATTAAACTGTCAGAGAACTATGGTGTTTCCTCTACCCTCAATGTATCCAACCTGATTCCTCTCAACCACAATAAGAACTAACAGATGCCGGGATAGAACAAGAACCTGAAATTGCTTCAGATTTGAAGGTAAATCTTTCTAACCCCTGGGTAAATGATTAGAATCAACTCCTTTGACTAATCACGCACGACCAAGCTAGAGGACTCTAAGGACTTACAAAAAAGATACTAGCTCAAAGCTCCCTCCAAGATAAGGATTCCTATCCCGACCTCTATCTTTTTAACTACTGCTGATCTAAGGACCGAACCCTTATACGTTCCAACTCCGCTTCCAACCCGCCAAGCAGACATGCTAACTTGTCGAGCAATTGTATGAGTTGACAAGCACATACCATAATCCAGACAACTTTTAAGCCAACCCACATCAGACCTCCATCTGAGCCAAGCTACTAAGACACCTAACCTGGAAAGGATTAGAGTGCTCTTCAGAGCATTCTTTAGAGCCCAAGCTTCGACCTGAACCTAACCAGGTCAGCTCTGGTTGATGACCTCTTTCTTGACTTATCCTAACAAAATCTCACAATTATCAAGTGACCTCAACCATCATTTCAACTTAACCAGCCACACAACCAAATTCCAATCGCTTCTTGACACATATCATCTAGCACTCTAGTCGAAGATGATTCTTTACTTTTCTGTACAGAATATTCTGTCTCTTTTACCCTTTTTAGTATTATTCATGTATTCCAATTGTAAATTACCCTTTTGTATTTTCCATGTATGCTTATAACCCTAGTAGGGCTAGTATATAAACCCCATTATTTTTGTACGCATGAGGAATCACATTATCAGATTATTGCAAATTTCCTTTTGAGCAACCCTAGCATTCTTATTCTCCCTTCAACTCTAATATATTCCCTTTAGCAAAAAGTAGTGGTGAGTGACCTTATAATTTAGACCGGTGAGTCACATCCAGCGAATTGTAGGCTAAGCAGGGTTGATTGGTATATCATATCCAGTTGGTAGTTACCAGATTTGCTAATCTTCTTTTATTTTCTTTCAGCTACTTTCATTGTGGTGCTTCTCCGTTTATATAATCCCGGGACACATCACCCTGTTAAGTGAATTTGTCGTCCTATTTCTTGATGAATTGCCAGAAGGTTTACATCCAATCAGAAGGATTGGGCATACGATAGATTTGTAGCCTTAAGCCGCATTATCGAACAAGCCAACATATAGGCTAAACCTTAAACAGGCTGTCGAGCTCCAAAGGCAAGTGGACAAGCTAATGAAAAGAGGATACATGCCAGAGTCCTTAAGCCTTTGTGCCATTGTTACGCCCCGAAGTCGCAAAGTCGCAACAGTCCCGCCGTGTAAACCATTCTATGATAGTAACTGGCCTCACAGTGCCTACCATAGAGATAATCTACACAAGGTGTCGACGACTCCTCGCTTTGAAGTAAACAGTTTGATAATGATTATACAACAATTATGATAATTACCACAAAGTTCTATAAGACATAGATATTTATAATAATGTTTACAGAGCTTCCCAGGAAGTTTTACATAGTAACTACAGTTTACTAATTTACAAAATAACTAACAGTCTTCAACCTTTAACTACAAGGTCAGTCTAGTTACACATTTGCTAAATAACTTGATTCTCACACCCCTGGCTTCAAAAGGACTAACCTCTGGATAATTGTAGTGCGGCATAATACTTGAAGAGATTACAAATCAGAACCTGCAAAAGGATCTATAAAGGTATGAGCAACTACAACTCAGTAAGTTGAATTGGAGACTCGTGAATGCATACAAGCACAAACAGAGTTATCAAACAATTATTTTCATGCAATGCAACAATCAAGTGTCATCGCACAACGTAGTCCGATCCGTTGCAAAATCAGAGAAATTTCACCCGCTCCAATCCGGGTTGAGGAGTTCCATGTTATGTAGCAGCTCACAACCAAACCCAGGCTTGTGCAATGGAAACCTCGCTCCTCCCGCGACTACCTTCGAACCATTGACTCCATCCCCGCCGCGATCTCCTCTCCTGTCACTTAGTTCGACTGAGGATGAAGAAGGGACCGTTTTGCAATCCTACGCTATCCCTTTCGAAGGAGTCAGTATTTGGTTGGAGAGTCCTATAATCCCCTAACGGGTTACAATGCATGACATTTTCGGTTATTAGGGTCGACTGAGATTAAATGCCGGTTAGGGTGTTCAACAAGTTCATACCAATTCAATCAGTCACAAAGTCATTCACAGTACAAATTCCAGCACGAATTCAGATACATCAAGCACATGCGCAAACTATTTACAATCACAATCATATACAAGCCTAAGTCTCCGAGTACTACGAAACTAGTACTCTATTACAATAAGCAATAACCCAACTTAATTGAATTTGCTCGATCGCTCGATCCTCTAGTTGTGAGCTGATTTGTTTTTAGGTGTCCTATAATACAAATAAGTTCTTTTAGTACTTATATTTTATGGATTATTATTCTAACTCATAATATAACTCATTTTCCTCATGTATACCTATAACGTAGTAATGATTCGTTGTGTTCTATTTCGGGGTTCGGCTCCTAAACTAGATTCTAGTTTTAATTCCTAAGTCGTAATTAGGCTCGAATCCCAATGTGACATTAATCACATTATGTTTGGGTATTCAAATATTCTATTGGGTCGAAATTTTGGTATTCTAACTATTCGGTACACGTTAACCCTAATTGAGGTATCGGATTTATTCCCGATGTGTAAAAAATTTTACATTTTAAGATATTTACTTAAAATTAAATGTCACTTCAGATTTCTTATTTTTCTGATTTCTATTATAATATTATCTAAATAACCTTATTTTTTTAAATTTATTAATTTACATTTTCACATATTACTAATTTATTATATTACTTACCTAATTTCCCTAATTAACCATAATTAGTACCTAAAGGATAAGATTAAGGTTCCACTGTAGAGATTAACTTCCCTAAACCTCTAATTAAGATTCAAATCAGTAATTAACATCCTAATCACTTAATTAACCTTTAATCACCCAATTTTACCATCATTTTAGGGCTAAAAATTAACTTAAAAATTTCGAAAGTTAAATTTAAAAAAATGGCTTCATAGCGCTGTTATACATCAAATGAGCATCCTACAGAAAAATTTTGAACTCCAAACTACATCCCTAAGCCTATTTATTTTCCGGTTTACAAATGCTCGGTTTTACACAATTTGTTAGGAACCCTATATTTTCAGATATAATTAAACTAAATAAATATTTTTCCCTAAATCTACATACAATAAAACATCATAATAACAAGTTTCATAATTTTCTGGGCAAAATACATAATTTTACAAAATTATACAAAAATCGGGTGAATAAATGACTAACCGGTCCGAAGCTTTTGGGCCGTCCAAACCCGGTCCAATGTTGTCGGCCGGTCCAGGCGGTGGGTCTACTGTAGGGTGGTGGTGGTGGTTCGGTCCCAGGTAGTGGTGGGTGGTGGTTTTAGTTCACCTTGCTAATCTGCACAGTTTTTCTTTTTTTTTTTCTGGAATTTCTCTCAAATTTTTTTGTGTTTCAATTTTTCTCAGATCACAAACTAGCCAAATGACTTCTGAGATTTTTTTTCCTTATTTATAGACAAATGTAATAATTAATATGCATTAATTTGATGGGATTTTGCCTCATTTCCTTGATTTTAGGCTTTTTGTTTGTCCAATTCCTATTGGTTAATTTTTTCTTTTCAATCCACGACCCGATCTTGTTGCAGTTATCCTCTTCTGATTTTTTTATAATTATTTTGTATTTTTCTTTAATTATTTACTTAGTTTTCGGACAATTTTAGTAATTACGCGTATTTTATCTACACGTAAATACATGTAGGATACACGTGAATAATCCTAAATATTATTTTGGTCATTCTAAAATTTTTAGTATACATATAATCTTTCTCTAGTAATTTATTAGTTATTTCATGACACTTTTCGCATTTTCGGTAATTTATACCTATTATACTTAAAATTTGAAAATTTTATAGTCTCATATTTTATTACTTATTTTCTTAAATTCAAGTTTACGAGGTCAGTTTTACTAATATTCCTCTCAATAGTTTCTAATTTGGGTTTGATTGGATCCTTTAACCGATCGCCCTAAACCTTAGGTTCTAAGTTCAACCCTACGGTTACTTGGCTTGGCTTTAGGGCTTATAGCCATGCCAGCCTTGTTGGTGCCAAAGAAAGATGGCTCATGGCAAATGTACATAGATAGAGCTGTGCAAGCGGGCCAAGTGGGCCAACCTGACCTACCCTGCCCCACATTGGCTTATAGGTTAACTGGGTTAGCCCGCATACAAATACGGACTAAAATTTCCAACTCAACCCGCCCCACGATAAGTTGGCGGGTTAAGCGAGCTAACCTATGAATTATATTATTCTTCATTTTTCATGAATGCATTATGTAGAATATTTACAAATTATAAATCACAACTTACAATCTTATCGGATCCAATGTTTATATTTAGCTTTTATTTACTATAACATTAATTTTCATTTCATTTTTAAATATATTCATAATATACATATATACATTTGTATCGACGTTTATATACTTTATAAAAAAAAAACAAAAGAAGTAAATTATTCCTTTGATTTATTTAACAATATATCAAACCATATTTATAATTAACTTTACATAACAATAATGATTATATACATTACAATGTTAATATGACGATCAACTTCATTATACAATTATTTTAAATGTTCCATATAAGTTACTGTATAAGGTAACTATCTCATATATTTATTATTTCCTATTACAAATAATTAATAATAAACACATTTTTACCATACGATATATTAAACAATATATTATAGTTAATTGGATATAAGCATAACATATAGCAATGCTTCCATTTTAATGACTGAATGTGTTTCGAAATGAAATAAAATATTAATTACATTTGTGAAAAACTCAATCCTAAAACCCAAAATGAACCTAAATAAAATGTATGAATAAAGCACTATAATTTTCTTTTTTCTTTTTTTAGTACCAACCCGCCCCACAATGGGTTATCTCGCTTTGACCAACAGGTCAAGCGAGGTGGGTTAAAAAAGCTTGTATTTATGTAAGTCAAAATTTTTTAGCCTACTCCACATTTTTTTTAAGGTTATGCAGGCCCTGCATAACTCACTCCGCTTACATAGCTCTATGCATAGATAATCAAGCCACCGACCAAATCATCATCAAGCACAGGTATCCCATACCTAGGCTTGACGAGATGCTCAGTGAGTTGCATGATGCAAGGATGTTTTCGAAGATTGACCTCAAGTCTGGATATCATCATATCAGGATATGATAAGGAGATTAGTGGAAAACCGCATTCAAGACTTGTCATGGACTGTATGAGTAGCTAGTGATGCCATTCAGACTATTAAATGCACCGAGTACATTTATGAGGTTACTGAACAATGTACTCCAAGAACTGATTGGAAAATTTGTTATTGTTTACTTTGATGATATACCTTTCTACAAACCTAACTTAAAGACATACAAAGAGCATCTTCAAGCAATCTTTGACAATCTCCGAGTTGAAAAACTGTATGGAAATTTGAAGAAATGTAACTTCTACCAATCTAAAGCAATCTTCCTAGGATTTGTCATAAGTGGAGAAGGAATACAAGTTGATGAGGATAAGGTCAAGGCAATCACTAAATGGTCTAAGCCAACTTACTCTACTAATGTACAAAGTTTCATTACCTAGCATCTTTTTATCACCGTTTCATAAGGAATTTCAGTTCTTAATGAATCTCTGGGGTCAGACATACGAAAAAACACCACAACGAAAGGAGTTGAAAGAAAATAAAGGAAGATTAGAAAATCTTGGTAGCTACCAACTGGATATAATACGCCAATTGATCCTACTTGGCCTACAATTTGCCAAATATGACTCACCGATCCGAACTATAGGGTCACTTGCTACTACTCCTTATTAAAGGGAATAGACAAGAGTTAGGAGGAAGATGAGAACACTGAGGTTACTCACAAAGGAAACTTGTAATAATCTGATAATGTGATAAATGATGTCCTCGTACAAGCAAATGGGGTATATATATTAGCCTCACTAAGGTTATAAGCACATATGAAAAGAAAAAAGGGTACGTTAACAATTTAGAATACATGAAATAGACTAAAAGGGGTAAAAAACAAAACAAAGAATATTCTATACAGAAAAAGTAAAGAATCCTTTTAAAATGTTATACTAGAAGACACATGTCGAGAAGCGATTGGAATCTAGTTATGCAGCTGGTTAAGTTGAAATGATGGTTAAGGTTACTTGACAACTGTAGCATCCTATGTCTAGAAAGAGGTCATTAGTCAAAGCTAACCTAATTGGGTTTAAGTCGAAGCATGGGCTCTAAAGAGCACTTTAATCCTTTCCAGGTTAGGTATCTCGACAGCTCAGCTTAGATAGAGGTCTAATGCCGGTCGACTCATAAGTTGTCTAGATCATGGTGCGAACTTGGCAATTCATACGGCTACTCAACAGGTCAGTTTGTATGATTGGTAGGTTAGCATGTCTGCTTAACAAGGCGGAAGCGAAGCTAGAACATATGAGAGCTCGGTGCTCATATCAACCAAAAAGATGGATGTTAGGATAGGAATCCTCATCTTAAATGGGGCTTTAAGCTAACATGCTTCATGTAAGTCCTTGGAGTCCTCTAGCTCAACTACACATGATCAATTCAGGGAGTTTATTCTTATAAGTTCTATTGTAGCCCCACTTACTGAATTATCAAAGAAGAACATTAAATTTAGATGAGAAGAGAAGGAATAATAAAGTTTTGAAGAAGTGAAGAGGAGATTGACTACTGCCCCTAACCTAGCTCTTTCAAGCTTTGACAAAGTGTTCAAAGTAGAATGTAATGCATTTGGATTGGACATAAGAGCCTTACTAAAGCAAGAAGGACAACCTATTGCCTATGTCAGTGAGAAGCTTCGAAGCACAATACTCAATTATTTATGTATGATAACGGGTTATACTCCTTGATATGAGCCCTAACTGGTTAGCAACACTACCTGTTACTTAGGAAACTTGTGATCTATATTGACCATAAGTCATTAAGGTATTTGAAGAATTAGCCAAAGTTTTCTAAAAGACAAGCCAAATGAATCAAGTTCATGGAAAGGTTTTCCTATGTTATTAAATATAATACTAGTAAGAATAATGCAATGGTTGATGCCCTATCCCGACAACATACTCTCCTAATTGAGCTTTAGACTAGTCTAAAAATCTTCCCCTAGGCTTCTTAGATTGTTAGTGATTAAGAAATTATATGCCGAAGATCTACACTTTGGCCTAATCTATGCTTAATGCAAGGATGGCTGTACAATTGGTGCCTATCATAAGGAGGATGGATGCTTATTCAGAAAGGGGAAGTTATGTATCCTCAACTATTCCATAAGAGAACTACTAGTGCACAAGGTACATAGAGAAGGACTGTCTTGTCATTTTGGAAAGATTTGAACTCATAATGTACTTAGCTCAAGATTTTTTTGGCTTAAAATGATGAAAGACATGCAACATGCGTTAGAAAATGTGTTACCTGTCTAAGAGCCAAGAGTCGAGCTAAGCAAGGACCTTATCTGTCATTGCCCGTCCAGACCAAACTTTGGTCTGACCTAAGCATGGACTTTATATTGGATTTGCCAAGGATGTCCTATGGGAAGGACTCCATCATGGTGATTGTAGATCAATTTAGGAAGATGGCACACTTCATGCCATGTAATCAAACCAACCATGATTCAACTATCTCTTTTCTCTTTTTACAGGAAGTAGTGAAGAGCCATTGTGTTAGATCGAGATCCAAAGTTCCTAAGCCATTTTTGGAAGTGGCTAGGAACCAAGCTACTATTCAATACCTCTTTTCATCCACAAACAGATGGATAGACTAAGGTCATCAACAAGACCTTAAGAACCTTGCTACAAGTTGCAGTTGGACGAAACCTAGATAATTAGGACATGTGCTTAACCATCATTAAATTCGCCTACAACAAAATTGCCCATAATGTGACCAAGAAATCACCCCTTGAAGTTATGTATGGATATAATCTAAAACTCTCATTAGATCAGATTTCCCAAACCTACCAATATGAGGATTAGTAAGTTGTTGAAAGATCAAAAGCCATATGAACAATGTACCAAAAGGTAGAAGACCATTTGAGCTAAGTTGCTTCCAAGCTCAAAAAGAAAGGCTAAGGAAGAAAAGCTAGAGACTTCCAACCTAAGGAAGAACAAATTGTCACAAAGAGCAAATAGACCTTTCAAGGTGATCGAAAAGATCAACCCCAATGCTTGTAAGGTCGACCTGCCTGAAGAATATGGAGTCTCTAACACCTTCAACATTGCTAATCTTCACCCATATGGCGTATTTCCCTGATGATGAGCCATTCGAACCTGACTAAGATTTAATCCAAAATCTCAAATAACCCAAAGGGGATGATAGGAATCAAAAGCTAATCATGAGATCTTGAGCTTAAGGACTTACTTCACTAGTGTGCTAAGCTATCTAGAAGGACTTCACTTCAAAAGAAGAACAATTCCTTTGAGCTAACCTAATATATCTTCCAAGCTACCCTAATCTGCTCACTATCTCCCAAATGGAGGAAGAAGATGCCACTAATACTGCCAACTGTAGCAAAACCAAGCAGATAAAACAAGATGACTCCAAGCTAACCCAAACCTAATGACAAGCCGACTTGCTAATTCCAAGCTGCTAAGTGCTCACCATCAAGACTAGTGCTTCCCCAATACTTGCCTTGCTAAGCTACAAACCTCCAATTAGCCCAACTAGCTTAGCTTTGCTCAGCATCCAACACCTTTTGGACTACTTCACTAATAAGCAAACACGTGCCCCTTTTCTCTGACATCCGCACTGTTCTTACAAAGGGGGTATTCCTTTTTTTGTTATTACCGTTTATCCTTTCTATGTAATCATTTTCCATTTCAAGTAGGTATCTAAATTTGTAATTAGTGGAACCCTCAAACTTACCCTAATTGGGGCATATAAATACCCCACAAATGTAATAGTTGCATCATCAATTTTCAAGCAATTTTCCCTTGTAAGTTAAGTATTTTGCTTACTCTCTTCTACTCTTATTTAGTCCATTGAGTATGAATTAGTAGCAAGTGACCTCCGACCACACTTGTACGTAATATGAAGTATCGAGCCTAATTTTTCATTCTTCCAGTTCTTTTATAAAATTACGTCTTTTTTAAACCAATAAATACTAAATCCTATCCATTTAATATTGATCCTCAACTAAAATTTAAAGAAAACCATTCCTTTTTGTTTTAAAAACAACTTTAGAATTGCCACTCGACCAAATTTGGGAAAAACAGTTAAGTTTGTAATCAATTAGGTGAATTGGTTATACATTAACCATTAGTCTAACGATTAAAACCAATTTTACAAAACGGTTTTTAAAACCGGAGAATTTAGATCTGAGGATTAGGAATTTTAAAACCTTACGGATACTATTGACTTTCCAAAATTAGAATAAAACTTAAAAATTACCTTTTAATTTTAAAAGACAAAACTTGATTATTGGTTACTCTAATTGGATAAATAAAATAATCTAAACTAAAGAAAAAAGGAAATTAGTTCTTTTTTTTTATTTTTATTGTCGCCCAATAAGTGCCTACGTACCTGTAATTTAGGATCAAACATACATAGTTATTTTTATGAAAACTTTAGTAGATGGAGTTGATTTTAATTTTGAAAATGATCAAGTTTACATTTTCAGTTCTATTAAGTTCATTTAAGAAAATTTCTAAGGTCCTAAATTGGATTTTTCATTTATTTTTGAAAAATTCTAAAATGGCTTAAATTGCAAAGGGTTCATTTATTTTTATTATTTTTGAAAAATTTTTATAAGTGTTAAAAGAACATTTTTTTTTATTTATCTCCTTATTTACTTACTTTTATTTTTATATTTTTCATTTCTATATATTTATTTATTTTTTTATTTTTATTAAACTAAAAATAAATGGCTAATTAAACTACCTTTCTTTTACTTTTTTCTTTCTTTCTTTTTTTCTTTCTTTTTTCTTTTTATTTTCTTCTTTTTTTTTATTTGACTACATTTACATGCATAAATAAGTAAAACAAAATAAATAAATTTAAAAAAAAAAGGTTCGGATGCAGCTAGATGCACAGGTCAGACCTGGAGTAGGTTGATCGAGTTAGATCCAGGTCAAGTCAGGTCGGGTCAAGTTCCACTGTCTTCAACAGCAGCAAGCGCGATAGATGGCTGTTCGAGTTGTTTCAGCAGCCAAAGCGAAGGGGTGAAGAATGTTCTATGTATTTCAGATTGGGGAATAGGGGGTAAACTTGACGCCACGGCTTAGGGTGGTGTTTTGACAATGGTTCAAGGTGGCAGTCGACAATGATGTTTAGGTAATGCTTGGCGTAGCAACTGGAGGTGCGAGGAAGGTAGGGACTTAAGTTCTAAGGTATGTTAAGCTTTATAGTGGAGTTATTTTCATGTGGGGAATAGTAGTAATGGTGGTTCGAGAGGGGGTAGTTATGATGGTTAAGGTTTGGGTGGTAGTTATTAGTAGTGTTGCTAAGGGGTATGGCGGAGGACAAAGGTGGCCGAGTTCGGGAGCTTACGAGGTGGGAGTTACGGCTGTAGTGTTAGGTCGTGGTGAGCTTGGGAAAAAGGGATTTAAAGAGAGAGAGTGTGAGCTAAAGAGAGAAAGTGGTTGTAAGAGAGAGAGGGAGCTTGGGAACAGCTCATGAATGGTTGTGTCTGCTTCTAAACATCCCCGAACACTTAATTTATACTCGCAATTAACCCAGAAACAAAGGAAAGCTCGGATCAAAGTTATTGAAGATGTCCAGAAAATCAGTTTTTTTTTTTCTAAATTTTGGAGCTCAAATTGAATGCTCCTTTGACTGTATCTAGAGGTGTTAATGGATCCGATTCACAATAGGCCACGCAATAAACAAAATCAAAGCAAGAAATTGGGCACGAACGTGTGAAATCTATACGAAAATTGAAGCTAAAGTGGAGGGAGTAGGCTATTATTGAGAAGGAAAAAGGAGGAAAATTGGGAGAAAATGAGGGAAAACTAAGGGAAAGAGAGGGAAAGTGCTAACATGAAGCCACATCAATTAATCTGACTGATTACGACGCGCTACGTGTCAATGGTGACACGTAGCAGCTAACATGACATACCACGTGGTGCCACGTCAATACGAATCGTCTATCCCGGCATTACCACATGTCAGGATACATGGCTCAATAAGATCCTGACATATAGTAGTCCCTAGTGTAAGAAAAATAAAAAAACTTATTCATGCCTTCTCCAAGATTCAAACTCTTAACCTTACACTCAATACCTAAACCAAGTCCATATACTTATCTGTTAGGTCATTAGCCTGTGCTTTATTCATATATGCAATTAAATTACACATATATACTAAATCAACTTGGGCTAGATCAAATATAAGCTTAGGTCCAATGGCCTAACTTTAAAACTTATTTCTAAATTAAAAATCTACCCTAATAAAATGTTTTTTTTTTTAAATCTTTTATTTTTTCTTTCAAATTTTTCTGTTTTTTGTAATTTTTCGATTTTCTTTTTTTCTAAATTTCTCAATTTTTTAATGTTTCTTATTTAATTTTCTTATTTTTTATGCTTTTTCTTTTTTTTTTATTTTCCTAAAATTCTTATTTTTTTTCTAAATTTCTTAATTTTTTGGGTTTTCTTTAATTTCCTATTTTCTTATGTTTTTCCTAATTTAGGGCCTATAAAAAATAAGAATAAAATAAAAATAAAATAGGTAAAAATTGAGTGTTTACATGAAGTTGACTTGAGCTCATGTAAAGTGCTAATGCATCATATCTTACATCGGCACAAGGGGACTCCTGCTCAACATTCGACTCCTATTTAGTTTTTCAAACCATCTTGTACGATATGGGTTATCATGTGTGCTTGTTCCCGACAACCCAAATCAAAGAAGGTGTTTGGGTTGTGTAGTGCCAAATGATTAACAAAGAGCTAAAGATTCAGGGTTTAAGGCTTCAAGAGTCTGAATCCTCTTACCTTTTGGCTCCTTACACTATTTATAGTGTAATGAGCTTATCTACTAGGGGTATGTGTCTGCTTAGGTTCGTTCACATTAGCTATCTGCAAAGAACATGCACTATAGGGTTAACAAGGTAGCTCTAGGAATTGGTTGGCCATGAACACATTAGCAACCATGTTTGAAGCTTGGGGCTCTAATATCCTCAAAGGATGTCAAGCATGCTAACCATATTGTAGATGTTTGGCTGTAATTAATGAAGAGAGGAGAAGAGGGGGCATAAAGGACAAACAACCCTAAGAAAGAGAGAAAAAGCCTTAACCAACCCATTAGCTATGAGTTGACCTTCTAGGGGGCTGCCTGCAAAGGAGGGGCCATCTTTAAGTAGCGAGTATGTACTTAAGGGTCAAAATAATTTAAGCAACTTAGGAACATCCAAGCAAGACATCAACTGCTCAACACCTTTGCATCCTGGGAATAGGTATCTAAGGTGCTTAGCTATAAGCCAAGCACTGAAAAGCTACAGAGTGCTCGAACAAGATGAGGTATCCAATTGCTTAATTATTAATGAGCCTGAGTGGGCCTCTACTCAAATTAGGCCTCAAGCTCACCCAAAATAGCATATCAATAAAATGTGAATTAGATTGATATTAATAATAAAAATATATTGAATTTTTTAGAGTAAATAAGGTATCTTGAATTTAAATTATGTAATATTACACTTTCTATTAAAGAATTGTTAGATAGAATTGAAATAATATATTTAAATGACAACTAAACTAATGAACTAAACCTAACAACTTTCACATATGGTCCAATGTTGCATTATTTAGGTTCTTTTCATCAATATCAATATTTTTAAATTTAAAGAGTATTATTCTTTTAAAAATATCATTTATATACAACTCTAAAATAATTAGTAAGGTATAAAATGATCCACTAAACTCTCAAGGCTTATCTTCATATTTCATAAAATGTACAAATACCTCTGCAAGACAATTGCTAAAATAATGTAAATGGGAATACTTTTTTCTTTTGGATTTTAAAAGAATTATTTATATATATACTAGTAAACACGCATCTCTATTGCATGTGTATAAAACAAAAAATAAAATCACCAAACTAACCATATAAATGATATGATATTTTTTTTTTCAGGAAATAGAACTGATAGCAAAAAGGGATGATATGAAAATAGTTGATTCGATTTTGATAATAGACAAGAAATTAATGCCATTTTTTTCCCTAAATATTGGACATTAATATGAAATTTGCCTAAGATTTTTTTCAGTAATGATGATTTTGTCACCGTACTGAGGACAAACAACATAATCAAAAAGATATTGGTAAAATTAAATTTTATTTTTCTTTACAAGAATAAGTACAACAACAATTTAAAGTATATAGAAGTTGTTGTAAAAAATTTAAACATAACAGAAGTATACATGCAGTTTCACTATAGGAGCATTACGAGAATTAAAGTGTAAAACAGCATCAGAGTAAATGGTATCACTAAAATCTAAAATAAAAAGGTGGTAGTCTTCATAAGTAAAATTAAGCAATATAATTCTAATATATATATATATATATATATAATAGATCATTACTTTTTCATAATATTTAACTAAACTGTCAAGTTAAGACTAACACTCATCCATAAGAATTAACTTTTAAATAAAGGAATACATGTTATGACAATAACAATTATAATAGTGAATCAGTTTTACAGGTATAAATTACAAAAACTTATTTTGATAATTGTCAACATCAATCGATGGCAAAAAACATAAAGGTAATAATGATACCAAAAAAATGTAAACAATGAAAAGGTTAAAGACGGAAAGGTAAAAACTTCCGATATAACATATTAAAGATGTTATTGGAGGTGAAGTAATGACATCTTTGCATATTTATAAAATGAGTAAGCCTCAGGAATTTAAGTGTGGAAGTAACAAGAGAAAAGATATAATGATATTTGATATAAAATCTATGAGAGAAAGTAAGAAATATTTACAAAATGAAAGAGAATGATTCACCAAAACAATTAGAATTGTTTTTGTAGTTATTGCAATTACAAACTTGCAAAAGTTTACAACAAAAAATAATATCTAGTAAATGATGCCAACAATAGAAAAATACAAACAGAAAAGTAATTAAGAGTCGTGGTGTCTATAATTTAAGTTAACATATCATTAATACTAAACGCATAATAAATTTTTTTAAAAAAAAAAAAAGAAAACGGGTATTGGGAGGAAGAAAACTGGGAAGTCGAATTCACCCGAAACATTATAGGATTGCATTTCATCGATAGGAGTATTAACCAGATTTTATTGGTGATACTTAAAGTGCAATTTTTTTTATTTATTTTAAGTATGGATGATTTGATGATAACAGCAATTGGACCTTTAAAGAAGAAAGAACAAGTGGTAGTTTTATTTTAGGGAAAAGTTATAAAAAAAAATGTCCTTGATGTTTACTTTTTTTTTATTTCTTTCTTTTACGTTTTAAAATTTGTATTTAAATCGTTAATATTTGCAAAAATTGGTAAACTAATCTTCTTAATTGACAGTATTAAATTATTATTGGAAAAAGCATAAAAAAGTTTTCAACATTTATTTTTTTGTTTTATTTCAGTCTTTACACTTTTATTTTTCCTATTTTAGTTCTGAACGCCTTTGATTTTTTAAAATGAGTCCTTCCAGTACTTTCATTTGCAAGAACACATGGTAACATCTAATTAGTTTACATATTATAATGAAATAATAAAATATTAAAAATTAAAAAATATATATATAAAGAAAACTAGGAATATAAGAAAAATAAAAAAAAAAATAAAAAATCATTTTGGCCACCCCAAGGTGGCTAAACTTCGACCTCTAGCGTAAAGTGGGTACCCACTTTAGAACGATTTTTTTTTTATTTTTCTTATTTTCTAATTTTTTTTTTTACTTTTTGAATTTTTATTATTTTTTAGTACTTTTTAATATTTTGTTATTTTATTGATTTAAAATTACACAAAGACCAATCATGCACTACCAAGTGTCCTTACTTGTGTAACAAAAATCGAAAAGTTGAGAACTAACATAAAAAAATCAAGATTGAAATAGAAAAATAGGCAATCGTCGAAAACCTTATTATATTTTTTTTAATAATAATTTAATACCGTTTGTTAAAATAACTAGTTTGTAAACTTTTATAAATATTAAGGACTCTGATGAAGATTTTGAAATGTTAAGGATTTTTTATTTTTATTTTTTTGTATTTTTTCCTCTATTTTATAAGCTATGAAATTGTAATGATAACAACATGTATAAATGGAGAGATTAGGATTGACAAACAATAGATATTTTATTGATGAAATTTAAAAACCCATGTGAGAAATCATACCTTTGCAATCTCTTGTCCTCGAGTTTTTTTTTTTTTTTCTACAAAACAGTTATGTATGGGGTAATATAGTAATTATATAGAATAATTGTTATTTTAAATTATATTTTGCAACATATGGAGTCTAATAACCCATGTTAAAATATGCATATATGAGTCAGTCTGATTCGACCCTTATTAGAGGATAAAGGTTAAGACAATTTGAAAATGAAATGACAAATAAAATAAATAAGGAAGCACTAATTGGAGTCGAGTAGCACGTGGTCTATGGAGTCTTAACATATCTCTTCCTTTGGCTGGTACAAGATAGGTATTTTATACTGTCATTTCGCCAGGAAAGGATCGAGATTAGTATTACCATTCCTTTCCCGCTTTTCTGTTCTAAAATCAACACAAATAATAACTAAACCAATTGATTTCACCCGATATTGGAACACAACCTCTGCAAACCATCTGTCGTACCAGAAGGCTTTCTGACGGTTGAAGAAAATGTTTCAGTGTAGTTCAGGAGTTACGCTAGTTATGTTGATGGTGGAGTTCCTAGAGCAAGGGTTGAGCACTTTAAGCAAAGCAGCCATGAGGAAAGGCATGAGCAACTTTGTCTTTGTGTTCTACTCCAATGCCCTTGGCATCCTCATTCTCCTTCCTGTTTCCCTTCTCTTTTACAGGTACTTCATAACTCTCCCATGTGCTACACAATTCAATCATCACCAGCATACGCACAATGCTTCATGAATCTGTTTTTGGTCATTACCTTTTGTTTTCTACTTTCAATTTCTATGTTTTGATTGCAGGAAAACAACTCTCCCTACACCGAATTTCTCGGTGATTTCGAGGATCTTCCTGCTAGGGCTTCTCAGGTAAGTTCTTGTTTTTTCATTAATGGAATCTGGAATTATTGAAACCGTGATTTAATTAAGATATTGGAGTTGATTGTGGGATGCAGTTGTTTTCTGCAGCTGTTCTTATATATAGGAATTGGGTACAGCTCTCCAACTCTGGCATCTGCAATGGTAGATCTTACTCCTGCTTTTACCTTCATACTTGCCATTATCTCCAGGTCTGCATATTTTCTTTTTGAGATCTTACAAACTGTCTCCAATATCTGTGGTTTTGTCTACTTTACCTTATGGCTAAAAATGGGTCTTTGGTTTCATTTATCATATCGATGATGACTATACGTAAACAACTTTGGCATGGGCAATTAGGCTTCGATAGTTCGTTTGTACAACTAAATTTTCAAAATATCCATTGAGCAAGCCCCTCATAGCCAGATGCTCTAGAAACTCAATGCGTGATTTCATAATGGAATTGAATCGTGCATGTCTCCATTATTTCATAATGGAATGTAGATTCATATCGTATTGACATGAATGGGCGAACCTTTTTTATCCCTCCATTTTCTCTACGGCAAACATAATTGGTTTTACGTATGTTTCTCATAAATGCATGTGTGCACTGAGCGATGGATGGTGCTTATAGGATGGAGACACTGGACTTGGGAATCCGAAGCAGCCAGGCTAAGTTTATAGGCACTTTGGTATCAATAACAGGGGCGCTTGTTGTAACCCTTTACAAAGGTCTCCCCATCACAGGCCCACCAAAAACAACACAAAATTTTCTTTCCTCTCAAATGTCGGACTGGATTATTGGTGGTTTTTTCCTATGTGGAGCTGCCCTTTTGCTCTCGTTTTTGTATGTCCTACAGGTAATAGAGAATGCTATTATCATACAAGTAGAATATATCCAATGTTTGGATCTTAAAATTCACACCAGCTATGATAAATTCTGTTCACCAGACGTCAATAATCAAGGACTACCCTGAGAATCTGATTATTACCCTCGGCAATTGCATATTCACAAGCGTGTCATCCGGTACTGTTGCCTTAATTATGGAGAGGAACAAAGAGGCATGGACGATGCAGCTGGACATAAAGTTGCTTGCTGTTGTATACTCGGTATGAGTAAAGCAACGACCATGTCCCTTGAAGTACTTATGGACTTGTTTTAAGTCAGTTGTCACTAACCTATCTCTTCATTTTGGAGGCTGTTTTTGCGATTTCACTTCGAAATGCTGCACACTTATGGGCATGCCATAGGAAGGGGCCAGTATATGTTGCTATGTTTAAGCCGCTTGGCATAGTTATAGCAATGGTCATGGGGGTTTCTTTACTCGGGGACACACTATATCTTGGAGGGTATGTTCCGTGATCCTAAGTGCTCAACATGCTTTCTTGACTGGATGAAGTAAATAAATTTAAATAGTACATTATCTATTTCATCATATGTTTAATTTATTCTTCACTTGGTAAAATCATGAAGAAACAAAGCACCTTGATCTTATGCAATTGCAATTTCTTTGCAGTGTACTGGGAGCAGCTACAATAGCTGTCGGATTTTACGCTGTCATGTGGGGGAAAGCCCAGGAAGAGAAGCTGGTTCTAGGAAATGAATCTCATCTCTTCAAAGCATCCTCTGCTCAGACTCCACTCTTAAACAAACACTTGCCAGCATGATTTCTTTGGACCTTCTTGTGCTACTTGAATGTATTACTCTTTGTCATTGGTATGGATATAAGGTTGCTGGATAAGTAATTATTGGAATTCTGCTTGTTGCTGACTACCTCAGTAAATTTTCCTTCTTTAGTGATCGCAGTTTGATCTAGAAATTTCGAGAACAATACTTGTTTAGAATGCACATCATGGATCTATTGCTCACAAATTATATATGTAACATTGTAAGACCATCAACAGATTGTACAAGCAAACATGAGAGAAGAAAATTGGGAATCAGTGATATGTTAGTCGGAATATATGGATAGGATAGGAAACTAGAACACATTGCTTGCTTTGCTATCATCCATTGCCCTGCACACTAGCTGTCAAAGAGGATGTAGACACCAGCATGTACTGGGACTAGCTGAACCATAATCATACACATTAACAAACCAACCCAATATTTACAAAGGACCTAGCTTTTCGTTCAGTCTTGCTGCTGCAGCCACTGATCCAGCCACACCACCTGGCTCAGCGGTTAAATTAGGGTTGTTCCTGAACTAGGCACTTGCTACTCCCTCAGCATCCTGATGGGTTACTACTTTGTCAGCTGGCAGTTTCACCTTTGCATCCTGCAACATGATTGTGCTTTAAGTAGGGATAAGGATTGCAATTATGTTTCACCCTAAGACAAATGACCTTAAAGGCATGTTTTGGTTGAATCCGATTCTCAATTCAAATTTTTATGGGACAACGGTGAGAGCAGAGGCAGAAAAACAAAAGTCAACTCAATGCATACATATACAATCAGGATTTACCACTACAATATTGCCCATACCGTTAAAGCATCAGCTAATTTGATTTAATCTGCATCTCGCAGTTGAAAGCCCAGGAAAAGGAGATGGTTCCAGGAAATGGTTCCAATCTCTCCAAATCATCCTCTACTCGGACTCCACTCTTAAACAAATACTTGCGAGCATGATTCAGTGGCCCATTTGGACATTCTTGCGCTACTTGAATATATAATTTGTTGCCGTTGTTATGGATATAATTGAGGTTGCCGGATAAGTAATTGTTGGAATTCTGCATGTTGCTGACTACCTCAGTAAATTTTCCTCCTTCATTTATCGTTGCTTGGTCTAGAAATTTCGACGACAGCAATTGGTTAGAAGCGAAAAGACGACTTTCGGGTGACATTTCAATGGTGGGTTGGTGTTTCATGAAATCATCTGCTCCCAAAACTGTTTGGTTTTCCTTAGGGTTTAACAACTCACTGTTAGAAGGCTGCCCATTTGTGCAAACCTTTCGCGGCTCTCTTTTGGTACAGGCCCCTGCTTATAGCTGCCTCCACCATGCTTTCAATAGAAACAAAGAGGTGTTTGTAACAGCTGCTTTCGTCTGGCTTAGCAGTAACTTTGTAAGCTTTTTACTTGCTTTGTCCGGCATGTCATCTTCATTGTTGGTTCGTGCAACCACTCCTTGAGCACACAGTTGCACACTAATTGCTTAATCATTCTTATATATAATTTTGCGCTTGTGTGATATCTGTTAATTCGCGAACGATATATGCTGCAAATTCAAATTACAGGTTTTCCAGGATTAGAAACATCATATGCAAACCTAGAAAAATAAATTAGAAAAGGGAGGAAAGAAAAATGTTATATAGAACACACTTAGAATTTGGCCAAAAAGAAAACAACAGAATTAAAAGTAAACTAAAAGAATAAGAGAAAATTACTTGTTTACCATAAAAAAAAATAAATAAATAAATAAATATTAAGCTTATACTGTATCTTGAAAATATGACGTAGGCAATTCTAAGTGTATTACATCTTCAAGATGTGACACTATTAATAGTACTGCATCTTGAAGATGCGACACAAGTATGATGTAAAAATTATAGAAAATCAATTCGCAATTTTATTATTTCTTGAATAATTTTTTATTAAAAAATAAGAAATGACAAAAAAAAAAAAGAAGCTATTTTAACATAAAAAAAACCCTAAAACGGCCTACAATATCATCTAAAAATAAAAGAGGCCACTAATGAATCTTAAAAAGTATTTTTCAAGCCCAAATGGAATCATTCAGGCAAGCCTCGATTGCTCTATTGTGGTACTCAAAAATCAATTATCAAAAATATATAATAATAGGAAAAATTCTTCTTAAATCAAAAGTTATATCCGTTTCAACATAATCTAGAAAAATGATCTGATTTATCATAAACTAAAGCTATATCGTATTTATCAAATGCGATAATAATCTAATACAAATATGTTGCATTTTAGTACATATATTCCTCCAATTTTTTCAAGTTAAACTAAAACTATATCGCATTTTTTAAATGCAATAATCTGTTAACATTAGTTTGCATTTCTAAAATGTGATATAGATTTAATAGTTCTTTACCATTATCATATTTTTCAAATACAAGATTCATATTATTATGCTTGTTGCATTTTAAAGATACGATATAGGGATAGTATTTTTGTAATTTTTTTCATATAATTCATAATTGTGTAATTTTTTTTTAAATATTGGTGACATATATTTCACCCCGAAGATTACACATCATGATATAAAACTTTAAGAAAACACTGTAAATGGTAGATTTAGGTGACGTGGTTTCATGCATAACATGTCTCACATTTTATAGAATGTGAAAAGACTATTTGGAGAAAATAACAAGAGTAAGAACAAGTAGTCTCGGAGTCTTGAATGTAAAAGTGATAATCTAGGGAGTCTAAGGTTTCAATGTTGCAATTCTTGAGCAATTAAAAATTCGTTTGTTTTAAGGAAAACCACATTTCAAAGCAAAACATTTTCCCTTAAAAAATATTTTCATGAAAATAATTTTATGGTGTAACTTATAATTATACCTAAATATATTAATATATGCTTATTACTATAAATATATTATATCAAACATTTTATTTAAAAGTAAAAGTATAAATGTAAATGATTTTTTAGTATACATTATTATAACCTTGATTTTGATAGTATTTTAATTAGTCTTGTTTTTTTATCCGGTATAGTTTTTTCATGTTTAAAATATAATTTATAGGTAAATTACAATATCAATTTAAAAAATCATTTTCTTAAAGTTAAAATGCTTACGAATATTTAGATCGAAAAACAACATTCTATTTTGAAAAAAGTAAGTCATTTTCTAAAAAAGGGGAAGAATTTCACCTTTAATGGGTGAACTTTTTCCCTTATTAAGGAAAATATTTTCTACTTAAAGCACCTTTTCCAGTAAAACAAGTGAGGGAAAATGAGAAAAATGTTGTTAAAAAATGTCTCTTAAATTGCAATGATAGCTAATGATCAAGATAGGTCATCTTCTTGAACAATTACTTCATGTGTTCATCTTGTATCTAAGCTCATACGAAAGTATCTCTAAATGCATAAGCCTATTTAGGAAATATTGAGAGTAAACGAACTAGTCTAAAAATCTCTATATCAAACCCATCACATCAAATCTCTATTAAACTTAGAAATTCTTATTTGTGATTTTGATGAAAACAAATCCATACAAGTCATGACTAATCATATATTGTTATAAACCAATTTGTAAGTTCTTACAAGAACTCTATCAACTATATCTTTTAAGGAAATACAATTAAACTTGGAAATATCTTTGTAACTTATTAAATTGATTATAATGTTGATGAAAGCAGAAAAAGTAATCAAGCATTATCTAAGCATGCATTTTAGCTATTCTGGTATGAACCGTTTAGCTAACTGTGATGGAACTAGTTAGCTGGTTACTTCCAGTATTCTGTAATTAGCGGCAAAACAAGGACCATGCGGCTGGTTGACTCTAGACCGTATGGCTCGTTGATGAAGATCCATATGGTTTATTGGACCGCATGGCTCGTTGTGTATGGATTGTTGGACTGGTTACCGATGACTTGAAGATCGTCCAAATGATTGCATCATTTCAATGGACCATTTGACTAGTCCCACTTAAACCGTCCAGCTGGTCCAAACAAAAATTTGTCGTTATAGTGCATTCAATGCAAGTTAAACAAGTCCAATGGTTAGATTTTTGCAAGAGGATAGAAATGTAAGCTTATGGGCAATTGAAGGACAATTAATAGAGCTACATCCCTGCAATTATTCCTCTTGTCTACATGTATTTCATTCAAAATTATCTTGTGCTCATTATTTGTAATCTTTTGTAAACCTTAGTATAGTGCTAAGCTTCATATTTGCAATTTTTACTCAAAAGAGCACTATACTCAGTGATTGTAAATTATTATGATTAAGAGATCATTAGTGTTAGAAATTGGGTGTAGGCACTTATGCCTTTGAGATTATCATCAATAAAAATTATATGTGAAGACCTTAGTTGAAGCATTGGGTGATCATGGAGAGTAGGAAGCGATCCGAACTTCACGTTAAAATTCCAGGCTTGAGTTCTCTATCCCTATCTCATTTATTTTTGGCACTTACTATTATTATATTATTATCTTGATTAGACTCATTATTGTTTTATTTCAATATTGCATTCTTTTAGTTTCTTAAACCAATAAATTGGTATTAAAGTAAAATTTGGTAATTAAACTCAATTCGCCCCCTCTTTTGAGTTCTTAGTTAGTATTTCATTTAGTATCAAAGCTAATCTCTATAATTTTCATTGCTTAATCACATTATAAAGTAAAGATCGTAGCACTAAATGCACTAGGATCTATATATGGTCAAGCTATAAATAGGCCATCACTTCTTACAAGTAGGAATTATCCCTATTGGAAGCGTAGGATAAGAATCCTTATTAAGGCGCAAAATAGAAAACTTTGGGTTGTAATTGAAGAAGGACCAATCAAAATAGAAGGAAAGGAAGAGGATGAATATACCAAGGAAGATTGGAAGAAAGTAAACCTAAATGAAATAATAATGAACATATTGCATTGTGCTATGAGTGAAAATAATTTCAATAGAACTTGTACATGCATAAATGCTAAAGAAATTTAGGATGAGCTACGGAGCACATTTGAAGGCATATCTTAAGTTAAAGACACTAAAATAAGTTTATTATGTGGTGAGTTTGAGAATTTCAAAATGCTTCCTAATGAAACCATAGATGAAATGTATAAAAGATTTATTGACATCATTAATCCATCAATTATACTTGGTAAGAGATTTTCTAACTTGAAAATTTATTCAAAAATTCTTAGGTGTCTTCCAAAAGAATGGAAAGCTAAGAGGACCACCATTGAAAAAGTACATAATCTAGAAACACTATCAAAAGAACAACTTCTTGGTACACTCAAAACCCATGAGATGATCAAAAGATATGGAGAAGAGTCCAAGAAGAAAGTTATAGCTCTCAAAGCCACCGATTGCAATACTAATGATGAAGGGGATGAAAGTGATGATGTTGATGACGATGACGACAATGATGACAAGATGGCAATGGTGCTAAGAAAATTTAAGAAATTCATAAAATTCAACAAGAAGCTAAGGAAAGACAAAGTTGGTGGTAGCAATACCTCAAAGCCTACAAGGGAGAAGAAAGATGTCATAAAGTACTATAATTGCCATCAACCGAGACACATTACAGATTATTGTCTACCTGTCAAGAAAGGAGATAAAGCGTCAAGAAAGAAAACCATGGTGGCTACTTGGAGTGATAATGATTCAAGCGATTCAAATAACGACCTTTGCCTCATGGCCATCTTTGCCTCATGGCCTTGGATAATGAGGTATGCATTACATCCCAATCTTCTTATGATGAGTTGAAGAAAATGTATGATAATCTTTTAAAAGATTTTGTTAAAATGCAAAAAAAGAATAAAATTCTCAAACAAATGATGAATGATGTAGGAAATGAATTTGATGTATTCAAACATAAGTATAATAAGTTAGTTGAAGAAAAAGAGAACTTAGAAGAGGATAATAAATATTTGAGAATTGAAAATAAAAAATTGAATATTGAGCGTGATAGTTTAAAGAAAGAAAATGATGAGTTGAACAAAAGGAATGAGTAAATCATGAATGAAAATAAAGAGTTATTTAAGGAAAATGAAGGAATAAAATCAAATATCAAAGTAATTGAAAATGAGAATGCAAGTATAGATAAGTTAGCTAAGTTGGATATAGAAAATAATATGTTAAAATCTAGCCTAAATGATTCAAGACAAAATATAGCCAGGTTTGTTAAAGGAGAAAAGAATTTAGAAAAACTCTTAGGACTACAAAGACATACTATTGAGAAAACCGAAATCGGCTATAACAAAAATAATATGTACAAGTCTTATAAAAGTTACTTAGTTAAAGCAACCAATAAGACTTGTAACTATTGTGGAAGGTATGGCCATATTGTTCACACTTGTATAATAAGGAGAAATACCAACTTGAATTATAGAAGAAAGATGGTTTGGGTCCCCAAGGGACATAGTTTTATTACTACAACTAACCCGAAAGGACTCAAACTCAAGTGGGTATAAAAAATTTAAATTTCTTTTTCTTGTAGGAACCTTTAAGGAAGAGCAACAAATGGATTTTGGATAGTAGATACTCAAAACATATGATAGGAGATGCTACCAAATTCACTACATTAACATTGAAGGATGAAGGAAATGTTACCTCTGAGGACAATAGAAAATCAATCGTCTTGGGTGAAGGTAACATTCTTATTAACAATGATCTCGTTATTAAAGGTGTATTGTTAGTTGATAAGCTAAGGCATAATTTGTTTAGTATTATTCAATTATGTGATAGTGAATATAAAGTTATATTTCTAGCAAATAAGTGTATTATTGAAAGAATTAACAATGATTAAAATAGTTTCGAAGGATATAGACAAGGAAACATTTATAAAATCAATTTTAGCAATTTTACAAGTTAAAATAAAACTTATCTATCCATCCAAAATAACGATAGTTGGTTGTGGCATAGAAGATTAAAGCATACTAGCATGGAAGTAATCTCTAAACTTGTTAAAAGAGACCTTATAAAAAGTCTACCAAAAATTAATTTTCAAAAAAACAAGATATGCCAAGCATGTCAATAAGGAAAACAAACAAAAAACTCTTTCAAACCAAAAGATGTTATCTCATCTTCTAAGCTACTACAATTACTACATTTGGACTTATTTGGCCCTACACAAACATTAAGTTTAGGTAGGAAAAGATACACCTTGGTTATTGTTGATGATTTCTGTAGATATACATGGACCCATTTTCTTGCAAGTAAGGATGAAACAAATCATGTGTTCTTTAAATATTGTAAGAAAGTTCAAAATGAAAAAAGTCTTACAATTACTTCTCTTAGAAGTGATAGTGGGGGAGAATTTGAAAACTTTGAAATGGATTATTTTTATAATCAACTTGGTGTAAAACATACTTTTTCAACACCTAAAACTACACAACAAAATGGAGTTGTCAAAGGGAAAAATAGGACCCTAATTGAAATGGCTATAACAATGCTATGTGAAAATAATTTGGCAAAGTACTTTTGGGCGAAAGGCGTTAACACCGCTTGCTATATTTCAAACCGTGTTTTCATAAGATCAATTTAAAAAGAAAAAAAAAAAACCTTATGAACCTTGGAAAGGAATGAGGCCTAACATCTCTTATTTTCACTCTTTTGTTACCAAGTGTTATGTACTTAATAATAGTAAAAAAAAAAAAACTAAGAAAATTTGACTCTAAATCGGATGAGGCTATTTGATATGGACCGTGACCAAGAATAGACAAGGCCGATCACTGAATGGGTTCAAACTTGTAGAAAGGTTGAAAAAGGGTGAATGGGGAAGGGTATGGAAAAAGTGACAAAGATGAATGGAACAGTAAGCAAAAAACTCACGAATAGTACTAGAGGATATGACGCACCAAAGGAACTTCCAAGGATTCACAGCATAATTCGATATGATGTACGAATTGGTCTAGTGAGGTTACTCACTACCTAACCTTGCTTAAGGGAAAGGATAAGAGTGATGCTAAAAGTAAATAAGCAGTGTTTACGCAAGGAAGAAAGTACTCCAGCGTATTGAATGTAAAACTCATCATCTTACAACTACAAGTACAGGGTATTTATACCTGCAAACTGAGATAACTTGCCTAAAAGGGAAAAGACAAAAAGGACATTTCCTAAAGAGGCAATGGACATGTTACAAAAGGGTAAAAATGAATATATAAGGAAAATAATCATTAATGCTACAGTTCTACATATGATACTATACAGTAGCAATGTAGCATTGGCAAGGTCATTAAGGATGCGAACAAAAAAAGTACAGACATATGAGCTTGTCCGAACAGGGATAGCTTAATTAGTCTAGATTTTCTTTCAGCTTTTCGGCAAAGATGATGCTGAGTGATTGGGCAACTCAGCAATAGGGAGTAATTATCAACTCGGCATGTCATAGAATAACAGGCGGTCATATGGCACAGCATTAGAGGTGACTCGGTAAATAAATATTCAGCTTCAACAGGAGTTGATTAAAACATAAGGATTCATCGTATCAACCCCTAACCCCTGTAGTCCTCGGGCTTGGCTGCGGGTCAAGAGTCCCATAGCTTGATTCACATCACTATTTTCCTTAGATATTCACTAACAAACAAAGCATATAGAGTATTTAAAAGAACTTTAGTTGTTGAAGAATCTATACATGTTGTGTTTGATGGTTCACTACCTTCATTACATAATACATCTCTTAATGAAATCAATCATGTAAGTGCTCATTTGGATAAGCTAGACTTAAGCAATGACCAAAACAATGCTATTGATAAAGATGTTTTTAGGGAAGATAATGATTCGAATCAATCAAATTTAGATCTTCCTAGAGAATGGCAATATGTTAAAGATCACCCTAAAGAACTAATTATTAGAGAACCTTCAAATAAGGTATTAACAAAATCATCCCTTAGAAATATAAGCAACTTAGTATTCTTATCTCAAGTTGAGCCTAAGAATATTAATGAAGCTCTAAAAGATGAACGTTGGATACAAGCAATGCAATATGAACTTAATCAATTCACTAAGAATGAATTATAGGATCTAGTACCTAGACTTAGTGATAGACCGGTAATTGGAACAAAATGGGTTTATAAAAAAAAACTTAATGAAACCGGTATAGTAACTAGAAATAAGGTTAGATTAGTTGCTAAAGGTGATAACCAAGAAGAAGGGATAGATTTTGATGTGACCTTTGCCTCGGTTGCTAGATTAGAAGCCATAGGATGCTTTTACCATTTGTAGCACACGAAGACTTCAAACTATTTCAAATGGATGTCAAAAGTGCTTTCCTAAATGGCTATATCAAAGAAGAAGTGTATGTAGAACAACCTTCAGGTTTTGAGCACAATGAGTTACTCGATCATGTTTGTAAACTTAACAAAGCACTCTATGGACTTAAACAAGCTCCTAAAGCTTAGTATGAGAGCCTTATTAGTTTTCTAATAGAAAATGGCTTCATAAGAGGAAAGTTGGATATAATATTGTTCATTAAAAATCATAATTCCTATACATTGATTATTCAAATTTATATAGATGATATTGTGTTTGGAGCTATTAGCATGGATCTTGTAAATGAATTCGTAGAGTGTATAAAGAAAGAATTTGAAATGAGTATGATGGGAGAACTCAATTACTTCTTAGGTTTCCAACTTACGCAAACCAAAAATGGAACATTTATAAATCAATTCAAGTATATAAAAGAGCTTTTGAAATGTTTTAAAATGGATAATTGTAAAGTTGGACCTACTCCTATGAGTACAACACTAAAACTAGACAAAGATGAACATGGTAAATCCATTTGTGAAAAGCTTTATAGAGGTACAATAGGAAGCTTATTATACTTAACCGCATCTAGACCGGATATCATGTTCGTCGTGTGCTTATGTGCAAGATTTCAATCTTGCCCGAAAGAATCTCACTTAAATGCAGTAAAACGCATCTTTAAGTATTTAGTGGGCACTATTGAAATCGGCTTGTGGTATCCCAAATACACTTCTATTGATCTTGTGGGATATTCCGATGTTGACTTTGTCAGATGCAAAGTTGACCAGAAAAGCACAAGAGGCACATGTCACTTTCTAAGAACCTCTCTAGTATCTTGGTACTCTAAGAAACAAAACTTCATAGCACTCTCAACTGCCGAGGCTGAATATGTAGCTGCTAGTAATTGTTGTGCACAAATTCTATGGATGAAGCAAACATTACAAGACTATGGTCTCAATTTCTCCAATACCCCAATTCGATGTGATAACACAAGTGCTATTAACCTAACCAAAAATCCAATCTAATACTCAAGAACCAAGCATATTGAGATTCGACATCATTTTGTTAGAGATCATATTCAAAATAATGATGTGTACTTAACATTTGTGGATAAAAGTATTCAAATAGCTAATATTTTAACTAAACCCTTAAGTGAAGATCACTTTTGCACCTTAAGAAGAGAGTTAGGCATAATTAAGCAAGATGAGTGTTAAGACCCATAAACATAGATTGTGACTATTGTTGGTGAATTTGGGAGTTGGAAATATCCTGCAAAGATAACAAAGATGCTTGGTACCGGGGCCAATCCGGTAAGGCCACTCCAATACCTAAGTCAATAAGCAGGAATGAGAAAAGTGAAGTAAAGAGATTAAGAGTTATCAAATGTCTCTTATAGAGTTCCATTCCCGTATTTATAGGAGATTGTTATGTCTAAAGGAGTAGTTATCGGAATAACTGTCGAGATACATGAAGCTTCTTGATTAGATACCTTCCTAAAAATGTAAGGAGAACAGACAGTTATGTAATATAATCGTGGTTGTGATAACTATTTACACCATGAACTTAAATTCAAATCAAGAATGGATGTGCTATTCGGAGGAAAGCCGAGACTCAATTACTCAGCAAGATGCCAAGAATATAGATTGTCCGTCCTATCAGCAGCCGAATGGACAAGTAAGACAGGTGGACAAAAACTAACTATCAACATTTGCCCCCCAACTCCCGTGTTCGAGAATTTGACAAAGGGAGTAATACATAATGCGTTAGAGGCCGAGTAGGGAGAAGTTCTTTAGATGCTAAGCGAGATGGAAAGGAGGACAATTCACATCTTAATCGAAAAGTTGCAACTTACAAGTTCCTGCCAATTAAAGAAACTAAAAAGTAGGAAGTATGACACCTATCACCTCAATCATCATTACACTGCAGGGAAAGTAACTGTAGGGGAGTTGTTAATCGTCGAATTTCTGTCTCAAAACACACATCAACAATCCGCATACTATCAAATCAACGCATCATTACAGTATGAAACAAATTTGCAGTTATGAGGATAAGCTGTCTGTATTTAAAGGACTGTTCAAAATCAGAATTCATTTCCCTGGTTGCATCTCCAAGTTTTCGACTACTCTCTCGTCTTCACTCTCACATTCTTCAACCTTTGTGATATCATTTCTCATAACCATTTTAGTATGGTTCGCAGCGTAGTCCATCGACTTGTCCTCTCTGATTTTGAAGCAACAGAAACTAAGGTCACTTCTCTCCCCTAAATAAGGAGCGAGGCGGCGTGTTCTTCTAGTAGCTCAGTCAACAGTATTGAAGAAAGGTCGAATAAACTCACCCAAAAAAACGCTTTTTCTATAGATAATTATCTCGAGGACAAAGAAGGGAGATCCTCAACAAGATATCTATATAACAACATAGCTTACTTTCGCAACTCTCTAGATGGAACTACCACTTTTATCGACACAAAATACAACCAGTATTGATAAGATCTTCCTAGAATGTGGAATCTGATAAGGCCGAGAGAGGAGGAGAGGGTATGTTTCCTGAGGGAGTACGAATTCCATATATACTTGAAATATTTAGATTTTGGATTGCACTTTCCTTTCTCGGCTTTTGTGAAGGGCTTCTTTAACTACTTTAGAGTCATGCCAAGTATGTTCTCACCTAGCATATACCAACTTCTAGCAGCTTTTGAGATAGTTTGTGAAGAAGTCGAAGTCAGGGCTATAACTCAACTATTTCAACTTTTCTTCATGATTAAGAGGCAGCCTAACAGATGGTACTTTGTCGCTACAAGGCGTGGGTGGAAGTTTATGGATAGGTTAAAGTCCATGATCCACTAGTAGCATGACAAATTCTTATCGATAATGTCTAATGAAGAGTTGGACTTCTAGACTCAATGGACTGAGCTAATCCACACTAAAGATATAGATCCGATGTCAAATTATTCAGTAGTGGCAAAGAAAATTCAAGAAAGGAGGAAGAACAAAATGTTCTTTTAGGACGCCGAGAGAATTATACAATTATGAAAGTGGAGACCCAATCTTTTCTAAAAAAGAAGGCACGTTAACGAGTTACTACCGTGCCAAGTATAGCCATGTGAGGAAAGGCGTTCTCAAGACTTAGGGGGAGAATTTTTGCCTTTGTGCCTTACTCAGCATGGAAGATGTAAGTTTATTCTTTTCCCTTGCATTAATATTAATGTTTTTGCTCATGTTGCAAATATGGGTGCTGGTGAGGTAAATCCTACCAAGCTGTTGGCTTAGGCCAAAGCTAAGAAATCAAAAGCCAATAAGAAGGCTACTACCACAGCAACAACCCCTCGGCCTATTGCGGTGAAGAAAACAACGAAAGAGGACGCAACAAAGTAGGCAGCAACACAAAATAAAACCTCCCGACCGACTGAGAAGCGAAAGGAAGGTGAAAAGACAATGCCGACTAAGGTCACTCATTCTGGGGAGCCTCTAGTTGAAAGTATTCAACCCGTTGCCGAGCTAAGAAAGGTCGACCGAGAGACCCAAACCAACAGTGAGGCCAAGGATGCCACCGCTGTCGAAGGGGCGTTGTTAGTGCTGTAGGTGACACCTAGTGCAGAGACTGAGGAAGGAGCTTACCGGCCAACCACCAGCTAAAAGGTCTAAGGGTTTGGATGAGAAGACGAAGGAGGCAATGCAGTCCAAAGTTCTTGACATCAGCAACACCGAATTCGTCCCCAACAAAGAGGTTGGTGAGTACTTTGTCTCATGTTGGAGCAAAAACGTTTTGGATACCGACCCAGCCCTGGGCAATAAGACAAAATATTTGGCCTTGATGGAAGGAATTATTCTTTAGAAGGATAAAGAGATTGCCAAGAAGGATGTCGACAGGGTTGATAGTCGCAATAAGGCCCATGTCGTGGCCAAGTTATATGATGTAAGTGTCTGTATCTATCTTTTTAACTTTTGAATTTACTCAATTGTTGGTATTCCTTTTCTTTTTCAGATAAGCAGCTACATTTTAACGACTATGGATGAAGCCAATAATCAAACTAATATGGTAAGATCCATAGTAGTCTTCATGTATTCTATCGAGTTATTTCCGTTACTCATAATATTAAATGAAATTGTTGTAGAAATTTGAGAATGCATATAATGCATCCAAAGCCCAAACTGCTGCTACCAAGAATGTAAGGAAAAGGGCTAAGATAGAGGTGAGAAAGCTCCAAGAAGAACTTACTACCAAAAAGTTAGCACATACCCTTACTGCCAATGAAGTCTTAAGCCTAAAGGCCAATATGGAAGAGTAATATAAGGAATCTGAAAGCCTAAAAGAGGAGCTACAAAAGAATAAGGAAGGGTGTTGGAGCTTGGGCCAAACTCTTTGCACGATAAGCAAACAGGAAGATAAGCTCAGAATGCAGATTAAAGAGTTAGAGACCAACAACTCGAACTTCCAAAGCCATGTTATCCAATTGGAGGAGACTATGAGGAGAAGACCATCAGTTGAAAAGGCTCTCGATATAATCACTCCCAGTTGGCAGTATGAGAGACTTCTACAGAAGAAGTTGTTAGCAAGGGTCCAAGTGGCAAGAGAGGAGATCCTGAAGCTTCACCCTGATTATGATCTCCCCTACCTCGACTTTGCCCACGTCAATGACAGAGTCAACAATGCTAACAAAGAGGATGACGATGAGGCAGGTGCTGAGATTATTGACAAAGCTCATTCAGAGGATCCAAGGGAAGACAAAGAACATCTATCAAAAAAAATCCCCTATGTATAGATAGAGAAATCCGCCGGCTCTGAGACCTAAAGCATCGATCCAAAAATTACTTCTGCTAACTCTGAGGATAGGTACTAGGATTTTCTTTATATTCTTTGTTCATTGCTTTCTCTATTAAGCCGAGTGTTTGTAATCAATACTTTATTGAATGAAAAGCACTTTTCATTTTAACTGCTTTGAGTACGCTTTATTTTACGCACCTCTCTTTTCTAGCATGTATGATTATGATTATGTGTTTTATTTCACATTCTTATTCATTGGCATGTTTTATTTCACACACTAAATATTTTTCGGCAAGTTTTATTTCATATACCTAAATGCTTCTCAACATGTTTTATTTCATACGCCTATTCGTACATCTTTATAAACATTATTCATTAGCCATTTAAGGCTTGGACCAGCCGCAATACTTAGCTATAAGATCAATTCATGCAATTCATGAATTGCAATAGGCTAAAACTTAAGTTAGTTCGTTTGACGTGCAGTCTAGAACTCATTAAATCGACAATAATAAAAAGAACAAGAAACATTATAAGATTGGAACAAGGTTGTCAAACTCGTGATTCTACCTAGAATCATTATAGGGTCTGTAAAATTGGAATGTAAAAGCAAAATGTATGAACGTAAGTTTCTACAATTTATATAAAATAGTTTTAAAAAATTATAAATATACTTATTGTAGTTATTTAAAACTTGAAATACATGATGAATATTTTTTTAAAAAATGAAGAAATTAAGTTTTTTTTTCATTAAAATTCTTAATATATAATCTAATATGTTTAAAAGCATGACAAATAAAGCTAAAACTAAACTTTTTCCCAATTTTTTTAAGCTATAAATTAAAGAGAACCAAACATTTCTACTCATTTTAAGTTATTGATGGTATAAAACAAAACATATAGTTTTATTTATAAACTTTGTTATTAGAGTTGAAACTTAGATAAAAGTTGTGAATGTAAAATAAGAGAATGAGAGAGAAAGAAAGAGGTAAAAAAATTGGAATAAGATAGGATAGATGTTGTAATGCTTTAATAGTTGATGGCTTGTAAAAGGCTAGTTGTATTATTTTTTTCTTTAATTGCTTAGTCCATTCAACTCAGATATGTAGAATTAGTAAAATCAGTCAAAAACGTAAGTTTCTAACGAGTTTATATGTAAACTCAATTAAAAACGCAAGTTTCTATACAAAAAAAATTCTACACCAAGTTAACTCAAAAGAGCCACCTAAAATTGTAAACTCGTAAAATCACATGGGAAAAATTATGATTTTGACAACTATGACTCGAAACATAATTCTCATAAAAAGCTATTGGTAATCTTACATGCAAGTAAGCTGTCGCCTTACAAATAAGCGAAGATGAACATCATCTGACCAATCAATTGAAATATAATTTCAAATTCTCAACATTCCATGCTTGAGGGATGATAAATCTATCCAACCTTTCTAGTTCATATGCCCCTAAGATCTTCCCAATTCATGCCAAGCTTCCCTTAACTCACTCGTGCACCAGTAGCTTCTGTCTTTCGATAAACCAGATCTCTAGGTTAAAAAACCTTGTGCTTTACTTTATGATTATAATACCGTACCGCTCTATGCTGGTTTATCGTAACCCTAGCTCTTCCAATATCTCTGATTTCATCAATGGTGTCCAAATTTGTCGTTAATCCAACTTAATAAACCATAACGTTGAAGTTTTACGTCTATAAATTAAGCAAATCCAACTCAATCGGCAACACGGCTTCCATGCTACATGCTAACCTGAAGGGCGTTTCCCTAGTCACAATTCTATGGGTAGTTCAGTACCCCCATAAGCCATTTGGCAATTCATCGGCCCAACCTCTAACTTGATCTATTTTCCTTCTTACGCCGCTCAAAATGATTTTGTTTATGGCTTCAACTTATCCTTTCATCTAAGGGTGTGCTACAGAGGTATAGATGAGGCAAATGTCGTACTTCTCACAAAATGCCCGGAACTTATTGTTGTCAAACTGCGAGCCGTTATCCATAATTATCATGTAAGGAACTTCAAATCTTGATATGATGGAACTGAAAATGAATGCTTCCACTTTCTACTCTGTGATCTTCACCACTGCCTCAGCCTCTGCCCATTTGTTTAAGTAATCCATTGCAACAATTACGAATTGTTGCTAGGCAATAAACTTCGAAAAAGGTACGAAAATGTCCAACTCCTAGTAGGCAAAAGGCTAGGTACTGGTTAGGCTGCATAACTCAATTACAAGCACATTACTCAATGACTTGTGCTTCTGGCACTGAGGACAATGTTAGACAACTACCTTTTCATGTTCTCCCATGATTAGCCAATAATAGCTGAGTCGCAATGCTTAAACATACAATGTCTGTACTTTTACGTGGTTACTACATAAAGTACTATGCAACTCAGACAACACCCTATGAGCAACTCTTGGAGGAAGGCATCGAAGATAGGGTTGTAACATGCCATGTTTATACAGCTAACCATCAATCGGCGTATAGTTCGCAGCTTGGTAAGCCAATCTTCGCACTCCTTTATTGTCATCAGGGATAGTACTGTCTCTTAAATAATCCACTAAGGCATCCATCCAAGATTCTTCTTTCGAGCAAGGAGCCAGCTCACAGCTCTATGAAAGAGTGGATTAACTTTTCCATGGAAGAAATTCGACAAAAAATTTGTCTCTCAAATCAGGAAATGCCATACTAGCTAATTTTAACAATTTGTCAACAGCAATATTCTTGCTTCTTGGAATTTTGTGGATGGAGAAAGATTGAAATTCTTCTACGAGCGTTTATACCACCAACAAGCACTTCTTCATCTCTTCTTCTCTTGCAATGTAACTTCCCATGACCTGATTCACTACCAATTGCAAATCAAAGAACACTTCAAGTTTCTCCGCGCTAATTTCTTTTACTAGTTTCAATCTAGCAATCAAAGCTTCATACTCTCCTTCATTGTTGCTCACTGGGAGTCCGAATTTTAAAGCACAATGAACTTTAACATTGTAAGGGCCTTAAAGAATAAGGCCTACACCACTTCCATCTCTCGTCAAAGAACCATCTACATAAAGAAACCAGATAAGTTTCTCAACAAACTCCACGCTATCTTCCTCACCAGTGAATTCGGTTACAAACTCTGCTAACACTTAAGCCTTCAGCGCCATTCTAAGTTTGTATTGTATACCATGGGCACTCAACTCTAAGGCATACTACATCATCCTCCCAGAGGAGTCAAGCCATTACAATGCTTACTGCAACGGCTGATCAGTGAGCACAATGATCTGGTGAGCCTCAAAATAGGGCTTTAACTTCCTTGCTAAGAGAACCATTACTAAAACAAATTTTTCAATCTTCATATACTAAAGCTCTGGCCCTTGCAAAACATAACTCATGTAATAAACGAGTCAATGCTCTTTGCCATCAATTTAGACCAATACAAAAGAAAGAGCTTGGCAGCTGACCGATAGGTATAAATATGAATTCTCTCCTAAAATGGGTGTCAAGAGTATTGATGGTGATACAAGGAATTCTTTGAGATTGTTGAAAGCTCTCTCGCAATCGTTAGACCATTTGAATTCTTTTGAATTCTTTAAGATTTTGAAGAATTCTACGCACCTATCCATACTTCTTAACACAAATCTATTGAGGGCAACTATTTGCCCAATGAGTTCCTATACTTCATTGACTGTGCGAGGGGATTTCATGTTCCATATCGGCTCAATCTTTCTCAGGTTAGCATCAATGCCGCACTGAATAACCATATGTCCTAAAAAATTTCCTAATGTTACACCAAAAACACATTTCTGTAGATTAAGTTTCATGTTGTATCTCCTCAATGTAGCAAATGTCTCCTCAAGGTCAGTAAGATACCAATCCTCCTTCAGACTCTTTACAATCATGTCATCAATATATACTTCGATGTTTCTATGAATCTAGGGTTTGAACATCTTATTAATACGTCTCTAGTAGATTGCACTAGCGTTTTTCAACCTAAAAGGCATCACCACATAACAATACATTCCAAAATTGGTAACAAAAGACGTATGGACTTCATCCTCCTTATCCATCTTGATTTGGTTATAACTAAAGAAAACATCCATAAAAGAAAGTAACGTATGTCCAACAATTACATCTACCATTTGGTCAATTTTTGACAATGAGAAACAATCCTTGGGATAAGCCTTGTTGAGATCCGTGAAGTCTATACACATTCACCACTTGCTACTTCTTGACTAGCACACAATTGGCAAGCCAAGTCAAATAAGGCTCCTCCTAGATAAATCCTACCTTCAATAACTTCTAGACTTCTTTCTCTATTGCTACTTGTCTCTCTCGTGCAAAATGCCTTTTCTTTTTTTAGACCACCTTCACATTCGGATCAATCTGGAGCTTGTATACCATGACTTCTCTCAGGATACCCAGCATGTCTAAAGGGGACTGTTTAAATACGTCAATGTTGGCTAGCAAGAAGTTAATCAAACTTTGCCGAATATCTGTTGACAAGGGTTTCCCAATCTTTGTTGTTTTCCTAGGGTTATCTCCCAAAGAAATTTCCTCACTATCATTCTCGGCATTCTCTATGTTAACTAACTTGCCTTTCGGACAAGTTTCCACCTACAATACCTCTTCTCGTCTTAAGGCCCTCATATATAAGGACCTTGCCAATTTCTAATCCCTTTTGCATACGCCGACTCCCGTGGAAGTAGGGAACTTGGCTTTAAGATGTGTAGTTAAAGGGACAACGCTGAATAGATGCTAACATGGCCATCCCATTATCATATTGTATGGGGACCAACATTTGAAGACGAAGAAATCCACTTTATCCTCTACGACATGCTTGTCATTGCCAATCTATATCGGCAAAGAAATTACTCTAGTTACTTAGACTGGTTAGTTGTTGAAGGCATACAGATCATACTTATAAGATCTTAACTATGCTTTGATCTTGGGCCTCATCTAGTTGAACGCATGCTAAAAAACGATATCAGCCAAACTTCCTGTGTCAACAAGAATCTTCTTGACTTCGAAGTTGGAAACTCTTGCACTGATAACCAATGTGTCATCAAGTAGTCTCTGGATGCCCTTAAAGTCATCTTCTATGAAAGAAATTGTGTTTTCAATCCTAACCTTCTTGTCTTGGATCTTACAAACATAAATTTTTAGCATTCATCAAGCTCGAAGAGCTTGACTGGCCTATAGTAAGTCCGCCTATGATGGTGTTGATCACTCCGTTGAGTGCTCTATTGAGATTCTCATCCCTTGTATCTCTCCCAACCACAGTCTCCTCTAAGATGGTCTCTAGATATTTTTGGCATCATGCGCTAGGAATTTTCGTAAATGCCCATGTTGAATCGCATCCTCAATCGCATTCTTAAGCTGGATGCACTCATCTGTATTATGACCCTTGTCATGATGGAAGTCACAATACTTATTGGAATTTCTCCTTAAGGAATTTCTTCTCATTCTTTCCAGCCACTGCAGAACGCCTCTCTATCTATGTACCTTCATCAATATGTCCAAAATTGAATGATTGACGGGTATGTGGGATGAAAATGTTGGAATCCTTGATCTCTTTCTCTCGACATTTGAAGCTTGATCATCATCTGAGTCGAGTCTATCCTTTGCACTTTTTCTCTTGTCATTTTTCTAATCTCTTCTACTCTGATTAGCCTATCGCTGGGCCTTTATATTATCTTCCTGACATATGTATGAGGTGGCTTTAGCCTTGAACTCTACGAAAGTTTTCAGCTTGTTCTTTGTGAGAGGCTTGAAAAAGACTCCATAAAGCTTAACTCCATCGATTACAGTGTTGAAGGCCACACTCGTATCCAATTCTGGAATTTGAACCATCTCGGCCATAAACTTAGCCACATAGTGTCTGATTGACTCATCCGATTTTTGTTTAATTGTGTTAAGGATTGAGGAATCCCTAACAGGAAGTTTGCTTACAAGAAAGTGTTAAAGAAACATTTCTGCTAATTTATGGAAACAAGAAATGGTATTTGGTTTTAAGTGTTTAAACCATGTGTTGGCCTCATTCCTTAAAGTTAAAAGAAAAGCTTGACAAGCCACCGCATCACTCAAACCATGCAACTTGGCCAACGTACAATAGTACTCCAGATGGTCTTTAGGGTCCTTTGTTCCATCACAAGTTTCAAATTATGGCAACTTAATGTGCCAAGGTATCACTTCCTCCAAATCTCTAGAACAAAGAGACTCTTCTTGATTTAAAATTGCTTGCTTGTTGCAACAAGGATGTTAATATACAAGAGTCTCGCATGGTGCACCTACTGCAGTTGCTTGCCTTTGTCAATCTTTTTGAAAGCAGGAACTAAGGGTACTATCGCGACCTCATCTTGCTTTTTTTGGTAACTCCAGTGAATAAATTGAATTGTCACTATTATCGACATCGTAATCACCATGCTCTTTGTTCTGATTTAAATTAATACTATTACAAAGGTAGTTAAGGATCTATTTATGTTTTTTTGTTTAACTCTAAGTTTTCCTTGGACAGATCAAGGCAAAGTTGCTCGAGTCTAGCCAATTGTTGCTCATCGGTATGCCAACTCCTCCCTTCAAGGTGTTAGGAGGAAGTATTAGCACCTACACTTTTGGTCATTTTAGTCTTAGCCATATGGGTATGTTTAGGAAAAAACAGAAGGCACCATATGTTATTAGTAAATTTTAGGAGTTAGAAAAATCTTGCAAAGATAAGAAAGATGCTTGGTACCTAGGCCAGTCCAATGAGGCTAATCTGATGCCTAAGTTAGTAAGCAGGAATAAGAAAAGTGAAATAAAGAGGTTAAAAGTTATCATATGTCTCTTACAGAGTTTCTTTCCTGTATTTATAAGAGATTGTCATGTCTAAAGGAGCAATTATCGGAATAACTGTCGAGACACGTAGAAACTTCTTGATTAGACACCTTCCTTGAAATGTAGGGAGAGCAAGCAGTTGTGTAATATAGCCATTCTTATAATAACTATTTGTACCATGAACTTAAATTCAAATTAGGAACGGATGTGCTATTCGGCAGAAAGCCAAAAGTCAATTACTCGGTAAGATGTTGAAAATATAGATTATCCATCCTGTCAACAGTTAAGTGGACAAGTAAGACAGGTAGACGAAAACTGACTATCAATAGTGACTTTAGTACATCTTTCTCAATCTAAGAAATTTGATTAATTAAGCTTGTTATATGAATTCCATCATTTGTTATGTTTCTGTGCATACTTCATCGTCTTTCTTATTTCTCATTGGGAAGAATAAGTACAAAGATAAAACATGTCATGATATGGATAATAGTGGAGGATTATGGGACAAAAAATAAATCCACTTGGTTTCAGACTTGGTACAACTCAAGATCATCATGCTATTTGGTTTTCACAACCAAAAAATATCTCTTTTCATTCTTTTAGCTTGCACTAAGACTACAAACAACCATGAATTGGTTGAAATAGTTATTTTCAATTCTTACTTGATTTTTAGACAAGCTAATGAGCACTTGAATTTCTATCCTATAACAATCGTCAATAATTCTTAAGCTAATTTTCTTTTTGAATAAACTATTGTGAAATATAGTCAACAAATCGATCAGTGGTGTTAACCATACGCATGACTGCCTTGGATCTCCTGACCTTAGAATGATTACTTGTACCATTCGGACGATTATGCTCCAACCATTTAGACAATCTAAACAAGTATCTTTTGTTTTTAACACTCTGTATGCAACTATCCGAATGGTTCCCCCCAACCATGGGCACATTTGCATTAAAGGTTCTGACCACAGAATACCCCCTCGAACCATCCAAATGGTTGCCATAAACTGTAGGCACAGTTCAAACAGCTACTTTAAAAACTTAAATTTCTATCTTCAACCATCCAAACGATTCACACTATTACTGTAAAAAAATAAAAGGGGTCTAATCATTTCTTTTTCATTTTGCCTCCTTCCCACCATCCACACACTACACTCTCCTTCTTCAACTAATCCTCCCTATCCTTAACACCACTCCCTCCTCCCTCTCTTCTTTCCCTTCTCCTCTTCAGCTCCACTTTCCTCTCTTCGCTCTCTCCCTAAAACAAACCCTAACTCCACAACCCCTACCCTAACATTCTACTCTCTCCTTTCCTCTTAATGGCCAGACGAGGTAACCGAGCTCAAAGTAGCCGTGCTCGAAGTCGGAGGAGATAAGCTCCACTTGCTTAGTTCGATAATCATCTCTTTCCTATGCTATTCCATGCACAAAGGTATGACAAATTTCGTCTTATAAAAATTGATTATGGGTGTCAATTTAATGAAGATGTTCTTTGTGCTTTCAAAATTCCTAACGTGGAAGGGGTTATTAGTAATCATATTCTTGATACCGTGGATATCTCCAATGTTGTTAATGAAGAGGCCATTAGATATTTCTACTGTAATCTTTCTGATGATCATGATAGGGATGGTAATTTACTAGTTGGTATGGACACTAGTGAGTATAAGCAATTATGATTGTATAGTTATGTCTATGGTCAAGAAATTAAGATCACCAAGAATGATATATATAACATTATTGGGGCTGAACTTGGTGGTGCCCGTTATATGGAAGGGATTGATAATATTAGAGCCACGCTCTATAAGAAAGTCTTTCAAGAGCGTTACATTAGTGAATATAATGATAAAGGCATATTTTACTCATATTTTAGAGTGTGAATTATGTAGAATTATTACTGATTTTATAGAAATCATTAAGAAATGGTATTTAAGTATTTTGATTTGGATATTTCAGGTCTTAAAGGATTCAGAGTGGAAATACAAACAAAGCCCGAATTGATCTATAGCACTTTAGAATTGAAGGCAACTAGCCTACACTCTACACCAACAGCTTTAGAGCTCTATGATGGCCTTGACTTCTATACCGTCGGCCTTCATGGTCGACCTTCAAGAAGACGGCAGCCATATGATTAATATTTTAGATGGACTTTTTCATCTTCTTTAGAGTTAGAGATTCTTAGAAGCAATTAGGAGTCATTTTTGAAGAGTTTTTCTTTTGAAATTCATAGATCATTGAGAAGAATTCGCTTTTGTTGTGGAAATTATCCTTAAAGTTACAATTGAAGTTTATTCATCATAATTACAAAATTGGTAATCTTTATTCTATTTATATTTATGCAATTCTGTGATTTTTTTTATTTTTAATTATGAACTTTTTTGCGAATTCTATTATTATATATGCTTTTGTTTTAATTTCCATGGCTGGCTAAGTTTTAATTTGTGGGAAATCGATGAAACCCTAGATAACTGAGATGATAATTATATTCATATTATAGGGTTAATAAATGTACAGTTAATTCATGATTACAATTTATATGATTTCAATTATAATTTTCTATTGGTTATAATTGTTAGAAACATTATTGATATAGGAGTTAATATAAGGTTTGTTAGAATTTCTTGATTAAACTGATTAGCTAATGCGAGAACAGCGTTAATTAGATTAATTAGAAATTATCCAGGGATTAATGCGATGTTTCAAATTAATTATTTGCTAAGAAATTAGGGATAATTGATTTAGGACATTAGACAATCAAAGCATTGGGAGATGTATGATTATAATTTAAAGTCCACTATTAATTAGAGATAAGAAAGTTGACTGATTAATTAGGGGTTAAGTCCTTAAGTTTTAAGGCATGATAAATTCATTTGAATGACCGTATAGCGATTAATCTATATAACATGATGATAATTTGATTTGCACAATTAAGGTAGATTCTGTTTTTCTCACATTCTCAATTAATTGCATAGTTTTAAATATTTTATCATAATTTCCTTTTTGATAGTTTTAGGGTAATTAGAAATTAATTAATTCACAATTTAATTTTAATTACCTAAATATTGATAAAAACTATCATAGGATTTGTACTTTCTTAGTCCTTGAGGGATCAACTGCCTTACTCACTCTTTATTACTTGATTCCGACTAAGTATAATTACTGGAGTATTCACGATTTATTTTTATATATAGTTTAAGCGGATCACATAACTGGGTACATAAGTGTAATCTTAGAGCCATTTAATTGCCTCTTCATTATCGGATCCTTCACCTAATCCTTTGTTACAACTATTGTCCATAGAGTGGCGAACATAAGCATGTTACTAAAAGGGATTTGTGACTATTAGGTTACATCCATAATGATGCTCGAATTGACTATGCAGACTTGATTTTCCACTGTTTCCGAATGGTTACTCGCAAGTCTAAGCAAGCCGTTCTTCAATGTAGCTACCTAGTTACTTAGCTTCTGCTACCAAAGGGGGTTATTTTTCTCGGTCCTAAAATCAATCCACAAGTTGAACCCTTTACCATGCGCTACATTGGCAAAGGAGGTTGGAAACTGGATAAGCAAGCTAATTGGGTTCACAAAGAACCCCTATTCCGTCTTACTGGCATTGCCTCTCAAGAACTCGGTAAACCCATTAATGAAGAAGATGTCGAATCAATCGAACCACTTGATCAGAATGTTCCTCAGGAAGGAGCCACTCATATCAATGACGATATTCCTCTAGGCACTTCAGCTTCCGTTCCCCCTACTGGTCCATCTCCTAAGAGTCCTCTAGCATCTCTCTATACATACATTGACCAAATGGAAGGCTGAATTCACCAACACATTGATGATAACATCTATCAAATGGAGCAACGAGTCTCCCACCGACAAGATCACATCCGTTATCCTCTCTTTCAAAACTTCTAGCTACTATACCCCTTCCCTCCACCAACTTCCAGTCCTTATGATCAGCCACGACCTCTTCCTCTCGAGCCATCTGGCAGTTCTTCTCCACCTTCAGACACTTAGCTCTTGTAGTCCTATCTTATGTATTGGACCGTGTGGCTGGTTGTGCATAGACTGAACCATGCGACTAGTGACTTAAAGACCATCCAAATGATTGCATCATTTGAATAGACTGTCCAACTGGTCTTACTAGAACCGTCTAGCTAATACAAAAATTAACCATTACAGTACATTTAATGTTGGATGAACAAGACCAACAGTAAGATTTTTGCAAGAGGATATAAATGCGAGTTTATAGGCAGTTGAAGGACAATTAATAAAGCTATATCCCTGTAGTTATTCCTTTTGTCTACTTTTACTTCATTCCAATTGTCTTGTGCTCATTATTTGTAATCTTTCGTAAACCCTAGTATAATGTCAAGCTTCATATTTACAATTTTTACTTAAGAGAGCACTATAGTAAGTGATTGTAAGTTATTGTAATTAAAAGATCATTAATGTTAGAGATTGGGTGTAAGCACTTGTGCCTTTGAGATTGTCATCAATAAAAATTATGTGTGAATACCTTGGTTGAGGCATTGGGTGATCATGGAGAGTAGGAGGCGGTTTGAACTCTAAGTTAAAATTCCAGGCTTGATTTCTCTACCCTACCTCTTTTATTTTTGGCACTTATTATTGTTTTATTATTATCTTGATTAGACTTCTTGGTTTATTTCAATATTGTATTCTTTTAATTGTTTAAATCAAGAAATTGATATTAAAGTAAAATCTAGGCATTAAACTCAATCTACCTTTCTTCTTGAGTTTCTAGTGTAGTATTTCAATCTCTCCAAGACCTAAGATGTGAACTTAGACTACCTACGCTCGATTACTAACCCAAGAAATTAAACCAAAGTTGCTGTTGGGTCTTATTTTAGTCTTCCATACTTGCCTCCTAACTAGAGCTCTACTAATGGAGTTAGAGAGGCTTTAACATAAACTAAATGCTTCAACAATTAAGTCACCATAAGGTGCATGTATCATGAGAGGGAGCTTCCCCCCTCTTAAAGTTCCTATACAGCATGCGACCATCCCTTGGATTCCCATTTTCACTTAGATTATAGATAGCAAGCTAACCTTCTCTTCCCACAACGAAGGACTATTCTAAGCCCATCTTTCCCATTTGATTAGGTATCTTAGTTGTCTCCACCTTCAATATATTTGGAAGGTCCAACTTATTTGATTGGCTTCAGCCTACCATAGCATCATTAAGAAAGCAATATCATCACTCAATTAATTTACTTATGCAAGGTTAAGCCCACCTTCGGAGTATACTAACTCCTAAAATAAACTATCTTGCTATCACGCCTAAAACTCAAAGAGTCGTAACAGTCCCACTATGTAAACCAAACCAAGATAAAAGCTACGCTCCTTAACTGCTAACATAGGTATAGTCCATACAAGGAAAACGACAACTTAACCAACTTTAAAGCAATCAAATAGGCACCAATAATATATAAGACCTGTGGAGTAACACTTTATAAAATACATTTTCTCATATCTATAGATAGTTTAGTTCTTTTGCATCGCTTTACATATATCAAAAGTTCCAAAGTTTTCTAAAGATTTGTACATCTCCACATGAAGACTACATTACATATAGTAGATATATCAGTAAGCTAACGCAGACTATAAGGCCTCCTAAAAAGATCTTATAATCTTCCCACAAAAGAAAATAAAAGAAATACGAGCATTTATCCATCCCTTAAACTTTAGCACCTCACTTTCCAACTCATCAAAACTAACCTGTGGATAACTGTAATGAGGCATCTTCAGTTTCGGCTCCACACTGCATAACAATCTATTAGGATGTGAGCTCGCTAGCTTAATAAGAAGGGACGGAGTCATAAGAGTACATTAACAAGCAAGGTTGTTCAATTATTAATTAAATGAAAATATAACAAGCAAATGATAAACCATTACACAATGTTTAACCGATTCATTATAAAGTTAGAGAAATTTTATCCACTCTAACCTGAATTTCAACGAATTTCAATAAGTTTCAATGCAACACTATCAAAGTAAATCTGAACTGGTGCAATAGAGAACACCCTCCTCCCTAGACAACATTCAAACCATGATTCCCAACTTTGTCACGACTCCTCTCCTATCACTTAGTTCGGCTAAGGGTAGGAAAATAACAATTTCTACTACCCTCAATTTAGTGTCGATATCTAGTCTAACAACCTAATCGTTACCCCCATTGGGTTATTGTGAATGTTAGGTTAAATCTTAATCAACTTAAGACTGGTCCAAATTATAAGGTGAGAAGAAACCAAGGTCATACGCGCTAAACATAATATATTCAAGCAAAAAACAGTACTCAAAGTTCAACTCCCAATCATTAACCAATATCACAATTACGCACTTAGCACAATGTAGGGGGGTGTGGGTATAAATGCAGGGATCATGTGTGTGCCGCATATGAAGTCGTATTGCACGTAGCTAGGGAAATGACTTGAGTAAGTCATACGAGATGACCAAGAGAGACGAGTAGGGAGGAGGAGTAGACAATCTCAACAAGGCTCTAACACTTTAGTGATAAGTAGAGGAGCTCGAAGGCATCAAACTCCACTAATGATGAAGAACAAGGTAATGTCTCTTGAGGTATTTGAGTGTTTGATCTTCTATAGTGAGAATTCGACAAAGTAACAGCATTAGTGCCAATTCTCTCCTTCTTTAAATGAAGGAAGGAGAGAGGTATTTATAGATAATGGCCCTTGATCTCATCCGTCGGCTCTTGATGATGATTAAGGGCTAGGATCAAACCCTTCATTTTGATGGACTTGAGATTGGCCTCCCTCATGAGCTTAGGCCCAAATAGCCTTATTCTATTAATATAAGCCAAGTTAAGAAAGATTAGATTGGATGGACCAATCTAATGGACCTGACTCCAAATTTACCATGCCAAATCTCCCTTGATCATCCTGAGAACTCATGAGCTTGACTCCTCGGGCCTGTCACCTTAAGCCAATGAGTCAAATCCCTCCAATCAATGGACTTGAAGCCCAATATTGAATTTGGCCCTTTACACACTCGTACAAGAAATCTGGCTACAAGCAATCTAGCTACAAGCAATCTAACTACAACCACAGACAAGTACTCTTAGTTCTCCAAGTATCTTGATATGATATTTCAACACGCCACAAAGTATCAATCCCAACTTACTTGTGTCTTACGGATAACTTATTCCTAACAGTTGCCTTCTTATTCTTCAATTGTCCCCAAATATATACAATATATTAGTTTTCAAACCTTGATTCATTAGCCATTAGTTTGTTTTATATGTTTTTAGCTAATTAGTCATAAATTTCATCAGTTATTTCTACTTAAAAATTATGATTTCTTAACCATTCATTGATTTTTATAAGTTATCCTAAACTGTCAAATTCTCTAAGTTAGGTTCTGAGTGGTTTTATAGTTGTTTTCTTTAGTTAAAAATCCTTTGAGATACCATATAAGCTACACAGGAGACATTCATGATATCAATTTTACTCTCTAAGACAACCTCTAAATTACTCTAAGTTAAGCTCCATATTCAACAATTCTCTGAGCTACCTTCTGGCTTTATTATCTCTAGAATTTTTTGAGGAAATTGTCCTCTCACCAAGCTTCCTAATTTTACATTTTATTCATAAATTTTGTTTCCAACTCATTCTCTAAGTATCATTCTAATACAAAATAGAATCTTCTAAATCACCATCTGCCTTTAATCAATATCTTATATTTAGCTAATTTACTCACTTTTCTTCCAAGTTATAATTATAGGATAAATTTAAAATAGCAAATAACACTTCAAACAACCTTCCCCTGTTTCATTATTTCCCAACTCCTTATTTATTACATTATAGTTCAACCAATTTTCAATGCCAACAAAGTATTCAAATTTTTAAGGCTAATTCACAATTTTCCATAATTCTTGACCTTACTACTCAATCTAACCATCCAGAACGGTATAAATACTTCATTAACTAGTCCAACTCAAAATCAAAGTGAGGTTATTAAAAGAAATAGGTTATTTGTCACTTAAAGCACCATTTAATACCTAATTTAGGACTCAAAAATCACATAAAAATTTAGAAAATAGTTTCATGAAAAACTCCCTCACAGCAATTTAATATCAACTTTGGATAATTTATAGAAAAATTTTGGAGTGGAAACTATTTCGTTTGCCAAATTTATTTCAACTTCAAAAATTGTCCAATTTCTTCAATTTCTTAAGGATGTATATGATAGCCACTAAAATCAAGTTAAAATTAGACCTCATCGGAAAATTTAGCTCCAACTACTCCCTTCTTGTCGATAGCTCCAAATGGTAGGTATAGCTTCTGGTGGTGGTGATGGTAGTGGTGGTGGTGGTGGTGGTGGTTAAGCTCTAATAGTCCCCTAAGCTATCGTACCTTCTAGTGCTCAAATTAAACCTAATTTATGTATAATTTTCCTAAATTATTTCTTTAAATCTCCAAATCGAACACTTAATTTTGCCAAATCCTATCTTGTATGTAGCATTTAGTAGAGAGGGTTTTTAGATTTTCTCAAGCCTCTAAAGTGTAGAAATGAATTTTTTTCTCTCTCCTCAAGCATAATCCTTTAAATACCAAACTTAATTCTTGCATGATAACCTTGTTTATCACATAAACACCTGTCCATGGCATTCCACATGCCCAAATTGCTTTGTTCCTAGCTATTCACTTATTTTTCATAATTTTTGTTGACTTTTTATTGATTTTCTTATGTTATTTTGGCCCAAAATGTGAATATTATGGTATTTTAGCTAATTATGGATATACATATATACTTAAAAATTACACTCGACACATATGTATATATTCCATATGTTATTTTATTTCTAAAAGTTTACGAACTAAGAAAACCTATTTTACACAATTATAATAAATAATAAGTAATATAGTTAAATTGTACTATTTTAACTATATTATTATTATTTTATTATATTTTTAATTTCCAGGTCCATACGGTCTCCTCGTTTAAAGTTTTGAATCTATTCGTAAGTTTTTAGGTTAATCGAGTTAGTTTCACCAACACCCTAAATTTACCTATTCAACTCCTATTTACCAAATTCGGAACTCGCACTAGTCAATACCATTAGCTACATAACAAGTCCTATTTGAACCTTCCCACTTATCTCTAATGTATTATCACTATCCATACCTAAATTCATGATGCCTTTGTCATGAGACTGATGTATTATCACTACCCACACCTAAATATCACCAACCCTACTCTTTCAGTGTCCAACTCTACCTAAGACCATCTCTGCTAAGATTTTATGCTTCCGCAAGCTCCTTTTTGCCCTCACCCATTGCTTTATCCTTCAAGATTACTCCTTGCTAAGCGGCTTAATGATAGGGTTTGCCAATGGAAGCACATTTACAAAGATAAAAGCAAATTCTTATTACAATCCAACTCGATGCCTCTCTTGCAAAAATATTCTTCCTATGGTGGCTACTCTTTTTCTCAAGCTTAACCCACATAAACCCATTTTCCAATAAGAATTACCCACATATTAGACATATCGAGTAGTATCTAAGCGGCTAAATGGTGCTAAAACGTTGGTAGTGATACCACTTCTCATGTAATGAGATGTTCTTCCCACTTGAAGTATCCCTATAGTGCTCATCCATTAGATTCCCATTTTTACACAAATTATAGATGGTTAGTCAACCTTATCTTCCCGTCTTCTCGAGACTATTCCAAGTATATCTTTCTCACTAAGAAAGCCATCTTAGCTTTGTCAACATCCCCATATCATTGGAAGATTCAACTAATCAAGCTAGAATCAGCTATTGTATCCTCATTAGGAAAGCAATATCAACTCACAACCAATTTGCTTAGAGGAGGCTAAGTCCACCTCTAGAGTACGATCACTCTTTAAACAAACTATCAAAGTAATGCTACTCTCTACATAATAAATCTAAGTTGAACCCTCTCATTTGACTGCAAACTCGTGGACCGTAACATGTGCATCCTAACACTATTATGTTGCTACCTAATGCTCACATAACTGCAATTTTGCTTGTCATTAATTTCACAAATACGAGTATAATGCCAACCTTGCAATTTCCTAATATACAACTTGATGGCTATTTGGTTGCACATGTCGCCCTTGTTGGAGTTACTACCCCCACGTGCATCGTAACACAGCTCATGTATCTAAAAAAGTCTCATCCCAATCTTATTTAAATCAACACGCCTAAACTTGAGTTTGAACTCGTTTAAATAAATAAATCTAAACCAATCCTACCTTGAATTAAAACTCTAAATTAATTGTTTTTAATCAAGCTTGTTATGTTATTTTTGTTTTTCTATTATTATACTTTTAATCATACTAATTTCATTATTATACTCTTACATTATATTTTTTTAATATAATATAACTTTTATTATAATGCAGGCTTACGAGCCTATATACAGCCACTTGCAAGCAAGCTTACGAAGCTAAATTGAAACTTGAATTCAACCGGTTTAATTGAAACTTAAATTCAACTTATTTGATTAAACGAGATTTATTTTGAGTTACGAATACTTACAAATTTTTTTTTTTTTTCCTTTTGATCTTTTCCCAATCCAATAGATGACTTTCCCAATCACTCGAACTTAGAAATCCGATTTTATAACCAAAAAATTCCAAACGCGTGGGAAAGCAGTCATCAGAAATTTAAAAACTAAAAGAATAAAGAAGAGATTTAGTACCCCAAGAAAGGCGGGACTTTACAGAGTAATTCCTGTCCTATTGTTCGCTTTACTGTTTACCAAGAGGATGAGGATGGTGTCCACTATTTTCTTTTATCAAATAAAATGAAGAAAACAATCACAATACAAAAAGAAAAAATGAAAAAAATGCTTAAAAGTATCAAAAATTGAAGAATTCTAGTCCGTATAGTTCTTTATGTACAGCTTTCTCTATGTTATAAAGGAGGGCAAAATGTGTGTGATGTCAACTTCGATATTTCCTCCTCGCACTTTTGTTGACAAGCCAGATTTGGAAAAAGAATCTGCTTGCAATGAATGAACGTTCCAGAGAAGAAGATAAATAATATATTTCTTTTTTATGTTTTTTTGTTATAGCTACACCACCTCCAGGGCTTCTTCTTCTTCTTCTTGTACCTTTGGCTTGCCCTTTGGTCGGCCACAGCGTCTTACATCCTTACTCAACAACAATTCCAATGCTTTCTCTAAGGTGATATCTTGTGGCTTCATGTTCTGCGAGTAAAAGTCACATCAATATATTTTTCAAACAACAGATCATGTCAGCCAAATAATGCATGACAAATATATTTGAAGGAAGGAGAAAATAATAAAATAAAATAAAAGTGCAAATTATATTCGCCTTCAACTACCGTTTGAGTCATACTCAGCAACTGTGTGTCAGTGTTACCCAAAAGGTTGCACCTAATTATGGGGGCAACTGCTACAAAGGAAGAAAAGATAGAGGGAGGACTACCTTAGGTACAGGAGCAATCGTGCGACGATGCCTGATGGTAAAACCAACCTTTGCAAGCTTCAATACCACAGGCTGCCCATCTTTTGGATGGTTACCCTATCGAAGGAACCAAAAAGGGGACAGATTAAATTAAGGGGTGTGCTTCACATGAGAATTATCAAGAAACACTCTCCTTAAATAAATGCATACCAGAGTCAGCGGATATCGCAACAACTCGACAGCATCCTCAAGTGTAACAGCATCTAAATCTTTGGTCTGAAAACAGTACATAATGTAAATTCAATCTATAAGGCATTGCAGGTGTATGTGACTAAATTGCATGTATTGAAGGGCTGCAGTGTACTACAATATCTTCGCAGGGCAAGTCTAGAAAGAGATAAAACATGTATGCTTCTTGAATTATAGAACTCAAGTATTTGCTATTGCTATGAGGGATGTGGAAGCAGTAAGCATCAACTCTGGGCATCCCCTAACATTAGTTTACCGTCTCATGAAGAAGAGCCAAGTCACCAAGAGCCCCAGCAAATTTTTCACTCTTTTGTATTATCAAATAATGCTATACTCGTACCAAGGCAGCACTATCGCTTGTTATTCTTTTTGGATTGAATTAGAGGAACATCATGAACCCCTCAGGCTTGGTGTTTCATCCACATGTTCTATTGCCTGTTATTCTTGCATTACAAAACTGATGCTCCACTCACAGCACAGTTGTCTGTTGCATTCGCTAAATAGATTATACATGATATATGGTGGCAAAATATGCAAGTATAACGGAAGAAGCTGTAGCTCAAGTGTCCAGATAGCCTAGAAACAATCTTAACTGTTATAAGATATAGGCACACAAAGTTCTATGAATATTTACTGAAGATTACCTGGGAAATGGATGCCCTTTTGGGGATGTACCCATTTCTGTCTTCACCTAGCTGTATATATGCTCCATAAGGACCATTCTTCAGAAGAATCTGCCAGTGGAGAGAGAGAGTGAGAGGGAAAAAGAGAAAAGGAAGATTTAGAAGATAATGCAGTATCATTATTAAATGTCAAAGTAAGTTACAGACCTTCTCGTTTGAAGCTGGATGATGACCTAGAAGTTTTGGCTCCTCAACTGTGTTGCTATTCTGAGGTGTACCATCTTCTTCTTCATCCCCATATAATGTCTTAGCTATGTACCTGTGTATTGATCCACAGACTAAGCTGTTAGAAGAAGTGAGGGAGATATATTGCAAAATGATCAAAAACTTCCTTTGATTGCTCAAGAATATATAAAAACGTACGTTAAAGCATACAAAGAACCACTTTAAAAAAATCTACTTTTGTAAAGGAATTTGTAAACCACATATACACCAGCATATTAAATATGGGAAAATTATGTCCAAACATGAAATCACATGGTTTAGTTTTCTGAAACTTTTTGGGGCAGAACCATCACATAAACAGCCCACTGCATTTAGTAGAGGTGAAAGTGAAGCATTAAATAATTATTTAAAAAAAAAAAAAGAGCTCTAGGCATTACAACAGTGCACTTACAGAGTAACCTAATATAGATGAGCCTATGAGAGAGCAAGGTGTTACTGCATTACTCACTTGCACTTTGGGTGCTGATTACAACCTATGAAATAGCCCGCACCAAATCTACTTACTTTAAAGATCAAGGTGCCCTCCAAACAACTGTACAATTCAAAAGATAAAAACAAGAATTAGTTTATTAATGATAAATAGTATAGCTTCCAGGATAAAAAAATAAAAAATGAGTAAAAGCTAGCATGCAACACAAGGTATTTCTTGACAAACAGCACTGCTTGTGTAGGTGAGGGGCATAGTCAATACTACATCCCCTTTATTTTGGACGCAAGTTAATTGAAGATGCAACTCACCTCTTCACTGATTTGGCCTTATTGACTGCAGGCCACATTCCCAGCAGATTCATAGTCTGAGAGGTTCTCTCAACCATATTCTCATATAATTTGGCAAGCATAGTGAAGTGATTTTTTTGGGTCACCAGTGAAGTTATATTATTTTTCTGATAAAACAATAAAGTTACATTTAAAAATTTTGAAAGGCACATTTCTGCTACTCATTATTCCTACTTCCAGTGGTTCCTCCATTGTTTAAGAATTTCCAAGCTTCAATCAACCTCTGGTTAAGCTGGTCACCCATTTAGCACATCCCTAAACCCCAGCTCATGATTTATTTTGCTCACTGACAGCAAGGTGAACAAAGTACAAGATACAGAAGGTCAAGAAAGATGGAAAAGGCCAGTATTTAACAAGCGTCAAGATATTGGTTGTAAGTAACCAATCCATCACAGAAAATCTTATGCAGTTGGAATGTCAAAAAATTTCTATCAATTGAAAGAAATTGATTTATACTTTCCAGTAAGACAGACTTGCCAAATTCGTTGGCGATAAGATTTTGGTTATAAATAATCAATTTTCCATGATAGAGAGTTCTAGGTTCACACAATTTCCATCCATTCAAAAAGATTCATATGTAATTTCCACTTCAAATAGATAAAAGAACTTGCCAAGTTCCTTATAATTTGAATTTATCAAAATAAGTTAAAAGTCTCTTCCTAAATAAAAAGACTACCATAAATGATCAGTTGCACAAAAAGGAAAAGGAGGAAACCAGGAAGCCAAAAATTAATCTAGCTGTTGGGAGACTTGCCATAAATCTAGCCTGGAATCAGACCAACACATATTCTGGCTTTTGAGAGAGAAGCAAGTTGATTTCCCTATGCCCATATTGCCACCCAACACACAAGAAGAAGAAAGAAAGAAGGAAAGGGGGGACAGCCTGAGACATTCTCTCTGACATTACCTTGGACAGGTTCTACTTTTATCATGAAGAGAAGAAAACAAGAAATCTCCAAATGTTTTCTCAAGCATCTTCTCCACCTACCGCCACATGTTTGCATAGAATATGTAAGAAACTGGAGGACATAAAACAATTTTGACCATGAGACTCTCCCCAGCAATGAAGTCATACCTGATGGATATGGACAGTAGCAGCACGATCGCAATATGAGCTGAATCTTGTCCAATAGTCCTTTAGTAGACCTTTCCATTCTGTTATACCGGCAGAGACATTGTCAAGCTGAAAGAAAATTGGCAAATTTAAGAAGGGTTGACAAACATGAAGAGAATCACAAATCAAATTAAACAGAACTGTCATCTGATATTACCTCACTCTCCATATCAGCAGTGAAGCTGTAATCAGTTACCTCCGAGAAGTAATTACCAAGAAATGCTGACACCTAAATACCAGCAAAAGAATAAATTAACAGTGATGTCTTTTGATTACTCCCAGTGAAGAGGATTAACTGCAATGTTCCATTGGGAAAAGTAAACATGCACACAAGAACTCATATAAAAAATTTTAGTGCAGGCAAGGGCAAAGAAAGGAATCATGACTAGAGGATTTTTTTTTTTTTTCAATTGCATCCACCAGGCACCAGTAAATTTTGGTTTCCAACCTTCTATCAATCTCCCTCCAAATATAATAAACTACTAGCTGCAAATTGCAGCCTCCACTGTTATCATTGGGTATTGGCTGGAGGCTCCCGCACTAAGACTCTGCATGAAATAAATTTTTCCAACTTAAGGCACATATAATGCATATCTGTTCCTCGTAGAAGATCATTCAAAATGAAAGCACACTCATTGAATGTGCTTTTCTACTCTACTCACTGAATAATATTTTTGTACTGTTTATTGTTTCTTTTTTTTTTTTTTTTTGGAATGTACCATAGATCTGTACATTTCTCAACATCCAACTGCCTACTAAGGTGAATAGCTAAAATTACACGGCAGAAAAGCAGAGGTAACAACATTCAGAAGCATTCCTAGTTACAACAGGAGCTTGCTAGACCTTACATGAGCCAAAATCAGCGTAAGATATATTAGCAGATGAACAATAAAAAATAGAAGGAAAGAATGACATAAAAAGAACATACCATTCGCCCACGAAATTCAGGATGCAGCATACGTGATTTAACTGTCACATAATTCCTGTCCTGTTGAGACATACAAAGAAAGCATGACAATCTGAGCTTAATCATGTTATTTCAAGATAACATATGTACCCTGCTAAATGTAGATTTCTTTAATAATTCAGTAATTATGTAATTGAAAGAGAATTTGTACAGAGAAAAACTTCCAGGATGCCCTGTAGAGACATCAAAACATGCAAATAGAGGTTACATAGGTCAATATACTAACATCAAAGGAACCCCACAAAGACAAAAAGAAAATATATAAAGCAGCTAATATTAAATAGAACACACGGCACTAATAATTCTCATAGCTAAAGCCCGGTGGGTGCAAGATGGCTTCTAACGCAACAGTCATTTCACTCCCTCCATAAATAGTAGAAGGTAGAACTTTGCTTCTGTAGCTGTATCCTCAAATTCCAAGAGGACCAACACAAACTATACAAGACAGTCATACAGTCAATATAGCCAGTAGGGCATCCAATCTTAAGACAGAACACAATACCTCATTTCCTAAGGAACACTGGAGAGAAAAAGAAAGAAAAGGAAAATGGATCTCTAAGTTATTTTGGCACAAAAGACATTGCTTTGAAGTTATCAGACCTCACAATGACAACTTATCCATAGTAAGGAAGGAGTCTTTCTTGTAAAACAATTTAAAGGATGAACGAGTGCCTCCGTACATATTTCCATGCATACTTAGCATGAGTTAGGCTGGCAGTTTAGCAAACAAGCTGCCATGCATTAGCAGTCTAGCTATGCCTTGGCCCCATCTCTCTCTCTCTCTCTCTCTCTCTCTCTCTCTCTACATTCAAAGGTTTATCATCCACTCCAAGCCCACTGCTGCTTCCATTGTCAGCCTCAATATATCAATCCCTCCTTACTCTAAATCTAACCTTCATATTTCCTTCTCTTCTTGGTAGTAAGACTTTATACTATTTCTTTGTTTACTTAACTTGAATATGAACATACTATATATGAACACCCTCTGTCGTTCAAAGGATTCAACTTTAGCAGATTGATGAAAAGAGCAAAGTAGACAGTTCGCATTAATCATTGGACCAGCAAGTTTCTCTCATATGCGGGACATCTACATCTCATGAAGAGCATCCTTTTCTCTATACAAGCATATTAGTCCTCTATTTTTGTCCTTCCTATGCATGTTCTCAATCATATTGAAACCAAATTGAAGTGCTTTTTTTGAAATGGAAATAAAGAATCTAGGGCTAAAGCAATTGCAAACCTAAAAAGGAAGACGGATTGGGAGTTATCCATATCAAACTCTAGAACAAGGTTGCACAACTAAAGCATATATGGATGTTTTGCAAGGATGATGGATCTCCCTCTGGCCTAGCTGATAAAAAATGAAATCCTTAAAGGCAGAAGATTTTGGCATACTAAATTCCTAATGATGCTTCTTGGGGATTAGAGGAAAATCTTACAATCTAGACCTCCAACTAGACAACTCCTCAAATGGAAGATTGGGGATGGAACCCATATTTCCTTCTCATATGATAATTGGCATCCTAATGAACCTCTAATTGAATAGTTGGGAGAACAAGCAAGGGTCACTTTGGGTTACCCCAAGGATGCTCTCCTAAGCACCTTCATTGTGGAAAGGGTATGGAGATGGCCCTCCAGAGATAGGTCGTAAATGGTTACAAGAGATTTGGGAGACCTTAGTCCACACTTGAATTCTTCATATATTATTTTTTGGAAGGAGGCACCAATGAAAAGTCTGTCCATTAACAATGCATATTCCTTAGCAAGAAGCAATGAAACAGGGTGAACTAGTAATCTTTTGTGTAAAACAAAAGCATTATGCCTAGACACTCGCTCATTTATGGCTTATTGTGTAAAGGAAGCTGTCAACCATGGATAAGTTGTATAATTGGGGTTTGACACAAACTGCTACAACTTACATTTAGATGGAGCATAGAATCAAAATCATTTGTTTTTGTTGTGCACTTATGCACAGAAATTTAAGAAGAGTATCAAAGAGGCCACTCCGTGGACTATTAAACTTTCTACCTTCTACTACTAATAGGTCATTGAACGCAACCCACAAGGAAGCTTTTTTCACTGGCTGCTATTTTCTATGGAGAGAAATTAATAGAAGAAGAGTAGGAGAACCTGCAATTTCTTTTGAAATAGTTTTATAAATTACTTTATGTTATTAAACTTTGAGCAACTAGCATTCATTGACCATTTTATTGAACTAAATATCCTTCTTTTTTTATGATACTTAGTTCAATTTTACAGGTTTCATGGTGTGCTCTTATTGTACATTTTTTGTGTACATTAAGAAATGAAATATAAACCACATTACCCAAAGAAAAATAAGAATATGCTTATGGTTTACAGTTCTCTTCAAGATTGATTCTTTCATTTAATTTGTGGTTTTTAGAAGATAACTTCCTTTTCAATTGCATTTGGTTGTGATGTGCCTAAAGGGCATCATCTTAAAGGAAAACAAAATAATCACTACAGATAATTATCCACTTAGGTGCAATTTTTCTTACCTAGAATAGAGATGAAATTGTTTTAGAAAGTTGATTGATGGTTGTTTTGGAGATTACTTGATGAATAAATTGAGCAAGTTCTCTGTTTATAGCAATTTATGGTGCAAGCTTTGGAGGATTAGAAAACACGTTTCAGATTCATTTTACTTTCCTTTTAATTTTTCTTCTAAAGAAAATCCACAGGCAAGAATAGCAAGTATTAAGCACTATGGGAAAGTTAGATATCATGTTAGTTATTAAAATCTTTTATTTAATTGTTTATTATTATCAAGTTGCTAGGGTTGGACTTTATGGGCAATACTTAGGACATTTCCTTATCCATAGCTAGCAACAAAAAGCTTCATTAGATTCAACAAGGTTTAGCCTTATCTTTTTACTTGGTACTCATGTATATATGATATGAGTGTAATCATTTCACGTCATAATTTTTGAGTTCATTTTTTTCTCAAATTTCTTTATGGTATCAGAGCTTCAATTGATTCCAATCAACCTAAACCGACCACTACAAGTGCTGTGTCCCTAAAATTCACTGGAAGATCACCTCAATCCAAATTAAAATTTGGATCATTAGATGAGGCTGATACACCATACCCCTAAAACCAAGCTCACAACAAGCCTAGAACTTCCTGAGAAGGATCCCTTGGCTATCATTACTCATAAAGGTTTCCTTGGATTTTTTTTTTTTTTCTCTCCAATTGTCTTAAAGGTCATTATTCGTCGCTCCTTGCAAATGCTGGAAATGACATTTAGAACATGGATACAGGTACCTACAATCATATGTGGAATTTGTGTAAATGGTTCTCAACAACTGAAGCATATGAGAGTGACACTAGAGTGTAGGTATCCTATGGTGAAAGTGGGACTGCAAGAGGGAAAGGAACAGCACATTTCTCAAATCTGAAATTAAGTTCCACTTTATTTGTTCCTTAATTGCAATGCAATCTTGATTTTAGTAAGCCAAAAATCCAAGGATGTGAATTGTTATACGACCTTTTCTTCCAATCTCTGAACATTTGAGGACCAATCTTTGGGAAGCACCATAACTAGTGCTAAGGGACATAACATCCTGTACAACTTTGGTGGAATTACTACATTTAAAGATGAGTCCGGATCTCACTCTTTAGTTTCATCCAGGTTGAATATTGCATTTTAGCAAAATTTACCTAGAACTCCCATCATGTTCTGCCATATAAACTGACTTAAACTTCTAACTTGTCCACAATGATATTCAGAGATGCCCGTGAATACACAGTTTGTGACATTCATCGACGATCACACTCGTGCTTATTGGGAATATCTCTTAAAAGGAAGATCTAGTGTAAATCAAGTATTCCGCCAATTTGATAAGTTCATACACACTAGTTTTCAAACAAAAACAAAAATACTCCACTCCTTTAATGCCAATTCTCAAAATATGTTTGTCTGCTACTTAAAAGAACAATGGAATCGTTAAATTTAAACTTGTGTGCTTACACACCCAAACAAAATGGGGAGTCTGAGCAGAAAAAACCAACACTTATTGGAGATAGCTCGATCAATGTATGAAATTTTACATAACCCAAAAAATGGTGGTGATTGAAAAGGTCTTGACATAGTTCTCCTAGCACATTTGATTACAAAGATACAATAAACATCCTCTATCAAAGCAGCTTCTAAAGCAAAAAAATTTTTGACAAATTAATCTAACTACACTCGGTGATAAGTTAAGACAACAATAGAAAGAAGGGCTTCTAGCAAAGATAAAAAAAGAATAACTGAGAATTTATTTCACTCCATCTTACAGTGATTTCTTTCTATAAATTTTTAAAAAAGAACATGTTAAAACTTATTATTGAAGATTCATAATTTCTATTAGATCTGTGCACTCAATCTTTCAAAATATGTGGTTCTATTTGAAATTCACAGTGGCTAAAAAAAAAAAAAAAATATTTGCTGAGGCGAAAATCCATTTCCATTGCCTTAGTATCCCAACATATCAATTGTCAATGCATTATAATATAAATAAGCTTAATGCAAATCAATGAAACGATTTAACTTACTTGTAGAACTTTTAAGGTGCTTGCGTAAGTTGAAGGTCTCCCAATACCAAGCTCTTCAAGCTTCTTAACCTTTGAAAAGAAGATTATAATAGTAAGGAAAGAAGGAACAAAGCAGAAAGTTCATACTAATAAAATTTCTTGTGACAAACAACAAACCAACAAAAGGAAAAGGAATAACACAAACACAATATGTATCTATTGAGGTACTAAATGGTCCTACTTATATGATACACTTTATCTGTTAATTTTGCAAAATGATTATCTCAATAATATTCACAAGAACAAAATCAACACCAAAAAGGGCAAGGTAGAATAAGAACTTTAAGTTTCAAATTTTTGAACAAAAAGATGAGCATCAAGTGGATGTTTCTATTCCTTTTTTGTCCAAATTTTTGAACGAAGAGTTGGTGTCCAATCTCCTCTCTTTGCATGCAAACTGATTATCCTCTCAAGTGGTCACTATGCAATCTACCAATCAATTTGATAAGAGGGTGTTTCACATTGTTTTAGCTGGAATACTCTAGAAGAGTTAAAATATGCAATTAACAAATAAGATTTGTCTTGGTGCTTTATTCCCAATTTCTTGTTATTATTAGATGACATTGTTAGATTTATAGACATCCTCGATTTTAGAAAGGTAGGTCATAAGGTTTGTATAAACAGACTACTCCTATGAGAAATAAAACAACTTGAGTTATTATCTAATTTAGTTTGTAGTTTAAGAGATCAAAGGATTTCTTCTTACAGTGAGCAATAAATACATTATTTGTTATCCTTCTACCTAGAATGAAAGCAAACTGTTCCTTGCCCACAAGTGAGTGCAACAAGTCATTCTAGAGGCCAAAAGCGTAGAAATGAATATACAAATCATAGTGCAGCAAGACATGGGTCGATAAATCATTCATTTTGGTGGGATTTGCCATTTGGAACAAGCATGATAATTGTTGTTAATCTCCTTCAATAAAAAGCCCAACATCTAAAACTCCTTTATGGCAAAAATTAGGTCCCAACCAATATTTCTTTTAATGAATACCAAACCAATAATTTTTTTGGGTAAATAAGTAATTTTCTTGGGTAAAATGAGGTATATTTCATTCATTTCAGAGTGTACACAAGTAATATACATCAAAGAGCACACAAGAAACCTATATGGTCAAACTAAGTATCAAATCTACAAAAGGATACTTAATTGGAGTACATGGCCATGTAAATCTAAAGTGCTCAAGCAAGTCAAGAAATATAACATAGAACAATCTTAAAACTAAAGTCTGAAATTTGCAGCTTCCCCCAAACGTCTTCGATTCCTTTCTTTCCACAAGTAGGAGCAACTAGCTGCCAAAGTTCTCTTGTGGATAGTCTTCAGTCTTCGCATGGTAGGAGAGATCAAACAATCATTGAGACTAGAAAAAACTGAAAGCTTACAAAATACCCAATTTGTTGCATATTTGGCTTTCTTCCATAAAGTCCTTGCAAAAGTGCAATCCAAGAACAGATGGTCATGGCACTCTTCTTTCCTATGGCTCAAATAACAGCAATTTGAATTAATGATGCCCCAACCACATATCTTATCCATAGTAAGTAACTTATTATGAACCATCAACCACAAAATGAGAGAATGTATAGGTATCATTCTTTTACTCCAAACCAAAGAATGCCAGTTTACCCAAGCCCCTCTACACCTAGCCAAACTGTATGCGATGTTAATAGATAACTTCTTCAATGTTTCCTCCCTCCAAATAAGCTAATCCAAAGCCATCAGATCTGGTTTGGCATTCCTTAAATTACGTGTAACCACTTGCCATCTATCACCGCTTGACCACCTCCACTCCCTATTAGAGATAAAGAAGCCTAAGGTAATGTTTTTAGGGTAACCAAAAGTAGCACTAGCCTGCTCACCCATCCAACTAATCAAGGGGCCTTGAGGATGCCAGTTATCGAACCAAAATTATATCACAATCCCATCTCCAATTTTCCACTTGAGGACTTGATTGGTAAGAGGTCTGCTTTGTAGTATCTTTCTCCATGCTCAAGAAGCATCGTTGGAAATCTTGATATGCCAGAAATTTCGACCTCCTAGGATTTCTTTTTTAACCCAGGATAGCCATAACACAGTACCATCATCCATGCATAAGTTCCAAATATGTTTCAATTGAGACATTTTAGTCCATAACTTAATATCAATCACTACTAGCCTACTTTCTTTCTTAAGCTTGCAAATATCCTTCCACTTGCTTTTTAACAATTGAAGTCTTCCAGCACAGGATAAGGATTTGCTAGTCCAATGGTCGATCCGATCTGTATACTTTGCCACCAGCACCATACAAACTGATTTAGTGATTTTTGAGGAAGAAAGAGGAACCCCTACATATCGGATAGAGAGAGACCCCTCCTCCAAACCAAAAATATTCAATAATTGCTACTTTTCACCTTAGTTCACTCCACTGAAAAACATAAGACTCTTCCTCGGATTTGCTTCTAGACCTGCAAACTTGTGAAATTCCTCCAATGCTACATATATAAGCATTGAGTGCATAATTCTCCTTTGGCAAATATCGTAATATCATCTACAAAACATAAGTGTGTTAGATTATCCTTTTTGCACCTCCAATGAAACTGAAAATCATCTGATTGCCCCTCTTCTTTTATGATTCTAGTAAACACCTCCATCACTAAAACAAAAAGATAAGGAGACATAGGGTCTCCTTGTCTCGAGCCTTTAGCTGCATGGAAATAGCCAGCTAGCTCGCCATTGATATTAACTGAAAACATAGCAATTGAGATACATGCCATTATCCATCAAACAAACTAATTTGGAAACCCAAACACTCTCAACACTTGTTCCAGGAAGCTCCAACTCATGGTATCATAACCCTTCATGAGATCCACCTTGAGGGCACATCTTTTATCCTTATTACTAGCATGATAGCCTTTGGGAAGTTCTTGAGCAATAAGAATATTATCAAGTATTCTTCTTCCTTTAATGAAGGCGGTTTGTTCTTTGCTAACTAAAGCAAGGAGCACATTTTTAAGCTGCTCAACAATGATCTTTGATATGCACTTATAAAGAGTATTATAACAAAATATAAGTCTAAAATTAGAGAAGGAAGTCGAATTGTCAATCTTCGGAACAAGTGTGAGATACATAGAGTTTACCTCTCTTAGCATCTTATCCCAAGAAAAAAAATCCTTAATAGCTAAACATACATCACTCCCTACAATCTCCTAAGAATCCCCAAAAGAAGTTAGCTTCATATCCATCTAGGCCTAGGGCTTTATCTTTAGCTAAAAACCATAAAGTGCTCTTAATCTCTTCGTTAGAGGTAGGTCTGATCAAAGCATCCTTATCCTCCACAGAGATGCTATCCTCAAGCAAACCATCCATTCTACCAGACACCATCGTAGCCTCCAAGTGGTCTGAAAGAAGAGACTACAAATAAAGAATAGCACTAGATTTAATGTCTTCTATCGAGTCTACCCTCTGGCCCTGTTCATCCATAATTAAACTAAGGCTATCTTTGTGTTGCTTTTGCTTCACGAAGATGAAGAAAAACTTGTTATTCCTATATCCAAGTTTAAGCCACGTGATTCTTGCTTTTTGGCTCAAAAAGGACTCCTCCAAAGCACTAACAAAGTAAAAGTCCAAGGAGAGCTTCCTTTCCCTTTCCCAATCCACAATGGTGGGATTTGTTCTATTACTCTCTTGGACAACCAAGAGATCTTCTTTCACTTGTCTAACTCTATCGAATAGGTTAGAGAAATGGTTTTTGTTCAAATTCTTAAGTTGTTGCTTCATCAGTTTCAACTTTTTAACTACTCTAAACATCGAAGATCCACTAATATCACAACTCCAAGTTTTTGCCACTATCCTCTTAAAGGATGGGTGCTCTTTCTAGAAATTGAAATATTTAAAAAAGGATTTCCTCACATAAGAACCTTCTAGGTTGAGCCTCAAGAGGAGCGGACAATGATCTAAAGACCCAAGCCTAAGGACTTGGATTTCTAAGTTTTGAAACACCTCCATCCACTTATTGTTGATAAGGCCACGATCTAAACGCCATAAGATAGGGTTAGAACAGTTCTAGTTTGTCCATGTATACAATGGGCCACTAGTTTTGACCTCTTCAAGTTCTAGCCAATAACAAGTTTCATTGAAACGTTCCACACCTCTACCCAAGCTTCTATACCACCAAATTTTTCCTCTAGACACCTATATTCATTAAAAATAAGAAATTTTATTAAAAAGGAAGAAAGTACAACCATCATGCAACAGGAAAATTTACACAATTACTCAAAACCATTACAATGAACAAGTGTACAAAAATAGTGAGAATCAACTATAAAATTGATATGGAGATCAAACAAGATTAACATAAGCAATGATCTAATTGACTGTGCTTTTCTTAGGTGCACTTGATTGCAAGTCCTCCAAATACAATACATTCCACTATTAAGGAAGCTCTCTAAGATTGGATCTGAGTTGAGGGTGCCAAAGCTATTAGGGAGTATGTGATGCTATGCTAAGTATAGAAAGATGATGGGCAAGCAAAGTGGTCACAAATAGCCATCCAAATCTAGGATGAGAAGGGACATTCAAAAAACAGACAAGCATGGTCTTTACACAATAGAGATAGCAAATGATGTGATACCTTATGCATGCAGTCTATATAGTGATTTTGTACTTTCCCCATCCATGTTAGCCAAAAGGTGAATGCATGCTCGAGAATGGTGGTATCGCTCCAAACTAGCCTACTCGAATCAACAATAGAGGTTAGGGAAGCTAAAGAACAATAGCAACTCTTCATGGAATGGTCTCATGAATTTGTGAGTGCCCATCTAAGCCAATCTAAAAGGAAGGAGTTTGGTTTGATAACAGAGGAACACCAAAGTTTGTCCAAAAGGGACCTTAAGATAATCTCCATTCATTGCCCTCGATCAAGGAACAAAGCTTAGCACCAAAGGTATGCCCAATGATGCTATTTCACTAGCATTGTACACCTTGTCTAGAGGCCCAATTGGAAGCCAATAGTTTGACCATAAGGAAATGGACAACGAACAAGGGCTCTAAGTTTTAGAATCTTCCTTCAATTCTAGGAGTGAATTGATAGCACACACGTAGACCAAAAACATCGACCTTTTAGAAAATTCAATTGTACCCAATCAACCTAGACTACCTTGTTTCACAAATGCAAGTGAGGAATCCTTAGCCTACCATTCTTTTAAGGATTATAAACCACAACTCATTTAGCTTTCATTTTTGTTGAAATGTTGGGTCACACTCCACAAGAACTTTCTCAACAAGAAAGATATAACTCCAATACACTTGCATTGTAAAAATACTGATTTTAGCAACTGCAAGAATCCCACATAAGAGAGAAATTTGGAAGTCCAAGGTTGATCCGAACAAGAGTCTTCTCTCGAGTCCATAACAATCTTCCTTCTCTAATTTGTTCGAATGAGGGGTGCCCCTAGATAACAGATAGGCGGGGTCCCTTCTTGGGAGCATGTCCTCTCCAATATGGCCTCATTGACTTATAGGGAAACATTACCAAAAAACAAGTTGCTCTTCCCATCTTTTGCTGTCAAACAAGAAAATTGCTAAAACAGTTGCAACAAGCTTATGTATCAATCTTATAGAATCCACATTTTCTTTAGAAAATATCAATAGATCATTTGCAAAACAAAGCGGGTTAGTTTTTCTGACTTACATATCCAATGGAAGGAAAAGAACAGGTTTGAGTTCAACTTTCTAAAAATTCCAAAGAGCACCTTTTAGGCAAGCACAATTACATAAGGGGGGACAGGGTCCCCTTAGCTCAACCTCTCTTGCTTAGACAATAGCCCATCAAAAACCATTAATATTGACGGAGAATTTGGCCAAAGAAATACACTGTGCAATGAGACTACAGAAGTGGGAGGGAAAGAGCATAGGACTATGAGGACAAAACTCCAATTAATAGTATCATATGTCGTTTATATGTCAACCTTGAGCAGTCCAAACCAATAATTGGCCAAGCTACTTTGCAGAAGTTTGCCATGTACCAATCTGGCCCAAATACTTCACCATTTGGTTGTGAGAGGAAGGCTGCTTTAATGTCTTCATCCTAGAAGGGAGCATTTAGCAAGTCAAACTGGTATTGCTTCAAGGTGTTGTGTCCTGCGATGTCTGTTTGATGTGCTTGTCAAGTTCGAAGGATCGTTTCCATCTGTCTTTTCAATGTTAATTTTCAAAGTAGGTGTGAAGATTAAAGATGGTGTTGGCTGCCCCACAAATTTCATCAATTTGGGTGATGCTTTGAGAGGGTTATGTAGAGTCGCTGCAATCATGCAAGGACAAGTTTGGAAATTGGTCCTCTCTGCTACTGTTTAGCATCTCCAGAAAGAGCTAATAAGCAAAGGATTGGAAATTCCTTCTATTGCAAACTTCTTAGGACAATTCTATTTTCGTATCCCTTCCTAGTCATATGACAGTTATTTTTTTATTCTACTCTATTGCAGGTGTTTGTTTTGGTTTGTAAGACCATCTTCAACATAAAGACACCTTTTTTTATAAATTGGGTCCCATTAACGAGTGCCTCTACGTGCACTAGTTAGCAGGCCCAAAAAATGCATTTTATTTTTCTAATAATAATAGCAGATTTTACAAAAAAGCATGGGCATGATAAAGCATACAAGTTTCTTCTTTTGGCACATAACAAATGCCTCCACACATTTGTTAACATATTCCTTTTTAATTTACCAAAAAGAACACCATACAAAATCTGATCCTTTTTCATGTTTTCTCTTCTTTTTAATCTCTTATTGTGAAAAGCTAGTTAAATAACGAAGAGTAGGTGCAAAGAAAGACACATTACCTATAGCCGTATTTAAGGAAAATAACTACATACCAATGAGCCCTCAGAATAGCGGGGTGAAGGTTGAGTGAAATGTTGCTTCAATTCCACAGCATTCAGACCGACAACATCCCCTACCTGCAAAATGATTAAAATGTAAATTCCTTAACTAAGTGGTCTACTACATTTAGGAAGCAGCACCCATTTCTAGTGGCAAGAAAATCATTTGAGTAGCCACCATTCGCAAATCTCACTTTTAAGTAGAAATTTACGGAGAAGTAGAACATAGAAGCTTTTTGCATATATGTTGCTAAGTCCAAAACTCCATAAAAGCAACTTTAAAAACCATTGTTGGCTGATCATTGGATGCAACAGATGATATGTCATGCTAATAACAACATGCTTATCCATGGAAGCTTTCTAGCCAATCATATAATACTTGATGGCTATACCTTTGATGTACTGATTATTGCAAAAGCATCATCATGATCCTTGCCATCATTTTCCTTGTTTCTCACAGCCTCAGCTTCAGTATCCTAAACAAATTAAAAATTGAAAGGCAACAGTATAAATAATACAAAACCAAGATGCAATGCCTGTCAAAAATCATTGTATCATTTCCAACCAACATAAGCAAATAAAAATTAAGCCAATTTTCATTCACAAAACGTCATACCTTAAAGCCTGCCAAGTAACCAGGAAAACTAATCCATGAGGTTGAAGCACTAAATGCAATGGACCTATCAGCATTACTGATGTTCACTTGTATCTGAAGGAAAAAAGAAACGATTTTTACTAATGGAAACAGCAACTTATCTAATCAGCCAAAAACGCACCTTCAATGGTCAAAAGAAATTATATTCCCAAATTATCCTTGTTATCATTTTTTTTTTTTTGGGGGTTTTGGGGGGGCTGGGGTGAGGAGGTGCTACTGTTAATTTGTAAAAAGGGTCAATAAGATGGAACTCATTTTATGGTCTTGAATAAGATAATGATGTTGATTTCTTCTCTTTGGATAAAATCTTAAAAAGTTTTAATCGTTCCTCAATTGCTTTAGTGCCCAAGCATCAAAATTCATCCAACTTATATGATTAACATCCCATTTATTGTTGCAATTCCATCTACAAGTGCATCTCCAAGATTCTTTTTGAATCCATTACTTCCTCCTTTGATAGGCAAAGAATGAATTGGTTGCATCAAGGGAAGAAGGATAGTGGGAAACATTCTTGCATTCCAAGAACATCTTGTGAAGGGTTATCATAAGTCTTCTTTGAGTCCTAGATGTGCTGTAAAGGTTAATATTGTAAAGCTTATGATGCAGTTCATTGGAACTTTCTTTTTCAACTGATGTTCTCGCTAAATTTTCATCCTCCTATATATTAGGTATCTCGGTGCAACACTGCTATAAGGTTCCCCATTAACATAAATGGATAATACTGGCTTTATTTGAAGCTCAAAAGGATACCCCCTTTCCACTTACCTTTTTCGTTTTGGTTAGGGAAATCTTTTCTTGTTTCTTGAAAGATAAGAGGTGGATCCTTCTTTAAGTTTCATCAGCATTGTAAAAGAGAGAAATAGACCCACCTTCATTTTGTTGATGATCTACTCATTTGTGTGAATGGAGATTTGCAATTGGTAAGGATGGTTAAGAAAGCTCTTCTTCTTTTTGATTCCTTGCCATGTTTAAAAGCAAGTCCTAATAAAAGTCAAATATTCTAGAGTGGAGTCTGTTTGTTGTCCAAGAAGAAATTATTAATTGTCTTGGGTTTTCCTTGGGTTATTTACAGATAAGATACTTGGGCATTCCTTTAGCATCATTTAAACCTTCAAAAAGTTCTTGTAGGTATCCAGATCAAAGGGTCAGCTCCCACATGAATCTATGGATTAGCATGTTTCTGTCATTTAAAGGTCAGGTTCAGCTTATTAAGAGCATTCTTTTTGCCTTTCAAGTCTATTGGTCATCAAATTTTGTTCTTGCAAAGTGTATTTTGAAGGAAATTTAATCAAAAACGAATAGATTTCTTTGGAATAGGAACAATGAGTATAGAGCTAAGGCTTAGAGGTGGCATGCAAAGATGTTTATAAGCCAAAAAGCAAAGGAAGACATTATGATGTTATAAAATGGAATGAGGCTGCCAAATCGAAACATGTGTCAAATTATGTATGGATGGACATTATTATCACCAGCATAGTTGGGAGAAGAGTGAATTATAGAAAGATTGGAACTTTTGGTATATAGAAGTGCCTAATGATGCTATCATGGTGCTAGAGGAATATTTTACACACTAGGGAAAGAGCAAAAAACTTGTGGAGTATAGGTGATAGAAACTTTATGTCCCTATGGTATTATCATTGGCATCCTAATGGCCCACTTATGATTTGGTTGGTGAAAGAAGGATTTATGAATTAAATTGGCCAAAAGAAGCGCATTTACATTTACTGATTTAGGATAATAAGTGGATATGGCCTAAGGAAGACTTGTGCAATGAGGTATAAATGAGTATGTCACTATCGTACAAGCCTAATTCGACAAGGAGGGATTCCCAAGTCTGGATTGATAAACCGAAGTAGGCGCTTTCAATCATAGAAGCCTACAGATGGTGCTGAATCTCTGCTCCTCAAGTGCCAAGGAAGGGATTGGCTTGGCATAAGGGAGGGATTCCTAAACACATGTTTACTTTTTGGCTAGTTGCTCAACAAAAACTGCCTACCCTTTGATTTTCCGATGAATGGAGTATTGTGCACCAGAATGTTCGCTCTTACTGTCAGACAGCGAATCTAATGACCACCTGTTCTTTAAATTGAGTTCACAGGTGAGGTATGGACGAGGATGGGTCAATCATCAACTTGACCGTCCATGTCGGTTAACAAAATAAGGCAGTTATCCTCTATTTTTGCAAAACTCTATAGATGCATGAGTGGGGAAAACAGGAGAGTGCGTGCTGCAATTTTCTACATCATCTGGCAAGAGAGAAATACAAGACAGCTGGGTCTTCAAGAAAATCAGCTAAAAGAGTTGTCAGGAAAGTCCTAAATTCAGCTAGGAAAATAGACTTGAGCCTTTTGTAATTATTGATATCTTTGAGCTCTGTTGTATTTCTTGGTAATGACTGGCTAGCAGGTTTAGTTTTGGTCTATTAACTCCTCTTGTAGTGCATCTACCAATATTTGGGCTAATCATTCTACAGTTTACCTTATTTGTTTGTAGAGTGGACCATACATCTTTGTAATTATTTATAACTAATGAATTCCTGACCTTATCCTTAAAAAAGAAATGATAATGATTGTTCAGCAACTCAAATAATAATCATAATATCTATAGCACCATCCACCATGCCTATAATCATTCATGGCTTGAAGATATGTATTCTTTTGGAAAACCCTGAATTTAAAGAAACTATTTGGCTAAATATCCTCATAAAGGTTTTTTAAAATGAAAAAGAGACATGAGGAAACAACTATAACATGCGGATAGTAAAGTTATATCTAACCTGATCAACCACAGATTGTTCCATTTGGCATGCTAATGTGCGAGACCAAATGAGAGCATATAACTTTAAAGAATCATCATCAATTACTCCAGAAAGCATTGCTACAGGACAATAATAAACTATCAATGGATATTGAAATGGCATAAATATATTAAAGGAATGCACTATTTTAACTGAGACAAAACTTCTAAAGAATCAACTTAGCCTGAAATTTCAAATGTTCTTTTCAATCCTCTCTGCTGCCAGATTATATCACATTTCCTTTTTTCTTTTTTCTCTCTCTTTTGTATAATCAGTCATGCTAATAAAAGCCACATTATCAAGCCAAAAAAAAAGAAAGAAAGAAGGAAAGAAAAAGGTTTAGAACTTAGCTAAATACCTTCAAAAGATCCAGCAAGAAAAAAAGCTTAGAGGTTTAGAACTTGCAATGTTATTCCAATTTAAATCGTGCATCAACTATCCTATCAAAAAAATCAATTGAAAGCTAATTATATAACTTTTGTACTTTACATGGTAATCTACGAATATCAGTTGGTCTGACTGCTTCATGAGCCTCCTGAGCATTCTTCACCCTCTTAAAATATTTGCGTGGTGTCTCCGGTACATATTCTGACCCAAATCTTCATCAAGAAAGTTTTGGTAGGAAATTGTTAGGGCAATAAATAGAACCAAGGAAAAGTAAACGTGTAATTTATCATTTTTTGATAATTAGGTATAAGGCATCTTTGATACATCTCAAGTTAAGAAAATCATCCTTTGCAGTTAACATCATACAGAAGAATCCCCAGCCATCAATTGCATTAACAATGCACAAATTGATTTGACAAAGGGCATAGCCCCAACCTTCACAAATTATGAAGCATAACCACATTAATTTTAATTTGGCTGCTCTATTTTATCACTTACTAGACTTGCATACACAAGAAGACACTTGTTTGAGAGGAATATTTTCATTAAGCAACTCTTTCATAGCTAATCCATAAGCATACCTTCTACATGGCATATACTCTCACTAATCTCTTATCATGTGGTTCTAACAGACGCTATAGATACCAGGTTTGTTGCATACATTTTAAGTCAAACAAGATATAGCCATCTTCTGTACAGGAAAGTATGGTTCAATAGCTCACAATTTCTTTGTCTCCACCCAAATGTATATATAGATGAGATAAATAGAAGGTAAGTAAAGAGATATCCCAAATCTGCTGCAGTCAGCAGATTCGAAATATGAGAAAACCAGTTATACCAATCCTTAATACCTGCAAAACCAAAACAACATATTCACCAGAATTCCTAACACTCCCCTCAAGTTGAGAAATAGATGCTAATCACTCCTAACTTTCTTACAATATATTTAAACCCTTATTTGGCCAAAGACTTGGAAAAAATACCAGCTTCTTGGAGGTTAAGTAGAAGATAAGATTGATTTCTTCTTTCTTCTTTAACTTTAGATTGGACAGAATGACTATCAGCGTGTACATTCTTTATCTTTCATGTTGAAGAGGATTCTTTACTCTACTAATGGTTGTTCATTGTAATCTCAAATCAGACTCAAGTATGAAAGATCTAAATCGTCAATCAATCTTTGTGACCTGTAGGCCATGCTTTCCAGGTGCCAAAACATTATAGTAGTGAACATTTTGTGCACTCGTGAGCTATCAATTAGAAGAGCAAGAAGCTACTATTGTTTATAAAGCAGATGTAGTACCTCTCAATCACTAGAGAACGAATGTCCTTCACAGCTTCATCTGAAATCTACAGTGTAAGACAAAAATCAAAAAGCAAGTAGTTGTACATAAGTGATGCATACTCAAATCATAAGTGTATCAAAGTAGCCATATCATCCATTTGAAAGTTACAGATGATTGAAACCTGAAGTTCCATGCATTAGCAGAAAAGCGAAAAAAGAAAATAGTTGTCTCATCATAGTTTTTAGGACACACACCCATTTCTAATTGCCAATATACTGAGACATAACGACCATCTAAATTATTGAGTCGCAATATAAAGCTATAATCATCAGAAAGAACATCGCTACAATGGCCTGGATGACAATTGAAGTCAACTAATGTTAAAGAACGTGTCTAGATAAGAGAAGCGATACATACATGTAAACCATCTGTTCTGATATATGTTATCAAACCAACAGCCCTTTCATCTGATAACTGAACCCCCTCATAGAGCTTCTGGGCAAGCTGCAACAAGATTTGATGTAAGTAAATTGATACGACAACAGTGAATTGGTACAAGTCACAAATAGATGGCAGAACCCGCATCCCCAATGAACTTCATTGACTATGGATTGCTTGACATTTAGATATGTGCACTCATAAGTAAATTAAGCTCATAAGAGTTAAAAAATGTCTTGGCTGATTATGACTGATACAAAGAGAAGTTAATATTAAAATCATACAAGCTCATTTAATAATATATGCCCATAAACTTAATACAAATAAACATACTATCAAAAGACTCAAACCTTGCCTTTTTCTCAGTAATTGAAAGAATTAGAAACTTAACACAACCAAAACTACTATCAGAAGACTTAAGTTTATCTTTTCCTTTTTTTTTCATGGTAATTAAAAGAATTAGAACCTTCATAGTGTAGGATGCTGGAAAATGCAACTTGTTTGCAGCATCTTGCTGGAGAGTTGACGTTATGTAAGGAGTAGGAGGGTTCCTTTTTATCTTGTTATTCTTTGACTCAATCACTTTAAAAACATCTAACTTGATATTCTTCTCAATATCTTCAGCTTCTGAGCGGGAACTGATGGAGAGCTGATTCAGCTTTTTGGAAGCATAATATGTCAAATGGGATGGGAAAGAACATGTCATATCAGAAGCTGCCCTTCTTTGGTTAAATTCAACCTCAACGCTCCAATACTCCTTTGGCACAAACTCATCAATTTCCTTTTCTCTATCACAAATTAGGGATAATGCAGCAGACTGGACTCGCCCAGCTGACTGGCAGCCAGGCAACTTCCTCCACAACAACGGAGAAATATTGAAACCAATCAAGTAATCAAGAGCACGTCGGGCAAGGTAAGCATGAACCAAGTTCGCATTAATATCTCTTGGAGCCTGCAGCGCAGATTTAACAGATGACTCTGTTATTTCATGAAAAACAACTCTTGCAACAACAACATCATCACGCAAAGCATCCTGTTGTTGCAACATCTCAATGATATGCCATGCAATAGCCTCTCCTTCACGATCAGGATCAGATGCAAGAATAAGATTATCTGCACTGAGAAACAAAGCATCAAGACAGAAATAAAGAATTAAAATTAGAAATATAGTCACAAACAAAAGAAACAAACTCTAAAAGAAAGTATGACTCTGCCCAATGAAATTAAAAGAAAGCACTCTTCATATCATATTGCATTCACCTGATTTTAGGCAAGCATAACTTCTTCTTTAGCAAAGAGCTTCAATTATCATAGCATAAGTGTTTGGTGGGAATATGTACCTGGTGAGAGCAACCTTTACGCTCTTAAGATGGGTCCATGCAGCAGCAGGGACCTCCCAAACCATGCTAAAGTCATCATCTGGACGAACAGATCCTGACCTTGCAGCCAAGTCCCTAACATGGCCATAACTAGGGAGAACTTCAAACTGGTCCCCTAGATAGCCCTGAATAACCTTGGCTTTTGTGATAGACTCCACAACCACAACAGACTTTCCTGTGGGAGGATACAGCTTTTTAAGGATCTTATCACCAGAATAGCCAGCTTCGCTGACCTCCAGAACTTCCCCTTTCTGAAAAGGTTCACTAGCTATCTTAGGAGATTTTCTCTTTTTCTTCAAGCTCATAGCTCTCATACTTGACTTTTTCTTTTGTGAAAAAGAATCGTCAATTGATGATGGGCCCACAATACTGGCTTCAGCAGGTGTATCCTGAAAAGCCACATTGCTATCAAAATGCTTGAGCAAAATGAAGCAATTAAAAACAATGTTCTCTATGGGAACTGCCACTGACCTCGATGGTTTTTGTAGAAAGGGCACCTATTGTCATGGCAGAGCTTTCTGCCTTAGTTGCAGCTTCAGATGCTTTTAATGGAACAGACTCACCCGATGTTTTTTCTTTGGAATTCTTGCTCTTCTTAAGCTCTTTCCTCTTTTTCATTTTGCTCTCTTTCTTAACCCTACTAACAGGGGAAGTCGCATCTAAAGCACCAGATTTCAACTCTGTTTTTGCCTGGGCAGGACTCTCTGCACTACCATCACCCTCAAGTTTTGGTTCTGTCTTAGATGTGGTGCTCTTTCGACTTTGGGCAGCTATTATGTTTTTCTTTTTCTTCCAATTCTTGTTCAAACCTTTAAAGCCCGATGCACTGGCACTTTCCATCACAGCTCTTGGAGACGCATCCTCACTTTTATATGTTGGTGTATGAACTTGAGCATAGAACCGAGAACTTCCAGTTGAAGCAACATTGTTAGGCCAACACAGCCTGACACTATTATCCACATTAAAGTTTTGCCAGAAACTTCTATTTCCCAAACTACAATGCCGCAATCTAGATAGGGATAAACTGGAAAAGGAGCAGCATATTAGATTAATGAAATTTCAGCTATAACATTGAGCCTTCAGATAGTTGTTCATGGTAATGTTATTCAACAAATTAACTAATTGAAACTTAAACTAGTTATACCTTCTGTAGATTCCTCCCACTCTAAAAGGCATTGAAGTGCTGAGTTGCATTCCCTTGTGGTTCATAAGTCCACAAGTCCCCTGAAGAATTGTAAAAGTAAATTTATCAAACAGTACGTCCTTCTCCCATCAGCCTTAGAATTGAGCTTCAAGTACAGTTCAGCATGAGTCCTATTGCAATTACCACTAAACGATTTCTTTCTTCTTTCTCCCTAACATTTTATTACATTTCAAAGAAACCTAATTGCCATTTAATTATTTATTTCATTAAAATTGAGCTAGAAAGGGAGGGAGAGAGAGAGAGAGAGAGAGAGAGAGAGAGAGAGAGAGAGAGAGCAAAACAGCAGACATATAGCTTGGAAATTGAATTGTGCACCATCGAGATTATAACTCAAATCCAATTCAACTAAAAACACGACCTCCTTCAGAAGAAAGAAGCGAAGCGGCTCCCACTGTTGGTTTACCTCAGAAATTGATGTACGGAGACGAAGAGCTGGAGCGAGCAATAACAGTGTGGGCAAGCTCCTACTTCCTGAAGAGGAAGAAGAAGAAGAAGAAATCATCATACCATATCAAGAGAATAAAGTCTTTGGAGTTTTAAGTGTAGTATATCTAACCTTGTTTCGGTAGGCAAAAGCAAGATATGTTTAGAAGCATAATCTAGAAACAAACACGAGCTAATTAATGGTACAGGCTTCTTGTGGAATTGGAGATGGACACGAGCACCGCTACCAGCAGGAAAATGGAAAAATCGGGAGGGTTTTAGTTTTCAGTTGACGGTTGAGGATGAGGGTTTTAGTTTAGTCTGGCGAGGTCGAAGGTGGTTCCTATTCCTAGTGTGGGCTCTTGCCATACCTGGGCCCGTGATTGCATTTACGGCCCAGATACATTGAAATTTTAAAACGTGACCGGATTTAATTTAAAAGAATACACAAATTAAAATTTATAATTTATTTTAAATATATCATTAGGGAGAATTATTAACGTTCTAGATAAGTCCAAAATGTTTGAGCTAGTGATTAATGTTTCGATTATACATTAAAAAAAAGGATCGATATATTACCATTAACGTCGTTTAATGTAATTGTTAAATGATATACGGCGCTCACACGACATATATGTTACATATGTGTGAGGCTTATATGAGTATTTAAATAATATATAAATAGAAAAATAAAAAGGTACTAAAGATTAAGAAAATTTTGAAAAATTAAAAAATAAGTAAATTTAAAAATAAAAAAACCAAATAGTAAAAAACTAAGTACTGAAATTTAAGTATAATATAAATGATAATATAATTAAATTAAATTGATAAAAAATTTAAAAAATAAAATCAATCACCCTACTCTTAGGATGATTGAATCAAGCTATAAATCCATATTAGGTCGCAACCCACTTTAAAAAGTAAGATGTCAACCTACCAACCAATAATAGAACACCCATTTAAGGAGGGTTATATAACTCTCATCCTCTCAAGGGTAAGGAATGGTTGGTTCTTTTATTTTTATGAATTATTTTCTTTATTTTATTTTAATTTAATTATAATATTCATATTATACTTAAATTATTTTTTTTCTTTTTTTATATTCTTATATTAACTTTTTTATTTTTCATAATTTTCTTAATTTTTAGTACTTTTATTTTTTTATTTGTTCATTTATTTATTATTTAAATATATATATAAATGTCACATATACACCACGTATATATTATGTGAGCACTATGTTTTACTTAACAACCATGTCATACAAAACTAATGGCAATCCCTTATTTTAACTTTTTATTAAAACGTTAATCATTTATTTAAAATTTTTGAAATATTAATCTTCTATTTGAATTTACCTCCAAATATTAATATCTTATTGTGTAATCATCCCTATAATATTATTATTATTATTATTATTATTATCTGAAGAAAAAAGTACAAATTTAAACCTCAACATTTCCTAACTTCTTTATTTGAATCCTAAATGTTTCATTTTTTTTTTATTTAAGTCATTGATATTGAAAACATTCGTAAATAATTCCTTCATTAATCTATCGCCAATTTTTTCACTGGTTATGACATGTATCGCCATGTAATTGATACACCTATTTTTATTACATATAATATTAAAAATAAATAAAGTAATAAAAATAATGAAAAATTCAATAAAATTAAATAAAAATAGAAAAGTAAGAAAATTTCATAAATAAATACATATAATAAAAGTTAAGGAAAAACTTGAAAAAAAAAACAAAAAATAGTTACACAATAGGCTCCTAAAGGTAACCAAAACTAGACCAAGGCAAAGGTAAAATCCAATTGAATCTGGACCCAATGAGTTACGATTCCTATAATGTGAAACTATATCTGACCTGTGGAAGCCAATTCATGGGGAGGTTTCTAAACCCGTAAAGTGTGAACTTCAATTTTTTTTTTTCTTTTCAATATGTCATTTCAAAAACTACTCTCCACTTTTTTTTTTCCAAAAATAAATAACAACAATTTTATTTAAAAACATAAATATATTTTCAAAGATAATTACATTACAAATTTGTTAGAAAAAAAACTAAGGAAACCTCATTTCATTGATAAAGGTTATAAATTATAAGATACATCATACATGGACATTGTGTAAAAATAAAATTACATGACATGATATAATTTTAAAAACTAAAAAAGCACACAATGTAATGAATAAGGTAATTGTACTACCTTGACAAAATTGTTTTGAAAGCATAAATATTGGGTTAAAAAAGTTTTTCAAACTTAAGGTTGCTTTATAGTATCTATATATCCGCTATTTAGAATTAAACTGAAGTAGTTTGGGAGGTTATTTTTTAAAAATTTTTAGTATGTTTGTCATTTTTTATTTGGAGAAAAAAAAGGTCAAGTTTATGTGATTAACTAGATTATTCGTACTGAGAAAAAGCTCATAGAAAGTAATCTAAGTTTTACTTACCCAACTTTTTGAAAATGGTGAAGGTGATGTAAGTCTTAAAGCCAAACCAAGTAACCGTAGGATTGAATTTAGAACCCAAAGTTTAGGGCGATCGATTAAAGGATCCGATCAAACCCAAATTATAAACTATTAAGAAGGATATTAGTAAAACTGACCCCGTAAACTTGAATTTAAGAAAATAAGTAATAAAATAGAAAACTATAAAATTTTCAAATTTTAAGCATAATAGGTATTAATTACCGAAAATGTGAAAAGTGTAATGAAATAACTAATAAATTACTAGAGATAGATTATATGTATACTAAAAATTTTAGAATGACCAAAATAATAATTAGGAATGTTCACATGTACACCACATGTATTTATGTGTAGATAAAAATACGCGTAATTACCTAAATTGGCCAAAAACTAAGCAAATAATTAAAGAAAATTATAAAATAATTATAAAAAAAATCAAAGGATGATAAGATGAACCAAGATCAGGTCGTGGCAGCTTCAAACCAAAAAAAGAAAAATTAACCAATCAAATTTGAACAACCTAAAAGCCAAAAACTTAGGGAAATAGGCAAAATCTTATCAAATTAATGCACATTAATTGCTACAATTGTCTATAAATAGGGAAAAAATTTCATAAGTTATTTGATCAGTTTAGGATCTGAGAAAAATCGAAACACTGAAAAAATCGAGAGAAAATCCAAAAAAAAAAAAAAACTGTGCAGATTGGGCAAGTAAACCAAACGAACCACTCACCACCACCTAGGACCGAACCACCACCACCACCCTACACTAGAACCACCGCCTGGACCGGGCTTGGATGGCCAGAAAGCTTTGGACCGGTTAGTCTTTTCAATGACCCGATTTTGAATAATTTGTAAAATTAGTTATTTTGCCTAGAAAATTATGAAACTTGTTATTCTGAGGTTTTATTGTATGTAGATTAAGGGAAAAATAGTGATTTAGTTTAATTAAATCTATAATTATAGGGTCCCTAACAAATTGCTCAAAACCGAGCATGACTAAACCAGAAAATAAATATGCTTAGAGGTGTAGTTTGGAGTTCAAAATTTTTCTGTAGGATGCTCATATGATGTAGAACAGTGCTATGAAGCCATCTTTTAAAAATTAATTTTTGAAATTTTTAAGTTAATTTTTAGCCTTATAATGATGGGAAAATTGGGTGATTTAGGGTTAATTAGGTAATTAGGATGTTAATTACTGATTAGGATATTAATTATATGTTTATGGATGTTAATCTCTAAAGTGGATCCCTAATCCTAGCCTTTAGGTATTAAGTATGGTTAATTAGGGAAATTAAGTAAGTAATATAAGAAATTAGTAATATGTGATATTGTAAATTAATAAATCTAAAAAAAATAGAGTTATTTAGATAATATTATAATAGAAATCAGAAAAATAATAAATCTGAAAATAACAATTAATCTTAAGAAAAAGTCTCAAAATGTAAGATTTTTACACATCGGGAACAAATCTGATACCACAATTAGGGTTAGCGTGTACCAAATAGATTAGAATACCAAATTACGACCCAATAGGATATTTGGACACTCAAGCTTAATGTGATTAATTTCACACTAGGATTCAAGCATATTTCAGGCTTAGAAATCAAAGTTTAAAACCTCATTTAGGATTTGAACACCAAAATAGAGTACACGAATTATTAAGACGTAATGGGCATACACGGACAAAAATGAATTAAAATATAACTTAGAATATGAAACCGTAAATTTTAAGTACTAAAAAGACCTATTTGTATTATAGGACATCCAGAGATAAAATCAACTTGCGATTAAGGGATCGAGCGATCGAGCAAATCCAAGTAAGTTGGGTTATTGCTTATTGTAATAGAGTACTAGTTTTGTAGTACTCGAAGACTTAGGCTTGTATATGATTGTGATTGTAAGTAGTTTACGCATGTATTTGATGTATCTGGATTCGTGCTGAATTTGTATTATGAGTGATTTTGTGACTGATTGAATTGGTATGAAATTGTTTGAACACCCTAAACGGAATTTAATATTAGTCGACTCCGAATAATAAATAATGTCATGCATTGCAACCCGTTAGGGGATTATAGGATTCTCCAACCAAATACCGACCCCTTCGAAAGGGATATCGCAGGATTGCAAAATGGTCCCTTCTTCATCTTTAGTCGAACTAAGTGACAGGAGAGGAGGTCGCAGCGAGGGTGAAGTCAATGGTTCGAAGGTAGTCATGAGAGGAGCGAGGTCTCCATTACACAAGCCTGGGTTTGGTTGTGAGCTGCCGCATAACATGGAACTCCTTAACCCGGATTGGAGCGGATGAAATTTCTTTGATTTCACAACGGACCAGATTACGTTGTGCGATGATACTTGATTGTTGCATTGCATGAAAATAATTGTTTGATAACCCTGTTTGTACCTGTATGCATTCATGAGTCTCAAATTCAACTTACTGAGCTGTAGTTGCTCATACCCTTATAGATCCTTTTGCAGGTTCTGATTTCTGAATACTCAAAGCACTATGCCGCCCTACAATTACCCAGAGATTAGTCTGTTGGAAGCCAAGGGTGTGAGGATCAAGTTACTTAGTATAGTGTTTAATTAAAGTGACCATGTAATTAAGAATGAAAGACTGGTAGTTATTCTGTAATCTAGTAAACTGCTATGTTATGTAAAACTTCCTGTGAAGCTTTGTGGACTTATATATATATAATATTGTACATGTTGTTAGAAATTTGAACTATTTATCCTATTCGTAGTTTAATTATTCATCGGACTGTTTACTTCAAAGCGAGGAGTCATCGACGCCTTGTGTAGGTCATGTCTATGGTAGATACTGTGAGGCCAATTACTATCATAGAATGGTTTACACGGCGGGACTGTTGCGACTTTGCGACTTCGGGGCATACCAGGTAATATCCTAATATTTAATTTTTTTTTTATTTATAAAAAAAATTCTAAGTGTCAAAAGCTTTTGAAATAAAAGTCAAAGCAATTAATTACTTTCACCTCGTCAATACTCAAGTATAGATCTTGTCATACTTCCACATAATGCATTAAAACTACCAAAGTATTTATCATCTTTTTTGGATGTCCTGCATGGTTCTTCCTTGTGCCTTTTTACCTTTGCCCAATTTTCAACACATGTAAGGACTTTAATAGTTATTATCGATAGTGATGCTATCTAATCGTCTAAAATTAATGTAGCTACGCTAAAAAACTTATTCAATAGCAACTGTTGATGTTGGAGCTACGAAGATTTGTCGCACCATTTGATAAAGGAATAGAAATGTTCTTGCATACCTCTTTTACTAGTGGAAATATCGAAGTCTTGAATGTAAATGCTATCACCAAACTCAAAAGTTGCATTAAAGTAGTTGTTAAGTTCCATTGAGGGCCCACCAAAACCTGTTTATTTTTTCAACCTCTATGATAGTAGACAATCTGCAACAAGCAAACCGCCACCATTACCCGTTAAGGAGGTAGTGGGGAGCATGGACTCATTAGAACTTGACTACATAAACTTATGAAAAATATTAAAACAACTCACTCGATACCCGTTCGTTTATCAAAGGACATTATCCATAGAATTGTATAAGAATCTTACGTCCAGTAGAACATATCAACGTACTTATAGTAATAATTAAGATAATCAAATAGACCTTCTATTTTAGTATGACGGTTCAATATAATAGCAAGAAGATAAATAACAAGAATGTCTCTATAGTAAGCTAACCATTTAACACACATATTATTAATAGATTCTTATAGGATTGCATTGTAATGCACATCCATCGAAGTAACTAATAGCTTCCATAACAAATAATGAGAGCTAGGTTGGTACCCTTGCAAGAATGTCTTAATGCAATAATAAAAAAATTTTAATATGATAAGTAACCTAATGCAAATATCCCAATCATTTAGGTATAGTAGAACTTTATGGATATGTTATATGACAAATCGGCACAGATTATCTTCAAAAGGAAGTACTCTAGATGAACTAATAGGCTAAGTTCCATTTGTCCTGTACATCTCTTTTGAATCTTTTGGGGCGTTTCCCTTAACTTTTGTAAAATTTCATCCACTTATTGTAAATCATTTATTATTTTAAATTTGATCGATAACTTGTTTAATAGGGCACATTTTGAAATTTAAGCATGGCATACCATCATTCACACATAGGTTTCATATGTAACGCGCATTGAATATGGAAGAATATGCCTCCAAGTGTAAGCTAGCAAAGTTGATGGGAATTAGACAACTAAACCCTTAACCTAAGCCCAAGCTCGAGGTCTTTAAAGGCTAACGAAGCAAATTCTCTCGCTCCAACCAACTCTAGCAGAAGCCAAGCCGATCCTCACTATTAAACAATTTCATCTATCAAGCCGAGCTATTTCAGTTCTATCAACCATCATATGCTAACCTAACTCACATTCCTCTTGTTAACCAATCATAAAGTCAACTTTACTTTGCTAGTACCAACCACTAACTCAACAATACTTATGCAAAGAACCCTCGGACACATCCAAGACATCTCCTCGAAAGGGCCCCTAGGTCTGTTCGGCGACTCCCAACCTAACCATACAACTTGTTTACTCTTGCCAGAAGTACCCCCAGTGATCGATCACTACATGTCTAGCCTCACGTGAAAGGATTTACCGCATCAATCACTAATTTCTTTGATTTTTCATTTGTATCATTTATCATTCCTTGTACATAACTTAATTTAGACAATACCCTTTTTATCTTTTCCATTTTTAAGTAGGATGCCTTAACTTTTCAAGTATAAATACCTTTTGTAAAATATAACCACAACATCACTCGATATTAAATAAACTTGAATATTCCTTTCGTGAGCCAGTATGCTTACCCATTTTTCCCTACTCTTATCCTAACCCTCAAGTAGGCTAAGTGTCGAATTACCTTACAGAATTGCTTATGTACCATATCGAACTAGTTTTGTGAGTCCACAGAGTTTCCTTGGTGCGTCACATCATTGAAATTGTTTTTGGTTTGCTCGTTTATCATGTTTCTCATTCAAGTACTCACATTTCATCACCTTTTATTTTAAGCTTTCTGCAAGCTTAGACCCTCTCTAATGCGTTTTCCCTTATCTGCTCCTAGTATAGCGTATTATATTAATATTAGAGTAGAGGTTCATTTGGGTAAATTATATTTGAACTTCCTCATAAGTAATGTTTGTTGTAGCAATGTTTTGTAGTTGCATAAAGGCTATTTATGAGTGTTTGAACAAGTAAAAGGCATAATAGTCTACTGTGATTGTATACTTTGTTTCGAGCATACAAAAACACAACAAATTTCCAATTGGGTTTTTATTCTTCGGAGTAGTTACTGTATTGACAGTTAACTTGAACTTTCCACATGAAGAAGTGTATGTGTGAGTTGTTTGGCTTAAGAGGATGGTATTTATTGTTTTGTAGATTCTAAGTTTGTTTACTGAGTTTTGTTGAGAATATGACAAATCCAAGTGTCAACGCTGTTATTACAGATGACAATAGCAATATCGTCTACCATGGACAACAGTCCTAAAACACCCCTAGAAATATAGATGAGCAAATTGATAAGATGGCTAACCTTATAATCGATCTGACTAAAGCTATTCATGCATTAGTCTTTCGACTTACTGGGGCCGTATGGAATACTCCCCAAGCCATATGACCTGCAAGAGGATAGATCCTAGCTCAATGAGATCAAAGTGGAGGAGTAGGAGGATGTATTTAGAGAAGAATTGACTTAGGTAATATGGATGAAGAAGGAGAAGAAGAGTACAATGAGGAAAATGAGTGAGCTTAAGTAACCCAAGTTGCTAACAATATGAAGCCTCAAATTCCGAGCTTTAATGGTTCTACAAATGCATATGACTACTTAGATTGGGAAGAGAAGGTTGAGCATGTTTTTTTATTATTACCAATATAAGGACTATGAGAAGGTGAGGACTGCTATTGTAGAGTTCTTTAGTTATGCTGCGATGCAGTAGAAAAACTTCCAAATTATGAGGAAACAAAAAGGTTATGGGGAAGTAAATACTTAACCCGAGATAAAAAGGATACTTAGAAACAAATTCGTACTAGATACTTATTTGCAAGATACTTTCTTCGACTTCAAGAGCTAAGATAAGGAAGTCAAACTATTGATGAGGGTGTTCAAGAGTTCCAAATACTCGTAATTGAATGTGAAGTAAATGAACCATCAACCCAAACAGTATCTAGATTTCTCACTAGATTGAGAGGTGACATATGAGATTTCGTGGAGTTTAACAGTTTACTACATTAGACGAGACTATAAGAATGGCCCAGCAAATAGAAAGACAAAGGAAGAACAAACCAAGCTGACCTTTCATGAGCCAACCTGTCCAATAAAACTGACTCTCTCAAGGAAGTTACCGAGCTCAACAAAGTGCCGAGCCAAGTAAAAGAGCATATATGAGAACTAAACAAAAGAGCTAACCAACTAAAGGCAAAGTGCTACCAAAAACTTATAAGAAGGGACAAAGATCTAGGAGGAAGATAAGCCAATCAAGTGTTTTAAATGTTAAGCGTTTAGACATATGGCCATCTAATATCTAAACAAAAGAACTCTAATTATCAAAGGAGATGCTCTAAAACTCGATGTAAATAGTATTGATGAGAAGCTCAATGAAGAGGTTGATCCTGAAAAGGATGTAACCTAAGAAGATGAGCTTATTGAAGAGGATATGTTTACTGAAGATCAAGATAAACTAACTTTAGTTGTCCAACATGTAATGGGTATAGAATCCTTTATTGAAGAGGAGCAAAGAGAGAATCTATTCCGCAGTACATGCAAGGTAAATAAGTAGGTACATACGCTTATGGTAAACAATGGAAGTTGCACCAATGTAGCATTCGTTAACCTGGTTAAGAAGCTCAAATTACCAACCATTTTACATTCGATGCCTTATAAATTACATCAGCTGAACAAGATAGGAGCACCATATGTCACTCAGCAAATGTTGTTACCGATCTCCATAGCGAACTATTCTGATGAAATCCTTTATAATGTGATGTACATGTGTGCGTCTCACGTGTTGCTAGGCCAACCTTGGCTTTTTTATCGAAGGGTTATTCATGATGGTCTTAAGAATACATGTGTGTTTAAGAAGGATGGGAGTAAAATTACCCTGAACCCCATGACTCGAAGTTAAGTAAGTAAATTACAAGCCCAATTGGCTCAAAGATCGAAAAGGGCTTTGGTATTGAGTAAAGCTGAGCTTTAAGAAACCATTAATTATGACCTACCAACCTTCCTATTAGTAAGGAGACTAATAGAATTAAAATAATAACTAAAGTTGCTAAAGGAGGCTAAGAGGTTGCTCGATGAATAATCCAACTTATTTCCCGAGCAGTTGCCTGAAGGATTGCCCTTATTTCGAGGTATTGAGTACTGCATTGACTTAATACCCAACGCCGCATTACCAAACAAGCCTACTTATAGAATAAATCTCGAGCAAATTGCAAAGCTCTATAGACAAGTCAACGAGATATTAAAGGAAGGATACGTGAGAGAAAGTCTTAGCATCTATGCTGCGCTTACACTGCTTGTGCCAAATAAGGATGACACTCAATTATGTGTGCAGATAGCAAAGTTGTCAATAAGATTACAATCAAGCACAGATACCCCATTCTGAAGCTAGACAATATGTTAGACCGATTAAGTGGTGTCAAGGTGTTCAGCAAGATTGACCTAAAGTTAGGATACCACCAGATTCGAATGAGGCAGGAGGATAAATGAAAAACTACTTTTAAGACTCGATATGGCTTGTATGAATGAATGATCATGCCCTTTAGACTATTAAACACTCCAAGAATTTTTATCAGATTAATGAATCATGTTTTAAGAAATCTAATTGGGAAGTTTGTTGTTGTCTACTTTGATAACATCCTGATATATAGTGCAGACCTAACTATCCATATTGAACATCTCTGATGAGTTTTAAATTGGATATATTTTATTTAGTGATTTTTCATGATTTTCCGTTGATATTTGAGTTTATTTCAGATAATGATACTTAATTGAGTTAAATTTTGTTTTCTAGGTTTTGAAACGATTTATGCGAGGAATCACTCAATTTAGAGCTAAAATAAGCAAGTTATGAAGGTTTGAAGATCAACACAATTGAACGACATAACCATATCATTTCGAGACGAATTTAGAACTTATTTTCAGGTATCACAATCCAATATACAACCAAATGACATAACCATGTCCTTAGTTATGTCATTCCTAATTTTTTCTTTTTTTTTTTAAAGAGAAGCAAATGTGAATCATAGTTAAGGACACAACGAGGGGACCCGATTATGTTAGCAATTGTATCAATTACAGCCAACCTATTTTTTTATTACTTCCTATATAAAGCCTTGTTAGGGTTTGTTTTTGAAGAGAACTTTTTAGCATGACTTTTTGGGAGTTTTTTAAGTCAATAACATTCAAAAGAGTGAGAAAAAGAGAAGACTTCAAAATTCAACCTTTTGTAGCTTTCATGATTCCTACTTCTAATTCTTTCTATACTTTGATTTTAAATTATTATTTTACGGTGTATAAACAATAGATCTTTAGTGTCTAGGTCTTATGGAACCTAGATCTACTCATGTGACATCATTTTTATTTGATTATTTTAATTCTTTAGTCTTTTCTTGATTCAATTATGTATGCATCATGATCTAAATTGTTATTCTTGTAGGTAGTAATCTAGAATTTAATATTTTATAAGAGAATCAAGAGATTTCTTATAAAATTAGATAGAGACATAGTTGATGAAGATTAATACAAGATTAAAGATAATTTGTAAAATCTTTCCGAAATTTTGAATTATAGCATAGAAAATTCGTTGTGCAATATTGTGATCTTAGGTCATGTTATTAAGAAGAGATTCTAACAAGTGATTTCAAGGTTAGGGTTAATTGACTTTAAAAAGTTATTAACTTTAATAGAGAAATCTCTCAATCAAGAGATATTAAAAAATAAATTAGATTATCTTTGAGGGAAATCACTCGGTAGATTTAAGGGAAGCAAAGATCTAGATACGGTTTACGAAACTTGAAGTAATTTATATTTTCATTTCTTTCTTACTAAGTTCTTAAATAATTCTCAATTAGTTGTTAATTTAGTAATTGATACAATTAAATTAGATTCTTTAAATTCTCAAACTTGAATTTATAAGTTAGATAATAGAGATCTAGAGAGTATTAGTAATTAAAGTTTTTGAGGAATTGATACTTAGACTTAATTTGCTAATTACAAACTTGATAGATACGCTTGCCTAACATCAATCTCCGAGCAGTCTTTGATGTTCTCTAAAGAGAAAGATTGTTTGGTAATATGAAAAAGTGTCGTTTTTGTTAGGAGGAAGTGATTTTTCTAAGTTATGTAGTCAAAGGTGGAGGAGGCCTACAAGTCAATGATGAGAAAATTCCAGCAATTGTTGAATAGCCGACCCCAACCACCTGTGTTAAGGTAAGAAGTTTTCATGGGCTACCATCCTTTTACTAAAGATTTATCAAGGGTTTTAGCACCATTATTGCAAGGCATCATCTTGATGCAAGAAGTTCAACCCATAGCCTACTATCATAAGAAGTTGGGAGGACTTTAGTTAAACTACTCAGTATATAACAATGAACTCCTAACCCTTATCCGAACACTTTGAGTGTGGTAATATTATCTATTGCTAAGAGAGTTTGCCATTTATACATATCATGAATCCTTGTGACACCTCAAAAGTCAGACCAAATTATCAAAGAAGCAAACGCGATAGGTTGAATTCTTAGAGGGATTCAACTTTATGATCAAGTATAAACAGGGTAAGGCCAATGTAGTTGTTAATGCCTTATCATGCTAACATGTTCTTCTAACTAAACTATAGAAGAGACTCTTGAGATTTGCAAACATTAAGAAGCAATATCCTTGAGACCCCCATTTTGGTCCTATATTTGAACAATATGCTGAAGGAAGAACAATGGATAACTATTACATGGAAGATAGGTGTTCATTCTTGAGAGTTAAGTCATGCATGCCGACCTATTCTTTAAGATGACTACTTGTCAGAGAAACTCATTCTAATGGGCTTTCTAGACATTTTAGAGAAAGGCGAACATATGAGTAGTTAAATTGTAAACCCTATAAAGTTTTAGTTTAAACCCTACATTAGATTTGAGTACCTTAGATAACTTCATGAGTCGATAAGGTTATATAAAATAAAAATTTTATTAAATTATAAATTTGACTATATTATAAGTAATAAAAACCCTAAAATTGTGATTGAAATCTTAATTACGTAAAAAAACCCTAAGCCCTATGTACACGTAAATATTCGAGATTGAACTTGAACTTGAACTTGACAAAAAAAATCATAAAATTATAACTTTAAGTTTATAAAATAAATAAAGTTGTCATAATGGTAATAAAACCCTAATTAAATATAATTATCAACTAATATGCGTAATTATGTAAAATCATTAACAAACGATTTGAGATATCTTCTAAATATTATAAACATAATGGGCAACAATTTAATTAATAAATTTTATAAAATTGTGAATATTATTTCCTAAATATTATTAATTCTATAATTTCACTTTTAAGAAAGTTAACTTATTGTTTTTCTTTTTCTTCTTTTCCCTTTTTTCGTTTTTCTTCTTTTATTTTTTTTCCCCTTCTTCTACATTAGCTTCCAGAATCAAGTGCAGCAGATTTCTTACTTGATTTACTTTTTACGTATCCTCATTATGTGGACAAAACCAAAAGTATTGATAAGCTAAATGTCCCATCTCTTAATTACACTTTATCCTTCTCTTTTCTTTGTTTTCTTTTATTTCTTCTTTTGTTTTTTTTTTTTTTGACTTCTCTCTTACGTCAACTACAATCTCTCCTCATCTAGCATTGTTTTCTTCTCTCTTTTTTTTTTAAACCAAATTTAAGAAACACAAATTAGCCTCATATCTACCAAAAGACAGCCGCTCTTTTTCCCTCTTCTATTCACCTTAATTTTCAATTTTCTTCTTATTTCTTAACAATTATAAGAAGAAGGAGAAAAGCGCTTGGATCAACAACATTACAAGACACCAAAAGAAGTAATTAATTAGCACTCTAATATATTTATCTTGATAATTTATATGTACCCTTTCATATATATGTATCTTTGTAGAATTTTATGTACCATAGGATTATGTAATGAAATTTATATGTATTTTATTATTTTTTTTAAGAAGAGTCTATGTACATGTATTCAAATGTATGTAAAGCTAGTATTTCCTTATATTTTGTGTTCATATTTGTAAATAAATACTTAGGTATATACTCATATGTACATATATTTTATAATTGAATATATAAGCATAACATATAAAGAGATATATGTATATATATACGTGTATATAATATGTATATTATTTATTTGCATTATATATATGTATATACAGCCGATTATGTATGTATGTATAGAGTATAAAAATATCAGTATAGTATATGTATAAGTATAGCATATCTATATATGTATGGTACTTATAGTGTATTTAGGGGTATATTGTAAAATTACATATGTATATATGCATAAATAAATCAAGAAAACCTAAGTGTATTAGTATATGTATAAGTATAAAAAAATACGTATACTAATAGTATGTTATAGTATAAATACAAGTATATACTTAAATAATACATATACAATATATTAAAATACTAAATCATTAAATAAAGTAATATATTATATATATGTGGTGTTAGTGCTGCAAGGTGTAGGAAAAGGAAATAAATTAATTTATAAAATGTAATAAAATATAACAATAGATATATAAATATTAAGTAAAGCACAAAACAAGAGAAATTGGAAAATATGAAAAATTCATAAAAATGACACGTAGAGCAATTATAGGCTGCCACATCATCATTCTAGATTTTTAATTAAAATTCTTAATTATTAATAATAATAAATTAATTAAGAAATTATTAAAGTAATAAAAAGTGAATTAAATAAGTATTTAACCTTAAAAATAGAAAAATCAGTAAATTGTTACAAAATAGACTTAAAAATAAGAAACTTACAAAAATATAAAATTCAGATATTTATTAGATTATAAATATATAAAGAAAAGGTTAAAATAATAAATTATAATTATTTAAGTCAAAATAATAAAATTTGTAATATTTTTAAATCATAATAAAAAATGCATGTTACAACATTCAAAACGAATCCTGCTATGAGATATGTTAGATATATATATATATATATATGTTAGTTATAGTTTGAAATTCATGTTATTATAATTATGTTGTGATATTACTTGCGTCTACATAATTCTTGGGTTGTTAATTGTAGTAGTAGCCTTATATGTCACATAAAGGGTTATCAATTAGTAAGGTAACTAATCTATAGTTCTTTATATGATATACGACGCCTACCATAACTAGGCTACCTCTTGGGTCGTGACACGAATGGAAGATTCATTTAGCTATAGATGTGGCGAGATGTACACTAGATTGTTGAAAACTATACTACTTGTAAGCTAATCAAATGCCAAGCCGAACAAGGAAGCCCAATGCCTTTACTTGTTTTGACTAAACTATGGGCTGACTTAAGTATAGATTTTGTCATCGAATGACTCCAAATTGCTCGAGGTAAAGATTTTGTTATGGTCATCTTTAATGAACTCAGTAAAATGGTACACTTCATACCTTGCTCTAAAACTAATAATGCTTCAACTATTGCTTTTCTCTTTTTATTAGAGATTGTTCATTTACATGACGTGTTGAGAAATGTGGTGTCGAATAGAGATCCAAAGTTTCTAAGCCATTTATGGAGAATTCATTGGCATCGTATGGGGACTAAACTACTATTCAACACTTTGTGTCATCCACAAACTGTTGACTAAATAACCGTAGTCAACTGCACTTTGGAATCATTGCTCCGAGGTACAGTGAGAAAGAACTTAACCGATTGGGATGTCCATTTACTTATGGTAGAATTTGCTCACAACTATACGATGCATGATACCACTAAACAAATACCCTTTGAAGTTGTTTATGCTTCAGCTTTGAGCTACCCCTCAGTCACACTCTTATGCCCATGTCAGAGCAAGAAGACCTAATACAAGAGCCCGAGTATAGTCTTTATAGTAGATCCATTAGAAGGTTGCTCAACAAATTGACCGAGCTACCAAAAAGTTAAGAGAGAAGAGCAAAAGAAGGAGGATAGTATAGTATTAGCTTGGCGATTTAATATGGCTACACTTGAGCAATGAGAGGTTTCTAAACAAAAGAAAAGGCAAGTTATCTATCTAAGCTAAAGGTTCTTTTAAAATACTCCAAAAAATCAATGACAATACCTATCAACTTGAACTACTTGAAGACTATGAAGTTTCTAACACTTTTAATGTTGTTGACCCCAATTCCTATCATCGTAAAGGATAATTGAGTGAAGACTAACCAAATTTGATCCTAAACCCTAAACAACCTGGTGGAAATAATGGGAATCAAACAATTAGACCCTTGACCAAAGCCGAAGCTCGAGGTTTTAAATGATTGACAAAGCGAATTCTCTCGCTCCAGCTAAGGCTGAATTAATCCTCACTATTGAACAATTCATCTGCCAAGTTGAGTTGTTTAAGTTCCATTAACCATCATATGCCAACCCAACTCACATTCCTTTTATTACTCAACCAATCATAAAGTTAACTCTACTGTGCCAATACCGACCACCAGCTCGATAATACTTGTGTAAAGAACCCTAAGACACTTCTAAGACATCTCTTTTGAAGGGCCCCCAGGTCTACTTAGCACCTATGCTCGGCGACTCCCAACCTAATCGTATAACTTGTCTACTTTTGCTAGAAGCACCCCTAGTGATCAGTTGCTACATGTCCAGCCCTACATGAAAAGATTTGCCGCATCAATCACTAATTTCTTTGATTTTTCATTTATACCCTTTATTATTTCTTGTGCATAGCTTATTTTAAACAATACCCTTTTTTTCTTTTTCATTTTTAGGTATGATATCTTAACTTTTCAGGTATAAATACCCTTTGTAATATGTAGCCACAACATCACCTGATATTAAATATACAAAACTCTTCCTTTCGTGACCTAATGTGCTTACCTATTTTTTTCTACTCTTATCCTAACCTTTAAGTAAGGTTAAGTAGCAAGTGACCTCATTAAACTACCCGTGCATCGTATAGAGCCAGTTTTGTTAGTCCACATAGTTTCCTTGATGCATCACATCCCTGGAACGTTCGTAGTTTGCTTGTTTATCTTGTTTTCTTGTTCCAGTTCTTGTATTTCATCACCTTTCATTTCAATCTTTCTACAATCTTAGACCCTCCTGATACATTTGCTCTTGTCTACTTTTAGCTCGGCATATCAAAAGTCTTTGTAAGTCAGGTATTGATGTTATGTTGGTCGTAACATTTTCAAATTCAATAGAGAATATTTCTACTCAACTCGTATTCTTCCAGAATAATGTATAGAATGGCATAAATATTTTGCATCACATAGAGTTCATTAAATTTTTTTAATGTAATCAACCTTTTGAAAAACCCCAGTTAAAGTAAAAATAATAATTAAGTTATAAGATTTATTTAAGTAATGTCGATAGAAAATGCATTCTAATAAAAGAAAGTTTCACTTTATTTATCTTGGAGTAACTCCAAACCTATTTTAAATTTTATCTTATATTACGGATGTCTAATTTAAGGTTTCAATAATGTACGCCCTAAAGTTAAGTCAAATGACCGTGGGATCGAACTTTAAACACAAAGTTTAGGGTGATCAAACCCAAATTATAAACTATGGATATAAATATTAGTAAAAATGACCCCGTAAATTTGAATTTAAAAAAATAAGTAATAAAATAGGAGACTATAAAATTTTTAAATTTTAAGTATAATGATTATTAATTATCGAAAAGGCGAAAAGTGTAATCCAATAATTAATAAATTACTAGAAATAGATTATATGTATACTAAAAATCATAAAACGACCTAAATAATAATTAGGAATGTTCACATGTACCCCACATGTATTTATGTATAGATATAAATACGTAAAATTTCTTAAATTGGCCAAAAACTTAGTAAATAATCATAGAAAATTATTAATTAATTGAGGAAAAATCAGGAAAAAAAAATCAGAGGGATAGGGAATGATGAATATCTGGTTGTGGCAGGTCAGGAGTTGAAGAAGAAAAATTAGCCAATTAAAAAGAAGTAACACAAAAGCTAAAAATCAAGAGAATTGGGCAATGTCATGTTTAATTTAATGCATATTAATTACCAAAAACTTCTATAAATAGGGAGAAAATGTTTTGAAAATTCAAGAGAAAAACTAGAAAAAAAAAAAGAAGAAAAGAAAAATTGTGCAGATAGGGCTAGTGAACCAAACCCATACACTACCACCACCTGGGACCGAGCCACCACCACCATCCTACTCCAGACCCACCACCTAGGCTGGCCGACACATTTGGACCGGAGTTAGACGGTTAAAAGGCATCGAATTAAGAGAGTCCCTTATCTGCTCTAGTTTTGTATAATTTCTTAAAATTAATTATTTTTGCCTAAAAAATTATGAAACTTGTTATTCTGAGGTTTTATTGTATGTAGATTTAGGAAAAAATAGTGATTTAGTTTAATTACGTCCGAAAATATAGGGTTCTTAACAAATTAAGCAAAACCGAGCATGATTAGAACTAGAAATAAATAGGCTTAGGAATATAATTTGGAGCTCAAAATTTTTCTATAGAATGCTTAAAGGATATAAAACAGTGCTATGAAGCCATTTTTTTAAAATTAATTTTTAAAATTTTTAAGTTAATTTTTAGCCCTAAAATGATGGGAAAATTGGGTAATTTAAGGTTAATTAGCTGATTAAGACACTAATTACTGATTTAGATAGTAATTAGATGTTTAGAGATGTTAATCTCTGATGTGAAAACCTAATCCTAGCCTTTGTAGTATTAAGTGTAATTAATTTAGGAATTGGGTAGTAATTGTAGAAAATTAGGAATATTATAAAAAAACTAGGTTTAATTAGATATTATAATAATAGAAATCAGAATATAATAAATTTGAAATAAAAATTAATTTTAGGTAATTGTATAAAAAAATGTAAGACTTTCTCACATTGGCAATAAATCCGGCACCCCAATTAGAATTAACGTGTACTGAATAGTTTAAAATATTAAATTAAGACTCAATAGGATATTAGAATACTTGAGCATAATATAATAAATTTTACATTAAGATTTGAGCATATTTAAGATTCCATAATCAAAACTAGAATCTAATTTAAGAACTGAACTCCGAAATAGGGTAGAATGAATCATTAGTAAATAATAGATATATATGGAAAAAATAAGCTAAATTATAACTTGGAATGTGAATCATTAAAGTATAAGAACTAAAAAGACCTATTTGTATTATAGGATATCTAAACACGAATCGGTTTGCAATTGAGTGATCAGACGACTGAGAAACTCTAAGTAAGTTGGGTTATTACTCACTGTATTAGAGTGCTATTTTATGGTACTCGGAGACTTAGGATTGTATATGGTTGTGATTGTAAATAGTTTACGCATGTATTTGATGTATCTGAATGCTTGTTGAAATTTGTAATGTGATTGATTAAATTGGTGTGAAATTATTTGAACATCTTAACTGAAATTTAGTCTTATTTGACTCTAATAACTAAAAATGTCATGCATTGCAACCCATTAGGGGATCATAGGATTCTCTAACCAAATATCAACCCCTTCAAAAGGGATAGCGTAAGATTACATAATGGTTCCTTCTTCATCCTTAGTCGAACTAAGTGACAGGAGAGGAGGTCGTGGTAAGGGTAAAGTCAATGGTTCGAAGGTAGTCGCGAGAGGGGCGAGGTCTCCATTGCACAAGCCTGGGTTTGGTTGTAAGCTGCTGTATAACATGAAAACTCCTCAACCTGGATTAGAGCGGGTAAAATTTCTCTAATTTCACAACGGACCAGACTACGTTGTGCAATGACACTTGATTGCCGCATTACATGAAAATAATTGTTTGATAATCTTGTTTGTGTTTGTATTTGTATACTCTCATGAGTCTCCAATTCAACTTACTGAGTTGTAGTTACTCATACCCTTATAAATCCTTTTACAGGTCCTGATTTCTAATTACTATAAGTATTATACCATTATACAATTATCTAGAAGTTAGTTCTTCTGAAACCAGGGATGTAAGGATCAATTGGCTTAGCAATGGATATGTCGTTAGTGTGTCCTTTGTGGTTTAAAAACTGAAAGATTGGTAGTTGTTATGTAAACTTAGTAAACCGTTATGTTTAAGTAAATCTTCCTGAGAAGTTCTATAGACTTTACATATAATTACATATATTTAATAAAAATTTATGATATTTACCATAATTGTAGTTAAACATTTAATTGGACTATTTACTTTAAAGGGAGGAGTCATCGATGCCTTGTATAAATTATGTATATGGTAGATACTGTGAGGCCAGTTACTATCATAGAATGGTTTACACAGCGAAACTGTTGCGACTCTGCAACTTCGGGACATAACAAATAATATTTTTCTAAAATATTATTTCACGTAAGTATTAAATAATTTTATTTTATTTTATAAATAAAGTATATATATTATTTAGTATACTTTATCTTACTAGATTTTAAACCATATCCTATTTTCTTAATATTATTTATTCTCATTCTAGTCAAATTTTATTTTCTCAAATTTAATTAGAGACATATCCTAAATTCTAGAACAATCTTAGACACCTTAAACCTTACCCCATTTTCTCTTCTTCACATCGGCCACAATCTTTTCTTCTTTGTCTCTCTTTCCCTTTCATTCCCTTATCCTCACCGGACCTAACCCTACCCCTCTCCTCACTTCCTTTACTTGTTTTTGTCTTTTCACCACCACTATTCTTAGCTTTCTCTCTCCCGTTCGTCCCTGACCCCCACCCCTTCGATTCCCCAACCTGGCTCTCCTTCTTCCTTGCTCTTCACTTCCTCTTTCACCTTACTCATTCTCTTTCTGTCAACTAGTTTTTATTCCTTCACCATAACAACTCTGTCTCTCTAACACTCTACCCTTCTCACTCTTGCCTTCTAAAGTGACTCCACGAATACTGCTCTAGTCTCTATTTCCATATTTGTATTGGCTTGTTCGTAATGGTATAGTTGAGATAGGATAGTAAAGCTCGGAGTGATGAAGGAAGATGCCTTAATGAAGCTAAACCTAGACATTTGCAATTCCTTCTACGCATTGCAATGAGATGGCCATTTCCATTTTTTGGTGAGTTCTTTACATACTTTACCGATTCATCTTTATACTAGTGTTGTGATGACGAAATAAAATTTCTATTCCTATGTCCATTTGCTATGTTTTGGCTATTCATTCCATGACTATGGTTATGATTTCTTTTTCTTTCATTTCTGACTTTTGTTCCTAACCTTTGATTACATCTCCGGTAAACCACCTGGGCATCTCACAAAATCAACTTAGCTCCTACCTTCACGGTATTGCTGAGTTCATGTAAGTCCCTATCCATAAGCCATATCTTTTTGTAATAGTAAGTATTCTTATTAACTCATTATTAGTTAATATTTGTACGTTTGCCATATTCAATTTCAAAGTCAGCTTTTAGGTGTTGTATATGTGTAATATTATATGTTTAAGATAGATAACATTATAAAACTTAAGTAATAATCTATTGGTCAAGTGTGACTTGAGTATTATATTATTCATTACTCCATTTCCATACATTGTTAAAGGATCCAATACTCATATAGTATTGAGGAGGTGTCAATAATAATAATAATAATAATAATAATAATAATAATAATAATAATAATAATAATAATAATAATAATAATAATATAACAACAATAATATTTTTATACTACCTATTGTTACTTAACTAGTGAAAATTTGTTGGTAGAGCTTTGTAGATATATTAATAATAATGTACAATAAAAATGTGCAATTGTTAGCATGACCATCTTACCTTTGCTATGTAACTTTAATGTGAAAAGTAATTGTTTAGTTAGTACTCTATTCTTATTATAAATTAATTTAGTTGTCATCATTGTATTGTTATTTTATATGAAAGTTATTATTATACTTTATGTCATAAGTCGAACTATATGTATAAGTGTATTTATGAAGTTGGATTTCCTTTTCCTGATGATTTTGGTGTAAGGATACTATTTTCTAGCTTGATGTACAGTTACATTAATACCTGTATTGTATACGTATTTCAAGTGTTGATTTGGTTTGCAATGTTACTACTTTATTACTGTTATGCCTTATTATTAATACTAATAGCATTACTATTTAAGTGTTTCAATTACAATAGTTATTATGATTATATAGTATATTATATTATTTGTAAAATATGTTTGTTTTGGATTCCAATTACTAATATGTCATTCCTCAAGTATTTCTACGAACTATAATATTATCCAATTAAAGTACGTATTCTTTCATTACTATATCAATTAGTAAAATATTACGTATTTTGATAGCCTCATCATGTATTCATTTCATATTTTCTTTTGTAAATATATATATATATCGTACCTTGTGATTTAAAGTAAATAAATAATATTATGTATAAATATGTTAACTTTTGGCTTTATCGTATTACATATTTATATCATCTCCAATTTCCATTCTTAATTTATGATTTGATTTGATTTGATTATTTTCATTTGGAACCTTTAAAGTGATAAGCTAGGGTATTACTAAATAATAGATAAATAGGTTCACAAGTAAATTTAGGTAGAACTCAGTTATTAAATAGTGAAGGTTAATGTGTTTGCTTATTTTTCATATGGATTCATGCTAGTTATCGAGTTCGAGTTCTCCTTGAATTAGTGGTTAGAATTAATCGATATGGGACGTAAAGTTGTAGATTCCAATTAACTGTCTAGTTGTTAAATTTGGGTTCCATGGTTGGTTTGGACTTTGTTTTTAGTTCAAATTCGACTTTCTAGGTACATGGTGCTTGTTTATATGGTTATGCTTGCTTGGTTAAAAAGGATATAACCGGAATAATCTATATTCGGCCTAAATCAATAGTTTGTTGATTTTGCTTAACTCATTTACTTTAAGGGCCCACAGTAGCAGTTTCGTAGATGAGCAATTGCTGATCATATATGAGGTTTCTCTAATGGACTTTCATATGGGATAATGCAATTAGATTTTTAGGTTTTTGGTCTATAGACTCTGGACTCTAGGCGTAAAGAACTTAAAGGAAAATGTACATTTATATCCACTTATATATGTGGACAAAGATTAAGGTATGGTGGGGTCATGAGTACCCCCGTGTTGTATGCTGACCTAAATTAAAAATAATATAATTATCATATGCTTATATTTTGTTATGATCATATTATATTCATACATATGTTTTGGGCTTGACATCCGTGTGTATTTGTGCATTCGTACTGGGTTTGGCTCACTTTTCTATTTTTTACAGTTGCAAATCAATTCAATAAGCTTATAACAACTATGGAAATTTCTGCTATTGAGTTAGGAAAGAGAGGTGATTAGTATTATATGTTGTAAAAGATTAAGTTCTAATTACTTAGTAGTGTTTGCGGCTAAAGTAACTTGCCTGTGAGTTACTTAAATTCATGTATTTATCGTTTTGTACCTGTTAAGTAGTTATTAGAAGTGATTATGGAGATTGTAGTTTGTTTTAGGAACTTAACATGTTCCTAAATAGTAGGGAAATGTGGCGAGTTATGGCACCTTTGGGTTTTAGTGTGTTATACCTTTTCTATGGTTGCTACTTTTTATCTACCCAATGACATGTAACTCCTACGTATGCGTTAGAGTTCCATTGGTGCATCATATCCTTTGCAATTGTTTGTAGGTTATTGCTTACTGTTTTATTCGTCTTTGTCTCTCTTTCGTATCTTTTCTCATTAACTCCTTTTCGAGATTTTTACAAATTTGGATCCATCCAACGACCGACCTTGTCTGTTCTTAGTTATGATTCGCACTATGTATTTTTATGAGTATACTTGGTATAAATAATAATTATACTCGTAAATTAACTTGAAATTACATAATTATATATAATATGCATTGAATTCATAAAAATAAGTAAAAAATATATCTTAAAAATAAAGGATGTGTTAGAAACCTAATTATATGAGTATAGTTATATATTACACATCATATATATAGGATATACATATATTCGTATATTAATAAAATAACTAAATAATAATTTAAGATCACCAATGATGAGTCAAAAGTAAATTTTTAGGAATGAGACATCTCTTACTTAATGAAAAAGGGAAAGAAAATTAAAAAAGAAAAAACATGCGGCAAATTAAATTTTATAAATAGCAAAGGATGGCAGACATGTAGTATTTTAGCAATTTGGGAGTTAGGACAGCAATAGAAAAAAATTTCTAAAAATTACAAATAATTTAGAAAAAATTATTCAAAAACAAAGCTGAAACTGAATTAGTCTAGTTCCTACGACAAACTTAAATCTACTGTAGAACCTGACTAGCTGCCACCAATACACCCTGTATCTAGGCTTTCAGACACCTTCCCTTTTAGCATTGGCCATCGAAGCACCTAAGAACAAGTTTGTCATACTTCTGCCTTATTTTTTAATAATTTTTTAAAAATAGTAAATCTATACAGAAAAATTTTAAAAAATTTATGTTTAGCTTATTTTAGATGTGCTATCATGTAATATTTTTATTTTTGTAAAATTTTGAATATTTAATACACTTACTTAAGAAAGCCACTATTTACTCGAATTTTTATTTTAAAAATAAATGTATCAAATGATATTATTTCTAACTCAAATGTTTGTATAAAATATACATGATATATAGATAATTGCTATGTAACCAGATTTTTTATTTGAGTATTTTTAATATTTATTATATTTTTCTAGCCAAAATAGCTAGAAATTAAGGTGAAAATGTGAAATAAATAGATTTTGTGAAATTAAATTATGAAAACTAACCTATATTGACTTTTGGTGAATTATAGTGTTAGGACAGGTTGAAAATAATTCTATGTAAAAAGAATAATATTTGATTAATTAAATATAATTTAGGGGTAAAATTGTAAATTTGAATATATAAGCGGTAAATCGATAACATGGAATTATGTGATGACTATATTCTCCATATTTTTAGAAGTCTATAGAAATTTTCGGGAAATTATTTGGTGACCTAACCTATTTATTAGGAATTTATGTAATAAAATAACTTAAATTATGAACTCGAACATATTTAGTAATAATAAGCTAATATATGATAAATAATTAAACAAAAACTATATACATACGTACTGGTAAGATGTGATGAAAAGTGAATTTTTAATATATTTAATTATGTTTTAAATACTAGATTATGTTATATGTGTATTAGGGTTAAATAATACTTATTTTATAGAGTTATGTTAATAAATTATGTAAAATATAGTTTAATTATGTAAAATACGTATAATACGTTAATATTTATTTAGATACATATAGCTATCCGTTAGAAGTTCGAACTATCCGTTAGAAGTCATCTTTAAAAATATGATCTGTAATACGTATTGTTAAACCTGTATGAACCTAACGATGCTGTTTTTACTAAAATTAGACAATCCTAGGCAATATAACTTATCTCTCTATAATATTACAAGAATTTACGTATTATGATAATATTACTGTAATTGAAACGTAATTTAACCAATTGAAACGTAATTAGTACGTTTCAATACAATCGAAATGATATATTATACGTAATAATATAATTACATATATTATCAATAATTAATAACTTAACTTGACTTTTATAATAAAACTATATATTATTATAAAAGGAAAATAATAATATACTTTATATATGTATATACATATATATAACCATTTAAGATAAAACCCTAATGTTTTCGTAACTATTACGAAAACTAAATTTGGATTTTGTGTATATAGGATTCCTTAGTGATCAAACCATTGATGACTTGAGTATCTCGTAGTGAGCATCTGAGTAAGTAAGTTGGGATTGTATCTTTACCGCTTGTTAAGATAGTATATTAGAGTATCTGGAGACTTAAGAATACTATTGTTGTGATTTTAACTAGTTGCTTGTATGCATGCCATGCATGTGTTTGGTATTCAGTTATGACAGGAGTTGAACTCGTTCACATGCTGTTTTGCACAATCGCATCGTTTTTATATTGTGTAAACTTGTTTGATCACCCCTAATTAGAACTAATAATGATTTGACTATAACGAAATTAGGCTGCATAGTATCTGTTAAGGGAAACTATTAAGAGTGTCAGGCCAAATACTGACTCCCTTCGATAAGGATAGTTAAAATGGTCCTTTCTCCATTCTAAGTCGAATTAAATGACAAGTGAGGAGATCACGACAAGGGTGGGGGTTGTAGTTCGAAGGTGGTCACGGAGGAGGGTGTTCTCCATTACACAAGCCCGGGTTTGGTTTGATTTGAGTTGCGATAAAACTCTTCAATTCGGGTTGGAGTAAATGTAATTTTTCCAACCTTACAATGGACCGGATAAACATTGTGCGATGTTTCAAGTAACTTATTGCATTGCATTTCATCTCATCATAGTTAATAACCTTGCTTGCAATTGTTTGGTACTCTTCTAACTCTGTCTCGCTTACTAAGCTAATTGTACCTACATCCTCGTAGACTCTTCTATAGGTACCGTGTAAAGACTAGGATATTTAGATACCACCACCCCAAGTTAAAGCGTTGTTAATTGGGAAAGTGAGAAACGAAGAATTCACTAAATCTGGGCTTTTGACTCTTCTTTTGAGTTTTAAGTAAACTAATTGGGAATTTTTTTTATGCTCACTAGTTTCCTATCTTATTGTAATTAGGCTTTAAACCTGTAGCTTTTGGTAAACTCTAAATGTAAATTATAGTTCTGGATATGAAATGTTTATGTAAGTACTGTTGTTTTATGAGATAACAGGTTGTATAGAATATGTATTTTGTAAAGTTATATCACAGGTTTGATCATTCGTAGGTATCGGAACAGATGCTTTAAGCTAGTCAAGTCATATACACCTTGTGTGGATTATATCTACACTAATAGTTATGAGGTCAACTTTTATTTTATGTTAGTTTATACGGTGGGACTATTATGACTCATTCTGTTTAGGGCGTGACATAATATTTCAAAGTGTGATGAAACACTGATCTTACTTACCTAGATATTAATGCTTATTCTCTTAGTGTGTCACTCTCGTCTTTTTTTATTATCCCTAAAATTAATGTAACATCTTTAGTTTCTATAATATATATGGTATATGAGTTCAGTTTGACATTTAAATATGTTCCTTAATTGTATTAGGTAAGTTTTCTGGGGTGTTTATTGTATATTAGTTAAGTAAAATATATTTTGACAAAGGTTCTCATCTGGTATAGATTGCTATCTAGTAGTTTTTGATCGAAGTTTTAACTTTGGTAAGTTCTTATAATGTATGATTAGATGAAAATTTGATCTATTCTCCGACTTCCAATTATCCAATATTTAGTACCAACCGTCTTCAAACTTTCAATTGCTCTTATATTTTGCAACTTCTATTAAACTACTTTTTGACTTAGGTTTTGATCCAACCCTATGGTATGTTGGGTAATTGTTTAAGTGGCTTTTGACTTATGTTCTAACTCTGATAAATATATAGAATTTATATATAAATTACTAGTTGATTTACTGTTAAACTCCTGGTGTGGTCAAGAATATCTAATACCAAATAATATTTTGACCCAGTTTCTAACGATGTTTATGAGCCTCTATCCAAAGTTAGATTCTTAATTAGTTAATTATACTTAATTTTGGGTATTTTCAATACTTACTGGTATATATATATTTATATGATAATTACACCTGATGTATATACATGTCTTTTATATATTATTTTATATACAATATTAATTATATTACTCCTATAATTTATCTTTAAATGTTCATTAATTTTCAAAACCTAATTCGCGTGTTACAGATAATAATAACATAGTAAATTTATGTTATTTTGCCTAATATTTTATTATATTTTTAAAATTTGAGTCTGTGGGAATTCCTTAACTAATATCTTAAGCCTCTTATAAGTTTCCAGTCAAATCAGGTTATCTTCTTGAATTCCCTAAATCGCTTACCAAACTTAATTGTACCAATACGAGTCTCACAAGAACATGAAGCGAAAGGTGTTGCACATGAGGAAAGAGAGTGAAAAAAAGGCTTGTAGTTGTATACATTGGCTTAAATAGTAAGGTTATAGAATTTTTTATCATGACCAAAATACCCTACCTCTCTTTAATATTACTAATTCACACCCTTTACTTATATTATTAATTTATATATATTTTTTATTCTTTTTTCCTTTTGTCAAGTTTTACAACTATTGACTACTCAACATTTTTCATTTCTCCTTACCTTTACCCCCTTCCACTTAATTATCATAATTTGTGAGAGTTTAAATGTTCTAAATCCAAACAGCCCACTTTTGTCCATACTCCATAGTATGCGTGCGGGTTTTGCTTTGCCATGCATGTGATGATATTAATCTAAATTATGAATTGTGACAAATAAAAGATGTATTGTCATATTATCCACTTTTGTCCATACTTATCATGTGTATGTACAGATTCTGGTTTTGCTTTTGTTGCATGATAATTTGTTTATTTTCTAGTTTTTTCCCCATTTTATTATTTTTTTTTCTTCCAAGCTGTTTTCACTAAAAAAGAAAAAGAAAAATAAATAGATGGGTCAACTTGTTAGGTTGAAGCAAATTAAAAGCCGCTGGTTCATTGTGGTTCAGAGTTGTTAACCTAAAGGACTAAGCGGTTCATTAGCCAATTGCGATGATGGTGGGATATCTAGTACGTTGTCACTTATAATATGCTTGTTTCATAGTATCTTGCATTACAAGTTATTCGTTTAATCTTTTATTTTTATGGATGAATTTCGTTGACTAGCTACTATGGATGACATAAGAGGGTGTCCTCATTGGGCAGTTAGAGGTTAGTAGGATTTCTTGGCAATTTTAGAGTGTCACTTTGTTAAAGCTAGATGATGCACCGATGTTAGACTTCGATATTGAGGGTGATGACTCTCACTAGAGGATGTGCCTTAAAGAAGACATCAGCAAAGATGCGATCATGGTTAGAGCTATGGATAAGATAGAGCATAACATAAGAGGGCATAGTTGTAGATTAGAGATAATTGGTCGCCCAAGCACTACTCACCTCAGTACTACTCATCCTAATACCCCTTATCTTGTGGATCTCCTTTGAAGCCTTTATTCCAGTATTAGACACCTACCATAGGAGAGAATTTCAACGGTCCTTCCTCGATGCCTCTAGTACTCTTTCAAAAATGACTTATGGATTTGGTTTGAGACATAGGCAAGGGGCTCACATAAGTAGACCCCTTTTTGATACCTATGTAAATACCTTACTCGTAGAGCTCATTAGGTTGGGAAGGCTCACAAATTACTTAGTTAGATAGCGATTAGTTGGTGTAGCCTCAGCTTACTATTTAGACGGATGATTTGGAGGAGATACATGCCTATAGGCATCGTTGATAGAGATACCATTAGATAGGCATGCTGATATGTACCTGTTTATTCATTTTGGACATATATTGCATATATATGCATGTTTACTATGTTGAGCTAATGAAACTTTGGAAACCTATTGAAATGGTTATCCAATCTCTCTTTAGTTTTTAGTTTATTGGAGTTAAATTTTGGTTGAGTTATGAAAGTTTAATAAATATTGTGCCTTAGAGTTGTGGAAGAAAAAGCTTGGATTTATGGAGATATATCGTGTAATACAAATGTTTAGATGTTAGGTTTGTGATGTGCTTATTGGTGCTTCTGTAGATTTGTAGATATCAATTCTATAGTATTGTAGATATCCTATTTTGCTTTGTATGTTTTTTTTTTTACAAATTTTTTTAGCATAGAGGAAAAGAGTCTTAATTCAAAAATACAAAATAATTTAAAAATTTAGAAAAATATAAAAAATTGAAAAGTAAAAAAGAGAAGAAATAATGTTAAGAAAATAAGGGTCATTAGATCATATTTAGTGAGCCATTTAATGTTTAAAGATCTAAGTTCATTTAGAAATAAATTGTGTATATGCAATTTGATCGATTTTCAAACTATATTTGAAAATATTAGATTTTTTTAAATAGATCCAAATATTTTGACTAATGGTTTGCATTAATTGTATTTTTGTCATGAAAATATAATAAATTTAGGTTAATTATGGCTTTAAGTGAGGCCTCAATTGGATTTAAATTGATTATTTTAGAAAGAAATTAATTTTTAATCAATTGGATAAAATACAAATAAAGACTCGAAAATTTATCAAATCATGCTTATTTTGAAAATATTTTTCAATATATGCATAATAGGCTTTTAGATCTTAATATTGGCATTGTCAATTGGTTGGGAATCGATTAATAAAGGGTTTGATTTGGCCTGAATTGGATTTGTTGTTTTAAATTTGGTCTAAGCCGTTTAAATTGAATAAAGATTTTTAGTTTGCAACATATGTTGGAAATGAAAGTTAGCATAATTGGTTAGGATGCGTACTTGTGTAAGAGGAAATCTAAGTTTGAATCTTGATGGACACTTTACTTATGTGTAAATTTTCCATTATTTTCTCACATATTCCTTCCCTTTTTTTTGCATGATTAGCTTGTTACTTCCTTTTCAAGGCCATTTTTTTATCCTTTGTTACATGGTCTAATTTGTATTCCACCCAAAAACATGTCCAAGTTCAATGATTTTAAGGATGAAATCAACCTTAGAAAATTGGAAAAAAAATCAAAATCCAAGATTCTAGTTCTTGTTCAATCCTTCAAATTTAAACTTTGAGAATTTGAATGGAAACTTCCTTTCGTCCTTTTTAGCATTAATAACAACTATATTACTCTAATAATCACTCCAATCGCATTTTTTCTCTTTAGCTAAAGATTGACTTGAAGTAGCCCACTCATGGTTGATTGAGCTATTAATGGCACCTTCCAAGATTGTTTGAGCTCAAGATCCTATAAATAGTACCTATACATCTTCGTCTGAGCATCAACCTCACTCATAATCTCCTTTAAACACCCATTCAAGCTCCTTTTCTCTCTAAGGTTTACGACATTCTTTCTTTAAAATCTATGATGTTTCGATCTTTTTCGAGCTAGGATACTACTTTTATTACCTTCCTTAGGCCCCAAGCTTTCGAATGCCAACTCGTACAAATAGAGCTACAACTTTTAACCACTTAAACCAACATTACCACAAACCGTTGCTATAAAACCCTTGCGCCATCCATTCGAGATCCTAAGACACTTATCCATTCATAAACACTATCATACGATACTCAAGGACTTCCAGGTACCTATTTGACATTCCCTCATCCTTTAAACTACCCTTGCTTGAGTTTAGCAAACACTACACCTCCCACTAATTTTTGAAACACCAAAAATGTCCACCAAACACCAAGGTATCACCACTAAACCCCCATTTATCAATAAAAATTGCATGAAACTGGTCTTTCCTACTTGAAAATCCTTTTAGAACAGCTCACAGCAACCACCTCCTCGTTGCCTACTTCCTCTTCGTCCCAATCACGTACTGGGCAAGTATCGATCTAATCTTGGGTCCGACAACTGAATATAACTCAATCCCAACAGACTAAGTTCGTGTAACCTGCACTCATCTCCTGATTTGATCTTCCTATTTCTTTTTCTTTTTTAAAATCTTTTTTCTTTGTTTATTTAATCTTATTTCAAATAAAAAGATAAGTGCTCTTATTTAAATATTTTGCCTCCTTCTTAAATATTTTCTTTTTTACTCTCATTTTACAAGTTTTTTTATTTTAGAAAAAGACAATAAGTGAATGTTTCTTAGAAATATTCTTTTTCTAAGTAAATAAAGTAATAAACTTTTTCCAAAAATAGGGTTTCTTTTAGATTTTCTTTTCTTTTTTTTTAAAAAAATACAAAATTTAGACCCTTCTAAAATTTTCCTCAAATAAAATAAAATGATTAAAAGACGTAAACTCGACTAATCTTCAAAATTAAAATAGACCAATATATCCAAAATTTTCTAGAATGAACTATGAAAGTTTAATCCTAAACAATAAATATGTAAATACTTGTAGATAATTATGGAGTGACTTAAAATATAGAAAAATTTATTTTTTTTACTTTTCTAAATCATTCTTTTATTTCTCATTTTTTTGTAGATACAATTTCATTTATTTATTTACTTGTGAATAGGTATTAATTTTATATGGGTATTTTGAAAAATAAACTTAAATTCAGATGTTTAAGCTTGTACTTGTGTATGGTTTAATGAGATAACTCTGAATTTGTGATGTTTGGTATTTTGAAAATTTTCAAAATCGTAGGTTAATAGTTAAATTAAAATAAATTCATTTAATTGGTTTTAATTTAGTTATTTTTTTTTATTTTATCTGGTAGCGACTCCAAATATTTTTTCAAAAATATAGAAATTGTATTTTTCTTAATTTTAGTTGAAGGTTTAAACTAAATAGGTATAAGGTTTAGTTTAAATGAAATTAAGAAAAACGAAAAATAAAAAATTCAAACCTAACAAGTATAATCGTATTTGAGATCACATCTTATAGTGCGTTCAAAAGTTAGTAGTGTTTGTTGATATAAACTGCTTTTGAAAAGTTGAATTTATCATTTTAAGTAAAAGTTGGTTTTCATTTTGCAGAGAAATCAGTTTTTGGGAACTTAACTTGTTAATACAATATTTTTGTATATAATTGGCTTTTCAAAAGTTAAACTTAATTCAATACAAGAATAGCTTTCAAAAAGACGAATACAACTAGTGTAGTTTTTGAATTATTTTCTGGAGTACCTATTTTTGAGATTTTTTTAAAAATATAATATTTAATTCCTTTTCCCCTAAATCTTGTAATCTTTAAAATTATTTTCAATACGTCATTCAATTAAATTTATCTAGTAACATTATTTATTTTATTTACGAGAACTATTCCCTAACTAATGTTAGATCGTAGAAGTAACAGCTCGAATCCCCGATCAACTGTCTCCCTCCCTCACACTCACTGCACAGCTCACGGCACCGGAGCCGTCGGAAACAGTTCGTTCTCCGTTGGAAGCAGGTAAGCTCTCTCTCTCTCTCTCTCTCTCTCTCTCTCTATGTTACAAAATATCGTACAACTGTGGCTGTGCTTGTCTCATACACCAATTTAGATTAGGGTTTTAAATGTCAATCCAATTTACTTTTGGGGGTCGATTATGTTCGGAATTGCCTTTGCTCAAAATTATATGCAATGTTTTGATAAGGTTGAAGTTAGAAGCGTACTTTTGCCCTACAACTGGTGGAAGTGGCTTGGCTATCACATTAGCCTCGGTGGGGTTGAGCTGCCAAATCTGGCCTCTATCACTGATGAACCACTCAAATGGGCGGAAATGGATCGAGGCGACTCCAAAACATGGGTGTTTGGGTGGGGGGAGGTTGGGGTTTGGGCAACAACCTAGCATATGACCCCGTTCACGCCTACTCCTTCATGCTTGCCCAATTGGCGCCCCAATACGCGCCCGATTCATCAGACGAGACTCCCATTCTTCATCGTTGCATCCAAATGTTGTAAGCCGATGATAGGGTTCGTTACCTAGCGTGACACTTGCCATGATCTTAGATTTGAACATATGCAACTCTACAATAACGTTGCAAAATCACTTTGTAGGCTACTTGATCTGCGCGAACAACCTCTTGTTGACCCTTGAACTAATGAACCACCTCCTCGGTGTAGCAGAGATGTGAGAAATTCGAGTTTGGGGACAAGCTTGTCTAAGAGGGGTAGTACTGTTAGGGATATATTGTAGGAAAAAAATACATATATCACTGGTTTTATTATTTTCATCTTAGGACAAGTTTTTTAGTAAATATATTTGGAAATCAACTTCTTTTTTTATTTTAGGTGATGATGGATACTCTTAGAAGAATATCTTTTTATTTTTAGAAGTTATTGGCTCTAGTGTTATATAAATGAGAAATTTCACAAGAGAAAAAAACAGGCCAAAAATATTAAGTTAATTTATTTTTGCTTATCTTTTGTTTATGAGATTGGAGGGTTCTCTCTAACGAGCCCCTGTAACTGGAGATTGGAGGATTCTCTTTGATACCACCACCCAAACCACCCCCACCACCCCCCTGACTAGATCTTGCATTTGGGCTCTTGGCACAGTTTATCATCGAGTTTCATTCACCCTTGGAGATCAACCTTTGCTTAGGCAGCATGCTTGATCCAGCAGGAGCATAACTCCCTTTGCTTTGGAAAACCTCTTAGACCCATCAAGCTCTTTCTGGAGGCATATTATACTACATCGAATTTGATTGTCTTTTAGTGTATCATAGATTCCATTTTGTTGATGCATTAAGAGTTTTGAAGATTGTTATTGGTAGCATTGAAGTGCAGTTCCTATATTCTGCCTTACATATGTTGATGTATTATATATCACATCAATGTAGTTTTTTCAGTTATTAATGAAAGAGAAAGTTTATAAGAATACTTCTTGTGGTAGGTCTGATTATAATTGAGAAGGCTTCTTCGAGGTTGATATAAAAGTATCTGGAGTTAAAGTGAAATTTGAAGCACGAGTCATTACCTCATAGTTTATAGATACTCTTTTCATATCCAATGCCGGCTGTTGGTCCTCGATCTGGTGATGCAATCTTTGCAAATGTTGAACATGTGGTAAGTCCATCAAAAAATAAAAGAAGATAAATGCTTTCCTGTCTCTTTTACTGGGCTAAAGAATATTTGTTTTCATTCCTATGTCTGCTGAACTGATTAATATGTTGCATGTTCCTATGGGGAAGTAGTTGCTGCAACTACTGAACTTTAGGAGCATCAACCTTTTGAGTCTTTGTCTTTCACCGTATTCCAGCTTCTAAACGTCTGCTGCATTAACCTTGCAAATAGTTCCATATCATCTTTAGGAGCATCTCGAGTTGTGATTGTTATTGGATTTGGATCCTGATGTAAATGTGACTTTTGCTGCTTTTGGAGCATATAGAAAGGATCTCCTGTATGTATTTCTAGAGTTGGAGTGTGCTTATTATGGTGCATGTGTGGTCTGGTTACTGATTTCATATTTCTGAGTTTCATGTTGGATGTTAACTCTTTCTCTGTCTTCATCCTCTTTTAGGAAAGAAAATGCACAAGATTTATTTATTTATTTTTTGCCAACGCACAAGATATAGTTATTGAAGTGCTTTTCTTACTTTTGTTACTCTTCTAATTGTCTGTTGCTATGTAGAATGCTGAGCTCTTTACATTGACATATGGGGCAATTGTGCGCCAATTGCTTACAGACCTGGAAGAGGTTGAGGAAGTCAACAAGCAGCTTGATCAAATGTATGTTTATCTTTTATTCTTCCTCTTAGGTTGAATGGTTGTAGGTGTTCAATACCTCCAACCTATATATTTATCTTAGTACCTACTAATTACTAACAAGGATAAAGTCATTGTTTATTTTTATTGGTAATTAAAGTATCTTTTGTTTTTCGCTCCCCTTGAATATTTCTCTTAGTCAGAGATGCTTGGGTCAGTTTTTTAGGATTTTATATCATATCTAGTTCTATTAGCCGTCAGTATCTCATTTTGATGTATCTAGCTACTTTTGTGGGGAATATTTGAATTCTCCTTATCTGACCAGTCTACTTTTATATGTATCTGAAGTATCGATGAATAAAATAAAGATAACCTAAAATCTTCTACAGATTGGGGTAAGCGAGTAGTTCTCTGCTTGTATATTGAAATCTTGCTGGTTTGATCTTTTCCCCATCTTTGAGTTCAATTATTTTACGTTTTGACACAGCAGTAATACCATTCCAGATAACACTGACATTAATCTTCTTTTTAGAACATGATTTGCCATTGCCATTACTCATATACCACTCTCAGTTTATTTATTTTTACTGTTTGTATGAATCTATGGCTTAATTTTCCTATCACTTGGCAGGGGTTACAATATTGGCATTAGACTGATTGATGAGTTTCTAGCAAAAGCTAATGTCTCCAGATGCGTTGACTTTAGGGAAACAGCTGAAGTGATTGCAAAGGTTTCTCCTTCATACTTCTCCTTTTCCGCTGCTTTGTGTTACCCAGCTCATTTTGTTATCACAAGCAGTCTAAATAAATCTATGTCATGGTTTGATCCTTTTAAAATTTCATCTGTCCATTGGCTCTAGTTATGGTATGGTCCTGAACTCAATCACATTGTAATATGTAATCTTGAAAAAAGGAAAGAATTCATTTTTGGGGGGAATAAATTTCCATTCAAGGTTCCATTTTTGCCATTGCATGGGATAGTTAATGTTTACCCCCTCAGGGTTTATATGCTTCACCACCCTAGAAAACGACATCCCTTATATGTCAGCCTGGTAAGGTACCAAAAGAAAGACATCAGCCAAGATAAATGGCTTGTCAACATTTAGGGTATGCTGTAGCAACAAAATTATATATTTCTAATTTTTTTTGCATATTTTTTGTTATGTTAGATATGTTGAGGGATTGCGTAATATGATTTCTGGCCTCTATCAGACTTTCTGGGGTATATCAATGAGAGAGCTCTACATTTGTTGTTATATTCATCTGATCAACAAATCTAATAGGATTTGCTGAGTTGGGTTTAGTTTCTTCCAACACGCCAAAAACAAATTCCACAATCTCGGATTCTCCCTTTTTTGCTTTCTCTTTTTTGGAACGATTCTTCTCTTAAAAAACCTATAAATATCTCTTAATTTCCATCTCACTACTTGAATTCTCATGGAAAACTAACCTGTCCCCTTCCTTATTGCCAACTTACCTTCAGAAGAGATAGAAGATGAGCCCGCCCTTTCCATCACAATTAACTGTGAACTCGAGTGGCTTAACTTACATAAGTTGAGTCAATTGAAAATGAACCAATGAATACTCTTTTCTTACATTAATAAATTTTTTCACTCTCTTGGTACTGCTATATGCAAGAATTTTGCATCTGTAACTATAGTTGCAAACTGTACGTGGTTAAAAAAGGGGGAAAAAAAAAGCACTGTGACATCACCCTAGAAATTTGGCTAAAAAAAAAGACATTAACCCTAAATTTGCAGACACAGGTCATTTCTAGACCTTGGTAAAGTTACTTATGTCATTAGTTGGAAATTGTTCAGCTTTAGATGACTTGACTTCATCTTTTATAGGTTGGCTTCAAAATGTTCCTAGGAGTTACTGCATCTGTTACCAATTGGGATGCTGATGGGACCAGTTGCAGTCTAGTTTTGGAGGACAATCCCTTGGTTGACTTTGTGGAGCTGCCTGACACATGCCAAGGACTTTATTATTGCAATGTCTTAAGTGGGGTTATAAGAGGGGCTCTGGAGATGGTAAGTAAAATTCCTACTTACCATTCATTTCTCTGGTTGATAAGTTCCAGTTGTGCATTCCTGCGTTTAATTGTATAACAAGAAGATCTAAAAGCTCATTATTTTTTCTTGGGAAAATTACAAAGAGATGTGACTTGTGGTTTCGGCTTTTCAAACTCTTGGTCTGAATTCTTTCTTTTGACAAACATATGACCTTTGTTTTGTCACTTTTTGTTAATGTTAATTAAGACACGGGTTAGCTTGTTGTTGGTTCATAATAATTGATATAATGCAACAATGTTATTAAATATGTTTAATTAAAAAATATAATAAAAAATAATAAAAGTCCAAAAAGAAGAAAAAGAAATGATAAGTAAAAAATCAAACCTTGCTGCTGTTGCTGCACCTCAAGGCCACCACCTCCACCTTGGGGGTGGAAACTACCTAGTTGGAGTATGGTAGAGGTGAAGGGAATTTCCAGTGTTCATTGAATAGGTTTCTTCAGCTTGAGTTGGGTTAAAAGTATGGAATGTATTTGCACCATCACCATATTCCAATGTGATGAATTAGTTAATTATTATCACTAAATAAAGGAAAATTACTGGGAGGGGCAGCTTATAATTTATATCAAAATTCTAGTTTCTATCGAAATAAGATATGGAGGACTATATTGATTGAATTCATTATGCTTGTTCTATGCATATGAATTGTCGTGTTGTAATATATTGTCAATCATAATAAGTCAAAATTTTTTAGTTAAAATAATAATTAATTTTTTTCTTAGTTTCATTAAAAAAATGTTAATGTAATATTAAATTGCAATTTAAAATTAAAAAACCATTCTAACTGCTTGATTTTAGAAAGAAAGAAAATTCTAAAAAATTTAGAATTTGAGAATGTTAGGTGGAGTTTTGTCCGAGCCCTGCTTCTCAATATTGGTTATCCATCCAAATTTGTCAATTGGGTTATGTCATGTATTACTTCTCCCATGTTCTCTGTCAGCATAAATGGGGAATTGTACATGCTGTCGGGCCTTAAAGCTAACCCTATAAATGAAAACTTTTCTGTAGAGGGGTTGGAGAAGCAACAAAAGTGGAGATTGGAAACATTTTAGGGTTTCCATGTTGCAAATCCGGTACTTAGGGTTCCAATAATGGATCCTAAGTTATCTAAAGAGATATGTGTGAGCCTAGCAAGCAAAGTTGCTGCAAGGATCTTTCTTTGGACTGGCAAATCGCTTTCTTATGTTGGAGGCTTGTAATTAATTAAGAGCATTCTCTTCTCTTTGCAAGTCTTCTGGTCTTCTATTTTTATCCTTCCAAAGAGTATCATCAACTTATTAGAATCCAAATATAAAAGATTCTTGTGGAATAGAAGTGATGAGGAAAGGGCCAAAGCAAAAGTATGTTGGGATGATGTTTGTAAGCCAAAGAATGAAGGAGGTTTGGTTATCATTGATTTGGAGTTATGGAATCAAGTAGCTTAACTCAAGCATATCTACCTTTCTGCTGATTGTGGAGACACTCTTTGGCTAAGTTGAGTAAAATTTGAGATATTTAAAGGGTGAAACTTTTGTTATATTAAGATTCAAAATGATGCTTCTTAGGCATGGAGGAAAATTTTGCAAGCTAGGGCCCTTGTGCTTCAGCTCCTAAAGTGGTAAGTTGGAAACGGTAATACAATTTCCTTTTGGTGTGATCTTGGGCATCCAAAGGGTCCCCCTGTAGATTGGTTGGGGACAGGAGCGTCCTTGGAGACTAGATGGCATAAACAAGCAAGACTCTGTTCCTTTGTTAGCGAATCAGGTTGGGGGGAGATCTATGGGAGCGGATTAAAGCTGATCTGGAGCCGAATGGCTCCAATCTTGACAAATTAATTTCGAAGTTGGAGCCTTCAAAAGACCTATCTATCAAATTAGCTTTCTTGTTTGTGTGTGATTTTTCTCCAAGTGTGGACTGGTTTAAGACTGCTTGGAACAAATCATCTCCCAGGCATCCTTTTGTACTAAAGCTTATTGCCCATGAGAGACTTACACCGTGAATAAGGTGGTTGTATGGAGTGTAATCCACAATAACGGCTGTCACTTATGCTGTGAAGAAAGAGGAATTCCATGTTCACCTTTTCTTGAACTGTAAACACACTATGGTAGTTTGGAGGAATGTTGAGAACTATCTAGGCTGGTTGATTGGAAGACCTTCAGTTTTTTTCTTCGCTTTCAGAATTGCTTTCAGCCTTGGGGAGGCTAGTTAGTGAGAAACAAAGAAGAGCCATTGCTGCAATGTGCTACTGTTTGTGGAAGGAAAGAAATGCCCGTCTTGTTGGGAGTCCAGCTCATGCTCTCCTATTCTTAACTAGGATCATTCTTTTGTGCCTTCCGTAATTGTTTTCTCTTAAGCTGTTTTTGTTGTACATTTACTCCGTGGAAGCACTTTGAGCTTTAAGGGCCATTTTATCGTCATAGGCATCCTTTTGTTCTTTTGATGTCTACATCAATCTTGTAGGTTTCTAAGTGTGCTTCCATTTTGTTGTACCTTTCCATCTTTATAAAATACAAAAAGTATCTTACCTTAACCAATAGGTTAAGAAATGTCAGATTCCTCCTCGTATACAAACAGAAGCTAACTACTGGCACAGAGTTTGATGCTTATTCTCCATATATCGTCACTGCTTCTTCTCTAGGAAAAGAAGTTCATGACTTGTGGGCCTTTTACTTCCATGCATCATTGCTCTGTTAGGCTTTTATTTATTGTGGAAAATTCCCCACTGCTGCCTGTCGTAGGGGTATGGCTCATTTCTCACTCCCAGTATGGTTGATCATCCTCTTGGACCAACTATTAATCATTGTTTGGAAATGGCACAAAAAAACTTGTGGGCTGCTAAAAGATGTAGCCATCTCGTTGTTTACATTATTGTTGACCAACAAGTTTGAGCCTTTGATATCATTGTGTAGAACACCATGATGATGAGCTCAAGCCCATGAAGTAACTGCATTTGATCTGCAGAACATAAAGAACATGCATATGGAGAAACTATCCCATGAGAAAAAAGGACTGCAAGGAAAGGAAAAGATGAGCTCTTTGATGGTACATCAAAGTCCACTTTAGATAACTTGGTTTTAGGGTATGCATTATCAAATTAATTTTGAGTTAAGAAAGATTTTTTTGGGTAAATAAGATTTTCTTGGATTAGAAAGAAAATGTTTCTTTGCATTGACAAAATAAATATTCTGTTAATTTTAGTTTAACAGGTTTAGATAGATGAGGAGGTCTAGACAATGGCAAATAAATTGCCCAGCTGCCCAAACTGTTGCCTTTTTATAGTGGGCAGAAACATTTTCAGTAATTCTTGTGAATCAGGACAAATCCAATTAAATAGCTGATGTGTATGCCCAACTATTTGCAGATAGTGATAAAACAAAAACATAGGTTATATGATTGTTAAAAAAAAAAATAATTGATCATAAATTGCTAAAAGATAGGTCATGTTTTATGTAAGTTTCCTTTTCTTTATCTTTCAAATCAAGCACATATTTGCCTCATAGTGTTAGAGCAACTTGCTGATCAGACTGCTAATTTCAATTCCTGCTTTTAGGTGTCCATGAAGACTGAAGTCACATGGATAAGAGATATGCTCCGAGGAGATGATGCCTATGAGTTACAGGTGAAACTTCTTAAGCAAGTCCCAGAAGAGTATCCATACAAAGACGATGAGTAGCACCATCCTTTCTCATGTTGCAGTTTTTGAGACCCTTTTCCTGAATAAGTACATATGAAATTAAAAAAAAAGTCTTTAATGTGGAAACTGGAAATCAATTTTAATGTGTGATTGAAAATTTCTGGAATGGGGTCCCAGTATGCTTCTGCTACCATCATTATGCGATGGTTTTAAGATGGGTGTCTTGATAAATATTGTTGTACGCTGATGCCACTATCATCTGAAGAATACAACATGATTTTATGATGGGATTATTGGCTTGGAGATTTCAGATAGGAAAGTTTCATCTAATTATATGAAAATTCTGCCCAAGTTGAGTTGTTTGTGCTCCAGTTTCAACTCCTGTTCATCAAGTGCTACAGGGTTTGTATGAATGCTGAGTGTTCTTTTCCCTTATTAATCAAGTGCTACAAATATGTGAACCATGCAATATCGGAGTACCAAACATGCTGGGTCTGTATCTATCTGCTATGTTATTGACACGAGAGTACAATTTGTCTTGGCGACAAGTACCCTGACGCTGTAGACATGCTTAACTTAATAAGAGGTTTAACAGTTAATTTTTCTTGCAAACGCTAGTAAGCTGGATAACTTTACATATCAAACCCTTTGGGATTAAAACATGAACAAGCTGTTTCACTTTGTGCCCATCACGCGACGCATAAGTAAGTCACTTGTTATGTACGATACATCCTGGTAAAACCTTGTCTTTCTGGGTACATATTTCATCAATGGATAATGGATGGCTAACTTAGTTCAATGTTTTTACTCACGCTTCTGCGATTCGCATCGTATGAATTTCAACTCAAGCTACAGTTGTGGTTTGCATCTGGATTTGAGCAGAACGCTATAAATGGACCGTGCATGGGCCTCGATTTACAAAAGACTATCGATCCATCACTTAGATTAGTGGAGGTCTCGAGAAGTTCTATCCGATTTCTGCTCGTGCAATTCTTTTCGAGTTTTATATGAATATGAGCTTTTTACCTAAAAATATTGTAAAAAAGGCCAGTTTTAAAAAAAATACGGATATGGTATAGTGAAAGTGTATCAAATGAATGTATTGCCAGTTATTAATATTTTTTATACTGAAAGTATATATAATAGATGTATTTTCAGTATAATTTATTATAATTGAAGGTGTATATAGTATATATGTGTTTACTATACTATCTATATAAATCTTAATTCGTGCGGCTAGAGTTCATTTTTATTTATATCAATTTCTGAAAATTTTAAAATAGAGAGAAAACTCGAGGAAATCCATATTTAAAGTACCAGATTATTTCTTAACGCGACGAGTATATGTTCGAAATAGATAATAATTTATAACTTGCAGGCATGTTATTTATTTATTTTAGTAATAATCAACAAGCAAAAAAAATTTGTTACTTAATTATGTAAATTTTACAATTATAAATGTACAAGTTGTATAAATTATTAATATTTTATGAAAATTTATTATATATTTTCTAAATTTAGAAATTTTTTATATTGTGATACATAAGTTATACGAATGTGAGTATGAAAAATGTTGGAATGTAGATGGAAATTATTGTGTAAATATTTTTTTTTGGGTGTTTTTATTGTGTTGGGTTGAATTGAAAAGTTAAAATTAGATAGTTTGTGACATAGTTTAATGAGATGACTAAGTGTATTTTGTAAAGTTATTGCTCGATGTATAAATAAAATTTATAATGTTATCTAAATATTTGGTTAATCGTGGTATTATTAGGATGGAAATGGAAAGTTACATGAAAATTATTGTATATGCGAATGAAAATATAGTAATGCGTAATTGGGGGCTGGAATATGACAGGAAGCCTGTTAAGAAGTTGAAATTAGGAAGGATTCGAACTTCTCTCATATCAGTCAGAGAATTTATGGACGCTTTGGAGTTGACTTGAGTGGTATTGAACTCGTGTATAGGCATGCCTTTTTCGATGTTGAAGTTGTCTATAAGTTGATGGCTATTAGAGACGATGAGAATGTTGAGAATTTTATTGAGATGGCAGAATCTTTTGGGGAACGGAGTATTCAGGAAGTGTACATAAGACACATTGGGGAATCGAGTGCTTGGGACGAGCATGAAATACATGAGCCCGACAATCCAACCCTTCTGGATTCCAATGTGTATTTAACAATGACTGTTGCAGAGCAAACAAATGTGGATTAGTCAAATAAACCATACATGGATTTCTTTGAATACGAGCATATGAATATTACAGAAGAATAGCTTGATGAAGCATTGGGTCCCATTATTGAAATGAAGAATCTTATGATTCGTATGAAAAGAGAATGTATATGGACATAAATGTTGATGATGATAGCGAAGATGGGGCAAATGTAGATAGTGATGCGGATGGCGGGGATGTGATAGGGATGATGTTGGCCTTGAAGATGACTACGGTGAAGATTTAGGAGAGGCTCAAGTAAGACCATATGTTGTCGAGAGCAGTGTGTTTGTTTAACCATTTTGCGAAGATGGCCCGAGCAGGCTCCATTGTCATACTAGTGGAATATTGTCTAGCAGGAAGTTTTTACGCGATTGTTACTGAGTAGGCCTCATCGTTGCCAATAGGGTCATGGTGTAAATAAGCAAATCGGATAGATTGTTATCGAGCTCATTTCTACTTGATTGGTGATGAGTTGAACTGGTTGAAAGTTAGCTTCCTTTATCTCTACCCAAACATTGATTTATTACAAAAGAAATGTAAACTTAGGCGTAAACGATATTACATAAAGATGGGTGTTTGAGAGTGGCTAGATAAAACTAGATGCAACGCATGTGGGCGGGAAGGATATAATAAGAGGAGGTGTCCGGAGATTAATAGGGCTGGTACATATTCCCTTTTTATCTAGGCATTACATTATAATACATTCATAAGTGTAATGATTATTATTATTTTATTTTTGATCTTCTAAACATGTTTGTATGTGTTTGCAGGATATATGGAGCCGGGATCGATTGATCCACGTGTACTTATAAGGCAGGCTAGTCACCATTCATAGGCCGTTTAGAAGGGTAGGGTGAATAATGTCATTATCATTTACAATTAATTCTTTTATTAAAGATGTATTACTTATTAACTTAATTGAATGTTTGTTTAGGAGGCGGCCGAGTGCGGTATAGTGAAATGTCATTACGTAAGGATGAACGGGATATCCCTATACATCATAGGGTAGAGCCTTACATACGGGAGGCTGGGTTTTGAGAAGTTGCACAGCACCCATTTATTATGTTGGATTGGCATCTGATTACGATATTTATCGAGAGATGGAGGCTCGAGACATACACGTTCCACCTACTCACTAGAGGGGCAACCATCATACTGTAGGATATTGAGGTCTAGCTTGGACTTTTAGTTGAGGGGTTTACGGTAGCGGGCTGGATTGAGATGGATGATGAGGCGAGCTAGGCTGACGTAAGAGAGAGATTACTAGGCATGAGGCTTGCTCAGATGAGGGGTGCTTGCTTATCTTTGATGCGGTTACGGGAGCACTTTCGGATACTTTCTCGTGGAGCGGACGACGAGATGGTTCGATAGTATGCGTGTGCGTACATACTCAGCTTAATGGGAGGATTCATATTTGCAGATAAATCCTTTAGCTTTATTCACCTGAAATTCCTGCTATTGCTGGAGGACTTCTTAATAGTTGGGTAGTTTAGCTAGGACAACGCTTGCATGGCATGGTTGTACTGACAGTTGTGCTCTGCCTCGTCATTTGATGCTTATGAGCTTAGAGGGGCTGCAATTCTACTGCAAGTTTGAGCTTGGGATAGATTCCTACATGTCGTCCTCCTTAGTTGGTATGGATTTATTATCGATGGGGATAAGCCATTGGCGGTCAGATACAGGATAGTGCGGGATACGATTTAGCATCCGATGTATGTTGTACATGCGCACTGCATAGCTTTTGACATTCAGATGACGTAATAGGTATGATATGATAAATTATTCTCTTTGCTGTCCCTTTCTTGACCGTAAGTGATAACTATTGTTGTTTCACTGGTTTTTTTTTTTTTTTTTTTTTCTTATGCCCTTTAGGTTGTTTGGAAGCCTTATATGGAAAAGTTGCTACGGTTGCTGCAGTTGTTGCCTTACTTCTATATTGTTGGACCACATACTTGGATTGTCCGAGTACCACTTATATGTTTCCACATCATTGAGTGGTGTTTTTTAGACGGTGTTGTTTGGCAGTTTGGTGGATATTGATATGTTCAACAGGAGGTCGATATCTCAGAGCAGCTCCACCAGCTGGACCTCCAGGATAGGATGAATGTTGACTGGATCAATATACACTCTTCCTATATCCAAGCTTAGGGATAGATACATGGATTCCTAATATACATTTAGGGTCCTCGAAGGGTCGACAAGAGTTACTAGTTGTGGTATAGATAGATCACCCAGCATTATATTACACGCCACAAAGCTGTCATCAGTCGATGGGCACGTACATCTAAAATGGTACATTATTTTTTTTGCACTTGTACATACTTGCTATCAAATGTACCGACAACTATTTTTTCTACTTATTTCAGGTGGATTGGCTCAGGAGTATTAGATTGGCACTTGACTATCTTATAATGTTGGGTATTGCAGATAGGGCACTTTACTTCGTTGAGTAGTACAGTGGCTTTATCTTCTACCTATAGCAGAAGGGCATACATAAGTTACCCCATATGGACTACGGTCGAGAGCAAGGACCACTTACTAACGAGGATATGCCAACTCTTTATGCACCACCTAGGGGTAGAGCTAGAGTTCAAGGAGGCAGGGCTCGAGTGGTATGTTGTTAGGTAGGCTTCAGTGAGAATATCTCATTACATGTACGTTATTCCTTAGACCTAAGGCATATCAGCGGGGGATACATCACATACCCTAAGTTAGGTGTTGTCTCCACCTCGGGAGCTGAATCCAGCTCTAGGGTTAGATCTAGCTCATACATAACTTTTGAATTCTAACAACATTTTGATCTCGCGAATCCACCAACTCCTTAAAAGCGACGTTCCACCCCTATACAGTTATCTATGGGTGAAGGCGTCACTTAACTGCATCCGACCCATTTAGTTGACCCAATTCCTCCTAGGGAACTTGATCTCGACGCTCCATCGCCTCAGCTTACTCAGACATATGATAGATGGGGGCGTTCACTTTTTTCCTGTGCCGTAAGGACTTTTATATGGCGTAAGTGTCAATAGATATGTTTTGTCTATTGTTTTTCTTTTCTCCTTTTTTTGGCCATTGTATTGATGTTATCATTGACTCTTTACAAATTTTGTGTATATATTGATTATTTGATATATAATTTACTTTTCATTAGATATTGTAGTTCAATGCATTGTTTTTATCCTAGTTTTACAATTTGCAATTATTTTTTCTTCTATCTAACTCGTGTGGTCATTAGATGATCATCCCATGCACTTATTTCTTTCTTACTTGCTATATTTGTTGAGGTATTCCACCAATTGTGATTTTATGTAATTAATTACTGTATCAAACTTTCCATTCAATTTGTAAGTTAAGAGTTGAAAGAATATTATTTTATCGTTTCGGATCTAAAATTGGTGTGATGATTTGATTGTGGCATGGCTATTAAGGTCAATCTCACCTTAGATTGCATCAACTGTGATATATATGGTGCTAGTGAAGGAGATTTGGAATAAACTTAAAGTTAGGTTTTTGTAACCTGATGACTCAAGGATCTGTCAATTGTACAATATTTAAAGCTTCATAGTGTAAGGTAATTGTTCTATTAATGATTATTTCATCGAACTCAAGACAATGTGAGAAGAACTCAAGAACTCTAGACCACTTCCATCTTGCTCTTGTGGAAAGGGTAATACGAAATGTTTTAATAAGTTTGTTGATATGATACATAAGGATTATGTTTTTAAATTTCTCAATGGACTTAATGAGAATTTTTTTACTGTAAGATCACAGATTTTAGTTTTCAAGCCATTTCTTACGTTAGATGAAGCATATAACTTGGTGATAAGAGATGAGTTTTAGGGATCCATTAGAACTAGGGATTTTAATGTTTTAGATGCTTCTATTATGCTAGTTGTAAATGATAATAAGGTGAGAAGTAGAAATGAAGTTTTCTGTAGTTATTGTAAGAAAAAGGTCATTTAAAAGAGGAATGTTACAAGTTAATTGGATATCCTCCACATTATAAGTTTAATAAGGCTAAGGTTGTTCGTGCAAATCATGTGTTTGGTGGAATTTTTGAAGAAGCTGATGTAGGACGGTTTGGTTCAAATGCCTTAAGTGATAAAGCTTCTGTTAATGGGGGTAAAAGTAATATGAATGTTCCAAATGTTAACTTAACTAAGGATCAAGTTGTTTAACTTTCATCTTTACTTAATGTGTCAGATTCTAGCTTGAAAAATCCTACTTCATAGCAATAAGCTCCTCTTTTTTCTTTTTGTTCTATGTTTTAAGCTTCCTTGTTGTAGAACAAACCATCAATAGGACCTTTAGATACATCTTATTCGTGTTTAAGTTATCCAAATGATATGTCAGGTAATAGTCCTTCAAATCTTTGGATAATGGATTTTGGTGCAATAAACCATACGATTAGTTCCTTGAATTTGTTTCATTCGTTTTGTTCTATTCAAAATGGTTTTGTTCAATTTCCTAATCAACAAAAGGTTAAAAGTCACATACTAAGGATTGGTGTATTTGAGTGCAAATTTCATTCTTCATGATGTATTGTTTGTGCCTTCATTTTAGTACAACTTAATTTCTATCTAAACTTCTTAATATAAATAGATAAACAATTCTTTTCACTAAATAATGTGCATATATTTAGGAATCTTTCATACGGAGATTGATTAGTCAAGCCAAGTCTAGGTGTAGTCTATTTTTTCTTGAGAAAAGTTCTGTTTAAGTTGATGTTTCTTATAGTTCGACTAATGTTTCATTAGTTTTATTTTTCCTTAATAATTTTCCAAGTAGCTTTGATGTTTGGCATTATAGGCTTGGACATGTTTCAGTTGATAAACTTAAAGTTGTTCATAGTCTTGATAAAAATGTTCAATTCAATTTTGTTGATTACTGTATTTGTCCCTTGCTAAATAGCAAGGGAGTTCTTTTCCCATACACACAAAGTCTACTTCGTTTCCTTTTAAATTAGTTTACGTTGATACATGGGGTGCTTATAACACTTCTACTCTTGATGGTCATATGTTTTTCTTAATTATAATAGATGATCATACTAGAGTTACTTGAGTATTTCTTATGAAGAATAAGCATGAAGTAGCTACTTTACTTCCTACTTTTTATTAGATGGTTGTTACTCAATTTGATAGGCGCATTTGAATTATTCGTTTTGACAATGGCAAAGAGTTTAATTGGGTAGAATTTTATTCGTCGTGTGAAATAGTTTATTAGTTATCTTGTGTTGAATCTCCTCAACAAAATGGTGTTGTTGAGCATAAGCATAAACATTTGTTAACTGTTGCCAGAGCTCCTTTGTTTCAATCCTAATTAGCCATTTCTTTTTTGGGGGATGCTATTTTAACAACAACTTATATAATTAATAGAGTTCCTTCATCTATTCTTCTGGGAAACACTACTCCATACACAATACTATCCGGTCCAATTCCTTCATTTTCACAATTTTGTGTCTTTGGTTCCCTTTGTTTTGCCTTTACTTTAAAAAGAAACCATAATCAATTTAATCTTTGAGCACATCCTTGCATTTTTGTTGGGTATACTTCTCATGTTAAAGGGTATAAGATTTTTGATTTAGTAGATTAGAAATATATCATTTCTCAAGATACACATTTTGTAGAACATGTGTTTCTAGCTAAGATTCCTGCCATTCATGCTTTATTGTCTACATTACCTAATACTTCAGTTTCTTACTCTCTGTTTTCTAGGGTTACTACTTCTTTCCTTGAAAATCTTTTTAATCATTTTGACAACGTTCACAGCCCTGTTACTACTACTAAGTCCACTGGTTTTGGTCCTTATTCTCCTTCTTTTGTATCGAAAATACAAGATTCTTCTCCAGCTTCCATTATACACATTGCTTCTCCTTCCTCTATGTCAGATATACATACTACTGAGTCTATTCCTTTGCATCAAAGTTAGCATGTTTCTCAACCTTCTAAATAATTATTTGATTACTATCATGAATTAAGTCTAGTTTTAGTTGTCTAATCTATTTCTTCTACTCAACATCCAATTTAAAGGTACCTGTCTTACAAATCTTTGTCTCCCATATTTTGAGCCTTTATTGTCACACTCTCCAAACACTTTGAGCTATCCACTTTTTCTCAAGCTAGGCAATTTGATCATTAGCGTAAAGCCATGGTTGAAGAATTAGATACCTTAAGAAGTCATTACAACTTTACCACCTGATAAACATATAATAGAATGTAAGTGGGTTTACAAATTAAAAACTACAGTTGATGGCAGTGTTGATAGGTTCGAAGTCCGCTTAGTTACTAATAGGTATAACCAAAAAGAGGTTTTAACTATATGTATACTTGTAGTCTAGTTGTTAAGTACATTTCAGTATGGATTTTCTTTTGTTTAGCTGTTATGAACAAATGGCATGTTCCTCAAATGGATGTGGATAATGCATTTCTCAATGGTGATTTGATTGAGGAAGTCTATATGGATCTTCCACAAGGACTTGAGCTTATTGGTCAGCTACAAGAGTTTTCCTTTACAGGACTTTTAGTTTGTAAACTAAATAAGTCGTTATATGGTCTCAAGCAGGCTTTTTGCTAATGTCACATGATTTTGTTCAGTCACATAGTGACTATTCTTTATTCACTAAGGGTAATGATGATGATTTTCTAGTCATTTTAATATATTTTGTTGACATTGCCATTCTAAGCAAGAATATTGATGTTGTTGAAGACTATAACAAGTTTTTAGTAGCTCATTTTAAAGTCAAAGATTTGGGAGTGCTTAAATATTTTATTAGTTTAAAAGTTGCTTAGTCTGATATAGGATTAGTAGTTTCACAATGCAAATTTGCACTTGAGCTTCTTTTTGAGACTGGTTATTTAGGAAGTAAACTCATTAATACTCCTATTGTTTTGAACCATAGCTTATCTAAACATGATGAATTTGTTCAAGTTGATCCTATTGCATATAGGAAGATTGTTGGGAAATTACTTTATCTCGCCATTATAAGGTTGGATATTGCCTATGCTATTCATATCCTCAATCAGTTCATAGATTGTCCTAGGCATTCTCATCAAGCTGCTTGATTTCATGTACTGCAATATCTCAAGCAAAGTCCAAGGTAGGGTCTTCTTTTTTAAACCCAATCTGACTATGGTCTTTAAGCTTATAGTGATTTGGATTGGGGTGGTTATCTTGATTCTAGAAGGTCTACAATAGGGTTTTGTGTTTTCTTTGGAAGCTTACTTATTAGTTGGAAGTCAAAAAAGTAATCTACTGTTTCCCATAGCTTAGCTGAATCAGAGTATCATGCCCTTGTTGCTATGAATTGCAAGGTCATGTGGCTAGTCACTTTGTTAAATGAATTTCATGTTTAATGTCAGTTGACCATCCAGATGTTTTGTGATAACCAATCCACCTTACACATTGCTAAAAATCTAGTATTTCAAGAATGCACTAAACACATAAAGATAGACTTACACTTTGTTCATGATAAGGTTATTGAGGGTGTCATTTTGCGAATCTATGTTTCTAGTTGTGTTGTAGCCTACTGGATAAACTATATTTAAAACTTATACAACTCAACTTAATTTCCGTTTTTTGCATTTCACTTAAACATACCCCAGTTGTAACTTTTTCTCTTGCTTGCTCTTGACTCATAAAAACTTTCAGTAATAAGTTCGTTCTCTTTTAATGGTTCTTGAAAACTTTCAAGTCTGAAATGATGAAGAACATAGAGATGATATATTTGGGTCATGTGAAATAGTTCTTAGAATTTAAGTTCATCAATATAAGTAAAATTATTTATTTCTTGATAAAAATATTTAGAAGATTTATTCAAATGATTACAAATCAGCAATAATAAGTACGTTGTTGCTTTGTCTGTATCAAAAGAGAAATTGTAGTATGAAGATGGAGTATGAAAAATTGATCCAAAGGTAAATAGAAGTTCAACTGTCTCTTTGATTTATCTGATAAACACAAGGCTATATATTATCTATCTAGTCAGTTTGAATTTTGGATTAATTTAAAATGTAAGTTACATCATGCAACATGCAAGGACATATAACATCTGCTAGGTGGCATTCATTATGCGAAAGAAAAGGATTTTATGTATATATAGATAGCTATTGAAGTAAATCAATTAATGAGTAGGAAAGCATACCCCAATATGTAGTTTGCATAGGATCCATAATTATTTCATGATCATCGAAGAAGGGAAAGGCAGTATCATTGTTATTGCTTGAGGTAGAATATATTATTGCCACAGATGCAGCATATAAAGCAGTTTAGCTAAGAAGAATTTTGTTAGCTATAAATTAAAGTTGAAGCTTTTACAATTATCCATTATGATAATATGTTGAGTATTGCAATTATAAAAACATATAGTATTTTATAGTCTGAATAAACATATTAGTTATACCTCAAAATGAGAAAGTTGGTACAATAAGTTTAACTTCAACTTGAATTTATTTACATGAAGGAATAACTTGGACATATGTGTACTAATGCATGATAGCTAATGAATTTTTGCAACAATGCAAATTTAGAAGAGGTGAAAGAATATAATGTGCAATTTTAATTAGATTTATGATAACTTTGCATGGTGAATAGTCCAAATCTACTTTCTCTTGAATGTGATCTAAATGAATTCAACATTTTAAGTGTAATCCTATTGAATTGGGGGCATAATCTAGTCTAAATCGTTAAGAAGAAACCAAAGTGGCAACTCCATTTCTAGACATCATCTTGCTATTCAATGTGGTTGAACCTTTTATAACATAATAGTTTCTTATGCAAGTAAACTCTTTCTATTCTTTATAAATACATGGTCATGGGTTAAGCAAAAGTTCAATTAATATGGTGCTTTGAATTAATGGGATAATAACTCCTTCCCTCAAGCTATAATGTAGTTGGAAAAAAAAAAAAAACTAATTTAAAGTACTATATAACGAAGCATAGGACAATTTTGGTTTTCCAAGTCTAGACCTTACTCATGGTCGAAACATTCCTGTTATCGAAAGCTCAATCTAATCACTTTCATATATATCTCTATTAGCTCTAAATAAGAATATGCATAACTTAAAGTAAGTAACACAAACAATAATTTGCCTTAAGAAATAAATTGAAAAGCTACTACAAAATGTACAAGGGGAATTCCCACCCTATTAAAGATTAATTTTTTTTTTTCAAAGTGATGACATATCACATGAAGTTGAATAAAACAAAACAAGTAATAGAAAAATATGAAAAACATGCAAGATTAACCCAAACAATAAAAATTCTCTTTTTCCTAAATTTGTTCTTAAATAATTAGTCAATATGTAAATTTTTTTATTGAATGAAAAATATAAAGAGTAGGCATAAGGATATTATTCTATTCAAACCAGTACATTTAACTTTCTATAGCTCCAATGTGAACACATAATTAAAATTTTTTAGGTATAATATAGGGCGATACCGATATTATACCATGTAAAGTACATGCTTGCAAATTATAGAATACAAATCTATCATGTGGCACCTAAGGACTACCTTAAGACTTGTATCCTGTAAAAGCTATAAGGTAAATGATACCTTGTGGAAGTATGTGTTATAAAAAAGAAATGCATATGTAATATTATAAGTTTTTCTATATGCAAAACCAAAGTAACTTATCTTAAACCTATAAAACATGTAACAACACTAGTGATATAAAAAAGCAACATATTCTATGTTCATTATTTTATTATGCACAAGACCCCACAAAAATAGGCCAATAACTCAAAATCGATTGGTTTGGAAACGATTTGTAAAATTTAGGGTTATTGTGTAAATTAACTGATTGAGCCCTAATTTTATGACGAAATTGGAAATATTAGTAGAAGTGATCCTATGAATTTAGATTTAAGAAGATGAATAATAAAATAATTAAATATTATATCAGTAGGTTATGCATAAATTATTCATTTTTTTTATTAGAAATGCATAAAAGAAGTTATAATAATTAACAAAACATTAGATAAAATATAAGTACATAAAAAATCATAGAATAGCCTAAATAATATTTAAGAGTGTTTATTTGTATTAAATATGAGTTTACTTGTAGGTTAAAATACTCGAAGTTACTTAAAATATCTAATAAATGTTAAAATATACTAAAATAATTCAAATAAATTAATAAAAATTTTAAAAAAATTATGTGGCAATCTGTAAAGATGCATTCTAGATGTGGCATATCCAGAGTATTGAATAGGGTACTTTTTGAAAGGCTTTAGAACATGTTAGCTGAAAGGGCTAAAAAGGATATTTGACATTTGGCATTAGATTGGTTTCCAACCGACAAACCCTCTTCTATAAATTTTGATGGGTGCTTCTAGAGATTAGTTTAGCCAAAATAGTGTTTAGGAAAATTATGGGGAGTAGTTAGAGAGTTGAGAGGAATTTTGGAGAAAATTACAAAAATGGGTGTAATTAAGGCTAAATCAAGGTCTGGGTACCAAAAGAGGATCTGGGAAGAGACCAAGACCACCATCCAAAGATGGACACCATGTCTGGATGTGTCGACAATAGTGGGGTGGTCAAAGGTGGTGGCAAGGGTAGATTTAAGTGAGTGCCCTAAATAGCCTCGATTTTCATAAATTTAGTAAGAATAGCAATTCTTGTGCAAAATTTATGAAAAAATTATTCTGATATATTTTTGTATGTAGTTTTTAGTAGAAATATTATTTTTTAAAATTAAGTCTGAGATATATTGCCCTTAACAAATTACTAAAACCGAGTTGATTTTACTTTTGTTTTCGAAATTAATGTTGTTTCGGCTCTAAAATTTTTCTGTGAAGCACTTATTATGTATATCAAATTATTATGAAAAGTTTTTCATGAAAATTGATTTCCATATATTTATCTAATTTTCTAGTTCTAAAAATCCTATTAAAAAGCTATTTATCAAAATATAAATAATGATTTTTCAAGAAATTGGTTGAGATTTTGATGTCTTATAGTGTTGAATAATGTTGAGGGATGAGTTTTGTGGTGTTATGAGCATTGGATTTGAATATTGTGGATTTAGGATTGGTGTATGTATAATATAAAAAGTATTCAAAAATGGGGTCAATTGTAATTTGAATCGAATTTAAGTAGGAATAGGTTATATGATGTACTTTAAATTTGATTGTGAATAACACTTATGAGGATTTATGTTAAAATATAGAGTATGGTTGGATCAGAAGCAAATTTAGAATCTAAAACAAAGACAAAGCATACAGTAGCACACTAAGGAGTTAATCAGAATCTTAGTTAGAGACTATATTCACTTGAGTTAAAGTTAGTTAAACCTTATGGAATAGATTAGAAGGCTTTTCTGAGACTTATGAATAGAATGTAATTAGAAGTTGAATTAGAACTTAATTTAGAGGCTAAATTAGAGATGAAATTAGAAGCTAAATTAGAGTCTAGCTAAAATCGAGAATAATGACAAGAGGCTTGAAACTTGAATTATTAAGTATAGTAAAACCCTAAACTAAAAATAATAATTTGAGTTATAGATTAAAGCTTATATAGTAGTTACATGAATACCAAAATAATGTCTGTATTATAGGGATTACCAGCAAAGGCCTGTTGTGAGTTATACCTCAAGTGAGCAAGCTGTACCTCTAGTGAGTAAGCTGGAAGTCCGGATAAGTTTGGGATCATTACATAATTGTACTTTTGAGTACTGCTTTATAGTACTTAAAGGCTTAAAATTATATTTGGTTATGCTTTTAGATAGCTTGATTGTACGCATGCCTGCATGTGCATGCTTTTGAATTTGATTATATGTTACTGGTTGTTACTTAGGATTGCAAATGTTTGTATTATGTTTATGGATTGATTGCGTTAAACTGGACTTAACAACATATGACTTATAATCTCAACCGGACATACATTGCAACTCATTAGGGAACGCTTAGGATTCTTTGACCAAATACTGATGCTTTTAAATGGGATAACACTGGAGCATAATGGTTCCTTCTTTATTCTTAGTCTAATTAAGTGACAAAAGAGGAGGTCATGGCAAGAGTTAAGGCATCAATTCGAAGGTAGTCGCGGGAGAAATAGTGTCTCTATTGCATAAGCTTAGGTTTGATCGTGAGCTGTTGCATGTATGTTGAAACTCTTCAACTCGGATTAGAGCTGGTGTAATTTCTCTAATCTCATGATGGATCAGAAAACATTATGCGATGGCATTTGTTTATTGCATTGTATTAATTGACTATTTGATAACCATGTCTGTGCTTAACGCATAGTAGTATGTCTTCGTTCCAGCTTACTAAGTGATTGGTTGCTCACATCCCCATGGATGTTGTTGCAGATATTGGCTAGGAAATACACTATAACTACCCCAAAGTTAGTGGTTGCTGGATCCTGAGGAGTGGGGATATAAAACTGGAGAATAGTAGCACTTCTGGAGCATTAACTCTTATCTTTTAATCTTTTAGTATCAAACCATGTAATTCTTAAATAAATTGAGTTACGAAATCATGTAAATACCACTTAAGTTATCTGAATCTTAGTATGTGATTTTTAGATTTTTATAGGTGAATTACTTCAAAATAGGTTAGTTGTAAATGTCTTATGTGAATTAGCTCTACAATAGTAGCTGTAAAGTCAGGCTATATCTTAGAATGATTTACGTGGCAGGATTGTTACGACTCTATTGCTTTAAGGCAGAGCATTATGTGATATTAAATAAAACCTATAATGTCACGACTCGAGGGGTGGCTTGGTTGTGATAGGCGTTGTATATCGTATGAAGGACTAGAAATTGGTTGCCCTTCTAATTGACAACTCTTCATGTAACATACAAGGCTATTACTACAATTATCAACCTAAGAGTAATGCAGGCAAAAGTAATATCATTACGTAGTTATAATAACGTGATTATCAAACTATAAATATCACATATATATATATATATATTACATATATTAAGTATGTAACATACTAGGTAATGAACTAATAATACATTGTATCACATCATAAGTTTTAAGACCTCAATACAGTAGTAGAAGTACACTTTCACCTCAAATCTTAAACTCACACCACCCAGTAGATAATTCACTAACCTCGAGCCTCCTGTGGCCCAGATCAACAAATAAGTCTCTCCATACAAGTAAACTATGAGGGTGTAAGCTAATCGACTTAGTGAGATATTTCTCATCTATACCACAATCAAGTTATTCAATAATTGGATTCAAACATATGAATGCTTGCTCATATAGAATACCAAACAAATATATGTAAGTGACTAGGTACTACATGTAACTCGGATTTAACGTTCTTCGAAATTAAGGTAGGAGTATATACAGCATTAGTAAGATCCCGGTATTATACTAGAACTTACATTCTTACGAAACTTCGTGTTTCGTATTCAAATAAATCAATCTTTTTTGTTTTAAATAAAAACTAAGTTCTAGATATAATTATGAGTAGGCCACTGCAGTTCACACTTACCTCTAAATGCCTAATAATCTTATGGGCCAAGGTAAGGTCATATCGTACGTGCGCATTATACTTAAACACTATAATCATAATTTGTAATCAATCCCTGTATGACCTCTCGCTACCTCCGTGTGATGTGACAATCGAAATTAGATATGCAATGCATGATTATGCATGTCCGATTTAGGTAATTCATGTCTAATATCATTAAGTCCAATTATTATGTGATCAATTGTAATCATTAACAGAACAATTCCTATTGAAGTTGCTATGTGGCAAACAATACGTTATCATACTTTATAATAATTTCACATTTAACAAGCAATATCATACATATGTAACTCATCCCCATACACATCTAATTATTAATATCAATTAATATTTACTAATTACATACAAAAAAATTTATGAAATCATTAGGAGTACTCACTTGGCCATTATCAATGTCAGGGATTGTAGTAATCTGTAGGCAGATTGGTCTTGATCTCAGGATCACTTGATATTTAGGGGATAAGAAAATAATAAGTATTTGAGATGCATAACTGAACTATCTATATAATTTATACTAACTACTTAATTTAGTTATCTATTCTTATGAAATATTCGATTTAAGCTTTTCGTTAATTGTGTATAATTTTTTTAATTTAACTTTGATTTTTATAAACTTATAGTTTATTTTTATCATTTTCAGATGTATTTTCTTATAACAGGGTATGTTTTGGATGTTGTAACCCACAGTTTCGATTATCATATAAAAATATTATAAATTTTATTATTTTGACTTAAATAATTATAAAATATTATTTCAATATTTTCTTTGCATATTTAGGATTTAATAAATATCCAATTCTTATATTTTGTAATTTTCTTATTTTGTGAGTTTATTTAATTATAATTTATGTATTTTGCTATTTTTGAGGATTAATACCTATTTAATTCATGGCTATTTTGGCCGATTGATTTTCCAATATGCTAGTTTCAACAATTCTCGTTCTTTACATTTCTTCTTAGCTGCTTGGCCTGTAGTAGGTATCTGGTTTACTGCTTTAGGTATCGGCACTATGGCTTTCAACCTAAATGGTTTCAACTTCAACCAATCTGTAGTTGATAGTCAAGGTCGTGTAATTAATACCTGGGCTGATATTATTAACCGTGCTAACCTTGGTATGGAAGTTATGCATGAACGTAATGCTCATAATTTCCCTCTAGACCTAGCTGCTGTTGAAGCTCCATCTACAAATGGATAACACTTTGGTGTTAGTGTAAGTGTTTATGAGTTTTTTATTGATCTTTGTCAAACTAAAGAATTTTTTTTTTTTTAGAAAAGAACACTAAGGAAAGGAGCAATAACCAATTTCTTGTTCTATCAAGAGTTGATTATTGCTCCTTTTTTTAATATTTTAATAATTTTCCAATTAGTTAATTATTTTATTATTATTTTTAATTACGAATTTATTTAAAATTAATTATATGTTGATGTGGCAACATGGATAAGTGCCATGTGTCATTTTCAAAATATACATAATTTCAATATTTTTCCTATTTTGTACTTTTACGTAATATGTATATAATTATATTTTATTAAAATTTACAATTAATTATTCCATTCTTTTTTTGAAGCTCACGGCATATATATATACATACTTATACATATTACCTTATTTTAGTATTATAATATAGTATACCTTTAGTATTTATGTGTACCCATATACTTAGATATATACTATACTATTAATATACGTATATGTATACTTATGTAATATGATAATATAATTATAAATATACTACATATGCTATATGTATGGGTATATATATACATAATAGTATTTTTTTGTATTTTATACATATATACATATACGACCATAATTACATATATACATTAAAAATAATTAATAAACATAATATTATACACAAATACATATGCATATACCATCACATCCATAGATATATATATTTATATTTTGAAAATACATAGTAAAATACTATTATCTGCACACATATGTATATATATCAAACATATATCCTATTATACGTATATTATACTATACTAGTATTTTATACTTTATACGTTCATATAGACATATATTTTTGGTGGCATTTGTATATATACATATGAAATGAAAATTATACAAACCTAAATATACATATATTATACACGCATATATATAGATACATACACATTGTCTTTTATACTACATTTTAAATATTGTCGAGTATGATTTTTTGGTTTCTTTTATTTAAAATTGATTTCCCCATTTCCGATTACTACTAAACCCTAACCCATTTAATATTAATCCTCGATTAAAGAAATTAGAAAATTTTGATTTCTTATTTAAGAAAAAAATTTTAGAGTCGCCACCCGACTGAAGTTGGGAAAAGAAAAAGAAACTATAATCAATTGGGTAGATTAATTATGATTTGGCTACTGATTTTTTATTTCAATTTGAATGAATAACCAGAGGGTTTTGAGTTCAATGGCTAACCTATTAAACCCTAATAAGTACTACTATCTATTTACCAAAATTAGGATTATTCTTCTAATTATAATATTTAAAATAAATAAATAGAAATCAAAAGAAAAAAGAACTTAAGTTTCTATATATTTTATCATCGCCCCGAAGGTACCTACATACCTGCTAGTCGGGATCAGACGATTGTAGTTGTTTTAAAAAAATTTTAGTGTATTGGTTTATTTTAATTTTGAAACCGACCGGATTTATGTTTTTAATTGATCCAATTTATTCAAAAAAAATCTAAAGGGTCCTAATTCTTAAGTATTAAAGAAAATTCTCTAAAACGTCCTAAAATTTGTTTAAAAGGATCTTTTATTAATTTTCATTTCTAAAAATAATTCCTTATGTGAAGATTTCTAAAAGAACCTAATCCTAAAAATCTCAAGACCAATATATACACATCTATATTATTACTACTAAACAATTACCTATATAAAAAATAATCTAATTAATATATATATAGACCAATACCAAAAGAATTAACTAAGTTAATATAGGTAACTACTTATAACTATGTTATTAACATAATAATTCAATAATAATATAATAATAACAAGAAAACAAAATGGAATCAAACTAGAATTTTGGTGTTCACTGCACAGTGGTTTGTTTAGTAAGGAAGCAGCGTTGGCATCATAGACGGTTGCAGGCGCTGCCGTGTTGTGTAGTGCTGATTGGCATGAAGTGAACAGCAACGGCGAAGCATCGCGGCATTGTACCGTGTCCAGCAAGTTGACAGTGTAGTGCGTTGGGGAATGTTATGTGTTGTAGGATTTAGTCGTGGTGCAATGTGGGGGATCGTTGGATTGTCATCATTGTGCTCCAGGTGTATGCGACTAAGAGGAGGACGCTGATCGGAAATTGGATAGCAGTAGCTTGGCATGAACGTACTGCGGGCAGTAACTTAGCATGAAGAGGAGTCCACAGTTGCAAATTCCAGTTAAACGTCGTAGCTGTGTTCGATATTGGATGTGCGACAGTGAGGGTATGCGATGAAGATAATCGGTGGTAAAGTATAACATGTGTGGTTACGGATGGAGCGATAGTAGGAGGATAGTCGTGGCTATTTAGTGGGTAGGGTGATCGTGCAGCAAGAACAGGTTGCGTGGGTGTTGGTGTGTAAGTGTTGATCCGACGTTGGAGTTGCGGCGTGCGAGAGATGTTGCTTTTGTTGTATTTCAATGAAGGAGAGGGGTCGTGTGTAGTGCACTGAATCAAGCGTTATAGTATCTAGCGATTCGATCGGCGAGTTTGCATACGGTTGTATGGAGCTTACGATCAGGCGGACGTATGTCAAGTGTACTGAACGTTGCCGCTGCTGTGTTGCATGCAAGAGTAGATGGTCGCATAGCTTGGTTAGAATTGCTGTGTAAGGCATAGTGGTTCGTAGACTGTGATTGGTTCCGTCTTGTGCTGTGATGTTGTGTCCGAAGTGCAAGTTATAGACGTTTTGTAGATAGCAGCAAGCGTGAAGCATGCAGTTCCGTACGCTAATTCAAAACCAAGGCCAATGAATCATGGAGTTTTTTCTTCCGCTTTCCTGGAGCCTGTGTGTTGTTCATTGGTCACGATTTCTGCAGGCCATCGTTGTGGTTGAAGTAGGACGCGTATGAATGCTGCTGGATGTGGACAGTGGCTGTGAGAGACAGGGTGAGTCAGGATGGTATGTGCTTTTGTGTCAGGCTGTGGTATATGACTGTGCAAGACTTGCTACTGCATGGAGCTGCTGTAATGGTGTTCAGCGTTGGTCGATGGGGGTATAGCATCGATGCTGGGTGAAGATAATGCGTTGCTGGATGTTGGACAGCAATGTGATGAATGAGCATGGATTCATGGGAGGCTGTTTGTGCGTGGGTTTGATGGTGTTTAGTTTATCGTATGTCACGCTCCGAAGCGGTAGAGTCGTAACAGCCGCGCCGTGTAAAATATCCTAAGATAGAAGTTGGCCTTACAACCGTTATCTTAGACCTGATCTACATAAGGCGTCCACGACTAACCGGCTTTGAAGTAAACAGTTTGTAATTTAAATAAATCATTTACTTAAGAAAGTGAGAAAATTTATATATATACACTATAATTCAGTTATTACATTATTCAAAAATGAAAAATTCTAAAATAAAACAAAACTTAGACCTTAAGAATATATGTTTGTTCTTCAAATATTTTTCCTCATTCCCCAGGATCCAGCAGTTGCTAGCTTCAGAGTAGTTGTTTGCCGCTTCTTAGCCAGCACCCGCATGACGTCTATAAGGATGTAAGCAACCACAACTCAGTAAGTTAGGATTGAGGACTTAAAGCTATATTATAAACATAATAAGGTTATCAATCAACTTATTAGGTTTAATGCATGTTCAAATAAATACTATCGCACGACGTTATCCGGCCCATCGTGAGATTATAGGTTCGTTTTATCCTATAACGCTTATTGTTATGTTTTGTTTATATCTAATATACCTAATTATCTAGGTCTTAAGTCTTTTACAATTATTCTAGGTTTGGGGTTAGGTTCGGGTTCGATTTCAGTTTCCGTATCGATTTCTAAATTATATTTTAGTTCAATTTCTAAGTACTGTTTTATACCAGAACTCTACAAAACTCGTTTTTAACTCATAATGTGAAATCAACCACTTTACTTCTAGATATCCTAAATATCATAATTACTTCTAGTAAGTATTTTATTATATCCCGTACACTTAAATCTTTTATAATGTACCGAATTTACTCCTGATATAAGAAATTTTTATATTTTTCCTCTAATTACATAAATTCAAGTTTCCTATCAGATTTATTGTACATTTTTATTATTATCATAATATCAATTTTTATTCTAATATTTTCTATTTATTATATTTCTAATAATTATGTATTATGTATTATCACCTATTATGTATATAATACACATCTAATATTTCTAACACTTTAATTACCATCTCCCAACATCAATTATCATTTCAAAATATCTAAATTTATCCTAAATTAGATTTTACTTCTAATTATCCTAATTTACAAAATTAACTTAAAATTTACTATTTTTCTCTATTACTCATTTACTACATAATTAACCAAATAATTACATCTAATACCTTAAATGCTACAAGTATCATACTTCATCAGATTTCAACATCCTAAAACATATAATTATTCACTAAATCAGTAATTAACTATTTAATTACTTAATTAACCCTAAATTACCCATTTTATGCCTCATTTTAAGGCCTAAAAATTATCTAAAATTTTTGAAAATTAATTTTTGAAAACGGGATTCATAGCACTATTCTATATCATCTAAGTAGTCTACACAAAAATTTTGGGTTAAAAACTACACTCTTAAGGTCATTTATTTCTAAACCGAAACATGCTCGGTTTTGCATGATTTCTTAAGGACCCTATATCAAGAGATATATTTTCATCAAAATAATATTTTTCCTAAAAACTACATACAAAAATATTTCAGAATAACAAAATTCATAATTTTTTAATAATATTTACTATTTTTACAAAATTACACAAAATCGGGATGGAAATCGAACTCACGGATTTGGATGGCTCCGGCCACCATCGGTGGCCATGGGTGTGCCAGCCCACCTGGGCGCTGTTACCACCATGTGGTGGTGGTGGCAGTCCACTCCTAGTTGCTTGTCGGGTCTGAGTTCTCCTTTATGGCCCTAACTGCACAGTTTCCTTTTTTTTTTTCTCTAGTTTTTCCCTTGAATTTTCAAGTCTCTCTATTTTTCTCAAATCCCTAACTGTCCAAAGGAGTTCTCTGAATTTTTTTCCTATTTATAGACATTTTTGGTAATTAATATGCATTAACTATACATGACATTGCTCCATTTTCTTGATTTTTGGCTTTTGTGTTGCTCTAATTTAATTGGCTGATTTTTTTCTTATTTTCCCCAGTTGCTACAACCTAATTCTGGAGCATTCCTTATTTTTTTTATTTTTATTTATTTTTCCTTAATTAATTATGATTTTTTTAATTATTTAGTATTAGTTTAGCACATTTTGCGTATTTTAAGTAATTACGCATATTTCTACATACATGTAAATTCATATATAGTACAAATAAATATTTTTAAATATTCTTTAGGTCATTTTATGATTTTTAGTATATATATAATTTATCTCTAGCGATTCGTTAATTATTAAAATGCATTTTACACATTTTTGATAAATAACAAGTTATATACTTAAAATTTGAAATTTTTATATTCTTTTATTTTATTGCTTATTTTTTTAAGTTCAAACTTACGAGATCATTTTACTAATATTTCTAGCTTTGCTTATAATTTAGGTTCGATCGGATCTTTCAGCCGATCATAGCCTTAAGTGTCTGGTTATAAGGCTTACATCGCGTGCTTGCCATGGAGAGTGGATCTGTACTACTGCTGTGGACGTGTTATGTGAATGTAGACATGGGACGGTGTAGTGGCTGTATTTGTTTTAATGTCATGTAACTATATATATGAATGAATCGTGGTTTAGATTGTGCTCGGTGGAGTTTGTGATAGTGTTGAACAGGTCCACTAATCATGAACAGGCAAAAGATTTTTTCGTTCTTTCGAAAGTGTATCCTCCTTTTTATGCCATGCTTTTTATATTTATAAAGTCCGAAATAAATCAAATCAAATCCAATTGAATCCTTTGTATTGACATGAATCAAATCTGATAAAAATTAAATTATTTATATCGGTTTAAACCTAATTTGATAAAAGTCAAACTAGATTTAAATCTTTTATAACAATTCAAATAGATTTAAAAGATTTGATAAGATTCAAAATTAAATTTGAATCCTGTACACTTAAGAGATTTTTTTTGTAAAATAAAAAGATTGAAATAAAAGACACTTAAGTATTTAGTGAGATTTGAACACAAGATCTCAAATTAAATTAAATTCAATACTTCAATGCTTATATATTAAGCCATTGGCTTATGCCTTGATTTTTAATACAACTGAATTGTATTTAAACCATGCGACTCCCTAAAATAATTATTTGAACTAAGCTAAAATTATTTGTCCCTAATATAAGTTATTTTCTAAAAATCTACAAAATCTTTATAATTTTTTCTTTTCTTATTTTTATTTATTTATTTTTTGTATTTTCATCATTTGTCAATTTTTATTATTTTTATCTTTTATTAATTTAATTTAATTTATTTATTTATATATTTTTTTGAATTAGGACCCTTTTTAAAAAAAAATAAAAATTATAATTACGAAGGGACAAAAATTAGGTGTCTACAAATATAACACATATGAATACATGAACTTACTTTAGTATCTGTACATGTATAAGCATATATAGATAAGAAGATGCAAACCTCATATATATTTCTACTTCATAATCCTTATATTACATATAAATTTTACCAAATACATGTATGTATAAGAATACACAAAAATAATTAATACAAAATAAACATATACTATACATATTACTTATTTATTTCCTTAGTAATTTGAGAAACAAAGATGGCATAACTTCTTCTTCTTTTTCTTCTTTAATTGTTGTCCTTGAAGTTAAAAAAAAAATTGGAAAAAGGGAAGGGAATGTTTCATGTTGGAGAAGAAATAAGATTAGTAGTGTTTGTGTTTTGTTATGTTAGTAAAATAAGTGGGTGTTTGTCTTTTTGTTCCAAACGTGCTGGATAAGAGGAGAAAAGGCAGCAAATGAAGTAAGAAAAGAAAAGAAAAGAAAAAGGACAAAAAATCAAGGCAGGATCTTATCGTTAATTGATATGACTAAACCTTTATCTTATGAGATTTGTTTTGTACAAATGAATTACACATGGTGAAATCTAGATACACCTCATCAACTGTACATAATTTTGGAAAGTAGGATGTGGAAACAAGATCAGGAGAAGAAAAGAAAAAGAGAAAAGAAGGAAGACAAAAAAAGGGAAAAAAATTAGGAATTTCCAAATATAAATCATAAAATAATTATTAATAATTATTATTTGAAACTTAATAATAAATTTATTAATTAAATGGTTACCCGTTATGTTTATAATATTTAAGAGTTATCTTAATGTGTTTGTTAATAATTTTACGCGATTATGCATATTAATTGATAATTATATTGGCTTAAAGTTATAGTTTTAGGGTTTTTTTAAAGTTAAAGTTAAAGTTAAAATTCAATTTCGACTATTTACATGTACATAGGATTTAGGGTTTTTTTTTTATGTGATTTATGTTTCGATCGAATTTCTACGGTTTTTATTACTGATAATATATTCGATTTCATAATTTAATAAAATTTTTATATTACTTAGTCTCATTGACTCGTAAGATTATTGAGAGTACTTGAGTCTAGTTTAGGGTTAAGACCGGTAACTTTATAGGGTTTACATATATAACTTATAGCAAATTGGAATGAAAAATTATTGTTTGTAAAAATTAACATATTATATAAAAGAGTTTTAGGTTTGGGTTTGTATCGGACTTAGAGTTGATTTCTTTTTAACATAAACATGATAGATTATTTTACTCTTTTCTTGACTGAAAAAAAATATTGGATTATCTTTCATTCATTAATATATATTATATTACTTAACAAATTTTAGAAGGTGAATACTTGATACCTTAGAACCCATATCCTATTACCTTAAAGTATATGTTCTATGGTGGGTATAAGATATAAAAACATCATACTTGTATCTTATCTTGTGGGACTAAGTCTCATCAAATTGCTAGTCAAAACCTACCATTTAACCTTAATACCCATTGAAGACCTACTCAATTGAGTAGAGTATGGGTAAATACCTTATTCAACAAGATTACTTGCTCACCTCTAAATTATACATTACTCTTGTACACCAAGTGAGAAAAGGGCTATGAAGAAGATCTTACCGTTTAGTTTTGAATATTTGAATATTCTCTCGTCTTTGCACTTTTTTTTTAAAATTAAAATTGTGAAAATATTGAAAACTGTTTGTTTGGTCATACGATGTGAAGGGCTAAAATTATGTACAAGATTTTGAGCATTTAAGTGCATTAGAAAGTTGGGCTTAGTTTCTTGGGCTAATGACAGGACCTATAGAGCTAGGTCCATGACTTGAGATGACCTAGGAAAATTTGCTATGGTGGACTTGAAATAGGAATCATTAGATAATCCTTCCACTCTCAACCTTGCTCAGTTATGCTCATACACTTGAAGATATTCTATATGGGCTTGAATTTAAAAGGAGCTTATGGACAAATCCATTAAGAAGAGGACTGATTTTAATTGTTGTAACTACAATACGATCATAATGGACATTGTAGATGACTGAACTTTATATGTATTGAAGAGTTACTTCTTTCATTTGATATAATTCAGAGATCATAGAAAAATGTCATATTGTTAAGCTTTCTTTATTGAAGGTCAAGTAAGACTCATATCAAAGAATAAATCACTTTTCCTTAAAAATAATGAGGTTAATGCTTATAACTTTCCATCTATCATTTGCATTCGATGCCCAGAAACCCCATATTCTTCCTTTTTACCTCTTTTCCAATGTTATCTTTATGTGTTAGTTTTATATTACTCTTCAAGCTAAATGAAGTGCGAGACTCATGATGTACATATATGGTTGGAATTCTACATCTGCACACAATTTTGCAAATATGAAAGCTAAGGGTAAACTATACGGGGTGGGTTAGAATCGTGACCTGCATCGAAACTAGATCACTGGTATTGTGATCTACCTCAAAACCAGCTATTATGATTCCAACTTGCCTAAGGGATCTATTGGTTTGGTGAGTCCTAGGCGAATCATTATGTTGCAACTTAGTGGGTTTGACCCATTTTAAAAGAAAAGGAAAATGCAAAATAAAAAAAAAGAGGTAAAAAAATATATGTTAAATTGAAAATTAAAAATTAAATAACATTTAAAATTGAAAATTTAAACTAAATATATGTGAATAGGAAAATGATATTTCCCATTCATTATATTAAATGTGTTGTCAATAACATATTGTACATTCAAATACCCATATATTTATCATCAACTAGAGAATGAATTAATCAAATAACATACAAGAACACAAGTCAAACATCAAGAACATAAAGCATAGTGGCGCCATATCACCAAAGCTCTAAGGATTCGATTCTCAAACACCAAATTAAACTTAATATCAAGGGAGCCTACCTAAATAATATAGCAAAAACTTGAATCAAGCTCCAAAATAAATAGATATACAGTCCTATAACACTATCTTGACCATAAATTAGCATGGTAGAACAATAAAGTACAGGATTTTACTTAATGTATCTTAATTCAATGCTCAAATAAGAAATAACTAAAGAACTTGATTGAGCTCAACTGTGGTACTCTAAAGCTCATGTGAACAACAAGCAAATGCAAGATCTCAACTAAATTTTCTTCAACTTCTCATATTTAATAACATAATGGAAGTTATTCATCTTATCAAATTTCTATATATGAAGCCTAGTTAAACTAAAAGAAGAGATTGTTTACTAAATTAGCTTAAGAAACTTGCTTAAAAGCCACAATTCTACTTGAATCTCCTTGAGATTGATGAATTGAGCTAGATTGGAATTGATTTCTTCCCTTTCTTCCTCCGTAGATGGTGTGAAACACGAGATGAGGGTTTAAGGAGGTTCAATGCTAAACATTTCTAATTTTTTGAAAAGAGGGGCTATTATAACCATTTTTTCCTCCCAACTCTTCTTAAAAACTATAAAGATTAAGTTGCCTACACTCTCAAATGACTTGTTCACTTTAATGAATAAAACTAAGGGGGAATAAAATTGCTATTATTAAGTATTGGAATGAGCATGTAATATATTAAGAATTTATATTACATTGTTAACTTAGTCATCAGTAAATCTTAATTATTTTGTTTAGTTTACAGTCATTAAATAGGGATTGAAACATGAATAACGTTTTAAAAAGACCAAAATTACCCCTAAGTGGTCAAATAGAAAAGAAACCTTCTCTAAGATAGAAAATGTCAAAAAGCTATTGAAAAATGAATCATAACCCAAATATATCAAAATTCAAACCTTAACCCTAACTCAATTCTCCAAATCAAAGTAGTCATGGAAGCTCGAAGTTGGACCTAAGGTTGAAACCTAACCTTAACCTTCACACTTTTTCAAAAACTTCATCACCATGTAAAAAAATCCACATAATCACAAGGCAGCCAACTTCACAATTAATATACGTTTTACAAGTTCAGTATAAATTCAGTGATTGTCACATGTAGTTATTTCGATTTAAGTATCGAAGACGAACTATAAGAAAAGGTATTTCCTTTTGAGTTTACGTGTTTATATTATTCATATGTGGGGTTTATTCATAATCACATATTATTATATTCTAAGTTCAAATTATGTGGTCTTATATTGAAAATTGAAAAGTTTCGGTTTTAAATACTTGCCAAATTAGACGTCTATAAATTTGGGTCAAACTTTTATTTGTAGTAAGAGGTACTCTACTAAATTGATTTGGAGGGAAGAGATTGTATTTGTTGGCATAGGATAGTTTAGGTTTTCTTATTTTGATTGAACAAGAAAGAGGGGCTTATCATCTCATGGTTTATCATTACCTTCCAATTTAGTCTCAATTTATTTAAATTTTCATTTTTATATTTAAATCAAATGTAAGCCCCGTAATTTCACCTAATTGTTCAGGTAAGAAATTTAAAGTATTATTAAAACTAACCTGAATAATCTAAAAATTTAATAGTAGATACGAAACATTAGTTGAAGGCACCTATGAATAAGGATTTCAAAAATATAATAAAATAATAATAATATAGTCAACTAATGTAATTTATTTGTATACATATTATTTCGTAAATGAGTAGAATAAGTTTTGACTAATTCATAAATATTTAGAGATAAATTATATAAGTAATAAAACTATTATGTAACCTAAAATAACACATAAAGTAATTATGTATATCCTATATGTAATTTTTATATAATAATATATACTTTTAATTATCCAAAACACTTGATTAAGTGCAAATTATGATAAAATAAACAAAGAAAAATAATAAAAATCCACTAAAATCAATGAGGCAGCTGGATATGAATCAATTTAGGCATGTGGAGCTTATGGACAGGTGTTAGTGAGTGGAATTTGGTTAAACATGCAATTAGCACTACTTAAACTCCAATTTTAGAAGAGAGAGAGAAAAATAAATTTCATTTGGGTAGCTTGTAGGTTTTGGAAAAAATTGGAAGCACTCACCACTGATTTGTACATAAAAGTTAGGATCTAAGAAAAATTAGAGTGAGTCAAATTAATTAAAGAGGAAAATCAAGAAAAAATTTGAAATTCAGTGCACGATCTGAGCACATGGTGGTTTGTGAACTTGGAGAGTTTATGAGAACTAACCACTACCATTGAGAGACAGAGGAGGCCATACCTAGCCCTGTTGACAAGAAGGTGGTAGGAGTGGCTAGTTCTGACGAGGTCTTAATTTAGTCTAATTTTATATAATTTTGTTAAAATATGAAAACTACCTAGAAAATTCTGCAAAAAATTATTCCTAAATATTTTCATATGTAGAATCAAGGAAAAAATATTTTTTTTGTAAAAAATTAATAATTACAGAAGACGTGCTTAAAAAATCGATAAAATTGAGCACTTTTTGATATTGAAATAAATAAGTCTAATGAAATACTTTCGCCTTCAAATTTTTTCTATAAACTGCCCTATATTTATACTGAATTGCTATGAAGAGATTTTTCACAAAACTATTTTCTACAATTTTTATGAATTTTTAAGCCCTAAATTATGATTAAAACAATATTTTTGGAAAAAAAATAAGAGTATTTTTCTAAGGATCTCACTTGGATTATGAGCTTCACTAATTATTGATGTATTTTGTGGTATATGGGTGCTGTTGGAAGTGGTTTTATTGGAAAAAGTTAACAAAATCAAGTATGTGCCACTTATATGAAAAATTTGGTGGTATGAGACTTGAAGAAATTAGTAAATGATGACATGTTATATAAAGAATTTGGATGTAATGAAGTTGTAAAGTATAAATTGGAGTGTTACTTTGGTTATTTTACTAGAGTTTGGGGTAGAAGTGGATGAATTAATAGATTCATATGTAAAATTGAACTTAAGTAGAAGATGGGATAAAGTTAGTACATATATTTGAATTTTCATATTTTTTCATTTTAGTATCTAAACTTTAAAGTTGTTCATTTTAATATCTCAACTTTTTAAATGAAATAAATTAATATCTCCATTATAACAACCGTTATTATATAATGATAGAATAATAATATTGATACTTCAACTTTCATTTTATTTTCATTTAGTACTCAAACTTCATTTTTTATTTAATTTTTGTACTTTAACTTTTTAAAATAAAACAAATAAGTATTCTTTATAACGGCTGTTGTAACAGAGATATTAATTTCTCTTATTTGAAAAATTGAGGTACTAAAATAAATAAGTTTAAAATTTAGGTTCTAAAGTGAAAAAAATATGAAAGTTCGAGTGCTTTTAATGGCTTTATCCTGGTAGAAGATAGCTTAGAGGATCCTGTGAATGAGTTTTACACTAGAATAGTACTCAAAGGCTGAGTCAGAAGAAAAACTTGTGAATAAAATATAAGAATAAGGGATTCAAAAGCTTGGTTAAAGAATGATTTTCTTAAAAACTATATAGATAATAGAGTTAGAGGGTATCTTAGAGGAAGTTAAGGGGCACATGTTCTACTTGTTAATCACTCGGAAGTTTGATTAGAGGAAAAAACTTGAAGAGAAGTATAGTTAAGAAGGCTTAGAGATTGAGTCAGAGGACAAACTCTTAGGAAATTGAAGTTGGTAGGGTTTAGAGGATAACTAAAAAAATATTCTACCAAAGGATCTTAAATTAATTAGACTACATGGTTGGTCTAAAAAAGTGCCTTAAAGAGTACTTGAGGTGAAAATACATGTGTATGAGCACTTAGAAGCTGCCTAAGAGGGTAATCCGTAAGAAATCTTGAATCCTCATCAAATTCAAAGGTTGACTCAGAAGTTTGTCTCATTATGAACTTTTACTTTAGTAAGGTTCGGCTGATAATTCAAAGGCTTCCCGGTGTAAAAGCTTTATAGATGATTTCACTCAAAACTTAGCTCAGAAGGTGTTTATTAAACAATCTTGGGTATTGCCAACCTTAGAGATTGACTCAAAGGTTGAATCAGTTGTGAACTTCAATACCCATGTGGTTTAGAGGGTAGTTCCGAAGCTTCTCTAGTTGAATATAATAAGCATAAATTACTCTATACTTTTTCGATATAAATTGATTATAATTCTGTTCATTTCTCAAGTTCTTGGTATCTAATTGTGTAAAATATCAATTTTAAATGATTCAAGAGTAAGGAGATGATATTTATTTAAGACAAAGTGAAGAGGAGAGGAAATTCTATAAGAACAATGAGATTTAGAGAAATCATGCCCGTGATGAAGGAATAATTATGAAGAGAGATCAACATGTATTCAATCATGAGTGTGATCAAAGAAATTTGAGTACGTAATATTTGTCACGCCCTCCATCAGGGGTGTAACCAAGGAAGAGATTGCTATTCACCTATTCATCATGCTTATGATTGTATGTCAGGAGGGCGATTATACCCTCTATCACGGACGTGAAAGAGATGGATTATTTGCAATGAGGCATTCACGTATTACATTACGACCATGATAGATGGAGATTATTCTTTTCCGATATTATCACACCTTGAGTTACGGGCATTATGGGAGTAAATACAACTGTTCCTCTTTAAAATTTTTCACACGAACTAATGCATTTAATGGGTTTTAAAACCCATGGGGCATCTTGAAATGGTGTATTCAAACCATTTGACAAGGAGAATATAAATACACTTGCAAAATTTCAAACAAAGAGATCGAATTTACTATTAGATATCTTAGACTTTTACCTTAGATGAAAACTACAAACACATCTGTTCATTCATTTTTGTACTTATTGTATCTTATGTTTTTTGTACATTTCCAAGTGTTGTACCGTATACTTTTATCGGAATTACTCGAGAGAGACAACAAGAATTCATTGGTTATGCATTGTAAAAACTTCTACAGAGTATCTAAAAAGAGGTTTTATTCTTCTACTTATCTTATGTTTCATTCCTTGTAATTTTTGCGTTTTGTTGATATGTATTGTTATTTCATTATGTGTGAGTAGTAATCTAGGACTTACTACATCACTTTAGCATGAATGCGTGCTTAATTTAGTGATTTCCTGATTTTTGTTAGTTCTAATAAATTGAACTCGATAAATCTAAGTATAATGTAGTGCATAACATTAACTTATGACAAATTTCAATAAAATATATGTTGAGAGACAATTCTATTAAATAAATCTAATTTGTTAAAATAACTTACTCCTGATAGTAGAGATATTATTAGGAAAATTGCTACATCCTTAGGAAATTCGATAAATTATCATAATATTAATACGATTCTCATTGACTGTTAATTCAAAAGAGATTCCAATAGACATAATTAAGGTTAGGAGAAGAATACTTATAAATTAGTAATTTCGAAAAGAATACTTACAAACTAGTAATTCCCTGCAAATAACCATTATTAGGATAAAATTTAAGGGTGACATCATGCTATGCGGTGAAGTAAGTTTGCACGACAAGTGTGGCGTTGTTAATTATTTTTGTAGTAATTGTGTTAGATGAAATTTGCTTGTGGATAGTATAGTTTTATTTAGTAAATTAGACGTTTTAATACTTAATCACTTGATAATTTGGGCTATTAAATAATAAGGAGATTAATTAATACTAGTACTTGTACCCATTCCCAATGGAGATGACCTTATACCCATTTGTGCTAATAAACAATAGGCACACTTATCTGTTAAATTGAGTTAGGGATAGAATATAGGTTTATAAATTTTAGAACTCGGTAGCTCTAATTAAAGGCAATTAAAATGCGCTGAAGGCGTGATAACTCAAGATGTAGCTCCAAAGGCAAAAAAAAGTAAAATATACTTACAACACCGTATTAAACTTTCAATACTTAATGCATAAGACAATAACCTAGCTACCAAATAACTTAATATTTATATAGATACGTAAATTTTCATGCAGAATAAAGTATTAGATTGGGGTTAATATCGAAGGATCACTAACAAAGACAAGTTAGTAAGTACAGTTAATGAGCAATTCAGCTTCAAATAAGTGGGATTAGTACTTTACCATACTTTGGAGTATTATTTAGGAATATTTGGAGACCCTAGTATGTGTTTTGTTTCTGATTGTAAGTTAGTAACCTACGTGTATGCAATGCATGCGCTTGGATATTATATTGCAGTTATAGAGTGCTAGAGCTTATGTATTGATTACTTTATAGTATTGCGCTGATTGAATTGTGTGAAATTACTTAATCACCTTAAGAGGTAAACTAATTCAAACTCGACCTAACTTCTAATCGGACCTATATCGCAACCTACTAAGGAAAATTACTAGGATTCTCGAGCAAATGAGGATAGCAGAAATTGTCCTTTCTCCACTTTTAATCTAACTAAGTAACAAGAGAGGAGTGTGGTTAGGTTAAGGACCGTAGTTCAGTTAAGGACCATGGTTCAAAGTGAAGTCTCGGGTGGAGTGTGTTTTTCCATTGCATAAGCCCTAGTTTGGTTTTGATTCATGAAGTACATGGTATCAAACTCCTCAAAACCTAGATTAGATTAAGCGTAATTTCTCTAATCTCATGACAACTGGTTAATGTCGTATGATGATATTTGCTTGAATATCCATCGCACCTAATTAACCTTACTTAAAAACCCTGGTTGCTTGATGATAGATATGTTCTATTGTCTCCATCCTACTTACTAAGTTAATTATCGCTCTCCTATAGCTATTATACAAGCTTCTAGTAGACTCATCAATATTACACCAAGTTCCAAAAGGCTAAAAAATGGCGTTAGGAAGTGACATTTAAGACTAATAGGCTGTATTTTTATTTATTTGTCAGTTTTATTAACTTATAGGGAAACTAATAATATCTTTATTAGCGATCCTCTAGTTTTTAACTATGGATATTGTTACCATGCTTAATTATGGATATGTTACCATGCTCTATAACCTTGTGACTTTTTATAAACTTTTTACTAATTGCTTTATTTTCTAAGAACGATTTACTTTTAGAACTTTTTGTTGAAATTAAGATTTTATATTCTAAATGATTTGTAAAGCTTAATTTTCTTGGTCTTTTTAGTCATAAGTTTATTTTTTAAAGCTATTTTGAAAAGTTACATTACATGTTGATATTTATAAGACTCATAATTGGATGTCTCAAAACGGGAAAGTGGTGAATATCTTATATAAGTTATACTTACATTAGTGGCTAGCTTATAGCTTAAATTGGTTTACACTATGAGGTTGTTATAACTCTCTACTTTAGGACGCGACATCAAATTCTTTTATATTTGTGGTTACATCTAATTATGTTTACTTTTTTTATTAGCTAATGGTGATATTTACACATTTTGAAAGATGGTTATATGTTTAAAAAAAATGGTTATATGTTTTTTCTTTTAATATTTTTTAAATAAATTAGATATTACAATTTTGTAAAATGAAATTCGAATTTAATTTATTTTATTGATAAATTAGTATTCGCACCATTAAATTACGATAAGAAGAAGATGGTCATGTTTCGAATAATTTTATATTTGGATTATTATTCTTTTGAATATTGCGTGTGCAAGGAATTATTATTATTATTATTATTATTATTATTATTATTATTATTATTATTATTGATGAATACAAGTAGAAAAAGCCGGATTTTATTATTCTATTCTATCACAATTCACAAAAAGTCAAAAATGCATCTGGAACTTGTCGACCGAACCAGCCTCCACCGGTAATTTCACTTCCCATCTGCAGTGTGTATTTGTCTCTTATAAGATACATGGATCAGTTTTTAGACACCAACAGCTTAGTTCTAGAAAGCTCTTACATTTCGTTTATATCTCCCCGTTTATTGGAACCAAAAAAAGAGAGAAGGGATGAATGAGAGAGAGAGCGAGAGCGAGAGCGAGAGTAAGAGTAGGTTAAGGATGTTTCTGCCAATTCTAGGAATGATGATTGTTGTTCTAATACAAGCTAGCAACATGGTAGTGAGTAAGGTTGCCATGGTCGATGGCACGAATAAGTTCATCATCATTTTCTATGGCAATGTTATGTCTTCTCTTGTGCTCCTCCCTGCTTTGTTCATCCTGCGCAGGTACTAATTTCTTCTCTCTTTCTTTTTCCATTTTTAATAGATCCGATATCCCGAGAGGAAGGTAGAGGTCCCCATCCTACCTTCAATTATTTATCGAAATTTTCCCCTCTCTCTCTCTCTCTCTCTCTCTCTCTCTCTCTCTCTCCTTAATCGATCATCTGTGGTAACTGTTATAACATCAAAGAAATAAAGAAAGCTACTAAAAAACTATATTTTGAGTGGATTAATGTAAGAATGGTGGTGGTGTTTGGTTGCAGTTCAGATTGTCCTCCTCTGACCTTTAAGTTGATACGGAGCTTCTTCTTCCTGTCCTTAATTGGGTATGTGATTCTAGGTCAGATGTTTATTTGCGTCTTTGATATGGAACATGTAATATTGTGAATACATGATTTGTTTGTGGACACAACAAACACACAGGTTTCTAGCTCAGATGTTTTCGTATGCTGGGATAGATTACAGCTCTCCTACGCTTGGGACGGCGATGATGAACCTAATTCCAGCTTTCACATTCGTTCTAGCCCTTTTGCTCAGGTTTTCTTCTGTTTCATCGTACTCGCCTCGTCTTTTGCAATCATTCAATTTCTATCCTCTGTCTTTCCTTCGAAGCTAAGACTACAAGGGAAAGTGCATCCGTATACGTTATCGTAACTGAGTTCTTCCTATTTTTACGTTTACATTGATTTATAGACTAATGGTGAAATTATTTAAAATTTGAAATATCATTATACCTTATAATTTCAATTATCAATTGCATATAGTACCATTAAAAGGAGATAAATCAATGGAAGTTGAGAAAACATAGGTAAAAGGAATCCATTCAAGAAAAGATTTATTAATTATATATATAAAAGATAAATATCAATAATATTTAAATATTAATATAAATAATAGTTTTTGAAAGAAATTATGTATTATAATCCCATGTATTATTATGTGTGTATATATATATATATATATTACGTGTATTATCCATGAAATTTCTTGTTTTATTCCAATAAGATCACTAGATCAGTACTGCTAAAGCTGACACAGTTATTTTCTAATGAAGTTGATCAGGCTCGGGTTCTACTACGTATTGCAAGAAAAATAAAATTAAAAATATGGTCAGTGTCAATGGTTAGGGCCCATAAACCTAAAATGTACTGGCAACAAGCAATCCCAAAATATCAATGCAGTGCCTTCTGTCTGTTGTTTTCCTCACAATTATTTAGCGGACAATCGTAACCATTGTACACTTGTTTTTTTCCCCTCCCTTCCCTTGGGAATTTCCTAGTACGAGATCAAAATTTTACGTCATTAACTTTGTGAAATCTGAAAAGAAAAAAAGTAAAAGGGTATTGGATTCCGCGGATTTAGGACAAGACGTAAAGCCGAAAAATGAAGCCTTTTGCATTAATTAAGGAAAAAAAAAATACTTATATAGAAAAGGTGGAAAGTTTCTATTTTTAATTTCGTAACAAACAGTTTAAACACCTTTTAACATTTTGCTACTTGAAAAGGGTGACCTTTTAGATTTTGGAGTTTTAGCTTTAGAGATAGTGGGTAATTGGTATGATTTTGGAGAAAGATTTTCAAAATCCGTGTCAGCATAGTTTTAGTAAAAGTCTCTCTTTTCATTTAAAAAAAAAAAAAAACCATTTTCTATTAGACATCCGAGTAAATTGAGATTAGACAAAAGCCTCTTTTATTTTTCGGTGATAAGTGATGATAGAATGCATTTATATTATATAAAACCAGTGAATGCTGTAGTTACTAAAAAGGTCATTAAATTGCGTCTCTCCTTGCAGTAGAAGACGATTATGTCGAGTTATGAAGGAGATAAAAATAGTTGTTAACAACAGTATTTCTCAAGATTAAAAACCTAAAAGAATACTAATGATCTTGCTTTAAAATTTATTTATTCTCAACGTGGACAGTGTTTTTACCGTTTTAGGATGGAGAGAGTGGCATGGAAAAACTCAAGCTATCGAGCAAAAATTTTAGGAACCATAATATCCATGGCTGGGGCCTTCATAGTTACCTTTTACAAGGGTCCAGCAATTCTTGTGTCAACTATAAAATCTGTCTCACCTCGTCAGTTTGATCTGACACACCTCGCACGACAATCAAATTGGGTGATTGGTGGAGTCCTCCTTGCTGCTGAAGCATTCATGATATCCTCATGGTACATAGTCCAGGTTCGTCCCATTGTATGGTTCCAGTAACTTATTGGTTTGTTACTTGATCTGACACTCGACACTCCTCGTACCTATTTTTTTCTTCTTCTTCTTTCTTTTTTTTTTTTTTTAAATTATTTTTGACCTTGAACACCTGTAATTTGGTTTTTTCGAACTTGCATTTATGTGCTAAGCAAGGTGTTTAAAATAAATATATAAAGAGCACGAGGGACAGAGAGGAAAAGGCTAAAAAAAAAAAAAATAGAATTAAAGAAATGAAAAGGCCTTTTCCATTTTTGCTTTGCACACATTCTCTAAAAACCAAAATATAGGTATAGGATTTAGTGTATATATATACATAGATATGTTTTATGTGGTTAACTATAATCACATTTCATACCATATAGAATTAAAGGCAAAATATCATCAAAATATGTTAAATTGCTACAAGAAAAAAATCTCTTATTGAAAGGAAAAGAACATTAATGGCATGTCTACTTGAGGAAATGATTATTACATACCCCTTTATTCCTCAAAAGTTTCCTATTACATTATTTACTTCAATGAATTACAATTTATAAAAATTGGGAATTGGGATTCTTGATTTCAACATAAGAATTGCCATTCCAAGCGCAAGACACTTAATGCCCTTCTTCTTCTTCTTTCTCTCTAATACACAGACCACCACAAGCGACTCCTCCTACTCCAATTGATTGCCTAAATCTACAATTTTTGGCCACCTTCTTCTAACTACAAAGCGCCCACTCAAAACTTAACTACAGTTCGCAACTTTACCATACAACTACAACTTCTTTGCAACGACAAATACTACACCAAAATATACAACGGGAGTCACAATCAAGTGCCATCATTCGCTAATTTCAAATGTTTACCGCACAAGATAGACTCGTTGTAATTTTCTTTACGTACATATATGACTTACTTGCACAAGATACTCTCTAATCTTTGACCACACTTTAATTCCCCCATTAGTGCCTACCACTTTTCTTCCTATATAAACCTTAGCTGTCCAAACTCTTCTTTGCAAGGGAAAAAGTTTTAACTACCTAAATTAGTTGTTGATTTGGAGCACTTTCCTTGTCTGACAACTCTTTGAAAAATAAGTTTTCTTTTTAATTTTTTTGAAGGTTGAAAGGGAAGAGGGTTTCTTAGTTTACAAGGTTAGGAGAAAAAAAAGAGAAACTTTTTGATGTTTCTAAAGAGAGAGGAAAAAAAAATGTATATGTGTGTGTGCGTGTATGAAGAAAGAGGAAGAGAGAGTAATATAGTAATTTTAATTACATTACATATCTATTCCTTATATGTCTTTTTTATTCAAGTAAATGATGCTCAATTCCTTAGAATTGAAATTTTATTACATATCTATTCCGTTTAATAAAGTGAACAAGCCTTAAGAATAATGAGAAGATTGTATTTTTGTAGTATATTTTGTATAGAGATACAACATCTATGTATACACGAGAATGTGAGCTAATTTAAGTATAATGATAATCGCAAACAATATAATTGCTATAACTATCTTCTAATTTTTTGTTTGTCTAATAACATTATATATTACAATTTGGAGGATTGAGAATTTGAACTTGGTCCATACCATTAGAAAATCAATATTTATATCATTAAATTACAATAGTCTTACTAATTATACTCTAAATACTATAATTTAGGTACAATAATAATTACGATCAATATGATTGCTATAATCATGCTAGTTAAACCTCTTATGATCGTGCTAATACCCCCCTTAAACTCAAGGGGATATACTAGATGCCAACTTGATTTTGCTTAGGAGATCTAAAATTGGTAGGAAGATGCATTTTGGTGAATATATTAGTTGTTTAGCTTGCAGAGGAGATAGGAACCAAACTTATGGTGCCATAAGTCACATGGTGATGTACAAAGTGACGATTAATTTCAATGTGTTTTGTATACTTATGAAACACACCATAATAAGAAATTTGTATGGCACTTATATTATCATAGTGAAGCATATTAGCAAAAGAATGTACGATACTCATATTAATTAATAACTACTGTAACCAAAATATCTAGATGTGGCATAAACAAGACTATAATATTTAGATTTTGTGCTAAAGCAGGCAATGACAGTTAGCTTTTTGTTACACTAAGAAATAAGTGAATCACCTAAGAAGTAACAGTAACTACTTGTAGAGCAACGTTTTGTGGATCATCAATCTAATTAGCATCAGAATAGCTAGATAATACCAAAGATGGGTTAGCAAACGAGTGTAAACTATGAAAATGAGTTTATACAACAAAGGATTAGAGGTACTACGAAGAAATAAAGACTAAAGCAGTATTCCTAGGTAAGGATAGGTGTCATAGCACAATCCTCACTGATGTGGTGTCTAATCACATACCTAGAGAATTATAAGATTATCTTTTTACTTACTATGACTTTTTAATTTCGTATTGATTGATCATCTTGTTCTACTTTATATCTTAGCTGCTAACCTATGCTTCTTAGCTGCTAACCTATGCTTCTTAGCTTATAAACCTTCTTAGGCTTTGATTGGTATGGAGTTCTCTTAGTTAGGTGGGGATCTAAAAGGAAGGAAGGGGGTATAGGCACTAGAATTGGTTGAATATGTCAATGGGGAAAGTAGTTGCTCCCCTTCCTACATGTGAAGTGGGAAAGGTACCTTGACTCGGAAAGCACAAAGGGAAGGGTCTCATATCATTTGTATATGCTACATGAATTCATAGTATAATCTTAAGCTGTTGCTAATTCATATGCCAAGGAAAGTTGCCAAAGCTAATGCTTCTATTGAAGAAGTTGCAAAAAATGACCAAAAGTAAGATTTCACTATTGCTTATAAGTGTAAGTAAGGGATGATAGTTGCTTATTAATTAAATGAACAGATATGAGTTGAGTAACAATGAGATAACAAGTCTTCCAACAAGTTGTCGATATAAGAAGATCATTAAGAGGAGTGCCATCAAGAGGTACAAGTTTGAAATCGAGTTCTAAGGGGGTGGATACGATTTTGCCATTGATGATGCCAGCAAGAGATAGTATGTTAGATGCATACTTGGCTTGAGAGAGACAATAGCCTTCATATTAAAAAACTTCAACTAAGATAACCAAGGTCTTTCACTACAAAATGTTGATTAAGATAATATCGTAAGTCTAAAATATCAAAGGAATCATCTCTTATTATTATCATATCATCAACATAAAATAATGGAAGGATGATATCACCGTCGATTTGTTGAATGAATAATGCAGAATCATGTGAATTAGAAAAAAAAAAAAGAAATTGAGCAAGAGTGGAGCTAAATTTAGAAAACTAGGCCCTGGGAACATATTTTAATCCATACAAGATTTGTTAGAGCTTACAAATCATATGAGGAGAATTATAACTAGAACTAGGATGCATATAAACTTCTTTGTAAAATCGCCATGGAGAAAAGTATTTTTTACATCCATCTAAAAAAGCTTCCATTTACGAATTAACAATAACTAAGAGACTATGAAAAGATGTTAATCAACCCACTAGTATACATGTTTCTTCATAGTCTATACCATACTCTTGAGTATACCCTTTGGTTACTAATCAAGCTTTGTAATGCTTAACAATTCCATTAGAATGGGTCATGATTTTATAAGCATATTTGCAATCAATAGGGGTTTTGTTAAGGGGAAAATTGACTGAATATTAAGTATAAGTTCTCTCTAAGGCTTGAAGTTCTTTAGTTATAGCTTGCAACCAAAGAGAATTGGTACTTGCTTCACGATAAGAGTAAGGCTCATGTAGCATTGCCATAGCAAAATAACAATGGAAATTAGTAAAATAGTGAGGAGTTTCTCTTATTGATGTGCTTTGGAAGAGGTCTTACTAATGCATAAATGGGTTCCCCTAAGAACAACTATTGGAGAAAGGAGAAAATGAGTCTGGATGGAGAAACAAAAAAGAAAGAAAAACGTTAAGTCTTGGAAGCTACTTGTGGATGTGACTTATTGCTCAAGAACTAACGAACCTATACCCCATTAGATGTGACTTATCAATTTGAGATAAAGGGTTGCTTGCTAGCACAACTTTGCTCAAGGGTTGCTATAAGCTAAATAGAGATAAAGTTTTCAATTAGAGAAACTTTGAAAATTTCCTTAATAATATTAGGAGATTTTTATTATAGTAATTGTTATAAAAGAATATTCATAATCGGTAGTCCCTAAGGTTATAAGCATGCAAATTTACTAAAAAGGGCAAAAGATTATACTCTAATAATAATACAAGAGAAGAAGTATAATTAGGTAATCCTTCTAGAAAGATAAGATTCTGGTGTTAGGTGTGTGCTCGTGGGAAATGAGATACAGGTCATTGTAGGACAGGTTGGAGCGTTTGCGAATAATTGTTTTCGACATTTGAGGATAAGGTTGGCATTAGTAGGATCCTTTAGCAACTTGGGACAAGGGATTTGTAATGGAAAGCAATCCTTAAAACTTGTTGGAAGTCTTGGTTCTAGAGTCCTAAATAGCTTGGCTAGATATGTGCTAACCATGGTGATACACCAGATGACTTGGAAGTTAGAGAGGTCATACAAGTTAACGTTGTGAAACTTGTTTGGTGAGTGAGGATTCGAGAGGCTAAATTGACCAGACCTCTTACTCTTGCTTGGGTGAGGGCTCCAAGTGATGGATTCCTATCACCTACCTAAGTGGAATGGTAAAGAGCAGTATGAACAGCAAATGCAAGTACAAGTGTAAGATTAACAACTTATGTAGATTCAATAAGAGTAGGCATGGGAGGGTTAGTATTAGCAAAATCACTTACATCAAAATCACTTGTATTAGGACTTAAAAACAATGCAATTGAGGAATCAGTGAAATACAAAGAGTTAGTATGGTTAGAGTGATGAAATTAAAAAAGACAAGAGAATTGGGTATTATAGAAGTTTAAATGATGAGAGATGCATAATTTATTGAAAATAGGATCTTACAAATGATGTCCTTATGTTCAATGCCATAATCAAGGAAACAATACAAGCGAGCATGAGGTTTTAAGGGTTAAATGGTTAGGAGCTTATTGAACAACCTTTCAAAAGGAGATGAATTATGAAAAAACAAGATGGGAAGTCTTGTATAGATAGCGTTATGAGTTGCTTCTTCCTAAAATTTTTTTGAACATGAGGAAGAGAAAAGATAAGAATGTATAAAATTAAGAATATGACGATGTTTGTGCTCAGCTTGCCCATTTTGTTAGGAGGGATCAAGACAAGAATGTTGAACAATAGTGTGTTTTTTTGGGAAGAACACTAGTATGTTGTTAACTAAGAAACTAAAGTAAAGGAGAATTTTAATATTCCATTGCGTTGTCTATTCGAAGAATTTTTATAGTGCAAGAGAAATGAGTTTCAATTATATATGCAAGTATAATGTAAATATGTGCTAACTCAAATCAATGTCTCGAAAAGTATATCCAAGTAAATTGGGAACAATTAATAAATAATATAAAATAGTGAAAACCATTTACTAAAGAAATAGGAGAAGGACCCCAAATATTAGAATGAATTAAGTTAAAAGGATAGTTTGAAATAAAGCCATTATTAATTATTAGCAAATATATTGTAGGATGTCTTACAAGTTGATAAGTTAAGCAATTAAAAAATTCAAAACTTGTAAATCCTAACAATCTACAAGAAATTAAATGTTGAATTTTACTAACTTAGGTATGATAAAGATGTATATGCCATTGGTTAGTGAGGGAGTTAGTGCTTGTACCTTGCAAACATAAGTTTATGAGGAAGATTAAGAGATGTAAGCTCATATAGTCAACATGCCTTATGACTTGTCCTAAGAATTTTTCTTGTTTATGAACCCTATACTTGAACACCAGAAGTAGAAAATTAACATTTTGGTCATTTTTCACACAATTGACTAATATAAATAAGATTAAGTGTTAAGTTAGGGGTGTAATAGGTTTTAGGAAAACTAAGATCAAGGTAGGTACATGACTAATATGAATTAATGTTCACTTTATTACCGTTTACAATATGGATTGATGGTAAGGAAGATATAGGTGTTACAAAAGACATAAGTTTAATATTAGTAGTCATATGGTTATTACATGTAGAGTAAATAAACTGACAGTTACCCAAAGTGGCAAACATGGTAGTGTGGAATTAGAAGAGATAACTTATCTAAATAGTGTCTTAAGATCACTTATAATGATGGTAATTGATACCTTAGAAGTAGTTGTTGTAGTGACAGAAGAAGATCTAAGCTTTGAGACATTCTTGAATTTGGAGAACCTACTTTTCGTTCTTGACTATAAAATAGAAAAAGTCCAACAATTATGCAGGTGAAAATCACAAAAACATGAGAGGAAAAGGTTTTAGAGCTAGATGTTAATACCATGTTAACTGAGAAAAGAAAAAGTAAGAATATATGAGAAAATGAACAATAAGAATAATGAGGAGAAGTATTTATACATGATAAATGAGTTAATTTAGGTAAAATAATAATGACAAGTAATATGATTGCTATAATTATGCTCTAATTTAGGTAATCATGATTCAAATGATTGCTATAATTATGCTAATCAAACCTCCTATAATCATGCTAACCTAACTAATGTGATACAAGACAAATAAAATACTGTAGAATTTTTCCTGGGGAAATTTGTGGCCTAAAACCAGAAGAAAACTATATTATGCTTATGCTTTTGTTTTGGATGCTAATTTTTTTTTTTCTTAAATTATACATTTCAGGCGGTGATTGTGAAGAATTTCCCAGTAGTGTTCATTATTTTGTTCTTCCTCAATTGCTTTGCAGCCCTAATTTCTGGTTTATTTTGCTTAATAGTGGTGACAAACCCGAAAGCATGGACCTTAAAGCTTGATATGGGATTAATTGCAATTTTATACACGGTAACGTATCATTATTTTACAATGTCAAAATGATAGGTATTTTAATTGGGGTCATATTGACTTGTTGTTACCTCTTTTGTAAGAGCTACTCATTATCAAATCGTTAAGATATTAGGTTCTTAAATAAATGGAATCCCTTATTTGATTGAACATAACCAATAATAAATAAATAAGATTTAATAATTTATTTAACATGAGAAAGCTCTAGACTTATGCTAACTTAGAACAATATGCACATCTAGTCATTGGTTGCAGGTGTCATCAGGGTTAGCTTAGCTACATGGTGCGTTAAGGTTATCGGACCTGTTTATGTTTCCATGTTCAAGCCACTCGGATTAATCTTTGCTGTGGTGTTGGGAATCATCTTTTTAGGTGATCCGTTATGCCTCGGAAGGTATTAATTTTTTCATTGGTTTTTCCTTCTATGTTTTTTTAAATTGTTGGTAACCATCTAAATTATGCATTTTATTTGGTACACTTTTCTCTAAACTCTAAAATATAGTTGTATATGAGTGTGTGTGGATATAGCTCTCATTAAATCGCCAATAAAGTACATATACTTCTCGAAGTGCTTATGGACTATGATTAGGAAGTTCTATAAGGGCTTGAAGAAGTAATTCCACTTTTTAAGAGCTATAAAACTCAATACGGTGTTTGAGTAAAATATTATAAGTTTAAATCTCTGCAAAGTCATGGCACTTATATTCAATCAAGTTCAAGGGAATCAAAGTTTGGAATCAAATTCAAATAGAGGATCGAACTTTCAAGTGATTAAAATAGATGATTAACATTATATTAAGTGGTTTAAATAGAAGATTCCATTATAATGCTGTTGTAGCACCATTAAATTGAGTTGATGTGGCATGATTATAGCACAGTATTTGAATTACTTAATATAATATTAATCTTTTATTTTAATCACTTTGAATGTTTAATTTTTCATTTCAACTACTTAAAAGTTCGATCTTCTATTTGAATTTGACTCTAAACATTAATCCTCTAGTTTACATGTGAAAAGGGATTGTTTAGTGATAAATATAAAAGCTCACACTAAATTACAATTTTAGGCTTTTTGATCATTTGGTTATAGAGGTAATGAACCTTAGCATAGTTGTCATCCATTTATTTGATTAGACAATCTACTTATAAGAGTTGAATCTAAGTGCTATAAGGTAGGGAAGGAGAGGATTTGGATGTTAGATGTGGTAGCAAATGATGCTCTAAGTGAAATGGTGGAGTTAATAATAATGGATAGGCCTAAAAGCAACTTATTAGACCAAATTGGAGAAGGAATGGGCAATGACTCTCATCAGCTATGTTTTGATTGGAAGAGCATAAGGGTAGCAAGACTAGATGGTTCCTAAAGGAGGACTAATCTATAGTAAGGACCACCTAATACGTATACCATGTTTTGCAAATGTAAGGAAAAAGAAATTGAATAAATTTTATGACTCTAAGTGGGCATGCCATTTGGGTATGCATCTAACTTAAGCTTAGTTTTGGAGTGGTACTCCTACTCTTAGACACATTTTAGTGATGATGTGAAAACATGTCTTATCTTCTAGCTAGTAAAGTCAAATATATGGCAATTGTTAGTCTGTTGGAGCATTTCTTAGTCCTTTAGCACTTGTTAGATAGTGAAGTTATAAATTTCTTCATAAATCTGCCAAAATTTGAGAGGTTTAAGATTGCTAAAGTCCATAACTTTTGTATTAAATTTTGAGAAAGGTTTAACAAATGAGGCTACTTAACTATTCCTACAATCCATCTTCAAGTTATGAGGAACTTATTAGAGAATGTTTTGAGTGACTGAGATGGATGTTTCACAAGGAAGTTTAAGACTAAATTATGTAAATCCTTTGCTTGAAATTGGAGTTTTAAATTGGCTTCTGCTTGTATATTAACAATTAAACCGAGTGAATAATTGCCATGGTGGAACCATACTTAGATATTTTGTAGGGTAAGTGAGAATGAGCTAAGATGATGGATGTGGCTTGATTCTCCTAACTTATAAAGAACTGAATTTACTAGCTAAAGCCCTTTTGAGATCATTTCGGCAAGATAAACCCTTTCCCTCTCTAATGATACAATCGATTATCAAGCATGTCTCCCTAAAGCAATTGAGAGGATGAAGAAATTTTTAAATAAAAGAAAAGGCAATGGACTACCGAGTAAGGCACCTTAAGCTTCAAGCAGTCATTCATGTTAATATGTTGAAACCTTACCATAAATATTAGGTAAATCTAGGGTGGATCAAGTCTTAATGAGCATTAGTTGGTGCTTAAGACTTGTATGAAATAAAAAAGTGACAAAATCATTACAAAACTATACATAAATTGTCAAGATCAACCCCATCAACATGAATATATGGTGATATGGAACGTATTACTCGAAAGTAAGGCAAGTTAGAATAAGCGAAAACACTTTGGTTGTCTTGATATCATACACACACACACACACATATATATATATATTCACTCCTTGTGGAGGATGTAATAAGGATACAATCACTTTAGGTGGGGAAGAATGCTATAACCCTATTTTAGACTCCATATTGTAGATACCCAATTTTTGCCTCATCGCATTTTTAGTTTTAGTTTTATTTTTATTTTATTTTATTTTTTAAAGGGTCCTAATTCAAAATAATAACAAAAAAATACAGAAGAAAAAAATAAAAAAATTGAAAAATGGTAAAAATACCAAAAAATGAAAAAAGAAAAATTATAAAGATTTTTTAGAAAGTAAAACGTTTTAGGCTCAATCAATATGATAGCTTTATGTTAGAGAGCCATATAGATTAAGTACAATTTAATTGTACTAAATATCAAGGTATAAACCAACGGCCAAACAAATAAGCATTTGAGCATTGGCATTAGGTTAACTTGAAGTCATGAGTTTAAATCTTCTCAGATACACATGTACCTTTTATTTTTTCTTTTTTTCATTTATGAAAATTGGTTCAGCGTACGGGATTTAAATCTAATTTTAAATCTTATTAAATCTTTTAAATATAATGTGATAAAGATTTGTGTGATTTAAATTTAATTTGGATTTTTATCAAATTAGATTTGAGTCGATATAAAAGATTTGAATATATTTTAAATCTTTATTAATTTTACTGATATGATTTACAATATTTGTTTTTCAAACTTTATATATATTAATCATGAGGCATAAATAAAGGACAATTATAGACTCACAAAAAAAAAAAACCCGAAGTTCTCTTTCCCTAACATTCCACACACGAATCAACCCCTATCCACACACTAAGGATGGCGATCTACAAATTCTTGACTCCATCCACCACTAGACCAAACATAAAAACATTACATACATATTTGCACCCAACTCACTGTCGCTCATCGACTACTCACTCTCTCCATTGCCAAACATCAACTTTAACCATACTTTACAATTGAACAATAGCCCACATAGGCTACCAACCCAACATCCAAGCCCCTTACGCCTCACACATTGATTAAGCAAAACAGAGTGATAGCGCACTACCCATCTCCATCCTCTATACATGGATCAACACATTGGTTTGATGCCTACCGCAGCACTAAGCATAATAGCAACTCCACTGTTCATCATCATACACACTGAGCACACTTTCATCTCCTGTCCACGTTGCTGTATTGCATTGTATACTATCTACTGATCACATGTGCACTATACTCTATGCCGTTTACACATTCACTAACTAAGTGTTGTCCACATACATTTGCACAACACAATCCAACAAGAAGCCCCCACGAATTCATACATCAGTCGAGCCCCTAAGCACCATCCTCTCTCTTTCATCATTTGCAATGTACTCCAACGCTTAGCCCCATCTTCTTTCTTACAACAACACTAACTAATCAGCTGCTACATCCTCAATTGAATAGCAAATCATGACCACATAACCCTACAACTGCAACCAACAGCTAGCCTATACGCGACCATAACCACCATTGTCAACCCCCCATTTGACAACCAATACAGACATGATCTAAACAGCCACACTATACAATCGCTCTTCCATTGACACTGCAACACAACATATGTTACGAGGCCACGCTCTGCGCATGGCCGCCGTCGCTCTACCCTCACTTGACCCATGACATTACACATCACATCCTCATTCATGCCTCCACTTCACAAGCATGACGACTATCACTCCATTCATTGATCATACATAGTTGTACAACAACTCATGCATGGTCTCCCAACAGGAAGTCCAACAACCTCCCACAAATAGCTACGTACGAGCTCCTTTACTGCACAATAGCCAAATCAGGTTCGGTTTTGATTTTATTTATTTATTTATTATTATTATTTACTTTATAATTAATTTGTTTAGTAATTGTTTTTGAAATATAAAAAATATATATATCTTTGTTTAGGACTTTTTTTAATATTAGTTTTTTTTAGGATTTCTCATTTAGAAAAATTATTCTTTAGAAATAAAAATCAATAAAAAAACTTTTTTAAAAAAATTAGGACGTTTTAGAGAGTTTTTTTTTTAATAAAAATACTTAACAATTTGGGCCACTTTTAGAATTTTATTTGAAAAAACTAAATTGATAACAACGTAAATTTGGTTGATTTTCAAAATAAAAATAAGCCAATACACTGAAGTTTTCAGAAAGAATTACAATCGTCTGATCCCGACCAGCGAGTAGGTATGTACCTTCAGGGTAATGGCAAAATCTGTAAAAAAACTTAGGTTTTTTATTTTATTTTATTTTTATTTTTATTTTTATTTTCTTAAAGATATCAAAAAAGGATAATTGTGAAAAATAAGTTTAATTTCGAAAAAGTGATAGTGGTACCCGTTAGGATTTAATAAATCAGCCCTTGAATTCAAAACTTTCTAGTTTCTATCAAATTGAAATAAAAAACTAGTAGCTGAATCGTAATCAATTTATCAAATTAATTATAATTTCTTTTTTTTTTTTCCAACCTTCATCAGGTAGCGACTCTAAAAGTTTTTTTAAAAAAAGAACCGAAATTTTCTAATTTCTTTAGTTGATGATTAATATTGAATGGGTAAGAGTTTTATATTAATCAGAAGGTGGGAAATGAAATTAAATAAGAAATTGAAAAATTCAGACTCGACAGCTCGATGACTTTACTAAGAACTTTGTTAAGAGGGCTAACTACTAAAATTTCTTGAAATTAGGATTATTTTTCAAAAACAAAAAAATACTTGAGTTGATTATTATTTTATCTTATTTTATTTTATTTTGTTATATACTAACATGTGTGTTGCTGCTCATCTAGAGGGGTCATTTTGGGATTGTCTTAGGTTCTTTTATTTTACTTTTTTTTTTTTCACATCATAAATACATAGTAGATACAGTTAGAATCAAGCCGTCTTAGGACCTTAGGAGGGGAGTCATTAGGTAAGCTTCGGATGTTATGGGGTGACCACTTTTCATGGCCGATTAAGCTATCCCATTCAAGTTTAAATATGATCATAGAACCGTTATTTTGAAAAATGTGGTGGTCTTAGAACTTAGGGATCTTTAGAACCCACTCTTTACATACATAAAAACCTTTTTTCAAAAAATTTGTAAAAAACCCCTAATGTAGTGGACCTAGACGAATAAGGGCGATTGTGAAGTTATATATTTCCTTGTATTTTCCTATATAGTCCTTTTATAATATTTCCCTGTAATAATTTTATGTAAGATTTAAGATAGGCTTTGATTGTAATTTTAATTTTTCTTTAGATAAGTATGGCTAGATCGAGTCAAGGTGCTTTTGAACAGATCCATGTCCACCTATCTCATTGGCTTAAAAAATTACTCTAGATGTGGTTTTGACTTTTCAGCGTAGATAAACAAGAATTTATTAAGAACAAGATTGGGCTGATAATGTTCTTATTGAAGATCCATGTGAGTATTACCTTAGTGGGGGTCTTAATACATCTATTGGAGCCCGAATCTATCGGCTTTTGTTTAGGTCTACATCAGCTAAGCTCAACCTTCGCAAAGTAAACAAAAAAAAATAAAAATAAAACAAGAAGAATCAAACCTGTAAAATAATTCTAGGTAATTGGCATTATGCTAAGTATTCTACTAGCTAAGAATATTTATTCTTTTAGATAGATTAATACTTTATAAATAACCTTTCTCATTTAGAATAAATAGAATTTAGATATTTTCTCTATTTAAGTCTTTTATTATTCATTCTTTAGAATTCATCTTTTGTAAATAAACCTTCATTACTGTTGTTCTATATGTAAATAAATTCTATAGGTTTGTATATAGAATCCTAAGAAAGCAATCCTCCATTTATAATTTGATCACTTGCTCTCTATAGTACAAAAGCCTTAACTTTTTCTCTCTCTCTTTCAAAAAGAAAAAAAAAGAAGAGAAAATTTGCTAACGGTTACAAATCCTTATGGGACTCAAGATAAATATGAATCACATGGCTCATTAAGGCAGCTAACCTACATACAGTCACTTGGCCTGAGAAGGCAAACAACTAAACACGAACCCCTAGCCCATCAAGATAGTTGAATTAACTCAATACTTTTGATCCATTAAGTCAAACCAAGAACTAAGTCAAAACATGAAGCCATGAAACACTATCCTAAGCTTGATCCCTAATACAAACAAAAGGGCAATTCATAGTCCTTTCCACCTCAAAAGACATCAATGTTAACCCATTCGATTCTAAAGAACTAGGCTTGAAATTATACATGGAAGTTAAGGGGCATTAAGACCTATAAGTCTGAGGCAATTTAAGCAAGAATGTGAAAGGTACGAGGCATTTAATCTTTGAAATTTTTGTATTGTTCACAATTAGGGCATGTTTCAAGAAACTAAGGACAAGGTCAATCTCTACCCTAACCTTATGGTAAATCAATCCCTAAGTAGGAAATTGATAACTCATTTTTAAAAAGTTTGGAACGAAAAGAGGCAAGCTATATCCTATATATTAACCCTTAAAACACTTTGAGAGTTGAGAGATATCATGGTGAGGGTATTTTGGACTCATTTCTTAAAGGAGGTCTATTTGAATTTGATACGTAGACTGAAATGAAGTTAAGTATTCATTTTCAAATCCCAAACACAATTATCTTTTATTATCCCCATTGAACCGATTTGGAGTCTTTTCAAATGTAAACCCTATCAAGAACCATCCTGTAGAAGGGCAATTTGGAGGTTAGGGTTATTGATTAGGAGAAAAGGTTAAAAACTAGCTTATACCTTAGTAACAATAATTCAAGGATAACTTTTGTTTTCAATAAATTATTCCTTTTGAAGAAGAGCCAACACATGTCCAAATATCTTAAAACCATGCATACTTTACCCAATCCCATACACTCCATACTTATGAATTTAGGGTTTTGATTCATCTAAAGATAAAGAATCAATAATTACTTATATGGAGGAAAAAGCAAGAAATGATGGGATAAAAAAAAGAGAGAGAAAGAATGAAAAAAGAAAAAAACCAGAAGAAAGACAAAGGAAGAAGATTTGAATATTGGGCTTGAGAAAAGCCCCAACGACAAAAAGCCTAAAAGCCTAAGCTGCTTTAAAAACACAAGACTTAGAATCATATTCTTAACCACAAACCCAAAAGTCTACATCCATTTGGGACTTGCACTCCAAATCATGAACATAAAACCTTTCTATCCATTTTGAATTACATTTGACCTTCTTACCCACAATACCTCCTTACTCAAGGCTCTTATGATCTTAAAGAATAATTTATCTAAAATAAAAATTATTTTTGAAACTGGGACAAGCATACATCTAGTTTTTTTTCCCTAAGGGTTCTTAACTTGTATACTTGGGTTGGATAAAAGTATCTTTTTCAAAATAGGCCATCTCATTGAATCCTTTTGAAGCCGTTTGACCAAAAGCCCGATTCACAATATTGAACCCAAAAAGACCTAACAGATTGATCAAAAAGTATCACTTGCAAACTAGACTATAATTTTTAGAATAGTAGCTAAGAACGAAATCTAGATCGAGAGTGCGCAAGAAAGTCCTCTTCGAGTAGACTAATTGTGAATTACCTTTTCTTTAGGAAATGAATGTTTAAAATCATAAGATCTCACCAAGAAGCTCAGTATTAAAGCTCAAAACTAAGATAGATATGAGATGCCTCACATGGTTACCAAAGAAGAGGATGGTTATAGCATTTGTTTCTTAAATAAGGATTTGTATCCGTCAGCAGACTTCTAAGAAAAAGAAAAAAAGAGAGAGAGAAAGTAAAATATTATCGTAAATTTTTCCATCCATTTTCAAGTCCATGTTGGCCTGAGTGGCCAAATTTTGGAATTCATGTCATTTACTTCTAAGTCATTCTCCTTGGTGTAGTTTCTTATGTCCATTAATTCTTTTTCAAAATAAAGAACCTTATCTTTGATGCCTTTTTTGTTATAAATGGTTTTCACCAATGTCTTCCTTTATAAATTTCTTAAGTTAGGAGTTTTTTTGAGTTAGTCATATCCTTCGGTTTTACTTTTTCATTTGTCATATGCAGTTTTAGTGAGCCCGTAAGGTGCTTACCTTTTATCCATTTTCTTAGGGATTTAACCAGTTCATAGAGTGCTGTCCCTATCTGTATTCACTTTTAGTGTTTCAGTTAGCTCATAGAGCATTGTCCCCATCCATATCTCCATTATGTTTTCAACTATCTCATAAAGCGTTACCCTAATTTATATGCTCTTTTAGGTTCTAGCCAGCTCATAGAGCATTAACTTAACTTAATTCTCATATAAGGTTTTAGAGTGCTTTATCTACTTTAGAGAGCGCTTTGTCTACCTCAGGAGCGCTTCGCCTACCTTATAGGGGCACGAGCAAATCCTTAATATTTCTTTAGAGCCTTAGCTAGCTCAAAAAGTGCTCTGCCTGTTTAATCTTGGGTAATCAGTCTACAGGGGCATGACCAAGTGTTTAATGTTTCTTTAGGGTCTTAGCTAACTTAAGGAACACTTTGTCTATCTCATTTGGTTAGTTGGCTTATAGGGGCATGACTAAGTCTTCAATAGCTCCTTAGGGTCTTAGTTTGCTTAAGGAACACTTCATCTGTCTCATCTTGGTTAGTTAGCCCAAAGAGGGCATGACCAAGTCGTCAATATCTTTTTCGGATCTTAACTAACTTAAGGAGTACTTCACTTATCTTATCTTGGTTAGTCAGCCCATAAGGGGTACGACCAAGTCGTCAATATCTCTTTAGGGTCTTAGATAGCTCAAGGAGCGCTTTGCCCATCTCATTTTGATTAGTCAACCCACAAGGGGTACGACCAAGTTGTCAATATCTCTTTAGGGTCTTAGATAGCTCAAAGAGCGCTTTGCTTGCCTCATCTTGGTTAGTCAGCCTATAGGGGACATGACTAAGTCGTTAATGGTTTTAGCCAACTCACGGAGCGCTTTGTTTGTCTCATCTTTGTTAGTTAGCTCATAGGGGGCATAACAAAGTCTTCAATATCTCTTTAGGGTTTTAACTAGCTTAAGAAGTGTTTTACCTATCTTATCTTGGTTAGTTAGTTTATAGGGACATGACCAAGCTGTCAATATTTCTTTAAAGTCTTAACTAACTCAATGAGTGCTTTACCTATTCATTTAGCATAGGCAGCCCATGAGACGCTACCCTCATTTTAGTACCTTTAAGGCCCTTGCCAACTTACAGGGGCACTACCCTCACCATTGTTTTTTTCCGAGTTTTGTTACCAAATCCCTAAAATACCAGTTCTAGGATAGTTAGCTAGTCGTAATGCTTCTTAGGACAGAGTTATCTCTGAGGAAAAAATTATCTCATTTGTCTTTATAGCAAATTTTTACTCAAATTTTACCATAAGGAGGGGTAGCTATAGATACCCAATTTTTGCTCCTAGTAGTTTTAATTTTTTTAAATTTAATTTAATTTTTTAAAGGTATCTAATTAAAAAATAATTAAAAAAATATAGAAGGAAAAAAATGAAAAATGATGAAAATACAAAAAATGAAAAAAAAAAAGAAAAATTATAAAATTTTTTAGGAAAATAGATTTTTTAGAAAATAAAATGTTTTATGGTCAATCGATTTGATAGTTTTACGTTAAAGAGTCATATAACTTAAGTACAATTTAATTGTACTAAATATCAAGGTACAAACCTATTTGATCATTAGAATTGGGTTAACTTGAGATCATAGGTTCGAATCTTACCAGGTACACATGTACCTTTTATTTTTTCTTTCTTTCATTTGCGAAAATCGGTTGAGCATATGAGATTCAAATATAATTTTAAATCTTATTAAATCTTTTGAATCTAATATGATAAAGATTTATACAATTCAAATTTAATTTGGATTTTTATCAAATTAGATTTGAGTCGATATAAAAGATTCGAATATATTTTGGATCTTTATTGATTTAGAATTGATATGATTTACAAGATTTGTTTTTTGAACTTTTTATATATCGATCATGCAGCATAAATAAAGGACAATTACATACATAAAAAAAAAAAAAACTGAAGTCCTCTTTCCCTAACATTCTATACATGAATCAACCCTTATCCACGCACCAAGGACGACAATCTACAAATTCCTAACCAAACGCAAAGACACCGCATACATATTTGCACCTAACTCACTGTCATTCATCGATTGCTCACTTTCCCCATCGCCAAACATCAACTTTAACCATACTTTACAGTTGAACAATAGCCTATATAAGCACCAACCCAACATCCAAGCCCCTTATGACTGATACATTGATTGAGCATAATATGGTAATAGCATACTACCCATCTCCATTCTCCATACACGAACCATCACATTAGTCTGATGCCTACTACAGCACCAAGTACGATAGTAATTCCACTATCCATAATCACACACATTAAGTACACTTTCTTCTCCTGTCCACACTGCTGCACTATAATTCACACTGTCTACTGATCACACGTATACTATACTCTACATTGTTCACACATTCACCGACTAGGCGCTGTCCACACACATTCGCACAACACAATCCAACAACAAGCCCACATGAATTCACATATTAGCCAAACCCCCAAGCACCATCCTCTCTTTCATCATCCACAGTGCACTCCAATGCTAAACCCCATCCTCTTTCTCTTAACAACACTAACTAATTAGCCACTGCATCCTCAATTAAATGGTAGATCATGGCCACACAATCCCACGGCTGCAGCTAACAACCACTCTACATTCGACCATAACCACCATTAGTAACCCCCCACTCGTTAGCTAACACATGTACAATCTAAACAACCATACTATACAACGGCTCTTCTACTGACACTGTAACATAGCCTACGTCACAAGGCCATGCTCCACGTACGGCGGTCGCTGGTCCACCCTTGCCTGACCTACAATACTGCACACATATCCTCATTTACGCCTCTACTTCACAAGCACGACAATGATTACTCTACTCACTAATCACATACAGTTGCATAGTAACTTATGTAAGGCCTCTTAACAGCAAGTCCAGCAACCTTCAACAAACAGCTACACACAAGCTCCTTCATTGCTTAATAGTCAAATGAAGTTAGGTTTTGATTTATTATTATTATTTACTTTATAATTGATTTGTTTAGTGTTTGTTTTTTAAATATAAAAACATATATATCTTAATTTAGGAATTTTTTTTTAGTATTAGTTTTTTTTTAATTATTCTTTAGAAATAAAAATTAATAAAGAAACCTTTTTTAAAACTTTAGGACATTTTAGAGATTTTTTTTATTAAAATACTTAACAATTTGTGCTCTTTTTAGAGTTTTATTTGAATAAACTAAATTGATAATAACGTAAACTTGATCGATTTTTAAAATTAAAATAAACCAACATATTAAAATTTTCGGAAAGAACTACGGTGTCTGATTTTAACTAACGGGTACGTAGACACCTTCAGGGCGACAGTAAAATCTAGAAAAAAAATTAGGTGTTATCACATAATTTATTCAAAATCTTAAGAAAAGGGAAATAAGTTGATGCACCATCCTCCTTCTCTAGAGTTAACCCTCATAGTTTTACTATTTTATTTCAAAATTCACTATATATACCATTATAATTGGGGAAAATTACAAATAACCCATTTAAATTTTGATTTCGATCTGGATATACTAATATGCTGCACCAAGAACCAATAAGGGCATTGATGTTGAGGTAGCCCAAACCTATTGAAGGAATGAAAGACAAATGGAAGTCAAAGATTTTAGCAAACCTCATGCACTGATTCTATAGATATGATGTACTGTAGAACCACACACTAACCAACTAGCTTACTAGATATAGTATACTTGACCAAACTAAGATTGCTAAAGGTACTAATAAGGGTTAATAGTAAAATGAACCTGTAACAAACAAGATGAAGTTATAAGCTAAAGGGGGAGTTCAGTATATTACTAATTATGATGATGTGGTTACATTTTAAGTAGCTATTTATATTCGAGATTCTAAGCCAATTATTACATTCGAAGAAGCTCCTAAAATGGGCGTTTTGCTCAAAGTGGAAAAGCACTAAAAGGAGTATACATGAAAACGATAAATTCATAATATATAATGAGAGAATATATGACCTACATCCTTACTAGTACATAAGTTAAGGGATACGTGTTGTGGCTTGAGTGGTTGAGGCCTCTATTAGGTAAAACTTGGGTTGGAATTAGTGAGGTCGGTAACTTCTGAATAGCTTAGCATAGTGACTTTAGTTGTTAACTCTAATGAATGGTTGCTTGTCATGAGTTAGCAGTCCAAAACATGTTGATCTATGTTCAAGAAGCTCAGACCCTGATCAACATAGCTTGAAATCAGGGTGGTTAAGCTTTTAGACAAATTTGCCAAGGTGTTAGATGGATCACTTAGCTTACCTTTAAGTCGACAACCTATGATTGAGGTTAGGGTGTATAGATCAGAATAAGTGGAAAGGTGAGGAAGGTTGGATCTAGACATTAGTTTAGTTTCCTTAGCACTAGGACTCAAGTTGTCAATGTTGAATATGTCGAAAGCCTTAAATTAATCTGATAGCTCTAGCTGGTATGCATTATTATTGATCTTTTGGAGTATCTTGAATGGTCTTTCATCTCAAGCGGAAAAGGTTGTTCCTTCTTTTATTTGAAAATCTTTCTCGGTTCAAGTGCAACCAAATTAAGTCGCATGGTTGAAACTACCGTTTTCTCCTTCCTTATCCTCTTTATTCTAATCTTTTTGCAGCTTAGTCTGGTTGATTGATGACTTTCTAGTAAATATTATGGAGAGATAAGGCTTGATTTCTTGCTTTAAGGACTTTTAGCTTGAGTGTAAACATAGGTACATAGTTAAGGGGTAACTTCGATTTGAAGCCATAGATGACTTTTTAGGGAGTTTGACCCTTAATGTTGTGGACAGATTGATTGTAAGCAAACTTGATCACAAGCAAACAAATATTTTGGTTGGTTAAATTCCCCATGATAGCTTGAAGCAGTGGCCTTCAAGTGTGGTTGACAACCTTTGTCTAGCCATCAATTTACAGATGACATGAAGTATTGAAGGTTAACTTGGTTCCTACTGACATTAGAGAGTCTTCCAAAAATAGTTAGGGAACTTTAGACCTCTATCAGAGACTATACTCTTCGGTATGCCATGTAACTTGATGATTTCCTATAAAAAGAAAAAAGAAATTGTTGAAGCATCGTTAATTTTAATGTAGGGTATAGAGTGTGTTATTTTATTATATCTATCTATGATGGCCATGATAGAATCTTTGCTTAGTGTTGTTCTAGGTAAGCTGAGAACAAAGTCCATACTTTACTTAATCTAAGGTTGGGTTAGGATTGGGGTCAACATAGCACTTCCTTACTTAGCTCAGCTTTTTGCCCTTTTTTAGGTCATACACCTTTCTATAGTGATGTCTCTTCTCATCTTAGGCTAGAAGAACTGACATTTAACAATTCAAAAATCCTTTCGCTAAAGTGCCTAAAGAATCCTCCATTGTGAGCATTTTTTACCAAAAGTTCCTTGATTGAACAAGTCGACACATAAGGTTTGCCAACTCGTAATAGGTATCCAGCCTCTATAAAGTACTCATCTACACTTTGTTCGTCTATACATTGGGTATAAATAGGATCATAATGGGGGTCTTAGTGGTATTGCTCTTTCATGCTTACCAAAACCTAATAATCGAGTTTAAAGGTTAGTAAAGAGGGTATGCCTTCTTGATAGAGCATCAGTAACTACATTTATCTTCTAGCGCTTCTACTTGATGAGAAAAGAAAATCCTTCTAGGAGTTCTATCTATTGGGCTTGTCTTTTTGAAAGCTTCAATTGGCTCCTTAGATATTGTACGGATTCATAGTTAATGTGGATAACGAACTCCATAGGCAAAAGGTAGTGCTACTTTACTTGAAGATCTCGAATCGGTGCATAAAGCTCCTTGTCATACACTAAGTAGTTTAATTGGGCTCTTTTGAGCTTTTCGCTAAGATAAGCAATAGGTTGTCCTCCTTCCATAATTATAACGCCAATGCCGACACTTGGAGCATCACATTTTAGCTAAAAAACCTTCTCTAAATCTAGTAGAGCGAAAACTAGGGTAGAGGTTGATTTTGCCTTCTTCTTCACCTTAGTATAAGTCTTTTCCTCCTTTTCTCTCAATTTGAACTCTATATTCTTCTTGGTCATCTTGGTAAGAGGTATGATAATCGTATTGAATCCTTAAATAAATTGTTGATCAAAGGAAGCTAAGTCATGAAATTTTCTTACCTTTACAAAAGAGGTTGGAGTGGGCCAATTAATAATAGCTCAAATTTTCTCCTCATCCACTTGTGGACCTCTTCTACTTATGACAAATCCCATAAAAACAATCTCTTCTTGGTAGAAACAACATTTCTTTAAATTACCAAAGACGTTCTCATTTTGAAGGACCTTGAAGATAGCTCATAGATGGTTGACTTAACTAGACAAGTCAAAATTATAAACCAAGACATCATTAAATTATACCATGATAAACTTTCCAATCAAGTCTTTTAGTACATGGTTTGTTAACCTCACAAAGATACTAAAAGCATTGGATAAGCTGAACGGCATAACTAACCATTTATATAATCCATATTGAGTTTTAAATACTATTTTCTACTCATCCCTTAGCCTCATCCTAATATGTTAGTATCTTGATTTAAGTTCAATCTAGCTAAATACCAATGTTCCATGCAGCTCATCCAAAACATATTATTAAGATGGGGAAGGGGTTTCCTGTACTTTGTTGTAATTTTGTTGATAACTTGGCTATCTACATGCATTCTCTAAGTCCTATCCTTCTTTGGCATTAGTAACACCAAACTGCACATGGACTAAAGCTCTCTCTCGCATAATCCCTCTTTATTAATCCATTGACTTATCGTTATAGCTTAGCAACTTGCTCAAGGTTCATCCTATAGGCCAGTTTGTTAAGTAAGGCGGCACTTGGTACTAAGTCAATGCAGTGTTTTATACTTTAGAATGGGGGTAATCCTTCAGGCAATTCTTCAAGGAATAGGTTAACAAACTCCTTTATCAACCTCTTGACTTCCTCAGGCAAATCAACTTGCTCTCTCAACTTTAGTAGTCTTCATATCAACATGAAGGCTAGCATATTATACTCCACAATTTTCCTCAATTCATATCTACTCAAAACCAAGGTGGTCTTGGAACTTGAAGCCAGCTTGGCCTGCAACTTACTCACTTAGCTTGTAGTCATTGGGTTTAAGGTAACCTTCCTTCCATCCTTCTTAGATGTATAAATATTCATATACCTATGATGGATAACTCATCAATTGAAAAAAATAAGGTCGTCCCAATAACACATGCGATGCGTACATGAACAAAACATCATAGAGGATCTCATCGGAATAGTTCCTAATAGAGATCGGTAGGAGGACCTATTTAGATACGTAAAGTGCACCTTTCTCCTTCAGTTAATGTAATTTATATGGCATCGGGTTTGATAAGGTTGGCAGCTTAAGCTTTTCAAGTAGGCTGGCGAAAGCAACATTAGTGCAATTCCTACTATCTACTACGTGTACACACCTGATATTGGACCTTTCATGTGATATAGAATAAGTTCTCCAATTGCTTATCCTTAATAGAGGGCTTTAAGTTCATAACATGCCAGACTACTAAAGTTAATTTGTCCATGTCCTTGGCAAACACCTCCTCTTCTACAAGCTTGTCCCGAACCTTCCTGACATCACTTAGTGCTTCAATTTTCTCCTAAGGCTTCTTATCTATACTATCCACTTCAATGTTTGGGACTCTCCCTTTATGACCATAGTATGATGGTTTGGATATTGAGTGGTCATGTGTCCAAAATCTTAGTATTTGAAGTACTTAATCTCATTTGTCTTTTTTCCCGATAATTGAACTTTCTCAAACTTCCTTAGTGCCTCCTTCTCAATAGGTTGACCCCTTTGGTCAGGTCAATTTTCATCCCTTTTATTTGGTTCTGTATTGGAAAGAGCTTTGTTGCTGCCTTGGATAGGTTGGCTCAAAGAAGTTGGGATTAGCTTATTTCGCGTCAACCTTTCCATACATTAGGATATGTTGATAGCCTCATCAAGAGTAGTAAACTACTAAAGTTCTATAGCATCTTAGATTTCGTACTTTAAGTTAGGAAGACATCTAGATGCTGTCCATGTTTATGGTTCATTGACCTCATAGCAAATCGTAACCATTTGGAAGTCTTACACATAGTCATCTACTGTATGGTTGCCCTATTATAGCTCCACAATCGAACAAAAGTATCTTACAAATTAGAATCTGAGATGAACCTAAACTCTCTTCATCTTAGGCCAAAACTTAATCTCATTGTACCATTCTCTTCTTCTCATATCTTGAAAATTCGTTCACCACTTTGTAGCATATCTTGTAAATCCTAGGATGGCTATTCTCACTTTATCATAACCTTCACACTAATAATAATAAAAAAATCCTCTTGACCTTTTCTTCCTAATCAAGGTACTTGTATGCATCACTGGTACCATTAAAGGTTGACACTTGCAATTTCATGTGGTTGGTAGCTCGTGGTGCACAAGCACTCTTCTTAGCTTCAAAATATACCTCATCACCTTCCTCTTCTATATCCTCTAAGTTAATTCTCCTTTGAGCTTGCCTCCTTACTCCTTTTACCTTGAGCTTATTGAGCTGGGAGTGGAATTCTGTCTTGCTAAGCTTCTTGAATTATTTCCCCAATTTTAAGGATAGCTTGGGGATCATTGTAAATGACCTTAACAGGTTGGGTAGCCAGGTCACCAATTGCTTGAGTTAACTCAGTAATTATTGTAGCCATTTCGTCGAATGCTGGTCTATAATCTTGAGGTAGCTGGGGTTTGCCTTCCTCGATAGCGAACACCACTCACATTATCTCCTATTGGGGTGTTCACACTTGGTTCCATTGTTTTTTTCAATGGCACTCTTAATCACTTCAACTAAACAAATGCCTACACTTACTTAACACAACTTAAAAATAACAACATAAGTTAAGCCAATACAACCTATCCTACTACAGTGTTGCATATAAACCAACTAAACCTGGAAACTTTAGATATCAATAGTTTCTCTATTTTCCAAGTTCAAAATAGAGTAAAATAGAGATTACTACTAATTACGACAAATCATTTGCTACTACTAGCTCGCACAACTACTCACAACTTTATAACTAGTCACTACACACTTAAACTACCTTAAAATCCAACTTTATAGTACAAACTTACACTAAGCACAGCCTTTATAGAGCACTAAACTTAATAGCTCCTTTCTCACAAACCTTTACTTTAATACCAAAATTATATATCGTGCCAAGAACTAACAAGGTCGTGATGATATTGGTGTAAATTCGAACCTATTAAAGGAATGAAAGAAAAATGAAATTTGAAGGTTTTAGCAAAACCTACTCACTGATTCTATAGACATGATGCACTATAGAACTACATACGGACTAACTAGCTTGTTAGATATGATACACTTGACTAAAATAGATGGGTTGCTTGCCACAATCCTTCTTAAACAGATTGACAATAGCTAAGAGTAAAACGAACTTACAATATACAAGATCAAGTTACAAGGACAAAGAAGAATTTTATATATTACTAATTATGATGGTGCGACTACATTTTAAGTAGGTGTTTATACCTGGAATTCTAAGGCAACTATTACATTTGAAGAAGTTACTAAAATGGGCATTTCACCTAAAGTGAAAAGTACTAAAAGGAATATACATAAAAAGGATAAATTTGTAATATACAAGGAGAGAATATCCGACCTAAATCCATTCTAGTGCAAATGTCAGGGGATACGTATTGCGGGTTAAGTGGTTAAGGCCTACACTAAGTAGAACCTAGGATGGAATTAGTTAGGTTGGTAACTTTTGAATAGCTCAACATGGGACCTTAGTTGTCAACTCTAGCTAATAGTTGTCTTTCATGAGGTAGTAGTCTAAAACATGTCAGTCTATGGTTAAGAATCTTGGACCTCACTTAGCATAGCTCCAAATTAGGGTAGCCGGGTTATTGGATAGATTTGCTTAGGTGTTAGAGGGATCACCTGGCTTACATTCAGGTTGGTACTCCATCATCGAGGTTACAATATATGGTTCATAATAAGTGGAAAGGCATGAAAGGTCGGGTTAAGACAATATCTCAGACTCCTTAGCATTGGGATGGGAAATAAGAATTCACCAAACCATGTTCTCTAGAGCTTGGGCTTGAGCTCGGGTGATGGATTTGGTAGTTTGATTCCTATCATATACCCTTAAACTTTAAAATGTTGCCTTTCTAAACTTTAGTAAATTGACAATATAAAATACACTTGCTTTTTCATTAAAGAAAAGAATAAAAAAGAAAAACTAAGTTTAAATGATCGAAAGTAAGTGCACCTATTAAATTATAGTATAATAAAATAGATTGAGTCCGACTATTAATCCTTGAGGAAAATCTATATGGTTGAGATGAAATACTTGAACTACTAGCAATTCTTCCTATTTTCTAATTATCTAAGTTAGCAAATAAACTCAATTTAATTAAAAACCCTTACTAATAATTAAACTCTAATTAACATAAACTAACAAAACACAATAAAATAAAATATTATAAACTAAATTATTAAAGAGAACATAATTTTTATTAAATCCATTGTTTACTATCTAACTCTAAAACTCTTAATTTCAATTGCTTATTGGATCGTAGGAATTCTGTAAGTAAATTAATCACAATCATTTCTCAAATCAACTCTTAACCTCAATTATACTCTATTTGAATTTTTTTCTATAAAAAAACAAATTAAGATCGCATCATTTCCTTGAGTTCTTGTATTAAGTTACCATAAACCTCAATTATACTCTATTTGAATTTTTTTCTATAAAAAAAAACAAATTAAGATCGCATCAATTCCTTGAGTTCTTGTATTAAGTTACCATAATCTAAGGAAACTAAATAACCGATTGTTTAGTCTATTTCAATTCCTTCTAATTATACTAATTCATTCATGGTAAGATCTTGCAATCTCTAAAGTAAACTCTAACATTAAATTAATAATCGAGGTAAATATTAATTTAACATGATAAAGTATAATGCAATTAGATCACGATAGTAAATATCATTTATCAAATAAACAAGAAAAATTGTTACATAGGAAAATATGGTTCAATAATGATTTACGAAGAAGAATTGAACTAAAACATAGAAGAAAACTAAAAAGAAAAACAAAAGAAATGATCCTAACCTTACTATACTCTTCCTCCTTTTCTAAGGCTTAATTGTGCACCCTCTATACTTTTAAGTTAGCCAAGTCTATTTATAATGTACAAGACTTAGGATTAAAAGGAGAATTATTTACAAAATAACATGATAATGCCCTAAGATTACGATTGTGATTCCTTAGCATGTTTCTTCTTTCTTAAAATTGATAAATTCCATGAATACAAGGATCATGGGCAAGAGCACAAGTGTGAACTCAACCATGATCATTTTTTTGCTTTTAATTTTCAATAAAATCTTACTTTTTTTTTGCCAACATCATCAAATGCATTCTCCATAAAAACTTTAAAACATCAGCAAATCTTCTAAAAAAATCACAAAAATTCCATCAATTTTTCCAACAAGGCTTACAAATCAAATCTTTCATAAATAAGCCTTAAATACTTGAGAATCAAATCAAGTAACTACTAAAATCTTAACAAAACTATTTTACAATATATATATATATATAAAATAAATGTTATCATTAAATCATATTTTGATAAGTTTACAAGATATTTTTGCACAAAAATCAAAGTATAAGGGGGTTATATATAGTTTTTAGTGATTATTTACTAATTTATCAAATTTTAAGAGGATAGTTTACAATATTTAAAAGTTTAAAAGATATATCAATACATAAGTTAAAATCTAAGGGTTTATTTATACTTTTTCCTTATAATTGATTGTTTACTTTATTTTTTGCCAATCATTTGGCTATTCACTTGCCCGTTTTCCAATGGTGTAAATTCAAAGTTTTCTATGAGTAATTGCTATATAGACATTCACAAGAGAGAACATTTGATAAGGGCAAAAATTATTTTCAATTTCGATTATTAAAATTTGCAAAAGTGACAAAAGCCTAGACCATTCATTTACGATTTTCATCAGCAACATATAAGACTTGATTGAGTTGCAAAAAGCTGGTTTCCACGAGGAAGTTTAAAAGATTAGGAGCAATACTTTGATTTCTATTTCTCATGGTAAAGATGTGTTTATTGAAAAAAAAAATAAAAAAGAAAATACATCCGTGAATTTTTTTCTCTTATAAAATATCACCAATCGTTATCCTATCAGAAGGCGCTAAAAGATTTTATTGATTGCAATTTGCAAGAAGCAAATAGATGAGTTAGGTATTTTAATTATTGTGTTCACACTTCTAGATTAAAAAAGAAAAAAAAATCATGAAATTAAGATCGGAAAATTTTATTCAGACTAAAAGGAATATTCGAAAATTTAATTTTAGGAATTGCGAACAAGGTAAACTTTTCTGGACTTGTATGCAGCCTGATTGGAGCACTAGTTATAGCATGTGGATTCTACGCGGTAATGTGGGGTAAATACAAAGAGGAGAAGACAAACAAGGGCTGTCGAGTCGGAAGTTTACCAACATCCAGCCACAAGATTCCATTGCTGCAGAACCATGCCCGAGTTGATGAGAGAGTATAGGATGTGTCCCGTTGCTCTTCTAAATTTTTCTCATGTGAATTATGATTAACTATGATAAACTGATGTAGTTCTGTACATAGTGTGACTTTATATATATATCTATATATCATTTTGATTGGTGGTCAATGCTCATGCTGAAAGTTAAATCACCCATTTTATATATTAGTTAAAGTTTTACTTTCACCATCTTCAAATCATATTGCTGGTTCTTTCAAAAGTTTGCGATACCTAGTGGTTTTTACTAGCAGGATTTAGTGAAATCTCCACTTTTCGTTAAATAGAAAATTCATTTTCTATCATCATCAATTCATCGGAATCCACCACTACAAGTTACATATTTGTTGAATCTGAAAAGGTCATAGTAATTGGGATATTGGTACATTTTCCAAATAAGCAGTTTTATTTTATGTATTAGTTATTTTCCTTTTTTTTTTATTGCTTTCTTTTTATATGGGATTATATCATCTTTCTATTAGGTTTTTCGTATTTAGTAATTGATTAAGTTTCGTTCAAATAAGCGGGTCAATATCACACTTGCTGCTCGAATTTTCCCTAAATGTGTAGTTTGCTACCTAAATTTTAAAATGTCTAATTTGCTACCTAATTGAAGTTTTTGTCCTCATTAATACTATCTCACTTGACTTTGTCAATGTCTGTTTGCTAACTTGGTATAGATTGATGCGTGGTAGTAGTATGAATTGATGCGTAGTACCCTTTTTTAGTGCCTAACCTAACTTGTTTGTTAGTTGATGTAACATAACACATGGTACCTTTTAGCTGATGTGGCATGACATGTGGCATAAGCATAAATTGATATGTAATATCTTCTTTAAAGAAAAAAAACTTTTATTGATGGCTAACTTACATCTAAGTATAGCTCACACTATACCCTTTAGCACCTTTTTTCTCATGAGTAGTTAGGACAATGTACAATATAGAGGGATAATGTAGCTCTCATGTGGGACAATGTATGAGATTATGGGGTTTTGATTTGCAACATGTAGTTTTTGTAAGAAAATAAGTTGATTTTGATTCAATTTTTTTCACTTGATTCGATTTTTAGTTTAGAAAAAAAACTTAGTTCTTAAACTACTCTATGACTATTTTTAAATCATATAGAAATTTCTATAAAAACATTTTTTAAAATGTGCTTGAAATCCATATCAAAATGACTTTTTAACTATAAAACGTGCTTGAAAATCCTATTTTGATATGGATTTTAAGGAATGTTTAGAAGTATTTCTTGGAAATTTTTATATGATTTATAGGTAATTATAGAGTAGATTAAGAATTGAGTATTTTTTTTTTTAACTTGAAAGTTGAATCAAATGAAAAAAAATTGAGTTAAAATCGACTCATTCTCTTACAAAAATTGAAGTTGCAATTCAAAACTCTATACCCTAATAAATTGTCCAACATGGAATGTCACATGAAGTAATCCCTATATGTATTGCACATTGTTCAAAGTACTCACAAGTAGATAGGTGCTAGAGAGTGTAGTGTGAGCTAAGTTTGAATATAAGTTGGCTTTCAATAAAAGTACTTTTTTTTGTCAAAAAAGTTGCCACATGTCAATACATGCTTATGCTACATATCATGCTACGTTAGCTAATGAACAAATTAAGTCAAGTATTGAAAAAGAAGCGATGTGGTAATTCATACATCGAAGGAGCTAAGTTAAGTAGCATAAATGATAACAAAAACTTTAATTAGGTAACAAATTGTATAAGAAAAGTTCAGCAGCGAATTGTATAGGAAAAGCTTGGATAACACATGTGACAATAATCATTTTATTTCCTACATTAGATAGTTTAAATTTTGCAAGAACTAATTATGGCCTATGCTCTATGTAGATAAAAGTTTGAATTATGATTATTAATCTCTTATTTTTAAAAATAACAAATGTAAAGATAATTTAATGGTTTATGTATTATCTAAAAAATATTGTCCAATAAAATATTGAATTCATTTACCATTAGACATTAGAACATATATAATATAAAAGGTTATGTCCCAAAATTATATTAAAAAATATGATAACAAAATTATAAAAATACATTAATGATGTGAGCCCCGTATTTGGCAAATAAGAATTGAACGGGTAAACTAAAGGCGTCAGTGAAATTAACTTGATTAACTTAAAATTTTACGTGTAGACTGAGACATCAGATGGGGAGGGGATAACTAGTGGACATGGATATTAAAAATAAAATAATAATAATAATATAGCTAAAATAGCATAATTTAATTATATTATATATTATTCGCTGTAATCTTGTAAAATATATCTTGTTAGATCGTACACTTTTAAAGATAAATTATATATGTAATAAAATTTATCTGCGACATAAAATAACATGTAAGTTATATATACATGTTATATGTAATTTTTAAGTATGTATGTGTACCTGTATTTAGTTAAAATACCATAATATATGCATTTTAAGCTAAAATACTTAAGAAAATTAATAAAAATTAAAAATTATCAAAAAAATTATGGGCAGCTAGGAATTTGATATTTAAGCATGTGAAAATGCCTTGGATAGGTGTTTATGAAATAAGGATAGTAAACATGCAAATGTAGTAGTATTTAAAGGAAATTGTAAGAGGAGAGAGAAAGAAATTTAGTTCAACACTTGAATAGCTAAAAAAAAATCCAGAAATTCTCTATAACATATGAAACATGTAAGTTTGAATTAAGAAATAGAATAAGTTAGGTTGATCAAATAAAAAATCAAGAAAAAATAGTAAAAATTAGTGTACATATTAGGAGTTTGGCGATTTATTAGTGTAAGGCGAAGCTAAAAGTCAACTAACCACCATAACATAAGAAGCAACCAATGACTAGAGGTACTGATAAGGTAGAAGGGGTTGTTGGTGTCCGGAGTTAAATTTTCTAGTGAGGTACATTTTTTAGCTAATTTTTTGTAAATTATTAAAAATATTAAAAGTGTCTAGAAAATTATGAAAAAAATTTTCTTATATATTTTCGTGTATAAAATGTAGGAAAATATCAATTTGTATAATTTTAGTAGTTAATATATACATTCTTAAGAAATTGAAGAAATTAGAAGATTTTCAAAGTTGAAAAAACATTGGGTAAATGACATGGTTTCTGTTTTAAATATTTTCTACAAATTATCCTTAGTTAATACTAATATGTGACGTCAAAGTTTTTCGTAATATAATTTTCATATTTTTATTTGATTTTTTTACGTAAATAATGCTTGAAATAGTGTATTTAGTAGAAATAACGCGTTTCTTTTAATAATCCCACTTAGATACTAAGTTTGAATCATATTTTGGAGCATGTATACTACTATGCAGTGGTTTGATTGATTGTTATAGTGAGAAGTTATGAAAATTACATATTGGCCTTAAAAGATGGAGTTGGTAATTTGGATATCTAAGTTGGATTGAGATAAATTGAGGAATTATGATGTATTATATGATGAATTGAGAAGTAAAGAAGTTAAGGAAGGTTTGTTTAAGTGTTACTTATTGTTTAAAAACTAATTTCATAACTGTAAATTGGAAGAAAATTAGTAAATAAGATAAATTTAGTACTTCAGTTGAGAGCAGATGATAACTCAAAGGATTTTGAGGATGAATTTTGTACTAAATAGATTCTCAGAGAGTAGGTCAGAAATAAAAATGATGAATAAAGGTAAAAGCGGGGGAAGTAGAGGATTAGTTAGAAGATGATTTTATTAAAACTTCTATAAATAATAAAGTCAGAGGATAGTTTAGAGGATTATCGAATTGGGAGTTTAATTTAGAGAAGTTTAGAGGATGTCTTAGAGGATAAAATTAATATAATAAATAACTCTTATATAGCCCAGAAAGAAACTCAAAGAATTTTTTGACTAAAAAAAATTATTATAAAACTACTTAGAGGACAGTTCAATGGATTTAGGCTAAAGAAAACCACTATAAATCTATTAAGAAGAATGGGCCGATCAGGGTAATTTGTGAAATTAATTAATTGGTCAATAAATGACAATTTTAAAGGGAAAATAACTTATGAAATTTATGGTTAAACAACTAAAAATATATAAAACAAACTAATGACTAAGGAATTAAGACTTGAAAACTAATCTATTATATATTTTTAGGGATAATTGAAGATCAAGAAAACCACGATCAAGAGTAACTACTAGAAAGTATAAGTAAGTTGGGATTGATGTTTTATGGTATATTAATGTATCATATTAGGATACTTAGAGAATTATGAGTACTTGTTTGTAGTTATAGCTAGATTATTTGTGAAGTGTGCAATGTGTAGGCTTTTTATATTGATTAAAGATTGAGAATTGAACTTTGAGTACTACTTTTTGCTTGAATATATCATGTCTTAAGTGTAATAATTTGGTTGCTTACTTGATAATTCGGACTAATTTTGAATTGATTAAAGATCTAACCTGACATTCACGATAACTCAATAGGGGTAATGATTAAGTTGTCAGACTAAATACCGATATTTTGATGAGGATAGTAGAAATAGTTTTTTTCTTACCTTTAGTCGAACTAAGTAATAAGAGATAGGGTAGTGGTAAGATTAGGAACCATAATTTGAATGTTGTTTAAGAAGGAGAAGTGTCTCACTTGTACAAGCTCGAATTTAGTTCAATAGTGTCGTGTTGAAACTTCTCGAAATCCATGTTAGAGTAAACAAAATTACTTTGACTTCACATTGAACTGGTTAAACATTGTGAAATACTATATTATTTGTCTATTACATTTGCATTTACATTTAATTAATGATTGAATAATCATGTTTGCTAATGTACTCTTATGATTCCGTCCCTTCTTACTATACTAGTTGAGCTCACACCCAAATAGATTGTTTTGTAGGTATAGAGTAATATTATAAGGTGCCTCATTACAGTTATTCTTAAGTTAGTTCCGATAGGTTGGGGAGTGAAGTTGTGAAGTCTAATAAACGAATCGAAGCTCATGATACTTTTGTTTTTCTTTTGTGAGAAGATTATAACGTCCTCCTAAAAGGCCTTACAATTTTTGTTGGTTCGATGTTATATATATTCAATATGTCATGTAGTTTTTCTATGGAGATATAAAGTTTCTTTTAAAGACTTTAGAACTTTTGATGTATATAAAGTTGTGTATAAGAACTGATCTATTATAATTATAAAAAAATATATGTTGTACAATGTTACTCCATAGGTTTTATCTAATATAGGTACTCATTTGACTACTTCAAAATTGGTTGAGTTATTGTTCTCTTTATGTGAATTATACTTATATTAGTAACTAAGTAGATAACTTTTATCTTAGTTTGGTTTATATGGCATGATGACTGTTATGATTCTTCGAGTTTGGGCATGATAAATGATACTATAAAAAATGATATTTATAAATAAAGAAAAACAAAAAGCTTTCAGAATTATATATTACAATATCATATGTTGACCATATCCTAATCATTCCACTATGAGTTTACTTGTATGTATTATTTTGATATATGTATTTTTTTATTGAATAAAATTCATTTTAACTCTAAAAGAGAGAAACAATAATTAAAGTATAGAATAATGGATATTACTTTCAAAAATGAGAATTATTCCCCTCTAAACGCTATCTCCCTAGTTCTTATCATGCACCGTCTCTCTTCCTATATAAGCTCATAAAATTATGGAAAAAACACTATTGTTTCCATCTCCACCTCTTTCATGGTGAATGCTATTATAGGTTTAGGAAAGCCAATAACCATTTTATTCTACCTCATTAATTATCATTTACTTAAAATTATTTATTTGACATTCATACTACTTATGATATTAAATAATTAAGGTTTTTTATTATTATATATTTATTCCATTCCATTACATTCCACTGTGTATATTTTGAAACACATAAAAGAATTGATAACCATCACCCCATTCATCTTATTTCAACCCATTTTCGTTTATTCGATCATTGACCATTGAAATATAATATTAATTATATTACGAATCAAATTGCATTTCAATCCTTTCCGGTAACTCCGGAAAAGAATTTTACCTTATAGTGGTAGAACCTTAACGCCTTTGTTTGGGACTCGCGGGACAAACTCAAATTGTTCTTGTTCGGGGAACGATGAATGGAAAAACGCCAAGCCAAACACGGGATTAAATAGTCTAAACCAAGGAAAGAAAGAAAAGGAATAAAAAGACATCGTAGGGTTGAAAATTGATTTGTTTTAATGAGACAAGGAAATATTATGATGCATGACATGACTGAAATCTCCCAAGCTGCCGAACATAGCGTAAACCAAGAAAAGAAAGAAAAAGACATCGAACAGTTGAAAATTGATTTGTTTAATGAGGCAAAGAAATACTACGATGCATGGTTGAATTGACCATACTATTCCATCCACCAATTTCAATATTACATTTAATTTATCCCCAAAGACTCAACTTTTGACACCACTGATTTCCATTCTTCTCCTTCTTGATCTTCTTTATTCTGTATTAGTGTACCCATTGGATTGTAAATGATGGATTTCAAAATAGCAGGACCTTTTATCGGCATGGTACTTGCAGAATGTGCCCAGGTTGGTCTTATGATAGTAAGCAAAGCAGCTATGTCTCAGGGCATGTCCAACATTGTTTGGGTCTGTTACTCCAATGCTCTTGCTTCTCTCTTTCTTCTTCCGATTGCTTTAATCTTCCACAGGTCTGTCTTTCACTTCTTTTCACGATTTACTTTTCTCTCTCATGCGTGTTCTCACTTGGATTTTGAGTTTCTAATGTTTTTGATATGTTGGCATGGCAGGTCACAGCTTCCTTTACTTAACTTCTCACTCATTTCTCAATTTTTCCTACTTGGGTTTCTTGGGTAAGTGCGAAATTCCATCTTTTGAATCGTCTTTTTCAAGAGAGTATATAATTTTTCCAATGTCTAATTGACCTTGTTATTCATTCTGCTCTGTCAAATTTCTGCGCCTGTCCCTAGAAGTCGATGCTTGCAAATATGGACTAGCTAAAACATTGATAATGAGGTTTAGCTATCTGTTACGTGGCCTTGCCATAGCCATGTTAGATGCTTCAATTTCCCTTATTTTCAAAGAGTCCCAATGGATATGGCAAGGGCAAATGAAGAGTCCAGTTAACAGAGGCTGAAAAGAACAGGAAAAATGGTGCATTGTTATAATCCTAAGTTGTGATTTCAAATTGTAATTTAATTATTTTTGTCTTGTCGATCAATTGGTCTCGTGCTACCTAAGTAGCTTTATGCTTTCCTAAAAATTAGTTCCTTATGAAGTTTGTATTGATTGAGTTCATTTGAAGTTTTGAACAGTTGCTTTGCTCTGATACTGGGTTATGCGGGGATTAACTATAGCTCTCCTACACTTGGCACGGCTATGCTCAACCTTGTTCCTGGCTTTACTTTTATACTTGCTGTCATTTTCAGGTGATTGATTTGCACTGAATAGCTTCTTTATTTAATTGAATTTTGAATTAGTTTTGCTGCATTCATGCTTGAAGAGTAGTTTGATGTTGAATTAACTGATGAGATGAATTATGGTTGTTATATCATCTTGTCAGGTTCCTTAACTGCATGACTAATTTCTGTTGTATTGAATCTGTACTGTAATTTTGTCACAATATGCTGTAATCATGTGCATACATTGGCAGTTGCTCATTCAATGTTCATTTATTTTGGAGTGCAGACTGTCGTGACAAGTTTAGTTTTATAACATTGTGGTCACCAGGGTCATGTTTACAGGTTAGAGCAAGCCAATTACTGCTTTCTGTTTTATATTGATTCTTATGTTTTCTTTCTTTCTTTCTTTACACCAACACCATTAGGCTCGTCCTTGGGGTAGCTAATTCTTACATTATTATTCTTAAGGATATAAGAATCCTAGTTAGCTATTGATGGAAGTGTGAATATTATTGCCCATTAAAGTACCAGAGTGCTTCTATGAACTAATGAAACTTCAATTCAATTTTTCCTACTGTACATGTAAAGATTAGCACTGCAACAATCTTATCTAAAATCTTAATTTTGCAAATTTGGTCTGAGTTTATATTTTATTATTTGCCATCCCCTCACTTTCATATTAGGACTTTGACTACAGTTATTCTGTGAGCAACTTAATTACATAGGGATAAATGATGACACAAAGGATTGAACCCTAAACCTATTCTAGTACCATGTCAAGTTACCACAACCATCTTATTTGAAAAATTAAATTTGTAGATTTAGTGTAGGTTTTATATTTATTGCTTGAAATTGCAAAAGTGTGATGTAACATTTCATAAAAGGATGCTTTATTGCTTTGTGAAACATCCGCTGTGCAATTTGTGTAATCAATGCTTTGGTAATATACGATAATATAAATGTCGATTTCAGATTATTGCATCCCTGTGAATTACCAAAAAAGCTGCAAATGTAATTCTTTGCTGTGCTAGACATCTAACCAAGTGTTGGTGTGCTTTATTCTCATCCTTTATTGGACCCTGTCTACAAATAAATTCTTGGTGTAATTGTTTCCTATCTCACATACAAATGACATGCAGATAAAAATGTTGCTTCAAAATAAGGTTGGCTAGAGTAGGACATTGAAATAGTATTTAAATTTGCCATCTTGCACTTCCTAAGAGAAGAGGCCCAAGTCTTCACTTGCTTAGCTATTAACAGGGTTCTCAATTGTAGTATTTGGAGCATCAAGCTTTCACAAATGCATTTTTATTTTAAATATTTTCTGCCCTTGACATAGATTGTTAGAAAAAGAACAAGTGATAAAGTACCTGCTAAGGGCCACACTGTTTTATGGCTGTAACAAGTGTCTATGTCATATATGTGTCGAGTTGTGTATTAAGGATGTAAGAACAAGGAGAAGTAGTAGAGTCCTAGTTGTTTGTGTTATGGTTTTGCTTGTATTTGATTGTGTATATGCTTATGTAGTTATTCAATTGTTGTCTAGGTGTCAAATCTGATGTGTAATGTGTAATCATGTTGTGCATGTAAGTGTAAGTGTTGGGCTGTTGTCTTTGCAACCGAATATTCTAGGGGTTGATAGTGGAATTATGCAGTTAGTCATCTTAGGAGTCACTTTAGGAAAGTAATAGACATGCATAGTTGAAAATAGAGGCATTATTTTGGAAGAAAAAATAGTTTAGGCAAGTAGTAGACATGCATGAGTGAAAATAGCGAAGCCTTACTTGACAAGAAAAATTTCAGAATTGTTTTTCAAAGAGATTTGGGATTCTCCCTTTTATTGAGACATATTACGAGATCATAGGTTTCTCTTTAAACAAGCCCTAGTCAAGAGATCATTGAGTTCTCTCAATTAGCCAACCTATCATGGCTGGATGGATCAGTGTCTGGGAGAGGAAGGACAAGAGGAGACCAGCACTGATAGAGGACAGATGGAGAAGAATGGCAACTCTAGGAAATGTAACAATCGATGTTAAAGGAAGAAGTTCCTGAGGAGTCAGGAATACGAGTGCCATGTCAAATGGTTTTGGATCTGGCAAAGTAGCAAAACCATACTTAATGCCCAAATCATCCATTGAAACCCCAGGAGAAAATACAGCCTGTTGGGCAATTGAGGGAGGTGATTTGGGGAAAAATTTATGGTTGGTGCAGAGAAGCATTTATTAGCATATGCCCTCGAAGATACTCATAACCAGCATTTTGTGTTACTTTCTGTTAGTCTTGTGCTGCTCCACATGTGGGAATATGTCTACAACTATCTTATGCACACAAATATTAGCTATGTTGACTGTTTCTATGATCATGATCCTCATGGAAATGGCCAATATTCAAAGCACATGTTACCTGAAAATGAGAAGAAAGACTTCCGAAAGGGTACCCAGTGGTTCACTATGAAGCAGCAGCATGCCTTGATTGTTATGGGCCTTAAGGTTGAAAATCTATACTACAGAGAATTCTGTGAATATTGCCAGCCAAGTTCTAGATGGAAAGAAATTGCATTATGGATGAAGATTACTTGCTGATCTTTTTCAATTGCAACATGGTCAGTAACACATGTGGATTGGTATGAGTGAAGATGGCATCCAAATCCATACAGGCCTCAAGATGCTATATACGAAATTCTCAAGAATATCATGTCAATTGACATGCATTTTGCAGGGCCAAGTGATGAAAGTGCATTTTCAACCTTTGGAAGGACCTAAGGAGGATGGCTTTGCTCTAGAACTGTCAACACTAGCTTTGCACCTGAGGTCATGCACGTTTTAGAGGGGAAGTCTAAGTTATGGCTGTAACAAGTGTGTGCGTCATGTATGTGTTGAGTTGTGTCTCAAAGATGCAATGAGAAGAAGTTGTAGAGTGCTAGCTGTTTGTGTTATGGTTTTGTTTATATTTAATTGTGCATATGCTTATGTAATTCTTTAAGTGTCGTCTGTGTCAAATCCAATGTGTAATCTGTAATTATGTTATGATTGCAAGCGTCATGCTGTTGTGTTTGCAGCTGAATATCATTATGCTGTTAGTAGTCTTAGGAGTTAGTTTAGGAAGTAGTAGACATGCATGCAGAAACATTTCAGGATTATTTTCTGAAGACATCCAGGGCTTCTCTTTTTAATTAAACCCTGTCAAGAGATTGTATGGTTCTCTTTAAACAAGCCCTAATCAAAACATTGTCTGGTTCTCTCTATAACAAGCCTAAAAATTAATTTTAAATCAATCCTATAACTGATTTTCTCATGCAAAAGTATGTCGATAATCCTCAGCAATCCTAACAAGCGACATATTATTAACGGAACTCCTCTCTCTATGCAATCATATGCTTTACTAGAAAGCAAAGGTAGATAATAGATAATTTCCTATTCCAGATGATATGACTGGAAGTAAGAAAACATAGTATCTTACTAGATATGACACCTAAACTGTTTTCCTGGAGGCAATGTTATTGAACTGAGACTATGGAGAAAATGTTGTTGATGTATCCTAGCAACTTCAGACACCACTATGCATACATTGTCATGGAAAGTTGAATAGCAAATTGATTGAATAAGGCCAGCTCCAGCTGTTGATCTTGAGGCTAAGGCCCTACAAAATTATATGACGAAATGCATCAGTTATTGGTTTGAAATCCTACAAGAGCATTACTGAAGCCACCTATGCAGTGCAAGCAGGATAAAACTAATGCATGCATTATAAGTAGAAGTGGTGAATTTCATTGGAGTTGGATGATCCTTTTTCATTGGACAAAAAAGGAGGATGTCTTTTGACAAGAATATGGTCTGAGGAAACGTTGGGTAAAAGTTGTCTTCTCATGCTCTGATATGAACCAGCAGCTATGTTAGTAGTAGGAAATGTAGCATGTGTGTCATGTGTCTGCAGTAGGTGTTAGTGTGGTACGTGTCATGTATGGGTGTGTTAGTATAGGTTAGTATTATATGGAGGTGCTGATGTAGCAAGAATACTAATAAATACTTTGGTTAGTGAAACAGTTAGTGTGAGAGAGGGGAATTTTCAGGATATTTTGTTAGATCAGTTGTTAGAAAATTATGCTTATGTTCTTAAATGAGCTTTTGCTCATGGCTCTCAATTAGAGAGATTAAGGTTTTGTATACCCAATTTCTATATCAAATCAATAAGAGTACATTCATTCTTTCCTAAATCCATTGCCAAAACCGAGCAACACCATATTCAACCTTCTTGTATGGATCTCCCTCTTTTTGATGGATTTAATCCCACTCTTTGGCTTGCATTGATTGAATATTACTTTGATGTCACTTAAACTGGTGATGTCCACAAAGTTGTGTTGGCTTCACTGTGTATGCGTGGTCATGTTGTCTATTGGTTGCAATTTCTTCAACAAGGATTCCTTAATCTCCCTTGGTTAGTATTGGTGGCCTTTCACTAACTAATCCATAAGTGTCTTTCTCAACTTTGACTAGTTGATTTTGTTGAAATCTTTATCGAAGAGTTTGAGTTTTTAGTGTCGCAAGCTCCACTAATGACTGAATCTTAATTACTTGGATATTTTTTAGGAGGTTTGTGAGAAGAAATTCAAGTGTGATTGGATATTCTTACTCCCACTTCCCTTGCTATGGCAATAGCGTTAGCTAAGCAAGTGGAATGAGAATTTGCCCATGGAATTGTTGCGGCTTCTCCTCTTGACCAAGGTGTAGGTCAATTTACTCCTAAAGATTACAACATTCGACATAAGTCTTTTTCTTTGCATCACTCTCGACATATTTCTCCTAGTAATTTGGTATCTCACAATTCTTACCTCTCTCATTCCCTCGGTAATTCTGCTTCTTTTAAGGATGGTGTGCATTTGCATTCTACTACTTGTCCTTCGGGGGAGACTAAGACAGAGTCCACTATTTCTTCTTCGCACCATCAGCTTTGAGAAGGTTGGAAGAAATCTCATGACCAAAAACAAATGAGCAATGCCGAGTTTCATGATAAGTTGGCCAAGGGACTTTGTTTTAAGTGTGACCAACCCTATTCTTCCACTCACAAATGTCCCAATAAGTCTTTGCATGTGATGGTTTTGGAAGAGAAACAAGATGGCTCGGGTTGTGTATGGGAGTGGGATGATGAAATCAATTTTTTACATCAAGCTCCACATTCAATCACCAAAGGGGTTGGATAATATAGCTTCTTCAATTCCAGTTCTGTCCTTGAGGACAAGGACATTCTTAAGGAGGGTGGCACTGATATGAACCAGCAGCCATGTTAGTAGTATGAAGTGTAGCATGTGTGTCATGTGTCTGCAATAGGTATTAGTGTGGTACGTGTCATGTATGGGTGTGTTAGTATAGATTTGTATTATATGGAGGTGCTGATGTGGCAAGAATACTAATAGATACTTTGGTTAATGGTATTATAAATAGAGAAACAGTTAGCGTAAGAGAGGGGAATTTTCCGGATATTTTGTTAAATCAGTTGTTAGAAATTGTGAGCTTATGCTCATGTTCTTAAAGTGAGCTTTTGCTCATGGCTCTCAATTAGAGAGATTAGGGTTTTGAATACACAATTTCTATATCAAATCAATAAGAGTACATTCATTCTTTCCTAAATCCATTGCTGGATTGTATCATGCTCCAATCCAGCTACACAACGAGGACCATACCACAGTTATACTCACAGCTATAGTTTAGGAAAAAATTGTATATGTGGGAAGACATTGTGTAAAGCTAAGAGAATAGTATTTTAATTTTAAAAGGCAGTTCCTAAAGTTAGTATGATGATACAGAGTTCCATATGTAGGGAAGTTTATGTTGGAGAGTTGAAGATCCAAACATTTGAAGCACCCCTTTGTAGGATGCATATGTAACAAAAGGCCTCTTCTTTTTATTCTTCTTCTTCTTCTTCTTCTTTTCTTAACAAGCTAAGAGAGCTCTATTCATTCAATGGTAAAACATTCATATATTGGTGTCTTACATATGGAAAAGATTTCCATTCTAACAAAATCAGACCTCTACGAAGATTATCTAACTATAAAAGATTCAATGTAAAAAAATTTCTTGTGAAGCTCTTTCTCGCCTTTGCAAGATAGTCAGCTGGTTCATTAACTGTTGCATTTTGTTGGCGCATCATTTTGCTGAAATCCTCCTTGCAGAGCAGTAAACAATTTATTGTGATTTGCTTATATCTTCTATCCAAGATAAAACTAGCATAGTCTGTGATAACAGGGTTAAAAGTATGTCTTTCCTCCCATGTAAAAGGCTCACCCTGGTGGGGGGTTTACTTCTGACATTCCAGTAAGGAATTTAAGGGAAGTCAACATCATGAGGAGCATTTCGTTTCTGGCTTCCCTTGGTGCCTGGTTAACGATTCAGCTTTGTTGCCTGCTTTTTTCTAGACATATGGCAACCCCTTTTTTAATCCATCCTTACACAGACCTAATTCAAGCCCAAAAGCTATTTTTATGGAAAGAAGTCACTGACTAATTAATGCTACCAAAAAATCTTGTTCCAGTGAGTTTATGCATTACTTAAATCATTCATGGTATGTCTAAGGTTTTATTGGCACATGGGTACAATTGATGCTATAACTTCTGCTTTAAAGGGGAGGTTAAAGAAGATCCGATGGGCATTTTCAGGATGGAGAAACTAAAGCCGAGAAGCATAAGTAGCTTAGCCAAGTCTCTGGGAACTTTAGTGTCCATTGCTGGTGCATTTGTAGTCACATTTTACAGAGGCCCTGCAATCATGATGTCATCACCGTTGACTGTGCATTCTCAACTACTTGCATCTCAACAATCAAGCTGGATAATGGGAGGCGTGCTGCTTGCAGCTGATTGTGTGTTGACTTCTGCTTGGGTTATTCTACAGGTAGGTCTGTAATAAATTTCACTAACATGGAAAGGAATTGTGTGTCTAGCTTAATTGCTTTCTCTTCATGCTTCAGGCCTTCATTCTGAAAAAATATCCTGCAGAGCTAATTATAGTGTTCTTTTACTGCTTCTTTGTGGCCATTCAATCTGCCATTATTGCTCTAACAATGGAAGGAGTGTCAAGTGCCTGGAGCTTAAAAAGCAGGACATGGTTATATGCTATTCTATATTCAGTAAGCAAATGTTTCTAAGTGCATTCAGCATCCAATCTATTGTGGTTTTGCTTTCTAAAATAACTGCCTTTTTCCAATAGTCTCCTTGGAACTTAAGTCTATTGTTAAAAAAAAAAAAAATAAACATGTAGGGCGTTTTTGGATCTGCATTTCAAGTGGTAGTGGCTACATGGTGCCTGCAGAGAACAGGTCCTGTCTTTGTTTCTATGTTTAAGCCTTTGGGAATTGTCATTGCTGCAGTTGGAGGGGCTATGTTCCTAGGGGATACGTTTTATATTGGAAGGTATAGTGTTTATTATCTGCATTTGGCTTTTGGTTTCCATTCTTTTATCTTTACCCAAAGAAAAAGGGTTCTGTCTTCTCATTTGCATGCCACTATCCTCTAATTCGATCTGGTAACATGATATTTTAGTTACTGCATCTTTTCATGCACTTTTTTCTTTCTCTCTATTCTTTCTCAGCTTGGTGGGGTCCATCATAATTGTTCTTGGATTTTACTCTGTGATGTGGGGAAAAGTGAAAGAAGCAGAAGTTGGTTTTGGTACATCAGTTGCGAATACTGAGCCAAAGAGCAAAAGGGTTCCACTCTTGGAAACTATAGATGAAGAGGTGTAAACGATATACAATGAAATTTCCTGCCAGTTCAGGAACTTGTGTGATTGATTTACATGTTTGTGGAATATGAAGATTACAGATATCATAAGCAAGATATTTTCAAACTCTTTTTTGGACATCAATTTCCATAAGATCCTAGTTGAGGGTTTCATGGTTCGAATAGTTGATACTGCAATGACACTACTCAGTACTAGCTGATTCCAGCTTGGTGAAGCTGCCCTCTTCTTATCGTTTCCAAATTGTTTGAGTTTTGAAGTTTGCCTTTTCTTATCTAAATTAACCAGTCCGGTATACCTTTTCACACTGTGCAAACTGTTATACTAATAAGTTTTGTGAGCATTGGAGATGCTTGAATGCTTGAATCCTGCATTTTTTTTACATTTAACAACTTTGTTGCATCATGCAATCCAGAAACTTTATGAAGGTAGATATAACTTCTTTTTCTATACTATAATGCTGTAGCTTTCGAAAGGTACTGGAAAGGAGGACTAATTCCCTTTAACATAATTTGATGAAGAATCCACAATACTATTAAAGTTAAATACTTGATTTTGGTCCTTCTTGAGTTTTATTGGACAACTTCAGATTTTTTTTCCCTTAGACTTAGTCATTCATCATCATTCTTGAGTTATTGCTCTCAAATGGAAGTGAAATTGCTTCTACATTGTTCTATTCTGCATAACTCCACATTCTTATTGTCTACTCGCTCTCCCCTTTTACAAATATGCACCTGTGCGTGCATGGTAAATATATTCATAATCCTGTATTGGAATGCCTCCTGAGATGGCTACAGAATACTTTTGAGTTATTTGAATTTAGTAAAAACTCTGAATGATTGGGATATTTTCTATTGGTTGAAATAACTTGTGGAATGTGAGGATAATGTTCTTGCATTGGCATCTTGGTTTGCCTCTTTAAGTTATTTTTCAGTGCCTCAATGTGGAAAGCATTTGTTCAATACATTTCTGCAGTAACAGCCAAGTATTTAAATAGGCTGGATGATGATGTAACTGCTGCTCTATTTTGTAGTTTTTTTATTTTTTTATTTTTTTTTTTATAAATTTTATTGGGGAAGGGTTGTCGACTTATTCTATAGAAGGATAAGGTGGCTCTTGTTCTAGACAGTTTCTACTTGATTTGTATACTCCACATAAAAAAATCTGTCTTTGGTCATTGGCATTATATTATGTTTAATATTCCGGTTTTCTGATGAGAAATTTCAGATGTCTGCTTCAATAGAAGCATGCCAGCCTTGGTGGACTCCTTCTTTAGCTATAGCAATAGATCATAGGTCAATTGTACAATAATGTCCGGTGCTTGTGTCCAAGAGGAGGCCATTTTTTGCTGTTAAGTATTCTAATTTGCTCATGAAGTGTCCTCATGTCATGCTAATTTCTGCAAGAACTATTTGAAAAAGCAGTGTCCATTTTCTATGACATCTTTTTTCTCATTACATTATGTCTGCAGGATCTCTGAAAGCAATCATAGTTCTTCATCAACCTAGGTTCTTAAATTATCTCGAGTTCATAGTTTTGATGTATGTTTGTTATATATCAGAGTAATGAAATGTCCTTTACTTTCCCATAATGGACAGTTGGATGTATATATGCAATAATGCATCAGTAGTGTGTGGAGGTGATGCTATCCCATGAAGTTGGGGAGTTAGTGCAAGGAAAGTGATGCTTGTAAGCATGTTATATATTCCGTTCCATCCTAACCTCATCATCATGGGAAGCACGATTAATGGATGACATGTTTAAGAAATTTATTGTCTAAAGGGTCCAAGGCTCAGTCAAATGCACCTTTTTGGGTCCTTGTCACAACTCATGAACATTGCAGTGGCTCTGGATGCCTGCGAGAGGTTAATTACTTGAAAACTGTGCCTCTTAATTTGCTTATACTGAAAATAAGGCATCTCCTTTGTCTCAATCAAAGCCGTCTTTAGCCACTGGCACAGTTTGGTCTCCTTCTGGAGGATTCTTCTAGCATTTTGATTCCAATAAATTTGAAAGGAGAATTTCTCTCTTTTGATATTCATTGCTATGTGATGATTGTAATAACGCTAAAACTGCTATGGTGAGCTTTGATTTTTAATTTTTTTTTACTAAATTTTCTACTTGAATTTTGCAAATACTAAATATCACATTTAATCAAATTTCTTCTCGTCAGATTTTATACTTGGTGGTAAATATCATAGTCAAATTTTTATTTATTAAATTTACTACCCTTGTCATCTTCTGAAAGATTTCATAAACTCATTGGTTGAAAATGCAAGTGTAAATGATGAGTGGAGAGGTATTATTATTATTATTATTTTTACTTTTTTTTTTTTGGATAAGGTGAGAAAATCTCATTCATATCAATTGTACATGGGCATTGTACAAAAGAACACGCTAAAACCCTATAAAATCAAGCAAAATGTCAACACAATAAAAGGATATTAAGCTGGATTAAATAACCATACAATATAAAATGTTCCAAGATTAACAAAAAAAAAAAAGAAAAAAGAAAAAAAGATTGAAAAAGAAGCTCTACAGCTATCAAATTTATCCTTCTCTTGTTTCGCTAAATAAACATTCTTAAAACTTTAAATTTCCAATGAAGATTTGAAAGAGATACGGTGGTGCCATCACCTGTTCACTGGATCTATGACTTTCAAGTAATTGTTTAAGGATAAACTGGCTATTTTGTGAGTCGTGCTGGAAAACTGGAGCAAAATCAAATAGCCATGTTGCCCACGGGGATTCCTTGTCGTGTCCTTGGACCTTGACCTGTGATGCAGGCATGCCCTCTCTCTACAAGGATTTCTTCTTCTCATTTAGACGTGTTTGCTTTGTTGAGCATAACTCAATTAGAAGCCACTTTCATCAATGATGGTTAGGAACAAATTAATTTTATCACATAGTCATCGATGTAAATAATTTCAAAGTAAACTATCGTTACATTTCAATAGTTTCACTTCAAAGTAGTCTCCTAATTATATAGCCATCACATGAAATATCTTTGCATCCAAAAATGGTCACTTACCGCCACGGTCTTTATTTCCCCCTCCTATATTATCTCTTATTTGCAGATTTATATCGTTGAAAATTTTTCTATCTTTAGAAGAATAAACAAATCGATAAGATTATTTAGCAAATAAAGTGATGGTTTCAAGAATCATATTTCTTGTGTACAAATATTTTTTAAGTCTTAGATCGTCCTTCGTAGAGACTTAATCTTGTTAGAACAAATGTCAAACTCCTTAAATTGAAGTGTAATTTGAGCATTATTGTTTCTTTTGGGAAATGTATATGAGGAGACAATTCCATTGAAACTCAAATGATTGAAGCAAGATACCATTGCAAGAAACCTGCAATCTAATACAAGCTTAATTCCTTATATTAATCGAAACCTACGTAAGACAGACATGGAATAGTCCAGTAAAAACAAGAGAAAATTTAAACGTAATTGGGTCCTACAGTTTATCTGTGTCATGACGTGGCAACCAATACGGTTCTTGAAAGGATCTGGCGGGGTTGTTTATAGTTGGAATTAATCGCAAAGTTGGATGACCACCAAAGCTAAAGTAGCCTTTTAGGTGGGGCCCTCTTTTAGTGCCGATCACAAGCATTAGTGACCTCAGAAATATAATATTCTTGACCCCAGGATTTTTTAATGGAAGGTTTATTAGTTGACGACGTTTTTTTTTTTTTTTTTTTTTTGGGTTAATAGTTAATAACGTTAATATTGAAGAAAATATCTCCAGCGAGAGATTAGCGCCAGCTGTTTATTGCCCCATGTTAAGTGCTTTATAAATGAGATCCCTTAACGGATGTTAATTGCTTTTGAGATGCTAGTTAATAAGTTCAACATAGTTTTTTTTTTTTTTTTCACTTTAAATCTTTTCATCAGTAGTGATACGTTTTGTAGAAAGTTAAATACATGTAAAAAATATAAATTTGATGCTCTAAGCACTTATTCATATTTTCCTTTGTTATCAAAATATAGGAATAGTTAATGTGTTTGTCTAAGTGTGGTATAGACTCTTTATTTCTGTGGTTTATTTATTTGGTTACGTTTGATATTCGAACATTCTTTTTTTCCGGTCTTTGTTATTGATCGATTTAGTCCCCACAAAAATTACCATAATAATAAAACTGTAAAACTAGTTATGGCTTAACGTTATTTGTTACTATTATATACTGGATCTATATAATTGCGAGGTTCCAAAACATATTAATATGTATTTGCATTGCTGAGAACTTTTCTTTCTCCCTGATTGTTCAGAGTTTTTCAATCTCATAATAATATTAATCAAATATTGATATATAATCTATACTATTCAAAGGGAACGAAAGTTTTAACATATTACATAAAATTATCATATAAATCCCCTTTCTTAGAGGAAAATCAGATAATTATGTGTAGGTGTATCTAAATCATAATTTGAATTTTAAAAGCTTTTATATAATTTAACAATTTAAATTTTGAAAAGATGAGCTTTTTCTTTTTAATGAGACACTAAATATATAATCCATTCATTGTATTATTAATTAATTATGATTATCTATTTAAAGAAACTGTATGTCACCGCCAGTAATAAGCGGTTGTGAATATATGCCCATATAGAAATTGGAAAAACAAAATAGAAAAAAAAAAAGCCCTTTTATTATACTTTTAAAGGAAGTATTACATTTTCTTTTGTCCATCACTAAAATTAGCTCTTTCAATTAACTTGCATCACCATCATTAATACCATAATGTATTAAAAGGTTTGTGCAACGCTCTAAGTCTTAAGCGGTCAACCAATAAAAATTAATAAACTCATTTTAATTATTTAACTCAAAAGTTTTGAGTTTGTATTGATAAGATATTTACAATCATAGTCTTATAAATTAGTACCATAATTTCTTATAACTTATGTGTGATACTTAACAATGAAATCTTATAATCTCTTACCCTTAAACACACGACGTTTTTGTTGTGGAACTTTACAATTAGAGAAAACTCTTTCCTCTTTTTCGGTATACAATTTGAGCCATCCATTATCTATAAGTCATCTTAAAAGTATATAAAGAGTCACACTCCAGTGATATTTCCTACTTTTCTTGGACCTTTTAGTAGGGGATTTGTTTTGATAGCATTTGTAATGCTCCAACCTATAAGCAATTAATAGCCAAGGCATGAAACACTAATGGATCTATTTCAATCATTTGATCTAAAAGTTTAAAACTTATGTTGATAAAATGTTTACAACCATATCCTTATAAACTAGTATTATAAATTCTCATAACTCATATGAAACACTTAACCATGGAATCTCATAGTTTCATTATAATATTTATGATACTTGATTTATTATATCATTTTTTATTATAATTAATCGATATACACTTAAAAATTATAAGATATAATAATTTTTACATATATGTTCTATAAGAAATTTCTAATCAATTATAATCTAAAAGTATATTAAGATAAATTGAATCAATTTGTTTGAGGTGAATGTTAATTGTTAATAATGATTCAAGATGTCCTTAAATGAATTGTTCTAATCTATTTAATTAAGTGAAGACAAACTATTAACTCTATATCATAAGAAATAATCTATTTCATATAATTATTTAGAAGCTAAAATATCATAATATTAGAAATTACCAACTCAATTAGAAGTTTTCTATATTTTTTTAATAATTAACCTGTTAATATAGCCAAGACTATACAGTAGTTATTTGATAATCATCTATAATATTAAAATGGAAAGCTACACTACACCTTTATTTCTCTAGTGACCATTTATTTTACCAAAAAAAATATATCATCAAACCACCCATTTATCTTAGAAATATTATATTACTAAAATATGTGGCATAATCTCTTCTTTCTCTCAAGCGGGTGTCGATTTTTTTTTTTTTTCCAAACCAGATTATATATTACAATTTAGAAGAGAAGAGTTCAAATGAAGTTCATCTTATTGGAATTATTCGTATGGCTAGACTGTAACAATATTAGTAAGTGTTAGTTGTTTACTCATACTTTTTTTTTAATCAGTCATTTTAAAGGCACACATAACTGGTGATTTATGCTAGTAAGCAAGTATTGAATAATTCTAAAATCCATCTAATATATTTAAACGGAGGATCACATCAGCTTTTCCCCCAATAGTAGTGGGAATACATGGAGGAACAAAAGCAGGAAGGAACCAAGTAGCATTTTCTCCACAAAAGTAGCTTCAGGGGTCTGTGAAGGGTTACATAACTAGCCCTTCTCTTTTTCTCTCTACCCCTGTCAAGTCTCCACATATATACACGTAAGTTTCTACCCCATAATGCCACACCACCCACAAAATCTCTCTTTATCTGTGGGATCTCCTTGTTCCCATCCCATCCATGCATGTATATTTCCAAAACACTTTAAAAGCTTGCACGTTAACAATTTTAGTTAAACATGCAACTTTGTGATTGTGATTGTGAACACCTATGATGAGAATGTATATACACCTTCAACAAGTGATCTTCTACGCAGGTTATTGACAGAAACTCTACGCAAAATCTTGATTCCTTATAGAAAGAGATTGTAAGAGATATGGAGGTGAGAATAATGGAAGTGGTGCCATTTGTCATAATGGTGATCATAGAGGGGTGTACTATAGGATTGACCATTCTGGCAAAAACAGCCATGACTAATGGAATGAGCCCTTTTGTTTTCATTGTCTACACTAATGCTCTTTCTACTTCCATCCTCCTTCCTTACTCCTTCATCTTCCATAGCTGTGACAGGTATCATTGTTTTCTTATAAAATATATTTCCAGACTGTAACCATGTGATTATGTCCCTTTGACTTTTGACTTTCTATATGTATTGTATTGTTTGATTTGCAGGACAGAAGAGCAACCACCTTTGACACCAGGTCTACTTGGGCGGTTCTTCCTCCTTGGTTTGACCGGGTTTGTGAGTCCACTTATTTGATTTCTCTTTGTTGCACCTGTTTCGTGAAAAATGTTTTTCCGAATTTGCTTGCTATTAGTATATATAGGTTTTGGAATATTGAAATTTTTCGTTGTAATCGAGGACAGTCTTAAGTAGTAATGGCTAGTGGTTAAAAGTGGTGGGAGTGAGTAATAGGGGCCAGTGGCAGTGATAACAGTTGATACCTGTATGATGAGTGATAACTGATTGAGCAAAATGATTTTCGATTCGGAAATTCATCTTAGCCAATCAGATGAAACATTTTCCTCCCACAATTTCAAAAAACTGTTTTCCATGAAACGGACATGCTTTCATTTTGTCTTATGCCTTTTGGGGTATGTTGATGGGCATAAGGAGTTTCAGCCCCACTAGTTAGCTTTATTTCTCTGTTTGTGGATCATGTTTCTCGGTGTTTTGAGCTAGAAAAGATATTCATTGATAATAATACACCATGTGTTTTGATGAGTGGTGGACAAAAACTAATAGTAGGTCCATGTTTTTTCATGTTAGAATTTTGTTAGTATTTTCTCATTGTTTTTTGAGAATACGTGGCATGTTAATAGTATTGAAATATTTCTCCTTGAGCTAATTCTAGACATTTGAACTGAAGAGACTGGAAACCAACTGCTTCATTTGGATGGTTTAGCTGGTCAATATTACATATGATCCACCTCTTCCCTTTTTCTAGGGAAGACTAGTAGATGGATAGGATTTAGCACCCACGTATATCACGATGAGTTGGATTTATCTTCTCTTGTCAATAATGTCAGTTGGAGCAAGAACATTACTTGAGAATCCCATAATTTTTAAAATAGGAAATCTGATTAATGATTAGTGTTTAAAAAATAAAATGTTTGTTAATTTGTACCAATTTCAGTTGGACCATTGCGAAAGAGAATTACTCTTTGGGCTGAGCTGGCCTTGTGCTTTTCCCATGATTTATGTATTTGTATTTTACTAGGATTGAAAGGTAGGTTTGACTTAGCAACATTTATGATGGTTTTTCTTTCTCTTGCAGGGTAACCATAACACAGTATCTTGCATTCATTGGTCTGGATTACAGTTCACCCATACTTGTTTGTGCAATGGGACTTTTGATCCCAACATTTTCCTTCCTCCTTGCAATAATCCGCAGGTGTTTACTATTCGATTCCTAGAGATAGTCACTTGATGATGATATGATTCCAATTTGGCACCAGTAATGAAAATATTCATATAATGATGGTTACAGAAAACCCATTAGTAAACAATGTGTCTATGAATAAAAATGAAGATGTGGCTCCTAATCTGACATTTAGACAGAAGCAGAATATTAATCCGAAGAACTAATATACATAAAACTGCTAGAATTCATCCTTTGGCTCATAGTGCGTTGTTAAGCCGTATGCATGATTTGTTTGCCACTATAGGACCATAAATGTGGATTTGAGAAGTCCTTGCATCAAAGCCAAGATAATTGGCACCCTGATATCTACCGTTGGTGCAATTTTTGTCATTCTCTACAAGGGCCCAGTTGTAGAGCCAAGTTCATCATCTTTCTGTAGTCCTGCAAATCGATTTTTTGTTTATGCCTCAGTTCCAGAGAATTGGATTCTTGGTGGTATTTTGCTTGCGGGTGCTTCTTTATCCATTTCAGTATGGAATATTATTCAGGTACCAATTTCATTGCCTAACAGTTTCAATCATGTGTATTGTGTTTATTTAACTGCTCTCTTTCTTTTTGCTGTTTCAGATGGAAACCGTCAAGCATTTTCCACAAGGGGTTAAAATATTATCTTTTTACAGTTTGATCGGGACTATCCAATGTGTAGTGGTTTCATTAGCTGTTGAGAGAGATATAAGTGCATGGAAACTAAGTTTAAACTGGCAGCTCATTCTGATGATTGCAACTGTAAGGAGATGAGATCTTGTCTTTTCTTTATGGATCCTCAAGTTGGTTTACTTAAAGCTATTCTGAATGTCTACTTGTATGTTTCAGGCAATTTTTGGAGTAATTCGTAGCTGTGTTCAACTATGGTGCATTCGCACAAAAGGACCTTTGTACGTCCCCATGTTCAAGCCTTTTGGCATTCTTTACGCCAGTGCATTTGGAGCTTGCTTCTTTGCAAATAGTCTTCATTATGGAAGGTAGATCTATTTACTCTTTCAATTATCAAGGAGTAAAAAAAATCTATATAAGCAAATGTTAAGTGCTCTAGAATCCTGTGATTGTAGGCATACAGCACCCCATTCCATTTGTTTTGAGCTATGAACATTGATATTACTATAATTATCTTCTCTAACGGATAGGAGGAGCTTTTTACAAGATTGTGAATTCGTTGGTAAGGGTCACTTTCTTATACAGTTGACATGAATTTTGTGTCCTCCTCAGAAAAACTGACTTGCTGATAAAATTTAGACTCCTTTGGTCGCTCTCACTTCTAACGAACTGTATCAAAATGAAACCTTTTACTCGTGCAGTGTTGTAGGAGCAGTGATAATAGGAATTGGCTATTATGCACTTATGTGGGGACAAATAAGAGAGGATCAGATCCATCAAGCTCATGAAGAAAGAATTGATGATGCTATAGATGATGATAAGGTTCCCCTTTTGCAAGAAGAGCTGGAAGTCTAGGACAATAATCTTATTGGTAAGTAGAAAACGGATTCCTGGTACAACATCGTTCAGAAGTAAGCAGAGTTTCTTCTTTCTGTAAAACTAACATGATGCACCTGCTGGATCAACACGAGGCTATGAAAGAGCAATATTGTGTCTGAATTCATACGCAGCTGCCTTTGTCTATTCCAGCTTCCTGCAAAAGCAGAAAGCTTGTATATAGCCGTGCCCTTTTGGATCTTATATGACATGGATGGGTGCTCATAAAATATATCTCTGCCCCCATCTTGTCTAGCTTCCTTATCTCTAGAGATTGAAGACTGAAGCATCCAGGGTTCCAATACTTCTGCAAAAAGCATGTTCATCATATTAAGACAATGTAAAGAGCATTATTGTGTATATCTACTTTCAAAATTGATTGTGCATGAGTATAACGAAAGGGAGGAGTTGTGATTGCTCAGAACCGGAACCAGCTTTTTGAAAGGTTCACGGCATTGGCAGTTTTTGTAAATTCTGAATTCCTGTTATATATATACAGCGGTGTGGTTTATTTGTGAAGATTGATAGTGTATATCAGGTCATTGGCAAATGTTAAATTTATATTTCCATGTTTTTTGTGTACATGTTGCGATGATCTATTGATTGGTTTTGTTAGCAATTTAAAAATAACCTCATCATGGAATTGCCTCATCATACTGTCATTTCAACATTGATTTGGATGGGATATTTTCTCTACCTTTGAGTCGGTTCGACTTGTTTATATGCATCTCTCCCTTTTCAGCATTAACTAGTCAATGTAGGATGAAAGAGGTGAAATGAAGTTGCCTACTGGTCAACTCCTAACAATCTTTCATCCTGCATCACTATGATGGAATCTTTGACGATGGCAGGAAGTTTTCCAAGTTCAAAGGCTTTCTGTGAAACTTTGCTTGAAGGAAGTCGTGGAATCTGCAGAAAGTCCGGGAGCTGGTCTGACACGTTCTTTTGCAATTGGTTTCTCTTCTTGTGTCATCTGTTTTCAACTTTGACAATTTCAGGATCTTCAACTATTAGTAAGGTTCTGCGAAAGGAAAAATGGAAATTATCCATGGCTGTAAGTTTCCTCGCTAGACTGAGAGAAGAGGACATGAAGACCATGAATTATGGGATTCAGAATGTTGTTATTAACGAACTTATTTCACAATGTGACCCCTTCAAGGGAGGACGCTAATTTTGTCCTTGAACATTAAGGTATGTATGTAAGGTACTCATATTACATGTTGAAACTTACTGCAAATACTGAGTTTCACTTACTGGCTTGAAAATCCTTTCATGCATTGCAAGCTGAACTGGAGCTGCATCTTGCAGCAAGTACAACTCCGGAAACTCAACATAGGTTTCATCATAAATCGTAATATTCATAGATATCTTATCAAACAGAGCACAAAAGGACGGAGATCTCATCTTAAAGGCTATAAATTCACTTTGAAGATCCCGGAATTCGTTCATATCAAAGACCGCAGAGTTAGGACTCCGCATTATTTACTCGATTACAACATAGCCACACAATTTATGTTTTCCTCTATTCCTTAAGAGTGAATTCGTCTAGTTCCTTGAAGTTCAGGAGAGCAAAGTCCTTGACAACGTGAGGGTCAGGAACTTCATCGCTTGTCTTCTCAAATGTGCAAGACCATTTCACCTGGCTCCCTTCTCCATGCGGGATCACATTGATGATGCCCTTGAAATCCTTGTAGTATTTCAGCAGATCTCCGTCGATCACTTTGTAGGTGACGAGCTTCTTTCCTTCATCAACTTCGTCGATCCTCTCCTTTGACACTTTAACAATCGGAGAGCCTGTAAAACAAATAACAGATCAACATTCCTTACTGCATGCTCCATCATCGCATTGAGATGAAGTAAAGCAGCCAAATCAACAAGAAGAGAGCAACTTCAATGGAAAATAATGAGCCAGGGCGATTGGATTCTGTGTCAACTTGGTCAAATCATGTAAGACCTAAAACTTAGACCTGCGATAAGCCTATCTAAAAGCTTAAATTTTAATAGATCCGATTTGGTTTTATATTTATTGTTAACAAGATCCATTAGTTCTACAGCATCTAGTTGATATTGTGCATTGCATTGGCCGAACTTTAGTCAAGAGTTGTTGATTTATTTATATTGGTAATGGTTCAAGAAATTTCAGCACATGCTGGAGCCTGGATCCGTTTAGTCTCTGTTCGAGCCATCTACAGTAAGACGGAATCAATATAACAAGAAAAATCATAATCATTTGAAACCAAATTGATTTTACCTTCACCATAATGGAAGAGCCGGATGGAACCGGGACACTTGCCGTCCCCTTCTAGCACTTCAATGCTCTTATATTGATCAGGGAAGATCTTGGGAAACAGAATGGTTGAGTCTCTGAGGTTTTTCCAGAACTTATCAGCTGGTGACTTCAACTCAACTTGAGCTTCAAGGGTCGGGGGAGCAGCCATTATGAACACAAAATATACCAAGAAAGAAAATATGATGAGAGTTGAAGTCGATACCTATCCAAGTGACACACTTTAGCTGCTTGCAAGGGTATGTATTTATAGCATTTATGGGGCCTTAAATACATTGATAGTGATTCAACTGCCTTTCATCTGCCACCGCAATTAGCAGTGCAATGCCATAGCGGTTCCATACTTTGTGAGGCAGAAAATTGATGCTAGGATAAATACGAACGCGTGTTATTTACACTTTGTGGAAACTAAAAAACTTGGTGGTCGATAGCTGAGCAATTACTAAGGCTAATTCAATCAGGACCTGAACCATTGACTAACCGATAGAGGTACATACCGTCTAGATTTATATTCTCATCCACTCAACTTGTGACTTGTTGGCCAACTCGAGTTGGCTGTGTCGGTGAGGACAGGCCATGGCCTGTTAGAAGAGTATGGTTCCTATTCCGCTACAGACTTAAGGTCTTTGTTGGTGGAAAATCTGTGAGTACCTCTATAAGTGGTCGATGGTTTTGGAGGCATGCCCTGACCTGTAGTGGTGACCGGAGCCTAAGCAGTCTAAATTTTTTAGAGAGCAAAACTTGTGACTTGGTGTAGGTGTAGGTGTAGGTGTGGCTCATGATTGCTAAATGACTTTTGCAAATGCACACCGCTTTGATTTTATCATTTTTACTACTCTGTCTGGAAGCTAGATAAGAATGAAAATCGAATAAGTCTTTTATGTTCATATTTTCACCCTGAGTATGTTTCTTCATTTATATCTCCTATGATCAATAGAATTAAACATAAAATGACTTCTGAATCTGAATACAAACATAGAGGACTCCCACGGTACTTATACCTTATGAAATCTATGTATGTAACTCGAGGGTGCCACAAAATTTAATAATTTTTGGATATCCAGTACACCATTTTGGTTTTTCTTATTTTTGGTAGGGAATGCACCTAACTTGTCCTCTTAAAAAATGAAATCTGATCATACTCATAACATATTACTTATTCATGTAAAAGATCTCTGATTGGAAATTCTACTTCCTAATACGGGGATAATAAGTGGGCGATTTCCTATAATTTATCTTAATAGCCAACTATTATTGTTATAATATTTGGGAGAGAGATTCGAATATAATCTATCCGGTTATAAAATAATTGTTTATACCGTAAATCTATAATAATAACTAATTTCTTAATTTTTATAATATTTTATTTGATAAGAATCTTATTAATTAATAAATAAATTGACTTATGGCATGTCTAAATCATAGTTTCAAAATAAGTACTCTGTCAACGTCAAGATAGTTGACAATTTTAATCAAAATTATTAAATACATATCTAAAAAAAAAAACTGTGAAAAATATATCATCTTATAACTTTTGGGACAATACTGTTCATGGATATTATTGCTTGGGCCCACCTAGAAGAAAATAACATAAATTTGATTGTCGTCGTGGGGACTTCAAATTGAAGAGGAAAAATTGCTTTGAAAGGGACCATTACCCGTCACCACCTCCATGACCTTACTTCCCTGACAGTATGACCCACTCAAATCCTTCTTGATCTGTGGCATGGACTATGCACAAATTTCGTTTGGGTTGGATGTGAAAGTTCCTTATAAATCTCAAGTTCGTGATACAAATCCTAAAAATGTTGTTCCCTTTATCTAAATCAAACCGATCGGTCTCTTCTTCCCGTCTTTCACCTGTTAAACTTCTAAAAATACCCTTTTAATATAAATCCTGTGCTTTTTTTCCCCTTCTCCTTCTCCTTCTCCTTCTCCTTCTATGTTATATATTACAACCTTAGGATTGGAGATTTAAATACTTTTTAAAAAATTAATATTTATATCACTAAATTATAATAATATTTGCTTAAATCCATATGGTGCCACATTTGGAATTCAGAGCTCAAGCACTAAGAGAAACTTTGCCAAAATCGTCATTTGATATTTAACTAGCCCAGAAAGTCCAACGAGCAGGCACTCAGATGAATGATGATGATTACCGGATGGACAGAACATTAGAAAGCAAGTTTAGGAGGGTTCATTCAAATGCCCAGCATTAGGACATAGTCCTCCCTATAATAATAAGTCTCTACATACACGAAACTTCCTTTAAATGCGCTGCACAGACGTACGAACGAAGTCTCCACTCCGTGTTTTGCCAATTTTAATCAAAAGACCCATTTTGACGTTCCTAATACTTTTTCCCTCAAGCTCTCTATGAGGATTAGTGACCCAAAGTAGGGCGTAGTTGATAAGATTACAAGTGACCATGCTTGTTAACTGCATTAATCGTGACTCCTAATGGCCTAAATCTAAGTGGGTTTTTGGGTGTATATAGGTATCTCAAATAGATTCTTGAGCCACAATGAAAGCAAAACAAGCTTGAATTAACGAGCTGTATATTGGGGAATATGTTTCAATAGCCTTTGTAGATTTATTGCATATAATTTTTGTTGAGTTCTCAACGCTATTGATGGTGGGTGGGATCATCCATTTAAACAGATTGATGAATTTTGATCGAAATTCAAGAGATCGAATCCTAGGCAAATGTGGCTAGGAAGATGAAATGTCCTAATTAAATTTTAATTATAGAGCATCCCCAGTCTTATATTATTTTAAACAGAAAACTTGAACAATATTGTCTCTTTTTTTTTTTTTGTCCCTTCTTTTCTTTAAAATGAGTTTCCTCTCCTTGAAAGAATACTAAATTCTTCTTTCTTCTCCATCTAATTCCATAACAAGTAGTGGTTAAGGAAAGTTTGTTCCGCTTCTGCTTTTCTCTCTTCTTTCGCAATGTTTCGGTCTTTCTGTAATGGAATTCTTGCAAAAAGCTCTTATTCTAGGGCGAAGTTCTTCTCAAAAGCCATAAGGCAAAATTTCAGTGGCTGTTTCTTCACATCTTGTTATAAGTACTGGTTTATTTACTTCTATCATGTAATTTAAAGACTATTTCTAAAGGAGGAATAATATGAATCGAAGGTTTTGGGCTTTTCCTTAAATAGAAGTCTTATGGATTATTAGAGGATCTCTTTGTAAGAAAGAATATAAGTATTCAACGAAAGAATCAGAGGAATTATTGTAATTTGCTTGGGGATATGTACTGTATTGAAGTCTTGAAGTTTAGTAAGACCTCAATTCCAGCTCTATGAGTTGGCGAAGGAGGTCATCAAAATTTTCTGTTTTTCGTAAGTGTAGTGATGTGCCTAGGAGGAAGATTGCTAGGCGATCACGCTCAGCAGAACTACTAATTTATCCTCAATGAATAGGTATTTTTTGTGATTCTCGATATAGTATCAAGGAAAATAATGATATGGACGATACTCACATATGGCTAAAAGCTAGAGTTATGCTTAGTTTATTTGATACGTCTTACAAACTAGAGGTGTATAAGTAAGTGTTAATCTATAGATCTGCCTGTTTAACTCATCTTTTAAACAAGTTTAGGTTGAGGTTTTTTTTGGCTTATTTAACCCGCAAGTCGAAACGAGTCGATCCAGATCGACTCGTTTAATATACTTACGTTTTTTATCCACGGATTAACTCATTTAACCTATTTTTCAAATGAGTTAGAATCGAAATTTTTTTACTTACTTCTTAAACAGGTTAAATGAACTCGTCTCGTTTAACTCATGAGCCAAATGAGCCATGCCAAATTGACTTGTTTAATCTACTTACACACCTTTATCACAATCAGACTAAATGGTTTTACTCGCCACAATTAAAAAAAAAAAAGTCGATAAGAATAAGGTTTTTAAAAGAAGGGGACTCAATTTAGAGAAAAATGTATTATTGATCAACTTCACTTCTCATTAAGGGATTATTTATAAGACAAAATCAATACGAAGAATAGGAAAATATATAAGATAAAAGGAATAAAATATCTAGTTTCCTAAAATATCTGAGTTCAGTATCTTGATCAAATCTTTCAGTATTTTCCAATCATGCATTTAATCTTCAATATCTGTTGCATCTTCAAATTGAGTCTTTTATCATCAATAGGAAACTTCATGATAACTTGTTTCTAAAATATAACTCTTAGAAAATTTTGTGATATTAGTCTTCAATAAACCAAAAATTAAGTCAAAAGCTACTGACTTAAAAATCCTTTTTGATGAAGTTGATATAAGCAAGCTTTTTCCAAACTTAATATGGTGGATCATAATACCATTATTGAACTTTGTCTCTACCAGTAACAAAGGTTCTCCCTATATCCTCTAAACAAGATTACTTAATCCGTTTGTCCTTAACCTTGTTATTAGTCTACTATATTTAAGATTTTGATTTTGATTTTGACCTTCAGAGCGCTTGTGCTCTAGCTTCTGATTATGATTCCTATCATATGGTTGGTGGGGCACAAGATTGTGATCAACCGCGATTGTTATTTTAGTTAAGAAAACTAGGTAGGCGAAGGCTATTTTCAACCTTGGTTGTTTAGTTGGTCGATTAACTTTGTTTTTAAGCCAATCTACCAATCGATACTAACTTGTCAACCGACTATTATGGTCGGTCAATTAGCAAGAGTCATGTTGGTCAATCGACCCCCCTTAAATTCAATCGACTATTTAATTATTTTAATCCAACAACCTTATCTTATAGTCTTAAATTGTTATATAATTACTTTGTATTTGTTTATTGATTAACATTATGGTAAAATGTGATTAATTTGTTATATTTTATAAAATAATCTTATAAGGACACATACAAGTAAGACTAGCAATTCCAACCCATGACTAACTCGACCAAGACAAGATTGACAACTTGACTAAACTTATACAACAAAACTCAAAACTTAATACATGCTAGGATAGTTAGTAACACTTGATACACTTTAAATGACATAGATCAAACAATAATGAAAAGTAAATTGGTTAGTCCATTTCATGTGTACAAGCACTCAGGTATATGCATAACATATTTTTGTACCTTAATATGTTATCTAATTTATTGTTATTGTTATTAATCCATAAATTAATAATTTTTCATTGTCTTGATGTGCTACTACTTGCCATAGAAAGTGTAGTGAGACAGTTTTATAGTTTGAATATTTTTTAAATTGATGTTAATATCTAATATTTCTAGTTTCATTGCTTATGATAACGTTGCTATCTTTTGAGAGGTAACTCAGATAGACTTATCTTTGTTTTTATATTTTAGAAACAAACTCTATTATTCGAGTTAAGGTTCTTATTGGTATAGTTTTAAGTTGTTGAGCCTTTAACCTATATACATAAATATATTTTGCCATTAACAAAATGGATTCATTATTCAACTCGAAAAGTACTTTTGTCAACCAGATGGGTGCTTTAATAAGCTATCTCATTTTTATTCAATTCTACAAATCACTTGATTTGGTTCTTCTCTTCTTATTTAGTATTAATTATAATCTTCATGATTGGTCTCACAAAGTTGAACTCGTTTAATTATTTATTAATGTATTAACTTATTTTACATTACTCACTTTTATTTTGCCAACCGTAAGTTCATTTAATGTCTTGGGTTATATATCATAAGTAATTTTTACTATATTAAGCCACTTTCTATTATAGTTAGGAATGAATTTGCTAACCTAGGCATTCTATGTCCAACCCTTAGTTTCATAAATGAAATGAGAATCTTTAGCACTTTATCATCTCTAATCAAAACATAAATAAAAGTTCTAATCTAACTATATAACATTTAGTAATAAATAAACATAAAGGGAAACAAGCTTAGTTCATTTTCTACCCATACTCTTCATTTTATCGTCCAAACTTATTAACTTCCTTAAAAATCTTTAAACATAATTTTAATATAATGTCAATTGTAACATCTTGAAATATGAGACTTAACAACCCTACCACATATACATACCTTATTATAGACATGTTAGGGCTTGGAACTTGCCTAATCCCATAGTTATTATGCATAAACTCTGAAATTATATTAATAAATCATCTTAAATACATTGTTTATAGATCAAAAGAAGTCTAAGGGTATTAATATGACATTACTAATACATTGAACAAACAAATAAATTAAATTAGCTAAAAACTACTACTATTACATAGTTGACAACAACAACTAGGGACTGGTGATCTTAGTAAAACATAACAATCTTATATTTAAACATCTCCATAAGATTCTACATAGCTAGCATCATTTATATAGTCAACTTATAACTTGTAACCTAAATCATCATAGCAATCAGTAACATCACTTATAGTTATGAGAAGGATCGAGTGAAAAGGATCAATTTGTGGTACCATAAGCACATGCAAACGTCACACCAAACAACCATGCACGCATTCATAAAAAAGAAAAGAAGAAGAAAATGAATGCACAACAATAATCTTCTTACATAGAAAACCTTTATTTTCTATGAGATCAACATAAAAGGATAAAAAAACTTACTTGATTCTTTAAGTAAATTGTTCTATTAACTCTTTATAATTGTTCTTACCACCAACAACACCACAACATCACAATGGTAATGCACCATCCTTTTGCCCGCTTTCACTTTTCCACAATAAAATCATTGATTTACCAGTTTTTTCAATATAAAACCCGTAACAAGACAAAGGAAAATATAATAATACTAATATTAGTGGAGGTATAAGTATAGAAGTGAGAAGGAAATAATAAGGTTATTATAAAAAGGGTAAACAAGGGAATTTCGTTCTCACGCTACAAAAGCCCTATTTTTTACTTAGGCTTTTACATTGTTGTTGCGCATGTAGTCTCTCTTACTTAAGCTTATGGCATACGTGACAACTTCGCCCTAATTTAGTTCATGAAGTAAATTGCGATAAGGTATGATTATGAAGGAGTGGAGGTTATTAAGTCAAATTCAAGGACACACAAACCCGTAAGTGTAAGTATCCCATGAAAAGAATGTGGTTCTTGAGTGGATTATGAATTTAAGAGTTGTTTATGTTGTTAAATTGTAGTAAGATTTAAAAATCAAGTGTAAAGTGTGGTTGCCATAAGGATCTAATAACCAAGGTTTGTTCTTTTCCATCTTTGACTATATTTGATACTTTAGGAAATCAAACTTGAGTATTTTTCATAGTTTTAGGGCTCTTAGATTTGAAAGAAAGGTGTTTTGGGGGTTTAGGGTAGTAAGAGGAAGGTTGGAGATGATTGGAGGGGGTAGAAGTCAAAAAGGAGAAGAGTTTATCGATTAAGGAGGACTAAGGGCAAGATAACAAGCATGATCCTTCCCATGAACCCTTTGGCATAGATTTTATATTAGAGCATGAAGAGAAGAAAATTTTTATGAGAGAGTCATAGCCAAGAACATGACTATGAGCTTAGGACATAAACTTGCAAGCTTGAGAAAGTTCATGAGTGTAAACTGCTGGCTTGAGGTTAATGAAGGAACATGGTTTAAGAACATGGTCATGAACCTTGGGTGTATTTTTATTACCTTTCTTTTTCAATTGTGTCTTATTTCTATTCTTCTCTTAAACCTAACCAAACATATTTTAAACACATCAATAGCCTAAATTGATCCTAAAACCTTAGATAAAGCTAAAATCTGGATTCAACAATATAGCAAGATAATTAAGTAAACTTGGTTAGAGTAAGAAAACAAGGAAATGGAAACTATAATAAGTTATTCTTGTATGTGTACTTAAGGTGATAACATTGAAAAGGAATCCAAGTTAGATACTTCCAATTATTCATAGGACCCTGGTATGTGGAACCTTTATCTATTGCTTGTGCTTGTGTAGGCTATAGCACAAAATTAGTATTCATTTTTTATAGTTATTTTATGCTATTTTAGATGTTAATCAAGTGAATTTTGTGTTATTTTGAGCTTCATTTGTTTAAACTTCATTTTTAGGGACTTTTAGAGCACTTTATGAAAATTTTCAAGGTTTTTAACAATTTTTAGAGTAAGTTGAAGCAAAAGTGTTGATCTTGAAATGAAGCGGGGGAAGTGCGGACGAGAATCGAATGAAGAATGAAGTCTAGGAAGGGCCATGGGCGTGGTCCCCAAATGTATTCCTATTTCTTCAAATTCAAAGTCTTCATATGAAGAGCAAGTATATGCCTAGCCACTACGGCTACGTACGTAGGGCGTAGTCATCCCTTGATGGGTGAATCTTCCATTTTTACAGCACATCTTCCATTTTTGGACATGCATATTTAATGAATCTTTTATTTTGTTAAGTCTCTCTTTGTAAACCTAGTCCTATTCCTTATGAATAGACCCTTAAGCATAGGTTTTCAAGGAGAGTCTCTTTTGGTAAAATTGTAACTTGTAATTATTTTTGGGTTTCTCTCAATTTATTTCCTTTTGTCCTTTATTATGTTGTTTTTCTTTTAATTGTTCTTAATAAATTATTATTGAAATCTAGTTCTCTTTGCAACAATTCGTTTTTCTTTCGATGATTTTATTTTTTAATGATCTGATTACACCAAATTTATTTCGTCAATTAGTATTTACCATGGTTACCAATTTGATGTAGAGTTACGAGACTTGCAGTAAACAGACAAGTATAATTAAAAGAGTTTCAATGTGCTAAGAGATTAAGTATTGAATGTTTTCAGATTAAGGAAACCTAATAGTAGGATCTAAGTTATTAGTGTGATTTTGTAACACTCTATTTAGTAGTGATGTAGATAGAGAGAGTATTAAGGTTATGGATTTGCTAGAGACGTGACTTCGGCTAATTTAGAATTCAATTTTCACAGGAATAGGATTATGAATCTCTACAATATAAAAAAAAAAAATTAAGATTAAAAGGTTATATGGAATTAGAAAGAAGATAATAATAATTTACTAAGGATTATGTTTTCTTTATTTTCATTGAATCATGCCTGTTTATATTAACTAGTTTTAGTTTTAATTAGTTTTGCTAATTTCCTTTTTCTTATTTATTTTATTTTTCTTCTTTTATCAATATTTTTTCATCTTTCCGACTTAATCACAATCATTCTTATATTGTAAAGTTAGATAATTAGGAATTCTAGGTAAATTACTAGTAATTAGGTTCTGACACAAGGTTTCCTATGAGATTAACACTTAGACTCTCATCCATTTTAATCAGTACTATAACTTGACTAAGTGTACTTGTTTGTTAATGCGGTATACATCCAATCAAGTTTTTGGTACCGTTATTAGGGAGTCGAATAAAGTAACCTAGTTAGAACTAGTAAAAACCCTAATATCAAATTATTTAAACACTCTTATAATAATCTTTCCTATGATTCTTTTGGTATTCTTTTTTCTTAGTACATTTTAACCGATTACGTATGTAGATATGAGCCAGGAAATTACATAAAGGGATGGAGCTAACTATGCAAAACAATAACGCTCTTTGGGAGACAACCTAAGTTTAGTTTGGTTTATTTCAATATTATCTATTTTTCGTTGTTTTATTTTTGTTATCTTATCTTAGTTTAATTTAAGTATCAAATTTAGAATAAGTTAATTTAGTGTTACCTTAAACAAATTGAATTCATCTAAAAATAGTTATTGGTTTAATGTTGCAATAGTGAATTCAAAATTGTCATCTAATTGATCTTTAGTCCGTTTTTTGTGTTTCAATTTATTTAAATGTAGGGTTTTTCTACGATCATTGTAGAAATTGAGTCTAAGAAACCAAAATCACACAAATTAAAGGCAAAAAAAGAACATGGCCAAGGTCTACATCAATAGACCTAGCACTTTCTCCCCCAGTAAAAAATTTCATGAAGAATTTTGAAGGAAAATATGATGAAAGGATCGTTGGCAAGGATCATACCCGTAGACCTCGCTTGTAAAGCCTCAAAAATGGCTTGATAGTTTTACCTAAAATCTTTATATCATGTGTGCATCAATGATATAAAGATCGCCTTATAAATCAAAGGTTACAAGGCTTTAACTAGTGAGTTTCTAAAGGTCCTTATTCATTTTACATACATCTGCTTAACTCTCTCTCTCTCTCTCTTTATATATATATATATATATATATATCTACAAGTGATCTAATAATCCATAGTCACTAGAACTGTAGAAAGTTAGAATCGCATACCGAACAATAAAATAGGATAGTTAAATTCCTACAATCATAAAGCTACTAGACACTTTAAAAGTTTAACTCAACTATCCTACTTGCTTTTCTAAACTTATCATTTTACTTTCTCAGCTTAATGGAGCACTTTGCATCCAAATCCTAGCTTAGTCGCAGCTTTGTAAGACTTGCAAAAGAAACAGTTAGCAAGTAAGCTTCATCCAATTTAGTGAGTAATCTTCCTATCCTATCAACAAACAAGAGACAAGCAAGTAAATTAACATGCATATGTAATGCAAACAAACATATGAAATGCAAGATCATACACAGCCTGCCGATAACTGTGCAAAGCACAATATTGTGCCTACCACTGCTCGAGTTAGAAAGTATCTAGGGATGTTAGGACCTAGATCTCTACATCTATTGTCCAAGTATAATTATCTCTTATTCAATAGACCTAAGGCAGCAGATATGGTTCGGGCAACACTCCCTAAAGCCAAGTAGATCTCAAAGGTCGAGGCAAGAACATATTATATGAGTACGTTGTGCAAAACAACACATAATAATAATAATACTAGATCCAACCTACACAATCTCCTGCTTTGCTGCATAATATCGACACCCTGTATAGATAATGCATAAACATGCGAAGCATGGTCGGTTGTTATTAAGGTCAAATAGTAATTATTCCAATTCATAGGTGACCAACTAATTATATATAACAAACAATCCAAAGCCTTAATTGCTAATGCAACATCTAATTCGTAATTCGGATATATTATGATCTCTTAGCAAGCAAGCACATCGAAATCAAACACATGCATATAATCCCAACCCTAAATAAGTTCATTTCTTACATATATACAATCGAACGATGCTCTATGCTACAACCACAAGCAAGTCAAAATAGGGGTTAGTATACTCGCTCTACCATGAAATTTAGCAATCCCAACAATCATCAACTATGTAGATCCCCGTTTTAATTGTTTTTGTATTTTCAACATAGTTTCTTTGTTTTAGCTCTGTTTTTAGTGATCTTATAGTCGTTTTTCATCGTTTTTGAGTGTTCTTCCATTTGATGAGTCATTTTGAGGCTTTTGGGTTAGTAAGCTTGTGGTTTGGGCCTTGTAAGGTTGTAGGTACAAAAAGTGAGTTTCGTTATTTTAGGGTTTGGGCCTAATTTTAGGCTTTGGGCTTAATTTTGATCTTGGGCCTTATACTTAATATTTTGAGCTTCCTTTTAAGTATTTTAAATAAAAATTTTCTGCCCAACACTTTAAATTTTAATCTTAAGCCTTGGTATTGCTTCTATGGACCTAAATAAGCTCTTCTCCTAAGCTTAAGTCTTCAACTCATTAACAGGCTTATAGTAGAGGTCTTGGATAATACTTAGTGTTTAGTGAACCTCTTAAACAACATATTGGGGACCTTTTAATATAAGTTTCAAACCTTCTCATCTCTTTTATTTGGGTCTTAAACTTGGGTTTTTGGGGCTTTTTAGGCTTAACTTGCACTATAGGGCCTTAGGCATAAACCCACTTATCTTTTTAGGCTTAAGCCCAATCTTACCCCTAAATTTAATCGAATTTACCTAACTTTACAGATCTATTCATGATCATTAATGTGGCCATTAGTATCATTTTTAAGTCTCTAATCACTAACTAAGTTAGTTTAGGACCCTAACTCATCATTAACTTACTTAATTTGTTTAATCAAGTCCTAAACCATACTTAACACCAAATAATCATGTTATTAAGCTAATAAATCAAAATTTACTGATTTGAAACTTTCATAAAAGTGGCAGCTAAGTAGGTTTCTTCTAGGCTTTAGTTCAACTTTTTTCATCCAATACTTATTCTAGTGTGTCTACTTATTTTAATCACATTTCTCCTTATTTTAAACTAATACCATTACATAATATGGTGAGATCAAGATGGATATTCACTATGTAAGTGGTGGCATGCATGGTACATAGGGGTTCATGGAGTTTTATTAATATCTTTTCAAGTTATTAACATAAAACTATCTCCTACACTTCTATAATGTAAGTAACATACTAGCTAAATACATGATTGTAGGTGTAATTATGAGGCTCTAAAATGACATGTACATAATTATAACATATTTATATAGTATTTCTAATCTTAAACTCTCAAGATATCATAAGTAAAACTAGTGTAAATAGAAAACTTAAGTTGGGTAAGCTTTACCTTAAACTGGTCTGCATGAGCTCTAACTTTTTTCACTCAAAAATGAAGTTGAGACATACTCCTTTGAGAGGTAGTGTTTTTGTGAAGAAAATAGAGTTTGTGTGTGATCTTTTGATGGTGGTGACTTGTGATTTGGTGGTGTATGGTTACGGTAAGACCAAAAGTGTGCAGAGGAGTGCAACAACTCTTTTTATTTTCTTCTCTTTTTCCTTTGGTTTTTGTTTGCGTTTCTTGAGAGTGTTTCCTAAGGTTTTCTAAGTATGAGGAATAGAGTCAAATGAGGGTTTTAAATGGGTGAAATTTCAAATAAGGAGGGTATAATGATTGAAGTGAGGACACTACTTATTCTTTGACCCTTTACTTGATTTGGCAAGGGTTTGTCTCAAAATATCTTAATTGTCTAATTATCCTTTTTATCTTGTCTTCTTAATTGATCTTATCCATTTCTTAATTATGTAGACTAGGTTTGTTAGATGGATTAAAGAGTAATTAAGCTAATTAATCATAATTACACTTAATTAAGTAATTTAGGCTAATTAAGGTGTAACTAGGGTCTTTCCACATTTTATTAGTTTAATTAAGTTTATTTACCTATATTACTTCATTTGTTAGAGTCTTCTACTATTCAGGATCGATTAGGGTTTTCGGATCGTGTACGAGACTAGCGATTTAGGGTTTCCAAACGATTGGAGAAATTATTTGTGATCAGTGAATGGTTTAAGAATATACTTAAGGTTTATTAGTTAAATTATGGTTTTGGACTTCTAAGTAAGGTTTTATTCAGCATATTGATATTTTTTGGTTATTTTGAGGTTTCGCACGTATTAGGGTTTTTTTTTTAAGGATTTTACCCATATGATTAAGGTTTTACAATTTTACTCACTTTAAGGTTTTATGATTAACTTATTAGTTAGGGTTCAATCGTTTTATTTCTAGATTTTATTATTATATCTTGAGCAGTTTTAAGGATTACCTATTAACTCCTATATCTGACTCCAAGTTTGGATCCAAAAGTTTACAGGGTTCATATTGTCTCCCCAAGTACAACCTTGTCATTTTTAAGGAGATATTTTCATATAATTACTTTGGTTTTATATGATTAATCGCTTTTGATTTGTAATTAATTATGATATAAAACCTAATTAGTAGATTAAGGTAGAATTTAATTTCTTAGTCTTATTTATTAGTACATTTGACACTAACTAGGCGCAATTTGGGGCTTAATGAGTCAAATTAAGTTGGTTAAGCCCACTGGGTCATATTTTCTAATTAGTTTAAGGAGTTAAGATAATTATTGCTATTCAGGCACTTTTTAGAAGGTAAATTAGGGTTTTAGGCCAATTAAGCAATTAGTCTTCGATTAATGAATAGTTTTACTACTTAATTAAATTACAATAGTTGGATTAGGGTTTTCAATAGGGTTTTATAATCATTTTAAAGGTTTGCAAGTATCGAGATTTCAATTAGGATTTCAGTGTTCAAAGGTTCATTTAAGGGTTATAGTATTCATTTTAAGATTTTGAATTCAATGTTAGGATTATCGATATCAATATTCATTTTTGGATTAGCTTACCCTTTGTCAATTTTAGGGAGCTCTCATAGGTTTTTACTATCAGTCTTTTTCCCATTGGGGTTTAGGGTTGGTTTTGCTAGATTAGGTTGACCTTGGGAGTTAATATTAATTATCGGTATTTGTTTGTAGGATTTGAAGGCTTTGAGTGTAGGGATCAAATTAGGGCTAAGAATGTCATTTAGTGTTTCAGGAGTTTACGCTAGGGTTTTTTAGTGCAACTTCTTAGGTTCATGGTTAGTTATCTTTTCAACACTAAGGCTATCTTTCTAAAAAACTTATTAACTTCCAACCCCTATTTTAGGAAATTTACAAGGTTTACATCACTTCTTGATTTCACCAGGTAAGCAAAAATAAAACATAACATAAACTACAGTCAAACTACACGGCCGTAGACCATGCCTGTAGTTGAGTAAAATTTAAAGACTACGAGAAAAACAATCTCTATTCATTATAAAACACACACACTCTCTCTACACAACCCCTCAATCCTATTTCTTTCTCTTAACACCCCCTAATACATCACAAATCTCCATGATCCAACATCGCACTCTACAAAATCAAGGTACTATGTACATCATCTCTCCATAGTTATTTTCTTAAATTTGCGGTTAAATTGTTTGCAAATGTGATTTTTTATAAGGTTTCATCCTTACATGCATATGTTTAAATCTTGATCTTTAGAAGTGATTTAGGAGTTCCAATGTAATGTAATGTGTTTTTCATTCATTATTTGCTAGCAACTCTATGTTTAGTAGTGAGAAAGTAAGAAAAAGTAGAAGAAAGTGGGGGAATTGATTGGAAAGTGTGAGAAAGAGATGAAAAAGTGAGAGATAGTGATAGAATTGGTACTTGATGTTATTAATGCTATGAGATGTACATAATTCATGTTGAAAACATTGAAGCTTGTTGATGGTGAAATTTTTATGTAATTATTGAATCTATGAATTTCTAGAAACTATTAACATGGTAGCAAATATCCTAAATTCATGTTAGAATTAGGAATTTAGTGTTAGTAATTACACCATCAAATTGTTAAAAAAGAAAAAAAGTTCCAATTGTTGAATGCTAATATTCATTATCAATCGAGATTAAGAAATTATAGGTTTAAGATTGAAAATTAATGTCTTATTAACCTATTGCTTTCATAATCCTTATTTTGAGAAACTAATATTTCAATATATTAAATGTCGTTATTTCAAGAATCTCTCATATTAAGTAATGTTTGAAGAATTTATATATGTTAAATGCTAACATTTTTATCAATCAGATCATGCAATTAGAACTTGATTAATCCTATAACTACATTATTCTATGACTTTAGAAAATTAGCATTACATATACAAATCTTTTTGTTAATCTAATCATTGCTTATGTTGCTTAGTGAGTAAACTAGCAATTAAATTGAGATGATAATTGAGCTTTATTAGTTTCTTGAATTAGCTATTGTTTATATCACATGATTTTTTTTTTATCAAAATCAAATTCCTTCTCTTTTTTATTGTAGAGAAATTCCTTGAGAGAAGCACACATGCCGCAAGAACACTGGCTCACTTACTACACTCCTACTTCTTTAATTTCACCTTCCATGGAAGCAAGAGTGATACTCCCACCTATCTCAAAAAGAATTTGGTAAGTTCACTTACTTCAATTAGGAAGCATGGCTTAGGCTCGCTATGAGGCCAGAATTAGACAACTAATAGAGTTTAGATAACGGGACCAGTTGCTGATAATTAATGAGCTGGTGTATAAAGAGCTGACTTTGGAATTCCTCAGCACATTCAGGTTAGGTACTGATAACCTCTCTTTAGGTAGTCAAAATTCCATTCACTTTTGATGTTTTAGTCATGAAGTCAACATGTCAATTGATGATTTAGGCATCTATATGGCTTTATACTCAATTAATTTTATTAGAAGAAGGGAATATATGGAATTTCCTTATAAATTGCCTTAAGGAATACCTAAAGCATTTGTGTAGGATAACTTAACTTGAAGGGGAAGAACTTATGATCTCGAGAAGTTAAAGGCTTCAAATTTGACTAACCTTACTTTAAGACTAATTCATTATGTATTGGCTAGGAATTTGGGCAAAGGAAATAGCCAAGGAGTTATGAATAAAAGAATCATTTTATACTTACACAACGTTGCTAACAGGTGGCCAATTAATTTGGCTATTAGGATGGCTTGGTTCCTTAAGACCCAAGCTATTGATAGGCTCACCAAGTCTATTTTGGCAGGTCTTTTCATCACTTACTTTGTGAGAAATTCGTATGGCTTCCCTAATGCACTACGCATGTGAATAATGGATCCACCTATCCCTTTCACATACGATGCCATTAAGGCCATGCAGCTCCCACCACCACTTGAAGTCCCACCTTAGCCATCTAGTGAGGCTTCTTCTTCATCGTCTCAATAGCAAAGACATGGTTCTTCTTCAATGATCAGAGTGATAAAAAATTTTATGGAAAAGATATTGAAGAAGCAAAGATCTTAACACGTAAGGTAGGCAATGCCTTAAAGAGGTAAGATTCAATCATGGCATGCTTGTAGATGCAACCACCATCACCACCTCCTATGTTAGAGCCCAACTCAAATGAGGAGTCAAATGGAGAATATAAAATTAAGGTGGAGGACAATGATGAAGATGAAGAGTGAATGTTTCTTACATTTTTATTTTTTAAAAGACTAAGTTTGATGTTTTTATTTTAGATGGCTATAATAACTTATATACTATTGTTTTCTTCTTAAATAACAGTTTCTATTTTTATGTTTTGTAAATTTGCAAGGTACTAAAACTTTGATACTTGAATTAGTAATTCTATTTATTTTGTTTTGTTTATTTTAACTTTTTCTTTTTTTTTTCCTATTTAGCTTGTTTTTAATGCAAAAAAAAAAAAAAAAAAAAACTTCATGCACTTAATTGGTCAAAGGAGCTCAGCTTTAGACCCCACATTTTTTAAGATCAATGCCACAAATCGGGAATGTTCTAGTTCCTTTTTGTTTTTCTTTCTCTCCCACCTTTGAATTGTGATTTGCATTGTATTATATATATTGAGAACAATGCACAACTTAAGTGCGATGAGAAGGTTAGACTACGTATGTGGATATTTTTAAGATACGTACTTAAGCTTTTGATAATTTTTATTAAAGAAATTCTTAGAAATTTGCACCCGTTACATAAGTAGACAAATTTTTTTGAATTTACTCGCTCCTTTATGAATTTAAAACACTTTACTAAATTTGAGTAATTAAATCTTTAGAATTTAAAGTTACCCTTCTTTTAAGTTTAAACTTAAACTTAGGATTATGATAGATATGAACGGGTTAAGAACTAGTCATTTTAATTTTTGAGCTTGATTTTTTAACATAGTTATCTATCCTTCTTTTTTGAAATTTAAGATTGGATGAACAAGTGAGATTTGTCTTTTGAAAGTTCTTTGAAAAATCAAAATAGTTAGAGGTGTAAATTGAATTAAATTAATAAAAGTAATTGCTAAAGATTAGTATGGATCGATCTTAGTCCCTTAGAAAAACAAGACTCTTTCTTACTGTCAACAAGAAAAAGTAGAATTTAATTAAATTTGTTAAGGATTAGCCGTAGTTCGACAGAAAAGCAAGGTGCTTTCTTGCTATTAGTTGCTAAAGTGATTAAAAGAGCCGAGTTAGTAAGGATTAGCCTCATTTCCTTAAAAGAGCAAGGTACTTTCCCAATGTTAATCAAGCTTCAATAAAGAAAATTAAATTGAAGTGTTAAACCTCCTAACAAAAATTAAAAGAAGTAGAGGGACAATTAGAGGATAAAATGATGTAACATGCATCCAATCGAGTTTTTCAAATTAAAAATAGCTAAGGAAGATTTGCTCCTCTTAAATTAGAGTGAAAGAAATCCTTATAACTTTTTCTTGATTAGTTTATGTTTGTTGTAATCTTTAGTTTAGCTTCTAATTAAATATTGTAGCTAACTCTAAATCCTCTAGATTGATTACTAAAATTTAGTAAGTTACAATTTACTATTTTCTGAAGTGTTCTAAACGCATTGTAAAGTTAAGGAAAAAGAGAGGTTCAGGAAAAATTTTTGCTATACAAATTAATTTGAGGGTGCACTTTTCTAAGATTGCAATGATTGTCTTGTCCTTGAAATATTTTCCTTAATTTTATTGTTTTTCTTGAGAACAAGCAAAAGCTTAAGTATAGGGATATTTAATGACACAAAATTATCATATATTTTCTATGGTCATTTTATGCTATTTTAGATGTTAATCAAGTAAATTTCATGTTATTTTAAGCTTAATTTATTTAAATTTTATTCTTAAGGACTTTTGGAGCACTTTATTAAGTTTTTCAAGGTTTCTAACAATTTTTAAAGTTGAAGCAAAAGCATTGATCTTCAAATGAAGTGGAGGAAGTGAGGACGAGAACCGAGTGAAGAATGAAGTCTAGGAAGGGCCACCACAACTAGGGTCCATGGTCATGGTTCCCCACACATATTCCTTACATTGAGTAATTTCTTTAAATTCAAAATTTTCATATAAAGAGCAAGTATATGCCTTGCCACTACAGTCATGTACTTAGGGCATAGTCATCCCTTAACAAGCGAGTTTTCCATTTTTACAACATATCTTCTACTTTTAGACAAGTAATATTCAATAAATATTTTATTTGTCAAATCTCTTTTTGTAAACCTAGCTCTACTCCTTATAAATAGATCCTTAGGCTTAGGTTTTCAAGAAAGCCTCCTATGGTAAAATTGTAGCTTGTAATTATTGTGAAGGTTTCTTAATTTATTTCCCTTTTTTCCTTTTATTATGTTGCTTTTCTTTTAAATCATTCTCAAAAAATTATTATTGAAATCCAATTCTTCTTACAATAATTTGTCTTTCTTTCTATGATTTTATTTTTTGATGATCTAATTACATTGAGCTTATTTCGTTAATTAGTATTTACAGTAGTTACTAATTCGATGTCTAAGTTTGTTGTAGAGTCATGAGGTCTATAGTAAACAGACAAGTGTAATTAAAAGAGTATCAATATGCTAAGAGATTAGGTATTGAATCTTTCTAGATTAGAAAACCTAATAGCAGAATCTAAATTCTTAATACGATCCTATGACACTTTATTCAACAGTGATGCGGGTAAAGAAAGTCTTAGGGATAGGAATTAGCTAGAGACTTGAGTCTAGCTAATTCAAAATTCAATTTCCATAGGACTAGAATTAGGAATCTCTACATTCCAAAAAATAATCGAGATTGAAATGTTGCATGAAACTAGAGAGTAGATAATAACAATTTACTAAGGATCGTGTTTTTTTTTTATTATTTTCATTGAATCATGTTTGTTTATATTAATTAGTTTTGCTAATTTTCTTGCTCTTATTTATTTTATTATTCTTCTTTTATTAATCTTTATTCATCTTTCCTACTTAATCACAATCATCCTTATCTTATAAAGTTAGATAATTGGAAATTTTAACAAAATTGCTAGTAATTAGATTCTCGCACATAGTTCCATGTGGGATTAACACTTAGACTTATATTTGTTTTAATCTATATTATAACTTAAACGGTGCACTTGCCTATTATTGCGATCTATGATTGATCAGTAGGATAGTTGAAATGAATTGAACTAATAATTAATTGGAATAAAACATACTTAGACCTGATCTACACAAGGCGTCAACAACTAACCCGCTTTGAAGTAAACAGTTTGTCATTTAAATAAATCATTCATCTAAGAAAGTGAGAAAATATATATATTCACTGTAATTTAGTGATTACAATTATCGTTTGCAATGTTTCTCTGAAATATATTTCCTAGTTATTACATTATTAAAAAAAACGAGAAGTTCTAAAGTAAAAGTTTAAACCTTAAAAATATATGTTCATTCTTCAATATTTTTCCTCACTCCCCAGGATCCAACAGTTGCTAGCTTCAGAGTAGTTGTAGCCGCTTCTTAGCCAGCACCTGCACGATGTCTATAAGGATGTGAGCAACCATAGCTCAGTAAGTTAGGACGGAGGACTTAAAACTATACCATACACATAACAAGGTTTTCAATCACTTATTAGGTACAATGCATGTGCAAGCAAATGCCATCGCACGACGTTGTCCGGCCCATCGTGAGATTAGAGAAATTACGCCCGCTCTAATCCTAGTTGAGGAGTTGCCGTTAATGCAACAGCTTACGACCAAACCCAGGCTTGTGTAATGGAGACCTTTCTCCTCCCGTGACTACCTTCGAACCACTGTCTTCACCCTTACCGCGACCTCCTCTCCTGTCACTTAGTTCAACTGAAGATAAAGAAGGAACCATTTTGCAATCCTGCGCTATCCCTTTCGAAGGGGTCGGTATTTGGCCGGAGAGTCCTAAGTTCTCCTAACGGGTTGCCATACATGTCCGATTATGATTACTGGTCATATATTTGATTAAGTCCATTTTAGGGTGATCAATCATTTCATACAAATCATACAATACATGCTAGAGCAACAAATAGAATCATAGCATCACCCATAATCAAGCACATGCACACATCCAACTATCTAACAAGCACAACCAAGCATAATCTTAAGCCTCCCAAAATACAGCATTGTATTAATCCCAACTTACCTCGACTCCTCGCTCACTCACTCGAGGTCCGATTTGCTTAGGCCATCGCCGATCATCCCTATAACACAAACGTGGTTTCAGCTTTTCATATAACTATTATAAGTTTGTTTTATCCTATAACCTTATTGTTATGTGTTTTTTAGGATTTAATATACCTAATTATCGAGGTCTTAAGTCTTTTATAATTATTCTAGGGTTGGGTTTAGGTTCGGGTTCCGCATCGATTTCCAAATTAGATTCTAGTTTGATTTCTAGGTACTGTTTTGTACCCGGACCCTAGAAATTTGTTTCAACTCATAATGTGAAACTAACCACATTATTTCCAGATACCCTAAATACGATCACTACCCCTAGTCAGCATTTTATTCTATCCGGTACACTTAAATCCGTATTAGTGTACCGAATTTACTCATGTTGTGAGAAATTTTTACATTTTTCATATAATTACCTAAAATTGAATTTTGTTTCAGATTTGTTATGTTCTGATTTTCATTATTTTATTATCTAATTAAACGTAATTTTTCTATATTTGTTAATTTTCAATTCTACATATTCCTAATTTTCTACATTTACCACATAATACCTTCATTACTTACACTTAACACTCCATAGACTAGGATTAGGTTTCCACATCAGAGATTAACATCCCTAAACATCTAATTACTATCTAAATCAGTAATTAATATCCTAATCACCTAATTAACTCCAAATTACCCAATTTTCTCATCATTTTAGGGCTAAAAATTAACTTAAAAATTTCAAAAATAAATTTTAAAAAAATGGCTTCACAACAATGTTCCATATCACATGAGCGTCCTACATAAAAAAATTGAGCTCCAAACTACACTCCTAAGGTCATTTATTTCTAAACTGAAATGTGCTCTATTTTGCATGATTTCTTAAGGACCCTATATTACGGGACATGTTTTCATCAAAATAATATTTTTTCTACAAACTACATACAAAAATATCCCAGAAAAACAAAATTCATAATTTTATACTCGTATTTACTATTTTTACAAAATTATAAAAGAATCGAGCTGGAAATTAGACTCACCGATTTGGGTGGCTTCAGTCACCGCGGGCCGCCGTGGCCTTGTCGGTCGGCCGGCCTGAGCGCTACCACCACCGTGTGGTGGTGGTGGCCGTCCACTTCCAGCTGCTCGTTTGGTGTGGGTTCCCTTTGAAAGCCCTGACTGCACAGTTTTTCTTATTTTTTTTCTAAATCGAATTTTTCTCTCAATTTTTGCCTCTCTCTAATTTTCTCTAATTTGTATCTGGCCAAATGAGTTCCTGGATTTTTCCTGCTATTTATAGGCATTTGCTATAATTAATATGCATTAATTTGACAAGACTTTACCAATTTTCCTTAATTTTTGGCTTTTAGGTTGTCAAATTTTTATTGACTAATTTTTCTTTTGCAGCTTTGGACTTGCCATGACCTAATTTTGATTAATCTTATCCTCTTCTGATTTTTCCATAATTATTTTATAATTTTCTTTAATTATTTACTTAGTTTTTGGCCAATTTAGGTAATTTCGCGTATTTTTATCTACACATAAATACATGTAGGGTATACGTGAACATTCCTAATTATTATTTTGGTCATTCTAAAATTTTTAGTATACATATAATCTATCTCTACTAATTTACTAGTTATTAGATTACACTTTTCGCATTTTCAATAATTAGTACTTATTATGCTTAAAATTTGAAAATTTTATAGTCTCCTATTTTATTACTTATTTTCTTAAATTCAAGTTTACGGGGTCAGTTTTACTAATATTTCTCTCGTTATTTTATAATTTGAGGTTTGATCAGATTCTTTAACTAATCGTCCAAAACCTTATGTTCTAAGTTCAATCCTATGGTCAATTGGCTTAACTTTGGGGCTTACACATAGTATTAATAAGGTAGCACTTTTATTAATCCTTGAGCGACATTATCCCAAGTAGAGTCCCTTGTAGACAAAATAGTAGGTAGATTAGATTGGTATTTGAAGGTCATAGTACCAATATCTTGGAACTAAGCAAGTTAGAGGTATTAGAAGCCATAATGTCAATGTATTAGTGCCATTAGACGGGGGTCATAGTGCCAGTATCCTAACCTAGAACCGTATGTGGGGTTTGAGGTATCTAAGTTTAAGGTTAATTGCAAGTAATCCTAAGTTATGTTGTTTGATTGCTTGATTAAGAGATAATAATCAGATGTTTGATATTTCTTGTTGCATTGTTGTATGTATAAATGTGAATGTTGCATGCGTTTTATGGGTTTCTATACTAGACGTTAGCTCATTTCCCTTCTTTTTTAGCTGTAGGACTTTACACAAACACTTAAACTATAAAGATAATGGAGATGTGTCCAATTACTATTAGGATGAAGATATCAAAGAGTTTTAGTATTATTATGATGATGAGATGTGAGCTGTCGAAGTGAGAAAGTTAAAGATAGGATTATTGAAGAGATTTATTTGGTCATATGACTCTTGAAGTTTAGTAACGTATTTTTAAGTTTTATTTATTGAAGAGACTTAATTATGCATTTTAGTTACATTTGAGGATTATTATTGAGAGAGTTATGGAGTTATTTTGATTAATGTTGGAGATCTTTAGTTGCTCATTTAATCTAACGCGTCATTAAACTATTAGGCAAATATGGCGATCTGTAGTTCCTTGAACCTAGGGCATTACATCCAAAATAAATAAATAAACACTTATTAGAACACAGAAAAAAAAATGCAAGAAGGAGAAAAACAAAAGGAGATACTCTTACCTTAGGTTTTCTCCTTTGGACAGGATCAAGTTTATTCCACTCTCTATCATGGACAAACTACAATTTTCAAACAGAAGAATTAACTAACAGCTGTCTCTTAAAGTAAACCACCTATTTTAAAAAAAAAAAATACTTAATATTGTTGCTATGCTACTAAGAAATTATTTAATAGGTTGGGGCCTTCTATGCAACAATTCTAGTGAATTAGCCTTAGCTTTTTGGGAACTTGTTAAATGCTACCAAAATTGTACGTACAAAGCTTATTTTAGTTTAGGTAAGTATGAAATTGTGCAATCAATGTAAGCTATAAGCATTGTTATTGAAAGTTCTTTAGACTCTAGAGATATGTAAACCATATTGGTGCAATTTTTTTATACTATTTAGCGAATCAAAGATCTAATGTGTTGAATGAATGCATCAATTTCTCATATTTTTAGAGAAGCAAACAAACCATGGTTATTTAGCCAACAAAGCTAAAACTCTCATTGTTGATTATTTTTTTTTTTACTAATAATTCTTTTCAATTAGATCCATTTGTAGAAAGCTTATTCTTTTAGATTGGAAATCAAATGCATGTTTCAAGATTTGATGTACTCATTTCATTTATCAAATAAACTAATATAATATATTTATTTATTTATTTAGTTCATTTATCAAATAAGTTGGGTTGGCAATTTTTTTTTTTTTATCCAGTTACATTATAACTTGGAGATGAAGAATTCGAATCTAGTCTATCCCATTAAGATATTAGTATTAATGCTACTATACTACAATAGCCTCAGCGTTAAGGTAGGCATTAAGAGGAATTGATTAGATAAAATTGAGAGAGTATAGATAAGTCACATTTTTTTATGTAGAGCGAAATGAGAGATTTGTTTGTTTTCTTTCTTTTTTTGCTATTTCTCTCTCTCAGCTAAAAAGGGAAATGAGAGATAGAGAGTCAAATTGTATGATGTTTTGGCTTTAAATAAGATTAGGGGTTAATTTGAATATAAGTTAGGTTATTGACATGTAGATAAGTCATTTGGTCTAATGAGTTGTTTTTTAGATTCCTTTTTTTTTTTCTTTTTTGGTTGCCAAGAGTTATGTTTGAGATTCCAATGTTTTTTTTTTCTTTTTAGTTGATAACAAAGGCTTTCATTTCATTACTTAAAATAAAAACACTTACGTATGATAATGCAAAAATAGCATATATTTTATATAGTTATTTGTGCTATTTTAGACCTTAATCAAGTTAATCTTGTGTTATTTTGAGCTTAATTCGTTTAAATTTCATTTGAAGAGATTTCCAAAGCATTTTATGAAGTTTTGAAGATTTTTAGCACCTTTTGAAGCAAAAGCATTGGTCATGAAATGAAACAAAGAAAGTTCGAACATGAATAGAGCAAAGAACAAAGTCCAGCTTCATTTGATTTGGAGTGATTTATGATTTTAGATCAAGTTTTGGAAATTTGAAAGCCTTGGAAAGGATTATACCCATAAATAATGAACGTGCATTGAAATTACAAGCAAAAGAGCAAGAAATGAAGCCAAAATTAGTGTCCAAGAACGACCATAGCTAGGTACTACGACCATGGTCGTACCCATGGTCACTATAACAAGCATTTTTATCAATTTTGAAGCTTCGCATAAAGAATAAGTACATGCCCAACTACTACAGCCATGTACTTAGAGCGTGGTCATCCCTTGACGAGCAAATTTTTTATTTTTGCAGTACATCTTCTATCTTAAGACATTTAATATTCAATATATCTTTTAGTTTATCAAGTCTCTCTTTGTAAACCTAGCCTTACTCATTGTAAATAGATCTTTAGGCTAGTGTTTTCATAGTGAGCCCCCTTTAGGTAAGTTATAGTCTAGAATATTGTAAGGTCTCTCAATTTAATTTTCCTTTCTCTTTTATTATGTTGTTACTCTTTTAATTTATTATTAGTGAATCATTGTTGCAATCCAGTTCCCTCTTGCAACAATTATTCTTTCTTTTTATGATTTTATTCTTTAATGATTTAATTACGCCAAACACATTGTCTTCCTTTAGTATTTGTTGTAGTTACTAAGTGGATGTTTGAGACAAGCATAATTAGAAGAGTTTCAATGCGTTAAGAAATTTGGTATTGGATCTCCCCAGGTTTAGGAAACCTAATAGTGGGATTCATGTATTTCATGTGATCTTAAGATGCTCTATTTAATAGCTATGCAGGTAAAAAGAGTTTCAAGGTTAGGAATTAGTCAAAAACACGAGTCTAACTAATTCAAAATCCAATTTTCGTAGGAATAAGATTAGAAATCTCCACAGTCTAAAGAATAATTGAGATTGAACGGTTCCATGGAACTCAAGAGTAAATAATAAAGATTCACTAAAGGTTATGTCTTCTTTATTTTAATTCATGTTGCTTGTTTATTTTAATTAGTTTAGTTAATTAGTTTTATTACTTTACTTATTCTTGTTTGTTTTATTTTTATGTTATCAATCCTTATTCAAATTTTATATTTAATTACAATTTATTATATATTTTAAAGTTAGGTAATTGAAAATTTTAAGAAACTGTTGGTAATTAAGTTTTCACATATTGGTTCCCTATGCAACCAACACTTGGACTCTTGTTCATTTTAACTATACTATAATTTCATTAGGTGCACTTGTAAGCTAGCAATCAATATACATAAACACAAAAGACAACCCTAACAACTAGGGTTGCTAATCAAAATCCCTAAAACAAGCATTAATTCAAGGAGTCCTGGTCTCCTTTACAGTACCATGACCTGTTACATCTTAATACATTAAGGGAAGAAGTGGAGTAGGAGTGGATTCATCATAAACTAAAAAAACTTGCTAAAAGGCCTGCTCTACAATCCAATCAACCACATAATTAATCTCTCGAAGTATGGCTTTGACCCTCCAATTGCATAGTTGTGAGATTTTTTCCTTGCATAAATTTACGACATGTTTATATTTAGTTTTAACAATTGTATTTGATATTAGCACCTACATAGCTACTTAAGAATCTAACTCAATCTCTAAATTTACAAAACCCTTTTGTAAGAAATATTTTACTCCCCAATAGATTGCCTATAACTCTATGAAACTATATCAATTTGCCCTAATTTATATGAAAAACCTAACACCTATCGACCTTAATGGTCTCTTTGGACATCCCTTATTGCTACTTGGCCAGTAATATAATTAACCATTCCATCTGTGTTTAATTTAATCCATGCCTATGATTTTTTTTAAGGGGTATAAGGTCTTTAAGATAAGTTCCATGTTTCAATTTGATGCAATTTGTTTTCTCTTTTATGTGTTGCCCAATATTCGTGCCCCAATTTTCAAACAACATGATTGATCCTTGTATCTACTAATTCAGGTTGGATTAATGCTTGATTCCAATTGAACTAAAGATACTAGATCATGACACTAAAAACATATGCTTTAGAAGGATAAGGTAACATGAGAAGGCTTCTTGTAATATGAGTGTTGGTTTTTATCCAATTGAAAAAATTCCCATTAATAGAAGGATTTTATATATCCTTTATCTAACAAGTTTCAATTAGTGCTTAATCTTGCTACACTTGTTGAAAGTATGTAGCAAGTCTTCTTGCCTATCTCCACACCTAAGATAGCTTGCTTCTTCTTTAATGCTTCCGCTCCTTAAGTTTATTGTTGTAGGAAAAGAATCATTTAGAGCTCTCCATAGCAGTGGCTTTACCTTAGGTGGAAAAATGGACTTCTAAAGCCATGACCAAGTCTTGTTCTTAGTTTTTGGTTTAAGCTCTAATTGCATATAGATATCACCAAGTTCTGGCTCATCTTTCACATTAATTGAGACCCATTTCTCATCATATTTCTCATGAAGTATAATTGGTCTAATCTTATCAATTAGCAAGTTTGAAATATGAAAACCAACTTTCTCCTCATCGCAAGTATAAGGTTTTATCTAGCAATCGGCCACTTTTAGGTTCCATGCTTGATGATGAATTAGACCTTAAATTATTTATCTAATGGTAAAGTTACCTCTCCTCTTGTCCCACCAACAACTTGTAGCTTCCCCATTACCCATAGGCATGACTCCATTTTAGTTAAACCATTCTTAACTAGTGTACAATTCCTTAGTATAATGGGAAGCTCCAGATAGCTTAAGGATGTTATTTGTATGTTGTAGTTTCTTGTGCTTAGCCTTTATGAGTTGTGCCTAAGTTATATGTTTGACTTTAAATTCCTTGTATCTTTTCATAACACAAGCCTTATTTCTTCTATTAAGATCAATAAGCCCTAATCACTCACCACCCCCCTTGTAGGTAGGGATTCTAAGAGTGATTTGATTAAGATCACTCTTCCACACATAAGTTGCCTTGCTTTCCAACCAAAAAGTTTTTCTATACTTTCTCCACCACTATGCTTAGCTAATTAGATGTAGGTTTACTACCCTCATGTAATGGAAAGCCAAGATATTTGCCAAAGATGGTTGTTTTACGTATTTATAATATATTAATGACTCCATCCTTCACCTTACTCTCAGTATTCCTTGAAAAGAATACTAAAGACTTTTGCATATTTACCTTAAAGCCTGATAACCCTAAAAAATCATCTAAATTTTTTTTTATTGCTAATGCATTATCTTTATCAGCCTTGGCTATTAAAACAACATCATCAACAAAAAGCACATGCGAAATACTAAGATTGTTTCCCCTCACTGTAAAGGCCTTCCAAGCTCCTTCCTAAACTTTCTTTTCCACCATTCTCTAAGAAATTCGATTCCTATAGTAAATAAGTAAGAGGATATAGGATCACCCTGCCTTATACCCCCTACTAGACATAAATGACTCTTAAGAATAACCATTAACCAGAATTTCTATTGTAGTGACCAAACAAGAAGTGATTGATTTCATCCTACTCAGTGCTATTAAAAGCTTTATCTAAATCGATTTTTAGTACATCTAACTTTGCTTCATCGATTTCTTACTAAAGTTATGTAAAATCTCATTATATGTGTATGATGTTATCTGCAACTTTCTTGCCTTTGATAAAGCTTGCTTAAGCAGAATGAATTAGCTCTTCTAGAAAAGGCCTTAATATATTAATCGATAGCTTTGTTATTATTTTGTAAAGAGTATTACATAAGTTAATTGGTCTAAAGGAATGTACTATGTTTGCACCCATTTGTTTGGGCATAAGATAGATCATTTTTTGCTTTAGTTCATTAGGTATAAATCCTTCATTAAATCACTTTTTAATTAAATTACCTACTTCCTCATTAATAAAATTCTAGCATTTCTTATAAAAGAAAGCATGAAACCCATCCTTTCCCAAGGCTTTCCATGAGTTTATTTGCTTAAGAGTTTGGTGAACTTCTTCCAAACTGATGTCTTTTTTAAGAGTATTTTTCTACTACTCAATTAAGCCATACCTTAACGCTTCTTCTATTGGGCTTACTTTTAAACAAGATAATCCTAAAGTACATATGATCTTTGAAAATGGATTTTAAACAATTCACATATTTTGTTTTGATCATATTCCCACCTACCAAAGTCATTGTGTAAGCCAATAATTTTTTATTTAGCTCTTCTATTTTGAACAACCATATCATAATAAATCATGTTCTTATCATCATCCTTAATGCACTTCACTCTCAACTTCGTTTTCCATAACCACTCCTCTCCTCTCCTTCTAGGATCATGTCCAACTCTTTTTAAGTTACTTTTTAAGATTTACCAAGAAGGATGAGGGATTTATATCTATTGTGCTCTTAATACCATCCAATTTCTTATCAACCTCCTATTTTAAAAATGTACAATACCAAAAACTGTTTTATTCCAATCTTTAAGATGTCTAAGAGGGGTTGCAATAATGGCTAGGATATTATGTTTTGAGATTGATCAAACTTCTTTGATTAATTGAAGACAAGTTTTATCCACAAACCATATTGTATGAAAGTGAAAAGGTTTTCCTAGGTTGTTTGCATTAAGAATTGGATGAGTTTTTAGAAGTAAAGCATCATAAACACTTGGCCATTTGGGCAAGTGATAAATTTTTTACTTAAGATAAAGAGTTCTCTAAGCTTGATTTCATCATCCTCTATCCAAACACCTTTAAACAAGAGTAGTTAAATCTTGTTCATTAACTAAGTAAAGGGGGACCTAAATCCCATATCTATTAAGCTATAGGAATTCATGCATGAAGTATAATGAAAATCTTTATTCTAAGGAAATGATCCCTAGCATTCACTTTATTTAACTACATAGTTAAAATCCCCTATAATACACTAAGGAGAATCTCTAACTAACTGTACATCTAGTGTTAAGTTTTCCCATAGTTCTAGTTTTTCACTTAGCTTACATGATGCATAAATAGAAGAAAAAAACCAAGAAGTATTTGAGTTTCTAACCTTAAGTTCAACATGGATTTCCTAATAAGTTTTTTTAGAATGTGACCATCCAAGACCTTAGTACTCCATTGCGGCAACATTCCTCCACTATGGCCTCTTGCCTTAACACAGGAATGACCATCCAATTATGAGATATACTGGAAGATATAAGCTATTGACTTAGACATTTTTGTTTCCAGCAATGCCACCATTTTTGGCATATACTAAGTAAATATATTAAGTACGACATCTTGCTCATTTTGGGTATTCAAACCTCGAAGTAACCACATAAGAATGCAAATTAGCTTAGGTATGGATGGATTTACTATCATGCCATCTCTAGTAATTGTTGAATTGTAGCATATTATTTCATTTGTTTCTACCATCACTACCTAAATTTCTAAGAAGAAATTACTTGGGGTTTCTTTAGTATCCATTAAAGCCAATGTTTCCTCAACATTGGTGAACAAAAATGGGGCAATTTGAATTTTCTTTAGCAGATACACTGTTGGCAGTATGTACTCTAAAATCAACAAGTTTGTTGTCTAAAATATTTTGTTCATTACCATTCTAAGTGTTTTTTCCAAAATCTTCATCAATTTGAATGGATGCATCTCTTCTAGTGGTATGGCCATTGCTATGAGCGCCGCATACTCTCTCCTCGTTCGTATCATTTCACATACCCTGGCTAAGGTTATTGATCCATCCATTTTGGTGATTGCTGGCCTAATCATTAAGACTTGATTATTAGATAGAAGTTCCCCTTGTAGTGTCTTTACTTCTTCTATATGAATAAGTATCTTCTTTATTCAATGATTAAGAATCAGATGCATTAGTTGATAGCTCTTATCTTCCTAAGGCATCTCTAATTCGTGATGCAAGTGTTTCATACTGAAGGTTATGACCACCCTTCTTTCCATTTTGATTTTGGTTTCTTACTAATCCTTTTATGCTTATAAGTCTTTTTCTATTTAGGATGCAAGTGGAGTTCAATTGAGAACCTATTTTAAGGTGAGATCCAAGTTTGAGTCATCCATTTTTGCATTATCCTATTCATTTGTAACTGTCATTACAGAAATTACTTGATTTGATTTGCCATGATTAGAGCTTTTCTCTGCTAAAATTTTAGAGGCACCGCTTCATATGTTGTTTCCTTAATTTTTCTTTCCCACATATAAATTGATACTTATTCTGATGCCACTTGTCCACATTCTACTATAGTTGTTGCAAGATTTGCACTTGTTGTTTTTTATGGCTTTTGGTTATAATTACTTTACATGTGTTGCACATTAGTTACTTGGTTAGGCCTGTTTCCTATCATTCTCCTCCTTTAAACTGTAATCCATTCACCATAACTATCATTTTCTTTTTTCATTTTTATTCTTTCCTTAAGGATTAGTCAACTCTGTTTCCAATCTGTTTCTCTTGTACGATTTGGTCCATATTGCTTGCTTTTTTATTTCCATTTGTCATATGCTCCTTCGTTTCTTCATTTGACACTTGAACACTCAAATTCTCTAAACTCTCTTGCACTTGTTGCTTCTCTTGCTTATTTTTATTTGGTTCTCATAGGCAATTTTGTTTAAGGTGTCCAATACAACCACATTGTAAACACAAATTTTTAATTCCTTCATATTAAACAAAATATGGAATTCCTTTTATCATGACTGAATGTACTAATGGTTCATTGAAATTAACTTGAATACATAATTTAGCAAAGCACCTTCTTTCGACATTCATTATGTATGTATCCAGACATAATATAGGCCCAATTTTTTCATCAATTAATCTTAAAATCTTAACATCGTAATATTCTAATGGTAGTTTAGGTATTCAAACCTACACAACAATTGAATTATAAGTGGTTTAAGATACCTTAAATTTTGGTTCCGACCACCTAACAATTAGAATAGAAAATTTCCATTAATAAACTATGGATCATCTCTAATTACTCTATTGAAATCTTCTTCTACTTTTATACCTCAACAATTGTCCATAGAATTTGATTATCAATAATTTCTTCTAAGGGATATATAACTTCTTTTTAATTTCTTGAGGAAATGTGATGTCATGCATACTTAGTTTAGCATGAATTTGGTCATTACTTTTCATATGCTCAAAATTATGCCCAAACGTAAATTCATTTATTGCATTGTTTGTCTCATCCTCTTTAATTTGCTCATACAGGCTAAAAGTTACTACATATGCATTAGGGATGTTATAGAGCATTAAATCCTTATACAATTGCTTCTTTGCTTTTCCTTGAGAGGAGATACCGGTTAAGGGAGTTTCTCCTTCCTTTAATTTAGATTAATATGGTTTACATTAGGACCAAATTTTTTAGCTAAAATTTCAACTTGAAGAAATTCTATAGGTTTTAGATGGTTTTTCCTAATAGTAGATGGGATAGAAAAAGAGCTACAAGTGTTAAGTGGTTTTCTAACAAAGGGTTTTTTAGAGAGTATTGAATTCCATAATTTCATCAAAGAATGTAAATGATGAAATGAAAACTAACTGGATTGAAGAACCAAAGAGATTTAAGAGCTTTGCGATCAATGTTGAAAATTATATGTGTAAAATTCTGATAACTAACTTAACTAAATGCACATGATCAGCCTTTTATATGTAAAAAATGCAACATGTATAGAACTGCTCCATGTGTGAGACTATGCTATGATAATTTAACACAGTATGTATGGTATGTATATGTTGATATAATTTATCCAAAGTGTAACTAACATTTCTATACCCTATCACAGCCCGAATAGAAGAAGTCGTAAATTAACCTAAGATAGAAACCAACCTCACAGCTACTATCATAGATATAGTACACGTAAGGTATATATGAATCAACCAGCTTAAAATATCCAGTCCAATACCTGGTAATAATTAAACCTATGGTATAGCTTTTCAAAATACCTGTTTTGTATGACTTATTGTCCAATAATACAAAGGCATTTACATAAACGTTTCACATCTAGAGTTATAATTTATAATAAGAGTTTACCAAAAGCCATAAGTCTTAAAATCTATTTACAATAAGATAAGAAATTAGTAGGCGTTATAAGGAATTCCCAATTAGTTTGCTCGATATTTAAAAGAAAACTCAAAAGCCTAGATTCAGTGGATTCTTCATTCCTCGCTTTCCCAACCAAACTACACACTAACCTAGGAGTGGTAATATATGAACATCATGACCTTCATTCGTTACTTGCAAAAGAGTCTATGGAGATATGAATACAACTAACCTAGGTATAGTAATATCTAAACATCATGACCTTTACTCGTTACCTACAATAGATTCTATGAAGATATGAGCACAACTAGCCTAATAAGTGGGATAGAGTCAAAAGAGTACCATACAATCACAAATAAAGTTATTAACTATGATGAGATAAAATGCAATGTAATGCAATCAATTACTTAAAACATCGCACAATGTTAGCCGGTCCATTATAAGGTCAAAGAAGTTGCATTCGCTCCAACCTAAATTGAGGAGTTTTCCACGACTCAAAATTAGACCGAACTCTACCTTATACAATGGAAAATACCTTCCTCCTGTGACCACTTCGAACTATAGCCCCCACCCTTACCACAACCTCCTCATCTATCTCTTAGTTCAACTAAAGATAAGGAAAGAACCATCCCGACTATCCTCATCTAAGGGAGTCGGTATTTGGCCTGACACTCTTGATCATTTCCCTAATAGTTGCTATGCATGTCAAATTACGTTAGTAGTCAAATCACTATTAGTTTCATTCAAGGTAATCAGATAAGTTCACACAATATAAAACTATGTAATAATATAGAACAGCACACTAAGAAGTTCAAATCCTGTTGCAAACAAAATACCAAGCACACCATGGCGTACACATAAATAGCAATTATAATCACAAATAGAAGTACTCTTAAGTCTCTAGATACTCTAATATAATATCTCAATAAGCGGTTAAGTTACAATCGCAACTTACCTATCTAGATGCTCATTATGAATAATTCGTGGTTTCAATGTTCTGTTCACTAGGAGACCCTATATATACAAAACTCAGATTTAGTTTTCATAAGAGTTACAAAAACGTTATGGTTCTATCTAAATAAATTTTGCTAAACAGCTATATATATATATACATATTTAAATATATATTCATGTTTAAAGTATATTATTATTTTCTTCATATAATAAACTGTAGTTTTGTTATATAAGTTAAGTTAAGTTATGAAATATCGATAATATACGTAGATATACTATTACGTCTAATATATCATTTCAATCGTATTGAAACGTACTTTTAATCAATCAATTTACATTTTGGTTAGGATAAGATTATTGCAATACGTAAGTCATCATAATATCATAAAAATATAGGTTATATTACTTAGAATTGTCCGATTTTGGTAAAAGTAATGTTCTCGTACATTCTTAACAATACGTATTACGAGTTCTATTTCTGAAGATGATTTCTAAAGGATAGTTCGAATTTCTAATATATTTATACATATCTAAAATCAATATTATTTTATTATACAAATTTTATGTAATTAAACTATATTTTATATAATTTTTCAATATAACTCAATAATATAAGTATTATATAACCCTAATATGTCTCTAACATACCCTGATCGTAAAACTATCATTAAACATATTAAAAATTTATCTTTACCAAATCTGACCAGCATGTATATATATAGTTTTTATTTTAATATTTATCATATTTTATTCTATTATTACTAAAAACGTGCCCCAATTCGTAATTTAAACTATTTTACTACGTAAATTTGTAATAAATAACTCAGGTCACCAAATAATTCCTTAAAAAATTTTATAAACTCCTAAAAATATGGCAAATTTAGTTAGTACATGGCTCCATGCTATCAAGTTCATCACCTAAACGCTTGTAATTACAATTTTACCCCTAAATTGGATTTAATTAGCCAAATATTATTCTTTTTATACAAAATTATTTTCAATATATCCTAACATCATTATAAATCACCAAAAGTCAGTATATATCATTTTCTTCAATTATTTGTATAAAAACTCATTTATTCCAACAATTTATAGTTTACAATATTAGGGTCCAAAAATAGAATAAATATCACACATATACATAATTAAAAACGAGCTACATACAATTAAACTACATCTAATAAGGATCTTATAGTAAATTATTGGCCATAAAACAACATTATTTAAGCAATTTATTTTTTATTACAAAATTCGTATTACTATGTTAATTTGTTAAGGAAGTATATTAAATATTTAATATTTTGCAAAAGTAAAATCATGACATGATAGCATCATAGAAATAACCTAGGAATACATTTCTTTTATAATTTTCTAGGTTGATTTAGTATTTTTAGAAAATATTAGAAAAATAAGGTAGATTTGGGAGCTTACCGTTCTTCAGTGCTCCAGTGGTCATTCGCAGTTAAGCGATGGTCGGAGGGTCTAAATGCAGTGTAGACTCTTTGTGGCCAAAGGGTTCAATAGCAGAATGTTAGGGGTTTGAGGAATTAGAGTGGGCGGTAATTCCTTTAGTTTTTTTAATTTTTTTCTATTTTTTGTAAATATTTTTTTTTTTCTTTGCAGATCTTAGATTTCTAAAATATTCAATTAAAGGTCTAAAATATTCAATTAAAGGTTAGAAGTCATATTTATGAAGATCTAGGGTTGGTTGATTTTTCTCTTAACCTTTAAGAATTTTTCCTTAATAATTATCTAATGAAAGCTAGTAGGAGGTGTCTTTATATTAGCTTTCAAGGTTATGATTCATATTTTTACAGCTTAAGTGATTGCCATGGGTTTCTCTAATTGATTTCAACAATTTGGTTGGTTTTTGATTTAATTTATAGTATTATATATATATTATGCTAATGTTATGTAAATTTGTTAATATATGTATATATATCCTTTATGTGTGTTACACATAATGTGTAAGCATACACATATAATTATATTTCTAACGTATCTTTTAATTTTAAGATATATTTTCATATTTATTTATTTTTATGAATTCATCATATATTATATATAATTATGTAATTTCGGATTAATTTATGGATATAATTATTATATATACCGGATATACTCATAAAAATACGTATATATTTATGTAGTATATTGTACTATATTATTTCATTTTATAACTTAATTAACTTATCTCTATTGGATTTCATATTCGGTTTTAGGGATTTCAATCACTTTTACCCTATATTGAATAATCATACTTCTAAGGGTGAAATTAGAATTTTAGGTCATTATTTTTTAAATTTAGTTTCACTAAGTCACTTCATTTAACTTTTCTAATCTAATCGTAAAGTTTTGCCTCAATCGGATAAATTTTTCTCGTAAGCCCTAAATCTGGTACGGAAGTCGACTATCAAAGTGCTGCCACAACTATAAAGGAACTTTTATGGGTATCTTATCTCATGCATAATCTTGGGATTTCCTTGTCTTTGATTGTTACATTGTATATTGATAACAAATCCACTAAGAAGATTGCCAATAACCCATGCTTCAATGCTTATACCAAGCATATTAAAGTGGATGTCCACTTTATTTAAGATTACATTGAATTAGGCTTTCTTCGAGTCGAATTTGTTCCTTCACATTTACAATTGGCAAATCCTCCTACAAAATTTGTTCTTAAGATTAAACTTTTGTTTTTCTTGTTTATTTGTTGTCCATGAAACCATAGAAACTCCAAGAAAAACATAAAACCCATACAATGATTTTTTTGTCAACGTGATCCCTAATTTGCATCACTATAAGTAAGGAGGGATAGCAAATTCAAGAAAGAGTAGAATAAACCTTTATGAATGGATCCTTTGAGGTATTTTAGAACATGCATTACTACAATTAAATGTGTAGTGTGTGGACAAGAAACAAATTGACTGAGCTGTTATACAAGAAACGATAGATCAAGGTGTATTAGAGTCATATAAAGTAATTGTCCCACAATCGATGAAACTAACTTAGATCATCAAGCAAGGTTCTTAAATCATTGTCAAGACACAAACTAAGAGGAAAAGGTGTTGAAGAAGGCTTAGAACCAATAAGGCCAACATTAGTAAGAATGTCTAAACCAAATTTGTGTTGACTCAAAATAAAACTAGAAAGCAAATAACAAACTTCAATACAAAGAAAAAACCATACTCTGCCTAAATCTTTGATAGTGAAAGCTTTATCTAGATCATGTTTAAGTTAAGCAATATCTAGAAGTGAATCCCTTACAATAAGAACATCATCTACATATACTAGAACAATAAGAAAGCCATGAGCACTTTGTTTCATGAATATGGAGTAATTTGATTTTGAATGTGTAAAGCCAAGAGAAATAATAAACTTTGAAAATTCCTTCTTCCATTGTCATGAAGCTTGTTTCAATCCATATAAGGATTTGATAAGCTTACAAACATGACCTTTAAGAGCGTCATAACCATCCGGAGGCTTCATATATATATCTTCATCAATAAACCTATGTAAAAATGCATTGTTCACATCTAATTGGTGAACGTGCCAATTTTTAATAGAAGCTACAGCCAATAAAACCCATACTGATATCAACTTAGCTACTAGTGAGAAAGTATGAGTGTACCTCCTATTTGTGCATAGCCCTTTTGCAACCAACCTAGCCTTAAATCTTTCTATAGTGCCATCAAATTTATACTTGATTTTATATGCCCATTTCGATCCTACAACTTGTTTGCTTGGGGGTAAAGGTGTAAGAGTCCAAGTATTATTAGATTCTAAGGTTAGCAACTCTTGAGTAATGGCATCAACCACTTAGCTTAGTGATAATTTCTTAGTTCCTTGATTGCAAACACATTAGCTAAGGAAGCCACATAATCATGAGGTAAATGTGAAAAGGAATGTTTGTGAAACAAAGGATAAGATGGGGATGAACAGGAAGAAGAAGTGATTATAGAACTATGATGAATGTCATGAATGAAATCTTGAAGCTCAGAAGGAGTTTGTTTAACTATAGTAGACCAATGTCAAGTAGGAACACAATAAAATGAACCTACCAAAGGATCGAAATCATGATGACTATGTTCAATAGGTGTGCTCTTATGTGAAATAGGGAGATGAACTTGATCTTCTGCAAAAATATAATGGATAGAAGGAAATAAATGAGAAGAATGTGGAGATGAATTAGGAAAATTAGAAGAAAGAAAGGAGACTTCCTGTTTAAATGGAAAGACATGCTCAATTAAATGAACATCTTGGCTAACAACAACTTCTGAGAAGATAAATCATATAACTTGTAACCCTTTTGATGAGATGGGTAACCAACAAACACACAATGCTTACTTCTAGTGTCAAATTTATCATTTAATTTTGGGTTAACAATAACATAGCACAAACAACCGAACACTTTAAGGTGATCATATGATGGAGATTTGTTAAACAAGTGTTCAAAACGTGTTTTCCAATTGAAGGATTGTATAGGCATAAGATTGATGGGGTATATAGCTGTTAAAAGCTACTCTCCCTAAAACTTTTTTGGAAGATTAGCATGTATCCGAAGAGCTCTAGTTGTATCTAATAGGTGTTCCACAACCCCATTTTGTTGAGGTGTATGAGGAACACTTCTTTAATGAACAACCCCATTCATAGCAAACTATGATTGACATTCATTAGACATGAATTCTCCACCATTATCAAAATGTACAATTTAAGAATAATGTTAAACTGTGTTTGGGTATATGAAATGAAATTGGTTAAAAGTGAAAGAACTTGGTATTTGTGAGCCATGAGAAAAGCCCAGGTTGATTCGGTTTTGTCATTAACAATAGTCAAGAAAAATTTAGCACTAGAAATAGAGCTTTTGTTATATGAACCCCATACATCGATGTAGATCAAATTAAAAGGATGTAAAGAAGTAGAATAACTATGATTAAATGGAAAACGATGGAATTTAGCAAATGAACGAGTATCACAAAAGAAAGTTGACGTATCTGAGTTTTTACATTCTAAGAAATGTTTCAACTTGGAAATTAATAAATGTCTTAATTTGTTATGAATAAGATATAAGGATACATCTTTTTTTTAAATGAAGTAAAGAAACAACATTGGAAGAACCATGAATAGAATCATAAGTAGATTAAGATTAAAACAATAGCTGGCTTCAACCGCGTTACATAAAGTTTACGATAGCTATTAGTTGAGGCAATGAGGCTTATAGCTCTAGGGTCTTGAAATTTACAGTCATGTACATCAAAGACAGTAATCAAATTAGAATTTGAAAGCAGCTTATTGACGAACAAAAGATTGTAGCAGAAACTTGGTAAATGAAAGATGTCTATGAGTATAATGTGTTTAGTCAATCTGATAGGAATCAACCTCCTAGACCGATTACACATAGTTGAGATAGAAGACTGCAGGGACTCACTCGGAGAATACTAGTTTAAAGCCCCATCCAAGACGAAAATTCCTGTCCTGACACATATGTTTCCCTTCTCTACCAACCTGACTATCGAGTCATCACTTGTATCGAGCCTTCTGAACAACTATACCAAGATAGGATATTCTAACAAACAGCCCTAAGACTGTCCAAGTCAAACTTTGAAGCTGACCACTAACGTTTGACTTCAGCTTAAGTTGATTACTCTACAGTAAATGGCTAACCGAGCTCCAACCTAATCCAAATCAAGTCGGCCTCTGATTGTAAACTCTCATTTCTTCTTTTTGTCTACTTTATACCATATTCTTGACGTTTAGCCACCAAACAGTATGTGTCTTCTAGCACAACATTCCAGAAATATCATTTTACTTTCCATATTGAATATTCTTTGTCACTTATCCTTTTTAGTATACATTATGTAATCTAATTGTAAAAATACCCTTTTTTCCTTTTCATACATTTAAAGTAACCCTAATGGATGGGTACATAAGCCCCCACTTAATTGTATATAGACATCAATCATCAATATCAGAATTTACTCAAGTTTTTCTTTGAGCAACCTTACTATTCTCATTACCCTTTTAACTCTTATCTATTCCCTTTAGCAAAAAGTAGTATCAAGTAACCTTTCAATTTGGACTGGTGAGTTATATCTGGTAAATTGTAGGCTAAGTAGGATTAATTAGTATATCATATCCAATTGGTAGTTGTCGGGACTTTGCCAACTTTTCTTTTGTTTCCTTTAGTTTTAGCTCCGTTGTAGTGTCTCTCCGTATGTCCGACCTCGAAGACACATCAGCTTCACTGGTGTCAGAATACGATTCCCAAAGGGAGTGTATAAAGTTGTAGTAAAGTTTTGGTTTGTGTTCCTTCCAGGGTAGCTTTAGTTGTTTGTGTGGAGTAAGTTTAGAGTTTTGAGCCATGTAGTGAAGATTTGAGTGTTGGTAACTATAGTTCCTTGTTACTTTATTCTTACTCTGTTTTTTACTATGAAAATGGAGCAAGTTCATTTCGACTTTGTTTGAGTGATTATAGGGAGTTAAAGTTGTTAGTGTGCTTGTTGAAGTTTTAAGTAGTAAGGTAGCATTGTTTTCCTATATATTATGTTGTTAATCTATTCAGAAAGTGTTATATCATTTCCAAATCAAGTGTTCAAGGTGTTATTGGAGGCCAAAGTAGTAGCGCTTAATCTAGCTATGGTTAAAATGGTAGTAAAACTCTTGGGTCAGTTGATGACAAACTTGATAGACTCACTAACCTTGTTGAGAGTTTAGTCACCATGATGCAAGTTAAGAAACAACAACCTCAAGGTATGTCGCAACACAGCCTACTTGAAAATGTTCTAAAGAGAGGCTATGGCCAAGGTGGTCAAGCCAATTGCCTAGTTTGATGCCCTTAAGCTGGAGGAGTCACAGATCGAGCTATTAGATGAAGGCTAGAGTTGGAAGAGATAGAAGAGGACGATAAGGAAGTAGATGTAGAGACTGAAAAAGGGGAAGAAGTAGAGGCTAAGTACTATCAAGCACAAAAGCAAAGATGCCAAGCTCCTTAAGGACTTGATAATGTTAAGGTCCAAATAGAGATGCCAATGAATACTTAGAGTAGAAAGAAAAGGTTGCAAAGGTGTTTAATTGTTGTAGTTACATAAAAGTTGTGAAGGTCCGACTTATTGCATTTAAGTTCTTTAAATATGCCACTATATGGTGGAAAAATCTGAATACAACTAAAGTAAGGATGAAAGACGAAGTGTGAAAACCTGAGATGAGATGAAGAGGTTATTAAGGGGTAGATTTATGCTCTAGACCTACTTACAGGATATATATGCAAAGTTGCAGGAACTTCACCAAAGAGGCTGAATAGTTTATTATTATGTGAAAGAGTTCCAAATGCTTATAATCCGAGTTGACGTTGAAGAACTAGAGGCTCGCACAGTATCGAGGTTAATTTTTAGACTTAAATATGAGAGTCACACTATTGTGGAGGTGCAAAGATTCTATGCCTTGGAGGAGGCAATTAAGATAACATAGAGGGTAAAAAAAAAAAACAGAGAAGAAATGCTCCAAACTGACTTGAACCAACATTTTCCTAAGCCCTTGTTCCGTGCCGACCTATTCAAGCCAAGCGAAGGAGGCCATATTGAGCCAAGGAGAAGAGTAACTGACTTGATGATAGCCGAGTAGGCCAACCAAGTTGAATTAAGGCCAACCAACCCCAAGAACATATGAAAGAGGGCAGACCTCTAGACAAAATATCAGTGAAGTAAAGTGTTTTAAATGCTTAGGCTTCGGACACATGGCTATCAAGTGTCTAAACCGATGTATCATGGTACTCTGAAAAGATGTAGTGGATAGCATTGACAAAAGTGATTTTGAAGAGGAGAAGGATGTCGAAAATGCCAAAGCCAAGGAGGAAGAGGATACCTATATCTATGCCAACTAGGGAGAAGTGATGACCGTAATACCAAGACGAGTACTTAGTTCCTTGTTGAACTCTAAAGAAGACTAGAGGGAAAATTTGTTCCATACTAATTATATCATCAAAGGATAGTTGTGCACCATTATAGTGGATGGAGGAACTTGTACTCATGTAGTTGCACAGTACTTCATGCAGAGGTTAGGTCTGCTAACCTCTAAGCATCTCCGACCTTATAAGCTACATTGGCTTCATGATAAGGGTGCTTTATACATGAATAAATAAGTAACTATGTTGTTCAGTGTTAAGAGTATGTATAGGGATGAAGTAGTGTGTGATGTCGTCCCCACAAGAACTTCGCATCTGTTGCTTGGATGACCTTGGTTATTCAACCGATATATTCCTTATGATAGGTACAAGAACACTAATGCTTTTGTTAAAGATGAAAAGAAGATTGTTTTGTAACTCATGACACCGACCCAAGTAAATAAGACCTATAATTAGCTTACTTGAGCAAGTAAGAAGAAGGCCCTAGTAATGAACCGAAGAGAGCTTCAAATTGCTGAAAAGGCTGAAGAGCATATGTTTCTATTGGTTAAGAGATTACTGGAAATGAGAGATCTGAAAGATGTCCTAGATGAAATTTGAAGACTAATTGAAGAGTTTTCCGACCTATTTCTTGAGGAACTGCCTAAAGGACTACCCCTAGTCTGAGGAACTACCTAAAGGACTACCCTTAATCCGAAGCGTAGAGCATTGTATTGATTTGTAGCTAGGTGCTGCCCTTTGGAATTAACCTGCACGTAAAATGAATCTTGAGCAAGCTGCTAACCTAAAAAGATAGGTAGATGAACTTATAAAGTGAGGATATGTGAGGGAGAGCATAAGCTGTTGTATTGTAGCAACTCTACTCGTTATAAAGAAAGATGGTTCATGATGCATGTACATTGATAGCTGAGTAATCAATTGAATCATTGTCAAGTATAAATACCCAATACTAAGGCTTGATGACATGTTGGATGAGCTTCATGACACTAAAGTGTTTTCTAAGATTGATTTACAAAGTAGCTATCACCAAATTTGCATGAGACCAGGTGATGAGTGGAAGATTGCCTTCGAGACAAGGCATTGTCTCTACGAATAGTTGGTTATGCCGTTCAGACTTATCAATGTACTAAGCACATTCATGAGACCGATGAACCATGTGATGTGTCCTTTGATTGGAAGATGTGTAGTCATGTATTTTGATGATATATTGGTGCATAGTATTGACTTGACAATCGTGTTCAACATTTTTAAGTTATTTTTGAAATCTTATGAGCTAAGAAGTTATTTAGGAACCTGAGGAAGTGTATGTTCTGTTAGAGCGAAGTGGTATTCCTTGGGTATATAGTATCGAAGGAAGGAATTTGAGTAGATTAGGAAAATATCCGAGTTGTTTTGGAGTAACCAACGCTGAAAATTGTCACTAAAGTTTGAACTTTTTATAGCCTTACTTCTTTTTATAGGCGATTCATTAAAAACTTCAGTATCATAACCACCCTCTTGACCAAGCTGACAAAGAAGAGTGATGGGTTAAAATGGAGCAACTGAATTGAATAGAGCTTCAAGGAGATCAAGGAGAAGCTCACCTCCGCCCTTATCCTATCACAACTTGATTTTGACAAGCTTTTTGAATTGGTGTGTGATGCATCATGCATTTGAATTGGCACTGTCCTAATGTAAGAATGACGACTCATCGCCTACCATAGTAAGAAGCTTAGTGGTGCTACTTAGAACTATTCTGTGTACAAGAAAGAGTTATACTCTCTTTTTCGAGTTCTTACTATTTGGTAACACTATTTACTACTATAAAAGTTTGTTATTTACACTGACCATGAGTCATCGAAGTACCTTGGGAGTTAGAACAAACTCTTGAAGAGACAAACCAAGTAGGTAAAGTTCATGGAAAGATTTTCATATGTGATCCAGAACAAGAAAGGAAGCACAAATATGGTCGTCGATACTTTGTCATATTGATAAACCTTGTTGACCACTTTACAAATAAAATTATTGGGATTTTTACTTATCACTAAGCAATATGCTCATAATTCTCATTTCGGTCCTATTATGGAGCAATGTAAAGATGGAGTTGTTGTTGGAGGCTATTATGTCTGAGATGGCTATCTCTTTAAGGAAAGAAGGTTGTACATACCGAACTAATCCATGCATAAGCTGTTGGTTAGGGAAGCTCATAATAGTGGATTATCTTGTCACTTTGGAGAGACTAAGACGGCTAATCTGTTAAAGGAAATTTTTTACTAGCTTGGTTTAGTCAAGGATGTCCATAAGGTAGTTTATAATTATGAAGTGTGCAAACAAGCTAAGGGGAAAAGAGAGGCCCATGGAGAATATATGCCCCTACCAACACCAATCTTACCTTAGGTTGGCTTTAACATGGAATTTGTCATAAGGTTACCCTGGACATTCAGTGGAAAAGATTATATATTTATATTAGTGAACCACTTCACAAAATAGCATGCTTCATTCCATGCTATCAAACTAACAATGCTTTATATATTGTTAATTTATTTTTGTAAGAAGTTGTCGACTACATGGCGAAGACCATTGTTATAGATCGGGACACAAAATTCTTAAGTTATTTTTAGAAAACTCTATGGAGAAAACTTAAAACCAAACTTGTATTTAGCTCTAGTAGCCACCCTCAAACTGATGGCCAAATTAAAGTGGCAAATAGGATGCTAGGCAACTTACTTAAAGCTATCGTGGAAAAAAAACTTAAGAGACTGGGATCTATGTCTACCAGTTATGGAATTTGCATATAACTAAATTGGCCATAACACTACTGAGAAGACCCTATTCTAGGTCGTCTATGGCCTCAATCCTACTATCCCCCTAGATATGATCAACAACCCTACAGCTGCTGAAGAGAGTCAATCTAAAGTTAATCGTGCCTAAGAATTGCAAAAACTACACCTATTTGTAACTAGGAAGATCGCCAAGTTCAATTAAAGACAACAAGAGATTAGTAGTCAAGACTATTGAGCTAGTTTTTTCCAATTAAGAGACTTTGTATGGATACATTTCAACCAAGAACGATTTCTGTACTTGAGATAGAGCAAGCTATCTCCTCAAGCTAATGGTCTATTCAAGTTCCTGAAGAAAGTCAACCACAACGCCTACTAGATTAAATTACCTGATAAATATGGTGTTTCCTCCACTTTCAATGTATCCACCTGATTCCTTACTAATCAATAAAAGAAAACCCCTACAAGCGCCCTAAAAGAGTAAGAGCCAAAGACCACTTCAAATTTAAGGACAAATCTTTTCAACCCTTAGGCAAATGATAGGAATCAGCCCCTGGACCGATCACACGTAGCCGAGCTAGAGAACTCCAAGGACTCACTTGGGGAATACTAGTTTGAAGCCCCATCTAAGACCAAAGTTCCTATCCCAACCTCCATGTTTCCCTCCTTTGCCGGCTTGATTACTGAGTCGTTACCTACCTAAGCTTGCTGAATAGCTGTACCATGACAAAATATTCAAACAGATAGCCCTAAGACTATCCAAGTTGAACTCTCGAGCTGACCACGTCAATCACTAATGTCCGACCCTAGCTCAAGTTGATTACTCTAGAGCGAATGGCTGATCGAGCTTTAACCTGATCCAAATTAGGTTGCCCCCTAACTACAAACTCTCATTTCTTCTTTTTGTCCACTTTGTACTATATTCTTGACGTTTAGCCACCGAACAACACATGTCTTCTGGTACGATATACTAAAAGGATCCTTTTACTTTCCATACCGAAAATTCTTTATCAAATTTACCCTTTTTAGTATATATTATGTAACCTAATTGTTGAAATAGTTAACCTGATCCAAAAGGACCACATAACTCCACACTCACATCTTCTAACTAAAAGAAGCTAAAGCAAAGCTATTACCTGCAAATGCCACAATAGAAGTATATTAATTTGATAGCTTTTGCTCCTTCAATACCTTCATGACTTCCAAGCATATCTCGGACACTAGCTGAGAATCATCAACATCAGCCTGTATTGAGCTTCTGCTACCAAAGTGTTGCAGTATATGTCTATGATTCAAGTCATTCTCTAAATCAAGAGAAGTCTCAATTGTAGTACTTAATTAGGCAACGTAAGCAACCATTTTATCAAATTGAGACTTCTTTTCTCTCATACCTTTAAAGCACTCCAGATAGCTAACTATCTCAAAACAATTCTCAATAGAGTGCCCTGTCCTTTTGCAATGAACACAAACTAACTTCCTAACTCCTTTAACTTTCTTATCTCTTCAATCATTTTTTCCAAACTTCTTTAAACTTTTGATAGTAAATGTAGCAGATTCCCCATTCAACTGAAATCCTAAAGAAACTTGTTTTTGTTTTTTAATTTGAAAAACAAGATAGTTTGCTTTGTTTATAGATGGTAAAGGTTCCATAGATAAAATCCAATTTCTTATGTTCTCGTATGAATCATTGAGTCCCATTAAGAATTGGGCTAACATCTTCTTGTTATCCATATCTGCAATCTTAGTACCTAGATCACAAGCACAATTATTCATGGCACCACATTCACATATTGGAATCACTGTCAAACTACAAAGTTCATCCCAAAACTTCTTTAATTTGTTGTAATACATGGTTATTGACACATTACCTTATTTGTAGTTAATAATTTTTTACTGAAGTTGATACAACAATGGTTCATTCTAAGACCAAATCTCTCACAAATGTCCTCTCATTTAAGAAACCCTTGAACAACTCATTAACCATTGAATTTAAGATCAAACACCTTATCATTAAATCGCATTAGATCCATTTCAATTCATTAGGAGAGTTTAATTTAGGTCTTACAATTGAACCATCGATAAACCTTACCTTTAACTTAGCTCCAAGCGCTAATTTAATTGATCGATTCCAATTAGGAAAATTAGTTCCATCGAAAATCACATTTATGATCTCTGTTCCAAGATTATATGATCTGAATAAAAACAATGGTTCACTGTAAGATATCTCTTGATTCATGCTTACGGTAAAAAATTGCAATTCAAAAAGGAAAAAGAACAGTTGTAGAATAGAGATTAACCAAAATATAGAGAAACCCAATGCCCCGATACCATATTAAATTCCATAATCCGATCAAAGAATGTAAATGATGAAATGAAAACTTATTGGATTGAAGAACTAAAGAGATTTTGAGAGCTTTGTGATCAGTGTTAAAAATTGTACGTATAAAATTCTAAAATTGATTTAACTAAACGTACATAATTAGCCTTTTATATGTACAAAATGCAATACGTGTAGAACTGCTCATGTATGAGACTATGCTATGATAATATACACAATATGTATGGTATGTATATGCATTTACCTAAAGTGTAACTAACATTTCTATAAAGAGCATCTTGTTTTTCTCTCGTATCTCTTGTTATATTGTAAGTTCGAAAGCGGGTTTCAATGATGTATTTTTGTATTAGTTCAATTATAACTCTCATTTTCCTTTGAAAAGTGATTAAATTGCTAATTAGAGAAGCTGAATATTCTTAGATATTGATATATTCAAATATGAGATGGTATATGTTTGTGATATACTAAAAAGATTTAAGTAATCAAACAAAGTTGTAACTCAATATCGAATAACCATTACGGATTGTTTAGTTCTCTAAATGGAATAAGTAGGGAATGAAATTGAGATTAAGAAAGAATGGAATTGAAATTTATATTTATATTATGATGTTTAGTTAAATAAGGAGAATAAAAAGGTATAAACATGTAACGAAAATTAAAAGATAATTTTGTCCTCGTCTTCTTTCGTCCTTTTGTCTCTCTCACAATCATCCAACGCTATCTCACTCTCTCTCTCTCTCTCTCTCTCTCTCGACCTTTCTTCCCAGTTTATTAATTTTCTGTTCATCATATTCCACTCCTGAAACAATTCTACGCATGGCCTCATCACCTAATCTACGACTTAATCTCTTACAGTCATCCACCCTCTTACCAGTTTATCAATTGTCCAACACTCTCTCTCTCTCGACCTTTCTTCCCCCTAAATTATCATTTATGGTGCCCTTCTCTCTCTCTCTCTCTCCCTCTCGACCCTTCACAAATTTTCTTTTCTAAGACACGTTCAGTGTAGGCTATTATTATGATGCATATATATTAGCATCTTATGGATTCATAATGCCAGATTTGGTCCAAGAGCAAATCTGCTGGAACCATACGTGTTTGTGTTTTTTTTTTTTTTTTTCTAATTCCGATAAAAAGTGATTATGTGTTAAAATCACAATGATAGATAAGTTTTTATGTTTAAGTTTAACGTATAAGAACATCACAATCGAATAAAAAATTTAGAATGAGTAAAAAAATAAATAAATAAATACATAAGAGATGGTTAAGTTCAAAGAATAATATACAGTATAAATAATAAGACTATGACTATATGATTATAATCAGTACAGTATAAACAAATATGACATGGTTAGACTTCCTGGGCTTTGCCATGTAAGAGCTAGAAATATGGCTGCAAGATTTATACTGAGACCTATTGTAAGATAACATCACAACTAACGTTATGATCATGAAATCATAATATTCCAAATTCACTAAAAAAAAAAAAAATAGCAGATTAGGTTTTCAGACTTCCAATCAACAAATCAAGCGAAAATTTTATAGCAAGAAGGACAAAGGGTTTTGTCTAATTTTCATTATTAACATAATTGAAAAGGTAAATAGATGGATTCCTAGCCTAATTACCTACCAACCTTATTTTAGGTAACTTGAATTGCCAAGTGACACACATTTCGATAAGATGCCCCCGTCACTCCACGTAACAAGTGCTACTTTGTTTTCCTCCTCAATCAATTTGACGATTCTTTGTAATTATTTTCTTTTACATAGTTTTTTAGTTCTTTACTGCTTCATCGAAAGAATTTATGTCATTATCATAGAAACCATAGAAATATATGCTCTAAGCATTTGGACATAAAAATTGTGAACTTTGGATAAAATTTTCCCTCCTAAATCCATCTCTTTCACTTACTTTTCATTTTCAAGTAAGAGAAAGTGTTTTGAAATTTATATTTTTCTTTCTCTCCCAATACCTTGTAAGATAAACACCATAACTTTCTTGTATCATAAAGTTAAAACTAGAGACTAATATAAGATTTTTTTACAACTTATATTAAACATTGATCTATAATAATTTTAATGAAAAAGACATATATTAAGTCCTTTTGAATTATGTAATTATTCATCATATTAATTTAAAAAGTAAAAAGAGTGAAAGAGAGAGAGAGAGAAGAAGAAGAATTCTCTTTCCTTCCTTTTGTTATATGTTTCAAGAACAATATCATGGCTTTTTATTTTTTGATTTGACATGAGTTTGGTACTAAATTGATGGAGACACTTACTGACAATCACTTCCTTTGTCATTTTCGTATATGATCTTCCATACTTAACACCATAATACATGTTGTTGTTTCACCAGAAAAATAATATAAAATAAATACATAAAAACCTTAGGTTTAGAAAATACGTCTTGATTATGCAGATCCAAGGAACCAATGAAAAGGCCCCCTCAACAGCCAACCTTTTCTCCTTCTTTAAAGCAAAAATAAAAATCAAACCAAGATGGAGGGAGAATCCCATCTCTTTTCTTGTTTTTTTCCACCTGTATCCTTAAACATAACAGAAGGCAACCCAACCGTGCGGTATACTCCTCCAAAGTGACAAAGCCAAATACCCACTTTATTCCCATAACAAGGTTTATCTTGTCCTTCCAAGTATATTCTCCAAATTGTATTTAGGTTTTTGGTTGGAGGATAGTACTCCTATGCATTCATTTTCATACTGTAACATCACTTTCTCCTATACGTAGGCTTCAATTTTCATACTCATACGTCTCTTCTCTTGGGCATGTTTGAGCAGGACATTAGAGCTTAATGAGAGAAGTAGAATCAAAATGATGCATCAATTCTCTCTCGATAAGGTGCTATGTGCCATCACTAGCATGCTTCATGGAATATAATGAAACTTCTCCTCTCTAACCAATTGTCTGTTACACGAAATATGAAATTGTGTTACTGACTATATTGGCCAAAAGAAAATCAATATGCCATTCAGGTTGGTCACGGCTTGGAACATGCGCAGGAGAAGCAAATCCCTGGAGTACACCGAACCATGTAACGTCTCCTTCATCTTCTTCAACTTGTATAAACACCAGCTTTTCCTTTCTCTCTTTCCTTTTTTCTTAATGAAATGCTTCATACCATTGTTGGCATGTTATGAATTCAGTGCATTGCTACCAAGTGATAACAAATCTACTTTTGCTGACCTTAGGGAGTCATAAAAATGCTGCATTATCGCAGCCAGGAGAACAAACTTCTCAGCCATCTAAAAAGCGCCATGGCACTTCAGTGTTCACCCTCAAGCAAATGGAAGAGGCGACAGCCTCGTTTAGTGATGAAAATTTGATTGGGAAGGGAGGATTTGGCCGAGTTTACAGGGGAGTCCTTAAGTCAGGACAGGTATGGAAAAACTTCATCTCCCCTTAGACAAGTTTGTAGTTTGTTTTGAGTCTCAGATTGATGTTTTGATTAAGAGTTCCTTCATGCATGTCTCCTCAATTTGTAGCTTATGTTATCGGAGGAGAATAGTTTTCCTAGGCATTCATCTTGTAAACTCACTTCATAATATTCTTTGAATGGCAAAGATTGTTGCAATCAAGAAAATGGAGCTGCCACCATTTAAAGAAGCAGAGGGAGAACGTGAGTTTCGCGTAGAAGTTGATATCTTGAGCCGACTTGATCACCCCCACTTAGTTAGATTGATAGGCTACTGTGCAGATGGAAAACACAGGTTTTTGGTGTACGAGTACATGCAAAAGGGGAACCTGCAAGATCATTTAAACAGTAGGTGATAGACTTTTGTTATTTCTGCAAAATTTATTAGTATCAAACTCACACGTATCAGCAACTTATTCTAGGAGTTGGAGAAGCAAAGATGGATTGGAACTTAAGACTGAAAGTGGCAATGGATGCAGCAAAGGGACTTGCCTATCTTCATTCAGGTTCTGCTGTTGGGATCCCAATTGTTCACAGAGATTTCAAATCTACCAACATTCTTCTAACTGCAAATTTTGAAGCAAAGGTAAGCCAGGAAAACTAGTTGATGAACTTTTGGGTGTTTCTGCTGATGCCAAACTCCCTGTATAGGTCTCAGATTTTGGGCTCGCAAAGCTGATGCCAGAAGGACGGGAGATTTGTGAGACTGCCAGAATGCTTGGTACTTTTGGCTACTTTGATCCTGAATACACCGCGGTATGCATGGGCTACATTTACAATCTCAGATAATTGTTCATATTTATACACTATTATTTACATTGTCAAAATTTGTCCAAAAGCATAAAATCCAGACTAACATATAGTCAGTGGTTCTCCAACATAAGATCATAGCAAGCAGCACTTGTCTGTAGATTTTCTGAAAATCTATGAATGCATCTGCAGTGGGTTAGTAAGTGCTAACAACTAAGGGAACTATAGAGATCCAATACAAATTTCAACAGAAAGCATCTTAATGACTTTTTGAGATGGTACATTTGTAAAATAAAGTTCCTACTGCATAGGTACAAATAAAAAAATATGACTAAAGTTGAGAGACAAGGTCATCCCTAAGAGCACATAGTAAGCAAAGTTAAGCAAATAAGCTAAGTCTATGCACATGCACATCATATAGTTAGGCTTTCTCTAGAGCATATAAACCATCAGACAAGACCTGGCACCAAATATTTCTAGATGCACTACACAGTTGACCTTACAAAAATGGCCATGGCGGGAATGTACTAGGGATCCCATGCAATTTGTTATACTGATGCATGGGTCTTAACAACTATACCACCACCATTAACTTGACATAAATTTTTCATCTTCATCTACATTGAAGAAACCTAGCATAAGAGGGATAAGCACAGATATCCAGAAAGGAAAAAAGGTTTCACTTCAAGAAGGAAAGAGGATGCTCTTCCTTTTTACCAGTGTATCTTTCAGAAGCTTAACTTCATAACAAATTGGTAGAAAAACTGAAATTGCCACAAAATTTTATTGAGAAAATCCCTACACAACTAATATAGTGAACTGCTTCAATGGCAACAGACAGGAAAACTCACTTTACACAGTGATGTTTATGCATTCGGCGTGGTACTGCTCGAACTTTTGACCGGACGACGAGCAGTGGAAATAAATCAGGGACCAAATGACCAAAATCTAGTTTTACAGGTAAAAGGAATCGATGAGCTCTATGATAGTGCACTTTCCTCTTTTGTCCTTCCTAAATAGCATCAGAATGCAAATGCATATGCTTTTGGTTTCAGGTGAAAAAAATATTGAACAACAAGAAGAAATTGCGCAAGGTGATAGATCCAGAAATGAAACAGAGCTCATACATATTAGAGTCAGTTTTGATGTTTGCAAACCTAGCATCAAGATGCGTGCGTCCTGAAAGTAGTGAGAGGCCCTCAATGGTAGAATGCCTAAAGGAACTTCATTTGATATCATTCATCAATTCAAAAGGCATAGGCATGTCAATGAACACTCTCTGGATGTTCTAGAAATTGCAGCAATTGGCTTTGACAAGCCAAAGGACAAGATATTCTGTTGCTTTATGGTGAGCAGAAAAGGTGCATTAAACTTCTCATACTTCAGAATTCAGAAAATGAGTGGTTTGGGGGGAGAGGGATTTATTATTAAGTAATTTCCATCTCCAACTTTTTTCCTTTTTGTGAGCATATGGTTTCCAGTCAAAAAAGGTTGAGGATGTTTTCTCATGCATAATTAGCAGCTGTCAAGAGAGCAAGAGAACAGATTAGGAAGAAACAACATCAACAGTCTTGTTTTCCTCAGGCAATCATGTCTGAAAGTATTCCCTAGTGATCAACTCAAGTTTGCAAGTTTAGTAACCATTTATTATTTGGAGTCTGTACCTGCTTAATAATTTACTTATAACTACATTATTGATACTATATACATCCCATTTAAGTCTTTCTTATGGCCAGAAGTGGGAAATTTTAATGTTTAACAACACTATTTTACTCATTCATAACAAGATAATTGCTCTGTCAAGATAAATTGTTGTACCACAAGTTTGCAGATTTCTAAGGAGCAAATTGGTCTGAAACAATTGTATCCAATATCAGATTTACAATAAGTCAGTGGAAACGTAGGAAGAAAATATCAAGAGCAGAAAATTACACATTAGAAGCAACAGATAGGTCATAACACTAAGCTTATAATTTGCATCTGCAAAACTCGTTTTCATCCAAACTGAGAATGGTAACATTTGTTATGCATGGCATATATACGAAGAACTACTCTATTAACCATCAGATTCCAAAGAGATGAGTGTCATGACCTGGGACTTCCCACATCAATAATGCAATCTAGATGTTCAATACAAGAAGATAATTTTATCCAAATTCATTTCAGTTAAAAAGTATACAGGAAATTTAGGTTATGATTCTGAAGTACATGAACGGACAACAAGAATTAGATGATGAAATAAGATCCAGCTATTCCATGCAAACAGATCTAAAAAGTGAAACCATTGAATAGAAGACTCTTACAAATCGAGCAGTATTACACTCTGAATAATGTACAGTGAGAACTGCATAGCTCCTTACTTATAACATTTACCCAAAATATAATTAAATTATAACTATATTCCCGGTAATATTGTATATAAGTCTTTCTTATGGCAAGAAGGGGAAAATTTTAATGTTTTACAGCACTGTTTTACTCGTTCTTGACAAGATAATTGATTTGTACAGATAAAGTCATGTACTACGAGCTTGCAGATTTCCAAGGAGCAAATTCTTTGAAACTATTGTCACCAATGTCAGATTTACAATAAGTCAGTGAGAATATAGAAAGAAAATATCAGGATCAGAAAATTACATGTTAGAAGCAACAGATAGGTCATAAAAATAAGCTCGTAATTTGCATCTGCAAAACTCCTTTGCATCCAAGCTAAGGAGAGTGGTAACATTAGGTATATATATATATATATATGGAACTACTCTATTAACCATCAGATTCCGATGAGATGAGTGTCATGACCTGGGACTTGCCCGCATCAAATAATGCAATTTAAATGTTCAACATAAGAAGATAACATTATCCAAATTCATTTCAGTTAAAAAGTGTACAGAAAATTTAGGTTATGATTCTAAAGTACATGAACAGACAACAAGAATTAAATGATAAAATAAGATCCAGCTATTCCACGTGACTAAGATCTAAAAAGTGAAAATTTTGAATAAAAGACTGTTACAAAAGTGAGTAGTATCATACTGTGGATATTGTACAACTGGAACTGACAACAAAAGACAGAAAGTAGGAGTAAAGAAAGTACATCGGAGTGTACATGGAGGAAGGGTAAAAGTACGATCATCAACATGTGCACCTGAAAGATCTTACATCCTTAAGATCGGTTATGATACTGGTTCTCCCTCTGATCCAGACTTATCCAATTCTGAAGGACTATCTAGAAAGAGAAGTTCCTTAGACATCAAATGTTTGCGTCTCTGCAGCAATAGCAGGATGAAAATGCTATCTGTCTGAACAACTTTGTAACCGGCTTTAACATACATGTTGAATGGAGCTTCATCGATCATTCGGCAATGCAGGTACACCTCCTTAGATCCACACACACATCCAATTACTTCCTCACTAGCCCTTAAGAGATGCCAACCAATACCCCTCCTGAGATTCCAACCAGCCAATACTTAAATTAACACTTAGAGGATATGGTCAAGCACATTATGGTTCTCTATTAGACGGCCATTCATTACACAAATAACAAATTGAAAGAAGTAAGCTTGCAACCAAGGTTAAACAAGTGAGATGCCATGCTACATGGCTTAAAAAATATCATGCAGTCTCTGCAATAACCTACTTATAAACTACATCTTCTTAGTTTCTTGAAAATTTAATGAATTAGCAATTCTAAAGCAAAAGCCAATAGCTCGTTGGATCCCAAATTTGAATCAGACAAATAAAACCGACACGAAATCAGCATTATGAATGTCGATGACACAATTGTAGAATAAAGAGATCACTCTTAAGTTTGATTAACTTAAATGAATATAATTACAAAATAACACGGATTCCCGCCACTAATATGTAGTCCATGTTAGGTGTTCAGTCCAAAGCCCCTGCAAAGATTGCATTCCTCAAGCTCAAGGCAAGCAATTCATCTTCACGTATTCAGTGCAACAAAGTACTTGATTATCGGTTTCCACAAGCCATGATAAGAAAACACCAGACGTTCCTACCATTCCGAAACAGTAAAAGCCGAATAGCATTAGTTCCTTACCTCCTAAGTCCCTCCCTGACAGTCATATTGCAAATATAAGGAGAATCCCTAGGAGGAGTTGGCGTAGGGGGACTAGCATTAGACCCCTTTCTATTAAAACACACTTCCACTGTCCCAGCCAATACTAGTTCTTCTTCTTCGTTTTCAGAGGTCAAGTTGACTTCTTTTTCCTCTCTATAAAACCCAACAAGTGTAACAGCATTAGGCAAAGCACTTCTTCTCTCAACCAGATACTGTTTTACCAAAAACCTCAACAAAGTAATATACCCACCAGGCAACAATATGGAATCAGCAAATGAATCCGAGAGTAAATTCACAGTTTCATCCATTTCTTCACTTCTCATTGCTGTAACTAATAAAGACCCATTCTTCACTTCGTGGTGATAAGTAAAGTTCTCAAGGAATTTAAGGTTTTCATACTCTTGGTTGGTTAGGAACTTGCCTGCCTTAAACGGATCGGTGAGAAATGAAGGTGAAGAAGAGGTTTGTGTGTTTGCAGAGTTTGGAGACGAAAAGAAGAGTTTTGTGGTGAGAAAATGAGAGTTTCGGAGAGTGGAAAGTGGATATCTGTGATTGGGGGATGCGAGGGAGAAGGGAATAGTTTGGTGGGGCTTGAAGTGGTGGTGGTGACGACGACGACGACAACGACGATGATGGTCGTCTATGGAGAAAGACTGTGACAGAGATGCAGCCATAGATGAGATTTTGGAGCAAGCACCCTGAAAATCATTCCTTCGCCAAGGAAGTTGATTGGATGTTTTACTATTTTTCGGCTTATCTTGTTACCCAATGGACTCGCCGGATTCGATCATTTATCTCTTCACTCATTTTAACGGCTTATCTTTTCCTCCTCTATATTGTCGGAGCAAATTAAAAGAATGAAGTCGGGTTGGATCGCAATTCAATTAAAATCGGATTGAAGTTCCATGAATCGATCTTACGGGTGAACCAGATTGCTTAAATTTAATAATACTAATCTTTTTGGATGATTCTAGACCGTCCTTTTGAACGTAATTTCCTTATTCATTCATCTATTTATAATCAAATGGATTCGTAGTATTACCCATTACAATTGGTTATTAATCTATATAATTTTTTTAGGAGTTTTTATAATCAAAATTTTATTTTAATAAGATAGATTGAATTTTTCGTTATGTTATTATTTTAATATCCATTAAATTTAAACAATTAAAAATATAATCAGTTAATAGTTTAATTTTAACAAACATTAGATTAAAAATGAGATCCATTCAAAATAGAAGATTGAATGTTACTTATCTATTCCATTACTTATTAAGATTATTATTAATTATTAGTTCTCTTTTCTATATTCCCTGTCATATAGAAGTAATTAGCTTACTTATACACCTATTATTCCTTACATGTGTTAATGTTACTATTCTTTACTTAGGCTACTCTTTATTTATCTATGTCAATACATTTATTAATCATTCGTTTACTATTACTTATAAGTTATTATTATGACTCTCGTAGTTTTATCAGTCTCCTTATTCATATTTATAATGATTATTATTTTTTCACCTGTTTAATCATTTCTTAGTTCTATTTACATAAATGTATATATTCAATTACTTATTTCGAGTATAATTACATATATTGTTACTATTCTAACTTATTAATAGTTATTTTTATTAAAATAACATTGATATTAACATTTATTACTAAGTCGCATGAACAAGCTGGTTTATGCCAGTTATTAGTCACCAATATTATTAATATAATGTAATTAATTTCTTTTCCGAAATCCACAGGCATTTCTTTAATCAAAAACTTGTCTCAGGATGTGTCAAAACCCTTTTTCCTTTTTACACAGAACTTAACATCATATATTCAATTCCTAACAAGAATTAAATGGTCATTTATATAATTTCTTATAACATACAACTCATATTTTCCGAAACTCTATCCATAAAATATTAACTTCTGTTTAAAAAAAAAAAAAAAAAACAACAACAACTGTACTCTGTGACAAATTGATTCGTTTTCTCTTATTAGAACTTAAATTTTCACTTCTAAATTGTCGAACTAAGGATTTGTAAGATATTTAAATTAAACTACGATGTTGGCAGAAGATCACATCTTTCTTAACAAGAACAGATCTTAAATTATACATTTTACCTCTTAAATTATACATTTTACCTCCCACTCTTGCTACAAATTATATAATCGCAAAACCGCAATGAATGCATCAAACAGTTATTTTGATCGCAGAATTTGACAATCCTTTAATCCTTATGCGCCAACAATAACAAACCCTTTATGATTGTTTCATTCGATTTCCTGAAAAAAAAAAAATTAAGGTTTCTAATTCACTCGTGATGATTGTCAATATAGATTTGGATTCTTACCTTGATGAAAAGCAAGAACCTATTGCCCATAATGCTATGAGCCATATGTCGATTGGAAGACTGAATTCGGAATTTACTTGGCATAGTACTAAGTCCAGAGCAGTCTAATTTCATTGGGCCTGCATTAATGGAGATGATAAAAAAAAAAAAAAAAAAAGCTTATAGACACCCTTTCTTTTTTTCTTTTAAATTAATCTTTTAGTAAAAAATACAAAAAAAAATTGTAAAAGATTAAAAAAAAAAAAGCTGTAAAGCTCAAAAAAAAAACCAAAAGAATCAAAATTTAAAAATTTTCCCAAAAATAGAATTGAAAGTAAAAAATAAAAGAGAAAAGAAAGAATAAAAAGACGGAAAGATAAAATAATAAAGAGAAGGAAAAAAATGAAGAAGAAGAAAGGAAGAATAAAAAATAAAGGAAGAAAAGTAATAAAAAATGAAAAATAACGATAAAAAAATTCAAAAATCAAATTTACTTCAAATGTGCATTAGAGATTAAACTCTTTATCCTATTTACCTAAAAAAAATAAAAACACATAATTCTTTTAGAATCTTGATATAAAGCTATTATATTTGCACCTCCCCGAATGTTCAACAAGATTCTCAATATCATTATCTATTTTTAACATGTATCAACTAATAGATTGCTTAATTTCCATTTATAAGCCGATGCCTGTGTAAAATCTCAATCATAACTATAGTGTGCTCAATTTCCTACTTGTTCATGCTTATGTGTATCATATTCAAGAGTTCCCTACAATTAACATCTCTCTTTAATTTCAACTTTTTAATTGGACTCTTATCAGGATATAGTCCCATATTACCACATTAAGTATTCCTATATATATAGATAATTAATTTAACATGACCTACTAATTCAACCTAACCAATATTGTTGATGGTAAAAGTTGGTATTATAAGATAATTGGATACTCATCAAATTGCAACTTTGCAAAAAGAAGAAAAGTTAGGCTAGGGGATTGTTGGGACGATTTCAACCTTGGCACTCTGATGCTTAAATCAATTAATGGAATGAATGAAAAAAAGACAAAAGCAAATAAGTCGCATAAGAGTGTCTAGAAGAAGGTTACTGTAGCCCTTCAAGCTTTTTTTATAGCTATAGATCATCTCCTATCTAATAATCGTTGCCTCCAAAATACCCAGGGATGCCAAATTTAAACTTAAGACTACTCCCCAATATTTAGGGACATAGCTAGAGTAATAATGAATGGTAGGCAGTTATTTTTACAAGAAACCTAACCATTCGAGCGCTTTATTTAAATTTGAACTCCTTAAGGTTAATTAAGTCTTAACAAACTATAAGTAGTTCCTCAAAACTGATTAGGGCTAATTTGACCTATTAAGGTCGGATTGTTCTTTGCCATTCAGATATGCTCAACTTATTAGCTTTTTTAAGCTTGCTAGTTCTTTGAGAATGATCTAAAGGAGCTTAGAAGTGTGATGAAGAAGGGGCTAAAGGTGAATAAGTAAATTGGTTGTCCTTTATTTTAGGTCAGTTCGAATCTTAGGGAAGAATCACTATCAAAATTTGCCCCCAACTCCCCTTGATGGGTATATCAAGGGGATGACTAATACCTCTTCAAATTAATTTTTGAGTATAGGTTTTCATTTTATCGTGGAAGGTGATCTTAAGATATACGCCTTCTCTTTAGCCCAAACTAATTGTTCCAACTTTATCTTTAAAGCCATAATGTATTTTATAGAAGCTGACCTACCTTTTTGTTTGACTTATTAAGGAAGCTTCATGTCTATCTCTTAGATTCCATATTCTTTTTTCTTCTCATTTCTTCACATTCTACTCTCTTGTTATCTTGCACTCGTTCTATATCCCAAATTTCTCTTTACCTTCTTTACCTTAAGAGTCTCCATTTTTACACTATTCAATTTTCAATCAACACTCTTCCTTTTTCAATTACATCTTTGAGGTAACCATGTCGACCATCGACTTCGACAACTTGACTTACGCTCAAAAGCAATGCTAGGAGCTGACCACCAGACATAGGATAGGCAACTCTCCTCCTTACGAAGAACCCATTAATACAGTAAGCTCAAATGAAGATTGCTCATGGGACCTATCTAGGCTTACAAGTCTAGTTAAAATCCATGTCTTAGGTTGTAGAAAATTAGAAAGCTCCCCTTCGATGAGTATCCACTAAATTATAAGGGCAATTCCACTATACTTAAGCATCAAGTATGATGTGAGACCTAATGGAGTTGCCAGCACAATGATTGAACAAGAGTTTAATGCTTTGAGGCTTAACTTCCATTCTACACACCGAGACTGCATAATAGAATGGCCTTAACCATTTGAGCATATTACCTCATTTGGTGACCAAGAATTTGCCCTTTTGAAGGAATATTTTAAGGTTGTTTTCAGGTTCCCCTTCTTTATTTTTTAGAGATCTTATGTTATGTATTATTGGATTTGCCCATCCATGCTGACTCCAAACTCATATAAATTGATGGAGGCCTTTGAATGCATTTGCAAGGGCCACCATGACCTTATTTTGTTACTTTCTCACAATAAAGAAAAGTGATTGTTGGTTTTACATATGTACCAAATACATAGAAAAATTTTGATAGGATTAGAATCTTCTATACATGATTGGAAGAGAAAAATAGGTTACAGTCCAGTCAAAAACCAATTTAGACTTCCCTACAATTTGGAGCCAACCAATTAGGCAATCCGATATCAAGCGATTGCTACTTAACAACAAGAAGGCTTATGATACCATCATAGAGGCCTACAACAATAGCCGATTCCTTTAGGATGCGAACACTATCATTTCTAAGTACTCTTGTAGTGCTCCAATCTTTCAAAGGGATGAGATGAAAGTATCTAAGGGTGCTAATGCCACTCAAGGCAGATATTGAGGGCACCAATGAAGGTAATATTGTTGAACAAGGTAAAAGCTATTGGTGGTTTTATCGTACAGAGTAGGCTCGTAACAAGAAGGACCTTTAAGTTTACTTTAAGAGCTGAGTGGTATTCCTTGCTTGTATTTAGTACGACATCTATAAGTTGTTCTATTAATACTTTAGTGTTTTTTTTTACTTAATCCCTAAGTATTTTTCTATATCCAGAGATCTGTTTACTCAGCTGAAAGCTGGTAACACCAAGAAAAGGAAGATGCTAAGAAAGCTCCTGAAAAACAAGCTCCTGTGAAATCATTCACGAAGCTACCCGTGAATTCCACCTCCTCCAAAACCATTAAAGAGACTCAACAAACAAAGACAATAGTAAAAAGGAAGGTCATTGAGACTACTAAGTTGAGGAAACGGCCTAGCACACACGATTACTTACCTCTAGAAAGGGACCCAGCTAAAGGAAAGCCTCCCGATGAAGGTCAGAAGAAAAATGACAAATTGACAGTAGCTCCAACGACCCTAAAAAGACCAAAGAGATCCTTGTCACTATACCAAGAACCTTGAAACCTTTCAAGAAGGAGAATAAGGAAGTCTTGCAATTTTTTTCCATGCTTAAAATGTTAGCACAACTGACCATGTTCTCAAAAATGGACAGGTCGGTCTAAAACTAGTGAAAAGCATTTGTCTCCTAAATGATGTTTTCCTTCTAATGAATATTGTCAAATTCTATCAAAATTGAGGTTTTGATAGTTTGCTATGATTAGCTACCTCGAAAATCCATGATGTAAGGTTCTTTCCATCATATGTAAAAAAGATTTGTCTGTCATCATCTCACTTGGTATTTTTTAGAGTTCTCAATGCCTAACAGTGGTCATTAAAGCTTTAGACAAAGAGAAAAGAGCCATAAGCCTCTTATATTATATCTTTCCACTCTCCTTTGATTCATTTGGTCTAACGGATTCGGCTTCTTTCTTTATAGATTGTCAAGGATGCTAAAAATCAAGTTACATATGTTAAAACTGAGCGCAAAAGGTTCAAGGGAAGTAAGGTTTGGTGAAGGCAAAATTGGAAGAAGAGATAAAAAGTTGGAAAGAAAAGGTAGAGAAGGAAGCCAAGTCAAAGGAATAGAAGGAATAGTTTTGATTGAAGAGCGAAAGAAGATCTATCAGCTAGTCCTCGACTTGTAAGAAGCACAGGATGAGGTGAAAGGCCTTAAGACTAAGCATAGTGAAGAGATAGCTCATTTGCATAACTCGTATGAAGAGCTGAAAATCAAGATGGTAAACCTTGCGAAGGAGTAAAACTTGAACTACAAAAAGGCTTATGATAAAGCTTATCAAGACATCTAAGAAAGCCAGGAATATGTGGACTTAATGTCACAGAAGAAGCTTGACGAGGTAAAATTCACTCGAGATAAGGTTCTTATCCACCACCTTGACTATAACTTAAGCTATTTAGACTTCCTAAGCAAGGTTTGAAAGAAGGGGTTCTTGCTGCTCTTATTGGTGAAGACAACATAGATAGAACCAAGTCGGGAGATTAGTCGAATGAAGGTACCAACACCTCCATAGCTGATATTGTTGACACTCTAAAAGTCTCTGATGTTCCTGAAATCTCTGAAGCTTTTGGTCCAAATCTTTCTTCCAATCCCCAACTCAATCCTGAACAAGTCTTTAACAACTAGACTTCTATTCTAGATAAAGTTTTAGAGAAGTGAATTGTCCTTATGTCTTCTTGTTTTGCTGCTTTTTAAATATTTTTAGGTCTGATTGTTGATATAGATCACCAAGAAGGGAACACACAGCTATGGATATCATGCAAACCAATAAGGGTGGGTCTAAACCATGAGATGGCCTTAAGAATAAATGGAAGTCAGATATTAAGAAGAGCTCCTCATGCATTGGCGGTAGATATGACTCACCAACGCCTTACACAAACTCGAACTATACTTAATATGATGCATAAGTATAACATGAGGTTACTCATCATTAGCTCATGCTCAATAACCTAGATAAGAGCTCTTCAGGGTCTCAATCTTCTTCAAGAAAACATAAGCTCAAGAAGAAAAAAGGGTAAAATGTTTGAAGTTTAATGTCACTATTTTGATTAAATTGTTGTAGCCATTGCTTTTTACAAGTATATATATGGCCCAATTAGGGCAAGTCATAGGTATATGTAATTTACAAAAAGGATTCATATTGGAAAAGGAAAGATACAAAGTTTACAAAGGTAAAGTTGTAATTGGGTAAAAAGGATATTCAATTGCAAAAAAGGACAATACGTATGTCAGAAAATTGGGCGTATATCATCTGTTTAGTCTATGGTCCCAAAGATGCTGTTTGTCGAGCAAAACAGGTTCTAAGTAAATTAGGTTAGGGTTGGATGCTCAGTAGCTTGAATGTTTTGGATTGAGGAAGGATTAGTCCAGAGGGTGGCCCATTGTCTAGTCGACCTCAGCTAGTTGGCTCGTAATTGAAGTAGCTTAGCCTCAATGATGTATCGGGACGGTAGTAGGCGAGTTTAGTGCTTAACCTTGGAACAACTCGGGTAGTTCGAAAGTCTCTTTAATGAGATGGAGAGTAATGTAATTTGGTAGGTCAAATTGGAAAATACATTGTTCTTTAGAGTTCAACTCTTCTTAGACAGCTCAGTGAATCATATGAATAAATGATTGGTCCATGATCCCTATTAGATGCCGACCTTTATTAGACATAAAAATAATTAGTTAGACCTTTGTTAAGGGTTTTTTAAAAGACTTGTATATCTTTCCCTTTTTATCTTAAACTTCGAATTGCACTTGCTTTTGTTCTATCTAACATTTATATGTTTGTTTAGGAATCTTGGCAATAGATTTCCTACATTTACTTTATAATTTCTATAAGCCCTTTTAATTTGTTATTAGATAACCTAGGGCTTTTATTTAGCTCATCGTCCTTGTTTATTATAGGACTTAGATTATCATGCTTGCATTTAGCTAGTAGCTTGGAGCCTTCCAATAATTTAGCATTTGTGCAATAGATTTGGAATACCCAAGTTGATGGTTGTCCATTGTCTATTGATTAGACTTAGAGTGTATGCTTATGGCTTAAGACTTTTAAGTAACTCGTTGTCTATTTAGTAGATTTAGAGTATTACACCTATTATCAATTAATAACTTAAGGGTTTACAAATAGCTTGTCATCCTTTATAAAGACTTATAGCAGTTATGTCTATCTCTCTTAAAAGAGCTTAACGCTTTTGCATCTTTGTGTTCAAGTTATCTTTAGACTTAGAGATTCACGAATATCCTTTTCCTATCGTTCGTTGAATATAGGACTTAGAGATTTAACGCTTTATGATTCACCTATCACCCTTTAGTAAGGCTTAGAGACCTTTCGATTTTTCCTTCACTAAAGAGGTTAGACGGGGATAACATACATTGCTTATGATCACATTCATGCTTTTGCAAAGAATGCGATGGTAAAACATAGCATAATATAAAGTTGAACAACGTTGAATAATTGAAGTTAATAGACTAAATCCACTTACAAACACAATGACAAAAACAAACAATAAAGTTAATAAAATGAATAAACAACTTTCGTAAATCCACACAATTAACAATCGAAAATTCACATATCTTCATCCATAGACTAGTCACTCAAAATGGGGTTCGATATTATTAGCACTCCATGCTTAAAGAATAGGTTATCCATCAAGTCTCTCTAGTCTATAAGCATGTTCGTTCCCTATCACCCCCTTTACCTTAACAGGGTCTTCCTATGAAAGAATCAACTTTCCTCGACACTCCATCACTCTTAATGCCTCCAACTTCCTACAAACCAAATCACTAGGTCAAAAACACTTATGTTTGACGTGCTTATCATGTACAGAGCTGCTCATTGCTGATAGGTAGTAAAATGAGCTTTGGCCAACACTCGTATTTCATAGATCATGTTCAAATTAGCTCGAAAGCCTATCTCGTTGTATTCCTGGTGTAAACTTGAACTCTTACACACTTTACCTAGAGTTTAATTGGCAATACAGCTTCAAACCTAAAGGCTAGTTGGTAAGGAGTATGGCTTGTCAAGGTCCTTTGTGCAGTCCTATATAAAACCCTCCCCCCTCCATACCCTACCCCCCACCCACAAAACATTTGATAGTTCATTTACCCATTTACCACCGGTTGGGTTCACCTTCTTTTTCAAACTTTAGAGAATGATTTTGTTCACAACCTCTGCCTAACCATTACTTTAAGGTTGTATGACGAATGTATAGTACAATCTAATTTGTCGAGCTTCACAAAAATCTTTGAATTTGTCATCATCAAATTGTAAGCCATTGTTTGTAATAATAGCATAAGGTATCCTAAACCTGGTTGAAATGTTGCTAGCCATAAAGGCTTCAATACTTAGCTTCGTTATGCTTACTACTGCCTTTGACTTCGACTCGTTGTGTAAAGTAATCCATTGTAACAATGATATACCATCCTTACTTAGTGGTCTTTAGCAATGGGCCAAGAATGTCTAATCCCTATTGGGTTAAAGGCTAAGGACTAGTGAGTGAGATCAAAAGCGTCCTCGAGGCCCTCTCTTTGGAGCATTTCTCTAACAATTATCGTAGGTCAGAACTAAGCAAAGTGAATCTTTCTTCATTGTGGGCTACCGATATCTTAATCATAAAGCCCTTACATACAAAACTTTGTTTCGAATGTGATTATTGTACACTTTCGAATGTAGGTAGAAGAAGACTTATTCTACTTTCGATGGTCGCAAACATCTTAAATAGGTGTCCAACCTGAAATTTTTTTGTTTTCTTATTTTCCTTAGCTCAACCTATATTAAACCCTTTGCCTATTTACTATAGGTCTTCGACTAAGAATTAAAGAAAACTCAATTAAAAAAAAAAAAAAAACTTAAAGTCGCTACTTAGTAAAATTGGGAAAAGGTGATTAAATTAGAATCGACTCGCTTAACGATTATAATTTATGTTTTTAAAAAATTAACTCGATTTACATTTAACCACTAGCTTATGTTTCGAAAATTTTTCAAAAAACTAGATATCATGAGTTCGAGAGCTATCCTATTAAATCATGAACATGTAGCACTCTTAACTTTCCAAATTTAGTTTATTTTTCAAAATACCCTTTTAACTTGAAAGATCTATCCTAAATTTACAAATATAGGAAATTAATTTTTTTTTACACCAAAGAAAAGAAACTAAGAAATTAAATTATTTACAAAATGGAAAAAAAAAAATTCCTGATTTTAAGTTACCTTGTAGGTGTCTACATACCCCCTTATAAAGATCAGACTTCAAATAGTTCGGTTTTTTTATAAAACTTTAATTTGTTAATTTCTTTTAATTTTTTAAAAACAATCGAGTTTACATTTTTCCCTATTTATTTTTATTTTAAAAAAATTCTTAAAAAAAAAAGAATCATAACTTAGGGTGTTTATTTCTTTTGAAAAGAAAATCTAAAAAAAAAATCCTAATTTTGGAAAAAAATATTTTTTTTTATTCGGAAAATGGATTTTTTTTATTGCTAAAATTGCTTTTTTATTGTCATTTATGTGTTTACTATTCATCCTTTTATTAAAAAAATTTATGAAAAAAGATAGGAATAAATAAAAAGGAAAACCTTTTTTTTTCTTTTCTTTTTCTTATAGAGATAATTAAAAGAAAAGAAAAGGGAAAAAAAACATGACGAAGGAAAAAATGAAAGCAAATTAGAATTAGGTGAAGGGGTTGATACCGATTAGGATCGCAGGTTTGGGTCAGACGGGTTTAGATTGCAAGTCAGGTAGCAAAATGGGGTTACCTTTTGGGAAGAAGAAGAAGAAGAAGAAGAGTAGCTTGAAGGGGGTGCTTCAAAATGTTTTAGCCACCTTTTCAAACAAGAAATTGCATTTTTACGTGAAAGTCATTGATGAAACTTCCATTAGTGGTAGTATCTCGGCATTTTGTGATGGTTTTTTCGGTTGTCAGTAGTAGGTGGTTAAGCGTAGTGAGAGAAAGTGTTCGAAGAGCACAAATAACAACAAATTGAAATGAGGAAAGAGTAGATCTTGGGGTTTTTTATGGTAAGGAAGATCGATGAGTGGATATTTTTGCTTGAAAATGGCTAAGAGTAGGGAAATTCTAAAGATAGAATGGTGGAGCTCATAGGTTAGTGGGTAGAGAGAGAAAGCTCTAATTCGAGCTTTAGGGATGTGTTTCAAGTGATTGTTGATCATTCATATGAGTTCCCATACTCCTATTTATATTTTTTCATCATCAATTTCAAATAGAAAGTTCATAATTCGTCAAAAATAAAAACTTTTCTTTAATGGGTTTTTTAAAAGAATTCACTTCCATTGACTACGAAAATGATGTTTTTAATTGGAATTATTGGTCAAAATGAATTAAAACATACCCAGTCCATTAAATTACATCAATTCGATGTGTCAATTTTCTTTAGAACAACCAACAATAGATTATCTTTTACTGGCCATGAATGAGTCTTCGACAACTTTTCTTCAACTTTGAGTCCAATTTTTATACACATTTTATTATTGATTTTAATAGTTAATGAGTCAATCTTAATCTACTCCAAACCTTCTTTCAATTCCTTCTTTTGTTTTGGTAAAATCTTAGCAAAATGTAGGTTTAATCGAGTCAAAAAGAAGAAGCTCCGCGTGGGTGCTTTTCTACATTTCAAGCTCTAAACAGGACCATCTATGAAGGTCCTTATGTTAACCAATAGGAGGTCGACGCGTATCATGGTCAAGGGAAAAAAAATTAAAGCACTTGCATGCTTTTAGGTGGGATAAAACTTATACCTTCTAGCTATCTCTCCCTTCAATATAAGATCCTTGATCGCTAAGCCAAGTTTGCTTACTTATCACATCTTGTTAAAAAAAATATTGATTCATTTTGGGTTACTTTTGAAAAAAAGGCCCAATGAACTTTAAGCTTTGAAAATTGGTTTGATCTTTTTAAGTCTTAAAAATTATTAAGTGTCAGGCATTTGAAATATATATATATATATATTTTAAAGATGGACCAATTTGATTGAATTATGGGATCGATTGAATTCCGTGCTTGGTATTTAAAACTTTAATTGCTCACAATATAGTCAAAGTCCAATTAGGGTACTGTTTGAAACTATGATTAACTTAAATTGTCTATTTTCATAATATTTTTTAAAAACAACCAAACCAACCTGATCCAAAAATTAATTTTTAATAAAATACCAATTTTTATCGTAAAAATGTAATTTTATCAAATCGCTTATGCCTAGTTGACTTCTAATTGAATCCTTTGATCTTGAAAAATTGAAGGACTAGTAAAATGAGAGCAAATGACCTAAAACCTAAAATTCTTTTTCCCATTTCCTAATTTTTTTTCATATTTTTCATTTTTTTTAATTGGGACCCTCTTCTTTATTACTAAATATACACACACACATACACAAGAGAGGGGTCGTCTATAATAAGGCATACTCAATCCTCTCTTATACAGCTTCCCATCAATAATTGTAAAATTGGAAGCCTTATACATAAGTCTTCCAGCTTCCTTACTATCTCGAGGCAAAACACCATTCTTCAAGTAATCAAGAATAGGGTCAATCTAATAGTATTCTACTTCCTTTTGTTATACTTCCAAATATTTTGCTGATTGGTTTTCCATACTCTTTTTTGGTAAATATTAGTTTCGCAAACTTATGGAGGCTAACTTAGACAATTTGTCTGTTGCATAATTTTTTGTCCTTAGAACTTCACCAACTGTCGAGTCTCAAAATTTGCTCTAAGCTTCGGTTGTAGGTATCTAATCATATTCTCATCCTTTGCCATACTGTCTCCCTTAACTTGATTAAAAATCAATTGGAAATTAGAGTAAACATCTAAATGCTTAGTGTTAGCCTCTTTAGCTAGCTTCATCCTTACCAAAAGTGCCTCGTATTCTAATTCATTATTGTTAGTTAAGAATCTGAATTTCAGGGCATAAGAAATTTGAGGCCTCATAGGGCCTTTTAAGATTAGATTGCCCCATTCCCTTCACATGTAGACAATCCATCAACATATAACGTCTAGATCGGCTCCTTACTCTTTATGGCAGATCTTTCAGTACCGACAAACTCAACTATAACATTTATCAGAATCTAAACCTTATAGGCCCCTCTAAGTTAGTATTGAATCTGTAGAGCACTTAGCTTTAAAGCGTATTTTACCATTCATCTTGAGGCGTTAGGCTTTTGTAGGGCTTACTTTAGGGATCGATAAGTTGGGACCACAACTTTATGAGCCTCAAACTAAAGTTGGAATTTCATGGCTGCTACAACAATGGTTAGGACAAATTTCTCTAACTTGGTATATTGTAACTTTGTACTTTATAGAACATGACTAACATAATAAATTAGCCTATATATCCATCCTTTTGCTTGTACAAGCACACATGAAAGAGTTTGGTCACCCATTGATAGATACAAGTAAAGGGTTTTGCCTTTAACTGGTTTTGACAAGATCGGTGATTTAGTTAAAAACTTTTTTAAGGCCTTAAAATCCTGATCAAGTTCTGCAGTCCATCTAAATTCAAATGGATTTCTTAAAACATGAAAAAACTCTACACACCTCTCTACACTTTAGAAGACAAGTCGATTTAGCACTTCCATTCAATCGGTCAACCTTTAGACTTCTTTAATAGGCTCTGGTGATTCCACATCTAATATGGCTTGGATCTTTTTAGAATTGACCCCAATTCTCCTTTGTATCACCATAAAGCCTAATAACTTCCTTGAAGATACCTCAAATACACATTTCTGGGGGTTTAATTTTATATTGTTTCATCTGAGTGTATTGAAGGTCTCTTATAGGTCAATAAGATGTTTTTTATTGGTCTTGCTCTTGGCAATCATATCATCTATGTACACCTCATTTTTCTTATGTATCTGAGGTTTAAACATCTTCATAACCAGTCTTTGGTATGCTACACTCACATTTTTCAAACCAAATAGTATAACTTTGTAATAAGAGGTCCCAAATTGGTGGTGAAAGAGGTATATACCCAATCAGAAGGGTACATCTTGATCTAGTTGTATTTAGAAAAAGTGTCCATGAAGCTTAACAAAGTATGTCTTGAAGTTAAATCAATCGTTTGATCAATACGGGGCAAAGGGAAACAATCTTTTAGACATGCCTTATTTAGGTCTATAAAGTTGATATACATTCTCTACTTTCTATTCACTTTCTTGACTATAAAACAATTAGTTAGCCAAGTGAGATACGATTCTTTTCTAATAAAACCTATTTTCAATAATTTATTTACTTCTTCTTCTATAATTGCTTGCCTTTTCGAGGCAAAAGGCCATTTTTTTCTTTGGATGACCTTTCCAACTTAATCAAATGTTCAATTTATGGGTAATCACCTCTTTAGAGATCCCAAGCATATTAGATGGGGACTAAGAAAAAATATATCTATTAACTCTGAGGAAATGTACTACACTCTTTCGAAGGTTAGCTAGTATGTTAGCTTCAACCTTGTCACGCCTCGAAGCAGCAGAGTCGTAACAGTCCCGCTGTATAAACCATCCTAAGATAGAAGTTGGTCTTACAACTATTATCTTAGACCTGATCTATACAAGGCGTCCACGACTAACCCGCTTTGAAGTAAACAATTTGTAATTTAAATAATTCATTTACCTAAGAAAGTGAGAAAAGTTATATATAATCACTATAATTCGGATATTACATTATTCAAAAATGAAAAGCAATAACATATGTGTTGATTCTTTAATGTTTTTCCTTACTCCCCAGGATCCAGTAGTTACTAGCTTCAGAGTAGTTGTTTGCCGTTTCTTAGCCAGCACTTGCATGACGTCTATAGGAATGTAAGCAACCACAGCTCAGTAAGTTAGGATGAAGGACTTAAAACTATACCATAAACGCAACAAGGTTTTCAATGAACTTATTAGGTGTAATGCATGTGTAAGCAAATGCTATCGCACGACGTTGTCCGGCCCGTCGTGAGATTAGAGAAATTACGCCCGCTCTAATCCGGGTTGAGGAGTTGCCATTAATGCAACAGCTCACGACCAAACCCAGGCTTATGCAATGGAAACCTCGCTCCTCCCGCGACTACCTTCGAACCACTAACTTCACTCTCGCTACAACCTCCTCTCCTGTCACTTAGTTCGGCTAAGGATGAAGAAGGGACCAATTGCAATCCTGCACTATCCCTTTCGAAGGGGTCGGTATTTGGCCGGAGAATCCTAAGTTCCCCTAATGGATCGCCATGCATATCTGATTATGAATACTGGTCGTATATTTGATTAAGTCCAGTTTAAGATGATCAATCATTTCATACAAATCATACAATACAAGTAAGCCCTAAAGTTAAGCCAAGTGACCGTAGGCTTGAACTTAGAACCCAAGGTTTAGGGTGATCAATTAATGGATCCGATCAAACCCAAATTATAAATTATTGAGAGAAATATTAGTAAAAATGACCCCGTAAACTTGAATTTAAGAAAATAAGTAATAAAATAGGAGACAATAAAATTTTCAAATTTTAAACATAATAAGTACTAATTATCGAAAAGGAAAAAAGTGTAATCGAATAACTAATAAATTACTAAAGATAGATTATATATATACTAAAAATTTTAAAATGACCAAAATAATAATTAGGAATGTTCACATGTACCCCACATGTATTTACGTGTAGATAAAAATACGCGAAATTACCTAAATTGGCCAAAAACTAAGTAAATAATTAAGGAAAATTATAAATTAACTATGAAAAAATCAGAAAAAAAATCAAAGGAGCCTAGAATAATCCAAATCAGGTCGTAGAAAGTCAAACTCTATAAAATAAAAATCAACCAATTAAAATTAGACAACATAAAAGCCAAAAATTAAGGAAATTGGGTAAAGTCTTGTCTAATTAATGCATAATAATTACAAAAAATCGTCTATAAATAGGGAAAAATTTTTCAGAAGTCATTTGGACAGTTTAGCATTTGGGGAAAATAGGAAAAATGAAAAAATCCAGAGAAAATCCAGAAAAAAAAAAAAAGAAAAGGAAACTGTGCAAATTAGTATAGTGAGAGAAACCCACACCTCACCACCACCTAGGACTGAGCCGTCACCACCACACCACTCTAGCCCCACCGTCTAGGCTGGCAGATAGCCTTGGACTAGGTTTGGACGGCCAGAAAGCTTCGGACTGGTTAGTCTCTTAAATTTCCCGATTTTGAATAATTTTGTAAAATTAGTTATTTTGATTTGAAAATTATGAAACTTGTTATTCTGAGGTTTTATTATACGTAGATTTAGGAAAAAATATTGATTTAGTTTAATTACGTCTGCAATTATAGGGTTCTTAACAAATTGTTCAAAACCGAGCATGAATAGGACGGAAAATAAATAGGCTTAGGAGTGTAGTTTTGGAGCTCAATTTTTTTCTGTAGGATGCTCATATGATATAGAACAATGCTATGAAGCCATTTTTTGAAAATTTTAAGTTAATTTTTAGGCCTAAAATGATGGAAAAATTGGATGATTTGGGGTTAATTAGGTGATTAAGATGTTAATTACTGATTTAGATATTTAAGGATATTATTCTCTGATGTGAAACCTTAATCCTATACTTTAGAGTATTAAGTATGGTTAATTTAAGAAATTAGGTAATTAATATAAAAAATTAGTAACATGTGAAATTGTAAATTAATAAATCTAAAAAAATAAGATTATTTAGATAATATTATAAGAGAAATCAGAAAAATAATAAATCTGAAAATAACATTTAATTTTAAGTAAATGTCTCAAAATGTAAGATTTTCACACATCGGGAATAAATCCGATACCGCAATTAGGGTTAGCATGTACCGAATAGTTTAGAATACCAAATTACGATCCAATAGGATATTTGGACACTCGAGCTTAATGTGATTAATTTCACATTAGGATTCGAGTATATTTAAGGCTTAGAAATCAAAGTTTAAAATCTCATTTAGGATTCGAACACCGAAATAGAGTACAACGAATCATTAGGACGTAATGGGTATACACGGAAAAAATGAGTTAAAATATAACTAGAATATGAAACCATAAATTATAAGTACTAAAAAGACCTATTTGTATTGTAGGACACTCAGAGACAAATCAGCTTGTGATTAAGGGATCGAGCAATCGAGCAATTCCAAGTAAATTGGGTTATTATTTATTGTAATAGAGTACTAGTTTTGTAGTACTCGGAGACTTAGACTTGTATATGATTGTGATTGTAAGTAGTTTACGCATGTATTTGATGTATCTGAATTCGTGCTGAATTTGTATTATAAGTGATTTTATGACTGATTGAATTGGTATGAAATTATTTGAACACCCTAAATGGAATTTAATCTTAGTCGACCCTAATAACCGAAAATGTCATTCATTGCAACCCGTTAGGGGATCATAGGATTCTTCAACCAAATACCGATCCCTTCGAAAGGGATAGCACAGGATTGTAAAATGGTCACTTCTTTATCCTTAGTCGAACTAAGTGACAGAAGAGGAGGTCGCGGCGAGGGTGAAGTCAATGGTTCGAAGGTAGTCGCGGGAGGAGCGAGGTCTCCATTGCATAAGTCTGGGTTTGGTTATGAGCTGCTGCATAACATGGAAACTCCTCAACTAGGATTGGAGCGGGTGAAATTTCTCTGATTTCATAACGAATCGGATTACGTTGTGTGATGACACTTGATTGTTGCATTGCATGAAAATAATTGTTTGATAACCCTGTTTGTGCTTGTATGCATTCATGAGTCTCCAATTCAACTTACTGAGCTGTAGTTGCTCATACCCTTATAGATCCTTTTGCAGGATCTGATTTCTGAACACTTCAAGTACTATGCCGCCCTACAATTACCCAGAGGTTAGTCTGTTTGAAGCCAGGGGTGTAAGGATCAAGTTACTTAGTATAATGTGTAATTAGAGTGACCGTGTAATTAGGGATGAAAGACTGGTAGTTATTATGTAATCTAGTAAACTGTTATGTTTATGTAAAACTTCCTGGGAAGCTCTGTGGACTTATATATATAATATTGTACATGTTATTAGAAATTTGCACTATTTATCATAATTGTAGTTTAATTGTTAATCGGACTGTTTACTTCAAAACCAGGAGTCGTCGACGCCTTGTGTAGGTCATGTCTATGGTAGGCACTATGAGGCCGGTTACTATCATAGAATGGTTTACACGGCGGGACTATTGCCACTCTGCGACTTCGGGGCGTAACAGTTCTCAGTTAGTAAACTCGCTTTGAAGCGTCGTTTTAGTAAACTCGCTTTGAAGCGTCGTTTTAGTAAACTCGCTTTGAAGCGTCATACTTTAAAAGAAATAGATATCATTGGAATAGTGAGAGTGGGTAATATTAAGTGGGCGCTAAAAGATTGTATAATATAAGTAACAATAATCTTTAACATAGGAGATATTAATCGGTTTAATTATAATTACAAGGTCGAAGGGGAGAACTAATACATAGTTGGATACAGTTTGGATGGAATTAAGACATATCCCCTATTAATTATGGGGTTAGATTACAGCGATTATTGATGGAATTAGCTGATTGGAACATCTTTAGGACAGTTGATGAGATTATTGATAAGTTTCATGATCAAATGTGCTATAGTTGGAAGGATGAGTGGGCATGGATGGAGATGAGTTTAGGACCTCGGTATAATAGATATACTGCTATAGCAGCTTTTGAGCAGAAGTGGTTGGAGACAGAGGGAATTATAACTTTGATGATGCCTTTACGATATTTTCCCGCTAGGTTGGAGGATGGGAGACCATACCCAGCTGATATTGCACACATCCTTGCTGACATTCCATACATTCCCAAATAGTACCCACCAGGGATTATTGATTGGTTTCCTTAGTTTCCAGAGCCTGCTGGGGATGGTATAGAGATACCATTGATCCCTAATCCTGAACCTGAACCTAAACCTGAGATACCAGGACCACCACCAGAAAACCCACCTCCAGTTGAACCCCAAGAGGAGGGAGTTCATATAGAGGATAACCCCAAGGAGGACCTAGAGGAAGAAGAAGATCCAGAAGAAGACCCAGAGGAGGAGCAAGAGAACGAGGATGAACCTGGTGTAGACTTACATGCCTTAATCATGCAGGTGATTGCAGACACCGGGATAGCTAATGTAGGAGCTGGTGACCCAGTTGAGTCGGATGATGATGATGATGTGTAGGAGGTGATTGTGATCCCTGAGACTCCAGAGATAGTATATATAGACTCTGCATCAGATAGTGAGCATGAGGATCATTCGGTAGAAGGCCATATGGGTCATGATCCCTTTGATGGAATAGCTACCACGGATTCAGAGGAAGACTAGCTTAGTTAGATGACTGACTTGTTTGGTCAGGTAGATTTTTAGATTTGATCCAGTAGTGATTTTGATGGAAACTGATGCATTTTAGAATCTTTTAATGTATTTTGACTTTTGATGTATTTTTTTTTTTACTTTTGATGTACTTTTAGCTTCTAGATCAAGTTAGATGTACGATGTAAGTAAGTTTGATGTAGCCAGTTGATGTAACCTTTTGTCTTATACAGTTGTAAAGATCGAGTCTATACTAAATTATGTAAGGAATGATGTAATCGAGTTGTAAATTTGATGTATGCATTTGAAACTTATCGAGTTTGTATCTTTTGTTTTGAAGTTGTAATAATAATGATGTAAGGTTGAATGAAATATATAGTGAAAGTTAGATTTCTAAGTACGTTGACTTCAATACTATTGTCATTATTATTTGATATGAGTACATATTGCAAGCATTTATTAATTTATAAATATTCTCTAAACAAAAGTAGGGATAACTTATAGATAGATATGAATGCAGGATTATAAGTTAAACTATTAAGTGATTATGGCTGAAGCTAGAAACGGGAGTAGTCAAGGGGGAACTGAAGGGAATCAAAACCCTCCACTACGAGCACCATCACCACCAAGAGAACAACATAGACAAGATTTACCCCCACCGCCTCTACAAGAAAATATGCCTATTGGATAAATGCTTGCCAGTATGCATACGATGATGAGACAGTAGGGAATGTTGATTCAACATCTTATGACTGGTGGTAATGTAGGAAACAGAAGACCCCAAGAAGTTGAACAACCAATGGAGCGACCTCAAGAGGTAAATAAACTTCCTGAGTTTATAAAAACCAACTATTATTTTGAAGGGGAGATGGGTAGGCCAGATGTAGCTGATGACTGGTTAGCCCAAGTTGAACGGAGTTTTGAGGCTTTCAGAGTCCCTGTATCTCAAAAGTTATCTTATGGTACATTTATGTTAAAGTTAGCTGCGAGAGTATGGTGGGACTCAAGAGCTAGGTAACTCGAAAATAACATTGATTGGCAACAATTTAAAGAGGAATTCAAGAAGGAGTATTTCCCTTATAGTGTTCAAAACAAAATGGTGAGAGATTTGTTTGAACTGAAGAAGGGAGGTATGAATGTAACCCAGTATGAGACTGAGTTCAATAGATTGTTACAATATGTACTTGGCTCAAATCGAGATAATGTGGAGTTGAAGAAAGATTTGTTTCTTATCGGATTTGACCCCACAATGTGTTATAAGTTGTTGGATTATGGTTTCACCACTTACAATGAAGTGGTAGATAAGGCAAGACAACTAGAAGATAATCGTGTGATGATACAAGCAATGTGGAGTCAAAAGATCAACAGAGGATATCGACCAGGTCCATCATTTAAGAGATCATATCCTAGTGCCTCTAGTAGCAATTCTGGGCAGAAGAGAAGGAGACTAGTAACTCTGGCTAGTAACCAGCGTAATCAATACCTAGTTTGAGTTTTTATCACAAAGATGGTAATGTCAAATGCTGGAAGTGTGGTACAAATCATTTTCCGAGGATTTGTACTCAGCTTAAATGGAAATGTTTTATATGTGGAGATTCGAACCATGTGCTGAAGGCATGCCCTAAGATGAAATTAGTAAAGTGTAATAAATGTGATAGGAAGGGCCATTTCTCCAAGTACTGTCCATAGTTTGTACAAGGAGCTAAGAGAACATAAGGTGTTGATAACACTACTGCACCTGCTAGTATTTTTGCTTCGGAGGATATGGAAATTGAGGAGAATGAGGATTTCTCAGATTTTATGGAGTACTACCATGATGATGTCGAGGAGATCATGGGAGTTGAAGAGTAAAATGATGAAGGACTTGTAACCGGTACGTACTCAGACTATCTATTGTAATAATAATTTTAAGTCTTTTACAATTATTCTAGGTTTGGGGTTAGGTTCGGGTTCGGTTTTCGCATCGATTTCTAAATTAGGTTTTAGTTATATTTCTAAGTAATGTTTTATACTCCAACCTTAGAAATTTGTTTCAACCCATAATGTGAAATTAATCACATTACTTCCTGATCTCCTAAATACCATCATTACCCCTAGTCAGTATTTATTTTATCCGGTACATTTAAATCTATATTAGTGTACCAAATTCACTCCTAATATGAGAAATTTTTACATTTTTCTTATAATTACATAAATTCAAGTTTCGTATCAGATTTATTGTACATTTTTATTATTATCAAAATATCAATTTTTATTATAATATTTTCTATTTATTATATTCTAATAATTACATATTATGTATTATTACATTTTATGTATATAATACACTTCAAATATTTCTATCACTCTAATTATTGTCTCTAAACACCAATTATCATTTCAAAATGTCTAAATTCATCATAAATCAGATTTTACTCCTAATTACCCTAATTTCTGAAATTAACATGAAATTTACTATTTTTCCCTATTACTTATTTACTGCATAATTAACCTAATAATTACATCTAACACCTTAAGTGCTACAAGTATCATACTCCATCAGATTTCAACATCCTAAAATACATACTTAATCACTAAATCAGTAATTAACTATTTAATTACTTAATTAACACTAAATTACCCATTTTATGCCTCATTTTAGAGCTTAAAAATTATCTAAAATTTTTGAAAATTAATTTTTGAAAACGGGATTCATAGCACTGTTCTATATCATCTAAGTAATCTATACAAAAATTTTGGGTTCAAAACTACACTCCTAAGGTAATTTATTTCTAAACCGAAACATGCTCGGTTTTGCATGATTTCTTAAAGACCTTATATCACGAGACATATTTTAATCAAAATAATATTTTTCATAAAAAATTACATACAAAAATATTCTAGAATAACAAGTTTCATAATTTTCTAAGAATATTTACTATTTTTCCAAATTACACAAAATCAGGCTAGAAATCGAACTCACTGATTTGGGTGGCTTCGACCACCGCCGGTGGCCATGGGTATGTCAACCCACCTGGGCATTTCCACCACCGTGTGGTGGTGGTGGCCATCTACTCCCAGCTGCCTGTCGTGTCTGGGTTCTCCTTTATGGCCCTAAGTGCACGGTTTTTCTTTTCTTTTTTTTTTCTTTGGTTTTTCTCTCAATTTTCGCCTCTCCCTAATTTTCTTTGATTTCTAACTATCCAAATGAGCTTTTGAATTTTTCTTGCTATTTATAGAGTTTTAGTGTAATTATTGTATATTAAATTGGACAATACAATTGCCTTATCCCTTAATTTTTGGCTTTTATGTTATCTTAATTTAATTAGCCGATTTTTTTTCTTATTTTTCCTAGCTACCACGACCTATATCTGGATCATTCCTTATTTTTTCTGATTTTTATTTAATTTTTCTTAATTAATTATGAATTTTCTTTAATTATTTAGTATGATTTTAGCATATTATGCGTATTTTAAGTAATTACGCGTATTTCTACATACATGTAAATTCATATATAGTACAAATAAATATTCCTAAATATTATTTAGGTTATTTTATAATTTTTAGTGTACGTATAATTCATCTCTAGTGATTCGTTAAGTACCGGAATGCATTTTACACATTTTTGATAAATAACGAGTTATATACTTAAAATTTAAAAATTTTGTAGTTTCCTATTTTATTACTTATTTTCTTAAATTCAAACTTACGGGATTAGTTTACTAATATTTCTAGCTTTATTTTATAATTTAGGCTCGATTGAGTCTTTCAACCAATCGAAACCTCAGATTGCTAGTTTTGAGGCTTATAAACCTTGGTAACATGCTCAGGATTGTTAATTAATTGTATGGTCCGTGTTTCCTCTACTAGATCCCCTTTTATTTGTAGGTAATTACTCGTGCCTTACTCAATGTGGTAGACTTGATCTCTCTTTGGAGCTCTTAAGTATAAAGCTCTAGATAACTACTGATCCCTATGACATGTTTCGATCCAGTTGGGGTTAGACATTTCACCTTCTGATGAACCCTCGACGCTACCATTTTAAAGGTCTTGATGGAAGGTTAACCTATGATTTCATTGTAAGGAAAAGGATAATCTACTATAAAAAAATCAATTTCCTTTTCCAAAACATTCTCATCGTCCTTAATTTGTAAGGTTAAGGTAACTACACCTTGAACTATCACTAGTTGTTTATTAAACCCTTTTAAGTTGAATTTGTACAATTACATCTTATAATTCTCAATCTTTGGTCACATATGATCAAACGCATGTTTGAAGATGATGTTGGTTAAACTTTTAGTGCTAATCATAACTTTTCTAACTTCAAATTCAGCCACCTTGGTCGTAATGACTAGTGTGTCATCATGGGGGAACTGAATATCTTGCATATCCTTATTTAAAATCGTCCACTTTATACCTTTTTCTCCTAAGGTTCAACACATGATCACCCTGCATATCGGCCAAACTTAATGCAGCTAAAGTATTTCTTCCCATGAGTCCACCAAAGATCACATTAATCACTCCTTTAGGAGCTCGATTGTCTCCTCTTTCATTATTTTAAGCTACTAGTTCCTAATTGTTAGGTCGAGTATCATTATCTTAAGGCTGTTGCTTGATCCTCCTTCTTTGAGTAGGCCATTCAATCCTTTCTTCCTTATTTGCTATGAACTTCCTCAAATATCTTCTTTGGATAGTATCTTCCAACGCATTCTTTAGGTAGATGCACTTGTTTGTGTTGTAACCCTAATTTTCATGGAAATTATAGTACTTGTTAGGATTTTTTCTTATGGGATTGTTCCTCATTTTCTCTAGTTAGGCTAAGAACCCTTTGGTTACACACTTCTACTAAGATATCCAACATAGGTCGGTTCGGTAGGGTGCATGCAACAAAGGTTGGAATTAGCCTTTTCCGATCTCTTGGTGGTTAGGTCAGTCTATCTCTCATGTCAAACTTGTTTTCAAGATGGTCTTTCATAAACCTACTTTCTTTTTCCAACCTCTTCTCAAAATTTTCTTTCTTAAGCTCCCTTTAAGCTTGCATCTAATCTTCTAACATATAAACTTTTCCAATCTCTTAGTAAAATCATATAATGAGTTGTAAGTCTCACAACCAGTTACTCATGGTTTCGATTGGCTAAAAGATTTGATTAAGCCTCAATTATAAGTAAAGCTAGAAATATTAGTAAAAATGATCTCATAAGTTCAAATTTAAAAAAATAAGCAATAAAATAAAAGTATATAGAAATTCCAAATTTTAAGTATATAACTCGTTATTTATTAAAAATACGTAAAATGTATTTCGATAATTAACGAATCGCTATAGATAAATTCTATGTATATTAAAAATCATAGAATGACCTAAATAATATTTAGGAATATTTATTTGTATTATATATGAATTTACATCTAGGTAGAAATACGTGTAATTACTTAAAATACTCGAAATGTGCTAAATAATACTAAATAATTAAAGAAAATTCATAATTAATTAAGAAAAAATAAGGAATGATTCAGATTTGGGTTGTGGCAACTGGGAAAAATAAGAAAAAAATTAGCCAATTAAATTAGAACAACACAAAAGTCAAATTGGAAAAAGATAAGGCAATTGTTTAATCAAATTAATGCACATTAATTTTCATAAAGCTTTATAAATACTCTAAATTTTTCAAAAACTCGTTTTGGATGTCAGGAAGTTTAGAAAAATAGAGAGAGGCAGAATTGAGAGAAAATTAAGGTTTTACAAAAATTTAGGAAAAATCTGTGCAGTTGAGGCTTGTAAAGAGAACCTAGGCCCGACGAACAGTTGGGAGTAGACGGCCACCACCACTACATGGTGGTGGCAGCGCCCAGGTGGGCTAACATACTCATGGCCATCGACGATGGCCGGAGCTACCTAAATTGGTAAATTCGATTTCCAGCTTGATTTTATGTAATTTTGTAAAAATAGTAAATATTCTTAGAAAATTATGAATTTTGTTATTATAGAATATTTTTTATGTAGTTTTTATGAAAAATATTATTTTGATTAAAATATGTCCCGTGATATATGGTCCTTAAGAAATCATGCAAAACCGAGTATGTTTTGGTTTAAAAATAAATGACTTTAGGAGTGTAGTTTTGAGTCCAAAATTTTTATGTAGACTACTTAATGATGTAGAACAGTACTATGAAGCTCGTTTTTAAAAATTAATTTTCAAAACTTTTAGATAATTTTTAGGCCTTAAAATGAGGCATAAAATGTGTAATTTAGAGTTAATTAAGTAATTAAATAGTTAATTACTGATTTAGTGAATAAATATATATTTTAAGATGTTGAAATCTGATGAAGTATGATACTTGTAGCATTTAAGGTGTTATATGTAATTATTAGGTTAATTATGTAGTAAATAAGTAATAGGGAAAAATAATAAATTTTAAGTTAATTTTGTAGATTAGGGTAATTAGGTGTAAAATTTGATTTAAGATGAATTTAGATATTTTTAAATGATAATTGATATTGGGAGATGGTAATTAGAGTGATAAAAATATTAGATATGTATTATGTATATAATAAGTAATAGTACATAATACACAATTTTAGAAATATAATAAATAGAAGATATTAGAATAAAAATTGATATTATGATAATAATAAAAATATATAATAAATCTAATAGAAAACTTAAATTTATGTAATTATATGAAAAATATAAAAATTTCTCATATCAAGAGTAAATTAGGTACCCTAATACAGATTTAAGTGTACCGGGTGGAATAAAATACCGATTAGGGGTAGTGATGGTATTTAAGATATTGGAAAGTAATGTGATTAATTTTACATTATGAGTTGAAAAGAATTTCTAAAGTTCAGGTATAAAACAGTACTTCGAAATTGAATTAGAACTTAATTTAAAAATCGATACGGAAACTGAACTCGAACCTAACCCCAAACCTAGAATAATTGTAAAAGATTTGAGAACCTAGATAACTGGATATATTAAACCCTAAACAAAACATAACAATAAGCGTTATAGGATAAAACCAACTTATAATAGTAATATGAAAAACTGAAACCATGTTTGTGTTATAGGGATGATCGGCGATGGCCTGAGCGAGTTGGACCTCGAGTGAGCAAGCGAAGAGTCTAGGTAAATTGGGATACGTTGCTGTATTTTAGAGGCTTGAGATTATGCTTGGTTGTGCTTGTCAAATAGTTGGTTGTGTGCATGTGCTTAATTATAAGTGATGCTATGATTCTGTTTGTTGTTTTAGCTTGTATTATATAATTTGTATGAAATGATTGATCACCTTAAACTGGACCTAATTAAATATACGACCTGTAATCATAATCGGACCTGCATGGCAACCTATTAGGGGAAACCTAGGATTCTCTAGCCAAATACCGACCCCTTCGAAAGGGATAGCGTAGAATTGCATAATAGTCTCTTCTTCATCCTTAGTCGAACTAAGTGACAGGAGAGGAGGTTGTAGCGAGGGTGAAGTCAATGGTTTGAAGGTAGTCGCGGGAAGAGCGGTATCTCCATTGCACAAGCCTAGGTCTGGTCGTGAGTTATTACATTTACGGCAACTCCTTAACCCGATTAGAGCGAGTGTAATTTCTCTAATCTTATGATGGACCAGACAACGTCGTGCGATGGCATTTGCTCGAACATGCATTGCACCTAATAAGTTGGTTGATAACCTTATTGTATTTATGGTATAGTTTTAAGCCTCCATCCTAACTTACTAAGTTGTGGTTGCTTATATTCCTATAGACGTCGTATAGTTGCTGGCTAAGAAGCGGCGTATAATTACTTTGAAACTAGCAACTGTTAAATCCTACGGAGTGAAGAAAAATATTTGAATAACAAATATATATTTTTAAGGTCTAAGCCTTTATTTTAGAATTTTTCTTTTCTAAATAATATAATAACTAAGAAATAGAATATAGTGAAACATTGTAAACGTTAATTGTAATAATTGAATTTTGGTATATATATATTTTCTCACTTTCTTAGTAAAATAATTTATTTAAATTACAAACTGTTTACTTCAAAGTGGGTTTGTCGTGGACGCCTTATGTAAATCAGGTCTAGAATAGCAGTTGTAAGGCCAAGTACTATCTTAGAATGGTTTACACGTCGGGACTATTATGACTCTGCTGCTTCGAGGCATGATATAAGTGCTTACTAAGAGATTTAAAGAAGTCTCTAACTTGCCTACAAATGGTGTGAAGTGTTATACTCTTATCGCAGTTGGTAATCTCGATCATCAATTGGTTAGACCCGTGTACATAATCTCTTATAGTTTCCCTAGGCTTTTGATTAATCGAAGTCAGAAGCAGGGAATTTTTAGTAAGAGGTTTACTAGTTAAGAAGTATTAGTGGAATTCGTTGGTCAATCGATCAAAAGAAGAGATAGAGGTTACTTTCCATGAATTGAACTAATTACTTCAGATTTCCTTAAGGTGGAGGCAAAAACCTTATAAGCAATTGCATTAGAAAGTTTGTATACCTCTTTTAATGTATGGAATGTGTTCAGGTATCCATTTAGATCCTTTTTCCAACCATAAGTGTCGAATGGGTAATCGAGCACTTAATGGGACGGCTTCATCCATAATTTCTTAAATTGAGGGGCTCGACTTTCAATTGCTTGTATCTAATTCTTTTTTAGAAGTTCTTTCTGCTGCCAACCTCTTAATGTATTCCTCCAACTCTTATAAGCTTATATTTTCTACTATCTTCCGTAGCAAATGAGCAGCTAGATGCTTGATCTTCCCTTATATGTGTGTCTGTATGTATGCTATTATTTGAGCTTGTGTTTGCATCTGTTGAAAATCTTTCTCTATACGTGTTTCTTGTCTTTGTTATTGGGCAGTTTCATATACCATTATAGCCTTGCCACGTAGTTGTCGTATTGCTTCTTCATGAGCAAGCAAGCTGGTTTCTTCCTTCATTGGCTGTAATGAAGGGGTAGAAGAAGTAGTATCGCATTGATTAAACTTTTGCCTTAATTCTTGATTAATGGTTTAAACTTCTTTGAGTTCTTTGGCAAACTTAGTGCATAAAGCTTCCAATTGCGCTATACGTAAGTTGTCATCATTCTAATCTTGCACTTGAGTAGGCTGGTTATGAAATTTTGCTTGACACACCTTTGGAGTGTGCTATTATAGGGATCTCTCTTCCTAAGCTATATGAGGGGCATTACTCCTCAATGAATTGCTATTATCTTTTGATTTCGTCTTAGTCACTATTGGCTTTGTAAAGAACAGACGGCATTGAATTATTGATGGTAAAGGTTGATGCTATAAGATAATTGGACACTTGTTGAATTGCAATTGCAAAAAGAAGAAAAGTTAGGCTAAGGGGGTGTCGGGGTAACTTTGGCATTATCACTCCGATGCTTAAGCCAATTAATGGAATGAATGAAAGAAAGGGAAGAGCAAATAAGTTGCATAACTTATTGTAACCTTCTGAGTTTTATTTATAGTTGTAGATCCTCTCCTATTTGATAACCGTTGCCTTTAAAATACGCATGTATGCAAAATTTGAATTTACAACCACTCCCCGATATTAAGGGAAATGGCTAAACTAGTGGGTAGTTATTTTTACAAGAAACCTAATCGCTCATGTCCTTTGTTCAAATTTCAACGCCTTGGACTTGATTGGGTCTTAATGAGTTGTAGGTAGTTCCTCTCAGTTGATTGGGGCTAGTCTGACTTATTTATTGAGGTTGGCTTGCTCTTTGTTGATCAGATATGTTCAGTTCACTAACTTTTTCGAGCTGGCTAGTTTTTTAAGAGTAGTTTAAAGGAGCTCAGAAGTGATGAAGAAGGGGTTGAAGGTGAATAAGTAAATTGAGTGTCCCTAAAAACATATGATCCTTAAAATAAAAATTTTATAGTATCAAAATTATAATCTTTCATGGTACACACATGATATTCAATAATAATATTATTAAGACATCAAATACAAATACCTATTAAATCCACAAATTGTAATCTCTAAGTTCTAACTAGCTTTCAATAATTGTTTGGTAGGCGTGAATGATGACACATCTTGGTCTTTGAAATGAACTTGTCAATTTGACTTATTTTGGTTTTAGATGGGAAAAGAAGGGTTTTTATGATTCGATTAAACTTCAATAAGAATTAAATAGTTAGGTATAAATTTATATTTGTCGTTGATCATCCTAAGTGTAAAAATAATTTTCAAGTCAATAAATTGAAATATTTTTGACTTTGCTAGTAAATACTTATTTAATACCATCAAATACACTTGCATCATATTATAGAATTGAAAGTCTTATATTTGCTAATCGAGTTAGAAGTAAACTTTATATTATCATTGTTGTTTAAATTATATAGATAAGAAGATGAAAATAAAAAAAATAGAATCAAAACTTATATTATAATCGTAGCATTAAATGAAAAAAATTAATAGCTAAAATAGTATAGGTAGATATATAAATACATATATAAGGTAACAAGATGAGAGATAAAATATATAGTTAAATCTTATATTATGACAGTAGACTTGAATAAAAAAAGCTGATATGAATAAAAAGCTAGTGGTTTGAATAGTATATATGTATATATTTCCATAACAAATAAGTTTCAACTAGCAAACAAGGCATGCTTTTCTCCGCAAGCCGAAACAAGTGAAATGCATTCAATTTTATTACCCTACATAACCCATTATTTTTCCAAAAGCTACGTTTTACTAAATTTTTAAATTTTGGCAAATTTTTTTATTTTTAATTACCGTATATGCTTCTTTTTCTTACCGATTGAACCCGTACCCGTACCATGACAGTACACACAAAAAAAAAAAAAAAAACACAGACGCACGTTGTGGAGCTTTTGAACTAATCAGGAAATTGTAGAACTGATCGGACAAGGAACTTCTATGGACGCCAGCCCCGCCATCGCCACCTCGACAACCACCGCCACTCCAACGGCCGAAGACTTTGCCATCGGCTGCTTCCTCTCCATCAAGACAACCTTAGGCGACGAATTCCAAGGCCAGCTCATCACCTTCGACCGACCCTCCAACATTTTGGCTCTTCATATCCTTTTTGTTTTCCCCTTTTTATTCTAAACTCTCAAAACTAATTAAAGTTGAAAACTTTTATCTCCACATGATTGCTTTCTTGTAAATTTCATTCTTTTTTCCTTAATTTTAGTTTGTGGGTTTTGGTCACAAGAGGGTTCGAAAACTGAACCTCGTCGAAACATAAGACTATTGAAGGCTAATTATATAAAGGAGTTCACTTTCTTGGGTCGTGGTGAAGACCCACTTGATGTTACCAGATGTTTCGTTGATCTCAACACTTTACAAGCCAGAGAAGAAACTGCCTTGAGGTGCTCGCTTGTTTGTTTGTTTATTGGGTTTCATTTTTATTGCATCATTGTTCATTCTATTTCATTTGGATTGCCCTTTAACGTTTTGGGGTTTGATGTGCTGTTTTGTGCAGGCAAGCTGAAGCTGATGCTGAGAGGATCGGTGTTGGTGTGACCAGTGAGGCACAAAATATTTTTGATGCATTGTCGAAAACGTAATGTGCTTTTTGGCTTTCCCTCTTCAAGATCTGCTAATGTGGAATTTTCATGTCAGTATAGTTCTGTTTGTCTATTAACTTTAGTTGGGGGAATTGAATTCTTGTTTAGTTTCATCAGAACTTTTGGATTGTAGGCAAGTGTCCACTTAATGGAGCTCGGTGATATTCACATTTTTATCTTCTTACATCGCAACATCTGTGACTAGTGTAGTCCTGAGTGATTTATTGTCTGCTCAAACTAGACTTTGCTGAATTTCCTAGCTGCATGCTTCAAGTAGTTATATTTGGATAAAGGTCGTTGGATGTTACTGATCAAGAATGTTTGTTTCCAGTAGGAAAATTTTGAATAAAAGATCTTTTAGGAAAGTAATCATGGTTTTTAACCGATCACACTGACCTCAAATTTTAAATTTTAAAGCAAGTATCTACTATAGTGAATCTGTATGTTGAATTATTTCAAGTAAATTTTCAATCATAGTTTCTCCTATGACCATGTTGAGTTTTTTTCTCTTTAATATCTTGAGTTTACCTTGTGAGCGATCGGATGTATTTTCTTAAGTTTTGAAAAACAATGCAAGATATGGGTGCAAATTTCTTTTCCTTTTATGTGTCTGCTTTTCCCATATCTCCATTTATTCCCTTGAGTGATACATAAATGGCTATAGATGAATTGAATTGAGATCTCATGCATGGAGCGACCATTCTTCTCTTTTCATAGCTTGAATACTCCTGCTTTAGAGTATCCATGTCAGAGTTAATGAACTCAGTGAATTTTTGTGTTTAAATTTGCTGCATTGTGATCAGGCTTCCAGTTCGCTGGGACAAGACTGTCATTGTTGTGATGAATGAGGTCCGTGTTAGCAGCCCATATGTTCCTGAATCTGTTGCTGGAGGAACTCCTGCTGCCAATTTGCGTGTCAAGAAAGTGGTGAGCTTCTAGAATTAATTTTTATCCTTCTCTTTACATTGATTGCAGCGTTGATAGCTTATCACTGCTTCTTACTGGTTTCAGCTTGAGCATGAAAGAATGAGGCTGCAAGCCAGGACTTCACAGTGATATTCCCTGTACCATACAAAAGTTGGCATTGGTGAGCTGAGAAATTAATTATTAGGTATGTGGGTCATTCCCTGCCTTATTCGATATAATATGCCATGTAATTCTCAAGGAAATCTAGCATTGGCAGGAAAAAGAGAATCTTAACGAGATGACAATGTTGTAGGTTGGCTGTTGTATGATTCTCAATCCTTTTGGTTTCAGACTGGTTTCAATGCTACAATGAAACATAGCTTGTTAAATTTAATTATAGATGAAATTATTAGTTTTTTCCCTTCGTCTTCTAAATTCTTATGTGAAAAACCTGCATAAATCCCTACCCTGTGATTTTCTCACTGGTGTCACTATCAAGGGTGATGTGTAAAAATGACAACCACTAGAAATAAGCATTTACAGCTTGAGAAAAGAGGAGGCATATTTATCAACCGGCACTTCTTATCTATGATATATGATCTTATTAAACAAAACCCAAGTCTATTGCTAGGTATGTAGGACATATGGACACATATTTCTCTGTTGTTCCATTAGTTATTGAAGATGAGAGAAATCTGAGTTTGCTAAGGTTAACAATTTTGCTTTTTTACTTATTAGAGACAAGGGATAAAATTCTCCAGATAAAATTGTAAGGAAGAAAGCTTCCTATTATGAACTTATTAGATATTTTGAGAATACTTCTTTTAATGCTGAAATGATTTGGATTGGGACACAGCAATGTGTTACCATTAAGCGAGTCATTGGTTAGAAGTCTGAATGTTTGCACAAGATCCTTAATTGTATTGTCTTGTTCCCTTATTTTTGCTTTTTACTGAGATATGATTAAAAAGTGTTTCTATTGGCGAGATATATAAGGTTGTTTTATTCTCCTGATGTCTCCTCATCTGGGTTAAAAAATGTGCCATCATCTGGGTTATGCCTAGGCCTAAGCATGTTATTAGGCTAGTCTCAGTTAAAGCTCTTCTTTAGCAGCACTTAATATGTTTTTGTCTCTAATAAGTTCCATAAGTTACTTTATATATAAATATATAAGATTATATGAGATTTACAATTGTAACAATACAATAATAAGTTACTTTACATATCCTATTTTGCCATTACACTCTATCCTTAACTATATCCCTGTGGTACCTATACAAGTCATATCATTTCTAATTCTTTTCGTCCATATCCTTTTTGGTCTTCTAACTCCCATTTAATGTGGCTAGTCTATGGAATCTTGCAATGCTTAAAATGTGCCTTTGGTAGCATGTGGCTGATCATCTCATTTGTCCTTTCATCACTTTCTCATTGATGCGTGCCATCCCAATTTACTTTAAATTCATTTGTTTCTTATCTTATGTATCCTCATTTGTCCACGCATCCGCTTTATCTTATGTATCTTCATTATTCTTATCTTTTACCCATGTGAAGTTGCTATTCTTAAATAAATTTCAAATCCAAAGTTAGTTGACTTGAAAGTTTTAATCTGTTAGATTTAGTATTGTTTAATTTATTGGTTAATGCACCCCTTACATGTGTTAAGTCTTTGATTGAACTTTATTAAGTGCACCACTTGATTGAATAAGGGTGAAGTGAGTGCATATGTATTTGAACTCAAGATCTCTTGCTCCAATACCATAATAATTTTTGGAGCTATAATCAACTACTTGAAAAACTTCCTACTAGACTTGTAAGGTAGCTTTATTTTTATGGTAAGATGCGAATAAACCTGCTTAAATTTTTACTTAAGTGTAAATCTTCTTAAATTTTGATTTAGGTGTGGATTGATCTTTTGAACTCTTAAAATATGTTTTAAAACTCTTTTAAACTTTGATAAATTAGTGAATAAACTTCACAAATCGAAAATAACCCTTATAAACTTTGATTTTGGTGTGGGAGCATCTTTGAATTTATCAAAATATACTTTAAGATCTCTTAAGTTTTAGAGTTTATCAAAGTTTAAGGGGTATGAATTTGCATCTAGGTTGAGCTTTGAGGGGATTATTTGCAATTTCCCCTTATATTTATTGGTTAGCAAACTTGTAGTGGCTTGATAAAACTTTAAGCTTTATTGGAACCTTGTCGGAAAGGATGTATGTCTCCACTTCAATGACCTTGCTTGAATTTTTTGACCGGCTTCTCTATACATACCTCCTTCTATCTTTTTCTTCTTCTTCTTTAATTTTTTTAATTATTATCATTATTATTATAATATAATGGTCTGAGATATTTAGAGCTCTCACTGAATGATATCTCCTAATTTTACTTCCTTATTTTAAAAATAAATAACTTGTACTTATCTTGTTGCTCAACTTAAATCTGTATGCTTTGTTTTTTACCTACTCAATGTAAAACCTTTCTCCCCTAAAATTTTAGACCAAGATAAACTTAGCATTCATCTTTCCAAGTCTCACTGAGTCTAATGGTTAAGGTCCAAACCAACAATATATTGCATGAAATCCAGGGTTCAAGTGAAGATATTATTTTGTGTTACCTATGCAGTGCCTATGTATTGATTCTATTGGGTGCTTCATGTGCTGAATAGTCAATCCATCTGCAGTCTTATACTTATTAAGAAAGGAAGAAAGTTGCTATGTATTTCTTTCACATCTCATTTTACTTGACTGCTCATCTCTGTAGTAGGATAGATTTGATAGATTCTTCAACCTTCTTATTAATGCCTTGGATTACTAGGCAAGTGTGCCTGTTGCCTAGTGTTGAGCCTGTGCAACTTAAGAAGAATCACCCTGGTTTGAATGTTCATTTATTGAAGGAGCATCTTTGGTTCTAAGTTTGGGATTACCAAGGACAGGAATTAGTAATAAGGTGATTTGTTGATGAAAATGGTCTTGCATAGTATAGTTATATGCATACGACTATCAAAATGAGTAGAGCTGGGACAAGAGGGCTACATGTAGTCGTGGTGATGGTGGTAATTATTCAGCTTGTATTAGTCTTTTGTCTGATGAAGTCATTTAGCTGAAGAATAGCATAGATTTAGATCTTTGTATTAGAAGATCCAGACGTTGCAGGTGAAAGAATAAATGAGTAAGCACTTAGATATTTTGGTTTTCTAGTTCAGAGTAAGACACAGATAGGCTTTATTGGCTACATAGAGATAGAAGTTTTAAATTATGAACACTATTGTTATAGGTTAACTTTGTTCTAAAATTAATTTCCTTGCTCATTATTGATATTATTGGTTGGATGATGCCAAGGAGAAGCTAGTAATCTTGTGATGTAAAAACAAAATTTCAAATGTGAAGGAGAAGCTCTAGCACAAAGTATGTACATTAAATCGATGTATGCATAGATGCACAAGGGTGCTTAACGTAACCTTACTTGCCACTATGTAGCATTATTTGCTTGCTGAAGTAATATGACAGAATCTTGCGCAATTAAGAGTTGATGCATTGATCAGCATATCTTTGGCTCAAATAAGAATGTTCCTTTATATGGGAACATGCAAAATTCTTATATATGAATCTTGAGGTTGTAAAAGGCAATAGATGCTCACTATGAAGGTGTATTGAAAGGAGAGATTTGTGTATTCCCCTTTATATAATATTTTACCTGATAGATCTCTGAACTTCTTGCTGTTGATTTCATTTGATTTAGAAAGTCTACATACACTTTAGTTATCATTTTTGTTGATTTTACATGCTGGTAGTGCAAATTTTCTGACCGCAACTTTCACTATGTGCTTCATGTTCAACAATGGACTGTTTGCGAAAGCAATAGTTACTGTTGATTGAACTTTTTCCTAAAAAAATAGCCGTTGCCAGGCAACAATGTCAAGAAGATTGAAATTTCATCCTTTTATATAATAGGAGTTAAAGACTTAATTTGGACATTTTAACAAAAAATCAGAAGCTCATCTACTTGCATTCTCTCTCAAATCAACTCTTAAGATTGTTTTAGTACCTCCCTTTATGTTCAATCTTTGTTTGAAAATCATGACTAGATATGTGGCATCGTAAATATGATCTACTGTAATCAATAAATGCCCCCAAATATTGGTTCCTATGTCCTGCCTATGATGCTGATGGTATGACCCGCTGAATAACATTGTCTGTAGTTGGAGTTGCACTACTACTACTACTAAGACTCCTTTCCTGGGAGTTGAAGAGTTATACGTGCAGAGAGCTAAAATGGGCATACTTGCGAGAGCAATATGCTTGATTCAAGGGAGCAAGATGCTGCTTTTAAAATACTGGAACAAGAGGCCATTGTGTGTGAGCAATCGAACCTTCAATGTGGAAGCATTTCGAATTTGTGGGCACTGATAAAGGTGGGGAGGTACGATGCTAGTGTAGCAAGAAACGCTTGTCTTCTAGCACAAATGAGACTGATCGTTGAAAATGCCATTATGTGAGGCATATATGGAAGGGTGACAGTATGGAAACACCATGTTCATCTCAACATGGTAGTGCTACACGGTGGTTCATCATGGCACTTAATGCGTTTTAAGCTTTTGTTGATAACATGGAGGATGCTTAAGCTTTTATTTACAATCCAGAGGATGACCACAAACTTCATAGCTAAGTACGTGGTGCACTTGGATAAGCCATCCCAATCGGCGTCTACTTGCAAGTGGGAAAAGTGCATCCAACGATTTTTAAGACAAATGAGATTCGGTCAATAAGAAGAAATTAACTTAGTGTAGATAACAGCTCCAATAGGATATTCACAAGGTTAAATCGGCCCTTTGCTTACATTGGATGTTTGGAAGTCTACTGCAAATAATTATTAAACTTTTATCACTGGTCATTGGGCAATATTAGTTGATTCGAAAGAGAATTATTGCATTCGAATTTCCAACGATTAGACTAAACCCATAATGCGCAGCAATTGTGTTGGTTGTTTGTGAAACCGTTTCTTTCTGCAGCATTCAAAAAGTAATGCTTACATCCTTCAACAAAGCAGGCAACAACACTGCTGTGATTCGCGAGCTAATTGGTTCCTTTCGGCCTATGTGCTCGGAAATTGTTTCATGTTCACTGGGTTTGCGACATTCTCAATCTTCATGCATAAATGTCCGTGAAAGTTCATCGGCTTATTGATATGGTTAAGATTCTGAGATTGGTGAGATTCGAGATGGGTGATGATAAAGAAAATATGTGACGTTCTCTTTGTGTTCGTTGCTTCCACAAAACACTAAGTGTTGCGCACTATCGTACTGCTAATTTAGTGTTGTATGATCTTGTCAACATTGTGAACATGGTACCGACATGTAAGGGGACTTAGATCTTCTCGTCATTATGCACGTGATGCCTTTCTCCTTTGACAACAAGAGCAGCAGCATTGCTATAATTCACAACCTAATTAGCTCCTTTTGGACTATGCGATCGGAAATGTTTCATGTTAATTGTGTTTGCCACGTTCTCAATCTTCATGTGTGGTATGGGACATTGTAGAAGGGTAGATTTGAATATTTGGACTTAAATCTCCTTGAGATAAATTTGTAGGGGCCTCATAGTCAAGTCTATAGATATTATGATGATTATGGTAGATTTGACGTAGGAAGCTTCGAGAAAGGATCATTAGACTAACTTGTCTATTCTCGAGAAAGTTTATGCATTCAGAGCCCATTGATGAATGGTTTAGTGGATTTTACCTATAGTCCAACTCTATAAATACACAAGACCTCATACACATTTGGATATTCAAAAATTGCAAGAAGCATTTGCTGTTTTGTTAGACTACCATCTAAAAAATTAAACAGAGTTTAAAGTGAAGAATACACACTATCTTTCTTCAAGAATTATGAGGATCGATGCTTTATAATTCTTTTACTTAGCCACTAGAGAATTCAAGTTCTCCCCCTGTTTCTTCTCCTTACTCTCTTTTCCATCATTTCATGTTAGTCCTTTAAGGTTACGTGTAGCTTGAGGTGTACGCTTGACCACTACAATAGGATCCACTCAGTCGCAGATATTAAAGGTTCCCCTCTGAGGAAGTGAGTCTACAAGGACATCGACCAGTGATACAGATGCATTGAAACTACGTAGCCTCACGAGTCGAATTATGCCTATCTGCAATTGTGTGGAGCTAGTGTTGCTAGTATCAATAAGCTGCACTCTGCCTTACGAGATTGGTGAGATTCCAGCTGGGTATAGATAAACTGGTGATGAAGAAAATGTGTGAAATTCTCCCTATTTCGCTTCCCTCATAAAACGTAATGTCTATTTCCTTTTTTGGCCAGAAGTGCCATGCACTATTACATCGCTAATTTAGTGTTTTAATTTTCAACATCGTGGACGTAGAATGGGCATGCAAGAGCACTTCAGTCTGATCTTGGGCATTTGGGACAACTAGTGTGGTTAATTAGCAGATTTCTACCCTTTTCTTCTTTCTTTCTTTCTTTTTTTTTTTTTCCTGAATAAAAAATGATGACGGTATATTTGATAATGTTAAGAATATATATATATATATATATATATATTTAAGTCATTTCCACTTTATCTCTAAATACTTAAATGATGATATTTAAGATTTATTTATATTATTTATGAACTGGTTATATAAACTTTAAAGAAAGCCAACATTTACAAAGAAAGGATTCTGGCAGTTTTTATTTATTTATTTTTTTTGGAGTTTTAGCTAAAAAACTTAAAAAAAAGGCTTCATTCCTGGAATCTGTGCTAAAAACTTTTGATATGTTAAACTTTTCTCCCATTAGGAAGCCCCTCAAGCACAAATCTATGCGTTAACATCATGATGTGAGGTTTTCTTTACGGATTCCACATAACTTAATCTCTCTCCAATTTTTTCAGCGGCTCTGTGCGCCTTTCAGTTACCGAACTTGAAGATGACCGTATGTAAGAAAATGACATTTCGAATATTGCGCAAAAGAGAAGATTTGTTATATCTATTCTCTCTTTCCCTCACCAACCCCACCCCGCCCCCACCCACCAACCCACACCCCCCACCACCTCCCCCAACAACACCCCGCATAAAAACAAGAGCACCTTTTAAGATTTGATATAGAGCTTTAAGAATCAACGATATAAATTTTTTGGATGCGATATTTAATATTTAATTTTTACTTTATCATGCTAGTATTAATATCTTAGTTCATGACTCTATTTTCCAATCAAGCATGATGCGTTACAGGCAATTTTTACAATTTATACGTATTGTAACATTATTCTAAGTTACTTGGAATGCAACGTGGTGCTTGCTTGCATAGCATGTCATGTGGCATGAAAAGTTAAAATATATTCTTAAAATATAATTGTTAAACTAAAATAATTTAAAATAGAACCCTTTTATTTTTTTTCCTTTCTACGTTCTGATTTTCTAACAATAACATTCGGCAGCAATCCCTTAAAAAATGAGGGTATGTACCAATTTGGAGTGAGTTAGGACATTCAAAACACCTTTTGATATCTAGTAGGAGTGAAAAAAAGGAACAAAACCAAGTGGAAGAAATTTTTTCATTGTAACGTAGTATTTAAATGTTTGTAAATGCATACTTGTTAAAACGTATACGCATAATGACATAGGCTATTAGAATCTGTATATAGATTGATCAAAATTTTATTTCATGCGTTAAGTTTATTAATAAAGTACTTGTAAAAGTATTTTGAACTTCTCTAATTGCATAAATATTGATTTTATCAACCTCTTAGTAGTATAATGCACATTATTATTAAAAAAAGTTAGTACTTGTGTTATGAGATTATGCATCATGCATTTAGTTATTTATTTATTTATTTTTAAATTATAAATTATAGCTCAATCTATGAATCAAATCAAAATTTATGCTTGCAAAAATCCCTAACTCAAACAGTGTAGTCTGGTTTAAGAAAATAAAAAATAAATCGTATTTTATGATTTGATTTCATTTGAAAGAAAATCTGAACCAAATCAAATCACACTCACTCCTTATATCCATGAAACGGTTCAAAACAATTCTAAAACCCATGAATCTCTTTAACTTGTATTGGCGTGCAGGTATCGATCAAAAGTTTCAAATATGGAATATCACATGAATCAATGATAAATCTGGGTTCTTTCAGATTTAGGATCCTTAGTGCTAGACAAATCAATCCATAGCTTGCCGACTATATCCTACATTAGGAGTAGATGCTCGTTAAAACGACGTCATTTTAACATCCCAGCATGGATTTCCAATACAACAATCAATGCTTAAGAGCTGAATAAAGTTAGTTCCCATTTATTAACTATTTAATGATCATAGACTACAAACAGGGTAAGCAGGGGTTGATACTCGAATGGTGTCCTTAAGTAGACGCAAGCTTATCTTCTTGTGCTCAACCAAGGTATACTAAATCGCTTTAATTATAAAGGTGCAGTCAAAGGGATTGGTCAGCCGTGGGGAAGATTTTTGTTGACTGGAAGAAACATTAATTGATTAATAAGGACGACCGGATGAACGTGAGAGATGATGTTTTAATTTACTACAAGATGGGTTAATCTATTATCACGCTATTTTAGTCGACCATCTTAAGTATTTATCGATTATTCTAGATGAAATTTGAGACAATTTAATTGTTTATTTTAAATGGAATTTGACTTTTCAAAATGTCTTATTCTTCAAATCAATCTTTTTATTTATTTATTTTCTCTTAAATCCTTCAAACCCTAATTCAGTAGATACGTGCTTTAGATTGATTGTATGTATTATCAATCCTCTAAGTCTTATATTTTGATTTGCCCTTATTTTACATAGATCGATCCTAATTCATTGCTCCTTCTCCGACTATTCTTCATTTTGCTTAATGCTTGTTCTCATGTTTATTACGAACTAATCTTAGGTCTGTAATTTGCTTTCCTAGTTTCTCAATTTCTTTTATCCCTTATTTTTTCTAGAAAGCAAAAACCTAGGTTTAATTACACGTACCTCTCCAGAGATTTCTCAAACTCTTCCTTTCTTGTAATCACGACAAAATTTTTGCTGGAATAAATTTAAATGAAGTACTGGCTGGTAAAGTTTCCTAGATTTACTATTTTGCCCCCCCTAGGCCAAATTTCAGGCATTTCAGGGGGTCTATTATAGGAGTATAGTTTCGGCAGCTCTGTTTCTGCGTCCGAAATCCCTTTCTCAAATTGTTTGCCTTTTCCGCATGGAGGATGTGGGCCAGCAACAGCAATACTTGTCATTGCCAGCAAGGAAATTCAGCAGGGGCTCAGCTTTACTGGAAATAGAATTCTCTCCGTAAAGCATTGCTAACACCACTAAAGAAAAGGAATCATCTTCAATTGATACATGGAGTGATCTTCTATCCTTTATTTTAACAGCATGGATCTGTTGCACACTTCTTTTTTTTTTTTTTTTTCTTTTAGAGAAGGTATTTAAAAATGTTAAAAGATAACAAATTTATATTCATTTAGAAGATTTATAATAAAAGAAAACTTTTCTTTTGTTTTTTATAAGAATCGAATTTGAATTATTTAAACATCTATCATATAAATTTACTCATATAATACAGTACAGTAAATTTCAGAAATTTGTTTTGGAAATGAGAAAAAGCAACCAATGAGGACTTATTATATCAATTGATAGAGAGGTATGAACTTAAAAATCTTTCTTGAAAAACTATAGTCAGGAGAATTTGAAACTCCATAAAATCATTGCAATTGAATAAATTTTGTCACCTGTGAAGCAATCAATCTTATAAATACTTTGATTCATATAGAGTTTTGCCCATATCATACACTAGTTCTCATCCTTAGTGAGGAAAACCTTAATTTTATATGACCATCCGGATCAAAAGCAATAGTAACACACAAAAGATCAGCTGAGAACAACAGACAATAGGATCGAAACAGAAGCCAACCCAGTACAATATATGCATTGGGTCATAATCAAAATGTTACGACCTCCTAGATGAGATTGGATATATTCTTGTCAAAAAATTGTAAGAATAGAACTTACCTAATGTCCCTGTCACCACCCCCATTTGGCGCCTTTAATGAGCATCCAATCCTATTTGCGCTTCAAAATAAAAGAAATTCAAGCTCTATTCCCCTCTATAACTGTTTACCAGATTCCGGCTATCTTGTAGAGGAAGCCCTGTCCTACTGTGTTTCTCTTCTTCGAAAAATTCAGTTACTTGAAATTAGTATAAAACATTAACACTAGACTAACCGACGATGTATCATGCTATGAGAAAAATAATTATACGTAAAATTATAAATAAAAATAATAAAAATATCAGACACCTGTATTATAGGTGGTTCAAAGTATAAGGAATTACGGCATTAAAGAAGAATTTATTCTCACCAAAAAACATAAAAAACTCATCAATTTTTTTTTCTTTCTTTTAAATATAAATTATGAGAATGTCATCAAAATTATTATCCAATGCAAGAACTAATCTCTCTAAAGGGATGTGCTAATTTGCTAAATTCAAGATACATCAAAACTAGCCCTTCCCCTTAAAAAATACAAATAAGAATTGAGTAAATATCGTATTTGATATCTAAATTTGCTCATCCTAAAATTTAAATATATCAATTTGATGCTTAAGTTTCACTTATCTATACAATTAACTATCTAAATTTTACCTTTTTTAATAATTAACTACCTAAATGAAGTTAACAAGGTATTATAAACAGTTTTGAAAATTTATGGATAATATATTAGTACTTTAAATTTTATGTTATTAATTAAAAAAATGGACAAAGTTCGTGTACTAAATGTGAAGTTTACTTAGTAAGAACTTGATATACCCTGTATATATAAGTTTATTAGTATTGATTCACATGTGACGTGCATGTCTAAAAAATTATACAACAAAGGGTCTATAATTTTTTCACATTATCAAGGAAAATACATTTTGTTTTTTACAATTTGAATATGAAATTGCATAGAAACTTTTTAAATTTAAATTATGAATACACATAACTACCAATAGATAACTATATTCTTTTATGGAGGAGGGGATTAATTTGATAAATTCGCATGATATATAACTGTGTGCGTCGGTATGTATGTACCTTGGCAACCAAGGTAACACATATTAACGAGACTTCTTTGGCATTTTTTTATGATTAAAGAAGCACGTAATGGTGTAATAAGCGGTGTTACGTAAAATACCATGTCTTTTGCACTAACATTGGACGGGATAGGTTGTTTGAATTTGCAGCATTTAAATTTTTTTTTTTCTTTCTTAACTTAAATTTGCTACGATAGATAGGTTAAAGGTGATCATTGGATCTAAATCCACACCCTTTCCACGATCCACACCTACATGTTTTACATTTATTTGTATTCTGCCGGCAATCCGATATTCAACAATTATGATTTGTGACCGCTGATGGGATTAGAAATAACAGTGAGGGTCTTTGCAGCAACAGCGAAGGTCTTTGCATTATGTTATAAATATTTTGTGTTAGCATTACTTAATTACATTTTGCCTTTCTTCTTTTTCTTAAGAGTTTTTTTTTTCCTTTTTTTTTTGTGTCATTTTCCTTTTCTCTATAGAATGTGTTAATCGAGCTGATTTTGCTTATTGAACTTGTTATGTGTGATCAAAATTTTTAATCTTGACTTTTACTAATTTTTAATTTTCTTTTAAAGTAATTGGTGCTATCGGGCACGAGCACCTTACTGATAATCCATTGCCTGCAAGGGGATGAATGGTTCCAATTTATTTTATTTATATAGGTTATGTGTGTGCACATAGATTTTACTATTACACTTGTCAAATTTGATACGTGGGAATGGGCCGGTTTGAAATCATAATTTCAGGTTACATTTTTATTCCTATTCTTAATGTTCAAAAATATATTTTGTTAATGATTTCAACTTTTAGGGAGAATTCCATTTTGCTCTTAAGAAGGTGGAATTACATCTTTATTTCCACTTTATTAATTATGATTGATTAAAATTATCTTTTAACATTGAAAAAAATATAACATGTAATAATTAAGGATATTTTCGATAAATAATATTGTTTGAACATCTATTTGATATCATCTCCAAACATAAGGAAGGATTTCTTATTTCCATTTTTATTTCATTCAATTTCTTTATACCAAACGTGACATTAGAACTTTTACAATCTCTACTTATACAAGCAAATATCAACCTAATAAAGAATAGCCATTTAACATAAAAAAAAAATTCTTTTCTTTTTCTTTTATATCTAGTGCTCTATGTAATATCCTCCCTTTTTCTATCTAAAAACTTTTACCTTTAATATCGATTTCAATTCTAGGTTACCATTTGGATCAATCAAACAAAAAAAAATGGTTAGATAAATCTTAATCAAATATGTTTGCCAGATCATTAAGCCCGCCCAAGTCTTATCCAAACCTTGGGCAATCAAAAAGCATTTTCGGTAGGTGTCCTTTGCGAATGCGCGGATACAGCTAGCAGCCTAGCACCAAACTTTGTAATTTAACTGGTGGTTTAAAGGTTTTTTTTTTTTTCCATCCTTTTGGAAAAAAGAAAAAAAGAAAGATAACAACGCATGCTCCATGAATTACAACCCACTTAAGCCCGTTTCTTTTCTTCTTCTTCGTACTAATCTACTGGGAAGTTACGATGGATTTATCTTTTCGATTTGATTAAAGTAAAAAAAAGAAAGCAGCAAGCAAGTTGGCTCAATTAAAAAATGCGCGTGATTGTCAACTTCTCTGCTTAGAAAGTAATAGCAATTAAACATCTTGAATAATCGCACTCTGTAGCATAAAATGGATGGCTCATATACGAATGACCAAATACAATGACTACAGAATTTGGGACGATACTGTGAAGGACTTATATCATTTATTCATCTCTTCATTTCTTTTCATTTTAGATAAGTTGTTTTGAGTCCGCGTGTTACTTTTTCTGTTAATAGATATTAGCTACTTTAACCGTTCTATAAGTACTTGTACCAGAACATTCAGTTTAATCTCTTTGACTCCATTGTTCTCTCATAGAGATGAGATCATAATTCCACAAGGTATTAGAGCGACATGGTAACTTCCTTCTGAAATTTCTTTTCTGTTGGAAGTTCTTTTTCTTTTGCGTAGTCTCTTCTTTAGTTTCAACATGGCTATGGCTTAATGCTTTGCAATTAGAGCAAGAAAATTCAGATCCTACGTACCTGTTTGGATTGGGTTATCCGAGTATGGTAATAGGAAATGTAATTTTCAGTCGCACGAACTATTTCGCAAGCAGTAAGTTGATTAAAATCAGATTAGGTTAAAGTTAGGGTTTATTGATGGAATTGTCCTGAAATCTATTAAAAATTCACCTGATCTAATTTAATGGATTTTTTTTTTTTCTTATCGAAAGACAAAACACTTCATTACTTAACCATGATCAGAAATATAAGATGAGAAAAAAAAAAAATACTCACTACAAAGTAGCCTAAGGAGAGAGGATGGGGTGTTTAACCACCAATCCAAATGGCACATCCCTCTCCTGAAAAGTAAGTGTGAAACCATAGGGCAACTTCTCTTAGGCTTAATTCCTGTTAACATTCCCCTTTCCAACAGCCTATTAATCCCTTTAGAAAGGACATTTGCAACAAGTATGAAGAGAAAGGGTGAAACTGGGTCTCCTTTATGGAGTCCTCTTTTAGGCTTAACTTTACCAACTGTTTTACCATTTAAGACAATGTTATATTGCACAATTGTAACACACCACATAACCCACTCCACGCACCTAGGAGCTAAACCCAATCTCAAGAGCACACTCCTTAGGAAGTCCTACTCTACATGATTGTATGCCTTACTTATGTCAATTTTTAGAGCACAGCTATAAGCTTTCCCCCTCTTCTTATTTTTAAGATATTGAAACAATTCATGTGCAACTAAAATATTATCATGAATCAAACGGCTTGAAATAAATGCATATTGGTTTTTAGTTACCATCTCATTTAAGAAACACTTTAAACGGTTGACTAGAATTGTAGAGATGATTTTCTAACAAAAATTGCAAAGACTAACTGGCTTAAAGTGATTAATGGAATCAAGAGATGAGACTTTTTAAATAAGGATGAGATCTATGTTATTAATTGAGTTAGGGAACTTACCTATAGAGAAAAAGATTGAATTGCACTTACAATAGAAGAGTAATAATTTGCCAATAAGATTGATAGAAAACACTTGGAAACCCATCTGACCTTAGAGTTTTAAGGCTACCCATTTAGAACACTGTAGCTTTCACTTCTTTTGCTGTAACCATCGTACGGTCTACTCATTGATATTTTCTATAACAATTGATTCAATCCAATCCAAATAAGCATCATAATTATGTCCCTCACTGTTAGAAAACAGCATACCAAAAAAATCTACAAAACCCCTTCTAACCACTTGTTCATTTTTTAACCATACTCAATTCGCATTCTTAACTTTGAAAATTTTGTTCCTTTGACGTCTTGAAATCGTTGTGTGGTGGAAAAAAGCCATATTCTTATCTCCATAATTTAACTAATTAATTCTTGAACGTCGATGCCAAAACATTTCTTCTTTCCCCTAAAGATCATTTAGTTGATAAACACTTCCTCTTCATCTTCCATACTTTTAGCAACTTCCACATTTTGCATTTCTCCCAATCTGGCCATCAATCTTTCAATTTCTACCCTATTATTGGGTATAGCCCCTTTACTCCAACTCACCAAATTTGATGTATATAAATGCAGTTGTTGATCAAGTCCCAAAGCTATCCCTCATTCTCATTTGCCAGCCACTTTTGATGACTTTCTCACAATCCTCAAAACAGCACCAAAATTTTTCAAATTTAAACTTTCTAAATTCTTGGCTTCCAACTTTATGAGAGTCTACAATAATAGCAGCATGGTTTGACCTTATTACTAGAACATGATCAATATGAGAAATAGGATAAAGAGATAGCCAATCCACCAAGTCGAATACCTTATCAATCCTTTCTTTGCAAGTACTCCGGTGAATCTTCTATTTATCCAAGTAAATTTCTAACCATGGAATCTAAGATCTTGAAGATTATTGTCAAATACCATCTTATGAAAGCTTTCAAATTGCCTATGGCTTCTTTCCCTCCTACCACTTTTTTCATCATCACTTAATATTTCATTAAAGTCACCAAGATGAAGCTAAGGACCTTTAATAGTAGACACTGGACTAGTCAAGTCACTCGACAAAATTTTTCTTCTCATGGAAATTTGTGTAGGAATAAACCCAAGTAAACATACCCACTAACGAGTTATCATGTAACTTCACTTAGGTAACTATCCAGTTTTTATTTGCTTCTAAGATTGAAACAACCACATCCTGAGTCCATTAAAGGGCTAAACCACCCATCAAACCACAAGGAGGAACATAAAATGCCTTATGATACCTCAGTCTTCTCCTAGTACCATCTACATAGCTATTTGAGTTTTTTTATTTCCATTAGAAAGATAGTACTAGGATTGTGTTTATTGACAAGCCCAATTAGATTATGAATTGTCAAGGATAGGCCTAAACCTTGACAATTCTAACTCATGTAGATTATGGCTCTTATGTAGCTATTGAAGGCTGGTTGACCAGCCACTACTACCTAGATTTGCTTTATGCTGAAACTTACGAACTTCAATGTTAACTAATTTATTATCATCAAACAACTCCATACTCTTGACTATTTTCCCTTTTTCCTTTCTTTCCTTTTTCATGTTACCATCATTCACACTACCAGGAGTGAAACGGATTAAAGCCTTGTTTTCAACAGTCATCTCAAAAGGTTTATTATCAAGACATAGTTTTTTAGAGTTTTACTGTTGCAGACTGTGACTAAGAATATAAAAGACTGGTTGCTGGGTAGGTCCAAATTTGTAGAAAGCTTGAAAGGAATAATGGAGAATGCTACAGGAAAGGGCGAATGTAAATGAAGGGTAAGCAAAAACCTACAAATAGCTTCAATGGATATGACGCATGAATAGAACTTCTGAGAACTCATGGCATAATTCAATAAGACATATGAATCGGTCCGGTGAGGTCAGTCGTCACCTAGCCTTGTTTAAGGGTTAGGATAAGAGTAATGCCGAGAGTAAATAAGCAGTGTTTATGCAAGGAAGGAAATACTCAAGTATATTAAGGATAATCTCTATGTCTCCTTATAGCTATAATTATAAGGGTATTTATACCCATAAGTTAGGGTAACTTACCTAAAAAGAAAAAGACAAAAAATAGCGTTTTCTAAGGAAGTAATATACAAGATACAAAAGGATAAAAATAAATATATAAGGAAAGCAATCATTAGTATAACGGATTCTATACATGATATTGTATACATCGTGATACTATATTAGTGATGTCGTTAGAAGACACAGATAAAAAGTATAGAAAGCTCGCTTGTTTGAGCAGGGGTGGCTTGGTCAGTTTGGGCTCTTTCTTTAGATATCTTGGCAGGGGTGTGACCAAGTAAGAAATTGACAAGGCATGTAAGAGAATGATGATGGATTTTTGTCTCGGTCTTCCACTTCTTGGCACGCGACACGTGAGAAATAGGTAGTCGCTTGGTTGGGTAGGTCGAATGGGTTGGCTGGAATAGGAGGATTCGTTTTGCTAATTCCTTTAGTCCTTGTGCTTAACTATGGGTAAATGGTCTGGTAACCTGATTCTCATCATTTCCTCTAGGTTGTTTTAGATTTGGAATCATATCTGAATGGTCTTCATTAAGCTCTTCATTAGGGTGAAACGGATTGAGGTCGGCAACGTTAAAGCGTTAGAAACCTCATAGTCCTTTGGTAACTCCAATATGTAGGCATTGTCATTGATCTTTTGGAAGATTCTGAAAGGTTCTTTAGCTTTTGCAGATAATTTGTTCCTCCTTTTGTTTGTTCAAGATCCGTTCCTTGCTAAGGTGCAACCATACCAAGTTTTTAGGCTAGAATTATTTAGCTATCCTACCCTTGGTCTTCTCTTGTATTTTTTTAATAGCTCGGTTGATGTACCGAGTGACTTTATCATAGATGTGTTGGAGAGATTGTACTCTACCCAAGGTGCCAGGGTCCTCTTATGCGGGTAAAGGTATAGGGATGTAGTCGAGGGGTAACTCGAGGGGTAACTCGAGATTGAAACCATATACCACTTCAAAAGGAGTTTGCTTAATGGTGTCATGTACTGTTCGTTTGTAAGCAAACTCGACTATTGGTAAGCAGACATCCCAATTAGCCAAGTTCTTGCCCATTGCAGCTTGGCGCAATGATTTCAAAGTGTGATTGACTACCTTTGTTTAGCCATCAGTTTGGGGGTGATAGGAAGTATTAAATAGTAGTTTGGTCCCTATGCGACGCTACAAGGTCCTTTAGAAATGGCTTAGGAACTTTAGGTCTCTATCGAAGACTATACTTCTTGGTACGTTGTGTATCCGTACAATCTTCTATAAGAAAAGAGAAACAATAGCCGAAGCATCGTTAGTTTTGGAGCAGAGTACGAAGTGTACCATTTTGTTGAACTAATCCATGACCACTATTATAGAATCATTACCTCGGATAGTTCGTAGGAGTCCGAGAACAAAATCCATGCTCAATTCAGTCCACAGCTTCATCGGGACAGGTAAAGGTATTGCCTTTCCTTGCTCAGCTCGGCAGTTAGCCCTCTTGCACATGGCATAGTTATCGACAACTCAGTGCACATCTCTCCTCATCTTTGACCAGAAGAATTAACCATTCAATAGCTCATAGGTCCTTCTTTCTTCGAAGTGCCAAGAGAGTCCTTCACTATAGGCTTCTTTAATCAGCAGTTCTCTTAGGGAACAAGTTGGTACCTATAGTTTCCCACTTTGGAATAAGTAACCATCCTCTATACGATACTCATCTACTGTCCTTCCATCAACGCATTGCATGATTATGGGTTCAAAGTGTGAATCCCTAGAATACTGTTTTTTGATACTTACAAACCCAAACAGTCTGGTCTGCAGTTCGATTAAAAACACATGTCTCTTCGAAAGAGCATTTGTAACTATATTGCTCTTTCCCTACTTATATTTAATCACGAAATTGAATCCTTCAAGGAATTCAACCCATTTTGTCTACCACTTCAATAACTTCGTCTGACTTTAGAGGTACCTTAGAGATTCATGGTCAGTGTAGATGACAAACTCTTTCGGCAGTAGATAATGCTGCCATACTTGTAGTGTTTGGATTAGTTTTAAGAATTTTTTGTCATATATTGAGTAATTTAACTATGGTCCTCTAAGCTTTTCACTGTAAAAGGCAATAAGTTGGCTTTCCCGCGTTAGGATAGTGCCTATTCTAATACTTGACGACATTTCAACTCAAATATTTTCTTGAAGTTAAGAAGAACCAACACCTGGGTGGAGGTTAACCCTTCTTTTATCTCAGCAAAGCTCTTCTCCTCCCTTTCTCCCCATCGGAAGTCAGTGTTCTTCTTCATAAGCATAGTAAGAGGTGCGATGAGGGTGTTGAAATTCTTGATGAATCATTTATAGAATGAAGCCAGTCCATAGAAACTTCTCACGTCGACATAAGTAGTAGGAGTCAACCACTTTATAATTGCTTGGATCTTTTTATCATCTACTCGTAAGCCTTCTTTATTAACTATATAGCCTAAGAATACCATTTCTTCCTGGAAAAAGCAATACTTTTTGAGATTGCCGAATAGTTTTTCGATACGGAGGATATCCAGAATGGTTTGGAGGTATTTATAGTGACTCGGCATGTCAGTACTGTAGATCAAGATATCATTAAAGTACACCATGACACACTTCCCAATCAAATGTCTTAACACATGATTCATCAATCACATGAAATTGGTTGGGGCATTCGATAGGTCGAATGGCATGATCATCCACTCATAAAATCCATGTCTTGTCTTGAATGTCTTTTTCCATTCGTCTCTTGACCTTATGTGAATCTGATGGTAGTCAGACTTAAGATCAATCTTGCTGAAAATTTTGGCTTTACTTAATTCATTTAGCGTATCTTCCAACCTTAGGATAGGATACTTGTACTTAATAGTAATCATGTTTACGGTGCGGCTGTCTACACTCATTCGCCAGGTTCTATCCTTCTTCGGCATTAAAAGGGCTGGTACAGCTCAAGGGCTAGTACAGCTCAAGGGCTGAGGCTTTCCTTCGCATATCCTCTCTTTAGAAACTCATTAACTTGTCATTGGAACTTAGTAGCTTGTTTGGGATTCATCTGATAGGCTGACTTATTCAACAGTACGGCACTGGTTACTAAGTTAATACAGTGTTGTATGCCTTGAATTGGAGGTAACCCCTCAAGTAACTGCTTTGGGAATAGATTGGCATATTCATCCAACAAATTTTTGATTTCTTACTGTAGTTCACCTCGTTCCTTCATTTCTAATAGGCGCCTAACCAATATGAAGGTCAGTTTATCAACATTGATGGTCTCTTGGAGCTTGGCTTTACTCATCACCAGAGCCTTCTTCGATCCATGAGCAAGTTTTGTCTGCAACTTGTTAACTTTTCTTAGCGGCATGAGGTTCAGTGTGATCTTCCGATCATCCTTCTCGAACATGTACGTATTCTTATAGTCGTCGTGGATAACTTTTCTATTAAAAAGCCACAGTTTACTTAGTAACAAGTGGGAAGCGCACATAAGTAGCACGCCGTAGAGAATTTGCTTTGAGTAATTCCTTATAGTAATCGATAATATTATTTGTTGAGTAACATGTAATGCTCTTTTTTTCACTCAACCAGTGCAATTTGTACGATTTCGGATGTGTAACAGTTGGCAACTTTAGTTTTGAAACAAGTTTTACTAATGCCACATCGGTGTAGCTTTCGCTATCTACGATAAGGGTATACACCTGATCATTTACCTTACAGGTGGTATGAAACAAATTCTCTCTCTACTCTTCCTCTCGTGAGGGTTCTATGTTCATAGTACATCAAACAACTATGAGTAACTTATTTAAGTCCTCAGCAAACACGTCTTCCTCAATTAGCTCTTTCTTGGCGTTTTCTTTCTCGATAAGGACCTCCTTCTCCTCGGGTTCCTCATTTGTACTATCTACTTCTAACTTTGGGACATCTCTCTTGATGACCATTGTCCTGCGATTAGAGTACTGAGCAATCATATGTTCGAACTTTTGGCATTTGATCTAACTTGTTTCCCTGCTAGACTTTTGTCCTTTCTCATAAGTTCCGGTAAGCACTTCACTATCGAGTCAGCCTTTCTGCTCGACTTGATACTCGATTGAGCTTAGTGACTTGCCTATTCAGGTCGGCTAGTTGGCATCCTGGCTGTTAGTTGGCTCTTGTAAACCTGAAAATTAGCTATTCGATGTTTCGATCGGTTGAAAGACCCGATCGAGTCTAAATTATAAAGTAAAGCTGAAAATATTAGTAAAATGATCTCGTAAGTTTGTATTTAAGAAAATAAGCAATAAAATAAAAGAATATAAAAATTCTAAATTTTAAGTATATAACTCGTTATTTATCAAAAATGCGTAAAATGTATTCCGATAATTAATACATAGCTAGAGATAAATTATATGTATACTAAAAATCATAAAATAACCTAAATAATATTTAGAAATATTTATTTGTATTACATGTGAATTTACATGTATGTAGAAATACGTGTAATTACTTAAAATACGCGAAATATACTAAAATAATAAGAAATAATTAAAGAAAATTCATAATTAATTAAGGAAAAATATAGAAAAATGAGGAAAATTCTAGAAATGAGGCGTAGCAATAAGATATTGAAGAAAAAAAATCAACCAATTAGAATGCAACAAATAGAAAGTGGAAAAAAGAAGAGATAAGGCAATTGTCTTGTCTTATTAATGCACAATAATTTTCCTAAAACCCTATAAATAACAGGAAAAATTCAAAAGCTCATTTAGATAGTTAGAAATCAGAGAAAATTAGGGAGAGACGAAAATTGAGAGAAAAATTAGGGTTAGAAAAAAAATAGGAAAAACCATGCAATTAGGGCCTTTAAAGGAAACCTACACCAAACGTGTAGCTGAGAGTGGACGGCCACCACCACCACACAGTGGTGGCAGCGCCCAGATCGGCCGATAAGGCCATGGTGACCGGCAGTGGCCGGAGCCACCCAGATTGGTGAGTTCGATTTCCAGCCCAATTTTATGTAATTTTGTAAAAAATAGTAAATATTCTTATAAAATTATGAATTTTTTTATTCTGGAATATTTTTGTATGTATTTTTTAAGAAAAATATTATCTTGATGAAAATATGTCCCATAATATATGGTCCTAAAGAAATTATGCAAAACCGAGCATGTTTCGGTTTATAAATAAATGACCTTAGAAGTGTAGTTTTGAACCCAAAATTTTTATGCAAACTACTTAGATGATATATAATAGTTTTATGAAGCCCGTTTCCAAAAAATCAATTTTCGAAAATTTTAGATAATTTTTAGACCTTAAAATGAAGCATAAAATGGGTAAATTAGGGTTAATTAAGTAATTAAATGGTTAATTACTGATTTAGTGAATAAGTATATGTTTTAGGATGTTGAAATCTGATGAAGTATGATACTTATAGCATTTAGGGTGTTAGATGTAATTATTAGATTAATTATATAGTAAATAAGTAATATGGAAAAAATAGTACATTTTAAGTTAATTTTGTAACTTAGGGTAATTAGGTGTAAAATCTGATTTAGGATGAATTTAGACATTTTGAAATGATACTTAATGTTGGGAGATAGTAATTAGAGTGATAAAAATATTAGACGTGTATTCTGTACATAATAAGTAATAGTAAATAATATACAATTATTAGAAATATAATAAATAGAAAATATTAGGATAAAAATTGATATTATATAAATAATAGGGATATATAATAAAACTGATAGAAAACTTAAATTTATGTAGTTATATGAAAGATGTAAAAATTTCTCATATTAGGAGTAAATTCGGTACGCTAATAAGGATTTAAGTGTACCGGGTGGAATAAAATACTAATTAGAGGTAATGATGGTATTTATGAGATCGGGAAGTAATGTGATTAATTTCACATTATGAGTTGAAACGAATTTCTAAGATTCGAGTATAAAACAATACTTAGAAATCGAACTAAAACCTAATTTAGGAATCAATGCGGAAACTGAACTCAAACCTAACCCCAAACCTAGATAATTTGGTATATTAAACCCTAAACAAAGTATAACAATAAGCGTTATAGGATAAAATGAACCTATAATAGTTATATAAAAAACTGAAATCACGTTTGTGTTATAGGGATGATCGGCGATGGCCTGAGTAAGTCGAACCTCGAGTGAGTGGGCGAAGAGTCGAGGTAAGTTGGGATTAATATGATGATGTATTTTGGATACTTGAAATTATGGTTGGTTGTGCTTGTTAGATAGTTTATGTTGTGCATGTACTTGATTACGAGTGATGTTATGATTTTGTCTGTTGTTCTGGCTTGTATTGTATAGTTTGTATTAAATGATTGATCACCCTAAACTGGACCTAATCAAATATTTGACTTATAATCATAATCGGACTTACATAGTAACCCATTAGGAGAACTTAGGATTCTCTGGTCAAATATTGACCGCTTTGAAATTGATAGCGCAGGATTGCATAATGGTCCTTTCTTCATCCTTAGTCGAACTAAGTGACAAGAGAGGAGGTCGCAGCAAGGGTGAAGTCAATGGTTCGAAGGTAGTCGCTGGAGGAGAAATGTCTCCATTGCACAAGTTTGGGTTTGGTTGTGAGCTGTTGCATTAATGGAAACTCCTTAACTCGGATTAGAGCAGGTGAAATTTCTTTAATCTCACGACGGGTCGGACAACGTCATGCGATGGAATTTACTTGAACATGCATTACACCTAATAAGTTGATTGATAACCTTGTTATGTTTATGGTATAATTTTAAGTCCTCCATCCTAACTTACTGAGCTGTGGTTACTCACATTTCTATAGAAGTCGTGTAGGTGTTGGCTAAGAAGCGGAAAATAACAACTTTGAAGCTAGCATCTGCTGGATCCTAAGAGGCGTGGAAAAATATTTGAAGAACAAACATATATTCTTAAGGTCTAAGTTTTGTTTTATTTTAGAATTTTTCATTTTTGAATAATGTAATAATTGAATTATAGTATATATATATAAATTTTCTCACTTTCTTAGGTAAATGATTTATTTAAATTACAAACTGTTTACTTCAAAACGGGTTAGTTGTGGACGCCTTGTGTAGATCAATTCTAAGATAGCGGTTGTAAGGCCAACTTTTATCTTAGGATGGTTTACACGGCGGAGCTGTTACGACTCTGCCACTTCGGGGTGTGATAGCTCCTCCTTTGCCTTTCTACTCGTTGGGCAATCCTACTGACTTTATTCATTGTGTCAAATAGTTAGAGCTCTACAATGTTTCAAATGTCTCCTCTTAACCTAGTAATGAATCTTGAGACTATTTGAGTTGGTGGTTCTCCTACTTCGCAACGAATCATAAGCATCTGAAATTCTTAAACATACTCGTCAACAGTTTAGCCTTCTTGTCTTAACTTTTGAAGTTGAGTGAAAGTATCTTGAAGATAGGTTCTCGGTATGAATATGTTTTTGAGTATTCTCTTCATCTCAGGTTAAGTATTAATCTCTCGGTAGCTTTCTCATCTCCTCATGGCCTGGAAGTTCTTCAACCACATGGCGGTATATCTAAAGAATTCTACGGCAACAATTCTTACTTTCTTATAATTCTTGTAATGATAATAATAACAAACATGCTTCACCTTCTCTTCCTACTCCAAATATTCATTAGCATTCCTAGATCTATTAAAGCTTGGAATCCAAAGCTTTACATGGTCAGACGCTCTGGGGACTTGTGCGCGCTCTTCTTCGAAATACTCTTCCTTGTCCTCTTCATCAAGCTCCCTCAGGTCTATCATTTGCCTTACTCGTCCACCTACTCCTCTATCTTGAACTGGTTAAGTTGGGTTCTAATTTTTAATAGGTTGAGCAACTTATGAGGTATTTTGCAAGGCCTCGTGGGACAGCTCCGGTCAGATTTACTAAGATGTTAGCTACCTTATTGAATCTCTCGTTAGTGCTCCTCGGCACTCCCTAAGGCTATCGCCAATGGTGGACCACTCCACTGTTGTCATCTCCAACATAAACATTTACACTTGGATCCGTCATTTTCTTCACTGATCCAAAGCTCACACAAACACTTCAGGAAATCAACAGTCAACAACACAGCACTCAAATGAACATAGTAACTTGCTTTGTTTTACATATGCAGAATAGAGTATAAACATAACTTCAAAGAAGCCAACAACTTAAACAAAACCTTCACTCCAATATTAAGATGTTAGGGACAGTGACCAAAAACAAACAAGGTCAGTCACTGGTGGGTCCAAACTTGCAGAAAGCTTGAAAGGAATAATGGAGAATGGCATTAGAAAGGGCGAATGTGAATGAAGGGTAAGAAAAAAAACCTACGAACAACACCAATGGATATGATGCACCAATGAAATTTTCAAGGACTTACGACACAATTTGATATGATGCACGAATTGGTCCGGTAAGGTTACTAGCTACCAGCCTTACTTAAGGTTAGGATAGGAGTGATATCGAGAGTAAATAAGCAGTGTTTATGCAAGAAATGAAATACTCAAGTGTATTAAGGATAATCTCTGTGTCTCCTTACAACTACAATTATAAGTACCCATAAATTAGGGCAACTTGCTTAAAAAGAAAAAGATAAAAGGGCATTTCCTAAGGAAGTAATGTACAAGATATAAAGGAGTAAAAATGAATATACAAGGAAAGTAATTATTGGTGCAACGGATTCTACACATGATAATGTATACAAGGTGATATTGCATCTGTGATGTCGTGGGAAGATGCAGACAAAAAGTATAGACAACTCGTTTGTCCGAATAGGGGTGGCTTAGTTAATTTGGGCTCTTTCTCTTGGCATCTTGGCAGGGGTGTGATTGAATAAGAAATTGACTAGACATGCGTGATAATGGAGATGGACTGTTGTCTTGACCTTTCACTTCTTAGCACATGACACATGAGAAACAGATAGTTACTTGGCTCAGCAGGCTGAATGGGTCGGTAAAGAGATATTCGGTCTCTGCATGAGTTAACTGGAACAGGAGGATTCGTCTTGGTAATCTCTCTAGTCCTCGAGCTCGGCTGTGGGTCAGTGGTCTAATAGACTAATTCCCATCACCTGCAATGCCTTAAAATCGTTTTTCCTCTTTAAGTTCAAATTCTTTAAGGCATGAACAACTTCTATAGGCACTAACTCTTTACTTCCTTTTTCCTTACCCTCTTTTGGTGGCAATTCAACATAATAAATAGAGGGTGATTTAGGTTCAAATGGTCTGTTTAGAGGAGTTTTTGGATAGTTAGTTTGTGTATTTGTGCCTAAACTTAGTTTCTCAAGGGATAGGGTTAAGGTTAGATTTGTATCCTGTTTAGTTAAAGCTATGTTTGACGCTACAGTAGTATGGGTAATAGCAGTATTTGGTGTTTCAAGGTTCATGGTGTAATAAGTGATTGAGACAACGTAGGATGGGCCGGTTTAGGTTGTATTTCTAGGGTGTTTGAGTGTTTAGGTGTTGAAGATAACTCAGGTTGCACTAGGTGATCATTGACACACTTTTGTACTTTAGGAATGTTAGCTATTAACACAGTCTTTAAATTTGAATTGATTAGATTTTTCACCTAATCCATATTGCTATTACTAAGCATATTTCCACTTATCTAAAAGCCTTCACAAATTCCAATCTCTCGTAACCATAACCCGTAGTTGTTACTACCCCCCAATTGATAAGATCATTACTTAGCAAGATGTCCAAGCCTATCGCAAGTGAAGTAAAAATCCGATAGATGCTCATACTTAAATGTCACCTTATATCTATCTTGCAAACCCTTACTTATCCACAACTCTTTCTTTAAAGGCTTGTTTACATTCACATTAACTCTAATTCTCAAAAAACCACTCCTACTCCCATTAGTCGACTTAATTAGCTCCACTTCTATCAACTTACCCAGCGAAGCCCTAATTAAATTGGCATTTTTAGTGGTCATTTGATCAAGTTTCATGCCATATACTTGTACTTAGAAAGGTACTTCATCTAAACATACTTCTTCCATGTTGAATTCTTTATCCCACTCTTTTAGGATGAAAACATGCCCTAAAATAGACTAAGGGCCATTAGAAACCACCATCCTTATCATTTGTCAGATCCAAAAGTAACCACATAGTGATTTGGCCCTACCAATGCAAATGTGACCTCCCTATATGGCTCCCAAGCCTTCCACAATATACTCATAACTACAGGCCTCTTAAGAATATTATCAACTACTACTTTACCCAACATCACAATTCATGATCTAGCCAATCCTCATTTGAAATATCTAAGATCAAACACTCATCTTTACTGTTACTTTCTTGGTTCTGGCTCATTATTGACTCTTTACCTTTACGAGCTTGGTTTAAGCTTAGATTTGAATAGATAAATAACTCTTGTAAGCAAGACTAACCTAATTAGAGTAATGGGACACCTATTGAACATTAACTAAATTTATATGATATAGGTTTAAAAGGGTGTAAACCATTTTAACAAGTGTGAGGCCGTACCCAATGGCAAAAGTACAGGCAAAACAATGAAATAAGATGTTAGAATGAGCAAAAGAAACATCGCCTCTACTACACCAATGTAAAGACGAAGCAATTACTTACAGAAGCCAAGAAGGAAAACACAAACCCTATAGACTACAGACAAAGTGCTTAGGAAAGTTACCTTTATCTATAGTGCAGAAAATCAGATCTACGAATGATTTAAGATAATAGTATAGTGCAACAAGTTGTTTACTGAAATGTATTTTTGCAAATTTGTAAATTTTTTGTTTAGAATTGTGTGCTATAAACTTTAGGTGAGGAAATGGTGATATTTTTAGCTGAAAGGTAGAAAACAATTGTTTTTCTATATATGAAAGGGTATAAAAGGTGGCTACTAGCTAAGAAACCCTACTACAAATGATGAAAATTTTATTGTGCCATTGAATCACATAGAATATGTGTCTGGATGCTAACGTGGAAAGTGGAAAATAATAAACTACTTATGCTGAGTAAAAAAACTCTTAGAATGAGAGAGAGAGCTCTCTGCAAAAAGAGAAGCACTCTTTTTTTTTTTAAAAAAAATTATGGTTTGTTCTTAGATCTTGATTTCATGTTGAATGATGTTTCTCAGAACCTTCTTTATACACAATTGACATTGAATCTTTGTAATAGGATTGGAGAGCAATATAGATTGAGTAATAGGCTATTGATTTACTAATTACAATATGATAGCAATAAAAAAGAGCATTTTAATCAATTTGTTTGATTCTATTATAGTATATTAAAGAGGTGTTGGGGATGAGCTTTGGGTACTTCGTTTCTATCCCAATGGTACTTATGGTAAGATGGACTATTGTACCTATAGAATGAAGGAACAAATTATAGATTTTGAATTAGAAAGTAGGTTAATTCAACTTTTGATGGGTTTAAATGAGGGTTACAAATTTATTTGTAACTAGATTTTATCAATTAAGCTATTACCTACAATTAGCAAAGCTTACTATATAGTGCAACAACATGAAAGACAAAAGCAAATTACTTTACTTAGAATGAATGATTTAGGTGCCTGTCTTTATCGGATGGGTAGGATAGAAAATAATAGAGGATTTAATGATAGAAAGAAAGGGAAGAATACAAGTTCAAGACTTGTTTGTAAGTATTGCAAGATAAAGGGGCATTTAATAGAAAGTAGCCTCTAATTTAGTGGTTGCTTGGATTGGGATAAAGGAAAGAAGGTTGGGAAGGTGGAAATAAATTAGTGCCAAATTGTTTCATGAATAACAATGATGTTGTAATAGTTAGCTATAGTAGACAAGCTTTAACTCCTTTTGTTGGAATAGTAGATTAGCAATTACTATAGAACGTTTGCTAAGAAGTGCTTAAGATGATGTAAGGCGAGAAAGTTTAAGATGCTTCAATAATTAATTCGATTCATTTTGATAGTAACATTAACGGATCATTTTATTTTATTACTTTAAATAATACATTTAGTTATTGGATTATTGATTATGGAGCTACGGACATGTCACTACTTTTTGACATTCATTCTTTGTTACAACCCATTTCAATCAAACTACTTGAACGTAGAACAAATCAGTCCTAGTTATTGGCCATGGTCATATAAACACCTCTTTGATTCTTACTCATGTTCCTTATGTTCCAGATTTTGCTCGGACCTTACTTTTAGTTCCTCATTGGGCTTTTAGTGGACAACAAGCTAATTAGCAAAGTTGGTTATGGTTCTTTTATATTTCAGGACTTGAAAAGTGATTAAAATGTTGCTTTGGCCAAAGCTTATCATGGATTGTATGTTTTGGAATTCAATACCATTGAAATTTTAGATAAATAGATGATGAAATACATAACACTTACATTTTCTATCCATTTTTCATGTAATAAAATAGATTTGATTATATCTATTTCATAAAAGACTAAGTCACTCTTCCTTTTTTAAGCTACAACACTTAGACTTTTGCAAGCAACTTGATTAAATGGTTTTGCTTGTAATATTTACTATGAAGCTAAATCTCATATACTTCCCTTTGAGAGAAGTTCTCATCAAGCTTCATGTTTGTTTCAATTGTTACATGCTAACATTTTGGATCCTTACTTTGGAACCTCCATTTCTGATGCTACATATATTCTTACACTCCTTGATGACTATTCTTGTTGTACATCCTAAACTATCTTTTACTTAGAAACTTCACGAAGCAATTCGAAAAAATAAACATTAACTTTAAACAACTCATAATCTATTCTCTTATTCTATCAATCATTAATAGGACATATTTATTCCATAATTTTTTACCCAAACACCAATTACTATCAATCAATTTTATAACAACATTTAACATCATATAAGAACATAACAAGCTCATCAAATCTTTTTTAATCGAACTGCATGTGCATCCAATTTTTTTTATCTAAACTTAGTAAATTGTATAGAGGACATAAATGAGAAGTAGGTTGATATTGAGAAAAATGTAAAGATCTATGACAACAATGAAGAGACCATGATTAAACTCACAAGTGAAGAAGGGCCATTGATGAGCTTACTCTTAGTAGAACTTATATAAGTGGTTTGAGTCAAGAAAAGAATGGAGAGAGCACTTATTTCACACAAGATGTACGATTTAAGGTAAAGTAATGTACTTAATGATCATCGATAGAGATAGCTATATCAACATCGCATTTAGTACGTAGATTGAAAAGAATAGCTTGCTGCTTTCAAAATATTGGAGAGTCACATAACATGCTAGAGCTTATGAGTCACCAAATAGGTACAAATTTTAGTTTATATTGGTAGATATATTATTACAAATACTTGTGATGTACCCATGGAGGCAGTCTATGTACTCTTGGGGAGGCCTTAGCAATTTAGTGGAGGACTATTTATGACGGTTTCGAGAATATCTATATATTCGACAAAGATAACCAAAGAATCATACTATTGCTAATGTCTACAGAAGAGGTTAGGTGCGATCAGATAAGAATAAGAAATGCAAATAGGAAAAGTAGCAAAACTTGTTGATTAGTAAGGTGATTATCCAAGCCCAAAAAAATCCAAGTTATAAGACTATCATTCAAGAAAATTTTGATTCCAGGTCGTATCTTTATCAACATGGGAGTAACGACAGGAATTGCACCGATCCAAACATTAAGAAGTGATTGGAAACTAATCAAAATTATGCCCAAAATTCATTCATTTTGCGGCTGAAAAAAAGAGGAGGTATTGCGGGATTTTCTTGAGCTGTTCGTACAACTCAAGCATGGCATTCGGATGATATGATCCGTTCTACTGTTTATAAAATGGTGTCACATCCTGTTTAAGCACCTGATCCGTCGAATTTTAATTTTTTCGTTATTAAAGGGTTAATATTTATATGTTATTCATTAATTTTTTTTTTAATATTGAAGTGCAAACCTCTTATTCAGTGATTTGTCTTATTCATGTTATTGGTATCAATCTTATTAGCATTAGATTATAGTGAATTTGTTTTGATGATAAGATATCTATGTTATATCATATTTTATAAACATTTTTTAGCTAAATACAGATTGTGAGTCATATCAATCTTATGATTGATTAATTATTTTGATTTGTTAATTTGATATGTAATATCCGGATCAATAACAATTCATATCCCCATTATTTTATTCGTTTATGTAATCACAAAAACCCACGGAAATACAAAACCTCATTGTCCTAATTCTTTAGATTCGAAATCACATATTTGATGGGATCCGTGATGGCACTACTAATAAAACCAACAAAGTGCGGTACCTAGAGATAACAAAGCTAGATAAGTTTCAATTCAATTAAACAAAAGATAAAAATAAAATAAAATTATATGCATTCTCGGCATAAATAGAATAAAATAAAATTTATGTTGTAAAATTATCGATTTATACCAGCTTGCCATCAGTCACTAATTATGCGGTCATTTAGTCAAATTTCGCATGTAAAATTTTAAGCCTTAAATTTTAAATTTTGAATATAACAAGTATAGTCAATCAAATTTTTAGATATCAAATTTTCTACTTCAGTCCATTTTACACGAAAAAGACGTCTTTCTTGAAAATAATAAGCATAAACGAAGAGAGTTGGATGGTAAATTTAGTATGAATGTTTAATTAATATTACAGTGAAAATTTTAAAATTTAGAAAATAAAATTGAAAGAATACCAAATATTCATATAGAAGTTTGAAGTTCAATTGATAATTTAAATGTAGTGAATATGACTCTTGTGTTATGCGTGGAGAATGGCTTTAATAGCATTAATATGCTATATGAATCGATAAGTAATATATAAATACTAATAAAAATTTAACATGTAGAAATATAATTACTGTTTTTTTAAAAAGTATGATTTTTTCATTATTTTATATTAAATTTTTATTAATACTTATACGTTACTCGTTAGTTTATACGATGTGTCAGTACTATTGAATTTTTTTCATAAGGTGTACTTAGAATAATATTGAATAACAAAGTGATTAACTTATATATGAGATTATTTAAAAAAATGTAGGTTTTTCTATATAGTAGAAGAGGATATAGCATAATTACCTAAAATAACTACTTTTCAAGTATAATGTTTTTTTTTTTAATTTTTGAACTTAATTAATATGTTATTTTATATAATGTAATGTATATAAAACACCAGTGATTTCATCCTTTTTTTTTTTAATATTGTTTCGTATTGGTTAGCGCTAGTGCCCTAACTAACGAGGGCGAAGGGACTGATCATGCAAAAACTACAAAAGCATTTCCGCTGTATGTATTTCTGAATCTGCAGGTACGGTAAGGCGGTGCGAGAGGCATGGATTAGTGCAAAGTAAAACTTTAAACTAGCAGGAAATTAAAAGAGAAAAAGTCATCGAGTCATTGAGGTACATTTTCCTCTATAAATATACTCTCTTGATTTTGCTTACTGAAACAGAGTGGAACATAACAGAGCAGGAAGAGCATCAAACAATATTCAGCAAGAAGCTAAGGAATCGGTCCTAGGTAGTAGTAATATACACCATTGTACTTGTACTATTACTACAACTGGCGATACAACCAGTAATGGTTGACACTGGACACGGACACTTGCTTTTCTACGCTGAAGAGCAAAAGCAAAAGATACCTACTGTTACATTAAACAATTTAGCCCCATAAAGAAAATTAATAAATCAATGCTAACAAAGAGAAGGGAGAGATTCCTTATGTTGCATAATTTTTTGGGTTTCTTCTCTCTTTTTCTCCGGTTTCGGCACTTTTTATAGCTTTTGCTTTTCCTTTGTTGCTCTTAACTTTTTCTTTTTGTTTAATTTAAATTCTGGGTTCACACACGGTAGAAACTTTCTTCTTTTCATGTTACTTGATCTGTAAGTAGGCTAGCTTTGTGCTGTAAAACACAACATATAGTATTGTGCACGCGCCTTTGAGCCTTAAGGTTGCTTGCTTTTATGCTTTTGTCTTTTAAGTTTACGGTTTCCTCGGCGAGATTTAGGTGTTTACGAGTTGTGTCATTTCTGGGTTATCTTCTGTTTTCCTACTTCGTTCTGGGCTTTTTAGGTTGAAATATTTTTTTATTATTCACTTTTCGAGGAGAAAAAAGAGAGAGAGAATGGCAGGAGGTGGAGGTGGAGGAGCGGCACCACCACCGAAGCAGGAGGAGCTTCAACCACACCCGGTGAAGGATCAACTTCCCAACATTTCTTATTGCATTACCAGTCCTCCTCCTTGGCGTGAGTGTTATTTTATTTTATTTTTTTTGAAACATATATTTTCTGTTTTCTTGTGATTCCGATATTTGGTTATGTTAATGAAGAATATGTTGATGATGTCCCGTCACATGTCTTGTTTTCTTGCTTGCGAGTGATATGTAGTTCTATGATGTTCTTTTGTTACTCAAGCATGCATGCGAGGGCTTGGACATATTATTCTAGCATCATTGAGTTATGTTTACAGAACCCATTTGGAAAATTTGTCGTTTTTGGAAATTATAATAAGTGATGTTGTTTAATGCAGCTGAAGCAATCCTTCTTGGCTTTCAGCATTATTTGGTGATGCTTGGAACTACAGTACTAATTCCTACTTTTCTAGTTCCTCAAATGGGAGGAGGCAATGTAAGCCTTCATGATTACGGAAGTATGTTCATTATATGTAGGGTTAGTGATAATTGATAACATCTAATTCGGTTATGCAGGAAGAAAAGGCAAAAATGATCCAGACTATATTGTTCGTGGCTGGCTTAAACACCTTGTTTCAGACTTTCTTTGGAACTAGATTGCCTGCTGTTATTGGTGCTTCTTATACCTTCATCCCAACAACCATTTCAATCATACTGGCAGGGAGATATAGTGATATCTTAACTCCTCAGGAGGTTTGCTCTTTAAAGCTATACCAGAAGTTATATTTATCTTCTCTTTCATATGCCTAAGAATTTTTAATTTTGGTGTGAGTGTGCAGAAATTTGAGAAGATAATGCGAGGAATTCAGGGATCCCTCATCGTTGCATCAACTCTTCAGATTGTACTTGGATTTAGTGGCCTGTGGCGTAATGTTGCAAGGTTTGTCCTTGGTTAATTTAGTGAAATAACTTTGTATGGAGTCTTTGATCTTGGTCCTTTTGGGGCATTCCGGCCCGGCCACATTAACATATTCATCGTAGCCATTTGAACAACTTCTTACAACTATGCTTATTTCTTCATTTTGTGCAGATCTTTCTTGTTTAAAACTATAAATTAAGAGCTGCAAGCAATTTCTAGATACCATGAGTTGTACCCTTTTTCTAAGTTTAGCCGTGCAATGTAATTGATGTTTTTCCCTTTACTCATTCAGATTCTTAAGTCCCCTGGCAGCGGTCCCTTTGGTGGCACTTGTTGGATTCGGTCTGTATGAGCATGGATTTCCTCTGGTATGAAATGATATCGAAAATTATGTCAAAATCACTCTTCGTCCTTTCTTTGGGGAATTATTAACTTTGGCTAAGTCTTTATAGCTTGCAACGTGTGTGGAGATTGGTTTGCCTCAAATCATCCTCCTAATCCTATTTTCCCAGGTAATGTATCAAAGTTTGAGCTGCAAAATGTTCTCCCTCCCTCTCTCTCTCTCTCTTTTTTGTTTTTTTCTTTTTAAATAATAGAAGTCAAGGTTAACTTGTCTCAAGATTCGAAATAAATTCTTATCAGTGGTGTAATTGCAGTATTTACCTCATATGATCCGTGGTGAGAGGCATGTTTTTGACCGATTTGCTGTAATATTCTCGGTTATTATCGTGTGGGTGTATGCTCACCTGCTCACGGTGGGTGGAGCCTATAAACACGCGGGACTCAAAACTCAACAAACTTGCCGTACCGATCGTGCCGGAATTATTGGTGGCGCTCCATGGTATCGTGCTTGTATTTTTTCATTGACATAAGGTTTACATTTTTATACTAGTGTACTAGGTGTTTCTGAAACTAAAAGACTTGTTCTTGTGCTTGGTGAACTAATCAAAGATAACTGCTTTAGAGCTCTTCCCCTCAATTGGTTAGTCCATTGATCTTCGGTGCTGTTTTGTAGGATTAGATTTCCATATCCTTTCCAGTGGGGTGCACCTACATTTGATGCTGGAGAAGCTTTTGCTATGATGGCCACTTCGTTTGTTACTCTTGTGGAGGTAAATTTTGTATACCATCTTTTCCTCATCAAGGAATTTTAATTGCTAATTGCCCCATCTTCCACGCACTTGTAATAATCGCATCAGAGAATCTACCTCCATGCTTGTATACATTAGCTGAAATATTTTGTACTTCTTGATTTGGAGAATAACATAACAGTGTACTGTGTACATTAACAATAATGGGTATATGTACTTTCGTCACTTTACGTGCACAAAATCGATCATCCGTCCATTGACTTCACCGATTGAATTGTTGGTGGATGCTATGGCCATAACTAAAGTAAAATTGTTGCTCTCTTATTCTGGAAATGAATTTATTGTGGCATCTTTAGTTTTTTCATTCCAATGAAATCTGGAAGATTGTTTCCCAAGATGCACTACCTCATGTCATCTGTTTTGATGCCAGTATCTCCTTGGCTTTTTCTTTCGAGCAGAAGTTTGTAAATTTGGTATTCAATTGGTTTCTAAATGTTTTGGCTAGAAAATAGAAACCACTTAACTAAACACATTTATTTCCTATAAAGAGAAGGGAAATTCAAAACCGAATAGATTCCTAGTCGTCTTGGTTAATTCCAACTGGATCTCAATTGCTTTTGTCCTTTTTGCCCTCTTTTTGCTCCTGTTATATCATTGCTTCGAAGTCTTACTCATTGGTGTTGACATTGATATGTGCCTTGTTTAACTAACTACTCTTACAATGTCTAATTAACAGTCCACAGGTGCTTTCATTTCTGTTTCGAGATATGCAAGTGCAACACCACTGCCACCTTCAGTTCTCAGTCGAGGCATTGGTTGGCAGGTACATGATCTTAAATTACAAAATAGGTACGATGTTTCTTAGGCATCAATAATTCAAATCTTTCTACATGATTTTAGGGAGTGGCTATTTTGTTTTCTGGGATATTTGGTACCGGCATTGGATCTTCAGTAGCGGTGTAAGATAACTCTGTTCAAGGACACATAATTTGCATTGAGTTTCTACACTTTGACTTTCTTAAATTTTCTGACAAATATTGTTTCTGTAGTGAAAATGCTGGTTTGCTAGCATTGACTCGCGTTGGGAGCCGAAGAGTGGTACAAATCTCAGCTGGTTTTATGATATTCTTCTCTATATTGGGTAAATATCAAATAATGGTTCTAAATTCAGAATAAGTGGTCCATATCACTTTTACATATATACTAAGCGTGCATTTTGTGCAGGGAAATTTGGAGCTATCTTTGCTTCCATTCCAGCACCTATTACTGCAGCTTTGTATTGCCTCTTCTTTGCCTATGTTGGTACGTAGATGAAATCACCATTTCATCATTTCCTAGTTCTTGCCGCAATAATTAACATCACAAATTTTTCACTGTGTAACCAGGCTCTGGTGGTCTCAGCCTCCTCCAGTTCTGCAATCTTAATAGTTTCAGGACGAAGTTTATTCTAGGATTCGCAGTTTTCATGGGATTATCGATACCACAATATTTCAAAGAGTACACAGCAGTCAATGGGTATGGTCCAGTACATACTGGAGCTAGATGGGTAAGTAATTACACCTTTTCTTCTATAAATAAGGTCATTTACTTATTGGTTCTCAGCAGTCATGTCCTCACAATATTTTTACGTTTCGGCAGTTCAATGACATGATTAACGTGCCTTTCTCATCTGAGGCCTTTGTTGCTGGGTTGGTGGCCTACTTCCTTGATACAACAATACACCACATGGATAATGCGACCAGGAAAGACAGAGGCATGCACTGGTGGGATCGTTTCCGTTCCTTTAAGACGGATACGAGAAGTGAAGAGTTTTACTCGCTGCCCTTCAATCTCAACAAGTTTTTCCCATCAGTGTGATTACTTGAAAATGGAAACTTTGGAGCTGCGAGAGGAACAACATTTCGTGACTACTTCTACTGTTTATCTGCTGTATTATTCCCTCTTCCCCATTCACTAGGAACTTGATTTTTGAAAAGCCTACTATAGATGATCAAATTCGTTCTTGAGTTTGCTGAAAGATGTCTATGTTGATAAACCAAACTTGTTCTTCCAGAAAACTTCTTCCTCATCTTCATGGAAATATATCTGAAGATCATGGATTCTAGTCTTCTCTTTCACTTCTGGGATCAAGTCTTTGCCTGTTTATATGAATGGGGCACACCTAAATACTTGTATAGTTTTTATAACTATGTAACTGTGACATCTAAATGCGAGACAAGAAACGGCAAGTCTGGCTCATAAGTTTTTCAGGTACTTTAATTCTTAGTGCAGTTCATGTACCCGTGAGGAGGACCTGGCAAAAGGCTGCAGAACTGGATAAAGTGTATCCTGATCAATGTGACTCCTCTAATATTTATTAACTCCAGATGTTAATGTAGGCAAATTATCTACTTAAAATTCGAGTAATCCATTATCATCCAATCTGAAATCTGCCATCAATTCCTCGGGTAGCCTCCCTTCATTTCCCGTACATTTTCATCCTTCCACTATGACTGTTTAATAATCCTATCAAGAAGGGTTGGCTACGGTTCCAAACTCATCAAATGTCCCTCAGGCTCATGCAATTTAAAAAATCAAATTCATTCTCTTATAGTCTTAGATTGATTCTTCCTGGATAGTCAACGAAGAAGCAACTTGGCTTTTGTTCATTGGACCTAGTACATGGTTCTATTGCTTTAGACTAAAAGTAGTTAACGGCTATACCAAAAGATACTAATAGCCTCATTTTAATCACTTGATTCACATCTCTCACAACATATGTAGGATTCTATTCACATGGAGTATCACAATTCCCCTTCTCTCCCCTAAAATATGTGATGCTCTTGTCATGAGATTTTATAATTGAGCTCGGATTTTTCTTTTTTTTCGATCGTCCCCTCATCTGACACTTACAATTTGTAATGTTTTATACCGAAAATAGTTTATAATTAAGTTAAAAAAATACTAACGGATTCGTTTTAAACACTTTATCCAAAAGTTTTTAATTAACATTGGCATGTTATTCACTATTTAGCTTTATATTTCACTACTTAACATCTCTCACAATCTACATGAAACTCCATTTACATTTCATTCATATGGCTTAGTACGTTAGCTATAATGTTAGCCTTTTCAAGATGATAGTTGATATTAATATTGTAATTTTTGGTCAATCATAAGTAATTTTCTCCATCACGAGTTTTTTTATTTTTTATTTATTTTTATTTTTAGTAAAAAAGTATTTCAAATGCTTATGTAATCTATGTAAATCTTATAGTGATGACCATATAATTAGTGCCTTCAAATTTGTAGGACAAACACTACTACCACTAATTACAAATCAAATATACAATGATTCTTTTCATGCTTCATTGATTGCCCTGATGCAAAAGCTAATACTTTTCCATTCTCCATCAATGCATAATCCAATCCATTGGAGGCATCATTATAAATATTATATTGGCTCTTTTAGGTTAGAAGGTGCCAAACATTAAAGCCATAACAAGTATTTTCTTAATTTCCAAGAAACTTTACTCACAACTGTCATCTTATTCGTATTTGTTATTTATTTATTTATTTTTGCGTGAAATTGAAAGTATAGCTAGCTTTAGAAATCCTTCATAAAATGCTTATAGTACCTAACATAAGCCTAGGAAATATCTTTCAACAAGTATAGGACGTTTTATTGACGCCTATCGAATTCTCATTTCATAACCCTTATTTCAACCTTTTTTTTTTTCAATTTATGGAATGGGCATTCTATATTATAAGTGTAAAAGTCCCTTTTTTTTTCCCTTATTAATTTTCAATTTTAGCATAAAATAGCGATTCATAGTAAAAGATTCAAAAATAAAAAGAAAATTAGTAAAAACGAAAAACCAAAAAAAAAAAAGAAAGGAAAACGGAAAGAATAGAGAAAATGGGAAAAAAAAAATAATAAGGAAACCATATTTTGGGGGCTGAGAAATAATGGAGGTTTTTTTTTTTTTTAAAAAAAATTTAATTTCACTCAGGACTAGTCCAGCTTGCTCATTTGTAAAGGAAGAAAAAATCTTTAATTTAGGCCAAATTCAGATTTAGACAAATTTTCAAGAGGCCCATGATTTTTTATTTGAGCAAAAATCAATTTTTGTACAAGATAGATAGAATGAAGTAAGACCTAGAAGTTCACTAGACAGGCATCATTTTGAGATTATCTTCATTACATATGATATGAGTACTGTAGTGACTGGCGACTTATTTCACAAGGTAGATACCAGGAATGGGTACATACGAGCTCAATTTCACCTCGGAATGTGTTTTAGGTTGAAATTGGCCTAGGCTGGCTAGAGTCCTGATGAGCAATTTAATTGCCCAGGAGAATTTGAATGAGCCGCTGTCATAGTAGTAAGGCGTACGACACATAGCATGTAGGTTTCGCGTTCCGTGCAAGGATATAGCTTGGGGACTCCTTTATTTTTTCGAATAGGCACATACAGTTTCGCGTGCATGAAGCCTATTTGCATGCCTTCTTCTTTCCTTTCCCCGATCGCCATAGCAGTTGCTCAAAATTGAATGGGAAATTTGATCTTTTGGAACGTTTCTTCTATTTCAAATCAAATCACTAGTAAAGACATGTTCTATATTGATTTGCACACATTAACCGAATCAAATCATATGAAAAATCACACATAAAATCAATCAAAATAGGCAACTTTTAGTAAAAAATGATTCGTGCATAAATTTGGTTAAATTAATAAGATTTTAAGCAAATTTGGTTCCAAAATTTTATCCTAAATTCCTATTTTATAAAATGAGAGTTTGTTCTTGAGTATCAAGTGATTAGAGTTTTTTCTCTCCAAACTTATTTACCTGAAACTCTAAGTTCCCTCTCTGGCAATTAACCCCCAATTGACCAAAGCTAGTCAAAATTGATCCATAGGATCGAATGCCCATCACCTAAATTGCGAAAACGTTAACCCAATTTCAAGAAGAACAACTAACTATTGTCATAATTTTAATTGCTTGATTAAGCTGTTCAAGGGCAATCGAATATTACCAATTTACACCTTTATGCACAGCCAACCACAATATTAATTGAAAGCTTCAGCAAACACTCTTAGAAAGGACAAGTCCACAACACCACAACTAATGGATGCGGAGTACCTCTAGGCTCTAATTGAGCACACCACCACCATGCACAAAGTAAGCTTAATTTCTTTAATTTTTGTTTCCTTCTTAAATAAGTAAATAAATAATAAATTTATAGAAAATTTAATTTTTTTTTTGTTTGATTGGATTAATTCTAAGGCTTTTTATAAATTTTTGTGTATTTGTTTGTTTTGATCATTCCCATGTGAACTTGCATTAAAATTGAAAATTTCCATGAAAAATTTCATGTTTAATAACCAGATTGATAATTTTGTGATAGTTTGCATCATTTTATGAGCTTTAATGAATTTTGATGTTAGATTGCATATTTTGCATGTCTTAGGGTTTTTAGCTTATTTTGATGATTTTGTAGTAATTTTCATGTTCTGGAGTTTTAATGAAATTTTATATGTGATTATGTGTTCATATGTCTCTTGGTGATATTTGCATATTTTATAATCCTTTTTTTTTTTGAAAATTACATGTTTTTTGAAAAACTGAAAAATGGCTTGTTTTTATTATGTTTGCATGTTGCATATTTACAAAATTCCTTGTTTATTTCAATAAAATTGCATGTTTGCATGTTCCACGTTTGAATTTGATATGTTGCATGATTGATGATATGTTTTGCTTATTCAATTGCATGATCACATGTTTGGGCTTTTTCTAATTTTCTTGAAAAGTTCGCTTTCTTAAAAATAATAATTTCTAAAAAGTTAGGATTTTAAAATTTATTTTCTTAAAAATTAAGGTTTTTTTTTTTTAAAAGTTAATGCTTTTCATCAAATAAAATTTTCCTTTCATGTTTCTCCAAATAAACAAAATCAAAATATAAAAATTTGAATAAAACCATAGAATTGAAAATCTTTGAAAAAAAAAAATAAAAAGTTCCCTAAAAGAACTTTTTTCCCAAAAAAAAAGAAAAAAAAAAACAAACGAACTATGATGGCTTAATTCAAATTGAGATATGTATGCATCATTTAGAACAATCACAGAAAATATGAAAAGATAATAGATACGTAACATGGTGAGTTGTCATAGAGTACCAGACTATTACCTAATAAGGTTTAGGGTCAAGTATTGGGACATGATTAAAAACTTTATAGAATTTAAGTTTTTATCTTGGGACTAAAAAAACCAATAAGAAATTTGATCTGATAAGAAAAAATAAATTTTTTATTGACTTTATTTTAGTATTTTCATTAAGAAAATGAATAAGTATATTAAGTATTTATTTATGAAAATCCTTTAAGAATATACTAATAACAAAATTAAAAGCAAAACAACATTTTTTAGGTTAGTTAAGTTCTACTTTGAGGAAAGTGAAGTATCCCCTATTTATGAAAGAACTCACTTGGAAATCAATTTTGATTTTACATTTCAATATCTTAGACTCTGATTTTTCTTTTCTTTTCTTTTCCTTTTACTGTCATTTCACTAGTTAGCAAGTTAGGATCATTTCACCAATTTGATCCTAACCTTTTTTTTTTTTTGTTATTTTCCCTTTTCCATCTTTATTTTTGCGGCAACGATTGCATAAAAATCATTTTTAAAAGAACTTCCAAGATAAAAAGAATTTTCCTTTATTTTTATGGATTTTTCATTAATAAGCAAGTTTAATACTGTGGGGATGTGGGTACGAATGTAAGGGTTATGTGCGTGTCGTATGTAAAGTCGCACTAGACATGACTAAAGAAATGACTTTCGATTTTTTCCTTTTCCTTTTACCGTCATTTCATTAGTGAGCAAGTTAAGATCATTCCACCAATGTGATCCTAACCTTTTTTTTTTTAGTTATTTTCCAATGTCCATCTTTTTTAGGCAATAATGACTGCATACAAATCATTTTAAAAAGAACTTTCAAGAAAAAAATAATTTTCCTTTATTTTTACCGATTTTACATTAATAAGTAAGTTTAATATTGTATGGGTATGGTTACAGATGCAAGGGTTGTATACGTGCCGTATGTAAAGTCACACTAGACATGACTAAAGATGACTTGAGTGACTCATGCCCGATATTCATCAATGTATGTGTCTCTTTTTGAGTTGATTAGTCTTTTCTATTCTATCCACATTAGTTATTCGTTTTTTTTAGTTGAATTCGTATGCTAACTTTACATTAGTAGTCTCATTGGGTTGACTCCATGTATTAATATTGCCTTAATTTTCTTATCATTTAAGAGCATTCTTTTTGTAAAGTTTTCATATATAATATAAATACTTTGTGTTAACTAAATCTTATTTATTACACAATGAATACAACAATCTCGCTAACCGGTTAATGGGCAAGGGTCAGGGGTCAAGGGTCAAGGGGACAACGTCCCTTACAGGGTTTTTAAGATAGCATTCTTGAAGTTAAACAGATTTTTAAATCTCTATTTAGAAATTTCTTTTTCAACTCATCAAATCAATAACATGATTCCAAAGGTGAACATCTGTCCATATCATGTATGAAAGCGAAAGAAAATTGTATTAGCACATAATTGGAGCCACATGCCAAGCTCTCAACCATGCTTGTGAAGCCAAACTTTAGTCTACATGAATAAAAGGAAAGAAAGAAGCAAGTCCATTTCCTTAATTAAATCCCACTAACTGTTAAGCTCCTAAGCTTCACAAAAAATTAGCATAATTTTAAAGTGATATCTTTGGCCTAATTCTTTTGTACCCTTATGATCATTTACCTACAAGACAAGGATAAGGAGCAAGGACCACTCTAAAGCATATTCCTTTGTTGCTTTCGTACTAGTCTTACAGCTGGCCTTCAAGAGGAAATGTATCTTCGTTTTCTTTCTTGTACACATAATACCCAACATCTTGAATTAAGAATAGAAAAATAAACCCTCTCATATAGTACCATCAAAGAGAGGAAAAGAGAAATAAAAGAGACTTTGTTGATAAAGTTTTAATCATGACCACAAATTGGTGCCTGAACAACCAATGAATAGTGGTTGCTACACTCGTCTTGCTCTTGGTGTAGTAGAATGTTTGAATTTAAAAACATATATTAGCTAAGTCACTGTAACTTGGATCTTTGATTCTTTTATGTTTGCTTAAGTTGAAACTCTATAGTCTTTTTTTCTTCAACTAATTTATGCTTTCAATTTCGTTATCTTGTGATAAGTGCCCTCTTTGGTTCTATCCTGACAGCTTAGATATTTTGAACTTTGCTGTTTGTGGCGTCTCTTGATAACCCTCGTAATGATAGTTGCGTGGTTATTTGAATGTTGGTGAACTTAGATGGAGACATATTGTTGGGTTATCAATAGGGCTGCATGGCACTTGATTCTTTCATCCGCTGTGAAGAGATTAGGTCAAGACATACTTGGGTGATTTGTTGTGTTGCTGTTCCATGAACTATGTAGAGTTGCTGTCATTTGTGCTTGAATATGGAGTTTTCATTAAAATCAACTAAATATATAGCTGATTTGTTGGTCGATGTAGAGTTTTTGTTGCAAATCTGTAGAGCTTTCTTTCGCTTGGTGTAGCTAGTTGTTGTCTCCAAATCAATTGCTCGGTTCTTATTGCTGTCATATGGATGCTTATGGCCATGTTATGGCTTTGTTCGTATTGAGTGCCTACTGTAAGTTTTTGATTGGTTTGTAGCTCTTTTATGAAGTTTACCCCATTGTGTTTAAGTACAATTGGGTCAGCTAATGTACCATGCTACTACTAGGAGTTGGTGAACTTTAGTTGGGGTTAGCTATTGCATGAAGCTGCACGAGCTGCTACTGTTTCAATTCATGGTTGGTGCTTGTGGCTTATTGGTCGAGTTGGTTACCATAGGTAATCTACTCCAATTGGTTGCATAAGTTTCGATTCACTCCAAATACTCAACTACACAATAATATTCGAGACTTGGAAATATCTTGAGTTGCAATGCGCATAATATCATCTTTGCCCCCATCACTTAAGCTTGGTTTAGCCAAAATTGCTTTGGGTTTGTTGCTATAATTTTGATACGCTTGAAGCATAAATGACATAATCTTTTGTTGGATGAATTTGTAGATATGTCTTTGTTTTCTTGAATAATACGCCTTCTATTGTGTCGCATACAAAGATTGGTAAAATTCCTAAGCGAATTGCACTTTTCAAATCATGAACTTAGCAAATTTCGCTTATGTATTTTGAGGTGACAACCTGGAGCGTCTTGTTTGAAATTGCTTACATCTTGACTATTGCTGCTTGTTTCCTATATGTGTAAATATTTACCTTCCTATTATAATTCTTGTTGTTTCATCATGAAAATGATCTCGATATCATACCCGATTTTTGACATTGAGCATAGAAGATTTTGGCTCCTTAAAGACTTATTCTCTAAATAGAAAAACAAAATTAATCTTCACTTACAAAGGGCATGGTGTATATAGTCTACATGATACTTATTTCATGCCTTTAATTCCTTATACTCCATGGTTTTTACACTGAAATTAGCCATTAGGTATATTCCTAATGTGCCTACGCATCTTTCTTCATTAATTACTTTCAAAACTGATGTATAGTGGTTGAGCTTGAACTTTTTGTTGAGTATTGTGGTTTGCTTCATAAATGGGTGTACATAGCTCGAGTATATGCCTTGATTTTTGCGATATGATAGGATTTACTTCTCTTTTTCTTTCATAATGAAACTAACACTTTGTCGTCGTCTATCTTTTGTAGGTATCATAACTAATATTTGAGAGTTTACAATCACATTTTGAGTGGCTATAATCTTGAACTTGCTACAATTAGCAAATTAGCTCAGTTTGAAGAGGATCTCCTTATTGCTTCGACTGCAGTTGTTTTTAATCGAGGGTCAAAATTCTACGATCGTAACTTGAAGGCCGCATCTTAAACTATCAACACTCAGCAAATTGGTACAGTTTAAAAAAGGTAGACTCTTTACCACCCGAATCGTGACTGTTTGCTAATTGAGGGTCAAAAGTTTGTGATTGTAACTTGAGGACCAGATCTTGTCCTTGTACCAATTAGCAAACTGGCATGGCTTAAAGAGAATAGACTTTTTACTACCTAAATCGTGATTGTTTGCAAACCGAGGGCCAACGAAGACTGATCTTCATTAGCAGGTGACAATGAAGTGGTATAATGCTTGGGTCATGTGTGGCCTCCATTTGTAATCTCCATAAAACTAATTGCAACTTGTAATATGAATTGAACATGAGTCTCGAGTCATAAAGGCATACACATATGAGTGCATGAGACATGAGCGCGAGCCTTACACATGAGATGATCTAAAAATGAGGCCTGCATGTTAATATATGAGAGTTGAACACACATGGATAAAGCATGAGCCTTGGATATTAACATATGAGAGTTGAATGCAAACTCGTAAGCTGGCACACATATAGATAAAACATGAGTCTTGAACATGAGTTTTAAACATGATGTGAGTCTTGAGCATAACATGATCTTTGATCATGACATAAGTCTTTAAACATGGCACAACAGATTCTTGAACATGATATGGTGTGAGCCTTGAGCATGTGAACCAATCATGAGCTTAGAATATGAACTTAACATGGGAAATGAACATGAGCTTCGAACCTCTTTAACATGAGTACTTATGAATTGAAAGTTTGAAATGAACACAACTTCCTTTAACATGAGTAGTTGTGAGCTAAATCATGTGAAATGGACATCAAACTTCAATGTAGGCATATCACATGAATTGAACATAAACCTTGAGCACGGCCATGTGAGAGTTGAAAGCAAGTCCATGACTTAAGCACATATGAACTAATTATAAGCCTTCCGCATGAATACATAAGAGTTGAACACTTCAATTCAGCATAATCCCTTTAGTACGAATACATGTAGGCTTCTAACATAAGCACTTTTAACCCTTCAATATGAGCATGGATGACTTGTGTGTATGAATTAAACATGATACTCTTGGTATGTGAGCTGCATATGAGTTGAACATAAACCTTAACACATGAGTCTTGATCACGAGTAAACATAAGGATTACACTTGAGCATTGAATATGAGAGCGAATACAAGTATTGAACATTAGAGTTGAATACAAGTAAGCATGAGCTGTAATCGCGACCCTTGAACATGATTTAACATGAAAATCGAAGATAAGCCCTAAACATGAGCCTTAACCATGAAGTAAGCCTTCAACTTGAGGTGAACCTTGAACTGCACATAATCTCAAAATGTAACATGAGCCTTGAATGTAAAATAAACCTTGAACATGTCATGAGTATTAAGCATGATACTATGTGAGGCTTAAATGTGACATGGGGCTTGAATACATCACAAGACCTAAGCTTAACGTAAGGATTAAGTGTAACATGGGGCTTGAACATAACATGAGGTCTAAACATGACTTGAAGTTTGAGCATGATGTGAAGCATGAGCACTACATGACTTATGAACACGATGTGATGTTTGAACATCGTGTAAGGCGTAAATATCTCATTATCCCTGAACACGAGGCTTGAGCATCATATAGGTCTTAGCATCATAGGCTAGGCATGACACTTGAAACGTGAGCTAAATGCGAGTAATTAAATCATGAGCCTTCTTAACATAAGGAGTGAACATGGCATGAGGCTTGATCCAGATGTGAGTTTCGTTCATGATGTAAGGCTTGAACATGAATGCTCATTAAGTAAATATATGATTATACGTGAGTTCAACACGTGAGTTGAGTATGAGTCCTCTGATATGAACACGGATGAGCCAAATCTTTGAGAAAAACATGAATCCTTAATAAGGCTTTATTCCTTATACTACCCTTATCATTTTATCTTCAATTTCTCACTTGTATAGTTGTGCAATTTCTATTTCATTTGCACTTCACTTTACTAACTCGCTTACTTTCCTTGGTTTTCTCGTGTAATCACTCCTTCTTCCTTCCTTAAGGGGTAACAATCACAGTGGATGTTGCTACCACTTTTCAAGAGTCATCAAGAGGAGGTAACATGACATTAGATATGAGTAATCCCATGTGTTGAATTGCTCTAATATTGTTATCATTCGGATCAAGCAAAGGGGGATGTCATAAATTAGCGTAGTATATCAAATATTTAAAGTACTCATATGTCGAGTGCTGTGTGAGCATTGAGCCTTGTGCGTATGTGCGCTTTGAGCATCGCAAGCACATGTGCATGAAGCCTTGCAAACATATGCACATCGAACATCATGCACAAGGAGCATTCTATAAAGTAAATATAATCGGTAGCAATCATCACCATGTAATAATAGCCTCTTCATAAACCATATCCATTTATAGTTTTCCTCATCCAGTTATTAACATGTGGAGAAGGGGCAAGTTAACGAGTCTTGATGCATCTCATTTCCTTATGATGCCATCGAGGACGTAGTGTTGTATTGGAGTATGCTAGTCTTTGAAAGTCAAGATACCTTGAAGTGGTATACTAATTCAGTTTTACAGCAATGCATTGTTTTCATAAGATCACTTATATAAAACCTTGGTTGTATGTGCATATCTTTAATTGACCACTTGTGTTAGTATGCATTGTCATAAGCCTTATTTCATGTGATTTTCTTGATCACTTAGTTGTAATTCTTATATATTCTTATAATTCCTTCTAAATATGAGTTGTAATTGAATATATAGAATCAATAATAATAAAACTCATTGATCCACTTTCATTGTAGCATACTAGACAATAACATAGTGGGGCAACTTAAATCCCCTTAATGATTTGCAATGTCTTGATAGATGGTGAGAAGAATATCTTAAAGACTTCATGCGCTTAGAAGCAATGCCTTATCTAAGTAGCGGTATTGTCTAGTATAAAGTAGTAAGATTGTCTTATTGTCTTTCCTTTCTTCTTAAAAATGACACCATGTGGTAGGGAGAAATGGTTCAAATTAGTCACACTAGTGTTAAGCAATCATGAACTTCAAATTTTGGATTGACATAACTTCGAGACTGCTTAGACTCTTTAATCTAAGGAGCTTCTTGTATAGTAGATATAATTGCGAGATTGCTTAGATTAAGGGGTTTCCTTTAAGATAGACATAATTGCAAGACTGCTTGGACTCGATGATCTAAGGGGTCTCCTTTAAGATGGGCATAATTGCAAGACTACTAAGACTTAGTGATTCAAGAGATCTTACATGTCATCTCATACATTAAAGCAATACTTTTGCTTGTTAATAATAATATATAAAAAATCCATTTTAAGAAGTGTTCAATTATGCATACGTAACGATGGTGACATTGATTGCTTTGGATCAATAATTCTTTCTCATTAGTTAATAGGGGTATTTCCTACTACTTAACTGCGTAACATAACTTACTGGGATATTACTTGAGTTTAAATGTCAATATGTTAAAGTGTTCATCAATGGGATTGTTTCCACTATTTAATGGCCAGAAACATAGAGATTAGATAGCATGGAAGTTATATATGATTATCATGGTGTGATATATGTCTGGGAGCTAATGCTCTTATTAGTCCGCAACATATGAGCCAAGCTCATCATCGCGCGCTTAAGAGATTGGGCTGTTACTAGTTAACAATGATGTTTAGTCTATATATTATATTCATTATTACTTTCTTTTGTTTAATTGAGGGGTTTGGTTTCCCTCATTCAAACATAAACTATTTTATGAAATTAACTTTGCGCGTTAAGGAGACTAATCTTTTACTTTACAGCTATATTAGTATTAAAATAAAGATACCCAAACACTTATCATGTTTTCATTAGAAAATATCAATGATGAGAAAAGAAACTTTCATTGAAAAAAAGCAGTCATCACTGTGCTTACATATGAAATGAAATGACAATTGGGATAAAACTAGTGAGAACAAATCTTGGCTACCAGTAATTCTTGCACTTCTTAGCTTATAATGTGCTTTCTACCTTCATAACATCATTGGTTCGCTTTTGTTTCTTCGTACCTCCACAACAACCACACATTCTCTTTTTCTTGAATGCTTAAGTTTGAGTCTCTTCCCCTATATGTAGCTGTACCAGAGGAGGTGGGGGGGAGGGGTGGTTTCCACTAAGAGTGTCTTTCCTTCATTCACATGTTCATAAAAAAAATGTTACTTTAGTGAAGTGAGACTCATTACGTATGAATGGGTTCTTTATTACAGGAATGAAGATGTCTTGCTCATTCCAATGACTTTTTATGCATTGATGCTATGTTGAGGATATTATGTTGTGATCATCAAGTCTTCCTTCCTAGTAGAGTTGCTAAAAAATGTGGTGGTATGGGTACGGATGTAAGGGTCACATGCATAACGCGTGTGAAGTTATATCATATGTGATTAGGGAAATAACTTGAGTAACTTATCTAAGATGATTAGGAGAGAAGTGTAAGGAAGAGAAGTAGGTAATCTTGATAAGGCTCTAATGTGTATAGCGATAGATGGAGGAGTATGGTGGTATTAGAATCCACAATTGATGAATAATGAGTTAAAGTTCTGGCGGTGTTTAAGTGTTAATCTTTTAGACAAGATTTTAGCAAAGTAACAGTGTTAATAAGAGTTTTTCTCTCGTTCAAATGAGGATGTGAATGTGGTATTTATATGAAATGGTGGTTAATTTCATCCGTCGAATCGTGATGGTAATCAATGATTAAGATTGAAGTCTTTTATTAATGGATCTTAAGTGGGTTATTTTCACAAGTTTAGGCCCAGATAAAGGTTTTATTTATTATTTTAGTGTGAGGTAAATCAAAAAAAGGTTCGGTTAGATTGGATGGACTGATTCAACGAGCCTTACCTTAAGCACACCATATTAAATCTCTCTTGATCATTCAAAATATTTGGACTTGACTTTTTAGGCTCTTTTACCTTAGCCTAAAGAGTAAAATCCAATTAATTGATGGGCTTAAATCTTTAGCCCTCTCCAAATACAAATTAAAATTAAGAAAAAAAAAAAGAAATTTCAAGACTTCATGATAAGCATCACATAAGTTATCTCAATAATTAAGATTTTGTACACCTCTTATTAGTTACTGAGTATTTCTTGCATATTCCATAAAAATCGTAAGATCTTATCAATCATTCACCAACTAAAACCATGTTAGTTGCTCCTTTGTTATTGTGACTTGTGAAACATTATCATCTATTTTGCTTCTTACAATTAGCGAATTGCTACAACTACAATTGGTAACTAAGCTATTAGTGGCCATCGACAACCCATAAACCTAACAACCACTCTCATACCTACTAACATATGTATCTAGCTGACTTATATGCTATATGGTCGCTTGCAAACTTACACGATATGCAATACTTACAGTTTCATGCAACTTGTAAAAGGCTACTCATGAAACCATGCCAATCAAATGACATATGCATACTGCTTACAGATTGATAAAATGTTTAGATCCCATTAATCTTACTCACATTACAACCTCGACCCATTCAATGGTGCATGATCTAAGATGGATCTAGAAAGGCACTCAACTCGAGAAAAAAGCTAATTATTTAATAAATTTTTAGAAAACGGAAAATATATATATTTTAGAGAGCCAATTATAATTAATAATTAAAAAATAGTTATCTAGTTATGTGTTTGATTTTACAAACACGATGTCATGAGTTTGAACTTAATATATGTCATTTTACTTTTTAATATGCATTTATTACTTAATGACATTCTTCTTTTCTTCTTTTTATAAAACTTTTTTTCATGATAATTAATAGCATGAAATTCATTCATTATAAAATTATATTTAACTAAATAGATTATCATGAAAAGAAATCATAGAATACTTGTATTACTTGAGATATTTTTGTTGAAAATTATAGTTATACAAATTTTATGTATTAATTTTATTTTATTTTGGAGGAAATGCAAATGCCTTTTCTAAAGCTTGATCTAAGCATGGATTTACCTTTTAGAGTTTCAAATATTACAAATCACTTTTCTAAACTTTGATAAACATTACCCCCTTAAATTTATTAAAGTATATTTTAGGACCCCCTAAATTTTGACCAACCTTCTTTTTTTAACTAAGAAAAGGAAGCGTCATTTATGTTGCCATTTTATCAAAATTTAGGGAGGTATTTTGTAATATTTGAAAGTTACAAGATCGATACATATCTAGGTTAAAACTTGGGAAATTATTGGCAATTTTTCCTTTTATTTTTATAAATTGATAACTAGATTTCAATTAATATATATTTTATACTAAAAGCATCAAAAAATTTATTTTTTAACCTCTTAGGAAGTGTACCATTAATTATTTCCAAAAAGAATTTTTCCATCCTATTTAGTTTTATAAAAATTCACCGAGTGCAATTATTAACAGCATCTTTAAATATATAAAATGCAATAGAATTACAAAAACAAGTAGATGTTTTCATATAAGTGATTTTAATATTGACTTAATAAATATAAATCCAACTCTCCAACGGTACGAGTCTGCATCCATTCTTATTGTTGATTCATCTATATCATAAGAACTTGACAAGTTTGAGAGAAAAGTGAAACGTTAACATGGTAGAGGGATGAGAAGGGGTAGATAACGTTAGGATAAGTGATGGTGGTGATAGTGGATGTAGGGTGTGGCAAGAGGATGTAAATGGTAGTGGAGATGATCAATTAGTGGTCATTGGGCTGATGGACAAGCTTGATAAATCGGTAGGTTTAAATACGAATCTTATGCTTAAAGCATAAACTTGTTAAGTAAATCAAAGCCCGACCATTTTTTACGCTAGGATTCTAGAAGAAGGAACTTAAAATATAAATTAATTAATTAAAACCGTGAAGTTCGACTCGGCCTGCTAAACATATATCTAAAAGTGTTTAGACTTTAGTAATTAAGATAAAAGATTAATACATTTGTGCGGTTATCTTATCTAATTCAACATCATCAAATTTTCGATGTATTGTTTGGGTAATGGATATATACACCACACATATATATTTTTTTTGGAACCAATGGAAGTCAATAATTATTGTTGTAAATATTTTTAAGTTTTAATGTTTCAAATGATAAATAACTTTATTTTAGCCTGCCGAAATGGAGATCAATTCTAAAGGGTTGAACATGTGAATATTGTAGACTGAGGGACGAACGAAAACAAGCAATACAGGGAGCTTGATTCAAAATTACGTTAAAAATTACTTTACAAATACATATACGATCCGTATATTTCTCTTTTGTAACCTTTTTTTTTTTTTTTTCCTGAACCTAAGGATTGGGAAGCTTTTCGGCCTTCACGGCCTTACCTAGGTGCAAATAAGGATTGAATATTTTCTTACAAAACATACGAATAAAGGGTATTTCATGCAATGCTTGTTCTACCGTTTTATCCAGTCCAAGCAATCCACGGGATTAAGACAGCATTAGTAAGAAGCTAAAAAAATTTCCTTTTTCATTGTGTTTCCTTCTTCCTTCTTCCATCTTTTTTTTTTTTTTTTTTAATTTTCTCCCCTTCCCTTTTTCTTCTTCTACGTCAAAGGTCAGAATGACTTTCCCACATGTAAGGATTCTTTTTCACCTTTGCATTTAAACCTGAACCCAGTTTCGACTATATAGATTTACAAAGATCATATTGGTTCTTAGGTGATGAAACTTTGGATGCTACACTTTATCCACCTGAATTTAGCTATCCTAACCTTTTGGTGCTCAAAGATTTCCAATTCATGGCCTCCAAATGCTTCATCATAGGCTATTTTGCCCCACTTCCTATTTACTTACAATGTCCAAAACTTCACTCCATTCTTCATTGGTAATCTTTTGCTTCATCTTGGTCAAGAAACACCAACCTCAATCGATCAGCTTCCACTCTCATCAATGCTTTGCAAGCTAGGACGCCAGGACTTGGACCTCCCAACCGCAGAGCCCGTCGACGACATTCTCGGTCTGTTATGTCTTTCGTGTTTAACACCCTGCAATTTGGCATGTTGATCATGTCATTAGCACTAGAAAAAGGGGAAAAAGGAAAAAAAAAACAAGAATTAATTGTTACAAAGAGATGCAAATCTCATACCATTACAATTTCTTAGAGCATAGGTTTTACCTCTCTCTCTTTTTTTTTTTTTTTAAATTATAAATTAAGGACCACGACTAATGGATTTAGAATCCTCCAGGCTGTCTATAACCAGACCCACTGACAGATCTAAAACTCTGGTTTTGTGTCTTTTTTATTTTTTTTAAAATAATTCTCTGATGAACAAGGAAAATAGAGATAGCATGTAAAATACTAGGATGTTACTATGTGTTTTTGTCAGAGATACCTGAGTGGTCTTCCCCATGTCACATTTTTCTCCACCTGACTGGCACTCTATTCCATGCTTCTCTGGAATCATATGTGATTTTTTCTCTGCTGATTCCGTTTCTTGCTGCTGCTTTATCTTTGCATACTTCTTTGCTTTCAACACCTTCATTACCTCTATAGCAACATGTAACAACCACAAAATTTTAGTAACTTAATATCACCTAATAACCATGATTATATAGACTCATGGCGAACTAATAACGTGTTTTATCATGATTTATGTGAGGATCCTAGATTACCTTGAGAAGTGATGAGCCGATAAGCATGTCCGAGTGAGAGAGTATCGCTTGGCCGGAGGAGCTTTACGCGGGTAAACCTTACTGTCTTTTCGTCCCGGTTCTCATCCTCAGGGGCGGGCAATGGGATGATTAGGGAAACATAATGACCAGGGTTCATTTTCATGACTTCGCTTGCAAGGACAGGCCAATAGAGCCTCTCCAATCTCCCATTTGGATGCTGTATCACAAGAGCTGCAGCATCTATTGCTTGACAATTTCCCATAGCTCTGTTCTCCTAATGTCTAGTGAAAGAAGAGGAATGAAAATAGGAGGAGGAGGGTGAGTGTGTAGATAAGGAAGGAGAAGAGGGAAATTAGACAAGCTAAACAAGCAAAACAAGCAGTCTCTTTCTATACAGCACCCATCATTCCTGTCCTATTACAGATGGAGTTAAAATTTGACTCGGGTGTGTGTGTGTGTGTGACTGTTCAACCAAGGCAGGCCTGGCCTGCAACACTAGTTAATAGGTATATATATTTGGGAACTATACTAATCACATTGACATTGCTAGGACAAATATGATGCGTTATTATTGGATTTGAGGATCAGCATAAGTAGTTGTAATATTATATGATTTTGATATGTACAGATCATCAGTAGGGACCAAAGGGGCCACCGGCACCGGCTTTCCAAGCAGCTGCGAACGACACGTGGGGAGATATTATCATGTCAGGAAATTCCAACTCGGATAACCCCGGTCGGCAGGAGAATAGGGTCATAAATTTAGCAATTAAAAGGTTAAAAGTTTGAATTATTGGAAAAAAAAAAAATATGAAGGAAAAAACTGAAAGATAGAGGTAGGTTTGAGGGCAGAGCCCAAACCATAACCATGGTTATAGAGTTATATATGGTTGGGGAAAGGACATGGACAACCTACTACCTTATCCGTGTAGGGCACACCCTTTTGGTCGCCTTTGGCGTCTCTTAGGAAATTGATGGACTTAAATGCTGGCCGGTTGGGTAAGTTATTCTAGGATAGGAACAGAATGAAAGTTTAAATGACGTCAGCCTAATTTATGCACATTTCTTCTCACGCATTTCCTAGATATGTTCAGATTGTATTAATTGCTTGTTTTAGAGGGCTTGGGAAAAATTACTTCTTTTTCACTTAAAAAAAGAAAAAGAAAAAGAAAAAAGAAATTGATATTAGAGAGATAGCCATATAAGCTATAGGGTACTCATTTCTTAGATCGTTGTTCTTGGAATGGTTGTGCGAACCCCGTATCATGCTATTATACTTATAGATCTCGCAGTTTACTTGTAGTCTTTCATCTAAGCGGTTTTGTGGCTTCCCGTGTTAAGTGTTTTGTTTTGTCTTCAGTCTTCCCTTGCTTATTTATCTCTATTGTCTATGACGTCAGATCCGAATGTCCGAACAGTTCAATTGATAAAAAGAATTTCAAATAGGAAATAGCTGCTTTTTAATCTTTTCGATGCAATTACCTATTTTATCGTTGAATGATTTGATTTGAATGTTACAAAGAAAAGGGGCAGGCGAAAAGAGGGAAAAAAGCTGCCGAAAAAATTGCTTCAAAATGGGAACGAAGACTTTAAAAGTGGAATTGGATCGTAACTAAACTTATCAACTGATTGAACATTAAATTTACTCTATTATATTGTTTAAATCTAACTTTATTTATGGAATAAAATTTTAATTTCAATAAATCAAATGATTGGAGTATGGGTAAAATTCGTATTTGAATTCTAATACTTACACGATTCATGCAAAGACTCCTAATATATACTAGAAAATCTTTGATTGTGTTATTATTATTATTATTGGGGCCAACTGTTTTTTGATTGAGTTTGCTAACCAATTTTATTATATTCTTTTTTTGTGGTGACGTCGTTATGATTGCTCTTGTATATTATTTATAATCGCAGCGCAAGTGACATGGATGGCTTATTGATAAAATAAAACCATAGATAGATGAGAATTATTTGTCTTCAATTATAAGCCTATAAAATTTGAAAACTTTTATGGTTCTATAATCATTTGACCGTTAAAAGATGATCATAAAAGAGTAAAATAAAAACTTAACAATCAAATGATATGTTTATTGACTAAAAATTTTTATTATGATATGGTATCTTTTCATTATCTCGAGAGAGTTAAAATGTATTATATAAAGGGATTTACTTTATTCGAAAATGCTTATGTACCAGAAAAACTATCATATTCCATTACTTCCAAGGGTTACATTCCTTATAACCAATATTATCCTTCTAGATTGGTGTAAAATTAAATTCCTCCTCTTTCTTCTGTAAAATTCAAGTCCTAAGGAAGACCTCTAAGTGGCATCACGTGATCCCGTCTTCTTTGGTCTTGTAGCATGACCTTTTGTTCAGCCTACTCTACCCTTCTTTGTGCTTACCATTTTCAAGCCAACGTGAGTTTTTTTCTTCGGTTCAAAAGTGATATCAAACTACAGGGCAACCCGACCAATCTCGTATATACAATGAATGCATTATTGATAGCTTAACATTATTATTGTAGTGATATGACATTTAATTGTCTGGATATTCTGAAAATATTGTCGATTACGAAATGGTGACCACTAAAATACCATCAACAAAATAAAAGAGCATTGCATGATGTGTCTCTATCCGGGCCATCCAATATATAATGGCCAATAATTTCCAAAACCTTTCGCTTTAAATCACACACTAAAAGGACTATTTCCTATTAACAAACTATTATATCTTAAATCAAAGCACCCTCTTGCATTCTATAATATATATAATATATATATGTATATACTATATCACTAGCCCACCATAAACCCTAAGTAGTAAGGCAAGGTACAAAAAGGTTCCACTATCGATCAATGGAACATATATTAATCCTCACTACGTACCGCTTTTTTTATTTTAATTTTTTCCCAAGTTTTATAAAGCCAATGCATATTGAAGTAAGTATTGTACTTAAAGCCAAAGTTGACGTTTCCCAATACATAATAATAATAATCGACATTTTCCATAAGATTCCCGCATATTGTATGGGGTCAGCATCAGCAAGAGGAGTGTTTGTGAAGTGATGTGTAATTTATTTTTAGAGCTTGTCCCCAATTCAATAACATAAGAAGCACTTAATAAGTTATCAGTTTAATCTTTATTTATTCCTGAAAAGGGAAAGCTGTATAAGCAATCGTGTTCGTACAAAGTCATCTACACGGTGGGCAAATATGAACACCCTGATTCACCAACTCTAGTTACTATGTCGACGGGAAGTATACGAAAATTTTCAAATTCAAGGGGAGAAATCTCTGTTTCCCAGTCATTTTTAAGGACATTGATGTCGGGTTTCGGGAAATTACACGGTTTTCTTAAGAAAATTACTATAAACTTGCTGGGGATCTTTGACTCTTGTAACTGTGTTTTATCTTAAATTATTCGAATCCCAATGTTAGAAAATTTCTTCAAAGGTTCACGTGTGTTCACTTCTGATTTCTTTTTTTTTTCCTTATATAAAAAGGATAAATTACAAATATATATATATATATATATATGCATATTTTGGTGTATGTTTGCTCCATACAAGTTTTAACTCTTTATTTTACTCCGTATAAGTTTAACTCCTCATTTTTAAAATTGCACATTTAACTTGTATAATATAATATCCTGGATAGAAAATTCGAAGCTGATTCATTTTGTTACAGAATAAGTGTTACTATATTTGGAGACATAATAGCTTTAGTTTAATCTTTAATATTTAAGCATGTGCTTTCAAACCCTTCATGACCATTTTGACCTTCACAAATTGTGTAAAAAAAAAGAAAAAGAAAATGTACTGAAAAAGAAATTCTTCTCTTTTTTTTATTTTAAGTAGTTTTAATAAGTTTTAATTTCTTTTTATCAAGAACACTAGGCAATTAGGGTCCGAAAAAGTAAACCTAATCAATAAGAGAGTTAAACTCGTAGAAAGCAAATGCGAGGGATATAATTGCAATTTAAAAAAAAAAAAAATTATTGAAGGTTTCTGATTATTGGCTGTGTATGTAAGCCATGTGAGGTGCTGGGGATCCAAGCTGAAATAATAAATGATGAAATGGACAATTTCTCGTCAGAACATGACTCTCGTGGGGGACTACAAGCCCTGATATTAAATGAAAGATTTTAACTTGTTATGGCCATTGATGAGGCAGCCCTGAATATTAAATGTAGAAGAATCTGTCTTCTCTAATGGAAGTGGAACTTTTTCAATAACCACTAAATAGAATACAAACCCACTTCTCATTTCTGTTCATACATATAGCTATTACATGTCTCTTTATTTCAAAAACATTCTGGTTTTCATATAAGATTTCATCAACCTGTATGTGGGGTCTTGATAGTATTCTAAGTGGGGTTTATATTCTTTTCTTGTTGTGTTGGAAATGATTATTAAAAGTAGCTTTCTAAAACATTCTTCTCCTTTAATACATAACCCAAACCATCATTTATACATTGTTCTAAAAAGAATGTCTGATTTGAAAGGAGTATAAAAAAATATATTAGAAAGTTGAAGATACTAGTAATCTTCATAGAAGGTTTATCGAATAATAAATTAATGTCCTTGATGAGGAACCAAGCCCTACATGAATGAATAATGTTCTGTTGGATATTCATAATTGTAATCTTGTTCGGCATCGTGTGGATCAGCACAGAACCAATTGCAAGAGATGAGATAAATTTTACTTGGGCAATTCTTTTAGGAAAATTTCCAGACATTTGTATATCGCATATATCAAACCATATCATCGAATTCTGGGGCTTGCATACGTCTATGCAATGACAATTAATATCTAGTCTAGTTTAAAAAGCTAAGGCAATCTATCTTGTAAATACTTTTCCGCTGGAATTTTATTTCTTGTTGAGTTAGATAATAAAATTAATCTTGACAAGATTGTTATAGCAAAAACCCTAAATATCATATCCTTCAAAATAAGTTCTTAGTTAGTTACGTGTGCTCATAAGAAATGTAAACACAAGACTAATATTTGTATTAGTTTGTTTACTATAACATGACCAAGGAACTGTGTTTTCTTTTTTTTTTTTTTTTTTTCTTTGGTGGATTAGTGAATAAGTTAAGACTCTCTAAAGTAGATCCATTAGGAGGAAAAAATGATTCTATAGTACGAACAGATTAGATAAATTGATGAATATCGTATCATTAGAAAAGATTACTCTCTGTTAATCGTATTATTTATTTTTCTCTTTAATAACAAATGCAAGCAATCCATCGCCCTTAGACCATTACTCACCCGTATTACTAGGACTAATCTTTGATGCTGAACCTAAGTGATTGTGAAATTGCTAAAAGTAAAACAATTATTGAGTACAACCTAAAACATGTATAGGGCGCTAATGAGTTGTAAAGGAGCATGTCCCTTTTTAAGTGAGGAAACTGATAGTCTCTTGGCCAATTGGTTGAGATAAAAAGTAACATAAGGATATGAGCTATATATTTTACATAACTAAGTTAAAAGGATTGCCCTAGCAAGATAACATCATGGTCTAGACGAATAGAGACATAGACGAAGATACTGAATTACTCGGTTTATTAGAGGTTCTTGGTTTATAATTATTCTTTTAAAATGTTGGATGGTGTATAATTTTTGTTAGATAATTACCTTGATTTGTATCCAAGTTAATGATACTACTATCGCTTTGAAACTTGGGGGATTATATGGAATAACCCACAAGGGCGCAAATTATAGTGAGCAAGCAAGCTATTCAAGAGTTAAATTAGAAAGTATGCTAATTTTAACTCAAATAATTTGAAGGAAATTTATTTTAGTTTAGGAATAAACTTGTAGACACACTATTTTTGCTTCCTTATAGTTCTAATTTTTGTTTTTTTAGGGGTCATAATTTAGAAAATAACAAAAAAATAAAAAATGATAAAAAAAACACAAAAAGATGGAAAATAAAAAAAATAAAAAAAAGATTAGTTGGATTGAGTTATTATCGATAGGAAAAGAATTTGATATAATAACGTTAAATTCAATAAAATGAAGATTTGGATCTAAATTTTTATCAATTTAGATTTGAATTGTTCCAAGATAATTGTTTTTGGGTTATATAAATAGGGAGTGAGCAGCAAAAGAGGAGAGTTTATCATGATAAAAAAAAAAAAATTAAACACAATCATCGCTATTGAGCCTGATTTTTTCACTCCCGGTTTTTTAAATTAATTTTTTTTTTAAATCGATCAGTACTAAATCTTACCTGTTTAATACTGGCTCTCGATTAAAGTTTAAAGAAAACTGGTTTTTTAATTTGAAAATGTCTTAAAATCGCCATCTAACTGGAGTTAGGAAAAAAGTTAAATTATAAGTTATAACCAATTGAGTAGATTGGCTATAATTTAGCTACTGGTCTATTAAAAAAACCAATTTATAAAACAGTTTTTAAAAACCAAAGATATGGATCTGAGAACTATTCTATTAAATTCTAAATGAGTACCACATTTTAAGTTTTCAATTTTAAACTTGCTTTTCAAATAATGCCCTTTTTCAGTTTCTAAATGGCTAATCATATTACGTGCAACTAATTTGATTAATTACAAATATCTACAAAAATGAAAGAAAATAAAACTTTTTATATTTTAAATCACCCTGTACGTACCCACTATTTAAGATTAAACTTCTGTAATTCATTTACCAAAAATATAGCGAGTTGATTTGATTTTAATTTTGAAAATAGATCTAATTTATATTTTTTATCCATTTTTTATTTATTTAAAGAAGATTTTCTAAGGGTTTCAAATTGAGGTTTATTTATGAAAAGTCTAAAGGAGTCCTAATTTTAGAAAAAAAGTCAATTTATTTTTGAAAAATCAATTTTCTAAGTGACAAAATAACTTTATTCACTAACATATTTATTTTTATTATACTATCTTATTTATTTATTCTATTTTATTTATTAAACTAAAAAGTAAATAAATAAATAAACCACCTTTTTTTTCTTTTTCCCTTTTTTATTTTTCTCTTTTCCTTTTTCCTTTATTTTTATTTTTTCTTTTTTCTCTTTTTATTTTTCCTTTTTTCTTTTATTTTTAATTACAATTACATATTGAAATAAATAAATAAATAACTATGTTAAAAAAATAAAATAAAACATGAACCGAAAATGAAAAAAGAGGATAAGGTTGGACCAAGCTTTGGGCGCGGGTCAGTTCACTGTATGAACCCAGATTTCGGGTCAGACGATCGGTTGGGTCTGGTTGCCCGACCCAACTTACGGGTACTGCACGTGTAATGGTTGGAGAAGAAAAACAGTCGCGACAGGACTTGCTTCAGGTGGCTCTCGGCCAATCTAATGTGGGTGAGGGTGGATTCATGGGTGATTTATTGGACTTAGGGAGTCCAAGAGTGGTGTTGCGGCCTAACTCGGTCGTCGGTAGTGGTTGGTGAAGAACAGTTGGTGACGGTGATGGGTGGTGTTCGTATGTGGGTGATCTGGCGTGTATTTAGGTTGTGCGGCTGTGTAGATCTGATCAAGATGTTAGATTATTTTTTAGTATTGGGTTTCGCCGCGGTGGGGGTTGCGTGTTCGTGTGTGGGGATTGTTCAGTGTGGGCTGCTGTTGTTAGCCGTGGTTTTGGGTGGAGAGAGAGAGGACGAGGGTGGAGTGAGAGAGATGGTGGAGAGAGAGAGTGACTGTAGGGATGCAGTCACGCGTGGCTGGGTTGATGTCGTGTGTGAGAATGGTGTGTATTGGTGTTGTTCAGTAGGTGCAAGGGTCGTCGGGGAGTCAGGGTCAAGTGGTGTAGTTTGGTCGTGTGTGTGTGGGATGACTGCGTGCGAGAGAGAGGTCCATGCTTAAGGGAGTGGGTTCCGAGAGTAAGACAGAGTGTAGTGGAGAGAGAGTAGACTGAGAGTGAGAGAGAGAGGTTTGTGTGCGTCCAATCTGCATGTGTCTGTACGTTGTTCTGTGAGAGAGAGTAGAAGGTCGAGAGAGAACCCGAGTAAGCTGTGTGTGTAAATGTCGCCAATGGACCCTCTCCTTGTGCTGTGCATGTCTATTTTGTGGTGTGTGTTTTCAACAACTAGAACCCCCCCCCCCCCCCCGCCTCTCCCTATATGTTGTGCTGTGTTTTTTCTAAAAGATGAATTCCCCCTCCATTGTTTTTGTTTGTTTTCGAAATCCAATACCCACCCCCTCCCGGCACTGTATATGTTCTAAAAATCCAAAAAATCCCCACCTACCGTTACACAGTGTGATTTAAAACAAGAGAGTGAAGTTCTCAAGGCCAATTGAAAAGAGAGCTACATGTCAATTTTAGATATATGGTCTAATGATAACTTAATATGTAGCTATGCATGAAGTTTGAGAAGAAAAGGATAGAAAAATATTTTTATATTCCTAACCTTAAACCAAGCCACTGTTGGTTTATACTTGTCTATTTGTACAAATTACGTATGTGACTAAGCTAAACTCAAATCTAAATTTAGATCTAATGGTAATTTATTTAAACAAAAAAATTTTTCTATTCAAACTACCTAAAAAAACTTTATTATTTTCTAAGTTCCTTTTTTTTTTCAATTTTTTTATGACTTTTCAATTTTTTTATATATTTTTCTTTTTTTTTTCAATTTTTCTAAATTTCTTAATTTTTTGTACTTTTTCTTATTTCTCATTTTTTGTATTTTTCTGAATTTTATATTTTTAGGTTTTCTTACTTTCCTATTTTTTTTGTATTTTTTTACTAAATCTCTTATCTTTGGGGTTTTCTTTAATTTTTTATTTTTTTTATATTTTTTTCCTAATGTAGGACCTTTTAACCTATTCTAAAAATAAAGGAAGGAAAAAATGAGATGTTTACAACTACTCTTTGCTAATCTCCTAATCCTTAATCCCCAATCTCTCTTCCACACATATGATTCGAGATATACAATTGCTAATCGCCAATTGCCATTACTACAGTTCACTATAGTAACACGCTCCAACCCACTCAAACCAATTCCACATTGTACGTGCGATAGAACTCAAGATCCAACCTACTCTCTTTCATCAGGTACATAATAATGGTTTTAATTATTCTTTATAGTTTGTTTTATTTTTTATTTCATTTAGTGTGATTTGTTTATTTATTTCACCATTTTTATGCGCAATTATTTTTTAGTCTTATACTAACTTTTTTATTTTCATCAAGTCTTTAATTGTTAGTAGTTAGTGTCTAGTGAACATATGTCAAGCTAATTTTTAGTTAAATTAATCTTTTTTAGATTTCATATTTTCAAAATGGTTTTTTTTTTTTTTTATAAAATCTCATATTTTACAAAATTTTATCATTTGCATATTGTATTAATTTAGAAAAATTACACTAGGCATGTTAGGTTTTTTAGAAAAAAAATTCATTGTGTCACTTATTTAGTTTTTCATAAAATAAAAATTCTTTAATTGATATTTTTTCTATGTTTAGGTTTTTTTTCTATGATTTAAGCTTCTTTTCCATGGTTTAGGCTTTTTTCATATAATTATGCATTTTTTCTATGATTTAGGCATTTTTATATAGTTAGGCTTTATTTTTTCATGGTTTAGACATTTATTGTATAATTTGGTTGTAGACACTTAATTTTTGCCTCCATAATTCTAATTTTTGTTTTTCTAATAAGGTCTTAATTCTAAAATAAAAAATAATAAAAAATTAAAAAATGATGAAAATGCAAAAAAAAAATGAAAAAAGAAAATAAATTATTATAAAAATTTTTTTAGATTTTTAGAAAATGTTTTAGGGCTCAATCGTTTTAATTTTAGTTTGGTGCAAATAATTGTTTTAGAAAATCATGTGATTGAAGTACAATTTAATTGGAGTATTGATATAGAGTTAACTTCAGGTCATGAGTTTGAATCTTGCTAGGTACCTATGTGTCTTTTGTTTTTATATATTTTTTTATTTTTACAAAAAGCGAGTTGTGCGTACGGGATCCATATCTAATTAAATTTTTTTAATCTAATTTGATTGGATTTAAATCATTATAAAAGATTTAAATTCAGTTTGATTTTTATTAAATTGGATTTGATTCAATATGATTTGATTCGAGCTTTATAAATACGAAGTGTATGACATAAAAAAAGGGGACATACTTTCGAAAGCAATTGAAAATCCTTCATTGATCAACACACTACAACCTTTGGACAACCATCTCCCTTACACATGTCCTCGAACAAAACACCCACACCATTGCAATAACATATGAGAACACTTCAAACACAGCACGATAATCTCCATTAACTGATCGAGCATGCCAAACTACAGCAGCCATACTCATCTATGCTACACTTGCCGACATCCCCTGACCCTCTTCATGCCAACGCAGCTAAACAATTCCCCACAATTCTGCATGCTGACAGCACCAATAGTTGCCTGACATTGCACTCCACTCGACTTGCACACGACCACAAGCCATACATGTATGCTTCACTCATCAACCATACTGTACTTATACGATGAATATAGCCAATGAAGACTACTCTAGTCGTTTTACCCTACTAATTAGCAAGTCAACACACATGGCCTATTGCACGTAGTAACACCCAATCCCCTCCCATGCTCACCAGCACTTCATACTGACCCTCTGTCATTTTCACAGCCATGAGCAGTAGAAGGCAGCAATACAAGAACACGTGATCAGTTCTTTGCCTACCGATTAGTAGTACGTCACCTACATCCAGTTCACTTTGACCTTAAATTGTTAGCCGAGATCAGCAACGACACAGACACAACTCTAATCAACATTGCCACAAGTGCAGTACGAATACGTCCATCCTCATTGAACAAAGCAACCGGAATATGGCCAGACTTCCAGCTACAATGACATAACTGATCATCACTTTACTAACGGTTTGCACGCCCACACAATCTCCAACCGCACAAGCCCTATGCCATCCTAATTCAACGTATCAAGAGCTTGCAACAATTACAAACTCTAGCCAAAAGATACTATAGAAGCATTCTTCGATCAGCCACGGCGATAGCTCCTTTATCCAACAAGCATTGTCCACATGATTCAGTCCAAGCTTTACATTAACTACCGTACAAGAACAAGCAATGAGGTTCGATTACTTAGGAATTTTTTACTTATCTATTATTATTTGATTATTATTTGTTTATTTATTGGTTAACATAATATGTAAAGTAGGTGTACATTAGTTTTTTAGTAGTTTTATATGTGAAGTATATGATATTATTAATTTACTTAGATAGATAGTTGTGTAATATCAGTAGTATAGATATATATATGTAGCTCAAGAGTTTTTAGTATCATTTTTAGACTTCTTCACATAGAAATTTTTTTAAATAAAAATAAAGAAAAGAAAAAAAACCCTTTAAAATTTTTTTTAGGACTTTTAGAGATTTTTTTTAAAAATAAAATCACTTAAGGATTAGGGCCTTTTAGACTATTTTTTGAATAAACTGAATCAATTAAAACGTAAATCTGGTGGGTTTTCAAAATTAAAATCAACCAACATACTAAGGATTTCGTAAAGAATTATGATCATCTGACACTAACTAGTGAATATATAGACACTTTCGGGGCGACGATAAAATCTGTAAAAATTTAGATTCTTTTTTCTTTTAGTTTTTATTTTTTCTTAGAAAGTATTAAAAATTATTATAATTTGAAGAATAAACTTGATTTCAGTAAATAGATAATAGTACCCATTAGGGTTTAATATATTAGCTCTCGAATTTGGAATCTTCTAGTTTTTCATTCAAATTAAAATCAAAGACTGGTAACCAAATCATAATCAATCCATCCAATTGATTGTGATTTTTTTCTCCTTCCCGACTTTGGTAGGATGGCGACTCGAAAATTTTTTAATAAAAGAACTAGAATTCCCAATTTCCCAATTTGTCTAGTTAAGAATTAAAACTAAATGGGTTAAGATTTAGTATTAATCAGAAAGTGAGAAATTGAATGAAATTTAAATAGAAAACTGAATTTCAAACTTGACATAGGCATCTTTTCCATAATTTAAGCATCTTTTGTATAGTTTGATATTTTTTCTATAGTTTAGACATCTTTTTTATATAAAATTTTTATCATGTAGAAAATTACATATTTCATAAAAATCTCATTTTTAGGTATTTAGGGTTTTTCTTAAAAATAAAAAATTTTATCACTTAGTTGTTTTTTTTTTAAAATAAAAATCTTAATTTGGGACTTTTCAAAAATTAGATTTTTATGGTTTCTTTTAATTGAGAATAAAAATTAGTCTTTTGGGGATTTTTCTTAATGAAAATAAAATAGTTAATAAAAACATAAATTTGACTCAATTGTTTTTTTATAAAAATAACAAACTTATTAAAGTTTTTTTTTAGGAATAAACTACGAATGTTTGATTTCAACTAACGAGTACGTAGGTATCTTTGAGACGATGTGAAATTTGTAAAAACTTTAGTTTTCCATTTTTTGTAAATTATAGCTTAAATTATCTATTTAATTTATTTACTGGTGAGTGAATTTTTTTTAGACATGAAAAAGGGTTATTTTGAAAAATAAAGCTTAATTTCAAAAAATTAAAGTGGTATACGTAAGGGTTTGATAAGGTAGCCCCTAAACACTAGAAATATAATTTCTTGAATTATTTTTAAAAAGTTTTCAAAACATAGACTAGTGGCTAAATTAGAATCGATCTGCTTAATTGATTCTAATTTAATTATTTTTCTCGGTCTTACCGAGTGGCAACTCTAAATTTTTCAAAATAAAGAAAATGGATTTCTTTTAAATTTAGTCGGGGGTTTAATTTAAATAGGCATAAGATTTAGTTTAAATCAAGTTAAGAGAAAGGAAATTGAAATAAGAAACCGAAAAATCAGGTTTGATAGCTTAACGACTCTATTAGGGACGTCAAAAGGGCCAACCACTTGAGTTTTTCAAAATTAGGCATTTTTTTTTTAAAAAAAAAATTGAGTTGCAAATAGTCCATGTACATTTCTTGTTGTTGTAAAATATGTTTTGTGTACCAACCTTTTTTTGTTGCAACTTACCTATGAGGATTTCTTTGGGAGTTTTAATTTTATAAATCATACGTATGGTAGATACGGTCAGAATCAAGTTGTCTTAGGACCTTAAGAGGTAGGGTCATTATGTAAGTTTCGGATGTTGTGGGGTAACCACTTTTTGGGGCTGATCAGGTTACCCCAATCAAGTTTAGATGTGATCACATTACCGTTATTTTGAAAACATAGGTGATTATATAACTTGAAGACCTTTAGAACCCACCCTAATTGTATATACAAACCCTTGCTGGTGAATAAATAATAATGGGGTATGTTGACCGATGGTCAATATTATGTCGGAATACTCATATTATTTATGTAATTTTCCATGTATATTAGTTCTTTGTATAGGACTCATTCATTGTTTTCTAGTACTATATTTTGTAGATTACATCTTTGTAAATGTAAAAATTCTTTGTAAATTCTATCTTTATGTAACATTTTCCTTGTAAATAATAATGGAATTCCGACATAATTACAATCCCAAACACCTAATATTGCTACATTAATATTTGTTCATTGATTCCTTGCATTTATGTATGTCTTCATTTTATATATTTTTTCATCCTTATCTTTATTCGTCTATAAATATTCACATTTGATAATTATGTCCTAATTTCTAAAACTTAGGTTCATAAATAATCACAATTTGCTAATCTGTAAAATATTATATATATTTTTTTGAAAGCTTGTTCTTGAGTGATTAAAAGTGAAAAGAAAAATAAAAAACAAAAAGAATCAATCCAATAAAATAATTTTAGGTAGTTGCCATTTTGCTAAGCACCCTGCAAGCTAGGAATAGTCATTCTACCAGATATATTAGCACCTTGTAAATAGGCTTTCTCATTTAGAATAAATAGGATTTAGAAATGATCTTTCGTTCCATTGAATAATAATTGAGCATAATGTTAGGCTCCCTTTTCTGTCTTTCTTTTTTCCATAATAATAGAAGGTCTTTTTGGTATAGTATTCCTCTTTTGTAAATAAACCTTCATTAGTGTTGTTCGATATGAAAATACTTTCTATAGGCTTGTATATAGAATCCTAAGAAAGCAATCCTCTACTCATAATTTGATCACTTGATCTTTGTAACATAGAACCCTATACTTTTTCTCTCTCCTTCAAATAAAAAAAGAAGAAGAAGAAGGAATAAAAACAAGGAAGAAGTTACCAATGGTTACAAATCTTTATGAGACTCAGGATAAACATAAGCTCATGACCTGTCAAGATAATCAAACCAACTCAAAGCCCTTGGTCCATCAAGTTAAACCATGATCCAAGTCTAAATATGAAGCCATGAAACACTATCCTAAGTTTGATCCCTGGTACAAACAAAAAGGCCAATTTACAATCCCTTCTACCTTAGAAGATGTCAATGCTAGCTTATTTGAGCCTAAAGAACCGAGCCCGAAATCGCATATGAGAGATAAGGGGCATTAAGACCTACAATTCTAGGGCAATTTAAGCAAGAACATGAAAGGTACGGAGCTTTTGGTCTTTGAAATTTCATTTTGAACTTAAAAGCATCATTTTAGAATTGGGGCATGTTTTGAGGAATTAGGGGCAAGGTTAATCTCCATCCTGTAGCAAATCAATCTCTACGTAGGGAATTGGTAACTCATTTCTTTTTTTTTTTTAAAGTTTAGAATGAAAAGAGGTGAATTGTATACCAAACACTAACCCTTAAACACTGAGAGATGAGAGACATCATGGTGAGGGATTTTTGGACTTATTCCTTAAAGGAGGTCCATTTGGAATGTAATATGTAGATTAAAATGAAGTTAGACATTTATTTTCAAATCTCAAATACAATCATCTTTTGTTAACCTTGTTGAACAAATTTGGAGTGCTTTTAAATGTAAACCCTATCAAGAACCACCCTACAGTAGCGCAATTTAGAGGTTAGGGTTATTGAGAAAAGGATAACACTAATTTGTGCTTACCTTAGTAATAACAATTAATAACAATTCAAGGATAACTTTTGTTTTCGATAAATTGTTCCCTTCGAAGAAGAGCCAATACTTTTCCAAATACCTCAAGACCATACATATCTTATCCAAGCCCATGTACTAAGAAACTATTGATTTAGGGTCTTAGTTCATCTAAAGACAAAACTCAATAAAAGAAATAATTACTTTTGAGGAAAGAAAAGTAAGAAATAATGGGGTAAAAAAAAAGAGAAAAAAAGAAGAAGAAGAAAGAAAGAAAAAAGAAAAAAAAAATAGAAGAAAGACCTGAACATCAAGTTTGAGAAAAGCTTCAACTAAAGAAAGCCCAAAATCCGATAAAAACATAAGGTCTTGAATCACATTCCCAACTATAAACACAAAACCCCATATTCATTTCAGAATCACACCTTAAATCACAAACATAAAACCTTTCTATCCATCTTGAATCACATAAGACCTCTCTACCTACAATACCTCTTACACTTGATAAAAGCTCTTTTGATCTTAAGGGATAATTTATTTAAAATAAAAATTATTTTTAAAATTAGGGCAAGCACAATCCTAGTTTTTTCTTAAGGTTCTTGACTTGTACATCCGAGTCAGATAAAAATATTTCTTTCAAAATAGACCCTCTTATTTATCCCTTTTGAAACCATTTGACTAAAAACCCAATTCATAATACCGAACCTAAAAGGACTTAACAGATTGATCAAAATGTATCACTTGCAAACTAAACTATAATTTTTAGAATAGTAGTCAAGAGCAAAATCTAGATTGAGAATGTGCAAAGAAGTCCTCTTCGACTAAACTAATCGTAAGTTACCTTTTCCTTAAGAAATGAACATTTAAAATCATATGGCCTTACAAAGAAACTCGGTATCAGGGCCAGAAACTAAGACAAATATGAGATGCCCTACATGGTTACCAAGGAAAGAGATGGTTATAGCTCTTCCTTCTTAAATAAAAATTTGTATTAATTAGAAAACTTCAAAAAAAAAGAAAAAAGAAAAAAACAACAAAAAAAGAGAGAGAAAAAGATAAAGGAAGAAAGGAAAAGAAGAGAGTGAAAGTAGAGGCTTGTTACAAGGTTTTCCATCCATCTCGCCCCGAATGACTAAATCTTTAGTTCATGTCATCTACTTCTAAGTCATTCTCTTGGTGTAGCTTTTGATGTCCATTTAACTCCTTTTCAAGTTAAGAAACCTTATTTCGGATGCTTTTTTTATTATAAATGATTTTCACCAAAATTCCTTGTTTGTAAATTTATCAAGTCAAGAGGTTTGTCAAAAGGTTACATCCCCTAATTTTGTTTCTTAGGGTTCTTAGCTAGCTTGTAGGATGCTTTACCTATCTCTTATTTCCTTAGAGTTTTAGCTAGCTCATAAAGCGCTGTCCCGACCCATATTTGCTTTAGGGTTCTAGTTAGCTCATAGAGTGCTATCCCAATTCTCATTTTCGTTATGGTTTTAGCCAGCTCACATAGTACTGTTCCAACTCAATTTTTTTAGGGTCTTAACTAGCTTGAGAAGCATTTTGCTTGTTCGTCTAGGTTAATCAACTCATAGGAGCATGACCAGGTTGTTATTTAGGGTTTTAGCCAGCTCAAAGAGCACTTTGTCCATTTGCTTAAGTTAGTCAGCTTAGAAGGGCATAACTAGGTTATCATTTAGGGTCTTAGCTAGCTTAAGGAGCACTTCGCCTATTTGCCTAGTTTAGTTAGGTCAACGGAGTACAATTAGGTTTCATGTCAACTTTTCAGCTAGGGTTGTTAGTCCCTTAGAGATGCTCTTGCCTGTGTTAGTCAGCTTAAAGGAGCATGACTAGGTTTCATGTCGACCTTTTAGTTCGATGTCAGTCAGCTTAAAGGATCACGGCTAAGTTTCATATCAAACTTTCAGTTAGGGCTGTTAGTCCCTTAGAGACACTTTTGCTTATGTCAGTTAGTTTAGAAGAGCAAGGCTAAGTTTCATGTTGACCTTTCAATTAAGGTTACTAGTCCCTTAGAGACGCTCCTACTTATGTCAGTCATCTTAGAGAAGCACGATTAGGTTTCATGTCAACCTTTCAGCTAAGGTTGTTAGTCCCTTTAAGACGCTCCTACCTATGTTAGTCAACTCAGAGGAGCATGGTTAGGTTTCATGTTGACTTTTCAGTTATGGTTGCTAGTCTCTTAGAGACACTCTGGCCTATGTTAGTCAACTCAAAGGAGTACGGCTAGGTTTAATGTTGGCTTTTTAGTTGATGTTGCTAGTCCCTTTGAGACTCTCCTGCCTATGTCAGTTAACTCAAAGGAACATGGCTAAGTTTTATGTTAACCTTTCAGTTAAGGTTGCTAGTTCCTTAAAGACCCTCCCGCCTATGTTACTTAGCTTAAAGGAGCACAACTAGGTTTCATATTGACTTTTCAGTTAGGGTTGCTAGTCTCTTAGAGACGCTCCCACCTACATCAGTCAGTTTAGAAGAGTATGACTAGGTTTTCATTTAGTGTCTTAGCCAGCTCAAGGAGCATTTCATTCATTCACTTAGGTTAGTTAGCTTATAGGGCACTACCCTCTTTTTAGTATCTTTTAGAATCTTAGCTAGCTCAAAGAGCGTTTTGCTTATTCACTTAGGTTAGCCAACTTACAGGGCGCTATTCTCTTTTTAGTCTCGTTTAGGGTTCTTGCTAGCCTATAAGAGCGCCACCCTCCTTTTTAGTACTTTTAGGGTTCTTGCTAGCTTATAGAGGCATTACCTTCGCCACCATTCTTTTTGAGCTTTTTATCACCAAATCCCCAGCGGATCAGACTTACGATAGCTAGCTAGTTGTAGCACTTCTTAGGATAGAGTCTTCTCTAAGGTAAAAATGGTATTTCTTTTATCTTTATGGTAAAGTTTTACTTAAACTATACCATAAAGAGGAGCAGTTGTAGACATACCATTTTTGCCCATTCATAGTTCTAATTTTTGTTTTTTCAGGGGTTGTAATTTATAAAATAACAAAAAAAATGAAAAATGATAAAAAAGGCAAAAAGATAGAATATTTTTAGAAAAAAGAAAAAAATAATAAAAAAAAAGATTAGTTAGATTGAGTTATTATTAATAGGAAACAAATCTAATATAATAATGTTAAATCCAATAAAATAAAGATTTGTAAACATTTGGATCTAAATTGATATTTATCAATTTAGATTTGAATTATTCTTGGAAATTTGTTTTCGGGTTATATAAATAGGGATCGAGTAGCGGGAGAAGGGAGTTTATCATGATAAAAAAAAAAAAAAACACTAAACACAATCACCATTCATTGCTAATCTCACAATCTCCAATCTCTCTTCCACACATACGATTCATGACACATAATCACCAATCACCATTGTTGCAATTCATTGTACCAATACGCTCCAACCCACTCTTCAGAGTAATTTTGCATTGTACGCGTGACAAGACTCAAAATCCAACTCATTTCTTTTCATCAAGTACATAATAGTGGTTTTTAATTATTGTTTATAGTTTGTTTTATTTTTTATTTCACTTAATGCAATTTGTTTATTTATTTCACTATTTTTATGCATAATTATTTTTAAGACTTATACAAACTTCTTTATTTTTGTCAAGTTTTTAATTATTAGTAGTTAATGTCTAGTGAACATATGTCAAGCTAATTTTTAGTTAAATTAGTTTTTTTTTTTAGATTACATATTTTCAAAATGACATTTTTTACAAAATCTCATCCTTTGCATATTGTATTAATTTACAAAAATTATATTAGGCATGTTAAGGTTTTCTAGATAAAAAAATCATGTTATCACTTATTTAGTTTTTCATAAAATAAAAAATCTTTAATTGATATCTTTTCTATGGTTGAACATATTTTCACATGTTTTCTATGATTTAAGCTTCTTTTTTATGGTTTAAACATGTTTCGTATAGTTGTGCATCTTTTCCATCATTTAAGTATCTTTTCTATAGTTAGTTTTTTTTTTTCCCATGGTTTAGACATTTTTTGTATAGTTAAGTATCGTTTTTTATGATTTAGGTATCATTTGTATAGTTAGGTATCTTTTTTATATAAAATTTTTATTATGCAAAAAATTGTATATTTCATAAAAATCACATTTTTAGGTCTTTAGAGTTTTTCTTGAAAATAAAAAATTTTATTACTTAGTTTTTTTTAAAAAAATAAAAATCATAATTTGGGCTTTTCAAAAATTAGGTTTTTAGGGTTTTTTTTTTTAATTGGGAATAAAAATTTGGCTTTTGGGGATTTTTCTTAATAAAAATAAAACAATTAATAAAAATGTAAATTTGGTCTAATTGTATTTTATAAAAAGAACCAACCTGCTAAAGTTTATTTTTAAGAATGAACTACAAACATCAAATCTCGACTAATTGATACGTAAACACCTTCAGGATGTAAAATTTGTAAAAAATTTAGTTTTTTTTTTTGTAAATTATAGCTTGGATTATCTATTTTTATAAAATAAATACAATTTAATTTATTTACTGGTGAGTGAATTTTTTAAAAACATTAACAATGTTATTTTGAAAAATAAAGCTTAATTTCGAAAAATTAAAGTGGTGCTCACAAGGGTTTTAATAGGGTAGCCTTTGAACTCTAGAAATTTAGTTTCTTGAATTCTTTTTAAAAAGTTTTTAAAATGCAAACTAGTGGCTAAATTAGAATTGATCTGTCTAATTGGTTCTAATTTAATTATTTTTCTCGATCTTACTGGGTGGCGACTCCAAAAATTTCAAAATAAAAGAATCAAATTTCTTTTAACTTTAGTTGAGGGTTTAAATTAAATAAGTATAGAGTTTAGTTTAAATCAAGTTAAGAGAAATGAAATTAAAATTAAAAAAAAAAACCAGGCTCGATAAAAATAGAGTATCAACTAAGGATTCAAATGATGAATCAAGTTGCCCATATAAGTGGTTGATTTAAGAAGGCCAAAATGTTTAAGATACATGGCTATGCGTCCACATAATGTCTATAGTAGGTAAAGGCCACTCTAAATTTAAGCATGCACTTAAATTAAATTAAAAGCTCTTATTCTTTCCTTGACCCTAAGTGCTTATACAATTGGTTCCAAAAATATTAAGTGATTTTTTTTTCCACAATTGAGCTAGCACTTTAAGTAAAAAATAGTCTTCGTATTTATATATGAAATTTTCAAGGAAGTATGCTTCTGCTTCTTAAAACCAAGATATAAGAAAGAGAAAAGCCCAAAGCTACCTATAGCCAATGGGTTAGTGGTGGTATTGGATCCCAATAATTCCTTTTATCCAAGCTTAAGGTGTAAGAGTAGGTATTAGTTCTAATCTTTTTGTCTCTTTTGCTTATATGAATGACAAACACCTGCTATGACATGGTAGTACAACTTATTTTTTAAAATTGTTTTAAAATATAATTATCCCTCCCCAACTTAAATCTAATAGTATTTGTTGACAAAGTTATAGTAATCTAATCTTACTCAAGAAGAATTTATTAAAAGAGGAAAAACTCTGTATTCATACATTCCGGTAAAAAAAGAAGTAAGTTTGTTACAAGAGAGCTAGAAGCTATTTATACTAAGTTCTCAAAATAACTAACTAACAACCACTATCGATAATAATAATATACGTGTATAGGTAGAAAACAAATCAGCAGATCAATAAACTCCTCTATATCTCAACAGCGCTACCCCTCACCCCCTTCTCAAGGTGGAGTTGAGACAAGGTTTAGCTTGACCATTATATCAATAAGCTTTTTAACATGAAGGATTTTGGTAAAAACATCGGCAGGTTGTAAGGAAGTGGGAATATAAATACTCTATAAAGGCCTACATGAGATATGGTTGCGAATAAAATGGATGTTAACTTCAATATGTTTAGTTCAACTATGAAAAAAAGGTTTGGCAACAAGTTGAAGAGCAGATTTATTGTCACAATGAAGTTTAATAGGTAAAGAAATAGGATTGTGTAAATCATGTAGTAGGTTGGAAACCGAGAGAATCTCCTTGGTGTTTATGAACATACTACGATATTCAGCTTCGGTAATAGATGTACTCATAGTAGCTTGCTTCTTGCATCTTACATTTCCATGAAATAAGAGAAGACCTAAGGAAAATGCAATAGTCTAAGATTGAATCCCGATTAGCAAAGGACGAACCCCAATCCAAATCACTATATGCGGTAAGATCAAAGGAGCTAGATGAAGGATAAAACAATCCTAAAGAGAGTGTATGCTTTAAATAACGTAAAACATGAAGACCAGCATGATAATGTGAGAGTCTAGGTTGTGAAAGAAATTGACTAAGATGTTAAACCACAAAATGAGTAATAGTTGAATAGAGAAGGTACCCAACAAGTCTTTGGTAAACTAGACGCTAATCTAGAACATTATTGTGATCCTTGGTAAGACGAAGCCTAGAAGGAAAAGGAGTGATTGCAGGCTTATGACCAGCCATGCCTAAATCTTGCCATATGTCAAGAATGAATTTTTGCTAATTGATAAGAATTCCTTGAGAATTTCTATACAGTTCAAGACTAAGAAAAAACCGAGCCTCCCTTAGATCCTTGATGGCAAATACATTGTGTAAATCTATTTTCAATTGAGATATAACAACAAAACTAGTACAACTTATCAACAAATCATCAATGTAAAGAAGAAGCATGGTAAAATTAGCATTAATAGATCGAATAAACATAGCAAAATCATTTTTTGATTGAGAAAAACCATGAACAATTAAAAACTTTGAGATATCGACATTCCACTGTCTAGCCGCTTGTTTCAAACCATATAATGAACGATTGAGTTTGTAAACCTGTCCAAGAGAGGCCTTAGAGTATCCTTAAGGAGCATCATATAAATTTCTTTATTAAGAAAACTGTGAAGAAAAACATTGTTAATGTTTAGCTGAAACAATGGCTAATCTTTAATAGATGCAACTACTAGTACTAATTGTACTGATCCTAGTTTTGCTATAGGAGAGATAGTGTCATGATAATCCACTCCCTTAATTTAGGTATATCCCTTACTTACTAACCTTGCTTTATATTGTTCTATAAAACCGTCCTGCATATATTTCACCTCATAAACCCATTGAGACCCAATAGATGTCTTTTCTTTAGGAAGAGATGTTAATTCCTATGTGTTATTTAACTTTAAGGCCTCTAACTCCTTTTCCATTTCTTGTACCCAATTTTTGCTTTAGCAGCTTGGGAATAACTAGTAGGTTCTTTAACTATTAACATCGGTACCATGGAATGGAGAAAATCAAGAGGATGTTGGTAAATGGTTTGCTCAAGGAGTAAGGGATAAGGATGAGTATGGGATGGTGAAGAAGAATAGGTAATGTTTGAGAGTGTAGTACGATTAGAAGTAAGGGTGTATACATAATTCCTCAACTAAGTAAGAGGCTATCGAACTCTAATAGACAAATGAGCAGCAATTGAATCAGACAAGGAATTAGGAGTGAAAGTAGAAACACTAGGACCAACAGAAGAAGGATTATTGTAATCCTGATTGGAGATGTTACTATGTGAGGATGCAAAATTATGACTGTCAGAATGAGAAGAAACAATACAATGCAATGGGGATAAAGGGAGAGAATTATCAACAACAGACATGATCATAAGAAGAACAATTAGTATATTGTGCATCACGAGGACCAAGCTTACTATTTGCTCCCATCTTCAGCTTGAAAGGAAAAAAATTCTCTTGAAATACAACATCTCTATTGATAATAATCCTGTTATCATCTAAAGAATAAAGTTTGTAACCTTTCATGCCGGTGCCATATCCAAGAAGAACACAAGGCAAACCTTGAGCAACAAACTTATCCCTTGAACATGGTTGGTTAGCAACAACACAAAGACAACTAATCACATGTAAATGGTTATAAGTAGGTCTACCACTAAAAAGCAATTCATGTGGTGATTTCCAATCCAACAATTTTTTAGGTAGCTTGTTTATCAAATATGTGGTAGCTAGAATGCAATCTCCCAAATTTTTTTAAGGAGATTAGCATGGATCATTAAGCATCTTGTAATATCTAAAATGTGCTTGTGTTTCCTTCAACACGACCATTTTGTTTAAGTGTGTAAACATTGGTCTTTTGATGCATAATACCTAATTCATCAAATATAGATTGACATGCAGATGAAAGGAACTCGGTTCCTTGATCAGACCGCATAAATTTAGGAACATAAGAGAAATGATTGGAAATGTAGGCTAGAAATTTTGAAAGAATTGCAGGAACTTGAGCTTTAATATGCAACAAATAGGTCTAAACACCTTGAGAGTAACCGTTAAATATAGTAAGAAAGTATTTTGCTCCAAAAAAAGTAGTACAATAGGGTCCCCATATGTCAAGATGAATCAAATGAAACAAAGAAGATGAATGACTTTCAGATCTTGAAAAAGGAAAACAAAAGCATTTCTAGTATCGGCATATTGTAATTTGTGTATAGAAGAATGCCCCAACCGTGTATGTAAAAGATTGAGATCATTATGAACATTACAAGAAAGACGTGGATAGGAATTAACAGAAGTTCCATCACTCTCTGCTAATGAAGAATCCAAAAAATATAAACCATTTCACGAGTGTACTGTCAAAGTTAGACCAATAGAATTAATAGTAATGACCTAGTTGTTGTAAAAAATGATCATATATACGAGTAAAAGATTATGATTGACATCTGGTACATATAGGAGTTTTTTCAAAATAAGATGGGTATTGATATATATAGAACAAACAAGGTGAACTTTCTTAACAATTCCATCAAGCAACTAAACCGTTATCGGCTGGTTTAGTGTTTGATGTTTTTCAAGAATTGTTTTGCAAGAGGTAACATGATTAGTAGCACTACTGTCCACAATCTAAGAACTTTTATTGTTATTCGAAAGGCTAAAAGAAACAAAAGCATTAAGGGTACCTGCATAACTTGCAGTGGTAGCATTCACAATTGAAGTTAACTCCTCTTTAAGTTGTTAACCATTCATCAATTTTAATACTTCATGGTAAACATTTTGTACTATAACTGGGTTTAAGGAGTTATGCATTTTTCTTGTTCCTACAACATTAAGAGAATCATCAAAAGGAGTATCTGAACTGCATAAATTCACCTTCTACACGTCAACTCTACCTATTACTCTATTATGAGATTTAGATATCCTTTGACCTTTGTATCAATTTGGATATCTAATTAGTTAAAAACAAGTTTCAATAGTATGCCCCTCATGTTTACAATGCTTGCAAATCATTCTACTACTACCCCCTGGTCATATTTCCGATCTTTCTCTTGTTTGCCGAAACAAAAAACTTACTCATAGCAAAAGAAGATGACTCAATATCAAAATTAATTGCATTAGTGATTTTCTTTTGTTTATCAACTTGTTGAACAAGGTAAAAAGTACAGTTTATAGTAGGTAGTAGCTCCATAGAAAGGATTTTAGTAATAGGGCCATAGTATAAGTAGGCCAACTAGATAGATTGTTACCAAGCTCATTTCTACTCAATTAGCGACGAATTGAACTAGCCACAAGTTATCTTTCCTTATCTCCACCCGAATATTGACTTACTATAAGAAATAGGTAAACCTAGGGATAAGTGATATCACATGGAGATGGACATTCAAGAACGGTTTGACAAAACTAGATGTAGCGCATGTGGGTGGAAACGACATAATCGGAGGAGAAGCTTTGATATTTTATAGGCCATGGTTCAAGATATGAGAATTGGACATGTGATTGCTATTTCGAAGACCAAGAAAATCAATATAGCTAGTTACCTTATAATAATGACTTAGTAGATATTTAAATTTTGGAGACCATATGATAGGAATCAAATCCTTAGACTAATCATACGTAGTCAAGTTGGAGGACCGCAAGGACTCACATAGAGAATACTAGCTCGAAACTTCATTTAAGATGAGGATTCCTATTCTGATCTCCATCTCTTATACTATTGCTGACTCGAGTGCCAAGCTCTTAAAAAGTACCAACATAGTCATGTTGACCAGCTAACTAACCTTACCTATTGTCAAGTTTATACCATGATCCAAGCAACTCTTAAGCTGACCAACATCAAACCTGTGTCTGAGTTGAGCTATTGAGATACCCAACCTAAAGAAGATTAGAATGCCCTTTAGTACTTGAGCTCTAACTTAAACCAAACTAGGTTAGCTCTGATTGCTGACTTCTTTTTGACCTCATCTGAACAAGATCCTACAATTGTTAAGTAGCCTCAAAATTCATTTCAACTTAGCTAACTGCACAACAAGCCTCCGGTCACCTCTTAACACATGTCTTTTGGCACAACATTCCAAAAAGATTCTTTAATTTTTCGTGCAGACTATTCTTTGTCCTTTTTAGCATGTCTTACGTATCTCATTTATAAATTATCCTTTCTGTTTTTTCCATATATATATATTATAACCTTAGTAGGGTAAGTATATAAATCCCCATTTGATTGTATGCAGACATCAGGACTCTTCATTATTGAATATAGACATTACCTTTCTTGAGATCAATTAGCCATGTCTTCTCTCTTATCTTTCAGCTCTTATATAGCTCATTTAGCAAGAGTTAGTGGCAAACAACCCTAATACTACATTCATGTGTCATATCGAGTATTAGGATTAGGTGAGTAAGATCTACTATTGTGTCATATTGAGTTGGTGGCCATTTGAATTTGCTAAACCCCCTTTATGTTCTTGTTTCTGTTCCAAACTTACTTCACTCGAACACATTATAGTAACTATGGAAGGAATGTAGTAGCTACTAATAGCAAACATGAATAAAACTTTACTGCAATTTCATACACTTCCTTTAGGAACCATGCTTTGATACTGACAAAGCCAATATGTCTCCGGAGTCGTATACACAAAGGCTACACCACCATAATAAACAGAAACAAGAAAATAAAGGGGGTTTGACAAATCCAAATGGCTACCACCTAGATATGATATACTAGCAGATCCTACTTAGCCTAATCCTAACACTCGATATGATACATAAACGTAGTATTAGAGCCGTTTGCATGTATACTTAGATGATTTTTTTTTTAAAAAAGTAAAATTAATCAACAAACTGAAGGTTTTCTAAAAATCCAAACTGAATTATGGCGGTTTGATTCTAATTAGTAGATACGTAAGCACTTTCCAGGTGACCGTAAAATACTGTAAAAAAATATTTTTCCTCTAACTACTTCACTCTACTCGATCAAATTAGGACATTAGGTATTCATACCGTAAGAGATTTTTTTGTATTTTATTTCTTTCTGTTTTTAATGTATATTTTATGGTTGGATTGAAAAAAAAAAGGTTGAAAAATAGGTAAGGCGAAAAGGAAAAAAAAATTATGTAAAGACTAAGGAAAGAGAAAAAAAAAAAACAGTTTAAGGATCATGAATCAATGAGTCACATGAACTAGCCCAGACCGTTGGCTCATAAACCGGTTATGATTCAATGTGACTGTGACTCGTGACCCGTGAACTGAAAGTTTAGAGCCGGTTTGAACTGCCACTCAAGTTTACATAGATCGATTAGTATAAAGTCAAGACAAAATGGAGTGGAACGTTACTGATATTGGAGCATATTAGAGACACAACATTTGAACACCACTCTCTAAGGCAATTGAATGAGGTGCCATGGAAGGGGCCTTATCTTAAATTAAGACTACATTGTTTGATTGTCATGCAAATCCGTTTGATTAAAATGGCCTATTGTTTAGATTATTTAGGTTTTATTTGACTTTAATAAGCCATTCGTATGGTAACTCTTCTTATTCAAACAAAATTCCCTAACGATTAATTATATATATATATATATAATTCCTTATCTAAATAAAGATAATGGATTATATGAATTACATTTCTATATATTTATTTAATTATACTCCTACATCTAGTTACATTAGTTGACCTAATAAGGAGAATCATTCATGTATTATAAGCATTGATAGGCTCTTTTTCAAAAAACCCATAGTTCTATTCTCATTAATGTTTGTGACCGTGGTGAGCAACAGCGTAATATCAAATTGATAATGCTCGAGTTCTTTTGGTGCATAATGAACTCGTAATCGTTCGCACTCCTTGAAGTTTCGAAAGTTCACAATTTAAAATGGAGTTAGTCCATTCTTTCAGAGGATTCAGTATCGGATCTCCATTCTAAGCAGATTACTGAACTTGTACGGTGTGGGCTTTAATATGAATGATCTGGTAAGAGGTCTAAATCAGGTAAAATATGGCAAAAGCTCATTCCGTGATGCTTGTGTTTTAGGAAAAGACAAATGAAAAATTATTTTAAACTGAAAACAGGAAGTCCTACTAGAGTCCTGAAACTTCTATATATGGATCTCTTCGGTGCTACTAGAATTTAATGACTAGGAGGAAAGAGATATGAACCACTAATAGTAGATTATTTCTTAAGGTTAACACCTTTTTTGGTCTTATTTGATACAAACTAAGTTTTTTGGAAAAGTTTAAAAATTCTTTAAGAAAATTTTAAAATGAAAAAAAAAAAATTCAATAACCTCCATAAGAATAGAATATGGCACAAAATTTGAAAATTAAGATTTCTCTAACTCTTGTGATTGAAATAGAATAAATCATAATTTTATGCTCCTTATACTATACAACAAAATGGAATATAAAAAGGAAAATAGAGTTTAAAAAAAAAGAAAAGAAAATGGGTTGGATTATGCTTTTTGTTAGGGGTGGGCATATTTTAGTTTTGTACTATTTTTCCTTTGTACTAATCAATAAAAATACGGTTCGATTTTTCATAACTAAGAATCAAATCGTACGGTTTGAATTAGAAAATATTTGAAACCATAAAATTTCAATTTGATTTACGAATTGAACCATATCTTCTAGTTTAGAAAAGTATATTTATATAACATGTAATGTCAAAAGAAAACATTGAATTTATTTACTAATAATAAGTATTAATATCATAATAGAGGTTGATAAAGTTAAAATTCGCGTGATTAAAATTTTTTAGATATTTATTAATAACTAATTTTATTTATGAAAATAACACATAATATAAACTTTAAGTCAAACTATATATGATTTGTACATTATGGTAATTGAAATTTTAATACATATATATTTCAATAAATGTAAATTAAATTTTTTTAAGTGCTATATTATAATAAAAGAATTTTTTCAATTATTAGTAAATACTATTATATTTTTTATTAAACGGTTTGGTTCGATTTTATGAATTGATTTGATTTATTCTTTTAAACCAATAAGTAAATTTTCAGTTTAATTCGAATTGAGAATTTTCAAAATCAAATTATAAAAAAAATCATATTTTTTTTATTTGATTCCATTTAGTTTACGAATTAATTTGATTCGGTTGATTTTTTTCCACCTCTACTTTTTACAAGTTAAGTAGCAAAACATTTTTGGGGAAGTAGCTATAACTATGAAACTTCTGTTATGTTTTTATCTAACTTCACATACTTTTATATACAATTAGTGGGGTGGATAAGTATACAAGTGGAAAAATTTACCAAGAGTTCAAGCACATAATTCATAAACATTAAGTACAAATGTAAAAATTTTATCAAACCACAAACAAAAGGAAATTTCATCCTGTTTTGCTTTTTGTCCTTGGAACGCTAAGAATCATGGGCCGATTGAAAGATAAGGGTAAAAAGAAATAAGAATTTGGTCCATGTGATTTGAAGAACTAAGAGTATAACTTGATTGCTGAGCATTTGAAAGAGCAAGATGAAGAAAAGTGGGTCAGATTTATATATTTTGTTTGGAATAAATCAAATAAGCCCAAAGCTGACTTTTATTTGGAATAAATGAAAGGAAGGTCCATGCCATTGTGTTTTTCAATTGGGCTTAGCCCAATCACAACCTAATGGCATCACTTTCACTTGCGTGAAATAAACGCCTGAAACGGATACGGTAGAGAGCTGATCGAGGTGACCAAATGCGGTTCGGTTTTCATTCCCATCCGCTTTAATGTAAGAGAAAATGCAAAATCCACGTCGTAGATAAATATATATATATATATATATTAACAGATATAAATGTTAGAGTTTTTAAAGTTAGGTTAATTTAGATTTAGTGGCCATAAAGTAAAACAAGTTAATCAAAATAAAATCAATGATATGGCAAGTACATTTAAGATAGTCTCACACAAATTAGATAATTTTTTTTTTTAAGTAATACGGTTCGATTAAAAAAAATTCAATCCACATGGTGATATTGAACTTAATAGCTTTATACAATTTTTAAATCAAACCAAGCCATGAACTAAGCCACATTCTAAATTAACATCATCTTGTATTTTCTTATCGGTTCAGTAAATGTTCTAGACAATGAATCTTTTAATTTGTTATATTTTATTTTTGTTTACATTACAAGATTATAGACTGGATCATAGATAACATCTTCCTTTCTTTTGTTTCATATTTACCTTTAATATATATATAACACTTTACCATTTTTTCCTTGTGACTTTATTGTTGTTAGCTTGTATTCAATGCCACGTAACATGGGGGAATTCGCTATATCAAACTAATAGCTTTGATGTTTTGGCTATCATATTTTGGGAATCAACTCAAAAGTAAACAGGTGGAATTATTGTTTTTGCACGGCTATTATAATAAAAGGACATCTTAATTTAGATTTAAATATTTATTATCATCCTTCCATTTATGTAAAAAGCTGTATCGTCATCTTATTTCATCGTTTAGATTTTCCAGTAGTTTTTCTTTTTCTTTTTTTAAGTTTTTGTCATCCCTATATGGGAATTTTTTTTTTCAACTAAATTGCTGGGTTATTTTTTTCGATTATATAAAAATTTTCTTTCAATTATTATTAACAATATTTGAAATTGAGATGTGTAAGCTTAGGATCCCTTTTTTTTTTTTTTTTTTTTTCTTTAATAGGTTGTATTAGTATTATATATGCATTATGCACTAATGTTCTTATATGGTTCCTCAAGGAAGCTCATGTTTCTTTGGAAAAAATAATGATATTAATGGCAACGAAGATGAACGTAGTATAGGCTGCTGCTAAGAAGCTTATTGGTCCTTCTGCCTTTCCTAATTGATTTTTATTTATATTACTATAGAAATTAATTTGATAAAAGAATCGCAACTAGCTATAGATGTTTTAGAAATCATGTAGACAAATTTTGAAGGTGACGTGCGAATTTCGCATGCCAAGATCGGCAAATATAAAATGCAAAATTAAACAAAACAAATGGAAGGATTCACTTCACTTTTACTCGTAGGAGGAGGGGAAATGGGTGAATCCAAATAGAAGGAAGGTAAATGGAGTTTCTCTCACCGTCTTTATGTTATGTCTACAAAGGCTCCAATATAATAATGCAATAGATGGATTAAAGTACTTAAATTTTTGACGAGTGATAATTTTTTAAAAATGATATAATTGATATTTATATATTATCCATTAAAACAAATAACGTATTAATATTATTGAATTTTTTTTATTATTATATTACCAATATTATTATATTAATATTTAACATCATTAATTCTATACAATCAGATTATATAAAAACTGCATGCTTTCTTTTTTTTTTAATTAATTAACTCGACTTGTCTCTTGTATGATATAATTAGATTCTAAGAGTCTTAATCATGATTTAAGTGCTGGTTTACGATCGTAAAGAAAAAAATCACGATTCTTATGATAATTTGGTTGTTATATTCACTATTATGATATGACTTTTTGTAGGAGTGAGGTGAGAATATAGGCGTGATGGCAAAGTGGGTTAAGCCAATAGCTCCCAAATTCTCTCTAATTTGATTCCTCCAAATATCATAATGACTTTTAAACGATTATAATTCATGAACTCATATTTTCTTACTTACGACATAATTATATTATCATTATGCTGCGGATTTGGATTTTATCGTGTCTGATATCATGAAGCCATGCGGGGTTTAGTGGAGTCAAGGAATCAAATTTCTTCAAGATATAAGTGTCTTGAGATTTAATTTTCTTTTGTTCTCGTCATCAAATTTTCATGAAAAATATTACTGATATAATTTGGACTTTATGGAATTATATGCTATAAAATTAGTCGAACTAATTTTCTTACATGTTATTTTAGATATTTATGTTTTGATTCGCCCATTTTGAAAAGTTCTGTTTTAAAGAAAAAAAAAATACTGTAGACAAGGTACTTTTTGCAAATTTATGCCACATAAGAGTAAGCCTTTTATTATCAGAGTACTTTAAACATGAACCTCTCAAACCCGATCAAATTTGCCAAGCTTCGCCACACTAAGCTCACCTTCGTAGGCTTTAGGCCTAGGCCTAAATCGCCCAAGTTCATAAAGTACTGTAATGGCTATAATTCACAAGATAGGGATAAAACTTTCACGTTCTGAATATTAATGACACTTTGGACATGATAGCCTTACTTTTTATACTTATGGGAGAAGATCTTTTCCTTCAATTAATCTCTAATTGCAGATTCTACTCCGCTATAAATATTAGGTTATTGTCCAATGGTAACCCTCTTTACACACTCTATATTCTAAGCATACATATTACCTATGTGTATTCTACATTTACAAGAGCCCATTACAAACTTAAGCATCGGAATGGTTACGCTAGATAACCCCTCGGCATCTTCTCATTGTGTGTTATTTTACAGGCTCAATACATGCAAACCTCAATTGACTACTAGTAAGAACTGAGAAATAACATTTAACACTGTTTGTGGGAAGAAGAATTCCTACACCTGAAATCTTAAACATACCAAACACATAACCTACATCAAGCCTTTTGATATCATGTCTCAGCGTGATAAGGAAATCAATAGTTGGTGAACAACTAACCTGGGGGCAATCAGCTTCTCCTAAGTACTATGTTGGAAGAACACTTGGAGCATATAGAGTGCTTGGTTAAGTAGTATGCTGAGCAGAATAGGGTACTCTGTGCTTACTTGGATGAAGTGGAACATCGTAATGTATAAATTCACTACCCCGAAGCTTCAAATGCCTACATTGGGCAGGATAACATCTAGCAGCAACAGTAGAATGGAAGGAATCAGCAACCCGATCTACCGTTGTGCTAATAGCCAGCAAGGTCTGCAATTACCCATGATCGAGCTCTGGCTGACAACAAGCAGGAAGCATATTTGTAGGGAGTCTAAGCTCATTCGGCTGCACGACAAGCTCATCCACCAGACGATGCTGACCTGAATGAGCTCCATGCAATGGTAAGGTAACTCCTTGAGTAGTAGGGGGACAAGTCTACTGGCAACGTCAGGCTGATTACTAGCAACAAGACCCCCTTCACTAAGAGTGTCCAGGATAAAGTGCTGTCCCTTAATAATAAACTTCCGTCCAACGACCATCTTCTCCACTTCTGTTCCCTCATGAATCTTCACGGTCATGGGGATGCTATAATGTGCAAAGCTTTCCCAAGCACACTAAGGAAGGCAGTACGGATGAAGTTTAACCACCTCCTCGACAATTAGATCAACTTTTTCGATGAGTTGGCCAAAAAATTCAGCCTCCATTTCAGGACTAGCAAGCCTTTGTCCAAAGACATATCGTCCTTATACTTGGTAAGGTAAGGTGAAGGTAAGTCCCTACGCAATTATGTGACCTGGTTCAATAACGCCGTGGTCAAGATCCCTCAATTGGACGAAGGAGTCACTGTTCATGTTGTACAGCTCGGCATCTGACCCTTGGGAGATTTCTTTAGATCACTTACGAAGAGCAAGTCAAAAACCCTGGCCAATATCTAGAACAAAGCCCAGAAGTACATTGACTAGGAAAATAACATTTATGCTAAGCGCGACATTGATCGAGAGAGGTTGGGCAGAAAGTAAGACAAGGAGAGATTATCCGTAAAGGATCGCCTAGGCAGTAGGTTGCTGAGTAGATCAAATGGGGAGAGCTCAGAGAAAAAGAAGCGTCGGGCAGAGCACGACCCACTTTTGCCCCCCATTTATACCTAATATGCACCCTTGAATAGGCCAATTGCCTAAGTCTATTTCGAAGTGAAGCACCGGAACTTACTTTAGAGGTCGCACAAAATGCAGGGGAACCCTAGCCGTCAGAACTTTGACAAATACTGTAAGTTCCATGTTGACTACGACCATACCACCGAAGAGTGCTTCTAATTGAAGAACACCATTGCATATGCCATTCATGTGGCTTCTTCAATGAATATGTAGACCATTGAAGGAGTGACTACCGCTTGGATGATGACAGAGATAAGGCACCTTGAAGGCGACGAACCGAGGATGCCATTACCTAGCAGAATAACAACTGCCACAAAGATTATACCCTTAATGGCGTCATAGATGTGATCATGAGGGTATCGTACCTTAGGAGTTGGCCGAGCATAAGCAGCTCGATTAACGCCCCATTAGAGGTACTAGTAGTAAGGGAGAAGAGACAGAAGTTAGACACTTCCATCTCCTTCTCCAATACCGACCTTAAAAGGGTTGACACTCTCCACCAAGATGCCTTCGTGATTGGAGTAAGGATCTCAAAATTTGAGGTCCTGAAGATTATGATAGATACTGACAGTTCCACTGACATATTCTTCTTCCATACATACAATAAGATGAGGAAGAAGCTGCCAGTAAAGATGAAGCTGTACCACCACAATCTCATCGGCTTCAATGGCAGTATGGTTTGAGCCAAGGGCATCATTACGCTAGACATGGAACTTGGCGATGACGACCATGTGGCACAATGACCCATAGAGTTTGTTAGGATTGATTGTCCCTCCCCTTACAATGCGCTCTTAGGAAGACCAAGCTTAAACGTATTTGGGATGATCACATCCTCCTTACATTTGAAAGCCAAATTCCTGACTCTAACCGAGGTGGGAGTATGCAGGTGTGATCAGAAGCTCTTATGAGAACTATATGTTAGGGCGGCCAAAGGCGATGATGTCTTTGCCTTAGAAGCAGGCTTGCAGGAGTGGCTAGTTGAGCGGGGCGAGCCTGGAGAAAAAATAGAAGATGTCTAGATCAGTGCCTTACCCGACCAAACCACGAAAGTTGAGATTAAGACCTCAACCAAAGTAAAGGATGAAATCATTGCCCTCCTGTCGGCAAATTTAGATAGGTTCGCCTGTTCAGCATTAGATATGCCCGAGATTTCCTTAGACTTGGTGATCCATAACCTTAACATCAACATTATAGCTTGGCCTGTTAAGCAAAAAAAGAGGCATTTTACCTTAAAACGGTAGGCCATAATCGAGGAAGAAGTGCAAAAGCTCCTTAAAGTCGGCTTTATGAAGGAGGGAAAGTACTCGATGTAGCTGGCCAACGTGGTACTGGTTAAGAAGAAGAATGGGAAGTGGTACATGTGTGTTGATTATATCGACCTCAACAAAGCCTGCCCTAAAGATTGTTTCTCCCTCCTTAGGACTGACCAGCTTATCGATTCTACATCAGGACACGCTGTGTTGAGCTTTATGGATGCATTATCGGGGTATAACTAGATCAAAGTGGACTTGAAGGGCAAACTCCATACCTCCTTCATCATTGATTATGGCACCTATTGTTATACCGTGATGTCATTCGAACTAAAAAACACCAGGGCCACATATCAGCGAATGGTGACGAAGCTGTTTAAGCCCCAGATCAAGCATAACATGGAGGTGTACATCGATAACATGATTGTCAAGAGCCAGAAGCTGGCCGATCATGTCAAGGATCTTTAGGAAGCCTTTAACCGAATGTGCATGTACGACATGAAGCTAAACCCCCATTAGTATTTCTTTGACGTTGGCTCTAGCAAGTTCTTCGGCTTTTCGGTCACACAGAGAGGTATTGAAGCCAACCTCGAGAAGATTACAGCCATCAGGGGAATGAAGCTTCCAACCTCAGTCCAAGACGTACAAAAATTCACCGATATAGTAGCTGCCTTGAGCAGCTTCATCTCAAAGAACACTAACCGATGTGCTGAGTTCTTTAAAATCTTTAAAAATCCAAAGGATTTTAAATGGACTCTTGAGTGCGTTATCACCTTCTAGCAATTCCAAGACTTCTTCGCTCATCCACCGGTCCTCTCCAAGCCTATCTAAGGGGAGGACCTATTTTTGTACCTGACCGTAAGTAATAAGGTACTTTTTTTTTGTGTTGGTCAGAGCAAAAGGAAGAGAATACAGGCTAGTATATTATATCAGCCATATATTGCATGGGCCTAAGGTTAGGTACACTTGGGAAAAAAAATTTGTACTGGCCATTGTCATCATTACCCGACAATTAAGGCCCCACTTTTAGGCGTACCGAGTAATCGTACTCATAAATCAACCATTGTGCACTATGCTATAGAAACCTGACGCGTTTGGATGGATGATAAAGTACGTGATGGAGTTAAGTGCGTATAGAATTGAGTGTGTACGGAATCTAATACCAGCCACAAACGGCTTTCAAAGGACAAGTGTTGGTTGACTTCATGGTAGAGTACATAGGAGAAGAAGAAGTACTACTGGGCGACGACAAATTGGTGTGGACTCTCTACATTGACGGCTCCTCCACCTTGGGGGAGGTACGGGCTTGGTTTTAACCGGCCTGCATTAGGTTAGCCCTTAAGTTCGGATTTGATTCTAGTAACAACGAGTCCGAATATGAAGCGCTCATCACTAGTCTTAAACTAGCGAAGGAGATTAGTGCGGAGTAGTTGCGAATTTTTTCAGACTCTATGCTAGTCGTCTAGCATGTCTGAGGCGAATATGAAGCCAGAGATGACATTATGGCGAGGTACCTTGAGAAAGTGAAGAGTCTCCTAGCGGAGTTCCCTTCTTGGGACGTCATGAAGATCCCTCGACTCAAAAATTCCATAATAGACTAGCTATCCATACTGGCCTCACTAGCATACGAAAGGTTGAGATGAAGGATAGCAAGATCTTCATAGAGTATCTGTCGAAAAAAAGCATAGCTCTAAGCTAGGCTGAAATTTTAAACTGATTGCAATATCACTCGAGCCGAGCTAGATGGATCTTATCCGGAGCTACTTAGAGTAGGGTACGCTGTGGGAGGACAAGAGGGAGTTAAAGAAGCTTTGGCACCACGCCACCAATTATACGCTGATCAACACCGTCCTATATCATAGGGGAGTTAGCCTCCCTTTATTCTGGTGTCTTCGAAAAGGAAAAAAGGGCTATACGTCATGGAAGAGCTGCACACTAGAGTGTGCAACAATCATATTCAATCCCAAGCCCTTTATCTTCGGGCGCTATGGCTCGGATATTACTGGCCCATCATGAGGCAAGATGCAAAAGCTGTAGCCTAGAAGTGCCCATAGTACCAAAAGTATACCCCAATTAGCTATGCACCTAATACTGCCCTCCAACCCTTAACGAGCCCATGGCCGTTCGTACAGTGGGGGATTGATATCCTTGACACCTTCCTAAAAGCATCAAGAGGATGACAGTTCATAATTGTCGCCATGGATTACTTAACAAAGTAGGTAGAGGTCGAAGCAGTAGCTAGAATCACAGAGAGGAATGTGAAGTCTTTCGTGATAAACAACATTCTCTCTCTGTTTGGAGTCCCCTACGTACTGATCAGGGACGACGATTGACAATTTGATAACCCTAAGTTTAGGGAGTTCTACGCCAAACACCACATCACCCCATATTTCACCTCGGTTGCTTACCCCCAATCAAATGGTCAGGTCGAGGCAATTAATCGACTCATTTTGGATAGCTTAAAGAAGCGTGTAGATCGATCTCAGGGTGCTTGGGCAAACGAATTGCCTAATATCTTGTAGGGGTACAAGACTACCCATCGTTCCTTTACGGGCGATACGCCCTCCCCCCTTGCTTTTGGCTCTAAAGTGGTCTTCCTAATAGAGCTCAAGCTCCTGAACATCCATATTCAGAGCTTTGACGCCATCATTAACGACTCACTACTGCAAGCGAGTGTTGATACCATCGAGGAAATCAAAGACCTCGCTACTACTAGGGTGATTGCATGTCAACATTAGGTTGCTCGATATCATGATCAAAAGGTTTGATACAAGGAGTTCAAGGTCGGTGACTTAATATGCCGAAAATTAAATGCTACGGCTTAAGTGAAGGGTGGGGCAAATTGGCCCCCAATTGGGAAGACTCTGTTAGGCTTAGGGAGAGACTAGGCAACAGAGCATACAGGTTGGAAAGATTAGATGGCGAGCTTATCTCACGCATATGGAACACCGATAATCTATGTCTCTATTTTGATTAGACTTTCATTATGTACAGTATTTCTTTCAATTGTGTTGAAATAAAATATCTCAATCGATTATATACTTCTCTCTTTCTCTCCCTTTGTTTCTCTAACCTTACAAGCCTTCCAAGAGACATGGATAGTCAACCTAGGCAGGTTGGAATATCACCGACTCGACCACCCTTAGGGTAACCTCGATAAGGGGAAACACCCCTTGCATAAAGGAACTCCCCATACATCGTGTAAGTTGAATCACCACTGACCTGAACCCCCTTAAGTTAACCTCGGTATGGGGAAACACCCCTTGCATAGAGGAACTCCTACACACTAGGCAGGTCGAAACACCATTGACTTGACCCCCTTTAGGGTAACCCTGATAAGAGGAAACACCTTTCGTACGGAGGAACTTCCCTACTCTGAGTAGGTTGGAACACCACCGACCTAGCTCCTCTTAGAGTGACCTCGGCAAGGGAAACACCCCCTGCGCGGAGGAACTCCCTCAACAAGACCTTGATAAGGGTCGGCTTCCCTTGGACAAATTCTTTAGCAGATATATTCAAAGATGAACAAAGATCAGGAGAAGACGTTCGGAAAATATTCATCTATTTATTCCAAGATTGTTTAATTACAATTAATTAAAAAAAGAAGAAGACAAAACCCTATTATCTCCTAGGATCAGCTAACTTTGGTAATTTAGAAAAATCTAAAGCATCTATTTGTTCGGAGCACTGATTTGTAAGTGCTTCAAACGGCAAGCCTTGAGCTAAAGTGAGGCTTGGGGGATGTGAACCAGGAGCAACAGAAGGATCCTCTACAAACGAATCTTCCCTAAGGATAGCTTCTAGGGTGGCCTTTTACTAGGCTATTAGGGGTAAAGGAAAATGTAGAAGCGTCCTGCCTAGCCCCGCCCCAGCAATAGGGGGTATGGCTGCATCATTGCTAGCTGCCTAGGTGAGCTCTTTCTTTCGTACTAGGGTTCCCTCTTCTCATTAAACTTTGGAGAATCCAGAAAGTCTAGGAAACTCAAGTTTAGGTTCGAATAATGAGAGAGAACTTTCCTTCGAATGTAGCGAGCGGAGTTAGTAGATAGGTCCTCTAGCTCTTCTAGCTACTCCTCAGTCTTCCAGTAGTCATTGACCACTTTCTTAGAGGTAGCATTGCTAAGGACCTCCCCACTCTTTATCTTAGAGATGATCTCTTCCGTCTTTGAAACTCTATCCCACAGCTCCCTAACCTGCTGCTCCAAAATGACTCTCAAATTGGCTAGCTCCAGCGAGGTAGCCCTAGTGCCCTCGCACTTGGATGCCTTTATTACCAACTCAGATTGTAGCCTGGCCACGAAAGCCTTTAGCTCGGTATTCTCCCTTTCAAGTTGGACCTTAGCTTCATCCTCCTTATCCAGCCTCTAAGAGAGACAATCTTTTATCTTTTGCTCGTTCTCCAACTGAGCTTTTAGGTCATCAACATTTTGGATTGCCTTCTCAACTCCATCCTTTTCCTACTTCGCATCCTTGAGCCTCGCTTGAAGCCCTACTACTTGCACAATAGAGCATTGTAGGTACCTTTTAGCTTGGGGTAAATTTTCTCAAGTACCTCTTATTAGAAGCCTTTACCTCTAGTAGACACTTCTTCTGTTGATGCAACTCCTCCGCAAACCTGTTACCTTTTATGGGCGGCATCAAACTTGCTTAGTTGAAGCAGCACATGGCCATAGTACTGTAAGATGGAAACAAAACCCATAATTAATACAAGACACTAAAGTACAACACCACAAGAGCAACGAAGACTTACTTGTCACATCAGTATACTCAAGTAGCCCGCAGTTTGTATAGGGTTGTCTCCACCCTTTCAGGCAATCCTTTCCAGGATAACCCAATCGCTAGGGGTGTAAGACCCCATCAAAGCTTAATAGCTGAGGGTCCAGTGTTGTAATGTCAGATCACCGACATGGACCTCCCACTTCAACCTTAGGATCTTCCCCTCAGCCCTCTTCATTTCTGACTTGGAGGCCCTCCTTTTCGGTGCCTCATCCCGAGAAATGTATGGCGCTTCTTGGAATGAGTCCGGCCCTAACCCCATCTTCCTAAAATTGTTGAGGATATCCGAAAATCCGTCCCCCATTTCATCGACACTTTGGTAGGGATGATCCAGGGGCCACTCATTTTACTTCCCTCTGGCAAAAGGATCCTTTGCTAAGGACCTTTGATTCTTCGCCCTTAGACTTAGATCCTTAGACATCTTGGGAGCCCTGTGCTTCTAACCTATAGTAGGAAGAGGGATGCCTCCCTCCATAGCCTCTCCCTTTACTGCCCTTGGAAGAGAAAGCACCTGCACATCGAGCCCCTCTACTTTGGCGCCTTCATTACCCATATGATAGGCTCAAATGAATGGATAAGGGTAGGAGCGGGCAGAGCCATGCCCAAAGGCCCTACGTACACGGGCTCATTACGGATGCTGAGGGGAATCCCATATGGCATAGACTTCGGCCGTGCCTTGCTGGTCTTACTAGGTCTCGGCTGTGGTCTTATCGCCTTTCTTGTTGGCTAGTCTATTTTGATTTACGCTTGGTGTTAGCTCATTAGGTTATCTACAAATGGACGAGGCATCTTTAGAGCCAAATTTTTGCCAATAAGAATGTTAATCTAAAGTTAGAAAAAGAAAACAAAGACAAATCCAAAGAAACTACCACTACCATTCGTAAAACGCCATCGTAGCCAGTACAACCAGGGAAGTCTTTCCATCCTACAGGCATTGGATGAAGCACCTTAAAACTAGCACAACTAATAGGCATGTAGGAATGAACCTGTACCTTCAATCTACTTCTCCACCACAGCCTTTTTCATGTTGGGGAAGAGCTTGGAGATCGGGTTCCGGAAATACCTCTCTATGGTCTCCGTAATGTTGATCTCCTAGCCACCTCTTAGCGCCATTAAAGCCAAGATCTCTTGGACGGCCTCAGTATTGCTGGGACCGAGCCTCTATTCACCTCCGATATGAACCATCTTGATTTACCAGTCTAGAAATCGGCCTTTTTGGGCAATTCCACCACCACATACTCATCTTGCCAACCTTTGACTGAGTTTACGAGACCGTAGAATAGCTTCCTCCCCGAGTGTGGTTGGAGGTAAGGCAACCTCCTAATGCTCTTTCACATGTAGAAATGATAGAAGAGCTCGGGAGTAGCCCTTATTACCAGGTATTCACAGAGTGCCTCGAAAGCCTTCAGTACCTTGTACCCATTAGGAGAGACCTGTGATGGAAAACAATGGTGGTAGTTAAAGAACTCCTTCTCAAAATGACTTGGAGGGAGGTTGTTGCGAACCATGACCAAGAACTGATAAGGCCAGTCACTGGATGGGTCTAAGCTTATAGAAAGCTTGAAAAAAAAAAGGGTTAATTGGAAAAGGTATGAAAAGAGTAACAAAGACGAATGGAATATTAAGCACAAAACCACAAACAGCTCTAAAGAATATGATGCACCAATAGAACTTTCGAGGACTTACGACATAATTCGATATGACGTACGAATTGATCCAGTGAGGTTACTCGCCACCTAACCTTACTTAAAGGAAATGATAAGAGTGATGCCGAGAGTAAACAAATAGTTTTTACGCAAGGAAGAAAGTACTCAAGTGTATCGAAGGTGATCTGATAAGTTACAGCTACAAGTACAAGGACAAGGGTATTTATACCCGTAAGTTATGGCAACTTGCCCAAAAGGGAAAAGACAATAAGGTCATTTCCTAAAGAAGCAATGGATATGATACAAAAGGGTAACAATGAATATAGAAAGAAGACAATCATTAGTGCTATAGATTCTCCATACGATACTGTATACGTGGTGATGCTGCATTGGCGAGGTTGTTAGGGGATGCAAACAAAAGTATGGACAGGTGGGCTTGTCCGAGTAGGGATGGCCAAGTCAATTCGGATTCTCTATCTCTCGGCTTCTCAGTAAGGATGATGCTGAGTAATAGGTCAGCTTAGCATTAGAGTAATCATCAACTTAGCATAACACAGAATAATGGGCGGTCATATGGCACAGTATTAAAGGTGACTCGACAAGGAAGTATTCGGTTTTAGCAAGAAAGTACTTAGCTTCGGTAGGGGTGAGTTAGAACACAAGAATTCATTGTGCTAGGCTCTTTAGTCCTGAGGCTCGGTTGTGGGTTAGAGGTCCTGTAGCTTGATTCCTATCACTCCCCTCGGATTGTTTTGGATTTGGGATTAAATCTAAATGATGTTTATTCAGTTCTCCATCAAGATGATATGGACTGAGGTTGGTAATATTGAAGGTGTCAGAAACCTCATAGTCCTTAAGAAATTCCAATCATAAGCGTTGTTACTGATTTTCTGGAGGATTTTAAAATGCCCTTCTGTTCTTGTAGATAATTCGTTCTTTCTCTTATTCGGAAACCGTTCCTTGCTGAGGTGTAGCCATACCAAGTCTCTCGGCTGAAATTGTTTAGTAGACTTACCATTGGTCCTTTCTTGTATTCTTTTGGTAGCTTGGTCGATATGCCAAGTGACCTTGTTATAGATATGTTGAAGAGATTGTACTATGTCCAATGCGTCAAGGTCGTCTTGCGTAGGTGCTGGTACAGGGGCATGGTCAAAGGGTAACTCAGGATTAAATCCATAGACCACCTAGAAGGGAGTTTGCTTAGTGGTATTATATACGATTCGATTATAAGCAAATTCAACCATTGGTAGGCAGATATCCCAATCAGCCAAGTTCTTGCCTACTGTAGCTCGGAGTAGTAACCCCAAAGTATGATTAAGCCTAAAGTATGATTAACCACCTTTGTTTGGCTATCAATTTCGGGGTAAGATAAGGTACTGAAGAGTAATTTGGTTCCCAGCCGATGCTACAGGATCCTCTAGAAACAACTCAAGAATTTCGGGTCCCTATTGAAGACTACACTTTTCGATACGCCGTATATTTACACAATCTCTTGTAAGAAAAGAGAAATAATAGCCGAAGCGTCGTTAGTTTTGGTATAGGGCACGAAGTATGCCATCTTATTGAACCGATCTACGACGTCCATCACAGAATCTTTGCCTCAGGTAGTTCGCAGTAGTCTAAGAACAAAGTCTATACTCAGTTCAGTCCACGGCTTCGTTTGAACAGGTAGGGGCATTACTTTCCCTTGTTCGGCTCGGCACTTGGCCTTTTTACACACTATATAGCTTTCCACAACTCGATGCACGTTTCTTTGCATTCTTGGCTAAAAGAATCGACCATTCAATAGTTCATAGGTTCTTCTCTCTCCAAAGTGTTTGAAGAGCCCTCTGTTATGGGCTTCCCTAATTAATAATTCCTGTAAGAAACAAGTCAGTACATACAGTCTCCCCCCTCGGAACAGATAGCTATCCTCCACATAATGCTTGTCTACTGTCCTTCCATCAACGCATCGCGAAAGTATTGATCCAAAGTGTGGATCCTTAGAGTACTATTCTTTGATATTCACAAAACCAAAAGGTCTAGTCTAAAGTTCTGATAAGAGCATATGCCTCTTTGAAAGAGCATATATCTCTTTGAAAGAGCATATACCTCTTTGAAAGAGCATCTGCAACCACGTTGCTCTTTCCTTATTTATACCTTATTACAAAATTGAACCCCTCGAGGAATTCAACTCATCTTACCTGCCGCTTCGACAACTTGGTCTGACTTATCTCAATGATTCATGGTCCGTATATATGGCAAATTCTCTCGACAGTAAGTAATGTTGCCATACTTGCATTACTTGGATTAGTGCCAAAAGTTCCTTATCATATACGAAGTAGTTCAGCTGTGGTCCTTGGAGCTTTTCATTGTAGAAGGCAATTGGTTGGCCTTCCTACATCAAGACAGCACCTATTCTAACACCTGATGCATCACATTTCAGCTTAAAAATTTTGTCGAAGTCAAGTAGTACCAACATCGGGGTGGAAGTCAATTTTTATTTTACGTTGGCAAAACTCTTCTCCTCCCTTTCTCCCCATCGGAAGTCGGCATTCTTTCTTGTATGCTAGATAAGTGGTGCAGTGATAGTACTGAAATTCCTGATAAACCTTTTGTAAAACGAAGTCAGTCAATGGAAACTTCTTATGTTAGCACAAATAGTAGGAGTTAGCTACTCAACAATTGCTTTGATCTTCTCATCATCGACTCGCAAATCTCCTCCACTGACTACATACCCTGAGAATATCACTTCGTCCTGGCAGAAGCAACACTTCTTCAAGTTGCCAAATAGTCTTTCCGCACGAAGGATATCCAAGAATACTTTGAGATGTTAATAGTGATTCGACATGTTAGCACTGTAAATCAGGATGTCATCAAAGTATACCACAACACACTTCCAGATGAGACATCTCAGCACATAGTTCATAAGTCTCATGAAAGTGCTCTAGGAATTTGATAAGCTGAAGGGCATGACCATCCACTCATAAAGTCTATGTTGAGTCTCAAACGCAGTCTTCCACTCATCTCCTGACCTTATGCGGATTTGATGGTAACTAGACTTAAGATCAATCTTGTTGAAAATCTTGGCTCTACTCAGCTCATCCAATATGTCTTCTAGCCACGGGATTAGATACCTGTATTTGATTGTGATTTTGTTCATAGCTTGGCTGTCAATACACATTCGCCAGGTCCCATCCTTCTTTAGCACTAGAAGTGCAGGCACGACGTAAGGGCTGAGACTTTCTCTCATATAACTTCTCTCCAGCAACTCATTAACTTGATGTTGGAGTTCAAAAGCCTGTTCGGTATTCATCTGATAAGTTGGCTTATTTGGCAGTGCAACGTTAGGTACTAAGTCAGTGTAGTGCTCTATGCCTTGAGTTGGGGGCAACCCTTTAGGTAATTGTTCTAGGAACAGGTTGGTATAGTCATCTAGTAACCCCTTGATTTCCTGGGGAAGCTCACCCTGTTCTTTCATTTCCAATAGTTACCTGACCAATAATAGGGTTAGCTCGTCAGCATTGATGGCTTCTTAGAGCTCGGCTCTACTCATCACGAGAGCTTTCTTCGATCCATGAGTAAGTTTCGTTTGTAGCTTGTGAACTTCTCTTGGTGGCATCAAATTCAATGTGATCTTCCAGTCATCCTTTTCTAGCATATACGTGTTCCTGTAGCCGTCTTGTATAACTCTCCTGTTAAATAACTATGACCTACCCAGCAACATGTGGGAAGCACACATAGGGAATATGTTATGGAGGATCTGGTCAAAGTAATTCTCTATAGTGATCAGTAGCAGTGTTTGCTGAGTGACATGTAATGCTCTTTCTCACTCAACCAGTGCAACTTGTACGGCTTAGGATATGCAACAATTGGCTACTTCAGTTTTAAAACAAGATCAGTTGATGCCACATTAGTGCAACTTCCATTATTCACAATGAGAGCACACATCCAATCATTTACCTTACAGATGGGTCCCATGATCATAGCGTGCCGAATAACCATGAGCAACCAGTTTAAATCTTTAGGAAACACGTCCTCCTCAATTAGGTCTTTCTCGTCAGGAACCTCCTCCTCTTCAAGTTCTTCATTCGTACTCTCTACTTTTAACTTCGAGATGTCTCCCTTAATGACCATTGTCGTTTGGTTCGGGAACTGAGCAGCCATATGTCTAAACTCTCGACACTTGAAGCACTTGACCTAGCTGGTCTTCCTGCCAGACCCTTGGCTCTTTTCATACATTCGAGTTGGCATTATATCTTCAGGTCAGCCTTTCTGTTCAGCTCTGACATCAACTCTTTTGCTCAGCTTGACATTAGATTGAGCTCGATGACTGCCTGTCCTAGTCAACTAGTCGGCATTCTGGTCATTGATTGGCTCCTTCTTTACCTTTTCACTCGCTGAGCAATTCTAACAGCTTCATCCATTGTGTCGAATCGTTGGAGCTCCATACTATCTCAGATGTCTCATCGCAATCCAGTAATAAACCTTGAGACTATTCAGGCTAGTGATTCCTCCACTTCGCATCTTATCATAAGCGTTTGGAATTATTGAACATACTCATCAACTGTTCAACCTCCTTATCTTAGCTCCTAAAACCGAGTGAATGTATCTTGGAGATACGTTTCCAGTACGAATCTGTTTCTGAGTACTCTTTTCATCTCGAGCCAAGTGTTAATCTCTTGGTACTCTTCTCTTCTTCTCATGGCCTAAAAATCCTTCCACCACATGGCAACATATTCGGAAAATTCAACAACAATTGTTCTCACTTTCTCATAATTCTCATATTGATAGTAATCAAATATACGCTCCATCTTCTTTTCCCAGTCTAGATACTCATCAGCATTCCTAGATCTATTGAAACTTGGAATCCGAAACTTCACATGGTTGGATGCTTTGGGGACTCGTATACGTTCCTCTTCAAAATACTCTTCTTTCTCCTCATCAAGCTTTCTCAAGTCTATCTTTCGCCTTATTTGTCCGCCAACTCCTCCACCTCGAACTGGCCGAGTTGAGTTTTGACCTCTAACAGGTTGAGTAGCTTGTGGAGTGTTTTGTGTAGCTTTAGTGGGTTGGCAAGATAGGGCATGAACAGCTCAGGTCAGATCTACTAAGAAATTAGCTACCTCATTAAATCTCTCGTCAATGCTTTTAGGAGTTCGCTGAGATTATCGTCCATGGTGGATAACTCTACTGTCATCACCAGCACTAACATTCATATTTGGGTCTATCATTTTTTTTTTCCTATAGATTCAAATTTCAAACAAACACTTCAGAAAGTGAACAACTAATAACACACTAGTCAGATGAAAACAATTACTGACTATGTTTTATACATGCAAAAATAGAGTACAACAGAACTTCAAGAAGAACTAACTATAGTTCACACAAAACCTTTACTTTGATACTAAGATATTACGAACCGTAACCAAGAACAAACAAGGTCGGTCATTGGATATGTCCAAGCTTACAGAAAGCTTTAATGTTCCAACCAACCCCTACCTAAGTCGAATACTTCCTTATCAAGTCACCTTTAATGTCATACTGGATGACCGCCTATTATTCTATATTATACCAAGTCGATGATTACTCTAATGCCAAGCTGACCAATCATTTGGCATCATCCTTGCTAAGAAGTCGAGAGACAAAGAATATGGATTAATTAGGCCATCCCTGCTTAGATAAGCCTAATATCCGTACTTTTGTCCACATCCCCTAACAACTTCGCTAATGCAGCATCGCCACGTGTACAGTATCGTATGGAGAATCTGTAGCACCAATGACTATTTTCCTTATATATTCATTTTTACTCTTTTGTATCATGTCCATTGCTTTTTTAGGAAATGGCCTTATTTTCTTTTTTCTTTTGGGCAAGTTGCCCTAACTTACGGATATAAATAGCTTTGTACTTATAGCTGTAACTTATCGGATTACCTTCAATACACTTGAGTACTTTCTTCCTTACATAAACATTGCTTATTTTCTTTCGACATCACTCTTATCCTTTCCCTTAAACAAGGTTAGGTGACGAGTAACCTTACTGGACCAATTCGTACGTTGTATCGAATTATGCTGTGAGTCATCGGAAGTTCCATTGGTGCGTCATATCCTCTAAAGCCGTTTGTGAGTTTTTGCTTACTGTTCCATTCGTCTTTGTCACTCTTTTCATACCTTTCCTCATTAACTCTTTTTTTTTTTGAGCTTTATGTAAGCTTGGACCCATCCAACGACCGACCTTGTCTATTCTTGGTTATGGTTCGCAATAGAGGTACTGCTTAAACTCTAAGCACTTCTCAAAGATTGTGAAGTGCCTCCCTAATAGTAGGGCTACTCTTTTATCCCTACGCGGCAACTTAATATGTTACCTAAGAATTACCCCTACAAGAAAGTTGTTGATGACCTAGCTAGGGGCAGATTACCTACTTTTGCTTATACGATCGTTAGGCCCCTTGCTAGTAATAGGAGCGTTAAACAAGTCCTTTATGGAGGGTAGGGGAATGTCCGTATATACGTCCCTAGGGATAGCATTGATAATTTTGGCCCTGTTTAACGCTTCTACGGCCATGTTGTAAGTTAGTCGAGTTGTCCTAGTGACAAGACCTCGACTTCCTGTACTTGAAGGGGATCACTCCTTGTAGAGCTGGAGCTAGAAGTAAGCAACGGCGAAGAGGAGCTAACATCACCCCTATTAGCCAACATGATTGGAAGACTCAAAACTTTTGAAAAAGGCTTGCAGTTTGGAACGTGAACGTAGAAATTGCAACAACTGAGCAAAATGATTGCAGAAAGGTGATCTCTCTTTGTGATCCATCTATTTATAGGGAAACTGCCTGGGAAGCTGCACAAGTGGTTATAGGGATACATATAAGTACGAATCCCTTAGAATGTTGCCTAGTAAACACATAGAAAGCATTTCCATCGAATGGTTACCTTTAAATGGTAAAAGGCATGTAGCTGCACGCTAGGCTGACTGTAGTACGATACCTATCATGTCACATTTAATGCATGGAATACAAGCGGGCAAAAGTTGCATTTTGAAAAAGTTCCTTTAACAGGAAGTTTCTTCAGGACCCATCTAACCTCCACCCAGTCGACATTACAAAGACATGACGCATTTACATTTGTTTGGCCCATGTCAGGCCCTGTTCCAATAGAATGGTCTGCAATGTAGGAGCACATGACCACCCTTGCTCACATAGCCTTAGATGTTCTCGGACTGGTAATCCACCGCTTTGGATGACTTCCCACTTTAGGCCTTCCTGCCTCAGACATTGCCAACTTGGACTGACTGTCCATCACGTCGGATCTTCAATCTCATCACATCGACATCTGTGGCATTGTATCGAACTTCTAGGAGTTGAATCGGTTACGCTTGAGTGGCCCATGTATTTCTTCTCCTTACCTCTTCTTTAGCAATGAGACTGCACCGGGGGTGGGGAGTTGCAAGTGTTGATAGGGCACTTTAGGTATGGACCCTTCGAGCCCAACTAGATTTGCTAGGCCTTGCTATACCAGGCTCACCTCCTTAGGCCCATGAAGTACTACGACGGCCATAATCCACAAGATAAGAATAAAATTGTTACGTCTTGATTATTAGGGACACTTCAAGTACGACAGCTCTACTCTCTACACTTTTGGGAGAAGATCTCTCCTCCCAATTAATCTTTAATTGTCGACTCCACTATGCTATAAATATCAGGTCATTGCCTAACGGTAATCCTCTCTACACATTCTGCATTCTAAGCCTGTGTATTACCCACACATATTTTATACTCACAAGAGCCCACTGCTAACTTAATCATTGGAGTGGTCATGCCAAATAATCTCCTAGCGTCCCCTTACTGTATGTTATTTTGCAAGCCCAATACATATAAACCTTAATAGACTACCGGTAAGAACCGAGAAACAACACCTCTCATTTCCTTGTTATTTTTATTTTTCCTCATTTTAGCTAATATAAAAATAAGAAAAGAAGAATAGATAATAAAATTTCAAAAAATAACAAAATAAGTGGTAAATTCCACTCCTATAGATGTATTTTTATTTTTCATCCTATTTTTTAACTTTACGTACCTACCTTTCCATTCTTTTTATGCTTCACATGGCTATATTTTTATTTCTATATATAAATATTAATCAAGGAATACATGTCGAATTCTAATTGTAATTAATTAGGTTATGATAATAGTTAGGTAAAAAAAATAATTAATAAAATAATACTATTAAATATACTTATTTGATAATGTAAAAAAGAAGATAAGAAATAAAAATACTGATATACAAATTATAGAAAACCAAAATAGACATATATAAAAAGAAAAATGGTGATAATATAGGTGTTTAAAATATAATATAACCCAAAATAAACTGCCTAACTGAAGAAGATCTAGTTAGCCTTTGTCCGGTCTCTGTCTCCAACCCATTTAGTTTGCTTTGTATACATGAATGATGCATCTACCTAGAGGTGTGTAAGTAAGCTTTAGTCCGCGGGTTAGCTTGTTTAACTCGCTTTTAAAAAGGGTTAGGGTTAAGGTTTTTTTAAGGTTTTTTGACTCGTTTAAAAATAAGCCAAATTAATCTAGTCCGTTTAACCCGTGGGTTAAAGTGGATCGACTTGGATTGATCCATTTAATACATTTATTCTTTTGACCTGTGTGTCAGCTAGTTTAACCTACTTTTTATGTTGGTTAGGACTAATATTTTTTTGCTCATTTAAAAGTAGGCCAAATAAGTTTGATTGGTTTAATCCGCAAGCTAAAATAGACTAAATTAAATTGACCCGTTTAATCTACTTGCACACCTCTATATCTACCTCACCTGACTATGCCCTCACTTTGCTCTACAGGTTTAAAGTGCATATTGTGAGCAAACTAAAATTTACTAGAGAAAGCCTCACGTCTAATAGGACATTGAGGGAGTGAAGTCCAATTTAAAACACCCTTAACCATGTCTGCCTTTTGCTTTAAGGTAGTCTATGACAAGGTTCTTACACGTGGGGTTAGGCTGCAGCATGAGAAGTAAAGAAAACACGAACTTTAGTTATTGAGTCTTGTCGAGATTTAATTTAGTTTTGAAATTTTTAATTACTTATACAGACTAATGAAGTAATCCGATTTCATGGAGTGATCAGATTTCAAGCCATCCAAAAATTCAAATGTTTATAATAGTCTCGGCTATTTATAAATGGTTATAGATCTTTTAAGATACTTTTTGTAAAATTACAAAATAATGATTGAAAAGGTGTGGGTTTTTAAAATATATGATAACATCATAATAATGATATTTTATTTCTTCTAATAATTTTAACCATTAATTAGGTATAGTAGTATTTTGAAGGGATAGTTTTAGGAAATAATAGAGAAAATAATTTTAGAGGATTCAAATCTATCCATAAATATATTGGTCAAATTGAGCTCTAGTGATACAATTTAATTTCTATGCCATTGACCAAAAGAGAAAATATATATATATATATATATATATATATATATACTTTCTATGCTCTTACATTCATGTCAATATCATGATAAGAAAAACACACATAATCAAAATCTCTTAAACAAAAGTATTTATTATACGCCTAGTAAATATTCCTGAAGACTTATTAACCGATTGCAATTACAACTAAATGTATAGAAATTGCGGAAACAAAGTGAGTCAGCATCCATATGCTTGAGGATATTGGCAAGATCACTTCTACAAGAAAAAAATAAAAAATAAAAATGGCACATCTCACTAAAGGATGTGTGAATGTTCACGCATTTGACAGTTGATACTGCAAATACATGAGGAATTATTTTGCCCCTATTCTGCGGCACTATATCGTAAATTTTTGTCCGATATTGCTATTGGATTCAATCAATTGGATTTGTATACATCTTGATGATACCTTTTGTTTTCTTTTGCTATATCTTCCCCCTTATAAGCGCATGTTCCAAGACACGAGAGACCTAAGGAGTTTTTTTGACCTCTGATTATATTGTGAGAGAGGATATTGCCTCATCTATTGGCTTCACAATTGGAAAACTAAAAATTACAAAAGAAACCCTTACATTAATTAGCTATGATGTTAAATTCAAAATATTAAAGATAAGAGTTCAAGAGTTTGAATCCATTTCCTTCTATCTTTATGTGACTTCATTTATCTCAGTATTGATTCATATGGAATTAGCATGACTTGGAGATCAAATTCTTGGTGGGATTCATCGACTTTATAATGTTTTAATAACGATGCACACTTTTTTAATGATCTTTTTTATGGTTATGCTAGCAATGATAAGTGGATTTGGTAATTGGTTTGTTCCGATTCTCATAGGTGCACTTGACATGATATTTCCACAATCCTTTTTGTTAGGTCTAAAAGCTTCCGTCAAAGAAAAATATCTGATCCAACCCGCATTTTGAGCAAAGCTAATATGCAGTTACAACTAGATGATCATATCATACTGTAAAACTTTTTTTTTTTTGTTGTTATGGAGAGATATAGATATAAAAATAAAATAAATGTTTATGGAATTAGTTGTTGACTTGATGGGAATTAACCAAAGTCTCAAACCACCAATAAGGTGAACTATTGAATAATAAATATATAAGTCATAACATCATTTAGAAACTTAAAACTTTCGGATCATATTATTCTAAATATATAATTTATTATTTCAGCATCATCATTCAATCCTTTATTTTAACTAACTAACATACTTGATAAATTTTGAGCAAAATAGCCCACATGTAATGCATCATTCTAGATATAATCAATAGCTAAATCAATAGGTAATTAGTGCGATTTTTAAACTATCAGAACTAAAAGTTTTTTAATAATGTTTGCATGGTAACCTTGACTATACAAATCATTACTAATTTTCTCTTACGTTTCATGTAGGACTTTACTCATATAGGACTTTACTCATATGTGTTTCATAATTTCCCTATTTAAAAGGATAGCATCCTTATTATATAACCTTATAATTGTACTGAGATCTTTCTCCTATGTCAATATGTGATTTTTCTACTACCCTCCAAAGACTACTATGAATATGAAGAGTTTGATTTCCAAGACTAATATAAATCTAGACATCCTAAGACCAATGTGTCAAGTCGATATAGGTCCACCACTAATTTTCATCTTAGTTCGTCCCTACACCATAGAACTGTAAGTTGGAGGTTGGCTTTAACATTAATTGTGGCAACCTTTGCCTACAAGTAGTTAATACTCTTGATGATTGGATACCGATGAGCCTTTTTAGCAATTATATACAAAAATTTTGAACTGATTTTGACTTGGTATTCTTTAGCTTGGTCTCATAAAGTTTTGCTAATTTTCTTCGACAATTTATGTAAGACTTTACTCATATGAGATACAATATTATAAGTACACCACTTATTTACATAGAGATGAAATGAATGCACAAAATTTCATACTCAAGACCTCCTCTAATACCATATTGAATTAAGCTCAACAATTAATTGATTTGTTAGCTTTTAGGTTAACTAGATTTGGAGCTAAATTCAACATGGTAACAAAGGGGGTAGATTAAGATTTTGAATCTATGAAAAACCGTTGCACCTTGTTTAGTCAATTGGTTCACTTTTAAATATCAACCCACAAGGGAGTAGGGTGTTGAATAATAAGAGGAAATTAGAGATACATGCTCCCTTGCATTTAGCAACACTTGAAATTGATCATTTACACCCGAAATTTTCAACTAAAGTGTATTTGGGCTCTTATGTGACCATTTTGTCCATAATTTATACTTTTCTAGTTTTAATATTTTTTTATCATTTTATTCAAGAGTAAAATAGTAAAATAAGACTTAGTTCACAAAGATTTAGATCTAAACATTCAATTTTTTTAAAAAAATGGAAAATAAATACATATAAAGCAAATGGAAGAGATATATTTACAAGTTACTCGAGCAATGAATATAGAAATCTACACTATATTTACAAGTTTGACTTTTATCTGGGAGGGCCGTAAATTTGAAATTTCTAAATATCTAACGGGCCTTTTGGTGTTTTGCCCATGCTTTTACCTTCTCGACAACATGCATAACAACAGATCATAAGACAAAAAGCTTTTATTTCCAGGAATAAAGCTACGTGTCACAGACTATGCTTTATTCCGCTTAAATGTTTCAATAATCAGTCTTATCAAGCATTTCTCATTTGCATGTCACTGTAATTTTATACAATTGCCTATTGCGTTTGGTTTACTAATGTCATCCACCATCATGGAAAACTTTCGGCTTAGCAGCCTTATCTTTGCGGCATAATGGAAAAATATATTCACTTCGATAAAACGTGGAAACATCATGGTATCTTTATTGACGACGCCACTTGGATTTCCTATCTAATTTTTACTACTGACTTTACCTTTACCCTTTATACCCGGCTTTATTAGCAAATGAAACATAATGGAATCAAATTTGTTTTTTATTTTTTTTTATTTTTATTTCAAGAAAAGCTCAATAAAAATGCTAGATTTGGAGCAAAGATTATATAAAGTTCCATGTTTCCTAATTGTTACTCGACTCTCCTTAAGAATAGAAGAAATTAAATTTATTTACACAAATTTTAATTTAGTAAGACGGTGATATGCTATTATTGAAGGTTATAATATACTTATAGATGAGATTGTTATATCATATTTAACGACGTTTTTTTTTTTTTTTTTAAGAGAAACAATCAATATTGAATCCGAACAAATCTGATTGTGCTATCTAAAATCCTAGAACCATAAAAGATGAGTAACTTAAACATTTAAGAGTCAAGTAAGATGATCATCTTGTTGTATGGTATTTGATTTTTGGGTGCTCCTGAAGCCTAATTAAGTACTGAATTTGACACTTCAAGATATAATTCCTAGGTATAATTTTAAACATTTTGTGAAAGGAAATATAGTCATGTGCTGCGGTTGTGATGGGCGATGTCTGGATGAGGAGTGAATGGACGATATACATTCATTGTTGATGATTAAAACAGAAGACTTTTGTCTCCACTCCTTGTATTTGGAATTTGAATGGAGATCAGGTCCAGCCACTATCACACAAAGAGGAAAGCAATAAAGAACAACACGACATCCACGCTTGACGCTCCCTCGATTGTAGCCATTTTTTCCCTGTTATCTTTCATTTGCTTTCAACCTTCTTTTAGTGGCATCCAAAGAGATATGTGAGTTGGAAAGCCTAACAAGAGGGTTCTCTCTCTCTGCCCAATGACTGCCTTTCCCGTACGTATAATAACCTATATAGCTTACGTGCATATCTAGGTATGTTAAAACCAGATACGACCAAACATCGATGAATATGTGTGCAATGTGAGTTATATATGCTTTATGTGCAAAAGAGAAATGTTATGCTCAAAACGAGGCTTCAAGTAGGATGAGATCCATAAACTGTATGATGGTTAGAGAAATTAGAATCGGCTTGATCTTTGGACCTTTGGGAATAATAGCTAGTGTTGTAATGTTTGATAATCAATAATCACGACATTAGATTATTTCAATAATTAACGAATGAGAATAATGAGATTTGTTTGAGTTAGAACCTTTAATGAGATTTCAAGAAAAGATCGAGATTACTATACTAGTTTAACTTTTAACAATCTTATTCTAATCCTACCAATTTAATGATCATGATCCTATCATTATTTCAAAAAAAAAAAAATAAAAAAAAATTAGTCCAATCAATCATTTGGCTTAACCCATTGTGAATTGTCGTATCTTAACCTCTCTTCAAAATATTTATCAGAAAAAAGTTATTTCTGGCCTGTGATCCCATTAATCTATCTCATTTAAACCCCACTATCTTTCTTTTCTTTTTTTTTTTTTTTTTTTTATAATTCTTAGAGCTTACGTAATATAAGTCTATGCGTATCTTTATCTAATCTGTGGCAATTTAGAAATTTTGAATCACTTCTTTTCCAAACTAAACATGTGCATTTTCTTACTACTACTAGACATAAGATTTCAGCTGAAGAATAAATAACTCTATCTGGCAAAGTTCAAACAAATTTGACTATTTTCACGCACACGTATATATACCTACCTTCGCTGCTTACTTAGGATTTCACTGTTCATTCCATTGGTTGATGATGCCAAAAGAATAAAGCATTAGTATCATTAGGAACCTCTATATACATGCTAATGCTAGAATGGCTAAGAGATGATTAATTAATTAATCACTAATCGATGGCCCCATTCATTTACCAGTGATTAAAAGAGATCTGATGATTTTATATCTTTCTGTGCGAATATATATATATATATATATATATATATATATGTGTGCGCGCGCGTGTGTGTCTCTGTGTGTATGAACGCTGTCATGCGTGCACTCATTAGTTTTGTGTATATATTCTGGGTGTTGATTATGACAGCTGAGTTCTTTACGTCTAAATGCTGGAAGCAAATCCCGTAATTACAAAGGTACAAAATCAATCAATAATATATATATATATATATATATATATTGAATGTCAATAATATCCTAAAACGCTCTCATTTGTTAATGAGCAAAAGAAAAAAACATTAATGTATCTATATACGCTTGCATTTTTATGAAAAGTGTAATCGTTTTTGAAAATATGAAAAGTTTTTTTTTTTTTTTTTTTACTTTTTAACGGCTGTATCGGAATATCATTAAAGGGAGGCGTATATGTATATTTTGGTTGATGTGTTTGGCCGGATTGAAATTTTCTTTTCATCAGCATTTGCCTAGCTAGCTTTTGCAAACTTTCCCTTTATTTTTGTGTGGAAATTTGACAAGGGATGGGGACGTTGGACCATATAGTTGGGCAAGAGGGCGGTGCTGTCTTGCATTCAGCATGTAATCAAAAGCCATATCTGAGAATTCAGAATCATTCCATCTTTTTATTTCCTTTAGTATCATGATGGGGGGAGGGGGGGCGCAACATCGAACTTTTACAGCAACCCCACGAGCTTGTTTTATTTTTTACAGCCAAATAATCAAGTTCAAAAAGCTGAACTTCAGATGTCCCTGTATATTTCTCCCAGTGGCCACCTAAACCTAAAGTTGTATTTTCATGGGAATAAAGGGCAGATATAGGCCTAGATTGTTGCTTCCTATAAACTCCATAATAACCCCTATATGCAGTAGGAGATAAAAAGAAATTTTGGCTTTTGGGTTTTATACTTAGGATTCCTCACTTTAAAAACCATTTTGTATAGAGAAAAAGGAAGTGCGTGGGGAAGTGCCATATAGTGCGACACAACAGAAGAGAGAGACAGTCAGGATGCATGAAGTTATCGGATTTTCTAGTCGGATGCGAAACATTTCTTCCAATAAGGCTAAAAAGCTCATCTATATTAACGAAGGATATAAAGCTCAGCTAATTACATCTAGACACAACTCAATTATTATCCGTGAACGACCCAAGACCAGGATTGTTAGGTCTGACCCTGCTCCACGTAGGTAGTGCTTAAATTACCCATGGACTGGCTAGGTCCATGTGTCTAGGACCATTCTCCATCAAAGACAAATGGACTCGGCAGGCCGATCCTGGGTCCTCAATGGAGATTTTATTATTCATTAAAAACTTCGAAAAAAGAAATGAAAAGAAAAAACATGTAACTAAAAAATAGTAAAAATTTTGCATGCAAATTAGCAAAAACTATTTAAAACTTCACGCTTATTACGAGTATTGATAAAAAAAAAAAAAAAACAACAACAACTAAAATTGATATGTTAATAACAATGTATTCATGAATTATTCTAAAATCGGTGTGAATACTATAATTCTATGTAAATATACATATGTAGTTATATATAACTATTTGATTATCATTTCACATTTAAATGAAATGACTTGTTGTTTCGAAGCCAAGAGTTAAATTAGACAATGCAAAGGTTGTAAAACCTCATAGTACGACTATTTTGGACGTGTGATAAAGAGGATTAGAATTTTAATGGGCAAGAGTATTAGTGATGAAAAAATATAAAATAAAAAATTGATAAACGTTGTAAATAATTTATAAAACTTAAAATGTTGTATAATATATTTAGTTATTCAATATAAATGTACAGAGGAAAAGAATTGCAAGGCCGAAAAAGCATGAGAAGCCAATAAGCATGTAATTTGTAAAGTGAATAGTAGTTACTTCCAACATAGATAGGTGATTACTTTCGGTTTGGTGATATATCGTCCATAATGTTTTTTTTTTTTTCTTTTTTTCTCTTTTTTGCTAATTTAATTTTGAAACTAATGATTAATTTGAAAACAAATTGTGGCTTTTGAGGGGGAAAAAAAAAAGAAAAAAGAAAAGGATAATGACTAAAAGACGGCACAATATGAATATTATTAAAAGTAAATGGTAATATCAAGAGCTTACGATAACCGAGAAGCTCTCAAAAATATAACTCAAAAGGTAATAACAACATCAATTTTGATACATAAATTCAATAGATATTTGTACAATTTTTTCATCTAAAAAAGAATCTTTTTTCCTTTTATGCTTGTGGTTCGTTTTCTTTATCTTTTCTTTTCTTTTTTCTTTTTTTTTTTTTCTGATTGATTGTAGGACAAGTCCTTCACAAAATAAATCAAATCATAAGCGCTGTAAATATTGCAAAGATTACTAGCTTTTTTTTCTTCTTTCCACCACCACCACCCCCCGAAAGATTACCAGCATTTGTTAAATTAGAGTTAACAATTATAAAAGAAAATTCAATATGGGCAACACATCAACACATGCTTTAAGTCATTCCAACTAAAGACAAAACTGAAACCAACCACAACTGGAATAATACCCTTACTGATGAAGCTTCCTTCAAAGTCCGACATCTATAAATACTCATTGCCATCAAAATCACCATTGCAATGATCCGACTCATTGCCTACTGTTATTGCATAACAAATTTAAATTACCACATATGGGGACTAAAACGAACACTATGAATAAAAAAAAAAAAATACAAATAAACTCTCTAAACTTTAATTTAAGTGTTGATTGATCTCCTAAATTTTAAAATTATTTTTTTTACCATATAAATTTTAATAAATTAACAAATAACCTTCATAAATTAAGAATAAGCCTCTTAAATATTGATTTTAGTATTTAAATACCCCTTTAACTTATCAAAATATATTTTAAGACGTCCTAAACTTTAATTATAGTGTAACTTTTTTTTACTAAAAAAGAAAATATTCTTTATATTATCAATTTATCAAAATTTAGAGGAGTTTAATATCCACATTTTAGAAGTTTAGAAGGCTAATCTTTCGCTAAATCAAAGTTTTGGGAGATTATTTGTAATTTCACTAATAAAGAAACTACAAATTTTACAACAAATGTATAAAAATGGAAACTAAACCATAATTTATCAAGCTTTTATAACCAAACATGAAGTAAATAAGTATAGGGAATCCCATGTAACGAGTGAAAGTGGTTAGTAAAACAAATAATAGCGGTTTTTTAAGAAGTTTTGAATAGACATTATTTCCAAGTGTAATATTTATAAAGGAGTAAAGAAATTAAAGAACTAATGGCTTTTTTTTCAATAGGTACTGTTTTTGAAAAGTTATTTTAATAAGGGAAAAAATATGGGATGTTAACACTTACCAAACGTAATTAGTAATAGATAGAAAATTTTGTCATTATTTAAACCAGAACTGTTATAAAAGTACCGTAAGCAACCACAACAACGGTTCTCTAATGTTTCGAATAAACTTGTCACAAAAATACTTAACAAAGAACCATATAGGTGATCCATGAATTGAGCACCACCATAAGATACTTCTCAAGCTTTGAAGAGACATTTATTATTAAATAACGAAAACGTTGTTATGTCATTATGGAGCTTTGTGGTTTTGGTAGATGGGAATACTTTATAAGGAATGCTTGTCAAATGTCATGATATTTAGTAAAGGCAACAGATGAGTGAGAATTCAACCTAACCTTTCTGTTGTCCATTAATGAAAATAAAAATAGTTTCAACCGAGATGCATTAAAACTAACTCTATTTGTCTTGATTATATTGCATTTTTCAAAAACAAAAGTTAAGATTTTCTATGGATTACCTCCAAATTGATGTTGTTGAATAATTTGGATTTAAGGGAGGTGTAGCTTAAAATTGTCGGCATTAATGAGTGGATGAGCTATGCTTGGTTTTGCCTTAAGAGGGTGTAAAACCTGAATAAAAAGAAAGTAATTAAAAAATGAAAAATAAAAATGATATTTTACAATAAGGACTTTGATTGGTATTAACTAAAAGTTATAGAAGCAGTTTGGAAACCTTAGGTATAAATAGGCTACATAGGGTTTAGAAAACCCCTTTTCACTCTTCCTTTTTCACGTACAGCACTTTAACCTAGGGTTCGCACAATTTTTGAAGCAAAAGAGGTGACTACAATATATTTTGGAAAAATCGAGATCGTAAGATTCAAAGTAAGTGATTAAGTGTTTTTTCATCAAAAAATTTCAATAGAAATCTATTGAAAATTCGTTTTTCTAGCTAGGGTAACAGGAAAAAGGAATTTGAGCAGGGTTAACAAGAGTTCTACAACGAATCCATAGTAATGCATTCAAGGTAAGACTATTGTGACAATTTCTTTTTCAATTCTTAGACGAATTCCCATAAGAATTTGTTTTTCTTTGTAGTGTATGGTGGAAAACGAATTTTGGTATTGTTTTGAAGAGTCTATGACCTATTGTCAATTGTGGAAGCACCATTAACGGATTTCTAAAGGTAAGTAATGTTGTTAGTATATGCGTTTTGTTTTTGAGTTTTTAGTGGTGGAAGCGCCATTAACAGATTTCTAAAGGTAAGTAATGTTGTTAGTATATGTGTTTTGTTTTAAAGTTTTGTCCATGTAGATTACGAAGGTTCGATTTCAGTTTTGGTTATGATTGAATATTTAAGGGTTGTTTAGATTGGTGTAGAGGTGTGTCGTGGTTAGGAAATCGAGTTGGGAGTAGTGATTTGCGGAAACAATGGAAGTGGGGTTGAGTATTGTAATGAAATGCATCGTTGCAATCTACCGAATTCTGTAGATTGTAGCTAGTGTCTTGATGCTAAGGGTAATTGTAAGGACCCTATAGGAGAGCCTAGTGGTATTGCTTATAATTTTCATATTAGGTGTGTACCCATAATAAGAAAATCATCTTGCAAGTCATAAATTGCAAGATTCTAAATAATTAGTTACTAGGGTCTTCAATTTTAGTTCATTAACTCATTATATAATGTAAATAACTATGGATATTCATTATTCCACAGTTCCTTAGAATCATAGAGAATCGATATCCCTTACCAAAATAGTGAAATAAGATAGATAATTCTAAACTTACTAAAGATGCTAAACTCAATTGATATATTAGTTGTTTCCCGGAGCATTCCAAATTAATTATACAAGCTTTTCATTATACTAATTCAATGGTAGCACTCCGCGCTCAATTCTTTTCCCTGTTTCAACTATTGATCAACTTGTAAGGAAAATAACTGTTAAGGTGTAAGCTTATGCTTAGTGAGAAAAATCCCCTCGTCAATATCGCATGACAAAAGTTTATTTAATGTACAAACATATGAATACATAATCAATCAATATGCCCAACAATACATGCAGTGGCTTAGGAACTGCATACAATTTAGAATTACGCCTCCTATAGTCGGGGTTGGAGATAATTAACCGACCTAAATCAAAATCCGGGTTCTAGTCCTTAGGTTTTATGTCCTTTGTACTATTGTGATTAAGTCAAAACAAAACGATATATAATATACTTTTTTCGCGAGCAACAAATTATATTTTCAAAATTCTAAGTCTAATGGTGTGGTGGCCTTCACAATTCACAAACACACGCCTTAAGTAAAAGCCATAAGATATGGTCCTTCGCCAATGGTTAGTATGTCCCAGTACCTAGTAAGCTTGTCAGCTTAGAACATAGATTCAATATAAATGATGACATAGTTAGTGCCCAATTCTCTAAGAAGCTCTCTTCCTATAAGTCCCTTCTCATCTTCTACGTGAAGTGGTAGTTGGTATCATCTGAATGTAATTATGGGGAATGTATAATTCAATGAATTTCTTAATCATATAAGTGATTAATCCAGTTTTTTATGGTGATCAAACAATTTCATTCCATACAATCACACATATGAATTATTGCAAGAAATTACTATTATTAAGTAATTAACAAGCCATAGCATTCAATCATGGACTCATACACATGCATTTCTCATATCCAATGAGCATCCAATTTATATATGTAAGTTTAGGTACATCTATTTTACAAGCAAAATTAAGTAAAGAGTCATAAAGAATTTACTCACTTAGTCATACGGATCAATCAAAGAAATATAGGGATAGGTCATCTCTAAAAGCCAGGTCTCCTAGACATCGTAAGTAAGATACTATAAGGATTTGAAATAAAACTTAGAAAACTAAGCTAAAACCCTTTACGTTATACTCTTGACTAGTTTTCATATTTTTTTAGATTATTGTGCTCAGAAGTTCAATCGCGTATAACTTTCTCATTTTAAATCCGTTTTTTATGATCTTATAGTCGATCTTCATCGTTTTCAAGAGTACTTTAAATTAATGAGGTTATATTTTTGAGATGAGGCATAAAAAAATGTCCATAGGTCAGAACAATAGTGATCCCCATGTTTTGGTGTCATTTTGGGCTTTGTTTAATGTTAGGCTTTTTGGTTATCTTAGGAAATTCTTTGGGATTGAGCTTGGGCTTAGGGCTTTATTTTAAATTTAAAATACTCCTTAAAGTCAGATTTCCAACTTTGGTTGATATTCTTTGTGCTAACAATAACTTCTTGGGCTTTTATGTAGGGTTAAGTTATCAAATAGGCTTATTTTTTGTTTAAACTAAAGTTAGTGACTTTGTTGGACTTATAGAGTCTGAAGTGGATTTCTTGTGGGCTTCAAAACAACCTTTCTTAATATTTTAAAGTGCTGGTAAGAATTTTAATGAAGGCTCAACTTAACGTTCTAGGCTTGGTTTTGAATTTTAGGATTTATATACTTGCTTTAGTTGATCTTTTCACTTTGTTCACTTAGTTTTATCATATTTTTAAGTGGCTTTTGCTTATGTTTCAGATCTGGCCGTGAGAGTCTAAGGGTCATACACTTAGTTTTTCAACTTGTTTTATCATTTCTTTAAGTTTAGGGGTTAGATCATAAACCTATACTACTCATATTCTAACTCCAACTTAACTTCTCTTCTATGAGGCAACTATTTAGCTTAGACACTACATGAAAGTAATAGTTCTCATACTTATCATAACTTCTATGCCATAGTTCACATCTCACAAAATTAGTTTCCTCATAAAAGCTTTATGTAATGGATTTTTCTTTAACTAAAGTTAGTTTTGAGCATGTTCAACTTAATAGAAGTGAAGATAACTCTTGAATAGCTTTCTTATACTTCACGCCCAGCATGCTGTTTCTTTGCTCATATGCATATTTCATTACTTCCTCCACTTAATATCTTCCATTTTAAGTGTTAAACATCTCTCCTTACATAACACCAACTTAACATGCTCATATTCTAACTTTCTAGTGAAAGATTCGTAAGCTTATTTCTTAAAATGGCTAGCTAAGTTATCGTCTTAATTTCATGCCAACATCTTCATAAAAATTATGGTCTCCTAATATGGCATACTAGATCACTTAAATAAGGAAATAACTTACTCATCCTTAAAAGTGTAAACAAGGTGATTGTGCAACTAAATATCCTCTTAGCTCGTTGTCTTTCTTCCTCTTCTTGTAAGTTCTTTTGGAAGCTAAGGTCTTGATCTTTAAAGTAGGTTTTTAGAGATATTCTAAAGTTTTTAAAAGTGGTTTTTTAAGTTGACAAATTGAGGGCATAAAATAAAGTTTTGTGCCGTGAGTATAGAAACAAAATAGTGGCGATAATGTTAGGATTTTGTGGGGTTGGATTTCTTCTTTTGGTTTATGTTTAAAGTGAGAGAAAAGTAAGTGAAAATGAAAGTGAAATGAGGGAGTGAGTGGCCAGTTTTGAATGGGAGGGAAGTGTGTTTAAGAAGCTTCAATTGAGTTATCTTTTAGTATGCACAAATGCCAACTTTTGACAAGACTAGATGATATAAGCATTAAGGGGTGAATAATAGATGTGTAAGACAATTGAGTAATTGAAAGTTGACAAGGCATGGCCTTCCTTAGGCTCTCTTCGCAACCGGCCATAAGGTGTCCTTTTTGAGCATTGAGTTGTTTTGTCACTTAATTAAAAGTTGAATATATAAAATAATGTGATAACTTGTCCATATGTATTATAAGTCATAGTAACATAAGGAAGGTGTCTTATTATTAACTTTTGATAAGTTATCAATTGATAAATGATTTTAACTCTTAATTGATAAGTTATCTAAGGTAATTAATTAGTTTACTTTTTCATGTGCACAAGTCTTATACATTAAAGATAGGAGAATCGTCTTACATGAAATTCTTTTAGAGTTTGTTTCTTAAATAATTTTGTAAGTTACAATTTAATTCTTATAAAAGTATGAAATCTTCTAGAGCTGAATAAAATTATTCAAATTAAATTCTCATTTAGTCGCTTAGGGTTACAAGTTTTTAATTGTTTTAGGATTTTGGATTTTAGGTGACTTAAGGTCTATAGTTCTTGCATTTGGGTTTTATTGATATTAAACTTTCGAATTGGAAAACTAAATTTGTTTTTTAGATGTAAATTTAAATTCTTAGTTTAGTTGGTCCTTAGGAATGTTCATAAAGTACTCTTAGTTAATTCACAAGCCTGTTAAAAGATAAAGTTTACAAACATGGCTTATAAGTGAAGATAAGGGAATTGTCTTGTATGTAATTTTTTTAGAGTTTGGTTCTCAAATTAATTTGTAGGTTGTGATTTGCTTCTTAAGAAATTTTAGAATTTTCTAGATTTGAATAAAATTTGTTCAAATTATATTTTTAATTATTTATTTAGGGTCATAAGTCCTTGATTATCCCAAGTTTTAAGATTCAAGTGAGTTTAAGTATGTTTTAGGGCTTTTCACCAATTCAGGAATAATTGATTTACACTTAGGAGCTTAAGGTTCAATTGGCTTGATTATTTAAGATCATCGCTTTATTATGCAACATATATATATATATATATATGGATATATCATACGATAGATTAAGAAAAGAGAAGGAAATTGCTTAGTAATATATATATATATACATATTATGGGGCCACTTATGTATACAAATAAAATTAATTTTGTAAATTTATTAATTTGTAAATTTATTAATTTGTTCTTTTAACTAGCTTAGTTTTATTGTTTATTATTAGTTGAAATCATCCTTAATTCTTTCATTATCAATTTTTTTATGATTTTGCAAAATTAATGATAATTTTATTGATTTATAACTTTTCAAGCATTAGGATAATTTTATAAAGTTTTACTAATTTTTACGATTTGATATTTATGGTTTTTATTAAGTTTAAGTTTACATTTTTAAAAGTACGTGTATATAGGGATTGAGGTTTTCGTACATGATTAGGGTTTTCAAATTGTATAACAGCGTCTTTCATGTTCATTTTAAGTTTCAAATTTAAAATTTTAATCTGTTTTCATTTTATGTAATTTTATTGACTTAGGGAAATATCTACGATATTCGAGTTTAATGCCATGTCTAGAAGGTTAAATTTGCGGAGTCTACAATAATTTTGTAACCCTTTAACCATGGCATCAAGATACTACTTGAAGTAGCATCTAGACACCATGTACCTAGTTTTGAGTAGTGACATTTCTTCAGGGTTCTCGTTGCATCCCGAGTGTAGTTTCTTACCCTAAAACCTTTCCCAAAATTTTCTAAACATGTTTTAACATCCTAAACTTATCTTAAATCATCCTATCTTTTTAGCAATCCTAGGACCCTAAAGTGATGAGTTACAATTGAGTGATTATTGTGTTTTGAGTTAAAAGTTAATGCTAGATGGACTTAGAAACTAAGCAAATGTGTTATTTCTTATATAAAACAGGTTATGAGGCACTTGTTTCAGATTCTAAGCAAACACTTCAATTAGGTACGAGGTTTGTATGTTGCTTATGCATGTATGGGTTTAGATATGGATAAAATGGACTAAATCAATACTTAGCTTAAATAAGTATGCGACATGTACTTAGCCAAGTCTAAGAGATTAGGAGGACCAAACCTTGGGGTGGCACCCCAATAATTTTAGTGTAATGGTGTCCTAATTGGAGTATCACTTTGAAATAATTTAGGTAGATTAGGTGTTCCTTGGTTTCTAGAGTATTGGGAAGGACCTAATACTAATATATATATATATATATATATATATATTCTATACTAGAGTCGTGGGCTCCTCTAAGTTTCAAGATGCTAGAATTGTATTGTTTGATGGACGTAATCAAATATACTAAATTGTAGTTGCTGTATGTAGATGTTTAACTCAACTAATGTGTGTGCTTATGCATTTATTTTGTGTTCATGCATATGTAGTTGAACCCTATATTAGGCTTTTTGCTCACCCTCTAGAGATCCTTGTTTTTAGATACAAGAATAGGTCAAGATGACTACGTGGATTGCTATAGCATGTATGGATACTATAGCAAGGATATTGATTATTATCACTATTACTTTGATTATGGAGATGGCTTAGTATAATTGTTATAAGAATGAGAAATTTTGTTGGACCATGTTGTTAGAAGTCATTAGACTTTGTTATGTTTCTTTATTTTGTTATTTGGGTCTCGAGAAGTCACCTGAGATTCTCTTGTTAGTCTTGGTCTTTCATTCAGTTTAAAGAAACTGAGACTAAAGTTATAGTTATCTTTACGGTATAGATTATGCTGAACTGAGTTTGAGTTTACCTTCAATGAATAAAGTAACTCAAGAGTTGAACTTTATGTATTTATTAATGATTTGAGGATGTTTATGACATCTCTGAAATACTGTATTAGAGTTATTATAGGTGTTATTATAGGTGTTTGGTGACTAATGAAGTATGTGATGACGTTAATAGGTTGACTATAGATGCCTAACGTATCAGTAGATCATAGAGACATGTGGCAAGTTGTAATTTCTCATGTTTTAAGACATTACACCTTTAGTGGTATCAAAGCCTCAAGTTTAAAATCTAAATTATAGATAGCATAGGCTTGAACCCTAGTAGAAGTAAGTTGTAAATTAAGTATTATAAATAATCTAATTATAAGAATAAGATGTGATAGGGGTCATAGATCAATCACTCGCTCTCAAGCTCGAGGGCTCACTAATTTAGTTTGTTGAGCCATCCAAAGGGAGTTGAACTTGAAAGAGCAATGCATTCTTAGCCTGATTTGCCGAGTTGTTCCATTTTGATCTTTCTCCATCTCATTATAGAGACCTCCAAGGTAGTCAACTTGTTATTAAGTTGAATTCTTGATATTGAACCAATCTAGAGCCAAACAATGAACTTGCCTACGATCAATCCAACGAATGACTAAGGCCGAGCTACCTCCATCCGAGCTAACTAGCCAAGTTTGAGTAAAAGGATAACCACTTAACCCTTCCTTAGACCTTGAATTACCAAGCAACTAAATTGCCTAACTGTCGACCTACGTTGCTTTACTCAGATCATCTCTGCTTAGCATATAATATGTGGACCATTGGACCAGGAGGCTAACGTATGCCTTATTCCCCTAACATCCATAACATCCTAGTAAGGGATATTCTTTTCTTATTATTACTAATTCATCTTTTCTCTATAAAAATTTTTTATTTCAAGTATGTAGCTAATTTTATCATTTGAAGAATCTTAAGAATTACTCTAATGAAGGCATATAAGTACCTTGAAAATGTATTAGCTGCAATCATCATGAATACAAAAGACAAAACTTTTTTCCTTTTTAAGCTAAGTTTCCACCTATTTGCTCTTTTTACTCTTCTCTAGGCTATTTAGGCATAGACTAGTAGTAAATGACCTCCGATCATACTTATACATCATATTATGTGTTATCTGAGCTCGTGTGAGGTGTTCGTACATCATATTTGATATCAGTACATGAGGAACCTTACTTAACCTTTAACTATCATTTACCTTTTAGGCCATCTTGTAGTTTGGACCCATTCCCTTGGTTATATGTGATATTTGTACAATGTGTTTATCTACCGTTCCATATCATCTTGATATTACAGCTTGGCTATATTCAGGTAAGCTTCTAGTTATATGTATTTGTAAGTAATTCCTATAGTGTACTATGTATGAAGTTGGCAAGTTGAGACTAATGCTGTATTGAAGGAGCTGTGCGTGGTTGGAGCAAGTGTTAGCATAGTGTACTAAGATAAGTAGGTCTCATGCTCTATTTCCCCTTATTTTATGTTCATAAAACAGAGTAGGTGAGGCTAGTGTTTTGTTGCTAAGTAGTGTATTACTTTTGTTGTTGTGGTAATTGTTGGTGTATTAGTGCTGTTTGTTATTATTCGAAAGAGGATTTTCAAAGCGTATTTCAGTTGTTAACCTATTGAAGTAATAAAACAATGCCTAACTCTAATGTTTAAGGAACCTTAGAAAATCAAGAGAGTAGTGCTCATAATGGCCAAGGCCAACAAGGGTGTTTCACACCCTAATTTGTAAACAAGCGATTGAACATGCTTACCAACTTGGTAACTAACTTAGTGATTACCATCAATGAAGATTAGCAGTGAGCTAAAAATGACCCATATAGGGGCCAAGCCAATAAGCTACTTAAGAGAGGTAATGGCTAATACGACCAAGCTAATTTCTTAGTTTGACCACCTTGAGATAGAGGAGTAGACAGAGCCGCTCGACGTAGACTCATGTTAGAAGATATAGAAAAGGAGGATGAGGAGATAAGTGGTGAAGAAGAAGAGCACTATGAACCTAAGGAGAGGAATGTTTGAACTACTAGAGCGGAAAGATTGAAGATGCAAATCCTTAGTTTGTTCTAGAAGTAGTGATGTTGAAGATTACTGGAATAAAGTAGATAAGATTAAAAAATAGTTTAAGTGTCGTAAAGTGCTTGATAATGCTAAGGTCAAACTTATCATGCTAGAGTATGCTGTCTTGTGGTAGAAGAATTTGTAAGCCACCCGAAGAAGGGAGGGAGAGCATGGAGTTAGAAATTGGGATGAGATGAAGAGAGTGATGAGAAGGATATTCGTTCTGAGCTAGTATTTGCAAAATGCCTTCAAGAGATTGCAAGAGTTGAAGCAAGGAAGATCAAGTGTTAATGCATATGTAAAGGAATTCCAGATGTTAATGATCCATTGCGAAGTTGTTGAGCCTAAAGACCGAATTGTATCCCGATTCATTAGCAAGTTAAAATATGAGATTGGAGATATACTGGAGACTGTGGATATTGGTATGCTTGATGAGGCAATTTAAGCTGCCCAAAGGATCAAAAGGTACTAAATGGGTAGATTTTAAGCCCTCGTTAGTTGGACTACCCCTAGCCGAACTGTTCCAAGCACACTTATGCAAACGAAACTAAGTTATTAAAACCAGACCTACTTTGACCGTCCGAGCAGAGGAGAGAGAAGTGCTGAGGAAGTTTGAGAAGGGACAAAGCTCTGGTTAGAAGATTAGCGAGATCACTTCAAATGCCAAGAATTCAAACACATGGTTGCTTAATGTCCGAACAAAAGAACCATGGTGATCCAAGGGGGGGGGGGGGGGGGGTATAGCACCAATGAGGAAGTAGAAGAGATGAAAAGGATTGGACAAAGCGAACTATCTAAGGAGAAGGAGATTATCTACAGTGAAGAAGGGAATTTCATACCTATAACCATGGTACTGAGAAGAGTAATGATTATGAGTCCTATGCTAAAGGATAAGTGTCGAGAATGGTTTTTCTCCTGGTTTTTATAAATTAGTTTTTTTTTTTTAAATAGATCAATATTAAACTTTACCCTTTTAATATTGACCCTTTACTAAGATTTAAAGAAAACCAATTTTTTTTTGTATTTTGAAAATTTTTTTAGAGTCACTACTTGACTGGAGTTGGAAAAAATAGTTAAATTACAACCAATTAGGTAGATTAATTATAATTTAGCTATTAATTTTTTTTATAAAACCAATTTAAAAACAGTTTTAAGAATAAAAAAATCAAGTCCAAGGGTTAGATTATTTAAATCCTTACGGGTACCATCAACTCTCCAATCTTAGACTTAGTCTCATAAAATCACCTTTAAAAAATTATTGAAATTTAATCAATGATTAGTAAATTATGCTAAATTGAACAAGTTAAACTAAAATGGAAAGATTCTTTTTACGTTATCTTAAAGATGCCTACGTACCCGCTATTTAGGATTAGACGTACGTAGTTCTTTTTATAAAATTTTAGTGTCTTGGTTTCTTTTTTATTAAGAAAATGGTTGGGTTTACGTTTTTATTTGATTCAATTTATTTAAGAAAAAGTTCTAAACAGTCCTAAATTTGGTTTGTTTTTATTTTCTAAAAATTCTATAGAAAAGCTTTAATTTGGAAAATAGGCTGGTTTGTTTTTATTTATTTGAAAAACAAGTTTTTCTAAGTGATAAAATAAATTTGTTATTTTTATTCTTTTTACTATTTTTTCTATTTTATTCTTATTTTAACTAAAAAAATGGAACTAATCTTTTTCTTTTCTTTTTTTCTTTGTTTGTCTTTTTCTTCTCTCTCTTGTTTCTTTTGTGTTACTTCTTTTTCTTTTTTGTTTTCTTTCTTCTTTGTTTTTTTTTTTTTAAGGTTATAAGTATACAATAGAAAGTATAATAATATAAAAAAATTAGAAAACAAAGTACAAAACAAGGAAAAAAGCCTGACCAAATCAAGGCATGCGGGTCAGTTCAAGGAGCTCAAGTTAATGTGTGGATCTGAGTCGGGTTAGCTAGGTCGAGTTGGTTCGAATCAATAACTTCAACTGCAGCGATTGATAGGAGACGCTTCTAGTCAAACCTAACACCAAAATGAAGGGGAAATTATGTTTTTATGAAAATCTCATTGGGTTTTGTGGGTCTAGCCAAAACACTTTGGTGTTTGGGAGTCATTTTAACGGTAGTACGAGGTGGTGGTCGTGGTGGCTACTGAGCAATCATGATAAGGGATGGGGGTTTGGCTTTTAGACCACGTTGGGTTCAACTGTGTTGTCGAATTAGTGGGGTGAACACCAAAACAAGTGGTTCAAAGGGGTTAGGGACGGTGGTTAGGGTTGCTTAAGAGAGGCTCTAGGGGGTATGGCAATAGTTAGGTTTGGGTAGTATTGGAGAGTCTAGGCCGAAGGAGTTTAGCTAGGTAGTGGTGCGGCTCGAAGGCGATTGGAGAATGAGAGAGAGAGAGAGTGGGTGACAACGGAGAGAGAGAGACTTTCAAAAACAAGTGAGGAAGGGATTAAAACTGAGAATAGATGTTGAGAAAAGCTTTAGGAGGCCCAATTTATTTCAAGCTTAGAAACTCCATTAATGGAAGATCATGTGTAAATACAATGACTTGGATTTTAGTTTTTTTTTTTTCAATTTTGAGAGATGATTTAGGCATGAAAATTATTGAATGTAGCTTTGTTTCCAGGTTTCATTCAAAGATGGCGATGTATGGAAGAAGATCAGACTAAGAAATCGTACATTTGTGTATGGAATTTATGTAGAAAATTGACTCAAGGTGAGGTAATTATGTTGGTTTCTGGGTGGGAAAGAGGACAAAATCAAGTGAAAGAGAAAGATATGGAAGGGAAAGTCCTGATGTGGCATTGATGTGGCGCTATGTTAGCTGTAGGGTTGAATCAAGTTGTACTACGTGGCCAAAGCTAATGTATTGTGTACTAAGGATCAGATACGTGGCAACGATGTTGACATAGTGTCATGTCAGTAGTAGGGGGCGAATGTCATCGTACCATATCTCTTGATGCGACACGTGGCTAATGACGTGGTGTTTACATGTTCGTGTGCTGAGGGTAATGTAGTTGTATGTCTTGTGAAAAAAAAAAAAGGTATTCCATGTCTTTGGTGAGATTTAAAGTTAATACCTCAATCTAACTTAATGGGCTAGATTTGGATCTAAGCCTAAGCTTGATACCTTTCACCTATTAAAAAAACTCATTATTGAAACACTAAAACTAAATTAAAATTCTTAGATTTTCTGATTTTTATAAGTTTTCTATTCTTTTTTATTTTTCTAAATTTTTTTTATTTTCTAAATTTTCTTATTTTTCTAACTTTCTAAATTTTCTACCTTTTTTGTATTTTTATATTTGTGACTATTCCTAATTTTTCCATTTTTTCTAAATTTCTTATTTTTTTTGTTTTTCCTAAATTAGGACCCTTTACCCTATCCTAAAAAAAAAAAAAAAAATCAAAAGGGGGACAAAAATGAGATGTCTAGAACGAGCAATGCAAAAACCTATTCCACATTGGTTACAAAGTCAATGGAACATTGTGTGCATTCATTATAGATAATGGAAGTTGTACTAATGTCACATTAGCCTTTATGAAGTACCAATTTAAGTTGTCGATAAGCCCTACCTTAAGCTTTACAAGCTATACTAGCTTAGTAACAAAGGATCCTTACAAGTAAATAAGCAAGTGGTCATGTCGATTTATATTGGAAACTATCAAGACAAAGTACCTTATGATGTGTTTTCTATGAGTGTACCTCATGTTCTTCTTCGATGACTATAGATGTTTGATTGGAATGTGATATATGACTGAAGAAAGAACATATGCTCATTGGAACATGAGGGCAAGAAAGTGAAGCTTATCCCTATGACTGTTGAGCAAGTTAAAAATAGGCAGGCTTAACTAAGCCGAGTTCTAAAGAATGAGGGTTTGGTGATAATCTGAGTTAAGCTGAAAAGAGAAATGAAGCTTGTAGAGTTGACCTATCTACTAGTTAGAAGGTTCTTACGATGAGAGGATTAAATGAGGAACAACTACCTACCGAGGTGAAAGTCTTGCTAGATGAGTTTGCCGACCTATTCCTTAGTAAGTTGCCCAAAGGTCTATCATCAATCAAAGGAATTAAACATACAATAGACTTATGGCCAGGAGTTACACTGCTAAACAAGCCTGCATATAGGCTGAATCCTAGACAGGTTGTCGAGCTACAAAGGCAAGTTAATGAATTGATGAAAAGAGGTTATGACAAAAAATTCCTAGGCTCATATGCCGTACCATCTTTGCTAGTGCCAAAGAAGGATATGACATGGAAGATGTATATGGATAATCGAGCTATCAATCGTATTATCATCAAGTACAAGTATCTTATACCTAAGCTTGATCACATGCTTGATGAGTTAAATGGAGCAAGGATATTCTCAAAAATTGATCTCAATTCTAGTTACTATCAGATCAGAATGTAGGAGGGAGATGAGTAGAAAACTACATTTTGGACCTATAATAGATTGTATGAATGGCTTGTTATGCCATTCGGACTATCAAATAAACTTGAGCTTGTTCATGAGACTGATGAACCATGTACTATGAGAATTGCTTGGAAAATTTGTTGTTGTATATTTTGATGATATTCTAGTCTACAGTCCTGACTTGGAGAGTCACTGCGAGCATCTCCGAGCTAAAAAGCTCTATGTAAATCTGAAGAAGTGCGACTTCTATCAAACTAAAGTAATCTTATTGGGGTTTTGTTGTGAATGAAGGGGGTATATGAACAAATGAGGAGAAGGTGAAGGCAATTATTGAATGGCTTTTGTCAAGTAGTTCAACCAATGTGAGAAGTTTTTCACAACCTAGTGTCCTCTTATCATTACTTCATTAAGAATTTTAGCACCATTGCAGCCTCATTGACTCAATTGTCTAAAAAGAATGTTGAGTTTAGATGGGGAGAAAAAAAGCAAAGGAATTTCGAGGAGGTGAAGGTAAAGTTAACTATTACCCCTGTCTTAGCCCTTTTGAGCTTTGATACAATATCTAAAGTAGAGTATAAAGTATCCGAGCTAGGCATAGGTACTATGTTGATGCAAGAAGGCTAACCTATTGCCTACTTTAGTGAAAAGCTCAAAAGAGCCACACTCAACTACTCTGTGTATAACAAGGAGTTATATTCGTTGATTCGAGCTCTCACAGTCTGGTAACATTATTTATTACCTAAATAATTTGTGATCTACACTAATCATGAATCGTTGAAATATCTAAAGAGCCAGCCTAAGTTGTTTAAGAGACAAGTTAAATGGGTTGAGTTCATGGAAGAATTCTCCTATGTTGTCAAATACAAGAATGGCAAGAACAATGTAGTAATTGCAAACTTAATTACTTAGATTTTCAGTAATCAAGAGCTTGTATGCTGAAGACCCACACTTTGGCATGATCTACGCCATGTGTGAAGATGGCTTAATTCTTGATGACTATCATAAGGAAGACAAATACTTATTTATGAAGAGAAGGTTATGTATCCCAACTTGTTCTATGCAAGAGTTGTTAATACGTGAGTTGGATGGTGGAGGATTGTCTAGACATTTTGGCATGCATTAAACTCATGAGATATTAGCCTCTAGATTCTTTTGGCTAAGAATGATGATGGATGTCTAAGCTATGCTAGAGAAGTGTGCTACCTGTAAAAGGGCTAAGAACCGAGCTAAACAAGGGCAATATTTACCTTTGCCGATCTTAATCATACCATGGTATGAGTTAAGTATGGACTTTATGTTAGGTTTGCCAAGGACATGTCGATAGAATCTACTACTTTAATCATTACTCTTCCCGTGAATATTCTTTTTCACCCTTCGTATACTTTGTACATTATTTCTTTACGATAATACCCTTTTGGTATTTTCCTTTTTAGGCAGGTTGCCCTAAATTCATAAGTATAAATACCCTTAGTACATTTAGCAGCAGGTATCAGATTATCATTAATACACTAGATATTTTTCCTCTCGTAAGCATTGTTTTCTTACTCTCATTTCATTCTTATCTTAACCCTTAAACAAGGCTAAGTGGCGAGTACCTTCACCAGACCATCTAGTGTGTCATAAACTGTGCCGTGAGTCCTCAAAAGTTCTATTGTGTGCCATATCTTTTAGAGCTATCCATGGTTTTTTCTTACATTTCATTCGTTTTTCATACTTACGCATGTTTCCCCATTACCCTTTCAAGCTTTTAGCAAACGTAGATCTATCCCTACAATCGGCCTAAACTGTCCTTAGTTACGGTATGTATTATCTTGGTATAAGAACGAAGGTTTCATTTGGATTGTAGGAGTTTGTTTTAAAGTTTTGTCTATACTTTGCTTTAGGTGTGTAAAACAGAGCAATTTTTTTGTATTGATTTAGGTATTGTGTTTGCTAAATATTGAGCTTCTAGTTTGAAAAGAGTGCATGTTGTTGGATTTAGAGAAGCAGTGCTAGTTATAACTCTGACTTAAAGATTTAGGGTTGAGTTTGTTAAAGAAAATGATTGAAACAAGTATCAACACTGGTGTTGGGGACAACAACAATGGCATTGTCCACCATGGCCGACAATCTTAAGGCACCTTAAAAGTACTGATGAAAGACTTGATGAGGTAGCTAACCTCCTTATGGATTTAATCCAAGTAATTCATGCATTGGCTTATCAACCTGCTAAAGCCACACATAATACCCCATAAGTTTTCCGACCTATTAGAGGTTAGAACCTAGCTCGATAAGTTCGAGGTAAAGGAGTAGGTAGATAAGTGAGAAGAAGAATTGACTTAGGAGAAATAGACAACGTTGAGGAAGAAGAGAAAGAAGAAGAAGAAGAACGAACTTGAGCACTCCGAGCATCCAACCATGTTCAGCTTCTGAGCTTTAATAGGTTAGGAAGTGCGAATGAATACTTAGATTGGGAGGAGAAGGTGGAACGTATTTTTAATTATTACCAATATGAGGATTGTGAGAAAGTGAGGATTGTTGCTATTGAGTTCTTGAGATATACTGCCATATGATGGAAGAATTTCCAAGCTATAAGGATATGAGAAGGATACAAAAAGATCAATACTTGGCCTAAGATGAAGATAATACTCAAAAGTAGATTTATGCCGAATACTTATCTGCAAGACACATTTACTCGACTTCAAGAGCTGAGACAAGGAGGCTAAACTGTGGATGAGTATGTCCAAGAATTCCAAATACTTATGATCGGCTGTGAAATGGAGGAACCACCAGCATAGACAGTCTCTAGGTTCCTTACTAGATTGAGGAGTGACATCTAAAACATTGTGGAACTCTAATGATTTACCACAATGGATGAAGCCATACGAATTGCTCAACGAATGGAAAGGCAAAGAAGGAGTTGAATGCTGACCTGATCGTTGACTAACTGACTTGTTTAGTTAAGTTGACCTATTCAGGGAAGCTATTGAAGTAAGCTAAGTACCAATCTAATCAGACGAGGGAGTGTCAGGACTGCCAAAAGGGCCAAACAGAAGGTGATGTGCCGACCTAAACGTATGAGAAGGGGCAAGGATCTGGAAGGAAGATGAGCCAGATCAAGTGTTTCAAGTGCCAAGAGTTTGGACATATGGCTACCTAGTGTTCGAACCAAAGGACTATGGTCATTAAGGGAAACACTCCAATGTTGAAAGTAGAAAGTAACAATGAGGAACTAGAGGAAGAGTACATTGTTGAGAAAGAAGCTTCTCAAAAGAATGAACCAATTGAAGAGGATGTATTTGTCGAGGACTTGGATCAATTGATCCTAGTTGTTAGACACATAATGAGCATAAAACCCTCATACAAGGAAAAGCAAAGGGATAACTTATTCTATATCACCTGTAACGTGAATGACCAGTTATGCGCCCTAATTGTAGATAGTGGTACTTGCACCAATGTGGCATCAACCAATCTGGTCACGAAGTTAAAGTTGCTAACTATCACGCATCCAAAACCATACCGTTACATTGGCTGAATGAGAAGGGAGCACTACATGTTACTCAGCAAGTACTATTGCCAATTATAATTGAAAATTACTCCAACAAGATATTTTGCAATGTACTGCCCATGTGTGCATCACACGTGTTACTAGCCAAACCATGGCTTTATGATAGAAGAGTTATACATGATGGATACAGGAACACCTACATGTTCGAGAAGGATGGAAGGAAGATCACACTGAATCTAATGCCGCTGAGTCAAGTTAATAATCTACAATAAAAACTTGCTCGAGGATCAAAGAAAACTCTAATGATGAGTAAAGCCGAGCTTCAAGAGACTACTCAAGCCAATGCGCCCACCTTCATGTTGGTCAAGTGACTCTTAGAGTTGAGGGAGCTAGGTGAACTACCCTTAGAACTACCCTTAGAAGTAAGAGAGTTGCTAAATGAATATGCCGATACATTTATAAACAATTACTCGAAGGGTTACCCCCCTCTCTAAGGTATAAAGCATTCCATTGACTCGATACCTAGCGCCGCCTTGCCGAATAAGCCAACTTGTTGGATGAGTCTCGAACAAGCTTTTAAACTACAATGACAAGTCAACAAGCTACTAGAGAGAGGGTATGTAAGGGAGAGTCTCAACCTTTATGCTATTCCAATGCTCCTAGTACCGAAAAAAGGATGGTACCTGGCAAATGTGTGTTGACAGTCGAGCCATGAACAAGATAACAATCAAATACAGGTATCCAATCCCTAGGTTAGAAGATATGCTGGATGAATTGAGTTAAGCTAAGATCTTCAGCAAGATTGATCTGATGTTTAGCTAACATTAAATTCGCATGAAATCAGGAGATAAGTAGAAGACTGCTTTCAAAACTTGGTATAGACTTTATGAGTGGATGGTTATGTCATTCGGCTTGTCGAATGTCTTGAGCACTTTCATGCAACTAATGAACCATGTCTTAAGAGATCTAATAAGAAAGTGTGTCATAATGTACTTTGATGACATCTTGATATACAGTGCTAACTTGCTAAGTCACTGTAAACATCTTCATGCCATATTAGATGTCCTTTGTACCGAGAGATTATTTGGCAAACTTAAGAAATGTTGCTATTCCTAGGAGGAAGTGGTATTCTTAGGCTATGTAGTAAGTGGAGAAGGTTTACGAGTAGACGACAAGCATATCTGAGTAATCGTCAAGTGGCCGACTCCTACTACTTGTACCGAGGTGAGAAGTTTCCATTGATGAGCTTCCTTCTATAGAAGATTCATAAGGAATTTTAGTACCTTTGTTGCACCCTTTCCTAAGTTGACGAAGAAGAACACCAACTTTAAATGGGGAGAAAAGGAGGAGAGAAGCTTTGCTGAGGTGAAGGAAAGATTGACCTCCACATGTATACTATCTTTACTTGACTTTGAGAAAGTATTTAAGTTGGAATGTGATGCATCGACATTGGGATAGGCATTGTCCTAATACAAGAAGGTCGACCAATCACCTACTACAGCGAGAAGCATAAGGGACATCAACTGAACTACTTTATATATGACAAAGAACTTTTAGCACTCATCCAAGCACTCCAAGTGTGGCAACATTATTTACTGCCGAGAGAATTTATCATCTATACTAACCATAAGTCTCTAAGGTATCTTCGAAGTCAAACTAAGTTATCAAAGTGGCAAGTGAGGTGGGTTGAATTCCTTGAGGGATTCAATTTTGTCATCAAGTACAAGTAGGGAAAGAGTAACATAGTTATAGATGCTCTTTTAAGGAGACATGTGCTCCTGACCGAACTATAAACCAGGTTGTTTGGGTTTGCAAGTATCAAGGAGCAGTACTCTAAGGATCCACACTTTGAGCCCATATTTGGGCATTATGCAGATGGAAAGATAGTAAACAAGTATTAAACGAAAGATGGGTACTTATTCCAAGGAGGAAAATTGTGTGTGCCGACCTATTTACTGAGAAAGTTGCTGATCAGGGAAACTTACAGTGGAAGACTCTTCAGACACTTTGGGGAGAGAAGGATGTATGAGTTGTTAAGTGGGAGTTTCTTCTGATCAAGAATGAAGCGAGATGTGTACTAAATTGTTGAAGGCTGTGCTACATGTAAGAGGGCCAAGTGCTAAGCTGAGTAAGGGAAAGAAATGCCTTTGCCTGTCCTGCCTAGACCTTGGACTGAATTGAGTATAGATTTTGTTCTCGGATTACCATGAATTGCCCGAGGCAAAGATTCCATAATGGTCGTCATCGATAGATTCAATAAGATGGCATACTTTGTGCCTTACTCTAAGACTAATTATGGCTTAGCTATTGCTTCTCTTTTCTTGCAAAAAATTGTTCGATTACACGGCATATGGAGAAGTATAATATTAGATAGAGACATAAAATTCTTGAGCCATTTCTAGAGAATTCTTTAGCGATGGATGAGGACCAAACTGCTATTTAGTACTTCTTGTCACCCCCAAATGGATGACTAAATAGAGGTAGTCAATCGCACTTTGAGAATACCACTCTAAGCTACAATAGGCAAGGACTTGGTTGGTTGGGATGTCTGCTTACTAGTGGTCGAATTCGCTTACAACTGAATAGTATATAACACCACCAAGTAGACCCTCTTCGAGGTTATTTATGGTTTTAATCCTAAGTTTTCCCTAGATCACACCTTTATACTTGTATCTAAATAAGAAAACCTTGATGCGAGAGCCAAAGCATAATCCCTACAACGCATCTACAACAAAGCTACTCGGTAGATCGACCAAGTCGTTAGACGAATGCATGAGAAAGCTAAAGGTAAGGCGATAAAAAAATTTTAGCCAGGAGATTTAGTGTAGCTACACTTAAGCAAGGAAAGGTTTCCAAGCAAGAAGAAGAACAAGTTATCTACCAAGGCTAAGGACCCTTCAGAATCCTCTATAAAATCAATGACAACGCCTACAAATTGGAGCTACCTAAAGATTATGTGGTTTTGGACACCTTCAACATTACCAACCTCAATCCATATCACCTTTATGGAAACCTGAGTGAAGACCAGTTAGATTTGATCCCAAATTCAAATCAACCTGAAGGGAATGATATAGGAATTGGGTCACTAGGCCTTTAACCTGCAACTGAACCTGAGGACTAGAGGGACTAGCGAGGCAAATCTTCATGCTCCAGTTAACTTCTGCTGAAGCCGAGTTTCTCCTTGCTGTCGATCGATTCTATATGCTGAGTCAAATAACTACTAATCTCTTGGAAATTGTATTCCGACTTAAAGAATGCCTTAACAGCAACCAAACCTTACATACCCGCTTAGTCATGTCCAAGCCAACCACTTACTCAGCTCGATTATTGCCGAGAATCCAAGAGATTTACCCTAAACTAATCCTCAACCACTATTGTTTGGACGAGTCTATGCCTACTCAATACCCCTGCTTGGACACCCGATCAACTCGTACTCTTTTGTTTGCATCCTCCAACAACGCCACCAATTTACTATTGCCACATGTCCAAGACCACTCATAGAATTTGCTACTGTAATCATTACTTTTTTCGTGAATATTCTTTTTCACCTTTTGTATACTTTGTACATTACTTTTTTAGGACAATACCCTTTTGGTCTTTTCCTTTTTAGGTAGGTTGCCATAAATTCTCGAGTGTAAATACCCCTTATACATGTAACTGTAGGCATTAGATTATCATTAATACACTAGATATTTTTCCTCCTGTAAACATTATTTGTTTACTCTCATTTCACTCTTATCCTAACCCATAAGCAAGGCTAGGTAGTGAGTTACCTCACCAGACCATCTTATGCAATATATCAAGCTATACCGTGAGTCCTTGAAAGTTTTATTAGTGCATCATATCCTTTGGAGTTGTTCGTAGGTTTTGCTTACTTTTTCATTCTTTTTTGTACTTACGTACGTTTCCCCATCACCCTTTCAAGATTTCAACAAGCTTAGACCCATCATTTCGATTAGCTTTGTCTATCCTTGGTTACAGTATGCATCAATGTCTTTATTACACAAGTTTGGATTTGGTCGTGAGCTATTGAAATGTACGCTAAACTCTTCAACCTGGATTGGAGTGGGTATAATTTATCTAATCTCATGATGGACTAGATAATGTCATACGATGGTATTTACTTGTATATGTATTATATCTAACTAATTTTGTTGATAACCCTATTTATATTTAATGTATTGTTTTAAGTCTCCATCCCAATTTACTGAAGTTAGCAACTATTGGATTTTAAAGAGTAAGAATATCAAATTGAAGGATCAGTCACATTTTTGAAGTTTAGATCTTATCTTTAAATCTCTTATTATCAATATACGTATTACTTAAGTAAAGCAAGATTAGGATCTTGAATCTTGTAAGCATCACTTCAGTTATTTAGATTATAGTATGTATTTTTCATATTTTATAGAAAAATAAAATGATTAAATTGTAAACTATTTTCTTTAAAGCGGGTTACTTATAGACGCCTTATGTATATCAAGTCTAAGATAGTGACTAAAATGTTAACCTTTAACCCAGAATGGCTTATATGGTAGGGCTATTACGACTTTGCTACTGCAGGATGTGACAGTATAGGAATTCCCATATGTTCTCCCAAACAATCTACCTAGATTAGCACCAGACAGAGAAGTAGAGTTCAAAATAGACCTAGTACCAGATACCAAACTTATATCAAAACCAGCATATAGAATGGCAACTACCGAACTTATTGAGTTAAAGAAACAACAATAAGGGTTGCAAGATAAGGGTTTTATAAGGTTGAGCTCATCTTCTTAGGAAGCCTCAGTTCTCTTTGTGAAGAAGAAAGATGAAAGCATGAGACTGTATATGTGAATTATAGAGATCTAAATCAAATGACAATCAAGAACAAGTACTCTCTACCTCGAATTGACGATCTATTTGGTTAGTTGCAAGGGACATAAGTTTCTCAAAGATAGACTTGAGGTCAAGTTACTACTAGTTGTGTCAACTCAAGCCCTATGAGAAAAACTATCCAGTCTATGACTTAGAGTTGGCAGCAATGTGGAGGCATTATCTAGAAGGGGAAAGGTGTAAGGTGTTTACCAATCACAAGAGTCTGAAGTACTTTTTCACTTAGCAAGATCTGAATATGAGACAGAGAAGGAAGTTAAAGCTAATAAAGGATTATGACCTGGACATATAGTATCACCCATGGAAAGCTAACATCGCGGTTGATGCTCTAAGTAGGAAACGATATGGGAATTTAGCCAGCTTAATAACGATGCAAGGGCCATTGCTAAAGGACATGAGAAGAATAGATTTAGAGATTTTGACCAAAGAGGTAAGCATTAGGCTAGTGAATATTTAGATTCAACCCATGATAATAAACAAGATTAAGAAGGCTTAAGCAAAAGATGAGAGTATACAGGAGATAAAAAGGAAGATGGAAGTGGGAAAGGCAATAGAGTTCACAATGGATGCTGACGGAGTACTTAGGTATAATGGTCAGTTATGTGTGCTAACTAGAATAGAGTTGAGAATTGAATTACTAAGAGAGGCATATTACTGGGGATATACAATATACTCGAGTAGCACGAAGATGTGCTACGACTTAAAGGTACACTATTGGTGGAATTATATGAAGAGGGAGATCACAAAATATGTGTCAAGGTGCAAAACTTGTAAGCATATCAAAATCAAGCACCAAAGGTAGGTAGATGAATCATAGCCGTTACTAGTTTTAGAATGGAAATAGGAACAAGTCACCGTGGATTTTGTGACATCACTACTAAAGACTCTAAGCAAGCATGTTGTAGTTTGGGTGACCATAGAATAACTAATAAATTTAGCTCACTTCATTCCTATAACATCAGTTATTTATTGGAGAAGCTAGCTAAGTTATATATTAAAGAAGTAGTAAGGTTGCACGGAGTGTTAGTAAAGATTATATTCAACAGGGACATGCATTTTGTGGGTAAGTTATAGAGGAGTCTACAAAAGGCCTTTGGTACGAAGTTACAAATATTCAATACTGCCTTCAACCCTCAAACTAACGAGCAATCAGAGAGAATTATACAAATACTTAAGGATTTGTTGCAAGTGTATGTAGTTGATTTTGTTGGCCACTAGGATGAGCACTTACCCTTAATTGAGTTCACCTATAACAATAATTATCAGACGACTATTCAAATGGCCCCTTGTGAAGCTCTATGTGATAAGAAGTACAGATTGCCCATGCATTAGGAAAAGGTTAGAGAAAGACAAGTTCTAGGTCCAGAGTTGGTATAGGAGGTAGTGGATAAGTTGAGGTTGATCAGGTAGAGAATACAAATAGCACAAAGTTGTTAAAAAAGTTACACCAATAAACAAAGACACTCATTGGAGTGTCAAGTAAGAGATGAAGTTTTGTTGAAAGTATCTTTGACTAAAGGAATTTTCAAATTTAGACTAAAAAGGAAATTGTCTCCAAGGTATGTTGAACCTTTCAAAGTCATAAAGAGAATTGAGAATGTGTTGTTTAGATTAGAGCTTCCTCCCAGGTTAGAATGTGTCCATAATGTTTTCCATGTGTCTATGTTGAGAAAGCTTAAACCCAATCTAAAGCAAGAGTCAAAATAGAACCAACACAAGTAGTGGACCTGGAAACTCTAAAGTTGCAACTAGATTTGTCTGCTATGGAACAACCTATAAAAATGGTAAGCACAAAAGTTCATAAACTAAGAAGAAGGTGAATACCCTACGTTAAGTTCAGTGGGTAAGTCATTCAGAAAGGGAAGCAGCTTGGGAGCTAAAAGAATGAATGAAGAAGAAGTACCCAGAATTGTTTTAAGAGTAAGGTATGTAAACTCTCAACTTTTAAGGAAGAAAGTTTTTGTAAGAGGGGAAGAGTTGTAAAATCCGAATAAAAAGAAAATGAAATATAAAAAGGCATTTTACAATAAAGACTTTGATCGATATTAATTAAAAGTTATACAGGCAGTTTTGGCATATGGAGTTTCCTATAACCCTAGGTATATATAGGCTATGTAGGGTTTAGGAAACCCTTTTTCAATCTTCCATTTGCATACACAACACTTTAACCTAGGGTTTGTGTGATCTTGAAGCAAAAGAGGTAGCTATAATATGTTCTAGCAAAATCGAGATTATAACATTCAAGGTAAGTGATTAAAGTCTCTTTTTATCAAAGAATTTCAATAGAAATCTGTTGAAAATTCATTTTTCTATCTAAGACAGAAAGAAAAAAGAATTTGAGGAGGGTTAACAAGAGTTTTACAATGAACCCTTGGTAGTGCATTTAAGGTAAGGCTATTGTGACAATTTCTTTTTGAGTTCTTCGTCGAATTCCTACAAGAATTCATTTTTCTTCGTAGGGTATGGTGGACAATGAATTTAAGTATTGTCTTGAAGAGTATACAGTGTATTCTTGGTGGTAGAAGCACCATTAATGGATTTTTGAAGGTATGTAATGTCGTTAGTATATGTGTTTTGTTTTTAAGTTTTGTCCATGTGGATTATGAAGGTTCAATCTAAGTTTTGGTTTCGATCGAATGTTTAAGGGTTGTTTAGATTGGTGTAGAGGTGTGTCGCGATTGGGAAATTCAATCAAGGGTAGTGGTTTGCAAAAACATTGGAAATAGGGTTAAGTGTAGGGATGAAATGCGTCGCTATAATCTGCATAATTCTACAGATTGTAGCTAACGTCTTGACACCATGGATAATTTTGCACCCCTTCAATTGTAGCCTCAAGATGCTACTTGGAGTAACTTTTAGATGCCATATACCTAGTTTTGTGTAGTGACATTTCTCTAGGTTTCTTATTGCATCCCAAGTGTGTTTTCCTACCCTAAAACTTTTCCTAAACTTTTGTAAACATTTTTTGACATCCTAAACTTATCTTATACCAACCTATCTTCTTAGCAATCTTAAAACCCTAGAGTGACGAGTTACAAGTGAGTGATTGGTGTGTTTTGAGTCAAGGGTTAGTGCTAGATGGACTTAGAAACTAAGTAAATGTGTTGTTTCTTATATGAACAAGTTGTGAGGCACTTATTTCGGATTTTAAGCAAACAATTCAGTTAAGTATGGGGTTTATATGTTGCTTGTGTGTGTGTAGCCTTAGATATGCCTAAAATGGACTAAATCAATACTTGGCTTAAATAAGTATGCTGTATGTGCCTTGGTTAGGCCTAAGGGACTGATAGGACTAAACCTTAAGGTGGCAACCCAATGATCTCAATACGATGGTATCTTGATTATAGTCTTACTTTAAAATAATCCGGATAGATTAGGTATTCCTTAGTTGCTAGGGTACTAGGAAGGATTCAATACTAATATATATATATATATTGTATGCTAGGGTCGTGAGCTTCTCTAAGTTTAGGAAAACTAGAACAGTATTGTTTGATGGACCAAATATAATAAATTGCAATCATTACATATAGATGTTTAACTCAGTTGATGTGTATGCTTGTGCATTTATTGTGTATTCATGTGTATGTGGTTGAACCATGTACTGAGCTCTTGCTTACCCCTCTAGAGATCCTTTTTTTTAGATGCAGAAATAGGTTATGGTGACTATGATGATTATTATAGCATATATAGATACTATGGCGATGATACTATTACATAATAGGGCTTTAATGAGTAAGTCGCTTGGCATGAAGCACCTAATTAAGTAGGTTGACTACTAATGGGCCCTACTCCTCCACCCATTAGGTTTAGTTGATTGCCATCAACTCATAACCAAACTTTTGTTTCCATCTTAAACACTAGTGATTGACCAATGTCCATCTTAGTTGATGGCCTAAGCTCAAAATTGCCTTCCAAATCCACTCATCCAACTCCAAATATCTCGAGTCAAGGTTCACAACTGCTGAAATTCAATTATGCATTGAGTTTACTAACAATATGCCAGTCACCATGAAAATTGCGAGCGATCACAACATTTAACAAAAAAAAAATTAGGGTTATTGTTATTTTTAATATAAATTACGAAAAAGAAAAAAAAGTGGTATTGATTTATACTTAGTATGGTGAATATGGAGACAATATTAACTAAACTTTCAGCTAAATAGATGGGAGGGAAAGGAAAAAAGAAAATACATTAATCACTTGTTAGCTATTTTTTTGAATGAAAATAGATTTAAATTATTATTATTATAGTTGGGAAGAGATTAGTACATCACGAGCTAGACTTGTGTTTAAAATAGTGGAGATGAGTAGTCCTTTTCCTTATAATCAACTGCATATGAGGTGTGATCATTTCTTCTCCAACATTATCATATCATTTGAGGGTGTAATAATTAGTTATACAAGTACAAGTCTATGTAAAATTCTCTTCTAATTTCACATTTCGGATAGCCATATTCCGCGGTAAGAAAAGGTAAAGATCTTTGAAGAATAATGCTTGGGTACCATTTTCATCGGCACATTAAGAATTCTTTTCAACTTTTAACAAATTATCGTTACCAAAAGCTCCTCCTTTTTGCCATGATAGGTGAATCATAGCGACCATTTACGGAATCCGAAGGTTATCGGTTTCTGCCACTTGTTTTACTCTCTACGATGGGATTAATACTGTAAACTTTCTAGTGCTGACAAAATCCAAAGTGTCTCTGTTTCTAACTTTTGCTATCCAATCAGATGGCTTGATTTTGCCACCAATCCCACATTCCCACTTGTTGAAAAGTTCTCAATTAATAAAGTTGTATGCATAACGAGTTAAAACTTAAGTTCGCAATCATCGTTGGTATTTCTTTGCACCAGTCATATTCGTTCATTAAAATTTTCCGCAACATTATTGTGGGAGTTAAATCTGCTACTTGTGCATACATACGTGCCCGTCAGCCTATGTACGAGATGAATCGTTTCATTTCATGTATTTCGGAACAATCATTTAAAGTTTTATAAATATTTTATCATTTAATGTCTATACCTTAACTAATAAAGTCAAACTTTTTGAGATTGTGAATTCTTAATGTCATTTCAATTTATGGCAATACTTAAAATATTATAGCATAATGACACCTTCAGTTGATTAACGTTTATTTGAATATCATAATCACTTTATTGATCAATTATAAATTTTAGGAAGGTAATCTTTAAATAGTCAATTCTTGAGATGGGATTATCTTATTTCTGATTATTCAATTGCTGTCCTAGTTAGGTAGATTGTGTAAGTACATGTGACTGATCAATGTAATACGTCGGAAAAGCTGGTTACTGTCGTAGGTGTTGGAATCAAGTGCCTAATTTTGGTCAATAAGTGCAAATGTCCCAGAAAATTCACAGGGAGGAGGGCGGTGGTGGGGACATTTTTCTTTTGAATAGCATGCCATGGCTTGTCCTGCTCTTTGTCTCATTGTGCACTGATTTATTCCAACACTGAAGACACGTTGTCTAGAGATGTGCTAAGTATAGGGATTTAATTAATTGTTTCCCTAAAGTTGTTGACTACCGAACCAAACCCTACGTTGTTGTTTAATACGATATTTTTTTCTTTTTTGTTTTTTATAGTAGGATGAGCATGATTTTGACGAGTGATCAATCGTCCAAACTTAATGGATCCCACCATGGTCGACTAATGAGGAAACGCCACATCTCATCAATGATCCACAGTGAACCGCTTTGTTAGATAAGCAGCCGATCCTAATGATCCACAGTGAACCGCTATCTTATCAACGCGTCTTAACAAGTCGCTAAGTACACTTTATTAAAAATAAACACATTTATCATGTATAAATTTTTTCTTTTGGCTGTCAGCAAAAGCCCATATAGCTTTTGTATCTATAGTTTCGAATTAGTGTTAGTCAATGTCATTTAACCTAACCGGTCATGCATTGCCTCGTTTGTTTTGAATTTATAAAACCGTATGCAATATATATATTCAAAAAACGCACTCCTCGTAAAGCGGCCATTTCGGGTATATCCATTCGATCAATCACGTGTGGTCCTAGCTTAAAGAGATAAAAATAAATAAAATCTAGAATATAAGTACATCTAGCGCTTAGGAAACTTTGGATCGATATGTAATAATCGAATTAATGATGCATTTAGGTCTGTTCCAGTGATTCGTCGTTCTGTGATTTGCCTAGTATTTTGGTGCATCTACTTTAGATCCATAAAGAGCATATAGAAGTTATTGGCTTCATAAGGTTCCATGATTCTCTTTATATTATATGTACCAAAATTTACATCTAATGCATTCAAGGAAAAAATGGGGAAAATGTACAAATAGATTATTCTATCATCATCATACATTGTTTATACAAAAATATGGTTTGTTAAAAGGTAATGATTGATAGTAGTGGTGCTTTTTGAGATAGACATAAAGAAGTATTGAAAGAGTTCAGTCCTTTAAAGTTTAGAAGAAAAAAAAAATTAAGAAAGAAGATTATATATATTATATGTATATTTTATAAACTAAATTTTAATATAATTCTAAATCTAACCCATCTAGTTGTACGGTTTTGCATACATCCTTTGTTTCTTTCATGTAGAATTTGTATATATAAACATTCACATACAAAGATAAAATCAAATAAGTATCATAAATAATTAATTTATATTATAACCGTGTTTCTTTATATTATTGTAATCATGTTTTTTATACATACCATGTCAATTTCATATTTGCTCTTTATAATTTTATTATTAACCGAGTCGGTTTTATATTTGTATTATCTTATCGTGTCAAAAATAATATATCGTAATGTCTCTTCCTACTGATGTGCACATGGGATACAATAATGTATAGGTATAGTAGGTGACTGTGATGAATGGTCCATCGATACCTCATGATCGATGCTGGGTCACTCCATGTATGTGATAACTGATAAGACATTGCATCACAATAGCCTAAATTCATGGTTACCTTTTTGCGCTCCATAACAAATAAAAAGGGACATATGGTGTAATGTTACTGCATGTGAAAACAACATAAGCTCTGTCGGGGGAACTGGACAATGTGACTACTACATTTCTGCACCCTTTTCTCTTATTTCCTTTGTTCTACTCTGTACTGTGGGAACACTGTAAATTAAAAGCTCTAAAGCTTTGGTCTCTTTTATATGTATAATGGTGGCATAAATATAGGATATATATAATGCCACGCCCATCTGTACGGCGTTGCCTACGTTGTTGCAGTAGGAAGTTTCTTGATACGGACGGGTCTCTCTATTGTGAATTTCCTTTGTCAAATTCAAGCCCGAATTTCCTACAAAATAGGGTTCCTGTGACTACGGAAAACAACAATAGCAAGGCACTGCAGTCCAAAGTACCTCATTTCATAGAACTTTCATTGATCGTTGATCGACACCCCCAAGCTCAAGGTCGACCGCTGTGATATTGATCTTACTCATGGTTTTTCTATTTTTTTTTTATTTGTTTGAAATAAAAGCTCATATTCCCACAAAATAAGCTCATCATTGGTGCTGATGAGGCCATGTCTCGGCTGGTCAAGTTGCCCTTGATATAGGTAAGACTTTTTATCTGGACCATCGCCAAATAAATGTAGAATCCGAACAGCATTCGGTACGTCGACTTCATGATTCATATAGAGTCCACTTGCAGAAATCCCGATAGACTTGATGGCGATATAGAATTTAAATAACATTTAGTTATTTTCGTGGAATTCTATTAAATAGAATTTCAATTTATGTTTAGAAAATATATATATATATATATATATATATGTTTTGTTGGACTGTAAGTTGGCTCTATGACTCTCCCAATTAATTAGAATTTTAATAATTAGTGAGGAGGAATCGAAATTAAGTGGCTCACTTTTCTTTTCTTTTTTTTTTTTATATCACTTATTCTGCATTCTCACAAGTGCTAATATAAATATAATATTACTTTCGTGAAATTAAACAAACAAAGAAGTAAACTAAAAAAAATTAAACAGGTTTAACTGAAAGATTGAAGGTCATATTATTCGAGGTTGATTCGTATTGTATAAAATATAGACAATATAGTATAATAATCATGTTTTTGCAAATGCCCCTTGGAATGCTAGCTGTTTTGATGGACTTCTGCTTTTTCTGTAAAAGATATTAAAAAAAAACATACTATTTATCTCTCAAACATTATGTGCACGCGTCCTGTTTACTCCACACTAGCATCATATTGCCCTCGTGGCCTCATCCGGTCCAACCAATACTACAACTTCATCTATCTACGGTGCAATCATTTTGCAAAGAATTTAGGAAAATAAAGCACATCGGTTAATGTAAAATAATATTTCTTAAAATAAAATATTAATAGTGATGATACCATAAAAAGCCCTTTATATTTTCCTTTTCTTTTCTTTTGTCTTTTCCTATCAGTTTCAACAGGAATGAACAATATAATTGCTACAGGTGCATAACAAGCTGCTGCTATAATCACCTTTCCCCGATGAACAATTCTAGTCAGCACAATTGTTTTCAATCACCATCGATTAAATTTTTAACCTTATGAGTACTACACTATGGCTAACGTTTTGGGAAAAACATTTGCAGGAGTTTGAAAAAGGATTTTCGTGAAACAAAAGCAATAGTACATTTTTCGATTAAGATTGGTATAACTGGATACATATAATTTTAGTTATGTTTTCCAATAACATTTTAACACGTAAAAGTACTCTCAGATAGATAGTGATCAGGTATATCTATATCTATATACAATATGTACTCCCTTAAGCTTGCTATTCGTCGTAGGACCGCGAGTTCTCTATTATGCTAGAACTGGAATTGTAAATTTAAGCTTGTCAGCCCTGGACCAATGGCAATCGTTCAGAAAGTAACATCTAAGGTAGATCCAGATATAGAGATGAGCAGTGACGATGAGAAAGTCACTGGTTACACAATGAGCCAACTTGCCACAAGAGTCGTATTCACTTCACTGAAAAAAAAAAAAAAAAATACTCTTCTTTTTAATTGAATGAGCGCGGGACCTATTGAGTCACTTCGTTCTTCGCTGGGCTAATGCCACGCACAAAAATCCACTGTCCATGAAAAGGTTCCCTCACACAAACAGTAAAAACAAAAGGGAAAGCTACAAAATCTCTTATTGCCAATCACGTGCCATTGTTAGACAATTAGACATATTGACTACACGGGAGAGAGAGAGAGAGTGGGGAGGGGGGGGGGAACATGGATGGAGTTTCCTCAATATATTATTACATTGATAAATGCAATACAACACACGAGAAAAGGCCCCAAAGACCTTTCTATTATGGGGAGGCCATGTTTAATTAGGCCTTTGAAAGAGGGTTAAGTTTTTTTTCTTTTAATCCTCTTCCAACCAAAAAAAATAAAAAAATTACAAAAAGTATAGTCGCAGGTGTAACCTCCACACGTGCGAAAAGAGGTGAAAAAAAAAGAAAACGAAAAACACTCCAAAAAGAGATATCACTACCGAGTTAGGCCGTACCCAAAAGGCCCTAAGGGAAGGCAGTTCCCGCCAAAAAAGAAAAAAAAAATCGAAGAACGAAAAAAGCACACTTATTATAAGTTACATAATTCATGTCTCTCTCTGTCTGTCTCTCACAGATGCAAGCAGAAGCAGTCATATTTATTGGCTATTACGGTTGGGAGTTGGACTTTGGTTTCCTCGTTCAAAGCTGAAAAAAAGGAATAAGGTCGTTGCTGTGAGCTGGCTGTTGATGTATGCAGAGCTTCACTTACATGGGCATGAACTGAACAGCTCAAACTTCAATGTTCATTGTCATAATTTTTTCCCTGAAACCATCTGGCCATCCCTTATTTCTCTCTCTCTCACTCTTTTAATTTTTCTTTTTTTGTTTTTTATTTTTTTGAAAACCTAATTCATGAGACCCACCAGCTATTCCCCTTTCATTTCACAATGAATGCAGCCTTTGAATTCAATTCCCCACTCTCTACGCGGCCCATGACTCCACTCCACTATTCACTTTCTTCTCTCTCTCACACATAAAAAAAAAAAAAAACAACGTACGGACTTCCCTTTCCCTTGGGAATCGGCAAAGCCATTAGTGAATCAATAACGGCATTGCCCTCTCTAAATATTAAAAACAATTTTTAAAAAAAATGATTAATCTCAAAACTCGCCAAACACTCTCATCCATACCTACATACATGATATTTACTATTCATCTACATCTCTGGTGTCAATTTTTAATCACAATACCCCTGCTGAAAAAAATAGTGAGGTTCCTCGATCATGACTAGTTTTGGACCACTTCTCTCTCTCGCTGGCACATTCTCAATGGCCCAGTATATATATATTTTATTCTGTATCCCCATGTTCGGAGTTTCCCTTGTCATCGTCTACCCACAAGCAGTAATTTGATTTTCTTCTTTTATAAGGTGAAGGTGACGATGTCGAGGACGAGGATGATGAGTCTGTGGTCGACCTCACTCTCGTCTGAGTAGTCACTCTAAACTGTGGTAACACTTTAGGGACCTTTCTCTTGCTATTCTTGAGCACAACATTTTGGATTAATCTGTAGCAGCAAACTATTTTCTCCTGCAAACAAAATGGATATATTTTGTCTCTAGATTGGCACTTAGGATAATCATAATATTATATATTTTTTACTTGAACAAACCGCCATCCATTTATTATCATATACTTTTTTTTTTTTTTAAAGCTTACTTTGATTAATCCTTCACACCATGATTCGGCATTTTCTGGATTGAACAGTGACAGATTCGGAATCTCGTTCGCCGCGCAGACAACCGCAGCTGCGGCAATACATGATGGACGATACTCCAACAAGCTAGTTTCTGCCACATTAAAAACTCACAAATAATTAACAAAGCCCAACTTTAGGAAACCCAGAACGTCAAATCTCTTTAATACAATGACCCTGTACGTGTACCTTGGATATTAGACAGTATAATGTCCGTGGCTCTAGAGACGAGAAAACCCGTGCAAGCTCCTGTTGCATCCAGCTTGCATGCAAAGAAGCTAATGAAACTCATTGGTGTTATCGATCGTAGTCTCCAATCCAAAACGCTTAGAACAAGGAGTTCCATCCTAAGGATCGTTCTTGGTTGGAATATGAATTTCGTACCTTCAATCTAGCAAGAACAACAACCGTAGGTTTCATAAGAATCTTGTCGGTATTAAGCAGTTGTGAATGAAAAACTGTTGTACTTTAACGGGGAACAAGACAAAGAGACCTGAAGATCCAACAGTGAAGGAACCATAGGTTCCTCCATTTTTGCTGCTAAGGACAAACACGCTACAGATAAGAGCTGCATTGGCCACCCCTTTTTTTGCTGAAAGTAAAGAGAAACGATAATCCATAAACCAACTGGTCAAACAACAAATAGTTCGTATATAAAAAGCTACAGTCCAAACAGGAAAAAGAATAAAATTAAACCAATCTCAATTTTCCAAACAATACGAAACCATATTAGACATAGATATAACTATATAATAAAAAAAAATATATTCACTCCCATTAAAAAGAAAGAACTATGAGTAGCTTATAATCTAATTTGATAAATAACTTTATAACCTAATGATATGAATAATGACAAAAATACTGATTTCTTAATAAAATAAATCATAATTGAATTTTTATCATTCTTTATAATAAAAAATAAATAAATAAGTAAAGAAGAACTAGCGTTGTGGTTCATCTTTAGGTACCCGTGGGCCACTAGTTTAAAAGTCTAAAGAGATTACTCATTTTCTTTAAAACCTAATTACATACTTTATAAAAAATATAAAAAAAAGAAAAGCGCATAAAGAATGTAAAGATATGTTTTCTTTTTAATTGAATTCACAAATGTTACATAATACTTTCTATTTTTATAGAGACCACAATCCTTCTAATTACACTGTGCATGAGTAATCCACGTGCCAAAATAATAGCTTTTTAATGTATCGAAAAAGGATATTAATTTTGTCGAGATAAAAGTGCACAGAGAGACATACAATAAAAGTAGTATATACGAGTCCTTATTATCGAGGTAATAAAAAGTAACTAATCATCATCATCATCAATAATACAGGGATTACTTATTAATGCACGTAAATTCACGATCGTTCCTTTAAAGCGTGGCTTTTTCTCAACAGAATAATTAGGTGAGAGTAACTGTGTAAGAAACTCACTAAGTCATCACTACCCATGTTTTCTTATTTCTCAAAAAGCTAGTCAAACATGGATACATGAATAGTCAAAAACAAAATTAAAAGACCTATTAAACCATTACGTAATTTATTAAACGAAATAAGGCTAATTAACATTGATGAAAACCCCCCTTCCGTACCGGCAATTCACGCGAATGCAGGAACCGATCCATGTAGTTGACGGATAGATACGCCGTTAACGGCTGGAATCCGTAGTACGAATGGACCTGTAATAGTAATTTAATACACCGATGAACAAAGATTCAGAATTGTAATATTTAAAAATTAACAAAATAATTAAAAATATTATTGTATTTTATTCTAATACGCGCATGTCAGCTGAGTCATGAAGAGTCTGCTAACATGCGCCGGTATGATCGAGTCTCTGATTTCTATTGTTCAATGATGGAAGCGAGCGCACAGATCTACGGCTCTGATTGAGAGTTGCGAAAACAAGCGAGAATTATTAACGATGGACTGAATATCTAGAAGTGGCATTATTGGAATTAGATTGAAGTTGGAGCCTGTTTAATAGCATCGTACCTTGAGAATCCATGCAACGGCTTGTTCTCTGGATGAAGCTTCAACCGTCTGAGACCGTACGCGCTCGACGTAATCAAAACCAGGGACGAAGTTCTTCTCCTCTCCGATCAATTCCCCGATGGATGACTCCTCGGTGTCCGCCGGAAAATCAAGGTCCGATGAACACTCCGGCGATTCAGCAGCGGACAGTACTCCGGAGTAATCCTCCTCGCACAGAAGATCGGAGAGGCAAAAATCGTTGTACGAAACAGACATGATCGGTAGCTTCTCATTCTCGCTCCATCGTGATGTGTTGGATTGGATGATTGAATCGCCGGAGAACTGATCGGAAACTCGTCGGGGTACGTGAGAGAGTGTGCGTACGTGTGCGGGGGAGAGGGAGGCAGAGAGGGAGAGAGAGAGAGAGAAGAGAGAGTGATGAGAGTGAAGTGAAGAGTGAGGGTTTGATGTTGATATTGATATGGAGATTGAGAATGGTATTGGGTATGGCGAGGTTCTTGAATTTGTCTATTTGTCTTGATATATAAATATCCATATGACTTCCCTTGTGAACTTGTGAAACTTCCTTATTTGCTTTTCATTTTTTATCCCGTTATCTATTCACATGCATACATGTACACATATATAAATACCTCTATATATATACAAGTCTCTTTTATCTATACGAGAAATGCAGGCTAGCATTCTATGTGCACTTGTAAAGATTCAGTTTCTTTTTTTTTTTTTTTTCATTCTTTTAAATTTTCAAACACTTGTTTCAGTAGATATGTTCCAAAAAGTAAAATTTTTCCTTTCTAATTTATTAACTTATGTATAAGATACCTATCTATATAGAATCATATTTATACTTGCGTTTACAACAGATTTATAACATTGAATCTCTAACTAATGGTCGGTTTGCATAGTTATTAAATGCATTTGTGTACCTTGTAAATACATGAAATCTGAAATATAAAACAAAATTTGTTATCAAGTACGTTCTTTAAAACAAAATTTGTAAATTAAAATTTTATAGTGCACTTAGTGGTAATATAAAAATGCTTTATGGGGGGAGCGGAGGTCTCTAAAAGGGAAAGAGAGGGGGGGATTTATTTTCCCGGGAAAATGGTTAGTTTTTGAGTTTAAAAGGTTAAGTAAGGATAAAAAGGGACATCAACTTAGACTATAGAATATAGGGCAAGGTGAAGAAATTATTCTCTACATTTGGTGATTCAAGCCATGCATTATGGTTTGATCTCGATGTAGCAAGTGGAGACGACTTTGGATCATGGTAGACATATAAACAAAAGCCACGTGTTTCAAGTAAACGTGAAAGCTTTTCCAAATGATAGCGAAAGTTGGCGCGCCATATACATTTGTTAGCCGTGTTCGATGCCTATGCTAAACAAATTTATTTGTGAAACACTAACCTTGTTATCGTCCACACACACAAAAACACACACACGTACTGTAAGTTACATACTTTTACTAACTCGATCAGTAGGTTCGAGCGAGACATCAGTCGCTATATTCGAATATTGAAAATATAATAAAATAATAATATAATTAAAATAATATAATTTTATTATATTATTTAGTATTTATTATAATTATGAGGAATAAATTTTAGTAACTCATAAATTTTTAGAAATAAATTATATAGATAATAAAATTATTACATGACATGAAATAACATATAGAATATATATATATATATATATCGCAAGTAATTCTTATATATAAACCTATACCCGTAATTAACAAAATATTCAATTAATTATGATTTAAACTAAAATGAGTTAAGGAAATTAATAAAAATTTCACAATATTGAACAATTGTGAATTACTTAGTTAGGCATAGGACGCATAATAAGACAAGTGTTAGGAAATTAAACAATATTAACGTGCAAAAAGACTTAGTATAAGATGTAATTTCCTAGGAGGAGAGAGAAAGCAAAAATCACTCCATGTTGTCCAAGCTCTAGAAAGTCCAAAAAACATCCAATCTAAGATTTAGTGAAAATCGGTTAGGGTTTGAAAAATTAAAGAAAGAAATTAGGGAAATTTTACAAAATTGATACGTAATTTGAGCATTTAAGAGTTTATAGCATTAAAGAGCTGCTGGAGACCAACTACTACCATTGGGAGAAGCAACAACCATCACCCCACTTAGCAGATAATAGTGGTGGCATCACTAGTGATCGAAGCTTAAGATTCTTATGGGTGCTCTATTTTAGTCAGATTTTTCATAAATTAGTAAAAATATTAAAAACATCCAAAAAAAATTCTAAAAAAAATATTCCGACATATTCTTATGTGGAGAATTTAAGAAAAATATTAATTTGATTAAATTTAGGAGTAATACTAAACGTCCTTCAAAAATTGATAAAATTGAGTTATTTTCGATATTGAAATAAATTGGCCTAAAGACGTAACTTTGATTTCAAAATTTTTCTGTAAACTTCCCTATATTTATATTAAATTACTATGAAAAGATTTTTCAAAAAATTATTTTCTATATTTTTATTGAATTTTTGACCTTTAAATAGCATTTTTTAAGCTAAAATTAGTATATTTTCCTAAAAAGATCTTATTTGGATATTAAGCTCAATCATTCAATAGAGTATTTATACCATGTTGAAGCTACTGAATGAAGTTGTACTATAAGAAGTTATAGAAAATCATGATTTTGTCTTTGCATAAGCAGTTTAGTAACTAATGTTTTGATAAATTGATGAATTGGGATATGATATATGAGAAGTTAGGAAGTATTAAAGCTAAATATTACCAAATGAAGTGTTGCTTTATGTTGTTCCTAGCTAGAGTAGGTGGAAAAGTGAATAAATTATTTAGTTTACTAACTTGTTTACTTGATGAAATTGAAGAATTAATGAATTGGGACATGTTATATGAGAAGTTAGGAAGTATTGAAGCTAAATATTGTTGGGTGAAGTTTACTTTATGTTGCTCCTAGCTGGAGTTAGAGGAGAAGTGAATAAATTCTTTAGTTATAACAAGTTAGTGAAATATAAAGAATAATTAAGAGGATTTTTAATGAATATTGTATCAAAAACTTTACTTAGAAGTAGATACAGAAGCAAATTTAAAAGTGAAAAGTAGGTATAGTGGAGTTCATAATCTAAATCAAAGGATAATTTCCTAAAGACTCTAAGGTTAGTTAAGATCAGAGGGAAATTCAAAGGATTCTGTAACCTTAAATAGCTTATAAAGACTAGTGAATTACTTGAGAAATCCTAACTTATAAGTGAAAATAACTTATAAAACTTATGTAAAAACAACTAAAATCATATAGAATGAATTAACTACTATTAATTCAAATATCAAATATGGATTAAAACTAATATATTGCATATGTATACGGGTAATTGAAGACCAAGAGGGCGACGACCAAGAAAAGTGAACTAGTGAAATACCGATAAATTAGGATCCATGTGTCGTGACATGTTGGAATATCGTATTAGAATACTTGGAGATCTTAGAGTGCATTTGGTTATGTTTGTGAATTAGTTAAGTGTACGCAAGTCTCATGTGTGATTGTTTACTTGAATTATAGACTTGGAGTGTTGTTTTGTATGAATATGCTTGATTTGCTTTATCTTGTTAATGTGTTAATTACTCCTAATCGAAATCAACCAAAAATTGACCCTTTATCTAACTGAACATGCATAACAACCTATTAAGGAAACAATTAAATATGTTAGATCAAATACTGACCCTTTCGATGAGAATAGTTAAAATAGTCATTTTTCTATTCTTAGTCGAACTAAGTGATAGAAAAGAAGGCTGCTATAAGATAAAGAGCTGTGGTTTGAAGGTAATTTTAAGAGGAAGGTGTTCTCCATTGTACAAGTATAGGTTTGGTCTAATTTGAGTCGCATTGAAATTCCTTAATTTGGAATAGAATGGATGCAATTTATCTAATCTCACAATGAATCGGTTAATATTGTATGATGTTGCATTTGTTTGTATTTCATTAAAATAAAATGTTTGAAAACCATATTTGTGTTTGATGTACTTTTCTATTTCTATCTATATCCCGCTTATTGAGCTAGTTATATTCACATCCCCATATATTCTTTTACAAGTACCAAGTAAGGATTAAGAATACAGCGTTATAACTACTCTCAGGTTGGTATATGATAGGTTAGGGATGTAAAGAATTGAAAGACCTATAGGATCTGGAAATTTTTGTTTTCTTTTAGTTTTTGTGGAGACTAACTAGGATATCTTAAGATGTCTACTAATTTCTTGCTTTATTGTACATAAACTTTAAAACTTATAGTTTTTGTAAATTTTTTATGTAAACCATGACTTTTAGATGTTTAAATACTTATGTAAATACTATTATATTATGGGAAAATCATACCACATGTTGTTTTAAACATGTATTATGAAAAATTATACAATAGGTTTTATTATTAATAGGTATTGGATTGAATGCTTTAAGTCAGTTAAGTTGGATATGAAGAATACTAAGCTAAACTCAAGAGGAGGGGTAGTGGTGAATTGAGTTTTAAAGATAAATTGCAATTTTTTTTCAATATAAACAACTAAATGCAATAATAAGAGTAATCAAAATAATAATAAAATAATAATAAATATGAAAATTAAAAGAGATAAAGATAAACAAGATAAAGCTCAAATATCACATGAAGTTCAAACCACCTCCTAGTCTCTACGGATACGCAATGCCTCCAACCGAGGACTTCACACCACTTATTGATTTCTCAATCCAAGCTCTAAGAGCCGCACAAACATAAACTTGATTACACAAGTTTCGTATTCACAACTCTCAATACAAATCACAATCTTAACTCACAACACAAAACTCAATCTTAAGAATTGTTGGTGTAGTACCTTTAACTCGTAATACTTTACAACTAATAGCTCACAAGCACTATACTTCAAATCTCTCTAAATATTAGCAATTTATGATGCAAGAGACAATAAGAATTACAGACAACAAGAATACAGGAGAATATTGAAATATTGCAGCAAAAGTTTGGTTCTCTTCTATCCTTAGTCGGGTTGTTGAGCATTTATATCATCTCATTCAATTCTTCCTGTTATAGTACATTAAATGCTCAAATGGCTAGTTATATCAGACTCACCGTCATTCCGATGTTTTGAATTACCGATAAGCCGGTAAAAAATACTTTACCAGTAAGCCAATTCCTTCAGGTCAGTAAGCTTTTCTTTGTACTTTTCAAAGCTTTATACTGTTAACCTGAGTCTACCTTAAGTCATCAACTCAGTAGGCTAAATATCACCTAAAAATTCTTTTCGTACACAACAAACAAATGCTCTTTGCATTCTAATTTCAAGATCATTTGATCACTACTTAAAATATTAAATTTCTTGTAGAGATAATTGATATATCTAATCATTAAGCAAACTAATTGATCTTATTCAATTATTTCAATATAATCAAATAATACTTAGTTTAATCATTCATATGTTTTATTCTCTTCAAAAACATGTTTAGATATACATTTTTTGTTTTATTCTCATCAAAATCAAATATTAAACCCTAAGTTCAACAGGATACGCTTTGTATAGCCTACATCTATGATAGTAACTATAAGATCAGCTTCTATCTTAAATTAATTTACATGGCAAGACTATTGTGACTTTTTCTATTCAGAAAATGACACACATGTGCACACACACACACATACATTAATCATAAGTAGAAACATTAACTTGTAATTTAGTACATTCAATGCACATATTTCATGTCCTGCAGAACCTATTTAATGATTAAAAAAATCTAATATAGCTATCATGACTACTAAAAGAAATTACAAAAAAAAAAAAAACAAATAATGCAACAAAAGTTTTAACCAAAATATATTCTAACTAGATAAAAATTTTGGATAATATTATAGCAACAATGGCAATGGAGTAAATTGTGTCATCCATACTATCTTTTTGGTACGTAGGAATATACTGAGGATGGAATCATGCTGCAAGGTTCATTTTCGTTTTCCATATTTAAAAGTGCTTTTAGAATATGAAATGGTAATCCTGACTTTAAGGAAAATTTTGATTCCACTACTAAGAGGGAGGATTTTCCATTTTTGTTTTGCCCTTATTAATTATTATTGATGAAAATTACTAATATAACCTTCAACTTTATTATAAAAAATATAATAGTTAAGGATACTTTTGACAAATACTACTTGATAAGCATTCCATTTTATTTTATTCTGTAAAAATTTTCATATATAAAAAATGATTTATCATTCCAATCTCTGATCAATATTCAATTTAAATCCATTTCAATCCAAATTATCCTCACATATTAAATATCACATAATGGTTTTCTTATCTCTCCCTTAGCTAAAATTTTTATTCTTCTATCTTCCTATGCCATTACTCTCTCTCTCTCCCGTAGAGAAGTGCATGTATTAAGATTTCTCTAAGGTAAATCATCTTTTCCTTTAGATGTTTAATTCCCTTTTTACTTATCAATTTAAGGGATTGACTAGTTTAACAAATTAATCTGTTTTTTTTTTTTTTTTAATAAGAAGTAGTGTAAAGTGTAAGCATGAGATGATAACAAGAATTTCTTGTGAGTGACTATAGTTTTGGTACAACTATCTAATTCTAGTAAAAAAAAAAAAAGAATTATAACGGATACATCTTATTGTAAAGAACTAGTGAAAGAGTTGTCTAGTTTGTTAAACATCATTCAAGTATAGCTAAGAACTATTACAAGATTTTTTGCTTGCTCGAGATATCATTCCCTTCTCTTTCTTCATTATACTTAGGATTTCTTCTCAAAAACCATTTTCCTTAATAAATGGATCAATTTCATATAAAAATTAGGGTTTATTTAATAAAAAAGTGATAACTTTGGTTACATGATTAATGATTAAGAGATGAGTTAAGAGACAAATATTTTTGTCGAATTTATTAGTTGGAGTTATTAGTAAATCCTTATGTATATGTATATTGTTAATTGTTTGAGTTGGTTAATCTAAAAATAAAAATTTCAAGAGATAAAATTTTAATGATAGAATGTTTGGTTAGTTTTGAAATAAATAGTTTAAAGTTTAAGAGTTCTAGAAATTTCAATTAATTGAATTTTCAGTCCACCTAGTAAGTAACATGGTTAACTATAGATATGGTCGTTTAAATTTTTAAGTAGGTTGAGTACATCTAAACTTATGCTCAATTTAAAAGTGGCTTGGAACCATCGGGCCATAGGCTTCGTTTAGGTTGAAGCAATGTCGGCTCGACGGTTCGATAAGTTTGTTTATAGGCCTATGAACCATTTCCTTTTTTTTTTTTGAACTATATCAATGTGTTGTATTTTGTATCCTCTAATGTGGTTCATCTTGACAATTTTTTAATGAAAGAAATACTTTGCTATTTTATTTTTTTAATAAAAATAGACCTTTTATAATTTCGTTGAATCAAAGTAACATCATCAAAATATTAAAATACATACATTACAACATTTAAATGACATAGTACAATATTAAAACACACATAATTTTCTAAACATTAAACACAATACAGCATTAGAAATCAAAATACAAACATTAAAACATTTAAAAAACCGATCTTTTTAGAAACCTACATTTACATAGAAATAGAAATTTAGGAAAAGTCACTCAATAAAAATATACACATTACAACATTAAAATATGCTATAAGCAATAGCTAAAATTTAGAAGACAACCTAATGTTCTAATACATAATGTTTCGACATTCCTTGAAGAAAACTACATTTGCATCTTTTGTTGTTGCATTTTCTTAAAAAATTTGCTTGCTATGAACTCAATAGGGTGATGCAATTTCATATACCTTCTTAGGTACTTTTTGTCTCATAGGTGGTAATTGGGTCAAGACTCATAGTGCTTACGTTGTGCAAGAACCTTTCCATATTCATTTACAATTATATTAAAATGTACTTTTAAAGTTTTTAGCTTTATTGATTGCGCCATTCTTCAATTACCAATCTTGTACATTGTCTAATGGAATTTCTTGGGCTTTGACCTCATCCTCATTTACGATGACATCTTTGGTATTGAACATAATTTCATCTTGTATATAATACTTTATATCTATGTCATTGGATAGTGTTTTTGTTTTCTTAAAGGATGATGTTGAAGTAAAAGCAAGCAAAAAAAAAAAAAAAATCCATTTTTCGTAACTAAGGAGAATAAATTCTAGAATAAACAATAAAAAAATTTTAACAAATAAAGCTCAGTATTTCAAAGAAGAGAAGGTGGGAGTTTAAGATAAGAAAAGCTAAAGAGGGGTAATATATTTATAACCAATTTGCAACACTTTACCCAATAACTCCATCTGTCATTATTCATTGGCCCTTTCTTCTCTTTTTCTCTGTCTCTCTCCCTTTCTCTCCCATTTTTCTTTCACATTAATGTCTTCTATATAAAGTGATTTTTTTCCCTCTCTCTAGTGATAATAAATTATAAATACATAAACCAAAAAATCAATAAGTTTGTATTTATAATATCTCGTGCATTTACCTCAGTGATATTATATATGCTCAAAATTACAAGAAAATCTAATAAATTTGTTGCAAATATCATGGACAGAAAAATACATTATACGTATAAATGAACACCTTAAAAATTACATTATCAAAAATTAAACATGTTGTAAAACTTGATTTTCTTACAACAAAAGAGAGAAAATAGTATCCTAATGCATAAGGATTTCTAAAAATTTTTCGTACCATTAATAACAATTTTTCAATTAGGTGAAGAATCCTTTTATTCCAATTTTTAGGTTACTCCATATAAGTAGGTACCTATATATCCACTAGTGAAAATCAAACCGTTGTAGTGTACTACTTCTCTTTCCTTTAAAAAAAAAAAAAATAAGGAAAAAATTTTAATATGTTGATTAATTTTTATTTTCTAAAAAATTGCCTACTTTATGTGATAAGAAAGTAAAATTTCTTTGCGGAAAAACTCATAGAATAGACACTAATTTCATATTTTCCCAATTTTTGAAAAATCTAAACTAAATATTGAAGGCTTAATTTTAAAAAAAAAAAAGCAATTAATGGGTTTTTTTATATAAAAAAAATTGTTAATCAAAGTAAAGAAAAATTTTTAAACAAATAAAAAATTTTGAGTTAATCACTATCACCTTATGTGCCATTGCGGTTTGGTGTCAAGCTTTGGCTTCCTTTAGGCAAGTTAAAGTCACTAAAATAATTGTCTTCATGGTAGACATGCCCATAGACTCCTGGTTTCTATTGGTCGCTTTATACCAATCTTCATTGTAGGCCATGACTTATATATTTATGGTGGTCAGGGAGACGTGACGATCGTTAAGAATGAGGCTAGCAATGTTGAATACCTATTCAATTAAGACCGTTGATGTCAAAATGGAAAAAAACTTGTTGAGCTATACGTGATATGATTGGGTATGTCTTTCTATGCAACTTTTACCATTTAAGAATGTTGAAATCACAAATATTAACATTTTCACTAAACTCAAAGTTGGTGTTGAAATAGTGTTAGAGCTCTATTTGCGATTCTCCTGACGTATGTCTCTTCAACTTCTAAGCTAACAATTGTTTCTTCCTAAAGGAGTTACTGTAGGATGTTAGAGGTGGCGAAGAAGTAGCCACAGCTTGACTACTATACACATATGAGAAATGTTCATTTGTTTCATCTATTACTCATTGAAATTCATTGACTGCACTTATAGTATACGTATTTTGAGTATTGGAAAGGTTATCAATTATCTAATAATATATATTAAGGTAGTTCTAAAAACATCTATTTTACATTGTGGGCCAAAAATAGTGGCAATGATGGCTACCATTTCAACAACACAACTTTGCAAAATTAAGTTCCTGCATGCTTCGAGTAGAAGTGCCATTATATTGATAACTTCTATTCTCAAATATTGCACGCTAAGCTTGTAAACTTGGAAAAAGTTGTTAGTAACATCCTTGAAAACTTTAGTACCTATAGTAATTTATTGCATACTTCCCAATATTTTGGGTGAATTTCAACTTCTACTATGTTTTGTAAATAAAAATTGCATAAAAGTTCTTTGTAATTCACCATGCTTTGTAATATTTAATACGTCTAATTCTGCCAATGTTTGGCATCCTTTTATATTTTTTGTACCTTTTACCGTTCTACATTTAGCAATCCCTTTATATTTTATGTAGAATGGCTCTTTGAGTTAGGGTTTATCACATAAAGTGGGTTGGCACAAGTTTTTAAGTGTCTTTATTGATGTAGTATTTGTACTACCATTATCAAAATCAATTGAAAAAATTTTTTATGATAGGCAATACTCATTTATAATAATAGATATAATTTTATATATTGCATGTGCCTTGTGTCTTTCATTGAACACCCTAAGAGCCAACGGTTTTTTATTGAGTTGCCACTTATCATCTATCTAGTGATAAGTTACTCCTATGTAAGAATTCTCTTACCATCTATCAATCCATATATTGGTGCATATTTAAACTCATATATCTAAGGAAATATATATATAGTTGCCAGGTCCTCTTTACCTTTATGGTATAATTACAGGTTAGTTTTTTGTATAGTCTTGGTGTCAAAAGTTCGTAAGTTAGGATTCAATGCTTCCTATTCATACCACATTCAAAAGTTGCAATTACCTACAGTGAGGGAGATGTACACGTTTGCAATGTGCTATGTAAAAGTTACTTTTTGCTTCTTGATATTGTACCAAAATAATGCAAAAGTTTGCTGTTGAAAATTTTCAATACCACACTCAATGTGATGCTCCGTTTGCAAATACCTTGTTAACATACCATACCTACCCCCTTTTTTCCATACATAACTTGAAGTATAGTACTTGTATTGTGCATAAGAATTGCCTTTCTCATGTACAAGTTTAGTGAAGTATTTAGTATAAATATTAAACTTCATGGGTTTAGGGAGCTTACCTTAATCTCCGTGTAGGAGCTTCTCTACGTTGTCTTCTATAATATCTATCACTTCTTCATCCTCCTTAACCTCATCCCTGTTATCAAGCATTACTTACTCGAACCTAAGAGGGGAGGAGCAATAGGAGTGTTAAACACACAATCAATTTGCTTACTGGTGAAGTCATGGTGGATGTTATAATCCTCTATATCAATGAACTGCTCATTTTGGCAGCTTTTGCTTTACCGTTGCCCCCTTTCTTGCTAGTGGAAGATCTATGGAAAAAGTGATTCATTTGTTTTTCATAGTTAGTAGTGAAAAAATTTATTGTCAAGTGTGAGGTTTAAATGTGTATGATAAAACAATGGCTTATATTTTTTTCCTAAAATAGATTTCTATATCTTATTCTTCAAAGTAGTTATAAATAAATAAATAAGTAACCAATTGGAAGAAAAGAAAAAAAAATTACGTAAGTATAGTATGGTTTTTTAAGTAAGCAAAATGTTTGCAATATTGCACGATGTGGAATCAATTGAATAATACTAAGAATAGAGTATTGAAAGTAGAGAGAATGCTAGTATGTGTAGAAGTGGAGGACAGGAGATATGGAATTTATAGAACATTGCATGCATTTAAATTTGAAATATTGGTATGCTTATTGCAATTTGAAAATTTTTAGAACATTTAGAAACTCAAAACGTTCAATTTCTTCACATGCATACATTATTTTTCTATGCAACTCTATCTCCATTATTCAAATTCTCAACTTTCCATATGTGAAATTTATTATGTTTGACCTATGTGAGTGCGTTGTGTGGTATGAATATTGTGTGTCAGGTCATTGAATTGGCTTTTAATGTACATGTGTGTTAGAGTCAATATGGCTTATATGAGTGTGTTGTGGTGTACAAATGGTGTATGTGTGTAAGTGTCAAGTCAAACCATCTATTTGGCCTTTGGTGCATTTGTGTGAGTGTTCATTTCACAAAAAATGACATTGTATGTTCATGTCACAAAAACAGACATTTAATTAGGGTAGACAATTGATGACTCTTTTTTTTTTTTTGGATTGACTAGTGGGAACAACAAGTTGAACTACCAATCTATTGACCTAGACCAGCAAGCTGAATGCCATGAACCATCCCGACCCGTCAAGCCCAGCAAGCCAAACTTTAATTCAAGTTCATTGTTTAAGTGAATATTTATTAAGGTTAACCAAGTATAAACCTAGTCAATCGAATTTTCTTTACGTACAACCTAGATAACCAGCTCTCATGGTAGGTCGATCTAATATGTCTTTAAAGTTTTGAGTTAAATAATCTTGAGTTTAAAAAATTATTTAGGTAAGAAATCAAATGACAGTCATAGAAATTGTAATATTTTAGTTTAGTTATGTCAATCATTTGTATTTGTATTTGTATTTGATTTTAGGAGTTAATTTCTTTAATTTTGTTTATTTCCAAAGCTTTAAGTGAATTCCAAATATGAGTTTACATTTTTTTGTTGGTTGTGCATATAAATTTAGAAAGTAAATGAAGCTAAACTTATTCTACAAAAATAAATGTTTTATTGTTTGTGCATGGACTTAGCTCTAGGGTGATATGATAGTAATTTAGGCGTACGCTAAATTGTCCATGTAGGGAAAGTTAGTTATTGACCAGCTAGTTATTATGATACAAGATGGGATTAGATGCATCTGCAATTAGGTGATGTTGGTAAGTATTGGACACTTCTGTACATGAGTTTGGGGAAACAGTTAAACATTGACTGATATCAATAATGAACACAAGATTAGACGACTAGTTTATGTTGCCAGTATCAAGATCATATGAGCCTTGGCAATATATTCTATATTCTATATTTTATATATAAGTATCCCTAATGCTTAAGTTATTCCAAATTTTAGGACACCATGATTGTTTGACTCAATTAAACCATAAATAGTTGCTAATGCATATAGTATATTAGGCCTGATTATGTGTTATGCCATGTAATATGCACATGTAGTTATGTGCGATAATTACATCTACGCATAATAGCTCACCTATTTAAGACTTTGTAAATTTCAAGTGTGGATGTTATTTGTGAGATGGATTCTTATGATGAGTTAGGTTATGACTAATATAGTAGGGGCGGTTTGGACAAGAGTTTTGGCTATGTAGATGATTAAAGAGTTCATTTTAGTTTAATATTTCAAGTTTATAGAACTTTGTTTTAGTAATTTAGAGACTTTAATTGATGGGTTTAAATTTGAGATTATATTGTTGATACTTATTACTTGGAGTGTTGATCTTAATAACAATATATGGAGATTATAAAGTTGGGTCTATTCCTATGAATATTATACTAAACTTGATAAAAATAGAAACGAAAAATCAATGTATCAAAGGTTACATAGGGGCATGATAAGTAGTTCGCTTTATTTAATGACTTCTAAACCTAATATCATTTTGTCATATGTCTTTAGGCATGATTTCAATCTTATCTTAAAGAATCTTAATTGACTATGGTAAAACATATTCTTAAGTATCTTGTAGGCAATACTAAAATCAATTTATGGTATCTTAAATATACCTCTTTTGATCCAATAGATACTCCAATGTTGGCTTTGTCAAGTGCTAAGTTAACCGAAAAAAGCACAAGTGATATATGCCATTTCCTTAGCAAATCATTGGTATATTAGCATTCAAAATAATAAAATTCAGTAGCGCTATCTTTTAGATGAAGCAAATATTGCATATTATGGTTTAAATTTTGAAAAAGTTTCAATCTGATGTAATAACATTAACACTATCAATTCAATAAAACCCGATCCAAAACTTAAGACTAAACACGTTGTGATTAGGTATCAATTTATTCATGATAATTTGCAAAATATTGATGTATGCTTATTTCATTCATACCAATAAACTAATTATCGGTATTTTTAACGTTTGAGCAAGGATCACTTTTGTAATTTAAGAAGAGAATTGAGAATACTTGTGTAAGATGAATGCTAAAATTAAATGAATCAAGGTAGCGATATTTGCATAAAATTGGTTTTTCAATGAACAAATAATTTATAACATGATATATGACCTAATAAAGAAGGGTGCATTGCTTTTTTTTGCATTACTTTGATGTTTTGATATGCTTTGTTCTATTATATATGTTTTTATCTCACTCTCACGTACTTTAGTTCCCATATGCACATATTTATGAATTCTTGAATTTGGTACCAATGGTGTGTCATAGCATGTTTAATTGTACCATTGGAACTTGTTTAAGTAATTAATTTAGCTAAGATTTGCTTTTGTACAAATTTGATCACTTAGACTCCCATTGATTTATAAGGATTTAAAGGAACTTCAATAACATATGAATTCTTAAGATCTATGACTCGTTCTTGCTCCCTCGTAGCTTAAGTTCTTTATTAAATTATTTTATTGTTTTTAAAATTTGTTCTCCTTCTTTTTGTCCATAAAACTAAATTTCATTTATTGAAGCATATTAAAATAGATGTCCATTTAACTTTGATAAAATAAATTAGAAGAAATGGGGGTTTAAAGATACAATCCAAAAATAAATACGTTTCTTAGATAAAGTTAGGTGACATCAATCCAAAACAAGTTCCTATACAATCACAGAATGAAACTTAAGACTCTTGTTAAGAAAAATCTAAACTGGAATGACAAACATGAAAGGGAAAAAAGCAAGTGGAAATGAAAGAGAACCTAGATCTAAAATATGAAAAAACGATTCTAATGTGGCTTTTATTTATTGATGGAGCAATAATTCTAAATCTTCAAATCTCAATCTAGTTGCATTAATTGAGTTAGGAGTAGATGGGCAAAATATAATGACTGCCACCCCCAGATTCTTTAAGAGTAAAAAACCCTAGAATGAGAGAGAGAGAGAGAATTTATTTTCCATGAACTTACTTATTATGTATATGGATGATATGGGAATTTATGGGATAAAATTGAATAGTAAGCTTGGCTAATTATATACTTTTGTCTTTTCTAATTATACACTTTTCTTTTATTCTATTATAAAGGCGAACCTATAGGCTCTCTACATACGATGGTGTTCCTTTTTCTGGTGAAATAGAATATCGTAGCATTCTTGGTACCCTTCAGTACTTCATTATCACTACATCCAACATCAACTATGCCATCAATCAGGTTTGTCAATTCACGCATGTTTTTATCGTCGTGTTTCTTTGGGTTGTAAAACGTGTCTTGTAGTATTTGAAAGCATTCATTCAGTTTTTATATGCACATATGTAAATTGTAATCTATTTTTTTATATATTTTTTGCACTTGAAATCTTGCATCAAGTTGTACAAGTAAAAAGTGCAAATCTATAACTCTTTTTCAATAGCCGTAGTACTCTCCCATCCATAATAGATATATATTGTATAAAACAAATATGATTAGAATAATTAGTTGACTTTGAAAGCTACTCAAGTTGAATTGAGCTAAATTGCATTTGAAGCAGTTTGGTTTAACACCCAAACTATTGCTAATTTACAAAGATTTGTATTGAAACATTTTAAACATGATTCAATTCGATTTCCTTTAAGAAATTAACACAACCAAAGCATTAATACCACCCTTACAGACACCTAGAAACACTTATATTAACTCATGAGATGGGTAGTAAGATTGTACAAGGTCTAATTGTTGAAGATTGATGAATATCAAATAATAAAGACAATAGTAGGGAGAAGTTGAGAGTTTAGGTTTTGATAAGCTATGCCTCTCCTAATATATATATATATATATATATATATATATATACTAATGCATGTATATATATAGTTAATGTAATGAAATTTTATAATTTTTTTCCATCAATTATGGTAAGAAAATACCGGTCCGTATAATTACAAAGGTGATAAATGTAAAATTATGTTTACGGATTATTAGACGAGTGAAGTCTAGACTCCAAAGTCTAAAAGCCATTAATCATAACAGAAGTGTCGGATGGAGTTCGGCAAACAAAGAGTCAACAATTGCTTTAACGTTGCATTTATTTATAAACTTAGCATAAATGCTCCCATTTCAAGAATACACATAATATGAAATATACTGATGCGTTGAATAAGTTATATAGCCAGTAATTGAAAACAACTTTTTCTCCCTCCTCGGAAACATGAGGTATGCATTCAGATTGAATCCTTGACATCCAGCAATTTATGACTAACTGAGGGGACAAGGACATGGCGGTCTGGCCTGCACCTTGCGATGATATTTGATATTGTAATACAGTTCATCCAGTCATTAGATAATATATATTAATTTATCACTACTAAAAAATTCATTATATGTGCAGAAAATTAATTATAGAATGCCAATAAAGTCATGATATATAAAAACTAAAAAGAAAAAGAAGAATTGATATTATATGGTAGATTTTATTTTCTCTTTTGCAAAAATTAATAGTTTAACCTTTGATGTATATTTCTTATTTGATTATTATGCTAACGAGGAACCTAATGCTTGCTCTTGAATTTAGGTCTGATAGATGTAAATTTCGGTTTGCGTAGACGAAGATACCCAACTGATAATACTGAGCAACGCACTTCAAGACTTAGGGTTGTGTTCGGATCAATTTCCTTTTTCTTTGTATTTTCAACCAATCATAAAAAGAGAGAAAAAAAAAAAAGATAAACGGCTTTTCCATTTTATCTTTAGGAAAATAGTTTGTTAATCTGGTATTCATTCCTTTATGAAAAGCACTCTTCGTAATGATTTGTTTTAATAATTAAAGTCTTCTATTTGTTAAATATTATTATAGCAATTTTAAGGTTTTATAGTTATTAATGTCTTTTAATGGTAAATAATACTAGAAGATGAATAAGATAGCTAATAACCGATGGTAATGGAAATATCAATAGCATATAGTCGGCTACTGTTGTAGTCTTCCATCATCACATATATTTTGTAACCTCTTGAAACTATAGCATTAATGATATTTGATAACTACAAGCTTTTATTTTCGCAACCATTAAAAAAATGGAAAAACATTTTACATAGAATAAACAAATAGAAAATGCGGATATCCTACATTTACGTTGCAATTAGAGAGCTTCCTAGTTATTTAGGAAATGAAATTAATTTAACAACTAAATGGGCAATTAATGTAAAATTCTTGTTGGGACCAACTCTGTATTTTAAGTTATAGTTCAGAAAAATCCAATAAATAAGAGAAATCAACAAGTAACGGAGGGATGAAAAACCCAAGAGGAACGAAGTAAATACAATAATGAGCAAGACTAGACAAATCCTCTGTTATACAACGATTGCATAATAGGTCATCTTGCAACCACAAAATATCAATTTCCTTTAACTAAGACTTCAGGATTTTCTAGCCTCTCTCACACTATGCAATACATTTGATAGCACGTATAAAATATTTGCAAAAGTCCAAACCTGCTGCATAAAATAGCAAAAAATTCATGCATTAAAATATATATATAAAAGGTTGCCAAACATATGATGACTCTTTCGGTCGACCACAACAAACACCTATGAATTTATCATGTGGGAGTCAACCACCTTAGATAGTAGACCATGACATTTAAGGTCATCCATCACTTAAACAAATCATAGATTGACTTCACATTTGCTACTCTTGTTGCAATAGATGCTCTTTTGACCCGCACCACAAGTAAATTTAAAACTTAAAATCAATAAATCTTCACTTTAGCTTAACTTTTCGCAACTCAACACACATGCACATACATTCAAGGACCTATAATGAAGTTCTTATGATTTTATCTTAGCAATAACTTGCCTCCAAGCTATCTAACGTAGTGCAAATATCTATAAGCTCCCATTAACCTACATCCAAACAACATCATCCATTTATTATGGTAATTATGTCCAACTACAACTGTTGAGACTAGTGATACCTCTTTAATTTTCCTTATAAGGATCCCTAAGATACCAAGTACACCTAAGACCTCCTAGGGACCACCTTCCTTTAATGTCATCTTAGGACTCCATGCAACACTTGTTTAAAGTAAAATGGATTTTTTTATTGCTTAGTCAATATTTATCTTTTATCATATATAACAGCAATAGCACTAAAATAGGGTCGACATCTACAGCAAAACCTTCAAGTAATCACCATCCCATACATCTTGAGCAAGTTTTTGAACTTAATTATGCCCATCACCAGCAAATCTCTGTGGTTTATGACGTTGTCTACATACTACCAAGTCCCTCTATGCTAATGTACTCAACATGATCTATTAGGCCAAGACAAAAAAAAAAAAAAGAAAAAAAGAAAAAAAAAGAAACATTTAGGAAAACTCCAATATGTACCTTATTTCTCACATTAGACACATCCTCTTATTATTTCAATAAGTGGCTCATCAACAACAACTTTACCTTTATCATCCTACATCTAGCCCCTCTTACACCATACTAAGCATTAGTTTCCAAATGGTCCTTATACTTGCTAAACTTAACCTGCTATCTCAATCTTTCTTTAGAATTGCCATTACCTTTAGATTGTCCATCTCTAACAATTGGACCATACATAACCTTACCAATTGAAGATCCCATCTTGTGGTATAATTTGTATTAAATAATTGATGTTGACATTTTCTATCGATAAACTATCCTCATAATTGTTTACAGTCTCTTTAGGCCTATAAAATGAAGATGATATAAAGCACAACTAGATCAATTGTTGGGGAGAAAGAGAAGATTAATATTAGGAATAAAACTTTTGAAGAAATAGAGTCGTAGAATTAACACTATATTCAACTAGAAACCTTAAGGTATTAGGTTAATGGGTCTTCCCTTTGAGTGGATAACACTAACATCCATACCATAAGCTCATTAATTGACTCCACCAAGCTTGCCTTGTGAGCAGTTTGCAAACCATTACTCACCTTATATCATGAGCTTTTACTTGAGTCACCATAACATATGTCTTCTTTCCACATGGGATGGTTCGTCTATGGGAGATAAACCACCACATTCATTTTATCTCGTTCCAATTGAACCATAGACTCTCATACCACTTGTTAGGGAGAAAGGGAACATTAATATTGAGGAGAAAAACTATTGAAAGAATAGACTTATGCACTTAATACTATATTCAAGTTAAAACCTTAATGTATTAGGTTAATAGGTCTTCTCTACTTACATAAAGTCACTTAATTCCCATCATTCTAATGTGAGATTTCTTTTCTTGACTTACTCACACTTGTATATTACTTGTCAAGAAAATAGCAACAAACTAAAATAAAAAAAAAAAATTAAATAGTAAACACCATGATTTAATGTGGAAAACCCTAATTAGGAAAAAATCATGGAACCGCATAGTGCAAAATCTTCTACTTTCAACAATAATGGGTTTACAAAATATCTCTTCGCTAATTACATTAGTGGATTAACAATCTTCACCATAAATGATAGACATTGGCAAAATCTAATACAAACCAATTTGTGAAATCGTGAAAATGCATATTCAATTGAAACAACTAAAGAGGATTTACGAAGAACAAAAACAATAATCTTCTAAAGCTCTATGTTACGAATTTAAGTTGAAGTTTCATCATAATCGAAATTCAATAAGCCATCCGATCATGGATTCAAAGTTGCTCCACTAGATTAGTTTTTATTTCCAAATTCATAGATATCAATACTTAGAATCGCAATTTCCAAATGTAATGTCTAAACATCCTTTTGCTTTTTGTCCTTTTTCCGAGCCTTTTCTATTCGACTTCTTCTTACTTATTGATTGTAGACTTCTTGTCAATCGTTATTTCCATGGCCGCTTTTTCTTCTCTATCCTCAACTCTTCAACGCATATTAATATATATGCCGCAAGGTTTTTTTTTTTACCTTTTATTATTTATTAATAGCCATGAGCCAATGTATGAGTTAGACGCATAAGCCTAACAATCTCCCCCTACAACTCATATGGAAGGTTCCATCACGCCAACTATCTATCGACAAGTAATAAGTTTTTCCCTAAGTAGGCCTTTAGTTATCATGTCTAAACTATTGTCATCAGTATGAATATTCTCTAGTAAGTTATTTGGCACTATTTTCTCAAGTTTAATATCATATATTTTACAGTATTTCTCAAGTGTACCTCTTTATTCACTACCATTATTTGCTTGAATACATTTTGACTATTTGCTTGTTTCTCTCTCTACTTTAGTATGGAATTGCTTAAACATATCTAGAACTTGATCTTTAGATCTCAAAGCAAAAGTTTGCAACTTTCTAGAGTGATCATTAGTAAAAGTTATAAAATAAAGTGTACCATTAAATGTTCTATCTTTCATGTAACATACATCGATATGGGCTAAATCAAGTGCATAAGATTTTCTAAGAAGTGGATGTGTATGAAATGCAACCCTTTATTGTTTACTAGCAATACAATCACTACAAGTTTTTAGGGGAATACCTTTCATATTAAGGAGAAGTTGATTCTTGGCAAGCAATTCCAATCCTTTCTTACTTATGTGACAAGTTGTTTATTCCATAGCTTAATTGATGTCTCATCTATCATATTCTTCTATCTTTTACTTAGTTTTGCTAATGTTAAGTAAAGGGTATTATTTGTTTTTCCTTTAGCTACAATATGAGAACCATTGGTTAGGTTTCATTTACATTCATCAAAATAACTATTGTACCCTTCATCATCAAGCTTTCTTATAGATATTAGGTTTAGACGAATATTTGGGACATGTTTAACATCTCTAAGAATGAGCCAACAACCAGTATTAGTCTTCAAAATAATATCACCAATACAAATAATTTTAGATATCCTTTTGTTTCCTATCTTGACATTACCAAAATCACCAGCAAAATAGGTTAAGGAGAATTCACCATGTGACGTCACATAAAGTGAGGTACCGAAGTCAATAACTTGATCATTGTCATGAGATGCAAGACTAACACAATCATCATCTTGGGCAACAACTTCATCATTTGTTGTTATAGCCGTTGCATCTTCACTTTTCTCATTACCTTTATTTTTACCCTGTTCTCTTTTTCATATTCTACACTTTTGCTTTATATGACCTGGCTTATCACAGTAATAACATTTAATATTTCTTCTTCTTGAGTTTGATCTTTCCTTGAATGTATCAAATCTATCAAATTTATCAGATGAGTCTCTTGTCTTACTTCTCCCATACATTTCTTATTTATTAGTTCAAGTGCTTGAGTCTCGAAAGAAATAACTTGCTCTTTTCTTCTAACTTCTTCATTCATTAAGTTGTCTTTCATTATAGAAAGGGTGAGCTTTCCTTCTAGTGTAAAATTACTAACAAACACGACAAGTGTCTATAAACTGTTTGATAATGAACTCAATAACAATAGTACTTGAATCTCATCATTAAGCAGCAGCTTCATGGTAGTCATCTAATTTGCAAAACCTCGAAAATCATTCAAGTATTCTGTCATATTTAATCCATCCTTATACTTCAAATTCATCACTCTCCTAATTAAAGAGGTTTTATTCAAGGTTGTTTACCTTTCATGCATAGACTCCAATTTCCTCTATAGAATATCTGCTCTGATTTCCTAAGAAACATGATGATAAACACTGTAATCCACCCATTGTTGAATATAACTGACAGTTTTTCTATGCATAATTGCTCATTCTTGATCAAATTTATCCTTAGACTTCGCACTATACCACTTAAAGGTGCATATAGATCTTTGCAATATATAAGGTCTTCCATCACTAACTTCTAAATTGAATAATTTAATTTTATCTTAGAACCTAATGCCTCTACCATACTCGTAACACAGAAAACTCGTAATATATATATTTTTTCCTTCAATCCCAACTTTGATATCACTTGTTAAGAAAATAATAGTAAATTGAAAATAAAAAATTAAACAGTAAACACCATGATTTAACGTGGAAAACCCTAATTAGGGAAAAACCATGGGTTCGCTGTGTCGTACAAAATTTTCCATTATTAGCAATAATGGCTTTAAAAAATATTTATTCACTAATTACATTGGCTAATAAACAATATTCACCACAAACGGTTTAGATTGATGAAATCTCAATGTAAACCAATTTGTAAACTCACAAAAACGAAAATTCATCTAGAATAACTAAAAAGGATTTATTAGGAACATAAAAAATAATCTTCTAGAGATTCATGCAATGAATTCAACAATTCAAGTTTCATCATAATTAGGATTCAATAAGTCATCTAATCATGGATCCAAATTGCTCTATTAGATTAGTTTTTATTTCTAAATTCATGGATATTAATACTTAGAATCTCAATTTCTAATTGTGAAGTCTAAACATCCTTTTGCTAAGCCTTTTTCTATCTGACTTCTTCTTGCTTATTAATGGTGGACTTCTTCTCAATTGCTATTTCTGCAATTGCTTTTTCATCTCCCTCCTAGACTCTTTAACGCATATTAATATATATGTTGCTAGTTTTTTTTTCCTTTTCTTATTTGTTAATAGTTATGAGCCCATATAACGAGTTGAACCCATAAGCCTAACAAAAGTTGGTCTTCAAACTTAACCTAAACATCAATATTTTCAATAGTTAATGAGAGATATGAAATTTGAAATATACTATCTTATCAATAGCCCTCCACTTATGCAAAATGAATACATTACTTGTTTTAATACTAGCTTATTAGCTTGGTCATGTACAACTCTTTTGACCGACAATCTTACAATCATCTTCTCAATCAATTCTCTTGTATGCTATTCACCGTACCTTCTCATCAAATTCCACCCATTCTTCATCTTTAATGTATTTTAGCCATCCATCCAAAATCTTCTTTGAATCAAACTACATTAAGACCGTTTCGTTCGCACTTGCATGACCTAAATTATGTGCATCCATTAACCTCCTTATCTTCATAGTTAGTAGCCATATCTTCAATGGATACGTCATAAGCTCTCAAAATCCTCAATCTTTTAACTTTTCTCTAATACCAATCTATTATAATCAAATTTGAGATTTAGGTTACAAATCACATAACACACAATAAACAAGAGAATAAAAGAAGTAAAATAGAGAGTATGACACTTGAATTTTGATGTGAAAAACCTCGAAAGAAATGTGGTAAAAATAATGGGTAAGATTGAATAGATCCACTAGAGTAACAACAATAGTAGAATCTAGTTCTCTTACAATCTTAAATAAGTAATTTCCTTCAATGAGTTCCCGAAAGTTTTCTCTCTCTCTCTCTCTCTCTCTCTCTCTAGGAAGTTGTCAAGCATACATAACCCATGCAATAAACCACAAGAAAAACATACTTCGCACCACTTAATGGTCAATTACGGCAAGCCCAATTAATTGTAGCTCCTTCAAACTATTGCTTGTAACATCCTCAATCAACCTTTACCCTTTCAAATTATGCTTGTCCCTTTCCTTATCCAAACGCTCTTTAAAACCTAGGTCTCTTGTAAATTCATGAGAAAACCTTTAGTGTTTTTTAATCCATTGATCTTGTTTAAAGGAAGTAATTAAAGAAAATACAAAATGTTTATATCACATGAACACCTCTAGTTGGAAGGCCTTATATTCAAGAAGACAAGTAAACTACTGTATGTTTAAGCAAGTCAAAATTCAATTAGGTTATCAATGTTGTAAAAGAGCCATTCAAGTCCGTCATGTTTGTCCTACTACAAATAAATCACTCTGATCCTTTTTTCAATGATTTATATAAACATGTCAAGATCTCATAAGTGAAATTAAGGCTATCATGAAAATATAATAATATTATAACAAATACGAGCATACTCAAATTCATAGAGAAGAGTAAGATCTAAAATGGTTCTTGATCTTCCAAGTTTTGGTGTTTATATATGCACCTTTTATAAAGAACATACCTTAATTCCATAGAGAGGATTTTATTTCCTTTCTTTGTAATATTGTGTTGTGTTGTTTTGACGTGGATGACACTCATAGCCCATCATAAAATAGAAACTAGACTTATGGATGTCTATATATTATGTTACTCGCACTTTCTGGGACGCTTAACGGCTAAATACATATCACTTTATTTGATCGCTTAGGCTTAATTTCATGATATCCCATGAGATGTACAATTATTCTTTTATATGAAAGTCCATAAATATAATTGAGAATTATATTTAACAACATTTCCCTTCCAAGTTTAAAAAATTTTTAGGTAACAGCCGTAACTTTGGACTTGCTATGTTGGCATGATTGAAAAGTTGCTGTGGACATTTTTGAAGTTTAATTTTAAGCCTCACTGTCTTTCTCAAAGTAAGTTTGGTTTGAAATTGTCGCGACAGTGGATTTATCTATTATTCATTTTAATCATGAAGCTTATTAGCAGATGTTTTAACAACAAAGCAAGAGATCCAAAACCCAATTTGCCAATCTTTGTAAATTAGGCTTCCCATTTTTAAGATTACAATATCCGTATTAGTTTGCTAATGGGGACCTCTACCATACCATATTGGTTGGAGTTTTATATTGGGAATACCAAAGGCGCAACAAGAAGGAGGAGGAGGAGGAGGAGGAGGAGGAAAGAAATGAAAAGAAAAGAAAGAAAGAAAGAAAAGAAGGAAAGAAAGAAAAGAAAAGAAAAGAAAGTAATTGATTGAATTTTGATATAAATTAGAGAGGATCTGAAGCATCCCCATCGGTAAAACCCCGTTTAAAATTTCTATATATCATATCATTAATTAAAAAAAAAAAAAATTGACAGCTTTATGAAATAATTTGTTAAGGACCCCCCAAAAAGTTGAAGGACCTAGCTTTCATTGATAAAGGACCTCTACATGGGTCTTCACGTTTTAGAACCTTTGTCACGGAGCTTCATTGGGTATACTCTGAGTATAGTTTTCCCAATTAAAGATATTGAATCATTATGGTTTTTGACGATATGCATGCTCTTCATTCTTCGCCTTGTAGCTCTTCTAGGTTGTGCGAATTCATTTGCGCTTCCGAAATTGAGCGCTTTAGTCGATTATGATTTATATCATGGCACGTTATTCAATATTATGATACTTTCGTATTTAGGTGAAAAAGCGTCCGATAATAATACGTCGTGATGAGAGGTGGACATATAGGTAAAGTATAAAAGCATGCCATTTTCAGCAAGTCATTTATCTACCTCCATAATGATCAACGGATATTGAAGTAATAAAATCTTATTATATAAAATTAAATATACTACTATTTTTGATAAGATATCGATCATGGTAAGAATATAATGATGAGGATAACTAATAGGATTTTGCAGTTTATGATTACAGTAATCTCAAAGGGATATAATGAATCATATTTCAAGAGTAAACTGAGTGGTAAAAAATATCGTTTTTATTTTTGCCCTTCCTTTTCAATCAAACCTCATCAGTTCAGTATAGTCGAATAAGCAAAATAATATACTTGTTTAGGTGAATATATTCCATTGCCTAGAATATAGGTGCACAATGATTTCCATGAAGAAGAATAAACCCTGGAATCCGGATACTTGCAAGGTGGCCTCCGCGCTACCGTCTCGCGTGTGCAGTCGTGTTGATTGGAAAAGTCAGAAGAATAGTATCGTCTAGTGCCAAATATCTTCCAAGCTTGCATTTCTTATATCCCATGGTGGGACTATCCACTTTCCTTTTAGCCCCGTATATAAATTCATACACACATCACCTCTAGTTACCAAAAAAGTTACCCATTAAGGACGCTTTGGGTATACTTATTTAAGATCTTTACAAAAAATTATTCTCTTAAATATCGAAAACTAAATACATAAAAATGTAATAGTGGAAACTTTTTCTTAAAAGTTGATTAAGACCATTCATTAACATTTTCCTTTTTAAAATAAATAGTCGGCTATTTTAAGAATCATATCATATTGTTTCGAATCTCAATCTTTTATATATATATATATATATATATATATTATATATAAAAAATTTATATGATTTCGTATTCTATTTTGATAAAACTGATCTTACCTTTTATCATATCATGGATTTCATATCTACTCTAATTTAAACGATTGTAAATACTATCAGTGTGATGATTTAGATTTAATGAATATCAAATCAAAAATTAAATAGAAAGTAAGATTAATCTCATAAAAAAATAAATAGGTCATAAAAAAATCCATATATATTTATTTATTTATTTATTTTAACTGAAATGTGACTTTTTTCGTTGGATAATGGCCGCCTTGGGTCTCACCATGTGGAATTATGTCACTTTGTTTTATTTAAACAGAAACATTCGTAATCGCTTTCGGATCTGTGTTCAATCAGATTAGGCTGATAATTAATTAAATTTAAAATGCGAAGACTTTTGTAAATGATGACTTAATCAGGTTTACATTATTAGTGGCAAGTTCTTTCTATAGTTTCTCAATGTAAGCACTATTTGCCTACGGCAACCATACACTCTATAGGACAAATAATACATATACATATACATATGTAAAAGGATATATCATAATAAATACCATCCTCGAAGAGTCATTGGTACTAATGATATACAATACTGTCTTTATTTTCTATGAGATCGGTTCAACATTTTATTTTATTTTTAATTTATATTTTTTAAAATTTAAACCATTAAATTAATCATAAAAGTAAAGTTTAAGATTTAAATAAATGTAAATTAATATTGAAATAAAAGTTTGGACCGCTCATGTTGAAATGGAAATGACACTGCAGAAGCTCCTGAAATTGGCTCCCATTTTACAAAAGAATAGCTCTCTCGATTTTGCTAGCTTGATCTGGTCGAAAGTTTTTGCAATTGTAGATTGTTATACAAGTACTGATTTGACTTGAAAAAAAAATAAGACGATCTAAATTAGGGTGGGTTCCATTAATTTCTTAATGCATATTGTTTGTTATTGATGTTCTGGATCTAGTATAAATTTCTTTTTCTCACACATATATGATCCTTTTAAATCACATCAGGTCATGTCTATCTTTTGCAGTGTAAAGGTTGTAGGATACATTCATTTAATCAAGAAAGAGTAAGGTTATAATGAAATGAAATCATTACGTGAAGATTGTAATTCCAACGTTCAATTAATAGGGTTTTCTTTTTCGTTCTTTTTGAAGGTTCATGTGATGGTTAATGTAATTATATTCTGTGTATACGATATAAGGACTTAGAGCAAGTGAGTCTGGCGTGCCTAGCGTATGAACTCCTATTTCATATCCTATCTTAAAAGTATACATTTTAAAAATTTAAAATCAGAATATATCCGTGACCTTTAAACACTATTCTTGAAAATCTATTATGTAAAACTGACATTTTCTTTTTTTTTTTGGTATCTTGTTCAATTTGTAAAATTTTTTCTTATCAATTTTTACATTTAAAATAACCACGTGTACATAATATCGTGTCATTCAAATTGAAAGTAAATATCTGTTTCAAATATGAATTATATTCAAGACAAATTTATAAAATATTAATAAATTATAATCTATAAAATTAAGTACTTTATTTAATTAGAAATATGATATAGTTTTAATTATCTAATTGGGTATTGATATAAAATAATAGGTTATTATAAGTAAAGCTATCTTGATTAGATTTTTTCATATGTGAAAATATTTATTAGTAACATTCTATCGGTGGAATACATGGTAGCCTATACAACATTGGAAAATTACATATAAACCCATATAATACGAAACCTATACTATATAGGTTTCATATTTGATTCTAACCATATTCTACTCTATGAGTGCACGTTACGTTTGCAACAAGATCCAACGTCCTAACCTATCCAACCATAAAGGATCCGAGAGGTCTTAAAATCCAATAGGTTTCAATACTATACTCAACCTTAAAAAAGGAGGCAAAGGGATACTCCTATATTTAGTGTTGGGGATTTTGTTTATATTTGGTGCTTTCAACTGGTTTCTTCCTACATCCTCCTGTAAAGTATTCCAATATATCTCTTTATTTCAGGCGTTACGAAAGAAACATTTCCATCTTTGTACGGTAAGGCTACAATTGAACAAATCATATCTAATTATACACACATATATTATATTCCTGTATCGTACAAATTGTAATGTAGTACGTAAAACATTGCTGCCTATCCAGGGGATCAGAACCAGGGATTATGTTGGTGAGTTATTTAATTAGTGCTTATACATATGATGTCTGCATTCAAGAGTATATTAAGCTCAAATATCATTCTCAACTTTGGAATTTTTCATCCTTCCTTTTAAAAAACAAAAAACAAAACCACCAATTGCGATTACTAACGTCAAAGACAAGATTCCAAGCCATTACTTTCACAATTTTTCTTTTGACATTCCACATTTAATCTTTTTTCCTAGATTCCTATAATAAATCCGTTGATAAAATCAACATTTGACCCTCTTGATAGCAGACTCCTACTATATTTGGGACTTAGGATTCCGGTATATGTTCCTATCCGGAATAGCAATTTGGAGTTAATTATCCTCACAAACGATAGGACCCATTAGCTCTTTTCGGAATGTGGTCGGTGTGGCAGATTGAGACATGTCTTTCGACATCGAAGAGTGTAAACCCATTGAACCATAGTTTTGAATTTTAGGTTTAGTGACTGTTTTTTCATGGCCTATATAGTGCAAATAATGATGACTTGAGGCCAAAGTTTCAACAGGCCTCTTCATACTAAATCATCATGTAATGAAACTTGAAAAATGTATTTAATATAGGCTACCATATAGTGTTTTTCTTACTCTAGCTTGCTCTGCTTTTAGAAGGTTTGGTAGCCTGATTAATCATTTTTTAACTTTCATAATGCGACAATTATTTGGATCCTACTTGCCAGGTAGCTTTTAAATAAAGTGAGTGCAAGTCGTATTTCTTGAATAGATTTCTAATATGAGTGGTTTTCGGGTTTTGAATATGTAGTAATGGTGCTTGGGATATATATCAATGTTATATCATTATTATACGATCAAGTGGGACTAAGATCATCAAAGGAGTTTAATTTTATGTTTGCATGAATCTGAAGACTTCAATCTAATGAAATAGGTGGATCATCATTTTCTCGTTGTGTCAAATGTTCCTTATGACCTAGTGAATTGATAACATTAGTTCAGTAATGGAATAGTATTAATGATCTAGATTCATGAGTATTTTACTCACGAGTCAACATGAAGTATCTTTTGAAAATTAATTAAAAATGCTCAAAAGAATTTGAAAGAAAGAAAGAAAGAAAAAAAAAGTGTAGACATATTATATGGTCAAGTGGGACTTAAGATCATATCATAGGAGTTCAAAATTAAGTTCATGAAGCAGGTGGTTCACTGTTTTTGAATCCTGCACAATGATGAGCTCAAAATTCATCTCCTATCCAAATGCTAGTTTGTTTCATTGGAACGGAGTATGTGAAAGACGCTATCTATAACGAACGCTTAAAATATGCATGCTTGCAAAATCTACAAACCCCAATAAACTACAAGAACCATTTGGGTTTTTTTTTTTTTCTTCTTTATTTATTTATTTTGTGTGTGTATGTTCTTTTGACCTAATGAACTAGATTCATGAGTGTTATTCATGAATCAACATGAAGTATCTTTTGAAAATTGACTCTTTCATATATTCATAAAGCACTAAGTTATATCAATCAATTATTTATATTTCCCCTCCATTACTTCGTAATGTACATATAGAAAACACCCTGCCCTCCTTTCCTAAAGTGAGGTTAGAAATTTGGCGATTGTTACATCAAAGTTTCAACCATATCGTACACTGCATAAATTTTTCAAGACATCCTTTAGCAAATATTGTATAAGAATAAAATTTTCTCTAAAGATAGTGAACATATGCCTTCTAGTCTTTTCGATTTAGCGCAATCTTTCTTATTTGTCTCATTTCTTTCATTTCCTCAAAGCAATATCCTTATGAGACTAAGCAAAATGAAGGAACAAATTTCCATTTCATGAAGAAAAAGGTTTTATCTTCCTTAGGGAATTATATTTCCCTTACATAGAAATTTCGTAACTGACTAAACAATTAAACATGTGCAAAAAAGATTAACTAAAAATATGTAGACATAAAGCCTGAACGACCACCCTTAAAGGAAATAGGCACTTAGGATTTATGCTAAGCCGGAAGACAGCCACAATGCAAGGTGAACCGCACTATAGATGGTCCTACACCCCTTTTTTCTCTTTTTCCCAATTTCCACGTTTTACCTTTTTACTTTTTAAGGAGTAAGCCAGTATAAGTAAGTAGGATATGAGCTTTATCCTTATCCTATGCTATATGTATAACTTCTCAAGTTTTTATACTCAGACATTTACCTGTGGTACCTTAGAAACACAATAATTTTTATTATATATGTTTTCTTTGAAGACCATTTGTTAGATGTACAATCAATATTGAAAAGATAATTATAATATTGCTAAACTTGCCCATAATAATATGTATAGATTGCAACGCATTGTAAATTGAAATGATATAAAACTTTGGTAGGCAAAATAGATGATATTTTTACAATTAGAGATATCCAAACTCTTGGTTAGATTATGCTATAATTTTTCTTTTTTTTTTGTTGTTTTTTCTTTTCAAATCATCAAAATGAAATTTTTATCAAATTATAAGATTATTACATGTAGAATACAAAAACCATATGAGAGAGATTTTAATATAATATATTTGATGATAAGTTACGAATTAAAATATTTTTAAAACCTTATTATACTAAAGTTAGTAAAAGAGGAAGGAAAAGGGGACAAAAGAAAAAAAAAAGATAGAAAAAGAAGAGAGAGTTCTTCACCTAAAAAGAAGGAAAAGAGAGAGGGACTAGACAATAGACACAAGCAGTATATAGTCTTAAAGTTTTATTATAAATTAAACTCTTATGGTGCATGCACTTGAAGAGAATGGCAATTCCATCCTCTCTTATTTTTTATTAACTCTTTATTACAATGTTTATTTTGTTAAATTATAATAACCATGGAATTTTAATTACAGGAAAATAAGGAATTGTGATTCCTTATTTTGGGGCCATCAATTGGGATTTCACAAAAATTTACTCTTTGTTGCCCATCCCTTTTCTTAACCTAGCAACACCACATATCATTGCAGCAATAGTAGCACCATCATCAGATTCCAAATACCACCATGGACTACCACCTTTACAACAATTGACAGTAAGCACAACACCTCTTCTCTTTATCTCACTTTCTTTCTCTAATTTCTATTTCTCTCGTTTTCTCTCTCTTAACTTCTCTACAGATGGGCTTTCTCTCTATAACTTCTCAATTGCACATGCATGCCAACCATAGAACAGCACAAGCTTCGACTACCAAACACCTACTAACCACCATACAACCACTAACAACTTCATCTTCAATTGCAATTGATGATGTCGTCATCACCATTACAAAACCTTACTTCACTTTCTTCTCTTAAAAAATCATATCAAAAATCACCTTCTACCATTACAAAACCTCGTCTTCGAATACGATTTGTCGAGCCTAATTTTTTGGTTTTTTTTATTTAAAAATTAATTTCTCATTTCCTGATTAATACTAAACCCTAACACATTTAATATCAATTGAGAAATTCCGGTTTTTTTTATTGAAAATAATTTTTGGAGTCGTCACCCAACCTAAGTTGGGAAAAGAGAAATAAACCGTAACCAATTAGGTGGATTGATTACGATTTGGCTACTGGTTTTTTATTTCAATTTTGAATGAAGAAGCAAAAGGTTCCGAATTCGGGGGCTAACCTATTAAACCCTAACAGGTACCACTTTTTATTTACCGAAATTAGGATTATTTTCTAATTATAATATTTAAAAATAAATAAATCAAAAGAAAAAGAAAAAGAACCTAAGTTTCTAAATATTTTATTGTCGCCCCGAAGGTCCTACATACCCACTAACTAGGATCAAACCATTGTAGTTCTTTTCAAAAATCTTAGTGTGTTGATTGATTTTAATTTTTGAAAAAAAAACGGTCAAGTTTACGTTTTAATTTATTCAGTTTTAAAAAAAAATCTAAAAGGGTCCTAACTCTTGAATGTTATTTTTTATAAAAAACATTCACTAAAAGTCCTAAAATTTGTTTAAAAGGATTTTTTTATTAACTTTTATTAAAAAAAAAAACAACTTTCTATATGACAAATCCTTAAACAGGATCAAATCCTAACAAAAATAACCAATTCTAACAACTCCTAAACTAAAATAAAATATACATTCACTTAAATCAATACTTAATTTATCTAATCAAGAAAAACTAATGTTAAAAGAAGAATACCTAAATTAATATATACATATACATATATTATTATTATTAAAGAATTATCTATATATAAAAGACTAAGAATAAAATCTCCTAAAACTAATATTATAATTCTATATAATTTATTCAATAACTAAGATCTAAATAATAATAATAATAAATAAACAATAACAAAAAATTCAAAACTGAAAGAAACGACTTGAACTTCTTTATTACGTGGTGAAGGACAATAGCCGGTGTATAACGGAGTTGTTGTTCTACGGTGAGCCACTAGTGAGGCGTGTGGTTTGTTCGAGCGTAGACGATGGTGACGTGCTGATCGGACATTGCTGTTGGCTGAGCTTGCTATTCGGCAATAGGGTGAAGCTTACAAAATGGCTGTGCTCGGTCAGATCTGCCGTGTGATCAGGAGATATACTCAGATGCGACGTACATATAGAAGGCCATGTTTGGCCTCAACGTCTAGTGTTGGGCTGCCAGAGCGTCAGTGGAGAAGCAACCTTACTGCAACTATGATTTGGCATCTAGCAACAGTGGTCAGCAGCATGGGAGTTATGGTGCTTTCGCGAGAGAGAATGTAGCTGCTGTGGTGACTGCTACCATAGTTCGTTCGATGTGTACGTTGGACAATGGATGGAGTCAGGTATAGTGTTGCTACTGTTACCTACTGGATGTATGAAAGGCGCTAATGAAGAGAATTCCATTGGCAGTGAGACGGCGCTGTTGTGGGAGTCGCTTCCATAATGATGATTGTGCACTGTCGCTGTGTTTTGGGAAGAGTGGTGGTGTGTCGATGTTTATTAGATGCATAAGAACTCGGTTGCTGTCAGCGGAGTGTGTGAACTATAGTGTGTGTGACGATGTGTAAACTGGACGGTGTTATATGTTACGCCCCGAAGTCGCGAGGTCGCAACAGTCCCGCCGTGTAAACCACTCTATGATAGAAACTGGCCTCACAGTTCCTACCATAGAGATAATCTACACAAGGCGTCGACGACCACTAGCTTTGAAGTAAACGGTTCGATTAATGATTATACTACAAATATGATGAGTAACTCAAATTACTATTAAACATAGATAATCATATAAGTAAGTCCACAGAGCTTCCCAGGAAGATTTACATAATAACTACAGTTTACTAATTTACAGAATAACTAACAGTCTTCATCCTTTAACTACAAGGTCAGTCTGGTTACACATTAAGCTAAATAACTTGATCCTCACACCCCTGGCGTCAAAAGACTAACCTCTGGATAATTGTAGGGCGGCATGGTACTCGAAGAGATTACAAATCAGAACCTGCAAAAGGATCTATAAGGGTATGAGCAACTACAGCTCAGTAAGTTGAATTGGAGACTCATGAATGCATACAAGCACAAACAGGATTATCAAACAATTATTTTCATGCAATGCAACAATCAAGTGTCATCGCACAACGTAGTCCGGTCCGTTGTGAAATCAGAGAAATTTCACCCGCTCCGATCCGGTTTGAGGAGTTCCATGTTATGCAGCAGCTCACAACCAAACCCAGGCTTGTGCAATGGAGACCTCGCTCCTCCCGCGACTACCTTCGAACCATTGACTTCACCCCCGCCGCGACCTCCTCTCCTGTCACTTAGTTCGACTGAGGATGAAGAAGGGACCATTTTGCAATCCTGCGCTATCCCTTTCGAAGGGGTCGGTATTTGGTTGGAGAGTCCTATGATCCCCTAACGGGTTGCAATGCATGACGTTTTCGGTTATTACGGTCGACTAAGATTAAATTCCGGTTAGGGTATTCAAACAAGACCACAACAATTCAATCAGTCACAAAATCACCCACAGCACAAATTCCAGCACGAATTCAGATACATCACACATGCGCAAACTACTTACAATCACAAGCATATACAAGCCTAAGTCTCCGAGCACTACAAAACTAGTACTCTATTACAATAAGCAATAACCCAACTTACATGAATTTGCTCGGTCGCTCGATCCTCAAATTGCGAGCTGATTTGTTTCTGGGTGTCCTATAATTCAAAGAGGTCCTTTTAGTACTTATTTTTATGGATTCTTATTCTAATTTATAATGTAACTCATTTTCCTCATGTATACCGACAACGTACTAATAATTCGTTGTATTTTATTTCGGGGTTCGGTTCCTAAACTAGATTCTAGTTTTAATTCCTAGGTCGTAATTAGGCTCGAATCCCAATGTGACATTAATCACCTTATGCTCGGGTATTCAAATATCCTATTGGGTCGTAATTTTGGTATTCTAACTATTCGGTACACACTAACCCTAATTGGGATATCGGATTTATTCCCGAGGTGTAAAAATCTTACATTTTAAGATATTTACTTAAAATTAAATATTAATTCCAATTTATTATTTTTCTGATTTCAATTATAATATTATCTAAATAACTTTATTTTTTTAAATTTAATAATTTATATTTTCACATATTCCTAATTTCTCATATTCTTTACCTAATTTCCCTAATTAATCATAATTAGTACCTAAAAGCTAGGATTAGGGTTCCACTGCAGAGATTAACTTCCTTAATCATCTAATCAAGATCCAAATCAGTAATTAACATTCTAATTACCTAATTAATCCCAAATCACTCAATTTTACCATCATTTTAGGGCTAAAAATTAACTTAAAATTTTCGAAAATTAATTTTAAAAAAAGGCTTCATAGCACTGTTCTAAATCATGTGAGAGTTCTACAGAAAAATTTTGAGCCCCAAACTACATCCCTAAGCCTATTTAATTTCCGGTTTAATCATGCTCGGTTTTTAACAATTTCTTAAGAACCCTATATTTCCAGACATAATTAAACTAAATCAATATTTTTCCCTAAATCTACATACAATAAAACCTCAGAATAACAAGTTTCATAATTTTCTGGGCAAAATAACTAATTTTACAAAATTATATAAAAATCGGGATGAGTAAATGACTAACCGGTTCAAGGATTTCTGGCCGTCCAAAACCGGTCCAAGGCTGTCGGCCGGTCCAGACACTGGTCCTAGGGTAGGGTGGTGGTGGTGGTTCGGTCCCAGGTGGTGGTGGGTGGTGGTTCCCGTTCACCTTGCTAATCTGCACAGTTTTCTTTTTTTTTTTATTTTCTGGAATTTCTCTCGATTTTTCTTGTGTTTCTATTTTTCTCAGATTACAAATTGTCCAAATGTCTTCTGTGAATTTTTTCCTTATTTATAGACAAACATAGTAATTAATGTGCATTAATTTGATGTGATTTTTGCCCATTTCCTTGATTTTAGGCTTTTAGTTTGGCACATTTTTATTGGCCAATTTTTTTTTCTTTTCAGTCACGACTTGATCCAGTTGCAGACCTCTCCTTCTGATTTTTTTTTTATTTTTTTACAATTATTTTGTATCTTTCTTTAATTATTTACTTAATTTTCGGTCTATTTTAGCAATTACGCGTATTTTTATCTACACGTAAATACATGTAGGGTACACGTGAACATTCCTAAATATTAATTTGGTCATTCTAAAATTTTTAGTACACATATAATTTATCTCTAGTAATTTCTTAGTTATTTCATGATACTTTTCGCCTTTTCGATAATTAGCAGTTATTATGCTTAAAATTTGAAAATTTTATAGTCTCCTATTTTACTACTTACTTTCTTAAATTTAAGTTTACAGGGTCATTTTTACTAATATTCCTATCAAGAGTTTCTAATTTGGGTTTGATCGGATCCTTTAACCGATCGCCCTAAACCTTGGGTTCTAAGTTCAATCCTACGGTTACTTGACTTGGCTTTAGGGCTTACATTATATGTGATGGGCGTAGAGTGCTAGTCACTGGATGAGTAGCTGCTACTCAATCGTTGTCTATATTCATGCGATGAAGGCTGGTTGTGGATGTGAAGCTGAACATGTATTACAGTAGACTATGCAGCATACTGTCATTGGGATGTGCCATGAATTCTGGTCAAAGTTGGCTGGGTGGGAATTTGATTCAACAGTGATCGGATTCAACTGTGCAGTGAGTTGATCATGAGTGTTGTATCCTTTTTACTACTGTATCTCGTCTTTTTTATGCACGTGTATGTATGTTTTTTTAGGTCTAAATCAAATCATATATAGTTATATCTATTGTATCTGATTCGATAACAATTAAACTAGATCTAAATTAATTTAAATCTAATTTAATAAGATCAAACTAAATTCAAATGATTTAATTAGATATGAATCCCATTTCTTCATCTCGCTGTTGTAAAGATAAAAAAATAAAGACATAAGTGCCTGTTTAGACTCGAACCCAAGACCTCAAATTAAATCCAATTCAAATATTCCAATACTTATCCGTTAGGCAATTGGCCTGCACCTTGACATTCAGTACAATTAAATTGTACTTAAACTACCCGATTCCTAAAATAATTATTTGTACTAAATTAAAACTATTTGTTTCTAATATAAAAATTTTTTTCATAATTTTTTCCTTTTCTTATTTTTTTGGTATTTTCATCATTTGTTAATTTTTTTATTATTTTTATCTTTTATTTTATTTTTTGTTATTTTTATTTTTGAATTAGGACCCTTTTGTAAAAATAAAAATTAGGACTTCAAATGGGCAAAAATTAGGTATCTACAACTGCCCCTCTTTGTGGTGAAGTTTGAGCAAAACTTTACCACAAAGATGAGAGAGACACCGTTTTTGCCTCGAGACGACTCTATCCTAAGGAACGTTAAGTCACTTGATGAGGGTTAGTTTGAAACAAAGAATAACAAGGGGTAGCGCCTTTGTGGGTTGGTAAAAATCCCTAAAAAGAATAATGAGAACTTGGTCATACCCCAATGAGCTGACTAACCAAGGCGATCAAAGCAACCTTTGAGCTAGCTAAGATCTAAAGATGAGGAAAACTTGGTCGTGCCCTAATTAGCTTACTAACCAAAGCGACCAAAGCGTCCTTTGAGCTGGCTAAGATCTAAAGATGAAGAAAACTTGGTCGTGCCCTGATGAGCTGACTAACTAAGGCGATCAAAGCGCCCTTTGAGTTGGCTAAGATCTAAAGATGAGGAAAACTTGATCGTGCCCTGATGAGCTAACTAACCAAGGCGATCAAAGCGCCCTTTGAGCTAGCTAAGACTTAAAGATGAGGAAAACTTGGTCGTGCCCTAATGAACTGACTAACCAAGGCGATCAAAGCGCCCTTTGAGCTGGCTAAGACCTAAAGATGAGGAAAACTTGGTCGTGCCCTGATGAGCTGACTAACCAAGGCGATCAAAGCGCCCTTTAAGTTGGCTAAGACCTAAAGATGAGGAAAACTTGGCCGTGCCCTGATGAGCTGACTAACCAAGGCGATCAAAGCGCCCTTTGAGCTGGTTAAGACCTAAAAATAAAGAAAACTTGGTCGTACCCTGATAAGTTGATTAACCAAGGCGGTCGAAACGCCATTTGCGCTGGCTAAGACCTAAAGAATGAAGGAAACTTGGTTGTACCCTGATAAGTTGATTAACCAAGGCGGTCGAAACGCCATTTGCGCTGGCTAAGACCTAAAGAATGAAGGAAACTTGGTTGTGCCCTAATAAGCTGACTAACCAAGGCGGTCAAAGCACCCTTTGAGCTGGTTAAGACCTAAAAATAAGGAAAACTTGGTTGTACCCTGATAAGTTGATTAACCAAGGCGGTCGAAACGCCATTTGCGCTGGCTAAGACCTAAAGAATGAAGGAAACTTGGTTGTGCCCTAATAAGCTGACTAACCAAGGCGGTCAAAGCACCCTTTGAGCTGGTTAAGACCTAAAAATAAGGAAACTTAGTCGTGCCCTAATGAACTAACTAACCAAGGCAGTCGAAGCGCTCTTTAAGCTGGCTAAGACCTAAAGAATGAAGGAAACTTAGCCATACCCTAATTAGCTGACTAACCAAAGCGATCGAAGCACCCTTTGAGTTGGCTAAGAATTAAAAATGAGGAAACTTGGCCGTACCCTAATGAGTTGACTAACCAAAGTGGTTGAAGCGCCCTTTGAGCTGGTTACGACCTAAAAATGAGGAAACTTGGCCGTACCTTGATGAGCTAACTAACCAAAGCGGTCAAAGCACCCTTTGAGCTAACTAAGACCTAAAAATAAGAAAACTTGGTTATGTCCTAATGAGCTGACTAACCAAGACGGTCGAAGCGCCCTTTGAGCTGGCTAAGACCTAAAAATGAGAAAACTTGGTCGTGTCCTAATGAGCTAACTAACCAAGGCGGTCCCTTTAAGTCAGCTAAGACCTAAAAATGATGAAACTTGGTTGTGTCCTAATGAGTTGACTAACCAAGGCGGTCCCTTTAAGCCGGCTAAGACCTAAAAATGATGAAACTTAGTCGTACCCTAATGAGATAACTAACTAAGGCAATCGAAGCACCCTTTGAGCTAGCTAAGACCTAAAAATGAGGAAACTTAGTTGTGCCTTAATGAGCTGACTAACCAAGGCGGTTGAAGCGCCTTTTGAGTTGATTAAGACCTAAAAATGAGAAAACTTGGTCGTGCCTTAATAAGCTGACTAACCAAGGCGGCCCATGCACCCTTTGAGCTAGTTAAGACCTAAAAATGAGGAAACTTGGTCGTACCTTAATAAGCTGACTAACCAAGGCAGTTGAAGCGCCCTTTAAGCTGGCTAAGACCTAAAAATGAGAAAACTTGGTCGTATCCTAATGAGCTGACTAACTAAGGCGGTTAAAGCGCCCTTTAAGCTGGCCAAGATCTGAAAAATGAATGAAAACTTGAATTAGGATAGCGCTTCGTAAGCTTGCTAAATCCCTTGAAGAAATTTTGAGTCGGGTAACGTTCTGTGAGTTAGACGACTAGGAGTCTAAGAACCTCTGGATGGGGACCATGCTTGACGAGATGGCTGACTTGCTAAGAAATTGTTTTTAGAAAACAAGCTGTCATCCTTAGGGTAAAACCAATTGCCAATGCAATGTTTTATCAGGCTACGTAGTTTTAATGATAACTCCCAAGTAGTCCAATGTCTTATTAAGCAGTCCGATTAGAACCAACAATTTTGACCCTTACCATTGTCTTTTCTTATTCTTGCTCTTCTTCTTCTTTCTTCTTCTATCTCTTTCTAACCCTCCCTACCCCCAACCTCCCCCCCCCCCCCCCCCCTTTTTTCCTTCTCTTCTCTTTTTCTTTTTTTTTTTTTCTTTTTCTTCTTCTTCTTCTTCTTCTTCTTCTTGTGAAAACAACTTAAACCTGAAGTGAATGTAAAACATATTCCTTTTTCGAACAAAGAGGTCCTGTATTGAATTTCCGGTCCAAACATCGGCTTTTCGTGTAAACATCCATTCTCAAACGAGTTTCTATTTATATGCCAGACGTTACTCTTTTTTATCATGGCTCTATCTTGAAAAATAGGAAACAAGTCTCCCTTAGGTGGTTAACCACAAATAAGTATTAAAAGAATTTTTATCAATAGTCATTACTTCAAGTTAAGTATTTATTTCTTATGTGCTTCTTGTGTGTAAGGTTTATTTAAGTAAAGGATAGAGCGAGAAGTGGGGTCCTTTAATGGGACAAGAAAAAGGCTAAGGATATTATCAAATGCTAACGACTACCAAGAACACCAACTTTGCATGCAGAAAATGAAAATGAGACCACAGTAATAGTAAAATTGTTTGCATTTCATAATCTGAGCAAAACTTTCATTGATGTTCAAGGATAGTACATCTTCAATGCGTCAACATTTACTGGATCCTTCAAGTCCAGACCATCCATTTGAGACAAGATAATAGCTCCTCCAAGCAATACTTTCTTCACAATGTAAGGCCATTTATAGTTTGGAGCAAACTTTCCTCTCAAATCAGTTGTATTAGGTAACATCTTCCTTAACACCATATCTCCTTGCTTAAAACTTCGGGGTTGTACTTTTTTGTTGAAAGCCCTAGCCATTCGTTGCTGATAGAAAATGTTATGGCACAAAGCTACTAGCCTCTTTTCATCAATTAGGTTCAACTACTCAACACGCTTCTTTACCCAATCAGCCTCATCTAACTGAGTTTTTGACAATATTCTGAAAGATGGGATCTCAACCTCCACTGGTAGTACAGCCTCCATTCTGTATACCAACGAGTTAGGGGTTGCCAATGTTGATGTTCTGATAGAAGTTCGATAGGCCATGAGTGCAAATGGTAACATCTCATGCCAATCTCGATACGTAATGGCCATCTTCACAATAATTCATTTGATGTTCTTATTGGCCGCTTCTACGGCTCCATTCATTTGGGGTCAATAAGGAGTAGAATTTCTATGAATGATCCTGAAGTTTCGGCATAACTCTGACATCAATTGGTTATTCAGATCCGTAACATTGTCAGTAATAATCGTCTCTGGCATACCATACCGAGCCAGTTTATCTCTCTTGATGAACTTAACCACTACTCCCTTCGACACACTAGAGTGGGACGAGGCTTCAACCCACTTAGTGAAATAATCGATAGATACCAATATAAATCGGTGTCCGTTAGATGCCTTTAGAGTGATTGAGCCAATGATATCTATTCCCCACATCGAAAAAGGCCATGGTGCTGAGAGTGTATGCAATTCTTGAGGTGGTGCATTTATCTTGTTCGCATAGATCTAAGACAAATGGCAGTGTCTAACATGTCCGATACAATCCGCTTCTACAGTTAACCAGTAATATCCCATCCTCATGATCTTCTTAGCAAGCATGTAGCCATTCATGTAGGGGCCACATACTCCCTCGTGTACTTCTTTCATAAGCATTTCTGCCTCTTTCCCATCTACACAACGTAAAAGTGTACCATCAAATGATCGTCGATACAGCTTACAATCGCTCATCAAGTACTGAGTCGCCAATCTTCTAATTAATTTTTTGTCCTTCTTCTCTGCTCCTTCGAGGTACGTATTATGTTGTAGAAACGTTTTGATATCATGATACCAAGGCTTTTCGTCACAAGAACTTTCCATTGCCAAACAAAAAGCGGGCTTTTCTTCAATTTCAATTTTAAGTGGCTAAATCTCCACTCCTCTCAATATCTGAATCATTGATGCCAAAGTAGCAAAAGCATCAGCAAATTGGTTCTGAACCCTTGATACGTACACGAATGTAATCTTTTCGAACTTGGTTATCAACTCAGCTAAGTGTTGGCGATAAGGTACTAATTTAGGGTCTTTCATCTTAGACTCACCCCGAGCTTAGCCTATGATCAACGAAGAATCTCCATATACTTGTGATTCTCGTATCTCCTTAAACAATGCGATTTTGAGTCCTAAAATACACGCCTTGTATTCTACAATATTATTAGTACATAGGAAAGCTAGTCTCACAGCCATTGGAAATTGTGTGCCTTTAAGCGATACAAGAACTGCCTCAACTCCACATCTGGACACATTAGCTGCTCCAAAGAACATTTTCCACCCTGAAAATTTTTCGATTATTTCACAATCAGAATCATTTCCCATTACGTAGACACTTTCATCAAAAAACTCAACCCGTGCCTCTTAAGGGGTCTCCTTAGACGAATTTTCCGCTAATTGATCCGCCAAAGCTTGCCCCTTAACTGAACTTTGAATCATATACTTAATGTCAAATTCTGTCAACAACATTTACCATTTCGAAACTCTACCAATGAGAGCCGGTTTTTCAGCTAAGTATTTCAAAGGATCGTGTTATGTTATCAACTCAATTTGATAATAAAATTTATATTGCCTGAGCCAATGCATAACCTAGACCAATGCACAACAGGTTCTTTCGGCTTTTGAGTATTTTTGTTCCCCTTCTGTGAACTTCTTACTTAGATAGTAAACGACTCGTTCTTTCCCTTCTTCATCCTTCTGGCCAAGCACGGATCCCATGGATTTAGGCATTATGGTCAAGTACAAAAACAACGGCTTTCCAGGTTTAGAAGCTACTAATACTGGAGGTTTCATGAGGTATTCTTTGATTTTCATGAAAGCCTCTTCGCATTCCTCATTCCAACTGATTTTCGCGTTCTTCTTGAAGAGGGTGGCATCTGTCTGTTAACTGTGATATGATTCGGGCTATGTAATTTAAACGTCCCAGCAATCCCCATACTTCCTTAAGTGTTTGTGGAGGAGGCATGTCAATTGTGGCTTTAGCTTTATCAGGATCGACCTCAATACCTCTTTAGCTAACTATGAATCCCAACAATTTTCCTAACGTCACGCCAACGGTACATTTCTTTGGATTTAACTTCAAGTGGTATTTCCTGAGTCTACCAAACAGCTTCCTCAGGTTCTCTAAGTGATTTTCCTCCTCTTTGGATTTTGTAATCATATCATCAACGTACACTTCTATTTCTTTATGCATCATATCATGAAAAATTGCAACCATGGCCCTCTGATATGTTGCACTTGCATTCTTAAGCCCAAACAGCATCACCTTGTAGCAAAATGTTCCCCAAGTCATAATGAAAGTCGTTTTTGTCTTGTCTTCTTTGGACATCTGAATCTAATTATATCCCGAAAAACCATCCATGAAAGAGAATAGATGATTTCCAGCCGTGTTATCCACTAAAACATCAATGTGAGGCAATGGAAAATTATCTTTAGGCGTTGCCTGGTTAAGATCTCGAAAGTTTACACACACACTCTAACTTTCCCATTCTTCTTCATTACCGGAACAATATTAGCTACCCATTCCGGGTAATTCAACACTTCAATGAATCCCACTTCCAATAGTTTCTTCACTTCTTCTTTAATTTTCAGCAAGATATCAGGTCAAAATCTCCTCAATTTTTGCTTTTTTGGTTTGGCGTCTTCTTGTGTAGGTAAGCGATGGACTACAATCGACAGGTCCAACCCAGGCATATCTTCATACGACCAAGTGAACACGTCTTGATACTCGGCTAACAACGTAATCATTTCTGTTTTTTGTTCCTCTTTTATACTCGCCTTAATTTTTAAATTCTTAGGATTTTTTTCGTTCCCCACATTAATTGTCTCAATCGATTCATCAATAGTAATTCTACCCAATTCATGTTTTTGCCATTCCTCTTGTATATTACTGTGGTTATCGACATCACTCTCGACGACTAACCCAGTAGGACCGGAAGCGATATCAATATTCTCATTTTCTACCTATACGAAGTATTCTTAGTTTTCGCTTGGTTCATTGGATCTGAATGAGAATGCATTAAAGAAAAATGTATGTGAGCAAAAGAGAAGTATAACACAACATAGGAAAGAAACGAACTAAGATTTCATTGAATAAATGGAAGTGGATCTCAAATGAGATAAAGGCCTAACTAATTTTGAACGAAGGTTCGATGATACGTTTGAAATGATGACTATTGAAAATAAAATTCAGAAAATACTAACTACGGGTTACCCCTTTACCCTAGGTAAGACCTATTGCTATTCGCCGGGATGGAGAACCAGTTATTCAAATGATGCTGGAACTTGTGTGGTGAGTTCATTAATCCTTCTTTGCCAGATTCCCGAGCTTGAGTCTCTTCCTGTATGAATGTCTCAACTAGCAGTGGAAAGGTCATCGAGGCATGGTATAATCTGTCACCTCTCTTACCCCTTGCTTATTTCTTCTAGAATTCTTCTGTTGGGGTAGGATTGTAACCAAAGCCATAGGTGCCGATCTGGCCTTCCTTGAATCCCATTCTTCTATCATCTTCTTTGTCGAGACTAGTGATCATGTTCACTTCTTCAAACATTTGTAAACCCAACTCTTCTTATCCTTCACTTCCTATGTAAGGTATAGTGGTCTACTTGTAGATTTCATAATCTTGATCTCCTAGAATTATAATCTCCTGGCCATTTCAGATAAACTTCAACTTTTGGTATAAGCTCAAGGGTATGGTCCATGCTGCATGAATCCAAGTTCTTCCCAAGAGTAGTTGAAAGATCTTGGAATGTCCATGACTTGGAATCGAATAGTAAAGTGTCGAGGGCCAATACTCACGGATAAATCAATTTCCCCTATAATCTCTCTCCTGGAACCATCAAAGGCCCTAACAATGTTAGAAGAAGGCCTAATTGTAGACGTGTCGATGCCCAGCAAATCCAAGGTAGCGAATGGGCAGACGTTCAGCGATGATCTATTGTCAACGAGTACCCTGGTGATGATTATGTCGTTACTCCTTACCATAATAAAGAGTGGCTTTGTATGTTTGTTCCCTTCCTCGCCTAATTCTTCAGTTGAAAAAGAAATCTGATCCATTGCGAGGACAGAATTAGTAACCAGTCCCATCTTCTCGGTTGGAATTTCATGAGGGACCTTCACCTCATTTAAAGTACAAAACAAAGCCTCCCTATGTAGTTCAGATTCGACTAACAAGCTCATCAATGATATTTGTACAAGGGTCTTACTGAGTTAATCCATGATCTTATATTCACTCGACTTGATCATTTTGGTAAAAGCCAATAGCCCCTCAACGCGTTTGGCCACCATCTAGTTGTTCGATTCTCTCAATATGACCTTCCTCCGATGTTCCTCTCTTGGGTAAAAAATCTTTCCCAATTGAGTAATGCCTCTTACCAGAGGACCTGGTTTTTCTTGATTTACCAGGTGATAGCTAAATGGGGTAGTCTTGTAGTTCTCTGGTGGCAACAGTACGTAAAATGTGTACCTCTTCACTTCTGGCGTCTAGTTGTTGGTATAAAACTTAAAAACCTTAGGCTTTTTATCTAAATCAATGACGCTGACAGCACAGTCATCAAAAATCATACCAATCAACGGCCCGTGGTTAGGTAAGGCATTATTGTTAACGTTAGGAACCAGGGCTTCCACAAAATCCAACTACACTATCCCTTCATCTATCAAGTCCTAAATCTTGTTCCTCAATCTCCAGCATGCATCGGTCAAATGCCCTGATTATCCACAGTGGTATTCACACTTTACTATGGGGTCAAAGATTCTCGGTCGGTATTGATCGCTAAGAAATTCATACCATATCAAATTATCCCTTCGCAACTTCTCAAAGACTTGACTTAAAGGGACTGGTATCTCGGTAAATTATCTATAAGTCCTGTTAATTTGAAACTAGTCTCTGAACTGTTGTTGAGCGGAAGGTGGATTCACCTTAAAAGCGACTTGAGCGTTTGGTCTAGCATTTGAATTTACCATACCAACCATAAATTCTTTAGGCTTGTTGTCGACTGGTCTAGGACCAGATGATGATACTGGTGGTCTTCTATCTGCTGGCTCTTGCAGCTTACTGGAAGAGATGGCGCTTTCAATCCTGCACCCTGCCACTACCACTTCAGCAAAACTGGACAAGGCCTACCCGATGAGATGGGAGAAGTAAGGCTTCTCCAAGGTGTTAATGAAAGCTGATGTAAGCTCCTTCTCGGTCGTAGGAATAGAGATTCTTGCAACCAAGGACCTCCATCTTTGAGCGTATTCTTTGAACGATTCATTATTCTTCTTCCGTAAGGCAACCAACTCCATCATAGTTGGGGCTACTTCTACGTTGAATTTATATTGTTCATAAAATACTCTAGCAAGTTTCTCCCACATATTTATCTGGTTCAAATCAAGTTGGGCATACCAAGTCAGGGTCGGTCCAGTCAGACTATCTTGGAATGTTTGTACCATGAGTGGATCATACTAAACATATTTACCTATCTTCCTGATGTACAACCTGGTGTGGAGCTTGGGGCAACCCGTCCCGTTATACTTTTCAAATTCTAGTACCTTAAACTTCTCAGGGTATGGTCCCATGTCATATACGAAAAACTCTGTGATCCTCGCCTGTTCAAATCCATCATACCTTACAAGTGCCTTCATCTTCTCAGTTATCTATTGTGTTAATTTCTTTTCCAGTTCTTTCAAGCTATCCATATTAGGCCCTTGGTCAACAGGTCTCAGGGCTGCATACGTATTAGGTTCGAAGGTCGGGTTGTCTTTCGGGGAAACTCCTTCTAATTCAACTGGATCTTTTTTATATTCATGCTCTACTTCAAGAGCGTGTGTATTCTTCCCATAACAAGTCTTGGAGCTTTCTTCATTAGCCGGTGTTGTAGCTCGTAGCAAAGCAATGTTGTCTATTAGGAAGCTCATTTGTTCTACCATCTTTTCCATAGCCTTTTCTATATAACGGAACCTCAACTTAAGGGATCATTGATTTTAGGATCTCCGTCATTTCCTTGAGTAATGGCCATCCTGGTCTGGGAACGTGTTCTAATCGAACTTCTCTAAAAGACTTGACATTTGGGAGCTATCTTGAAATTTACCTGAATTGGCGAAGATCAGCTTAACAAAGGGTTAGTACATATTACATTTTTCTAAGAAAGAGTTGTTAATCGTATAAATGCAAGATGCATGTCACACGAATGCGATGGAAAATTAAAAATTAGAAAGAAACCCTTGATGTGGCAAAACCTAACTAACTTTTATTCATTTTTGCAATTATGAAGCTTTACATCTCTCATTCTATTCGCAAAAAGGAATTCTAAAGAAAATATTAAAAAAAAAACTAAAATCTAAAATCTAATCTCCTAGTGGCTAGTAGGCTTATCCTACGTCTTTCTCCTCTTTCGGATCTTGGGAGCTTGCTCTTCTTTACCCTCAGTCCACTTCAGTTGTGCTTCCAATGCCTTTATCTTCTGATGATATTCCTTACAACAGTTTTTCAACTCCTACTCTCTTTTACTCATTATCTCGGGTTCAGCTTCAACTTGAACTTCCCCCTTCTATTTATTGTCTTCCATATCCTTCAGTCCTTTTAGTTGGTGATAAAGAAATCTTTAGTTGTCTAGCTCCTGGCTGTTATTGACACACCCCGAAGCGGTAGAGTCGTAACAACCCCGCCATGTAAACCATCCTAAGATAGAAGTTGGCCTTACAACCGCTATCTTAGACCTGGTCTACACAAGGCGTCCACGACTAACCCGCTTTGAAGTATACAGTTTGTAATTTAAATAGATCATTTACCTAAGAAAGTGAGAAAATATATATATATATATACACTTTAATTCAGTTATTACATTATTTAAAAATGAAAAATAATTCTAAAATAAAAACTTAAACCTTAAAATACGTACGTTTATTCTTCAATATTTTTCCTCACTCCCCAGGATCCAGCAGTTGCTAGCTTCAAGGTAGTTGTTTGCCGCTTCTTAGCCAGCACCTGCACAACGTCTATAGGGATGTGAACAACCACAAATTAGTAAGTTAGGACAGAGGATTTAAAATTATACCATACACATAACAAGGTTTTCAATCACTTATTAGGTACAATGCATGTACAAGCAAATGCCATCGCACGACGTTATCCGACCCGTCGTGAGATTAGAGAAATTGCGCCCGCTCTAATCCGGGTTGAGGAGTTGCTGTTAATGCAACAGCTCACGACCAAACCCAGGCTTGTGTAATGGAGACCTTGCTCCTCCCACGACTACCTTCGAACCACTATCTTCACCCTCGCCGCGACCTCCTCTCCTGTCACTTAATTCGACTGAGGATAAAGAAGGGACCATTTTGCAATCCTGTGCTATCCCTTTCGAAGGGGTTGGTATTTGGCCGGAGAGTCCTAAGTTCCCCTAACGGGTTGCCATACATGTCCGATTATGATTACTGGTCGTATATTTGATTAAGTCCAGTTTAGGGTGATCAATTATTTCATACAAATCATACAATATATGCTAGAACAACAAACAGAATCATAGCATCACCCATAATTAAGCACATGCACACATTCAACTATCTAACAAGCACAACCAAGCATAATCTTAAACCTCCAAAATACAGTATCGTATTAATCCAAACTTACCTCGACTCCTCGCTCACTCACTCGAGGTCCGACTTGCTCAGGCCATCACCGATCATCCCTATAACACAAACGTAGTTTCAGTTTTTCACATAACTGTTATAGGTTTGTTTTATCCTATAACGCTTATTGTTATGTTTTGTTTAGGGTTTAATATACCTATTATCTAGGTCTTAAGTCTTTTACAATTATTCTAGGTTTGGGGTTAGGTTCGGGTTCAGTTTCCGCAACAATTTCTAAATTAGGTTTTAGTTCGATTTCTAAGTCCTAAACATGCTCGAATCCTAATGTGAAAGTAATCACATTAAGCTCGAATATTCACATATCCTATTGGGTCTTAATTTAGTATTCTAAGCTATTCGGTGCATGCTAGTCCTAATTAGAGTATCGGATTTATCCCCGACGTGAGAAAATCTTACTTTTTTATATAATTACCTAAAATTCAATCTTAATTCAGCTGTAATATTATTCTGATTTTTACTCTAATATTATATAAATAACCCTAATTTTTTAGATTTATTAATTTACAATTTCATATATTACTAATTTCTTATATTAATTACCTAATTTCCTAAATTAACCATACTTAATACTCCAAACGTTAGGATTAGGGTTCTACATCAGAGATTAACATCCCTAAACATCTAATTACTATCTAAATCAGTAATTAATATCTTAATCACCTAATTAACCCCAAATTACCAAATTTTTCCATCATTTTAGGGCTAAAAATTAACTTAAAAATTTCAAAAATTAATTTTAAAAAAACGGCTTTAGAGCACTATTCTATATCACATGAGTATCCTACAGAAAAAAAAAATTGAGCTCCAAACTACACTCCTGAGCCTATTTATTTTCCATTCTAATCATGTTCGGTTTTGCACGATTTCTTAAGGACCCTATATTTTCAGACGTGATTAAACTAAATCACTATTTTTTCCTAAATCTTCATATAATAAAACCCTAGAATAACAAGTTTCATAATTTTCTAAAACTATTTACTATTTTTACAAAATTACACAAGAATCGGGCTGGAAATTGGACTCACCAGTTTGGGTGGCTCCGGCCACCGCCGACTACTGTGGCCTTGTCAGCCGGCCTAGGTGCTGCCACCACCGTGTGGTGGTAGTGTCCATTCACTCCCAGCTGTCCGTCAGGTCTGTGTTCTCCTTTATGGCCCTAACTGCACAGTTTTCCTTTTCTTTTTTTTTCTTTGGTTTTTCTCTCAATTTTTGCCTCTCCCTAATTTTCTCTGATTTCTAACTGTCCAAATGAGCTTTTGAATTTTTCTTGCTATTTATAGAGCTTTAGAGTAATTATTGTGCATTAATTAGACATGACTTTGCCCAATTTTCTTGATTTTTGGCTTTTGTAGTGTCTAATTTTAATTAATTAATTTTTATTTTGTGGATTCTAACTTGCCACGACCTAATTTGGATCATTATTGATTTTTCTTGATTTTTTATTAATTAATTATGAATTTTATTTAATTATTTAGTATAATTTTAGTACATTTCGCATATTTTAAGTAATTACGCATATTTATACCTACATGTAAATTCATATATAGTATAAATAAATATTCCTAAATATTATTTAGGTTATTTTATAATTTTTAGTATACATATAATTTATCTTTAGCAATTCATTAAGTACCAGAATGCATTTTACGCATTTTCGATAATAACGAGTTATATACTTAAAATTTGAAAATTTTGTAGTCTTCTATTTTATTACTTATTTTCTTAAATTCAAACTTACGGGATCGATTTACTAATATTTCTAGCTTTACTTTATAATTTAAGCTTGATCGGGTCTTTCAACCAATCGAAACCTCGGATTGCTTAGTTGTGGGGCTTACAGTTATCCCTTTAGTGGTAGGGGTGGTCTTTCTTGTGCACTAAAGAGCTTGGATGCCCCGAAGCTTGACTCCTTTATCAGCCACCATTATGCCGGGGTTAAGGAAGTCCAATGAGACAGCTTCTAATGATGGCCTGGGGATCATGTTCTCAATGAGTCCATTGGCTGGGACGTATCCGGTGCAGAGGTTGAAGCCAATCAAAGGAACCGCCTTGAAGTCTTCACACCTTCTTATTATTTCTTTGCTTGCAAACCACCTGGGTGTTAACAACAACTCTTTCGCTTTTATACTCTGAAAGTATTGGACCCAGTAGCGGCTAGTTATATTTTCTAGTAGCTCAACTCTTTCCTCAAAAGATTTGATGAGATCATATTGCTGAGTAAACTCAACCCATTTGAAATAAAGTTAGTAACTTCTCATGTGGCTAACGAACCAGACCACTAGTAAGACCATATTAGTTTTTAGATCTCTTCGTTTCTTTTTCTTAAGTTAGTTTAGTGACCGGATCTGCTCGGCCAAAAGGGCCAGGACATATGATTTCCCTTCGAGGAATTGGGTTATGAGTTCTACAATTCTGAAGTGGACTCGACATCTATCATTAGGGAATAAGATAATATTGAAACTACCAATATAAAAGCGTTGACCCGGTATTGGTGCCATACTTCTAAATTTGAACAAAAAACCTCGTGTTTTTCTTTATGCTTCAATTCAATAGAAACCAGTCCATGACATGCTCTAATTGAATGGTCTTTCCTTGATTTAAAACCCAGTTTATTTTGGTTTTTCTGATTCCCAACAACTTACTGAAGATCTTTGGTGCTGCAGCATCCAAGTCTGAGACATAGATATCATTAGTGATCATAGGAGCCCACAACAATTGGGAGTATTCTTCCAAAGTTGGTCTTAGTTGATGTAGGCCCATATAGAAACTGGTAGATTCGGGCTCCCATAGGTGGACTAAGACCTGCACTAGAGTGATGTTCGCAGAGATCTTCTGTAGAGAGAGGATGGGCCCAATCCTATTCTTAATAAACTCCTGTTTATCTAGGCTAAAGAGTCAAAACCATGTTTGGAGCAGTTTTTGTGGCCAATGCGGTAGGTGGACATGAATGTCTTCAAAAGGCACTTGACTTGATCTAGCCGTGACTGATCAAAATCAAAATTAAAGTTACAATTATAACGTATTCTAAACTTTACATAAAATTATTATAAATTATTTATAAGGAAATATTACAACTACAACTTCACAACTACCCTTGTCCATTTAGGTTTGCTACATCATAGGTTTTTGCGATTTTTTTGAAAGAAAAGTTTTCGTGTAATGCAAAAAGTGTGGTTTCTAAAGGATCTCAAGTTTTGCAACCACTACGTTTTTTAAAGCAATGATTCGATAGTTGCATTTGAACTTAAGTGGGATAGCCTGATCGGCCCTGGAAGGTGGTTACCCCATAACATCCGAAGCTTGCTTAATGGCTTCCCTCTTAAGGTCCTAAGACAACCTAGTTCTGACCATATCTACCATGCATTTATGATGTAGAAAAACAAAATAAAAGTAAACCCCCCAACAAAATTACCCCCTTAAATAAACTGCTACAGCAAAAAAATGTTGGTAAAAAAAATATATACATATAAAATAACATACCTAAGTTCTTTTTTATTTTTTTTTATTATTTCATCTTTTTATTTTTAATTTCTATTTTTTTTAAATAATTCTATTTTCGGCAACTTCTAGTGGCTAGCCCTTTAGTGGTCCCCAGTGGAGTCACCAAACTGTCGAGCCTGATTTTTCGGTTTCTTTTATTTAAAAATTAATTTCTCATTTCCTGATTAATACTAAACCCTAACCCATTTAATATTAATCCTCAACTAAAGAAATTGAGAAATTCCGGTTTTTTTATTGAAAATAATTTTTGGAGTCGCCACCCGACCTAAGTCGAGAAAAGAAAAAGAAACCGTAACTAATTGAGTGGATTGATTATGATTTGGCTACCATTCTTTGATTTCAATTTTGAATGAAGAATTAGAAGGTTTCGAATTCGAGGGCTAACTTATTAAACCCTAACAGGTACCACTTTTTATTTACCGAAATTAGGATTATTCTTCTAATTATAATATTTAAAAATAAATAAATAAAAATCAAAAGAAAAAGAACCTAAGTTTCTACATATTTTATCGTCACTCCGAAGGTACCTACGTACCCACTAGTAAGGATCAGACAATCGTAGTTCTTTTCGGAAATCTTAATGTGTTGATTGATTTTAATTTTTGAAAAAAAAAACAGTCAAGTTTATGTTTTAATTGATTTGGTTTTAAAAAAAAAAATCTAAAGGGGTCCTAACTCTTGAATGTTATTATTTTATAAAAAACATTCACTAAAAGTCCTAAAATTTGTTAAAAAAAGGATATTTTTATTAACTTTTATTTAAAAAAAAAAAAACAACTTTCTATATGAAAAATCTTTAAACAGGATCAAATCCTAACAAAAATAACCAATCCTAACAACCCCTAAACTAAAATAAAATATACATTCACTTAAATCAATACTTAATTTATCTAATCAAGAAAACTAATGTTAAAAGAAGAATACCTAAATTAATATATACATATACATATATTATTATTATTAAAGAATTATCTATATATAAAAGACTAAAAATAAAATCTCCTAAAACTAATATATTCATATTCATATATATTATATTCAATAACTAAAGATCTAAATAATAATAATAATAATAATAATAATAATAATAATAATAATAATAATAATATAACAATAATAAATAAACAATTAAACAAAAAATTTCGAAATTGGAAAGAAACGAACCTAAACTTCTTGATTGCGTGGTGAAGGACGATGGCCGACGTATAACGGAGTTGTTGTTCTATGATGAGCCACTAGTGAGGCGTGTGGTTTATTTGAGAGTAGACGGTGGTGACATGCTGATCGAATGTTGCTGTTGGCTAAGCTTGCTGTTCGGTAGTACGGTGAAGCTTAGACAATGGCCGTACTCGGTCAGATCTGGCCGTGTGATCAGGAGATATACTCAAATGCGACGTACGTATGGAAGGCCATGTTTGGCCTCAACGTTTAGCGTCAGGCTACCAGAGTATCAGTGGAGAAGCAACCTTACTACAATTGTGATGTGGCGTCCAGCAACAGTGGTCAACAGCATGGGAGTTGTTGTGCTTTCGCGAGAGAGAATGTAGCTGTTGTCGTAACTACTGCCGTAGTTTGTTCGATGTGTACGTTGGACGATGGATGGAGTCAAGTATGGTGCTGCTACTATTACCTACTAGATGTATGAGAGGTGCTGATGAAGAGAATTTCGTTAGTAGCGGGGCAGCGCTACTGTGGGAGTCGCTGCCATAATGACGATTGTGCACTGTCGCTGTGTTTTGGGAAAAGTGGTGGTGTGTTGGTATGTATTGGATGTGTAAGAACTTAGCTGCTGTCGGCGGAGTATGTAAACTGTAGTGTGTGTGACGATGTGTAAACTAAACGGTGTTATATGTGATGGGCGTAGAGTGTAGTGTGCTGAATTTTGTGGCTGGTTGCTGGACTTTGTTGCTAGTCACTAAATGAGTAGCTGCTGCTCAATCGTTGTCCGTATTCATGCGACGAAGGCTGGTTGTGGACGTGAAGCTGAACGTGTATTGCAGTGGACTATGCAGCATACTGATGATGGGATGCGGCATGAATTCTGGTCAAAGTTGGCTGGGTGGGAATTTGATTCAATAGTGATCGGATTCAACTGTGCAATGAGTTAATCGTGAGTGTTGTGTCCTTTTTTCTGCCGTATCTCCTCTTTTTTATACACGTGTATGTATGTTTTTTTAAGTCTAAATCAAATCATATCTAGTTATATCTATTGTATCTGATTCAATAACAATTAAACTAGATCTAAATTAATTTAAATCTAATTTAAAAAGATCAAACTAAATTCAAATGATTTAATTAGATATGAATCCCATTTCTTCATCTCGCTTTTGCAAAGATAAAAAAAATAAAGACATAGGTGCCTACTGAGACTCAAACCCAAGACTTCAAATTAAATTCAATCCAAATATTCCAATATTTATCCGTTAGGCAGTTGACATGTGCCTTGACATTTAATACAATTAAATTGTACTTAAACTACCCAATTCCCTAAAATAATTATTTGTACTAAACTAAAACTATTTGTTTCTAATCTAAAAAGTTTTTTTATAATTCTTTCCTTTTCTTATTTTTTTGGTATTTTCATCATTTGTTAATTTTTTATTATTTTTATCTTTTATTTTATTTTTTGTTATTTTTATTTTTGAATTAGGACCCATTTTTGTAAAAATAAAAATTAGGACTTCAGAGGGCCAAAAATTAGATATCTACATTATTGACAATGTCTACATGCATTTCCTTCTTTGATTTTATTGCTCATTGTGTTTATTAATTTGATTTAACAATGTTAGCATGTAGTTTTGGGTTTAAAATTTGAGATAGATTGCAAGAGAAGTTTAAAAATTTTGCCTTTACACTTTTTTATGCTAGTTGGGTTGCAACATAAATGATTTTTTTTTATAATTTAGCTAGAACTAGATTCTATAATTGATAAGAACTAGATAAAAGAAAAGAAAGTGATGGGGGTATTTTAGTCATGAAAATTTCACTGCATGATTATTCTTTATTTGTTTTTCTATCAAAGTAATATATGTTACAGTTTTATTCCATTCCTATGGTATTAAAATTCCATTCCCCATTTATTCAATTTAGTAAAGCAAACATACCCTTATTGTTTTATTTAAGACCAAAAAAAGCAATCGTATTAATTTTTTAATTTATTAATATTATTTAACTACCATAACAAGGTGGAACTATATCCCATATACTTTAATATATAGGTTATAGGGTACGATAGGATACTATGACTTCATTCCTATATTTTATCAATGGAAGCAAGATCTAGAAAATTATTGCCTAAAAACTACCTTATCACCTTCATGACATATTTGGAATATGTAAGCCCCACAACAAGTTACTTGGGGTTCCGATCGAGCCTAAATTATAAAGTAAAATTAAAAATATTAGTAAAAATGATTCTGTATGTTTGAATTTAAAAAAATAAGAAATAAAATAAAAGAATATAAATTTTTTAAATTTTAAGTATATAACTCATTATTTATCGAAAATGCATAAAAATGCATTCCAATAATTAACAAATCGCTAAAGATAAATTAAATTAATACTAAAAATCATAGAATGACCATAAAATATTTAGGAATATTTATTTGCACTATATATGAATTTGTATGTAAGTATAAATACACGTAATTACTTAAAATATATGAAATGTACTAAAATAATACTAAATAATTAAATAAAATTCATAATTAATTAATAAAAAATCAAGAAAAATATAAAAAGAGAGGAAAAGTCTAGAAGTGGGGCATGGTAATCTGAAAATTAAAGAAAGAAATCAACCAATTAAAATGCAATAAATAGAAAGTGAAAAAAAAAAGAGATAAGGCAATTGTCTTGTCTAATTAATGCACAATAATTCTCTATCACCTCTATAAATAGCAAGAAAATTTCAGAAGCTCATTTGGTCAGTTTAAAGAGTGAGAAAATTTGAGAGGACCAAAATAGTGAGTATTTAGATTAATTACAAAAAAATTATTCAAATCTATACAATTAGAGCCTTAGAAGAGAACTAGCACCAGATGAGCACCTGAGAGTGGACGGCCACCACCACCTCACAGTGGTGGTAGCGCCTAGACTAGCTGATAAGGCCACCGTGGCCGGAGCCACCCAAACCAATGAATTCGATTTCCAACCTGATTTTGTGTAATTTTACAAAAATAGTAAATATTTTTAGAAAATTATAAATTTTGTTATTCTGAAATATTTTAGTATGTAGTGTTTAGGAAAAATATTATTTTAATGAAAATATGTCCCGTGTTATATAATCTTTAATAAATCATGCAAAACTAAGTATATTTTGGTTTAAAAATAAATGACCTTAGAAGTGTAGTTTTGAATCCAAAATTTTTCTATAGACTATTTAGGTAATATAGAATAGTACCACAAAGCCCTTCTTTAAAAATTAATTTTCAAAAATTTTAAATAATTTTTAAGCCTTAAAATGAGGCATAAAATAAGGAATTTAAGGTTAATTAAGTAATTAAATGAGTAATTACTAATTAGATGTACAATTATATGTTTTAGGATGTTGAAATCTAATGAAGTATGATACTTGTAGCATTTAAGGTGTTAGATATAATTATTAGGGTAATTATGTAATAAATAAGTAATAAGGAAAAATAATACATTTTAAGTTAATTTGGTAATTTAGGGTAATTAGGTTCAAATATGATTTGGGATGAATTTAGATATTTTGAAATGTTAATTGGTGTTGAGAGATGGTAATTAGAGTGATAGAAATATTAGATGTGTATTATGTACATAATAGGTGATAATACATAATATGTAATTATTGAAAATATAATAAATAGAAGATATTAGAATAAAAATTGATATTATATAAATAATAGGGATATATAATAAATCTAATAAAAATCTTGAATTTATGTAATTATATAAAAAATTTACAAATTTCTTACATTAGAAGTAAATTCGGTACACTAATAAGAATTTAAGTGTACCGGGTGAAATAAAATACTAATTAGAGATAATTATTGTATTTAGGATATCTAGAAGTAATGTGATTAATTTGACATTATGAGTTGAAACGGGTTTTTAGGGTTCGGGTATAAAACAATACTTGGAAATCGAATTAGAACATAATTTAGAAATCGATGTGGAAACTGAACCCAAACCCGAACCTAATCTCAAACTCAGAATAATTGTAAAACATTTGAGAACCTAGATAATTGGACATATTAAACCCTAAACTAAGGATAACAATAAGCGTGATAAGATAAAACTAACCTATAATAGTTATATGAAAAACTGAAACCACATCTGTATTATAGGGATAATTGGCAATGGCCTGAATAAGTTGGACCTCAAGTAAGTGAACAAGGAGTCCAGGTAAGTTGAGATTAATACATTGTTGTATTTTCAAGGCTTGAAATTATACTTCGTTGTACTTGTTAGATAGTTGGTTATGTGTACGTGCTTGATTATGAATGATGTTATGATTTTGTTTGGTATTATATCTTGTATTGTATGAAGCGATCGATCATCCTAAACTGAACTTAATAAAAATATGACTTGCAAACATAAATCGAACCTACATAGCAACCCATTAAGGGAAATATAGGATTATCAGGCCAAATACCAACCCTTTCGAAAGGGTTAGCACTAGATAACATAATGAGTTTCTTCTTCATCCTTAGTCGAACTAAGTGACGAGTGAGGAGGTCGCAGTAAGAGTGAAGTTAATAGTTCAAAGGTAGTTGCGGGAGGAGCGATGTCTCCATTATACAAGCTTGGGTTTAGTCGTAAGTTGTCGTATTAACGACAACTCCTCAACTAGGATTAGAGCAAACGCAATTTCTCTAATCTCATGATGAGCCGGATACCGTCGTGCAATAGCACTTACATGAACATGCATTGCACCTAATGAGTTAGTTGATAACTTTGTTTCTGTTTGTGGTATAGTTTTAAGTCCTCCATCCTAACTTACTAAGCTGTAGTTGCTCACATCCCTATAGACGTCGTTGTAGGTATTGGCTAAAAGCAGTTACAACTACTCTGAAGTTTACAACTACTCTGAAGTTAGCAACTGCTGGATCCTAGGGAATGAGGAAAAACATTTGAAAAACAGATATATATTTTTATAGTCTAAGCTCTAATTTTAGAAATTTTCATTTTTGAATGATGTATTAACTAGGAAATAGATTACGGTGAAACGTTGTAAACGTTAATTGTAATAACTAAATTCTAATGTATATATATATATATATATAGATTTATTTTTTTTTACTTTCTTAGGTAAATGATTTATTTAAATTATGAACTGTTTACTTCAAAGCAGGTTAGTCGTGGACATTTTGTGTAGATTAGGTCTAAGATAGAGGTACGACTCTACCGCTTCGAGGCATGACAGAATATTCATAATATTACTACAAAAATTATAAATTTATTTCAATGTTCATAAAACTCCTTGTAAAATTATTTATTAAATTTTCCAAAAATATAATAAAATAAAAAAATAATTATCCTTAACAATTATAACTCTTCTAAAAAAATCATAGCTTTGCATAATTTTATAAAATATCTTTAAATTTGTAATTTCACTCAATGGCATGTAAAATTTCTTTAAGTAGGTAAATCACTTTAATTTCTAGAAAAGCTTTAACATTGTCTTAAACGTTCATTAAAATAATTAAATGTCCATATATCTACTCAGGATTTTTATATTTAATTTTTAGTAAAAACTCTTAAAAGTCGGTAATTTCTCATTAGTTCATAATGTACCTTAAAGTATATATTTTTTTTAATCTATTTAATAGTTTGTAGAAGGCCATAAGTTCACCAAATCTTATAAAGTTGATCAAAGGATTTGGTAATTCGTAATTTGTAACTTTATAGTTCATAATTCTACATAAATTCTAACTGGACTCTACATTGTTAAAACTCTCTTATATCTCGTAATTTCATATAAAAAAGTTTGTAGGTCATTTCGTGTTTGTAAATTCACTTAAACTATGTAAAAACGAATTTTTTTAAAAAAACTAAAATCTCATATATGTCATAAAGCTGTTAATTTCGTAGTTTCACTTATTTGATTTTAATTTCATTCTAATGTTTGTAACATCACTTGACATTGATAATTTCACTTAAGTCCGTAAAAACACTCAAGAAATGCAACATCGCTCAAATGTTAGTAGCATTAAATTTGTCACAAACATTCAAGCAATTATGATGAATTTAAATGTTTGTAAAGTCATTATATATTTTGTAAAAGCAATTAAGTTTTGTAATTTTACTTAAGCAAGTAAATATGCTCAAATTTTCATAAAACCTCATAAAAAAATTTGTAATTCCTCCCTAATTTGTAAAATTACTCCCAATTAATAAAAATATTCAAAATATCGTAATATTACTCAAGAGGTTTATTTAAAAAAAAAAAAAAGTGCGTGAACTTCCACTCGTAGAATTTTGAAGGCCTCCTCTTCTTTCGAATCGTACTTTGCAATTTGATCGGCTATCAAGTGTACCCTTCACTGTTTATTCCTTTCTGTTTATCTAATGTCATTTTGTTTTTCTAAGATGTAAGCAAAATGCGATTCAGTTTGCAATAGAAGGTTGAGTCAAATCAGTTTCAAATGGTTCTATCTTGATTTAAATTATACTCACTTTCTTTTTCATTTATCGTCTTTTTATAGTCATTTTTCGATACATGTCATCTTCACTCGAATTAAAATTAAGTTCTTACTTCTCAAATATGTTCTATTACCAAAAAAAAAAAAAAAAAAAAGATTAGAGAAATAACTAAGTTCTTTTTATGTACTTTTTAAGGACCGTATATTAAGAGATATAAATGTTCAAGTTTTTTAGATTGTAATAATTCAACTTCTTTTCTCTTTTTCCCATAGAGGTGAATTTTAATCAAATAAAATGATACAAAAAGACTCATAAACAAATAGTAGCTAGGGGTATCACATTTCCTCATAAGTCAATATGTCCCATCTAAGGAATAATATGACTTAACCTAAACGAACAAAAAGCCTACTAAACCAACAACTAAAATAGATCCCATAGAAGAGATGGCATAATACCATATAAATAACGATGTCAGAAAAAGAAGAAAGAAAAGAAAAACAACAAACACATAATATAAAATTGTTTATTTTAGAAACCATTAACAAACCTATATCTTGATTGCCTTGGTTTGTTCATATTCATCAAATCTGTAAAAGTAGAGTTTTATTGATAGATGGATAATGAGATGGGCAAATGATTATGGGAATGGTGGAAATATAGGAAATCTAAGGTCTTTTATTTGACTAGAAAAGTGGAGATTTAATAGATATTGTAATTAATCATAGTAGATCAATGTGTGGTGAAGGAAAAGAAGATATTCCGAAAGGGTGGGCAGCCTCAACAATTAGAGTTTGCTAAAATGGTTTTGCTTGTGCCAGAATAATTTAAATATAAAGGAAATAAACTAAAAGAATTTAATTGAATAAAATCGATGATTGTAGAAGATGGATCCATGATCGAATTACTCTATCATAAGTTAAAAATTTTCCAAATTTTTTTGAAAAACCGGCTCACTATAATTAAAAGCGTTTAGTTTAGAATGTGATACAAAAGAAACTATTTTAAATCGTTAAATAAGTGGAGTAGAATTGACAACCAAACCATATTTTTATAACTTATCCAATTCAATTTGTGATTCATTCTGATTCCATAAACACCTCTAAGGCCTTTTCCATAAGGTGTTGGGGTCAAGGCTCCGGTCTATATGACATCTTCTACCTTTACGTCGGGATAATTGTACCTCACACTTTGAATCGAAAGCTCGCCATGTGCCCATATTAAATTCTCACATTATACAACCAAATGAAAATAGAAAAAAGAAAATTAATTAGCATTTGATAGATGATGAAGGCATTTGTTTAGTTAGCCATGTATATTTGTATGTGTGGTTGGGGTGCTACAATTGGTCAATCACCTATAATGAGTGTGTGGATTGAGTTAGGAGACATCTTAAATTAATGGCACATGTTGGTATGTCATTAAGAAGAGATAGGAAAGGAAGTATACACGTGTGACAATGGATCAAATTCAGTATTTTTGTTATTCTTAAATTGTTCTTCATAAACTGCTTGTCTTGATGTTTTGAGAAGTGATTTTAGCAAAATTTCAACGTTTACCCCCTTATTTATAGAAGTTAGGAATCAATATTATTCATCGAATGGCTATAAGATTGACAATTGAGATTTATACTCTATTATTAAAGCTTTTCCCTTTACTTTAGCCTTGATGGGCTTGGATATGACCTATGGGCTATGGCTTATGATAAATAAAAAAAGACTTACTTTTTTTTAAATAAGTTTGAAACACACTTAAGCCTCTTTTAGGCTTAATAAGGTCAAATGAAACCCAAATAAGCTTAGAAAAGATATTATTGAGTCTACTTTTTGCCTATGAGATAATTGAGCAAGATTAAGAACGAAAAATTCAATCTAGTAATCCCTATTATAAGCCTACGGAGCCAAATTTCCCTAAAATATCTTTACTTTGTCCAATTTTTTAAGCTTTTTCATTAGCCGAAGAAATTAATTCATAGCATTAATTGGGCTAAAAGTCCAATTACTAAAATGACTCTCTACAATTAGTTATCATAATTTTTATCAATAATGATAAAGTAAAAAAACAAATGCTACAATAATAACATAATTCACTTATCATATCTCAACTTTTCACTTTTTGTAATTATATACATGAAGTTTGAACTTGTCTAATTATAAATTTAATTGAAAATTTAATTATCACAATCTACATCCCAATTAACTCTAATTCATGCTATTAGTTCATTCAACATAATCAGTTAACATGATGGCTGCCTACAATCTTAGGAGTCTTACTCGACCTCCCATAAGTGGCTGTTAGCCATCCTCTACGAAATAATAAGTCATGACCCATATAAAAAATGTAAGTTATGTAACCTATTAGCAAATATCTATCGCCGTTTACAATCCTATGTAGATTGCATGAACCCTTAAGGTTATAGATGGCTATACTGTTGGTTGATTGTGCCAACTAGATTAATGGTATGGATTGGAGTAAATTGAAGTATAAGCTATTGCAACCAAATGTTTAAATGGATGTATAACTAGATAAATTAAAATTTCAAGTGTATAATTGTAAAAAATAATAAAATTAAGATATAAACTATGATATTGTCCACAAAAAAATATCAATTAAAAATGAACAAAATAATATCCAAACAAAATTCACTTTACTTGATTCATTTTCACTCCACCAATCATCAACCATTTTTTAGTTAAATTCCATCGACTTTTACAATCGATGCCATTATTAAGAGTTTCTATTATCACCATTGACCACCACCGTCAATAGAAACACATACAAATTCATGCTCCTACGTGTTAATGTAAAAAACTACATACAATTGAATAGAAATTATAAGCAATTAATCTATATTATAATTGTGTTTTTTCGCATTGTAATCTTACGTTTTATATCATTTATCAACCGTTGGTTTGACCCTTTATAATCATCTTCATAATCCCATCATGCCCATATTCTTATTATAATGTCTCCATCAAAAATTACCCGCCTTACCCATAAGATAGATCAGACTTTTTTAAAAAGTAATAATATACATGTGTTTGTGCCAGGAAAAGGAAAATAATATTGCTATTTTTAAAGATAATTCCAAAAATAGCTCACTTTAAAAAATAATTCTAAAAATACCACACATGAATTTTGTTTTAGAAAATGCAATTTTATGTTGAACTAAATTTACTTTTTGAAAAGTTGATTTTAAGCGGTAACAATAAAATCGGTTCTTGAAAAATCAGTAAGTTTAATATAATAACGTAAAAATAGGCAAATAACATGCACTTTGTGTGTGCGTTAGTACTTTTGCGCTTTGTCTCCCACGTTCAGGTTCAACTCCCGTAAGCGCCTTTATTTTCTAAAACAAAAAGAAAAATAAATGTATATTATATTAAAGAGAAAAATCTTTTTTAATTATATATAAATAACAATTTGGTATCTTATTATTTTATCATTAAATAAATTTGTATAGCAATTACCAAAAGAATTTAAATCCATCATGCAAACTTCTCATCCTACCAAATTATTTACAGGTAATCTCTCTAATTAGACAGTTACCATTTTTAGTTATACTTCTAAGATTGTTATTCTTTTATATGTTCATTATTTTAATTGTCCAACATTATTATTATTTAGAAAATTTATAATATTTTTTATTTCACTAATATTGGCTGTTGTAGTTAGGCCTTATTCTTTGGAAAGTTTATTATTGTTTTAATTTTACTAGCATTTATTATAATTATTCTTCTATATTTGACATTTTTATTTTATTTTTTACACACACAATATGAGTGCATCATCTATTAGCTCCCTTCAATGCAAAAGCTTTTTAAAATTCATTTTTACATCAAAATTTATAAATTCTCCTTTTCAAAAGACGATTTCAATATATTTTAAATTGCAAGTTGAAAAACCAATTCTAAATGTAGTATTTCTAGAATTATTTAAAAAAAAAAAACCTTATTTTTGAGATTATTTTTTAAAAATGCATTCTTCTCCTGTGTGCGCGTATATATATATGATTCCGATACCTTAAAATTAATTGGAGATTCCAGGCAGCGTATACAAAAAGTGCAGGTCCTGCATATGGCAAAATCATTCAAGATCCTACTCTGGTTAATATTAAATTGCTGTCGTTTCTCTATCTTCTTGCTTATAACCTGTATGCTTTAAATAAGCTTCTCTTTTATGTTCGGCTAATAAAACAGGTTTCCAAGAGCTTCACCGTTGGGAGTAAAAGGCATACGCAGAAGTTGGATTGGATGTATTTAGCTGTGAAAATGATAAAGTCGTACCATGAAGGTGAGCTGCGGTGGAAGGGGAAATGCAAATACGGTGCATAGTTTTTAGGTGGTTTAAGTTGACAATAAACTTTACTTATACTTTAATTTTTACTAGGATGACATGTGGGTGTACGTATGTCTGTAGAGAAATTTACATATTTACCATTTAAATTAATAAATATTATATAAATACAAATTAGATAAAAAAATATCATCAAAATACTAATATAGTTATTTATAATAATATCATATCTTTAAAATACGATATTAGTATAGCATTTACGTTATATCTTAAAGATGCGATAACTAATATCGCATCTATGTATTGTGGTTAATGTCGCTCAGTACAAATAACTAATATCATATCTTCAAGATATAATATTAATATTTACGTACTGTGGCTATATCGCATCTTTAGGTGCTTTGTAATGAAAATTCGATATAGCAACAGTATATTTTGATAATTTTTTTATATAATTTATAATTATATAATTTTTTTTCTAAAGTTGGTAATCATATATTACACAATATATCTATATTATTAAAGCTTCAAGTACTTTGTGTAACTGCCATCTCATAAAATTACTATTTAGGCCACAATCTAATAATATATAACAAAAAAAAATAATACTAAACTACATTCTTAAAATTATAAAATATCTTATAAGATTAAGACGTTTGTAAAGTTTGCCTAATAAGTCAAGCTAGTGGCGTTCTAACTTGCCTAGTAGGTTGGAGTTCCTTTGTACAAGGAGTGTTTTCCTTTGTTGGGGTTAAGTCGGTGGCATTTTGACTTACTCAATAGATGGGAGTTCCTTTGTACAAGGAATGTTTTCTCTTATCAAGGTTACTCGAGGGGTTTAGGCTAGTAGCATTCTGACTTGCTTGATCAATAGGTCCGATCACCATCTGAGGGTTGGGACTTGTACGATAGTGAAAGAGAGAAGAAAAGAGAGAGAGAGAGACAAATGCAAATTGAAACTTTTTCATACAAAATTTTACAAAGTAATATACTATTCAAAGTAGAGCTGAAGGTTGTTAATGTTCTATATGCTAGGGATGAGCTCACCATCAAGCCTTTCCAATATGTATGCTTCATTGCCCAAGCTCTCTTAAACTTTGACCAAGTCTTCCCAATTAGGGGGCTAACTTGCCTTATCCTTTACGTAGACCCATGGCTTCTAACCGTAGGCAAATCAGGTCATTGACCTTAAACTCCTTATGTCTAACCTTCTGATCGTAGTATCGGGCTGTTCGACATCGATAGGCAGTTACCTGAGCAACAACGAAGTCTTTGATTTCCTCTATAGTGTTGACGCTAGCTTGAAGTAGGGACTTGTTGAAAAGAACATTGAAGCTTTGAGTCCATACATTAAGAAGCTCGAGTTTGATGGGGAGGACCGTCTCTAAATCGAACGCCAAGCGAAAGGAAGTTTCACTCGTAGAGGTCTAGTGGGTAATCTTGCATCCCCATAAAATATTGTATAACTCGCCTGCCCAGGCACCATGGGCTTAGTCAACTCTCTTCTTCAAGATGTCGAGAACGACCGAGTTGATTGCTTCTACCTAGCCGTTTGACAAGGGATGGGAGACTAAGGTGAAGTGCGGCATGACATGGTGCTTGACGCAAAGCTCCTTGAACCTAGGGTTGTCGAACTGACACCCATTGTCTATGATGAGGGCATATGGGACCCTAAATCAAGAAAGGATGTTGTTTCGAACAAAGGACTCAACACTCCTCTCCATGATCTTCATTACGGCTTCAGTTTCGACCCACTTGGTAAAGTAGTCGACGACGACAATAATGAATTGTCAACCACTTGAAACCTTAGGGAAGGGGCTAAGGATGTCGATTCCCTACTGAGCAAATGACCATAGGCTTATTAAGGGCTAGAGACTACTACTGGGCGCATGGTTGATGGGGGCATGCTTTTGGCACTAAGGGCACTTTCGGGCTACAGCTTTGGCGTCTTTCCTCATGGTGGGCCAATAGTATTAGAGCTGTAGCACCCGAATGTAAAGGGCTTAAGATTAAGTGTAATTGCTACACACTCTAGCATGTATCTCTTTCATGATGCCCAAGCCCTTGCTTTCCCAGAGGCATTTGAGTAGGGAGAGGCTAACCCCCCTATAGCAAAGGATACTGTTGACTAACGTGTAGTTGGTGGCATGAAATCTAAGCTTCTTTACCTCTCTCCTATCTTTTAGGAGTGTGCCTCGCTTTAAATAACTTTGGATAAGATCCATCCAACTTGGCTTTGATGTTGTTGCTATCAATTCTAGCACCTCTACCGAGCCTAAAGTTATACTCTTCTCTAGAAGGTACTCTATATAGATCTTCCCGTTCCATACCTTAGGCTCCTATATCCATCTGGAGGCGAGTTTAGACAGCCAACCCACTACTGAATTCTCTAGCCAGGGGATCTTCGTGATGTTCCATGAAGGGAATTAAGCCAAAAGGCTCTTTACCTTCTTTAGATACTTTACGATGGTGTCGTCCTTGGCCTCATATTCACGTCGAACTTACTGGACAAGTAGCATAGAGTCCGAGAAAACGTTTAGGTGTTCCTTGCCAATCTCCTTGGCAAACTTGAGACCAACAATCAAGGCCTCATATTTAGACTCATTGGTGCTGCTGTCGAATTCGAATTTGAAGGCATAATAGACTATGATGTTGTGCATGTTAGTCAGTATGAGGCCCGTACCTCCACCCCTTTAGTAGATGATTCGTCAATGTAGAAAGCCTACACTGACTTATTATCACCTAGCAGTGCTTCCTCTCAGGTATATTCAACTACGAAATCGGCCAGCACTTATGCTTTATAGGCCGTTCATGATTGATATTAGATTTTGTAAGCACTCAACTCCATCATATACTTCACGATTTGTCTAAATGCATCTGACTTTTGCAATTGGTGCACAAGGGTTGATCTATAAGCATGGTGATCTGATTCTCCTATAAATAGGGCCTTAATCGACGTATTGATATGATGATGGTCGGGGCAAACTTCTCTACCCCAAGTATACCTAACCTCAAGCCCATGCAGTATCTAATTGATGTAGTATATAAGCCTGTGCTCTCTTCCTTCTACTTTGACCAACACAAAGGAGAGCACGTAGTTACTCATGGTTAGGTACAATAATAGGTCTTCCCCATGGATAGACTTAAAGAAGACGCAAGTAAGTATGTGAAGAAGTCTTACAACTATTAGAAGGCTACAGCTCACTCCAAGATCCATTCAAAACCCTTGGATTTTTTGTAAGCCCTACAACTAGTCACTCAAGGTTTCGATCGGTTGAAAGATTTAATTAAGCCTAAATTATAAGTAAAGCTAGAAATATTAGTAAAAATAATCCCGTAAGATTGAATTTAAGGAAATAAGAAATAAAATAAAAGAATATAAAAATTCTAAATTTTAAGTATATAACTCGTTATTTATCGAAAATACGTAAAATGCATTCCGATAATTAATGAATCACTAGAGATAAATTATATGTATACTAAAAATCATAAAATAACCTAAATAATATTTAGGAATATCTATTTGTACTATATATGAATTTACGTGTATGTAGAAATACGCGAAATGTGCTAAAATAATACTAAATAATTAAAGAAAATTCACAATTAATTAAGGAAAAATCAAGAAAATTAAAAAAAATAAGGAATGATCCAGATATAGGTCATGGCAGCTGCGAAAAATAAGACAAAAATTAGCCAATTAGAATCATGCAACACAAAAGCCAAAAATTAAGGGATTTGAACAATGTCTTATCTAATTTAATGCATATAAATTATCACCAAGCTCTATAAATAGGGAAAAAATTCACAGAACTCCTTTGGATAGTTAGAAATTAGAGAAAATAGAGAACTTCGAAAATTTAAGAGAAAAACTAGAAAAAAAAAGGAAAAGGAAAACTGTACAGTTAAGGCTAGTGAGCCAAACCCACACACCACCACCTGGGATCGAGCCACCACCACCACCACCTGCGACCGAACCACCACCACCACCTGGGATCGAGCCACCACCCTACTCCAGACCCACCGACTAGGCCAGCCGACACACTTGGACCGAAGTTAGACAACCAAAAGGCATCGAATCGAGTGAGTCCCTTATCTGCTCCGGTTTTGTATAATTTCTTAAAATTAGTTATTTTACCCAAAAAATTATGACACTTGTTATTCTGAGATTTTATTATATGTAGATTTAAAGAAAAATAGTGATTTAGTTTAATTACGTTTGAAAATATAGGGTTCTTAACAAATTAAGCAAAACCAAGCATGATTAGAACTAAAAATAAATAAACTTAGAAGTGTAGTTTGGAGCTCAATTTTGTTTTGTAGAATGCTTAAGTGATATAGAACAGTGCTATGAAGCCATTTTTTTTTAAATTAATTTTCAAAATTTTTAAGTTAATTTTTAGCCCTAAAATGATGGAAAAATTGGATAATTTTGGGTTAATTAGGTGATTAAGACACTAATTACTGATTTAGATAGTACTTAGAGGTTTAGGGATGTTAATCTCTGATGCAGAAACCTAATCCTAGCCTTTAGAGTATTAAGTGTAATTAATTTAGGAATTAGGTAGTAATTGTAGAAAATGAGGAATTGAAAATTTAATAAATCTGAAAAATTAGGGTTATTTAGATAATATTATAATAAAAATCAGAATATACTAAATCTGAAATAAAATTTAATTTTAGGTAATTGTATAAAAAATGTAAGATTTTCTCACATCGGGAATAAATCCAATACCCTAATTAGGATTAGCGTATATCGAATAGTTTAGAATACTAAATTAAGACCCAATAGGATATTAGAATACTCGAGCTTAATGTGATTAGTTTCACATTAGGATTCGAGCATATTTAAGACTTCAGAATCAAAACTAGAATTGAATTTAGGATCCGAACCCCGAAATAGGGTAGAAAGAATCATTAGTACATAATAGATATACATGGAAAAAAATAATAATAAGTTAAATTATAACTTAGAAATTGAACCAGAACCTAATTTAGAAATCAATGCGGAAACTTAACTCGAACTTAACCCCAAACCTAGAATAATTGTAAAAGATTTGAGAACCTAGATAATTGGACATATTAAACCCTAAACAAAAGATAACAATTTTCGTTATAGGATAAAACCAATTTATAATAGTTCTATGAAAAACTGAAACCACGTTTATGTTATAGGGATGATCGACGATGGCCTGGGCAAGTTAGACCTCAAGTGAGTGAGCGAGGAGTCCAGGTAAGTTGGGATTAATACATTACTGTATTTTAGAGGCTTGAGATTATGTTTGGTTGTGCTTATTAGATAATTGGTTGTGTGCATGTGCTTGATTATGAGTGATGCTATGATTTTGTCTGTTGTTCTGGCTTGTATTGTATGATTTGTATAAAATGATTGATCACCCTAAACTGAACCTAATCAAATATACGACCTGTAATCATAATCAGACTTACATGGTAATCCATTAGGGGAACCTAGGATTTTCCGGCCAAATACCGACCCCTTCGAAAGGGATAGTGCGGGATTGCATAATGGTACCTTCTTCATCCTTAGTCGAACTAAGTGACAGGAGAGGAGGTCGCGGCGAGAGTGAAGTCAATAGTTCGAAGGTAGTCGCGGGAGAGATGTCTCTATTGCACTAGCCTAGGTTTGGTTGTGAGCTGTTGCATTAACAACAACTCCTCAACCCGAATTAGAGCGAGCGCAATTTCTTTAATCTCTCAACGGATCGAACAACGTCGTGCGATGGCATTTGCTTGAACATGCATTGCACCTAATAAGTTGATTGATAACCTTGTTATGTTTGTAGTATGGTTTTATGTCCTTCATCCTAACTTACTGAGCTGTGGTTGCTCACATCCCTATAGACGTCGTGCAGGTGCTGGCTAAGAAGCGGCATACAAATACTCTGAAGTTAGCAACTACTAGATCCTGGGGAGTGAAGAAAAACATTTGAAAAAAATATATATATTTTTAAGGTCTAAGCTTTTATTTTAGAATTTTTCATTTTTGAATAATGTAATAACTGAATTGTAGTGTATATATATATATTCTCACTTTCTTAGATAAATGATTAATTTAAATTACAAACTGTTTACTTCAAAGTGGGTTAGTCATGGACGCCTTGTGTAGATCAGGTCTAGGATAGCGGTTGTAAGGCCAACTTCTATCTTAGAATGGTTTACATGGTGGGATTGTTACGACTCTGCCACTTCGGGGCGTAACATTTTTTAGGATTTTAAAGAACTCAATGCATTCATATACACTTTTCGGTACAAACTTGCTCAATGTAGTTACCATGCTGGTGAGCTTTACACATCTTAAACCAAAGTAAGAGGCTTCATCTCCCTAATGGCACGTTTCTTCTCGAGATTGGCCTCAATACCTCTTTGGATGACCAAGTAACCTAAGAATTTGCCAGAGCTGACCTTGAAGACACACTTCTAGGGGTTTAGTTTCATGTCATGTGTCTGTATTTAGTCAAAAGCTTCCTAAAGATCCTTGACCTAATCACCTAGCTTAATGCTCTTAACAATCGTGTCATCAACATACACCTTCATATTGCACCCAATCTAGGACTTAAACAATTTCGTTACCATCCTCTAGTACGTGGCCCTAATATTTTTGAAACTCAAAGGCATCAATGTATAGCAATATGTGATGGGAATCAGGCTGCTAGACCTCTAACCTACAGCCGAGCTCGAAGACTAAAGGAATTGGCACGACGAATCATTCTATTCCAACCAACCCCCTTCAAGGCCAAGTACTTCCTTGCCGAGTCACCCTTCATATTGAGCCGTATGACTGCCCATCTTTTTGTAGTACGTCGAATTGAAGATTACTTACTTGCACCCAACCCGATCAATTACTTGGCATCTTCCTTACCAAAAAGCCAAGAAAGAGAGACTCCGGATTAACTAAGTCATCCTTGTTCGGATAAGCCAACTGTCCATACTTTTTTGTCCGCATCTCCTAACAACCTCACCAAAATAGCATCACCACGTATATAGTATTATGTGTAAAATCCGTTGCACCAATGATTATTTTTCTTATATATTCATTTTTACCCTTTTGTTTCTTGTCTATTACTTCCTTAAGAAATGCCTTTTTTATCTTTTCCTTTTTAGGTAAGTTGACTTAGCTTGTGGGTATTAACACCTTTGTACTTATAGTTGTGGGAATCAAATTATCCTTAATACACTTGAGTATTTCCTTCCTTGTATAGACACTCTATTCACTGTCGGCATTACTCTTACCTTAACCCTTGAGCAAGGCTAAGTGGCGAATAACCTCACCGGACCAATTCATGCATCATAGTAAACTATGCCATGAGTTTTTAAAAGTTTCATTGGTACATCATATCCTCTGGAGTTGTTTGTGAGTTTTGCTTACCTTTCATTCGTCATTCATTCCTTTCTCACTTTCTTCTATTAGTTCTTTCAAGTTTCTGTAAGCTTAGACCCATCCAGTACCCAACCTTATCTATTCTTGGTCACGGTTCATAACATCTTAGTATCAAAGTAGAGGTTTTTGTTTGAGTTGACGTGTATTTTCAAAGTTCTATTATACTCTATTTTGTGTATGAGAAACAAAGCAAGTTACTATGTTCGTTTGAGCACTGTGTTGTTAACTATTAATTTCCTGAAGTATTTGTTTGAGCTTTGAATCTGTGAGGAAAAATGACTGACTCGAGTATGAATGTTAGTACTGGCGATGATAGTGGAGTTGTCCACCATAGATGACAGTCTTAAGGAACTCTTAGAAGCACCGACAAGAGACTTGATCAGATAGCTAACCTCTTGGTAAACTTAACTCGAGTTGTTCATACGTTGTCTTACCGACACATTAAGGTTGTGCAAAACACCCCACAAGTTGCTCAGCCTATTAGAGGTCAGAACTTAGCTTGACCCGTTCAAAGTGAAGGAGTAGGCAAATAAGTGAAGAGAAGGATTGATCTGGCTGGCATTGAAGATGAGGAAGAAGAAGAGTATTTTGAAGAAGAGCATGTATGAGTCCCTAGAGCATCCAACCATGTGAAGCTTCAAAATTTAAGTTTCAATGGATCCGGGAATGCTAATGAATACTTAGAGTGGAAAGAGAAGGTAGAGCATGTGTTTGATTATTATCAGTATGAGGATTGTAAGAAGGTGAGAACTGCTACTATTGAGTTTTCTGGATATGCTGCCATGTGGTGAAAGAATTTTCAGGCTATGAAAGACGAGAGGGATATCGAGAGATTAATACTTAGCTAGAGATGGAGAGAATACTCAAAAACAGATTCGTACCAGAAACCTATCTTCAAGATACTATCACTCGGCTTCAAGAGCTAAGACAAGGAAATCGAACAATTGATGAATATGTTTAAAAATTTCAAATGCTTATGATACGTTATGAAGTGGAGGAGTCACCAGCTCAAACAGTCTTAAGATTTACTACTAGATTGGGAGGAGACATTTGAGACATTGTGGAGCTCCAGTGATTTAACACAATGGATAAAGCTGTTAGGATTGCCCAGCGAATAGAAAGTCAAAAGAGGAGCCGACTAATAGCCAGGGTACCGATTAGCCGACCTAGATAGACAAGTCACCGAGCTTAGTCAAGTACAGAGCCAAGCAAAAAGATTGATATCTGAGTCGAGCGGAAAGGCTGACCTGATGATGAAGTGCTAACTTGAACTTATGAGAAGGAGTAAGGGTCTAGCAAGAAGACGAGCTAAATCAAGTGATTTAAGTGTTAAGGGTTCGGATATATAACTGCTCAAAGCCCAAACCATAAGACAATGGTCATTAATGGAAACTTCCCAAAGCTAAAAGTAAATAGTATAAATGAAGAACCCAAAGAGAAGAAGGTCCTTATTGAGAAAGAAAATGTCAAAAAAGAGCTGATTGAGGAGGACACGTTTGTTGAAGACTTGGACAAGTTACTCATGGCTTGTCCAAGGCACTATGAACATGGAACCCTCATAAGAGGAGGAGTAGAGGGAGAATTTGTTCCATATCACCTGTAAAGTGAATAATCAGGTGTGTGCCCTCATCATGGATAATGGAAGTTGTACTGATGCGGCATTAACCAATCTTGTTTCAAAACTGAAGTTGTCGACTGTTGCACATCTGAGGTCATGCAAGTTGCACTGGTTGAGTGAGAAAGGAGCATTAGATGTCACTTGACAAATACTGTTACCAATCACTATAGGGAATTACTTTGACCAGATTCTCTACGACGTACTGCCTATATGCGCTTCTTACGTATTACTGGGCAAGCCGTGATTGTTTGATAGGAGAGTTATATATGACAACTACAAGAACACATATACATTCGAGAAGGATAATCGGAAGATTACGCTGAATTTAATGCCACCAAGAGAAGTTAATAAGTTGCAGGCAAAACTTACTCATAGATCGAAGAAGGCTTTAGTAATTAGTAAAGCCGAGCTCCAAGAGGCCATCAATGCTGATGAGCTAACCCTCTTGTTAGTCAGGTGACTATTAGAAATGAAGGAGCGGGGTGAGTTACCCTAGGAAATCAAAGAGTTGCTAGATAAATATACTGACTTGTTCCCAAAACAGTTGCTTGAGGGGTTGCCGAATAAGCCAGCTTATCGAATAAATCCTAAGCAAGCTTCTGTGCTCCAACGTCAAGTCAATGAGTTGTTGGAGAAAGGCTATGTAAGAGAGAATCTCAGCCCTTATGTTGTGCTTACGTTTTTAGTGCCGAAAAAGGATGGAACCTGGCAATGTATGGAGATAGTTGAGCTATGAATAAGATCACGATCAAATATAGGTATCCGATCCCAAGGCTAAAAGACATATTAGATGAACTTAGTGGAGCCAAGATTTTCAGCAAGATTGATCTTAAATTTGGCTACCATCAAATCTGCATAAGGCTAGGAGACAAGTAGACGATTGCATTCAAGACTCGATGTGGACTTTATGAATAGATGGTTATGCCCTTTGGCTTGTCAAATGCCTCGAGCACTTTCATGAGACTAATGAAACGTGTACTGAGACATCTCATAGGGAAATGTGCCATGGTGTACTTTGATGACATCCTGATTTACAGTGCCAACATGCTGAGTTACTATAAACATCTTAGAGCAGTTCTAGATATCCTCTATACTGGGAGACTATTCAGTAATCAAAATAAATGTTGCTTTTGGTAGGAGGAAGTGGTATTCTTAGGTTATGTAGTCAGTTAAGGAGGCTTGCGAGTTGATGATAAAAAGATCCGAGGAATTGTCAAGTGGCCTACTCCTACTCCTTATGTCGATGTGAGAAGTTTCCATGGTTTTACAGAAGGTTCTTCAGGAATTTCAACATCCTCGTCGCACCGCGTACCAAGTTAATAGAGAAGAACACCAACTTTCGATGGGGAGAAAAGGAGGAAAGGAGTTTTGTGAGATAAAGAAAAGATTGACCTCCGCCCCGGTGTTAGTGCTACCTGACTTCGAAAAAAATTTTGAGCTGGAAGGCGACGCGTTAAGCATTGGAATAGGCACTGTCCTAATGCAGGAAGGCCAACCAATTACCTTCTACAGTGAAAAGCTCTGAAGACCCCTATTGAATTACTCTGTATATGATAAAAAAACTATTGGCACTGATCCGAGCACTGCAAGTATGGTAGTACTATTTATTATCGAGAGAATTTGTCATATATACCAACTATAAATCACTGAGGTATTTCCGAAGTCAAACTAAGTTGTCAAAATGGAAAACAAGATGGGTTGAATTCCTTAAAGGATTTAGTTTTATAATAAAATATAAGTAAGAAAAGAGCAACATAGTTGAAGATACTCTTTCGAGACTCGGCTATTTGGGTTTACAAGTATTAAAGAGCGGTACTCTGAGGATCCACACTTTGGACCCATACTTACATAATGTATTGATGGAAGAACAGTGAATAAGTACCATATAAAGAGTGGCTACTTATTTTGAAGTGGGAAACTATGCATGCTAACTTGTTCCCTAAGGGAGTTATTGATCAGTGAAGTTTACAGTAGAGGACTTTTCAGACATTTTGGAGAAAGGAAAACCTGTGAATTGTTAAATGGCCAATTCTTTTAGCTGAGAATGAGGACGAATGTGCATCGAGTTATCGAAAGCTGTGCCTTGTGTAAGAAAGCTATGTGCCAATCTGAGCAAGGGAGAGCAATGCCCCTACTTGTTCCAACGAGGACATGGACTGAATTAAGTATGGACTTCGTTTTCGAGCTACCACAAACTGCCCAAGGTAAAGATTCTACAACAGTCATTGTGGATAGGTTTAGTAAGATGGCACACTTCGTACCCTACAACAAAACTAACGATGCTTCGGTTATTGCTTCTCTCTTCTTCTAGGAGATTGTGCAAATACATGGCGTACCAAGAAGTGTAGTATCCGACAGAAACCCAAAGTTCTTGAGCCATTTCTAGCGGATCTTGTGGTGTTGACTGGGAACCAAATTATTCTTCAATACTTAATGTTATTCCCCAAACTGACGGCCAAACAAAGATGGTCAATCGTACTTTAAGGTCATTACTCCGAGCTGCAGTAAGCAAGAACTTGGCTTATTAGGACGTCTGGTTGCTAATGGTCGAGTTCGCCTACAACCAAACAATATATAACACCACTAAGCAAACTCCCTTCAAGGTGGTTTATGTGTGCAATCTCGAGTTAGCCCTCGACCATACCCCTGTACCAGTACCTATGCAAGAAGACCCTGACACCTTAGCCAGAGCACATTCCCTTCAGTACATATATGATAAGGTTACTTAGTGCATCGACCAAGCTACTAAAAAATGCGAGAAAAGACCAAGGGTAAAACGGCTAAACAATTTTAGCTAAGAGACTTGGTATAGCTATACCTCAGTAAGGAATAGTTCTCGAACAAGAGGAGGAACAAATTATCTACAATAGTAGAAGGAGCTTTCAAAATCCTCTAGAAGATTGATAATAATGCCTACAAATTAGAATTGTTTGAGGACTGTGGGGTTTTTGACGCCTTCAACATTGCCGACCTTAATCCGTATCTATCTGACGGAGAACTAAGTGAAGAACATTCAGATTTGATTTCAAATCTAAAACAACCTGAAGGAAATGATGGGAATCAGGCTACTGGACCTCTAACTAGCAACTGAACCTAAAGACTAGAGGGACTGGTACGATGAATCCTTCTATTCTAACCAAATCCCTCCAAAGCCAAATACTTTTTTACCGAGTCACCCTTCATGCCATGCCGTATGATTGCCCATCTTTCTATAGTACACCAAATTGAAAATTACTCACTCACGCCTGAGCCGATCAATTACTCGGCATTTTCCTTACCGAGAAGCTTAGAAAGAGAGACTCTAGATTAACTAAGCTATCCCTGCTCAAACAAACCAGTTGTCTATACTTTTTTGTTCACATCTTTTAACAACCTTGCCAATGTAGCATCACTACATGTATAGTATCAGGTGTAGAATTCATTACACTTATGATTGTTTTTCTTATACATTCATTTTTACCCTTTTATATCTTGTCCATTACTTCCTTAGGAAGCCCTTTTTGTCTTTTTCTTTTTAGGTAAGTTGCCCTAACTTATAAGTATAAATACCCTTATACTTGTAGTTGTGAGAATTAGATTATCCTTAATACGCTTAAGTATTTCATTTCCTTGCGTAGACACTTGTTCACTCATGGCATCGCTCTTATCCTAACCCTTAGGCAAGGCTAAGTGGCGAGTAACCTCATCAAACCAATTCATACGTCATATCGAATTGTGTCATAAGTCCTCAAAAGTTTTATTTGTACGTCATGTCCTCTAAAAATGTTTGTAGGTTTTGCTTATTTTTCATTCTTTATTTATTCCTTTCACACTTTCTTCCATTAGTTCTTTCAAGTTTTCTGCAAGCTTAGACCCATCCAACTACCGGCCTTATCTATTCTTGGTCACAATTCGCAATAGTATGTGCCTTAGTCAGTGATGAAAGAGATATAGACTTCATCCTTCAAGTCCATCTTAATCTGGTTATACCCTAAGAAGGCATCTATGAAGCTCAGCAGGGCATATCCTAAAGTGGAGTCAACCGGCTAATTGATCCTAGGGAGAAGGAAGCAGTCTTTTGGGTAGGCTTTATTGAGGTCAGTATAATCGACACACATATGCCATATCCCGATCTTCTTCTTGATTAGCACTACGTTTGCTAACTAGGTTGAGTACTTCCCTTCTATCATGAAGCTAGCCTTAAGCAACTTCTGTACATCTTCCTTAATCACAACTTACCTCTCTATAGTGAAGTGCCTCTTCTTCTACTTAACAGACCGTATGGTAAAGTCAATGTTGAAGCTATGGGTTACTAGGTTGAGCGAGATCCCAAGCATGTCTAATGCTAACCAAGTGAACCTATATGAATTGGCTTGTAAGAGAGAAATAATTCCGTCCTTCACTTTGGGAAGAGTCTCTATCTTGACCTTCATGGTATAGCTAGGAGAGGAACTGATTTGGACTTCTTAGGTTTTTTCACCTTCTGCCAGCTTCTCCTGCAGGTCGAACTCTAGAGTGAAGACTCCATTACTTCTAGTGGCCCTAACATATAGCTCTTGTAAGAGCTTCTTACACACATACATATTCTTACCTTAGTTAGGATCAGGAATTTACCCTTCAGGTGAAGGGAGGATGTGATGACCCCGAACGCATTCAAACTTGGTTTTCCTAAGAGAGCTTTATAGGGAAAGGGGCAGTCAATCACGATGAACTCTACTAGTTCTCATCGCCAAGCTCTATGTCTAGAGTGATGATCCCCTTGGCTCGAACAGTACTTCAATTGAAGTCAATCAAGTTTTGGTGGTACGACTTCATCTTGACCAGCGACTTCCTCCTCATCCTCTCATATGTATAGAGGAAGAGGATATCAGTGGAGCTGCCAATGTCTACTATTATTTTTAAGACCTCGAAATTCACGATCTTTGTCCCTATGATCAAGGCATCCTGATGGGGGGTATCTACATCCTCCAAATCTTCATTACAGAAGGAGATTGAAGCATCTAACTTCTATCTCTTCTCCCTTATTGCTAGCACCTCGGATGGGGAGTTAATCAAGCCACTAGTGCTCGGCCAGATCCTAAGGTATGATCCCTCAATAATTATACTAATGACACCATTAGGGGCAAGGTGGTTACGGCGATCATTGTTCTACTTTGCTTGGCCACCTTCAATCTACTGCCCCTAGGGTGCTTGACCTTTATCGTCATCGAAATGAACATTTTTCCTCAATTAGGCTACATATCCATTGTAGAAGCCTTGTTGAATAACATATTTGATTGCGTTCTTCAACTAAAAGCATTCATCAGTAGTATGGCCGTAGTCACTGTAAACCCTTAAAATTGAGTTTAGGACAATCGAATCTAGATTTAGGGCCTTTAAGGAAAGTTATCTGATTAAGTCCAAACTTTACAAATAAAATAGAAAAGTTAAACAAAGTGACACGGTAAAGTTAGATTTTAGAAATAATAACCTAAAGTCTCAATTTTACCCTTAGAAATAGGACTATTTAATATAGCATCAAAATGTTCAGAACTCTTAAAATCGAGCTGAATTATAACGATAACTTAAAGATAAGTTAATTAGGCTCCAAAATGAGATAATATAGTATCATTTACTATATAAATATACTTATATTTTTATGAGTATACCTAGTAAAAATAATAATTTTACTCGTAAATTAACCTTAAATTACATAATTATATACATATTTTGTTGAATTCATGAAACTAACTAAGAATCATATCTTAAAAATAAAAGATATGTTATAAACATAATTATATGAGTATAGTTTATACTACACGCGATATATTTACATGGGATATATATTCGTACATTAATAAATAATTAAATCTTAATAAAATATACCTAAAATGTAAAAAATAATAGCAAATCTTATCCAATTCACTCAAATTGCGACTGGAAATCCTGGAATTCACCTTGGCAAGTTAGGAAAAACTTGAGGATGCTAACTCAAAAGCAAAAAAATAAAATAAAATAAGAGGAAAAAAATCAATGCGGATAGCAACCGACCAAAAAAATTATAATAAAGGACTTAACACATCACTTTGCAACTTTAGAAACTAGAAACACTTAAAGGAAATTAGGGGAAAAAATCGTAGGAAAAATAGAAAAAGTAAGAGAACCACCGTACCCTAGTTGTACCCGATCCAGACAACCAACCCAAGCCACCACCAATCCAGGCCGCGCCTAGGCCATTCAACATACCCCAATCACCATCGACCACCAGAGAGCCCAAGAACACTAAGGTTGATTCTCTGTTCTGTTTTTTAATAAATTGTAAAAAATACCTAAACTGCCTAGAAAATTATGAAAAAAAATTATTCTTAGGTTATTCTGAATATGATTTCATGTGATATTTTTATTTTTCAAAAATTCGTAATATTGAATATACTTTCTTGAAAAATCTACTATTCATCCGAAATTGAAATTGTAAAATAAATGTGCTAAATAATGTTATTTCTAGCTGAAAATTTTTGTGTAGGATGTGTATGATATATACATAATTTCTATGTAGCCCAAATTTTTATTTGAATATTTTTAATATTTATTGCATTTTTTGGCCTAAAACTAGCTCGAAAATAGGCTGAAATTGCGGATTAAATAGGAAATTATGAAATTAATTGATGAAATGGACATATATTGATCTCTAGTGAATAATAACAATGTTAGGTCAGATTGAAATTGATTTGGTGCAAAAGAATCATAATTAAGTAATTTAGGGGTAAAATCCTAAATATGAATATATAAACGATAGGTTAAAAACTTGAAACCAAATGATAACTAAATTCCTCATATTTTTAGGAGTCTACAAAAATTTTCGGGGAATTATTTGGTGACCCAAACTATTTATTACGAATTTACTTAATAAAATAACTTAATTTAAAAACCGGGACATATTTTTGGTAATAATAAGTTAAAATAGATTAAATAGTTAAATAAAAACTTTGTATAAGATCACTAATCAGATTGGATTAAAAGTTTATTTTTAATATATTTACTGATATTTTCTAATCTAGATACATTATAGGTATATTAGAGTTAGATAATACTCATATTATAGCGTTATATGAACAAATTAAGTAAATTATAATTTAATAACGTAAATTACGTAAAATATGATAATATTTATGTAGATACGTATAACTGTATTAAAAACTTGAACTACCGTTAAAAGTCGTTTTTAGAAATAGGACTCGTAAAACGTATCGTTAGATTTGTATAAACTCAACAACACTAATTTTATTAAAATCGGACAATCTTAGGCAATATAACATAAAATTCTATCATATTCTAGAATGTACGTATTTTGGTAACCCTACCAGAATTAAAACATGATTTAATAAATTGAAAGTACATTTGGATGCGATTGAAACGATATATAATACGTGATAGTATAGATGACATATAATATCAACAATTAACAACTTAACTCGATATATTATAATAATACGACAAATAATATATATATTATAGAAATAATATATATATAAATGTTTTAGATCAAACCCTAATGTTTTTGTAATTATTACGAAGACTGAAATTGGATCTTTTATGTAAATAGGATCTTCAAGTACAAAGACGATTGATGACTTGAGTCAACAATAGTGAGCGTTTAAACAAATAAGTTGGGATTGTAACTTCACCGCTTGTTGAAATATTGTATTAAAGTATCCAAAGACCTAAGAGTACTTATGGCTGTATTTGTAGTTAGTTGACTATGCACATGTTGTGTGTGTATGTACAATACTCAGTTATGACAGGAGTTGAACTCTTTGGTGTGCTGCTTTGCATGTTCACATTGTTTCTGTATTATGTAAACTTGTTCAGCCACCACTGATTAAAACTAATGTTTATTCTACTAAAATGAAACTGGACATACATAACACCCATTAGGAGAAACGATTAAGAGTGTCAGGCTAAATACCGATTTCCTTCAATGAGGATAGCTGAAATGGTCCTTTCCCATCCTTAGTCAAACTAAGTGGTAGGCAAGGAAGTCGTGACAAGGGTAGGAGTCGTGGTTCAAAGGCTATCATGGAAGGAGAGTTTTCTCCATTGCACAAGCTCGAGTTTGGTCTAACTTGAGTCGCAATAAAACTCCTTAATCTAGGTTAGAGCGGATGTAATTTCTCTAACCTCACAATTGATCGAATAACAATGTGCGATGTTTCTTTTGATTGATTACATCGCATTTGATTATAATTAATAACCTTGCTTGTGATTGTATGGTACTTTTCTGACTCTATCCCACTTACTGAGCTAGTTGTACTCACATCCCTTTAAATTCTTTTGTAGGTGTTGAGTAAGGTCAAAATGTTTCGATACTATTGTTCTTAGGTTAGTGTGCTGCTGCATGGAAAAGCGAGGAACGAAGAATCAATTGAACTTAGGTTTTTTACTTTTTTAAGTTTTTGAGGAAACTAACTGGGAATTCCCTGAAACGCCCACTAGTTTCCTAACTTATATATATATATACTACAAAACCTGTAGTTTTTAATAAACTTTGATAATAAACTTTAACTTTGGCTGTAAAACGTATGTATAAATACTATTATGGCACGAGACAACAGGTTGTATAGAACATATATTTTGTAAAGTTCTACCATAGGTTTGGTTATTAACAAGTATTAAAACGGACGTTTCAAGCTGGTTGAGTTGTGCACGCCTTATGTGAACTATATCTACGATAGCAGTTGTGAGGTCAACTTCTATCTTTGGATAGTTTACACGGCGGGATAGTTATAACTCTTCCTATTCGGGGTATGACAGCTGCCTTGGAACTAGCGATACTTATCCAAGTTTCAACAGCTAAGGTTCCCCTTCATCTTTGAAGGTTTCTACAGCAGGTTCATATGTTTCACCTTAGAATAGACCTAAGCTATAGGTCTATTTAGAGGGCTATACTGCATGTAGATAGGAGGAGGGAGTGGATCTCGCTCAGCTCAATGCTTCCTCTTTCCTAGACCTTCCCCTCTGATCTGGCCGGCACCCTTCTACTGAGGCGATCTTTTACGAACGATCTTTCCTTATCCTCCTTTCTAACTAACCCCTCTCAGTCAGCATCACGCTTGGTACAAATGTTATCCTCCTAGTTGATGTACTTTTAGGCCTTATTCCAGAAGTCATCTAGGATCTTCAACTTGCTCTTTGCAATTGATCGAAAGAAGTCTCCCAAAGGTCGAATGTTGAGCTGAACGGCATAGACAACAACTCCATTATCTAACTAAGGGATCTTAACCAAGGCATTATTGAACTAGGCTACGTAATTGTGTAGAGATTCACCTTTACTCTACCTTATCAGGTATAAGGACAATGTGTCTTTAAATAGGGGTGTAGTAGCCCTAAAATGGAGGTTAAACTTCTGCACTAGCTTGTCAAAGGAGCTGATGGAGTTCTCAAGCAAGTGGTTGAACCACGTCTGAGCCGCTTTCCTCAGGGTACCTGGGAAACCCTTACACATTATAACGTTCCCATAACCATAGAGGTTCATAAAGGTGCAAAAGTGGTGGAGGTAGTCATCAAGATCTCTTATACCATCATATTGGTCTAAGGTTAGAAACTTGCTATTAATGGGCGACACTTCATCCTAGACACACCTGATGAAAGGGGTTCTGTTGCTAACAACCAGCTTAGCATCACTAGCAGCCTTGCTCCACTATTGCTTAGAGAGCCTCCTTACAATTGCGTGGAGCTCATTAAGGTTGGTATCGTTTACTAAATGAGGTTGGCATATTGTTAAGTGAGCCGGTACTTCCTACAAGTTAGCCACCTACTCATTACCAACCAGAGTTCGATCACGGGTGGCAATGGACCTTACTAGCTATTATTATATTGGGGGGTTAGGTTATTGATCCCTACCATTTTGCAACTACTACTGGTGGTTGTTCAACCCAGCGCAGGCATCAAAGGCTTCGGGGGGGATGGGGTGGGGTAAGTTTGCACGCTGTACTTCTTAACTTCTTTGAAGCGAGCATGGAGTAGCTTGTTTTAAGTAGCAAATTCCTTAACTAAGTGCTCCTCTAGTATTTCCTTGCGGGGGGGATGTGGGGCACTGGTTCTCTGTAGGTTGGTTATTTACTAATTGGTAGTTCTCTTGTTCGTCGACATGAGATATTATGTCTAAAGATGGTGTTTGGGGATTGTGTTTAATGTGTTTGGGTTTTTTGGGTAGGAATTTAGTTTCCAATAGACTGTGCCAAATGTCGCCTTTAGTTCTTACCAGTAGTGATTGGGAAGAGATTGAGCTTTGCACGAATAAGAAAGTCTGCAAAACAAAAGGTTATGAAGGGGCACCAAAGGGTTGTTTGACATGGTAACTCCAATGCTTATGTCAGCCTGAGGTCTTGAGAATATGAATGCTAAAGAGTAAAGAGAGGGCTTAAGTGCGCAAAATGTAAAGTATTTTACCATTAGGTAGTGGCCTTGTATTTATAAAGGAGTAGTGCTAGCAGTTGGAGAATAGTTATTCACTTCTGTAAGTATGGGAAAGTAGGTGAGTGGTAACTGACGCGGTCTAGAAGATTAAGAATTGCTTATTGACCTAGTCTTTTAGCGTTATTTAAAGACTTATAGTCATTGGAGAGATGCTTCAACTAGGCAAGTCAAACTCTAGACTTAGGCTAAGAGAGGCCATGTTTGCAAAAATGAGCCTAAACAATTTGAGTAGAGCTTGGGTCTAAAGGACCCTATCAACAATACATATTCAAAAGATATATATATATATATATGTGACCAAGAAATGCATACTACGTAAAAAATAAAAAATAAAAAAATCAATAATCTGAATAAATAATGTAATGCTCCACAAGCCCGATTTGCTAGCTTCTATACAATTATACTCCTTATAATAGATATAGCATCTTAGACTATGTTAACAAGTATATACAAAAATTTTGACATACTTTACTAAACACCTAACAATAAAAATTTTCAAATATCTTAATATATTCAAACAATAACCTATAAAAGATTCTTACAGAGGAAATTTTTAAAATGTGATCATAAGATCAAAATCTTTAAAATCTAATCATACGAATTCAAATATTACTTAAAGCACCAAATAAGTAAGGTCTCTAAAATTTCTCAATTATAAACATAGTATTAAGTCTGTAAACTCTACTTATCTTAGTAATATCATATTATTTACATTAGTAATTCTTAGAATATAGTAAAGTAGAGTAAAGTAACATGCAAATTGTGATATTACGAATATGTCATATTTTAGGAAAAGTGTATTTAGAGCCTTCTTGGAATGTAAGACCAATGAAAAAATTAGCTCCAAATAAGACTAAATGATAATATAAGCCCCCTAAAAGTTAGAAAGAATAGTCATGTAAAGTTGAATTTAGAAAATAAGTTGAAATGCAACCAATATAAATTCTGACATTACCACATCCTAAATAACAAAAGATGCTACACCATACAAGTAAAACTTACTTAAATGTATATATATCATTGAGTTTCTAACAAACATCTTATAACCAGCACTTTCAATAGAGTTTAACTACAAGTTTTCAAGCTTCAATTATATACAGCTCTTACATATTTCAAAAGATTATATTTACAAACTAGTACTTTTTTCTTTCCTTTCACATACATCCTTCGAAATAGTACTACACTTCAGCTTGAAACACCCTTCTTAAAATATTGTTAACTCTTCTAACACACTTCAAAAGTAACTCTCACTAGTTACTTGGCCTAGCAACTGCTTCAAAACTTGAGGATAAAATGCTTTATCCCTTCAGCTAGCTATAAGCTAAGTGACGATGGATTACCAACCAAAATACAACATACACAAGTAACAACTGAAGAGCGAGATCATATCACAACAGGAAATCAAATTCACTCTCAATATGACTATGCGATAATGTAATGCCATGCTAATGCACATATGTGCATTGGTGCTGATATCCTAACCCAGCCCTAGTGTCATGCTCCAAATCAGGGAATCGTAATAGCCCTACCATGTAAACCAACTTAAGCTAAAAGCTAACTGCCTTAGCCATTAACGTAGGTATAGCTTACATAAGGCATTCACTACTCCACTAGTTAGAAGCGTCTAATTCAGTACTTGGTAGGAATCAACTTGTGGTGTAACTTCTTAAATAGCTATTGAAAATAATTTTTATAGCTTAAATTCCAAGGAAAATCAAGTTTTATAAATCATATGAAGGATAAAACCTTGAATTTACTAAAAATTTCAAGAGCTACGTTATTACAAAAAAATATAATATTTACGTAAATTTTGCTAGAAACCGCTGCTTGCAGAGCATGGAATAAATCTCATTAGCTGAAAACTAAAAGTCACTCGAGGAAACTCTGTTAGTTTTCCTAGAAGTTAGTATATCGATAAACCAAGTATAAATCCAGTCAAGTAATCTTGAATCTCACTCCCTAACCTCATTCTCTATTCTTTAGGAACTTAAGGTAATACTGGTGAATTTACTAAGGAACCTGCAAAACAGCTATAGAGGAATGAGTGATAACTTACTCAGTAAGTAAGACTGAGACAGTATCACATATCTAATATAAGGCAGCTAGGGTTTTCAACCAAGTTTAATTAGATACAATGTATATTCAAGCAAATATCATTGCACGATATTGACTGGTCATCATGAGATTAGAGAAATTGCTCCTACCCTAATCCGGGCTTTGAGTTTAACACTACGTACTCACAAATCGATCACCAAATTGCAGCTTGTACAATAGGAACATCCTCCACTCGAGACTACCTTCAAACTACAGACCCTAACCTAACCGTAACCTCCTTTCCTATCAGCTAATTCGACTCAGGGTAGGGAGAGGACCATTTCTACTATCCTCAACAAAGGGTCTGTGTTTGGCTCGAGACTCCTAGTTTTTTTCTCTTAGTGAGTTGCAATGCAGGTTCAATTAGTCGTTAAGCCAAGTTTGTGTTAAATTACTTTTAAAGTAATTAAGCAATTTCAAACAGTTTAAAGCATATAATGTCATGAAGCAATAAACACATAAATCTAGTACTGAAAACAGCATAATAATATTCAAGCATATACGCTACATGTGCACAAGCAACTAACTTATAACCAGAAACAAGACATATACTAAGGTCTCAAAATATTCTCAAACAATACTTCAAAGTACGGTAAAATACCGATCCCACTTACTTGGATACTGATGCTCATTCTCCTTATGCATCACTCTTGTTTTTATTTATTATCCCTAAAATTTAATAGGACATCTTTAGTTTCCATCTAATATATAACATATGCATTCATTGTAAACATTTAAATATGTTTTTAATTGAATTAGGTGACTTTTCTAAGGTATTTATTAGATATTAATTAAATAATCTAACCAAGGTTCTAAGCTAGTATAGATTACTGGTTAATAGTTTCTAGCCTAAGTTTCGACTTCAGTAAATTCTTAGAAGTCATAGGCAGGCAAATTTTTTATCTACTCTACGGTTCTTAATAATCCAATATTTAGTACTTATCTTTAAACTTCTACCTGCTCTTACATTTAGCGTCTTCTATCGAACTACTTTTTTATTTAGGTTTTAACCCAACCTCATGGTATGGCTATTATCCAAGCGACTTCTAACTCATGTGCTAACTCTAATAAAGCTATAGAATTCATATACAACTCACTGGTTGATTTACTATTAGACTCTAAGTATAATTAAGGATATTAAATACCAAGCTACATTCTGTCCTAGTTTCTGAAGAAGTTTTTAACTTACATTTTATTCTCTAGAAATAGTATAAAGTCCAAGAATAGCTACTTATTAATCTAGATCCATTCACTATATTCACACCCGGTTACATTTTGACTCACTTTCTAACATACACCAAACATACTTTGAATTTTCAAATCACACAACTTTAGCATCCACACTCCTTGCTTCCTTTCTCTAACACTTTGAACCAATACTTCAAACCTCAAATAAAGCAATAAACTGACACTTGAAGACCCAATTACTTCACCAAACACTCATTTTAGGTAATTTCAACCATATGTATGCTAACTAGGGAAAATCGAAAAATTAAACTATCGAATTTTTGAAGACTCTTTTTTATGGAATCAAAATAGACACGTTGAAATGTTTGTACATAAATTTTAGAATCAAAACAACATTATTTAGGCTGTTAAAAGTTAGAATTAAGGTTCGTTTTTGGCCCAATTTCTTAAGGAACACATATTTCAACTTAAAATTTGAATAATCTGGTTGCATTTTTTTATTTTACATGAAGAATTACCAAAGGAAACCAAAAATTATAATTTTAAGAGCTTGTTTACTATTTTTCAAAAAATAAAATAAAAAACAGCCAAAACCGAAACTTACCGCTATTTGCAACTCCGTCAATCGTCTAGGGGTGAGGGTTTATCTTCCCAAGTTAGTACCACCTCCTTTGTCTCTAGGTGATTTGGCTCAATCCTAAGTGGTGTCTAACTTAGGGAATTAGAATTTCGCCAAATTTGCCCTATTTCTTGTAAAATTTTGTTGAATTTCCTTCTACTTACTTTGTAAGCCTTTCCAGATTTTTCCCCACATTCAAATTTACCAAAATTTACTTTAAGAGTGCTCTTAGGAATTTAGATAATGCTTTGATTGGTGGAAGGATTTTTCAAAGGCCAAATGTCAATTTTTTCTACTTGATTCTCATACTAATGCGTCCTCTTCACCTATATATTTGTCCACCAATTCTTTTTGCATGAATTTGCTACACCTCCCTTACATCCAAAATGATTCCCCAGCTATCCCTTTGCTATTTTTTTAATTTATTACATGTAATTAGGAAATATCTTAAGGTATTTTACACAATATATATATGTAATGCTTATGTGATGCTTAGAGGGATGTCTCCCGATTGTCCCATGGTTTGGTAATTTTTTTATAATTTTTTCCTTGTTTTTATTTATTTATTAAGTAATTTTTGCATATTTTTAGGTATTTTCAACAATTACCAGTACATATATTTATATAATAATTATACCCGATGTATATACTTGTCTTTAATATATTATTTTATGTGCAATGTTAATTATTTTACTCCTATAATTTATCTCTAAGTATTTGTTAATTTTCAGAACCTAATTCACCTGTTACCAAAAATATAGCAATATAGCAATTGCTAACATTTTAGCTATATTTTTAATATTTTATTATATTTTCAAATTTTGAGCCTACAAAAACTCCTCGACTAATAACACAAAACCCCTTCTAAGTTTATAGCCTAATTGGCTAACTTTCTCGAATACCCTAAATTGGTTATCGAACTTAAGTACGTTAGTTAGAGTCTTATACCTAGCCCTTATTCAATTAGCCAACTTCAATTTAAGCATTTGGAAAGACTTCCAAGAACCTAGCAACCCAGTCGAATAGTAACCATAGTTGTGGTTACAATTATTGCTTAATGCAAATCTAAATGCATAAAAACCTAGTTTTTACTAAACAATTCGTTTGTTAAGTAAAATTCAACTTTTCCAATAAAATTCAGCCTAACAAATTTTAAAGTTTTGAAAACACAACCCATAGGTCATTTTTCATACCATACCTTGAATGCATTAATCATTCATCACATCGATACCAAGAAAATTTGATTCTTAATCCAAGCTTTTACTTATTCTTCCTTTAAGTTCTAAAGTTTCAATGTCGAGTTCACTTAAGTGAACACTTTAGAGAGCTGGGTTAAATATCTAATTATTTTAGCCATGTTAGAACATAACCAAGCATCATAATATCCACAACAACCCAACAACAACATGTGATAGACTCACAACACATAAGTCACTTAGCAACACTTGCATCCAGAAGATCATAACTCATTTTAGTAGCTCACCAAGCATAACACACACACACAAGATCAAACACATTCATCATAGTTAGACAAGTTAGGAGTAGATAAAATCTACTCTAAAATACAAGCAATCCACTTACCAAGACTACTTGATGATTTCCTTCAAAAGTTTATCCTTGCAACTGAGGCTACTCCTTGCCCATTTCACCTAACAAACATGTACAACATCTAGAGTCAATGTATATCAAGTATCAGCAAGAGTATGAACTTATTTACACTTGAGGTCTAAGTCTTAATATTATTCTTTTTAGGACAACTTTGGTCTTGGATGCACTTTGACTCAGTTTCTGACCCAATTTTTTATTATCCCTTGTACATGAGGTCCTTACAGCATACTTTCTCATATAGTTTCTAACTCTTTCAACATTACATAGATATTATTGTATCTTCTTTCCTTACTACACTTCTAGTATATTAAACTTTAATAAAACACTTGTTATACGTCCAATTTGCTATAGTATCATTAATGTACCAATTAAGTTAATTATTTTGCTCACCACACCTAAAGGACATAGGAAATTACTATAAAAACATATCTACATATCTAGAAATCAATCAACCCTTGCATAAGATCTAACGTGTATCCTATACATAAATTGTTTCACATTCTCTTCTGTTATACATTTTGATGCATATTCTAACTCACATTCTGATATGAACAAAACATTCTTTATATCATCAAATCACCCACCTCTAGCATCCATACCTTTGTTTCCTCACTTGATCACTTTGACCCAACACTTCAAAATCCTAAATACATATATATATACTAGTACTTAGTATCCAAGTTACTGAATTATGCACTTCTTTTAGAAATTCTAGCACACATGTAAAGTGGATGAAAGATATCTAAATATTCAACTTCTAAATTTTCTAAAACTCTTTTCATAGAATCAAAGTAGACACTTAGAAGTGATTATATAAAAATGTTGGAATCAAAACAACATTATTTAGGATTTTGAAAATTGGAATAAAAATTCGTTTTTGGTTTAGTTTCTTAAGGAGTACATATTTCCACTTTGAATTTAAAAAGTTTGATTGCATTTTTTTATTCTACATGAAAAATTACTAAGGAAAACCAAAAATTATAATTTTTAGAGCTCATTAGCTATTTTTAGAAAATTAAAATAAAAAATAAGCAAAGTCGAAACTCACCGTCGCTTGAAACTCCGACCACTATCTACGATTTTTTTTTTGGGGGGGGGGGGGGGGGGGGGGGGGGGGGTGTTGGGGTGTTAGCCTAATTTGGTGCCACCTCTTCTGTCTCTAGATGGTTTGGCCTAATTTGGTGCTACCTCTTCTGTCTCTAGATGGTTAGGTTTACTTTCAAGTAATGGCTAGCCTAGAGAACTCAAATTTCACCCAATTTTACCCTATTTCTCTTTAATTTTTTGTAAATACCCTCATTAATACTTCCGAAGCCTCTCTATATTTTTCTTAGATCCTAAATTGTGTAAACTCAATTCTAGAATCAGTTTCGTGATGTTATAGTCTCCCTTAAGTCGGTAGTGAATTCTCAAAGCTTAAAACACTCGTTTTCTCTTATTTTTCTTACATTGTTTTGTTACTTAATCACTTGTAAAAGCATTCCCAACTTATACGAGCTATTTCCCTGCCCCATGATTGCTTTAGGATAATCCTCCAACTATCCCTTGCCAAATTTTGATTTATTTAACTTATTTACAATATAACTTCAGGTATATTATATAACGTATAAGTCCTTTTCTTATTTCAAGCATACGCTTATATATGTGATACCTATACAAGCTATTTTACCTTCAAATTTCTCTAAATAATTATTTTTATAAATTGAGTAATTTTTTTAGGGCCTCACTATAATCTAATCTCGCGTTTCAAGTATACAGCATAAATATTTTGCTATCAATAAAAATACATTTTTGCTAAATTAAATATTTCGTTGACTTAATTTTATGAAATAAACTTTACCAAAGTGTTTTTTTTTTTTATTTTAACTTTTTGGACCTTATATTAAAATATCATCCAATTTGGAGAAATTTTTTTGAATACCCTAAATCGCATTGGCACCGAAAAACTAATGTCTCACAAATATAAAGTTTATCGAGTTAAATCTTAATTACTCTAGAAGTAAAGATTTGAAAATAGATGTATATTATAATGCTCTACTATTTTTGAAGTATATTATAAAATGTTTACAAGTGTCCAATCGTGATAAAATTATACCTAAACAATCATGTAAATTAGACCAACATAGAGTGATTATCCAAATCCATCTGTAATCCAAATTGCAAATGTGAAGTTTTATTACCTTTAGCTTCTTTGGGATATTTGGATTACAAAGGAAGGAGATGGGTTGACATTTGCATATTTCATTAAAATAAAGTAAAAAAATGAAACCGCATTGATTAATGACTTTTATGAAAATAGCAAGTAGACAATTAGAGAGAAAGAGAGAGAGAATAAAAGGAAAAAGAAAAAAAAGAAGAAGAAGAACGAAAATAAAAAAAGAAAGAGGAGGATAGCATGTGGAAGAAATGAATAAGAGGATTAGATAATCTAATTTTTTAATGTTTGATATTTTCAAGTAATTTATTTTCATAATTATAAGTATTATCTTTTAATTGATTTATAATAGCCTTAGAGAATATATATCCGTAACCTCATTATTTTTCTAAATGAAATGTTTTATTCGTACAATTTCTTAATTTTTTTGTATTTCGAGTTTTGAACTTAAACTATTGATAGCTATATTTCTATTAATTCTATTTAATAACTCGTAAAAGAGCTAATTAGATGTATATTGCTACGAATCATCTTTCTCATGTATATAGTTGAAGGTATAACAATATGAATTAAAACATGAGTAGTAAGTTGTAAAAGTAAAACTTTATTAATGACTCTACTACAATAAGTACGTGTATTACATATAGATAGCTAGATGGATCATATAATAAAAAAAGTAAACCATGCAACATTTTGAATTCTATTATCTGATATTTTAGTCTTCAGTTCCAAGCTTTACATCCAAAATTGTGTTTAATTAATCTCATCGCCAATTTCCAAAACAGTTTCTAATTAATTCTCTCATCAATACGTGTGAAACATACGATGATTTTAGGTGCAAGATAAACTACATATTGTTTAAACGCAATTAACATTGTTTAAAAAATATACACATATGTTGGAAACATGTATTACTTATTGAAAGAATATTTTTACTAACTTGACATAATAAACACTCCTATTATATAGTAAAAATTTGTGAGCATTATGTTGTATTATGTTACAGGTATACATATATAACAAGAGTTACACAATAAATAATATACTAGAATTGTACATATTCAACATATATATATATATGTAATAAAATGATATATATTTAATAATGTTTTATATTACCTATAAGGATGAGTTAACTAACTCAATAACCATAAGGCTAAAATATTATAATCACCTAAAATATACTTTAACATCTTATTTATCCTTAAAACCTATCTAACTTGAATCTTATGTATACACAATAAGTCTGATCATTGATTTAAGACATATAACTAAAAGGGTAAGTATATTAGGTTTACTTCATTGTAATATCGTATGTATCTTAATTTCTATTCTATCCTATCCAGGATTAGCAAGTTAGAATTATGAACCTATCAGAGGCTTTTAAGGATAACTAGTTAGAAGGCAGTGTAAGTGGGTTCACTTTTGGAGATGATAAACTCATATACTTGTTTGTGCTTATAAGTAGATTGATTGTGCATGTATTATGCATATGTTTGAACTTGTTTGTTGGATAAGTACCTAAGCATACTATGTGTATTACTTTGTGAAGCATCTACATGTTACATTAATATTGAGTGTCTACGATCTATTGTTTTGTCACCAAAATACTAGACATAAGACGGTAAGGCTAAAAACTCTTAATTAAGATACGCATTGCATAATGCATATTAATGGTCACTTAACTCTCTTTGATGGTAATGGTAGGGGTTAGGTGAAGGTAGAGCCTATGCTTGCTCCTTTTTTGGCCCATAGGAAGATTTGGGGATATTGAGAGTAAGAAAAGATATGGGAAGCTGGTGGCTATCAAGACAGATTATTAGAAAGAACAAGGGCTCAAGCAGTGAGTCAGGATACGAATGGGTTTTCCATTAAGAGTGGAGATTTAGGCTTAGATATTAATCCTAACTCAAGTTAAGAAGGAGTTATATTCTTAATTTTACATAGTTACAAAAAGACTATGTGTGATATTGGATTCATTCTGGTTGCTCATGCATTGCACTTAAATTGTTTGATAACTTGATTATTGTAGTGTTATGACATAAGATGAGTCTCCTTCCACTTATTGAGCTCATCGTTCTTTGGCTCATTCCTCTATACTTTTCTTATAAGATATTGGTTGAAATATTGGATGGGCTAAGAATCTGAGTATATAAGTATCACTTTAGCAATCTCTATGAGAGGCCTATTCTAGATAAGAGTATAGTTTATTCTGAATAAATTTAAACAAAGAAATGTAAATACTACTCATTTTATTATTTGGTAAGGGATTTTAATTTTCTGCAATCTTGAAAAGTAGGAAGATATTAAATCCCATAGTTATTTTATGTTGTGTACTTATATATAATAAAATTAAGTAAATAATTAAATAAATAAGTAAAATCTTATAATCTATTATTCATAAGATGGTTGTCATGTGATGAGTGCACATATGGCGTAACAACTTTAGATTGTCTCTACTAGCCCCCTTATGGGGTGTTACAGAGAATAAGAAAAAAAAAATATTTTTGCTTTAGATAATGTAACTACTCACTAAATACATAAAATCATATAATAAAAAGTAAATGTGATAGTCAATAGTTATAAGTGGATTACAATACTAGAGAATGGTTATAATAGATAATAGATGATAGATTTAATTAAAAAAAAAAGATTAAAACTTGTTAATAGTTATTGTAAACGATGTAGAAAGAGAATTAAAAGATCACAGCATAGAAAGATATATGTAAACATAGTAGAAAATATTTTTGGAAATTTATTAATACACGGTATAAATACTATAGATAGATAATGTTGGAGAGGGAGAAAAAAAACTATATATTAAAAGCATGGAGTTGAATAAAAGGTTATTGGCTTAACATATATATTAACTATTGATGCATACGCATTGCACATACAAAAATTAATTTAGTGCATAGTACCGTAAATATATAAGATAGTTACTCTATTCAATTATATAATTAAGCAATGATTTATAAAGTAAAATAATGCTTAAGTGGTTTAAAAAATGAAATAGAATTAATCAAAAGAAAGGATATATATAGAAGATACATATATATTCTATATAGACATTATATTCTAAGATATTTATCTTTAGTTTGTATCATTTAAATATATACTAGTGGATACCATACCTGCATTACGAGTGCTAAAAAATTACTAACAGACAGCTCACTCATGTTATGGGTGTAAAATAATTGCATATAAAATTTATAACATTGAAGTGATTAGTTTGTTTTTCTTTTCTTTTTTTTAATATCTTACTTATTTTTTTATTTTCAATTAAAAAAACAAATCCATGCAACTCATTATTGTTCATTTGGTGTCCGAGCAATTTAATTTTACCAAAAATTTCAAATATTATAAATATGTAACACATACTTTTGCATTTATTCTAGGGAACTTTGAATTTAAATTCAACTTTTACATTCAATTATAAAGCAATTTATTCATATCCATGGTTAACTTCTAAATATTGAAATTATCTGCTCCCATGTTTTTATTAAAAATTTTAATATTGTAAATATGTTAATGCACACTTTTACATTTGTTCTAAAGTATTCTAAATTTGAATTCAATTTCAACATTCAATTATAAAACGATTTATCTATATTCATGGTTAATTTCTTATAAATATTATAGTTATCCACACTTATGTTATTAATTAAAAAAGATTTACATGGAAAACTAATGCAGAGAGATGAGAAATGAAATTGATGAAAATATCAATTTTATCCTTATATAAAATATTTAATAAGTTATTTAAGTGTTGGTTTTTTATTATATAATTTTCAATTAGAGGGCTAAATAGTAATTTTAAAGAAAGTAGTTACTTAAGTCTTTTTTTACTTTAATAATAACTAGCAGATGATGTATCCACGTTGTATATACATAAAATTATGTAATATAATTAAATATATTATAATATTAATAAAAGATAACAATAGATGAGAAAGAAAGAGAGATGAGGGTCATAGGGAGAAGAATAAGGAGTAGTAGGAATATTGGAAGAAAGAAAGAAGAAATAGTGTAAATGTTGGAAGAGAGAAAGAGAGAGAGAGAGAAGAATAAGGAGTAGTAGGACTATTGGTGGAAAGAAAGAAGAAGTAATATAAATGCTGAAAGAGAGAGAGAGAGAGAAAGAATAAAGGGAATATTGGAAAAGAAAGAAAGAGATATAAAATTCCTAAATTATCCTATATTTATAATTAAATGTATAAGAGAAAATTATTTATCAATAATAAAAATTTTATTTAAAAGGTTAAATAAATAAAAATAATTAAAATGTTATTTCGAGAATTACTTAAAATTTCAAATGTTTTAATAATATAGATATATATATTATCCTAAGTCTCTTATACGGATGCATTATAATTACCACAGTTATCAGAGCCATGCCATTGCCATTGTTATCCTACACTACTGCACTAAATAGTAGGTACATGTACCATTGGTTATGGGTTGCATTCAAGATGCGTGACTGCTTAATTTCTTCCGCACCGAGGTGTACCGATCGGCATTTAATTTAATTTTATGATCATATGCTTTTTGTTTTGTTATATGATTTCCCTTTAATTTTTGAATTTTTTATTCTGATAAAACTATTATAAACTGATTTCTGATTTTTTTGCTTGCTTAAATTTGACATGTTAAAGAATAATCTATTCCATATATACATATCCATAAAGGTTATTGCAAAATGCAATTTTAAAAGGATAAATTGTAAATATACTATTCTATATTTATTTCACTTGCATTTAACCCCTTATAATCAAAATTGAGCAAATCCTATTAAAGAATGAAAAATTACAAAACTATGACATAACTTTTAATACTTTTACAAGTAAGTGGCCTGTTTCTTTTATTTTTGACAAATATATAATCTGTCTTTCTTTCACTTTATATCAATGATAGACAGGGGGGAGGCATGACCTTTTTTAGCGATTAAAAGTATTATTAAATTATTTAAGTAAATAATATAAATAAAAATTATACAAAAATACAAAAAAAAAAAAGGAAAAGGAAACGCAGAAAATTTATGTTAATAAAAGAGCCTATAAATCTACTTATCTCATCACTCAATATTTCTCCATCTCCCTTTAGAATTTAAAAACGCTTCATAGTCTATTTCGAAGGAAATCAAGATTGGAACTTGTGGTATATCACCATAGTTGATTCTTGCCAAGCCCACCACTTTAGTGCATAGAGAGTGAAATGATTATACTACTGTATTTTGCGAAAGGTAGACGATGCCCCAAAGATGGCTGGAGCTGACTTGATTTTCTGTTTTTTTTTTTTCCTGTGTTTTCTTTGTCTTTTCTATTCTTTTAATATTTTTATTTATTTTATTTACTTAAATAGTTTAATGATACTATAAACCAATAAGAAATTGTTAGGTATTTTCTATCTATTACTAAAAAAAAAATTATAAAATACAGGTCATATATTTGTCAAAAAGTAAAACACTTGTCACTTGTTTATAATAATACTAAAACATAAATCACTTTGTTATAATTATTTGATCTCCTCATGATCATTTTACATTTGATTTTATAGGTTTTTTATTTTAGTATTTTTTTTTATCATTTTATCTAATGGTAAAATAGTGAAAAAGGGTTTATATGTACAATTTTTCAAAGTTATTTTTCTTTCCAATGCAAAAATATGAAGCTTAAATGTTCATTGTCAAAGAAAAAAAAATAGTTATTTATGAAGTAAATATAAATAGATGTTTATAATTTATCCTTTTTAATACCAATTGACTAGGAGAAAATATCAAAGTTAACACATGGAAACTAGCACATCTGAAATTATGAAATATCTCTTTCTGGTATATATATACGAACAGAAAGGGGGAAGAAAACACAAAGGAAACTTGTAATAATAGTTGTCAGATGAGCAAAATCACCTTGTACGAATCTTCCTTTAAAAACCATTAACTCGGTGCTCGAATAGTGTACATATGTAGTTAACATATTATTTTTAAATTGGGTTAGGATATAGTCACTCATCCATTGATGAGGTCCATAGAACACTATGGTCGGTACGTCATTGGTTGAATTATCAATCCATTCTTTAATTTCTGAAAAAGCTAGGGCACAGCACAGTTTTTTGAGGCGGCTGTCACGTATAGTCTTCGGAAAGTGACGTGTTTTTATAGTGCCCTGCTTTATCGTTCATGCTATAGAACTATAAATGAATGAAAGGTACTCTTGATGGTAGATTTTTCTAAAATAAATTCCTAGAAAATCCAAATTTAACTGGTTATTAGATTTGCATAATCAAATTCTCTGTTCTCGGTTTATCAAATGACGGGACTTTTGTGTAAGTAAAGGGCAGCGAATTTAGGATGAATGTAGTATAAAATTCTACTTATAATTTATTATATAGGTATAAGTTCATAAAATTTAAAATTCAAACTTAGCATGTATAACATACCGGCTATGGATCCTATAAGATCATGTACCATGGTTAAGAACTCTAAAGGTTCCTTACACTGTTGCATCAATTTTAGATTAAATTCTCTTTTTTAAGGAACTTTATATTTTATTACCGATTTCTTTACCAAAGTTTCTTCATATTTTTAAGTTTTATGAGTCATTCTATTATTACTTTACAAACTATTATTTTTGATATTTTGTGAAGATAGTTTCAATGTCGATTAATATTATATTTTTAAATATAACTATTTATTATAATATCATTAAATATAAAAAATATTATATTTTTACTTTTATTAATATATGAATTATCCTATGAAAAATCATAATTAGATAAAAAAATGATTTATTTGCAAAAAATAATAATAAAGCTACCAAGTTTCTCGTCAGAGAAACAACCTAGCACCACCGTTATACATGCTCTATAAAATTTATAAATTTTTCTATTACATATTTATCATACTACAAGTATAAGATAAATTTTCAACATTGCAAACTAGTTAATGCTTTTGTAACATCCTATTCTTTTGAATCGCATGGGTTCGCTTCAAGAATTTAAAAAAGTGACGTCACAAAATATAGCTTATATGTATAGGTGGTAGCCTTAACCCCTCTAAGATAAAAAAATAATTAATTATTAAAATTAATTAACAAAGGAGAAAAATATGTATGATATGCATATTTTAAAGAGCAAATCATAATATAACATTACTTGTAGCTTGGTCTCACTTTTATTTATTTCTTATTATTAGTTTTTTTTTTTTTACAAACGTGAGGTCTTCGATTTTATTGATGACAAAACTTTAACAATGAAGCTTGTGGTTGAAGGTGCTTGCAAAATGAACAAATGTAAATTAAGAGTGGGCGCTAGACATGATACCCGCACTATTATTTTAATACTTAAGTCAGTGAGAGTGTTTGGCAAAAAAAAAAAAAATATGATGTATGAAGAATGTAACAAAGGGATAAGGGTTTTAAGATGCTAAACCTATGGCCTTTACTTGGCATTTATATGCTTGTAGAATGTGCCACATTAGAAAGATGAACCTCAAGTCAAGATATGATTTAGAATCAATAAAAGATCCATTGAAGAAAATCTTGAAGACTTTCCCTATTTGAATTGGAACTTATATGAACTTCATTGGAAGTTGACTGAGCTATATGGAGCTTGGTTTAAGACTTGACTATGTCGTCTATTGAGGCAAAGACACTATAGATGCCAAGAAGAGTGGTTGAGAGGCTTAGCTTGGGCTTATATAAGGTTAGTTTAGGCTCGAAGACTTTGGTCTATAGTCTAAGGAAATCAACTTGGGCTCAAATAAGGTCTACATCGAATATAACCTATCAATATGTTTAAATCTCATAAAAGTCATTTCATTTTTTTTAAATTCATTTATTACTTAAATAACATCCTTTTTTTTTCCTTTGATTTTAATTTTCTTTTACAATAATTGGCACTAAATTTCCTTATTACAAAAGAAATCAATTTTGTGTAGAGCACAAATGGGAAATCACAATCCATTACAAGGAGGTTGTAGACCATAAATGGGATAAAAAAATAATGAGATTTAGATGAAAGACTGCTATTATTACTTCAAATATAAGGCCTACATGACTTGTGAGGATAGAGTGCCATGAGAGATTCATGTGAGGTTTCAAATAGGGTCAACCAATTTATTAATCACAAAATGTTTTGCTTACACAAATCTTGTTCATAATCGCACTATGTTGTATTCAAATAGCAGAAAGGGTATTAATATCAATTTTGAGAGAGAGACTTTTGTTTGGTTGTAAAATTGCCCTTTTTTTCTATTTTCACTTAGTTTTTTTTTTTCAAAATTTTCTTGTAAAAGTTATGGAAAGTTAGTAATGGATTAACAAAATATAATGGACAATAGGAAAGACACAATTTTGCAATATAAAGTTCTTCAAGATTTAAAGATAAAAATTATAATAACTTTTTTTTTAATACAATTCAACAACTCTCTTGTAGTTGATATTTCATTAACCTTTTTGTTGCTTGGATAAGACATGGAATGATTACGGATGATTGTTTAAGCAAAACTTATTGTAATTAATAAATTGGTAAACCCTATTTAAACCCATATTTGAGCCTCTTATGTCGCTATATCCTCATGCAGTCCTTACATATGAAGTCATAGCAGATAATACCTTGACCTCTAGCCATTAGACCATCTATAACCTCATTGCTCATGAATCGCATTTGCAGTCTACAACCTATCCTTGCCATAGATCATGATTTCCTTAAATCCACAAAACAATAATAGTATAGTACGTAGTAAGATGATTACTTAGTCTTTGGTCTCAATCACAACATCAATATTTTTAAATCAATAATCAAATACATGTAATATGAAATATGTTGTCTTATTGATTACTTGCTACTCATTAGGAGTAAGTACACTCACCACTTCAATACCATTTGCTTACAAGAGACTATATAGCTCATTCAGTTTTTTCCATTCTTGTAGTCATCTTTTTGTTAGGATACCTATAAAATGGTACTTGTCACACTTATTAGAAGCTATCAAGATCTTCTCATCAAGTTTTGCCTACTCGTTATTGTCACGACCCGAAGGGGCTAGTCGTGGCAGTCGCCGCAGTCGCCGTATACCATATAAAGGATTGCATATTGAATTTCCTTACAATCAACGACCCTTTTATACGATACACAAGGCTACAGCTACCACTAACTACCAAGAGTGCGCAAGCTTAAGCAGTATCATTTCATGATAAATAATAATATTATAAAAACATAACACATAATCCATTTACATAAAAGTTTACAGATACAGAGTCTGAAACGTATCTAAAGTATAACTAGAATAGTAATTACATATTCAAATCTAAACTATCAGAAGTATTCTCTGAACTTATTCTATTCTCACACTAATCCCATGTAGAAAACTAACCTTGGGCATACGACGGCTCGATTCTTCGAATAGGTCGGCCTGTAAGAGAAGACTACAAGGGTATAAGCTTACTAGCTTAGTGAGATATTTTCCCTCAACCATACATCAATCAAGTTTATGCAACAGTTAGTTCAACCGTATGAATGCATGAACAAGCAGTATGCCAAACAAATACATACAGGTGACCAGGTACTGCATGCAACTCAAATTTAACGCCCTCCGAAGTCAGGGTTAGAGATTCATCAGTACAGTTAGATCCAGGTATTATATTAGAAATTATTTCATAACGAAACTCCGCATTTCGTATTTCAAATGTAATGGTACATCCATTACTAACCTTATAAAAATGAGTTCTACGTATGATTGTGAGTAGGTTCACGTAGCCCTCACTCACCCCTAAACGAAGGCCTCTAGACTTGACCCATAGCCAGGCAGTTGGTGCCTCCAACGCCTAGTCATCCCGCGGGCAAGGGTAAGGTCATATCGCACGTATGCACCGTACGAAATCAACAATAATCAATAATCAACCCACGTATGGCCTCTCGCTACCTCCGTGTAATGTAACTGCTCGAAATTAGTTATGCAGTGCATGATTTATGCATGGTCCAAGTTAACTTTTTCTAGTTGAAGAAAAAGTTAAGTCATATTAAATCAGTGATCATTCCAAGTCACAAACAATCAATCTATTGAATCTACCATGTAACAAATATTATATTATTGAAATTTAAAGTAGATTCACTATTAACAACAATTATCATGCATGGGCATAACCCAATCCCATACACATTCATTTAGAACTCATAATTTAGATTCACTAATTACAAGCACAAACAAGTATGGAATTATAAGGAAAAACTTACTCAGTCATGGTTAGCTCACGGGTTGTAGTGGTTTGTAGGCAGCTCAAGGTCGATATCGAGATCACCTGAAATAATGAACATTTTGTAAGTTTAGGAATTTACAGCTAACTAGTGTTATAATTTATAAGGTTTATTTCACTTAATTACGTGAAATTGTCGATTCGAACTTTTTATCGAATCGCATGTAAATTTTTTCATTTTAGCTCAGATCGTTATGAATTTATAATCTATTTTGATCATTTTCGAGTATATTTTCTCGTAACAAGGTTCGTTTTGGATGTTGTAACTCGTAACGTAAATTGTGATATAAAAATATTACAAAAATTATTATTTAACTTTAAAAATTATAAAATATTGATTTTCGCTTTTTCGTAACATATTTATGATTTAATAATTATTTAAATCATAAACTTGATATTTTTATTATTTTGGGTATATTTTTTATTTTTGAGATTTTTAACTTTATTATGATTATTATCATTTTTATTATTTTCACTATTCTCATTTTCTTATTTATTATTTTTCTTATGTACCTCACGATTATACATATATATATTCATATACTTATAATATATAATTTATAATTTATGTTATTGAAAATTCTTAAATTACAGTATCATATATATATATATATATATACACCTTACATATTTACGGATTTAGTAAATATATTATATATACTAATACATATTCGGTATACCACTTATATATATATATACACTATATATTACATGTATTATATATGTATATGTATATGTATTTATTTAAAACATACTCTTATACACATATTCATATATTTATATATATTTTGTATTTATTTATATATGTCTTACATATATACATAACTATAAATACATACATATATATTCGGTATATATATATATATATACTTAGATATTATTTATCATAAAATATGTATACCATACATTACATATATAATATGCCGTATATTATAATACTTATACTCTATATTATATATATATTTATATGTCTCATATTACTACTTATGGAAGTATGTTAATATATATATATATATATATATATATACTATACGATTATATATGTATATATATACTAAAGTAATTATATAAGGATACACACACATATATATTTTGGGTACAAAACATACATATGTACTATAGTATTTAATAAAATACATAATCCTCATTATATGTATTCCAAAAAATATACATAACACATCTACTTATGTATAATATACCTATGTGTATACATGTATACATATCTAATCTTATACATACATACACTACTCAATTTATATATTAGTGTACATATACAATATTATATTTATAAGAAAATACTCTACAAATACTATCTTTATACATATATATACTATATAATATACATCTACAAATAAATACTTACCTATTTCTTTTAATTTCTTTCTTTTCTTTTCTTCTTCTTTCCTTCGTTCTTCCTCTTCTTCTTTTCTTTTTCTCTTCTTCTAGTCTTCACGTTTTGTTTCCAGGTTTTGGTTTGTAATTTTCCAGAATTTTAGTTGCTTCACTTTCACATCCACTTTCGGCTAGGATAATTACGTATATATATATATATATAGATATTTGATTTAGTAATTATGAAGAAAGGACAATCTAATCCCTTTGTATTTAATTTGCCTTTCCTAATTGCAACACTTAACAATTGTATTTTATTATGTGGGCTGCTTATCTCATTTTCATTTTGCTAATTTTGGGTTACGTTTTGTGTAGGAGGTGAACTTGAATTGGAAATGGAAGAAAGAAAATGAGATAAATTAGAAATGGAAGAGAAGGAAAATGAAAATTATTAACAAATATATGTAATTTTTCGAATCATATAAATTATAATGATTCTCCTCGTAAATTAATTTTCAAATTTTTATGAAATTTTATCAATTTAATTGGTACTCGTTATAATTATAATTTTTACAAATTATTGTGGCGATTTCGTTATAATTTCGTGCGAATAGGTGATTTAGTCAAAAATTACATTCGACTATAATTTTATCACTATTGTATAATATTTAACTATTTTATAGGTTTATGTTTATGATTTTAGGGTTTCGAGTAATTTCGAGTTCAATTTTGATTAATAGCGCGTAAACTAGTTTTACGGTTTTAATGAGTGATTTAGGGTTTCGATCAATTCCTAAGGTTTTGTTATCGGTGTTATATTTGATTTATTAAACTTTATATTTTTTTATTATTACTAGCCTTATCAACTTATTGTACAATTTAGAGCACTCGGATTTAAGTTAAGGTTCAACTACTGTTTTTCCTAGAGTTTACAGTTATCCTTCATTTATTCTAATTATCGTAATGTTGCTTTTGTCCAAAACGGGCTTAAGTAAATTTTGTAATATCACTTATTTTTATATCATGTAGAGTATTTCCTAATGCAATTTGAATGAATAGGATCGTGGAGATATTCACGAGTTCAAGCAGTCAAAAATTTTCTTCAAATTTTTTGTATTGTAAAAATGTAGTAGAAGAATTCGTAAAGTACTTTGTATATAGTAAAGGTTCGATGTTACAATATAGATCCCGATTCTAAAATTTAGGATCATATAGCTATAAAGTAATATATAAAGATAGTCTCACATAATTCCTATGCTGTGCTTGTTCACTTCCTATTTAAAGTAATGATGCGAACTTTGGATAAGAAAGGAAACTTAAACACCATGTACTAATCAAATTTCAATTCTACATGATATTAAAGAAAAAAGAGAAAATAAAGGAGAAATAAAAGGGGAATTTTACAAAAGTGGACCTTGGGAATTCAATTAGATAAAATAGAGGAACTATGTAGGACAATCCACTAGCAGACTTGTTAATGCCAGCAACATGCCAACTATCCAACAAGACCAAACAGTTCTCACTTAACGCTCTCGATTGATATTTTCTAGAGCTTTTAATGTATCCATCGTGTAGCAAAACAAAAGCTACATTACGTAATTCTTAGGTTGGATAGAAAGCTCTACTCACCTAATGCCAACATCCACTGAACCAGGGTCCCAAACCACCAAGTGGTGTGGCCTATCCTATGCTAATCCTTTGTTTTATTAAATGATGACTAAATTTGGGCCAATGTTGTCGCTTATCTGGGCAAGAACGTGTGACTTGCCCTTTATACTAATCACATCATCAATCATCATCGTTTTGCTTTCATTTTTTTTTCCCCCCTCTTTTTCTTTTTGAATTTAAGTTTTTATTTATGTACTCTTGGAGCTGAGATGTTGCGCACTCCTTGACATAATGATTTGTCTTATATTATCATATCATATTACCAATAAAAAAAAAAAAAAGTAGATATCAAGATACCAGGATAACCTTTATTTCTAGGTCCGCTTTCTTTCATAAAAATCCTGGTGGTTAAGCTGTGGAGGATTGAATCTACTCAAAGATTACATTGTGCTGCTTTCGGAACTGTAGACGGAAGTATTTTTCCTGTTTTTGTATAATTCAATGAAGAAATGAGTATTAATCCTTGAATTCGATAAATTCATAAGAAAACTAAAAAAATTGCGATGCACTTTGATAATATTTAATAGATAAAAATAAAAAGAGCAATGTTATCAAACTCGGATTAATCGAAAGATTGATCTAGAAATAAGAAAAGATTAAGGGTTGAGAGGATTAATCAGAATTGAACCACGGTCAAATTAGAATAAATAAAAACATCACAATATAATATTTATATATATATATGTATAAAGTAATAAAAACTACCTAAATAATCGAGAATTGAAAGTTTAGAGTTTTTTAAGGTTTATTTTTTATTTTATTCAATTTATATATATTTTCTTAGCAAACTAATATATTTTTTAGAAATATAAGAGAATTTAATACATTTTAACCTGGAAAAAAAAAATCTAATGAGTTTTTTAAGTTGGCCTAGTTAAGTAAATTGGTTTAATCGAGATCACTCTTAACAAGAGTAAATAAGGGTCGAATCGATCAAATCAGATAAACCGGTGAAATCAATTGATCAAATTGAGATCTATGTAGATGAGGATCAAATAGGTGGCGAATCGAGTTGGACGAGAAGGGTCAACCTGAATCTAACAATACTATAAAAAACACAAAAATCAATAACAATAAAATCTACATATGCTATAATGACAATGCTAAAAGGGTAAAAATCATTGAGAATTGTCGTGAAAATACCAAACCAAATAAGCTGTAGATTTTGGGTTTAAAAAAAAAATATTGTTCAAATCATTGGATGAACCCCTCTCATTATCTCAAGTTGGCATCACTAATTGAAGATTTTCATATTTGTTATTGTATCTTATGATTGTGCTTGTAATTTTTAGTTGTTTAATCTAGGGTTTCTAAAATTCTCAAAGAGAGCCAAAAGGTGGTGAATTGGGTATTTTATAAAATATTGGGGGACTTTCTAATGAATTAAAACTTAATTTTAGAGAGCTTATAGCTTAGACAATAAGTTGTAGAAGAAGTTAACTATAACCATGCATATAAACGATAAAATTATACACACAGGAAATTTCTAGACTTCTGAACTAATTAGTGTTAGTACGAAATACAAATAATGTAAACATATAAGGAAAAAGATTCCATTGTTAAAAATTAGTTTTCAAGTGAAAGTGTCCCATTAGTTCATTAACTCTCAAGACTTAAAAATGTAAATGTTAGTGTACAAGAAAGTAAGAGTTACTTTGGAAGTAAAAGCAAATGTTAGCTCGTTAAAAGATTTATTCTCAAGTAAATAAATATTTTATTATTTTGATGACTTTTGAACAACCAAAAGAAAAGAAGAAAAGAAGAAAAGGGGAGAAAAAGGAAAAGACGAGAAATCCAAAGTGGGTTTTATAGCGGCCGCCTAGCATCCACTCTTTATAATGTCTCAAAGGCATGTCATATTTTTATAATATAGTATTAGACACATATTTTAGGAGATTATTTAGTTTACATATTTACCAAAATTATTGAACAAAATAACCTATAGATATTGAAAAAAACTAAAAAGTTTATGACATATATTAGGTGGTAAAAAAATATATTTCATATAGTGTAAAATAAAAATATCTTTAAAATTTCAAAGATAACCTTATACAAAGTTCTCAAATCATAATACTAAAATTTATTATAATTTATAATGTGAATAAACATTTTTAATTTTTTTATTATAAAAATCTGTATCAGGTGCTATACATACTAAATTTGGTACTATATAATTTATATTGTCCTATTCTTCTTATATTATGTTATCTGATTCTTTTTATATTGTTTAATTCTACTAATCAAATACTATCAAAAGGTTTTCATTCTATTGAAATATACTTAACCCACTCCGATTTTTATACTTATCTCTCAACTATATATATGTGTATTAGTCTCCATTCAATTTGAAGTTATAGCCTTAAACATCCTATTGGATACTTATAGAATTTGTTTACAAGAGTAAGCTTTAAAAAAAAAAAAAAAAAAAAAGACGTACACCGCAACGAAAAATAAAGCGGTTGTAAGTATTCTAATTCTTGCTTAATTTATAGATAAAGAGGTTGAAAAAATTATCAAAAAACTTTACCCACTTTTGTTAGAATTTGTAAGACTATAATGCTTCTAAAACATGGGATTCGGTTGGATGAAACCAAAACTTCGTCCAACGAAAGTCCTAAAATTCCATATGTATTAGTTTCTTCACCTTTAGTTAGACGAAGTCACACTTTGTCCAACTTAAGTGATGTGGATCGGAGTCTTATAAATGGGTTCAAGATGAGGCGAGAGAGTAGATGTAATGGAAAATGCTTAAGAAATTGCAGAAAGACCGCTTTTCAACCCACCATCTGGATAGGAGGAAGAAAGCCATCCGAATGGCAGTTGGGAAGGAAGCATTGTTTGACCAGTGCCTCTCTACCAATCCATGGCATGGAGTCTGTCTCTTACAATCCAAACGAAGACCATTAATATTTAATATCATGTGATAGGTACTCCATAAAGCCTTACCGACCAGAAATGAACTCCCAAGCTATCAAAATTGCTATATTATAGACATATTTTCTTTATTTATTTATGTATCCTCTTATTGACGTATTAGTTAATAGTTTTAGGATAATTGTGCCCTTAAATATTATCTTTTCTTTCAATATTTATTACAATTGTAAACCCCAATCACAACATTCATTAGCCATTATTTAGTTTATGAGTTCTCTTGAAAGACCTTTTTGAGTTAGTGACATATCATTATTCATATTCATTCTTATCAATCAAATACCTATTTGATTGTGAAGATCCCTTAATTAGATTACTTGTGAGTCATATTGAGTTATCTAATCAATTCTTTAATTCTTACAAATCGTGAGAAATATTGATTGTAAGAGTTCATCAACAAATTAATTCAATTATTGACTTTAAATAAATAATTATTCGTATTCATTTATTTATTTATTTTCCCTGAACACAAAAATACATAAAAATTGATCCTTTCATTATCTAAAACCTTAAAAAATACAAAGATCCTATATTTCAAGTTGCAACACGTATGAGGTCATACCCTTAACATCCTAGGCATGTTATCTTTTGATATTGGTGTGGAGGTCATGCCGAAACCATTGCAAGTCTTAGATTTCTATTATTTCTATCTTTGAAATTTCAAAGTTTGATGAGAAAATTATGTACTCAAGACTATGGTTGTACAAGTTATGTAGTAAGAGTAGAATGTAGGAATTGGAGATATATTTGTATTGGTTTGATTAATTTGTTAATTTGAATATATCTAGAGAAAGTATGCATAGATGTATTAGCAGTGCTCTTGGAGATTAAGGTGTTAGTGATAGTGTTAGATATCGAAATATACCAAAGGTGGCTTTTGCACAACACATGAATACTCTTACCAACATATTTCAAAGCTTCTTAAATATGCAAATGATAATGATACAAAATATGGTGCCAATTATAGACATTCATGTGACTAAACTGAGTTAAAATATTAAGCGAAAGGTGTACAGAGGGTATGGATAAGTTATAGGTATGTACATTTTGGGAGTAATAGTAATTATAAGGTGGCTAATGAATTGGTTAAATGAGAAGATAATAATTTTTGGAGAACATGTTGTTGAGAGACATCAACAGTATAGAGGGTTAGGGGCTACGGAGTTGAAAATTCCAAGGCATGATGGTTAGCAATGATTTTTAAGATAAGACGCATCACTATTTGAGTGTTATAAGCGCAATGAGCATACTAAAATTACATTAACTATTTTAGAACTCATGGTGATAAGATTTGGTACTGAGCCAACCAAATGCTAGAGCTTAGCTCATCTACTGCTTACTTAGATATCTCATTTAATCACTTATTTTTGTTTATGTTATTTAAGCATCTTATTTCTTGTATATTTTTTAAATTATCTTCATACTTATTTTGTATTTACGGGAATGCTAAGAGGGTATCCTTTTAGTGTTTTTATTTATAAGTTTGTCACTATGTATAAATAAAATATATGTATAGGATTTTAGTCAGATTTTAACATATTAATGAAAAACCTTTGAGAATTTTCTTTTGAAAAACTTATCTCTATCCGCTCTTATCAATCATTTTAGCAAGGATTACAGAAGATTGTGGCGAGTAACCCTATTACTTGAACCAGTGAATTATATTCGATGAGTCGTAGGCCATGTAGAATCTTATTGATGCGTCGTACCCAACTAGATAACTTATGGATTTACTAAAATCCCCCCTTTTATTTTTTTTTTCTTGTTCGTTATGGTACTTACACGATCCCAAAGACATATCACATGGGATATGTAGCTTTATATTGGAAAAATCTAAAATTACAAAGAGGAGAAGAGAGGTGACCACCTAGGTAATGATGATTTGATTAGGAAAAAATTCATATCCCATTTACTATAAACAAGATGTATATATAAGGTTATAGTCATCATACAGGGGAAATGAGACATATAAGAGTATAAGGCCCTTCTTATTAGATGTAAGGCAAGTGAAGCGAAAAAACAAACTTTTGCTAAGTTCATTATGGGGTTATTATTTGAGATTGTACATGAAATAGAGTTACAAACTTATGAAACTCTACATAATGTGAATAAAATGGCTTTTAAAGTGAAAAGGCATATATAGAGGGGAAGAGTTAGATTGCATAGGTCTTTTTGAGATGAGAGGTTTATATGATAAGGAGAGCCCTAGAGTTGAGTAAAACCAAAGGAAGTAGAGTTTGAGAAGAAGGATTTTAAGAGCTATGAAAAGAGTGACAATAGTGAATAAAAGACTCTTCATGCATATGAGGTGCAGGAGCCTAATTAGAGGTAGAATAGGCATAATCTATAGTGGTAAAGTATTTTAAATGTTTCAAGTAGGGCACTTTTTCATAGTATCCAAATAAATGAATAGTGGTTGTCAAGGAAGGTGCTCCAAAATTTCAGATTGAAAGTAGAGAGTTAAAGATAAAGGACGTAACTAAAAACATAGAAAAGCAGATGAAGGACATTGAAGGTGATGTAAATGTAGTCTTTATATAGAGAAAGGATAGTTGATGCATCTTATTCTTCGACACAATATGATTATAGAATACCATATGAAACTGAATAGCGAGATTATTGGTTCGTTACTGAGTGCCTAGTAAAGAAGAAGGCATGTTTCTCTATTATTTTTTATTGACAATGGAAATAGCACAAATTTAGCCTTTACAGCTTTTGTTATGCTTAAAGTTTGAAAATAATGTCTTATTTTGATCCATATACCTTAGATTAGTTTGAAGAAAAGGGGAAAATGTTAATCGACAGGTTCAAGATGCTTTAATAATGAGAAAAAATGAGCATGAGATAGCATGTGATTTCATGATTGCGGATATTGCTCATATATTACTAAGAAGGCCATAATTATATGATAAAAGGGTATTATATGATTGTTGAGACTATTTACACCTTTAGAAAGGATTGGAAAAAGATTGTATTGATGCCCATAAGTCTAACCAAGATTAGGAAGGATCAAATCGTTAGGGATAAAATAAACAAGGCATGAAGAGCTTGTTCGTATGTATGTTCTTTTACTCTCGTCATTGGTTAACGTAGTAATGTAAGCCTCACAACCAGTCACTCAAGGTTTCGATCGGCTGAAAGATCCGATCGAGCCTGAATTATAAGCAAGGCTAGAAATATTAGTAAAATGATCCGGTAAATTTGAATTTAAGAAAATAAGAAATAAAATAAAAGAATATAAAAATTCCAAATTTTAAGTATATAACTCGTTATTTATTGAAAATGCGTAAAATGCATTTCGATAATTAACGAATCGCTAGAGATAAATTATATATACACTAAAATCATAAAATAACCAAAATAATATTTAAGAATATTTATTTGTACTATATATGATTTATATGTATGTAGAAATATGCGTAATTACTTAAAATACATGAAATATGCTAAAATAATACTAAATAATTAAAGAAAATTCATAATTAATTAAAGAAAAATAAAGAAAAATCAGAAAAAATAAGGAATGATCCAGAATTAGGTCATGGCAGCTGGGAAAAATAAGAAAAAAATTAGCCAATTAAATTGGAACAATACAAAAGCCAAAAATTAAGAGATTTGGACAATGTCTTGTCCAATTTAATACACATTAATTACCACAAAGTCTATAAATACCCCAAATTTTTCAAAAGCTCATTTGGGCAGTTTGGAGAGTGAGAAAAATAGAGAGCTTCGAAAATTCAAGAAAAAAACCAAAGAAAAAAAAAAGAAAAGGAAAACTGTGCAGTTGAGGCTTGTAAGGAGAACCCAGACCCGACGAGCAGTTAGGAGTAGACGGCCACCACCACCACACGGTGGTGGCAATGCCCAGGTGGGCCGACACACCCATGGCCACCAACGGTAGCCGGAGCCACCTAAATCGGTGAGTTCGATTTCCAACCCGATTTCGTGTAATTTTGTAAAAATAAGAAATATTTTTAGAAAATTATGAAACTTGTTATTCTGGAATATTTGTATGTAGTTTTTAGAAAAAATACTATTTTGATGAAAATATGTCTCGTGATATATGGTCCTTCATAAATCAAACAAAATAGAGCATGTTTCGGTTTATAAATAAATGACCTTAGTAGTGTAGTTTTGAACCCAAAATTTTTGTGTAGACTACTTAGATGATATAGAATAGTGCTATGAAGCCCGTTTTCAAAAATCAATTTTCAAAAATTTTAGATAATTTTTAGGCCTTAAAATAAGGCATAAAATGGGTAATTTAGGGTTAATTAAGTAATTAAATGATTAATTACTGATTTAGCGAATAATTATATATTTTAGGGTGTTAAAATCTAATGAAGTATGATACTTGTAGCATTTACGATGTTAGATGTAATTATTAGGTTAATTATATAGTAAATGAGTAATGGGGAAAAATAGTAAATTTTAAGTTAATTTTGTAAATTAAGGTAATTAGTAGTAAAATCTAATTTAGGGTGAATTTAGACAGTTTGAAATGATAATTGATATTAGGAGATAGTAAATAGAGTGATAAAAATATTAAATGTGTATTATGTACATAATAAGTAATAGTACATATATTAGAAACATAATAAATAGAAAATATTAGAATAAAAATTGATATTATGATAATAATAAAAAATGTACAATAAATCTAATAGGAAACTTGAATTGATGTAATTAGAAGAAAAATGTAAAAATTTCTCACATCAAGAGTAAATTCGGTATATTAAGAAGGATTTAAATGTACCAGATGGAATAAAATACTAATTAGAGGTAACGATAGTATTTAGGAGTAAGTAATATAATTAATTTCATATTATGAGTTGAAACAAATTTCTAGAGTTCGGGTATAAAATAGTACTTAGAAATCGAACTAAAATCTAATTTAGAAATCGATGCGAAAACCGAACCTGAACCTGAACCTAACCCCAAACCTAGAATAATTGTAAAAGACTTAAGACCTAGCTAATTAGGTATATTAAACCCTAAACAAAACATAACAATAAGCGTTATAGGATAAAACGAACCTATAATAGTTATAAGAAAAACTGAAACCACTTTTGTGTTATAGGGATGATCGGCGATAGCCTGAGCAAGTCGGATCTCGAGTGAGTGAACGAGGAGTCGAGGTAAGTTGGGATTAATATGTTGCTGTATTTTAGAGGCTTGAGATTATGCTTGGTTGTGCTTGTTAGATAGTTGATTGTGTCTATGTGCTTGATTATGAGTGATGCTATGATTTTGTCTATTGTTCTGGCTTGTATTATATGATTTGTGTGAAATGATTGATCACCCTAAATTGAACCTAATCAAATATACGACCTGTAATCATAATTGGACCTACACGGTAACCCATTAAGGGAACCTAAGATTTTCTGACCAAATACCGACCCCTTCAAAAGGGATAGCGCAGGATTGCAAAATGGTCCTTTCTTCATCCTTAGTTGAACTAAGTGACAAGAGAGGAGGTCGCGGCGAGGGTGAAGTCAATGGTTCGAAAGTAGTCATGGAAAGAGCCATGGATCAATTGTACAAGCCTAGATTTGGTCATGAGCTATTGCATTAACGGCAACTCCTCAACCTAGATTAGAGCGGGCGCAATTTCTCTAATCTCACGATGGGCCGAACAATGTCGTACGATGGCATTTGCTTGAACATGCATTGCACCTAATAAGTTGATTGATAACCTTGTTATATTTGTGGTATAGTTTTAAGTCCTCCATCCTAACTTACTAAGTTATGGTTGCTCACATACCTATAGACATCGTGCAGGTGCTAGCTAAGAAGCGGCATACAACTACTCTTAAGCTAGCAACTGTTGGATCCTGAGGAGTAAGAAAAAATATTTGAAGAACAACCATATATTCGTAAGGTCTAAGCTTTTATTTTAGAATTTTTTATTTTTGAATAATGTAATAACTGAATTATAGTGTATATATATATATGTTCTCTCACTTTCTTAGGTAAATGATTTATTTAAATTATAAACTGTTTACTTTAAAGCGGGTTAGTCGTGGACGCCTTGTGTAGATCAGGTCTAAGATAGCGGTTGTAAGGCCAACTTCTATCTTAGAATAGTTTACACGGCGAGGCTATTACGACTCTGCCACTTCGGGGCATAATAGTTCTTTGGTTTTTCTCTTGAATTTTCGAAGCTCTCTATTTTTCTCACTCTCCAAACTATCCAAATGAGCTTATTTGGGGTATTTATAGAGCTTTATCGTAATTAATGTATATTAAATTAGACAAGACATTATCCAAATCCCTTAATTTTTTGCTTTTGTGTTGCTCTAATTTAATTAGCTGATTTTTTTTCTTATTTTGCCCAACTGCCACGACCCAATTCTAGATCATTACTTATTTTTTTTTATTTTTCTTTATTCTTCTTTAATTAATTATGAATTTTCTTTAATTATTTAGTATTATTTTAGCACATTTCGCGTATTTTAAGTAATTACACGTATTTCTACATACATGTAAATTCATATATAGTATAAATAAATATTCTTAAATATTATTTAGGTCATTTTATGATTTTTAGTATACATATAATTTATCTCTAACGATTCGTTAATTATCGGAATGCATTTTCGGCATTTTCGGCATTTTCGATAAATAATAAGTTATATAATTAAATTTGGAATTTTTATGTTCTTTTATTTTATTGCTTATTTTTTTAAATTCAAACTTACGGGATCATTTTACTAATATTTCTAGCTTTACTTATAATTTAGGCTCGATCAGATCTTTTAGCTGATCAAAGCCTAGAGGAAAAATATGTGTACCACAAGATCCCAACGTAAGGAAGCAAATTTTGAATGAAGCACACATTACAAGTTATACTGTGCATCTGGGAGAAAATAAAATATATCAAGATTTGAAACTCATGTATTGGTGGAATGGGATGAAGAGAGAGGTGGCACAATATGTGTCAGAATGCATTATGTGCCAATAAGTTAAAGTAGAACACTAGAGACCAGGTGGACTATTACAACCTTTAGAAGTACCAAGATGGAAATGAGACCATATTACTATGGATTTTGTAGTAGCACTACCAAGGACTCAAGTTGGATACGATTCCATTTGGGTAATCGTGGATAGATTAACAAAGAGTGTACATTTCTTACCTTATCGGACGGGTGATTTAATGAAAATGATGGCTAGACTTTATATCCGAGAAATAGTAAGGTTACATGGTGTACCTGAGAATATTGTTTCTGATCGGGATAGTCTGTTTGTATCCAAATTCTGGGAGAGTTTACATAGAGCTTTGGGTACAAAGTTGCAATTTGGTACAGCTTATCACCTACAAACAAATGGGTAATCTGAGAGAACAATTCAAACTTTAGAAGTTATGTTGCGAGCATGTGTGTTAGATTTTGGAGGTGGTTGGGATAAATATTTACCGTTGATAGAATTTGCTTACAATAATAGTTATCATGCAACCATACAGATAGCACCTTATGAAGCATTATATGAGAGAAGATTATGCCATGATTGGACCAGACATGATTCATTAAACAAGTGAGAAGATTAAGATTGTTCAACAGTGGATGAAAGAAGCTTAAGATCGTTATAAGAGTTGGGATGATTTGAAGAGAAGACCATTGGAGTTTGAAGTTAGTCATCATGTTTATATCAAAATAAGCCCATTCAAAGGACTCAGACGATTTGGCTCAAAGGGAAAACTGAGCCCACGATACATTGGTCCATTTGAAGTATTAGAGAAAGTTGGTAATGTATCTTACATAGTAGCTTTACCTCCAAGTTTAGCGGGCTATCATAATATATTCCATGTTTCTACGTTAAGAAAATTCATTCAGAACCCGAATACGATGTGGAGATAGAGCTAGTAGAGTTAACAAGAAATTTTCAACTAGTAAGACAACCCATAAAAATATTGGATAATCGGGTTCAGAAGTTAAGGAATAGAGATGTGGAGTACATAAAGATTCAATGGAACGAAAGTCTAGACTTAGAGATGACTTAGGAACCAAAAGTTGCAATGATGGAGCAATATCCATGGCTTTTCTAACTTTCAGGTTAGTAAAAATATGCAAATTATTATATTTAGTCATTTTAGTGCAATTTAGATATACAGAAGTTTTGAGGACAAAAATTTTTTGAAGGGGGGTGGAAATGTAAATCCTAAAGTTAAGCTAGGAGACCATAGGATTAAACTTAGAGCACAAGGTTTAGGGCGATCGGTTAAAGGATCCGATCAAACCCAAATTATAAATTTTGGAGAGAAATATTAGTAAAAATGACCCCGTAAACTTGAATTTAAGAAAATAAGTAATAAAATAAGAAACTAAAAAATTTTCAAATTTTAAGTATAATAATTGTTAATCATCGAAAAGACGAAAAGTGTAATCTAATAATTAATAAATTACTAGAGATAGATTATATGTATACTAAAAATCATAGAATGACCTAAATAATAATTAGGAATGTTCACATGTACTCCACATGTATTTACGTGTAGATAAAAATATGCAAAATTTCTTAAATTGGCCAAAAAACTTAATAATTAAAGAAAATTATTAAATTGATTAAGAAAAATCAGAAAAAAAATTAGAAGGGTATGGAATGATGCAAATCAGGTTGTGGCAAGTCAGGAACAAAAGAAGAAAAATTATCCAATTAGAATTAAGCAACACAAAAACCAAAAATCAAAGAAATAGGGCAATGTTATGTCTAATTAATGCATATTAATTACTAAAAACGTCTATAAATAGGAAAAAAATTCAGAGAACTCCTTTGGATAGTTAAGGATTAGAGAAAAATAGAAAGACCAAAAAATTCAAGAGAAAAACTAGAAAAAAAAAAGAGAGAAAAGAAATGCTGTGCAATTAAGGCTAGTGAACCAAACCCACACACCACCACCATCTGGGACCAAGCCACCACCACCACCCCACGCCAAACCCACCGCTTGGACCGACCGATACCCCTGGACCTGTGTAGGAAGGCCAAAAGCCATCAGACCAAGTGAGTCTCTAATTTATTCCGATTTTGTATAATTTCTTAAAATTAGTTATTTTGCCTATAAAATTATAAAACTTGTTATTCTAAGATTTTATTGTATGTAGATTTAGGGAAAAATAGTGATTTAGTTTAATCATGTCTGAAATATAAAATTCTTAACAAATTGAGCAAAACCGAGCATGATTAGAATTAAAAATAAATAGGCTTAGGAGTATAGTTTGGATCTCAAATTTTTTTTGTAGAATACTTAAGGGATATGAACAGTGCTATGAAGCCATTTTTTTAAAATTAATTTTTGAAATTTTTAAGTTAATTTTTAGCCCTAAAATGATGGGAAAATTAGGTAATTTTTGGTTAATTAGATAATTAAGACACTAATTACTGATTTAGATAGTAATTAAATATTTAGGGATGTTAATCTCTGATGTGAAAACATAATCTTAACCTTTGGAGTGTTAAGTATAAGCAATGAAGGCATTATGTGCTAATTATAGAAAATTAAGAATATTATAAAAAAAATTAGGTTTAATTAAATAATATAATAATAGAAATCAAAATATAATAAATCTGAAATAAAATTTAATTTTAACTAATTGTATAAAAAAGTATAAGATTTTCTCACATCGAGAATAAATCCGGTACCCCAATCAGGATTAGCATGTACCAAATAGTTTAGAATCCTAAATTTAGACCCAATGGGATATTAGAATACTCAAGCTTAATATAATTAATTTCACATTAGGATTCGAGCATATTTAAGATTTAAGATTTCAGAATCAAAACTAGAATTTGATTTAGGAACCGAACCACGAAATATGGTAAAATGAATCATTAGTAAATAAAAACTAAATAATAACTTAGAATGTGAATCATTAAAGTATAAGAACTAAAAAGACTTATTTGTATTATAGGATATTCAGAAACGGATCGACTTATAATCAAGTGATCGGGCGATTGAGAAACTCCAAGTAAGTTGGGTTATTACTTACTGTATTAGAGTACTATTTTATGGTACTCGGAGACTTAGGATTGTATATGGTTGTGATTGTAAATAGTCTACGCATGTGTTTGATGTATCTGAATACGAGCTGAATTTATAATGTAAGTGATTTTGTGATTGATTGAATTGGTGTAAAATTGTTTGAACACCCTAAATGAAATTTAATATATGACTCTGCTAACCAAAAATGTCCTGCATTATAACTTGTTAGGGGATCATAGGATTTTTCAACCAAATACCGACCTCTTTGAAAGGGATAGCGCAGGATTATAAAATGGTCCCTTCTTCATCCTTAGTCGAACTAAGTAACAAGAGAGGAGGTCGTAGCGAGGGTGAAGTCAATGATTCGAAGGTAATAGCGGGAGGAGCGAGGTCTCCATTGCACAAGCCTGGGTTTGGTTGTAAGCTGCTGTATAACATGGAAACTCCTCAACCCGGATTGGAGTAGGTGAAATTTCTCTAATTTCACAACGAACCGGATTATGTTGTTCGATGACACTCACTTGTTGCATTGCATGAAAATAATTGCTTGATAATCTTGTCTGTGTTTGTATATATTCATGAGTCTCCAATTCAACTTACTGAGCTATAGTTGCTCACACCCCTATAGATCCTTTTGCAGGTCCTGATCTTTGAACACTTCAAGTATTATGCCGCTTTACAATTATCCAGAGGTTAGTCCTTTTGAAGCTAGGGGTGTGAGGAGCAATTTACTTAGTAATGATGTGTTGCGAGAATGTCCTTCGTAGTTTGAGGATGAAAGACTGATAATTATTATGTAAATTAGTGAACTGTTGTGTATATGTAAAAATTTCTTGGGAAGTTCTGTGAACTTTACATATAATTATATAGGTTTATTTAAAATTTGTGAACCTTACCTTATTGGACTGTTTACTTCAAAGTGAGGAGTTGTCAACGCTAGGAGTTGTCAACGCCTTGTGTAGATTATGTCTATGGTAGGTACTGTGAGGTCGGTTATTATCATAGAATGGCTTACATGGCGGGACTATTGCCTATAAGTTTGAATTTAAGAAAATAAGCAATAAAATAAAAAAATATAAAAATTCCAAATTTTAAGTATATAACTCTTTATTTATCGAAAATGCGTAAAATGCATTCCGATATTTAACGAATCACTAGAGATAAATTATATGTATACTAAAAATCATAAAATGACCTAAATAATATTTAAGAATATTTATTTGTACTATATATGAATTTACATGTATGTAGAAATACGCGTAATTACATAAAACACGCGAAATGTGCTAAAATAATAATAAATAATTAAAAAAAATTATTAATTAATTAAGAAAAAAACAGAAAAAAAATCAGAGGGATAGGGAATGATGAAAATCTGGTTATGGCAAGTCAAGAGCTAAAGAAGAAAAATTATCCAATTAGAATTAAGCAACATAAAAGCCAAAAATCAAGGAAATGGGGTAATATCATATCTAATTAATGCATATTAATTACCAAAAGCATCTATAAATAGAAAAAAAATTCAGAGAACTCCTTTGGACAGTTAGGGATTTGAGCAAAATAGAGAGACTCGAAAATTCAAGAGAAAAAAAAAAAGGAAAGAAAAACTGTGCAGTTAAGGCCATAAGGGGGAACCGACATCAGACGAGCAGCTAGGAGTGGACGACCACCACCACCACACAGTGGTGGCAACACCTGGACCGGCTGATAAGGCCACAGCAGTTGGCGGTGGCCGAAGCCACCCAGACCGATGAGTCCGATTTTCAGCCTGATTTTGTGTAATTTTGTAAAAATAGTAAATATTATTAAAAAATTATGAAACTTGTTATTTTGGAATATTTTTGTATGTAGTTTTTAGAAAAAATATTATTTTGCTGAAAATATGTCCCGTGATATATGGTACTTAAGAAATCATGCAAAACCGAGCATGATTAGGATTAAAAATAAATGACCTTAGGAGTGTAGTTTTGAACTCAAAATTTTTGTGTAGACTACTTAGATGATATAAAACAGTGCTATGAAGCCCATTTTCAAAAATTAATTTTTGAAAATTTTAGATAATTTTTAGGCCTTAAAATGAGGCATAAAATGGGTAATTTATGGTTAATTAAGTAATAAATGGTTAATTACTGATTTAGCCAATAATTATATGTTTTAGGATGTTAAAATCTGATGAATTATGATACTTGTAGCATTTAGGGTGTTAGATGTAATTATTAGGTTAATTATATGGTAAATTTTAAGTTAATTTTGTAAAATAGGGTAATTAGTAGTAAAATCTAATTTAGGATGAATTTAGACAGTTTGAAATGATAATTGATGTTAGGAGATAGTAAATAGAGTGATAAAAATATTAAATATATATTATGTACATAATAAGTAATAGTATATAATACACAATTATTAGAAATATAATAAATAGAAAATATTAGAATAAAAATTGATATTATGATAATAATAAAAAATGTACAATAAATCTAATAGGAAACTTGAATTTATATAATTATATGAAAAATGTAAAAATTTCTTACATTAAGAGTAAATTTGATACACTATTAAAGATTTAAGTGTACTGGATATAATAAAATACTGACTAGGGGTAATTATGGTATTTAGGATATCTAGAAGTAAAGTGATTAATTTCACATTATGAGTTGAAACGAATTTCTAGGGTTTGAGTATAAAACAATACTTAGAAATTGAATTAGAACCTAATTTAGAAATCGATGCGGAAACCGATCCTGAACCTAACCCCAAACCTAAAATAATTGTAAAAGACTTAAGACCAAGATAATTAGGTATATTAAACCCTAAACAAAACATAACAATAAGCGTTATAGGATAAAATGAACTTATAATAGTTATAAGAAAAACTGAAACCACTTTTGTGTTATAGGGATGATCGGCGATAGCTTGAGTCGGACCTCGAGTGAGTGAGCGAGGAGTCAAGGTAAGTTAGGATTAATACGTTGCTGTATTTTGAAGGCTTGAGATTATGCTTGGTTGTACTTGTTAGATAGTTGATTGTATGAGTGATGCTATGATTCTGTCTGTTATTCTGGTTTATATTGTATGATTTGTGTAAAATGAATGATCATCCTAAATTGGACCTAATCAAATATACGACCTGTAATCATAATCGGACCTACATGGCAACCCATTAGGGGAACCTAAGATTCTCCGCTCAAATATCGACCCTTACGAAAGGGATAGCACAGGATTACAAAATGATCGCTTCTTCATCCTTAGTCGAACTAAGTGACAAGAGAGGAGGTCGTGGCGAGGGTAAAGTCAATGGTTCGAAGGTAGTCGCAGGAGGAGCCATGTCTCCATTGCACAAGCTTGGGTTTGGTCGTGAGCTGTTCCATTAACGGCAACTCCTCAACCCGGATTAGAGCGGGCGCAATTTCTCTAATCTCACGATGGGCCAAACAACGTCGTGCGATGGCATTTGCTTGAACATGCATTGCACCTAATAAGTTGATTGATAACCTTATTATATTTGTGGTATAGTTTTAAGTCCTCCATCCTAACTTACTGAGCTGTGGGTGCTCACATCCCTATAGACGTCGTGCAGGTGCTGGCTAAGAAGCAACATACAACTATTCTAAAGTTAGCAATTGCTGGATCTTGGAGAGTGAGGAAAAATATTTGAAGAACAAACATATATTCTTAAGGTCTAAGCTTATATTTTAGAATTTTTCATTTTTAAATAATGTAATAACTGAATTATAATGTATATATATATTCTCTCACTTTCTTAGGTAAATGATTTATTTAAATTTCAAACTGTTTACTTCAAAGGGGGTTAGTCGTGAATGCCTTGTATAGATCAGGTATAAGATAGTGGTTGTAAGGCCAACTTTTATCTTCGAATGGTTTACACGGCGAAGCTGTTACGACTCTACCGCTTTGGGGCATGACAGATAGGAAGGAGATTCAAAGGAAAATCTTCACCAACTAAAAAGTAATAGTAGGAATCATAGTCCTATGGGTGGGTTCAAGTATCTATGGATAAATGAAGACTGTTTTGGGTCCAAGCAAGATAGTAGTTATAATAGAAATAGGTTAGGAAATTCAAAGAAGATTACTCTTCGATTTACAATCCTAGATGAGAGAAAGAAAGCCATTCAAATAGTAATTGGGAAGGAAGTACAACTCAACCACTATCTCATTATTATTCAACAATTATATACACATGATCCATAGACCCAAGTCCTCTCTTGCCATTCAAAGAAGGACCAAACTACCATATGAATAATAGTCCTTAAAGCCTTTCACCTTAACAGTTGTTCTAAAGTTGCTTGCGTGTTGTATTGCTAATATATTTTATTTATTTACTTCTCCTTTTACTTGGAAAAAAAGTTTGAGCAATAATTGAACTTTTAAAGTTGATCTTGGGCACTTTAATGTCTAAACTTGTAAAAGTAGTTGCAATTTAGTACTTAAAATTTTAAAAAGTGTTCAATTGAGTGTCTCTATTATCTTGAATTATAACAAATGTTTACGTTAGAGTATGTGGCATCCATAGGTGATTATCTTATAGATGGATAAGGAGCTATAGCTGGACTATTAAAATTATCATAATACTCTTGAAATAAACTACCAAATTTTCTCTCTAGTTTTTCTTTATGTTTGTATTTTGGTTAATGGTCTTAAGTAGGGAAATTTAGAAGCTTACAAGGGAGTATTATGGCAATCTTAACAATCTAGTTAGATATCATTTAGTAATCTGTAAAAATATAAAAAAGAAAGAAATTGGCATTATCTACAATTTAAGATGATGGGGAGATTTGATTTAACACCCTTTTAAAGTCTTGAATACTAAATTGTAACTTTTAAAAATTTAGACACTAAAGTGCTTAACTTTAAAAGTTTAGGTACTTCTTTAGTCTTTTTTCCTTATTTGTTAACAATTTAGGATAGTATGCCCTTAATTATCATTTTTCAGAATATTTATTTCAGTTATCAACCCTAATAACAACATTCATTAGCCACTATTTAGTTTATGAGTTCTCTTGAGAAATCTTTTGAATTAATAACATATTATTGCTCTTGTTTGATCTTATTAATAGAATAGTTATTTAATTGTGGTTATTCTTCAATTGGATTACTCATAGATCAAATCAAGTTATATAATTAATTCTTGATTCTTACAAACCATAAGTAGTATTGATTGTTGGAGTTCAAAATAATAAATTAGTCTAATTACTGATTTTTAACCAATAATATTACTATTATAATTGCAGTAACTCAAGGTTTTCTTATCTTTTTCCTTTAGAATTTGATTGAGTTATCTAATTAACAAATAGATGTCCTCATCATCATCATTAGACTTTTCAATGTTTGAATCCTTTATAGTTTTTTTTTTTTTTTTTGCTTTAAAGGTAATTACTTTCTTCTTGCCTTCTTCTTAGATGAAAAAAATCAAATTCATACAACATTAGCTTTCAGCTCGCTTTGTAAATGCCTTTTTAATCAATTCTTTGCTTCCTTTATAGCTATTCTCTTTATGTCCCATGCCATAGGAAAAGTTCTTAAACACTTTCTCATAAGATCAATGTTAGTTAACATTTTACCAAGTGAAGCTAATTCATTAATATGGTAATAAGACTATTGAAAACATCTTCTTCTTTTTTTCCACCTAGTTAGATCTTAAATTGTTTATATTCCTCCATCAGGATGTTGATACTCATCTCCTTCATTGTAGATGTCCCTTTACGTGTTTTCACATAATGATGCACCTAAGGAGACAGTAACTAAGATATCAATATGAAACATGAACTAAGTGGTGGGACCTTCTAAGAATGGAAGAAATAACAATGAGGTTTAAGTAAGCTTTAGCTAAGTGTGAGTTATTTGAATGGACATGATGCACTACATGGCCTGAATTCTACCGATGTTATGATAAGTAGAAATTAGGGTTATTCACTATAATTCTTGCTAAAGAAATTAACAAGAGTAAATAATTTCAGAGAAAAATCTCACAAGTCAACTGATTTCAACTAATACAAGAAGAAGACTATTTATAGTAATCCTTTTAGTGTAATTTAAAAGAGGAAATGAAAAGAAAAGTAATATAATCTAAAAGGTATAAAATATATATCTTAGTATTATACTAGAAGGGGAAAATGGGGTAAAATAGTAAAAGGAATATTTCTAGAGGCGTATGGCATATCAAATGTCAAAGAAACATTTCAGAACAAGATAAGTAAATGCCTTTGTAGAAAAGATAAAGTAGAATCTAGGTAAGCTCATCACTAAGGTTAACTTGTAAGGGAATAGGTCGAAGATCTTGTTTAGATGACCATTAAGGGGCCATGGCTTGGCATGTTAGATGGGCTAAGACAATTTAGGTTAATAGAGTTGGGAACAGGTTGGTAGAGTTATCAACAAGTTGGATTGGTAAAAAATAGGTCGATAGGAAACTTAGTTAAAATTTGGAAGAAAGTTGATTGGTTGTGCCTTAGGAAATGATAGAGTCATTGATCTTGTATGAATGAGACCTTGTCTTCAATAAGTTGCTTGTTAAGTATTCTACATTTCAAGTTCTAAAGTCTTGGTGCTCCAAGCCCTAGTGATTGGTTTGGTTGGCTAGTTCCTATAATCTCCTTGAGGCTAGAAAGGACTTGTCCCAAAATTGAGTTAGCTCCTATGCAGAGCCTCATCTTTGGTAATATAATGGCTTAGATCAGAAACATTAAAGTTGCAGAGACTTCATATCTCTCTAGTAACTTAAGCTTGTAAGCATTCTCATTAATCCTTTGGAGTACTCTAACGAGTCCTTTCACCTATGAACCAACCTTTATCCTCTCATTTGGGATCCATTCCTTCCTTTTTACATTTGCTTCAATATTGCACTATTTGATATCATTCACTTTATAAACCTTCTACATTTTGCTTCTGCATTACTTTAACCGATTCATTTTACCTTTTGTACATATTTTATATTCGATCCAATACCTTTATTAACTCACGAAACACCTTCAATATAACTCATATAATTACTAAACACTTACAGCCCGTTTAGTTTGTTGAATGGAATAAAGTGGGAATGTAATTGGGATTCACGAGGAATGGAGTGAAGAGGGAATTGATATTATGATTGTTATTATGTTGCTTTGTTGCAAAAAAAAAGAACAACAAGAATGAAGCCGTAATAGAAGGTTATATTACTAATTTACCTTCATCTTCTCTAATTTTCTCTCTCTCTCCATCATACGAAGGGTCACAATTCTCTCTCCTTCTACTTGGACACTTTGCACTTCTCAACTCTCTTTCTCTCTCTCTCTTTCCCTTACTCTTACACTTAACTTCCAAATCTCAACAAATCTCTCTCTTACTTTTAGATCCAAACACTTTCTCATTGACTCTTGCTTTCTAACCCACTATCAAATCAAAACTTTCTCTCTCCCCCCTCCTCCCCCCAACCTTTTCGTTAGATCTGGACTTACTCTTTATAGATCTTAACTCTCGAACTTGACCCTCTCTTGATCTCAACTCTCGATAGTAATGGTGATGCATGTAATACTCCTTATATGCCAAGTAATGGAATTCTAAATCATTGAGGTGTCTTTTGGTATAGTGACTCGGAGTACATTGAAACTCCAAAGTTAAGTATGCTCAGGCTAAAGCAATCCTAGGATGGGTGATCTCTTGGGAAGTAGCTGTAAGCCCCAAAACTAGTAATCCGAGGTTTCGATCGGTTGAAAGACCCGATCAAGCCTAAATTATAAAGTAAAGCTCGAAATATTAGTAAACTGATCCCGTAAGTTTGAATTTAAGAAAATAAATAATAAAATAGGAGACTACAAAATTTTCAAATTTTAAGTATATACCTCGTTATTTATCAAAAATGCGTAAAATGTATTCCGATACTTAACAAATCGCTAGAGATAAGTTATATGTATATTAAAAATTATAAAATAACCTAAATAATATTTAGGAATATTTATTTGTACTATATATAAATTTACATGTAGGTATAAATACGCGTAATTACTTAAAATACGCGAAATGTACTAAAATTATACTAAATAATTAAAGAAAATTCATAATTAATTAAGAAAAAAATCAAGAAAAATCAGGAAAAATCAAGAACGATCCAAATCAGGTCGTAGTAGGTCAGAATCCACAAAATAAAAATTAACCAATTAAAATTAGACAACACAAAAGCCAAAAATCAAGGAAATTGGGCAAAGTCATGTCTAATTAATGCACAATAATTACACTAAAGCTCTATAAATAGCAAAAAAAATTTAGAAACTCATTTGGACAGTTAAAAATCAGAGAAAATTAGGGAGAGGTGAAAATTCAGAGAAAAACCAAAGAAAAAAAAAAAGAAAAGGAAAACTGTGCAGTTAGGGCCACAAAGGAGAACCCAGACTCGACGGGCAGCTGGGAGTAGATGGCCACCACCACCACACGGTGGTGGTAGCGCCCAAGTCGGCCGACAATGCCACGACGGCCGGCGGTGGCCGGAGCCACCCAGATTGGTGAGTTCGATTTCCAGCCCGATTTTTATATAATTTTGTAAAAATAGTAAATAGTTTAGAAAATTATGAAACTTGTTATTCTAAGGTTTTATTGTATGTAGATTTAGGAAAAAATAGTGATTTAGTTTAATCATGTCTGAAAATATAAGGTCCTTAAGAAATCGTGCAAAACTGAGCATGATTAGAACGGAAAATAAATAGGCTTAGGAGTGTAGTTTGAAGCTCAATTTTTTTTTTCTGTAGGATGCTCATGTGATATAAATCAGTGCTATGAATCCTTTTTTTTAAAAATCAATTTTCAAAATTTTTAAGTTAATTTTTAGCCCTAAAATGATGGAAAAATTGGGTAATTTGGGGTTAATTAGGTGATTAAGATATTAATTATTGATTTAGATAGTAATTAGATGTTTAGGGATGTTAATCTCTGATGTGGAACCCTAATCCTAACCTTTGGAGTATTAAGTATGGTTAATTTAGGAAATTAGGTAATTAATATAAGAAATTAGTAATATGTAAAATTGTAAATTAATAAATCTAAAAAATTAGGGTTATTAGATAATATTAGAGTAAAAATTAGAATAATATTAAATCTGAATTAAGATTGAATTTTAGGTAATTATATAAAAAAGCAAAATTTTCTCACATCGGGGATAAATTCTATACCCTAATTAGGACTAGCATGTACCGAATAGTTTAGAATACTAAATTAAGACCCAATAGGATATTTGAATACTCGAGCTTAATGTGATTAATTTCACATCAGGATTCGAGCATGTTTAGGACTTAGAAATCAAACTAAAACCTAATTTAGAAATTGATGCGGAAATCGAATCCGAACCTAACCCCAAACCTAGAATAATTGTAAAAGACTTAAAACCTTGATAGTTAGGTGTATTAAACCCTAAACAACACATAATAATATGCGTTATAGGATAAAACAAACCTATAACAGTTATATGAAAAACTGAAACCACGTTTGTGTTATAGGGATGATCGGCGATGGCCTGAGCAAGTCGGACCTCGAGTGAGTGAGTGAGGAGTCGAGGTAAGTTGGGATTAATACAATGTTGTATTTTGGGAGGCTTGAGATTATACTTGGTTGTACTTGTTAGATAGTTGGATGTGTGCATGTGCTTAATTATGGGTGATACTATGATTCTGTTTGTTGCTCTAGCATGTATTGTATGATTCGTATGAAATGATTGATCACCCTAAACTGAACTTAATCAAATATACGACCAGTAATCATAATCGGATATGCATGGCAACCCGTTAGGGGAACTTAGGACTTTCCGGCCAAATACCGACCCCTTCGAAAGGGATAGCGCGAGATTACAAAATGGTCCCTTTTTTATCCTTAGTCTAACTAAGTGATAGGAGAGAAGGTCGCGGCGAGGGTGAAGACAATGGTTCGAAGGTAGTTGCGGGAGGAGCGAGGTCTCCATTACACAAGCTTAGGTTTGGTCGTGAGCTATTGCATTAATGGCAACTCCTTAACCCGGATTAAAGCGAGCGCAATTTCTCTAATCTCATGACGGGCCGGACAACGTCGTGTGATGGTATTTGCTTGCACATGTATTGCACCTAATAAGTTGATTGAAAACCTTGTTGTGTTTATGGTATAGTTTTAAGTCCTCCATCCTAACTTACTGAGCTATGGTTGCTCACATCCCTATAGACGTCGTGCAGGTGCTAGCTAAGAAGCGGCAACAACTACTCTGAAGCTAGCAACTGCTGGATCTTGGGGAGTGAGGAAAAACATTGAAGAATCAACACATATTTTATTACTTTTCATTTCTTAATAATGTATAACTAGGAAATATGTTACGGAGAATAAATATAAACTTGAATTTCAATAATTGAATGATAGTGTATATATATATTTCCTCACTTTCTTCGGTACATGATTTATTTAAATTACAAACTGTTTACTTTAAAGCGAGTTAGTCGTAGACACCTTATGTAGATCAGGTCTAAGATAGCGGTTGTAAGGCTAACTTCTATCTTAGGATGGTTTACATAGCGGAGCTGTTACAATTCTGCCAATTTGGGGCGTGACAGTAGCTACACCAAGGGACAAAACCGTGTGGCATTTCATGCTAAAGCGAACAATACCTCAATGGAAGGATTTTCAACCAGGTTGTTACAAAATATTATCAAAGCAATCCACCAGCCTAAACGGTGAAGCCCTGCTTGGTGGTTGTCTTAGACTTATGTAACAAAACTGATGAGGGTGTCGGTTCTATAAGGGGGTGGATTATAATACCTCTTACATGCTAGGTGATGGAATTCTAAATCATTGAGGCACCTTTTGGTGTGGCAGCTCAGAGCACGTCAAAACTATAAAGTTAAGCATGCTTAGGCTAGAGCAATCCTAGGATGGATGACCTCCTGGGAAACAGTTGCACCAGAGGATAAAATTGTGTGATATTTCACGCCAAAACGGACAATACCTCAATGGAAGGAGTTCTGATCGGATTGTTATAATACATGATGGAGAACGATTATGAAGGATAATAATGGAGGATAGCAATGTGCCGTGGTGATGTACAATGGTCTGCTATGGTAGTGCATGATGGAGGACAGTCATGTATGCTGGTGGTATGCGATGAACAGTGATGTGGTAGTATTGTGCAAAGAATAGTAGCATGAAGTAGTGGTGCACAAGAAAGAGCCGTAGCGTGTAGTATTGCATTTCTAAGTGGGTAATTTTGGAATAAAAAGGGGGAATGGGTTGTAATTGGGATTCATAGGTACAAGGGAGGAATTTTGGTTAATGATTTTAAGTAATTAAAATTCCTTATAATCAGGATTCATTGGTATTATATTGCAAGTAAACAAGGTAACGAGTAATGAGAAGGGAATGGCAATTCCATTTCCCCTAAGTGAATATGCGGTTAATATTGTTAGTTAATATTAAACACATTAAAACCAAACTAAAAGACCTATCATAACACCATTTTAAGGCCAGTTGACTTGCTTCTCCTAGGTTAGATGATCACTACCATAACAACAATAATATTAATTATTATTATTATTATTCATTAACTTTAAAATCACTTCTACTATTTTAGTAATATACTTTAAATAATGACTTTGACTTTTAGTAGATAAAACCATTTCTTAACTAATTATTTTTATATTGTCCAATCACAACTCAATTTTGTAATTCTTATTTTCTAATCCTAAATGTGCAAATTATAAAAACCATTTGTTGAATTTTGACCTTTCCATTTTCCAAAATTACACCAATAATACTTAATGCATCCATAAACATTAGTTTTGTGAGAATAGCGAATTAAAGATCTTTGTTTCATATGATCTAACGTGATTATTGACTTACTAATGCCATGACTTTTAATTTGGTTCTATAGTTGATAAATTTGTATAATTAAATAAAAGATCCTTTTTGAAAACTTTTAAAATCAAACCTAAATCTCTTTAAATTTTTTATCCCATCATGATAACCCTTTTTGCAAGGGGGTAGCTACATGGCCACCCCTCCTTTTAAATCCTTTTCTGTTCCTTACCACCCTATAATCGCAAATCTACCACTATTAATATCTATTTGTAAATACCTTATTTTTACCCCATTTTAGTTTTTAGAATTTTTAGAATAAAAAAAAGGTCTTAATTGAAAAATACAAAAAAATTAGAAAAATGAAAAAAAAAAAAGGAAATTGAAAAATACAAAAAATTAAGAAGTTAAAAAAATACTAAAAAAAGGAGAAGTGTGAAAGAAAAAAAGAAAGCTACAATTGGAATAATGATTAGAGAATTAGAATAAAAAAATAAGAATATTAGGGGATAAGAATTAATGATTGAGAATATTTTGGAATTTTAGAAGTAATAAGGGTAGGTTATTTTTAACATTGTTGGGTATGATTGTTTAGGCTTGGACTTAGAATCCATATTTGAATCTAGCCCATGTTAACTTAATCCACATATATAATTTGCTTGCATATATAGATTTAGTATAAGGTAATGGCCTGATTGAAAGAATACACTTACATAAGCATGGGGTTAGGGGTTTCAATCTCATTAATAACAAGACTAAAAAGCGTATGTTCAACACATGTTTTCTTTGTCCCTTTTAGTAGCCAAATCTCATGATCTTTACCCTTTGTCAGCTCTTTTTGATAAAAAAATATTTATGATTTCAACAAATTAATATTGAAATCATGAAGACAATGCAGGATACTCTTAATTTTCACCCTAAACATATCCATATTCATCCTTTTTATGGATTAAAATCAGCCATGAAATCACTTACAAGAAAGAAATTCAAGATCCTCAAATTCGCTACTAATAGTGGTTTCCAAGCTTGCTCGAGTTTAAAAAATTATAAATAGATTCTTTAAGAACCATTCCCAACATTAATACACATTCAAACACACACAAAACTCACTCGAGCTTACTTTCTCTCTAGATGAAGTCCTCTTCTCTCTCTATAGAAATAGTTAGAGCTGAGGACTTCTTGAGCTAAACTAGCATCATCATTGAGTTCCCTAGATCTTGAGCTTCCAGTAGAGGTCAACCCCGACCCTTGTCTTGCCTCCAATGTCGTCAATGAATGACTTAGGTTTCGAGCCACTATCAATTACCATGAGAATTGAAGATCTACCTCCACTTGACATGAAGATACTAACACTACTAGCCTCACCACCTTAAAAACCCCTAACTACATACTTCTCTCCCCTTGAACAGCCCTTTACATCGTCGATCAGTGCTAGTTGACACCCTTTACCATGCTCCATTACTAAAACTACCATGCTCCATTACTAAAACTACCATTATTGGTTACCACACGTACATTAACTTCATTTTCACAAGTGAAAACCTCATTAAACTCAATTTTCCCCTCAAAATAGTGGACAAAAACCAATAAAGCACCCTTAACAGATGTTGTTCTCATTCCCAGGTTGACCTACATGCATGGTACATGCTACAATTACCCAGATTTGAAAACTTAGTCTAAACTTGCTTTTCACCCATGCTTAGACCCATATGCGTAACTTAGGTTAGTTTTGGCTTTATTTTTATTTACCATTTTCTTTTATACCTTAATTAATTAAAAAAACAAAATAAAATAAAAGATTATCCATCTTATTTCTTTAAAAAATATATTTATGATTGTTTCCTTTCTTCTAAGAAAAAATATGTAAAAAAAGAAGAAAAAACAAAAAAAAAAGGGAAAAAAGGTTTATTTTCATTTTTTCCTTTCTTTTTAAGTTTTCAAAACTTTTTCATTTTTGACTAAAATATAATAAAAGTACTTTTTATACTTAGAAAATATATTTTCAAAATAAATAAATAAATAAGTAAATGTATAAACCCTTTTCAAAATTAGGACTTTTTTAGAATTTTTCAAAATAAACATTTAAAATTTAGAACCTTTTACAATTTTTCTTAAATAAAATCAAATGGTTAAAAAACATAAACTCAATTATTTTCTCAAATTAAAATACACCAACAAACCAAAGTTTTACAAAACCAAATTACGGGAAGTCTCGTTCTTATTATAAGGTACGTAGGCACTTATAGGGTAACATGAAATAGAGAATTTTTTACTCTTCCTTTTTTAAATAAATTTTAACGTAAAAAATTTCTCCTTTTTGTTGAAAAAAAAAGTCAATTTGCTTTCTTTACTTATAAATTATATTCTTCCTATGATTAAATGGGTATTTTGAAAAATTAAATTAAATTTGGAAGATTAAGGTGATACTCATTTAGGATTTAATAAATTAGACCTTGAATTCTTTTCTGGTTTCAAAATCATTTTTTTTTCCAAATTAACTTTGTTGAAAATCAGTAGCTAAATGATTAATCTACCTAATTAGTTCTAGCATCACTCTTTTCTTGATCTCAATTGGGTGGCGACTCCAAATATTTTTCAAAATCCATAAGAATCTAAAAATTTCTTAATTCTTAGTTGAATGTATATATCGAATGAGTATAGGGGTTGATATAAATCCGATTAAGGAAAAATAAAACCTTATCTAAAAATCTTACATTTTAGTTAAACAAAATTTCTCAGATTTACCTTTATTCTTTCATTTCTATAATTACTGATCCATCACAATCCACCATCATTAGTCTACTTCTACATATTTGGTTCATCGACAAAGATTGTGGCAATTAGAATATTGATTGTTAATAGTTTTTTTTTTTAATAAGTGGTTCTATTTTATGTATTTGTTTTATTTTCTTATGTTTTTATTATTATATCTTATACAGAATTGTATCATCCCTTTTGTAGGATTTTTCATACTTGCCAAATGGTTGGGTTTTATTTATATAGGAGAAATTGTTTTATCCCTTATAAGGGACAGTTTGGCATTTGAAGGGATGTATCGGACTATGTAATTGGGTTTTCATGCCCCCAATCCTTTATCTATTAGTTTTCTTGTATCTATTGCTTTTATTGATATATCATTCTCTTATTGAATGAAATTCATTTTTTTAGACATATATATATATATATGTATGAGTTTTCTTAAGGTTTTACCCTTTTTTTTTTACGAGATCGGTATCACTATCCATTTTACTTTTAATTTGATTGCTTTTAAATCTTAACTATCGAATAAACAATGAATTCAATGGTTCAAATTTAAAAATATGGAAACAAATAGTAAGATATTGGGTATGATCAGTTTTGTCAAAATAAAAGACGGAATCATAAAATTTCTCATATATATATATATATATAATCTTCGTAATCAATAAATTCTATGTTAAAAATCAATCTCTTAGATCCATTGTTTTGATTGATATATCATTCTTTTATTGCATAAAATTCATCTTTTTGGTTGATACTCATATATTAAATCTACATAATCCATAATTTGTAACACTTGAGTAAAAAATCGACTAAACCACCCCTTATGCACCACCACCAAAATGAACACTAGTTTGCAAATCTTTTGATTTTCCTAGTAACAATAATTATTTGGGGCTTGATTCTATCATAAAACTAAAATTCAAAAGGACAAATAATTTACTTACCAGCAAAGTTTCCTTTTCATCTCCAAAGTTCTCAACAACACTTATGGATTTCATATTTACAAACTCCTAATCAATAAAAGGATACAAGGAATTAGGCGCTTGATGGATGAAATCGACTAAGAAATCAAAAGAAAGGACAGAAGACACTACCTCCACTCTGAGGCTCACATCGCAATGGAGTTGGTTTAAGTCTCTTTTCTTTTCTTATTTGACGAGCTGGGTTTGTATGAAGGCCCACCGCAAGTATGTGTGTGTGTAGCACACCAAAACCCTTCAATTCCCACTACAATTAAATGAATTAATTAGCTAATTCATCAATCAAAAACTAAGGAAGAGATTACGTTGGTGCTCCTTTTTACTTGATTTTCTAGGGCTCCATAAGCTATTGCTTTATATTCATAACACCGAACATCATATCCTAGTTTTATAAATAAAATAATTATCGAGATAAATTTAAAATTTCTTTCGAATTCTGCAATTACATTAATATTGGCTTTATTAACACCTTACATTGAGGTAATACGTGTTATTATTAACCAAATTTAGTATTTGTAATATAGGATTTGGTGTGATGCATGTTTATTTTCTTTAATAATAAATTTTGAATTGAAACGAACCAAACTAAACAAATTTTATTGTTCAAAAAGTTTTAAATGGAATTGCATGATTTACTTTAAAGTAATAAACCAAATTATACTATATGGTTTGGTTTGATCTAATTAAAAGAGAAAAGTAAAATTAAATCATATAATATTCAAGGAAACATATCATGATATAATTTTGAAGAATAAAATTCAACATCGTCATGATACGAGTATTTTGACTGTAATTGAATATATTAATAAAAAATTAAAATTATTATAATTTAATAATATAAATAATGGATCATGGAATCTCCATCCTATTATAATTAAAAAAGAAAAGGTTATAGTCGAGCAATTTTATTGGTTTTACTCGTACCGGGAATTGCTACGAAATGCTGGCCGTCTAAACGACGTTCTATTCTAGGAAAAGTTATCGTGTCTCTTAGTGTTAGCAAAGGTTAGCAAAACCCTAGAAGCTCCTACTTCTTTAAAGGGCTACAAAACCCTGAAGCCCTCTTTCTTTCTCCCTTAGGGCCATAAAACCCTAAACCCACCTAATAGCCTTGAGCCCAATCAAGCCTCTCTCTTCGCCAATTCTCAGTCCAAATTGTTCGTATCTCTTTTTACCGCACTCCGCAAACATCTCAGTTGATTTATGGTTCATCGCTAATCATAGTCCAGTTTGCTACTTAAATCGAAATGGCCACATAATTTTTTGAAGATTTTTGTCCTTGATTTTTAGAAACTAATTTTTTCCGATGAATTGCTTTTCCCATCTTCCTTCATATTCCTCAGTGATTCTCAAGAAAGCAACTCGTATTTTCACAAATACTTCATTTTCTCGATATTATCATTCTATTCCTGCATGGAACCGGAGTAGAATATCCCCCAATGCTTCAATCCATGTTTGTGGTTCGGAGTTGGTTATTAGTAGATACCGAATTGTTCGGTGTTATTCGGCGAAAAGAGGAGGTAAAACGGTGTTGAAATCGGAGAAATCGAGCTCCCAGAAGGATGTAGAAAGAGAAAAAGGTGCATTCTTTGTCGTGAGAAAGGGGGATGTAGTCGGAGTCTATAGGAGTTTCAGCGATTGCCAGGAACAAGTTGGTTCTTCGGTAATTTTTCAGTAACTTGTGATTGTATTGCATTGTGGTCGATTCACTGATCTAGGATTTTAACTAAGTTTTGATAGTATGTGAATAATGTTGCTTTTGTGGCTAAGTACAGCCTCGGATATTTTCAGTAACTAATTGTCTGTTTGTTCATCTGTATTCTTGTGGTGCATTTGCTATGGTAGAAGTGATTTTGTTGCTTCCAGTTCATGTGGGATATTAAGATTTGTGTCACCTCGCAGTCATATTATTATTGTTTAGGGCACCGGTGATGCACCTACTTTCTCACTGGATTAATAACTATAAAATGTAGTTAAGCTGAGACATCATCAAGTGTTGCGTAGGTATTGCAGAGTGCCACTGGAAAATATTAAATGGCGCATTGTTGAATTTCTCCAATCAGATGATCCGCGATGACAGCTATACCGTTTGCCATGCTTATTTTTTGTATTTTCTGCTTGTTGGGTTGAGTTAGGTTTTGGTTGCATCTGGTCTTTTATGCTTCATCTGCTAAAAGTAAAATTCAAAGCATAAAGTGGCAAAGTCAGTTCCCAAGGCTTAGGGAAAAAAAGTTATTTTCCGAGTAGTCTGAAAACTTCCTGGGTTGTTCTTTCCGTAACTTTAGGTATGTGATCCTCCTGTCAGTATATACAAAGGGTATTTATTGCCTAAGGACTCTGAGGATTATCTTGTTACTCGTGGTCTTAAAGATGCAATCTACACAATAAGTGCTGCTGATCTGAAGGATGATCTTTTTGGGCTTCTCACTCCATGCCCTATTCACGTGAGTTTAACATCTTCTTCTATTCCTCTTTTTGAATGATCATACAAGCCTAGGGTTGGTTTCATAATTAAGTTTTAGAACACTCATAGGAAATCACATAATGTCCTAGGTTTGAATCTCACCAAGGTGAAATGTGAGACAAGACAAACATATGTATTACGCTTATATTTTGTTGCTTTTGTTCTGTGTACATACGAAAACATGTTACTTGCTTATCTTGTCCAAATTACAAATATTGATTTATTTTTTAAGTGATAACTGCAAATAAACCTCCCTAAAGGCCAAAACTATTAAATGGACAGATGTCCTTAACTTTCAAAATATAATTTCATCTACAATAATTTTTGAAAATGTAAACATAAACCCAAACTGCTGGTACCCTCTCAAATTATTCATAAAACCCAAAACTGTTGAGAGAAGGACCATAAACAGCAATAATATTTGGAATATTAGCAACATTTTGGAAGGTATATGCATAATTTAAATTTATGAGAGGTGAAAGCAAAGTTTTGAGAGAGTTTAGAATATCTATTTATGGAAGTGTATTGCAATTTTCCCTTTTCTTAATTGTGAGGGGGAGAGAAAAAAGAGGAGGAAAAAAAAAATTATTAATATCCTCCTTTTCACTGACCAGGAGCCTACCACTGGCAAGGTTGACAGCAACAAAGGCCAATATACAGAGAGATCACAGGATGAGCTGGTAATTTTCCTTGGTCAACATATTTGATATTGATTCTAAGTGATGCATATGCACATCTCATGTTATTACTTCAGCGGGTAGTTGACCTGGTCCACAATTTTCACAGGATGGGCTGGTAAGTTTGTTTTGACATATTTAACATTGATTCTAGGTTCTGCATATGCACATCTCATGTCATATCTTCAGCTGGTAATTGATCTATTTTGCAATTGCTTTCCCTCCATTTACTGGACTTAAGACTCATTCCTTTAGCTATAAATGATGTTGACTCATTCCTTCAGCTATAAACGATGTTATTAATACTTTCTCAGTTCCTTTATATTTATTTTGTTCTAGTGTATATGTGTTTTGCTAGTTTGACTTTTAATCTCTTCAGCATTGTTATTTTTGTGCAAGATGAATTTGCTTCTAAAATGGCTCCAGCTGATCCATTGACGAATGATGTTGAGTTAGATCAGGATGCTGATGCGTCAGAATCATCATCTGTGCAATATGTCAGTCCTTGTTTGTCATGAGTTATAGTAGCCAAATGATTTGGTTTTAGCTTAATCAAGAGTTCTGGCCTTTTATACAGCTGCTATTCCAGTAGTTTTTTGATTCCTCACTGCTCAATTTCTGGGAAGAGTGCTAATAAATATCAAGCATTCCATGGTCTATTTCTTAGGTTTTCTGAAGTGTTCATATCTTGACGAATTTGTAGCATGTGGAAGCAGCGGAAGGTCATGATCTCCATCTTCGTTTGCAGAACTCCTGTTCTCTTGAATTTGACGGTGCATCGAAAGGGAATCCTGGGAAAGCTGGTGCAGGAGCTATACTGCGAACCAATGATGGGAACTTGGTAAACATTTGCTTGGGTTGAGTGTACTTAATTTCCTTTTCTTTCCCTCTGCAAACTTTTTTCATTCAGATTTGCAGATTACGTGAAGGTGTAGGGATGGCTACGTGTAATGTAGCTGAATATCGAGCCATTATATTAGGGATGAAGTACGCATTGAAAAAGGGATACACAAGTATTCGTGTGCAAGGTGATTCTAAGCTCGTATGCATGCAGGTCTGATTCTATTCACTAATGCTCGTGTTTCTCAACAATACTTGTAGTAGAATACTGCTCTTATGGCCAATATGTTTTCTGCCTAGGAAGGAAAGTAGTGCCACTGATTTTACTTAATATAACTCAATACTATCCCGAGTTAGATAGTGAAACCATAGCCCTATCTACAGAGAAAAATGTTGACAAAGTGATAGCTATGGTGCTTTTTGGCTGGGATTTTGGCTATTAAGAGAGTTACTAGTGTGGATATTGTTTTGTTTGAGTTACCTTTTCACCAGCTGATAGACCCCTGTGTTTCTTATTTTCTCTAGGGAAGTTAAGGAGTGAAGAAGTGGTAGATTAAATGAACGGTAGAGGATTGCATAATAGATAATGGTATAGTAGTAGGGTAGTGGTTCTAAATAAAGAGTAATGTAAGGACTTGGTAAAAAAAGAGGGGAAGGTGATGGTAGTTTTAGTGGGAAGGCATTTCAATCAAGCTAGATTTCAAATCAGATTGAGGGGAAGAGAGAATCATTATGGTAACTTTATCTTTCATCAACAAAAGTGTGATGGTATGCTTAGGGTTTAATTTAGCTAACAAAAAGTAAGTCTTATTGATGATCAAAATAGATGTTTACAACTGCCGCCAGCTATGAAGGCTCTTTAGCACCTGTTGCTCAACTAACAATACAATTGGAAATATTTCTGACTAAAGACTCCTACATCTAGGACCAATTTATAAGCCCCCAATCTAACTAACTCTAGTAACTAACAACTCAAGAGTCTTCTAGACATTTCTAAAATTTACAAGCCAGTGCAACTACTAACAACTATAACTAACTCCTAACAAAACATAACAACACATCTAAACAAGGCAAAACAGCACGCAACAAACAAACACAAATAAACAAGTAACAAACAAGCAAGTAAACAAACTAAAACTAACTAGCTATATCATAAGCCTTCTAGGCTTCTAGCACTGCCTATACACTTAGGTTGATAGCATTGCACCAATGCCTCCTCTTGGAGTATGTCCTTGTCCCCAAGGATGAAATCTGGAAATTGAAGATGAAAAGTTGCTGTATCCATCCAAGACAAATCATCAATAGATAACTCTTGCCATTGGACAGACTTGAGGAATTTCTGATCATGAGAAACCACAAAGTGACTCCCAATATTCAAACTGGCTTCTTCTGCCCTAAGCTGGCATCAGCCTAGAAATCAATAGGTCAGTAAGAAGCAACAAGAAAGGAACCCACAGATTGTTTCAGTTATGAAACATGGAACACAGGATGTAGTCCAAATCCCTCTGGCAACTTCAACTTATAAGCTAGATCATCAATGTGTTCTATGATCTGAAAAGGTCCATAGAAACTGGTTTTCTAAATAGAAACTGGTTTTCTAAGTTGCTTGGTTATAATTTTAAAATTCACTACAAGTCCAGGTGTGAGAACAAAGCTACTGATGCCTTGTTAAGTAAATTTTATGAATTGGATTGTGTTGGAATGGCTGGGGTAGTTTGGGTAGAGTTGAGATTGATCAAGAATCAAAGATCCTTACTTATGCTCTCTTTGCTCTAAACTTGTGCAAGATTCCTATAGTGGTCCAGCATATCCTGTACTTGATGGAATTTGTTATGTGGAGTCAGGTGGTCACTTCTGCCCAATCTCATTTATTCCATTTCTCTTGCACAAGTTTGAAGCCATGGTGGTTGGGGGGGCATTTTGGAGCTTTCTATACCTAAAGGCGCATGGCAGATAACCTATATTCGGTTAGCATGATGAAATCAATTTACCAAGTCATTGCTGAGTATGATGTATGTTAGAGGAATAAGTGCAGGACAATTACACCATCTGGTTACTACAGCCCCTACACATTGCCATGCAAACAGGGGATGAAATCAATGTAGATTTTATTGTGGGTGCGCCGAAATTGAGAGGCTTTGATGTCATTTTATTTTTGGTTGACTGGGTCACTAAATATGAATATTTTATTCTTTCGAGACATCCTAATATGGGCATAAGTGTCGATGAAGTTTTAGTGTGAAGAAGTGGTTCATTTGATGGACTACCTAGTACAATAGTGGGTGATAGGGATCCAACATTTGTGAGCATGTTCTAGAAGAATTTTTTTCATCCATAGCAAGGTTGTCAAAGGCGAAAAGCGCACTCAAGGCGCAATGCCTTAAAATCGCCTGAGGCAAAAAAGTGCTTGCCTTAGTGAAGTAGAGCGCAAATATTAAAAATTATAAAAAAATGTTTTGATTTATAAAATTATGAATATTAATATTCAATAAACAACTATATTTCTATTAAACTACTAACAAAAACAATTTAAACAAGTTAAATATAAAATAAGCACTTTGTTATATAAATTATTTTTCTAATCAATATCAAAGTATTGAAAATATTTTTTCATATCAAACACAATATATGTGAAAGAATCAAGTTAAAAATTTTAAAAAACCTATTTTGGTGTTTAATTTTTTATTTTAACAGCTTTTATTCACTTTTGGAAAAAAAGAAAAGAAATAGAGAAAATCAAAATAAAAAAGGCACAACTTTTAGCACCATATGTACAATAAAGATAAACTTCTAACTGGCATTATATTATTAGGTTTTCGTTTTAGTACATTTACTATCTTACCCTTCTATTATTTTTCAAATATGACCATTATATACCAAAATGTGCTTTTAAATTTTTCCTCTTCGGCAGCTTTTTTTTGAGGCAAGCGCCTTAGTGCTTTTGCACCTTGCGCTTTGATGACCAAGGTGCATGCTTTAGTGAACGCGCTTCGCCTTGGCATCCGCAAGGCGCATACTTGTGCTTTGCTTTGAAGCGCAAAAGCGCCCACTTTTGACAACATTGATCTAAAGTAACTACATTTGATGATAAGTACATGCCACCTGAAATTGATGGTTAAACTGAAGTTCTTAATGCTGTTTGGAGATGTATTTCCATTGTTTTGCACCTGAGCAACCCTAGGATCGGGAGCATTGGTTACCTTGGGCTGTTACCATGGGCTGAGTACTAGTACTTAACATTGTTATCTGGCAAAACCCTTTTTAATGCATTTATGATTAGCCCCACCACATGTGCCTCAGTTTGTTGTGGGTGAGAGAATTGTTGAAACTGTTGGTGATGAGCTTTTAGTTAGAGACGAGGCCCTTAGGCAGTTGCGCTATAACTTGTTATGCACTTAAAATAGGATGGTCAAATATGCCAACAAACTGCTATTGTGAAGCGTTATTCCAAGTGAGTGATTGGCTTTTGTTTGAGTTATGGCCTCATCATCAAAAGGAATGTTGTCAAATATCTCAATCAGAAGCTATCAGCCCCAGTATTTTGGTACATTTCAAGTGCTTGATAAGGTGGGGATTGGTTAAGTTGCAATTGCCTCCAGAGACTCGCATATACCCTGTTTTCCATGCTTCCAATTTGAAAAAAGCACTTGGACAGCAACTTCATGCGCCTCCTCTTCCAAATGACTTGGCTGTTGTGATTGCTGCCCCTCTTTTTCTCTCTCCCATCCTAGGTCAGTGAATTTCAACTGAACATCAGTATCCCAATATTCTGGTTCCCTGGCACAATAGTTCCAGTTATGAAGTAACATGGTAAATGCCGAGGATTCCCATGCCCAATTCTCTGATTTCTGCCTGGAGGACTAGGTAGCTTCACAAGAAGGGTATAGAAAGACCCCTGTATTCTTTGTTCTTTGGGAGAGTTAGGGATGTGAAGAAGGGAGATGATCAGATTAACACTAGAGGATTAAATAATTTATAATGGCATAATAATAGGGTAGTAATTAAATAAAGAGGAGTAGAAGGACTTGGTAAATAAAGGGGGCAACTGATGCTAGTTTTTGTGGGGAAAGATTTTTTTTCCTCTTTTTTTCCTTTGATTCAAAGTTTTTGTGGGGAAGTTGGTCAGGCATATCATATAAGCTAGAGGAGAAGAGAGATTATCTGGCGTTTTTATCTTTCATCAACCAAAGAGTGATCTAGGTGCAAGTTGCTGCAGAGGATCAGGTCACAATCAACCCCATTCTTTCTATCTCAAATACATGATTTCAATTCCATCAGAACATAAACTATAGGTAGCTCTATCACTGACCTATAGTTTGCAGTATCCATTTTCTTGTAAGTGTATTATGTACATAGGCATGAAAAGACACATGAAAACATAGTTCATCTTAATATGTAAGGAAACGAATATCAGATTTCTAATGTTATCTTCCTTTGCAAACTGCTTATTTCTGTGTTAATCCTTAGGATTGTCCTATATTCTTCCTTTGGTAATTTTCTGTATATATGTGTAAACCCAAACTCCTGCATATGAGTCGCAAGATATTCTTTCAATGTCCAATCATGAAAACCCTGGAAAAGGAGGATCCATATCAAATATGAAATTGTTCTTCCAAGAGATCGTGCTACTTAATAAAATAGAAAATCAAATATATATGGATTTATCCATTTCATCTCAAGTCAAAGCGGACCCTTTTTTCCAGGTCCATTATGTTAGACTCTTTGTCAAGTCAAGAACCAAACATATGCTTGTCTAATGGTAACACTCTATTTTTGTAATTATCAATGTATTAACAGTATATATGGATGAGTTTTTCTATGTTTTACAGAGTGTTTTTGTGTACTCTTTTGTTTTTTTAGAGTAGTTGTATATGTAAACCTTCCTGTCTTTGACGGCTGTATATCCTTCTTTTCTCTAATGAAATTACTGATTTATCCCAAAAATATATATATATATATATATATATATATATTAACAGTTATGTTGATGTATTAATAATTTATTCAAAATAAAAAAAAGCTCTATCCTATAAAAAAAGGTAATATCCTTGTGCTGATTGAAGACAAAAATGAAGAATAGCTATGAAAGATTGTATCAAATTTTTTTCCGTCACTCTCGGTTATAGTTGTAGATAAGGTTGATAAAAGAAGAAAAAGAATGATAAAGGAAATCCTTTTGTTTTGATGCCCTTAGAACATTGATATGATAAATAACATTGGTTAATCAAATAAAAGATACCAATTAGTCAAAGTTCCAATTGAACACTGTGTTTATATTGTATATATGTGCATGATATGTGATCGCTAAGCAGAAACCAAATTGCTAAGAGTCAAGGGATGTGGAAAGTGACTCATTGAGAAAACTAGTTTAGTATAAGAGGTATTGTTAAACATGACCCTAATGTTAAGTATCTCAAGAACCTTGGTATTAATTTATGGAGAGACCTCAACCCTTTGATTAAGCAAATTTATAAACTTTGTTGTAAATGACCGCAACACATTGAATTGTGATGATAAAATAACCTTGGTATAATGTATAATGAAGAATGCAACAAGAATGTAAATTCTTGATGAGTTCAAAAGCTCTCAAAAGAACCAAAGAAAGGAAATAATTGTTGACTATATACGGCTATATATTAGTGCTTTAGCTCCAGTAGTTTAGGATTGTTACTGTACACATACTTGTATAGGATTATTTATTTCTGTTAGTTAGTTATTTTCACCATTGTATATATACCTCTTGTAACTATTTTAGTGAATTAGATAATCATTTTCTATACCCACATTTCACTGCATTCTTTCATTCTTCATGAACAACACTTGGCTTCTCTCTCGCACAACCGATGAACTTCAATGGAATAACTACAGTGATCTACTTGATTAACACGATCTAAATTGCTACATCGTCTCAGAGCTAATCTTAATCAAGTATTATCTACGATTTGTATTCTGTGATTACAACGAATAATTGAATGAGTGATTAGTTCATTTTAAGGATATTATCATGACTACAATTCTTGATTAGGCTTTTAGTGATTCGATGTACCTAAATGGATCAAATAGTCCTTCTATGTCCATTGGAAATATTATCTTTGACGGAACTAATTACATTGCATGGAGTAGAGCAGTAAAAATGACTTTAGGTACAAAGCTTAAATTAGGATTTGTTGATGGTAGTTTGACTAAGCTTGATGATAAGAAATTGCAAGATCTATTGAAGTGGATCAAGTGCAATTTCATGATGAGCTACTGGTTGTTAAGCTCTATGAATAGTGATTTAGCACAAGGTTTTTTGTATGCTCATTTCGCTTGCGGGTCATGGAACAAAATTATTGAACGTTATGGAGTAACTAATAGTCTTCTTGTTTTTCAAATTTAATATGAGATTTCAAATATGAAACAAGGAAATTTTTCAATTAGTGCATATTATAGTAAATTAAAACGATTTTGGGACGAGCTTCAAGCCATTCATTCATATCCTTGTTGCGAGTGTGATTGTATGTCTAATTGTACTTGCAAGTTAAAGTACAGAGTTCTAAAACATAAGTCTTACACTAAGTTGATTCAATTTTTCACGAGAGTGAATGAGTGCTATGATAGTGTGTGTAACCAGATCCTCTCTATAAATCTTGTAACAACGGTGAATAAGGTTTTTTACTTGCTACAGCAAGTAGAAAAGCAGAAGGAAGTTACTTCAGTTATCATAACTGATCTAGATGCATCCGCATACTTGTTGAATAGAATAGAGTTTTCTTAGAATCTTGTTGATCGGAGGAAAGTTAAGACATCAAACAGTTAGGTTGTTTGTAGGCGTTGCAAGGGAGAAGGTTGCACAATGGATTCATGTTTTCATTTGATTGGACATCTTAAATGGTACAAGAGAAGGAGGATTTATAAAAGAAACAAGATTGGGTTTGGGAAAAATTATGTTGCGGCTTCCTTTTGTAAGGCTAATATCGATACTCCACTTGATTGTAGCACAAGTGATACTAAGCAAGTGAATTAGGATCTTATACATATTGTATGCAATAAAGTGTTGAAGATGATGCGTGGTAAAGAAGAAAGTTCAAATGTTGCTAATGTTATTGCAAATTATGTGGAGTTTGCAGGTATGACATCAACTTCTTCTTATTGTTTTAGCACAATATGTAAGAATATGTGTTCTTGGGTCATAGATAGTGGAGCAACTAACCATGAGTCTTTATTCAAATCATTTTCATGTCTTACAACCACTTCATAATCCAATACATGTTAGACTACTTGATGGATGGTTTCTTACGGTCACACATCATGGAACTATACACATAAACAAATTCTTTTCTATCCAACGAGTGTTGTTTGTGCCCCATTTATCTCACAACCTCTTGTTAGTACCTAAACTCTTACAAGAGTTCAACATTGCTGCTATGATTGACAAACACCATTGTATATTTCAGGACCTCAGTAAAGGCATAGTGTTAGCAAGGGAAGCAGTAGCTGATGGACTTTATATACTTCAAGTTGAGTCCAACACAGTTCCATCGCATGATAATAATAAAACATCATTACAGAGTGTTTTTCTTTCGTGTGTTAATACCACTTTACTTCATTTGTTGCATGCTTGTATGGGGCATCCTTCCCTAGCTAAGCTAAAACACTTGTCTTGCTGTAAGGGTCTTGATTTTTAATCTTTTGTTTGTAATGCTTGTCAATTAGGCAAGCTTCATAGACTATCCTTTCCTAAAAGTAGACATAAAACTATTTTTGCTTTTCAAATGCTACATGTTGATGTATGAGGGCCTTATGCTATTGCATCAATATCTGGTGCTAGGTTTTTCCTCACAATAGTTGATGATTTCACTAAGTCTACATAGACTTATTTGATGCAAAATAAATATCATTTATGTTGGTTGCTAAAACATTTCTTTTGTTATCTTAAGAATTAGTTCCAAGTTGTATCAAAGATTGTTAGGTTTGATAATTGAGGAGAGTTTATCTCAAATGCATGTGTCTTTGTTTTCATCCTTTGGTATTGTTAATCATAAGACTGTTCCATACACACTTTAACAAAATAGAGTTATAGAGAGAGCATAGATAGGGGGGGAATGTGTTCTGATAGTTGCACACTTGATAAATAAAATGCCTATTAAGAGTTTAGGATGGAAATCTCGTTATAAACTATTGTTTGGTTCATCATCAAATTATAATTATATGAGAGTTATAAGATGTTTGTGTTACATTAGTACTCAACCTAATGCCAGAGACAAGTTTGAGCTAAGAGGACAACAATGCATTTTCTCAGGGTCTATATCAACACAAAAGGGTTATAAGGTGTACAACTTGGAAACCAGAAAAATTCAAGTTTCTAGAGATGTAGTATTCTTTGAACATATCTTTCCTTTTTGTTGCCTTCCACAACCATTTGTTTCTGATCCTTCTGCGTCAACTTCCAAAGAATCTGTTTTGTTTAAGTCTTTCAGTCTAGTTGATTAGTCTTTTTTTGATCAACAGATGTGTTCTTTTGATCAATCATCAACTAGTCATGGCAATGAGATTTCATTTGATGAAGCCTGTGGTTCCTCTTCTTCTACAGAAAATTTTAATAGTTAGTCATTGCCTGCACTTGTTACTGCTAAACTTTGAAGATCCGTTCAATAAAGACAGCCTCCTCGATGGCTACAAGACTTTGTGTCCTTTGTCAATCAAGCAACCTCTTTTTTCCTTAACCCTTCCAATAATCAACCAACTACTGCTTCATATCCTTTGTTAACACCTAATGACTTTTCCCATCTTCCTTATGATTTATTGCTTCACTAGCTCATGTTTTTGTGACTAAACAACCTATTACTTACCTAGAAGTGGCTAATCAACAAGAATAGCTTGATGCAATGAAAAAGTAGCTTGATGCTCTTGACTGTAATGACACTTGGGACATGGTGGCTTTACCAAAAGGGAAAAAGGTTATAAGGTGGAAATGGGTTTTTAACGTTTAATATAGACAAGATGGTACTATTAAAAAACACAAGGCTCCTTTAATTGCTAAAAGGTATACACATAAGGAAGGTCTAGATTATCATAAGACCTTTTCACTTGTTGCTAAACTCGATACAGTTAGACTTATGTTTGCTATTGATGTGGCAAATCACTGGCCTTAATTATAAATTGATATCAATAACGCTTTTCTTTATAGATATCTTGATGAAGATATTTCTATGATACCACTAGAAGGTTATGATAAAGTGCTTCTTGGTTAAGTTTGTAAGTTGAAAAGATTTTTATATGGTTTAAAGCAAGCTTTTAAGCAATAGAATCTCGAATTGATTAAGTTTTTTATCTCACATGGTTTTAATCAATCAAAACATGATCATTCCTTATACATTCATGTTGGATCGAGGTGCTTTGTTGTAGATGATATGTTATTGATTGGTTTTGATGGAGTCTTCATTACTATAATAAAGAATAAACTTAACAGGGCATTTACCATAAAAGGATTTGGGATAGGCACGGTTTTTCTTAGGCTTGGAGCTGTGCCAAACTGATATTGGCCTCTTTATTAATCAGTGCAAATTCATTGTTGATCTATTGCATAATGCTGGTTTGTTTGGTAGTAAACCCTTGCAAACTCCCATGGAAACAGGTCTTAAACTTGATAGGGACTCAGGTGATTTGTTTCATGATCCTTCTTTGTTCAGACATATAATTGGGTGTCTGCTTTATGTCACTATCACTAGGCCAGAAATTTCTCATACAATTCAATGCTTGAGTCAATTTGTTTCGGCTCCTAGAGTACCACATTATCATGCTATGCTGCATTTGCTTCGTTATCTCAAGGGCTCCTTCCATCTAGGCTTGTTCTATCTAGCAAGTAACAGTTTGCAGCTATCCACTTACTCTGATTCTGATTAGGGTTCCTCATTTGATCGGAAATCATTGACTGGGTATTGTTTTTCTCTTGGCAACGCTCTTGTTGCTTAGAAAACAAAAAAACAATCCACTGTTTCTTGCTTCAACAATGGAGGCTGAGTATATAGAAGTTTGATAGCTACTACTAAAGAGATACTTTGGTTATCTTTTTTGCTTAGAGACATTCATGTCAGTATTATTTATTTCTATTAGTTAGTTATTTTCACTACTATATAAATACTTCTTGTAACTGTTTTAGTGAATTGGATAGTCATTTTCTACACACACATCTCTCTATTCTTTCATTCTTCACGAACAATGCTTGGCTTCTCTCTCTCACAACCGATGAACTTCAATAGAATAACTATGGTGATCTACTTGATTAACACAATCTAAATTGCTACAATAATTAGATCTCTCAATAACATTCAATATTATCAAAAGCTGTCTAATTCTTTGATTACATTGAAAAGGCTTATTTATAGGCATAAAGAAAATCCTAAGAACTTTAACAAAAAGGAAACATAATAATTTCCTAATAAGCTAAGAATTTCATTAAAATAGAAACTAGATCATATCCTTTAAAAAAGGTAATAAATATCTCTATTGTATCTTATAAAATAAACCAACATAATCCTAATTATGGAAAGAAGATTCGGTGAATAATAATCCATTAAACTCTACTTGAAGGTGCTTGGTTTGGTTCTGTGCATGCATCAGTATATGCATGGTGTGTGTGTGTGTGTGTGTGTGTGTGTGTGTGTTTATTACATAATTTATTGAGTTGATTGTTAATGAGTGTTATTATGTTGATTGATGGGTGTTGTTTAATAGGTCCAGGGTTTATGGAAAGTAAGACATGAGAAGATTTCCGAGTTATTTAAGGAGGTGAAAAAATTGAGGAAGAGCTTTCTTTTATTTGAGATCAGCCATGTCCTGAGGGTATTTTCGTTCCCTTGATTTTTTGTCTTCTTCATGAGACTTTGTTACTGTTATATGCTAGCTAGGGACTTTCTTCCTGCATAAGAATGATAGGATTGGCTTGTGCTGGTGGCAAAACATTCATGTGCTTTTCAGTGACCAGTGATGCACTGGTACATGGCAAAAACTATTTTTGCATTGCCAAAGATTGAAAAGGTCATCTTATAGTAGACCTGCTGCTAGTGCACATGCACCCTTTTCCATTGGCTTTGTGGCATATTACATTGTGTAAGTTAAGTATGATATCACTCCTTCCCTTTAAGATATACATCTTCAACTAACAAATGCAGATTCCTATACTTAATAACCATTATGAATTTATGATCATAATGCTACTCCAATCATTCTTATGGGTTATGCTCCATTTTTTTGTGGTTGTGAAGACAGCTGGAAATATTATATTTCAAAGTTTTTTCCTTTATGGTTTCATAGATAACATTATCATATCATGTCATATACAAATACTGCATTCTCACTAATTCTAAGTTTGAAGCATGCTTCATAACTATATTGAATTCATATTAGTGTTAGCATATGCTTTCTGCTTTCTGCACTTATAGATCATATGAGCTGGATTCTAGTCATTTTAACTGATTATGACTGGTTGTACTTGTTTCATTTGGTGTACCCTTTATATTCTTCCCCAGGCTCTTCTTTCTCACGGTGGATAAATAGGCTTTTTTTTTTTTAAATAATTATTATGTACAAGGACTGTGGGTAAATAATTATTCATCTTTCATTTACTCTTTTTTATTTTTTTTCCATATTTTGTTTATTACTATAATATTTTAATGATAATGGGTGTTTGCTATGCTAACACTTGATGAGCTTATGTCTTGATCAGTCATGTGCCTGTAGATACTAGTGGCTAAAATTAAGAATACATTGTAGAAGTTTTCAAGTTTTCATCTCTCCATATATAATAGTAAAGGCAAGTTTCTAAAGAAGCATGATCTTTTGCCAAGTGGCAATATGAGAGAGAAAGGAGAGATAGTCAGGATTGAGAATTAAGGAAGATAAAAAAGATGGGGAAAAGTTGGATTGCATGTGTTATTCTTTGTATCAATTTCATGTCCTCATAAAACTTTATAAAATTAATTGGAGTTGGTTTCGATCTTGTTTGGATTATGTCATGTCAATTTGAATTTTGTCTTTGGAAATCTTCCTTTTCTTTTTTTAGTTTTGACATTCTCTTGATTTCATTTTATTTTTTTTCCATATTTATCTTTTTTTTTTCCCAAAAAAAAAAAGCTGGTCCAGATTGCGTGTCATGTCAAATACATGTGAGACTCTGAAACTCTTTAAATATTATATGTAATTAATTTATTTTGTTATTGTGTTAATTCAGTTCGCATTTAAATTATATGATGATTAGTTGTATCATACTACGTCCATTTCGAACTTTTTTCTCCGTTAAAATGTTTTTTGGGATTAGGGCTGTCCTTGAATGTGATCAACACCAAACATCCCACCCACCCCCCAAAACACCAAACCCAAAACAAGAATTTGAAAAATTATAAAGTTCATTAAATGAAAAGAAAAAGATTATATATATTTTAGTACTGTTGGGTCTTGTACCTTGGGCTTTGTGCCGACCTTCAGTTGGTATAAAAATTATTTAATTGTCTAAATGATCTATGTAATCAATTTATATTATTGTCATATCTGTGTGTTGTCTTAGGAATCATGAATGAATTAGTCATGTTGTGTCGTGTCCATTTCAATTTTGTATATGCAAATTGTTTTTCAAGTTGGATATATCACTTGATTTTTCTGTGTAGTCAAATGGATGTATTAGGGCCTTAACAACAACTGTACCAGCTTGTCTCAAATAATATATGTTAAATTTTGCTAATATTGTCCTTGATTTCTTCAATCTATAATGATCGGAAAGTAGTAGTATTGAGTTGCATAAAGATGTAAATACAAAGATATAATTGTCTGAAGAGTAAATTTCAAGAGTCAAATTGCTTAACAGCCAAATTTTAATGACTTATCCATGTATATGGCTTGATAGTAATTGTTTTCCGTGTAATAATGATCACATGAGTAATATAAATAGACCCGTGCATGAACAGCTGGTAGTCACTACTTCAGTGAAGATGAGTACACTACAATGCCGGGATATAATGGATAATCCAGTCAACTAGATCATTAGGGAAGCATGAAGAAGTTTAATCATTGATGAGGAGTATTAACTTTCTTATGTCATCGTAGGTGGTTATCTATCGGATGGTTTTCTTTCAAATAATTGAGCAATTATGTATTAGTTCATAACTCTGACCTTTTCTTTTTTCACCTAAAAGAACCTAAATTCAGAGGCTGATGCTCAAGCAAACAACGCCGTCCATCTTGAAGGTGAGAATTTTGAGCTTTTAAGTTGGTCATTTCTTTGGTAATACCTTACTGTAGAATTCTGATGTCTCCTGCTAGTGCAGATGGTCAGGTTGAGGAGGAATGCGTTCAAGTGCTTCAAACAACATAAGATCTCCTGGTAGATATTATTGCAAGCATTGTATAAGATAAAAAAATGATACCCAGATATTATGGAAATTCTGTGCACTCACTCAAGCTTCAATTGGGGCATTTTAATGATCTTCATCGTAGAGTGATGGAATGGCAGAGTATGATTTTGCTTATGGGAGTGCAGTTCTATTGTGTACAGAATCAGTTGGATGCTTGGGTGTTCTTTTCATAGGCACGTTGCTGTTGCGATGGCCTCACCTCTGCATAATAACTAATAAGAGCTTCCTGGGTTTGATATTATCATCAACCATCAAACTTCATGAAGGCATATAACGGTGCAGAAGACTGGGGACTTCATTTTTTCGGTGGCCGCCTCAGCAAGCTGGAAATAGGGCTTATAATCATTCCTTGTTCTGAGATTTAAATGTAGCTGACTTAAACCCTTTTCTTTTGGCCAAAAACATTTTAGTATAGCTAACACTAACAGCGAAACGCTTCAGGGTTATAGATTGAATCCCCTTTTTCTATCTTGAGTTCACTATCTTTAACTTGTACGCTTGGAGAGAATGGAAAATAGAAGAGAAAATAGCCAAATATTTGCTTCTTTTTCTTGCATTCGTGTTTCAAACAAGGAACTCAACAGTCAGAGCACTCTTGTAAATTATCTTATTTTTGTGGGCAAGGAACTTGTAAAATGGATTTGGCACCTAGAATATTTCTAGTTTGTTGGAGGATGGACATGCGGTATAATTGGACCTAGACTTGGATACCCGGCCTCGCCTTAGCCAGCCAGGCAGGCGCATCAGAGGGTGAACCAGGACTAGCTTGGGCGCGTATGGGACCGGTAGGGGGTTGATGTTCCGAGCTATGGGACCCCTAGACAGATTCCTTCGTTTTCTTTTTTCTTTTAAAATTTTTCCCCTCTTCGTTTTGTGTCAACTTTAAATTGTATCAATTCTTTGTAATTTTATTTTGACCAAACATTGATTCGCTAATTAATTGCATATATTCTATTGGCATATCAAGTCATTAATGTAAAATAACATAAAATTTATTAATTTATTTAGCAATATGCATGTATATAGGAACACTGTGATTATTACAAGATCTCATAATGTTGGAGGTAAATAATGTAATACTACTATCCCTCTACGATATAATTATGAAGTAACAAAACAAAATATCCTGCTTCATTAGCGAAAGCTCTTTCTTCACGCTCCTTTTAATCTCAGCTCTTTTCGTCCTCAGGCCAACACATTGAAAGGTCTATTATTGTTGATGTAAAACTATTATTGCTAGTTAGGGGATGAATCTCTATCAATTCCTTTTTCATAACTTCGTAATACTCCTAAAAGTCTATGTCACTTCCTAAACCAAAACATCCTTTCCCAGATCTATAGATAAAGAACTAGTTACATTTGCTGGCAAAACCGTGAAACTTTGAATGGCTTTAATTCATGCTCTGTCTTTCACTCTCTTCCTATACATACAATATAGATAGAGAAATAAAATAGAAATTTTAAATAATAAATTTTTCTATTAATTTCTCCTTTCTCTTTAATTTTTCCATCTAATTTTGTTGCAAAAAATTCTTAAAGGAATGCTGCATAACATGATGCAATATGTAAACTTTATACATTTTCTAACTAAGAATGGAAATCAATGTTCGTAAGATATTCCTTAAAATCAATGAATTAATCAACTCAAAACCTAAATTACTACATTTGAAAACTCTAATTCAAAGCCTAAAACCCTAAATAATAGTTTGAACCCCAATTCGACTCAACATAGTGGAAAGTGTGGAATTTCCAAACTCTACACTAGCCATTGACATGAATCCTTCCATGAACCAAAACCTTAAATTGAAAACCCTAATTCCAAAATCCTAATTGTTGAACCTTAAATAGAAATCCCTAAAATTAAACCTTAAAACCCTAAATGAAGAGAAAACCCTAAAATACCCTAGATCCTACAATTGAATACCAATAATTAATATTAACTACTTAATTATACCAATCAAATTAAGTTAGCAAAATTAAACCCTAAACTGTAGTCCTAAGTGGCAACACTCATGTGCAATCACAAGATTATTTTAATGCCAATTTGCATTTAGTACCTCAACTAAAGTAGCCGAACAAAGTTAACACTATCCTCAACTCATAGGAACTCTACCAAGTTCTTACATTACTACATTAGTACCTCAAGGAACTTTTTATCTTTAAGTTCCTTTCAACCAATTCTTTTATACCTGTTAAATTTTTTGGTAGGTTCTATGTCATAACTATTTTCAATTACATATCCAAACATATCCTAAAAAAAATTATAATGAGAATATTGAAAAGAAAAAATAATAAGAAATTTTTATAGTTGCATTTAAATGTATAATTAAGAAAATTTGAATTTATTAATTAGTTAACATAAAAAGCAAAATTATGAAGAAATTTTTATTTTAAATTGAGATGAATTGAGGTATATAACTAAAAATTGAAAAGAAAAATAAATAAGACATAAACATGTAAAGTTCAAATGAGTTTCTATTTTTTTCCCCATTTTTCCTATTTTAATATTTATTTTTTTCTCCCTCTCTTCTTTATTTATTTTTTCCTTTACCCCTTCTTCCTTTTCTCCTCTATTTTCACTTTTTCCCATTTCTCTTCCCCATATCATTTTCCCCTTGTCCCTTTGTCCTTATCCCCTTCCCTTATCCTTTTTAATATATTAAATAACCAAAAAAAAAAGGAAGATAGAACTTTATAGCTTTGCAAAGGCGTATCCCCAACTAAAGGACCTCCATCCAACACTATGCATCTCCATGCAGGATGCTTGGGTCTTAAAAAATATGCTAAGCATCTTATGTTAGGAATACCCTAACTAGAGGATTTTCATTATCCAATGAAACAAGCCAAGAATAATTCGTCAACCATTAGTTATTTATGCATTTTCCCATCTTCGCATCTAAATTTGATCCAATGGCTAAGATTGAACATGATGTCACTCTCATGACTATGACATGACACTTAGCATTTGACCTAAAATCTTTCCTCTTTAAGCTAAGATACTAAACTTAAAACAACCATAAAAAGGCTAACTCATTTCTTAAACAAACAAGAACAGGGCATTAACCATTGGATAAGAATCCCACCTTGTATGAGGTGACAAATTTAGAGAAGATAGAGAGAAAAATTTTCCCATTCTTTTACTTTAATGTCAACCATACCTTCCTCCCATTCTTTCAACCTTATCTTCACCATTTCAATCACCTTATACCCCATTAGACCTAACTAAAAACCACCTTCTACATACTTTCCACTATCTCCATATTAAAACCCTCATAACCAACTTAGGAGCAACACAAAAAGGGGTTCAATTTGATCTTGAGGATAAGGAACCAAAAGCATTTGGAGGAGGAATTAAGTTGGTCTAGCAACTAAAAAGAAGCATAGATCAAGGACACAATGAAGGTTAGGAGTTCAACTCTCTTGCTAGTAGCATAGAATCTCTTCTATTTTCTTGTATTTCTTAAGCTAAAAGATGTGTTAGGAAAATATTATATGTAACATTGATGTTTATAAATATATAGAAGTTTATGTAAGCTTTGGTCTAGGCATATAAACTTAGCATTGAAGTGTGATAATGAGATTTAGTGGTATTCTTGGAAATGTAGTAGCATTAAACATACAATAGCAATGAGTAACAACTTGGCAAGAAAATTTCTTGGACTTGTACTATGATGGTCGAAATATATAATAGGCTCCATTAGGTTATTTTCAATTCTTAAAGTGTAATAATCACCTAATTATTGTTAGGATGTAGCTTAGAATCACATGGAGATGAGTTAGTTGGAAGATTACATTTTGAACCTTAAAACTCTCCTTACGCCAATGCCTAAAAGGAGGAAAACTATGAAGTCCATTTCTAAAATTTTACTAATCAACTAATTAAAATATGATTACAAAGTTATTAAAGTTAAAACACATTGATTAGAGACAAATTTAGGGGTTTACAACTAAAATAGGCTTAAAACACTTGACAAGTCTAAACAACTTTAATTGGGTAGAAACCATCAACCAAGACTAGCTAACTTATGAAGTCGATCCATTAAAATAAAGGTTGAAAATTAATTAGAAATGAAATCCTTAAGTTTAAGCCTAGTTATAAGCCCTACAATAAATAAATGTTCCCAATAGATTTCCCAAGTTTAAGTGCTTAATAAAAGCCCAACAAAAATTAAAATCCCAACAAAAATTAAAATATGACAAGAAATAGATATCTAAGCTTACGCCCACAACCCACTTACAAGACTAAAACTCAAAAAGTCTAAAACAAGAGGAATTAAATCTAATTAGGCTCAAATTGAAAGTTGTTGGCCCTATAAGCCAAAACTAATCAAACCAAGTGGAAGTACATTCTAAATCCTATTATAAAAATGTGAAATCAAAGTTAAAATGCAAAAACTATGGCCAAAATATAAAATTAGTTATAATAAAAAAATATAGGTAATTTAATTTTTTTATCTAAATAGTTTGCTATGCACTTATTAGTATTATTATATCTATATCAGATGACCTTGATGTTAATTTCAAGTTGCCCAAGGATTATTACAATTAATAGGCAACATGGAAGAGTGAGTATTTAGATGATTATTATACTTTGTTGTGCTTATAGTACTAGTTACATTTTAATTTATTAAGTGCTAAAATTGATTGCTTGGGAATTCAAGTGATATGTATGTGATCAAACATTGCTTGCTTTGAGTGTAAAGATACCATAAAATGTAAGAACTAAGGTATGTGTTACATTAGCAATAATTGATATGGTTACTGATTATTGGTGAATATTGGTTAGTCACCAAATAAACTGAAATCTAATTATATTTATCTCAATAATTAAAATAGATCATGCATATCATGAATTGCATTGTTGAAGGTTGTCAACATCATACTGTGAAATGGAAAGCCCATGGCATAAAGGGAATTCAATTATACGATGTGACTTCCTTCGATCTTTGCAAACTACTTGGTATAAAAAATGTTGCCCTTTTTAGAGGCTGAGTCCTAAAGATCACTACTTAAGCATAAGCAAGGCACTTGGTGATAAGGATTGTGGATCAAAAGAAAAGAAAAATACCTTGATTATGATCATGAAACAATTCTATGGTTTAGTTAGCTAAGGTGGCTAGAACTTGAAGCTGACGTTTGATGGATTTATTTCTCAACCCAAGCAACGAAGAGCATGAGGCATCAAATTCATGCTATATATAGTTTTCAAATGATTATATGTATTGTTACATTCATATGCTTATTCTTGTATTCATATGGTTAATACTTATCTTCCTTGTTATTATTTGAAAGGTATTATAAGAGGAATATATCACTAAGTTGAATATAGTTCACACTTCTATTGTGTTTTTTTATTGTAAGAGCTGATTTGGTTAGTACCTGATAAACAAAATACCTAAGGTTAGTGTTGAGATGTTTAGAAGGCTTGAGGGAGATGAGAGCATGAGTGTATCTTGCTATTTTAGAAAAAACTTTCTAGTTATGTTTTATCTAATTAGTAGCAAATACTAAGATTACCAATTATTACTATCGCCATGGCTATTGTAGTCTATAAGTATCACTACTGGTTTCTTATCGGGGTAAATTAGGGTTTGAATCTCTCATTCTCCATAGATAGCAATTATTACTATCATCCTATTACTACTATGATGATTTTGAACTAATTTGTAGGATCCACATTCCATAGTATTATGTAGATTATTGTTATTTGATTATTGAATGTTACATATAGTTTCTCCATCATTTCATGGAATTGTGATCTATATGGAGTAATTAGGAGTTGAAATATATCTTGTGTATTGTATCGTAGACTTTCTTATGATATATGGTAGATTACTATATTATATCATAGCCTTTTATGTGATGTATAGTGAATTACCATGATAAGGATATCTCTTAGGACATTACACAATATATATACTGCTACAATTGTATATTTCATTAAGTACTTCTAAGAAGATTTATATATCTTCTTTTTTTTCATTCTTAACTTTTGACTCTCCTTAATTTGATTATATTGTTATGTTTATCTATAGTATTTAGGCCAATAAAAAGAGAGTAACTACTGTCTAACTATTATTCAACTCCATATATACTATATAGTTTATTTTTATTTATATTCTATGGTTTCAAAAATTTTTGTTAGTTACTTAAAGTTTATAATTCAAATCCACCATTAAACAATCTTCCTACGTTCTCATATTGCTTGGAGGTGTTTCCATATACATGTCAAAAGCTATCATTTTAGATGATTTCACGTTTGTAGGTGAAAAAAACCACTTCATACTACTGTCCATTATTCATATTCCTTGAAATTGCATGCAACTATGCTATTAAATATAGATTTTGCTAAGATTCTGTCCTTTTTTTTATGGGATCGGTATTATTTATTTCATCCTTTATTTGATTATCATTAAAACGTAAAAATAAATAGTAAGATAATTAATGTGACTGATCCCATCAAAATAAAGAACGAGACTATAGAATCTTTCGCTAAATACCGACTATTTCATCTTAGTTGGTTTCTTTCTTTTTTTTGTCTTTGTTTTTCATCTCTTTTCTTCCTTTCCCAGTTATATAACTCGCATTAGCTTTTGTTGTAAACATTCAATATAAAAAATTTATCGTTGTACTCTTTATTTATCTCTTTTTGCAATTAAGGATTAGATACAATGCAATAATCTATTTGTCCTTTCTTCATCCAACGAAATCTTGATATTAATTAACAATAGATTATATTATTTCTTCCATATATGCGTTTTTTAATAAATTGTTAACTATAAGTAAATTTGAAATCCAAAATTTTTATGTGTAATTTCCATTTGCCTTTTATAGTATTAATAGTTAATTCCCATCTACACTTCATGATATTAATAATATATTAATTGCAAGTTTTTTTTGGAGTCATTAGATGAGATATTATATTTTCAACCGTGTCATTTCCTCTAAATTTCCAACAAAAAGGTAAATGTAAAATCCAATTTTATTATGTGTATTTATTTTCCATGTTTTAATGATAGTACATTAATTTTTTTCTACATGTCAACTAAAAGGAAATGAAAAATCCAGTTTTATATTATGTGTATTTATTTTCCATATTCTACATCACAGTACATTAATTTTTTTCTATCTTTCAAACATGTTTTTTTTTTTTTTTGGTGGGGTGTAATTAAGATAATTTCAATATGTCATTTCCCAACCCACTAAGGTAGATATCAAATCCAATTTTATTATGTGTAAAATCCATTTAGCTTTTATGATACTAATAGTATATTATTTTTCAATTGCCTTTCAATTAGATTCCATTTAAGGTTATTACATTGGGCATTATATTTTCAATAGTATCATTTCTTTAGCCCGTCTCGCTACCAATATTGTTTCGATTGCCTTTTTTTAGGTACCATGAAGGATGGTTACCATATTTTATAATTGTAATTGCATTATTTATGAGATTGCACTGTAATTTGATTTTTTTTTTTATGAATATGATTGAATGTGGATGTTAATTAAAGTGTTTTTGGTCATATTGCAAATTAAACAATATATTTAATATTTTGGAATTGTTTTTATTGATACTAGCAATAATTTACAATTTTGTAACTATTTGCTAGATTTAAAAATCCATACAAAATACAAAACAATTGCTCTTCATTACATCCTCAATAAACCTTATTACTATTGTGTCTTCTTCTTCAAAAACAAACCTCCCCATAATTGTACTCTTTTTTTTTTCCATCAATTGGTACTTTATTTAAGCAAGTAATCACAATGAATTCACTCAAAATAATTTTTTAAAAAAGATTAACTGTCTAACAACTTTGAATGTAGATTCATAAGTAGTATAAAGTGTCGATGACTATCATAATATCCATGTAAAATATGTAAGGCTGCATACAATTATTTGATATTGGAATGGATATAAAGATGAAAATAATCATTCTTTGTTTTATTTATTTATTTTTTCTAGAATTAATGTTGCTTCCTTTTTTATTTCTCCAATAAAAACCTCCACCTTTAGCCATCAAAATTGTTCTTTTGCTAGTAAAAGTTGCATAACTTATTTTTCAAAAAAAAAAAATTTAATTAGATTATTGCAATTAAATTAATTATTTTCTAAATCTTTTAAGAATATAGTCAAATCATATAATAGGAAAACCAAGGAACACAAGTAAGATAAATAAAATTTTTCTAGACAATGGATGAGAATAAGATATAGTATAGATAAATGAGGTAGAGCTTTTTCTTTCTTTTTTTTTTATTGTTTCACACTCCAAATTTCAATAAAGATACAAAGTACAAATATACAAAGGTAAAAATTAAATATGATGTAGTTAGTTTTAAAAATGAAAATGTTATTGAACATTTTAGACGTGTTATTAAGAAACTAAATAAATTTTTCATTTTTTTATCCATTTGCTTTTCTATTAATTATTGAAAAATATAAAATGTATTTTTTTCTTTTCCAACTTTTAATAAGTGTTTTAAATGCATACACTCATGAAACTCTTTTAGAAAGTTCGATTATATATAAGTAGCAATAAAAAGTTATGAATTTTATTATAAGATCTTCTATTTCCAACATTTATTAATCAAGTTTAAAATTTATAAAAGTGGTAAATAACTCTTAATATGTTTTTTTTTTCCTCGAATCCATTCTTTCATGATGCATAAGAATATATCTGTAGAATGCATTAAAATAATATCCTCTAAAAACATATTTAGCTAAATTGATATATTTTCACTTAAATCCAAAACCTATATCATAATATATAGCTCTATGTACAGTTATTTCTTGCAAGCTAAAACGAAAAAAACTTCACCCAAGACATAATCCTTGATTCATATGTTCCTTAGAATAGGTACAAGGTTTAAAATATATATTTCTTAAAAAATGAGTAAAAGAGATTGATATATTATTGATTATACCACATTTTCAATTAAAACATGATTGAATAAAGGGAAATTTCATTTTCTTCAAAGTTTTTGTCTTTATTGATTGTCATTTTTATATTAACCTTTTTTTTTCTGTCATAGTTTAGTCTTATTGGATTATACACAAGAATTATTTTTGTTAGATATAGCAAATGTTTGTATCCCAATGTGTTTTGATTCTACAAAATTAAATTGACATTCCAAGAGAAATTTTGCAAGATATAGCAAATGTTTGTATCCTGATGTGTTTGATTTATCTTAATAGTGACTTACCATCGTCAAACTACAATTTACACTTCCCATAAATTAGGCGACAACCTATTATTTGGTGGCACCTTCTACGTAAAACTATTTTTAATGTTGACATCAAATACATAACCATTTTATTTTACTTTTTCATATTTTAAATATATAATGGAACATAACGAAAATGTTTATTGTCTACTAATCAAATCAATTTAAAAAGATTTTATTAGAAAAATCGTTACTGAGTAAGAAGACAAACTATGTTTGCCTAACAAAGAAGGACTTATCATCTTGCAAGACATTGCTAAAATTATAGAGCAAACATAGATTTTGCCTATACAATATCTTCTCAATAAAGATGTAATAAAATGATGTATATGGAGATTAATAATATAATGACTAGATAATATCAATTTATATTGTGATACATTATGTTATGTATCAAGTTCCCTTTATTAATGTCTTCTTTATTATTTTACAAAGAAATTGAACCTTTTTAGAAGAACCAACTTTATTACAAATAGCATAATTTTATATACTTTAATGAAGACTTTATTAAAATTACTGTTATTTATTTATTTATTTTTATTTTTATGAATTGTTAAGATATTATTATCATTGTTTTTCTTCATTCTTTTATTTTCATAGAATTCTAGACCATTTATATATATATATATTTATATTATTCTATTTAATTCTTATCCATATAATGCTGACGACGGCTGTTAGTTTATTATTTAAGGCATACATTTCTCTAGCGCATTTATAAGTATGATTAGAGTTCGAAATTCGGGAAAAAACAATGGAAACTAAGGATCAAAAGCCAAACCCAGTCCAAAACTTGTATCCCACGCATTCGTGAGGAAGCCACGCCTCAAAGCCAATACCTCTAAATGTCAAAGCGACACCCGCGGTAAGAAGCTGCTAAGAGGAAAAAAAAAAAAGCAACCATGATGAACTCGAAGGTGACGAAGATGATGATTCTTTTAAAATCAAATCCTCGAAACATTTTGAGATCATCAACATCCATACCTAGAATCACTTCTAGTTCAAGTTCAATCTTGTTGGATCGTCGTCCACGTTCTTCTTCTCTGAGTTCGACAGGTGTCGCTCATATTCCGGAAGAAGAAGTTATAGAAGCAGATAAAGCTAACGTCCATGCACAGCCATTTGGAGGCGCTTTAGGAGTTAACTCGTTAGGGATCAAGCAAAATCTGCTTCAACCGCGCGTTGTCGTTTATGATGGGGTTTGCCATCTCTGTCATAAAGGTTACAATTTCTGCTTTGGTTTGTGAATATAGAAATAAGATTCTTCTTAAATGTGCTAGTGATACTTTGCTTCTGTTTTGCCTTTTTATTTCTTAGCATAGCGCAATTAGAGGGCAACCCCTAACGCAACGGCTAAATTGCCATCAAAATTGTAAGACTCTGTATATATGAGTCCTCCCCCTATCCATACTAGCCCGATCACTTTGTGCACCGCGTAAGCCCTTTTTTGGTGCAATTTTAGGTTTCTTGGGGGGATGGGTAAGAGAAATTTCGTTATACAAAAATGTATCAATGATCTAGGGGACTTCTCAATATATTCTCACGGCTGTTCCCTTGAAATTAGGAAAGTGATCTTGAAATTCTAATTTCTGTTAGGATACACGTTGTGTAGTCGGTGTTGTTAATGATTATTTATTGTTAAGTGGTAAAATATTATAGCGGTAATGAATATCCTTTCTGCTAAATGGAAGTAAGTTGGTAGTAATTATATATATTGCTGTATATGTTATTAGTTATATTGCATATTGTAAGGGTAGCGGTGATGTGGGTTTTTGCATGGAGCTTTTGGCTGAGTATGATGGGTTTCGCAGCTGAGATGTTGATGGTGGTGCTCCTACTGGTGACTGCTGCTTCACTGGCCACCAAAAAGCCAGCGGAGATGGTGGCTGATATATTCTTCATGTACCAGTATAGATAAACTGTGAGCTTAATTATGGTTAACCGTGTAAAAGATTATATACATAAGTGATTAAGGTTTGTAACCCCTAGACATGTGGAAAGACGATGCTACCCTGATAATAGGCAATTAGCATAATAACATATACAGTAATAGACTTGTTTGTCGTTTTTGTTGAATGAAAAGTATTGTGACTTGATCGATAATTATGCAATGTCTATTGTATTTTCTCAAGTAGGTTGACTTGCTGTGCGTGTTTATGTACTGTCTGTCCTTGGCACTACTGTTTTTTTTTGGGAGAATCACTTCTGCTGATCCATTGCGATACATTGCATCTTCGCTGTATTATCTGTGTTCTGGTCTTAGCTCTTCTAAAGACAACTTAATTTGTTCATATGCAGGTGTTAAGTGGATAATAGGAGTAGATAAGTATAGGAAGATTACGTTCTGTTGTCTCCAGTCCCGGGCTGCTGACCCTTATCTGTCAGCAAGTGGTCTTGAAAGAGAGGATGTTCTTCAGCGTTTCTTGTTTGTTGAGGGTTTGGGCTCTTTTCATCAAGGATCTACTGGTAAAAGTCCTCACTTTATGGTAGTTTATAGTGCTTGGCAATGCATGATAATAATTTCGGACTCCATTATTAGATGCAAAATATAGTAGGGAAAAGAGGCCAGCTCTTTGATCTGTGAATGATGCCTTTCATCAATAATTTTCCATAAATATACTTGGCTGGATCGATATATTGATGTTTGAATCTTAACTTTTGTGAGCTAACTGAGTGCACTCAAAGTTGATTGAGCTCTTTTATTTAATCTCGGTTGATTGTTGCAATCTAGACATTTGTTAATTACAAAACATGCTTGATTCAATCTTATATTTATGCGGAGCTTTTTGTTTTTTTTTCTCGTTTTGGTGATATGTGGGACTCTGCTTGAACTTTGAGTGCACTTTGTGAACTGGCTTGCAAAATAGAAATGTCTATGTTACTTTGGCTCAACTTGAAATTTTACTTGACCTCCTCAAGTTAAGCTTGATAACTCAAGTACAAGTTTGATGTAACATGCTCATCTTCCTGTCATATCCCACTCATCATGAGTCATAAAAGTTGGATACATTAATATATAGGAGCTAAATATCCTTATGACTTTTGTTATTTTAACTCACTCTCATTTGGGCCTTATAGTTAAAGCTACAATAGGAAATCTTATCCTCTATATTCCTGCGGTGCTCTTGGCATTCAATTGCTTATGCTGTCTTTCAACTAAAACTCAGTGCCTTTAAAGCATGTGATGTGCATGCTTCTTGGGACTACCTTTATAGCATAATCAATACTACTAGACTTTGCTGATGCATGGGTATTGTAGGGAGGTTCACATGCTGGGAGGTATTTAGTCCAATTATTGCTGTACCCCTCCGTTAAAAAAAATTATATGATGGGTATGGAAACAAGAAATGTCTTGAGTGTGACAATAAGCTGGAGATTGAAAATGAGTGGCTTGAAAACTCCAAGGTTCTTACAGGCATCATAGCACTATGGAGACCTCAATTAAATAAGAGGATTAGTAATCCAAATTCCCTTGAGAAACGAGGGTCAGTTTGTTTTCTTATTGATTGCTTTGTTTTGGTTGGAATAGTAAATGAAATTTTGTGTTCTTATGGATAGCTTAAGACTGTTGCTTTGTTTTGATTGGAATAGTATCTTTGGGCACCTAATTGCCTATGAATCTTTTCCCACATGCAGTTCGCAGCTCTTTATGATAAAAGGGTATGTATTTTACCCAAACATAGCAGTCTCGAAGAATTTTTACAGCTGATTTAGTTTAGTGGGATAAGATGGAAGCAACATTATGACTCTCAAAATTTGATAACATTGCATCATTTTTGGAGGGAGGCCCATCACCGTTTCTGCAATGTATACGTTGTAGGATGAAAATGAATATATTATCAGATAATTTCATCTGTCCTGTAGGAAAAGAAGTATTGACATTTATGTTCCATAGGTGGACCTTATTTTGAAATTTGCATTCGCTTGGATAACTTCGAGCTTATTCCATAATTGTGGCTTTTTTTTTTTATTTATATACATTATATTGTTGGAGAGCATTTATCTCTTGCCACCTGACCTTGTGCTTTCTAATGGTTGCAGCTGCTCTGAGGGTAATGTCTTACCTTCCACCACCATACTCCGCTCTGAGTGCTCTTATGATAATTCCTACTCCTCTGAGGGATGCTGCATATGATTACATTGCCAGGAGACGCTATGACTGGTTTGGAAAGGACGATAATTGCTTAGTTATGCAAGAGCAAGACTTGCTCAACCGTTTCATCGATAGGGATGAGATCTTAGAGAAGAGTCGAAGAGTATTGTAAATATATCCAATTCATCGTTGAGAATTAGTGGTTGCTTCTGGTACTTGAAGCATTAGTTGACCAATGGTCCCCTGTGGAACTTCTGCTCCAGTCCCTTTGGTTTGAAAAGCAGAATTTTGTAGTAGGTGCAAGTAGAAAGCTTCCATGGTTAGTTAGGACTTTGGAGGCCTATGTATTAAGATTGCCGACTCCAGAGTTTTGTTTTGCCAACAGCATTCCTGTTTGAGAGGATTCTCACTTTGACATAGAAGCTAATCAATTGTTAAAGGAATTTAACTGATCATATTCTAATCAGACATCTTGTGGAGATAATATTCTATAGTCATATTTGAGTTTTTTCATGAATGAAAAATTTGTGTTTTAGTGTCGAAATGGTCTAGAGCCTGTGTCTTGTGATTCTCTTAGACCCAAGTGCCTTATTGAATGCAAGATCATCAGGACTAATTCTCAATTGAGTGATAGTAAGACGTAGCGCTGGTAGGTACTAGGCAGCCTATTTGCTTCCTGTTAATAAGGTATAGCATGCTTGAATTGGTAGATTAGGAAAAAAATATATCTACAGGGAAAAGAGAGCTTCTTTTGCTTGGAATAGGTAGAGAGAACAAAAAGTTGTGAGAAGACAATCTCTCAACAAGTACAGCCAAGGAAGAAGTCCAATTTCACATAAGAATTTCATTACACAACCTTAAGCAGGATTCACAAGCACAATAAGTCCTACAATGACTCATCTCGAACAATATTTCATTTCTGAACACATGTTCTCATTTTGGAAACTGCTGAACAGGAATCTACAGCACTATTGAGATGGATAGCAGTACTACGAAAATCATGCTGCTTCATCCTTCAGCTACTGCTCTCTCCATTCCATTCATCCCAGTCCTTGTCAACATGTGCTTGGGCCCATTTGACTGCTGCACGAGCAGCTTGCGGTCCACCAGGTAACCCACGCTCATTGATGGTATCGGCCATGTCGATAAAAGGTATCACTAGTAGAGTCCCAGGTCCTCCATATTCCGAATGCAAGAATGTGCTGAAAATCTTTGAGACATCACATCAGACATGACTAGAGCAAGTGTGATCACACATATGGCATCAAAATGTACATGTAAGTAGTTCGCTGCCTCATACTAATGAGAACATTTGTTGCCGAAGTCACATTATTTGCAGCATATATCACACCTTAACTTCAAAGGCAACAAAGAAGAAGGGTGCTATTGCATAACCATTCCATGCGGATTTGACATATAAGCTTCTTCCATACAACAACACCAAAAGAAGTCTCTAGAAAGCATATCAGCAACATGATATAAATGGTATCAACTTAAAATCAAAATTAAACTAGCAATCCTAGATTCATTCCAGCATTATCCTTGCTAAATATAAAAGATTAGTGTTGCAATTGAAGCGGCTTCAATGGGTTCAGGGTTTCTTTTACCTTGTACTTAAGGGCTTGAGCAAACCAGTGTGTGTTACTTTGGGTATCTATCAAACGACAGACAATGGCACTCATACGTTGTCCAGAAATTCAAAACTTAGGCATGCCTGTGTCAATAATTCAAGACAGAATTGTATGGGTACTCATAATTACATGCACATCTGAGAGATCAGAAAAGCTTATTTAAATTTCACATCAAGCGGGCAGACTCTTCTCGGTAGTAATTTGCTCCTGAAAATTTCAATGGAAAGCTTCCTACTTGAAGGTCCGCATTTCATTCAATCACAAGAAATACCAATCACACTCAGAAAATCATCTGGAAGTATACAAATATGAAGTATCGCGAAATATCATCAAGATAACCAGGAAAGACAGAGCAGAGAAGTTCCTTCAAAGTGCACCTAAAGGCTGAGAGACAATATACAGCATTCAAGCTAACTGCAGTCTCAAATCAATACTAGATTACAACCAAACCTAATACCACAATGTCCAGTTGTAAAATAGAAACCATTTTTCTCAATTTTTGAAAAAGAATAGTTATACAAGCTCTTGAAACTACAGCACAATGAATAAACAATAGAAAAACATTGAGAAACGTCTTGAAAACATTTTCCAGGAAACAAATGCAAACACGTCAGTGATAATTACCTCAGTACATAGTCCTACAACTTCTTCAATTGAATCTCCACAAACATCCTTTTTGGAGAGCTTCTTCAACAAATGGGTCTTGAACTTCTCCGTCTCCTGAAACACCCAACCCCCCCCCCCCCCCCCCAAAAAAAAAAAAACATAAAACAAGGAAAGACAAAAAACAGGTACAAAACCCATGTCATTCCATTACTTAAACCCATCAAAGCAACAAACTTTGCGCTGTAACAAAATAAATCACACAAACCCCAACTAAAGTTAAGATCTTACAGCATCAGCAAATTCAGGAATTGGGTCGGGAAACTTGTACTCAGCAGCTCTGCATATGTGCCTTGTGAAGGACGAATTATACAATAGTAAAGAGGTTTTGGTTCGGTATGATATTTTCTTATTATACTTTAACTGATGATTGAGTAAAGATGAGTTTCTAGTTATTGTAGCAACGGAAGCCAATTGTTGGCGCGGCGTAGAAGACGAAGTAAGAAGGGAGTCAGGGTTTGAAGAGAGGAGGGTTTTGGATAATGGTTGAGAGATAGACCATGCCATTGCTTCAGTAGAGCCTTTTTGTTTGTTTTCCAGGGGTTAACGTGTTCATATACAGGATGGAATTTCGGCTCTAATTATTTATTTATTTTTATCATGTTTCTCGCTTTATTATGTAGAAAATTCAATCGTTGAGGCTTCAAATTTCAATTCCCCCATCTTTCCTGAGGTAATCCACATATTATAATTTTTTAAAAATATATATAAAATTAATCTATCTCGTTAAAAAGTTAATATTTATATGCTGTTAAATTAAAATAATCTCAACTAATAATTTTGACCGACTTTAAAAAAGTTAAAATAATCTTAACATAGCCTTAAAATAAGAGTAGCTTGTCTTTGAGAATTATAAAATTTCTACGTTGTGATGCAATGTTCATGGGTTAGAACTATTGCTCTCCTTATTTGCTTTTTGGTGCCGTAGGCTTATTTTTTATGTACTTTCAAAGAGTATTTGTTGATAATAATCAGGATTTATACATAGTAGGCTTATAAAACAGAATATTATGAGAGAACGTTGGGGTATAGTCTGACATGGTTAATTCGATACTTGAGTCAATAATATATTCTGAAAAGGAGAGTATGCTTAGGTGTAGAGAGATTTATCATTAGGTGGTGGACTTATATTTATAGTGAAATGGAGTCAGCAGTTAAAGAACAGCTAACGAGAGAGATATTCTCTCACAAGTGTGGAAGAGTGGATTCATGGTGTTTGAAGTATCCCACATATGCCGGAAGTGGGTGTTGATTTGGTCTCTTATCTTTATTTTTTGACTTCTAACCATTAAAGGGATTTTTAGACCTTATCAAGCTAGGCTTAGGGCTTGAGCTTAAGGTAATGAACCCTAAGTGATGAGGTACATTAGATTTGGATAGGCTTAAGAGGCCTATGTCTAAAGAGCCCTATCAACACTTACTTTCTTTCCCACCAGTAGTCTCATTATCGAGGTGAAGACAAGGAAAAGGGATATGTAGGCTACTCAAGCGTACAGTCAATATAGCTTAAAGGAACTTGAGCTTGTACCACCGTATTGACGTAGCGAGGGTATAGGTTCGGTTTGGCAGAAGTCAAAGCGAAGATGTTTGAGGAGAATATGTCCGAGGTAACATATAGCCGAAGCGGAGATGCCTAAAGTAAGAAGAGCTGAGGTCTCAACGACTGTCCTGAAACGAAGTGTTGACGATTCGAACATGATAGAGCTTTGGTTGGGACATCAAAGCGGGGTATCTTTACATTTAACTAGGTAAGGAACCTAAGGAACCAAGTAGGCCTGGCTGAACGACGCTCGTCATAGACTAAGCAGGTATGACTACTTAATCCAGGACATCATGCTTTTAGCATGTTAACCAGGTAGAAGTTAGAGGGACCCTAAAGAAACTTTTTGTAGAAAAAACTTTTTCAAAATTTGACCCTTGCATACCTGATTTCAATGCATTTAATGTAATATGACAAGTGTCCTGTCCTAACAGACTAGCATGTAGTTACATGCATTCTACCCTTTAAAGGTGACCATCTGATCAACCTTAACTCCATGTCTGTACCTTGTAGCATTTTAAGGGTTTTGTGCTTATATAAATCCCTATAATCAATTGTACGGTTTCCTAGAAGCTTGGCTTATAAATAGCACAATCACCACAACAAACGATCACTTTTTTGTAATCTTTCTATTCTATTACTGTAAATTTCTCTTTTTCGCATTAAACTTTCTTCGAGAGCTTTTCAAACTTGAAGCTTCTTCATCACCTTTCGCAATCATGTCAGCTAATATAAGTAAGGCAGGTTCTGACTTATTGTAGCACAACATTTCTAACTTCGAATCAACAAGGAGTGATCCCCCCCCAAGCAGGAGAGGACAAAGTTTTGTCATTAGTACAACTTAACGAGCCCACTAAGATGGCAATAAAGGCATTGGATAGGATCAGGCTTATTAACGCCATCCTAAGAGATGTATATGCATATGTCCACTTGCCCCCTCCTAAGGATTTGTTTGATGCATCTAGAGCAGGCAAGGAGCTTAATGGTCGGGTGAGTAAGAGCAAACCCTCTTCCCTCAGTTGGATCCTAAGTATCTTTGTCATTGAGGCCATCCTTGGGTGGTAGATATGGTTACCAAGCAAGGACAAGTGGGTGGCTTTACTATTAGGGAGGCGCTTCATAGTATTTGAGAAGTATTTGAAGTATGAAGAATGCTTCCCTCTAAGTCGCTTCAAGGGAGAATTCTTTAATTACCACCGATGCAATCTGGTGTAGGTCTTTCCCAACTGGTGGAGGGTGTTAAAGGCTTTCTAGGCGCTCTGCAAGTCCTTGGTGATAAGGGCAACCATTTTTATATGTAGAAGAGCGTCGGGGGTGGGGTGAGGTTAAACCACGTCCAGGAAAGAAGCTATTCTACAGACTTATAGATTCGGTGAAAGGTTGGTAGGATAAGTACATGGATGGCAGTCGAGTTGCCCAAGGAGACAGACTTTTGGATATGGTGGACTAAGACAGTTTAGATCGGGACTTAGCCCCAATGATACAGAGGTCGCATAGGAGATTCAAGCCTTCATGGCCTTCAGACACAGGCATGAGATAAATGCCGCGGAAGCCGTGGAGAGATACTTCCTGTATCCGATCTCCAAACTCTTCCCTAACATGAAGAAAGTTATAGTAAAGAAATGGGTCAAAGGTATAGGTTCTTTCTTTTTAATGCCTTCATTTGTTGTGCTAGTGTAAGGATGCTTCATCTAACATCTTTCTAAAATGGGGGATTTTCCTTGTCTATGCTAGTTATTGTGGAGTTGGCAAATGGTAGTAGTAGTTTCTTTTGTTTTTGCCTCATTTTTTTTTTCTCTCATTGCTTTAATCTATTTTTGCAAGCAAAAATTTGGCCAAAAGAGTTCCTTATCCCACTGTAGGCGAGTTCATGAGCTACCGATAGATGAAGACTAAGGCATCTGAGCTTAAGGGTAAGGCAGTATAGGTAAAGCCAAGGGCTAGGGAAACTAGCAAGGCACAACCAATGACTATTCCTTAGGGGATTGCCATTAGTATCCAGGACAAGTCATTGGCTATGGAGCCTTTAGGCATGGCTCTTCCCTCTCCTACCCTCGTCCTTACTATTGAGCCTATTCTTATAGTAGATGAGCTCGTCAATATTGAAGACCTAGATCTACAAATGCATTTCCCTCCTATGGGGAGGGAGGAAGAGATGGCCGAGATTACCACCCTTCTTGAAGTGGCAAGGTAGAAGAGGAAGGCTCCTAAAACAGCTAGGGAGGCGGGATCTGGAGCAAAGAAATAGAGGCCCCTGGCGAGGGTGCCCTTGAGTTATGCGACATGGATCGAATGGCCGACCACTCATCCTTACAAGTGTATAGATGAACTTAGGGATGAGTTTTTTGATGCCCTCAACAAGTTCAAATACTTAAAGATTGAGCCAGACTCATTCAAGGAGGTTCCGTACATCTCTCGGAATGAAGAGCTCTTGAGCTAAGCTCTCAAGTTCGGGATGAAGAAGGTTAAGGGAAAGCTCTTAAGGCCAAGATGGGAGGTCTGGGCTAATGACCTTACGTTGCAGTACCGAACTCTCAACTACCAGGCCTCATTGGGGTCTTACATCCTTGGCGACTAGGCAATCCTAGAGGGGTTATCTAAGTAGGTGGAGGCAACCCATAGAGATGGTAGGCCATTTGAGTACACTCATACAGTAGGTAAGCCTTTGCTTCTTTACTTTGATGCATTGCATTATTGTCGTTGAACTAACCTCAACTCATACTTTTTTGCATTACTACGGCTAAGTGCTGCTTCAACTAAGTAAATATGATGCTACTTGGAAAGAGATAAAAGGCTTTCAGGAAGCATTGTATAGGGTTGAAAAGAACCTGCAAGGGGCAGAGTCCTCTATTAAGAAATATTTGGAAAAATTTGTCAAAGCTAATCGGTACCTACGTCACTCTTATGTGTAGGTGATTGGGCTTCAAAGGTGGCTGAAGGATGCAAAGTGGGAGAGAGAAGCTGCAAAAAAGGTTGCAAAGGGGGTCGATGACCTAAAGGCTTAACTCGAAGATGAATAGAGGACCAAGACTCATCTTTCTCAGAGATTGAACGAGGAGACGAAGGCTAAGGCCCAACTTAAGAGGGAGAATGTCAAGTTGAAGGCGTCATTTGCTAGGTTATAGACCAAGTTGGTAATGAAGGCTTTCGAGTGCAATAGTGTTAAAGTCACTTCATTGGAGCTGGCAAGTTTAAAGGTAGGGTTAGAGAGGTAGGTTTAGGAGTTGTAGGGGAAAGTTTTAGAGATGGAGGAGATCATCTCCAAGATGGAGAGTAGAGAAGTCCTTAGTAATGCTACAGGGAAGAAGGTCATAGTCGATTATCAAATGACCAAATAACTCTGGATGGGATCCATCTAGCTTAACTTTAATACTACTGTTGTCAATTCTAGGACTTCAGCTGAAACCGAAGTTATGCTCTTCTCTGATAAGTACTCTATAAAGATCTTCCTATCCCCTACCTCTAGTTTCTATATCTCAGTAGAAGCGAGTTTGGATAGCTAATCTACTGCTGAATTCTTAATTCAGGGGATCTTCGTAATGCTGATCGAAGATAATTCATTTAGAAGGCTCTTCACCTTCTTTAGGTACCTTGCCACCTTGTTGTCCCTAATCTTATATTCGCCTTGAACTTACTGGACGACTAGCATAGAGTCTTAGAAGACTTGTAAATGTTCGGTGCCAATCTCTTTGGCTAACTTGAGATTAGTGAAAAGGGATTCATACTTAAATTCATTGTTGTTGGCATTGAACCCAAATTTGAGGGTGTAGCAAACTATAGCCTTATGCGAGCTTGTTACAATGAGTCATGTACCTCTACTCTTGAGGTGGATGATCTATCGACGTGGAGAGTCCACAACGCTTTGTCATTGTGCAAGGGTGCTTCCTCATCTCCTATGTACTCTACTACAAAATTTACCAGCAACTATGCCTTGTAAGACATTTATGGCCGATATTGGATTCCCTACACACTCAACTCCATCGCATACTTCATCATCTATCTAGACACATCAAGCTTCAGTAACATGGTCCACAGCGATTGATCTGTGAGCATGATAATCTGGTGTGCTTGGAAGTAAGGCCTTAAACAGTATATTGAGATGATGATGGCTAAGATGAATTTTTCTGCCCGAGTATATCTAACCTTAGGCCCATGAAGTGTGTGATTGATATAGTATACAAGCCTGTATTTTCTTCCATCTACTCTAACTAGCATAGAAGAGAGCGACTGATTACTCACGGCTAAGTATAAGAATGAGTCCTTACTATAGATAAGTTTGGGGAGGACCAGTGGGTATGCGAGGAAGTCTTGGAGTTGTTGGAAGGCGGCGGCACACTTTAGGGTCTATTTAAAACCCTTTAGATTTTGAAGAACTTAGCGCATTTGTCCAAACTTTTTTAGACGAACTTGTTTAACGTGGCCACCAAGCCAGTAAGCTTCTGTAGATCTTTGATTGAGGTGGGGACCTTTATCCCCCTAATGGTGCTTATCTTATTGGGGTTATCCTCAATGCCTCTTTGGGTGACCAGGAAGCCCAAGAATTTGCTAGAGTTGACCCTAAAAATGCATTTCTAGGGGTTTAGCTTCATGTTATGTGTAAACATTTAGTCAAAGGCTTCTTGGAGGTCCTTGACATGATTGCCTAGCTTCATACTCTTAACAATCATGTTGTTGATGTATACTTCCATATTATGGCTTATTTGGGTCTTAAACAGCTTCATCACCATCCGCTAATATGTGGCTTTAACAATTTTTTAGGTGGAATGGCATTACCGTATAGTAGTATGTGCTATAGTCAGTAACGAAAGAGTTATGGACCTCATCCTTTAGGTCTATTTTAATTTGATTGTACTTCGAGAAGGCATCCATGAAGCTTAATAGGGTGTATCCTGAGGTAAAGTCGATGAGCTGGTCAATTCTCAAAAGAGGGGAGCAATTTTCCAAGCAAGCTTTGTTAAGGTCAGTATAATCGATGCATATATGCCACTTCCTATTCTTCTTTTTAATTAGAACTACATTTTCTAGCTAGGTAGGGTACTTTTCTTCCTTCACGAAGTTGGCCTTGAGCAGCTTTTGTACCTCTTCCTTAATCGTGACCTATCTTTTCGAAGCAAAAGTACCTCTTCTTTTGCTTGACAAGTTGTACAATAGAATCAATGTTGGTACTATGAGTTGCTAAGTTGGATGAGATTTAAGGCATATTTGATGCCGACCAAGCGAACCTATCTAAGTTGGCCTGTAAGAGAGTAATAATTTTGCCCTTTACTTCAGGAGAAGTCTCGATCCTGACCTTCATGGTCTGGTTAGGAGAGGGACCGATTTGGACGTCTTCAGTTTTTTCACCTAACTCGCCCTTATCCACTGGCTTCTCTTGCTGTCTGGACTCTAAGGCGAAGACTCTATTGCCTCTAGTAGCCCTAACATATAGCTCTCGTGAGAGCTTCTAATCACACCAGCATATTCTTACCTCGATCAAGGTCGAGAACTTTGCTTTTAGGTAAAGGTAAGATGTGATAACGTCAAACGCATTTAAACTTAGTCTTCCTAAGAGAGTGTTGTATAAGGAGGGGCAATTAGTCACAATGAACTCACTAGTCACCATGCCACGTAGTTGTCATTGCCAAGCTCCATGTCTAAAGTGATGATCCCCTTAGCTTGGACAATGCTTCTATTGAAGCCGATCAAGTTATGGTGGTATGGCTTTATCTTTGTCGGTAACTTCTTCCTTATCCTCTCATATGTGTGGAGGAAGAGGATATCGGTAAAGTTGCCAGTGTACACCATTATTTTCATGACCTTAAAATTCGCGATCCTCGCCCCTATGGCTAGGGTGTCCTAATGGGGGGGGTATTTACCCCATCCATATCTTTATCGAAGAAGGAGATAGAAATATTTAACTATCGTTTCTTCTTCCTTACTACCAACACCTCGAACAGGGCATTAGCTAGGCTACTGATGCTTGGTCGGCTCCCAAGGTGGTGCGAACTGTAAGCCCTAAAGATAAACCAAGTAACCGTAAGATCGAATTTAGTACACAAAGTTTAGGACGATCAGTTAAAGGATCCGATCAAATTTAAATTATAAAATAAAGATAAAAATATTAGTAAAAGTGACCTTATAAGTTTGAATTAAAAAAAAAGGTAATAAAATAAAATAATGTAAAATTTTTAAATTTTAAGTATATTACTTATTATTTATCGAAAATGTGTAAAATCATTTTGATAACTAATAAATTGCTCAAGATAAATTATATGTATACTAAAAATCATATAATGACCTAAATAATATTTAAGAGTGTTTACTTGTACCCCACATATATTTATGTGTAAATAGAAATACATGAAATTATCTAAATTGCCAGAAATTAGCTAAAAATTTACTAAATAATTAAATAAAATTATAAAAAAATTAAGAAAAAATCAGAAAAAAAAATCAAGGATAGGAGGAAAGAACTAGATCAACTCGTGGCAGCAAGGGAAGTAAAAAACTAAAATTAACCAATAAAAAACAAGCGACATAAAAGGCAAAATAGAAGAGATATGGGCATTGTCTTGTCCTAATTAATACATAATAATTCCTACAAGGCCCTATAAATAGCAAGAAAATTTACAGAGCTCATTTGATTAGTTGGGAATTGGGAAAAATTGAGAGAACTGAAATTGAGAGAAAAAAAAATAAGGTTTTAGAAATTTGTCTCAAATTCGTACAAATGAAATAGGAAGGCCGAACCCACACACCACCACCGCTTGGAACCAAACCACTAGCACCACCTCACTCTAAACCCATCGCCTAGACTGGTTAATACACTTAAACTGATGTTGGAGTCCAAAAAGCCTTCAAACTAGGTAAGTCTCACATCTTCTCCGATTTTGTAAAATTCCTTAAAATTGTTTATTTTGCCTAGAAAATTATGAAATTTATTATTTTGAATTTTTATTGTATGTAGATTTAGGGAAAAAATAGAGATTAAGTTTGATTACGTCTGTAAATATAAAGTTCTTAAGAAATTAGACAAAACCGAGCATGATTAGAATTAGAAATAAATAAGCTTAGAAGTGTAGTTTGAAGTTCAAATTTTTTCTGTAGAATGATTAAGTGATATAGAACAGTACTGTGAAGTCATTTTTTAAAATTAATTTTCTAAATTTTTAAGTAAATTTTTAGTCTTAAAATGATTTTAAAAAAGGGTAATTTTGGCTCAATTAGGTGATTAAATGATTAATTACTAATTTAGAACATAATTAGATGTTTAATGATGTTAATCTCTGATGTAGAAACCTAATCCTAGTCTTTAGAATATTAAGTGTAATTAATATGAGAATTATGTAGTAATTGTAGGAAATTAGGAATATGTGAAATTAGAATTTTAATAAATATGAAAAAATTAGGTTAAATTAGATAATATAATAATAATATTAGTACAAAATAAATCTGAAATAAAAATTAATTTTGGGTAATTGGATAAAAAATGTAAAATTTTCTCATATCGGGAGTAAATCTGATACCCTAATTAGGATTAGAGTGTACCGAATAGGTTAGAATACTAAATGAAGACCCAGTGTGATATTAGAATACTCGAGCTTAATATGATCAATTTCACATTAAGATTCGAGTGTATTTGGGATTCCTCGTAGTTAAAAACAATTTAGAACCCAAAACTGGAATCTTGTTTAGAAATTGAACCCCGAGCTAATGTAGAGTAAATTATTAGTAAATAATAGGTACATATGGAGAAGTGAGTTAAATTATAACTTAGGATATGTATCATCAAAGTATAAACACTAAAAATAAGTATTTGTGTTATAGGATACCTAAAATCGAATCAACCTGCAATTTAGCGACCGAACGACTGAGAATTCCAAGTAAGTTGGCTTTATTACTTCACCCTATTTGGAGTATTATTTCAGGGTACTCAGAGACTTAGGATTGTATATGATTGTGATTGTAAGTAGTTTTATGTAATGACTGGATTGGTGTGAATTTGTCTGAACACCCTAAATTGAACCTAATCTCATTCGATCCTAAAATCCTAAATTGTCATGCATTGTAACCCTTTAGGGGATTATTAGGATTCTCTAACCAAACACCGGCACTTTCAAAAAAGATAGCGGTAGATAACAAATTGGTCTTTTCCTCATCCTTAGCTGAACTAAGTGATAGGAGAAGAGATTGTAGTGAAGATGAGGGCATTGGTTCAAAGGATAGTCTTAGGAGGAGCGGTATCTCCATTGCATAATTCTGGGTTTGGTTGTGAGTTGTTGCATAACATAAAAACTCCTCAACTTGGATTAGAGTGGGTAAAATTATTCTGATTTCGTAATGGACCGGACTACGTTATGTGATGACACTTATTTATTACATTCATGAGTCTTCGATTCAATTTACTGAGTTGTAGTGGCTCATACCCGTTTAGATCCTTTTGCAGGTCCTGATCTCTAAATATTTCGAGTAATATGTTGCTCTACAACTATCCAAAGATTAGTTCTTTTGAAGCCTAGGGTGTGAAGATCAATTCGCCTAGTAGTTAATGTATATCTATAGTCTCCTTAGTAGCTTAAGACTAAAAGACTGATAGTTGATAGGTAAATTAGTTGACTATTATGATATGATGTAGAATCACCTAGGAATTCTATAGTAATATATATGCAATTATATATACATGTTGACTTGAAGCTTTAATATTTATTGTAACTTTAGTCAAATTTTAATTAAACTGTTTACTTCAAAGTGAAGAGTTAGGCATTGTGAGGCTAGTTACTATCCTAGGATGGTTTATACGGCAGGACTATTGTGACTCTACGACTTTGGGGCATAACACAAACCATAACTAAGAGCGAATAAGGCTAGTCGTTGGGTGAGTCTGAGCTTATAGAAAACCCAAAAGAAAGCGATGAGGTATGTATGAAAGGTTAAATGCAAATGAAGGGTAAGCAAAAACTCACGAATAACTTTAGAGGTTATGACATACCAATGTAACTTCTAAGGACTCACTGCATAATTCGATATGATGTATGAATCGGTCTAGTCAGGTTACTTGCCACCAAGCCTTGCTTAAGGTTAGGATAAGAGTGATGCTGAGAGTAAACAACAATATGTATATAAGGAAGAAAATACTAAGTGTATTAATGGTAATTTGATTCTAATTATCTTAACATTTACAAGTACATGGATATTTATACCTATAAGTTATGGTAACTTGCCCAAAAGGGAAAAGACAAAAAGGGTATTTCCTAAGAAAATAATGTACAAGATGTAAAAGAGTAAAAATAGATATACAAGGAAAACAATCATTAGTGCAATGGATCCTACACATGATTTTGTACATGAGGCAATGCTATATTAGTGATGTTGTTAGAAGATGTGGATAAAAAAGCACGGACAGCTTGCTTGTCCGAGTAAGGGTAACTTGGTCAGTCTGGACTCTTTCTCTTGGCATCTTGGTAAGGGTGCGACCGAGTAAGCAATTAGCTAGGCATGTGTGTCACGCCCCGAAGCGGCAGAGTCGTAACAGCCCCGCCGTGTAAACCATCCTAAGATAAAAGTTGACCTTACAACCGCTATCTTAAACTTGATCTACACAAGGCGTCCATGACTAACCCGCTTTGAACTAAACAGTTTGTAATTTAAATAAATCATTTACCTAAGAAGGTGAGGAAATTTATATATATTCACTATAATTCAGTTATTACATTATTCAGAAATGAAAAGTAATAACATATGTGTTTATTCTTCAATGTTTTTCCTCACTCCCCAAGATCCAGCAGTTGCTAGCTTTAGAGTAGTTGTTTGCCGCTTCTTAGCCAGTACTTGCACGATGTCTATAGGGATGTGAGCAACCACAGCTCAGTAAGTTAGGATGGAGGACTTAAAAATATACCACAAACACAACAGGGTTTTTAATTAACTTATTAGGTGCAATGCATCTGCAAGCAAATGCCATCGCACGACGTTGTCCGACCCGTCGTGAGATTAGAGAAATTGCGCCTGCTCTAATCCGGGTTGAGGAGTTGCCATTAATGCAACAGCTCGCAACCAAATCCAGGCTTGTATAATAGAGACCTCGCTCCTCCCGCGACTACCTTCGAACCACTGCTTCACCCTCGCCGCGACCTCCTCTCATGTCACTTAGTTCGACTAAGGATGAAGAAGGGACCAATTGCAATCCTGCGCTATCCCTTTTAAAGGGGTTGGTATTTGGCCGGAGAGTCTTAAGTTCCCCTAACGGGTTGCCATGCATGTCTGATTATGATTACTGGTCGTATATTTGATTAAGTCCAGTTTAGGGTGATCAATCATTTCATATAAATCATACAATACATGCCAGAGCAACAAACAGAATCATAGCATCACTCATAATCAAGCACATGCACACATCCAACTATTTAATAAGCACAACCAAGCATAATCTCAAGCCTTCCAAAATACAGCATTGTATTAATCCCAACTTACCTCGACTCCTCGCTCACTCACTCGAGGTCCGATTTACTCAGGCCATCGCCGATCATCCCTATAACACAAACGTAGTTTTAGCTTTTCATATAACTATTATAGGTTCATTTTATTCTATAGCGCTTATTGTTAGGTTTTGTTTAGGGTTTAATATGCCTAATTATTTAGGTCTTAAGTCTTTTATAATTATTCTAGGTTCGGGGTTAGGTTCAGGCTCGATTTCCACATCGATTTCTAAATTAAGTTCTAGTTCGATTTCTAAGTAATATTTTATATTCCAACCCTAGAAATTCGTTTCAACTCATAATGTGAAATTAATCACATTACTTCCCGACCTTCTAAATATCATTATTACCCCTAGTCAGTATTTTATTTCATCCGGTACACTTATATCCTTATTAGTGTACCGAATTTACTCTTGACGTGAGAAATTTTTACATTTTTCATATAATTACATAAATTCAAGTTTCTTATCAGATTTATTATATATCCTTATTATTTATATAATATCAATTTTTATCCTAATATTTTCTGTTTATTATATTTTCAAAAATTACATATTATGCATTATTGCCTATTATGTACACAATGCACTTCTAATATTTCTATCACTTTAATTACCATCCCTAAACATCAATTATCATTTCAAAATGTCTAAATTCATCCTAAATCAGATTTTACTCCTAATTTCCCTAATTTATGTAAGCCCCAAAATTAGTCATTCGAGGTTTCGATCGGTTGAAGGACTCGATCGAGTCTAAATTATAAAGTAAAGCTAAAAATATTAGTAAAATGATCCCGTAAGTTTGAATTTAAGAAAATAAGAAATAAAATAAAAGAATATAAAAATTTCAAATTTTAAGTGTATAACTTATTATTTATCGAAAATGCGTAAAATACATTTCGATAATTAATGAATCGCTAGAGATAAATTATATGTATACTAAAAATCATAAAATAACCTAAATAATATTTAGGAATATTTATTTTTACTATATATGAATTTACATGTATGTAGAAATACGCGTAATTACTTAAAATACGCGTAATGTGTCAAAATAATACTAAATAATTAAAGAAAATTCATAATTAATTAAGAAAAAATAAAGAAAAATCAGGAAAAATAAGGAATGATCCAAAATTGGGTCGTGGTAGCTGGGAAAAAATAGAAAAAAAATCGGCCGATTAAATTAAGACAACACAAAAGCTAAAAATTAAGGGATAAGGCAATTGTCTTGTCCAATTTAATGCACAATAAATTCCATAAACGTCTATAAATAGGAAAAAAATTCAGAGAACTCCTTTGGACAGTCAGGAATTTGAGAAAAATAGAGAGACTCGAAAATTGAGAGAAAAACTAAGGAAAAAAAAAAGAAAAGGAAAACTATGCAGTTAAGGCCACAAAGGAGAACCCAAACCCGACGGGCAGCTAGAAGTGGATGGCCACCACCAACATACGGTGGTGGCAACGCCCAAGTGGGCCAACATACCCATGGCCACCGACGGTGGCGGAGCTACCCAAATCGATTAGTTCGATTTCCATCCCGATTTTGTATAATTTTTTAAAAATTGTAAATATTATTATAAAATTATGAAATTTGTTATTCTGAAATATTTTTGTATTTAGTTTTTAGGAAAAATATTATTTTGATGAAAATATGTGTCGTGATATAGGGTCCTTAAGAAATCGTGCAAAACCGAGCATGTTTCGGTTTAGAAATAAATGACTTTAGGAGTGTAGTTTCGAGCCCAAAATTTTTGTGTAGATTACTTAGATGATATAGAATAGTGCTACGAAGCCCGTTTTCAAAAATTAATTTTTGAAATTTTTAGATAATTTTTAGGCCCTAAAATGAGGCATAAAATGGATAATTTAGGGTTAATTAAGTAATTAAATGATTAATTACTCATTTAGTGAATAATTATATGTTTTAGGATGTTGAAATCTGATGGAGTATGATACTTGTAGCATTTAGGGTGTTAGATGTAATTATTAGGTTAATTATGTAGTAAATGATTAATAAGGAAAAATAGTTAACTTTAAGTTAATTTTGTAAATTAGGAAAATTAGGAGTAAAATCTAATTTAGGATGAATTTAGACATTTTGAAATGATAATTGATGTTTAGCGATGGTAATTAAAGTGATAGAAATATTAGAAGTGCATTATGTACATAATAGGCAATAATGCATAATATGTAATTTTTGAAAATATAATAAATAGAAAATATTAAGATAAAAATTGATATTATATAAATAATAAGGATATATAATAAATCTGATAAGAAACTTGAATTTATGTAATTATATGAAAAATGTAAAAATTTCTCACATCAAGAGTAAATTCGGTATACTAATAAGGATATAAGTATACCGGATAAAATAAAATACTGACTAGGGGTAATAATGATATTTAAGAGGTTGGGAAGTAATGTGATTAATTTCACATTATGAGTTGAAACGAATTTCTAAGGTTGGAATATAAAACATTACTTAGAAATCAAATCCGAACCTAACCCCAAACCTAGAATAATTATAAAAGACTTAAGACTTAGATAATTAGGCATATTAAACCCTAAACAAAACCTAACAATAAGCGTTATAGGATAAAATGAACCTATAATAGTTATATGAAAAGCTGAAACCACGTTTGTGTTATAGGGATGATCGCCGATGGCCTGAGCAAATTGGACCTTGAGTAAGTGAGCGAGGAGTTGAGGTAAGTTGGGAATTAATACACTGCTGTATTTTAGAGGCTTGAGATTATGCTTGGTTGTGCTTGTTAAATAGTTGGCCGTGTGCATGTGCTTGATTATGGGTGATACTATGATTCTGTTTGTTGCTCTATCATGTATTGTATGACTTGTATGAAATGATTGATCACCCTAAACTGGACTTAATCGGACATGCATGGCAACCCATTAGGGGAACTTAGGACTCTTCGGCAAAACACCGACCCCTTCGAAAGGGATAGTGCAGGATTGCAAAATGGTCCCTTCTTCATCCTCAGTCGAACTAAATGACAGGAGAAGAGGTCGTGGCGAGGGTGAAGACAGTGGTTCGAACGTAGTTGCGGGAGGAGCGAGGTCTCCATTACATAAGCCTGGGTTTGGTCGTGAGCTGTTGCATTAACTGCAACTCCTCAACCCGGATTAGAGCAAGCGCAATTTCTCTAATCTCACGACGAGCCGGACAACGTTGTGCGATGGTATTTGCTTGCACATGCATTACACCTAATAAATGATTGAAAACTTCGTTTTGTGTATGGTATAGTTTTAAGTCCTCTATCATAACTTACTGAGCCATGGTTGCTCACATCCGTATAGACGTCGTGCAGGTATTGGCTAAGAAGTGGCAAACAACTACTCTGAAGCTAGCAACTGCTGGATCCTAGAAAGTGAGGAAAAATATTTGAAGAACAAACATATATTCTTAAGGTCTAAGTTTTATTTTAGAATTTTTTTTTTCATTTTTTAAAGGATGTAATAACTGAATTATATTATATATATATAAATTTTCTCATTTTCTTAGATAAATATTTTATCTAAATTACAAACTGTTTACTTCAAAGCAGGTTAGTTGTGGACGCCTTGTGTAGATCAGGTTTAAGATAGCGGTTGTAAGGCCAACTTCTATCTTAGGATGGTTTACATGGCGAGGCTGTTACGACTCTGCCGCTTCGGAGCGTGACAATTTACAAAATTAACTTAAAGTTAACTATTTTTCCTTATTAATCATTTACTACATAATTAACCTAATTATTACATCTAACACCCTAAATGCTATAAGTATCATACTCCATCAAATTTCAACATCCTAAAACATATAATTATTCATTAAATCAGTAATTAATCATTTAATTACTTAATTAGCCCTAAATTACCCATTTTATGCCTCATTTTAGGGCCTAAAAATTATCTAAAAATTTCAAAAATTAATTTTTGAAAACGGGCTTCGTAGCACTGTTCTATATCATCTAAATAATCTACACAAAAATTTTGGGCTCGAAACTACACTCCTAAGGTCATTTATTTCTAAACCAAAATATGCTCGGTTTTACACGATTTCTTAAGGACCCTATATCACGAGATATATTTTCATCAAAATAATATTTTTCCTAAAAACTAAATACAAAAATATTCCAGAATAACAAATTTCATAATTTTCTAATAATATTTACTATTTTTACAAAATTACACAAAATCAGGCTGGAAATCGAACTCATTGATTTGGGTGGCTCCGGCCACCGTTGGTGGCCATGGGTGTGTCGACCCGCCTGGGCGTTGCCACCACCGTGTGGTGGTGGTGGCCGTCCACTCTCAGTTGCCCGTCGGATCTGTGTTCTCCTTTGTGGCCCTAACTGCACAGTTTTCCTTTTCTTTTTTTTTTCTTGGTTTTTCTATCAATTTTTGAGTCTCTCTATTTTTCTCAAATCCCTAACTATCCAAAGGAGTTCTCTGAATTTTTTTCCTATTTATAGACGTTTATGGAATTTATTGTGCATTAAATTGGACAAGGCAATTGCCTTATCCCTTAATTTTTGGCTTTTGTGTTGTCTTAATTTAATTGGCCAATTTTTTTCTATTTTTTCCCAGCTTCCACGACCCAATTCTGGATCATTCCTTATTTTACCTGATTTTTCTTTATTTTTCCTTAATTAATTATGAATTTTCTTTAATTATTTAGTATTATTTTGGCATATTACGCGTATTTTAAGTAATTACGCTTATTTCTACATACATGTAAATTCATATATAGTACAAATAAATATTCCTAAATATTATTTAGGTTATTTTATGATTTTTAATATACATATAATTTATTTTTAGCGATTCGTTAATTATCGGAATGCATTTTACGCATTTTCGATAAATAACGAGTTATACACTTAAAATTTGGAATTTTTATATTCTTTTATTTTATTGCTTATTTTCTTAAATTCAAACTTACGGGATCATTTTACTAATATTTCTAACTTTACTTTATAATTTAAGCTTGATCGGGTCCTTTAATCGATTAAAACCTCGAATGACTAATTTTAGGGCTTACAATGTGTGAGAATGAAGATAGGCTGCTGTCTCAGCCTTTTACTTCTCGGCACATAATATGCGAGAAATAGGTTGTCATTCAACTTGGCAAGCAAAATGGGTCGGCAAGGAGATACTCAGCCTCCGCATGAGTTAACTGGAATAGGAGGATTTGTCTTACTAATCCCTTTAGTCCTTGGGCTCGGCTGCAAGTTAGCGATTCGGTAGCCTAATTCCTATTATTCCTTTCGGGTTGTTTTGGATTTGGGATCTAATCCGAAACAAGAGTCCTTGTCATGCACGGAGTAATTTAACTGTGGCCCTTTGAGCTTTTCACTATGGAAGGCAGTTGGTTGGTCTTCCTGTATTAGGACAGCGCCTATTTCAATGCCTAATATGTCACATTCTAGCTTAAATATTTTCTCAAAATTAGGTAAAACTAACACCGGGGTAAAGATCAATCTTTTTTTTTTTTACCTCAACAAAGCTCCTCTCCTCCCTTTCTCTCCATTGGAAGTCGGTGTTCTTCTTTATGAGCTTAGTAAGAGGCACGATGAGGGTGCTAAAATTCTTGATGAATCATTTATAAAATGAAATCAGTCCATAGAAATTACTCACGTTGGCACAAGTAGTAGGAGTCAACCACTTTACAATTGCTCAGATCTTTTCGTTATCCACTTGTAAGCCTCCTCTACTGACTATGTAGCCCAAGTATTCCATTTTCTCTTAGCAAAAGTAACATTTCTTAAGATTGCTAAATAGTCTCTTGGTATGGAAGATATCCAATACTTCTTAAAGATGATTATAGTGACTCGACATATCGGCATTGTAGACTAGCATGTCGTCAAGGTACACTATGAGATACTTTCCAATCAGATGTCTTAATACGTGGTTCATCAATCACATGAAAGTGCTCGGGGCATTCAATAGGCCAAATGGCATGACCATTTACTCATAGAGTTTATGCCAAGTCTTAAACATAGTCTTCCATTCAATCTAGGAATAGGATACCTATATTTGATTGTGATTTTATTCACAGCTCGGTTATCCACATGCATCATTAGGTCCCATCCTTTTTCAACACTAGAAGCATCGGCACAGTACAAAGGCTGAGACTTTCTTTGACATATCTTCTCTCTAGCAACTCATTGACTTGACGTTAGAGCTCAAAAGTCTGTTCGGGATTCATCCAATAAGTTATGCTGGGTACTAAGTAAATACAATGCTTTATGCTTCATATTGAGGGTAGCCCCTCAGGTGACTGTTCTGAGAATAGGTCAGCATACTCATTTAGCAACTCTTTGATTTCCTAGGGTAGTTTACCTTACTCCTTCATTTCTAATACATGCTTAACCAACATGAAGGTTGGCTCACCAGCATTGATGGCCTCTTGGAGCTTGCTCTACTCATCACTAGAGTCTTCCTTGATTCGCAGGCAAGTTTTATTTGCAATTTATTAACTTCTCTCTACAACATTGGGTTCAGTATGATATTTCGGTCATCCTTCTCAAACATGTACGTATTCTTGTATCTGTCATAAATAACTCTTCTATTAAATAGCCACATATTATCTAGTAACACGTAGAAAGCATACATGAGCAGTACGTCATAGAGAATCTGGTTAAAGTAATTCCTTACAGTGATCAACAATAGTATTTGTCGAGTGACATATAGTGCTCCTTTCTCACTCAACCAATGCAATTTGTATGGCTTTGGATGTGCAACAGTCGACAACTTTAATTTTGAAATAAGATCGATTGATGCCACATTAGTGTAGCTTCTATTATTTATGATGAAGGCACGTACCTAATCATTCACCTTATAAGTAGTATGAAAAAAAATTTCTCTCTGCTCCTTCTTTCATGATGATTCCATGTTTCTAGTCCAGGTCTTTAGCAAACACGTCCTCCTCAATTAGTTCTTTCTTGGTATTTTCTTTCTCTGCAATGACCTCCTCTTTAGGTTCCTCATTTATACTATCTACTTCTAGCTTTAGGACATCGCCTTTAATGACCATTGTCTTCCGGTTTGGGTACTGACCAGTCATATGTTCGAACCCTTGGTACTTAAAGCACTTGATTTGGCTCATCTTCATACTTGATCCTTACCCCTTCTCATAAGTTTAGGTTGGCATTTCACCATTAGGTTGGCCCTTCTATTTGGCTCGGACATCCATCTTTCGATTCGGCTCGGTATTTGACTGAGCTTAATGACTTACCTATTCGGGTCAGCTAGTCAGCATCCACACTAGTACTCGGCTTCTTCTTTACCTCTCTACTCATTGGGCTATTGTAATGGCTTCATCCATTGTGGTAAAGCGTTGGAGTTTCACAATGTTTCGAATATTACCTCTTAATCCAATAATAAATCTTGAAACTGTTCAAGCTAGTGGTTCGTTCACTCCACAACTGATCGTAAACATTTGAAATTCTTGAACATACTTATCAACAGTCCAACCTTCTTGTCTTAGCTCCTGAAGTAGAATAAAGGTATCTTGAAGATAAGTTTCTGGTACGAATCTATTTCTGAGTATTCTTTTCATCTCAAACCAAGTATTAATCTCTTAGTAGCCCTATCGTCTCTTCATGGGCTATAAATTCTTCTACCATATGGTGGCATATCTAGAGAACTCAACAACAACAGTTCTCACTTTCTTGTAATCCTCGTACTGATAATAATAGAAAACATGCTCTACCTTCTCTTCCTACTCTAAATATTCATTAACATTCCCAAATCTATTGAAGCTTAGAATTCAAAGCTTCACATGGTCAGATGCTCTAGGAGCTTGTACGCACACTTCTTCAAAATATTCTTCCTCATCCTCTTTATTAAGTTTATCTTCCATCTTGCTACTTTTCCACCTTAAACTAGTCGAGCTAGGTTCTAATAGCTAATAGGTTAGGCAACTTGTGGGGGATTTTGTGCAACTTTAGTTAGTTGATAAGCTAATGCATAAACAACTGGGGTCAAATCTACCAAGAGGTTAGTCACCTCATCGAGTCTCTCATCAGTGCTTCTCGATGTTCCCTGACACTGTCGTCCATGGTAGACAACTCCACTATTATCATCTCCAGCACCAACATTTACACTTGGATTCATTATTTTCTTCACTGATTCAAAGCTTAAACAAACATTTCTAGAAACCAGAAAATCAATAGCTAGTAAACACAACAATTAAGATAATCGTAATAACTTGCTTTGTTTTATACACACAAAGCAGAGTATAAGTAAAACTTCAAAAACTAACTACATCTCAAATAAAACCTCTGCTCTAATACTAAGATGGTATAAATCATGACCAAGAACAGATAAGGCCGGTTGCTGGATAGGTTTAAGCTTATTGAAAGCCCGAAAGAAAGCAATGGGTATGTATGAAAGGTCAAATGCAAATGAAGGGCAAAGGTAAGCAAAAACCTACGAACAACTCTAGAGGATATAACGCACCAATGGAACTTTTAAGGACTCACTGCATAATTCGATATGATATACAAATTAATCTGGTGAGGTTATTCGTCACCTAGCCTTATTTGAAGGTTATGATAAGAGTGATGATGAGAGTAAACAACAGTGTTTATGCAAGGAAGAAAATACCAAGTGTATTAATGGTAATCCGATTCTAATTATCTTTACAACTACAAGTACATAGATATTTATAACCATAAGTTATGACAACTTGCCCAAAAGGGAAAAAACAAAAAGAATATTTTCTAAGGAAGTAATGTACAAGATATAAAAGGGTAAAAATGGATATACAAGAAAAACAATCATTGGTGCAACGGATCCTATACATGATTCTATATACATGGCGATGCTGTATTGGTGATGTTATTGGAAGATGTAGACAAAAAGGTATGGACAGCATACTTATCCGAGTAGAGGTAGCTTGGTTAGTTTGAACTCTTTCTCTTGACATCTTAGTAAGGGTGTAGCTGAATAAGTAATTGGCCAGGCATGTGTAAGAATGAAGATGGGTTGTTGTCTTAGCCTTCTACTTCTCAACATACAATATGCGAGACATATGTAGTCATTCGGCTTGGCAAGTAGAATGGGTTAGCAAAGAGATACTCAGCCTCCGTGTCAGTCAACTGGAACAGGAGGATTTGTCTTGCCAATCCTTCTAGTCCTCGGGCTGGGCTGTGGGTCAGTTGTTTAATGGCCTGATTATATTGATAAAGCTGTTGGGGGTTTGATCATTGCGACGGTCAATGTTCTACTCTACTCTGGTACCGTCGATCTACCGCCTCTGAGGCATTCGATCTTCCGCCTCTGAGGCATTCGATCTTCATCATCATCGGAATGGTCATCGTTCCTCGGATAGGTTACATACTCATTGAAGAAGCCTCGCTGAATGGTGAATTCGGTTGTATTATTCAACTAGAAACATTTGTCAATAGTATGGCCAAGATCATCGTGAAACTGGCAATACTTATTTGAGTTTTGATGGCCAGGGTTCTCCTTCATTTTCAGGCATCTTTGCAGCAGGTTCTTGTGCTTTACCTCAAAATAGACCTTGGCTATGGATCTATTCGGAGGTATGCTGCATGTAGATAGGAGGGGGGAGTAAGTCTTGTTTAGCTCAACGCTTCTTCTTTCCTGAGTTCTGCCCTTCTAATTTGCTTGGCAGTCTTCTACCGAGGAGATCCTTTATGGATAATTTTTTCATATCTTACTTTCCACGCAACCTCTCTCAATTAGCATCATGCCTAGCGTAAATGTTGTCCTCCTAGTTAGTGTACTTTTAGGCCTTATTTTAGAAGTTATCCAAGGTCTTTAACTTCCTCTTCATAAGGGATCGGAAGAAGTTTTCCGAGGGTCAGATGTTGAGCTGAGCAGTATGGGCAGCGACGCCCTTGTCTAGTTAAGAGATCTTAACCACGGCATTATTGAACCGAGCCATGTAGTCGCATAGAGATTCGCCTTCACTCTGCCTTATCAAGTACAAGGATGTCGTGTCCTTAGATAGGGGTTTACTTGCCCTGAAATGAAGGTTGAATTTTCGTACTAATTTGTTAAAGGAGCTGATGGAGTTTTAGGGCAAGTGGTTAAACTACGCTTGAGCTGCTTTCCTTAAGGTGCTTGGGAAAGACTTGTACATTATAGCATCCCCATGACTATAAAGGTTCATAAGGGTATGGAAGTGGAGGAGATGGTTGCCTAGGTCTCCTATACTATCGTATTGGTTTAGAGATGGAAGCTTGCTATTATGGGGCAACACTTTATCTTAGACGCCCCTGGTGAAGGGGGTTTTGTTGTTGGTGATCAGCTCTGCGTCACCTGCTACCTCGCTCCCTTGTTGCTTTAAGAGCCTCCTAACAATTGAGTTAAGCTCATTGAGGTTGGCATTATCTGTTAGATGAGCTTGGTGTATCGCTGATTGAGCTAGTACTCCCCGTGAGTCGATTACTTACTTATTACCAGCTAGAGCTTGGTTGCGGGTGACTACAAACCTTATTGGCTGTTATTGTAATAAAGGATCATGTTGCTAATCCCTACCATTTTGTAGCTACTGTTGGCGTTTCTATCTAATGCAGACATCAAAGGCTAAGGGGGAGGTTGGGTTTTTGTGTTATGCCTCTTAATTTATTCAAGGTGCACACGAAGTAGTCTATTTTAAGTAGCAAGTTCCTCAATTAGGCGTTTCTAGCACTCTAGGCACTCCTCTAGTATTGCCCTTAAGAGGGGGTGATTCTTCGCGTGGTGGATTGGTATTTATAGTGGAATGGAGCCAATAGTTGGAGGATAGTTAGTAGGAGAGATCTTTTCCCGCAAGTGTAAGAGAATGGGCTCGTGGTGTCCGACGTATTTCACATATACGGAAGTGAGTATTGACTTGGTATCTTATCCTTATCTTGTGACTTCTAGTCGTTAAAGGGCTTCTTAGGCCTTGTTAAGTCGGGCCTAGGGCTTAAGCCTAAGGCAACATGCCCTAAGTGGTGAGATGTGTCAAATCTAGATGGGCCTAAGGAGCCTATGTCTAAAGAACCCTGTCAACAGTATCCGCCTCCAGCCTATTACATTGATTCTCTTACAAGATTGCTATTATCTATCGCTCTAGGTGAGCGAAACAATTATCAACTTAGGGTTGTTGCCCTTGTAGGGGCTGTTGTTCCTTTTTCATGTTGGACAAAGTGGAAGATTAGCCAAAGGAGAATGGGATAGCTATTTGCATGTGTTTTGGCCATGGCTTTGTTTTTAAGCCATATACAGTGGATGCCGAATGTTGTTAGAGAATTCTTGATAAGGAAAGGCCTGGGGTTGAGAATTGATTGGTGCTTAAGTCAATCTTGCATAAGGAAGGAGCAAACTTAAGTTATTGGAGGTGCTAGAAGTGTCCTGAACGTGCATACTCTAATGCTTAAGTTAGTTGTCTAGTTGATAATTATAATGACAAAAAGTAATGTTATTAGATAAGTTGACTCGTTCGTTTTAATCTAGTTCAACTTGATCCATCAATGAAACCAATCCAGGTCACCCCTTTTACCCTCATTACAGTGACTTCAGTTCAACCAGATTAACCTAGCTGGTTTAACCTAGTTCACATAGAACCCAATTGGGTTTTTTTTGTTAAAATGTAATATTTTTTTTTCAACAACATATACCAATTTACTAAAAAAAATACATGTGGATCCAAGAAAAACAAAATGTAAAATGAAAAAAGTTGTCAACTTTTAAATCTTAAGAATTTGAATAATTTTATTACCTTATGAACAAATATGAATTACATTCTAATAATTTCACTAACTTCGGTTCGATTTCAGTTCAACGTTGGTTTAATCCTCTCAACTTTTGATCCCTTCCTATTTTTGAGTCAACCTCTTGCTCTAAGTCTAACAATACTACAAAAAAGTAGAAAAGTCTAAGGTTTTGATTACCTTATTTAGAGGGCTTCCTTTAGTAGTTATAGTTTGGGAAGGATAGATTTAGTTAGTGAAATATTCTCTGGATCTCTTTATATCTTAAGATTTATCATTAGAGAGGATCTTGAGATACACTCTTGTTTCCTTATGTGCTTGATGCACTTCTTACTTCTCTTGTTTAAATATGTAGGCTACAAGTTGAGCTTAAGCCTAAAAGCCTAAGGTAAAATACACCATTAACAATTATTATCACAAATACAAAGGGCAAGAGTAGGATCAACACTTATCTCTCCCTAGATGAGTTTGCTATGGAATAAGAACTAATTTCTACAAAGGAAACATGAGGGGAAATTGAAAAAAAAAAAAACTTGATGAAGGATAATAACACTTATAACCCTTTTGATTTAGTTAATATGCCAACAAGATAAGCTTATGAGCTTGTGTTTCTTCTTTACCTTAATTAGGAGAGTTATTTTTCATATAAACCATACACCCAAAAACCTTTGGAAACTTGATATGTGGGAAAGATTGTTACATGGGATTTAAAGGGGTAGAAATTTAAAGACTTAGAAGGAAACATTTTATTAAGTAATCATATGTTAAAACAGGTTCCCTTTTAAAAGAATTTAGAAAAGAACTAAAGAACATTAATGATCTTGCAACCCTAATAAATGGTGGTTTTTTCTTTTTACCGCGTCATTCTATCGAGGAGTACAGGTATAAAAACCTTAATGAAGATCCCCTATTCAACTATGTAGGTTTTAAATTCATTTGAAAAATATTCATTCTCATTGTTAATTCTCAAGATTTGAACAAAAGATTGAAACACATTCTTTATTTGATTGTAAAAAATTTTGGATATTTTGTATGCTTTTGATTTTTGTTTTCGAAGGTACACCTATCGCACTTAGTTATGGTCATCTAAAAATAAAAATAACCATTTTTTAAAAATATTTGTGATTTTAGATGGGTCCTATATATCATTGTGTTTGATGTAGAAGTGTTTAGGAGGAGTATATGGATGGACGGTATAAGTATTTCTAGATAATCTGCCCATACTTACAATGAAAAATGCTGATTTTTTTTTTTTGGTTAATTAGGATTTTATTAATATAACAGTAGATGTACATAACTATTTAAACCTAGATAGACATATTCACAAGACCAAATAGTGAGTATTAACAGTACTTAGCAAAAATACGACTTAACAACAACTATTTATAGAAGCAAACATAAACTAGACATAAACCATTTCCTACAATTACATCTATCCATGATCTACTAGTTCACGATAATAAACCATAAGACTAACATCATCTTGCAAAATAGAAATAAAAAAGTATGGTGGTACAAAAACCAAAAGCTCCTTTCCCTTCGTAACATAGCCAAAATTTGCCAGACTATCAACAAGTTGATTTGTCTCTTAGGGCCTACAACATATGCTAATTGCTTCAAATCGGGTTGATAAATCCTTGCAAGCACACATAACCATATGATATTTCCATGGTATCTCATTTAAGCTTATATTATTTAAAAAAAGTGCAGGAACATAACAATTAACATAAATGAGAAGCTTTGGAATTGATAATCTACATGAATATAACATCCCCTAAAAAATGGTCCATAGCTAAATGACTGGTATATCCATAGAATCCATTTCTTAGCAAACTTAAGAATTTAGCTTCCTTATTCATCTCGAAACACAACAACAGCAACACCTTAAGATAAGTTCCCATGTATGATAGTGTCTATATTCAACTTAACCCAACCTTTTAGTGGCCGATGCCATTTAATGTAGTTTGGAATTAAATGCTTTAACTAAAATTTCTTACAATGGTATGCCCAAAATTCATGTGTAGAAGCTTTAACATGCATTGCAAGTGACTCTAGCCTTGACAGGCCCTCATTGACAATTAATTTGCAATCATGTCAAAGTAACCACATTGCATAAGCATTTAAAAGTTGTGGAGGTGGTTGAACTAATAGATTATTCTTTTTAGTGGTTGCAACTATATGCTTAATCTACTGATCAAATGACAATGTAGATGTTTCTTGGAGTTACCTTATTAACTCTAAGTCATTCCAAACACTTTGTATATGAGGGCATAGGCGCAAGGCATGCTCTTTTGCTTCAATTTGATTGTAGCCTCCTAGACAGTACTTTGATACTGAAGGGATTATCTTATGCACCTTTTGACAAGTCGGCAACCCTCTAATTAATACACACCATAAAATTACCTTAATTTTCAAGGGTAAAAGGACTTTCCATAGCCATTTCTAAGTAACTTTCTCTCGATTTGTTGAGTGTATATAGCTATAACTTTCCTTATTGATGATAATGCATGAATGGAGTGAGAAAAGATAAATTTGTCATGACTTTCTAGCCTAAGCAAGATAGTCCAATATTATTTTATAGGATTTTGTCATGAGAAAGCCTATAAAATCATCATTCTAACTCATTTAGCTTATGTTAGCTTCTTTGACCATTAGAGTGTTCGCATTTGTAGGTAATGGTCCTTAAATGATCTACCTCAATGGTTGATAACCATACCATGTCCCAAACTAAAAACTAGCTGCTACTCCATTTCCTAATAAGATTGCTCTTATACCTTGTACTTTATGAGAAGCAGCTACCAACTCTTTCTAAAGATGTGAGGCAGTAGCTGAACTTTGTAGCACATAACCATTAATTTTATGCTTATTTTTTTGTAAATAGACCTTTGCCTATAAAGGTTTCCCTTGGAAAATTTGAAAAACTCTTTACGTCATACATGCTTCATTTCTTAAGGCCAAATTTTGTATTCCTAACCCCCCATTAACTTTAGGTGTTGTTATTTGTTGCTAACTTATCTAGTAGGTAGATTTGCGCATGCTAGACCCTTGCCGAACATAATCACGCACTATCCTCTCAATTTTTCCTATTAGTCACTATGGGAGGCAAGTTATTGGCACTAATAATTTGGGATAGCATTAATGGCTGAATTTGTAAAATAACATGGCCAGCAAAACTCAAAATTCATTCTCTCTAACCATTGAGCTTGCCATTTATTTTATCTATAAGGAATTGGAATTTTGATTACTTTAGCATTAATCCATTCCCAATAGGAAAAGGATAAATATTTTACCAAAGTACTACTTTCCTTAATACCCAATTTGTCTCTCTGTTGAGACATGTTTTTGGAGAAAAAAATAAACCATAGATTTACTATAATTGACTTTTAGCCCAGAACATGTCTCAGATTAATTCAAAAATATGCAGTATTATGTTAGCCATCATTGAAAATGCTTCTCCAAAAAGCATGATATCATCAACAAATAAAAGATAGGAAAAAGTTAGTGAGGTGCCATGTAACTTAAAGGGCTTCGATATTTTATCACTAATTGATTTATTGTTCAAATGACTTAATATCTCCATGGCTATTATTGAGCCTCGATTTTTCTCGATTTTTATTATTTTCTTAACCCGATTAGTATTAAACCTTAACTAGTTTAATACCAACCCACGATTAAGAGTTAAGAAAACTTGATTTTCTTTTAATTTTGAAAACTGTGTTTAAAGTGGCCATTCAATCGGAATTGGAAAAAAAGTTAAGTTATAATTAATTTGAGTAGATTGGTTATAATTTAACTACCTATCTTTCAATAAAACCAATTTTTAAAAAGGTTTTAGAACTAGAGATTTTGGATCCAGGGGCTACCTTATTAAACTTTAATTAGGTTCTACTTTTATGTTTCCGAAATTAAGTTTATTTTTCAAATTACCCTTTTTAACTAATTTTAAGTTTACAATTAAAACTAATTTTATTTGCACAAACAAAAATAACAAATGAAAATTATTTACAAAAGGAAAAATAAAAAGATTTTCTTATTTTAAGTTGCCCTATAAGGGCTTACGCATTATCTAGTAGAGATCAAACTTTCTATAGTTCATTCTTTATAAGACTTGTGTGTTGGTCTATTTTAAATTTAAAACTTTGGTCGAGTTTACATTTCTAAGCCACTTTGATATATTTATGAAAAATTCTAAAGGAAAAGGTCCTAAATTTTGAACACTTTATTATTATTATTATTATTGTTATTATTTTCGAAAACTTAGAGAATCTTAATTTTGAAAAGTTTTTTTTTTTATTTTTGAAAGTAAAATTTTCTAAGCGATAAAAATTCTTTTAATTTTATTTTTTTTATTAATTATCATGATATAAAGAAAAACTATTAAAATACTTTGAAAATAAAACTTTTGAAAGAAAGAAAAAAAAGAAAATTATTCTTTTTTTTAATTAAAGAGAAATAAGATAAACTGAAAAGACTTTCTCCCTTTCACGTAAATATTTTTTTTCCTTTTTTTAATATATAAATTACAAAATAACTAAAAGAAGGAAAAAAGAAAAGAAAAGAAAATAAAATGGAAGGGGGCCAGACCTAGGCTTATTACGTGGGTCAATGGAGCACGGTGGACTTCAGGTTTGGATGTGGGGCAGTGGAATGGGTCGAGTCTCCACGTGCATGGTACGTGTAGGTAGTGAAGAAGGTCGATGGAAGACTTAAGGCCGGTCGAGGCACCTTTTTAAGTGGGGAATTTGACTTTCATATAAAAGTCATTAGCAAAAGGCTAATTGGTGGATGTGCTATGGTGAGTGGTGGTCGCTTTGAGGGGGTTTGTAGTTGACTATATAGAATGGTTGGAGAAGAGAGAGAAAGTGGTTGTGTGGGCTGCTATGGTGGTTCTTGGGGAGCAAGGAGGGGCCAAGTTGGCGTTTTCGTAGATATAAAGTGTTTTGGTATGGGCGTTTTTGCTTGGGTGAGCGGTGGTGATGTTGGGCGAAGCACAGTCGTGCGGGTAGAGAGAGAAGGTGCTCGTTGGGATTCAATGGCAACAAGATGAATCGAACTAAGGTTACTTCTGGGGGGCTTTGACGATGGGAAAGCTGTTAGGGGTATTTGCTTCTCTCGAAAATGGTGTTGGCGCTAGGAATTTTAGAGAGAGAAAGAGTAGTTGTGGTTTGGCAGCCTAAAGAGACAAAGATTCGATTCGAGCTTTGATGGAGTGTTTCGAACGTGGATTGATTCTAGAATGAGTTTTTAAACCCCCTATTTATCTATTTGCTGAACGAATCAAGTTTGGGAAGTCAAAAGAATTGATTAAATTCGCTATTTTTAACTAATTGGTTTGACAAATTTTGATTTCAAATTGAACACGATTCTTTATAACTTGAGTGAAATGAGCGGTCAAAATGCATTCCCCATTCTTTTGTTGTTACTGAAAAATAACGATGGAAGCTTCAAATCTTGAATCAAGCAAAATGAATATGGAGGAAAATCCGGGTATTCGAGCTTTCTTTGATTTTCAAGTCTTAATTGGACCCCTCAAATAGCTGTACATAGATAGAAAAATGATACCAATTCAAAATATCCTAAGCTTACTTTACGGTTTCATGGAGAAATCGCAAAGATAAATGGATAAAATATTGCCTTAAAGTGAGTTGTCCAATAAGATGTTGCATGAGAAAATATGAGAAAACCGGAGAAAGTGATGGAAAATTTTTGTGTGAACCAATCATTGTCTGACACGTATCCAAACGCGCTAAGAAAAAGAAAAGACGCTCGGTATTTAGCAGAAGGATCAAACCTAAACCTAAAATCTCCAAGTCTATCGTAATATAAGTTCAAGTATAATACTAAATGAGTTATTAACCTGTACTTTATTTTCTTTTACAAACAAATTACATTTAAACTATAAAACAACATAAAAATCCTATAAAATAAAAACAATCCTAATAAAATAATTTATCTAATGATTCAATACAATCTTAAATTGCTATTTTTCTTAAAAATTATTTTCATAAGAATATTTTATTTAAAATGTTCTATTTTCCTAAAAAAGGTCTATCTTATTATTTTTTTTTCTTGTATTTTTCAGTATTTTGTATTTTTTTTAACCTTTTCTAAATTTTCTATTTTTCTAAAGTAAGACCCTTATTCCCTATTGTTAAAATAAAATATATTTTGAAACTATAAAAGATAAAAATGGAATGTCTAATTATGACAATAATAAATCACCTTGTCTTACACTACGAGTTGGCTAAAAAGGATCAATGTAACCACATTAAGTAAACTTCTATTGAAGAATTAATAATATATTGCATCACTAATTATACTTAACCAAGCGGTAACACAAGATCCCAGTATATAAAAGATCATTCTAATATGTCAAATGCCTTTACCAAATTAATTTTAATTATCATTTAACCATGTTTCCTTTTTTTGTTCTTTTTAGTGAATGTCCTAACTGTTGCATTAACATAATATGATCCAATGCCTTATGCCTTGGAATGAAACTCCCTTGCATTGGATATATAAACTTATCCAAATGTAGCTTGTAGAGAGTACCATATAAGCCGATGGCCTAAATTGAGCAATCACGTTAGCCTCCATTTGCTTAGGAATTAATATTAGAAGTGTTTGACTATGTGTGCGTGGCATGATTTTAGTATAGTAGATTTGTTTAAAAAATATAATGATTGATATCTTAACAGTAGGCTAACATGCCTGAAAGAACATTGCATGTAGTCCATCTTTTCTAGGAGCTTTCCATGATTCATTGTTTTCAAAGCTTACACAATTTCTTAATTAGACAAATCATCAATCAAGCTCAACTTAACCCTTACATTAAAACCACTATATAACTCCTTCAATATTAGATTATAGAAGAAGGAAGATTGATGACCAAAGGTGAATAAATTCATGAAGTGACTTCAAACATGATCCTTTAATTGCATAATATCATTAATTGAATTACCTACTGTATCTATGAGACTTAGAATTCTTTCTTCATTCCCTTAGCTGGTACTAAGGAATCATAAAACTTAGTGTTTTGATCCCCATCCTTGATCTACTTAACTTTTGCCTTGGCTTTCTCTAATACTTCTCCTTTAGCTTGCAAATTCCATAATGATCCCCATAGGCAGTTCTCTAGAGAAATCAAAGACTCATTAGGCTACCCTGCTAGAGCTCATTCTATCCCTAATAGATGAGCCATAATCCTCTTTTTATCTTTGTACCATATGCCAAAGACTTCCACATTCCATTTCCTAGCCTTAGAAACAAATTACTTAGAAGCATCAAGAAAGGAATCATTACAAGTTTTCCATACATTCTCCACTAATGACTGAAACAATGGATGCATAAGCCACATAGGTTGAAACTAGAATGGCCACCAATCACTCGGACTATAAAACTTTGGATTAGTTTCCACCTGGCCACTTGGATAAATGTTTGACTATAGCATTTGGATACATTTGCTTCCTTGAAAAATTCCCCCAAACACGATCTAATCTTGAATTAAATGCGGTAATGTTTGCCTATTAGACCAAATGAACTTAGGCTCGACAAACCTTAAGTCATGCATAGCACAATCTCTCAAATTGTTTGCATAAGCTTGCATTTGCCTTCTATCAAAGAACATGCTACCCCATTTCTCACTTAAAGAGACGATCTTATTGAAATCCCCTCCCACAATCCAAGGAATGTTCCCACAGCGACACATATATGACCTTAGTTTATCCCATAAATGTGGTCTATCTATAAATTACCTAGCCGCATAGACTATTGTTATATACTGAGGAGTCAAGGAGCAAGCATAGCTAGCCTTAACATCATTTCCTAGGTACTTTGGTCCATTTGGTGTGTATTCAGGATAGCAGGATCATATAAAAGGATTATACCCCCTTTACCTTCTTGTGTAGGCACACACATCCAATCACCATATCCTAAACGAATTGAAAGTTGGGAAGAGGTGAATTCATCTATCCTAGTCTCTACGAGAGCTAAACAATCCGGCCAAAGTTCTGCAACAACTTTCTATACTTCACTCCGTTTTTTTTTTTTTTTTTTGAATTAAATCCCCTGATTTTCCAAATTAAAAACTTCAACGCCATTAATGGAACAGAGGCTTCCCTTAACCCATCCATTAGTAATATAACAATTTAAGTAAAAAGAATCTTTTACGATGAACTCCCTCAGAGTACGCACATACCATGCAAACACTCACACGCAAAGTAAAGTAACATTGCGTACCATTACTATAAACTACCAAGGTGACAGAGGATAGAACCTGAATTATGAAGGCCATTTCTTGGCTTCCCAAATCCACTTGCTGCAGATTATATAATGGAGATTTGAACAGCACTATCATTTCGATTCTTCTATCAGTAATTGGTACGCATGCATGGCCTCCATATCCAGAAAACGCATAGATCTGAGATGATCCATCAGCATCAAGTTTAGTTTCCAATATAACCAATAAGTCTGCTCACATGCTTTCAATCACTTCCTCAATCGCCTCTTGCTTCCCAGGCAAAGCAGCCCTGCGAATATTCCAAATCAGTATTCTCAGAGGATTGAAAGCAGTAGGATTTCACTGTTTGTGACCATTAAAATAACACAATAGCATGGAGTACCATCTTCTAGTCTGATATTATCCATAATAACTAAATGCACTGCCCCTAATGGCCTCTTAGTTTGTAAAAAAGCCATGTTTTCTTCATCATCATTGGGGAAGCAGAGTATGTGAGATTTATTATGCCGTAACGATAGAGTTATCAGTCTTGGGAACATTGGAATTTCCAACTGCTGCAGCACCGATGTTAGTATGACGTGGATGGTTGGAGCCTAGTATTTCATAATTTTCTAAGGGTCCCCTTGCCTCTCTTGGAATACCGTTAAGAACTTGACATGAAAGTTCATTCTCGATGCTATTATCCATCCTTCCAATGTCTCCTCCAACATTCTGTAGGGTTCCATGACTTGAATGTGAATGTGTGGAACTAGATGAACTGGAAAAGTTTGATTGGCCCGTATCTTCGGGTTCAGAAGATGTACAACACTGGATGCCAATGATCATTGCACTCGATGCAGAAGAATCGGCAATGAGGGACCATCTTGGGGAGGTGAGAATTGCTTTCCAAAATTTTCACTTTGAACGTGAGAGTAACTTTTTGATCCATGAATAGTTTTCCTCCTGGCAAGCTTTTTTAGGTTAATTTTACGTTTAGAAGCAACTAACTTAAGATGTGCGACCGAATACCCTCGTATTGAACTGAGTAAGATTTGTAGCTTACCCATTCATATCCACTGCAGAAGAGGAGTTACATTTTTCTGGACAATTGGCGGTCACATGATCAATTCTCCCGCATGCATAACAAAGCAATCGAATACTCTCGTATTGAACTCAGTAAGATTTGTTTCTTATAATCAACGTATGGATTAAAGGCTTTTGTAAATTCAATTGAACACACAATCGGGCAAAACATACATGTACTATGGCCATAGTACATGTATCAATTTTTAAGATTGGCCCCAAAGCTTCACCAGTTTTCTTTAATGCATGAATTGAATAATGCTCAATGGGCAACTCGTTAATACGGAGCCAGACCGCAATCATGTCACAAGTTGCTGTAGGTAGCTTGAAATCAGGTTCCCACTTGCGAATGAGTAGAAATCTACCACCAATAAACAAAGGACGAAGTCTAATAACTTGCTCTAAATCATCCATATTACTAAACGTGACAGCATAGTAATCGGAGCCTAAACTTCTCATTGAAAAATAGCTAGCAAACTTCCATAGCATCTGAAGTTTTTGATGCAACAACCTATAACTTAATGACACACCCAAAAGCTTAATGGTGATCGAAAATTTCCATGATGCACAAGGGTACACTTCTCCTCCTTGGAAAAGTGTATGTGCGCACTACCAGCAGGTAAGTCAACAAAAAGCGCTTCATTGTTGCCATTAGCACCCACATCACTTTTGAGAGGATCAGCCCAAAAAACTGTATCAGAGGATCCAAAAAAAGATCCATAATAACCAAGTAATTTAGCATTTAAACAGTCCTTATAAGATTGAAGATGCAAGGGAGGCGCAACTGTATAATCTTTCGGTAGTGAAGAGTCAGGTAAGTTTTGGATGGAGTCAAGGTCATGGTTAGAATCGGTAGAATTGATAACTCGATGATCAAGAGAAAACGGTTTGAATCTTTTTTTCCTATTTGGTGGAACGGTGGGTACATCGGAGGATAAAGGAAACAGTTGACAGGAGCTCATCATAAAGGATCTTTATTGCTCGCATCACTTCCTCGAGAAATGCAAGATTAAAATGCAGATATTTCGTTTTTTATAAGAGTTGGATATAATCTTTTTATTCATTAAGAACTTGAGTGATCCAAGCCCATATGCAATAACCAAATATTGGACTCTGATGTGGTTGAAAGAGAGGATATTTAATGGAATTGAGTTAAGATGAGAAATTCACCTTTTAAAAGTACACTGTACTCCTCTTTTTTTTTTTTTCTTTCTTTCTTTCTTCTTCTTTTTCTCTATCTTTTTTTTTTTTTTTTTCCACTTAGGACCACTAGTTCTCTTCCTTGGGTTAAGGTCATGAAATTCACACGAATGAGGAAAAAAAAAAATGTTACTTTACAATTCATGTTACAAGTTATTTGTTCATAAATGATAAATTAAATTTTAATTTTGATAAATAAAGAATAGAGTCTAATTTCAAATTAGACAAATTAACGGTCTCCCTTTATAAACAACCTTAGTATTTTAGGATTTTTTTTTTTTTTTTTAATTCTATAGTTCTCAAGATTGCTACAGTATCAATACTCCACTCATAGTCGGCCACTGAGCGCAAAGAATGAGATATCTTACTCATGTAAGCTCATATTGTTTTTTGAATTTATTTATTTTAGGGTTGGAGTTGCCCATACTCATCTTACTAATGAGTTGCTGAAAGACTTCATTTTGATCAAGATATACATTAAACTCGAAGAATTTTCCACATTCGGTCCCCATCATCTGGGCTAACTTCATCTATCTCACTGACTTTCTTGATTCCATGGATATGAAGCACAACCTACCTTCCATATGTCAACCACTCAATGAGATTTTTCCTAAGTGAGTACCGTATTTTGTAGTTTAGTGTTTTTCCAGATTTACGGGATCAAGTCAGAACTCTAATACCATGTTATAAAATCATAAATTCGAAAACGATATTATTCAGTATTCTTCTGACAGAGGAAAATTAAATAGATGATTTATAAGAGATGCGTTATGAAACAATCTTCCTAAATCCCAAGAAGAAAGTAACAAAACATTATTATAGGCGTATTAAGACTGTAAAAAAAAAAAAAAACATGACGAAGAAATGGATGGTAACGTTAAAACTGGTCAACATTGACTCAAGAAGTAAATACACGCCAATATTGATTTATAAATTAAATGTAAGTTTATTCCAGTGAAAACAAAATTCTTTTTCCAAATTGAAGTTAATACTTGCACACAGTAATCTTTTCCCAGAAACGAAAACATGGATAAACTAACTCGGAAGATAAGCTACTTTAAACTACTGCCATAAACAATCAGATTCCTCGCAGATTTTTAGAATGGTATCATTATGACTTTTATCTCTTAGATGTTGAGAAGATTGCTTATTAAAGAAGATGCTCAAGACCTTTTCAAGGACATCAAGAATGAGATACGATTCAAAATAGAGAATTTTTATTATTGAGATCACGATCAATTTGAACGGCCAACAATACATGCAAAACATTTAATAAAAGTTTAAAAGCCCGTATTCAAAGTATGGAGATTCTATTCATCATGGAGTCATGTCCTGAATAAAAATAAGTCGTGTTCCCTTTTGAGATGAGTCCAGCAGGTTCAGAATTCAATCTTTGGATGTTGATTTTATTTGTTATACAAATCTTAGAATAGATAGCTGAGGCATACAAGGGATTACTTTTACGAGGTACTAAAGGTAATATCTTCTATGAGATATGAGAAGAGTTTTTGTGACTTTTATAGGGTATCAAGATGGTTTAGTTTTTGCATGGTATTACATGGGGTTGTGATTTTAGTAGGTATAGCACTGATTGGGTGTTTGAGCTTCGCTTCTTGCCAGTGTGTTATCTTCCTATTCCTATTCCTATTCCTATCCCTATCCCTATCCCTATTCCTATCCCTATCCTCTTTATTTTTCATGGAAATTACTATTATAATGAATTATTTCTGTACTTTGGACTTCTTACAATAAACTACTAACGAGAAAAATAGAGCTAAAAGATTTTTACAGTTGTAGTAAAATTAATTGGAAACATTTAGGTTTTACATGTTCCGTTTTTTTCTTTTTTTTAATTCTTTTACTTTATAGAATACTGAACCTATTAGAATTTTCCTTTCAGACAAAATGACTCTACGGAACGGCATATCGCCACTTCATCAGGATGTGATTGTGGGAACATTGTGACCAGGATGTAGTTCAATGGTTGAGTCATCCCAAAATTTTTTCCATGGAAAACAAGATTGAATGTTTAACCTTAAACCTAAACGGATGCATTGTCTCTGAAGGAGTATCCGTGCTTCATTGAATAACATCAACAAAAGACTTAGCAGCAAAGGACCAAGGGGAATGAAGATGGAACATATGGCACTGGCAGAGGCAACTCAATGTTACACTATGATGCTTGTGTTCAAAAACAAACACTTTAGAGTAAAATCTATCCATTATTGTTTAAAACTCCTTTTTTGTTATTTTTTCAAATGAAGAAAGGACTTAAAGAATCGATAACAAAATAATGGAAAGGAAATAACGATGTACTTGCCAATTAGAGAAGCACTTATATTAATTTTCTTTTAAATGCGACTTTTTTTTTTTTTTAATTCTAAAATGAGTATTGTTGAAAATAAATTAAAAAGACATTGCCCAAAAACAAACTAATTTGAAATGAGTAGCTTTAGAAATGATATGTCTTAGATACATTTACGAAAATCTTTTACAAAAGAAAGGAAATGGAATATATTTAGAGGGAAGCGTGTCTTAAAGGAACCTAAAATTTTCCCATTTTCCATTCTGAACCTATATATTTGTTTTCAGAATTTTGATTTGCGGACCTAAGTTTTTACGAAGACGTCAAAACAGCGTCTCCGACACTCTCCGTCACAAGTGTCATTAAAGTTAGCAACTGAAATAAACATGAAAAAGAAACAAAAAAATGAAAAATGAAAACATATGTCCTGAAATGGAAAACGAGAGAAAATTTAGGTCCTTCTAGTCTCTAAATTTGGAGATAAAAGGGAGAGAGATGTTAATTCCATACGATTTTTTTTTATTGTATTTAAAAAAGTCTCCTTAACGCCTGTTAGCGATTTGATGGATTATTTATTTATTTATTTTTTATTTTTCCCATTATGAATTTAGCACTTGGGAAAATGATATTGGTGTTTCTTCGCATGAAATCTTAAAGATAAATTGACTCGTGATAACTTAAAAATCAATTTGACCACTAAATCTAAGAAACTAAATCGATAAATGTACCACGCTCTAACCCACAATTATTTATATCATAGGGTTAGGAGAATAACCCTTAAGCACTTTTGAATATCAAATTTTCTAAACTCATACTCTCCTCCCTCTATGGGTTGCCTCCAATATAAAGTGCTAAATCCTAATTGTTTATTATACACTTGTGTTTAGGTGTTTCGATGATATTTTATTGATAAATCAAAATACCAATACTTTGACCTTTTAGCTTTTTGTGAGCTATGGATTGGAAGAATAGAAATGGCACACTTCAAGTTTGCCAAACTCTAAAAAACAAGAGAAAGAAAGAGTTATAATTTGTGATTTGGGAGTATATCTCCAATTCTACTATTTCTTCCTTTTGTACTTTGTTAGTCATTATTTATTTTCTTGCTTATTTTCTATTACAAATGTCGGTTGCTATATTTTGATGTATTATCTATTATATTAAAATGAAATCGTTTTTTAAATACCTATTAATTACCATATACATCTTAGTTTTAATCATGGTAGTTATTAAGAAAAAAAATTCAAATCTTAACTCATAAACTTCTTAACTACCACTCTTTACTCAAAAATCATTTTAGTTATAGTTGTTATTATTTTATATCATACTTATTTTTATGAATATTATTATTTTATTTATTCATTATTTTAATAATTCAACATTACTATTATTTTAAAAATTTATTATATTTTTTATTTGAACAATATTTATTACTTTTTTTCTAGGAGACAATTTATTATAATTTTGATTTTATAAACTTATATTATTGGTGCTCTTCTATATATGAAATCTAAACCTTTTTTTATCATTTTTATACACATAATGCGGATACACCATTTACGAGTACTTGTACTATTTGTTTTACTACAGTGCATGACTTCTAAAAAATACATTATTTAGTCATGAAATTCTTTAGCCAAGTCAGCTTTTTAGTGTTCCTATGTATTCTAATTGTAACAAAATACTTGAATTTAAGCTAGAAGATATCAAATTAAAACCAATAATATTGGGGTATATATATATATATGTGTATATATATATATATATAGAAAGAGAGAGAGAGAGAGAGCAGTTTTCTTTAAAAAAAAAAAAAAGGGAACATGAACAAATTGTAATATGCCAAATTTGCTTGTGACAAAACACAAGTTTACATACAAACCATCAAGATAATCATTAACGAATATCATAAAGAGAATTTCCCAAGTTGAAAGTATGCTCTTACATTAATTTTTCAATCTACTAACTTGAAAAATTAAAATTATGAGAACAAAAGGAAAATGAAGAATCTAAGAAGTGATAAAGCCTCTTTCCTACCATAGTACAACAATCATCCATCATGAATTTTGACAAATCAATGTGTTTTTGTTCATTCCATACTATGGAGAGGTTACGTTGATTTCATGTTGATAGATGTTTTCACCAGACGGTCCACTATGTATGGCGATGCTCAATGCTGAGAAAATTAAACCCACTTTGCTCTTCATATTTGAAGGACAATATCATATCCTTTCTCATGGCTCCTAATGCACAGGCAGGGTGGTTTCTGAAAAGCGACACTCCGTCTTTATTCCAGAGAAAAAAGGGGGAAAAAAAAAAAAGAAAAGGAAAGGAGGAAAAAAAAAAAAAAGGTATGAGGAACTCATGGCACCTACAATATTATAAGGACTTTTGTCCCACAAAGACATGATGATAGGTTCATTTCCCATCTTTATTTTTTCTTTATTTTAGGACTTAAGGTAACTTGTGTTTTTATTTTATTTTTTTAACCTTTCTACATTACCTTTCTTGCGTTGATAAAAATTAAATAAGGGAAAAGAAAGTATAAAGATACCATTAAGTATAAGACAATGTTTAAATACTAAAAAGATAAAGAAATGGGAGCTCTCACTTTGTATCCTTGTTAATAATATTTTAATTATATTGTTTACTTGTACATTTTTATTGTTTTTATCGTGAGTATAATAGTCATATATGCTGAAAGTACATTTTCAAAAGTCTTGTATGTAAGAGTACTAAGTACACATAAGGAATGTATTTCAATAGAATGTTTAAAACATACGAAGTTGTATTTTTAAGTAAAAAAGGAAACTAAACTTATCTAAGTATTGTTTAGTTGTGCAATCCAGGGATTGGATTGGACAAATTTTTTTTTGAATATTTGTTTTGTAATTTTAGCTAGCTTATCAAATAAAAAACTGCTCGAAGGACTGGATAAAATATTCAAAATTTATCTCATCTAAAATATTTAATTAAAAATACAAATACTGTAGGAATAAATATAGTCAAATAAATATTAGATAATATTGAGAGCATAAATATTATATAATATATAAAATTTGTACTTTTAAATATTATAAAAATAGAATTAAATAATATTAAACTATATTAAAGGTATAAATATCAAAATATAATATTGAGTTCAGTACCTATATATATCAAATAAAGGATATTACAAAAATCTATATTTAGTATTGTACAAACTAAACGTGATATAATAAAATTATACTATCATGTACTCTTTATATTTGCTTTGTTTAATTCTCATTGTCGAGTCTAAATTTTCGGTTTTCTTTATTTTAATTTGATTTCCCATTTTCCAATTAATACTAAACCCAAACCCATTTAGTATTAATTCTCGACAAAATTTTGACTCTTTTATTTAAAAAAAAAATTTAAAGTTGCCACTCGACCAAAGTAAGGATTGATTACGATTTAGTTATCAGTTTTTTATTTCAATTTGAATGGAAAATTAGAGGGTTTTGAATTTAGGAGCTAACCTATAGGTGCCACTATATATTTTTCGAAATTAGGTTTATTCTTCAAATTATAATACTTTTTAAGAAAAAATAAAAACCAAAAGAAAAAAGAAATTAAGTTTCTACAGATTTTATCGTCGTCTCGAAAGTGTCTACGTATCTATTAACCGAAATTAGACGATCGTAGTTTTTTTTTTTTTGAAAATCTTAATGTGTTGGTTGATTTTATTTTTTTGAAAACTGATCGAGTTTACGTATTCATTCAAACAAAATATAAAGAGGTCCTAATTTATGAGTGATCAAAAGACTCTAAAACGCTATAATTCTTTTGTAAAAATTTTTTTTATCGATTTTTATTTCTAAAAAATAATTTTCTATACAATGATTTTTAAAAAAGAACCTAATCCAAAAAAAATCCTAAGCTAATATACATATATATATATATATACTCACACCTATATTTCTATTGTTAATAACTATTTATCTAAATAAATTAATAAAATTATGTAATCTACTTAATATACAAAAACTACTATTAAAAATCTCCTAAACTAGTATATAGACATATATATGCATATACAAACAGAATAATAACCTAATGATTATAAAATAACAATAACTAAATAAATAAAGAAACAAATTGAAAGAAACACGAAGTGCGTAGGAGCACAGGCGATGCTCAGTGAAGCGGACGAGCAGATTGCGAGCCGTGCGTCACGGGGTCAGCAGAGAGGGACGTGCGGCGTGATTGGCTGTGTTGTCGGCGTGGGAGTTGTTGCTGTCATGTTCGTGCGGCAAGGGCTGGTCGTGGACTGGAGTTTGGCGTGGTGTGCTCGTGTGCCGGAGTGACGCGCTCGCTGCCGCTGTTCGGCGTCGGGAAGGTTGCTGTTGATGGAGGATTGTCCAAGGCACGTTATAACGAGCAGTGGCTGTTTTGGGGATGGTCGGTTTTGTAGTACGACAGTGGGCGTGTGACCGTGACTCGGCGTGAGGAATTGTTTGGACGTTGGAAGTTGGCTGATCGGTATTGCTGTGCGAAGCTTGGAGAGTATTGCTGTTCGATCAGTGTGGAGCGTACGCTGATCGGTGGAGATGAAGGAGGGCTGCACGTGCGTTGGGGATCGTTGTTACCTGCACTTGCTGCTGTGTGTTCTTCAATGGCGTTTCGTGTAGGTTGCGTAGATTGTTGCTGCGTGGCGTGATCAGGCGAAGGGCAGATTGTATTTGAATCAGAGGCCATGCAGTAGAGTTTGGATCGGTCGGATTTGAGGGGATGTACCAGCACGTATTGCGTGTGTAGGTAACGGCGTTTTTTGGGTGAAAGTAGACTGTAGTTTTTTCATTTCGAATGTGTGTGTAACAAATTGTCATCGCTTTGTCTCGTGCGATACGCAATTTTTAACTTTTAATATATTAATTCAAATATGATTTCATAAAAATTAAATTATATCTGATTCCTTTATATTAATTCAAATCTAATTTAATAATAATCAAACTAGTTTTAAATTTCTTATAATGATTCAAACCCGATAAAAAAGATTTAATTAGATGTGATCTTATACACTCAATTTTTTCTTTTTTATAAAAAACAAAAAGATAGAAAAATAAAAGATACATAAGTACCTAGTAAGATTCAAATCCGTGATTTCAAACTAACGCAATATCAATATTTATATGTTAGACCGTTGGTTTATGTTTTGATTTTTAATACGATTAAATTATATTTAAACTAAATAACTCTTTAAAATAATTATTTGAATTAGACCAAAATTAAATTAATTAACCCTAAAATAATCTAAAATTTTTATTTTCTCATTTTTTTATTTTCAATTTTTATTATTTTATATTTTTTCTTTATTTTGAGTTAGAACCCAATTTTAAAAATCTAAAACTATAACTATTAAAAACAAAAATAAAGTGTTTACACTCTTTATCTTATTAATTTTAATAATTAAATGCTATGTGAACCTAGTATATCTTATGGTCCACCATAGTGGACTTGGACAAAAAGTATATTCTTGCTTGCCTACACTTTACGTGGACATGATTGAACGTATCCTTATCTCTCGGGGCATATTGTTTAGTTGGTTATTGCTCGTTTATGATTACAGATTGCAGGAAACTAGCAAGGTACATATGAATTTAACTATTGTAAACTTTGTTTGAACTATGGAACATGACTATAAACTATCCCAAGAAGTTTTAAAGCTAGTTTTCTTTGATTGAATATGCATTCCATGTGAAGAGGTTTGTCGTCAATTTGCATTCAAAGAGAGATCAAGATTACTAAAGTCATTACGTATCTTAACGGAATAGATTAAATTTAAATTTCCCGTTTTTAATTATAATATATTTAGTAAGAGAGAGAGATCAAGGTTACATCGTATTCTTTTGTAAGAAAAATTGATGACCTCAATTTTAGTCTTAATTAAGGAAGAGTTATTCGCTATTTAGTGTTATGATATACTCTTTAGAAACAAAATTTTACAAACTTAACTTCACTCTAATTTGCAATAGGCTTCTTGATCTAATAGGTAAGAGAACACTAGGCACCTTTAGGTAGTATTTGGTCATGTAATTTTTATAATATTGGACTAGATAAAAAATTTTGTTTCATATTTGATTTATAACTTTATTTAGTGACCAAATAAAAATTAGGTTGATGGACTAAATAAAATGTCAAATTTTATCATATCTATACCATTATATAAAAATGAAATTTACTGAACAAAACTAAAAAATATTTTTCATTCTCAAAAATACATTTTCATATTATAATATTGAATAAATTAAATTTTTTTATTAAATATAACAAAAAATTATTTATTTCATAATATAAATAATTAATTTTTTAATATAAATTTTATGTTAAGTACTGTACAAACTAAATATAATATAATAAACTTATACTATTACGCTTTTTTTTATATTTATTTTGTCAGTTTTTTTTATCAAATCTGGTTCTTATAATCGAATATTATCTTAAAGACTTTTTTTTTTTTGTGGTTTTAAAAGAGAATCAGTTTAATGAGGTGCAAGAGGGAATACTTACTTTTGTTAGGCACCAAAAGGAAAGTATTATGATAAATTTGTGATAGCCCAGAAAATTAGAAAACCCCATTTTAAAGTATTTCTATCGTTAGCATCATCCATTAAACTCCTCTATAGTCATACGAATGCTAAAATTTGGGAAATATCCTAATTGTTGGAACTACAATAGAATTTTGATAATTGTAGACAATTAAACTATAATCCGAGTAAGACGAATTTTTTTTAAAAGAAGTAATTCCACTGGTTCCGAGTTTGCAATTACAAAGAGGCGGGTGGCGATTGAATTGATTACTGTAAAACTTTTACGTCCAATTTTTACTGTTATTACCCTTTTAAATCAACTATCAAAATCGCTCAATTATTAGGCAATAGCATGGAAGGCGTATGCTTAGATACACAAATTTAAAGCAGATGACCAACGAGTATAATACATAAAAACACTACGAGAGACAGAGATTTGAGTCCAAATATATGGGGGTTTACGCACAAATTCCCTCTCCTAATACTTCCAAGTCAACCATTAGTGATCTATTAAATATTAATTTTAGGAATGTGTACAACAGGCCTGCTGTAACTCATTAGTCTAATGTCACACTGACAAGTAGAAGTCCCCCTAGCTGCTGCATTCGATGTGCTTCTACAGGATTCTCCACCACCTTCCTTAGTCTAATCCTCAAACCACTTCTTGTGCGACGACTCTCCACATTTCTTACCCTTTTGGTTGGAGGTCAAACAAAGGGGGGGAAGAAAAAAAAAAAGAAAAAACAGAACCTTTCGTTTATAACTCATATCTAACCAAAATCTCTTTTGTTACTTCATAAAATATAAACACCCCAAAATAACATAGCTTGGTCGAGAATTCATAACACAACCATATAAATTATTATTGGTACATCTAAATCTTTGTAACAGTTGATTTTAAATCATGAATCGATTGTCGAACTTTTATGTTGGTGGGCTATCGAATCGACATGTTAAACCATCCTTAAATTAACGGTTTGATCCGATAATTCTACGTCAAGCTAACCGCAAAAATTTAAAATATATATATATATAAAATACATGATATACTATATATAATATATAATATACTATATATATAATGTAAATAAATATATAGTATATGCAATATATAGTAGTTAGTATACTATATATATATATTATAATACACATATATATTATATATTATGCTATATATAATATAATATCATGTATTCATATTTGTATGGTCCAAATGAATTATTTTTTAATCGAAAATAAAATTTTTTATTTATATGTAATAACATAAAAATTTAGATTTAATTGGTAAAAAAAAAGAACATTACACAAATTATTTATAATAATTAATAAAATTTTGAAAAAATGAAAAAAAAATATAGCCCTAAAACCGTTGGTTCAAGCAAACCCGATGAATACCAATCGGAGTATCACGAGAACTCAAACTTTCTCGGTCATACCTTACCTTTGCCGAGATATTCAATCGATATATTTTATACACAAAGGTTGAGCTTTTCTAATACGGTAAGCTTCTTCTTGTTCAAGGATCAAAAGGTCCTTCTCTAAAGTTATTGGAAAATTGTTTTAGTCTCAGTTTAAATTATTTGAAAAACAAAACAATTCTAGCAGCCAAAACGTTTTAAATTGATTTGGCAAAAGATTATTGCACTTTTCTAAAATAATCAGGTCCGAAATTTCGCTTAATCTATTCTATATAAGATAAGAAAATGATGTGGTTTAGAGTAGGAAAAAATGACTGGATTTGATCCCTTTTTATATTGAAGCATTTTAAGAAAATAGCACAAAATCAAATAGAATAACTTTCCATAAATAAGTTTGGCGCCTAGAAGTTTTTTAAAATATGCCATATTTAAATACTTAAACAATCATCTTTCTAAACCAATTTATGTTCGAATAATACACCAGTCGCAACATTAATATTATTTAGCTAATACATAAAATATTAAGCCATACATTTCAAAAAAAAAAAAAGGGACATATAACAAAAAAGCATTCTAACCACAATTCTCAATAAGAAAGAACTTGCTAAATCCTATTATAAATTTGAATAACATTCATTAATTCATTTCCACTAAAATATTATCAAGACAAAGAAATCCTTCTAAGTTTCTAACCAATAAATAAGAAGAAAAAGTTTGTTCAATTCACTTATCTAAGTATATTAGCTAAATATACTCAGTTAGTAGTAGCTAGATAATCTAATCTATATCTATTAGATTTACCTTTTTTCTCCTCACCATACTTAAAACACAGGTTAAAACAACCATAAATCATAATAATAATAATAATAATGATAATAATAATAATAATCAGAATACTAACATTCTCCCTCTTTTTATGAAGCCAAAACATATGAAAGAGAAGCAAATTTACTGCCATTGAATTTCATAAGGATAGCAAGCCTAAACGGTCATAAATGATCACCGATAAAGCGTGAAGTCTTTTTGAAAACAATGTCCAACAACCAACTGCCCCCAGGAATCGAGATAAATAAGATGGATTAGTTTTGTCGAATTGATAAGTCATTTTGTCCTCACTTTCTCTTTGTTTCTATTTGTGAACGGAAAAAGAGAAATAGCACACCGACGCTAATTAGAGGATCAGATTTATTGATGCAGCATCTAATCAGACAGGGATCAAGGGATCAGATTTCATCCTGATAATATTCCAACCAAAACAGCAAATTCCCAATCACACAGCAATCATGGACAAACTTATTTTTTCTTCTAACCATTCCTTAATCAGCTAGTAAACGCACATGAATCTCGAACCAGCTTAATGCGCATAGGGAACAAAACAGACCATTGGATGCATTATAGAGAACCAGGACCATCACTTCATCTAAGCATTCCAGTCAGTCCTCGTGGTTGTGGAAGCCATTGATCCTGACAAAGCCTTTCTTCTTAACAAACAAATAGTTTAAGAATTCTTCAGTGCATTTATCAGAACTTCCGCCATCACTGACAGCTTCCTTAGCCAAGTTCTTCCATTTATTAGCATTCTCTTGTGTCACCTGGCCTTTCTCTGCTTTCATTACTTCCTCCAAACACCTCAGAAGCTCTTGTTTCCTCACTACACCATCCTCATCCTCCTTTGCTCTAACCCCAACCCCCCATATCTCCTCCACATACTTGGCATCCGGTAATTGATCCGACCACTGCGGTATGCCGATCATAGGGATGCCGAGGCTCAGCCCTTCCAGGGTGGAGTTCCAGCCGCAATGCGTTATGAAGCTCCCCGTGGCTTGATGTGCTAGCAATTCCAGCTGGTTGCACCAAGTAACGATTAAGCCCTCATCTTTGACAGACTCCACGAACCCTTCTGGCAACTTATAATGTTCCGACTGTCTCAAAACCCACAAGAAAGGCATGTTGCTTTCCTTAAGTCCTAACGCAATCTCCTCTATTTGTTCAGACGTTAGTGAGACCATGCTTCCAAAGGAGACATAGACTACCGATTTTGCAGGCTTGCTGTTGAGCCAGTCGACGCACTCGTCGCTGAGTGGCTTCCATAAACTTGCTCCATACCCACCGTCTCCCTTTATCCTGCCATCCAAGTAAGCAGATGGAACCATCGGACCGATCAACTTGGCAGGCCAGAGCTCCGATATGCTTCTTGCTTCCTGTTACAGCATAATTTAAATATAATAAGCATTCCACGAAATATGATCACACTCTAGGCATTAGCGAGTAGGATTATGTGAATATTTTAATACCTTGTATTCGAGTTTCTCGAAGCTGTTAGCAAAAATCCAATCAGCCTTGTCCAGATTGCAAAATTGATTCAATTTCATATTCAAGTAAGCAGGATGACTCTCAGGGGACCTCAGGAAAGTTGGCAGGTCAGGAAAATATAGTGGAGGCAAACCAGGAACTAACAAAGGCTTATCCTTGTCAACTTCCAGGGGCAACCGAAGCATGCCATGGTGCAAACGGCAAAAAATACTCGAAACCGCCACTGAATTGGTGAAGAAAGAAGCTCCCAGGATTCCATGTTGCTTGGCCACATCAAGAGCCCATGGAAGGAATGAATCATACACAACACAAGCCACTGGAAACTCGGTATTTACGAACTTCTGAATGAGCTCGGATAAAGTTCTCGAGCCATTGGCCTTAAATGACTTGAGGTATATCTCCTCATTTCCAGCCTGAGAGTAACCACCTTCATCAAATCCATCAGAAATAGGTTCGACACCAACATTCGCTGCACAAATGGACTTGATAGTGTAGGAAGTTGTGGCTACGGTTGCCTTGACACCCTTGGAAGCCAAGCGTTTAGCGAATTGGAGTAAAGGGTTGATGTGGCCCTGGCTAGGATATGGAATAACCACTACATGGGATGTAACCTGCTCAGTCTCCATTGTTTTCTGGCTTTCTTCTGCAGTTTGGTCTGTTTCTTTGGGAAGTTATACCTTATCTATAGGCCACTGCTAGAGAGAAAAGGAAGTCATCAATTTGTCTTCAGTACAAAGGCCATATGATTAGTAATTCCTTCTAATAATTTCTCATACTTTGATTAAACCTGAACCACGTTTATGTCATGTTTACGGTTGAACTTTTCTCTGTCCCCTTTCAAGTTTTCTTCTCGTGCCAACTATCGGTTTCTAGAACCAGGAAGTGAATTTCGGTTTGCCTAACTCCAATCCAGGGCCTAACTCAAGCGTGGCAAGCTGTCACAACAATTCATGTCAATAAGCCTCTTTACGACTCTGATTTAATTTTTGGGCCTTGAGCGAAAAAAAAAAAAAAATGTTATTTGCATGATCGTACTCTCATGAAGGCATCCTATGTCATCAAGAAAATGAAAAATATCTTCATTTACTATCTTGTTGCTCAAGATCCATAGTAAATAATTTATAAATTGTCTACATCTCGATTTATTTGTAATATTTTACCCAAGCAGGGACGGAAAGAGCCCCTATTCCCTAAGCTCGAAAAAAAATAATAATAATAATAATAATACTAATTGTAAAACGAGAATATACATATTATATGTAGATTTCATAAGACAAATTTTAATATGATTCTAAATTCCCTGGTTTTGAGTTTGTCCCAAGAATATATTCCAACTCAAGCTATTTGTATTGTACATTTTCATAGTAAATTGATAGCGGAAAAGTTGTATTTTTATGAGTTCCTTATGAAGCCAATTATTTAAGATGATCTAAACATTTATAAGTAGTAGTGATAAGTCAAGACACGATTCATCCATCTCCTAATTGAGCATTAGGCTACTTAGTTAGATATTAATGGCTCAAAATTCTATAGCCACAATAAGATCCAATTGAGTCTACATTGTTTTAGTAAACTAAGCAAATGATCAAATTCGTGACGACAAATTCATGCATGAATTAACTTGGGTTATTGAAACGAGAAGAATATATAATACTCCAACAATTCCAGAATAGGATATAACCCTTGACTTCTATATCTTCAGTCAAATCTAGTGAAGGCTGGTATATTTTTTAGAGTATCACCAACCATAATGATCTTATTTAAAATTGGTAGATATCACATTAATTACTCAAAACTATTTTTCTAAGAGCCTCTCCACTTTATCTCTAGGTTTTTTCTAAAGATTCTAAATATTTATGTATTTTATTTACAAGACTTATAATACACATATTCAAACTAAAATAACAATAAATATAAAATAAATAAATAAAAGCTTATTAATTTTGAAATCGTTGCCCTAAGACCCCACAGTGAAAGTCCTTAACCAAGGAACTTTCCACATCTGTGAAGAACCCCCAAAGGAGGTTCTTACTATTGGTTTTTGTGAAAAAATAAATAAATAAATAAAGAAACCTCGGATAAGGATGTTCTTATTACCCACACTTCTCCAAGGTCGTGACTGTAGCGCCTGTAGGTAGACTTCGTTGTTTTTCGCACATAATAATCCAATATCATGTCCATAATTAGGATACATCTTAGCTATGGCTAAAAGTGCATGAAACTACCATTGCAACCACTACTAGAGTGAGAATCAATTAGTTTAGAGCCCTGATATTTATCTATCTATCTAAAGGGTCATGTATCATATTGTTTCACACTATGCATGTAAAAATTTGCTTTTTCATTTTCAATTTCTTTTTTAATTTCAAAACATCATATGTTAGGTGAAGAATCAATTAGTCCTGCTGATGTGTTATTTTACTATTTGAAATGATTTTTTTAGAATGTCCTTTTTCTAAATTTAAACATTTTATTCTTAAAATATTTTCTAAGGAATTTTATTGAATCATTTAATAAAGTTTTATTCTCTAATTATTAGAGAAAAAAAAAATCTGAATTTCTCTTTACATCTTGATTAATCAATTTGCATTCCTATACTTTATTTCTATAACTTGCATATTGTCATCTAGCTATATATATATATACTAGTAGATGACGTATTCGTATTACGTGTGTATAAAATGAATAAAATTATATAATATAATTAAATATATTATGATATTGATAAAAAAATAATAATAGATGAGGAAGAGAGAGAAATAGAGGTGGTGAGGAGAGGAATAAGGAGCAGTGGAAATGTTGAAAAGAAGAAAGAGAGAGAGAGAAAAAGAGAGTAGCGAGAATATTGGATGAGAAAGAGAGAGACATGAGAAGGGTTATATTTTCTTAAAATGCTTAAATCATCCTATATTTATAATCGAATGTATTAAAGAAAATTATTTACCAATAATAAAAATTTTATTTAAAAAATTAAATAAGCAAAAATAATCAAAATATTATTTCAACTGTTATTTAAAATTCCAAACACTTTAAGATATATATATATATATATATATAATAACATCTTGGGTTTTTTTTAGAAAAAAGGGTAACTTCAAGCTGAAATAAAATGTAAAAATGCTTCACTCTTTTTTGTTCAGATCTTTATTTTCCATAAATTTCTTCATCTATCGTCTTGCTCCCTTCAATTGCAAATTCGCATTATTGTAATCTTTTTCCATTTTCACATAATTAAGCTGATTTAGTGGAGGCATTTGTTTTAGAAAAAACTTATTGTACTTTCTAAACGTTTTTTAATAAATGATAACATTAAAATAAATAAATATTGTTATTCATTTCTTTTTTAATATCAAACTTGTTGACATGATACTTTGGACATAAACCCTTAAGGTCGATCAGACTCGCTAGGCCTCACTGTCCTAAGCTCACCTCTGTAAGCCTTAGGCCTAGGCTTGAATCGCCCATAACTATGAAACACTGCAACGGTCACGATACATAAAGATAAAAATAAAACGGTCATGTCCTGAATATTAAGGATGCATTGGGTATAATAGCTGTAAGCTCCCAAAATTGAGTTTAGGACAACCGAGCTCAGATTTAGGGCTTTTAGGGTAACTTATCCAATTGAGCCCAAACTTTGTAACTAGAATGAAAAAGTTAGTCGAGATATTACAGTGAAGTCAGATTTTAGTAATAATGACCCGAAATCCCAATTTTGCCCTTAGAAATTGGAATATTTACTAAAGCCCTAAAATGTTCAAAACTCCTAAAATTGAACTTAGATTGCAACGAGAACTTAGAGATAAGTTAATTGAGCTATAAAATGAGATAATGTAGTATAATTGACTATAAAAAAATACACGTAGTTTTTTAGTATACCTGGTACAAATAATAATTATACTCGTAAATTAACTTAAAATTGAGTAATTATATATATATATATTGTGTTGAATTCATGAAATTAACCTTAGAATGTATCCTAAAAATAAAAGATATGCCAGAAACTTAATTATACGAGTAAAGTTATATATTTCACATGTTATTTACATAGGGTATAACCTTGTATATTAATTAAATAATTAATTCTAACATATAATATCTATATTTAAGTAATTATTTAATAAAAGAAAAAGAAAAATTAATTAAATAATAATGAGATTGCTGGAAGGAGGCGTGGCAGGACAAAAAGAAAAGTGAGGTGCTGATTCAAAAGTAAAATCTTAACATTTGGACACCTCATGCTTAAATAAAAGTGAAAGCAAAAGGAAAAAAAAATAAAGAAAAATCATAGGCGGTGAAAGAGCTCTATAAAAATTATCCCAGCAGCAGAATAACAACATTTGACAGTTTGGAACCAAAAACAATAGAAAGAAAAATAAAAAAAATCGTAGAAAAAAAAAAACAGAACAATTACGGAGCAAGGCTAGTTATTAGGGTTCCCTTTGATTTGCTGTTACGCCACTCCACCACCAAGGAGTACCCCCAGTGTCTAGGCGTTCCGACAACCGCCCAACCGCCGCCGGCCACCGGAGCACCCAAGAACACCAAGGTCAAATTTCTACCCTGTTTTTCAATAATTTCTAAAAAATAGTAAATCCGCCCAGAAAATTATGAAAAAAATTATACTTAGGTTATTTTAGACATGCTTTCATGTGATATTTTTATTTTTGAAAAATTCGCAATATTTAATATACTTTATTAAGAAATCTATAATTCATCCGAATATATATTTATGAAATAAATGTACTATATGATGTTGTTTCTAGCTGAAAATTTTTGTGTAGGATGTGTATGATATATAGGTAATTGCTATGTAGCCCAAATTTTTATTTGAATAATTTAAATATTTATTGAATTTTTAGGCCTGAAATTAGCTCGAAAATAGGCTAAAATTATGAATTTAATAGGAAATTATGAAATTAGTCAATGAAATGGATATGTACTGATCTATTATGAATAATAATAGTAATGAGTCAGATTGAAATTAATTGGATGCTAAAAGAATTATAATTGGATAATTTATCAAATTTAGGGGTAAAATTGTCAATATGAAAATATAAGCAATAGGTCGGAAACTTAAAACTAAGTGATAACTGAATTCCCTATATTTTTAGAAGTCCATAGAAATTTTCGGGGAATTATTTGGTAACCCGAACTATTTATTATGAATTTATCAAGTAAAATAGCTTAAATTACAAGTTGGGGTGTATTTGTAATACTAATAGAATAAAATGAATTAACCAAAAGCTATATAAAGGATTGCTGATCAGATGGGATTAATGGAATTTTATATTATAATTATTAATATTTTCTAATCGGGATACACTTTAGGTATATTAGAACTGAATAATACTTATATTGTTACAATATAAGGACAAATTGGATAGAATATAAGTTAAATCTGTAAATTACGCATAATACGACCGTTTTTATATAATTATGTATAATTGCATTAAAAATTCAAACTATCCGTTAAAATCCATCTTTAGAAACAAGACTCGTAAAATATGTCGTTAGGTCTATACGAGCTCAATGACACTAATTTTGTTAGAATCGGATAACCTTAAGTAATCTAGCCTATAACTATATCATATTCAAGAATATAGACATTTCGGTAACCTTACCGGAATCAAAACGTGAATTAATAAATAAAAAGTACGTTTCGATACGATCAAAACGATATATAATACGTAATAGTATATATGATGTACAGTATCAATAATTAATAATTTAATTCAATATATAGTAATAACATGACTGTATATTATGAAAATAATATATATATATATATATATAACCATTATAGATTAAACCCTAATGTTTTCGTAATTATTATGAAAACTAAATTTAGACTTTTTGTGTAATTAAGACCTTCCAAAGACGGTTGACAATTCAAGTCAGCAAGAGTGAACATCTAAACAAGTAAGTTGGGATTGTAGCTTCACCACTATTTGGGTACTATTTAAAGTATCCGGGGACCCAAGAGTACATCTGGTTGTGTTTGTAATTAGATGATTAGGCGCATGTGGTGTGTATGGATGATACTTAGTTGTGATAGGAGTTTAACTCCTTAGTGTGATGTTCTATCTATTTGCATGGATTCTGTATTATGTGAACTTGTTGGTCACCCCTGATTAACACTAACAGTTATTTGACTAAAATGTAATTGGACATGCATAATCACCCGTTAGGGGAAACGATTAAGAGTGTTAGGCCAAACACCGACTTCCTTCGATGAGGATAGCTGAAATGGTCATTTCCCCATCCTTAGTTGAACTAAATGATAGGCGAGGAGGTCGCGGTAAGGTTGGAGGTCGCGGTTCGAAGGCGGTCTTGGGAGGGGGGTGTTCCCCATTGCACAAGCTTGGGTTTGGTCTAACTTGAGTGGCGATGAAACTCCTCAATCCGGGTTGGAGCGGATGAAATTTCTCTAACCTCACAGTGAACCAATTAAAACTGTGCGATGTTTTCATTTGAGTGATTGCATTGCATTTCATCGTGATTATTAACCTTATTGTGATTGTATAGTACTCTTCTGACTCCGTCCCACTTACTGAGCTAGTTGTTCTCACATCCCTATAGAATCTTTTGCAGGTGTTGAGTGAAGGCAAAATGTTCAGGTACCACCGTTCCTAAGTTAGTGTGCTGCTGTATGGGAAAGTGAGAATCGAGGAATTTAACTGAATCCGAGCTTTTGGTTTTGTCTTTAAGTTTTGAAGAAAACTAAATGGGAATTCCCTGGGAGCCCACTAGTTTTCTAACTTATTATATATAGAACGCAAAACCTATGGTTTTTACTAAACTCTGATTGTAAATTTTACCTTTGGACGTGAAATGTTTGTTTAAATACTGTTGTAATACTAAACAGCAGGTTGTATAAAATAAGTATTTTGTAAATCTTTACCACAGATTTGGATATTAACAGGTGTCAGAACAGACGTTTCAAGCTGGTTGAGTTGTGCGCTTTGTGTAAACTGCGTCTACGATAGCAGCTGTGAGGTCAGCTTCTATCTTAGATTAGTTTACATGGCGGGACTGTTATGACTCTTCTTGTTCTGGGCGTGACAATAGCTCCATTTCCCATATTTTCTGGAGAAGATCTCTTCTTTCAACTGATCTCCAACTATCGGTTTCACCCCATTATAAATATTAAGCTATTGCCCAATGGTAACTATTTGTACAAACTCTGCATTATGAACGTATTCTACTCCATCAAAAGCTTATTATAAACTTGAGTATCAGAATAGCTACGTTGAACAACCACGAACGTCTCCTCATGGTGCATTATTTTGTAGACTCAGTATGTATAGACCTTAATCAATTATCGGTAAAAACTGAAAACAACGAAACTAATTAGATCTTTTTTTTTGCTAAAAATGACATGTAGAGTTTTCATAGGATTAACAGGAAACGGGTAGCTGCTACAAAAGTAAGTGATTTACGAAGAAGAAAATTAGAAGATATTCAGGTTACAAAATTAATTTTAAGGGCTTATTTAAGTGAAGAAACAAACAGATTCTCTAACCTGGAGATACTTATTAAGAGCTCATGAAACTGGATATGGTAAGGAAGATGCTCTCTTTTAGTTGGACAATGGGTTTAACGGGATGAATTTAACCACCTATGCAACAGATGGTACTGATTATTAAGGAGCACAAATAATATTACGTTGAGAACCTGGCAAGGCCGAAACTCGTTTTTGGGAAGGAAAGATATCCAGTTGCAAGTTGTTTCTTTTTCATCATTTTCTGACGTTTTATCTCGGATTCACTTGCACGAAGTTGCGTACGAACAACTTAATAGAAGTCATAGTTATATTTCTGGTATAAACAAATAACTTTCTGGTGCATCTGCTTTGATCCCGGTAATACCTGATATCATTTTTTAACCCCCACTTTTTCTGGTACTAGATGTTACTAGATTGTGAACAGCTGTACAAAAAAGTTGCATGTTTATATTAGAAGTATAACTGTGACTTTATATCAAGTAAGTAGTTGATAAGACATTTATCCAATGATTTCTCTGTTTTACCACGTTTTTCTTTGTTTTCGGTTTGAATGAAGAGATAAGAGGGCGGGCCAACGATATCTACCTTGTGTTGGAGAAGGAGATTTTAATTTGACTCCCCAGACTGTGTTTACAGCAACTATGGCATGTCACCTCCCGCAGTTTCTTCTTGTGATCAATGTACATTGAACGCGTAACTCACTTTAAAACTGTAACTATACGTGTGGGGACCAAAATCACTACCATGTATGGATGGTGATCAGTTGGATGACATAATGGCATGGCGCCACGTGAAATTGGTTTTTCCATAATTATAAAATTCGGTAGGATATATATATATATATATATCTATAAATGCAATTTAATTATTTTGTGTTTTTGAGTATAGCAGAATTTATATGATGAAAATGAATTATTTCACTAAAATAATTTATTGATTTTATAAAATTTTATGTAGATGCAAATCTGATTGGATGCTCAGCATTTAACAATAAGTAAAAGAACTTGTCATAGATTGGCGGTTTATTGACATATGATGAAATATTATGAGTATATGCATACGCGTAGTGATCAACACAACCCGGCAAGTAAAATTCGAATGCTGTATTCTATACCGACAAAATTTCGTTCGTTTGCTAAAAATCAATAAGACACCAATGGATCTTCTCTTATGGTTAGAAATTTTAATAGCGCCTTCTTTTCTTCTTCTCTTTCTGTAGTTACTTTCCGAAATATTTGACTCTCAATATCTTTAAGCGAGAGGTGGTTTGCCCAAGAAAGGAAGGACAAAAAAAAAAAAAACAAAGTACCATTTTTATTCGCTTTACACCAAGAAAAGGTTAAAATATATATATATAGAAATCCAAAATATGGTAAACACCCAAGTTTCCAATGTCCTAAACTATAATAAAATATTTATTTTTCGATTTGAATTTTTAACTTATTAAATTTGATACCTAATTAAAACTTTGATTGGTTGACTAATTGAGCTAAGTGGTAATGATAGCATAAAAAATTTCAATTAAATATCGAATTTTACAAGTTAACAGTTCAATAATAAGTATTTGTTGTCCCCAACTTTCTCTTTCACATATATCCATGTCAATCACATGTACATACATATAAACAAGTAAAATAAATTTTTATAATTATGTATTAATTTCTTGTACAGATATATACATGTGATTAGTTAAGATATGAAATTTAGGATAATAAATATTTATTGAAAAAATCTTATAATAAATTAAACTCTTGGTTAAAATTAGATAATATTAATGATGTCGTTCCGTTTCATACTTAGACCTCTTCATCTCTAGACATATCTCTCCTTTTATTAGTTCCTACCTTCCACTGGCAAAGCAACTCGAAAAAAAGACTAACACAATTAGCAAGATGTCTTGGTCAACTAAGTTATTCTCTTTAATTTCTTGCCAATTCTTTCTTCCTATAGTTTAATCTAACCATATAGAATTGTTCAATTTGTAATTCTATTTAAAATTGAAGCATATAAAATTAATAAAATCATATAGAACCAATAAAATTTGTAAAATCAATATACTTATAATTCTATGAAGAGTTTCATCTGAATAATTTTACATCCATTTTAATAAAAGAAAATCTTATAAAATTTTTAACTCATATTTATAGGATGAAATAAGTTAACTCTGGATTTTAACAATTACAAAAATCAAATACTTTTAAGTGATATTTTTTCGTCGGTTCCATAGGGAGAAGTGATGTTGGCTTTTGTTGGAACATATAAATTGCAATGGGCCTTTCAAGGATATTGGATTCCAGACTAACAACTAAATGAATGGTCTCGATTCTTCGTCACTATACGGATGCTAGAATGGAAAAGAAAAAGGGTCAAAGAGGAGAATAAGCAAAAGTTCTCATAGAAGGACTATGATTGATGTGGCCTCGTGTAAATTGTGTGAAACAAAGCCAATAAAGAATACACAATCATATCCTGTTTAAAGACATAATCACCTGCAAAATCACATGGCCGTTTCTTGTTTGAATTGAGTAATGAATATCAGTACAAATATTTGGCCCAAGTATCCGATTGATATATATAGTAAGAAAAATACGAAAAAAATTCTGGCCAAAAGCATACCGTTGAAATATTAAAATTTAGCAGTAGAAACTAATTAATGGTGAGGAGGTACCATAAAGCACTTTTTAACTTTTGCCAGTTGTCCAACAAAAACATGTGCGCAGGGAGCAGGATTCGTCCCGCCATTCTTCATCTCCATCTCCATCCGCAATCATAACACTTTGTCCACTTCAAGCGGCCAAAACCCAGTTTATTACATAGTATATATAATTTGCGGAGTTGAAGGATCAACATGGGAATGGTCAAAAATCATTCTCGCAATTACAAATTGTATGCATTTCTTTGATCTGATTAATGGTGTAACAATTTTTAATATTGCAATGATATTAGTTACTCATTCTTGTAGCATTTGTTGCTAAGTTGTTATTCATATAGATTTATATTTAAATATATGGTAATTTGATTATGTGCCTTGTGAGTAGACCTAAAAAAAGGGCTGAATCCGACCAGTGAATCGAATCGAAAACGATTTGGTGCTTGACTAAATCGGCTTGGATCCGTGAGTCACGGGCTTAAACCATAGCTTAATTCATCGGGCTTAGCAGGTCGACGTGGTTCAATATGTTGAATCTATCGAATTGACGGGTCTAAGCCTAAGTCGAAAGAACTGGCGGTTCAATTCACCGGTTTTGATCTGAAAATTAAAAAAATAAAAAAAATAAAGTTTTTTTATAAATTAAATTTAAGTATTCCCTCTAATTAAAATATAAAATAAAATTGAATATATATTATTACTTATATTTAAAAGTTGTTATCAAGACCGAATAATATATATGAATTTATAAAAAAAAATTATTAAAACCTGTATATTTTAATATTGGTAAAAGTAAATAGTTATGGTTGTTACGACCTAAGGCGACTAGTAGTAGCAAACGCTATATATCATAAAAAGGACCGTCAATTGATTTTCCTTTTCAATCGACAACCCTTCATACGATATATAAAGCTACTACTAAAACTAATAACTTAAAAGTTACAACTAACAACCTAGAGTTAGGTAGGCACAAATAATATTATTACACGGTTATGATAACAATATTATTGAATTATAAATAACACATATATAAGTATATACAAATAATAAGTCTATAATATACTAGATTATAAACTAATAATATATTATATAATAAGGTTCAAAATCTAAATACAATAGTATAAGTTCACTCTCAGCACTAATATTACTCTCACATCAACCTATTAATCGTTTACTAACCTCGGGCATCATGTGAGCTGAATCCACAAACAAGTTACTCTAAGCAAGTAAACTATAGAGTTATAAGCTAACTAGCTTAGTGAGATATTCCATCAACCATATAACAAATAAGTTATATAATAATTAAATTCGATCAAATGAATGTATGAACAATCATTATACCATACAAATATATGCAAATGATTAAATACTGTATGCAACTCAAATTTAACGCCCTCTAAAGTTAAAGTTGGAGATATATTGATACCATTTAGATTCGAATATTATACTAGAACTTATATAACAACAAAACTTCGAGTTTTATATTTAAAAATATAATGGTATATCCATTTTTAATTTTAATAAAAACTTAGTTCTATGTATGATTGTGAGTAGGTTTTCGTAACTCTAACTCACTCCTAAATGGAAGCCTCTGAACTCAACCCTTAGTTAGGCAATTGGCGCCTTCAAAACCTAGTATTTCCGCAAGTCAGGGTAAGGTCATATCATATGTATACACCATACGAAACATTATAATCACAAATAATCAACCCACGTATAGCTTCTTGCAACTTCTATGTGATGTAACGATTGGAATTAGTTATGTAATGTATGATCATGCATGTTTCGATTTAATTGGTTTAAGTCCAATAATATCAAGTCCTTTATTAAGTGATCAATTAATTAATATTCACTATCTACATACATAAGCATATATGGAATCATTAGGAATACTCATTTGGCCATCTTCCAAGTTAGGGATAATAGTAGTCAGCCGATAGGTCAATATCGATTTCGTGATCACTTGACATTAAGTCAATACGAAAAATAGTAAGTATTGGAATTAAATAGCTAAACTATTATTATACTTAGTAGCATTTACTTAAATTAGCTATTTGTTTGTATAAAATTATTGATTTGAGTTTTTTAGCTAATCGCATATAACTTTTTTGATTTAGTTTGAATTTTTTATAATCTTATAATCTATTTTAATCGTTTTCAACGTACTTTCTCGTAGCAGGGTCTATTTTGAACATTGTAATCCACAGTTTTGGTTATGATATAAAAATATTACAAAATTTATTATTTTGACTTAAATAGTTATAAAATATTATTTTAAGCTTTCATAGTATAATTATGATTTAATAAATATTTAAATCTTATATTTTTTAAAATTTTCTCATTTTTAAGTTTGTTTTACTATAATTACTTATTTTTTCTAATTTTGAGGTTTAAGAATTATTAATTCAAATTTTCTAATTAATTAATTAAAAATTTAATTAATTTAAACTAAGTGTTGACGTGCCAATATAGGGGAATGCCATGTGTCACTTTTGTACTTTTTCCTATATTTCTTTTTTTTTTTTTGTATTTTACATCATATATATATTAATATTTATTACTATATTTTACTAAATTTTCTAAATTAATTATTTATTATAATTTCTTCAAAGTAACGGTACATATATATTTTTATATTTATTAAATTAATATTATAGTATATTATGTATATACTATTCAAATATACTTATATTTCTACATATACAATACTATTCATATACGTATGTTTATTTGTATAATATACTTATGTATTAAAATATCTTACCCTTAAATATAATATATACTATACGTATGAGTATATATATATATATAATTGTACTTTATGTACGTACATATATATACAGTTATATTACATATTTATATATATATACTAAAATACTTAATGTAAACCCTAAAGTTGAGCTAAATGATTGTAAGATTAAACTTAGTACACAAAGTTTAGGACGATCGGTTAAAAGATACAATCAAACCTAAATTATAAACTATAGATAGAAATATTAGTAAAAATGATCCTGTAAACTTAAATTTATGAAAATAAGTAATAAAATAAGAGACTATAAAATTTTCAAATTTTAAGTACAATACTTGTTAATTATTAAAAAGGCTAAAAATGTAATCTAATAACTAATAAATTGCTAGAGATAGATTATACGTATACTAAAAATCATAAAATGACCTAAAGAATAATTAGGAATATTCACATGTACTCCACATGTATTTACGTGTAGATAAAAATACGCAAAATTACTTAAATTAGCTGGAAACTTATTAAATAATTAAATAAAATTATTAATTAATTAAAAAAATCAGAGGAATAGGGAATGACTTGGATTTGGTCATAGCAGGTCAGGAAATGAAGAAGAAAAATTAACCAATAAAAAATAAGCAACACAAAAGGCAAAATTTAAAGGATTTGGGCAATGTCTTGTTCAATTAAATGCATAATCATTACTACAAAGCTCTATAAATAAGAAGAAAAATTAAAGAACTCATTTGGACAGTTAGAAGTGAAAAAAAATTAGGAGCACTGAAATTGGAGAGAAAAATTAGGGTTTAGGAAATTATTGAGCAAATTTATGCAGTAGAGGCTAGTGAATCGAACCCACACACCACCACCACCTGAAATCGAGCCGCCACCACCACCACCCCACTTTAGACCCACCGCTTAGACCGGTCGACACACTTGAACCGATGTTGGAAACCCAAAAGTCATTGGACTGGGTGAGTCTCTCATCTACTCCGATTTTGTACAATTTCTTAAAATTATTTATTTTACCCAAAAAATTATGAAATTTACTATTCTGAGATTTTATTGTATGTAGATTTAAGGAATAATAGTAATTAAGTTTAATTATGTCTTAAAATATAGGATTCTTAAAAAATTAAGCAAAATCGAGCAGATTAGAATTAAAAATAAATAAGCTTAGGAGTATAGTTTGGAGCTCAAATTTTTTTTGTAGAATGCTTAAGTGATATAAAACAGTGTTATGAAGCCTTTTTTTTTAAAATTAATTTTGGAAATTTTTAAGTAAATTTTTAGCTCTAAAATAATGAAAAAATTGGGTAATTTTGGGATTAATTAGGTGATTAATTATTGATTTAGATGGTAATTAGATGTTTAGGGATATTAATCTCTGATGTAGAAACTTAATCCTAGCTTTTAGAGTGTTAAGTGTAATTAATATAGGAATTATATAGTAATGGTAGGAAATTAGGAATATGTGGAATTGGAAATTTAATAAATATGAAAAATTAGATTTATTTAGATAATATAATAATAAAAATCAGTTTATAATAAATCTGAAACAAAATTTGATTTTAGATAATTGTATAAAAAATGTAAGATTTTTTCACATCGGGAGTAAATCCGATATACCAATTAAGATTAATGTGTACCGGATAGTTTAAAACACTAACTTAAGACCCAATATGATATTAGAATACTCCAGCTTAATGTAATTAATTTCACATTAGGATTCAAGCATATTTAGGATTCCTCATAGTTAGAGACAAATCTAAATTAAAAACCGAACCTTGAAATAAGATAGATGAATCATTAGTAAATAATAGGTATATATGGAGAAATAAGTTAAATTATAACTTAGAATATGAATCATTAAAGTATAAGTACTAAAAAGACGTATTTGTATTATAGGCTACCCGGAGATGAACCGACTTGTAATTAAGTGATTGGGGGACTGAGAATTCTAAGTAAGTTAGGTTATTACTTACTGTATTGGAGTACTATTTTATGGTACTCGGAGACCTAGGATTATGTATGATTGGGATTGTAAGTAGTTTATGCATGTGTTTGAGTATTTGAATTCGTGTTGAAATTTGTATTGTGATTGATTTTGTGTTATGACTGGATTGGTGTGAAATTATTTGAACACCCTAAGTGGAATTTAATCTTATTCGACTCTAATGGCCTAAATTGTCATGCATTGTAAACCTTTAGGAGATCATTAGGATTTTCCAACCAAACACTGATACCTTCGATAAAGATAGCGCTAGATAGAATTGGTCTTTTCCTTATCCTTAGCCAAACTAAGTGATAGGAGAGGAGATTGCGGTGAGGATGGGGGCATTGGTTTGTAGGATAGTCTTGGGAGGAGTAGTGTCTTCATTGCATAAACTTAAGTTTGATTGTGAGCTATTGCATAACATGAAAACTCCTTAACCGGGATTAGAGCGGGTAAAATTTCTCTGATTTCGTAATGGATTGGATTACGTTGTATGATGATACTTGCTTGTGCATTGCATGAAAATAATTGTTTGATAATCTTGTTTATGTTTATATACATGTATGAGTCTCCAATTCAACTTACTAAGCTGTAGTTGCTTATACCCATATAGATTCTTTTGCAGGTCTTGATTTTTGAATACTTCGAGTATTATGCTACCCTACAACTATTCAGATATTAGTTCTTTTGAAACTTAGGGTGTGAGGATCAATTCGTCTAATAATAGATATATAGTTAGAGTCTCCTTTATAGCTTAAAAATGAAAGACTAATAGTTATTATGTAAATTAGTGAATTGTTATGTTAATGTAGAATTTCCTAAGAAGTTTTCTGGAATGTACATATAATTATGTATGTTGACCTAAAATTTTTTATAATTACTGTAACTTTAGCTAAACATTTAATTGAATTGTTTATTTTAAAGCGAGGAGTCGTCGATACCTTGTGTAAATCATATCTATAGTAGTTACTGTGAGGCCAGTTACTATCATAGAATGGTTTACACGACGGGACTATTGCGACTCTATAACTTCGGGATGTAACACTTAATATAAGTAATATTATACATAAATATATATACATATAAATCATGTACAGTATACATATATACGTATAGAATTTATAAAATAAAAATATAATATAAGTACACAAATCTTATACATACCGTATATATATATATATATATCCTTTAATATAGTTGTACTATATTATATTAGTATTTGTAATTATACATGTATATATTTTGGTTGCATAGTATATTATGTTCATGTAATAAAAATTATGTAGACCTAAATATATGTATAGTATACTATATAATAAAAATACTAAATATATATACATATCCATACTACACATGCATACATACAGTATAACAAAAACAATATACTAGGTATATATATATATATATATATATATTCACGCATACATAAATATATATGTATATAAATAAGGAAAATACATAGTATATATATTATGTGTATAAATTATTTATAGAAATTACTATAACAAGTACGCTACACAAATGAATATACTTTAAACATCCATATACATATATGAACATACATGTACAAGGGAATACCAAGGTTACATATAATTTCTAAAATACATGTGTGTACTAAAATACACAAGATAATTGGTACAAAATAAATATATAAAATACATACTACTTTTTCCTTAATGCTTTGAGAAATAAATAGAATGAAGCTTCTTTTCCTTCTTCTTGGTTTGATATTTCCAAAAAATTGAAAGGGAAAAGATGCAAAAGTTTATGGTTGTAAGAGAAAAGAAATGTGAAGACTTTTGAATGTGTTTTGATTTGCAACTTTCTAGGCATGAAGAGCAACTGTTGGAGGGTTGCTAAATGACTAAATAAAATGGTAATGAAAGTAAATCCAAAGCATGATCTAGTAATTGATAGATAAGATATCTAATTTATTGATTTGTCATTTTACACATAATTTTGTAACACCTACAAGTGGAAAAAAAGAGCATGCAAGCAACTACAATTTTAATTTAAAAGCCAACATAGAGGGTAGGGGGAAAATTGGGGAAAGAAAAAGGAAAAGAAAAAGAAAGATAAAAAGGAGGAAAAGAAAAATAAAAATATTTAATTTTTCCAAACACAAAAATTATATATTTAGTATTTATAAAATAATATTGAAATTTTATGAAAATTTATTAATTTAATTGTTACTCGTTACATTTATAATATTCACAAGTTATTTCAACGAGTTCGCTAAAATTTGTACACAATCACGCATATTAGTCGATAATTACAATCAACTGAGGTTTATTACTATTAAGTTATATTTATTCATTTTATAAACTTAAAGTTATAGTTTTAGGATTTTCGTCAAGTTTGAGTTCAATTTCGAATATCTATGCATACATAAGATTTAAAATTTTTGTACGCGATTTAAGTTTCAATCGATTTTTTAGGGTTTTTATTACTAATTCTATATTCGTTTTCACAATTTGATAAAATTTTTATTTTATCTAACCTTATCGACACATGATATTATCTAGAATACTCGAATCTAAATTAGAGTTTATACTACTAACTATATGGGATTTACAATGGTATAAAATATATTACTTTACTTACCAAAAGAGTTTTTCATCAAAAAAAAAAAAAAAACCATGAAAAGAGTTCAAGATATAAAATATCACAAGTTTCATACGATCTTATTTAATTTTTGAAAGAACAACTAATTTTGTAAATAATATATTTTAATAATTTATAAAAATGTAAGTGTATTTATAATTTAATACTATTAAAAATCATAAAGAATATATTTATGTCATATATAAAATGTTGAGTGTATTATAAATATTAGATAAATGCTACTTTCTTTACAATATCAATCTAACTCCTACATAGATTATATTATTTTCTGAAATTTCTTCTAAAATAATAAAAGAGTATAATGGGCATTGTTTATCACAAATCAAATCTCACATTTATTATATTAGTAAGCTTTCCTTAAAAAGTTGCCTATAAGAAGAGGTTTATTTACTCAATTTACTAATGTGTTGTTCACTTGAAGGGCATTGAAATTCAATCCTCCCCTTGTTTCTTATTATAGTGTTCATTTGGTTTTTTGTCTTCGAATCGCAATTTATTAGGAATCCCTATTATGTAAAATCAAGTAATAAGAATTCCTTGATTTAACCAAAGAATCACGATTTCTCATAAAATTCTATATAAATTTTTTTAAATAACCTAATATCAATTTAACGATGACCACTACTATTATTATCATTACCACTACTACTACCACCATTATCACTGCTGCTGGTGCCGTTGTCTCTACTTCTGCCACTACAACAACCACCACCGCTACTACTACCATCATTACTACTATTAACCATCGACCACCACTATCGACCACCACTATCGACCACCACCATCGCCGTCATTGTTACTGCTACTACCATCACCCACCATTATTGCCACCAACACTATTATCATCATATTACTGCCACCATCATCACCTATCACCACTAATATTTTGGTTGCCATTATCGTGGCCATAGCCGTCGCTACCGTTGCCACCATCACTCATCACCGTCACTGTCACCGTCACCACTATTATCTCTAACTATTGCTATCACTATCACCACTATTATGGTCACCACTGCTGCAACTATCCATCATCATCGCTGTCGCCGCAATTGTTATGACTATCATTGTCGCTACCATTGCCACCACCACCCATTACCGTCGCCGCTAACACTATTCACTATATATATGGTCATCTACTATTGCAACTACCTTCCCAACCCCCCCCCCCACCCCGCCCCACCCCAAGCTACACCCCAACCATCGCCAACTACCATCAACATATTACTATTGCTACCCCTATTGCCATCGCTCACAACTGTCGTCGATCATTACCATCGTCTCCGCCTCTACAGTTGATTTCTACCACTACCACCACCACTACTCATTACTTTAGAATTACTTGAGAAAGAAAATGAATCAAAAGTAATTTAGTCATTGAAGTTTTATTATGTATTTATTCTTAAGTTATTTATTAATTTAATTAAATAAAGTAATAAATATTACACCTTTATCATATTCCTCAAGAATTTTAATTATATTCCTTAAGAATTTCAATTATATTCCTCCCTCATTTCATTTAGTAAAGTAAAACTGTGAGCATAAATAATAATTATGTATTATTGAAAATACAAATTATTAATATCGTGGCCAATAATTAATAGAGTAAAATAATAAAAATTTTAAATTCTTGTGATTTATTAATTGTTTTTTTTTAATAAAAAATAAAGATAAAAAAAAATTTTTCTCAATTATTAAAAAAAAATTATTAAAAAAATTTTTTTTGAGCAGTTCACGAGCTAAAATCGATCTATTAAACTGTCGAGCAGAGTGAACTAACTTGGAATTGGCTAAGGCCGGACCGGTCTCGATTAAAGGGAGATCAGGCTCTTGACTTGATAGGTCCAAGACGATTCTGGGCCAAATTTAACCTGGCCTAAGTCTACTTATGAGTGTAATTGTAAATCTATTGGTAACTTAATCTTTTATATATATATATATATGTATGTATGTGTGTATGTATACTAGACACACAAACACTCGGAATTATTTGAACTAGATAAGACTATAAACATTATTTTTATATATTGCATGTAAGTACCATAATTGCATAATATATATCATATTGGTTTTCGCTATTCCAGTTGAAAGTATTGGTGGAGGCATAGAAAACTATTATATTAAAATATATACAACAAAATATATATAACTACGTATGACGTATGCTTTATAATCAAAATGTAATCAATTTAGTAAAAAGTAAGGATTTTTTTTTATGATTATTTCCCAACATAAGTATTTTTTTCCCCAATTATTCCACATAAAAAAATATGATTTTGTTCAATATATAGAAAAATTTTCTCGATATGAACAGTACAGTTTTGTTTGGAGTGAAGAATCCAATTTCCACTGGCTTGGTTTGGAGAAGTAAAAGAAATCAAATTGATTTGTGTCCACTCCTACTAATAATGTAAACTCCACCAAAGCAACATGAGAGCGAGGATAAGTATGCTAAAAGTCCTTTCCGGTGTAGAGAAGGTTAATCAAATCCTTTATGTTTTGATTGGCACAAGTCCAATAAGTTTACGCCGCAATTCAAGCAAGTTAAACATTTTAATTGAATAATCTAAATCCTTTAATTTATATTATCATCTATGGCTATATAATAAAGAGAATTGACTACTTTTGGTGTCATACACTTCTTTTTTTTTAAAAAAAAAAACAATATCATTATGAGATTATTCAATTTAGTATTATTTTTAAAGAGATTTACACGTAAGCTATCTCCGTAGTATTGTAACGTCACTTCAAATGCCCGACCAACATTTTATCTCTTATTCCATATAAATCCTTTATATATCATAAAAAACATTTGATTGACTTGACGAAGATAAAATAAAATAGTCAACCTTTTGATACGGACGTATATCTACATGATCAATTTAGTCGTCTGTAATAATACTATTAAACTATTATAATTTTAGTTTATCTGATAAATTAAATGATTTATTCAAAATATAAACTATTTCAATAATTCTAGAGAGAGAATCTCTCAGGATGGTTCCATTGCACTAACTTTGATGTTAGTCTAGTGGGCTTTTTTCCCGATTCCTTTACTATTTTATATCTAAATCCATAACTTTATTATGGTTTATAAGAAATGTTATCTTCCCTCCTTTTCTTTGATTTGCGAATCGCGTCAGCTAAACCTTGTCGATTCTTTTTTCCATCTTTCGTTGACTTTCGATTATTTCATGCAGTTTTTTCTTAATTCACCCATCGTCAGTTTGTCAAAGTTCTTTTTTTTCCCCTTTTACTTCGATTGTCTTGTGATTAACTACTGATCCTTTATTGTTCTGTATGCAAATTTCTTATCATGGATAACATATTCGGAGCATAATGTGATGATGAAATAAAACTAGAAATTCACCTGGCTGGAAATATGTGAAGAAACCGGTGCCAAGATTAGCAACGATTCAACATTTTGAGAGATTTGGAAATGTGAAAATATCGCATCTTCACAGAAAACTTATTGGACCACAGGTGGAGAAAGCTAGTGTGGTGTTACCAAAATCATTCATCTTAAGCCATTTGAGATCCACTCAAAAGCTTTAAGAAATTGAATTTGAGTCTCTAAATTGGGGAAAGCCCTAAAATCTAAAATCTTATAACAATTAGAAGAAAGTTCCTAAAAAGTCGAAAGTCCAACTTCACATAAGTAAACTAATTATCAGTGTACTCGACCTAAATGGATTTTCATCCATCCCTCTCTCTCTCTTCAAATTCATGGTGATGGCACAATCCTCTTAAGTGGTGGCCAGTCATACATTAGTGTTGTTGGTGGGTTAATAAATCTACAACTCATGATGGTTTGAATGAATTATATCTTTGATGGCCCTAGAGAATGGTCCGAAACTCTCTTTCTTTATTTTCAACTTTTTTCTTCTTTTTTCCTTTATTTTATCATTATTATTTTCTTTTTTTCTTTTTTTTTTGGGTTGATACACACACAAAGTTGGTTGCTGTTTTTTCAAAAAAGAAAATATTAGAATTTTCTTTTTTTTTTTACTATTTGGGATTTATTTTATACTGGGTACAACATATATATTGATATTTGAAAGTGAATATTGAGTTAACAATGAAATATGAAACTCAAGAAGCTATGTAAGCAATGAAAGAGAATCTATGTCCCTAAAACCTTTCATTCTATAATGTTTTCACACACACTAATAAAGTACATCATGAACTCCTTTTATGGGCGTGGGAATTGGCAAATAAATCATCATCATACAGGAGGAAAGAAAAAAAAAAATTTGTTGAGGAAATAACAGCTCATCATTAAAAGGATAAACTAATCCGTAGGTGATGAACATCCTAAGCTAGCTGTAAGCATCAAAACAAAAGAAAAGCTCCAACCATATGCCCTTAATGCTACAAGATGATGCAAGTTGTGTATTGCTTCAACATGAAGCAAAATTTTCACCGCCTACAACTTATAATAATCGTAAATTACTTTTTAACACTCCCTCTTAACTTACAATTTTAAAATATCTTGTATACTACTTGAACTTTTCAACCATCACAGCTTTGGTAAATATGTCCTTGAGTTGCTCCCTCATATTAACAAATTTACATTGAATTTCATCGTTTTGTACTTGGTTTCTTATATAATGATGTCACAACTCGATATGCTTTGTCCTTCCATGAAGTATTGGATTTTTTATTATGACAATAGTTGACATATTATCACAATGGATAGTTGTAGGGGCTTTTTGGCTTTGATTTAAATTTGATAAAATCCTTTTTAGCCATACTGCTTCACATGTTACATCTATAGCAGCTATATATTCAACTTTGGATGAAGATAATGATATTGTCTTTTGTTTATTTGACAATCATGATATAATATTTGATCCCATCCCAAATATATATTCAGATATACTTTTTCAATCATCAATTAATCAAACCTAGTCACTGTCTGTATATCTAATAAGCTTAAAATATTTTTCTTTTATATAATGAATGCCATAATTTTTAATGCCTTGTAAATATTGCAATATTTGCTTCGTTGCTACATAATCTAGAAATCAAACTGATTAAGTTAACAATATCTAACGTTGTATTCGTCAAATAAATCAAAGATCCAACTAAACTTCTAAACATTTTTGTATTTGCTTTTGGTGCTCCATCTTCTAATTGCAATTTTTGATTTGTTGCAAGTGGACTAGAAATTGGCTTACAATTACTTATACGAAACCTCTTCAATAAATCTTCTAAGTATTTTTCTTGAGAAATAAATATTTCTCCCTTAGATTGACGTACTTAAATACTAAGAAAATACTTCATATGGCCTAAATTTGTCATCTCATATTCCTACATCATTGAAACATTAATTTCATCTTGAACCTGTACAGATAAAGTCATCTATATATAAACAAAAACAAGGAAATTTTTTACATGCTCTCTTTTAATGTATAGTGAATGTAAGTGCTACAGTCAGGTGTTCGAGGTTCGATTTGTGAAATTTAGGGCAGTCGAGTAAATTATCTAATTGAACCTAAATTTTATGATAAGGTTAGAAATATTAGTAAAAGTGATTTCATGAGTTTAGATTCAGAAAAAATAAGTAATTAAATGATTAAATAATATAATTTTAAAATATAAACATATTATTTGTTATTTATTAAAAACGTGTAAAATTAGTTCTGATAACAAAAGAATCAATAGAGCTAAATTATATGCATACTAAAAATTATAAAATAACATAAATAATATTTAGAAATATTTATTTGTACTATATATGTATTATATATAAGTAAAAATACGTGAAATTACTTAAAATATATTAAAGGAAATTCATAAAAAATTAAGGAAAAATCAAGAAAATTATAAAAACATGTAGGCTTATCTAGAAATGGAGCATGGAAACTTGGAAGTGGAAGATGAAAATTCAACCTATAAAATTTACCTAAGTCGAAAGTGAAAAAAAGAAGATAAGAAGGATACTTAGTACAAATAAATTAAAAGTAAACCCTAGACACCACTATAAATTTAGAAAACCACTTTCTAAATCTCATTTGGTCAGTTTAGAACTTAGAAAAAATAGAGAGAAGATAAGAAAAGATGAGAGAATATTTTTAGAAAAATTTAGAAAAGTAGTGTGCAAATAAAGCTTATAAGGTGAATCCACACTCAATGAGCACTTGAGAATGAATGACCATTATCACTTGATAGTGGTGGTAGTGCCCAAGTTGGCTGACAAGGCCTTGGTGGTCGAAGCAACTAACGCCGATGAGTCTAATTTTCCTTTTGATTTTATTTCATTTATTAAAAATAGTAAATAATTATAGAAAATTATGAAATTTAGTATTTTGAGATATTTTATATGTATTTTTTAGAAAAAAAAATATTATTTTGATAAAATTATGTTTCGTGATATATAGTGCTTAAGAAACCTTTAAACTTAAACTTATTTTCTATTTTAAAAAATGACCTTAGTAGTATTTAGCTAGAAATTTTTGTACAGGATAGTTAGAGTATTTAAAACAGTACTATAAAGAGAATTTTCATAAATCTATTTTTAAAATTTTTAGATCGTAAAATGATATATAAGGTAATTTTGATTTAATTAAGTAATTAAATGGGTAATTACTAATTTAATGTCTAATTAGGTGTTTTAGGATGTTAAATTTTGATGTAGCATGATATTTATAGTATTTAGGGTGTTAGATGTAATTAGATATATTATGTAGTATATATATGTAATAGATAGAATGGTATATTTTAAGTTAATTTTATAATTTAGGGTAATTAGATATAAAATTCTAATTTAGGATATAATAAGACATTTGATATGTTATTGGATGACAAATGATGATATATGTAGTGTTAAAAGTGTTAAATAAGTGATTTAGAAATGAATTATGTAATAATACATAATATGTATATATATGAAATCAATAAGTGGGAATTTTTATGTCAAAATTGATAATATAATAGTAATAAAAATATAAAAGAAATTTTGTATGAAACTTAAATTTTAGTAATCATATAAAAAAATATAAAATTTTTTCATATCGAGAGCAAATTCGGTAGCTAAATTATGATTATGGTATACCGTAGGGACAAGAGTGCTAGTTAGAGACCAAATACAATATTTAGGATACCTAATAATAATATGATTAATTTCATATTATAATTCGATCAAGTTTTTGTCACGCTCCGAAGCGGCAGAGTGGTAATAGCCCCGCCGTGTAAACCATCCTAAGATAGAAGTTGACCTTACAACCGCTATCTTAGACCCGATCTACACAAGGCGCTCACGACTAACCCGCTTTGAAGTAAACAGTTTGTAATTTAAATAATTCATTTACCTAAGAAAGTGAGAAAAGTTACATATATTCACTATAATTCGGTTATTACATTATTCAGAAATGAAAAGTAATAACATATGTGTTGATTCTTCAATGTTTTTCCTCACTTCCCAGGATCCAACAGTTGCTAGCTTCAGAGTAGTTGTTGCCGCTTCAGAGTAGTTGTTGCCGCTTCAGAGTAGTTGTTGCCGCTTCAGAGTAGTTGTTGCCGCTTCAGAGTAGTTGTTGCCGCTTCTTAGCCAGCACCTGCACGACGTCTATAGATGCGAGCAACCACAGTTCAGTAAGTTAAGACGGAGGACTTAAAACTATACCATACACACAATAAGGTTTTCAATCACTTATTAGGTGCAATGCATGTGCAAGTAAATGCCATCGCACGACGTTGTCCTGCCCGTCGTGAGATTAGAGAAACTGCGCCCGCTCTAATCCGGGTTGAGGAGTTGCCGTTAATGCAACAGCTCACGACCAAACCCAGGCTTGTGTAATGGAGACCTTACTCCTCCCGCGACTACCTTCGAACCACTGTCTTCACCCTTGCTGCGACCTCCTCTCTTGTCACTTAGTTCGACTGAGGATGAAGAAGGGACCATTTTGCAATCCTACGCTATCCCTTTTGAAGGGGTCGGTATTTGGCCGGAGAGTCCTAAGTTCCCCTAATGGGTTGCCATGCATGTCCGATTATGATTACTGGTCATATATTTGATTAAGTTCAGTTTAGGGTGATCGATCATTTCATGCAAATCATACAATACATGCTAAAGTAATAAATAGAATCATAGCATCACTCATAATCAAGCACATGCACACATCCAACTATCTAACAAGCACAACCAAGCATAATCTCAAGCCTCCCAAAATACAGCATTGTATTAATCCCAACTTACCTCGACTCCTCGCTCACTCACTCAAGGTTCAATTTGCTCAGGTCATCGCCGATCATCCCTATAACATAAACGTGGTTTCAGTTTTCATATAATGATTATAGGTTCATTTTATCCTATAACACTTATTGTTAGGTTTTGTTTAGGGTTTAATATGTCTAATTATCTAGGTCTTAAGTCTTTTATAATTATTCTAGGTTTGGGGTTAGGTTTGGGTTCGGTTTCTACATCGATTTCTAAATTAGGTTCTAGTTCTAGTTCGATTTCTAAGTAATGTTTTATATTCCAACCCTAGAAATTCGTTTCAACTCATAATGTGAAATTAATCACATTACTTTCCGATCTCTTAAATATCATTATTACCCCTAATCAGTATTTTATTTCATCCGGTACGCTTATATCCTTATTAGTGTACCGAATTTACTCCTGATGTGAGAAATTTTTATATTTTTCATATAATTACATAAATTCAAGTTTCTTATCTAATTTATTATATATCCTTATTATTTATATAATATCAATTTTTATCCTAATATTTTCTATTTATTATATTTTCAAAAATTACATATTATGCATTATTGCTTATTATGTACATAATGCATTTCTAATATTTCTATCACTTTAATTACCATCCCTAAACATCAATTATCATTTCAAAATATCTAAATTCATCCTAAATCAGATTTTACTCCTAATTTCCCTAATTTACAAAATTAACTTAAAGTTAACTATTTTTCCTTATTAATCATTTAGTACATAATTAACCTAATAATTACATCTAACACCCTAAATGCTACAAGTATCATACTCCATTAGATTTTAACATCCTAAAACATATAATTATTCACTAAATCAGTAATTAATCATTTAATTACTTAATAATCCTAAATTACCCATTTTATGCCTCATTTTAGGGCCTAAAAATTATCTAAAAATTTAGAAAATTAATTTTGAAAATGGGCTTCATAGCACTGTTTTATATCATCTAAGTAATCTAGAAAAAAATTTTGGGCTCGAAACTACACTCCTAAGGTCATTTATTTCTAAACCGAAACATGCTCGGTTTTGCACAATTTCTTAAGAACCCTATATCAAGAGACATATTTTCATTAAAATAATATTTTTCCTAAAAACTAAATACAAAAATATTCCAGAATTACAAATTTTATAATAATATTTACTATTTTTACAAAATTACACAAGAATCGGGTTGGAAATCGGACTCACTGATCTGGGTGGCTCTGGCCACCGCCGATGGCCATGAGTGTGTCGGCCTACCTGGGCGTTGCCACCATCTTGTGGTGGTGGTGGCCGTCCACCCCCAGCTGCCCGTTGGATCTTAGTTCTCCTTTGTGGCCCTAACTGCACAGTTTTCCTTTTCTTTTTTTTTTCTTTGGTTTTTCTCTCAATTTTTGCCTTTCCCTAATTTTCTCTAATTTCTAACTGTCCAAATGAGCTTTTGAATTTTTCTTGCTATTTATAAAAATTTAGTGTAATTATTGTGCATTAATTAGACATGACTTTGCCCAATTTACTTGATTTTTGGCTTTTGTGTTATCTAATTTTAATTGGTTAATTTTTATTTTGTAGATTCTGACTTTCGACGACCTGATTTGGATCATTATTGATTTTTCCTGATTTTTCTTGATTTTTTCTTAATTAATTATGAATTTTATTTAATTATTTAGTATAATTTTAGCATATTTCGCGTATTTTAAGTAATTACACGTATTTATACCTACATGTAAATTCATATATAGTACAAATAAATATTCCTAAATATTATTTAGGTTATTTTATAATTTTTAGTATACATATAATTTATCTCTAGCGATTCGTTAAGTACTGAAATGCATTTTCCGCATTTTTGATAAATAACGAGTTATATACTTAAAATTTAAAAATTTTGTAGTCGCCTATTTTATTACTTATTTTTTTAAATTCAAACTTACGGGATCGGTTTACCAATATTTCTAACTTTATTTTATAATTTAAGCTCGATTGGGTCGTTCAACCGATCAAAACCTCGGATTGCTTAGTTGTAGGGCTTACAGTTTTTAGGATTCCTATATAACTTGTAATCAGAAACTGAATTAGAATCTAATTTAGAAATCGATTTTCAAACTGAACTAGAGCTTAACCTAAATTAAGAATAATTGTAAAATATTTAAAAACCTGAATAATTATGTATAATAAAATTTTAAGCTAAAGATAATATATAGAATTATTGAATAAAGTTTTTATAAGATACTTATATGAGTACTAAAACAATATTTATATTATAAGGATTATCAATAATGGCCTGTGTGAGTCACATCTTAAGTGAGCAAGTAATGAGTCTAGATAAGTTGGGATTAATACGTTATTATATTTCGATGTACTTATTTATAATACTCAAAGGCTTAAAATTGTATTTAGTTGTGTTTGCTAGATAGTTGACGATACGTATGCCTGTATGTACTTGTTTTTGAGTTTGATAATATGATTCTAGTTTACTACTCTAACTTATATTTATATGATTTATTTGAATTATTGAACACCTTAAACCAGAGATAATTAAATATATGACTTGTAATTCTAAATTGAACTTATATAGTAACACATTAGGAGAAACGTTTAGGATTCTTTAGCTAAATATAGACCTTTTTGAAAGGGATAGCATTAGATAGTATAATGGGTTACTTCTTCATTCTTAGTCAAATTAAGTGATAGGAAAGGAGGTTGCGGCAAGGGTAAAGTTAATGGTTCGAAGATAGTCATAGGAAGAGTTGTGTCTCCATTACATAAACTTGGATTTAGTCGTGAGTTGTTGCATAAATATGGAAACTCCTTAGCTTAGATTAAAGTGAGTGTAGTTTCTCTAATTTTACAATGGATCGAACAACGTCATGCGATAGCATTTATTTGTACGTGCATTGCATATAACTAATTTGGTCGATAACCTTGTTTGTGTTTGATATATGGTTTTAAGTTTCCGTCCCAACTTACTAAACGGTTAGTTACCCACAATCCTATAAATGTTATTGTAGTTGCTAGTTAAAAAGTGGCCATATAATTATTCTACAGCTAATAACTACTGGATCTTGGGAAGTGAGGATAAAAACATGAGGATTAATTACACTCTCAAGTTTAGATTTTATTTTTAAAGCCTTCGGTATCAATTTATATATTACTTTAGTAGATTATGATTAAACTACTAAATCTTGTAAATATACTTAAGTTATTTTAGTGTAAACATCATTTTTTTCATAATTTCATAAGTAAATAACATATTTACTTTATTAATTATTTACTTCAAAGCGAGTTAGTTGTGAACGCCTTATGTAAATCAAATCTAAAATAGCAACCATAAGGTCAACTTCTATCTTAGAATGATTTGTATGGCAGGATTGTTACGACTTTACCATTTTGAGGTGTGACAATGAAGGCTCATTTTGACTCCTCTAAAAATCAGTTTTTTGAAAATAGCCATCAATTTTGTTATTCCATGTACGTGGTGCTTGCTTTAATATATATAATACCTTATATAGGCGATAAACTTTATCTTCTTTGCCTTTGATAATATATCCTTTAGGTTACTCCACATAAACCTCCTCTCGTAATTCTCTATTTAAGAAAGATAATTTAATATCTAATTGAAATATTGGTAGTTCTAATTGAGTTGCTAAAAAGTAAGAACAATTCTAATAGTTTCCATACGTTTCACTGAAATCAATGGTTGGCTGTTGTGAATATCCCTTAGCTATAAGACGAGTTTTATGCTTCTGAATTGAGCTATCTTCTTTATATTTGGATTTATAAACCTATTTTATACCAATAACTTCTTTATTATCAGATAGATCAATAAGCTCTTATGTACGATTTTTCTTAATAGTTGCCATTTCATCATCCATGACTGTTATCCATATTTCTTCCTTTGCAACTTTTTTATAATATTTTGGTTCACATGTGAAAAAATGCAAACTCACATGATTCACAAATATCACACAATGAGCGTACTTTCTTGATTAGACTTTCTAACTTTGGATAAAATTCTTGCATACTTACTAGTATAGATGTAGTTAGATCTGCTAATATACTAGAAATATTTGGAGAACATAGAATAGAACTTGAATGAGGATCTGGTTCTATGACATCAAATCTCTTTCCAATCCCATGCTCTATCTTCATAAAAAAATGACATCTCTTGAAATTACCACTTCATTCATCTTTAGATTGATAAGACGATATCCTTTAGATTCATCACTATAAGTAGTAAAAATAAATTTTTCTCCTTTCTCGTCAAATTTTTCTCTCTTCTGTGATGGAATGAGAGAATATGCTCTACATCCAAATATCTTCATAAGATTAATATATGGTTTTCGCTTATACCAAGTTTGGTAAGGAGTCTTATTTAGATTTAGTTTCATTGGAGATCTGTTCAGTATATAAACTGTAGTATTAATTGCTTTAGCCCAATAGTTATTTGGAAGACCTTTCCCTGTTAACATGCTTCTAGCCATCTCCATAATAGTACAATTTTTACTCTGCAACACCATATTGCTGTAGAGTATGTCGTACCATTAATTGTATTTTGATTATAACTTCTTTATAATAATTTTGAAACTCATTAGATGTATATTCACCTCCATGATTAGTTCGTAAAACATTCAACTTATATCTACTCCGTCTTTCCACCATAGCTTTAAACTTAAAAAAAGTGGAAAATGCTTCTAACTTCTGCTTTAAGAAATATATCCACTTCATCTTTGTATAATCATCCACAAACAAGATAAAGAACTTATTGCCTTTTAATGATGGTGTTCTTGTTAGTCAAAATATATCATAATGAACCAACTTAAGTGATGCTTTAGCTCTATAAGCTGTCTTTAGGAATGGCAACTGGTGCATTTTTCCATATACATATCCTTTACATACTTTCTTAGACCATGAGATATTTGGAAAACCAATCACTATTTTTCTTTTTGAGCAATTGAAGTCCCTTATAATTTAAATGATCGTATCTCAAATGCCATAAGTTCAACTCATCATTTTTCACACTTTACAAAGCAATTTGTTCACTAAGAGATAGAGATAAAGGGCAAAGTTTATTCCTACTCATCTGCACTTTGGCTACAATGCAATTTTTACTCTTATCAGTAATAATACACTCATCATCATCAAAATTAACCTTATAACCTCTTTGTAGTAATTGGCCAACACTTAATAAATGCCAAGTTAATTTAAGGACATGATGAACATTAGAGATCAATTTTAAGTTACCTTCTTTAGTGTTGACAACAAAAGCTCCTTTTCTTACAATCTCATGAGTTTTCCCATCTTCAAGCTTTACTTTAAATGAAAATTTATCATTGAACTCTACAAATAACTACTTGTTTCCAGTTATGTGGTTACTGCAACCACTATCCACATACCAAATATTCTCAAATGATTGCTTAGCATTCATGCAAGAATAGATCCTACTTATCTTGATTTTCTTTAGAATAATTTGCTCAATCCTTGTAATAACAATCCATTTATGAATGATTGGGATTTCTGTACCTTTTGCTTCAAAAACAATAATTTTGGAATCATGCCCAAATTTCTTGCATATTTGGTACCGAGACGGGTTGCTTTCAGAATTGAATTCTCTTCCTCTACTACGATCTCAAGAACTTTGGAATCTACTACGTCCATAAGTATAATTAGAGGAACCATCATCATTATTTTCACTTTTATCTTGCCAATTGCGTTACTTATTGATATTAACCTTCAAATGGAAGGCTTGCTCTAGATTTTGATTAGAAAATCTACTTATACACTTCTCATGAGCTTTAAGTGATCCAATAAATTCATCCAAACTTATTGTAAGTAAATTTTTGGATTCTTTAATTACAACAACTATAGGCTCAAATTTGGCAGATAAACTTCTCAAAACTTTTTCTATAATTCTCTTATTGAGAATAATATCTTCATATCCTTTAATTTGATTGATGATAATTGAAACTTTAGAGAAGAATTCTTGCACTTTCTCATTACTTTTCACATATAGATTATCAAACTATCTCCATAGATTTTGGAGTTTGATAGAAATTACTTTATCATGACTTCCATATTACTTCTTCAAAAATTCCCAAGCGTCATGTGATGTAGTTGTACCCATAGTTCATTGAAAGATCGATTGACTAACCCCTTGTTGAATGAAAGACAATACTTTAGCGTCTTTCATAGCATTTTCTTTGTGCTCTTTTCTTTATGGCACATTTCATGTTGCTTTTACTTCTAGATTGGTAATAGCAGTTTCATAACTGTTTTCGACAACATCCCATAAGTCTTGTTAAATAAATAACGTTCTCATCCTCGTACTCCATATATCATATTTTTCACCAACAAATATAAAAATACTTTGTGGGGAAAGATTGAATGTGCCATTGTTGCTTGTTGATGCCATGATTATGGTTTATGTGTATGTATATTTGTATGTTTTGGAATATATGATTAAAAGGGGTTTGGTTTTGTTACCAAAAATATCTTGAGTACAACATATATATTGATATTTGAAGGTGGATATTAAGTTAATAATGAAATATGGAACTCAAGAAGCTATAAGCAATGTAAGAGAATCTAAACAAGTATTTACTAGTTATGAAATGAATTATGACAATCCTTATTTCAAAAATTATTCTTGCAATTGAATTATTAATCATCACTCCCTAACTCAATAACCTTCATATCATTAACCAAAGCCAACAATTTCTGAAATTTTTCACTTAAGTATTCATACTTGAACATTTTAAGATAGAGTGAGCTAAAGGTCAATAAGGAGTACACAAACACATGTGTATGAGCAATCATTCACGAATTCATGTACATCTCAAGGAACTATAAATGCAACACGCACCAGTTTATTATGTTTGTTTTTAATCAGACATATTACATAGAGATACTCATAACCCTGGTACAAACATATAAAAAATGTGATATAGTATTAGTATTAGTATTAGTTTATCTCCAGTACCTTAGGAACCAAGTAACCAAGTCATGCCTAAAACTATGCGGATCGTTTCCAAACGAGACTAAACTTGTGATAGCATCAGGTAAAGATCATCGAGGTGCCACCCCAAAATCACTGATTCTTCCAATTCTTTAAGCCTAGTTAAGTACACATAGCACAAATCAATTTAATGTCGAATAATTTATTAAGTTTACTTAATTGCCCTAGCTTAGCAAATACAAATAGAAAACAAGTATCCTGCACATAAAATCTAGAACAACTATATTTCATGAGTCATGCCATTATTAGTACTTAACTTGAGACATTTATATAAAAACTCATTACAAATCGGTACTTAATTAAAAACTAAAATCATAGCGTATAATTATAGTTTCTGGATTTAAGTTCTTAGTATTTTAAAATTAAAAAAATAACCCTCTATAACTATACTAAATATCATTTTGTATTTAAACCTATGATTAAGGTTTAACCTACCCATTGGAAATTTTTGCAGATTGTAACTTGTGACTTTGCACTCCTTCTACCACCATTCTAAACCCAAACAAAAACCACCATTCTCGAGGTTTTTTTTTTCACCCAAAACTCAATTTACACCATCTCCAAACACTAGCTAATGGATCAAAATGAAAATCTTTTATATTAATTATATTACTAATCCCAAAATCAATGTGTCCAAACAATGCTACTTGAAAATTTGAATAAATAAGGGTTTAGGATCAAAACTCATCTTAAGGATTTAAGCTTGACACTATCATCTGTTTTTTGATGCTTTAGACCACAAAGGTACAATCCTTAATTCGTTTCTCACAAAGCCTTAAAGGAAGTACGAATTTTTAGTCTAAGAATTGATCGAACTTATCGTGGAACCATAAAATCGAGACTCCCCTTTTATATTCTCCTTTAATCGCAATTCCAAATTAGAGTTTTGGTTCTAATTGAGAGTTTCCTTTTTCATATGAAGTAAAAAATGTAAGTTTCTTTTGAGATAAGCATAGGGTTATGTGAAGATGAAAAGGTTTTTGGAGTAGTAGGGCATTAAATCTCTCAAAAGACTATTATGCCCTTACTATTCTAATTAATTACAAGCAAAATTAGCCTTCAATTGCTATTAATATGTCTTAATCCTCCCCTTTTTCTATATTTATTTATTCCTTTATGCCTTGGTTTACCATTTTCCCTTTTCTATATTTCATTTTTTTAAGGTTTTACAATATTAGTAATAATGTTAATATCTATTTAAATTATGATTCTGCTTAATTTTAATAATGTTATGTGATTTAAATTTAGTAATTTTATGCGCTCTTTTTATTGCATCATAATTTAAATAGGTAAAAATTTGTAAGTTATGTATAGATTCTTTGATTATCTTCTTGAAACTTTGACAAATAATGGATAAATTTGAATACTAATACTAGTAATAATATTAATATCAATATCAATTTAATTTGTGATTCCACTTAATTTACTAATGTTGTATAACTTAAATTTTCGGATTTTCCATATTTTGTAAGATTAACTTTATTAAAACTTTTGTTTGAGTTGTAATTTTATATTAACTATGAATATACTATATCATTCATCTTTGTAAAATTTAAATTTTTTTTTCTCTTTTTATCTATAAATATTTTATACATTCAACTATAACTTTTTAATTTATAAACGGTATTAAACTTAAAATAAATGAGATATGATATGGTAACACGAATTGTTAGTTTTAATATAAATGGGTTCAACTCGGATATGAGACACACTTCATCATAGGTTTAGGTTTTTATATATGATTAAAAACAAGTCGTGTAATAGGATTAGGTTTTTCGGATATGAATACATTTACATATGGAAATGGAATACGGTATGATAATACGAATTACTAGCCTTATGGCAAAGTGTTGGATAAAAGCCCTAATCATGTTAATGGAAAAAAAAAAAGAACTCAAATAAAAATAACAAGAACAAAATGCAATAAAATAAAAAATTATGATTCGTAATCTTAAGAAGATATAATAAAGAAGAACATAATAAAATATTAGATTTTCTATGGCTTCTTCTTAAGTTTTAATGGGATCGGTCTGCCATCAGTCTCACATTTGATTTGTACATTTTTAAATCTAAATTATTAAATAATTATGAATTCAACGGTTTAGATTTAAAGAAATATAAATGAATAGTGAGATAAAATATATGATCGATCTTATTAAAATAAAATATGAAACTGAGGAATCTTCCCAAAGTCTTTAACTTGTACATATGTTGCATCTTCAAAATGGGACATTAGTGAGATGCGAATTATAGACGGTACAAAATTTATTTAAATCGCATCCTCTAAATGTGATATTTGTGTAATTATTTTTATCACATCTCCAAGATGCGATTGACCCTTGGTAATCACGTGATTAATCTCCTTTAATTCATATTTTTGTAAACTTTTTTTCCTAAGATCGATAAGCATATGTTACGTCCTTAAAATAATTGATAGTTGATATAAGATTTGGGAAAAATTAAAAAAATCACTTGTTTAAAAGAATTAAACTATAATTACAATATGATGGTCATACAAAGTCCTTGAGGCTTAAATAATATAGATTAGATCTCTATTGTTAAAGCTGATTGAGGCTTAAGTATATATCTATATATATTTAGACCTCTTTAAATAGGATATGATGATTAATGGAGAAATTTGTGTGTTCAGTATTAAAATTAATAAATATTATACAAATATAAATTAGATATAAAAATTATAAAAATATCATTATTATATCATATTTTTAAACGTTATGTATTTGCACCAATGTCGCATTTGTGTATTTGTATTGATATTACATTTTGAAAAAACTATATAGCCATAACATATAAATGTTAATGTCACATCTAAAAAATACAATATAATAAATGCATTTTGGTAAATTTTTTATATAGTTTATAACTAGATAATTTTTTTTTTTAAGTCACCCATGATTGCTGTGTTTATTGATTGTAGGCCATCAATTTTACATTGTGGGCTGGACGTGTTTAGTTTTGGTCCAACAATCAGGCTAAAAATAAGTGTCTTAGATTTAATTTGAAGGGATTATTTGGGCCAGGGGCCATAGCCCCCGTGGGAGCCTTGGGCCCGTCCTTGATAACATATTTATATATTAATAATAATGAATATTGCCATTGTTTCGTTTCTCATACAAATACAATCATGTATTTATAAAAACATATTTAGGGATGCTAAACCCCAACATGGTATACAGATACAATAGAAAAATAATTACTACGATTTGACTTGACGCAACACATCATAATATCCTAAAATACAACATGGATACGACCTGGTTTGGTCCGAAGTAATACGTCATCGGATCACGATTACGCTGTTTCCTTGGAAAGCAAGTACTCAAGTAAACATATACTGGTAGAATCCTTTAGTAAGTTTCTCCTTATAGTCTTGGTTATATATTTTGATAAATTACTTGGTCCTTTTTCCTTTACATTTTCAAATAACCGTAGTGATACATATTATAAAATAATTCTTTTGTAACATTTTTACAATCCCCTTTATGAAATTTATAACCAGCTCTAAAGTTCTTATAAGAGTTGCTATTAATAATATTATCATAATCATTACAATATGAATGCATATATATATAAATATATATTTATACATTCACCTTAGTTTCTATCCTTTTTTATGTTTTAGGGCTAGATAAAAAATATTCAATTCAATGCACATATTTTTATATGATACATAACCTAATATAATTAATAGTTACAGATTATGTATATACATACGTGCCTCATATTATTCGGTTAATAATTACTTCAAAAAATTATTTCTATTAATTCGGGTGGTTACGAGCCTTGACCAAACACGACAAATGCACCTCAATGTTCAAACTTCAATGCATACAAGCAACTAATAAATTGTCGAAGCCGAAATTACCTATAATAACATCGAACGAAAGAGAAATTGATCGCAAACCTAGGAGAACGTAATTAAAATACAATCAGAACTTAAAAGTATCACGTAAGCACTTGTCCTAAAGGGTCCGGTTGAGCATGATACTTTACCAATTGGCTAATCTCCCATAAACTCAATCATTAACTCAAAAGAAGGGTTTCCAACATCCTGTTTAACCCCAAATTAGGTGATTGATCAAGGCTCCAATGATTTCCCGCATTGACTTGAGATGAAGGCTAGTTAATCAACACTTGTTGCGGCCGACTATGCATCGCCAAAGAAGAAATAATAATAATAATGATAAACAGTTTAGATGCCTTAAAGCTTTATAATTTTACCATGTTATCCATCATAGATTATCTCAAGTATTTATCGTGATTCCTTAAATTCCTCATACAACGTATCTCACAAAGAGCTAATTATCCATGTGAATCTATTGGTTTTGTAATCCCCAAAATCTTAGTTTTTTATTTTATGATGAGATGTCTAAACATCTTCGGTAAGCAAATTTCATCCATTTCTCATCTAAAGGTTTTTTCAACTTTCTTAGATTGACAGTCAAGTTCAGTTAATCTCGGATCAAGCTTCGCATGTACACGTGCACAACTTATCCTCCTTAGCATGAGATTTTCCTACACGCTGATGTGCATGTAATTGGGAATCGAAATCTATCTAGTAACACTAAGATATTTAGATTTCTCTTATTTTGGGTTAGCAGGATTAAAAAAATTCTTTTAGTTTATCTATTCATTCACAATAAGTGTTTTCTTAATTAAATTTGTATTAGAGTCACTTCTCATCTACTATATGTAGGTTTTGAAGTTGCTAGAAAAGGTGTTATTTAAGCTAATTCAAATAGTCGGAGACTTCTTTTAAAATGGAGTTGATGATAAAAATAGAACACACTGGTTAGCTTGGGAAAAACTTACAAAGCCAAAGGAGCAAAGTGGGTTGGGGGCTAATTGATCTTAGAAAAAGAAATTTGGCTTGTGCCATAAAAGGATTTTGGGAATTTAAAGTTAAAATCATTACATTGGGCAAGCCTCATTAGAGCAAGCATAGAAAGTTGAAAAATGTAAGTGGTGTTCCAAAGCTTATTGGTGCATCACATTTTGTAAAAGAGCTTCATAATATTCTAAAATGGTGTGTTAACAATAACTATACATCTATAGATAATGGCAGGACAATTAGTTTTTGGTAGAATAAGTGGGCAAGTGATTTTACAATCGGGTAGGTTGCTTTTGTCCCAATACATCTATATTTGGAATGAATATTGGGCTTCTTTGAAGCAAGAGCACAAGATATTTAGTATTGGAAATGAAACCATTACTTAGCTATCTCGAATCAAATTGGGTGAAATTGAATTCAAATGCTATTGTAAACTATACTAAGGATCAAGTGGCAATAAGATGAGTCTTGTGAAATCATGAAGAAAAATAACTACTAGGGTTTTTTGCATAAATTGGGGGCCATTGATATAGTGGTTGCTAAATTATGGGTAGTTTGTTGGGGATTATATTACCATGTTCAACAAAATTACCTAAATATGGAGATTGAATTGGATTTGCAATTAGAAGTAGATTATCTAACTTTACATACATCTATACAAATGAAATATAAGCATATTGTTGATCTATGTAGGGCAAAAATATTACACTTATATAAATGGAAGATTAAGCACGTACCTTGTGAGACTAATGCAGTAGCAAACCGAATCGTAGGAAGGGCTTGGCAACATTTCAAATATTTTGTTGTGTGTATGAATCCCCCTTCCTTTGTGTCATCTCTTTTGTTGAATGATCTATTGGGATATAGGGTTTGTAAAGTTAGTAGAAGTCTAATAAAGGCCAGAAATGGTAGGTTTTCTAATGAAGCAACTTGAATTTCGGATTCAAGTCTGCTAGGTAGTAAGTGGAAAGATAGTATTTTATATTATGGGTTTTCTAATATTTGTACTTTGTAGAACTCTATTTTTATGAAATATAAATCCTTACTAGACAAAAAAAGAAAAAAATAACTGTTTTCTTTCTAAAATAATTTTGGAAGAGATTATATGACATATCTAAGGGTAGGATAATTTTAGGTATTATCTAAAAATCTAAACTAAATGATTTTTACGTAGACCATTATAATATAATGAAATAAATATTGCTTTATTGACTGAATTTACTACATTCGAATCCTCCTTCTCCCAAGTTATACCATGAAACGTAACTGGTAAAAAATAAATAAATAAATAAATTTCTTTTGGATTTCTAGTATTATCATACACAAAGTTTTATTCCTATTCATCTTAGTTTGCAATTTTACTAGATATTTGGATATTTCATAAAAGTTATAGATTGCTCAGTATTATTATAATTTAATAATATAAATACTAATTTTTTTAATAAAATAGATTAAGTCTCGATAAGTATGTTTATATATGATAAGAGTTGATAAAGAAATGAAAGTTATTGGCTCCTTCAATATCCCACACTATGGGATGCATCGTAATCTCGAGATCTGCTGCACAGTGCGTTCTGAAACCGCATGACGCCGGAGAAAAGAATCTTGCTCCATCCTTTGGTCTTCTCTCCCCAATTCCATATCGGATGCTTATTTAAAACGAAAAACCGAAACCTGTATCGACATAGCTAGCAGTAATCATGAAATTCCACTAAAATGAGCCTACCAGCTTTATCAAGGTACATTAACAAGAAATAAATCCTACGATCACCCGTTATATATCGTCTTAACACCCTTTTAATTAGGGTGGGCACAGAAATATTTTTTCTCTTAATCAAACCCAACCATAAAAGTCTTGCTTTGATTTTTTATAATTTTAAATCAAAACATACTATTTGGATTAGGAATTTTTCTAAACTATAAATTTACAGTTTCTTTTACACATTAAACTTTATCTTCTAGTTTAGAAAAATATATTTATGAAATATATAATCTCATGTAAAAAGTATTTGATTGATTTAAAAATAATAAATATTATCATAATAAAGGTTAATAAAATTAATATTCAATAACTAAAAAATTTCAAATATTTATTAATAACTAATTTTATTTATAAAAATAGCATATAGTATAAATTTTGAGTTAAACCAAAAATTCAATACATATATATTTAAGCAAATATAAATAAAAAAATTTTGGTAAGTGCTATATTAAAAGCATTTGAAATTGATCTCCTTAAAATGTTGATACGTATAATCAACAATTAAGATTTTGACACATGTAATCCATATGAACACATCAATCTTCCTACTTGGTAAATGCTATATTCAATCCATTTACTTTCCTCAATTTCTTTTTATTTATCTTTTTAAGATATTGACACATATAATCAACGGTTGATGTTATAGAAAATATAACGACATCATGATAATATCACAGAATATTTTAAAAAATTAGGCAATCTTAAGTATTGATTTGTAAATGGAGAGAATCTAAATCACATTCTTCTTCCCTCTATTATCCTAATAATATAATTATTGTATTATTACCCAAAAAAAAAGGTTGATCGATTAAAGTGAAAAATAATTGTTATTGGACGCGTGGTTGTTTTTACGTAAGATTGAAAGGAGAGGCATTTGCTTGAAAAAAGAAAAAGGAAAAAGATTAAATAAATTGATGTAAAAGGCACTTTTTTTCAAAAAACAGTAATTTATCATAGAGTCAAGAAGTACAATGGTAAAAGACATTTGATTTTAGAAGAAAAAGGGTACTATTATTTTTTAAAAATCAAATATCTAATAGCAGGTACTATTTTCAACAGGTACTATTTTCTTAAATGTTTAATCTTAAAAGTATTAGGGAATGGTGTACAATTTAGAATATATAAAAAAGAAAAATTAGACTTCTAATGGAAATTCTAAAAAGAGATTAAAAATGTTTAATTGAAAAGGTACCATAATTGAAAAAAAAAAAAAAAGCTTAAGAAATTTTATAATATATTAGATAATGCTTAACAACCAAAAGGTCTAAGTAATCATAATGAAAAGTCATAAGTAACAAAAGCTATGATTAATGAAATATTATAAAAAAAAAAAGACTTTCAAAATAATATATATATAAAATAGTCAATAACATTGACAACATATGCGTGATTCCTTTCGATGCTCGATACTCCTACTATGAATGCCCAAGCACAGGACCGTCCTTATTTCACATTCTTAAAAAAAAAAAAAAAGAAAAAAAAGAAAAATGCACCTACTTTTAAATAAATCTTTAATTAACTTGTTTTAATATGCAGGATATTAGGGTATACATTAGGACTGGAATCCAGCTGACTCATACATGGATATCATTTTCTTACCTACAAAACAAAAAATGGTAATAGATATATCTATATCTACATATATTTAATCCTAAAATGCCTTTTTTTACACATATTCTACACAAGACAAGGGAAAATAAATAAATATTGTCACCCAATTACAAGAATCATCCCATCGTGTGCCCTATGTCACTGCATCGGCGTGCTAGAGATGGATAAAGGCTGGCCATAATTTAAACAGTTCGCATTCGGAATAAATAAATAAATAATTTTTGTACTTGATTTAGTCTAAGATACACGTTATTTTCGAGTACTTATTCAACAGGGGAAAAAAATAATGATAATAATAAATATTAATCTTTCTAGAACTGGTTCACCTAAAATGGCAATCAGATGGCAGTCAAATTTCTTCTCATGTAACTAAAATTTTATATTAATTAATTGAAATGTTTTAATATATTAGACTGATGACCACACTATTTAACCGACCCCGCCTAATATTATTTATATTAAACGTTCAAGAAGTAGGATAGAATTACAGTGGGAACAACGGGACAATTGCTCCATTGAGCATCCCAAGAAATAGTAATGGGGTTCTTAAAAGGAGGAAAGAGCATTATTTCTTCAGGACAATGATTAGAGGTCAGCTCAGCCAAGGGACACATGCAGCCCCACGAACGCATTATTTCGTTCACGTATGTACATGTCCTTCTAACTTAGTGAAAAATAAACAAACAAATCAGTAGGAACATATGTATGTTTACTATGGAGTAGCACATATATTTAAATTAGACAGACAATTTGGTATCCCATGCTTTGGTCATATGATGTGATTATAAATAGACTAATGTAGGCCAAAATTTGATACGACTAATAATGAACTTGTCAAATGCACTGATAAGGTTATCCAGTATTTGCATCTAACACCTAAACATATTTAACAAATAAGTCTTGTGAATATGACCTACTAACCTATTTAAGATTGCAAATTCAAAGTTTAATTTTATATTTTACTGTTACTTAATCTAGTTTTTTGCTTCTTCTTCTTCTTTTTTTCTTTCTTTCTTTCTTCACACCTCTCTCTCTCTTCCTCTCTCCCCCTCATGTCATTCCTTTGTATCACCCTCTCATCAGTAAGTCATTTTGTTTATTTTTAATAATAATTCATATAATTTTTTTTTAAAGAATTGATTCGCCCTTAATTACTAACTAGTTGTTCATATGCTCATTTAAGTCATCTTGCAAACTCAACTATTTGAATTTGATGAGGCAATCTTTAAATTAGTCTAATATTAACTATACGAGTTTATGGCCAATTTTTTCTTATTTTACACATATATTCATAGTTTTCAAAATTACGAATTTACTCATAAGATTTTACAAATTTATGATTTTAGGAAGTTCTTCTCAGATAACTTATGTATAAAATAATTTTTGTATAAAAATTTACGTATTTAATTAAGTTTACATATAAACTTAATAGGAACTTATGTTTTTCATCTAATTTATCGATTTTACATATTTGACTTAAATAGATTAAAAAATATAAAAATACAACTAAGCTTTGACTAGCCATCGACTATTAGAGTTTTATATTATTTTTTATATCACATTTAAATTTTTTTTTTTCAATTCCTCTCTCTCGTAATCTCTTATTTTATATTTATAACTTTCATTCAGGTTTTAGTTTCAATAACAAAGATTATAAGAGAAATTATATATTTTAGATTATACTATCAATAATTTAAAATGAATTAAAATATTTAATACTTTTTTCATTGCTTTAAAAAAATAATGAAAAAAGTTTATTGTTTCAACTTTGTTTCTCATTGTTTCAACTTAATTTATTCATTTCTATCATGCATTTCAAGTTTTGAATAATTACTTTGAGTATATCAATAATTTTTTTAAATTATTTTACATAGGGTGTAGAAACTTATTTTGATTTTATGTTCTAATTCCCCTCACCTTCTAACAATTCTATGCCGAGTTTGACAACATTATTATATCCCTTCATACTCCATCAATTATATGTTGAATCATATATTAATAAAAATAAATAAAATATTTTCATATTAATTAATCGTTACATGTGATATTAACATTATTTAATCTGCAGAAGGACCGACCAAAATGTGATGATAAAAGCAATTTATCTAACAATAATATTTTGGGGAGCATCTAAAAAAAGTGATTTTGTATTAAATCTCAAAAACACGTTAACTTTCAAATAATAACATTACTAAAAAAAAATGGTAGATAATAACTTTTACCATTTCATGCAAATGTTGTTAGAAAATTATTTATAATTTATGGTTAGAAAATTCTACGGTAACATTGTGTTATCGTTACGTCATTATAAATTATATTCAGTTTCAGTAAATCTTGATATGAAAGGTAAAATAAAAACCATCAACAGTTTTGTTTTTATTATTAATAAGTATGATTTATTAAAATTCAGTAAAAATAAAGTTATTTAATGACATATTATCCTGAAATTGAGTGTAATCACGTTATGGTGACCGTAAAAAAATTTCTCCAAAAATTTATCACGATTTTTCTGGCATCATGAATGTTTAGTTAACTCTTGGTATTCCATATATTCAACAGACTTACTTTTGTGTCGGCATTGTTTATTTAGGTTACTGCTTTGTATTATTGCTCTACGTCGAAATTTTGTAACACGTCAATATATATATATATATATATATATATATCATAATATAGCAGTAAGATGGCCAACATATAAAGAGAATAAATATGTATATATATAGTCCGTGCTGAATGCTAACGCTTCTTGGAAATCGTCGTTTTATCAAAACTGTGACACCAATCGACTAAGACGGAAATATATAATTAGAGAAAGCACGATTAAGCAATTTTTCATTAAAAAATGTCGTTTTATTTCTCACTATTTTATTACCTAAAACTGTGACACCAATTGACTAAGACAAAAGAAAATATATTATTAGAGAAAGCAACGATTAAGCAAATCTACATTGAAAAAATTCGGTTGATCAAACTTATGGGAAACGCCAAGATATTATATGTTGCAAATTTTTATCCTACCTACTCTTTATTTTATGTGAATATCGTACAGACAAGTGGCAAGAAAAATAAATACTGAAAAGAAGATTCTTAATAAATTAGAAATAGCAGGAAAAAAAAAATCAAATAATCACACGTTACGTTCTAATGATTTTCCGATGCCACTATTCTTTTTCTTCTTCTTCTTTTTTGACAAGAAGTACTTTCTATTTTAATTAAGGATGATCCTTAATTCTTTTAGCCCATGGCTACGTTGAAATGAAGGCCTAAATCCTAATCCGGACAAGCGGACGTCCGATTCTCCAATTAACATAATCGCTTATTAACTTCTCGAACACCCGACTCTCTCTCCTCTTTTACACTTTTCTAACTTGGTAAGCACAAACCTTGACTCTCGTTGCGACGCTCGTGTATATATGTATACATGCACCCTTTTTTTTTTTTAAAATTTTATTTGTAATGGTAGGCAGATCTAACACTTTGTGTTTAGCTTATGTCGAATGACGAATTGTAGAAGAAATACTTCGAGAGGGGCTGGACTTTAAAGAAAAGAATTAGTAGAAAAAGTGTATTTGTTACGGGTAATTAACGACTTGCCTTTACACAAGACCACGTAAGGAGACTACAAAGACACAGCAGGAAATAAAAGTATTTGGAGTTTTACATGTGAACACGTAGTTTGTGTTATAAACTTTTGTAGATTCCTACCCTAGTATATAGTTGTAACTACTTGCAATGCATATAACGACCCGAGAAACAAAAGCATAAAATAGAAAAATAATATAGAAAGGGGCCATCTTTGTTTACCCTAAATGAACCCCAGTCTCCGTGAAGATATAGCCAATAGTGTCTTAGTTTTGATATTTATTCTTTTGTACAGCTGTCATCATGAGATTGGTCACTAGTTTTTAGAGTTAGTTATTATATTCCAGTACATGTATATATTTGATAGAAAGTTAATTAGACAATCAAAGTAACAATTACATTCATTCTTTCTTAATTGCTTCTACTGCTTGCAATGGCTTTCCTGATAATTTCACACAACTAGTTTAATATTATCACATGGTATGAGAGTGGAACATCCTAACTAGGTATTTTGGATCCTATACTTAAAGAAATCTCATAGGTAATTGGTAGATCATTTTTGTAATACTTTTCAATTGGTTTATCATGGCTACGGCAATTGATTAGTCAATTAGCAATCCAATTTTCCTTAGTTCTTCAGATAGTCAACAATGTCTATAGGTACTGTAGTATTTAATGATACGCTAAGGCTTTGAAATGGTCTAAAATTCCACAAACACTAGTATCAACTACCAAACTCACATAATATAGAAAAGCCAATAATGTGCTTGAGTGGAGTAATACAATCTACTTTACAACCTCAAATGTAATACATGGTATCAACAAAAATCATCTAAACCTAACATCAATTGATCACATCAACCATCAAACCATTGGAGCCCATGTTGGCTCTTATTACAACAACCTGCTATACACTAATAGAAAGCCATAGTACTAGATTCCTCTCCGGCACATAAGACAAGAACTAACGTATCCAACCTATACAATACATCTTTCTCATTTGCCGATTGTCGTAACAATACTTACTTAGTAGCCTGCTCATCTTGAGTATAGTATAACCTAGCCTTCTGTAAGTTACAAACTTTTTTAGCATACCCGTAGTTAAAAAACAAAGAGGTCCCATAAGAGGTAAGTCTAAGCTCAATACATGAGTACTACATATGCACACTCATGTCAAGCATATAAAAATCACATGCATTTAATGCAATAAATAAACTACCATTGTATTTAATTATCTTATTTAATTCTATCAAGATCACACAAGGGGTATATAAGACTCTATATGTACATACACACACACACACACACACACATATATATATATATATATATACATACACTTAGGAATTGCTACCATCAACCCTAGTAATATATAATGCATTTAGGATATTGCTACCAATGGCCTTGACATTATGGTATTAGAATTGCCATCTCTACTCTCGATACCTATAAGTCCATGAAGCATCCTAAATCTACTTAGATAATTTCATTATGTAACTCCACAAAGGACATCACTACATACTAATCAATAGGTGGCCCTCAAGGTTTTACCATCGCCGATCTATAAATCAAGACATGTAAATCGGTTTATAAACCAAGACATGCATAAGCAACAATCAATTATTAAATCAAATGGTTGTTCAAGTTCATTTGTTTTTAAGTATTACACACAAAACTAACAAACAAGGTAATCATGTATATGAAGTGATGAATAAGACTTGATAATAACTAGAACTCTCTTTAGTACCTGATGGTTAATAAAGTGGAAACTCGTTTTAGCATTATAATTAATCATTAGCTAAAACTCGTATAACTTGTTATACTAGGATTAGAAGATATAGTATAACAATTGAATCATAAGAGCAAAGTTATTAAATAAATAATAACTTAAGAAATAATATATTGAATTATTAATAAATTTAAGAATAGAACACATTAGAACCCAAAAGCTAGAATTGATTGATCGGTGCTAAGTGAATTGGTTGGCTAGTTCTTTTTAATTCTCATTCGCCCATACTTCAATCGAACAAGCTGATTGATTTTATAAGGATCAACATGAGGATTTTCTTATACCACTCACATTAAGATAGTTCCAATCACACTGTCTTGACAATATAAAAACTCTAATTCTACAAATTTCCTTCCTTTTTAGAGCAACCCAAAATCACTACAAAATTAACTTCTTTATCAAACGCTTATCATATGACTATAACATTGAATAAAGATTTAACCCTAGCATAAAACACCATAGAAACACATCTCAACTCTAGATTTCACTCCTAAACATAAAAAATGCAACTACCTCAGCAATAACAACTAAGGCCAAATCTTTTAAAGAAAAATTGAACAAAACCAATAACTTGGATACTTGTAAGGAGAATTATCCACATGTGACCAAAACTTTAGAAAGCTGCAAAAAAACAAACCTAAATTCATTTTTAACCATCTTAACACAAGAGATTCTTATATATCTTGTAAAAGACACAAAACTTACCTTGAAATTTTTGTAAAACTAACTTCCCTTGGATTTCTACTATCTTTCTTATAAAAATTCGTTATTTTCGCTAAGATTTTGAGGAACAAAAGAGGAAATCAGGAAGGAGAAATGAAAAAGAAAAAAAAAGTAAGAGTATAGGAAAGTAAAAAAAAATAATAATAAGAAGAAGAAAGAGAGAGAGATAATGTGACGTGTATCATGGGCAAGAGAGTTTGAAACCAAGAAAAGACTAAAGTACCTCCAATTTAAAGAAATTTTTTTTTATATTTTTTGCTAGGTGATACAAGAATTCTAGTGAAGGGAGGGAGATCGAGAGAGAGAGAGAGAGATTAATGTTTTGTTAGAATTGGGAAGCTAGAATTTATATTTTATAAGTAAGGGCCTTGGACTTAAGTTTATAATGAAATTGGTCATGTTGGATTGGTTGAAAATGTTTGATATTCTCCAGTTAAGTCTTGCAATTCAAGATTCAAGAATCAAGAATCATTCATTCCCAATAATGCATAGGATAATCATGCTCTGAAACAAACTTGATGGTCATGCTTTAGACATAAAGTTCATTAAAAATGATGTGTATAATCTCACTTACATTGCACCACCAATTACAAGAGACTATGATACAAAATGAAGGAAAAAAAAAATCAATCTATTAGTTTTATTCATCATCATAATGCCATAAATCCAATCTTCCCAATCATTTTCATAAGACAATTCTTAACAAATTTGAAACAAATAAAATTGGATTACCCGACTTTTCTAGCATCGGTCGAATTAGAAGAATATTTAAAGTGATTTAGTTTTTCAACTTTCGTAATACACTTGATGAAGATCAATTTAAGATGGCATCTTTTGCCTTAGAGTAATATGTTAGTTGCATAATAATAGTTCATTGCATTCATGGCTGCAATTCTCACAAGTATTGGAAATTCATTTTATCCCATTTTTATATGAGGATTGTCATGGCAAGATGACTAAATTGATGTGAACAAGTAGTGTTGAACAAAATCAACATACATATGAAAAAATTTCATGTCATGTTATTCGCCTATTATAGTATTTTAAAGTTGCTTTATATTTGACCTTAAACCTATCATTCAACAAAAAGTTAAAACATTTTAACTAATTAGCCTCATATATGCTATAAGTCTTGTTAAGTTACACGGAGCAAAGCTCTAAGACATAACCACTCCTCCTTTTTTCCTTCACACCATAGCTACAATTAAACCTTTTTACTAATCCTTTATATACTAAAACTTACATTTCTACTACATCTTACTTTTTTTCTTACAAACACCAATCTTTTCTTCACTCTAAACCCACTTCATCTTATTCCTTTAAATCCTTATTTACTTTGTGCACACCTATATGTTCTTTACAACCTACCACAATTCTATTAATAAGAAAGTTTTGTTGATTATTATGTTCGATAACAAATTGATGACCAATAGAGAAAAAGGTTTTTATTATAATTTTGATGAAAATTTTCATAAGGATCACATTTGTAAAGTTATGTTTCTTTTAGTGGTTTAATCAAAGGATGTAATTAAGGTGAAGTTATGATGGATGAGGAAGCTCAAGATATACGAGTTATGGCTCAAATGATTTAGTTTATAGAAGCTATTAAGCAATGACTAGTGCTTCATTATGTTTGGTTTAGTTTGAAGCAATAGTTATAAGATTAAAGAGCCATTTATTGTTTTGTATTGCTCAGTTACCTATCATTTTGTATGAGTTTCTCTAAAACGACATTTGTGAAGAAGTTTACAAAGTATCATGGTCATTTAGAGAATTATATACAAAAGAGTTATGGGTGAGCATTATAAAGTCCATAGAAAGAAGCATTTTTATTAAATTATGTAAACTTGAAATGATAATCTCACCAATGTGGTTTAATGTCTTGGTTTATCTTGTAGTGCATCTTTCAAGAGAAGTACCTATACATGGTCTATTACAAGTACTTAAGCATTTTGACAAGACGTGCTAGGAACAAGGCTGAACTAAAAGATTTTATATCAAAAGCTGATGTTGTTCTTAAAAGTGTTTAGTTTTGTTTCATATAATTTGACAACATGTAATCCAAACTCGATAAGCCTTATAGGTGGTGGAGTAGCCTAGATTTACCTCTAAAAGTTAGCATGTGAGTTTTTATGCAGTAACTATAACTTATAGGTGTCTTTACCTATGATAACCTAAATGAAGAAATGAATAAGGTGTATAGGATTGTATTAATGGATTGTGAAAGAGTTTAATAGCATAAGGTACGTCTTTATTTTTGTTTTATGCACTTGTTCTTCATTACTTTAATGTTTAGTTTTCATATTACATGAATTTCAATGAGAGCTTACTGTTCGAATGTTGCTCAAGATATAAGGTAGATTCGTAGAATACAACTTACAAGTGGTTTGAGAAATTAAGACAAATAAATTGCTTTTTCAGAAATCCTAGTTCCATTTGCTACTATAATAAAGTGAGAAAATCATTTAGTGCAATCATGTGCAAATAATGCAACGAAAAGTGCATAGTATAACAAAAATATCAATGAGCTTGGAGGAGTTCTCACTGCATCTATACATTCATATTTAAGTTTATAAGGGTGTGGAAAAAATATAGCCAAATTTCTTATGAGAACTTAGGATGTTATATGCTAAAAACATCATAGTAAATTGTATGTGTTAAGGGATCACAATAGAAGCAATATCTTATTTTTATGAGCCATTGTCCAACGTTACTAACATGTATACCTCTTTAAATACAAATAATATGATATATATTATAGCAAATTTGAGTACATAATAAGGATATAAAAAAAAAAAAAACACAAGTCGAACGTAAAATGACAATGACTTATACAACTTTTCAACATGTGCCAACAAGTGCTCTACTTGAAAGATCTAAAGAAGTGTTATGACAACTAGAAAGTAGTTTAAAAAGGTCAACCATCAATATCTATTTGATTGAGCATTACTCCAATTAAATGATAAAGTTAACAATAATATAACATATAGACCATAAATAAAGGAAGACACTATAGTAAGATAAAGTATGCCTTAGTTGATTTGTCTATTTACAAGCCCTTTTAACTCTAGTCCAAATTCTTAACCAACGCAAAAATATATCTTAATTGATATAGGAAGAGGAGAAGTGTTATGGAAATGAGAAGTAACTCATAAATGGTATTACTTAGGCTAGTGCATTCAACATTTGATGTCATATCTAAAGAAAATTATAAATAATCTACTAAACTTCAACTTAATGTATATCTACCCCTAAATTTTATTGTTGCAAATTATTCTCTTCAAATTTAATAAATTGATAATATAAACGACACTTTCTTTTTCAGTTAAAGAAAAAAAAAAGCACACTATAATCAAAGTTAGGAGTCATAAAGTATACTGTGATATCTTTAAAGAGGCATTCCACTTAGGTCAAAGATTAAAGAGATTATTTGTAACCTTTAGCGATTGTTTGCCAATAAAAGAAATATTTGTTTTTCTTCCATTATGCATTGATGATAATTCACTTATTTTGAATTTACTTATTAGTTACTAATCGTTGTTATTATCATCCAATATGCAAAAGTTTAGTGAAATCAAATTGTTTAGTATATGCATCATTACTAAGATAAATAGGGCAATTAAGTCAATGGGATAGAGCGTGACATACATATAATTTTATTTTTTTTCCATGTTATATTTTTTTCTTTTGGATCAGAGTAATTATAGCTAAACATATTATTTTACCGTGTAATGCTACATGGTATAGAAGTTGGCTAAGGACTCAGAGTGCTCATAAGCGATAGGTAATCACCAATGCAATATTGAGATTATGAATTATATTATAGGTCATAAATTTAAATATGCATTTAAATTGGGTTATTTTAGACTTATACCTTAAACAAAGAAAACGAGATGTTCCACTCTATTGAGCAACCCTTAATATAAGGAAAATAACATTCTATCCCAATACTCTAAAATGAAAACCTAAAAACGTGACCTCTATCTAGGAGTTGTCTATACGTCGAGTTTAGATCATTCGACCAGGTCTTATCCAATATAAGAGATGCTTATCTTTTATATTTTTTATCATAGCTTTGCTTAAAATATTGATCACTATATAAAGTACTAACTAGAACTTTAATTTCTATGTTTATACAACTTGTAGTTTAGTTTTTTATTGTTATTATGTCAAATTCGCAAATTGATAGATATATTTAATTAATATTTAGTATTGATTTGATAGGATTATATTGGAAAATTAGGCTTTTTAAAAAGGAAGGTATTTTAATGAAAGTTAATTGTCTCTAATTAAATTAATCAAAAATAAAAATTAATGGATAGCTTATTGCAATAAGTTATTTACTACAATAGTTGTCTAACATATGTTAAACATAGCCATTACAATCAGGTCACATGTTATTTACACTTGACGTATAATAAAATATTGGCACAAATAATAATAGAATAGATAATTTTCAAATCAATTATTATCTGTGATTTACACACACTATATATATAAATATTTTATTGATATATACACATCAAAAGTACAAAACATGTAGCATGTTTTATCTATTGAATTATTTCTTTTTGCTATAATGAGTGAATGTGGCGAAAGACTCCTTGCTACATAGGGTTAAAGAGTGGCCCTATTACAACAAAATCTTGTGGCAAGCTAGCTAATTACAATTCCCCATATTGCAGTAAGTTTTAGGGCTTTTAAGATTAACTATCACACTTTCATAGAATTATTCTTTCAAGTACACTAATAATTCAATTACCTATTAGCTTCAATAATGTAAGTGGTTCATACTAAAAGTTAAACCTAACAAATTTATGTGTTTATTAGATCATTTTAATGTTGAATTGAATTGTACCGGTTTTTAGTGGTAATGAGAGAAGGGAGTTCGATCTTAGTTCATCTCATTAAAAAAGTAATATTCATATTACTAGATTACAAGAATCTTATTATTTACTAGTCTATATATGTCATATATTATGCAATACTTCATCACGTATTTGATTAATAGGACCGTGTTAGGCTTGTGCACATAGATTACCTATGTATGAAACAAATTTATTTGCTGGTACTTCACATTGAAGTATCCCAGTTCGTTTAAAGATTCGGATATCAACTTTAATATTCAAGCAATACATAGACTCGATCAAATGCATACATCACAATTAATATATCATAAATATACAACAACACTAATTGCAGAGCTATAGACTATAGTTCAATAACAATATAAAAAAAAAAAAAAAAGGAAGCAACATGAGTGGAGATGATATTAGTTATGAGGTTAAAATCAATTTCGACTTAGATTTTGAAATTGTGCTATACACATTATATTTTACTTTTTTTTATTTATAAATTGTACAACTGTTCCAATATTTTGCAAAATTATTTAATTGCCAAAATGGTCTAAGATAGTGATTATGCATTTTTTTTTTTTGAATTTTCAGGGAGGACCATGCTCTAGATATCTACTAGGTGTGATGTAATTCATTAATTAAAACTGGATAAAATTAACTGGAAAATTGAAATTGACAAATAAATTTTAAAAAATTTCCAAAAAATATAATAATAAATCTTAAAATGCATTTAATAATATGCTACCAAAGGAAAAATTTTCTTTCTAGACCTCTAAATCATATTTTAAAGCATGTAAATTTTACTAGGATGAAAAGAGAATACATGGGCAAGGTGGCCTTACCATTTTTGCTCTAGATTAAGGGAAGGTAAATCGGTTTAGAGTTCTACAAGATTAGTATTTCCATCCATATATGAGTTTGACCACATCCACCGAAGATTGAAGGAAAGTAAATTGAGATGGACCGTCTAATTTTTTTTTTTTTTTTTGGATTAATTTCTTAAACAGGATACTTAGATTTATGTTGAAGAGTGATGTCATTGCCATGTCGTAGGTGTACCCAACAATACGTACGTCGTACTCTGGTAGAAAGAAACAACTCTGTCCATACAGCATAGCCCCTGCTTTGATGCCTAGTCTAACACGGCCGGTTCGGTATGCACAGGCTGCGATGTTGCGTACTGGGCCCAGTCACCAACCACAATCAAGGGGCTTGAGTTCCTATGTACCATACAACAGATTCAAATTTCACTCCTAACTAGCATCATCAACTTTATTTCAATAACGGTTGCCGGTTGATCGACCAGTATTTTATAAAAAATTGACTGGAAGTTGCAAAACTAAATGATCATCCGGAATAATCCTCATCTAACATACTTTTCCCACTAGATGTTATACTAATAAAAAGATAATCAGAACAAGGTTGGATTCCAAAAGAAGGGATTAAAGTCCGTTTGATCCTGTCAGTGGTACAAGCTCGAGCATATGTTGTTCATATATATACAATAATTACAACTTTGTTAGATCATGAAAAATTTTTCAGTAAAGAAATAATCATAATTTTCTCCTATAATTATTATTATTTTTTTTTCCTTTTCATAAGAGATCTAGAAAAGCTTTAAAATACAGAATCTTCACCATGTACCTATGCATAAAAAAAAAAAAAAAAAAGTAAAATCATTTTTCCTCCTAGTTTAGGAGGAGCTCTGTATATCTGATTGCAAGCTAAGACCTAGTTGAAGATCCAAAGCTTTACAGGTTACTTGCTTGTTAGGAGGCAAAGGAGAAGGCTTGAATATCATCACACCACTTCTTGGTCCTGTCCCCTCTGCATGTCTTGTTAAGCTGCGCATACTTCTTGATGATGATGTTGATGTAGATAATGAAGCGTCATGATGCTGAAAAGAGATGTTAGTTGGCACTTGCATGGCATACCACTTGGACCCATCAACACGAAGATGGTCATGATCATAATCATGGTTCATGTCATGGTCATATGAACTGTTGTTGAAGCAGATTTGAGACTCCTCTTGAATTGTCAATTCAGGAGTAGTGTTATTATGGCATGAAGGATCATAGTACAAAGGTGAGGAACATTGAAGGTAATTGAAATTAATGTTGTTTTGATAAGGTTGAAGGTAATAGCTAAGGTTGGCCCTCCTTGCCTGAAGCTGTAACCTCTTTTTCTTCAGCCTCTCCTTCTTGTGAGCGTTTTGGTGGCCACCCAATGCTTGAGAATTTGCAAATTCCTTACCACAATACTGGCACTCAAACTTCTTTATATCATCTGATTGGTCTTTTAGGATTTTGTCTCTTTGAGAAGAGTTTGCGTTTGATGAGCTTGAATTCACACTCTCATCTCCTTCCAAAGTTTCTCTGAAGTGATGATAATTCATCCTCTCTTTATTACTATTGCATGGATTTAGCTCAAATCCAAACAGTTTGAGCTTTTTCTCAGGATTTGAGCTACTAGACGATCCATTTTGCTCTCCATCCCATGAAGGAGAATTCCTATTAATTTTAGACTCTCCAGACATATTGAGAAATGAATATCTTAAAAGTGTGTAGCTAGCTAGGGTTTGGGCTTTTGATTTAGTGATGGATTGTCTGAGGTTTGGTTCTCTTCCTTTTATAGGAAGTCTATGGTTTCCGCATTGCAGTGCATCTGTAACAAGTATACATTATTTATAATAAATCATGAACAGCACAAACCTACCAAGTGTTAATTAAATAAGGAGAAAAAAGAATAGTCATGTTACCGTATGTGTATGGCTACATCATGCACGTATTGCAACCAATAACTTTTCTATATTGTAGTAGATATACCTTAAACTTTTCAGCGTCAAAGAGGATTCAGTGTGTATTATTAAAGAGGAAATAATGTTAATCCATGGTCTGTGGCAATTAAAAAATTAAGAAAAGACATGCAACTGTGGCACCAACTTGTTAATTTAAATTAAATATTCCCTGCTTAAAGAAGGGAGAAAGTATTATATTATGTTGAATATATAAACAAAAGTCAAAGAAGGAATGGGGATGTAATCACCTAGAAGGAAGAGGATCTAACTTTATAACAAATCTCCCACTGTACTTAAATATATTTTAAATGGTATTTATCTAGACCAACTATGACTCAGTGGATTGATGAATTGTCCTATGCTAAAGCTTACCATATCATAACCAAATATTTTATATCTGAGATTGTAGCTTTGGTTGCCTAGTCCCATCCACTACAGGACATACTGAATGATTTAGAAACAATCTTTAAGATTTGGCATAATTGTAATTATGCAGAAGTTCCGAAAGCTTCTTTGTAATTATACGAATTCCATCATTATTTCAAAATCGGTGCCTTTACACATTTGTTAAAGATCCAAATTAAAAAAAAAAAAAATTATACTTTACAATATTTATCATATGCCCTATACAAAAATGTAAGTGTATAAGATGTAAGATTTTTTTTTTTTTCTTTGTTTAAATTCTTAATGAGTACCCATTTTTCTATTTAAATTTTCAAACAAGTAATCTAGAATAGCCGTGAATATTTTTCCTTTTAAAATTTCAACGTGTGCGTATATATATTGACCGTGTTCCGGGGACTGCTATTAAAATAAGGAAGAGTTGTTGCTAAACTAAGGAATAATAATAAGTGATTGGTGATGTCAGCATATATACTAATTAAGGTCTTCATGAGATCTGGGCATATCTTCTTAGAACAGGCAAACCCTATATTTTATAACCAAAAGCATATGTTTCAGGTGAATCAAGTCATCAACCAGTGTTATAGTATTAATTAAAGAGGCATTTGTGTTGGACAGTTGTTAACTTTGGACCCACCTCCTCTAGCTTTAGGGACATGCAAGAAACCGATAAAATTGCGTTTATTCCAAATGTCTCTACAAAGATCTTCCATTGGTGGACTTTCTTCCACCAATACATTTTCTCTATTGCCAATCAAATTCTTACTCCTTTTTCGTTTTTCAATTTTTCTTCCTTGTTTCTTCACTTCTTTATTTCCATTATCTTTTCTTTAATGAGTCTTCTTAAAGCATGCAATTTCTCTTCTTTATATTTCAAGTGATGGCTATATATTTGACAATCATTTTCCCTTTAAATTTTATAATTGTGTTGTTTTACCTTTAAACTCCTAAAAAATGTGCTTTTACCTAATTTAGCTCCTTTAAATTTCCCCAAATATGCAAAATTCTTAATATTTACTGATTTTGAGGTTTTAGGAGAAAACCATACTTCTGAAAAGTTTATAATGGAATTGTACACGCAACAATTAAGGGACTAAATGTAAACACCCTTATTGCCATTGTTTTACAGTTGAAATATGGCTTCTAAAGAAAGTAAAATATATAAACGAAAATACAATATCATGCCATAACAACACAACATGCTCGATATATGTTGAAAATATAAAACTCCATCTTGAGGTACGTGATATAATTAAAAATCATAGGGTCTCACTTAAGCAGCTATAAAGAAATATGACAAATATTTTATTTGAAGTAATTGCAAATGCCCCTTAATTATTTGTCGGGTACAATAAATAGACTTTTAATTTTTGAAGTATAGTTTCACCTTTTATAACTTTAGAAAATGTACAAATTGCCTCACTGATTTTACTAAAACCTTAAAAGTTACGGGAGGTTTTAAATAATTAGGGATTAATGAAAATTTTGAGAAAATTATAGATAAGTGAAACCATCACTAAAAAGTTTAAAATATATATTCAAACCTAATAATTTAAACTGTGTACTTGCAATTTGTGCATGGTAAAAGGTACCCAAACAACATTTCCCATTAAAGAAAAAACCACCACCTTTTAACATAATTCCTTGTAGGAAGAGAACAATTCCAAGTAAGTTTGCTGTCATCAAGCATTTCATTGTCCATACATGTGGACTAATAAGAAAATGAGGCCATCCGATTGGGTTATGTAGGCTAGGTGGGTTGGTTGATTTGATTGATTAAAGCCCAAGCCACTTGATTAACTTATCTTTAATATGTTTGATTAATACAAGATTTGAGAGGAAGATCTAATGGCGGGCCATGCAATCAGAAACCCTAGAATTCTGTTCCCATCAACTCCATCTAAACTTTTTTTTTTTTTAATTTCTTCTTGAAAAATCCAAATTATACTAGTACTTTAACGGACAGGATAGAATGCCAAAATTGACCCCAACAAAAAAGTTGAAATATTAGAAGTCCTTTTATTTGATTAATAATAGAAAAGTACAGTGCATTTCACGTTTGTACATTTAAGGAAAAAATTGGATATTCACGGTCCGATCATCAAATCCAGCTGGACAAATTTCTCAAATACTCCTGGAAAAGTCGTCAAGGGAGCAGATCACTCTTGGCTTGTTATGCTTTATCTTACGATATCGATGTCAGGTTTTTAGACTTAACAAGGTACCTAATAACTTCCCCTTGGACGAAAATATGCTGTCCCGAAGTTGCTGTTGCATCCCTGTCCCCACCTCTAATATTTCTGCACCTCTCACAACAGTAAATTCCCTAACCAGTCGGTCTATTTTTACGTCCATTCCTTCCCTAACTTTATAAATTTTCCGTTAACGCTTAAGTGACCCATTCAGACCAGAAGCCTAAATGAGTTTGTTTTGGAAATAATTAAATAAACAAATCGGTAAAGATAAAAGCAAGTCAGCCTGCAGTGTCTTCTAACACGCTCTTTTGCCATAAAGAATTGAGAATAAAAAATGATTTTTATGAATATTCAACTGTAGAGTTAATAAATTATTTTCATATGAAGTAGAATAATTATGGGAAAATCAATTTTTTTTTTTTCATAAGAAAACATGTATTTGATGAACATATAACATTTCTTAACAAGTTCAAAAAAAAAATAAATAATTTCCATGATCAATAAGTTATATACAATACTTCTCAATTGAGACTAAAGATAATTCACAAGAATTGTTTTATATTGAGTGAAATAAAAAATCATTACTCATTACGAAACTAACTAACCTCATAGTAGAAAATATCATAAAAATAAGAATGTTATTTCCAATATAATACTCAAAGATAGCAAATAAAAAATAAAAGTTGAGTCGTTGATATGTTACTGACCTAACTTTTACGTTTTATTTGCTATATTTGAGTATTAAATTGATATTTTTTACTACAATGTTGGTTAATTTGGTAACAAAATAATGATTTCTTATTTCACTCAATATAAGACAATTCTTGTAAATTATATTTAGTCTCAATCAAGAAGTTTTACATATATGATATTGATAATGGAAATTACTTTTTTTAACCTATTCAAAAATGTTACAAAGTCCATCAAAAACATGTTTTTGTATGAAAAATAATAAAAAATTCACTTTCCCATAATTATTCTACTTCATATAAAAATCATTTATTAACTCTATTGTGGAATATACATAAAAATCATTTCTTTTTTATCTCAATTCTTTATCGAAAAAGTGTGTGTTATAAAACACTACCTGCTTACTTGCTTTTATCTTTACCTAATCGTTTATTTAAATGTTTCCAAAACTCTCTCTTTTAGTATTCTAGTCCGTAGTGGACAGTGGGTAACTTACACTATGTTTAGGATAGAAGGAGGAATTTGGAGGGGAAACAAAATCTAAGGAAAACATAAATTTTAATATATATATATATATATTTGTTTAGAAATAGATAAAAAATAGGATGGATGGATTTAGGAAGAAAATTTTTTCCTAAGGCCTACATTTTTTTCTCTCTTTAAATTGAAGTAATTTGGGATAAAAAATTGTTGAAATTTTAATTATATCCTCACTTTTTAAAATCTTGTCATCTTTTTTTAAAACAATATCTTTTTTTAAAACAATATAATAGTTCAATAACTTAAAGTATTTTAATTGTTATTTAAAAGAAAAAATTTTACTTCTACATTCTTTCTTTCAATCTAAACAAAAACATGTATTGATTCTTTTATTTCATTTTCTTTCCTTCCTAATTCATTCTTTTTACTTTACATTCCTCTTAATTCCTTTTTTCATCCTAAACATAATGTTAAGTGCTAACGGACCGTTATAAATTTACGGAAGGAAGAGACAGAAAAAGAAAAAGAAAAAGAAAAAACTGGCTGGTTGGGGAATTTACTGTTGTGTGACATGGCGGAATATTATAGGTGGGGACAGGGATGCGACGGCAACTCAGAGACAGCATATTTTCATCCCTTTCGTTTTAAGTTCCTGCTCTACATTTTGCAACTACTTCGGATTGCCCAAAAGGTTCCCCATCTAACGTTCTTTTTTTTTTCCTTTTTTTTGTTATTTAGTGAACTTCGGTCCTTTGACTTAATTCATTCCATCGATGAAACAAATGCAGATTTGTCGCGGAGAATCATGAAAAGGAGCTGTAAGCGCCGTAAACATAGCTAACAATTCACAACATATCTTTTAAAAGAATGAACGTGTAGTTATTTAAAACTTGAATTGCTATCAGAGAATATTTAAACTTCAACTGCTTCATGGAAGTTAATCCGACATCCTACTTCCGAGAATGCCTTTTCCATTTTCCTTGATAGTATTAAAGGGCGCAGGTTATAACCACGAAAAAAAAAAGAAAAAAGAAAAAAATAATAATGTCATAAATTTGAAAGGAGGTTTAATTTTGAGCAAGCAGTATTAAGGTTTTTAATAAGGGTTTATGAAGAGTAATATTGAAATTACATAAAATTTCTAATCTAATTACTGCACAAAATATTACATTATTTTCTAAAGACTTATTTAGATTTCTAGTACACCGTAGAATTAGGCCCTTTCATTTCAAACTCTAATAACCCTCTAAGTAAGTATGGAATTTTATTAAATCTTATTAGTTTTTAGCCGGAAAAGTTAGATTAATTTAGATCTCTTATGGCAATATAAGTGTAATTCGTATGAAGAAAAGTATCACAAGCCTTATGCAACTCTAAGACACTTTAATAAGTCAAGAGTCAATTGAGGTAAGGAAAAATAAAGAAACTCCAAAGAACTATTAAAATTAAGATAAAGTATCTCTCACACTATAGATTTTCTATAATCTTTATTTTAATAAGCTTTTGATAATAATTCGGTAGTTAAAGTGATAAAAGCAATGGTAATTATAATGTTTATGAAGTAAATGTTGAATTTGAATTAAGGATTAAGAGATATAGAATCTGTGAGGTGTTGTTGATAAGGTTTTTGTTGTAGAGTTGAAATGTTGTGAGAAATTAAGGGTGATTTGAAAATAAAAGATATATGTGTTGTAGTTTTCAAAGGCCGAGTTAGGTTTAGAAAGGAGTTTTGATAAATAAAGAGGTGATTTTTTGAAGTGCAAGAAAGTCAACACAGTTTAACATGATCATGTCAACATAAGGTTGTTTTGTGGGATCACAAAAAGTGATATGATCATATCGACATGACCGTATTAACCCAAGTGATCAAAAGGTGACACAATCACTCTAACACAACTGCATCATAGACAATGTCTTACTAAGTTCAAATTTTCTTCTTTATTTGATATATTTCCTTTGTCACATCAAAAGTAAACATATTTAATACTTCATTAAGTTAAATTAAGGAAAACTAAAGAGTCTACAAGTGAGTTTTAGCTTAGGAAAACCACTTATTTAAGATTTAAGGAGATTAATGTATATTTAATGTTTCTAGGTTCTAAAGCTAGAGATAGTTCATTGTTCATTGGTTTTAACTATCCAGGTAAGTGACAATTGTTTGTTGTATGCGGTTGTTAAGTTAGTTTATATCAAATGGAGTAATGAATATTTGGCTTAAAATAGCTGTTTGTCGCTTATGCTTGATTCGTCTTAAGGGCTCGGGATGCTAGATCCCTATGGGCAACCCCGATGATCCATGTGATGTGTTATTCTTAATGAAGTCTTGCATAGAAATGATTTAAGGTAAATCTAAGTTATTATAGAGAGGCTTGAATTGAATGCCAAAAGTTAGGTTATAGAGAGACCTAAAGAGGTATAATCAACACTAAGTTTGATATGAGATGTGACGTAGGGTCATGAGGACCTTTATTTTGTGTTATGATTGGCTAAAAGTAAAGATAATAGTCTGGTTATGTGATTTACTTGTCTTATATTATTAGCATGCGATTTGACTATATTGTTCATGCACATATAGTTATATGTTATTTACTAGTTTTTGGCTTACTTTGTGTATATATATATATTCAAATGTAGGACCAATAATTACACTAATTGACTTCAACAATTTATGGAGATAACTGTTTACTGCCTTGGGATAAGAAGAGCAAGGACTGTATTTGACGTTGAAGAATATCCTAAAAAATTTTATGATAAGAATCTTTGGCCTTATGTGGTAATGATTATTGATTAGGCATCAATTTTTCTTAATTAACAGTTATTCTAGCATTATTTAGGGATTTACTTATATAAGAAAATCTAGAGACTGATATAGTAACTTATGAGATTTTAGTTGTTTGCTACACTTGACGTGTTATTAGAGATTAGGGACACATAACAGTCTATACCATCCTAAGCTCTAGGGTGTTATATTAAAAATCACTTCAAGTATGTCGTAAGTGTTATGAGCTTTTTTTTTTTTTTTCAAACTCATTCTTGTTTTCACCTTTATATAGAGGTCCTTACAATTTGTATCCCATAAAGCCCGATCTATTACTAGGAATATCCTAAAAATATTTGCAAATAAAGAACCTCAGTTGGTAGCGGATAGTAAATAGTGTTAAATAGGGATGTATAATATTCATTGCATCAGAATAATCTAAACCATCCATTCCTTATTGGTACAAACCTCTTACCTATAAGAGAATTCTTCCATCATCTGTAATCCATCCAATAAACTTGAGAATCGTTCATACTCTTACAAAATTTATGTCTCTAATTTTGTCTCTAAGTTTTTAAGTGTTTGGTAAGGAGATTGATTTAACATCTCAGTAGAGTTCTTGGATTGTTTTAAGTGCCATATGTGACAAGTGGCATCAAAGTGAGCTTTCAATAAAAAAATTAATGGAAGTATTGCTACTAATATTATTATTGAGTATGATGGGTCTCCTGTGACTCCTTTCATAGCTTATGAGTTAATCGGTCAAGGAAAGGCCCAACAGAGAAGAGCATTGGTGGAGTCTAAGATGGTTAGGGTTGAGTTAGTTATGGCCAATATGTTGGAATAGGCTTAAGCTATAGAGAATAGTTTAGGTAAGCTTAAAGAGAAGCTCTTAAGGAAGCCTTTAACAACTTTAAACTAGCCTATAAGTGATCTACTGAAATAAGATGCCACCTTAAAAGGGGTAGTGGTTTCCTTAAGAAAGAAATTGAAGGATCTAAGGTCTTAGGTTTAGCAACATGTAGAAGACAGATATAAGCCCACTCATATTGGGTCATGGCAAGAGTAGATGTGTCAAAACCTCTGAACTTCATTAGGTTAGGAATGCAAGAGAAATTGACAACCTTCTCTGGAGCATAAAATAATAATATGATGCAATCAATTTACTAAATTACACATTATCTCTTATGGTTTTAAAAGATGTAGCTACACTTTGGTGGCAATGACGATCAAATGGAGCTAGTAAGTTATCGGGTAGTCAAAACATGGGATGAGTTTAAGGCTTAGTTGCAAGCTCAGTTTTACTCGAGCAACACACAAAGGGAGGTTCAGGCTAAGTTAAGGAGGTTAAAGCATAATATTTCCATTAGGGACTATGTGTGAAATTCTCAAAATTGTTGTAGGAGATTCCTGACATAAGTGATAAAAACACCATGTTCACTTTTTGTGATAGGTTGTAAAGGTAGGCTAAGTAAAGTTGAAAAGGTAAGGAGTCTAAACTTTGACTCAAGCTAGAGTTACTAATAAGGGCCTGATAAAATCAAGGTCTATGATACGTCCCAATATAAAAGTAAGGGAAGGAAGCTTTGTAGAAGTTAGAAAAGCCCATGGAGACTTAAGCCTTAGAGATAATCAAATGGCACCAATCAAAAGGGGTAAATCTCCTATAAATAAGAGGGAGCAATCTAAGGAAAAGCTTTCCTACTTCTCATGTGCTAAGGCACATAAATGTAGGTTTACTAATGATTGGGACAAGCTAGCAACCTTAGTTGCAGTCAAAGAGGATGAGGAGGTTGAAGAAAACTCTAAGCTTAGAGTTTTAAAGTTGTTAACCCCATACGAAGAAAGCCTACTAGGGATTGTAAAAGCATGATATATGTTAAGGAATTTGTTTCAAGCTAAAAGATAAATTTTCTAATGGATACAGAAGCAACAAACTACTTCCTTTCTAAGGAAGCAATTGAGATGTTAGGCCTCAAGGTTAAAAAATATAAGAGTAAGCTGAAGATTGTAAACTCAGAGGAAGTTCCCAATATTGATATATTTCGGGGTGTTAAGTTCACGGTAGGTTAATGGAAAGGAAAAGTGAAATCACAAGTCATACCCTTAGATGATTATGAGCTGGTTACAAGAATGAGATTTCTTGACTAAGTGAAAGCACACTTTTCCCCATCAACAAACTACATTATGATCATGAATAATTGGCAACAATACGTAGTTCCAGTCAATTCTAACCTTAATGAAGTCCCCAACTTTTGTGCTTTGTACATATCATTAATGGGATAAGATTAAAGAAATCTATTACATGAACATTAATGGGAGTGGTCCAAAGGTACAGGAGGTGCCTAAAGGGAAATGGTAGGTCAAGCAAAGAAGCCTAAAGGTCCTAAGACCAAGCCACCTAAAGAAGATGTGGTCCAAAAGAGAGAAATCTCAAGATAAAGAAGAATACTTCAAGTTAAGAGGTAAATGACCAAGAACTTGGCGAAGTATCAAAGCAGGTAGGGTAAGCTTAGCTTAAGACCCTTAGTCTAAGTTAATGCTAAAGTAGGGAGGCCATACTAAAATGTATTAAATGGAGGGTAAATAAAAAGGATGGAAATTAGATATCTTAAATAATAAGAACCCTCAAAGGAAAAATTTAGAGAAGTACCATGACCCAAAAGAGTTAGATCACCCAAAATGCCACAAATGTTAGCTAAGGCAGAGGACAAATTTCACTTGCCAAAGATGTTAAAGGATATAGAAACCTTCATCAAAGCATGTTCACTTTACTAATATGAAAGAGAGGAAATCCTACTATCACTAAAAAGGAAAACCCTTTTATATACAAGATGCCTTCTCAAATGATTTGAGATTATTTCAATCTAATGGTTACAAATTAAACGCCATCCTATAAGTGTATCCGTCTACTTACCTAAAACATAGACCTACTTATATGCATCGAGTTTAAATAAACGTAAACCTTCCCATTGGACTTTGGTCCTAGACTATAAATAAATGAGCCATTTTAATTAGACCATTAATGGCATTAGTACAAAAAGAAGGAAGACATTAGTTAGTAACCTATGATAAAGAATGTTACAGACAAATTACATTCCTTAATAGTTCTTCATCCTTGTTTAGTGGAATGTAGTAGTTTAGTATAAGCCCCTCTGTTGTCTTCTTGATATCTTTTTGTTCATCATAATTGCCATCTCTTTGATAAAGACATGATAGTTTTATCACATTTTAAGAGTTACACAAAGTTGGTTTCTCTACCATAAAAGATGGATGCCCTACTAAATCCCATTCTCTTTCCTTTCTCCTAGATAATGTCAATCAAGTTGCCTTGCCCTCTCCTGTGATTTCTATTGTCTTACTGTGTAGCCTAACTCGTCTTTCTTATGATTAGTGTAAACTATCCTTAGAATAAGAAAATGCTATTAGCCCAAGGAATCTAAAAATGTTTGTACCAAATGAAACATTCAAAGTCATCAACAAGACCTGTCTTGATGTTTCTCTCCTTTACCTACTGCCCATCTTAAATTCCATAGTTTTACTAGCTCTTGATTTTAAGATCTCTTTAGAGTTTTCTATCTTGAGATGGAATTTACTTCTCACCACTATTAACCCAAGTTTATCAGCAGTTTCCATAGATATGAATAAATATGGTGTCCATGTTTATCATCACATTCATCCTCCTCTAAACCACTTTGATTTCAACATACATTAGGATTTTATGTTTCTTAAGTCTTGGGATTTCATGGCACAAAGGTACACCAATGTGCCAAGGTAATCCTTTTAGCCTTCATCTGATTCATCCTTTGTTATTAAAGTAAATAAACATTCATTCTTTAGGTACTCTTGAGCCTAGTGTTGTCTCTCACAAAATTATTATGGTAGCTTTCTACTCTTAGTCCTTTCCATTACCTTCTCTCTCACTTTATCTTTTATCCTTAATGATCATAAACACCTTATAATTTAGGTCTACTCTTTCCTTTTCTCTACTAGTGAATAATATTATATCATGCTAGTCCTATGTAAGATATTAAGAGGAGAGCTAAGTGAATTGATATCTTTAAAATTTTTTGAAACTTTTTCGATGTAAGTTGTAAATACCCCTCTTAATAACTTAATTTGATGAATAGTGGTACCTTAATAATCCAACACAATTAACATAATTAACTAATCAAAAATTAAGAGAGATAGGAAGAAGAATATCATGTTTAAGATTTATAGAGCTTTAGCTTTCTACTTACTGCTCTCTTCCAACTTCATTACTAGGTTATAGTCCTAATTTTTTATTTTTTTACAAAAAGGGTCCTAATTCAAAAATAAAAATAATAAACAAAAAAATTAATAAAAGATAAAAAAATAATAAAAATTAACAAATGATGAAAATACAAAAAAAAAATAAGAAAAGGAAAAATTATAAAAATTTCGTAGATTTTTAGGAAGTAACTTATATTAGGAACAAATAATTTTAATTTAACTTAGTACAAATAATTATTTTAGGGAATCGAGTAGCTTGAGTACAATTTAATTGTACTAAATGTCAAGACGTAGACTAACAGCCTAACGGATACCTATTAGAGTATTGGAGTGGATGTAATTTGAGGTTTTAGGTTTTAATCTCACTAGACACTTTGGTGTCTTTTATTTCAATATTTTTATTTTTATTTTTATTTTTAGAAAAAAAATACGAAATAAGAAAAAACGAGTTGAACGCGCAGAATTCATATCTAATCAAAATTATTTGAATATAGTTTGATTAGATTTGAATTGATATCAAGGATTTGAATCTAATTTAATTAGATACAATAGATATAATTTGATATGATCTTATTTAGCTTTTATAAATACAAAAACTCCCAAAAAGAATCAAGATTCTCTCATCTGTCCAACGAAATCAGTCCTTGTCGCAGAGCAGGCCATCTCCTTCGTCAAAACAGCAAACACATGACTCACACAGACATACTACACAAAGGCCGCCATCTCCGTTCCAAGCCGACATTTAAACCAACGTCATGCTGGTCGCTACCGTCCAATGCTGCAGTCTTTATTGCACAGATCACCGTAACAGTAGCAGCAGTGCACATAGGATAGTTCTCACCGAGCATTGATTAGCCTACAACTGCAGCACGACCAAGCAACTGCAGCAGTAACACCAGGTGAACAGCAACAACACCAGGCAAATAGCAGCAACACCAAGCGAACAGCAGCACGATTAGACGAATAGTAGTAACACCAGGCGGACAGCGCAACCACGCCAACAGCACACACACAACACTAACCCTAACACTACGCCGACAGCACACACACACGCTGATCAAGTTCTCTCCTAACAACAGCCCACTGCAACATTGATCCACATAACCCACAGCAACAGGACAGTAGCGAATAGGACAGCAACACAGCGAACAGGACAACAATACGATGGACAGCAGCTAACAAGATAGCAGCACAACGAATAGTAGTGAACAAGGCAGACAGCAGCAAGGCGGACAGCAGCGAAGTAAACTCAAACAATAATCTGATGCCAGTAGTCACACATAACAGCAACTTTGTTATATGCTGGCCATTGTCCTTCACCACGTAATCAAAAAGTTCAGGTCCGTTCTTTCCAGTTTTGAAAATTTTTTGTTTAATTGTTTATTTATTATTATTATTATTATTATTATTATTATTATTATTATTATTATTATTATTATTATTATTATTATTATTATTATTATTATTTAGATATTTAATTATTGAATATAATATATACGAATATGAACATATTAGCTTTAGGAGCTTTTATTCTTAGTCTTTTATATATAGATAATTGTTTAATAACAATAATATATGTATATGTATATATTAATTTAGGTATTCTTCTTTTAACATTAGTTTTCTTGATTAGATAAATTAATTATTGATTTAAGTGAATGTATATTTTATGTTAGTTTAAGAGTTGTTAGGATTGGTTATTTTTGTTAAGATTTGATCTTGTTTAAGGATTTGCCATATAGAAAGTTGTTTTTTTTTAAAAAAAATAAAAGTTAATGAAAATCCTTTTTAAATTTTAGTGCTTTTAGCAAATTTTTTTTTTTTTATAAAACAATAACATTCAAGAGTTGGGACCCCTTTAAATTTTTTAAATAAACCAAATAAATTAAAAACGTAAACTCGAGCAGTTTTTAAAATTAAAATAAATCAACATATTAAAGATTTTTTTAAAAGAACTACAATTGTCTGATCCCGGCTAACGAGTACGTAGGCACCTTCGGGGCGACGATAAAATATATAGAAACTTAGGTTCTTTTTTCTTTTGATTTTTGATTTATTTATTTATTATTAAATATTATAATTAGAATAATAATCCTAATTTCGGTAAATAAATAGTGGTACTCGTTAGGGTTTAATAGGTTAGCCTCCGAACTCGGAACCCTCTAGTTCTTCATTAAAATTAAAATAAAAAAACGGTAGCCAAATTGTAATCAATCTATCCAATTGATTACAGTTTCTTTTCTTTTTTTCGACTTCGATCGGGTGGCGACTCCAAAATTGTTTTTTATTAAAAACAAACCGAAATTTTCCAATTTTTTTAGTCGAGGATTAATATTAAATGGGTGAGGGTTTAATATTAATCGAAAATGAGGAAATTAATTTTAAATAAGAAACCGAAAAATCAGGCTCGATAATTTGGCAACTCTACTAGGGATTGCTAGAGGGCTAGCCACTAGAAGTTACCCAAAATAGGATTATTTTTCAGAAATAAAAAATAAAAGATGAAAAGATGAAATAAAAAAAAAGTTTAGGTATGTTATTTTGTATATATGTTTATTTTATTTCTTTTTACTAACATTTTTTTTGTTGTTGCAGTTTATTTGAAGGGGTAGTTTTGAGGGGTTTACTTTTATTCTGTTTTTCTACATCATAAATGCATGGTAGATACAGTCAGAACCAGGCCGTTTTAGGATCTTAGGAGAGGGGCCATTGTGTAAGCTTGGATGTTGTGGGATAACCACTTTTTAAGGCCGATCAGGCTACCCCACTTAAGTTCAGATGCGATCACAGAACCATTGTTTTGAAAAAAACGTGGTGGTTGTAGAACTTGAGGACCTTTAGAACCTACCTGTTGCATCACATCAAAACATATTTTTTTAAAAAAATCACAAGAACCTATGATGTGACGAACCTAAATAGATAGGGGCAGTTGTGAAGTTGCAGTTGTAATATTTCTCCATAAATAATTTGTAATAATTTTATGTAAAGTTTGGAATAGTTGATGATTGTAATTTTGATTTTTTACATAAATATGGCTAAATCGAATCAAGGGGCTTCCAAACAGATCCACGTCCACCCACTTCATTGGCCTTAAAAGATGCTCTAAATATGATTCTAACTTTTTAGCTCAAATAAGTAAGAATTTACTAGGGGCAAGATATAGGAACAAGATTGGGCTCATCTTGCCTCTATAGAAGAGCCCTATAAATATTACTTTAGTACGGGCCTTAGTACATCTATAGGACCCCGAATCTATCGCTTTTTGTTTGGGCCCACATCAGTTGAGCCTAACCTTCACGGAGTAAATGGAAAACAAAAAATAAGAATAAAAAAAAAAGAAACAAAACGAAAAGAATCAAACCTATAAAATAATAGGTAGTTATTATCTTGCCTAGTATTCTACCAACCAGAAATATTCATTCTTTTAGGTAAATTTAGCATTTTGCAAATAGCCTTCTTCATTTTGAATAAATAAGATTTAGATATTTTCTTTGTTTAGTCTTTTATTCTTCAGAATTCCTCGCTTGTAAATAGACCCTCAGTAACGATAAATTGTATAGGCTTATATATAGAATTTTACGAAAGCAATTCTCCGTAGTCATCCATTTATAATCCCATCACTTGGGCTCTGTAACATGTAAGCCCTAAATTTAAGTCAAGAGACCGTAGGATTGAACTCAGAGCATAAGGTTTAGGATGATTAGTTAAAGGATCCGATTAAACCCAAATTATAAACTATTAAGAGAAATATTAGTAAAAATGACCCCGTAAACTTGAATTTAAGAAAATAAGTAATAAAATAGGAGACTACAAAATTTAAGTATAATACTTGTTAATTATCAAAAAAGCGAAAAGTGTAATTTAATAACTAATAAATTACTAGAGATAGATTATATGTATACGAAAAATCATAGAATGACCTAAATAATAATTAGGAATGTTCACATGTATCCCACACGTATTTATGTGTAGATAAAAATACGGGAAATTATTTAAATTGACGAAAAACTTAGTAAATAATTAAAGAAAATTATTAAATTAATTAAGAAAAATCAGAAAAAAAAAAATCAAAATGGTGTGGATTAATGCAAATATGATCGTGGCAGGTCAGAATCTGGAAAAGAAAAATTAACCAACTAAAGTTAAGTAACACAAAAACCAAAAATCAAGGAAATGGGGAAATGTCATGTCTAATTAATGCATATTAATTACCCAAAATGTCTATAAATAGAGAAAATTTTCAAAGAACTCCTTTGGACAATTTAGCATCAGAGAAAAATGGGGAACTTAAAAAATTCGAGAGAAAATCCAAAAAAAAAAGGAAAAGGAAACTATGCAGATACGGCTAGTGAGCCAAACCTATACCTTACCACTACCTGAGACTGAGCCACCACCACCACCCACTCCAGCCCCACTGTCTAAGCCGGCCGACACACTCGAACCGAATTTGGATGGCCAAAAAGCATCGAACCGGTGAGTCCCTTAATTGCCCTGATTTTGAATAATTTCTTAAAATTAGTTATTTTGCCCAGAAAATTATGAAACTTGTTATTCTGAGGTTTTATTGTATGTAGATTTAGGGAAAAATAGTAATTTAGTTTAATTACGTCTAAAAATATAAGGTTTTTAACAAATTAAGCAAAACCGAGCATGATTAAAATGAGAAATAAATAGGCTTAGAAGTGTAGTTTGGAGCTTAATTTTTTTTGTAGAATGCTTATGTGATATAGAACAGTGCTATGAAGCCATTTTTCTAAAATTAATTTTTTAAATTTTTAAGTTAATTTTTAGCCCTAAAATGATGAAAAAATTGGGTAATTTTGAGTTAATTAGGTGATTAAGATACTAATTACTGATTTAGATAGTAATTATATGTTTAGGGATGTTAATCACTGATGTGGAAACCTAATCCTAGCCTTTGGAGTATTAAGTATAGTTAATTTAGGAAATTAGTTAGTAATTGTAAGAAATTAGTAATATGTGAAATTAAAAATTAATAAATCTAAAAAAATTAGGATTATTTAGATAATATTATAATAAAAATCAAAATAATACTAAAGCTAAAATAATATTTAATTTTAGGTGATTGTATAAAAATATAAGATTTTTTCACATCGAGGATAAATTCGATACCCCAATTTGGAATAGCATGTACCGAATAGTTTAGAATATTAAATTAAGACCAAATAGGATATTTGAATACTCGAGCTTAATGTGATTAATTTCACATTAGGATTCGAGCATATTTAGGATTGAGGAATCAAAACTAGAATCAAATTTTGGGTTTGAACCTCGAAATAGAGTAGAAAGAATTATTAGTATATAATAGGTATACATGGAAAACATAGTTAAAGTATAACTTAGAATATGAATCCTTAAAGTATAAGCACTAAAAAGACCTCTTTGTATTATAGGACACCCAGAGACGAATCGGCTTGCAACTAAGTGATTGGCTTGCAACTAAGTGATTGGGTGATTGAGAAATTCTAAGTAAGTTGGGTTTTTACTTATTGTAATGGAGTACTAGTTTTATGGTACTCAAAGACTTAGGCTTGTATATGGTTGTGATTGTAAGTAGTTTATGCATGTGTTTAATGTATCTGAATTCGTGCTGAATTCGTAATGTGAGTGATTTTGTGATTGATTGAATTGGTGTGAAATTGTTTAAACACCCTAAATGAAATTTAATCTTATTTGACTCTAATAACAAAAAATGTCATACATTGCAACTTGTTAGGGGATCATAGGATTCTCCAACCAAATACCGACTCCTTTGAAAGGGATAGCAGGATTGCAAAATGGTCTCTTCTTCATCCTTAGTCGAACTAAGTGACAAGAGAGGAGGTCGCAACGAGAGTGAAGTCAATGGTTTGAAGGTAGTCGCGGAGGAGCAAGGTCTCCATTGCACAAGCCTGGGTTTGGTTGTGAGCTGCTATATAACATGGAAACTCTTCAACCCGGATTGGAGCGGGTGAAATTTCTCCGATTTCACAACAGACCAGATTACGTTGTGCGATGACACTTGATTGTTGCATTGCATGAAAATAATCGCTTGATAATCTTGTTTGTGCTTGTATGCATTCATGAGTCTCTAATTCGACTTACTGAGCTGTAGTTGCTCATACCCTTATAGATCCTTTTGTTGGTCTTGATTTCTGAACACTTCAAGTATTATGCCGCCCTACAATTACCTAGAAGTTAGTCCGTTTGAAGCCAGGGGTGTGAAGATCAAGTTACTTCGTAATAATGTGTAACTGGAGTGACCTTATAGTTAAGGATGAAAGACTGAAAGTTATTATGTAAAGTAGTGAACAGTTGTGACTATGTAGAATTTCCTGGGAAGTTTTGTAGACTTACATATAATTATACATGTTTATTAGAAATTTGTAATATTTATCATAATTGTAGTTAAACTTTTAATCGGACTGTTTACTTCAAAGCAAGGAGTTGTCGACGCCTTATGTAAATCATGTCTATGGTAGGCACTGTGAGGCCAGTTACTATCATAAAATGGTTTACACGGCGGGACTATTGCGACTCGGCGACTTCGGGGCGTATCATAACATAAAAGCCTTAACTTTCTCTCTCTCTCTCTCTGTCTCTTTTACAAAAATAAAAAAGAAAAAAAAAGAAAAGAAATTTGCTAACAGTTATAAATCTTTATAGGGTTCGGGACAAACACAATTATTTAGCCCATTAAGGTAGCTAACCTAAACAGATCCACTTGGCCTGAGAAGTTAACCAACCAAACCCGAGCCTAGCCCATCAAGATAGTTGAACTAACTCAAGGTTTGAGCCATCAAGTCCAACCATGAACTGGGTCAAAACATAAAGCCATGAAACACTATCCTAAGCTTGACCCCCGGTACAAACAAAAAGGGCAATTCATTAGTCCCTTCCACTTCAAAAGTTGTTAGTTCCAACCCATTTGAACTTTAAAGAATCTAACCCAAAATCACATATGGAAGCTCAAGGGCGTTAAGACCTATAAGTCTGGGGTATGGGGCATTTAGTCTTTAAAATTTCACAACCAGGGCATGTTCCAAGGAATTAGGGAGTAAGGTCAATACCCTAAGGTCAGTTAATCCTTAAGTAAGGAATTAGTAACTCACTTTTAAAAAAGTTTTGAATGAAAAGAGGCGTGTTATATCCTATACACTAACCCTTAAATACTTTAAGAGTTAAGAGACATTATGGTGAGGATATTTTGGACTCATTCCTTAAACGAGGTCCATTTTGAATTTGATACGCAGACCGGAATGAAGTTAGGCATTCATTCTCAAATCCTAAATACAATTATCCTTTGATAATCCCATTGGACTAATTTGGAGTCCTTTAAAATATAAACCCTGTCGAGAAACACCCCCACAATGGGGCAATTTAATGGTTAGGGTCATTGATTAGGAGAGATAGATAACATTGATTTGTGTTTACCCTAGTAATAACAATTCAAAGATAATTTTTGTTTTTGATAAATTATTCTATTTAAAGAAGAGCTAACATTTTTCTAAATACCCTAAAGGCCACACATACCTTACCTAAGCTAATGCACTCCGAACTTATGGATTAAGGGCCTTGATTCATCTAGAGATAAAAACTTGACAAAAGAGATAGTCATTTTTGGGGAGAGAAAAGAAAGAAATGAAATGAAATGAAAAAAGAAAAAATAGGAAAAAGGAAAATGAAGAAATACCCAAATATTGGGCTTAAGAAAATCCCCAATCAAAGAAGCCTTAAGTTGCTCAAAAAACATAAGACCTTGAATCGTATTCCTAACCAAAAACACAAAACCTCATATTCATTCAGAATCATGTTCTCAACCACAAACCAAAAACTCCATATTCAATTCAAAATCACACTCTAAATCACGAACATAAACCCTTTCTATCCACTTGATTCTTAAACACAAGACCTCCTCGCCCACAATACTTCCCTCTTCCAAGCTCTTCCAATTTTGAAGGATAATTTATCTAAGATAAAAATTATTTTTGAAACTAGGGCAAGCGTACATCTAGTTCATTCCTAAGGTTCTTGACTTATACCCCCAAGTTAGATGAAAGCACTTCTTCAAAAATATGCCCTCTCAATTAACTTCTTTTGAAACCATTTGACCAAAAGCCAAATTTACAGTACTGAACCCAAAAGGACTTAATAAATCAATCAGAGTGTATCACTTGCGAATTGGACTGTAATTTTTGGAATAGTAGATAAGAGCAATGTCTGAACCAAGAGTGCGTAAAGAAGTCCTCTTCAACTAGACTAATCGTGAGTTACCTTTTCCTTACAAAATGAATGTTTAAGTCTATCGAAGAGGCTCATTGTCTAGGTTACAAACTAGGGTGGATATAAGATACCCTACATGATTATAGCGTTTTCCTTTTAAATAGGAATTTGTATCCATTAGCAAACTTTCAAGGAAAAAGAAGGAAAAAAGAAAATGAAAAGACATGAAAAGGAGAGATTAAGTGGAGGCTTGTTACAAGTTTCTCCATTCATTTTCCAATCCATCTCATCCCTAATAGCTAAATTTTCAATTCATGTTATAAACAGTTTTCACCAAATCCTTCATTTGTAAATTTCTCAAGTCAATAGTTTTTTCCGAGTCAGCTATGTTTTTTAGTCAATAGAGTTTAAGCGAGTCCAAAGGGTGCTTACCCTTTATCCATTTTCTTAAGGATATAGCCAACTCATAGAGTACTATTTCTATCCATATCTTCTTTAGCACTTCAGCCAGTTCATGGAGCGCTATCCAGATTCATATTCTCATTTAGGGATCTGGCCAGCTCATAGAGCGCAATCCCAATCTAAAGTTTCTTAAGCTTCCAGCTGACTCCTAACACAATCCCAATTTATAATCTCTGAGGGAGCTAGCCAGCTCGTAGAGCGTAGTCCCAATCCATAGTTTCTTAGACTCCCAGTTGTCCGACTTACAGAATGTTACTTGACTCAAAATTTCTTCAAGGGATTTAGCAAGCTCATGGAGTGCTATCCCAATTCAAAGTTTTCCTTATCTTTAGGTCTTAGCCAACTCAAATGGCGCTTTAACCGCCTTAATTAGTCAACTCATCAGGGTACGACCAAGTTTACTCATTTTTAGGTCGTAGCCAGCTTAAAGAGAGCTTTGGCCGCCTTGGTTAGTCAGCTCAGCAGGATACGACTAAGTTTTCCTTGTTTTTAGGTCTTAGCCAACTTAAAGGGCACTTTGACCGCCTTGGTTAGTTAGCTCATTAAGGCACGACCAAGTTTTCCTTGTTTTTTTGTCTTAGCCAGCTCAAATGGCGTTTTAATCACCTTGGTTAGTCAGCTCATCAAGGTCCAACCAAGTTTTCTTCATTCTTTAGGTCTTAACTAGTTCAAATGGCGCTCTAACCACCTTGGTTAGTCAGCTCATTAGGGCACGACCAAGTTTCGTCATTTTTAGGTCTTAGCCAGCTCAAAGGGCATTCTGACTGCCTTGGTTAGTCAGTTCATTAGGGCACGACCAAGTTTTCCTTGTTTTTAGGTCTTAGCCAGCTCAAAGGGCACTTTGACCACCTTAGTTAGTCAACTCATTAGGGTACAGCCAAGTTTCTTCATTCTTTAGGTCTTAGCCAACTTAAAGGGCGCTTTGATCACCTTGGTTAGTCAACTCATTAGGGCATGATCAAGCTTTTCTCATTTTTAGGTCTTAGCCAACTCAAAGGGCGCTTTGACCGCCTTAGTTAGTCAACTCATTAGGGCATGATCAAGCTTTTCTCATTTTTAGGTCTTAGCCAACTCAAAGGGCGCTTTGACCGCCTTAGTTAGTCAACTCATCAGGGCATGATCAAGTTTTCTCATTTTTAGGTCTTACTTAGCTCAAAGGGTGTTTTAACCGCCTTGGCTAGTCAGCTCATTAGGCACGACCAGGTTTTCTCATTTTTAGGTCTTAGCTAGCTCAAAGGGCGCTTTAACTGCCTTAGTCAGTCGGCTCATCAAGGCACAACCATGTTTCCTCATTTTTAGGTCTTAGCCAGCTAAAATGGCGCTTTGACTGGCTTGGTTTATCAACTCATTAGGGAACACGAACAAGTTCTCATTATTCTTTTTAGGGATTTTTTCCATCCTACAAGGGCGTTACCTTCGCTATTTTTCGTATCAAACTAACCTTCGTCAATTATCTTAATATTCTTTAGGATGGAGTCGTCCTGAGGCAAAAATGGTGTCATTTTTATCTTTGTGGCAAAGTTTTGCTCAAACTTCACCACAAAGAGGAGCAGTTGTAGATACCTAATTTTTGCCCCTCTGTAGTCCTAATTTTTTATTTTTTTACAAAAAGGTTCCTAATTCAAAAAATAAAAATAATAAACAAAAAAATTAATAAAAGATAAAAAATAATAAAAATTAACAAATGATGAAAATACCAAAAAAATAAGAAAAGGAAAAATTATAAAAATTTCGTAGATTTTTAGGAAGTAACTTATATTAGGAACAAATAATTTTAGTTTAACTTAGTACAAATAATTATTTTAGGGAATCGGATAGTTTGAGTACAATTTAATGGTATTGAATGTCAAGGCGTAAGTCAACGGCCTAACGGATAAGCATTGGAGTATTGGAGTATTGGATTGGATGTAATTTGAGGTCTTAGGTTCGAATCTCACTAAACACTTAAGTATCTTTTATTTCAATATTTTTATTTTTATTTTTACAAAAAATACAAAAAGGTAAAAAAAAAAACGAAATAAAAAAAAACGAGTTGAACGCGCAGAATTCATATCTAATCAAAATTATTTGAATCTAGTTTGATTAGATTTGGATTGATATCAAGGATTCAAATCTAATTTAATTAAATACAATAGATATGATTTGATATGATCTTATTTAGCTTTTATAAATACAAAAACTCTTGAAAAGAATCAAGATTCTCTCATCCGTCCAACAAAATCTATCCTTATCGCACAGCAGGCCATCTCCTTCATCAAAACAGCAAACACGCGACTCATACAGACATATTACACAAAAGCCGCCATCTCCGTTCCAAGCCGACATCTAAACCAACCCCACGCTGGTCGCCATCGTCCAATGCTATAGGCTTTATCGTACAGATCACCGTAGCAGTAGCAACAACACACATAGGATAGTTCTCGCCGAGCATTGATCAACCCACAACTGCAGCACGACTAGGTAGCTACAGCAGTAACACTAAGCGAACAGCAGCAACACCAGGCGAACAGTAGCAATATCAAATAGCAACAACACCAATATCAAACAGCAACAACACCAGGTAAACAGCAGCAACACCAGGCGAACAATAACACAATCAGGCGAACAATAGCAACACCAGGCAGATAACGCAACCACGCCAACAGCATACACACCACGCCGACACTCACACCACGCCGACAACATACACACACGCTGACAACACACACACGCTGATCAAGTTCTCTCCCAACAACAGCCAACTGCAGCATCAATCCGCATAACCCACAGCAAAAGGACAGCAGCGAACAGGACATCAACACAACGGACTGCAGCAAACAGGACAGCAACACGGCCGACAGCAGCGAATAAGGCAGATAACAGCAAGGCGGACAGCAGCAAAGCAAACTCAGATAATAATCCGATGCCAATAGCCACACGCAACAACAACTCCGTTATACGCCAGCCATCGTCGTTCACCACGTAATCAAAAAGTTCAAGTCCGTTTTTTCCCATTTCAATGTTTGTTAATTGTTATATTATTTATTATATTATTATTTATATTGTTTATATTATTATTATTATATATTATATTATTATTATATTATATTAGATTTAATTATTGATATAATATATACATATAACATATTAGTTTTAGGGTTTTATTTAGTCTTTATATATATAATTGTTTAATAACAATATATATGTATATGTATATATATATATATATATATTAATTTAGGTATTCTCTTTTAACATTAGTTTTCTTGATTATATAAATTAAGTATTGATTTAAGTGAATGTATATTTTATGTTAGTTTAGGAATTGTTAGGATTAGTTATTTTTGTTAAAATTTGATCTTGTTTAAAGATTTGTCATATGGAAAGTTTTTTTTTTTTTAATAAAAGTTAATAAAAATCCTTTTTAAATTTTAGGGTTTTAGCGAAATCTTTTTTTTTTTATAAAACAATAACATTCAAGAGTTATGACCCCTTTAAATTTTTTAAAATAAACGGAATAAATTAAAAACGTAATCTCGGGTAGTTTTTTAAAATTAAAATAAATCAATACATTAAAAATTTTTTTGAAAGAACTACGATCTTCTAATTCTGGCTAGCGGGCACGTAGGCACCTTTGGGCCGACGATAAAATATGCAGAAACTTAGGTTCTTTTTTCTTTTGATTATTTATTTATTTATTTATTTTTAAATATTATAATGAGAAAAATAATCCTAATTTCGGTAAATAAATAGTGGTACCTATTAGGGTTTAATAGGTTAGCCTCCGAACTCGGAACCCTTTGGTTCTTCATTAAAATTAAAATCAAAGACCGGTAGCCAAATCGTAATCAATCCACTCAATTGATTACGATTTCTTTTCTTTTTCTTGATTTTGGTCAGGTGGCGACTCAAAAATTCTTCCCAATTTCTTTAGTCGAGGATTAATATTAAATAGGTTAGGGTTTAGTATTAATCGGAAATAGGGAAATTAATTTTAAATAAGAAACCGAAAAATGAGGCTCGATACCGGTTTACTTCACCAATACTGTTCCACTTGATCCACTAAATCAAAATCACGAGATGTTTATAAACATCAACCATACTTGGCCTTAACAACTTTCTACTCTGCCTATTTAGCCTCTCTACAATCTTAACTAATTACAGATCCATAAGGTACAATTAAATTTCTCTTAACATTCAAACAACAAATAAAATTTACAGATTATAAGTGAGAACAACAACACAAATCTCAAATAATTTAGCATAAAAACAAAAACAAGAATTGATGAAGAATCAGTTTCTATTCAACTCTTTGAAGAATTATTTGAGAAGCGTTCTGTGCTCTTTCTGACAGTAGAGAATGTTCACAATCAGAGTATAAAGTATATGTATTTTTCTTCTCAAAATCATGTGAGACATTTTAAATTTTTTCTCTTTTTATATTGGAGTCTTTCAACGACTATTTTTGTTGAGGATTATCTTCATTTTAATTTTATCCAATTTCAACAATTAAAGGATAATCCATAGATATTTTGAGAAAAACTTAGAGTTTGAATTTTAAACCCGATCTTATAATCATATCTCAACCAAATCTCTCTTGTTGGATATACTTTGATATGCAATTTCCAAATAATCTTGAATTTTGAAATTAAAATCCCATAAAATCCGAAATCAACCTTATCCTTATCCTTATCCAAAGATAAATTTTCTGAAAAATAATCTTCATGGATTTTAATTCCAACTTAAGTGAAGTGAAAAAAGATTAAGTATATTTCCCTAATATACCAAATCTAATGGAGCTAGGTCTTGTTCACTTTGAATCCATTATTGTGTTATTTTTTCAACATTACTTTTCCAAACCAACTATCTAAATAACCTTCTAAAGAGTATCAGTTTATTTTTCTTCAAAGTCTTTGAATAATTTTCTGAAGCACTTGTTTGACTATTCTAATAAACGTTTCTAAAATATTTTATTTTAGGTTGTATACTTATCTCTTTTTCAAACGATTCAGACCTTCTAAATAAGTTTCTAAATGTAGCTCAAATTCTAATTTTAAACTTTCTTAAGAACTATCTGAATACTTGCACACCTGTCAATTCATTACCATTCTTCTCTTTTTATTATCATCAAAATTCATGAGAGATATCTAATATGTCCCACTTTTGAAAATCTACTAGCCCTTCGATAATGGCAATTGCCTTAGTGAAATTTCCTCTTCCCTATCATTTTGGCTCTATTCTAGCTTAAGGTTTCAATCTACTATTAACCTGATAAAAGTGTCATGTGAGTAAGGTCCAAGACCTAATCATAATCTCCAAAATTTCTTATATGTACTACTTCATGATCTCTTTCAAGTAAGTTGGTGAACTCTTGTCTAAGCCTCCCTTTTGCCCTTTTAAGGAGATAACTACTCTTTGAACTCTTACAGGAACTTCACTTAGAGAAGTAATCTTATTGGCCCTCTTACATGAACTTCGTTATGGTATAAGATGACAATTCATATTTTACTTGCTTGATAAGCAAGCTCGATAGTCTTAAATTATCATTCAACCTTACTTACACTCTCCCTTCATTCCTTGACCTTATCGGGACTGCCCTAAGGAAGTTATCTACTTCTCTTGTGGATCAAGATTTTTTATGTATTTAGCTTAAACACATTGACATCCACTCTAAAAGCTGATTGAATTGTCATTCCACTAGCCATCGCTACCCTCCAAGTTACCAATTGGGTCTTAAGATCCTTTATCTCCCCTTTTTTTAGGCTACCACAATGATTACATAAATCTTAGATTCTAAATTCCTATCCTAACCCCCAAGCCTTCTAACTTCTCTTTTAAATGTTGTCTTCCTTTTCAAAACTTTCTACTGTGAAGTAAAGAGCTATTTGCAATTCCTATAAAGACTCTTATTCCTTTTTGTTGCCATCTTTCTTATCTTTTCCTTCCTTAGTAATGGACATAAAAATCTAATACCCTAGGTTTTGTCCATCTCTTCTTCCTCTATACTAATGGAAGACCTTATATCCCACTTCTAAAATCCCACTAGATTTAGTGATATAGATGGCCTTTAAGATATTTTCTACTCCTTGTCACTCAGGCTCTAATCTAACCTAAAGTTTTAACCTATCTAGAAACATGATGAGAGCATCTTTCATATTAAGGTTAGAATCTTCAACATAAGCTCTCAAAATTCTTATACATGTTACTTTACATTTCTCCTCTACGTAAGGTGGTATAGTTTATCCTAGCCTCTCTTTCAACATTTTTGGGAGAAAATGCATCTTTGAATTCTCCTATAAACTTATCTTAAGATGTCATCTTGTTGGTTCTTTTTCTCCTCTATACTAAAGCTAAAGATCTAATATAAGACTATTATCAATACTTTACTTGCATCATCAACAATTATGCTAACCCTAAAGTACTATTCATCCCTCTATAGGAAATCATCTACTTTTCTCAAAGCCATCTTAGCTTCTTGATTACAAATCCTAGCCTCAAGTATTTTACCTTCAGTTAAATGGTATTGTTTTGCTTCACCAAGTTTTTTATGATGCAATTTGGAGCCCCCTACAATTCATTATGAATATTATTTTTTATCTCTTATGTTGGTTTATGACTACTAAAACTCCTCCTTTACCTCGTTGATATATATTTATACCTCATTAAGTCTCCTACTCACTGTTACTATTGTTTCCCACAACCATGTACTCTGGTTGCTAATGTGGCACTCCTCCTTATGGCTATCTTCCTCTACAATAGCTTAGGCATTATTCTCCACACTTGAAGACAGCTTTACTTTCACTCTAGAGACTCAACTCTAATACTACTCATCATGAGAGAATTCCTTAAGGTAGCACTCTAAAGGCTATGTAGAAGTGTTAAGTCCCCCAAACTCACAGCACACAAAAATTTTAGAGAGAAAAAATAGAGAGAGATGTTATAAGAGAATGTATTCCACTTAGTTAATTGATAATACAAATGAAAAATTTCCTTTTATATACAATAGGCCAACTAAAATGAATGATTGAAATTTTCCGATATTACAAGTACAAATTACATACACCTACTACTACTATAAATACATCCACTAACTCTCTCCTATTATACCTACATAAATTTATTGCTTTTGCATGTTTACAAAATTTAGTCTTCCCAATGAATATGAGTCTTGAACAGCAATTAACTGTGTCATTTAGATTGAGCCATGATATATCGAGATTTGGGATTTTAAGTAATTTATTTATAACACTAAAAATCCATTCACTTTACTTAATGGAATAAGGAGTTAATGGGATTCTAATTTACTAGGAATGAAATTAGGCCATGATGGCTATTATCTTATTCAGTTAGATAAAAGAGAAACTAAGGAATACACATGCAATAAAGTGTAAATTACTAAATTTTCCTAATTTTCTTCTTAGTCTGATTGTACCATAGCCCCATTTTGCATACTATAAATTTGACCAACAAACTAGTCTTATAATATATAAACCCTATGTAGTCAATAGTCTAAACCCTAACTTAAGTCCAAATTTCATAGACTATATCATGAGTCAATAAGGTTAGAAATGATAAAAATTTTAATAAAATTTAGAAACCGAATATAGTATCGATAGTAGAAACTCAATAAAATTAATCGAAACCTAAATCGCATATAAAAGTCCTAAATCTGATATACGCGTAAATACTCAAAATCAAACCTAAATTTGATCGAAACCCTAAAAATATAACTTTAAGTTTATAAAATAAATAAATATCACTTCATAGTGATATAATCATAATCAATTACAATTATCAACTAAATCGCGTAATAACGTAAAACTTTTAATGAAAACATCAAAATAGCTTGTAAAAATTATAACTGTAATAGGTACCAATTAAATTGATAAATTTTCATAAAATTTCATAATTAATTTATAAATATCATTTTTATTATATTTATGTTTAGAAAATTTACATATAATTATTTTTATTTTCCTTCTTCTTCCATTTCTTTTTCTTTTCCTTCTATTTATCCTTCTTGCTCTACGTTGCAAGCTCTAGAAATCAGCAACCTATGTATATAATCTAACATACATGTGTCATTGAAATTATGGAGTAAGGACGAATTACTTAAAGTAAGTGTCATATCCAAATTAATGAGGAGATTTGAGTAAATTATTTTTCTTCTTTTTCTTTTACTTTTAATCCATCTCCTGCTGGATTTTTGTTTGTATACGTCTAGAAATTGAAACCAAAACTAGAGAAAGAAAAAAAGAAAGCAAACCAAAGTTCACACACCAACAAAAAAAAAAAAAACTAAACAAGAAAAAGCAAAAGGAAAAAAAAAAATCAAAGAACAAGATTAATTTTTCTATTCAAATTATTAAAATAATTAGGTAAGTATCTATTTAATTTTTTGTACATATAAATATCATATAATATGTACATATATACTAAGTATTTGTTTATTTATTTATTTACATGTACATATATGTATACATGAATAGATATATACATATGTATTAGGTATTTTACTTATTTGTGTATATACATATGTATATAGGCATGTATATATTTATTATTATGTATAATATACGGTATATATATATAGGTATAAATAGTAGTACATAGAGTATGTATTTTTTCTACACATGTATTTTGTATATATGTATGCGAGTGTATTATATATGTGTGTATATTTAGTATTTTTATTATATAGTATATGTATGTATACATGTATAGTATATGTATATGTATTAGGTATTTCCTTTATATACATGTATATGTATTTAGTATCTTATTTAATTATTTATGTACATATGCATGATTATGTATATTTATGTACTTATTATTTATTTTACTATATGAGGTATATACATATATACATATATAGTAAATATATGTATATATACTTAGTATTTTCAAAGTATAAGAATTATTGTATATATGAATATGTATATTGCTAGACGTAAAGATGTATATATATAATTATTAATAATATTTTGCATTTTAGTATATATATACATATATAATACAACCGTATATGTACATAAATATATAAAGTATAACTAAGTGTATATGATACTTGTACATAATGTATAAATGAAGTTAGAATAAGTTATTATATAACGTATAATATATGTATAAATGTATGTATATGAATAGTGAAGTATGCATAAAAATACAAGTATATGTAAATAGTATATACAATATCCTATAATATTAAATTAATAAATAAAGTAAGTTAATAGATATATATATACATAAATACTGTAAATTGGAGAAAAAAATTAATAATTAAGTAAATTATAAAATTTAATAAAATATAATCATAAGTATTTATATATATAATTATATTGTAAAGTTGGAAAATAATAAAATAAAAATAAATTGAATTAATAATTATAAAATCTCAAAAATAAGTAAAAATAGGTAATTATAGTAAAATAGGCTTAAAATAAGAAAATCATTAATTATACGATCTAAATAATTATTAAATCGTAAATATACTAATAAAAAACTTAAATTGATATTTCATAGCCTTGTTAGTTAAAATAATGAACTTTGCAATATTTTTTATATCACAGTTAAAACTGTGAGTTATAATATCCAAAAAAGATCTCGCTACAAGAAAGTACGCTTGAAAACGATCAAAATGAACTATAAGTTTATAAAGATCTGAGCTAAATCGAAAAAGTTATACATAATTCGATAAAAAACTTGAATTGACGATTTTACACAAATCAATAACTAAGTTAAATAAACAATATGAATTATAATAATAGTTTAGTTTTTAATTCATAAACTAACTACTTTCTGTATTTCTTATTCTCAAGTGATCTTAATATTGACCATTAGTTGCCATCAGACTCCTATGACCCGTGAGTTAATTATAACTGAATGGGTTTTTTTTAATGATTCCATACTTGTTTATGTTTATAATTAGTGAATATGAATTTTTATTAATAATTGAATGTTGTGTGGGGATAGGTTATGTTTATGTATGATACTGTTTGTTAATAGTGAATTTACTTTAAAAGTATACTAACGTAATGGTTGTTATATAGTAAATTCGATGGGAACTAATTATTTGTGACTTTTTTTATCATTGAATAATAAGACTTAATATAATTTGACTTGAAAGAACTAAATCGAATCATGCATAATTATGTATTACATAACTAATTCTGGTTGTCACATCACACGGAGGTAATAAGAGGTCATACTTGAGTTGATTATTTGTTGTTATAGATTTTGTACGATGAATACGTGCAGTATAACCTTACCTTAGCCCGTAAGATCACTAAGCGTTGGAGGCGCCAACCGCTTGATTAAAAGTCGAATCGAGAGGCCTCTATTTAGGAGTGAGTGAAGGCTACCTAAACCTACTCATGATCATATGTAGAACTCGATTTTAATAAAAATTGAAAGTATATATACTATTATATTTTAAATATGAAACACAAAATTTTGTTATAATATAAGATCTAATATGATATCCAAATCTGACTGTGAGGGAATTATTTTACTAAACTAATTAGCTCATACACCTATAGTATGTAATATATAATCACCTGCATGTATTTATATGATATATTGATTAATAATACATTTACTTGATTGAATTAATTTTTTGTATGACTTGTTTGTTGTATGGTTAAGGGAACTATTTCACTAAACTAATTAGCTTATATCCTGTGGTTTTTTTTTCGCAAGCTGATCTGTTCGTGAAGTCAAGCCGTCATATGCTTAAAGTTAGTTGTATATCAAGGGTTGATGTGGGAGTAAAATGTGATACGAGTGTGCTTATGATATTGTATTTAACCTTAGAACCTTATTATGTAATATTATATGTAGACAGTTTGTAATATGAACTCTTATTATCTTTTTATCTATAAATCTCTCTCTATATATATATGTATTTTATATTCCAATAGCTAGTTATTATTAGTATGAAATGATATTGCTTATATATACGTAACTCTAAGTTGTTAGTTATAGTTATAACCTTATATATCACATGAAGAGTTGTTGATTGAAAGAGAAATTAATATACAGTCCTTTATACGATATATGGCGACTACCATGACTAGCCTTTTTGAGTTGTGACATAATATTCTTAGTTTACTATGATTTGACCCATAAGCTACTCTTATAATATTCTACTTACCCTAATTTTCTTCTTCGCCTAATCATACGGTGATCTCACTTTGATTTTCTTCTTAGGAACTTTCTTTCAAAAAAGAGGCAAACGCTAAGACTAAAGAAGCAAACTACGATTCAAACTGCAAAGGTGGTTCTAATTTGCTTTATGGACAATCATTGTGTGCTTGACTCATAGATTTAGGTGTGTAGTACGACTTGAGAGTAATAGAGGGGCGCTTGACTTATGGATCTCAATATGTGTTGTGGCTACGAATCGTGATTAGAGGAGCATGGCCAATGCTTAAAGGGGGTTGAATAGTAAAGTGCAGTGATCATGGTCTTTCTTAGTTGTGGATTTGTGCGTTTAATAGTGTTGGTTTGTGCATATGGTGGTGATTTGTAGTGTGTGGCTATGTTCAAGGTGTTGTAGTTGGTCGCTAAAGTTGAAGAGGTCAACGGTGACAGTCATGGTGGTTGGTGAGTGATGGTGGTAGTATTATATTGGTCGGTGATGATAATGGTGCTATGTTGAACAATGTGTTATGGTATGCAAGTAGCAATGGTGGTGGGTGATGGTGCGATGGCGGGTGGTGATGTGGTGGTTAAGTGACAACGGCTTTACAGTGGATAATGTGTAGAGAAAGAAGAAGAGAGGGTATTTAAGGTCTTTTTATTTCAAAATCCCAATTTTTTTATTTGAGTGAGGAGTTCCTATATAAATTTTTAAGGAATTGGGATTCTCCAAAGTAAATATTGTAATGAAAGTGTTTTAAGAAATAACGGAGAAATTATATAGCCATTATCACTAAATAAATGCATTGTAAGTATATCTAAAACTATGTGAAATAAATAAGAGAACTAAGATACTGATGGAGATCCATGTACCATCCTAAAGTTAGGTAATTAGAGTGATGAATTCTACTAAAATCTTGATCCGATCCCAAGAATGCTTCCGTGACCCTGTCCTTACTCCGCACTAATTGAGGAGCACTTTCTATACGAATTAAGCCTTTTTCTTTTTCTTTTTTTTTTTATTTACTGTGTTTTAGCCTTTTACCGTGTCTTGGCACGTGTCTCTCTTCCCGCAAATTGAATTAAGTAACATTAAATCCTATAAATAAAATATTTCATTGTTACGTACTCGTAAAATATTTCATGGTGTGCCAGCTCGGCTAACAGGTACTTAAAAACAACGTCAATTAATAGGTAAGAAAAGAAAATATTGATTAAAATTTGAAAAATTACCCCTAAATTTTCTTTGTACCATAACCAAATTCTTTAATCCAATGATGACAAAACTTAAGATAGCTGCTTGGAAATCCATTTCGCCTGTGGAAAATGATGCTATGATAGTTCCATAAATACAAATAGAAGGTGACGCTTCTCGATACATGTCCTTTTTAATTTGTTAGGTTTGATACATGTCATTTCCTTGGACATTTCAAACTTCAATCTTCAAGAAAACACGAAAAAAGAGCACGTGGTTAGGAATGTTACATTATTTTATATCTAGAACTATGGCTCTAATTTCGAGATATCCCATCATGACCCTTACTTGTATCAGTTTATCTAAGCAATAGAATAAAAAAAATTTGGAGATCTTGTGGAGATTTTTATCAAATTGTTTTTCTCTACTAATTGCATGTAAGAGAAGAAAGATAAATTCAAAATCAATTCAATCATTAATATGTAACCGGTCAACACACATTAAGAATTTTACGAAATCATTTCAGTCCATTTGTATTATCCAATATTATAATACCGAATGATACAGTAATAATCTTATGGATACGTATTTTATTTTAGATCCTCTGAGTACTTATTATGATGAGTTATTGAGAGTTCAAAAAAACAAAAAATTTATCACTTTTTTTTTTAAATTGATCGAGCATTTTACAAAAATATAAGTATATAAAAAAGGTAAAATGTATATTATTATTAAGAAGTGGATTAAAAGCAGTCTGTTAAGACTTTCACTTTCACCTTAAATTTAGTCATATCAATAAGGCGGATTACATACCTCTATACCTTGAATGAACTTATAAAAGGAGAGAAACGTGCTCTTGCGCCCAAGGACAACAGTAAATTAAGGCATTTGTCAAAGTAACAATTATACCGGGGGAAACTTGAACTAGCTATATTTTTCTAACATAAAATTTTAATTTGAGACGCAACTTACTCTTCCTATGAGAAAACTATTATACATGTGAAAATCTTCTACTTTATTGTGACTTTTTAACCCACCTTTACTTTCAACTTTTCCTTTTGTTTTGTTGTTTTGTGCTATACGGTAGGATAAGACCAAGGCACGGTTTCAAACCAACATAAAACCAAATTCGGACTTATTAGATGGGTTCACAGGTTGATTTCTTGGACCTATCGATTCAACCGACGATTCAAGAAATTGTGAATTGATTTTTCAAAAAATTAAAAAATTAATTTTTAAACTTTAAATTAAAATTATTTGAACATAAGATAAATATTATTTTTAGTTTATTTTAAAGAATAATTATTTTAAGATATGCACTTATTTATATATAGTCGTATTCAACTCAATTATCATATTAGTAATATAAAACAAAAAATATAAAAGTTACAAAAACGTTTAAAAAACAAAAGTTAATCCCACATTATTAGGAATAATATTCACCTTTTGGTAAAAGTCTATATATATATATATCAAATTATATAAGTTTTTAAAGTTATATTTATTGTATTTTTACAAATAGCTATGTATTAAATATTGTTAATGGGAAATTATTATTTTCCTACTTATGAAATTAGTTAAAATTTTCAATTTTCATTATCATTTATTTTCACCATTTTTATTTTTTTCTTTTCTTTTATTTTTTTAAGTTAGCGATTGAAGAATTGTCGAGTCCACAAGTTTAAGAGCTTGACTCAAGTTAGACCTGTTTACCCGACAAGTTGGCTATACAAGTCCAACCCATGTGGTTGAGTCACAGGTCGGGTGTTAGACTTAGTAGGACAGTTTTAACTCGAGTCACAGTTTGAACCTGATCCATGCCTGGTTCTAGGTAAGATCACTTTCCAATTAAAACTTCGAACAGCAACAGATTGCAGCGGAATATTAAGCTTTGGATATAGATATGCAATTATAGACAAAATCTTGTTAAACATTAATATCCATAAAAATAGGATGCAATAGGAGGAAGTGGGTGATTCTAATGAAACCTATATTCTTTATCCTTCCTTATGGATAGGTTTTCGATAAATATTAAAAGTTATAAGGTAAGTTTTAAATATAAATTTTTATAAGATATTTTTATGGAGACGTTACATATAAAAAAACTATACTCTAAGCCCACTATAAAACTTATACTAAAAGGTATAACTAAGTTTTATGGTATCTACACTCAACTTGTAAAAATTACTAATTAATAATATTGACAAGACACTTTTACCTAAATTTATAGCTTCTACCTTCTACCAAAGGAGAAGGAAAAAATGAAAGAAAAAAAAAAAATGAGCCCACGTATCTATTAGAAACCATAAAGCGTTTTCTAGTTCCTAGTTTCCACTTCTCCTAATTTCATTTATTATATTATTCCTCAATTACTTACCTACTTAAAATAAAAATAATAATATTGAGAGGAAAAAAACCACCTTATTCTTTTGCCGCCACAGTTCGTACAATTTTTTCGAAGGTAATCTAATCTCAAAGGCTCATGTTTTTCATGTGAAGGCACCATTTCTGTTTTCATTTGTTTATTTTTTCAACAATAAGCATCTTCAACAACTAAAATCATGCACGAAACGCAACGGCTGGTAAAGATGTTACTAAGTACAAGAAATTTATAGATTAATTTATTTGTTTAACATTGTTTAACATAGTGTTAATTAAGATTTTATAATTTTTTACGTCTACTTGTTTCAATCTAGGTCCAGTTTGCATTATGTAATGTAACTTAATGTTTCAAGAGTTTGAACAAATTTGGTATTGCCATTTATTTCAAGCAGGTGGACTAAAATTTTTGATAGATTTTTTTTTTTAATAGTATCATAGGTAAATTGATGAACATACTAGCTATAAAATTGTGTAATACTGATAGGTTATTTGGAAATTTACATAAAAAAGTTATTATTACAAAATTTAATAGAAATTTTATAAGTTTTATAGAATATAAGGCCTCAAGGTAGCTATTAGATATTATAGAATAGGTTTACATTTCAAGATTTAAAACTTTTACATGTATAATAGTATACAAATAAACTCTAATATCCAACCTACCATGTACCACCTCACTTTTATATGATATATTTTTCATAAAGGGGTAAAAATAAAATAACATATATCTTGTTGAACAAATATAATTGACTTAAATAATCTACTTGAACATAAATCACTTGATTTAATTTTCGTCTAAACTTAAAAGACTTGAATAACTCAATGAAAATTTAAACGACTTGATTGACTTTTAGTATAAATATAAAAAATAAAAACCTAACGTTCTTTTTCGATAATATGGTGGTGTGGGTGGGTAAGATTAAATCCGTCATTAGTCAGAGCTAGTCATCTTCTTTGCTCTAACCACTGTTCAAATTTCCACAATTTTATGAGGCTTTCCTTTTAAATTTTTGAAAATGATATTTTTGTATGTTGCAATTTAACATGTTTCACGAATTAAATGCTGAAAATGTGGTTTTCTCCTGAAAAATGTTGAACCTATTAAAATCCTCTGAATTGTCATGTTGCTTAGTATTAACTTAAAAAAAATTGAGAATGATATAGGAGGTCCACAACGTCCACTTTAAAAAATGCATAGCCTACGGATACCATAAGACTGAGGAAAATCAATCGGAAATATTTTATTTCAACGTTTAGTGTTTCGTGATTTAAATTTTGCACATAATAAATTGAGACTAAAACAAACAATTTCTGTATGTTTCGAATCCATTACTGATGTAACTTCTAAAACTTGCATATCGACTCATGATACCCAGATTACGGGACGAATACAATTAAAATTCTAAATTAAAAGCTCGTGAATTTTGAAATAACCCGAAGAAAAATACATTTAATGAAACATATTACTGAGCTAAATTCATGACATGTCGTAGATAAAAAGATAATAAAAGAATGTAATAGTGACGAAGTAAATAAATCAAAACGATTCCGATAAGTAAAGATGGTAAGAGATAATAAATTTTCATAAAAAATTATAGATAAATATGAAAAGGATAGAACCTGCTATCAAATAGAAACATGCTAAGGCAAAACTTTGCTATCAAATCTACAATCTCATAAATTTTACGGTCCCCGAATACACATAAGCACTATGGGAAGCTTGTCAAACTAAATATATCTAGATCCATCCAAAGCATGAAACTCATTAGCACATAAAATTTAAAAATTTACAAATGGATAAATTGCGAAACGAGTAAATAACTACTTTAGACACACAAGCACATGCCACCATGATACAGAGCATATATATTTCTAAATACAAGAAGTAAATTCATTAAGAAATAAGTTTAGTTGAATCAAGCAACCACAAAAATAGTCGAGATTTAGAACAACTAAGGTTTCACTTTTAAACACAACAAAACCGTAGCTCACTATTAACGATAAATAATATGGTAGGGACCATAAAACAATAGTATATGAAAAACAAGTTGCGATAGAGGACTTTGTATCTCTTACCACGAAACTTTAATAGTCCCAACATAATTTTACTACCCCTATTAAGACATCATAAGCATAGTCCATCTATAACATTCTAATCCACATCCCCATCATAACAACTCCACTTCTATTCCTAGATTGTATCAATTCCAACTCCTAATATCAATTGTTGGCTCGATCATACATATGATTTCGTACCTGACTTAACCACATCATTTGAGGAGTTTATGACCATCACCCCCTCACCAATGGTTGCTATCATAGGTCTAAATAGCCAACTACAAGCAATTCACACAAAATTTAAGTTGGATAGTTATTAGTCAAACTTCATAATCCTAATGCACCTATACACATTTTATACAATAGCAACTACTTACTTAGAGTCCATCCATTATCTTGATACTATTGAATAATAATGTCAACACCTAATCCAATATAGTTTATCAGTTAATACATAAATATAATTATGAATCATAAATCTTAATCCTAAACTCATTTGTCCTAATTATTTAAAGGATTATAAGCTTATTATCTCCACTTACGATCACTAACAAGGTCACTTGGTCAACTTAAGGGTAAAGGCGATTGACTTAAACTAAGAAGTAGGGGGCGATTAGCCTAGCCACAAGGGTCAATCAATCAAGGTATAAGGACAACTGACCACCTTGCTAGGGATCTTCCATCTACCCCTATTTTAGGTATTGGTCAACCCTAGGGTCCTACAAGGCCAACCTTACCTTCATATAAGTTGATTTTAAGCCCTAAAATATCTTGTTTTCCAATTTTAATAATTTTTTTGAAAATTTTATTATGTATTACAATTCTAAGAGTTATAAATCTCCAAGTGTTCAACTCTTTAACCATTAATTCAAATAAAATCATATCTATAACATAAAAACTTGTGCTATATAATCTCAATTATTATTGATTCCTCCTTAAATTTACCAAAGTCTCATTTCTTTGGCTTTTAATCTATGTCCTCCTTAGATTAAAGTTTCTAAAATTTGAGGTTCTTTATGGAAAGGAGGTGAGTACAACTTTATTTGTGAGAACAAAATCATTTTAAGATGCATCTTACGTAAAATATCCAAATCAACTACTTCACTAAGCAATTCCTTTCATGAAATGCAATAACAACTAGGTTTTTATTATGAAGATCATAAATTTTAAGGAGTACATTAATTTACTTATTGCCTTTTATGCATTTGCTAAGAATCCTTTAATTCACTTCCATGATGTGAAAAAGGATTTGAAATTAGTGTTTATCAATTTCTTTATTGATAAATTAATGCAAAAGAGCTCAATTAAGGAAAGGCATTACCTTTAGATTGCCAAGAGGGGTCTTCACCATATGCCATAAGGACAAGTAATAGCAATATCTAAGAAAGGAGAGGAGTGGGGTAGCGCACTAGATGGTTAGATAAAGAGTTCTAATTTTAAACTTTTCTATGAGAAGTTTATGAGTTTGTTGTTAAAGGATGAGCGGGTTTGCTTTTAATTAAAGGGACATACCCTTGATTTCAAAATCAAATTGTAGGGCATTTTAGTTATGTTGAGTGATTTGGTTAAATATATCTCTTAATAAGTTTGTTTGTTATATTTAGTGTTAGCCATAAAAAATTTGTTTGTTATATATACTTATTATGGAATGCATGTGTTTAATTGGCTTGGCATTCATGTGTATAAGCAATAGAGTATTCCTTAGGCTTTTACTCACTTCATTTGGGGAAATATTTTTCAAGTGAAATCTTGGATTTAAAAATTTAGAGAGTATATAGGCTGAGCCTTACTTATATTTATCTAGATATAGGAATATATAGTGGATTAGTCATGTCCTTTGGATTCAGGGAATAACAAATTTAGTGAATGGGAAGGAATGGCCATTAATAGAGCCTATTGCTTACAAATAGTTTCCTTCTTGAATTAAATATAAGATTCAAATAAATTTTTTTTCATTTTTTTGTAATTTCATATAACAAAAATTTTATAATTACTTACAATATTGATTTCAAGGTGTTTTTAAATAATGCTGGCATTTATAATTAAGTAGTAAAAGAAAGCTACAGAGATCGGTTATAGAGATAGTCACTACTAGTGGTCGTTAACAACCTGAAAACTACTAAGAGAAAGTAAACAAAATGATTTTCTCTTTTTAAAGAGTCAATAATTTCTTTTTTTGTTTTCTTTTCCATTAATATTTTTGCAATTAATTTCCCTTAGGTTGACTAAATAACTTTCTTAGACCTTAAGCAAACCTATTAGGTATATAATCATCTAAATAATGAAGAGAAATTATTTTAGGCTTAGGATTTATTATTCTTAAGTATCTTTAAGCATTAATCCATTAATTGAATTTGGTGTTGATAATATTGTCCAATTGTATCAAGATTGCTGTATTGTTTTATGTTGCATGTGTATGATGGGATAGTAAACTTGACTAATAATACTTCTAAATAGTATGATTTGTTTATGTGTGGTCGATTAGAATTGTGGGTGACAACTATGGACACAAAGATGATGATCTTAGACCTTTGAATGAAGTGGTCAGATTAGGCACTTAAGTTGTTAGGATGACTTAGTAGGCCATCAATATGACTGAATGATCTCTGATACCATCAATGAGTGAGACAAAAGTTAAACATTGTGCTCATTAGTTGAATAAGGCACTAATTAAACTGTATAGATGGAATTGATTGCTAGGGCAAGTTAATAGGTGATAAGCTCAATATGAGATGTTTGGTGTTTCGGCGAACAATAACAATGATTCTTCAATGGGTTAAAGTCTATGGGCCTAATCATATTTTATCTCAAGTGCTAGGCTGCAACTTTGGCACATTTGGAAATGGAACTTAAGTTGTTCCTGATGTTGAAATGTCAAAATTATGTTGTGTATTCAAACGAAATAAACGTATCTTATATGAATTTGTTCACTACATTTAGTAAAAATGTATGCCTACATGCAATTTGTGGTATATGTGTGTTTTGCATAGTAGTTATATACAGAGTTTCATGAGTCACATGGGACTTTCATACTTTAGGTATTTTGTAAAAGTTAGAATTTTGGACTAAGATGATAGTGATTATAGAGCAACCAATGATTAAAAGGTAATTTTAAATTGGTTTAAATTAATAAGTTTATATAATTTTTACAAATATGTTTGAAAATTGTATAATTTCAATAAAGGAAGTGATATAATATAAGAGTATGAAGGGTTGGGGGTAGAGGCAAGGTAAAGGCGATGGGTACTGTGGGTCCCTCAACCTCAAGAAAAAGAATTAATTTTTCAAATTTTTAGAAAAGGAAATATATAATATATATTTTAAGGTGCAAAACATAATATAAAATTAGTTAAGGCTTATTGGTTAAGTATTTGGTTATATATATATATACATATATATATGAGGTTTTGGGTTTAAATCTCATGTACGTTATTTAATTTTTCAATATATATATATATATATATTTCTTGAATAACATTTGTTTTTTGTATTTATTGAACATCTTTTCTTTTTCATAATAATCAATATCATTAAATTCATTAATTACAAATCATGTTTATAACTTATCCTAAATTGCTTTTTTTTTATTAGTAATATATCAAAAATGATAATGACATTATCTATATTACATATATTCTTATCTTATCACATAAACTATTGACAAATGATACCAATTCTGAGATTAGGTTTAGTAACTGTTTTTTTTTTTTTTTTTTACAACTAATGTTACAAAAATAAATTTAAATTATTGAATAATTGATTACCTAATAACTTATATTCAAATATGTTTTTTTAACACTTATAGTGAAACAATCAAACAAAGTTATTATGAATAAAAATAGTACGATACTTTTATTTATGTCAATCTACTCTTTTTGCTTTACTGGTAAGTTCTTGTTCAAATATTTTTTCATTAAAAAAAATTACACAAGTTTTATATATTAATGTACTTTTTATAAATGGACAGCTAAATTTTATTTGATATATATATGCATGATAAAAAAGTAAAAAGTTTATTCTTTGAATTTCTTATCAAGTGTACAGATTGCCTTAATCATTTTTTAAAAGATTTTTCTCATCCCATTAAGTTTTGGGAATTGTTGTAGGTCAAATAATAAACAAGATTATAATTACGAAAATGAGGGGATATTTTCCAATAGTTTTGGGACGTGAGAACAAATGTAGAAGAAAAACACTATCCACTAAGCAATTTTCTTTCATCACCTCAATTTGTTTTGCTTTTTCTATTTATTTTCTCAAGTTTTGCTAATGGATAGTATTTGCAAAGATAGTTTAAAATAATTAAACACACATCCTTGCATTGCATGGAAGTGTGCTTTTTTTTTTTTTATCAGGATAATTACAAGGAAGAGTGTATATTCATCTTGAAGCATTAAGTGTTGCATAACGAACAATATCATATCCCATATCAAATTTAATAAATGGAGATGAGATATTTATTGTCTTCAACTTGCATCGCTTAAGATACGCTTTCCTTTAAAGATTTAAGGCTTTTCTTAGAATTATTTTTATTTCGATTTGAGAAATATATTTATTTGTCTAGTAGTGATTCTTTTTGCAATTAGTTAGGATTGAGATCACGAGTAACTGCGGTCTTTCGGGCTATGAGCCAGCTGAGTAATTGCATTTATACTAGGTTTTCAAGAATTTTGTTACCAAATACAGAGGGAAGAAATAACCGAGGACATGGCCATTGGTCAAAAGTTACATTATACTGGGTTTTCTAGAATTTTGTAGGAGTATTGTGATGTTAAGCGAAATTAGAGTCCCGGCGCATGTACAAAACTCGTCAATTAGGGAACCCGTCCAGGGCATGACTTAGGACAGTTGCTGCGTCTGATGTTTGGTTACGTTCTGTTGTTCATGTGTCTGTTCGTACGTGCTTTCTTAATTGGATAAAAGAAGAAGAAGAAGAAGAAGAAGAAGAAGAAGAAGAAGAAGAAGAAGAAGAAGAAGCTAACTTTATAATAAAAAAATAAAATAAAAAAAACAATCAAAATGTTACGACACAAACCTGAATATTAAAACCTTGAAAACGTTAATATACTCATCTTATTAAAAAAAAAAAGTTATTATGTATTATATATTACGTATTCATAATCTTATAACTATTAATAGGATTTTAATATATATAACAAACTTAGGATACCGATCATGTGAGCGTGATGTGGATATGTGTCAGTAAATCTTCGTTTGTTGCTGTAGGGTCTGTATATGTCAAGAACACAGTAGAGCAGGAACACCTATCATTAGTCCGTCTTTTCCGGGGAACGGAAAGTCAATCATCAAATTCTAGTAAATGAATTGCAAGTTTATTAGAAAGTGGATGTGAAAGTACTGGGGGGTATGGGCGGCAATTCAGGCAGCCTTATCTAATAAATGAGAAATGGATTCTGCAATCAACTTTAATGCTTTGCTTTGCTTTGCTTTGCACTGCACTCAAAAGCCATATATTCTCGTTGGAGCGTGCAGCCTTTAGTGCACGAAAAATTCAGGTCTTAAAAGGATACAAAATTACCTGGCTGCAGTATAGCTTTATTGACATAAAGGCAAATGTAATATCAAAATTGGGTGGCTAATCATGTTTGGAGAGGAATGTATCCTTAATTAGAGGTTTAATCCACTATTCCCTCTCCTTAAACTATTTCGGTTAGATGTAATAGATTGCTTATTTTGTTTGAAATGTACTTTCCTTTGCACTGGTTAATTCAATTAAAATATAAAAAATAAAAAGAGCTCTTCAACCGTGGAAAAAAATAAAAATAAAAACATAACATTGGTTTTAGTTAACACAAGAAAATACAATATAGTATCTATATCATTCTAATTTTTTCAAGTTAGATCAAACCTATATTGCTTTTTTGAAATGCGATAATCTATTAATATTAGTATCGTATTTCTAAAATGCAATATAAGTTTAATAGTACTTTATCATTATCGTATTTTTCAAATACGAGATTCGTATTATTATAAACGTCATGTTTTAAAGATACGATATAGGATTAGTATTTTTATAATTTTTTTTATACAATTTATAGTTGTGAGATTTTTTTTTTTTTTTTAAATATTGATAGAAACGTGTTTTACCCAAATTAACATGCGTTTTGATGTATCCAATTTTACTCGGGCACTTTGGTGGCTAGCCATGTCGATGTGTTCGTTGCTGAAAACTTGCTTGATGGAGAGAGTAGGATATTATTATGCATTTCGGCTTGAGTAAAAGCTTCTTTACTTTGGGTCATAAGATCTCCAAAGCAGATTTTGTTTCTTTTGAAAGTAAGTATTATAAGAAATAGTCGCACCTCTTCATCATCTTCAAAGGTTGTACACATATTTTGAATTTTTAGGCTAATGTCTTGACCTTTTGTTGAGCGTTCATCACCTTTAAGCCAATATAATTCAAACTTATAGCTCAACCGAAAACTTACCGATACTTTATGGCTTAATTAGCATATAAATTATTTTCCCATACGAACAAAATATATTGATTTCCTCTTCCCTATTTTTATAATATAAATATTGGTAAAAAGAAAGTTTTGAGAAAATTATATTATAAGGTGTCAACATTTGGAAATAAATTCAAATATAAAATCAACGTTTCAAAAAAATTAAATAAAATATTTACGGTTTAGTAAATACTTAAAATGGAGGATTCCATTATAACATCATTAGCTAAAGTATGTCGAAGTGGCTATTAAGTCACATATGACAATGATGTGTCACTTTTGTGTCAATGTTATTATAAATTTGAAAAAGAAAAAGGAAAGATAATATAAAAAATTATTAAAAAATGAAAAAAATATCTAAATTTTTTTTTCAAAAAATGGACAAAAGGAAAAAAAAAGGCATAATTTGAAAAGCTAAACTAATAAAATTATAGAGGAAATTGAAAATAATCTCCTAAACTTTGGCTTAGGTGTGATTGACCCCTTAAACATATGAGGTGTAATTTTCGACTCCCTAAATTTTGATAAATTAGCAATATAAAGGGGACTTCCTTTTTTAGTTTAAAAAAGTTACATTATAATCAAAATTTAGGAGGTTTTAAAGTATATTTAGATAAATTCAGGAGTGTTTGTATATTAAAATCAAATTTTAAAAAGGTTATTCTCAATTTAGGAGGTTCTTTGCTAATCTATCAAAATTTAAAAAGTCTAAAATCACATTTTGAAAGTTTAAGAGGTCATTCCTTATCTAAGTTAAAACTTAAGGGGTAATTTGCATTTTTCCTACAATTACATGTATAATTAATTTAATTAATGAGAAATTTAAAAACCAAAATAAAAAAAGAAAAAATAAATTAAAACCGACCACCTCAAGACTAAAGATGGTTGATGTAAGCTCTACAATTAGCTACTCGGAATTCAGTTCGTAGAATTTAGGATGATTGTGTAAACTATCCAATTTAACCTAAATTCTATGATAAAATTAAGAATATTAGTAAAAGCGATCCTGTAAGTTCAAATTTAAGAAAATAAGTAATAAAATAAAAAAATATAAAATTTTCTAATTTTAAGTATATTACTTATTATTTATCGAAAATGCGTAAAATACATTCCGATAATTAACGAATCGCTAGAAATAAATTATATGTACAGTAAAAATCATAAAATAATTTAAATAATGTTTAGGAGTATTTATTTATACCATATATGTATTTACTTGTAAGTAGAAATTCACGTAAATGCTTAAAATACGTGAAATAAGCTAAAATAAAGTTAATTAATTAAAGAAGATTTATAATTAATGAAGAAAAAATCAAGAAAATTATGGAAAAATATGGAAATATCCAGAAGTGAGGCGTGGTAATCTGGAATTGAATAAATAAAAGCAACCAATTAGATTAATACAAAAAAAAAAAGACAAAATGGAAGAGGACAAGCTATTATCTTATTCAATTTAATGCATAGAATTTGCTTTACACCTCTATAAATAGTAAAAAAATTTCACAAGCTCATTTGGTTAGTTAAGAAGGTAGAAAAATTAAAGAGGGTCGAAAGAAGAAGAGGAATTAAGGTTTACAAAAAAATTTCCTAAATATGTACAATAAGAACTAGTAACTCAAACCCACACATCACTACCACCTAGAACCAAGTCGCCACCACCAACCCACTCCAACTGGACTACCTGGACCGATCAATACACCCTAAACCGATGTTGGGGGCCAAAAGCTCAAGAACTAGGTGAGTCCTAAATTTCATCCGATTTACAAAATTTGTTAAAATTATTAATTCTACCTAGAAAATTATGAAATTTGTTATTATAATTTTTTATTATATATAGATTTAGGAAAAAATAACGATTAATTTTAATCATATCTGTAAATATAAGGTGCTTAAGAAATTAAATAAAATCAAACATATTTAGAATTATAAATAAATAAGCTTAGAAATATAGTTTGGAACTTAATTTTTTTTTCAATTTTTTTTGTAGACTACTAGGGTAATATAGAACAGTGCTATAAAGCCATTTTTTTTAAATTAATTTTCGAAAATTTTAAAAAAATTTTAGGTCTTAAAATGATACATAAAATGGGCAATTTGGGGTTAATTAAGTAATTAAATGAGTAATTATTGATTTATGTCGTTATTATATATTTCAGGATGTTTAAATATGACAAAGTATGATACTTGTAGTATTTAGAGTGTTAGATATAATTATTAGTATATTATGTAGTATATATGTAATGGGTAAAAAAATTATATGTTTTAAGTTAATTTTGGAAATTAGGAGTAAAATCTGATTTAAGACGAATTTATATATATTTTGAGATGTTAATTAATGTTGGGGAATGATATTTGGAATGATAAAAATATTAGATGTATATTATGTACATAATAGGTAATAATACATAATATGTAAATATTGAAAATATAGTCAATAGAAGATATTAGAATAAAAATTGATATTATACTAATAATAGGAATATATATAAAATCTGGTAGGACACTTAAATTAGGGTAATTATATAAAAAATGGAAGATTTTCTCATATCGAGAGTAACTTCGGTAATTAAATCAAGATTAAGATGTACCACACGACCTGAAACATTAATTAGAGACCAAAAACAATATTAAGGATACTTGGAAATAATGTAATTTATTTCAAATTATAGGTTAAAATGAGTTTCTAGAGTTTGTATATAAAACTGTACTTAGAAACTGAACTAAAAACTAATTTAAAAATTACTACTGAAACTAAACTCAAACCTAGTCCTAAATCCAAAATAATTGTAAAAGATTTAAGAACTTAAATAATTAGACATAATAAACTCTAAACCAAAAATAACAATAAATGTTATAAGATAAAAACTAATCTATAATAATTATATGAAAGCTGAGACAAAGTTGGTATTATCGGGATCATTGGCAATGAACTGAGCGAGTCCTACCTTAAGTGAGTAAGTAGAGAGTTAAGATAAGTTAGGTTTAATACTTTACCGAATTTTGGAGTACTCATTTATACTACTCGGAGGCTTCAATTGTACTTGATTGTGCTTATTAGATAGTTGGTTATATGCATATACTCACATTGAGCTGCTGATTTGATATTGATTTGCTATCTGACTTGTATTTATATGATTTGTATGAAACGATTAATCATCCCAAATTGGATCTAATCAAATATATGACTTATAATCATAAGTCAGACATGCAGAGCAACCCAATATAAAAGCATTAAGATTCTCTAGCCAAATATTGACTCCTTCGAAAGTGATAGCGCTAGATGGCATATTTGGTCCCTTTTTCATCCTTAGTCGAACTAAGTAACAGGAAAAAAAGTCACGGCGAAGGTGAACTTAATGGTTCAAAGGTAATCTTGAGAGGAGTAATGTCTCTATTACATAAACTTAGATTTGGTTGTAAGCTATTGTATTAATGGAAACTCATTAACTCGGATTAGAGCAAATGTAATTTCTCTAATCTCACAACAAGCCAAACAAAGTCGTGTGATGGCATTTATTTAAACATGCATTGCACCTAATGATTTGATTGATAATCTTGTTTGTGTTTATTATATGATTTAAGTCTTTACCTCAACTTACTAAGCTATGGTTGCTCACATTTCTATAACCTTTATTGCAGGTGCTAGCTAAGAAGTAGTTTATAATTACTTTAAAGCTAGCAACTGCGGGATCTTAAGAAGTGAGAATATAAACTGAAGATCGAATACACTCTTAAGTTTAGGTTTATATTTAAAGCTTTTAGTATTAGATTACGAATTATGAATTACTTAGGTAAATTATGATTAAGTCGCTAAATCTTGTAAATATACTTAGATTATTTTAATATAAGTATATATTTTTCTTAAGTTCATAAGTAGATATTTTGTTTAAATTATGAACCTATTTCAAAGTAAATTAGTTGTTGACGCCTTATGTAAATCAGGTTTAAGATGACAACTGTACGATCAGTTTCTATTTTAAAAAGGTTTACATGGTAAAACTGTTATGATTTTACCGTTTTGAGTCATGGCAATTGACGTCCGCCTACTTTGACCTGATTGCAACACCACCCCCCCCCCCCCCCCCTTTTTTGTGTGTTTTAATCAGGGCTTGAGGTGGCTACTTATCACTCTAAAACGTAAATGGGTTAAGAATCTTAAGATTTCTATCACTTCTATTTGATGGTACAAAAATCTTAAAAGCAAAGAAAATAAAATATTGCAGCTAAAAAACCCAAACTAACTTTTTTAATCACCACTTTAACATTATTGGTCTAACCTTGTTATTACCACCTCTATTGCAACTACCATCACTTCCACAACTACCAACATAACCTCCATTATTATCACCGCTACCATAAAATAGCGATATATGTTAGTAGGTCATGTGACCTAAGTTTCAAGTTGTCATCTTTTCACAATTTTTTCGTCCATCCCTCTAAAGTGGGAATTAGACCGTTCAAATAATCTACCAACATATTGGACCATTATCCAATTACCCTAAGTCCAAGAATGGTCAACAATCACCATTGGGAGTTGCAACCCATCCCACCCTCCGCCCTCTAGCTGTTGTTGGCTACCCTTCACATTAGGTTGATCCGAAAATTGTCATACATCATTCTCTTTCTTTTTAGTGGTTCTAACTAACCATGGCCTTAAGGTGGCAAAAAAAGCGCCATATATTTAGTGGATCATATAACTAAATTTTGATTCATTCTTAACAATTTTTCCCCCAACCCCTAAAGATGGTAGACCGGGTGAATTGTATAATCCACCAACATATTTGACCATCATTGGCTATCCCCTGGCATTGGTTTACTTGGAAAATGGCTACTCCCAATTCTCCTTTCTATTTTTCATATTTTCTTTTCTAATTTCCACAATTTTTCTTTTTAACTAATTTCCAATGGTTTCCTTTATTTTTCTGCATTTTTTGTAATTTTTTAACATTAATTAATTAACTAAACATAATTAATTGCCACACCAGCTTTTTGAAGCGAGTATGTGCCAACTTTTCCAAAAGTTGAAGACTGGTACCATTTGTAAAGTTTTCAAGAGTAATTCATGTAATTTAACAGACCTACATATATAAAAAAAAAAAAAAATCGTACTATTGTATTAACCTTGGTATTCTTCTTGTCGTTTTAAGGTATTAAGTTAATTATGTGAAGTATAAGAATTTTCCCACACTTAATTTTCGATTGTCTTTTGCGACGTTTTGATGATATTGATGAAGAAAAATAACTCCTCAGCTTCTATTTCCCAATATTTCAAAAGATGGCAGGAGAAGCAAATCAAGTTCCATGAATTTGAGACAGCACTGAGTTCCTTCCGCGAAATGTGTTCCTATTTATAGAGATGTCATATTTAATCAACCTTCATGTGAGGCATCATTACCACATTCTGCCTTATTCGCACATATGCGTGCAGTACAACAATAGCGTGATCTGTTCTTTTTTTTTTTTCTTAAACTCTTAATATAAAACGTAAAAGAGAACGAAGTAACTAGTCCTAACAAGGAGAAAAAGCACCCCCAGCTGCAAAAGCCAAGTGAGTCAGCCGGTGAAATACCTTCTCTCACCCACATATCGGTTGCCAAAAAGCCTCATAAAATAAGAAAATATTTTGATCATTTGGAGTTTTCTTTTCATTTTCTTTTTTTTTTTTTTTATAATTCAATTACAATAGAGTGATTCTATACAGAAAAGCGATGGAACGGGCAACCTCCCCTTCGTCCTTTCATTCCACTCAACCTTAACTCATCTTAACAAACCTAGCAAACTAGCTAAAGCCTACTAAGAAGAAAAACCCCTTATATTTTAGTGAAAATAAAAATCACTACCATCATACCTAATTATAGAAAGAAAGACGAAACTAGGGAAGCCCTCTACGGACTATTTTATAGATCATACTCAGCACCATGCCTAATCCAAATATGGCCAATAAACACTTCTACCAAACACATTGCAGAACTGGAAACCAAACGACTTCGAGCACCGAGGATTTTTAATTTTCAATTTTTTAGGGTAAAATTAAATTTTAAAATATTCTCTTTCCCACCAAAAACGATGAGTGTCCCGAGTCCAACCAGGTCTCGTGTAAGAGGTTAGTTGACCCACAATTCCATCTCCTCGGATTTCGTATATGGGAAGTGGCTTCAAACTCAGAGTCCTTTCGTTACCAGATGCTGCCAAATATGGCCATATTTAGCATGTTGATAGGCATTCATTTGCTAACTTTCATCTATAAGGCCGGTCGGTGCTCAACATGGTCGATTCCAAACTTAAATTCGTTCGGTTCACGTGGAAAAGTAATAACAAAAATCAAACTGTAGAATTGGTCCTCCAATGAATTCTTTTTTATTTAAATTTTGGTTTCTGCACAGGTAAATAATAACTAATTCTCACGTATACATTGTTAAAGAGTTTTCCTTTTTCCCATTAAACTAGCTCGCCAATCTTGAAATTAGTTACCATATGTCCATAGTAACAGCAGGATGCCGTGTATCCAACTGCTACCACAAAAGAGAAATTCTCAAATAGGATGACAAGCTGAAACTGGCCCTAATTGGCATGAGTAATTCTCTGAGCACATAAAGCCACCATTTTCTGAATAAGTAACCATAAATCTTCGACAAGATTAAGAATATCAAGATGATGACAGCTAAATATGCCAAATTTCAAGCCAATTTCAAAAAGTAGTTACTTACATCCCACAATATGCCTAACATTTGAGATGTGACATTGCCCCATGCCAGAAACGGAAGAAACAATCCCAGTACATCTGACCTTTAAAAAAGAAAATGGGACATTGTTGCCTTTTAGAGGGGTATGTCTTCAAGAAGAACCTTCTTCCAAAGGCCCTGGAATCAATGAGCCTCACCATACTTTGGAACAATGATATATCATTTAGCCGATAGTACATGTCTAATCCTTGGTATAGCTGCAAACTGAACTAATGATCAGCATGCATCTAACTTCACATAACCTCTAAAACATAAGCCATCATGGCTGTCGTTTCGAACGGGGGAGAAGAGCAAGAAGAATCTTCTTCCTAGGGCCCTGCAATAAAAGAGTTTCATCAAAACAACCACGTAGAAAAAAAAGAGCAAGGGAAATATAAAAAACACAACGATTCAGCCAGCAGTAAAAGGAAATGCAAATACAAATGAAAGCTTTACCATTGGAATTCCCAACTCTTTAAGGTCATTTTCTCCCATCTGCCTCAATGCTGTCATGTCAACCTGTGAAACAGACCAGAACAAGGTCAATGGAGAATGGGGAAGGCCAATCCCCTGTTTTCTTCATATAGAACTAATCCCCCACCCAAGACCCACCACACACAACCCAACCCAACCTACAACACCACCCCCCCCCCCCCCCCCCAACCCAAAAAAACCCCTCCTCCTCCTCCTTCCCTTTCGCTTCACATAGAACTTAAAAGAACCGGTAAATGTCAAATGAATGGCTCTAGTTGTCTACATAGATAGCAGAACGTTCAAGCTCAGGACCCACTGTAGAAAGCCCCATACCTAAATTTAACTTTTGACAGTGATTCACACAATGATGAAAGCCACGCACCTCAAGTTATGGCCCAACCACTCCACACCATTTAAAACAGTACTTTTATGGGTAAAAAATGTAGAATTGAAATTGCTCATAGTAAATTGGACCTTAAAGAGTAGAAAGATGAACAAGGACGGAAAAATTTCCATGTGAACATAGAATTAAGGGTGATTGGCATTTGAGACCCTAAAACTTCACCTATCCTTCTATCCACACCCACATTTCTATCCTTTAGCTCACTCTTATATAAATGCTTTCCAAACATACTTGGCCTCTCAAAGTGAAACAGCAAAGGCTAAGATCAGAGGATTAGCAAAACAGAGGAAAAAGCAACACTAAACTGTTTTTATCCATGTACTCAATCCATACTAAACAATAGACACGATGGTCAAGTCAAACTTAGATTTTCTTTTGTGACTAGAAGTGATATTTCTCAAAATTGGATTTCTATAAGCGACCAAAGTATCAAAAGGCTATATTCTTTGAACATTGCCTACATATACCACTCCACATTTTTACTTTGGACCGACTACAAGGAAGTGAGAGTCAAATATGGGAAGGCTGAAAAGAACAGTGAAACCAAGGCAAAGAGGAATAGTGGACAGAGAATAAAATCTAAAAAAGTACAGCAATAAAAATAATTCATGTATTAGCTCCACAGTGTTGACAAATTAACAGGTTTAAGTCACAATCACAAGAAATTGACCATCTGCAGAAGCTCACACCCCTAGATGACATCTACTACAAAACTATCACAAAACACTAATCAATGTTTCAACATTACAAGGTTACTAGCAAAATTTGAAGAAGGAATGTTTTACAGAAAATTTTACTGACCTGGAAAACATTGAATTACAGACCCTCCAACTTGCAAATAGGAACACTTCCACTCAAGAAGGATGGTTATGTCACCAAATTTATCTTCCAATGCAGTGCTCAGAAAACCTTTTCTATTAGGATTCATTTATAACTGTTTTTTCATCGACTTATCCTCAAATTTAGGGTTTTTCTTGGTTGACATAATACTTCTATTGTTAACACAAGCAAGATGGATGATTAATTGGCCTTTTAAAAATATTTATAATGGTATAACACCAAATGCCGAGTTGACACTGCATGAAAGGAACAAATTTACGACATCATTAGGACATAAATCACTCTTTTTCTGAAAATTTGGGTAGCACTGCTCTTCAAAGAGTGCTAGTGTCTGATTTTCCAATGCGTGGAGAAAAAAGATCCCATTGAGCACAATTAATGTTTTCATTTTAACAGTATGGAGGTACTGAAAAGATGTGAACATGACTTCAGCACCCAGTACCCATGCCAAAAAATAAGGAAGGCTAATGTCACCGGGGACGGATAAATGTCATCTCTGCTCTTAAATGAAGACAAGTACTTTACAGACCTACATTTCCAGTTTAACAGTTTTAAGAACGAGAAACATTTATCAAAGGTCATTTTTCTATGAACATTCAAAAATCTTTAACACAATAAGCAACATGCCTATGTTTGTGGGTACATCTTGCATGTGAGCTTCAAAGCATAACTCTAGCTCTAGAAAACAGTGATTGAGAGAATATCTTCCATTAACAAAGTGACGCTCATATGGCAACTCTCCAGAAAATTGAGCAGCTATTACTCGCAAGTTTTAGTTTCTTTCTTATGATCACAATTTACAAACATCTTTTGGCTGATAAAGGAGCATATATTCCTCCTTTTGCCTTTTTTCACTCAACTCTAAGGCAGGGAGGAGTATTTGGATCAAACCAAACTACTGAAGTCATTCTAGAGAGAGAAAATGCTCACTTTTCTTTAGAATCCTCATCTCTCTTTTTTTCTTTCCAAACAACACCATCAAACCTCTTTCTTTGAACAATTCTTCTAACCTTAGCATGTTTGTTAGTTCATTCTCTTTAGTTGGCTTTCCAAGCATGTAAGTGCAAGTGCTTTCAGTTGGTTGCTCAGATGGTTGTTCTCACTTCGTTTTCCTCCTCTCCCTCTCCTTCACCTTCTCAGCCCCAACCATGACCCACACATATTATCAGGCAAAAGAAACACCAGAAACCCACCTGTTCCTAAAAAACTTCCTCCAATCAAACCTCTTTGTCTCAGCCCAACACATCAAAATGCACCTCCTTTGTTTCACCACCCCACCCTTGTGCCTCAGCCAAGCAACAACACATCCCATTTTCACGTTCTCAACTCCCAAGTCTCTTTAATCAACCTCAAACCTCTTTACCCCCTCTTCAACCTTCTGTTTTTCATGAACAAAATCAACCTAGGGAGAAGAAAAAGGGAGGAGACAATCAAGCTTGGCTGACAACTTCTCAAGATCTGTTCCTTGCATTGAGGCCAACTTTTTCCCTTCTAATGCCTTGCCCAAGTCCAAAGGTTGTAAATGCTGACAGTGACTTTCCAGTTAACCAAGGAAAAGGTAACTCTTTGTCCAAGGTTGACTTACAAAAACCTACAAAACAAACTGAAAATTCTGCTGGTGTTGCTTCTCATGTTTCTACATCTGGTGCACCAAAATCAGCTGAACCAACTTCTTCCCTGGTTTCCAACTCTGGGGGGAATTAAAAATCCTTTTCTCAGGCTTCTTTCCATTCACTTCAAAGCAATGAGCAGATGTATCTTTAAATCACAACCTACCTACCTTCATGCATACATACATACATATACATATATAAAAGAGATGAGATTGTGGTTGCACAACCAAGAGAAGTGACTGAATATGACACTATATTATGGCACCATGCCATGGTGGGTTATTACTTAGGCCCCCAACTACCCTACCTGGCAGGCATTGCATACTCAATATGGGAACAGTTCGTCTAAGACCAACTCCTACATAATGACAAGGGATTCTTTTTCTTTAAGTTCTCCAATGAACATCAACTACTCAAAATTCTGAAAACCCCTCAGTATTTTTCAAGTCCATACTCGATTCTATAACATTGACACATGGGAATGTCATTTGCAAGACTGGAGCACTCCTCTCTTTGTTTAGGTGAGGTTAAGGAACATCCCTATGGAATCTTCCCATAAGCAAGGTTTTGGATATGAGGCAAGTCACCTTCAAAAACCATTGGTTGTGGACTTTGCGGCAGCTCAAAAAGATAGAATTGGTTATGCACGAGCTCGTGTGGAGATAAAACCTGATACGGAGTTCATCAAAGTGATTCAAGAGACATGCCTAGACAGGTGAATAGTTTTAGTAGATGCAAAATATCGATGGCATCCACCTTATTCTTCTCTTTGCAAAGTTCTGAGCATCATATGGAACCCTGTCATGCTACAGCTATGCTTGATACCCCAAGCAGACCATATAACCCATGTAAGAAGTCTGAATACTCAGTTGAAGCTAGGAGGGATCATAATGCTTGGAGCAACAACTTGATGAAGGGAAAGCATTTGTAGTGGCTCATTCTGCTCTCTCTAGGGAACCCCCTTTATATGAATCCACAAATGCCCTTTATATGAACATGTTGGTCTCGATAGTCTCTAGCTCAGGTGAAACTTTAGTCCCCAACACTCCTACAGTTTCCTTAAATGGAGACCCTAGGTCTGGTGGAGCTATTAAGGGTGAACAAAGGGTGCCAAAAGAAGGTGGGAAGGGCAAGGAGAAGGGGAGTATTACTAAGAAGAAGAAGAAGAAGAAGAAGAAGAAGAAGGGCAGTTTGATACATTGTGCGATTGTTTCCACTCCACTTTTCTATACCAAGTAAACACCACACAACACTGAGCTGGAATATCAAAGTGCTGAATAACCCATGATAGGCAAGGGAAATTCACAATTTATGCCTGGAATCTTACATCTCTCCTTTTGGTTTAATAAAAACCAAAGCGAGAAGTGAAAGAGTTGCAACCTCTTACGGACTTATTTCTCAGAACCTAGAGGCCTGATATAGGTCTAGAGTGTAGATGTTGAGATTGCCCAATATCCTTGCTTCTTTTCTAGCACTAGGACTATTAGAACACACCACAGTTGTGGTTGATTTTGGCATTGAAGAAACAAAATGAAAGCTTCCTTTTCCCTCCTTAATTTTTGGATGCAAGAGTAAGAAGTTTGAACCCTTCTTTTAAAAGCTTGGTAGACTCGCTTCCAAGGATCTCCAATGTTCATCCTGGTTTTTGAAGTTAAAGTTGTCAAAAGCTGCACTAAAAAAATTGAATAGAGAGGAGTTTTGTGGGTTTCTTAAACATCTAGAAAAAGCAAAGGTAGAAGTAGCAAGCATTCAACAAGCAAACTACCCTGTATCCTCAAGTCTTGAGACTTTAGACAAAGAGGACCAGTTTAGAAGTTACTAGACCTTTACACTGTGTTTAGCAATTTTAAGAAGAGAGGGAAAATGGTGGAAATAAGCAGAAAGGAAAGGAAATAAAATGTCGTTTCCATTTCTTTTTTTGTATTCAGAAATGAAAATGAAAGGAAACAGGATGAAATGTTTTCTTTTTTCATGTTGTTTAGTTGAAATGACAGGAAATAAAGAGCATTGAAATATTTGACAAATTAAAATACCCCTGACTGTACCTTTTAGGGATACTTTTGTAAGTTCTCACCATTTTCACTTCTTTCTGTTGCTTTCTCCTTAAATTTTGAGAGAAACAAAAAACAGCCTAAGAGTGGAAACATTTCTATTCTTTTCCACACAAATCATCCAATTTCCATTACTCAAAAATTACTAAACACATAATTTACTCCCATTTCTACCGATTTCTTCTGACTTTTGGTGGTCTCCACTTATCCAAATACAATGCTAGTGCAATGGAGGAGAGATTTCGGAAGCAGAAATCTAAAATTAATTGAAGCTAGGTGATAACAACTCTAAATATTTCTTTGACTCAACCAAATAGGGGAGCCATTAATATGCAATTACCAATTTAACAAAAGAAGATGGTAATTCTACTTTCACATTGAATGAGGTTAAGAACATCCCCATGCACCCACCAGAAACTACTTATTTCCTAATAAAATCCTTTGACCACCAGATTTTTTTAATACCCATGATATCATCATGATGTCAGCACCTTTCTTATAATCCCAAACATTGATTACACATAGGAGAATCGGGTAAATTGAGAGAAATTGATAAAAAGTAAATGAAAAATATCCATTTCCAATCTCCAATATGCTCTTGGTTGAATGAGGAGCAAGCAAGGTGCTTGGCTAAGGAAACCTTCACAAGGGTGACATTAGAGAAGCCTTCTTTGAGTTAGCATGTCACAGTGCCCCAGGACCCAATGGTTTTAGTTTGGATTTCTTCAAAAAGAATTGGGATATTATTCAAGACATGAAATCATAGCAGCTACTAAGGATTTTTTTTTTTGGTTGGACTTAGGGAAAATCCTCAAGTAGGTCAACTCTAATTCAATTACCTTAATCACAAAGGCAGCTAATCTTCTTGTGTTAATGATTTCACACATATTTCTTGTTGATTACTCTTTCAAATGCATTTCATGGGCCTTGGCCAATATGTTGAGTCAATTCTTTCCCTCTCTAGTAGGGAAAGAATAACAACCTTCATTAAGAGGAGTATAATGGATAACATGCTACTTTCCTAAGATCTTTTGAATAGATACCATAGGTCTTACCAAGCTAAGAGAGTCATGCATAAGTGGGTATCAAGAAAGCCTATGGCATGAGTGATTCCGGCTTTATGGGTGTTGCAATGTACCATCCCCCTCTGAGTTCTTTAATGGGGAATACTTTAATAGGGAATCAATTGGCTTCTTTCCAAGCTCAAAGGACTTCATCAAGAAGACCTAACACATTCCTTCTTATATGTTCCAGTAACCGAAGTATTTTCCTTGGCCACAATCTATCATTTATGGAAAGAATGCAATGATCAAAGTTTGAAGAATTCCCTTAACTAGCAACCTAGCTTTGAGAATTTGTAATGTTGTGTATCAATGGTTACACCGTAATCTGTTATTTACAGAAAGAATGCAACAATCAAAGTTTAGGGAATTCCCCTAACTAGCAACCTAGCTTTGAGACTTTGTAATGTTGTGTATCGATATGTTACATCATATTTCTTATGTACACTGGCTCTCCAAGCCTTGGCCTTTTGTACACTTACTCCCTGTACATATTTTTTTATTGATAAAACTTACTGAACCAGCCATAAATAAATAAATAACATGAGGATAAGAATAGGTGAAAGAGAACCACTGTCATTCACATAAATGTAATGTAGTATGTTCGATATTGATAAACAACTGACAACACTTTTCTAAAAGAACATCCAAGTCATTTAAATAGTCAATTCATATAGGGATACTCATCGAAGAAGGGCAGAGAAAAGCATTTAAAATAGCCACAAACTGAAGACCTCAAAATGATATTGGTTGCCTACATACAGTTCTATCCCCCATTTAGTGATGTCTCTATGTACATGGTTCAATTTATTCTTAATTTATTATTACAAAATCATGAGTTTCATTGACTACACAAAACAAGCTGTAGACACACTTAACAAAATGGCATCACCAATCAACAAGACTAAAAGGAATATCTCCATAAAGGCACTTACTTCCTCTGCCTTGAAAATAATAGCATATTTTCCCAGTCCTAACGAATGCAAGAGCCCATCTACGGTATGATGATCATCACTCTACAAAGATCAACAAAGAAAAAGACAACTTCAGGCAGAATGAAGTTGCTAGCTTCTATAACTTACTCACACACCAATAAATAAATAAATAGTCAAACTGATAAATAAATAAAAATTATTTATTAAAAAAAAAAGTATCTTGTGTTGCTGTTACCAATCATATAATTAGCTACACTTAAACCCAGAACAAGAGATGAAAAGAGTTGATGAAACCAGGCATCTATGGCATCCATATAAAAAATAATGCAGCAATAGTCTTGAAATAGTTGGTGTACATTGATCTGGATAATGCCAAGTATTCTAAAGTTGAACGCAACTATTAATTCTTTGATCGACTACATATGATCATGCCAGTGCACCGAAATTTATGGATCTCATAAATAACTTGGAATGCCATGAAGCAATTAATATTAAAAGAGCAATAAGATGCTCATATAATGTATGCATGATGATCTTCGATGTACTTTTCAAATCCAGCCCCAGGCATTACCTTTTCATGCCATCAGACATTGAGGTACTCACAAACAAAGCATATGCAATCTGAATCAGCATGTAACTTGGACACTTAAATTTAGAAGTCACTACTGGTCAAATCTTAAGGCCCCAAACATAGATGGTAAATAATATATTAAACTGAAAATTCTGCTTTAACTGCCAACCGGCCCAACTGTAGACTTCCAGCTTTAGAGTGGTTGATTTTATAAGAAACTGAACAAAAAAAGAATAATAAACAAAATCTACTAAATTTTCTTGATTCAATGCAATACTCAAGTTAAGATGCTCCTGGAAGATTACTTCCAATTTTATTGCATTTGGCCATGATATTACATAGACAGAGGAGAAATAGTTCCCTTCATCATTAAGCTTAATTATCAGCGCAAAACAGCACGAGACAGAAACACACTGGAACTTCATACCATTTTTAAACTTCTCTGAGCAATGCCATTCGAAGGAGTTGGGGCAGGTGGCTGTCCCAAAGATGCTGCAGGAGGCCTTGCACTAGCGGTAGAAGGTGTTGAATTTGTCCTATATGGTGCCGCAGCAGCACCAATGGGCCTCGGTATATCAAGTACCTCCTTCCTTAAATATGGAGCTGTCCTAATATCATCTGAAGTCCTTGTGATTGGCCTTCTTACTATCTCTTCCTCATTCCTTTCCAGGGATAGAACCCTAGAACTACTGGCATAACGCAGTGGGGATCTTTGTTGTGAGGGATTCAAACTCCAAGGAGAATAAGAATTTCTCAAAGAATCCTTTTGCTGCATATCATTCATGCTTCTTGATAAAGGAACCCGACCTGAGAAACCATTCTCCTTCCTTTCAAGCATATGTTGTCTATCACGTGTAGCTGCAGGTGGACGCACCACTTTTTCCAACTTGTCACGGAGGTCAACAACCTTATCTTCCGCATCACTCTTGCCCTGCCTAGCTGCACTTTTTTTAAGTAGCTTAAATCGCAGATCATCCCTTCCAATGCCTCCATCTTGAAAATCCAAACACTAGTAAGTTCATTAAAGAAATCCATTTGCAGTCGGTAGAAATACAGAAAAAGGAAAAGCGTGTTAGTTTACATAGAGCATATTACAGTTCGTACCATTAGATCCCCTACTTGGCATAGCATTGTCTCCCCGTTGACTACAAATAAGAACATACACATGACTTTCAGTAAAAATCAAAATACAAAATAGCAAGCAACCAACAGTCCCCACAAGGTGCAGATGTCGCCAACATCAAACATTTAGGGTTTCATAATATTGCTCATACATTAGCTAAAGTAAGGTTCTAGTCTTTTTTGGGTAAGTATATTAACTTTGATAGCTTATTGTTAAAATTCTGCATTCTCAAATGCAAAAAACATACAAAGGAATTATATAACAAGGCATCATGTATGTCAACTGTGGAACCAACAATACAGCATCAGCACTGCTAAAAATACAAGTCTCAATTCACATACCGTTTTTTCCTATGACTGCCATATAACAAGGAACTATCTGCATCTCCTAATCTATCTCTCACGGACCGCTTACTCCTGACACCCGAAGCAGAACCATCATAAGAAACATCCGATACAGCTGCTGCCCTTTTTACAACCTATGACAGAACACAATCATTGATACTCCTATCTCTATCGAAATCAAATTCATCCACCAGCAAACTCAAAGCATAATAATCAAACTCAAATAGCAACAATAATCAAGCTCAAATCAAACTTAATGTAGGTTTGTTATTGGAAACCCTAACTTTTGATAATGAGGATGGATTGAGTTGAACAGACCTGACCACTGCGTCCAAGAGTTATTGTAACTCTGCCTCTTGAAGTTTCGGCCATTTTCTCAATCAATCCGAAACCCTAATCTGATGAATGAACAGTGGAAATAACTCTCCGCGGAGTAATTAGTATTTACCAGTATGGAGACATTACGGAGGGCGAAGACGAAAAGGAAAACCTAGTTCAGCAGTATCAAAGAAATGAACACACTCACGAAATTGAAATGAACTTTTTTTTTCCCTCGACAAGACTGAAAAGAAAGAAGAAAGGGTTTACAAGCAGGAAAAGTAGAAGCTCTGTGCTTGAGTTTCGGAGATTGGAAGTGTCGTTTTCGCCGCCCGAGAGGTGATCGTGCTACCGGGAATTACCGTAGTTCTGTAGATTATTACAGCCGTTGATGAGACGACGGGTTTGGATTGCGGTTAAGGTTGACCGCCCGATTGGACCAATTGATTGACGAGAATGCCTACTAGGTCGGATTGGGAAGGCTTTAGACCTAATGAGAATCGCCGGGCATATTAGGCCGATAAATGTTTAATCAATTTATGGCTAAAGTAGTACACAAAATGTACCGAAATAACAGGATTTCGTCTCTTTCGTCTATATTTTTTATTGGATTATATTTTATTCTATTTTTATTTAATATTTATTAAATCTAAATTATTAAATTAATTATGTTTTCAGCCGTTCAAATTTAATAGAAATTAACTTCAAGACATAATAGAAAGTAGAATGGGGGATTGTAATTTTAACTTTGTCATATATTTTATATTTGGAAGTATTTTAGAAAGAAAAATTGAAATTCCTTAATCAATCTAACTTTAATGGGATATTTAATTTTGTCTTTAAGGAGAGAGAATCGCACTACCATTCTACCCTTACCAATTAAAAATTTAAAATTATTTATTTGACTTTCAATCTAAACTGCAACATTTATGGTAATAATTTTATGGTACAACTGCAGATAGATGATTATATATTGAAATAACCTTTAAGTTTTAATGAATTAAACCAAACTACAGTAAATAAGACTCTTACTAGTAAAATTGATGGTTTCATATTTACTATCAATAAGCCTTATTTACTGTAATTCAAATCGATGCACCATAACTCAAAGGTAACTGTACCGTATAATTAATCTTGATAGAGGTTATTGATTGCTACTTTATTATTAATGGGTCTTATTTCTTGTGATTCAAGTTGATTTGGTGTAACTCCAAAGTAACGACACCATATTTTAGTTACTATACTATAAAATTTCCTCCAAAAGTTAAAGACACTTTTTAGAAGTGTTATTATATACATATGCCTGTTTAATTCCAAATATATTACAATCAAATATAATATTAGGATAGAATCAACTATTCCTAACTCTATTCAATTCCCTCACATTTCAATCTGTTTGATTCTACTATATATTAAACGAGACATTAACCCTTTATATAGATGTAATATTTCTTCTTTCACCTTATAGTGAAGATTATTTCTTTCTATAAATACTAACAAGTCATTTTACCTTAAAGTAATATAGATCGAATAAAATTGTCATTTTTAAAATAGAACGTCTTCACTATCTGGCTAAAACTTGATTGGAGAATAAAAATCCCATCTATCTTTCATTTACATGAAATGATAACCTTGAACAATGTAATTATTATCGATGTAGTTGTGGTTAAGTTAGCAATCCATGTATCGTTACTAGTGTTTAATGACCTAAGAAATCTTAGGATTTGGTCTTATGCTCCATGAATGAATTCCATGAATGTTGTAGAAAAGATGTTCTTGACTTGTTAGCCTATGCATAATGACGACAATTGGCAGAAGTTGTAAATCGTTGAGATAGGTAAAGTATGGATTTGACTACATAATGGGTGGACATGTATGGTGTTAAATGAAAAATATGTGTCTTGTTTACTTCGTCGTATTTTATATGGTGTAATAGATTATATTGAATACCATAATACAATAAGATTTGTTAGCATAGAGGTACCTCGCAAATGTCTAATAATGATAAGAGGATTTAAGATCGATACATAATTTTGCTATAAGAAGTTGAATTTCTATCACTTTATTGAGAATATTGATCCTAAGAGTGAGATCTTAGTTGAGAAAAAAGTATATTAATAATGTAATGAAAGAGTCTACTTCACTTTATGACAATATCACATGATATGCTGAAGTGAAGAGAGTTAAGAGAAACGTGGAGCCCAAGAGTAAAGAGTAATCACAAATGCTAAAGATCATAACTAAATTAAATATGTTTGTATAAATAAAGGACAACATTGTCTAAGTGTTGGATGATAGAACCTTGTGAGTGGTGCTAGCGTTACATAGTCTAGAGGTAGATATTTAGTACAACTGAATCAGAAGAGCTACAACATAGGTAAAACCTCGATGCATATGTAAGTTTATTAAGTTGTATAAATTCAAACTACATTATGGATAACTTGTCTTGAATGTAGAAAAACATTCGAGTTTAGAGAATAAGTGAAAGAATTTTGGACAAATGGAAAGAAAAAGCACAAATTCAAGGTTAATATAGGCAATAGCTTAGGATACAATTAACCACTTATCGTCCCTAACCGACCAACTCAAGTCATGATCAATTGACCATGGCCTTATCACATAGACTTGATTTCTTGGCAAGTAAGTCATGTCCTTTAATGTGTGCATGGGTTTTAACTTTTATAAATACTAGATATATGCTATTAAGTACATTAGACAATATAAGATGTTACGAAATTACCAACTGGAAGTTTGAAATAATGTTCTGAGTGTAAGAGACATTAGAGTTGTTGTTACATTGTATTACAAATGTATTTTTTTCTTTGTGGTGCTATATTCCTATATTTATATTTCTAATTAAATCAGTGTGTTGAATTCTCTAATTTTATTTATTTATTTCTCTTGTTTATCATAAAATATCTCATCTGCCTAATATTTCACTTTTTATATTATGAGATATTCAATTCTATTTATATAAGATATAATTTTTATTCCATTATATTGTGTACTTTACTTTTAACATTAAAAAGCATTCATAAAATGCTAATATAATATAACACATGTAATAACATATGTTTTTTGAATCTTTTAGCTATAGATATCATGTATATCTTAGTAGTGGATGACTTGGCCTAGTTCTAGAGTGGTCGTGTACCTTGAGATAGTGGATGGGAAAACTCTTTAATCTTAAAGTGGCCAGCCAACCGTTTTAGGGTTTAAACCTAATTTTCTTTTCTTTTATTGTTAGTCTAGTGCTTTTAAATTTTTATTATATTATTTAAGTAAATACTTTTAGTAATATTATTTTATTAAATTAATTATTTGAACCAATCAAAAGTTTGATACATTTTACCTAACCACTAGTAATTAATTGTGATTAAATGTATATTATAAATTTTTTAATAGAAAAAAAAACACATAAATAAGTTAATTGTAAAAAGACGAAAATACAATTCATATTTTTATAATTTTTCCCTACTTTAAATCAATAGGTACACATAACTTGGAGTTTTACCTAATTTATACCTTTTTCAACAACTTGACAATGCAATCCTCTATCATTAACATTATAGCATGATCTAGTAACTTTTCAAAAGATATATAATTTTAATATTTAGGTTTAGGCCAAGAATGACACTAAGTTCATCACATTGTCCCTAAGGTTGAGCATTCAATATAAAGTTCCTTACCCATTATAGTAGGTTTCTTAGACTTTATGGGTTCCTCTAGCAAGTATCTTGAAAAATTTACTTTTCATTTTTTTTTCAAAATTTGACTTTTGTTAAATAATATTCTAATAACACAATTTATGAGCTTTTTTCAAATGGGCAAATTGGTATAAATGTAGCCATTACAAATTTACAACATCAACTTTATTAATTTTTTCACCTTTTTATTTACATAATGAACAATATGTATACATTTTTCACATTAAATTCTACCACAATTTATTTCATTTTACAAAACTCTCTCTTAAAATGAAAATTGAGATATTATATGGATCTGAATAATTCACAGAATTTGTCACCCTTTTAGGACTCACAAGATACACAAAATTTTCAAATGTCTTTAATTTTGGAAAACAGCTGTTGTTTTCCATTCAATGCATTTTTCTCAAGGTCTCCTAAATTTTCAATATCCTCTAGATCTTTTCATTATGAATTAAAACCTATAAAATTCATTATTTAATTTCAATTAAAATTCGAGAAACATAATGCCTTTATATTTTCAATATCCTCCTCACTTTATGTCTATAAACATTCAACAATGCACTCTAATTAAAACAACTCCTTCTCAACGTAGATCAAATTAACTATCACAAACACTAAGTAGAATAAGTTTGTAATATCTATAATATTTAATGCAACTAACTTACATAATAAAGATGATAATGAAAGTGAAGGACTCATCAATGTAGGGAAAGTAAGAGTAGAATGACAACAAACATTTTATATATTCATGCTTAAGGTTAGCAAAAGACTCATTTATTGGAAATAAATAACCCTTGCAAACATTTTGGCAACAAGTTCATGAAAGTTTTAAGGAAGGACAAGACTTTGAGAAGGAAAAGAATCTACATAAACAAATCTAGCAATTATGCAAATTCTAATGGTTTAAAATCTTAAGGGATTTCATGAAATCTAAAGCTTACTAAGACCAAATAAAATGAAAAGCACAAAGTAGGAAGAATGAACATGATATATAATGAATGTTCATGAACTATTCAAACAAAATGAGCAAAAATAGTAGACCACTAAGTATTGTTCATTGATATTGCATAATAAACTCAAATAGGGGTCTTAAATTGGAAATGTCGAAAAAGTCCAAGCAAGCGAACCAAGGTGAGTACAACTAAAGCATATATCAGTTCCTCCTAAAATAACGATACATCGATAAAGGATAGAGTGATCAAACCAGTCGATCACCTACCTGGTAGAGCAATGCCAAAAGGAAGGGAACAGAAAAGCTGGAAAATAGTAAGACAATAAAAACAATGGTTCAAAAGTTACAAAACTTAAGTAGCATGGATTAGAAAAAGCTGAGGTGGTGAGTAAATTTAATGAAGTTAAGGAACATAAAGGATGTCGGAAGTAGCTTGAGTGGGAAAGATCAATAATATATGTTGATACCTTCTCGGTGGATGAAATACAAAGGCTATAGATCGAGGAGATGCATAAATACATTATGAAAACAAGAGCAAGCATCAGTTATATTTTCAACTAGCAATTGCATTGGTTTCCATTAATGAAATTAGTCATTGTAAGAGTATCTAAAGTGAAATTAATTTTTAAAGATTAGCTATTATCAAATTAAACCAACCATCAAATTAATTTGAAAAAATAGTTGTTATGAAAGTACCTATCAACGAACTTATTTTAAAGGATAGCTATTATAAGGTATCTATCATTCAAATCAATTTCCAAAATATCAAGTCACTATAAAAATATTCGTCATTCAAATTAATTTAATAAACCTAGCCATTGTAAAAGTATATGTCATTCAAACTAATATAAAATAACTAATAATTGTAAAATAGCCATTAATATTCAATATATGTAAGAAAACAAACCCATATTCATCATACACTATTGAGTTCTCATTTCTATTCAAATCTACTCCATAAAAAAAGATAAAGAATATTTTGTACTAAAAGAGTAAGGAATCCTTCTAAAATATCGTGCTAAAAGACACATGTCAAGGGGTAGTTGGAGGCTTATAGTGTGGTTGGCTAAGTTATAATGAATGCTGAGGCCACTTACTAATCGTAAGATCCTATTCATATGAAGTTAGAAGAAATTCAGCAATCAAAGCTAACCTGGCTAGGTTCAAGTCAAAGCTCAAGCATTGGAAAACATTCTGATCCTTTACAAGTCAGGTGTTAGGCAACTTGGCTCAAACGGTGGTATGATTTTAATTGAATTGAGAGCTGTTTGGATCATGAAATGAGTTGGGCAATAAGTATGGCAATTCGGCTAGTTAGCATGCACGCTAGGTAGGTCTACATGATTGCTTAGTAGCTCAAAAACCGTATTGAAACTTATGAGAGCTCAATACTCGAGTCAGTAAGAGTGTAAAAGATAGAGATCGAAATAAGAATCTTCGTCCTAAATAGGTCATCAAGCTAGTATTCTTCATTTGAGTCCTTATAGTCCTCTAGCTCAGTTATGTACAACTAATTTGATAAGTTGATTCTTCTCACTCTAACTTCGCTATAGCCTCTTCTCCTAACACTTAGTTCGACTTAGATTGAGGAAAGGTCAACTATTCCTATCTCATTGGAGGAATGGTTTCTGGTTGGAGAGTCATAATCGCTACCTTTGTAGATTGCAATGTACGACCGGTTAGTATTTAAATCTAAGTTTAACTTAAGTCCATTTTAAGGGTAATCAACCAATTGTAAACAATCAAAATAGAGAGCGGCACAACAAGGCAATCACTACATATGACATAGAAATCAAACAACATAGTAAATAGTTTCCAGGCATACATGTTACATGTGTACAATCAACTACTTTATAACCACAAATAAGTGTATACATTAGCCTCTAAGTACTTTTATATAATACTCCAAAATGCCATTAAGCATTAATCCTATTTACCTCTCATTCACTATTGTAACTTTTTGCCTCGATCGTTTTGTTGCAATAGTTCCTATATTGCAAATCATATTTCAGTTTTAATACAATTCTTTGAAGTAAAAGTGTTTTAATTAGTACTTTTGTTTAGGCTAGACATTCTTTTAACATTTAATTGGTGTTGGTTATAGGTATTAAGTGTTATTACTCGTGCATGGGTTATTTAAACATTTTACTCAATCTTCTATAAGGTTTCTTAGGTTTTTAATGCCTTATATACAACCTTCTACTAGGGTTTTCTAGGTTTATAGTATCTTCTACTCAAGCTTTTACTAAGGTTTTAACTCATATTCTTTGATATGAAACTTTATATATAACCTTCTACAAGATTTTTGGCTATAGTTGTTACACTAGAAAACTTTCTACAAAAGCTTTACTGCTATAACTTATAGTCAACTTAATCAAGGAAGCTTCTATAATACCTTCTACAGGTTAGCAGTATGTACTGGCATCCACATAAGCTTTTACAAACCTTCTACAACTACTAGCTCCTTATCAATTTATCTAAGATGATAGGAATCACTAACCAATCATGTGCTTCTAAGCTCAAAGACTTACTCATATGGTTCGCTAAGCTGTCCAAGGTGAGTTAAACTCAGAAGAGCATTGCATTCCCCAGTTTAACTTAGTAAGTTATTTTGCTCTCTACCTCATCTAAGAAGTTGTCGAAGTTACTGACATGTGTATCGAGCTAACCCCTCCATAACATAACTGTCCAAAGCTAGGCATTAAACCAGCATACTGCCTACTTAATGCATGCCAAGGCCGAGTTGATCCCATCCTAGAGCTAACCACCCAAAGTTGACTCGACAATGAGCCACCTTCTGAACCAACCCTTCCCAACCCTAAACATCCTAGCTATCGAACTTCTAACCCCGATCTAATCTATTCAAAACTTACTCTGCTTAGCCAGCAATGTCATTGGAGTCACATAATGGACAATTGACATGCGCCTTAATTTTCCTAACATCCATATTGTCATTTTCTATCACCAGATATTCTTTATGCCCATTTACAACATTATCCTTGTAAATTATTCCTTTTCCTTTACTAATAGGAATCTTTTTTTTTTTTTTGGTAACTTATACTAACCTAGGACTTATCTTAAAGGGGTCATATAAATACTTATGTATTCTAAGAGCCACAACATTTAATACTTTTTCGTGATATTCAAACATACTCTCGAGCATTAAGTGTTTTCTACTTGCTCTTGACTACTCTTATCTAGCCCATTGAGCGTAAACTAGTGATGAGTGACCTCTGGTACACTTATGTGTAACAACAGGTGCAACCAAAGCTTATGTAAGGCGTTAGTGCATCATATCTACCGTTGATGTACAAGGACCCCTACTCAACCTTTGGTTATCATTTATCCTTCAGAAAGTCTTGAGTTTCGAACCCATTCCCTTACTCTATACAGTACTGGGCATCATATGTTCATTAACGTCAGACTATATCATCTTGGTATCAGAGCTTGGTTATGTGTGAAGTTAGTTTCTATTACTTTGTACTCTAAGTGATTTGTCACTACTTTCGTGAGTGTTAGAAGTTCTGTTATTGTCATAGGAATTTGGTAGGTTAGTAGTGTTAAATAAATTTTATGCTTTGTTTTCCCCTGTTTCTTGTACACGAAGCAAAGTATAAGTGTCTGCTTATTTATCATGTATAGTTGACATAGCAGTGGGAGTGTTAAGTATTGTTCTATTCTTATTATTTGTGGAAAGTACTTTAAGTGGTATTTTTAACTATTAATCTCGTAAGATAGTTAACAATGTCCAATTCTAGTGTTCAAGGAATTCTGGGTAACCAAGATAGCGGTGCTCAAAATAGTCAAGGTCAACAAAGAAGTTCTATACCCCAATCAATAGGTGATAGAATGGATAGACTCACCAACTTAATGATTAGTCTATTGACTATCATAAATGACGATAGTAAGCGAGCTAGAGAAGGTCCATACAGAAGATAAGCCAATGAATAGCCTAAGAGAGGCAATGGGCAGTATGGCCAAGCTAATGCCCCAATTCGACCACCCTGAGTTGGAGGAGTAGATAAAGTTGCTAGGTGCATGCTAGCATTAGATAAAATTGAAGAAGCAAAAGCGGAAAAAGGTGATGAAGCGAAGGAGTACTATGAACCAGAAGAGAGGAATGTTCGAGTCCTTAGAGTTAAAGGGTTAAGGATATGCATCCTATAAGTGATGATGCAGAGAACTACCTAAATTGGGTAGATAAAATTGAGAAGTAGTTTGAATGCTATGAGGTACCTAAGAATGCAAAGGTTAGACTTGCTATGTTAGAGTTTATTGGTTACGCCACCCTTTGGTGGAAGAACATGCAAGCTATACGTAAAGGAGAAAGAGAACTTAAAGTTAGGAGTAGGGATGAAATAAAGAGAGTCATAAGGAGAAGATTTATTATAAGCTACTATTTATAGGATGCTTTTAAGAAGTTACAAGAGTCGAGACAAGGAAGGTCGAGTATTGATGCCTACGTAAAGGAATTCTAAATGTTGATGATCTAATGGGAAGTTGTTAAGCCCGAAGACCAAACTGTATCTCGATTCATTAATGGATCGAAGTATAAGATTGGAAATATTTTCGAAACCATGGTTATTAGATCACTTGATGATGTTATTTAAGTTGCCCAGAGGATCGAGAGGCACCGAATAGGAAGATTTTAATCCCCTATCAATCAACCAAGCAATAACTGATTTGTTTCAAGCAGACCTGTACAATTGAAACCAAGTATGGTTTCTGTAACTTAACCTACTCAAACTACCCAAGTAAAGGAGAAGGAGGTCCTAAAGAAGTTTGAGAAAGGCCAAAGCTTAGTAAGAAAGATGAATGAGATTAAGTGCTTTAAGTGTCAAGGATTTGGATACATGGTTACCTAATGTCTAAATAGAAGAACCATGATGATTTGAGGCGAAGTGCCAACCATTGAGATAGATAATACTGATGACGAAGTAGAAGACCCAAAAGAGGCCAGGTAGGCCAAGCTGTTTAAGGAAGAGAAAGTTATTTATAGTAAGGAAAGTAACTTTGTACCTACCACCTTGGTGGTTGAGAAGATTAATGAGTATGAGTCCCATACCCGAGGACGAACAACGAGAGAATCTATTCCACATTGAATGCAAGGTAAATGGGTCACTGTTGTAATGATTATTGACATGGTAGCTGCGGCAATGTAGCATTTGCTTTCATGGTCCAATAATTGAAGTTGTAGACCAAAAGCTACCCTAAGCCTTATAAGCTGCACTGGCTTAGTGAGAAAGGAGCCTTATAGGTGAATAAACAAGTATCGATATCGATCAGTATTGGAAATTATCGAGATGAAGTACTCTGTGATGTGTTGCCCATGAATATGTTCCATATTCTGCTTGAACGACCACGAATGTTTGACCAAACCATGATATACGATGCAAGAAAGAATACATATTCCTTAAAGCATAAGGGCGAGAAGGTAACGTTGAGCCCTCTGATTGTTGAACAAGTTAAAATTCTGTAAGCCCAATTGAGCGAAGTCCTGAAGAAAGAAGCTTTGGTGATGACTCGAGCTATGTTGAAGAAAGAGATGGAACTCGGAGAGTTAACCTAACTGCTAATCAGAAGGTTACTCGACATAAGGAGATCTAAAAAAGGGATGCTGCCTACCGAAGTGAAACCCTTATTAGATGAATTTGCAAACCTACTCCTAAGAGAGCTATCAGAAGGCTTACCTCCCATCTGAAGCATTGAACATGCAATTGATTTGCAGTTAGGAGTCGTACTGCCAAACAAATTTGCTTGTAGGTTAAACCTTAAATAGGCAATCAAGTTACAAATACAGGTAGATGAGTTGATAAAGAAAGGGTATGTATAAGAATCCCTTATCCCCTATGTCGTGCCGGCCTTGTTAGTACTAAAGAAAGATGACTCATGGAGGATGTATGTGGATAGCCCAGCAATCAATCACATGACCATCAAGTATAAGTGTCCTATACCAAGGTTCAGTGATATGCTAAACGAGTTGAATGGAGCTAGATTACTCTCCAAGATTGACCTCAAATTTGGATACCATCAGATTCGAATACGAGAAGGTGATGAGTGGTAGACCACATTTAAGACTCACTATAGATTGTATGAATGGCTTATGATACTGTTTGGACTATCAAAGGCACTAAACACATTTATGTGATTAATGAATCATGTGTTCTGAGAACTAATAAGAAAATTTGTGGTAGTTTACTTGAATAACATCTTAGTATACAGCCTTGAACTAGGGACTTAATAAGAGCATCTCCAAATAGTCCTTACAAAACTCTCAGCTAAAAGACTCCATGCCAATCTAAAGAAGTGTGACTTTTATCGACCTGAAATAATCTTCTTAGGGTTTGTTATAAGTGGTAATGGAATACAATTCAATGATGAAAAGATAAGGGCGATCACTAAATGGCCTATGTCAACCACTTTAGCCAATGTAAAGAGCTTCTACAACCTAGTATCATTCTATCGCAGATTTATAAGGAATTTCAAGATGATCATGGCCTTATTCACTAAACTATCAAAGAAGAATGTTGAGTTCAAATGGAGAGAGAAGGAGTAGAGGAGTTTTGAAGAGTTGAAAGAGAAGCTAACTATAGTGCCTATCTTAGCTCTGTCAAGCTTTGACAAAGTATTCAAAGTAGAGTATGATGCATCCGGACTAGATATATGTATTGTGCTAGTATACGAATGTCACCCTACTGCTTACTTTAGTAAGTAGCTTAAAAGAGCTACACTTAATTATTTTGTCAATGATAAGGAGTTTTACTTTTTAATCTGAGTCTTGACTGTATGGTAGCATCATTTACTACCCAAAGAGTTTGTGATCACTAATCATAAATCTTTGAGATATCTAAAGAACCGGCCTAAGTTGTCTCAAAGACAAGCTAAATGAGTCGAGTTCATAGAGGGATTTTCATATGTTGTGAAGTATAAGAAAGGGAAGAACAATGTAGTGGGCGATACCCTATCAAGATGACATTCCTTATCACGACCCAAATAGTATCATCGTGGTAGATAGTCATGCAACATACAAAGGTTTACAATCAATCCCCTTGTTAATCATAAGCCTTCTATACGATGCACAAAGCTTCCTTTACTCTATGTTACCGTTAGTCAGGTAAACAAATAATATCAAAGTCCTATAATTATCTTTACTAAGTTATTGAATATACTATTCATTTAAAAGTATGGAACATAGAGTTCCAAAACAAAAGTATAGAAATACATACTTAACTAACTACAAATAGTTCAACTATCAAATAATAACAAAAGATATCGTAAATCTTATCCAAAACTAAAAGTTCTCTATTTCACTCTACATATCGCATAGTCCTCTCAATGTAAGACTAACCCCAGGCATTCTACAACCTGACTTAGCAAAGAGGTATCCCTACATCAAAAGAAATATATAAGAATGTAAGCTTATACTTAGTGAGCTAATCCCTCCATCATGCCACATAGTGTTTTATATTTATGCATAACCATATGAATGTATGAGACAATTAGAATGCCAAACAATACATACAGTAGCCTGAGAACTACATGCAACTCAAAGTTATGCCCCTTGTAGTCATCATTGGAAATAATTAACTGACACAAGCTAATAACCGGGTTCTAGCACTTAGGTCTTTAATCCACTTGCACTAACGTACTTGAGTTAGTTTATATACATATACTTGTATATATATATTCTCAAGGCTAGCGGTATGGTGGTCCCTTCAGTCCACATCATATGCTTTAAGTGGAAGTCACAAGACATGGCACTTAACTAAACAGTTAGTGTACCCCGACACCTAGTAAGCCCGTAAGCTAGGATAAGAACTTGACAACAATATAGCATAACCTTTACCTAAACTAATCCCTTCAGGAACCCCTGTTCCTAAGAGTCCCTTCCAACCTTCCACGTGAGGTGGCAGTTGGTATAATTATGATGCCAAAATGTGTTATGCATGACTCATTTAAATGCTTAGTCAAATAGGTATTTATGCCAAATCATTCAATGAGTAAGCAACTCCAATCCATAACAACAGTACATAAGCTAGTCTCAAAAGTAATTCTAGTTATTATCTTATTATCATATTGTGGAAATCAATCACAAATCCATACACGTGTTTCCCATATCTTACATGCATTCAAGTTCAAAATAATAATTTAGCGTAACTATATTACAAACAAAATCAAGCATAGTCATTGAGAATTACTTACTCAACCATATTTGCTCACTTATACAAGTCTAGAGGTAGGTCGTCTCCAAAACTAGGATCCCTTGAACATCACAAAGAAGATATTATGAGAATTAGTATGTAATAAATGTTAACCTAATGCTCTTTAAGTTATACTCCTAACTTAGTCTTAAACTTCTCCTAGTTATACTAAATTTTCAATTGGGTATAACTTTTTTGTTTTAAATTCAATTTTTATGATCTTATAGTTGATTTCCATCATTTTCAAGTGTACTTTCACGTAGTATGGCTAGATTTGAGAGGTGGGCCTCCAATTTTTTCTACTGATAAAAATAGTAGCACCTCTTAGGTTTTAGTCTTCGTTTAGGCTTGAAATTGTTATTGGGCTTTTTATTACTTTGTGAAATATTTTGGACTTGGGCTTGGAACTTTATTTTAGGGCTTAACACTTCTTTTAAGGTTAGATTTTCATCCATTGTTTATGGTTTTATTACTAGCTTACTTTTCTTGGATTTTTAAGTAGGTTATGTGGTCAAAATGTGCTTGTTTCATGTATTAGTCAATACCTATTACTTTGTTGAGCTTTGGGGGTTTAATGTAGACTTCTTATGGATCTTATGACATCTTTTTCTTGGGCTTAAAGTGCAGGTAAAAAATTTTTGTGAGGCCTAATCAAGAGTTTTGGGCTTGTCTTAGGAGTTTTAGGCCCTGTACACTTTTTCTACTAATCGTTGTAAGTCTTTTCACTTTGTTTATTTTATTTTTAAGTATGTTTAAGTGGATTAAACATATTTTACAGCTCTGATTGGTCATCTTTCTTAGGCTCCTAAACTCATCTTTCCATGTCATCACTTGTTTCCTTAAGCTTACGTGTTAACTAAGGCTTTATACCTACTTACACTCTAACTCTTACTTGTTTTAATCTTTGTAAGTGGGTCATTTTTTCGTAACATCAAGTGGAAAATATAGAACTCTACATCCTATTAGGCACATGTCTTTGGTTAAGCTTCTAAGTGATGCTTTTTCTTTACTAATACTTTATATGTTGGTTCTTTCTTTACCAAAGGCTACTTTAAGACACGTGAATCTTAAGATGAATAAAAAAAAAACCACTTAGATATGCTTCTAATGTGCCATGTCTAGCATGTTCTAGGAGCTTACAAGAGTTTAAATTCTATGATTTTCTTAAATACAAGGATATTCTACATGTGGCATACAATATAATAAAAGTAAAGAATAACTGTACTACTTATATCTTACTACTTGTGAAGAATTTTTAAGAAATAATATTTGACCTAAGTAAAAGAGCTTCTAAGGTACATGATATATCTATATAGGCATGAAATGAAACTCTAAATATATTGTTCTAAAGATATCTAAAAATAAGATGCACTTTACTAGATGTTTGAGTGGTAATCCACACTCCTTAAGCTTTCCTTACTTCTTGCCTTTCACCTTCCTTTTCCTTAGTGCTCTCTTGCTCCTTTTTACTCCTACGAACGTGGTTGTTTTTGGACTTCCAAGTATCTCCCTAGCTTGTAGAGCAAAGACTAGACTTATGGGGTTTCCTAAAGTGACTTAGATAAGGCACAGAAAGAAGTAGATTGGTGTTTAGTGTGTATGGAAGTGGATGGTTTGCTTATGTATGTATGGGAGGGTTTCCTTTTGTTGCTTTAGTGTCTAAGTGTTTTTAGAAGCTTCAAAGCAAATGAAGGTGAAAGGGGCCAAGGAATGGCCGGTTGCAAATTGTCCATAAGTATCCAACATGTAATCTTTTTGTAGGCTTTTACATAGTGTAGGAGTTAACAATTAATGATTGGATGATGTAAGCTTTCTGGGACAAATAGTAGATGTGATGAAACAAGTGAAGGAATGTTAAATTGACATGGAGTGGCATGCCTTATCTCCTTCTTCTCCAACTGGCGTAGCCCTTTGTCCTTGTAGCATGGCCTTGTCCTATCAAGTTTACTTTTATATATTACTTATTTGATTAGTTAAACCACTTATCTATAGGTAGTATAACTTATATTAAGAGAAGGGGATTATCTTATCTTGAATGGGAAGTTATCAAATGATAAGTCAATCAAACTTTCACTATTCACTTTAGTTCTAAATAAATTCAAATTGGAAAGAAATTAGGTGCGATTGGCCTATCATAAGCATTACACGTAATGGTTCTTTTAGAGTTTAGTTCTTCAAATATTTCTTATCTTAGAATTTACTCCTTAAAAGCAATTATAGAGTTTTAAGGTCGAGTTAATTTTGGGGAATTCCAAGTTTTCGATTGATTATTTGGGGTCTCAATAATCTTAAGTGGTTCTAGTTCATTCTAAGGTTTAGGGTTTGGTGATTTAGGATTCGTTATTTCTATGTTAGGGTTTTTAGTCGTTCGAGTCATGATTTCATCTTACTTAAGGTTTGGATGATTTCTAGGCTTGTTATTAACTTAAAATTTTTCAAATTGAATTACAGTTATGAAGTGATTAGATACGACTTTTAAATTAAACTTGATTCTTAGTTTAATTATTTTTTAGGAATGATCGAAAGGTACTCTCAACTACTTGGATGTCAACTAAAATTTTAAGGTTTACATTGCCTCCTAACTGAGCTACAGACTAGGCTACTTGGTTTTTCAATAATAAAGGATTTGTATGCTAAGGATCCATATTTTGGTCCTATCTATGCCTAGTGTAAGAAAGGTCAAACACTTGATGACTATCACAGGGAGGACAAATACTTATTTAGGAAGAAGAGATGATGTATCTTAACTTGTTCAATGAGAGAACTGTTAGTGTACGAGGCGTATGGAGGAGGATTATCTAGATACTTTGGCTAGCACTAAACTCATAAGATACTATCCTCAAGATTCTTTTGGAAAAAAATGAAGAGAGATGTCTAATTTGTGTTGGAAAGGTATACTACTTACAGAAAAGAGAAGAATCGAGCTGAACAAAGATATTATTTACCATTGCCTAACCTGACCAAACTATGGTTCAAACAGAGTATGGACTTTATGTTAGGATTGCTAATGACATCTCGAGGGAAGGACTCCATTATAGTGGTCGTGGATCGATTTAGTAAGATGGCATACTTCGTGCTTTACTCTAAAACTAACAACGCTTTCGATTTCTTTTTTCTTTTCTAATAGGAAATAGTCAAACTTAATGGAGTGCCTAAAACTATTGTTTCAAACTGGGACCTAAAGTTCACGAACCACTTCTAGAGAATGTTATGTAGGTGAATAAGAACTAAGCTATTATATAACACATCTTATCATCCACAAACAGAAAAATAGACTAAAGTTGCTAATAAGACAATGGGAACTTTGCTTTGAGTTGTTGTTGGTTGGAACCTCATTGATTAGGATCTATGCCTACCAATCATAGAGTTTACCTACAACATGATTGCCCATAGTATAACAAACATGTCGCTGTTTGAGGTCATCTATAGGTTCAACCCTAAGCTTCTAATAGACTAAACACCCCTTCTAAGCCTAAATGATGACTAGCCAACTATAGAAAGAGTCAAAGTCATCAAAGCCATTCACCAAAAGGTCGTTAGACAATTAAGCCAAGCTACTACCTAGCTCGAAAGATGAGGTTGAGGATGGAAGAATAGGGAATTTTAACCAGGTGATTTAGTTTGGATCTACCTCAATAAAGAACGGTTTCCACACTTAAGGAAGAGCAAGTTATCTCCTAAGGCTAACAAACCATTTAAAGTGCTTGAAAAGGTCAATCCTAATGCCTACGGGATTAAACTACTAAAACAGTATGGGGTCTTGAACTCTTTCCATGTTGCTGACCTCCATCCACATACTCCTGAAGATAAGCAACATAGAGCTGAACCAAATTTGATACCAATCTCGAATAGCCTAGAAGGATAATGGGGATTGCAAATCAATTACGTACTCCAGAACTTAAGGACTTACTCATATGATTCGTTGAGTTGTCTGAGGAGTGTTGAACTCAAAAGAGCAGTGCATTCCCTAGTTCAACTTACTGAATTACTTTACTCTCTACCTCATCTAAGAAGCTATTGAGGTGATTGACTTGTGTAGCGAGCTGACCCCTCTATAATACAATTATCTAAGGCCAAATATCAACTTAGTATACTATCAACCTAATGTGTGCTAAGGGTGAGCTAGTCCCATCCCAAAGCCAACCACCTAAAGCTAACCCGACAATGATCTACCTTCTAAACCAACCCTTTCCTAGCCCCAAACATCCGACCTATTGAATTGCCAATCTTGACTTGATTTGTTTAAAACTTACTCTACTTGGTTAGTATTTTCATTGGGACCACAGAATGGATAGTTGACATATACCCTGATTTTCCTGACATCCATACTATCGTTTTTTATCACCGGATATTCTTTATACTTATTTGTAACATTACCCTTATAAATTATTCCTTTTCCTTTACTAGCATGTATCTTCTTCTTCTTTTTTTTTTTTTTTAACTTATACTAACTTAGGACTTGCCCTAATTGGGTCATATAAGTACTTGTGTATTGTAATAGCTGCAACTGTTAATACATTTTTGTGATATTCAAACATACTTTCGGGTGTTAAGTGTTTTCTTCTAGCTCTCGACTACTCTTATCTAGCCCATTAAGTATGAGCTAGTAGCAAATGACCTTCAACTATACTTATGTGTAACATCAAGTATGATTGAAGCTTGTGTGAGACGTTGGTGAGTCATATCCGCCGTTAGTGCACGAAAACCTTTGCTCAACCTTCGACTATCATTTATCTTTTGGATAATCTTAAGGTTCGAACCCATCCCCTTAGTTCGTGCGATACCGGATGTCGTGTGTTCACCTACGTTAGACTATATCATAAAACTTCTACAAAACCTTTTATAGGCACCAAATTTGCTCAATTTCACTAAAAACTCCACTTTCTACAGTTTTCTTTACTTTGTTTAGATCTAACTTAGCTAAAACTCTACCTTAATCAACTTGCATGGCTTGAAACCCATTAAGATTATTCATGCATAGTTTGAAAATTTAACTAAAAAGGGCATTAAACATAACTAATAAACTAATATACCTAAAATATAAACTTTATTATGGAAAAACATTAATTTAAGACCAAAAATTAAACCTGTGTAGTAGCTAATTATCTTTGTTTACTTTTAAGGATTTTTAGCAAAAATGATCAATTCCTCATCTTAGTGAAAATCTACATGAGTATTTAAGTAAAAATCGTTTTGTTTAGCATTAAAAAACATGTCCTTTTATAAAATCTCCTATTTCTACTTAAAAATCAAGAATAACATATTGTATGTAACAAAAAATTACTTAAAAAGTGATGGAAAATCAAATCTAATAAAATCTTTTGAAAAATAATGGATCTTCTTCAAATTGCAGCTTATCGATTTCCCAAAAATTGAAAATCAACCCCAATAAAATGAAAAGTTTTATTAAATTTTAGCTTATCAAGTTCCCAAAAACTAAAAATTAACCTTATTAAAATGAAAGGTTTTAGCGAAAATTTTCACATAACAATTATCTAATTAAATAGGATATCTACGAAAAAATTTTAGAAAGGAAAGTACATCATTTGAGCTTTTGAAAATCAAACCGAAAATTGGTTTTGAACGACACATTTCTCATGATATATAAAATGAAAGATTTTTACAAAAATAATAATTTTACATGAAAATATATGTAAGATATTGTCATAATAAAATTTTCCATAATTTTTTGGCAAAGTTTGATATTTTTAACAACTTATAGGAAATCAAGCTAAATAGTAAACTCACCGGTGCATGTGTTTAAGGTGGCTAATGGTGGAAGGACCCTTATTGGTAACCTTAGGTGGTAAATATCCTATCTGGTTGTGGTAACCATTAACTTCTATGTTGTCTCTAAGTTTTAGAAGCCCAATCTCACAAATTTACACCTATTTTCTTGAAATTTCTAAATTTTCTCAATAAACCCCCCTCAATTTTCTTATGAATTTCTTCTTATTTGCAAGTACCTAAAGAGTATAAATAAGGTGGTCAAGATTTTTATAATGATTTGATTAATAGTTAGAGGTGATACATGGAAGACATGTATCAAAGTTGCTTCCTTTGTCATGTCATTTGTCATTCTGGTCTCTTTAAAACCACGGACTTAAATCTATGGTTTTTCAAAACCATGATCCCAAACTATGGTTTTTTTTTTTCCTTGCCTAAAACCATTAGCTCTAATCCATGGATAATCTAGTTCTCTTTTATTTATTATTTTCTTAAACATATCTTATTATATTTATTACTTTATATTAGTTTTAACTTTACATGTAAACTTTTACTAAATTTTCTACATCATAAGCCTGGTTTCTCATACCCTATTATTATTATTATTATTATTATTATTATTATTATTATTATTATTATTATTATTATTATTATTATTATTATTATTATACATCATTTGCTATTTTTCTTATTTATTTAATTTATTTTTAAGTTTCTTTATATTATGGATTGTGGTTTCTATGACTCCGAAATTAAAAAAAAAATAAATTTGTTAATTTTATCGTTTTAGCTCATATTAATATTTTATTACTTTATTAAAAATCCAAATTTACAAGGTCTTTTTGATTGAATTTTGAAGTCTTATAGTTAATTCTAAGGCTAAATGGTCAAATTTTATAGATATCCTAAATTTTTAAGATTGAGTTTCTATGATTGTAGTTTACTAAATTGTTTATATGTTTTTGTTGTTATTATTTTATAATGTTGTTTCATGTCACTTTATTATATTTTGCTATTAGTTGATTTATGCTCAAGATCTCTTGAAATTTGATATCGAATTTCATGATTTTCTTATTTCGAAGAATAATGAATAAATTTGAAAATTTTTAGTCTTTAACTTGCATTAATTATTTTATTATTCTACTTCAAATACTTAAAACTTTGTGTAGTTTTAGCCAATTTATGGCCTTAATATGTTGAGGAAATTTTTTGGACGTCTTAAATTTTTTGTGCTAAAGTCCTGATTACCAAATTGCAGGTCTCACAAAAACTATGATATAGGGTATTATTTTTTAAATGGCATATATATAAAGTGGTCGATATTTGTCAAATCTACTTCGTACTAATATGGTCCAATTGAGCAATTATTTGCTAATCACAAAAATGGATGTAGAAAAGATGTTGAATGGGTTATTGGAGTACTATAATCTCATTTTCATATAGTTTATGGGCCTTCACATTTTTTGGATCAAGAAGATATAGGAGAGATTATGAGAGTATGCATTATCATATATAATATGATGTTGAAGATGAAAGGGATGATTATAAATTCAATTTTGAAGGTCCAAATTATGAATCGAGAGACACTAGTGATCTATTACCTCATATTTCTCACAATTATATTGCAAATTACGCAACATACATTGAAAACTATATTCGGCTTCATAATAAGGTAAAACACTATCAACTTAAGATCAACTCAATTGAATACGTTTGATAACATCTTCAACCTACTATTTACTATTAAAATGTTGGTAATTTTAAGTTATATGTTAGCTTTTCATGTTTCTTTTTTCCAAGTTCTAACTTTGTTCTTCAACTTATATATGCTTTAAATTAAGTGGTTGTCTTGGTAATATTGCTTATTTTAATAATATCATTGGATTAAATAATAAATTTAAATTTAATTAATTATTATTTTCAATAGAATAATTAAAATATTAATAATGTACAAATATAATATTTATTATTGATCTTAAAATTTTCTTTACAAAACATTAAAGATAGTGGTTTAAAAGTAATAATTGTATGAGACTCATAAAAACTTAAAAAATCACTAAGAAACTTTGCTAAAAGACCTTTAGGACAATAAGAAACTTAAAAAGTTCATTAAGACCGTCTCCATCCGCAGTAACCTATCTCGTGTTCTTAGGTGCTACATTAACATATTAAGAGACTAACTTTTATAATTAACTCCCTATTTTATCCTCAAGTTACTTCATTAAAGTTTCTTTACACTTCTTTTATAATTTTTGTGGGTCCTATTACTATATTTTAGCCAATAAAAAATTAAAACAAAAAACAAGAAAAAGCCTACGTTTCCCTAATAAGAAACGAGATAGGCTAAGTAATGCCACATCATCTACTCTCATTGCTAAAGAAATTGCACCTTGCATTTCTTTACCTTAGACTATGTGTATGGAAACGAGCAATGTGAATGGTCTAAAAAGTTAACGTAGCACTTTTAAGGAACCTAAAGTTCCTTAGTAATAAACATTATCTTATAAACATGTTAAGAATTTCCATTCTACTTCTAGCAGTTAAATCGAACTAAAATAACAAGTAATAAGGATGTACAAAAGAATAGCTAAACCATTTATCATAAACCAATACTCTCTAAAATGTTCTCTCCTTAAGTAAGCTCTTGTATGACTCCTATGAGTGTAAATGAGACAAGTCTACTTACCAACTGCTCGAATTTGGTCAACAATTACTTAAATTCTATTGGGATACAATCAAGTCGAGCTTAAGCTATTAGAGTAGCTTATTGAGCTGAGCTCAAGCTTTATGTTGTTTAACTCAAGAAGCTTATGAGCATAATCAAACTCCAGTCAGACTTGAATGTTAGTTGAGTTCGAGTTTAGTATAGATAAGTTATTATTTTAATTAGATTGATAATATTTTTTGAAATTATCAAGTTAAAGGGAGCTTAATTGAGTTGATATGAGTTTATCGAGTATCACTTCTAGTCAACCTTGAGCTTAGGAATGTAACTAGGGCAAGTTCGGAACAAGATGAACCTATACTGGTTCCTTAAGAAGGTTCTTAAAACCCATCAAAAACCATATATATATCTTTGTATGTATGTGTGCATACGTGCGCATGAGCGTGCATGTGTGACCTACCCTTATTATAATATTAGAAGACTTGTGAGTTGACTCACCTCGACCTATTAACGATTTGGTTGTTCTATTTATGTTTTTTTTTTCTCCTGTAAATAAGAGTAATATATTGCATTTGACTAAAAACAACCAATCTCGATCTTTACTATTGGTAGTTAACACGAGATGGAACATAAAGATAACCTATATACTAAAGAAAGTTAAAATGCAACACAACGTAAAGAACAAGAGACAAACTTCGATTGAATGAAAAAAATCATATTGAAGACATAGTCATATTTAGAAGGAAAAAAAAAAAAAAGATAACCAAACGATGTCAAAGCAAAGATTCTAAGCTTCCTTCATTACTAATTTGATACGGTATAAAATTAACACATTAATTTGTTATTTTTATCGAGTTCAGTTTTCGAATGTGTTTTTTTCTAGATCCTATAACTTGACCTTAAATAGTAACTGGTTTTATTCCATATCTAAAAACTTAACTTTAGACCTTATTGGGTTAGACCATAAATGGTTTTTATTGGATTGGAAAGGTCAATATCCTATAAGGCTCACCTGGCTACATCCCTACTTGAGCTTAGAATTATAAGCTTAATCAAGTTTGATTAGGAAAGTTATATCATCTTTTGAAAATGAAGTCAAACTAAATCAAATTTTTTTGAATAGCCAAATTCACCTATGAATTTAGAAGCTCCATGTCATAAGTAGGTAAATCAAAAACTTGTTAATAACACAAAGGAAGACACATCACCACTTTCATATAAAAAAGTATTACTCAATGTACCGGATGCATATGCCACTCATTTCAACGTAGATGATCTTGAAGAAAATGCTATACATGAACATGGTAAGGAATCTATAAATAGTAAAATGGAGGTTAATTTAACTATAAATGTGAGCATTTAACAGGTAAATTTGAGAATTTGAGAGATTGTATAGCCAAAGTGGGAACTAAAATGCATATTTTTACAATGGAAAAAGGCAATTACTATTAAACTTTTTGGTATATCCTTGGGTTATAACTATTATGGAAGCCAAGTCAACATTTTAAGATGATGAGGCCTAAATCTGGTTTTTATGTTATCATTTTTCAGTCTAATGAAGATTATTTTAAGTCATTAAAGAGGGTCCATGATTTATATATGGACATTTTCTCAGCATTAGAAAATAAGAAGTTGATTTTAAGGCCTTTGAAGCTACATTTGATTCAAAGGCTATATGGCAACAGATTCATTAATTACCATTGGAATATTATGATTCTTATGTCCTAAAACTTATTGGATAAATGTAGGGCCCGTTTACGTCTCAACACCCATACAGCCTATGGTGAAAGGGATCAATTTGCTTGAATGTGCGTTCAATTAAATTTAAATGAACCCTTAATTCATACGCTGGTTATTCAATTTAAAAAATATAAATTAAAATATGAGGGGTTAAATTTTTCATGTTTTTCTTACGGATGCATTCGACATAGTTTGAATGCTTGTCTAAGACGGAAGGAGGCAGACTCTTTGATGAATGAGGCAACAAATTGAGAAGTTTCTAGTAGGACGCATTTGGGGAATATTATAGAAAAGGACATAAGAATTAATTTAGGTCGTGAACATGCAAGGATTAATACACAGATGGAAGCAAGTAGCGATAAGACATCTAATAGAGCAGGACAATAGAAGTTATGGAAATTGGGTTTTAATATAACGAAAAGCAAAACAAAAAAGATGCCAATTAGAAAACAAAATAATGATTTTAATAATATTTCAACAATAAATGCCATAATTGCATCTCAATTGTAAAAGAAGAAGAAGAAGAGGAAAATGACAAATAGCAACGGATAACTTAGACGAGGAAAAGAGACAGATATGAAAATAGAGACTATAGAGCATTCCATCTCCTCCTACGAGTAATGTTTTTTTATTAGTTGTGGTACAATACAATAATGAGTAAGTCCAAACATTAAATATGGAAGAGAAGAAAGAGTCAAATACAAATAACACTTTCTCCTTGTTACTACATAAGCCACAACGAGATCAAGTTCCATGAAGAAATATAAACCTAAAGAAGGTTGCAAGAACAAAGAGTGAAAAAGGAAAGGAAAATGCTTTTGAAGTTCATTTGCAATTCTTGTTTCCAAACTCAAAAATATCATGGGTAGATTCTAGTTACCAAATATTTTATATAGAAAAAGAGTAGCATAAAGAGTGAATCTTAATAAATCTAGTGGAAATTATAGGAATCACGGTCCAATTACGTGCTCTTAAGCTAAAGGACTCGTTCATATGGTTTATCGAGCTATTCAAGAGGAGTTAAACTCAAAAAAGCAATACATTCTTTAGTTTGACCTGCCGGGTTACTCTGCTTTCAACCTTATCTAAGAGACTACCGAGGTAACTGACTTGTTGCCAAGCCAATCCCTCCACAATACGTCAATTTAAGGTCAAGCATCAAACCCGTACATCTCCAACCTGATACATGGTTGAGGCCAAGTTGAGCTTGATCCCAAGCCGACCATTCGAGCTTGATCCCAAGCCGACCATTCGAGCTCGACCTAACAATATACCAACTCTTGACTATGACTACCATTGGTGCATGAAGCACCTTGCTTAACCTTCAATTATCATTTACCCTTTAGATCATCTCGAGGTTTGCACCCACCCCTTTGGTTCGCATAATATTAGTTTTTTTGTGTTATCTTAATGTTAGAGTTTAGCTACGTTTACGTAAGTTTTTGTTACTAGGAAGTTCGAGTGACTTACTACTGCTGTAAGAGTGTTTTAGGAATTACTTGTAGTTATTGTGAGTGTTTAATCTAAAGAGGCCTATTGCTTTGTTTTCCCCTATTTCTTGTACACAAAACATAGTGAGTGTTTGTTTGTTTATCGTATGTTAGTTGTATTAGCTATTGATGTATTTGTCGTTGTTTTATTCTTGTTGTGGAAGGAAATTTTGAATAATGTTTCAGCTGTTGATCTCTTGTAATAGATGACAATGTCTGACTCTAGTATTCAAGGAACTCTAGGTAACTAAGAGAGTGGTACTCGAAATGGCTAAGGTCAATAGGAAAGTTCCACAACCCAGTTTGCGAATGACCAATTAGATAGACTTACTAACCGAGTGACTAATCTAGTGATTGCCATAAATGAAGATAGATAGTAAACCAAAAATGGTCCCTGTAGAGGACTAGCCAATGAACAGGCAAAGAGGTAATGGTTAGTACGGCTGAGTTAATGTCTTAGTTTGACCACCCCGAGCTGGAGGAGCAGACAGAGTTGCTTTGTGTAGACTAGCACTAGATGAGATTGAAAAAGAAGAGGAAGAATATTGTGAGCTTGAAGAGAGGAATATCCAAGCTCATAGAGTAGAAGGGTTAAGGATGCATATCCTTATTTTTTCTAAGAGTGGTGATGTAAAGGACTATCTAGACTGAGTAGATAGAATCGAGAAGCAATTTGAATGCCACAAAGTGCCTGATAATGTTAAGGTGAGACTTGTTGTGCTAAAGTTTATTAGCTATGCCGCTTTGTAGTAGAAGAACTTACAAGCCACCCAAAGATGGAAAAGAGAACGTGAAATTCAAAATTGGGATGAAATGAAGAGAGTCATGAGGAGAAGATTAGTTGCAAGCTACTATTTACAAGATGTGCTCAAGAGGTTACAGGAATTGAGGTAAGGAGGAACGAGTGTTGATGCCTACATAAAGGAATTTTAGATGCTAATGATTCATTATGAAGTTGTTGAGCTTGAAGATCAAATTGTATCAAGATTCATTAGTGGGTTGAAGTATGAGATTAGAGATATTTTAGAGACTATAGACATTATATCACTTGACAAAGCTATTTGAGTTAGCCAAAGAATAAAGAGGTGCTAATCAAAGAGATTTCAAGCTCTTGTTAATTGACCTACCACTAGTCAACCTATTCAGAGCAGACTTGTATGATCGAAACCAAGTAAGGTTACTAAGACCCAACCTTCCCAAGCCAATCGAGTAAAGGAAAAGGAGATCTCGAGGAAGTTTGAGAAGGGCCAAAGCTGAGGAAGGAAAATGATATCAAGTAAGTGTACCTATCAGTTTTAATATAGCGGATGTGAGTCCGAGTCGATCCCTCAGAGACTTCGAGTACTAATATTAACCTTACCTTTATTATCTAACCGGAAAATTGTGATGGGTTGAGTGAATTAAAAATACTAGATTGACGAACTAAACTAATTATGAAACTTGATTAAGCAATTTAGAAAGCGATAAAACTAAGAACGACTTTAAGAATGCAAATAACGTATTTAGGAATTATATCCCTTAGTGTTTAACATGTGACCGTTTAAAATATATCCAATTCAATTTCTATTATTCTTGACCAGAGGGATTCGCAATTAAAGTTAATACCTTTCTCAAACCTATTAACCCTAATCCTAAATTATTTACCGGAATCTTTTCACTTAGTAATTTAACTTAGAATCGCATTAATGTATAATGAATTCTCCCACAAAGAACAACTTTCCAAAAGAAAACTACATCTTATCTCTAAGTATATATGTAATTCTCTCCAATTATGTCAAGATCTTATTATATATGTGATTTCTCAATCATCATGCATAAGATCATAGATTGATACTCTAGAAATATCAATTAACAATTAAATAACATAATTGAATCAAGAAAAGATAGAAACATTATTGAAAATTATAAATCAATCTAATAGTCACATGAAACCCTAGGTTTCATAATCCTAAATACACGAATCTTAAGCTATCATAATGAAACTAAAAACGAATTCCAACAAAACCAATAAATAAAACATGAAAAACCCCTTTTGTTGATGATCAATCTCCTCAATCTTGAAGTTGAATGTTGCTTTCGCCTTTTTCCTCTCCTTCTCCTTAAGCCTCTTCTCTTTTGAATGTCCAACCATCTATGCGAAACCTTAGTATGTCCTTTTATAATGTATTGAAAGGTTTCCATTTTCGTTACTAGACACAACTTGGGACACAGTCGTGTCCCCAGGTCGTGTAACTTTCTGACCTCAGCATATTTTCCTGGATGGACACAGCCTGGGGACATAGTCTTGTCCCAGATTAAGTAACTTCAAAACTTCATAACTTCATAACTCCTTCATTTGAACTCCGAATTGAGTCCGAATTGAGTGAAACTTAATTCCTTTTCTTCGTTTTCGATCCAAGAACGTGTTCAAACCTTGAAATCAAAATTTTACTCAATTAAGTATCAATTTCTTTAAAGAAGACCAAAGATGTAAGGGAAATACTATAAAATTACCATGTGAAATGTATTTAAAATAAGAGTTATCAGAAAACAAGTGAGATCAAGTGCTTCAAGCATTAAGGATTTAGACACATGGTTGTCCAATGTCTGAATAGAAGAACCATAGTGATTTGAGGCGAAGCATTAACAAATGAGGTAGATAGTATTGATGAGGAAGTAGAATAGTCGAAAGAGATTGGACAAATCGAATTATCTAAGAAAGAGGAAGTCATCTATAGTGAGGAAGGTAACTTTATGTCAACTATCTTAGTTGTAGACATTCTATTTTTGCCACTTTTTATTTTAGGAGTCTTTTCTTTTTTATCTTTTGGGCTAGGTTTAAAAAAAATTATAATTGAAAATAAGATGAAAAATGAAAAAGTATAAAAACTAAAAAAATTTGACAATAAAAAATTCATAGAAAGTATCCAAGTTGAGTCAGTCAGTCAGTTGTTTAGGATTAGATCAGATAATAGTTGAAGATATGTATGCAATTTAATAAATTAAGAGTCTTTGAATAATTGAGCCTCATTAGAAAAATATTTTTTAAAAATAGTCCAACAAAGTATAAAGTGGATTTTTTATCCAATTTGAAAAGTATTTTAATTGAACTAATTAAAATAGACTCAGGATTTATTAAATGGTTAGTACATGTATTTTGGGCTATATTAAAGGACCATAGTCAATTTAAAATTAATTGGACTAAGTCAGGCCTAAGATAGAAAGCCCAAATAAAATGTGGAGCTTCTAGAAACTTGATCTTGAGAGTGGATTGGATAGAATCGTGATTAAATGATTCAAGAAATTAACAGATCTAAAGCGAATATTGTCATATCTTATAAAAATCAGGTTTGTTAAATCCTATCAAGATTGAATCCTCATAAAAAAAATCTAAAAAATTCAAATTAATGGTTTATAAATAGTAGATTTCGATTGCTGATAATTTTTTTAAGCCACATAACACAATTTTAAGACAATTGACCACAACAACCTAACTTAACCAATTCCAAGTCAGTAATCAACTCCAAGTTAGTGCACTAACTCCTCCTTCATCTCAAATCAACGCCCGATGTAAACTCGTCCCCATACATCCTATTGTATGCCTGAGTTCCATGCCATACTAAGCTACATGATTCCATTACACATACAATTGCACAGCATACTCCATACTCAACTCTGTGCATAACAACTCTATGCAGCAGCACACTTATCCTTAATACATAGCACACTTGACGCACAGCAGTCTACACGATAGTAGCGGTCTACACAATAAACATAAACATAGTAGTCTACATCTTGACAAATAGTAGCAACTATGCATAATAGCACCGTGGTAGTAACTTCACATGATCATAGTTGTACCTCGACGAATAGTAGCTCCATGTGATGCCAATCCGATCCCAAGATCCATGTAAGTTTTCTCCCGAATTTGACCTATTTAAGTGAGTGAGTTTTTTATTATTATTATTTCTTATTTATTTTATTTATTTAGTTGAATTATGTAGTTAATAATGTTATTTTACTAACTTTATTTTGTCTTTTAGTGTAGGTTTTTGTTTTGGAAAGTAGACCTCACATAAATTACAATTATGTTACACTTTTATTAAAATCACATTTTTAGAATCATATTATCAGATAAATTTGCATTTTTAAAAAAAATTGTATGTTTTTTAATGAATTGCATCATTCAAACATAAATTGTATCTTTTTCATAAAAATTGTATTTTATATATAGATACATATTTTTTTTTTTTAAGATTCATATCTTTAGTAAAGATATATATTTGAATTGCATATTTAAATCGTAAATTTACATAAATCTTGCATTTAGGGCTTTAGAAAAAAGATAAAATTTTTGGCATGTTGTACTTTTTTTTTTTAAAAAAAAAGAAATAAAAATCTTAACTAGTGTGTTTTAAAAAAATTTAGTTAGTTAGATTTTCCTTTTTTAAAATAGATTCATGTAGTTAGATCTTTTAGTTTTTTTTTAAATAATAATAAAACATTAAGAAATGTAAATCTAGCTCAATTTGTAAATTAAAAAAAATCAACCCACTAAATCTTTTTTAAAAAATAAGAACTATGATCAATTTGATTCCGATTAGTGAGTATGTAGACACCTTTGAGGCAATTGTAAAATTCGTAAAATATTTTCTTTTCTTTTCATTTATTTAGGAAAAATTTGTAATAAAAAATTTCATTCTTATGTATTTTTACATTTTTGCATGTTTTCATATTTTTAGAAAAAATTCCAAAAAATATAAGCTTGTTAGTTAAATTCTTAAATTTTTACATAATGACTTTTCTCTTAATTAGTTAGCCTCCAAGCCCATTTTTCTAATTAAGTTTTCTAAAAATTTCTTTTCTACAAAATCCATGGCCTGGCGACTAAATCAGGATTTTTCCACCTGAAAACTTTAATTTGATTTTTTTACCAGTTTAATTGGTTGGCAAAAGTTATTTTTCAAAATATTTTTTTAAATATTTTTTTAAGAAAACGTTTTTCCTTAATTTTATGTCAAGTAATTTATATTAAATGAACTGGGTTTAATATAAGTTAAATTAAGAAAAATTAAAATAGGGCTCGACATTAGTATTGAGAAGAACAATGAACGTAAATCTTGTACTCAAGGACGAACAGTAGGAAAATCTGTTCTATATTAGATGTAAGGTGAATGAGTCATTTTGTGCATTAATTATTGATAATATTAGTTGCATAAATGCAGCATTCGCTTTCATAGTCTAGCAATTAAAGTTGCCAACTAGGCCTTACCCTAAGCCTCTTAAACTGTATTGGCTCAATGATAAGGGAGCCCTTCACGTGAATAAACAAGTAACTATGTTAATCGGTATTGGTAACCATTGAGATGAAGTGCTCTATGCTATGTTACCCATGAATTCATCCTATATTCTTCTTGGACAACCTTGGATGTTTGACCGAAGTGTGATATATAATGGAAGGAAGAATATATGTTCCCTAGAGCATGAGGGTAGGAAGGCAAAGTGGAGTCTTATGATTGTTGAATAAGTTAAAAGAATGTAGACTCAATTGAGCTGAGTTCTAAAGAAAGAGGCTTTAGTGATGATCCAAGTTGAGTTGAAGAGATAAATGAAGCTTGAAGAGTCGACCTATCTGCTGATCAGAAGGTTACTTGAGATGAGGGGATTAGATGAGGGGTTACTATTTGCGAAGGTAAAAACCTTATTGGATGAGTTTGTAACCTATTCCCAAGAGAACTACTCGAAGGTCTACCTCCCCTCTAAGGTATTGGACATGCAATTGACTTGTAGCCAAGAGTTGCATCGTTGATTAAGCTTACCTATAGATTGAACCATGAACAGGTTGCCGAGATATAAAGACAGGTAGATGAGATGTTGAACAGAGGGTATGTGTGAAAGTCCCTAAGCCCATGTACTGTGCCAACCTCATTGGTACTAAAGAAAGGTAGGACATGGAGGATGTGTATAGATAATCAAACAATCAATCGCATCACCATCAAGTATCGATACCCTATATCAAAGCTTAATGATATGCTAGATGAGCTGAATAGAGTAAGAGTGTTCTCAAATATTAATCTCAAATTAGGATACCATTAGATCCGAATGCAGGAAGTAAATGAGTGAAAGACCGCATGTAAGACCCCTCATAGATTGTATGAGTGGCTTGTGATGCCATTCGAATTGTCAAATGCATCGAGTGTGTTTGTGCGACTAATGAACCATGTGCTTCGAGAACTGATTAGGAAATTTGTGGTGATATATTTTGATGACATTCTAGTCTATAGCTTAGACTTGGAGGTTCATTGTGAGCACCTCCAAGCGATCTTTTCAAAACTCTGAGACGAGAGGCTTTATGCCAACTTAAAGAAATGTGACTTCTACCAACCTGAAGTAATTTTCTTGAGATTTGTTGTGAGTGGTGGTGGTATATGGCTTGATGATGAGAAGATAATAGTGATTACTGAATGGCTTGTGTCGACTTGTTCAGCTGATGTGCAAAGCTTCCATGACTTAGCATCATTTTTATTGTAGATTTATAAGGAAATTCAAAACAATTGTTGCCTCACTCATCGAGCTATAAAAAAAAAAAACCATCTTGAGTTTAAGTAGGGAGAGAAGGAATAAAGAAGTTTTGAACAGGTAAAGGAAAAGCTAACTACTGCCCCTGTCTTAGCTTTGTCGAGCTTTGACAAAGTGTTTAAAGTAGAGTGTGACACGTCTGAACTAGGCATAGGTGTTATGTTGATGTAGGAGAATTGACTTATTGCCTACTTTAGTGAAAAGCCTTAAGGAGCTACACTTAGTTATTCTATTTATGATAAAGAGTTTTACTTCTTGATCCAAACCCTAACTGTATGGTAAGACTATTTGTTACCCGAAGAATTTATGATGTATAGTAATTATGAATCTTTGAGATATCTGAAGAGCTAGCTTAAGTTGTCTCGAAAAAAGCCAAGTAGGTTGAGTTTATGAAGGGATTTTCTTATATCGTGAAGTAGAAAAATGGAAAGAACAATGTAGTAGCCAATGCCCTATTAAGACAACATTCCACCTTAATCGAATTTCAGACTCGATTATTAGGATTTTCTATGATCAAGGATTTATATGCTGAGGATCCCCATTTTGGTCTAATCTATGCCAAATGTGAAGAAAGTCAAACCCTTAATGATTATCACATGGAAGACAAATACTTATTTAGGAAGAGGAGATTGTGTATCCCTACCTATTCTATGAGAGAGTTGTTAATGAGTAAGGCACATGGTAGAGGGTTATCTGGATATTTTGGTAAGCATCGAACTTAAGAGGTACTATCCTTGAGATTCTTTTGGCTAAAGATGATGAAGGATGTCCAAGTTGTGTTAGAAAAATGTGCTACCTGCAAATAGGTAAAGAGCCGAGTTGAGTCAAGCAGGGACAATATTTACAATTACCGATCCCAACCAAACCATGGTCTAAGCTAAGCATAGACTTTATGTTAGGTCTGCCGAATATGTCTCAATAGAAAGACTCCATCATGGTGGTTGTAGACCATTTTAGCAAGATGGCATACTTCATATCATGTTCTAAGACTAATGATGCTTTAACTATCTCTTTTCTTCTCTTGTAGGAGGTCATCAAATTGCATGGAGTGCCCAGGACTATTGTTTTAGACCAAGACCTAAAGTTCATGAATCATTTCTAGAGAACGCTATGAAGACTAATGGGAACTAAACTATTGTATAGTACTCCTTATCATCCATAAATGGATAGATAGATCGAGGTTGTTAATAGGATAGTAAGAACTTTACTCCGAGTTGCTATTGTTCAGAACATGGTTGATTGGGATATATGTTTACTTATAATTGACTTTACTTATAATTGACTTTACTTACAATAGGACTGCCCATAATGTCATGAATATGTCACCGTTTGAGGTCACTTATGGGTTTAACCATAAGCTTCCATTGGACTAGACGCCTCTTCCGAGCCAAGATGATGATTCGTTAGCTATAGAAAGATTTGAAGCTGTCAGGGCAATGCACCAGAAGGTTGTACAACATCTAAGTTGAGTTGCCACTAAGCTTGAGAGATGAGGCCAAGGACTGAAGAGCTGACAGTTTCAGCCTGTTGATTTAGTTTAAATCCACTTCAATAAGGAACAATTCCAAAGTTAAAGGAAAAGTAAGTTATCTCCCAAGGCTAATGGACCATTTAAAGTACTTGAAAAGATCAATCCTAATGCCTATAGGATTGAACTACCTAAAGATTATGGAGTCTTAACATTATTGAACTCCACTCGTATACTCTTGAAGACGGCAATGCATTCTCTAGTTTGACCGGTCAGGTTACTCTACTCTCCACCTCATCTAAGAGACTAGTGATGTGATCAACCTATTACTGAGTTGATCGCTCTACAATACGTTAGTTTAAGGTTAAGCATCGAACTTGCATACCATTAACCCAATACACGATTAAGGCTAAGCTAAGCTCGATCTTGAGCTAACCATCCAAGGCCGACTTGATGATAAACCACCCCCTAAAGTAGCCATTCCTCAATTCAAAACATCCAAGTTACCGAACTACCAACCCTGACCTAATAATGCGTCTTTGGGGTTGAACACATGGAAAAACACTACAATGAAGTGAACCGAAAAGAAACAAAAAGAAAAGCTAACAAAGCTTGAGCAACTACTAATTGGATATAAGGCACCAGTCGATCTTACTTGGCATACAATTTGTTGGATATGACTCATTTGTCCGAATTGAGGTCACTTACCACTATTCCTTACTAGAGGGAATAGATAAGAGTTGAAAGAATAATGAGAATACTAAGGTTACTCAAAGGAAACTCAAATAATTTCTGGTATTAATCATTGATCCCTACGTACAATTAAGTTGGGGTTTATAGACTTATCTACTAAGGTTAGTTTACGTGTATGAAAAGACAAAAAGGGTATTTTCACAATTAGATTATACAATACATATTATAAAGGGTAAAAAAGATAAAAAATATTCAATACAGAAAAGTAAAAAATCCTTCTGGAATGTTATGCCAAAAGACACATATCACTCGGTGGCTAGATGTAAAAAATATGGTACAAAGTGGCCAAAAAAGACAAAGAGAGTTTGCAGTCAGGGGCCCAGTTAGTCTTGCTGCAGAGTAGTTAGCTTGAATTGGTGTCGAATGTTAATGGTTGGCTCGTAATGGGAATCAAGCTACTAAACCATTGACCCGCAGGCGAGCTTGAGGACTGGAAGGCTTGATACAGTGGATTCTCCTACTTTAATTGACTCTTACCAAGGCTAAGTATTTCCTTGCTGACTAGTTTTGCATGCCAAGTTGAATGCACCCTATTTTTCGCAAATAATGTGCTGAGAAGTGGAAGGCTGAGATAGCAACTAATCTTAACTTTCACTTATGCTTGACCAATTACTTTCTCGGCATCACCCTTACCGATATGTCGAGAAAGAAACTCCAGACTGATTAAGCTAGCCCTATTCGAACAAGCTAATTGACCGTACTTTTTATCTGTATTCTTCTAATGGCTTCACCAATATAGCATTGCCATGTGTATAGAATTATGTGTAGAATCCATCACACTGATCATTACTTTTCTAGAATATTCATTTTTACTCTTTTGTATTTTTGTACGCTACTTCTTTAGGGTAATACTCTTTTTTTCTTTTCCTTTTTAGGTATGTTACCCTAAATTCTCGAGTATAAATACCTTTTATACCAGTAGCTAAAATAAATAGATTAATTATCATTAATACACTTGAGTATTTTTCCTTCCTTATGTAAATACTACCTATTTACCTTCGGCATCACTCTTATCCTAACTCTTGAGTAAGACTAGGCAGCAAGTAATCTCGTCGGACCTATTCGTGCGTCATATTGAATTGTGCCATGAGTCTTCAGAAGTTCTATTGGTATGTTATATCCTTTAGAGCTATTCGTAAGTTTTGCATACTTTTATTCGTCATTTTTCCTTTTACACCATTCACCATTATTCCTTTTGAGCTTTCTATAAGCTTAGACCAAGCTAGTGATCGGCCTTATCTATTTTTTATTATGGTTCGCATTAGCTTAGGAGCTCAGCTTAAATAGTCTTAGGGTTATCTTTTCGGATGTCCTATTATAGCACAGTCGTTGGGTAGGATCGGGTCTAGCATATATGAGGGTCTAACAATTAAGTCAGAATAGGAATCCTTGTTTCGGATATGGCTTCGAGCTAATATTCTCTATCCTTAAAGTCCTTTTGCTTGGCTTCGTGTAATCGGTTTAGGGTATTGATACCTATAATCTGCTTGGGGGTTGAAAAAATTTGTCCTTAAATCCAGAGTAGTCTCTAATTATCCTTCTTGGGCATTTATGAAGCCTTCTTCTAGTTGGTGCGCAATCAAGTCGATACACTGAAGATGGAGAAAACATCACAGTCATCAAGTAACTCAATCTAGCAGGTGTTGCGATTGACTTTCTTTAAGACCTTGAAAGGACCATCAGCTCAAGGAATAGCTTATTCTATTGTAAGTGTGGGAATCACTTTCGGTTGAGGAGAATCCATACTTAGTCTCTTGGCTAGAAAGAAGTAGTTTGATGGCCTCGAGTACCAATCTCTTGTTGTCTTTGATTAAACTTAGAGATCTTCCTAGTTACGGACTGGTATAGCTCTTACAATTCTTGAGCTCGGTCAACTCTAGATTGACTCTCTTTAATAGTTGCAAGGGTGTCAATCATATGCAAGGGGATAGTAGGATTGAGGCCATAGACGACCTTAAATGGGGTCTTCCCAATGGTACTGTATGCGAATTCTACAATTGGTAGATGCAGATTTGAGTCTCTTAAGTTCTTTTCCACAATAGCTCTGAGTAAGTTTCCTAGTATCCTAGTCACCACTTTAGTCTAGCCATCAATCTGAGAGTGGCTATTGAAGTTGATCATAAGTTTAGTCTCAAGTCTTCCCCAAAGAGTCTTCTAAAAATAGCTCAAAAAATTTATGTCCTGATCTAAAATGATAGTCTTTGGCACTTCATGTAGTTGGACGACTTCTTACATAAATAGATCAATAATATATAAAGCATCATTAGTTCAATGGTATGGGATGAAGTGTGTTATTTTGTTGAAATGGTCTACTAAAACAAATATAGAATTTTTGGCTCAAGATGTCTAGGGCAACTCTAGGACAAAGTTTATGCTGAGGTCGGCACAAGGTAAGGTTAGTGATGGTAAGGGAATGTATTCTTCATGAGGCTCCCTCTTCTCTTTAGCTTGCTTTTACACTTCACAACTATCAACTACCTTATGTACATTGTTCGCCAAACTAGGCCTATAAAAGTTTTCCTTCAATAGATTAGTTGTCTTGATCTCTCCGAAGTGATAAAATAATCTACCACTATGAGCTTCTTTTGCCAATAGCTCATGTATGAAACAGTTTGGTATATATAGCCTTCAGTTCTTGGATAAATAGCCATCTTTAAGATAATATCCTCCAATAACTATTCCTTCTCAGCACTGCTTAACAACGGGACCAAAGTGAGGGTCATTAGTATACTGTAGACACCTCATTTTTGCCACTCTTAGGATTCTTTTCTTATTAGGCTAGATTTGAAAATGAAATAAAAAAAATCAATAAATAAAAGAAAAAAATGATAATAATAAAAGTGTTAAGTCGAGTTGAGTTGAGTTAAGTCATTTAAGGGTCGAAGAGGATAATGGTTGAAGATGTACATTCAATTTAATAAATTCAGAGTCTTAAATAGTTGGGCTTCATTAAAAATATTTTTAGTCAAGTTTAATACAAAGTTAATATTTTATTTAATTTATATTGGGTTAAATAAACTTAGGATTTATTAAAAAGGTTAGCGTGTATATTAAGCTAAATTAAGATAGAATGAAGCAAGCCCAAGATAGAAATCCCAAATAAGTGTGGGATTTCTATAAACTTGATTAAATCTTCAATGAATTTAATAAATCCAAATCAGGTATCGTCGTATCTTTCAAATATTAGATTTGCTAAGATTGAATCTTCATAACAAAAAGATTTGAAAGATTTAAATTTATGGCCTATAGATAGTAGACATTGGCTTCTAAAAAATAAACGTTTTTACAATTCACATTACATATACATCTCATAATCTCCCTACAATTCATCCACTATTCATACTATTGTACACAAATTCACCAACACATATCCATTAGCATACGCCTTTAGCCTACAGTCCAGACAAAACCATACACACAATTTTTTTTTAATTCACATCCAACAACTTCACATTGTTTACAGCTCACGTCCGTTCATTGCCCTCATTGTACACTAATGATCATTCACTATATACACTGTTTACAACTTACATCACTCACAACTCAATCATGGGTACACATATATAGTTCACGCCTAGCACCGAATAGCACTGCACATCTACACACACATACCTAGCACCGAACAACTCATATACGCTTGCCTTTCACTGATCAGCTCTATCCACATACACGTCCATTGATTATTTGCTACTGTCCATTGTCTAAGCACACGATCAGGTCTACTGTTCAATTACGCAACAACTTATAGTACATGTCTACTGTCCACGATCAATTCACAGCACAAACATGACGACGTACATAATTCGACACATGTAGGTAATTGAGTAAATTATTTTAATTAGTTATTTATTTTGTTTTTTAATTAATCATTTTATTTTACTAACTTGTTTTTTAATGCAGGTATTTTAATAAATTTTAACATAAATTATATGTCATATAGTTTTTGCAATTTTTTAGAAAAATTGTAATTTTTTTTAGATAAATTTCATGTTTTTTTTGTTAAATTGCATTTTTTTTTAAAAAAAGTTGCATATCTTTTTTTTTTTAGATTCATATCTTTGAAATATATATGTATTTAGATCGCATATCTCAGTAAATTTTGCATTTAGAGTTTAGAAAAATCAATTTTGATATGTGATAGTTTTTTTTTTAAATAAAATCTTAATTGGAGTTTTTTAAAATATTTAGTTAGTTAGTTTTTTTTAAAATAGTAGATTCGTGAAGTTAGATCTTTTTAGGTATTTTTTTAGATAATAATAATAATTCGATAACTAATATAAATTTGGCTGGATTTCTTTTAAAAAAGATTTACTCACTAAATCTTTTTTGAAAAAACAGAACTATGCTAATTTGATCTTGACAAATGAGTACATCTACCTTCGAGGCAGTTATAAAAAATATAATTTTTTTTTGAAAATTCGTAATAAAAAATTTATTTTAATTACATTTTTGCATATCTATACATATTTTGGAATTTTTAGAAAAATTATTAAAAACAAAGGCCAATTAGTTATTTTTTAATTTTTACATAGTAACTTAGTTTTAATAAGTTAACCCCCGAACTTATATTTTTTGATTTATTTCTTTAAAAAATTAATTTTTATAGAATATTTATAGACTAGTAGCTTAATTAGGGTTTTCTTACTCGAAAACCCTAATTTCACTTTTTATCAATTTTACTGATTGGTAAGTCCAATTTTTTAAAAAAATATTTTTTAAACATTTAAAAAAAAATGTTTTTCATTAATTTTATATCGAGTAATTTATATTAAGTGAGATTGACTTAATATAGATTAAATTAAAGAAAACCAAAATAAAGCTCGACACTTATTGCTCAATGATAAGCCAAAATCTTAGTGATTTTGTTTGCAAGGTAGTCAGCAAGGTTTACTGTCATGACAAAGCGTCGATAACTACATTTGTACTTCCTCTCTTATATCAAATTATGTATGAAAATCCTTTCATAAACTCTAACCACTTAGCTTGTCACTTTAAGAGTTTACTTTGACTCCCAAGATGCTTCAAAGACTCATAGTTTGTATAAATAACAAACTCTCGTAGCAGTAAATAGTTTTGCCATATAGTAAGGGTTTGAAAAAGAGAGTATAACTCCTTCTAGTGCATAGAATAGTTTAAGGTAGCACCACTAATTTTCTCATTGTGGTAAGCAACGGGTCATTGCTCCTATATCAAGACGACACCAATTCCAACCCTCGATGCATCACATTCCAACTCAAAGGGCTTGTCAAAGTTTAGTAGTTATAGGATAGAGGCAAAGGTGAGCTGCTCCTTCATCTCCCTAAAGCTCTATTTAGTTCATTCATTCTATCTGAACCCATCACCCTTCTTTGTTAACTAGATTAAGGGGGCGGCTATGGTATTGAAGTTTTTGATGAATCACCTATAGAAAGAAGATAGGTCATGAAAACTTCAAACTTCAATGGCATTTTTTGGCATTAGTCATTTCAAGACAGCTCGAATCTTCTCTTCATTTGCTCGGATTCCTTCCCTTGATACTATAAACCCAAGAAAAATTACTTCATCTTGACAGAATGTACACTTTTGCAAATTCCTATATAACTTCTCAATGCATAAAATGTCAAAAACTGCTTGGAGATGTTGAACATAGTTGTTTAGATCAGCATTATATACCAATATGTTATCAAAGCATATAAGCACACATCTTCCGATCAGAGGACGCATCACATGGTTCATTGACCTCATGAATGTACTTGTTGCATTAGTAAATCTAAATGGTATAACCAACCATTCGTATATTCCATGTCTAGTCTTGAAGGTAGTCTTTCACTCATCACCTAGTCTCTTATGAATTTCGTGGTAACTACTTTGTCGATCAATCTTTGAAAATATTTTGGTGCCATTGAGCTCATCCAACATGTCATTGAGCATCGGTATTGGATATCTGTATTTGACAGTGATTCAATATATTGCTTAGTTGTCGATGTATATGTGCTATGAACCATCCTTCTTAAGGACAAGCAAAGCTGGCACATAATAAGGGCTCATGCGCTCCCTCATGTATCATCGCTCTATGAGTTCATCCACTTATCTTTTCAGCTTGGAAGCTTGCTCAAGTTTCATTCTATATGCAAATCAGTTTAGCAAAGCAACACTTAGCTGTAGATCAATATAATGCTTTATGTCTTGGACTGGAGGCAGTCCTATTGTCAGATCTCTCATAGCAAAAAAATCTTCTAACTAATGGGAACATAAGCTCATTGACCTTTTCAATAGTTTGGAGTTCTTTTCGACTCATCATTAAGGCTTTCTTCTTACTAACTCGAGTGAGCTAATTATGAGTCTCATTCACTTGGGTCGATGTCATGGTTTGCAATACAATCTTTATTCCATCCTTAACAAAGGCATAAATGTTCTTATATGTGTAAACCCCACAACCAGTCATTCAGGGTTTTGATCGGTTGGAAGATCCGATCAAGCCTAAATTATAAGTAAAGTAAAAAATATTAGCAAAAATAATCCCGTAAGTTCGAATTTAAGAAAATAAGCAATAAAATAAAATAATATAAAAATTTCAAATTTTAAGTGTATAACTCGTTATTTATCGAAAATGCGTAAAATGCATTCCGATAATTAACGAATCGCTAGAGATAAATTATATGTATATTAAAAATCATAAAATGACCTAAATAATTTTAGGAATATTTATTTGTACTATATATGAATTTACATGTAGGTAGAAATACGCGTAATTACTTAAAATACGTGAAATGAGCTAAAATAATACTAAATAATTAAAAAAAATTATCATTAATTGAGGAAAAATTAAAAAAATAAAAAAGTAAGGAATGATCCAGATTTGGGTCATGGCAGCTGGGGAAAATAAGTAACAAAAATTAGGCAATTAAATTAGAACAACACAAAAGTCAAATTGGAAGAAGATAAGACAACTGTTTAATCAAATTAATACACAATAATTTCCTTAAAGCTCTATAAATACTCCAAATTTTTTAGAAGCTCATTTTGGATGTCGAGAAGTTTAGAAAAATAGAGAGAGAGGTGAAATTGAGAATAAATTAGAGATTTAGAAAAAATCACAAAAAATCTGTGCAGTTGGGGTTTCTAAGGAGAACTTAGACCCGAAGAGCGGCTAGGAGTGGACGACCACCACTACTACACGTTGGTGGCAGCGCTCAGATGGGCCAACACACCCATGGCTACAGACGGTAGCCGAAGCCATCTAAATCGGTGAGTTCGATTTCTAGCTCGATTTTGTGTAATTTTGTAAGAATAGTAAATATTCTTAGAAAATTATGAATTTTCTTATTATGGAATATTTTTTTATATAGTTTTTAGGAAAAATATTATTTTGATGAAAATATATTCTGTGATATATGGTCCTTAAGAAGTTATGCAAAATCGAAAATGTTTCAGTTTAGAAATAAATGACTTTAGGAGTGTAGTTTTGAACCCAAAATTCTTATGTAGACTACTTAGATGATATAGAATAGTTCTATGAAGCCTGTTTTCAAAAGTTAATTTTTGAAATTTTTAGATAACTTTTTAGGCCTTAAAATGAGGCATAAAATGGGTAATTTAGGGTTAATTAAGTAATTAAATAGTTAATTACTGATTTAGTGAATAATTATATGTTTTAGAATATTGAAATCTGATGAAGTATGATACTTGTAGCATTTAAGGTGTTAGATGTAATTATTAGGTTAATTATGTAGTAAATAAGTAATAGGGAAAAATAGTAAATTTTAAGTTAATTTTGTAAATTAGGGTAATTAGGAGTAAAATCTTATTTAGGATGAATTTAGACATTTTGAAATAATAATTGATGTTGGGAGATAGTAATTAGAGTGTTAGAAATATTAGATGTGTATTATATACATAATAGGTGATAATACATAATATGTAATTATCGGAAATATAATAAATATAAGATATTAGAATAAAAATTGATATTATATAAATAATAGGGATATATAATAAATTTGATAGAAATCTTGAATTTATGTAATTATATGAAAAATGTAAAAATTTCTTACATTAGGAGTAAATTCGGTATACTATTAAAGATTTAAGTGTATGGGATATAATAAAATATTGACTAAAGGTAATCATGGTATTTAGGATATTTGGAAGTAATGTGATTAATTTCACATTATAAGTAAAAATAAGTTTCTAGGGTTCGAGTATAAAACAGTATTTAGAAATCAAACTAGAACCTAATTTAGAAATCAATGCGAAAATTAAGCACAAACCTAACCCCAAACCTAGAATAATTATAAAAGATTTGAGAACCTAGATAATTGGATATATTAAATCTTAAACAAAACATAACAATAAGCGTTATAGAATAAAACTAACCTATAATAGTTATATGAAAAGTTGAAACTACATTTGTGTTATAAGGATGATCGGTGATGGCCTGAGCAAGTTGGACCTTGAGTGAGTGAGCGAGGAGTCCAGGTAAGTTGAGATTAATATATTGCTGTATTTTGGAGGCTTGAGATTATGCTTGGTTGTGCTTGTTAGATAGTTGGTTGTGTTTGTTAGATAGTTGGTTGTGTTTGTTAGATAGTTGGTTGTGTGCATGTACTTGATTATAAGTGATGCTATGATTCTATTTGTTGTTCTGGTTTGTATTGTATGATTTGTATGAAATGATTGATCACCCTAAACTGGACCTAATCAAATATACGACCTGTAATCATAATCGGACTTACATGGTAACCCATTAGGGGAAACCTAGGATTCTCCAACCAAATATCGATCCCTTCGAAAGAGATAGCACAGGATTGCATAATGATCCCTTCTTCATTCTTAGTCGAACTAAGTGACAGGAGAAGAGGTCGCGGCAACGGTGAAGTCAATGATTCGAAGGTAGTTGCAGGAGGAGCGGTGTCTCTATTGCACAAGCCTGGGTTTGGTCATGAGCTGTTGCATTAACGGCAACTCCTCAACCCGGATTAGAGTGCGCGTAATTTCTCTAATCTCACAATGGGTTGGACAACGTCGTATGATGGCATTTGCTTGAACATACATTATACCTAATAAGTTGGTCGATAACCTTGTTATGTTTATGGTACAGTTTTAAGACCTCCATCCTAACTTACTGAGCTGTGGTTACTCACATCCTTATAAACGTCGCGCAAGTGCTAGCTAAGAAGCGGCTTACAACTATTTTGAAGCTAGCAACTACTAGATCCTGAAGAGTGAGGAAAAACATTTGAAGAACAAATATATATTTTTAAGATCTAAGATTTTATTTTAGAATTTTTTATTTCTGAATAATGTAATAACTAGTAAATATATTATAGTGAAACATTGTAAATGTTAATTTTAATAACTGAATTTTAGTGTAATAACTGAATTTTAGTGTATATATATATTTTCTTACTTTCTTAGGTGAATGATTTATTTAAATTATAAACTGTTTACTTCCAAGTGGGTTAGTTATGGACACCTTGTGTAGATTAGATATAGGATAGCGGTTGTAAGGCCAACTTTTATTTTAGAATAGTTTATATAGTGGAGCTGTTATGACTTTGCCGCTTCGAGATGTGACAATATCCATCATGAGTGACATGTCGGTCAAACAACTAAGGCCATCAAAGCAACAGATGTGAAGCTCCCATAGGGACAACATCGTATACTACTTTGTATACACTCCCAACACTGAACAATATAGTTACTTGTTTTGTCACGTGCAAAGCACCCTTATTATGGTCAACTTGGCTTGGTTTGAATAGGTCAACGTGAAACAGCAGCTCAAGAGAATGTTGGCTCAAGTCGAGTAGGAGCACTTCTTCTCTACTTTTTGACCCTTTATGCTATCTTAATCACCTCTTCTAAGGTATAAAACCTCTGCACTTCCATAATGTTACAAATCTCAAATCTAAGTCTATAAATAAACCTTGATACTGTACGGGCTTCTAGTTCATCCACGTCAGCTCGAATCATAAGCATCTAAAATTTTCTCATATAATCATTAATAGATTATCCTCCTTGGCGAAGTTCCTACAACTTTACAAATGTATCTTATAAGTAGGTCTTAGGCATAAATTTACCCCTTAACAACCTTTTCATCTCATCTTAAGTCCTTGTTCTTCATCTTTTACCCCTCTCTCTAGCTACATTCATATTTTTCCATCACATAGTGACATACCCAGAGAACTCAAGTGCAGCAAGTTGGACCTTAACAGCGTCTGTATAACTATAACAGTCAAACACCTTCTCAACCTTCTCTTCCTACTTTAAGTATTTATATGCATCTCCACTTTCACTGAAAGGTAGGATTTGGACTTTGACATTATCTAGTCTTCGAGGAGCTTGGCGTCCTTATTCTTGTGCTCGTTAATAATTAGCCTCTTCTTCTTCTCCTCCTCTATACTCCTCAACATCAATCTCCTCATCATCTTCCTTAATTTCCTCTAACTTTAATCTTTGTTTAGCAGCTCAGTCTGTAACTCCTTTAGCTCAAGGGGATCAAACTGGGCGATTGTCTTAGCTACCTTGGTCATAAGCTCTCTCTTGAATATTTTTAGGTAGGTTGTACGACAATTTACCCTAAGGTTGTTGCCTATTAACTTCCATTACTGTAACTATATTCTCAATAAGGTTAGTGAGTCTATCAAGTTTGTCATCAACTGACTTTAAGGTGTTACTACCATTATGACCACGATCAAGTTGAGCACCACTACTCTGGTTGCCGATAACATCCTGAGCACTCAAGTTTGACATGATACAATATTTCTAAAACAGATTAATAACACAATACATAGGAAAACAATGCTTTCCTACTTCCCAAAACCTCAATTAACATAGTAACAATTTTAATTAAACATAATAGCAATAAACTTGCTCTGCTTTTGTATTGAAAAATAGGGCAAGAATAGAGTAATAATGAAACCACATTTATCAATACATAAATCTTCACTATACAACTCACAACTCCAAACTTACTCCATATGAACACATTACAGGAGCTACGAAAGGAACACAATAACCATTAATAGCATAGCAAACCAAGAACTTCATTGTAACTTTATATACTCCCTCTCAGAACCATGTTCTGATATCAGCGAAGCTGATGCATCTCTAGGGCCAAACATATAGAGAAACACCATAACAAGGCTAACTGAAAAGAAAAGCTAGCAAAGTCCGAGCAGGTACCAACTGATATGACGCACTAATCTACTCGGCTTACAATCCACTGGATGTAACTCACCTGTCCAAACTGAAGGGTTACTCGCTATTATTCTTTGTTAAAGGGAATAGATAAGAGTTGAAAGGATAGTGAGAGCACTAAGGTTATTTAAAGGAAACTCGAATAATTTCTAGTATTGATGATTGATTGATTACATATAATTAAGTGGGGGTTTATATATCCACCCACTAGGGTTATTTTACATGTATGAAAAGACAAAAAATGTATTCTTACAATTAGGTTATATAATACATACTAAAAAGGGAAAAAGAGACAAAGAATATTTAGTATGGAAAAGTAAAAAATCATTCTGGAATATTGTGCTAGAAGATATGTGTCGCTTGGTGGCTGGATGTCAGAAATATGATACAAATTGGGCGAAAAAGTGAAAGAGAGTTTGCAATCATAGGCCAACTTGATCTGGATCAGGTTGGGGCCTAAATAGTTTCGTTGTAGAACAGTTAACTTGAGTTGGGGTGAGATGCTAGTGGTTAGCTTGAGAGCTCAACTCGGATAGTCTTGGGCTGTCTTCTTAGATTTCCTATCATAGTATAGTTGCTGGGCAAGAGTAGGTATAAGCCCCTAAAATCATGTTTAAAACAACCAAGTCTAGATTTAAGGTCTTTAAGGAAAGTTATCTGATTGAGCCAAACTTTACGACTAAGATGGAAAAGTTAGATGAAATAATACAATGAAGTTAGATTTTGGAAATAATGACCTAAAATCCCAATTTTACCCTTAGAAGTAGGATTATTTAATATAGCAAAAAATATTTGGAATACTTAAAATCGAGCTCGGATTGCAACAAAAATTTAGAAATAAGTTAATTAAGCTCCAAAATGAGATAATATAGTATAATTTATTATATGAATATACACATATTTTTATGAGTATATCTGGTATAAATAATAATTATATCCGTAAATTTGCCTTAAATTACTTAATTATATATATTGTGTTGAACTCATGCAAATAATTAAGGGAACATATCCTAAAAATAAAAGATATGTTAAGAACTTAATTATATGAGTATCGTTATATATTACGCGTAATATATATAAGGGATATATACTTATATATTAATAAATAACTAAGTATTAATAAAATATACTCAAAATATCCAAATAATTGCAAATCTTATAAAAAAAAAAAGTTCAATTGTAGTTGGGAATTTCTACATTTCACCATGACAAGCTAGGGGAGCTCAAGGATGCTGAATTAAAAGTAAATAAGGTAAGTAAGGACGCCTCCTACTTGCATTTATGAGAAAAAGCTAAGGAGAAGATTAAAAAGAAAATCAAATAGTAACTATCGACTCCAACAAGTATAAATAGACTTCATTACATCAATTCACAACTTTACAAACCAAGAACAATAGAAAGAAAAAATCAGAAAAAATCGTAGAAAATAGAAAAGAAAATAAGAAAAACAGAGCAATTTTCATGCTAGGCTAAAACTTAAACTAAATGTAAATCTGTTATGGAACCCAACCATCACCAAGTAGCCCACTCATCGCGCTAGTGTTCTAACAGCTACCTAACCACTGTTGGCTACTGGAGCACTCAAGAACACCAAAGTCGATTCTCTACCCTATTTTTCAATAAATTATAAAAAATACTTGAACTACCTAGAAAATTATGAAATAAAAAATTTTACTTAGGTTATTTTGAACATACTTTCATATGATATTTTTATTTTTGAAAAATTCATAATATTTAAAATATTTTCTTAAGAAATCTACTATTCATCAGAATTTAGAATTATAAAATAAATGTATTAAATGATATTGTTTCTAGCTGAAATTTTTTTTATAGGATTTTTATGATATATAGATAATTTCTATGTAGGCCAAATTTTGATTTGAATATTTTTAATATTTATTGCATTTTTTGGCTTAAAAATAGCTCGAAAATAGGCTAAAAATATGAATTAAATAGGAAATTATGAAATTAATTGATGAAATGGATGCTTACTGATCTCTAGTGAATAATAACAATGTTGGGTCATATTGAAATTAATTTGGTATAAAAAAATCATAATTGAGTAATTTAAGATAATTTAGGGGTAAAATTGTAAATAAGAATGTATAAGTGACAGGTCAAAAACTTAAAATCAAATAATAGCCGAGTTTCCCATATTTTTAGGAGTCTATAGAAATTTTTTGGGAATTATTTGGTAACCCGAACTATTTATTACAAATTTATTTAGTAAAATAGTTTAATTTACAAGCTAAGACATATTATTGATAATAATAAGTTAAAACGAAATAAATATTTAAATAAAAACTATGTATGAGGGTGGTGATCAGATTAGATAAAAAGAGTAGTTTTAATATATTTATTGATATTTTGTGACCGGGATATGTTATAAGTGTATCAGGGTTAGATAATACTTATATTATAGCGTTATATGGACAAATCAAGTAAAATAAAATTTAATAATGTAAATTACGTATAATACAATAATATTTATATAGATATGTATAATTGTATTAAAAACCCAAAATACTCATTAAAAGTCGTCTCTATGGACAGGATTCATAAAACGTGTTATTAGGTCTGTATAAACCTGATGACACTAATTTTATTAAAATCGAACAATTTTAGGTAATATAAACTAAAAATCTATCATTTTTAGAATGTACGTATTTCAGTAACTTTACCAGAATTAAAGCGTGATTTAATAAATTGAAAGTACGTTTCGATGCGATCGAAACGATATATAATGCGTAATAATATAGATGACGTATAGTATCAACAATTTACAACTTAACTCGATACATAATAATAATACAATTATATATTATAAAACTAATATATATATATATATATAACCGTTTCAGATTAAACCTTAATATTTTTGTAATTATTACGAAGACTGAAATTAAGTCTTTTGTGTAAATAGGATCTTCAAGCACAAAGACGGTTGATGACTTGAGTTAGTAGTAGTGAGTGTTTAAATAAGTAAGTTGGGATTGTCGCTTCACTCCCTGTTGGGATATTGTATTAAAGTATCTGGAGACATAAAAGTGCTTCTGGGTATGTTTGTAGTTAATTGACTGTGTACATGTTGTATGTGTGTATGATACTCAATTGTAACAGGAGTTGAACTCCTTAGTGTGCTATTTAACATGTTCGCATTGTTTCTGTATTGTATGAACTTGTTTAGCCATCTTTGATTAAAACTAACATTTATTTGACTAAAACGAAACTTGATATGTGTAATACCCATTAGGGGAAACGATTAAGAGTAACATACTAAATACCGACTTCCTTTGATAAGGATAGTTGAAATGGTCCTTTCCCAATCCTTAGTCGAACTAAGTGGCAGGCGAGGAGGTTACAGCAAGGGTGGAGGCCATGGTTCGAAGGCGATCATAGGAAGAGGGTGTTCTCCATTGCACAAGCTCGAGTTTGGTTTAACTTGAGTCACGATGAAACTCTTTAATCCGGGTTGGAGAAGATGTAATTTTTTTAATCTCAAAGTAGACTAGATAATATTGTGTGATGTTTTATTTGATTGATTGCATTGTATTTCATCATAATTAATAACCTTGCTTGTGATTATATGGTACTCTTCAGACTTTGTCTTATTTACTGAGCTAGTTGTGCTCACATTCTCATAGATTCTTTTGCAGGTGCTAAGTGAGGTCAAGATGTTCTGATACTACCGTTCCCAGGTTAGTGTACTGCTATTTAGGAAAGTGAGGAACGAGAAATCAACTAAACTTAGGCTTTTGACTTTTTAAATTTTGAGGAAACTAATTGGGAATTTTTTAGAACGCCTATTAGTTTCCTAACTTTTGTAGATAGTCTATAAACCTATGGCTTTTTGATAAACTCTGATTGTAAATTATAACTTTGGATGAAAAACATTTATATCAATACTGTTGTGTTATGAGACAACAGGTTGTATAGAATAAGTATTTTGTAAAGCTTTACTACAGGTTTAGTTATTAATAGGTATTAGAACAGACGTTTCAAGTTGGTTGAGTTGTGTATGTCTTGTGTGAATTGTATATACAATAGTAGCTATGAGGTTAGCTTCTATCTTAGGATAGTTTATACAGCGAGATTGTTATGACTTCTCCTGTTCTGGGCGTATCAGCAGGTCTAGCACATGTGAGGGTTTGACAATCAAATTGGCAGGAGATTAATTCGAAATAAGAATTCCCATCTTGGATATAACTTCAAACTAGTATTCTTTGTGTGAATCCTTAAAGTCCTTTAGCTTAGCTTCATATAATTTGTCTTGGGGGCTAATTCTTATCACCTAACCTATTTAGAACATGCTTTGCTTGGCAAACTGCATCATTGGAACCACATAATGGACAACTAACACAAGCCTTATCTTTTTAACATCTATACTATCCTTTGTAACCGAATATTCCTTTTTTTTGTCTAATTACAACTCTACCTTTGTAAGTTATTCCTTTTCTTTTTCAGTAGGAATTTTTTGTAATTTATACTAACCTAGGACTTACCTTAAGTAGGTCATATAAATACTTGTAAATTGTAAAAACCGCAACAGTGAATGACATTGATTTTCAAACATACCCTTCTTACATGAGCTATGTAACCTTATGCTTACTCTCGACTACTCTTATCTATCCCATTGAGTATAGACTAGTGGCGAGTGACCTTCGACTACACTTCTGCATAATATCACGTGTGACATAAGCTCATATGAGGTATTGGTGCATCATATCCACTGTCGATGCACGAAGACCTTTGCTCAACTTTCAATTATCATTTACCCTTTAGACCATCTCAAGGTTTGGATTTCCCCTTTGGTTCACGTGATACTAGGTTTTGTGTGTTCATCTAAGGCAACCTGTATCAAGAAATGAAATAGCTTAAGGGGGAAATATAACTAGAATAGTAAGTCCCATTAATCTAAGAGCCATTTTAAAGGTTAATGGCACTATAAGCATGACTTAAGCTAAATGATTCGAACCAAGAAAGAATTTTTAATAATCATATTAGTAGCATTAATGATGGAAGAATACAATTTGTTCAAACAAATGGCCAAATGGATGAAGATTGTTCGCACGGGAGCAAATATGGCTAACCCCACAATTGCTTCCTCCACAAATCATAATACCAGTAGCATTTGTTCTTCAAATGAGAATCACTCGCCTATTGTTGTTCTAAAATAGGGATAAAATGTTGGCATTGCTAGACATGAAGAATACTCCAATACATATGTAGATGGAGATCATGGCGATGCTCATGTCAAACAATGAGGTAATCTTCTATACTGTAGTTGTTATATAGCAAAAACTCAACCTTTAACTAAATAATGTAATGTTTGATCAAAATTATGATGTGGAGCATGGGAAGGGTTAAATGCTGATAGGAAACAACAAGCGGTTGTATAGGTTATGGACTACTATATGCCAGAAGTGGTGGCTTTTTTAGAAACTAAGATGGATGTTGACTCTTACTTATCTACTCTATTATGCTAATTGTCTTAATAGGTATGCTTATGTAGAAGCTAAGATTGTAGGCATTGACATTATTCTCCAATCCAACCAGGAAATGTATGTGTCCATTAAGGTTAGTAATAGTTCAACTAGTTAGTCTCTTTCAATTATTTATGCTTCTCCTAACCTATAATATATGATTGTATTATGGGATAGCATTAAAAATTTTGCTTTTCTTGTTGGAAATAGCCTCTGGTGTATTATAAGTAATTCTAATGATGTCATAAATAAAATTGATTGTTGGATGGGGGCAGATTTTCCTAGAAATAGAGCCTTTCAATTCTACGTGTATGAGTAATTGTAGATTAAAGGATATGGGATACATTGTTCCCCATTTTACATAGTTAAATGAACAAAATTTAAACACTTTAGTTCAAAGAAGGATATAGGGCTTAGTATAATGTTGCTTAGAGGAATTTATATCTAGAGGTACAAGTATATCACCTGCCAAAATGGCTTTTTGATCACTACCCATTAGTTATTAAAACTCATCTAAATATGGATTTCAAAAAAGTAACTAGACCTTTTAGATTACAATTGATGTGGTTTCAAGATAAATCTTGCATCTAGTTAGAGATATTTGGTTGCAATTTGGTGAGAATGTTCTAACCACCTTAGATCTTTTACCTTCTCGAGTAGAATAAGGAAGTTTTTAGTATGATTCATCTACAAAAAAGAAAATTATTAAGTAAACTTGTAATAATTAAAAGAGTTATTTAAGTAACCCCTCAAATCATTTAGTGGAGTTGAAGAAGCATTTGAAGTTGGAAATAAATAGATAGAGAAGAATGGTTAGGAAGCTCAAAGTTAGAACTTGATGGATTCAAGATAAGGAACATAATAGTTCTTGTTATCATGTTAAATTTCAAGTTTGTAGAGCAAAAAATAGGATTTTAAGGTTACAAGATGATGATAGAAATTGGCTATATAATGATGAAGAGATATCAAATCATATTATGCATTACTTTGAAAAATATTTTTCGTTAATGAAAAAATATTTTGGTGTTAGCAATATCATTGAAAGAAAGTATGAATATGGAATTTCTTATGGGCAAAAGCAACCCTTGAGAGGTGTTTGAACAAGAGAAAAGATCTATCAAGCCCTAACTTTTACTGGATCATGGAAATCCCCAAGTAAAGATGGACTCCATGGACATTTCTTGAAAAAATGTTAGCATTTTATAGGGAATTCAGTGGAAGAATATGTCATTCACATATTTAGGACTAAACATATACCACCATCATTAAATAACATGCAAATATGCCATATGCCAAAACATATTGGTACAAGTACTACCAAAATATCTTGACCTATTGATTGTGCACAACTATGTAGAAAATCATTACAAAGATCTTGGTGTTGTGATTGAGATCTTATTTGGACACTTTGATTTATCCTGCTTAAATTAGTTTTGTTCTAGGAAGGAAAGCAAAAGATAATATTCTTTTAGTAAATGAACTACTTCATAACCTTAGGAAGAAAAATTCATAAAAAGATAAGATAATGATAAAAATTGACTTGGAATAGGCTTATGATATGCTTGAGTGGGACATAATGCATTTGATACTAATTGACTTCAATTTTCCTCAAACAGTTGGGTTAACTTATTGATGATTATATTACCATCACATCTACATAAATGTTGGTGAATGGAAATCCAATTCCTTCTTTTGCTCCTTTTATAAGAATATGTTTAAGGGATTCATTATTTCTTTACATATTTGTTATAGTGATGGAGTTTTTAAGAAGAAATGGTGGAAGATGAAGTGAGCTTAGAAAATTGGGAAGCATTTCAAGTTAAGGGCTCAAGATTGCTGATTTCACATGCTTTGTTTGCAAATGACATTATTATGGTAGCTTAAGCATTCTAGAAAAGCATTTGCATTATCATGAAGATATTAGATAAGTTTGCTAAACTATTTGGTTTAAAGGTTAATCAACAAAAGTCAACCATATTGTTCCTTAGAACAACTTTTCCACAAATGAAAAAAGAGATACTAAAATTCTATGGTTCTCATAAAGTGGAGGGTTTTGATAAATACTTGGGTGCCTTTTAAATAATGGTTTGCAACCCACGAGTAACCGATTAGCTTTATTCGTAGAGAAGTTCAAAAGAAACTTAATGGTTAGAAGGCTCATCACTTAAGCATGGAAGGTCATTCATTTTTAGCTAAGGTGATGTCAGAGATATTGCTAAGTTATAACATGCAAGTTATCCAACTTCCAAATAAGATCTTGAATAAAATCATTCAAATTATTCCAACTTTTTTGTGAAATGGGTTAAAAGATGGTAATTATGTATGTTGGGTGAATTTGGAGAGAGTTATAAAGCTTAAGGAAAATAGAGGTTTAGATAGACTAATCTACTTATTCATAATAAGTTAGGCTATCAAACGGTTTTATGAATTTAGACATAGGAGAGTTTTATGGAGCTAGTTAATGAAAGTTGTGTCCTTCTTGGTAATGGCAAAAAAGTAAACTTTGGTGAGATAGATAGGATGGTTCTTTGATGGTTAGATAATAAAAAAGTGGTTTAATCCATGAGAAGGTAGAGAGTTACAAGTGGCTGGATGTTGGACAAATGAATATAATTAAGCAGAATGAAAAATTGGTTTTTTCAATATCTAATGTCATTCTTGAAAACTTTGGCCCTATATATCTTCTATATGATATAAAGGATAGTAGATGCCTATTTCATGAAGCAAGATTAAAACCCTCATTATAGCAAATTTATTAATAGTTTTTAGATAATGAACAAAGGGATTCAAAGGATTGGAGATGGTTATGGTCATTAAATTACTTACTGGAAATAAAGTTTTTCTTTGGAAGGTTATGCAAGATGGTATTTCTATAGGAAAAACTTTAAGAATTGGAGAAATAAAGTTGGATGTGTTTTGTCCTTATTGCGCAGAATTAGAAGAAGATTTGGTATACATTTTTAGAATTTGTATTGGTAATGAAGGTGTTTATAAGATATGGGAGACGAAGCCTTTTGAGAACTTATGTTATAAGGAGGACCTTTGTGCTTAGATCAAAGCTAATAGTATGATGTCTAAACAACAAAACATGGAGATGTACCCTCCTAAACCTCTATGTTTTGCCTTATGTATGGGGTTCGAATCAAGATTGGTCGCATAAGTGCTACGTGACAAATTGCGCTATACGTGACTAAGGAAATTATTTAACTTGCATGTGTAGGATGATCAAGTGAGTTAGGATAGGAAAGAGGAGTAGGCAGTCTTAGTGGGCTCTAATACATCAGGTGACAAGTGAAAGCGTGCGATGGTGTCAAACTCCATGATGAATGAAGAACGGGGTGGTGTTCTTAAGGTGTTTGTGTATTTTATCTTTGAGACGGGATTTTAGTAGAGTAATAGCGTTAGTGAGAATTTTGTCTCCCTCCCAAAAGAGGAAACGAAAGGGGTATTTATAGGGGATGGTAGATAAATTCAATCCATTGGATTGTGATTTTGATTAATGGTTAGGATTAAAGCCTTTTATATATAGGTATCAAACGATTTTTTTTTTTCATAGGTTTAGACCTAAATAAAAGGTTTTATATTTTATTAGTGTGAGCAAAATCAAGAAAGGTTAGATCTGACAGACTGATTAAACGAGCCTTACTTTAAGCCTGCGATACCAAATCTCCCTTAATCAACCTAAATTTTTATAGGCTTGGCTTTGTGAGCCCTGTTACCTTAGCCTAAAAAGTTAAATCCATGTTGTTATTGAGCTTGAAGCTCATGAGTCAGATTTAGCCCTATACACCTTAATGTTATGGTATTTATGGTTTACAAGGAATCAAAAGGTTTTTATCTAGTTGTAATTGATGGAAAGCAAGAAACATGCAATTATAAGATTAGCCTCGAAATTCTAAACTTACAATATAAAGCAACATTAACTTATTCAATCCGAATTTTGTGAGTTTGAAATGGGAAGTCCTTGTACATGGCTACATTAAATTAAATATTGATGGTTCTTACTTGTTATTTACTCAGAAAGCAACAATTCCAGGTGTATTACATAATGTTGTAGCAAAATGGATTTAGTAAGAAAATAAGCAATGTAGATGTCTTTACTGCTGAATTATAGGCCATCTATTATAGCCTTCAAATGTATTTGCAAAAGGACTACTTGCATATTATCCTAAATATTGATCCATAGCTAGTTGCTTTTTTTTTTTCCCCTTATGTATGATTCTAATATCAAGATCAAGTATTATAATGTTACCATGGAAGTTTCTCTAAGCTTGTAGGTTAGCGAATTGAAGTCAAGCCCAAGGATTCCAATAAGATTGTAGATCGACTAACTAACAGCACGCATAATAGATTTGAAGATGATGTTATTTTTGTTTATTCTCTAAAAGATGTATGCGGTTTTTAAGAGGAAGATATTACTAGGTATGATAGTGCTAAATGTATTAAGATTCATTAAAAGTCTATTATTATGCACGAACAAATGCTTAATTCAAGCAACGTTGATAATGGCTAAAGACTATCTTTTATAATTATGTGTTTTAATTCTTGAATGTATTTCAACCTTATTTATCGAAAAAACAAAAAATACAAACACTTAACCTAAATCAAACTATATTTTTCATGGTTTCATCTTATTTGAGCCATGAACTAAATGGAGTGGAATAGAATGTTACCTATGCTGTTGGAAAATATAGGGGTCATGACATAAGTGGAGAAGACTTCTTTTCCATAATACTAATAAAGTAAATATCATATTTAATATTTAAATTTTGTTTATTTTTGTAATTAACTATCTAAATTCTAAAAATATCAATTTCTTACCTATAAACCTTGTAAGGTCATTTATAGTATCTAAATAAGTAATTAATGTAAATTTCAGGTGGTTAATTGCAAAATAGTTTAAAGTTTAGATAGTTTATTATATAAATAGACATAAATTAAATACTAAATTGACATTTTTAAATTTTAGACAATTAATTGTAAAAATTAATAAAATTTAAATATCAAATATAACATTTATTGAAAACTTATATAACTAATGAAATCTTAAGTTGCTATTAGTGCAATAAGCTACTTTTTCGTGTATATGCGTATATCTATATATATATATATATATATATATATATATAAATAAATAAATAAGTGGTTTGTATTATTTGCATTTTTTAGCTACTTTGTGATATCATTCAATATCATATGTTGTCTTTTATAATCTTAACAAGAAAATTTATGGAAAATAAGATAATTAAAATAGAGAAAATCCAATCCCTCTCAATACTTATATCATTGTAAAGCTATACCAAGCATATGGTATGAGGAAAGCCAGTCTAGAAACGATGGAAAAAAAAAAGTAAAAAAAAAAAAACCTTCACTTCGTTGCATTAACGCAAAGTGTATATGGTTGTGTACAAATTGGTAAACAAAACCAAAAAGAACCAAACCTAAATAATTAACCTCAAGAACAAGACCTAGGAACCCATACTTGCCACACTTTAACATCGCAATCTAACCCACCACTGTAAACCAGATAAGATCTACCACTACTGCCAGACTTATTATCACCGTCCTCACCACCACTGCCACCATTTAAACATCCTATCAAACACTTTACAGGCCTACTATGTCCCTCACAGACTGCCAAGCAACTGTACGTCCCACCCATACCTCGCCTCCATATCCTCACCGTCTGATCTGCCGACGCACTGCACACCAAATCCTCCACCACCGCCAAGCACAATATCGCCTTCGTGTGCCCTCTTAGTGCTCCTACAACCACCATGCTGCTGCCTCCCGCGTCCTTCTCCCACACGAGAATGGACCTATCGCACGCCCCAGAATACATTACCTTCCCATCCGTACTCAATGCTAGGGCATTCACAGCCGACTTGTGCTTCTCCAGCGTAGCCACGAGAGCGTGCTTTGACCTCTCCCCACCGCCTTCCAGCATCTTCCATATTTTAATAGTCTTGTCAGCTGACCCTGTGTAAACAAACCCATCGACTGAGCAAACGACAGCGTTTATAGCATCTTCATGGGCTCGGTTCACCGACTCCAAGCACCTAAAGTCGGTTGCTCGCCAGACTTTAAACGTTCGGTCCCAGGAAGCGGAATACAGAAACAAACCGTCTTTGGAAACCGCGAGGGCTGACACGGCGTCTACGTGATGGACCCACGTGCACTTCTTGTGTCGGCGCACCTGGACGTAGTTGCTAGGGGAGAAGAGCTTCATGACGCGGTCAATGAGTGTAGGAAGAGAGGTAACGAACTTGAAGTTTTGGCGGGAAAAGCCGTTATTTCTCTCGGGCTCAATTTCGACCCTCCACACTCTTATTTTATGATCATGATGTGCTGTTACTAACTTGTCCCCTAGTACTACAGCACACTTGACAGCACTTTTAGTTGTAACCACCGCATGTCTGGAGAAAACCTCGGATGGGGAACGGAGGGGTTGTCGGCTCCATGACCTAATCTCGCCATCCGATGAGCCACTGACGAGGAATTTCTCGGCGAGAGTGAGGGAGGAAATGAAGGAGGAGTGTCCCTTCAGGGTGGCTATGCTGCGGTGGGTGGCGGCGAGTGGGGGATTATTGTCATGGTGAAATTGTTGCTGAGAGGGTTGTGTGGTCAAGGAAGGAACAGATGGTAGACTTGGTTGGGAATAGAGGGAGCTAGATGATTCTGATTGAAGGTGGTGATTGGAGGGGTGGTGAGATTGTGATGATTCTGAAGAAAGAGTCTTCTCCAAGTGACATGGGAAGGGACATGGAAGAAATCCCATTGTTTTGTTATTTTAGCAGCTTGCTTGGACTTGAGAAAGTGAGGAACAGTTCATCAACTTCCAGCGGCAGTCATGTTTTGTGGGCAGGACATAAGTATATATAATATTTTTAGGGCATAGATATATTATTTTAATAAAAGTATAATATCTAATAGATTAAATAATCTGAGAAGGAAATTTTATAATGGTTTGGGGCAAAAGGTAGGTAAAAAGAAGAGAACGCATGGTATGGGCTAAGAAGGGTGGATAAGAAACTGGCATCATCCAGAAGGCAAAGTTCTACCTGCTCTCTGATTACGGATTAAAAATAGAAATATTTAGTTCTTGTCCGTGAAATAATGAGCAATCATGACTTATATCAAATAATAAAATTATTATATATTATTTTGGAGTAATAAGTGCAATCCACCTTCAGTTCGATATTTATTTAAATTAAATTAGCTAATAGTCAAATTAAATATAAACTGAAGTCAAGTTGAATTCAAAGTTCATAATGTTTCACTCTATTAATTTGCTAACCTAATTAGACCCAAATTAAACTTATGTGTTAGTTGAATTAGAGTCAAGTTTGCATAGAGGCATTATTGTAATTCAAAAAAAAAAAAGAAAAAGAAAATGATAAAAAATTCAATCCTAAAAGAGATGAGTCAAATCAAATTTGAACTTTTTCATTGTGGCCACTTTAAATGGAGGTAGAGCTCAAATGAGTAAGTTTTTAATATTACATTTGGTTTTATAAACTATATAATAATCCAATCCGGAATCCCATGGACGTGGAAGTATAATATCTCCATTTCTCAGGCAGCTCCACCTAGATAAGACCAGATTCATGCTTAAATGGGGGCGTGTTGCAACTTGGGGAATTATTTCCCTATTTCCTTTTTGAACTTTTGGACATATCCTGTTTGTTTCGGTGAGAAGTCGTGTGAAAATCAACAAGGATTTTATTTGTGTGGTTCACGTTACGTCTGTTGGGTCAATCTTTCATGCTTCAATTTGCAAACACACCGTCAATGGTGGAGCATGTAGGGAATGCAAAAGTATGGGTATATGGGTTTCGCATATTATTAGTACTATTAGATGCTAATGAAAAGGAAATACAACATTGCTAACTGCTTTTTAGAGCACCTTTCTATGGTGCGTGTGCTTTAGTGATGAATAATGATGATTGTTTGCTCGTGTTTACCGCTTTTGGTGACTTGAATTTAACGTGCTTGTGAGAACATTAGAGGAATGTCTAGAAGATTAACGGGGCTTTTGGACTTATAAGAATAAATGAAGTAATAATTTGATTTAAGTTAACTTTGTTCTCGTTTTGAAGAGAATAATTCTCTTTGTTTCTCAACCTCCTCATGGACGCCAGTTGATCCATCGTTGTCGTTCCATCTTTAAGCAATTAGTGTAACCATCAACATTGTATTCGTTCAAAAATAACTATATAATATATTTAGCAGTTAATTTGAGTCCGATTACAATAAACTCTTTCAAATTACAGTAGAAATAATAACTATCAATACTAAAAGAAGCTATTGATAGTCTTGAAGGAAGTAGTCAATAGTTTCTTCTTCAATAATAAATCATCTCAAATTATAGTAGATAAAAGAGACTATGAAAGATGGTTTTCAATTTCAATTAAATCTACAATCAATAAAATTATTATATTCTTATTTATATGAAAAGATAGAATATAATTAAGGCTCTATCGAGACTATAATTACAACATAATTAAGTGTACTGGTGTGACTATCATTTCCTTTACTATAATAACATATTGAAGGGAGATTTTTTCATGGAAAAATTTAAGCATCACTAGGATTGTTAGGATTCAATTGTTGTTTTATAGATATTACTAGCAAAGTGAGCGAATATTTATTTATACCTTATCTTATAGATATCGATTCTCATAAGTTGGAATTAGAACCTATTTTGTGATACATTAGAATCACACTAAAACTTGTACCATGTAAAACTTATAAGAAAGGAGGTACTCTGTATCATATGTAAATCTTTTATATCTTCCTATAGATTTTAACTTTTCACATCTTTTTAAATATAAAATTGTAGTTACTTCTTTGTTTTTTTTTTTATGCCAAAAGATTACTTTCAAAATATTACATGGAACTTAAATGTTAAATAACACCCTTTATTACTATAACAATCAAATGAAAAAGCATGAAGTTTATACACAAAGAGAAAAAAAGGAATATATTCTTTCGATTATTTTTACGCTCTAATTATTAAGAGAATATATTGAAATAAGCAAATAAAGAATAAAGTTGAAATTGACAAACATACATTTTTCTTGTGGCGATAGAGTGTGGGTAAATGAAGGCTAGCAGTAATACTTCACTTTAGAGAAAAAGAGGCAAAAAGAAAGTAAAAGACATAGCATAAAGTCGCGTTAACAAAAGAGAAACAACAAGTTTTAGGTCTAGGGTACCATTTCTTTTTAACATATATATGATATTATTTTTGTTATTTTTTCTAAATCGAAATGATATAGTTATTTTTCAATCATTAGTATATATTATATTATTTGATGTATAGGATACTAGGAACCTATAACTTGTAAGAGTAGGTTACAGAAGATTGTTACCTAAAACTTATCCTATAATACTTAAAACTCATTTGGAGCTTACCTATTCAGGTAAGTTGTGGTTGGTTCTTGCACAACACAATTATTTACTCTCCCTTACATATTATGCACCCTTGATGGTAGCTAGTCCTTGCCCGATCTTAAAGTAGCTAGCTAAGTATCCTAGGGCTTGAACCTAAATTTTCTCTCTCTCTTTTTTTTTTTGTCCTTATAGTTTAATTTTTATTATATCATTTAAGTAGATATATTTATTAATATTATTTCATTAAATTGATTATTATGAACAAATTAAAGGGTTACGCGTTTTCCTAGACTAACGATAATAGATTGTGATGAGATATAGATCATAGATTTTTTAAAAGAAAAAACACACATAAGTAAGTTAATTATAAAACACTAGAACATAGTTTATATTTATATAATTTTTCCCTACTTGATATCAATAATTACGAGTAGGTTGGAGTTTTACCTCTTTTAAACCTTTTTTAGGTAGCTAGACAATACAATCCTCTATCATAACATGATAACATGAGTCATGACCATGTAAGTTTTGCGATGCGGGCGAGTTTTATGTTTGGATTTATGTTCATGTTAAGAATCGTCAATCTTACCCAGTAGTTGGCTTATGGGGCCTTTTGCAAACCTGGAGCACTAATGCTTTCCGAATTCAGGTCTGGGTATCCCGTTTAGTGTAAGCACTTTTAAGAGATCTATGAGTTCGGTGGAACTCCTTGATTAGATTCTCTCCTCATCTTAATGAACCTTGGCTCCTAATTTACCTTATTATTATTATTATTATTATTATTATTATTTCCCACATCTATTGAGGCTTTTCAATGTTAAAATTTATCCGCATCTCTCTTTTATTCGTTCCTTGTTTCTTGACTTGATTTACAACGTGTTCAATCTTAATAAATTGGAACTTAATCACATATTGTTTTCGGAATGAAAGAGAACGCGGATGTAGCGTAGGTGCATTGAAATATGGGCAGAATGATTTGTATACTCATGATGTTGTCTTACTATGTTGGTTTAGGATGTCCAAGTTTGATAACGTGGAGATGAAATGGACAACTTGTGAGAATAACTTTTTTTGTTGATGTTGTAGCTAAAGCAGGATTTTCTTCTAATAATAATGTTGCCTCTTATCAATTCTCAACTTGTGGGGCTACTAGATCTAGACTTTGAAGAATCATGTAAGGGATTGATTATGGCTAGTTTCTATGTCTGTATAAACTTTATTGTATGAACGAAGTATTTTTATTATTAAAAAAAAAAAAACAAAAAAAGCAGAAAACAAGCGCACTGCCAATTAGCATGCCAGGAAGTCATACTTAAACCTAGTTTATTTCAGGATAGATTAATTGTTAGGGCAAAACATTTTCCCAAATAATTATTTTCTTGAAAATGATATTTTTATATATACTTAGTTATTTCTATAAAAGTATATTGATAAAACTTTTTTGGTGTTTGGCTCATGCATTTTATGAAACTTGTAGTAAAGCTGTGCAACGAGCCGGTTTAGCCTTGAATTGGCTCAGAACCATCAATTCACAGGCTCGACTATAAGTTCCTAAAATTGAGTTTAAAATAACTGAGTTTAGATTTAGGACTTTTAGGAAAAAATATCCAGTTGATTCTAAATTTTACGATTAAAATAGAAAAGTTAGTTAAAGTAATACAATGAAATTAAATTTTAGAAATAATGACCCAAAATCCTAATTTTGCCCTTAAAAGTAGGATTATTGAATATAATACTAAAATACTCGGAACTTTTAAAATTGAGCTTAAATTGCGATCAAAATGTTAGAGATAAGTTAATTGAACAGTAAAATGAGATAATATAGTATAATTTACTATATGAATATACATATTTTTTTATAAGTATATCCGGTATAAATAATTATTATACTCGTAAATTATCCATAAATTACGTAATTATATATATATATTGTATTGAATTCATAAAATTAATTAAGAGAGTATATCCTAAAAATTAAAGATATGTTAGAAACTTAATTATATGAGTAAATTTATATATCACACGTGATATTTACATAGGATATATACTTATATACTAATTAAATAACTAATATGAACACGATACACATATATATTATCATTATTTAACTAAAATATACTAAAGTTGATCCAAATTAACTCCAACACGTTTGAAAATTTGCTAGACACTGCCTTAGCTGCTGTGGGGAAAAGGATTTTGCTAATTCAAAAGTAGAAGTGTAAAAATAAGACACCTCCTATTTCATTTATGGGAGAAAACAAAAGAAAAAAAAAAATCCTAGGCGTTGGAAAAGCTCTATAAATACTAAACCCCTAGCATAATAGCAATAGTTTAGCAATTAGGAACTAAGAATTGTGACAAAAAAAAAATCTGGAAAATAGAATAATTTAAGAAAAATCCTCAAAAACAAGAGAATCCGTCGTGCCTCCATTGTACCAAACCTAGACGACCGCTTGACAATAAGCCTAACCATTCACCACTAGTCCATGCCGTGTCTAGGTCATCCAACATACCCCCAACCGCCATTGGCTACCGAAGAGTCCAAAAACACGGAAGTCGATTTTCTGCACTATTTTTTAATAATTCGTAAGAAAATCAAATCTGCTTAGAAAATTATGAAAAAAAATTATACTTAGGTTATTTTGAACATGCTTTTATGTGATATTTTTATTTTTTAAAAATTCGTAATATTTAATATATTTTCTTAAGAAGTCTACTATTCATCTGGCTAAAATAAATGTATTAAATGATGTTGTTTCTAGCTAAAAATTTTTGTATAGGATGCGTATGACATATAAATAATTGCTATGTAGCTTTAATTTTAATTTGAATATTTTTAATATTTATTGCATTTTTTTGCCTAAAAATAGCTTGAAAATAGGCTGAAATTATAAATTAAATAGGAAATTATGAAATTAATTGATGAAATGGACATGTACTGATCTATAGTAAATAATAATAGCATTGGGTTAGATTGAAATTAATTTAATGTAAAAAGAATCATAATTGAGTAATTTAGGGGTAACATTGTAAATACGAATATATAGGCGATAGGTCGAAAACTTGAAACCAAGTGATAATTGAATTCCCTATATTTTTAGGAGACTATATAAATTTTCGAGAAATTTTTTAGTAACTTGGACCATTTATTATGAATTTATCTAATAAAATGGCTTAAATTACAAGTTAGGGTATATTTTTAATAATAATAAGTTAAAATGAGTTAAATAGTTAAATAAAAACTATGTACGTGATTGCTGATTAGTTGGAATTAAATTGGTATTTTTATTATATTTATGGATTTTTTTTATCGGGATACACTCTAGGTATATTAGGGTTGAATAATATTCATATTATAACGATATATAGACAAATTAGGTAAAATACAATTTAATAATGTAAATTATGTATAGTACGATAATATTCTTATAGATATATATAACTGTATTAAAAAATCGAATTACTTATTAAAAGTCATCTCTAAAAACATAACTCGTAAAACATATCATTGGGCTATATGAACCCAACGACATTAATTTTGTTAAAATCGGACAATCTTAAGTAATATAACTTGTAGCTTTATCATATTCTAGCATATATGTATTTTGGTAACCCTACCGAAATTAAAATGTAATTTAATAAATTAAGAGTACGTTTCGATATGATTGAAACGATATATAATACGTAATAATATAGATGATGTATAGTATCAACAATTAATAACTTAATTCGATATATAGTGATAATATGATTATATATTATGGAAATAATATATATATATATATATATAGCTGTTTAGATTAAACCCTAATGTTTTCGTAATTACTATGAAAACTAAAGACGGTTGACGACTCGAGTCAGTAGTGGTAAACATCTAAATATGTAAGTTAGGATTGTGGCTTCATCGCTTGTTGGGATACTGTTTTAAAGTATCTGGAGACCCAAGAGTACTTCTGATTATATGCATGTCATGTGTGTGTATGATACTTAGTCGTGACAGGAGTTGAACTTCTTGGTGTGTTATTTTGTATGTTTGCATTATTTTTGCATTATATGAATTTGTTTGGTCACCACTAATTAAAACTAACGTCTATTCAACTAAAATGAAACTAGACATGCATAACACCCATTACGGGAAACGATTAAGAGTGTCAAGCCAAATATTGACTTCTTTCGATGAGGATAGCTGAAATGGTTCTTTCCTCATTCTTAATCGAGCTAAGTAGCAGGCAAGGAAGTCCAAGCAAAGGTAGGGGCCGTGGTTCGAAGGCGGTCATAGGAGGAGAGTGTTCCTTATTACACAAGCTCAGGTTTGGTCTGACTTAAGTCGTAATGAAACTCTTCAATCCGGATTGGAGCGGATGTAATTTCTCTAACCTCATAGTAGACCGAATAACATTATACGATATTTCATTTGATTGATTGCATGGCATTGCATTTCATCATAATTAATAACCTTGCTTGTGATTGTAAGATACTCTTCTAACTCCGTTCAACTTACTGAGCTAGTTGTGCTCAAATCCCTATAGACTCTTTTGCGAGTGCTGAGTAAGGTTAAGATGTTTTGATACTACCATTCCCAAGTTAGTGTACTACTGTTTGGAAAAGTGAGGAATGAAGAATCAACTGAACTTGGACTTTTGACTTTTTGAGTTTTTGAAGAAGCTAATTGGGAATTTTCTAGGAGCCCACTAGTTTCCTAACTTATATGAATAGTCTGTAAACCTATGGCTTTTTGATAAACTTTAATTATAAAGTATAACTCTGGATGTAAGACGTTTATGTTAGTACTATTGTGTTATAAGACAACAGGTTGTATAGAACAGATAACTTCTAAAGCTCTACCACAGGTTTGATTATTAACGGATATCAGAATAGACGTTTCAAGCTAGTTGAGTTGTGCACGCCTTGTGTGAATTGTATCTACGATAGTAGCTGTAAAGTTAGCTTCTATCTTAGGTTAGTTTACATAGCAGACTGTTATGATTCTTCTTTTCGGAGTGTGATATCTGCTACGGTTGAACCATGACTGTCCCGTGGGGGGTGCTGTTCCAAGTCTATTCAGCCTTTGAACCTTTTTTTTTTAATATTTAATTTTGTATTAATTTTATTAATTACTTTTTTTTAAAATACATTAATAAATTCTAATAATATGACCTTCTTTCTCTTTCTTTTTTAAGTGTTTTAATTTATTAATAGTTTTTAATTTTTTTATTAATTTTCAACTTAATATGATTCCAACCTTTTATTTTTTTCCCCTCAAAATTTATTTTTTCTTTATATTCAAGTATTTAATATTTAACAAGTTTTATAAAAAAAGGACTTATATTAACTTAAATTGAATTTTCGATTTATTCTTACCATATAACTAATTTTTTATTAGTAATTTATTATTAGTTTGATGATATTATTTTTAAAAAATTGTTCTTCACCATTATAAAGAATATAGTTTTGGCATGCCATAACCTGATGGATATCGTTCAATTATCTTTTTTTCTGGCTTACTGGCCTCCCTTTTTTCTCTTTCTGTTTATTTTTTTTGGGAGGTAAATTGGTCGGGTCAATCTACTGGTTCAATGGCGAGCCAACCTAGTGGTTGATGACTTATCAGTTCGAACGGTTCCTCTCTTTTAAATCGTCTGGGCTCTTAAGGCTTGGAGGCTTGGCGGTTCAAGAGATAGTTTAAGCCTGACTATTTTTGAGCCAGGCTGGTTTATCGACCGGCTAAGCCGGTTCATGGTTCGAAATCGGTCCTTACACTGGTTTACTTGTACGTACACTTAAGTAAATTCCTAATGGTGTGGCCCGTAAATATATGATGTAAAAACTTTTATATGAAATGAAAAATATGAAATTTAGATTTTTCTTTATGCTCATGATTGCTACTTTTTTTAGCTAATTTTTATATTTTTCCAACAATTACTTTGATTTTTATTTACTAAAAGATGTACATTTAAATTATAATTTATTGGTCAATTATAATGTTTTTCTAGCTAAAAGATTTGTGGAAGCTAATTGAAAAATGACTTTCTCTCTTAAAAAATGTAAGTCACTTTGTAGTAGAGGGTTTGCCTTTTTCTTTTGTGTGAAAATTGTTCCTTGCACAAGGGAAAAATATTGCAACTTAAAAAAGACATTTTCAATCTAAGAAATAAAGAAACATAAAGAACATATTTCTCTAGGACTTAAATTAATCTGGCCTCTTACATGAAACCATACACTAAGCTTGACATATAATGTCTATGGCATGAGAATAATATAAACTAAGTAAAGTTCATCACAGAGTATGGCGGATCCCATACAATAGTGGGCTAAATGGCTTAGCATGGCCTATTTAAGACCTTAAATGATGGATGAAATAAGAGAAAAATATTTCTCAATGATGATCTTTAGGTAGATAACGTGAACTCTAAGTAGCAAGATATTTCTTTTTATTCCCCTTTTTCTTTTCCAATAAAATGAGGAACTATTAGCATAATGCAAAATGGTAGATAAATCGCCTTGAGTTATCATAGCAAGGGATGGAAGGCCTTGCCTTACATCAATAGGAGTCATTTCTTTCTTTTTCTTTTTAAATATTACAAAACAAATTCTGATCTTCTTTATAGAAAAAAAAAATTAAAATGGCTTAAACAAAATATACTCTCTTTCTACTCCTCATTATGCATAGTTTGGCAAAAAGTTGGTTGCCATCTTCACTTCCTAAGGAATGAAGGAGAGGTTCCATTGCTTAGTCAGTTGGGATTTTCTCTTGTAAAACGTATATAAAGTGGGTTCATGTTTTTATCATGATAATTGGTGGACAAATACCAAGAACATTTAAATACATATTAATAATAATAAATACATGTTTCCATATATTAGAATTTTATTTGTACTTCTCTATTACTCATCAAAACACATATTAGATTACTATCATTGAAACCTTTTTTGCGTAGCTAAGCCTATTCTAAAAATAGTTTTTTGAATTTAAGGTGGCAATTGCTATAGTGGAATCCATATTAATTTTCAGTCTTCAAAATCCTATTGTAAACAAAACTTAAACCTTAGTGTTGAAAGAAGATTTTGGATATGGGTCTCTTAAGCGTATACCGACCTCTCTAAGCGTTAGGCTGACTTGTTTAGACCCAAGACCAAAGTGATCTCCGTATAACCAACTTGAACAAGGAAACCTTAGGCAAGGACCAAACGCTATTCGACTTTTGACTACACCTTAGATTGAACGCAATGGTCATACATTAATATTTAAGACTTTAAGACCCAGTCAACAACAACTCCTATATATTTGTTGTAATTTTGTGCACTATGAGCCAAGATATTTTTTATTTATTTATAGATATTATTTATAAAAGGTAAGTATTTATATATTTTTTTACTGATATATATTTTACAATAATGTTTTATAGATAATCAGAGCATTGTATGGAATTATAATAACTCCATTACATTGTATTATTTAAAAGTTATCCTTAGTCGAATAAATATCTGGAAGAGATATAGATATGAAGACTAACATATTGTATAACTAAGGTTATTCTCATTGGGTTGAAGGAAAGATATTTAAGTTATACAAGTAAGTACCTAAAGTTAAGTGAATATACTGGGTATGACCCACTAATAGAGGACACTACAAGTTTAATATCATTGGTCTCTCCTTTATATGAACAAGTGTAAATAATTCATAGACTTGAGACCTTCATATATTTTATATATAGAATGTTGTATTTTAATGTTGTTAAATGCAATCTTTATTTGAATTGTAAATAATACGATTATTGAGTACATCATGAAATATAGAGAGGATAACGATGAGTCAAGATAGAATTCATCACTTTCTTATATTAGGGGGTCAATATCAGGAGACACTTGGTTAAGATAATAGTGACTTATAAGCTCGTAGTTACGGAAAGTACTATTGAGTCTATTTTATCTTGGAAATCAAGTAAAATTATTAAACGTTGGACATAACATGCAATGGTTTAATCAATATATGATTTGATGAAATTATTTAGTTACACAGTAATCAGTTCATAGTGGTTTCTTGTTCATAATTTTTTCTATTACATTAAATATTACAAAACAAATTTTAATCTTCTTTAAAGAAAAAACAGAACAAGTTATAATGGTGGAAACAAAATATACTCTCTTTTTACTCCTCGTTATGAGTAATTTAGCAAAAAGTCGGTCGCCACCTTCACTTCCTAAGGAATGAAGGAGAGGTTCCATTTGCTTATTTAATTAAGATTTTCTCTTATGAAATGTGGTTCATGTTTTTATCATGGATAATTGGTGAATAAATACTAAGAATATTTAAATGAATATTAATAATAATAAAGATACATTTTCATGTATTAGAATTTTTTTTTTGTTTATTACTCATCAAAATATGTATTGGATTAGTACCATCGAAACCTTTTTTTGCATGGATAAGCCTGTTTTAAAAATAGTTATTTCAATTTATGGTGGCAATTGCTATAGTGGAATCCACTTTAATTTTCAATTTTTGAAATCCCATTATAAACAAAACTTAAACCTTAGTGTTGATATAAGATTTTAGATATGGGTCCTTTAAGCGCATATCGACCTTTCTAAGCATTGGGTTGACTTGTTTAGATTGAAGAGGTAGGTGATCTCCCCATAACCGACTTGAATAAGGAGGCCCTAAGCTAGGACCAAACGCTATCTAACTTTTGACCTCACCGTAGATCAGACGCAATGGTCACACATTAATATTTAGGGCTTTAAGACTCAATCAACAACTCTTATATATCTGTTATAATTTTGTGCATAATGTGCCAAGATATTTTGATATATTTATGGATAATATTTATAAAAGGCAAGTATTTACAGTATTTATATACTTTTCTACTGATATATATTTTACAATAAAAACCCATAGATAATTAAAGTATTGTATGGAATTATAATAAATGGGTATTATCAGTGAGATTTTATTATATTGTATTATCTAAAAGTTATCCTTGGTTAGATATATATTTAGATGAGATATAGATATTTATACTAATACATTGTATAACTAAGGTCATTTTCACTAGAATGAGGGAAAGATATTCAAGTTATACAAGTAGGTGACTAAAGTTAAGTGGGAACACTAGACACAACCTACTAATAGAGAACACCATATATTTAATGACGTTGGTCTCTCCTTTATATGAACAAGCGTAAATAATCTATAAACTTGAGACCTTTATATATCTTATATATGAAATGCTGTGCTTTAATACCATTAAACACAATTTTTATTTGAATTGCAAATAATACGGTTATTGGGTATGACATAAAATATAAAGAGGATAGTGATGAATCAAGATAGAATTTATCACTCTCTTGGATTAACGGGTCGATATCTAGGGTCATTTAGTTAAGATAATAATAACTTGTAAGCCCATGGCTACGGTAAATACTATTAAGCCTATTTTATCTTAGAAATCAAGTAAAATTATTAAACGTTGATGACATGACATGCAATGATTTAATTGGGATATTATTTGATAAAGATATTTAATTACGTAGTAATCGATCCATAGTAGTTTCTTATTCATAATTTTTTTTATTACATTAGATGACCAATAATTATTGCTAGACGGTTACTTTGGTCTATGTTTATATAAACATTTCCTTCGTATATAGAAATCTAGAGGGTTACATACTACAATATAATTAATGGGAACAACGTTTCGATAATAAATTTTAGTGGATATTAAAATGTGTCAATATTTATTTCAAAGTTAGAATATATTGATATGAAATAATAAATTGGAAGCAATTTATTTTATCGCATGGTATATATCTATGATTAAGTACCGTTTAAAAGTTATGTATTTTATTATTGCCTTTTAATGTAAAAATAGATTGAATTCATTAATTCCATGTTTAATTTATTGAAATGTTCATGGCAATTGAAAGGATATGGAATTTATTAATTCCATATTTAATTGCAATTGAAAAGTTTATGGAAATTAAAAGGTGATCTGCAATTAATTCCATTTTTAATTGTTATACAATTGAAAGGTTCATGAAATAAAAGGTCATTTTCATTAATTTTAGTTAATGTTTAAAAGAGACAAAGGTAGGGGAAAAAGTTGAATAATGATTTTCTATTTAGAGAAACATCTAAAGAAAATGCAAGAGAAAAGAGATATAACATTTTGTTTTCTAGTTTTTTAATTCTAACCCTAGTTATTTAGCAATATAAAGTATTACAATTTATTCTCATTAATGTGTGTATGGATACTGTTAGAGGGACTGCATTTAGAGTCCTTATGGTAAGCACGTTTTGAAACACAAATCGGATTCAGATTTTAATTAAACTCCATCCCCAAGAAGAGATGGTACTTCTCATTAAGGAAAATGTAGTTTTATAATATTTTATTAATACATATATTTTCTTGCATGTCACATATTGATCCTAAGATATGTTTTATAGTTTTTTTATTTCCGTTACATTCTTTCTGATCTATAAAACCTAATAGTGGTATCAGAGTAACTTGTGTAGCATGTAAAACATAAGTTGGTATTGGCTTAGATTTAATTCATAGAATAATTGTTATGATCTTTATGAGATTAATTTATTCATGTATACATTATGGATTTGATGTGAAACATAGGATCTTTTGCTTTCAGATAGAAAATATCTATATCTTTTATAAATATAAACCATTGTTTAATATCAATAGTATTTTTTTATCCATTGATTGAGAAATTCCATTAATAAATTTTTTTAATGAGAATTTCGTCATAGTAATCCCAAGTATGTATATCTAGATTATAATAATTATTTTGAATCAATTGCTTAATAAGGCTTATGTTCTTTATGGAGCTTTTATTACTTGTACTCGATCATAGGTCTAGGCATGAATGTTTTTACGTAAATATTTATGAATTTATTAAATAGGGTCTGCATGTTTTTGGACAGGTTGAGTTCGAAAAACATATGTAATTTCAGTTTTTGGGTCTACATACCCATACATAAAATGTAAATTGAGTGTACGTGGGTCTGTGAACTTAAATTTAAATTCTATTTGTACTCTATTTTCTATATTTAAAAAAAATTAATATTAGATATGGAAGATTAGAGGTTTATATTTATTTGAGACACATAGAACTTCAAAAGGCCAAAAAGAAGCCGCATCGGAGTTAGTGGATTTTGGTCTCATGACCTTTTAGTATGGGCTTAGCCTTAGCCCATTTTTTTAGCTGACCCATGATCATGATAATTGTATTATTGTTTTATTATAGTTGTTTTATTTATTTTATATATGCAAATATTTTTAATAATTGAAAATAGTATACATAATTGGTGAGATATTATGAAATCTTCTAAATATATTAGGTTAAGGTTCGATAATGTTGTCCTCCAGTTATAAATTATAAAATAGTTAGGATTTTATGTGAGTCAGTATAATTTGGTTGTAGGTTCACATTAAATAACTGTAATTTTTATAACTTATTACTAGATTGACCTAAATTGAATTGTTGATTTGTTAGCTCAGCTAAGGTTAACAACTTAATGAGTAAATATTGGGTTTTAAAGTTATACTTTAAAAGAGTAGCCCAATAGGAAATCCAAAAACCATATAGATTTACGATTGACGAGTTTATTAAAGCTTACCTAAAATAATGTAATATGTAGGTATAGTTCAGCTGTGTGCATATTAATTTTATTTGGGATTTTAGATCCACTAGAAAACCTTTCAACATGGTTTTTTGAATTTAATAGAGGGGGCTATTAGATTTGAGTAAAATAGTGAGAGATAATTTAAAAATCCTTTTATAAAATAAATTCTTAAATATTAAACCCTACATCTTTTTTGTAGACTAAAATGGAAAATAGCAATAATAATATTTTGCCGCGATCATGATAAATAAGACAATATCCTCGTTAGACCAAATTTCTTTAACTAGTTGAGGAAATTGAAAATTGTCCTTAGGCATGAACAAAAATTATATGTCCTAGAAGAGGAAAAAAATTAAAAAACTGGGCAATAATGCCACCATAGAAGAATATGAGTAATATTATAAATACTTAGAGGACTCTATTTATGTCCAATGTCTCATGTTATCTGTAATGTCATCTGAATTGCAAAAGTAGCATGAGAATATGTTTGTAAGAGAGATATATACTCACTTGTAGGAGCTATTTTAGGAAAGTGCTAGGGTTGAACGGTACAATACATCTCAGGCACTATTTACTTGTAAGATGGTTCAAGGGTACTAAGTTGGGCCTCATGTACTCAAGATAATAGGGTACATAGAGAGGCTCGAGAACTTGGGCGCTAAGTTAGATGAAAACTTGGCCATTGATCTGATATTAGCTTTTCTATCAAATTCCTTCTCTCAGTTTGTCGTGAACTATAACATGAACGAAATGGAGAGGTCTCCAACATATTTGCTCGCCATGTTGAGGACAGTTGTAAAGGACTTAAAGTCTAAGTCAAAGATGCCTCATGAGATTCTCTTTATTAGTAAGTAAGAAAAGAGAAAGATTAATGGAACTAACAATTCTAAGGGTAAGCAAGTAAAGAAAGGTGAGCAAGCCAAGCTCAAGAAGAGGCAACAAAAGCCTAATTCTAATGAAAAGGAAGCAATATATTTTAATGGTGGTAAAAAGGGCCATTAGAAGAAAAATTGTATTCAATTCAAGAAGATGTCAAGTGATAATAACACCTTAAGTATTCTAAACCGCACAACTAGTCACTCAGGATTTTGATCGATTGAAAGATCCGATCAAACCTATATTATAATTAAAGTCAGAAATATTAGTAAAAATGATCCCGTAAGTTTGAATTTAAGAAAATAAGCAAGAAAATAAAAGAATATAAAATTTCCAAATTTTAAGTATATAACTCATTATTTATCAAAAATGCGTAAAATATATTTCGATAATTAACGAATTGTTAGAGATAAATTATATATATATATTAAAAATCATAAAAAAACCTAAATAATATTTAGGAATATTTATTTGTTCTATATATGAATTTACATATATATAGAAATATGCGTAATTAGTTAAAATACGCAAAATGTGCTAAAATAATAATAAATAATTAAATAAAATTCATAATTAATTAAGGAAAAATCAAGAAAAACATAGAAAAATGAGGAAAAGTCCAGAAGTAAGGCATGGCAATTTAAAATTGAAGGAAAAAAATCAACCAATTAAAATGCAACAAATGTAAAGTAGAAAAAAGAAGAGATAAAGCAATTATCTTGTCTCATTAATGCACAATAATTTCCTTAAAACTTTATAAATACTCAAAATTTTTCAGAAGCTCATTTGGTTAGTTTGGAGAGTGAGAAAAATGGCGAAATTGAGAGAAAATTAAGGTTAGGAAAAAAAAAAAAGAAAACAGTGTAGTGGGGCTTGTAAGGAGAACTCAAACCCGATGAGCAGCTTAAAGTGGACGGCCACTACCACCACACAGTGGTGGCAATGCCTAGGTGGGCCGATACACCCATGGCCACCTAAATCGATGAGTTCGATTTCCAGCCCAATTTTGCGTAATTTTTTAAATATAATAAATATTCTTAGAAAATTATGAATTTTGTTATTATGGAATATTTTTATATATAGTTTTTAGAAAAAAATATTATTTTGATGAAAATCCTATATATGGAATGTTGTGTTTTAATACCGTTAAACATAATCTTTATTTATATTGTAAATAATACGGTTATTGGATACGACATGAAATATAGAGATGATAGTAATGAGTTAAGATAGAATTCATCACTTTCTTAGATTAGGGGATCGATATTTAGGGTTACTTAGTTAAGATAATAGTGACTTGTAAGCCCATAGTCACAACAAATATTATTGAGTTTAATTTATCTTGAAAATCAAGTAAAATGATTAAATGTTAATGACATGATATGCAATGGTTTAATTAGGATATCATTTAATGAAAATATTTAATTATGCAGTAATCAATTCATAGTGATTTCTTGTTTATAATTTTTTCTATTATGTTAGATGACTAATAACTATTGCTAGACAATTATCTTAGTCTATGTTTATATAAACATTATCCTTATGTATAAAAACCTAGAAGGTCGCATACTATAGCATAATTAATGGTTTGTCGATATTTATTTCGAAGTTAGAACATATTGATTTGAAATAATAAATTGAAAGCAATTTATTTTATCGCATAATATATGTTTGCCTTTTCGTATAAAAAGTAGATGGAATTTATTAATTTTATGTTTAATTGCTAGTGAAATGTTCACGGCAATTGAAAGGATATGGAATTTATTAATTCCATATTCAATTACAATTGAAAAGTTTATAATAATTAAAAGTTCATCTACCATTAATTCAATGTTTAATTGTTATGCAATTAAAAGGTTGTAGCAATTGAAAAGTTCATAAAATGAAAAATCTCTTTCATTAATTTTAGTTAATGTTTAAAAGGGACAAGAATAGGAAAAAGAGTTAAATAATAATTTTCTATTTTGAAAAACACCTAAAGAAAAGGCAAGAGAAAAGAAATATAACATTTTACTTCCTAGTTTTTCTAATTTTAATCTCAATTATCTAGTAATATAAAATATTAGAATTTATTCTTGTTAACTTGTGTGTAGATACCGCTAGAAAAACTACATTTAGAGTCCTTATGATGAGCACATTTTGAAACATAAATTAGATTCAGATTTCAATTAAACTCCATCTCCAGGAGGAGATAATACTTCTCATCAGGAAAAATGTAATTTTATAATTTTTTTATTAATATATATTTTATTGCATATCATACATGGATCTTAAAATAAGTTTTATAGTTTTTTTTTTTATTTCCGTTGCATTTTTTCTGATCTATAAAACCTAACAATATCATAGATAAAACGACTAACATGATCTCCACTTTTCAAGCTTAGTAAATGTTGCATTGTGCGGGACATGCCCTCAATTCTCACCAACTCCTCCCTATAAATAGACATAGCTCACCAATGGTAAAGATGCCTTAACTTCCTTACATATATTACGCATAAGCTCTCTTATTCTCTCATTTCCTTTCTCTAACATTTACTAATTTAAGTATCAAAGTGACAGTATTAAATAATACCCATCAACGTACATTATTTTGCAAGCTTATATATTGTTCTTTTAAGACCTAGTACAACTTAACTCTGTCCGCATAATCTATTGATGACATATAGTATACCCATAATCTTGTTAAAAGACTCTCACTTCTACTCTATCTTTTTTTTTTTTAACACTATTATTCATTAATTATTCTAGGCACTCTATAATAATTTGTCCTATTATAGCTTGACTCTATGGTGGGCAAGTCCATCAGTTTGCATCCCTTCCTTAGTGGGGCCCATAAGATTGTCCATTTTTGTGTTATGAAGAGTTATTCCTTTCTTCTGGTAAATGTTTAATAATAATTTTCTCCCGACCTTATAAATTAGACGAGGTTTAATCCTTAATTCAATTTATTAAATAATATGTTATTCCGATCAATCCATATAGAACATAGTATGAAGGAGATGATAACACCTTAAGAAGGTGTAGTATTATCACTAACAATTAATTTTTATCCAACATAATTAATCTATATCAGCAAAGACATTATCTCTATTAAGAGGCATTAGCTCAACTTAATTCGGATGAAGACATGGTCAATACATCAATTAATGTTCCACATCTTCATTCAAATCCTAATACCTCTTGGACAGGACAAGTAGCAAAATTATTTATATGAATTCTCCCTTAAATGATTGCTATTTATAGTCTAATTTTTTAAGCTCTCCATATGAAAAATTTAACCACCGTATTTAAATAAGGCGCTTGTAGCCAAGCATTTGTTAATCAACTAATAGTTTTAGCCAATAGTTGACTAACACCATTTTTGTTTAAATTGGTATTTAGAATTTCTTAGCGGATCATAGTCATCTTGTATGGATAATTTTTATTTGCTCTGTTAGAGCAACAAGTGAAGTCTTCCCTTAATTGTTTAAAATGTTAAGGACCAATCTCTTGGAACATGATTCTGGAATCGAATCCAAGTTTATCATCATCCCATTTGCATATGGATGTCCAAATCCCACAAATAGCAAGATTTTTGGAAAATTCTTCAAGAAGCCCATGAATATACTCTCTGACCACTCTTTTATTTTAACCATCAAATTAGCAAAATAGAAGTTTGTGCTTTGATATTTTCTAACGCAATAAGCTTATTCTTTGTTAATATGTAGAAGGGTAATAGATTAGAATGGAACATAAAAAATATGGAGATCATTATTTGTTTGGAAAATAGTTGAAGTAGAAAATAGTTCCTAATAGATGATAGAACATAGTAGAGAGTGTTTGGAAATTGGAGTAACTTGGTATATTTTATTGTTTTTTGTTTGTTACAAATGCATGAGACATGCCTATTTATAGGCGTTCTCCTCCTTAACACATGATGGAGATCAATTCAATCAAATGTTTATAATTTATCATATCGAAGATTGCAACTACAATCTAGAATGTCTTATGGAAAATATCTCAATTAATCATTTCCAGAAATTCTACCTAACTTCGCTCATTCAACATGGATATTGTGATTGACATGGGCTTAGACACGGGCTAAAGTGGATAAGTTTTTAACATTTTTAATCTAATGCAGTTTTCTTCCATAATTATGAGTTTGAAGTTATTTGAAGTGTTTTTAAGTGTTTGTTGGACTTGTTTATTTTAATTGCTGCAATGCTGTTTTTTTTTTTTTTTTTTTTTTTTTTTTTTGCCAATGAAAATTTTTATTAAATAAAGCCAAATTAGTTTAGAAGTTTAGTCAAACAATAACAAAGAACTCAATGGGAATTAGGTTTGGGAAACCCAAAAGCTGAAGCTCATCTTCTTACTACCTTGGGATATAACCCAATCGGCGTACATATTGGCTACACTCCATTGGCTACACAATTTTATCATCAAGACCAGAGTTCCAAAAAAAAAAAAAATTCTTCATAGCGCTTCTTTCATCTCTTGTGATTTTTCCCTCTAAAATACTCAAATGCCATGGCAAGTTGTCCTGACTCCCGATGTCCTTCACTTTTAGATGAAGGGTATTATATATTTAATATGTGCTTTAAGTGTAGTTAGGAGAAGAAAGTTAGAAAGATCTGTAGAATGAAAACCCAAGATTCACTAGTCAAATACGTTTAAGAAATATGCTTGGGGTAAGAGATCAAATTAAAAAATCTCTTTCTTATTTTGGTTGATAATAGTGAAATTATCCATGTCAAATAATTTAATTAAGCAATTTGTTAATAGAATGATATTCAAACAAATATGAGATGTTTCTATATTATGAAAACTTGTTACGGCTAGTATGTGTCCATAATCGATTTAATAATAATTGTAAAGATTTTTTTATGGTCTCATTATTTTTTATTAGAGATCGATCTCACCATCTATCTTACATTTGATTTGTTCTCCTCTAAAGCTAAACAATGGAATAAACTATAGATTTAGTCATTTAGATTTTAAACAATAAAAATGAATTATGTGATAAAGAGCGAAATTAATCCCATCAAAATAGAAAATAGGACTGGTTCAATCAAAATAGAGAATGAAACCGTAAAATCTTCAATAAATTTAGTGGAAATATTTTGAATAAGGTTTTAAAGAAAAGATCTTGGTTGCGTGTATTCAATTTATATAAAATTATTTTCTAAAGAATCACTTCTTAAAGAAAAAAATCACTAAAATCATTGAAATCTAGTGGTATAGACACCACTCTCCTAATAGGTTGGATCTAATTTATCCTAAAGTTATAATATAATCGTTAGAAAATGAAAAAAAAAAAAAGAAATCAAGAATACTTTCGGTATATTTAGAAAATAGAGGCTATTTATGGCAAGTGGTTGTAAATACTGGTTAAGAGTGTTTTTGAGTTTTTCAAAGTTAAGAGAAAAGGACAAACCCGTGCATGGAATTCCAAATTTTCGCTGGTTAAGAATTGCTCATTCTTGAGAAAATATTTCGTAGATCGTTCAAGTGATGCACCGGATCTACCACGTGACAATATATGAACATTGTACATCATGGATCCGGTATTATATGTTTTTGTCGACTGGAATTAATGGTCAAAATCTACCCCAAGTATTTTTCCCTGCTAGACCACAAGATTTTCAATTAAACCAATCTGCAGAAATATCTTAATTTTTTTTTTTTTTAAAAAAAAAAATTTGATGGCAGTGGTCCCAACTATTTAACTTCAAATTTATTCCGTGCATTTTATGGACAGAGCTAAAAATAGTGCCAAATTAATATGAGAAAGCACAAACAAATATCCATGAAGTTTCATCATTATTTATAATCAAACAAAAAAAAAATAATAATAAAAGAAACCCTGTCAAATGTTATTGCTGGCAGCACAATTTTCAGCTGTACTCCGAAGCCACGAAACATTACCCACCATCATCATAAACAAACATCATACCTTGTTATACCAAAAGCTAGCAAATAACTAAGTCAAAACATGGAGAAAAGAGAAGGTTGTTGTTTGCAAATGTCCGCCAATTCTTTGTCGTAATACCAACATAACTTGTGCATGTAGGTTATGACACGTAACTGAGGAAGCTATCTCACAAGTTGGATGGCATCCAAGTGAAGAAGCTCTCTTGTCCTAGACCTATGGCTTATTTTAATTTGTTGATACTGAATAATGTTGTAAAGCCAGTATGATTGTAAGAAAAAACAAACCATTGAGATCGAATCGCGTAGTATGATCAGCAATAATAGATGTTAGATTTGCAGGGTTTAGGAAATCATATGCTGTGTAAAGGCAATGGCTATTATGCCGTAATGGAATGAAGTTCATCAAGATATGGCCATCTTTTATTTATCTTTGTTTAATTAGAGCATATCTTATTAAGGGTTCTTAAAATAGGTGTTTAAAATATCACCTAAATATTCTAAACATATCTTCATTTTAAGCATATCTTCGCTTTATAAAGGAATGCTTTAAAGAAAAATTCTTTATCCTTGGTTAATTATTTTGTATCTAATTATTTTATTTATTTAATCATGGCATTTCACACATTTATCACATCAAGAATTGTGTTAGAAAAAGTAAAGTAAAAAACCGCACCTTTCTCAAATTAAGCATATGCTCACATGTACAAATTATAAAGGAGAGAAGTACTTAATATGAATATATTTGTTAGATACTTTTTTATAAATATACTCTTATACACGATGGTCTACAAACCCATGATACCAAGTTAGAGACCAGCTTATTTGCAGTCACATCATACTTTCCATCTCTCTCAGGAGTTGCATATGCATCAACGTCGCTTTTGACTCCTAAAGTTTGAGAAAAATTAATTATAAAAATGTAATAAAAATAAAAATTGTATATATTACATGCATATTTTAAGAGTAAAATTAAGTAGTGAGTGGTTAGATATTATTTTTGCAATCAAGAGTCCATGAATTCAATTCCCATAAAATTATTTAACATTTTCCGGAATATATTTATTATTATATTGTTTAAATAGCATTTTATTTTTGTTTCTTCTATTTCTTCACAATCTCTATTCTCCAATAGTATAAATTTCTATCAATTATAAAAATAAATAAATTAAGTTGTTGTTTATTTAATTATTGTACATTATAAAAAATAATTACATTACTAACGTTATAAATTATTCTGCCTTATTACACAATATATTAGTAAATAATAACGATATATTATTTGATGCAACTTTCTTATAATTATTATTATGAAAATGGATGCCGATTATTGAATAACTAATTACTTATCACTTATATTGAATATTATATTGTTTAAATGGTATTTTCTTTTTGTTTCTTTTTTTTTTCTTCACAATCTCCATTCTCCAATATTATAAATTTCTATCAATTATAAAAATAACTAAATTAAGTTGCTATTTATTTAATAATTGTGCATTATAAAAAATAATTACATTACTAATGTTATAAATTATTTGGCCTTATTGCACAAAGTATTAGTAAATAATAACACCATATTATTAGATGCGTTTTTCTTATAATTATTATTATGAAAATGAATGTTGATTATTGAATAACTAATTACCTATCACTTATATTGAAATTAATAATTCTGGTAGTATGGCTAACGATACAATCTTGTAGACTCCATACTTATATTTATATTTATGTCATCTTTTCCATTATAGCTATAATATACAACTAAGTCTAATAGTAACTTAAATATGGTAAGTCCGATCCTCACCTGATCACATGATTTTTTGTCCGTCTCTGCTTTGGCAATGTAATGACAGTTGGAAAACTATATCAAAACCAATGAAAAAGGACATCGAATTGCACCTAATAAACTTCCTATTATCATTATGTGCAAGAACCCAAACGGAATAAAGATAGAGCCATCTAATATACAAAATTCTCTGGAATTATGCAAGTGGAATCAATGAAGTTTATAAATTAGCAAAATGTGATCCGACTAGACAAAAGATGTCCATGCCATTCAAACTGTTCGATACCAACTAAAAATGGTGGTTATGAAATTTTCGTTTCCCATAATGCATAGTGTATCATGGAGCTTGTTGCCGAGACATCCCCTTATAATTTTTTTTATCTAATATTACACTTACGTGTGTATTTTTATAAGAAAAAAGGTGCATATATGGAGAATATACAGAGGTAATTCAAGTGCAAATAGTTATGTTTGGTTGGGACAAAGATTGATTTAAAGCTAAGTAGGCCACAAGCCAATCGTTGCTCCCAATTCGTCCCAGGCCGTTTATTCATGCATTGAAGAAACATGGCCCACCACCAAGTTAATATCCAGCAAGGTTCAGCAAACCACGTCTTACCAGTTAGCACTTATGGGTATTTACTGTAAACTGATAATTTAATGGTACGATAACGATAGTAAAATAGTGTTATTATAATATTCACCAATTCAAACCATTTAATTTATACCGTTTATTCTATTAAAATAACTTAATGTATTATTTGGATAACAGATCAATAGATTTTATAAATAAAAAATAAAAAATAAATAAAATAAAAAATAATATTAAAAAATAAAAAATAATTTCGTATAGCAAGTTATATCGATCAATGTTACGATAATATTATATTATTAATGTTATTGTAAAAAAATCCTGATATCCCAATTAATCTCAATCAAATACTTACGTAATAAAAATCTCATGTTTAAGTATTTAATTGTGATTGATGAGTGTCCAATACATCAAACACATGGAAATTAATTCCATTTGTCAAGGCAATTTCCATGCCAACACAATTATAAACCTTCTGTCTCAAATTGCCAAATCCAGCCCATCTGCCGCATTTAAGTCAGCCCAGCGTCCCAAGCCGAAGGCGATCTATTGTCATTCACGTGCCTAGAGACATAAATTAGGAAAGCAACGTGAATTAATCACGTGCTAGGGAAAATATGAGGTAAGCCAATTTCTTAACTTAAAAATAAAAAAGAAGAAAAACGAAAATCAGATTTGGGCAATTTTATTTGTTATTGGCCCGCATTCGAAAAAAGAAGGGCATAAATAGAGAACGAGTTAATTTCACAATTTACATCTTAATTTTCTTACTTTTTATAATTATATTTCTGAAATTTTAATTTATATTTAATTGACATTATCTATATTTCAATCAACTCTAATTCATATCGTTAGTTTAGTCAACAAAATCAACCAATGAGGTGATCATCTATAATCTTAACAGGGATCGTACAACCCTTTTCAAATAACTACTTGTTATCTCGTACAAAATAATGGGTCACAACCTACTTAAAAAATGTAGATTGTGAGACTCATTAGCAACTATTTCTTTGTTTGATAGTGTTAATTGGACAATTTTGTGAATTGAAGTTAACTAAAGTGTAAATAGTAGCAACTAAATTTTCAATTGAATATATATCAAATAAGTTGAAACTTTAGATTTATAATTATTAAAAATGACAAAGTTAAGATGTAAATTATGACATCACTCCAATAAAGAATAAACTTCCACATATAGGAGAGAACACATTCATATAGCTGCCATTTAAGTAAGGTTTGCAATTGGATACTCAATCCATCAATTGGAATTAACATGACTTAATTATAGATATGTTTACATGAGTAAAACTTAATACAATTAATAAACGGGTCAAATCCGATTATACTTATTTATAAATGTATTTGAATATTGGTTCAGCATTTATAAAACTCTAAAAGTAGAGAATAAATATCTTAAGAGCAACTAAAACATATAACAATATTAAATAAAAGATAGATACAATAGAGAAGCTTTTGGAAAAAAATGATAGATGCATAAAGCAAATTCTTAATATATTTGGACTCCTTTTATGTTTCTTTCATCTTATTTAGTTATTATGCTTGCTAGTATATCGTGTTTTAATTTGCAAATCTAAGCATATTTTGTCTACACTTAATATATGAATCAATTTATGAGTTTGCATTAAAGTTTTATAATTATCCAGTGGATCAATGTCACAATTTAAAACTCAACTTTACCACTTTTTGTAATTATATACTTAGAGTTTTAACTTGTCTACTTATACACTCAATTGAAAATTTAATTGTTACGGTTTATATCTTAATTAACTCAATTTCATATCATTAGTTTATTCAGCACAATTAACTAGTAAGGTAGTGGCCTATAATCTTAGGGAGTTTGACTGACTTCCTATGGGTACTGCTAACTATCCCTTGCAAAACTATAAGTCACGACCTACTTTAAAAATGTAGGTTGAGTGGCCTACTAGCAGTCGTTTGTAGCTATTTATAACCCTATAAGGATTGTATAAACCCCCTAAGGTTGTAAGCAGCAATCCCTTTGGCATATGGTATCAATTGGACTAACAGTATGAATTAGAGTTAATTGAGGTATAGGTCATGATAACTAAATCTTCAATTAGATGTATAATTAGATAAATTAAAACTTCAGATGTATAATTGCAAAAAATGGCAACATTGACCCATTATCCATTCATCCCTCTTGGTTGCTAAGTTCAATTATATACCATTTATTACACCTTGAGCTTAGAGAAGGCAATTTGCCATGTCCTTGCCCATGAGTAAGGTTATGTAAGGTATCAAGCTTTGCCACACTAGCTCATATTTTTTTAAATACTTATGAATAATTGATACTCAGAAGATGAAAAGGTGTCACATAGGTCATCATATAGCCTCGTAAGTAACCTGACCAACCAAAACAAAAGTACGTCTAATCACTTCATATGCATTAATAAAAATAATTACTTAAACGAGTCATACATACAAAAATTTAAATTTCAAATCACATTTTCCCCTTTCTCATTTCCATTTAGGTTTTGATAAGTAGCAACTATTTCATTTTGGTTTTCCGACTCGATCTAACCATTCGTAGTTGGTCCATAACCTATACTTTTCCTTACATTAGATGATATGTGCTTATTAATACCACTTCATTCCAAGTGCTCAACCCATAATAACGATGAATAGCTAGTCTGCAACTCACTTAGTCCTTATGAGCCCTAATGGTAAATTGATGATCTTAGTATGTTTCTTATCAACTTCTTAGCTAACTTAAATGGATACTATTGGTCGGTGCACAGCTACATATCCTATCAAATATTAGGTGACAAGAGTCTAACATCCTACATACCAAAATTCATGCTAATTCATAACCCATGTAAATGGCCATCGCTAATTAGCCCAAGATTTGTGTATCTTATCACATGTTTAGCAATAGGCATCCAACTTATAAGTTTGATATAGTTAATTAATATGAAGTTGCCAATACGCTTCAATTACTAATGTTGGTTGTTAAATGACTTGCATAAGCTAACCTACATTATATATTATAGGCTTTTAGTATAAGCAAATGGTCATCTCAAATTCTTAGTTGGTAGAATTTGATGGTTAATAGGCTCCATAGCCTAGTGGGTTGGGTTGAGGTAGCTTTGAGCTACCTAGGCTAACCTACAAAATAATTGAGGTAAGTAAAGTAGTCGAGGATTATCTGGTGGGACTACTTTAATGCTCAAGTTAGTAAGGCTCGTGAGGGAGTGAACACTTTGTAAGAGACCTTAAGAGGGAAAATGGGGTAATTGAAAGTAATAAATGAGTGGAAGTGTTACTTATGAAGGGTATGAACCATTTAGTTATATGTCTAACTTTTGAGCCTCTATCAACTCGTTGTATATGGCCCTATATTTTATAGGGGTCCACAGTTGGTGGTGGTAAGAATAATTGTCCTTAGGTTTTGCACTTATTTTTACCTTATAAATGTTGGTACTACCACATGACTAAAGTTACATGTGCTTTTAGTTTTCCTTAAGCAAGCCACTAAAGTCACATCACATTTAATGTGATGAATGTTCTGACTAAGCCCCATGGGGTTCTTGTGAGCCATAAATAAGTCGTTAAGGGTTTGTTAAAGGTCGAATAAGGACCTATGTAGGCTACTCTGGTTAGGGAAGGACATCCTTTGACCAGACCATTTATTTTTGTACATGTTTAGGCACCATTGCTCGGCCTAAGTCTTAGGCTAGTTAGCTTAAGACTAGTATGAGTCATTGATTAGTGGCTAGCCATTCAATTGTGAACCCAAGATGGTTTACACAGGTCATCCTTGGCGCTATGGTTTTGGGACTATTCAGCTTTATGCTTAAGGAGGTCGATTGTGTCCAATAACTACTATCAACACAAACTACTTAAGATCCAACTACTTGTCATGCATTATCAAAAGCCTTATTTAGATTAACTCGTTTTGTAGACATCAACAAATAAAAATAAAACTAATCACTAATAACAAACAGTATGGAGCGCATAGATCATTGACTTAGAGCATTTTAATTAAAGATTAGTCTACTAGCAATACTTAGAATCAAATTAGCATTTAATTAAAAGTTATAGGGTATAAACAATGCTATAAAGCATGATTAACCTCATCTTTTTAAAATATATAGTTTTGGAATTCTTCATGCTATTTAGGAGACTAAATTGAGGTTTAGTTGGCTAAACCAACTTAGAGAGAGAGAACTCAAACTTAGATTAGTTTACTTGACTATTAACATGATTCATTGGTAATTTGCATATTTCAACCACTTAAACAACCATAAGATCTTATTTTGTTCTCCAAGCTAGATCGAATAATTCAACTTGTAATTCACTTGGCTATTATAGCATAGAATACTCGATTTCACTCCATTTGCTAGAGTGATCAATCAAACTAGTCTTGGCTAACCATAATTTAAGTTTTCCAAAGTGTTAATGTTAAAAAAGAATTTTTACTTAATTTTCCTCTTTCTTCTTTGGTTCATCCTGTGTGCTATACTTATATTGATCCATGGTAGGCTCACTCTTTAATTGAGATGTCATTTTCATTTGTTCAAAATAAATTTAAGTAATACTCATCTATGCTCTCTTAGCCCTTAATATACTTATAAGTTCATTCAAAATTAACTAACTCTTCATCCTTGGTCATTAACTTAATTTAACTTTACTACACTTAAGTCATTAGTTAAATAATAAATGATGTTGAAACTCATAACACAAGTAAAGAAAAAAGAACAAAATATTCAAAAGACCAGAACACTTAATTATAAAACCAGAGAGTGAGTGCAAAAGAAAAAAAAGAAAAAAAATACAAATCAACAAAAATAAATGAAAAACACATGAAAAATAATAAATATATATAATATAATATTGTTAGTGGGTAGTTATCTAATATAGAGTACGGCTATTTAGGATAGTATATAGTTTTAGTTTAACATGCATTTTGGCAAGATATCCTCTTTCAAATATTATATGTTTATGTTTTAGGTTCTTTTGGTAAAATAAAAAAATAATAATAAAAGAATAAAGTACTAAATACACCAAAAGTAACGTCTGACACTTTAATATTACATATATATATATTTTAGTTGTAATATTCTTTCAAGATTATAGCTAGACTAAAACTTGGTTGAAGTTAGAAATTGGTACTAAAGAAAGTAAGTTAAACATTTATTAAACCCATTTAGAAATTTTTATTTTGGTATCCTACTTTTTTTTCAAGCTAGTGAACATAAACTTCATTCTATATCACATTGGAATAAAGTACATATATATCATATGGAAGAATAAAGTAAAATTAAAAGAAAATGACGATAATCCATGGATGTAGAGATCCAATTAAAAAATGGACACCTCTCTTACACAAATACGAGAAACATAAACCAAAAGGAAAATTCTTGCTCAATTGTGGAGTGATCCTTAGGTCAGCAAATATCTTATTTTAGATTTGACAAACAAAATGAAAAATTAAAGCCATTGAAAGAACCAAAAGAAAATTCTTGCTCAATTGTGAAGTGAAGCTTAGGTTGAGAAATATCCCATTTTATTTGATAAACAAAATGAAAAATTAAAGCCATCGAAAGAACCTAAATCTAAAAACAAGGTTTGGAGATGACTCTTATTTAGTGATGGAGGATGGTCGATTTTCATATCTTACTGAGATGATCTCTTATTATAATAATTGTACAGTGAAAATGGCGATAACAATGGACGATGTTGGGGCAGGTGGCCAAATTATGATGGTCGCTATCATAATAGTTTTATATTCCTACTTTGATTTTAGTAAAAAGAATAAAAACATTTTCTTTTTTGGGAGTAAGCAAAATAACATTAAAACATAAATCATCAAAGTATAACAAAACAGATAGCAAATCAGTCACCAAAGAAAACTTGGGAAATATTTGCCCTCCCCACCAGTATTCGCAACACTATTTACATTCATAGCATCTCTACCTTAAATGTCCAGTAGAAACAACATAGCAACACTATCAAAATTGACATCCTGAGACACTTATGATCCATACTTAGCAAGACAATCCACAATCTTGTTGCTTTCATGGTTTATCCTGCGAAAAAGAATAACAAGAATATATGAGATTAGTTGCTTACATCCCTTCAGCATTAGAAGTATTTAAATGGGTTAAATAGACTAACCAACTTATAGATTAAATAGGCCGATATTGATTGGTGTACTTTATAAATGGATCAGAATTTTATTGACCAACTCCAATTCATTTTAGTTCATGGATTAAACGGGTTAACTTACAAACTTTTTAACAGAATTAATAAATATTTATAATTTATAATGGTTGGATATTTCGTAAGGAATTGTCTCCTTTCCTCATCATGTAACTACGTTAGTCATAAGCTATATATTCCGATTTCCACGTTCCATCTAATTTGAATCCTGCCAACATGATGAACTGATGATTTGCAAAATAAAGCAGATGGTATCCTTACCTCTTTCATGTAATATAATAATAATAGTAATAAAGTAGATGATATCCTTACCTGCTTCGTCTAAGTCCACGATCCACTTCTTATATGTATTTTGATTTTTTTTTTTAATAAAAAAGCATACCAACCCAGCCCGTTGCAGATTAATCTATAGGTTAAGTTGACTAGGCCAAAATGATCTTCTTTTTAAATGACTTGAAAAATTTAGTTTTAATTGTTTAAAAATGAGTTAAATGAGTTAACATGAGAATCAAAACTCGTTTGTACATCTCCGTATAGCATTGGTTACCAAATGTCTAGATTCACTAATTTATTACTAATCCATTCAATAGCTTGTTGCAAATCTACTTCAACGATCACCCTTCAATTCCCTAAATAAATGGCTAGTTGTAATAAAGGAAAAAAACTCTAAGTGGGATCAATACTCTTAATTATATAATTTAGCTTATAATATACTTTAAAAACACTTAAATGATAAAATGACTAATCTACCTTGATTCTAATTAACAAGTATACCAATTTTCATTTGGTTTTGATTTGCTATTTAGGGTATTTTATCATCAACCAAGAGTATCTAGTGTAATCAAGAAAAATGGATAATTACAAAAGAGATTATTTTCTTTTATAATATATAATTATTGAATATTTTTATTTATCTTTTTAGCTTGATAAATGGCAATTACATTTTATTAATAATATATTTACTTATAGAAGATTGAAACTAATGAACTAAGAACAAAAGCTCAAAGTTGAAGTAGATGATATTCTTTTAATTTTTAGTTTGAAGTGACTTTCTTTTTCTTTGTGACTTCACACAAGTGGGCAAAGCAAATGTAAGCCAATATATATTTTATTAAGCCAAAACCTAGGTTTTGGGCTCCATATCTCCCATTACAATTTTATCCCCTAAAAATATTTGAAAAAATTATTAGAGCATATGTTATTGTAATCTTGCCTAAATATATGATAGGAAGACATTATTATTTATTTCTGTACTTTTAAAACTATGATATTTAATTGGAGTTATACATAAAACTTTTAGGGGCAATGGCACCATGTATACCCCAATTTTGCATTTTTTTTTTCCAATTATACACCTCATCTTTAAAATTATCATATTGTACATTCGATTGAAACTTTTCTTGCCCATGTATACATCTCTATTATCTCCCATAACAAGGTTAGTCTAATCATTGTAATTAACAAATTATTACATGACACGTGTATTTTCTTATTTTATTTCTTACTTAGCTTTTTTTTTTTTTTTAAATCTAAGCAGGTTCCACATTAGAGAAATCATTTCTGTTGACGGTCGCCTTTCAGCTTAAGGCTCTAAAAGCCTAAGCCTACTATTGGACCCACTTGACACCTTAGATGTCTCCCTTGCTCTAGCTTAATGGTTTGTCCACCAAATGTGTGAGCCAGCTTAGAAAAGTGCACTAACATCTCTTATTATACCAAGGGCGCAAGCTAGAGCTCAAGTGGTCCTTGGACATTTACTGTCTTCCATAACTTTCTTGGGATTCTAGTGGTAGAATAGCTTAAGGGCCTTTGAGCTCTCCCAGCCCAAGCTTCAAGCACTTAAGGAATTCCTCAAAGACCCGATGTTCCACCATCCGAGCATCATGAAGGAGAGTGCCCTTTACCTGAAACAACCTTTAAAGGATGCATAACTTAGCGAAGCTGAGCCCACCAACTCCTCTCTCTCTCTCTCTTACTTTCTCTTCATTAAATGTGACAAGACACCCTGACGTATGCCTTGGGACTTAGCCATTACGTAATGGCAGCGACCCACTTCGATGTGACAGCCCCCTTTCTTAAATCTTACTAACTAGCAAAAAAGGTGTATGTCCTTTCTTGTATTAGTAATGTCCTCACCTTGAATTATGCCCAAGCCAATCTTCTCATACCACGATGGCCGAACAGTTCAACTTCCTTACTTATAAATAGGAGGTGAGACTCTACGTAAGGGGAACCTTTTGAATTCCTTCTAATTGATCATATACTACATTCTATTAACTTAACTCTCAACCACTCTTCTCACTAACTTCAACATCGGAGAGCTGTCATTGGTCTTACCAAAAGGGGTTTTTTGGAGGTTCACTGCCGTCAATAGCCATCGAACAACTAGGAGTTCAACCAAGGATTACACCAATGATATTTGCTATCATTAATTTCCATGTCAACAAACTTTAAAAAGGAAAAAAAAATATCTATTTGCTTATTTTTTTTTAAAAAAAAAAACAATGAAGATCCTCATCTAAAATCAAAGCAATGGAAACATAAAACTGATGTCACCTATTCAAAACCCTACCATAACCTTTGACCCATTCTAAGCCCTTAACATTAACAAGTGAAGTCAATCAAAATTTTAACTTATAAGATCAAAACCCTCATCACAATGCAAATCTTTTCCTTCTTTCATAAATCGAAACCCTCAAAATAGCTAAACTAAGCCCTAAAATTCTAAACCCTCCTCAAAACCTTAAAATTTCGTATCCTACAAAACTGCAGTGCAAATCTCCTTGTTGCGTTTGCTTCCATCTTCACGGTTTAGATTTTGGCCTTCAACTCGCATCTGCAATTCACTACCAAAGCAAAGATGACTATGGTAAGATTATGGTGGGCAAAAAGAGTTTAAAGATGATACCTTTCCATTACAATCTACTCATAAACAACCAAATTGACGAATCTGAGTTTATTTTCTCTTTGGTTTTCCAAATTAAGGATTTTCTTCTTGATTTTCATTAAGTTTCGATTCTTCTCCAACTTTCAATTTTTAGGGTTCAAACTTTTAGGTTACTTCTTAAGGTGTGTTAGAGAGATGAGAAATGGACATTTGGTTAGGGTTTTGATTGTTTAGGTAGAGCTTTCAATATAAATTATGTTCTAGGGTAGGGTTTCGAATGTGTATAAGGGTTTGGATTAGGGTTCTGTTCAAAGATAGGAGATGGATTGTATAGTCTTTATTGTGGGAGGCAGTCTATTTCATTCTTTAGTTATCTTCTTATTTTAATTGCTTTATGATTTCATTATTTTATTTTCTTAGCTAATTTGATTTCTTTGTTTTATTTTAACTTTATATAATATTGCTGACATAAAATGTTTTTCTTATATGAAAGCTAATTAAAAAAAAAGCTAGTTAGAAAAGAAAAACAAAGAAATGCATATGTCCCACAATAATTGACTAGTATTGCTGATTGGACTAATGGTGTAATAAGGAGATAACAAAAGTGTATATTATACCAAACAAAGTTTTAATCAAGTGTATAATATGATAAGTTTAAAATTGAGGTGTATAATTGAAAAAAGATTCAAAGTTAGGATATATACATTGTCATTTATGATTGTCAAAATCGTAATTCTATTGTTCATTTGAATTTCTATAATTAGTAAAATTGTACAAAACCGGTAGAATAATAAACTTATAGAATTGTATATGAAAATTCATAATTTTACTAAAAATCGCACATAAATGATTTTATATCAATTTTAACTATAAAAATATTATAAAACCATAAAATCGTATAATCATATTTTTTATTTACGATTTTAACAACTATGGTGCCGTCACCCGAGCTTTTAAGTCACACGCTTGATTCTATGTTAGCATGATAAAGGATACCATGCACATTGTTGATTCTGAAGTTGACGTGGTCCATTAGCACTGCAAATGAAAGGAAAAAGAAAATGTTTTAAGTAGTTGAGTAATTAGCCTGAAGGCTAGATGTTGATAAGTTAAAAAAAAAAAAAAAAACTCAAGAAGAAAATGAATTAAAAAAACAATTGGATAAACTATTTGCAATAACAAGTAATGAAAAATTTTTCATTTATTTTTATTTATTCTTTTAACTTTTACCTTTTCTCTATAATTTATCTAATCTGCCTATAAAATGTTTTTAAAGAAGTGCCACATGGTATAATTCAATATATGTATTAATATAGTTGTATATTTTCTTTATGTATTTTTAAGATATTATGTATAATTTCCTTTTCTTTATTGAATTCAATTGATCGGTGATCGCTTAGTTTGATTAGGTAATTTTGTATATTTTTAAAGTTAATTACACCACTCCATCTCTGATTTATTTTTAGCAAATATCGCAAATGCATAAATGCTAATATAATATTAAGGAAGAAAGCATGCTCGTCATCATAAGTATAGTAGTATAATACATTGAAAATTACACGAGCAAAGTGACCCATGCCTGTATTGGCCCAAAAAGAAAAAAAAAAAAAAAAATGTGACCCATGCCCGATGATGGCTTCTGTATATATACATATATATATATATGGACAATCCTATGAGTAACAGTAGTCGAAACTACAAGCAACCTATGTATAGTAAAAATCTCAGGCGATAGCCGTGAAAGTCAATTAGATATTAAAATAAATAAATAGAAAAAAAGAATCCCGTCAATAACCGCTAATTAACGCGCATTCTCACAAGAAGATCATCACCAATCCCAAAAACAGACCAGCCCACCAACGTGAGTCTGAGACATGGCGTCCAGCACCACTTGATGGAGTTGTCTCTCTCTCCTGATTGTACACCGTAGACGAACCATTGTAATTGGGGTTCTCACCATACAGAACTTGAATCCCTTCTATGTCATCTTGTGCCAATTCCACCTTCCTTGTCCTGGAAGTGATGGTCGGATACATGATGGCATCCTCCAAGGATGAATGCCCTAACCCTAGTAGGTGCCCGATCTCATGGACAGCAACAGACTCAAGGTCGATCGCATAAGACGACGTTGACTGAGTCACATCGCCTTCCGCCACCCATGTCTCGTCTCCGTCCAAATGGAACCGCCCGTTCGGTGGCGAAAACGCGTGAGCCAATGTCCCTAAAACCCCATCAAACGCCTCACCGTCCCCGTGGTCTCCAGTAAAGAACCCTATTTTAATGTCCGCTGTGGAGAATGACTCCGTCCGCGTGAAAGTCAACGGTGTCACTTCCGCCCAACGAGCGAAAGCGCGTGCGAACACTTCCTTTGCTGTCTCCTGGAGATTGTTTCCACTGAAAAAAGCGTAAGTCAAGTCACGCCTGTCTTCTGGCCAGACGGGTGATCCCGGGAAGAATGAATAATGGGCCACCGTGTGGAACAGTGCCGACGTTGGTTTACCGGAGTTCATCGTCGTCGTACCGTTGACTACATCGGGATTTCCACATCTAGGGCGGGTGAGGAGTTGAAGCGTGGCGGTGTCAAGTTCTCCCGTCTCATTTAGGTTGAAGTTCTTTTGGTAGGTTTTGATGGCGGCTTCAAGAGCGTCGTCGAAGTCATCGGTGAAGTTTGTGGATGGCACGTTGGGGATATAGCCGAAGTGATGGAAGTATTGCTTGAGCTTGTTGAGGCCATCACGCTTCTCGCCAGCGTGGCAGCCGGAGAAGTTTCGGAAGGCATCCCAGCCGGTTGCTGTCACCTTTGGGATCAATCCTGGAGGAATTGCCGATACGTTGGGAAAAATCCAGGCCGAAACAGAACCTAACGATGCAAGAAACAAGACAAGACCCAAGTACTGTATTCTCAGAGGACTCCTCATGCTTTCGTTGGGTGTATTGTTTTGTTAGAGTGAAAGAGAACGAAATGTGAATGGAAGAATGGGATTTGATATTAGTTTTGCTTTAGGGATATATAAATGGGAGGTTTGAGGGGAAAAACGTGGGGTTATAGCATATAGGGGCCGGCAAGTAAGAGAGAAGTTTCGTCAAGAGTAGAATTGATGTTGGAGTCTTCGTCAAAGAAAACATGATTTGTTATGGTCTGTTTCACGCGTTGAAGAATTCTTCGTGTCCGTATAAAATAGTAGGAAATTAGATACGATTGATCAGTGTTCTGGAAGTTAATAAAGTATAAGCTCGTTTAACGACGACTTCATCAATTTGTCTTATTGGAGAAAGATCGTTCTTACAAACACACTGGTGTCGTGTGTTTTAATTGATGGTAAATATTAATAATATTTAAATAAATATATATAAATAATATAGTTTCATAATTTTATATATGAAAATTTTTATTAATGATTATTTATTACTCGCCAAAACTTATGATACGTTAATACTTGAAAACCTTTCTCGTATTACTATCTGTTTATTTATTTATTTTCCATTTTCCAAAGAGTTAAAATTCGTTTTTGATGTGGAAAATCTCTTTGGTGGCACTTTGACTTTTCTGAAAGGTTAGGTATTTCTCGAAGTTAGGTGTCAAGTAGCTTTCTAAACGCCGTCATTTTGGTGGGCTATAATTTTAATATTTATTTACGCTCTCTATTAAGGCTACGCATGTGGTGTACTAATTATATTTTTCAAGAAGAGTAGAATGTTTTATACAAATATACAATATATCTATAATATTAAAGTCGATAGATCAAATTTCTATACCTTTAGGACATTTCATAACTTTCTAGTTTGTGATTATATATGTATAATCCTGTTAAAAAACTTTTAAAAAAGAAATGTACAAAAGAAAAGGATAGTTCCCCCTTATATATTTTTTTTTTCTTTTTACTTTTCATGTAAAAGAACAACCAATTTGATTCGTGGACATTTGCGTGAAAATAAGGTTAAAAAAATGGTTTTTAAAAATAGCATGTTGAATATGTGATGGCGGCTTTAATTGGTTTTCCTATCTTTTTGTCGTCCATGGCATTGTATTCTATTAGATTAATGGGTAGGTCTAAACGGATAATGAGTGCCGTGTGACTCAATGAAAATAGAATAGGTCAAATATGCCTCAAATCACATTCATTGTAAACGTAATCTCACAATCTATAATAAGAAAGCCAGATGCCATTTGTAATTGACAAATCAACTATACAAATTACTATTGCTTTTGTTGGATTGTGTTTATTATCTCATATTTTCGAGTGTAATACATGTTTACCAACCTTTCAAAAGAAAAAAAATTACATAACTATAAATTATACAAAAAAAAAAAATTGTTAAAATACTAATGCTATATCCTATAGTTTTTGTATGCAACATAGCATAGCACACCAATACTACTGTCACATTGATATATGTATAAATATACTAATATCGTAATTTGAAAATGTGATATAGGTGTAAATTCTAACGTCACATCTTTAAAATACAACATAGTATTAATATTTTGGTAATATTTTTTGTATAGTAGGTAATTATGTAATATTTATTAATTTTGATAGTAAATAAATAATTTTCTCTATATTTTCATTTAAGCCAATGATATATTCTTTCCCTTTTTCTTTCTTTCTTTCTTTTTTTTTTTTTTAATTCAGCTAATTTGTTTATAGGCTTAAAAATAAATATTCAATTTATTTTCAAGCATGTTAGTTACTAAGATAAATATCAATATTTATATATAATCCTTAGTGAATCTTTTCTCATAGCCTAAAGCCTATTCGATTTTGGATGGTTGTGAAGGTTTTAAGATAGGTAGTAAATGTTCCATAATAAGTTCCAATTTGCAATGGCTAAGGATAGGGCACATGGTATGAGCTTATATTATACCATGAAAGCTACTTCAAACTTGGTTTGTGAACCAATTGAGTCATAACCAACTGTTAATTAAATTGGAATTGCTTCTAAAAGTTTGATGAATTCAAGGATAAAATATAAATAACTCTTCATGATATCAGACAAAAAGGGAATTGAACTAGTTATTTGTTAGTTTAATATGACTCATAAATCAAGAAAAAGAATGGTCTGCTATTATATAGACATTGTTAAAATAATGAGTTTGATAAAGTAAAATTCAATCAAGGAAAAATAATAATGATTTACCAATTTTTAACACAATTGAACCCCTATTTACGAAGTCTTACGAGCAAGAGTAAACATATATATATATATTAAAGCAAATATAAATAGTAGAAAAATCAATACCTAAAGTCTTCATTGAGAAAAACCTTTGAGCATAGTAAGCATGCATCCGAGCATCATGGTAGTTGTTTGAATGGATCTTTATGCATAACAACTACCTATCCAAATGGGTTTCATATGTGTTAAACCTTAGTACCCAATCTCTCTCCTTCCATCAAAATGGAGAAATGGGACACTCAAACAAGCCACTTTTTAATGGTTTGCTTAAAGTCTATAGGATAGGCATTCAAATGGAAGGTCTCTACCATTTTCTGTTATTTTCAAATTGCTCCTTAGAGTGAGTTTGTGATGTGATGTGGAAATGAGGTGCTGCAACTATGTTTATAAGAATTCTCTAAACTAAAGAGAAGATTTTTAGAGGGATTGTCTTATACTAAACTATTGGAGCATCTTTATCCTTTTCTTCCCATGATAGACGTGAGACTAAAGTTTGCTATTTGCAAACCTTGATTGTAGCTGCTTATCTTCTAGCTCTTGGTTGATTTGTAAAGATCCAAGATCTTTTGTGCACTAATATGGACATAGCACTATGCCAATAGTCATATACACTATTATTGTATCGATTCTATGTGTTAATTTTGAGGTATTAAAATAAAGTGAATCTCCTCTATTAATTAAGAATAAGGAATGTCTAAATTTAAAAAGGGAAAAAGTATTGCCTCTATTTAATGATGTACTTTCCATTGTGGCAAAAAAAAAAAAAAAAATTGTTGCAAAAAACAAAAATCCATATCAAACCAATAGTAATTATGGAACAAAAACAATTGAAGTCTTATTTGATTTCCCAAAAAAATTAAAAAAACAACAGTTGTCTTTCGAATGTTGTTATTGCATGCCATAGATTAAATCCTTTTTCCTCATTTCTATCAGTGACTGCTATAATATATATTTTGTGCATAATACAATTGTTCCTAAATCTTTATAACTTTGAAGGAACATAACTTTAGTGAAGTTTAGGTGCTTATTTTATTTATATCTTTGCATTCGATGAAGATGAGGTTTTATGTACTTATCTAATTTATATCATTGTGTTCCACCATGCATTGATGCCAATCTATATTAAGGCACTAATAATAGATTATAAACAGCATCTTATTGTTGGTATTGTTTCATATTTGATGCAAATGTCTAGGTAGCATGTGAATCACAAATAAAAATTGTACTTTTGTGCATGGATCAATTTCAACTAGGTAACTAGTGAAATAACAAACTTTTACTAACAATAAAAATCAATTAGATAATTATGTTGATGGTGTGATGTAATTGAAGGATCAATTAAATATTGAAGTGAGATCATCGCATTCATTTATCAAAATTTTGATCCCCTCCATTTACCCTTCTCTCAATTTTCTTCAATTTATAAATCAATGACTAAGATTATTTAGATTTTTAAAATTTTATGTGATGTCATGAAAAAGTTCAAAGATGAATGAAATTGCCTTACTTGCGTACTGTTATCTGATATGCTATGATGTGATGAGTTCTATGATCCAAGAGCACAACATGAATTGTGATTGAAGATTAGAACCTCTGGGAAGAACAACTCAAAGATGCGAAAGAGAGAGATATACAAAAATATATTGAATTCTATGTATAAGCTTAACATCCTCCCTTAAGTAAGACTTTGTAAAAGGCCTAACTTGGAAGAGAAAAAACTCAACTGTTTGTCACTGACCGATTTAGTCATAAAATCTACTAATTGAAATGAGGACAAAACATAAGCAAGTCTAATGAAACCATAGTTAATATGGTGACGTGTGAAACAAACATCAATCTCAATATGTTTGGTGTAGCCATGGAAACACGGATTTTTAGCTAACATCTTTGCTGAGTGATTGTCTGCGAATAGAGGGATATGAAGCTGAGTTAGGATGTGCAAATCTTGAAGAATGAATGAAGTCCATAGGAGCTCTTTGGTAGTGGTAGCAATACTTTTGTATTCAGCTTTAGTAGATGAGATGGATACGGTATTTTGCTCTTTTGTTTTCCATGAGACTAGAGCAGTACCCAGTAAAATACAAAACCTTGATAAGGATTTACGATCAACTTTACATACTCCCCAATCAACATCTGAATAAGTTATTAGTGAAAGAGAGCTTTCAGATGAGAAAAATAGTCATCGATTGATAGAACCTTTAATATATCGTAAAACATGTTTAGCTACTGCAAGATGTGTGGTTCTTAGAGTTGAAACAAATTGACTTACCTGCTGTACAACAAAAGAAAGATTAAGTCGAGTAATGGTTAGTTATAACAATCATCCCACTAATCGTCTGTATGCAGATGGATCTTGTAGCTGCTTCCCTATTTCATTATCCAAGTGTATTTTGGATGGAAAAGGTATAAAAATAGATTTACGACCAATAAGACCAACATCAGTAAGGATGTCTAAATAAAATTTTTGTTGATTCAAAAGAAAGCCATTATCCATCCGAGTACTTTAAACCTAAGAAAAAACGTACTTCCCTCATATCGTTAATTGTAAAGGCTTTGTCAAGTTGTTATTTCACTTCAGTGATAGCGGAAAGGTTATCTCCAGCAATTAAAATATCATCGACATAAACCAGAACAACTAGAAAGCCATTGGAATAAGATCTTATAAATAGACAATAGTCATTCTTTGACTAAAAAAAAACAATTGAAGTTAAAAATTTCATGAGTTCCCTATTTCACTGTCGTGAATCTTGTTTAGACAATATAATGATCTAACAAGCTTACATACTTTATTAGGTACTGCCAAAGTGTAAACTTTTGGAGGTTTCATATAAATATCCTCCTCAATATATCCATGCAAAAATGCATTATTCACTTCTAGCTGATGTACATGCTACTTACACACAGCAGCTGTAGCTAAAAGAGTAAGAACAATAGCAAGTTTTGTTACAGGGGAAAATATGTGAGTGTAATCTATACCTTCTCTTTGATTATATCCTTTAGTTACTAGCCTAGCCTTATATCTTTCTATTGAACCATTAGCCTTATATTTTTTTTTTGAACACCCACTTATAACTGATGGCCTTCTTCCCCAATGGCAAGGTTATTATAACCTAAGTATTATTGGTTTCTAAAGCAAGAAGTGCCTTACTCATCGCATCTATCCACTTAGGATCATGTTTAGCTTTGGCATAATTCTTTGGTTCTTACACAATAAGAACATTAGATAGTGATACAATATAATTCAGAAGATAATGATCTAAAGAATGAGAATAAAAAAGAGGATATAGGGAACGATTAGGGGATGAAGGAGATGTTGCAACCACTTATGCTTTTGTCTAATTAGTACATATGTAATCCTTTAACCAAGCAGGTGGTCATTTAACTCTTTCAGAAATTCCAATAGAAGGATTATGATCTAGCTGTATATCAATCATGTGTTGGAATTAAGGATCATAGTCTGATGGTGATTGTTCAATGGTGGGAAAAATAGGTAGGTTTGAAATAGAAGAATGTTGATGAGTGTCATTTCTAAAAGGAAAAATATCCTCATAGAAATAAACAATTGGGCTAGTGAAATTTGGTATGTGCTGAAATCATAAAGCTTGTATGCCTTTTGTCCACATAGATATCCTAGGAATACACATCATCTACTTCTAAAGTCAAATTTGTCCTTAAAATGGGAAGTTGTAAGAACATAACAAAGATACCCTATAACACAAAGATGGCTGTAATCTGGTGAAGTTTTGAATAAGATCTCATGAAGACTTTTCCAATCGTGTATTTGAGTTGGCATCAAGTTTACAAGATAAGTGGCACTTAAAATACACTCTCTCCATAAGTGTTTTGGAAGATTTGCATGTATACGAATAGCTCTTTTTATTTCTAACAAGTGTCTATGTTTCCTCTCCATTATCCCATTTCATTAAGGAGTATAAATGACACTCCTCTAATGTACTATACCATACTTACTAAACAATGTTTGACAATCATTATTGAGAAATTCAGTACCATTATTCGAACAAACATATTTTGTTGTGGATTGAAAGTGATTTCTTATGTATGCAAAGAATTTGGATATGGTGGAAGGAACTTGGGATTTATGTTTAAACATGAAGGTTTAGGTGCACTTAGTATTATCATCAACAACAGTAAGGAAAAAAATTTCCCCAAAACTAAATGGTGTATTATATGGTCCCATACATCCATGTGTAACAAATCAAATGGAGATAATGAATGGAATGGATAACAAGGAATGGCAATCTATGACATTTAGAAAGCATACAAGCATCACAAACAAACTTTGAATTATCATACTAATTGTTCTTGACCAGGTGTTCGAGTTTAGAAATGGAAATATGACCAAGCCTATTGTGCAACAAGTTTAAAGACATGTTATCAATACTAAGCATGTCTGGATTACATGAACTCATGCTTTCTATATTATTGGAACAATAAGAAGTACCAAGATTTGTATGACAATCTGTTAGGTGATATTGAGACTTCAATATGTACAAACCAAAGAGAGCATCAGCTTGATCAACGGTATCCTTAAAGTGAGGGTCCTAAAACAGGCATTGTGTGAGATAAAAAATAACAGCAAAATGGTGTTGTGCAATCAATTTGCATACTGATAACAAATTAAAGGAAAAGAATGGGACAAATAGTACATTATTAAGGACTAATATTTTATTCAAAATTATGTCCCCTACAATGTGCACTAGTGTGGTTCTTCCATCAGGAAATTTAATAGTAACTGGTTTGTTGAGGGATCTTATGTTTCGAAAAATATGAATGAATGGAGATATATGATCAAAAGCACTTGTGTCAACTATCCATATGCAAGAATCAGTCATTTGTGAAGCCAAAAGTTGAGAACATGTACCTACAACATTCACCACATGTTCTTCTTGTTTTCCTTTCAATGCCCTCAACACTTCTTAACAAACCCTTGAAACTAAATTTGAATCATTAGTGTTATGAGTGTTAGAAAAACGACCAAAACATCAAGTGGATTATCCATCTCATTTCTACTTGTCTCTACGTTACCAGCCACCTTAATATTTTTCTTGTCCTTCAGTCCTTTATACCAATCAAGGAAACCAACAATTTCAAAACATCTCTCAATTGAATGACCTGATTTCTTGCAATGCTTACAAATAAGCTTCCCTGTATTTCTGTTTCTTCTTTCAAGAAAAATAGATCCCTTGTTATTTTTAGTAGCAAAGCCTACGAACAAATCTTCCTTGCTAACCATCAATTCACTCATTTGTTTTTGCTTTTCAACTTGACAAATCAAATAGAAAGCCTTTCCAACAATAGGCAATAGATCCATAGATAGTACATGATTTCTTACCTCTTCATATATATCATTAAGACCTATTAGAAATTTCATGAGTTTATTGTGATTGTTAATTTGTTGAAATTTTCCCTTTAAATCACATTTGCATTGATCAACAACACCACATTTACACTCAAGAATCTCACAAACTGAATTCAATTCATCCTAAACCTTCTTTAACTTGTTATAATATCTTGTTACCATCAAGTTCCCTTGTTTTAGATTCAGTAGTTCATGCTGAAGTTGATATACTAATGGAGCATTGGTCATTGCAAACTCATCACATATGTCATCCCATAATTCCCTCGATGATTTTGCATACATGAATATTTCTGATAATTCTTTTGTCATTAAATTCAAAAGCCAACAATGAATCATAAAATCACATTGTTGCCACTATCAATCTCCAATTTTACAACATTTCCATCAATAAACCCTAATTTAACCTTTGCTCCTAAAGCTAATTTAATAATCGGCTTCAAGACAAGAAGTTTGAACCATCAAACATTATGCTAGTAATTAAAGTGCGAAGATTATCAAAAGGCGACATATACAATGGATCATTATGAAGTGGATCAATCGCCATATTCAACAAAAAATTACATAACCAAAAACTTCGCAACGGAAAAATGGATTTACAAGATTAATAACACTGCTCTAATACCATGAAGAAATTCAAAGACAAATGAAATTGCCTTACTTGCGTATTGTTATCTGATATGCTATGATGCAATGAGTTTTGTAATTGAAGAGCACAATGCGGGTTGTGATTGAAGACCAGAACCTCTAGGAAGAACAGCTCAAAGATGCAAAAGAGAGAGAAATACGAAAGATATTAAATTCTATTATTCAGCTACAAATGCTAGTCTACTATTTATACAAAAAATGAACATGTGCTAGAGTAGGACATGTGTAGGAAAAAAAAATGCTTATAAATAAATATATCGATAAAGTATAAACTTTAAATGTCATCACACTGTGATCATAATCTTTATAATCTCAACCATTAATTACAACATCTTAAGATGATAAATTGATATAAATTGAAAAAAGTAAATAGAGAGGATCTATTTTTCTTCATTTATCCTCTTTTATAGCTATCATTTAATCATTTGTTGTATCTTAATATAGTTGATTACCAATAAGGCCACCAAGGGTAAAGCCTTTTTTACTAAGTCATTTATTTAGTTATATAAGATCGTTTACACAAATATATAAAACTCACTTCTATGCATTTTTTTTTAATGTATAATGCTAACATAACACTTTACACATTAATACACACAAATATACCAATTCACCTTCACTCACATATCATACTTATGTATAGACATTTAGTTGCCACATCGGCATACATACATACACACTAACCAACACTCTAACAACATTCACACTTATAGCTCACTCACATACACTTGCACTCATACGGACTTACAACTTCTGATTTATAGAGCTAAGAGTTCAATAAATAAAAATAGCAGAAGTGCAATAGTCCATATTGGTAGCATTTATAAGGCCACATTGTAATATATTTTTGTTTCTCTACCACTATGTATTTTATAAATTAAGAGAGCTCCCTCTTTATAGGAAAAAAAAGAAAATTAGGTGATCCATCTTCTAGTAGCAAGCAAAGTTGCTATAAGTTCATTTGTAGTTAATTATGCTAAGACGATTAAAATTTATGTTAACATTTCTTTATATATGATTTGCTTGCCTAAACAATAATGGAAAAGCAATTAACAATGATTTTTACCCTTTTGAATAAGGAAAGCAAAGTTTATATGTGCTCATATGTATGGCTTAGCTGTCAAAGTTTGATGTACTAATGTATGTTACGTGATATCTAGTCATGCCACCAGCTATAAAGTACGATTGGAAATGTGCTAGATGAAATCCCTATTAATGCAATATATACAATATGGCAATGACTTAGTTGGGCCCTTACAAAGTCCTCCAAGCCTCTAATTGATTATGAGCTCAAAAAATATATCATTAATGCTAAGTTTTAATCATAGACTATGACTTTAAGTTTAGAATATAGGCCACCAATTCCAAATGCTAAGCATACACACTTAATACTAAAGTCTAAACATCAACTAATGTAGTTAAGTAATTTTTATGACATTTTATTTGTTTTACTTCTAGAACTAAGCATCTACAACACATTTCTTAGACTTACTACATTATGTAACACATTGAATGAGTATTATGTCACATCTCACGAGCTAAAGAGGCAATGAATATTCTCTGCTTATCCTAGTTAAGTAAGACACATTAAGGCTACCAACACCTCTAAATTATATTAGTTAGTTTTTTCCAATTTTAAAATTAGAAACATTCATCAATTTTTATTTGAAGAAAACATTTTCCTAAAAAAGAATTTAATAATTTAATATTATGAATTTCTACTGCTAAAAACTTTGCTTACAAGAGTTTAATAACTAAATAGGTAGCAAAGTGATACTAAACATCAACACCGCTCCATTAGCATCATTTATTGACTCAAATATAGAAGTCAGAGCGAAGTGGATCATCAACAAATAGTTTAATATTTAAACCATAAATCTCAAAGTAATATAGCAGCCAACAATCACATATAATGTCACTCGCACATATGCCTCTTTTAAATATAGCATCTAGGGCTTGTTATAATTTCAAGTGTAAATAAGTAGCATAATTCCGGCATCCCAAAAGTGTGAACAATAATATGGGACTACTTATAGCCAAGGAACAACACGAAGGGGTAGATATGTTATGATCCCATTGTTGCGGGTCATTAGGGGTCGATGGGAATAGTCAAAATCCATGCTCTAAAACAACACGGAAACAACATTAAATAGCAATCTAATATGGAGTACACCATTGATATTCAGATGTTAACGATCATAATTCATTTATATCAGTCATCTAATGTGTCCAATACTACTAGATGACTCCCATTATGGATTTTCTCTCATGATGGTTGAATTGCATTTATTGCAGATTTTTCTCTAAGTAACTTTTTTTCCCCCTTTTTTCTTCTTCTTATTTTTTGTTTTGTAAGAAATAAATGTTCAATTAATTCATATGTAGCCTTAAAAATAAATTTTTAATGCATCCTCTAGCACAATAATTTGCTTATGTTAAATTTCAATTCTTATAGTATCTTAGATTATGGACTTTGTATGGTCGATTAGATTTAAAGTTAGGTTAGATGCTCTCAGATAAATTTTAGGTCAGGTTAAATAGGTTGATGTGATTGTTGGGCTAATGGCATATGTGCTTCTATGTAATGATGTGTAGACTTCATTATGGACCTTAGCTTATTTAAATACGGACGTAAGTCCTTAGGTTGTGAATCACTTGGAAAACAATTTGCTTAGCATATGGACTTTCTCTAGCATGCGATGATAGGGTTATTCGGATTTATCTTTGATTAAGTAATCCTCATAGTTTAATTAGCTTATGCATTTTACACGTTTTTTCTATTGAAAATTTAAAAATAAACATGCAAATATAGTAACTTACCTAGTTACCCTACTTGGTGAAGGAAGTGTACATAAGGGTTGTATGTCATGGGTTTGAATCTCTTATCTTTCATCTTTTAAACTTTACATTAAGCCTACTTTTACTTTAAATATAATTGAAGTCCTTTATATTAGGAAAATTACTTAGCTCAATTGGAAATAAAACTAGCCATAAGTGTGGATTGACCAATGCCAAGCTTTTCTTCCTCCTCCTAACATGTGCATAGCATGCACATCACCCCCAATCTTCAATATAAAGTTTTCTTACATCTTAGGAATGGATCTAAAGGGGGCTTAAACTCACAAAATTTTACTAAAGTTTTTCAAAAATAGAAAAAAAAAAAGGTTTTATATTAGTATTCTAGAAAGCAAATCATAATAATGGACTTAGCTAAGCCGTTAAGTGTAATCCTTATAAACATGAGGTCTTTGGTCTAATTTTATTAGAATCATTTCTTTTTTCAAGTTGCATCCAGTGTTTTTCTCCAAATAAGTGGTTTTTATTCTTCTTTTATTTTTCTTTCTATATTACCAATAAAGTTAAATTTCATTTTCTAAAAACTAATAGGGAAAATTACACTAGAGGGTATTAACGACAACTGTAAGTTCAAATAGAGAATCAATGTTTCGAAAAACTTAGATAATGGATCAACATTTCAATAAAAGGTTAAAATAAGGGATTGTCATTATAACATCGTTAGTTTCTTTTGACATGATTGTTAAGTGACACATGGTGCTCACATGATACACATCTAGCGTATATGTAACGCTTATATGTGCATTTAAATAATAAATAAATAGATTAAATTTTTAAAAATATAAAAAAGTACTAAAAATTTCGAAAAATGAAAAAACAAGTAGTTTAAAAAAATATAAAAAACAAAAAAAACTAAATAATATAATTTAAGTATAATATATATAATATTAATAAATTAAATTAATAAAAAATTAAAATTAAAAAATGTATTTAAATTTTTTTTTAAAAAAGAAAAAGGCCACACTAAGGGCTGAGGGTGACTTAAATCTATTGACCGATTTAATTTGACTTAAAACAGACCTTAAATTGCCGATTAACGAGTGGGCAGGGGAGTGAACCAAGCCCGGCCCTTAAAGGGTTGGGCTTGAGCCAATTCAATAGCCCTTAAACAATAGATTTTTTTTTTCACTTTTTTAGAATTTTCCTTGATTATTATAAATAATTTGTAGACTATTTGTCTATTTTTTTTCAATTAAATAGAAAACTTGATGTCGTTGTTAATGAATCGAAAATTTTATTTCTAAAGTGTGAGTGGTACTATATATATTACATATAGTATATTGTAAGGTGTATATATATAGTATATTATATATTATATATATAGTATATCATGTAGTATATTATATATATTATAATATGTAGTATATATATAGTATGTTTGAATTATATATATAGTATACTACATATTATTTATATTTTTTTAAGGGTTAATGTTACAAATGGTACCTAAACTTTATCAAAATGTGTAATTTACTGCTTATATTTTGAAAAGATCAATTTGCTACCTAATTAAAGTTTTCATGATTATTTTTATTACTTGAACTTGTTTTATTAAGTTCATCTACTGACGTAAATATAAGGACGAATTAGGAATTAATTAATGGTCGCTAGTAGGTCAAATAACCTACATTTTAAAGTGCATCAAGACCTATTTCATCTTAAATGGTCATTTTGACCACCTTACTCTGGGGTTCGATGGCTTCCACCTTGTGAGGGTTATATAACTCCCCATAGGTAGCCATCGGCCACTCCTAACCTTAGGATAATCAAATCATTCAATTCCGGTTTACTATTATGTTTACATAAATAAATAGACTTAATAGAGTTGGTTTAAAAAGTCAAAAAACCATAAAACTTTAATTAAGTAATAAATTGATCTTTTTAAAATATTAGTAGTAAGTTGCACATTTTAATAAAATCTAAGTACCATTCATAACATTAACTCTTTTTTTAATTTTCAGTGTTGGCTCGACTCATTAACCCTGAATTTGCCATGAATGGTTAGTTTTAGCTGACCCAAGGTGAGCTTCGATCGGTTTACGGTTTAGAACTTGTGAAACTCTACAAAACTAGTAATTAATTTACAATTGGTTGATTCATAAATGATTCATAAAATTTAGAGCGATAATGTAAATTATTTGAGTTCAAATTTTATAAAGAAGTTAGAAATATTAGTAAAAATGATCTCATAAGTTTAGATTTAAGAAAATAAATTAACTAAATAATTAAATATTACATTTATAAAATATACACAATTTATCCATCATTTATTGGAAACATGTAAAACAAGTTTCAAAAATTAACGAATCATTAGAGATAAATTATTTGTATATCAAAAATCATAAAATAACTTAAATAATATTTAGAAGTATTTATTTATACTAAATATGAATTTACGTGTAAGTGAAAATACTCGGAATTACTTAAAATAGCTAATTTATACTAAATAAATGTATAAAAAATTCATAAAAAATAAAGTAAAATGCTAGAATTTATTAAAAAGAGACGTGGCAAATTGAGATGTGCTTTGGCCAAAAGAAAAAGCAAGATAAGGACATATAAAACTAGAATTAATAAGAAATTGACACATGTCAGGACAAATAAAAATCTAACCAACTCTCAAACCTTCTCTATAAATTCAAAAAAATCACCCGTTAAGCTTAATTAAACACTCCATCATACAACGAAAATAATGGGAGGGTTTGAAAAGTTAAAGAGAAAATAGGAAAAATTATAGAAAAAATAGGGCGTTTTAGGACTACATGAGAATAGGACCACCAAACCACGACTTAAAAATGCAAGGCCACCATCACTAGACAATAGGGGCTATGCCAAGACTGGCCAACAACAGTAAGGTGGTTGGGCTATTGTTGGCAATGGTTAGAAAGCTAAATTCTGGTGAGTCTCATTTTTAGTTCGATTTTGCAAAAATTAGTAAAAGCATCAATTTTCCCTTGAAAATTCTAAAAAAAAATTATTCTAGCATATTTTTGTATGTCGTTTTAGAGGAAAATAGTATCTTGATAAAATTAAGTCTTAAAATATATTGCCCTTAAGAAATCACTAAGCATGAGTTGATTTTGCTTTTATTTTCAAAAACTTTATTAATGTAGTTTTGGCTTAAAAAAATTTCTATATACTACTTACAATGAATATGAAATTACCATGAAGAGTCTTTCTTGAAAATTATTTTCCATATTTTTATCTAATTTTTAGGCCTTAAAATATTAATAAAATATTAATTTCCTAAATATATTTAGTGATTTATCAATAAATTGATTTAGATTTTGATTTAAGGTGTGTTTTAGTATTTTAAAATGTTAAAGGATGTTGTGAGATGAAATTTTAGTGCTGGGAACATTAGATGTGATTGTTGTAGGTTTAGTATTGTTAAATGTGTAATATGTAAATTGTGGAGATGAATGAAATAGGGTGTTTTGATGCAAATTAAGGCAATGATTAGGCTATGTGGGATACTATAATATTGGTTTATAGGTAACGTCCTATGAATTGTGCCAAAAATGTAGAGTCCCCTCAAATCAAAAGCATATTTAAAAGCTGGATTAAGAGCATGGTGTATAGAATGAACTAGAATATTGATTAGAAACTAAATAGGAGATTTAATATACTTAAAATGTAACTGGTTGAACTTTACAAAATGGATTAGAACATGTTTCTAGGACTTATGTGTAAAACTGTAATTAGAAGCTAAATTACAAACTAATTTAGGAGCAAAATCATAACCAGAGTGTTTATTAGTATACTAAAGGATTGATTTGAAACTAAATTAGATACCATTTTCAATCAAGTTAAAGTTAAGTAAACTCTGTAAAATAGGTTAGAAATAATTTCTGAGATTTTTAAACAAATAAAATCAAGAGTTGAATTAGAACCTAATTCAGAACAAAATCAAAAGTTGAATCAGAACCTAGCTCAAAATGGAAACAATTGTAGAGACTTAAAACCTAAATAATTAAATATAATAAAAACCTAAACTAAAGATAATAAAAAGATTAACAGAGTAAAACCTATATAAAGTAGTTATATGAATACTAAAACGATCTCTATATTATAGAGACTATTAGTGAAGGCTTGTTACGAGTCTTACCTTAAGTAAGAAAGCTAGACATTTAGGTAAGTTTGGGAGCAATACGTTACTATATTTCGGAGTACTATTTTATAGCAATTAGAGACTTAAGATTATACTTGGTTGTTTTTACTAGATAGCTTGATTGTGCACATACTAGTGTGTGCATAATTCTAGGTTTAGTTGTATGATTTTGGTTTGATGCTTTAAGTTGTAATTGTTTGCCTTACATGAAATGATTGACCACTTCAAACTGGATTTAATTAAATATAAGACATGTAATTTAAATTAGACATGCATTTAAACTCATTAAGGGAAATGTTTAAGATTTTTCGACTAAATACCAATGCCTTTGAAAGGAATAGCACTAGAGCATAATGATCCCTTCTTTATCCTTAATCGAACTAAATGACAAGAGAAAAGATCGCAGCAAGAATGAAGGCAATGGTTCAAAAGTAGTCATAAGGGGAACGATATGTCCATTACACAAGTATGAGTTTAGTCGTAAGCTATTAAATGTATGCTAAACTCCTTAACCCGGTTTAGACCACATGTAATTTCTTTAATCCTACAGCAGACCAAATAACGTCGTGCAATGGTATTTGTCTGTTGCATTACATTTTAAATAATTAACTGATAACCTTGCCTATACTTAATGTATAGTCTTATATTGCCGTCCTAACTTACTAAGCAATTGGTTACTTATATTCCTATAGATGTTATTATAGGCACTAGCTAGGTAGTAGCATTATAAACACCCTGAAATTAGCAACTGCTGCATCTTAGAGGAGTAAGAATATAAAATTGCGGATCTATTACACTTTTAAAGTTTCAAGTCTTATCATTAAATCTTTTAATATCAATTTATGTACTACTTAAGTAGAATTGGGTTATTAAATCTTGTAAACATTACTTGGAATACTCGAATCCTAATATATATTCTTTATACTTCTACAGGAAAATAATCTATTTAATTTGTAAACTGTTTACTTTAAAGCGGGTTAGTTATGGACACCTTATGTAAATTAAGTCTAAGATAGCAACTGTAATATTAGCTTCTATCTTAGAACGGTTTACATAATGGGATTATTACGACTCTACTAATTCAAAGCGTAATAGTTCTAAGTTAGTATTAAAGTATAGTTCTAGTAAATATGCTTTAAAGTGTCATAATTAAAAAAAGTAGACATTGTAGGAACATAATAAGAGTAGGTAGTAATAAGTGAGTAGTACAATATTGTAGAGAAAGAATGTTTATAATACTAAAATTAAGATAATTAACTGAACTTAAATCTATCTATAGAGTTTTATGTGGAGTTAAGTGTTAGTTGGAGTAATTTAAGTAAAATGGAGAAGAGTTACCTATTTGGTATAGAGTTGACATGTAAAAATTATCGATAGAATTGGTTGATTGAAATCTTTTTAGAATTGTAGATGGGATTATTGATAAGTTTATTGATGGGATGCATTGTAAACAATGAGACCTATGGACATTGATGGAAACTAAGTTTATTAATGGGATGCATTGTAAATGATGAGACTTATGGACATTGACCGAAACTAATTTAGGTCTTTGGTATAGGAGATATTCTCTAGTAAGAATAAAAGAGAGAGACCTTATCTTACTAGTATTACCCATATTTTAATTGGCATGCCTTATATTTCTAAGCGTTATCCTCTAGGAGTTATTGGTTGGTTTTCATATTTTCCTGATCCTACTAGAGTAGGTGGTGCAAACCGTAACCAAGAACAGATAAGGCTGGTTACTGAATGAGTCCAAGCTTACAGAAAGCTCGAAAGAGTCAATGGGCGAAAGTGTGAAAGGAATGAATAATGAATGAAAAGTAAGAAAAACCCACGAACAATTCCAAAGGATATGATACACCAATGGAACTTCCGAGGACTTACGATACAATCCAATATGACGCACGAATCGGTCTGGTGAGATTACTTGTCACCTAGCTTGCTCAAGGGTTAGGATAAGAGTGATGCCAAGAGTAAATAAAGTGTTTACGCAAGGAAGGAAAACACATAAGTGCATTAATGGTAATCTCTGTATATATCTCTATTGTTAGTTACAATTACAAGAGTATTTATACCTATAAGTTAGGATAACTTGCCCAAAAAGAAAAAGACAAAAGGGTACTTTCTAAGGTAGTAATGTACAGAATACAAAGGGTAAAAATGAATATACAAAGAAAGTAATCATTGGTGCAACAAATTCTACACATGATACTGTACATGTAGTAATTTTGTATTAGTGATGCCGTTGGAGGATGTGGACAAAAAATACGGACAGCTTGCTTGTTCGAGTAAAGGTAGCTTAGTCAATTCAGACTCTTTCTCTCGACATCTCGATAGGGATGAGCCGCGTAAGTAATTAGCCAGGCATGTGCAAGAATGAAGACGGGTCGTTATCTCGGCCTTCAGTTTCTTGGCACTCAACACGCGAGAAATAGGTAGTCATTTGGCTGGATAAGTAGAATGGGTCGATAAGGAGATACTTGGCCTCCACATGAGTTGGCTAGAATAAGAGGATTTGTCTTGCCAGTCCCTCTAATCCTCAGGCTCAATTGCCAGTTAGAGGTCTGGTAACCTGATTCCCATCATTTCTTCTAGGTTGTTTTGGATTTAGGATGAAACCCGAATGGTCTTCAATAAGCTTTCTATTAGGGTGATACGAACTGAGGTTGGCACGTTGAAGGCGTAAGAAACCTCATAGTGCTCGAACAACTCCAATTTGTAGGCATTGTCATTGATCTTCTGGAGGATTTTGAAAGGTCCTTCAGCTCGTGTAAATAATTTGTTCATTCTCTTGTTTGGGAACCGTTTCTTGCTAAGGTGCAGCCATATCAAGTCTCCTAGCTGGAATTGTTTAGCCATCCTACCCTTGGTCTTCTCCTATATTCTTCTAGTAGTTTGGTTAATGTGACAAGTGACCTTATCAGAGATGTGCTAGAGGGATTGTGCTTTAGTCGAGGTATCAGGGCCCTCTTGTATGGATACAGGTACAAAGGTGTGGTCGATGGGCAATTCGAGATTAAAACCATAGACCACCTCAAAGGGAGTCTGTTTAGTGGTGTCATACACTATTCGGTTATAAGCAAACTCGACCACTGGTAAGTAAACGTCCCAATCAACTAAGTTCTTGCCCACTGCAGCTCGAAGTAGTGATCTTAAAGTGTGATTAACCACCTCTGTTTGGCTGTTAGTTTGGGAGTGATAGGAAGTACTAAATAATAGTTTGGTCTCCATTCGATGCCACAAAGTCCCCTAGAAATAGCTCAAGAACTTTGAGTCTCTGTCGGAGATTACACTTCTTGGTATGCTGTGTATTCGTACAATTTCCTATAAGAAAAGAGAAGCAATAACTAAAGCATCGTTAGTTTTGGAGCAAGGCACAAAGTGTGCTATTTTACTGAACTAATCTACGATGACTATTATAGAATCTTTACCTCGGGTAGTTCGTGATAGTCCAAGAATAAAGTCCATGCTTAATTCAATCTATGGCTTTGTCGGGTAGGCAAAGGCATTGCTTTCACTTGCTTAGCTTGGCACTTAGCCCTCTTACATACGTCACAGCTCTTGACAACTCGGTATACATCTCTTCTCATTCTCAGCCAAAAGAATCGATCATTCAGCAGTTCATAGGTCTTTCTTTCTCCAAAATGTCCAAGAGTCCTCTACTCTAGGCTTCCTTGATCAACAATTCTCGTAGTGAATAGGTCAATACACATAATTTTCCACCTTAGAACAAGTTACCATCCTCCACTTGATACTCATCCAACATTCTTCCATCAATGCATTGCATGATTATGGGTCCAAAGTGTAGATCCTCATAATACTGTTCTTTGATATTTGCAAACCTAAACGGTTTGGTTTATAGTTCAAATAAAAGCACATGTCTTCTTGAAGGAGCATCTGCAACGACATTGCTCTTTCCTTGCTTATATTTTATTATAAAATTGAATCCCTCGAAGAATTCAACCCATCTCGCTTACTACTTTGATAACTTAGTCTAACTTTGAAGGTACCTTAGTGACTCGAGATTAGTATATATAACAAATTCTCTTTATAATAAATAGTACTGCCATACTTGCAGTACTCTAATAAGTGCTAAGAATTCTTTGTCATATACGAAATAATTCAATTGTGGTCCTCTAATCTTCTCGCTGTGGAAGGCAATCTGCTAGCCTTCCTACAACAAGATAGTACATATTCCAACACCTAATGCATTATACTCCAAGCTTAAATACTTTCTTGAAGTCAGGCAAAGCTAACACCAGAGCAGAGGTCAACCTCTCTTTTATCTCGACAAAGCTCTTCTCCTCCTTTTCTCCCCATCGAAAGTTGGTGTTCTTCTTTGTAAGCTCAATAAGTGGCGCAGAGAGGGTGTTGAAATTCTTGATGAATTACCTATAGAATGAAGCCAGTCTATTGAAACTTCTTACATTGGCACAAGTAGTAGGAGTAGGCCACTGGACAATTGCTCAGATCTTCTCATCATTCACTCGCAAGACTCCTTTACTGACTACATAGCCCAAGAATACCACTTCATAGTAAAAGCAACATTTCTTCAGATTATCGAATAGTCTCTCGATACGGAGGATATCCATAACAGTACGCAAGCATTCATAGTGACTCAGCATGTCAGTACCGTAAACGATGTCATCAAAGTACATCACGACATACTTCCTTATGAGATGCCTCAATACATGGTTAATCAGTCTCATGAAAGTGCTTGAAGCATTCAATAAGCCAAAAGGCATGACCATCCATTCGTATAATCCATGTTGAGTCTTAAACGTCGTTTTCCACTCATCCCCTAACCTCATGTGGATTTGATGGTAACCAGATTTAAGATCAATCTTGCTAAAAATCTTAGCTCCTCTTAGTTCATCTAACATTTCTTTAAGCCTCGGGATCGGATATCTGTATTTGATCATGATCTTGTTCACAGCTCGATTGTCTATACACATTTGCCAAGTTCCATCCTTTTTCGACATTAGAAATGCCGGTACAGTGTACATGCTAAGACTTTCTCTGACATAGCCTCTTTCTAACAACTCATTGACTTATTGTTGGAGCTTAGAAACCTGCTCGAGATTCATTTGAAAAGCTGGCATATTTAGCATCGCAACGCCAAATACTAAGTCAATGCCATGTTTTATGCCTCGACTTGGGGGCAAACCCTCAGGTAACTGTTCTGTGAAAAGGTAAGTATACTCGTTTAGCAACTTCTTGATTTTTTGGGGTAGTTCACCCTACTCTTTCATTTTTAGTAATCGCTTAACCAACAAGAGGGTCGGCTCATTAGCATCGATGGTTTCTCGAAGCTCGGCTCTACTCATTACCAGAGCCTTCTTCGATCCGTGAGTAAGTTTTGTCTGCAATTTATTAACCTCTCTCGACAACATTAGGTTCGGTGTTATCTTTTGATCATCCTTTTTGAACATGTATGTGTTGTTGTAGCTGTCATTAATAACCTTCTTATCAAACAACCATAATTTACCCAGCAACACATAGGCAGTACATCGTAGAGAATCTGATCAAAGCAATTCTCAATAGTAATCAGCAGTAGTATTTGCCAAGTGACATGTAGTGCTCCTTTCTCACTTAAACAGTACAACTTGTACGACTTCAGATGTGCAACAGTCAGCAACTTCAACTTTAAGATAAGATCGGTCAATGCCATATTGGTACAACTTCCACTGTCGACAATAAGGGCATACACCTAATCACTTACCTTATAAGTGGTATGAAAAGAATTCTCTCTTTACTCATCCTCTCGTGAGGGTTCTATGTTCATAATACGTCGGACAACCACGAGTAACTATTCCAATTCCTCAACAAACACGTCCTCCTTAATCAATTCTTTCTCGGTAGAGACCTCTTCTTTGGTTCCTCATTGGTACTATTTACTTCTAGATTTGGGATGTCTCCCTTAATGACCATCGTCTGTTGATTCGAGTACTGAGCATCTATATGTCCAAACCCTTGAAACTTGAAGCACTTGATCTAACTCGTTTTCCTACAAAACCCTTGCCCCTTCTCATAAGTTTGGGTTAGTACTTCAATGTCATGTCGGCCCTTCAGTTCAGCTTGAACATCCATCTTTTGAATTGGTTCGATACTCGATTAAGTTCAATGACTTACCTGCCTGGGTGGGTTAGTCAGCATCCTCATCGGTACTCAACTCTTCCTTTGCCTTTCTACTCACTAAGCTATTTTGACGGCTTCATCCATCGTGGTAAAGCGTTAAAGTTCCATAATGTCTCGAATATCACCTCTCAACCTAGTGATGAATCTTGAGACTGTTTGAGCTAGTGGTTTGACTACTTCGTAATGGATCATAAGTATTTGAAATTCTTGAACATACCCGTCAATAGTACGGCCTCCTTGTCTCAACTGAAGCCAAGTGAAAGTATCTTGAAGATAAGTTTCTGATATGAATTTGTTTCTAAGTATTCTCTTCATATTTGGCCAAGTATTGATCTCTGGGTAGCCTTCTCATCTCCCCATCATTTAAAAATTCTTCCACTACATGGCAGCATATCCGAAGAACTCAACAATAGGAGTTCTCACTTTCTTGTAATCTTCATACTGATAATAGTCAAACACACATTCTACCTTCTCTTCTCACTCCAGATATTCATCAACATTCTTAGATCTATTGAAACTTGGAATCCAAAGCTTCACATGGTTAGATGCTTTGAGGACTCATACGTACTCTTTTTTGAAATACTCTTCCTCATTCTCTTCACTAAGCTCTCTTAGGTCTATTCTTCACCTTACTCGTCCGCCTACTCCTCCACCTCGAATTGATCGAGTTGGGTTCTGACCTCTAATAAGTTGAGTAACTTGTGGGGTATTTTATGCAGCCTCAATAGGTCGACACGCTAGCGCATGAATAGCTCAGGTGAAATTTATTAAGAGGTTAGCCACTTTATTAAGTCTCTTGTCAGTACTTCTTGCTGTCTCTTGTAACTATTGTCTATGGTGGACAACTCTACTGTTGTCATCTCCAGCACCAACCTTCATACTTAGATCCTCAATTTTCTTTACTAATTCAAAGTTCAAATAAACACCAGAAAATCAACAGCTAGCAAACTCAGCAATTATGATGAACACAGTAGCTTACTTTGTTTTACACATACAAAATAAAGTATGAATAAAACTTTAGAAGAACCAACAAATCAAACAAAACCTTGCTTTGATATTAAGATGATGCAAACCATGACCAAGAATAAACAAAGTTGATCGCTAGATGGGTCTGAGCTTATAGAAAGGTTAAAAGAGTTAATGGGCGAAAGTACGAAAGGAATGAACAATGAATGAAAAGTAAGCAAAACCTACAAGCAGCTCCAGAGAATATAATATGCCAATGGAACTTCCGAGGACTTACGGCACAATCCGATATGACACATGAATCGTTCTAGTGAGATTACTCACCACTTAGGTTAGGATAAGAGTGATGCTAAGAGTAAACAGAGTGTTTACATAAGGAAAGAAAACACACAAGTGCGTTAATGGTAATCTCCATATATATCTCTCTTTTCAGCTACAATTACAAGAGTATTTATACCCATAAGTTAGGGCAACTTTCTCAAAAAGGAAAAGAAAAAAAGGGCACTTCCTAAGGAAATAACATACAAGATACAAAGGGGTAAAAATGAATATACAAAGAAAGCAATCATTGGTGCAACAGATTTTACACATGATACTGTACACATAGTGATGCTGTATTGGTGATACCAGTAAAGGATGTGGACAAAAAGTACTAATAGCTTACTTATCCGAACAGGAGTAGCTTGGTCAGTCTGGACTCTCTCTCTTGACATCTTAGTAAGGGTGAAGTCGAATAAGTAATTGGCTAAGCATGTACGAGAAGGAAGATTGGTCGTTATCTCGGACTTTAGTTTCTCAGCACTCAACACAGGAGAAATAGGTAGTCACTCAGCTTGATAGATAGAATGGGTCGACAAGGAGATACTTAGCCTCTGTATGAGTCGAATAGAACAAGAGGATTCGTCTTGCCAGTCCCTCTAATCCTCGGGCTCGGCTGCAAGTCAGAGGTCCGATAACCTGATTCCCATCAGAGTGGAGCCAAGATCTTTAACAAGATTGACCTGAAGTCTGGTTATCATGAAATTCATATGAGGTTAGGAGACGAGTGGAAAACTGCATTTAAAACTTAACATGGACTTTATGAATGGATGGTCATGCCATTTGGCTTATTAAATGCCCCAAGAAATTTCATGAGGTTAGTGAACCATGTGCTGAGACATCTAATAGAAAAGTGTGTCGTGGTGTACTTTGATGACATCTTAGTTTACAGTCCCGACATGCTGAGTCACAGCGAGCATCTTCAAGCTGTATTAAATATCCTCCATGCCAAGAGATTATTCGGTAACTTGAAAAAGTATTGCTTTTATCAGGAGGAAGTGATATTCTTGGGCTATGTAGTCAGTGGAGGAGGGCTACGTATAGATGATGAGAAAATCCGAGCAATTGTAGAGTAGCCAACTCTTACTACTTGTGCTAAAGTAAGAAGTTTTCATGGACTGGCTTCGTTCTATAGACGATTTATCAAGAATTTTAGCACCCTCGTCGCATCACTTACCGAGCTAACAAAGAAAAACATTGACTTCTAATGGGGAAAAAGGGAGGAGAAGAGCTTTGCCGAGATAAAAGAAAAGTTAACCTCCACCCTAGTGTTGGTTCTACCTGACTTTGAGAAAATATTTGAGTTGGAATATGATGCGTTAGGCATCTAAATAGGCATTGTCCCAATACAAGAGGGTCGACCAATTGCCTTCCACAATAAGAAGCTTAAAAGATCAAAGTTGAATTACTCTGTGTATGACAATGAGCTCTTAGCACTAATCAAAGCACCGTAAGTATAACGGCACTATTTACTGTTGAGAGAGTTTATCATATATACTAACCATAAGTCGCTGAGGTACCTTTGAAGTCAGACTAAGTTATCAAAGCGACAAGCAGGATGAATTAAATTCCTTGAAAGATTTAATTTTGTAATTAAATACAAGCAGGGAAAGAGTAACATAGTTGCAGATGCTCTTTTAAGAAGACATGCGCTTTTAACCGAACTGCAGACCATACTGTTTGGGTTTACAAGTATCAAAGAGTAGTATTCTGGGAATCCACACTTTGGACTTATAATCATGCGATGTATTGATGGAAGGATAGTAGATGAGTATCATGTAAAAAATGGTTACTTGTTCCGAGGAAGAAAATTATGCATATCGACCTATTCACTGCGGAAACTATTAATCAAGGAAGCCCACGGTAGAGGACTTTCTGGACATTTTAGAGAAAGAAGGACCTATGAACTATTGAATAGTTGCTTCTTCTAGCTAAGAATGAGAAGAGATATGCACCGAGTTGTTAAAAGCTGTACTGTATATAATAGAGCTAAGTACCGAGCTTAGCAAGGGAAAGCAATGCCTTTACCTATTTCGACAAAGCTATGGACTGAATTAAGCCTGGATTTTGTTCTCGGACTACCATAAACTAACTGAGTCAAAGATTCTATAATGGTAGTCATGGATCGATTTAGCAATTTGGTATACTTTGTGCCTTATGTAAAAACTAATGATGCTTCGGCTATTACTTATCTTTTCTTGCAGGAGATTATGCGGTTACACAGCATGTCGAGAAGTGTAGTATCCGATAAGGATCTAAAGTTCTTAAGCCACTTCTAAAGGACTTTGTGGCGTCGAATGGGGACCAAACTACTATTAAGTACTTCTTGTCACCTCCAAACTGATGGTGAAATAGAGGTGGTTAATTGCACTTTGGGAACATTGCTCCAAGCTGCAGTAGGAAAGAACTTAGCTGATTAGGATGCTTGCTTACCAGTGGTTAAGTTCGCTTACAATCGGACAGTGCATGACACCACTAACCAGACTTTCTTCGAAGTAGTTTATGGTTTCTATCCCAAATTGCCCCTCGATTACACCCCTATACCTATACTCGTGCAATAGGACCCTAACATGAGAACTAGAGCACAATCCCTTCAGCACATCTATGACAAAGTTACTCGACACATCGACCAAGCAGCCAGCAGAATACGAGAGAAGATAAAGGGTAGGATGGCTAGACAATTCTAGCTAGGAGACTTGGCATGGTTGCACCTTCGTAAGGAATGATTCCCAAACAGGAGGGAAAAAAAATTATCTGCAAGAGTTGAGGCACCTTTCAAAATCCTCTAAAAGATCAATGACAATGCCTACAGATTAGAATTTCCTAAAGATTGTGAAGTTTCTGATGCCTTCAACATTGCTTACCTCAGTTCGTATCACCCTGACGAAGAACTAAACAAAGAGCATTCGAATTAATCCCAAATCTAAAATAACTTGGAAGGAATGATGGGAATCAAGCTACTAGACCACTGACCTGCAGACGTGCCTAAGGACTAAAAAGATTGACAAGACGAATCCTCCTATTCCAACCGACTCTTTCTAAAGCCAAGTACTTCCTTGTCGAGTCACCCTTCATGCCGAACCGAATGACTACCCATCTCTCTATAGTGCGCCAAATTAAGGAATACTCATTCGCGCTCAAGTCGTTCAATGACTCGGCATCTACCTTGCCAAGAAACCAAAAAAGAGAGACTTCGGCGACTAAGCTACCTTTACTCAGATAAGTAATGATGAGAGTCAGGCTATCAGACCTTTGACCTGTAGTCGAGCCCGAGGACTAAAGAGGCTAGCACGACGAATACTTCTATTCTAACCAACCCTTGCCAAGCCCGCGTAGTTCCTGCTGAGTCACCCTTCATGCCGTGCCATATGACTGCCTATTTTTCTACAATATGCTGAGTTGATAATTACTCTCCAATACAAAACCGACCAATTACTCAGCAACTTCCTTGTCGAGAGAAAGAGTCCAGATTGACTAAGTCATCCTTGCTCAAATAAGCCCATCTGTCTATACTTTTTATACGCATTTTCTAATGACCTCGCCAATATAGCATTGCTACGTTTATAGTATCACGTGCAAAATCCATTGCACCAATGATTATTTTTCTTATATATCCATTTGTACTCTTTTGTATCTTGTACATTACTTCCTTGGGAAATGCCCCTTTTGTCTTTTCCTTTTTAGTCAAGTTTCCCTAATTTATGGGTATAAATACCCTTGTACTTGTAACAGAGATCAAATCAATTCTTAATATATACTCTTTGAGAACTTTTTCTTTCTTGCGTAAACACCATTTATTTACTCTCGAGCATCATTCTTATCCTTTCCCTTAAGTAAGGTTTGATGGAAAATAATCTCACTAGACCAATTTGTGCATCATATCGAATTGAGTCGTAAGTCCTCAAAAGTTTCATTAGTGCGTTATATCCTCTAGAGTTGTTCATGGGTTTTGCTTATTGTTTCATTCTTCTTTTTACCCTTTCATACCTTTCCTCATTAATCCTTTTCAAGCTTTCTGTAAGCTTAAACCCATCCAGCGGTTAACCTTGTTTATTCTTGGTTATAGTTTGCAACATCTTGGTATCAAGCGGAGGTTTTGTGTAAATTGTAGTAATTCTTTTTTAAGTTTTGTTATACTCTATTTTGTGTATATGAAACAGAGCAAGTTACTTGTTCTTTTGACTGCTGTGTTGTTAACTGTTAACTTCCTAAAATATTTATTTGAGCTTTGAATCTGTAAAGAAAAACGACAGACCAAGTATGAATGTTAGTATTGGTAATGATAGTAGAGTTATCCACCATGGACAACAATCTCAAGGAACTCCCAAAAGCACTAACAAGAGGCTTGATGAGGTAGTTAACTTCTTAGTAAATCTAACTCAAGCTATTCATACACTATCTTGTCAACCCACCGAGGCCGTGCAAAATACTCCATAAGCTGCTCAACTTGTTAGAAGTCAAAACCCAACTTGACCTGTTTGAGGTAAAGGAATTAACAAATATAAGGTAAAGGATAGACCTAAGAGAGCTTGATGAAGAGGAAGAAGAGTATTTTAAAGAAGAGCGTGTAAGAGTCTTCAAAGCATTTGACCATGTGAAACTTTGAATTCCGAGTTTCAATGGATCTAGGAATACTAATGAATATCTGGAGTGGGAAGAGAAGGTAGAGCGTGTGTTTGATTATTATCGGTACCAGGATTATGAGAAAGTGAGAACTATTGCTATTGAGTTGTCCAGATATACCGCTATGTAGTGGAAGAATTTTCAGGCCATGAGAAGATAAGAGGGGTACCAAGAGATTAACACTTGGCCTAAGATGAAGAAAGTGCTCAAAAACATATTCGTACCAAAAACATACCTCCAAGATACTTTCACTCAGCTTCAAGAGCTAAGATAAGGGGGTCAAATTGTTGATGAGTATATTTAAGAATATCAAATGCTTTGATGCATTGCGAAGTGGAGGAACCACCAACTCGAATAGTCTCAAGGTTCATTACTAGGTTGAGAAGAGATATTTGAGACGTTGTGGAGCTCCAATGATTTAATACCATGGATGACATTGTTAAGATTGCTTAGCAAGTGGAGAGGCAGATAAGAAGTCAAGTATTGATAAGGATGCTGACTAGCCGACCCGAACAGGTAAGTCACCGAGCTCAATCGAGTACAGAGCCGAGCAGAAAGGCCAACCAAATGATGTAGTGCCAACTCGAACATATGAGAAGGGGCAAAGGTCTGGTAAGAAGACAAACCAAATCAAGTACTTCAAGTGCCAGGGGTTCGGACACATGGTTGCTTAGTGTCTGAATTGACGGATGATGGTCATTAAAGGAGGCATCTCGAAGCTTGAAATAGAGAGTATGGATGAGGAACCCGAGGAGGAGGAGGTTCCTGTAGAGAAAGAAAGTACCGAGAAAGAGCTGATTAAGGAAAACGTGTTTCCTAAGGACTTAGATCAGTTACTCATGATTGTCCGACGTAATATGAACATAGAACCCTCACGAAAGGAGGAGTAGAGAGAGAATTTATTCCATACCACTTGTAAGGTGAATGATCAAATGTGCGCCCTCATCGTGGATAATGAAAACTGTACCAATGTAGCAGATCTTGTTTCAAAACTGAAGTTGCCGACTGTTGCACATCCGAGGCCATACAAGTTGCACTGGTAGAGTGAGAAAGGAGCATTACATGTTACTCGGCAAATAATACTGCCGATCACTATAGGGAATTACTTTAACCAGATTCTCTACGACGTACTGCCTATGTGCACTTCCCATAAGTTGTTAGGTAGACCGTGATTGTTTAACAGGAGAGTTATGCATGATATTATAGGAACATGTATATGTTAAGAAAGATGATTGAAAGATCATGCTAAATCCGATGTCATCAAGAGAAGTTAATAAGTTGCAAATGAAACTTGCTCAAGGATCAAAAAAGGCTCCGGTGATGAGTAGAGTTGAGCTCCGAGAGGCCGTCAATGCTAATAAGCCGACACTCATGTTGGTCAGGCAACTGCTAAAAATGGAGGAATGAGGTAAGTTACCCCTAAAGGTCAAGGATTTGTTAAGAGAATATGCCAACCTATTTTCAAAACAGTTACCCGATGAGTTGCCCCTAACTTGAGGTATAGAGCATTGCATTGACTTAATACCTAACACTGCACTACTGAATAAGCCAGCTTATCGAATGAATCTTGAGCAAGCTTCTAGACCCTAACGTCAAGTCAATGAGTTGTTAGAGAGAGGCTATGTAAGAGAGAGTCTCAGCCCTTGTATTGTACCTGCACTTATAGTGAAGAAGGATGAAACCTAGCGAATGTGTGTCGATAGCCGAGCTGTGAACAAGATCATAATCAAATATAGGTATCCAATCCCAAGGCTAAAAGACATGTTGAATGAACTTAGTAGAGCCAAGATTTTCAGCAAGATTGATCTTAAGTTTGGCTACCATTAAATCCGCATGAGGCCAGGAGACGTATGGAAGATTATGTTTGAGACTTAATATGGAATTTACAAATGGATGGTCATACCCTTCGGCTTGTCGAATGCCTCCGGTACTTTCATAAGATTTATGAACCATGTATTGAGACATCTCATAGAAAAGTGTATCGTAGTGTACTTTGACGACATCCTGGTTTACAGTGCTGACATGCCAAGTTACTGTGAACATCTCAGAGCAGTCCTAGATATCCTCCATGCCAAGAGATTATTCAGCAATTTAAAGAAATGTTGCTTTTGCTAAGAGGAAGTAGTATTCTTAGGCTATGTAGTCAGTGGGGGAGGCTTGCGAGTCGATGATGAAAAGATCCAAGCAATTGTCAAGTGGCTAACTCCTACTACTTGTGCTAACGTAAGAAGTTTCCATGGACTGGCTTCATTTTACAAAAGGTTTATTAAGAATTTCAACACTATTACCACGATACTTACTGAGCTAACAAAGAAGAATACCGACTTTCGATGAGGAGAAAGGGAGGAGAGAAGTTTTATTGAGATAAAAGAAAGGTCGACATCCGCCCCAGTGTTAGTACTGCTTGACATCAATAAAATTTTTGAGCTAAAATGTGACACATCGGGCATTAGAATAGGCACTGTCCTGATGCAGAAAGGTCGGCCAATTGCCTTCTACGGTGAGAAGCTCCAAGGACCGCAATTGAATTACTCTATGTATGATAAGGAACTTTCGTCACTGCTCCAAGCTTCAATAGGTAAGAACTTGGCTAATTGGGACGTCTGCCTACCAGTGGTGGAGTTATCTTATAACCAAATAGTACATGATACTACTAAGAAGACTCCTTTCGAGGTAGTCTAAGGGTTCAATCCCGAGTTGCCTCTCGACTATGCCCCTGTACCAATACCTACGTAAAAGGACCCTCACGCAACAACCAAAGTACAATCCCTTCAGCACATTTATGATAGGGTCACTCGGTACATCAATCAAGCTACTAGAAGAATGTGAGAAAAGACTAAGGGTAGAACTAAACGATTTCAGCTAGAATACTTAGTATGGTTACACCTCAGTAAAGAACAGTTTCAGAACAAGAGGAGGAAGAAATTATCTACAAGAGTGGAAGGACCTTTTAAGATCTTCTAGAAAATCAATGACAATGCCTACAAGTTGGAATTGCCCAAGGACTATGGGGTTTCTAACACCTTCAACATTGCTAACCTTAGTCCATATTACCCTGACGGAGAACTGAGCGAACACCATTTGAATTTGATCCTAAATCCAAAACAACCTAAAGGAAATGATGACAGTCAGGCTACCAAACCTCTAACCCGCAACCGAGCCTGAAGACTAGAAGGGCCGGCACAACGGATCCTTCTGTTCCAACCAGCCCCTACTAAGGCCAAGTACTTCCTTACCGAGTTACCCTTCATATCATGCCATATGACTACCCATTTTTCTGTAGTATGCTGAGTTGATGATTACTCTCCAACGGTAAGTCGACCAATTACTCGACAACTTCCTTGTCGAGAAGACAAAAGAGAGAGTCTGGACTGACTAAGCCATCCTTACTCGGACAAGCCCATCTATTCGTACTTTTTATCTGCATCTTCTAACGACCTCACCAATATAGCATGGCCATGTATACAGTATCATGTGCAAAATTTGTTACACTAATGATTATTTTTCTTGTATATTCATTTTTACCGTTTTATATCTTATATATTACTTCCTCAGGAAATGCCCTTTTTATCTTTTTCTTTTTAGGCAAGTTGCCTTAATTTATGGATATAAATACCCTTGTACTTGTAATGAAGATCAAATCAAGTCTTAATATACACTCTTTGAGTACTTTTTCTTTCTTGCGTAAATATTGTTTGTTTACTTTCAGTATCACTCTTTTCCTTTCTCTTAAGCAAGGTTAGGTGGTAAGTAACCTCACTCAATCAATTCGTACATCATATCGAATTGGGCTAGGAGTCCTTAAAAGTTCTATTGATACGTCATATCCTCTGGATTTGTTCGTAGGTTGTGCTTGCTGTTTTGTTCTTCATTTTACCCTTTCACACCTTTTCCCATTAATCCTTTTCGAGCTTTCTACGAGCTCGAACCCATCCAACGACCAGCCTTGTCTGTTCTTGGTCACAGTTCACAATAAGTAAGTTGTTCGTACTTTTTGTCCGCATCTTCTAATAGTTTTGCCAATGTGGCATTGCCACGTATACAGTATCATATGTAAAATCTATTGCACTAATGATTATTTTCCTTGTATATTCATTTTTTCCCTTTTATACCTTGTACATTATTTACTTAAGAAATAACCTTTTTGTCTTTTCCCTTTTTATGCCAATTACCCTAACTTGTAGGTATAAATACACTTGTAAGTATAAATACCCTTATACATATAGCTAGAAGGAGAACTCAGATTACCATTAATGTACTTTTGTGTTTTCTTCCTTGCGTAAACACTCTGTTTACTCTCAACATTACTCTTATCCTAACCTTTAAGTAAGGTTAGGTGACAAGTAACCTCACCAGACTGATTTATACGTTATATCGAATTGTGCTGTGAGTTCTTAAAAGTTCCAATGGTGCGTCATGTCCTCTGGAGCTATTCATGGGTTTTGCTTTCATCCTCAATCGCAATTATCATTCTACACATTCCTCACCACTTCCATTTCGAGCTTTCTACAAGCTTGGACCCATTCAGTAATCAGCCTTATCTGTTCTTGGTCAGGGTTCACATCAACCTAGGTTAGTTAGCTCAAAAAAACATGACCATGTTTTGATTTGTCATTTAAGGTTTTAAACAACTCAAGGAGCACTTTTCTCATTTGTCTAGGTTAGTCAACGCAGAAGAGCATGACCAAGTTATAAATTGATTATCTCTTTAGGGTTCTTGCTAGCCCACAAGGATACTACCCTTCTTTCATTAATTTTTAGGATTCTTGCCAACCCATAAGGTGCTACCATCCATACATTATCTTTTAGGGGTCTTGCTAGCTCAAAGGGGCACTACACTCTTTCAGTAATTTTTATGGTTCTTGCTAACCCACAAAGGGTATTACCCTACTTTTAGTGATTTTTAAGGTTCTTGCTAACCTATAGGGACACTATACTTCTTTTGATAATTTTTAGGGTTCTTGCTAACTCATGGAGGTGTTACCTTCCTCTCAGTAACTTTTAGGGTTTTTACTAGCCCATAGGGGTGCTACTCTCCTTTAGCATCTTTAGGGTTTTAGTTAGCTCTAAGGGCACTATACCCTTTTGGAAAACTCACTCTCATGTTCAAAACATTTGTCACCAAATTCCCAGTAGATCAAACCTAAGATAGGTAACTAATTGTAGCACTTTTTAAGGTAATTTTATTCCTAAGACAAAAATGGTCTCTTTTTGTCATTTTTGTCTTTATAGTAAAGTTTTACTTAAACTTCACCATAAATAAAAATAGTTATAGATACTTCATTTTTTCCTCTTATAATTTTAGAAAAGTGTCCTAATATAAGAAAAAATAAAATAAAAAATATATAAAATTTTGAAAAATTACAAAAAGAAAAGAAAGAAGAAAAAAGAAAAAAATTGTTTAGCTATGGGACATTGTTAAGGCACTTAATTTAGGCTTATGGAATATTTTGAACCTCAATTTATTAATAAGCCTCGACCCTTTTAGGATAAGTTTAAATTTAGGTTTAGGATTTATTTTGTTTGTTTGTTTATTTATTTTAATTAAATTTATTTATATAGAAAAAAAAGAGTCAGCTAACTCGCAACAAGTAAAGCCTTATCATGTAATTGGGCTAAATTAGCTTATGGAGCACCTAAGCCTAGGCGCACATAAGTGCCTGGGAATTTATTTTCCATGCACATGCCTGCTTAGGCGTATGGGTCATGTGCTCCATACGTGACCCTACTTCACCTCCATCCCTAGAGTTTTGCAAGAGTTGAACAAAAGGAAAATTTGGGGTTTCTAGAACCCCTAATCCAAAATAAATCTTATTGAATTATTATCATTTCTAAACAGATTCCACAAAATCTTATCTAAACAATTATTGCAAATCATAAATCTAAAATTGATAATGTTAAATTCAATAGTAAAAGATTGAAAGATGATTCAAAACTAGATTAAGTTTTATTAAGATGGGTTTGAAAATAATCTGAAATCAATTAGAAGATTTGATCTTGAAGGCTATATATATGAATCGTGCTACAAAGAAATTTTCAATTCCAATCTTTTCTTCACCGAAAACACGTTGTTGTTGCACTCCACTGTTTAACAACCCTAAATTACACAAACAACATTACTGAAAACCCAACAATAACATACTAACCCCTCTCTTGCTATCCATGTACTATCCAAACACAACAGATAGCCATCAGCTCTAACTCTCTCTCGCCCAGTAGCAGCCATACACAATCCTCAAGCTTATACTACACACTTAATTAACCTTCAACAACCTAGAACTAACTTGACACCACTGCGGCCATCATCCACACATGTAGACACATGCCGACAACCCCAACCTTCCTTCACATTCCCAGCCACTGTCATGCACATAATAGTAACTTACATACAACCTTAACTACTCACCTAACTCCAAAATATAATCCCTAATCATACTCTAAAATCACCGTCTACCAATGCTATAATTTGCAACACCAATTCAAAACACCAAACAACTACTCTCCATGCTTTCCAACCAATAGTATACAACTGACGCCCATACACATATGCTTACACTAATCTTAACCATCAATAGTAGTTGCAACAACCACAACGACCAAACATAGCCACTACACTATGCAACACCCCAACTTAACGCCACTTACACACCTAACACCTTACTACTAAATCACCATTGCACATATAAAAGTGGTTTTTTTCCACTTGTTTTAGTACTCAGATTGGTCGGAATTGAACCGCCCCAAAGCTCCTCTTGGCAACCCGATTTTAGCCAACCTAAATCTGAAGATTCTAACCCAATTCAACCCGCTTAACCTATGCTCCAACCCAACAATCTGTACACCTCCTTTCCTAACTCGGGTTTAGCCTTTTCTTTGTTTTCTTTTGCTTATTTATTGATTTATTTGTTTTTTTAGTTATTTATAAGTACAAAAAAAGAGGGCTTTTTCAATAAAAGTATTTTTGTTAAACTTTTTAGGATAATTTTTTAAAAAGTTAGTTTGAAAAAATGTGTTTTAACACTTAGAAAATTCTTTTTTAAAAAAATTAAATTAATTGACCCTTTCCAAAATATAAGACCCTTTTTCTAGAATTTTCAAAAACCAAAAAAAAAAAATCTAACTTAAGGCCAATTTAGAAATTTTTCTTTGGTCAAAATTAAATGGATTAAAAACGTAAGCTGGGTAGATTTTAAAAATTAAAATAAACTGACCCACCAATGTTTTTAAAATGAACTATGAATGTCTAATTTCGACTAGCGAATACGTAGGCATCTTTGAGGCGACGTAAAATTTGTAAATTTTTTTTTATTTTTCTCATCTTTTTTATTACTCAAATTCCCAATTTTTTGTAAAAGAAATACAATTTCATTTATTTACTAATAGATAAGCTTTGTTTTTTTTTTTAAAAAAAAGGGTAATTTTGAAAACTAAACCTAATTTTGAAAAATTAATAGTGGTATATATTAGGATTTAACAGGTAGCCCTCGAATTCATAAATCTTTGGTCTTTATTAAAATTAATTTATCAAAGACTGATGGCTAAGCCGTAATCAACCCATCTAATTAATTACAACTTAATTCTTGTTTCGATTCTGGTTAGGTGGCAACTCTAAAAGATTTTCAATTTAAATAGAAAATTAAAAATTTCCTTTATCTAGTCAAGGATTAATATTAAATGGGTTAAGATTTAGTATTAACTAGAATGAGGGAAATAAAATTTAAATAAGAAACCAAAAAATTAGGCTCAACATAAGTAAGCTTTGTGAAATAAGTTAGAAGGAATTTATTAGATTTATGAACAAATAAAATCAGGAGTTGAAGAGGCTGAATCAAAAACATAATCAAAGGGTAAATCAAAAACTCAATGAAAAGTTGAATCAGAACCTATCTTAGAACAAAAATAATTATAAGAGACTTAAAACTTAAATGATTACATATAATAAAACCCTAAATTGAAGATAATAAAGAGTTACAGAATAAAGCCTATATAAATTAGTTATATGAATATTAAAACAACCTCTGTATTATAGGAACTATCAATGAAGGCTTGTTGCGAATCACACCTTAATTGAGCAAGCAAGATATTTAGGTAAGTTTGGGATCAATACGCTACTGTATTTCAAAGTATTGTTTTATAATACTCGAAAGTTTAAGATTATACCCGATTATGTTTATTAGATAACTTGATTTTGCCTATGTTAGTGTGTGTGTTTTTGGGTTTAGTTGTATGATTTTGGCTTGATGCTCTAAACTATAATTATTTACTTTGCATGAAATGATTGATTGCCTCAAACTGGATTTAATTAAATATAAGACTTGTAAATCTAAATTGGACATGCATTTCAACCTATTAAGGGAAACATTTAGGATTCTCTGACCAAATACCGACACTTTCAAAAGGGATAGCGTTGTAGCATAATAATCATTTCTTTATTCTTAGTCGAACCAACTAACAGGAGATAGATCACAGTAAAAGTGAAGGCAATGGCTCAAAGGTAGTAATGGAAAGAACGGTGTCTCCATTACATAAGACTGGGTTTGAGTTGTTGAATGTATGCTAAACTCCTTAACCCATATTAAAGTTAGTATAATTTCTTTAATTTCACAATAGATTGAATAACATTGTGCGATAGCATTCGCCTATTACGTTACATTTAAATAATTGACTGATAACTCTACCTATACTAGATGTATAGTCTTATGTCTTCATACTAATTTACTGAGGGGTTGGTTGTTTACATTCCTATAGATGTTATTGCTAATATTAGCTAGGTAGTGGCATTATAACCATCCTAAAGCTAGCACCTGTTGAATCCTAATAGAGTGAGGATATAAAACTGAAGATCAGTTACACTTTTAAAGTTTCAAGTCTATTATCATTAAATCTTCTAATATCACTTAAATATTACTTAGAATACTTGAATCCTAATATATGTTTTTCATATTTTTGCAGGTAAATAATTTATTTAATTTGTAAACTATTTACTTCAACACGGATTAATCATAAATACTTTGTGTAAATCAGGTCTAAAATAGCAACTGTACCGAAAATAGTTTACACAGTAAAACAATTATAACTTTACTACTTGAAAGTTACAGAACCAACCCATGCATAGGTCTAGGATGGCTAGCGGGCCCGTAAGTGGAGTCGTGCAACCTCATCATTAATGGTTTGGTGTCGTAAATATCGTAGTAATGCACCCAAATACGATATGCCAAAAGAAGACTTTACGAGGAAAGTAGGTACTCGCTAGCTCGGCAACTTCCCCCCTATCAAATTATCGTTCGGCAAAGTCAATAAATTACATTTTCACCAACATTCCATATTTTCGAGATTCGAGAGTAGACTCGGTTCACGTGCCTTTTATATACCATGTAATGCATTGAATTGGTCCTTCAAATTTCTCTTGCATGATGACAGGGCCCAATTTGGATGCACTAATTTGACTTGCCGTCGGTTTAGTAAATGGAAGGACCGAAGACTTAGGGATGACTTAAGGAGGCAAGAAGTTTCCTGCCAGTTCATTTGAGATGGTTGCGTTGTCTTACCTCTTCCACAGATGCCGTAAATATATGCAGAAGACAGCCCCGAACTTTGTTCATAACTACTCATTTGAATCGAGCTTATCATTACATATTGGGGAGTTCAATATAAGGAGATAGCTCGAAATAAGATGGAAGGTCAAAAACCTAAATACACCCTCGGCAATAACTTCTCTTGCGTGGATGGCGGAAACTATAACCCTCCGGAGAGTAAAAGGGACAAAGCCAAAAGGAAATTACGAGAAATCAGGGACTTTACGGATAGTTGTGTGCGCAAGGTCGGAGAGAAGCTTCATAAGAAAAGAGACTGATCTAATCTAGACAAGTTTACAAGGAACCCGTTAGCAAAATTCATGAGTTGGCTTGATAGAAATTGTGGTAAGTCATACATTTGTAGATTTCAATTGTGTGACACTGTTTCTACATTTTAAAGTTCCGTGAGGCAGAAAAGGCTCTCAATATAGATAAGGCCACAATGCGAATATCCCTTGTTCTAGTATTTTTCCACATAGCTAATTTCTCTTTTGTATTGCTTCTGTAAGTTGTAGATCTGTGCAGTGTTGATGTTGTAAAGGTGATCTTTTATTTTAACTTTTCATTAAAATGTTGATTCATTATTTTAACTTTTAAAATATTAATTTTTTATTTGATTAACTCTAAACATCGATACATTTTGGTGCAATCCTCCAAAAATCATAGTTAGTGAAAAAAATATAATCTAGTAAGGAGTGGATTTTTTTTTATGATAATTTTAATATTAATTTAGTTGCATGATTTTGCAATTGTCCCAATATAACCATATTTCTATCTGAGTAACAATAATAATAAAAAAGGATATCAAATTTGCCATGGATTTTGATGACGTTTTTGTCATCGTCTATCCTAATCAGTGGCAAAAATTGATTAAGTTTATGATTCATAATCGAAATCCATTAAATTAACTAGTAACATGGATTGATTGAAAAATTAAATAAAGTTTAAGCTCAACAGGAGCTTTATCCATAATGTTAAGAGGCTTTATCCATCAATCGGAAGCGCCACTATAAGTAGAACGTGTTATCGAGCTTGAAAATATATCCAAGACACTCTTTCCAGAAGAATCAAGATCAAAACTCGTTTCAGAAACCCTAACTCCAAATGCCCACTAATTTCTTCTCCAAATACAAGCCATTTACAATTTAAATCGACCGAAAGCACCAATTTCATAGCCAACAACACCACCGAATCCAGTTGAAACATCCGCCTTGGTGGCAAATTGAAGATATTCGAATAGGGTGCCTCTTGGTATTTCAAGAACCTTCGTTGCATACTACAACACCATTACCATTGTGTTGGCCGCCTCCGAAACCATGTTGAATTTCGAATTGAAACAATGCACCGTGCACCACGCATTATGTTATAATATATGGTAAATATTATATTGTATTTAATTTATGCTACTAGGAAAAGAAAGAAAAATAGAAAATAAAAAAAAAAAAAAGAAAATATATATATGCTGAGTTGTAAATATAGATTCTAGAATATTCTTCAGTTTATTATAACATTTGCCTTGGGGAAGGCTGTATATAGAATGCACATGGATATTATAAGTTATGAATGAAAACCCAAAAAAGAAATTTCTCCATTTTATGTTCTAGTTTTCTACGTTTAGAAAACCGTAGCAGTTGCATTCTACTACTTCTCATTGCTTATTAAAATTCTGCCACGCATCACACTATGTTGTTCAACCACCACTATCTAGCATTACCCATTCTTGATGCCGCCCTAAGGAAAAGCACCACCTAGAGGGTGTTTAGAGGAGGCCTTGGCTGACAACTACCAATGAAAGCCACCGCGCAAGGATTCCGATCACACTTGGATATTGCGATACTCCTCATTGTAGTTTGTTTTCATTCTTTCTTTATTTGATTAACTAATTAATAACTACTAATAAATTTTATTTTGGAAGTTAGGTTTGTATATTACGTTAACAAAAGATATCCATTATAGGGTAGATTAGACATTAAGCGTTCTCTCAGAGCTAGGGTTTTACGTCAAAGTTTGGATCTTCAGGGCATGAATTATAATTAGATTTTATTTCAATATTAGATTTACAGGTGAACTCAATGATAAAGGATTTTTTTTTTTTTGAATTGAGTTTTTTTTTTTTTTTCCTTAGTGTAATAAATTTGTAAGACTAATGGTTTAGAAATTAGAATCTTTAGGTTTAGGGATTTCATGAAATTTGTTGAAGATTGAAAATAGAGCTTCTCTTAGATTAGGTTTAATGAATTGCAAACTCGATGAAAATTCAAATACGATGTTTTAATAGAAAGGGCTTTCTTTGATTTTTTAGAAGTTAAGGTTTTCTTAGAATTTAGGATTTTCTTTAGAAAATAGGGTTCTTTAAAATTAGGATTCTCGTGAAAACTAAAATTAGAGTTTTTTTTTTTTTTTTTTTATAAATTTCGTTAACGTATCCAAAAGTTCATCAGTTTTCAGAAGTGTGCGTATGGTATCTATCCCTCGTAAGCCACTTCTGTGTTTTTAAAACAATTCAAATTTTTCATAAAGTCACTCCAAATTTCGTATTCGAAGCTTAGCAATTAGCCTAAGTCAATAATAAAAAGCACTTGGGATCTCAGCTTTTACAATTCCCCGATAGAAGTTAGGATTCTAGTGGAGTTCTTCACAACACAATAGTTCCTCATGAGAGCCAGGAATCGGGTTTCATGCCGATGCTGATGTTTGAATCTCTTTCATCATTAAAAAATTTCATCTACAGTTTATATCTTCTGATTAAACGGCTATCCCATCGTAGATATCAACTTCAACATTTTCTACACTATATATACTCTAAATATGGCATTCCCTTATAATTGACCATTCTTAACAAGATCACCAAATTTGTCTACGGTAACAAACAACACTCGCTAACTTGTACTTTGATAAAAAAAAAAAAAAAAAAGACTAAAGTTCGTATTTGTAATTCAGCTATTGCCCTCAAATCTCAAACACTTGTAAAAATGAGGAATCTAAGAGTAGAACTGTAAATAAATTATTGTGAATGTAACGCAAATAAAAAGGAAAAGGAAAAGGAAAAGGAAAAGGAAGTCTAAAATAGAAAAATGCAAAGTAAATAAAATATGCTGTCTGATTACCTTGTTCGATGGTTTTCAACCTCTTTTATATTTCAGGTTGTCGGTGCTTCTTGATGCATTTATATTTTGACCGTATTTGTAGCAGTAGTTGTTCCCAATTTAAATAAAGGTTAACGTGATAAATTCGTACTTTCAAAAGATTAATAATGTCTAATTGAAGTTTTCATAATCATAATCATTTTTACTACTTGAATTTATTCTATTATACCATTTTAATTTTATAAATATAAGAACGAATTAGGAATTGAACATTTCAATCACACCAAAACCTCCCCCTAAGCCTTGAGGTAATTAGAATGATTGCATAAGCATAATGGGTCATTCGACTCGCTAACTGCTATAGGTCAATTCTTGTCTGTGCTTGTGTCCATGCAACAAATGGGCATCAATTTTGGTAGTAAAAATTAACCAAAAAAAATTTAATTAGATGACAAATTGATCTTTTATATATAGTAAATTGATCTTATTTATACTCGTGTTTGCTTGACTTGTTACATGTTTGTTCATGCGCTTGTGTGCAGTATCTTATACTAGGTGTATTAGCTTACCCTACTAAAGTTCTTATTATTTTTCAGCTGCAAATTCAAGTTATGAAATATGCTATGAGATTTATGTTGAAAATTTCAATTATGATTATCTATATTATGATAAATAAAGAGACTGCTATTATTATAGTGATGGAGCAGGGACAATGTAGTTTAGATACTAGGAGGGAATCGTTGAAGACTACATGTTATTGTATCATGTTGTACATATTTGGAGATTATGTTGATTGTTTAGAGTCACCTATGACTCCTATAGTTGATGTTCATTAAGTTGTTACTTATTAGAGCTACGAGACTCTAAGTTATTTATCTTAGAGTTATATCGTATTTAGGTTCATCCACTCATGACACTTGGTTTCATTTGCTATTATTGTATGTGAAGATTAAGTGGTTAACATTTCACTCTTGTTCAGATTTAAGATTATTAAATTGTAGTTGACAGATTTTATATAATTATTTCATAGATCTTAAGCATATTGTAGATTTATAAACGTTTGACATGTCAATAAAGACTAAGAATACGTGATGAGTTGTAGCATTTTAGTCTCTGAAGCATTACATAAAATGAAATATCCGAAGCATACTAAGAAAATTAAACATCACATATCGAAAATACAAGCGAGTTTAGACAATTACTTTCTTATTCAATAAGTTTTGCCTGACTTTCATAATGTTTGGTTTAGTTAAGCATTTTTCTAAAATGAATATGTATCCAAATCGATTTTTTTTTTTAATACAAAGATCTATTTGGAAAAGAAAAATGCAGAAAATACAATTTTCCAATGGAAAATTTTTGGAAATAATTCCATAAACAATAGGATTCAATACAGATTTGCCAATGGGATCATTCATTTACCGTTATTTTCTAGCCATTGACGACTGGTTATTTAAAAAAACACTCGAGATATTCTCAAGTAAATTAAATTTGAAATTAGGTTGAATTTGAGCTTTGACAACACTTTTATAAGCCACGAGGAAAAGTTATCGGGACCTATTCAAAATTTAAAATACTACTGGTCGTGAAGTCTTGTGCCTTGAAAAATTAAAAAATTAAAAATAAGTTTCTTTTAGATGATTCTCAACGTGAAACTGTGCAAATCTTTTGAGATTATCCTTTGTAATATTTTACGTAACAAAGTGTGTTGACGAATGAAAAAATTACTTGTGTCCTTTCAAAAAGAGATAACTTCTATCTCGGACTAGAAAACTCAAGCTTCTATAAAATATTAGAAGAGATTCGAACAATTAAAAATTTCTAGAGTAGTGGATAACACTCGATTAGGGGTAGAATTAGAAGAGAGAAGAGTAGACCAGAAGAGTCATACTCTTTTATACATTTTTGTGTTATCTTCTTATCTCTCCCTCTCTAATTTTTGTAGATTTTACGGTTAGTTATTTGTTATTGTGCACTTACATTTAATCTCTTGCAATAAATTGATAAAATAATGAAAGATGATCATAAAATAAATAAAATCTTTCAATCTACATTTTAGAATGTATAAGTTCTTCTCTCAACTATCTGTCTATTTATAACTAAATTTAAAATCAAATGATGCTTCCTTATTTATTGCAATTCAAATCATAACTTGAACTCAAATTATGTCGTTCAAATCGTGATTATTGATTCAAGCCTATTTAACTTAGCCATGTTCAGGTCAATGTCGACATCTTTTATACTAAGTTCCTTCCATAGAGGATTCCCCATAAATCTAAACCCATCTAAGCCAATGTAATATCTAGTAACAACGTGCTTCCACTCACAAGTGTTTTCATCTTTCTATTTGTACATAAATTAAGTCGAGGTAATATAATATTAAACTTGAAATTGAGCTTAACCTGAGTTCTATTAAATTTAAAATTCTAAACTCAAATTCTACTTTAAGCGACGTTCAACAAGTTCAAGTTTGACTTGTTTACACTCAGTGCTTAATTTGAATAAGCTCATTTAAGTTTGATTTGTCTAAAAATATATTTTCTTCCAATTACGATAATATTAATATCAAAACTCACTCAAACTTGATTAATTTTTATACTCGACTCGAGATCGATTAGGCTAATAAGATAATCAAGATAAATACTAGAAAACTTAAGTTTAACTCGATTAACTATTCGAGATTCGAGTAACTCGAGTTTGAACTTGATTCAATTATTTTAGAGCTAAACTCAAATAATTCTTGAGTAATTCAATTCATTTACACCTTATTTACAACTATATAAAGTTAAGTTATTCAACATTTTGTAGAATACCAAAAATAAACACATGATATTTTATCTCATTGGATTTCATCTATAAAAAAAGAAGAATATGATTTATCCTTATACTATTCCAAATGAGCATTTCTCAAACACTTGTAATGTGATCGACAACATTTATTTATTTATAATTTTTGTCTGTGATTTGGACTGTAATTCAGTTCTGGACGGTAGTTAGAACATGAATCATTAATGGTTTGGTGTCGTAAATATCATAGTAATGCACCCAAATACGATATGCCAAAAGAAGACTTTACGAGAAAAGTAGGTACTCACAAGCTCGGCAAATTCCACCCTATCAAATTATCGTTCGGCAAAGTCAATAAATTACATTTTCAACAATATTCCAGATTATCGAGATTCGAGAGTAGACTCGGTTCACGCGCCTTTTATATACCATGTAATGCATTGAATTGGTTCTTCAAATTTCTCTTGCATGATGACAGGGCCCAATTTGGATGCACTAATTTGACTTGTCGTCGGTTTAGCAATTGGAAGGACCGATGACTTAGGGATGACTTAAGGAGGCAAGAAGTTTCCTGCCAGTTCATTTGAGATGGTTGCGTTGTCTTAACTCTTCCACAGATGCCGTAAATATATGCAGAACTCTGTTCATAACTACTCATTTGAATCGAGCTTATCATTACATATTGGGGAGTTCAATATAAGGAGATAGCTCGAAATAAGATGGAAGGTCAAAAACCTAAATACACCCCTGGCAATAGCGTCTCTTGCGTGGATGGCGGAAACTATAACCCTCCGGAGAGTAAAAGGGACAAAGCCAAAAGGAAATTACGAGAAATCAGGGCCTTTACGGATAGTTGTGTGCGCAAGGTCGGAGAGAAGCTTCATAAGAAAAGAGACTGATCTAATCTAGACAAGTTTACAAGGAACCCGTTAGCAAAATTCATGAGTTGGCTTGATAGAACTTGTGGTAAGTCATACATTTGTAGATTTCAATTGTGTGACACTGTTTCTACATTTTAAAGTTCCGTGAGGCAGAAAAGGCTCTCAATATAGATAAGGCCACAATGCGAATATCCCTTGTTCTAGTATTTTTCCACATAGCTAATTTCTCTTTTGTATTGCTTCTGTAAGTTGTAGATCTGTGCAGTGTTGATGTTGTTTGATTTCAATGTAATCCAATTAATTCTTAGTTTGCAGATAACTCAGTTTCTCTCAATATTTGTAGCCTTGGAATACCTTTTAAGTTAATTTCTAGATTGTTTTTATTAATTTGGTGACACAAGAGATGCAAAAGTAATATATACTTTACTAAAGGGGAAATTGGAAGCAAAAACTATGCAATGTGACATTGGTTTACAAGGACCAATCATTATGCTTGCAAGTATTCATGATTAATAACATGGCGTGACGTAATTTACTTTTTCTAGGTTACTTACTTAAAGGGGAATGGATAAACTGTTAAAACCAAATAATAAATGTAACTTTCTAAATAAATATGAGTAAATATGTACGAAACCCCTCTATAAGTCAAGAATTCCATCATTAAAAGATAGTATGCAGCATGGCACGAGATCATCATATATAATTAGAATACACTAATGTAATAGTTCAATTGAAAGAAAAGGTCAATTAAACCACGGCATAAACTCTTTCATACTATGCCACTGGAGAAATAGCTTGTTCATCTAAGTAGTCCATTGTGACTTAACTATTGCCTATTGTTAAGAAGGTAAGTGCAGTTCTCTTCGAAATTTTCTTTCAATGACAACAATGGATGCAACATTAGTACTCACATAAAGTTGGACACCGAGCTAAATCGGCCTAGAACGGGCCCTAAACCGTCAGTTCAAAGATTTGTGACTCGATGAACCGTAACCAACTCATGAACTGACGATTTTGAGCCAATTCACTAGGTCCAACGGTTTAACAACGGATTCGAAACTCTTGAACTGTTTTTTTTTTAATACTTAACTTTTTTATATACATTAATAATTTATAATAATATGATCTCTTTTTATTTTTCTTTTAAATATACTAATTCATTAATAATTTCTAATTTTTTTATTAATTTCCAAATTTTTATTTTTTCCTCGTATTCAAATTATTAATATTTGATAAGATTTACAAAAAAGGACTTACATTAATTAAAATTGAATTTTCTATCTATCATTAATACATAATTAACTTATAATTAGTCATATATTATTTAAAAAAAATCGTCATTCACCATCGTAAATAAAGTAACTTTGATATGTAATACTTTATTAGATATTATCCAATTATTATTTTTTAACTTAATGGCCTCTCTTTTCTTTTTCTTTTTCTTTTTGTTTTTTTTTAAGGGGATGATCTAGCGGTTCGACCCAGTTCGACCCGGTCACTACCGGGCTAAGTTGATTCATGGTTCAAAATTGATCTTCACCTAGGTATATACTCACATTGAAGTTAAACAAATTCAATCCTCACAATAAATTAATTAGGAATAGAAAAATGAATGAAAATGGAGGGAAAAAGGGTACTTATGTTACTACCCGAGGGAGGGCTAGTCACGACAATTGTCGTAAACCGTACAAAAAATTGTAGATTAATTTTCCTTACAATCGACAACCCTTTATACGATACACAAGGTTACAACTATAACTAACAACCAAGAGTTGTGCAAGTGTAAGCAATATCATTTCATGATAATAATAACAGTTTAAAAAAATATAAAACACAATCTATTTATATAGGAATTTACAGATAAAAAGTCTATAATACTTCTTGACTCAAATTAATATCATTTCATTACATAATAAAATTTATAATCTAAACAAACTATTATGAGTATACTCTGATCACGTTTTACTCCCACATCAACCTCCTGATGTACAATTAATCTCAGGCATACAGTAGCTCAACTCCACGAACAAATCGGCCTACGAAAGAAGACTACAAGTATACGAGCTAACTAGCTTAGTGAGATAATCCCCTCAACCATACAGTAATTAAGTTATACATCAATTAAATTCAATCAAATGAATGCATGTTAATTAATATACTAAACAAATACATGCAAGTAACCTGATATTGCATGCAACTCAAATTTAACCCTCTCCAAAGTTAATGTTAGAGATACTTCGGCATAGTCAGATCCGAATATCATATTAAAACTTATTTCATAATGAAACTTCGTGTTTTGTATTTAAAATATAATGGTATATTCATTCTCGGTTTTATCAAAAACGAGTTCTACATATGATTGTAAATAGGTTTATGCAACCCTTACTCACCCCTAAACGAAGGACTTTGGACTCGACCCTTAGCTAGGCGGTTAGCGCTTCCAACGCCTAGTGATCTCGCGAGCCAAGGTAAGATCATATCGCACGACTACACCGTGCGAAATCTATATTAATCAAATAATCAAGCTATGTATGTTCTCTCACTACCTCTGTATAATGTGACAACCGGAATTAGTTATATGGTATATGATTATGCATGTTTCGAATTAGCTCTTTCAAGTCGAGTAAAATTAGGTCTTATTATTCAATGATCAATAAGGTCACAGACAATCAATTCTAAGTAAATCTATTGTGCAATAATCAATATATTATTGTACTTTAAAGTAAATTCACCATTAACAAATAGTTATCATATATAAGCATAACTCAGCCCCATATAACATTCAATTATTAATGATAATCTATATTCATTAAGTACAAATATAAATAAGTATAGAATTATTAGGAAAACTCACTCAGTTATTATCAACTCTAGGATTGTAATAGTTTGATGGTAGCTTAGGGTTAAGGTCGATATCACCTGAGAATAAAGAATATAAAAAATTGTAAGTTTGGGAATTTAAAGTTAAACTAGTTCGTAATTTGTACTGTTTGCTTAACTTAGTTACGTAAAATTGTTAATTCGAGCTTTTTATCGAATTACGTATAATTTTTTCGTTTTAGCTTAGATCATTATAAACTTATTGTCCCTTATGATCGTTTTCAAGCATACTTTCTTATAGGGAGGTCAATTTTGGACGTTATGATTTGCAATTTAAATAATGATATAAAAATACCATAAAATTTATTATTTTAATTTAAAAAGTTATAAAATATTAATTTGAGCTTTTTCTTAGTATATTTACAATTTAATAATTACTTAAATCGTACAAGTGATAATTTTATTATTTTAAGCTTATTTTACCCTAATTACTTATTTTTACCTATTTTTGGGATTTTAGAATTATTAGTTCAAATTTTTTTTCTACTTTATTAATTTTCTTATATTTCATGATGTACATATATATATAAATACTTATTATTATAATTGATTAATTTAATTAATTTTTTTTAAATTTACTTAATTATTAACTCTTTTCCTAATTTACGGTACCCATATATATATATATATATATGTATATGTATTAACTTTCTTTATTTATTAAATTAATATTATCGTATATTATGTATGGTTATTTAATTATACACATATTTTTACGTCCTATACGTACATTTATATGTACAATATACTTTATGTGGTAAATTATTCTAACTTTAATTATATATTATATATTATACGTATAAATATAATATGGATGTATTTATATTTTATATATACATACATACTTTTATACATGTACACATATACATATATATAATATAAAATACTATATTTATATATACATACATACTATCACGCCACCTTTATATACATAAATATACATAAAATATACCAAATACTAATCATCCATACATATATAATACATACATACATACATACATATATATATATATTTTTGTATACATACATATGTATATATATATATATATATATATCCAAATAGTAAAAATTCCAAATGTCTACTATATGTATTCTTATTTATACATACATATATATACGTATATCGTATGTTCTACATAATAATGTTTATATACATGTCCCTATACATATATTTATACACAATTGAAAAAGATACACATATATATTTATCTACTTAAGCATACATATATGTACATGTAACAAAATACTTAGTACATAGATGTACATACAATATAATATGCAAAGAAATTAAACATATACTTACATAATTTGTTTAATAATTCGGAATAATATTTTCTCCTTCTTCTCCTTCTCCTTCTCCTTCTCCTTCTTCTTCTTCTTCTTCTTAGTTCTTGGTTTTCTTTTTGCTTTGCTTTCTTTTTCTTCTTCTTTTCCTTATTCTCTATATGTGTTCAGTTTGGTTTCTAATAGATTTTTTTTTTAAATTTTAATCTTTTAGCTCCAAACGTGTGTAGCAAATGTGATTTAAGAAACAAATGAAAAAAAATAAAAATAATCTAACCTAATCTCTTCATTAAATTGGATAAGACATATTCCTTAATTATCTTGTCCTTTATCCCTTAATTTGTGACACATGTAATTTATATTTGTACACATGGGCTACTGAAATTTGTAGCTACAAATCACATAGGAGAAAAGGGAAAATAGAAGAGGAAAATAAAAGAAGAAAAAGAAAGGAAAGAAAATAGAAGAAAAAGGAAATTAGAAACAATTATATGTAATTTTTCTAAACATAAAAATAATAATTATAAATAAATTTTAGAATTTTACGAAAATTTATCAATTTAATTGGTACCAGTTACAATTATAATTTTTACAAGTTATTTTAATGGTTTCATTAAAAATTTTTCGCAATTACGCGATTTAATCGATAATTGTAATCGACTACGATTATATCATTATTGAGTGATATTTAATTATTTTATAAGCTTAAAATTATAGTTTTAGAGTTTCAATCAAGTTCAAGTTTGATTTCGAGTAATTGTACGTAGATCGGATTTAGGGTTTTTGATAAGCAATTTAGGTTTCGATTAATTTCTAGGTTTTTTATTATTGATATTATATTCGATTTATTAAATTTCATAAAATTTTATCGTTACTAGCCTTATCGACTCATGATATAGTTTAGAACACTCAAACTTAAATTAGAATTCAGACTATTGATTTTATAGGGTTTATAACATGATTATAAGCTCAGCTAGCCAATCTTACTTCTAGTTTCCAACAATAGTGCCTAATTGTCGATAACTAACTTCCTTGCCTATTTAAACTCCTTTCCATAGAATATTCCAGATGTTGCTACATTAGCTACTAAACCCAGCCATTAAACTACTTAGCACATCCCACTTAAACCCACCAACCACGTCAGCAACAATTCTTCTAACTACATAACACATTTTACACATATATACCACCCAACACCACCACACCACACCACCCTAAACTCCCAACACAATATGAATACACACATACATACTACACCCAAAATACGAACATACGACCATAAAAAAGTTTTAAGGGTGTATGCTAAGAAGTATCCTTCCTAGGCTTCCTTTGATAAACATGCTAAATAAGGGGCTGTTGTCTAGGGAACACATCAATTCCTCCCCTACAAGAAGGGTCCTTTTCCTCAAAGACAAAAGAGGAACATTGGAGTTTAAAAGAGTCTACATCCACCTAAGTTAATTCATTAGGAAACTTTCCTTGGCAATGCACCAGCAGTTAAGGAATTTGTTGGTTTCTGTATATGTGAAAATCACAACCTAAAATCGCAATAGGTTGCGATTCTAAGTAATTAGCATCTTCAAATAGGTCTAAGGGTAATTCTTATGTGGACGGAAAAGATCTGATAGCTTTCTTAGGGGGTGATACATGAAAAACTAGATAAACTTGGCAATGTGAGGGTAATTGTAATTTATAAGCAACCTTGCGAATGTATCCAATCACATGAAATGATCCAAAAAATCGAGGAGACAATTTGAAACCTATTTTGATAGGTCCTCACTTCTGTAAATTGGGACAAAGCTTAAGGAAGACCTACTCTCCGACCGTAAACTCTACATCTCGATAGTATTTGTTGGCTCACTGTGACGTAATAGCTTGAGCGTGAGTCAAATTTTGTTTTAAGCAATTCAAGATAGTATCTCGTGAATATAGTGCTTCCATAAGGAAGCAAAAGCAATCTCTCAATCTACAAATGAAGAAAGTGTAGGGGGTGGATGGTCGTATACAATCTCAAAGGGAGTCATCTTAATGGAGGTGTGATAAGAAGTATTATAGTGATACTCAGCCTATGGAATCCAAGTAGCCCATTACTTAGGTTGGTCACCAACAAAGCATCTTAAATAGCATTCTAAACAGCGATTAAGGACTTCCATTTAACCATCTGCTTGCAGATGATAAGAAGTGTTAAAATGAAGCTCAGTACCTCGTAATCAAAACAATTCCTACCAAAAAGTACTCACAAAAGTAGGGTCATGATCACATACAATAGTCTTTGGCATCCCGTACAAATTCACAATTTGTTTAACAAACAATTCCGCAACGTTTAGTGCAGTACAATATATCTATGACTACCAATATAACATCAAATCCCTTGGATTTCAGAAGTTTGGACCCAAAGTCCATTGATATATCCTCCTAAATAGCTTAAGGTATTAGCAACGAAGAGAGTAAACCATTTAGCGGCAAGGTTTGTGATTTATTTCGTTGGCAAATGGCACGTAAAGCAACAAAATTCTGTATATCTTTCTTTTGGCCAATCTAATAGACATTTGAAGCTACTCTTCTATAGGCCTTCAAAAAACCCAAGTATCTTCCTGTGGGAGATAAATGAAATTCATGGAAGAAGAGGGTAACCCACTTGGAGTTAGAAGGAATGATTAGGTGATTGTGATAAAATAACATGTCATTAACCAAATGATAGCTCGGTATGGCATCCTTATCTTCCTTCAATAATTGGACTTTGGAAGACAAAATTTCATCTTGCAACACTGCATTTTGAATCTTAGTTAAATCTGTCCAAATTGGTCCTAATATAGCCACCAACTCCAACTCATCAGAAAACATTGACAAAGCATCGACTGCACCATTCTCTTATCCACTTTTGTATTAGACTTCAAAATCATATCCTAGTAATTTCGATAACCAATTTTAGTGGTTTGGAGTCATCATACGCTACTTCAATAGATACTTTAGGCTCTTTTAATCAGTTTTGACTAAATTTCTAGCCAAAGAGATAAGGCCACCAATGATTAATAGATAAAGACAAGCACCATTAACTCCTTCTCATAAGTAGACTTAGCAAGTGATTTTTCTATTAAAGCCTTGTTGAAATAAGTGATTGTTCTATCTTTTTAATGCAAAACCGCCCCAATTCCCCTCCCCGAAGCATCATACTTAACTACAAAAGGTTGAGAAACATAAAAGTAACAAGAATAGGTGCTTGTACCAAGGCTAACTTCAATTGTTCAAAGGCTAAAGTAGCCGAATCTGTCCATATAAAGTTGTCCTTCTTCAATGAATCAGTCAAAGGCTTAGCAATTTTACCATAGTCTTTAATGAATTTTCTATAATAGTCGAACAAACCAAAAAAGCCATAAACTCCTTTTAAAGAAGTTGGAAGAAGCCATTTAAGCATACTCTTAACTTTCTTTGGATCCATACTTACACCCTAAACAGAGATGATGTGCCTAACATATTCTAAAGCAAATTGGCCAAAGATACATTTCATCTTATTAGTTGTAAAATGATTCTCTCATAGTATTTGTAACACCGTCCGCAAATGTTTAAAGCAAGTGCGCATACTAGCACTATATATGAGAATATTGTTAAAGAAAACCAAACCAGATCGCCATATAGAAGATTGAAACAAATCATTCATGACAACTTGGAAGTTAACTAGCACATTTGTTAAACCAAGAGGCATAACAAAAAACTCATAGTGCCCTTAATGTTTACAAAAAGCCTTTTTGTGAACATCATTTGGAAATACTCAAATTTGATGATATCCCACCTTGAGATCAATTTTAGAAAACATCGAAGCACTATGTAACTCATCTAAAAGTTTCTCAATAATCAAAATAGGATATTTATCCGGAATAGTTACTTCATTCAATGCCCTATAATCTACACAAAAACGCTACAAGCCATCTTTTTTTTTTTAACGAATATAATAGGGCTAAAGAATGGACTAGTACTAGTCCTTATGATGCCCGCAACTAACATGTCTTGAACTAACTTCTCGATCTCATTTTTTTATTTTAGCAAAGGCATATCTATAAGGTTGAACATTAATTGGTCCACAACGAAGCTTTAAAGAATATGGTGATCACTAACTTGAGAAGGGGGTAATCTAGATCTTTCCTCAAAAACATTAAGAAAAATCAACTAACACTTTTTTAACCTGAGGATCAATGGAAACTTGTGATAAATAAGTGGTGACATCAAGCTGCCATAACAAGCTACATAATTCAATTCCCTGCAGCTTATGCAATGATTTTAAAGAAACAACAATTCGTAAGAGTGTAGGATCACCAAACAACACTTTCTCATTCCCCCTATAGAAATCTTCATAGACATATGTAGCTAATCAATCTTAACTTCCCCTAAAGTCCTTAACCAAGCAATTCCAAGTATAACATCTACTCTACCGAGTTCAAGAACATAACAATCAACAACTATTTTCATATCATCAACTAGTAGGAGCACATTACAACATATACTACAGGAAGAATGTGTTATCCATCTCCCAAAGTAATTTTAAAAACAATAGAATTATCTACTTCCAATTTCAAAAGCTTCATAAGGGATAAGGAGATAAAGTTGTGACTAGCGCCACTATCTATCATGATGGAAATCAGGGTTTCACGCAGGTTACCTCAAAACTTCATTGTTTAAGGTCCATCACACCCCTTCATAGCCAAAAGGGAAAGTTCCAAACCTGTATTAGGAGCTTTCATACCACTTTCGACAGCTAGCATTTCAGGAACTTCTTCAACAACCTCTCATTCACCTTCAATACCTTATGCATCATCTTCCAACAAGATGCAATAAAGAGACTTGTTAAGGTACTTATCTAAAGGAGAAAAAGGTTGATCACATTGAAAACATAACTCCTTAGCACGTTTATCCAAGTACTTTACATAAGGTAGTAGATGTTATCCATGAGTAAATCACGAAGGATGTTTTGGTTGGTTCAACATAGCTACCGATTGTGTAGTTGGTCCCAACGGACTAGGACCAATACTAAAACTAGAAGTTGATGAATTATGCAAAGAGGATTGGGAAGGATAAATATCTCTATACTTTAGTCTACCATTGCTTACTTGTAACTAGGGTTGAATAGGTGCTACAGAGTGAAAATTAAAGTAAATTGCAATGCCATAGGTTACCCTACTAAGTGTTTGATGATTTGATCGAAATGTGTCACTCTTACTTTCATTTCAACCATAACAGCTAGATGCAAGGAATATACCATGATTAAATTCCTTCTCTACTTTAATTGCGATCTCTATGGCTTTTTCTAGCAAAGAAGGAGAATGTGTATCAAATCTAGTTCGTATTTCTTCGCATAAGCCCCCAAGGAAATAACCTAGCTGTTGAATTTCTAAAATGGTTGAGGCTTGTGTGATAAGTGATTCGAAGTATTCAATATATTGGCGAACTGAAGTAGTTCGTCACAATTGTAAAAGGCTTTTGAATGGATTTGACGCCCATTGTTCGTCGTATCTCCTCAACATTTTCTCTTTCATCATGTTCCAATCTAAACAAGGAATCCATCGTCGTAAAACTTGTAACCAATAGACACATCTTCCTCTCATACACATAGCCACTAAATCTACTTTCCAATCTTCTCTCATCCTTTGAACTTCAAAATACTGTTTTGCCATCAAAATCGAATTTGTTGGATCTACACCTTCAAATAATGGCAAGACTACTCGCAAAGCATTCAATCAATATTCGTCATCGTTCTCTTCTAGACGCACACTACTTCAATCAGTTTCCATGTAATCTTCGTTTGACCGTTGCTTTTCGTGTTGGATCGTATTTTGCAGCTCAATATTTACTCCACTACCAAATCTAAGCACATTAGATGATTCACTAAGTATTCCATTACTAGGCTGATTCACCATCCATAGATCTTCCATCATTTTTTGCATTTTTGACATAGAAGCCTAGATAACGAAAACATCTCCTTGCTGTGAAGTCATGTCACCACGTAATGAAGTTACATTTCCACTTATATCCTTTTGATTTTTATCCATTTGATTAAGTGTTGCTGTACATCTAGTAACTCTTCATGCATCCCTCTCAAACTCTTCTCTTACTCCTCTTATCAAGAATCCGTTCTAGTCATATTCCTAAGAATTTTCTTAAAAATGGAATTTTAAGATCCCTGTGAGAGGCGCCAATTGTTATGAACCAAGTCAATTACTTGGAAGAGTTTATGAATTAGGGATAGAAAATGAATGAAAACGGAGGGAAAAGGGGTACCTAAGCAAAAGCTCAGCTAACTAATCTTACTTCTAGTTTCTAAGAATAGTGTCTAACTATTGATAACTAACTTCCTTGCCTATTTAAACTCATGTCCAAAGAATATTTCGGATGTAGCTATGTCGGCCACTAAACCACTTAGCACATCCTACTTAAACCCACCAGCCACATTAATAACAATTCTTCTGACTACATAACATACTTTACACATATATACCACCTAACACCACCACACTACCCCAAAACTCCCAACACCATACAAATACACACACACACATACATTACACACAAAATATGCATACACGACCTTAAATAAGTTCCAATGGTGCATACTAGAAAGCATCCTTCCTAGGCCTTCTTTTATAAACATGCCATATAGGGGGCTATTGTCTAGGGAACACATCAGACATAAATGTCTCTCACTATATTAGGGAAATTTTGACTAGGATTAGGATGGGTCTTCAAGCTAAAAGAGTTTTTCAACTCACCAAATGGATGAGCTATTTTAGATTCCACTCGCTTCACTCTTTATAAGTTAAGCGGTTATATATGCAGGTTTAATCGAATTTACTCTTCATTGGTGAAGGGAGAGTCATCTTTTTGTATTTATTAATTAGGATTGCTTAGTTATGCTCATGTATCACTTTATTATTTTGAGACAATAATAGCATGGTTCCTTCTTCTAGAATGAAGGAGATTGTTATATCTTTAAAACTAAAAATTTTGTGTAATGGTCAGTTGTTAAAGTCATAAGTATATTCCTCTTTGTTTCGCCATGTATTTTAATCCCTTTTCACCCTAACATGTAAACGTGGAAAGACAAAACATGAGTAACTTTGTGAAAAAGATCATACATGAATAGTATATTTTTTAAGAGAAGAGATTTATTAGGTAATATACTAAGTAATGGTTTGTTACTGATACTTATTAATTACCTTTACATTGGATCCCTATAATGAGATTTAAATTTAAATCATACCTCTATTTTCTTTTTCTTTTCTTTTCTTTTTTTTTTTTTTTTTGGGGGGGGGGGGGGGGGGGGGGGGGGGGGTTGTGTGTGTGTGTGTGGTGGGGTGTAATATAAAGATTTCACTATTTAAAGTAATTTAGATAATGTCTCTTCATTTTAATTTGAATTAGAATCATGTTTTTTTTTTTTAAATTTAAAGTATGATCATTAAGTCGAGCTTTTTAATTTCAACTTAAGTTCAAGCCAATAGCGACATCTTTGATAATATTAAATTCCTTGTCTAGTGGACCACCTTAACCCAAAAACCATATCAATCTATAGAGTATTCACTTGCAAATTATTCTACTTCTCGCAATAATCACCATTTGGGATTTACGCAATTGAAAACTTTTATGAAACAGAAGAATAGAACTTATTTTATATAGTTGTTAATTAGGGGGGTTTCAAGCACTATTATCAAGTAAAATTTTGAGCACGAGTGTAATACATCATCTCAAATATAGTAGATTCCCAAACTCAGTTCCATTGACAATGCTAATCTAAATTAAGGTGATTGAAAAACCTTCTTTCTTTTTTTCTTTTTTCAAATTTCTGCCCGTCAATCGAATACTAAGTCACTTGCCGAAGGTATTTGAGAATTCAATGGTGCACGAGTGGGTCGTGTAGATACCATTAATGCAGCGCAGCCAAACACGATATGCCAAAGAAGACCTACGAGGATATCAGGTGCTAACTAGCCACTCGAGATAGGGACTCTGGCCGTGTTGGTCCCATGCCTCGACAACGAAACATTCCGCTGGATCACTTGTCCAGTCCCTCTTGGCTCGGGTATTTCCAAGATCCAACTTCGGCCTGCTAGGTCTGTTAATAGAATTTTTTATTTTTAAACAAAATTACACATACAAATTAGATAAGTTAAATCATAATATAAATTTTAGTTATTTCCAATTTCCCATGTAAATTAGAAAAGATCATTTTCTATTCACAACATCTGATGCTACTAATACTATTGTACTACAGTTAAATATTCAAAAATCAAACATGCTTTAGTATTAGTTTGGTTTGGTACATATTTCATGAGAACATAGCATTCCTTGCTTACTTAACAAAGTGGAAATGCAAATACATAGACATATAGTTGGCTGTCCATACTACAAGAATATGCAAGAAAAAACTCAGAGCAACATAACTTCATTAATAATTACTCATCACAAGCGACCTACTTGTTATATAATTATTACCTTATAAAAGAGGAAGCTTGAAAGTCCGAAGGAAAGGGCAGATACACTGTCGGCAATAGTCCTGATCCCAATGCAAATAAAGGATACCAAAATCCCACGGAGCGTAAAAGGGATAAAGCGAAAAGGATATTACGAGAAATCAAGGAATTTGCTGTGCTCAAGGTCGCAGGAATTTTTCCTAAGAAACGAGGCTGATCAAACCTCCCCTAGACAAGTCTACGAGGATCTTCTTGTAAGCAGATTCTTGTGTTTTTTTTTTTTTTTTTTTCCTCATAGAACTCGCGTGGTAAGTAAATAACAAGTCAGGTTTACTTGTGTGATTGTTCCTAAAGTTGTTTTGTCTATGTAGCCAATGTCTCGTTTGTGTTGTTTTTGTAAATCCATGCAAGCGAGAGAGACCAGTATCGATGTTGTTTAATTTCAATATATTGCAATTATTGACATAGAGCTGGCAATTATTGTGTTCGTTTTGGAAAGTAAGGCTTACTATGAACTCTTTCAAACTTGGTAGTCAGCGTTTTGTATTTGTGAATTAGGATTGGTTAGCTATGGTCATGTATTACTTTATTACTTTTAACTGTCAGTCGTTAAAGTAGAAGTGTATTTCTTTTAGTTTGCCATGTAGTTTTATTCCTTTCTGTTGGGAACGATCATTAATTCACATAAATTGATGAAGAAGAAAGTATATCACGCTCACAAGAAAAAGAAGTGGTCGAAACTGTTCTTGATTTTATTTAAGCACTGCACACACACACTTCACTGTTTTGTTCACTCACTCACGGTGTATAGTCTACACACTCACAATGATCATATACACTTTTCACTAAACACTTTGTACTGTATTTTTCTAACTGTTAACACTCAACTAACTTTTATTTATAGTAGTACTTAAATACTAACTACCTTACTCTGAAATGATACATGTACAAAACAACCAATTAAAATTACTCCTTAACCCTTTCTACCCTAACATGTAAAGGTGGAACGACAAAGCATAAGTAATGTCGTGAAAATGATCAATGATTCATTATGTAATACATATGTTAACAGTTTTTTTTTTTCTTTGTATCAGCCTTCTAATAGTTTGTTATTGATGCTTATTGATTGCCTTTACATTGTATTCCTATAATAAGCTTTAAATTCAAATGGCGCATCGGGTAATATAAGAATTTCCCTATTTAAAGTAATTTGGATAATGTCTCTTTATTTCAATTTGGATTGGAACCATGTCTTTTTACTTAAAATCAAAGTATGATCATCGACTCAAGCCTTTTTATTTTTAGCCTAACATCTTTGATAATATTAAATTGTTTTTCCGGTGGATTCGCCTTATTCCAAACGCCATATAAACCTACATAATGTTCACTTACAATTTATTCAAATTCCTTGCAATAGTCACCATTTAGGATCCATGTGATTGGAATTTTTTTTAAAACAGGAGAACAAAACTTATTTTATTTAGTTGTTAATAAGGGGATTTCAAGCGCTAATATCGAGTAATTGTGAGCATGCGAGTATGGCATCATCTTAAATATATAAGATTCCCGAACTTAGTTCCATTATTGACAATGCTAAACATGATTGGAAAACCATTTTATTTTTTTTCTTTTGTAAATTTTTGCCTATTAATCGAACATCAAAATTTAGTTGCCGAAGGTATTTTGGAATTCAATGGTGGATGGGTATTGTTGATAGGGCCCTTTGGATCCAAGTCCGACCCAAACTCCTCAGGCTCCCTCCTACATCCATGGCTTCTCTTGACCCAAGCCTAAAGTTCAGTTTATCCAATTGAAACAGCTCTACAACGGCTACAAGACTCTAGATAATGTTAAAAAACCAGGTTAATAACCACTTCCTAACTTTCCGAACCACGTCGACTGCCAAACGCCTATTCTCCAATACTTATGAAAGTAAATTATTCCCACTAACTACTCTTCAACTACTGGCACCACTTCTCTATAAATATAAAGCCACCAACCGACAGTAAGATACTTTACACTTTGCATACTTGAGCCATCTCTTTACTCTCCAGCATTTACATTCTCCAAAACTTCTTGCTGACTTAACCATCAAAGTGACCGTTAGACAAACCCCTTGGTGCCTCCTCACAGTCTTCTATTGTGTAGGCTCTTCTACTAGTACGAAGCCTAATCTTATCCCAATTAATACCAATAGAATCTTAAGACGACATTTAGCGTCGTTTATGGGAGTCTGACGAATTGAATTCCTACCCGAAAAACCCAAGCACACTAAACACATTCCCTAAACAACATCTTTGGACACCATGTCTCATGTAAACGAACAAGAAAATTGCCAGTTGGTGAATAACCAACCCGCTATGAATCAGCCCCTCTTGAGGGAAATACTAGAAGAGCGCTTGGAGCACCTAGTTGAGGAATTTACTGCTTAAAACAGACTACTCTACACTTGCCTCCAAAAAGGTGAGAGACATAACGCTCAAACTGATCCCCTCAAAGCCTCTTAAGCCCACATTAGGCAGAACAACCACCATCACCAGCCGCAAAATGGTAAGGATTAGCAACCCGATCCCCCAATGTAACAACAACTAGCAAGATCTATAGTTACCAATGATTGAGCTCTAACTGGCAGTGAGCAAGTAGTCAACTCGTAGGGAGTACCAACTCACTCAATAGCTCGCTAAGCTCATTCGGTAGATGATGCTGACGTCAATGATCTCCATGCAATCCTAAAGAGGCTCTCTGAACAATAAGGGAACAAGGTAACTGGTGATGTTGAGCTAGTCACTAACGGCAGAACTGCTTTCACCAAGGGCATCTAGGACGAAGTGTTGCCCCCTAATAGCATATTTTCAACCCTGGACCAATATGATGGTACAAGAGACCCTAACAACCACCTCCTCCATTTCCACACCCTCATGAACCTCCATGGTCGTAAGGACGCCATAATGGTCAAGGTTTTCTCGAGCACCTTAAGGAAAGCAGCTCAGACGTGGTTCAATCACCTGCCCGAAAACTTCATTAGCTTCTTTGATAAGCTAGCATAAAAGTTCATGATCCATTTCAGGGCTAGTAAGCTCCCATCCAAGGACACATTGTCCTTGTATTTGATAAGGTAGATTGAAGGCAAATCTTTGTGTAATTACGTGGCCTGGTTCAATAATGCCATAGTCGAGATCCCTCAAGTAGATGAGAGAGTTGCTATCTATGCTGCTCAGCTTAACATTCAACCTTTAGGAGACTTCTTTCAATCACTTACAAAAAGCAAGCTAAAGACCCTAGTTGACTTCTAGAATAAGACTAAGAAGTACATTGACCAGGAGGACAATATTTGCACCAAGCACGACGCCAATCAAGAGAGGTTGGGTAGAAAGTAGGTTAAGGAAAGATTGTCTGTAAAAGATCGCCTCAATGGAAAGGTGCTGAGCAGATCAAAGGGCGAAGGTTTAGGAAAGAAGAAGCACTGAATTGAGCAAAACTCGCTCTCCCCTCTTGTCTACATGTAATATGCCCCTATGAATAGACCCATAGCCTAGGTCTATTCTAAGGTAAAGCACAAGAACTTGCTACAAAAACTACCGAAGATAAAGGGGAACCCCAGCCATTGAAACTTGGATAAGTATTGGCAATTCTACGGTGATCATGGCCATACTACTGAAGAATGCTTCTAGTTGACGAACGTTATTGAATATGCCATTCAATGGGGCTTCTTTAATGAATACTTAGCTTAACAAACGAACGACAACCATTCCAATGATGATGAGGAGCAAACACCCTGGAGACGATAAACCAAGGGTGCTCAAGTAGAGTAGAATGATGACTATCGCAATGACCGCACCCTTAACAGCATCATCAAAATAATCATTTGGGGACCGTACCCAAAGAGCCTGCTGAGTACTAGTAGCTCAATTAACAGGCAAAAGTTGGATACTTCAATCTCCTTCTCCAACAAAGATTTAAAGGGGGTAAACACCCCCTATCAGGACACTCCGGTTATAGGGATGAGGATTGCGAACTTTGAGATCCTAAAGATAATGGTAGATACCTGTAGCTCTACTAATATCCTCTTCCTCCATACATATGAGAGGATGAAGAAGAATCCATCGATTAAGATGAAGTTGTACCACCATAATCTGATCAGCTTCAATGGAAGTACCGTCCGAGCCAAGGGGATCATTACTCTAGACATGAAGCTTAGCAATGACGACCATATGCATGACTTCTTTCTTTTTTATTTTAGTGATAGTTCATCAAAACAATTGTCCAAGACTGCTAGATGGAGCACACAACGTGCATAGTATGAAGTTTAAGAGCAGGTTGTCTCCTCTTCGACATTTCCAGTACTTCCTTACCTTCCCTTTTAAGAGATCTCATTGTTTTCTTCCTATCTTTTCCTCTCTTTGTCTTCGAGATTTCATTCCCCAATCCATTAATTTATTCCTTCATATACCTCCCCACCAATAGATAGATACAAATGGGATTTACTTTTCCTTTATATTATAGAGTCTCTTCAATCGCAGCCATTCATCCCCCATTTGTTTTTCTTGCCTCAGCGAATTAAGCTCCTTCCCTTTAGTAGTTCGACTAAGCGAGTCTTTTTGGTCTGGCTAGTAGAGTTCATCATGATCAACTGCCCTTCTCCCTATAATGCTCTCTTAAGAAAACCAAGTCTAAATGCATTTAGGGACATAACATCCTCCCTTCACTTGAAGGCTAAATTCCCGACCTTGACCGAGGTGGAAACACGTAGGTGTGATCAGAAGCTCTCAAAAGAGCTATATGTTATGGTTGCTTCGTCTTCGCTCTAGAGTCTGGCCCATAGGAGGAGCCAACAAAGAGGGGCAAGCTAGGTGAAAAAACCGAAGAAGTCCAAATCAGTCCCTCTCCCAACCAAACTATAAGGTTAAGATCAAAACTCCTCTTAAGGTGAAGGACGAAATTATTGCTCTCATACGAGCCAACTTAAATAGGTTTACTTGGTCAATGTTAGACATGCCCAGGATCTTACCCGACTTGGCAACCCATAGCTTCAACATCAACTCCACTACACAGAAGCAAAAGAAGAGGCACTTTGCCCTAAAGAGATAAGCCGTGATTGAGAAAGAAGTGTAGAAGCTGCTCAAGGCCAGTTTCATGATGGAAGAGAAATACCCAACCTAGCTAGCAAATGTTATGATAATCAAGAAGAAGACCAAGAAGTGGCGTATATACGTCAATTATACCAATCTCAATAAAGCCTACCCCGATAATCAAGAAGAAGACCAAGAAGTGGCGTATATACGTCGATTATACCAATCTCAATAAAGCCTGCCCCGAAAGATTGCTTCCCTCTCCCTAAGATCGACTAAATGTTTGACTCCACTTTAAGACATGCCCTACTAAGCTTCATAGACACCTTCTTAAGGTACAACCAAATTAAGATAGACCCAAAGGATGAAGTAATGCCATTCGATCTCAAAAATGCCAAGGCTACATACCAGCGGATGGTGACAAAATTATTTAAGCCCTAGATCGGGTGCAATATGAAGGTATGCATTAACGACATGGTTTTCAAGAACATGAAGCCAGGTAATCATGTCAAGGACCTCTAAGAAGCTTTTGACTAAATGCAGACACATGACATAAAGCTGAACCCCCAAAAGTGCACCTTCAGGGTTGACTCCGGCCAATTCCTAAGCTTCCTGGTCACCCAAAGAGGTATTGAGACCAATCCCAAGAAGATACATGTCATTAAGGAAATGAAGCCCCCTACCTCGATCCAAGACGTACAAAAGCTCACCAGTATGGTGGCCGCATTGAGTAACTTCGTCTGAAAGAGCATAAATAGATGCACTGAGTTCTTCAAGATCCTAAAAAATCCAAAAGGCTTTGAATGGATTCCAAAGTGCATTGTAGCCTTCCAATAGCTCCAAGACTTCCTTGTACACCCACTGATCCTCTCTAAGCCCATCCATGGGAAGGACCTATTCTTGTTCCTAATTGTAAGCAACCAAGCACTCTCCTCTATATTAGTCTAAGTAGAAGGAAAAGAGTATAGGCCTATATACTATGTTAACCATATACTACATGAGTCTAAAGTAAGATACACCCAGGTAAAGAAGTTCACCCTGGCCGTTATCATATTAGCATGTTGACTAAGGCCCTATTTCCAAGTACACCATATCACTGTGCTTATAGATCGACCCCTACATACCATGTTGTAGAAGCTGAAAGCATTTGGGTGGATGGTGAAGCACATGATAGAGCTAAGCGCATACAAAATCTAGTATCAACAATGAATGACGTACAAAGCACAAGTTCTAGCTAACTTCATGGTTGAATATACCAAAAAGGAGGAAGCACCACTAGATAACGACAAGCCGATGTAAACTCTCCATGTTGATGGATCATCTACCTCAGAGGGGTGGAGGTGTGGGCCTCATACTAATCATCCCACATAACATCACCATCTGTTATGCCCTCAAATTCCAATTTGATAATAGCAACAATGAGTCTGACGAAGCCCTGATTTCTAGTCTCAAGTTAGCTAAGGAGATTAGCGTGTTATGGGAATTAGGCTACCAGACCACTAACCTACAACTGCACTTGAGTACTAAAAGGATTGGCAAGATGAATCCTCCTGTTCCAGCCGACCTCTGCCGAGGCCGAGTACTTCCTTGTCGAGTCACCCTTCATGTGGAGTCGAATGATTGCCCATATCTATGTAGTGCGCCAAATTAAGGAATACTCACTCGTGCCCAATCCGTCCAATGACTCGACATCTACCTTACCAAGAAGCCGAGATTGAGAGACCCTGGGTTGACTAAGCTACTCCTACTCAAACAAGCAAGCTGTCCATACTTTTTGTCCACATCTTCTAACAACTTCACCAATGTAGCATCACCATGTATACATTATCATGTGTAAAATCCGCTGCACCAATGATTATTTTCCTTATATATTCATTATTACCCTTTTTGTACTTTGTATATTACTTCCTTAGGAAATACCCTTTTGTCTTTTCTCTTTTTGGGCAAGTTACCCTAACTTATGAGTATAAATACCATTATACTTGTAAATAGAAGGAGAACTCAAATAGAACATAAATACACTTATGTGTTTTTCTTTCCTTATGTAAATACTACCCATTTACTCTCAGCTTTACTCTCGACTTTACTCTTATCCTAACCCTTGAGCAAGGCTAGGTAGCGAGTAACCTCACCAGACTAATTCGTGCTTCATATTGAATTATACCGTGAGTCCTCAAAAGTTCCACTGGTGCGTCATATCCTCTAGAGCTGTTCGTAGGTTTTGCTTACTTCATCATTCATTGCTTTCATACTTTCCTCATTAACTCTTTCAAGCTTTCTACAAACTCAAACCCTTCCAACGACCAGCCTTATCTACTCTTAGTCACGGTTCACATCATCTTAATATCGGAGCGGAGGTTTCATATGAGTTGTAATTGGTTCTATTAGAAGTTATGTTATACTCTATTCTGTGTGTGTGAAACAGAGTAAGTTACTATGTTCATATTAGCTACTATGTTTGTTAGCTACTATGTTTGTTAGCAGTTAATTCCCTGAAATGTTTATTTGAAATTTGAATTTATGGAGAAGATGATGGACCTGAGTATGAATGTTGGTGTAGGAGATGACAATAGTGGAGTTGTCCATAAACGACAATTTTAGGGAACCCCTAAAAGCACTAATGAGAGACTTGATGAGGTGATAAACCTTTTGATAAATCTAACCCAAGCTGTTCATACATTAGCTTGCCAACCTACTAAAGCTACGCAAAACACCCTATAAGCTGCTCGACCTGTTAGAGGTCAGAACCCAACTTAACCAGTTCAATGTAGAAGAGTAGGTGGACGAGTAAGGAGAAGAATTAATTTGACAAACATGGGAGACGAGGAAGAAAAAGAGTATTTTGAAAAGAAGCACATACGAGTCCCTAGAGCATCTGACCATGTGAAGCTTTAGATTTTGAGTTTCGATGGATCTAGGAATGCTGATGAATATTTAGAGTGAGAAGAGAAAGTAGAGCATGTTTTTTATTATTATCATTACGAGGATTATGAGAAAGTGAAAACTACTGCTGTTAAGTTCTCCAGATATGCTACTATATGGTAGAAGAATTTTTTGGCGATTAAGAGATGAGAAGGCTATCGAGAGATTGATGCTTGGCTCAAGATGAAGAGAGTACTCAGAAATAGATTCGTACTAGAAACTTATCTTCAAGATACTTTCACTCGGCTTCAAGAGCTGCAACAAAGAGGCGAACTATTAAGGAGTATGTTCAAGAATTTCAAATGCTTGTAATCCGTTGCAAAGTAAAAGAACCACCAACCCGAACAGTCTCAAGATTCATTGTTGGGTTAGATTGAGAGAAGATATTTGAGATAATGTGGAGCTCCAATGATTTGACACAATGGATGAAGTTGTTAGGATTGCCTAAAGAGTAAAAAGGCAAAGGAAGAGTAGACTAATGACTAGGATGCCGACTAGCCGACCCAAACAAGTAAGCTACCGAGCTCAGTTGAGTATCGAGCCAAACCAAAAGATTGATGTCCAAGCAGAGCAAAAAGGTCAACTAGATGGCGAAGTACCAACTCGAATTTATGAGAAGGGGTAAGGGTTTGGCAAGAAGATGAGCTAGATGAAGTGGTTCAAGTCCTAAGGGTTTAGACATATGGCTGCTTAATGCCCAAACCGTAGACAATGGTTATCAAGGGAGACGTCCCAAAGCTAGAATTAGATCATGCAAATGAGGAACCCAAAGAGAAGGAGGTGTTTGCTAATTAAGCTGATTGAAGAGGAGGTGTTTGCTGATTAAGATAATTGAGGAAGACGTGTTTGCTAAAGACTTAGATAAGTTACTCATGGTTGTTTAACATACTATGAACATGAAACTCTCACAAAAGGAGGAGCAAAGAGAGAATTTGTTCCATACCACCTGTAAGGTGAATGACCAGGTGTGCGTCCTCATTGTAGATAGTGGAAGCTGCACCAATGTTACATCAACCGATCTTATTTCAAAACTGAAGTTACCCTAGTTGAGTAAGAGAGGAGCATTACATGTCACTCAGCAAATAATAATGTCGATCACCACAGGGAATTACTCAGACTAGATTCTCTATGACGTATTGCCCATGTGCGCCTACCATGTGTTGTTAGGAAGAACATGGTTGTTTGATAGGAGGGTCATCCATGACGGCTACAAGAATAAATACATGTTCAAGAAGGATGATTGATAGATCACACTGAACCCAATGCTACTAAAAGAAGTTAATAAATTGCAAAAAAAAAACTTACTCACACATCAAAGAAAGCTCTGATGATGAGTAAAGTATAGCTTCAAGAGGCCATCAACGCTAACAAGCCGACCCTTATGTTGGTCAGGTGCCTATTAGAGATGAAAGAGTGAGGTAAATTATCTCGAAAAATCAAGGAGTTACTAGATAAGTATACCAACTTGTTCTTAGAACAGTTACCTAAGGAGTTGCCCCTAACTCAAAGTGTAGAGCACTATATTGACTTAATACCCGGCACCACGTTACTAAATAAGCCAGCTTATCGAATGAATCCCAAGCAAACTTATGAGCTCCAACGTCAAGTCAATGAGTTGCTATAGAAGGAGTATATCAAAGAAAGTCTCAGCCCTTATACCGTGTTGGCGCTTCTTATACCGAAAAAGGATAAGACCTAACAGATGTATGTAGATAGTCGAGTGGTGAACAAGATCACAATCAAATACCTGTATCCCATTCTTAGACTGGAGGACATGCTGGATGAACTGAGTAGAGCCAAGATCTTTAGCAAGATTGACTTGAAGTCTAGATATCATCAAATTCGCATGAAGCCAGGAGACAAGTGGAAAACTACGTTTAAAACTCAATATGAACTTTATGAATGAATAGTCATGCCATTTGGCTTATCGAATATCCTGAGTACTTTCATGAGGTTGATGAACCATGTGCTAAGATATCTAATAGGAAAATGTATTATGGTGTACTTTGACGACATCCTAGTTTACAGTACCGACATACCAAGTCACAACGAGCATCTTTGAGCCATATTAAATATCTACCATGCTAAGAGATTATTAGGCAACTTGAAGAAATGTTGCTTTTGCCATAAGAAAGTGGTATTCTTGAGCTATGTAGTTAGTAAATGAGGGTTACATGTAGATGACGAGAAAATCCGAGCAATTATAAAGTGGTTAACTCCTATTACTTGTGCCGAAGTAAAAAGTTTCATAGACTGGCTTCATTCTATAGATGACTCATCAAGAATTTCAACACCCTTGCTACACTACTTATTTATCTCATAAAGAAGAATATCGACTTTTCGACAGGGAAAAAGGAAAGAGAAGAGCCTTGCCAAGATAAAAGAAAAATTAACATCCACCCTAGTGTTAATCCTACCTAACTTCGAAAAGATATTTAAGCTGGAATGTGACGCTTCAAGCATCGGAATAGGCGTTGTCCCAATGTAGGAAGGCTGACCAATTACCTTCCATAATGAGAAGCTCAGAGGGCCACAATTGAATTACTCTGTATATGACAAGGAGCTCTTGGCACTGATCAAAGTACTGTAAGTATAACGGTACCATTTACTGCTAAGAGAGTTTGTCATATATACTGACCATAAGTCATTAAGATACCTTTGAAGTCAGGCCAAGTTATCAAAGTAGTAAGCGAAATAGGGTGAATTCCTTGAAGGATTCGATTTTGTAATTAAATATAAGTAAGGAAAGAGCAACGTAGCTACAGATGCTCTTTCAAGGAAACATGCACTTTTAACCGAACTACAGACCAAGTTGTTTAGGTTTCAAGTATCAAAGAGCAGTATTCTACGGGTCCACACTTTGGACCCATAATCATGAGATACACTAATGGAAGGATAATGGATGAATATCATGTAAAGGATAGTTACTTGTTCTAAGGAGGAAAACTATGCATGCCAACCTATTCACTGCGAGAACTATTGAATAAAGAAGCTTATGGTAGAAGACTCTTCAAACATTTTAGAGAAAGAAAGACTTGTGAACTGTTGAATGGTTGCTTCTTCTAGCTAAGAATGAGGAGAGATGTACACCAAGTTGTCAAAATCTGTGTTGTGTACAAGAGGGCTAAGTGTCGAGCCGAGCAAGGAAAAGCAATGCCTCTACCTGTTCTAATGAAGCCGTAGATTGAATTGAGCATAGACTTTGTTCTCAGACTACCATGAACTACCCGAGACATAGATTCTATAAATGTTATCGCGGATCAGTTCAGCAAAATGGCACATTTCGTGCCTTGTGCAAAAACTAATGATGCTTCAGCTATTGCTTCTCTTTTCTTGCAAAAGATTGTACGGTTATATAACATGCCAAGAAGTGCAATCTCCGACAGGGATCTAAATTTCTTGAGTCACTTCTAGAAGACCTTGTAGCATCAGATGGGGACCAAACCACTATTTAGTACTTCCTGTCACCCCCAAACTGACAGCCAAATAGAGGTGGTTAATCGCATTTTGAGAATACTGCTCGAAGCTACAATAGGAAAGAACTTGGTTGGTCGAGATGCCTACTTACCAGTAGTCGAGCTATCCTATAACCGGACCGTGCATGACACCACTAAGTAAATTCCCTTCAAAGTAGTTTATGGTTTCAATCCCAAGTTGCCTCTTAATCACACCGCTGTACCTATATCCATACAAGAGGATCTTAACGCAAGGGATAAAGCACAATCCCTTTGGAACATCTATGATAAAGTTACTCGACATATCGACCAAGCAACCATAGAATACGAGAGAAGACAAAGGGTAGGATAGCTAGACAATTTCAGCCATGAGGCTTGGCATGGCTACACCTCAATAAGGAACGATTCCCGAATAGAAGGAGAAACAAATTATCTGCATGAGCTAAAGGACCTTTTAGAATCCTCCAGAAGATCAATGACAATGCCTATAAATTGGAATATCCTGAAGCTTATGGAGTTTCTAACGCCTTCAACATTGCCAACCTCATTCCATATCACCTTGATGAAGAACTAAACAAAGACCATTCGGATTTGATCCCAAATCCAAAACAACTTGGGAAAAATAATGAGAACCAGGCAACCATACCATTGACTTACAACCACACCCAAAGACTAGAAGGACTAGCAAAATGAATCCTCTTGTTCCAGCCGACCCTTGCTGAGGCCGAGTATTTCTTTACCGAGTCACCCCTCACGCGGACCCGAATGACTACCCATCTCTCCATAGTGTGCCAAATTGAGGAATACTCACTCGTGCTCGAGCCATCTAATGACTTGGCATCTACCTTGCTAAGAAGCCAAGATAGAGAGACTTCGAGCTAATTAAGCTACCCTTGCTCGGACAAACAAACTATCTGTACTTTTTGTCCGCATCTTCTAACAGCTTCACCAATGTGGCATCACCATGTGTACAGTATCATATGTAGAATCTATTGCACCAATGATTATTTTCCTTATATATTTATTTTTACCCTTTTTGTACCTTGTACATTACTTCTTTAGCAAATGCCCTCTTTGTCTTTTCCCTTTTTGGGCAAGTTGCCCTAACTTATGAATATAAATACTCTTATACTTATAGTTAGAAGGAGAACTCAGATTGAACATTAATACACTTGTGTACTTTTATTTCCTTGCATAAACACTGTCCGTTTACTCTCGGCTCCACTCTTATCCTAATCCTTGAGTAAGTCTAAGTATCAAGTAACCTCACCAGACCAATTCGTACGTCATATCAAATTGTTCCGTAAGTCCTTGAAAGTTATATTGGTGCGTCATATTCTCTGGAGCTATTCGTGGGTTTTGCTTACTTCTTCATTTATCATTCATTCCTTTCATACTTTCCCCATTAATTCTTTCGAGCTTTCTATAAACTCAAACCCATCCAACGATTAACCTTGTCTATTCTTAGTTACAGTTCGCATCAACATGGAGCACTCTAAATTCCCTTCGTACACCATTACAAAGATCTCTCAACTCAAGAAGTCAGTGGCTGATTGGCTATCCAAACTTGCCTCTATAGGGATATAGGAGCCTAAGGTGAAGGATAGGAAGATCTACATAGAATACCTTCTAAAGAAGAGTATAGCTTCAAGTTCAACAAAGGTGCTAGAACTAATAACAGCAACATTAGGGCTAATTTGGATGGATCCCATCTAGAATTATTTAGAACAAAGCATGATCCCAGAAGATTGGAGAGAAGCAAAAAAGCTCAGATATCACACCACCAACTACACGTTAGTCGATGGCATCCTTTATTGCAAGGGGTTCAGCCTTTCCCTCTGCTGAAATGCCTTCAGGAAAGTGAAGGCTTACACATCATAAAAGAGCCGTATACCGAAGTGTGCAACAATCACGTTCAATCCCAAGCCCTCCATATTCAGGTACTACGACTCAGATACTATTGACCCATTATCAAACAAGACGCTAAAGTCGTAGCCTAGAAGTGCTCCTAATACCAGAAGCACATTCCCATTAGCTACATACCCATTAGCAGTCTCCAACCCCTGATAAGCCTATAGTCATTCACCTAGTGGGGAATTGATATCCTTAACCCCTTCCCCAAGGCTTTAGGGGGTCAGCAGTTCATTATTGCCTTCACTATGGCAACAAGACTACTGAAAGGGTACGAGAGTTGATAGAGCCCTTTAGACCTAAGCCTAACCTAAACTGCAAAGACTCATTCTTACAACCATGGCCTCTTTCGACCTAAGCCTAGAGTTCGACCTACCCAGTTAAAATAGCTCTCCAATGACTATAAGTCTCCGGATAAGGTTAAATGATCAAGTCAACAACTACTTCCTAACTTTCCAGACCACGTTGGCTACCACACGCCTACTCTCCCATACTTACGGAAATGAACTTTTCCCACAACTACTATCCAACGGTTGACATCACTCCTCTATAAATACAAGGTCACCATCCAACAATAAGATATTTTACACTTTGCACACTTGAGCTATCTCTTTACTCTCCAGCATTCACATTCTCCAAAACCTCTTACTGACTTAACTATTAGAATGGCCACATTGGACAACTTCCCAACGCCCCCTCACAGTCTTCTATTTTGCAAGGTCTTCTACTCGCATGAAGCCTAATCTCATCCCAATCAATACCGTTAGAATCTAGAGACAACAGGTATGTAGTGTAGATCCCACTAATGCTGCCAAGTACAATATTCCCCAACAATTAAAAAAGAAAAAGAAAAAGAACGAAAGAGAGAGAAGGAGAAAAATATAAAAAAAAGGACAACCTTATACCAAATGCTAACTAATCACTCCCTAGAAATGGACCCAAGTCATTTATGTCCATGCCTCAACCATGACCTATTCCACTAAGTCATCTATCTATTCCTAACCTATTTTTGGAAGGAGAAAGGATGATATAATCCTGTTTAGACTTGCCAGGTCTTCTTAGGGAAAATTTAAAAGAAAATGATATTAAAAATAAAAAATGAAAGATAATAAAAATTTCGTCTATTTTGATGTAAATTAGGAAAGATCATTTTCCATTCATAATATTAATACTTATTAACAACAAAAGAATTTAATATACTGTTGTTAAATATTCACAATTTAAGTATGTTTTCGGTGTTAGTTTGGCTTGATAGATATAAATTTTCACTAGAAGAAATCTTCCTTGATAAAGTAAAAATGATCTATCTTTTAATTTTTTTTTTTTTTACCCTCACATTTACTAGTATTACAATATGCATATGCATAGGTAGAGTTATGTATGAATAGAAAAGCAAATCATTTTCTAACTTTATAAAATGGGTTAGAACTAAATGACTCGTTCGTTCAAAGATTTTAAGTTAAAAACATAAGAATTTTTTAAAAAATAATAATAATTTAGTTTGATTTAATAAGTTCAAAACCAATGAATCAAAATCATAAAATTGGTAGATCCTTAAGACCTATCTTAAAATTGGCTATTAATGGACCGCTGTTAGTTGTACAACTAGTGGACTCGTGGCCCACCAGTTATTGGTGGTCAGATTGAGCGGGGTCCTGTGCCCACCTCTACAACTTCCCATATCAAATGGCTGTTAATTATGGTTTGACCAAATATTCCCTATAGAGACTGGACTCAGTTTTCACGCGCAGCCTATCTACGATGTCAGTCGTTGAATTGGTCTGGTTTTTCTCCTTCAAAATGAAAATATCAACTTGGATGCATTATTGACTGTCTCGTGGTTTTATAATTGGAGGTGGCCATGGGAACATCGTGACGACGACAGATACACCATGTGCAATTTCACTGATCATAATGCAAATAACGGAAAACGTATTCCCAGGGAGAATCAAAAGGATATTAAGAGAAGTGAAGGACTTTGTCATGCACAAGGTCAAAGGAGCATTGTATCACATAGACGGGACTGATCTAGTCGAGACACGTTTACGAGGATCTTATGAGCTCGTTTTTGGGTTGTCTTGGTAGATGTCCTGTGATAAGCTATATATTAGCAAATACGCAGTCACGATGTTTAATTTATGTGATTGTTCCGACGTTTGATTTTTTTTTTTTTTTTTTTAAGTACCCTATAATATCTCATTTGATTTGCTTCTGTAAGTTGTAATCCAAGCAAGTGAGATAGTTGTTTGATTTCAATAAATCTTAATTAAATTTTTGGTTTTAAAATCAGTTTCTTTCAATACAAGTAGCAATGGAATGATAAAAATTAATTTTCCGATTATAGAGACGAGACCAACTAAAAGAAAAAATAAAAAAGGAACAGATTTTCCTAAGGGGAAATCGACAATAAAAATTAAGGGGGCCTGACATTGGTTTACAAGGATTGATTATTCCTCTACCCTTCATGATTAGTTTTAGGAGTATTTTAACTAAGTAAGTTTGATGTTAATATATATATATATATATATATGATATTCAATTAAACTTTTGCTTGTTCTGAGTTTTATACCTAAAATTTAAAATTATAAAATATCATATACTCAATCAAATTTTTAGTATCCTATTATTTTTAAGAAAGTTGATATAACAAATGCTCATTGATTGAAAAGTATGACTATATACAATTAGACATGAGGTTCTAAATTTAGTAAGTTTGAATAAGTACAAATTTAGCAAGTTAAAGTTCTTTACATAAAATTCGAAAACAACCAAAGTTCGGGAAATAATAATGATATTGTCCTTAAAGTATATGAAGTAAACTATATCATTTAGGTTGTTTGAAAAAAAAAAAAAATAGATAAAGTGCCAAAATCATACAAAGTAAGATAAACATAAAACCTACACTAAAAATTTTGGTATGGACTAAGAATCCCATCCTCCAAGGATGGACCTCAGCATGGCCATTGCCACCATACGTCGTAAAAACAGTCTCACGAACAGATATTTAGGTTTTTTATTTGAGACCAGATAAAGAGAATGGATGAACGTAAAAGCCACAACGTAAACCATATCCTATTTTGTTACTGGAGAAAGGGCTAGTTCATCCAAGAATTCTTTGTAATTATCCTAGTTCTTCGGATATCTCCTTTCCTTTATCTCAAATCAAATCAAAGGAAAGTGATAGGAATAGATGCAACATTTAACTAGGTTAAGGTTAAGGGCACTAAACCCTATCCGAGAATTTGGTTGAGAAAATAATGAGAGGTTCGTCGGTGGTTTTCCTACATTGGATTTTGTGGAAGCAAAACATAATATCAATATATGTGGGGGAAAAAAAAAAAAAAGTGGTCGGATTGCATCTTGCAGTTGTAATTTTTAATTGCTAAGATTTTGTATTGGAAGAGAGAATTTAATGCAAAATATTAATGAACATTGCTTTGAGATTTATTAGCAAGATTATAAATTTGGGAAATTACTTTTAATTTTTTTTTTTTTTTTCAATGACCTCACGGGCATTGTCTTTGGTAATCCGCTAACAAATGATATTCTAGATCTAGCAATTTCAGAAATGGGACTTAAAAGAATCTCGGGAATTCGCTGAAGTTTCTGGGAAATTTCTAGATATGGAAAACACTTGCTCCCGTTATTGACATAGAGCAATTAGTATATATATCGTTCAAAAACTGAAGCTCAAGCCCTATGAATTCTTTTGACCTTGAGATTGGATGAAAGGGAAATAAGGTAGATTTTTGCTTTCACGGAGAATTATGTTCCGAAGGTGGCGTTTGACTGTAAGACGATATTGCATAAAGAAACTAAACGGGATAAGTATAAAAAATATTGGATAGTACATATTTATTGTATTATATTTGGTTTTTTGCAATATTAAATAAAAAATTTTGTATTATCCCTTATTTAATATAACTAAGTACTTGACTTGTTATTATATTTTAATATTTGTACACTCAACGTTGTCTAATATATTTTTTACTTATATTTTTTATATTATTTGAACGGATTATTGAATTCATATAATTAAACAAATTGCATAGAATATTAAATAAAAAACTATAGATTTACTAAATATTAAAAAATTAATTATTTATATTATAAACTAAGATAATTTTATGTAATATTTAATAAAAATAATATTAATTAACTTAATATTATAACAAACTAATACATATATAATAACAATTTAATAAATTACAACAATTTTCCTAAGATTTGATAGCTATAATATTAATTAATAATTAAACCAATATTCCTAATATAATAATTAAGAGTACAATTGGCACGTATTGATAATTGCTAAATGGTACGTTTACAAAATATATGTATGAAACATGAAAATAAAAATTCATTAATGATACTCCTAATAGAGTTCACATACAAACACATATCATTCACCAATCATTAATTAACTAAATGATCCAAATGTCTTTCAAAATGAACCAAAAACAAAAGTTTATTGTCTAATAAGTTTGCCTACAAATACATGTTGCTCAACAACTACTAATTAACCAAATAATCTTGGTGTCTTCCAAAATCAACCAACTAGATGCTTAACAAAAGCAAGCCTCTACTCTCCTTAAAGTCTTTAAAAAAAATTTTATATTGTAGATTTTCAACCATTTTCATCAAAACATCCAACTCTTCATTTTCAAGTAATCTTAAAGTATGTAATTTTCAACAATATCCTCTCTTGGAGGGGTTGTGATTTTTCCTACAAGAAAAGTGAAATCACATCTAGCATCATTCATAATCTTCTCAAATGTTGCAATGAACTCTACAGCATAATCCACCATTTGATGCTTGTGAAAGGATGCCATATATTGACCACCACCTACGACATTGTTATGAGATCCAAGTGATTATGGTGTTGATTCTGTCTTTTCTTCAAAATTATCTTAGCCAATAATCTGCATATCTCTCAAAGCGTCAACAGGTATCTCATCCCTTTTTTCATTTTCTCTATCTTTTCCAAAGATATGTTGTAATCTTTCAAACTCCTTAAATTCTTTATTCTCATGATTAACAACCTTTAGATGTTTCTGCACATCAATTTAATTATTTATAAATAACAAATAGAATTAAAGAAGAGAATATACTTTAAAAAAAAAATTATTGAACATATCTCCATATACTCTCCAAGGATTTGATCACTATATATTACAACACATTTTTTTGTGCCATGCCAACTGAATCCACTAGTATTCATCATATCAAGAACTTTAGACAATTTAACTTACCACATCTACATTTTGTTAATAACTTGCTCAATATTAAGCTTATTTCCAGAATATATCTCTTCATCCTCTTTAAGAATTCTTCATAAGTTTTGCTTTTAAATATGTCATTCTCTCCTCTATAATCTTCAACAACCAACTCCTCTAACACTATAAGTAATGTATCATCTTTGTTGTTAGTCCCGTATAAAATATCAAGAGATAGAGTGAATTGATATATTTAAACTTTTTGAAACTTTTTTTATATAAGTTGAAAATACTCCTCTTAATAACTTAATTTGGTCAATAGTGGTACTTTAATAATCTAGTACACGATTAATAAACAATTTAAACTAAGAATGAGAATATCAAGCTTGGGATTTATAGAGCTTCAGTTTTCTACCTACTACTCTCTTCTAATTCAATTGCCCAAGACCTAATCTACTTCATCGATGCTATTCTACTTGATCTATTAAATCAAAATCATGAGAAATTTATAAAAATTTGGCATACAAAGGCTTTACAACACTCTACTCTGCCTATCTAACCTTTTAAAATCTAACCTAATTACAAATCTACAGAGTACAATCTAACTTCTCTAAACACTCAAACAATAAATGAAGTTTACAAATTACAAGTGAATAATTTCCCTCAAAAATAGAAATGATGATTGATGAATAAATTGCTTCAGTTTAACTTTCTAAAGAAGTATTTGAGAAACATTCTGTACTCTTTCAGATGATAAAAATTAATTATGATCAAGGTGTAATGAATGTATTTTTTTTTTCTTAGAAACGTGCTTAATACTTTGAATCCTTTCTCCTTTTATATTAGAATCTTCCAATGGCTAATTTATTGAAGATTATCTTCATATCATGTTTATCCATATTTAACGTTAAAGATAATCCATAAATGTTTTAGAGAAAATCTTGGACTTTTGAATTTAAACCTGATCTTATAATCTTATCTCAGTCATATATATTTTGATCAGCAATTTCCTAATAAGCTTTAAGTTTAAACTTGAAATCTCACAAAATTCAAAGTTAACCTTATCCTCATCTAATGTTAGTTACTTTCTTTATTTATCCAAAGATAAATTTACTTAAAAATAATCTCTATAGATCTTAATTTTATCTTAAATAAAACGAGATTAAGTGTATTTCCCTAATACACCCAATCTACTATAGCTAGGCTTTGTTCACTTTGAATTTGGTGTTTTGTTAATTTTCAACATTAGTTTTCCACTTTTCCAACTGCATCAAACCCATTTTTCCTAATAGAAACTTTATCACCTGCTATTGGAGCATACTCCAATGGATCTAGTGGCATGTACACTCAAATTAAGTTATACTAATAAAAAACAAGGTAATATCACTCAACATCATATTTTGATAGGATAAAAGGATTGGCTCCTCAAGGTATCCTATTGTTTCTTTAAAATTCCAAATCATTTCTCTATAACATTTCACTTACAACCCACTCTTAAATATGGTAGTGCTTACCTCTAAAAGAAAGCCTTGTGCATTTGTATATCCATCATCTAATAGATAATATCAACCTATACGTAAATGCAAACTCATAATTTTAAAATATTTTAAGAACATTTGAACTTGGTGCATTAACGATGATAGGATACTATAAGAACTTGGTGTAGTTAGGTTTATGAAAACATCACCTCATGAGGCTTTTAAAATGTCATGAGTGGAAGTTTAACCACATTTTTAAAAACTTTTGAGTAAAAATAAGGATATCTTGAGTACTTTTATGATCTAAGTGAATTTACAAACTTTTATTCTATGAAGATTTGAACTTTTGAATTCATATATTTGCACAAACATTCTTACCAAATTTGAGTTACCAAATATTCAATTAAAGTTACTTTTCTTGAATATTTTTATGACTTGGAATCTTTTATGAAATTATAAATAGATTTATAGTATGTAAAGAGTTACAAAAATTTAAAACATCATATGAACTAATAAGAATTTACAAATTTTTAAGAGTTTACATGAAAATACTATGTAAAAATCCCACGTATATTTATGAACATTTAAATAATTCTATGAATACTTAAGACAATTCACAAACATTCAAACTTTCTTAAAAGTAAAGCAAGATTACATGAGAAGATATTTTAAGTTCTATTGAGTAAAATTATAAATATAAAAATATTTTACAAGATTGCAAAATTGTAACTTATAAAAATAGTTACAATCATAGATTGCACTTATGGAAAAATCTAATAAATAGTGTTGGGAACTGTAATGTAATGAGTTTTATGAACTAGCTAACGATGTTACAATTTTTATAGTAAAATTATGAATTTTTATTGATAAAAATTAAAAATTGCATAAAATTTAGCCCAAAAAAAAAAAAGAAGAAGAAGAAAGAAAGGTGAAAATAAGGAAAATTATTTTTTCGTTATCCCCCATGTCATATGGTGGCAAGAACTAGACCATTTTAAAGATAGCCCATGTAACCCACAAATGCTGTGTGACTCATCCTACAATCTTTGTAGGGAAAAAAATTATTTTGCCAAAAAACCCAACTATGACTATTGGACTTTTTGTATAATGGTGATAGGAATCAATTGCAAGGTACTTTACCTCATCTCGATCTCATAGATTAGCTAACTTAGTCCCCTAAGCTCTCTCTTAGTATTTCACCGAAGAGGAGGCCCTAATCTTAAAGATGACCAAGTTGTTTAAGTACTTAAGCTTTTGCTTGGACTTCAATATCTCTTTAGTAGAAGGAGTCAATCTCTTGACTAACATAAACAACTCGACCAGTCACACCAATAGCATAGCTAAGGTGTTCTCAAGCTCCCCATTTATCATCCAAGCTGTTTGAAGACCTTAAACCTACCAACTTTTTAGATTTTGTGCTAAAAAAACTACTCTTTATCCAACACATGTTCTAATACTGTATGGCATAATAATACAACTAGCGCATATTCTTTTGTAGTTGTCCAATTTTGACTTTTTTATATAGTTTAAGGTTACCAATTTAAGTAGGACTCTTTTGTATTTTTCCATTTGTAATATAGCCATAGTAGCCACATATATAAGAGCCAATTTTGTCTACATATATAAGGGCCAATTTTATACTTAGTCTAATTAGTCAATTACAATAAATATCCTTCTTCTTCCTTGCATATTCTTGTGTAGCCTCAATTTCTAAGTTTGGACCTATACTCTTTTTATTTCCTTGAGCAGGGAGTAAAGGTAGGTAACCTTAGATTAGTGTTGGTGTGTCATATCGGATATTAGCTTATGTTCATGTATAGATTTATGGTGCATCATATCTACAAAGCTAATGGTAGATTTACTTAATCATCGACTTGCATTTATATTTTGAGCCATATGTTAGTTCGAACCAATCTTCAGCTGTTTACATGATTATGGCTACTCTTGCCCATTTGAATAAGTCACATTGAATGGCCATCCACCATCATCAGTTGTTGCACCCCACATTAAAATGGCATCTTTTAGGCTATATATTTCCTAACCACTTGCATAAGATGGACAGAGGAGCCTTTGAGTGAATGAAATCAATTTTTTACTTGAATTAGTTGCTTGATCTTAGAAAACAAAGTTATCACGGGACAATGTTGTTTTTTACGTCTCTCTAAGAGTTGTGAACAAAGAGGAATGGATAGATATTTATAGGCTCTTGGTTATGTGGCATCCATTAGATCATCTCAATGATCAATGAATGAGATGGAGCTTGCTTATTTCATAATTATCACGAGTGAGCTTGCTAATAGGCCTAAAACTGAGAGCCTATCTTAGGAGTGTATGAACCTGCTTGAAAAAGTTAGAGGTGAATGGACCTATTCAACAATCCCTATCCTAAGCTCACCAAGCAAATTCTCCCTAGGTCATCTCAAATATAAACCGAATTCCCTATGCCCTATAGCCTATGCTAAGGATTCAAGCTCGAATGAATAATTGGTTTAACCTAATAATTAGCATAATTATTTTTATCCATTTGAAGTATATCTGTATTTCTATAAATATTAAAACTTTTCAAGAGTTGTAGATATTTAAATTTGCCATTTAATGACCTTCCTTATCAATCTATTTTAACTTCTTAAATACTTCCTTATATCATAACTTTCTTTCTTATACTCCAATTTGACAGTTGTCTAACTAAGTATTCTCCATAAGACCCATATGATTGCATACGATTAGTTGTATCCCATATATATCTAATTCTTGATATTAGGTTTTCAACATTGAATGCACTTAGATTCCAGTTTACTTCTAATTTTAAAAATGTCTTCTACACTAAACTTAGTTTTGGTTCTTATTTACTTCTAAACTTTCTAAAGCTTCTATTTTCTTGTAATGCCTTGGTTCTCCAACAATGTTTCTAATATTTCATTATGATATTCTCTTGACTTTAATAACACTTTTGCTAGTTCTTTAAATTTTTTTTTTTAACTTATGTTTTGTTTCCTTCTTTTCTATCTCCACTTTTTAGTTTCTAATCTTTCCTTAGTTTTTGATAACTTAAATCAACAATGTTTTGGATACTTCTAATTGCATACTAAATGAAATTATTAGACCAGATATTATAGTGTTTCATTATCATTAAAACTTTTTCAAGATACTTAACATGTTTCATATTGAGAGCATATTTTCTTTTATATTATAGCAAGGTTGTCTTCAAACCATTCACACATGCACAAAACCTATTCTTCCCTTAATCAATCTTAAGGTCAAACCTCTACAGTAGCCTGCTGCATACAAGGGCCATAGTCCCATGGGTACTTGCCTTAAAATAGTAGTTCGAATATCTCTTAGACTTACAACTTAGGAGTTGAATTGCTAGTATCTTATACAATATTATATAATATTTGAGAGAAAAAAAGGCAAAAATAAGTAAAAATATAAAAAAGAAAGAGTAAAAGTACAAACATATATATATATATATATATATATATATATAACTTTTACTTTGTGTTTTAGAAATAAGACAGAGAGAGATGAGATATGTATTAAATAAAGCTACCCCTAATTGACTTTGTGATGAATATTGTCATAGGGGAACTTTTACAGTGTTAGTCTCATTTTTACTAATTTTCACTTATTTTTCTCCAATAAAAAGAGATGCATCTATTCTTTTGACTTGTTACTTTTTTTTTACTCTAGCAAATTTATCATCATTTGACCTTAAAATGCAAATTTCCTAACTCATTACATAGTATAATATTTTATTATGTTTCCTTTAGCATTTTTGTACTGATTTTTCAAATTTTACGATTTCATAACTTGAAAACCCAAACATTATATGACTATAAGCTTATCATCGTTGGAAAGTTCATATTACAAGCTATTTAATAGTTGCTAGTTTAACTTAAAATTATACTGTTAAAGATTGTCCTCTTTCATAAACAAACTTTTTTAGCTCTTTTGTTTGTTTCTTTTCGTATTTTTTGAAAATTGATATAATTTCAAGATTATAATTATTACGAAATTTGAAGGAAAATACCATCATTATAACCTTTAAGTTTACAATCATATTACGGCATTAACAGTGGATAGATCACAAATTTTTAGTAGAACTATAAAATGAAGAACATATCTACAAAATATAAACGTTATTTAATATAAAAATAATTAATGACAATAAGACAATTGTGATGCATGGAAAATTGCAAAATTTAGAATACATGGGGGACCCATATGGACTATTATGAGAATTAAAGAGTAATACAAAAAAACAAAAATTACAATAATAAAAAATTAATACAAGATAATATTAGAGAAATTACAAAATTTTCCTCTAATCATTTTCTCTTTCTTTTTCTTGCCATGATCCATCATTTCTAAAATATATTTTTTAAAAATGAAAGATTTAGGTCGGATACCTAAAATATGGATGGTTTTCAACCGTATAATTTTGAGTTAAAATGATATTCTATGTTAGCTTATATCTTAAGATTTCCAATGGTTATATAGTTGCAGCTGAACATTGTTGATTTGCAAATTGTGAGATTATAAAGTCACAACAAGCTATAATACATAAACAGATATTATTCAATAAGTTTAATCAATTTATTCGAAACACAAAGTCAAGAGTTTTTCAACAATATAAGGTCTTTCAAAAGTTAGACATCACATATAAAAGTTATTTACAATTGAAATTATGGGGCTTCTAAAATTATTTTAAACTTAAAATAATATATTAATTAAGAAAAACGAAATTTTAAGTTTTAGTTAATAAACATCGAAATGCATCAAGATTGAAATATAAACACTTAAATGTAATCCAAAATATAGTAACTAAAATGCAAAAGATACTTTCTTATTCGCATGGACAAAAAATTAAAATCAAATTAACCGAACAAACACTAGCTCGGAAAGCTAAGAGCTTATAATTGGCTTAAATTATATTATATTATATTATAAAATGTGTCTTTCCGTTCCACATATTTCCTCCATTCCCACGGACCTAATTTAATATACATCGAAGAAACAACTGTTAGCATCCATACCTCTTATTGAATACATGGTACAGTACCCATCTCCGAGCCCATGATAAACGACAACAGTATATAGGTAGGACAACACCAGCATATAGGTTTTGTGCCGCATCACCTGAACTTTCTTTGTCGTTTTTCATTCCTTTATCTAAAAGGCCTTCCCCTGTCAACCAACACCACTATATAGGTAGGACGGCACCAGAACAACTAAGCCAGAGTATCATCAGTGTTTCATGAATAAGAATGACAACAACCGCTTAGTATTAGGACCTGATGCAAGATATGGAGACCGGACCGGATGTTCGTCCTGCTGCCAAAACCCCTGAAGCCATATTGAAGTCCAGTGGCAGGAAAATACCCATTCTGGGACTGGGCACTTATTCTTCTCCACCAGTTGAACCTGGAGTCATCAAGTCTGCCGTCATCGAATCCATAAAGCTGGGTTACAGACACTTCGACACAGCATCTCTTTACAAGACTGAGCAACCACTGGGTGAAGCCATCTCTGAGGCACTTTCCCTAGGTTTAATCGGATCTCGAGATGAAGTCTTCGTCACCTCCAAGCTTTGGTGCAGCAATGCTCACCCCGGACTTGTCATTCCTGCCATCGAAAAAAGTCTCAAGTAATAATAAGCTAAATCAGCTCTCTTGTCACATCCTTGTCAAGCTCGAGGGAAAAAGAAAAATCCATGAATCAACAAGAAATTACAGCTTGTTAACTCGTTTAATCATCTTATTATAATCAGATTACAAAAGCCATCTCCTCGATTTCGGAAGTTGTCTTGTAGAGGTCCTTAAATTCGGAGTTTGGTTCCGGTGATAGTTTTATGGCATGCAATAACTTGTCACCCTCAATTAGCCTTTGGTTTCGTGTAATCCTAATTTTTATTGTATATGCCTGCTGTGGCCAGGAATCTGAAGTTGGAGTATATGGATCTGTTCCTGATTCATTGGCCTGTCAGTTCAAAGCCACGAACTTTGGAATACCCAATAAAGAAAGAAGACTTCCTTGCTATGGATTTCAAGGGTGTTTGGGCAGAAATGGAGCAATGCCAGAGACAAGGACTGACCAAATCGATTGGAGTCAGTAATTTCTCCTGTAGGAAGCTAGTTGATATTCTGACCATAGCAGAGATCCCACCAGCTGTTAATCAGGTGAGTCTTCTATGTCGGAACTACATTAACAGTTAAGGATGCACTGTTGAGTGCACCGACTATCCAATTTCAATCGTCCTGTATTACATAAATAGTTGACCTGTATTACATAAATAGTTGATGATGGCAGAATATTGAGTTTGAGCTTGATTAAAAGACTCGAAAGACAAATTCAACCCAAGTTCAAGTAAGCTCCCTTTTTTTCTTTTTTTCTCTTTCTTTTCCCATCCTGATGGAGTGTTGGTTAGGCTTATTATCCCCTTAAAAATGGGTTTACCTTGTGTCAAGTTTAAAGTGGAGCACAGAACTATGCAAGCTTGAAGCAAACTTATACTGAAAACCAAGCTTAGATTAGGTTTGCAAAAAGAATCCTATAGATTCTACTTAATAAGCTCTTGAACCTGTTGGAGCTTGAACTAGATTCGATAGTGATCAAAGCGAAATCGAACAAACAATGAGTTAATCCGATTTCAGAAGTCAAAGTAAAGAAGAAGCCTAGAAATGGTACATACATGCTGACTTGAAGTTCCATTCCAACTATGTAAGGTGGAGCTCAACCCATTCTGGCAGCAAAAGAAACTCAAGGAGTTCTGCGATGCCAAAGGAATCCTGTTGACTGCGTATGGTATTTTACGGCGGGAAAATAAGGGGAACATGGAGCACGGAGAACTCAAGGAGATTGCTAGGGCTAGAGGCAAAACTGTCGCTCAGGTCGTTTTATCTCTTCTTTATAGCATTGTATGTAAGGTCAGGTATTCATATTAACTAATTTTTGGATGAAAAACAGATTTGCCTTAGATGGGCGTATCAGCAAGGAGTATGTGTACTAGCTAAAAGTTTTAACAAGGAGAGGATGAAACATAACATGGACATTTTTGACTGGGAACTGAACGATGAAGAGCTGAAGATGATCAGCAAAATTCAACAGAGCAGAGGATGTCCTGGACTTGACTACATCTCTGAATATGGGCCTTTCGGGACACTTGAGGAGCTATGGGATGAATGATATGTGCTTTACCATGGTTACGTATGGCATAGTCACTTGGGGAGGATGAATGGCTATTCAATTCCCTGCTTTTTCCTTTCTCTCTCAGAATAAGAAATAGCTATTGTAAGTATACGAGTGCCATTGCAGCATTAATCATCAAGGAAATTTTTTTTTTTTTTTTTTTTTTTTTAACCTCCAAAATATCCGCATCCTAAAATCCATGCACGAGCGATCAAGCAACCATAGAAGAAGAGCAAAAACCACTGGCATGGTCAACTACCTTTGCCATCCTTCCATCACTGACAAACCCAACGACCTTACACTATATAACAACATCATAGGATTATTTACGTAAAATGATGGTTATATTCACGTTCTCAGTTGAAGTGCCAGGACATCTTGGTGGCACATTTGGTAGATCTCCATCTTTGCAAATTTTCTTAGGTGCAGACGCAGTCCTCATATGGGTTTCTGTCAACCATGCTTTATTGAGCCTGGTAGAGCTTTATCCCTAAAGAATCATTGGTCATGAACTCTGGTCTATTTTGGCAGGAGTGCAGAGTTTCAATTCACTTCCTTTTGCAGACTAAGGATGTTGAATTGGCGACTGATGATTTGGTGCCAAGCGGAGGCAAAGGTTAATAGATGAAGAAGATAAGAATGCATCATATTTTAAGGTTTTGATTGCACAATTTGAGGTGGTGGTGATCGTAACCCTTAACATAGCAATCCTTGTGTTCCCTTCAAGATTTTCTGATCCAACGTGGGCAGATGCTTGAAGTACATAGCAACTAGCATACTAGCTCGTGCAACCACCCTGGGCTTGATTTTTATTTTCCAAAAGCAAATCGGGCATCTTACTGTGTTTCTCGAAAATGTTAAAAGTGGCAGGACGCGTCCTTCCAGACAAAGGGCAAAATCAAAGTAGCTGCAAAAACGCAGCGTTATTTTTTTAGAAATCAGAAACGAAGATGATAACTAGTAATTATTCTTGCAAAAACCATTACACAAGCAATCAATAATAGCTGTTCTTAATTACCGTACATAAGCACGGGCAATCAATGTCACATCGCGTTAGAATATCGCCAAAGATTGTTGTGCAAGCTTATATGAGGAAAGGGCTTTTCTTGTTTTGACCATTTGACTCATTCAGGACTCCAAAACAAGAATAGCAGATTCTATCAATCAACTTATAACTATATATATATATATATATATATATATATATATATACACAAAGATGGGTATCTTGAAAAGGAGCTGCCCACATCTCTAATGTTGCTTCTAAAAATACATCACCTCTAACTTGAGAAACTTTTAAAGGTGCTGAATATGCATAGCGTGGAAACAGCATTCAGATGATGGCGACAACTGAAAGGAGCACCTTTGACCTAGCATTTTAGGGGCCTTTCATAACTTGGCGGCAAAGAAGGGCAGTTCTCATTCATCTTGGCATATGGCTCCAATGTGTTATATTCTGGCAACTCCATCCAGTACTCCCCGAGGATCTGGCAGAATGGGAGTTTACCATCCTTGTTACTGCACCAACTCGGAAGATGTGTTTGGTTATTCTCATATATCTTTAGCATGTAAGCATCCCGAATCTGCCAGAAAGATTGTCAACATTTAGGGTTTCCCATTTCATTTGAACGTTGCCAGAAAGAATGTATTCTGCAACATGCATGTACGAAAAGGGAAATCATACTTACAGTGAACTCAGTCACTTGGATAGAACTGGCAATGGGACCAAACACTCCAGCCTCTTTATACATTGCTAGTATAAAGGCAACGCATGTAGTTGATTTCCCATCACTGTACACCCAATCGTCTTGTTCTGGAATTGTAAGCAATTCATCAAAAGACATACCACGCTTCTGTGTCTCCACTAATATTCCATACAAGTCCAAGTCCTGATACATCGAAAGAGATGCTTCAGGAAATCATTTCTAAGCAGAGCAATAAAAGATGCACCTAGACTATTATCAGGAAAATGGCTTGCAAGAATTAATATAACATTCTTTTCTTTTTTTCTCCCTAACTACAGCAGAATGAATTAGCATTAGCTGAAAGTACACAAAATAACACTTACGAACAATGGAAAGACAACGAAAGTAGCATGAGTACCTCAGTCCCCAGCCGCTTATTTAAAGCCTCGTTCCACATATTAGCTGCATAAGCAGGCTGGATTCTTGCCCACATTGACATGACAGAAACAACCTACCAGCAGGTAATTGACTATCAAGGTAGGTAGAAGAAAAGAAAAATTTTTCTGTAGATTGATAAAACCACTCTAAGGTAGGAAATGGTAAGCACAAGTTCATAAATAATCATGCCACGCAAAAGGGAAAAAGGAAAGGAATGAGAATAGTGAGTACTTGGTCACAGAAATTATAATAAAAGAAAGGGAAACACCCCCAAACATTTGTCAAGTCACTACTCCTAACAAAATTTTCATCTTCCTCCTACTTCACCAATGATCCATTACAGAACCAGCTCATTCAGCTAGATACAGGATTAGTTTAGCAGAACAGATAAGACATACATCGATTTCAACAGTCACACTTTATCATTACCTGAAGATTAAGAGCAAACCCATAAAAATTAAATTTACCCCCAAAAAATTTATTTGTATACAAACGGCAGATTCACCTATGTTAACTTTTGTGTGTTTCATATTAAAATTTTGAACACCCCTGTTCAAGAACAAGGAAAGAAGCATACCAAGTGAGCATCAAGTGGTGGAGGATAATTATCTGCTAGAGTATCAATCCAACTGAAAATCATGTTGTGATAACCATATGGCTTTCCAGACATGCTGCGAGCATACTCCCATGCAGCAGTGTTGTTGAACCTAGCACGAACATCTGGATGTAAAGGAAGCAAAGCTATCTGGGGATTGGAATTATCCTTAAGAGCTAAGTCCCACCATTCTTCCCATGGAATAACCACAATGATTTCTTCCCCCTGAAACAATGCCCATGCCTTGGAGGATGAAAATCAGGATGCAAGCATGACCTAGCATCTGTTACTCCATTAAAAAAATCCTATGCTTTTGAAGTGTGAGATATGGAAGTCCCACAAATACGCACTAGCAGACCACACCAAAGGTTATTACCAAATCATTATACATTTGTAAGAAGAGCATAGCACATCAAATTGGAAAATGCATTTTTCATCACACCAAAGCCATTGCTAAGGGCATCTCAATTTGGCATTTGGTGCATTCCCACGAATCATCAAATGATCTAAAAGAATACCATCTAGTTAAACTAAACCAATTGCAATATGCAGGCTATGAATCCTCAAACTAATTACAAGAATGGTGTTATTTGCTCAAGGTGGCAAGTAATCACCCCTTTTCTTCTCCAAACAATGGAAATGAATCACTGGGACACAATTTCCCTTTCTTATTAGCACCAGTATTTGTACAATGATTGCAAATGGCAGCATATCCAACCATGTTGGGCAAGAGCCAGGATAAATTTATAGTTATTGTTCACGGGTAAACAGGGTTTTGGAACATGCACCTTCTTTTACATGTCAACATGATATTAACAAATTAAAAAATTTCTGTAGAACAAAACTTCTCAAGGGCAATGGGGAAAAATAAATAGGAAAGGAAAATCAACCAAATTGAAACATGAACAAAACACAAGAACATGCTCATCATCAAACCCATGGAAAGGCCTGTCTCACCTTTCTGACAGGTTTATTTCTTCAAGGAACTCACAATATGACCCTCTAAAGATTTTTTTGGTCATTGACCCCTTAACCGTTCAGTTCATCTTTTTACCTGCTTTTTGGCATCTTTTTCTCACCATTTTTAATCCATTTATTTGCCAAAATAAGATACCAAAAAGATGAAACAAAACCGTACATGAGACTTTCATCTCACACAACTCCTAAGTGATAAAAGAAAGAAAAACTCATCTTCTTTCTTTTTTTATTACCTTCCTCACATATGTATAAGACCGATCGATTTTTTATTTCTTTTTCCATTCTATTTTCTAGGTTATTATATTCTAGTTCATTGTTTATTGGGATGAATATTATATAATATAATAATTTATATTAATGAATAAAAAATAAGATTTATGGTTACACAAACCATTAAGGAGAGTTCTAGATTTAGACCAAGACAAACTATTGTAGGGAATTTATTGACACCATCGAATTCAAAATATAATAAAATAGCTCCTGCATAAGGAGCTACTCCATTGATGAGTGTCGCAATGGATCAATTAGCAATATGCCTATCTATTATTTTGGAAATTTATAACTCTTCTATTTTACTGGATGGATTTCAATGAATTTAATTAGATTCAAATGAACCGTGAATTCTTAGTTTTTCAATTCAAGAAAAGCATTTTGGTTTCAAGTTTTTCTACCATTATAACAAGAGACACACTTATATTCTGGAAATATAGAAAGAAATTCCACAATCGAACTACCAATAACACAATACAAAATTAAATGCCTAATAAACCCTTATAAAATTGGACTATTTTACCCTTCATTTATTTTTACAAAAATACCAACCAAAGATCCTTTTCCAATGCATAAATATATTCTTTAAATGTTTTGTTTTAAGAATATGTGAATTTTCACTTCCTAAGTTTCATTCCTGAATTACCATCTCCATCATAATTATGAAACAGAAACTAATAGAATATAGATTAAATAATTTTCCAAACACTATATTTTAAACCGATGCAAATTAAAAAAAAAAAAAAATCTAAATAGGCGTATATGCCCTCAAAACTTAAAACAAATTACCCAAAAAAAAGAAAAAGAAAAAAGACACATATATATATATGTATGTATGTGTGTATGTATATATATATATAGAGAGAGAGAGAGAGAGAAACATGAACTAGCTTCCACAGCTCCCAAAGAAGTAATTTTGGTTCCCTAATCTGCCACTAAAGGTTCCCAAATTTAGTGGTTGTTGAAACAAGTGAATTCACTTTTTGGGAAGTTCTCTAGAGCTGCATTTATGTTTTTGAGTTCAGGGAAACAAGTGCACAAATTGCATAATTACATAATTACCCCCAAAAAAATCCATAGTTACATAGGTGAATGTGCAATTTACCCTATTCTAAAAATGCAGTTGAAAGCGCGAGCACCAGATACCTCAACATATAATAATAGCAATCATGATGTCTAGAAGTTCTGATATCTTGGAAAAGTATATTCATAAGTATATCTAATGAAATAGATTGGCCAGACCTTTTCATTCTCATGTCCTGATTCTCCAACCCATAGATTTCCCAGTTCATCCTTCAGGCAAACTGCTGTATGACCAGCAAATGCACCAGTCACCCATTTTTCCAATGTCTCAAACCCACCCCACCTACCTCGGATCTTGGAGACAGCTAAAAAGTCTCCAGAATGGACATCTTCTGGATTTATGATAGTCTGCCAGGGTTTGGGCCGTTTTTCAAATGATGCACCCATGCGATTCTTCAGAAAAGCTAAATTCGCATTCTGGCCCCAAGCAGTATTAGAAAACAATGGCAAAACATCAATCATGGAGAGCAAAGTTCCCATCATTCCTGATGGCATGAGGAAGACAGAAACTCCATGCTGCTTTACCTGCTCAACATCCATATGAAATTTTAACAGATGAACTGCATTGCAATAAATTTGAAAATAAACAAGACAAAAAGAGATTGCAGGCATACATATTCCAGCTCTGCCTGTTCTTCCCATGAGTCAAACTTAAATGTGTGTTCTCGGGCAGTGAAGTAATAATCCCATGTTATCCGGTAGGGTGTTGCAAAAACATAAAGATCCATACAGGTCCAGCTATGCGGTTCAGATGTCTGTGAGGATAAACAAACAGACAAAGTATTTTGAGATGGCGCAGATAAAATGAGCTGCAGTAATCTATTTCTGATTTCTAAACAGAGGAAATAAAAAGAGGATCATAAATGCTTTTCTGTACTTTCCTTAAACATGATTTATGCATTGATAATATCCAACAAGACAGCAATGAAATGAATGAGATAAATGGATACCTTGCTTTCATTTTCTCTTCCTGTCTGCATTCCCATGAATCACATGCTACTATCCAACATAATAAATACTTAATGCAACTGTCACTCTTCACTCCATACATGGCAACATAAAATTCGCTGGATAGAGATAAGTATAATAAATGGGGACAGTGAAATTATAATGATAAATAGTTGCTATCTCTAACCCCGCTTGCCCCCCTCAAAAGTCAAAGAGAGTTTCCTCTCTTAAGTCCTAAGAAGGATGGTAAACAAAACTATTCACAAAAACCCATAGCGAACATCAAGCTCCATCTCGTATCCAATATACTCCTTGTTGGCAATCCAAAAGACTACAAACAATCAAATATGCAAGAGGTGCTCGTTTTCATTTGTAAAATGTCTTTTAACTGCCAAAACCACGAATCAGGGTCCACCACTATCACCTCTAACCTCTGCCACCAGCTACTACAAGTTAGAACCTTCCTTTTGATTACCACCATCATACTTAATAACTGTAAATACTGGAATATAACATCGAAAAAATACAAAAAACATTTTAACAAAACGATAACAACCCCAGCTTCACCCTTTCGGTGTTCTTATACTCGACATTTTTGCTCAAAGTAACATTACAAACATGCCAATTCATACCATCCAAGATTATATTCCATGATATAAAATCACACGATCATATTAAATAAAAGCAAATTAAGTTATCGCTATCACTGTGATCCTAACCATCTTATCGAACTAATGCAGTCCTGAAAGGCTTATAGCACTTTTTAAATAACTAGCAACTTATCTTCTTACATATATGACACAATTTACTTTTCTTTCTCATTCGTCTTGGTAAGCAAATACTAATATACTTTTAGGTTTTTTCACTGTTAAACACCAAAGTCACCGATCATGACTTATCAGATGCATCATCATGTTAACGTCAAAACTAATTTTCATAACGACTGTCTGTGAGGCCAAACCTTGAGGTACAAAACTCCTCCTCCCAATTCCAGAGCTTCGCCTTCGCGATCACTAGGTGCGAATTCAAGCCGAGCTTCATTACCATTAAAGCAAGCACCTTCCCATTGAATTGAGCCGTTATTCGGCGTAACGGAGCCAACGAAGGACGGCAACAGATCGACGGCACTGTGGAAGCTGTTAAGCACAGGCCACGATATCTGCCGTGGAAGCACCGGAAGGACATCATTAACCTTAAATGGAACTTTGAAACCCGTTACATGAACGGGTCCAAACCCTAACCCTAACCCTAACCCTAGGAAACATAGGAATAGGGATCGGGTGAGGAGACAGAGAGTCATACGGCGTAATTCAATTGGAATTCACCTTTCAGGAGGAGTTTGATTAATGGAACATCAAATCAGGGTTTGGTTGAAGAGGTGAATTGGATTTTGAGGGAACGGTTTTGTATTTTAAATTTAGGATTTTAGTTTTCAATTGTTAAAGTTGCGATTGGATTAAGGAAGAAATTTTGTGAGGATGTTCGAGGGTTCAGAGTTCGCAAGAGGAACGGTTGCTGTTTGGCTCGTTTCCCGCTGCTGGAACTTGGAATTTGGAATAATTGCCTGAATATCCTCCTTCTACGACATTGACCCAAAGAAAATAGGAGCTTTTTTCTTTAAAATTACTTATATGCTTTCACTTGTGTTTTTCTTAGAATTTCTCGTATTATGAAAATTCAATAAAATTAATATTCGATGGAAAAGGAAAATATCTAAATCTTTTATTAAAATTTTAATTTATTAACTAAACTTTTAATTTGTGAAATATGGTACATGATTAAACCTTTTTGTATTATCATTAATAGTTGTTGAATATATATGTAATATGTGTCTCACTTTAATTAGTGATTAGATTAATAAATTTTAGATCATATGTAACAACAATAGTAATGATGACACAAAAAGCTTTAATTAGGTATCAAATTTAGCATGTTAAAAGTTTATGTAATAAATTAAAAATTCGATCATAATTTAGGTGATATTTGTAATATATTTTCTGATTGTTTTTGTGTTTTTACACTAAACTATATATAAAGAGTTTCGTTGAATTTAGTACAAATATTTTAAAAAAAAAAATCATTACAACTATGTCATATTTTAAAAAATTCAAAATCTTTTTTCTTTTTTATATTGAGCTTTAATTGTAATGAAAAGTGTACTATGCCACTAGAAAGAAATACATTATTTTCAAGATCTTAAAATGGGGGGGCACCAGCCACTACACTACGGTTTCTTAGAAAGCTGCACTTTCCCATAAGTAATGGGTATGCACTTATGCAGAGTGTGCACTAGTAGTCTTATATGGAAAAATCAGAATCGTTTGGTGTCGGATGAGTTCAATTAACAGGCAATGTGGAAGTGCTTTGGTGGATTGTACTCTTTTAGCATCTCCTTGAGTAACAATCAAACTGGACAATTTTACTAGGTAAGGGGCAGGATAGCACGACCACAAATGGCGTGATGTAAGAGGTATGTGTTTTACGGCTATGCACGCCACTTTCTTGTCCGTCTAGTACCAAGAAGGTACAACAATATCTCCAAGACCATATGTTTTAAAAATAAATGTGAAAAATCAGACATTATGGTAAAGCGGTTCTTTATTGAAACCTTTTTAACCATGCTTGACTTTTGCGTACTCCATCGATTGCTTAAACTTCGCCGTGTATGCTTTTCATTTGCTAAGCATGCACAAAACTTGGTACCCTTTTAATCTTTCCTTATCCTAAGCTTTCGTATTGTAACGTTTTGAAATGAGTGTTATATTGAGTGAGCTATGAAAACCAACAAGTGCTAGCTACATTACATATAGTAAAGGTATGTATAATACAATAATCAACATCACTCATCATACGAATTCTTGACTTATTTATCTTATATTTAGATGAGAGGTAGCATCAACGATCGATTAGAGTCATAAAATCTATAGCATATGACTAATAATGAAAAACAATACTAATATCAAAACCAAATCGTCTCATCAAAACTTATAACCATTTTTATTTATCATAAATAATCTTATTCAACATTTACCATCTAGATATATAGTCACATCATATATTATAATTATGTCTTTTTAACAACTTCATTTAAAATTTCTTAACTTGTATAGATAGAGTAAGAACCTTTATTTTGTATGCTACCTTACACGTATAGGATTCAAAAATTTGGAACCAAAATTTGTCCATGATCCTTTGAAATCAAGCTCGAAATCTATACTCTATAAAATCTACAAATTTCGAGATATTTTGTATAATTTATAATTTTTTTTATTTTAAACCTCAAAATCATGATATTCAAATTAGAAGCCGACTTTGTTTTTAAATATAAAATATAAACAATAACATATAATAAGTAATGATAAAATATAATATACATAAACAAAGCATCGACTTAAATTAGCAATGTGATGGAGGTTTGATTATTTAGTGAACTCTGGTCTAAAAAGTTGGGCAACGAAAACTGGCTTGATTGAATTTTCTTTATATTTTTTAAATTTAATTATATTTATTAGTAATATTGTATATAAATGTAATAACCCACGTATATTAAAAAAATACAAGTTTCCAATAATATAAAGCCTAAAGTAAGAGAGAAAAGTATACTAATTAGAGACAAGATTAGTTTCAGAAAGTTCTATATAAAAAGAATTTAGAATTTTTATAAATACAAGTGATAGACTTGAGATCTATCATCTTACATGTAATATATATAGAAAATGAGACTTCCAATACGAGTTTAGGCATCGAGGTGTGTCCTTTAGACCTTATGCTTTCATTTTTCTATTTAAAGCCCTAAGGATGTCATACTCTCTTTATGCTTAAAGGTGCATCGAAGATCTTGCCATCAGAATTGTGCATGGTTTCTTGACCATGGTGCTTGGTTTTATGCCCAAACTCTACGGAAGTCAGCTGGCTCGCTTGCCATGGGTATTTTCCAAGGCTAGGCTTGGGCCTATGGCATACTATCGACATTCATCGACTTTAAAATTGTGATTATCTGTCATTTATGATTGCTATTAATTGAACGAGGCAACCGAAGCAGCCGTGATCAACAATCTAAAAGGTCCAACTAGGGCGCGGGGGCAGAAAGAAAAAAAGAAAAGAAGGATAAAGAGTTGAATCATCATTTAGCAACGTATTTTGAAATGTGATTTTGGTGGAAGTCGTTTGGAAGAACAATCCATTTCCTACAAAAAAAAAAAAAAAAAAATATAGATATTCGCATCAATGCTTCAAAATAATTTTAATGAACTCAATTAGTTTTTATCATCGACTTTTATAAACCAAATTTTACAAATTTGGACATTATATGTGTTAAGTTTTTTTTTAAAAAAAAAAATTGATTATCTTAGTAAGAGAACCATCCTGCAACCATTCGCTATATACTGAGGTTTATTAAAAAATAAAAAATAAAAGATAAAAACCACATATAACACTAAAAGAGTTGAGTGGGCAATATTGTGCACTACTAATTGCAAAGTTGATATTTCAGACACATTCGACAAATCTAAGATATTTATAAGACATGTTGAACAAAAATTATATAGGCCCACGTGGCTACACCGCGTTACTTTTTTGTCTTGTTTGTGTAATCAACGGAGGTTTGATCTTATTTCCGAGGTTTTCCCAACATTAACGAAAATGTAGTGAGACTCCTGAATTTGTAGGTTTGCTTAGACCACAAGATTACTTAGATTAGAGCAAAAGGGAGTTGGACAGCAAAAGCCATGTGCCAAGACGGAGAAGCCAACCAAGGAATCACATAATACTCAAAACAAGTACCAATGCAAATCACTTCCAACTAAGCAAAAAGATTTCCATACAGTGCACTTGTAAATTAAGCTAACAGTAGATGGTCCATTAATTAAAGAAACGTATCATGTTCATGCTAGCTTTGCAAGTTTCAATAACTGCATATAGAAAATCATAAGAGAATTACAATTAGGAGGATTAACGTTTAATGGTAAATTCAAATAGGAGATCGATATTTATAAAAGTTTAAATAAAGGATTAACGTTTTATAAAGTGGTTCAAATAAAAAATAAATGTTTTACAAAATAGTTTAAATAATTTTATAAATTAACTATTATAAATCTCTCATTTAAAATACTTTGTAAAGCGATGATCTTTTATTCGAACTTTTTAATACGTTTATCTCTTATTTAAACCATTTTAAAATATTGATTATCTATTTGAACTTATCCTCCAACGTTGATCCCCTTCATCGTAATTTTTCTAATAAATCATTAATTTCTTGTCGAAATAAACCTTTCTAAAATTACACATGATGCATATGCGTTCAATATAAATATAATCAAGGCGAAAATGCATTCATAGGGTGTGTGTTCAATGCAACATGAAATTGTATTTAATGAATAACTTTTTCAACAGAAAGTGCATAGAAAATACACATCTACTTTGCAAAACAAATCTATTACTTTTGGAGGGACCCTGCTTTAATAATTTTTTCTTTAAACACGGAATATATCCCCCACAAAAATCGGCAGCTATTATTTTAGTTTGACATAATATCTGATTTGTTGTAAGTCATGATATCCACTTTCAGATATTAATATCTTAGAACACAAAATACATGCACTTTCATTCATTTTACTTAATATCTTAGCGCACACATATCACATTGTAGATGCGCTTTCACCATTGTGATTTTTTCTCCCCAAAGAAAATAATATTATACACACGTGCCTAAGCCACTTTAACGAAAACGTAGTTTCTATCCGTTTTCGTTTGTTATTTCATTGTGCCTTGTGAAAACTAGAAATAGAGAGAGGCATACTTTTACTGAAATGCCCATCAATTAAGCTTTTTGGTCGTTTGAATCCATCATGCAAATCCTCATCTAAGTCTCGTAGAACTAAAATTCTCTTCTTCTGACCTCCTGGCCAAAACCAAAATAATCGTGGTATTTAGGCTTATTTAGCTTTCCAAACACTTTCGACATCACCCTCAACTTTTCATTATCCTACAAATTGAAATACTATTTCAAGAAACCCATATTGATTACTTTTCTTTGAAAATATGCAGTGAAATCAGTACATTTCTCGCATCTTAGCATCTTACTGCTGGTGTAAGTATAACATACTTGTAACTCCTCAAACTCTTGTCCTCTAGAACATTGTAGTAACATAGAACAGGGCAAATATAAGAGTTTGTTTGGGAACCAAAGCAGTCTTCTCTGAAGTTTGAAGATAAGCACACACTACTCCTTCTTGAGGGGTTGAGAAAGCAATGAACCACATGAACAACAACAAAGTGCAAATGTTTAATCATATATATATATATATATATATATGACATAAAATTCTCCTATAATTAGGATCCCGTGAACAATTTTTCCATTGTTACCTATCAGGGGAAAATATGACAAACAATTAATCTAATAACTTTTCTTTGATAAAAATATCATACTACAATGGGAAGGGAATTCTAACGCTGATGCAGTCAAAGCACATGAGTAAATCCGAATGCAGTCCGTGGATGTAGCAGGCCAAGCTCAGGAATCTGGCTCATAGTATCAAATTGGCTTACAAAATGTAAGAATTATCTGAAGGCGAATCTCATTTTGACTGCCAGGTATACTCTAAAGGCATACAAACACAGCGGACACCTTTAGGTCATGAACAAAATTGTGAAGCACAGATGGACTACCTCCTACCAAATCTATCTCCATACCCTAATGAAAAGAATCGGCAAATAAATATACTCCAATTGGGAAACATATATTCCAGCAATCAACACATTACACAACTGAGCCTGTTGGGTCCATCCTTTCATCTGCATCTTCAACATGGAGAAAGGCCAATTTTCTCAATGACAGAAGAGCTTGATCACAGCATCAGCTCCAGCAGTAAACAACCAAGGTTGTCTCGGATGGAATTTGCAGTCCAATACTCCTGACATCAGAAAAGTTCGTAAATGATGCATCAATTTCTTATTTGTGGAATATGCAGTACAGATTTCCACACAATGCTATGACCAGTATCACTGGCCATGCCTGAAGTACATAGATACAAGAGTTTAGTACATTGTTGACCAAAATGTTGCCAAAATAAAACCTATATACAGTGGAATCTGACTGCCTACTTTTGAGAGCTCTAGGTTTCCAACTATCAACTATCCAATGTCATCTAAACCTTGAGTCATAAGCATGTATTCAATAAAGAAGAGGCTTTAATTCGTTTTTCTGAAATTCAGCTTGACACTGGAAAAACTCACCTCTTCCATTCATGCTAGAATGTCCTCGTAGAATTTCCAAAGGAACAATAAGGGGGTTTTGGTTAAGATCTGAATAAACCATTCCATGGAATACATATGCTGTGCAGTCATCAGAGCAAGATGCAAACAGAGGATAAGATCGATGGAACGCCACATTGGTAATATCCTTTGGGTGACACCTGAAAATGCCAAAACTTATGCTATCTGTCATCTGAATAAATATATATATATATATAGTTATAGGCATGGACAGTCTGGGGGAGAAAGAGAGTAAAATTGCATTTGTCAGTATATGCAATCTGATACAAAACTACAGTGGAGAGCTACATTGCCCTTTCTCCTGTTCCATGAACCTCCACATAGCATGTAATCAAACACAAAATGCAGAAATTATGTCACACTGAGCATACAACTAGATACATCATTTATAAGGCAGAGTCGATAACTTTACAAGTGAAGAAAAATTTGGAGAAAAAGCTATATTCAAAAAAGGGTCAAGGGGGTATAATTTATAGACACCTTACATGGTAGGTAACAACAACATTTTCACACTTACCACCTGTTGAATTGTGTTCATTTACTCTAAAAACTAAATGTCAACAAGTCCCAACACACACCTACATACAGCTAGATAAGACAACAGAAAATTAAAAAAATAATAAATTCTTCTTTCACTCTCCCTCAAGCCTAGAAATAGATATCTATCATTGCTAGCTTGCCAACATTTTCAATGAAGTGCTGCTTCACTAATGATTTAGTCACAATATCAGCTTCTTGGTTTCGAGAGGCAACATACTCTAGCTAAAGCCCTCCATTCTCAATTTCAAACTTGATGAAATTATGATCAAGACAAACATGTTTTATCCTATCATGTTGAATTGGTTTTCTAACAACATTAAGTGTTGATTTACTATCACTCAACACTTGAACATCCTCTACTTCAATCTTCAATCCTATAACACTCTCAGGATTCAAATTACTTCACACATACCTTGAGCTATAGCCTGATCCTCAACTTCAGCACTGCTTCTAGCTACCACAAACTGTTTTTTACTTTTTCAAGTCACCAAATTAGCCCAAAGTTTTGTACAAAATCCTGAGGTAGATTCCCCCTTTGTTACATCACCTCCCCTATCTGCATCCACAAAAGCTTCTAGTCCTCAACATTGATTCCTTTTCAACAATAAATCTTTTCCTAGCATTCCCTTCAAGTACCTGAGGAAATGATTCATTGCTTTCATATGATCTTGTGTTAGTGAATGCATAGCTTGACTATCCAAGCTACTAGAGTGAGCTAGATCAAGCCGTGTTAGAGATAAATAGATCAATCTCCCTACCAACCACCGATATTGTCCTCTGTCAACTGGAGGATCATTCTTAGGAGCAAGACGCATACAATTATGAGGTAAAGGTGTGTTCATTGGCTTACACCCGAGTTTTTCAATTTCACTCAACAGGTCAAGGACATATTTCCTTTTATTGATAAATATTCCTCTGCTATTTCCATTCCTAAAAATAACTTCAATTCACCCAAATCTTTTATTTTAAATCTCTTTGATTTCCACTTTTAATCTTCCAATCTTAACTTCATCATCCCCTGTAATAACCATGTTATCTACACAAACAATTAAGATTGATTTCAAGCCATTTTTCTCAATTTTCACATAGAGAATGTGTTCTTCTTAGCTTTGTGTATATCCTAAGTCCATCATTGTATAACTGAATTTCTCGAACCAGGCATGTGGGGATTGTTTCCAGCTATATAATGATTTTGTCTATCTACACACCATCTCTTCACTATCTCCATAAGTAAACCTAGCTGGAAGTCTTGTATATATTTTTTCTTCTAGATCTCCATTCAAAAATGTATTTTCACATCTGATTGACATATTGAGCAGTCCAGATTTGCAACTACAAATAGAATTATTCTAATTGAATTCAGCTTTGCTACTAATGCAAACGTCTCCTCGTAATCAATACCATACGTTTGAGTATATCCTTAAGCAACTAGTCATGCTTTATATCGTGCAATGTTCCCATCATAATTATGTTTGATACTAAAAACCCACTTACTACCAACAACTTTCTTTCCTTTTGGTAAGTCAACTACTTCCCATGTGTTATTCAGATACAAAGCTTTCATTTCAACCATAACAGCCTCTCTCCAATTCTGATTAGTTAGTGCCACATGTATGTTTCATGGAATGACAGCTTTATCCAACTGAGTAATAAAAGCAAGAAATCGAGGTGATAGCTTATCATAACTAACACAGTTTGCAGTTGGGTATTTGGCAAATGTTCTTTTTTCCTTCCTTAATGCAATAGGCAAATCCACTTCTCTCCTTTCAACACCAACTATTGGTTGTAGCAAATTAGCTCCCTCCTCATCAGTCTCATTTTCCCGTGTCAGTTCTTCTAGTTGCAAGACTGGTTGCTCCGGTTTGGACGATTGGCCTTGCTGAGAATTCCTGCCTCTTCCTGTATATACACATAGAGGTTGTGTATCTAGAATAGTCTCTAGATTAAGCATAGTTTTCGATGTACCAATGTCAGGAGCTGCAGTAGTTAAAGGACTGGATTGGTTATGGGTTTGGACATGACTTGGATGTGGGTGAGATGTTTGTCTGATCTGATTCACAAGGAGCAAGCTCACAAGACTCTAATGAACTAGAATCAATGGACTGAGGTGACTCACAACCTTCTAACAGATTTGAACTTGTATCCTTGCTTAGCAAAGTATCAAACAATTGGTAGAATACCTCTCCCTTTGGAAAACAACACCTCTCTCCCTCAACTTGCATCTCCCCCTGAACAAGGGTGTTATGGTAGTATTTTTCTTCAAGAAAAACCACATCAGAGATAACAAAAACACTCTTACTTGAGAAACTGTAGTATTTATACCCTTTTTGTGTGGTTGAGCACCCAATAAACATACACTTAAGAGCTCTCTGTTTAAACTTGTGTTTGTGTGTATGATTGTCAAGGATAAAAACCGTAAATCCAAAGACTCTGGGCAATAGATTGTTGAATACCCAATTCTCGGGATAAAAGTCATATAAACCACTCAAAGGGGTTTGGAAATTGAGTATTTTTTATAGAAGACGATTAATAAAGTAAGCTGATATTAAGATGACTTCCCTTTAGAAACGGCTTGGTGCAGAATTTGGAAATATCATTGAGTGAGCAGTTTCAAGAAGGTGTAGGTTTTGTTTTTCAGCTACTCCATTTTGCTACAGAGTATACACACACGAGCTTTGGTGAATGATATCATTTTCAATAAGACAATATTCAAAATCAATTTAGAGTTATCCTTTCCCATTATCTATTCAGAGAATTTGAATATTTGTTTGGAACACATTATGAACAAGTTTATGGAACTTTTAAATACACAACCAACCTTTGATTTTTCTTTTAGAAGGTGTACCCTACATGCACATGCATAATCATCAATGAAGATCACAAACCATTTGTGACTCGAATGTGTTAAAATGCATGCAGGGCCCTAGATATAACTATGAACAAGATGAAATGGCTTTGAAGGGACATAAGGCTACATAAGATATGAATTCTTTGAAAATTTAGCTAGAATGCAAGTCTCACACTTGAAATCCCTTGATACTTTTATTCTTGAATAAATTTAGGTACAGGTACTTCATGTACATGAAGCTTAGGATGGCCTAAGCACTCATGCCTTTACACGACATCCAATTTATTTTTCATAGACACTAAGGACTAACTTAAGGACCTATGACTCACCCTAAAAACCATTCTAGATAGGTAGTAGAGGCCATTGCATCCCTTAGCACTATCAATCGTCCTCCCCAAAGTTAGGTCCTACAAAACACACTTATTCTATGAGAAAACAGCTTAGCAATTCAAATTTTTATCAACTTACTCACTAATATCAAATTATATCTCAATTCTAGTACGAACAACACCTCATTCAATCTTAAGTCAAAGATGACAATAGTTTCCCTTACTTTAGCCATGGTACTCTTATCATTTGCCACCAATATTCTATTGGATTTATTACGTGGATTCAATATTCCAAAAAATAATCTAGAGTTATAAATATGGTCCGAAGCTCTGGTGTCTAGTATCCATGTATTCTTATCTAATTCATAAGAAAGATTGAGCGGTTTACCTCTTTAGACAACAGATGCTAGACGTGGCATCTTAACTACCTTGTCATTACCCAAATTTATCAATGTTTAAGTCAGAATTTGCTGCAGTAAATTAATCTGTTTAGTAGAGGTTGATGCTCAAGCCAGCACTTAAGACACTTGAAAAGGGAGTTACATCAGCTTCTTTTTTTGCAACTTAAGCCAATTAGACATCCGATGAGATTGTTTTTTAGCCTTGGATACCTCGCACACGCCTGCCTTTAAAATTTTTGAGTTTTCCTTTCAATCTCCAACAAATATTGCAGGTATGATTGGGTTTCTTGCAATAGTTAGACCAAACCTTTCCTTTCAACTAAACACTGCCCAATGCTCCCTTATTAACCAGCATGGCTAAGCTTGGAGCTGCTGGTTCTAACATCATCATCACCCGATGTCAGCTTTCTTCTCTTTTAACCTCTGCAAATGCTTTCATTAGGCTTGAGAAGGAATGCTTTCCAATCAACCTCCCTCTCACTTCATCTAACTCCATATTCAAGCCATATAAGAAATCTTATACTCTCTTTCTCCATCAAGGAATCATACTTAAGCCCATCTTCCACACACTTCCACTCAATTTCATAAAAAAGGATCCATTTCTTGCCAGAGTTCCATCAATGTATCGTAGTATTCACTTACACTTGTACTTCCTTGAGTAGTCATACGAAGCTTTAACTGTAACTCAAAACGTTGGGATGAATTATCCAAGTCAGATTATATTTCCTAGACATTATCCCGAATTTCTTTTGCCATTTCACAAAATAAGTATGTTCCTTCTACTATCAGCTCCATCCAATTGATTAGCCAAGTCATAACCATAGAATTTTCTACTTCCCACTCCATACTCATCTGAATCTTTGTTGGGTGTTGCGTGATTTAGAGTGAATGTGGGTCGGTTTACATTGGTTTGAGCTACTCGACTATGATTCAGCGTGCTTGAGTCATCTAGGGTTCCAAATCTATACTCGGAACCTAGGAAATTATCGGATTTGTTGATATATCTGCTCATGTTTTTAATAGAATCAATCGATTTAGAATTAACTGTAGCTCTGATACCATGAAGAAAAATTTAGAGCAAAAGTCATATTCAAAAAAGGTTCCGAGAGGTATAATGTATAGACAACTTAGATGAAAGGTAACAACAACATTTTCACACCTATCACCTGGTGAATTGTGTTCATTTACTCTAAAAACTAAATGCTAACAAGTCCCAATGCACACCTACAAACAGCTAAATAAGACAGAATAAAAAAAATAATAAATTCTTCTTTCAACAAGTTTACAACAAATCACATAGATGCTGTTTTCCTCATTAACTCCAGCAAATGAGTAAACAGTTAATACTAGAAGCGTGTAAAGTATGGATAGTACTCAAAAATATAAAAAGTATTGACATACTTGAGAATTCTGTAAGGCTGAGATGACAAGTCCATGTCAAACCAACAAAGCTTTCCCTCTCTGCTCCCCACAATTACATTATCCCCTGCATTATAGTGAATCTAAAACTTATGTGATCTAGGCAGGAGAAGTAAAAGGCAAAAAACTACAGCTGATTAATTTTATAATGCTAAAGAAACTATTAGTTGAATTGCAGACACAGTACCTGCAGGATGAATAGCAATGGAGGAAACTTCACGTAACCCAGTCTCAAGCTTCTTAATGAGTTTTTGCTTCAAAAGATCGTATACCCGTACATTTTTTTTGGTCGAAATAAAGAAGATGGAACGGGTAGGATGAAAAACCGATGAAACTGGAAGTCCATGCAATTTGAATGGAATCTTTTGAGTGAGCTTCTTGGAGACTTGGTGTATCAAAATTGCTCTTGATTCACGTAAAAACAGTCAAGAAAACATATAAATATGACCACAGAATCAACAAACTTTTAGTAATATTCTGTCAGGAAAAAGAAATTGTCCATAACTTGTGTCAAATAATTGAGTCCTAACTCAGTAATGAAGCCAGCTATTGAATTATTTAACTATGTTCTCAAGCAAATACCATATAGCAAAAAGATAAATACATCAAAGGTTTTATATTTTAGACTATGATTTATACATCAAATGGTCATGCATTTAGACTAACCTCAGATAAAGCACTTTTTCTCCTCTCTAATATGTGATTAGAATGCATATCATTACATTCTCCTATCAGATGCTCAGAAATAACATGGAAAACTAATATAAATAAGACCTCCTTCTATCTCATCCATCCATCAAATACAATTAAGTTCCACAATGAAGTCTTCACAAGTTGCTATATACAAAGACATACTAAACCTAGAAGAAAGTAAAACCTTATGAATGCATCCCGTTATTTTCTATGTTTTACCTGTCTTGTACTCATGTTCAGAGAGACAAAGTAAAACCTAGAAGGAACTTTGAACATAGCAGTGTAGTAAACAGTATACAAGGATATCTGCTGGCATCACTGTAGATAAGTAGTCTCCCTTCCGATGCCATTCAACTGACGACACAGTCTGCATGAACCCACATGGATACCACCTCACTAATTAATATGAACCTCAAGTAAAAGAGCAGAAAATAAAATGGAATTTTACCAAAATTGATGATTGAAAACAATTACAAACCCTAATCTCTCAAATGAGAGCCATGAGCACTAAGCTCACCAACTATCTATCATAAGCAAAAAGCTCACAAGAACTATCTCCAGATAAGTATAAAACTTCTAGATGCTTCTCTCTAACCAACTCAAACTATTTATAGGAATGCTAACTGATATTATCTAATATGGATTGCCACATCAGCACATAGCCACACACACCACACATATTACACTACTAACACTTAATATCTCTTATATGTTTTACTAATACTTTGGGTCACATCACTAATTATTTCAAATTGTTGAAAAGAGAAAAATAGAGGTGAAACGGTACCTTGAAATGTTTTAGCCTTATTGCTATATGCTTATGCCTATCATCTGGAAGCCAACTCACAACTGTGGTCTTGTCACCTATAAATAGCACATGTAATAATATAGCAGCTAACTTAGTAAATATTTTGCTCAAAAGAGTTTATGGAGAAAAAGCTACATTCCTTACCATCATTAGGTGCCATAGGATTCTCAATGTGAAGGAGTTCAACAACCTTCTGCTGATCTTCTTCTCTGCCCAAACCAGTATTCAAAAGAAGAACATCTTGGCCCCTGCAATAATATCATTAGCACCATGAGCCAAGCAACATAACACAATATATCCCTTTTTTTTTTCCCAAATAGAATGTAATGAAAGATATCTAGAATCAAAATCATGCCACAGAGATTTGGCTCTGAGCTTACACAGCAATTGCCAAGATAGAAAGCTCAGGAAGAGGGTTCCACGCCACACATTGAACAGGCTCCCCAATTTCCCAGACACTCATGCATCGACCAGTCTCAACTTCCCAAATCCGAACAGTTCCATCAGCAGAACCTTTCCCACAAAATATTAACAATATAAATGACTAGCGAGTTATCTGAAATTTGAAGGACAAATATTCTAAGGATGCTTTATATACCTGAAGCAATCCACTGCCCTGAAGCTTCAGTGGAAATGGACGTGACAGCACCCTGGTGACCTCTATACTCAAGATAACATGTAACTGGGTAAGGTCTAAGATCTTTTCGACTAGGTAGTTTGGGCTTCAAAGATTCAGGATTGATGTTGAGCTGGAAGAATTTAAGAGCATAAATATAGCTTATGCTGAAAATTAGCTTTGCAAAAAATATATAAAAATACAAACTTGATGCACAGTATTTCTTCGAGATAAAGTAAACTTACACGCTTCTTCCTAACTCTTGGACACAAGTACAAATCCAAACAACGATCAAATGTGTCCTTTACCGCATTCTCGTATGCAGGGATCGTTCGTAGGGATGTGTACCTAAAGAAATGGACATAATTTGAGCATATAGGAAGAAGAGAACTCATAGCAAGCAAACAGCTTCAAGATGCTTCAATTTACCTCCTAGGGATAAATTTAGGGCGATCCTCTTCATACATCAGCTGATACGAATTGATTTCTTCCTGTGTTGGAATATATTCTAAAGAAGGATTATAAGATTCTTCATGTCCTGACAGAAGAAAAGAAAAAGAGTGTGGATCAGAATATTGCAAAATGACAATGGTAGATATATACCAAGAATGCCACTATTTAGTACCATTTCAAATTATAGACTTGGTAAGCTGTACCTGGTAGCTTTGGCTTTGGAGCTGGAATGTAGGACAATTGCCCAGACTTCTCTCTAGAGTTGGAATCATCACCCCATAACAGATAAAACCTTGGCTCCTCTTTAGGCTTGTCAAATTTTATTAATCCCTTGCGTATACGCCTTACTAATTGTGCAACCTGCATAGAATGAGATAAAAGTATTAAGATCTTAGGCACCAACACTCTGTTGAACCTAATAGGGGCATTAAAATACCCATTAAGATGCAACAATTAAGTAAAAACCCCCAAAAAATCACAAATAAATGAAAATGAAAATGCATAAATCATAAATGAAATTTTCAGGAGTAAGAATTTGGGAAAGATAACAATCACATAAAACAGAACTATGAAGATAAGCGGTGAAAGAATATGTTTTGATTACTTCATCTAGTAGAAAGCATTCTGGGATGACTGACCTTTTTACCCTCCCATTTCGAGGGGATGAATCGTCTCTTTGGCTCTGGCGCATTTGAGAGTGGGTGTATAGCATCATCCCATTTGAACCAATCAACATATGGCTGCAGTCGTAAGATTACAAGTTAATGACAAATTAATTGTAGAAAGATAAGGGGAGCATGCAAGAAAGATAAGAAATGAAGCAGATCAGACATAAGAAATGAAAGGAAGAGGAAAGAATTAATCTCAATATTCCAAATGTCTGCTTTGTCTTCCACATTCACATAAATCTACACATAGGAAAGTATAAAACCATAATAACCAATGAGCCTAATAATGACTGAGCTCATAACTAGGCATATATACCATGAATATAAATTACAAATAAACTAAACATGAAACTAATAAAAGCTTGAATGAACTAAAGTCCTTATTAATCAAAAAAGAAGAGGATGACTGTTTGAACATGAGAATATTAATATAATAAGTAAATTACCTCATAAGGATCAAATTCAGTATGTGGAGCCTTTCCTTTAAGCAACCTCTGAATGAGTTTGGTTTCTTCTTTTGTCAATTCTACTTCCTCATCGTTGTACTCATCGTAAATTTTGCGCCTGAAAGTTATTTGAAGAAGAGAATTAGAGACTTTGAGGTGCGACAATTTTTATCGTCAGATATCTTTTTGCTTTTTCTGATGTTGGGCATAATCGTCCAACTAGGAAATGAGAGAACAAGGCATCTAAACACATGACAATTTTCAAACATTCATTAAAATAAGAATCTTTAATCTCCAAAAAAATTATAGCTGAATCTGCAACAATGATAAATAAAGCCAAACACAGGAAAAAAGCAATCTGGAAAGAGTCAATACATCACAAACGTATGAGTTTAGGTATATGCAAGTTCCAAAGGTGAATGATGGCAAGGACACCCTACAATTCTGGGTTCACCACTAGTTTGTGCCCCAGCATTCCAAGATGAAATCAAGTTCGAACTCAGTTTGGCCTCCATATAAACATAAGCTGCTTGAACTCATGTAGGGATCAAACTCAACAAGGACCTAATGAAGCTACAGCTGCTTCAACCTTAACAACTAACTTGCAATTCCAACACTAGGGTAAAAATAAACCATATGGTAGTAAAAGGATGATCTACCACTAATTCTAATCGAATATGGTGCTTAAAACGAATTTGTGATATTTATACTTGGAGCATGGAGAGGGTGTGATAGAAAATTGGTTGCATAATTATATATATAATATATATATGGGAAAGAGGTACCAAGCATAAAGTTTGCAATTTTAAGGACAAAGAACATAGTAAAATTGGTAATGACATCAGATCAACTTACCAATTGTTGGAGTCATCAGCACTAGCAAGAAACGCATCCAGCTTATCCTGTCTTTCTTTCTTTTTAATCTTCTTCCCCGCAAGGTCATATCCAATATGTTCCTCATCCTTATACCACTCAAGAGGTACATCTCCTATTGTATTTCGAGGGGCAACCTGATTGCCAAAACAAAGGAAATGGAATTATCAAGGAACTGAGTAATGGTATATGTCACTAAGATCCAAGCACTCACTATTAAGACTTGATGAGAAGCAAACCTCATCTTCTGAAGAATCACTCTCCTCACCCCTCTCCTGCTGTTCAGAGCTTGCACTTCCATCAATGTCACCACTAACATCATTTAAGACATTGCCATGGTTTGTTTTAACATCATCCTGCACAGTTACACATCAACAACATTAATTGCATTTCGGTGAGAAGGAAAACCTACATAGGCAATGGCAAGAGAAGGAAAATCTACATAAATGAACTCTAATCACCTTATGGAAGGTTACAGGCTTTTATCCTAAACATCCTCAGTAGAGTAGGATGTTCCAATTTGAAAACATTAGGAGTTTGATTCATCTTCTTATCTGATCAAACACAAATAACAGAGAGAGAAGGAACCCGACCTCATGCCTCTTAAAATTTTATATTATTAGAAAATTCCACTAATAAGATAGACATGATATCATTTGCCAGACATTTAAAAAAATGCTGAGTCAAATAAAATTAAAAACAAAGGACAGAATTTGGCCAAATGATAGTCTATACAAATGGCTCATATCAAGGTGTTCGCCTTATTATCTTTGACATTCATGGTAGACCCAACAATTTGAAAGCAACTTAGACTTTAACTCACACATGTCGATTGCTTGTATTATTTTCATATGACTCTAGCTAAGGCAATGCCTCCCTTTTCATAGGCATAAACAGTGACCCACCATGGCAGGCAATTTTTCTATTTCTCTAAGGGATAATATTAACACTTTTAGACAATGCCTTTATTTTTCTTTCTGTTGTCTTCATTTTTTTTATTTGGTAAAAGATGGTGCTATGCTTATTGAAGGAAAGAACTCAGTGCCATATCATTTTTGCACATTTTATGATGCAAAGACTAATCAAGAAGGCAATGACCATACCACATCTTCTGAAGAATTACTTCCTTGATCATCTTCTGAATCTACAGGGGATCCAAATCCATCTTCGAATGTACCCTAGGGACCATAAATCGGAACATAAACATTGGCAAGCAATCGCTAGAATTTCAAAGCATTATAAAACAAGCAAATGAGATGCAAATGCATTCGTTTAATAAAAATCTTGCCATTAGCAGACCATGCGTCCATTTTTCTTTCTTTGTTCTTCTGTTTTTGTCCCCCCATTTTGGTAAAAACGGTGCTATGTCTATTGAAGGAACTCAGTGCCGTATCAATTTTACATATCTTGTGATGCAAAGACTAAGCAGTAAAGCAATGACCATACCTCTTCTTCTGAAGAATCACTTCCTTGATCATCTTCTGAATCTACGGGGGACCCAAGTTCATTCTCAGAAGTATCCTAGAGTCCATGAATCAGAACATAGACATTTACGAGCAATCACTAGGCGAAATAATCTTACAAAATTATAAAACAAGGAAATGACATTGCAAATTCATTCGTTTAATAGGAATGTTTCAGCACATGGATTCCAACCAAAAAAAAAAAAAAAAGTTGAAGTAAAATATCATTTTTTTTTCCTCACTGTTAAAATCAATGAACGAAATGAAGCTTACTTCGTCTTGAGAAGAGCCAATTTCAGCTCCAGCTTCTTCATCGTCACCAAAAGAACCCTAAAGAACGTAGCAGAATACTAAATAATCGAAGAGAAGATACAAATTTCACGAATTGTAAACAAGAGGCATTAATTCAAAAGCAACCTCGTATTCGGAACCAGAAGTTTCTTCTTCCTCTTCTTTTACTTTTACATGTCGTTTTTGTTTATGGGGTTTAACTTCGAGGTTTGCGGAGTCATTGAGTTCATTGTTGGTCCTTTTCTCCTGATTTGCCCTTACAGGGATGCTCTTATGCGCCATTTAAGAAGAAAGAGGAGGAGGAAGTAGATGGTTGAGGCTCCTCTGTTTCGAAGGAAGCGCAAGCCGCCGCTTGCAGTAGGGTTTAAGGGGAAGGGGAGAGAGTAAAAGAAGAGAGGGAGAGTGAGAACGAGTTTGGGTATAACTGAAAAGTCGTTAATTTATGGGGGTGAAACCGTGGAAATGGGGAAAGAGAGGAATTTTGCGTTATTCAGCAAAATGAACTTTTCAGTAAATTCGTCCAAAATTCAACTCAATCAATATTAAAACATATTTTATTTTCTTATTTATATTTATATATTTTTCATATCTTATATATTATTAAGACAATACTCCCTTCAATAGTATATATAGATATATATGTATCATATTATAACATATATATATTTTTTTCTTTTTTTCATACTCTAACTTTTTTAATTTGTCATTGATGTTGTTCGCACCTGAATTTAGCTCATAGAGTTTTTTTTGGTCTTAGACCTTGATTTGACTTAAGACTAGAAAAGAAAACACGTTTGGTAGGGTATTAAAGGATTATTTAATACGATTATTCCGATACTTAAGTTAATAAGCTTACTTAATCCTTATTTATATGTGAATGATGAGTTATTTTAGAAAGGTGTATATCTTATCCTAAATAGAAAAGTGTATCTTCATGAGTTTGTTCCCAAATAGGTAAATGAGCAGTACATTCCTGATTAAGTAATTTACTTTGGTTATGGTAAGCTTCAACACCTGTTGTTTGGACGGTCTCAAGTCAAGATAGCCTTAGGTAAGTCTGTACGCTTTGTGGTTCGAGCTCTAAGAGTCCTCACAAGGCCCAAGTTAGGCGACATAAAGCCCTCTACGAGTAATTCCCATAGTTAAGGGCAAAAGTGGGTCATAGTAGGTGGGTCTCCAACTTATTAGGGTTATAGCAAGCCTTCAGAGTCCATTGTCTAAATTCTTCCATCGACTCACCCCCCCTCCCCCCAACCTTTTTCCACGTAGTCTCATTATTGAGGCATCAGCAACAAGATTGAATGTAAGGATAGGTTGTGAAGGCACTTTGCAAGCTCGTAAGGCTATTCCACTGCCAAGAGTTTTTACTTGTGATCTTCCTTAGAAGTCTTCCTCACCTCATACTAAGCTTTTGCGCTTTATGAAATGTGGTCAGTTCCAGAGTTGAATCTATCTTGGGACTAAAGGTCTTACCGTAGTTGCTCGCATTCCTTAAGAGAGTTCACAGTGTCTTATCCAGGCTTAAATGCAATAGGGGAATCCATCTACATGTCTATCCATACATGGGATAAGTAGCGCATTACTAGTGGTTGGTCTCTATAATTGTCCTTTCACATTCAATAAGCACAAACCGTTCGATGAGGTCATCGCTTGAGTGTCATATTTTAAGGGTTCAGCATGTTGCATCCTTTCAGTTCCCTATAGTCGCCAAAGCCCATATTTTAGAGTTACGTTTATAAAAAGGGTAGCAACATCATCCAATTTCACTTTCTGCAATCTTGCATTCTCTTATGTAATCAAGCTTTACTCTTACTTCTTTCATAACTTCTATCCTTGTCATCAAGAAATGATACGCCTAGGTGAGAGTTCAAGATATAAGTCGTATATTTCTTTCGCCATTGTTGCATCCTAGAGCAACATTGTTTGTGATGTGATGGAACAAATGGCTTCCCTATCAACAAAGGCAACAATAATGCAACACCAAAGGGAAAGTAAAGGTGGTTCAAGGAAGTTAACTTAATATATAGGCAAACATGAGTTGTGCACTTTTAGAGGATGATTACCCTGACAGGGATGATGAAAGCACGAAGGAGGTAACTAAGGCAACATATAGTATAGCTATTAATGTGGAGCTTACTCTGAATGGTCATGCGAACGAGATTGCTTAAGTAAAGGTAAGGTACTTGTTCACCATGTATTTTCCTAACGAAATGCTAAGCTTGCACACTTGCACACCCAAAGAAGAAGATTAAGTTGCCTTGATCCATACCAACGCATTATGTTTATATTGGAAACACTTTAAGGTCAAAGGAATTGTGGTGGCCTTTCTCAAAGTTTTTTACAATGGCCCTTAATTACGACCATATTTGTCTAAGGCAACTAGTTTTGAATGGTGTAACGATTCCAATGGCTTTTGAAGCTATGCATACATAGTTTGAGGTGAAAGCTATACCTGCATTATTTTGATACTTCTTCCTTCCAACAACATTAATCAAGATGGTTTTACATTCTTAGTTGCACCAATAGAAAGACCTTAGAAGGTTTAGAGTCTTGCATCCATGACTAGAATAAGAAGTTTATGCTAATCTAAGCCAATCAAAAGCCTAAGTTTTGGACTAAGTATACAAATCCAGTTTGTACAAGGAGCATTAAGTTCCCAAGGGAGTACAATAGACGTGTAACTAACTAAATCGTTCGACACTTTTGTCTTAGAAAGAAAATTCCTTAGAATGCTAAGGCAGTAGTGTATCAAATTCATCACGAGTAGCCGATCCTTTCTGACTATGAACTAGAGATGACTTAAGATACTTTCTTCCTCGATGTCATGTTGAGGTAGATACTATGATATAGTTGGCGTCCGCTAAAGTCAAGAGGATCTTCCTGGGGATAAGCTCATTCTCAATACGCCTCTCATAGTAATTCATCATTTCTTCAAGGTTTTTGCTAAACAAGTTCTTTGTTTTGTAGATTACAAGCTCCTTACACGAGATGCTTTGGACTTTGTGGTCACGAGCTCCCTACACGTAATGTTTTGAACTTTGTAGTTAAGCGGATTACTAAGGCAAAGCACTTGAAGAAGGAAAAGGCTGCTCAAAAGCTACTAAAAGGACCGACAAGAGTAAAGCGCCCAAAGATGGTAGGGTTGTCAAGACCATGAGGAAGAGAAGGAGATCCCTAAAGAAGGCCAATAAGATTCCTATGCAATATGATGCTAAAGGGTAATTTGTCAAGCTTATGTCTTAAGGGATAAAGATAGATCAACAAGTCTTTGGTAACGGCCTAATCACTTACTAACTAATATTAGGAGGACCTTCAGAGGGATCATCCCTACAAAGGGAAAGGGTGGTAGGTCCAGTGGTTCCAAGTCTAGCTAGTAAGGGCTAGTGCGAACACCCCTTCCCTCTATCTCCCCAAATCAACATAGTAGATGAAGATAACATCTCATAGTCCAATATCCCTACATTGCATTGAAAATCAACATTACCTTCTATATAGGTTCTTACTGCAGTGCCGTTGGGTCACATCTACCGTCCCCACTGGTATGTGTATTTAGGGGACTTAAGTTTAAATAGCAGGAAAATCAGCAAGGAGTTAGTTTAGATACCATACTGCTACAGGACTACATTGCCTTGGTAATATGCCTAAGAGCTCAATTATCGCAAGGACTTACTAAGGCAAAATTGAATTGAAATGGGTCTTTCAAGATATCGAAGAAAAGTATAGGGAAACGGTCCACAATCGAATAAGAGTAGCTGACGTGAAGCTCCTCGGAGGATATAACTCACCAACGAGCACAACATGACTTAACACCTCACTTGATATAACGCACAAGTTGATGTCAAGGTCCACCCGCCATCAATCCTAAGCTACTTAGAAAGATTAAATAAGAGTGTAAGGGGCATGGACTTGGAGAGGATTGTCTCACAAGAATAAAGTATTTAATATTAAGATGTAAGTTATCTCCGACTTACAAGAAAAAAGGACTATTTATAGTAAGTCCTTATAGCAGCATTACAAATAAAAAAATTATAAGAAAATATTTACAAAAAGGGGATTCTTAATGCATACGAAAAAGGTAAAAGGGACAACAAACCAAAAATGAAAAAGTAGTTAAATGTTAGACGAGGTGGACAACTGGCAGTGCAACATTGATCCCGTATGAATATGGTCTGAGCACAGCAGGCAGGAAGGGTCAACATGTTGCAGTACCAATGGGGCCAGGACAAGAGAGAGATGGTGGTATGCCGAGAGAAAACAACTTAGCCGTTTAAATGAGTCTCTCATCACTCAGCACTCGGTAAGAGATTCTCGATAGCGATTTTTTGGAGTACTCGGCATAAGATCCTCGGCAAGAAAATGGTCGGCATCATCACTACCAAGTGTACAGATTAACATATGAAAAATGTGGGGAGCTTAGAGAGTTTAACCACCTTTCTTTGATGTACAGTTTCTCGTTATTAGCAAGTTGTCGAGAGAAAATTCTTTGGAAAAGAGATTAGAGGCCTCAAAGGCGCATGTGAGTAATGGGATCACTAGCCGGCAATGCATCAGTTTTCTAAGGTTGTTAAAGATTTGCCCTCAAAGCTGGGTCTTCATCATCATCGGGCACATATGGAGTTAAGTCGGCGACTTGAATGTAATAGATACACCGAAACCTTCGAATAGCTCAATCTCGTAGGCATTATCGTTAAGGCACCTCAGGATATCATACAATACCCCATCCCTGTATCTATCACCAATAGTAATCGATACTTTGACTTGCTTGGAAACATGTAATCCTCCTCTCTCTTTCAACCAGTAAATCTTATACAGCTTGGGGTGTGAAAGAGTTGGCAATTTCATGGCCTTAACTACCTCATGCAAAATGACATTGGTACAGCTCCCTTCGTTAATGATCACAATAGTTAGCTTGCCATTCACCTACTAATTTAACCTCTCTGCTCGTTCTCATTAGTCATTAAGGTACTGAGAGATCGTCGAACAACAAAGCAATACTCGGCACCGCCCTCAAGGGAATCTCGACTCCTGAATCTTCCTCAAATTCTTCGAGCATATGATTGGTTGCCACTTCTTCCTTTCCTTCACTTGCACTTTTTACTTCAAATTGGGGCTTATCTCCCTTAATGGTCACAACTCGACGGTTCAAACATTGATTAGCCACATGCTCATAGTCAAGACACTTAAAACATTTGATTTCTTGGGTTTTCTGTCCTGAGCTTTAGCCCTGGTCTCTTCTGATCTCAAGTTCCTCGGTCTTACTCTTACCTCGACCCTTGTCTGGTCAGCTTGGCATGTGACCTCGGAGTTCAACCTCAAATCTATTAAATGCCTTATTACTCTCTACACTACTCAGCAAGCCATTTCTACTCGACATCATAGTTCTGTTACTCGGCATTCAGCTAGCCTAGTTTGACCATTACCTTTCAATTCTTTGGGCTATACGAATGATTTCATCCAGAATTATGAGGCTCTACAATTCTACGACGTAACCAATCTCAACTCAAAGTCCTGAGATAAACCATGCTATAGTTCGGTTCTTAGGCTCATCAACATCACATCTTATCATGAGCAACTAAAACTCTCGAATATAGTCGTCTACGGATTTGTTACCTTACCTCAAGTCTTAGAGTCATCAGAAAGTGTCTTGCTCATAGTGTTTGAGAATGAACCTACTTCTCATAACTCTCTTCATCTCATTCCATGTTCGAACTCGCATCAAGCCTTCAAACGAACATTCTATAGCTTCTTCCATCACATTGCCGCATACCTAAAAAATTCTAACACGACCACCTTAATGTGGACATAATCTTCGTAATCGTAGAAGTCAAATACCTTTTTAATCTTCTCTTCTTAGTTGAGTTAGTCATCAATACTACCAGACCCGTTGAAGCTCGAAATCTATACTTTAAGATGCCTAACACCTCTTGGTGCTCTGAACTCACGCTTATCTATCCCATCATACTGGTCTTCTTCCTCTTCATACTCTTCCACTTCGTCCAACTCTAACCTTCTTCTTATAACTCTATCGGCATGTCGCAGTGGTGCTTGGTTCATAGGAAAAGCTTCCGAAGCTTACTCGTCCATCTGCCTCCTTGGCCTATCTCTCGTTTCTCGACCCTGCTCAGTAACTCTTTCATATAGCTCAGCCTCTAAGACCCTATTTACTGAGACAGCTAAGTTGGCCACAATAGCAGCAAGATCTTGTATCTGCTTATCAGTAGTACGTGGTGTTTATTCGCTAACTCAACCACGACTATGAGCATCACTCTCGACATCGTGAATCTCTCCCTGTACATTAGGGTTTAAAATTCTCAATATAAGCTTCAGCAAGGATACTTAACGCAAATGCTTTCTACATACAAATATGTCGAACAATAAACATAGCAGACTAATACTGCACAGCTCTCGATCTTAACCTCAAGCTCTGATACTAGGAATATAAGGTGCACCAAAGAGCTCAGTTATCACTAGAACTTACCAGGGTAGAATTAAACTGAAATGAGTCCTTCGAGATATCGAAGAAAATTATAGGGAAACAATCCACAATTGAAGAAGAGTAGCTGACGTAAAGTTACTCGAAGGATTTAACTTACTAACGAACACAATACGACTTGACACCTCACTTAATATGACATACAAGTTGATGTTAAGGTCCACCCGCCACTAATCCTGAGCTACTTGGTAAGATTAAATAAGAGTGTAAGGGTATAGACTTTGAGAGGATTGTCTCATAAGAACAGAGTATTTAGTATTAAGATGTAAGCTATCTCAGGCTTACAAGAGAAAAAGACTATTTATAATAAGTCCTTAGGGCATCATTACAAATAAAGAAATTATAAGAAAGTATTTACAAAAAGGGGATTCCTAGTATATACGAAAAGGGTAAAAAGGATAACAAAACAAAAATGGAAAAGTAGTTAAATGTTAGACGGGTGGATAGCTGGTAGTATAGCATTGGTCCCGTACGAATATTCTCTAAGCATAACAAACGAGAAAGGTTAAAATGTTAAGGCACTAAAAGGGCCAAGACGAGAGAGAGATGGTGGTATGTCGAGAGAAAGCTACTCGACCGTTTAAGTGGGTCTCTCATCACTCGGCAAGAGATTCTCAACAGCAGTTTGTCGGAGTATTCAGCACAGGGTCCTCAGCAAAGAAATAGTCGGCATCATCACTACAGAGTGTACAGATTAACATATGACAATGTGGGGAGCTCAAAGAGTTCAACCACCTTTCTTCAATGTACAGTTTCTCGTCATCAGCAGGTTACCAAGAGAGAATTCTTCGAGAGAAAGATTAGAGTCCTCAAAGGCGTACGCGAGTAATGGGATCACTAGCCGATAGTACATCACTTGAACAACTTATTGGATAAGTTGTATGATGGTGATGCTGAGCTAATGATGTACTTTAAGATGCTTGAGGTAGTTAGCCTATTGGGGGTTGATTTTACTTGTTCATGATCAACGACTAACGAGGTTATTATTGGTTGTAGGATTTTGTGCTTATGTTTAAGTTGTTAAACCGTTGGCAATCTTATAGAGAATAGGTAACGAAATTCGTTGCTGACCTTAACTCTTTATTAAGTGAATTTAAATGTGCCACTGACTTACTTCCCTTCCTATTGCAAAGGTTTTGGGAGGTAGAGGAGGTTAAGACCGCTCCCTCCGAGGTCAAGGAGAAGCTTCGAGATGCAAAGGCTAAGATTGGAAAAGTTGTATGCGTCTTCACAAGAAATGGAGGATGCCCAATCTAACGTGAAGAAGGTGGAGGACTACAATAACTGACTCAGTTCTAAGTTGGTCCACCTCTCCAAGAAGCTAGAGGATGAGAAGGTAAAGTCCCAGTCAACACGAGAGTTAGCAATTGAGAAGGAAAAGGTTATGGCTAAAGAAATTAGTTAGTTGGAAGCAGATGGCCATTTTAGAGGCTAGGGATGATTTCTCCCCTATTGTTGAGGACAAAATAGTTGATGCCATCACCAAAGGGCCACAATGGGAGTAATTTTAGAAGAAGTAATTTTTTGAGGGAATGAAGATTGCTTGTAAGATTGTATAGCAAGCTCATCCTAGGTTGGACTTATGCTATCTTTCTTTTTTGGATCCGCCTCCATCAGAATTGGAGTCCGAAGGTAATTCCTATGAGGATGGTGAAGAAGACCTTATTAGGAGTCCAAGGAGCCCCCAGATGGCTGAGCTTACTGGTGAAGGTCTTCCCTATACCGTTCCTTCCATTAATCCTGTGTCTGGTTTATTAATGTCTAGTTCCTAAAGTGACCCAATCTTGAAGGACATCTAAAAGCACTTATGACCTAATAAGATGTTTCTTTATGTAATTTTTCGTGTTATGGTGTACCCTTTTGTCTTTGTAGATATTCTTGCTAATGTAACTCTAGTAGTTATTAACGAAACTTCTCATTTATTGTTCTCTTTCCAATGTCTTTATTTTCTATATTTGTTGTGTGTATAGTAAGCTTCGGGGGTAACAGGTAACTATGGACTTCAAATAGTTTTTGAGTAAGATCTCACTTTAGGTCTCCTTTTTGGCTTTGATGCCTAATCTTCAATGGTCAATGATCATTTAATAAGGACTATAAATCTTGCATTTATTTCATCATTAAGTGCACTTTGATCTTTTGGCTACATATATCCGTTCCCTCACCATTTTCTCTTGTGCATTTGTTCTTTAAGCGCTTAGGCATTTTAAATTTATGCATGGTTTTCTAGTAGATCTTAATCTTTATAGGTCACTATGAATGGGCACGTTATAGGAGGTTATGGTCCTTCTACTTCGTATTGCTATATAGGAGTGCTTCAATGCATCGAGGATTTTGAAGCCTTAGACTCTTACTTTAAGCTTAGTATGCTAGTTAGGATAGCTTTGGTCGTTCTTGGGAATTGGCATAAAGCCCTAAAATCGTGCTTTACCTCCTTTTGTTTATGAGGTGACTCTACAACTTATTGTTAAACACAAGTGGACAAGGCCAAGAGTAAGCACGAATGTACTCTAATACCTTGGGTGTTACATTATAAGTTAGGTATGTAGCCTAAGAATTACACTTAGCCTATCTACTGCTTCTTACTACTTCTTATTCTTACAAGGTCCTCAGCTTTGCATGTCATGGTATTGTTGTGCAACTAACATTAACGCTTCTTTTAGCGGTTAATAGGTAGTGAGGTTTTAGGCCTCTTTGATAAGGTTTCAACCCAATGTTATGGGGTTTTATCCTATTGTTACCACATTTCTTAATAAACTACTTGAAGCAATAACAACATTGTAGTCTGTTGTGTGGATGGAGCTTGACACTGACAATGGTCCCCTCTTCCTTCTTATGGTCTATTAAAATGAATACTAATCTCTAGAGTGGTGACGTTGTGACCTCATCCCGTTTAGTCATAGGCTTATACTTTTATTGCTTCTCATTTTATAATAAAGGCTAGAATGTTTGCTTTTGTTTTATTAGTAGTGAACTTATAATAACGAGTCTGTATGCCAACCTCATCCCGTTATAAGTGCCACTTGGCTTCCATTAATATAAAACGTTGAATTCCTTTATTTATCTTCCTTTAGCTTGCACTCTTATTTCCTTAGTACTTTACCGAATTTTGGTTATGATTTCTCAAAATCCATGCCTTTTCATTCCATGTAGTTGTTCATAGCCGAACTCAAGGCTTTTATCTTTTGGTAAGTCTTCAGCTCTGAAGCATTTTACCATTACTTACAAGTTGCTAGAGTTTTCAAGGTTTGGTCAAATAGCCCATAGTTAGGGATTACCACAAGTTTTTCATGGTGCTTAGGCGTTTAGTCATGTTTTCATTACTAGGCTTTTTAAGCTAGGTTTGGTAGCCCAACCCCCAAGGATCATCCCCTATTTTAAGTACCACAGAATTTCTAAAGCGCCTTAGAGTTCTATCATGTCTTATCATACATAGGCTTTAACATTAGGTTTAATGGTCCAACCCTCGAGGATTGTCCCAGATTTTAAGTACCATGGAATTTCCAAGGCACCTTATTTTATTGTAAGGCATGGCCGAGGTCTATTTCTTAGGGGATTCCCCCGAACATTTAGGATGAGCTCGTAAACATAGAGCCCTTGGGTATGGCTTTGCTAGCTCTTGCCCTAGTCCCCTATACCGAGCCCATTGTGGTAAGCGATGAAGGTAGCCGATGTGTAGATGCTTTCCCCTCCAAAGGCGAAAGAGGAAGAGATTAAGTGTGGGGGCACCCTTCCTCAAGCAACTGGCCAAAAGCACAAGGCTCCTGAGATAGTCGGGGAGCCAAGTCTTAGAGTAAAGAAGCAAAGGCCCCTAGCGAAGGCACCTTTGAGCAAAGGGAAGTGGAATGAGTAGGCTATAGCCCATCGTTATTAGAGCGTAGACGACATAGGAGACGTATTTTTTTAAGTCCTCAATAATTTTAGGCTAATGGGGATATGGTCGGACTCATAGTACACTTCTCAGGATAAGGAGCTATTGAGGGGAGCCCCCAAGTTAGAAATGAAGAAGGTCTAAGGGAAGCTCCTCAGATTGAAGTGGGAGGTCCGTGCCAACGATCTAACGCTGCGATATCGAACGCTTAGCTACTAGGCTTCAATGGGGTCTTACATCCCTAGCAACCAAGCTGTCCTCAAAAGGCTCTCCCATGAAGATGGGCACGACCCCATACAAATAGCAGGTCACTTGAGTATACCAATGTAGTAGGTAAGTTGTTGTTGCTCCTGTATTGTCATGCTTTTATACGTCATTTTATTAACGGTGGGCTTCGTTTTCAAATTGCAATACTACAGCTAAGTGCTGGTTCAACTAAACAAGTCCGATGCTGTACAGAAAGAGGTAAAGGGCTTTCAAGAGGCGTTGCGTCAATATAAGAAGTGGGAAAGGAACAACACTGCTTTATTGTATAAGTAACGAGGCTTAAGGACGCGGAGTGGGAAAGGAACAACACTAAGAAGGTAGACAATCTAAAGGCTCAACTGGAGAATGAACAAAAGATGAAGACTCATCTCTCTCAGAGGTTAGGTAAGGAAGGTAAGGATCGGGCCCAACTCGAGAAAGAAAATATCGAGCTAAAGGTATCCTTGGCTAGGCTGCAAATTGAGGTGGTGATGAAGGCATCCGAATGCGAAGGAGTTAAGGCCACTTTACTGGAGTTGGCCGGTTTAAAGGTCAATTTGGAGCAGCAGGTTAGGGAGCTACAAGACAGGGTTTCAAAGATGGAAGAGATCATCTCCAAGATGAAGAGTGGGGAGGTCTTCAACAACACTACCACTAAGAAGGTGATTGTTGACTATGGGAAGACTGAGGAGTAGTTAGACAAGCTGAAAGACCTAACCACTAACCGTGCCCGCTACACTCAAAGGGAGGTTTTCTCTCATTATCCAGACCTGGACTTAAGTTTCCTTTACTTTCTGGACTCGTCGACCTTTAACAAGAAGAGGGAAGCCCTCGCGCGGGAAAGAGAGACTACATAAGTGGCTTTTGGTGATGCAAGTATTCCCTCTGCTACTAGGGCAAGGTAAGTCGCTTCTACATCTACTTTTACCCCAATAGCTAAGCAAGAAGCTGCCTTCAAAGCAATTCCTGAAGACTATCCATCCGTAGGCGATCCTCTTATTACTCTTGGTTCACATCCCTCAAGCTTCGCTCCAAGTCAAGGCCTACCGCCTAAAGCACCGACAGATCAATGCTCCAAACAAATCGATGTCTTGGACTTTTTTTAATTATCAGAGTTAGCTGATCCTAAGAGATAGCAAATTTCTCTCTGTCTCTTTTTTTTTTTTAAATTAATGTAAGTAGGGCCGGGATGCTGGCCTTTATTGTGTAATTAAACAATCAATGAATAAATAGACAAATGTTTTTGAAACGCCATTTGTTGTTCTTTGTTCATCTTTGAATATATATGCTTGAGAATTCCTTTACGTAATGGGAGTTAACCTTTGCTGAAGTTAATTGTTGGGGGGAGTTCTTCTGTGCAAGGGGTGTTTTCCTTTGCCGAAATGTAAGCCCTACAACTAGTCACTCAGGGTTTCGATCGACTGAAAAATCCGATTGAACCTAAATTATAAATAAAGCTAGAAATATTAGTAAAATAATCCCGTAAGTTCAAATTTAAGAAAATAAGCAATAAAATATAAGAATATAAAAATTCCAAAATTTAAGTATGTGACTCGTTATTTATCGAAAATACGTAAAATGCATTCTGATAATCAACGAATCGTTAGAGATAAATTATATGTATACTAAAAATCATAAAATGACCTAAATAATATTTAGGAATATTTATTTATACTATATATGAATTTACACGTAAGTAGAAATACGCGTAATTACTTAAAATAGGCAAAAAGTGCAAAAATAATAATAAATAATTAAATAAAATTCATAATTAATTAAGAAAAAATAAAGAAAAATCAGGAAAATGAGAAAAAATCCAAAAATGAGGCTTAGCAATTTGGAATTGAAGAAACAAAATCAATTAATTAAAATGCAACAAATAGAAAGTGGGAAAAAGAAGAGATAAGGCAATTGTCTTATCTAATTAATACACAATAATTTCCTTAATGCTCTATAAATAGCAAGAAAATTTCAAAAGCTCATTTGGTCAGTTTGGAGAGTGAGAAAAATAGAGAGGGCCGAAATGGTGAGTGTTTGAATTGATTACAAAAAAAATTTCTCAAAACTGTGCAATTAGGGCCATAGAGGAGAACCCAGATCTGACAAGTAGCTAGGAATGGACGACCACCACCACCACCACACAATAATGGCAGTACCCAAGTGGGCTGACACACCCATGGCCACCGACGATAGCCGAAGCCACCCAAATTGATGAGTTCGATTTCTAGCCCGATTTTGTTTAATTTTGTAAAAATATTAAATATTCTTAGAAAATTATTAAACTTATAATTCTAGAATATTTTTTGTGTGGTTTTTAGAAAAAATATTATTTTGATGAAAATATGTCCCATGATATATGGTCCTTAAGAAATCATATAAAATCGAGCATGTTTCGATTTAGAAATAAATTACCTTAAGAGTGTAGTATTGAGACCAAAATTTTTGTGTAGACTACTTAGATGATATAAAATAGTGCTATGAAGCCCGTTTTCAAAAATTAATTTTTGAAATTTTTAGGCCTTAAAATGAAGCATAAAATGGGTAATTTAGAGTTAATTACTGATTTAGTAAATAATTATATATTTTAGGATGTTAAAATCTGATGAAGTATGGTACTTATAACATTTAGGGTGTTAAATGTAATTATTAGGTTAATTATGTAGTAAATAAGTAATAGGAAAAAATAGTAAATTTTAAGTTAATTTTGTAAATTGAAGTAATTATGTGTAAAATTTTATTTAGGATGAATTTAGATATTTTGAAATGATAATTGATGTTGAGAGATGATGATTAAAGTGATAGAAATATTATATATGTATTATGTACATGATAAGTGATAGTACATAATATGCAATTATTGGAAATATAATAAATAGAAAATATTATGATAAAAATTGATATTATATGAAAAATGTAAAAATTTCTCACATCAGGAGTAGATTCGGTACACTAATATAGATTTAAGTATACTGGGTGGAATAAAATACTGACTAGGGGTAATAATTGTATTTAAGATATCTAGAAGTAATGTGATTAATTTCATATTATGAGTTCAAACAAATTTTTAGGGTTCGGGTATAATACAGTACTTAAAAATCGAACTAGAACTTAATTTAGAAATTGATACAGAAACTGAACTCGAACCTAACCCTAAACCTAGAATAATTATAAAAGATTTGAGAACCTAGATAACTAGATATATTAAACCCTAAAAAAAACATAACAATAAGTGTTATAAGATAAAACCAACTTATAATATTATATAAAAAACTAAAATCACATTTGTGTTATAGGGATGATCGGCGATGGCCTCAACGAGTTAGATCTCAAGTGAGTGAACAAGAAGTCCAGGTAAGTTAGGATTAATACGATGCTATATTTTGGAGGCTTGAGATTATACTTGGTTGTACTTATTAGATAGTTGGTTGTGTACATGTGCTTGATTATAAGTGATGCTATAATTCTGTTTGTTATTCTGGCTTGCATTGTATGAAATGATTTATCACCCTAAACTGAACCTAATTAAATATAAGACCTGTAATCATAATCGAACCTGCATGGCAACCCATTAGGAGAAACCTAGGATACTCCGACCAAATACCGACCTCTTTGAAAGGGATAATGCAAGATTGCATTATGGTCCCTTCTTCATCCTTAGTCGAATTAAGTGACAGGAGAGGAGGTCGCGGCGAAAGTAAAGTCAATGGTTTGAAGGTAGTCGCAAGAAGAGCGGTGTTTCCATTACACAAGTCTGGGTTTAGTCGTGAGCTGTTACATTAACGGCAACTCGTCAACCTGGATTAGAGCAGGCGCAATTTCTCTAATCTTATGACAAGCCGGATAATGTCGTGCAATGGTATTTACTTAAATATACATTGTACCAAAAGATTTGGTTAATAACCTCGTTTGTGTTTGTGATGTAGTTTTAAGTCCTCCATCCTAGCTTATTGAGTTGTAGTTGCTTACATCCCTATAGACATTGTCTAGGTATTGGCTAAAAAGCGGCTTACAACTACTCTGAAGTTAACAATTACTGGATTTTGAGGAGTAAGGAAAAATATTTGAAGAACAAATATATATTTTTAAGGTCTAAGCTTTTATTTTAGAATTTTTCATTTCTAAATAATGTAATAACTTGGAAATATATTACGGTGAAACATTATAAATGTTAATTGTAATAATTGAATTATAATGTATATATATATATATTCTCACTTTCTTAGGTAAATGATTTATTTAAATTATAAATTGTTTACGTCAAAGTAGATTAGTTGTTGACACTTTGTGTAGATCAGGTCTAGGATAGTGGTTGTAAGGCCACCATCTATCTTAAAATGATTTACACGATGGGGCTATTATGACTCTGTTACTTTGGGGCGTGACAGAGGTTACCCTATGGGGCTCAGGTCAGTGGCGTTCCGACCTTCTTAGTGTGGGGTTGTTCCTCTGTGCAAGGGGTGTTTCCCCTTGTCAAGATTACCAAAAAGGGGGTCAGGTTGGCGGCGTTCCTACCCGTCCAGTATTGGGGAGTTCCTCTGTGCAAGGGATGTTTCCCCTTGCCGAGGTTACCCTAAGGGGGGTTAGGTCAATGGCGTTCTGACCTGCCTAGTGTAGCATTCATACGCTTGTTCAAAGGCTTACATGGAAAATAAGAAAAAGGGAATGAGAGAGATAGAAGTAGTTGATCAATTATCAAATAAGTTTTTATTTCATTATTCTAGAAAGTTGTACATGACAAAATGCTAATCAAAATAAAGCCAGAGATTATCGGTGTTCTATGTATGCGAGATGAGCTCGCCATCCAATCTTTCCAGTCTGTATGCTCCATTGCCTAATCTTTCCTTAACTCTGACTAGGTCTTCCCAATTGGGAGCTAGTTTGCCTTACCCTTGGTGTGAACCTATGGCTTTTAGTTTTCAGTACATTAGGCCGCCGACCTTAAATTCCTTATGTCTAACCTTCTAATTGTAATATCGAGCAACCCAATGTTAGTATGCGGTTACCCTAGCAACAACAAGGTCTCAGATTTCCTCGATGGTGTCATTGCTCGCTTGCAACAATGAGTCACTAAGGGTGGTATCGAAACTTCGAGTCCGGATATTAAGGAACTCAAGTTCAATTGGGGGGATCACTTTTGACCCAAAAGCAAGGTAGAAGGGGGTTTCGCCCGTAAAAGTGCAATGGGTGGTCCTGTACCCCCACAGGATATTGGGCAATTTGTTGGTCCAAATGCCTTAAGATTGGTCCACAAGCTTCCTCAAGCTATTCAAAATGACCCGATTGGTTACATCAACTTATCCTTTTGATTAGGAGTGGGCAATCGAGGTGAAGTGCAAGGTGAAGTGGTGCTTGGCACAAAATTCCTTGAACTTGGGGTTATCGAACTATCAGCCGTTGTTCGTGATGAGCACATGGGGACTCTGAACCAGGAGAGAATGTTGTTTCTGGCGAAAGATTCAACACTTCTCTCCATGATTCTAGCTACTACTTTAGCTTCTACCTACTTCATGAAGTAATCTACGACAACAATTATGAACTACCATCCTCCTAATGCTTTCGAGAAGGTGCCGAAGATATTGATCCCCCATTACACAAACAACCATGGGCTCGTCAAAGGTTAAAGGGCAGTATTGGGTACGTAATTGATTAGGGCGTGCTTTTTGGTAATGCGGGCACTTTTGGGCTACCGCCTTTACATCTTGCCTCATGGTGGGCCAGTAATATCCAAGTCGTAACGCCTGTAAGTAGAGGGCTTGGGACTGAATGTGATTGTTGCACACTCCGACGTGCAACTCTTCCATGACATACAACCCTTCCCTTTCTTAAAGACATCGGAGTAAGGGGAGGCTGACTCCCCTGCAATACAGGACACCATTGATCAATGTGTAATTAGTGGTGTGGTACCAGAGCTTCTTCACCTCCCTCCTATCTTCTGGCAACATACCCTTCTCCAAGGGTATGTTAGTAAAGGCTAACTTAGATAGCCAATCTATTACGATAGATAGCCAATCTATTACGAAATTTTCCAATCGAGAGATTTTCTTGATGTCCCATGAAGGGAACTCCGTTAAGAGGTTCTTTACTTTCTCAAGATACCCTGCCATAGTGTAGTCTCTAGCTTCGTATTCACCTCAAACTTACTGGGCAACTAGCATGGGGTCTAAGAAGATCCACAACTACTCAGCATCAATCTCCTTGGCTAGCTTGAGACCAGTGATAAGTGCTTCATAGTCGAATGTTGTTATTAGAATTGAATCCGAACTTGAGGGCATAGCAAATGATGACCTTATGTGGGCCGATTAAAACAAGACTTATACCTCTACCCCCCAAGGTAGATGACCCATTAACGTAGAGAGTCCACACCAACTTGTCAATGCCCAGTAGTGTTTCCTCCTCTCTTATATATTCCACCACAAAGTCGGCCAGCACATGTGCCTCATAGGCCATTTGTAGCTAATACTGGATTCCATACGCATTCAATTCCTTTACATACTTCATCATCTGTCCAGACACACCAGGTTTCTGTAACATGGTGCGCAATGGTTAATTCATGAGCACAATGACCTGGTATGCTTAAAAGTAAGGCCTTAGCTATCGAGCTATGATAACGACAACCAAGACGAATTTTTCTGCTTGGGTATACTTGACCTTAAGCCCATGCAGTATGTGGCTGACGTAATATACTAACCTATGTTCTCTTCCCTCTGCTCTGACCAGTATAGAGGATGGTACTTGATCGCTTACAACCAAGTACAAAAATAGATCCTCCCCTTGGACATGCTTAGAGAGGACCGGTGGATGAGCAAGGAAGTCTTGGAGCTGCTGAAAGGTGGTGGCCTACTCGGGAGTCCATTCAAAACCCTTAGGATTTTTTAGGATTTTGAAGAACTCAACGCATTTACCAGTAGGCTTCTGTACATCCCGACTGAGGTTGGAGGCTTCATTCTCCTAATGGTTGTGATCTTCTCGAAGTTAGCCTGAATACCTCTCTATATGACCAAAAATCTAAGGAACTTGCTAGAGCCGACACTAAAGGCACATTTCTGGGAGTTCAACTTCATGTCATTGATACGCATTAGGTCAAAGGCTTCCTAAAGATCCTTGACATGATCGATTAACTTTTAGCTCTTAATGATCATGTCGTTCACGTACAACTCCATATTACACTCAATTTGAGGCTTGAAGAGCTTCGTCATTATCTGCTAGTCTGTGGCCTCGACATTTTTTAATTTGAATGGCATCACGGTATAGTAATATATGCCATAATCAGTGATGAAGGAGGTATGGACTTTGTCCTTCGAGTCCATTTTGATCCAGATGTATCCCAAGGAGGCTTCCACAAAGCTTGGAAGGGTGTGTCCTGACATAGAATCAACAAGTCGATCGATCCTAAGGAGGGGAAAACAATTTTTAAGGCAGGCTTTGTTGAGTTTGGTATATTCAACACACATGCACCACTTCCTATTCCTCTTCTTAACTAGTACTACGTTGGCCAGCCACGTTGGATACTTTTCCTCCCTCGTAAAGGTGGCTTTAAGCAGCTTCTGTACTTCGTCCTTGATTACGGCCTGCCATTCTGGAGCAAAATGCCTCTTTTTCTGTTTGATAAGCTGTGTCGTAATGTCAATGTTAAGGCTATGGGTCACCAAGTTGAGGGAAATTCCGGGTATATCCAATATCAACCAAGTGAACCTATCCAAATTTGCCCACAATAGCGTAATGATTTCGTACTTCACTTCGGCTAGAGTCTCAATCTCAACTTTTATAGTCTGCTCGGGTGAGGTTCCTATCTAGACATCTTCTGTTTTTTCTTCAAGCTCACCCCTTTCAGTCGACCTCTCCTGTAGGCCTATTTCTAGGGCAAAGATGCCATCTCCTTTGGCCGCCCTGGCATAAAGCTCTCGTGAGAGTTTTTTATCGCATTTGCATACTCCCACCCCAATTGAGGTCGAGAATTTAGCCTTCAAGTGAAGGGAGGATGTGATCATCCCAAACACATTAAGGCTTCGTTTTCCCAAGAGCGCATTGTAAGGGGAAGCGCAATCGATCACGATGAACTCTCCGAGTCGTTGTGCTACGTGGTTGTCATTGCCAAGTTCCATATTTAACGTGATGATACCCTTGGCTCAGACCATACTTCTGTTAAAGTCGATGAGATTATGGTGGTATGGCTTCATTTTTACCAGCAGTTTCTTCCTCATCCTCTTGTATGTATGGAGGAAGAGTATATCGGTAGAGCTGCCAGTGTCCACCGTAATCTTCAAGACCTCAAATTTTGGGATCTTCGCCCTTATCACTAAGGCATCTTAATGGGGTGTGTCAACCCCTTTAAAGTTTTCGTTGGAGAAAGAGATGAAAGTGTCTAGCTTCTGTCTCTTCTCCCTTACAGCCAGTACCTCTGATGGGGCGTTAATTGAGTTACTAGTGCTTAGACGATTCCTAAGGTACAGTCCCCAATGATTACGTTAATAACACAATTAGGGGTATGATTGTTGTAGTGGTCGTTATTTTGCTCTGCATGAGCATCCTCAATCCATTGCCTTCGAGGCACCCTATCTTTATCATTATTCAAATGGTCATCATTCCTCTGATGGGCCACATACTCGTTGAAGAAACCACGTTAAATGGTGTATTCAATAGCATTCTTCAATTGGAAGCACTCTTTTATAGTGTATCCATAGTCATTGTAGAATTGACAGTATTTATCAGAGTTCCACCGACTAGGGTTCTCTTGCATTTTCTATGGTTTCTAGAGCAAGTTCCAATACTTCACTTCAGAATAAACCTGAGCAATGGGTCTATTTAGGGGCGTGTACTAGGTATAAATGGGAAGGAGGAGAGGGTCATGCTCAACTCCACAATTCTTCTTCCCAAAGCTTTCCCCCTCTGGTATGCTCAACATCTTACTACCAAAGAGATCTTTTACGGACAATTTTTCCTTGTCCTGCTTTCCATGCGACTTTCTCAGTCCACATTGCACTTGGCGCGAATGTTGTCTTCTCGGTCGATATACTTCTAAGCTTTGTTCTAGAAGTCAACTAGGGTCTTCGGCTTGTTTTTCGCAAGTGATCAAAAGAAATCTCCCGAAAGTTAGATGCCAAGCTGGGTAGCCTGGACAATGATTCCCTCATCCAACTGAGGGATCTCAACCACGGCGTTGTTGAACCGAGTCATGTAGTCGCACAGGGACTTGCCTTCACCCTGCCATACTAGGTACAAGGACAATGTGTCCTTGGAAGGGGGCTTACTAACCCTAAAATGGAGGCTGAACCTCCACGCCAGCTCATCAAAGGAGCTGATGGAATTATCAAGGAGGTAGTTAAACCACATCCAAGCTGCCTTCCTCAAAGTACCTAAGAAGGCTTTGCACATTATAACATCCTCATGATCATGAAGGTTTATAAAAGTACAGAAATAAAGAAGATGGTTATCAGGCTCACCCATGCCATTATACTGGTCCAGGGACAGAAGTTTGTCATTAAGGAGCAGCACTTTGTCCTGGACACCCCTAGTGAAAGGGGTCTTATTGCTAGCAACCAACCTGGCATCGTCAGTAGGCTTGCTCCCCTACTGCTCAAAGAGTCACCTTACCATAGCACAGAGCTCGTTTAAGTCAGCATCGCCTGCCAAGTAAGCTCGTCATGCAGTTGAATGAGCTTGTACTCCTTACGAGTCAACTTCTTGCTCATTGTTAGCTAGAGCTCGGTCATGGATAGTCGTAAACCTTACTAGCTGCTGATGTAATGGCGGATCAAGTTGCTGATCCTTATCATTCTACTACTGTTGCTGGATGTTATTCCACCTAGTGTGGACATCTGAATCTTCGGGATGGTGAATCTATATGCTATGCCGCTCTGCTTCATCTAAGCTAGCGTAGAGCACCCTATTCTGCACAATTTACTCTTCAACCGACATTCCATGCGCTCCTCCAGCACAACCCTTAGGAGGGGCTGATTGCCCCTAGGTTAGTTGTTTACCAACTGTTGATTTTCTTACTCATCGCATTGAGACATGATGTCAAAAGGATTGCTCGTAAGGTATATGTTTAATGTGTTTAAGGTTTCAAGAATAGGAATTCAGGTTCCCATAGATGGTGTTAAATGTAGTCTCAAAGTTCTTACCGGTAATCATTTGAATTCTGTACGTATTGGGCTTGCAAAATAACATGCGGTGAAGTGACGTTGGGGAGTTGTTCGGCGTAACCGCTCTAATATTTAAATTAGTAATAAGGTCTTGAGAATATAGAATACTTGAAGGTAATGTGCAAGCTTAGTATGCCTGTAGAGAGCTTTACCGCAAGGTACTAACCCGGTATTTATAGCAGAGTGGAGCTGGCAATTGCAGATCAATTGGCAAGAGAAATCTTCTCACACAAGTGTAGGAAAGTGAAATCGTTATACTCGACGTATCCCACTTATTCAAGGTGTGGCTGTTTCATCCTTATGTTGTGCATTTTAATCGTTGTAGGGCTTATTAGGCTTGGTCCATTCAGGTTCAGGGCTTAATCCCATAGAAGTGAGCTCTAGGCCACGAGACGTGTCAGATCCAGTCGGGCTTGAGAGGCCTATGTCCAAAGTGCCTTATCAACACTACTAATTCTCTTAGGCAAAGAATTTAATAGTAGAGATCAAAGGCCAAATCGATTATGTATGGAGAAAAAAATGCAGTTGCTAACTAGCTAGCAAAGAAGGCAAGAGAGAGTAAAGCAAATTTCTTCTTAGACAAGGAACTAAAGAAGATTATACTTCGGGATAAGATTTGGTTCGGAAACTTTCAGATTATTTCTTAATTTCTAAGTTGTAGATTGTTTTATTGTAAGGTTTTCATTATGTATTACTAAACTAGCTTTTGTATTGGGAGTATCATTCCCTTTTTCATTTCTTGATTATATCGCTATAAGTTTAAAATATAAGGGGAGTAATACTCACTTATATATAGTTTTTTGCAGATGTAATTTTAATGTAATCTTGAGAGATTGTGTTGATACTCACCTCTCTTTTTTTACCCTATTATTTTATTAATAAAATTTGGTGTTGGCACCCACCCCCCACCCCCTATGTGTATGAGGTTTGGGGAAAAAAATTGTATAAATTCTATGATATTTTGATTATTTGAATTGTGATACTTTAAAATGAACTGGTTTATTTTCATAGTCATGTGCTTTGGAAGTGTTACAACTTTTGAAATTTGAAGAAAGAGAAAAATGCACATTCACATCTTAACCTTTACCGTTTATTCTAATTCAATCCATAACCTTTTTTTTTTCTATTTCAATCATTAACATTTTTATTTTTATCAAACAAGTCCTCTAGTTCAATTTGTTATGTTTTCCATCCATTTTTCTGATAGAGAGACTTGTTTGATAAAAATCTAAAACATTTATAACTAAAATAGGGAAAAAAATAAAAACAAAAAGTTAAGAAGTGAATTAGAAAAAGTGGTAAAAGATTGATGATTGAATGTGTAATTTTTTTCCCAATGTAAATTACAACACAAATAAAGCCCTTACTGGCCGTTTATTTGGAGGTAATAGAGAGGAAATAGAACGATTTTTAATTGTCAATTGTCTAATACCTTGTTCACTTAGAAAAATGGAGGGGAAATCATAATTCCTAAGGGTTTTCTATTCCCATTTTACTGGGAATGGATATTACCTAAGAAGGGTGGAACTTTTTATTTCCTCTACACAAGGAATAAAAAGTTAAAATTTTAAAATATTAGGACCATTATACCCTTACTAAAATGATTAAATAAATTTTGATTACTTTCCAAAATGGATAAATGGGGACAAAATGGTGATTTTATTCATATTTCTAATTTAATATTGCGATTAATGAAGTAAAGTAAATACTAACACAAGCATTTTCTACAATAAAAAAAAAAAAAATTAGACGAAGTAAATACTAGATAAAAAATTCCTAACTTATTCATGGTAATAGGGATTCTCGAGTTAATGCATAATTTTTCTATTCTATTGCCTTCAAGTAAACAGAATTGAAATACGCTAGTAAAGTCTCATCAAGGAAATGCTAGAATTTAAATTACATAGTAAATTAACAACAATAACAACCATTGACTTATCCCAACTAGCCGCAAACTTGTCAAACATGAAAGGAATGCATGATAAGTAAATTTATAAAAAAAAAAAAAGAAGAAGAAGAATAACAAAATATAGAATTTTCTTATGGGCATGCACCATTAGCAATTAGAAGATCTGAGTGACAAAAGATTAAATCTATTAAATATTGAAGCAAGCCTTGTCGACAGGATTATCACATTAATCTATGGCACATGAAATCTACTAAATTGTGCAGTAAAACAAGCTATAAGTAAAAGAATTTACTCTCAAATTCACAGAGTAAAACTATAAAGCTACATTCGCTTGATTGGTTTTTCACTCCATAAGCAACATGACAATTCCTAACAATAAATGCAAATACATAACATGAAACAAATCGAGATAATTTTAGACTAATTGATGTTGTAAATTTTAATACCGGCTTTGATTTGTTTGAGATTGTTGTGATTAATCACAAATGTAAAAAGAAGCAATTATAGTAAATAAAAAAATCAAAACAAAACTACTCATTTGAGATGGGGTTTTTTTATAATTCTTATCTTCATCCGAGAGCAAAGGGGAAAAAAAAAGAAGAAGAAGAAGACTCATGCTTAGTTTTGGCATTGTATATATATATAATGGAACGAAGTGGAAAGGACTTTTGGTGACTATATTTTGAGTAAATTTAAAGAAGACTTGTATTTAGTTTTGACATTGTATATATGTAATGGTACGAAGTGGAAAGGACTTTTGGTAACTATGTTTTGAGTAAATGAAACCTACTTTTTATTATCTGTGTTTTAGTTTTGGATTTCTAGTGATGTTAAACGGGTTTGCGAGTCAAACATAGCTATTTGTGATACCTCTTTAATAAATGAGTGTAAGATCTAGACAAGATTCTAGACAGGAGTACGAATATGTTTAAACTGATTTCACCCGTTTGCATTTTAAAGATGATTTAAATAATTTAATTAGAATATAAAACACTAAGATCTTCAAAAGTATACCTATTTCCGAAATTTTCTGTCTATCTCACAATAGAATAGTAGAAACCCAAGAAAATGCTTAAAAATAACTTTAGTAAACTCTGTCATTTTGTTGACTTTTATGAACCAAAGTTTACAAATTTGGACACCATATGTGTTAAGGTTATTATTATTATTATTATTATTATTATTATTATTATTATTATTATTATTTCTTTTTGAAATGGAATATCTTACTGAGGGAATCATATTTCGATCATTTTCTATTTATTGCTGAATAGGCAAAATTGTAAAGACCAACAATTGTGCACAAACTAACTGCAAATTTGGTGTTTACATTTGGAACAATTACACATGTCAACTTTGCATAATAGTTGGTCTAGTTCGTTTAATCAACGGAACTGAGCTTTTATTTCCGAGATTTTCCCAGCATTGACAAAACGAAGTCTAGATTCCTGAAATTATAGGTTTAGTTAAAATACGAAGATTGCTTGAATTAGAGGAATATGGAGTAAGCCAGCAAAAGCAATGTGCCAAGACGGAGAAGCTAACCAAGGAATCACACAAACTTAACACAAGTAATTATGCACATTGATTCCAACTAAGCAAAATGATTCCCAAACACTGCACTTGTAAATGAAGCTAACATTACATGCTCTATTAATAAAGAAACATACATGTGCATTAGTATGAGAAAAATCCAAGTCAGGATTACTTCAAATAGCAAACCATTTAGCTTCCCGTCAAAATGAACCTTTCTGATCGATTGCACACAAGGTGGAAATTCTTCAAACGCTGAAGTCAATATGGCCTCACTGTCTTGGACTGCAGATGGAAAATTCCAGGATGGCACATATCTATATTCAAAACGTACAAATGAATGAGTGCTGACGCTCCAACCCAAAGGCATGATTATCATTGGTCCCTGAAATTGGTGCTGTCACCTACTAGAATAACTAGCTAGCGAACTTAAGAGTACTTCAGCAGGCATCTAGGCCATGGCGCTTTGAAAGTGACTCCACTCCTTAAAGCAGGGATGGTTTTCAACATTAACATTTTAAGTTATATGTCATTGTTGATTGAGCAAAGCGGGATGTCCAGTATACCTAGAAACAGAGATAGCTAACATTACATATGCAAGTAACTTGGTACACTTGTGTTGATTAAGTTAACCTCACTAAGTGCTTCAAATTCAATTGAATCTAGGACTGCAACTTTGATGCTGTACATGGTAAATCTCAGGCAACCAACACTTGTGAGAAGACTTTATCCTATCCCAAATAGGAAGCAATTTGCATAGCAAGGGAGGTAAAGTGCACTGTCTTCCACCACCATCGGCTGCCTGAATGGATTTAATTGTATCTGCAAGAAACAGAGAACAAACATCTATTATAACCATTTCAGTCCTTGCAACTAATCATTCAGACAATTAGAAGCAATGACAGGGAAAGTGATGTGCCCACAGGAAGGGATAGAGAGCAGCCAGTTACACTGCTTATGCAACAAGCAGCGAGATGGCAAGCTTCTTCACAATAGTCAGAAAAAACTGCTGGCAAATCTATAGCATTAATTAGCTCCTGTTCAAGAGAATCAGGGAGAGAATCAGTAAAAGAGAGAATAAATCAATGCTTGCTTAATTTTGTTGATGAATACATACAACAGTTGGCAACCAGCTTGAGTAAGCAGCAATTCCAGCATTCAGAGCTATAACCATATCGGGATAGGAATTCTGTCAACAGGGGAGATAGCACTATAAATTTTATCTCTCATGCATGTGGGTGTTGTGGGAGTGGTGAGGTTTGCAGAGAGAGGGAGAGGGAAGGAGGGAGGAGGGAGAGAGACCTGTTTTATATTTTCAAAAATGTCATGATAGAAGCCTGCATGAAGTCGCAGCACCACTTCTGACTTACATGCATCATCGATGGTCTGGTCTATAGTTTTATTTGATTTGCAAATGCAGTCACTTTGAGTGCATTGAGCAAAACTGGAGATGACGATGGTCTCACCATCCCTACATATTGCAATGCAGAAAGATAACAATATTAACTATCACTTCCAATATAGCTAATTTTAACGCAGAATGAGTATATGACAATTCCCAATTTTTAATAACCCACCTATCTTGTGGCACCACAGGTCCAACAAGCTCAATGTGAACCTGAACACCAGGAAAAAGTGCAAGCAACTCCCCAAAGACAGAAAGTTGTAGGAGCTCTTTTTCAGGTCCTTTGTCAAGTCATTAGCATAATTATTGCTGTCTAACTTCAATGCATTCAATATAATAACAATGATAAAAAAGAAAAAACCTCAACTGTTTGATTAAGCTTGCTACGATAATGGCATCAAAAAGGACAAAGAGTTAAAAATCCCACCGAATCAAGTTGTCTTAAGATATGCTTGTCAGTATAATTCCCCATAATTAAAGTAGCCAATATGAATAAAAAGAAATCTGATGTATGTGATGATAACTTTCGTTTAATTAAACATTTCAAGCACTCATGAGAAAGCCAGTTATTCCATTACCTCAAACTGTAAGAATTTGAGTTTAGTGGATTCACAGACACCAAAATAATCCGGTTTGGAGTTGGTCATAACTAAAGAAAACATCTACTCACACATCATAATGTCTCACAAATTTCGACTCATGAGGAAAACTACTCAGAAAATGAAGTACAGAAAATAAACTGAGAAACTAAATCATACCAAGATAATGGATGTGCAGTTTTTTGCTGGATGATAGAGTAGACCACCTCTTACTAGAAAGTCGAACAGCGTGATATATTGTTAGTGGCTGTAATAATCATAGGAGAAAGAAACTTAGAATATCTAATAGATAATAAAAAGAGTAAATTCCCTTTTTTCCTTTTTCTGTCTCTTCGGAAGCATCCAATAAAATTCAAGTGATAGAAAGAGGATTAGCATGGCCCCCTTTGCAAAGATGACACAAGCAAGAGTAATTTTGATTCAAAAGGAGAACACATAACAAGTAATAAGCAATGCATGACAACACAGTAAGAAGCCTCAGAATGGGTAGGACCTTTTAATTTTTATCATCGGTCATTCCATGAACATGGGTCACATCAGAGCCAAGAATTGTGTTCTTGTGGTGTCTTGTGTGAAGGGAAGGTCCTCTTAATGCTCTAGCACCCATAGAGGGTGTGATGACATGTGAACCTAGTTTGTGCAGGATTAATTAGAAGTTCTCAATTTTATGGGTCTTTTTCATGCATCCAGTTACCAACTGATGAATTCCAACACACATATATATCAAGAAGGGATTGTCCAGCTTAATGTATAGATATGGTTCTGAAGGATGAACTGCAAGTGGACAATATCAACAAAACTTCATCCCTAAAAGAAAGAAATTAATTGGACCAATTTTGTAAAACGGAATAGATTAGATAGAATGAATAGTTGGGAGTGGGGGGGGGTGGGTTGGTGTTGTGGTGGTGGGGGAAAGAGGAGGTTAGGTGCAATGTGATACTCGTAACAACTGAGGGAACATACCATGATGCATGTACCCAAAATATACAAGATAGAAATGTCTAGCAGTTAGATGTAAAATAATTATATAACTTGATTAACAATATGTTTGTAAAATAATATAAAATTTACTGGTTTTATTGTGCAAAGAAATAAAATTTGCAGGCACTCTTCATGATATTTGTTTTTACTTTAATTAAAAACTATGGTTAATAGAAAAAAACTATCATTGTTCCTTCCACTACTCCTATACCAACCAATACCTCCTGTATTTTAGAATTCAAAAATTGTATGCAACAATAAGGTGTGGAGCTGAAAGTATTAGCCTAGTAACATAGATAAGAGAGATAATCAACATTCAAAGCCAAAAAATTTTCTGTTTAATGCAAAGAGCTTGCCCACGATAAATTTTTTAATTTCTAGGATGCATCCCATAGAAAATTTGACTAATGTGTAATATTTGAGATATATATCAAGTCCATTATATGAAGATAACCAACGGCACAACTAGAAAAGTCGCTCCTAGGGTGACCCCAAAACAATGGTTCAAGGCATGGAATCAGCCTCTTCACAAAATGCAAAGCTAGAGCTATGTATACATGCAGGCTGCTCTCCCCCAATACCAACTTGGCAGAAATGTGCTTTGCCACACAGGGTATGCCCTTTTCTATTTAAGTCCATTAAAATAGGCTGATGTGTCTAAAACATACCCAATGAAGAAGCAAAGCAACGGGTGAATCCAATGGTATATGCCTCCATTCATAGTAGTCCTCCCAGTCCATCAAACAATTTGGCAAAGGAGATTTGGACCCTGCAAAATTATTATAGTGAAGTAACATAACAGCAAGAACTACCAAAGAAACAAACTCAGAAGAGAGTAGTGTTTGCAGTACCATTGCATGGACACAAGGTGCTTGGGAGATCCCATCCATCGCAAGACCTGCCAATAAGTGGAAATTGGCAATTGAAAGAGTGTTAAATTCTAACTCAATCGCTATCAGTAACATATCAAAGAAGAACAGCACCAATAGATGAATCATATGTCTTGAACTACAAGTAAAAAGCAAGTTATACAGATCATCACTGAAGTTCTAAAATCATTATAGGTCAGCTCTAGGCTGTAAAGCTTTTGGCCCCAGGAAAACCAAGTCTATCCATGAGCGGGTATCAATTTAGTAACCTGTAATGCCATGGTGCTTACCTAGTGATACATACCCACGAGTACATAAGCCTTTGACTCAGGTCTACAGGAGGCATTCCAGGTTACATAAGGATTTATTGGTGTATTAGTTCTGTTATGAGTACTACAATAGGGACTTAAGTAGGGAAATAATAGGATATAACAGATTTATTTGTAATATCAGGTACAGCCCCTATAAATAGAGGAGAGAGTGTTAGTTAGTTAGTTAGGAAGTAATATCTTGTAACTAGAAAGGAAACCCCAGCAGAGAGGGGCTGAGGGTTCAGAGCTGGACTCAGTGTAATCATTTCCTTTGGACATCAATAAAGCTACTGTTTTTCCCTACTCAATTTAGCTGAGAACTTATCACCTAGTTCTTAGCTACTGAAATTTCAGTCCAAGTTGCGGTCATCTCGTATCACCTTTCTGGTTAGCATAAAACATTTGCTAAGCAAACAAAATTTTTTTTACTTTTTTTTATTTTTTGAGTTTCCTCACTGTCTTATAATTGTTCAAGGTAGATTAATGTAGCCGAGATGTGATTCTCCTGATATTAACTTTTGTGTCCGTCTTACACTTGTATAACTGGATAGCTTTATAATAATTATTGTCTACAATGATATCTATGTTGGTAAAATACCCAAAAGTTTATTTATGGCACTGCAAAACCAAAAAGGGACCAGAATGAAATTAAAACAGTCACTCCAATATTTTCCTTTGTATATGAAGAAACTGATAAGTACCTTCAATATGTAGTGTCTGTGGTGTGGTATTGTAAATAAGTGTGTTCATGTGCTGCAGGGGGCTGTGGCACATGTATGTGTGTGGTGTGATAGTTCTAGAAGTTTCTATTAGTTGTTAACTATTTGCTATAAATAGAAGTTATTGGTAAGAGTCAACTAGTTAGATATTTTGTAAGAGTTAGTTAGTTGTGGTGAGCAATAGGTGCTCGTGGACATCGTGAGCTTTGGCTCATCGACCTTCTCTTAGAAGGTATTAGGGTTTGTAAATGACTTTCTCCCACAACTCAATAAAATTACTTTAGTTTCCTTGTTTGTTAGCTGCTGGCTCATATCAATTTGGTCTGACATGCCCGATGCTTGCCAAAAACTAGCTGGAGCTCGAGAAACTTCTTCAAAATTAGTTCAACCACCATCAATATTTTCTTCAGAGAATACAATACATCAATTCTTTTGATTTGATTGAATCGTGCCTTGAATGGACCCGTGGGCAGATAATCTCGAGATTAGGGCAGAAGGACTTAATTGGCGAATGGAAGAGATGCATGGAGAAGTTTCCACGATGCAACAAGAAGTCGCTTCTCTTACTTAAGAGCAGAAAAGTATGGCTGGAACACTTTCTTCAGTCCAGAAAATGCTTCAAGATTCATGGCAAGTGAGTAAGCAAAGTGGTTTTATACCTGCCGAAACATCTTATACTTCAATAGACAAAGGAAAAACTGAAATCGGAACAGTGAATTCAATCGGGCAGGAGGAACATGCTTTCTAAGGAAATGATTGGATCAGAGAGGAGAACCTGGGCAATGATAACCGAGTTGACCTCTGAAATGCTAATCGATCGCTGATTAGAGCTCAAGACCAGATCGAAGATGATAAAGAACTCCAAATCAATGCATCTCGAGTTGTCTAACCTATATTTGACAGAACAGATGCCGCTCATTGGATTTTCATGTTTGGGCAATATTACAAAGTACAACAAACTCCTGAGCTTGAAAAGGTGAGTTAGCTTTGCTGTGTATGAGAGGTCAACCGATCCATTGGTTGAAGCTCCTTCAACAACGAGTAGCCAATCTAACTTGGCCAACACTAAAGGAGGAAACAATGTGGCATTTTTGTGAAATATCAGTGGCCAACCAACCCATACGATAGTCTCTCTCAACTCCGACAAACTTCAATTGTCAAACAATTCATTGTGGAATTCAACTTTTTGGTGTCACAAGCTCCAGTCATGTCAAGTTGCAATTGCTTGGATATTTGCTAGGGAGATTACAAGATGAGATCCAAATCCGATTAGACAGCTTAACACCTACTACTTTGGATCTGGCTATGGAGTTGGCAAAGAAGGTTGAGAGAGAGTTCAATAGTGGAATTTGTTTTTCTTTGACCTTTGACCAAGGAATACAGCAAGACATTGTGAAAAGCAAAACCTGTTTGTACAGCTCATCCCGTCCAGCATGTTCAACAACAGTGCAAACGCACATGTCTCCTCAACATTTTAATGCCGTGTGTTCATGACCAAAAGATGGAGCTTCAGTAATCTCTTCTGGCCAACAACATGTTGTTCTACAAGGAGAATCATCTGTTGGAGCTATCTCCTCTTCTCCGGACAATCAAGAACAGCAACAAGAGGGATGGCACAAGTCCCATGGCCAGCACCAAATGGCAAATGCAGAATTTATTGAAAAAGATCCAAGGGTCTTTGCTTCAAATGCGACCAACCATTTTCTCCGAATCATTGATGCCTAAACAAATCTCTTCGCATGCTGGTACTTGAGGAAGATCAAGATAGAGTGGGTCTTGACTGGGAGAATGTGGACGGAGTTGACAATGCTCAACATGCTCTGCACTTTGCTAATGTTGGAGTCGGCTAGTTTTATTACCCTGCATTTTTCTTCTTTGTCCTTGAGGACAAAGACAAACTTTGGGAGGGATGGAATTGACAAGTACCTTCGATAAGTAGAGCATATGCAGTGTGATATTGTGAATAAGTGTGTGCTACGGTGGGCTGTGGTGCATGCATGTGTGCCGTGTGATAGTTCTAGAAGTTTCTATTAGTTGTTAGCTATTGTTATAAATAGAAGTGAGTGGTCAGAGTCAACTAGTTTGATATTTTGTAAGAGTTAGTTAGTTGTTGCGAGCAATTAGGTGCACATGGACTCATGGACCTTCTCTTAAAAGGTATTAGGGTTTATAATTGACTTTGTTCCACAATTCAATAAAATTACTCTAGTTTCATTGTTCGTTAGCTACTGGTTCATATCAGAAACCTCCACATATTTGGTAGTGAGATAAGTTTCTCTGACTTTGTGAATTAACATGCAGATAATTTCTGCACACAAGTTTCCCTTATACTTTTTTCCCAATAGGACATAGGGATACCAGCAAAAAGACACGAACGAAGGACCTTAGGTACTAGTGACATTTGAACTTGTGAGCTCTCTTCCATTGTCCTTGTTGATACGGTCACTGATTTTGGCAATGGGATTCAAAGTTTCTACGTAATTTGTAAACACAATATGAAACTTAAGCTCTTGATTCATAGCTTCAATGAAAAATAAATAAATAGATAAATAAAATATTGACAGAGAAGATCCACAGGGACAAGGAAATTTGGTTTAATCATCTTGCTAGCTTGTTTCAAAGAATTGAAACATTGAGTCTTCACTACTATGAACTAAAGAACAATGCATAGAGAAATTCCATGGATGTGAAAAGGGATGCAGAAAAGATAAAACAAAAAATTAGAAGAAACCTCAATGTCTTTAATGAACCAACCACAGACCCACAACAGCATTCCCACATCCACATACCCGTCTGATGAATGCCCCTTCTGCTCAAGAGGGAACACCTAGTCTCAGTCCTCTTGAGCACCTAAGAGAACAACCAGCCATCATAGCTAAGATGAGTTGGAGTATTTATAGCAAGACTTCTTTTCATTGTTCTCTTCCAGGAAAAGAAAGCTATCTTAAACTACTAACATTCATCTAACTTAAAAACTAATTACAATTATATTAAAGAATGATAACTTACAGATAAATGCAAATGCAAAATTACCTTAGCTGTGGCCTCTTCAGTATATGTAAATGGGAAATCATTCAAGACACCAACATTCTTCATTTGTTCCTCCAGTCTTTCACACTCTTTTTTATGCTCACTCCAATGAGAAATCTAACAGAAAGATTTCAGCAGGGACAATAAGAAGAAATACTATAGTTAATTACAATATTCATCAAACACATGACCAGCGGCTAAACATCATCCTCCATTGAACAATGTTACATCAAAAGGAAAACCCAATTGTTCACTAAACATCTGATGCTTCTGCAAGGACTAGTTTTAAACCTTAGTGCTAACACAAGAAGTTGTACAAGGTCATGTTTCCATCCCCATTAATGCCATTTCTTGACCCACCAAGATTGTCTATACTGGAATTGACCGTATTTTACGGCCGTGCCTCCTCCATTACCAAAAACAAGAAAAATAAAACCATATACTCTGTCCCCATTTTACTGTTCCACTCCACCAATCACAACATCGTATCTGATAAATTAAACAAATTAAGATAGAGTTTTCCGGCCACCATTCGGTATTCCCGCTTACACGCCCGGCAATCACAAACTTCGAGAAAGATAATCATCTAGTGCATGGCCCATGTGACCATGTCTTGCTTTTTCACTCTTAGATAACTGTTTGTGATTGGCGGGACATGGACAAAAGGCCTTATGGCAAAAAACTTTATGCAGTCCGCATCATTTCAATTGAAATGATGCCCAGTTATGACTGGCGGGGATGGAGATAGCAAAACGAAGAAAGCGGCGTGGATAGTTGAAGTCTATGCCAAAACCAGAAATCCAGAAGTGCCCACAATATAAACAGCTTCATTGGATAGAATCTCTATACGATACCTGAATGGGTTTCATGTTCTACGATGAAACTAAGTTGAGCTACATATGTGTTATGCACCTAAAACTCGTAATTAGTGAGAAATTTTGATGATGAAATTAAGGAACCTGATGAGAGAGAGAACAATAAGCAACGGCTCCACAGCGAGCACATCGCCTTGTGGCTTGGCCCGTGCATCTCTTTCCTCTTCCCTTCCCTGCGCACTCCATACTCAGACTCTTCTGCTTCCCAGTCTGTTACGAAATAGGCGACTTCCCTCACCCCGTGTTACTCTCCGTGTTATTAAATAATATTATTATTTACTCTTATCAATTAATTTAATAAAATAATATTATTAAATATATAAATAAAAAAAATGGTTTTCAGAATTTGTAAATAGAGAAAGTCGCATATTTTATGTACCATAGATGTGAAAAATCAGAGGTCATTAAATAAATTCAACCAAAGTACTGGTATTTAAAAAAACTTTAAATAAAACATAAATGTTTTGATGTATCATTAAAGTGAAAAACTTCGGCACAAGGTAATTATATCATTATTAAGTGATGCTTATTGTGCATGTTGGGATGAATAGGTAGATGTTAATGTGTTTTTGTCTTAATGTGTGGTCATGACATGGCATTAAAGTGTCATAGAAAAGGGTGAAAAAAAAAAACTAGATTCAACATTAGAAAAACCTTTCTTTTGCAATATGTATTTTTTAAGTGAAAGAAAAAATACACAATTTATTATCGTCCTCTTATTCCAAACCCTAATCCCAAACTTATGTAGCAACCATAGCACAATGAAACTCTAATGATGACCTTATCGAAAACTCTATTAATCCCCTAACATAATCCCTAATTGAATCCTAAATTGAAACCCTAATTCACACCATAAGCATTTGGTGTTTCGGAATGTATTGGTGAGTTTTCCCTACATAGTTTTATTTTTTCTTTTGATTTTTTGAGTTTGATGTAATAGTCAAATTTAAAATATGCCAGACACATGATGATTAGGGTTTGTTGTTATGTAATTTCAATTGAATAAGGTTTGATCTTTCTTTAAAGCTTGTGTGAGTGCGTTTATTCTTTTAAATTTTCAGCTAAACTTTAGACAAATTGCACAATTTTTTGTTCTTAATTCAAATCAACAATTGATTCTACCCATTTGTGTTTTGATTATTTTTTTCTTTTGTATTCAACATCTCTCTATTGCTTAATTTTTCCTGTTTTGTATGTTGTGGCTCTTCATGTCCTTATTTTTGAACTACTTGATATTTGTTTTCTTAGTTTGTTCATTGCTTAATCAAATTAATTAATGTCCATTTAGTTAAAATGCTTCATAACTTTTGTTTGTATTTATACATCAAGTTTTCAAATTTAGCATTCTTAAAAAACAAGTTTTTAGTTAAAGTCCATGATACCATTTGTGTGTTAATTAATTTGTGATGCATTGTTTGTTTTTTTTTAGATTTACATAATGATTTATAAACCCAAGATTAGATGATAGATAGATTGTAAGCTAAACGGAAGCCAAGTAGGAGTTTCGAAACCCCAAACATTGTTGAACCATTATCATCTATTAAAAACTCTAATAATAGTGGTAGCTACTTACAATATTGCTATTATGGTATGTTTTTCCCTAAACAAACTAGTTGGACGAAAAGAAATCGAAGGAGGAGATAACATATTTGCATAGTTCTAATACCTCTAGCACAATATAAGTGAAAAAGCAGGTCACCTTTTTAATTTCAAAAAATAAGGTAACAACACAATCTTTCCCTTTGTTTTTGTCTATTTCTTTTAGAGGATCTACCCATTGGTAGCCCTACTAACTTAAAAAAAAAAAAAAACCTAAATATTAAAGTTTGTAATATTAAACACTTACTGCCCTATATTCATACATTAACAAGTTGTAAAGGACCCACAAGTAGGCATTTTTCTATTCATTCCAAGTATCCATTCACATATCACTTTCAAACACAGCATCATTCTTCACATGCCAAAAACACTAATCCCAAACCCTAACCAACAACACCTAACATTCTCTACACAAAAAAAAAGAGAGAATGACAGAAGCTATTACCTTCAATAATTTAGATTGGAAATTATGAAAAGCACAACAGTAAAAAGGCGTTCATCTCATTCTCTAACCATCAACCTAAAAATCATCCTTGACAATCAAAACCAAATCGTTCGTCACACTAAAAATCAAAAGCATAAACAAAACTTTAAAAGAAAATAAAATGAAAACCTACAAAAAGCAAGTAGGATGAAGTACTATTTCAATTGCCTTTCAATCCATCCTTCCTGGGTTAGGGTTTCAATTGCATAAAGGAGTTAAGGGTTTTTTCTAAAACAGATGTGTTTGTTTATGTTAAATCACATTTTGCACTTTTTGTATTTTACTTTAGCTTACAATAGATTTTAGGTTAGGTTTTTCTTTTTGGGTTTACAATTTTTTTATTTGTTTTAATTAGTTGAAGTGTCATGTCCATGTGTTAACATAAGGCCACATCATGCATCTACTTGTCATTTTAATGTGCCACATAAGCTCCAATTAGTGTTGTCTTAATTACTTCATTATGGACTCCTTCATTTTAGCTACATACCAAAATGTTTATCCTTTATTTGACCTTCTCAAAACGTTGATATCCTATTTGAATTTATTCTAAACGTTAATGATCTCCCATGTAATTTTCCCTATTAAATATTAGAAGTTCAAAAGAAATAATTTGACTAAATTGATGGTATATTTTAAATAAAATTGCTTTTGTTAAATGCTAACCTTATAAACTAGTTAAAAAGAAAAAAGAAGTTAGAGATTATTTGTTTGTTTGTTTGTTTATTTACTATTTTTAATACACTCGTAGTACGGTTGTACGCGTCACTAGTGGTAAATAAAATAAAACAATAAAACCCCTAAAAAAGGATCCAAATTAAGGAATTTCCCCTTAATAATGGTTTATTACATATGGCCATGTGATGGTTAGCAGCTGCATCAATATGGTGGGTTGTATGACCCAACCATAGATTTGACTAGTGCAATCAACTAAAGATTAATAATTTTCAAATGAAATATTATATTATAATAAATAAATATTATACATTTAGGGATGATGGGTGGTATCCACTAAGTATTTATGTCTTGTTTCACCTTAAAGCCAAGGGTGCCAAACTTAGGCTGCTAAAATGGTAGCCAACCTCCCCCTAGTATTAAGATGCTTGACCATACTTATAAGTGCCGTAATCAAGTGTTCGAAGTTCGGTCCATAAAATTTAGGGCAATCAAGTAAGTTGTCCAATTAAGTTCAAATTTTACGATAAAGTTAGGAATATTAGTAAAAGCGATCTCATGAGTTTGGATTTGGAAAAATAAATAGTAAAATATTTAATGTAAACACCTGATTTTTACCCCTTTTTATTTTTTCAAAATTTTTTAGAATAGGATAAAGGATCATAAATTAGGAAAAATACAAAAAAAAAAATAGAAAATAAAAAAACTAAAAAAATAAGAAATTTAGAAAATACATATATAAATAAGAAAAAGCACAAAAAATAATAAATTTAGAAAAAATACAAAAAAATTAGAAAAATATATAGAAAATTGAAAAATCATAAAAAATAGAAAAAAATAGAGGATTTAAAGAATTCATAAGATAATAAATTTTTAGTTTAATAGAATAATTTTTTTTTAATTTAAACAAAAAGTAGAGAGATGATTATTTGGGATTGGACTTAAATTTGAATCTAATTCAAATTGACCTTATTAATACGTGCAATTTAATTGCACATATTAACAAGACACATACCAACGACTTAACAGTTAAGCACATGGACATTGCTTTTGAGTTTGATTTGGGATCAAGGGTTCGAAACTCGCTACAAGCATAAAAATGCCTTTTATCTTTTTCTTTTTCTACACTCCACATGCTACTACATATTAAGGTATTACTAAGCCATGTGTTTAGTTATGACACTTGGCACTTTGTGATGACGTTAACGACACATTTTCTTTCACCCTTTTTCTTTTTCCCCTTCCTTTTCTTTCCTTCTCTTTCTCATTTAAAAAAAAAAAACGTATAAACAGTAAGGTGGGGGGGGGCATTTTCGAACACATACATACAATTGATACACAAGCACCACTATTCGACTCTCTTTGTCTTATACATCTACTTTCGAATTGTACCAACTTTCTCTCGCTTCAACACAAACCAACCACGACTATACCCATCAATCTCTCTCTCACCACTGTTGGACCACCTATTCTCATTTTCTTCTCCGACCAAAAATCCAACACTGTACAACCCACTCCCTCTCTCTTGTTTTCACTACAAAAACAACCTAACAGGAGCTCCCATCCACACTGAACCATGCATAAACACGCCAAAACAAAGCCTCCATCCTCTCATTACTGACCATACGTGAACTTCACCATCCACACACACCAACCACATACTATCAACTTCGATCATTTCTCCATTGATACTCCATCAACATCGACACTCCAACGCATAACTTCCCATTGCCATCCCAATACCCTTCATCATCTGCAGGCACTACACATAGCAACCATTCGACACCCACATCCATGAAACAGCACTACAACCAACAATACGGCGCACACACACACAACAATGAACCACCTCCTCCCTCTCTCTCTCTCTCTCTCTCTCTCTCAAAACGTCATTATACACAACCACCCTCATCCTTTAACCACCAATGTCCCCACAATTATAGGTAAATACATACACTAGAACACTGATAACCATAACCATGCACGTCGTTTGCACGCATGAAAAACCACAACCGTCGCCACTCAAACAAACCCCATTGACCATGGCATTGCTTCTCAAACCCCCAAGCTTAATAAAATTTACACAAAAACAACCTTACCTGCTTGATTTGGTGGACAAATCGATTTGAATTGCACCTCCAATGCCTCTTCCCTTACCATACACGTGCACAACACAATTGGGTTGGGCAACTTAACCCGACCAATTTGGTCCAACCCGAAATCTATGTTCACATAGTGAATCGACCCGCGCCCTTACTTTGCATTTTGGTTTGGCCTTTAGTTTTTAGTTATTTGTTTATTTAATTTGTTTGATTTATTTATGCATTTAATTCCCTGTAATAGTAGTTTGTAATGGTAAAAAAAAAAAGGAAAAAAAAAAACGAGAAAAAGAGAAGAAAAAAAAAAGAAAAAGAATAGTTTATTTTTTTTCTTTAAAGCATAATAAATAATACATAAATAAGATAATAAAATAATAAAAATAAAAATAAATAAATAGGTTAGTGAATGAAAATCGTTTTGACACTTAGAAAAATCGGTTTTTCCAAAAATAAATAATCCATCCTCTTTCTAAATTATAACCTTTTTTAGGATTTCCCATAAGAAATAAAACCTCAATTAAGACCCTTTAAGAAAATTTCCTTAAATAAATTAAATAGGATAAAAACATAAATTCGACCTTTTTTGAAAAATTAAAATTAACTCACCTGCTAAAGTTTTTGCAAAACAAACTATGAAAGTCTGATTTTGAATAACGAGTACGTAAACACTCATACATATGAAGTGACTTAAAATATAGAAAGTTTCATTTTTTTCATCTTTGTAAATATTTGTTTAAATTAATTGATTTAGTTGCATGTTGTATAATTAGTTGTTTAGAAATTGAAAAAAGGTATTATTGAAAAGTGAAATTAAATTCGAAAGATTAAAAGCGATACCTGTTTAGGGTTTAAAAAATTAGCCTCCAAATCAAGATCTTTGGTTTTCAAAAACTATTTTATAAAATTGGTTTTCTTATTAGATCAATAGCTAAGTTATAATCAATCCACCCAATTAGTTATAACTTAACTTTTTTTTCCAACTCTAGTCAAATGACAACTCCAAAATGTTTGCAAGATATAAAAAATCGGTTTTATTTAAACCTTAATTAAGAGTCGGTATTAAACGAGTAATGTTTAATATTGATTGGTTTAAAGAAGCCTAATTTATAAGAATCGAGAGGAAAAAACTAAGCTCGATAATTTGGCGACTCTACTGGAGACATCAAGAAGGCTAGCAACTTAAAAACTTTTTGAAGTTAAAATTGATTTTCAAAATACAGATGATATTTAGTTGTTTATTTATTTATTTAAGTGTATATTTATTTATTTATTTGTTATTAACTTCATGTGTATATTTTATATTGATTATAATATTCATTTTGCATATAATATACATTGAGACATTGGGGAATGTTTACATAAGGGATACATGGTGGATACAGTCAAACCTAAGCCATCTTAGGACCCTAGGAGGGGGGTCATCGTATAGGCTCCAGGTATTGTAGTGTAACAACTCCTCAGGGTTGATTAGACCATCCCATTTAAGCTGTAATTTGACCAATGAAAGTGTTTTCTATAAAAAACAAGTGAGGTCACAAAGCTTAAAGTTCTTTAGAACCTACTCTAATTGTAGACACTTCCCTTTAAGCTTGGGCTAATACGCTACCCTTGAGAATTGCAACCTTACTAATTGTTCAAGAGTTTTAATGCAATCAAGTTTTTCGAAAATAATAATAAGGTTGCAACTTAAGAAGTGATGTATTAACCCAAACGATCCTAACATCTGCATCAATAAGTAATTTCTGTTCATAAAATGTGTAGACTTAGAATGGCAAGTAACCAAGCAAACAATCTGGGGAATGATAAGCCACAAGACATATCTAGGATTCGCAAGCAGCTGCTAAAGAAAGAAATCACCTACTTGATGGAAAAGCTAGAGTATTCTGAAGCTCACAATCGGGCCTTAAGGTCCCTTCTAGCACGGGTCATTAGAGATACCTATGAAATAATAGATGACCTAAGGTTTGTATATAAGACTTAATGTAGGTTTTTTTTCCAATTCACATCTAAAGAGCCTAGAATAAATATCAAGTTTCAAAATAAATGTTACGTTTTCTGTCTTTCTTTTTTGTATTTTGATGTTTCAAAATAATAAAAGTTCTATTTAGTTCATTGTTCTTCATTCTTTAGCATTCCCTTCTTTGTGAATAATTCTTCAATAGGCATTCAACTAACCACTATTCACTCCCATTCAAGGAGATGTAAAATCTCATAAACATGTAAGTAGAACCCTACAAAAATCATCATCCTTATGTGTAAATTATTCTCTACAAAATAAAACTTTATCTTTCTCTCTATAAGAAAAAAGAAACAAAAATTGAAAAAATAAAAATGAGAAGAAAAGCTGTTGACTGTTATTAATCCTTATAGACTTAACCTAAATATGAAGGAGCCAACACAAGCTTAAGCCTTTAGCCCACTCAAGTAACCAGCCTAAACACTTGACTTCGAACCCATACAAGACCCTTCAACTTATTAACGAAGCCAATACGAGTCCCTTGGCGCATTTAACATAAACACGAGCCTCTTGGTCCATTCAACACAAACACTAGCCTTTAGCCAATTCAATCTAAACACTAACCTTAGGCCTATTTAAGCAACCTACCCAAACACAAGCTACTTGGCCAAGCAGCCAATCTAATCACAAACTACGGCCCATCAAGGCAGTTGACCCAAACACAATCTTCAGCCCATAAAGGTAACTAAACTAAGCCAAAACCCTTGGTTTATTTAGAAAGCCAAGCCTAATCTTAAACAAAGTCAAAACACAACCCAACGCCTCGAACTCAAACCAAGTCAAAACTGAGGCATGATTTGAGAAACTAGAGGGCAAAGCCAATCTTCACCCTGGACACATAAATATAGATTCCTCCTTAAAAAATTGGTAACTCACTTTTAAAAGGTTTAAAATGAAAAGAGACAAACTATATTCTACATACTAACCTGAAACACTCTGAGAGTTGAGTAACACAATGGAAAGGATACTTTGGATTCATTCCTTAAAAGAGGTCCACTTTGAATGTAATATGTAGATTAAAATGAAGTTAGACATTCATTTCCGAATCCTAAACACAATTATCTCTTGTTCACCCTATTGGACTAATTTGAAGTATTTTCAAAATTTAAACCCTATCAAGAACCACACCATAACGAGGCAATTCAAAGGTTAAGGTCATTGATTAGCAGATAAGAATAAAATTGGTTTATACTTGCTTAAGTAACGTTAATTCAAAAATGATTTTTATTTCTGACAAATTATTTTTTGAAATGAAGAAGAGCCAATTCCTTTAGCTTATACACACTGCAACCGAGCCTATATAATAGAAATCCATGGATTTAAGGCCCTGAATCACTTAAAGGGCAAAAACTTAGTAATTGAGACAATCATTCTTAAGGCCAAAAGAAAAGAAAAAATAGCAAGAGATAACAGGGCAAAGTAATAATAATAAAAAAGAAAATAAAAGAGAATAAAAGAGGCTAAAAAATTAGGCCTAAGAGTAAAATAAAAACCCCAAGAAGATATATCACATCCCAGTAGGGATAGCCAAGTTGAATCAAAAGGCCGGAAGTCAAATCCTAAATAACCCCCAAAATACAAGGCCCTAAATCATGTTCCAAAGCCTAAAACCCCAAAATCTCTATATTTACTTTGAAGCCCCTCTTATCTATGCTAAATCACATAAGGCAATACCACCCTTATACAGTAAAAGCTCTTCCGATCTTGAAAGATAATATATCTTTAATGAAAGTTGTTTTTTAAACTGGGGCAAGAATACTTCTAATTTTTTCTTAAGGTTTTTGACTTATATACTTAGGATTAATAAAAATATTTCTTTTAAAATAGGCCTCCTTAATAGTCATTTTTGAAACTCTTAAACCAAAAGCCTAAATTCATAAATGTTGAATGGAAAAAAACCTAACAAATTAATCAAAGTGTGTCACATACAAAATGGACTATAATTTTTGGAATTGAAGTTGAGAGTGAAATCTAGATCGAGAGCTAGCAAAGAAGACCTCTTTGACTAAACTAATCATTGGTTACCTTTTCTTTAAGAAAGAAATGTCTTAAAATCATAAGGCCCCATGAAAAAGCCCTAGGGTTAGGGGCATTAAGAAACTCCGCATAATTACTAAGGATAAGGGTGGTTACAAACTTGTTCCTTAATAAAGAATTTATACTCGTTGGTAAAACTTTCAAAAAAAGAGAAAAAAGAAAAAGAAAAAAAAAAGAAGAGAAGGGAGAGAAAATAAAGGCTTGTCGTAAGTTTTTTGGTGCATTTGTCCAATTCATATCCATTTAAGTAACCAAGCTTTCAATTCATGTCATCTGTTTCCTTCTTAGGGTAATCACTTTTTTTTTTAAATTAACCTTAGTAGTCTAGATCATTTCTTTCCTAATTGTAGTTTTTAATATCCTTTAACTTTTTTTCAAATCAAGGGGCTTATCCTTAATGCCTTTTTTTCATAAATGGTTTTTCAACAATTTTCCTAGAAATACTTTTCCAAGTGAAGAAGTCTTTTACAAACTCGTTGCTTTCCTTACTTTATTTCTTTATTCCTTCATCAAAATTCCTCTTAAGGTTCAAGTTAGCTTTTATAGTGCTATCCCCTTTTCTATTCTTTTTAGATTCCATCAAGCCGTTAGGGCACTGTCTCGTTTTTTGTTTTTAGGGGTTTAGCTAGCTTTTAAAGTACAACCCTCACTTTCATCAACTTCCCTTAAGGCTCTAGCTAGCTCTTAGAGTGCTGACCCACTTTTTTATTTTTTTAAGGTTCTAGCCAGTCTTTAGGGCATTGTCCCGTCTTCCCTTAAGGTTTTAACTAGCTCTTAGAGCGCTGATCTATTTTTTTATTCTTTTTAGGGTTCTCGCCAGCCTTTATGGTGTTGTTTTGTCTTTCTAGGATGTTAGCTAGCTCTTAGAGCGTTGACCTACTCTTTTATTCTTTTTAGGGTTTTAGCCAGCTTTTAGGGCATTGTCCCATTTTTAATTTTTAGGGTTCTAGCCAACTCTTAGAGCGCTGACCCACTCTTTCATTCTTAAGGTTGTAACCAGCTTTTAGAGTGTTGACCCATTCTTTTTATTATTTTTTAGGTTTTCAGCCAGCTTTTAGGGCATTGTCCTGTCTTTCATTTTTTAGGGATCTAACCAAATTTCAAAGCACTACCCCCTCATTCGTCATTTTCCTTTAGAGTTTTTAGTGAGCCCATAGGGTACTCACCTTACCAATTCCTTGGCACTTCCCTCACAAACTTTTTCTTAACAAACCCAAAAGGTGCTTCCTTTTATCATCGGTTTCTTTTACCAAGCCCTTAGGGTACTTCTTTTCATCAGATTCCTTTTAACAAGCCTATTGGACACTTTCCTTCACAAATTTCTTTTAGCGAGCCTACTAGGTGCTTCTCTTCATCAACTTATTTGTAGCAAGCCTATAAGGCATTTCTTTTCATTATCAGTTTCTTTTAGTGAGCTCTTAGGGCACTCCTTTTCATCAAGTTCTTTTTAACGAGCTTATCAGGTGCTTCCCTTCACAAATTTCATTTAACAAGCGCATAGGGTGCTTCCTTCACCATTGATTCTTCTTAGCAAGCCCATAGGGTGCTCCTTCTAAAGTCAATTTAGGGTTACTAGTCCTAGAAAGACGCTTACTTAAGATAGTTAGCTCAAGGAACACTACAAGGTTTCAGTTAAGAGTCTTAGTCAACTTAAGAAGCACTTTACTCATTCACTTAGGTTAGTTAGCTCAAAGGAGGACTAGTAGGTTTCAATTATGGGTCTTAATTAGCTTAAGAAGCACTTCACCCTTTCGCCTAAGATAGTAAGCCCAAAAAGAGCACTACCAAGTTTTATCCAACTCAAGAAATGCTTCACCCATTCACCTAAGATAGTTAGCTCAGAGAAGCACTTTCAAGTTTATCTCAAATTGATTTCAATTTTAGGGTTGTTAGTCCTTGACAAACGCTCTCACCTAGGTTAATTAGCTTAAAGGAGTACTACCAAGTTTCAATTAAGGGTCTTAGTCAGCTCAAGGAATGCTTTGCTCATTTTACTTGTCATACCCCGAAACGGTAGGGTCATAACAATCTCGTCGTATAAACCATTTTAAGATAGAAACTAATCATATAACTGCTATCTTAGACCTGATTTACACAAGGTGTCCATGAATAACCCGCTTTGAAGTAAACAATTTATAAATTAAGTATGTTATTTACTTATGAACTTAAGAAAGATACATACTTATATTGAAATAACCTAAGTATCTTTACAAATTTAGCAACTTAATCTTAATGTACTTAAGTAATTAGTAAATTAATATTAAAAGCTTTAAAGAGTAATCTATACTTGAGAGTGTATTCAATCTTCAATTTATATCTTTACTCTCCAAGATCCAGCAATCGCTAGCTTTGGAATAGTTATATAGCTATTTCCTAACTAGCACATGCAATAACGTCTATAGGGATATGAGCAACAATAACTCAATAAGTTGAGACGGAGACTTAAAACTATATAGCAAACACAAACAGGGTTATCAACCAAATTATTAGGTGTAATGTATGTTTAAGCAAATGCCACCGCAAGACGTTGTTTGATTTGTCGTGAGATTAGAGAAATTATATCCACTCTAATCTGCCTTGAGGAGTTTCTGTTAATACAACAGCTTAAGACCAAACCTAAACTTGTGCAATAGAGACATCGCTCCTCCCGTAATTATCTTTGAACTATTGACTTTACCTTTACTACAACCTCCGTCTCAATAAGTTGAGACGGAGACTCAAAACTATATAGCAAACACAAACAGGGTTATTAACCAAATTATTAGGTGTAATGCATGTTTGAGAAAATGCCACCGCAAAACGTTGTTCGATTTATCGCGAGATTAGAGAAATTGCACCCACTCTAATCTGAGTTGAGGAGTTTCCGTTAATACAACAGCTTAAGACTAAACCTAAGCTTGTGCAATGGAGACACCACTCCTCCCGTAATTATCTTTGAACTATTGACTTTACCTTTACTACAACCTCCTCACTTATCACTTAGTTCGATTAAAGATAAAGAGGGGACCAAGTATGTTATCCAGCGTTATCCCTTTTGAAGGGGTTAGTATTTGGCCAAAGAACCTTAAGTTCCCCCCAATGGGTTGCTATGCAAGTTTTATTTTTATTTACAAGTCATATATTCGATTAAGTCCAGTTTAGGGTGATAAATAATTTTATACAAATCATACAATACAAGTTAGAACAACAATCAGAATCGTATCTTTAAACTTGGAAACAAGCATATAGACATAGTCAACTATCTAATAGGTACAATCATATACAATTTCAAGCCTCCGAGTATTACAAATCAGTACTCTGAAATACAACAATATATTAATCCAAACTTACCTAAATTCCTTACTTACTCACTTGAGGTGTGACTCGTACTGGTCTTTGCCAATAATCCCTATAATATAAATGTTGGTTTAGTTTCCCATAACTACCATATATATGTTTTGTTATGTAATTTAGATTATGAGTTTTTTCTTAAATAATAATAAATGGTTAGTGATCTAAACTGAGTCATTTTCAAAAATAAAATAAATTAAACCACCAAAATTTTTATAAAAATTGAATAACAAAAGGTTTAATCCTTACTAAAAAATATGTAAGTGTCACGGGCCAATTTAGAAGGGCTTAAAATCATGAGGTTCGTTCAAACCCAAAAAAAAATAATACAGAATATTTTAGATGATCTAGAAGGTTCCAGAATAGGTGGTAGGTAAAGTAGATAGATGCATTTAATGTAAAGGTAGGTGAGGATTCATTTGTAACCGTTCGATCGAATTGATCTTAGCCCTCCATCTTGAGAAGCCTCTTCTATATATAGAAGAGATCTTCTCAATTGTATCATCAAGTTATTTCAAATGAATACTATTTATATCAGAGTTTCTTTTTCTAAACATTATGAGTTGATACTGGCTAACTTAGCTTTCCTTAGTGTAGTCAGGAACGTTAAGTACCGTATGGGTTTGAGTAAGGGAATCTACCTATGACACAAGCACCTTAAATGTTACTTAATATATGGAAAAAAAATATTTTCCTTTTATAAAAAGATAAATACACTTTGCACTACCTTTAATTATAACTTAGGATTATTTTAAAAATCAAAGAGTATTTCAAGAAAAAAACTCTAAATTCGGAAAGTTAAGATATAATCGTTTAGGTTTTAATAAACTAACTATCGAACTTAAAATTTTTGGCTTTTAAGAAGTTTTTTTCGAAAAAAGATTTTCCTATAGCCAAGTGGATAAGTTAAAATCACTTCCCTATTTGATTATTACTTACCTTTTCTTTGTGACCCTAGTCAACTAACAACTTTGAACGTAATATATAAATTAGATTTTCCTTAATTTTTAGTCTAGAATTTATACTAAATGGGTATAAAGTTCATTATGGATTATACTAATGAAAATTAAGACAAAAAATAGGCTCGACAGCAATACTTAGAAGATGAACCATCACAATTAAAAAAACATGTAAATTAGTTTTAGTCTTACAAGATTAAACAAGACAACAACAAAATTGCTATTCGTGTTTTGTAAGCTCATAGAAATACATAATGAACAAGGTTAACTCAAAATTGACCCGCTAAATTCATATTATTTCCATGCAAAGTGATTCTGTTAGGTTACTCATGCTTGAAATTGTTGGATTGAACTACTTTTTGCCTAAAAGCTGACATGCTCACAATCTTATTATGATACCAAAACTTAAAAGGTAAAAAAGATAAACAATATTTTCACCCTTTTCATTTTCATTAATCAGCTATTTATTTACTTCTATTCGGGTCTCCAACATTTTCCAACTAACAAATCAATATTTTCATTAACAATCATTAAGTTTTCCATCCATAACTAATGATTGGTAGCTCCTTATTTGTGGATAATAATTAATTTAAATAAATAATATCATTAAACATACTTAATTACATGAAAAAAAAAATTAAAAATTAGAAAACTGAGAAGGAAAAAAATCTAGTTGTGCAAAATGCAAAGGTGGCAAGGAAGTTGGCAAAGGAGGAAAAAACATCACTATAAGGTTGTTACACAGCGACATCCAGGAAATGACCAAGCCTGCCATTCATCGATTACCTTGTAAAGGCTGTATTAAGCATATCAATCCTCTTATGCACGAAGCAACGCTCGGCATTCTCATCATCCTTTTGGAAAACGTGATCCGTGACGCTGTTACCTAAATCGAACATGGAAGGTATACGATAGTTACGATTAAAAGTGAGTACCGTTCGATTTAATATCATTTGTTCATTTACTAAACTAAAAACTAAATATAATAATATGGATTAGTTATTTTCTTAAAAACATTAAATCTAATTATTTGGTTCAATTCATAAAAATTTTTGAACCAGAAAATTATTTGGTCCAGTTTGGTTACTGTTCAAACCTGTTATTTTTATAAAATATTCAAATCCAGGAATGGGCAATTTCACTTGACGGCTATGTTTTCTTAAAGGCAATTTCGCAAAATCCAAACTGAAATAACAGTAGCTTAAGCTTACATCACAAATGCAGCCACTTAAGCTTAAACACCATGCAAATTATTGTTCTTACTGTTTAATAATAAGAAAATCTAAACACTAATTTCTAAACAATGAAATACAAGAAGAGAATTTCGACTACGAAAACATACTCGGAAGTAATTTAGTCATCTATCTAGCAATTCTAGAAAGAAGGAAAAGAAGAAGAAGAAGAAGAAGAAGAAGAAGAAGAAGAAGAAGAAGAAGAAGAGTTTACTTTTCACCGTCTTGATTTATGAAATCCAACTTGATTTTCAAATTTTCGTAGAGAAAATGTGGTAGAAAGCAATTTCTCAAATTCATGTGCTATGATATGTAGTAAAGTAAATCTTCCCAAATGACGTTGACAGGATTTGGCTAGAAGATGGAAACTACGTAAGTTCAGTATTATCAATTCGTAGCATTGCTTAAAATTTAAACAACAGGCATACTTTCAAATGTCCAAATAAATTCTTAATTATCATAAGATTTAAATGTGATAAAGCCATCATCCTTTTTTTTTTTTTTATAGTTAACACCAAACAAAATCATGAAAGGAAAAACTATTTTTTTTTTATTTAATTCAGTTTAATTCACCATTCGATTTGCCGTCCATAGTTTTTTTTTTTTTTTTTCCTAACCCTAATTACCACTATTTATGTGGTTTATGTACTTAAGAGGCGGGTTAGGGCTTTGTATGTTTTTTGTGGTTAGGGGTTTTACTTTTCATGTTCTTTGTGACGAGATACCGATGTTTCTCATATTAATTTTCTCGTTTTGCAATTTATTTTCTGACTAATTTGTCTGATGAAGTTTGCCTTTATCATTACATGAAAATGTGATTGGTTTATTGGGTTTAACTTGTTATATAACAAAATAATTTGAGTTGTGCTTCGGACAATATGAATCCTAATTCTTAATTCAGTTGAGATATTGGACATGACTGGATGGTTCAATGAATACAATTGATTATAGGCTTGTTGCACTATTAACTGTAATGAGAAAATTTTAGGCATATTTGGTGTGAATTTCATAAATTTGGACAAGAGGATTTTCATTTTATTAACTTTTGTTTTTTCTTTTTTCTTTCCTTTTAGAAATTTTTATCACTTTAATATTTATCTAATTAAATATATTTAGTAATATTATTTATTTAAATTAATTACTATCAAGCAATGACGAGCCGCCATTTAATAATCGTGGATAGAAAGCTTCCTAATTGAAATTCTAGTTGAAAAACATTGATGACTTGAATGGGATAAAAAAAAAGGTTGGTGAGGTAAATATAAAAGTAGATAAACGTTGATGATTACATATATATATTTTTTTTTCTATAAGAAAAGTAAATATATTAATATTTATTGCACCTCACTAATTATAGAATTAAATTATGATTAATAACAAAAAAAAAATCTCTTATTTTATTTGGTATTTCTAGAAGATAACAAAAAGCTAATTAACTTTTCTCAGTAATTAAGAACTTCGATTATTCATTACTTAAACTTTTTTTCCCCAATAAAAAGGGAATGAAAAATTCCATCCTTCACAAAATAACAACTATTCGCTAAAGAGAGAGAATTGCAGAGGCAGAGGGAATTAGGAGTATAATCGATTTGACTCAAATCAGTACGGTATTGGGTTTCAATTCGAACTTAACTCGAATTCGATTGAGTTTTAAATTTTGAGTTCAAGCTCAACTTGAAGATATATAAGATAAACTCAAGTTTGATTCGATCAACTCGATTAAAGTTGAATTGTTTATAAATATTCTTTAAATAATATCAAAATCACTTGTATTTAGAAAAATAAAAATAAATACAAAATTATTGAAGCTTCAATGAGTTTACTATTTTAAAACTCGAGCTAGCTTTAGTTCGAACTTAATTTACTAATCAAGTAGCTCTATTTCAATCGATGTCAAATCGAATTTGAATAAAACTTCAATAGATTTGAAGTCATTTGTGAATCGATTTAGTTCATTTACACCCTTAATGAAAATGAAAGTTCCGACAATAAATTTGAAGTAAACAAAGTAATGAAAAATATTTTGAAAAGAGTTATTCTATTTTCTTTCTGTTGCCTTGAAGTAAATAGACCGTAAAAATAATAACTAATGATAAGCTTACCTTAGAGAGAGCAAGCAAATTTGAAGAGAATCATTGCCATAGCGTGCAAAGGCAAGAAGGCGAGAAGAGAAAGAAGAGGACGAGATAAATAAAAGAGGCATCAATGAATAGGCGCGACTAAAAGTGAAGGAAAAGAGTGATTAAGAGCTCGATGGTAAGAGGAAGAGCCTGAGAGGAGAGGCATGAGTGACTGTAAAGTGAAGTATGAGGCATCGATAGTGATACTAAGACCAAGGTTTCTAATGGGTTGTGATTGCTTTGAGAATTAGATTTAAGTAAAAAATTCTCTTATTACTATAAAATCGGTTCCGTTCTGGTGCTCGAGATGAATTGCAAATCAACACACTAAATACAAATCAACCTTAAGAAATAACATTAACAAAAAAAAGAAAAACCCAACTTTGATTTTATTCAAAAGCTTTGATATGAATCGCAAACCATCATACTAAATACTAACCGAACCATGAATGGAAATGAATTGAGTTCAATTCATTTTTTCTACTTATCCCTTATTTTAGATAATCTTGCCATATTCCCGTTATAAATACATGCACCTATTTCTATCCATTTATCTATGGATCCTCTCTACTTGTGGACTAAGAAGATGCAGCGTGAAAAATGAGATGATTAGAGGTTTATTGTTTGTACGGAGGAATCGTTTGCGGTGGCTAATTTTGCTTCCATCCGAATTTGATGAATATATAAGAGCAAGTGAAAAAGATGATGTCTAAAACATCATGTAAACATGATTTTTGTTAAAAGGTGTTTATGTACTTAAAAAAGATGCTTAAAGTATCACATTAATAGCTTAAACACCTCTCCTTTTTAAATGCTCGTTCACTTTATAAAAAAATATTTCACAAAAGTTAGCTTGCCAAATTTTAAAATTTCTTGCGGGTCTTGCAATACTGTTACTCTTCAACCTAAAACTAAGATAGTTTTTAAAGATTATTCAAATGTAAAAAATTATTTTATTATTATTATTATATACCATAATAGTATTTATTTGATTGTATGAAAACAAAATAAATTCTATTATTATTTCAACGATATAAAATTTAAAACCTAAAAGAACGATGAATGGCCAAATAGCCTGTTCCGTCTGGTGGCCTATATTTGGTCGAGGAAAGGAGAAATGACTCACAATTGTCAAGCTTTAGCTAAGAACACAGGTACTTGATTAGGTACCAGGATGCTTATATTTAGTCGAGTAAATTTATAAGGGATCCTATCTTCATAATCTGGATGCAAGTAATATTATTAAATATTAAATAACATTAGATAAAATCATAGAATAATGCGATTCAAGAACTCCCACCAGAATCGTTTGAAATGAACAATCAAACGTCAAAAAAAAAAAAAAAAACAAGAAGGAGAACCCAGATAAACCATACTTAGACCTAGAGAAGGGTCGGATCCAACCTGTGAAATGGACCGAAATTAGTTTGATGATTCATTAAATCGGCATAAACCTGTGAATCATGAGCTTAAATCATAGCTTGATCTATTGAGTTTCCATTGAGTTTGATGAGTGAACATGATTTAATATGTTGGATTTATCAAACTGACAGGTCTAAGCCTAGGTCAAAAGAACCGACAATTCAACCTGTCAATTCCAACTTGAAAATTAAAAAGAAAAGAAAGTTTTCTATAAATTAAATTTAAGTATTCTCTCTAATTAAAATATAAAATAAATTTAAATATATATTATTACTTATATTTAGAAGTTAATATCGAGACCAAATAATATATATGAGTTTATAAAAAAAATTATTAAAACTCTTATATTTTAATATTGGTAAAAATAAATAGTTATAGTATAAAATATATCACTTTAACCACCAAAAGAGTTTTTCAACAAAAAAAAAAAAAGAAGAACAACAACCAAAAGAGTTTGAGGTATAAAATATCATAAGTTTCATAAATCTTGTTTAATTTTTGAAAAAGTAATTACTTTTGTAAATAATATATTTTAATAGTTTATAAAAATATAATTATATTTATAATTTAATACCATTAAAAGTCATAATAAATATATTTATACTATATATCAAAATGGCAAGTGTATTATAAATATTAGATAGGTGTTATTTTCTTTACAATATCAATCTAACTCTCAATAGATTATATTGTTTTCTGAAGTTTTCTTTGAAATAATAAAAGAGCATAGTAAATATTATCTGTTACAAATCATGTCCTACATTGATTATATAGGCAAGTTTTCCTTAAAATATTACTTATAAAAAGAAGTTTACTTACTCAATTCACTAATTGTAAACGTAAAATAATAATTATACATTATTAAAAATATAAATTATTAATATTGTGCTTAATAATTAATAAGGTATGAATAATTAATCTTAGTATCCAACAATTAATAAAGTAAAATAGTTAAAATTTAAAATTCTTGTAATTTATTAGTAGTTTTTTTTAAATAAAAAATAAAGATAAAAGAATTTATTTTCCCAATTGTAAGAAAAAAAAATCGAGCGATTCACGAGCCAAAAACCAACTTGTCAAACCGTTAGACCAAGTGAACTGCTCGGAACCGGTCTAAGGTCTAACCATACCCCAAATAGCTCTAAACAAACTAATTTAACCCTAAAAAAATAGTTAAAACAAATCACACAACTAGAGGACCTCAAAAAAAAAAATGAAAAAAGTGCTAGTAGAAAACATATTCCATTTAGAGGACGGTAAGGTGCCTTTTTGAAAAGTGTAATCACTACTTTTATTTTTAACAAGAAAGGGAAAGGCGCCTTCCTTATTGAAAATGCAAAAAAGAAGTTTTTCAAGAAGACGTTGTCTTCACAAACACCTGTAACATAAAAACTAGTAAGTGAAGCTGACCAAGCTACATACAATATGAATTAGCACAATAACAAGCTCAAATTAATAGTAATTCAATCAAAAAATCGAAACTCCACATCTAACTCACATTGTTAACCCCAACTATAAACTTGATTGTAAATGCTTGTATAAAAAATCCAAGCAAAACATATATAACTCATATCTCCAATTCCAAACTTGGTCTTTACTACTTTAAAGTAAATAATAAAGTAAGAGACAATCAAGACGCAAAAAGAAAGACGATGAAGTTAAACTGCTTTTAAATTTTACATAAATAGAAATAGGTAGTGCAATTGTTCATAGAAGTTTAGCAAATAATATATATAATCTCATTTTCTCCTAATCCTAATGAATACCTATGGTACTTTAGATGCTAAACTCTCATTAGACCTCTTCTTATCTAGAATCGTTGGAGCCTATAACTCCTATGTCTTTATTTGCTATTAGGGTGGCTTAGAGAATTATGGTAGATTGATTGTAGCTATCTAAGAAGAGCTCTCTCATTGAAAATTAATAGACCTCCTCCCTCTCTTATGTGGAGCTAGCGATGTGAAGGGAAGATCATGCTGTATTTCCATAGCCGCGGTCTCGAACATGCTACCTACACTTGGACCCCCGAATGACTTCGCTCCATGAGATAGACCTACAATGTTGTCATTAGGCCAACCCGTCTCTAATGTTGTCCATCTCCCCTTGTTTTGGTGCGTCCGCCCCATCTAAGGGGGTCTAGAGGGTTGTAATCTACCTAGATATCGTTGTCCAGTCCTTGAATCTTATCAGGGTCATGTGAAACTTCCTTTTATAAGAACAGTCCAATTATCTTGTCAACTATATCATCATCATCCTATATAGGAGTAGACATAGGTAGTGACTCGTATTTATATGCTACTAGCTCGTTAAATTCAGTTGTTGGCACATGTGTTGCCTTGACCGCGAGGGGGTAAGGGATATAGGTGCTCTTTTCGCTTCTTCGGTTTTCACATACAAGTAATGAATGTGGGTTTGACCAAATGCTTCCGTCATCTCAAATAAGTTTTCAATGTCATTATCTTTGATAGCAATTAAGGAATAAGGCACAACTCCCAAATAGGCATTCGAATGTTTATACAAATCTCAATGTCCCAGTAGTTGAATCAATCCTAATATCTTGACAAACCCTTTATAATAATTTGAAGAAATTCACATTCATTTTCACTTTTAATATCTTCACAGGATCCCGATCATACTCTAGTCTCAAATTTCCTCTCACAATATTTCCATCGACATAAACTATACATTTAACCGTACTTACCATTTTCAATCAATCCATATGACAAGGAACATGTTGGTTAGTACATGATGCTTTGTGCACCATATGTTTTGACCATATACCATTTCCCATAACCTTAAACAAACAATTTCCTAACAAGCATTGTATCGAACACTCAAAGTATGGACTGCAACACACTCAAATTTTAATTCCACTATTAGTATGCTATGTGCCAATAAACATTTTACAACATATCGTGTAACTAAGCGTTATAGTATCGACATTCACATACAAAAACATCTAAATAAGAAAAACATATCAATACGAACACATACATATCTGTGGTATATTTTGTGCAATTTGTTTAATTTCAAAGATTCATGTAAAAAATTCATATAATTATAGTAAAGAGAAGTTTACCTTCGATTTATAGAAGGTGCCTTCTTCTTTACTAAAATAAAAGAAGGAGAAGAAGGCATTTTCCTAAAAGGGCACCTTCCTTGTTAAAAATTAAAAAAGTAAAGGCACCCCTTAAATGGAATTTTTTTTGCATCGCTTTTTTTTTTTAATGTACCTATCCTCCATACAACCATGTCAAGCCGGATATGAACTTACACATATAAAACCAAGCACCATGTCCGCCAATTGAATTAAACTTGTGCAAGGGCCTGTTTAGAACCACAAATAAGCCTAGATTAGGTTGGGCAATTCAAGCTTAAACTCCTAACTGTCGGGCCTATATGGGCTTAGGTGGTTCAAGGTAGTTGAACTGGTAATTTGATCAGGTCATAGCCCATTAAGTTGAACTACTAGGTCAACCGACCCATGTAAACAAAAGCAAAAAGAAAAAACCTACAATGCTCACCGACACTCTACTATATTACAATGTCCCTTACACCACCTCTTTCAATGCATATTCCCTCCTTTTCTAAGTGGACCCTACATCATGTGTCATTATTTTCAAAAGCAAAAGCAACATATTCTCTAAGAGACGAGTAACGCAATTGCAGAGCAACATGAAGAATTTAATAAAATTGTTAGATAGATTGCATTGCATTTGGAGTGGAGTCGTTTGGTATAGGCATATAGTGTGATTCATGCTAATTTTTTTTTTTTTTTATAGAGAGTAGCATTTGTTGGAACGGTTGGAAAATTTAAATTTCAAATGTTGAAACATTCCACTATAAATTTGCATTCATTGGCTACGTGGAGACTTCACAAATTTCTTTCATTTCTCATTCAAGAATTTATACTGCAATACTTATAATATTTGCTTGTTTATATTTTAATCTCCTTTGAAACCTTCACCGTGCAATTCTAACCATTTTTGTTGCACTTCTTTTGTTCTTGTTATAAATTTCATTCACGCACTTACATTTTGTTATTACCAATTGCCTTCAAAATTATTGGCGCATAAATTTTTGTAGATTGACGAACAATTATTTCCTTTAAAATTATGGGGGTGTAAATTTTTTTAGATTGATGAATAATTATTTTTTCTTTATGTATCTTTATTCTACTAAATTTAAGCAAAAGTATTCCAATTATCCCCATGGAGTGATTCTTGTGCTGTACTTTTTTTAGGAAGAAGCATAGGTCATCCTTAGGTGGAAAAGGTAAGGAAAAGACAACGGTATGTCGTCTACACAATAGTGGTTTGAGAATGTTCCAGCATACTCGGAGTGCGAATACAACCATAACAAAGAGAGAGCACACAAGGTGATGGAAAACGAGGAACGACAAGTTATATCAACTCTTGGATTTGAAATTGAACCCCAATGCACGAGTTACTGAAGCACATAACCTCTTAAGTTTGAACCTCCATGCGTATATGACTTCTTAGATTCGAACCTCCATGTATGAGTGTCTCATACCCACTAGATTTAAACATTCATAGAGACCATGTTTGAGGAGGATGAGGACGAAGACGAAGACGAAGATGAGGACGAGATAGAAATGATTCTAGAAATCGAAAAGCAGCATATGAGTCATCATGCAGCCAATGGTTCGAAGCCTTCGAGCTTAGGTAAACCCCCTAAACTCGGTAAATCTAATATTTTCATAAGGCATTATTGTAAAGGTATATAGAAGAAGGGAAACTCAAGGACATTTTATAACTACTGCACGTAAGTTACGCTAAAAAAATAGGAGAGAGATACAGTACCTTCAATAGACATTTGAGATCAAAGCATCACAAGGAAGTAAGGATAGACTGGATGTAACAACAGATCGCTTGAGACGGTAATTTGTTTAGATAAGAGATGATGAGGTATGATTAAGAGAGGCACAAGTACAACTTCACGCAATGCTTGACCAATATGTACCTGTTATTCAACGTAGATGTGTCAAAGTGGTAGAGCCAATACTAGCGGGTGACGCTCAACCCCAACTTATAACAGTTAAGTCGCAACACGTTGACCCGAGCCACATAAAAGTTCTATCATAAAGGTAAGTAAGAGCTCGTAGGTAAGTTTAGTGAGCTCGATACATTTATGTCCATATGTGTAGATATACGAACGGATCCTTTTCATAAAAATTCTTACATGGGTGTAACTATTCACCAGATAGAAGATAGTTGACAACTTAATAAAAGACTATTGGCTCTAAGGATATCTAATAAGCACCATACGACGTAAAATATTTATAAAATTATTAAAAAATCTTAAATGAGTATGACTTGGTTAAGAAAATTTCCTCCATTAATTTTGACAATGTAAGTGCCAACAAAACCTCATTAGCTAATATGCAAAATTATTGTCGATTGGTGTTTGGAGAGGAAAGGTTTCTATATACGTTATGCATGTCATATTTTTAACTTATATGTCAAGGATAACATTGCAGTTTTATAGGACCATATAGCTCAAATTAAGAACGTAGTAAAAATAATGATGGAGAAGTCATTCTCCATAAAAAGTGGAGGAATTTTTGCACTAAGTGTAAGAAGAGACCTTGAAATTTTAAAATGGATATGTAATACTGCTGGAACTCTACATACAAGTTGTTGCACAATAGCTTTTCTTACAATAAACTATAGTGTAACTTCGCTATGTACAACATGCATGAAGTCAATATTCTCCCCAGCAAGCAACTGAGATATATGTATCCAGTTGTTGAAGGTTTTGAAAGTTTTTATAATACTACTAAGACTTTCTTGTAGATTTACAAACCTAGTGTTCATGTATTTGTTATTTCAGTAGTTAACATACTTAGCGTGCTACTTTAGGCCCTCAAGGATCCAAACCTACAGGCCTATGTTTATGATATAACATTGAAGTGGTTATCTTGTTACAAAGATATTTTTCGTATTTATCTTATAGTGATTATTCTAAATTCTCGTTGTAAATGAGAGGTACTGCTAATATATTTGAAAACTTATTATGATTATGTTAATGACCGAATGAATTCCTAAGAAATGTACAGCTCCGAAGCATAGCAAGATATATCCACAGCGAGGGCCAACATAAAAGAGGTTCTCGAGTACTACTAAAGTTAGTATGGTGGTTAGTTATCAATTTCTCCTTCATCACCCACTAAAGAATGTCGCTACTCATTTATGGGTAATCAATTGTTGGCACAGAAGTTGAAGAAGTAATGATTTAGTAAGCCATTGTCCGAGTTGCAGCATTACACGAACGTGAATTTCGAGTTCCTCGAAAGTATCTCCATTAAGGAATTTGATTTCTTAGAGTAGTAGTAGAGGCATACAAGAGACTATCCACTCCTATTTCATGTTGCACATGAAGTACTCATAGCTCTAGTGGTTACGGTCGCTATTGAGGAAGTATTTAGTATTACAGCCCTCATCCTTGACGATCGATGAGCCTCCCTTTCTATTGTCAATGTTAAGGCAATCGCTTGCATAAAAGACTAGTATAAAGTAGTTTACAGATGGCAAGAACCATATGGGAGATCAAGTGAGAAGGATAAGTACTTCAGCAACTAGAACAAATCTGATGAAAGCCCAAGCCGAATCGTGAGTTATACTCTTTAGCACAAACTACTAACGCAAAATGACACTTAGTAAGTTTTCTTTGTTGTTTCTTAAAAATAACTTTTGTCATGTAGAAAAATATTTTTTGCAATTACTCTAGAAAAACTAAATGGTATGATTTTCTTAAAAGTAGCGATCCAACTTTAGAAATATTCAAATTATGATCGTATAAAATTATTTTTCTTTGAAAAAAATTAAATCGAGTAATTACGTACACTTAGCTTCTTTTTTCATAATTTAAAATTGATAACACATTAAAAGTTTTTTAAAAATTCAAATCGAACTATGGTGGTATAATTCTTACTAACGGATATATAGATAGCTTTAAGACGACGGTAAAATCAACTAAAAAAATTTTTCCTCCCTACCCTTAAATTCTCTAATACTCAACATTTATAATATTTTTTTCAACCAAAAAGTAGATGGTATTTTATTTTATATTTCACTTGACTACAATACTCTGATTAATGAGATAATTTTTTGTAATGTATCACCACAATTTAAAGTTAATAGTGGTGTTATATTTTATTTCTCTACTGTAGTTCATAATCCTGCAGCTAATGAGAATTATTTATCTTTTCCAAACTCTCTTACTTTGCTTAACATTATTTATTATTTTAATATTGCACTAATATTAACTTCATATGGGACAAACCTATTATATGGAAACAAAGTAAAATTTCAATTGAAAATATTAATTAATTATATACATAACATTACATATTATGTTATGCAAATGTACGTGTTATGTTGTACGTTAATTTTCGGAATAAAATACAAGTACAAGAGAGGATCGATAATTATTTTGAAGAACACCAATTCGAAAATTTATAAGAAAATAAAAAATTATTAATTTAATTAATATATTAAAAAAAAAAAAAAACCAATCCATGGGTCAACAAATTTGCCCGAAACCATCAGCCTAAGTTTCGGACCGATTTTACTTAATGAACAAGTCTAAATAAACTAGGCTTCCTCTTTAACTATCAACCATCAAGTACCACCACCAGGTTGAACACCGTTTACTAGATGGAACCTACTCGATTTTACAGCTCCCCAAGCATAGAGCCTCTAACGATTTGGCACACAATTAAAATATCCACTAGTCACTCGTGTACTAGGATGTTCATGATAGAATTAGTTTTTTCTTTTTCAATTAAGATGAATTTAGAATAATGTTTAGAAGTTTTTTATACCCAAAAAAGAGGGTGAAATTGTAAGAAACGAACCGAATTACTAGGAAATTACATGGAATTAAAAACCATAAAAAGTCTCAAGTACTTGCACTATCGGAAACTATTTTGAGAATGAAATAATATCAGGGAGTGTCACACTAAACACATGCTATATATCCCTAAAGCCGATTGTCATATGCCAGTTTCAAGAAAGTTTGAATAAATTAATCTCAGCAAAACAATCAGTCATGAACAACGTATATGCCCTATTATTCAACAAACACATTCAAATTATTACAAATATGTTGCTTAACATTAACATGCAAACATCTAAACCGGGTGATTCTTAGTATCGATCGCTGAATTTTCAACCACTGACGTACACGTGTATTTTCTGGTAATAAAAAAAAAAACAGCAAAAAATTTAATATCGCATTTTCTTTTTATCTCAGTTACCGTAAAAAAATAGAAAAATACACTTTTAGTAAAGAAAAGTTGATAGCTTATGATAATAACCAGAAAGAAAACACCAGTACCACGACTATACAACATTACTAGAAAATTTATAAAAAAAAAAAAAAAAAGAGAAGAAGCTGAAAAGTGATTTGCTAGTAAGAATCTCCCATCTAAATCCTATTCCTGGGACACGATTACTAACTATGTTCGTACCGAGCCAGGACCTTGGTGAGCGGGTCGGCAGTGTTTTCAACTGTCGCCACTCTACGTGACCCAGCATCACCCCCTTTAAACGATCTTGCGAAAGACGTGATCCTTCCGTAGCACATGTTTCGTGACGCACCTGCCCGTCCCATTGACCGTGCAACCCCTCCAATGATGTCGCGATTCAGCACAAGCAAGTCAGCATTATTAACATGTTTGGCGACTTTTCAAGTGAAGTAAAAAAAAAAAAAAAAAAACGGAATAAGTACAAAGGAAAGGAAAAAAAAATAAAATAGAGGAAATAAAATTTTTATTATTGCTCAGATATATAGAATGAAAATGAGTAAACATATCGCCTTTACCTTGTTTGGTTAATATAAAGGACAACAAAAGAAGGGATATAATATAGTAATTTACTAAAGTACCCTTATCTAAATTCCAGTTTCCATTTGCTGATTCGTATGCTTGTGCCGGAGTATATCAATGTAAAGTGCAAGAATCTTGGACGCAATATGTTGAGAGGGAAATAAATGTTGAGAGTTGCTCTGCATTTGAAAAAGAAGAAGACGCTGAGACACCTTAAGATTTGTTCTTTACAATTTCCCGTTCCCGTTTCCCTCTATTTTCTGAGGATTTTTTTTAAAACTTCTAGCATTTCTACTCGATTCTCTTGATTTTTATCCTAAGAAAGAAAACGGCACCTTGAGTGGAACCAATTCACTTTATTTCTACCCCTAAAAAATGAGCTGAAACACATACTTTCCTTCAACTTTCCACCCAGATCTTTTTAAATTCCACTGATCTCCACCAATTCAAATAAAGCGATAAAGCCACTCCCAAACTCCTTGTCGGCTAAATGTAAACTATAATATTAAATTAAACATCACACAAGAGAATAAGAGGAGAAATCAGAATTTAATTACCAGGAAATTTAGTTGGTTCTTAATTATGGACCGACCATAAGTGTTTTTTAGAGAAAGCTGAGACAATCCTCTAGTCAACATTTCAAAAGGTACCTAATTACAAAATTTTTGTTGCCATAAACCCAACTACAAATTGGATTATAGTAGATGTAGCTAGAACCGAAAGCATTTTAGAAGACTTTAATACTCTTGACATCCATTAATCTGCTTTATACTTTTCTCCGAATAAAGGGGGTCGATTTAAAATACGAAAGGAAAAAGTTACAAAAGGTTCCATCCCAATAAAAGTGCAAAATTCAACAACCAACGCCACTATGTACCTCTATATCCTGAGACTAATCTATAATCTAACTTCCCCTGAATCCATACACAAGTGGTAATTCGATTTGATGTACTTTTAACTTGTCGGAACACGTGTCCGTCAGAATGAAAAAAGGAAAAAGGCAAAAAGTAAAACTCCTAAATCCTAAAGGCAACTACAGCTTGTTATTTTGGGCCATTCGGAGGAAGATGGAGAACATGGAGCTGATGAAATCAGAGACGCCGACGGTGATGACACCGAAGATGAACAAACTGACGGTGACGATGTTGATGATGATACCGAATCGGACGGTGAAGATAAAGAGAGATCAAAACCGCTATCGTGCAACTTTCTCTTGTTGACTCCTACTCTATTATTTCTCGGTCTACAATCTTTCGATGTGTAATTTTTCAGTCTCTTCACGTCTGATGGTTTCACCGGTTTCATTATAAACTCCTCTGCACCTTCTTCAAGACATCTACAATAATACCCAAACACCCAAATATCAATCACAGAGTCCCTTTGCATAGATACTATTAGAATATCACGAATCTTTTCTTAAATTTCGGGCTGGCATTGAGTTTGCCGAATGCATAATTAATATTGAAAACCATGAAAAATTTACCTGTCAATTCGGGCCAGGATGTTTTCAGATGACATGATTATTACTGGAATTTCCCTCAAAGAATCTGATTCCTGTTATGTAAATCTAGTTAGAATTTCAAAACGATTTCCAGAGAAAGTTTAGTTAAGATAGGGTTGCAAATTTCCAATTAAAGACAGGACAATAAAAAGATTGGTTGATTGTTCAACAAACACCTTGATTTTTTTCAGTAAGTCGTATCCAGTCATTCCGGGCATGCAGTAGTCTGTAATTATCAAATCCACCTTCAAATCCTAAAAGAAAATCGAAACCCACAACAATCAGAAGAAACTTGGAAATTTGTAAGAATTTGAAAATGACCTTGACATGGTCTCAAAACAAATTGACAATTTCACTTGGAACTCACATCAAAATCGCCAGAGTTTTTTCTAGTTCTATCCTCATCCAAACCCAGAAATTGCAGAGCCCGCATTCCATTCTCTACCACTGTCACTGATAAGAATCCAAAACCAACAGGAACAAGAACTTCAAAATCATATGAGAAATCCCAGGATAACTTTTTACAATACATGTTACAACTTCAAAGAACCTAAAGACTTTATGAATTTATTGGGAAAGTAAGTACCTTTACAAGAGGAACGCTTCAGCAAATGCTCAATGAATTTTCTATCCACGACGCTATCATCAACAGCCAAGACATGGACATCTCTACTGCCATCACTCAAATTTCCAAGCTCATCAAACCCATCAATCTTATCTGACCATCTTTCCCCTAAAACGATCCCGTTTCTCTCCATGTGACTGTCTCAGACAAAATGGGTACTCGAAATGAAATTACAATTTGCAAGCTCGCCTTCCTTTCCTTTTTCCCCGTGATATGTGACTATGGTCTGTTTTGTTTCCACTCTTTTGTTTCGTTCTTGTGAGTAAATATATGCTAAGGTTGGTGAAATGAAATGAATATGTGGAGATGGCCAATGGGGTCAATGTCAAAGTACACAATCTCTCTCTATCTTTGTGCAATAGAAAATCAAAACCAAATCTTGGAGTGTCTAGGAAATCTTGGGTCTGCTTTTTTTAATTAATATGAGCATCCAAGGCTGAGATTCTGCAATCCACTTTGGTGTGACCTCCATATCTCAAAAGTTGATATCTCATTCTCGTGGTCATCGGCTTGGATAAGGATGTCTCTTTTTATTTCGCGAGATATTGACGAGGTAAAAAAAAAAAAGAAAAGAAAACACACACTTAAAAGTTGTATTTGTATTGTCAGGGAAACGGTCAGACTCTGCTGTTGACGAATGGTCAAATTTTTTGTGGACCAACGCCGTCAAATCAACTTGCGGGAATGACCCGACACTCGTTTCCAATTTCCGTTGGATCGCTTTCTTTCCATAGAAATAAGGTGAAAAAAAAAAAAAAACAACAATCACCTTGATTTTAGTGTAATTAAAAGCGAATTTAAAACTCTAAACAATTTTAATTATTTATTTATATATCGAGAGGATAGATATGAATAAACGGCGGTACAAGTACTCATAAAAAAGTGTCATCAAACTTTAGATGAGGGGTGGGGGGAAATCACAACTTATAAGAACATGATAGAAATGCTCTGCCTTACAAAATGAGCTTCAATCCCAAACAGCCCGTAGAAAGATAAGAGAAAAAAAAGAAAAATATCAATTGGTGACGTAAGGGGGCCTATTAGATAGTTAAAAGGAAAAAACTTTTATGTAAGTGTGTAAGCGTGGAGAAAGCTTTTTTCTTTTTCTTTTTCTTTTTTTTTCCTTTTTACTCCCTTAATTAGTTTTAATAGTAACAAAAATTATACAAACATTAAGGGATTGTATGTCATGGGGAGACTTGACTTTTATTAGGTTTATGTTATAGTACATTTTGATGCATTCAATGATTATCCTCTCCGGTTTCCATCTACAAGCCTAGTTTATTTATTGAAACAGTAAAATGTAAAACAAAACAATATCATGAAGTACCTTATAAATATTTAAAAATTAAAAAGTAATCACAAACACTTCATCGTGAAAAAGATGCAGTTATTAAAATAGCATTTTCTTTATTTAAGACACATTTCAATTATTTCAAGTCTGAAAAGTAAGGCATGTACTAATTGAACGTTATAATGATAAATTTCATTTAAATTGAAGATTAAATATATTAAAATGATTGATTGATATTTGCTATCTCGAATTAGTTATTTGAGCAGTGTCTCAAACAGTTGCATTAGCAAACTAAACAACCTTCTATATATATATATATATATCATTAGAATTTCTTGGGTGTGTAATTATGGATTATGAAGGTACCATAGGAAGGAAGGAATAAATACTAGAATATCCTCACATTCAAGAGTCAAGCACATTCCTAGTCATAGAACAAACCAAAATTAACATTAAGGAGTCTCCAGAAAAGTTATTAGGTGGGGCCTGACATGCTTCTAAACAGTACCTTAGGAGATAACATAAACAAATTCAAAGTTAATCAATTAAACAGAAACATCAAATCACAGACGATGTTTCCAACATAAAATCTAGTCGATTCAACAAAGTTCTTTAATATCCATTGTCAACTAATTCTCGTATCTCAACAAGGGTTCTAGTCACCGTAAAAATAAAAATCCTCAACAACATCTTTATCTTTCTCCAGAACATTATCTACAAACCGCTCCTAATAGATAACATAATACTTAATATCTATACCTGAAAAAAAAAAAAGGAACGAAACGCATTTCAATATGTAATACATAAATATATATGGATGCTAAGCTAAGCCATTCATATTTAGGTAATGCAAATAAACTATATAACAAATTATTATCTTGAGTTTAGCCTAACAAGCATCAAAATAATATTTATAATCCTGTCATATCATAATCTCTTATATATACATAAATAGATATGCAAATATATCTATCTTCGTTTGCTATATATATGCGTTGTTGGGAGTTGCTGTTGCGGGTCCTAACACCGAAGAGTTCTTAAATCCAGAGTTTAGAGTCCATGATGCCTAATTTTAAAAGTGTGTTCTCATTATCTGAGTTCATTAAGAAATTCTTACATGAAATTAGTAGGTGCTCTCCTAAGGAATTGCCATTATGGGCTCATAGGACAAACCATACACAAACGGCTATCAATTCTTAAGATTGAATATAGATTAGTTCAATTTGGTTTCTAGCCTGGCAAGCATAAACATTAAATACACATCATATACTTAAACTGTTGACTATACTAATAAGCCTAAACAATGGTAAAGAATAACTTGTACACGAGAACCCAATAACAAGCGAAATAAGCTTAAATTAGTTCACTTTCTTATTCAATTCTAAGACACCAACTAAATAACTTTACCACCACAAGCTTCCATCCCTTCCCTTTTGTCTCTTTAAATTCTACTTCACATAACACTTGAGTCTTTAACAATCTTTGCTCAAAACACTAATTGTTTCATGTCAATTGGAACCAAAATCCCTAAACATTTTCAATTCGACTTCCTTGCACCCTTCACTTAGCATCAAAATCAATACATACTCAATTGGTGAAGAAACTTGTAGAACTTAGTGAAGTTTGAAACTTTTTAAGTAAATGGGAGCTATAGGGTCAATTAAGATGGAGGAAAACCTCAAAACAAGTAAAATTGTAGCTTTTTCTCATGGAAGATCTAAATAACTCCAATTCAAGCACATTGGTTTTATAAGCGAACAATATCTCCAACCACAATTCAACACTAAAAGACTCATGAGATAACTAGATTAAATTCTAAACTTAAAAGGGGTATAAATTGTATTTTTGATTGACTAAAAGTGGATTGAATGTTGAGAAAACACTTTAGAATTGAAAATCGAACAAAGATATGATGAACGAAGAAGGAAATGAAAACTTGGAACTCGCCTAAAACAAGTCAGTTGACTGGTTTTACAAGGAACCATTGAGTTGGTTTAGTAAAATTTCGCAGCCTCCAAATTGAACTACTGGTAGGTTGATACAAAAAGAGGATCCGCTTATAGGTTCTCTATTGCACTTTTGCAGCTTTTCATTCTTGATAGAAAAACGATTCCAAACTCTATTTTTCTATTATTCCACCTTGAAACACATTTCATTAGCTCAATAATCCAACACTTAAATGTGATTTTTGCACCATCCAAACTTCAAAGCCTAACTCAAAACTCAAACCCACTTCCAATATCATAAACAACCTAGAAAAAAAAAAAGCAAGAAGAAAATGGAGAAGAAAACTTACTTGAAAGGTGAAGCATGAGTTCGAAATCTAAGCGTAAGATGGAATGATAGCTTAAATTGTAACCTCATACAAAGTAGATTGAGCTTACTAAAGGACTCCTAAGAAACCTTATTGAAATGGAGATTTTTCATCAAGGAAATACTTGAAAATGAAGCTTAGAACATTATATCGCCTTAAGGCTTCAATTATCATGAATTTCCTTAGAGTCTTGAGTACTCTAGAGCCCCACTCAATTAGGTTTTAAGGAGGGTTTAAGGAAAAGAGAAGAAGAGAGGTTAGAATGGCTAAGTGGAGGTTTAGTGTTTTACATGAGAATAAGGCATATGGGTTTTAATGTCAATAGAGGGTTTAAGCTCAAATGAAATATTTACTAAAATATCATTCAATTTAAAACAATTATCCTCTATTTCTTTTTGGCATTATAAAATTAATTGGACAACATTTAAAATAGGGAACTTAGTCATTTAGATGGGTAAGTTTTGGGGCTTTTCATCTTTCAATACTTGTTTGCTAAGGAAAATAAGTAAATTCTAAAACTTTTGAATTTTGCTAATCAAGTAATATTTAAGAACATAAAAACAAAATTTTAATGTATTATGGAAGGATTTGGATAATCTAAAGTTAATTTCCTAAAGTTATACCCTTATGATGTAGTCACATGTAGTCAATGGTTTTAATTAGAAGAAAAAAGATGATATCATGATAATATTACATGATATTACAAAAGTCAAGACAATTTCAATTGTTGAATTTGTAACTTTAAGTAAAATACTTTAGATGATCAATTTCTAACGCGACAACTAATAAGATATAATATAATATAATATTTTTCCTTACCATGTAATGTTGATGTGCCATGCTATGCATGATTTTTTTTTTTTAAAAAAGAGTTTATTGGAAGTTTTTCCTTTTTCCCTTTCAATGTTTTGGATTTGATTCCATAATTAATTTTACTATAAGAAATGAACATTATAGACTCAACTATAAAGACAAAATGTTTTAGGTCATTTCATGAATTGAAAGTACAAGTGTTGTGTTTCAAGATAAGAGAGTAAGAATATGCAAGGCATCTCTATCATGCTTCAAAACTAAGGAATATGATATAAATAGTCAATCATATATTCATACTGTAGCATGAGTTTGTAATGCTTAAAACTAACTAAAAATCCATGAGATATACAAAATATATGCTTCAAATTCTCAAATTAGCAATTTCTACTCGCAAAGAAACCTTATTAGTGTGACGCTCTATGGTTGAGTGTTCTATGATGATCTATAGGTAAAAGGTAACCCGAATTGTATATTGAAAAAAGGGCAAGATCTGAGTTTAATTGTAAAGTCTCGTAATGAGGACATCACATGTTTAAAAGGATGAGACCGTGACACTTTATGGTTGAATGTTTTACATAGATTGTAAGAGATTATGATATTAGTTTGTAAGGTTATAATAGTGCATATTTTGTTAATATATGATTACAACTTTTAGGCCAAGTGATTAATGGGTTCATTTGTATTTGTTGACTTGATTTATTTACTACTTTTAAATTGAGCGTTATAATCATGCCCTAAAACCAAAGGATATGATACAAGTAGACTATTTCATATTCATGTCATTGCATGAGTTTGCAATACTCAAAACAAACTAAAAATCCATAAGATATAAGAAAATATATGCTTTAAATTCTCACATTAGCAATTTCTAAAATCATAACATGTGTGTCTCTCTCTCTATATATAAAGGCAAGGGAGTATGCAAAGCCAACCAACATGAGACCATAAAGAAAGTTGATTGGGTAGTTGACTTGAGGTGATCACCTAGCGACTAACCTCAGGAGAGGCTGGCGATCAATTCTACTTTCATAAGATTATTTTTCCTTTTTAAGCTATATTATATTATTTATTTTGATTGCTTATGTTGTTTAGCTGTTTTCCTTTTGGTCATTTATTAGAACACGTTCATATTTAATACTTTCTTTCATTATGTGTATCCTAGTTTTTTATGTAATTATTTATTTATTTATTTTGTATATCGTAATTTGTTAGGTAATTATTTATTATGTATATCAATTGTTTATTATATGTTTGTTTTTTTTATGTTATTTCCTTTCATGGTCTTTTAGGGTTTTATCCTATGACCCTATGCATAGACATCTTATGTAACATAATATTTCATCAAATAGATTATTAAATTTGAGTTGCTTCAGACCATTGAGTTTGTCATGGGTTAGAGAGATGAGTTTTCTCTTAATTCTTGAATGATTAAAGGATTTTCCTCTTTTCATTTGCCATTTTTTTTATCAGTGTATGTATAGACTGTGCTGAACTTGTATTTAATATTGAATGAGTCATTTAGATTTTCATTTAGCGTTCATGACTTGAGAGTTTATAGGTCATCTATTATATTGATCTATAATTCGATTACAAATCATCTTAGTTTCAATATTTGCACATAGCATTGAATATTAATTCTATTTCTGTGTATGTCCATTTATTTCCAATTTCACACTTAAAATAATCATAAAAAAGTTCTTCTTTTTATTATTTATCAATATTGAAAATCCTAAATCTTAGTTTCTCCATCATTTGGTAGCAGAGTAAGCTAGATCTACATCAAATGGTGTTAGAGTCTCACGTTTTGTGCTTTCCGTGATTCAAATTCATGAAGAAACTTGGTGGTAAATGTCAGTTCTCCTTTCATCAATCGTAATCAAGGAGATATGGTTGATTTTATTTTAAAAACAAAGAAAGAAAAACCACAGAGAGAGAGAGAGAGAGATTTTGGTTGTTATTAGCTAGTGTTAGTTGGAGTTATTTGTATTTGCTGGTGTAGTTTAGGTAGCTGACATATGATTTCGGGTTGAGGATTTGAATCAGAATTGTGTAGATATGGAAAATAAATTATTAAATTTTATACTCAAGTTAAGATTTAGGAATATGTTTGTCCTATGCCCATTGATGATTTTTGTGATAATTTAATTTCAAATGCAAGAGGTCATTTATTTCCATACGAGATCGTTTGTCAGTCTAGTACGTGTAAATTTCTCTTGCCCATTTTTATAGATGGTTGTCATATACATATAAAGGTGGTCGTCGGGTTAATTCAGTCCTGAACCAATTTGGAACCATCGGTTGACGAGTTAAGTGATAGTTGAACTATGATGGGCCCGTAAAGGATGGTTTTGGACTAGTTCAAGGGCTAGTTCCTTGAATCGTTTTTTTTTTAAATATTTAATTTTTTTATTAATTTTTTTTTTTAAATGCATTAATAATTTGTAATAATGTGATTTTTTAAAGTATATTAATTCATTAATAATTTTTATTTTTTTTATTAATTTTCAACTTAATATAATTCCAACTTTTTTTATTTTTCCCTCAATTTTTTTTCCTTATATTCAAATCCTTAACATTTAATAAATTTTACAAAAAAGACTTACATTAACTAAAATTGAATTTCCCATTTATCATTAATATATAATTAACTTAGGATTAGTCATTTACAATTAATTTGATGATATTATTTTTAAAAAATTATCCTTTACTATCGCAAATAAAGTAGATTTGATATGCAATGATCTATTAGATATTATCAAATTATTTTTTCTGACTTAGTGACCTCTCTTTTCTGTTTCTTTTTTTTTTTTTTAAGGGAGTGAACCGGCTAGACTTACCTGCATATTCAATAGTAGGCCGGCTCGTCGATTTGCAACTTACCAGTTTGAGCGGTTCCTCCCAACCTCCAAAGGGTTGAGCCGGTTCATGGTTCGAAATTGACCTTTACTCGGGTCTACATATATATGGTAAAACTATAGCAACAAAATTTCAATATGGTGTATGATCTTATAAGAAACCAATAGTTAAGGGTAGACATAGTTTGATTTGGTTTGATTTTTCCTCTAAATCAAATCAAACTGTAAAAGTGTGGTTTGTTTTTAATAATTTTGAATCAAATTATATGGTTTATAGTTAGAATTTTTCCAAACCCTCAAATTTTAGTTGGGTTCAGTTTGGTTAATGGATTGAACCATATCTTCCAATTTAGGTAAGTATACTTGCATAACATGCAATTTCATATGAAAATATTAAATTTATTTAATAATAAATTTAATAATAATAAGCATTAATATTATTATAGAGGAAGTTGATATTCATTGACAAAAATTTTTTAAATATTTATTAATAGCTAATTTTATTTATAAAAATAGTATATAGTATAAACCTGAAGTCAAATTATATATATAATTCATTATGGTAATGAAAGTTGCATACATCATGTAAACTAAAAATTTTTTAATTGCTATAATATAACAAAAGAAATTCTTTAATTGTACATAAATTTTTATGATATTTTTCATAGAATTATTTAATTTTATTTTACGATTAGTTTGATTTATCCTTCTAAACTAATCATAAAGTTTTAGTTTTATTTGTATTGGGAATTTTCTAAACCAAATTCTAAGAAAAAACATGTTTTTAGTTTGGATTGGTTCAATTTGATCGATTTTTTTACCTATCCCTACCAATAGTGTTTCACCAAGGAAATAAATTCAATTTAATGCCCATGAGTGAAGAAGCAATGCAAAAAGGAAATAGCTACGTTGATGAAAAGAAATTCCAAGATGATTCGATAAAGAAATTAGTTGAGTCTCCATCAAATAGTCCTGAGTATGAATAATTAGAGAATGTCAAGAACCAATAATCATTAATCCATGTTGAGTTGAAACAAGAAACTCACGAGTGTGAAAATACAATTACCGAAAAGACCATAGAACTGTAAGTGCCAGATGTCTTAGTTCAAAATTAATTTTGTAAATGGAGGCCAACCTCTTCTCATCAACGACAGTGCACCACCGGTAGTAAAATCATCAACATATCCATCATTTTATGATCAGCCTACTTATATAGAATCATTCTTTGAAGTGCCTATGTTTGTAATGAATTTTATCGACAAGGTATATGACAAATAGAAGGAGATCCAAATATGGATTTATTTAGAAATATATTTTAGGCTTGAGTTTTAAAAATTAATCTTTCATCCAAAAGGAATAGGTTAGAGTTGAGGAAGAATCTTCCCAAAGAAAAAGGGAATGACATGTACATAGGGTTTTGAGAATAGCACGAGACCAAATGGAACGATCGACCAGTTCGAGGGACTATGCCTCAACAAAGACCAGCCTTTTGCTAGTTCTACGAGATTAGCTCATCTTGTTTAGCTATTTTGTATTATATATTTTAGTTAGTTATGTTATTTGGTCAGGTTATTTATTAGGATTATTTCCATATTTACTAATTATTTCCAAGTTTGTTAGAATATAATTTAGGATATATTTGCTTTTTGAGTTATTTCCTTTCATGGTCATCTAGGATTTTGATTTTATGAGCTTCTATATAGACACCTTATACAATAGCATATTCTATCAAATGTATTCTTATCTCCAAGTATTTTTTTTTTTTTTAAACCTTTGAAGTTGTCATAGGTTAGGGAAATGAGCGTTCTCCTAATTCTTAAGCGATTAAAGGATTTTCTTTGCTTTATTCACTTTGTTCTTGTCAGTGTAATTACAGATTGTCGTAACTTGTAGATTAAAATTTTATAAGTTATATCGAATTTCCTTTTAATGCCCACAAGAGCTTTATAGGCCATGTATCATATAAGTCTATAATTTGATTACAAATTAATTTAGTTTCAACTGTCCTATGTAATATAGAATGTTAATTCTGCCCATGTCTCGTTTATTTTTATTTTTCGTAAAACCTTAAAATTATCTTCTTTTTATTATTTATTATAATATTGCAGAACTAGGAATGCTACAAATTGTTATGTATCCCTAACTTTTATTGACATGTCAAATATAAATCTTAACTAAAATCTTCAAATGATTACATTTTAACTTCCAAATGATTTCTCAAAATTTAATTCTTCAAATAATCATAGTAATCCCTGAATAATTATCTCCATAAAATTTGAGACTTTGAAAAAAAAATCTAACATAACTGCAAAATAAACTTTACAAATTCTCTAAACAAATATTTATAAATTATGTGATGAACTCTAACTATCTTAAATCAAATTCTAAGCTCACAATAAAGAATCTATTTTGCCACTCCCCAACTTAGTAATCTTAATGTCCTTAACCAAAGCCACCAAATTCTAAAAAATTTCACTAAATACTTGCACTTGAAAAATTAAAAATGGGATGAGCTGAAACCCAATATGAAATATAAAATCATATGCGCTTGAGTAGGCATTCACAATTCCACATGTCTCAAGGACCCGTAAATGAAACATGCATCGATTTATTATCTTCATTTTTAATTAGACAACAATATAGAGGTACTCACAACCTTGACATGTATATATAATTTACCATATAGTATCGGTATTGGGTTTTCCTTAATATCCTAGGAACCAAATATCCAAAGGTTTACCTAAATCTACCTTAATTATTTCCAAGCGAGACTCTACTTAAGACAATGATGTATAAGGATCATTAAAGTGCTTCCCCAAGATCACAAGTCCTCTCAATCCTTTAGGCTTAGCTAAGTATATGCATCATGAAACAATTTAATGTCAAGTAATTTATTAAGTTCGGATAATTTTTCTAACTTAACAAACACACAACACAAGTAAGTATCTTATACCTGGTTTAGCTGCAACTTTGGGATCTAACTCTATCAAAGTCCTAGAACTTGACATTCAAAACAAACACCAAACTCAATCCCCATCTTTCCTATGCCATATCTTCACTCACTCATAACCTATCTCTCTCTCTTTCAACTTAGGCTCTTAAGGAAAATAAGGATCTATTCTCATAGAAAGATGTTTAAAACTATTTATCTTGGATAAAATCAATATAGAAATATGTAATAAGAAATCAAGAATTGAAAACGTGTTGCAAAAAACTAAGGAAAATTGAATTGCAATTCCCCATGGACCGTTGTAAACATGATAAGTAACTTAAATCTGTCTTAAAACACTTAATCTAACATCATTTTCCATACTAAACCTCCCAACTTCCCCCTCTTCAACTTAAGTCACTAAGAGATGTTAGGATAAGAGGATTAAAAATTGTTTTGAGAGTTGTTTGATTGTTGAAATAAGTTTAGAAAACATTTTAAAAAGTTTAGGGATGAAAAGATATGCTTGGAAAACATCGACAAACAAAGGGAAATATCGTTGCACATGTCAAGGTACTTAGCATCCGGATGCTATATTACGTAGCATCTAAATGCTAAGGATTTGGGAGTAGTCTACTCCCTAACGCCTGGAAGTTGATGGGGGTAGTATCTAGATGCTAGGCTGCAGTCTACAGAATTCTACAAGCTGTAGCAACGTTTTACCCTTACTCTTTCAACCTCCTTTTTTGCCCAAACATGAAAACCACCATTCCTTTTTGTTTTCCAACCAATAACCCAACCTTACACCTCTCTAAACATCCACTAAACTCAATGTTACAATCAAATCTCACAAAAAACTTTAAGATCCAACAACGGATTAATGAAACAACAACACATAAATAGTTTAGACTAGGATTCTTATCTTTAGGATCCGAAATCCTCGCTTCCACCACTTAGAATCCATTGTAGTACTCTCGATAAACTACCTTAAATCATTTTTCACGGTGAGCTATGGAGAAAAACGAATTTTTATTGGAATTCTGTTAAATTTTTTTAACAGAAAAATATCCTTAATCCTTGCCTTCATTCCTAGTATCTCGATCTTGTTTAAACTCATCGTAATCTCCTCCCTCTTTAAGATTCGTGCAAAAACCCTAGCTAACAAGTGCAGCGCATGAGAGAGTTTGCAAAAAGAGTTTCCAATGAGCTTTCCTAGGCTTTTATACTTAAGGATGTAGGAATTTTCCTATGCCCAAACTACCCTTACTACTTTTAATTAATATCGTCTTATGTCCTTAATGAAAAAAAAAACACATATTTACCTTTATTCCCTCATTATATTTCCTTATTTTTCTCTTTGTTCACGTTTTACATTTATCAATATCAAAAAGCATGGATCCAAGAGTTTTTATCAATTGGTATCACGGAAAGCCTAATCTAAATCAAATATTCTCTATACCAGGGAAAAGAAAAAAACTTCCCACAAGTGATGAGCATATTACTATAGGTAATTATTGTACACACACGAATGCCATGCAACACACCACACAAACACATAACTTATAGCAAATTCAGCATACAACTAATTGATTTCTTTAGCTTAATACTATTGACAACCTATTTTTATCCTTTTTAGAGTAGCTTTCTTATCCCAAATGTCCATAAAATGGTGAAAATATAAAAAAGCCAAAAATGAAGTCAAAAGGCCCTAAGAATGGAAAAAAAAAAGAAAATTTCAAAAAATAAGAATAGTAAAACGAGAATAAAAAATTATAAAACTAAATATCTAAAATAGGAAGAAATTTCTTTTCATGGTTAACAAATGGTGTTTCAAAATAATAAAAAATTTTGCATAGTTAAATATAATTTTAGTATGAAAACATGCATATGTGACTCTACGGTTTTTGAGTTTCGATTGAAAAGCACTCGTTTTTACTAAAACTTGATATTTCTGAGTCTAATTGAGTTTAGTCATTATTAAAAACATAAAACATTATCAATTTAAGTAAAACATGACTTATGGCTACTTATTTGGATTAAATTGACGATCTTATAGAAAAATATATTTGAGTGAAAATAAAGCCATGAACAAACCAAGGCTCACTATTCCATTAAATAAAATTAATTTTTAAATTTGCTTCTGCATATGCATGCCAGCTCATTGATTACATGCTATGCAAAATTGATTTTTCAGTTACCATTCACCAAAAAGGGCCATGAGTCAAAGCTTAACTATGTCTTAAGCTAGAGTTAAAATGAGGATTAAGCTATGGATTAGTAGAGACAACAAGCAATTATACGAGGCGATTAGGGTACGGATCTCCTTGGTTGCAACTTTTTTCCCGTTGCGACATGTTTATAGCGTCTTCCACCTTTGGTCAACAAGAAGCGACAATTGAGTAGTGACCTTATTTGATGGAGCTCGAAACTTCATTTTTTTTTTCTTTTCCAATTTTGATCACTAATTGATCAATCCAAGGGTGAGAAGCACTCCAATCGATGTAAATTAATAGGCCTAACTATTAAGAAAAGATCATTTGAGAGAATATGACAAAAATAAAATATAGTTGGAACAAATTTGATAAGAGGTTTAGTGGACTACATTCCCATCTTGAAGGAGATATTCGAAAACAAATCTCTTGATACATATTATGGTGGACAATTTATCTAAAGACAATAGTTAAAAGCCATCAAAACTAACACAATTATCATAAAACCTAATCAAGCGTAATCGCATTTGAACCCTTTTAAGATCAACTATCGGCATTAATTGTGCTAATCAACCCATAAAAAATACTAAAAACAAAAAAGAGAAAGCTACATCAAAATAATTATTGGCACTTATATGGATCATGTCCTTATATTATGCTTGGTAAGTAATACTCTTCTATTTTGTTTATACTGATAAGCAGGAAGCATAAATAAGTCAAATCTATTTGTAAGCTACTTAAGTTTTAACTTGATAATTACACGAGTTTGATTATACAACAGTTAGCTTGAACAATAATCAGGTTGAGCTCTTGCTTACGTGGTTTATTAAGTTAAACTTGATTTTCATAATGTTTTGTTTGACTAGCTTACAAGTATAATCGAGAATAAGTTAAGTTTTAGTGTTAGTTGAGTTTACGTATATTAACCAACCCTAAACAAGCTTTATATTATGGAATTTAAGCTTAGAAAGTGTCGGTTCAAGTCAAGTTTGATTTTAAGCTCAAGGTTCTAAACTTGAGTTTAGTCAGAGATTTCAGCTCTTGAGTTGAATTCGCATGAGCTCAATAGTATATTACCTTGACTTAGTTTATTTATAACCTATTAGCAAGAATTTTATCAATGATATCAGTTGATTTTGTTGTGTTTTGTGTTACTATCTTATTTTTTATCTTTTTTGGAAATGATTAAGGATGAGTAGGTAGAGTTTAGGTTATGTAAGAATCCCTATTCTACAAGTATAAATTCTAAAACTTTAGAACCAAAATCTTTCTTATGACTTATTGGAACTACCTCATAACTTATGTTGTATATAGTTTATAAGCTCCAAAATACTTTACCAAACTTGTGAGTTTTTCTTTTACTTTCCTTAAGTTAAAGTATTATTAGTATTTATGACTAAAATGATAATATTCAAATTATAAGTTAAGATTACTTAGAAATGTAAACTATAATAAATAAAAATATAAAAAATTTAAATAGAATCATAGAAATTATAGCAAAATACAACAAATATACCGTAATACCGACTTATAATTGAGTATTTGAGATAAAAGTAAACTATTTGACTAAGTATTGACCTAGGATAGTAAATTATAAGGTAGACTAGTTTGGTTAAATTTTATATATTACATTTGTCAAATTTAATGATATATCTTAATGGTATTATATAGATCAAGTTCACATGAAGCCTTTCATATACTTAGAAATAGAAGTTACCTTACAACCTGGAACTTATCATCTCCTAAGTTAGTAACGATGGATTGAGGCAAGAGCTGAAAGGCAAGGGCCGAAAGGGGCTCCAGCCCGCTCAAGTTTAGGAAAAAAGAATTAATTGTATAGAAATATTGTATATATTATATCTATATATATATATAAAGCAAATCTTAAAATGATTCTAAATCCCTTTTCCCTCCTCCCTTAAGTATATAATTTTACATCCATCCCTATGAGATAGCTAGAAGATCATGCTTGTTACCTTATGCATGATTATAGATTCCAAATATTTAAAAGCATAACCTACGTTATTTCGTTTTACACTGCTCCTAGAGCTTACCCGCAGTGCACAGGATAACGGATTTTAGTACCCACACTTTCTAATTACTTGATTGTTGCGGTGACAGTGAATTTGTTCTGTAAAATCAACTTCAGTACCTCTCACTTATATAAACACACATTTCTTCTCAACTTAAAAGGTAATTTGAAATCTGGTTGAGTACATCAACAAAAAGGTCGAAGTTGGTCGTTGGGAATGCACGAAGAACAGTTAATAATATAGTATTATTCCTGGACCCATTTTTCACGTTAACCTTCTCTTCTTAATTCCTTAATTTATATTCTCCATATTCCAAACCTTTGATGCCAGGATGTTGCAACGAATTTTCGTTTTCAAAAAGTTTCCAGCAATAAGGCATTCACAGTTGCCAAATAGAAAAACATCATTGAATTTATTTACATATATAAATAATCGTAATATCTAACCCATTCCAGCTTTAGGAACTAAGCCAAATAGTATGATCCAATTTCTTGCATCCTTTTAGGTTCAACTTCAGCCGTTTAAGAATAAATAAACTATTGACTTCATAGCATTAAAAGCAAACTCGAGCGAACTCGACAGAGAGTCGAGACATGCGTTGAAGCATTAATAATACAGGGTTTCTAAAAGCAAAAACGAATCTTAGCTTACTTTCACGAGTACCTGCCGGCTCATAAACCGATGAATATCATGGGGCAGCGATTGTGTCGGGTCATAGCGAGACAGAGCAGAAGGTTGAAAGATAGGTTTCGGTAGAGAGTTGCGAAACTATAATTGGTCCAAGTTTCGTGCATGAATGTGGTGGAAGTTTCACAAAGGATAGTGCTTACTGGAAAATGGATATTCTAAGCCCTTATGATACGGACGATTCGGCTTCCCCATTAAGTCGTCGAGGTCAAGGGCGTGTTCTTAAGGGGTGTTTACTTCTTATGTTAAGCATCCTATTTACACTGGTTTTAAGCGCCCTTTGTAACTTTATTCTTATAAACTTAGGCGTTTATAAGCTAATATCTAATAAACGCTTAGGTATCTAATTAAGTACCCATATTTTATATACATACATATATATATATATATATTATTTAGCTAAAGTCCGACGATTGTGAGATGTTTCTCCTTTCCTCGGCCAAATATGGTCGTTGGACACAATAGACTATTTAGCCATTCATCAATTTTCTTAAAAAAAATTTCTATCATTGAAAAAGAACACATTTTATATTTTATTTTTTTCATACAATCAAATAAAATATTATTATAACATGTAATAACAATAAAATAATTTTTCACATTTGAAGAATCTTTAAAAAAAAATAAATCTTATTATTAGGTTGAAAACTAACGATAATATACAACCTATAAAAGATTTAAAAATTTAGTAAGTAACTTTTTTTAAGCTCTTTATCTAGTGGATGGGTGCTTTAAAAGGAGATGTACTTAAAATGCTAACCTGATAGCCTAAACACCAGTTTTAAGTATCTACTTATAAATAGGGTTTTATAAAAATCATGATAATATTATTATATTACAATTGTTTTAGTCACTTAAAACTTTTGTTTATGATGCTGATTTGGACTACCTAATGGAGAAAAATATTAAGTTGATTTTTCGGAGATCTAGAAACATATCTCGAATAAAATTTCCTGTGATGTTGTGTTAAATAAGTATAGGTTATAACTTTTCATGTTTCTTTTCTTATAAGATAAGAAATTTTCATCATTATAGTTTATTTTCCTTGGCTGACACCGTTATAGTTTAACTGTTTAAGAATAAAAAGACACGATTTACCAATACGTAAGCCAAATAAGATATTACGTTTAAGGCCCAACAATCTAGCAACATAAGAAAGGGAAAAAAAAAAAAAAAAGAAGGGAGAAATCCTAGGATTTCGCACGTTCAACCACCGTGAACGTCCTTGTCCCAACCCTAAAAGCACCCGTATCCCCTATACGGCATCCGATATACTCAACGGTCTAGTGGCATGTGCATGGCCTTCCACTCACCAGCAACAATCTATGGAAATTGCTACAGCAAACGATATATCTCCTTGATTCTACCTCGTGAAATACAATGGTTTCCCCCCAACCTCTCCAACCTCCAACCTCACCCCCAAATCTTACCCTGCATCTTATTGAAACCATTGTATATGTGAGGGATGAGTGAATAAAATATCATCTTTAACCCTGCTGTATTAAGTTTTAAGTGAGCGAAAAGATTATCTGGTACGTTGTGAATAATAATATTTTGAAAGCTGCTGATATAAGGTAAGATATTAATATATTTTATATCCATCATAAAACTTATATTCTAAATTATATAGAACATAATTTATAGGATATTTTGTACACATTTTATAATAATAATTGAATAACGCTAATAAATAAAAAAATTGATGCTATTGCATCATTTTAACCTTAAAAAAAATAACAACAAAAGCCAAGATTATAATCAAATCCTAAAACTATACATTCTTATGGCTTTGTCTTGTAACTCTCTCTTTTTCTTCTTTTTTTTCCTTTTTTTTTTAATTTTTGAGTAAAACCTATCAATTTTCTTACCTTTTCATTTTCACGTTATTTTCTTTCTCTGTTATTATCCCTAATTTAATAAAGTACTAAAAAATCTCAATTCTTAACTTATCATCCAATATATTTTATTGAATTACTCAGTATATGGTTATTGTATTGTGTATAATAATTTTATGACTTAAGAAAAAAAATTTATTTTAATGATTTGAAAAGAAAAGATTAAAATAAATAACTTAGCATAACCCAACCAAAAGCTAAACGTTTCCATTTGTATGAATATTCTTTTCTTTATTCTACCCACTAAAGTTTTATATTATTGCAATAAAATGTTTTGTAAATATAAGAATTTTTCAAATTATTACTATTTGGTGTAGTTACAGGTTTCATATTGATTTTGTATTAGCATAATATTTTGCAAGAATGTAAAGTAATATATATATATATATATATAAATTCCTCAAAGTACCTTATACCTATATATTTTATAGATACATGGTGGTTGCAATATATCACAAGATAAGTTCTGAATACAAAATTTTGGAACTCGTACATATAAGGTAGGATATAGGTGATATTTTATACCCTATGTACCTTATACTTGGTCATCCTTAATATATATATGTGTTGTATATATATATTAAGCTATATGTATTAGAATAAGTTTTTTTTTTTTTTTTTTTACTTTACATCCACATATAATAAGGTTGTTATATTTTAATCACATATAACACAAAATATTTGTCCAATATCCAAAAAAAAAAAGAAAAAGAAAAAGAGAAAGAACGAAAAGACCTTCCGTTAATACGTAACATTTCGGCAAAAGAAAAGAGACATATTAATCTCTTCTCTTGTTTAGGCATTGTAGCTTAATAGTATCATTGTTATTCTCCCATTGGTATAGATATTCTCCCATTGGTATAGAGCAAAGTTTCAACTCTTTTTTATAATTGGCCAAAAAAAAAAAGGACAAAAAAAATTCTTCTCTCTTGGATTTCTTAGTTTAATTGCCTTCCTATTTTTATTTTATGTTTTACTTTATTCAAAACGAGCAACTTCCACACATCATCTTTATATGCTATATTTTATTAATCTCACAGGTATTATCTTCATATGTTACATATATATATATATATATACATATCAGTAAGGGATCACGTACCCACGATGTATATACTTATTAATAATATATATATGTATATATATAATAGCTTCTACTTGATTTTTTCATATTTTAAAATAATTTTATTAAATAAAATACATATAAGTCCTTAGTGACCGCAAAATATCTAATATAATACTTATTTAATATTAGAAACAAGCAAAAGGCTGTCGAGGTACTTCCTTTTTTAATTGTCAACGTTATCCTCGGTAGAACCTCCTCGCAGCCTTTTGGCTCTTTGATTTTATTTTATTTGTAATTCTACGAAATAGACCTTGGTTGCCTTTTCATTCCAAACAAAAATGAATTTTAAAGGGATATTAGGCTAAATTACAAATTAAAGAATGGTAACCACTGCCGCTATTGATGGATCCAAAGCGAGGCCAAAAGCGGCCCCCCAGGCCTAACCACAATTAATTAATTGAATTCATCAAACAAAGAAATAAATAAGTATTATATAAATATTTTAAATAGAAATAAATATCATAATAACAGATATAAATAGGTGATTAAGCGTTTTATTTTACAAACCTAAGTTTAATTCTCGTTGGAGTAAATTTACCTTTTCATTTTTTTTGGGGCTAGAAATAATGATTAATTAAATAAATTCTCATTAGATGTTATTTATCTTTTTACAACAATACCATAAGTAATAATTGTATAGTTACTACTATAAGTTTTTTAGTTTTACTATACAAAATATTAGTAAATAATAACAAAAAATATTATTTGATGTACTGTTAATTTCTTTTCAGAATTAATATTATCAAAATTAATAGATATAATTAACAATTGATTCTCTTATTACTTGTATTAAAAATAAAACTTTCTCTCATAGAATTACTAATTAAACAATCTTGCCAAGTAATTATTTAAAAGTTATATAATATTAATCTTTATGTTATTATTGTGTTGTTCTTTTAACTTACTTGTAAGTTTTTTAAATATAACCTTTTGTTATGTATTTTTGTAGATAATAAAATTTACATAAATTTATATATTTCATGTTCCAAATGATTGATAATTAAATTTCAATCGTTATATATACCCCATTAAAAGGTAAATTTTAATAAAAATTCAAATATTATCTCAAATAAGGTATATTAGCACCCTTCTCTCAAATGCTATAATTTTGCATCCATCCTTAGACCTGCCTCCTACCTATTGTTCTTGATTTTCTCCTTCCCTTACCTACCAATTTTCCTTTGTTTTTTGCTCTCCAACTTCCAATTCTCTACTTCTTTATTCTTTCAAGTTTGTATTTTGTTTACCATTGACTCTAATTAAAGAAGATTTCTTTGGATGCGATGAATGCAATATGTACATAGATTGGCTTTTTATTCTACTTTGGGAAAGTTATGTTTTATTTTTCAGGTGAGCTTTTTGCAAGATTTTTACTTTAAATTTAGTTATTCAAGTGTTTTTTTTTAAATTGTATATAATTTTTTTAGATTAAAGTTTTGTTGTATACATAGTTTATAATTTTCTTTAAAGCTTAGATTTTCTATTTACGATTTGGAAATTTTCTATTGAAGAATTATAAACTTTAGAAAACAGGCAAAATTGAAAATTTTTATGGAATTAGAAATTTCTTTTCATGAATGGCTAACATAAAGGAATTGAAAGCAAACTTAGAATGTGAATTACAACACTTTGTTTCCATTCATCTTTTTTTGATAAAGAAAACATGATAATAATTCGTTTGACATATATATACCTTGCAATGTAGTAGACATTCATTGGTTTGAAGGAAGGAAAATGTTCTAAACAAAGCGTAAGTGTAGTGGAAGTTTAAGAGTAAATGTAATTCAACTTATAGCTTATGTCCACATACAAACAAAACTATTGAAACTTTATATATGATGGAGAATGCAAAAGACACATTTTGCTCAAGTTCTACTCTCAAATACACTAATATATTCTCACAAGTATGTAAGACTTTCACAAGAATAAAGAGAAAATAATACAATACCTAATTTCTACGTTAGAGGTTCTATTTGAGTCAAGAGAAAATTGTTGTCTTGCAAAAAATGAAAAACTCATCAATTTATAAACTATAATTACATTTGTTGACCTTTTATAATCTCATATATTTGCTAACAACACCAATGACACATAAAATATCTGGACATGTCAAAACCGTAGTATACATAATGCTTCCAATTGCACTAGTGTAAGGAGCATGTGATGTAACATATGTTCCTCTCCATTAGATTGTGGCAATATTGTGGTTGATAGTTTAAAATGTATTGCAATGAAGTATTCATAAGTTTTTCATTTTGTATGGTAAAGTGCTTCAAAACTTTATTAATATATATTTTCTATGATAAATACAATTTGCTAGGTTGTCGATTTCTATGAATTTCCATTCATAGAATTTTCTTAATTGCACGCAAGTCTATCTCAAATTCACCACTAAGTTAGGCTTTTAGCTTATTGATATCATCTATACTTTTTCTGTAATGAGTACATCATCAATATAGAGCAATAGATTGACAAAAAGACCATTTATAATCTTCTTTTGGTATACACAACTGTCATAATCACTTTTTGAATAACTATGACTCAACATGAAAGTGTCAAATTGTTTATATCATTGATAAGGGGATTGCTTCAAGCCATATAATGATTTTTTCAATAAACAAACATGATATTCCTTACCTTGGATGAAAAAACCTTTTGGTTGTTGCATATAGGTTTGTTCTTTAATCTCTTCAAGACGAAAAATTGTCTTGACATTGAGTTGTTTAAGCTTTAATTAAAAAAATGTAACCATTATGAGCAGTACTTGAATAAACTATGCATCAAACTTGGAAAAATACTTCATTAAGTCTATTCCTAGTGAGGTTTGTAATGTATCACTTCAACACTAGGGATCCGTCCTTTTTCTTATAGACCACTCTAGCAAGAAATGATCTTTTGTTCTTTAAGGGATTTTATTAATTCCTAAATTTGATTCTTGTAAAGAGACTTCAATTCTTCATTTACAAAAACAATCCAGTATGTAGAATTGTTGCTTGTTATAGCCTTATGGTATGTCATGAGATCTTGAGTTTCTTTTCCCTATACAACCGATAACGCAAATGAGACTATATTTGCATAAGTGTATCTCTTAAGTGCTCTTATCTGTCTCCTTTTTCTATCTCTTACAAGACTATATTGTTGTTGTTTTTATGAAATCTCCTCTTGTTCTTCTTCATGAATAGATTGATCTAAAGTACATTCATGTTCTTCCTTTGGTTTTTCAAATTCAAGCTCCATTTACTTGCTAACACTATGCTCCTTTTTTTTTGCATTGCCAATCTCCTTTGTTAGTTGAAGCATAGATAACTCATTGAACTTGACATCTCTGTCGATTATAAAATAAGTGGCTTAGTTTCAGTACACCATAATCTGTAGCCTTTTTACCCTAGATGCATAACTAAGAAATATGAATTTTTATGCCATTCGATCAAGTTTACCATCATCTATATGAACATATGTAGGACATCAGAAAATTCCTAAGTCAGAATAATCAGCTGGAGTACTAGACTAGACCTCAATAGGAGTTTTTAAATCAACTGTAATTGATAAAGTTCAATTTACTAAATAATAAGCCATATTAATAAATTTAGCCCAAAATTCCTTTAACAACTTGACTTTAGAGGCCATACGACAGGTTCTCTCTAGAAGGGTTTTGTTCATACGTTTTACTATTTCATTTTGCTGAGTTTTTTTTTTCTACACAGTATGGTTTCTCACTATGGCTTCATTATAACTCGTTAAACTATCTCTTGCAAAACTCTTAACCATTATCCGTTTAAAGACACTTGATTTTCTTGCTAGTTTGATTTTCAATAAGAGTTTTCCACTTTTTAGATGTAGGAAAAACTCCATTCTTATGTTTCAAAAATATACACAACTTTGCTTGAAAAACCATTAATGAAAGTTGACAAGTACCTAACACTATTTTTTGATGGAATAGGTGTTAGGCCTAACAAGCTGGAGTAAATATTGTCAACTGTGCTCTTAGTCTTATGGAAAACAGTGCTGAACTTGACTTTAGTCTACTTCTTGTAGACATAATGTTCATAAAAGTCAAGCTTTCTCATTTTACTATTGCCTAACAAGCTACTCCATATCAAAATAGACATTCTTACTTTACTCATATGCACTAAATGGATATGCTAAAAAAGACTAGTGTCTAATATAGTATTGAGAGAAAATGATATAGTTGTAGATCTAATAATCATGGTGCCTTAGAGTAGACGAAGACCATTGACTAAATTTTGTCTAATCATAATAAGAGCACCTTTGGAGATAATAAAAACTTTACCTTCAGCACTTACACCCTTGAGAATCAAGAGTTCTTGAAAAAATAAGACTTTTTTTTTTTTAAGTTTGGTATATGCAAACATCAATTAAAGTTCTAATAATTCCATCATATATCTTGATTTAGATTATTCCAATGCTAGCAACCTCAGAAGACATTGTTTCTCATAAGGACATTACACCATCAATTGACGATAGGTTGTAAAACATTCTCAGTTTAGATGCATGTGGTAGGAGCTATGTATCGAAATCAATAATCCATGCATCACTAATTAAACTAGTTGATATAGAGAGAACATTTTTAGTACCTTTAACAACGCTTACTACATTGCTCGAACTTACTTTACTCTTTTCTTTGGGCTTTGGGCATTTTGCTTCCCATTGTCTTTTCCTTGCAATATCGACATCTTCCTTTACGACATTTAGACTTAGATTTAGACTTGCCTCTTTTAAAACTACTTGAGCTAACCTCCTTGGATCTTCCTCTAATAAACAAGCCAATTGCAAAATCGTTATGTCCACCATTGTCATACTTCATCTTCTTACGACTCAAAAGAGAAGATTTAACCTCATCAATATCTGGATATTTACGCTTATATATAAGCGTTTCTTATAAATGCATATAGGAGGGAGGTAAAGAATGAAGTGACATCACTGCTTGTTGCTCGCTTGAGAACGTCTTATCAATATTTTTTGATTCCATGATGAGGTAAATTAAAAAATATATGATCTAATGGATATCCCTTCTTTCATACAAAGTGTGTATGTGCATTACAATATACCAAAATGATTGCCTACTACCTTTTTCATATACAAGGACTTTAACTTAGTCTTTGATGTTGCTACTGTTTACTTAGAGAGAACTTCCTACAATACATCATCAGTGATGCATAATTGAATAGTAGAAGGTGCTTTATCATCGATCTCATCCCACTTAGAATTCTTCATTGTGGCATGTTTCGTTTCTTTTCTAGAAAGTGCTAGTTTTAAATTTTCTTGCGTTAAAACAACTAGCATCCAAAGCTTTCACATCTCAAAAAAGATGTGCCCATTGAACGACTAAATATCAAATTTTTTGTCGCCATTACTTTTACAACATCTTCCTAGAATAATACAAATATTCTAATACTAATTTGTTATAAATAAAGCATAAATGAAGTGGAAGTTTAAGAACAAATGTGATTCATCTTATAACTTATGTCCATGTGCAAACATGATTATTAAAACTTTATATATAATGGAGAATACAAAAGATACACTCTACTTAAATACTATGTATCCTCATAAGTGCATAATACTTTCATAAGAACAAAGAAAATAATACAATACCTAATTTCTCTATATAAGAGACAAAAGTTGTTTTGCAAAATGAAAAACTCAGCGATTTACAAACTAAATCTACATTTATTGACCATTCATAAAAAATGTGGTAGGGCTTACTTTTTTTCTTCATTCCCAATAACGAGAGGCAACAGATATCTCTATACTTCAAGCTATTAATTAATGAAAGGATGTGAAAAGTATTTTTGCTTCTTTTTATTTATTGTATGGTTTGAAAGATTAATTTCCGTAAATTTGAATAAGTTAAGACCCCATCTAGCCATTGATTTTGATGTACTATGTCTTGCAAACATGGCACATGAGAACGGATTTTAGGGATGGTACGTATATCCTTAGTAGGAACTTGCTAATATTATGTCAATGTTAGATAAATTGTGTGAGTTCTTAGGATTCTTGTGGTTTCCAATTCCATTCAATTTTATAATGATTCAACTCTTACAATTCTCTCTCTTTTCGGTATCAAAATTTCCATACATCATTTTAAATTCAACTTAATTAAAAAACTAATCCTAAAACGAATATCCTAGTATATCTAGAGACCCGCGGATATTTTTTTGGTATGTCAAATTGTTAGAGGCGTTATGCTTGAGGAACTTTAAAATAGATCAAATTCAATCCGGTATTGGTTCTATATGTGGAAGTTTGTGTCCAATTTGATTTGATGTGGATGTGTGATTGTTCTACTATATTTCGGTTGAATTGCTTTAGTTGAAGCTATTTGGGGTTTGGTTTATTTCGGGCTCTATTTGTTGAGTTTGCTTTAAATTTGTTTTAATTGATTGTTCATTCTACATAATCTTGAAGGGAGTCCTTGAGCCACAGTACTTTATGATTTTATCTAATGCTAATGTTATTTAATATTCATAATACCCATAATGTTTAATCTTTTTTTCTTAAATTTTTTGTCATAGAGATATATAGCTGTATATATATATTAAAGCAAAGAGTTGATGTATTTTGACTTCATTTTCAGTTTATGGGCCAAGCCCAGCTTAATGGGGACAAACTCTGTGCTGCGTAGTTAACCCTTTTTAACTTCTTCCGGTTAGCACGTCTTGGTGCATGCATTAAATGTCTGCCTTTCACATTTTGGCAATATTTTGCAGGCACCCATCATGAAACTTGGAAAAACTCTATTTAGTATCGAAACTTCTTTCTTTTTAAGTTGTAATATATCATCAACCTCCCACAGAATACAGAACTAAGCAGCCAAAAACTACACTTTCACTCAGGTAGGTGAGGACTTGTAATTGGGTGAATTGTTCTCGGTGATCCATGCATGTATTCTTCAAGGTTCTTGATATTGGTTCATCATGTTGCAGGGGAACGAAAAGAAAAGGAAAAAATTCATTAATTTTAATACACTTTATGTATGAATGAGTAGCATATAAGTTCCAATCAACACATTATAATAATAATACATAGTTTGTTAAAAATTATTATTCACTTTTATAAATACTGCCATATATCAATACTTGTCCTTTGTTAATCAATTCACATAGTAAGGGAGTATAATTAAAGATTTTCTCCACGAGAAAAGGGCCAGTATCTGTCCAAGAGATTTCCTACCAGCATTTTGTTAAGAAACTAGATTCGATTCAAATGTAATATTTACTTTTTTACACGTGATTAATGTGGCATTTGTAGTTAGTTTGCTTTTTCAGTTTTTCTTTTCTTTTTCAAAAAATATTTTCTTAGTTTGTCATCTGGAAGGAATAAGGATCCGACATTAACCAGCTACTAAACCAATAATAGCAAAAAGGTTAATGAAAACGACAGCTCAAACGACCTTAATCATGGAACATGAGCTAATTATTTTGCATGATACACGAGGAACTTGCGCAAGAACTAGGAAGGTCATTTTCGTTTTCATTTTTACTTTTATTACAGACTACTTTCATTCTTTTTATTTTCTGAGTTAATATGAATCTAGGATATTGAGTGTTTATTGGACAGTTTAGTGACATTCTAGAGCAAAGTCGAAGCATCACTGTTCATAGATGGTAGCTGTTCTGTTGGAGGTGGGTTAAGTACTATTTGTGAAGAACATTTTTTTCCCTCAACGTTTTCCCTATTCTTATCTAATTTTATAGCTTTATTTCCTTTTCATTTTTAAAGTTACTGATGGTAGATTAAAAAAAGAAAAGAAGAGAAAGTTAGTGATGGCAGTTTTATATCGGTTGATTGAGTTTATGTTTAACTTTGTTGAGGCTTCACTTTCGTGTGGTGTCAAGGTGGAGATAATCTGGAAACAATAGTAAATATAAGCAAAAAGAGGAGTGCTGAAAATAATTCCAGTACAGTCAGTTTGATATTAAATCAGAATTAATTTGAGAGAATATTTAGACGGATATAATTTAGGCTAGAATACGATGATGTGATGATAATTTTACTTATGGTTTTACCTAGTAACATAGGCCTGTGTAAAACCAGGTAAAAAAGAAGACAAAGAAAAGGGTTATATAATAATAATAATAATAATAATAATAATAATAATAATAATAATAATAATAATAATAATAATAATATAAGGAAAGAAATAGAATAATTGAATAAGAACTTAGAGACATGATATAGCTTATAATTTATTAAGGATAGCAAAAACAATTTGGTCATAGAAAAAGATTCAAACTTCCTACTATCCTTTATTCCAAATAAACCTCATCTCTTTTCCCTACTAAATTATCATGTCACTTTTCTATAAGAATAGAAAACTTATGATTTTCAACTCAACTCTAATTCCCCAATCAAGAGTCGCATTATTGAAGGGAAAATTTAACAAGAATTAATCTTTCCTTCGTATTCAAGTAAGTTTTCCATTTATCTCTATTTTAGTTTTTTCAATTTATGTTTTTAGGGTTCCTTTAAGTTTTGGAAAGAGATATTGTAATTGTTAGTATGTTGGTGGTGATACAGTTATGATGTAGATTACATATTGGTAATGTCGTGGAGTGGTGTTAGGATGTACAATGTGTGTATGTTGTGCAGTTGCATATTTGTCTGTCTGTACAGTTGGGTAGTATGTGTATATTATGAGATGTTGAAAAGTGTATGGAAGGATATGAAAAAATATATGGAGTGCGGTTCAGATGTAAGCCCTAAAACTAAGTTAAGTGACCGTAGGCTTGAACTTAGAACCCAAGGTTTAGGGCGATCGGTTAATGGATCCGATCAAATCCAAATTATAAACTAATAAGAGAAATATTAATAAAAATGACCCCGCAAACTTGAATTTAAGAAAATAAGAAATAAAATAGGAGACTATAAAATTTATAAATTTTAAGCATAATAAGTACTAATTACCGAAAATGCGAAAAATGTAATCAAATAACTAATAAATTACTAAAGATAGATTATATGTATACTAAAAATTTTAGAATGACCAAAATAATAATTAGGAATGTTCACATGTACCCCATATGTATTTACGTATAGATAAAAATACGCGAAATTACCTAAATTGGCCAAAAACTAAGTAAATAATTAAATAAAATTATAAATTAATTATAAAAAAATCAGAAAAAAAAAATAAAAAGAGGCTAGAATAATCTAAATCAGGTCGTGGCAGTTCAAGATCTGTAAAAGAAAAATCAACCAATTAAAATTAGACAACATAAAAGTAAAAAATCAAGGAAATTGGGCAAAGTCTTGTCTAATTAATGCATAATAATTACAAAATCGTCTATAAATAGGGGAAAATTTCCAGAAGTCATTTGGATAGTTTAGCATTAGGGAAAAATAAGAAAACTGAAAAAATCGAGAGAAAATCCAGAAAAAAAAGAAAAGGAAACTGTGCAAATTCGTGTAGTGAGAGAAACCCACACCTCACCACCACCTGGGACCGAGCCGCCACCACCACACCACTCTAGCCCCACCGTCTAGGCCGGCTGATAGCCTTGGACCGGGTTTGGACGGCTAGAAAGCTTTGGACCGGTTAGTCTCTTAAATTTTCCGATTTCGAATAATTTTGTAAAATTAGTTATTTTGCCCAAAAAATTATGAAACTTGTTATTCTGAGGTTTTATTATATGTAGATTTAAGGAAAAATATTGATTTAGTTTAGTTACGTCTGAAAATATAGAGTTCTTAACAAATTGTTCAAAACCGAGCATGATTAGAACGGAAAATAAATAGGCTTAGGAGTATAGTTTGGAGCTTAATTTTTTTTTTCTGTAGGATGCTCATAAGATATAGAACAGTGCTATGAAGCCATTTTTCTAAAATTAATTTTTGAAATTTTTAAGTTAATTTTTAGCCCTAAAATGATAGAAAAATTGGGTGATTTGGGGTTAATTAGGTGATTAAGATGTTAATTACTGATTTAGATATTAATTAGATGTTTGGGGATGTTAATCTCTGATGTGGAACCCTAATCCTAGCCTTTGGAATATTAAGTATGGTTAATTTAGGAAATTAGGTAATTAATATAAGAAATTAATAATATGTGAAATTGTAAATTAATAAATCTAAAAAAATAGGGTTATTTAGATAATATTATAATAGAAATCAGAAAAATAATAAATCTGAAATAACATTTAATTTTAAGTAAATGTCTCAAAATGTAAGATTTTCACACATCGGGAATAAATCCGATACCGCAATTAGGGTTAGCGTGTACCGAATAGTTTAGAATACCAAATTATGACCCAATAGGATATTTGGACACTCAAGCTTAATGTGATTAATTTTACATTAGGATTCGAGCATATTTAAGGCTTGGGAATCAAAATTTAAAATCTCATTTAGGATTCGAACACCGAAATAGAGTACAACGAATCATTAGGACGTAATGGGTATACACGGAAAAAATCAGTTAAAATATAACTTAAAATATGAAACCATAAATTATAAGTACTAAAAAGACCTATTTGTATTATAGGATACCTAGAGACACATCAGCTTGCAATTAAGGGATCGAGCGATTAAGCAATTCCAAGTAAGTTGAGTTATTGCTTATTGTAATAGAGTACTAGTTTTGTAGTACTAGGAGACTTAGGCTTGTATATGATTGTGATTGTAAGTAGTTTACGCATGTGTTTGTAAGTAGTTTACGCATGTGTTTGTAAGTAGTTTACGCATGTGTTTGATGTATCTGAATTCGTATTGAATTTGTATTGTGAGTGATTTTGTGACTAATTGAATTGGTATGAAATTGTTTGAATACCCTAAACGGAATTTAATCTTAGTCGACCCTAATAACTAAAAATGTCATGTATTGCAACCCGTTAGGGGATCATAGGATTCTCCAACCAAATACCGACCCCTTTGAAAGGGATAGCGCAAGATTGCAAAATGGTCCTTTTTTCATCCTTAGTCGAACTAAGTGACAGGAGAGGAGGTTGCGGCGAGGGTAAAGTCAATGGTTCAAAAGTAGTCGTGAGAGGAGCGAGGTTTCCATTGCATAAGCTTGGGTTTGGTTGTGAGCTGCTGCATAACATGAAACTCCTCAACCCGGATTGGAACAGGTGAAATTTTTCTGATTTCACAACAGACCGAACTACGTTGTGTAATGACACTTGATTGTTACATTGCATGAAAATAATTGTTTGATAACCTTGTTTGTGCTTGTATGCATTCATGAGTCTCCAATTCAACTTATTGAGCTGTAGTTGCTCATACCCTTATAGATCCTTTTGCAGGTTCTGATTTCTGAACACTTCAAGTACTATGCCGCCCTACAATTACCCAGAGGTTAGTCCGTTTGAAGCCAGGGGTGTAAGGATCAAATTACTTAGTATAATGTGTACCTAGAGTGACCATGTAATTAGAGATGAAAGACTGATAGTTATTATGTAATCTAGTGAACTATTATGTTTATGTAAAACTTCCTAGGAAGCTCTGTAGACTTATATATATAATTATACATGTTATTAAAAATTTGCACTATTTATCATAATTGTAGTTTAATTGTTAATCGGACTGTTTACTTCAAAGCAAGGAGTCGTCGACGCCTTGTGTAAATCATATCTATGGTAGGCACTATGAGGCCAGTTACTATCATAGAATGGTTTACACGACGGGACCGTTGTGACTCTGTGACTTCGGGGCGTAATAGTTCTCGGTTGGTATCAGAGCGTAGTTTTAGTGGACTCGCTTTAAAGCGTCATACTTTAAAAGAAATAGATATTATAGGAATATTGAGAGTGGGTAATATTAAGTGGGTGCTAAAAGATTGTATAACATAAGTAACCATAATCTTTAACATAGGAGATATTAATTGGTTTAATTATAATTACAGGGTCGAAGGGGAAAACTAATACATAGTTGGATACAGTTTGGATGGAATGGAGATATATCCCCTATTGATTATAGGGTTAGATTATAGCGATTATTGATGGAATTAGCTGATTGGAACAACTTTAGGACAGTTGATGAGATCATTGATAAGTTTCATGATCAAATGTGCTATAGCTGGAAGGATGAGTGGGCATGGATGGAGATGAGTTTAGGACCTCAGTATAATAGATATACTACCATAGCAGCTTTTGAGCAGAGGTGGTTGGAGACAGAGGGAATTATAACCTTGATGATGCCCTTACGGTATTTTCCTGCTAGGTTGGAGGATGGGAGACCATACCCAGCTAATATTGCACACATCCCTACTAACATTCCATACATTCCCAGACAGTACCCACCAGGGATTATTGATTGGTTTCCTCAGTTTCCAGAGCCTGCTGGGGAAGGTATAGAGATACCCTTGAACCCTAACCCGAAACCTGAACCTGAAATATCAGAACCACCACCTGAAAACCCACCTCCAGTTGAACCCCAAAAGAAGAAGAAGACCCAGAGGAAGAGCAAGAGAACGAGGATGAACCTGGTGTAGACTTATATGCCTTAGTCATGCAAGTGATTGTAGACACCGGGATAGCTGGAATAGGAGCTGGTGACTCAGTTGAGTCGGATGATGATGATGATGTGCAGGAGGTGATTGTGATCCCTGAGACTTCAGAGATAGTATATATAGACTTTGCATCAGATAGTGAGCATGAGGATCATTCGGTAGGAGGTCATATGGGTTATGATCCCTTTGATGGAGTAGCTGCCACAGATTCAGAGGAGGACTAGCTTAGTTAGACGACTGACTTGTTTGGTTAGGTAGATTTTTAGATATGATCCAGTAGCGATTTTGATGGAAACTGATGTATTTTAGAATCTTTCAATGTATTTTGACTTTTAATGTATTTTTTTGACTTTTGATTTATTTTTTAGCTTCTGGATCAAGTTAGATGTATGCTGTAAGTAAGTTTGATGTAGCCAGTTAATGTAACCTTTTGTCTTGTACAGTTGTAAAGATCGAGTCAATACTAGATTATATAAGGAATGATGTAATCGAGTCGTAAATTTGATGTATGTATTTGAAAGTTATCGAGTTGTATCTTTTGTTTTGAAGTTGTAATAGTAATGATGTAAAGTTGAATGAATTATATAGTGGAAGTTAGATTTCTAAGTATGTTAACTTCAATACTATTGTCATAACTATTTGATATGAGTACATATTGCAAGCATTTATTAATTTATAAACATTCTCTAACCAAAAGTAGGGATAACTTATAGATAGATATGAATGCAGGATTATAAGTTAAACTATTAAGCGATTATAGCCGAAGCTGAAAATGGGAGTAGTCAAGGAGGAACTGAAGGGAATCAAAACCCTTCACCACGAGCACGAGCACACAAGATTTACCTTCGCCACCTCCACAAGAAAATATGCCTATTGGACAAATACTTACCAGTATGCATATGATGATGAGATAGCAAGGAATGTTGATTCAACATCTTATGACTGGTAGTAATGTGGGAAACAGAAGACCCCAAGAAGTTGAACAACGAATAGAGCGACCTCAAGAGGTAAATAAACTTCCTGAGTTTATAAAAGCCAACTGTTATTTTGAAGGGGAGATGGATAGGCCAGATGTAGTTGATGAATGGTTAGCCCAAGTTGAACGGAGTTTTGAGGCTTTTAGAGTCCCCGAATCTCAAAAGTTATCTTATGGTACATTTATGTTAAAGTTAGCTGCAAGAGTATGGTGGGACTCAAGAGCAAGACAACTTGGAAATAACATTGATTGGCAACAATTTAAGGAGGAATTCAGGAAGGAGTATTTCCCTCATAGTGTTTAAAACATAATGGTGCGAGATTTGTTTGAATTGAAGAAGGGAGGTATGAGTGTAACCCAGTATGAGACTGAGTTCAATAGATTGTTACAATATGTACCTGGCTCATACCGAGATAATGTGGAGTTGAAGAAAGATTTGTTTCTTACCGGATTTGACCCCACAATGTGTTGTAAGTTGTTGGATTATGGTTTTACCACTTACAATGAAGTGGTAGATAAGGCAAGACAATTAGAAGATAATAGTGTGAGGATGCAAGCAATGTGGAGTCAAAAGATCAACAGAGGATATCGACCAGGTCCATCATTTAAGAGATCATATCCCGGTGCCTCAAATAGTAGTTCTGGGTAGAAGAGAAGGAGACCAATAACTCTGGCTAGTAACCCAGTGCAGTCAATACCGAGTTTGAGCTTTTATGACAAAGATGGTAATGTCAAATGTTGGAAGTGTGGTACAAATCATTTTCTGAAGAATTATGCCCAGCTTAAGTAGCTTGGGTGATTGGGGAGGACCTAATACTAATACCTATGTAGTATTTATATATTGTGTGTAAGGGTCATGAATAACCCTAAGTCTTAGGACGCTAAGACTGTACTGTTTATGGACTTAAATGATAAGATTTAAAATCGGTTGTTTGTTGCATTTATGTTTATACTTGTGTGTATGCTTAATTAGTTACATGTATGTTTATGTGCATATGTGTGGTATCTTGTACTAGGCATTAGCTATGATATTCTGTATTGGGCGTTAGCTTACCCTACGAGGATTATTGTTTTTCAGCTACAGGTTTAAGGTATGAAGTTGTGGTGGTTATTCTATAGAGGATGCAAGTTATGATTATCTGTAATGTGATGAGGAGAGTGATCTCCGTTATTATGGTAATGTAGTAGGGACAGTATAGTTTAGCTTTTAAGAGTGAACTATTGAGGATCATATGTTATTGTTTCATGTTATACATATTTGGAGACTAGTAAGTGTTTGGAGTTCCCTATAACTCCTTTAGATGATGTTACTTTAGGTTGTTTGTCTTAGAGTTATATCGTATTCAAGTTCATTCACTTGTAACAGTTAGGTTTGTTTACTATTGCGGTATGTGGAAATTGGATGGTTGACATTCCACTTTAATTTAGATTTGAGGTTTTTAAATTATGAGTTGACAGATTTCATGTAATTAGTTTGTGGATCTTAAATAGGTTGTAGGTTCTTAGATATCTGATATGTCAGTAGAAACTAAGGACATTTGGCAGGCTATAGCGTTCAAAGTTTTGGGGCATTATAGCGTAATTGTCAAGTTTAATATGAAAAGAAGATCATGTTGTTAAGATTTTTTTTGATACTATGGAGAGGATCTCGAGCTAGGCTTATCTAAGTTGTCTTTTGAGCTTTTGGACTAAACCTATGCATCTTGTGCTTAAGGGCTTAGGCTCTAAGGGGTTGGAAAAAGATAGGAGCTCGATAGACGAGCGTCTTTTGTCCAATCTATTGAGCTATTGGAAGCTTAGTCCATGCTTTAGGGAAATCATCTATGATACTAATAGTCTGACCTAAGTCATGATAAGGTTGTTCGAGATTCTAAATAGGTTAATCATAGACTTTTGAGCTTAGTTGATACATTAACGAGGTTAGCCTAGATTTGGAGGTCTACACCTAGAATAACCTATTAACAGACTTCATATTAAATTTGTGTCAATACTAAAAGTATGTAAAATTGAATTAAAAATAATTAGTATACACTACAATCATATTTATTCATATCATAATATTTTTTTTTTCATATGATATGTAATCATCTTCAATTTATATTTGTTAAGGTGTGCACAATTTGGTTTAATTTTTCCTTTATACCAAACTAAACCATAAAAATATAGTTCAGTTCTTTATAGCTTGAAACCAAATTGCATACGATTTAGATTAGAAAATTTTCCAAACTATAAAAATTCAATTTTTGATTTATAGATTAAACCATATTTCATAATTTAAGAAAATATATTTGCACAATTTGTAATCTCATATGTAAAGTACTAGATTTATTTAATAATAATAAGTATTGATATCATATAAGAGGTTAATAAATTTAATAGTCATACAATTAAATAATTTTAAATGTTTATTAATAACTAATTTTGTTCACAAAACTAATATAAAGTATAAATTTTAACTCGATATATGTATATAATTTATAAATTATAGTGATAAAAGTTAAATTCATGCACATTTCAATAAAGCTAAAAGTTATTTAGAGTGCTATATTATCATAAATGAACTTTTTTTTTTATATGCAAGTAAAATATTGCTACATATTTTTAGAACAATTTGGTTTAGTTTTATAGATTAGTTTGGTTTATTTTTTCAAATTAACTACAAATATTCGGTTTGATTTGGTTTGGAAATTTTCTAAACCAAATTGTGAAAAAACCACATTTTTAGTTTGATTCAATTTGTGAATCAATTTGGATTGATAGGTTTTTTTTCAACCCTAATATTTATCTTATCACGGGATTCCACCATCTTTCACTTTATAATCATATCACGACTTCATACTAGAGTTGGATTACTTAAGTTGTAGTATAAATTAGCGGAGAAGAAATAAAATTAGTGGAGAAGAAATATTTCATCCTAATTGACTGACAAAACATCCTTATGAATGTGACTCTTCACAAATAATGATTTTTAAGACACAATTCAACGATGTTTTTATTAAACCAATGGGAAGGTAATATAAGTCAACCTCTGAAGCAATATACTGATTACTATATAGGATGGTTAGTTGATATTAGTTATAAGGCCATAATCACTATTCACTAATTCCATCCTCTCTTTAAAATTTATATTTATGCACACATCCTATCATTTTGCGTACACACTTGAGGTAAGTAGATCCAGAAAAGATTGGATGAGGACCCTTTATCTAATACTTAATCCTATGAGTATAGATTATAAAAATTTGGAGCTACAACTCATCCTATGACCTCTTAAAATTAAATTTATATCTATAAAATCTAAATGTTTTAGTATAAATCGTGAAACCCATAAATTCTCTCTTATTGCTTTTGTCGTTTGAAATATTATAATAATCCATATCCAACATTATGATATTCAAATCGAAAGTCAATTTCACTTTTCATATAAATCATAAACAATGCAAATTGTAATGAATTTTAATAAAGTAAAAAATAAAAATAAAAATAAAATAAAATACATATATATATATATATAGAAACTAGATACCAATTTAAACTAGATATACAATATAGTTTTAATTGTCTAAATGAGATATATAATATAGGTCTAATTATCTAAATGAGTATTGGTATTAAATAGGAAGTTATAAGTCAATGGACTTGGATGGATAATTTTATTATATTTGTGAAATCAAGTTATATATATTAACAATATTTAACAAGTGAAATACATGGTAACTCACAAAATTGAAAAATTATAGAATACAATATAATACAGAACCTATACTACATACTATAAATGCTCTATAAAGTGAACATGAGATCATATTCTGTATCCCATCCTATGAATCAGGTTCCAAATATTTGAAACCAAAATCTATATTGTGAAACGTTATATCCATCTTAGAATTTATTTGACCATATAATATTCAAAAGGTTCAAGGATCTAATAAGTTTGATGCATAACCCTTATATATACTTGTAATATATGCTCAATTAGCTTTCTACCTTTTTCTTTTTACAGCTATTTTGATCTTATAATATATGTGAAGTGAAGATCTGAATATGTTCTGCATAAGCTGGCCTTAATCGCTCGATAAGGTTAAATAATAATTATTTGTTAGAATTGGATTTGGAAACTATAATCATAAATAAGAGATATAAACAAGTAAAATAAAGAATATGATACATGAATTTCACATGGAAAACCCTAAATGAATATGGGGTAAAAGATCACAAGCAAGATTGAACAAACCGTTACAGTATAAGTAGCAACATGTACAATTGGTTCTCTCACAATTATAGAGGATTATTTGTTCCCACTCAATACCTTAAGAATTTTTTATTTCTCCCTTGTTCTCTCCAATATACACAACAATACATACAAGGAGTTGCAAAAACCTTAAACCCTAAGGATATGATAGGAACGAGCTTAGATAACAAGAAAAGTACAAAATAAGAAACTGCCAAACTCGAAACTCTACCTACTTCGTTTTTTCGAGTCTCATGTAAATTTATAATACAAATTCGAATAATTTTATGTGGTGACATTTTAACGCTGCATGCAGGATTTACAATGCTCTTATCAAAGGTTAAAGAAAATTGAAGAGATAATAATAAATCAAAATACAAACCATTTGGTAGGAACGAGAGATCACTGTGAAATTATCTCAAATATTTTATACTATTCCTTTCAAATCTGGTATTTAGGACAAATTTTACAATCCATTCATCCAATATAGCTGTGTTTTTACATTGTTATATACCTTAAAAGGGGTTTTATAATTCAATTTGAACCCTCAATGAGTTAAACCGCTTTTAACAATTTTAGGCCTAAAAGAAAGCTAAATTAGGCCTTCCTCTTCCATTTGCTCCAATAAGATTTTCTTGTTGCAAATTGAGAAAAAAGAGAAAATCATCATAAATTTGAGTAAGTTCTTCATCTTAAATGCTTGTTTAGATTCTAATATATAGCGATTTGTTTAAAACATTTTACTGAAAAGACAATTAACAAGACATACCTTAGTATTAAAAAACAAGTGGAAATTTGCAAATATCAACTTCCTAAATTGCTTTCAATCAATTATTAGCCTCGATTTATTGATTCTTAAAATTCAATATTTGTTCTTATTTACATTACAAAGATCAAAGCCCTAAAATTGCCTAATTAACGACAATTCAAAAACCTTGATTTTTGAATTATTGATTTTATTTGAATTTTCAAACTTTATGATAAAAGACCCTGATTGAATGATAATAAAAAAGGTTTAGAACTCTAAATCTATTTTCTACACCATGGAAAAGCCCTAATTTAATTTTTAAACCATTTTAAGAACCCTAATTGTATTATTACTAAGATTACTTTGAAACCTTAGTTTTTTTTTCTTAAATTCATAAAATCAGAACCTTAATTGTCCATAATTAAAAATTTATTTGTACTAAATAGATTAGGAATCATTGAGAACATTGGTTCAAATAATGTTTACAATACACTAAATAGACTAGGATTCATTAAGAACTAGGGTCCAAATGACATTTTCACCTTAGAATTCGGAGTGTGATTTAGGGGGTCCTCAAGAGTGTTAAAGAAATGGAAACATACCCTACAAACCTTCCCTAAATATAAGCATACTTCATCAAGGAAGTAGGCCAATCAATTGTGAAATACCTAGCAATCAACTATAAAAAGGGAAGAACATCGCTTACTTTTCATATTTTATGGTCTTGTAGTTATAAAATAAAAGCTTAAACAAAAGTTTTATAAATAATTCAATTAGAAAGCAAGAATTAAGACAAAATAAAATAGAATATTGATAAAATCTTCTTTTAACTTCACTTAAACAATTATAGGTGAATAAGAAATGGATAAAAATGATAGTATGGAATCATTACCAATTTAGGTGAATAGTTTACTTTTGTATGGTGGTTGTGCTTGTAAGTTAATTTTCCTATATGAAATTAACAATATTCGGCTCTAATTGTTGTGCTATTTGTTTTTTATTGAGGTTAAAAGATCTAGGGTTGCACTTAGTTGAGTAGAGTGGCATTTTGGAATGATGTCTTAGTGAGGCGTAGACTTGTTTAGTAAGTTGTAATTTGGGGAGGTTATTGAGATTGTCGGTTAGTATGGTGTAAGGAAGCTGCTCTTTAGTTATACTTACAATTGGGATCCCTATATGGATGGCTGTAGTGAACCATTATACTAATGGTTGGTTCGATAGTTACCTTGAGTGATTCGACTAGTTTGTGAATTATGGATGTTCAGAAGTAGTCAACATTGAACATATTTAGATGTGTTGAACTTAAGGTTCATTATTTGATTTTGATGAGAACAAAACAAAAAATATATAATTAAACTTATTGTTTTTGAAGAAAACAAAACAAGTGGATGATTAAACTAAGTATTATTTGATTATTTTGAGATAATTGAATAAGTCAAATTAGTTTGCTTAATGATTAAATATATCAATTATCTTTATAAAAAATTTAATCTTTTGAAGTGGTAATCAAGTGATCTTAAAGTTATATTGCAAAGAGTATTCGTTTGTTGTGTGTTAAAAGAATTTTCACGTGATATTTGGTCTACTAGGTTGACGGTTTAAGGAAGAACCAAGCGACAAAAAAAAAGTCTTGAAAAACACAAAGAAAAGCTCACTGACCTAGAAGAACTGGCTTGCCGGCAGAGTAATTTTTATCGGCTTGTCGGTAATTCAGAGTACCGGCATGTCGATAAGTCATTTTTAAGTAGCCATTAGAGCATTTAATGCGTGGCAACGAGAAGAATTTAAGGAGTTGTTATAAAAGCTTAACTACTCGACCAAAGGCTTTTAAGATCTAATATTCTATTGCAACTTAAAGACATTCTCTTACATTCTTGAGCTCATTTCACTTCTCCTTTGTCTCTTATACACTTACTTGCTATCAAACAAAAAGAGACATAGTTGTGTGTTTGAAAGTCCTCACATTTGTGATTTTAAGTAAAGAAAGTGATTTTCTTGAGTTAGTTGTGGTAAAAGAGATTGTGTAAGCTTGTATAGCTCTTGGTGCAATTGGGTTGTGAAATCAATAAAGTGGTGTGAAGTCCTTGGTTGGAGGCATTGTGTGTCTGTGGAGATTATAGGGCGGTCCAAACTCTACGTTATATTCAGGCTTGATCTTCTTTATCCCTATCTTTTTAATTTCCGCATTCTTTATTGTTTTATTATTGCTTTGATTACTTTTCTTATTGCATTTAGTCATTTATATAAAAAAAGAATTGAAATTTGTCCTTAAACTCAATTCATTCTCCTCTTGAGTTTAGCCTAGTGCTCTTTAATTGGTATCGGAGTTAGTCTCTGATCACTTGCTTAATCACCTATTAGAGTTAAGACCATGACATCTAATGCATTAGGCTTCTTAGAAGGGTAAGCAATCAATAAGCCTCCTCTCTTAACCGGTAGCAATTATCCATATTGGAAGTATAAGATGTCCATATTCTTAAAGGCATAAAATAGACTACAATGGCATGTGGTTAACCAAGGACCATTTAAGATAGAAGGAAAAGAAGAAAAAGATTACTCGGATAATGATTAGAAATTACTTGACCTAAATGAAGTTGCCATGAATGTTTTGCATTGTGCCATAAATGAAAATGATTTTAATAGAATATGTACATGTAAAAGTGCCAAAGGAATATGGGATGAATTAGAAAGCATATATGAAGGATAGTGGAGCAAGAGATATAAAAATAAGTTTATTGTGTGGACAATTGAAAACTTGAAGATGGATCCAAACGAAATAATTGATGAGATGCATAATAGATTTATCAATATCATTAATCATTTGAGTGTTCTTGGAAAGATGTTTACTAACCTTGAAATAAATTCCAAAATCCTTAGGTCTTTGCCAAGAAATTGGGAAGTTAAGAGAACCGCAATAGAGGAAGCTCATGATCTTAATGAAATGTTAAAAGAACAACTCCTTAGAAGACTTAAGACACATGAGATGGTAAAGAAACAAGGAGATGAATCCAGAAAGAAAACAATTGCTCTAAAAGTCACGAAGGAGAACTCAAGTGATGAAGAAAGTGAAGACAATGATGAGGTCGCAATGTTGGTAAATAAGTTTAAGAAGTTTATGAAATTCAATAAAAGGATCAAGAAGGATAAGGATGGATGTGGATCATCTTCTAGGTTCAAGAAAGAAAAGAGAGAAGTTATCAAGTGTTACAATTATAAAAAACCGGGACATATTCAACAATATTGTCCATTGCTTAACAAGACCGATAAAGAGTCAAAAAGGAAAGCTATGATAGCAACATGGAGTGATTGGGACTTTAGCGACTTCGATACTGAAACTTGCTTTATGGCTCTTAATGATGATGACGTATGCTCTTCTTCACATGACTCTTCCTTTGATGAACTTAGGAGTATGTATGATAACTTATTAAAAAAATTCATAAAAGTGCAAAAAAATAATAAAGTGTTGAAGCAAATAATGAGTAAAGTAGGCAATAAGTTTGACACTATCAAAAGTGAATACAATAAGGTAGTTGATGCAAAAGAAAACTTAGAAGAAGACAATGAATATTTGAAAGTTGAAAATGAGAGATTGACAAAAGAAAATATAGAGATAAGTACTAGAAATAATGAATTAATAAATGAAAATAGAAAAATAAAAGAGGTCAAGAAAAATTTTGAAAAGGAAATAAAAGAATTAAAAATTGAAGCAAAAAATGATGAAGGTATAATAGAAAAACTAAGTTGACTTGAAATTGAAAATTCAATTCTAAGAACTAGCTTAGATTACTCAAGAAAAATAATGGCAAAATTCGTAAATGGAGAAAAGAATTTGGATAAAATCCTTGGAACACAACGATTAGGATTAGACAAAACTGGAATAAGTTATGTTAAGAAGAATGTATATAGAACATACAAAAGCTACTTTATTAAGGCATCAAATAAAACTTGTAACTATTGTGGAAGATATGGTCATATTGCTCACACATGTACATTACGTCATAATTTCTCTTCATGCAACAAAAATAAAATGGTTTGGGTCCCTAAGGTACAAACTTACATTACAACAACTAACCCCAAAGGACCCAAACTAAAGTAGATACCAAAAAGATAACCGTTTATTTTGTAAGATCCTTCAAGGCACAACAACAAATGGATCTTAGATAGCGTTGCCCAAGACATACGATCGGAGACACATCCAAGTTCATATCTATAAACTTGAAGAATGGAGGAAGCGTGACCTTCAGAGATAATTGAAAAGCTTACGTCATTGGTGAATGCAACATTTGCATTAACAATGATCTTACTATTAAGCATGTGTTGCTCGTTGATAATTTAAAACATAACTTACTTAGTATTAGTCAATTGTGTGATATAGGATATAAAGTAATCTTTTATGCATCAAAGTGTTCTATTCATTAAACAATACAATGATCATACACTAATTTTCAAATATATGTTGATGACATTGTGTTTAGTGCCACTCACATGGACTTAGTTAATGAGTTTGTCCAATATATGAAAAATGAATTTGAAATGAGTGTAATAGGAGAACTCAACTATTTCTTAGGTTTTTAAGTTAAGCAAACCAAAGACGGAACCTTCATTAACTAAGGCAAATATACCAAAGAACTCTTTAAAAAGTTCAAAATGGAAAATTGCAAAACTAAGCTAATTCCAATGAGCACCACCCTAAAACTCGACAAAGATGAGAATGGAAAGAACATTTGTGAAAAGATGTATCAGGGTATGATAAGCAGTCTTCTATATTTTATTGCATCTAGGCCAGATATCATGTTTGTTGTATGTTTATGTGCACGGTTTCAATCTTGCCCTAAAAAATCACACTTGAATGCAGTTAAACACATTTTCAAGTATCTTGCGGCCACTATTGAAATTGGCTTGTGGTATCCCAAGTTCACCTCACTTGATCTTATAGGATGTTCCGATGCCAACTTTGCTGGCTGCAAAGTCAATTAGAAAAGCACTAGCGGAACATGTCATTTCCTTGGTAATTTATTAGTATCGTAGCACTCAAAAAAAAAAAACTCAGTAGCACTTTCTACTGCTAAAGCTGAATATATAGTAGCCGATAATTGTTGTGCTCTGCTAAAGCTGAATATATAGTAGCCGATAATTGTTGTACTCAAGTATTATGGATGAAGCAAACTTTACTTGACTATGGTCTAAAATTTACAAATGTTCCAATAAGATGTGACAATACAAGTGCTATCAATTTGACCAAAAATCTAATTCAACATTCTAGGATTAAGCATATAGAAATTAGACATCACTTTATTCGTGATCATGTGCAAAACAATGATATTTGCTTAGAGTTTGTTGATAGTAGCAATCAAATAGCCGATATCTTCACAAAACCCTTGAGTGAGGAAAGATTTTGCACTCTAAGAAGAGAATTAGGAACGATCATGCAAGATGAGTGTTAGACACATAAGAACCATCATGGCCTTTTAAAATAAAATTAACTCACGAAGTAAGTTGACCAGAAAATATCACACTATCAGATACAAGAAACATGATCATATGACCTTTGTGCATTAAATATCACTTTTAACATATTTTGGGCACACTTGAAGTTATTTATGCTTATCTAAGTTCATATATGCACAAATTTATTGTACATTGGTTTCCGTGCCCAAAAGTGGGTCTCACGTGTTTATTTTCATCCCTAAATGATATTCGAGTGGTCAAACTAACTTGATTTGAATTTCATGCATATTTGACCTCTCTAAACCCTTTTTAGGTTCTAAGTGCATTGTGGAGCATTTCATGACCATTTATGTCAATATGAATGTTGCTTAGTTTAATCATGCATTTTTATGTTCTTGATATCTTTCAAATATACTTAAACCATAAACTTGTCTTGAATTTGAGAAAGAATCCATACTTACTTAATAGTTACATTTATGCTTAACATTTGATTTTAAGGAACTTTAGTAGTGGTTTTTCAATTTGTAGAGCATTAAAGCTATATTTGGTGCTTACCATGCTTAAACATGGATTTGAAATTTGCTTGACTTATTGGTGTACAAACACTCAATGTTTATGCACCTATTTTGCTCATACATGCACACTTTCATTTTATCATGAATTACTTAGCTCTATAAATTAGATTTGGATAAATCTTGGCCATCTAATTAAAACTTGAGTTTTTCAAGTCTTAACAGACTCAAATAAACTTATTTGAAGTGTTAGGATATTACTTAAACTCTACAAATCAATTTGGATTGGTAAACTTGCTCAATCAAAAGACCCTACTATTTTTCTGCAATTTTGCAGACAACCGGCATGCTGGTTAAACTATTCATTAGCTTGCCAGTATACTTGCGTATTTAATAACTTGTTTTTGCTTTTGTTCGCTTAATTGGCAAGCCAATTCACCTAAGTACCAGCAAGTTGGTATACTACTTTAGTTTATCATTTATATTCGGTTCTATTCTTATAATTGGTAAGCCGATACATCTCACAACTGGTATGCCGGTATACTCGACTGTTGAAGCAATTTGTTTTGCTTCTGTTCTCTTAGTCAGCATGCCGGCTCATCTAAATACCGGCAAGTCGGTTCATCCGTTTTCAGGCACGACTTAAAATTGCGTCGCTCCATCTCTCCCCTATCCTTTTTTCAAAACCCCTTTTTCTCTTCCTCAAACCCTAACCCCTCTCTCTCTCTTCGATCCATCTATTTTCTTCCATTAAAATTCAAAATTTCTTCTCTCAATCAACTCTCCACTTTCGTCTTTTTCTCTTTCTCTTCACCTTTTATCAAACTTCTCCCTCTTCTTCTTCTTTTCTTTACTTTCTCTCTCTACCCATACCTACTAACCGTCATGCTGCCACATACTTCCACCGTCACACCGGCTTCCCTTACACTCACTCTATTATCTTATCCCCATTCCCCTTCCTTCCTCATCCTCTTCCCCACAATCACCTATCTCCATTCACCTCTATAACAACCATAGCACCGCATGTTGCTCGTAGATTAGCACTTTCGGCTTATAACAACCACCTCTTTCCCTCTTAACAACATTCTCAACACTTTGAGAAATTTGTCAATTTAGAGGTCGATACCAGCATTGTTTATCCATCAGAGGTGCTCGAGGAATTTCGCATTGCCTCCTTTCCTGGGGTCCTCACCAATCATGTCCTCGATATCCTTCAGCTTCCTCATGAGGTATACGATGATGCCATTAAGTATTTTTATTGTAATATGTCGGACTCTCTAGATGATTAGGGTAGACTAAAATTGAGAATGAATCCGAGTGATGAGTTGCATCGTAGTGTCCTCTATACTTATATTTATGGTACTTTACTTACTATTATGCCCTGAGGATGTTTGTGGTCTTATTGGTGTTGCTGTTGGTGGAACGGAAGTGAATGTAAATTACTATGGGAAAAATTTCTATGAGAGAGTTTTAGATTTAAAGGCATTGGAGCTGATTAGGGAAAACAAAAAATTTGGCTGCCATCTGCCTCGACCATAGGATAAAGATCCTCTACCATATTGTCATTCACAACTACTGTCCTCATCGAGGCCAACAATCCAATGTCACCCTTTAGGACTTATGGATTTTGTATTATTTGATAATAAATAAGCAGATTAATTTCTTCAGTATTATGATCCAATGCTTTAAACATGTAACCAACAACCCATCTCAAGCTTTTCTCCGCTTTAGGCGTTTGGTTACATAGTTGCTTATAAGAAAAGGTGTTCAGTTTCCTTCCCCCCTTCGGGTAGCTCAAGTCAAGCACCTCAAATTAATTGATGTTTGTTGGGGGATTTGGAAGAAATCCTGCAACAATTAGCTTAAGACCTTCCTCCTCTTGATCTTCCCTCTATATGTAGACCATAGGAGCCTATTACTTCTTCTAATGAGCCAGGTAGTCCCATTGCTCATGCTTACTCGGTTGACGCTCCTCATTATGCTGGTACACCTCCACCTGCGAGCTCTTCTTCTCCACCTCCACCAAATTTTGGGTTTCCGTCATTTGATCCAACTGCTCCTCTTACCTCTCAACATCCTTTCTATTAGTACTCTAAAATGTGCTATAATCAACTTCGGGAGGATATCCATGATCATTTACACAGCGGGTTTCAAGGACCTTATCATCATTTCCAGCTGGACTACCATTGCCCTTCTTGCCCTTTTCCTCCTCCCGCTTAAGACGATGATCCTCCTACTGCTTAGTCATGCTCTTCAGCTTTTTTTCCTTGCTTTGCTTTTTTTTGTTAAAAGAACTTGGTATTTAGCCACTCTTTTATTTCGTTGTTGTTTTGTAACTTTGGTCCTTGATGGGCATCCTCTTTATATTGATTGTTTATGACTACTTTTGTAAGCCCTGCTTGCTGATCTTTTGCCCTCAAATTAACCTTGCTATGCTGGCTGTTTTAAATTACTTTTTGTGCTCTCTCTTTCCTTGATTCTGAACTTGCAAGTGGCATATTCTTCGGTATAAGATGAAGCTTTGCCGAACTTTTGACTTAAATCTTCTTCCCTCTTCACCACCTGGATCCTCCTTTTTTTTTTTCTATGAGGCCAAAGGGGGAGAAATATTCAAGCTATTAGAGCATCAAAACGTGTATTACATCAAATTGTTAATCGTTACTCAAAGATGATATTAATCTTATAACTTTGGCATATCTTGACTCTTTGAAAGTCAAATATCTTGAAATTAAGTGCTAAATTGAGGGGGGGCATTAGATTAAGGGGGAACATTTAAAGTATAAGAGTTTTGTCCTCATAAAAAAGGGGGAGATTGTTAAAGCTAGGGTTCATTATTTGATTTTGATGAAAATAAAACAAAAAGTATATAATTAAACTTATTGTTTTTGAAGAAAACAAAACAAGTGGATGATTAAATTAAGTATTATTTGATTATTTTGAGATAGTTGAATAAGTTGAATTAGCTTGCTTAATGATTAAATGTATCAATTATCTCTACAAGAAATTTAATCTTTTGAAGTGGTGATCAAGTGATCTTGAAGTTATATTACAAAGAGTATTCGTTTGTTATATGTTAAAAGAATTTTCATGTGATATTTAGCCTATCGGGTTTACTGCTTAAGGAAGAACTGGGCTAACAGTATAAAGCCTTAGAAAACACAAAGAAAAGTTCACTAACCTAGAAGAACCAGCTTGCCAATTCACTTACTGATAGAGTAATTTTTACTGGCTTGTCAGTAGTTCAGAGTACCGATATGCCAGTAAATCAGTTTTAAGTAGTCGTTGGAGCATTTAATGCACAGCAACGGGAAGAATTTAAAGAGTTGTTATAAAAGCTCAACTACTCAACCAAAGGCTTTTAAAATATAATATTCTACTGTAACTTAAAGATATTCTCTTACATTCTTGAGCTCATTTCACTTTTTCTTAGTTTTTTATACACTTATTTGCTATCAAACAAAAAGAGATATAGTTATGTGTTTGAAAGTCCTCACATTTGTGATTTTGAGTAAAGAAAGTGATTTTCTTGAGTTAGTTGTGGTAAAAGAAATTGTGTAAACTTGTGTAACTCTTGGAGCAATTGAATTATGAAATCAATAAAGTGGTGTGAAGTCCTTAGTTGAAAGCATTGTGTATCCGTGGAGACTAAAGAGCAGTCTGAACTCCAAGTTATATCCGGGTTTAATCTTCTTTATTCCCATCTCTTTAATTTCCGTATTCATTATTATTCTATTGTTACTTTAATTCACTCCCCTCTTGAGTTAGCTTAGTGTTCTTCAATATGTATATATATATATACTGTAAAGTTACGAGTTACTCTAAGTTCTAAAACATCAAGATTATGGTGTAATGAGGTGATTGTAAATTGCATTAGATTTAGTAATATTTATGGAAATTTGCTCTTTTTATCATGCACTTGCGCTCTGTGTAGTAGACTACTCATTAGGCAATTGCTGACCTTATTTAGGACCTTTGTTTTTCAAGTATTGGACTAAATGGTTTAGAAGTTTTCAGTGCGCTGGAGTAAGACTTACCTATTTCTGCTAAGGTAAAATTATTCGAACTAGTATGCTTATGGATTCGGGATGTGACAGTCCGTCTGTCTAGTTTTGGCTACGTTTATAAAATAGAAATGGATAGTCTTAAAATTTTCGAAGTTTGCATGTGGTAACAGTAATATAACTATAACTATATATATATATATATATATATATTCCTTGAAGGCAACGGGTGACTCCTTCCGAATTTTATTGAAATAAATTATTAAATGCATCGGTTCACTTTCTAATATGAGAGAATTTGCTATTTAGCCCCTACAAAAACTTTTCTAGATTAAAGTTCGTGAAACGGAAATTTATCTGCTAAATCATGTCCCGATTTGCAAAGAAATCCACTCCCTTGTTATTAGATTCTCTACACAAAACATCCAAACTCAAGTGGCAATTGTTTCAAATGTTTTCCTTAGGAAATGCAACGAGATAAGCAAACACCAAGTAAATCGAGCCGACGTTGATGAACTAAGAAACAGCACAAAGCCAAACTACACGTTAATCCAAGGGACTACCACATCAAGCTTGAACCACCGAATGCTAATCCAACCCCATACCTAATGGTTCAAACCTAATGCATGTATATAACCTTAGACTAAAACTTAAATAGTATCGTTTTACTCTCGATTGAACTGAACTAATCTGTAATCGATTATTCTAATATAGTTCTTGGTATAAGCTAGCCGATTTTCTTTCCATCAACTTGGTTATAAAATCTAAGACATGTACCAAGCACATGTTGAGCCCAATATCTTACTCACGTGCAAGGCATATACACATTTTCATTGCGATATATCGACTAGTAAGTTTTGAATTCAAACTTGTCACGGATCCAGTTGGAATAGGATCGATTTTGTTACTTTAGTTCTGAAATTTTAGTCAAAGATTGTTAGTCCAGTTTCAAAATCCACCATAACTCTAGTTAATGATAAATCAATCACCCGAAATTAAATGAAGCTTTAGTCGTCGGTATATATCCTTTTCCTTGTATACTAAAATATGCGACTTTTTAGGATTTCATCCTGAGACGGTGCCTCCTTTGACTCAAACCAAGCTCTAGCTCTGCTAGCTTGTATTGCTAAGCCACTCGACGCCAGACTAAGAACCGATGATGATCTATATCAACGTATTGCAGTTGCTCTATTTTTATACCGCGGATCGATCTCATGCATGCTGTAAGGGACGGACCTATTGAGGGGCTAAAAGATGCCAGAACCCTCCCAAGTTTCGGGGAGAGAAAAAATTTGTAAAAGAGGTATATACATATTTTATCCATATAATTTATAAAATAAATCTTGAAATAATTCTAAATCAAGCAATTCGATTGTATGATTTTGCGTCCGTCCCCTTATGTTACATTATAATGAATCAGTTGTTTTCTTGTTGCTTAAGTAAATGAGACTCATGTGGATGTAAAGCTGTCCCTACATGGCCATAGATTTATCGATAACCAAAGTGATAACAACACATGGTTAATTATAGCTTCCTAATTCCTGTACTGGCATCAAAGTATATTAGTTCATGTATCAGGTGCACAACCAACTTAAGGTTTAAAGGTTAGGACATGTAACTTCCAATACCAATCTGTTAAGTACTTTTGAACTTAAAAAGTAACCTGGGTGTATAACCATAGGAGATTATGTACTGGTACACTCCGATATGGTTGTACTTCATGCATACAAGTCTTTTCTTAAACTTTGCTCGGTCATTTGGCCCAAGAAAGGAAAAACTTGGTTTGGTCAAGCAAATGTACAGTAATTTCTTAAATAAGCAAAGGATGCGTTGGATTGGTAAGAAATGGTTGTTCTTACCATTTCCTTTTGTTTTCTGTGCCCGTAATTATGCGCCACAGCTCATAGAAATCTACTAAAAAAAATATATTGTTAGCTTGTCTATACGTAATGAAATAAGAAATCCCTTTTAAGATTATGTTACCGAATGCTAGTTTATTCCTACGTTGAATCGATCCTTTATTGTCTACAAGAGTTGAATTATGAATAAAAATTTCGTATAAATAATATATATATATATACATAAAGAAAGTTGTTTATCCTTTGAGGGACCGAGTACACAAAAGCCAGTGGACTATAAGGATTGAATATCAATATTAATACGAAGATATTGGTGAAGTTGTTTATATCAACTAATACACCAAGATATAATAAGAACATTTTTATTTTTCTTGTAGAACTTGTCAATGAATTAACAAGTAAAGTAGTTCGTTCTGGCCCTTTATTTAACTATTGGGTGAGCCACCTTCCCCCTATTTTTCAACGACAATCTAAAGAGCCCTAGAATCCATATTAGTTAGAAACGCTTGGTGGTGTCCTCCTTCAATTCCCTTTTGAATTTATATTATGGAATTTATTCTATATTTTCTAATGCGAATGATTAATTAGGTGAATAGAATTTGATTGAAAGTCTTCCTCCGGACATTATGCATAACCTCTTGTGTTTGGTTAATCTTCTAGAATATTGCAGTAGTGCTGAATTACTGATTTTACAGATAAATTGCATTTAAATTTTCTTAACTATGCCGTTAACTCCAAAAGCTTAGATTTGGCTCCCGTGACTTCCCAAAAAAGTGATTGTCCCTTGCACAGTACGTTATGATTTGTTAGATGAAATCCTTAATGGGAAAGGACTTTGGCATAAATGCAGGAGCTATTTGTGTTATAAGGAAAATATTAACAATTGTCTCATGAGTATTTATGAAGTCTAACGAAAAAAACTTTTATATCTTTTTATGTGTAATTTTTTTTCACTGAATATATGATAAGTCTTGGAAAAATGAAAATTTTCTTCTCTAAATTAATTGGCAAGTATTTGGGGCACTTGTTAAAACGGCCTCTATTATAACATGGAGGATTAGCAATACACTCTTCCTCTTCCTCTTCCTCTTCCTCTTCTTATGGATAATTACAGTCTACCTTTATTTTAGTTGTAGTTGGCATTCCTTTAACAGCACAGATCAGCCTAGAATTTTATAATCGGCAGGTACCATTTCAACACTGTTATAGACCAAGTCTTGAGAAAGCTAAAAGTGCTAAGTCGTCCGCCTAGCCATAATAACGCATTATCTCCATGCCTACACTGAACTATTTTTATATTCCGAGTGAAATTCCTAGACTACCCATGTTTCGTTCTGTCAATGTCCATTTTCTTAAAGGTCCGCCTGGTCATTGCAGCACATGGATTTTGCCGGGAAGGATGAATATGAACATTGAATAATACACGATCCAATAAAATAACCGCTCCATTGACATCGTCATCAACCTAACACCAAATACACAAGACAAGGTATTGAATCGCTTCATACAAAATAGAATAACAGTGTCAGATTTGATTCTACTTCTCTGCGAAATCGTTTCTCAGGCCTAATTTTCATGGCTTTGATGTTTCCAGCAAGGTTTCTTCATCATGGATTAGTCCTGTTCCTGGTGTCCACATTTTGCCTCATCACCAGCCAACCAAATTCACCCCAAAACATTGAAACACACTATCCTTATAATCCTCCACCTATCCCGTCGCCCAGTCCTCCGCCTCCGGTGCTCCCTCCCGCGATACCTCCTGTTACGCCCTCACCACCACCGCCTCCAGTAGTACCAGCTCCTTCACCCAAGCCAGAAAAAAGTAATAACAACAGGGCAATAGCTACGGCTGTGGTTGCTACAGCAGCCAGCACATTCGTTGTTTTGGGGTTGATATTCCTCTTACTTAGAAGGCGTTCAGTAGGGCGCAAAAAGGCTGAGAATGGATCATCCAATGGAGGTCTTCCTGTGCTGTCTCGGGATGGATTTACCCGATTTGATGGAAATATAAAGGGTTTGATTGTCGACGAGAACGGTTTGGATGTCCTGTACTGGAGAAAACTTCAAGGCAAAGGTGAGAACAACGGGATCAGTAAAAAAGAGTCGCATGGTCCAAAGAATGAGACAGAGGAAGAGGAAGAAGTGGAAGGTGCAAATCCTAGAGGCAAAAGGGTTGAGCTTATTCAAGAAGTTCCTTTACTAAGAGGCAGGTCATCAACTTCACACTTTAATCCTGCTGTGATCAATCGTGGTCCAAATGCGACTCTTGAATCTGCAGGAATTGCCCTCAAAGCTGTTGAGGAACCAAAGCCATCTGCACAATCTCTAAGTCCAAGCCCTGACCTGCCGGAAACTCCAGAGTCTATCACTTTATCTGCAATTCCGGCCAAAAGTAGCCCTCCCCCACCATCACCACCCACTCCTCCTACTCCTTCAATTAAAGCAGCACCGGCACCACCTCCCCCTCCACCACCTAAGGTTGGCACTATGGCTGTGCCATCAAAAGCACCTCCTCCTTTACCTAAACCAATACCAGGAGGGTCTTCAGGAGAAGGTCAAGCAGAGACAGGTCAGGTGAAACTGAAGCCTTTACATTGGGACAAAGTCAACCCTACTGGGAATCATTCGATGGTGTGGAATAAAATCGAGGGCGGGTCTTTCAAGTAAGACTCCAATACCTTTTCCATTATGTTACACATTTATTCTTAAGAAAAAAAAAAAAATCAAGTTTCAGGTGTTTTAATCCTTAATGGTTGATGATTTTACAGGTTCGATGATGATCTTATGGAAGCTCTATTTGGATGTGTTGCTACAAACCGTAAAACTCCTAAAGGGACAGATAGTTCCCCAAATCCTGGAAATCTCAAGCCTGGAGCATCTGGACAAATCATTATTCTTGATACTAGGAAATCGCAGAACATTGCAATTGTGCTCAAGTCCCTTTTGATTTCTCGGAAAGAAATCATCGATGCACTTGCAGATGGACAAGGTCTGGATGCAGACACTCTAGAAAGGCTTAACAGAGTTGCTCCAACAAAGGAAGAAGAATCCTCCATACTTCAATTTGATGGAGACCCAACAAGACTCGCTGATGCTGAATCCTTCCTTTACCACCTTCTAAAAGCCGTCCCCTCAGCATTTACCCGCTTCAGTGCCATGCTTTTTAGGCTGAATTATGAATCGGAGATCAGCCATCTGAAAGACACTCTTCAAACGCTTGATTTAGCATGCAAGGAACTTCGAACACGGGGACTTTTCATGAAACTCCTTGAAGCGATCCTCAAGGCAGGAAACAGAATGAATGCTGGAACTGCCAGAGGAAATGCCCAGGCTTTTAACCTAAATGCTCTCAGGAAACTCTCTGATGTGAAAAGCACGGACGGAAAGACGACTTTGCTCAACTTTGTCGTGGAGGAAGTTGTCCGAGCAGAAGGAAAGCGTTGTGTTGTCAACCGTAAGAATACCTTATGTAGAACAAGCAGCAGTGTTATGAGCGTGAATTCTGAAAATTCTGCAGATCAAGAGAAGGAATATATGATGTTAGGATTACCAGTTGTAGGAGGCCTAAGTGCAGAGTTCTCAAATGTGAAAAAAGCCGCATCCGTCGACTACGAGAGCTTTGCCGGATCTTGTGCTGCAATCACATCTCGTGTATCAGAAACTCGGGAACTTGTTTCTCAATGTACAAGTGATGGGGGCGGCTTCATAAGGGTGATGCAAAATTTCCTTCAATCTGCGGAATCAGAGTTGAATGCTCTAAGGAAACAGCGGACAATGGTAATGGAACTTGTGAAAAGAACAACGGAGTATTATCAAGGAGGGGCATCTAATGACAAAGGAGCAAATCCGCTTCAACTGTTTTTCATAATAAAGGATTTCCTGAGCATGGTTGATCATGTGTGCATCGAAATCGCTCGGAGCCTACAGAGGAAGAAGTCATCAACAGGAAGCAATGGATCATCATCATCACCACCAAGATCATATGGACCAAGGACGGTCAGATTTCCCAACTTGCCACCCCATTTCTTGTCCGAAAAGTCCTCAAGCACTTATGGTGAATCCAATGATGATTTCTAAGATTATCCTAATACAGGAAAAGGAACAGATGAACGTATATAGGTTTCTTCTAAACTGTACTATTAGAGGACAGGCCGGAATTCTTTAGTTGCATCAGATTCTTTCTGTAGTGTCATTTGGAAATTTACTTGTACATTAGCTTTTCTTACATTGTGTTCTGAAGTATTCTTTTATTTTTGATAGTTAAGATTATGTTATACGATGAATAAAGGGAATGTACAAATCTTGTCTTAACAGCTGAATATCTGGAATATCTGGAATATCTGGAATGTAGAAGTAAGTATGAATTTGTTTTCTAATACCTAGCTCCTCAAAATACCTCAACAAGCACATCACCACAAGTTTGTTTAACTCATAATTGCTTTAGACAGTCCTGTGGCATGGTTTCCATCATATTGTGAGTACAGGGATTGATTGGGGGGAAAAAAAAAATTATAGGCCGCTTGTAAAACTTAATGTTAGTTAAAAAGAAAAATGAATTTGGCAATGTTTATCCCATATTAGAGCATTTTAGTGGAGTTTCTTAGCATAATCTTCTTCACCAATTCCAAATCCCTTATCTATCACATCAAGTCTATCGCGCAAAATATTTGACAAAACCGAATGTATTGCACAAAATCCCTAGCTTCCTATTGGAGAAGAAATACTACATAATATCGCTGCTGGTATATTTCACAACTTTATTCATCGGGATTAATACACCACGTGGTGAATAGTAGGGTTTGGCGTAGTTCGATTCAGTTCAGTTCGCGCCTCCCTTATTGAATCGAATTTAATATAACGTTTTTGTTTTAAAAAATTGAATCTAATCATACAGTTTGGTTCATACATTTTTTAATCTAATGAAAACTGGTTTTGTTCAATTCAATCTATAGTTTAAATCATTTATATTAAATTTTCGTTAAACATTTTTGTTTTTAATAGCATATTTTCCTTTCAATTAAACTTTCATATGTTTCATACTAATTTCTTATACATTTATCATGTACAATAATACTTAATAAAAACCCATATAAGATTTTAATAAACCCAACTCGATTGAATAAGTATAAAAGACTTTGATCTAATGAATAACAACAAGGAGGAAGTAGTACTTCCTATCCAAAAGCAACTCAAAGAAGACAAAAGTGACTACGCTTAAGAGTAAAAAAGATATAAGAGACACGTTGATAGTACCAAGATGAGACCTTTAATTTGAAAGAATATATAAAAAAGGACAATTTAGAAAAAAAAAACTTTGTAAATATAAAATTTTAGATAGAACTCATTCAATTTAATCTTAATAGCTAATCCAAAAATAAGAAGAAAAAAATGAAAATTTGATGAAATCCATGAAGATTGATAAAAAAAACAAATAAAAAGCATAAAAAGTTTGTGTAAAATTTTTTTTGTTTAATCAACTAGTTTGATTCGATTCAAAACGATTCTATTCGATTTTCTTTTCTGAACCAAACCGCAAACCATTTATATATAACTAAACCAAATTGTAAATTGAATTGTTTGAAAAAAAAAAAGTTGATTTTTTGGTTTGGTTTGATTCGTTTCACGGTTAATAGTTTTTCGTTTAACCCTAATGAATGGTGTGCAAATACCAATGAGAATGGTTACTTTTTTTCTTTTAAAAAACCGCTATTTATATTTTTATGTGTTTAAATTCTATAAGAGCTTGCATGTCACTAATCATCCTATATGATGTATTAGTACAATTGAAGCTTTTCTCAAAGCATAAGGCAAGGAGTAATGTCTTAAAAATAAAGAAAGGGAAAGCTGTTTGGTTAGAAAGAATGAATGATATTGAAGAGGTGTTCTTAAAATACTTTAAGAACATCTATGCTGGAGAATTGGCGGAAGAAATAGAAGAAGTTTTTCATGTGACCTCCCAATTAATTACACTAGAGAAGAATTTGAATCTAATAAAGCTAATGGGTGGGGAGAAAGTAAAGGTAGTAGCTTTTCAACTGAAAGTGAATAAAGCTCCTAGCTTAGATGAATTTAACATATTGTATACTCAATCATTCCAAAATGTTGTAGGATCATATGTGTTTGGATCAATCCCTCATTTTATGAGTTAAGGAATTTTTCCTTCCAACTTTAATGTGATTAACATTGTATTGGTTCCAAAAGTCAAGAGCTCTAAGAAGTTATGCCAATTTAGGCCAATTAGTCTATGCAATTTCTTGTTTAAACTTATTTTCAAAGTGCTTGCTAATTGCCTAAAACCACTCCTAATGACATTATCTCTCCTTTTTAAAGCACTTTCATACCTAATTAGTTAGTTCAAGATAATGTAGTTATAGCCCATAAGGTGTTTCACTACATGAAATTTAGAAGTAGATTAAGAAAGTCATTTTGCTATTAAGATTGATATAATGAAAGTATATGATAGGGCGAACTAGTTTTCTTGTGTGAGGTTTTAAACAGGATGGGTTTTCATGATGTTTGGATACCATAGGTAATAAGTTGCATAATTTTAATACAAACTGACGTTAAATGGCAAATAGTTGGTAATTTTTGTCTTATTAGGGGATTTAGATTAGAGGATCCATCATACCTCATATCCTTATCTTTTTCTCTTAGTAGTCGATGCCTTATCTCTTTAGTTAATATAAGAACTAAGAAAGGGAACTTTAAGAAGAGTTAAACTTAGGAAAAATCATCCTATCATCACTCATTCATTTATTGTGGATAACTCATTGTTTTTTGTTGAGCAAATTGAAAGTAACATGACTAGGCTATAGAATTTTTTAGCTAACTTTAGGAGAGTTTCAAGTTAAGTCAGATATTTTCTTTAGTTGAAGTACAAGCAAGAGGAGTTGAGGGTTTGTGGTGCTATTTTAAATATTGACTCATTTTACAATATGGGATACTATATGGATTTGCCAACATTATAGGTTATGCAAAAACTTTCATCTCATGCTTCAGTTGAAGATGAAATTGCTAATTATAGGGTTTGAATGGTGCTCTGTGATCTTTGTTAGGAAGGAAATGATGATCAATGAGAATATTACACAAAGGGGATTAATTTATGGGAGTAAATTTAAATAGGGTTTCAATTTGTTAAAATAAAAGATCAACTTTTTGCAAAGTAGTTTAAATAAGAGATTTTGTCAACATTCCGTTACAACACCATTGAATTGTATTGATGTGATAGGTTATGCAATAGATGGCCTTGGCATAGCATTAACATGACCTTCTTTTATAAGTAAAATATGAAAAAGGAAAAAAAAAAGTAAAATTATAAAACAAATTTGAAAAATAAAAAAAAGCAAAAAATATATAAAAAGTATAAAAATAGAAAATATAAAACATAAAAAAGAAAAAAAAATATCAAAAGTTTTAAAAAAACCAAAAATTAAATAACAATTTGAAAATTTTAGAAATACCTTCTAGCCATCTCAAGGCTAAACAATAGTCAGCGACCACCAAGGGATTTCATGCCCCATGCTAGTGGTTATTAGCTACCACTTATCCTTAAGGTTGTCAAAATGACCATTTGTTCAATAGTGATTTATGACCTATAACTTAAATTTGGTTGCTCAACACATGACAAGTAATATGCAACTACTTACCTCAATTTTTTTTTTCAAAAAAAAAAGTTAAAATGAGAAACATAATCAAGTCATAATGAGAATCAGGTTCCGAACTGGATTCATAATATAGGAGGATCGATGACTAGATCCAGAATTAAAAGATGGAAACATTTAGAGATTTTGAAGCAATGTATTTTAGAAGAGTAAGAAAAAGATATATAGAATGCTTCCTTATCCATAACATTATCTTAGGTAGAAACTTAATTCAATTGGAAGTAAAGAGAGTTTTTACAGATAAATTCTAATTAGATGATTAAAGAAGGGTTCAACATTGTTGCTGTTTCTAATGCGATAGTGGTTTCAAAAGCTAGACAAGGTTCTAACTTACTTGAAGAAGGTGACAAAAAGAAGATTTGAAAAGCAATATTCTTTGAAGTAATTAAGGAAGTTAACTTTATTACACTAAAGAATGTAGGAGCATGATTACAGAAGCGACTAGAAGATACTATGATATTTCTTTTCTTAGTATAGTTTATTTACTTTCCTAGTTAGTTATTTTCTTATTAAGGTATAGATACAGTTTCTGATGGTTATTTCTTATTTTGTATGTGCATTAGTATAAATAGACATTATAACTCTACGATAAAGAAGTTAATGAATGAAATTGCCTTGTTTTCAATACTGTGTGAATGTTTTTCCTTGTTCAATGTTTTTCGCTCTTATAAGTTCTCTTATCCATGAGAATTGTGTCGGGCAAACCATAAATCTACTTATGCGTCATATCAAGTAGAATTTGTATGGTTTGGTCTTCCCTTGGTACGTCATATCCATTGGAGAAGTTGTCCATACCCTTTTATCCTTTTATTATTTTTACTTTTGTTACGTCTTCATATAGAAAACCCATAAACACTTGGTTGTTTACAATGTTTTTGCTACATTCTCTCTAGATCTAACATACATTTTATTGTTCTTAAATTACTTAATGATTATTTGATCCTAAGTGCGTCATTAGAGAGATCTTGATCATGTTTAGATTCGGTCTCGCAGATTTAAACACACTAAGTTGTGATTGGGTTATAGACTGAATCGGGTTTCTTACATTATTTTCTTTTTCTTTAGAAAGAAATAAAGGTGAAGGAAAGTTGAAACACCATAATGTGAAGACCTACAAATGTAGCAATATTGGGACTTACAAATGTAGCAATATCGGGAATAATAGAAGTCTGGCTGAAACAAAACTATGGCTTGAAAATAAATGGAAGTTGGCAAATAAGCTAACTTATGTACAAGTATATGGATATGATGCAGTATAACCACCTCACACAAACTTAGGCACTTGCTTGATATGATGCATAAGCTATTACATAGAGTCACTTGCCACTAGCTCTTGCTCAAGGAGCTACATAAGAGTTGGTAGGTATTGAACTTACACATATGTGTAAGAACAATGGAGTAAAACAAAGTATATTCAATTGAAGAAGATGATGATCCTTTTGGTTGTACAAGGCATGGGTATTTATTCCTGACTTCTTAAAGAAACTTTTATAAGAAGAATAATTACTAAAAGGTATAAGTGACCCAAAAAGGAAAATACTATGTTTCAAATGACATAAGAAAGGGAAAAATGGTATAATGATAAAAAAGAATATCTACTAACATTTGCAGATTATAGAGTTTTTAGAAAATACGTGTCTAAGAATACTTAAAGGTGTCACTATATAGTTAGGAGGCAATTCAAGAATTATTCAAACAGGTCAACTTTCCACATGGATAACTTGGAAGGTCAATCGTCCTAATGGTCAGATTAGCCGAGTTATCTGTTAGGTTGAGATAGTCTAGGGTTTAATCTATACTAGAGTAAAAGGTGGCCATGGGTATGAGAAGAAGAATAGGTCGAGCTAGCTCAGTTAGGATGACTCTTCTAAACTTGGTCAAAGAGAGATGATCTGATATGCCATGCTTTCAAGTCCCTTAGCTTAGGCATGTATGACTGGACCTTATGTCTAATTCTTACCATCCCTTCGTAGTTGTTTAGGATTTAGGATCAAATCTAAAGAGTCTCCTTATTGATATCCTTCTTCGAGCATATAAGATCTAAGGTTGGCAATGTTGCATGTATTAAAGACTTTATATTCTTTTGAGAGCTTTAGCCAATATGTATTGTTATTAATTTTCTTAAGTACTCCAATGGTCCTTTAGCTCAGGTGGACAACTTGCTCTTCCTTTTGTTTAAGAATTTATCCTTACTAAAGTATGCTTACACAAGGTTGCCTAGCTAAAATTTCCTTTCTTTCCTCCCTCGACTCCTCTATTCTAGCTTCTCAACAACTTGGGTTAGGTGCTTGGTCACCTACTGATAAGTCCTTCGTAGAGCCTAAGCTCGATCGTTGGCATTAAGGTCTCCATCGTTGGGCTTAAGCATTTGCACATTAGCTTGGGGTTGATACCATAAATAACTTTGAACGGTATCTTACACGTATATTATGAAAAATCAGATGAAGGCAAATTCCACAATTAATAAGCACATATCCTAATCTGATGGATGTCTTCCCATTATAGCTTGAAGTAGGGAACCCATGGTTCTATTGACGATGCTGTTTATCCATCTATTTAAGAATGGCATGATGTGTTGAACTTCAATTTTGAACTCTATTCCCATATGCTTTTCCTCTTCCCACATCAGCACATTTATCCCTAAGAAGTATATCAACAGATCGAGTCTCTACCATCCTTTGCACAGAGATTGCGAGGTTGGCTAATATGGCTAATAAATCTTGTATCTACTCATTAGTGGACCTAGAGGTTTAAGTAACAACTTTTTCACCCTAGAGCATTATTCTCAAAATCTTAAATACCACCATGAACGCTATATTTGGAATCTTTGATACTAACGCTCTGGAATGCGACACACAAGTACCAAAAATTAACACTCAAGAATAGTTTCAAATATGAACTCACCATTAAACACCAATAGCTTCCAACTACTCTAGTATTGCTTATGAACACACATAAAAAAAAAAACAACCAATAGCAACTTCAAACTAATAATACTTGAATCTTCACACTTAAGCACTTTCCTGATTGTAACCTCAAGCTTTGATATCAAAAGCAATATGCTTAGGGAAACAACTACTTAGTTATCAATCCAAGATGTGAGCTCAGGGTGGGTCCTTCTAAATATTAAAAGAAATAATAGATGCATCTTTAAGATGGTTTTAGCTATTTCATAAGCTACTCAAGTGGATATAATGCACCGATCAAGCACTACATGAACTAAGTTCCACTTGATATGACACACAAATGGAAATTGGTGGTAGTTGCCACAATTCTTACTAAAGGAATAAATAAGAGTAACCATAACTTGAGAGTAATGATTGCAAGAAACAAGAGTGAATATATTAGAAAAATGTTCAACTATCTTCGATTATTACAAGTGAGATGACTATTTATAGTATTACATCCCAAAAGGGCATAGTTGTAACAGTTTTACTGTATAAACTGTTCTAGGATAGAAGCTGATTGTATAGCCGTTATCTTAGACTCGATTTATATAAGGCGTCTATGATTAATCCGTTTTGAAGTGAACGGTTTATAAATTGAATATGTCATTAGCGTCTGAAAGTATGAAAAACATATACAAGGATTCTAATATTCCAAGTATTGTAAAGTAATTTAATAACCTAACCTCACTTAACTAATACATACTTTAATAATAGAAGATTAAAAAATAAGGACTAAAACCTTAAATATGTAACTACTCATCGGTTTTATTCCCTCACTCCTTAGGATCCAATTGTACCTAGCCTCAGGGTAGTTATAATACCTCTTCTAAGCTAGCACTTGCAATAATATCTATAGGGATGTGAGCAGCTAATCGCTTAGTAAGTTAGAATGAAGACATAAGATTATACATCGAGTACAAGCAGGGCTATCAGCTAGTTATTTTAAATGCAATCCAACAAAAAATGCCATCACAAGATCTTATCCGGTTTGTCATGAGATTAGATAAATTATAAACTCTCTAATCTGGATTAAAAAGTTTAACGCACATTTTAATAGCTCACGACTAAACCTAGGCTTGTGCAATAGAAACACTTCTCCTCTTGCAATTACCTTTAAACTATTATATTCACCTTTGCTGCGACCTTCTCTCTTGTTACTTAGTTTGATTAAGGATGAAGAAGGGAGCATTATGCTCTAACTAGTATAGATCGCTGGGCAGGTGACATACGACTATCGATGTCACATTAACCAAGGGTAAGTTTGAACTGTGAGATGGTTCAAAAGGTAAATGGAAGTTAGAGGTTTAAGCAACGGTCCTTATGCATCGATGGTAAATATGACTCACTAATGCTTCACATGAGCTTAGCTTATGCTTGATATTAAGCACAAGAATGGCCGAAGGCACTTGCTACTAATCCACGTTCAAAATGGACTAGATAAGAGTAATTGAGAGTAAGCAAAGGACACTTAGCTCATGAAGGAAAGTGTGTCTGAAAATTTTAATAACATTCATTAATGTGACTATTACATTTTACAAGTATTTATATGGCCAAATTAGGTCAAGTCTTAGGTATCTGTAATTTACAAAAAAGGAATTCTACTGGAAAAGGAAAGATACATAACTTATAAGGTCAAAGTTGTGAACATGCAAAAGGATATTCAGATACAAAAAGGACAGTATGGATATCAGAAAATGGGGGCGTATGTCAACTATTCATTCTATGGTCTTAATGATGTTGTTTGCCGAGCAAAATAGGTTATGAGTAGATCAAGGCGGGGTCGGATGTTTGGCAGCTCAAATATTTTGGACTAAGGAAGGATTGGTTAGGGGAAGAGGAGGAGGGGGAAGTGGGTGGGGGGAAGGGTTGTATTGCCCATTGTCTGGTAAGCTTCAGCTAGTTATCTTGCGATTGGGGGCAGCTCGACCTCGGCAATGTATCGTGTTGGTAGCAGGTGAATTCGATGCTTAACCTTGGATTAATGTATTGCAAAGGGGTTGACGTGGCAATAGGTTAGTCACCTCAAGAGTCTCTTTAATGAGATGGAGAGTATAGTAATTTGACAAGTCAAATTAGAGAAAGGATCATTCTTCAGAGTTCAACTCTCCTTGGATAGCTTGGCGAACCATATAGGTAAGTCCTTAAGCTTGAGAGTGAATGATTAGTCCCTAGTCCCTATCATCCTCTCCAGGTTGTTTGAGATTTGAGATCAAATTTACCTCTTCAAGAGCATATGGATGGAGATCGACAATGTTAAAAGAGTTTGAGACTCCATAATCTTTAGGTAGTTCAATTTTGTAGGCATTAGGATTAATCTTTTCAAGTACTTTAAGTGGTTCATTAGCTTTGGAAGATAGCTTGTTCTTCCATATCATCCCTGTTCTTTCATCCTTTGCCTTGCCTCTCAAGCTTGGTGGTAGCTTGGCTCAGTTGCTCTATGATCTTCTGGTACATTGTCTTGATGGCCTTAGATCTCTTTGCAGTTAGTTGATCTTCATCTTGGTGTAGAAGAGCTGTCTGGTCCAATGTGAGCTTGGGGTTGAATTCATAAGTGATCTTAAATGGCAATATGTTCATGGCGTTATGGGTGATCCTGTTATAGGTGAACTCAATTATGGGCAAACATTGATCCCAATCAACTATGTTCCAACCAATAGCAACTTGAAGTAAAGTTCCCATAGTTTTATTAATAACCTTGGTTTGTTTGTGGATGATAGGATGTGCAGAATAACAATTTAGTTCCCATTCGCTTCCATAATGTCCTCTAGAAGTGGCTCATGAATTTGGGATCTTGATCAGATACGATTGTTCTGGACACTCCATGAAGCTTGACAACCTCCTGTAAGAAAAGAAAAGAGATAGCCAAAGAGTTATTAGTTTTGGAGTAGGGTACGAAGTATACCATCTTGCTGAAATGGTCCATGGCCACCATGATAGAGTCCTTCCTTTGGGACGTCCTCGGAAACCCTAACATAAAGTCCATGCTTAGCTCGAACCATGGTATGGTTGAGATCAGCAAAAGTAAATATTGCTCTTGCTCGGCTTAGGTCTTTGCTCTTCTATAGGTAACACATCTTTCTAGTACGACTTAGACAACTTTTGTCATCCTTAGCCAAAAAAATCTAAAGGATAGTACCTCGTAAGTTCAATGCTTACAAAAATGTCTAAATAATCGTCCACCATGCACCTCGCACACCAGTAATTCTTGCATAGAACAAGTCGAGATACACAGTCTCCTCTTTCTAAACAAGTATTTGTCTTCCCTATGATAATCATTAAATGCTTAGCCTTCTTTACATCTGGTGTAGATTGGACCAAAATGTGGATCCTCAGCATACAAATCCTTAATCATAGAGAAATCAAGAAACTTGATCTGTAGCTCAATCAAGAGAGAATGTCGTTTTGATAGGTCATCGGCTACTACATTGTTCTTATCGTTTTTGTACTTTAGAACCTAAGGAAACCCCTCCATAAAATCAACCCACTTAGATTGTCTTCGAGACAACTTAAGTTGGCTTTTTAGATATCTCAAAAGTTCATAATCAGTGTAGATCACAAATTCTTTAGGTGATAAATAATATTGCTAGGCAATCAGAGCTCGGATTAAGGAGTAAAACTCCTTATTGTATATAGGCAGTTGAGTGTAGCTTCTCTAAACTTCTCACTAAAGGAGGCAATAGGTTGGCCCTCTCGCATCAACATAGCACCTATGCTTAGTCTGAATGTGTCATACTTCACTTCAAATGCTTTGTGAAAGCTTGGTAGAGCTAAGATAGGGGTGGTGGTTAACTTCATCTTCACCTTCTCAAAACTCCTTTACTCCTTCTCTATCAACTTGAACTTAATATTCTTCTCCGATGGCTCGGTGAGTGGGGCCACAACAGTATTGAAATTCCTTATAAATCAACAATAAAATGATGCTAAGCCATGGAAGCTTCATACGTTAGCTAAACAAGTCGACACAAGCCATTCAGTAATCACTCTTACCTTTTCATCATCAACTTGTATATCTTCACCACTCTTAACAAATCCAAAAAAGATCACTTCAGGTCGGCATAAGTCACACTTCTTCAAGTTAACATAAAGTTTCTCAGCTTAGAGTTTTGAGAAAACTGCTTAGAGGTGCTCACAATGAGTATCCAAATCAAGACTATAGACAAGAATATCATTGAAATATATAACAACAAACTTTCTAATGAATTCTTGAAGTAAATGGTTCATTAGTCTCATGAATGTGCTTGGGCCATTTGACAGTTTAATGACATCACAAGTCATTCATACAATCTATGGCAAGTCTTGAATGTGGTATTCCACTCATCTCCCTCTCGTATTTGGATTTGATGGCATCTTGATTTGAGATCAATCTTAGAGATTACTCCTGCTCCATTAACTTATCAAGCATATCGTTAAGCCTTGGTATAAGATATCTGTACTTAATGGTAATACGATTGATTGCTTTGTTATCTACGCACATCCTCCATGTCCCATCTTTCTTTGGTACCAATAGAGCTAATACGGTACATGGACTTAGCGACTCTCATACATACCCTCTCTTCATTAGCTCATCTACCTACTTTTGCAGCTCAGCAGCTTGTTCAGGATTCAACCTATAGGCAGGCTTATTCGGCAATGTAGCTCTTGGTTGTAAGTTAATTACATGTTCAATGCCTTTAATGACCTGTGACATTAACTTTTTTCTATTTTTTAATCCAACCTTAACCCATTAAATGAACATTTTTTAGGCAATATTTTGGATCAAATTCAAAAAATGCCATATGTACTATATGATTCCATAAAAAATCATGTAGTAAATGCTTGAAAAGGTGGCTTAAACATGAGCCATTGGGTTGGTTTTTTTTTTTTTTTTTTAAGAACCAGTTGGGGAAAGTGAGGGAATGAGGGAGAAAATGATGGAAAATTTGGCTACGTATGTGTTACATACGTGGAATGCGCTTAGCCTAATGCGTATATTACACACGCCTATCCAAAAATAAAAAGCAAGCACCAAAGCACGTATTATCTTCTTAGGCCCGACCAGGGCCTTTTGCCTTATTTCGTACGAACTAGGCTTTTGACCAAGTTTGATCCCCTTAACTTCTTTTTTTTTTTAATTTTTTATTATTTAAATGAGAGATAAATAAACCAAAAAGAAAAATGAATAAACAAAATAAATGAAAATACACTATGTTAACCTAAGATAAAAGATTTTTTTTATTATTTAAAAAGGACCCCTTAATAAATTACAAAGGGTAAAAATAAGGCGTCTACAATAGTAATCCAATAGGGGGTTACTTAGATAGCATGATGAATCCCTTCTTCATCTTTAGTCAAACTAAGTAATAAGAGAAGAGGTCGCAGTAAGGATAAAGTCAATAATTCAAAGGTAGTAATGGGAGAAGGGTGTCTCCATTGTATAAGCCTAGGTTTAGTCATGAGTTATTGATATGTATGCTAAACTTCTTAACTTGGATTATAGCGGGTGTAATTTTTCTAATCTTATGATGAACCAGATAACATCGTGTGATGGTATTTACTTGTACATGCATTGGATCTGGTTAATTTGATTGATAACTTTATTTGTGTTTGATGTATAGTTTTAAGTCTACATCCTAACTTACTAAGTGGTTAGTTACTCCTTATAGATGTTGCAAGTGTTAGCTAGGAAGTAGCTTGTAATTACTTTAAAGCTAACAACCATTAGGTCCTAAGGAATGGGGATATAAAATTGAGGATCAATTACATTCTCGAAGTTTGGGCCTTCACTTTAAGTCATTTAATATCAATTTATGTATTACTTAAATAAAGTAAGATTTGGTTATTGAATTTTGGAAACACTACTTAAAATATTTGGTACAGAAGCATAATACACCATTACATCGATTGTGATGGAGCTATGCTTTGATGGGGCTATGCTTGGGAGATTGGTAAGTACATGTATGTGACCTATTGTTCATGTTTCACTATCTTACACCCACTTGTGCTAATGATATTTGATTTTACAAGCTGAGGAGTTCCAGCAAATCAAGATATCCATGAACTGGGCTAACTATTACATTGTTCGGGTTCATGTTAGTAGGGTTATGCAGTTGCTAGAGGACTACACTATGATTACATTGTATTTACCTAATTTGGCGAAGGTGCAAGTCTAAGAGTAGCATGACTTAGACTAACCAGATTACGACCCTCCAGATCCACCCAAGCGAAGTGGACGCATAAGGATGAAGGGCTTCGATTGACGACAATGACAAGGCTGATCGGATCATAACATTACAGGGCCATCCAATGCTCCAGCATTGAGCTCCTTCTTAACTCCTTCTGTACAAATATACCTTGATACTCCCTTCACACTACCAGCTTTACATAAAAGAGGGAGGTGGTCTATGAGTTCTCGAGGTATAAGTTCATCCTAAGTTCCTGCAACTGATCCACCTCAATTTATAGAGCCACCTTAGGAGCACATTCCAATATAGGAGACATAGGCTCCAACCACTTGCGAGAACAATGGGTCTAGGTAAGGGTTAAGTTCTTCTGTAGCTTGTGTATTTATTAGAAGTAAGAGAAAAAATGACTAGTTATAGACATTATTTTGTTTTGTATGAACTTCTAAACTTGATATTTGATTTCAACTTTTGGTTATCTTGTTTGGGTTTGGATAAGTGGACTGCTAATGGATAGAGAACTATCGACTTTAGCGAAATATGGTGAAGTTGGAATTGACTATCCAAGTTAGAAGTGGTGTTTTAATTTTTTGCCTGTGTTCATTTTGGTTTTACTTAAAAATTGTAAAGATTCTTCGATATATATTTGCAGATGCTTGCCACACTTTATAGTTACCATACAATGGTAATGAAGAAGGCACTTTTGGCATAAGCGCCTTCTTTTTAACTATATTATGAAGAAGGTGCTCTTTAGAAAAGCGCCTTTCTTTTTAGTTATAAAAAAGAGGAAAGCATTTTTTTAAAAGAGAATAGGAAAGCATTTTTTTGAATAGAGATTTCGCTACTCTTTACTGATAATATGTTTTTCTTTTACCCATTTTATGAATTTTTTTTTAAGGAGGTTTCTCTTAACACTTTCCCATAAAAAGACTTTTATAAGCAATTATGAAAGTTTTCGAGTATCAAATTTTTATTTATGTACTCTTAGTGTATCGTTTTTAATGGAACCTTATTTGAGAGTAATGATAATTATGTGTAAAAAACCAAATCCACGGTTAAGAAATTTTATTACTCTATGCTTTTTTTTTTTTTCCCATAAGATTTTATTGTCCGATGGTGCATCATCTGGATTTTCATAGAAGTAAAAAATCATATTAGGTTTCATGACAAAAGCAATTGCAAGAAAATAAAAGAAGATAATTATTTCGTAGGCAAGTTTTTCTTTCAAACATGTCAAATCAAACGAGACATGTCCCTCAGAACAACTAATTCCAAATTGAATTAAGAATAAACAATGTAACCGATACCTAGGTGATCATCTAATTTGTTAACATGGTAGATAAAATATCACGAAAACTTAGTTATTCGGTAGGACAACAACCACAAGAAGTTTCCATTGAGAGCCAATTAGCATAACTTTCATCTGCGTTGACGTCCAAATACTAGGGCAGAGCTTGCGACCTACATCTGTTACTGTACTCCACGCGTCTGCCGTAGACATAGCAGGTAATTAGGTAATCATCGTACGCAGCAGTCACCTTCGACAAAGTGAGTTGGAGATTCCATAATTATAATGCAAACACCATGATTTATGTTCGCCCCGTACCAAAGAAGTTTCTAGGTTACAGCTTTAGGAAACGCTAATTTGTCATCCATAACTACCATAAGATATGCTAAGTTTTTTTTTTTTTTTTCCTCTTTCAAAGAAAAGGGTTTATTGCAGTAGCATTTAGAATTTAGAAGCTTAATTTTTAACCCTTACTATAAGTCATTTCGTATCAATTTCTATAATTTTGTCAATTGGTTTTATCATTATTATTATTATTATTTTTTATTGTTTCTTTAATCATGAAAAGAATAGGATTTGTTTAATATTAATACATATAGAAGATTTAAATAATTCACTTAAAATATAAAAAAGTTAATCAATTATGATACCAATATAAAAGAATTATACGAAGGAACAAATTCGACCACAATTTCTACAGCTATATTTAGAAAGTCTCAAAAATCTTAGGGGCGTTCAATTCATGGTTTAATTTAGTTTGGCTCCAAATTGTACTTTATGCAACTAAAGCGGCAAAACCTTTTTGGGTAGAAGCTACTGGCCTAATTAATCAAGTCTATATTCAACCAATTCTTGGAAAAATTGCTTATGAACTCTACAAGGGGAGAAAACCTGTTAACAGGCTATGGACCGATCATTAAAGCTAGAGCATGGGGTTTAGCAAATCTACCGGAAGAATTTTGTCTTGGTTACCCAAGGTACATCGGCTATTCTTATATCATGTGTCACATCGAGTTGAGAAAGCTCCTAGTTCAATTTCCTAGGTTGTTCATATCCTAACTAATTCAAAAAATTCTACAGAAATAGGTTTGAATGATTGCTTTATTGTGTTCGGTGTTGATTATTGATCCTAAGTACATCAACTCTGGTTTTCTACTTGCACATCTTCTGTTGTACTTATATTGATTCTCAAGCTTATCAACGAAAACGTAGGGAAATTTAACACTTTGTCTAATGACGAAGTATTTCTTAGATACTCACTACACAACAAAGGTTACAAAGCTTCAACCAAAAAAGAAATACCGTCAAGTGTCAATACACGTAAAGTTAGTGTTTGTCCTCCTTAGAACTTCCAACAAATCCAAGGGTTTTTCCAAACAGCGCAAGGAGAAAGAAGCAAAAGGAATTGAATAATATTAGATCCTTCAACTTCAAACAATCCACGGAAAGAGAATGCAACAAAAAGAAAAATTGAGAATCATGCCAAATCATCGTGAAGATCTTATCATTGGAGATGTCGATGAAGGAACGAAGCCTTACTCTAAGTTGAAAAGTGTTATGGCTGATCATGCCTTCCTCTAACAACTAAAACCTAAAAATGTTGAAAAAAAAAAAAATCCTTGGTAGACAATGACTGCATCAATGCTAGATCAGTTGAATTAAAGCAATCCTCAATAAAAGAAAGTCTGAAAATCAGTTGAAAGACCCTCTTCATAAGTTTTCTTCATTTATCTTTCATTTTTCGTGAATGTATTATGTACAATTTTGTTAGTTTCAATGAGAAAAAAGACTCCTAATTTTTATCTTTTACAATTAATAGAGCTTTTGATATCATCGTGCCATTGTATCAAGGAAAAGAATTCATGGGTTGCCTAATGTGAGATTCATATGATCATTTCTTTTTACACAAAAATTAATATTTTGAAATACTTGACAAAATTACATATGATTATAAACATTTATTAATATTTTAAAATAATTAGCAAAATTAAGTAGTTTTTTTTTATTATTTGAAAATGAAATGAAATTCAAATATTGCTAGAATCCATATAGACTTATGTTTGTGGTTTGAAATTGAAATGAATTTCAAATTTGACTAACTAATTTTATTTTATTTTTTTTTTATGCAAAATAGTAGACCAACTCACCACTTAATAGTTTGGTCTGCCTTTGTCACGATCCATATTTTAAGGGGAAGTAGGAGTGTTCAACTTAAGGCTTAATATGAAGTGAGCGGAGTCATCGGGTTGTTTGTTTATGGGGTAGAGTAGTCTCTTAAGGCAAGAGTCAACCTCTTGTGAGCAAACTAATCTGGAATTGATACTGCTCTTCTAATGATGGTCATGGCAAGTTAAACCAATAAAGAAGCTGGATGTCTTAATTATATGGAGGATAGTGACAATGTTAAACATCTTATAGGCTGGAGTGGCCACTAAGTACAGGACATCGTTACCAGAAGGGGTAACTGTATCATGACCAACATTGTAACAAAACATTGCTTGAATCTTAAGAAAATAAAAAGAGCTTAAAGGGCAAACCTTATCATTAGACCACTCAACAAAAGGCAATCTTAAAGGATAAGAGAGGAGGGTAAGGGCGAAAGCGAAAGCGAGGTGATGCTTGTGAAAGTCCTAAAGTTTTAGCAGAGATAATCTTGGTGTGAAATTAGGTAATGGAAGACTAGGGTTGGTGATTTTAATAAAAAGGACAGTGGCGAAGAGTTGCCCTCGTGATGAGGACATCATGGATTTAAGTGAGAAAGAATATCACAGTCTTTATTCTGAAGGGAAGTGGGGGTGTTTAACTTCGGGCTTAATGTGAAGTGAGTGGCGTTAGTAAGCGGTTTGTTTGTGAAGTAAGATAGTCTCTCAAGACAAGGTTAGTCTTCCATAAGCAAATTAGTTGGTAGTTGATGCCGCTCTTCTGATAATGGACATTTTAGGCTAAAATCAATAAAGAAATTAGACGTCCCAATCATATGGAGGACAATGACAATGCAGGTTGGCACTCCTAAAAATAGAAGAGCTTGTAACAGTTCTAGGAAGACAAGAACGGAAAAGGCTGGCTTGCCCTCTATAATCTAAGTGAATATGATGCGGGAAAGGATGGTCGAGTGTTATACAGGTATATAAAGAGAAGGTGAACCTACCGTCTCATGATACCTTGCAATAGGTTGGCCTACTGTGATCTATGAGTTAAGTAAGGCAGGTTAAAAAAGTCTCCATTTAAGTGGATGAAATTTTTTTAACTCATGTTAGGTAACAACACTTTAAGAAAGGATTGAGATGGGTAGTAGTAGTAGAATCATGATGAAAGTAAAAGAAAAATTATGAGAGAAAACTAACTTTCATTTTATTATTTTTTCCTTAAATCCTTAAGCATATGCAACAAGGCTATTTATAATTGTTATCTTCTAATTTTGTAACTGATATTCCTAACTAATTTTAGTTTATTGCCAACTTCTAAGTGAATATTAATTGATATCTAATTGTTGTAACAATTCCTCCCTTTCATGAAAATGAACCTTGTCTCAAGGTTCAAAAAAATTCCAAAAGAAAAACATGATTTTGTAATTTTATCCAACAAGAACAAAAATGCATAAATCTTCATAACTCTAAGGTATTTCCTTGATCTTTCTTAGCAAAACCATATTTTCTCAGCTTGTCGTATATGATAGGAAATTGGAAGTGCATGCAATTCAACATCAAATGCAAACTAGTATGCATTTAACTCACAATCGGTTTCTCTAAGATGTTGCTTAGCCAAAACTTCCATAAGATGTCACTTCATCTCTTGTTGTATTGAATCACTTGTATCATCTTGGACAAATTCTTTAACTTCTGTCTTCATTAAATTGATGAATGAACTATCTTTCATAGCTTCTCCTTGAAACAAATGAGAAATTTCTATTCCTTGCTCAATAACCCCTGAATTTGTGAATCCTTCTTCTCTTCTTTTTCAATCACAAAATGACAATCCTTGGCTTCATGAGTGCTTAGTTGAATCATGCATGTGTTTAGATTTCCTTGAGAATTGTTGTTGTACGATGAAGTATGATGATTTTGATTTGTAAACTATGTGTTGTCATTTGATCAATGTCGAGATAAATTTGTTGCAATTAATTGTTAATTGTTGTAAGAGTTGATTCCATATTTCGTTAACTTTGTTGTATCGAAACAAATATATTGTTGATGGCTTCTATTTTGACAACATATGTTGAATTATTACTACTTACATAGTTCAAGAATGAGAGCACCAATGTTAGGTGGCAATGCTCCAAGAAAGGATTGAGATGGGTGGTAGTTGTAGAATTATAGTGAAAGTAAAAGAGAAATTATGAGATAAAATTAACCTTTATTTCATTATTTTTTTCTTAAATCCTTAAGCATGTACAAGAAGGCTATGTTATATTCTAATTTTTATTTTCTAATTTTGTAACTAATTTCTAACTTCCTCTCAACTTCTAACTAAATGTTAACTAATATCTAATTGTTGTAACAACCTATTATGCATGCATGAAATGCTACGCTTGCATAGCTATATGCAAGATAGATCCTTTGTTGTATTTAACTACAATAGACTATACATTATGTAGTATTTGCTTATGTGTAAGATTTCAATCAAATAAAAAAAAGTTGCACTTAATAGTTATAAAAAGGACTTTTGGATACTTTTCCAATACTTTTAAGATAAGTTTATACACCAATACAAGGATTGACTTGCAAATTATATCACAGGCTAAACTCAGTAGGAATTAATTATGTTTAAGGCTAATTCCTTAGATTACCGAAGGATCCAACAAATTAGACATATTTTATTAGGATAATTTAGAGAGTTTTGGATTGATTGGCTCTAAATAGAGTTCAACAAGATTATCCTGCACATTTTTATAATCTTTCAATTATTTGAGTGTTGAACATGATCCATTATATTTCCTAGGTTACTTTCCTTTTTACTAAGCCCATTTTATCTATTAAGCACTAATAAATATTAAACATCTCATGGTTATAACAATGGTCTCTATAAATACTCTACTACCTTTCTCTTTAGCCTGATGATGATTCTGTTATAACACAAAACACCTTCTATTCAGATGAAGCAAGTAAACATACGCTACTTACACATGATATTCATAATAAACTGATTTATTTATAGTATTTGAAAAGTTTTTAATTTTAACATTTTAGGATACTTGAAATGCGAATTAAGAACTTTATGTTATTAACATTTACCCCAAAGAAAAAATTTCCTCATGCTTGTCCATTTATAGAAAATATTTGTAGTTTTTCAACAAGAAATATTTTATGATCTTACCTACCATAATCCAGATATATGGCTTTACTGGTTGTTGTTTAAAAGTTCTATGTATGAAATAGTAATGAGGAGATTTTAGGCTTAGAAAATGTACATTTTTACAACCTGTTTACTTGGAGTTAATAGAAAGAGAATAGACATTTTATTCTCCTTCAACTTTCTATTACCTTGTTTACGAAAAAAAAAATGGGTTGAGAATTTTAGTTTCTATAGACTTTTTATCCCTTGTGGTTTGGTTCGATTCAATTTGAGCCAACCAAACTACATTTGAAATGATTTCGTTTAAATTCTCAATTAATCAAATTGCTTCTAACGGGTTGATTTAATTTGGTTCAGTTTGAACCACTTTTCAAGAGCATCATTCTCTTTTTTGATAATAATAATAGTCATTGGAGTTTTAAACTAATATTGATGTCCGAGTTAAAAAATATTATGTAAGCATTAAAATCAAATGACATTGTACGACATTTCATCTTAATGATAGTAAAGGTGTATGGGTCAACTAGAGATAAAAGATAACTGTGAAAGAAAATAAGTGGATTATAAAGGTTAAGAGTAAAATGAAGAATGACAAAAAAGGAAAAGGTAAATTGAGTTAGATTGAAATATCAATGGGATTTAAAACTAAAAAATATCACTTATTTTTTAATTTTTTAATAAAAGTGGTTCTATTCAAGTTTAAGCGGTTTAGTTCAATTCAACCTTTCAAATCGAATCATGAACTATTTAGGCACTCCTTGATCGAACTATGAAGTGAACCGAACTGAAACATAAAAGAACTACATTTTGTGGTTCTCGATTAGATTCAGTTTGGTTTAGTTTGGTTCAGTTTGGTTCAGTTTGATGGATAACCTTACACTCAATTGGGAATAATTTACCTAAATGTGGAATTTTTTATTCCTTTTGTAAAAGAAAAAAAAGTTTTATAATATGACTATTATACCTTTGTTAATATCGCAATTAAATAACTTTTGGTTATTTTCAAAGATGACTAAAGAGAGACAAATTGATTTTTTTAGCTAAGGGGTTTACTTTCGTGACTTTTATTGGTCACTTCATCATTTCTATTTTAGTTATATTTCTAACTTAATACTATAATTAATAAGTTGAAGTAAATATTAAAGTAAGTATTTTCTATAACAAAAATTTACACAAAGTAAACAATAGAATAGAAATGTCTAACTTATTCTTGGTAATTGTCATTGCCAAGCATAACTTTTCCATTCCCTATCTATTTAATCCTAAAAGATAAAAGAGCCATTAGTCATCAATATTTCACCATTTTTCCATTTGAATCATATATATATATATATATATAATATTCAGCATTTTCAAATGTTTATAAATTAAGACTACTGTTAATAAAATTATTTTTTTTTTCCATACTTGACAAGTAGCATTACCCGAGTCATCCAAAAAATTATTTAACAAAAAATTTAATTAAATAAATACAAATTAGATAAATAATATAAGTAGGAAAAAAAGGTTTGAAATATAAAAAGGAAAGAAGTGAAAAAAATTTGTTAGGTTCTTTGAAGATACGTCTTTATGTGAAGTTTACTAATATATTTATTTAGTGCGATAAGAAACATGGAAGGTAATTTAAAAGATAAACAAAGCAATATAGACAACATAGAAGATACCTTAAAAGTTAATAAGAGAATTATAAACAAGTTAGAAGGTAACTTTAAAGGTAGTTAGATCAAATAGAAAGAAGTAAAAGTAAAGATGGAAGATTGCAAGGGTTCAAAAAACATTTGACAAGAAAACTTAGAAGATTATATCTAGAACTTAGATGCTTCATCAAAGGACAAAAAAGGCATATTAGAACTTTGAAGCTCAACTTGGAAATGTTCATGTGCATCAAAACTATATTATACGACGCAGAAGAATTTTAATTTAACTTTTTATAGGTTAAGGTCTAACTCCATTCATAATGTGTGTTTGGGTAACAAATTTGTTTATTGAATTCAAATTGGCCCGAGATTCACTAAGGAGTTATCTCGAAGCATTTATTAGCGAGTTTTGATTGAAAATTTCTGTAAACTCAAATTCTAGAGGGAACCAGATTTTTCGAAGGAGTAACAGCCAAGAAGAAATAATTTTGAAGAAGAGCCTTATCGCTTAATCTCGCCGATGTTCGAATTGATATAACATCTGACCATTGAAGAAAGAGCTGTTGAATTGTAATCTGAAACCTCTTTATCTATCCTAAACTTTGGAAAATTTAAAAGTTGTCTTACATACTTTTTTCTAAGGAACTTTAAGTGTGAGTTTGAGAGGAGTTATTTCTCTCAAAATTAAGTAAATTTTTACTTTTCAATTCTCAAACCCCAATGGCTATCTTCATTGTAGTTACGAAGATAAAATATAAATAAGATAGATACAAATGGGATAAAAATAAATACACATAAAATATATATAAAAAAAAATCCAAATAGATTATACCCTTTTTAGCTCACATTTTCTTTCTATCTAAGTATGATAGAGATGACAAGAAAGATCAAAGGGTAAAGATGTGAGAAAAATTTAACTCTTAAATACAGCTATTATCTTATATGTGACAGCAGCAAACACACCTTGGTACTTCCATATGCTAATCTTTTCCTTTTTGGCCTCTAGACTCTAAGTTAACTTACCTAAAAATATTTAGAATATGAAAATCCAAATAAAAATTTTTCACAAATTCCATAGGTTCTATAAGAGATAGGTTCTAAGGTAAGTAATTCATGTATGCTATATAAGATAGATTTGGAAAATCTATACCTATAATATAGTGGATAATATCAAATATTTGAGAGTAAAACTTCAACAGGTGTTGCATAGTATTTTTTATGCCTATTGACCGTGAACATAAGAAGAGAACAGGATTAAAAAGAAAAAAGAAAAAGCCTACTAAGCAACTTTATCCAACAAGCTAGAGAAAAATCTTTTAACAGCCGAAACACTTACAAAACATGGAAATGCGACCTTGAAAAACATACCAAATGATAGTGGTTTGAACCATGTTACAATAGACTTAAATCGATCTTTTTTAAGATATTATAAGTCTCATATGGAAATGCGACCTTGAAAAACATACCAAATGATAGTTGTTTGAACCATGTTATAATAGACTTAAATCGATCTTTTTTAACATATTATAGGTCTCATAGCTTCTCATACGCGAAGAAGTTATCCAATCAAAGTAAACCTACATGCAAGACTAAATTTAAGTATTTTTGGATTTTCATGATCCAAATGATCTACCCTTTATCATCCTATACCTTATCTAAACTGGACGTTTGCCATCACATTTGTCAAGTATATGAATTTTGTATTGTAGTTTTAAACCCAAAAAAAAAAAAAAAGAAAGTTTACATTTATCTTGCAGTAACATATGTTACTGCAATGACACACAACTTTGTAAATGTCTTAACTACAAATTTCTCAGATCTTTGAAAGCCAGAAACGGCTAGAGAGCATCAAAAGACTAAACTACGTTATTGGAAACTGGTTCAACTTCTTAAACTCCACGAACTCAACCAGAGGAAAAACAATTCGTATTGCTTTTCATTCTGCAAAACTTTCAATCACCTCAAAGAAGCTCATACAGATCAGAAAAGCGATTGGCCGAGGATCCTCTTCCAAACAACAATAGCATATTTCTCGATGTCATATGTTCATATCTATTATTTATCATTGGCATTCTAAACACTGGAATCTTCCAATACTACATATCAAATGCTACCATGCTAATTGCTAATCAAAATTGCATAACTCCAATATGTACGTAATTTTCTGCCTGCACAGACTCCTTTATGTCCACAATAATGCATATGAGCTTCTTGCTCCGTCCCCTAGTCTTCCCTTATGTATCTTAAAAAAGATGAACAGTGAGATAACACAAAAGGATACTTGCACCGCATCTAAACATGTATTTCCACATAAATTACATCCACGAAGCAATACACCTATAGTAGAGAGATCGCGTATATAGTCTGACCCATCAGCAACTTCTTAAGTGTAATTGGGATTCTTCCTTGCACGTTTCTTGGATAATTATGAATGATTATACCGCAAAATATGTTGTCTGCCCCCTTTTTGTCATCACTTAAGTGCATTCTTGAAGCCAACCTGCTAAATGATAATGATCATCTAGTAGTCAAAATGCTACATCTTTACTGAACGAGAATATGTCATCATGCCATGCGGATGCACAAAAACATCTTTTTTCTGATCATATTCCCTTACTAAACCAAATTCCAGTGCTATGTTGAGTTTTGCACTACAATCAACTAATCTACAAGCTTGAACTTTTGAATGAGATGGTTGTGGTCTTACAAATAACATGATATCAAAGCAGGTCCTTAATTCAAACCCCCTTTTCATCATTCAACCGCTGCTTAATTGAAGCTTCCACTGGATGCAATTAAAATCTCAGTTCACAATGGAGAGGAGGGTCAAGCAATAGACATAAGTCTGCATCAAATCTACAAATTTAAGCTTCCAAATCAATTTTTGTGGTGCTAAACTTGGAATATGCACGATCAACATGGTTTTTATTGTTCTTGAGTAGCTACAAAAGTTTTTAGATCTCTCCACCCATAGTTTTCATAAACAAATTAATTTAAACCTTGATGCATGTACTTAAAGAAAGAGAAATGTGAGTTCTACTTCCATTGAAATATTCAAGAACCACTGTCTTAACATAAAACTGAAGAATTCATTTGTTTAAAGGCCTTTTCTCAAAAATGGAAGCTGTGAAGGGGGACAGATTCTTTTTTTCTCCATGAGGTCATCCCTTTTTTTTTAGCACTAAAGTAAGCTAGGAAATAAAACATAATTAAAGAAATATAAGAATGAAGATTCAAGAATATACTGAGTTTTTAACTAGTGCAAAACAAGCAACAGGGGATAACAACTTTTCATTTGGACAGAGGGTGCCCGCTCTGCAATGCCCTTCAGAAAAGAAGGTCCAGCTTAGACATGTGTGTTGTTCCATCCCTTCCCCCATTATCACTTCTAGAACTATAGCTGATTATTGGCTGCAATACAATGGGAATCCACCATATTTTGCAAAAATCTTTTTCAGGGCCATCTGACAGGCTGGAATGGGCCAGCCAACTGCAAACCTTCATTTCAATAATGAGAGAACTAAAGCCTTTTTTCCCAGGCATGGAGAAAATGGAACGCCCATTGCAATAAGCAGTGAAAATTATTTATAAGGTAAGAATCAAACTTTCTTGTGAGTTTCTCTAACCGTTTTTCCATCTACACAAGGTATATGGGTTACATTCCTCATTCCCCAATCAGCAAGTCTCAATCAAGAAAGGAACAACTTGTTCAATGGATTAAAGGGTGAAATTATCATAAGAATTCCTCTGAAGTTTTTGCCATTGGGTTAAAGGAGCACGCTTCTCCCTTTCCCAGTTTATACTTTTATAACTTGCAGCTCAATGCTGAAGTAACACATGTATGGGTTCTAGAAAAGTTCAATCTACTGAGAGAATATGATGGGTTTCCAGTTTTCTGCCAAGTGAACCATTTGGCTTAGGAACAATCAGGTATCAAATAATAAGTGCAAATTCTAACTAAAAAATAGATGCCAGCTTAAATTTGAGGGTTCTACCTCCAAACTGATAACGGATTATGCAGAGAGTAAATAAGATATAAATTGCCATTCTGTTGCCAGCTTATCAAATAATGCAAAAAGCTACCTTTTTGCAGTTGGCTCTTTGATCTTTGCTTTCCAGAATGACCTTGTTCTGTGGCTTTTGGATTAGGACTTCTTCCAGCCATCCTGGTTGCTTCCACCTTCACATCCTGGCAGACTCAAACTTTCAGATTGGTGATCATGGCAGCTAAACTGAAGACACACAAATAATAATTGAAAAAAGACATTCCAACAACCAACTAAAATAATCTATTTGAAAGACCCATATTAGCAGATTTCCATTCCACAGGCAAATACTTCCATTGCATCTAATAGATTTCCCTTTCAGTAGGCCCAGCTGCAGTCTTACCAAATAGATTGAGTTGCTACAGTGAGTGTACCTTTGATTTTGCATACGAGCTTTTTTTCACTGCATAGTTGTCCTCTACCTTCTTCATAGGCTGAAATAAAACAATTGATGAATTTGAGGCATTATTTTTTTTTTCTATTCCTTCCTTTCCCTTCCCTGTGACTCTATACCAGAAGATAATCTCAAGGAAAGGGAAAAAGAAGGGGAAAAGAAACTAAAAGAGAGAGAGAGAGAGAGAATCTTTTTCTACTTTTTCTTTTGGCCAAATATAAAGATACATAATCACTAACCTTTTTTCTTCTCTCTCCGTACTTATCATTTCGTGTGCTAATTGTAAATGAGGCAGTCCCAGAACCTTTTCTCACTGCATCGTCAGGGATGAATGGACTCCTGAGAAAAGACTGTGTGATGAATAGCTTCATCAAGAGGAAAAAATGAAAGCTACATGGGGTTGTTGGTTTATTCAAAAGAATTGACATAAAATAGGTGCTTCTGTTACATTGAGCCAGAATGGTGCTTTCTGTTGAAGATACAAATTAATTTAGGTAGGAAGAAAGGGTAGAAGAGGCATTGACTGATATGAGTAGTATTACAATTATCTTATCTAAAAGATTAAATTTGTAGATAGGGTGTGAATTCTTATATTTTTTATATAACACTCCTCTTTACTTATGAGTAAAATTTGAACAGGGACCCAACAAATGGATGGCTTAATTGGATAGGATTTGACTAACGATGCAAGAGATTTGAACCTATGATCTCTTGCTCTAATACTAAGTTATAACTAATGCATTCATATACTTGACAAAAAGAGAGAAATGAAATGCATTAAGAGCTAGGGGTTTACAGAGATCCAATTTTCTCAAAGAAGTGAATGAGCAAAATAACAAAAGAGACACTATACCAATCTTGATCTCCATGAAAAAACATAAACAAGTTAGTTATCACAAAATAAAAATAGAAATAAGCTATAAAATTTCCCCGTCTATTATGTACTTTTTTTAATTTAAAGAAAGGTGAATGCCACGCGTTCTAATTATTTTGCAAATGGCACTGTTGATAAACCTTATACCACAGCCAACTAATCTAAAGCTTAAGTGATAAATACTTGTGTGTGTTTATATTTATCAATAATATCATTCACTTGTGGGCTGAATTGTGACCCATCCGGTAGAATAAATAAATGGAGTTTGATGATAATAGAGATTCAAACTCCTGTCTTCATGCTCTAAGACTATGTAAAACTTAATACCAAAGTCAACAGATCTAAATGCTTAAGCTTAAGCTGATAAATAATGGTATGGATTCAAGACAATTGGGCTGGCTGTAAAGCTCATCAGTCACTTTTAAAATTAAAAACAAAAGCTACAAGTAAAAAGAATTTAGAACTCATTGAGTGTCTTTACGATTCACAAGTAGTTTCATTCCAATAAGTATTTACCTTAGCATAAAGTTTCACTAATAACACTTAAGAAACCCAATATCCAAAGAACTGCAGACTCTTTATTGCCATGTTCAGACCAAAAGGTTTATAAGCATAATATATCTAACTGAATAACCAAGAAAATCTAAAAAGTACCCAATCATTGATTTATGCATTTTTGCATGACAAGAAGATATGTCTAACTGTGGATAGTAAGAGATATGCTGCTGGATTTGCATCTATACTTTACCTTCCATTAACTTTGCCTTTTGTAACAGATGCAGAAAGCTTTTGTCCAGTTCCACTCAAAGGCACCTGCAAAATCAGACTTTTGAGTGCTTCTTTTACAAAGAATAGCTGGCAAGAGTGTGAATAACAGCCACCAAATAGTAAAAATGTTTTAACAAAAGGGAAGTGGATCTTTTTGAAGTTATTCAATTAAACATCCAAGATAATTAACCTGCTCGGTCGTTTCCTCACTAGATGACTTTGACTGATCCCTATTGTTCTGGAACATCTTAAATGCTCTTCTAACAATGTCCTTATCCCCCATACTCTCCATAATGAAGGACTTCCTAGCTGTGCTGGGAGTTGTCTGGGAAGTATTTGCAGAGCCAAGACTAATTGACATGTGCAGAGACTTGGGAACAGCTTTTTTGTTCCCTACAGCAGAAGGGGTTTTATTCCTAGATATAGATGGACTAACTCCTTGCTGTGATGAAGACCTCAATGCTGATGATCGGCTGGCAGATGGAATTGGCCGTGTCACTTTTGGAGTGATGACTTGAGGTGACTTCACAACTGGTAATGCCAACTTTTTCTTTGCCATGGGCGTGTTTCTCTCCTTGGATACCACATTTATCTGCATCAACAAAAGTTTGGTTATTAGCAAGACAATTGAATTAGCCGAATTTAATACTCCATGAGATTGAAAGTAGGGTTTCTATCCACCTTTTGAGGGTTTTTCGCCTGAACAACTTTGGTATTTGCCCCTCGGGTATGTGGAGTTTTAATCATTGCATTCCCAACATCTTTCTGAATTTCTTTTACATCAGGTTGGGCCTTAATAGGGGAAACCATATCTTGTACTGCTCCATCTTTTGCTGCATTATCTTCTTCTGGTTTTTCATCATCTTTCTGAATTTCTTCAATATCAAGCAGGGACTTCCTTGAAGAAGTTGCTTCCTCTAGTACTACTTCCTTTACTGCATTATCTTCCTCTGGATTTTCAACATCCTTCTGAATTTCCTTTACATCAGCTTGAGATTCACTAATATAAATCACTTCTTGTACGACTACTTCTTTTACTACATTGACTACTTCTGGTTTTTCTATCTTGGTCTTATTTGAATTAGTTTCTGATTCATCTTGTCCTCCAGCATATGAACCATGACACTCGATGGTGATCATATCATCCTCATTTGGCTCTTCGACCATGCCACAATTTGTCCCAGTTATAGTTTCAGCATCTTGCTGGATTCCTTCAGCAGGATTCCAATCTTTCGATGCATGAGTCTCATAAACATCCTCATCGGCATCCGGGCTACGATCTATGTCATTATCGTTACCTCCTGATCTGAAGGTACCATTGTCCATTTGCTTTTCCTGATCCAGAAGCTCTGCCTTTCGAGCAGCGATTTTCTTATAATGGGCTTCAAAGTAAGCCTTCTTCTCAGCCACTGACCCAGGTGTTTTGCACTTCTCAACTTCCTCCAAGTACTTATTCGGCGAGAAAGTAGACCATTTTTCCCAGGAAAGCGAGTCATTTGCAAACCTACCGAATGAAACTGAGACTTCAAGAGCAGCATTTGATGCAGCTGCCTCGCCCATCTGTTCATGCAACTCGCTATCAATTATATAGCACATAATTTCTATCAAAGCAGAATATGAACAGTCATAAATACACTACTACACATCCTCCACGATAATTACTACCTGGAAGATCAAGGATCTATAAAGATCCACATCCATATATAAATAACAGGATTTAGATATGAAACTAGATAAATGGTGTTACAAGTTCGAAGATGGAAATAAGATACCTTCACAAGCTTCAATTCCGACAGGGAAACCGATACTACAGCAGTATGCTAACCCAGAAGCGGCTTGTTTGTAGCATTTCACTAGTCAACTGCAAAACATGACCAAGATTTAGCTTAGGTCAATGAAGACAAAATTAAGATTTAAGAGGGAAGAAAAAAAGATGGAACCCAATTAAAATATGATAAGAAGGAAAGACAAAAAGTTTTAAGACAAGATCAAGAGTTGTGTTTGATTGTTCTTCTCTAGGACTTTTGGGTCACACACACCTTTTAAAAGTCATTGGACTTTAAACTGCTACACCAAAAATGATAATCCCAATCATTACAACCACCAAAGGAAAAAAAAAAAAAAAAGGAAAGGACTGAAAAGATAAGGAAAAAGAATACAGAGAAGCACTAAAGTTAAGGAAGAAGATTCATGTTCCAAGAAGGGTTTAGCTTTAACACTGTTAAAGTTTGAAGCTTTATTAGAAGAAAAGTTAAATAGACTGGAACTTTACATGTGAAGAAGAGTGAACACTGAACTGAAGTGTAAAAGACACAACAAGGAAGGGTAAGTACATCCAATGCCTAACAAATAAATAAAATGGGATTAGTTCGCTCAGACCCATAAAAACAAAACATGGACATTACAACTAATTTAAGAGATTCTCTAATGCCGATAAAGATGCCCACAGATTCAAAATTTTACTTTGAAAAAGATAATGGGTATACTACTGTTTACTCCGAAATTGATTAAAGAAATTTTTTCCACTTTAATCCATTTATTTTTTTCATGAATTATAAAATTAAAAAATATAAAATATATATATTTTAAATATCTTAATATATAAGTCAACTTTACTACTTTTTATGTAATTATATATCTGAAAGTTTGATTTATCTAATTGTACAATAATCAAGAATTTAACTGTTACTGACTAAACCTAATTAACATTGTTTATCCGGTCAACACTAGTAGATAATGTGGAGCCACCCACAACATTAAAAAGAATGTGCAGCTCCCAAATAAGTATTTGTCAATATAGTAAAGCACGACTCGCTTGGAAAATGTGAGTTATGAAACTTATTTATGACTGGGAGAAGTTATCCATGATATTTTATTAATTGATTATATTAATTGGATTTAACAATGTGAATTATAATTTATTGAGATATAAATAATAATAATTAAATCATCAACTAAATATATGATTAGATAAATATAAATTTTAAATATATAATTATAAAAATTAATAAAATCAAATTATAAAATATAATATTATCTTCTTTTTTTTTCACAGCTTTTAACAAGCGTTCGAAAACTGGTGACGAATTAACGTTAGGCGTTCGACTTTGGAAATGAGGCCAAACAGTTGGAAGACAGCAACTGGAGATAGTAAAGGGGGTCCCCACTTGAAAAAGGCCTATGTAATGTGTATTTCGTGGTGGGTCTTGCATTGAATGATCCCATCCTACTTGCCGTAACTGTGGACCCGAAGGCTTCAATTAAGTTGAACCGGACTTCATGGGGGCACGCCATTCGGAAATATCCACCAAAAAATAGAAAGGGGCATGGGAAATTGAAAACGTTGTCGTTTGAAGAAATTACCAACTTCGTCAAGACCAATAACGACTCGCTCTTCCTACACCATCCATTCCATTTCGCTCTTCCATCTCACGAATCGGGACCTGGGAGACCTGGTACTTACGTGATACTCCGGCGTTCTGTTAATGCTCGTGGATGTGTTTGTGACGGTGCGTAAGGAGATGGTAGTGTACGAGTACCGGCAGCAGTAAATACAAGATGGATAAAATATAATGCCTTATTCAGATTTTATCTTATAAGTATAAATTTTAAATTTTTGTATTCAAAACTTATTTTACAGCATCTTAAAAACATTTTATATCCTATACTATATAAATTCTATAGAGTCAATATATCCTATAAAACATATATATATTTTTTATTTTCTTTTGAAATATTATGTAAGCATATAATTAATATCAAACCTATAACTAGACTAATTGACTAAATAATAATAATTTGAAAGATTCTTATATTTTTAAGATATCTATATGTAACAATATAAAATTTTGATAGATAAAATAAAGAATATTCCTACAATTAAAAATATTCAACCCTTAATTGGATCATACTAATTTTTTTTTCTTTTCTTTTCAAATCATTAAAATAAAATTTTTATTAAATCATAAAATTTTTACATGTATAAAAACCATATATTAAATAATTCTAGTAAAATACATTGGACAATGAGCTAAAAACTGAGATATTTTTAATATCTTTTAAGATTAACCTCAGTAAAAGAAAGAGAAAGCAACATAAACATGAGATAGTAAAAAAAAATAAAACCTTTTTACCAAAAAGAAAAACACGAGAGATGAATAAGACAATAAACACAAGAGCACGTAACCTTATGGTTTTATTATAAGCTAAGTTTTTTCCTTTTTTGATACTTTTTTAAAGTTAGAAAAATGCAATGTATTAATTTTTTATTTGTTAGTATTATTTAATTGATATTATAAGATAGATAGAGGGTATCCCGAATCTATATCTTGTATATTTTAGAGTATAGATTTTAAGATAAATATAGAATACATTGACATCGTATCTATATCCTACTTTATGGGAGTAAGTTCTAAAAAATCGTTATTCAGAACTTATTTTGTAACCTTTTTCACTCATTTGATACCTATCCTATGGAGTAGAATCTAGATGAATAACGCTTACAGCAAAATTACCGACCCATCCCTTACCAATCATATATGTGTTTGGTTTGAAGCTAGAAATAAGAGAAGTAAATGGTATAATTAGATAAGTTGTACACCCATACATATAAGTAGTTTGATTCAACCACCATAATTAAAAAGGATAAAAAATTTCATAACTAAATTGATAGTTTCATGTAAAAACAATTAAGCGTTTTCCTTTTTATTTTATTTTGTTAAGTAAAATTAGAGGAATGGAATGATTATTCCATGGAATATTTGTATTGCTCTATCAAGTTTGATTTTTTTTTTTATACATTTTGTCAATTGTATTATAACTTAGGAGATGAAAGATATACTAAAAAAAATTTAAAAAAATAAAAAGAAGGATCTAGATATGTACCTCAAAGTTCCGGATATAAATTATATGCATTATAGTTTTTAGAAATTATATGCATTATGTTTTTATAATTTTCAAACTTGCATTTTAAAGGCACTAAAGAATAAAAATTTTGAGTACCCTATTATTTTGTCATTATCGTACTCTGACATGTTAATTACCTATTAATTAAAGTCGCAAAAGAATTATCCACATGCAAGTTTACAGGCTTGATATATTATAGCGCTTATATTTCCATGATACGTCTAAAAGTTTATACTTTCAGAAAAGGAAGGTCTAAGGGGTCTTTTATCATGTTTATAAGAAATCACTATTTTCAATATATCACTCCAAAATGTTAGCTATTAGGTAAATTGCAAATATATTCCATTATATTTATTCTATATACACTTAACCTTTTTTTTTTTTTTTATTAAGCTTTTAGAAACGTAAATCTTAAAAAAAAAAAAAGAAGAGGTTTTAGGCCTCTTTGTCTGTACTTGTTAAAATATAATAATAAATGAAAAATAAAAGTAACAAAATAACATTATTCAAAGGTAAAAATGGTGAAATAGGATTCACAAACACGTTTTTTAAAAAATCAAGGATATAAATGCTCATTTTCGAATAAATGGAGATAAGCACGCATGGAGCAAATACACGATATTTACAATTCCCTTAACCATTGCGAACCCAACACCAAATACATCATTTTCAAAGGGAAAAAGAAACATATGTTTAACCCAAAATGGAAACTTAAAACTTTATAATTAGATAGCATTACACAGGAAATAATCTTCCAGAAGATAACATAAGAAAACCCTTCACGACTCTCTTTGGCGTAATACTTGAATTGGCAAACCCAATATTCATAAGTTGAATTAGCTATAATGAGCTACAAAATTTTTGCTAAAAAAAATACAAATTATTTTAAAAAATAGAACCACCCAGTCATATTAAGAAATAGATAAATCTGTATTCAAGTTAAACACAACCAAGCCTTGAAATTCTAATAAAAGTTGAAAGGTTTGATATTTTTCATCATATTTTTTATGATTTTTTATATAAAAAACAGAGAAATTAAAACATATAAATAAATTTAAATTATCAGATATTACACAATAATAATTCCATCAAACCAGTGTTGTTTAATTATACTTGTTATAATGTACGACTATAACTAAATAAGAGTTTTAATTTATTCAATTGATATAATACACCTTTGAATAAACTGTAAGGGGTTATCACTATAATTCACAAAAAAAATTGATTAGACAAAACTTTTGAGAGTTGGTTTCAATTCATTGGCTAATTGAAGAGAATGTCTGTAGCAAGAATTGGTAAACGAAGTCCTAAAATTCTAAGGGCAATAACATAAAAGGACTAATGAAGATAGTGACAAGACCATATCTAGGTAAGTTCAAGACTAATAACGAAACACTAATAACGTGAAACAAGATTATAAAATAACAAGTATTTAATATTCCATGCAATTAATCTAAAGGTGGTCCGATGTCAAAAGGTGATAGAATTATGTGCACAAATTGGTAAGATCCATGCAAAGATCTGTGCGAATGTGATAACTTCATGTCAAGGGCACCAAATTAGCGCTATGCAACAATACAAACTAAGCTATGCTAGTTCTCCTAAGCCACTAAATTAAAGTAAGTCTTCTAAAACCATGCTTAGGAAATTGATTCCTGTCCCTACCTCCAAAGATTCGCTCTTAAATCTTGAAGTATGTATCTTCCATGATTTTTTGTTTTTGTTTATTTTTTTAAAAAATAAAAGCCTATAAAACTCAAAAAGAGTTTAGCACAATCTCTAAACTAGGTTCAAACACTACCATCAATAGTATTAGCATACTCCTCGATATTTACTCTATAAATCCTCTCTGAATCAGCAATTCCCATATTATCTTATCATTTTAGTGCTAAGAACTCGCAATATCTAACACTACATATCATGCTAACAATGGGTGGCTCTCCACTGCTAACCTTATATGACTTACATTGCTCATCTTGAGCCTTCTTAACTAAACTCCCACTAACCTAGTGATGAGTGTTTAACTGTCAACTTATACATCTCTATTGATTAGATCACTCCATATGATATCGAACTTCTAATGGAGCTTCAACAATCAACTCATGATTAATGAAAGCAACTAACTAGTTAAGGGAAATCGAGTTCTGAAATGACCTCCAATCTATGGGAGAGTGATGAGTCGAGCCAAGATGAAGGGTCTGAACCATTTGGTAAAGTGAATCTTAAAGGGTTTTGCCTTAGAGGATGAACAGAAGTATTTAGAAGGTTTGCATGTCTATAACATCACCTAAGGCAAAAGTTTAATATAATTAGAAGTACATGGAGATTCTAATATTATTGCTTCTTGTTAGAAGGTCATGGATGGTTCTAATTTTGATCTAACTATTATTTCTTATGCTAATTATGCATGTGACTATTTGTGAAGGATGATAAGGTTTGATTTAACTAAGGAAGGCATCAAAAGCTAGGTTTAAATGAGAATGTTTCTTATATCAATTATAGATGTTATTTTTATTACATTAAGAAATGTAGGAGGAAGCTATCCAAGAGACAATGGAAGATGCTAAAAGATATTGTTAGTTATTTCTTTTCTAGAATAGTTGTAGTTATTTTCCTTTTTCAATTATTTGCTTATTAGCCTTTCCTTTACAATGATTTTCCACTCTTGTAATTACATTATTGTATTATTTTTCATTTTCATAATTAAATTAGTATAAATATTCTTTGTAACCCTATGAGGCAGCCAAGTTAGTGATTGGAAGTTATTACTCCTTTCAAATATTGAATGAGTTCTTTCTCATTCAATATTACCTACTCTTATTAGCTTTCTTAAGATTGTAGGGAGCAAATTTTATAGCTTACTTGTATATCACATCAAGAAGATTATGTGTAATTCAATCTTTGCTTAGTGAATAACATCTATTGGATGAGTCATTCATATCATTTATATTTTCTTTCCTATCTTTTGATCCTAAAAACCCATTAATTTTTATTATTCGAGAGGTCTAAGGGCTGAATTCCCCTTATATTCTTAGTTGATCTCTTCATCTTACTTTGGTTTAGTGATTATTTTATTTAACCTAATCTTTAGAGAGATCCAATTTGTGTTTCGATCCAATCTTTATATTTAAGTATATTAGGTGCCTTAACCTACAATTTATAATAACATTCATAGCACAATAGAAAAGAGCTTCCACTACGATATCTATAAGCCCTTATGTAAACCCTTGAGCACCCATACAAACATAGTCGCTTGCCCGTCCAAACCCAAGGCCTACATACAAAAGATAACTTAATAATCTCTCATACTATAGCCTTTAAGAACCTTAAACATCCAGATCTCCAATCATAGAAGGAATGTTTTTTAGTTAAATCCCCCTATCATAACCTTTATACTAATACTAATATGATATGAACAAAATCAATCTATGAGCTAAACGAAACGACGACTTGAAATAGTAATAAGAGTTGAAAATTTTTATATTCTTTGGTCATTTTATTTTATGATTTTTATATGTTCCTTATTTGAGAAATAAGGTAATTAAAAGGTGCAAAAAGTAGATTATTAAATATTACACACGAATTGAACTAAGATTATTTAATTATAATCGATATTGTACACAATTATAACTAAACAAAGGTTTCAATTTATGCAACCAATATAACACACAATTGAAAATGGTTTATCACCACAATTCATAAAAAATTGATAAGACAATGGTTTATAAGAAAGAACTCTCAATGTTTCTATAAATTCATTGATTAATTGAAAAGAATGTCTTTAACAAGAACTCTTAAGGAAGCCCCAAAACCTAAAGTAAAAAGACTAATGAAAATAATGACAAGACTATAAATACATAAAATTAAATAAACTTCAAAACTAATATCAAAATACTATTTATAAGTTGGTAAGATACATGTAAAGGTCTATGCAAATCTAACAACTTTGTATCAACAACACCAATTGGTGCTATGTAGCAGTATAAACTAAGCAATGTAAGTTCTCTTAAGCACCTAAATTAAAGTAAGTTCTCTAGATCCATGTTTAAGAAATTGATCTCCATCGTATTATATAAGTCAAACAAATATAAGGAACAAAATTAATTTAAACATAAATAAATGGTTGCAGGCATCTTATGTACATAGAGCAAAATTCTCAATTATATAACAAAATCCTCTATAATCTTAAGAAACATGGAATCCTAGATTAACATACTTGCTAATAACACCATAGCTATTGATTTCAACCTAATACATTACCTACTATTGTTATCACTATTGTTATCGATCAACTCTCTTCTTTATTTCCTCAACTCATGGCTTATCCTTCATGAAAACTTTTCCTAGTATCCTAAGGATTAAATATTCAACAAAAATAGCAACTTTAAGTGATATAAAAAGAGTTGATGCTCTCTATTATAAACATTCATGGTATTACTTTCACCTTAACTAAACTTAGATGCTGTAAATTCTATCAAATTGAGCTCTGTTTGTATGTTAAGAAGGTATAATAAAGGAGCAAAAAACATATAGGACTCAATGATAAAAGTTCTTCATGGGCAACAACTATCATTTGAAGATGAGATGACAAAGAACTCAAAAGGGTAGTTCAATTAGTACAACAAATGTCTTAGAGACTTAAAAGGTGAAAACATTACCTTAATTTTACCTTACTAAAAGGGTAAAAACATTAACTTTTATGAAATGATAATAAGTAAAAACTCGAGCACAAATAAAAACAATTATCCCTTTCTAACTTGATCGCCTTCATCATTGGTGAAGAAACTAAGAGAAAGGAATTGTAGATAACAAAAGCAAAAGTAATCCTCTTTCAAAAACTAACCTTATCCAAAATCAACATTAATAGAATAAGAAGTATGAAAAAAAATTGACTACAAACTCAAATATCGACATCATATCTTTAATAAAAGAGGTACCTGCTATATTTATGGTAAACTAGATTAACATGTACTAAAATGTAGACATTAAGTAGTGAGAAATGAAAATCCTATTAAGCTTAGAACAAATCTAGTCGAAGAAGATGATGAGACAATTGTTTTAGTCATTTCTAAAGTAGATGGTGTTATGTAACCATTACTTTAGCTAAGTATTGGAATTATAGTTTCAAAGTAATAATCAACAAGGGAAAAGATTATAAACCATGAGTAAGATCATAATTACGCTATTATTTGGATCATCAACCTATGTTTCTAGAATATATCCAGATTAATTAATTGGATTTTGATTAGATTAACATCTACATTTCCTTTAATTTGCGAAAATCCTATTAATAACTAAACTAACCTTCAAGTTTTTAAATTCGTATTTATGAACTAGTAAACAAGTTTCTCTCATAAATTTGATCATAGTAATTAATATCAATCATTGTACATATACGTTTGTTATGATAACTAAATATCAACCACATTAAGTGATTAAATCCTTATATAATATGCATGTCTATGTCTTAAATAAATTAATTTGGTAAGACCGTTATAATTTAGTGGCATAAACACCCGTCTCTAATGGGATGAATCGGGTTTAAATCCTCTATCACCCAAATTATATGTGTAAATGAGTTGGGTAAAAGGGGAAAAAAGTAGATAAATCAATTTATCATCGATTTAAAATAAATCCATAAATTCTTTTTCAAGTTTTCATGAATTTTACTTTGTAAAATTTATCTTTGGCCCATTTAATAAATTAAAACTCGTGAATTGAGATAATTAGAATATGTAAAAAATTGAAACCTAATAGATAAAGAAATTATCAATTGATAATCCATAAAGCAAGGTCAAATCTCACAAAAACATTTGTAAGTCCCATATGTCCAACTAAAAGAGGGGAGGATGAATTGGTTATTATGAAAATTAAGTTTAATTTCACAAACAAAGCTCTTCCTTAAATATATTGTGGAAGCACTTATATAATGGGTCTAAATGATATTAGGCATTAATGATATTGCATTTTTAGCTTAGTACTGAAGCATTTTAACTCAAAGTGATGTTAGCAAGAGAAGAAGGATAACTGGTGGGAGTTTTATTTAACACTATGTTCGGATAAAAAGAAAGAATTTGGAAGGAAAAAGAGTAAAAGAAAAAAAAAATTGGGGAGAAAAGAAAGTAAGTTGGAAATTTTTTGTTTGGATAAGAAAGGAAGAGATCGAAAAGAATAGGAAAGAGTGTTATTTATAAATATTTTTAATTTTGTTAAAGTACTGAAAAAGTTCTTGAAGTTTGATATTGTAGTTCTATTAAAGGGTTATTTTAGTATTATACCTATAAAAAGTAATAATAGATGGAATAAAAAGGGGTAGAAAATAAATTTTGTAACCCTTCCTCCATTCTCTTTGCAACTTGGAGGGAAACAAAAATTAATGTAGTTATGGAATATTTTTCCTCCTAAACCATTCTTTCCCATTTTCCTTCATTTTCTAAATAAAAGGAAAGTAAATTGAAAATCTAACCTTCCTTTCACTTCTCTTTTCCTTCTAATTTTTTCCTTCACCCCAAAGAAGAGAATCATTTTTGTAAGACCCAATGAAAACAATCCCTCTCAAATTCATTCTAGCTGCTTTCCATCATAATTCAAAGAAGGAAACTTTTTCCTCATAAATCGTCTCCTTCGAATTCTTGTCACCATTCCAAACATAGTGTTAGTATTTTGGATGGTAGGAATGCTAGTGCCTTCATCCCCTTCGATGAAAAGTATCACAAAATGCTTAAGAATTTTTAACTTTATGATGCTTCCATTGTATATAGAAGAGGTTCTTTTCATCGATAACCTTATAGTGAGAATGAAGTTAGAAGATAATGAAATGCCTATTACCTCCAACTAATGACTAATTAAGAGCTAGAAAGTTTGTATTAATTAATTATGGTTTCTATAAACTGTATTAACGAATGTTGATGCAATACTATTACGATTTTCTTAACAATCAAGTTCAAATTTACAATCATTCTTAACTTACTAGTTTCAAGATTTACTTACTCTTAATATTAGTAACAATAAGATCTTTTTCTTGTTAGTGAGGTAAGAAGGTCCAAGGTAAGTAAGATAAGAAACTCTACCTCTACCTTTCTTTATACCAGTAAATATAGGTTGAAAAATTTAGTAACTAAAACCTATCTCATGATTGCTTAGATGTGTCTTAAATTTTATACCTTATAAAATTTACAGGTTTTAAGTTACTTTGTATAGATTATGAGATTTTTCCTTTTACTTTTTCATTTAAAATACTATAATCTTTAATATTTAAAATAATTATATTCAAATTGAAAGTGAATGTGACTTTAACGTATAAATTACAATGAATACCAACATGATAAATTTTAATAAAAATACAAAATAACATTAAGATATGATATTTTATAAACACGTATCAACTTGAACTAGAGATGCGATGTAGATTTAGTTGTATTGAGGGTTAGTTAAAAATATTGGACTATAAGTTATATGATCTTAGTTAGATTTGAAACAAAATATACGTACCCTTAGTTAGATGATATAACTTCCTTTCATGGTATAAGGCCATTTCCCATACCTACCATGTAGCTTTCAAAAACCAAAATCTACTATACGACGTCTAATACTCATCTTAAAACATATATGACCATACAAGATTCAGTGGGTTCCGTAATCTGACAGATTTAATGCTTAGCCCTGCATGTTGGCAACATATGCAAAATTAAGACTCTTTGAATTTATATTTGGTTTCTTTTTGAACTCGAGCCAATCTGTCACAACTAGTGAGTTCAAAGACCAACCATCAATATGATATGTTATGAATTCCGTTGGTTATATGCATTAACCTACTAACAAGGTTCTTTTTTTCTTTTTCCCCAATGAAAGAGCAAATATTAATCACTCCATGAACACTGCCATTCAAAAAAAAAAAAAAATGCTACTGATGAGTAAATTGCAAAATGCAAATGCATCTTCTTTTTATTTGATGTGCGTTTAGTTCCTTTACTTTTGAAATTGAAATTTTAGACCCTTATGTCTTAATAAAGAAATGTGTTTTAGTACTTTATTTTATTATTTTTCCCTTGGTAAAATGATTTAAAAAAAAAAAAAACATAAATCCAATTAAAGAAAAAGTCCCCTATTTATCTTTTTTTTTTTTTCAAAAACTTGATATACTTAGTGATTTTTAATGAGTTACTGCTATTTTTCTTTCCTAAAGATCATGATCCACATTTAGCAATAGGGGTAAGAGGATCTACGAGATGGGTAAGGTAGGAACCATTACTTTATACCTTATCTTGTCAGTATGTGTTCTAATAATTTGGAATCCAATCTATTCCATGATACCTTGAAACCATTTTTAACTTATTTCTTGGAATTTTTACAAGTTGCAAGATTTAATGTGGAACATGTAAAATTTTTCATGTTGCTTCTTTTATCGTTTAAAATATTATAATCAGTCACATCCCAAATCACAACATTTAAATTAAAAAATAATATCACTTTCCAATATAAATTACAACCAACTTAAACATAACAAGTTTTAATGAAAATTACAACATAACAACAAAATATAATATACATAAAGTAAGTGCCAACTTGAATTAGAGATGGTGCTAATGATCAATTATCTAACTAAGAGTTAAGCATAGTAGATTATAAATAACTTGACTTGTTTATATTTATCAAATTTGATTATATTATTATAAATTTTATTGGTGGTGCACTTAGTTTATGCATATTGAAAAATTATAAGATATATATCATTGGACTTATAATAGTTGCCATGGTATAAAGTCTAAGCAGTATCTAAGATAGGTGAATAGTCATATTTTATACCTTATCTCATAGGTATAAGTTCTAAAAATTTGGAATTTGAACATATCCTTAACATCTAATACATACTTCAAAACCTACCCAATCATACAAGATTTAACAAATTTTAAGGTCCAATAAGTTTTGATGCTAAGCCTTATGTAGCGATCTAAGACCATATTTTACACATATTATTAAGTTCAAAAACACAATTTCAATATGGCTGTTAAATATATATGAGGTAATATAAGCATGTGCATTTGCAATTTAATTAAAAAATAAATAAATAAAGAACTGTGCTTAGTGAATCTTCAACTTAAATTGATAAGCCACCCTTGACCATAACTTCATAGAGGGGTAACTTATAGACTGTGGAGTTTTCCCATTAGAGGGGTAACTTATTGTCGATTCAACTTAGGTAGACAATCCTGATGTTTCTTAAACCTCTTTATGGGATTTTTCATTCATCATATTATTTAGGACTTCAACAGCTAGACCCCTTAAGTTATTTTAGTTTTCTCTGGAAAGTTCAGTATGACCCTTTTTAAGTCCAACTTAGAGATAGTTAAGCCAAACAGCCATAATTACAATAGGTACCACTAAACTCTTAACTCATGACTAAACAACAGCATCTAGAGCCACTGCCTGATGGACGACAGCTATCCCAAACAAAAACTGAGATCACTGCAAGTGCAAGTCAAGATTAAACGTTGTTCCATGGCTTAAAAGCAAAAGTAAGGTGGGGTCGTCAGAGAGTGATAGTTTGGAAGGGATAGAGAAGCATAGTTAGGAAATAGGGGACTTTGCACTTAGGCCTCTAGTTTTTAAAATTTCACTTGCTTTTTTTAAAAAAAAAAAATTATGGTATTTGACATAATCGACGAGCTATATGACATGTCTCCATACTTATACCAATGACTTTGATACTCACTTCATAATTTATCAATATGGGAAATACAAGTCTCATTGAAATATTCATACCCTATTTTTAATGATTCTCAGCTAGGAAATAGCTTTGAAAACCATTCTTTAATATGATGTCATAATTTATAGTACATAGTCATTCTTCCAAGGACTTTCATGTATATATATAAAAGAAATAATAATCTAAGATAGTTCATATAATCAAAGAATTATATTGAAATACTAGCACCGTATGTTTGAACAATCTTCTCGTGAAATAGGAGATTGCCCTGCTCCAACGCAAAATCATCATATGAGATTAGGAGATTGTCAAGCCCAATTCGAGAGAGAGAGAAGATAATTACATTGGTGATAATTAATTAAGAACTGAGTGACTTTTTGGCCCAGCTCCATCTCTTTATCTGTTTCCCCAATCCTTTCTTTGGGCCCTAGTGCCATAACCAGAGGCCCATGCATCCCAAAACAACTCAATATCTTGGCTCTTCATTATACTTGTAGAATGTTAATTTTGTATGGACGGATGAAATACACTGCACGTTATCAAGAGAATGTTTCGTTCAAATCATCAGGTTTCTTTGGTTAAAAGTTATTTATTTATTTCTTGAATTTTTCCTTTTGTATATTTATTTTTCTCATTTCCTACTTGTAAAATTTGACATACTTATTTTAAAAATTTCTTAAATTTGCGGAGTACATCATTTCAAAAACACATACGTGATTTTCGAGGAGTAATAAAAAAAATTTTCTTCCTATATCATAATGTTTTATTACTTTTGTTGGAATACACAAAATTGTCTTCGTGTTTTTCCTCTTTTCCCTTTCGTGAGAACGAAAATTCATTCATCCATAATACTTGAGAAGCACAAGACACCACATATTGGACTAGTACGGCAAACCAAAGAGTTAAAGGACCATAGATCTAATCTATAATAGGCAAATCTTTTGCAATATAAACGGGCATTGTCATCAATTGAAAATAGGGATAAGACCAAAAAAAAAAAAAACCAACCCTTCGAATCGTGAGATCAATTGGACTGAATTGTAAATTAGGGTTGAACCATTCGGTTTGAAAAAATTATGAATCAATTCAAACAGTATTTTTTTTTCTTTTTTAAGATTAAAAGGTTGCAAACCAAACAAAACCATGAAAAGTAAAAAAAAAAAATTGTTTTTTCATAAGTCACATAACTTATATTTTTATCAACTTAACAATATTAGGTGTTATCTCTGAGTTTTGTCAAGCAGAGATTAAAAATGGATTGTACTTTACGCAATAGAGAGAGAGCCTATAAAACAATAATCAATGAAGGGCGCTAGGGTGTTGTTTGGTGTGGCTAGTCCGTTGCTTAAGTTAATAAAGTATATTAAGAGTGATAACAAGTACGCTAAAGGGTAGAATATAGCTCAAGTGCGTAAAGTATTAAGTAGTTTATTATTAGGTAGTGACTTGGTATTTATAGAGAAGTGAAACCGACAATTAGAAAGCCAAATGGGTAGAGGACACATCTATAAGTTGTGGGTGGTGGAGATGTATAGACCGACATGGTCTTGAATTGTAAGAGACAGTTGTTGACCAAGTCTTCAAGCTTTATCCTTATCTTTCAGCTATTTGAGTACGTATTATATAGGCAGGCTATCAAGTAAGCCTAGACCAAAGTAAATTAGAAGAGCAAGAATGTTGAACCCAGTCAAGGAGGAGCTAAGTCATGAGCATAGGCAGGTTGACATGGGCTAAAGGGGCCCAAGCCTAAGATATTCTATCAACACTTGCCCTCCTTATAGTCTCATTGCCAAAGTAGAGGCAAGGAGAAAGAATAGACAAGTTCCTCAGGTAGATAACCAAGTTGAACTTGGAGCACTCATGGTAACTTAATAACTTGTGCAAGGGATTGCTACACTAATGCTTTTGGAGAGGTTGGTCGACATGGTGTAACATTTGCTTGAACAGAAGAGATGCTTGATGAGGGGGCCTAAGCTAATAATGTACGAGTCTAAACAGTGGTGAGGTTATCCGAGGAGAACACACTAAGGTAAAGCTAAATGTTCAAGTGCCGAACTAAATGGATGGCTCGAGGTGAATGCCTTTTAGGCCAGATTGAGCATTCAGCGTTGAGGTAAAGATTTAGTAGGTTGGCCGCTTCAGGCAGGAAGGGTGCAAAACCGAGGTATTAAGAATGCAAAGATGTTGAATGGTCTAGGCTGGCAAAATCAATCAGGCGATGGCAAAGCCAAGTAAGGCTAACCTATCCATGCTGAGGAAAGGTACTAGGAAAGCTTTGTTGTGGATGTGGAAGCTGAAGGGCTTTGGGAAAACTTTTTGTGGAAGCTAACTTTTTGAATTCTTACTTTATTGCACACTTTCATGATGCAGTTAATGCGACATAATAGGTATCATATCTTTACGGACTTCGCATATTGTCAAGTATGTTTTACCTTTTAAATGTAACTATCCGATCAAAACTGTTGCCATGTGTCTACATTGCAATATGTTAAGGGATTTGTGTTTATACATATTCTCATAACTGCCAATTCGCTTTCCTGAACGATTGGACTATAAATACCTTCAACACTTGTACAAATTACTCTTTCGCAACTTCTCTTAACTTGCTTTCATACTGCAACCTAAGTGTTTCTATTCCTTTCTTCACTAACGAAACTTTGTTTGAAACTCTCACATTTCCTTTCTTCCTTTAACACAATGTCGCAATCAAGAACAAGTTATGCTGAGTGCAATATAACCTCCTCAGACTTTGAAGCCACAAGGAATGCTACTCCCCCATCGAGAGGGGGTAAAGAAGCTTCGTCCTTGTTGGTATAAATGGATAGGAGGCAAGGAGGTAAATTGAAGTGCTTGATAGGGCAGCATTGATAAGGGCCATCCCTCAAGATGTATACCTAAGTGAACACTTACCATATGCCATCGATGTGTACAACCGGTTAGAGGTTAGCAAGAAACCAAATGGCTGGTTAGGTAAGAGAAAGGCAACCATCGTGAACTAGGTTTTAAAGAACTTTATCATAGGTGAACTCCTTAACTTGGTTGTGTGGCTACCACAATCGAATGAGAGGGTGGCTTTACTTTCAGGAAGGTGCTTTGCGATCTATGAAGATTCTTAGGAGCATTAGATGCGCCAACCCTTCATAAAATTTAAGAAGGAGATGTTCTATTATCATCGATGTTGCCCTGCTCAGATACCTCCTAATGTTTGGAGGTTGTTAAAGGCATTCCAAGCTTTGTGTGAATACTTAGTGGTGAAGGCCATACTCGAGCTCTTCAACCACTTCTATTTATGGAAGTCTCTAAATGGGTAGACTTACCTCCATAATCATATAGGTAAGAAATTGTTTAGGGGCTTGGACTTGTTCTTAAAAAGTTGGTAGGATAAGTTTGAAGTGGTAGAGTTGCACTAGATGGTCAACTTCTAGACTTGGTAGACTCCATTGATCCGGATGGAGCGCAAAGGAAAGTTGGCCTGAATGATGTGGAGGCCTTGCAAAGATTGAAGCCTTCATGGCTTTGTAGTACGATGAAGAAATCAATGCCAAAGAGACTGTACGAAGGTACTTCAGTTTGCCCATCTCCAATCTGTTCCCAAGTATGGAGAGGGTTGTCTTGGACAAATGGTTAGAAGGTACAAGTCCATCTTTAACATGAGTTATACCTTCCATAGTGCCAACGTGGGCTTGATTGAAGCTATACTTTGTCCATGATGTCTTTGAGGAATAGGGGGTCTTCCTCGCCCATGCTGGTCATAGCAAAGTTTTGTGAGTAAGTATGATACCCTTACCTTGTATTGATATTGTTTGTTTGTTTCCTTACAGGTGAGAAGCTAGTTAGAAGGGTAGAAGTCCCTTGTCCTTTTAGTCTTGAACTGATGAGATGACACCAGCCCGAGGTAAAGCTTACCACTAAAACTGTCGTCGCTAAGGGTTAGGAGGTAGAGTTGAGATTAGGGATGGAAGAGACTAGTAGGATTGAACCACCTGCTCTACCCTAGGGGATTCCTCTTGTTGATCCCCCCACAAAGCCACTAGCTATTGAGCCTATGAGTATGGTCCTTCTCTCCACCATTGCTGCCCTTACCTCTACACCTATTACGGTGGTAGATGATGCTATTAGTACCGACGAATTAAATGTGGTGATGCTCCCTCCTTCTGTCACGGGTTAGGAGAGGGAAGCCAAGGCCAGCGCCACGATGGAGTTAGCAAGGTAGAAAAGGAAGGCCCTCAAGACTGCTAGGGATAAAGGTCATACATTTACAAATGGCCCTCAGGTCATCCTTATAGATGTGTTGACAACCTCAAGGATGCCTTCTACGAGGTCTTGAACAAGTTTTGGTGTCTAGGGATAATGCCAGACTCGTTTAAGGATGTACCATACGAGTTTTGAAATGAGGAGATGTGCCTTCAGGGTAATGAATCCGAGACTAGGACGGCTAAAGGGAAACTTCTCAGGTTGAAGTGGGATATCTAAGGCAACGATAGTATGTTACGCCATCAGGACCTTAGCCTTCAAGTCTCCATGGGGTCCTTCACCCTTGGTAATTAGGCCATCCTTAAAGACCTATTGAGGATTGATAGGGATTCTCCTTTGGGAATGGTGTGTCATTAGAGCTCTCTTATCGGCAAGTAAGTCCTTATCTCTTTAAGTTGATGTTTTACTTTGTTAACACTGGTTTGATAACAATTTATGTGTTTCTTTGCAGTACCATGGTCAGGTGCTACTTTGATTCACTAATTACAATACACTGCTCAATGAGGTAAAGGGTCTTCATAGGGAGGTGTTAAGCATGCATAAGGGCTTAAGGGAGGTAGAGTCCTCCTCTAACAATTTTTAGGAAAAATTTAGTAAGGTTAATCGACATCTACGTTGCTCTTATGTACAGATGACCATGCTTAAGGTAAGGCTGTAAGCAAAGGAGCATGGTCTGGCTAGTGCTGAAGAGGCAGCTAAGTAGGCTAACAAACTCAAGGTTCAGTTAAAGGATGAGTAGAGGACCAAGGCTTAACTCTCTCAAAAGCTAGATGAGGAGAGGAAGGCTAAGGAGGAGCTCGACCACTAGAATGTTAAGCTGAAGGCGTTGGTCTCTAAATTAACGATCGAGTTGGCAATGAAGGCGACTGAATGTGAGACTACCCAAACGACTTCGCTAGAGTTAGCCAGTCAAAAGGTCAAGTTGGAGTAAAGGATCTAAGAGCTCTAATAGGAAGTCTCGGAGATGAAGGAAGTCATCTCTAAGCTAGAGAGTGAAGAGGTCCTCGGTAAAGCAACTGAGAAGAAGCCTGTATAGAGGTTCTTCACAACTCCCCAATAGACTAAAGAGTTGGATGACATCTTTGTCAAATGTGGTTGGAACATTAGGATAGACATACTAGAGCATTATCCTGACTTCAACCTGAGCTTCCTAAATTGGCTAAACAACCCAACATACAGGGAGGAAAGGGTAGCCTAAGCGAGAGAAAGGGTTGCTGCTCAAGTAATCGATACGAGAATTATTAAGTAACATGGCTTAACACTTAGTTGTTGCGTGTCTGTAGTTATCCTGTAAACTTAGAATCATTTGGAGGTAGGGTCATCGTACCTCTAATGAGAAAGTTCCTTAATTGTACAAGGAGCATTTCCCCTTGCATAGGTTACTTTAAGGGAGGTCAGGTCGATAGCATTTCAACTTATCTAGTTATAGGAGTTCCTTAATTGTGTAAATGGTGTTTCCCCTTATTGATATTACCTAAGGAGAGGTTATGTTGGTGGCGTTCCGACTTGCTTAGTTACGGGAATTCCTCAATTATGTAAATGGTGTTTCCCTTTATGGAGGTTACTTAAGGGGAGGTTAAAGTGAATGATGTTCCAACCTGCTTAGTTATGGGAGTCTCTCAATTATGTAAGGGATGTTTCTCTTTACTAAGGTTACCCAAAGGGAGATCAGGTCGGTGGTGTTCAGACCTACTTATGCCTAAAGAGGTGTTTTAAGGTCCATTTACCTATTGAAGATGAGGACTCACTACGAAGGTAAGAGAAAGAGAGAAAGAAAGAGAAGTAAAAGGTACATGGAATATATATGAGGAACATAACTTTTATTGATTTTCACATCAATGTTTACAAGAGATTTATACATCAATCAAAATAAGGCTGAAGATTATCAATGTTCTAAGTACATTGGATGAGTTCACTATCCAATCTTTCTAACCTGTATGCTTCATACCCTAAGCTTTCTCTTACCTTAACTAAGTCTTCCTAAGGCTAACTTCCCTTATCCTTCGCGTGAGCCTATAGCTTCTAGCTTTTGGTAAACCAAGTCGCCAACCTTAAATTCCTTGTGCCTCATCTTCTAATCATGATATCTAGTTGCTCAGTACTAATAGGTAGCCACCTAAGCTACAACAAGGTCTCTGATTTCTTTAATAGTGTTTAGACTAGCTTGCAATAAGGACTCATTTAATATGGTATTAAAACTTTGAATCTAGATGTTAGGAAGTTATAGTTTAATGGGGAGGACCTCCTCCAACCCAAACGTTAAATGAAATAGGGTCTCTCCAGTAAAGTTGCGATAGGTAGTCTTATATCCCTACCGAATATTAGGTAGCTCATCTGCCTAAGTACCCTGAGCTCAGTCTACCCTTTTCTTAAGGCTCTCAAGGATAATTTGATTAGTGGCTTTAACCTAGCCATTAGACTGAGGGTAGGCGATTGATGTGAAGTGAGGTGTAATGCAATGTTTAGCGTAGAATTCCCTTAACTTGGGGTTATCAAATTGACACCCGTTGTCTATGATGAAGGCTTAGGGACCCCAAATCTGGAGAGGATGTTGTTTTGAACAAATGAATCCATGATCCTCTTATTGATTTTGGCTACAGGCTCAACCTTGATCTACTTTGTGAAGTAGTTGATAGCTATAATGATGTATTGCTGTCCTCCTGAGGCCTTGGGGAAAGCGCTAAGGATGTTGATTCCAACTGGGCAAATGGCCATAGATTGGTCAAGGGCTAGAGATTCCCCACATAGGAAGCAATAATGACCCTAATACTAAGGTAAGCGTTAAGTTCCTTACTGAGCTCCAAAGAAGACTAGAAGAAGAATCTATTCCATAAGAAGTGTACCATCAAGGGACAATTATGTATCATCATAGTAGATGGAGAAAGTTGTACCAATGTCATTGTATAGAGGTTAGGACTGTTGACCTCTAAGTTTCTACATTAGCTTCATGATAAGGGTGCTCAATACGTCATAGAGCAAGTAACTATGTCATTTAGTGTTAGGAATATGTATGGGGATGATGTGGTGTACAATGTTGTACTCATGGGAGCTTCACATTTATTACTTGGAAAACCTTGGTTATTCGATTGATGTGTTACTTACGATAAATACAAGAACATTTATGCCTTTATTAAGGATGGACAGAATATTGTGATGCAATCTATGACATTAACTCATGTGAATGAGACCCATAACTAGCTCACCTGAGTTAGTAAGAAGAAGGCCCTCGTGATGAGCCGAAGAGAGCACCGAGTTGTTGAGAAGGTTGATGAGTCTATGTTTCTACTATTTAGAAGATTATTGGAGATGAGGAATCTAAAAGATGTTCTTAAAGAAATCCAAAGGTTGATTGATGAGTTTTCAAACCTATTTCCTAAAGAGTTACCTAAGAGACTACCTCTATTTTGAGACATAGAACATTGTATTGATCTACAACTAGGCGCAGCCCTGCCAAACCAACCTACCTATTAAAGATGTGTCTTAGGGGTCAGACACACGAAGAAAGCATCACAACAAGGTGAACCGAAAAGAATAAAGAAAAAGCTAGCGAAGTTCGAGCAGCTACTGAATAGATATGACACACCATTCGATTTTACTCGGCCTACAATCCGCTGGATATAATACATTAGTCCGAATTGAAGGGTTACTTACCACTATTCCTTACTAAAGGGAATAGATAAGAGTTAAGAGTTAATGAGAACACTAAGGTTGTTCAAAGAGAATAATTCTGTATTGAAAGTTGAATTATTGTCTGCATACAAGGAAAGTAGGGGTTTATATACTTACCCACTAAGGTTATTTTACACGTATGAAAAAATAAAAAGGTATTTTACAATTACATTACATTAATCATACTAAAAAGGGGTAAAAATGACAAAGAATATCCAGTATGGAAAAGAAAGAATTATTTTGGAATGTTGTGTCAGAAGGTACGTGTCACTTCATGATTGTACGTTAAGAGTATGATACACAAGCAAAAATAAGAAGTACTAGGAGTCAGGGGTTGACCTGATCTGGATCAGGTTGGGAGTCAATCAGCTTGGCTAAAAGGTCAGCTATCCTGAAGTCAAATGTCAATGGGTCAAGTCAGTAACTCGACTGGGCTAGTTTAGGGCTATCTTCTGGATTAAAACTTTGCTGTTGGGCAAGAGCATGTTAAATACACATGAGGATCTGAGAGATAGGTTAGTAGGAGGTCAGATTGGGATAAGAGTCCCCATCTTGACTATGGCTTAGAGTTAGTATTTTTCGCACAAGTCCTTGAAGTCCTCTAGCTCGGCATCTTATAATCGGTCCAGGGGATTGATTCCTATCATCAAATGAACCTTGAGCAAACTGTTGAGCCAAAGAAGCAAGTAAATGAACTTATAGAGAGAGTTTACATAAAGGAGAGTATGAGTCATTGTGCTGTACTAGCTTTTGCTCGTCCCAAAGAAAGATGGTTCATAGTACATGTGCATTGACAACTAAGTAATCAATCATATCATTATCAAGTACAAATACCCAATACCGAAGCTCGGTGACATATTGATGAGCTTCATGGCGCCTAGATATTTTCGAAGATTGATTTGCGAAGTGGCTACCATTAAATTCGCATGAGACTGGTGATGAGTAGAAGACTACCTTTAAAACGAGGCATGGTCTCTTAGAATAGTTGATTATGCCGTTAGGACTTACCAATGCACTGAGCACATTTATGAGGCTTATGAATCATGTGATGCGCCCTCAGATTGGAAGATGTGTAGTCGTGTTCTTCGATGACATATTGGTATATAGTACCGGCTTAAACAATCATGTTCAATATCTCAGAGCTGTTTTTGACATTTTACGAGTTGAGAAGTTATATGGGAATTTGAACAAGTGTACATTCTATCAAGGTGAAATAATTTTTCTTAGGTATGTAGTATCTGTTATGCCCCAAAGTCGCAAAGTCACAACAGTCTGGCCGTGTAAACTATTTTATGATAGTAACTGGCCTTATAGTGCCTACCATAGACATGATCCACACAAGGCGTTGACGACTTCTCGCTTTGAAGTAAACAGTCCGATTAAAAGTTGAACTACAATTATAATAAATATTACAAATATCTCATAAACATGTATAATTATAGATAAGTCCACAGAACTTCCCAGGAAATTCTACATGTTCACAACTGTTCACTAATTTACATAATAACTATCAGTTTTTCATCCTCAACTACAAGGTCACTCTAGTTACACATTATACTAAGTAACTTGATCTTTACACCCCTGGCTTCAAAACGAACTAACCTCTGGGTAATTGTAGGGCGGCATAGTACTTGAAGTGTTCAGAAATCAAGACCTGCAAAAGGATCTGTAAGGGTATGAGCAACTACAGCTCAATAAATTGAATTGAAGACTCATGAATGCATACAAGCACAAACAGGATTATCAAGCAATTATTTTCATGCAATGTAACAAGCAAGTGTCATTGCACAACATAGTCCGGTCCGTTGTGAAATCAGAGAAATTTCACCTACTCCAATCCGAGTTGAGGAGTTTCCATGTTATGCAGCAGCTCACAACCAAGCCCAGGCTTATGCAATGGAGACCTCGCTCCTCCCGCGACTACCTTCGAATCATTGACTTCACCCTCGCCGCAACCTCCTCTCCTGTCACTTAGTTCTACTAAGGATGAAGAAGGGACCATTTTGCAATCCTGCACTATCCCTTTCGAAGGGGTTGGTATTTGGTTGAAGAATCCTATGATCCCCTAACGGGTTGCAATGCATGACATTTTCGGTTATTAGGGTCGAATAAAATTAAATTTCATTTAAGGTGTTCAAACAATTTCACACTAATTCAATCAATCACAAAATCACTCACATTACAAATTTAGCACGAATTCAGATACATCAAACACATGCGTAAACTACTTATAATCACAATCATATACAAGCCTAAGTCTCCGAGTACCATAAAATGAGTACTCTATTACAATAAGTAATAACCCAACTTACTTGGAATTTCTCAATCACCCGATTACTTAGTTGCAAGTCGATTCGTCTCTGGGTGTCCTATAATACAAAGAGGTCTTTTTAGTACTTATATTTTATTGATTCATATTCTAAGTTATAATTTAATTCTGTTTTCCATGTATACCTATTATATACTAATAATTCTTTCTACTCTATTTCGAGGTTTAGGCCCGAAATTTGATCCTAAGTCCTAAATATGATCGAATCCTAATGTAAACTTAATCACATTAAACTTGAGTAGTCAAATATCCTATTAGGTCTTAATGTAGTACTCTAAACTATTCGGTACACGCTAGTCCTAATTGGGGTATCGGATTTATCCCCGATGTGAGAAAATCTTACATTTTTATACAATTACCTAAAATTCAATCTTAATTCAGATTTAGTATTATTCTTATTTTTATTCTAATATCATCTAAATAATCCTACTTTTGTAGATTTATTAATGTTCAATTCCACGTATTGCTAATTTCTTACAATAACTACCTAATTTCCTAAATTGACTATACTTAATACTCCTAAGGCTAGGATTAGGTTTCCACATCAGAGATTGACATCCCTAAACATCTAATTACTATCTAAATCAGTAATTAGTATCTTAATCACTTAATTAACTCAAAATTACCTAATTTTCCCATCATTTTAGGGCTAAAAATTAACTTAAAAATTTTGAAAATTAATTTTAAAAAAAATGGCTTCACAGCACTATTCTATATCACATAAGCATTCTACAAAAAAAATTCAGCTCCAAACTACATTTCTAAACCTATTTATTTCTCGTTCTAATCATGCACGATTTTGATCAATTTGTTAAGAACCCTATATTTTTAGACTTAATTAAACTAAATCACTATTTTCCCCTAAATCTACATACAATAAAACCTCAAAATAACAAGTTTCATAATTTTTTGGGCAAAATAACTAATTTTACAAAATTATTCAAAATCGGCGCAATTATGGGACTCACCGGCTCGATGCTTTTTGGTCGTCCAAATCTGGTCCAAGTGCGTCGGCTGGCCTAGACGGTGGGGTTGGAGTGGTGTGGGGGCGGTGGCTCGGTTCCAGGTGGTGGTGAGGTGTGGGTTCGGCTTACTAGCCGAATCTGCACAGTTTCCTTTTCTTTTTTTTCTGGATTTTCTCTCGAATTTTTAAAGTTTCCTATTTTTCTCTAATGCTCAACTGTCCAAATGAGTTCGTTGCTATTTTTCCCTATTTATAGACATTTTGGGTAAATAATATGCATTAATTAGACGTAACATTGCCCCATTTCTTTGATTTTTGGCTTTTGTGTTGCTTAATTCTAATTGGTTAATTTTTCTTTTTTCAGATTTTGACTTACCATGACCATAATTGCATAAATCTACACTCTTTTGATTTTTTTTCTGATTTTTCTTAATTAATTTAATAATTTTCTTTAATTATTTACTAAGTTTTTAGCCAATTTAAGTAATTTCGCGTATTTTTATCTACACGTAAATACATATGGGATACATGTGAACATTCCTAATTATTATTTAGATCATTCTATGATTTTTAGTATACGTATAATCTATCTCTAGTAATTTATTAAGTATTAACTTACATTTTTCGCCTTTTCGATAATTAACAATCATTATACTTAAAATTTGCAAATTTTGTAGTCTCCTATTTTATTACTTATTTTCTTAAATTCAAGTTTACAGGGTCATTTTTACTAGTATTTATCTCTATAATTTATAATTCGGGTTTGATCGGATTCTTTAACCGATCACTCTAAACCTTATGCTCTAAGTTTAATCCTACAGTCTCTTAACTTAACTTTAGGGCTTACAGTATCATAAGAAGAAATCCGAGTCAATGAGGAAAAAGTCCGAGCTGTCTTGGAGTGGCTGAAACCAAAGAATATCACTAAAGTTCGAAGTTTTCATGACCTTGCTTCTTTTTATAGGTGATTCATTAAAAACTTCAGTACCATTGCAGCCCTCTTGATTGAGTTAACAAAGAAAAGTGATGGATTTCGATAGAATAATCGAGCTGAGTGAAACTTCAATGAGATAAAAAAAAAAGCTCACTACTACCCCTATTTTTTCCCTTTCAAATTTTGATAAGCCATTTGAACCAAAAAGCGATGCATCAAGCATTGGAATTGGTGCCATCCTGATGTGAGAATGACAACCGGTTGCCTGCTACAGTGAGAAGCTTAATAGTGCTGCATTAAACTATTACGTGTACAAGAAAGAATTGTACTTTCTTTTTCGAGCTCTTACTATCTGGCAACACTATTTATTATCACGTGACTTTGTAATCTACAGTGACCATGAGTCATTAAGGTATCTTAGAAGTCAAAATAAACTCTTGAAGAGATAAGCTAAGTGGCTAAAGTTCATAGAAGGTTTTTCATATGTTATCCGTTACAAGAAAGGAAGCACCAATGTAGTTACCAATGCTCTATCACATTGACAAACCTTGCTGACCATCTTACAGACGAAATTACTAGGATTTTTACTCATTATTGAGCAATATTCTTATGACCCCTATTTTGGTCTTATTTTTTTAGTAATGTAGAGAAGGAGTTGCCATTGGATAATATGACCTCAATGATGGCTATATGTTCAAAGAAAGAAGGCTGTATATACCAAGTTGTTCTACGTGTGAGCTATTGATTAGGGAAGCTCCTAGTAGTGGATTATTTTTCCATTTTTGATAGACCAAAATAGCCAATTTATCGAAAGAAAATTTTTACTAACCTGACTTGGCCAAGGATGTCTATAAGGTAGTTGACAGTTATAAGGTATGCAAAAGAGCTAAAGGAAAAAGAGAGCCCTATAGAGAATATATACTCCTGCCAATGCTAACTTTACCTTAAGTTGACCTCAGCATTGACTTTGTCCTAGTGTTGGCTTGAACCTCCAGGGGAAATATTCAATCTTTGTTGTAGTGAATTGCTTCAACCAAATGACACACTTCATCCTGTACCATCGAACTAATGATGCTTTATATATTGCTGATTTGTTTTTACAGAAAGTTATTCGACTACTTGGAATGCCGAAAACTATTGTTTCAAATTGCAATACCAAATTCTCGAGCTATTTTTGGAAGACTCTTTAGGAAAGAATTGAAACTAAACTTGCATTCAGCTCTAGCAACCACCCTCAAACTGATGGTTAGATTGAAATAATAAATAGGATGCTAGGCAATTTACTTAAAGTTGTCGTAGGAAAGAACTTAAAAGATTAAGATCTATGTTTACTAGTTGTGGAATTCACATACAACCGAATTGTCTACAACATTACTTAGAAGACTCTATCTAAGGTCGTCTATGGCCTTAATCCCACTATTACACTAAATTTAATTGGTACCCCTACAGGTGTTGAAGAGAGTCAATCTAGAGTTGACCGAACCTAAGATCTAAAAGAGTTACATTAGTCTGTAGCAAGAAAGATCACTAAATTCAACTAAAGACAACAAGAGATTGGTAATTGAGGTCGCCGAACTATTTCTTTCAAACTAGGAGATTAATTTCTGTACTTGAGATAGAGTGGGCTATCTCCACGAGTTGATGATCCATTCAAGGTCTTGAAGAAGATCAACCGTAACGTAATAGGAATCAACCCCTTAGACCGATCACAAGAAGCCAAGCTAGAGGATTTCAATGGCTCGCACGAAATATACTAGCTCTAAGTTATAATCGAGACGGAGACTCCTATCCCAATCTGACCTCCTATCGACCTGTCTCTTAAATCCTCACGTGTGTCCAACATGCTCTTGCCTAACAGCAAAATCCTAATCCAGAAGACAGCCTTGAACAAGCCGAGTTGAGCTACTGACTTAACCCACCAACGTCTGACTTTAAGATAGCTGACCTTTTTGCCAGACTGATTGATTCCCGACCTGATCCAAATTAGGTCAGCCCCTGACTCCCAACACTTCCTGTTTTTCCCTGTGTATCATACTCTTGATGTATAGCCATTAAGTGATACGTACCTTCTGACACAACATTCCTGCAGTATTTCTTTTTCTTATTTGTCCTTTTTACCCCTTTTTAGTATGATTAATGTCGCATAATTGTAAAATACTCTTTTGTCTTTTCATTTGTATAAAATAACTCTAGTGAGCAAGTATATAAACCACCACTTTCCTTGTACGCAGATAATGATCTAACTTTCAATACAAAATTATTCTCTTTAAGTAACTTAGTATTCTTTTTAACTCTCAACTCTTATCTATTCCTTTTAGCAAGGAGTAATAACGAGTGATCCTTCAATTCAGACCGGTGAGTCATACCTGGTGGATTTTAGGCCGAGTAGGATCAGGTGATGTATCATATCCATTCGATAACTGCCCGAACTTTACTAACTTTTTCTTTGTTCTTTTCGATTCATCTCATTGTAATGCTTTCTCTGTGCATCTGACCCTAGAGACACATCAGCTTCGCTGGTATCAAAGTACAGTTTCGTGAAGTTGTAGTGAAGTTTTGGATTACTTTACTATTAGTGGCTACTGTATTCCTTTCGTAGCTGCTATAGTATGCTTGAGTCTTTGTAAGTGTGGTTTCATTGATATTCTGTTTTACTTTGTTTCCCATTACGAAAACAAAGCAAGTTGTCTCTATTCTGTTTAAGTAACTTTGGATGTTAAAGATTATTAGTAGTTGTTAATATGTTCGAAAGTATTGCACTATATCGGATTCAAGTGTTCAGGGAGTTATTGGTAACTAGGGCAATAGTGCTCAACCTAGTCATGGTTATAATGGTAGTAACACTACAAGGTTCGTTGATGATAAACTTGACAGACTCATAAACCTTGTTGAGAGTTTAGTTACCCCAATATAAGTCAACAGGCAATAAGCCCAAGGTGTACAGCAACACAATCCACAAAATGGTGCCCTTGAAAGACACCATGGCCAAGGTAATCAAACTAACTATCCAGTTCAACCACAGCAAGTTGGAGGAGTAACGGGTCAAGCTGTTAGACGAAGACTGGAGTTAGACGAGATTGCGGAGGATAACAAGGAGCTAGATGTTGAAAGGTCTGGTAAAAAAGAAGAAGTTGATTATTACCGAGCATAGGGATAAGGACGTCGAGTTCTTCAAGGGCTAAACAATGTTAAGGTGAAAATCTTACCCTTTAGTAAAAGTGGAGACACAGATGAATACTTGGAGTAGGAAGAGAAGGTTGAGAAGGTGTTTGAATGTTACAGGGTATGAGGATGTAGTTAAAGTCCAACTCGCTGCTTTAGAGTTTACTGGATATGCCACCATATGATAGAAGAATCTGAATACAGCTCGAGCAAAAGATGGAAGACGAAGTGTTAGAACCTGGGACGAGATGAAAAGGTTGTTGAGAGGGAGGTTTATGCTCGAAACACACCTATAGGACACGTTGCGAAGTTGTAGGCACTTTACTAAGGAAACCGATTTGTTGATGACTATGTCAGAGAATTCCAGATGTTGATGATCTGAGCTGACGTAGAAGGACCTAAAGCCCGTACAATATCAAGATTCATTTCTAGGCTCAAGTATGAGATTTGCAATATCGTGGAAGTATAGAGGTTTTAATGCTTAAAATGTATTCTGATAATTAACAAATATTAGAGATAAATTATATATATACTAAAAATCATAGAATGATCTAAATAACATCTAAGAATATTTATTTGTGCTATATATGAATTTACATGTAGGTAGAAATACGCATAATTATTTAAAATACGCGAAATGTGCTAAAATAATACTAAATAATTAAATAAAATTCATAATTAATTAAGGAAAAATAAAAAAAATCAGAAAAAATAAGGAACGATCCAGATTTAGGTCATGGTAGCTGGAGAAAATATGAAAAAAATTAGCCAAATAAATTATAACAACACAAAAGTCAAATTAGAAGAAGATAAGGTAATTGTCTAATCAAATTAATGTACAATAATTTCCCTAAAGCTCTATAAATACTCCAAATTTTTTAGAAGCTCATTTTGGATGTTAGGAAGTTTAGAAAAATAGAGAGAGGCTAAATTGAGAGAAAAATAGAGTTTTACAAAAATTTAGTAAAAATCCGTATAGTTGGGGTTTGTAAGGAGAACCAAGACTCGACGAGCAGCTAGGAGTAGATAGCCACCACCACACGGTGGTGGTAGCGCCCAGGTGGTCCGACACATCCATGGTTACCAACAGTGGCCGGAGCCACCCAAATAAGTGAGTTTGATTTCTATCCCGATTTTGTGTAATTTTGTAAAAATAGTAAATATTCTTAGAAAATTATGAATTTTGTTATTTTTGAATATTTTTGTATGTAGTTCTTAGGAAAAATATTATTTTGATGAAAATATATCCCGTAATATATGATCCTTAAAAAATCATGTAAAATAGAGCATGTTTTGGTTTAGAAATAAATGACCTTAAGAGTATAGTTTTAAACCCAAAATTTTTGTGTAAACTACTTAGATGATATAGAATAGTGATATGAAGCCCTTTTTCAAAAATTAATTTTCAAAATTTTTAGATAATTTTTAGGCCTTAAAATAAGGCAAAAATGGGTAATTTAAGGTTAATTAAGTAAATAGTTAATTACTGATTTAGTGAATAATTATATGTTTTAAGATGTTGAAATCTAATGAAGTATGATGCTTGTAGTATTTAGGGTATTAGATATAATTATTAGGTTAATTATGTAGTAAATAAGTAATGGGGAAAATAATAAATTGTAAGTTAATTTTGTAAATTGGGGTAATTAGGTGTAAAATCTGATTTAGGATGAATTTAGATATTTTGAAATAATAATTGATGTTAAGAGATAGTAATTGGAATGATAAAAATATTAGATATGTATTATGTACATAATAAGTAATAGTACATAATACACAATTATTATAAATATAATAAATAGAAGATATTAGAATAAAAATTGATATTATAAAAATAATAGGGATATATAATCAATCTGATAGAAAACTTAAATTTATATAATTATATGAAAAATGTAAAAAATTTTCACATCAGAAGTAAATTCGATATACTAATAAGGATTTAAGTATACCGGATGGAAGAAAATACTGACTAGGGGTAATGATGGTATTTAGGATATATGGAAGTAATGTAATTAATTTCACATTATGAGTTAAAATGAATTTCTAAGGTTTGGGTATAAAACAGTACTTAGAAATCGAACTACACCCTAATTTAAAAATCGATGCGGAAACTGAACCCGAATCTAACCCCAAACTTAGAATAATTATAAAAAATTTGAGAACCTAGATAACTGGATATATTAAACCCTAAACAAAACGTAAAAATAAGCTTTATAGGATAAAACCAACTTCTAATAGTATGAAAAACTGAAACTACATTTGTGTTATAGGAATGATCGACGATGGCCTGAGCAAGTCGAACCTCGAGTGAGTGAGCAAGGAGTCGAGGTAAGTTGGGATTAATATGATGTTGTATTTTGGAGGCTTAAGATTATGCTTGGTTATGCTTGTTAGATGTGTACATATACTTGATTATGAGTGATGCTATGATTTTATTTGTTGTTCTGACTTGTATTGTGTGATTTGTATGAAATGATTAATCACCCTAAACTGAACCTAATCGAATATACGACTTGTAATCATAATCGAACCTGCATAGCAACCCATTAGAGGAAACCTAAGATTCTCCGACCAAATATCGACCCCTTCGAAAGGGATAGCGTAAGATTGCAAAAGGTCCCTTCTTCATCCTTAGTCGAATTAAGTGACAGATGAGGAGGTCGTGGCGAGGGTGAAGTCAATGGTTTGAAGGTAGTCACGGGAGGAGTAAGGTCTCCATTACACAAGCCTGGGTTTGGTTGTGAGCTGTTGCATTAATGGTAACTCCTCAACCCTGATTAAAGCGGGTGCAATTTCTCTAATCTCACGATGGGCCGGATAACGTCGTGTGATGGCATTTACTTGAACATGCATTACACCTAATAAGTTGGGTGATAACCTTGTTGTGTTTATGGTATAGTTTTAAGTCCTCCATCCTAACTTACTGAGTTGTAGTTGCTCATATCCCTATAGACGTCGTGCAGGTGCTGGCTAAGAAGCGGCATATAACTACTCTAAAGCTAACAACTGCCAGATCTTAGGGAGTAAGAAAAAACATGTGTAGAACAAACATATATTTTTAAGGTCTAAGCTTTTATTTTAAAATTTTTCATTTCTGAATAATGTAATAACTAAGAAATATATTATGGTGAAATATTGTAAACGTTAATTGTAATAACTGAATTTCAGTGTATATATATATTTTCTCACTTTCTTAGGTAAATGATTTATTTAAATTACAAACTGTTTACTTCAAAGCGCGTTAATCTTGGACGCCTTGTATAGATCAACTCTAGTATAGCGGTTGTAAGGCCAACTTCTATGTTAGAATGGTTTACACAGCAGGACTATTATGACTCTACCGCTTCAGGGTGTGACACTCAAAGCATCCTCGACCTTACAAGCTGCATTGGCTTCATGATAAGGGTGCTTTATACGGATTGAATAAGTGATTGTGCCATTCAGTTTTGGGAACGTATACAGGGACGAAGTAGTTTGCAATGTCGTCTCTATGGAAGCTTTACATCTAGTGCTTGGACGACCTTGATTGTTTGATCGATGTGTCACCTACAACAGGTATAAAAACACTTATGCCTTTATCAAGGATGGAAGGAGGATAGTGTTACAACCGCTGATCCCATCCCAAGTAAATGAAACCCATAATCAATTTACCCAAGCTAGCAAGAAAAAGGCCCTAGTAATGAGCTGTAGGGAGGTCTGATTTGTTGAGAAGACTAATGAACCAATGTTCTTATTTATAAGACGATTGATGGAGACGAGGGAATTGCCAGAAGTCCCGGAAGAAATCCGACGCTTGTTAAATGAATTTTCCAACCCGTTTCTGGAAGAACTGCTTAGAGGACTACCATCAGTCCAAAACATAGAGCACTGTATTGATCTACAGCCATGTGCTACACTACTGAACCGACCTACATACAGGATGAACCCTGAGCAAGCTACTGAGCTGAAAAGACAAGTAAGCAAGCTCATTAAGCGAAGATATGTAAAGGAGAGCATAAGCCTTTGTGCTATACTAGCTCTGCTCGTCCCAAAGAAGGATGGATCATGGCGCATGTACATCGACAACCGGGCAATCAATAGAATTATTGTCAAGTACAGATACCGGATACTGAGGCTCGATGATATGTTAGATGAGCTTCATGGTGCAAGGATATTTTCAAAGATTAATCTGCGAAGTAGCTACCATCAAATTCGTATGAGACCGAGGTATGAGTGGAAGACTGCCTTTAAGACTAAGCACGGACTCTACAAATGGTTGGTTAACGCGTCGAGCACATTCATGAGGTTAATGAACCATGTGTTGCGCCCTCTTCTTGGAAGATGTGTGGTCGTGTATTTTGACAACATACTGATATATAGTGCCAACTTGAAAAGCCATGTTCAACACCTCTGTGATGTATTTGATATTTTATGAGCTGAGAAATTGTTTAGGAATGTGAAGAAGTGTACATTTTGCCATAATGAGGTGGTTTTCCTAGGGTTTGTAATGTCAGGGGAAGGAATTCGAGCAGATGAGGAGAAAATCCAAGCTATTCTGAAATAGCCAACATTGAAGAACGTCACTGAAGTCCGAAGTTTCCATGGCCTAGCTTCTTTTTATAAGCGATTTATTAAGGACTTCAACACCATAACTGCCCTATTGATCGAGCTAACAAAGAAAAATGAAGTGTTCAGGTGGAACGATTGAGCTGAGCGAAGCTTTAGGGAGATTAAGGAGAAGTTCACCTCGGCGCCTATCCTTTCACTCTTAGATTTTGATAAGCCCTTTGAATTGGAGTGCGACGCATCGAGAGTTGGGATTGCTGTTGTCCTGATGCAAGAGTGATGGCTCATCGTTTACCACAGTAAGAAACTAAGTGGCCCAACCTTGAACTATTCAGTGTATGAGAAGGATTTGTACTCCTTTTTTCCGACCCTTCACTGTTTTGCAACACTAGTTGCTACCACAAGGGTTTATTATTTACACTGACCACGAATCATTAAAGTATCTTAAGAGTCAAAACAAACTCTCCAAGAGGCAAGCTAAATGGGTGGAATTCATGGAAGGGTTCTTGTACGTCATTCGGTACAAGAAAGGGAGTGCAAATGTGGTCACTGATGCTTTGTCATGACAACAAATTTTACTGATCACTTTGCAGACAAAATTATTGGCATTCTCATTCATTACGGAGTAGTATACTGCTAACCCTCACTTAGGTCCCATTGTTGAACCGTGGGGGATACTATCTTAAGGATGGCTATTTGTTCAAGGACCGCAGGTTATGTATTCCAAGCTACTCCATACGGGAACTATTGATCCGAGAAGCTTATAGCGGTGAACTTTCAGGCCACTTTGGGGACGTCATGATCGTCACTCTATTGAAGGAGAACTTCTATTGGCTAGGTTTGGCTAAGGATGTCCATAAGGTAGTCAATAGTCTGTAGTTGGTAGTTGTGAAGTGTGTAAACATGCTAAGGGGAAGAGAGAACCTTATGGAAAGTACATGCCTTTGCCAATGCCAACTTTACCTTGAGTCGACCACAGCATGGACTTTGTCCTAGGGTTGCCTTAGACATCCAGAAGGAAAGATTCCATCTTTATTGTAGTGGACCACTTTAGTAAGAAGGCACATTTCATTCCATGCCATTGTACTAGCGGTGCTTTATTTATTGCCAATCTGTTTCTGCAAGAGATTGTCTAACTACACGGAGTACCAAAGACAATTGTCTCAGATCAGGTCATAAAATTCTTGAGCTATTTTTAGAAGACCTTTTTGAGACGACTTGGGACCAAACTTGTATTCAGCTCCAATAGCCACCCTCAAACTAATGGCCAGATTGAAGTAGTGAATAAGATACTAGGCAATTTGTCAGAGCTGTTATAGGAAATAACTTAAGAGATTGGGATCTGTGCCTACCAGTTATGGCGTTCACATATAACTGAACTGTTCATAGTACTACTGGGAAGACCCCATTCGAGGTCGTCTATGGCCTTAACCCTACCATTCCCCTGGATATGATTAGCACCCCAACAATTACTGAAGAAAGATAATTAGGAGTAGACCGAGCCCAAGAATTGCATAAGCTACATCAATCAGTTATAAGGAAGATCGCCAAGTTCAATCAAAGATAACAAGAGATTGGTAGTCAAGGCAAACGAACTATTTCTTTCCGGCCAGGAGGCCTAGTATGGATTCACCTTATCCAAGAGAGATTCCCATACTAAAGACAAAGCAAACTATCTCTAAGAGCTAATGGCTCATTCAAGGTCCTGAAGAAGATTAACCACAATGCCTATCAGATCAAGTTACCTAATGACTATGGTATCTCCTCTACCTTCTATGTGTTCAATCTGATTCCTCACCAACCAACTGAAGAAAAACCGACGAGTGCCCCAGAAGAATGAGTAAAAACTGCTTCAAATTTGTGGACAAATCCGTCCGACCCTTAGGTAAATGATAGGAATCAACCCCCTGAACAGATCACAAGAAGTCGAGCTAGAAGAATTCAAGAGCTCGTATGGAAAATACTAGCTCTAAGCCATAGCCGAGATGGAGACTCCTATCCCAATTTGACCTCTTGCCGACATGTTTATCAGATCTTCACGTATATCCAGCATGCTCCTACCCAGCTGAAGGTAACCCAAGAAAGGCTAGTCGAGCAGAACTCTCCAACCAACCATTAGCAACTGACTCTGATTCAACTGACTTCCTAACCAGACTGATTGGCTCCCAACCCGATCCAGATCAGGTCGACCCCTAACTACCAGCACTTCCTATTTCTGCTTATGTTATATCATACCCCTGACTCCCAGCCATTAAGTGACCCGTGCCTTCTGACATAATGTTTCAGAATAATTCTTTCCTTTCTGTACTAAATATTATTTGTCCTTTTTATCCCTTTTTAGTATAATTAATGTAACGTAATTGTAAAATACCCTTTTGTCTTTTTATACGTGTAAAATAACCCTAATGGGCAAGTATATAAACCTTTACTTTCCTTGTACGTACACGATCATCTTTGAATACAGAAATTACTCATTTGAGCAACCTTAGTGTTCTCGTTATTCAACCCTTTTCTATTCCCTTTAATAAGGAGTAGTGGCGAGTGACCCTTCGATTCGGACTGGTGTATCATATCCAGCGAATTGTTAGCTAAGTAAGATTAGGTAGTATGTCACATCTATTCAATAGTTACCCGAACTTTGCTAGTTTCTTTTCTATTTCCTTTTCAGTTCATTCGTTGTGGGACATTTCTGCGTATACGACCCTGGAGATGCATCACCCGCCATATGAGCCATCTTAAGATAGAAACTGTCTTTACAGCTGCTATCTTAGACCTAGTTCACACCAGGCGTACTCGACTCTACCCCCTTTGAAGCGTCTAATTTGATACATGTTTGATATAGACTTGTAGAGTAATCCTTTTGAAATAATTTATCAAAAATAAATTTTGTAATTTGACCTTACAAAGTAATGGTAATAAATCCAACAAGTACCTATTACTTCACACACAGACCACAATATTGAAAACTACCAAGCCTTTTGAGGAATCTTGTGTAGTTTTCTTTAAAAGATAAAATGTTGACATTAAGGGCAATAATTAGTCATTTCTTATTGCATCTCACTCCCTGTCCCATTCTACTAGTGTTTTGGTGTTGGGTAGGCACTTATAATCCATTTCAAACCTGTAAAACAAACTATAAGGGAATGCGCAACAACTTGCTCAGTAAGTGGGGTAGAGACAGAAGTATGCACTTGGCACATCACAAGTAGGGTTTTCAACCAAGTTAGTTAAATGCAATGCATATATAATCAAATACCATCACATGATGTTATCCAATTCGTCTTAAGATTAGTGAAATTTCACCCGCTCTAATCCGAGTTAAGAAGATTGATGTCGTGCACTCATGAATTAAGACCAAACCGAAGCTTATATAATGGAGAACACCTTCCTCCCGTGATCACTTTCGAACCATGGCCCTCAACTATGTCGCGACCTCCTTTTTTGTCACTTAGTTCAACTTTAGTTCGACTAAGGGTGGGGAAATGACCATTTCAGCTATCCTTATCGAATACAGTTCATGTTTGGCTCGAGAATCCTAGTTGTTATCCCCTAGTAGGATGTGATGCATATCAAGTTATATGTTAAGCCAAGTTTAAGTTAGTTTATTTTTTTGAATGATCCACCAAGCTCAAATAATTCAAGCACAATAATCATAAAACAACCATATGATGAAGCTCAGCTCTAATCATAGTAAATCAAAACCCAACTACAAACGTTGCATATGTATAAACAGCTAAGTACAATCATAAGCCAATATATACCAAAGTCTCAAGATATTTTGAAATAATATCCCAAAATGATGTAAAGTATTGATCTCACTTACCTGTCATAACGCTCACTATGGAAAACTCGTATCATCAATGGTTTAATCACTAGGAGATCCTATATATATATAAGACTCCAATTTAGTTTTCGTAATAGTTATGAAAACATTAGAGTTTTATCTAAAGCGGCTATATATATATATGAAGTATATTATCATTTTCCTTATATAATAATATATAGTTTCATTATATCAGTCAAGTTAAGTTATTAAGTATTAAGAATTTATGCAATTATACTGTTATGTATAATATATTATTCTGATCGTATCAAAACGTACTTTTAGTCGTTTAAATTACGTTTTGATTACGGTAAAGTTATAGTAGTACGTAAATTAGTAATATTGTAGAGATATAGGTTATATTACTTAGGTTTATTCGATTTTATTAAAAATAGTATCATTGAGCTCGTACAGACTTAACAACACGTATTACAAGTCCTAATTTTTAAAGATAACTTTTAACAAGTAATTCGAGTTTTTAACATAGTTATATGTATCTAATCAAATATTATTGTACTATACGTAATTTATGTTATTTAATAATATTTTACCTAATTTGTCAATATAACCCATAATATAGGTATTATCTAACTCTAATACCTTTTATAACATACCCTGGTTATTAAAATATTATTAAATATATTAAAAAATATAATTTTTACCCAATCTAACCAGTGTATAAATAGATAGTTTTTATTCAATTATTTATCATATTTTAACCTATTATTACTAGAATTGGGTATTGGTTCATTATTTAAGCTAGTTTACTATGTAAATTCATAATAAATAGCTCGGGTTACCAAATAATTTCCTGAAAATTTTTATAGACTCCTAAAAATATGTCGAATTCGTTCATCACTTAGTTTCATGTTATCGATTCATCGCTTATATATTCAAAATTATGATTTTACCCTTAAATTACACTTAATTACCTAAATATGATTTTTTTTATACAAAATTATTTTCAACATATCCTAACATCATTACACTTCATGAGAAATCGATATAGGTAACTTTCACTATTTAATTTCACAAATCCTATTTATTTAATATTTTCAACCTAATTTCAAGATATTTTTAGGCAAAAAAATACAATAAATATAAAAAAAAATTCAAATAAAAAATTGGGCTACATAGAAATTATCTATATATCATAAGTATCTTACACAAATATTTTGAGCTAGAAACTACATCATTTAGTATATTTATTTTGAATTTCAAATTTCGGATGAATAGTACATTTATTAACCAAGTACGTTAAATATTCCTAATTTTGTAAAAATAAATTTACAAAATGAAAGTTCATATAAAATAACATAGGAATTAATCTTTCACATTTTTATTAATTAATTTAATAATTTTTCAAAAATAGAGAAAAACAGGATAGAAACTTGGAACCTGAGTTCATCAGAGCTCCAGCTACCGTTTGCCAAAGACGTGTTGTCAACTGGCCTAGTTGGTGGTGGCTCTACTAGGTGGCGGCGAGGTTCCATGTCAGGTTATTGGATGGTTAGGGAACTGTCCTAACTTAGTCCATGCTTTGTTTTTGTTCTAATTTTTTTTATTTTTTTTCTGATTTTTCCTTTTTCTAATTTGGGTTCCAAAAATGCGTATTTGTTGTAGGTGAGTCTTATTTATAGTAATTAGGTTTGGTTACAATTTTTCCTTAATTATTAAGTAATTTATTATAATATTTTTCTTGAAAATCGCATAGTAGGAAGTATCAATTTTTTATAAATTTGCTTTTGATGCAGTTGCTTATCTTTTTTAAGCTGCTCCACATTTAATCCAATCATATTTCAGGTTGTTTTTTATTTTTTTAAATTTTTAAATAATATTTTAGGGTATTTTGGTATTTTATATTAGTATTTAATGATTTTTGTTAATATATGGGTATATATCCTATATACATCGTACACATAATGAGTAATTATATAAGTGTAGTCATGTTTCTAGAATATCTTTTATTTTTAAAATACTTTTCCTATTTAATTTTGTGATTTTATTGCTCATTATGCATAATTATATTATTTTAGGTTAATTTACGAGTATATTTATTATATATACCAAGTATACTCATAAAAATACGTGTACACTTATATACTATATTATGTTATCTTATGTTATATTATATTTTTTTTATTGCCTAATTAACTTATTTCTAAGTCTTCGTCATATTCCGAGCTCTATTTTAAGGGTTTCAATCATTTTTACACTATATTAGGTGATCATACTTCTAGGGGCAAAATTGGGATTTTGGGTAATTATTTTCACATTCTAACTTCACCAAATCACTTCAACTAACTTTTCTATCTTAGTCGTAAAGTTTAGGTTTAATTGGATAACTTTTCTTGGAAACCCTAAATTTATATACGATTGCCCTAAATTCGACTTTAGAGTCTTATATAAAGTAAATTTTCACTATTTTGATTATATTATGGATTTTTAAACCTATGAGATTCCTAAATTAAGGTTATTATGTTTTTTTGTAAATTTCTAGCCTAATTGGTTTACTTTCCCAAATACCTTAGATTAACTATTGACCCAAATTGTACAAGGATAAGGCTTTATCCTAACACTTAAATGTTCATGTCTTGATTACTGATTTATGGGATATCACATTTTGGTCTTATTCTTGAGCAATACAAAGAAGGAGTTGCTGTCGGAGGATATTACCTCAAGGATGGCTATTTATTCAAGGTAAGATAGCTGTATATATCGAGCTATTCCACACATAAGTTGTTAGTTAGGTTAGCTCATAGTGGTAGATTATCTAGTCATTTTGGAGAGACCAAAACAACAAATCTATTGTAAGAAAACTTTTATTATCCTAGTTTAGTCAAAGATGTTTATAAGGTAATCGGTAGTTGTGAAGTGTACAAGAGAGCCAAAGGAAAGAGAGAGCCACATAGAGAGTACATGCCTTTACCTACACTGGCCTCACCTTGAGCCGAACTTAGTATAGAATTTGTCCTAAGGTTGCCCTGGACATCTAGAAAAAAGGATTTAATCTTTGTTGTAGTAGATCACTTCAACAAAATAGCACACTTCATCCCATGCCATCAAACTAGCGATACTTTATATCTCGCCGATTTGTTTTTGTAAGAAGTTGTTTGACTACACAAAGTACCGAAGACTATCATCTCAAATCAGGACATAAAATTCTTAAGCTATTTTTGGAAAACACTTTAGAGAAGACTTTGAACTAAACTTGTGTTCAACTCTAGTAACCACTCTCAGATTGATGGTTAGATTGAAATGGTGAATAGGATGTTGGGAAATCTATTTTGAGCTGTTGTAGGAAAGAACTTAAAAAGCCGGGATCTGTGTCTACCAATTATGGAGTTCACATATAACCAAACTGTCCACAATACTACTAGGAAGACTCATTTCAAGGTCTTCTATGACCTTAATCTCGCTATTCCCTTAGATCTAATCGATATCCTTGCAACTGCTGAAGAGAGTCAATTTGGAGTCGCTTAAGCCCAAGAATTACAAGAACTGCATCAGTCCGTAATAAGGAAGATTGTCAATTTTAATTAAAGGCAGCAAAAGATATGTAATCGTAGCCACCAAATTGTTTCTTTCAAACAAGATGACTTAGTATGGATTCACTTCAGTTGAGAACAATTTCTGCACCTGAGACAGAGCAAGCTATCTCCACAAGCTGATGGTCCATTCAAAGTCCCAAAAAAGATCAATTATAATGCCTACCGGATTGAGTTACCTGAGAACTATAGTGTTTCCTTCACCTTCAATGTGTTCAAGTTAGTTCCTTACTAACTTGAAGAAGACCCAATAGATGCTAAAACAAAGCAAGAGCAAGAGACCTCTTCAGATTTGAGGATGAATATTTTAGACTCCTAGGCATATGATAGGAATCAAGTCGTTGGACCAGTTATACCCAATCAAGTTAGAAGACTACAATGACTCATACAAATAATACTAGCTCGAAACCTCATTAAAGACCAGGACTCCTATCTTGATATCTACCTTTCACATTTCTGCTAACTTGAATATCAAGCTCTAGTATAAACTAACACAATTTCTAAGCTTTTGAGCAAAAGTGTTGACCCGCTAAGCAACCCCAATCATTACCGAGCTCATATCATGATCCAATTAGTTTCTAAGCTAACCAGCATCAAATCTCTATCTAAGCTGAGATACTAGATACCCGACCTAAAGAGAATTTGAACATCCTTTAATGACTGAGCTTTGACCTACACCAAATTAGGTCTGCTTTAACCATTAGCTCTTTTCTTGACTTCATCCGAATTTTATTAAATTAAAGTTGAGCTACCTCTAGGTACGCTTTAGTAAGTCTAGATATTTTCTAAATCGCCAACTACCTTGTGACACTTATCTTCTAGTACAACATTTTAAAAGGATTCTTTACTTTTTTATACAGAATATTCTTTGTCCCTTTTGCCTTTTTTAGTATGTTTCATGTATTCCATTTATAAATTGCCATTCTGTCTTTTCCATGTATGCCTTGTAACCATAGTATGACTCGTATATAAACCCTATTTATTTTGTATACAAACAATACAACATTGCATTATCAATTATTTCAAGTTCTCTTTTTAAGCAACCTTAGTATTCTCATTTATCGTGTAACTCTTATCTACTCCCTTTAGTAAGGAGTAATGGCGAGTAACTCCATAGTTTGGATTAGTAAGTCACATATGGCGAATTATAGGGTGAATAGGATCAATTGGTGCATCATATCCGATAGCTAGCCGGATTTACTAAACCCCATTTTGTTTTCTTTCGTTCCTTTTTGTTGTTGTGTTTTTCTGTATGTACAACCCCAAAGATGCATCGACCACCCCTTATTCGGGATGAGCTCTCATAACCCTCATCTACCTCCCTTGAAATAAAAGGATGGAAGGAATCACTCTGATTATTGGTTGTTCTTTGATTAGCCATTGTAAGTGTTTAAGAGGGATTAGAAGCATAAAAGAAAAAACAATTAGCTTATGAGTGAAAATTTCGGCAGATTTTCACCTAAGTGAGTAAAGCAAAGTGAAAAATGAACATCTAAGCCCCCTTTTATATAGACAAATAAGAGGAGAAAGCAAACGGTTTCTTCATTCTTGGAATACGATCCCATGATAGGACGTATGCTAAATCTCAACCGTTCACATGCCCTAGTCCCTTAGCGAAGGGCTTTGATTAATCCTTGCACATGGATCCATGATGTGGCCTGACAATGAATCATTCCACAAGCACAGCTATTCTTCATAGACCATTAATCTATGCAACACTTCCTAATGATGACCATCATGACACATCAAGCAATGCAACGGTCACGTTAGTGAAGTAGTGACATGATGTATGGGAAAATGATTTGCTGCGACCTAAGTAGCGGAAATGGTCTCCATTTGGAGGCTTTGGCTTGGTCCACTTACATTACATAGATTATTCTCCTCATGCTTCGATCGTTGAAGAGAGTAGAGGGACTAGTGTTGATATCCGTTTCTCGCCTAAACCAAGGCTTATAGGTGAAGCCTATCATAAGGAGCAACGAACTCACATGTCGTACTGTGACCCTCTTACGAGGTCATAAGCTTGTACCGACGAAGATACACGCCTATTCCTTGCTACTTGCCTAGTAAGCCAAATGATAATTATTTGAGCAGGTAAAGCCCCTCGATTGTTAAGCTAGATCCCATCGATCTATCGACGTGAGCTCGAGGCTCAACTCACCCCCATTGAGCATCAACCCACTCCTTCCTCAATATTTTAACCCAAATTTTGTCTTTAGCACCTACACTCCATTACAACTCATTAATGAGTGCCTGACATCCGTAGTACAACCAGTACACTTAGCGCCCTTACTCCTACCAGATCACCGAACTACATATTTGGTGGTTCGATTTGCCAAATTATGCCATTCGTAGTGAAGCTCAATCCTTACCATAGAGCGCATTGCCTGTCGGTAGCTTGTATGAGTGAATCCTTGATCAACACATGTCCAAATAACTTACATAAAAGGCGTTAGGTGTTATAAGTAAGGCAAATCTATCTCTCTCTTTCTCTTACTCTCACAAACCTCTTCTTCTCCTTCTCCTTAGAGAGCAGAAGTTCAACAACCTTCACCCACATTTTAGGCAAGTACGGCCCGCTAGGTCCTTAGTGCTCGTCTCCTCTTTCCTTGCTGACTTTAGCGTTAGAGGGCAAACGTGGCCTCGCCTATAAGGGGCTTTTTTACAGGTATCGAAATGCAGGAGGCGAAGCCTAAGTTATCAAAATTGAATTGAATTTGAGTCAACACATCCTAGTTAGTTTATATACAATCAACAAGAGTTTTCCAAAATTATAATGCAAGTAGCAAATTAAGATTACCCAAACTTTCATTGCAAGCTAAATAGAAGGACAATTAGAGCATGTAATTAAGAAAGTTAGCTCAAAAGATGATGAGATCAAGAGTTAGAGGGATCTAGAGGATAGAGATGATTTAAGAGTTAGTAAGAAGAAGATACAGTAGGTGCCTAAGACTATATTAATTCTATTCACTTCAACTTGTGTGTTTTGTTTTAGAGAGGAGGGGATGAGAGATGAGGTAAGCATAGATCAAGGACTACAGATGACTTAAGGTTAGACTTAAAGAGGAGTTTAGATTCAACTCATAACATAAGTCTATAATTCTCATCCAGTTACATATCTTTGGCTCTTTCTTGTTTCTTTTTTTTTTTTAATGAAAAATGAGCCAAATTGAACCGCAAACCAAAACACCAATACCTAAAAGCACCAATAACCAAACCGCATGATAAAAAAATTGAATTTTAAGTTTGGTTTGGTTTACGATTCCATTAATGTTTCGTATTTTTTTTTTCCTAATCCTACCTTTTAGTAGCCTTAAGAGCCATTTTGATTAGAATAACCTCCCTGCCATGCTAAAATGTCTTACTTTCCATCCACTCAATTTCTTTTGTACTTTATTAATTAAAAAATTAAAATGAGAAGCTTCGACTTCAAATCTTGGTCCAAAGGAAAACCAAAGTATTTTCCAAAAGTTTCTACTTCTCTAAAGCCTAATATATAATTAATTTCTTCCTTTTTCTATTGACCAAAAGAGAAATTCATTCAAATTTAACCAACCTCAACAAGCATTGTGATACCCTATAGTTAAGCATCTCACATGAATTATAAAAGATTATGATACTAGTTTATAAAACCATAGTAGTATATACTCTATTAACACATGGTTGTAATTTTTTAGCTAAGTAATCAATGGGCTCATTTGGAGGTGGAGGAGTTGGTTTAACTCCGATTTTAGAGGAGGTTTGAGGACCGTAAAGAGTGTAATCTAGATGACTTCTAATATGCTTCCAAGACGATTTAGACATAGTAGGTGACCTAAATCGTATACCGAAAAGAGGAAAAACTAGACCTAATTGTAAGATCTCACAATAAAAACATTATGTGTTTAGGGGGGGGAGGGAATTGAAATACCTAATGATTAAGCATCCCACATGAATTATGAAAAATTGTGATATTATTTTATAAAGTCATGATAATAAGTACTTTGTTTATACATGATTACAAATTTTGGATTAAATAGTTGAAATGAGACCATTAATATTTGTTAACTTAGTTATTTATTACTTTTTGCTTAAGGAATTATAAACTTTCAAGAAAAAACCCCATCTGGTTCCACAAAATAGGGAGAAGCATCACAAAATAATAGCTTTTTCGCAAGAGGATGGGGTGGTTAACAACCATTCAAAATGCACATACCTTTTCTTACATTAGTAGCTACCAAATCAATTGCCCTATCGGATATCTAGGAACAAAAACAAGAGAAGCACCTAATTAGCAGCATCTAATTCACGATTAGCGGCCTAAGAATCAAAAGAGTCTTGCTTGTTGATATACCTAACAATATTAGCAGCATCTAATTTAGGAATAAAATTCTGCCAACCATCCAATTTTGCTAGGCCCACTCATAGCTAAACACTCAACTGTTTCAACATTTAGCCCGTCAACCTTTTCAGCAAAGCCCATTACCACACTACCATCATAGCCCCCAATTAAACCTCCAATGTCCCCACATGTGCCATCCAACGACCATGAGCCATAAACATTAATTTTTAACGTGTTAGTAGGTGGCAAGTCCACCAATCTTATCGTCTTCAATTACAGATCAAGGGTTTAGTCCCCTTCTGTAAAACTTTCACTCGGCCCATGTATTAATTTGTTCTTTCAGACCAGTTTTGACATCCGTAGAGGAAAAGACAGACGATTTCTCCATATTTTCCAATCGCAAAAAGTTGAAATCAAATTCTATAATGATGAGTTCTCGCTTAGTTTACTAATCGTACTTGAGGAATATGCTTTGCTTGATGCTTGGGCTTTAAGAGTGTCTAAACTAACTTCTAAGCATCAGCACATCGATAAGGCCATTTTTCCTCAAGGTCGAAAAATAAAAAAGATGGAATGAAGATTTTAAGATTAGAGACTCGTTGGCCGATGTGAATGAATTGTATGCTTGGCGTCTGCAGTCCAGTTCACACACGGATGTTGAAAAATGAAGAATCTTGTGTTGTCTTTCACGTAGACAAAAACATCCATGCGAACACGCTACTGAATGAAAAGAGCATCCAATTATATGCCAGCAAAGACGTGACAGATCGGGTCGAATTTATGTCACATTTCAATCCATAATTAACGATTGTATATTAATACTAATGAATTTTTTTCTTATTGTATCCCTTATTGAATACATAAATTCTAATATATGTTACATTGTTAATCGCAATTAATACAACTAAATTATATTTTTCAGCCCATTAATCCTTTTGGGTGTTTATCATAAAAAAAAAAAAAAATTAGAGAAACTATCTCGGACTTACTCCCTACTTTTAATTGATTATCATATTGTCATTTTTTTTTCTTATGGCAACCTTGGAGGCCAAAATCACTTATTATAAACTCCCTTTGAATCTCAATAAAATCTCATAATTCTTTGAGGGCTAAAAGACAGGCAATTAATGAAAAAAAAAAAAACTCAGGATCATGGTAATTAAAATCCCTGGATTCTTGAATTATGTATAAAAGAAACGAGTTATTTTTTGTTAATGAATTGTTTTGAAATGAAAGCCCCATCGTACCAACCCTATGATGCACAAATCGCAGAAGGTGCAATACCAAATAATGATTGATGATTCCCATCTACTACCAGATAATAAAATGGGAGACGTAAACATGTACCCCACAATTCAAATCTTTTTACACATTTATTTTTTCTTATAAAATATTTAATTCTTTTTTTTTTTTGTAATTTTTAACTAGTCGACTAAAAAATCCGTTAACGGATCTTAACATCATATGACGTACAAAGCAGAAATGTTCAAAAGGAAGATTAATACATATATGGCAAGTTAAGAATCAAATAGCGTTATTTATATTGTTTTTAAAAGGGAAAAAGAGATTTAGAAAACGATTTGGTTGCAAGAGAAGGAAAGGAGCACGGAACAAGTCTAGAACAGACCACGTGTGTACCGGTTGGATGTGTAATCAGCCATGGTATATTGTTAAGAAAACTTGCAAGACCCGTCAAGTTGGTTGAAAATATAACATGGGGTGCGTGTCAGACTCAATAAGCCCAAGGGAACCCCGTGAGCCCTTTCGAGCTGGACGATTACATTACACACTTTGCTTCGAAAACATAAAACCACAGGAATATTCCCATATTGCGCACACTCAGACAAACACAACTTAGCATCCCATTCGTTCATCTCGGGTCTACATTGAAAATTTGTAAGCTGCCTCCTAAAGGCATATACTTTTTCCACCGAGCCAAGTTTATACTACAAGCTATCAACCCATATGATGCAAGTTTAAGAAAAGAGTTCAATTTAAAAAACTAGTTTAATGAGTAATAAAATCCTTTAAATTTAAATATAGTTAGCTTATATTATTTTCTTATAAGATTTTTCTTTAACCTTATCCTTCTTTTTATCGATCCTACTTCCCATTAACTCTTAATTTAATATTTATTTAAATCTCTGATTAAACCCATTATGAATCCAATTGTTTAAATTTAAAAAAAATATAAATATATAATAAGATAGAAAGCTATATCGATTGCGTTAAAATAAATGATGAGACTATAATAACTCTCGTTTCTCATAAACCTTCTAAATCTTATCCATTCTATAATCACTTCTACCGACTTGCATTAGTAACCAAATAATTGCAACGAAAAACTTCCACATAGTGTCAAAAAATTGTACAATAGGATAATTGCACACCAAGGAGTAGTAATAATACCTTCTTCGAGTCCCTCACGCCGAGCAAAGACTGTCTTTAAAACATAGCTCTTATCAAGATTTAAACGGGTATTGCTAATGCACCGAGATTCAGCTTTATATCACTTCGACTTGTAAAAAAACATTGAAGTACGCCTAATATGATCTATTTTGATTAGTCACAAGTAGAATAGTAATTACCATACCATTGCGGCCGGAATTAAGGCATGTGAATTGTGAAGTAAAAGGGACAAGGGAATCAAGAGACAAGATGAGATGGGATGGGACAGAAAAAGGTGGAGGAAAAGGCTTACATGTGTCTGTTAAAAGGAAAAAAATGGTTGTACTGTTCTCAAAAGTTACGCAACAATCATCAGCAATGTTTACCACTAGCAAACAAAAATTAGTATACGCATTACTCATTACATGATATGCCAACTGCCAAAGCAAATTGAATCAGAATGTTTTTAAAGTAATAAAAGGAAAAATGAAAGAAAGAATTGAATTAAATTAAGGTGAAAAAACACATCTCTATGTACCGATCCTAATTTCTCCATACCAAACATGAATTCCAGCGCTGATTACATTCCACTTACAACCCAACGGTAACATCCCAGGACCGGCCAATTAAATGAATTGTATCCTGTATTTTCAACACGAATTGAATCGTTTTAATCCAATACAATACAATACAAAACAATTGATATCTATACAGATTTATCAAAGAATATCTGAACAAGAAGAAAAAATCGAATCAAAAGAGGTATCCATCTTTAAAGCATATAACTAGAGTAACCAATCAACGAACCGGAAGTGGAACCGTAATTACCCAAAACCTTCAACCCATGCCTTTTAACCGGTTTATACAAATCGTACGGCTCCCATAGATGATCCAACGGACAAGGCTTCTTCTCGTCGAGCCGAACCCAAGGCTTCCCTTTCCCACTCCAATGCAACAAACTAACGGGACCTCGATGTAACGACCGGCAACTCCCTCTAACGTTGTCGCCTCCGAGCCCATGCTGATTCCACCGGTGATCGATTGGCTCCACATTCCCGCCAAATACAAGCAAGAACGGCGGCAACGAACCCAGATCGTAAATCCGGTGCCGTTTCTGCACTTCCATCCAATTTTCGATCCTTTTCCTAAAATGCCCTTCCCTCCATTTCTTCAAATCCATAACCATAACACCGGTATTGAAGTAACAGGGGTTCCGTGACCCGAATACCCGCGACAAAACCGGATCGGACCAGAAGTTATCCATGAAGTATTTCGTGAAGTTCGCATGACAATACTCTGGCGCGCCAATGACACGGGACTCGGCGAGTTTTGTGTCCCAGAGCTTGCGTATGTCATCGACGACGATGATGTCCGAGTCGAGGTAGATGACTCGTTTGACGCACGAGTCGAGGATGTCACCAAGGTAGTTACGTGCGTAGTTGAGAGGATTCTCGAGCGCCTGTCGTATGGAAGAAGAGATGAGGTTTATAACCGTGTCTTCTCGGAAGATGTAGACTTTGAAGTTGAGTGAAGGGAAGGTGGATCGGACGAGTTGAGTCAGGACTCGTGGGCTGGCTGAGTCGAACTCGGCAGCAATGAAATGGAAGAAGATGTTCTCCGGGCAGGATGCGTGGCGGAGGACGGAGTGGACTGCGGCGATTGAGCCGCGGAGGTATTCGGAGTCGAGAGTCATGGCGATGTGGACTAAAGAGGGGTCGCAGAAGGACACATGGCGGGAGAGAACTGGGCACTCCACTCCGTTACGGTAGTCCGGGGCTTCAGAGAACCGGAAGTTGGAAGCGATTATGAGACCGTTAGGGCTTCGGTTAGGGAAAGAACGGATCGAGTAACTGAATGGGAAGAATTGTTGAAGTGTAAGAGAAACTAGAACAAGGACGGATAATTGAAAACCGCCCATTTTCCGGTTTTTTGGGTTTTGGGTCTCGAAAAATCAATGATAGATTAGGCCTTTATTATTTCGGGGGAATTTTATTGCATTTGTGAAGATTGTGGAAACTTCACTTGAATGCTGTCTTCAATTCGTAGGATTGTGGGTGGTTGTGTCATGGTCATGATGGTGAAATGTGAACAGTGCACCATTCAAAATAATTTGAATGAGAGAATTATTGAGTAGACCAAGAAGAAAAAAGAGAAAGAAGGAGGAGGAGGCGTCAAAAGACTATTAAAAAACACGGTTTTGATTACACCAGTGGAGATATACAATATGCAAACGTAATGTATGATGAGGAAAGCTCTCTTTCCCTCTCTTCTCTCTCTCTAACGCGGTTTCAGGTTTGCCGGTGTTTGGAGTGAGAAAGGGCCGCAGAAATTTATTAGGGTTTAGAAAATGGGTAGTAGTAGGAATATGAGGATATGTACTTTAAGTAAGAGAGTAAAGAGACAGAGAGAGTGTTAATGGTGGTAATGGAAAATGATGGTTATGGTAATGGGGGTAGAAGATTGAGAAAGGAGGTCCTGGTTGTACATAACTGGAAACCGCTGGCAAGCAACGAATCATTTTTCATTCATTTTTTCTATATGTATGAGTTGTCGTTGTGTCGAAAAGACTGTTTTTTTTTTTTATATTATAATATATATTGTTTTACCTCTACTACAGAGCTTTCTAGTCTTTTTAAATCATTGTAATTGGTGGTATTTAAAAAAATTTTAATTTTTTATTACTTTGGGCATGTGCGACTTGTGAGACAAGGCAAGCGTTGCATTAGACAATTTAGACCGCGACATAATAATAGTCTCCGTTTAGAAATAAGTCTTTTATTAATCTGTGAATGCGATTGATTCGTGGATTACATGGATTTTTATTTTTTATGTTCTTTATTCGTCTCGTTGCAACTTTTCATAAACTTTAAACCGGAAAAAGGAATATATATCATAAGTTCTATACATTTTCCCCAATAAAATGGATTTATTGGAAATATTCTATTAAGACAGTCTCAAGATTGATTAAGATAAATTATACACTATAAACAACATATAATTTTTCTTTTTTACAATTCACAAATATTTCAAACATTTTTTAACTAATTATATTAATACTATTAAGTTAAAACGGTTTTAAAAATTTAATAATCCAATATATTAAGTTTTGTTTTACAAAGTTTTGAATATATGCAAATCTTATAATGTCTTGAAAAGAATACCATTGAACTGTTCTTATGAAACGTACCACCATATTTATGGTTATCAAAGATATTTAGTGTAATGAATTTGACTTTGAAACCAATTTGGAGTCAATATTGCCTCAACTTAGGTTTCACGAAGTTTCTCTTTTTACCAATTCGTGGGGTTTCATATTCACATTCAAATCAAATTAGTAGCTCAAAACGCATATCCAGATGCAATGTAAAACTGCCATTTATTGGTATAATTAACTTTTATGTAGTCAAAATATCTTTTATCCCGGTCATCATATGTCCTATAGTTTTTTTTTTTCCTTTTTCCTTTTCATATATCCTATAGTTAAAACTTAATATGCTATTTTCATATTCTTGGAGCTGTCTGTCTGGTGAAAACAATTCAGCTAAAAGGAGAAGGAAAGTAATCTTAAATTGCGTGCATGTAGGGTCAAGACAAGAATTTCCCTTTTTTTTTTTCTTTTTTTTTGTATTCTATACCGGTTAATGAATACAAGGGATTATGTTCGGAGATAAAAACACACAAAGCAATTTTTCGAAAGGACGCCAAAATATATTCCTCACCAAATTTTAGATTTATCGGTCCACTTCCCGTTGTAAAATAAAATAAAAATGTAATAATTGCTACATGTTGATAATATTATTTAATTGATATAAAATGACATACTGAATTAAATTAGAATAAAATCAAAATATCTATTATACTCTCAGTAGTGAAACTAATGCTTTCAAGTATAGGAGCATTTATGATAACGATAATAAATAAATCATCAAATAGCAATTTATGAAATAAGGATATAAATTACTGTTCAATAACTGTTAGATGTTTATTGTGATAAAAAATTTATATGAAATAAAAGAGGAATCTAATTGCTATCATACTCAAGTGAATATGTAAATTAGGATCATACTGTTTTTATTCAAATAAATAAAATCTAAACAGACGCGAGTAATTGTTAAAAAAACTAACAAAAACCCCTAACTTGTTAATTAACGTCTCGAAGAGCATCCAATAAACCTTAAGGGTTTATTTATTACAATCTCAGGGAATTAAAGCGTGGCTTGAGCCTTTTAGCATCAACTATCATCTACCTTCTGGTTATTTATTTATTTATTTATTATTATTTTTCCCCCCTTGCCCTTTGTTCCCCCTGTTAATTAAGGGAAAATAGAATTTACTGGTGAAAACTTCTCATCGAGTTAAGGAATGCTCCCAACTTTCTATAGTTTAGGCTGAGAAGAAGAAGGAAGTCCAGGCTGGCGCAAGCACATGGCATATTTTAGTCCATTACAATCAATATGATTTAACTTCACTGTTATAACATATATGTCTGAGAATTACTTACTATTTGGGAACATTAAAGGGTTATCAATTACTCTATTGTGTATCATTAAGGCAATAACCACTGTTTAACTCCACACCACACCCATCTTAAAAATTATTTTTCCTAATGAATCACCAAAAAAAATTCTTATGCCAATGTATAATTAGGTAAGTAAGATAGGCTCCAGAATTCATATAATGGTGCTCTGATTTGTTAGCATAATCCTTAAGTTCCATGCAGTAAAACGATTTAGAATTTTGAACATTAGTTGGTTACTATAATACTAACCAGGATGCACGAGTTACCCTAGAAAATTGTTTATGGTTTTAAACATCATTTAATTATGGAACCCATTTTTCAGTCTAAAGAGAATGTGGAGTTTGATTATAACAACACGTTGAGTAGGGGGGAATGGTTCATTCTCCAAGTAACCGGCCGATCCTATGTTCAGTTGTCTTAAGCTCCATAAAATTTGAATTTCTCGGATGCTACGGTTCCATAAATTTGAGAATTTAGAGTCCTTGCTAGCACCAAAGAATTCGCATTTGCCAATTCCACAAGTGCCCTTTACTCAAATTGGAAATTACAAAAAAAATACCCCCATTCAACCATTAACCAATGTTCCGCAATCCTCACCGCGGGTCGACTGGTGTTTCTCTAACAAGCCTCACACCGGACCGTTTCACTGGGGTTTGGGCATCCAAGATCAAGCCTCGGAGTTCTCCGTAAGCTTCCCTCCCAATCGGTGTACTAGGGATCCATAGTAGCGGTAGTCTTCACCTGCGAAGTGCTTGTCCTTTATCACCCCTAAGCAACCGGTGGCTTCTTCGAAGTTGCAAGCCATATTTGAAGCCAATCTACATCTGCGTTCAAGGATCAATAAAGGAAATTGACGAAGGAAATCTACAGTCATGTTCTTTTGCAAGCTTCACTAAGGTTTAAAGCCGATCGGTGAAGGGAAGTGAAATCTGGTGAAGGAGCTTCCAAAATCTGGGTTAGGCGCTGCCGAAATCGAATTGCTGGATTTTCATGATTAGGGCTTCGACGAAAGATTAGGCATGAAGATGATGGGACGGAGTTTGTCCGTTTGATTTGGGTGGTTTCCTTTTCTTTTTTTTTTCTTTTTCCAACTCACGTCTCCAAAAGGCATTTTGGAAATTTCACCTCATATTCAATGCGTATTCCCACTGCATTTTCTCAAGTAAATGGTGTTATATAAACAGCCTAATTGGTTATTTATATCTTATTACCCATCAATTTCATTTTATGATAATTATAATTTTATTTTCACATTATTCCATTTTATGAATTAAACATGTTATAAAAGTGAATTCCATTCCCATACTATTTAATTTCATAAATTAAACGTGTTGTAAAAGTGACTGAAGCCAACCATAAGGCTAATAGGGCAACGGCATGGTGTAACAATCGACAACATCTCGAGCATCTCTACGATAATCAAGACTGTAGACTACATGGAGTTATGGCTCATACTTAAATTAGAGTTTTGCATTATATGATTTTTAAGTAAGAACTAAAATGATGATTTGATTTGATTTGTTGAACATTTTTTAACAATTTATTGATGATTTTAAAATAGGATTTTCTTTAGTTTGAATATGCATATGAGTTGTTTGATTATAAAATTTCTTTGTTGTTTTGCATGTGTATGAAATTCAATATTAGAACTTGTTTGAAAGGGAGAAAGAGTAAGAAAGTAAGAGCATAAGAGAGCTTGGGAGTATCAGAGTGTAAAGGTGCTTTATTGTTGGTGGAGTTCCCTTATTTATGATGGACACAAACCCATTATGAAGTGAGAGTACACACACTAAGCATAGAGAGTGAACTACGTAGATGTAGTCGTAACTTGAGAATTTAGGAAGTAGACATCTAATATTGATATTTGTTCGCTCTTAGTCTTGTGCTTATAGGTTATTCCCTTATTCCAAAGGAAGTTAGCCATAAACTTGAGGTAGATGGTGTAGGCATCAAGTAGATGGCCTCTTAGGGAAAGAGATCGGCCTTATGATGGTGTCTAGTCTATTGTCCATAGGAGTTTCATATAGGGCGATCATAGGTCGGAATAAGTCGGCCATGGAAGAATTAGGTTGGCCATAAACCAGTTTAAGTTTGCTTGTAGTTTCATCTATTTAATATGGACTTAAGCAACTCGAATTTAAAATCTCCTATCGATGATAGAGATTATAATAAATATGGAATCAAAAGAAATTCCCTTTATTTGAGGACAAATCTAACATTTTGTTCTTTAAAGATAAAATTTTTCTTTCTGTTCAAGCACAAGGAAGTTCACATTTTATAAAAGCTTCTTATATTTAAAAAGTTAGATAAGACTAGGAGAATGAAGATGGTTTCCACTAAATTTGTATAGTCACCTACTTGAGTGATGTACTATTGTTCATACCAAGTTATTAATTTTTAAAACTCTTACATCAAACATTTTTTTTTGTCTTAGTTTTTTCTAATTGCAATCATTATGTATTAACAGGAAGTTATCCTACCAAATAACCCCAATCTATATTTGAAATCATGCATATAATTAAGATATTAAATGTGAAATTTTATACTGTGATTTAAATAGTCAAACTATCATGAGAACTTAAAGGGCGAGTAAGTAATCCTTTTATATATTATTTAGAATATCTTACTTGGTCATATGGATTAAAGGTGGATATTAAGGGTCATAAAATAAATTTTGCGTATAACTTTTAGATCTTGCTCCCATAAGGTCTGATATGGATACGATATCTCAATACTCTATACTTACCCTTAAACTTGTACTCTAAGATATATGAGATATAGATTCTAAGGTTCCTTTTACCTATCCTATAAACATTATTAAATAACAATAATGAATATAAAATATTATTATATTTCTACATTCTAAGTTCTACCAAAAGAAAAAAAATAAAGAAAAAATTGCATAAATTATAGCCCAAAATCATCATCCATGAGAAATCATAAAGAATTCCCTATTATTGTTTTCTACCCCCTTTTATCTCATTTATATATTTCTATTTTTTGTCTCTCTTATCATGTTACTTTCTCGTTACTAACCTTATCTTTACTTTTATATTTTCTATAGAATATTCTATTTGTAAATTTAATCCAATAGATTTGATGCTGTAACTTTTAAGTTAATGAACTAGGTTTTTGAATAGATTATAAGGTTTGTATTGGTTTAGTGTATACCTTCTTTGTAACATATTCCTTTGTTTCCTTTGTTTTATAATATTATCTTTGTCTGAGATATTATATGAGGTGGATTTTGTAATCCCACTTTTCAAACTCATACCTTCATGCAATTTAAATAAATAATTAGCTTTAGATATAGCATGTAAAATATTTACCTAATATTATAAAATATAATAAAAAATTTATAGGCTTTCAAGTACACCTTATACTATTGGTTTCTATAAGTTACACATTCTAGGATAGTTTCACGATGTTATAAGGGAGGTTATATTTCCAAAATTTGGGAATATATAGCTATAAAGAAGAATTTGGATAAAGACTTATACCGCATACACCTTATACCTACTCAACCCTGCAAAAGACAATTCATCTAAATTCGACCTCGATACAGCTACACTTACAAGCTTATAAAGTAATCCTTAACACCCCAAATTCTAATAAATTAGTAATAACCTCTACACTATGTTGGGTATGTGCGAATGGGCCAAAATGAAATTGCGATTCTAGGTCTAGTTTCCTTTCCATACATTTGAATACACTTTTAAAAGTTAGAATCATAATTCTTGAGAATTGCCAATTCCAGTTTTAGGGAGGATTTTGATTTTAACTTTAAATAGCCGTAATCGCGATTCCATTCCAAGATATACATTTACAATTACATAAATACCCTCTCATTCTTAAATTCTTCCTCAGTATGATATAAAGTCATGAATTCTTCGAGAGCCTCTTTATCCCAATTTCTTATCCTTCTAATAGCCTGCAACAAATACAAGCTGATAGTCAATTAGCATTGGTACAACTAATTTTCACATTTTAAGACATTTCTAGCTAACATATGTTTCTTTACCTCGTAAACAATGCCTAAGCTTTTTCTCATCATTGAAGTTATTTGTAACTACAAGTATTGGATAATGGCAATTCAAGATCAAGGTTAATTTGCATGCATGAGAATGAGAAAATTTCAAATGCATTACCTAATATAAAAACAAAACATATAGTTGCTTTATCATGAAAAAATTTTTATACATTGTGTTACTTGATACAAAAATTTCAAATTTGCTGCTTAATACATTTTTTTTTTTAGTTGCATCATCACATCATCAATTTGCAAATTGCATTACCTAAATTAAGATTCCAAATGAGAATATATATATATATAAACAAAACATACACATAAGCGTATTTATAAACTCAGGGCATTTTTTATCAAGTATTATTATTTTCAAATTCCATTCCATTCCTAACTTAACACAACCAAACATGATACTAGAATGGAATGTTGATTCCATTCTAATATTTATTATTTTCAAATACAGGAATAAATTACCTCATTCCATTTCATTCCATTATGACCAATTCCTACATACCAAACGTTACACTAAAGTTTGCAAATGACTTTGACTTTAATACAAAAACACCCCTTATCGTTTGTTAATTTATAGAGAACAAGCAAACGTTTTTTAATATTCCTAGTTTATAAGAGTTTAAAGAATATTAAAGTAAACTTTGGAAGTTAAGGTGGTGTATCATCTCACCAATTACTACATAATGTGTCAAAAACCAGATTAATAACATAATTTAGTAAAATCAAATTCTTCTAACATTCTATGAAATATGTACATACTTAGCCATTTGATTCATTTATTATTGTTTTCTTGTGATTGTTATACGAATTTCAAGTATTAATTTTCTTAGGCTACAAGTATGAATTATATATTATAATTCATGTTTTATGTTTCGTCTTTAAAACACAATAGCAACTTTGATACAAAAGAATAATAATATTAAAATCTCATATTCTCCAAATTGTAATATAGTTGGTAAAATAAATGAATAATAATATTTAAAAGTAAAACAATATAAGTTTAATAAATGATTTATGATAGTTAACATATACGATGTAATATATAAGATTTACTTTTAATTAAAATGTAAACCCAACCCTATCTCATTATCCACCGAGAAATATCCTTTTATCACATTCTATTGCTTTGGATACTCCCAACTTGGCTACATCCTTAGCTATGATTTTTTTTCTTCTTCATTATCAATCTTCTCCTATTCCAATTTGGGACAAAAAAACTGGAATTCTCCATATTTATCGAATTCTCTATATCGTGACTTTCCCGTTTAAATCCTATATAAATTTATACATATTGGCTAATTCGGCCATATTACAACTTTAAAAGAGGGGGAGAATGGAATTTAATCTTTCCAGTTAGAATACTAATATTTATACCATTATATTATAATGATTAGATAAATCCATATTTACTTAGTTGAAAATCACATTAATATGTCTCCATAATAATATAATTGCTTTTGTATACATTCTACTATTGAAATTTCCTGTTACGCTTATGGATTTATGTGATAAATATAGTTTAATCTTTTTATACCACTAAATTATGATGGTCTAACAAATTTACCATATTTACTTTAAAAAATCAAATTAGTATGTCTTTGTTATTATATAACTGTTTTTTTTTAATTGATTCCACTATTGAAATTTTCTATTTTGCTTATGGATTTCTGTGATGATAGATACAGTTTAATTTTTTCCATGCCTAATATTCTTCAATATTGGGAATTTTGAGCATTGTCTTCACTGAGCATGTCAGAAAAATTATGAAGAGAGAGAAGATCTACTTTATTGCAATTGACATATCAAGGCTTTGCCTGTTCATAATAGGAAAATTGTATTGATACTCCCAATAATTAAAATATTGATAAAAAAATCTTTAATCGATATTAGTGGAGGAAAATAAAAACTTCATTTTAAACTACTTCATGAAATTAAGAGGAATATTAAATGTAATAAAACATCATGGTTATAATCATTACTGTTGATAGGCTATTTTAAACATAGATTCCTTAGACCCATACAAACCTGCTTAAGCCTTGGGTTGAACTGCTTGAACTCATGGCTGGCTTGATTTACCTGCACTAGACCTGATTATCTCATTGACTGACCTTTTAGAAAGGTCTTTAAACATTTTCTGGTCAACCATCATAACCTTATAATTTTAAAACATATCGTACTCCATATTCTCATTATTTAGATTGTGCAAACATATCAACATGCTAAACATGATTCGAGTTTTATTATGGCCCTCCTCATTAAATAACTCCAAGGATAAACTACCTTAACTCTTTGCACATTAAATTTTCTTTAAATCTCTTAAGCACTCTAGCTTACCTCATTTTCATACAAGTACTAACTTAAATATCAGAATAGCTATGCCAGACAACCCTTAGTACCTTTTACTGTATTTTGTCTTGTAGGCTTTCTGCGGCCTTGTACAGAGAATAATTATCTTACTCTACTAGCAAAATCCTACCAACAACAATTACAAATTATCATGATTTTTTTTTTATTGATACATATGACTTATAATATACCGTGGAAATAAATAGAAAGTAGCTAACTATGAAAAATTAATAGATTTTAAGCTATTTTTTTAGGATAGATTATTACATTGATGAAGCTTCTTAAATTGTTGAGATAACCACCAACTTAAACATAGCTACTCCTTTGCTATCTTCTAATGTTAATACAAAATTGAAATATGCAAATGTAATATATGTTTATAGGCAATTATTGGATCGGGAAATTAGAGTCATACCAAAGGAAACAATACAGTTGCAGATTGACTAGCAAGAGGAAAGTGAAGCTGAACTTTTTTAAGAGCCTCCAATGGAGGTTTTGCTTTTGTTAAGAAATGATGTTTCAAGTTATGGTCTTTTGCAAAATGTGAAGCATTTAATTAAGAATAAATCTCAATGGAATATAAATATATAAGACAAAGGTAGTTAGTTACCACCAAATTTGTACATACATTTTTTGCTATTAGTTGAATAAAAAACATGAATGAAGTTATTATAGTTAAGTAGTATGAATGTTAATTCTCAATGAAATGAATCATGTTTGATTTCTCTTATATCTAAAATTTTATTATGATCATAATTGAAAAAAATGAACAACTTGATGTACTTAAAAAAAATAATGGATTTTTGTGACTTTGAACCATGCAATAAGTTCTACAATAAATATTAAACATCACAATTTTTCACAAATGTAAGATGATACCTCTTATTCACTGTAATACATATACTTTGACCATAACACTTTTCAAAGTTTAGTATATCCTGTATATTATTATTTTATACATCGTGTAAAAATTTTATAATAAATATATTAGATTTAACATCTAAATATGGGGTCCAAGTAATGATGACATACGAGAGCTTATGATTAATTTACTTTAAAAAGCATGTGCCTATTGAAAATAGATATTTTACCTAGAAAAAATAATTATATACAAATACGATAAATTTTTTCTTTTGATCTATAAAAATAATTATAGGTATTTACATCTTCAATATAATAAAAATTCAACAAAATTATCTTAAGTCATAATCCTTACATATTACTAGGTCTATAAATTATTATATGTATAAATATTGAATGGAACTTTCTATGTTGATAATTGGAAAACTCCACTATGATTTATCTTTTCTATCATTGGGTTTGTAATTTCAATATTGTTAAATTGATTATATTCATAATGAAAATTTTATATGATTCATAAAGTATCTTGTAATCTAACCCTTATATTCATAATTGTAATGGATTTTACTACATTTGTACCTATCATGCAACTCACATTCATACTCATTAAATGGAAATATATATATATATATCTAATTGTGTGAGTCGTGAAACCTAATATATAACTATTGCATAAAGATACATAAATACTACAATCAAGCACAGGTTTAGAATTTATTAAATGCATGAAATAGGTTTGTTGAGATATATTATTTTGTCCCAATACACCACTTACTCTTGTCAGTCAAATACTTGAGAGATTTAGATTTTATTTTATAAAAATGCAAAAAAGTATAGCTCAACACCTTTGATAACTTAATCATGATTAAGCCTATAGAGTAATCAACCACGTAACAACATAACCACATTACTACTTAACCGCATATCCAAATATCCATATAACTACTTAACCACGTAAACACATATTATGCAGAAGTCGATCTTATTACCATCTACCTAACACATTAATCACTTCATATTAAGTTTGTCACTTATTAACCTATCATAAGTATTTAGGTTCATTTATGGTGTTTTATTTAGTGTCTCACACCATTGAATAGTGCATTAATATAGCTTCCTTATACCAATAACCAAGTAAGTTACTATACCAAACTTAGTGTTTAATACAATCACTTCATTTGACATCAAGGACTATTATCTTCTTATTTGTGGCTACTACTTGTAGGTTTAAGTAGCCAAGTACATACAACATCAACATTTTTGTAGGTCAAATATTTATTAGTTTATTTACTATCCTAGTACACTTATACAACATACAACAATAGCTATATGCTTAGTAATTTGCTTAGTACACCATAAGCTAATGGTTTTAATTAACACGTATAATCTAATATACAACAATAAGGATTAAAATTCAATTCTATTTAATGATTATAAACCTTAGAGGTAAATATGGCTTTCCATTACAAACCTTAAAGCCTAAAGGGATCATTTATAATGTTAAGGCAGTAAAAATAGGATAATGGAAGGGTAGTTGGATTAATTAGGGCTACAAAGGCTAGTTGATTGCTGGTTTATGGAGGGTCTCTCTATGGAGGTCAATTGACAATTGGTGTGATCTTAAATTTGGCCATTACTTATCAAATGCATTCAATTAATTACAAATTTAGCCTACTCAATCGTAGTTCCAACAGTTTTTAGCGTAGAGTTATTACCTAAGTTAATCTTATATGAGCTCAAGGGTTCAAACACTTAAACTTTGATTAAGACTCTTCTTTAATCATTAAATTTTGAAAATAAGAAAGGGATTTGAATTGATTACCTCAAATTCTTTTATATGCCTTTATTGATAATCTTAACTCAAGATTGCAACAATATTAGTTTTTATAGTAACTATGAAACAAAACCAAAGAACACGATAAACATCTTACTTTTCCCTATGCGTTTTTGTCACAATTCTTAATTTCTTGATCTTCAAAACTTCAAAAGGAATTCAAAATCAAAATATTTTCATCTTTTTAATGATAAATAATTCCTTAGATAAATTACATGAAGGTCTTATCTCTCAATGTCGATTTAGGGAAAACTTGTAAATACAATAGGGCTAGAACTCTTGATTGAGAGAGAAGAGCACTAAGGTTATTTTAGAGAGAAGGGGATGAAGGCCTGAGAGAGAGGAGAAAAGGTGATTGGATTTTTTGTCTTTAATTTATAATAAAACCTGTAAGAAGATAGTAGCATAAATCTAAGATATATAGGCAATTTTACTTATTTGTATCTCCTTTCAAAACATCAATTGAGATACTTCATCTTTCTTCTCTTAATATAAATTTCGTTCTTGAAACTTACTTGAAACTTAAAACACTTGGAATATTTGATATTCATTTCTTCTTCTAATTCCAAAGAGATACCTCTTTTTGTATGATTACTTTATTGTACATATACATTCTTTTTCATTCACCACCTTAATGTTTGCTCATTTGTATCTACTATCTTTATTGGATACATAACATAAGTTAGATTAATTAGGTTGTTTGAACTATACCAATTTAATAGATTTGACTTATATTTCGTCTTATGCATACATGAAATATATTATTTTCTTTAACGAAACCTAGTGGTTAGTCAGTTTATAAGATGCCTTAGCAACTCTCTCTAATATTTCAAATAATTTAATCTATCTTAGAGTTAGCTTCTCTTTTATGGCAAAAACATTATGCTCTTATTAGGTGAGATCTTTAAAAAAACATAATCACCTACTTGAAATTCGAAGTGTTGCCTTCTCTTGTGTGCATAGCTCTTTTGGTGGTTTTTTTGCTGCAAACATCATTTATTTAATCACATGTACCTTGTTTATTGTCTTTAGGACAAAATCTAAACTTATAATTTGTCTTTTTCCGACCTTATCCGAAATTGTAGGGGACTTATACTTCTCATCTAAACAATGCTTCATAAGGTGCTAAATATATAGTCGCTTTATAGTTGTTATTATAAGCAAAAACTACTAGCAGCAAGTGTTTATCCCAATTCCTTAAAGTCTAAAGCACAATCCATAATATACCCTCTAAGATCTGTATAGTCCTCCTTGATTGCCTATTCGTTTTCTAGTGAAAGGTTGTATTAAATGTTAGTTTTGTATCCAAATCTTTATGCAAGATGTTTTAAAACTATTTGATAAATCTTGTGTCTTTTTCCAACACTAGACATTGGAATCCGATATAACCTAATTATTTCTTCGATATACCACTAGCTAAGCTTCTCAAGAACATATCCTATCTTGAGAACAATGAGGTGAGTTAACTTTGTCAATCTATCTATTATCATTCATATAAACTCATATCTTAATATTGTCCTAGGAGTGTAGCTACAAAATCTATAACTTATGTTCCCCTTACCACTCCGGTATAGGCAACGATTGCTTACCTATAGGTCCTTAATACTTTATTCTTGCCTGTTGGCATATGAGACATTTGGATAAAATTTAGCTATCTCTCACTTCATGTTATTTCACTAATAGTGTACTTTGAGATCCTTGTACATCTTAGTTTTACCAAGTTATACCGAATATCCTGAATAATAAGCATCTCTCATTATTTGTTTCTTCAAGTTTGATCCTTCTAGCATAACTAATAACTATTGAATCACAACACTATGCCTATGGCCATAATAAAGTCATTTCTTAACTCTATTCTATTAAACAATGGATTTTCTCAAGTTGTAGGTCTTCTACTTGTAACTCTTTGATGTACACTATGAAGGTTGGATGTATTTGTAAACTTACTAATCTTATTCATTCCTATGAGTCAATATCTCCTTGTGTAACATTCTCATATCCTCTACTAATTGTCTTTACTAAGCAATTAGTACCACTATATTCCCTTTGTAGTGGGTTTTCAATGCAAAATGATACCTTGTAGATCATTAAAGTTGTTTGCTAAATGAGATGGAACAAAAATATATAGTAAATGAGAATGATATGATTGTTGTAGTACATTGTCTTCATGTTTGGAAATTGTAACTTTATAGGAAGAATTGATATTATAGTATTTAGTTCTATTCATACTCAAAAGAAGCTCTCAGCTAAGTAAGCTCAATGGTAGGTTTTTATTGTAGAGTTTGACTTCAACTTAGAATATGAACTAAGGAAAAAGCTCTCATCTATGAGATATGTTGGTTTCTAAAACAGTTTTACATTCTTAAGTTGTTCATTAGTTTCAAAAATTATTTATTGGATTGATTCATTATTTATCATATCCAATTTTAGTTGTGAAATTGTTTGTTTCTCTCTTGAAAATGTTTGATGAAGATTAACATGTTGCTTGTGTACATTGATGAATTTCTAAAAAACTTTGAAAAATGTTTATTGAATAAGCTTCATGAGTGGTATCATATTTAAGTCTCATGTACATCCAAGGCTCATGGGTCAAAAAATAACCAATAGTCTAAAGTTTAGAAAATTCAAATACAATCAATCATAGAAGGTCCAATAAGTACTAAGTAGTAAAATAACTATGATAGTCTGGTAATATATAATATAAGTATAGGAAAACAATCAAATAAGATACTTGAATAGCGAAGATAATAGTAGTGCAGCTACAAGTTATTGCAAGTATCACTCACACAAGAATGAAGGCCATTATTAAGGTTATAACCAAGCAAATCATATGAAAAGTTGAGAAGAAGATCACCAATAAAAAAGATTAATAAGAAGTTGTCACAATAAACTCAATAAGATACTTGCCGCACAAGCACACATAATGCTACAATCATATGATCTCGATACTAAAGCAATACATAAGGTTTACTAATTATATTTAATTAGGTGTAAACAAATAGTATTAGAGTACTTATGGCTGTGGAAAGCACAATGTACGTAAATGGTTCTTAATTAAGTATAGTATAATTGGGGCTTAATGGTATGGTCAGATCCTATGTCTTACTAAAATTCATGTAAGTTGCCTCTATAGAGATCACTTATGTTTTCTAGACAATGAGGATTGCAGCCCACTCATAACGTATTATATGTTAGTCTTATACCTCCATGTAATACCTATTATGACTCCTTGATGTCTTCCTCAATCGTTAATTTGGCACAATTCCCTTTATTGATTATGTGCTAAGCTACTATTGGTGGTTTTAAATGCTTAACTATCGCACTATCTTAGTATTTGCGACTGCAGATATAAACCTAGTTTAAGGGCATTACTTGCATACACAAAATTACCAAGCACAAATAACATGCAAGTTAATTAGTTGAATTTACATGTGATTTTAGTTTAGTAGTTCTACTTACTAAGTAACCAACATGCAATGACTACCACATACTTGTGCATAGTCATATACGATCTAGTAATCGAGTAGTTTAACTCTAACTTAAAAATTGATTTACATGAAATTAAGAAGATAAGCTTTATTATTCAATTAGTAATATGCCTATAAAACTTATTTATTTAATCTTAAGTTTAATAAGTCATAATCCATTAATTAGGTCCAATTTTTAGGTTTATTAGGTTTTTACTTAATTAAATTAGATAGTTCAATTATAGGTATAACCCATTAAGTTAGTAAACCTAATTTAGTTTTATATTATAAATCGTTTTTATTTACTAATCATTAATTACTTCTACCATTTTATTAATATTATTTATTTATTTTATCATCAATTAACTCACGTTAGTTGAATTAGAGAACCGAATTATGTGACATGAAGCGAAATTGGACCAGTTCAATTCTTTTATGAACTATATTGGACTAGTTTGCTCCATTAGAGTAAGCGGTAATCTAAACATTAATTATTTTAATATTTTCCTATTATCTATTAATTTATTTATTGATAAAAGAATAAACATTAATTTCTTAGTTAACATGCCTCTTAAAAAATCAAACCAACAATTCTAAGAGTTTTGATCCAAATCTCATATTCTAAGTTATAGAAATTTATGTTTATTATTTGGAATTTTGTTAATCATAAACAACTAAACTTGATTTAAAGTTTTCAAACATATCACTATCTTACGTATAGTTGGAAAACATGTTGTTAATGAATATTGAATTTCATACAAGATAAAAGGGTTTTTTCTTTTTCTTTTCTGTTTTAAATCTTGAATAAAATGAATATCCATATAACTATGGAGAATACCCAAGAACATCAAATAATTTTCTGTAAAATATATAAATACTTTAGGTAAGAATCATGTTAAGTTTCAAGTATGAAAACTTATCATATCATGAATACAACATGATCATAAGTCATAACAAGAACATTTAGTATATATCAAGAATATTCATGAACCATTCAAGAGCATATTTAAGATCAAATTTATATTTACAAATTTTGAAAAGTTTTGAAAAAATCAAACTTTACCAAAACTAATCTCTAAAATCTTAAACTAATTTTCAAATTCATCTACAAGTGCAACAATCAAACAAATCTATTAACAACGCTTCAAGCATCCTAAGTTATCATTAAATCATTATTAAACATAATCATACAATAATCACAACATCTTTAATATGTTTATTCAAACTTTTAGCACTTATTATCAAAACATGATCAAATTTCCATTGTAATCAATTTTGAATAACTCTAAATTATATAAATTCAATTATAACACCAAAATCATCATCAATTAACACATCTAACATGCAAAGGATCAAACTTGAACCCTCTTTAACGCTTATGTTTATCTTTGTACATAATATTTCATTTAATTTATTCCTCTTTAGTCAATCCATATTCAAAAACCTAAATTAACTTGCATTTAATCAATTAATACAAGACACTTAAACTAAACAACTCACTTCTAAACATCAAAGGATGTGGCAAACAATGGATTTTTGAACTCAATTTATCCTTTTGTCAAATCTCATCCCGAAAACGATTATCTTCATCAAATAACATATATTAACATCATAAATTACATGAATCAACAATAAAAAACCAATCATCTTCTAGAATCACGATACGTGCCTCTAATATATATCCATTTGCACTTTAAACTTCAATCTTACTCAAATAACACTTCTAAATACAAATAAACCTAATTAAACTAGACATGAAATGATTTTAATTTAAAATTGAAGTTTCTAAACCTCTTGAATACTAGATTAGATCAAATATTCTAAGAATATACCTTGTCAACCTCAAATCTCACAATTAAGTAAGATTTAAACTATAATTAGGTTTTATATCAAAATATGAAAGAAACTTGGTAAATATGTCTAAATCTAAGTTCAAAAACTAAAAGATTGAAGAAAATACTTATTGTAGGTCCTTAGTAAGAAATCGAGAAAAGGGTGAATTGATATCTTTTGCTAAAATTAAAACTTTTTTGTTTAAATAAACAAAATCCCTCTTAATATCTTAAATGATGTGATGAGTAGTATAAAATTGATTATTTAACTTAAGGCACGAATAATAACAATACAAATAGTAAAGATTAGAAAGTAAATGAAGTAAAGAGAAAGAAGATCAGGCAATCGTTTTATAAAGTTTCGACCTTTTACCTATTGCATTCTTCTAGCTCTACCATTAGGGATTCGATCCTTCTTGCCAGTATCACTTTACTAGTCCAATCTTTTCACTAAACAAAGATTAATTAGAGATTATAAGGATATCCAATCACTTCTCTATTTTATCTCACTAGCTTTTTACTAAGTTATATACATGATTTAAACAACTTTTTAATCCTCTCACACTCAAAAATACAATGTCAATAACTTTTATAAGGAAAGTAAGATAATACAAACAAATATCCCTTTACAACTTTTATACAAAAACAATAACAATGAAATAATGAAACTAATTTCATTTAATTTCTAACTTAGTTTCTGACAGAGTTTCTAAAAGTATTCCTTAGTGTTTATGACGGAGATTTTGAATTTTAGTTCTTATCTTGATCTTCCTATCAATCTTGTGTAGCTTTTATTTATCTTGGATCAATCTTCTTTGCAACAGCTAGTTCTTAATTTGTCTCTAAGAAAACTTAATTTAAACAAAATTGGTTTTGATGTTTGAGAAAAATCCCATGAAAATAGGAACCAAATATTTGAATTTTTGAAAACTTGAACTAAGCTGATCCTTATTTTTTTTTTATATTGAGATTAAGTCATTTGACAGTTACTGCATGAGGTGATTTGTTCCAATCCTCTTTTGATTTAGTGGAAATTAAAAAATTTTAAAAACACACTTCAAATATTAAGGATAAGCATGGAAAGACATTAACAAATATTCCTCTAATCTATTCTTCAGGAAATAGTCCAACATATTTGTAGTGAACAAGTTTTCTCCCTTTTCTATCATAAAATTCTCATAAAAGATCAAGTTGAATTTATCTAAAATATTCAACCTTTTCTTAAGTAAAAAATCTTCAAATTCAAGAATTTGTTTCCAATAAACTAAGCTATAACCTTATCTCATGGATCTGCTAAAAGCTATATCTAAATTTTCAAACATAACTTTATCTAATAAATCCTTATATAGAAATATGAAAAATTTTCTTGAACTTAGTGTATCAAAATCCTTTTTCGATTAATAACCTCACTAAAATTAAACCTTAATTAATCTTACCAAGACTATTAAAAAATCTTCTTCCTAAAAATATATTGCTCAAACCGTAATTGCTCAATTTACAAATCTGATTCTTGAGCATTATTTCTTAAAAAATAATTCAACTTAAATCTCCATGGATTTAACCATCTTAATGAAAATGAATTGAGTATATTTTCTTAATATACCCAATAAGGTGGAGCTAGGCCTTTTTGCAAATTTGTTTAACTTAATTTATTTAAGTTAGTTAGAAATTGACTTAGGAACAATGGCTGATCACAATACTGAACACAAACTGTATTGTTTTGATATTTGTTGATATAATTTCTAATATACATTCTGACATAGATTCTGATAAGTACAAACTTAAGCTTGTTTTTCTCTTAATACTTCTTTTCTTTAGAATATCTTGCATACTCAAAGAGCTTGTTAAGTTCATTCACTTTTTTTTTTTATCATCAAAATATATTAAGAGAAAACTCAACATTTACCGATGCTAAGAGAAGACACAATACTACCTAGGGTTGGGGAAAAAACTATAAATCTAAATCGAACTGCGAATTGAATTGAAAAATTGGTTTTTTCATAAACCATTTGGTTCATGTTATGGTTCATTTATATATAAATGATTCATGGTTTGATTTGAAGAAGCTAATCTAATTGAATTGTTTTGAACCGAATTGAACCATTCGGTTAAATAAAAAAAAATTCATTCAACTATTTTATACTTTTTTTTTCCATCAAATTTCATGAATTTTATCAAAATTTTCATATCTTATTCTCTTTTGTCTTATTTTTAAATCATCTATTAAGATTAAATTGAGTGAGTTCTATCTATAATTTTACATTTAAAAATTTTCTTTTTTTTTTCTCTAAATTATCCCTACCTTATATATTTTGAAATCAAGAGTCTAACTTTAGTGCTCTTTACGTGTCTCTTATCTCTCTTTTTCAATCTTTAATATATCTCTTTGGTTTTCTTTTATATCATTTTTGGATGGGTTACTCTACTCTTTTCATGGAAACATATGAAAAGTTTAATAGAAAAGAAAAGATGTTATTGAAGATAAAAATATTTTGCGAAAATTTGACATTAACGGTTCGAATTGAATGGGTTTTAATTATGTTTGATATAAAAAAGAAAAGAACGAATCATTATATTAGGTTTAGTTCAATAAGCCAGGGCAAACCATACTAAATTGAACCATGCCTACTCCTACTAATACCTACACCTCTCGACCTTCACTTCAATTTTCTTAATCTATTCTTAATTATAATAACTATAAGATTTTACTCTATTGATTTTCATTAATAATCAATTTGAATTAATATTTAATGAAGTATCCTATCTAAGGTTATCAATTTTGTAATTCTACTTAAAATCGTTAGAGATATTGTAGAATCGAAATGTTAAAACGTAAGTTTTTACAATTTATATAAAATAGTTTTTAAAAATTGTAGATATACTTGTAGTAGTTATAAGAATATGAAAAACATGGTCGGAATAAAGAAATAGAGAAATTAAGTTTCTTTTTTATAAAAAATTCTTAATCAATAATCTAACATAAAAAAAAGGAAGATCAAGTAAAGTCAAAAACTAGTTTTATTATTTTATTTGGAAAAAGTAATGAATTGAAAAGAACAAAAAATTTTAACTTATTTTGAGTTATTAATGGCTTAAACTAAAGTAAATAGATTTTCTTATAAACTTTGCTTTTAGAGTTAAAACTTGAATGAATACTTTGAATATTGAACAAAAGACTAAGAGTAAGAGAAAGAGAAAAAGAAAAAAAATTGAAATAAGATAAGAGAAGATGATGTAAAGCCATAATAGTTAATAGGCTTATAGAAGCTTAATTATACTTTTTGCTTTTTGGCCCATTTAACTTAGATATGTATGATCAATAAACTTAGATAAAAAAACTTGGTTAAAAATCTAAATTTTTACCAAGTTTAATGTATAGACTCTAAACTCACGATTCAATCAGAGTCTATACAAAAAATGATTATAAACCCGATTTAGCTCTAAATAGCCTTTTAAAATCTTAATCTTATAAAAGTGTAGAGATAGAATTACAATTTTAACAAAAATAAACCTATTGAATCTTTAGGAGGTTAAGAGTTCTTAATTTATTTGAATCTTCGAATTTTGATCAAAAAGACCTAAATTAGTTCTTGAAAAAACAACTAGAGAAAAAAAAGAAAGGGGAAGGGTAGGGAATAATAGCTTAAGGAGGGAGTAAAGGAGAGAAATGAATTCTAGATTTTTTTAAATGAAGACTTTAACTTATATCCCAGTGGAAATTTGAATTGAAAAAGGAATTATTAAAATGCTCATACTCCTTGAATTGCAAGTGAGGGCATCTAAATAAATAGTAAATATCTATCTTGTAAAAAAATCTTAAATGGCTATTTGCTCTTATGCCTTAACACTTTTTTTTTTTCTTATAATAAGGCTAAATGGATAATTTGGCTATTGAAGTTATAATATTAGCCCATATTTTCCCTTAATTTATTTACTTACATTATTGATATCTATGAATCGGGATATTTCTTCCATAGACTTTATAGTTAAGTTTGAAGAGTTTGGTACTATTATGATAGTTCCAGATCATTTCTCCAAAATGCTACATTTTTTTCCAATGACTAAGGAGCATCAATTAGATGAAGTGGTTTTGTTGCTTTCAAAACATGTAGTGAGACAATGGGTCTAGCAAAAAGTAAGACTAGTGACCTCAATCGATTTAGTGACCTAAATCGAGAAGCAAATGGAGTGGCTAGATGCTCTAATGGAGTTATATCTAAGGCATTTCTTAGGAGGTAAATAAATAACTAAGATTGGATAAGTTGCTCTATGTGGCTCAATTTTCATTCAATATGCAAAAGGATAGTTTACAATCAATGTTCATTTAAGATCACTCTAGGGATGCAATCATTGACCCTAAGCATACTTACCATAGGTTATATTAGAAATAGTCCTTCATCATTAAAATTTGCACGAAAATGGTAGGAAAATGGGGATTTGCCTCATACATATTTGCAGAAGTCCATAAAATGGATGAAAAAATATTCGAATAAGATGCATTGGACTTATAGGTTAGGGACCAAGCATTGGTAAAATTACACATGATTTTGCATAATAAGGGGTAATTGCATAGGGACCAATCGAAGTTATAAGGGCTATTCTGGGTACTAAAGAGATTAGGAAAAGCTTTCTATGAGCTAAAGCAACTATCAGGACTTAAAATCTACTTGGTCTTCTATGTAAGTATAGTTGAGCTTGATCATGATGATGAAGAAAACCTAGGGGTTTGGCATTTGTGACTCGTTTGATGGAGAAGTCGAAAGGATTTTGGCATATTGACACATGATGTCGAGGGTAGCCATTAAGAAATTAGTATAAAGTTGCTTTAAAGCGATTACTAGAAAGTAAGGTGAGCCGGGAACCAATCAAATCTTTACAGCAATTCGAAGATTTTATTTGGAAAGTCCATGAGGATAACATGATGGAGTCGCTTGTCGGATTGAGTGGGAAGAATGTTAAAAGTCTGTCTTACAAAATCATGAATGTAAGTCCATTCATGGCCTCAACAACTCCATTTGTCTAGATTCATTGTATATTAATTGGTGGGGATATTTTAAGAGTAGATGAATATTATCAATATGGAATAGGAAGAAATCAATTATAATCATTAAATTGATTTAATCTACACTATATATATGAGATATGTGGTGATCCCTTCTTTTTTGATTATCCACATGTTAAATGTGAAATACAAATTTATTCCATGTCGGTCTTTTAGATCTCTAAACTAAAATACAATGTACTTTAGAAATCCAGATATTTGGAATTTGAGAATGAAGCTTTGTTTACTCGGTCCTCGGAGTGCTGGTGCGTAAATAATAAGGCAACTACAGCAACGTTTACTGAACATCTTATCTTAGCACCGTGGAATTCAGGTTTGCCTTTTCGTTCGTTAAGGCAAATCAAATTGTGTCGCATAAAGTCAACCTGCTCTAGCCAAACACGTTCCATTTTAACTAACGAACTGCGAGATATAAAACGTGCTGTTTTAATTAGGCCCTGAAAAGAGGGAGTTCGTGGAAGTCTCCGCATTATGCGTGACGATTGGAATTCATTGCTCCTAATACTTGCACCCATCAAATATTTTTATCTCCCATAATCATGGGGTTTGCAGTTGAGATCATTGACTTTCATTAAAAACTTACATTTTGAATATATAAAAATCACATATATATTACTCCTCTATATAGGGCCTAATGGCCTACTTAACAACTTTCATGGTAGAAGTAGTGATCAAGGTAAATCTATCTATTCTTTAAGATCTGGTGAGCTTAATACTTAAAATTTTGTGCTTATTTAATTAATATTTTATTTTATAAAAACAGCTCACCAAGTGCCTTTACTAAACATTAAAAATTGTAAAAGAATGAAAGTTTAAACACTAAACTACATAGTTAGAGCTATATAAGGTTAATCCGGAACTACTGGTTTATAGGCTTAGCTATAGCTGAACTGTGATCGACTTGTAGGAGAGACGGTTTTGAGTAGGTTCAGCCCTTGAACCGTTTTCTTTCTTCTTTTTTGTTTTAAATATTTAATTTTTATTAATTTCTTTTTTAAAATATATTAACAAATTTTAATAATGTGACCTTCTTTTTCTCTCTCTCTTTTTTAAGTGTACTAGTTTATTAATAATTTTTATTTTTTTTTATTAATTTCCAACTTAATGTGATTTCAACTTTATTTTTTTTCCTTTCAAATTTTATCTTTTCCTTATATTTAAGTTCTTAACATATAATAAGTTTTATAAAAAGGATTTATATTAATTTAAATTTAATTTTTGTTTTATTTTTAATACATAATTAATTTATGATTGGTCATCTATTATTAGTTTGGTAATATTATTTTTAAAAAATTATCCTTCGCTATTACAAAGAAGATAGTTTTGATATATCATAATTTAATAGATATCATCCAATTATTTTTTTCCAACTTAATTGCTTTCCTTCTATTTCTCTCTTCCTCTCTTTCTTTTTCTTTTTTTTTTTTAAAGGTGTGAACTGATCAAGTTAACTCGCCTGTTTGAGTGATTTTATTCTCTTAAACCATTTAGGTCCTTAAAGCTCGATAGTTCCAAGAACAGTTTGAGTCTGACCATTTTTGAATTAGATTGGTTTACATTTCAAAACCGATTCTTATATGAATCTATACGTACTCAAATCTCAAAGCATAGACACTTGCTGTGCTTTTATCCCACAAAAGTGTTATGGCCATGAGGATTCTTACATTGAGTGCCTTTACTATTTTACTGTGATAAATTCAATATTTGGACGCGTGATAAATAATTAAATGGAACGATCACAATCATATTTAGTAAATTAGATAATGATGGTGTGGCCTACCCGATAAACAGATGAATATTTTTACAACATTGTTATTCTTTAAAACGTATAAAAGATGAAGTGCAGCTTCACAATTTTTGGAACGTTTTAAACGTAGTACCTACATGGAACATCGTCGAAATATTAATCTTATATTATTTAAACTAGCCTATTTAGGCATCAACCAACGATCTTGAGCTAAACTATATTTCGATTGCTGTCTTGTTTGTTCTTCTATATATTGTTCTCATCTATTTTTTCTTGAGCTATTGTACTTTTAACTGCTTAAATTCGAAAGTTTTGCATTGATATAGGATTCACGAAATTCCCTCTTTTTCTTTCTTTTGAATTCTTTTAATGGTGGTCTAATGTAATTTTTATTGGAGGTTCTCAAGACGAATTTCTTAAAATATCGTGTTACGTTTTAGAAAGATTCATCTTTTCATCATAAGATCTTTAAAGTAAATTCCTTAACATACCGATAATTTAAGATGTACTTTCCTAATAATAATTAAATATTTGATTTTACCTTTTTAAAAACGGAAATAAATTCTTCCTTAAAATCGAAATTACAGATTTCATGAAATTACAATTTCATTTAATAAATATACTTCCCACTTAGGAGATAGGGAATGAGATCTAAAATTACAATTCTACTGTCTCTAGTTCATTTCTATATATTAAACGAGACATTAAAGAATTCCTCCAATGATGCTGGGTTTCAAAGTTTAAATATTTTTTAGAGCTCCCTTTAAGAAACTCTTATAAGGATCAAGGGCTCTTGGCTTTATTGCTCATCCATTAACCGCCATTTTCATTTGCATTATTTCATTCCAATATATAATAACATAAGGTTGAAAAATGAACGATGCATTGGAATTTGGAGACAATTTAGATCTGCCTCTCTTCTTCATCTAGGATTCCAACTAAGGACCTTCTGACTTGAAACCCGTAGCCGTAGTGAATAAATAAGTGGGTGCTTGCATAAGCACTGTCGTCTATTAAGGATTGGCGCTTGATTTTTTTTTCCTTTCTTTATTTACTATTTGTCTAAATTTCTAATACTTTCTTCCGTCTTTCTTCCTTTATCAAGCAATTTCGACGATTACTTCCCTTTTTCTTTTTTAATCTCGGCCAACTTCATTGCTTTTTATTTATTCATTTATTTATTACTTCTTTTGATGTGGGCCTCATATATTATAAAAATATTTGAAGGAGTTCCTTTCAAGAATTTTATGGATAAAATGAGAATTTTTAAGTAAGAAGTTATTTAAAATATTGATGTGGTATCATATAGATCTCATGAAGATTTTTATGAAAGAAAATGATTTTTAATCCTTATTTATATATAGACTCTCCTTATTTTATTGGAGGTTCTTAAAGTTTATTATTCTTGGGATTTTTCTTGTAGAACTCCATTTTACATTTCTATCAGAATTTTTATGTGGCTGGGTTTATACAACGCGTACATGTGTATCGCACGCTTCGTTTATACTACTTACAACAAACCAACACATAAAAGGCTCGTTTAATTTTAAATATTAAACAGGATTTTTGGATTGATACATTGAAAATGAAATGACTAAAAGAGAGAAAAAAAAAAAAAGAATGAACTTATAGAGTTTCTAAATGTATATATATATATATGATAACGATCTAATAAAGAACAAGACTTACGATTATTAATTAAAGTTGATAGAAAAATTCTTAATATTAATTAAAAATCTAATCAATAGAAATTCACGAAGAAACAAATGTTTCTAACAAATTCAGATGACAAAATGGTTGACATATAACCATCTCAAGATCGGTATTCCTAAGTATAACATAGCGTCCGTGTAAGACACAAAATCAACCTTATCATTCTTATACAAATATCGTCAAAATGAAATTAGTAATCGAAACTATAGATAACATTGTCCAAAAATAAGGTTCGACGGCAGTCTAGAATTTGAACCTTTGACCAAAATAAAATATTAAGAAAAAGAAAATATAAGATTTGGAAATTTGTTATGCTGCAGGCGAGAGACTAGCTATCTTCGTCGTTGTTAGCTGGTAGGACATGTCTAATAACATTTCTTTCATGTTCCAAACATGGACAGCAAAACCACCACATATCCTTATCCTCGGTAAGAACACATGTAAGGCTTGGCACCTTTCTCTTTTTCTACCTAAATCCCTAATTTTCAGTACCTGAATTGTCTATACAAGTCCTAAATTAGTGAACAATGATACCCCAACAAGTACAATCACAACCGGAAAATGTACATAATGCACAAAATGAACACAATCATATAAAAATTATTAGTGCATCATTGTCCAGCCAATCCCATTAATAATCTATATACTATTATGCAGCGTGGTGAAATTCAAAAGACAATCATTTAGTATAAATACTATTGATAATCAACATCAACCTCATTACTAGCTTTAAACTTACTTTGTATAATTAGATTTGTTGTGGTAGAGACGTATTGCAAATAGATTGAAGATGGTGAGATAATAGCAAAATGTACTAAATTCAGTAAAACAATGTACAAAGCACGGATACCAGTAGTAGTCCAATTACCAAAGTAGAAAGCATAAGAATAATTATTTGATGTCAGACAGGAAGCAGTTCTAGGCATTAAGTTATTTAACAAGTAGATTTAGATTATGGGGCACCAACCAATGTTGGTAATAAAATAAAGTTTAGTTCTCCAAGACGTGATTTGTCATAAAGATTTCATTTACTTCCCTTTCAATATAAGTTAATGCCTTTTAAACTTCCAATAATACTGTATTAAGGCATATAGTAAAAAAAAAAAAAAAAACAAATGGTTGCACTTTCCTCAGGTGTTTTTTTTTTTTTTCTTCCCTCTCCTTTACAAGCTATATATTTTGCTGGTCGTGAAAGCGAAGAATCAAGCTTTACTCTATTTCAAAAGGATAAGAGTGTGGATGCCATTTGAATTTTCTTGGCTCGCTTTGCAAACATTGACATTCTTGAACTAAATTGTATCAGTGTATTCTTATGATTTTACATGTACGGTCAACTTTATGTGGGAGGGTGATCTAATTTTTTCATGACCCACACGCCCCGTAACATAAGCGATAAGAAGCTGGATGCTTTATAAAAGCACGTCTTGAAATAAAGTAACGAGAAATTGGACAGGAGAATCCCAGATGATCGTTTATGAAAAGAAAGAGCGTAAAATTTGGATAATGGAAATTATGAAATTAAACATTTATGGCCTATTTAATTTCTGAAATAAAATGCATTGGAAATTGAAAAATTCTATCTTGAGATTATGGTAGGATTTAGAGGTTTATATTTCAGTATTTACTTCATATATAATTTTTTATTATAGAAAATAATTACTTCTGTAGTTATTTCACCTCCATAATTGCTATATTGAATTGAGATTATAACAAAAAACACCTTCGATGCACAACATGAATTATAAAGCTGATTGTTATTGCGGATTAGTTATGAGGCCAATAGCTTCTTGATTTTAACAAGCAATTAGCCTTAAACCGCATGAACCAATAGAATGCTACCGGTACTTTCGCATTTCGGCCGCGATTTTGGTAAAGTCCTTTCGTTTCATTAATCAACTTAAAAAAAAAAAAAAAGAAAAGGCACCGATGTACTCCTATTTAACCTCTTTTTAGAAAATAAACAAAAATTATTTAATTTTTCTAGTTAATTGAAGCTATAATTATTCCATCAATAAACTTTTTATTCTGAATGGAGAGGAACTAAAAAAACTTCACTTTTGGACAAGTATCAACTTTTCCCTCACGGAAATAAAAATTTCCGGACCAATTTCCAAATAAATAAAATAATAGAAAGTTTTCCTAAAATAATTATTTTATTTTTTATCTATTATCTCATAATGGCTACGGTAAATCATAGTGGCATAGAAACATGGTGAATTTATTTATCACCAGCTTAAGTGTTTGCAAAGGGACACATAGTGACCTTGCTTCTTATCAACTATAAGAAAATTAAATAGAGCAAGAAAACAGGAATTAACAAGAAAACCCCAAAAACAAAAATAAAGGACATTAAAAGAGCTCTCCAGGAAAAATATGTCGAGGGAGCATCACGAGAAGTGGTTCCAACAGGGTTTTGTCGTCGCTGGTGCGGCAGAGCTCGGATAAACGGTGATCTATGTTTTTGCCTGTAGATTATTATGTTTTTCAAAAATATTAAATAAATGAATTTAATTACAAGAAAAAATTGTACCTGGATTATTTTAGTTCTCGTTTAATGTAACATATTTGTTTATTTTTTAAGTGACTTTCTTCTTCAGTTGCTCTATTTGAGTGCAAACTTATTTGTATTTTTGAAAACCTAATGATTTTGTTTTTATCTCAAAAATTTATTGCAGACTCCTATTTACATATAATTTAAATAAATGAAAAGAAAATTTGAAAATTTATACGTTTAGTATTTAGTATAATAATTTCCGTTAAACTGCTAGCTTTAGCTATTTATTGAAATAAATAATATTTGACAAAATTTATTGATGTTTTCGATATATTATAACTTCTAAAGCATATTAAGGGCCATGTAAGGAGTACTTGAATGTGATTTTGTATATAAATTTGATTATTTATATTAAACTAAAAGCTAAAAATGTAATCCAGCAAACCTAGGCAATAGTTTAGTTCAACATTAAGATTTGGCAGTTGGTAAAATAATATATATATAAATTTATGGACTTATGGCAATTTTTGTATGATTATTTGAAATAATATGCTGATTATTACATGGCTAACTAGTATTTAGGGATATATTGGTTTTATCGGTGATTATAGGTTAATTTAGTGATATTTCTGATAACTCAATGATTCTAACGTGATAATTTGGTATAATTGAGGTGCTTATCAGTTTTGGTTACAGATACAATTGTGGTAATTAATCAAGTGTAATTTAGGCTAACATGTAACTACGATAACATAGGACTGAAATGGTTTTAAGAAAAAGGTAACTTCGTAATTTTAGTAATCTGGTCAGTGCACTTTGATCCAAGTTCCTTCTTGGCACCTACGTCCACCAATGCAATCTAAGTTTAAATTGTGACGGGATATCTTTACATAAGATATAAAGAATGCGTAAATCAGATTAAATAAAGAAACAATGGTTGTTGAAAGTTAGTATTATAAACTATTAATGATATACACTGAGTTTAATGTAACTATATGCAACTAAAGGGAAAATCTTCATTAATAGGTCTTCGAGCGTTCGAAGCTGACGAAGGTCGACTACGGATTTCCCATCATCTCCTACTTGCACTCTTGATTGCATCTGATATGGCCACTACCTCCACTTCTATTACATCCATAATAGAAGTTGTTGGAGCCACCATTGCTAATAACACAATGCAGCCATCTCTAATCACGAAATCATTTATCTCCTTACAGATAAATCATAGCACGAAGGCAATTAATCTAAGCAGTGGCTTTCCATCGGATGCCTTTGCCATAAGAAGCCTAGCTTTTGATAAAAGCCAATCTTCATATCTATCTAAAGCATCAACTTTCACATGATAAACAAACATGCCAAATCAAACTAAACGAGACTATTGGCATTGTAAAAACATATGTTTGATTATTGTCTCTCTTTGATCACAAAACATGCATAAAGGATTTTATTTGATTTTTCTTTCGGGTAAATTGTCATCGTAAGCTAAATAATTAGTGAAAATTCCCTAGTGGACATTAGCATGACATTTAGAATCCATATTAATTAGCCATAATTTCTCATCAACACAGTAAGAGGAAGACATTTCATTATGGTTCAAAGCTTGTTTTGATCCACAAAGGAATAAATTCGAGGATTTAGCTGGCATTGCTACATTGTTATCGTAGGGCCATATCAATCTATCTTCCATATCGAGATATACAAATAAAATCTGATTTTTGTAGCCCTTTGCTCCTCATGGGAAAATTTACTTATGATACTTTCTTGCTTCTAACACTCGCCCTCATGATCTTTAATATTGCATACTCTTTAAGCCTTTCATTTGTTCGCTTCAACTTAAAACTAAGTAAGGTAGGTTCCTAGAATTTGTCCAGATATTTATTTTATCAAATCTACGTACTTGCTATGTGAACCAATATGAAGTTTATTATTTACTTGTATTATTTATTTTATTAACTAGTCTACAGTTAAACAGAATTAGTTGGTTAATTAATATTGTTAGGCGATTAATTACATATATTTTTCATTTGGCTACTGCTATAAATAGCAATGGAAGTGTAACAAACTTGATTTTTCTTTTTCTCAAAACATATTGCAACATTACATAGTATATACTTCTTCTCCATGTTCCAACACTACAGAAGCAACGAGGGCAAAGCTTATACAACAGGACACTTTGCAATTCACCAAACAATTATATGGTATTAGAGTAGTAAGATCTGTACAATTCACTACTATTTTCTGTTGTTTGAATTCTTTTAGGAGGAGACTTTTTTTTTTTTTTTGTAATTGCTGAAATTGATGGCAAATCTTGCAGATTAAGGTCTCACTTTGAATCAAATTGATAATTCTATGGATCCTCATGTTTCTAATTCTGATAATTTAAGGATGGTTATAGGGAACATTATTTTTAATGAATCTAACTTCTTAAGTTGGAATCACTTCATTAGACTAGTGAAGCTAGGGTTCATAGATGGAAGTATACCTGGACCTAATGAAGGTTCTAATGATCTAGCTAAGTGGATTCGAAATGATTATATGGCAAGATATTAGATGTTGAATGCAATGAGTAGTGATTTGGCTTAGAATTTTTTATATACAACATCGGTTAAGGATTTATGGATAAAAATCAATGAGCAGTACAAACAAAGTAATGGACTATCGATGTATCAGATTCAACATGAAATCTATAATACACAGTAAGGAAATATGTCAGTCAGCTTGTATTTTGATAAGTTGAAACGACTGTGGGATGAATTGCAAGCTCTTAATCGTATTTTATGTTGCACATGCGGAAGGCTCAAATATTGTATAAGTGGATTAGTTGAAAGATTTTCCGATTTTGAGTCTTAAAATAAATTGATTCAATTTTTGATGGGATTAAGTGAAGCTTATGAAAGTGTTAGGCATCATATTTTCTCAATGGACCCTCTTCCTAATGTAAACAAAGCTTTTTACTTGGTTCAACAAGTTGAAAAATGAAGACAAATTATCACTACTATAGCAGGGAACAATGGATTTTTTGCTTTTCTAGTTGGAAAAGCTTATGGAAAGAATAATGTTGATAAGAAAAGGTTTAAGAATAGTAGTGTTAGATGGTTATTTTGCAAACACTATCAAAGTGAAGGGCATTTAATCGATAATTGCTTTCAACTCATTGGTTATTTGGGCTGGTATAAGGGTAAAAGAATTGCAAAAGGGAATAGAAGTGGATTAGTGAACTTTATGAGGTTTAGCTCTAAGCCTTGCTGTTGCTATTGCTAATTCACGATAGCATTTGACCACACCTTTACACCATGCGATACTAATTTTGTTAGTGTAAGTTCAGGTGCCTAAGCAACATGATCCTTAGAATCTAAACAAATGCACAAAATTTGTGATGAATTGATGAAGTTGATGCAAAATATACGGTAGCAATAGTTATAAAAATCCTAAGTGATGGAAAATTTTGCAGGTAACACTCATTCTTATGATAATTTTACTGCACTTAATAACAAGATTGGTTGTTAGATAGTTGATAGTGGAGTCACGGATCATATGACACCTTTTGAAACACTACTTGAATACCAATACACATTATCTACTTTAATTCACATTAGAATACCTAATGGCAATATAGTTCTCATATACATTGTTGGGAAAGTTAGATTGACTCAACCACTTACAATTGAACTAGTTTACTTTGTACCTAACTTCACTCATAACCTTCTTTTGTTTCATAAATTGCTTGTTCGACATAATTTGAAAGCTTTGTTTGATAAACAATTTTGTACCATATAGGATCAGAATAATATTCTTCTTCTGACAGCTTAGTAGATGTTCGAACTATATGTTTTCAGTTCTCCTCTACAGCAACATGCATTATTACTTCAAGCACAACACTCCTTTCACCTATAATGCTCATTCTTGTAGTTCAAATAATCTAGCCCACTTAATTCATTCTAAGCTAAGATACACTTCTTTGTCAAAACTTAAACATCTAGAATATTACAAGCATGTTGATTTTCGTTCATTCTTTTGTAACATTAGCCATGAGGCAAAATTTCATCAATTGCCTTTTGAAAGGAGCTCACATCATTCTACTTTTCCTTTCCATTTACTACACATTGATTTGTGGGGATCATATCATGTTCCAAGTATTATAGGAGCTAAATATTTTCTTACCATTGTAGATGACTATTCACGTTGTACTTGGACTTACTTGCCTCATCACAAATCATAAGTTACTTCTATTCTTAGTACTTTCTTCAAATATGTTATAAATCATTTTTCTTTGTATCCAAAGATTGTAAGAATTGATAATGGTATTGAATTTGTTTCTCAATCTTGTATCTCCTTGTTCAATAGCCTAGGAATTTTACACCACAAAATTAAGACATATATACCCCAATAAAATGGGAGAGTTGAGAGGAAATACAAAAACTTGTTAGATACTTTACATGCTTTACTTCTTCAAGCTAATTTGCCTAAACACTTTTGGAGGGAATGTATGTTAACTCTTATGTTCCTCATAAACCAAATGCCCATATCCATTTTGGGTTAGAAAACACCATATGAGCTTTTTTTTTCGTCATCCACTAGATTATTCTCAGTTGAATGTCATAGGATGCCTTTGTTACATAGCTAATTTACCTTTCAAAGATAAGTTGGAACCTAAGGGTACCAAATGTATTTTCTTAGGCTATTTGACTAGTCAAAATGGATACAAGTAGGGTTACAAATGTGTCAAGCTACTTGCTTGTTTAAAGCTTAGCTCAGCTCGTTTAAAGCTCACATTGGCTCAAGCTCGATTAGTAAATGAGTTGAGCTCGAGCAGTAAACGAGTTGAGCTCGAGCTTCAATTTAGGCTCATAAGCCAATTTGTTTAAATTCGTGAGTAGGTTTACAAATTTTATATATACTACAAATATTATATATTATTAAAATTTAAAGGTTAATATTTATATAATATTAAATATTATTAAAATCTAAAGGCTAATCCTTAAGTAAGTATTGTGTGTTTGTTGGCAAGTCTCTTGTATCTTGGAAAACTAAGAAGTAGGATATTGTTTCTACTTTTATTATGGAGGCGTAGTATCGTTCTATGGCAACAACTTGTAAGGAGCTTCTTTAGTTATCTTGTATACTTAGCAACTTGTATGTGGATGTACAGTTGCCTATAGCACTTTGCTACAATAATAAGTCCACTTTGCAAATTATACATAACCTATGTTTGCATGGAGGAGCTAAACATCTTAACATAGATGTTTATTTCATCTGAGATCAAGTTAATTCTGGTTTCATTCATCTAATTCATGTTCCTGCTCAACTTCAACTAGCTGATGTTTTTACTAAAGCACTTGGGGCATTCTCTCTTACTTTGGTTTGTTCCAAGTAATTGTCATACTGATTTGCTTTCTTCCTTCCCATTTCTACGAAATGGGAACAGCCTCCCCTTTTTTAAGGTTTTTTTAGGGATTAGGGAGTATTACAACAAACGAAGTATTCTACAATTGATACGAAACCTCATCTCGAGTCTAATAAGTCTTATTCTTATTGAAAAAAAAAATACATTTCGAAATCAACTATTTTTTTGGTTTCGAAAAGAAAAAAAATAAGTAAATTAAGATGAGGGAATAAAATAAATAAAAAAATTATATAAAACAACAGCTAGAAAGAAATAGAAAAAATGGGGGTTAACCAATATGAAGTCTATTATTTACTTATATTATTTATTTTATTAGCTAGTCTACAGTTAGATAGAGTTAGTTGGTTAGTTAATATTGTTAAGCAATTAGTTATAGATATTTTTCATTTGGCTACTGTTATAAATAACGGTGGTATTGTAATAGACTTGATTTTTCTCTCTCAAAACATATTGCAACATTACATCGTATGTACTTCTTATCACGCCCCGAAGCGGCAGAGTCGTAACGGCCCCGCCGTGTAAACCATCCTAAGATAGAAGTTGGCCTTACAACCGCTATCTTAGACCTGATCTACACAAGGCATCCATGACTAACCCGTTTTGAATTAAACAGTATGTAATTTAAATAAATCATTTACTTAAGAAAGTGAGGAAATATATATATGCACTATAATTTAGTTATTGCAATTAAAGTTTACAATAATTCTCCATAATATATTTCCTAGTTATTACATTATTCAGAAATGAAAAGTGATAAAATATGTGTTGATTCTTCAATGTTTTTCCTTTTCCCAAGATCCAGCAGTTGCTAGCTTCAGAGTAGTTGTTTGCCGTTTCTTAGCCAGCACTTACACGACGTCTATAGGGATGTGAGCAACCACAGCTCAGTAAGTTAGGATGGAGGACTTAAAATTATACCATAAACACAACAAGGTTTTCAATCAACTTATTAGGTGCAATGCATGTGCAAGCAAATGCCATCGCATGACATTGTTCGGCTCGTCGTGAGATTAGATAAATTGCGCTCGCTCTAATCCAGGTTGAGGAGTTGCCATTAATGCAACAACTCACGACCAAATCCAGGCTTGTGCAATGGAGACCTCACTCCTCCCGCGACTACCTTCGAACCATTAACTTCACCCTCGCCGCGACCTCTTCTCCTGTTACTTAGTTCGACTGAGGATGAAGAAGGGACCATTTTACAATCTTGCGCTATCCCTTTCGAAGGGGTCGGTATTTGGCCGGAGAGTCCTAAGTTCCCCGAATGGGTTGCCATGTAGGTCCGATTATGATTATAGGTCGTATATTTGATTAGGTCTAATTTAGAATGATTAATCATTTCATACAAACCATACAATATAAGTCAGTATAATAAACAGAAACATAGCATCACTCATAATCAAGCACATGTGCACATCCAACTATCTAACAAGCACAACCAAGCATAATCTTAAGCCTCCAAAATACAGTATCGTATTAATCCCAACTTACCTTGACTCCTCGCTCACTCACTCGAGGTCTGATTTGCTCAGGCCATCGCCGATCATCCCTAAACACAAACGTGGTTTCAGTTTTCATATAATGATTATAGGTTCATTTTCTCCTATAACAGTTATTGTTATGTTTTATTTAGGGTTTAATATACCTAATTATCCAGGTCTTAAGTGTTTTACAATTATTCTAAGTTTAGAGTTAGGTTGGGGTTCAGTTTCCGCATCGATTTCTAAATTAGGTTCTAGTTCGATTTTTAAGTCCTAAATATGCTCGAATCCTAAAGAGAAATTAATCACATTAAGCTCGAGTATTCAAATATCCTATTGAGTTTTAATTCAATATTCTAAACTATTTGGTATACGTTATTTCTAATTGGGGTATCAGATTTATCCCCGATGTGAGAAAATCTTACATTTTTATACAATTACCTAAAATTAAATCTTAATTTACATTTAGTATTATTCCGATTTTTATTCTAATATTATTTAAATAACCCTAATGTTTTAGATTTATTAATTTTCAACTCCACATATTACTAATTCCTTACAATAACTACCTAATTTCCTAAATTAACTATACTTAATACTTCAAAGGCTAGGATTAGGTTTTCACATCAGATATTAACATCCATAAACATCTAATTATTATCTAAATCAATAATTAGTATCTTAATCACCTAATTAACCCAAAATTACCCAATTTTCCCATCATTTTAGGGCTAAAAATTAACTTAAAAATTTCGAAAATTAATTTTAGAAAAATGTCTTCATATCACTATTCTATATCATATAAGCATTCTAAAGAAAAAAATTGAGCTCCAAACTACATTCCTAAGCCTATTTATTTCTCGTTCTAATCATGCTCGGTTTTGCTCAATTTGTTAAGAACCCTATATTTTTAGACGTGATTAAACTAAATCACTATTTTTCCTAAATCTACATATAATAAAACCTCAGAATAACAAATTTCATAATTTTCTAAGAATATTTACTATTTTTAACAAAATCACATAAAATCGGGCTGAAAATCGAACTCACCGGTTTGGGTGGCTCTGGCCACTGCCAGCAGCCATGGCCTTGTCGGCCGATCTGGGCGCTGCCACCGCCATGTGGTGGTGGTGGCCGTCCACTTCCAGCTGCTTGTCTGGTGTAGGTTTCCTTTAAAGACCCTAATTGTGTAGTTTTTCTTTTTTTTTTTTAACTCAAATTTTTCTCTCAATTTTTGCATCTCCCTAATTTTCTTTAATTTCTAACTGTCCAAATGAGCTTCTGAATTTTTTCCCTATTTATAGAGCTTTAGGAAATTTATTGTGCATTAAATTGGACAAGACAATTGCCTTATCCCTTAATTTTTTGCTTTTGTGTTGTCTTCATTTAATTGGCCGATTTTTATCTTATTTTCCCCAACTGTCACGACCTATATTTGGATCATTCCTTATTTTTCCTTAATTAATTATGAATTTTTTTTTAATTATTTAGTATGATTTTAACACATTATGCGTATTTTAAGTAATTACGCGTATTTCTACATACATGTAAATTTATATATAGTACAAATAAATATTCCTAAATATTATTTAGGTCATTTTATGATTTTTAGTATATATATAATTTATCTCGAGCGATTCGTTAATTATCGGAATGCATTTTACATATTTTCGATAAATAACGAGTTATATACTTAAAATTTGAAATTTTATATTCTTTTATTTTATTGTTTATTTTCTTAACTGTAAACTTACGGGATCATTTTCTTAATATTTCTAGCTTTACTTTATAATTTAGGCTCGATCGAGTCTTTCAATCAATTGAAACCTCAAATTACTAATTTTGGGACTTACACTTCTTCTCCATATTCACATGTCAACAAATTGCAAAAGCCTTAAAGAAAACAACATGGCTTAGAAAGGTAAACTAGGACGAAACTTAAGTTCTTTTCTCTCAATTAAACTAAAATATAAATTAGATTAAAATACATCCAAAGATTACTAACCATCTATATTTGCCAACTCATTTCACTATAATAGTAATTCTATTCTCTCATTTATTCTCTATGAATATGCTATCATGATATTTAGTTATATTTTAGACCTACTATAATAATTCCACGAGGAATCTCTTTTATAAGAACTACTAAATCTATTCATTACTCATATCTATGAATAGCTATTCAATACTAAATTTGATTTTTTTTCCCCCTCCAAAATGTCACCACTAAAATTAATAGATGACAACATAGTTACCTAGCTTACTAAAGCTCTATTCAATTCTGTAGCGATAGTTATTACATTACAATCTTATTCCATAAGCAAAGTAAATGGGTTTAATGATAATAATCCTTTGTTTAATTTACAAATAATGAGAAGTTGATAGAAAAAATTGGAAAGGAATGTTCACTTCTATCCTTATAGAAAGTAGAGTTAAAATTTTAGGTTCTACTCCCTTTCCCATGTTTAGAAGCATTTTTAAAAATTGGAATTACGATTCTTTATAATAAATTATTCTTGCTTTTTAGATAAATGCAATTCCAGCTTAGATTAATGAATAATTATGCAATAAACCTTAAGCTTAAAAGTTATATAAATATCCCCCTTTACATAATTTATTGTGCTTTAATTCAACAAGATGCTACTAGCCAAGATTTTATTAGATACTAATTTAAATTCTTTATTGTTGTTGCTTTGTATAAGTATATGTATGTGTGTGTGTATATACATATCATATGTATCTAAATTACAAATTTATTGTATGTGTGTATATACATGCTATATATATGTATATATATTTATCTATATTGTGGTCAAAATTCTGTTTCACAGATGATATATTTGTTATGTATATCTTATATATGTATATATAATTTCCAAATATATAATATATGTGTATGACAAAACACACGAATCTATATTCTCAATTGAGGATTTTTTTTTTCGAATAGTGTTATATACCCAATTCATTTTATTGCAAACATGACACAACCAAACATAATAATTAAATGAAATCAATAATTCCATGGATGTTTTCAAACATTATACATTCTACTTTTTATTCTATTCTAATTGGGAAAAAAAAAAAGAAATTCATTAATTATTACATGCTACATGTTATGTATACATGATGCGTAATTATTAATAAAATGTTGATATGAATAACAATAGAAGAAATATTTTTCAAATCAATTACTATATATGATTTGTATATGTTATATATATATATATATCAATATCTTATTAATATTTACGTATTATATATGTATAACACGTAACGTATATTATTTATTAAATTGTTTCTTCTAATTGATTTCATTTTAAGTCATTCCTATGTACAAACATGATATTATTAGTGTATTTGTTAGGGAGACAAATTGAAAACTTTTAATATTTTTAGGCAATTGTTTTACTTTGATCAAGTGTATAGGCAATATAAAAAATAAGGTTCCTTTTTCGGGTCTTATCTGTTATTGTTAATATTGGATAAGGAGCTCCAATTGCAACTTAAGTATATAAGAGTTTGCAATTACAACATCATTTGTTAAAAGTTATATTTCCATCGAGTAGATTTTAAATGGTAAATTTTCACTGTACACTCACTAAAAAGTAACTATATAATATATTTATATTTTTTTCCCTACTAATGAGTTTTATATACTATAATTTAGGAATAACTTACAATAAAAATGGAATTTATTAATAGCTGCAACAACTTTTATAAAAGGTTGTTGATAACAACTTCTTTTACTATTAACGAGACCTATTTCACTATAATATTCAAGAGATTTTACTGTAATTAAGATATAATGTTAAAGTGACTATACCCTAAAATTTTTCATTTTAAAAGTTAGAATGATGGATGAACTGATCATATATCCTGCTAAGTACATTGAAAGGGTCTAAATGCTCATCTTAAAAAAGGCAACAGTTATAAAGAGAAGAGAAAAGAGAGAAAATAAAAGATTCAAAAAGAGAAGACACATATACCAACAATAAATGGGACTGGAAGCAGGTTAAAAGCAAGCACTGGCATGTTGCATGTGTGGGTTGAGGGCAGGTGGATCAAATCGCAGGATTAGGGTTTAGCAAATCTTATATTTAGCCAAATTCATGTGTGTGGAGATGTCTTTTTTAGTTCGTTGTCTAGTGAGAAATTGTAATCTAAGTTACGTATTTATCATTGGAAGGTGAGAAGTTGGCAGGGGTAGGTTGCAGTGAACTCAGTCCATAGGATACCCTGAGGAATGTCCACGTACAGTATCTGTCAACCATCAAGTGGGAGAATATTTTATCAGAACATCTTTTCCTTTTTCTTTTTCTTTTTTTTTGTTTTGGTGGCATTATAGAAAGAGCTAAAATAGAATTTGGCCTACAATACAGCATCTTTAATTATATAGAAAAGTTACTAATATTATTATATGACAGTGATGGTCAAGAGGTTTTCCTTTGTTTAATTCAATGTGATTCATATACTTGTTTATTTAATAATGATGTGTATTTTATGAGAATATATCTTAGGTAACCACTTGCCATCTGGACTGGATAGTTATTTATGCAATGGGTTGTGCTATTTCTCTTTTAGGTAAAGTATTTTTTCTTTTTGAAAAAGAAATGATAAATTATTTTAAAGGGTTGCACTGGGTTTCCTTTTAGTTTATTGATTTTCTGTGAAATAAGTGATGAAGAAAAATGAAACGATTAGTCCTTTAAATAAAGAAATCAGTGTTTTTTGCTAGAGATGTCTCATTTTGAAATATTTATTGAAGTGCAGTTATAATACAACAAAGCTGGTAGTATTAAATATAAATTATTATCATTACATGTTATGAGATAGAGTACGGAGAGGAGGAGGGGGCAGCGGGCAGGGACTCGACTATTAGGGTGTACTTCGACGGGTCATGGGCCAATCAAGCCCAAAATGGACGCCTAGCTGCTGTTGCGTTGGATATCAATAACAAGCTAATATTGGGTAATTCAACAACAGTTTGTGTTTTTTTCACATCAGGCCATCACGTGTTCTCAAAAGAGTCTTCATTAGGCCTCCTTAATGAATGTTTCTGATCAGTTTATATATAATCAATTTACAAATTTAGTGGACACTAACATAAAAAAGGCAGATTGATGGTTAAAGTCCCATTCTTCTTTGAACTGCTACATGATATTATCTGACATCTTGTATTGTATGATTATAGTTGATTCTATTGAATTAATTTTCAAGTTTAAGAAAAAAAAACCTACCGAATTCAACAATCACTAACCATTGAAGGCTCAAGTCTCAAAACAAAAGGAAATCCTGCATTTACCAACTTTCACATCATGGCAATGCAAAACTCACATCATTCGTGTTAAGACGAATTTGTATCATCGATGATTTTCCAGAGATATAATTTACATATTCTCTTTCGAAATAAAGATTCTCATGACACAAAAGAAAAAAAAAAAAAAAAAGAGAGAGAGGGGGGAGGGCGTGGTGGTGGTGGAAGTAAAGATTCTCTACTTTTCACTTATCGAAAGGTTAGGAAGTGAAATACCTCTAAGGAATAGAAAAATTATAGTAACTGAGGGAGGGGAAAAACCATACAACATGCTCGCGTACTACAGAAAGGACGAGATTTGCTAGTGTTTATATTATACACCTTTTTCTTTGTTTCGATTGAATCGAAACCTCTACCCGTGAGAAGGGTATGGCAAGCATGGGAGTGAAGAGTCAATAGCGTACGGTGTGCATGGTGGGAGAGATGCTCCTACTAAGTTTGATGAATGAAGGAGAGAATAAATAGAATTGTAAATGGTAATATAGCTAGAACTTAAATCATACAATAAATCATAAAGAGAAAATGATGGATAATAGAAGATTAATGTATGTGGAGAGGGAGGGGACTTTAAGGTTTTAAGAAAAGAATAGAATCATAATTTTCGATCTCAAGTTTTAAGCGTTCAATTTTTACTCAAATTAATCCCAAATGGCTTAAAAAAATTATGCTTCTAACTTTTAAAATCATATTTAAACATAAGAAACAAAACGAAACTTAAAATTAGAATGTAAATTTGTTTTTACTTGTATATATCGAAAATGCAATGAGAGTTTTGAATTTCCTTTTAAAAAACACTTATAATTATAATATACATTAATTTATCAATTTTTTTGTGTATAATGATGATTAAATGATAAAATAGTTACTTTACTTGAAAATGCAAGTAGTAATTTTCTTAATTAAATTTTAAGTTTCACATAAGATATAGGAAATTTCAAAAGTTTCTACTATGGCAACCAAGTCTTTATACCTTAATCAATCGTACCATCAAGGCCTAAACTGCAAGCATGCCATATAGGTAAACCATTTCAAAAAATTTTATATTAAAGTTCACCACAAAATGAAAACGAAATGCTAAAAAAAATGTAAAAAAAATAAAAAGGAAAAAAAAAAAAAAAAGCAGCGGCAACCATTTCCTGCGTCTGCTGTCTAGTGTCTCCGAGGCTGGCGTCGGTGATGACCCACCATTGCATGCTGATTTCCACGATCCAATTGACGAAGTTCACCACCCACAAGCACTAACGATTTCTCCTCAACGAGCAATCTCTTCATCTTCTGCTGGCAATAGGTTGGCAATGGACACGATCATGCACACTGAATTTTCCATAAGTTCCGATGGAATGAAAAAATGGACCATTACATACCGCGAAATTTTTATTTGAATGTTGCAGCTAAAAAATTGAATAGAGTCTAACAAACCTGAATATAATGTGATGTATTCCTTCTTTCCCTGTCATAACTTGACATTTAATGCACGAAATTAAATTCTTTACCAAAGCCTCCTGAATCATGGATTGGCGAATTCATTAGAGGAGTGGCCTGTTTCTTTTATTGGGACGTTATAGTATAGCTGTATAGGTGATTGATTACCTAGACATACAAGTTCGGAAGGCCTCTTTTTCGTTTCCCTTCAAAATTTCAAATGAATATTTCCTTTATGCCAATGGCCAGATGAACTAAGAAACCTATAGCAGTACGTTTGGATTCGAGGGAAGAAATTGGGAAGGAAACAGTTGCCTTTCTACAAGTAAAGAAAATGACGAGAAAGAATATTTAAGAAAAACTTTTCCTCCATCTTACAAAAATGACTCACTCCATATATAGGGAATTTGGGGGTTATCCTTTTATTTAAAAAATGTTTTGAAATATGAAGGTTTGTTTTTTCTCTTTTATATTTAAACAAGTTAAAAAATATTTAATCAATTTTTCATCATCAATCATTTCGTACTACCAAAATATATATTTTCGCTCTCTTTTCTTTTCTCCTTATTTCTTTCAACTCTTTTTCTTTTCTACTAGTTTCTCTCTATTTTCCTAAGTATAGCATAAAAGTAAGAGAAAAGCGTCTTCTTTGAGGTCTTTTTTTCTTTTAATGTTTCATTTTAAACCCTGCAAACTTTCCTGTGTGTTAGATCATAGATGTACTGAATGTTTCACTAGATTGGGCTTCAATTAAACCTTATTTTCGTGAATCTAGTTGATTTACTTGATAATTTTCTTTCACTTTCCCCCCCTACAATTTTGATAAACCGTAAATTTATATAATTTTATACCAACTTTTTTCCTTGGCCAAAATCTTATGCCAACTTTGTATAACACTTATGTGTATGCTTTTATGTTTTCAGTGGGAAATGTACGCAATCAGAAAATGTTTACAGGTGAATACTGCATGAGAATTGGATCAAACTCAAATGCCAACACGCCATGCAGCGTGCACGCTCGATTTGGAATTTGTTTCATCCCATAATTAATAAACCACAAACAAGTTTGGTCCAAAAGAGATCAGCCAGTAACAATTAAGGGCTTGTTTAGCCCATTTGGACACAACATTGTCTGGAAATAAAAAGTCTCTCACATGAGGCCCAAGTGTTCAAATTAGAGGAGGCCTGGAAGAGCTCACATGATTTTAAGCCACAGCCCACGTCTGGAATAAGAGAATGACTTCGGTGCAAGAAGTCAGGCGCCACATTCTCGCATGCCGTCAGCAACAATTAGGTTTTTGCAGAGATAAATATATGGAGATGGACAGACAGGGACGTGTGTTCACTTGGGAACCATTATTCTATTTCCCCCTTATTTCTTAAAAAAATTATATTATAGTGTTCGCTTCACCAAAATCTTAGAATTGGAATTCCTACGAAAAAATAACTCAACTATATCTTCTTGTCTTTTTCACCGTCAAACCATCAACCATCGACATGACTCACCACCACAACATAATTGGCTAGAGCTTGGCTAGGCCTAGCCTAAATCATCTAATGACCCACAAAGCTTAGCAGGTCAAGGTAGTTTAAACCTTTCGAACATGCTAAATTGATTAGCGAACTAGTTGGTTGGATCCCTTTTATTAAAAAAAAAAAGAAAAAGATTATTATTTGGATATACCAAGAAAGATCTATGGTTTAATAAGGTTATTATAAAATATTTACTCATGGGTGAGTAAGCTCTTTTATTCCAATTCATGGTTTATGTGAGCCCTTAAAATTGCATTTAAGGCAATTGAACTTAAATTTAAGATTTTTGAGAAAAAGTTATCTGATTTAGCTCTAACTTTTAGACTAAAATAAAAAAAGTTAATTGAAATGACCTAGTGGAGATAGATTTCGAAAATTACAACCTAAAATCCTAAATTTTTCCTTAAAAGTATAATTATTCAATATAGAGTAAAAATAATTGAAACCCTTAAAAATGAGCTTGAAATGTGATGAGAACTTAGAGAAAAGTTAAGTAAATTATAAAATGAAATAACATAGTACAATATACTATATGAGTTTATACGTATTTTTATAAGTATACTCGGTATATATAATAATTATACTCGTAAATTAATTTGAAATTACATAATTACATATAATATAAGATAGACTCGTAAAAATAATTATAAAATATATCTTAAAAATAAAAGATTTACTAGAAACATAATTACATGAGTATGTATACACATTAAATATATAAATTACATAGGATATATACCCATATATGAATAAAAATCACTAAACATTAATATATTAAACATAGATTATCAAAAAACACAAATAATTCTCAAACTTAACTAAAACTTGGAGAAATCACCTAGGAAAAATTTGGACAACAGCATGGCAAACACTTAGACTTAATTTGGATGAGTTAAAGGTAACTCCTAAATTAAAGACACTTTATGCTTGATTGAAAAAAAGAAGAAGAAAATCTTGTTAGTTGACATTGGACACTATAAATAGGAAAGGACTTCAGACCTGCAATGTGTAAGCCCCATAACTAGCCATTCGAGGTTTCGATCGATTGAAAGATCCGATCGAGGCTAAATTATAAAGTAAAGTTAGAAATATTAGTAGAATGATCCCGTAAGTTTGAATTTAAGAAAATAAGCAATAAAACAAAAGAATATAAAAATTCCAAATTTTAAGTATACAACTCGTTATTTATTGAAAATGCTTAAAATGTATTTCAATAATTAACGAATCACTAGAAATAAATTATATGTATACTAAAAATTATAAAATAACCTAAATAATATTTAGGAATATTTATTTGTACTATATATAAATTTACATGTATATAGAAATACGCGTAATTACTTAAAATACGTGAAATGTACTAAAATAATAAGAAATAATTAATGAAAATTATTAAATTAATTAATAAAAATCAGAAAAAAATCAAAAGGGTATGGATTAATGCAAATATGGTCGTGGCGTGTTAGAATTTGAAAAAGAAAAATTAACCAATTAGAATTAAGCAATACAAAAGTCAAAAATCAAGGAAATGGGGCAATGTCATGTCTAATTAATGCATATTAATTACCACAAAGTCCTACAAATAGCAAGAAAAATTTAGAAACTTATTTGGACAGTTGGAAATCAAAGAAAATTAGGAAGAGGCAAAAATTAAGAGAAAAACCAAAGAAAAAAAAAGAAAAGGAAAACTGTGCAGTTAAGGCTACAAAGGAGAACCCAGACCCGATGAGTAGCTAGGAGTGGATGGCCACCACCACCATATGGTGATGGTAGCGCCCAAGTGAGCCAATACATCCATGGCCACCGACTGTGGTCGGAGCCACTCAAATTAGTGAGTTCGATTTCTAGCCCAATTTTGTGTAATTTTATAAAAATAGTAAATATTATTATAAAATTATGAATTTTGTTATTATGGAATATTTTTATATGTAGTTTTTATGAAAAATATTATTTCGATGAAAATATGTCTCGTAATATAAGGTCTTTAAGAAATTGTACAAAACCAAACATGTTTCGGTTTAGAAATAAATGATTTTAGGATTGTAGTTTTGAACCCAAAATTTTTGTGTAGATTACTTAAATGATATAGAACGGTGCTATGAAGCTTGTTTTTAAAAATTAATTTTCGAAAATTTTAGATAATTTTTAGGCCCTAAAATGAGGCATAAAATAGGTAATTTAGGGTTAATTAAGTAATTAAATGGTTAAGTACTGATTTAGTGATTAAGTATGTGTTTTAGGATGTTGAAATCTGATGGAGTATGATACTTGTAGCATTTAAGGTGTTAGATGTAATTATTAGGTTAATTATGTAGTAAATAAGTAATATGGAAAAAATAGTACATTTTAAGTTAATTTTGTAAATGAAGGTAATTAGGTGAAAAAAATCTTATTTAAGATGAATTTAGACATTTTGAAATGATAATTGATGTTGGGAGATAGTAATTAGAGTAATAAAAATATTAGATGTGTATTATGTACATAATAGGTGATAATACATAATACACAATTATTAGAAATATAATAAATAGAAAATATTAAAATAAAAAATCGATATTATGATAATAATAAAAATATACAATAAATTTGATAGGAAACTTGAATTTATGTAATTATATAAAAAATGTAAAAATTTCTCACATTAGGAGTAAATTCGGTATACTAATAAGGATTTAAGTGTATTGGGTAAAATAAAATACTGACTAAGAGTAATGATGATATTTAGGAGATCGGGAAGTAATGTGATTAATTTCACATTTTGAAACAAATTTATAGGGTTGGAATATAAAACACTACTTAGAAATCAAACTAAAACCTAATTTAGAAATCGATACGAAAACCGAACCCGAATCTAACCCTAAACCTAGAATAATTGTAAAAGACTTAAGACATAGATAATTAGGCATATTAAACCCTAAACAAAACATAACAATAAGCGTTGTAGGATAAAATGAACCTATAATAGTTATATGAAAAACTTAAACCACGTTTGTGTCATAGGGATGATCGGCGATAGCCTGAGCAAATCAGACCTCGAGTGAGTGAGCGAGGAGTCGAGATAAGTTAAGATTAATATAATGCTGTATTTTAGAGGCTGAAGATTATGCTTGATTGTGCTTGTTAGATAGTTGGATGTGTGCATGTGCTTGATTATGGGTGATGCTATGATTCTATCTATTGTCTTGGCTTGTATTGTATGGTTTGTATGAAATGATTGATCACTCTAAACTGGACCTAATTAAATATAAGACCTATAATCATAATCGGACCTACATGGCAACCTATTAGGAGAACTTAGGACTCTCCGGCCAAATAGGGACTCCTTTAAAAGGAATAGCACAGGATTGTAATTGATTCCTTCTTCATCCTTAGTCGAACTAAGTGACAGGAGAGGAGGTCGCGACGAGGGTGAAGTCAATGGTTCAAAGGTAGTCGCGGGAGGAGTGATGTCTCCATTGCACAAGCTTGGTTTTGGGTCGTGAACTGTTGCATTAATGGCAACTCCTCAACCCGGATTAAAGCAGGTGTAATTTCTCTAATCTCACGACGGGCCGGACAATGTCGTGCGATGGTATTTGCTTGAACATGCATTGCACCTAATAAGTTGATTGATAATCTTGTTATGTTTGTAGTATAGTTTTAAGTCCTCCATCCTAACTTACTGAGTTGTGGTTGCTCACATCCCTATAGACGTTGTGCAAGTGCTGGCTAAAAAGTAGCAACAACTCTGAAAGTAGCAACAACTCTGAAGCTAGCAACTGCTAGATCCTAAGAAGTGAGGAAAAACATTTGAAGAAAAAAATACATATTTTTAAGGTCTAAGTTTTTATTTTAGAATTATTTTTTATTTCTGAATAATGTAATAGCTAGGAAATATATTACGCAGAAATATTGTGAACAATATTTGTACTAACTAAATTATAGTGTATATATGTATTTCCTTACTTTCTTAGGTAAATGATTTATTTAAATTATAAACTATTTACTTCAAAGTGGGTTAGTCGTTGACGTCTTGTGTAGATTATGTCTAAGATAGCGGTTGTAAGGCCAACTTCTATCTTAGGATGGTTTACACGACGGGGCTATTATGACTCTACTGCTTCGGAGCGTAACACAATGTTTAGCAATTTAGAATTTAGGGAAATAGTAGAAAAATTAGGAACAATTTAGAAAAAAAATTCTTAGATAAATAAATCAAAAATAGGAGAAAGTAGCAACCCTGGTGTTTCCAACCCAAACCACTACCCGATAGTAAACCTTAGTAGCTACCACCAGTCCACCTACTACCCAACTCTACTAACAAATTCCCACTAACCGTTAGCCATTGTAGCTCCAGCAAAAGGTTAGTCAAACTTCTACCCTATTTTTCATTAAAATTAAAAAATTATTAAATCCACCCAAAAAATTATGGAAAAATTTATATTTACTTTTTTTTTAGATATGCATTTGTGTGATATATTTATTTTTATAAAATTTAGAATATTTTATGTACTTACTTAAGAAAGTTACTATTCATCTGAATTTTAATTTTCAAAATAAATATATCAAATGATGTAGTTTTTAGCTCAAAATTTTTGTATAGAATACACATGATATATATTTGATTGATATGTAGCTACATTTTTTATTTAAATATTTTTAGTATTTAATGTAATTTTTAACCATAAAAATAACTAGAATTAGGGAGAAAAAGTTAAACAAATAGATTTTTATGAAATTAAATGATGAAAATGATATATACTGACTTCTAGTGATTTATAATGATGTTAAGATATATTGAAAATAATTTTGTATAAAAGTGATAATATTTGGTTAACTAAATGCAATTTAGGAGTAAAATTGTAATCACAAGCATTTAGGCTATGAACTTGACAACATGGAACCATATATTGATTAAGTTCCTTATATTTTTAGGATTCTATAGAAATTTTCGAAGAATTATTTGGTGATTTAAGCTATTTATTACAAATTTACATACTAAAATAGCTTAAATTATGAATCAGGGCATGTTTTCTAGTAATAATAGGTTAAAATGTACTACATATTGAAATAAAAACTATAGAGATATATGTTGGTCAGATTTAGTAAAAATGAATTTTTAATATATTTAATAATAGTTTTACAACCAGGGTATGATATATATATATATATATATATTAGGGTTAGATAATACCTATATTATTAAGTTATATTAACAAATTATATATAATATAGCATAATTATAAGCATGTATGGGTATATCAGAAACTCAAAATATTTTTTAGAAGTCATCTTTTGAAATAAAATTTATAATACATATCATTAAGTATATACGGACCCAATGATACTACCTTCACTAAAATTAGACAATCTTATATAATATAGCCTATATCTTTATAATATTATGAGAATTTATGTATTATGATAATCTTACTGTAATTGAAATATGGTTTAACTAATTAAAGTACATTTTGATATGATTAAAATTATATATTATATATAATAGTATAACTACGCATATTATTAATATTTAATAACTTAACTTATATAATAAAACTATATTTCATTATATAAGAAAAATAATAATATACTTTAGATATATAGATATATATTTATATATAACCATTTAACGAAATACAAATAGATAGAATCTTAACATTTTTCATAACTCTTACGAAAACTAAATCTTAGTTTTTTATATGTGTACGTATATATACGTATACATATATATTATTATATATAGGGTTTTTTAGTGAACAAGGCGTTAACGATACTAGTTTCTCACAGTGAGTGTCAGGATAGGTAAGATGGGATTGTGGCTTTACTATTTAGAAGCTTAACCGTACTTATAATTGTAGTTGTAAATTAGTTGTCTGTACACATGCTATGTGTATGGTTGATATTCAGATTGTGATAAGGGTTAAACTCCTTAGCGTATTGTTCTGTATGATTACTTCATTTTGTATTGTTGTGAACTTATTTAATCACCCTTAAATGAAATTAAGAGTAAATTGATTACTAACTTAATTGGACATGCATATAAACCGTTAAGAGAACAATTAGGAGTGTTAGGACAAATACCGACTCCTTTAGATAAGGATAGCTGAAATTGTCATTTTCCCATCCTTAGTTGAATTAAGTGATAGGTGAGAAAGTCGCAACAAGGGTGGGGGCCATAATTTGAAGATGGTCATAAGATGAGGGTGTTCCCTATTATATAAGCTCAAGTTTGGTCTGATTTTGAGTTACGGAAAAACTCTTCAATCCAGATTAGAGTTAATGCAATTTCTTTAATCTCACAATGAACTAGATAACATTGTATGATATTTTAAGTAATTGATTACATGGCATTGTATCATAATTAATAACCTTATTTATGATTATATGATACTCTTCTAACTTCATCCCATTTGTTGAGCTAGTTATGCTCACATCCCATAGATTCTTTTACAGGTGACGAGTAAAGATCAGGATGTTTAGATATCATTACCCTTAGGTTAATGTGTAGTTTGGTTAGAAAAGTGAGGAACGAAGAATTTATTGAATCTGAGCTTTTAACTTTTATTTTGAGTTTTGAGGAAATTAAACTGGAATTCCATAGGATGCCTACTAGTTGCCTATCTTATTATAAATAAGCTTTAAGACCTGTGGCTTTTGGTAAGCTTTGATTGTAAATTATAACTTTAAGTATGAAACATTTATATAAATACTGTTGTGTTATCGGACAACAAGTTAAATAGAACAGGTATTTTATAAAGCTATACCATATGTTTGATCATTTATAAGTATCAGAACGAATACTTTAAGCTGGTTAAGTCATATACGCCTTGTGTAGACTATATTTACGACAACAATTGTAGGGTTAGCTTCTATCTTAGGTTAGTTTATATAGTGGGGCTGTTATGACTTCTCTTATTTAGGGTGCAATAATTTCTCTTGGCTATATGGTTCATCTAGGGAAGAGATTGAGCTTCGAAAAATAGTGAATAGTTTTATCAATACAGAAATGTATAACTCCCCAAGAATTTCAATTGTGCTTATATTTATCATTGTAGGAATTTGATTCAAGCTTTCCCCAACCCCTTCTCATCACATCAGGAGTGTAGTTCATTCGATAAACTCTATTTAATTCTTTAGTTTGTCTTGGTCTTTTATTGAATTCATGTTTCCTGCTACTCTTTATGGAATGCTTTTATTCGTTTTGAATTAAATAATTTTTTGATATTGACATGGTTTGATAATTCATTTCATTATGAGTCTCTTATATGTTATTATTTAATTGTTTGAACATTTTTATTATTTGATTTTCATGATTTGTAGACTAGTTATGTGGCCAACAACTAGTTTATAAATAAGAATCCAAAAAGATTCGGGATGGAATTAATGATTCATAGAAAAATTGAAATAGACATAATTTAATTATAATGTAGACATATATATATTAGATTGAATTATACTCACGAACTTAATATGATTCAAATTGATTATCTTGACATAGGATTATGCTGGTTAAGTAATTTTAATTAGGATATTTGGATTTGTGGGAGGAATGGATGCCAATGTTATAAATAGGAATACTAAATCTCAAAAGGAAGAAGATATGGTGAATTTAATAAAAACTCAGGTAATAAAAGCACTAGGTTTACTAATTAACATAAACATTGATTCTTATTATTCCTATTAGTATCAACCATAATGAAAAGGTACACATTTAAAATGATCCAAAATTATAAAAGAAAAAGGTCGTGAGAAATTGCACATCCACTATCCAAAGTAACAAAATTCTAGCAACAAATTACTTAACCTCCTACTTTAAGATAACAACTAGATGATTTCTTGGAGTTGTATAAAACCCATGAAAATAAGTTTTAATAATAATATAATTCATGTGTTAAAGATATAATTATACTTAAATAATGGCCATGGTGGTCTGTTTAATTGGGAAGAAAAAAAAAAAAAGAAAAGAAAAGAAGAAAACAAAGGATAGCACGGACACGACAATAAAAATATTAGAAAAAATATTAGAAAAAGAAGAGAAAGATGGAATCGATGAGAATGGGGTAAGTTGATGCTTGGAAAACTAGGTAAATAAAGAGATAACCAATTAGAGGAGAGGGACACTGGAACATTAACCACCACAACTTCGTGTGTAACCAAAGAGATACAGCACCAATACCAACACCAACGATGCTAATTCAGAAAACAAGGCTAGAATAGAGACAACGGGCTTACGATTCACACCAAAACAAGGAGCTATCCCAACATAAATCAACGTAGTTAAAATTCCGACAAAAAAAAAAAAAACACGCACGAAAATGATTCAACGTGTGAAAAAACATGACTTCGTGAAAGCGACCCTTAATAAAAATTAAAAATAGAGAGGTTAAGACATGTTTGTCCGCTTTTTCAAAGAAGCAGCCCACTCACTCCAGTGATTTTCGCTTGTATATTCAACTGATCTAAAATTAGACGTACAATAAACTACGACAATAATAACCACTTCAAGTGGGCTATCTTTATATTTTATTTTATTGTATTCTTTTTTTAAATGCCAATTGTAGTGGTAATTCTAATTGCATACCTTTAAGACAAGTTGTTATAGACGTCTGTCTCCTCCCCATATGTTACTTTCTACGAAGGCTCTAGCTTTGCTTGATGTGGATTTTTTAAAAAATTAAATAAATCGTTAGGGAAATGCACTAAGTAATTTACTTTTTTGAAACAATAATGATGTTTCATTTAAAGCATTTTGATTTATTTAAGTTTGACAAAACATTTCCTATCAATAATTTGTTTGATATGTGCTTTTTAACTTGTTTGCACTACCTTATGCGATTGATCAGAATTATTTATTAGTAAGCACAGGCATCTTATTCTTGACTAATCACCAAAAAGGATTAAAAATAAAAGTAAAGGACGCAGAAGTGCTTTGAAGTTATTAAATCCTTTTCTTTTAAGAATATATATAATAAACTTAAATATTTAGCATTTATTTATATGATTATTTCATCTTTTTAATGCATCCGTATGTTAACGTCATTTTAAAATGTTCAGCAAAAGGAATGAAAATAAAAATAAAAAAAGAAGGCAGTCGAGCAATATGCGCAGGAACCCCCCCGCCCTAGTGCACGTCAATTTTTACATGGCGCAGTCGAATAACAGCTGTGGTCAAAGGAACGATGGTCCGCTTGTCGATCCACGGTCATGACACGCGTACTTCAGAACTTATGGTGGGCCGGTGGCTCATCACTATATTCATCTCTTTTCAAGCACGATTGCACAAGATGTTGCTGGTGATCATCAACATACTATAATTGATGCGACCACAATATAACAGGAATACAAACCTGATACGATTAGTTAGGAATACGATTACAGTGATAATATATAAAACTAAGTATATATCATACGCAAGATGTAAAACGTGGGTTTATATATTCTTACCACTGATGCGAATTCATTATGACCTCAACCCAATTTACCAGCGCAAATGGACAGTCTTAGTGTAGTGGAGAAAGAAGATGGTAAACCATGTACAATATATGGTTTAATGGATCCACTAAGTTGGATATATGACTTTAAATTTTGGTTGCCAATTAGGCTAAACTTCATTTCCCATGATCTTTGCTGGTTGTATTGGCCGTAGGCATATGCTACGGTTTGGTTTCCTATTGAAAAACAATCTCCACAACGAAACGCCAAAACAATCTTTCGAAATGTTCTCTATCGGAGATAATGATAACTATTTTTCTAATGAACATTTTATGTTTCATTTTCTCTTTGCAAAAGTAGAAAGGTATCAAAAACAGCTAGAATCTCTTGTATATAAAAAGATAGAGTTTAGTGGGTTGAAATAAGGATTATTAGATTGGTCCCTCCTTCTCTAACCATCCTTAAGCAAGCTTGTGCAATTAGAAGTAGGCTTGTTCAAGATTAGGCTTGCAAATAAGTCGAGTTGCTCACTGAGCTACTCGAGCTTAGTTTGTTTAAAGCTCGATTCGACTCGAGTTTGACTAATAAAGAGTCGAGCTCAAGCTCCATCTTAGGCTTACGAGCTTGCTTACTTAGGCTTGCGAGCTTGATATTTATAAAATTTGCTCACTTAGGCTCACAAGCCAGTAAGCTTGCAAGCCAACTCATTTAGACCCGTGAGTAGGTTTATAAATTTATATATATTATAAATTCTATGTCATATATATTATATTATAGAATAATATATAATATATAATCTAATCCTTATTCGCTATTTGTCAATCTATTTAATTATATATTTTTTAATTTTTTATACTTAGGTTCATTAATAGACTCGAGATGGATTTGTATTAGGCTCAACTCAGCTTTAGCTCGATTAATAAACGAGTCAAGTTTGAGTTTAAGATAAAACTTGTTTATCTAAACGAGTTAAGCTTGAATCTCAATTTCAAATTCAATAAAAAGATTAACTCGAGCTTGAACTTGAACTCAATAATTTAAATGAGCTGAGCCTGAGCCTTTAGAAACTCGACTCAACTTGTTTGCAACCCTATTCAAGACTATCATAAAAAGAGTAAGCTAGACTTAGGATATGAGACTAACCACTCGAAACTGGCTCAAGCCAACCAATTCATGAGTCACTATAATGGAAAATTGTAACTGGCTTGCAAGAGACTAGTTCTGGGCTGCTTTACTTGAACCATCGATTCACGGGTTGGTTCAATAGCTCATGAATTGATATTTCACTTTTTTTTTTTTGCATTTACATATATATACTATATTTATACATATTTATGTATATATATATATTAACATACATTTACATATATTTTTATGTATGTAAGATGTATGTATTTAGCATACATATATTTATATATAATATATATACATATTTATATAGATATTTACATACATTCATATATATATTTATATATATTAATATATTTATATGTGTATGTATGTATATATTAATATCTCTTAGCCTCTTAGGTAAATACATAAACTGATCTATACTTATATATATCTTGCACACATACACACAAATATATGTATGACATATGCACCAACTTCTCATACATTATTATAAAAAATAGGCAAATACGTAAAATACAAATTGCTAATGAAAAATCTAATGATATACACACACATATATATATCTCTTGTATATATATACATATTTTTTCCATTAACATAGGTGAGTTGAACCGGTGGGTTAGCTTACTCATTCTAAGGCCCAACAATTTGGCAGGTTTATAAGGCTAAATTGCCTAGACCCACTAGGCTCAACAGTTAGTTTGGTAGTTTAAGCCATAGACTTACAAGTAGCTTTAGGTTGGTTCATAATTTGGAACTAACCATGTCATAAGTTTAGAGTAACCTCCATATCATTTGTTGATCACCAAGATGATCCAACCAGCGCTATTGTTAGTAGATTTTGTTGGTAGGGATAAATCTTAATTGGGCCTTGAATCAAAGGACCTAAGATTGCAAGAGAAGATACGATGAGGGGCAATGGAGAGATTGTCTAACATGATCATTTTGATGCTTAAGTGATAATTTGTCTATGAGATGATTGCAACAACAAGAAGATAAGCATGCAAGAGTGACTGAAGGTAACACTCTCGATGCGAGTTAGCCCTTATTTATAGTGGTGGTAGGAAAGATATATCCAAAAAATAGATAAATGCAAATCCAATCCAAATAGGAAAGTGTATGTTTCTATTTTAGGCAAGATCCCTAGATCCACAGGTTGACATGAGGTATAGTTGCCCATCCATACTTAGTTTTTTGGTGTCTCCTTTTGGTACCCTTCTATCTTCAATCGAGCTATCCAAGAAGGTTTCCAAACCTTTAGGGAGAGTTAGGCATAAGTGCCACAATAGGAGCATGATACCCTAAGTACATATCCCAAGCTATAAGTAGCTTAAGTTACAGCATAGAGTTTGGTCTTGGGTTGAAGAAAATGGTGAATAGGCTAGATAAAGGCTCAAGCAAGTCAGCCATTGCCCAAAGTAGGTCAGCTTACAGTTTCGACAACTCAAAGTAGGCCTTCGTAGCCTAATGCCCAAAATAACTTGTCAACAAAAGTTTATAAATACTCATCCAGTTATTTTCATTTGTAACCTCTAAAGAGAATTGACAAATAATACTGTTCTATTAGAACGTTGCTCTTTAAGATTAAGAAGTCAATTTAGGCAAAAAACTAATCTTAATCACTTAACCTTCAAGGATGTGATGCTTAAGGTTCCTTAAGACTCTTTTACCTATCACTTGTGCATTTGAAATTCAAGAATGTTTGTTCTTCCTCTCTATCTTATCCTCTTGTAGTCATCCCATCAAGTATCATTCTTACATCATTCTTTGGAAGCTTATGTAATGTATAACTCAAGCCACACTTGGCTACTCTAATTGCAATGCCAACATTTGCACTTAAAGCATATAAGACCTATAATTCTTTAATCATGCATGCATTTAACGATAAAAAGAAAATTTAAGGACCTGAATTACATTATCAGCAAGCCATTTGCAAAATTTGAAGGCATTAAGGCTTTCTCGGTCTTCAAATGTTTTGGTTTCTAAATATATAAAACTTTAAAAACATAATTGAAAACCATATGCATATACCTTATAAACCTTACTAGTTTTGATATATTTAAACTTTAAAGTCTAAACAAACCAAACAAGCACAAAATCAATTGACCTCCACAAATGTTGACATAAGTTTGATTGTCACTCGAATTTAAGCTCAAGCTACTGGAGTAACCTATGAAGCCAAGTTCGAACTTCATATTATACAACCCAATGAACTTGCAAATGCGATCACACTCCATTTGATTTCAAATATAAATTAATCTCTAATCAACTTCGAGCTTTAATATAAAGATCATAATTTTCTAAAATAAGAGAGGTTAAACAAAACTTTTTTAAGCTGACCTTGAATCAAATCAAAGTTTGCTCTTAAAAGTCAAAACTCAATTAATGAATTTCAAAATAGAGCTCCTATTTAACTCTATCATTTCGTCTCAATTTGGTTACATTTCTATTTTAACCAGACAGCAATCAATTTTATAGCATCAGTTGGAATCATTCTGTGAATGAATAGAAAAGAGAGAAATAAATCTCAATTTCACCAACCCATCTAATTTTCCAAAATACTCAATAGTCTTTTCCCCTTTCTGTTGGAAGGATTACCACGTGATTTTTTAGTTTGTCTCATTTTTAATTGCCTACGTTAAGGTAGAGAGTACGAGTCTCACTTGGGGAGAAAGGTCAGAGAAAGAAAAAAGCAGGAAAGTTATCAAACTATAAAATAATAAAAGAAAGCAAAAGGGAATCCACCATTAGTCTCCACCACACACCCACATACAAAGGTTGAGGTAAAGAGAGGAAAAAGCATACAGATGATGAGAGTGACATGGAGAGATTTGTGCAAGTTTGTTGGTGATGTGTGGGCTCCATTTTCTCTTATCCTCCACAACCATACCCACCAACAGAAGTCATTCATTAAAATTAAATTAATGGAAAGGACATGGAAGTAGAGACAACCAAATCTTTCTCACAACCCCAGAGAATATGCCAAGTTGACGGTAGAGAAACGCTCTCTGTTCCACCATCCATTTTTTTATATCGAAAAATATCAACGGATATCTCCAACATAATTTATTAAAATACTAAATACGGAAATTTTGCACTTTTTATGTATTCATTTTTTTCACAAAATGAATAAATAATATAGAAAAATGTTCGGATATTTTAGTTACCCTCTTAACAACTGTCAACACTCGTAATCTTGACCCATGATGGGCATATAAATATATTTGCATTTAGTTCTTCTTCCATATTAATGTTCACCTTGAATAAAATAAGAGAGGTTTAATTGTACAGCATTCTCTAATGTAAGTGTTTACATTTCCGACACCTCTACTTATTAGTTGGATTAAATAAAACGCATAATCCGAATATATATTATGAATAAGTCAATTGAGACATAAAATATTGTGAAAACATACGACGTCATATTATCTTAAACAATCCCTTAACAACCTGGAAAGAAAAATCCATACAAAAGAATAAGCAAAACATTTTTGTTTTTGCACAAGTTGTCTCTGCTTCATCATCACGACTGAATAATGAAATCCAACCCTGAATCCTGATTGGATATAATAGCCTCGTTTTCATGGTTGTTGATTGGTCTTGACCTATCATCACTAGCATACTTGTTTTTCGCTTGACCAACCCTAGCTATACCATTCGAAGCATGTGATTGGATGTAAAATGTCTTATTATCAACCAAAGAACTGGTGGTTGAGGTTTGATTTCTTTACCATTGATAGCTTGCACGGCGTAAAACCCTAAAATAACACCTAAAAAATGATTTGTCCGGATTAAGATTCCCAAGAAGCATTAAAGGTTAAATTTCTTTATTGATATTCACCGAAAGAAAGAAGAATTTCCTTTATTATTATGTCAACTATGGCAAGGTGTGCTAATTGTCCAAACCTATAGAGAAAGTTAATCAAGCCAACAATGTAAAAAGGAACTATCTTCAAAAGCTAATAAATAGAATGAGAAGCAAACCCTAAATTGTATACCCATAATATTATGATTAATGTAGACAGAAAAAAATCTTTCAAAGTTATATATGTTTAAATATTTAAAAAATTATATTCTTTAAGAGTTGAGAAGCTTCTAGTAACCATATTCAAAATTTCAAATTACAATTTCTACATTTTAGTCATTCGAATCTATGGATTAAGAGATATAAAAAGTATAGGAACAAGGAGATCACCCCCTTCTTGTAGATTGTACGATATTTATTTGAGTTGGAAAGTTTAATCCTTTTCTTTTTACTATTTTGCTAATCAGGTTTATAAGATCATTGATTAATCTATCATTTCCTAGAATAATCTAAGAAAAGGGTTATTTTCTTGCCTCTCTCTTGTGAAATTTCCAAATCGGGGACATTTAAATTAAATGTAGCTAGATGGTCGACTATCAAATGTTAAGGGAGGAATTGAAGAATTACGTAGAATTCAATTAACAAGATAATATTATCTAGCTTTATAGGTATGTTTTTTCTTAGAATAGTATTGACAAAGTTGGACCTAATTCGATGCATATGAATCTCATCAAATTTGTAATGTTTGCACTTTCAAATGCACCTTTTCTTTGTATTTGATAAACTTATGATCATTTATTTTCTAAAATAGAATAGATAAGGAAAAAGAAAAGATAAGGAAAAAATATTATTCCTAATGAATAACTATTATTAGAAATTACGTCTGTTCATGGTTTGGCTCGGTTCCATCTAAGGACCAAACCGAACCAAATTGCATTTGAAATGATTTGTTCAAATAATTGATGAACCAAACTGCTTTTACCAATTCAGGATTTTGAAACAAATTATTTTAGAGGCAATTCAATTTGATTCGAATCATTTTTTCAAAACGTTAGTTATTTTTTGTAATACTAATAGTTATTGGAGTTCTTTAACAAACATTAATATTCAAATTAAAGCCACATAAAAAAATGTTGCTTATTTTTTTTTAATAAGAAATGGCTCGTTTAACCCTCTAACTGAACCGTAAATCATTTAAACCTATTCCTATCTAAACCACAAATTAAACCAAAATATAAAAGAACTGAATTTTACGGTTTGGTGTGGTTTAATTGCTAATCCAATTTAGTTCAATTTGATTTGATGAACATCGCTACTAAGAATTATGTAAAAATTTACATTCCAATATTTACTGTGTAATTTTTTAATTTTTATTGCAAAAAATACTTAGTTTAATGTTTACTCTAGTTGATTAATTGTAGCATTAAGTTAAAAACATGACTCAATATATTGCCCCTGTTTAGTCCTTATGGAATATGATCAATAGTTATTTATTAGGAGCATATTATGGAATATGATTAATAGTTATTTATTTGGAGCACGTTGTCCCATTACCTAAAAATTTTTATTCCTTCTCAAGAGGAAATAAAATAAAAGAACAATACTACAATAGGTAATAATTGCTCTCTATAGAAATAGAAAAATTGCCCAAAATAAAATTCGTGTGTAACCACATAAGATAATAGAAAGCATTTAGGAAATAGTTATTTGGTTCCTCTTTATTACCTTAAAGTATATGAGCCATAAGAGAAAAATATGGCAAACAAAAATAAATAAAGAAAGAAAGAAATTATGACATTGTAGAGCACAACTTTATATTATATTCTATTTAAATGGGTTCTCCTTTCAAGAACCCCTAAAGATGGGCTATATTTGAGTTATTTCAAGTTAGATCTATTTGTTGGTGATCTTAAGGTAACATTATCACCTTTTTCTTTGTAAACTAAGGGATCTGATTATAATGGTTATGTGAGTGAAAGCATAAATCTTGTACTTTGTATGGATTTAGAGGAGTGATGTGGTATTAACATGTTGAGATGACTTAGAGAGATAACTAAGGGAAGAAAAACAAGTAACTCAAAGAGCTTGAACATACGTGTGACAAGTGGAGACACTATATAATTTTAATGCCTACTGTTCTTGAGAAGAAATAGAACATTCTTCATTTTAAACATTGTTTGATGCTTCAAAATGGCAGTTAAACAACACAATGTCATTCTCTAAATTTCTCAACTATCTCGTATGAGAACAAGTTTTTAAGTATTTATAGAGTTTGGCCATCAATGTTATCAATTGAATTACATTGATAGTTGATGGTTGAGATTGGTCCTCATTTTAATGGATTACCCCATGAGCTCCTCTTAAGTTTATGCTCAAGAAAGGCCTCTTTATGTGCAAAGCATCACTGTGAAAGGTTGAGAGTGAGTGAATCAATCTACTGAATCCTATTCTAAACCCATCATGTTGATTGTCCTTAAGTTATTCTAAGTCCATTAACTTGACTATTTTTTTTCTTATTACTTAACCAAAAGAGTTAAGCTTATGTCATGATTGAGTGTAAATCCCAAAAATCCTTTTAACCCTCTACATTCTCTCCGTCTCTTATCTTTCATTTTAGTCAATCTAAATTATTAAAGCACCTATTGAGCATCTTAATTCATTTGCATTTTTTATTGGAAATATGTATTATCATCAAAATCTTTATTTGAAATATGTATTGTCATAAAGAATAATCATAGACGAATTATCATACTTATACTCATAGCCTACAACTATATGCTTAATTTTACTATCACAACAACATGCATGCAACTTTTGATTTTAGCATATCTCATGCACTTTAGCCACTTTGTTATCCTCTACCAAGTCTTCAATTAAGAATTCACCATTGTTGCCTAAACATCTACAAGGTACAAAATTGCAGCTCCTCTTGTTTGAAAATTTGAATAAAAAATTATAAAAGTCTATGGCGTTGAAGTACATTAGGTTTTTATATCTTATATGGTATACAAAAGCTTGGTAGTCAAATAATTTTAAAAATTTTTGGCTAAAAGAAAACAATTTTAAAAATAATGAAAATATTATGATTGGAAAGTAGTTGTTTTATAATGTTATGAAAAGACTTTTGTCAATCTCTTGTAACGATGAATACTATGCTATTTTAAGCAATTCCATACACAATTTATTTATTTAATCATCTACTATCTTTTAAGCATTCATATATGACACAGGTGTAAAGTCTGCTTCTCTTATTGTTGTTTCTTTCACATGTATGTTTTGAAAGGTAAGATTTTTATGCCTCTCTTTCATGTCATCTTTTAATCATTCTTTGTCATCTTTATCCTTTCATAGGTGTTTTACATATCTATTAGATGTCATTGCACTGCATTAAGGGTGCAAAAGAAAATTAGAAAAAAATAAATATACAAAATATCAATAAATTTAATAAAAATAATGTTGATCATAAAAGAGAAAAAAAAATGAAAAACCACAATACAACAAATAAAATGAAGGAAAATCATAAAGTAATAAAATCATATAGTAAAAAATTGTAGTTGGTGGTTATCTTAGATAGAATGAAGGTTATCGAGAATAGGAGGGAGATTAGTTTAGAATAGTGGATGTCTTTTAGTAAAATAAAAGATTAGAGGGGGAAAAAATTACTAAAGACACCAAAAACAGTCATTTGCTTTAATAAAATTGACAGACAATATAAGTGTATGTATGTATATATATATAGTCATTATCCTGGTAGAATCCACTACAATAATTAAGGCATGGTTTTATATCCTCCAAACTCTCATTCTCGGTTTTTCCTTTTCAAATATTGATTGATATTGTAAAAAAAGTAAATAACATCATAATAATATTATACAGTGTATTAATTTTTAAGCAATTTCAACTATTAATTCATAAAATAAAATAAAAAAGAGCGAATAAAGATTGAGAAAACCATTTCCGGCACATCAATGATGCTGTCTATTGATGAATGATTAATCATGGAGCTTTCTCAAACCAAGGAAATCTTATTCCGATTCTTTTTTCTCAAACTTATATATCTGTATCCCTTGTTGCTATTCGTACATATTTTTCAACGGACGCGATTGCTATAAAAATAATTTTTTTTAAGGAAAAAAAAAAGAAAGAAGGAAAAAAGAGTAAACATAAACTAGAAATTTGTCCCTTATCATAGACTTTTATTGTCCTATCCTTTACCAAGCATCGCACGCATTTTTTATTAATCGTCCTCTTAAGTCCTTTGTCCAAAGTCCAAATTCATAGTAAAGACAGCACAAACACACCCCCGACACCGCCCTAAAATTCCATTTCTATATCAACCCAAACATCTTTGACTCATCATATCTCTTATACGATATTGCCCCCCATTTTTATTTTTGTTTCCATCTTTTTCCCTCTTCCTTGCTTGTCTTGCCTTGCATGAAGCGGTGAAGCCTTTCCCAACAAACTCATAAATACATCGATCTCTTATTATTATAAGAAGAACCACACGCCGAGGGCTTGATTTTACCTTCGAGAACATGTCCCGGGCTTGCTCTCAGTGTGGAAACAACGGACATAACTCCCGCACGTGCATGGAGTTGGAGCCAGTTGGCGGTGGAGGGGGTGGGGGTGGGGGTGGAGGAACAACCGCCGCCGCCGCCACCGCAGCAGAGGGAAGCAGTGCTGGAATCATGCTGTTCGGCGTACATCTCACGGCTGAGGCCAGTTCGTGTTTTAGGAAAAGTGCCAGCATGACTAATTTGTCACAGTACGACCAGCAACCTCAGGACAACTCTAATGTTGACACCGGTTATGCCTCCGACGACGTCGTTCATCCGTCTGGCCGTGGTAGAGAGCGAAAGAGAGGTACTCCCCTCTGACTATTATTTTAAGAAATATATTAAAGGATATCCGTGACACTTGTCGGGACCGAAAAATTATTTATTTTTTTTCCCGTCTTTTTACTTCTTTTTCTATAAATTCACCTTTTTCATCTAACCAAAATATTATAAATGAATTCACAAATGTTCGAAAGATTCTTTTAGATTATTATTAGATTCTTTTTTCACAATAATATGCATGGTGTGATGTTGTGTGCTGAAAATTATAAATAGGTGTGCCGTGGACAGAGGAAGAGCATAGGTTGTTCCTATTGGGACTTCAAAAGGTGGGGAAAGGGGATTGGAGAGGAATTTCAAAGAATTTTGTGAAGACACGTACACCCACTCAGGTGGCTAGTCATGCTCAGAAGTACTTCCTCCGCCGCAACAACCACAGTCGCCGCCGTCGTAGATCTAGTCTTTTTGATATCACCACTGATTCGGTAACTATTCCCTTCCAATTTATAATTATTTTGCTTTTTTACTTTCATATCCTCCCTGCCCCCGGGTTTACCGAATAAAGTGAGAAATAAATATCTACTATACTATATAATGTTATTTTTCCCCTTTTTTTTTTTTGGTTTGTTCAGATTAGAAGTCAGAAATTCATCTTTTAGTATCTGTTACTAATGGAGATTTTCCTTGTATATGTTTCGCTTTCTATTTCTAAATTTCTTGCGGAGCTAGAATTTCATTCCCTTCCCCATTTTTCCTTATTTGAATGTGATTTTTTTTTTCCCAATAGAATAGTTATTATTTGACTAGAGCTTTGGTAGTTGAAATACAGTGCAGAAGCCTAGGAAAAGTACTTTATTTATATGATTAATGAATTACGTCAATTCATAAGGAGCTGCTTGATATTTTCGTCATGACTTGTTTTTTTAATTTCTTTTACCCCAAAAAGAATTAGTTTTTATGGCATGGTGAAAAGAAATTGCCCGCAGATTCTGTCATCTCGTTTATTTTTCTTGAAAGTAATCCATATTAATAGCGTGGAAATGTGTGACATTTAATTTTATTAAAATAACCATATTATATGAAAATCGAAAATTTTTTTGTATGTATTTATTATTTAGAACTAATTTATTGTTATGTGAATATAGTTTATAGGCTCCGTAATGGAGGAGGGTCAAGTCCACCACAAATTTCCTCCATCAACATTTCCGGTAAACTTGAGTCCCGTTCCGCCACCTGCAACCGGCGAACATCTGGTGAACAATCTCACGCTCGGAGCAAACACAAGTGGCATTGACAACCTTACCAAGCTGACATCCCCAAAGCCAATACGTCCAATACCGCTTCTTCCGGTTCCTCCGTCATCCAAAATGGCTGCTCTGAAGTTAACTACACCGTTCGATTCCTCGGACCCACTACCTTTGTCCCTGAAGCTGTCGTCCCTGTCCACTTCATCGGACGATCCTAAATCGACCACATCATCAACAGAACCACATTCCTCTTCTTTTCAAGCCATGTCCAACAGTGACAGCATTATAAGTGTTGCTTGAAAAGACATATAAAGATCGGGGCCATGGGGCCATATAATTTATAGTCGAACTACTGGTTATATTAAATAGGAAAATGTTATCGGGTACCAGAAAATACTTATTGAGATGACGTTTGAAAAAACTTTTCACCTTTTTATTTAATTTCTTGTATTCCATGTTAAAAAGAGTGTGAAAAGTTTTTTCTTTCAATTCTGAATAAGTGTTTAAACAGTACTCGCACGCATCATCCTATTAGATATTTGTGTGAATTTAGAAAGAAAAATCGTCACATGTGGTAGTGAAACTCATAACAGATGAAAGAATTTAGCTTAGGGTTGTTGATTATTAATATTAGTGATGTTATTATTTATGTTAGTTTAGGTGATTATTTGTACAGAAGTATTAGTATAGTACTAAAGTGTTATAGTTGTTGTTAGATTAATTATTTGGTAGAAAGAGTTGAGGAAAGATGCTGTGTCGTTTTCGAATGGTGGGGGCACTCCCCGGTCATTTTGTCTGGGTTCTTTCGTGGTAAGAGCACCGGGTGCTTTTTGTGTTTTGGAACTTCGTCTAAGTGGTAAAATATCTCATCTAAGTTGATCGTGAATATTCTCTATTTACCTCTTTATTTGGTGCCCGTAGCAGTTGGGTTTCTATTTGTATCGTTTTTTCTTTGTTCTTTTATTTTTTCCGGATAAAATAAAGTTACATTCGATTTAAGTAGCATTAGGAAAATTGCTCGTAATAGAGCACTGTCTTGCTCTAGTCTAAAGCTAATAGATCGAGTAGATATCTGCATTTTGGTCCACCTAGTATAGTTAACATCGATTACATAATTCATTAAAATATTTATAAGTTCTCTAGAAACTTCATAAAAAAACAAACAAGAATCCGGCTTTGAACTTGGTGAGCCAACTAATCAGCAACTTGATTTCTTTCCCTTGCAAATTTTCATTAATATAAGCGCAAAATTTTTCCCTGCAGGCAATTGACACACTAGAATACTTTAGCTTAGTGTTCTAATTAGAAGATAAAAGTGCAGTAGCAATCTTTGAATCAATGCTTATTGCAACATGTATCAATCCTTTGTGCATACAGTAGGATAAGGGCCAATATATTGCTTACAACTCAATTGCAAAAATGTCAATGTTGCCTAATTGATAAGAATAACCAAAAATCCGTTTTCCATATGAGTTTTTGATAACTCCTTTAGCTAAAGCTTAGTTTTTAAGGATATTTATCGATCCATTCGTGTGCAAATTCACTCTTGGCTCCTGAATTTCTTGTGGGCTAATTTCTGCGTTTATAATCATATAAAACTTTTTTTCTTTCTGAAGTAAGCCCAATACTCATGACTAAACCTCCCGATAACTTCTTGAGGATGATTGATAGTAGGATAGAACTAAAATAATGCTTGATTTCTCATTATCCATATATACTACAGCATAAAGCCAAACATAAATGCTTTAGGAGGCCTTACTTACATAGTTTTCTTTTGGCTAATACGACAATTTTGCTTATCTTGATAACAAAATCTTCATCCACCTGTGAAGCATCAACTCTTTTTGTTTATTAAAGATCCGTTATGTTGCTAAGCTTAGGAGAGTTTCTGAACACTATGCTACATTGTTTCTTTAGGACTCCACATCTAGGACATGAAGTATTTCACAAAAGTTTCCTCCTCTTTTGGTTTACTACTATTGGTAGATTACTATGTTGAATCCTCCATAGTAGGAGCTTAATTGTTTAAAGAAAAATTGAAAGCTAAATCTACTTTAAATTTGTCTCATTTGTTTCCTTCTTCTTCACTTGCTAACTATATATATTCGCAAGAGAGATTACTATTCGAGCATTTATAGATAAGCTTTTCTAACCTTCCCTTTCTAGAAGCACAATAGGTTATTTATAGGTTACTACTAGATTAGAACAGGAAAGCCAATATTCTCTTCATTCCAAGATAGTGGTGCCTTCTAACATTCATGAGCTATTAGGTTTAATGCCTATTGATGATTAGGATCCTACACTAATTCTTGAACAATAAAGTTATCCAACCATTTATCCCACTAAAAAATTGTGCTTTAGCCATTTCTTAGCATTATTGCACTATTTTCTTAAAGCCATTGGTGTCCTTCGTGTAGGTCTTTGACTAGAGGTAAAGCATGGTTAAGTCTTGCAATACTATTACTAAGCTTCATGCTTTTATGTTTTGCTTTTACAAGTTGTGACCAAAGGACATTTTTGGTTTTAAATTTCCAGTATCTATTGTTTTTTACAAGCTTCATTTTGCTTTGTCAAATTAATGTATCCTAGACCTCCTAGCTCTTTTGGTAGAGTTATTTTATCTCATCCAATCCAATGTATCTTTTATATGTCATTTGTTCCATTCAATAAAAAATTACAAATCATTTGTGTAAGTTTGTGTAAGACTTTTGCAGGTATCTCTGTAACTTGCATATAATATGTTGGAAGTGATTCCAAGACTAACTTTATTAGTATAGCTCTTCCACTCATGCTAAGTTGTCTTATTTTCCATCCAAACAACATTTTTTGTACTTTTTCAATGATGATGTTTAATTGTGAAGCATTTGTTTTATCTTCTTGATCTAAAGGGAATCCCAAATATCTTCTAAAAGTATCTTTCTTTCTTTTTTAACTTAAAGAATGTCTATAATGTCTTGCTTTGCACTTCTTACTGTATTCCTTGACAAATATACAACTGACTTGTTATGATTTATTTTCAACACTAATAATTTTGAAAAATTCTCTATAAGCTCTTTAATAGTTTGAGCATCATTTGTATTAGCTTTAGTCACTAACTCTAAATCAATTGCAAATATAATGTGGGAGATGCATAGTAAACTTCATCTTATCTTAAAACTTTGTCACTTTCCCAATTACACCTCTCTTTCAATCATTTTATTAAAAATTTCCACTCCTAGTATAAAGAGGTAAGGAGAAAGAGAATCTCCCTACCTGATACCTTTACTAGGTAGGAGGCTCTTAGTTGATAGCCATTAACTAGAACTTCTATAGTAGTTATAGATAGGCAGTAGTCAATCAATTTTATCCATCTTAGTAGGAATTTAAGACTAACAAGTATCTAATGCAAATATTCCAACCCTATTGTATCAAAATCATTTTTGAAGATCAACTTTTATCACCATCTAACTCTTTTGCAAGACTTTAACCTAAAACTATCAAAATCTCATTTACTAATATAATGTTATCAATAGCTTTTCTACCTTGCACAAAGCTTCTTTGCACTAAAAGTCCTTAATGTTTGAAGCTTCCGATTTCTTAGGAATTAGGCATATCAGGATTTGGTTTAACTTCTTAGGGAGTTTCCTATTATCATAATAGCTTTTGATGAGTTTGTAAATTTCTTTCCTTAGGAGGCTCTAATATTTTTTTATCTTCCGTGATCCCATTTATGTATTTGTTTTATAAACTTCTTAATATGTTACCTCAACATCAAGAACATTTCTTTGATATTCAATTAGGCTTGATCTCAAATGTTGATTAATTGAATTCATGCAAATGTAATTGACCTTTTTTGTTGTATAAATTGTTGTAAAATGGGATAAAATTATTTTGTCGATATCCCATGGCTTGTAAAGCCAATTTCCAAAGTCATCTTTGAGATCCAGAATTTTATTTTTTGATCTTTCATTTTGGACTAAAGCATGATAGTAAGTTGTACTCCTTTCACCATCCTTTATCTACTTGACTCTAGCTTTCATCTTCCATAGCTATTTTTCTCTATCTAACAATTGATTTAGCTGTTTCTTTAAGTTTTTTTTTTTAAGCTCTACTAAGAAATTTGGTTAGACTCTATTTAAGGTTTTATCTATTCCATCCAATCTTTTAAGATTATTTTTCTTTTGATAATAAATGATGCCTAATACTCTTTTATGCCACTCTCTTAGCTTTTGAGGTAGAATTTCTATCATTCTTAAAGCATTACAATTAGAAAAGCCTCATATTGAGTTTATCAAGTGCCTACAAGTTTTATCTTCTAACCACATCGATTGAAACCGAAATAGTATTTGCTTAACTTTTTGTTCCATGAAGAGGTGTGTTTTAAGAAGTGGTATGTGATCACTAGGCCACTTTGACAAATGGAAGACTCTAGTCTTAAGATATAAATCCCTCAAGTCTTGGTTAGACTAAGCTTTATCAAGTCTCCTTTGTACTAAAGTTGATAGGTTTTGTTCATTTAACTAAGTAAAAGGTGAGCCAACAAATCTTATATCCATTAAACCATATTTATTCATACAAGTTGCATATCTAAAGGCTTTGTTTTGTTTTTTAGAAATAAACCCTTTCCACATACTTATTCTTTGAAGATCGCATCATTAAAATCACCTATTACACACTACGACCTATTATTTACATCATATGCGTGTGATTTCAAATTTTCCCAAAGCATCAATTTTTCTTATAAATAAGATAAGGAATATATAGTACAAGAGAACCAATAAAGATTTGAGTTACTAACCATAACATCTACGTGTATTTCTTGACTTGTCTTCTTAATAATGTGTACATCCACAATATTGGAGTTCTACAGGATTAGCATGCCACCATTGAATCTGCATGATTCAACACTTGTGTATCCATCAAGTTGCAATATGTATTGGAAAGCATAGGTAGCAGTTTTTGTCATTTTGGTTTCTAGTAGTATAACCATATACAGCATATAGTTTATGAAGGTGTAGAGGACTACTTCTTGCTTCTCATGAGTGTTTAAACCCCCCTACATTATATATTAAAATTTGGGGGAAATTGTATTAAACCCCTCTTAACTTTTAGCCTGGTGCGGACTCACCTCCCCAACTTTGTAAGCTTGGTTTTCACCCTCTATAACTTTTAACAATCAACACTGTTAGACCACTATTACACTTTCCATTAAATAGAGTGCATGTACTATTCACTTGACTTTTATTTAACATAAAAAACCTAATATTGTCCCCAATCCCCTTCACCCATCATAATAAGACCTCAATTAAACATAACATAGGAGAGAGAAAGAGTATTTGTGAGTAAAAATAAAACCTTAGATTGTTCATCTTTGTTAAAGAACAACCAAACCCTAGTTAAGCCTAGTAATTTTGCAGTATAGAAAATTAATGAAATGACAAAATTGCAACATTTCGAAGTTTCATTTGAGCCCATTTCTAGTGGAATACGTTTATGCTATTGTGGGATAAGATCACTCATGAAAACTTCTTGGATGTGAAACAACTTTGTTTAGAGATTTTACACTTACTCAAGTTATGAGGTATGAGAATTAACTATTTTCCATCCCTTTTTGTTTGAAATCGCATTGTTAGAGATTCTAAATGAGATGAAAATGGAATCTTATGTTGATTGTCTTCAAAGACTTAAAATTTTGGTTTACCTCTATGTAGTTTGGCAAGATTTTGATTAAGTTGTAAGGGTTTTTAAGCCAATTACAATGGGATTCAAAATCTTTTCATTAACCAAGATTTTTCTTTTTCTTTTTCTTTTTCTTTTCTTTTTGAAAATATGTATTGGTAATAAAAATGTGAACATCTTCCAGGAACTTAGCATGATCAATGTTAGTAATGTAAGATTAGATACTGCGGAATATTACAAATAGGCAATACACTATCACATAAAATAAGTAATACCAAAAATCTTATACATGAAGGCGCATCCGTTAATTGTACCATATTTAACCAGGTGATGTAAGTTAAAAAGATTCATAGGAAATAGTGTTAGCTGATCTAACTATTCTCTTTGCTTGTAATCATTTGGTTTCTACATTTGTAGGTTGGACAAAGTTGCTAGTACTTTAAGTGGCATGACCTACGAATGTGCGATTATGGTCAAAGAGCTGTGAGGAAGACGCAAGAAATGCAAATGAATGGTTGAAAGACATAGATTGACATAGAGTGAGGGAAAAACTTCTATTTCATCTCATCATTATATCCTAGATAGTGGTCATTTTGCTTAGAATGATTTTGATTTCTGAAACTAAGACAAAGCGATGTTCTTAGTGATGAACGTAGTATGATTTGGGTTCTTTTGTTAATGTAACAACATTTGTTGTGGTTATGTGGCAGTTAATCCTTTTTTTTTTTTTTTACTTGTCTTAGTTGTAGGACAAAGTGTTTTGGTCATATGTTGTAACAATTGTAAACTTAGCACAATTAACTTTTATTATGTTGAAGAACAACTTAGTGAAATGTTTGCATTCTCAATTTAACAATGAAAGTGTTTATAGTGCTTTGGATATATGTTGGTGTTTATTGTATAGTCTTTTCTATTTAATCACTTAGTAAAGGATGTGGCTTTGAATAGCAATTTTCGTGGGGAAGACTTCCTATCGAAACATGTCAAAAGTGCAAAGAAAGTTATCACATGTTTCTAGACATTTATACACAAAGTAAGCTGTTTAGTTTAGAATCTCTTGTGTTTAGCTGATTTTATAAAACTAATAATAGTAGACAAATAGGTCATTGGTTTTTAAAACCTATATGTGGTAGTTAATATAATCCATCAAATAAGGAGTAATAATTTATTGCTTTGATACTAATGACTATTCCTATATAATCCATACTATGATGGTGGTAGACAACAAAATAAGGAGAATAGATATTGGTGGAGCCAATCATTGGCATGGCATTAGGTATCATGAAACTCAAGTTTGTAATAAATTGAATATAAGCTTTAAACATGTTATGTTCCACAACCTGATAAGAATTGAGGAACTATCTAATGAATTCCCTAATAAGATTAACCTTTGATATTATATACAAAACGTCATGAAATATATAAAAGTATTGATACATCAATCGAAATTCATTTCAAAATATAGCTACTGATAAGCAAGTCTTGTCAAGATAGTAAATAATAGTTTTTATCTGTTTTTTCATATTTTTTTCCTCAACCATTGTTCAGGTTTTTTCCTTCATTCACACATAGGTATAAGGAAGGATAATCCAACCTTTTTCATCCAGCATACTTCATACAATTAGTATGCCATAGTATATGCATTTTTTCCCTTAAAATCATAGAAGATGAAGTTTGTTTGTCTCTCTTATGTTTTTTGTGAAAGACTTCAAAGGAAACAAGCATACATGAAATAGTTTCATAACATCTCCATTGTATTTAATTACAAGCATGCCAATTCAATACCTACAACAGCTAATGTACCCCATCCACAATTGAAATCCACCAAAAAAGCACAAGCTTCTTTTACAACACCAATGAATCCCAACATTTAACATATGATGTCAATAACAAAAGAAAAGGCGCTAGTTTGCCCACTAAAAAGATGATAATTATAGCTTCTAGCCACGGTTCACCATGTAGTAGCAAAAAAGAAAAAAAAATCACCTAAGACAATAGGATCATTAGATGTGTTGCTTAGCCTAACTTGAAACAACCTTCCCGATGCAATTAGTCGATTGCTCCTTCGACTGTATTGTGGTAGTAATTTCTTATTTACACAACCCTACAACATGTCATAGGTGAGTGAGAACATAATAACCCTTGCATTATATGCATTCCACTTTGCACAAAGAATACACAATACCTTCTTAACTCTAAAAGATGGAGATTGTGTTGTGTATGTTGTTTCTTGAGCATTGGATGGTTTTTCGGCAATATGTAAAGTTCCCTCCTTACTTACTTAATCCTGTATTATGCCAGAATACCATATTATGTAAGTCTTACATAAGTTTCTTATTTAAAAGAAACCAAACAAACCAAACATAACTATAAATGATTCTCACATAAGCTGCAATACCTCTTCAGCTTCAATGTCCTCACTACTAACAATCGTTGCATTTCTTGGAGGAGATTTATTGTCTGTAGGAGTTGTTTGCATTGTATCAATCTCATTGAATGCATTATTGGCACGTGGTAGAGATGGAATCAACACCTCATACCAAGGAAAATCATCTTCTAATGAGTCGTCATGATGCTCATGTATTGAGAGTTTCTAAGCTTTATCACATATAGGTTGGTCCTCTACTGGTACATCTCAGTGATGATGTGAAGCATTGGTTTCCCTAAACGTTGTCTCCTTAACAACCTAACTATGACCTCTACTAGCACCAACCCTACCCTGAGCAATATGCTTAGCAGTAACTCGAGCAACATTAAGTCCCTTTCCACCGCCCTTACCAAGGTTAACTTGCTTAAATCTACCCTTACCTCTGCCACCCTTTCTAACACCATCATGATTACCATTACAACTCTTGGCAGCTTCTACTAAGTTTACTATACATGTTCTCACATTATAGTTAGCTAGTTTACATCTTAAGTAAGTTATAACGGCACGATTCTTACTATACTTGCCAAATGGTTTTAACTTCTCATCAGGTTTTTGTTTCTTACTTTTCTTTAGCCTACAAACAACTTTAGAACACATTAGAGGTTCTATTCTTTCCTTACCACTATCTAACCATTGATCCTTACTAGGAATTGGATGTATAAGACCCTCATATGCTATCCAAAATGTCATAGAGTGAAAATAAGGATCACAATACGCCTCTAAATTCCCATTATCAACCAATATTGCACTAACTGCATGAACACATGGAACACCATATAGTTGCCAAGGTCGATAACTATATTCTTGATCCTTCAAACTAACAATTCGCATCGAGGCTATAGTCTCAACCTCAAAGTGTCCATTCCCAAGCATACCTAGTAATTGCATGTCAACCGTCCCGTATCATTTTTTCTAAAGTCTCCAATATTTGAGGACACACCAAACTAGTAAATCCCTTAGCCTCCTCCTGTTTTGATTGAAACCGCGACATTAGCTTCTTTCTAATATACTCCATCATGGATAATAGGGGTAAATGCCTACCATCAACGATGTAAGAGTTAAAACTCTCATATGTATAATTTACCAATAAGTCACATCTCGAAACTAAACTAAAATGACTCTTACTCTAACACTTGGGATCCAGTATGCTTAAATATAAAAATGCATCGTTATCCCGCATCTGGATTCTTCTCATGTGGTGGTTAAACTTATTAATTGTATCGGTTGTGGCTGTACCCTACAAATCATCCTTCAACAACCTAATTTTGATGCCAGCATCCCTCATGTTTCCATATAGTTGCCTCATATATATGCGATGATCACAATTCGGTACAATAGCCTTCAGTGCTTCTACAAGTCCTTACAGGAGTGAAATGGATTATTATTCAACCATCTATGTCATCAAACATGTCAAATCATGAAATATAATTCAATCAATATATTTAACATAAGGAGGCAGTATTGCATTATACTTTTTGCCTATTAGACATGAAAGTCCACTTTATCTAGCGTTCATGGTCAATATCATCTAGCAGAAGCTATAAAAAAAAATGAATGCGTATAAAAGATAAGCAATGATACTTAGAGTAGCTTTCACCACATAGTATAAGACATTAAAAACAATTGTACATTACCTCTAGAAACCATTACTAGGCATCTAAATTTTTCACTTCAACTGCAATAATGGCCATAGGGAACATGTAGCCATTACCATCATAACCAACGATAGCTAGTAGTTGCCTTCAATATGGGCCTTTTAGGAATGTCCCATCAAGCTCAATAAAAGGTCTACATCCATGTACTAAACCGCTCTTCATTGCATCCATGGAAAGATACATTCTCTAGAGTAAAGGATTTGCGTTAGGAATGTCGCTTCTCAATTTTAAGATGATGGTATTATTTTTGTTCAACATGAGCATTGCATGGTAGTAATCATATAGAATGTTGTATTGCTCCTCGTAATCACCATACAGTGCCTTCATCATAATACGCTTCCTCCTATAGATAACCCATTTAGAAATGCCGACAATAAAATCTCTCCCAACTTGGTTTCGTAGTGTTTAGATCTTGATGTTTAGCTAATCCCCAATCAATAGAATGTACCTTGTTGCCAAAGACTCTACTGTCAAACAACTTGTTTTGTGTGCTATAGGACATCTATGCTCCATGTTAAGTCATCTAAGCATGTATGTCCTCTCCTCCCCAAGAATAAGCTTTCCATAGCACTTCCATCTACAATTTACCTTATAAGCAACAATAACCCTCTTCCTTTCATTCTTGATGAATTTGACATCACAACCCATCTTCGCATTATATGCACAAATAGCTTTTCTGAAGGCCTTTATATCCGTAAATCTCATCCCTATAAGTAGAGTACAATGCTCCAAGTCGTTCTCATAAAAAAGATAGTCCTGTTTTTTGAAATCTCAATGTCATTATCTAAAGCTATTGAAGGTCTCAACATCTCGCTTCCATCATATACATTATATTCAAATGTGTCACTATTTCGATTAGTTTCAACATTACCATCAATACCCCCTTCAAGCAAAGCTTCATATTCAGAAACTCGCTACTAAAACAGATCATCGCTCTCATTTGCTGTTACTCAAGCAGTAGGTAAACTCATAATCACCAACATACAAGTGAATCTCTCTCTTATTACCATAAGCTAGAAACATACTCTCCACATTAGAATCTTTCACAAACATTACTAAACCACCTTCCTCATCTATTGTCTTCCCACAACTTTCGTAAAATAGGTACTTCTCATATAAACTACACAACCAACTAGTTCTTCAGTCAAATGGTTTAAAGTTAAACCACTTGACTTAATCCCTTCCATCCTCTCTAAACTCCCACCATCATAATAGATTTGTGGCCCTTGGGTGAAACAACCACCATAGTAAATGTTGAAGTTATATAGTGTGCTTCTTGCCATTTCTGCCATGTAAAAATAGACAAAGCATGATAATGTCAATGCATTTAAAAACATTATAAGCAAACACATGAAGCAATTCAACCTAGAAATACTATTAACAAACCATTTGTCCCTAAAAATCGAACCAAAAAAACTAAACAAGTGCACGCCATTATTTGCTGACATGCATGCTTTAGTAGTTGCACCTTCAGTTTTCATACGATAAAATAAACATACAACTACTATACTATGCTAGCAATTGCATTATTCGTATGATCTAAGTTGAATATTAAAAAACCACTTCTCTAAGATTTAAGTTGAATATTTATAGCTTCTTATGCCATATTCTTTAGTGGGAATTACGACATTCATACAATAAATTCATATTACACATTTTTACCCCCCATGTATAAGTACAAAGTAACTATCCAAGTCATCACTAGTATATTAATCACTTCTATAGGATAGGATTCGGTCAATTTGCAATGCTTCCCTAATTACGTGCCAACAATTTAAGGTGTCCTCAGGGGGCATATATTCTAATGAAAAACCCTATGATTCATAACAACATATACAAAACCAAACATAAAGACCGCTGCAGCTAGGGATATAATAAGAAAAACCATGGCCCCACATAGAAAACCTAACTTTCACATGCAAGATTCAGGAATATAGAGATACCTATATACTACTAGGATGAAAAAGGAACTAAAAATAAACAAACAATGACAACTCAATGGTCCTATATACAATAATTGAAAAAATAACGATGACATCGACTACAAACTTTAAAGTAGTAGCAAAACAAAAAGGGAAAAAGTAAGTGCCAAAAACAAAAATAGATTACCTAAGAGCGACATCAACAACGTGGGTTAAAGTGTAGCTAAAACAATACCTTGGTGATAGGGTACAATCAAATTAAACGACACAACCATAGACAACATTAAAAAAATTAAAGACTCTACCTTTCTCACCATTAACAAATGACGTATTGTAGTATAGTCCAACAAAATTGAAATCCTCTTTTTGTTTTTTCTAGGTAGATCTAAAGCATCAATTGGATTTCTCACACCACATTCTATTATCTTCTTTAGTTATCTCTCTCTCTTAAGTTTTAAGGATGGACTATATTATGAGCAGTGTAATTAGGGTTAACTTTAATCATTTCATGTAAGGGGCAATATTGGGTTTTTGTGTTAAATAAAAGTCATGTGAATAGCTATTTAACGAAAAGTGTAACAGTGGTCTAACAATGTTGATTGTTAAAAGTTATTTTGGGGAGGGGGGGTTTATACAATTTTCCCTAAAATTTGTACTAGACGAGGAAGAGATAGGTGACACACTCTATCACTATGAGTAAAGGTAGTATTATAATATATCAGTTCATTTGTTTCGTCCATTATTGCTTATGTTTCCATAACAAAATTACTAAGAGTTTATGTAGTATCTACTAGAACAAGAGTCTCATCTTTATTTGTAGACAAGAATGGAAGTGTTTAACCCTTATTGAGCTTATATGCTATTAGTATTTTAATCTCTAGGACTGTCGAGTGAGTTGTTTGATAGATCAGATTGATTATAATTTGTAGTCTTCTCCCAATTACTCATGAGCTTGAATGGATGCAAGTCCTCCAATGGTATCACAACTAAAGTGAACATAGCAAATTCCCTCTGCATCCTTATCGTCTGACTTAATCTTATCAGAGTGATTGAACCCTCTATCTCTATGATCACTAACGTAACCATTAGAACCTAATGTGTAGGTTGGATTACCTTCGCAAGCATCTTGGCATCCTCTATGTTTATCAACACTTTGTCCTTGTAATGATTGAAATTAGGATACATTCTTAATAACTTTAATCAATCCAAAGCATCTCAGAGTCGGGATGCAAGAGTCTAATATTGAATATTTGGAGAGTCTTCTTGTTCATCCTTCATGATTTGTCTTTCTAAATTTTTTACAGTTGTGACTTTAATTTTTCATTAAAGTGTATTTAAACTTATTGTAGGTGAGGACAAGAAATCAAAAGTGTCATTAAAAGAAATACTTTGATTTGTAGATTTCTGCACTATTTGTAATTGATTATCTACTTAGGTAGTGTTTAGTTGTAAGAATTAGATTGGATTAGACTGGACTGGATTGGACAAAGAGAACTGGGCATGACAAGTATGAGGAGGACTAGATAGTACAAATTTATTATACCATATTTGATTTGTATAGTACTAGACAAAAAATTTAAATTAAATAATTAATTATTTATATTATAAAAGAAATTTTTTTTGTAATATTTAATAAAAATAATATTCATTAACTTAATATTATGACATGGATGGATATTTTTGGGAATACAAACTATTTTTTGTTTTTGTCTAGTGAATTTCATTTTTGTATCATAGTACAGATATGACAAAATTTAGGCATTTTGTCCAGTTCACAAGCCTAAGTTTTGTCCAATCATTAAGCAAATTTACAAACCAAATATGGGACAAAATTTTTGGTCCAGTCCAATACCATGAAAATTATGCAATGAAATGCTATCTTAAATTTGATTAGATATCTCTTGTTGTGAGATAACCCTTGATTGCCATTAGATAACTTACTCAACTATCTTTTAGTAATTTTTCCTACATCATTCGCCACTTGGTTAGCTTGCTTTTGATTTTGAGCAATCGCACTAGTATATCTATTTTTTGGCAACTATTTCTCATAATTACTTTGCATTTTCTAGTAATTTAATGCTCTTGTTTGTGAACTTCTATCAGTAATTTTAAGCTTGCCTTTCTGCTTTCTTTGCACTAGTATCTACTTACCATAACCATCAATTTGGGTGCCTTAAGCATTTATAGTAGCTTTAGGAATTTTCTTAACTATTTTTATTTCATAGTTTTGTAGCACTTGTCCATTCTCATGCATGCTTTGCTCGCCACTTATATTTTACATATTTGCATTATTATTTTTTCTAGTTTGATCAGCTAGTAATGTATTTATAATTCTTTCTCTTTGCTTACATTCTTTTTCTTTTTCCTATTTAGTTTTTAGATATCCTGTCATCAAGTGGTCAATACATCCACATCTTAAACATTAGATTTTTATTCCTTCATATTGTACAATGTATAATATTCCTTCAACTTTAATGGGATGCATTAATGGTTCATTGAAATTAACTTGAATATAAAATCGCGAAAATTTCCCTTTTTGTACATTTACAATAAATGTATCAAGCTGATGCATAGGCTTAGTAAGCTCATAAGTTATTCTTAACATTTGAACATCATAATATTTTAATGACAATTCGAGTATTCTTACCCTTACATTTGCAGAATTGAATGTAGTAGATGATGCTTTAAAATTAGGTTCCCAATACCTATTTATAAGAAAACTAACATTGGTAATCCACAACCCATCTCTAATAATTTTACTTTTAAGTCCTCTTCAAATTGAAATGTTCCTGCATATAATCCATTATCTAAGGCTAACATTGTGAAACTTGTTGCAAAGGCCCACAGTCTTTAGTTTCATAAATAATAGCTTATACCCTAATGATTAACCATAAAGTTTAATAATTAGAGATTTTTTCCAAGGAGCATGGGTATAGAAAAAATTCTCTTACTTAGCTCTATTTTAATTTGACTTAGATCTTTTATTTATGCTGTGAGGTTCTCAAAAGATAACTCTATTATTAATGAATTTTGCTCATCTTCGTCTATTGTTTCATGTAAATTGAAATGCGCTACATAAGCATTAGGAATGTCATGGAGCATAAAGTCTTTATAATATTTCTATTGAGTAGTTGCAATATATTGTGACTCTCTTTTAGTAGCCTCTTGCGAAGCTTCCAACATTGCCTACTCATCATTTTTTCCATGCACAATATCATTATTGCTATTAACATGATGAAAGCTTTCTTTAGTTATCTCTTGTTTTAGAGTTTCTACAGATTTCGGTCTTTTTTTCCTTATAAATAAAGGGGGTAGTAGTTGATTTTGGTGGGAAAATTGTGTCTTAGGGTAATGAAGGAAAGTATTCCTTGTAGAGAGCATTCTAATGTTAGAAATTTTGATTCTTAGAGTTTACACCTTCAATCGTGAAACTAAAAGCCTATACGCCATTGTAACTGATTGTACATATATGATATGTATGTTTATAAAGTAAATATATAAAAAGTTAAGAATAACAAACATCAAAAGAGTTCTCTAAACTTTATATTATAGATAGAATAAATATAAGTTTCTTCAGATAAGTTTATCTATTGATGTTATTACCTATTATAAATCATTTAACAGACATTTGCTTAATCATCACTAGGATTAGAGATTGATACATGTTTTCAACTTTATTAAATGTCCACCACACTTCATGTAGTGTTATGTAGATAGTTAGATAGTGCTTATGAAAAAAAAAATCGAGAATTTTTCTACTTCTTTGTCAAATTCTTCTAATAGATGTCATTAGAACTTACCTCGTTTGTTGATTATCGAAATTATTCAAAGGACGAAGTTAAGCTTGAAAATCTATAAATTATTGCCTTCTCTTCCTCATTTGACACAATTTAAAAGATCACACAAACACAGTTGTGCTACTTAGGTTCTCATCTCACATATCAAGCACCTAATTTGATGAAGTCACTTAGATTTTGCTTAAGAACAATGAATTTGATATCTCAAACTCCTTCACATGTCACAAGTGCTACCTACTTCGAGATCTTATGGAATTCCAACAATATATCTCTCTAATTATATCCCTTATGTATCATCAATTCAAAACTTAACATAAGTACCAATACTGGGCTTAATCCAACTTGTGGTAACTCAGTGAGTCTCAGGTTTAATCTAGGGGGAACCTAAGATAACTTATGCCCATGCGGTTCCATAGCAATCCTTGGACCTTTCAACTCTTATGACTCTATTTCATGACTCCTAGACTTATTAGAATCATGCTTTATTTTGATTTATTTTTTCATATTCTTTCTTTGTTTTATATTACCATTTAGGATTCTTTGCCTTTTTTTCTACTCTTAAATTTATTAGTATATATTTCATATTCTTTCTTTGTTTTATATTACCATTTAGGATTCTTTGCCTTTTTTCTACTCTTAAATTTATTAGTATGTAATTCATATAAATTGACTATCGATGGTCAGAATATGAGTTATTTATTCCCCTATATGATGATGAGGAACCACCTTGTAATTGTATTAATATAATCAAGTAGATAAAGGGAAAAAAAAACAAAGGGTGACATAAAACCTTAAATTTTTATACAAACAATCTACTTAGTAGGAAGAAACATAAAATAAAATAAAAGAGTATCACTTTTCTTCAAAATATTATAATGTTAGTGTAAAATATGAATAACTTAATACTATTAACCTTATATAAAGTATTAAAAAACCAACAAAAACATAAATAGAAGTTTAGAATTATTTCTACTATATACTTTCATTTCATGTTTTCAAGTTGAAGAGGCTTTAAAGAGTTAGAAGTTAGATCGTGTTCTTAAGAATTTGAGTTGTGTTGTGTTGAAATATGAAACTACTTGCCACATGTAGTCTGGGTTTGAGAATTTTAAAACCATTGTATTTAGCCTACCTAGGTACCCTTTAGAATAGGATTTGTGGTGTTTTATGCAAGGAAGAAGAGGTGTTGTCAACAAAAAAAAAAAAAAAACTTGTTTGATCTTGAAATTGATTGCACATTTCACAAAAAGTTAAGGGAAAGAAGAAGATTTGTTTAAATGGATGACCCAAACGAAGGAAATAGAAATGGTATTGGAATCATTGTTCAAATTGCTGTAAATATGGATGAGTTAATGGGAATGGATATCAAAATGGACATAATGAACAAAATGGCAATAGGAATGGAAATGCTCATTAAAGGGCATTATGGGAATGTACTATACCCACCATGGAAGGATTTGTTCCAACTGTAGCATTGCTAGCTATTGAGGTTAATAATTTTAAACTAAAGCTTGCTTTAATTTAGGTGGTGCAAATGAACAAATTTGGTTGGGGTGCAATTGAGAATCTGAATGAGCATCTACAAAGTTCTCTTTAATTACATGCAACTTTAAAAAGTAATGTTGTCCTTGAGGTTGCAATTAGATTTACACTATTCCCATTTTTTTTAGGGACAAAGGTCACAATTGGTTATATTCACTGGTACCCCATTTGATAACAGCATGAGAACAGTTCGCATAAAAATTCTTGTCCCAATCAATTCTAGTATGTAAGACTATGAAGATGAGAAATGAAATAACAATGTTCAGGCAATTTCATGGTGTGTCTTAATACGAATCCTAGGAATGATTTAAGGAATTGTTAGGAAGATGTCTACACCATAGACTACTTGTTTGGTTATAAGTTCAAACTTCTCTACGATGGTTTATTAGGTAATCTACAATCTATGATCAATTTAGCTTTAGGAGAGAACTTAATGAGAAAAAGTCCTAAGGAGGCTTATGAGCTAATAGAAGAGATGACCTCTAATTCTTTTAGTTGGCAAGCAAAAAGGAGAAACCCTAGACAACTAGCTAGTATAGAAGAAGAGAGTAAGTTTGATCAGATAAAATCATAAGTGGCAGCCCTCTTTAGTAAGTAGAAAAAGATATTGGATACCACAGTGAGTTTGGGACAGGTGATAAGCTATACATCATGTAGGGGCATTGATCATACTAAGCTAAATCACTACCAATACTAAAATGAATAGGATCAAGGACAGGCTAGTTATGTTAATAACTTCCAAAGAAGAGGACCTCGTAATTAGAATAAAAACAATTTCAACCCTTACCTTAAATAATTTCAATCAAGGTTGGAATTAAAATTCAAACCTTAGGTTTGGTAACAACCCTTCAGTGAACCAAAATTTTCCACCTCTCCTTAAACCTTAACAAAGGAATCAGTGAAACTTTCAAACACAAAGGGAGAGAGAAAATAATGATTTGAAGAGAAGAATGACTTGTCGAGAATCTCCTTTGAAAGATGTCTAGACTTAGCTACAATAAATAGCTGAGATGTTGAGCATTAGGTTGTAGGGTACTCTTCTAAGCAATATAAAGAATCCAAATGAGCAAGTGACAGTGAGAGCATCTGTAAGTACCTAAGTTGGGCCATCAAATTAAAGGGGAAAGGACATGAACACTATTGAGAAGAAAGTAATGACTATAAAAGAGACCATATGGAATTAAAGGACTCAAATGAAGAGCTTATAAATGGGAAGTTTGAGATTTGAAACGAGAGTATGACTTCAGAAGGACAATTGCCCTATCTCAAAAGAAGAGGTAGAGGAAGAGGAAATAAAAGAAGAAATTATAAGTGAAGATATGGATTAATTGATGGTCAAAGAAGAGTATGATATAATTCTTAATGAGAGATTGTTGAGAAGATTGGAGAAGGAAGAGATCCATTTGATGAAAATAATCATATAGGAAGTGAAGAAAAAGATGAAGGAACAACTGAGGAGACACTAATTAAATATCTGAATGGTGAAGAAGGTAGGCTCTCATGCTCAAGGTCAAAGTGAAGAGAAGAATGAGCTAAGAGAAGAGATTAGAGCAAATGACTCGAGTAAAGAAATCGATTAAGAGATGAAGGAGGAGAGTGAGGATTTTATCCCACTTTTCAAAGATAGATGATGAGGAAATTGAAGAGCTAGCGGGGATTGTGTATGAAAGAAAGTTTGGATATATACCAAAATGAGGAGAGTTAGGCCAGTCCACCATCCCTTGTGCTATATTTGGAGAGATATTTTCCAAAAGCTTATTGTGATTTAGGAGCTTCAAATAATATAATGTATGCTATGTTGATGAGATTTATGGGTTTAGAAGGATTCGTCTGGGAGGCCAAATTTGTTATGTACTTTACTCATCAACCTGTTAAGAAACCATTGGAACTCTTGACTAATCTAGTTATTGAAGTAAGTTGCTATGGTTACCTTATAAAATTCACAGTTATGGAAATGCATGACGAAAGTGACCACTTATACTAAGCCAATCCTTCCTAGCAATAGTTGGTGCTTTGCTAGATGTGAAAAGTAAGAAGATGGTGTTAAATTTAAGTTATTTGCTAGAAAGGTCAGAAAAAGAAGAAGGAAGATGAAGATGCTAAGGTTGAGCTTAATGATCTGAAAAACAAATTTGTGAAAGAGTGGAGGGGACCTCCTTACTAGATGTTTAGGCAAGATGAAGAGGATGAGACTGGAAAGTAAGCTTAAAGATACCCTGACTTTAAGCTGCCTAAGGAGAGAAAAGAAAGAAGAGCCTGGCTAAGGGACTAAAAACTTAAGCACTGGGTAGGAGGCAACCTACCAAAATTTATTTTCATGCATTTTCTTCATGTTTCAATTTACTTCCTATTTATATCCTTTTTTTTTGTTGGATGAGGTACTTTCAAACGCTCTTTCTTATGTGTAGATATTAGAGATTGTATGACCTAAATAAGAGTGGACCTAAGAAGAAGAACAAGGATCAATGAATGGTTATCTGACTTCAACCTCATGGTAGTCTTGCTCTAACTCTACCTTTTTATTCTTATGTTTTCAAGCTAAAATTGAGTTATATAATCTATTTAAAGTTGGGGGTAGGGAAAAAAGTGAAGTGGTTTTGAAGTTTGGTTTGTCTTGTGCTAATATGTCTAAGTTAGGATTGTATGCTAAATCATTGTACATTTTTTTCATAATTTGTTCAACCCTTATCTTACCAATCATCCAATCCTTGCATTTGACATATACATGTGAATGAACCTATCTGGTTTATCAAATTTACTTCTTCTTCACGAATTTATTTTGTAATCTCTTTAAGTTGTAATATATGAAACAAGCATTGTGAATTCATGATTTTATTATGTACATGAATAAGGATAAGATTGTAGTGAGTTGACTACACTACCTTAGAATTACTTGACCAAATCCATGATTTAGATAGTTGATCTTATATTTAATTCTTGATTATGATATGAGAATAAGATGTTATCATTAGCTGGAGTTAGGTGTTTATCTTTCAGAAAGTTGACTTTCATGTATCATACTCTAGTTATAGAGTAGTAAGGGTGCTAAATTACCATGGTTTTGAAAATGATTTCCCAATAAAAAATAGAATGAAAAGTTGAGGATAAACCCCAATCCAAAAAGAAAGAGAAAAAAAAAATAGAAAAACAAAAACAAAAACAAAAAGAGAGTATAGTTAGATGCTTGGGGTGCTAATAAGCGTAGGGCATAACTCTTTGAATGAATAGTTATAGGGTTTCATGGGTCCTAAATATCTATATTGTGAAAAAAGTGAAAAATAAAAAGCTTCCTTGAGTAAAGCTTAGTGCATGTATGCATAAACCATAAGAAATACAAAAATCTTTTGGAAAATATATGCACAAAATAGGTCAATTATGTTATTCTCACTAATCTATGATTCGCATTCAAAGAGGAATTAGGGCTAAATACATGTTTTCAACCTATAACATGCAAAGACCTCTTTCTTTCTCAATGACAACTTAGTTAATCTCAAGTTATCCAATCTTTTATTAATAAAGGGATTAACTGTAGAAATCAATTATTAGCTATCCAAAATGATTTAAAACCATAACTTAATATATCTTATTGATTAGTGAAGTAAATTTGACTACCCATGGTGATATGAGAAGATTGGGAAGTATTATCATCCCTATGCTCTATACAGTGCCATGGTTCATCATTGTATTATGAATGATCTTAGAATTGAGTGGCCTCTGCATTAAGGCATCGGTTTTCTTCTTAGAGCATGTCAAATACACTACTTTAATTGAACATATCAATCATGATAGGAATTAGGCCCTTGGACCAATCACTAGTAGCCGAGCTAGAGAACTCCAACAACTTGCACGAAGAATATTAGCTCAAAACCAAAGTCGAGATGGGGATCCCTTTGCCAAACTGATCTCCTACCAACTTGTCTATCAGATCCTCACATGTGTCAAACATGCACAAGCCCAGCAGCGAAGTCTTATTCCAAAAGACAGGCTAAGACTAGCCGAGCCAAGCTCTCCAACCGACTGCAGGCGTCTAAATCCAATTCAGTTGACTACTTTACTGGACTGATTGGTTTCCAACCTAATTCAGATCAGGTCAACCCCTGACTGCAAGTGTTACTTTGCTTTTGCCTATCTTGTATCATATTTCTCTCATTCAACCGCCAAGTGGCATGTGTCTTCCAATACAATATTCCAGAATGATTCTTTCCTTTCCGTACTGAATAGTCTTTATCTCTTTTACCCCTTGTAGTATGTTTTATGTAATCTAATTTTAGAATATCCTTTTGTCTTTTCATACATGTAAAATAACCCTGGTGATGGGTATATAACCCCCCTCTTCTTTTATGCAAACAATCAATTAATCAATACATGATTATTCACTTTGAGCATCCTTAGTGTTCTTGTTATTATTCAACTTTTATCTATTTCCTTTAGTAAGGAATAGTAGCAAGTGACCCTTCAGTTTAGATCGGTGCATCATATTTAGTGGATTGTATGCCGAGTAAGATCAAGTGGTATGTCATATCTATTCAATAGCTGCCCAGACTTTGCTAACTTTTTCCCCTATTTGTTTTTGGTTTGCTTCTTTGTGTGTTCGACTCCAAAGACTCATCAATTCGATAGTATTAGAGCACAGTTCTGCGAAGGAGTGTATGAAGTTGCAATTAAGTTTCAGTTCTCTTTGCTGCAGTGGCTACTGCATTCCCTTCATAGCTACTGCAGTATGTTTGAGTGTAAATGCAGTTTCATTATTACTCTACTCTTACTCTATTTTTCATTATGAAAATAGGGTAAGCTTGTTTATGTTATGTTCGAGTGATTATCGAGTATTAAAGTTGTTAGCAAGTTATTAATCCATTTGAGAAGTATTGTACCATGTTAGATTCAAGTGTTCAAAGATTTATCAATGACTAGAGTAGAGGTGCTCAACCTGGTCGTGGTCATAATGGTAGTAACACCCCAGGGTCGGTTGATGATAAACTTGATAGAATGACTAACCTTGTTAAGAGTCTAGTCATAACAATGCAAGTTAACAAACAACAATCCTATGGTGTATAGCACCACAACCCATAAGAAAATGCCCTTGAGAGACACCATGGCTAAGGTAATCGAATCATTCGCCCAGTTCAACCGCAACGAGCTGGAGGAGTAGCAAACTGAACTGCTAGATGAAGACTAGAGTTGGAGTAGATTGAGGAAGAAGATGAGGAGATAAATATTGAAGAGTTTGGGGAAGAAGAAGAAGAAGTTGACTATTACTAAGCGTAGGGACGAAGACACCAAGTCCCTCGAGGGTTAGATAATGTCAAGATTCAAATCCCACCCTTTAGTGAAAGTGGAGATGCAAATGAATACTTGGAGTGCGAAGAGAAAGTCAAGAAAAGTGTTTGAATGTTATGGGTACGAATGCTGTCAAAGTCCGAATTGCTGCACTAGAGTTTACTGGGTATGCCACTATGTGGTAGAAAAATCTGAATGCAGACAGAACAAGAGATGGAAGACAAGCAATTAGAATCTAGGATGAAATGAAAAGATCGTTGAGAGGTAGATTTGTACCCGAAACCTACCTATAAGATACGTTTGCACAGTTGTAGGAGCTTTGCCAAGGAAGCCGATCTATTGATGACTATGTCAAAGAGTTTCGAATGCTAATGATCTGAGCCAACTTGGAAGAACCAGAGGCCCATATATTATCGAGGTTCATTTCTGGGCTTAAGTACGAGATCCCTAAAATCGTAGACGTACAAAGGTTTTATACCTTAGAAGAGGGGATAATGATAGCGCAGAGGGTCAAAAAACAAAGGAGAAGTACTCAGAGCCGACTTGGGCCAACATTCTCTTAACCCCCAGTTTTGCATCAACTTGTTCAAGTAGAGCCAAGGAGGCCATATAAGGTCGAGGATAAGAATGACAAATCTGATGACGGCCAAGCAAGCCAGCAAGGCCAAGCTGATCAGACAGGTCGACTTGAGGTTAGGCCAACCCTAAGGATATATGAGAAAAGACAAACCTCTGGATAAAAGACCAGTGAGGTGAAATGCTTTAAATACTTAGGCTTCAGACATATAGCCGCTGAGTGTCCGAACCGATGTCATGGTGCTTTGAGGAGATATAGTGGACAACACCAACGGGAGCAAACCCAAAAAAGAAGAAGATGTTGGAAACCCCGAAGCCGAAGAGGAAGAGGAGACCTATATCTATACTAACCAAGGAGAAGTAATAACCCTAGTCCTGAAACAAATACTAAGTTCCTTACCGAACTTTGAGGAGGACTAGAGAAAGAATCTGATCTATATGAAGTGTACTATCAAAGGCCAATTGTGCATGATCATTGTGGATAAGAGAAGTTGCATTAATGTTGTTATAGAGTCCTTTGTGTAAAGGTTGGGTCTGCCGACCTCAAAACATCCCTAACCTTACGAACTGCATTAGCTTTATGATAAAGGTGCTTTGCACGTAACTAAACAAGTGACCGTACCATTCAGTGTTAGGAATGTATATAGGGATAAAGTCATATGCAATGTCGTCCCTATGGAAGCTTTACATTTGCTGCTTGGACAACATTTGTTGTTCGATCGACGTGTTACTCGCGATGAATATAAGAACACCTATGCCTTTGTTAAGGATGAAAAAAAACATTGTGTTGCAAGCCTTGACCCCGTCCCAAGTAAATAAAACCCACAATTAGCTCACTCAAGCTAGTAAGAAGAATGCTTTAGTGACGAGCCGAAGAGAGCTCCAAGCTGCTGAAAAGGCTAAAGAATCTATGTTCTTGTTGATCAGAAGATAGTTGGAAATGAAAGATTTGGAGGATATCCTTGATGAAATTCAAAGCTTGCTAAATAAGTTTTCCGATCTATTCCTTGAAGAACTACCTAGAGGACTGTCTCTAGTCCGAGGCATTGAGTACTGTATTGATCTGCAGCCTAGCGCCACCCGAAGAAACCAACCTGTATACAAAATGAACCTTAAGCAGGCTGCCAAGCTGAAAAGACAAGTGAATAAACTTATAGAGTGAGGATATCTATTTTAGGATGTTGAAATCCGATGGAGTATACTATTTGTAGTATTTAAACTGTTAGATGTAATTATTAAGGTATTATGTAGTAAATATGTACTGGGTAAAAATGGTAATTTTTAAGTTAATTTTGTAAATTAGGGTAATTAGGTGTAAAATCTAATTTAGGATGAATTTAGATATTTTAAGATGTTGATTGAAGTTGAGAGGTGATATTTAAAGTGATGAGGATATTAGATGTGTATATTATGTACATAATAGGTAATAATACATAATATGTAAAATAGGAACTATAACAAATAGAAAACACTAAAATAAAAATTGATAATATAACAATAATAAAACTATATAATAAATCTAGTAAGAAACTTAAATTAGGGTAATTATATGAAAAATATAAAATTTTCTCATCTCAAGAGTAAATTCGGTAGTTAAATCAGGATAAAAATATATCGCATAGACTATAACATTGATTAAAAACTAAAAATGATATTTAGGATATCCAAAAATAATGTGATTAATTTCACATTATGGGTTGGAATGATTTTTTAGAGTTTATGTATAAAATCTATAATCAAACACTAAGTTAAAAATCTAATTTACAAATCGATTAGGAAACTAAATTAGAACCTAGCTCAAAATTAAGAATTCTTGTAAAAGAATTAAAAACCTAAATAAATGGGTATATTAAACCTTAAACAAAAGATAACAATAAGCGCTATAGGATAAAACCAATCTTTAGTAATTATGTAGAAAATCGAAACAATATTTATATTATATGGATTTTTGGCAATGGCTAGTATGAGTCACGCCTCATTGAAGCAAGAAGTCTAAATAAGTTAAGATTAATATTTTATTGTATTTTAAAGTACTAATTTGTAATACTTGGAAGCTTAAAGTTATATTAGATTGTTCTTATTAGATAGTTGGTTATGTGCATGTGCTTATTCTGAGCTACTGATATGATTATTGATTTGTTGCTTTAGCTTGTATTTGTGTTATTTGTTTGAAATGATTGAACATCTTAAATCAGATTTAACTGAATATTTAAATTTAAACCGGACCTGCATAGCAACTCATTAGGGGAATATTAGGATTCTCTAGCTAAATACCAATCTCTTTGAAAGGAATAGCACTAGATAACATAATTAGTCCCTTCTTCATCCTTAGTCGAATTAAGTGAAGGGTAAAGAGGTCATGACAAGGGTAAAGTCAATGGTTTGAAGATAGTCGCTAGAAGAGTAGTGTCTCCATTGTACAAGCCCGGGTTTAGTCGTAAGTTGTTGCATTAACAGAAATTCCTCAACTCGGATTAGAACAGGTAAAATTTCTCTAATCTCACAACGGGTTGAATAATATCATACGATGATATTTGCTTGAACACGCATTGCACCTAATAATTTGGTTGATAACTCTATTTGTGTTAGCTAGTTTTAAGTCTCCGTCCCAACTTACTAAGCTATGGTTGCTCACATCCCTATAGACTTTGTTATAGATAATAACTAAGAAACGGCTTACATTTATCTTAAAGCTAGTAACTACAGGATCCCAGGGAGTAAGGATGTAAACTAAAGACCAAATAAACTCCCTAGTTAGATTTATTTTAAAGCTTTTAGCATTAATTTACAAATTACTTATGTAGATTGTGATTAGATTGCTAAATCTTATAAATATACTCAGATTATTTTAATATAAGTATGTATTTTGATTAAGTTTATAAGTAAATAATATGTTTAATTTATGAGTTGTTTACTTCAAAGTGGATTAGTTGTAAACGCCTTATGTAAATCAAGCCTAACATAACCACTGTATGGTTAGTTTCTATCTTAGAATAGTTTGCATAGTAGGACTATTATAACTTTACCGCTTCGAAGCGTAATACATACTGAACCGTTCCATGCATGAGCTATTGGTCAGGGAAATTCATAGCGGTAGATTATTAGGTCACTTTAGAGAGATCAAAACAGTCAATCTGTTGAGGGAGAACTTTTACTAATCAGGTTTGGCCAAAGATGTCTATAAGGTAGTTAGTAGTTGTGAAGTATGCAAGCATACTAAAGGAAAGAGAGAACCCCATGGAGAGTACATACCGTTGCTAACACTAACCTTACCTTAGACCAACCTCAGCATGGACTTTATCCTAGGGTTGCCTTAAACATCTTAAGTGAAAGATGCTATATTTGTTGTAATGGACTACTTCAGCAAGATGGTGCACTTTATTCCATACCATCGAACTAACGATACTTTATATATTGTTGATTTGTTTTTGCAGAAGTTTGTCTGACTACATGGGGTACCAAAAAATATTGTCTTGGATTAAGATGCAAAATTTTTGAGCTATTTTTGGAAGTGGTAAACATGATGCTAGACAATCTGCTTAGAGCTGTCGTGGGAAAGAACTTAAGGGATTAGGATCTGTACCTACCAGTTGTAGAGTTCACATACAACTGAACTGTCCATAGCACTACTGGGATGACCCTATTTAAGGTCATATATGGCCTTAACGCTATTATTCCCCTAGATATGATCAACACTCTAGTAGCTACTTAAGAGAGTCAATTCGAAGTTGACCTAACCCAAGAATTGCATGAACTACATTGTTTGTAACTAAGAAGATCGCCAAATTCAATTAAAGACAGCACAAAATTAGTAGCCGAGGCCGTAGAACTATATCCTTCCACCTAAGAGACTTGGTATGAGTATACCTCAGTTGAGAACGATTCCAACACTTGAGACAAAACAAACTATCTCCTCAAGCTGATGGTTCATTCAAAATCCTAAAAAAGATCAACCGCAATGCTTACCAAATTGAGTTACTTGATGACTATCGTGTTTCTTCGACCTTCAATGTGTCCAATCTAATCTATCACCAACCAACAGAAGAAGACCCTGCATGCACCCCAGAAGAAGAAGCCAAAACCCCTCTAGATTTGAAGGCAAATCTTTCCAACCCCTAAACAAATGATAGGAATCAGGCCCCTAGACCAATCACTTGCAATCGAGCTAGAGAACTCTAAGGACTCGTGCAAAGAATACTAGCTCGAAACCAAAGCCGAGATAGGGATTCCTATGCTAAACTAATCTCTTGCTAACCTGTCTATCAAATCTTCACATATGTCAAACGTGCACCGACCCAGCAGTATAGTCTTATTCCAGAAGATAACCCAAGACTAATCGAGCCGAGCTCCCTAACGAACCATAGGCGTCTAAATCCAATTCAGCTAACTTCTTTACCAAATTGATTGGTTCTCAACCTGATCTAGATTAGGTCGGCCCTTGACACTAAGCATTACTCTACTTTCACCTACTTTGTATCATATTTCTCCCATCCATCCACCAAGTGGCATGTGTTTTCTGACACAATATTCTAGAATGATTGTTTTTTTTTTTCCGTACTGAATATTTTTTATCTCTTTTTCCCTTTTTAATATATTTTATGTAACCTAATTGTAGAATACCCTTTGGTCTTTTCATATATGCAATGTAACCCTAATGGAAGGGTATATAAACCTTCACTTTCTTGTATGTAGCCAATCAACTAATCAATATAGGATTATTCACTTTAAGCAACCTTAGTGTTCTTGTTATCATTCAACTCTTATCTATTCCCTTTAGCAAGAAATAGTAGCAAATGACCCTTTGGTTTAGACCGGTGTATCATATCTAGTGGATTGTAGGCCAAGTAGGATCGAATGGTGCATCATATTCATTCGGTAGCTGCCTGGACTTTGCTAACTTTTCCCCCCTGTTTGTTTTCCATTTGCTTTATTGTGATACTTCTCTATGTGTCCAACCCTAAAGATGCATCAAAATATCATTGGTAAATCCCTCCACAATACCCCCTAACCCTAACGTGGCTTAAGCGTTGTTGTTTACTGATGTCGGTAACTATTGTGGGATCATTTTTATTGCATATGTTGGCTATGGTTTTATAATTAAGCCAAAAACGATAAGTGTCAAATTTTGTTGCTGGATTCTCGACTAAGCTAGATGAAGGCCTAAGGAAGGATCTCACAATTGTAGGATAAAGATCTACAAAATAAAAAATGAGATTCAAGGTGCCGCGGATATCATTTACGTAAGGACTCTAGTACTCAAGTAAGTAAAGGGAAGTAAGAGTAGAGAAGAGCAACAAGGATGCTAAGAATGTGTAAGTTTCTAACCTTGTTGCCTAAAATGTTCCAAGGATATTTAGAGGTAAGGAAGGACGAATATAGCAGTCATGCCATCTCTATAATTCCCTTCATGTTTGCAAATTAAGGGTGTTCATGGTTTGATTCCATTTCGTTTTAAGGGCATAATTGAACCAAACTATTTTTGAAATTGTTTGATTTAAACTTTTAATAAAGTAAATAGCTTTAATGGTTTTGGGGTTATAAATTGAGCCACTTTAAATGTAGGTTGATTTGAACCACTTTTGAAAGTACCTTATTCTAGTTGATAATGTTAATACTTATCAAAGTTTTCAACCACATATTAATGTTCAAATTGAAGAATGTTATGTCAGCAGTCACACGCATTACATCATGATGACATTACATCTTAGTTAAAAGCAAATCACACTAATTTGCTTAAGAGATAAGAGACAACAATGAAAGAATTGGAGTAGAATATAAAAGTTAAGTGAGATGAGAGGCGATAAGAAAAAAAAAAGGTAAATGGGATTTAACTTAAATGTAATAAAGTTTGAAAACTAAATAATGTCACTTATTTTCAATCTTTTTCTAAGAAGTAATTTGGCTCGAGTTTAAGTGGTTCCATCGATTCAAGGAGTTGAAATAAACTAGAAACTACTTAGATCATCTCTAAACTAAACCATAAACTGAATTAAAATATAAAAGAATAATATTTTGCGGTTCAATCTAGTTTGGTTCAATTCTTAATTCAATTCGTATAAACAACCCTCCTACAAATCACTCCTATCATGTAGTGGATCATGGAGAGAGAATTGTAAGATCGAGGGTTTGTTACGATAACAACCATTAGTCCCTCCACCTATCACATTTGACTACTGCCACACCCCGAACAAGAAGAGTCATAACAGTCCCGCCATGTAAACTAATCTAAGATAGAAACTGACCTCATAACTGCTATTGTAGACGCAGTTTACACAAGGCGCACAACTCAACCAGCTTGAAACGTCTGTTCTGACACCTGTTAATAACCAAACCTGTGATAGAGCTTTTACAAGATACTTGTTCTATGCAACCTGTTGTTTAGTACCACAACAGTATTTAAACAAACATTTCACATCCAAAAATAAAGTTTACAATCAGAGTTTATTAAAAACCACAAGTTTTGTGTTCCATATACAATAAGTTAGAAAACTAGTGGGCTCCTAGGGAATTCTCAATTAGTTTTCCTCAAAACTTAGAGATAAAGTCAAGAGCTCAGGTTCAGTTAATTCCTCGACCCTCACTTTCCCACATAGCAGCACACTAACCTGAGAACGGTGGTACCTAAACATCTTGTCTTTACTCAACACCTGCAAAAGAGTCTGTAGGGATGTGAGCACAACTAGCTCAATAAGTGGGACGAAGTCAGAAGAGTACTGTACAATCACAAATAAGGTTAATAATCATGATGAAATGCAATGCAATGCAATCACTCAAATGAAAACATCGTAGTGTTAACCGGTCCACTATGAGGTTAGAGAAATTACATCCGCTCCAACCCGAATTGAGGAGTTTCATCGCGACTCAAGTCAGACCAAACTTGGGCTTGTGCAATGGGGACCACCCTCCTCCCATGACCGCCTTCGAACCACGGTCCCCAACCTTGCCGCGACCTCCTCGCCTGTCACTTAGTTCGACTAAGGATAGGATAAGGACCATTTCAACTATCCTCATCGAAGGAAGTCAGCTTTTAGCCTAACACTCTTAATCGTTTCCCCTAATGGGTGATTATGCATGTCCAATTACATTTTAGTCGAATAACCGTTAGTGTTAATCAGGGGTGACCAACAAGATCACACAATACAAAATCCATGCAAATAAGCTGAACAGCACACCAAGGAGTTGAACTCCAGTCACAACCGAGTATCATTCACACACACAGCATGTACATAATCATCTAATTACAAACACAACCAGAAGTACTCTAGGGTCCCGAATACTTTAAATAGTACCCAAACAAGAGGTGAAGCCACAATCCCAACTTACTTGTTTAGACATTCGTTATTGTTGACTTGAATTGTCAACCGTCTTTGTATTGAAAGGTCCTAACTATACAAAAGACCTAAATTCAGTTTTCGTAATAATTACGAAAACATTAGGGTTTAATCTAAAATGGTTATATATATATATATTATTTTCATAATATACAGTCATGTTATTACTATATATCGAATTAAATTATTAATTATTGATACTGTACATCATATATACTATTACGTATTATATATCGTTTTGATCGTATCGAAACGTACTTTTTATTTATTAATTCACGTTTTAATTCCGGTAAGGTTACCGAAATGTGTATATTCTTGAATATGATATAGTTATAAGCTAAATTACTTAAGGTTATCCGATTTCAACAAAATTAGTGTCATTGAGTTCGTATAGACCTAACGACACGTTTTATGAGTCCTGTTTCTAGAGATGGCTTTTAACAGGTAGTTTGAGTTTTTAACACAATTATACATAATTATATAAAAATGATCGTATTATGCATAATTTACAGATTTAAATTATATTTTATCTAATTTGTCCTTATATTGTAACAATATAAGTATTATTCAATTCTAATACACCTAAAGTGTATTCCGATCAGAAAATATTAATAAATATAATAAAAATATTCATTTAATCCAATCTGATCAGCAATCCTATATATAGTTTTTATTTAACTATTTAATTCATTTTAGCCTATTAATATTACAAATACGCCCCAACTTGTAATTTAAGCTATTTTACTAAATAAATTCGTAATAAATAGTTTGGGCTACCAAATAATTCCCCGAAAATTTTTATAGACTTCTAAAAATATAGGGAATTCAGTTATCACTTGGTTTCAAGTTTTCGACCTATTGCCTATATTTTCATATTAACGATTTTACCCCTAAATTATGATAAATTATCCAATTATAATTCTTTTAGCACCAAATTAATTTCAATCCGATTCAATACTATTACTATTTATTATAGATCAGTACATGTCCATTTCATCAATTAATTTCATAATTTCCTATTAAATTCATAATTTCAGCATATTTTCGAGTTAATTTCAAGCCTAAAAATTCAATAAATATTAAAATTATTCAAATCAAAATTCGGGCTACATAGCAATTACCTACATATCATGCACATCCTACACAAAAATTTTCAGCTAAAAACAACATTATTTAGTACATTTATTTTACAATTATATATTCAGGTGAACAGTAAATTTCTTAATAAAGTATATTAAATATTTTAGGCTTGAAATTAACTCGAAAATAGGTTGAAATTATGAATTTAATAAATATTAAAATTATTCAAATCAAAATTCGGGCTACATAGCAATTATCTACATATCATGCACATCCTACATAAAAATTTTCAGCTAGAAACAACATTATTTAGTACATTTATTTTATAATTATATATTCGGGTGAACAGTAAATTTCTTAATAAAGTATATTAAATATTATGAATTTTTCAAAAATAAAAATATCACATGAAAGCATGTTTAAAATAACCTAAGTACAATTTTTTTCATAATTTTCTGGGTAGATTTGCTAATTTTTAAAAATTCTTGAAAAATAGAGCAAGAATTTGACCTTGCTGTTCTTGGGTGCTTCGGTGGCCGACGGCAGTTGGGCGGTTGTCAGATGGTCTGTGCGGTGGGTAGACCGTATAAGGTTGGCTGGGTTTCACAGCAGAACGACTCTAGATTATGGTTCTTTACTTTCACGAAATTTCCTCTATTTTTTCTAAATTTCTTTTTATTTTCTACGATTTTTTTCTAATTTTTTCTTTCTGTTGTTTTTGGTTCCAAAAGATGTAAAGTGATTTGTTCAACAGATTTATAGTGGTTATGGTCGGTTCCTTTTTTTTTTCTTGCTTTTTTCTTCGTTAATTGCAAGTAGGAGGTAGCATTAGCTTGTAAATTCACCTTTTGATTCAGCAATTGTCCAGCTTTGGTGTTTCCCAACAATCTAGAAGGCTTTTAGATAATATTTTGCAATTTTTTAAGGTATTTTGAGTATATTTTATTAATACTTAATTATTTACTTAATATACGAGTATATATTTCTTGTGAATATCATGTGTAATATATAACTATACTCATATAATTAAGTTTCTAGCATATCTTTTATTTTTAGGATATGTTCTAAAGTTAATTTCATGAATTCAACACAATAAATATATAATTATATAATTTAGGGTTGATTTACGCTTATAATTATTATTTATACGGAGTATACCCATAAAATTACATGTATTTTTATGTAGTAAATTATACTATATTATCTCATTTTATAGCTCAATTAACTTATCTTTAAATTCTCGTTGCAATCTAAGTTCGATTTTAGGAGTTCCGAATATTTTAATGCTATATTAAATATTCCAACTTCTAAGGGCAAAATTGGGATTTCAGGTCATTATTACTAAAATCTAACTTTTACTGTAATATCTCAACTAACTTTTTTATCCTAGTCATAAAGTTTGGGCTTAATTGGATAAGTTTTCCTAAAAGCCCTAAATCTAAGCTCGGTTGTCCTAAACTCAATTTTGAGAGCTCACAACTACCATTAATGTGCTAAGTTTAAACTTGGAGGTCCAATGGGAAAAATGGCACACCTAGTATAAGGATAATTTTGTAATTTTCAATGTGGTTTGCAAGTATATATAGCATTCATCTCATGTTTATAAAATCAAGCAAAGCAAAGTATTTGTAAACCTTGTCTAGTTACTAGTTCGAATCTTAATTTAAGTCCGAGTGTCCTAGACTATATCATGAGTCAATTAGGCTAAAGACAATAAAATTTTTTTTATAAAATTTAGAAACTGAATATAGTATCAATCATAAAAATCTTAGAAAATTAATCGAAACTTAGATCGCTTACAAAAGCCTAAATCCAATATATGCGCAAATACTCAAAATCGAACCCGAACTTAATCAAAACCCAAATAAATTTCACTTAATGGTAATATAATCATAGTCGATTATAATTATCAATTAAATCGTGTAATTGTGTAAAACTTTTAACAAAAAAGTTAACATAATTCGTAAAAAATTATAACCATAATGGATACTAATTAAATTGATAAATTTGTATAAAATTCCAAAATTAATTTATAATTTTCATTTTTGTTATATTTATGTTTGTAAGATTTACATATAATTATTTTTATTTTCTTTTTTCTTTCTTTTTCCTTATTTTCTTTTCTTTCTTTTTTCTTCTCCTAATTTTTCCCTTGTGCTACGTTTCAATTTTTGGAAATTTTTGCAGCTTACGTGACCTTTTCTTTTCCTCTAAGTGTTGTGAAATTGTGATGAAATCAAATATAATGATTTAGAGTGTCCCATCTCCATTAATGCTTAGATTTAGGATTTGCTTTTATAATTTGCTTTTGCTTTTAGCTTAATTGCCCACTGTCTTCGTCTAGAACCTTGCAAGTTAGAAAAACAAAGAAAACCAAGGTCAAATGCACACACACACACACAAAACTGAGAAGAACAAAAGGAAAAAGAGGAGGAAGAAGAAGAAGAAGAAAACTAAGGAAATTTAACAACTATATTACTAAAATATTTAGGTAAGTTTATTTATTTTACTTATACATATGTATATCATATAATATATACATATATACTAAGAGTTTATTTATTTATTTAATTACATGTACATATATGTATACATGAATAGATATATACATATGTATTATGTATTTTACTTATTTGTGTATATACATATGTATTTGGTATGTATCTTTATTTATATATATATACATATGAATTTAAGAGTGGGTATATATATATAATATACGGTATATGTATATAAGTATAAATAGTAGTACATATAGTATGTATTTTTTTTCTACACATGTATTTTTGTATATATGTATGCGTGTATATTATACATGTATGTATATTTAGTATTTTGTTATATAATATATGTAGGTATACATGTATAGTATATGTATGTGTGCTAAATATTTCCTTTATATACATGTATATATATTTAGTATTTTATTTAATTATTTATGTATATATGCGTGATTATATATATATATGTAATTATTATTATTATTATTATTATTATTATTATTATTATTATTATTATTATTATTATTATTATTATTATTATTATTATTTTATTATATAAGGTATATACAAGTATACTTAGATAGTAAACATATGTATGTATATACTTAGTATTTTCAAAATATAAGAATTTTAGTATATTCATATATATACATATAGCAAACCGTGTTGGATATGTAGGCATATATGTATATTATTAATTTTATTTTGTATTTTTTTACATACATACATATGTAAAGTATAACCGTAAATGTACATAAGTATATATATAGTATAAATAAGTGTATATTAAACTTGTACATAATGTATAAGTAAAATTAGAATAATTTAATATATAACGTATAGTATACGTATAAACTTATGTCTATGAATAGTGACATATACGTAAAAATACAAGTATAATTAAATAGTGTATACAATATAGTATAATATTAATTTAATAAATAAAGTAAGTTAATAAATATATATATAAATACCGTAATTTGGAGAAAAAGAATTTAATAATTAAGTAAATTAGAAATTTAATAGAATATAATCATAAGCATTTACATATATATATATAATTAAATCGTAAATATACTAAGAAAAAACTCAAATTGATATTTTATAACTTTTTAAATTAAAATAATGAATTTTGTAATATTTTTATATCACAGTCTAAACTGCGAGTTACAACGTCCAAAATGAACCTCACTCCGAGAAAGTACTCTTGAAAACAATTGAAATTGACTATAAGTTCATAAGGATTCAAGCTAAATCGAAAAAATTATCCGCGATTTAATAAAAAGCTCAAATCGACGGTTTCACGTAAATCAATAACTAAATTAAGTAAATAATACAAATTACAATACTAGTTTAGTTTTAAATTCCTAAACTTACTACTTTCCGTATTCCTTACTCTCAGGTAATCTCGACTTTGATCCTAAGCTACTATCAGACTACTATAACCCCTAAGTTGATTATGGTTAAGTGATTTTTTCCTAATGATTCCATACTTGTTTGTGTTTGTAATTAATGAATATAAATTGTGATTAATAATTAAATATTTTGTGGGGTTGGATTATGCTTGTGTATGATACTGTTTGTTGATAGTAAATTTACTTTAAAGTATGATAACTTAGTAATTGTTACATAATAGATTTGATAGGAACTGATTGTTTATGACCTTACTGATCGCTGAATAATAAAATCTAATTTTATTCGACTTGAAAGAACTAACTTGAAACACACATAATCATATATTGCATAACTAATTCCAACCATCAAATCACATGAAGATAACGAGAGGCCATACGTGGTTTGATTATTTGATTGTTATAAATTTCGTATGGTGCACACGTGCAATATGACCTTACCCTAACCCGCGGGATCACTAAACGTTGAAGGCGCCAACCGCCTAGCTAAGGGTCAAGTCCAAAAGCCTCTGTTTAGAAGTGAGTAAGGGATGCGTAAACCTACTTACAATCATACATAGAACTCGATTTTGATTAAAACTAAAAATGAATATACCATTACATTTTGTATATGAAACACAGAGTTTCGTTATTGTAAAAGTTTTAGTATGATACCCGGGTTTGACTATACCGATGTATCTCCAACCCTAACTTCGGAGGGCGTTAAATCTAAGTTGCATGTAGTACCTAATCATCTGCATGTATTTGTTTGACATACTAATTGTCATGTATTCATTTAATTGAATTTAATTAATGTATAACTTGATTGCTATATAGTTGAGGGGATTATCTCACTAAACTAGTTAGCTTATACTCTTGTAATCTTCTTTCACAAGCCAATCTATTTGTGAAGTCGGGCCATCGCATGCCCAAGGTTAGTCGTACATTAAGGGGTTGATATGAGAGTAAAATGTGATAGGAGTGCACTTATGATAATATATTTAAATTTCGAATCTTATTATATAGTAAGATGATACCGGTTTGTATTAAGTACTATTATAAACTTCTTATCCATAAATTTTTATATAAATATATGTATTATATTTCAATAGCTTATTATTATTATCATGAAATGATATTACTTACACTTACGCAAGTCTTGGTTGTTAGGTGTAGGTGTAGCTGAACTAGTTGTAGCTATAGTTGTAGTTGTAGTTGTAGTTGTAGTTGTAGTTGTAGTTGTAGTTGTAGTTGTAGTTGTAGCTGTAGCCTTATATATCGCATGAAGAGTTATTGATTAAAAGGAAAATCAATTTACAGTTTTTTGTATAGTATACGGTGACTACCATGACTAACTCCTTCGGATTATGACAGTATTTCCTCCTGCAAAAGGTACCACAAAGAGAGGATTCTCTCATCATTTCACGAAAACGTCTCATTGCTTAGACCAATGAGTACAAATCTAATTACATGTTGTTTAAATTGTTAAGTATAATTAGTTTTTTCTTTTTCATTTTTTTACACCTTTTAAATTGAGCAATAATTCATAAGATTTAAGCTGAGGAATTATAAGTGGCTTTCAAGGTTAGATAATTGATATTAGAGAATTGTAATTAAGTTTGATTCTATTTTGAAATAGTGTTAATTTTAACAACAGTTAAAAAAACTATACATTGTAAATAATTAATGTATTTAATAATCATATTAATAGTGTAGTATGATTTATAAGGGCTAGAAGTAGTTAAACCATACATTGGCATATAGTATCAAAGTTAGAGCTTCTAATTTTGGTTGCTAAATAGAAGGAGACAAAGTATTAATAAAGTATTTATTAGGCTTGTTAAATGGTCTTTACCTCTTGGTAAAAATTGATACAAATGCATCCATATATATGGAGAGCATGAGCATGTTACTATAGCAGTTGTATTTAGAGATGATTTAGGGAACTAGATTGTTGGTTTAACCCAAAAAATAGGAAAAGTTGACATCCTTTTAGCAAAGTTTTGTGCTATATATTATGCATTGTATTATGCTAGGTACGAGTAAGCATGGTTTAGTTCGGTACTGCTCATCCTTCCTCACCAAAGTGAACCTAATATAATGGTTCAATTTTTTTTTTTTCCAGAAATCAAACCTTCAGTTCGTAAAATTTTAAACCTAATTAAAACTAGTTCAATCCTATTCGATCTATGGTAGAACTATTTATATCAAATTTTTGCTAAACATTTTTTTCTTAAATAACATATTTTCCTTTCCATTAAGCTTTTATATGTTTCTAGTTAGTTTTTCATACATTTATTATGTGTAATGATACTTAGCAAAATGTTATACAAATTTTTAACAAACTTAACTTGATTAAACAACGATAAGTGACTTTTCTCCAACAAACAGCAACAAGAAGGGAGAAGTGGAGCTGCCTATCCAGAAGTAATACGAAGAAGACAAAAGAGACATATTAAAGATTGGAAAAGAGATTAGAAACACATAAAGAGTATTAAGGTTAAACCCTTAATTTGAAAACATATATAAAGAAAAAGGACAATTTAGAAAAAGGAAATTTTCTAAATGTGAAATTTTAAATGGAACTTATTCAACTTAATCAACTAAATCTTAATAATTGACATAGAGATAAAATAAAGAAGAACAAGATATAAAAAAAAAATTGGTAAAATCCACAAAAATTGATTGAAAAAAAAAGTACAAAACAATTGTATAAATTTTTTTATTTATTTAACCAAACAGTTCGATGAGTTCAAAATAGTCCGGTTTGGTTCGCTTTCCAAAACAGAATAGTGAACCAAACTATTTGAAAAAAAAAATCGATTTTTCTATTTGGTTCATAGTTCCATCTATGGTTTGTAATGTTTTTGTATAGCCCTAATGCTAGGCAAATGAACATGCATTGTGTTGATTTATCTTCAGATTCAGCACTTACTGTCAAGTTTCTTACAAACCCCATATCTCATGCTACTCAATGGAGATTTGCTAACTTGTTCGATGCATACCAAGGCTTAATAACCCAACTTAAAGCTGTCCAGATAACTTATCATCTTAGGGAAGCCAATCAGTTGGCAGATAGAGTTGCCAATTCTAATTACTAGATGCAATCAGAAGAGCTAGTTGCTTTTCAGCCATTGCCTGGCTTAGTCCATATTTCGTAACAAGATATTAGTACTTGTGTACATATTAGAAGATATTTGGATAATGGATGACTAATGACAATTGTAGTAATGTAATATGTTGCATCTGAAGGCCATGTTGTATATTTACTTGTTTAATGAAGTATCCTTATTAATGAAAAATGATACCATAATTATTTCTTTCTTTCTTTCTTTTTTCCATATCAATCTTATCTCTATTTTCATGATGGTACGTTTATTACATGCATTATTGCATCATCTTTAGGTTTTTCGTTTTTTAAATTTTGAAAAAGTGAATTATAGTGATACATGTAGAGGTATAAATGAACCAAACCAACACATAAACTATTCAAATTTTATTTGAATTTGATCTAGTGACAGTTGAGTCGATCTCGAGCTCAAGCTACACAAGTGGTAAATTGAGTCGATCATGAGATTAGAATAATAAACTTTTTAAAGTCACAAGCCTGATGGAATTTTATATAATTTTTTATTTTTTAAATATAAGTGAGTTTAAGATTATTTAGGGAAAAATAGTAAAATGTTTGAACTTAATCAAGCTACTCGAGTTAAATTTGAGCTTATGAAATGTATTTTCCAATCTCATTCAAACTCAAAATTTAGAGTTCAATCAAACTTAAGTCAAACTTGAACTTCGAGTTTTTAATTCAAATATAAACTCGAGTTCGATACTTTATTGATTCAATTTGACTCAATTATACCATTAGATAGATTATTTCACCACGGGTGATGACAAATAAAAGTAAGTTTTGGTCCATATAAAATTTTTAGAAATTAAAAGATTTTAATAGAAAAGTATCTCGAAAGAATTTTATCTTACCTTGATAGCACCAGTCTGGTCAATTATCATCTCCGGTCCTTGAAATGAATCAAAGCCCATAAGCCCACTGGACCACTACAAAAATACGTCGATTTTACTTTGAACCGGCCTGGGAAAAAACGTGGAAGATGCGTTTCCTTTGCAGAAGGCAGCAAAACCCGTTAATTCCCATGCGAAAACACACATGTATTGCACTCCCTTTTGAATCAGAGTAAGGAGTACGGATTCCGCAAGGATATTATACTACATATTAAAATAATAATAATTGTTTGCATTCGTTATTCAGATCTTAAAATTTATATCTAAATGGTTGGAGTATTGATAATATATTATTCCAGTAATCTAAATTCGAAAGGATAGTACTATTTAGATATAAATCTTATAAACAAACATGGCTTACTACCTTTATATCATATTTTGTATACAAGAATAAATCGAAATGGAATAATGATTTCAAGTTCCATTCTCCTTTTTATATTTGAAAGTGTATTTAGAATACAAAATCATGATTCTTTAGTGTCACTAATTTGGGTTTCAATAAGTAATTTAATTCTGCTTCTAAAAAGGTAAAATCACAATTTTGTTTCCTCTTATTAATTATTATTTATTAAGATTACCTATTCAACCTTTAACCTAAATTATGATATTTAATAATTACGGTATATAAATATTCCATTTCATTCTATATCTTCAATATTTCTAAATATATAAATGAATTTATAATTTTCAACGTACTTCCACACTATTCTATTTCAATATATTTTATTTTAGGACATTTTTAGCACTAATATATTCACAACTACCCTTAAAAAAAAAAAAAAAAAGCCTGAATTGGGGATTTGGCATAATGCGATTGCGGTCTCCACTTCTTTTTATAACGCGTAGTTGCCTTGCCTTGCCTTGCCTCATTGCATAGACTAGTGAGTGCAAATCTAATTACACGCCGGTTCAAATTGTTAGCTAGAATAGGTTTTTTTTTTTTCTTTTTTCTTTTTCTTTTTAATAAGCAAGCATGGATCCCCTGCTATCACGTGCGGTATGTGAGAGTGAGAATGAATTGAGATGGAATTCCGATTGCAAGTTCCGTGGTCTTTTCTTTTCCTATGTTTAAAAAAATCCATTTAAAAGAAAGAATTGTGCTTATTTGAAATTAGTCATTTCAACTCAAAAAAGAATACGATTTTGCCTCCAAAATATTTATTTTGTTAAATATTATTAATTAAAATTATTTATTTAACCCTTAATCTAATTATAACATCCACTAATTAATGATATTTTTAACAAATATTATATTCGATTCTATATTTCTATTCCATTCCTTAAACATTTCTATCCACATATGGATTTGTGATTTTGATCATACTTCCGTTTCACTCTATTGCAATCCCTTCCATTTGAGATCAAGTTTTCTCATCTCAAACATGTCAACGTATTGATGTATACATATATCACGAAATGAAAAGAGAAAAAACTGTCCGCACTTGGGACTGTAATGCGATCTCCACTTTTCTTTATGGGAAAAGGAAAAAAAATATAAAAGAAAAAAATTACAAAAACGCAGCATTTGAAAAAATAATCCCAAAAGCACCGTACTTAAAATCATTTCTTCAAGAGTCAATTTCAATACAAGTTTTACACATCCACCCAATAGCCGATTTCAATATACCTATATTTTATATTTTCGCATATTCCTCCACTTTAAATTTAGTGAAACATATATGCAATTACAGTTGAAAACTACATTATCTTAAATTTAGTAGAACCCATGTAAAATTTTAGTTGAAAACATATTCGAAACATGATGTTTAGTAGACAGTTTTTTTTTTTTAGTCAATTAATGAAATTATATTCAATTACTTATTTGTGAGATGTTTGGTTATGTTCAAGTTCAATATTACATAGATATGTATATTGAATCGATATCAAAAACTGTAAATAAAGAAAGTCAATCAGAAGTAAAATATAAATAAATTGTTGAAATAGCTAAATAGCATTTCAAAAATAAAGAAAGTCAATCAAAAGTAAAATATACAAAGTTAATAACATTGGCGTCAGCATTGTTGTTGAGGCAATGGCCAAGCATCCTGAGGTTCTGTGTTGTCTTGTGACTAAACCATCTAAGCCGCATTCAGCTGTGTGATCTATCCACCGTCTTGGTTGTAGGCACCCAAGAATGATCCATGCATGGGGATCGAAGAATGGTACATCTACATGACTCCATCGCCCATATCGTACTAAGTATCTCTAATTGGCCTCCTCAATAATGCTAGGGGTTATGAAACTGATTAGTGGAGGCCTCTCCAATAATAGGGGTGTGACACATAGAATCGCTGGAGCTCTCCTTGAGGAATGGCTTGCGAAACTCAAATCCAAGTGGTCCAAGAGTTGTTAGCAGTGAGAAATGTACAGGAGAAGCATTATCGCAAATCTCCACGTCGGGTTGTCTACATCTTTGGCCCCTAACTCAATAATGACCACTGTCTCTCGACCCTTACCTCTCCGTGGCTTGTCCAGTAAGGAGTCGTCTTCGTTGACATCTAAATCGAATGGAGCCGGGTTGCCTATGTAGACCCTAATAATCCCCTTGATGAGGCCATCTACTCGATGCTGCTCAGATAATATGTCCTCATATGACATGTGCAGCACTCTATGTATGAAGTTCGCTTGCATTCTGAACACAAAAGTTGAAGTTACATATAAATTAAAAAATAAAAGTATAAACAAAAAAATAATTGTACGTATTATATATACAGGTAACTTATTGGTACTAGAGGACGTCGGCAGGATGTACACCAGGTGGTGGTTGAACCTAAGCTATTTGGTTTCAGCGATCCTCTCATTATGCTATCCAAGTTTCATGGTGGGTCCCCCAATTTATATCTATCCTGCCCCTTAGGTCGATATCATGCAAGGCATGTCCCATATCAAGGTAAGTTAGGATCTCCTGTATCCTGCCAAACTATCGAGCTACGTGGTTGGAATAGTGCATCTCCACGATGTGGAAGCATATAAGTGGTACATGGGCTAGCCATAGGTCACTCTCACATCGATAATAAGTTGGCAATCTAGCTACATCACCATGGTCGTATGGAATCCAAATAACTTGAATTGATGATCAACAATGAGGATGAAAAAAATAACAATTACTAAATAAATAAGGAGAACGGTTTCGATAAATATGCACCTACTCTGAACATTGGTGATCAAATGAATCTCTATACCAACCATATGTGTAGGTAGCTCAATCACATCAAAGTTCACCCCCCATCAACTCATAAGTGGTTGACCATTGACAGCTGTCATAATCCAGTGACGCAAGGGGGTGATGTGTGGGAAATGCTCCCATGCCCACACCTACAGAATAACCAATGAACAACCTCAGAAGCCAAGCATAACTGGTGGTACAATCACGTTAAGCAAGCTACTCCCCACACATATCACTTGGTCATGGCGAGGTTCGATAAGAGAGAGAGGAACATTAGGTATATGACATTATTAAACTTATTTGAGAACAATATACCCCCGATTAATTGCATGATATGTGCTCTTGTAAAGTGCTACATTGACTCCTCATTTGCATCAAAAGGCAAATCGGTGAAGTTGTCCTTCAACCACAACAACTTCAATTTGGTACCCTTTAAGGCACTCTCTGGTGAATGAATTCCTAATAGGCAGTAACATATCTCGACCCACCTAATAGAAGCCATCGCTCCAGCAATTGTATCGCTATCGGCTGGCAAACCTATGGGTTAAGATATATCCTGTAGCATCACCATCATCTCACTAGTATAGAAGTAAAATGTATATGTCTCCTCCCTCTATCACTCAACCAAAGCGGTAATCAAGTGTCAATCAAATTGTATAAAGGGAACCTGGCGTGCATCAATGAAACCCAACTGGTCCAAATACGGGATCATACATGGATTTATTAGGATCTCCTGCCTATCTCAATGCTTAAATATCGCCTTACATCTACGGTACTTAAGCCAGTAGTTTTCTTATAACAAAGGGAGAAGAAATATTATTATAATTAGTATAGGAAATGGAACAAATTGCAAATATGTTTTCTATTTACTATTCTTTACCTGACCACCCCACACTAGCTCAAATCTATGAGATGGCTGCAAGTAAAGTAGTAACCTATCTACCAATCCTGGATTCATCTGCTCCTACAAGTACAAAATAGGAAAGAAAATCTGTAAGCTTGCTAGAAAACTCATATGATAAAAACAAAAGGTTAGAAAAAATAACTACTTCTTAAATACACTGCCATATATATAATCAGTCAATATTATCCAAGGTTTTTTCACATTCAATAAGTGAATTGCCGATGGATTAGCTCGACGTTAGTTGTCTTCCTCGTTGCAGACATCTTCTCTTATTATATCTATCCCTACCTCATAGTCCACAAGTGTAAGTTAACAGTCCTTCTCGAATGTCCATCTCATTCTGGAATCATTTCTCCTGTGACTTACTTAGATTCCTAACCCTGTCTAATGTTGTAATGGGATGCTACACAAGAATGTCAAGATATGACCAACTAGACTTATTGGCACAAGGCATGAAGGAACGTGCATATACATGTAGCTGATTTTGCATTATATACTAATACCTAATGTGTGCAACATAATCCATGCTCATTTTTCCCATAACAACTATAGCATGTGAGTACGGAATTTTGTATGTTTTCCATTTATTGCAAGTACACCGTACGGTCCTAAGGGTGACCGTATGGTTGTTTTCTCCTTTTTGCTCGTGCACTGTTGGTTTAGGCGCTACTATGACCTTGAATATCTGCTCATTATAGTAAAAAATCACAACCTAGTGATGATTAGTCACTTTGCACCACCTATCAAACTTTCTCTCTACGAATTTGGTCAATACTTTACTAATGCCCATTTACTCCACTAACTCGATCCTATGCTTATTGAAGTAATCGTTGCAGTTGTAAAAATTTTTGTTAAATAGTGCCATGACGAGCAAGTTTCTAGCATCATGCAAAGCACTGCGATAATTTTCTGCAATGTTGGTCATCCCATGACTAAACGAAGCTTCGTCGTCATACGCCATCATCCACATTTTAAGATATAGGCCTTTGAAGTAAGCTCTAGTATGGGGGCTTATAGTCTTGGCCTCATCATAGTAGGCGCAAAACTTCTAAGGTTGTAACTAGTAAGTGGCCTTCTTTATCATCTCTTTACAGTCTCTATTCTTAGCCCGAGTGTTGAAGTTACTAGCGACATGTCGAATACACCACCACTAAGGCCAATCACTTAGTTATACTGCATTCTCACCCCGTACTACAGACTAGATACTAGCATGACGATCGAAAGTCAAACATATATCGATACGATCTCTTATGACATGCATGAGCACATACGTTATGAACTAACTCCAGCTGTCAAAACATTCTTCATCAACTAGGGTGAAACCAAGTGGGATTATGTGATTTTAACCATCAACTCTTGTTGCAATCAATAGTTTATGCTTGTACTTCTCATATAAGAATGTTCCATTGATCATAACTACAGGCCTGCAATGTATAAACGCCTCAATATACGGTTCAAATGCCTAAAAGACTATTGAAGAACACGTGCCCGGAAGTATCACTATCTCACCATCTCCACTCTACCATAGTATTGGGATTAGCCTCTCGGATCGCATTTAGCAAATGTGGGAACACCGCATATGATTCTTCCCACTTACCGTAAACTTGTTCAATTGCTTTGTGCCTCGCTTCCCGAATCCTCTTGATGTAGATAATATAACTGTATTGCTTATTAATAGTTGCTTATAAGTGTCTTACCTTAACACTTGGTGACTCTTGAACATCCTTAATTAGAAAGCAAGATAGTGTGTTTAAGTCTAATTTCAAGTGGTCCTGGCTAATTGTGGGATTAAGGCATGTGTATAGACCTACGAACCTGGTTATCACAAAGCATCCTACATGTTGCTTTTTATAAGCTTGAAGTCTTTACCTACAACCCCTTTCCCAATCAACGCATCTAATGGACCATAATGTCGATTCGGACTCCTTCATGATGAAGTCTGGTAGTTTATAACATGATGCAGCCCCATAGCAGTCTGTAGATTTTTTTACTCTTGAACTGCATACTTACCTTCAATTCATCACTAAAGCTCCATTCACTACCACTTATACTATCATCAGCCACCAATCCATCCCCTACACTTAACGTGTAGAAAGGCACAAGTACTGACATCCCGACCACATCCACAAATGTTGATAACCCATGCCTCCAATCATTCCATCTATGTAACCTTTGTACTTCTTCCACTTCCTACAACCAATATTCACTTGGGCCAACGTTCGCATCAGTATCCCTATTTAACTTGCTAGTGATCAAGACATTAGGTTCACTGGACATGCGATTGGTGCTCAATACGTTCCTCGATGGGACCACTTAGGATTCGAATACTCCGGTTTCAACTTGCAGCCTAATATCATCATTGTACCATTTGACATCGTCCTTAACTACAATAGGGGCTATTGGTAGTCGGTTCACTTCATGAATTTCAATATATATTTTCGTGGAATCGCTAACTCCACTATGCCTTACTAAGGAAGCCATCGACTATTGGACATCGTAATCATCGCTGATGGAGATGACACAAAACATATCCCTAGTCCTACCTACAAGGGGGCATTTATGAATCAGCTCGATCCGGTATGTTGTCATGTTAGCCCGAAGCCGATTACATATCATTCCAACTACTTGGTCATACATAGCCCTAAATGGAACTCCGACTACTATTCTTGGGCACTTGTCATACCACACCCTATCCTCTCATTCTACAATATTTCCACCAATATAACAAACTAACCTCATATTATCCATTATACACCTATTTACCATATCAACTACATAAACTTCAATATGCGTATGTACAACTTCTACCTTATGCTAGCAAACACTAATTTCTTTTCATAGTTAATATTATGAAAACTAATGAGTCTTATTGCATAAAATAATAGTAATTAATAATATTTATATTATTTGTTGTACCATTGATTTCTTTTTCATAGCTAATATTATGGAAGCTAATGGATATAATTTACAACTAATTTCTTAATAACATCATTATATATGCATTATAATTTACAATAATTAGTATAAATTTTTTTTAAATAACATATCACATACTTAATACAAATCAAAACAACTATAAAATTACTAATATATTACAATGTACCATTATGTATAAAGTCATAACACTATTTCTTCGAAAACATATACTTAAAACGAATCAAAACAGGTAAAAATCATATCTTTTCGTAGTAAAGTTTGAAATGACATATCGCATACAAATATACACACTTATTCCATAGTTTATCAATATCCAACAATATACTATCATACATCAAGTCATAACACTACTTTTTCATAAAACATATGCTTAAAATGAATCAAAACGAGTAAAAATTATACATTTTCCTTTTTGATATCTAGAGAGAAAAAATGATGATAGCGCACCAATTATCACCCCATTTCCAAAAAACATCCCACAATATATACCTACACCATGTAACTATTTCGATTTTATGATTCATTCGTCAAAAAAAGACCTAGATAGCTAATTTGATCGAGTATTTTCTCGAATAGTTAAAGAGAGAGAGAGAAAGAGCATTGAAAAAATTGGGCATACAAAATGGGGAAGAAGAAGGGGTGGAGGAATATATGGCCATAGAGATCGCCTCTTTAGTACAAACTGAAAGGCGATTTCAATTTTAGTTTGTACACGATTTCAGTTTCAGTTTATACTAAAATCACCTCTCCAAGAGGCAATTTCAAATGTTATATTTTTTGGATAATATTTCTAGATACTGCATTTTGCAATTATTTTTTTTTTTTGGGGCATTTTTTTTCCTTTTCCCTTTCTTTATAACATGAAGTTGCCTTGCACCATTAGTCATTTTTGTAATAAAAATTAAGGATATGAGAAGAAAAGGTACCCAACCGGTTCTCATATCCTTTACCTCGGACGCAACAAAGCAAGTTGTTAATATTTTTTTCATCGACTCTTCAACTCTTTTTGAAATGGTTAAACACTTTAAAACTATACTTTGTAATTGTTTTTTCATTTTATAAAACCTAAAAATTGAACAAACAAAAGACGTTTGTAACTATACCACTTTCAATTGTCGTCTCTGTTGTTAGACTGGAATGAGTTACATTACCTTGCATGAGGATTAGAATTACCTCATAAGATCATTTTTAAATGGTTTATTCTATTAGTATTTTATACACTTCACACCTTGGTAAGAGTAAAAATTTGAAACTCTGTCTTATAACATGTCACGCCTTGAAAAAGTAGAATCGTAACAGTCTCATTGGGAGAACCATCTTATGATAAAAAAATTCTTACAACTGCTATTTCAGACCTAATCCATACTAAGCGTACTCGATTCTATCCCTTTGAAGCATCTAATTTGATACCTCTTTGTTACAAATATGTGGAGTATTCCTTGGAAATAATTTATTATAAATAAACTTGTAGTTTAACTTTACAAAGAGTGGTAGTAAATCTTACAAGTACCTATCATTTCATATATAGATTAAAATATTAAAAACTATTAAGCCTCTTAAGGAGCTTTGTATGGTTTTCCTTAAAAGTTAAGGAATCAACACTAAAGACAACAACCGGCCATTTCTTATTACACCTCACTCCCTATCTCAATTTTGGGTAAATACTTGTAATTCATTCAAAACCTACAAAATAAATTACAGGAGAATGAGTGACAACTTGCTCAGTAAGTAGGGTGAAGACAAAAATATGTATTCAGCACAACACAAGTAAAGTTTTCAAGCAAGTTGGTTAGATGCAACACGTGTACAACCAAATGTCATCACACAATGTTATTTGGTCCGTAATGAGATTAGAGAAATTATGCCCGCTTTAATCCGAGTTGATAAGCTTAACGTTACGCACTTGCGAATCGAAATCGAACCGAACCGAACCTTGTACAATATAGAACACCCTCCTCCCGTAACCACCTTTGAACCATGGCCCCAACCTTATTATAACCTCCTCCCTTTTCACTTAGTTCGACTAAGGGTAGAAAAATGACCATTTTAACTATCCTTATCGAAGAGAGTCCGTATTTAGCCAGAGAATTCTAGCTGTTATCCCTAATGAGTTGCGATGCATATCAAGTTAATTGTTAAGCCAAGTTTGAGTTAGTTCATTTTTAGGGTAATCAATTAAGCTTATACAAGTCAAACATAATATTCACAGAACAATCATAAGATGGAGCTAAACTCCCATTATAGCAAATCGAATCTCAAATACAAGCGTTGCACATGCATAGACACAAGCAAATACATATCAAAGTCTGAAAATATTTTGAAATGATACTACAAAATACTATGAAACATTGATCCTACTTACTTATCCTGACGTTCATTGTAGAAAACTCATGTCATCAACACCTTGTTTATTGGAAGACCCTGTGTAAAAGTTACGAAAATGTTAAGATTCTATCTATTTATCTTTTGCTAAATAGTTATATATATAGATCTAAAGTATATTATTATTTTCCTTATATAATGAGATATAGTTTTATTATATAAATTAAGTTCTTAAGTATCAATAATATATATAGTTATACTATTAATCAATCAATTTACGTTTCAATTACAATCAAGTTATCGCAGTTCATAAATTTTCGTAATATTATATAAATATAGGTTATATTATTTAGAGTTGTCTAATTCTAGTAAAGTAGTGTTATTGGGTTTGTACATACCTAATAATATGTATACAGGTTCTATTTCGAAAAAAGACTTCTAAAGGGTATTTCGAGTTTCTAATATACTCATATGTGCCTATAATAAGTATTATCATATTATACTCATTTTATGTAATTGAATTATATTTTTATATAATTTACTAATATAACTTAATAATATAAGTATTATCTAATCCTAATATATATATAACCCACCCTGGTCATAAAAACTATCATTAAATATATTAAAAATTCGTTATTACCAAATCTAACCAGCATGTATATATATAGTTTTTATTTCAATATTTATTACATTTTAGCCTATTATTACTTAAAATGACCTTCAGTTTATAATTTAACCTATTTTATTACGTTAATTCATAATAAATAGCTCGAATCACTAAATAATTTACTAAATACTATTAGGTTTATTGCTCATATGCTCGTAATTATAATTTTACCCTTAAATTACATTTAATTAACTAAATATTATCCTTTTTACACAAAATTATTTTCAAAATATCCTATCATCACTATAAATCACTAGAAGTCAATATATGTCATTTTCATGAATTAATTTCAAAAAAGCATATTAATTTCATCATTTCACCTTATTTCTAGCTATTTTTAAGGCTAAAAATTACATTAAATAATAAAAATACCTAAATTAAAAATATGGCTATATAGCAATTAAATACATATTATATGTATTCAACACAAAAATTTTGAGTTAGAAACTACATCATTTAGTATATTTATTTTGAATTTTGAATTTCAAATTTCAAGTAAATAGTACATTTGTTAAACAAGTATATTAAATATTCCTAATTTTGTAAAAATAAATTTTCAAAAGGAAAGTACATCTAACATAACCTAGGAATTAATTTTTTTTCATATTTTTCTTAATTAATTTAATATATTTTTTAAAAATAGGGAAAAACAGGATAGAAACTTGGGATTTTTGTTCATCAAAGCTTCGGCCACCGTTAACCAATGAGGGGTTATCGATCGACAAGGGCAATAGGTGCTCTGTTAGGTACCAGCTAGTTATAACAGCAAACCACGGTTTAGGCTGGGAATCGTGTTAGGCCAATCTTTGCTCTGTTTTTCTATTAAATTTTGTAAATTTCTAACAATTTCATCGGATTTTTATGTAAGTGTTTTAAGGTTCTAAAATGTGTAACTAACGTCCTAATGTCCTATTTATAGTGATTAGGGTCGCCAAATTTTTTCTTAATTATTAAGTAATTTATTTTAATATTTTTCTTGATAAACAAAAAGTAGGAGGTGTCAAATTATTGATGATTGAGTCATCCATTCCAACTGGTGTTGAAGTGCTACGTGGATTCTAGCAATTCCTAAGTCATTTGGATAAGTTTTGATTTAATTTTGGTGTAATTTTAATGAAATTTGAATAATTTAAGTATATTTGATTATTGTATTAATATACGTATATATATATATACTATATATGTAATACATGTAATGAATAACTATATGCATATAACCATGTTTCTAGCATGTCTTGTATTTTTAAGATATTTTTCTTATTTAATTTTGCTAATTTAACACTTATTATAATAGTTATACAATTTTAGGTTAATTTACAAGTATATTTATTATATATATCGAGTATATTAAAAAAATACACATATATCCGTGTAATATATTATGCTATATTATTTTCTTTTATAGTCTAATTAACTTATCTTTAAGTTCTCGTTGTATTCTAAATTCAGTTTTAAAGGTTTCCATTATTTTTACTCTATATTAAATAATCATATTTCTAAGGGTAAAATTGAAATTTTCGGTCATTATTTTTTAAATCTAACTTCACTGAGTTACTTCAATTAACTTTTATATCTTAGTTATAAAGTTTGAACTCAATCAGATAAGTTTACTCAAAGGTCCTAAATCTACATACAATTGCCCTAAATACGATTTTAAGAACCCGTATAAAGTAAATCTTTACTATTTTGATTATATTCTTAATATCTTATTATATTTTTGAATTCCAAATATACCAAATTTTTTCGATTAGCATTATCATGTTTTTCATAAAATTTAACATAATTAGGTTACTTTCCTAAATAATATAGATTAACTATTGACTCTAATCGTATAAAAATAAAGTTTTATCTTAGTACTTAGATGTTTATGTTTTGATTATTGATTTATAGAATATCACATTACATTTACACATATAGCAAAAACAAATTTTAAACCATAATTTAAGGTTCAAACTTCATTTTGAATAATGAGATTTAGTGATTTGGTACCGCTTTTGTACTAGAACAACAAATGTGAAATGTTTTGATTTTCTAATTAATACAAAATATATAGTAAGCCTTACAATTCATTCTATTATATGTTCCTCACTAATTTACTTTTTTTGCTTGATAAAGTATAGTGAAACTTAAAGGTACGTCATTTTGGTTAGAAAAAAATATAAAATGATGATACATCTTTTACGGCTTTCTTTATTTAAGTTTTTCTCTCTTTAACCTCGCTGTCAAATCATCTACTTTTTACAATAACTAGGAAAAGGTTTTTTACCACATCTGTTGCTGACTTCGATCAAATCTTATGCAATTTTTTATTGAAAACAAAAACTTACATCAAACCTTATTGGCACTAAACACAAGGAAAAAAAATTGATTCATCACAACCGAAAACCCAATCCACTTTTATAGCTCAAAAAAAGAAAAGAAAAAAAGGTATTAAATATACGAGCCTAATCCCTACAACATATTCGTACAAAACCTCGACTCTACCACCAAGTATAAATATATGGTAACTTTTCTGGAAACAAGTAGATTAATTGTAATGTATTAGTATCAGCCACAATAATAAAAAATTTTACATAAACAAACTTTTAATGATTATTAATGGGCATAAGGATTTAACCAAAAAAGTGGCAAAAGGTAAAATTACCATCTTTATAACTTTTTGTTGTTGGTAAAACGAAAAGGTACACATCACTCTGATTGGTCCATTATAATTTATTTGATAAAATAATAACATTAAATATATTTAATTATCTAATATGATAAAAGTTACATTTAATGTATTTAATTATATAATATAATAAAAATAATTAAAAAAAAGAAAGAAAAAAAGGCCACCAAAATTTAAGCAAACCTTAGTAACTTTGGTGAGCCATCCAAAGGCCAATCAGAAGTTAATACAAGTCAAGCATGGAAAGAAAATTTAACAAGATGACAAAAATTAGGGTTGCTAATTTGGGATTTGGACACAATACAACATTATAGGATTTAAATAAGTTAGTGTATGAAAAATTTTGACACAAGATATAAATGGATTAGATGCATTTAAACACAATTAAATTTATGTTCAGGTTTTGGTCAAGCTTCTAAACCTAAATACAGGACACGAGACATGTTATATATTATTTCATATTTATATTTTATTGCACAGATTATTTCTTTCTATGTTAAAAATCTTAATTAAAGATATGAGATAATTTTAACTTTATATTCTTTTTACCGTATTATAGTTTAAATAGATAAGAAATTATGAACTTATGTGTGGATTCTTTAACTCTCTCTAAAAAACAGTGTGATAAATTTGGAAATCTAAATAATATTAATATCTATTTAATCCACAATTCCACCTGATTTAGTGATGTTATATAACTTAGATTTTTTAATTTTCTATATTTGGCAAGATTTTGCTTCGTTAAAAAAAATTTTATTTAGGTTAGAATTTTTTTATCAAATATAAAGATACTATGTCATTTGTTATTACAAAATTTAAACATTGTTATTATTCTTTTCCCTTTTTATCTATATATATTTTATAAATTTAATTATAACTTTTTAACCTATAAACAATATCAAATATAAGATAAATGAGATATAACATAGTAGCATAAATCGTAATCCTTAATATAAACAATCTAACCCAGACACGAGACACGCTAGCTTATTGGTTTAAGTTTTCATACACAATTAATAAATAGATCGTGTCACGGACTTAGGTTTTTTTTTATACAAACCTGTTTAAGTATAAAATTGAGATATGGCATGATAACATGAATTATCTATCTTAACAAAAATCCTACTTTTCGTAAAAGTAAAATTTTTGGATACAAACCTATTTAAGTATGAAAATGAGATATGGTATGATAACATGAATTGTCTATCCTAACAAAAATCCTACTTTTACAAAAATTTGAAAACCTTAGCAATTCAAATAAAGAAAAAAGGTGTATTAAAAATTATATAAAAAATTATATAAACATTGAGGATTAAGTTTGTATCTTTCCTTTTGTAAAATGATTTAAAAAAGAGATGGGTTATAGAATACCTACTCTAAGAAATAGCGCATTTATTACTTAAGGAATGGCTTACTAATCTCATAATGAGGAAATTTCTATATGATCAAGAAAGCAAATGTCTAATAAGAGAAAACCCCATCATGGGATAACAAAATATCTAGATCCTTCTATGCATAAGCAAGTGCATGGCCTTTAAAGATTGGAACTTGGTGCTTAAGAGATGGTACAGCTATATCATTTTCGCGTTGAGAATAAGATTGACCTAAAACTGAGTATAAACTGATATAAACCATTCAATGTATATTCACAGATAATATCACCAAAATGTGTTTCAAACATAAGAGTTTAGGGTATTATATCACTCATCTCAATATATAAATTACAAATTATAAACTTAATGAAATAACTATGAAGTCTTTTCAACGAAATGATAAAGTCCACATAAAGGTCCATACCTTGAAAATCCCTGCCCTAAGCCTAAGCTTTAACATCAACTTTATCTTCAATACTGAGGTTAAAAAACCAACCTCTCAACTTATTTGAATTAGGTAAAAAATAACAACAATAATATAAGCATATACAATCACAATCAATAGTTTGCCAAGTATTGTAGATATTTATACAAGGATATGCTATACTAATGTATGTGACAAATGTATATTACATACGTATGTAGCATGTAGATACTAATAAGGTATTGGCATATATAATAATTATATAGGTAGTTTTCAAATTAATTACCACCTATAATTTGTATTGATTATATATGGTAATTTTTTTTGGTATTTTCACATCACGTGTATTACATGTAGCGTATAATGCCCATTGAATCCTTTCTTGTATGCGACATACATTGGATAGTATCCTAACTAAAATAAGTACCCTTAGGCAAATTATGACTAGGACTTGGTTGCTCAATAGCGAAAAGTGACATAAAGTAGCTTAAGAATAGCCATAAAGAATGGCACATAGTGACTTAAGAATATTGTGAAGAATTCCAAGATTCAAAATATGTGAAAATAGCCTGTAGGTAGCTTAAAAATGATAGTATCAAATCTATATGCTGTAAACCGAGTTTATAATCGAGATTTCCAAGAAAAACCTATCTTCGATGTGACTTATAGGTCATTTTATTTAAATTGGGTATTTAGAAAATTATGACCCTCAAGTCTCTTCATTTGTAGCTAAGCTTTACAAAATGTGACTCTTAAGCCCTTTTCTTATCATACAATAAAGATAATAATGCAATTACTAACTTAAACCAAGCAATTATTCTATAAAACCGAGATTAGCATAATTATCCAAATCGAGCAATTATTTTGTAAAGCTGAATGTGATCGTGACATTCATATCAAGAAATAATTACATAGTTACTTCATACTAAATGAGCATTTAGAGCAATATGCTAATATCAACAAGTCATGTCTATATTAAGGTGTGATCACAATTCAACATATTCATATGTACTTAAAAAATTCTCAATCAACAATTTAATGGAATCTAGTGACTCACGTGAACTCATGGTGACTTGTTAAACACAAATGAGTTATTGGGTAATCTACAATAACTTGCACAAATCAACAATTAAGGGAGTCACCTGTCTTAATCTTATGATCTCTTAAATGATATTGCTAAACTCCCTTAAAGGACATATACAAATTTCTAGTTATTCTATATTCCTCATTAACTTTCTCTTTAGTGCTTACATATATGTAATCTCTAACGATTATAAGCTTTTTGTTTCTTATTAGAATTCTATATCCATTATATTGTTGTGATCATTATTTTGAGAACTACTAAAATATCCTAAGATATAAGGCTAGATTTCAAAAAGTCACCATAATATCTTTTCTTTGAATTGATTTGTCATTATAGCATTGTAAACTCCTTATTTAAGTTAAAAACACTAAATACCAAATTAATCTTCGTATTTTCCATACTTTTCATGATCCATGAGTATCTATAAGGTATTCAAATACATATCCAACTCTTATAATTAACGTTATAATTCCAATAACAGGTCTTTATTTGTTGTGCCTTCCTTAAGGAGCTAGTTAAATTGAGTTTGGATTCTTGAGATAGTCGCTTTTGGTTGTTATGATATGATCTTTGAGATAATTTAGATATACTCTAGAGTTAGTGTTAGATCATGGTTGTCATAAAGTATTTAGATTAGGTTCAAGAAGTATTTTCTCTCAATGAGATCTCTAGATTACTAGACTTGAGTTTTAGGCTAGGTGTACTTATAATATTGAAGAGAACCTAAGATAGATTTTGTTGTGAAAATGTAGAATGGAGTAAGAGAAAAGGTAGATTAGTGGATATAGAGAGAGAGGGTTTGCTTAAGATCATCTTAACTCGATTATCTGTACAAGGAAGATATTATAGGACATGCTAAGATATCTTCGATACATAGCAAAGATTTCTTAGGTACTTACATGATTCGGAGCGTCTAATTGTGACTAAGTTGGTTAGAGTAATTGGATTGACCTCTATGATGGTGTCTAGCTTATTCTTAGGCCTAAAGTTTTTCTTAAATTGTCAAAATCAATGCTCAATGTCTCATCCATTGAAAATTTGAATGATTAATTTATACATTCTTTAATTATTTTAAGCTTTCAACAAATTTTGAAATATATTGTATTTCAAGCTCTACCACTTATTACAATATTATTAATAATTTATCAATATTTTTTGTTGTAAAATTTATTTACCCCTAAATGTTCTTTCTTTTTTTTTACTTACATAATTAAATCTTATCTCTTAATTTCTACTTACTTCTATCACATGGGATATGAAAAGTGATAAGTATTTTAATGGTTGTTTATAGTTATAACAAAATGCATTCAAGTCCTCTATGTTTTGTTTGTCCTTTTAAGTTTGCTTATTATCTACATCAAATATGTCCAACTATCATTTTTCAATTACTATTATAAAATATATACCTTATTATATAAGGCGAAGTATACGAGCGTGCAATATGATTTAACTTTTACTAGCATGTCAACATGAAAGGAAAACTGATTGCAAACTTTTTAATATTTCAATTTTATCTTTATTCAATTTTTAAGGCAATGTTTTATAAGTTTATAATCAAGTTGTATACTGTACCAACATGTCTAGTTGAAACTATTGTATCATGTCGATAATATAGAACAAGTGTTTATGTGATTTTGATGAGACAACACTTATGAAACGTAAAATAATAATACTAAGTTTAATTTATTGTATCTTCAATATTCAATTTATCAAGAAAGACACATGTTTAATCTATTTGAAAGTTGTTTAAAACTTGAAAATTTGTTAAAAAGGGTTGCATGAAATATACATATGTTCTGTTATGTTTTCAAGTGTTTTTAAAGGGAGAAAGCAAGAGGATTTGGTAGTAGGGGCTACCAATCATGATCAATCAATTGATAAGCAAAATTGTGAAGAGTGGTGAAACTTAAGCTACTAATTGATTGGTAGCAAGGGTAACAATCAATCGATATCTGGTACCAAATTCAACCATTCTATGGAAGAAACAAAGATTAACACTTAGAGCATCATTGGGTTGCCAAAGGGAAGACATTGAGCAACATATTGCTTCTTATCAATTAATGGCTTGTGTAGCGATCTATCGATAGTTCATTAGCTGCATTTAATGTGCTCAAACGAGAAGATTTTTAGAAGGAATTATAAATACTCAATTACCTGTAAAAAACATAAGAAGAATTGAAAATTTTACTACAATTCTCTTACATTCTCTTATATTCTCTTGCTCCTTTATTCTCATTGTCTTTTACTCATATTGGCCAACACTCAAAATAAAGGGAAAAATACACTTTTAGTTATCAAACTTTACCACTTTTTATAATTAAGTCCTCAAACTTTTATTTTTTTATATCAGTCCTCAAACTTTTTAAAAGTTTGTAAAACAGTCATTTATTAGTGAATCATTAGTTTTTCTGTTAATAAATGACTATTTGCAAATTTTTTTAAAAAAGGATGAGAATAGAAAAAATAAAAGTTTGAGAACTCAATTAAAAAAAGTGACAAAATTTGAAGATTAAACATATAAAGTATAATTCCTTCCCTTACCCCCTTCCCTTCCCTTCGGCCTTTTAGAAACTATATATTTATTTGATTTTAATTTACAACCTATGCTTATACACATACACATACACACACATACATACATATATATATGTACATATTTGTTCCTTTAGGACTTGATTTTTAATGATACTTACAACACAGAAAAAAAAAATGCTAGTTTTGATCATTTTAAAAAAATTTAGGTCTTAAAATGGAGTGGAAAAAAAAACATAAAATCCTAAAACGAAAATGTAGAAAAAGAATTTTGGTTGTTTCGATGTACTTTTCCTATTTTGGTTAAAAAATACTTCAAACAATTAATGATCCAATTTGATATTCTTAATAAAATCAAATCACTCCTAATTTTATAATTTTTCAAATTTATATATAACAATAGTTTTCTTTTTCCTCGCTAACTACATTGCATATTATAATAATTTACAAGGGAAGGGATTCGAACTTGATTTATCCATTTTCCATTTGAAAGACTAATATTAATAAGGTAACTATACAACTTATTTTATACTTATTCTAATTATTAAATTAATAAATAATAGTGATCACAATTAATTATCATATTTAATTTAATGTTACAATGTAAAATTAGTTAGTATATTAGTATACATTTATAATTTGAAAAACAAATATAATGATTTATATTTATAATAAGATAAATAATTTTTTACTAATATTTTATCTAATATCACAATTAATTGTTCTTATTCATTAAAAAAATGAAAGATTACACTTTACGCTTGTAGCCTCAAACTTTGCCATTTTTTCTAATCAAGTATTCAAACTTTTATTTTTTCTATCTTAATCCTAAAACGTTCCAAAATATTGCAAAAGAATCATTCGTTAATAGAAAAACTAATGATTTACTGACAAAGAACTCTTTTACAAACTTTCAGAAATTTCGAGGACTAAAACAGAAAAAATAAATGTTCGATAACTCAATTAGAAAAAGTAGCAAAGTTCAATGACTAAAAGTATAATTTTCCCTCAAATAAGACTATAGTATAGTGCCCTTGAGCATTAAGTTGCAAAGTGTTAGAAAGTTAAAGCATTATACTTAATGAAACTTGAGATTGTGCTTTGAGCTTTGTGGTATGCTGTGAAATTTGTGTATCTCTTTAAGCATTGTATTCAGTTAAATAAAAGTAGTGCAAAGTCCTAAATACTGTGAAGTCCTTGATTAGACGCTCATTGTATGTCCATAGAGATTAAAGAGTAGTCTAAACTTCATTTTAACACTGTACTTCATCTTCACTATCCTTACCTCTTATATTTTTCATACTTTATTGTTGCCTCTTTGTATTGTATATTCATTTATTTGCTTAAGTTGATCATCATCGAAAAATTAGTCTAAACATTTAAACTCAATTCACCCCTCTTAAGTTCAAGCACAGTATTTGAGGTAATATTTAAAACTAGGAAAAAAATAGAGGGACTTATTTATTACAACAAGAAAAATATAAATGAATTGAATAGCTACAAAATATAAATAGATTGATTGAAGTTTAATAGAAATATTAAAAGAATTTAATGTCGTTATTTCAATATGGAAACTACATATACTTAATATTATTTGATTGCCATATTTTAATGCTACAATGAGTAACAAGTCCTTTAGTTCATTATTTGGTTTACATATTGTTCAAAGTTTTTATAATGCTTTAAAACCTAAGAAATTACAGCTCATCACGTGTCCCTAAGGCCTATTAACACATCAAGCATCTTAAATCAACCTGCGAATTTCACCATATAAATATCAATCATTAATAACTTGTAATAACTTTCAACAAAATTTCATAGATGTCTCTAACATCTAAAGTCCACAAATAAATTTTAAAATCATCAATAAAGCCCAATTCTTAATTCAACATCTGTCTCAAGGAAACAATATAACAAAATTCAAAAGTCTCATACTCGCCATATTCAACAAACAATAAAAAGCCAAGAACTCTGACAAGAGAAGTCTCATGTGACTTCTCATGATCCAAGAAACAAAATAAAAACAAATACAGTCTTATTCCATAACTTAGCCAAAATGAATAATCTATACAAAAACTAAATAGAGTTAATCCCATTGTCATAATAATAATCATACGATCCTATTGTGTCATCATAATACTCAAATTCACTGTAATAATAGCCTTTATAATCTCCATAACTTGAACCTAAAACTAAAAATGGAAAATCCCAAGGGGCGAGTAAAGCCTAATACAAGATAACCAAGCACATGCGCAAAAACATATGACATACACACAAGCACACACATTTATAGTCTCTACATGCAACAATAACATATTCTTATCATATATTTAGTTTGATAACCAGCACAATTCCAACGTTCTAAAACTTGGAGCAACTCATGATTTTGACACTCATATACATATATATACATGTAAGTATCGATATTAGGTCTTTCCCAATATCCTATAAACTAAGGATCATCTAAATCTACCCATATCATTTCAAAGTGAGATTCCAATTAGATCAACATTACACTAAAATCATTGGGATGCTAACCTAAGGTCACTGATCCTCCCAATCCCTTGAGCCTAACCAAGCATAGGCATCATACTTTAAATTTAGGCTAAATAGTCATTAAATCCATTTAACATAAATTAGACCTACAAACACAAGTGACACATAATACCCCATACCTAACTCAATAACCATACCTAGCTCAATGGATTGCTCAGATTCTAAAACTCTTGCCTCATAACCTATTCACATGAAAATAAAACACCTTTATTTAGTTTGTAAACATAACTTAACAAATTAACCCTTATATATATGGAACTTGTGTCACACCTAGGATCACTAAGATGATAAATTGGTTTGTAAAGCATTTTGATTGATGATTCATATTTAAAAAGACTTTAGAAATGTTTAAGAATGGAAAGACAGGCCAAGAAAACAACAATAAATAAGGGGAAACGTAGCTACACGTGTCAAGGAACTCGGCGTTTAGATCTTACTTTGCAAAGCATCCCGATGCTAAGAAGCTAGGAAAGTTTTCTCCCTAGCATCTAAATGCTAATGGGGGTGGCATTAAGATGCTAGCCTATTTTGCATACTGCAGTAATGTTTCACCCCTGCACTTCGACTCCCTTCTAAAGATTTTCCAAAATCCCCTATTTTTAAGAGTTTCCCAAATACAAACTTGGCCCTATACTCCTCAAAACACCCTCTAAACGTCATTCTACAATAAAAACATAAATCAAATCTCACATTCATATCAACGTTTTCATAAAACAAAGCTCATAGAGTCAAAGCAACAAATCTTACCTTTGAGGATCTAAAACTCGCTCTTCCACCACCAAGATCTTGTTGTAACGACTCTAAAATATTGTTTAGATTCATTATTATCACTGCCCTAGACGGAAAGCCGAACTTTTAATAAAATTCAGCCTAAGACTTTAACAAATTAGCGACCCAACACTTGCCTTAGATCCTTCTCTCCCAATCTTGCTAAAACGTATTGAAATCTCTTTCTTTCTTCAAGTCTCATGCAAGAACCCTAGTACATGAGAGTTGTACGTGCAGAACCAATGCAAAAAAGGGATTCTGTTAAGCAATATGCAGCTTTATGTCTAAATTGCCCCTATCTCTTTCCAGTAATACCAAAGCATAACCTTACCTAATTTATTTATTTTCTTATATTCTTTTTTCCATTTTATCAAGTTTTAGTTTTATACCATAAATTTAGTAGCATAAAAATCTATTTTACAGTATAAAATAAATGTGTCCTTAAAATTCTAAAAATAGTCTCATACCATATTCCAAATCACTATATTGAACTTTATTGTAACGTATAAAATGAATAATTTTTTTTTATATTTTCAATTACAAAAATTTATATATAATATTATACATTCCATATATAGTATAAGAGGGTTATATTATCTTGTTTTACTTATATTGTACTATTTAATTCTTCTTATACTGTACATTTTTATTAACCAAACGTTATCGTAATGTTCACGAGGGCTAGTACAATAGCCTATATTTTTAATGTCAATTAGTAGAAAATGTACCTACTATGCATGTGCAAAATAAATAATTTTATATAATTTATCAAGCCAAAACAATAGAATAATCATTCTTGACTTGGATATAAAATGTTCTAAAAATACAAAAGAAAATTCACGACAGTCAATGATCCTTAAAAAATTATGATTGATAATCCTTAAAAGTGGGAGATAGTAACTAATAATCATTAAAAAGAAAAAAGGAAAGGAAAGTTGGGTTGTTATGTTGTAAATTAATTAAAAATAAGCATTAAATTTTTTATTTTATATATGATATTTTTGATAAAGGTGTGACACCAAAAGGTGTCATCCCTCTTGATAAGATAGATGAGATGAAAACTCTATTATATCATTATCTTTATTTTGAACTTATTTTGAAGTGCCCTCAACTTTTACATATCAAAGTGAAAGAGACTATAAAGTTCCTAAAAAATAACATCATGTTGCTTTGATATTATATCAGTGCTCATATTATTCAATTTGGTTTCTTATTATACAACTGCAAACTATATGTCGTGCTGGAAATCGACGGACATGCGTAATTTGTCACATGCTCATGTCGGTATGAGTATATTAAGGTTTAGAACAATTGATATTCATAAATTTTTAACATTTGCATTAACATAGAATAATAGTTGTAAAATTTTAATTTTTTTTTCATAACCCCAAATTTTAATTAAAAAAAAGAAATTAAAATACATGAAACTAAACAATTAAAACCTAATCAAAATCATTCCTATCTATAAACTAGTGGCACACCTAATCTCATACTTCAAGGCCATTGTTATTACATGTAAATTTTTCCTATACCTGATAAACAAAGTCCCTATCTGAGTGACACTATAAAAATGATTGGACTAAGCGACAAATTTTTTTACACTAAAGAACCAAATTTTGTCACCTAATGGCTTAAATAGTAAAAATATTTGCCTATTGCTTTTGCCAATTATGCTTTTACCAATTATACTTGCCAAAATTTAGACTAAGTGGTGGAATTTGCCACATCTTATATGGCATGCGGTGAAGCTCACAACATAGTTGGCTAAATTGCTTGATGTTGATTGGATGGAATAAATTTAAGGAAAATGTACAAAATAATCCTTAACTTTTACCTTTTTTTTTATATAATTCTTTAACGTTTCAAAAGTTTCATTTCAATTCTCATTTATTGTAAACTTAGAAACAAGTTTTTTTTTTTTACTAACGGTATTGGATTTTGAATAATACGTGTCATTATTCTATTGGTCCATGTATTTTAATTTAGTAAATAGTTAAGAAAATATTAGAAAATTTAATAAAGGAATAAAAAATATTAAAAATATAATAAAAAATGAAGAAAAAAAATTAAAATTTAATAAAATATTATACATAACAGTATATATATGTATATACACTCTTATGTACATACGTATAAAAAACATAAATAAAATAGTTTAAAATACATACATAATTTCTTTTTAAAAAGGAAAAAAATATAAAAAAAAAACTTTCAACCATCCCTTGATATTAGGGTAGTTGGAAAAATGGCCAAAAAAGCAAGTGGGTTGCGATCCACTAATAAGTGTAGGTAACTGCCCTTCACTAGCAAGGGTGACGTACGGCCCCTCTTAGCTGGTCAGTTACTATCATGGCTGCCTAAAGTTAAAAAAATATAATAAAACCATGTGAAAATATAATTAAGTAGATCGCTTTTATTTTATTTTATTATTTTTTACTAGCTCAGGCCACTAATGGATGTTATGACATACTTTTCAAAGTGGGTCACGACATGCACACTCTTGTGACCATTTTCTGACCACCCTAATGCTAAGGGGTGGCTGGAAACCACCCGTAAAGCATAGCATCATACCACTATTACCTGCTTCACCCACTCACCCCTCTTCTCCCTGTTAGTTGTTGGCTACCTTAGAGTGGCTAGATTTGATTTTTTTTTATTTCCTTAGTTATTTCTGTTAATTATATTAATTTATGTTACGATAAATATTAATATCTATGTATAAATATATATTTCTAAATAATATATATTTTTTTGTTTTTCATTTTTATTTTTTTGATTTTTTAATCATTTTTCTGTATTTCTTAATAGTTTATGAATTTCACTTATATAATATAGATATTATTAATTTATTGAATTAAATCTATTATTGAACCGATCATATTTCACTACGTGTCTATACTAATAACAAAACTAATGAAATGGCTTCTTTGTAAATTTTGGAAACATTAAAAAACGAAATAAAATTTTTAAAACTTAAAAACTGAAATGAACGGAAGAAGTAAAAGTTTAGGGTTTTTTTTTTTTTGTACTTTTCTCTAAATTTAGTTATGGTGTTATAAGTTGCTCTAAAACTTGACTTAGAAACAAAATGTTAATAAATAATATGGAAACTAAGTTTTTTTTTTTTCCCCTCAAATAACTTGAAGATAAAATAAAAAACAATAGTTACAACTTGATCAAAGTCTAAAAAAACTAATAACATGAACCAACATTCTAAATAAATCAATTAAAACTTGATGAATGATGTCAAAATAATAAAGTGAAAACAATACCATAAAGCAAAAAAATAAGTAAACTATCTAAACGCAAAAGTTGTTTCTCTTTCCTTTCAATTCATGAAATTCAAAGCATTGAACTGCAATAGAATAAGAGGAAAAAAATTTGTGGTGACTTCTCTCACATGCTCGATATGTCATTAATGGAAGTGCCATAATGATAGAAAATAAACAATCTTATTATTGACTGAAAAAGATTGATTAACTTTCTACAAAAGGAATTTTACGAGGCAAATAAGTTAATTTTAGTAGAATTACAACGTACAACTACAAATATTGATTAAAAAAACTTAAATTCATAATTAACAAAAATATGCAAAATAAAAAAACTTACCCTTTAATTTTTTCTTGTAACAAGATCTACTCCTAGAACAAAATCAAAATGCAAAAATAACTAAGAACAAAAACAATGATCATAAAATGAGGATAAAAATAAAAAATATTTAGTTTAGTACACATCTCTTTCGTTGATATAATCTTTTATGGAATAATACGTGACATAAATTAGAGAAATTGCTAAAAATTTTCAATAAATAAAAGAATTAGATGAGAAGAAAGACGTGGAAGGAATCGAAGCAAAAAAAAGACTTTAAGAAAGTCGATGGAGGCGTAAGACAATGTGCAACGGCCATTCCCAAGCGAGATTTCCAAGGACGGATACGTACGGCTGCTCCTTCACTGTTGACACAAGTTGATTTAGTGTGCCTGCATGCTGGGGCATTTCTCTAACAAGAAATATGGCCAGCATTTTTATTTTATTTTTTAAATCAAACATTTTGCAGTACTTTTACTCCTATTCACTACATAATATATTTATATTTTATATGTAGAGAAACTTTAGTAAATGAGCTATAGATAAAGTATAGATTTCCTTAAAGAAAAGAGTTTGTTCGATGTAAGGCCTCAATAGATTAGCTATTAACTCATAATTAGTCAATTCAAAATCGGTATTAAGGTGATCACAAAACTTGTCTAATCAAGTTCGAATTTTACGATGAAATTAGAAATATTAATAGAAGTAATACGTAAGATGAGATTTAAGAAAATAAAATAAAAATCATAAAATCATAATAAAATATTATATTTATAGAATATACATATTTTATTTGTTATTTATAAAAACGTCTAAAATAAGTTTCAATAACTAATAAATCACTAAAAATAAAATATACATATATACTAAAAATCATAAAATAATCTAAATAATATTTAAGAGTATTTATTTGTATTATATATGAATTTACGTGTAGGGATAAATATCGAAAATTATCTAACATACCTAATATATACTAAATAAATTTTAGAAAATTAATAAAAATTTTGAGAAAAATTACCTAGCAATTTAGGACAACTCGTGTTGAGGCATGGCAACCTAGAGCACTACATAGGATATGTTTGGAAAAGTTTAAGGCCACTAAGGGGGGCTTAAGAGTTAAATTTAGGACATATGGTTGGTCTCAAAATTCCTAACCGACAAGAAGCTTATTTATAAACTCACTTGATCAATGACCACTTATGGAGATCATTTCATCACCTTAGTGTCTTAGAAAAAGTAGAGAGGGTTTAGGAAGTGTTAAGAGAATTATAGAAAAAAATTACAAAAATAGGTGCATTTAAGGCTAAATTGGGGTATACTGGTCCAATCAAGGCTTGACGTGAAGCCCCTACCACCACTCAATGGAGGAGGTAACGCTTAGAGTTGTTGAAAATTCCCCTACCACTGGTGGTGGCCAAAGCTACCAATGCCAGTGAGTGCTTAAAATCCACTCGATTTTCCTTAATTTGATAAAAATAGTATTTTTCAAGCAAAAATTATGAAAATAAATTATTCTTGCATATTTTTATATGTTGTTTATAGGAAAAATATTATTTTTTTTCTAAATTGATCTCAAAATATATCGCTTCTAACAAATCGCTAAAATCGAGTTGATTACACATTCGATTTTAAAGACCCTATTAATATTGTTTCAGTTCCAGAATTTTTTCTATGAAACACCTACAACGTATACTAAATTACCATGAAATTTTTTTTGTGAAAATTATTTTCCATAATTTCATCTAATTTTTAGGCCTTAAAAATCCTATTAAATGACTATTTTTTTAAATATACTTAATAATTTTCTAAGAAATTGAACTAGGTCTTGATCTGATGAGGTTGTTGTAAGGGCAAAAGCGATGGTTTGAAAGTAATCTCAGAAGGAGCGACGTCTCAGTTGCACAAACTTAGATTTGGTCATGAGCTATTCGTATGCGTTGAAACTCCTCAACTTAAATTGAAGAGGGTATAATTTCTCTAATCTCACGGTGGACTGGACAAAGTTGTATGATGGTATTTATTTGTTACATTACATTTATATCATTGTTTGACAACCCAATATGTGCTTAACATATAGTGTGAGTTCTTAAAATCGCATTTAAAGTAACCGAATTTAGATTTAGGGCCTTTGGGGAAAAATTAACCGACTGAGCTTGAATTTTACGATTAAAATAGAAAAATTAGTCAAAATAACCCAATGAAGTTAGATTTCAAAAGTAATAACGCAAAATCTCAATTTTACCCTTAGAAGTGTGATTATTTAATATAGAATAAAAATAATCGAAACTCCTAAAACCAAACTTGAAATGCGACTAGGATCTAGAAATAAGTTAATTAGGTGATAAAAGGAAATATAGTAGCATAATATACTATATGAATATATATGTATTTCTATGAGTATACCCGGTATATATTATAATTATACTAGTAAATTAACCCAAAATTATGTATAATATGTGCTAAACTCATAAAAATAAATAGGAAATATGTCTTAAAAATAATAAACATGCTAGAAATATGATTATATGCATGTAATTACTTATTACATGTAATATATATATGATATATATTTGTATATTAATAAAATTATCAAATATTATATAATATACATAAAATATCAAAAACTTACTCAAAGATCAATTAAACTCTATCCAATTCAGTTGGGAATTGCTGGACATCATTGTGGCATGCTATAAATATAATGAATAGGTGAATTAAAAGCAAAATAAGGAGATTAAGTCACCTCTTACCTAGATAATAGTGAAGAAAAAGTAAGAAAAATTTATAAAAAATTAAAGAAAAAAATTAGATGACCCAAAATAATATAAAAAGGATTCAAAACCTCATATTAGACATTTTAAAAACCAAAGCACCGAAAGAAAACTTCATGGGAAAAAAATAGTAAAATAGAGAGAAAATAATAAAAATAGAGCATCCTATTGAGTTTGCATGGTTCCTTGACTTTTTTATGATCTGCTATTGATCCCTTCTACCACCGCTACCTAGCACTTCCAATAACCACCCATCTACCGTTGGCCATAGAAGGTCCGACGAATAAATTATCGAATTTTCTACCATGTGCTTCTCTTATTGTCTAAAAATAGTAAAATTTTCTAGAAAAATTACAAAAAAAAAAAAATTATTCTTACGTTATATTAGATATACTTTCATGTGGTATTTTTATTTTTGTAAAATTTCAAATATTTTATATACTTATTTAAATAAGTTACTATTCATCCTTTTTTGAAATGGGAAATAAATGTACTGAATAATATTGTTTCTAGCTCGAAATTTTGGTATAGAATACATATGGTATATATTTTATTTCTATGAAGCTAGATTTTTAATTTAAGTATTTTTAATATTTAATGTAATTTTTAGCCTTAAAAAAAGCAAGAATTAGGATGAAAAATGTAAAATAAATAGGTTTTCATGAAATTAATTGATGAAAATGACACATACTAACTTTTGATGATTTATAATGAAATTAGGATATATTGAAAATAATTTTGTATAAAAAGGATAATAATTGGTTAATTAAATGCAATTTAAGAGTAAAATTGTAATTATGAGCGTTTAGATGATAAACCCAATAGTATGGAACCATATACTGACTGAGCTCCCCATATTTTTAGGAGTCTATAGAGATTTTTGAGGAATTGTTTACTGACCCGAACTATTTATTATGTAGTAAAATAACTTAAATTACGAACCATGACTTGTTTTTAGTAATAATAGGTTAAAATGTGATAAATATTGAAATAAAAACTATAGAGATATGTGCTGGTCAGATTTAGTAAAAATGAATTTTTTTAATGTATTTAATGTTAGTTTCACGATTGGGGTACGATACATACATATGAGGATTAGCTAATACCCATATTATTGAATTATATTAGCAAATTATATAAAATATAGTTTAATTACATAAAATAAGTATAATATGATAATACTTATTATAGGCATGTGTAAGTACATTAGAAACTCAAACTACCCTTTAGAAATCATCTCTTGATATATAATCCATAATACATATCGTTAGGTATGTATGGATCCAATAACACTACTTTTACTAAAATTGAACAACCTTAGATAATATAACCTATATCTCTATAATATTATGAGAATTTACAAACTATGATAACCTTACCGTAATTGAAATGTGATTTAACTTATTAAAAGTATATTTCGATACAATATATTATACCTAATAGTATAACTGCGTAAATTATCGATATTTAATAACTTAACTTAACTTATATAATAAAACTATATTCCATTATATAAGGAAAATAATAATATACTTTAGATATATTTATATTTATATATATAACCGTTTAATGGAATATATTTAGATGGAATCCTAAAGTTTTCGTAACTCTTAGAAAAACTAAATGTGGGTTTTGTATATATATAAGGTCTTCCAATGAACAGAATGCTGAAGACTCAAATCTCTCATAGTAAGCATCTAAACAACTAAGTTAGGATTGTAGTTTTACTATTGGTTGTGATACTGTATTAAAGTATTTTGAGATTTAAGAGTACTTCTATTTGTGATTATTATTAGTTGTTTATGCGCATGCCATGCATGTGATTGGTATTCTGTTGTAACAAGAGTTAAACTCCTTGGTGTATTATTCTACATGATTGCGTTGTTTTTACATTGTGTAAACTTGTCTAGTCACTCCTAAATGAAACTAATAATGATTCAACTACTAACGAAATTGGACATGTATAGTATCCATTAGGAGAACGACTAGGAATGTTAGGCCAAATATCAATTCTCTTCTATGAGGATAGTTAAAATAGTTCTTTTCCTATTCTTAGTCAAACAAAGTAGTAGTCGAGAAAGTTGCAACAAGGATAAGGGCTATGGTTCAAAGATGGTTACAAGAGGAGAATGTTCTCCAATACATAAGCTTAGGGTTAGTTTGATTTGAGTCATGATAAAACTTTTCGATCTGGTTTAGAGCGGATGTAATTTTTCTAACCTCATAATGATTCGGATAACATTGTACGGTGTTTCAAGTGATTGATTGTATTACATTTCATCATAATTAACAACCTTATTGTGATTGTATGGTACTCTTCTGACTCTATTTCACTTACTAAGCTAGTTATACTCACATCCTACAAATTCTTTTGTACGTGACAAGTAAAGGTTAGGATATTCAAATATCACCACCCTCAAATTAGTGTAAAGTTGGTTAGGAAAGCAAGGAACAAGAAATTCATTAAATTTGGGCTTTTGACTTTTTTTTCCTTAGTTTTGAGGAAACTAACAGGAAATTCCCTATGACGCCTACTGTAAATACTTTATTTTTGTCTCCCTATATTTTAGTTTTTTATTTATTTATTATCTAAGGAAAGGGTCCTTTACAAAATTAAAAAAAAAAAATTAATTTGTTTAGCCATAGATTATTTTTTAGGATGCTTAATTTAGGGCCATAGAATTTTTTTGCACCTCATTTAGGGACAAATTAATTTATTAATGCGTTTCAATCCATTTTAATTTCAACTTTAGGTTAAGTTTGGACTTAAGGTTGGGTTTATTTAGTTATTTATTTATTTTAATTAAATACATAAAAATAAAAGAGAGAGAGAAAGAGAGAAGATTTTCCAAAAAATCAACAGAAGAAAATCCGGTTGGTTATAATCCTAATCTAAAACAAATTGGATTAAGTTGGTAAAGTTGTTTAGATTTAATAGAATCGTAACTGAATGATTACTGGAGATAACAAATCTAATACGATATTATTAAATCCGATAAGATCGATAAAGATTTAGATCTAGATAAGTATTTATCAATTTAGATTTGAATTGATCTAAGAGATTCACTTTTAGATTATATAAATAGTGAATAGTAGTGAGACATAAGAGGTTCATCATCAAAAACACTAAACACACACTTCGTCGAACCGCTTTCTTTACCACTCTCTAATCACCTTCCTTCTCTTGCACAAACCCAACAATCCTACCCTACTATATACAGTGCAACAGGCAACACATAAATCTTATCACAGTTAATGTCCTTGCGAAATCCCAGTTCTCTTTCACCATCCCTAAGCTTCCTTCAAGCCCCTACGAATAGCAAAACAACTAATCACACCACACACACGGATCGGAATTGAACTCCACTGTAACATGCACGTGACAACATCCCTATGATTGGCGCCTCTCACCATAGAATCGCACACCCCCACATCTCCTACACATCAACACCAATAGCCCCTATCATAGTCATCTCTTAATAGCGAACAACAACAAAAAACCATATGCGAAATATTACGATCTACTCTATCATGCACGTAACCAGATTAGTTGAGTTGTTTATTTTTTATCTGTTTTGTCTTTACTCTCTTTTAGTTTATTTACATATCAATAGTTGTCGTTAAGATATATAAAAGAAAAAATATTTTAACTTAGTAAATTATGCATTTTCCGAACTTTTTAAAGCATCAGGTCTTTAAAATTTCTCAGTTAGAAAAAAAATTACTTTTTTCAAAATAAAAAATGAAAAAAAAAATAACAAACCCTTTTCCAAACTAGGATATTTTTAGAGAATTTTCTATAAAATAAAAAAAATCTTTAATAGATATTTTTTTCATAGTTAAACATTTTTTTTATGATTTAGCCCTTTTTTTCAATGGTTTAGGTATTTTTTGCATAATTACGCTTCTTTTCTATGGTTTAGATTTTTTTTTCATGGTTTAAACATCTTTTGTATGATTTATGCTTCTTTTGTATAGTTAGGCATATTTCTATGGTTTAGGCATTTCTTCCATTTAAAAGTTTTATCACATAGAAAATTGCATATTTCATAAAAATCGTATTTTTAAGTATTTAGGGTTTTTCTTGAAAATAAAAAATTTTATCACTTAGTTGTTTTTTTAAAAAAATAAAAATGTTAATTTGGGACTTTTCGAAAATTAGGTTTTCAGGGTTTTTTCCTCTTTTTTTTTAAATTATGAATAAAAATTAGTTCTTTAGAAATTTTTTTTAATAAAAATAAAATGGTTAAAAAAAACATAAATCTGGCATGATTAGCGGGTACATGAACACCTCTAAGGTGACGTAAAATTTGTAAAAACTTTAGTTTTCTATTTTTTTTTTTGTAAATTATAGCTTGAATTACCTATTTTTATGAAAAAAAATTCAATTTAATTTATTTTTTGGTGATTAAATTTTGTTTTAAAAAGGATGATTTTGAAAATAAAATCCAATTTCGAAAACTAATAGTAGTAACCATAAGGGTTTAATAAGGGAGCCCTCTGGTTTCTTAAATTTTTTTTAAAAAGTTTTCAAAACATAGATAAGTGGCTAAATTAAAATCAATCCACTTAATTGGTTTTAATTTAATCATTTTTTCTAGTCTTATCGGGTAGCGACTTCAAATTTTTCAAAATAAAGAAATCGATTTTCCTTTAACTTTAATCAAGGGTTTTAAATTAAATAGATATAGGATTTAGTCTAAATCAAGTTAAGGGAAATGAAATTAAAATAAAAAACCAAAAAATCATGCTCAATATCTACTAGTTTTTTATCTTATTATAAATAAACTTCAAGGCTTGTGGCTTTTGATAAATTTTGATTATAAATTATAACTCTAAGTGTGAAAATATCATTATATAACATTATTTCTAAGTGTGGCTAAATTAGAATTGATCCGCCTAATACACATATGTCATATTCTGGATAGTAAAATATCATTAAATATATTAAAAATAAACTTTTTATCTAATCTTACCAATACACCCATACATAGTTTTTATTTAACTATTTATTTCATTTTAATATATTATTACTAAAAATACATCCCAATTTGTAATTTAAGTCATTTTATTACGTAAATTCATAATAAATAGTTCAAGACACCAAATAATTTCCTAAAAATTTCCATAGACTCATAAAAATATGGTATGAGAAACTTAGCTATTACTTGGTTTGAAGTTTTCAATCTATTGCTTATATATTCATATTTATGATTTTATTCTTAAATTATCCTAAATTACTCAATTACGATCCTTTCTACACCAAATTAATTTCAAACTAACCCAACATTATTATTATTCACTAGAGATCAATACGTGTACATTTCATTGTTTTATTTCATAATTTCCTATTCATTTCACAATTTGGGCTTATTTTCGAGTTATTTTTAAGACAAAAAATGAAATAAATATTACAAAAATTCAAATAAAAATTTGGGCTACATAACAATTATCTATATATAATACAAATCCTACACAAAAATTTTGAGTTAGAAACAACACTATTTAGTATCTTTATTTTGTAATTCAAATTTCAGATGAATAGTAGTTTTCTTAAATAAGTATATTAAATATTATAAATTTTTCAAAAATAAAAATATCACATGAAAGTATATTTGAAATAACTTAAGTGCAATTTTTTTCATAATTTTCTAAGTGAATTTTATATTTTTTATGAATTATTGAAAAACAGGACAGAAAATCGACCTAACTATTCTTTAGTGCTACGGTGGCCCACAGTGGTTGGGTGGTTATCGGACGGCTTGTAAGGTGGGTGGTGTATGCCCTACAACTAGTCACTCAAGGTTTCAATCGACTGAAAGATTTGATCAAACCTAAATTATAAGTAAAGCCAGAAATATTAGTAAAAATGATCCTATAAGATTGAATTTAACAAAATAAGTAATAAAATAAAAGAATATAAAATTCTAAATTTTTAGTATATAACTAGTTATTTATCGAAAATGCGCAAAATGCATTCCATTAATTAATGAATCGCTAGAGATAAATTATATGTATACTAAAAATTATAAAATGACCTAAATAATATATAGGAATATCTATTTTTACTATATATGAATTCACATATAGGTATAAATATGCGTAATTACTTAAAATATGCAAAATGTGCTAAAATAATACTAAATAATTAAATAAAATTCATAATTAATTAAGAAAAAATCAAGAAAAATCAGGAAAAATAAGGAATGATTTAGATATAAGTCGTGGTAACTAGGGAAAATAAGAAAAAAATTAACCAATTAAATTAGAATAATACAAAAGTCAAATTGGAAAAAGATAAGGCAATTGTCTTGTTTAATTAATGCACAATAATTTCCCTAATGATCTATAAATAGCAAGAAAATTTTAGAAGCTCATTTGGTCAGTTTGGAGAATGAGAAAAATAAGGAGAGGCAAAATTGAGAGAAAATTTAAGGTTAGGAAAAAAATAAGAAAAAAAAATGTAAAATTTGGACCATAAAGGAGAACCCACACCGGACGAGCAATTGGGAGTGGATGACCACCACCACTACATGGTGGTAGCAGCGCCTGGACCGGCCGATAAGGCTACGGTGGCTAAAACCACCTAAACCGATGAATTCGATTTCCAGCCCGATTTTGTGTAATTTTATATAAAAAATAGTAAATATTCTTAGAAAATTATGAATTTTATTATTCTGGAATATTTTTGTATGTAGTTTTTAAGAAAAATATTATTTTGATGAAAATATGTCTCATGAGACATATGGTCCTTAAGAAATCATGCAAAACCGAGTATGTTTCGGTTTAGAAATAAATACCTTAGGAATGTAGTTTTGAACTCAAAATTTTTTTGTAGACTACTTAGATGATATAGAACAGTGCTATAATTTTCTAAAATTTTAGATAATTTTTAGGCCTTAAAATGAGGCATAAAATGGGTAATTTAGTGTTAATTAAGTAATTAAATGGTTAATTACTGATTTAGTGAATAATTATATGTTTTAGGATGTTGAAATCTGATGAAATATGATACTTATAGCATTTAGGGTGTTAGATGTAGTTATTAGGTTAATTATGTTGTAAATGAGTAATAGGAAAAAATAGTAAATTTTAAGTTAATTTTGTAAATTAGGATAATTAGGAGTAAAATCTGATTTAAGATAAATTTAAACATTTTGAAATGATAATTGATGTTAGGAGATAGTAATTAGAGTGATAAAAATATTAGATGTGTATTATGTACATAATAAGTAATAGTACATAATACATAATTATTAGAAATATAATAAATAGAAAATATTAGAATAAAAATTGATAATATGATAATAATAAAAATATACGATAAATTTGATAGGAAACTTAAATTTATGTAATTATATAAAACGTGTAAAAATTTCTTACATTAGGAGTAAATTTGGTACACTATTAAGGATTTAAGTATACTAGATATAATAAAATACTGACTAGGGGTAATTATGGTATTTAGGATATCTAGAAGTAAAGTGATTAATTTCACATTATGAGTTAAATCAAGTTTCTAGAGTTCGGATATAAAACAGTATTTAGAAATCAAACTACAATCTAATTTAAAAAATTGATGCGGAAACCGAACCGAACCTAACCCCAAACCTAGAATAATTGTAAAAGACTTAAGACCTAGATAATTAGGTATATTAAACCCTAAACAAAACATGACAACAAGTGTTATAGGATAAAACAAACTTATAATAGTTATATAAAAAACTGAAACCATGTTTGTGTTATAGGAATGATCAGCGATAGCTTGAACAAGTCAAACCTCGAGTGAGTGAGCGAGGAGTCGAGGTAAGTTGGGAATAATACAATGCTGTATTTTGGAGGTTTTACATGGCGGGGCTGTTACGACTCTACCGCTTCGAGGCGTGACATCAAGTCTCCAAAATACAGCATCGTATTATTCCCAACTTACCTCGACTCCTCGCTCACTCACTCGAGGTCCGACTTGCTCAAGCCATCGCCGATTATCCCCATAACACAAACGTAGTTTCAGTTTTTCATATAACAATTATAGATTCATTTTAACCTATAACGCTTATTGTTATGTTTTGTTTAGGGTTTAATATACCTAATTATCTAGATCTTAAGTCTTTTACAATTATTCTAGGTTTGGGTTTAGGTTCAAGTTCGGTTTTCGCATGAATTTCTAAATTAGGTTTTAGTTTGATTTCTAAGTCCTAAACACGCTCGAATTCTAAGGTGAAATTAATCACATTAAGCTCGAGTGTTTAAATATCCTATTGGGTCTTAATTCAATATTCAGAACTATTCGGTACACGTTATTCCTAATTAGGGTATCAGATTTATCCCCGATGTGAGAAAATCTTACATTTTGAGACGTTTACTTAAAATTAAATGTTATTTCAGATTTATTATTTTTTTGATTTCTACTATAATATTATCTAAATAACCCTAATTTTTTTTAGATTTATTAATTTTTAATTTTACATATTACTAATTTCTTACATTAACTACCTAATTTCCTAAATTAACCATACTTAATACTCCAAAGGCTAGGTTAGGTTTCCACATCAGAGATTAGCATCCCTAAACATCTAATTACTATCTAAATCAGTAATTAGTATCTTAATCACCTAATTAACCCAAAATCACCCAATTTTTCCATCATTTTAGGGCTAAAAATTAACTTAAAAATTTCAAAGATTAATTTAAAAAAAATGGCTTCATAGCACTGTTCTATATCACATAAGCATCCTACAGAAAAAAAAATTGAGCTCCAAACTACACTCCTAAACCTATTTATTTCTCATTTTAATCATGCTCGGTTTTGATCAATTTGTTAAAGACCTTATATTTTTTGACATAATTAAACTAAATCACTATTTTTCCTAAATCTACATACAATAAAATATAAGAATAACAAGTTTCATAATTTTCTGGACAAAATAACTAATTTTACAAAATTATTCGAAATTGAGGCAAAGAAGGGACTCACCGGTCTGGGTGTCTCCGGCCGCCATGGCCTTGTCAGTCGGCTTGGGTGCTATCATCACCGTGTGGTGGTGGTGGCCGTCCACTCTCAGTTGCTTGTTTGCTGTGCGTTTCCTTTGAAGGCCCTAATTGCACAATTTTCTTTTCTTCTTTTTTTTTTCTAGATTTTCTCTTAAATTTTTTAGTCTCTCAATTTTTCGTTGATTCCCCACTACCCAAATGAGTTCTGGAAATTTTTCCACTATTTATAAACGATTTTTGTAATTAATATGCATTAATTAGACATGACTTTACCCAATTTCCTTGATTTTTGGCTTTTGTGTTGTCTAATTCTAATTGGTTAATTTTTATTTTGCAGATCTTGACCTGCCACGACCTGATTTGGATCATTCTATCCTCTTCTGATTATTTTTTATTTTTTCATAATTAATTTATAATTTTCTTTAATTATTTACTTAGTTTTTGGCTAATTTAGGAAATTTTGGGTATTTTTATCTACACGTAAATACATGTAGGGTACATGTGAACATTTCTAATTATTATTTTAGTCATTCTAAAATTTTTAGTATACAAATAATCTATCTTTAGTAATTTGTTAGTTATTAAATTACACTTTTCGCCTTTTCGGTAATTAGTACTTATTATGCTTAAAATTTGAAAATTTTATAATCTCCTATTTTATTACTTATTTTCTTAAATTCAATTTTACGGGGTCGTTTTTATTAATATTTTTAGCGTTACGTTATAATTTAGGTTCAATCGAGTCTTTCAACTGATCGAAACCTCGAATGACTAGTTTTGGGGCTTACACTTGAGATTTTGCTTGGTTGTACTTATTAGATAGTCCGTTGTGTGCATATACTTGATTATGAGTGATGCTATAATTCTATTTGTTGTTCTAGATTATATTGTGTGATTTGTATGAAATGATTAATCACCCTAAACTGGACCTAATCAAATATACGACTTGCAATCATAATCGGACTTGTATGGCAACCCATTAGAGGAAACCTAAGACTCTCCGGCTAAATACTGACCCCTTCGAAAGGGATAATGCAAGATTGCATAATGGTCCCTTCTTCATCCTTAGTCGAACTAAGTAACAAGATAAGAGGTTGTGGCGAAGGTGAAGTAAATGGTTCGAAGGTAGTCGCGGGAGGAGTGAGGTCTATATTGCGCAAACCTGGATTTAGTCGTGAGCTATTGCATTAATGGCAACTCCTCAATCTGAATTAGAACAGGCGCAATTTCTCTAATCTCATGACGGGCCAGACAACGTCGTACAATGTCATTTGTTTGAACATACATTACACTTAATACGTTAGTTGATAACCTTGTTGTGTTTATGATTTAGTTTTAAGTCCTTTATCATAACTTACTGAGCTGTGATTGCTCACATCCCCATAGACGTCATGCAAGTGCTGGCTAAGAAGCAGCATGCAACTATTCTAAAGGTAGCAACTACTAGATTCTGGGGAGTGAGGAAAAATATTTAAAGAATAAACACATATTTTTTTAAGGTCTAAGCTTTTACTTCAGAATTTTTTTCATTTCTGAATAATATAATAACTAGGAAATATATTACAGAGAAATATTGTAAACTTTAATTGTAATAACTGAATTATAGTGTATATATATATTTCCTCACTTTCTTAGGTAAATGATTTATTTAAATTACAAATTGTTTATTTCAAAGTGGGTTAGTTGTAGACGCCTTGTGTAGATTGGGTCTAAGATAGCAGTTGTAAGGCCAACTTCTATCTTAGAATGATTTACACGGTGGGGCTGTTATGACTTTGCCGCTTCGAGGCGTGACGGGTGGATAAGTTGCTTGGTGACGATTAGGTTCCACAGCAAATCAATGGGTGCCCTAAGAACTAGCTCAAGTCAATATGTGCTCTGTTTTTCCTAATTTTTTCTCTATTTTCCATGATTTTTTCTAATTTTTTCTTTATGTTGTTTCAAGCTTGTAAAGTTGTAAATTGATGTATTGAAGCCTATTTATACTTGTTGGAGTTAGTTGCTACCCCTTTGATTTTTCTTTTAATTTTTCTCTTGCTTTTTCCCCGATAAATGCAAGTAAGAGGTGTCCTTACTATCCTAATTCACTTTTGATTCAGCAAATTGGAGGTCCTACAGCAAGCTACAATGATTCTCTAGCAATTCCTAGTCGAAATTGAGTTTATAAGATAAGATTTGCAATTATTTTAGTATTTTAAGTATATTTTATTAATATTTAGTTATTTAGTAATATTTGAGTATATATATCAAGTGTATTTATCACATGTAATATATAACTATACTCATATAATTAAGTTTCTAACATATTTATATTTTTAAGATATGTTTTCTTAATTATTTTCATGAATTCAACACAATATATATGTAATTAAGTAATTTAAGGTTAATTTACGAGTACAATTATTGTTTATATCGGTTAAACTTATAAAAATATGAGTATATTCATATAATAAATTATACTATATTATCTCATTTTATTACTTAATTAACTTATCTTTAAGTTCTTTTCGTATTCCGAGCTTAATTTCAGAAATTTCAAGTAATTTAGTACTATATTAAATAGTCATACTTTTTGGAGTAAATTTTGGATTTTGGCTTGTTATTTTCAAAATCTAATTTCACTAAGCTATTTCAACTAACTTTTCTATCTTAGTCGTAAAGTTTGAACTCAATTAAATAACTTTCCCTATATACCCTAAATCTAAATTTGATTGTCCTAAACACAATTTTAGGAGCTTATAATGCCTATGTCTTTGGTTATGTCATACCCAACGTTGAAAACATAAAAAAAGAAAAGAAAAGAAGCGAACATAGTTGATTTCACGACCAAGGGACACTATTGTGTCCCCGGTTGTATGTTTTACAGCAATCCTTATTTTTCTCAATTCCTATATAAAGCTTCTTTAAGATCTTTTAGAAAGAACTTTCTGACAACTTCTAGAGAACTTTTCAAGAGAAAAACACTGAAGGGAGCAAGGGACATTAAGACTTGAAGATTCAATTTTTCTTAGATTCAATGATTTACTCTTCTACAATTTTTTATTCTTTGATTCAAGATTATTACTTTATGATGTGTAGACAGTAAATCCTTCATATCTAGGTCTTGTAAAACCTAAATCTATTCATGTGAGATGGATTTTTATTAGATCTAATTAATTCTTTATTTTTTTTTCTCGATTCAACTATATGTGTTTAATTCTTTAGATTGTTATTTCTGCGGTTAGTGATCTAAAATTTAATATTTTATAAGAGAATTAAGAGATTTCTTATAAAATTAGATCTAGACATAGTTGATAGAGATTCATGCAAGATTAGAGATAATTTGCAAGATCTTTCCGGAATTTTGAATTATATCGTAAAGAATTGTTATACAATAATGTAATCTTAGATCATGCTATTGAGAAGAGATTCTAATAGGTAATTTTAAAATTAGGGTTAATTGACTTAAGAAAGTGATTAATTTTAATAGAGAATTCTCTCAATTAAGAAAGATTAGAGAAGAAATTAGATTATATTTAAGGAAAACAAATGTGCAGATATGGTTTTTAAATCTTGAATTAATCTACAGTTTCATTGCTTTCTTGTTTAAGTTCTTTAATATTCATTAATCAGTTGATTAATTTAGTAGTTGCTACAATTTAATTTAAGTTTTTTAAGTTTCTTAAACTCGAATTTGTAAGTTAGATAATAGAAATCTAGTAAATGTCAGCAGCCAAAGTCTTTGAGGAATCAACATTCTAACTTAATTTGCTTACTATAATTTAATAGATGCACTTGCCTAACATTAGTAATTGACCACATACGCATGAACATACAACATACACACAAGCACACACATTTATACTCTCTACATACAACAATAACATATTCTTATCTTTTATTTAGTCCGATAACTCACATAGTTCTAGCTTCCTAAAACTTGTAATAACTTATGACTCCAACACACATATACATAAATATATATATAAGTATCGGTATTTGATCCTCCCCACTATCTTAGAAACTAAGGATTACCTAAATCTACCCATATCATTTCAAAGCAAGATTCTAATCAAGATAGTATCATACTAAACTCATTGGGGTGCTGCCCCAAGGTCACTTATCCTCCCGATCCATTGGGCCTAACTAAGTATACACATCACACTTTAAATTTGAGCTAAGTAGTCATTGAGTCCGTTTAGCATGAACTAAACCTACTAACATAAGTTACACACAATACCCAGTACTTAGCTCAATGGATTGCTCAAATTCTGAAACTGTCGTCTCATAACTTGTTCACATGAAAATAAAACACCCTTACTTAGTCTCTAAATGTAACTAACATGGCCCTTAAACTTAATAACTTAACCCTTACACACTTGTAACTTATGTCACTTAAGGAACCTAGGATCACTACGATGATAAATTGGTTTGTGAAGTATTTTGAATGATGATTCATGTTTAGAAGAGCTTAGAAAAGTTTAGGAATGGAAAAATACGCCCAAAAAACACCAATAAACAAAGGGAAACGCCGTTGCACATATTAGGGAACTTGGCATCTGGATGCTATTTTACGTGTTACCCAGGTGCCAAGAAGTTGGTAGAGTTTTCTCCCTAGTGTCCGAACACTAGTACAGGTGGTGTCTAGATGCTAACTTATTATATAGACTATAGCAACATTTTACCCCCCCCCCCCCCCCCCCCCCCCCTTCTAAAGATTTTTGAAAGTCCCCTCTTCTTGAGTGTCTACCAAACACAAGCTCACCCTACACTCCTCAAAACACCCTCCAAACAACATTCTACAATCAAAACCAAATTAAACTCTCACATTCATATCAACGTTTTCATAAAAATAAAGCTTATAAAGTTTAGGTAACAAATTTTATCTTTAGGGATCTGAAACTCGCTCTTCCATCACCAAGATCTTGCCGTAACAACTCCACAACACAACCTAGATTCGTTTTTCTCACTCCCCCTAAACGGAAAAACAAATTTTTAATAAAACTTCAGCTTAAGACTTTAACAAATAAGCGAGCTACTACTTACCTTAGATCCTTCTCTCCCGATCTTGCTAAAATGTGCTGAAATCCCTTTGTAGCTTCAAGTCTTACGTGGGAACCCTAGTCCACAAGAGTTGCACATGAGAAGCAAATGTTAAAAGGGTTTCTACTAAGCAATATTCAACTTTTATATTTAAGGTTTTAGAAACTTTCGCTATGCCTAAACTTTCCCTATCTCTTTTCAGTAGCACTAGGACACACCCTTACCCAATTTATTTATTTATTTTCTTTTATTTTTTTTCCATTTTATCGGGTTTTATAGTTTTATACTGTAAATTTGGTGGTATAAAAATCTATTTCACGGTATAGAATAAATGTATCCTTGTAATTCCAAAAATAATCTCATACCATTTTCTAAATCACTTTATTGAACTTTATTGTAGCTCATAAAATGAATAATTTTTTTAAAATTTTTCAATCATAAAAATTTATATATAGTATTATACACACTATTTATGGTACAATAAGGTTATACTATCTTATTCTACTTATATTGTGCTATTCAATTCTTCTTCTATTAACCAAACGTTACCATAATGTTCATGAGGGCTAATACAATAGCATGTGCTTTTAATGTCAATTGGTGGATATAACGTATGCAAAATTAATAATTTTATGTAATTTATCGAGCTAAAGCAATAGAATAATCATACTTGACTTGAATATAAATTGTTTTGAAAATACAAAACAAAATTCATGACAATCAATCATCATTGAAAAATTTGATTGATAATCCTTAAAAGTAGGAGAAAGTAGCTAATAATCCTTAAAAAAGAAAAGAAAAGTTGGGTGGTTAAAAAATAGGCATTAAATTTTTTAATTTTTATGTGATATTTTTGTAAAAAGGTGTGATACCAAAAGGTGTCATCCCCTTTGATAAGAGGGATGAGATGAAAACTTTATTATACCTTTTATCTTTATTTTGAACTTATTTTGAGGTGACCTCAACTTTCAAAGATAAAAGTGAAAGAGATTGTAAAGTTCCTAAAATATAAGATCATGTTCCTTTATAAATATATAGATATTATATGGGTGCTCGTATTATTCAATTTGATTTCTTAGTATACAATTGTAAGCTATATGTCATGCCGAAATCGAGAGACATGAGTAGTTTGCCACGTATTCATATCGATACGAGTATATTAACGTTTAGAGCAATTTATATTCATAAATTTTTAACGTTTGCAATAACATGGAATAACAGTTGTAAAATTTTAATTTTTTTTATAACCTCAAATTTCAATTAAAAAAAAAAGGGAATTAAAAACACATCAAACTAAACTATTATAACCTAAGAAAAATCATTCCTATCGATGAACCAGTGGCGTACCTCATCCTGTACTTTGAGGCCATCGTTATTACATGTAAATTTCTCCTATACTTTAAAAACAAAGTCCCTGTCAAAGTAACATCATAGAAATAATTGGACTAAGTGACAAATTTTTTTTACGTTGAAGAACCAAATTTTGTCACGTAATGGCTTAAACAGTTAAAAAAATTTCCTATTGCCTTTGCCAATTATACTTTGCCAAAATTTAGGCTAAGCAGTGAAATTCGACACATCCTATATAGCATGCGGTGAAGTTCACGGCATAATTGGCTAAATTGCTTAATGTTGGCTGGATGGAATTAATTTAAAGAAAATGTACAAATAAGTCATCAATGTTTATCTTTTTTTTCATTTGAATCCTTAACATTTCAATCCTCCACAAGTTCTTTTAATGGATAGTGTTAGATTTTGAATTGCATAGTGACACATATTGTTATTCCATTGGTCCATATATTTTAATTCAGTAAATAATTAATAAAATATAAAAATTTTCATAAAGTAATAAAAAAATCTAGAAAAATACTAAAAAATCAAGAAAAAAAAAATATAACAGTATATATATGAATATATACTCTTCTGTACATATATATATATATATATATAAATATACATAAATTCAAAAAAAAATAAAAAAATTTAAAATCCAATTATACCCCTAGCTCGTACGCACACATACACAATATTGGATAGTTCGAAAAATGTCCATAATAGTAAGTAGCAAGTGTAAGTGGCTACCCTTCACTTGGGGGGAGGGTGTGTTGTGCGATCTCTCTTAGGTGGTTAGCTGCCACCAAGGTCGCCAAAAGCTAAAATAAAAAAGAAAAATGTAAAACTTGATAAAAACTTAATTTGTGTTTCGCTTTTATTTTATTATATTATTTTTAGTTTGAGGCAACCACTCATGGTCACCAATAGATCGTACGATACACTTTCAAAAGTAAGTCACAACTCGCTTGCTTTTGTAACCATTTTCCAAGTATCCTAATGCGAAGAGGTGGTCGGTGGCCACCTATGGAGTGCGGCGTAACCTCATCTAATGGTTAGCAGTCATTTTAGGGTTGCTAAATTTTATGTTTTTTTTTTGTTTTGTTATTTTAATTATTTCTATTAATTTTTTAAAAATAAATATTAATATATATCTATATAAATATATATTACTAAATAATATATATTATTTTATAGATTTTTTTTCTAATTTTTAATCATTTTTCTATATTTCATGAATTTCACTTACATAATATATATTATTAATTTATTATTTGAATGAATTAGATTCACCATGTGTCTGTACTAACGGCAAAAATAATAAAAGAACTTCTTCGTAAATTTTTACATACGTTAACAACTGAAATCAAATTTTTAAGTCAATATCGGGTGGCCATCAGTATTTCAATCCAGTCACATTGTAGTCGTTCCATTTAACCTATATGACTCGCCTACTGTTTCATTCCAATACAATAACCAGGTACACGATCTCACCTATATTAACAATGCATTGAGATGAAAATCCATTTAACTCCTTTGGATTTATAAATATCATTAAGGATCCAATTACAACCTATAGTTCTCAATCTAAATGAATCCTTCGAAACCCTCAAAATTGTATATACTCCATATTAAATAGTTAAACGTCTTTTTTTTTTTCCCCATAAAATTCTTTTTACGAATCTTTTGCATAAAAGCTCTCTTCATGAGTGCTTTTTTCTTTTTCTTTTTCTTTTTTTTCAAAATGAGTGCTCTTTTCAAAAGACTTTCCAACAATTTCAACCATTCGTTCAACAAAACTTGTCACGATCAAATTAAGCACAACTTCTTCCAAACATTATGAAAATAAGGGTTGAGCTGAAAGTGCAAAGTTCAGCATTTGATATGCAAATAAAACTATTTCGAAACAAATAAGCAAGCAAATGCATGAAAAAACAGTGAAGGAAATGGGAAAACGCACAAAGATAAAGATAATTGGATATAAAATGGCAGAGTATTTCGCGTTACATGTCATATATATATATATATTTATTTATTCTCTAATATAGATATTGTGGAAATTATCCATCTAAATCTTTTTTCATTGAAAAAAAAAAAACCCTTTTTTCAGTACTAATGAGTGATGGTTACCAGTCAACACCTGCATGTTTTTTCCATCTTTGCCAACCTGACCAGTCAATGGCTGCCCATTCCTCTCATCCTCCTAGCTCTCCCTCTTTCTCTCTCTAAACTCCATCGTCTCACCTCAAACACCCCCCCCAAAGGAAACCCTAACCCTAACCCTGATTTCCCATCCAAAATCCCACTTCACAATGAACTGCCACCTCATTCCGACACTTATCTTCCTTTCCATCTCTCTCATCTGTTTTGGGATCGAAGATGACGTGTTATGCCTGCAAGGTGTGAAGAACTCGTTAGATGATTCAAAGAGTCAGCTTAGTTCATGGGATCTTTCCAACACATCGGTTTCGCATATCTGCTTCTTAAACGGTGTCAACTGTTGGAACTTAAAAGAGATCAGAATTATAAGCTTAACGCTTTCTCAAATGGGTCTTTCAGGTCAATTACCAGAGTCACTTAAGAACTGCCATACACTCCAAACCCTAGATCTAGCATCGAATTCATTATCTGGTGCAATCCCAGCTCAAATCTGTACTTGGTTGCCGTATTTAGTAACATTAGATCTGTCAAGTAACCAACTTTCTGGGTCTATCCCTGTTGAGCTAGCAAATTGTAAGTTTTTGAATAAGCTTGTGTTGAGTGATAATAAGTTGTCTGGTTCTATTCCTTATGAGTTCAGTAGATTGGATAGATTGAAAGAGTTTTCGGTTTCGGGTAACGGGTTGTCGGGGTCTATTCCTAGTGATTTAAGTAGGTTTGGCGAGGATAGTTTTAGTGGGAATGATGATTTATGTGGAAAGCCGCTCGGGTCTTGTGGCGGTTTGAGTAAGAAGAGTCTGGCTATAATTGTGGCTGCCGGTGTTCTTGGTGCTGTTGGGAGTTTGCTGTTGGCATTTGGAGTTTGGTGGTGGTACTTGGGTGCTAGTAGGAAGAAGAGAGGATATGGTGCAGCTTATGGTAAGGATGATGGTAGTTGGATCGATATGTTGAGAGCTCATAAGCTTGTTCAAGTTACACTGTTTCAAAAACCCATTGTCAAGGTTAAATTGGCTGATTTATTAGCTGCTACTAACTGTTTCAACGCACAAAACGTTGTGATTTCAACTCGGACGGGTGTTTCATACAAGGCAGTTTTGCCGGATGGTTCTGCTCTTGCTGTTAAAAGGCTTAGTGCTTGTTCTCTCGGTGACAAGCAGTTTAGGTCCGAGATGAATAGATTGGGAGAGCTTCGGCATCCTAATTTGGTGCCTTTGTTGGGATATTGTGCTGTGGAGGAAGAAAAGCTTTTGGTATACAAGCACATGCTAAACGGGAGTCTGTACAGTTTCTTGCACGGTAGTGTATATGGAAATGGTCAGTATTTTATTTTGGATTGGGAAAAGAGGCTTAGGATAGGTATTGGTGCTGCAAGAGGGCTTGCTTGGCTTCACCATGGGTGCCAGCCTCCATACTTACACCAGAACATTAGCTCGAACGTGATTCTTCTTGATGATGATCTGGATGCTAGAATTACAGATTTTGGATTGGCGAGACTTGTGGGTACCAGGGATTCAAATGATAGCTCTTTTAAGAATGGTGATTTGGGTGAATTTGGTTATGTTGCTCCAGAGTATGCAAACACTATGGTTGCATCATTGAAGGGGGATGTTTATGGTTTTGGAGTTGTGCTCCTGGAATTGGTTACGGGACAGAAACCCCTCGAAATAAGCAACATGGAGGAAGCATTCAAGGGAAACCTGGTGGACTGGGTAAACCAACTGATCAACACCAGACGGGGCAAGGATGCAATCGATCGGTCTTTGCAGGGGAGAGGAGACGATGATGAGATCATGCAATTTTTGAGAGTTGCTTGCTCTTGTGTGGTATCTAGGCCGAAGGATAGGCCTTCCATGTACCATGTATACGAGCAACTGAAGAGCATTGGTGGTGCACATGGTTTCTCGGAACAGGATGGTGACTACCCCTTGTTCTTTGACAAACGAGATGCTGAATCTAAAGAGTAGGCCTCATCAGAGGCCAGGAACCTGCTAAAGGCAGTATTTAAATACTGATTTTGGGAATTAATGATTTTGTGCCAGTATGGAAGGTATATGCAGCATCTTCGCATCATATGCTGGCATGGAAGTTGTGTTTGGGAATCCTTAATATGTTATCCGCATGAGGAGTATAATCATTTGGGAATATGTTTGGAACATTCTGTATTATATAAATGTAGCAGGATATGTCGCATTAATGTAATCCTGGAAAGTTCTGTTTCCTATTCAGGAGGAAAATGAAAAGCTACTTGTGAATCCTCTTACTAATTACTTGCTGCCCTGCTGATACTAATTGTTCATGGCATTTATTACTTCTTAATCTGGAAAATTTCTTCTTATGTACATTAATTTTCTCCAAAAGTTACATTAGTCTGAATAAAATTCCAGGCTGAGGATTTTAATGAGAGAAACTAGGGCAACAATGCAGATTCTCTTTATTTCTCTTGTAGCCAACATGTAATCAACCCTAAAATGGCAAAGAAAGTTCCTTTTTTAGCTTTCTTTTAACGGTTAACTGAAAAACTTGTAGACATCATATCGACCCTTAGTATATAAAAGCCGAAAAGTAAAGGATAGAGGCATTGACTTACCTAAATTCTGAATGCTTCGTATTTCATTTTGATTTTCCATCTTGGCACTGCTTTTAGATTTTTCTTCTTCTTCTTCTTCTTCTTTTATTTATTTATTTATTTTTTTGGGTTATAGAGGCAGTATTTAAATACTGATTTTGGGAATTAATGATTTCTCCACTTTCTTGGCCATTAAACAGAGGAAAGCAGAGGGCGAATGAGATTATACCATGGCTTAAGGAAGAAACCCATTAAACTAAGAGTACGCTAACGAAAAGAACAGATTGAAAAAGTTGAACAAAAGTTAACAAGCGATTGAATGAGATCACATTGCTGAGCTAACCTAGGGAGCAACGCCTGCCAAAACGATTAGGAACATGGAGAAGGAGGAGATGGAGCTCTTAAAAGATAAAAACAGTTTCTGATCATGACATGAAGTTTGTGTTTTTGGATAAAAACTCACGCGACTTGGGGACAAGCTGTTAATGTGGTATGTCATCATGCGGAAATTTTTCTAGGACACTTTTGCTTTTGGCCCATAGCATTTCATAATGTTAAGCTTTTACTTTTAGGTCATCTCTGCAGGAATCAAATGATTGATCTTCTCTGATCAAATCAAAATGATCGGTCTTGAAAAAGCAACATAATTAATTGCTTCCTAGGAAAACAAACTTTGTCATTTGCATCTTAACTTATATTACAGTATATTTCTCTTGATAAAGGGATACCGTTCTTGTTTGGTACGCTAGAAGAATACAGAGGGACACGGTAGGAGGAGAGAGGCAAGAAAGTTGAAGTTCTAATGCGCATGACCTTTTTATGGAAATTAGCAAAGAGTGCAAAGGTCGTATTTATTTATACTTATATACTGCATTTCATGTAAATTTAAATCCTATTTTGAGAGAATTGAACAAACCCTAATTTTTAACATCTATACTTATATATAAAATAATTCTCTTAATAGGAAAAATATTTTCAGTCCCAAAATTGTTATCCCCAATATATCTCAATTTATAATACTCTGCCACGTGATATCCAAATTTGCTGAGTAAAAAAATCCTTTCTTTTGTTTTATACCGTTATGAAAATCGCTAAAACATTTTTTCTTCTTCTTCTTCCTTTTTTTTTTTTTTTTTTTCTTTTTCTTTTTTCCTTACGCCTCCTCCTTCGTTAAATTCATCTCATCAAAAAAATACCAAACCTGACACCAAAATCCACATTATCCTAAAAAATAAATAGTTGACACATCAAAGAGCCTCTTCCTTAAGGAAAACTTCAACCCTTTATATATATATATATATATATATATATATATATATATATATAATGGAAAGCGCATATAAATGTGAAGCAAGAGGCCTTCTCGAGTTTGTTGGAGAGAACAGCAATACCGTCAAGCGGGGAGCTCCATTTACTATTGAGATGATGGCTCCGCGTGCCTTCGTACGAACAAATTGCTTATATCTTCCGTGACAACATTACTCCCGAAAACATCGTAAATCGGTTTCCAAATTCAATCTAAGGAACCTTAACAAAAAAACTTCACCAGAAACGGATAGTTAGAATGAAGTCACTAAAGAAGCTTTGAATGCTAGGAATTGTGCTGAAGGAGGGTACTGGGGAAAAATAAATAAATAAATAAAAGTTGCGTTTTCTATAACGGTATGAAACAAAATTAAGGAGCATTGTTATTATGTGACATAATATTATAGCTTGGAACAGATTAGGGACAACAATTCAAATACATAAAATTATCTTTTGATATTGACAGTTCAATAAGCATGATTTTGTTACCTTCATGCTATGTTTGAAATACGGGAATAAATATCCGGGGATTGGAGGATAGAGGCTACAGAATTGGAAACCTAATACATACACACTACTTGTTTGGATATTAGCAAAGAGTGCAACGTAGTCACTCCAAATGGGATTACGAATTTCTTCTAACCCACAAAATCTGATCACCCCCCAATTCAAAGTCAATGGCTAATTAAAACGACTGAATTTCCTTTTTTCCTTTTTTTTTTTTGGTCGGCCTAGCAGCAAATGCTTTTTCTTTTTATTTACTTGCCTTTTCCCGTTTATATTCTTTTATTACTTCTGCTTTCCATATTTGAGCAACTGTAGGGTAAGCTATATAAGGTGATTAAAATATTGCTTTACCATATCATACAAATACAAGTTCTTAAATTTTGGAATTAGAATTTATCTTATAACATTTTAGATTCATCCTAAAACATTTATCCTTTAAAATCTATAGGGTACAACTATTTTATGAAATCTATAAATTTTTCTATTATGACTTTATAATATTAAAATCCAAAGGTAAATTTTCAGTATCTTGAACTTGTTGATATTTCCGTAACATCCTATTCATTTAAATTGCACGAGGAACATTCCATGATTTAGAAAGTGACATTATAAAATCTGCCTCATACAATATTTTGGATAATATAATATTGCAAAACACAAGTGATAAAATAATATGTTAATTAAGAAGACATACCTTTTACCCGTTTAGACCCTACATATATTAGAAAGTTTACTCCATTTGTTTAAAATATATAACACCAAATTCATTACAATAAATTTATGAATACGATAACGGCTAAAAAATATAACAATAAATGTAAGTTTAGTAATGGCGAAGAAATGAAAGATGGAAAATGGAAATATAGAAATAAAATAAGAAAGATGTGGAAGAAATAAAATAAGAAATTTTTGGGATTTCTTAAAGATAAGGAGTTTGGAAAATTTACAAGGATCAATGAAGTTGTTAAACTGTAAAGCAATGATTGAGGACAGCAAGGGAAAGAGATAAAGATGAAAGATAATGGAGAATGGAATCAACTTAAACCTGTTAAGAAACCGGGATATTTTTAGAGGCCAATGAAATTGGAAAAGAATTACATGGTCTAAATGTCAGTTTCATTGGGGTACAGCTCTAGTTGGGGACATATATAAACTCTAGAGTTGAGATTCAATCAGAGTAGCACCGTAAAAAACATAGTAAAGGGAGATAGTAAAGGGAGAAATTCTGAAGTAATTGAAGACTTATGAATATAATGGAAGTTGGAACTAACATGAGATACATTCATTAAGAAGTTCTATTGGTCATTAAGTAAATCCCAAGGATGATATTTTTTTTCTTTTATTTTTGGTTTGGGTGGTTGATGGGAAAATGAAAATGCAAGTTAAAGGCGGAAATAATTCAGTAATTAAGTCAAAGTTTCAGCAATTGAAGTAAAAGGAATACTTCAGGTATTTTAAAATCTCGATTATATGCCAAAGTCTTTGTAGCTTAAAAGTATAAATACTAATCTTTTAGTAAAATGTACTAAATTTGAATATCTCCTTATCATTTGTAATTACTAAAAAAAAAAAAAAGAGTTCCAATTATGTAAGACAAGATTAATAGGTGAAGTTAATAAGTTAATTAATTATAGAAAATAACCTTAGCATGTATCGGATTAAGTAAAGATATTTTAGCAATTTGTTTACTAGAGCATTGTTTTAAGGAGAATGATATTACAATAACCATGACCTTAATTCATTGTTAGCTACGTATGGGTAATTTGGCAATTGAGCCTTTTTTGATATTTCTAAAGTAGGACAATGCCTAATCACTGATTTAGCCTTAGCCTTAGCCTTGTAATTACTAAGTACGGATAGATTAGAAATATCATGACTTAGGGATTTTTGGAGGGAAATAAGGTTATATATTAAAATCAGATTCAAAATTATAGAATAATCTAAAACTAATTCCATCCGTTCTCTCCCACTCATGAGGAATCCATAAACTCACAATTCGATCATTTCAATCAAATTGAGGTGGATATAATTCCTTGTGTAGTAGTATTCATTTCAAGACCTCCACAAGATTTGGTAAGAACCTTTGTCTTTATACAATTAAGTTTAATCATAGTTTAATTGATAAATATAGTGACAAGAGCAAGTTGAAAAGTTTATGTGTAGCTTAGAGCTTCCTTTGGGTTTAAGTGAGTCTAGTTAAATTCCCTTTTAATTAAGATTTAAATTTGATCTAGCCAAGGCTTATGTGAAGTTTGACTTTCCAAAAAATTTGCCGATGATTTGAAGATGTTGAACTTGATAAATATGGGTATTGTTGTGTTCTCCAATATGTTCTTAATAGATTCAAAGTGTTCTTAGTATTATATATGTTTAATATTGTTTGATGAATATATAAGATCGATAATATGTTATAAAGTTGAATAATTTTCTAAGTATCCGGACAATTCAAAGAGGTTCTTGTTAATATTTAATATGTTTTTACTATGGTAAGTGTTTGATAATTAGAATTTAACTAGATATAGTGTAAACTTATTTATGTGGTTTTATTTTAAAATTTAAAGAGTATTCATGAATTAGTTCAATGGTCATGATAAACATTCAAATATTCTTCCTATATTCAAAGTGTTCTTGATAAAAGTCTTGTTTGATCCTTTTACAGAGTTAAAATTCATCAATGTATTTTTTATGAGATCTAAGATGTTAACTTGTTTGAGTAGATTAAGACTTGAATGACTATTTATAATCATCAAATTATGAAGATTTAAAAAAAAATTAAATCATTGAAATCAAATTTTGGATCAAGTATTTTCAAATGGATTGTTTTGATCTTCCAACGAGTGACTAAAGATGCGAAATGTGTTTGTGACTAAAAATTGAGTCTTAATAATATTTTATTAAGTGATAATCAAATTGAAAATGTAATAATAAAAAATAAATAACAAGAATTGATAAAATAAAAAATAAATAATTAGAGTGAACCGCCTATATATATGATTTGAACTAGTTCGTGCTCAATTCACTTGAATTAAATTGGTTTGACCCAAAATGAAACCAGTGAAATTAAAAAGAAAATTTACTATCCTCATAAAATAATTTCTTATTAATTAATCTAAGTCAAGCTTGTTTAGTTTTATTATCAAATCAAACCTAAGTTTTGGACCAGATTTTTAATGAGATTTGTTTTATCAAAGTAAGTAATGGACTCTCTCAAAAAGAATACTTAGTAAATACTAAGTGCTAGACCTATAATAAGATAAGGTAATAACCTTCCATAATTTTAAGTTAGTTGAATAATAACAATTACTTCTTATTATATATATTAAGTTTGGGATCAGTTGATCTTTTTCAATTTGGGATCATAAAGATTTTCAAGTAAGTGGTAGTCACTACATGTTGTGTGTGCCTGCTTGTTAATAAACTAACTTAATACATAAACTTGGCTAAATTAAATGCGTGAATTATTTGTGCTCGATCGTCTTAAGTCAACGAATGATGCCCTTAGATCGAAATTGTGGCTGCGACCGTAGTTACTAAGATAAAACAATAGTTAAATGCTTAGACCATTGATGGTGGCTCAATGGTAGTTGATAGCAGGGAAATGCATTAGTTAACATGCCAACAAGAACGAGAATGGGATTTAGTTGTCTTCGTCAACTCATAATAGCTTGTTGTGATGAGATTAGACCTGATGTCTCCTTGTAATGTTTTGGAGTCTTAAACTCTTTAATGCTGCTTGTTTACATTTAAATATATAAGTCAATGAACTCTTGCCTGGAAAAAAGCATTTATGCCAATGGCATAGCGTATGTTTATGTAGCTATTATGTACTAGGTTTTATAACTCAATCCTTTAAGATTTAATGTTTCAAGTGTTCATGTGATTGTTATTAATCTTTATGTTGAATTTAGATGCAACTTCTATATCAAGGATCGAGAAAACGCTTATTGAAGAATTTTCAATATTTAGATACCTTCGAGATTACTTATTTTAGATTTTAGACATTCCTTACAGTTGCAGTTGGACTTTGGATAATTATGGACTTTTATTCTAATAATCACTGGCTTTTTAATTAATTAACCCTTTTAAGTAGAATTTACCCATTTTTTTTCTATTGAAAACCAAGTTATCTTTGCTCATCCATATTAACCATAATTGATGTTAAATCACTTTCACTCATAGTCAAATTGGATTTGATCCATACTTTTAGCTTTATGTCCAGTTGCAATATTGAATCAAAACCTAGCAAGACACTCTCTAGAATTAATTTAACTTGTTCCCAATCTTGTAAAGCATAAGATAAGTTTTCAACTTCTCCATGATATCTTAGACAATTGTTGTCATTTTTGATTCCTTCCTTTCATAGTTTGTTGTGAATATGAACTGCATCATGGCAAACTCTCCATAAGAAAAGCTTAGTCTTTAGCCTATGTGAAGACTTCTAGAGTCATTCTCACTCCTCATTGGGTTATCTCTCCTAATATTTAAACTGCTATATATATATCTCATTAAAGGATGATCTTTCAATTTTTATTCAAATAGTATGTTTGACTATATTAGAAGTTTTCTAGATGGACATGAACAAACTTGTTTTTCACAATCTCATCAACATAGTGTAACGCTTCAAGCTAAAAGCAGTGAATAACTAATCCAATAAACACTTATGAGCCCATTTCGATCACTTAGCCTAAAATTTTCAAACTTATGTTGACAAATTTTTCATAGCTATGGCTTTATAAACTAGTACCACAACCTTTTACAATCCATATGGGATAATTAAAAATTGGTTCTCATAATCCCCCTCCGCCCCTTGCCCCCCGCCCCCCATCCCCCCTAAATATGTAACATCCTTATCACGAGACCTTATAATTGAGCCTAGATCATTCCCTCTTTTCGATGTATGATTCAGCCAACATGCAAGAAGTCACATCCTAATGACACTCATTACCTTCTTCGAACCTCTTCTCTAAATTAGAGCCAGACCCGAATCATCCACCTACTGGCAGAGAGTCCACTCTAATACCATTTGTAACACCTCAAGCTAAAAGTAGTGAATAATCAAGCCAACAAACACTAATAGGTATATTTTAATCACTTAACCCAAAAGTTTCAAGCTGTGTTAATAAAGTATTCACAACTATGGTTTTGTAAACTAATATCATGACCTTCTATAATTCATATAAGACGCTTTACCACGAAGTCTCACATAGAGTATCTAATCTTTCCTTCATCCTATGTATTTTTTTAAATCCAACAATTCCTCATGGTGAGCTTCTCTACTTACTTATTTAAAGGGCCATAGAAAAATTTAAAAATGGCACTTCTCCTGTTAAATTATATACCTAAAATCTAGTAAGCCTTGTATTGCTTGCTACATAGCCAACCATACAACATGTAACAACTCTATTGTCCATTACATTAAATCCATTCCCACCCCTTACACCCCCCCCCCCAAATAGGGTCTAATCATCAAGAATTTCCATCTAAGTAGACGAAGCTTACCATTCGTTTGCTTTTCAGACTTTCTCTCAATAAATTTGCCCACAATACCCTTTTTTTACTTAAGCTCCCAACACCCCTTGGTAAACAAGCGTTATTCTTTAGAGTTAAGTTCACTAAACCAAGTCTTCCAATTTCCTTTAGAAGTGATTGTACTCTAATTTATCCATAAAATTTCTTCTATCACTAATTACACTCCATAATTATCTCCTTATATAGGGTTTATTATCTAAATGATTGATGAAGATAATCTATAGATCTACGTATAATAAGTAATTTGGTAACATTTATGAGATTGATTTGATGGGAACTGATCATCTTACCATACTAAGATGCTTACTTTTTTAATCCTTATTTTTTTTTTAATCTTGTCAATTACAAACTCAAATTCATGTTACCTTTATTTAAGCCCCTTTTCTAAGGGAAATCAAAGGGATTTACCAAAATTTGCTGTCTCTTGGTAGTCATGCCTGAAGCGGCAGAATCGTAACAACCCACTTTGAAATAAACGGTTTGTAATTTAAATAAATCATTTACCTAAGAAAGTGAGATAATATATATATACACTTAAATTTAATTACTACAATTAACATTTACAATATTTTACTGTAATATATTTCCTAGTTATTACATTATTTAGAAATGAAAAATTCTAAAATAAAAGCTTAGACCTTAAAAATATATGTTTGTTCATCTAACGTTTTTCCTCACTCCCTAAGATCTAGCAGTTGCTAGCTTCAGAATAGTTGTATGCCGCTTCTTAGCTAGTACTTACACAACGTCTATAGGAATGTAAATAACCACAGTTCAATAAGTTAGGATGGAGGACTTAAAACTATACCATAAATATAACAAGGTTATTAATCAACTTGTTAGGTGCAATGCATGTTCAAGTAAGTGCCATCGTAAGACATTGTCCGGTCCGTCTTGAGATTAGAGAAATTACACCTGCTCTAATCCGGGTTGAGGAGTTGTCTTTAATGCAACAGCTCACAACCAAACCCAAGCTTATGCAATAGAGACATTACTACTACCGTGACTACCTTCGAACCATTGACTTTACCCTTGCCGCGACCTCCTCTCCTGTTACTTAGTTCAATTAAGGATGAAGAAGAAACTATTATGCAATCTTGCGCTATCCCTTTCGAAAGGGTCGATATTTGGCCGGAGAATCCTAGGTTTCCCTTAATGGGTTGCCATACAGGTCTAATTATAATTACAGGTCGTATATTTGATTAGGTCCAGTTTAGGGTGACCAGTCATTTTATACAAATCATACAATACAAGTTAGAAAACAACCAGAATCATAGCATCACTCATAATCAGGTATATGCACGCAACCAACTATTTAACAAGCACAACCTAGTATAATCTCAAGCCTCCAAAATACAGCAACATATTAATTCCAACTTACTTGGACTCCTCGCTCACTTAATCAAGGTGCAACTCGCTCAGGCCATTACCGATCATCCCTATAACACAAACGTGGTTTCAGTTTTTCATATAACTATTATAAATTGGTTTTATCCTGTAACGCTTATTGTTATATTTTGTTTAGGGTTTAATATATCCAATTATCTAGGTTCTCAAATCTTTTACAATTATTCTAGGTTTGGGGTTAGGTTCAGGTTCAATTTCTGCATCGATTTCTAAATTAGGATGATTTTAAAGTACTGTTTTATACCCGAACCCTAGAAATTCGTTTCAAATCATAATGTGAAATTAATCACATTACTTCCAGATATCCTAAATACCATTATTACCCCTAGTTAGTATTTTATTACACCCGGTATACTTAAATCCGTATTAGTGTACCTAATTTACTCCTGATGTGAGAAATTTTTATATTTTTCATATAATTACATACATTTAAGTTTTCTATCAGATTTATTATACATCCCTATTATTTTTATAATATCAATTTTTATTCTAATATCTTCTATTTATTATATTTCCAATAATTGTGTATTATGTACTATTACTTATTATGTACATAATACACATCTAATATTTTTATCATTCTAATTACCATCTCCCAACATCAATTATCATTTCAAAATGTATAAATTCATCCTAAATCAGATTTTACACCTAATTACCCTAATTTACAAAATTAACTTAAAATTTATTATTTTCCCTATTACTTATTTACTACATAATTAATCTAATAATTATATATAACACCCTAAATGCTACAAGTATCATTCTTTATTAGATTTCAACATCCTAAAATATATAATTATTCACTAAATCAGTAATTAACTATTTAATTACTTAATTAACCCTAAATTACTCATTTTATGCCTCATTTTAAGGCCTAAAAATTATCTAAAAATTTGAAAAATTAATTTTTTTTAAAACGGGCTTCATAGCACTGTTCTATATCATCTAAGTATTCTACAAAAAAATTTTGGGCTCAAAACTACACTCTTAAGATCATTTATTTCTAAACCGAAACATACTCGGTTTTGCATGATTTTTTAAAGACCATATATCACGGGATATATTTTCATCAAAATAATATTTTTCCTAAGAACTGCATACAAAAATATTCTAGAATAACAAAATTACACAAAATTAGGCTAGAAATCAAACTCACCGATTTTGGTGGCTTCGGCTACCGTCGGTGGCCATAAGTATGTCGGCTCACCTGGGCGCTACCACCGCCACCACCATGTAGTGGTGGTGGTTATCCACTCCCAGTTACTCGTCAGGTCTGGATTCTCCTCTAAGGCCTTAATTGCATAAATTTGAGAATTTTTTTTGTAATTAATTCAAAAACTCACAATTTCAGCCCTCTCTATTTTTCTCACTCTTCTAACTAACCAAATGAGCTTCTTAAATTTTCTTGCTATTTATAGAATATTAGGGAAATTATTATGCATTAATGAGATAAGACAATTGCTGTATCTCTTCTTTTTTCCACTTTCTATTTGTTACATTTTAATTGGTTAATTTTTTTTTCAATTTCAGATTTCCACGCCGTACTTTTGGAATTTTCCTCATTTTTCTTGATTTTTTCTTAATTAATTATGAATTTTATTTAATTATTTATTATTATTTTAGCACATTTCGGATATTTTAAGTAATTACACATATTTCTACCTACATGTAAATTCATATATAATACAAATAAATATTCCTAAATATTATTTAGGTTATTTTATGATTTTTAGTATACATATAATTTATCTCTAGTAATTCGTTAATTATTGGAATGTATTTTACGTATTTTCAATAAATGATGAGTTATATACTTAAAATTTGGAATTTTTATATTCTTTTGTTTTATTACTTATTTTTTTAAATTCAAACTTACGAGACCATTTTACTAATATTTGTAACTTTACTTATAATTTAGGCTCGATCGGATATTTTAGCCGATCGAAATCCTAAGTGACTAGTTGGGGCTTAGATTGGTTAAGCAAATCTTTAATATTATTTTTAGATATCTCATTAATATTTTGAGAGAAAAATATCGCTAGTCTCTTTGTTTTCACTCTTAGACTCGACCATTGAGAAAATATCTCTATAAATTTCATTATGGTTTGATTTAAGACTAAATTTGTTAATAAATATAGACTTCATCATTAGCAAATAATAACTGCAAATTATAAAGTTTGATTAGTTTCCACCTTCCTTAAGATATTTGTTCTTCTATCAACCTACTTAGGAATTGTAAACATAAGATGAAAATTACATAAGGAGATACTAAATCATCTTGTTTGATTCCACAACTTAGTTGAAAATTTTCAAATAAGCCCCCATTTACAAGGATTTTAATTGATGAAGATGAGATACATATACAATTATATTTATCTACCATTACTCGAAAATTTTAAGCTTTTAAGAGCTTAATATGCCAAATCCTTCTTGAAAGTAACATTTGATTGTAAGAACTGAATTGAATAAATAGAACTAAACAAGACAAGTACAAGAGGACTAAATAGTATAAACTTATTATACTATATTTAGTTTGTACAGTACAAAACAAGATACAAAATTCATATTAAAAACCTAATTCTTTATATTATAAAATAAACAATTTTTTTGAAATATTGAATAAAAATAATATTACTTAATTCAATTTTATAATATGGAGAAGTATTTTTAAGAATATAAAATATTTTTGTTTTCTCATCTAATGAATTTCATTTCTATATTATGATATAAAAAGGATAAAATTTGGGCCTTTTGTTTAATCCATCAATCTAAATTTTTATTCAGTTACTAAGCAAAACTAAAAATCAAATATGGAACAAAATTTTTTATTTAATCTAATATCATAAAAATTATATAATCAAACGCTACGAAAGTCTAATTTCAAGATTATCTAATCTTTTCTCTTTTGTTGTTGAAGCATTTTCTTCCGAGGAAAGAGATTTCATAGTTGATAATAAAGCTTGAATATTTCATAAAGAGATATCTTTACATTTGGGATGTATTACATTATTGTTGATTGTTATCACAAGGGCTTGAGATTTGCTTGGTCCAAGTGAAAAATGATAAACAAGGTTCGTTAACATGTTTCTTGGCCTATACTATTATTAACTAGATATGAAAAATATACGGTATGGTTTATGAGAATTGGTGAGTTGAAAATTTTAAAATCTTTTTATAATCTCTTAATAAGTGTATCCAAGTCACGTATTAACGAAATCGATGATATATATATATATATATATATATATAAGAAAAAAAAAGGGCCATTAGTTAACATTGGAACCTTTTCAATCCATGGGGCCATGGAGAATGATATATATTTGGTGTGAGCCCCAGCAAAAGAGGGGTCGACATGTGCTTCACGTCTCTACATCGATGGAAGCTTACGTCCTTGGGGTGCATGATCACATGACCTTGGTCCCACCAATCACCAAGAATATGCCTCTGGAACACACGTATACTGCATTAGCAGCCAAATTCAACATCTACTACCGCACTAAATATTAGTTTCTTCTTCTTTCCCGATTCACGTAGGGTAATCACATGGTAAGTAGTAGATTTATCTCATAAAGAGCGATCGGTTTGGTTTCGTGCCGGGACTTTCGGACAGGTCGTGTTAAATAAATCTTATATTACCCAAATTTAGTACTGCACAAACATTGAAAAAGATGTAAAATAAACGTAAAATAAGACCTTGCTTATAACTAAAACCCTAGTCTTCGCGTGAAAATACACTCTTACACTCTCATATATACCCAAATCGACCCCTAAACACATTGACGGTAATAAATTAATATAATTTGCTTGGAAGTTTTATGGTCGTCATCTGTGGTTGGTTTGCTAATTTAATTATTCGAGGGAGATGACCCATGAATGCTCTCTCTCTCTCTCTCTCTTTCTCTCTCTCTCGTGCTGCAAAGACGCAGCGTGTATAAAATCAAACAAACAAACGGAGACAAGGACCTTCGTATCTTTCGTGGGATTTGGGAGGTCCGGTCAAGGTTCCTCATGTTTGGTATCATTGAATCCAAAGAAGGCCTCTTTCCGCTTCCCCATTTTTCCGTGTACTGCTCCCGTGACATGCTAACACCTATATCTATATCTATACTAATAACAGAGTAGAAACTAGCATATTTTACTATAATTATCGATACAATTAAAAAGTATAAAAATTAAAATAGTGAAATAGAAATTATAACAAATAGGATATATAGAAATTATTTGAAACGGTTTCGTAAAAACGTGCTTCTATTATTCATTAATAAATGTATATACATAAATTAGAAACTATTCTTTTCTTTCCCCAAACAATCTATAATTGATTTATTTGCTTAATCCCCGTGTTCATTAAAATATGTAAAATATTCTAATAAGTAACTAAGTTTAGTATTTATTATATATATATATATATTCAATTGAATCGAAAACTATAGCTATTGAGTAAACTATTCTTGTTCAAGCTATTCTTGCTTGAGTGGAATTAGTCGCGCGTTCATCAAGAGAGGAGGATTAAGGTGGTTTAGTGACCGATGGCTTGATATGAACCACAAAAATGTGAAGGTGAGCCATAATAAGAAACATACTTGCCTTGTTGGCATGCATATAACAGAGCAACTAGCCCCCTTTAACGTCTCCCATAAAGTGCTCTACACTATTGAAAACTAGATCTACATGAGGTGTGTAATGCATAGCTAAAAACACACCGATCACTAAATTTAACAAACTTAAATTAAACCATCTAATTAATGATTAAAAAAAATGACAAATCACTTTATAGCATATACAGCGCGCATTGCTTAGACCGAACCCCAACGTAGAAGGAACGACAGCTGCATTCCTTGGACAATGGCGCACGTTTCTTAAACCAGAAACATTCCTCTAGTAAGGAACATTACTAATAGCTAATTTTTTTCTTTTTTTTTTTTTAAATTTGATTGGTTAAAATGTATTGTTGAGACTTACAAAAGCTTCAAGAAAATGTTAAAAAATTTAAAAAACAACTTAAAAATAAAGTGATAAATTTGATTCTTGTATCCCACCTGAGGATATAAAACAGGTACCTTAAAGATGTACATGGTCTTAACAGCACACTCATTCTAATCCTTCACTGACTGCCTTCGTTATGATGTTACTAACAAATACCACTATTTTTTGTTTTGAATCTTCCAAATCACTCAATTTCTAGAATAATTACAAAACAAAATAAATAATTCTTAAATTCCACATGATGCTATAGCAAGTGTGATTCATACAGCAAGGCCGTCCTAAAAAGTCACAGAAAAATTATTCAGATTTTTAAAAACACACTCATATAAGATGAGGTATATATCATGGACCATGTCACCCCTGCTAAAAGCTGCAGCCTGCGACACATAAGAAATCCTGCTTTTTCCCCCACCATAACCGTAACCGACCAGCAAACACAAGTTGTGAAAAGAGTAGGTCTAAACAAACTAGAATCTTAGACATCAAACATGAACAAGAAAAGCTTTGAATCTCCAACTTATGCTTGCTCCAACAGCAAGATTGCTTTTCCATACTGGTATGGTAGGAAAAAACATTAACCACCGATTGAGCTCCAAAACAATAAAAAAGGAAAGGATGAATGTATATCTGGAACGAACTCATGCCCATAACAGTGTTCGGACCGACTTTCAGTAGGGAGGGCAGAGACTGGGGGGTGAAAAAAATATGAAGTTTGAATGGTCCCAAAAATTTGCTTTCTTTGTCCAGTAGATAAACAGGACAATCCAAATACATGCTGCTCCTTGCAAAAAAGAAATATACAGGATGAACAGGGCATTTGTGCTTTTGATCAGTCCTTCCAATGGAGTCCTTGATAACATCAACACAGCAGGCAGATCAACTCCAAACATAAGAACTACTGTTGCTGATCATCTTGACTTCAATGACCCATTCCTTGCTCTTAAGCACATCTACAGGCATTGAAACAAAGCGAAATTACAAACTGGCAAAATTACAGGAAATAATCAGGGGTCTTCCTTGTGGTGTCAGGCTCTATTTGACGTGGTGCCGGATCAAACTGAAGGAAATTCTGTTCCATATTCTCCCCGATCTCTAGAATTGCAGCCATATTCCCACAACGGTAGCAGTAATTAGGGGCACTAAATACAGTGACCACATTCTTGTCCTAAAGATAAGATGAAACACTTATTAACAAACTCCTAAAATATTAACTGCATATAATAAGGAGAAGAGGTTATTCTGGCTACACGGTACAAACCTGACACCAATTATAACCTTCCATGACAAGCTGATGGGCTCTTGAGATCAGAGAAAGGCCATTAGTATGATTAAAGTGTGTGGCAATATCCTGGCCAAATGTATAACCAGCTCCTCGTGGAGATATTCCCCACCCGCAGCGATCATCAGGATCAGACCACAAGAGATCACACATAGGCCCTTCATGAGGAACCTAAAACAAGCACATCCGTCAGGAGGCTGCGGTATATCTCAAAGATACAGGCAAAATGACAAGATCATTCATCCACACAGAATGCAAAATCTAGAACTTGCATGCCGTAATGGATGTAAAAACAAAACAGACAAAATTTTGAAAATGAATTACTTCCTAAATGCTGGTTGCTCAAATGCTCTAACAGAAAAAAATCAATATTGTCTAATTAGGATGGAAAATTTGAGAGGGTAAACATAAACCATAATGGGATAAAAAAGTTGGCCTGCAGATTATAGCTGAAAAAGATACGCTGTAAAGCACTTCTGTAAAACCCAGCATCTTTTGGCCCTGACAACATGCACAATTTAACAAAAAAACAAAGACAGTAACATGATTATTTCTACCCCCATTTTATGATGGCATGCCCTGTCATCACAACTCCACAATGCATATGTTATAATTAAAAAAATTTTAAAAAAAAAAGAGAGAGACAGAGAGATTAAAAAATAAGGTGGGGGGAAAGGGGAGGGAGAGAGAGAGAAGTTAGGAACTCACCTCCTGTATCCTGTCCAAGGCTCTGATATTATCTAAAGTGTCCAAAGATGGTGATAGACCTCCATGCAAACAAAAGATCTGCAATGAAATAACATACTAATGAGACTGATATCAAAAGGATGACAAATGCAAATTATTCAATTCATGACACTTTATGAATCAAACCTGACTCTCAATAAGAGCAGTAAGAGGAAGATAATCAAACAAATCCGTGAAATACTTCCAAACATTGGCATTTCCATATTTTCTCAAGCACTCATCATAAAATCCATACCTGAAATAGGGAAAACAATTCAGTCAAATGTACAATCAAGTGCATAAAGAAAAGTGACACCAGAGTGAAACAGAAATAGAGTGAAGGACAATAGCAGGCAATTGAGTCCTCTTCAAGTTAAAATCTTATTGTACACAAACAAGCGCTTGCGAATTTCAACATCATAAAGAGTAAATTCACATAAATTTCAATTTTCTGACATTCTACATGCTATAATAAATTTTCTATCCATGTTTGATTGCACAGCTGCTGCTGCTTCTTCTTCTTCTTCTCAATTGTGTGTGTGTTTTTAAAAAAAAAAAAAATAGTAAAAGGATACTTGTAGTTCCCAACATTTACCAACTTTTCCATTTGAGTTTTGAACTCTTCTTTTTAAAAAGGAAAAAAAAAAATTTAAGTACCTGACCTTTTTCAACTTTTATAAAAGGCTACGTTAAGTTCATTATTGACATGCACCAACTTCCTATAGATCCACAATAATAAATTTAATAAAATAAAACAATCGAATATATTAAATTAAATGATATGATAAAAAATAGATTAAAAAACTTTTGAGGAAAAAATAGTAGAAATTTTGCAAATCCATTTGTGGGATTGCTGAGCACCAAAGGCCAGGGTGGTGGCTAGACACCACCTTAGGGGGACCATCAAGGCCATAAGAACCCATAGGTCATGACCACCCACCACCACTGAAATAAATATTTAAGAGAGAGAGAGAGAGAGAGAGAGAGAGAGAGCAAGAAATCAGGTCCTGTAACCCAGCTTCGAACCTCTCTTTTCTTTTTGCATCTTTGTGGCCTTGGATGGCTACCTCATCAAGGCCAGGGGCAGCAGTGACAAGTGCCTTTTTCCTTTTTTTTTTTTTTTTCCTTTGAACTTTTTATTGCATTAGTTAATTAAATACATTGAATAAAATCGTTTATTAAGCTAATTATTGTGACCAATTAGAAGTTACCACATGTTAAATGGCAGACAGAAGACTAATGAACTTGAAGAAAGTTTTCCTTTATAATAGTTGATAAACATTAAAACTCAAATAATAAATATGTAAATGTTGAACTAAAAGTGTACTTTTCTCCCTTTTCTTTCCCTATGCAAGCCCATCTATACCTTCATTTGATAATGCTTCACATTCATTGCATAGAAAAACTAATGCCACATATAAATTGCAAGAAGACTACGAAGAGCCCAGCAAGTGGGCACAAAGCACTTATCAAGCACAATTACTCATTTGATGTGTACGTCAGTCAGGTCAAACTCATAAGAAATATGTCTAACAAGCCACTAGGCCAAGTTCAATGGTAGTTATGGAGATGAGGCATGAGAATAGGACTTATACCCAGACACACAAAAAGAAATAAGTATTTTATCTGAGAAATGACATCCCTAAAGAAGGTGAGAAAGAGTAAATAGTTCACCCTGGTAATGATCATAAAACTTGTAGACAGTTCGAGATATTACTCTTCATCACTGGCACAGATAAATATAAGCAATAAAACGGTAAACTTCACCCAACTTACTATCACATTGACTGCTGTTAAATTTCCTCTTTCATATTTGTAGTTACTTCAACAAACTACCCTATATATTTGCAAATAAAGTGAGATTTTGCTTTACTATACCAACCCTAAAATTTTTTCATTATTATATCCAGTAGAAAACACTATGCATTTCAAGTGTCATGTCCATAATGCATCACCTCACAAGTCACTAGAATACTAGTCCATCTCAGTGCCATAGGAGTTAGGACTTCTCATTAAATAAACCCTCAAACAAACAGAGAACTGAGAATATGCTATCAGGTCCAAATTATTCCATATTACGTGCAAAGATTTCCAAAACTAACCATGTTGAATAAATATAACCTCAAAGAATAAATCTTTAAGAATACCATGTAAACTTTAATATTGTCCTAAGGAGATCAGGGGTGCCAACATATGCAGTCATTTTTCCCCCCTCTCTAATGATGCTTGTTATAAGAATAACTTGGACTTGTGCATATATATAGCCGAGTGAAGACAGATGGAGTCAAGACAATCTGTTATGGTTAATATAATTATTTCTTTGCATTGTTTTTTCATGCACTGACCAGAATCAATACAACATATGACCCATAAACCACACTCCTCTGCCCCAACATAAGAAATGAAAAAAGGATACAGGAATAATAACAATTTCCACAGCATTAAAAATGGTTTGAGAACCGTTCAATGTAATGAAACATTCTACATCAACTGCATTGGTAGATATGTTCTCATCCATGTAGGATAAACACCTTGAGGAAGAAAGCCTTGCAAGGCTAAATTTATGTTTACCAATATTAATTAAAGGAGCAAAATATGGTTGACCTCAACCAATGCACCAAATGTCTTTCATGGAGCAATTCATATATACATTTACATATCTATATGTATCTATCTATCTATCTACATATATATATATTATGGATGCTCTCTTTCAATAGATATACATCTCTCATCATAATCTCATAAATGGAACAAATTAGAATCCAAGAATTTCTTTCAAATGCTATATCTATACCATGAAGCATTTCTACAAAGAGAACTACATTTACCACTCTTTAATATGTAAGCGCTTAGAAGGTGAAGTCCCTTACACTTGCGTTATCTGCCGACTTTCATGGTTCCCTCGGAGGATTGTAATTCTATCTCTATAACGGACTTTCAGAGCAACTAATAGAGTAACAGTCTCCACTGAATAATACCCACGATCTGCATTTACGTGAAAGGAGATTAGGTATTTCTTTCCAATTGAATTTTCTAGAACATACAGCAACTACTGATTAGTTTCAGAAAAAATAATCTCTAGAAGCTATTACACAGAAACGCCGGAGGAGATTGAAAGGTCACCAGCTCCATGTCATGAGGTATGAAGATAAATTTGCAAAGCTTGCGGCAATGTAGATGTTGGATAATTAGATATAATAATCAAGTGGCTGTCAACCACATAAAGACAACCTTTTCTTCTTCAAGAAGCAAATTTCCTGAAGCCCAATCCCCTAGGCATATTTATAGCAAGCTACAATAAAATGTTTCTTCACCTCTAATATAATGAACAAATGCAAATTATTAGAAAAAGGTATGTACACAAATGAAATGATATACAACGAAAGATTTTTAGAAGCTCTGTTCAATAATACATAGATACATACATATATATAGAGGACCCACAGCCTTCAAGCTTCAGCATTTTTGCCTCTTTTTCATCCATAACAGCTGAATGTCATCACAATATTTTCTTCTTTTTGGCCTCTTTTTCTTTCGGCTTTTGTTAAGAGGGAAAATACACTAATGTGGCATATTTTACCATGACAACAAAATAATAATGAAAAAAAAAAACTTAGAAACATCACAATAGAAAATGAAAAATCAAACAGACCCTAGCCCTTGATGTTCAAGCTTGCTAGGAAGAACTACACAAACTACTCAACAAGTAATCTTAATGGTCCTCATAAGATATAAATTTATTCAAAATGTCTTGTCAAATCAATAAAGTAAAAAAAAATTATTCATGATGTTGCGCTGAGAGGGGTCAGTAGATTAAGTTGCAATGATAAATGAAGACAACAGGCTCACGGCCGAGTTAGTGAGCTCATACATTTATTTGTGGTTTTTAAGTGATTGGCTTCATCGGTATTTGATACTGGCCCTATTTCATATGAAGAGCAACACGGATGGTCATCATGGAGCAGCTCATTGGTTCTTGAGCAACCAAACAATGCATTTTTTATCCAAGTGTTGAGCAGCAGTAGCTAGTAGAGGTCAATGGCCAATCATTGCAGCGGCATTGTTCCTTCTCCAACTGGTTGCATAGGCTGGCAATGCTTTTCAGTTGTGACAAGGGCATCTTACTGGTGGTTTTGTGGGTATTAGCTAACTGGTTGGTGGTTGTGGTCTGGCCATGGCAAGGCAGCTGCCTGGTTTTCCCTTTTTTTAAATATTTGAATTTTATGATTCTTTATTTAGTTCTAAATGATACATCCCCTTCCCAACCAACCCCCACCCAAAACCCCCTGCAGTGTGGCCATGGTTTACTTCCTCTTCCAGTTGACATGACATGTCATGTCAATACCATTGACAAGAGATATTATTATCACCACATTATAGCTACATTGCATAGTGATACTCTGTAGTGATATTTGAAAGTTTTAGGACTTGATTGCTAAGATTCAAAAGCTAGAACTTGGTTTGAAAAAACAAAAAGGTTTTAGGACTTCCATGGTGCATTTCCCTTTCTTGAGTGAGTAAATTTATGTCAGTCTAGCAATAATTGTAGCAGATTAAAAATCTAAAAAACCAAAAGTATTTGTTTCTGATAATTAACATTCTTATGGATTGCTTTTTTTTTTTTATAATTACTATCTGAACAATTTCACTAAACATCGTGAGCGAATTTGGCCTCTTTATCTAATCATATCGTGTCCATGCTTGATTAAAATAATTGTGGAGTCACCACATTCATTAGTTTTTTAATTTAATTTCAGGGAGAACTTCAATGGGAGCACATGCTGCTCAAACAAAAATGGCCATAGTTAGATCTAAGATTATGTTAATTGAATTGCCTAAAAAAAAAAAAGAATAGTTGAGATAATATGCCTACTGCAGTTTGATTTGCTAAAGAGTCCACATAGTGGTAAACAGTTAAATCCCTAGCTTTCTTAGGCTTTGGTCGCAAAGACTGAGAGCCCCATGATCCAGTGAAAAATTATCGGAGGCTACTCTTTCATTTTGGTTAGTTGGTTGGAAGGCATTCTGTGGTTACATTTTCTCAACCAAAGAATCATGCAATACAAAGAAACTTATGACCAAATTCAGTTTATGACAATCATTCAAACGTAAAAATAACTTTTGTTTTTCCATTTTTTATATTCTGCTGCATGCTCTTATTTTATTAGATAACCTCAAAGAAGCAAAACAAGAGTACACCTACATGCACATCTCTGTCTTAGTAACTAAACATAAAGCAAGCTTCCCAGAATTCGGGATAACACCCAGAAGCAAATATGCCAAAACAAGAAGGAATTAGAGGGATATCATGAGCTTCCTCATCCTGCTACTTCACATGAATTATCTACTTGAGCTCTTGAAGTTGACAAGATAAGCAATCATGCCAAGTTTGCACAAAATGGGTTAATAATCCCATGAACACTGATAGAATTCAAGGATGAAACTTCTTCATAACTTTTCAAAAGAGGGAAGCTTTTCACTTAATTTAAATTGATTTCTTTTTCCACAGGAACCTGCATTTGTCTATGTGTGGATGAAGTCAATCCTTCCTCTTATACGGAGTTCAGCACTTCTATATGAAATCTGGGTGACTGACAGGTATCGGACATCAATCCAATCACATCCAAAAGAAAGTTTCTTCCGGTAATTCAGTACTTAATTTGACAAGAATAAGAAGGTGCCAACTCACAACATCCAATTTTTTTAACAAGCAGCAACATTTGCTCAGCCTCCAACCAAAGCTCAATTCTAACCTTTGGGTAAATAAGCTCAATTCTAGCCTTCCTCGCACATAATATGATATTACAAGCAGCTAACCTCTATCGATACTGCGTCATATAAAATATGCTTTCATACAACATTTCTCTTAAAACAAATCGAGACATACTATCAATCCACTGGTTCCCACACCAACATATAATCACTGATCGGTACAGTAATAAAAAAGATATCGATCAAGCAAGATCAAATAACAGATAGCCTACTCCAGATGGTCAACTAAGTATAATTGATCGCGAGAGGTACGAAAAAACAAGACTCACCTACATAATCGCCCATAAAAAGATAGTTCGTATCAGGAGCGTTGCCTCCTATTCTGAAAAGCTCGATTAGATCGTAAAACTGTCCGTGAATATCACCGCAAACCGTCACCGGACACTTGACTGGTTGTACGTTCCACTCCTCCACAAGAATCGCCCGCGCTTGATCGCATAGAGTCTTCACCTCTGCCTCCATCAATGGCTTGCACTCCATCAACTGCTCGATCTGACGGTCCAGATCTGCATGTGACGGCATCTTTTAGGGCTTTCCCTCGATCGATCGACCGCTCCGTGTGGATTGGTTCGATATCTATTCGTTCGATTCAATCGAACCGTGCGATCGGAGTAATGATAGGGTTTATGAATAATTGAAGGGAGGAGAGAGAGAAGATGGGAAAATGAGGTGATAAAGGTGGTTTAGGTCTTGCGATCATTACTCTGCAGAGAGTGGGATTTGTCTTTTAGGGTTTGTTAATGTTAATGTGATTTTCTGTACATTTGAAGTGGTTGGAGGAAAGGAAAATCTGGGATTCAGGGAATTGCATGGAAGGAAAAGGAGAAAAAGTGTCAGGAAATGAAAATGAAATGCAAATGATACGGTAATGAAATGAAATGCGATGACATTTGGGGAAAAAAAAAATGAAGATTCGTTTTTCCGTTGGAATTTTTTTTTTCTTTTTGTTTTTGGGAACTTCTTTTTTTCTTTTTTTCTTTTTGCCCTTTTGTTTCATTTAAAATATAATTCTCTCTCTTGCCGTTGGCTACGCCGAGTCAAACTAGAACGGAGACACCACGTATCAACTGTCAAATCTGGCGGCTAGCCGCTTGGTTTTCAGATATTGCTCCCTGCGTGGATCCTTATTCTATGGTCCTAGTCTTCTTCATGGCACGAGTTGGTGTGCCCCAACCGAAACTATGCGAGGAAGGATTGTTAAAATTTTCAGCTGCACAATACCATTTGAAATATGCGTGAATATTCAAACTTACTAGATTCTTTCTTTTTTTCTTTTATCTACTCAATGCTCGAAACATCAGTTACCACTTTATTTTATCATCACCATCTTTGAAAAGAAGAAAAGAACTACAGAGGAAGAGTGAAAAGAAAAAAATTAGAGATGGAAGAAATAAATGGAAAAAATACACGTTTTTTCATTTGGATAACAATGAGTGAAACTGAAGGGAAAATTAATATATAATTATTTCCTTTATTAAAATTTTAAGATGTGCTTTTGTTATAGTTAATAAAATCATTTTAAATCATATGGAGAGAATGATTTTTGGTGAGTCCAATAGAAGCATGTCCTTTCAATTTAATTCATTCCTCTTTTTCGTTTTTCTACCAAACAGTGGAAACTTTATTAAAATACTAACCTTCCATCTCCTTCTTATCCCTTTCCTTAATTTCAAGTAATGTAAATGTTTGCAACTTGGAAAGATATCTTCACCTGCCTTGTATCAATGTCACATGAACAATTTCGAGCTTAAATTTTCTTGTTTATATTTATTTTCTTTAATTTGATTCATATTGAACCTTATATTTATTCAATATAAATCAACTAAGAAAAATATATAAAAACTGAAAAATTCAAACTAGATAACTTAACAACTTCAATAAGAATCGTCCAGAAGGTTAACCACTTAAATCTTCTGAGATTAAATTTATTTTTCAAAATACCCACATAAATTTATTATTTTTTTTATTGTAAATAATATGCTTTCATTATTATACTAATTCTTACATGTAATACATTGGGATACGAGGAGTTATTTATTACATCATAGATACATGATAAATACGGTCCAACCAAAACTGTCTTAAAACCCTACGATAGGAGCTTATTGTGTAGGTTGTGAGTTGCTATGGTATAATTGTCGTTTAAGATTGATTAAACTATCTCACTTAAGTTTCAATGTGATTTATAAACCATTTTTTCGAAAAAGTGTGAGGTTACAAAATTTAATAAACCTTTAGAACCTATCCTTATTACATATATGAACTTTTAGATTGATGAATAAATAATAATAGGCATATTATCAATGAAAGATCATAACTTTATCAGAATTCTATTGTACTAAAAGAATATAGTAATATATTTTCCTTGTATAAAAAAAATGTTTAGTCTTTTGTATAAGACTTTTTCCATTGTAAATTTAGAGTTTCCTTATACTTCTATAATTGTAGAAATTCCATGTAAATCTCATTTCAATGAAATTTTTTTAATTTCTTTATAATTTCAAATTAGTTGTAATTATAGAATTCCAAAAAAAGTCATTACCTTAACCCCTTTATATCACCACATTTCCAGTTAATCGTCGATCCTTTACCTCTACATCCGTATGTTTCATATTACATTTTTTCATTGGCTCTATTTATTTGTAAATATTTATGTTTATTATTTAAGTCTTAATTCCTAAAAGTTAGATTCATAAACAATCACATTTGTTAACTTAAAAAAGAGCAATCATATTGATTCTACCTATAAAATATTTATTTTTAAGTAGTTGTCATAATTTTAGAATATAATAGGCCCATTAACTTCCAAGTTAAAAATTTTTCATAAGCTACATATGTAGATCATGTTTTAACTTCTAAAATAATTACTAATTCTTTAACTTTAGAATTTTCTCACTCTTTGTAAATATTGTAATAAGTTGCAAATTCATGTTTCTTTCCTCCTATGTAAATAGTAGGTCTATATCCTAACTACTCAAATTCATCAAACTCCTTCAACTACAAATAGCTGTCTTAGAATAAATCTTATAAGTACGTCCACTCACTAGTTATAACCTAATTATCTTTCTTAAAATAAACTAAAATGTATTTCTTGTAGGTATACATTTAAATCCCTCTAAGATTGTAAACATTTTTTTTAATAGGCTTCTTTTGATCATAAGGTCATTTTTTTCTTAATCCTTATCTCCTTGTATTCCTACTACCTTATCCTCTATAAAATAATTTGTAAATATTGAGTATCTTATTAAAGTTTCTTTTCTTGTAAAGATTGGTCTGATTTATTTCGAATTAAAGGTTCTCAAAATTAAAAAGAGAGAGAAAGAAGAAATGAAAAAAAATATTAAGAATTGCTAATAGCAATAGATTCTTATCAGGTAATCTTAAAAGTAATGGCCAACAATAGAAACCATGATAAACACCTCGATAACACCAACCCTACTGAGTTGAATTCATTCGGTAGAACAAACTATAGGAAAAATGGCTACAAATGAGTTCTTTAGTTAATAGTATAGCTCTACTCAGAGCCACGATGCTATTAAATGAAAAGCACTCAAAAGCTCATACAGGAAATCTATTGAAGCACCTCCTCTTAAGAGGATCTATCTAACTTTTGAACCTAACACTTATGCTTTCCCAGTCAACACCAAGCTAGTCTACTCAGGAGGACCAAATCAAGAAAGTATCAAAGAGTTGGAAAGGAAATTGACTCTATAGATTACCGAGAAAGTGAAAGCACTTAGAAATTATGGCAGTTTTGAGCAAGTTGGGATCACCAGCTTTCTACATATGATATTAAGGCCTACCTAGAAAAATTTGAAATATTAAAGTTTGAGAAGTATGATAGGATCGGATGCCCAAAGCTACATATTAGATTATATGTTTACAAGATAGGCATACATGTTTAGAATAATCAACTCATGGTACAAACCTTTTAAGACAGTTTGATAGGGCTTACATTAACCTGGTACGTCTAACTCAATCTTAGCTAGATAAATACTTAAATGAAATTAGTTTAAGCTTTCTATGAGCAATACAAATTCAACACCTAGATATCTCCCTCAATTTAGGACCTATGCATATTGAGCAAGAAAAATGATAAATCCTTTAAGGAATATGCACAAAGGTAAAGGGGTATGATAACTAGAATCACCCCTCCTTTGCTAGAGAAAGATTTGACATTTGCATTCTTTAACACATTAGATGAGCCATATTATATATATCTTTTGGGGAACACAACTTGTAGTTTTGCAAATATTGTAGCAACAAGGGGCAAAATTGAGGAAGTCTTGCAAATCGAAAGATTGGATGGGCCAAAACAGAAGAAAAGGCTTCTAAAGCCATCACAAAAGGAGCATTGCTAATGTGATAAGTCCTAGGGGATATACCACAAAACCTAAGTTTAGTAACTCAAGGGGCAACCAAAAACTTATGCAAGTTTAGAAGGCTTAGGGAAAACATTTCGTTCCAATTCTTATCACTCTCTCTTAAGCCTTTCATCAGTTGAAAGATGCAAATGCCTTAAACTATGAAGCTCCTAAACCTAGACATAGGCCTTAGAATGGAAATCCGGAAGCACAATGTGACTATCATATAAGCAGAAGGGTCACTTTACAAACGCTTACTGGAGATTGAAAAACAAGATTCAAGACTTAATCAGCATAAGGCTAATGTATCCAAACTCTATGTAAACTAAAGTGTTAAAGGGCTACAATGATTCTTCATGAGATTTAGCTTTTCTTTGTACTATAAAACATGTTAAGATCTGAAAATAAGTTCATATTTGAAAAAACTAATGTTTGGGGTTGATTTTTCAAATTATTCAAGAGCATGAATAAGTTGTTTTTATCTCATTAATTAAAAGATTTAAAATGAAAAGAGGCAAATCTTATCCCAAACACTAACCTTAAAAACACACTTTAAGAGTTGATTGTCATTAATGTGAGAATATTGAGCTCATTCCTTAAAAGAGGTCCATATTGAATTTCATACACGAATCAAAATGAAGATAGACATTCATTTTTAATATCTTAAACACTATCGTCCTTTGTTTACCCCGTTAAGCCTATTTGGGAAGTATCTTCAAAATTAAACCTTATAAAAAATCATCCCATAATGAAGCAAATAGGAAGTTAGAGGCATTAATGATGAGAAAAAGGTTAAAAATTAGTCGCATCAATTCAAAAGTAATTTTTACTAACTCATTTCCTTTAAAATGAAGAAGTGTTCATATCCTAAACATTATAAACAAACCACATATATGCTAAAAGAGGGGACAAACATCTTTTGTTGAGTTGAAATTAAAAAAAAAAAAAAGAAAGTGGAAAAGAGAACATGAAAAAGGAAAGAGAAGAGGAAAAAGAAAAGGGGCAAGAATGAGAAAGTCAAATCAAGCCCAAAACACAAAGCCTTAAAGTTTGAAAGGATTAAGAGCATGCACCTCAAAAGGAAAGTAAGGCCCATCCTTCGAAATAAGAATCCCTAACTCTAAAATAACAGAAGTAAAAACCAAGACTTTAGAAATCCCTTCCTCTTGCAGATTAAGGCCTGTGCACAATTCCACCCCTCCTTAAAGGCCCTTTTGATCAAAAGAAATAACTTATCCTTGGTATAGGTTACTTTTAAAACTATGATAAGTACAATTTTAGTTTTCCTTAAAAGGTTCTTGACCTGTAAACCTGGTTTACATAAATGAACTCTTTCAAAAAGGCCTATACAATATCATCTATTTGTTTAAATCGACGACCAAGTCTCTATTATATTACAATCCGAAAAAAACCTAACAAATTGATTAAAGTGTATCACTTGCAAAATGACTGTAATTTTTTGAATCATAGTTGAGGGTGAAATCTAAACCGAGAGTGCAAGGAAGTTCTCCTTAACTAAGCCAATCACTTATGAGATTTTGGAAATCAAAGGTCCCTATGGCATTATTGCCCCCAAAGCTTTAAGGGATGTCTTAGAAAGGAATATTTGTTGTACAATTTCTCCCATAGAGTCCTCCCTACGACAAGAAAAGAAAGGAGTAAGCCTATCATTCATTGGTAGCTACAAGAAACTGTGAGGAATCCATACTTATTAGCAAATCCTTAAAAGGAAAAAAAAAAGAGAGAGAGAGAGAAAAAATATTTTCTAAGTTTTCATAAAATAAATGTATGTTTTTTAAGGTTTTCAAAAAATTTAAAACAAAATAAAGGTTTTCAAGAAATAGAAATTTTGTAAAGTAGAAACAATAGTAATCCTTCAGTAAGATCTTAGGAGCCTTTGCCATCCATTAGATTAACCTTGGTCAAGTGCCATATTTGGTGAACTTAAGAACTTTGTTGTGAATATTTGAGCTATTCTTAAAATTAAGAACATAGAAATCTTTTTTGAAAACCCAAGTTATCCTAAAGTTTAGGAACTTAGGGTCATCGGTTATTCCTTTTAGGAAAAAATATTGAAAACTTCAACAATCTTAGCAATCTTTAGACTATGAGCTTTAGTTATTTCTAATAGTGAAAACTTAATAATCTTTCCATTTAAGAGCTTAGGTTATTTCATAAGGATCTTAGTTGTTCTCAATTAGGAACTTTAGCTATTTTTAATATCGAAAACCAAGTAATCCTTCTACCTAGAAACTTAGGTTATTTCATAAATCCTTAGCTTTACTGTCAAGGAACTATAGTAATCTTTATATAAGGAACTTTTGTTATCCTCAATCTTAAAACTTAATATTCTTTTTATTTAGAAGCTTAGATTATTTCACAAACCTTAGTTACAAAACCTTAATTTTACTATCTAAGAGCTATAGTAATTCTTATATTAGGAGCTTTGGCTATTCTCAATTTTGAAACTAAGTATTCCTTTTGTTTATAAACATATGTTATTTCATGAGAACCTTAGTCATTCTAGTCAAGAAACTTTTGTTATCTAAGAACCAAATTATCCTTAAATTATGAGTTTTGGCTATCCTTAGTTGTGAAAACCAAATCATTTTATCATCCCTCTTAAAAATTCAGAAACCTTAATTATCCTTCATTAAGTTAAACATATGAGCTTTAATTATCCTTTGTTGATGAGTTTTAGAAAACAAGTCATCCTAAAGTATCATGAACTTCAGTTGTCCACTTTTATAGTTCCAAAACCTTAATTATCCTTAACTTAGTTTAACTTCAGAACTTTGGTTATCCTTTGAAACAATTAAATCACACATTAAAGTGTCTTCCATTCTCGTCACCTAAATCCATAGTAGATTAAGCTTAGGATAATTTATCTTTGTAGTAAAATTTTACTTAAACTTACCATAAAAAAAAAAAACTGTAAACACCTTATTTTTTACTCTAAATAATTTTAGATTTTTTTTTGTATAGTAAGGAAGAAGAGTCATAATTTAAAAATACAAGAAAAAAAAAAAGAAAATACAGAAAAATACAAAAAAATTTGAAAAATAAAAAGTTAAAAAAATGGAAAAGAAAAACAATGAAAAAAATAATAATAAAGATGCAAAAAAAAAAAAAAACAATCTACAACTTTTAGGATTTTAGGAAATAGAAGCAACAATTTAAAAAAAAAAATTAAAGAGATGTAGAATGTTAGATTAAAAATAAATTAGAAATTTTAGAAGCAATAAAGACTTGGTTATTTTTAATAATATTGGGTATGGTTATTTGAGCTTGCGTTTAGAGTTAATTTTTGAATATGGCCCAAACCAACTTAAGCCTCATATATAATTTATTTGCAATAAAAGACTAGGACAAGTTAATGGCTTGTTGTATAAGTCATCCACAACAAGCTCAAGGGTCAGGGTTTGACTCCATTTAGGCATAGGGCACCTTTTGGTTTTGTTTTAACCACGCTGCTTTCACATGTTGAATAGCTGTTCTACCATGTGTCTGGTCTTGACACTTGGCATGTGATGGTTGGACAATAGAGCTCACATGGTGAGCTGTTAGCATCCTTTTTCTTTCCCTTTCTCTTCCTTTCCCATCTTTTCCTGCGTGAATCCAACTTGGTGTCATCACTTCGGGGGAATTGTTCATTCAATTTTCTTCGTGGTTTCACCAAATTAATGATAAAATCATGAAGATTTCTTAGAATGCTTCGAATTGATACCAAGAACATGTTCGCATACCTCTTCCAGAAGGTTAAAATGAGCATTAAAGAATAGGAGAAGCTCGAACACGCGGATTTCCCTCCAAGTTTGATTTTGTATGATCGAAGCATTTAGCTGAAAATCGAACCTTCTACAAAGCATTTCAAGAAAGATAGTGAATCAAGGAACAATTTTCAACTTATTATTTCACTAATCGCATCAATCGCGGATCAATTTCATTGAAAACCCATTAATGTAAATGCGGGAAATCACTCTGTTATTGACCTTCCTAAACTTCATTGAACATCAAAAAGCTATAAGGGGGGTCGAGGAGCACAATTCCATCACTCGCTTCCATCCGTGTTCACTCAAAGTACATCCCCAAACTTTCTCTCTCTCTAGCGTGCGTCTTCTTTCTCTCTCTAGGTAGTGCTTCGGATCAAAGCTCTTCGAGAAAGACCAACATCACTACCAGATTCCTCGAGCTCTTAGCTCTCTAATGCCACAAGCCCCATCAACTTCCGCACTCCCAAACTCTACAACTACCCAAACCCTATGCTAGCAGTGGCCACCACTCAAAAACCACCATCTACGCGTCCCCACTCGAAAATAACACCACCACGCGACTCACCACCCTCGAAAACCCAAGACCCCATCACCTATTCAACCCCAACAACCACCACCAACATGCGCGCTGCCATCCCCAACTGTCCAACATCGAAAAGTCTTCAAACGACCATCAAACACGATGGCACTTCGCCTACCCAACCCCCCCACCCCCCACATTCTCCAATCAAAAACTCACAAATCTGTTGTTTCCCGGCCTGCATATACCTTCACCCTCACCTTCTCCTTCCTTCTCTCTCTCCGTCTCTCTCTATCTTCTCCTCTCTTGCCCAGGTACGTACAGGTCACATACACTCGACCTAAATCCAAGCTCGTTATCCACATTGCTCCAAACACGCGCTCAATTCTGGTTTGGCTTTTGCTTTTTTTATTTTAACCCTATTCCTTATTTTATAAAAAGAAAAAAATGAAAAATAATAAAAAGATTTCTTTAATTTATTTAAACTTTCCTTATGTTTTTCATTATTTTTTTTCTTCAAAATAAATAAGAAATAAAGAAATATAGATACTTTAGCACTTACTCTATTTTTATTTTAGGAAACAAAAAAGAGCTTTCCCTTTCAAAAGTTAATATTCCTTTGGAATTTTTCAAATAAATAAACACATAAAAAGGTTAGGACTCTTTTAGAATTTTTCCTAAAAAAATAAATTAATAAAAAAATGTAAACATGATAGTTTTTTAAAATTAAAATTAATCAACTTCTTTAAATTTTTGAAAAGGAACTAAAAAAAGTTTGATCTTCAATAGTGAATACGTAAATACTTATAAATAATTACAGAGTAACTTAAAATTGGGAATTTTTTTTTACTTTCCCTTTCGTAAATAAATTTATGTTCTTATTTGCTTCTTATTTTATAAATAGAATCATTTTTCTTTAACTGAAAATTAGAGTTCATTTTTAATATTAAAAGGGGTATTTTAAAAAATAAAGTTAATATTGGAAAGTTAAGGTGGTATAAGGTTTAATAGGTTAACTTCAAACCTAAAGATCTCTAGTTTTTTAAAACTACATATTAATGATTAAGTTAGAACCATAACTATTGGTTTTAACTTAACTTTTTCTTGACTTCGATTAGGTGATAACTCTAAAATTTTCAATTTCTCAAGAAAAACCACATTTTCTTTAATTTTTAGTTAAGGGTTTATATTAAATAGATATAGAGTTTGATATAAATCGAATTAAAAAAAAATAAACAAAAATCGAAAAATTCAGGCTCGATAATTTAACAAATTGAAAAGTTTACCTCTTTCTTCATGTATTGAATAATCAAAGAGGTGAAAGTGTGCACTTTTAAACATTTTAGCAAACCAAACAAATTTTGTGCAAAGCGAAATCCTCACATATGATGTAGATTCCAATAGCAATCCAAAATAAATGAAAACTTTCATATAGAAAATATAAGAACATAAATGAATTTGGGCTAACCCTAAATTAAACCTACGAGGAACATGATCAAAGTTTCAATCTCCTCTTTATAGAATTTCTTAGGTTTCTTGGCATACAAAGCTTATATTGTTGTTGAAGTCATAACATTATTGTTATATACTAGTAATATAAAATAAATTGATTATTAAATTAGGCATAACTAGTAAAATTTGGTGTATGCAGATTTGTGTTTCTATTTGTTGTTGGCTTCATTTTATGTTATTAAAGGTGTTAATCACCTGCATATAAATTAATTGAACTACGAAATCATCAAGTGTATTAGTCGAATAAGTGGAGTTGATGTGAATCAAAGGTTGCTTTGATAGTGTGATAAGGACATTACTTAATAGAAGTTAAGACCGTTGAAGGCTTCTATTATTAATATGACAAAGGGGGTTTTTAGAATTTTTTGAAACATGAATCAATGAAGAAGGTCTTTGTATATAATTGAACAATTGAGAAAGTAAATAGATATAGACAATTAGGTGATAGGATATGATGCATTAATCACAAAATTAAACTAGGATTGATCGATTTATGACCAATATTACTCAATATCAAAGATACAATCAAAAGGAACAATTATTTAAGGATACTATACACCTAATGGAATTGAACTATTCTTAGTTGAAGTGATATTATATACAATATTTGCTACAACTTGAAAATTGATAAGAACAAAACAATTGAGGAAATTCAACATGAAAATTTTATTTATCCATCATTCATGTTTAATGTCTTGTTATATATATATATTATTAGTTACAAGAATTAATTGACACAACTTCTCAGACTTCAAATGACAAAAGTAATACCAAAAATAATATAAATACTCAATTTTAACTCCTCGTTATGCGACTAGATACGATCAATTTATCCCAACATGAGTGACTTCTCTTGAAATGGTGCCAACCTCCGAGCCTTCCTTTAATTTTTTTACAAAAATAATGTATGATGAATTTATTTATCTTTGAAAAAAATAAAGAATTGTAACACTTAAACCATGACTTAAAATAACTTCATAGCATGAAAATAACAAATTTTTGCAGAGAAATGACTCTCTATGACCCAAAACAATGCATTAATTGCCTAAAATAATTAACTATAATCAAATTATCCCTTTTTGTCCCATTTCTCCTTCATCGATTGGTCAATATTAAGGCTACAAATAAGCTAAACCAAGTAGACTTTCTAAAAGCTTAAGTTGAGGCTTAGATTATTTGAAAATTATCAAGCTCAAACTTCTTCTAAGCTTTTATTGAACTCACAAATTAAGACTCAAGTTCGGCTCGTTTAGATGAATGAGCTTTATCCTTAGCTCGAGTTGTTTGTTTACTAATCAAGTTCGAGTTGAACCAAATAGAAAGCAAGTCGACGGGTATACAAAATGAAGAAACAAATTAATTAATTAATAAGGATTAGATTATATATTGTTAATTATCCTATAACACATATTATATATTTATATATACTATATAAATATTAACATATATAATATATATAACATTTGTAATATACACAAAGCTCATAAGTTTACTCATGAGCCTGAACAAGTTGGCTCAAAAACTTAAGTGACCAAGCTTGCAACTAAAATAGGAGCTTAAGCTCGATGCGTTTACTAATCAAGTTCTAACCAAGTTAAGCTTAAAGCGAGCCAAGTTGAAGTAACTCATAAGCAACTTGGCTCATTTGTAGCCTTAGTCAATATTATATCATTAAAGCATAACTTTGGTCATTAACCACAATTAGCTAACCATTGACCTAATTTAGCCTTCTTGTAAACCATTGACCAAATTTTTACTCCATAAATATTTGGCACCTAACATACTGGAACTTACTAAACTTTCTTCATCATTTCCTAAATATTTTTAATGTGTTTTTACATCATTTAACTCTTAAATAAGACAATTTCGACCCACATTAATGTTAGTGTAAATTTCATATGCATATAAGTATATTTTCTTTGGTTTCCAAGTCTTCCAATCCTTGGTTGATGTCTTGTGTAAGACCCTATCATATTCCCTCTCTTAGAGAAGATTCAACTCAAATCTTGAATAGCAAATGTAAACCTCATAAATTAGAGTCATCACTCAACCGGAGTCGGGAAATGGTTTAGGTAAAAACAAAACGATTAAATTTGGTTTTGATCTAGACACTGATTTGCGTAGATAAAAACCGATTTTAAATAAAATATTTTTGAAAACGAGAGAAACAAATTCAAGGGTCGGATTATTTGAACCCTTACAGGTACCATCTACTTTCCAAGTTTAGATTTTAGTTTCTAGAATCTCCTTTCAAAAAACTATCCTATAAAATGAAAAATCGATCATCAATAAACTAATTGGGTCCTATTGGATAAATTTAAACTAAAGTGGAAAAATAAACTTTTAATTTTTTTCGAAAACATTTTAGTGTATTGGTTGGTTTTAATTTAGAAAATAGTCGAGTTTAAATTTCTTTACTCTTTCAATTTATTTTGAAAATCTTCTAAAAGGCCCTAATTGGTTTGTTTATTTTGGAAAATTTTCTAAAATGTCCTATTTAGGAAAAGAATTGATTCATTTTTTTTTTATTCTAAGAAAAGCTGATTTTTTAAGTGTAACAATTGTTTTCCATTTTTTGTTCTTTTTATTTTCTCTATTTTATTATTTATGTTTATTCATTTTCTTAATAAAAAATAAAAAGCAAGACTACCCCCTCTTATTTTCTTCTTTTTTTTTCTTTTGGCTTTTCTTTTTTTTTTATTTACATTTACAATAAACCAAAGAAATATAAAATAAAAAAATAACAACTACTAAAAGACTAACAATTCAAAACAACTAAATAAAAAGAAAAAAGGAAAGGGCAAGCCGGACTTGCTAATGGCACATGGGTTGGACTTGGGTTGAAGCGTAGATCTTGGGTTAGGTTGGATGCTAAGCAAATTCAGGTCGCACTTAAGAAGAACAAGAAGAAGATGGTTCAAAAGGTTGATCAAAGTGATTTCAACATGATTTTCAAGTGGATAAAGGTGGTTTCATGTGTATTTTATTGGCAAATATGGATGCAAAACAAGTGCTTTGTTGTTTTGTGGTGGTTTGAGGAAATTAGATAAGGAGCAGCAAACGGTGGTGGTTCTCGATAGTGTTTGGGGTTTAGTAAGTTGCGAAGGTAAGTGAGGTCCTAGGTTTTAGAGTATGATGAAGACAATGCTGTAGGTGATTTTTCATGAAAACGCACAGTGGTGTTGGGGTTGCATAATGGAGCTTACGCTAGTGTTAAGGTTTAGTCTTTAAGTGGTGGTTAAGGGTACTGGAGACGCGATAGAGGCTGTAGGTGGTCTTGGTCATAAAATTGGAGACTGGGGAACCTTCTTACAAGATTGGTCTTGCTCGAAAAGCTTAGAGCACGACTGATTTTGCAGACAGAGAGAGAGAGAGAAAGGAGATGCTAGAGTGAGAGAGTTAGAAGATTTTGTGTTTTGAAGTAAGTGAGTGTTGATTCTTGATGATTGTGTCCCCAAAACGTATTCCCAAAATCCTTTTTATACTTAAAAACAACCCAACAAGCAAGGAAGGTTGAAATTGGATTAAATGCAAATTCCAAATTTTCAGTTTTTTTTTTTCGATTTTTCATTACTGATTTGAATGCTAAAATGTATGATCTAGATGTGTTCTTGGGTTATATTCAAAGATGGCCATGTATGGAATAAGCTCAAGCCAAGAAATCATGCGTGTATTTGTGGAAATTATGTAGAAATTTGAGTCAAAGTAAGGGGGGTAGGCTTGTTTTCGAGCAAGAAATTTGGGGAAGGAGAGGGAAGGGAGGAGAAGGAGAAAGGAAACGGAGAGAAAGAGGCCGATGTGACACCACATCGATCGTGTCATCCAATTGTGGCGTATTACGTGTCCTTATTGTACCCAAGACTTCGAGCTAATCCAATGCCAATTGTTTAAGCGCTTATTCGTTAGGTCGTTGGCCTATGTCTTATCCAATTGCATATATGAACTAGGTCAGTTTGAGCTAGATTCAAATCTAAGCTTAAGCCTAATGACTCTTTCCTTATTTTTATTAAAAATTTTATTATTTTATTATTTTTTGTATTTTTGTAAATTTCTTATTTTTTTGCTTTTCTTGAATTTTCTATCTTTTTTTATTTTTCTAAATTCCTTATTTCTTTGGCTTTTTCTAAATTAGGACCATTTACCCTATCCTAAAATTTTTTAATAAAATAAAATAATAATAAATAAAAAAAGGAGGACAAAAAATTAAGTGTCTACATTGATAAAGAATGTTTGAAAGAAATTCCTGAGAATCAATAAAATAATTAACTCTAAACCCAAAAGAATACATTAAGATACCTAATTTAGTTCCTAAAACCCAAAATAGTAGTCTAAACCCTAATTCAACCTTTATATCTTAAAACCTAAAATCTTATAATCGAATACCTAATGAATCTAATGAACATAATCTAGGAAAACCAATGCTAAATACCGAACAAGGGGAAAACCCTAATTTGAAACGTAAAAGCCCAAACAATGCTTTGAAACCTAATTCAACTTATGTAATTTAAGAAACCTAATTCTCAAACCCTAAATCCAAAACCTGAAATGTGAAACCTCTAAATCGATACCTAAAGCCTTGATTGAAGTAAACATCTTAAGAATACCTAAATTCCATGTTACATTATTAATAATTAGCATTTTTTTACCTAAAAATACCAATCAGTTTAGTTTTGCTAAATGAAATCATAAAATACCTTCACCATATAACCAAATATCAATGACTAATGTCAATCACTAACTAATGATAATTAGCCAAGTTTAGCTAAATTAAACCCTAATCACCCCATTATGATTACTACCCTTATCCCATCTGCAAGACTAATTTAATCTTACTTTAGGCATCTAATTTCTTGAACCAAATTAACCAACTCTACTAACTAGATGCCAAATGTCAAGTTTCGAAGCGGCAAAGTCGTAATAGTCCCGTTATGCAAACCATTTTAGCATAGAAACTAACCTTGCAACCATTATCTTAAACTTAATTTACATAAGGCATCCTCGACCAATCCACTTTGAAATAAATAATTCGTAAATCAAACAAGTTATTTACCTAAGAAAGTATGAAGAATGTAGACTAATATTCAAATATTACAATGAGTGCTAACATGATTTATAGCAATTTATTATTTAAGTAATATTTTATTAGATAAAGGAAAGTTCTATAGTAAAAGCTACGACCTTAAAAATATATATGTTCTTCAGTTTTAATTCTCATTGTCCAGGATCCAGTAGTTGTTAGCTTTAAGGTATTATGAGGCCACTTTCTAGTTAACACATGTAACAATATCTATAAGGATGTGAGCAATCAACAGCTTAGTAAGTTGGGTCGGAGATATAAGACTATGAATCAAGTGCAAACAGGGTTATCAATCAATTATTTTAATACAATGTAACAAGTAAATGCCATCGCATGATATATTCCAGTTCGTCGTGAGATTAAAAAAATTATATCCGCTCTAATCCATGTTAAGAAGTTTAGTGCATATTTCAATCTAATAGCTCAAGGCTAAACTCAAGCTTGTGAGATGGAGACATCGCTCCTCCTATGACTATCTTCTAACCATTAACTTCACTTTTACCACAACCTCCTCTCTTATCATTTAGTTTAACTAAGGATGAAGAAGAGACCAATTATACTATCTAGCGCTATCCCTTTCGAAAGGATCGGTATGTAGATGGAGAACCCTAAATGTTTTCCCTAATGAGTTAAAATGTTTATTCGATTAATTTTTCTGGTCTTATATTATTAAGTCCAATTAAGGTGATCAATCCATATCAATACAGTAAGCTAATAATACACTATATAGTTAAGAATACACATACACAGGCATGTGCACAATCAAACTACCTATAGGCACAACTAAGTATAACCTGAAGCTTTCAAAATATAATAATATATTAATCCCAACTTACCTGAAGTCTCCGATCTGCTCACTTAAGTTCGATATTAGGTTGGATCGCCGTCGCTCGCTCCTATATTATAAATATCATTTTAGTATTTATATTCTTATATATATAAGCTTTAAATTATAATTTTTACCCAATTATCCTCATTTTATATTACTTATTATTGAACAAATCCTAAATTTGTTTCTGATTCAATTTTCATATGTAAATTCTATGAACTCTTTTCGAACCAATATGTGAAAGTATTTGAGTATTCTAAATTTTCTATCTAGCTCATAATTAATATTTTGGTCGATATAATATACTATATTTTTAATTTAACTACTGAATTTGTTCTTGATATGAAAATAACCTACATTTTTTACCTAATTACCTAAATACATATTTCACATCAGATTTATAAGATTTTTTTAATATTATATATTATCAATTTAACCTAATATTTCCTACTTATTTAATTTCCTATATAAATATATACATATTATACATTATTCCATAATCTATACTTAAAACACATATCTAACATCCTATCTCTACAAATTTATAAGATAATTATAAAAAAATACTTACAACTATGAAAATGGAATTATCTAAAATATCGAACATCGAAAAAAATAAAATCCTCTAGTCTCTTTTTCTTTTTTCTTTTCTTTTCTTCTTCTTTATTTGTTTCCTTTTCTCCTTTCTTTTTTTTTCTCTCTCTTCCTTTTCACCTTTCCTTTGTCTCTCTTTCTCTTCCTCTCTTATTCTTTTCTTTCTTTTCCTTTTCTCCTCTCTTCTCTCTCTCTTCCTGATTCTCGTCTCTCTTTCATTCTCCTCCTCTCTCTTTTGATTATCTCTTTTATAAAGACTTTCACTGTCTTACTTAAGGCGGTGATATGCATATATATATATTTAATTTTATGTGATATTTCGAGTGAAATTTTATCATAATTTATTATTTATAAAATTTCATAATTTATTTTAAAAATATTAGAATATTATATTATTATTTAATCTAAAATTTCTATTGTAAACTAATTAAAATTTAACCCGATAAACTTTACGTTATAGTTTATATTTTGGTTGTATTTTAACTTATTTTTTAAATTCGACTTTATAGGACTATTCTTTATAACCATTAAGGAATTCGTGTTATCATTTGGTTTTATTCGAAACTATTTTTTCATTGATCTTACGTTCTAAGATAAGACCCTAAATACGCATTTCTTTAATATATAATATATATAGATAGGTTACATTAATTATTTGTGACTTATTCATATATATCTTATATATAACTTTACTCATTCGTATTAATTATTAAAATTATATAATTTATTTTTAAAAGATTTATCATAACTATATATAAAATTACAAAACTCTAAAATACTGGAATTAGACCTAATAAACTTACTATTTTTAACAAAATTACATATAAATAAGCTTAATTTGAAATATCAAAGCTATACAGTTACTTCTTTTTAATTTTATTACTTAGTCATGAAAGTCAAGATAATAATAAGATCATTGAAATAATCTATATTTTTTAAAGTGTCTCTCAAGCACTAAATTTTTTATTTTATTTTTATTAATTAATGTAATTGTATATAATTTATCTTTGATGATTTATTAATTATCAAAACTCGTTTTACACGTTCCGATAAATAACAGGTACTATATGTATGACTTAATATTGTAATATTTATTATTTTATTTTCTTAATTCTAAACTTATGGAGTTTTTTTTATTAATATTTTTAACTTCATCATAAAATTAGAACTCAATCGGAAAATTTACGCAGTTACCCTAAATTTAAAATTTCATTTATAAACCAACCAATTACAAATTATTTACAAGTTTTTATACAAACTATCATCCATGTATTATTTCCATTTACAATGAGATATCCATGCAAAGTTTGACTAGAATCTTTCTTCTTTTGGCTAGGGAACAACTTAGGTAAGTAGCCGTAAATAGAAGGTTTATGCCTTTAACTAACAAGTATATGGCATAATCTTTTAGTTAATAACCATACTTAGAGTAATGTGTTGATTTAGGCATGACAAGAGAATGTCAAGCCTCTTCTCCCATTCTTAAATAACATTGGCTCTCCATCCTCTTCTTCCTCCTTCTTATATTCATTTTTCTTTAGTTCAGTACTCCATTCGAACCTTAAAATCAAACACCACTAACCATCACTACTAGTTACTACTCTAGTGCCACAAGACACTACCTAAACCACCACTCATATCACTACTTTAACCATCAAACACTAATGCCATCACCTTAAGGCGAGTATTAAGCAAACCAACCCTACAAAAACTACAATATCTCTATCTCTAAGACCTTCCAAGAGTAACCAATAAGCTAGTATTAGAGTTTTGAGGATAAAGGGCGAGAAGTTTTAGTGGAGGTAAGGAAGAAAACTAAAGTATCTTGTAGAGCACTAAGCTAAAATGCATAGAGTTTAATCCTCTTTATAGTGACACTGACGAGCTTGAATTTTCTCTTTTATTTTAATTTCATTTCATTTCTTACTTTTCGATTATACTAAATCCTAACCCATTTAATATTAATCATCGACTAGAGAAATTGGAAAATTTTGGTTTTTTTTTTAAAAAAAAACTTTTAAAGTCGTTACTCGATTGAAGTTGGGAAAAAGAGAAATCATAATCAATTAAATGTATTGACTACGATTTAGTTACTAGTATTTGATTTGATTTTATTTTGATAAAAACTAGAGAGTTTCAAATTTGAAGGCTAACCTATTAAAACCTAACGAATGCCACTATTTATTTTTTGAAAATTAGGTTTATGCATAAAATTTTCATTTTAAAAATATTTTTAAGAAAAATAAAAACCAAAAGAAAATAAAAAGTAAAAACCTAAGTTTTTCTAGATTTTAACGTTACTCCAAAAGTGCCTATATGCTTGCTAGTCAAGATTAGATAACCGTAGTTCTTTCCAAAAACTTTATTGTGTTGGTTTGTTTTAATTTTGAAAATTGACTGGCTTTACGTATTTATTAATTTAGTTTTTTCAAATGAAATTCTAAACGGGCCCTAATCATCAAGTATTTTTATTTTATAAAAACTCTCTAAAACATCCTAATTTAAAAAAAATTAATTTTTATATCTAAAAAAATAATTTTCTAAGTAAGGAATTCTAAAAAAAAAAAAACCCTAACACTACAAAATATTCCTAAGCTACGTATATAAATATATCTATTTATATATTATGCTATTAACATAAATTAATAACTAGTAAATAAAATAATAATTAAAGAAAAGAAAAAAATTTGAAAAAACGAACCTTAACTTGGCTATTCAGTGAAGTAGCAATAGGCATGTAAACAGTGGCTTATGCATGGCCGTAAAGTGCTACTATTGTATATGGCGGTTGGTGTATGCTTGTGTCACGCAGTGAGGACAACGGCTGTGTGGCAATGTGCATTGGACATGTGGAGGATAGGGGATGTTTAAGAGTGACAGCTGGCATTGTTATATTATCTGTGGGGATTATAGCTATGGTCTGTGCATGATCGTGAGTGGTTGTACTCAGTCTGAAGACAATAATGGAGTACAGCAACGGTGAGGAGCGTGTGTGGTATGTTAGTTGTTGAATAGCATAGATGTGTTTGTTGGCAGTGGATAGTGTAGTGTAGACAATAACATTTGGGTGCATTAGTTAAAGGATGGAGCAGGGAGCATGTCTATGTTCTAGCTTACATGGATTATGTGAATATGTGGATGAGTGCAATGTACTGCTCAGTTGGTGAAGTATTGCATCGTGTGAGTAATTAACCGTGCTGAAGTTCAGATGGTGATGAGAGTAGGGTGGCGGAGTTGGGCAAGTGTGGTCGTAACAGGGGCTATTCATCAGTAGTTTGTGTGTTCTTGGTCATACGCCGCAGCATAGCGTGTTAGCAAGGAGCTTGTTATAGTCATGTAGATTGCTCTATGTGAAAGAGTGTATTGCCAAAGGATGGTGGTCATGTGTGTAAGGGTAATCGTATGAATCTACATGGTGCATGGACAATGGCATCTTGTGTAGCATGTGAAGTGGACAAGCAATGAACGTGCGGCAAGGTTAGTGTGTAGACGTGTAGTTGCTGTTATTTAGCTGTAGCTATTATTGTTTAGTGTTGATTTAGACTCTTAGTACCTGCTGTCATGCAAACTAGAAGTTGTTTAGCTTATTACTATCACGTGAATTGCACTGATTGGTTGTAGCTATACCCATTGTAATTTCCAATGTTAAGCTGCACAATGTGAGTAGAGTTATTGGTTCTTCATGTTGAAAGCCTTAGAGTAGAAACTGAAGACAGGAAAGTGGCTGCATTGTTTGGTGAGTGTTGGATTGTGTTTTTGTATTCCTCCGAGTTAATTGTGTAGCTAAGTTGCTGCCCTATTCTTGTTGCTATTTGGCGATCTCTCAGTACTTTGGTGGCTAATGAGAACGAGCAGAAAGAGTTTCACACAAATTGTCGGGTAAATGGCAAGCTATGCACTGTGATCATTAACGGAGGGAGCTATACCAACGTCATCCCGCAAGGGGTAGTTAAGGCCATGAAATTGCCAATTCTTCCATACCCCAAGTTGTACAAGATTCACTGGCTGGACGAGAGGGGAAGATTACACGTTTTCAAGGAAGTCAAAGTGCCGATTACTATTGGTGATAGATATAGGGACAAGGTGTTGTGTGACGTCCTGTCTATGTGTACATCCCACATATTACTCAACCAATTGTGACTATTTGACTTAAGGGTGTTATACGATGGGTATAAAAACACCTACATGTTTTAAAAGGACAGGAAGAAAGTTATGTTGACACTGATGAGTCCAAGGGAATCCCAAGAAGCCCAAGAAAAGGTTGCGAAATCTTTATAGCAGAAGTCTTTAGTGATTTCCCGAGTTCAATTTGTACGAGAGGTCAAACCCGATAACTATGTACTCTTCTTGGTCAGGAGACTTCTAGAGGTTAGAAAGGCCGAGAACTTACCTACTGAAGTGTTGTAACTACTTTAGGAATTTGCTGACCTATTTCCATTCGAGATACCGAAAGGATTACCTCCCTTAAGAGGAATTGAGCATTACATCGATCTTCAACCTAGAGCAACCCTACCAAATAGATTCGCTTATAGACTCAATCCTGAACAGGTAGCCGAGTTGAAAAGGTAAGTTGATGAGTTGGTGGATCGCAGATATGTTCACAAAAGCATGAACCCATGTACCGTCCCAACCGTGCTAGTACAAAGAAAGATAGATCGTGGAGGATATACATTGACAACTGTGCCATCAACAAGATTACTGTTAAGTACCAATGCCTGATCCTGCGGTTGGATGACATGCTGGATAAGTTACATGGTGCACGTATCTTTTCAAACATAGATCTAAAGAGTGGCTATCATCAAATACGAATGAAACCAAGAAATAAATAGAAAACAGCCTTTAAGACTTAGGATGGTCTATTTGAGTGGATGGTTATGCCATTTGATTTAGCTAACGCATCGAGTACATTCATGCGACTCGTGAATCACGTACTTCGAGTATTGATAGGCAAATGCATTGTGGTTTATTTTGACGATATTCTGATCTACAATGCTGTCCTTCTTGTTCATATCAAACATTTAAGATTGATGTTTAACATATTCTGTACTAAGAAATTATTCGACAACCTGAAGAAATGCGTGTTCTGTCAAAGCGAGGTTATATTCCTCAGATATGTCATTTTAGGGAGTGGAGTTTGCGTTGATGAAGAAAAGGTTAAGGCTATTAATGAGTGGCCTACGCCAAGTGCAGTCGAAGTTAGGAGCTTCCATGGCCTAGCTTTATTCTATTGAAGATTTATCTGGAACTTCAGCTCCATAATTGCGCCATTAACTGAATTGAACAAGAAGAACATTGAGTTTAAATGGACTGAAAAGGCTCAGAAGAGTTTTGAAGATTTGAAGTGTAAGTTGATGTTTGCTCTAATACTTGCCCTACCAAATTTCGAGAAAGTTTTTGAAGTTGAATGTGATATGTTTAGTGTCGGCATTGGTGCTATACTAATGCAAGAGTGCCGACCCATTGCCTACTTCAGCGAAAAACTTCAAGGTACTACCTTGAATTACTCAGCCTATGACAAGAAGTTCTATGCCTTTGTCCATACACTCCAGAACTGGTAGCATTACTTGTTGTCGAGAGAATTCATCATCTATTTTGATCATGAATCTCTCAAACATCTTCTTAGGTAACAGAAGCTTTCTCGGCGCCATGCTAAGTGGGTCGAGTTTCTAGAGACCTTTTTCTATATCTTCAGGTATAAGAAGAGAAACACTAATACAGTGGCTGATGCACTGTCTCGTTGTCATACACTCATAATGACGTTGTAGACTAAAGTGCTTGGATTTGGCACTTTACTTGATCGATATGAGCATGACCTACATTTTGGGCCTTTAGTAGCTAAGTGTAATGATAGAGGAGCTCTAGATGAATTCTATTTGAGTGAGAGGTTCTTGATGAAAGGTAAGCAGATGTGCGTGCTAGGTGGTTCTGCAAGGGAGCTGTTGGTTCGAGAAGCTCATGCTAGGGGTCTAGCTAGCCATTTTAGGGAAAAGAGAATGATTGAGATATTGAAGAAGCATTTTTACTGGCCTAGGATGATGAGGGATGTGCATCGAATACTTAAGGGGTGCAAGGTATGTAAGTATGCTAAAGGGAGGAAAGAGCCCTATGGAGAATACATACCCTTGCTAATTCTCGAGCGGGCATAAATCGATATAAGCATGGATTTCATGCTCAACCTTTCCTATGTGTCGAGAAGACAAGATTCGATTATGATGGTGGTCGATCGATTCAGCAAGATGGGCCACTTTATTCCCTACCACGGGACTAATGATGCTTTATTCATTGCTAACCTCTTTTTACAGGAAATTGTATGACTCTATGGAGTGTCGAGAAGTATTGTGTCTAACCGTGATTCAAAATTCACGAGCTTCTTTTGGAAAACCCTATCGAGAAAACTCGATACTAAACTCCTGTTCAATACCTTTTGCCAGCCTCAGATAGACGGCCAAACTAAAGTAGTTAATAGAACCGTCGGTAGCCTCCTACACACTACTGTTGGAAAGAACTCTTGTGACTAGGATTTATGCCTACTAATCATTGAATTTCGTTACAATTGCTCAACTTATAGCTCTACTAGAACATCACCATTTGAGGTTGTTTATGGACTTAACCTAAATCTACCCTTGGACTTAGTTAATAGTCCATCTACAAAAGGGGAGAGTCAATCCGGCTTGCAGTATACCGAGGAGTTTCATAAGTTACACCAAAGAATTGCCGAGCAATTGACCAAGACTATGGCTCGACAGAAGGAAATGGGAAGTCGCGAAAGGAAACGAATCATTTATGCTCCTAGAGACCTTGTCTGGATCCATTTTAGCAAAGAATGCTTCCCTAGTAAGAGGACGAACAAACTCTTACCCAAAGTGAACGGACCCTATAGGATCTTGAGGCGCCTTAACGATAATGCCTATAAGATTGAGTTACCCGAATGTTTTGGTGTATCCACCATATTCAATGTCACCGACTTAACTCCATATGTACCCGATGATGATGAAGGACAAGATTTGAGAGCAAATCTTCAATAACTTCGGGAAACTAATATAATACTGGCCAGCGGTCCCATTACTTACGCGTACCTCCAAGGCCTCCAATCCCTTTCCCGAAAAATTCTCTCTCGGCAACTTATTGATGATGAGAAACTGTACATCAAAGAAAGGTGGTTGAACTCCCTGAGCTCCCTACATTGTCATACGTTAATCTGTACACTCGGTAGTAATGATGCTGATCATTCCCTTGGCGAGGACCTTATGTTGCGTACTCCGATAAACTGCTGCCAAGAATCTCTTGCCGAGTGATGAGAGACTCACTTAAACAGGAGAGTAGTTTTCTCTCGACATACCACCATCTCTTTAGTCCTAGCCCCTTTAGTGCCGCAAGATTTTGACTCTTCCCACCTATTGTGCTCAGAGAATATTCGTATGAGACCAATCCTGCACTGCCAATTGTCCACCTCATTTGACATTTAACTACTTTTCCATTTTTAGTTTGTTATCCTTTTTACCATTTTCGTATGTACTAGGAATCCCCTTTTTGTAAATATTTTTTGTAATTTCTTTATTTATAATATTGCTCTAAGGATTTACTATAAATAGTCCTTTTCTCTCTTATAAGCCAGAGATAACTTACATCTTAATACTGAATACTCTGTTCTTATGAGACAATCCTCTCTAAGTCCATACCCCTTATACTCTTATCTAATCTTGCTGAATTGCTCAAGATTAGTAGCGGGTGGACCTTGACATTAATTTATGCATCATATCAAGTGAGGTATCAAGTTGTGTTATGTTTGTTGGTGAGTCATATCCTCCGAGCAGTTTTACGTTAGCTACTCTTATTCAATCGTAAACCATTTCCTTTTAATTTTCTTCCATATCTCAAATGACCCATTTCAATTCAATTCTACCTCGATAAGTCCTAGTGATAACTAAGCTCCTAAACACATCAGTTAAGCCGTTAGCTTACACTTTGATATTTAGTACAATTAAATTGTACGTAAACTATATGACTCTATAAAATAAAGCTGTTTGAATCTAGTTGAAACTAAATCCATTGACCTTAAAACGTTTTACTTTCTAAAAATCTTTTTTCTTAAAAAAGATCTTTATAATTTTTCTTTTTTTAATTTTTATCATTTTTCAAATTTATTATTTATTTTTTATATTTTTTATTTTGAATTAGGACCTTACTTAAAAAAAAAAACAAAATTAGAATTACAAGAGGGGGGAAGAGTGGGGGCAGGCAAAAATTGGTGTCTACAGATACAATGTGCTCTTCATTTAATCATTATTGTATTTCCTTTAGAAGATTATGTTGTAATAGGAAATATGACTAATAAGATTATCATGCATAAGAATATGTTTATATAAGCTCTAGTTAAGTATGTAATCTCGAAAGATGTAAGGATTTCCATGTTGTATGAAGTTGTAGTAGTATCCTGTAGAAGTTGGTGTAGAGTTAGTGTTATTTTCAAGATTTGGACAAAAGCTATATCACTTGTAAAATCTTCTTAGGATGAAGCTTATAAGACTTACCATTGAAATTATTTCACCTCTTAATGTGTAATCTTAGCTTAAATCAACTTATGGAACCACTAAAGAATGATTAGTTCCTTCAATTCTTGATCAAGATAATGTGCCTTAAGTTGATTTATCTTGAAGAAATTTAAATTGTAACACTTCTATGAACTAAAAAGGTACAAATTAAGACTAGGGACATAATTCATGGCAAATCATCTTTACTTACTTTAACTACTAAAAAGAGGACTCATCTTAAATCTATCTAATCTAAAATGACTTGAAACATTTTAAATATTTTGAAACCTCTAATCCTTGAAGAGAAATATCCTTCTATGAGTTGAAACAACACAACAATTACTTAAATAACTAACTATAACTGAACCATCAATTGACACAATTTAATTTATGTTTGGTTTTACCCCCCTTTACAAATTCTTCTTACATGAACTGGTAAATATTGGATAGGCAAGAGCTTAACTTTGACCATTAACCACAATTGGACAACTCATTGATCTGACCTTCTTGTAAATTGCCTACTAAGTCTACGTCCTTAAATAATTACCACATAATATGCTATAATTTATTGGATTTTTTCACATTTTGAAATACTTTTCTTGTGTTTTTGCATCATTGAATAAGACAACTTTGACTCTTATCAATATTGGTATGAACTCTTTACACACTTAATTAGATTTGCTCCGGATTATGATGACTCGTATAATGACCCCATCAATAGTATAGTAGCAAGTATAAGGTTATGATCCATAAGAAACTCTTAGGTAACTACTAAACTATATTAATCCTGCTCTAATCTCAGCAGTTGACTTTTAATTTTTCTTTTTTGAAGAAAAGGACAGCTTCATATTTATCTTCTTATATTACGTTAAACAAGGGAAGTGGAAAACTTAGAAGTTTGCTATATCGTTATCATATTTTAACATCTGAAGTTTAAGATAGAAATTGCCACATTAATTTAAAATGAGAAAATTATACATTCTTGAGTCTAAACTATTTAAAGGTAACAAACTCAAAGATAAAAGGGTTTTACTGGGTAATGATTGAATCTTCAGTTTAAGGAATTGTAAGACAAAGTAATTTTCTAGAAGGTACTTTTAGCAACTATAAACAGAACCAAAAGATAGCCATAAAATGTCTATATTAAAATCAACTTACATGATAGTTCAATAAATTGTTAGAGCTCAAAACTACCTATTGTCTAGTAAAAATCTAAAATTCCTAAGATAAATCAAAATCTACTACAAAATTAGTTACCCACTTTCTTTTAAAATTAACAATAACAATACATGATTTAAACAATCAATTAGATAGAAAAAAGATGCTTTAAGGATTTTAAAAGATAAAATTCGTGCCTACTATGAATCTATGAGAGAGAAGAGTTTCAATCCGGACTTGCCTGTTTACTTCTTCATAGGTGATTGTTGATTTATTAAATTTTTTAGATTGCAAAGTGTAGATTTGGATTAGAGATTAAGGTTTCTAATGGAAAATATGTTTAGGAATGGGGTTTGAGGTTCCAATGTTGTGCTATTTAGATTTTGCCTCTATGTTTGTTCTTATTGGTTTTTAATTAAACAATGAGCATTTCTATGCTTTTCTTATCTATCCATGGCCTATTCTTTAATTAGTTCTATCGACTAAACCGTGTACTAGTAATTCCATTACATTTAATTAAACAACATAATAGTAGTTAATAATAATTGTAGCCCTATTCCATTTTTATTCGATAGATATACATTATAGCTATGTTATTATATAACACTTACTAAGGGTTTACCACCTAAAATATTTCATAAGCATGTTGCTCATATGAGCATTATTCAATTTTTAGTATGTAATGGTATATGCTTCGTTTGGTTTATCATTTTTTTATCTTATTGGTGCTTATTGTTGTTTACTTGAATCTTGTGTTTGGTAAGAATCAGATACTAAAAAGATGGAAATATAATTCTATATCCTAATAAAGTTGAATTTATCTACCATTTACTTTATTCATATTTATAAAATACCAATTAAAATAATTATTTTCAATGCATAAAATATATTTTTGTAAATATTTTTGCTTAAAAATATGTGAATTTTTATTTCCTAATTTTAATGCTTTAATCACCATCATAATTATGAAATAGAAATAAATAGGATACAAATAAGATAGTTTTCGAAACACCAAATTTCAAATAGATACATGTCAGACATAAATTATATACAGATAAGGTATAGGCGAAAAAAAAATTGATAATCTAAACAGGACCATAAAGAGTTGTTTTTAGTTGATGCTCAACTGTATTCTACACTTTTATAATTAATTCATACAAAGTTAATTTGAATTCTCTCTAATAAAGTTATATATATTCCTAGAGTAGTTATGTAGAAAGTAAGGAATATATTATAATTTCTATACTACATATGCATACATGATTTATATTATTGATTGTACCGATATCAATGATCATTAATGGGTCCTTATCATAATAAACACTGATAAAAGTTGATCTTGCATTGGTATTGTTAGTAGTATATTTTTACCTCCAGACTTTTCAAATATGAGTTGATGCAAGGCCCATTTGTCTAAGGGATAAGGAAGAGAAGGCAATAAATGGCTATGGCAAAGGGGATTGTATCTAAGATTTTCTTCCTCAAATCTAAGATATGGAAGGCTCCTAAGATCTTATCTACCTAATCAATCCAAACCTCCTCTTTCTTAAAAAATACCTACAGACCCCTTCTAAGTAAGAGTATTGGAGAATCTTAATACTATTCCTCTACAGTCCATATTACTCTTTGTTGGTTTATTCTTGACTACCTTACTAACTTAGATGTTGAAGTGTACATGTTAAAGGCACCTTAAGCGCCCCCAAATAGTTTAAGTATCTTACTTGTGTAGGTTTGAATGAGTGATACTAAGCTAAAGATATGTTGAAACCTCTACATCGAAAATTCGCCATCAATAATTGATACCTACTGTTTATAGCTTAAATACGAATCCACGAACAAAAATCTCACAATTAGAGCTATATGATGAGACTGTTGATTTCACTACATACTTATCATATTATGCACCTAGATGGAGCTACTTAGTGTCTCCAACACCATCATAGGCAAGGTATTCTCAAAAGCCTCAACAAAATAGTTTGGACAAGGTATCAAAATCTCCAACTAAACTCAATCTCTAACTTCAAAGAACTCACAAAAATGTTTCTTTAGCACGTCATTACTCCTTACACCACTAAGAAGGGCAATATTCTATCCTTTAAAAAATATCAAAACTTTCTTAAACCACAAGACTAGATCTTGATGGAAATCTAAGTTTAAGACATTATTGTTTAGTTAGAAAAACAACAAGATAATCTAACATGCTAACATTTTGACAAATATGATGCTTTCCATAGATGTAAGGTTCATATTACTACTAACAATGCTTAGTTGAGAAACGTTTGGAAGACACCATGTGAGGTGCTTATCTCTCCAAATACATCGACTCCAACCAGCCTAAAAAATGAGGCCAATCAGAAAATGAGGAACGGTTTCCCTAGATAAATTGTAAGCAAACTGAAGTGTCATTAACTGACCCACTAGCCAGTGATAGATAGATTATAAAATAACACTCCTCAATTAGATTCTTGATACTATAACTACGTATTACTATCAATAAAGTTCTAGTCTATTTTCAAGAATTGCTATCTCAAGAGTTCACACCTTTCCTCATAGTTTTTTGATAATGAATAGAGATATTGCAACTTTCTAATCACTTAGTAATTTATCCATGATGCAGAGTTTGACCTATTAAGAGGTCTTAACCCATACAGTAGCCCCTTAGCATGTCTACAGGCATTCCCAGCCTCTACCTTTTACAAAGCAATACAGGCAACCTCTTTAAGCCATTTTGCCCTTTCCATCAGTTGTTCCCTCTGTTTCTTAACAAATCCCAACCTTTACCTTTACAAGGCAACTGAAGCGGCCTCTTCAAGCTATTCTAACTTCTCCATAGGTTGTAACCTTCACTTTTTAGAGAATCTTGACATTTACCATATATAAGGCAATAGTGACGGTCTCTTTAGGCCATTTCAACCTTTCCATAGGTGGTTATGGTTCATTCCTCAACGATTTCCAACCTTTACTTTTTACCATGCAATAGAAGCAGCCTCTTCAAGGCATTCAATCTTTCTACGGGTTGTACCCTTCATTCTCAACAAATCTCAACCTCTACCTTTTATAGGATAACGGTGGTCTTCTCAGTCATATTAACCTTTATACAGGTCATCTACTTACTTATAGCAAATACATTAACCTCTATGTTATCACAGGTCATAGAGGTGGCCTCTTACCTCGACCTTTATCACAAGTGAACAACTAAACCCCACTTTACAAAATGCCCAGAGATAAAGTTCTTCTACCTGACTCCTTATCTAATGAAGAACTTTTTGGTTGGGCTTATAACTTATACTAACAAGTGGGAATGATCCTCTTACTAAGATCACTCCTAATAAGTGGACACTCCCGACTAAGAATAAGATCCATAGTTGTAATACAACATCCGACATGCTCCGCTTATTAGGTTAGCTCTTAATAAACATGATTGTAGACGTCCCATTTTTGCCTCTTTTTAATTCTAATTTTTTTTTCTAGAATAAGGTAAAAGGATCGCAATTTAGGAAAAAACACACAAAAAAATTAAACACTACAAAAAAATAAAAAAATTTACACAAAAGCATAAAAAAATTGAAAATTTAAGAAAATAAAAAAAAAATAAAAAGTCTACAAAAATCACAAAAAGTAGAAAATTTAAGGAAAATTTAAAAAATAAATAATAAAAAAATAAAATTTTTAGATAGTTTAATAGAATAGAATTTTTAATTTAGCTTTAGTGTTTTTTTTAGGCCCTAATGATAAAAAAAGGAAAGGACATTGGGCTTAGGTTTAGATTTAAATCTAGCACAAACTAACCTAATCCATATGTGCAATTTGATTGTATATATAGACAAAGTACAAGGCAATACCCTAGCAGTACTATACATAGACTTAACATTGCATTTGGCTTAAAAATCTTGGGTTTGAATCTCACCGCAAGCATAAAGCGCTTTTTATTTTTCTTCAACAAAAAATACGCCACTACGTGTCAAGGGATCACTGAGTCACGTATTTGGTCATGATACGTAACAGAACACGATCGAGCTACATTACCTACACCACAAACACATGTCAGCCACAGACATGACATGTGGCATAACATGTATCACTCAAATGCATACCACATAAAAACATATTGTACATGGCATAACACGTCAGCACTACGACATTGACCGGATGTCACATCAAGATACGTGGCATGATGTTATTAGATTGTACAACTGACGTGGCACTATGTCATCGCCATGTCAGCAACCTTTTCTTTCCCTTTCTTATCGTTTCCCATATTTTCCCTAGGTTTTCCTTCTACTTCAATGTTCAAGAAACTCATTTAAAAATCTTTTTTGATACATTTTTCTTTAGATTTCACCAAATTAATGGTGAAATCTCAAAGATCGAATGGCTTAGTTTACATTGGGAGTAATTTTAAGCCTAGATTCATTCATATCCCCATTTAAATCAACATTTGAAAACTAGAAAAATTCATCGAATGGAGCTTTTTTTTTCCATTTCTAGAATCTCCATAATTTGTGTATGTTATTGAAAGATGAAGCTAAAAATTGATTAATCTGGCAAGAACAAATGTCACAGAATCCATTTTAATCATCAACAACACACAAAATTAAATTAATTTCATTAAATTCGGAATCAAATTCATTCAAACCCATTAATAAGAGGATTGCAAGATTACTCTGACTTTCAACCTTCCAAGTGAAACCAAGCTCTAAACTTGTATGAATAGGGGTTTGATATTCATCAACAATAATCAATATCCATCCCTATGCTCATAAAACACTCAATCTTGTCCTCTTTCTCTCTAAGTCGGTAGTTTTCTCTCTCTAAATTGAAAACTCGATCGTAGTGGCTGTTGAGCTAAACCAACACCAAGGTCAAACTTCTTATGCCCTAAGATCACAAACCCGATGACCATTGCAAGCAACCATACACCTTAGCCTAGCAGTTATGCAAGGAACCCCTAAACCCTAGCTACCGCCATACCTTGTTCCCCTACCACTCCAGCTACCACTTTAAGTCAAAACAACTACACCACATACTTTACCACTCATCAAAACCCAAGATCTGACCTTCATTTAAGCTCTAATAGCCACTATGTAGATTGGCCACTACCACCACTCATGGCCAAACTGCACATAACCACCAAACGATTAACCCACATTGAAGTACCACCGCCAATCTCCCTAATGTCAATGACTTTTACATGAAGGTTGATTTACCTACTTAAATTAGCCAACAAAACAATCCAGATTGTCCCCTCCAGTGCTCCTTGGGTGGTCTTCTTCTTACTTATGCAGTCACGTGAGTTGCACGTGATCGGGTTAAGCGACCCGAACCCAACCTGTGCCAGACTCCGTGCACTGCTTGGTTTAATCCTACTGCATTACGTTTTATGTTTGTTTATTGTTGGTGCTGTTATTGTTTTTTTTTTTATCTCTTGTAAATTCTATTCTAAGTGTAACCCACCAAAAATTAAAAAAAAAATAACAAAGAAAAGAAAAAAAGTTTAGTTTTATATTTTAGAGAGAAATTAATAAAATAAATAAATGAATTAGCAAATAAATGAATTTTATCAATTAGAAAATCATTTCTAAAAAATAAATAAATAAAAATAAAAAATAAAATCAACTTTTCCAAATTAAGGCTTTTTAGAATTTTCAGAAAATAAAAAAAAACCCTAATTAGGACTCTTTAGAAAATTTCCAAAAATAAATTAAAAAGGTTAAGAAACTTAAACCTAACTCTATTTCAAAATTAAAAATCACCAACCCATTTAAATTTTTTCAAAATAACTACATACGTTTGATCCTGAATAACGAACATGTAGGCACCTCTAAGGTGATGTAAAAAATGAACAAGCTTATTTTTTTTTATTTTAGTTTAAATTATTCAATTTAGTCTAATTCATTAACTAATAATTGAATTTTATTTTATGGGGTAATTTTGAAAGGTGATTTCAAAAAATAAAAATCTACATTAGGAAAGTTAATCTAACCCTAGGACTCGTTTTTCTGATTTTCCAAACCTTTTTCTAAAAGTGGCTTTCCTTGTGCGAACCAGTGTTTAGATTAAAATCAAATCTACCCATTTGGTTTTGACTTAAACCATTTCTTGACCTCGATCAAGTGGCGACTCCAAAAGCTTATAAAATTCTTTTAAAAAGCCAATTTTCTTTAAATCTTAATCGATGATCAATATTAAACAATTAAAGCTTAGCATTGATTGGTTTACAAAAAACTAATAAAAAACTGAGGAAAAATCAGGCTTAACAATGATACCCTACTATCGAGTCTGATTTTTTGGTTTTCTATCTGAAATTGATTTCTCTATTTCCCGATTAATATTAAACCGTAACCCATTTAATATTAATCCTCGACTAAGGAAATTGAGAAATTCCGGTTTTTTATTGAAAATAATTTTTGAAGTCACCACCCAACCAAAGTTGGGAAAAGAAAAAGAAACTATAACCAATTGGGTGGATTGATTACGATTTAGCTACCGGTCTTTGATTTCAATTTTAAATGAAAAACCAAAGGGTTTCAAGTTCGGATGCTAACTTATTAAACCCTTAACGGGTACCACTATTTATTTACCGAAATTAGGATTATTTTTCTAATTATAATATTTAAAAAATAAATAAATACATAAATCAAATCAAAAGAGAGAAAAAAGAGGGATCTAAGTTTCTACATATCTTATTGTCGCTCCGAAGGTACCTACGTACCTGCTAGCCGAGATCAGACGATCATAGATCTTTCCGAAAACTTTAATGTGTTGGTTCTTTTTATAAAAAATGATTGATTGAATTTGCGTTTTTATTAACCATTTTATTTTTATTAAGAAAAATCCTAATTTTTATTCTTAATTATAAAAAAAAAAACTAAAAACCTAATTTTTGAAAAGTCCCGAATTAAGATTTTTATTTAAAAACAATTAAGTGATAATTTTTTTATTTTCAAGAAAAACCCTAAAGATTTTATGAAATATGCAATTTTTATGAAATATGCAATGTTCTATATAATGAATATTTTATATAGAAAAGATGCTTAAAACATAAAAAAAAAAGATAAAAATTTCCTAATCATAGAAAGATATCTAAACCATAGAAAAGATATCTAAATTATGAAAAGATGTTTAAACCATAGAAAAAAAATCTAAATGATTAAAAAGACGTCTAAATCACAGAAAAGAAACTTAAACAATGGAAAAGATATATAAACTATAGAATAGAAGCCTAAATTATGAAAAAAAATCTAACCATAGACAAGATGTCTAAACCATAGAAAAGATGTCTAAACCATAGAAAAGATGTATAAATCATAAAAAAGATGTTCAAACCATAGAAGAAAAAAAAACCTAAACTATAGAAAAGACATCTAAATTATGAAAAAAATATCTAAACTATGGAAAACATGCCTAAACTATGGAAAACATGCCTAAACTATGGAAAAGATGTCTCGCCGTAAAAAAGAAATCAATTAAAGATTTTTTTTTTATTTTATGAACGTCAAAATGATTTTTTTATCTAGAAAACCTTAATATGTCTAATGCAATTTTTTAAAATTAATATAATATGCAAAGAACAAGATTTTGTAAAATATGAGATTTTATAAAAATGTTATTTTGAAAATATGAAATCTAAAAAAAAAAATAAGAAAAAAAGAACTAAAATTTAACTTAATACATGTTCACTAGACAGTAATGCTATAACTAATTACTAGTAATTAGAGACGTGATAAAAATAAAAATAAAAAGTCTTAAAAATAACTGCACATATACTAAGTGAGATAAAAATAAATAAATAAGACAAGTTATAGACAATAATTAAAAACCACTATTATGTACCTCCAAGGTAAAGCACGTAAAGATGATAAAAGGGAACAGATTGAATCCCCAATCCTATCACGCGCACAACTATAAAATTGGTCTGAGGAGTGGGTTCGAGTGTGTTTTTAACAAATGTGTAATTGTTTTTTTTTTTTTTTTGTTTTACAAAAAGGGGTCCTAATTCTTGAATGTTATTGTTTTATAAAAAATTTTTGCTAAAAGCCCTAAAATTAAAAAAGGATTTTTTATTAACTTTTATTTTAAAAAATAACTTTCTATATGACAAATCCTTAAATAAGATCAAATCATAACAAAAATAACCAATCTTAATAACTCCTAATTTAACATAAAATATATATTCACTTAAATCAATACTTAATTTATCAAATCAAGAAAACTAATGTTAAAGAAGAATACATAAATTAATATATACATATACATATATTATTGTTATTAAACAATTATCTATATATAAAAGATTAAAAATAAAAGCTCCTAAAACTAATATGTTCATATTTGTATATATTATATTCAATAACTAAAGATCTAAATAATAATAATAATAATAATAATATAACAATAATAAATAAACAATTAAACAAACATTTTTGAAATTGGAAAAAAACAGACTTGAACTTCTTGATTACGTAATGAAGGATGATGGCCGGTATATAACGGAGTTACTGTTGCGTATGGCAACTAGCGTCGGATTATTGTCTGAGTTTGCTTCGCTGTTGTCCGCCTTGCTGCTGTCTGCCTTATTCGCTGCTGTCCGTCGTACTGCTGTCCTGTCGCTGTTGTCTACCGTGCTGCTGTTCGCCTGGTCGTGCTAAAGAATTCTACAACAGTAGTCGTTAGACATACGCAATCTTGAAGGGTGTTATAATAGTGGACTGTTTGTACTACTGTGTTTAGTTGTTGAATTATTGTTGTGTTAAGGTGGTCTTTTTCTGTTGTATCTCCTCTTTTTTTTTTCTTTATAAACGTGTATGTGTGTTCTTAAGGTCCAAATCAAATCATATCTAATTATATCTATTGTATCTGATTTAATAATGATTAAATTAGATCCAAATTAATTCAAATTCGATTTAATAAAATCAAACTAGATGCAAATGAATTTAATTTGATATGAATCCTGTTTATTTCTCTCGCTTTTATAAAAAATAGAAAAATAAAAGACATAGATGCCTAATGAGACTCAAACCCACGACCTCAAATTAAATCCAATCTAATACTCCAATACTTATCCATTAGGTTATTAGCCTGTATCTTGACATTCAGTACAATTAAATTGTACTTAAACCACGTGACTCTCTATAATGATTATTTTATTCAACTAAGCTAAACTAAAACGAATGACTCTAAAATAATTTACTTCCTAAAAATCTACAAAATCTTTTTTATGTTTATTTTTATCTTTCATTTTTATTATTTTTTATTTTTTTTTATTTTTGAATCAGGACCCTTTTTGTAAAAAAATAAATAAAATAAAAAATTAGGATTACGAAGGGGCAAAAATTAGGTGTCTACAGCTGCTCCTCTCTGTGGTGAAGTTTGAGCAAAATTTTGTCACAAAGACAAAAGAGACATCTTTTTTGCCTCAAGACGACTCTATCCTAAGGAACGTTCAGTCACTTGATGAGGGTTAGAATATTGAGAGGGGTAGCATCTTTGTGAGTTGGGAAAAATCCCTAAAAAGAATAACGAGAACTTGGTCGTGCCCTGATGAGCTGACTAACCAAGGCGGTCAAAGCGCCCTTTGAGCTGGCTAAGGCTTAAAGAATGAAGGAACTTGGTCGTACCCTAATGAGCTGACTAACTAAGGCGGTCAAAGCGCCTTTTGAGCTGGCTAAGACCTGAAGAATGAGGAAAACTTGGTCGTGCTCTAATGAGTTGACTAACCAAGGTGGTCAAAGCGCCCTTTGAGTTAGTTAAGACCTAAAACAAAAATAACTCGGTCGTGCCCTAATGAGCTGACTAACCAAGGCAGTCAAAGTGCCCTTTGAGCTGGCTAAGACCTAAAGAGGAAGAAAACTTGGTCGTGCCCTGATGAGCTAACTAACTAAGGCGGTCAAAGCGCCTTTTAAGCTAGCTAAGACCTAAAGAATGAACAAAACTTGATTATGCCTTAATGAGCTAACTAACCAAGGCGGTCAAAGCACCCTTTGAGCTAGTTAAGACCTAAAGAATGAAGGAAACTTGGTCGTGCCCTGATGAGCTGACTAACCAAGGCGGTCAAAGCGCCTTTTGAGCTGGCTAAGACCTAAAACTAACCAAGGCGGTCAAAGCGCCCTTTGAGCTGGCTAGGACCTGAAGAATGAGGAAAACTTGGTCGTACCCTAATGAGTTGCCTAACTAAGACGGTCAGAGCGCCCTTTGAGCTGGTTAAGACCTGAAAACATGGAAAACTTGATCGTTCCCTAATGAGCTGACTAACCAAGGTGATTAAAGCGCCCTTTGAGTTGGCTAAGACCTAAAGAGGAATAAAACTTGGTCGTGCCCTGATGAGTTGACTAACCAAGGTGGTCAAAGCTCCCTTTGAGCTGGCTAAGACCTAAAAATGAGGAAACTTGGTCGTGCCCTAATGAGCTGACTAATCAAGGCGGTCAAAGCGCCCTTTGAGTTGGCTAAAACCTAAAAACAAGAAAAACTTGACCGTGCCCTGATGAGTTGACTAACCAAGGCAATCAAAGCGTCCTTTGAGCTGACTAAGACCTAAAAATAAGGAAACTTGGTCGTGCCCTAATGAGTTGACTAACCAAGGCAGTCAAAGCGCCCTTTGAGCTGGCTAAGACCTAAAAATGAAGGTACTTGGTCATGCCCTAATGAGTTGATTAACCAAGGTGGTTAAAGCTCCCTTTAAGCTGGCTAAAACCTACAAATGAAGAAAACTTGGTTGTGCCTTAATGGGCTGACTAACTAAGGCGGTCAAAGCGCCCTTTGAGCTGGATAAGACCTAAAAATGAAGAAAAAATTTGAATTGAGATAGCACTCCATGAACTGGCTAAAGTGTTAAAGAAGATATGGATAGGAACAGTGCTCTATGAGCTGGCTATATCCTTGAGAAAATGGATAAAGAGTAGGCACCCTTTAGATTCTATTCTCTTGACTAAGAAACATAGGTGACTCGGAAAAAAACTCTTGACTTGAGAAATTTACAAACAAGGGATTTGGTGAAAACTATTTATAACATGAATTGAAAATTTGGCTACTATGGATGAAATGGATTGGAAAATGAAAGGAAAAACTTGTAACAAGCCTCCACTTTCTCTCTCTCTTTTTCATGTCTTTTCATTTTCTTTTTTTCTTCTTTTTCCTTGAAAGTTTGCTAATGGATACAAATTCCTATTTAAAAGGTAAACGTTATAATCATGTAAGGTATCTCATATCCACTCTAGTTTGTAACATGGACAATGAGCCTCTTGGATAGGCCTTAAACATTCATTTTGTAAGGAAAAGGTAACTCATGATTAGCTTAGTCGAAGAGGACTTCCTTACGCACTCTTGGTTTAGATTTCACTCTTGATTACTATTCCAAAAATTATAATCCAATTTGTAAGTGATACGCTCTGATCAATCTGTTAGGTCTTTTCGGGTTTAGTATTGTAAATTAGGCTTTTGGTCAAATGGTTTCAAAAGAAGTTAATTGAGAGGGCTTATTTTGAAAAAAGTACTTTTGTCCAACCCAGGGGTAACAAGTCAAGAACCCTTAGGAATGAACTAGATGTGCGCTTCCCTTGGTTTCAAAAATAATTTTTATCTTAGAAAAATTATTCTTCAAAATTAGAAGAGCTTTGAGTAAGGAGGTATTGTGGGTGGGAAGGTCTTATGTTTAAGAATCGAGTGGACAGAAAGGGTTTATGTTCGTGATTTGGAGTATGATTTTGAACTGAATATGGAGTTTTTGGTTGTGGTTGAGAAGATGATTTTAAATGAATATGAGGTTTTGTGTTTTTGGTTGGGAATGCGATTCAAGGCCTTGTGTTTTTTGAGCAACTTAAGCCTTCTTTGATTGGGGATTTTCTCAAGCCCAATATTTGGGTATTTCTTCATTTTCCTCCTTCTTATTTTTTTTTTCTTTTTCTTTTTTTCTTCTTTTTTTTCTTTTTTCATTTCATTTCATTTCTTTCTTTTCTCTCCCCAAAAATAACTATCTCTTTTGTCAATTTTTTGTCTTTAGATGAATCAAGGCCCTGAATCCATAGGTTTAGAGTACATTGGCTTAGGTAAGGTATGCGTGGCCTTTGGGGTATTTGGAAAAAATGTTAGCTCTTCTTCAAAGGGAACAATTTATCAAAAACAAAAATTATCCTTGAATTGTTATTACTGGGGTAAGCACAAATCAATTTTATCCTTTTCTCCTAATTAATGACCTTACCCTTTGAATTGCCCCACTATAGGGTAGTTATTGACAGGGTTTACATTTGAAATGACTCCAAAATAGTTCAACGAGGTTATCAAAGGATAATTGTGTTTGGGATTTGAAAATGAATGCCTAACTTCATTTCGAGCTGCGTATCAAATTTAAAATGGACCTCTTTTAAGGAATGAGTCCAAAATATCCTTACTATGATGTTTCTTAACTCTCAAAGTGTTTAAGGGTTAGTGTACAGGATATAGCTCGCCTCTTTTCATTCAAATTTTTTTAAAAGTGAGTTACCAATTCCTTACATAAAGATTGATTGACCTTAGGGTATTGACCTTACTGCTTAATTCCTTGGAACATGCCCTAGTTATGAAATTTCAATGATTAAATGCCCCATGTCCCAAACTTATAGGTCTTAACACCCTTGAGCTTCCATATGTCATTTTAGGTTAGGTTCTTTAGAGTTCGAATGGGTTGGAACTGATAACTTTTAAAGCGGAAGGGACTAATGAATTGCCCTTTTTGTTTGTACCGGGGATCAACCTTAGGATAGTGTTTAATGGCTTCGTATTTTGGTTTGGTTCGTGGTTGGACTTGATGGCTCAGGGGCATTAAGTTGGTTAAATCATCTTGATGGGCTAGGGTTCGAGTTTGATTGGTTATTTTCTCGAGCCAAGTGGATCTGTTTAGGTTAGCTGCCTTAATGGGTTAAGTAATTGTGTTTGTCCCGAACCCTATAAGGATTTGTAACCGTTAGCAAATTTCTTTTCTTTTTCTTTCTTTCTTTTTTTTTTCTTTTTTTTTTTTTTATAAAGAGAGAAAGAAAATGTGAAGGCTTTCATGTTACAGAGCCTAAGTGACGAGATTGTAAATGGATGATTACGGAGGATTGCTTTCATAGAATTCTATATACAAGCTTATATAATTTATCGTTACTAAGGGTCTATTTACAAGCGAGGAATTCTGAAGAATAAAAGACTAAACAAAGATAATATATAAATCTTATTTATTCGAAATGAAGAAGGCTATTTGTAAAATGCTATATTTATGTAAAAGAATGAATATTTCTGGTTAGTAGAATACTGGGCAAAATGACAACTACCTATTATTTTATAGCTTTGATTTTTTTTTTTCGTTTTGTTTCCTTTTTTATTTTTATTTTTTGCCTTCTATTTACTCTGTGAGGGTTGGGTTCAATTGATGGGGGCCCAAAGTGATAGATTCGAGCCCTAATAGATGTACTAAAGCCCTCACTATATTAATATTTATAGGGCTCTTTATAGGGGCAAGATGAGCCTAATCTTGTTCCTAATTAATTTTTACTTATTTGGGCTAAAAAGTTATATCCATATCTAGAGTATCTTTTAAGGCTAATGAAGTAGGTAGATGTGGATCTGTTTGGAAGCCCCTTGACTCAATCTAGCCATGACTGATCAAAATCAAAATTAAAGTTACAATTACAACATATTTTAAACTTTACATAAAATAATTACAAATTATGTACAAGGAAATATTACAACTATAACTTCACAACTGCCCTTGTCCATTTAGGTCTGCCACATCATAGGTTCTTGCGATTTTTTTTGAAAAAAAGTTTTATGTAATACAAAAGGGTAGGTTCTAAAGGTTTTCAAGTTTTGCAACCACTACGTTTTTTTTTCAAAGAAATAATTCTATAATTGCATTTGAACTTGAGAGGGGTAGCCTAATCGGCTCTGGAAGGTGGTCACCTCACAACATCCGAAGCTTACACAATGGCTCCCCTCTTAAGGTCTTAAGACGGCCTGATTCTGACCGTATCTACCATGCATTTATGATGCAAAGAAATAAAAATAAAGTAAGCCCCCAAAACTACCCCCAGTAAATAAACTATAACAAAAAATGTTAGTAAAAAAAATAAAATAAAATAAACAAATACAAAAAATAACATACCTAAGTTCTTTTTTCTATTATTTCATCTTTTTATTTTCTTATTTTTTTTCAATAATTCTATCTTCGGTAACTTCTAGTGGCTAGCCCTCTAGCGATCCCTAGTGGAGTCACCAAACTGTCGAGTCTGATTTTTTGGTTTTCTATCTGAAATTGATTTCTCTATTTCCCGATTAATACTAAACCCTAACCCATTTAATATTAATCCTCGACTAAGGAAATTGAGAAATTTCGGTTTTTTATTGAAAATAATTTTTGAAGTCGCCACCCAACCGAAGTTGGGAAAAGAAAAAGAAACCGTAACCAATTTGGTGGATTGATTACAATTTGACTATCGGTCTTTGATTTCAATTTTAAATGAAAAACCAGAGGGTTCCAAGTTCGGAGGCTAACCTATTAAACCCTTAATGGGTACCACTATTTATTTACCGAAATTAGGATTATTTTTCTAATTATAATATTTAAAAAATAAATAAATACATAAATCAAATTAAAAGAGGGAAAAAAGAGGGACCTAAGTTTCTACATATCTTATTGTCGCCTCGAAGGTACCTACGTACCCTCTAACCGGGATCAGACGATCGTAGATCTTTCCGAAAACTTTAATGTATTGGTTCTTTTTATAAAAAATGATTGGTTGAATTTGCGTTTTTATTAACCATTTTATTTTATTAAGAAAAATCCCTATAAGCCTAATTTTTATTCCTAATTATAAAAAAAAAACCTAAAAACCTAATTTTTGAAAAGTCCCGAATTAAGATTTTTATTAAAAAAACAACTAAGTGATATTTTTTTTTTATTTTCAAGAAAAACCCTAAAGATTTTATGAAATATGCAATGTTCTACATGATGAATATTTTATATAGAAAAAATGCATAAAACATAAAAAAAAAAGAAAGAAAGAAATTTCCTAATCATAGAAAAGATGCCTTAATCATAGAAAAGATATCTAAACCATAGAAAAGATATCTAAATTATGAAAAAGATATTTAAACCATAGAAAAAAAATCTAAATGATTAAAAATACGTCTAAATCATAGAAAAGAAACTTAAACAATGGAAAGATATATAAACTATAGAACAGAAGCCTAAATTATGGAAAAGATATCTAACCATAGAAAAGATGTTCAAATAATAGAAAAAAAACCTAAACTATAGAAAAGACATCTAAACTATGGAAAACAAGCCTAAACTATGGAAAAGATGTCTCACCGTAAAAAAGAAATCAATTAATTTTTTTTTATTTTATGAACGTCAAAATAATTTTTTTATCTAGAAAACCCTAACATGTCTAATGCAATTTTTCTAAATTAATACAATATGTAAAGAACAAGACTTTATAAAATATGAGATTTTATAAAAATGTTATTTTGAAAATATGAAATCTAAAAAAAAAAAATAAGAAAAAAAAGAACTAAAATTTAACTTAACACATATTTACTAGATAGTAATGCTATAACTAATTACTAGCAATTAAAGACGTAATAAAAATAAAAATAAAAAGTCTTCAAAATAACTGCACATATACTAAGTAAGATAAAAATAAATAACTAAGACAAGTTATAGAAAATAATTAAAAACAACTATTATGTATCTGCAAGGCAAAGCTCGCAAAGATAATAAAAGGGAAAAGATTGGATCCACAATCCTATCGCGCGCACAACTATAGAATTGGTTTGAGGAGTGGGTTCGAGCGTGTTTTTAACAAATGTATAATTTTTTTTACAAAAACTGTCCTAATTCTTGAATGTTATTGTTTTATAAAAAATTTTTGCTAAAAGTCCTAAAATTTAAAAAGAATTTTTTATTAACTTTTATTTAAGAAAAAATAACTTTCTATATGACAAATCCTTAAACAAGATCAAATCATAACAAAAATAACTAATCCTAATAACTCCTAAACTAACATAAAATATACCTTCATTTAAATCAATACTTAATTTATCAAATCAAGAAAACTAATGTTAAAAAAAGAATACATAAATTAATATATACATATACATATATTATTGTTATTAAACAATTATCTATATATAAAAGACTAAAAGTAAAAGCTCCTAAAACTAATATGTTCATATTCGTATATATTATATTCAATAACTAAAGATCTAAATAATAATAATATAACAATAATAAATAAACAATTTCGAAATTGGAAAGAAACGGACCTGAACTTCTTGATTACGTGATGAAGGACGATGGCTGGCGTATAACGAAGTTGCTGTTGCGTATGGCTACTGGCGTCGGATTATTGTCTGAGTTTGCTTCGCTGCTTTCTAGTTTGCTGCTGTTCGCTTTACTATTGTCTGCCTTGTTTGCTGCTATCCGCTGTGTTACTATCATGTTTGCTGCTGTCCTATTCGCGGTTGTTTGCCTAGTGTCAAGGTAGTCTTTTTCTGCTGTGTCTCCTCTTTTTTTTTTTCTTTATACACGTGTATATAAAAGACATAGATGCCTAGTGAGGCTCAAACCCACGATCTCAAATTAAATCCAATCCAATACTCTAATACTTATTTGTTAGGCTATTAGCCTGTGTCTTAATATTTAGTACAATTAAATTGTACTTAAACTACGTGACTCTCTATAATGATTATTTTATTCAACTAAGTTAAACTAAAACGAATAACTCTAAAATAATTTACTTCCTAAAAATCTACAAAATCTTTTTTATGTTTATTTTTATCTTTCATTTTTATTGTTTTTTATTTTTGAATTAGGACCCTTTTTGTAAAAAATAAAATAAAATAAAAAATTAGAATTACGAAAGGGCAAAAATTAAGTGTCTACACCTACAGACCTTACTCATATCTACTTAAGATGGTAGAAGGATCAATCATCTTATTATAATATGCCTCAAAAATGACCAACCAATCTAACAACGAAATTTAAATAAATAATGTCATTATACAAACACCTAAAAACATTTACATCTCAAAGTTCCACATTATCATCAACTTATATATACAAAAACGAAAAATATGAAAAAGAAAATGATTAAACTAACGGAGGATTTGATGTCCATGAACCATGCTCAAGAAGCCTATAATCATTAAAACCTTACTCCATCAACAGCATTACAATTAAAGAGTGAATCATGAGAAGAAGGACCTCTAGAAGGGACTTTGGAGGAGGAAGCCAAGCAGCATCTTATATAGGTTCAAACAGTCTTGCCTCATCAACATCCATAACCATTCTCTGCTCATCTTGAGCAACCACAAGCATTAAAGTAAAAGAATGACTATCTCTTACAATCCTTTAAAGGAGCTAAGTGAAGTCAATCTAAAATGAGCCGCTTGAAATACTTTAAACTCTCGGCACTAATCTTTAACTAGAGTTCATGCCATATCGTACTATTTCAATACTTATCTAAGATCTCCTACCACTTATGGCTTAAGAGCTGATCCATCTCTCGAATTTGCTAATCTTACCTCTAAATCTATTGTTTTAGCTTTTGAATACAAGCCTTACAGGCCATCTCCTCCCTTAACATTCTACTCATAGTAGGTCTTAAAAATTTAGGTCAACTTGATTATCAACCTCCCTTGCTTGAGCTACAGTAAGCTCTTGCCTAGCACTTTCCAAATTAGTAGATAGCTTCTTGATTCTCTCATCAGCTACCTTGAGGTCCCTCCATGCATGGTCCATACTAGCCTCAATAGTCTTCATTCGCTCATGCTCTATCTCTACCTCTATAGTAGTGCACTTGCTCTTAGCCTTAACATCTCTTATCTATTGATGAAGATAATTGCACTCACATGTAGCATTATTCTACTTGTTGTACAATTGATTGAAATGTTCTATGTCGACATGGAGATTTTAGGTCAACACATGAGTAGCACTAATTGCTTGTACAACACAACAAACAAAGACATAAGTGTTTTTTTATTTTGGGTGGCGGGTTTTCAATATTTACTATGGAGCTCAAATTTCGATTTCCCTTTTCCTTAATTTGACTTTTATTAAACTTAGCCTATACTAATATAAGCTTTTCGACCAAATTAAGAAAAAGTTTTATTTTTAAAAATGGAGTCATCACTCAATCAAAATCGAGAAAGAATGAAATTAGGGCTTATAAATAGATAAACCTTAATTTTAGCCACTAGTTTATGGTTTTTATCTAAAAATGTTTTTTAGAAAAGTAGAAACTAGGAATTATTATGCTCAAAGGCTATCTTATCAAAACATATGTAGTATTCATAAGGAAATTTCTAAAAACTAACCAAAAGGCTTCAATTTTTTCTTTTCTTTTTTTTTTTAATCTTTTAAGAGGACTGTCTTGAAAAGGGGTTTCTTATTTTAAAAAGGAAAATTTTATTTATTTCTTACAAATGGAAGAAAAAAAAAAAGATTTCTCATTTTTTATGGCCTCTCAAAATACTTACACACCTATTAGTTAGGATTAGATCCACATATTTCTCACATCTTTTAAAAAACCTTAGTTTATTAGTTCTTTTAATTTTTGAACAACATTTCACTTTACATTTTTACTAAATTTTTTTAAAATATATTTTTGTCCACTTTTTGAAAAAAAACTCTAAAAACAAAAACCTTAATAAAAAAAGGACCAATTAAGATTTTCATTCAAGAAAAAAAATTTATTAAAGTATACAAAAAAGATTTTTTATGAATTTTTTTAAAATAGCCCTAATTTTTAATAAAATGGCTTAATTGTTGCTAAGCGATGGTTACAAGACAATACTTAAGGGTTACACAATGCCCTAATTTTTGAAAAAGAACTTTAGAAAAGGACCCATTTTATGAAGGAAAGACTTAGAGTTAGCTAACTATTTATAAGAAAAATTGTTGGGTTGAATTACTAAATAACCTCTATCATTAAATTATGTTCTTAGGTCTCCCAAGAACCATACTAAGCTTCATTACTTTAACTTACACATGAACAACACGGTTGGAATTTCTATCGATTAGACCATAATTGAGCTGGTGAAGTACTCATCTTTAATGAATTGTATTGACACGGAATTGGGGTATTATAGATGTCTGATCACATACAGACACATAAAAGAAGTTGTCCAATTGAGTACAGTATGAATCACTTGGTCATGAATTAACGCTCCATTCTTGAGTTGAAAGAGGGTCCAGACATTTTGATATGATTAAATTTAAATGGTAAATTACATTGGAGTGTATTAATGTTTTGAGGGTAAATTTAAATAGGAAATCAATATTTTAATATTTGATTAAAATAGAGGATTCCACTTTAACACCATTAAATTATGTTGAAGTGGTTGTTAAATGACACATGGTATTAATGTATAACTTGTGTGTAAATATTATTATAAATTTAAAAAAAGAAAAAGGAAATGTAATAGAAAAAATTACAAAAAATAAGAAAACTATCTAAAAGTAAAATAAAAATGGACAAAGGAAAAAAAATGTAGAATTAATAAGCTAATAAAACCATATAAATAATCATTTCAATTAATGAAAATTAAAAAAAAAAGCAAGATTAATTAAAAAAAGAAAACAAAGAAAAAAAAAAACTTTACTAAGTAGCTATTAGTCACATCTGATCTTTGGGTGATCAGTTCAATTATGTTTTGGAGCTTTCCTATCTTTTTCTTTTCTTTTCCCTTTTTTTTTTTTTAAAGAGGGCTTAAGGTAGCCACTCTAAGCTATAGGTGAGTTGAACAATTTATTTTTCTAAATGAGTTGAGACCAATCGGTTGGAAATGGTTAAACCAGCCATTTGATGCCAAGGAGTGGCTGGTGGCCTCTTAGCGGAGGTTGCACGACTCTTGTAAGGCGGTCATCAACTAACTTTTGGCTTTGGAGTAATTAGTTTATTTTTTTATTTTTTCTTAATTTTATAAATTTTTCATTAATTGAAATGATTATTTTTATAATTTTATTAATTTTGCAATTTTTTTCCTTTTGTTCATTTTTTAAAAAACTTTTAGATAGTTTTCTTATGTTTTGTAATTTTTTTTTTTATATTAGATTTCCTTTTTCTTTTTTAAATTTGTAATAACATCAATACACAAGCACACATCAAAGCTATGTAAATGCCATGCTCATTCAACAGCCATTTCAACATAATTTAATAGCGTTATAAAGATATTATAACAAAATCTTTTATTTTAATTATATAATAAAATGTTAATCCTCTATTTAAATTTATTAAAAAAATAATAATCCCTTATTTGAATTTATCTCAAAACATTATACTTTCCTATATGATTTACCCTAAATTTAAATAAAACAGCCTCTTAAAACATGACTAAACATATCTCTATACGTTGTATTACTTGTGAATAAGGAGTGTTCGGATGAGGGTCTTAAAGGTTTTAGTGAATCCTGCGAACTGCGTGGTTGGATATGCACCGTCTAGAAGAACACGCCTCACCTCATAGCAGTTGCACTAATCCTTGAATGATATTATTCAGCATAAATGACCCGTTACAAATGACATCCTATGCTTCAACGGTGTCTCTCTATAGGATTTTTTTTTAATTAAATATTGTTTAATTTTGGATCATGTTCCTTTTAATTTTACTCCTCAATTGGAGCAAACCGACAAGAGAGGAAGGAAAAGAAAGGGTTGATAAAAAGCTTTATCGAGTATTAAGAAGGCACCAAGCATGGGTAAATTTTTGGTTGCATCTTTTACTTTATTTCCTTTTGTATTGATTGCTACGAGACTAGAGGAATCTCTTGCAATTTTTTCTAAGTTTGAATATGGACCAACGACCCCAAAGACATTCTTTGAGTGGAAACCTTGTTAAAGAATCTAAGATAGAGATCAGAAGTTGTATTCGGTCAATATATTATGTTTCATTATTAACACTGATACGTAAAAATACATATATAAGACAAAAAAAGCATATAGCTACGGTACCCAAGGTCATCAATGTAATTCAGAATATCAGAGATGCAATGACCCTTTTCTTTTTCTTTTTATTTTATTTAATTTTAATTTTTTTTTTTATTTCTTTAAAGGGCAAATGCTCGATGGAGTAAAAAATAATGGATCTATACACGCTAAAATTCACTTGATATTGGGTGCACATGCGGCCATGCCTCTTTTAAGGAACAAGCATTTAACTTGAATATTAATAAAACAATATACAAGGGCCTATAATGCCAAAAGAACCTTTGGCTGCTAAAAAAGAAAACATGTCACACATCAACTTTCCTCAGTGATGATTTTTCTTTTTATGGTTCTTTTACAAGCAAATCACAATCAACTCGACTACAGTTTCGACATACACACACACTCACACACCAAATAAATTCTAAAATCTAAACAAAAGTGGGGTTTAGTCGTGTCCACCGATGGCTGCACTCTCTCTCTCTCTCTCTCTCTCTCTCGTCTTTTCCTGGATTCTTATCGTAGCAAATTTTGTACGAGACAAGCCTCTTCCAAATATTCTTCACGACTTCCTCAGTTACCTACCATATGAATAGTGTTTGTCAGGCTAATACATTTTTAATATATAATTTAAAAACCTTACCATAAACTTATCTAGATTATTGAGATGATGTCAAAATTAATACTTAAATTTTAGATTTTAAATTTCAATTCCATATCTAATAGTTTGAAGTTGCTTAATGCCTTTCAATTAATTTTTTACTTATTAAATTTATTACCACAATTACAATAATTTATACCTATACTTTTCGATCAATTGGTGTTTGCTACATTATCTTTTTAAGGTGATAAAAATGATATGTTTCCCAAAAAAAAAAAAAAAAAGAGTTGGAGTAAATATCATATTTATTTAATAACTCCAAAAATCTCATGTTTAAAATTTTAAAAAGTAAAGATTGACAGTATATAATATCTAACAACTTTAAATATCAAGTACAATAAAATTTAGATAGTGTTCTCACCCCCAAGAGAGCTTTACAACTAAGCTATCCCCGGAGGTTGAATTGAGTTCCGAGCACCCCTGAAAACGCGAGTACAAAGAAAATGAAATCAGAGGCATATAGATAGCCGTAAATATATTTTCTTTTCTTTATATATTATAAATTTACTTTGTAGGACCAAGGGAGTCGGCTTAATGTTTTGGGGCCCACACTCTCGATCAAAAAGCGTTGCACAAAGATCACGTTTTTATATTATGTGTCCATTCAAATCATTTGTTGGGGGTCATCAAGCTAATGTTAATCGCGTACAATGTAGAACGAATGTGTAATGCCCGCATCCTCCTATCAGAATGGAGTCCTTAACAATCACAGTAACAGCAATAGTAATAATATTAGGAAAAGCATAGAGCACACGAATTTGTTTAGTCTTTTTTTATATATATTTAAGATTTTAAGCAAAAAATAACCAATAAATAATAATGGACCGATTTTAATAACTTATTTTAAAAATTTTAAATTTATATTAATAAAATATTTATAGTTATGATCTTATAAACTAGTAGTACAATATTTCATAATTCATATAAAACATTTAATTATATAATTTTATAATATATATTGAGACCTTTACGTATACTTTCCTTTTCCCGAACAACTTTTGTATGTCATAGCAACGCTTACTTATGTACAGTAATAGGTTTTTCAAATCCGTTGGACATAATCCAGGTTTTTTAATCATCAAGTGTTATGTTTATTACTATCTTATTGGGATGAAATAGATTCGGACTTTTCCCTTCTCTTAGATATGTAGTTGATTTGAAGATATATTCTGCCAATATTTTAAATGTGGTTAGCGTAGGCTTTAAACATCTAACAGATATAACATGTGAAGAGAAATCCTAAATAGGAACCTACACACTAAGGGAAAAGAGAGAGAGAGAGAGAAGGCTTGTGCCCATATTTGAGAAAGAGACCCGGAACTTTAATGCGATGATCGCAAACATATTATTATCTCTTTTACTTTTTCCCTTTTTTTTTTTTTTTTTTTGGAAACAAACATATTATTTATGGTATGATAGGAAAGTTGCTAAAAGGTTACAACTTGGAACAAATTCCATATTTATTAGAGATTAAAAAAGTTTTATGGGGGCTGAAAGAAACAATAAATGATTTATTTTCTTTCACAATTTAATTAACTTCAGGCCAACAAAAAAGAAAAAAAAAAAAGAAAAAATCTAATTAAGTTTTTAAAAATCGACATCTATTCCTTCTTTCTAGTAAAACTAGATATGGCATCATAAATAGTTAGGGTAAAGAACACATATGATGGAAAAAGGAGAAAAATATGAAAAAAGATAAAGATTGGCTGCTGATATGGTCGCGGAAGACATTAATTACATTCATAAGCGACATTTGTTCATAAATTCACTATGCGTGTAGCATGCATGAATAATTATTCATGACACTCAATAAATACGCTGAATAACTGTGTATTATTGTAAAATTATTGGTATGATATCTGCAATGTAATTGGAATAGGACTAGAATAGTGTAAATGCTCTAAATAAACATATCCATAAGACAACTAAACTCAGTTGTAATTAGTTAAGAGTTATAGAGTAGTTAAGTGGAGATGATATGATATTAAACTTGTACTTTAGCTCTACTCTTCTCGTTTAGGTATAATTATCTAAGAATTTTTTTTTTTTTGTTTAACTAAAATGTTATTGATGTTTAAAAACATGAATCCATCTTTCGATTCAAGCTCAATTGGGTAGAGTTAATTGAACCAAATATCAAAAATTCCGAACTCAATCAGACAACAACTTAAGTAACTTCAGTTTATAAAGTTTTAGCTCGAGTGCAAACTCGACTCCGTATACTTAGGCTTTTAATGATAAACAAGAAGCACCATGTTGAGCACACACCTGTTGTGAATAGGATCAGGACCATGGGGAACTCTCCTTTTGCTCATGTAGTTCATGTCCATCTTCTCTTTGCCTCTCACTGCCAAACGCTTCATATTATGATTTCTACAATCACTACGAGTCCTTGATGCACTACTGAGCATCGCTGTTGTTTCGACCACACCAACCACCAAAAGCCAGACTAAACATACCACTACAACACCTCCTACTAGCATGCCCCTACTTTTGCACGTAAAACTTCCACCACCCATATCGCTCTCTTTATTTTTCTCCCTTTTCAGAAAAGATACTTCCAAGCTGTTATATTTCTACAACAACATAAGAAAACACAAAATAATCATTACGCAACATAGTCATGATTGTGCAATGATTTTGATGTACACGTGTGTGGGTTCATAGTAGATGCAAGAAAATAAAAGAGGGAGAGAGAGAGAGGAGCGGTAGATATAAGTAGTGTGGTGGTGGTGGCGGTGATTTGTGCATTTTTTACTTCGTGGGCTGGGGGGTTTCCTTTTCTTTATAGGTACAAGTGATCCTGTTCTGCTTTCTCGAAGGGAGAGAGAGAGAGAGAGAGAGAGAGAGAGACAGAGATTGGGAGAAGCTTTATTGCATGTTTTGAAACCATTTTTGCTTTATACGTATTACCAACTGATGAGTTTTACGATTCACTCCTTTTAAGCTGAGATTTGAGTATTTTCATGCACATGCACTTATGGAACTCGGAAGAATCATGGCTTATTTGTACCGCCACCTTTACGTACAACCGGAAAAAGTATAGAAAGAAGAACTACGGCCTTCAATACCGCGATAAAGTGTAGGAGGCATTTTAGTGTTTAAACTTTTAAAAATTACTATTTAATATTCAAAAATTTAAAAAGATATTTAATTGAGTCTCTTTGTTATCTTAGATCACCATATACATCTATCTATCTATCTATATCCAAATTGCCATAAAGATAGACACATACGTCTGCTACAATTTAAGATAACGAAGATACCTAATTGAATACTCTTTTAAGCTTTTGAATACTGATTTCCAACTTTTAAAATTTCAGGAACTAAAGTGTCTAATTCCTAACATTTTTCCCCTTCAATGCTAATCATACTACTAAAATTGATAAATAACAGATAAGGTATCAATTAAATCTTTATGTACGGTATTTTAAAAAGTAATAAATGCTGGTATTTTAAAGATTATTTATTTTACCGTTATATGTTTAACTATCACTAGTATTTATTTACTTTTCATTTATATACGTGAATTTAGTATTAACGAATGTTTTCTCGAGCAGGAAGACGAAGAGCCCTCATGAAATATAGCCGTATAGTTTCAAAGGAACGGATTACTTTTTCAAGATCACTGGTTTGAGTTTATCAATAACGTTAGTGCAGAGAGCATATGATTCGTTATGCTCCTCCAGTTGAGGAACCAATTAACATATGTTATATTTCTGTGTAAACCAAAATACATCGAATTGGCTATAAATGTAAGACAATAATACATTCTACGAGACGGATGTTGATGTTTACACTATACAGTAATATGCTTTAGAGGCAAGAAAGAATATCACAATACAGCAATGGAATCACAATAGATGTACAAGCAAAATATTGACATTATAAAATTTATCCCCTAATTCAATACCGAGTTGTTTTTCAGGTGTAAATATACTATTTACGCCATTCATTCCCGAACCAATAGTTGTTTTCCTTGAATGCCCTACCATTATTTTAAATGTAAATGTTATGTCTTGAATTGAGGTGCCATTGTGTGCTAGGTACTCATATTGCAACATGAGCATGTAAAGGTCTAAAATCAATTACAAACCACCAAGTTTATTATAAATCATCAAACTCTCAATTTATAAATCATCATCAGGAAAACTTTAGTTTAACAGAATATTATATAAACCTTTTAAATATTTCCTCTTAATTTTCTATTACTTTATTTACAAATTGATAGCAAATTTTAATTTCTAAAGTCTTTTATATTCTTACTCCATTGAGAATAGTCGTTACCTAAAAAGAAAAGTGAACTTTTTATTCTCTTAATAGAGAAATAAAAAGTTTAAATAGTATGTTTATTATAACCTCATTAATACTGCTATTAAACAACTTTTGTTTATTCTTCATAATGATCAAATAGAGGTAAATAGGTTAAGTTATATTCCAAATATATATTGCAATTAATGAGGTGATGTAAACATTGGAATAGGTATTTCCTAAAATAAAAATTTATACAAAATAAACACCGAAATAGAAATTTTTAGCTTATTCTTGATAATGGTCACTCCCATCGTATAACTTTTCCATTCTATGTCTATTCCATTCCAAAAAGTAAATAGAACGTTAGAGTCTTAGAGTCATTTTGAAAGGTATAGATCCTCAACACTCTTAGTGTTCTAAAGTCATTGTAAAAGAATCAGCCTACTTTGCTCTTTATTGCTTATGAGTCATTTTGAAAGTGTGCATCTATGATACCCTTTGAAATCAATTTTCAAAGTATGATCCTCAAATTCCTATAGTTCATTATAAAAGTGTAAAGCAAATCTCTAAATTCAATGAGTTGTTTTTTAAGTGTATGACAAATGGCCACAGTCATTTTAAAAGTATGGGTCCTCTAATAGTTCCAAGTTTTCACGAAGGGCATTTCTTTTTACAAGAATAATAGGATTAATAGCCAATCATAGTTAATCAAATTATTTGCCAAGCCTAAAATACAAAAAAAAAAAAAAAAAAACAAACAAACAATAACAATTCTTGTTGGATTCCACTTATAGGCTCATTAGTGGTCTAAATAAGCTCTTAATTCATATAAGTACAACAAAATCAATATCAAAGCTTTATAGGTGACAAATCCTAAGCCTATTCATAGTTTTTCCACTTAATTGCTTGATTAGATCTTCTTTTTCATCAAATTCAAGCATCTATAAGGGTTACTTAATCAACCTCGAGGTTTTTCTTTTTGTAGATGGGTAGGGGTTCAGATTGGTTGAGTAGCTAAAGGAAATCAATCAAGATAATTAGCCTGGTAACCTTTTTAGCTTTTGTCCACCTAGGAGCTTAGTTGAACAACTTAAGTACTACATCTTACTTTTATGCTTCTTTCTCTAAAATTCATACATCTATCTCTTATTTGATCCAAAATTTATTCTAATTCTTGTGCTTACTTGAATTTATGATTTATATAACTTTTTTCAATAAATTCATTATTTTAATAGTCTATAAATTGAATAATAATATAAATCCATTAGATCGATTAATTTCTATATATATGGATAACATAAGTATGATTTAAGCTTAAGAGGCCAGGGTATTGATTATTCTTGTTAGTCAACAATTAAGTAAGGGGTAATTGGTTAGTTTTATTAAAATTTGAAACTTTTTGCAAATATAAAATCCCCTTGATTACTTAAAAATGTGGCATGAAATCAACAGTGTTTAAATGATCAATGAAAATAAAATGCATGGTTAAAATAAAATGAGAGAAAGGTAGAGCAAATCGAGCAATCAAATTATAGTACTTTGATTTTATACTTATTGTACTCTTCCAACTCCATCACTACAAATCTGGTATTCCGTAATGGTGTCATTCCACTATCCACTTAAATCAAATCAATTAAGAGATTAAAATGACCAATCCCTCTGCTTTGTCTCCTTAACTACCTCGTAGATAAACATAGATCTACAAAGAGTAATATGTAATCCTCTCACTAACACAGGTTTCTAACTGTCAAAATATTGAAAAATATAAAAGAAAATAATACAAATGGATCCTCAAAAAATAAGTACACCATGGAAATGTTGATGTGAAATTCGTATGTCTAGATGTATGCTCTGAATTATCCACGAATTTTCTTTGGTAATGAAATTTCATAGCAGATTTTAGTATCATCCTCTTATATTCGATTTTGAATTCATCTAAGATACATAAGCTACTTGGTAACAACTAGAAAAGATGGAATAGGAAAATTTTAATCAAGTCCTTGATTTTGTCAAAGAAAGAAAACATGTCTTTTTTTTTTTTTTTTTTGCAAAACCCAAGCCTATGATTTGCTAGCTTGATTTTCCAATTTGAACGAGTGAGCATTACGTGGTCACTAGGCATGATGTGTTGCGGATTGTGCACTTTACTTTTCGCCAAAAATAGTAGATACAAACTTCAAAATGTAATCTTTGTAATCTTGCAAATATTTGAGAGATGAAGAATGTAGGCCTTATCTTGTACTTGGGTTTTGTTCTAAAATAGGCTTGGTTTTCGAATTTGAATAAATTCATGACCACCGAAGATTTTTCTGATTTTAATCTTTCACGTAGAGCTTCCATTCTTATAACATATCTAGGCGTTGCTGCTATTAAAGAAGAGGAATCTCGACATATTGGGATTTTAAATAAAGTGAATGTAGTCTAGCTTTCCACTTTGTTCTTAACTTGTAATTTATTTGGCTTGATTTGCAATAATATTCCTTTTGATATCTTGTAGCAAATTTGGATGAAAGCTCATTCGAGTCAACGTATAAGCTGGATTTTTGGGTGTAAAAATACAACCATGTCTCCTATATTGTATTTCCATAAATCTAAGATTCAATCTAATATTCACAACCTGTCTTGATTTTTCCTTTATTGCATGAGATGTGAATAGCCCATCAAAATAATCAATAAATCTTTTTTGAATTTACGAGACCTTGTAGAATTGAAGATTAATTAAATTTGAATATAATAAATCTTATATTTTGAAAACTAAATTAATCTCCCCAAAATTCTATAACATATGTCTTTGAATTTTTTTCCCCTTTTCTGAGTCTATTCAAAATTCATCCAAAATATATACTCACATTTTGCCTCAGTATTATCTTCCCAAAACTCATCCCATATTATATTTATAACTTCCACTTATTTTGAAGATAAATTTCCTCTTAATTATTCGTCAAATTTTGAGGATAAATTTCCTCTTAAAATACATTAAATCTTTAAATAAATCCTTATCTTTATCTCTTTAGATCAATCCAAGATATTTGGGCCTGATAAACTTTGAAGCTTCTTCGACTAAAAACACTTCAGCTCCACAGCTAAGTTGGTCAAGAAACTTCCGAAAATATTTTGTGATGTTGAATATCCAATATCTGTGCTTCTTTCCACGTTTGCTGTAACTTGTCCTGTTGAAGACATTAGGAACCAAGGCTGCTATTTGAACATTAAGCACGTTGAGGGCTTGATAAGATTATAACAATGAACTGCTATATTCATTTTAGCATTGTTGACTCCAAATGATGACAATTGACCAGTTGCTTAGAGAGTTTCCATATTCAGAATGATACCACGTTGACTCAATAGCTTGAAGATGGAGGTGCTTACATGAATGTATCACTTACTGCTACGTTCATAAATACCAAAACCATGGAAATATATTAACATGCTTGAACTTGTAGATTTAACATTTCCTCTTATGCTCTACACAATTGAACTTAATAAATAATAATACTTCATCATAGTTTAATCTCTTTAGATATAAATCTAACTTAAGTAGAACTTGTCAAATATACTTCCCAAATATACTCGAGAAATTAGAAAAAATCATCAAAATTCTTAAAAAAGTAGGTACAAAAACCAATTAATTATACAAAATTCAAATTCGAAATTCAATTCATTATAGGAGTTATTGTATCTCTTTTACAAGATGCCATGCCGCCACTCGGATTCAAAATATATTAAATAATTCAATACAATAACAAAAAATCATTACAATACAAAAAAAAAAAATTGAATTTCGAATTCTTAAAAATCAAAAAAATATTTATTCTTTTTAGTATTCTAAAACAAATTCAATATTAGATAATACTAATGTTTATATTATAGTAAGGGGCAGATGTAGCCAAGTGGATCAAGGCAGTGGATTGTGAATCCACCATTCGCGGGTTCAATTCCCGTCGTTCGCCCATCCATCCCATATATCTATCTCATATACTAGATAAATGGATTTGGGTCTTTATGAGATCACTTGTCCAACTTAATCTATAAATAAAAGAAATTATTTAACTTTAATTTGATCAAATGTATTTATTTTTTAACACTAAAATAACTTGCATACTTAACAACTATATTAGTATTTACATAATAGTTAATACATGCTTTGTTATTATCAAATTAAATTAGGAGACTTAATATTCTCTCCATTATTTTTATGATGACAAAATATTGTACAAAAAATATAAAAAATTTAAATAGAAAATGAATTCAATTCTGTTTTAAAATTATATTTTTTATGCCTTTTCTCTCCCCATCTTTGTTATCATCAAAATAATCTTAAATATTTCGTAAAAGAAAACTTTTCTCCCCCTTTTTCTTGTAAAAATACAACTAGTTTTTTCATAAAAGGAATTTAGATGATGTTAATTATTTATGTAATAAAACTTCTCCCCATTAATAAAATAAACCAATGCCAAATTTTTAAAAGAGATATTAATTTAAAAATCTTTCTTTTCTTTTCCCCATTCAATTCATGTTTTGAAAATTATGCTCCCCTGAAAATGATACCACATGATTTTTATTTTTTTTTTATGATAAATAATAAAGTACAAGTATATGTCAATGATAAGTGCCATGAACTATAAGCAATTACCATCCATATATGAATTGATGAGCTGAGATTTCTTTGGTTATCTTAAATGAACATAATCGTTTATGCACATACTCATTGCTTTAAGTTAGTCACAATAAAATTTCCATATGAATTAGCTAAATTTGCTTATCTTCAACATTTATTTAGATGTATGGCATTGATATTGATCAAACTTGTGAATATAAGTATTGGATGCACCTTAAATAATATTATTTTGGAATATTATATGCAATCAACATATGTAGGATTTAATATGTCCATATAATACAACCTAAGTAGAGGGTACTATAGAAAGTTCTAGGAAAAGCAGTTAATATAGAGACTATGTAATGTGTATTTTAACCCGAGATAATCTTGAGTAAAGGGTAAAGTAGAAGGTTTTTGAGAAAAGTCTCAAACTAAGCCAAATTTAGAGGAAGATATAAAGGGTCTTTTGATAGAAACCTAAGCAAAGAATGTTGTAGAGGGAAAGGTAAAAGGCACCAAGCATTTATATTGAGTAAGAACATATAAGCATATATCCTCCTTATTCCAAGAACAACTAAGATGTGTTTTCTAATCTTCAAAGAACAAGAAACCCGGTTAAAAGTTTAATCACAATAATACTTAAATGAATCGCTATTGTTTCTATAATTTGTATGATAATCAAAGTATAGATTATAATATAAGATTCCTTAACGACATGAAGCTCGAAGCTATGGAACCATTTAAGCAATGCTAGTTTCAAGTAGGATTAATGTTTTATTGCATTTCGAGGTACAATATTAAAGTACTTAGAAAATGAGGTATATTTTTGTTTGTGGTCATAAGTAATTGGATGTGCACATGTAATGTTTGTCTTTAGATATTAAAGAGCTATGGTAATAGTTGAGCTATAGTTGTGATTACTTCACTAAGTATTGCTCTTTGCTTAGAGTGTTTGCAAATTAATTGGACATCCTAAAATGAATTAAGCTAAAGTTGAACTAAATTCTCAATTATCATGCATTACAAACCTAACTAGGGGATTATTAGACTTTTCCAACCAAATACGAACCCTTCAAAGGGATAATGGAAATTGGTCTTTCCTCACCTTAAGGTTGAATTAAGTGATAAAAGAGGATGTTGGCAGTGGGGTTAAGGACTTGTTTGAAAAAGGTCTTAAGAGGAGCCAAATTTTCATTACATAAGGTTAGTTTTGGTCATAAGTTGTTAGCTTACGGTAAAACTCTTTAATCTAAACTAAAGTAAGGTTAATTTCTTTAATCTCATGAAAAACCTAATAGCATAGTGTAGATGGGATTTATTTTATTGCATCGTATTTAGTTAATTTTTTGACAACCTTATTTGCTTTTGTGTATGGTGTATGCTTTTGTCTTTATCCCTTTATTGAGTGTTAATTGCCACATTTCTATAGACATTTATGCAAGTTTGAAGTAAAAATGGTACGATCCACTTAGACCTAAGAAAGAGTTGGGTTTGGCATATGAAATAGAATCAGAATTAACCCATCCATTCATCAAATTAACTCGAACTCGTGAATTATGGGATTAAACTATAGCTTAACCTGTCAAGCTTAGTAAGTTGGTGTAGTTTAGTGTACTCGACTTGCCAAAATCGATAGGTCTAAGCCCAAGTCAAAGAACCAATGGGTCTGAGCCAAAGAACCGATGGTTTTAAGCTTAGGTTGAAGAATCGACGGTTTAACCTGTAGGTTCTGACCTGAAAATTAAAAAAAAAAAATTAATTTTACATAAATTAAATATAAATATTTCCTCTAATTAAAATATAAAATTGAATTAAATATATATTATTACTTATATTTATAAGTTGATATGGAGACTGAACAATATATATGAATTTATAAGAAAAATAATCATTAAAACCGTATATTTTAATATTAGCGAAAATAGATAGTTATAATATAAAATATATTACTTTAATAACTAAAAAAGTTTGATGCATAGAATATTACAAATTTCATATAATCTTGCCTAACTTTTTAGAAAATAAATACTTTTATAAATTAATATATTTTAATAATTTATGAAAATACTAGTTTATTTATAATTTAATGAATTAAAAGTTATAAGGAATATATTTATACTATATATAAAATGGTAAGTATATTATAAATATTAAATAGATGATGTTTTCTTTACAGTACTTAGTTCACTCCAACATAAATTATATTGTTTTTTAAAATTTCATCTTAAGTAATAAAATATCACAATGAGTATTGTTTATCATAAGGTTAGTCCCACATTAGTTATATTGATAAATTTTCCTATAAAAAGAAATTCCCTTACTCAATTCTCTAATTATAGCCATACCATAGCAATTGTACATTATAAAAAGCGAAAATTATTAATCTTAGTACCCAACAATTAATATGGTCAAAATTTTAAACTCTTATCATTTATTAGTGGTTTTTTTTAATTAAAAATAAGGGTAAAAGAATTTTTTTTTTCAAAACAAATAAAAATTAAAAATAAAATTGGCCGGTTCATTGGCTGAGAGCTAGCCCATTGAATTGTCAGGCTAAGTGAATCGGTTCAGAGCTAACCTAAGCCAGGCCAATCCTAATTCAAGGGAAATCAGGTGTCACGCCCCGAAGCGGCAGAGTCGTAACAATCCCGCAATGTAAACCATTCTAAGATAAAAAATGGCCTTACAACCGCTATCTTAGACCTAATCTATACAAGGCGTCCACGACTAACCCGCTTTGAAGTAAACAGTTTGTAATTTTAAATAAATCATTTGCCTAAGAAAGTAAGAAAATATATATATACACTATAATTCAGTTATTACATTATTCAAAAATGAAGAAAAAATTCTAAAATAAAAGCTTAGACCTTAAGAATATATGTTTGTTCTTCAAAATATTTTTCCTCACTCCCTAGGATCCAGCAGTTTCTAACTTCAGAGTAGTTGCATGCTGCTTCTTAGCCAGCACCTGCACAACATCTAAAAGGATGTGAGCAACCACAGCTCAGTAAGTTAGGATAGAGGACTTAAAATTATATCACAAACATAACAAGGTTATCAATCAACTTATTAGGTGCAATGCATGTTCAAGCAAATGCCATTGCACGACATTATCCAGCTCGTTGTGAGATTAAAGAAATTGCATCCGTTTTAATCCGGGTTGAGGAGTTGCCGTTAATGCAACAGCTCACGACCAAACCCCGGCTTGTACAATGGAGACATGGCTCCTCCCCTGACTACCTTCGAACCATTGACTTCACTCTCGCCGCGACCTCCTTTCCTGTCACTTAATTCGACTAAGAATGAAGAAGGGACCATTTTGCAATCCTACGTTATCCCTTTCGAAGGGGTCGGTATTTAGCCGGAGAATCCTAGGTTTCCTCTAATGGGTTGCGATGCAAGTTTGATTATGATTAGAAGTCGTATATTTGATTAAGTCTAGTTTAGGGTGATCAATCATTTCATACGAATCACACAATACAAGCCAAAACAACAGACATAATCATAACATTACTCATAATCAAGCACATGCACACAACCAACTATCTAATAAGCACAACTAAGCATAATCTCAAGCCTCCAAAATACATCAACGTATTAATCCCAACTTACCTGGACTCCTCGCTCACTCATTCAAGGTCCAACTCGCTTAGGCCATCGCCAATCATCCCTATAATATAAATGTGATTTCAATTTTTCATATAACTATTATATGTTCGTTTTATCCTATAACGCTTATTGTTATGTTTTGTTTAAGGCTTAATATACCTAATTATCTAGGTCTTAAGTCTTTTACAATTATTCTAGGTTTGGGGTTAAGTTCGGGTTCGGTTTTTGCATTGATTTCTCAATTAGATTCTAATTCAATTTCTAAGTACTGTTTTATACCCGAACCCTAGAAACTTGTTTTAACTCATAATGTGAAATTAATCACTTTACTTCTAGATATCTTAAATACCATCACTACCCCTAATTGGTATTTTATTCCACTCGGTATACTTAAATCCGTATTAGTGTACCAAATTTACTCTTGATGTTAGAAATTTTTATATTTTTCATATAATTACATAAATTTAAATTTTCTATCAGATTTATTATATATTTTTATTATTATCATAATATCAATTTTTATTCTAATATCTTCTATTTATTATATTTCTAATAATTGTGTATTATGTGCTATTACTCATTATGTACATAATACACATATAATATTTTTATCACTCTAATTACCATCTCCCAAAATCAATTATCATTTCAAAATATCTAACTTCATCCTAAATCAGATTTTATACCTAATTACCCCAATTTATAAAATTAACTTAAAATTTACTATTTTTCCCTATTACTTATTTACTACATAATGAACCTAATAATTACATAAAACACCTTAAATGCTACAAGTATCATAATTCATCAGATTTCAATATCCTAAAACATATAATTATTCACTAAATCAGTAATTAACCATTTAATTACTTAATTAATCATTTAATTACTTAATTAACCCTAAATTATCCATTTTATGTCTCATTTTAAGGCCTAAAAATTATCTAAAATTTTCAAAAATTAATTTTTAAAAATGGGCTTCATATCACTATTCTATATTATCTAAGTAGTCTACACAAAAATTTTGTATTCAAAACTACACTCTTAAGATCATTTATTTCTAAATTGAAACATGCTCGGTTTTGCATGATTTCTTAAGAATCATTTATCACAAGATATATTGTCATCAAAATAACATTTTTTCTAAAAACTACATACAAAAATATTCTAGAATAACAAGTTTCATAATTTTCTAAGAATATTTACAATTTTTACAAAATTACACAAAATCGGGCTAGAAATCAAACTCACCGTTCTGGGTAGCTCCAGCCATCGCCGGCTGCCGTGGCCTTGTCGGCCAGTACAAGAGCTGCCACTACCATATGGTGGTAGTAGCCATCCACTCCTGGCTGCTCGTCTAATGTCAGTTCCCCTTTAAGGCCCTAACTGCACAGTTTTCCTTTTCCTTTTTTTTTTCTTTGGTTTTTCTCTTGACTTTTCGAAGTTCTCTATTTTTCTCTAATTCTTAACTGTCTAAAGGTGCTCTCTAAATTTTCTCCCTATTTATGGAAGTTTTTGGTAATTAATATGCATTAATTAGACATGACATTATCCCATTTTCTTGATTTTTGCCTTTTGTGTTGCTTAATTCTAATTGGATAATTTTTCTTCTTTAGCTCCTAACTTGCCATGACTAGATTTTCATCATTCCATATCCTTCTAATTTTTTTTAGTTTTTCTCAATTAATTAATAATTTTCTTTAGTTATTTACTAAGTTTTTATTCAATTTAAGTAATTTCGCGTATTTTTATCTACACGTAAATACATATGGAGTACATGTGAACATTCCTAATTATTATTTAGGTCGTTCTATGATTTTTAGTATACATATAATCTATCTCTAGTAATTTATTAGTTATTAGATTACACTTTTTGCATTTTCGATAATTAACAATTATTATACTTAAAATTTAAAAATTTTATAATCTCTTATTGTATTACTTATTTTCTTAAATTCAAGTTTAAGAAGTCATTTTACTAATATTTTTAGTTTTACTTATAATTTAGCCTCGATCGGATCTTTCAGTCGATCCCGATTGAAGTCCTAAGTGACTGGTTGTGGGGCTTACATCAAGCTCTTGACCCGGCAGGTCCTAACCAGGTTTGACCCGGCAGGTCCTAGCCAGGTTTGACTTGACCCCTGATCTAGATCCACCTATCCTTAGGTTTGAATATTTGATATTGGAACTTTTATTTTATTTTTTTTGTCTTTTATTTTTGAAATCAAATGGGCCTCCTAAGAGGACCTAATTTGATTCATAGTGCGAATCATAATATAAGAAAATCAAGATTTCTTTTGTAAGTTTTACATATAAATTCATTGTACATATGTGCTTTATTATATAAAATGTTCTATATAACTATGAGTTGCTCAACTAAAGATGATTTAGAGTAATATGTTGTGTATGTATGCTTTGTGTATACCATAACTACAATAGCAACTATCACGCCTCCAAGTGGCAGAGTCGTAAAAACCGCACCGTGTAAACCATTCTAAAATAGTAGTTAGCCTTACAACCGCTATTCTATACCTGATCTACACAAGGCATCCACGACTAACTTGCTTTGAAGTAAACAGTTTGTAATTTAAATAAATTATTTACCTAAAAAAGTAAGAAAAATATATATATACACTGAAATTCAATTATTACAATTAAAATATATGTTTGTTCTTCAAATGCTTTTCTTCACTCCCTAGGATCCAGTAGTTGCTAGCTTCAGAGTAATTGTACGCTGCTTCTTAGTCAGCACTTGCACGACGTCTATAGGGATGTGACCAACCATAGCTCAGTAAGTTAGGATGGAGAACTTAAAACTATACCATAAACATAACAAGGTTATCGATCAACTTATTACGTATAATGCATGTTTACGACGTTATCTGACCCGTCATAAGATTAGAGAAATTGAGCCCGTTCTAATCCGAGTTGAAGAGTTGCTGTTAATGCAACAGCGTGCGACCAAACCCAAGCTTGTGTAATAGAGACATTGCTCCTTCCGCAACTATCTTCGAACCACTAACTTCACCTTCGCCGTGACCTCCTCTCCTATCACTTAGTTCGACTAAGGATGAAGAAGGGACTATTATGCAATCCTGCACTATCCTTTTTAAAGGGGTCGGTATTTGGCTGGAGAATCCTAGATTTTCCGAATGGGTTGCCATGCAGGTCGGTATTTCATATGAATCACACAATACAAGCCAGAACAATAAACAAAATCATAGTATCACTCATAATCAAGCACATGCACACAACCAACTATCTAACAAGCACAACCAAACATAATCTCAAGCCTCCAAAATACAACAACGTATTAATCCCAACTGGACTCCTCGCTCACTCATTCAAGGTCCAACTCGCTCAAGCCATCACTGATCATCCCTATAACACAAATATAGTTTCAGTTTTTCATATAACTATTATAATTTCGTTTTATCCTATAACACTTATTATTATGTTTTGTTTAGGTTTAATATACCTAATTATCTAGGTCTTAAGTCTTTTACAATTATTCTAGGTTTCGGGTTAGGTTCGGGTTCGGTTCCCACATCGATTTCTAAATTATATTCTAGTTCGATTTCTAAGTAATGTTTTATATCCGAACTCTAGAAACTTGTTTTAACTCATAATGTAAAATTAATTACTTTACTTCTAGATATCTTAAATACCATAATTACCCCTAGTCAGTATTTTATTATATCCAGTACACTTAAATCCTTATTAGTGTACCGAATTTACTCCTAATGTAAGAAATTTTTATATTTTTCATATAATTACATAAATTCAAGTTTTCTATCAAATTTATTGTATATTTTTATTATTATCATAATATCAATTTTTATTTTAATATCTTCTATTTATTATATTTTCAATAATTACATGTTATGTATATAATACACATATAATATTGCTAACACTCTAATTACCATCTTCCAATATCAATTATCATTTCAAAATATCTAAATTCATCCTAAATCATATTTTACTCCTAATTACCCTAACTTACAAAATTAACTTAAAATTTACTATTTTTCCCTATTACTCGTTTACTACATAATTAACCTAATAATTACATCTAACACCCTAAATACTACAAGTATCATACTTCATCGGATTTCAATACCCTAAAGCATATAATTATTCACTAAATCAGTAATTAACCATTTAATTACTTAATTAACCCTAAATTACCCATTTTATGCCTCATTTTAAGGCCTAAAAATTATCTAAAATTTTCAAAAATTAATTTTTGAAAACGGGCTTCATAGCACTAATCTATATCATCTAATTAATCTATACAAAAATTTTGGGCTCAAAACTACACTCCTAAGGTCATTTATTTCTAAACCGAAACATGCTTGGTTTTGCATGATTTCTTAAGTATCATATATCACGAGACATATTTTCATAAAAATAATATTTTTCCTAAAAACCACATACAAAAATATTTCATAATAACAAAATTCATAATTTTCTAAAAATATTTATTATTTTTAAAAAATTACACAAATCGGATTGGAAATCGAATTTACCGATTTGGGTGGCTTCGGCTACCATTAGTGGCCATGGGTGTGTTGGACCACCTGGGTGCTACTACCACCATGTGGTGGTGGTGGCCGTCCACCCCCAGCTGCTCGTCGGGTTAGCATTCTCCTTACAAGCCACAACTGCACAATTTTCTTATTTTTTTTTCTTAACCCTAATTTTTCTCTCAATTTCACCTCTCTCCATTTTTCTCACTCTTCAAATTGACCAAATGAGCTTATGAAAAATTTGGAGTATTTATAGAGCTTTAGGGAAATTATTGTACATTAATGAGACAAGATAATTGCCTTATCTCTTCTTTTTTCTACTTTCTATTTGTTTCATTTTAATTGGTTGATTTTTTTTTCTTCAATTTCAAATTGTCACGCCTCAGTTTTGGACTTTTCCACATTTTTTCTATATTTTTATTGATTTTTCCTTAATTAGTTATGAATTTTCTTTGATTATTTATTATTATTTTAGCACATTTTATGTATTTTAAGTAATTACACATATTTCTACATACATGTAAATTAATATATAGTACAAATAAATATTCCTAAATATTATTTAGGTTATTTTATGATTTTTAATATACATATAATTTATTTCTAGTGATTCGTTAATTATCGAAATGTATTTTACGCATTTTCAATAAATAACGAGTTATATACTTAAAATTTGGAATTTTTATATTCTTTTATTTTATTACTTATTTTCTTAAATTCAAACTTACTGGATCATTTTACTAATATTTCAAGCTTTGCTTATAATTTAGGCTCGATCGGATCTTTCAGCCGATTGAAGTTTTAAGTGACTGGTTGTGGAGCTTACAGCAATTAAGCCATCAGCTTCCATCGTAGGTTGGTATATATTGTAAGACTATTATGACAATATTACTCTCATGATTTGACAAATTCTTTCTAGTTAATATGTTTTGTAGATAAAGTTTCCATTTTCGTTTAAGTTTCAAATATTAAGTCTAGCCCTTTAAAAGTTTTAAATCACAATATAAGGTTAATTTTGTGGTGTTTACACTAACCTATAATTTCACATATGGTAGGAATATATCGAAGAAATCATACATTGAATCAGGAGGTGATACGGGAAATACTAAATAAAACCACAAAGAATTGTAACGATGAAGAAAGTAAATGCGATATTGCATTCCTCCCCAGATCCAAGCAATCTCCCTTCCCCCCTCCTTGTTTAAAATGATTTTACTCGTACTATGAATTTAGTCGCATTTTGATGATCTCTTATCAAGGCAAAAAAAAAAAAAAAGATAGACTATTAATTAATCCAATTTTAATAACACTCTCCATTAAAAATTTCACATATTAGATAAGTAGGACTAAACCTGGGTAGCAGTTTGAAACGGTCCTAAACCATTGGTTCAAGGGGCCCGGCAGTTCAAGGGCTAGTTCACGGCCCTTGAACCGGTTTTTTTTTTTTTTCTCTTGATTTTTTTCCTTTTCCTTTACATAATTTTTTTTCCCTTTTAGCCTTACCGATCCTTTAATCGTTTTTTTTTTCTTTCATCCTTCCATAAATTATACATTAAAAACAAACAAAAAATAAAATATAGAAAAGTCTCTTATGTATGAATACCTAATCTAATTGAGTAGAGTGAGGTGCTCGGAGGGAAAACATTCTTTATTGTATTTTACGGTCGCCCGAAAGGTGCCTATGTATCCGCTAATAAGAATCAAACTATTGTAGTTTGGTTTGGATTTTTAGAAAACCTTTAGTTTGTTAGTCAATTTTACATTTTTTAAAAAGAATCCAGGTGTGCGTAACAATCCAAGTTAAATTTTTTGAAAGAAAACAATTTTAATTGGTCATAATTTGAAAAAACGTAATGCTAGATCACCACTTTTGGGAAAACTAAGCTATTTAGTTTTTTTTTGAACAATTAGGAAAAAAGATTTTTTTACATGATAAAACTTTTTCGTAAATGATGAAAAGAAAACTTAATATGTATCCTCTTGAGATAACTGTTCATATTCGTAGATAAGAATAGAACCCGCGGGTGAGCTTAGGCTTTCATCAGATCGATTCCAGTCACTGAAGTAATCATTCTCCTAGCTTGATGTCTCTCATGGTTCTTGTTATCTATAGGCCGCCTTGTACCAATCTTCTATATAAGCATTTGCCTTAACACTGACAACAGATATGGAGCTTCGGTGTTCGTTGACGATCGGGATTGCTATACTAAACACTTGCTCAACGCCGACTGTTGAAGTCGGAGCAACAAGTACTTTATGGGCAATGCGAGATAACAATGAATAATCCCTTCTATGCATTTTCCATCACTCTAAAATAATGAAGTCTTTGATGGAGATATTTTCAGAAAACTCGAAATTCGTATTGGTATAGTGCTGCATCTCATACATTGGATCACTAGATCGTTGCCTCTTCAATTTTTGCGGTAGTAACTACTTACCTATAAATGAGTAATGTCGCTCCTTGGTAGGTGGCAAAGGAGAGACTAATGACTGTCCATCGTACTAACTTTAATAGTGGTTGAGCATCTCCTCTATGTCAGTCATCACTATCGATACTTCTTATTGTACTTTCAAGCTATACGTGTCTTCGGAATCTGTTAGATCTTGAATGTAATCATAATAAATTTTCAAATACATTAATAATAATTTCACTTTACAACGAGGGTTTAGAATAGTTGCTATGAGATAAATATGAGGAATTTCTTTCTAATAAGTTAACCACTTTAGCGTCATATCGTATATGCATGTGTACAGGTTTAGGTTCTCACGGGCCTAAAGTAGCATGCCAAGTATACTGACTGCCGACATAACAAATAAGTGAACACTGAGCTTGTAAACTTGTAAGAAAGTCTTAGTAGCATCATGAAAAATATTAGTAACTTTTAGCAACTAGATACATATATCCCAGTTATTGGGGAAAATGTCAACTTCCTGCATGTTATATATTGCAAAGTCACACAATAGTTCGCTGTAAGAAATTATGTTATGCAACAACTCGTAAGTCGAGTTCCAGTGGTGTTGCATATCCATCTTAAACTTTCAGGGTCTCTTCTCTCACTCTATGTAAAAGTTCCTCTACTTTTTGTGAAGGAATCGTCTCCTTGTTATTATCTTAATGATATTCTTTATCGAAGCTATACTATCATGTAAAGTTGCAATATTATCCTTGACACACAAGAATATGACATGTGCAATGTATGTAGAAACCCCTCCCATACTAGTTGACAGTAATTTTATAAATCAGATATTGATGTAGTATTAATAGTTACATTATCAAAACCAATAGAAAAAATTTTCCTAACTAATCCGTATTATAAACCCTATCTAGTTACTAGTCCGAACCCTAATTTAAGTCGAAATGTTCTAGATTATATCACAAGTTGATAAGGCTAGAAATGATAAAATTTTTATAAAATTTAAAAACCATATATAGTATCAATTGGAGAAACCTTAAAAATTCGATCGAAACCTAAATTGCGTATAAAAACCCTAAATTTAATGTATACGCAAATATTCGAAATCGAATCCGAACTTGATCAAAACCCTAAAACTATAACTTTAAGTTTATAAAATGAGTAAATACTACTTAATAAGGATATAATTATAGTTGATTACAATTATCGATTAAAGCGCATAATCACGTAAAACTTTTAATGAAAACGTTAAAATAACTCGTAAAAATTATAATCATAATAGGTACCAATTAAATTGATAAATTTTCATAAAATTTCAAAATTAATTTATAAATGTTATTTTTATTATTTTTATGTTTATAAAATTTACATATAATTATTTCTATTTTCTTTTTTCTTTCTTTTCTTTTCTTTTTTTTTTCTTTCTTATAATTTTTTTCTTGTTGCTACATCCAATAATATTTTCGGGCAGATTATGTATAGCAATTGTGTGGCCGAAGTTAATCACCATGTATTACAAAAAATAAAAGATACAAATCCAAGAGATAAGGATGTGTCCCATCTTAATAATTCCCATTTATAATTGATTTTCTTTTCTTTTGTTTTGTCTACATAAGTCTCCTTTATTTGCAATTACGATTGGAATCCTGTAAGTTAGAAAATCAAAGACCAAGAGTAAAAAGAAGAAGGAGGAGGAGGAGAAGAAGGAGAAGATTAAGGGATTTTCTTTATCCAAATTATTAAAACAATTAAGTAAGTATTTATTTAATTTTTGTATACATATGTATCATATAGTATGTACATATATACTAAGTATTTATTTATTTACATGAACATATATGTATGCATAAATAGATATATACATATGTATTAGGTATTTTCTTTATTTGTGTATATACATATGTATATAGGTGTGTATATATATATTATATCTAATATATGATATATGTATATAGGTATAGATAGTATGTATGTACATATGTATGTGTGTATATTTAGTATTTTGTTATGTAATATATATGTAGGTATACACGTATAGTATATGTATATGAACTAAATATTTTATTTATATACATATATATATTTAGTATTTTATTTAATTATTTATGTATTTATGCGTGATTATGTATATATATGTATTTATCAATTTTAATATATGAAGTATATACATGTATACGTATAATATATATATAAACTTAATAGTTTCAAAATATACGAATTTTTGTATATTTATGTATATATATGTAGCTGACGTGAATATGTATACATACATATTACTAATAATATTTTGTATTTTTGTATATATATATAGTATAATCGTATATGTACATAAGTATATATTATACTTGTACATAATGTATAAATAAAGTTATAATAATTTAATATATAACATATCGTATACGTATAAACGTACATATATGAATAGTGATATATACGTAAAAATACGAGTATATGTAAATAGTACATAAAATATACTATAATATTAAATTTACAAATAAAGTAAGTTAGTAAATACATATATATATACATACGTAAATACCATAAATTGGAAAAAAGATTAATAATTAACTAAATTAAAAAAATATAATGATAAGTACTTATATATATAATTATACTATAAAATAGAAAAAGTAATGGAAAATTTGAAAAAATGTACAAACATGACACATGACACGTGGTACCTCCATATGCTGCTACGTCACCATTTATTATAAAATGATTAATTTTCGTAACTAATAATAATTAATTAAGTAGAAAATTTTGAATTAACAATTCTAAAATCTCAAAAATAGGTAAAAATAAGTTTAAAATAAGAAAATTACCAATTATACGATTTAAATAATTATTAAATCGTAAAAGTATTAAGAAAAAACTTAAATTGATATTTTATAACTTTTTAGGTTAAAATAATGAATTTTGTGATATTTTTATATCACAGTTAAAATTTCGAGTTATAACGTCCAAAACGAATCTTACTCTGAAAAATTACGCTCGAAAACAATCGAAATAGATTATAAGTTTATTCAGATTTGAGCTAAATCGAAAAAGTTATATAAGATTTGATAAAAAGCTGGAATTGACGATTTCACGTAAATTAATAACTAAGTTAAGTAAAAAATACGAATTACGAGATTAGTTTAGTTTTTAATTCTTAAACTTACTTCTTTCGATATTCCTTATTTTCAAGTGATCTTAACATTAACCATAAGTTGCCATCAAACTACTATGATTCCTGAGTTGATTATGGCTAAGTGAGTTTTTTTTAATAATTCCATACTTGTTTGTGTATGTAGTTAGTGAATATAAATTGTAATTAATAATTGAGTGTTGTATGGAGCTGGGTTATGCTTGTGCATGATACTGTTTATTAATAATGAATTTACTTTAAAAGTATAATAATGTATTGGTTGTTGCATGTTAAATTCGATATAAACTAATTATCTGTGATCTTGTCGATCACTGCATAATAAGAAATAATTTTATCTGACTTTAAAAAACTAAATCGAATTATGCATAATCATGTATTACATAATTAATTCCGACTGTTACATCACACGGATGTAGCAAGAGGCCATACTTGGGTTGATTATTTGTTGTTATAGATTTCGTATGGTGTATACATGCGATATAACCTTACCCTGGCCTACGGGATCACTAGGTGTTGGAGGCGCTAACTGCCTAGCTAAGGATCAAGTTTAGTGGCCTCCATTTAGGAGTGAGTAAGGGCTACGTGAACCTACTTAGAATCATACGTAAAAATCGTTTTTGATAAAAACTGAAAATGGATATATCATTTTATTTTGAATACGAAAAGTAGAGTTTTGTTATGATATAAGTTCTAATATGATACCCGAATCTGATTGCTATCGATATATCTCCAAGCCCGAATTCGGAAGGTGTTAAATCTGAGCTACATCCAATACTTAGTCACCTGTATGTATTTATTTAACATACTAATTGTTTATGCATTCATATGATTAAATTAAATTGTTGTGTAACTTGTTTGTTGTATGGTTGAGGAAATTATCTCATTAAGTTAGTTAGCTTATTCTTCTATAGTCTTTTTTCACAGGCTGATTAGTTCATAGAGTTAAGCAGTCGCATGCCCGAGGTTAGTTATATAACAGGAGGTTGATATAGGAGTAAGATGTGATATGAGTGTACTTATAATAGTGTATTTAGATTTTAAATCTTATAATATAATAAAATGATATCAATTTGAGTTAAGAAATATTATAAACTTCTTATTTATAAATTTCTATATAAATATATGTGTTTTATGTTCCAATAACTAGTTATTATTATCATGAAATGATATTATTTATACTTACGCAACTCTTGATTGTTAGTTATAGTTATAGTCTTAGCCTTATATATCGCATAAAGGGTTGTCGATTAAAAAAGAAATTAATCTACAGTCCTTTATACGCTATACGGCGACTGCCACGACTAGCCCCATCGGGTCGTGACATGTACTCATTTATGATTTATCTAATAATTTTATAAATGTTTTGTGTTGCATGTCAATCATTAAATACCCTTAAAGCTAATAGTCATTTATTAAGTTACTAATTATCGTTTATCCAGTGAACAGTAACACCAAAATAAGAATTATTACAAAAAAGATCCGTACATATGTCTGCACATATGGACACTTGCGTATCAAAGGAAACAAACTTACCTGCGAACTCCTTCTTACCTTTGTAGTAAAGCTCATGTGTAGCTCGAGTTAACATTCTGCGACTGAGTTGTTGCGAACCGGGGTTAAATGTCTTCCGCTCGTATCGACTTTTCCACTCTAATTTACCTACGTTAAATGAGAGGTACATATTCGCCGAGTACCGTACCGGGTTACACTTATACCTCTTTTCATCATACCTCATTAGCATTTGATCGGATGAATCATCGCCTCGAGCAATCTGTTACTGCGTTCTATCTATTCCCACCTTCTCGGGGTGCTTCGATCTTAAGTGCCTATAAAGGGTATCATATTCTTCTCTCGTTTTCCACAAGTAACTCATGTTGCAATGGTTACAGGATGCCTTCGAGTTCCCTTTTTCATCTGTATCTTTATGAAAATAAGTAGTAAAAATATTAGATTTATTGAGTTTAGGGGGCTTACCTGAGTCGGAAGGTTTCAAACTGTCGGGCCCATACTATCCCATATATTACTCTTCTGTTTCGGGGATAATTTCTATGTTGTCCTCCTTATCCTCAAACATGCCTGTGGGGCAACTCATCTGCCGGGTTCAAATCTTACGGGTTGTGTAGGCATACTCATACGGGGAGGTTCAAATTTAACACGACGTTCAAGAATACTTATGTGTGGAGGTTTGAAACCGGGAGGTGGCATGCCTCGGTAACTTATCCGTTGATGTTTAACGTCAAAGTTAGAGGTGGTGTAACTTCTTCTTTTACGTTCTCAACCATATTGTGTGTCTTCTGCTCATTTAGGTCGTACTTGTTATCTGGGTACGCCTATACATCCTCGAACCGTTGTAGTGCAAACAATGTATTGGAATTTCCAGCGCCCTTACCTTTACTTTTCCCACTAGATAATGAACTGTGTTTTTTACTAGAGAAGATACGACACAAAAATCTTTCCATCGATACTAATATTTCTTTCTCTTATTTACTACAACAAAAATTTATGAATGAAAGATAGAAATAATATATAAAAAAGAAAATAAAGCGGAAATTATATGGTGAGTATATGTATGTCAACATTATTTGCTAATGCAAATTGTTTTGTGCAATGGAATGGAAAATTATGCACGGATATTAGTGTTTAGTAGAAAAAAATATTTCTGATAACCTTTCGCAATTGAAAAAAAATTGAAGACAAAATGGCTAGAGTAGGAGATATTTGATTAGTTTGTGGAGTAATAGTTGCAGTTAGTCCTGAAGCTGCTATTTATATAATTAAAAAATGTGTGAATGCATCGTTTGAAATTTCAAATTTTAAATGGTTTGACATCGCAAATTTTAAATTTTAAACTGCAAATTTAAAATTTGCGACATATGCACCGAAAATTAAATTTATAGAATACAAATTTAGCAAGGGATATGGGACAAAAGACCGAGATGAGGTGTAATGATCAACCACTTTTTTTTCTTCGGCCCTAAAAGCCTAGCAATTTGCCGCGGCAGTTTAACCCGACCACTATCAAGCCAAGCTAGTTCAAGGTCTATTTGAATCAATTCACGATTCGAAATCAATCTTTAACCAAATCTAAATAAGATTATATAATCTTCTATACGAAGGAATATATGATTATATTTATTTTATATATCATACTCTCAATAAAAGATGTCACTAAAATAAATAATCTACCGAACTACCTACTTATTACGCCTTGTCATGATGCAAAGGAAACTCTACTAAGGAAAGTTTTGTTTTAGTGAAAGCTAACGATAGGCTGATTTGGACAAAACATTATTCCTTAAAACATACCCAAAACAGGGGTCCTGAATTTTTTTGTATTTAGTCTCTATCAAACGGACGATAAGTTCTTTCCCATTTGGATTGTCCACTGGTGTTTCATGTAGGCTGCAAAGTCTTCATTTATTAGGTCAGGAACGTGATATGCACGCCAGTAGATTCTAATTTAGCCACACGGCGGCCATCAGAGTAGGGGAGCTCCATTAAGAAGCTGATGGACATAATGATTCATGGCTTTTAGAAGTAGACGCACCATGCATAGGATAGCCAATAAATTTTTTTGGCACATGCATAATGTTATATGTTTTTTTATTAATCATTCATATGGAAGGACCGGTCTAAAGTCTGTAAATTCTCTACCGGCAACTATGATCAGTTTTAGAGGATCCATTTCTAAGGTGGATTTGGATCATTTAAAATTTTTATTTTTTAAATATTTTTAAAATTATAAATATAATAATTTTTATTTTTTAGATTTTTAAAAAATCATAATATCATAATACGCTATGAAATATTTTAAAAATCTAGATAACTCCTATCATTATTTTTATAACTTTAAAAACTTTAAAGACAGAAGCTTTAGAGGGTCCATTTCTTCAGTTTTATACATGGAAAATGATGCAAGTGCTTGAGATATACATTAAAAATCAAATAAAAGAACTTCTCATATTTTTATTTATTTGTTTTTTCTTAAAAATCATTGTTCATAAATATGAAAAATTCTTTCTAAATCTTTATCAAGTACCTTAAAAATGTTCATGAACAAAATCCTTTATATATACATATATATATATATATATTCATGCAGATGTATACAGAAACGATATCGCTTTCTTTGGCATGATAGAAATCATGCACAGTATATATCCTAATATGCCAAGATATGACAAGAAGAGGCCTCAAAATGTTGCTTTGTTCCTTCCCCTTGCTTTAATGGATTCGTACACTACAACTTTGTGAAATGCTCCCGCAAACTTAGATTATGTTTTGCATTACTAATATTCAATTCACTCAACTTGTTTAAAAATATATATATATATATATATGCCGTGAAAAAGCAAATAAAATTTTAGTGGAAGAAGATATGTGCGTCAATTTTCATGCAGCTGGTACTTTATACCTCATCCTTTATTTCATTCCCTTTGGCTTAGTGCGGATGCATCTTTGTGCAGCCATCTAATATTCCCTTTGTTGATCTATGTTTCTAATTTAATTCGCAGCCATCAAATTAAAGTGAGCGATTAGCCTAACCAATTCAAAATGTGTAGTGATAAGGAGACTGAATATTTTATCCGAAAATGATCTTCCAACTCATCTGGGTATATAAAGCACTAACGCACATATGAATAGACACAAAATACAAGAAAAAAAAAAGTATTTGATTTGTTTAAAAGTACACAATCTTGTGGTCTGGTTCAAAAAGCTGTCTTTGCAAAAAAAAAAAAAAAAAAAAAAAAAAAAATTATTTTCAACGCAAAATAGTCAAATTTCAACTGGGGCAAGCAAGTCAATAGCAATGACTAGAAATACCTGAGAGCAGTTTTGTTTAGTAAAATACACGATTTAGTAACACTAAGGGCATTGTTTTAGTAAAATAGAATACAGTACAAGAAAAACTATATGGTATGATTATTTTATACCATATTTGAAGTATGTAATAGTGGACATAGATTATTATGATGAAGAAATTAATAAAATTTACCATTCCTATTATAAATTACCAAAAAAAAGGTTTAATATTGTTCTATTGAAACTTGGTGCATGTTATTTTTAAATGTTTAAATATATATTTATATTGTAGTATGAAACAGATTTTTATATCACTAAATATATTGTATAAATTTTATAATTTTAGTCAAGTGCCAAAAAAACGCTTTTTCCAACAAATTTTGGCTGATAAGTAAACCAAACAATGAACTAATTATAAATTTGTCCCGTGTTGTATTGTGATACCAAACAATTCTATGTTTCGAATCTAAATTTCTCTATTTTTAAATGTAATGCATCGATATTTCTATTAATCAATGAAGAATATATATTGTACATTATATATTGTACATTATATATCTTACCGAAAAACACACGAATGGGAACACGGGCAGCCTTCACCTTTCCTTCACTTCATTTTCCCTAAATATTGGCTTCGTATCAGTCATTCTCTTTTATGACCGCAGTAGCAAATTAAACTTAAAAAAACAGAAAAAAGGCGTACATTATGAGGGCATTATTGGAAAGATATGGATAAATTACTTTCTCATGGCGTTCATCATGATTCTCTTAAATATTGTTCTAGAGGTGATTGATGGACAAGAGAATCCCAACTTGATTTAGACTGGTTTATGAACTTAATGAGCTGGACACGGTGAACCACATGGCATTATGCATGTATGGCTCAAAACGATCGGTCCACGCTTGGCAATAGCATGTTTAACTATGAAGTGTCACCAGAAACCAGTTGCCGACCTGGGTACGGTTTCGAACCGGCCCAAAAATTAGTTTTTCATTACTAAGAATAATATTAATTTTACAATAAAAGTTTATATATATCAAATCATATAAGTTTTTAAAATTATATTTATTATTTTTTTGTAAATAGCAATGTATTAAATATTATTAATGGAAAATCATTGTTTTCTTATTTATATGGATTAGTTAAAATTTTTATTTTTAAAATTATTTTATTTCATTATTTTTTTATTCTTTTCTTTTCTCTTTTTATCTTTTTGTTTTTATTTTTTTTTAAGCTAATGATTCAAGAACTGTCAGATCTACAGATCTTGAAAATTAACCTAGCTTAAACTCGTTAACCCGATGGATGGAGCAGTTTTGAGGCGAGTCACTGGCTCACATTCACAGTTTGAACCGAACCTGTGGCTAAGTCTACCTACCTTAACCCTTTTATTCTGTGCTCATACTCGCTCATCGCACAATTGACATGTGCTCCGACTGTAGAGATCAACTGAATATATTTAAGTTTTGTGCCTTATTTTAGGAATGATTCATGCGGACTTTGAAACTTAGAAAGTGTTTCGGTCTCAACCATATTGCATCATACGTTGGTAACTGAAAACGAAAGTGCTTTTTTTTTTTTTTTCCGATATAGACACTAGTATATTAATAATATGGGTCAGGTTTGAATTCCCTTCCCCTGATATAATCACCCAAAAAAAAAATATATTATTTGAGCACACCTGGCCTTCTCTATAACGTAAAACATGAAAAAAAGAAAAAAAAAAAAAGTAGGGGAAAGAAACACTGCATAGTGCTATCAAGCTAATTATCAGTAAATGTTGATGATCAGGTAGAACTTTCTACAATGGTTGCTACGTAAGATTATGCGTCTTTGTAGCAAATTGATTCCTGGATCATGTCGTGTGTTACACACATCCTCTCCGCTTACATGCTTATCTTAATTGAAGATTCCTTTCGTCAGAGCATCATTCATGTTGTTATGTAGCATCTGATCAAGTAATCGATCCCCATAAATATACGGAGCTTTGCTTTGGTGTATGAACGGTAATTTGAGATTCGAATATAATAAATCCGGATATGATATGGTATGATAATATAAATTGTTAATCTTATTTTAATGATTTAATAATTTTTAGCAATATAAGGAAGGGACATTTTGTTTAAGCTTGTAGCCGCCGACCCATTTTGGTAGGAATAGAAAAACAGTGAGAGAAAGGTCCATTGGAAGGGTTTCGACAAATTAACGTCGGAGGAAGCTACTAAGAATACCAGAATTGCTTTTGTGGATGCGGCGAATTTTAAAGGAGAGATGCCATGCTTTTAATAGAGTAAGTATTTCGAAGGAAGAAAAGGAAAATTACGAAATCTTAGCATAATTGCGGAGGAAAGTTCCGTAAAAATTCCTATGAATTTGTTATATTATGAATTCATTAGAGATGCCGTAATGATGCAATTATGAAATGCAAGGAGAATTGCGAAACGTTTACAATAATTATCCTAAAGATTTCATAAAAATTTGGAAACATGGGTTTATTCATGTTAAGATTATTCTCATCCTAAAGGTTAGGAAGTACATCAGTAAAAGCCCAATAAATCATTTTTCATGTTAAAGTCCCCCGTTCCATGTTTATACTGCTAATCGAATGTTTTTGAATCAGCTGGCGAAAGGCCTATAATATATTCAAGCTAGCACTTTATTCATGGTCCCGACCCTTTTCTTTATCGCTATCGCTTCTTTTAGAAAGTTCACAAAACTTGTCTCTGCGAGAAGAGAAATAAAGACCTATTATTATTAATATTGGGCAGTAATAAGCTCCGCACTCTAATTTCTCGAATTTTACTAATATGGAACAAGTTCTTTACTAGCATTTAACTATAAATTGACCTAAAATGAGCTCTCTAGATTTAATTTATTGGATTTTTTTTTAAAAAAAAAAGGAAACAAGATTAATCTAAAAAAAATCACTTAAGATCAAATTAAATTATACAATTTACTTGTTTTTAATACGTCCATTAACAAATCCTATTGTGTTTCTCTCTCTCTTTCACTAAGCCTTTCTCTCTTAACTCCTTAACAAACCCTAATGTGTAGGGATTTTACATGCGGCTTCCCCTCCTTTCTAAACCTTTTTTCCTTCATTTACCATAATGAGTTCATAAATCCACCATTGCCAATCTCAGTATCCGCATATCTACCACATATCTAATATCTGTTTTTCTTTTCTTTATGACCATTCTCGCCATCATTGATCCATCAATATTATGATTCTACTCATCACAAATCTATTTTTATGGATCAAATTCATTTGAAGAACGTGACAATCAAGTTGAAATTAGTTTGGAGATAGTTTGTAAAATAAGCCCCTTTTCTCTATGTGTTATTTATTTATTTTTCTTTTTATCATCCTCTAAGTGGGATTATATCATCCCTTTTGTGAGATTTGCCATACTCATTAGTTACATGAGTTTTGTTCTCTTATAAGAAAATTTAATATCTTCTATGTTGGACATTTTGACTCTTAAAGTAATGTGCTCATCTATTCAGTTAGATATTTATGACCACAACTCTTCATCCATCAATTTTCTTGTATCAATTAGCTTGATTGATATATATATATTTTTATTATATGAAATTCATCTTAGTGGTAAAAAATAAATAGATTTTCATATTGGTTATCACTAGTTGGCACCTATTCATTAGAAGCACAACAATTTGTATCAAGTTTTCCAATTCTATTCATTATAAGCACAACAATTTGTATCAAGTTCTCCAATTCTAGTAATGGCTATTATTTATAAGCTTTGATCGGATTTATTAAAGAAATAATATGTAACACTCTAAGCTAAAAGTAGTAAATAACTCAAGCCAACAAACATAAAAGGGCCCATTAACTACTTAGCTTAAAAGTTGCAACCTTATGTTGACAAAATATTCACAATTATAACTTTATAAACTAATACTATAATCTCCCATTATCTATGTAGAACGCTTAACTATAGGACATCATAATTTTTCACTCTTAAACATACGACATCCTCATCGCAAAACCTTATAATTGAGCATAGATTTTCTTTCATTTTTTGGTGTACAATTCAAGCCACCCTCTTCTTATAGGACATATTGAAAGCATGTTAGGAGTCATACCCTTATGGCACTCCCTATCCCCTTTAGACTTCTTCTCTAAACTGAAATGAGACTCGAATCATTTACTTACTGATAAGGAGTCGGCTTTAATACTATTTATAACATTTTAAGCTAAAAGTAATGAATAAACCAAGCTAACAGTAATGATAAACCAAGCTAACAAACACAAATAAACCCATGAACCACTTAGATCAAAAGTTGTAACCTTCTATTAATAAGATATTTGCTACTATAACCTTCTAAATTAATACTATAACATCCCACTATTTATATGAGATACTTAATTATAGGGTATTATACACTGTAAACATATAAAATTGAATAGTACGAGTTAATCTTATGAGTAAAAGAAAATAAATAACCTTCTTCATTTAACACTAATGTAAGCCTTGAAAATCCTAAAAATTAAAAGGAAAAGTACAAAAAAATCCTTAACAATTGCCACATTTTCTATTTTGGTCCTCAACATTTCAAAATTTTTATTTAAGTTTTCAATGTTTGCAAAAGTTTACAAACAGGTCATTTTAACTGATGGCATTAGATTTTAAATTAGAAAAGTATAAAGAAATCCTCAACGTTTGTTTCTTTTTCTATTTTAATTCTTCAAGTTTCAAAATTTTTATTCAAGTCCTCAACATTTATAAAAATTTATAGATTAATTCTTTTAACTAATAATATTAAATTATTATTTATACATTGATACATAGCAATATTTTATTAGTCTACGTATTTCTTTTATATAACTAATATAATAAAATATTAAATTTAATTAATTAAAAAATTATATAAAATAATAAAAATTTATCAAAAAATTTAAAAAAAAATGAAGAATAAGAAAAAATTTGCAAAACTAAGAAAAATTACTAAGATAATGCATTTAGTAATATATGTATATATATATATATATACTTAGATGTAAGTATATATTAATATTAATACTAATTTTAAACTAAATTAATGAAAGTCGTCAGTCTTCCCATACTCTTCGATTATTGAGTTTGCTTTTATTATATATATTTTTCCAATTTTTCCAATTTTCACTTTATTAATTTATTTTAAAATTAATATTAATATATATGTATATAAATATATTATCTTAGTAATTATGTTTCTCAATTTTACATATTTTTAATTTTTCAATTTTTAAATAATTTTTCATTATTTCTTAATATTTTTCTATAACTTTTTTAATACATTAATTAATGTTTACTATTTTATTATATCATTTATTTAAAATAAATATATGGACCAACAAAATGTTATTACTTGTCAATATATAATTGATAGTTTAATGTCATCAATTAAAAAGATTATTTTATAAATTTTTGCAAACGTTGAGGACTTGAATGAAAATTTTAAAACGTTAAGGATTAAAATAGAATAAGAAGCAAATATTAGGAACTTTTTTGTACTTTTCCAATTTAAACTCTAATGACATTAGTTAAAATGACTTATTTGTAAAACTTTTACAAACACTAAGGACTTAAATAAAAATTTTGAAACGTTGAGAACCAAAATAAAAAAACGAGGTAAATATTAAGGAATTTTTTGTACTTTTACCCAAAATTAAAATAAATAAGAAAATCTTAGTTTAGCATTCTTGAAAATGAAGAAAAAAGAGAAGATATTATTTTGAATGAAATTAAGATCGTTCTCTAAAATTAATTTCAAAATTGAGATTGAGAGACTTAAAGAAATTTATAGTATGCTCTTGAGTTGTACTAAGATAGCTTTTATTAGATCTAATAGAGGGCATGGATCCAAATTAAAAGTTTCCTAAAATAAGTTTAAATCTCTCTCTGGTGAAGATGAATTTGTCTCTTGAATGGTTTAATCTGAAATCTAAAACTAAGGTCATAGTCTACATAGTGACAAGTGTGCAATTTGGTGCTTAAGTATGGAGTAGATCTAATTAAAAAAAAATCTATTGAAAAATTTAGACCATATAGCTAATAAAATCCACTCGCAAACTTTGACGATAGTAGCTATTTTTGTTAACTCCATGATGAGCAAAAGTCTATAAAAACATCCAAAGATTAGAAAAATCTTCAAACATCTCTCTTTTATACCTAAAAACTAAATATGAGTCTAATAAGTATAATAAATGTAAGAAGTCATAAATCCATTGAATGATTGGAAATATACCTTTAATCATATTAACTAGGTATAGATACATCTCTTAAACTCCCAAAGTATAATATCGCCTTCCAACTAACTTTTAAAATATGTATATACCTCCCATTATTTCTAGAATCCAAAAATCGTTGATAAGAGGGTCATGAATAGTAATAATTTTTTTTCTAGAGATTTATCAATAATTAGGGGTTTATATGCATATTTTAAATAATTATTAAAAGGTGAAAACATATTTTAGAAGTCTAGAATGTCTATCTTCTCCCAATTAATAGTTTTAGAGGGACATTTGTAATTTCCTCTAAATCCTTAAAAATAAGCATATGAAATTATAAACTTTAAGCTTTGGACTTCTATTTAAGGGGACCATTTATTGAATATTCTCAAGTCTCTGGGCCCTAGATTTAAAACTTTTGAAAAACATACTTCATTTTAACTTGAATTTTATAAAGCACAAAAGTTAGTTAAAGTGACCATCTTAAAAAGTTTGTTTTTCAAAATAAAGTTTATAAAAGTTTTATTTTGATTATAACTATGAAGTTTATCAGTAAAGCAAGTTATTAACTGAAAACTTAAAATTTGAGCTCCTCAATTTAGTGAGATAGACATAACATATTTAACTTAGATAATCAATAATTTAATTAAAAATATTCCTAACAGAGTAATTCATTAATAAATATACATTGTACCTAATATATGTGCATCATATATTATGTTAATTAGTGATATAAGTAAAACAAATCCTAAAATACTGCTTTCTTCAAATTTAAGTGCAAAGTCCACTTCCCATCAACTATACACCTCTCATGATACTCATATTTGATAATTACTTGAATCAAACCTTTATCCATTGAATTTTCCTATGTTTCTCCCTCTATTGTTGATTTTATCCTTCTTATTTCTTGGTCTTCTTCTTCAAATATTTCCTTTTTCATCAATTATATACTTCTTATGGCACCAATAAAACCTTTTATCGAACTTTTCATTTCTTTCTCTCTACCATTGGTCTTACCATTCCCATTCTTTAGTTTGCAGTTCGTAAGAACTCTCGAAATGGAAGTTACTTAAGATAAGTTTGTTGCACTTTAAAATTTCCCTATCACCCTTCATCTTATTTTATTCTTTTTCTCTTTTCCTTCTCCACTCATAATCTTCCTAAGTTGTTCCCTCTATGCCACCATCCTACTCCATTTTGTTTAATTTCCTATCAAATTTTCACAATACTTATTAAAATGCTCTCAATTTTTCCTTCACTCTTCTCTTACACTAAGATCATCTTGCTCCAATAGCCCATCACTTTTGCTTCATGAAACCAAGTCCATCAAGTTCTTAAGTCTTTGCTATATGTTTTCAAGTACATCTCCTAAGTCATACTCTTAGTTTTTTACAAGTAATCACACTAAGCAAGCATATTTGAAAAAGTGGTATTTCATGCTTATGATAGCAAATGTATACATGAAATCTTTTAATAAGAATACAATAATGCATGAAACATGGCATATGTTAAAAAAAAAGTATGTATATATGTTCCTATAATAAAAACCGCATTTTGAATTATAATACAAAAAAGTAAAGTAAAACGAATGCAATAATATATTGTTAACTTCAATGCATAGCTTATTGTAACTTTAAGAGCAAAGACATCAATAATATTAATATTATGATTAAATATGCATGTTAAGATGACATAATACATTATGCATATATTTAGAAATATGAAGAAAGATAACCTAAAACTCCTTAAAATTAACATACTTATAAAGATTATTAAAAAAAAATGATAAGTGAAAAAGGGTAAATTTCATGATGGAAAAACCCTTGGACCGAAGATAATGGATAAATATTTTAAAATATTAATTTCAAGAAAAAAATCTCTAATTGGAATCACTTAAATCCCAGTTAAAATGAGAAAGATAAAAAAAAAAAAAAAATTCAATCAAAGCTACTTTAATTGAGAAAAGTTAAGTGGAAGTGAGAAATTGAAGGTTGGTATACCGAGTCAATATTTTTGGATCAACAGATAAATTCTCTATTTTTGAAGAATTACTAGAAGGTTACTTCAATTCTAAGACCATTAACTAGTGAATATCTACATGCTTATTTGCATGTTTCATTTTATTATTTGCATAATGCATTGATCACTTTTATGGTTTTTTAGTGTATGAAAAATTGTTTTGCCATCTCTAACCAATTAAATCTTTCAAATGGTTATAAATTCATAATTTATCATGCAATAGTCGTTTAGCTCTTCATGATAGTCATGAAAAAGGACAAGTATAGTTACACTTACACCTTTTCAAGATTGTAGGAGGGCTTTAAGAATGTCTCAAGGAGATGGTATGAATAAGCTAGTAACAATAGCTTGATTTAATATTGCAAAATGGAGACTTAAGTATAGCATAACTATCCCTCACTTAAGTTAAGGAGGGGTTTATATCTTTTGCTTAACATCAATTACCAAAAGGGTAATATGTGATGTTGCATTCATGGTGATTTTCCATGCATATCATCCTAATGTTAGAAAATTTTGTAATTTAAACCTTTCTTAATTGACAATAATATAAATCTCAAAAATCAATAAACTCATTAGTTTACTGCTTGAATGTGTTGGATAAGACTATCTTAAAGTGGTGCTAGGATAAAATTGGAGAGGAAAATATAAGTGGTTTTGTCAAATGGAATTTAGGTCTTAATGTTGTAATGTTTTGTGAAAGTTGAATGAAAAATTCGTATCAAGACTCAATATTATTTTGTAATACTTGTATTGCTCATTCTATATATTATTTAATAACTGTAATATTTTAGATGTTTTATATACCTTTAATGCAGGTGGAAAATTGTCATGATTTAATTAATGCACTTTGGGGGCATGAAAATGAGGTTTTTGACCAGTGGCAACTAAATAAAATCATCATAAAGTAAGTACTCAGTTCATTTATATTAGGTTATTAACTTAAGACAATGCATAAATTATCTTAAGGCTTATAATCAAAATATCCAAGATTAAAACTATGAAAGTTAAGGAGTTCTTCTTATGATTCAAGAGCATTTGAAAAAAAATAAAAAGACCTATGGAGTTTTTAGATATCTAAGTTAAATTATAGAATGTGTGTGATAATTATGAATTATAGTTAATTAGTTAAATAAAGATGATGCTAAAGTTGATGGATTTTAAATTAAGAATAATTAAGAAAGGATCTTATGGTTAGAAATCTAACCAGAGATTTCTAAATCAAGTTCTTAAGTTAAAAAATTGAAAATGTTGAAATAAAGTAAAAGTAGTCCAGTTGAATGACATTGTATTGCCATATGAGAAGCTCGTGCAAGCCAAATTCACAAGTAAGCAACCAAGATGGAAGAAACTAAAAGTTGACCAATCTAATCAAGATTCCAATTGATCAGATCAGGATAATAGGGAACTAAGTCGATTGAATCATGAATTAGGTCAATTAAGATGCTTTCAAGCATGACTTAACCAACCTATGTAGAGCCCCAATTAACTAAATTGAGAGAATTTAAGTTTTTTTTTTTCCAACTATCGTATTTTAATTTTAGGAGAGAGGGGAATTGAACTTGATCCATCCTGTTGGGAGACTAGTGTTCATGCCGTAAACACTAGACTACTAATGGCCTCAGTAGCAAAGTTAAGATTTTTATGGTACAAATGTAATTCTTTAGTACAAATAAGATGTGGATTAATTATACTATGTATGATTATATGTTACATATTAAATTTACACTATTGTCAAATTACTAAGCTATATCTGGACACATAAGTTACTATTATTTATTGTTTATACATTAAGGGACATATAAACAACTTAAAAATATTCAATATTTGTCTATGTTTGTTGCTTATTATTGAATGAGGATTTAAGACAATATAAATGGTAGAAGTAGGCATTAAATCACCACGTATTGTTAGGTAAGTCATCAATATGGCTAATTGTTATTGTACTAGTCAAGCATTCTACACAGAAACTATAATCAAGTCATATTAGAAAAATGAGAAGTTAAGTATGAGACGATTAAAACTCATGGACTTTAAGGACTGTAGATATACATATGTATGTATCTTGACTTCTAAATAATAGCTCAAGGAATCTATGGCGTATGTCTTCTTGTGATTTATAGATATTAAATAAGGTAAATAGCTAAGCATATAAATGTTGATTGATAATAAATGTAGCAATTATATATATAAGTATGCATGCAGTGTATTGTATGATTATGTGTACATAGTGCACATAATATCTCTGTACAACATTCGAACATTTATCCATGTTTCTCATTTCATGGGATACTTACCCATGCTTCTCATTTCATATAAAGATAATTGTATCTTACATATGGATTTCGGTATAGGAGTGAGAAAGATGTTAATGTATCAAACAACCATATTCTATAGATGGATTTAACTTAAATTTAAGTTGATTCATAATCTCTAAATATCTATTGAGACTATGGAAGTTATTATAAATAAAAGGATTTATCATGAATTCATGTTAACATATCATCCTAAATTTAACGCATTCTTAATATAAGAGTTTATGAGAAATATTCACGTTAACATATCACCCTAAACTCAATGTCTATGTACCTACCCATAAACCTACAATGATTATTAAAACACTTGTCATTTGGGTATTATTTTGTTTAAACATTATAAATAGATGATAGATACATTTACAAAGGAGAGAGAGATACATATGGGTTATAGAGTAGTCTTTTCTTTAGGTTTTAGGCTTTTTTCATTATGAAAACTTGTAACTTTATTATGCCTATAGCATAAAAGTAGCAATATTTTGGCTTATAACCATTGAGGTAATATGTAGCATACGTTAGTTGTTCTTATTTTAATGAAATTCTCTTATTTTTGTTAGTTCAAATACGTATTTGTTCATATTAAGTTATTATTTTTTTAGTCTCAATTTAATTATCTGATTTTATATATTGAGGTCGTAAAGCCAATACATAAATAAATCTACCATAATTTAAGAGATTTGTTATAAGTTTAAAGATTAGTTAAAAACTTCTTTCGGAATCAAAAGTTAATTCTTGCTTGTTGTGGAATTCATATTCTCAATGCTATTCTAAGGAGTTCTATTCTATAAGCGATTCAAGTAGAACGTAATTAGGATTAGAATTTAATAAATAAGTCATTCCTATTAAATTAGCAATCAAATTTCTTCGATTAATAAGAATAAGAAATTTCTTAGAAACCCTAGGTTATTTCATGTTAATCTCTTGGTGATTAGAGTCTAGATATCATCGTTTATGGTTAATTAGTTTCATCTAATTGTTGCATTCATATTCAATTTCTTAATAGTTTCTATTTTTAAAATTTCATCCCATTTGTCATTGTTATTGCAAATTATTTTAGTTCAAGTTAATACGAGTGAATAAGTGTTCAGTTTTTGTGGGATCGATAACCTTAGTCTCTAAAAATACTTAATACTATTACTTGATAGATACACTTGCCTACTAAGTGCAATATACACCGCCATTAAGTTTTTGGCACCATTGTTAAGGACCATTAATCAAGAAAACGCGTTCATTTATTTCTCTATTATTTTACCTTTTGTTGTTTTTTTATTTCTTTCTATTAAGCCAATTAAAAACTAATTTAAAATTTCATGTTTGTGTTGAGGAGATTGCAGTAATGGCCAACAATAGTGAAGCATTGAAAACTATGTTTAACTATATTAAACCATCAACTAATGAAGCCAGTATTGCAAGACTAGCTATTACTGTAAATAAATTCATGATTTCACCAATTATCTTCTAGATAGTTTAACAACAATTACAGTTCGAAGGTTCTCTAGAGGAGGATCCGTATACCCATATTGCAAACTTCTTAGAGATATGTGCCGCTTTTAGGATCAATGGAGCTACAGATGATGCGGTAAGGTTGAGATTATTTCCTTTTTTTTTTTTTTGCAAGGGAAAGTAAGGCAATGGTTAGTCTCACTTCAAAAAGATTCAATTGCATCATAAGATTTACTAACAAAAAAGTTTTTAGAAAGGTAATTTTCCCTAACTAGGACAGCTAAGCTTCGTAGTGATATCTTGTCATTCACTCAATCTAGTGATGAGACCATTTATGATGCTTGGAAGCGTTTTAAGGAGTTACTTAGAATGTGCCCTAATCACATTCTACCATTTTAGATGTAGATATAGACTTTTTATAATGGATTAAATTTAGACCATAAGCAGTTTGTTGATGCATATGTAGGTAAGACATTAAATTCATAGACACTTAGTGAAGCTTATGCCTTGTTCAAAAGCCTAACGATAAAAAGCTCTCATTAAGAAGGTATTAAACGCAGTAGGACGAAACAAGAAGTGACGAATTCGAAATCTACTATAACCTTAGCGGCCATGGTTGTTGCACTAAACAAAAGGTTAAACTCTTATCCTATCTTAGTATAACCTCATATGATGCCTAGTGTAGTTAACTCAGTAGGATATATGGCACCATGTTATTAGAGACCATTTAATAATTTTCATGAATCGGGTTTTCAACATACTCCTTATCATGACTTTAATGCATAACATAAGGAGTGTTTTTCTTATGCAGGTGATTGTTTTTACACAACTCGACTAAGAAATGTTAATATTCCTTATAGATTTCAAGCTCACCATCTAAGAGAGGAAAATTCGAAATTGGAAAAACTGTTGACTAGGTATATACAAAGAAATGATGCTAGGTTGCTGAGCATTAACAAACAAATAGAGCAACTTGCCAATATCTCAATTGAGAAGCAACCAGAGTTCTTGTCATAATCTCAAGCTCAAGCTGTAACCTTAAGAAGTGGTAAGGAGTTGCAAGTTGCTAAGCAGCTTCAAAAAATACCAATCGGCACTAAGCTAGTAGTAGAGAAGCCAAAGGATAAAGTTGTAGAAACTTCAAAACCACCTAAAAAAGGATCAAAACCTTAGAAGATCAAAGAATATAAACCAACTATTCCATATCATTAGAGGCTAAAGAAGAAACACTTAGATGAATAATAGGGTAAGTTCCTAGATTTATTTAAATAGTTACATATTAATTTACCTTTTGTGAAAGTTTTATCATAGATAAACAAATATGTAAAGTTCTTAAAGGAACTATTCTCCAATAAGAAAAAAATTATAGAAATTATCCACAATCATGCTCAGTAAGAAGTGTTTAGTTATCTTTAGCCATCCAAGGTTAGGGATGGTTGGTAGGCACTTAAAGTAGGTCACGCGACCCCTACTTAGTGGCCATCAAGCACCCTTGCACCTTGAAGGTGCTAATGTCCTCATTTTTTTTTTTGACACTTTTTCTTTATTCTTTATTTTTTCATTTTTTATTAATTACATCAATTTATACTTTTATATTATTTAATTTTTTTATGTATTTTTCTTCCTTTTTCCATTTTGTTCCGTTACTTTGCATAATTTTCAATTATTTTCCCTTTTTTTATTTTTTGATAATTCTATATGCTTTTTTTTTTCTTTTCTTATTTTTTATTTGCAATAAAATTTCCACCACGTTAATCCTAAGTCAATTCGATACCACTTGGTAGGTAACAACCATATTAGATCATCTTAACGATGTTATAATGGTAGGTTGATGGAATCCATATTTGAATTGCTTGGTGAATCGTTTATCTTTCTTTTAATTAATTGAAAGTACAATTCCACATTTCAAATTTATTCCAAACGTTAATCTCCTCCAATTTAATTTTTCTATATATTTTATGCATTTAATAGCTCTAATCATAAGTCTTGTATTGGCGCATATTGAGTACATCCTTTGGTATTGGTATATATTGAGATGCAAATATTCAACTATTGTTTTTTTCATACAGTAAAAGTTGATTTCATTCATTAACAAACATAATTAAAAAAATGGCATTAGTCACCATTAGCATAGCCTTATTGGACATGAGTCCATTACATTCTTAACACATTTGCCATTATCATATCCAACAACATTCTCTTACAAAAAGCTACATACATCTTTGGAAGAATGATAAAATATAAATAAATAAATCATCTCGAGGCTTGCTATGCATACTATTAGCAAACTAATTTGCAATCTTATTGCACTCTTAAGCATAGTTTCAAGTTACCAAACCTACAACTTAGTGAGATTTTCTTCTCCATTTAATTTACTTTAATTTCCCTCACTCTACTCTTTTAAGATGTTATTACATATAATCAACAATTAAAATTATAAGGAAGAAGACAATGTCATGATGCCATCACATTGCATGTTTAAAAAATCTAAGCAATCTTTATAAATTAAGGGAAATTGAAAGAAGATATATTAAGAGGATCTAAATCCTTCACTACATGTCACAACAACATTGTATTATTTCACTTTATATTTGCATCATGCTGTAGAAAATAACCAGTTAATTTTGAATTAGTCCATAATTCAATATTTAAATCATCATTTTGCAAACATATTTGAAGACCATTATATATAGCTGAAGGTTCAATAGCAAAAACATCTATATTTCCTATTATTTTCCTAAATCATTTGTGTCACATTTGGTTCATAAAAATTGTATGGAATGAAATAGAATGAAATAAGGATTGGAATAATAAATAATTTAATTTATATTATTAAAGCCCTTTAGCGCTTAAATAACCGCAATCATCTAAAATTACAATTCAATCCCTAATCTAAAAATATATAACATCAAAACCAACAATAAAACTAATTTAAAAATATAAAAATAAATATATTTGTCAATTCATCAACTTCTCTTTCCTCCCATTTCTATTATTAGAAACTTGTTAGCCGTAAATATTATCTCTTTCTTTGTCTCTCTCCTACTTTAATACTAATCTTATCTCTTTCTTTTTGTCTCCCCTCCAATGTTTTTGTAATTATGTCAACCACCATGTAAAATAACTCGCTTATTTATTTATTTTTTTTACCAAAGACAGTTTCATTTTTCTCTACTCTCCCCTCTTCTCTCTCTCTCTCTTTCTTTCCTCTATAGATCTATGCTCTAACTAAATCAACATAATGCTACGCGCTCTCTCTCCGTGTGGTGCATTAACCCATGGTCTCTCTTTTTGTGCTCCATTGTCAAAGCATTCATCATTAATGCATAACAAATAGAAAAAACATTCATTTTGATTCTCTTCCTCAAGGAAAATTTCTATCAATTGATGTGATGGAGAGAAATGGTAAGTCTTATTTATTATTTCATTCCATACTATTTTTTCAATTTTAATTGAACCAATGTTATCTCTTTCATGACATTATTGAGAATCATTAAAGTTGTCATTAATAATGTTGTTGTTTAGGGTTTAGTGTTGATTTTGGTGGAGATCATATTGAGGAATAAGCAATTTAAAACCAGGTTGCAGATTATCTGGCAAATAGCGTGCGTAAAAAAGATGAAGATTTTTTTTTTTTTAACATCCTCCACTTTTTATTATGTCTATAATTTATAATGATGAGGTTAGTTGATTCATATAAAAAAACTAGAATTAGGTTGATTAATAGTAGTTGCAAATCTAATTCTATTGGATGTAGATAAAGAATTCACATTTTTGGATTGTAGATTTATTTTGAAGTAATAAGAATATCATGCTTCTACCTTGAAAAAAAAAAAAAAGGAATTTAGAAATTTTAAAGAATTTAATTGACTTAAAGCTATAAGTATAAAATTTACGTAGTTGGCAAATTTCTAATCATTTTTTTTATAGCAACTTCCTTTAATCCATTCCATGATTAAATTCTCAAAAAATTTATATATTTTTTTATCTTCACGTGGAAAAAAGAAAAGGGAAATAAAAAAATGGTTTTCAACAAATGTAAGAAATTTACATGGTTAGTAGATTTTTAAATCCTTCAAATAGTAACATTATATGCAATTCTTTTTAATGAATACTAGACTTGATCTTTTAATACACTATTATTTTGAATATTGTGCCATATTTTCAATTTTCTTATTTTCGTATCAATTTTAAAATAAAGTTTTTTTGCCAAATTTCTTATTTCATTTTCATATAATAGTTGTTGCTTTCTTTAACTTTTGATGGCACTTTCAATCCTCAAAGCCTATTATATGAGCATGCTTTTAATATTGGGTCATGCTTTGATTTGTTAATAACAAATAAATATAATTTTAATATAACTTTCTTTATAAGATGCTCATATGAATATTGTCTTGACTATATATATTATTTGAGAGCGCTATGTGGATAAACAAAATATATTTATAAAATCGTGATTTTGAGAAGATATAAGCCAGTCAGATTATCTCAAATTCAATATTATTGTATTTAATTTCCTTTAACCAATTATGACAACAAGTTTGATTAGTCTAATGAGCATACATTTTATTGATTAGGTTTGTTAAAAGGTTTAAACTTATATAATTGCTAATCTAAATTTTCCAGTTTGAAAATTATCATGAACAGAAATACAATAATAAAGTTAAGATTTTTCGACTAGTTATAACTTACCTTTTTTTTTTCTTTTTTCGACTATAAGTTATACATATAATTTAATTCACAAATTACGTTATGTTAAAAATTTATTACATTGTTATATTTAATGCTTGCACATATAACGTTGATACATATTAAATATATAAATAATATTAGTTATAAAAAATATTCTTAATTATTCCATGTTATAATTTATTTAAACATTAAATAAGTAATTTTAAATCAATTTAATTAATAAAAATGAAGTAGAATCGCAATTTCATTGTCTTAAAGGTATAATCGAATTTCCTCTTGGATATATAATCAACAATTTTAAAGAATCGTGATTTAATCTTTAAATTATACTTTCAAATATGAAAAAAAAATGAAACAAAAATTATAATTTTATTCCAATTTATTCTTGTGTAGCATAACATTAATACGTTTCCCAAAGGAATCATGCAATGCCCTTGCATCACGGTAAGGATGAGGCATCTATACTTAGTTTTGCCTAGTGTAAGGATGGGGTATCTATACTTAGTTTTGCCTAGTGGCATTAGGTTTAATTCACATTTTCAAATTAGGTAAATTTCATGTGGAAAAAGAAAAGTTAAGTAAATTTCAATATCTTACTAAGTTAATCTCTTGTATAAGTGACACTTCTAATTTTTTCTTTCCTTTGAAAAAAGAAAACAAAAAAAGAAAAACATTCATCATTTGATTTTTAATATTTCTTCTAACTAACTCGTCATTTCAATACTTAACAAATCAAATTAGATGATAAATTGACTGCGATAAAAATAATATTTATAATTGTACAATAAATATATATATAGGAGTAAGCATAAATCAATGTTTCCCACGGATCTGCAATGGCTTCCTTTTCCCGTACACAGTGCCCTTGGGCTAGACTTACAGTTGACTCGACTTCCTTCTCCTGTCCTCTGGGATGAAGTGAACTCAGATTTCTTTCCGTCATCAAAGAAACGATAACTCATTCGCAGGTATAACTATAACCTCCTTCCACTTCATTTTGTCCACCTAGAAAAACCATTAGCCAGTATATATGAATTATTTTTCCAACCATCTTTCTGAAGACCTTTTTAAGTTACTGACACTTGAACTGGTCCAATTCTGCTGTGGAATCATTCTTGTCAATTTTCGGTTTATAAAATAGTTAGGTTAATTGGCCAGCTTTTGAAGATGATTAGTTTATTCACATCTTTTGTTGGGGTTAATGCTTTCTTTGTATTTTTTTAATGAGAAATCCAACGATGTGTCTAGGCAAAGGTCAGACATGTATTTATCAAATCTATTTACTTTACTACCGCTCATATTTTAATGGTTCATGTCATTCAGTGTTTGTATTATATTGTCTGTATTGCTCAATCGGTGATATTAATATATATGCGATTGGCCTGTTACGAAGCGTCAGTTTTTGCTTATTGGAGCTACTTGCCCTAATCTAACCCCAATGCACACGTACCACCCTGCAAAAATTATAATTAAAACCTGCTCTCAACAAGAGGAAATTCTTGTATCGACTAAGTCTATAAAAATCCAGTCCTAGGAGCCCTGCTACAAACATATATAGACCCTTCAAACCTGTTACTATGTTTAGCTGGTGCCGGTCCAAAGAAAGTATTTTCCTTAGTAAGTAGTTTTTGTGGCTTGCTGGAATTGATTTCAACCTCGTTCAATTTGTCATTTTAGCCACTACCTAAGCCAATAATGAAGGGGCTCTTTTGCATTGGCTTTTTATTTGTATAGTACTATGAATAATTCTTGATAGTCTTCATATTCGTTTATGGTTCTCATAATTATTTTTTATTGCTTTGTCAAGTCATATTTAGTCAAAGCTATGCTTCACAACTCTTGAGTTGCACGATTATAGTAGTTGTTTGTTGGCATTGTTTTCTGATGATGTTGTTGCTGGTATTACTACGAGAATAATACTTAGTAAAAAATTGTGTAAATTTCGGTTATTTACATGTGAAGGAAGGAAGTACATTAACTAAATAGTTTGATATTTTCGGTAAACCACAATTTTAAGATCTTTAGTACTGCTGAATGATTGTATCCTGCTACCATGCAAGGAGTGCGAATTGGAGTTGAAAAGGTTTTAAATGATTGTTCTCATAAGCTTTATTCATTAAATATAGGTGATGGATAATTTTTCACGTGATAATTCTCCTAGCCTTGATGATCAAATTTTGATTTCTAATGTTGTTTTTTTACAGCGTGGTAGTTATTATTTACAGATCTGCATTTCATGATATTGAAACCTAGTAAGAGGTAAGAATTTTTCTTGCAGTTCCCATATAAATCTGCATTCCATCATACCAACAGCCAACTTATATCATTCCAAAAAGAAGAACTGAAAAGTAAAGAAGATCAAGAGTAATTGTCTGCAAATGGAGAAAGTGGCCAGTTTATCTGCTCAACCAGATTTCCGGCTTAAATGGGATGTATTCTTGAGTTTTTGTGGGGAAGATACTTGCAAAACTTTCATCGAGTGTATTTACAACAAGCTGAAATGCCTTGGGATTCGAGTGTTCCATGACAATGAGGGGATGAATAGGGGAGACTCAATTGCACCAAGTCTAATCGAGGCCATCAAGGACTCGGCTGCTGCTATTACTGTGATATCACCAAATTATGCCACTTCTCATTGGTGTCTTGAAGAGCTTTCTGAGATATGCAAATGCAACAAACTGATTCTGCCTGTGTTTTATCAAGTCAATCCAGCAGATGTTAAGCATCAAAGTGGACCCTTCGAGGATTCTTTTAAGGCTCATCTGAAGAGGTTTGGGGATACAAAGGTTACGAATTGGAGAGAAGCTATGAAGAAAGCTGGTGGAATTTCTGGTTGGGTTGTCCCTAAAAGGTGGGTTAACTTTGCTCTGGCTTAACTGCATATTGAATTCAGCTAAGTCTTCCATGCAGTTAGAGGTCTTTCCTGTCTTCTATCTGTTAGAGTTTTTCTTGTTTTGAATGACTTGAATATTACTCAACAAATATAGTTACCCTGACAGGAGAAGAACCTTCTATCTAAAGAAGAACATTTCTAGAATCATATATGCTAGGAATGAGTTCTTCTTGATGTTTGACATATTTTCAAAGTCAATAGGCTTAAGTTTAAAATTAACTTAATAATGATTTGGAGACTTTTCAGTTTTTGTTGTTGCCTAGGAATTTGCAGTTTAAATGTTCAACTAATAGAGTATGATATACATGATCAACATAATTGGAATCTATTTTCTAAAAACTTCTTGGCAGATTTTCTTTTGCCAAAAGTTGCATCTGTGTTGAAAATCTTAGTCTTTTTCTGTCAAATCCCGGTGGCATCATATATCATTAGTTGAACTATATATCTTTAGTAGATATCTTAAAATTGTAATCTAATGAGTGCTAAAAATTGCAAGTAACTACAACGGTAGAAATCCCTATCATGTCATTGTTTCGGCCCATTATGAGTAAACAAGAAAACAGCAAGCTCTAAGTTGATGAATGGTCAATGATAAGGAAGAGAAATTGAAATAAATTTCAGGAAAGGTATTGATTGATGGTGTCACCTGTAGATCAGCTTGATTCACCTTGGTTTCAGATATTTAAAAGGTCTTGTTGTTTGGAAAATAAGATAATAGATAAGATGATCGAGTGAAGAACCATGCTAGCACTGAGGAAACTTGTGGACATGGCATGGGGAGCCTCCCCTTGATCAACCAGCTCAATTTCCTAAACATCCTCCCCAATCCCTGATGAGAATCTCTACAAAGCTTAGCCAACTCATGCGCTGACTAAGGAGGAAAGGGGCGTTAGACGCTACTATGACACCCAAATTCCGGAATTTTCGAAAAATTGCCTTTGAACATTTGGACAAATTTTGAAGAATATATTTTCTATTATTTGTTATGCCACATGGGGTTACCAAACTGCAAAGAAAAGATAAAAAAGTTTTACTAAGGAAAAGAGAAAAGGGAAAAAAAAAAAAAGAAAACTGAAATATAAAACCAAAGTAACGTTGGAATAAGAAAAAGAAGTTCAATGTTTTTTAAAATGAAAAACTAGGAGGGTAGCTTTCATGGCCTCCCATATGGATGATAGGTTGTGCAAACATGACCTTGAAATTTTTAGTACTTGTGCATCTTTTCCTTTTGATTCACATTTTGTGCTTGATTGCCTGCCACTTTACTAGGTTTTTATCTTAGATGTACTCATTATAAAAGTTGCTAAGTTTTTCTTACCATAACACTATTCTCTTGGTAGCTTGGGTTAACCTGAACTAGAACAGCGTTCCATTTAAAAAATGCATTAGCCCATCTTTGGTAGATCCATTTAGGGATCTTTTCATTCCGTTTTGATGAGCAATATGCATTTCTACTTGAAGAAGAAGTTGGCATTTCCCTTCTACCAAATGCGATTGCTCAGTCATTTCCAATCTAGGAGCAGTTCAATATAACTCCATGATTTTGAGAACTAAGCAACTTTTTATAGTATATTAAATGAAAACCTATTAGCTCTATATCTCTTATGTAATGAGAGGATTTTTGCAAAGGAACATGATAAATGTCTTGGTTGCAAAGTGTGACTCTATTAAGTAATAGATATAAAAGCTTACATCAACATCTGCAAACTTAAGCATTTACATTAGATGGCTGTTGAGTTTTCAACATAGTATCCGAATAAGTGATCTTGAGTATAGATCCATTGCCTTTTCACCATTTATTTAAGTTGTTTGCTTGAACCAAAAGCATCAACCCATTCATCTATGTGGTCTAGTTGATAGCCTTCAGCTAGGAGCCTCAACCCATAAGTAAAGAGAAATGTTAAGTGATAAATAATAATTACCAATCAGATTTACAAGCTCAAGCTTTTAGATTCATATTTGCTGTATATAGACGTTTAAGCTAATATTTTTCATGTACTTTCATTTTTATTATTTGTTTTTATTACTTAATGGTTGTTTATACATTTTATAGGGAAGAACAGGAAGATTGGGAAAAAAAAGTAGCACAAGTAAACCGATCATTATTTCAGCGTATTCAAGGTGTACTGAGGAATACGCCGGTAACAGTAGCTCCATTTATAGTTGGACTTGATTCCCGTGTTAAAAAGCTACTTGAAATTTTGGATATCAAATCAGGGGGAGTCAAAATGCTAGTATTGCATGGAATAGGTGGGATTGGCAAGACAACATTGGCAAAAGCCCTTTATAACAAACTTGTGGTTGATTTCAATAAACGTAGTTTTATTTCAAATGTAAGAGAATCATGTGGCAAAGGCCGTAATTTAATGGCCCTTCAGAATCAGATGCTTGCTGACCTTTCACCAACTAGCACTCACGTTGATGAAATCAATGCTGGAAAAAAAAGGATTAAAGAAATTGTCGATGACAGTAAAGTACTCATTATCTTGGATGATGTTGATGATGTATCACAACTTGATGCATTAATTGGCAATAAAGCTTGGTTTCATGATGGTAGTCGAATTGTTATCACCACTAGAGAAGGTGATGTTTTAGCAGCGAGCATGGTCACTGATATTTATGAGGTGAGAGAGTTATATGATGAAGACGCTTTGCGACTTTTTAGTTACCATGCACTGAAAAGAGAGGAACCTACTGAGGAGTTTGCAGAGTTATCCAAGCAAATTGTGTCTCTTACTGGAAAATTGCCATTGGCTCTTGAAGTGTTTGGTTCTTTTCTTGTCGACAAGAGGAGGAAAAAAGAGTGGGAATATGCTTTGGAAAAGCTGAAAAGAATTCGTCCCAATCAGCTCCAAGATGTGTTGAAAATCAGCTATGATGGTCTAGATGAACAAAATAAGTGTATCTTCCTTGACATTGCGTGCCTTTTTATCAATATGAGAATGAAAAAGACTGAGGTAGTCGACATACTGAATGGCTGTGGCTTTAGTGCTGAGATTGCCATTAATTTGCTTGCATCAAAATCTCTTATCAAAATTCCTGAGGATGATTCATTGTGGATGCATGATCAGCTTAGAGATATGGGAAGAGAAATTGTTTTACTTGAAAATCCTAATGACGCTGGCATGCGCAGCAGACTATGGGATCATGAGGAAATTCTGGCTGTATTGAAGGATCAGAAGGTCTCAAACACTTCTTTTCATCCTTTTGTTTCCTAGAAGGAAAACTCATTTGAATTTTTTTGTTTTGCTTTATTTGGATAACCTTTAAGTCCTCAGGCTAACATCACATCAATTTTTAGCCAAGATCATTTTTTACTCAAATATATTACAACAATTATTCATCAAATACACACTTTCTAGGAAGTAAATACATTCTTTCTAGCCACATGCAGTGATATTAGGCTTTGAAATATAAATGGGGCTTCAAGATGTGAAAACTGTCAAGAAGCTTAAAAGATGGTCGATGGGAAAGGTGCTTTAATTAGTGCTTGGCTATTGAGATATTTCAAGAGAGCAGGTCAATCAAGTAATTTGGCGTGTTGCAAGACTGGTTGTTTAGCTAGGTCTGTTGATTTACTGAAGAATGGAGTATTTGGGATGTAGACAGAATTTGGAGCTCACCATGGCATTTCCTTTTCTATTTCTTGTGTTTCTCTTTTTACCTTTACATTCATTTTGTATTGTGGTTTTGTAGGGAACACAGAATACTCAAGGTGTAATCCTAGATTTTGAAGAAAAATTAGCAGATACACGTGGTGTGGATATTTCAAGCAGCAACCTCTTTTGGCTCACCTGTGTAGCCATCGGTTTGATGGAAATATGGAAGAAAGTTTTTGGTTCTAAAGCCCAAAAGGAGAGACTGAATAGACTGTCTACAGAGGATTTCAAGTCCATGATTAATTTAAGACTGCTTCAAATTAACTATGTAGAAATGGAAGGTGAATATAAGTTCCTGCCTCAAACACTGAAGTGGTTGCAATGGAGATACTGCCCCCTGAGAATTGTTCCTCCTAATTTTTGTCCTCGTGAGTTAGCAGTTCTTAATCTTTCAGATAGCAAAATTGAAAAGCTTCAGATAGCCACTAAAGACAAGGTTTGTTTCAATAAATTGTCTATGCTGATGCTGGTTAATTATTCTTTAGGACATACATGAACATAATAAGGCTGACAAAACATTAAAAAGTATTTGTTTTCCCAAAAATGTTTCGATCTAATTAGTTTCATATTTCGTTGTTGGGCATGAGGATCATTATTATTCTCTAACGATGGAATTCTGCTAGTGGAAAGCCAGTGGGATGGCATGTTTTTTCTATCATAAGTTTGAATCTAGTGTGATTCCAGTAAGTTGGTTTTTGGATGGTTAAAACTGACATATGGAACTGAAACGTTCCCTTTTCAAAAATTTAAAAATAAAACGTTTCATAGCTTAAAAAGGAAACTAATGTACAAACTACAATGTATAGGCAGAAGCAGAGATACAATTTTACATTCAGAACCAATTTTGTTGTGTACTGTTAACACGTATGTATTGGTTGATAAGAAATGTTTATGATGAAGGAAAAACTTTTGGCTTTCAGGTTGGGAATATGAAAGTTTTGAATCTTTCTGGCTGCCATAATCTAGCTGCTATTCCAGATTTATCAAAGATGAAAACACTGGAAAAGCTTATCCTTGAGCGGTGCAGTGGATTGGTCCAGCTTCATAAATCGATTGGGAGTCTACATGCATTGAAATATCTTAGCCTCAGAAGCTGCTCAACTCTTGCTAAATTTCTGAGTGATGTCTCAGGCATGAAAAATCTCAAAAACCTTATTCTTTCAGGTTGTAGACATTTGACTGAACTTCCAGAGAATATAGGTGGCATGATTTCCTTGATAGAACTTTCAGTGGATGAAACTGCTATAAATAAGCTCCCAGAAACAATATTTTGCCTCACAAAACTTGAAAAGCTTGACTTAAAGAGGTGTGCATCTTTGAAACAGTTACCTGAATGCATCGGGAAGCTACCTTCTCTGAAAGAACTTATTCTTGATCGAACTGGACTAGAAGAATTACCTGATTCGGTTGGATTGTTGGGATCACTGGAGATCTTATGCCTGAGATGGTGTTCCTCATTGATGAGGCTTCCTGATTCTATTGGCAATTTAACAATGTTGAAAGAATTGTTCACTGTTGGTAGTGGTATCAAAGAATTGCCAGCCAAAATTGACTCACTGCTACATTTAAAATACCTATCGATTGGAGACTGTCGATTTCCAAGAAATTATCCTGACTCAATTAAAGGATTGATTTCACTGGTTCAGCTTGAGTTGGGTGGAAAATCAATCGTGCACCTACCTAACCAAATGGGTTGCTTGAAGATGCTTAAGAGGCTTGAGATCAGGGGATGTGAAATGCTTGAATCTTTGCCAGAATCAATTGGAGGCTTGACCGCTCTCACTACCATGCATATTGTCAATGTAAATATTAGAGAATTACCAGGGTCTTTAGGAGAACTGGAAAATGTTACCCTTATGGTACTTACAAACTGTTCACGTCTATGTAAGCTCCCTGCTTCTATGGGAAAATTGAAGTCCTTGTGCCACCTATGGATGGAGAATACCACAGTAACCGAACTTCCTGAGAGTTTTGGGGGTTTGACAAACTTAATTACATTGAAGATGTCAAAGAATCCTCGTTCTATGTCTACAGCGAACAAGGGGCAGACTTGTGTCAAAAGTTCGAATGTGGCGGAGAATTATACGTCTGCTTTTCCACTTTCCTTTTCAAATCTCTCATTGCTAAAGGAATTGAATGCTCGTGCTTGTTACTTCTCTGGTAAAATCCATGATGATTTTGAAAAGTTAGCATCATTAGAAAGTTTACATTTGAGCTACAATAACTTTAGTAGCCTCCCTTCTAGTCTCAAGGGACTTTCAATTCTTAAAGAGCTCCTTTTAAGTCACTGTCGAGAACTTAGGTCTCTCCCTCCATTACCATCAAGTTTGCAAAAGCTTGACATTGCAGATTGTCAAGCCCTGGAGGAGATTTCCGATATTTCAAACTTAACCAGATTAAAGGAACTGAATATGGCTAATTGTGAGAAGTTACGCGATGTTCCAGGACTTCAATGCCTCAAATCCTTGCGATGGTTATACATGACAGGATGCAGTGCATGTACATTAGCATTAAAGAGCAGATTTTCTAAGGTTCTCTCTCTCTCTCTCTCTCTCTCTCTCTCTCTCTCTCTATCTGTCTCTTTGTGTGCATGCATGTGTATGCTTGTTTTTATTTTTTTTGGTAGATCCACTTGATTGCAACTTTCCACTTGTTTAAGAGCATCAGTCTTGGTTGTAGATGGTGTACGCACTGCTGGTTCTTAGGAGTTAATATCTCCGATAATACTTGCATGCATACAGGAAAAAGAGAATATAATATTGACTCATTCCAATGCAGAGATATGCTTATGTTCTTTTGGTATATGTTGTTAAACAGTGTCTTTATTTGATGGTAAATTTACGTAGATCATTGTAATCATTTTGCAGGTTTCTCTAAGGAATCTACGTGTTCTGAGTATGCCTGGGAACGAGATTCCAAGCTGGCTTGTTGAAGACGAAGTAAGCTATATTCACCGTGAAAACGATGTGCTCAAAGCTGTATTGATCTGTGTTGTGATATCAACCAACCAGAACTTTGATGAATCCCTGAGAGAGTGCCTTCCGGTAATACCTAACATTAAGGCACGGATTATTACTCCCGATCCATCTCTACCGTCCACAGCCACTTCATTGCGCTTGATGGGAATTCCAAAATTGAATGAAGATCAAGTGTACTTTTATAGGTATCTGGATCATAACCCATTGGTCTTTATGTTGAGAGATGGTTACAAGATACAGGTGGAAAATGTGCCGAGGGTTCCTGGAGTTGAGCTGAAAAGAAATGGGATCTATCTAGTCTATGAAAGCGATGATGATTATGATGGTGATGAAGAATCACTGGAAGAGAGGCACCATTCTATTTCAGAAAGGTTGGCTAGGTTTCTTAACTCTGGTGGTGCAGTTGTCTAGATGGATTTCCAAAATGCAGACCTTTCAGAAAACATCCAATGGTATATCTAAGTGTTGCATCTCTTTCCCTGTGTAGCTTCCATTGATTTAGTAACGCAGAGGAATTTTAGACCTGTTTTCCTATTAAAAACATCCCGTCCCGTCCCGTCCTATTTATTTCTTTCTTTCTTTTCTCCCAAAGAGTTGACTTGACTAATATATGTGTGTTTGGTTGCAAGAATTAAAGCCAGTGATATATAAGGACTGGGGAGTTCTGTTATCCTTATGGTTTTTCTATTGTGTCAGTGTCTGTTGAAATTTTTATCAAAATAATGTTTTGTGATTTAAGATGCAAGCAATTCAAAAATCTAAAATGGACAAAAAAGTGTGACGTAGGCATTATGTAGCCAAAAAAGTAAACAAATAAGTTCACCTCTATATACTTTTGCGACGATTATCCCGTTTGCAAAAGTTGTCCCTTTAAATAAACCTATCTCTTTTACTCAAAGTACCAATAAAATTATACCATGTTGATACATAATTGATACCTTTAAAAAAATATATATATTTCTTGATTTTTAAATATTTAAATATCATTGATATTTATATATAATCCATGTGATATATTGATATTATTAAATCTTTTTTTCATTAAGATGATTTTTAATAGTAATATTCCATCATAATTATATTATAGTTTTATACCATTCTTTACTCTACTTAAATTTTCCTTCATTGATATGGTATTTTAGCTTTTAATTATGGTGAAATTGAAAAGTAGATATGCATTCTATTAGGAAAAAAAAAATTTACATCAACATTTCAAATGATATAAGTGCCCATTTAATTTTCAGGTCTATTATTTGAATATTTTAACATTTTTATTCTTGTTCGATTTGTTTCATCCAATTAAACGGTTTTCTTTTGATAAAGTTAGTAAGCCCTCGTGGAAACAACATAAATTCATGGCTCCACATATGTCATGACATTTGTCTATTTTTCTTGCTATTACTGTGATTATGATCTTGCTATTGCCTTGATTATGATCAAATGATGGTAGGGATATAATCGGAGTAGGTTCGAAACGGATTTTATGAAACTCTAACTCGTTCTTATAATGTTTAACATTTTCTAAAACCCTATAAAAACTCTATAGGGTTTTATCTTGTATTTCCAAAATTCGATTTTATAAGTTTTTTAACTCAATAATCTTATAGGATTGGGTTTTTATAGAATTCAAAAAACCCTATAAGAGTGGGTTATTATAGGGTTTATGTAAGATTAAGTAGAAAATATAATGGAAGAAATTGACTAAGAATAAAATTATATTTACTAACATACATAATAATAAAAATTAAGATTTAAATGTGTTATACAATATAAAATTTATATAAGATATATATGTTGCAGAAATTAAAAGTAAATATTTTTATTAATATATGCTTTTTTTTATTGAGTTGGGTTTTTTTTTTTCAGTTTTTTATTTTTTTTGTTAATCCCAAAACCCGACCTTAAACACTATAGGATTTTTATCTGATTTGAGGAACCGAGTACCTTTTAACAACCTACCCAGTTACATCCTTAAATGATAGTGTACTTAAAATTGAGCTACAATGATTAGCTTAGAATTGAAAATACTTATTATTAGCGTTGGTGATATATATTAACACATCATACTTTGTGTTTAGATCTAAATTTATTCGTGTTTCGATATGTCATCCCGTAACATGTTGTCTTCTTAAATTGTATTTATTGATCTATCTACTTAAAAGATTAGTGTTCATGCCAATAAGTTATATATTTAATAAATGTGTTTTGTATGGAGTTTAATCAATCTTGATTAAAAGAATCTAAAAGAAAATTCAAATTAGTTGAAATCTACTTTTAAAAATGACAAAAGTGAAAAGTCCTTCACCAAACAAAATGTTACGCCCCGAAGTCGCGAGGTCGCAACAGTCCCGCCGTGTAAACCACTCTATGATAGAAACTGGCCTCACAGTTCCTACCATAGAGATAATCTACACAAGGCGTCGACGACCACTCGCTTTGAAGTAAACAGTTCGATTAATGATTATACTACAAATATGATGAGTAACTCAAATTACTATTAAACATAGATAATCGTATAAATAAGTCCACAGAGCTTCCCAGGAAGATTTACATAATAACTACAGTTTACTAATTTTCAAAATAACTAACAGTCTTTATCCTTTAACTACAAGGTCAGTCTGGTTACACATTAAGCTAAATAACTTGATCCTCACACCCTTGGCTTCAAAAGACTAACCTCTGGATAATTGTAGGGCGGCATGGTACTTGAAGAGATTACAAATCAGAACCTGCAAAAGGATCTATAAGGGTATGAGCAACTACAGCTCAGTAAGTTGAATTGGAGACTCATGAATGCATACAAGCACAAACAGGATTATCAAACAATTATTTTCATGCAATGCAACAATCAAGTGTCATTGCACAACGTAGTCCGGTCCGTTGTGAAATCAGAGAAATTTCACCCGCTCCGATCCGGGTTGAGGAGTTCCATGTTATGCAGCAGCTCACAACCAAACCCAGGCTTGTGCAATGGAGACCTCGCTCCTCCCGCGACTACCTTCGAACCATTGACTTCACCCCCGCCGCGACCTCCTCTCCTGTCACTTAGTTCGACTGAGGATGAAGAAGGGACCATTTTGCAATCCTGCGCTATCCCTTTCGAAGGGGTCGGTATTTGGTTGGAGAGTCCTATGATCCCCTAACGGGTTGCAATGCATGACGTTTTCGGTTATTACGGTTGACTAAGATTAAATTCCGGTTAGAGTGTTCAAACAAGACCACAACAATTCAATCAGTCACAAAATCACCCACAGCACAAATTCCAGCACGAATTCAGATACATCACACATGCGTAAACTACTTACAATCACAAGCATATACAAGCCTAAGTTTCCGAGCACTACAAAACTAGTGCTCTATTACAATAAGCAATAACCCAACTTACTTGAATTTGCTTGGTCGCTCGATCCTCAAATTGCGAGCTGATTTGTTTCTGGGTGTCCTATAATGTAAAGAGGTTCTTTTAGTACTTATTTTTATGGATTCTTATTCTAATTTATAATGTAACTCATTTTCCTCATGTATACCTACAACGTACTAATAATTCGTTGTATTTTATTTCGGGGTTCGGTTCCTAAACTAGATTCTAGTTTTAATTCCTAGGTCGTAATTAGGCTCGAATCCCAATGTGACATTAATCACCTTATGCTCGGGTATTCAAATATCCTATTGGGTCGTAATTTTGGTATTCTAACTATTCGGTACACACTAACCCTAATTGGGATATCGGATTTTATTCCCGAGGTGTAAAAATCTTACATTTTAAGATATTTACTTAAAATTAAATATTAATTCCGATTTATTATTTTTCTGATTTCAATTATAATATTATCTAAATAACTTTATTTTTTTAAATTTAGTAATTTATATTTTCACATATTCCTAATTTCTCATATTCTTTACCTAATTTCCCTAATTAACCATAATTAGTACCTAAAAGCTAGGATTAGGGTTCCACTGCAGAGATTAACTTCCTTAATCATCTAATCAAGATCCAAATCAGTAATTAACATTCTAATTACCTAATTAATCCCAAATCACCCAATTTTACCATCATTTTAGGGCTAAAAATTAACTTAAAATTTTCGAAAATTAATTTTAAAAACAAGGCTTCATAGCACTGTTCTAAATCATATGAGAGTCCTACAAAAAAATTTTGAGCCCCAAACTACATCCCTAAGCCTATTTAATTTCCGGTTTAATCATGCTCGGTTTTGAACAATTTCTTAAGAACCCTATATTTCCAGACATAATTAAACTAAATCAATATTTTTCCCTAAATCTACATACAATAAAACCTCAGAATAACAAGTTTCATAATTTTCTGGGCAAAATAACTAATTTTACGAAATTATATAAAAATCGGGATGAGTAAATGACTAACCGGTTCAAGGATTTCTGGCCGTCCAAAACCGGTCCAAGGCTGTCGGCCGGTGCAGACGCTGGTCCTAGGGTAGGGTGGTGGTGGTGGTTCGGTCCCAGGTGGTGGTGGGTGGTGGTTCCAGTTCACCTTGCTAATTTGCACAGTTTTCTTTTTTTTTTTATTTTCTGGAATTTCTCTCGATTTTTCTTGTGTTTCGATTTTTCTCAGATTACAAACTGTCCAAATGTCTTCTGTGAATTTTTTCCTTATTTATAGACAAACATAGTAATTAATGTGCATTAATTTGATATGATTTTGCCCATTTCCTTGATTTTAGGCTTTTAGTTTGGCACATTTTTATTGGCCAATTTTTTTTTCTTTTCAGTCACGACCTGATCCAGTTGCAGACCTCTCCTTCTGATTTTTTTCTGATTTTTTTTATAATTATTTTGTATTTTTCTTTAATTATTTACTTAATTTTCGGCCTATTTTAGCAATTACGCGTATTTTTATCTACACGTAAATACATGTAGGGTACATGTGAACATTCCTAAATATTATTTTGGTCATTCTAAAATTTTTAGTATACATATAATCTATCTCTACTAATTTATTAGTTATTATATTACACTTTTTGCCTTTTCAGTAATTAGTAGTTATTATGCTTAAAATTTGAAAATTTTATAGTCTCCTATTTTACTACTTACTTTCTTAAATTTAAGTTTACAGGGTCATTTTTACTGGTATTTTGTTAAATAGTTTATAATTTGGGTTTGATCGGATCCTTTAGCCGATCGTCCTAAACCTTGGGTTTTAAGTTCAAACCTATGGTTACTTGGCTTGGCTTGGCTTTAGGGTTTACACAAAAGACTACAAAAGTAAATTATTTATTTCCTTAAGCATGCAAATTTACAATGTGAGAAAAGTTTAATAAGGCACCAAAATAAATTATCAATTAGTTACATCAAATGATTGCAATAAATGGAGTAACAATCCACATTGATAAAACCCAGTCAGTGTAAGGGTTCAGTTATGAGGATCTTAAGTGTGCTACATGTTTAGTTGCATTACACATGATTAAAAAAATAATTTGAATTACACATATAAGATGATTAAGTAAGGTCAAATGAAGAATAGGATTAGACAGTTTTGGGAAGGCTCTATGGTGATAGGTAAAGGAGCCCAATGACGTCAAATTCTATAATGGACGAAAAATAGGATAGTGTTTTTAAAATATTTAAGCCTTTGTTTTTTGAGGCAAGAATCTAATAAACTAATGTTAATAGGAATTTTCTCTTGTTTAAATGAATGAGAGAAGTGGGTATTTATAGGAAATGGTCGTTGTCGTTGTCGTTGATCTCATCTGTTAAATCATGATGATGATTGATGGTTAAGATTAAATTCTTATATTAATAGATTTCAAATAGACTCTTTTTATGAGTTTAAGCGCAATAAAAGTTATATTATTTTAGTATGATCCAAATTAAAAAAGGTTGGATTGAATAGATCAATCTAATAAACCATATTTTAAACCTATTATACTAAAACTCTCTTAATTATTTTGATATAATACAGGTTTGACTCTTTAAACTCTCTTACTTTAGCTCAAAAAACTAAATCTATTTTAATTATTAAACTCAAGACCCATAAAGCGGATTTAATCCTCCACCTAATGAAAATCTAACGCATTATTGTTGACTCTTATCGAGCTCGATTTGTTCCTTAGTCATAATCATCCTCTCCCATTCGATGATACGAGGGCCCGATAAAAATTAAATTCTTTTGGGAAAAGACAAACCGAAAAACGGAATTTCCACCGACCGAAATTGAAAATAGGGAAAATAAAGGTATGATGGGTAGAATAGACCCTAACTATAGTCACTAGGCTGTAGCTTCTCATTTTTGTAATAAAAAATTTTCAATACCAAAGAAAAGGGTCCAAAGGGCTAACTAATTAAAATTCAGACATCATTTCATATTTAAAACTTGAATTTTAAATTACTTTCCAGTTTAGTACCTGAAGTTTTTAGTGTTGATCTTAATGCCCAAGCAAACTATGTGATGTCATTGTCACTACCTAAGGTAACTCCATCTCCTTTCCGTCAATTGTTGTAGCACTTTAATATTTAAGAAGTGTCCTCTAAAGTGCTAAGTGTATTTCATAAAGTCTTCTTTAGACTCTTACTAGATTTCCCCCATATAGGTGAGAGTAAGTCCTTGTATGAGAAAAAATTTTTTAGTAGTAAAAACCGGATTGAATAAAGAGAATTTGACAAAACAAGTATAAGAATAACTAGACAATACAATCTTATTATACCATATTTGGTTTGTACAGTATCAGACATAAAATTTATATTGAAAACTAATTATTTATATTATGAAATAAATAAATTTTTATAATATTTAAGAAAAATAATATATATTAACTTAATATTATAATATGGAAGGGTATTTTTTGGAATGTAAAATATTTTCTATTTTTATCCAATGAATTTCATTTTTATAACATGGTACAGATGAGATAAAATTTAGGCATTTTGATTAGTCTATTAACCTAATTTTTATCCAATCACCAAGTAAATTTACAAACCAAACATAGGATAATTTTTTATTCAGTCCAATATCGTAAAAATTGTGTAACCAAACTCTACCTTAAGGAACATCTTGCACATGACTTCTCATGAATTTAATAATTTAAGGGAAAAGCTGGCATACCAAATGTATGCTTATTTTATGAGAGAATTGGAGATCTCTTTCGATTTTAGGTTGTCATTTAGCTTGTAAACATCCAAAGTCTCAATAAATTTCAATGAGTGTTCTTTCGCACTTCTCTTCTTATCATAAATAACACAAATTTATAATTTTCATAATCCTTCTGGTATGGTTTAGTAATAATGCATCGATATAGTGGGAGGCTTTGATTCAATATTCTTACGATAAACTTTACTTATAACTCTTTTAGATGTAGGTTTGAGTTTTCTTTAATAACAACTATAAGTCCCAAAGCTAAGCCAATTGACCGTAGGATTGAACTTAGAACATAAGTTTTAGACGATCGGTTAAGGAATCCGATTAAACCCCAAATTATAAACTATTGAGAGAAATATTAGTAAAAATGATCCCGTAAATTTGAATTTAAGAAAATAAGTAATAAAATAAGAGACTATAAAATTTTCAAATTTTAATCATAATAATTACTAATTACTGAAAAGGTAAAAAGTGTAATCTAATAACTAATAAATTACTAGAGATAGATTATATGTATACTAAAAATAATAGAATGACTTAAATAATATTTAAGAATATTTATTTGTACTTTATATGAATTTACATGTAAGTATAAATACGCGTAATTACTTAAAATACGCGAAATATGCTAAAATAATACTAAATGCTTAAAGAAAATTCATAATTAATTAAGAAAAAATCAGGAAAAATCATGAATCATCCAGAATTGGGTCGTGGCAGCTGGTAAAAATAAGAAAAAATTCGGCCAATTAGAATAAGCCAACATAAAAGCCAAAAATCAAGGGATAAGGCAATTGTCTTGTCTTATTTAATGCACAATAAATCCCCTAAAGCCCTATAAATAGCAGGAAAAATTAAGAAACTCATTTGGATAGTTAGAAATCAGAAAAAATTAGGGAGAGACGAAAATTGAGAGAAAAATTCGGTTTAGAAAAAAAATTAGAAAAACTATGCAATTAGGGCTTTCAAAGAGAACCCACACCAGACGAGGAGCTGGGAGTGGATAGCCACCACAACACACGGTGGTGGCAGCGCCCAGGCCGAACGACAAGGCCACGGCGGCCGACGGTGGCTAGAGCCACCCAGATCGGTGAGTCCGATTTCCAGCCCGATTTTGTATAATTTTGTAAAAATATTAAATATTATTAAAAAATTATGAATTTTGTTATTCTAAGATATTTTTGTATGTAGTTTGTAGGAAAAATATTAGTTTGATGAAAACATGTCCCGTAATATATGGTCTTTAAGAAATCATGCAAAACCGAGCACATTTCGGTTTAGAAATAAATGACCTTAGGAGTGTAGTTTGGAGCTCAATTTTTTCTGCAGGATGCTCATGTGATATAGAATAGTGCTATGAAGCCATTTTTTTAAAAATTAATTTTAGAAATTTTTAAGTTAATTTTTAGCCCTAAAATGATGGGAAAATTGGGTAATTTGGAGTTAATTAAGTAATTAAATTATTAATTACTGACTTAGTGAATAAGTAGATGTTTAGGGATGTTGAAATCTGATGGAGAATGATACTTGTAGCATTTAGGGTGTTAGATGTAATTATTAGGTTAATTATGTAGTAAATAATTAATATGAAAAAATAGTACATTTTAAGTTAATTTTGTAAATTAGGGTAATTATGAGTAAAATCTGATTTAGGATGAATTTAGACATTTTAAAATGATAATTGATGTTTAGAGATGATAATTAGAGTGTTATAAATATTAGAAGTGTAATATATACATAAAAGGTAATAATACATAATAGGTAATTATTGAAAATATAATAAATAGGAAATATTGTAATAAAAATTGATATTGTGATAATAATAAAAATGTACAATAAATCTGATAGGAAATTTGAATTTATGTAATTATATGAAAAATATAAAAATTTCTCACATTAAGAGTGAATTCAGTATACTAATACGGATATAAGTATACCGGGTGAAATAAAATACTGACTAGGGGTAATGATGGTATTTAGGAGATCGGGAAATAATGTGATTAATTTCACATTATGGGTTGAAACGAATTTCTAGGGTTAGAGTATAAAACACTACTTAGAAATCGAACTAGAACCTAATTTAGAAATCGATGCGAAAACCGAACCCGAACCTAACCCCAAACCTAAATAATTGTAAAAGATGTAAGACCTAGATAATTAGGCATATTAAACCCTAAACAAAACGTAACAATAAGTGTTATAGGATAAAATGAACCTATAATAGTTATATGAAAAGCTGAAACCATGTTTATGTTATAGGGATGATCGGCGGTGGCCTGATCAAATCGGACCTCGAGTGAATGAGCGAGGAGTCGAGGCAAGTTGGGATTAATACGATGTTGTATTTTGGAGGCTTAAGATTATGCTTGGTTGTGCTTGTTAGATAGTTGAATGTGTGCATGTGCTTGATTATGGGTGATGTTATAATTCTGTTTGTTGTTTTGGCATATATTGTATGAATTGTATGAAAGGATTGATCACCCTAAACTGGACTTAATCAAATATCTGACCAGTAATTATAATCGGACATGCATGGCAACCTGTTAGGGGAACTTAGGACTCTCCGGCCAAATACTGACCCCTTCGGAAGGGATAGTGTAGGATTGCAAAATGGTCCCTTCTTCATCCTCAGTCGAACTAAGTGACAGGAAAGGAGGTCGCGGCGAGGGTGAAGACAGTGGTTCGAAGATAGTCGCGGGAGGAGCAAGGTCTCCATTACACAAGTCTGGGTTTGGTCGTGAGCTGTTGCATTAATGGCAACTCCTCAACCCAGATTAAAGCGGGCATAATTTCTCTAATCTCACGACGGGCCGGACAACGTTGTGCGATGGCATTTGCTTGCACATGCATTGCATCTAATAAGTGATTAAAAATCTTGTTGTGTTTCTGGTATAGTTTTAAGTCCTCCGTCCTAACTTACTAAGCTGTGGTTGCTCACATCCCTATAGATATCGTGCAGGTGCTGGCTAAGAAGCGGCTATAACTACTCTGAAGCTAGCAACTGCTGGATCCTGGGGAGTGAGGAAAAATTTTTAAGAACGAACATATATTTTTAAGGTTTAAGCTTTTACTTTAGAACTTCTCATTTTTTTTTTAATGATGTAATAACTAGGAAATATATTTCGGAGAAACATTGCAAACGATAGTTGTAATCACTAAATTATAGTGAATATATATATTTCCTCACTTTCTTAGATGAATGATTTATTGAAATTACAAATTGTTTACTTCAAAGCGGGTTAGTCGTTGACGCCTTGTGTAGATCAGGTCTAAGATAGCGGTTGTAAGGCCAACTTCTATCTTAGGGTGGTTTATACGGCGGGGCTGTTACAACTCTACCGCTTCGAGGCGTGACAACAACGAGCCCCTTCAAGTAGATGACATAGCTTTCACTAATGTGATGGGCATTATGTTAGGGTAGCTTGTGGAGCTACCAAGTGTAACGTGTAAAGTAGCACGTTAAAATGAGGAGCCTCTGATATGAACTTTTACATTCCTCACCTTAGTTATCGAAACCTATGTAGCTATAGGCTCTTATATAAGATTTTGCGAATCTCCTCCATGAGGAATGTCTTCATCAACAATTGGACAATTAACTAATTGAACTACATGAGTAGTATATTACTGCGCAACAATGATATGATTTGGTAAAGCCATCTAGATGTAGTATTGCCCTGATTTACATCTTAATTGTTGGCATTATGTGTTCAATAACCAGGTAATTAACTTCTTTCACTTCAATGGTGTTGTCAATGGGATTATTCATCCTCATCCTCATAAATGCCATCATTAGCTTGTTAACCCATTTTCTCCTTAGCTAAGTCGCTAAAATGTAGTTTAAAGGATTCACTTGTAGTGATTACATGCGTATATCATACATATGGCGATATACATAGCCTTTGAGGAGCGACATGGGATGACATGTAGGGGAAAAATAAAAGTGAAAGACAAGGAGGAGAAGTAGACAATTCTACAAAGTTCGAATGTACACGTGATCGATGGAGAGTAATAACATTAACCTCACTCTTCTTCAAAAATAATAGTATGCTTTTCATTTGAGCTCCATTTGTTTTCTTATGATAGGATTGTAATGGTATGACGACACTTCACTCAATTTCTGAGTATCAAATCAAGAGGAGCTCTTTAATATTTATATCATTTGATAATCGGCATCATTTATGGGATTGTATTGATAGTTGATGGGCGAGGTAAGTCCTCGTCTTGTTGGATCCTTTATGAGCTCATCTTGGATCTAAGCCCATAGAGATGCCCTTTTAGGTACATGAACTTTTTTAAAAAATGTTGAGAGTGCAAAAACAGTTTAACAATTCTCGCTCCAAACTAATGATGCTAAATCTCTATAAGCCATCCTAATTACATAGGTTTGATTTTAGAGCTTATTACTTAGCCTAAAGTGTCAAGTTGATTTAGGTTATTGTTGAGCTTAAAACCCAGGTTGTTAAAGGATATAAAAGTTAACCATTTCTTTTTTCTTTTTCAAAGTATGACATGTAAATATTAGTTTGTTTTCTAGGGAACTTGGACGACAATTTTATAAGTTAAAAGAGGCAATTGGAACATAATATTAGAACTAAAACAATTGACTAAAAATAAAAATAATATAAAGTGAATTATTAATTAGAAAATAACTATAGAATTATATATTTTAAAGATAAATGAATAAAAGAAAGGGTTGGAATTTATATGGTTTTTTATTCTATGAAAAGTTAATTTCTAGAAATTAACTAATGCATACTTAACAAAAAAATGATTGGAGTAAAAATTAATATGGTTATGGAATGTGAAAAATGCAAATATCCATATGCGGAAATCCACAAAGTAGTGATGGTTTCTCAAAATTAAAAAAGCAATAAGAATATAAAAATTAGGATATAAAACAATTAACTTGTCAAATAAAATATGTATTAGTAATGGTAAGAATGATACATTTTTAATTTAACCCTATTAAGTTTGAATTTTTCTTAATTCGACTTATATTGAACCTTAGACCCATTCAATATAGATCTGTGACAAAGGATTTAGAAAAACTTGGTTTTCTTTTTAAATGAAAAAAAAAATTCTTTTGGAGCCGCCACCCGACCGAAGTAAAAAAAATATTAAGTTATAACTAATTAGTAGCCATTAGTTTATGAAAAAAAAATCAATTTTAAAATTAGTTTTTAGAAGAAACTTAAATTTTGGATCCGAGGGTTAACCTATTATATTCTAACAAGTACAATCATAATCTTTCGAGGCTAATTTTATTTTTCAATTACTCGTTTAGCTAATTCTACATTCACAATTAAAGAAAATTAATTTTAAAAAAATTATTTACAAAATGGGAAAAAAATTATCTATTTTAAGTCGTCTTACAGGCATTTACGTATCCTTTAGTAGATATCGGACTTTTCATAATTCATTCCTTAAAACTTTAATTATGCCAGTTGATTTTAGTTTAGAAAAACAATCGGTTTTAGATTTTTTATCAATTTACTTGAGAAATAAAGGGTCTTAATTGCTCATTTTTGGAAAATTTTAACATGAATCTTAATTTTAAAAAAGCTCCATTTATTTTTATTTATTTAGAAAAAGAATTTTTATAAGTGATAAAACATGCTATATTATCTTTTTTATTTTTTTATCAAAACACATTCTTTTCATTTTTGAATTTTTTAAAGTGATAAACTATTTTTATTTTCTATCTAAAACAAAAGGTTAAAAAAAATGTGAAGAGGCAAACATTAAATAAAAGCCTTTTTTAATTTTTTTTTTTTACTTATTAGTTTTTTTTCTTATAATAGAATATTTTTATAAAAAAAAAAAGAAAAAGAATAGAAAGAAAAGAAAGAAAAGAAGGGAAGAGGACTGGACTAGGGGCTATCAGCGCTGGTCAGAGGCGTGGGTGAGGAGCCGGATACGGGTCGAAATTCAGGTCGTCCAACTCGAACAGGTGTAATGTACGTAAGGTTAAGGAAGAGGAAAGCAGCAACATCAAGTAGGTGGATTCGAGATGCTCCAACTACTATTCCAACTACTATTCTAATTAGGGGAAGATGATTTTATGTGTTTCTTCTTAGACAAATGTGGGTGTAGGGACGATGTTACAACCAACAATGATGGTTCAGTGGGTGGTGGAAGTTTTGGCCGAGATCGGTGGTGGTAGTTGACACGTATGGTGACAACTATAGCTTGAAAGAGAGTAGGGCCTTGGGTTTTAAGGGGTGGTGAATTCAACCATGGGCTTGATTCCATCCAAAAGTAGCACCAGTGGTGATTCTCAAACAACCTACATTTTGCATAAATCGAATTGAAAGCTTATATTTTTATGAATCTATCAGTGACTAGGAACTTATAGATATCGATGTCTCACTTCGTTTTTCACTATTGGTGAAGAAATCCTAGGGAGAAGTTCTAAATGGGTGGCCAGAGTTTTAGAGAGAGAAAAGAAAGATTTGAATCGATTTTAGATATTTTGGTTTGTACTGTAAACAACTCCTATTTATACGTTTTCATGAAAGATTTCGAGTGGAAAATTCCAATTTCATCTAAAATTGAAGCTTTTCTTTAATGGGTTTTTCAAAGTAATTGAATTCCATTGACTACGAAAGTATTGTTTTTTAATTGAAATCACTGGCAAAATGAATAACCCATATTTGAAGAGTTTTATTTTATCAATCTCTTGCATCGATTTTCATTAAAACACTTCGAGATTAAAGAAATGTCGACTGGCCATGAATGAAGTATGCAAACTTTTTCAATATTTTGAATCCAATTTTAACCTTTATCGATTCAAGTCGTTAATGGGTCAAAATGATAATATGTTAAGTCTATTGTATGATTTCGTCATTAATGTGATCAAATTGCAATAAAAAAAATCGGTAAAAAATGAAGGAAAAATTGGGCTTATAAGCGTGCCAAATTGCCAGACTTTGTGACAATGGTAAGAAAATGGAGGAGATGAAGTCAACAGTATTGACTTTCACACCAATTGTACTGTGCCACGTAGCAATAAAAAAAGGTACACAGTTCTTGCGTGTCTTGGGTTTCAAACCTACAACTAACAACCGATTCATATATGCCTTTACCAACTCGCCGATATTTATTTCTACAATAGTGAACTTGAATTTATATAAAGCAACTGCCTGAACCATTTCTAAGTAAGGAATATGGTTCTCTCTCTCTTTTTAAAACCCTTTTTGACCGATTCCCTTAACAATGAAATTGTAAATACTTTTATGAACAATTCTAATGTGCATATATTAAAATTAACTTCCAAATCGAGTCCAATATTACGATTTTACGTTTATATTATAAATTAACTAATTTAAATCTAATCAAGGTATCGTTTGGAATCATGATTAACCTAAATTAATCTTATTTTTATAAACAAATTCTTAAAAAACAAAATTAATGAATATAGCTCAAAATTGTTAAATTCCATAAATGCACTTTATTTTATTCTAAAAATAACATGACCCTCTCCAAGTGACTCAAACACCCCAACACCTTAAAAAAAATTCCTAATATTCATACTTTTTTTTTTTTTACTTTTTTCTATTTTCCATTTTTTTATATTTTTCTAAATTTTATTTTCTTTTTCATTTTTTAGATTTTTTCTTTTTTTCTAATTTTTGTGCTTTTTCTAGTTTTTTTTCTTTTTTTTTAATGTATTTTTGAATTAAAACCCTTTTTCTCAATTCTTTAAAAATATTTCTAAATCTATAGGAGGAAAAATGAGGTGTCTACAAACCCATTTATATTCAAGTATTGCAAAGTTAATATGATATTGTGAAAGAGAGTTTGTGAGGAATCAAAAGGAATTATAAGATCTATATGCTTGATGATGAAAGAGGTCAATGGGAATATTGTGATATCCTATTATGTCTCAACCTACGGTATCGTAACAGTCTTACCGTATAAACCAACCTAAGTTAAAAACTAACCACCATAGCTACTGATATGAGTATAGTCTACACAAGGTATTTACAACTCTACTAATTTGAGGCATTTAATTCTGTACATGATCGATATAAACCTACAGTGTAATTGTTCAAAATAGCTTATTATAACTTTAAGGTATAATCATCCAAGAAAAATTGATTTTTATATACCATATGTAGTACTAAATCTTGAATTTAACAAAAAGTTTCGAGAATTATAATGACACGAAAAGATAATACGACTAGTAAAGAGTTTGTTAAAGTCTATAGGTTTATAAAGTGAAGAATAGATATCAGTAGTTGAAAACTAGAAGGCTATCTAAGTATATCCTATTAGTTTTTCTAAAAGTTAATAAAGTTGATAAATAAAATAAAAATCCTGCCAATTTGTCTTGAATCTTACTCCCTAACCCCGTTCTCTAATCTTTTGAAATTTAGAGATATGTTAGTAATCCATTTAAAATCTACAAAATGACTATAAGAAGATAAGTGCCAACTTACTTAGTAAATGGGACAAAATCAATAGTACGTATCTAACATAGAGTAATTGGGGTTTTCAAGCAATTTAGTTAGATACTATGCATGTAAAAATAAGAACTATTGTAAGATGTTATGCGGTCCATCATAAGATTAGAAAAATTACGCTCGCATTAATTCAGGTTAAGGTATTTGACTTCTTACACATGAATTGGAATCAAACCGGGGATACCTTCCGTATAAAACTACCTTCAAATCATGATCCTTAACCTTACCGTGACCTGTTTTTTTGTCACTTAGTTCGACTAAGAATGGGAAAATGATCATTTTAGCTATCATTATTGAAGGATTCGTGTTTGGTTAAAAGAATCCTAATCGTTTCTCTTAGTGGGTTATAATGCATGTTCGATTAAAAAGTTAGGCTAAGTTTGAGTTAATTTACTTTCTGGGTGATCAAGTACGTTCAGACAATTCAATCAAAACAACGATCATAGAACAAGAAATGCATAGAGGACAGATCTATAATAACATAGCATTACCTAAGCACATACGTTACACATACGCAATTGGTTAACTTATAATCTCAAACAAAACACATACTAAAACCTCCAAGTATTCTGAAATAATACTTGAAAGTACGGTAAAACACTGATTCCACTTACCTGGACATATAACACTTGATAGTCTTGCATATTGGTCTTGTTTCCTTTAGTTTACCCCTAACTATTGAACATAATGACTTTAGTTTTACTAAATATAAAGTAAATGAGTTCATTTTAACAATTTAAGTGTAATTATGACTTATCTTAAGAAATTTGTGTAATCTTTATATTAAGTTTTCACTTGCTGGTTGAAGTTTCTAAATAAGGTTTTGAAGGTTTGCGTAATAACAAGTTATGACCCAAGAACCTTTTGATGAAGTCTCTAATACGAGTGTCCCTAAATTGATAACCTTTTGACTAAGTCTCTCATGTTATTTCAATTAAACTTCTTACTTTAACCAACTCTTTGAACATGTTTTTGAAGTGATTTCATCTAAGTCTTCTAAACCAGCCAATCCTTTGATTAAGTCTCTAAAATCACTATAACCACGCTTCTTTCACCAAATGAATTGCTAAATGAGACTTTGACATAGTTATAATTAAAATCCTTTCACTAGCCAACATTCTGATCAAATATATGAACTAAAGATTAAGTCCTTCTTTTATTAGATCAACCATCTAAAGAACCTTCTAAATAGACTCAACTTACAAGTTTATTCTGAGTAACTCATTCCAGCATCATATTTCTTGTTACACACATGCTAATACATTATTATTCAGCAAGTTCATCATACCCATTAACACTATATCACCAAAACTTCTGCACCCTCGTATTCTTACTTTAATGCATTAAGCCCATAACTAGTAGTTGATGTATGATTCAACTCTAATTTAATCCACTCAACTCTAAATCATATCTTACATTAGAACATAACTCACATGAACTCCAGAATGGCTATAAATGGTTTTCCTCAAGGTTATTAACAAATAATTTTCGAAAAATAGCACTTATCTCCAAATTTAGAGGTCCAAAAATTCTTAAAAAGCATAGAAAATACTTTTTTTTTTTCCTGAAAATTCCCCATACAATTCTTACATGCAATATGGGGATGTTCTAGAAAAAATTTGGTTGCAAAATTGTATCAATAGGGCCATTTAAAATAATTTCGAAAATTGTTCTGTTTTGGGCAATTTGTTAAGGAGGTTCTATATCTACTTAAAAATTTTACATACCGATATTTTTCTTAAAAGTACATGTAAAAATACTTTAAAATAATTTTTCTCATAATTGTTGCAATTAATTCAATATTTTGCAAAATTAAGTAAAATCAGGTTGAAAATTTGACTCATCAAAAACCCATCATCTAGCTACCACCTTCCACCATCTCCTTATCAGCCTAGTTAGGTACTACTACCATTGCCTCCTAGTGGTGGTGGTTTATCGTCAGGTCTCCTTCAAACCCGTGCTCTATAATCTTGCTTAGTTTCGTACTATTCGCCTTTAATTTTTCTAAAATTTTTCCTTGCTTCTTATTTTACTTTTATAATTTTTCTTTGATATTTAAGATTGAAACGGATGTGTAAGGAGAGGATTTTGATTTTTCCTAGATTGCTTAGAAGGAAATGGCCACTTTTCTGTCTCGTATGGTGTTTTATTCTCCAAATTCCACCCAGTTAAGGTATCCTTAAACCACTTCTTGTTACTAATACCTGTCTAAGGGATGTTCCATACCTTAAGCTTTCTGATCCATTTTGTTTAATTTTTTTATTATTTTTCCTATTAATTTTTAGCTAATTATGCATTTTTTCGAGTATTTTAAGCATTTACAGTCATATATATATAATAGTTGTAGTCAAAGCACACATACTATTCATATATAGTATTTTATGTCATTTTATAATTTTAGTGTTCAAATATTTTATTTCTAAAGTTTGGTTAACTTTCGTTATTGAAATCACATGTTTATAGTAAGTAAATTACCGTATAATATAATTTAGTAAAATTAACTATTCTTAACTATAATATATTACTTTATCATATTCTTACCATTTGGACCCACGCGTGTCCTTGTCTAACTCCTAAGATTCATACCTAAAGTATCTTCTTAATCGGGTTATTTTCGCATATATCTTAAATTGCCTGTTCGAAACTTGATATACAAAACTATGAGGCTCACATACCCTATGGTTAAATGAGTTCCCATATGGATTGTGGAAGAGATTTTGATATTAGTCTATAAGATCATTATTATAAATATCTTATCAATACAAAATTAAAACTTTTTGATTAAGTGATTGAAAAAAGCTCATTAATATTCGTTGACTTAGTGATTCTCTACTTTTAGCTTGGAACGTTACAAATATTTGAGTTCTTAATTAAAAAAAAAATTAAAATGTAGAGAGTGATTGTTTACAAGAGTAATGAAACTAGCAAATTTTATGTTATCATTGATCTTAGACTAAAATTCTCTATAGTGTTGGAAAAAATCTTGTATATATAATTTTAGAAACTTTTATTATTTATAGCAATATATTTTAGTTTTTTTTTAATAATTTTTCATTTTGTCATATAAATCTTTTTATTATCGAAACTTTTTCTTTTTCTTTTCCAATTAAATACTTAAAGGACATATTCTTTATGTAAAAATGGGTACTTTAGGAAAAGGTGCACCATTTGCTCCATTACAGTAAATAACAATTTATTAGTACATATTATTACCTTTTCAAGTTATGAAGGACTATAAATCTAGACTTAGAAAATGGCTGGTTCTGACTTATGAATCGATCGAGAATCGGAGATGCAACAATTATTTCTTGCTTCTTTGTAACTTAACAAGTTATTATCATCACTGATCGGCTCTTCACCATTTAAGGTTGTAGTATGTTACAAGGGTTAGGTTGTTTGCCCATTTCATGATTCATGCCATTATAAATTGCTAAAAACAAAAAAGGAGTTCATCAAAATTTAATTAGCCTGGAATCGGCTCACCAATTTATTGAACCAGGTTGGACTTAGACTAATTGTGCTTGAGTTGTCCAACAACCCACTAAGCTTAACGAGTCGTGGCAGTGCAAATTTGTCAACCTACCAGTCCGTGAAAAAAAAAAAAGAAAGAAAGAAAAAAAAAATAGGGAATGGACATTGGATGCATTGTGTCACGGTCTGGAGCTTTCTCTAGCACACAAATGGACCTTGTGACACTTATTATCTTGCTTTTGTAGTAGTAAGAAAGTTTAACTCACACACAACTTTAGTCGACAAGGCCTAAACCTATAAGCAATACAAACAAGGAAAAAAGCCAACAAAATATAAGGGACACAAGCACGAATATGATACTTTTATTAATTCCGACAATAATGTAAGGTTGCAATGTATGTGCATGGGAGTGTAGTATATGTAACAGGTACCGTCGGTCATGATCAACCAACGTGGTGAGTAAGAGCTTCAATTCAAAAGAGTACTTTTACCCCCATAAAGAGCTTTACGAACATTTTTAAGCTTAGTAGGCAGAGACATTAAAACTGATGAAATTACACTACTTCTAAAAGTGGAAATTTCTAATAATAGTAAGGCCCTAACTATATAAAAAAATCCTCCCTTATATTATAATATGTACAAAAGAAAGGTCCCTTACTAGTACAAGTATGTTACAAAAAGGGACCCTGATATTTCCCCTACTTAATTTTGTTGATGTCCTTGGCAATATATATTGGAGCTTGGATTTGGTGGATGAGGTCTTCTGGCTGGCAAAGTCGACTTTCTCTTAGATAAGGGCTTCAAATCTTCTTCAATCTCCCAACTAGTATTTTCTTCTCCTCAATCTCTTTACTTGACCAAATATTCTTTATGTTATTCTCCAGTGGCAGGATCTTTGACTTTTCGCTCTGCAAGGATATCTTCTACATCTTAACTAAGGTTGAACTTGATCTTGACGTGTGACCGCTTAAATACATTATGGGATGGGTCTTCCATGTCCGGATACTATAGCTTTAAGACGCTAACATGAAAAACTAGATAAGCCTTTAACCACGCAGGAGGCTCGTCCATGTAGGCTGCTCTTCCAATCTTCGAGATGATAGGAACTGGACCAATATACTTTTGGATCAATCTTCTATCCTCGTTCTTCAACGATCTGACCTGCTCTGGAAGAAGATTTATGAGGACCTGATCTCCAACATTGAACTCTCTAGGTCGGTGGTTCTGATTTGCCCATTTCTTCGTTTTCTTGGAAGCTTTTTTAAGGTACGCTTTTGCTACTTCTAAGCTTTGCTTCCAATCCCGCGTGAATTGATAAGCTCTTAGGCATCTCCCAATATATGGTGCTGCCACTGTGTGGGGTAACAATGGTTGCTAACCCGTAATGATCTCTATAAGGCTCTTGTTAGAGGAAGAGCTCTACTGGATGTTGAAATAGAATTGGGTGATATCCAACAAGTCAACCCAATTCTTCTGGTTAGCACTAACAAAGTGCCGAAGGTATTCATCTAACAAACCATTGAATCTCTCTGTCTACCCATCACTTTGTGGATGGTAGTTGGAGGCCATGCTTAGCTTAACAACTTAGTCCAAAACTTCCCTATAAACCCAGCGGCCCTATCACTCACAATATTTTAGGCATACCCCAGAATTTCACCACATGCTTGAAGAAAAGCTGGGCTATCTCTTATACGCTTAAACTCTTTGTAGTAGGAATGAAAATGGCATACTTAGAGAACCTATCAACAATAACAAAAATGGATGAGTGCTCCCTTACTTTTAGTAGGGAAGTGATAAAGTTCATGGAGACGTTCTTCCATGGGCGAGATGGTACAAGAAGTGGCTTTAAAAGGCCTACCACCTTCTACTTCTTAACTTTGTCCTACTAGCAAGTTGTCCAAGTCTTCGTATAACTCATCACACCCTCCTTCATATGTGGCCAGTAATAACCCTACTTCAACAAGTTCAGTGTCCTCTACCAGCCAGGATGTCCAGGCCATAGGGTATCATGGCATTCTCTCATGAGTGCCTTTCCAAAGCTACTTGCCTTCAGGACATACAATCGATGCCCCTTTATGTAAATGAGGTCACCTTCTACCCAAAATCTGCGAGTCTACCCTTCTTCGACCAACTACTTGAGATTTTTGGCCAACAGGTCTTGATCTATATGCTGCTTGATCTGCTCTTGAATTGAAGTTGAGATTTGACTCGCCGACTGGTGTGTAATCTGCGTTAAGGATGCTAAATCAGCTCGCTTGCTTAAAGCATCTACCACTTGATCAATCCGCCCGTTGTGGTACTCAATCTCCATATCAAACTTTGCAACAAAACTCTTGCCATCTTGCTTGCTTGGCTGAAAGCTTCGGTTGAGCCAATATATAGCTAACAGTAGAATTGTCTGTCTTTACTAGAAACTTGGATCCTAGCAAATAGTGTTTCCAGGTTCTTAGACAATGAACGGTTGTAAGTAACTCCTTCTCTTGGGCTGAGTGCCTGCGTTCTATTTGATTTAACTTCTTACTCTTATATGCCATTAGATGACCTTCTTGCATCAATACTCTACCTAATGTAATGTTTGAGACATCCGTATAGACTTCAAAAGGCTTAGAAATGTTAGGAAATGCGAAGATTAGCTCCTCCGTTACTACATGCTTCAACTACTCGAAGGCACTCTGACATATCTCATCCCATGACCATGCTTGGTCCTTCTTTAGTAGATCTGTAAGGGTGCAACTCGATAGGAATATCCCTCAATGAATCTTTTGTAGTAATTTACAAGTCCAAGGAAGGACTGTAACTCCATTACACTCTTAGGCACTGGCCATTGCCTGATTGCTTCCACCTTTGCCATATCCATTTGGATCTACCTTTCTTCAATAACATAACCCAGGAAGTTAATGCGCTTTTGGGTAAAGGTACATTTTTTGCACTTTACGTACAAATGATTCTCCTGCAGCTTTTTGAAAACCATTCATAAGTGCTTCACATGGTCTTATAATGTCCTGCTATATATGATATCAGGCAAGTACACCTATCAGTTTTAATATAGCGGATGTGAGTCTGAGTTGATCCCTCAGAGACTTCGAGTACTAATATTAACCCTAATTTTATTATCTAACCGGAAAATTATGAAAGTTTGAATTAATTAAAAATACTAAAATTAACAAACTAACTTATTTATAAGACTTGATTAAGCAATTGAAAAAGCGATAAAATTAAGAACGACTTCAAGAAAGTAATAACGTATTTAGGAATTATTTCCCCTAGAGTTTAACATGTGATCACTTAAAATATATTCAATTCGGTTTCTATTATTCTTGACCGGAGGGATTCACAACTAAAGTTAATACCTTTCTCAAGCATATTAACCCTAATCCTAAATTATTTATCGGAATCTCTTCACTTAATAATATAATTTAGAATTGCATTAATGTATAATGAATTCCCACACAATTAATTAGCTTTTCAGAAGAAACATGTATCTTATCTCTAAGTATACATATAATTCTCTCCAATTATGTAAAGATCTAATTATACATGCAATTTCTCAATCAACATGCATAATATCATATATTGATATTCTAGACATATCAATTAGCAATTAAACGACATAATTGAATCAAGCAAGGATATAAACTTTATTGAGAATTCTAAATCAATCCAAGAATCACATGAAACCCTAGGTTCCATAATCCTAAATACACGAATTATAAGCTATCATACTGAATCTAAAAACGAGTTCCATAAAAAAACGTAAAATAAAGTATGGAAAACCCCTTTAATTGATGAACAATCTCTCTAATCTTGAAGTCGGTGTTGTTTTTGCATTTTTCTTCTCCTTCTCCTCAAGTCTCTTGTCTTCTCTAATGTCTCTTTTTATCTTTTGAAACCCTAATATGTCCTTTTATAGTGTATCAAAAGATTTTCGTTTACTTTGTCCGACACGACCTGGGACATGACCGTGTCCCTAGGTCGTGTAACTTTTTGCACCTGAAAAATTTTTCTGCATGGACTGTGTAACTTCAAATCTTCATAACTTCTTCGTTTGAACTCCGAATTGAGTGAAATTTGATTCCTTTTCTTCGTTTTCGATCCTAGAATGCGTTTAAGCCTAGAAATCAAAATTTTACTCAATTAAGTATCAATTTCTTTAAAGAAAACAAAAAATGTGAGGAAAATACTAAAAAATCACCATATGAAATATGTTTAAAATCAAAGTTATCAAATTTCCCCACACTTGAGCATTTACTTGTCCTCAAGAAAATAAATCAAAACAAAACTTTCGGGACAAGAAACGTTAAATAAAATTTATCACTATTGAGTAAACTTTGAGTAAACTCAATTCATTTAACCAAAGATTTTCTTACTTTTCTACGGGTCAAGTATATTCGTTCACCGATTTCCTAAATAGTGATAAATTTTATATAGCGTTTCTTGTCCCGAAAGTTTTGTTTTGATTTATTTTCTTGAGGACAAGCAAATGCTCAAGTGTGGGGAAATTTGATAACTCTGATTTTAAACATATTTCATATGGTAATTTTATAGTATTTTCCTCACATTTTTTGTTTTCTTTAAAGAAATTGATACTTAATTGAGTAAAATTTTGATTTCTAGGCTTAAACGCATTCTAGGATCGAAAACGAAGAAAAGGAATCAAATTTCACTCAATTCGGAGTTCAAACGAAGAAGTTATGAAGATTTAAAGTTACATAGTCCATACAGAAAAATTTTTCAGGTGCAGAAAGTTACACGACCTGGGTGCACGGTCATGTCCCAGGTCATATCGGACAAAGAAAACGAAAATCTTTTGATACACTATAAAAGGACATATTAGGGTTTCAAAAGATAAAAGAGACATTAAAGAAGACAAGAGACTTGAGGAGAAGGAGAAGAAAAAGGCGAGAACAACACCGACTCCAAGATTAGAGAGATTGTTCATCAATTAAAGAGGTTTTCTATGCTTTATTTTACGTTTTTTATGGAACTCGTTTTTAGATTCAGTATGATAGCTTAGAATTCGTGTATTTAGGATTATGGAACCTAGGGTTTCATGTGATTCTTAGATTGATTTAGAATTCTCAATAAAGTTTCTATCTTTGCTTGATTCAATTATGTTGTTTAATTGTTAATTGATATTTATCAATATATGATATTATGCATGTTGATTGAGAAATTGCATGTGTAATTAGATCTTTATATAATTGGAGAGAATTACATGTATACTTAGAGATAAGATACATGTTTCTTCCAGAAAGTTAATTAATTGTGTGAGAATTCATTATACATTAATGCATTTCTAAATTATATTACTAAGTGAAGAGATTTCGGTAAATAATTTAGGATTAGGGTTAATATGCTTGAGAAAGGTATTAACTTTAGTTGTGAATCCCTCCGGTCAAGAATAATAGAAACCGAATTGAATATATTTTAAGCGATCACATGTTAAACTCTAGGGGAAATAATTCCTAAATACGTTATTACTTTCTTGAAGTCGTTCTCAATTTTATCGCTTTTTCAATTGCTTAATCAAGTCTTATAAATAAAGTTAGTTTGTTAATTTTAGTAATTTAAATTAATTCAAACTTTCATAATTTTCCAGTTAGATAATAAAGTTAGGGTTAATATTAGTATTCGAAGTCTCTGAGGGATCGACTCGGACTCACATCCGCTATACTAAAACTGATAGGTGCACTTGCCTGATATCAATTTCTTTAAAGAAAACAAAAAATGTGAGGAAAATACTATAAAATCACCATATGAGATATGTTTAAAATCAGAGTTATCAATATACAACAATGTTGTCTAGATAGATGACTACAAATTTGTCGAGATATTCACAAAATACATTATTCATTAAGGTACAAAATGTTGCAGAAGCATTAGTGAAATCGAAGGGCATCACTAAGAACTCATAAGTGCCATATCGGGTTACACACATCGTTTTGGGCTCATCACCCTCAACAATGAGAACCTAATGATAGCCTAACCGAAGATCTAGCTTTGTAAAATACTTAGCCCTACTCAGTCGATCAAACAAATTAGCAATTAGAGGAATTAGGTAATGATTCTTCATTGTCAACTTATTTAGAGCCCAATAATCAATATATAATCTCAAACTCCTATCCTACTTCTTTTGAAATAGAATCGGAGCCCTATATGGTAAGGAGCTCTAGCGGGGAATTTGGCACTAGGAATCAACTCAATTTCGTGGTCTACCGACTGTCCAGGAGGTAATTCCTTTGGGAACTTATCAAGCATCACATAATCATACTCCTTTAGGACACTCTTTATTACCTCCAGTATCTCTGTCTTCCTTGCTTCCTCTTTCTTTATAAGGATAGCCAAGAATGTTGGCTCTTGATGTTTGAGCCATCTGTTCAGTTGGAGCAATGATAACATCATAGCCCCAATAATCTTCTTTTCCTTGCCATTATTGTTTGCCCTATTCCTTTGCACTGTCATACTGTAAAGCTTTTCACCTATGAATAACAAGCAATCTGCTGCAAGCATGGGAGCAAACTTGACCTATCTCAAGAAATCTATTTTAAGGACTATACTAAAGTCGTCCAATGGAACAACTGTAAAGTTGAGATTTCCACTCTAATCTCTAACTCTCACTTTCACTCCTCTTGCAACTCCTTGAGCAAGATGAGCCTTAGAGTTAATAACTTTAATCCAGCTAGTGTCCTCAACAAGCACTAGCCCCAACCCTAACTTTTCTATCTCGGGTACATCAATGAAGTTATGTATAACACCGGAGTCTACTATTACACTGGCACTCTTGCCGTTGATGTTCAACTGGACATACATTAACTCATTATCAGTCTTAGGCTTACACTGCACTAAGGAACTCTTTCCAACAGCCGACATGCGTCATGCGGCCATTCAGGGTTGATCCTCCCTATCACTCCTTGACTCATCATCTTAGTAGACATTCTCTACTTTTCATGCCATAGCATTGAGTGGCGCCCTATGTAGACATTTAGCTATTTTGTGTAGGCCATTACATAGGAAACATGAGGATGAGGGCTTCTTACCTCAATTGGTTGTCATACTCTTTCTGAATTAGGATTTCCTTTGACTCTCTCCATTGTTACTACTACTATTATTTGAACTTAGGGCTCCTCCACTCTTGGGTTTGCTCGACCTGATTGACTTTCCACATACATTCTTCCCTTGATTATCATGAGTGTAATCAGTCAAGCGATCAGCTGCTGCTTATGCTATAGCCAAGTTGGTAACCCATTGCTACTATAACTCATTCTTAGCATAGGGCTTCCGTCATTCTAGGAAATGGAATAGCTTATCATCTTCGGCCATGTTCTCGATGTCTAACATCAATATTAAGAACTCACGAATATAATTTCTAATGTCATCACCTTGTCGAAGTTCCCTCAACTTTTTTCGGGTATTGTACTCAACATTCTCAGGGAAAAACCAATTTCACAACTCAGCCTTTAACTTAACCCACATATCCACATGAGTGTTGCCATTTTAGATATCCTCGTATTTGGTGTGCCACTATAGTTTGGCATCACCAGTTAGGTACATTGCAACCATAAGATCTTTGCTTTCTCATCATTTGTCCCCATAGCGACAAAGTATTGCTACATATCAAATAGAAAGTTCTCTGACAACTTGGCGTCTTTCACGCCAGTGAATGCCTTGAGCTCAAGCATCTTTAGATTTTTGTGTAAGCAGGAACATGTACGGAGGCAAGGCCAAGAGTATTCTCTATAGCCCAAGTCAAAATAGCAACTTGTGCCCTCAACTCCTCAACCATCTCGATTGAGGCACAAGTAATAACTTGTCTTCTTAAGTCTTTCACTTGAGTTTCTAAGTGTTGTCTTACCTGATCGATTGTTACGTGCATTTCCCCTCTGAGTGTCTGCACTATAACATCGAAATTCTCAACCATCTCGGTCATCTTAGCATTCATCTCTTGACGATTGGCCTCAACTTCAGCTACTCTTACCAACAGTGCAATCAAATCATCCATTCGCTTAGACAATCCCCTGAGAATTTCCTCCAAACTATCTACTTCCTCTTGTCGTGTCATGGTTGTTCCCGCTGAAATAACCTAGGCTTTAATATCAACTGTTACAGTTCTGGGCTTTCTCAACGGACTTTACAGTACTTACTATCCTGTCTCTACAGTAGTAAGTAAGCCTAACTCGCACACAACGTTAGCCGATAAGGTCTAAACTTATAAGTAACATAACCAAGGAAGAAAGCCAATAGAATATAAGGGATATAAGCACGAATAGAAAAATAAATAGTACATTTTTATTAATTTCAACAGTAATTAAATCCTATCTTTACAGTAGTAAGCAAGCCTAACTCGCATACAACGTTAGCCGATAAGACTTAAACCTATTAGCAACACAACTAAGGAAGAAAGCCAATAGAATATAAGGGATATAAGTACGATTAAAAAAATGAATAGCATACTTTTATTAATTTCGACAGTAATTAAAGGTTGTAATATGTGTGTACAAAGATACAGTATATGTAACAGATACAATTGATCATGATAAACTAATGTGATAAGTAAAAACTTCACTTTAAAAGAGTACTCACACTTAGTAATAAGAATGAGAGGTGTTAAGTTTTTTATCATCCTGACATCAAGCTATTTTTTCGTAGGACCTCCCCTATAGTATCGTCATCGCAGTAGAGTTTAACCACTAAGTTTGAGATGGATTGGTGTGGTTCCTCTACACCTAAGATACCAGAATATAGAATCATGAACGAAGAAAAGTATGAGAAAAAAATATATCGATTAGTAATTGTAAGACCTTAATTCTTGCTGATGGGGACACCAAAGGCCTCTGCCCTTCCATCCCTTGGATAGATAGAGAAAGGGGCAGAGCTTTTAAGTAAAGAGCTTAGTAGTACCTCTCCGTTCCATTCTCTTGCGAGAATCAAAATGAGTAATGAAATGAAATTATCAAAGCGTGTTTAATATATTATACATCTTATCGTCTTCCAGGCATAATTTGCTTTTTTCAATATGAGAATGGATAAAAAACAATAGGCCATATTGACATGTATTAAATTGATCGATTCGAATATGGTTCACTAAGAAGTTGAAAAAGAGATCCATTCGTCTCCAAACTTGCGACCTCAACTCGTGTTTTCGTTTTTCGTATATTTTAATAATTGTAATAAAATGTGTTTGTATATTTCGGTTCTGTATATTTTTCCTTCTATAAGTATAATAATAAATTATAAGAAAAATGACATTTACTTGAATTACAAATATGCAAGAACAAAATGAATCATTTAAATCTTAATTTCGATCATTTTTCAATACTTTATTGTATGACTCATTAAATGTGTAATTTATTAATTTTACAATGATAAATCAATAAAAGTGTAGCGAGGAAGAAATAAAAAGTGATAAAAAATTATTTTGACGAAGAAATAGAAAAAATAATTTGGGGAAGAAATTAAAAAAATAAAATTTTCCGCCAAGAAACAAAAAAGAAGAAAACTTATTAGACAGTTATGAGCTATTAAATCAACTATAAATCTCTTGCTTTAGCTCCGATCAGAAACCAGTCCTGTCAGAGCTAGTTATAGCTTAACATTAAGTTAAACTACGGCACAATGGTTTTGAGCCGATTCCGAATTGAGTTTGAATCGGCTGCAAAGTCTATTTGTCTTAATAAAATGTTTTTTGAATTGAATTTAAAGTTGCAAATATGCATGGAAGGACGTGGATGATGTGCATATGGACCGTGGAAGAAACTAATGTCTATTGTACAAATAAAACTGTACCGATTGGATCGGTTTCAACTATGGTGCTAAAATGCTGACCCATTTATAAGAGCTTATATAAACTTTTTAATAGCGATACAAAACTCAATTTGTAATATATATATATATATATTATATGTCTAATTTAATTATAATACTCTCTCCATATTTATAATAACTTACAAACAAATGTTATTAAATTATTGATTATGGTAATACTTTAAATCAGTCTATTATTATTAAATATTGTATATATCGATAAAATATGTCTATTAAATATTAATAGTGGCTTAACTAGTTAGATAATGAATGGAATTGCACAGATGAAAGATTTGCAAATTGAGATTTTACTGTATCAATTATTTTCTTTCTCTCTTCCTAAAACAGTTTAACGTAGTGATATATTATGTAAATCCATAAATAATATATAATTATTTTTAAAATTTGATAAATAAAAAATATATCTTTTAAATGAATATTCAATTTTATTCCCATACGGTACAATTTTATTAATAAAAATGGCAGCTCTCTCCCCTACTTACATTTACTGTACGCTGTGCGTGGACTTCAGCTGACTTGAGTTCTTTCTTACGCGTTGTTCCTTCGTCGTTCCTAGAAGAAAAGAATAACTCATTTGCATCATCGTCGTCGTCATGGAAGAAACGAATAACTCATTTGCAGGTACAGCTATAACCTTCTTCTACTTCATCTCAACCACCTAGAAGAACCACCAACTGTTCTTACTTTTTTTTCCTCCCAACCATCCGATTGAGTTCCTTAGAACCCTTAATTTACCGTCACTTGCATCGGTCCAATTCTATATTGGAATCATTCTTGTCGTTTTTCTATATATAAAATAATCAGGTTAACTGGCTAACTTTTGGCAACGATTTGTTTATTCACGTTTTTTTGTCTGGTTAATGCTTTGTCTAGTATTTCTTTAGTGACAAATCCAGCAAAATGTCGGGGCTACGTCAGATACGTATTTATCGAATCCATTGACTTTAGTACTGCTCTTATTTTAATAGTTTATAACATTCTGGGTTTGTTATTATATTGTTTGTATTGCTTGACTGGTGATGTTAATATATATGCAAATTGCCATGGATGAAGCCTCAGTTTTTGGTAATCGGAGTGGCCTGGCCCTAATCTAACTCTATGCACATGTATTGCCCTATGAAACTCATAATTAAAGCCTCCTGCAGAAGAGAAATTACCAGCATCAGCCAAGTCCATAAAGGCCATGTTTACCGATGCTTTGATGGCCTGCCAGGAATTGATTCCTCAAAGATCATGCAATTTGTCATTATAGCCACTAACTAAGCAAGAAGGTGCCAATGAAGGGGCCTTTTGCATTGACTTAAAAAAAAAAAAAAAAAAAAAAAAAAAACCTTTTTACCAGTGATATGATGCATTTGTTTAGTTCTCATCTTTATTTCTTAATGTTGCTTGGTTGAGTAATACTTGGTTAAAAGGTATGCTACCGAACCTTTGAGTTGTTCTGGGGCATGACTCTAATGCAGCTTAGCTACCTTTGGGCACGTGATCATAATGTAGCTTGTCCCATACAGATAGCCCCAAGAAGTATTCTTAGTAATGCTTTCATAAGCTATAGTCATCGTGTTATTAAATGCAAGTGACTAAAAATTTGATACATGATAACACTCTCAGCATTGACAATTACATTTTGACTTCTAATGTTGCTTTACGGTGTGTTAGCTTTTATTTATAGATGGATATTTTAAGATATGGAAACCTTGTATGAGTTAAGAATTTTTCCTGCAGTTGCCATATAAATCCTCTACATAGCGTATGCTTGCCATAACACCAACGGCCTAGTTAATATCATTCCAAAAGGAAGAACTGAAAAAGAAAAGAAGATCAAGAGTAATTGTCTGAAAATGGAGAAAGTGGCCAGTTTATCAGCTCAACCAGATTTTCGGCTTAAATGGGATGTGTTCTTGAGTTTTCGTGGGGAAGACACTCGCAAAAATTTCACCGAACGAATTTATAATGAGCTTAAAAGCCATGGGATTCGAGTGTTCCTTGACAATGAGGGGATGAATAGGGGAGACTCAATTGCACCAAGTCTAATTGAGGCCATCAAGGACTCGGCTGCTGCTATTACTGTGATATCACCAAACTATGCCACTTCTCATTGGTGTCTTGAAGAGCTTGCTGAGATAAGCAAATGCAACAAACTGATTCTGCCTGTGTTTTATCAAGTCAATCCATCAGATGTCAAGCGTCAAAGTGGACCCTTCAAGGATTCTCTTGAGGCTCATCTGAAGAGGTTTGGGGATACAAAGGTTACGAATTGGGGAGAAGCTATAAAGAAAGCTGGTGGAATTTCTGGTTGGGTTGTCCACAAAAGGTGGGTTGACTTCGCTTGGGCTTAACCGCTTGTTGATTTGTGCTAAGCTTTAAATGCAGTTAGAGATCTTAATGACTTTATTATTACTAAATAGACATAGTTACATGGTTACACTAACAGGACAAAGAATCTTTAATTTGAACAAGAACCATTCAAGGATCGTATGTGCTAGAAATGAGTTATTTTGATGTTTGACACATCTTTAAAGTGAATATGCATTTAAATAAACTTTCCACCAGATTTATTCATTGAAGCCTGAAAATTTTGACACAATAATGGTTTGGAGGCTTTTTAGTTTCTTGCTATTTCCTTATGTATTTGCAATTTAATTGTTTAACAAATAAAACAAGAAATGCTTCATCAACACAATTGGAATCTATTTCCTGAATACTTCTCAGTGGAAGATCTTTTGCCAAAGTTTACATCTGCCTTGAAACCCTTGATCATTTTTCTGTCAATATCCCAGTACATCATGGATCTTTATTATTAATATAAATCTTTAGTAGATATCTAAACATTGTAATCAAATGGGTGGCAAAAATTGCATGTAAATTACAGCATGTAGAAATGAGTGTATAAGAACACAGCAAGCTCTAACTTGATGACTGGTCAATGATAAGGAAAGAAATTGAAACCTATTTTAGGAAAGGTGTTAATTGATGATCTTATCCATAGATCAGTCTGATTCACTTTTTCTTTTTGGGAAATTAAGATGATATATAAGATAATTGAGTGAAGAACCACGCTAACATTGAGGAAACCCATAGAAGGCAGTTAGGACTTGGAGATGGAGGTTCCCCTTGATCAGCCCACATGCCATCTCAATTTTTTCCCCTTTCCACTCACAATAATGAAAATCTCTAAAAAGTGTTGCTAACTCAGGTGAAGAAAGGGTTAGACCCTGCTGCGAAAAAATTTTGAGAATGTATCTTTTATTGTTTTTCATGCCACATGCAGCTACAAGACCACAAAGAAAAGATACAATAGTTTCACTCAAATAATAATGAGAAAAAAAAAAAAAAATTCGAAACAAAAATAACACTGAAATAAAAGGAAAAAAAAAATAAAAGATTAAAATCTAGGAGGCTATCTATCATGGCTCTCCATAGCATATGGTGGATCCTGTGAACCATTACTTCATAGTTAGCTGTGATGGTTATACCAGCAGTATTTCTTCTGTAATCTTAGTATAATTTTGAGTTTTAGATATAAGCTCTTAAATTTGGTTCACTGTAGCTTTCATAATCATTTTTATATTGCTAAAAAAAATTAACAATATGCTGCACAATGATAATTGACACTCAGTTTGATGGTTTTAAGAATTGTTTTAAGCCTTAATTTGCATGGATTTGAATTCTTAGTACATCTCACTTTTTCCTTTTGATTCACTGCTTATGCTTGATGGGCTACCGATTCACTTGGCTTTTATCTTGGACACACCCATTATAAGAGTTGCTAAGTTTACATAACCTTTCTATTCTTTTGGTAGCTTGGAGTAGATTAGACTGAAACGATTCCATTTGAAAGAGTATTTCATTTTGAATAGCAATGTGCATGTCCACTTTTCAAAGGAGTTGCCATCTCCTTCTAAATGAGAGTGGTCAATACTTCTCTATCTAGAATTGTGTTGTACAATATAACACCATGAAATTGAGAACTAAATTTTAATTATTATTCTTTTAGTTGTATCTCTCCACTGTAATGGGATGTCTTTTGCAAAGGAAAACAAAGATTATCTTGGTTGCAAAGTATGGCTCTATCAAGTAATGAATATGAAATCTAATATTAGATCTATTATATCTATGTCTAACAAGCAATCTTCAGTGTGGATGGCTTGTTGTTTCACCATATTATTATAGGCTGCTGAATTTATTAACCCATTTATTTAAGTTCACTTGGCTTCAGTCAGGAGTATCCACTCAGAAGTAAAGGGGAATGTTAAGTAATAAATAATAAAATACCCTCCAAATTTACAAATTCAAGCCTTTAGATTGCCGGTTATGGAGTTGATCTCAATAGGTTCCAATCCAATTTGATGACATGGCTCGTGTTTACGGTCATAAAACTGACACATGTTGGAATTTTTGTTTCTTGTGAAGTTTAGTTGATTGAAGCTATGTAGAGGTTGTCAGCAAAAGTTCTGGTCAGCGGTTTTAACCATGTGATTGGACAATGTAGGAAAGAAATTGTCTTATGAGTGTTGAGTTTTTAGTGTGGCAATATCCAATTTAATGATCCGGCACATGCAGTGGTTCATAAAACGGACACAAATTGGAAGTGTGTTTTTCTTTGTCAAGTTTAGTTAGTGAACTTGTGTAGAGATGATCAGCCAAAGTTGTGGCCAGCTGTTTTTACTAGAATTAATCGAATGATATTTGGAAAGGTTGATTGAAGTGGTGATCCAGTTGACTAAACCTTAGAAGGTCTCAACAGAATTGGTTGCCTTTTTGGTGTTTGTTATTTTCCTTTGTTTCGCATCATTTCCACCTTCATGCTTACCTTATAAATAGAAATAATGGATATTTACTTGGTAATATTTTTTATGCCTATAGCCTAGGTGAGGATTTATAAGTAACTAGAAATGATTTGTAGATCTCATGTTCTCTCTTTTTAGTTATGGCAAATAGCCACTCGACCCTTTTGCATGGTTTTTTAACCTTCATTATGTGAGATATTCTTATGCTGGCTTATGCAGCTAAATTTCTTGTAATCAGTTTCCTTCTGCGAGTTATTAAGCTTTGCATGATTATATTTGATTAAGTATTTGAATTAACCGCTAGTTGATCTAAAAATCTAAGTTATTAGCTGGTCATGTATTTTTAAATTTGTTATTTAATGCTCCATTTACTTGGAACCCTATAACTTTTTGACTAAAGCCTATCAGGTGGATTGCTTTAATTAAACTTGAATATTTAGGGAGCAGAGATTCTAAATCAAGACTAGATTCTTCGATAACATTATAAAGTTAGATCAGCAGCACATGCACTGAAAGTTTAATTGTTCCACTTGAATGAGTTTCAGTTAATATCTAAGCCTACACAATAAGGAGAATTTAATGGCAGTTTGAGCAATTAAGCTCAGTGTCTCATGTTGTTACGTCCACAAACTCAGATTCACATTTGGTTTAGGTTGATCCAAAGTTTAGTTTGATATTTTTATGCACTTACATTTTTTGCTATTTAATGGTTATATTTATATTTTAAAGGGAAGAAGAAGATGGTTGGGAAGAAGAAGTAGCACAAGTGAATCAAAAATTAGTTCAACGCATTCTATCTATATTGAGCAATACTCCTGTCACAGTAGCTCCATTTATAGTTGGACTTGATTCTCGTATTGAAAAGCTGCTTGAAATTTTGGATATCAAGTCAGGGGGAGTCAAAATGCTGGTATTGCATGGAATAGGTGGGATTGGCAAGACAACATTGGCAAAAGCCCTTTTTAACAAACTTGTGGTTTATTTCGATAAACGTAGTTTTCTTTCAAATATAAGAGAAACATGTGTCCAAGACCATGGTTTAATAGCTCTTCAAAATCAGGTGCTTACTGACCTTTCACCAACGAGAGTTCATGTTGATGAAATCAATGCTGGGAAAAAGAGGATTAGAGAAATTGTTCACGATGCTAAAGTACTCATTATATTGGATGACGTTGATAATGTGTCACAACTTGATGCATTAATTGGTAGGAAATCTTGGTTTCATGATGGTAGTCGAGTCATCATTACTACTAGAGAAGGGGATGTTTTAGCAAGGGGTGATGTCACTGATATTTATGAGGTGAGAGAGTTATATCTAGAAGACGCGTTGCGGCTTTTTAGTTACCATGCATTGACACGAGAGGAACCTACTGAGGAGTTTGCAGAGTTATCCAAGCAAATTGTATCTCTTACTGGAAAATTGCCATTGGCTCTTGAAGTGTTTGGTTCTTTTCTTGTCGACAAGAGGAGGAAAAAAGAGTGGGAAGATGCTTTGGAAAAGCTAAAAATAATTCGTCCCAACCAACTCCAAGATGTGTTGAAAATCAGCTATGATGGTCTAGATGAACAAAATCAGTGTATCTTCCTTGACATCGCATGCCTGTTTATCAAAATGAAAATGAACAGAACTGAGGTAGTTGACATATTGAATGGCTGTGGCTTTAGTGCTGAGATTGCCATTAAAGTGCTTGCATCAAAATCTCTTATCAAAATTACCGAGGATGATTCATTGTGGATGCATGATCAGTTGAGAGATATGGGAAGAGAAATTGTTTTACATGAGAATCCTCATGATCCTGGCAGGCGCAGCAGACTCTGGGATCATCAAGAAATTCTGGCTGTATTGAAGGACAAGAAGGTCTAAAACTCTTCTTTTCATCATTCATTTTCTTTCTCTCTCTCTCTCTGTTTTCTTATTCCTCTTCTCCTTTTTTTTTTTTGTTTTTTTGGGTGGTGTGTGGAAGGAAAGTTCATTTGAATTGTTTTGTTTTGCTTTTCTAGATAATTTTCAAGTCCCTGGGCTAATATCCTATCAACTTTGTGGGAAGCTAACTCATGTACTTAGCCAACATCATTTTAAGTCAAGTATTAGAATAATTGTTCATTGAATGCGTACTTTCTTGGAAGCAAATTCATTTATTCTAATTAGATATAGTAATATTCAGGCTTTGGAATATACATGGGGCTTCAAGATGTGAAAACTGTCAAGAAGATTAAAAGAAAATTGATGAAAAAGGTGGTTTACTTGGTGCATGGCTACTGAAAAATTTAGTGAAAACAGGTCGATCTTTAGTTATTTGATGTTGCAAAACAGGTTTTTTGCATTGAGAGCTAGAGTAGGTCTGATGATTTGCTGAAGGATGGGGTACTTAGGACTGAGAGAAAATGAGGAAGAACACTGGTTTCCAACGAATGGTGACCTTTTTTAGCAGTAGCATTTCCTCTTCCATTTCTTGTGTGTCCCTCTTTATAGCTAAAATAATTTCTTATTCTGATTTTGTAGGGAACACGAAATACTCAAGGTATAGTCCTGGATTTTGAAGAAAAATATTACATGGCAGATGCACATGGTATGGACACTTCTAGCAGCAACCTTCCTTGGCTCACTCGTTTGGGCATCTGTTTGATGGAAATGTGGAAGAAATTTTTTGGTTCTAAAGCCCAGAATGAGAGACCAAATGTGCTTTCTACTGGGGAATTCAAGCCCATGATTAATTTAAGACTGCTTCAAATTAACCGCATAAAAATGGAAGGTGAATATAAGCTCCTTCCTCAATCACTGAAGTGGTTGCAATGGAGATGCTGTCCTCTGAAAATTCTTCCTCCAAATTTCTGCCCTCGGGAATTGGCAGTTCTTGATATTTCAGAGGGCAAAATTGAAAAACTTTGGAATACCACTAATGATAAGGTTTGTTTCAGTAAATTGTTTATTGCTGATGCTGTTGTTATTTATTCTTAGGACATACATGAACATAATAGGGCTAAGAAATGATTTGAAAAGTACTTGTTTTTTCAAGGATCTACCAATTTTCATTGGTTTTATGTTTCACTCTTGGGCATTAAAATTATAATTATTCTCAAAAGATGGAATTTTGCTGGTGAAATCAAGTGGGATTGCATGTTTTTGCTTTAACAAACTTGAATTTAATGCAATTCAATTAATTTGGCTTTGGATGATTACAACTGGCCTATGGAAGCTTCAACACTCCCTTTTCAGAAAAACATTTGGTAGCTTATAAGAGGAAATTAATTTACGAAGTAACAGAAGGTGTTGAAAGCAGCCCACACTGCGGTTTTGAGTCTAGAACCATTTTCATTTTCATAACGTACTGCTACCACATACATATTGATTGATTGTAAATGCTTATTGCTGAAGGAAAACATCTTGGCTTTCAGGTTGTGAATATGAAAGTTTTAAATCTTTCACACTGCTATAATCTAGCTGCTATTCCAGATCTATCAAAGATGAATAAACTGGAGAAGCTTATCCTTGAGCAGTGCACTGGTTTGGTCCAGCTTCATGAATCAATTGGAAGTCTAAATGAATTAAAACATCTTAATCTTAGAAGATGTTCAAATCTTGCTAAATTTCCAAGTGATGTCACAGGGTTGAAAAATCTCGAGAACCTTATTCTTTCGGGTTGCAGAAATCTGACCGAACTTCCGGAGAATATAGGTAGTATGAAATCCTTGAAAGAACTTCTACTGGACAATACTTCTATAAATAAGCTTCCGGAATCAATATTTCGCCTCACAAAACTTGAAAAGCTTGATTTAAATGGGTGTGCATCTTTGAAACAACTACCCGAATCCATCGGGAAGCTATCGTCACTGAAAGAATTCATTCTCGATAATACTGGGTTAGAAGAATTACCTGATTCAGTTGGATCATTGGGATCCTTAGAGATATTGTGCTTGAGGTGGTGTTCCTCACTGACAAGGCTTCCTGAGTCGATTGGCAATCTAACAATGTTGAAAAAAATTTTCATAGCTGGTAGTGGTATCAAAGAATTGCCTGCTGCAATTGACTCCCTGCTGTATCTGAGATATTTGTCCATTGGGGACTGTCAATTCCCAAGAAATTATCCTGACTCAATTAGAGGATTGACTTCAGTGGTTGAGCTTGAATTGGGTGGAAAATCAATTGAGCATTTACCTGACCAAATTGGTCATTTGAAGATGCTTAAAAGGCTTGACATCAGGGGATGTGAATTGCTTGAATCTTTACCAGAATCAATTGGAGGCTTGACTGCTCTCACAATCATGTATATTGTTAATGTAAATATCAGTGAATTACCTGATTCTCTAGGAGAATTAGAAAATGTTATCCATATTGCACTTACAGATTGTTCACGTCTATGTAAACTCCCTGCTTCAATGGGGAAATTGAAGTCTCTATGTCACCTATGGATGGAGAGAACTGCTGTGACGGAGCTTCCCGAGAGTTTTGGGGATCTGACCAGCTTAATTACACTGAAAATGTCAAATAAGCCCCGTTTTGCTTCTCCCGCAAACATTGGGCTGACCAATGTCCAAGCTTCAGTTGTGTCAGAGAACTATACATCTGCTTTTCCCTTTTCCTTTGCAAATCTGTCATTGCTAAAAGAATTGAATGCTCGTGCGTGGTACTTCTCAGGTAAAATCCGTGATAATTTTGAGAAGTTGTCATCATTAGAAAGTTTAGATTTGAGCTACAATAACTTATCCAGCCTCCCTTCTAGCCTCAAGGGACTTTCGATTCTTAAAAAACTTTTGTTGAGTCACTGTCGGGAGCTTAGATCTCTCCCACCATTACCATCAAGTCTGCAAGAGGTTAACATCGCAAATTGTCAGTCACTGGAGGAAATATCTGATATCTCAGACTTGAAAAGTCTGCAGGAGCTGAATATGGCGAATTGTGAGAGGTTACTTGATGTTCCAGGACTTCAGTGCCTCGAGTCCTTGCGAAGGTTATACATGACAGGCTGCAAGGCATGTTCATCAGCTGTAAGGAGCAGATTTTCTAAGGTTCTCCCTCCCTGCCTCCCTCCCTCTGTGTGTGTGTGTGGGTATGCATGCATGCATGTGTCGACTTTGGCCCTATCTTTTTGTAAATTTCTAAATGTACTTTCTTATGCATGTGCTTGCACTGCACACATTAGGCGTGCATGCAAGAATGGACTCCAATCTATGTACTTCACATTTTCCCTGCTAAGGTTTGCCTTTATGGAAAATTTCGGTTGATTTGCAGGTTTCTTTGAGGAATCTACGCATTGTGAGTATGCCTGGCAGCGAAGTTCCAAGTTGGCTAGCTGATGAGGAGGTAAGGTATACTGAGCGAAAAAACTATGAGATCAAAGCTGTACTTATTGGTGTTGTGGTATCAATCAATGATAACTTTGATGAATCCTTGAGAGATCACATTCCCACACTACCCAACATTCGTGTCACAATTCTTGCCCCTGATCGATCTTTATTCAGTACCGTCTTGCCCTTAATGGGAGTTCCAAAATTGGATGAAGATCAGGTTCACTTTTGTCGGTTTTTGGATTTCCATCCATTGGTGTCCATGCTGAGAGAGGGTTACAAAATACGGGTGAAAAATGTCCCCATGATTCCTGGAATCCAGCTTAAAAGAGGGGGGATCTGTCTTTTATACGAAAGTGATGATGACTATGAAGGTGATGAAGAATCATTGCAAGAGAGCTACCAATCTGTCTCAGAAAGGCTGGCAAGGTTTCTCAACTCTCTTGGAGCAGCTATCTAGATGGTTGCTCGGATGAAGACCATTTACAGAATTTGTAAATGTCTCCCGATCGGTCTTAAATTCAACAAAAACACACTGGTGTTATAGCTAATGTTGTGTACTAATAGAGCTGCTGTTTTGGGGGGCTTCACTGTGAAGCCTTGTGTTGTGGTCAGTGGTAAAAGCTTATAACAAAAGATTGTCGTATGGGTTTAATCCAATTAACAGCTTTGTTGCCGTAAATGTTCTATTGGATTAATTACATCTACGATCGAATGAACTCGTCCACTATGTTTTAGTATCCAGGCTACATTTGTCCATTTTAATCGCAAAACATTTTTTACTTAGGTCTCTATATTTTCAGGGAACTGCAAAAATGGACTTACGTCTAATTCTGCAGAATAACATAACGAAATTCTGTCCCTGTTGCACAATTTAGACGCGTTTCTTCTTCAAATGATTTGCCATTTTCATGCATCCATTAAAAGGTGGTGATTATCAATAAGCTTCTTCATTTTGAATGAAGTCAAATAAATCGATGCCATTTCAGCTTCAAGTGCCTACTCAATGGTGATATGAATATTGCTTCGGAGACATTTTATGTAGCCCCAATCCATTGCTTCCCCAAAACTTAGCACTTTGTCATAGTCCCCCGTCTTTCTTTATGGTTTCATTCTTCTCTGGAATTAAAAGGGAAAGTGCTCCTCTGAATGTCAATGGAGAATTAAGATATGTTAAGACCCTGAAATGTCTCCACTATTGGGCAAATTCCAGAAGAAAACCATAATGCACTTTTAGCCTGGGGGTGCATGAAACGAAACCAAACTGCTCGATATGACTTCTTTCTCTACCATCGAAATCGGTTTCGTGATAAAGCTTTTGATTTCCTTTTCAAGTATTATTTTTCAGCCTTTTCCCTTATTTTAACCCTTTTTTCCTTAACTTTACATATCACTTTATTATATTAATTATTGTAGATCAATGGTGGGCGGACATTTTAACAAACATGAGAGAGGTTTATTTTCGTAAAATTTGAACGACGTAGAGAATTTAAAATAAAAATGCAAAGTAGAGTTAAATTTCTACTTTTCCCGTTTATTTTTTAATTTGGAGGCAGTGGAGGGTGCCATCTACCATCCTAACTGGATCGTGATCGTCACCTTGTGAATGGTTCACCAACCATCAATTGATCGGTCACGAAGCACACTATTACCAATGAAGTGTAACTCATTTTTAAAAAATCATGTTTTTTGTTTTTTTTTTGTTTTTTTTTTATATTTCCTATTATTTGAATATTTTGGTGTGCTTTATCTTTTTCTTTTTTTTTTTTCTTATGGTTTTGTTGATGCAAGATTCCATGTGAGCACCTAAAATTTTGTTACTTTAATTCGACCTTCGATTGTACAAGCTTGAAGATTCATAATTTTGCTTTTATTCGTAATGATAAACAATAGCTCATGAAAATCCTAACACCAATATAATTTTACGTAATTTCCCGCAGGAATCCTTAATTGTGCTTCAAGTTGCATAAATCTTCTAACATTACATGCCCATGCACTTTTTTTTTTTTTTTCCTTTTCGTTATTCTACTTTAAAAAACATATAATTGTCCTTATATTTTGCTGATCTCCTTAAAAGAATCGTAATTCTCCTTATCTATATATATATATATTTATGACTACGTATTGAAAAATGCAATTCCCTTATAAATACCCGATTTTACAGTAAAACTAGTAGATCTGCATAGATTCGTAATTCTACTGTAGAAGTGTATGAGTGTTTAATATCTCATAAGTTTGCTTTATCTTATAATTTGCTATAATATGGCAAATTATGCTAAATCCCATAACGACGTTATGAAAATGAGGTTTTACTTAATATCTTACTGACGGATGATGTCCCATGATATATATGTAAAATTAACGTTAAATATATAAAATACAAATTGCGAAACGTTGATGTAGTTTATTACTCATAAGAGTAAGGGTTTAAAATATAGGGTTGAGATATCTTAATGGATTAATCCATTTTTGTGTCCATACCTAAAAGTGTAAATGATGATTTATATTATTAATTATATAGCTCTAAAAAATTAAATATAATCTATTGATATTGAATTTCGGGTCTGGACCTCAAGACTAGATATAATCAAAACCAACAACACGACGTACACGTAGTAAGTTGCCGAGTTGCCGATGGCAAACAAACCGCGTCATCAGTGGGACAGCACAAGCACAACGTTCTCCTCACTCCGTAGCCCCTAACCCCTAAGTGCTCGGCCTTAGAGTCGAGGCTCATGATAAGGGGCCATGTATCGATGCTTCAAATACATTCAACGCCAAGGGATTACTACATGCCCAAAAGGTACTGCACCCATAATTAATTAATTAAATATGATGGGATGGGTATCAGGCCCGAGGCAATTATCCTCTGATCTTGTTAGAGGATTTCGTTGATTCTAGAAATCTTGAACAAGACATCTTAGGTTGCAAACTATGAATCGATCAGGATTTTGTACTTTGATTATAAATATCATGCTCCTTTCTTTGGTAGATTTACATAACACAAATACAATACTTAATTTTACTTTCACCATCAGCATTGAATAAATAACTTAAGTATTCGAATGTAACTCTCTAGCTAGTATTCTGACTCCATCTGATTTACAAGTCATTCTAAATTGGCTTCAAGGTCCCCTTAAGCCCTCAAGCCTCTACAAGTAGAATCTAAGATCAACATAACTTGAAATATCTTTTATTTAGAGGGCGGTTACAATACATTGTTCTCTCTATCGTTCAACCAACTTCACTTTAAATAGTGATTATATTTACGTAGTTACATTTACTTAAAATTTTGAATAAAAAATCGGATAAATTGCACATACATCCTTTTATAGTTGCTTTATGCCAACAGAGTCTCTTGTTATTGAATCTGATTGTTTAAACCCTTAATCATTAGAAAAAGGTGCCCTTAGACTCCTGCTAATATTTTATCTAATTGGAGAAATAGAGAAACAAGTTTAAAAGCATGTGTTTCAATGATTTGAGGGTTTAAAGGCTCAATTTTAAATATAAGAGGGTTAAACACATGTGAAGCTAATATGTCTTTAATCTTTTTTTTTTTTTATTGTTTTTCTGGAATTTGAAATGATAATTTTTCCCAAAAAAATTGTAAGATTTTATTGTCGATTCTATATATACAATAAACATTACTACGAGATTAGTTATGACAAATTTCTAGATATACTTAAAAGATTATTATAATTAACATTTTAATACTATATATTCATAAAATGTGTTAGATATGGGATGATCACTATTGTTTAATTGTAAAAATATATATTGTATGTTGATTATATACGAATATTGATACTTTTTTCATATTTATATATTATATTAAATAACAGAGTTGTGCTATGTCATACAAAAATGTAATCCATCATGTAAACATCAACACCCCTTCTTAAGTATCAAATGTTTACATAAAGGCGTGCTTTTTGGACACACAAATAAAAGAAAAGAATCTTTAATAGATAAAATTTAAAATGAAAATATAAATATCTTACGAATTAAATGATTAAATATAGAATATGAATATCTTATGTCGCATATATATAAGCCATATTATCTATTATATAGTGACTTACTATATGCCACCATCTCAACTATTACTTTAAAAGAAAAAATAAAATGACCTTTAACAATCTCATCAAACTTCCATGTCACAATGTCCAATTAACTTTCCAGTATTTGATGTCAAAGAATTATATTAGAATCTAACCTATAATTTTTAACATTACGAATTCACTTGCACATTTATTATTTTTATTTTCACTAATAAGATATTCTCGATTCCTATTTTTATGCTTTTATTAATTCATTAGTTTTGAGAATTCTTGCTCCTTTATATTTTCTTTTAAGACCCAAAACATTTATGTGCTTAAATTTTCATTACAATGAAATGTAAAGTCCTATATCCATTAATCATCTCCGAATTGTTCTTAATTCATTTTTATATACTATTATTATTTCTTTAATTTTGATAAATCAATACTCTCCCCTTAAGGATTTATAAACATTTATATTTTTAAATTTCCATAATAATTCCAATCTCCACCAATCATCTCTTTATAAAGAATATATTAATTTCCATCAACTAAACTTTCCTCGAAATAGCAAACCATTCAAAATTAACCTTTTTCCTTAGCCATTTATCTTTATAATATACAGTGTTCGCTAATTTTTTTTTTCAGTTATTCACTTTATATTATTTTTATTTAGTAGTTCTTAATTCCTATTTTCTGGTTTTTTTTCCTTTTTATATATTAAAAAAAAAATCTACGTGCCTTTCTTTTTAGTCAAAAGAAAAAAGAAAAGAAATGTCATTCTTTATGTCCCTTAGTCATTTCTTCGTTAAGTGTACATATTGTAAATAAATTTCTAAAAATTAAATTTTCCCATGAGACATTCAATCGAAAATATGACAGTAGGTCATTTTCAGTTGCTGACTTTTCCATATAGTAGGCACCATATGTTGAATTGTTCTAAATTCTTTATTTTATTTTCTCTTTAATTTAATTGAAAATGATAATAAGATAGGGTAAAAATGTAACTGAAAAAAGTGAGATATATTCTAAAATTAAATATATAATGCAATACCTTAAATAAAAAAATGAAAAATAATTTATTGCATGGAAAATAAAAAAAAAGGTAAAACTAGTTAGAAGAACAGTAATTATCGTTAAATTCCATTAATTCCTATCTCCATTGGTCATCTCTTTACAAAGAATATGCAATCAATTCCCATAAATTATAATTTCCATAAAGTAAGAAACCATTCAAATTACAACAACTCTTTCTTTTAGCCAATTATCTTAAAAAAAAAAAAGATATGGCAATTCTTATACACCTTAGTTATTTCATTGCAAGGCATGATAATTCATAAATTTCTGCAAATATAATTTCTCATGATGTATTCAACTTCAAATAAGGATATATAGGAGTTATAATTTTAGTGGGTTACTTTATATTACCAATTTTCCCATATATTAGCACCATATGTTGAACTATTCCAAGTTCTTTATTTTCATGTCTCTTATTGAAAATGATTTTTTTTTTTTAGTACAAGTTTAGAAGAATAATAATTTATTGAATTAAGAATACATAAAATTGATAAAGGGGTTAGAAGGAGGAAATTCTATTGTAACATCATATTACCATAATATCAAGGAAAATTATATCCGATTTTGGTAAATTGTATTGTTATAGTAAAGTAAGGTTACCATAGAAAACCCTATTAAAAAGATTAAAAAAAAAAAACCCTCAAGTTACATAATCTCTTTGTATTTGTGGATAAAATCTCTAAGCATTTGAAGGCATTTTAAGTGAGAGAAAAAATTCTGTATAACAAATGTAATTTTTTTTAAATAATGAAATACTAAATTTATTGAAAATATATGTAAATTATTATTGTAATTAATAATAATAATGACAAAACCTAAAAAATATTAAAGCTAGGCAAGCATAGTTTGCGAAGAAGACTCCTAGTTTTTAACCTAGCCCATCGCTCTTTTTTTTATTTTTTATTTTTACGTATCACATGAATAATTGTTCGTTGAGAGTGCGTGCCGGTTCTCTTTACTCCCACTCCATATCATCCATTTCTTCATTGAATATTTTCCATATGCAGCGTAAAGCCATAAACCCTATCGATTCACATCACAAGAAGTCTGAAGAGCGATGCATGTAACACGTGCATGATGCATGTATATGAACTTTTATTTATCAAGTGAAACATATATATAACAAAACTTAAGGTAAAGAGAGGCTGGTCGGAGATATAAAATTGTTTTAACATAGTTCGATATCTAGCTTTGAAGTCTCATCGATGTAATTCCATTAATGTAGCTTTCATCTCCAACATCATCAATAAAGTGAAGCCATTTTTGGTGGTCATATTGTAAACCAAAATACTTTTATTTTGGTATGCAATGATTTTGACAATATAGGTATAGTATATAAAGTTTTTCATAGGAAATTATTTGCGCTAAGTCGTGTCCGAAAGACTCGTAGCATGAAATTGTGATACGTGAATACACATTTTTGTATAACAAACAGATTTTAGTATGATGTGCAGATTTTGATAATGGTAAGTTCAAACATAATCTGCATATTATACTAGCATCTATATACTTCATTTGAAGTCAGCTTGCATGCGACTTAATATAAGAATTCCTAACTTTTCACCGGCCGGCTTAATAACAAAGTTAACGAAACTTTGAATGTACAATGAAAACAAATACTTTGGCAAAAAAAAATAAATAAATAAAGAAGTTGAAAACAAATACGAAATCATGATTGCTTAGGGTACCGTTTTGAGAAACGAATTTCTTAAGAAAGAAGGGATTGAATGGATCAAGGGTTTAAGTCTGTTCACTCCAATATATAGACCATTTGATGGAAAAGTTGGCACCAAAATAGCCAGAGTGGATAATAGCATCCATTTCGATGTTGCTGTCTTTGCCTATTTGTGTATCATTAGCGGGATTCCTACCATATGGGAAGTCAAAATTTAGAAGCAGTAGGTACTGCAAAAGGTATATATATGCGCACGTATGCATGTATTGATGTTTGTGATGCATCGCCACGAAACTCCATAGGTCGATCCCAAGTTAATAGATCGAGATGAGATGATTTAAGTTATTAATAGTTATGATTACTTTCTTGGTGTGGGATTGAGAGCCACTTCATTTGGATTGATTGGGAACGATGGAAAAAGCAAAAATAGAGTTGCTGGTGGGGGTTCCAAGGCATTGAGTCTTTGACCTCACCAAGTCACAAGTTTGGCATACGCACCAGCCACGTTAAAATGGGGCCAAGAGATTCATGGGCTTGGCATACGCATACCTCCTTGAAGGCAAGAAAGTCTTGAAACAAGGAGCTCGACATATTGGCAATGGACAATCGATAGGAGTTTGCACCAACCACTTGGTACCCAGTCACCTTGCAACCAAGGGATATACAACTACCACTACTAGCCTCTTTTCCTTTGTGCAGAAAGAGCAACTTCCAGAACCATCACTTCATGGAAACCAACTACTACTTTCACTACTCAAAAGGGAAGACAGCTTCGGTATCCACTAAGAAACCACAAACGGGCCTCCTCATCTCTCGATAGTACTAATGAAGAATATTAATAGAATATTTGCCATGCCAACATCCTTTCAAAGATGAGGCACTTCTTGTGGAAAGAAGCTAACAGGATCATCAAACATCGGAGTTCATCAGAGTATTATTGCGCGTGCTAGATCCATTGATAGTCAGCTTTTGAATGTGGCCGAAAGAAATAAAAATGAAGAGGCTTCTTGCAGAATCAATTTCACAAGTTCGGTCAGGCATGTTCTAAGCTTGATAAAAACCGGCTATGTGCGGTTGAGAATGGTCCTGGGAAATATAGAGTGGAGACTAAAAGCAACCATCCACAAGATACCAAAGGTGAATATGACCCCAAGCATTGTGGGTGAAGGAGAATCATCCAATATTACTAATGGCACACCCTCATATCTCGACCTGCTGCAAAAGATAATCCATAAAGCCATTGTACAAAAAAAAAAAAATAAGCACAAGACGGTAAAGTCAAGGAAACACTTTTAAGATTAAGACTGATGAACAAAGCTAAATGACATATCAACATAGTATCGGTGCAAAAAAAAAATAAAGGATCAAGACTCATCAAGAAACCAGAGTAGGCCAAAGAGGATGAACATTTCTACATGATAGCATCATATTACAGTGCAGGGAAGAAGCAAAAAGAGAAAGAAGCGGATATATTTTCAAAGGTTTATACAATGCCCAGGAAACAAAAGAAAAGAAAAGAATGATTAGAGACAAGAAGTTATAAAGCTGCAACATGGACTCAGTCCTTGGATTTAACTAAACTCTGCTGTGGAAGCCGCATGTAGTATATCTGTTTTGTAACCTACCGAAATTCAGCAAGAAAGTTTCTTCCTTTTTCCTCACAAAATAATGATTCAATTCAAAAATGGCCAATACACTGATCATTTACATATGCTGCCACAACTGCTCAAAATTTCCTTTCCATTTTCCAACATCAGTTCCCCCATTCAAGTTTTCAAACAACACTGAATGCTGACTGTAATGAGGAAGAGAACTGAGAAGCAATGGTCTGGGTAGCAAATTGCTGAATTTGCTTCTTGGCATCTGGAAAAACAGCATTATATTTAACCCAATTAGTTTGAACACAGAAGATCGGTACAAATAAATCTTACAAACAGCAAAGTTGGCAGGAAACCTCTATAATTTCACAAGGGAAAAACCCTTAATTACATACCTTTCCTGCACTTCGTAAAGCCCACTATATTGGCAATGCTAAGAGTCAAACAAACACCAATTACAAGCAGATAATCAGCTTGGAACCTTATAAGAGAGAATATGCCAAGCAATAACCATGCTGCAGCCTGCAAGATGACCAGCAGAAATGTAGGAAAACTTGAAAGTGAGCATCACAAGACCCTTCTTTGGGGAGACCAAAACAAAGACATACAAAGACCTCACAGTACAATAACTCAAATCAACAGCATATTCACTTCAGCTTAGCCTATTCTTTTCCCCTTCCAATAGATCAAGATCAGAAGAAGTTGCAAGAATTGCAGTTTCTTGTGCTCTATCACAAGTGGAGACAAAAGTTGGTGTAAATAACATGCTTGAGATATGAAAAAACAAGATTACTCACCGTGAGGTATAGGGTCCACCAGAAAAGCCATGAATCCTTTTTGTTCATCCGGGACAATGACTGACAGCAACAAAGCAACACAGTGTCATAATGATAGTAATTCAAGCTATCAACATAATACTCACCATGAATAAGAAAAACAAAACAATTATATGGTCATGCTTTTTCTTTTGGTCAACAATATTAGGACAGTGAGAACATCAAAAGTACAAAATAAAAATTTTCAGCTAACCTCTTGGTCAAGGCATTCAAACTTCCAAACACTCTCACCAAGATCATTGATCTCATTCCACCACCTCAAACCTACCAATATGCGCCCACTAACATTCTTGACAACCCAGAAATCCAAAGCAGCAAGGAAAACAGTCACCACAAATATGATGACAAAATTATTGACAAAGAGGGTAGATAGTATGTAGAAAGCCAAGGCTGCAGCCTGCCAATAATAAGAAATACAATGGTCAAGTTTTTTCTTTCGTGGGTGCAGCAAGTAGAATAAGCAGCAATGTGGGTGCAACAAGTTTGTCCTAACCTTGAAGAGCACATGAAAAAAGCACGTCTTTGGATTGGCATAGTTTTCCACTTGAGGCTGTACATGACATGAAAGAATGCTTTAATAAGGATACTGAATTTACAACAATAGAAAATTCGTAGGATGGCATTTAAGAGGAACAAATGGCATTATGTCTGCCATTCCACTATGCCATTCATTTCACATTGCTCTGTATTTCCTACCTAAACTTTTGATCATATTTTGCTTTATGGACGACATCCTTCACAAGACCAAGCAAGTATATAACCAAATTGCAGAAGATATGAAGATATAACCACACATAACCCTTCCATATACAAGACCTTGTCTGACAGTTTTAAGAGCCTGGACAAAAAGTTGAGAATGTGGACACTCAGGAGGATGCCAAGGATCAAGAGATATATTCCTATAATTTTCAATGTCATTGTAGAGAGAATAGCTGTTCTCTAAAGGTGAAAGGTGAAACCCAAACATTAACCAAATTTTAGAGATAAAATGGTATTTGACCCAACAAATACCAAGTTTCATATGACAACAGCACATTGCTAATGTGACCATGTCTGGTAGCTCTTTGTATCTACAAGCTACATGAATGGTGGTGGCATTCCAGACTTCCTGCAAGTTTCCCACCTTTTCAGCCTCAAAGTAACGGAAAGGATCTATTGCACTCAACTTTATCACCCATTTCAGCAACTAAAAGTACATCCCAAAACGCAAAATAGCTTCTCCTAACTACATGACAGGAGAAAATCAATTTTTTGATCTCATTTATCTTTGGCTTCCATCCAAATACACTTACATGGTCACATCAATCCTTAGCGGATGAAGTTAAGCTTAGCCAATACTGAAGCTCAACTCCTAGAACCTCCACAATCACATCACGCCTGAAACTCAATTCCATAAGACTCCATCCTCCATGCGACCGAACCAACCCGACACTCTCAATTTCGCCCCTATTTCTGTCAACCTCTCCAAATCACTACAACCAGTCCACACATACATCTACTTCAACATTACACTATACTGCTACACACCCAATAAAACTAACCCTATAATATTCCGTAAAAATCAAAACTTCTGATATAATTTCCCAGTATCCTTATCACCCATAAGAAATTACTCGTGTCTAGATCTTTTAGCTCCCAAGTCTACCAATTTTAGCCAAATTACACAAGAAATTCGAACCTACACGCAGATCTATTTTCATTAGTATCAATATCAGATACAAAATCGCAGTAAAAACAGCAAATTATTTTCCAAAATCATAACTCGATTGGCTAACAGGGAAAACAGAAAGATGGGATGCGAGATGAGTCAACTCACCTGATTCGGATCCATGCCAAAGAGAAGAGAACCACACCAAACGATCTGATGATTCCTTCAAAACAACTAGATTTAAGAAGATTACTATTTTTTCTTTTTCCTTTTAACAATGGAAGAATTAGACGTAGATTTGTTTCTGTGTATCCCCTCCGTTCCCCTAAATATATCAAAAGTGTCCCCTTACTTTCACAAAATCGTATTTCAAGTCTTGCTTTCTTTCCTTTTCTTTATTTCTTTCTTCTTTCCTCCACTATTTTTCTTTTTTTCTTTTTTCCTCAACATTTTCCAAGCCCAAATTCTTTTATACAAGTCGCTCAAAATTGGCAATTGGACTTCTTGAAAACTACTCTCTTTTTTTTTGTGTAATTTCTAATAAAAAAATAATAGATTTGCCCCGAAGGTAAAATAAAATTTAGGTTAAAAGTGTTTTTCTAATAAATTTTTTATGGTGTTGTTTTTTTTTTTTTAGAAGATTGGTATCACTATTTTTTAAAATATGAATTATTGAATAGATTGTAAATTAATAGTTTAGATTTAAAAATATGAAATGAATAGTGTATTGATAAGCACGATTGATCTTGTCAAAATAAATGATAGAACCATAAAATGTTCCTTTTTTTAATAAGTCAATATCACAATTTATACCTTAATTTTACTATTTTTTAATTATATATCTAAAGTTTTTATTTATCTAATTAGAAATTTATTATTATCATTTATACTTTAATTAATTCCAAACACTAATGGTTCAATCAACACAATTAGTTAAATATGGTAGTCACCCATGACTTAAGGGAGATTACATGACCTTAAATAAGTAATTGCTAGCCACTCCTTACTATAAAATAATAGATAGCGATCCATTTTAAAAATATAAGTTGTGATACAACTAAAAACCATAGGTTACACAAAAACCTACCCTCTTCTAAAAAGAGTTGCACAACCCCCCTTAAGACCGTGGATAGTCGTTTAGTCGTCTTGTATCGATTAGACTAATAATATAATTGAGATTAATTAAAATATAGATGATAATAACTAGATTTTTAATTAGACGTATAACTATATAAGTCGAAATTTCGAACATATAAACAAAAGTATGACAAAATTGATATATAAATCATGATATTAGCCTTTTTTTTAATTATTAAGTGAAGAAAAGTAAAAATACTTTTGCTTAAATGTTAGAAAAATAATAAGATTTGGCAAACAATGTACTATTCGGCTTATAATTTCATTTCATTAGTTTGATTTATGTAACATTGCTTGTTTGTAATTTAACTCTAACTTACTAAGTTTTCTTTTCTTTTTTTTTCTTTTTTAAATCAATGCATGTTTTAAAAATGTATTTAATCTTATTAACTATGTTTTGTTTAAGATATAGCGTTTAGATAATTATTGCTTACCTGTTTAATTTAAAGTCTAATGTTTATGTTGCCATCTTATTTGTTTGTGTATAAATGTAATTTAAATATATATACAAATAAGAATTTTATATATAAATGTTGTTAACAATATAATTATGTGGTCATTATAAATGGTTCTATAGTAATAAAAATATTATTACTGTTATTGCTTATAAAAGGCTAAATCTAATCACAAACTTTAAACTCAATAACTAGATTTAATATGATAAATTTGAAGTACCTATTGGATTGGTTTGTTTAATACTAATCTTTCTCAGTAATGCTTACGCACTAAGGCTTTTACTAGCTTGATCCAAATAGATCTCATTTGTAAAGGGATTCATTCAAACTATTAATCATGATTGTGATCCAATGAATGAGATTGACACCCAACTTCGATAAATACCTAAGATCTCTCCTCATTTGGTCAAGAAGAATCTTATACAAATGCCATCATGTTGTTGAATTCACTCCATGAATAGTTAAAAACCCCCATCATATAAAGAACATATTACATTTTATCACAAATCATAGAGCTTAATACTGTTATGCTCTTCCACTTGTCATAATGTCCATTAAAGCTAATTGAGATTGTCACTCCACTTCCCTTCTATTTCTCTCTCACACATCCTTTACACACCATCTACATCTCTTTGGTTACATATAGCTCGTGTTATACGTAATGCATGTATAACACCTCAAGATCCTAATTGAGTATTATAACCTATTACATATTCTTGCTAATTGGAAATATGCTAAGGCATTACTTCACGTTACTTTAACACTCATATATAAAAGTCCACAAAGGAGTGAGAAGCATCATCCACTCACAACAACATAACCTAAAGGTATACCAACATAATCATCCATGAAGTTCACTGACTCAAGGATCATTCGTATCACAAAAGTAAGTCCTAAAGTATCTAATCTCCTCACAAAACCACAATCAAAACAAGAAAAGAGTTTATCTCCTCAATATTATCAAGTCTCCCCTAATTATAACACAACTTCAACATTACATAAGTCATCTTAGCCCTAATCATCATAAAAGTAGAAATACTCCACAACCTTCTCCTTCTAGATTTCATTCACAAATGGCTTCTCATAAATAAGGTACTCGTTTGTCCGTATGCCTAAAAAAGAATCAAGAATGAGCCGAAACTTAGTATGGATGCACAAACATACACGTATGCCAAGCCTAAAACATACATACTTATATAATGCAAACTATATCAAAAATAAGCAAACAATAGATTAGTTATCTTTAATCTAGGCCTGCAAATATCAAATGAATACTCATGACTCCATTATACCATAATCTTTTCCACATACATTAGTAGATATAAGTATATATTTTTTTTGAAGTTCTTTATGCTTAAGTCCATAGTCCAGAAATCCTAGAATTTTAGCTAAGTCATCCAATATGAAAGTCCATAGGAAACCTCACATATGATTAACGGTTACTTCTTTAGGGATCTACCATTGTAAGTGTTGAGCCTGATTTTTCGATCTCTATTTAAAATTGATTTCTCATTTTTTTATTAATACTAAACCTTAACCCATTTAATATTAATCCTCAACTAAAGAAATTGAGAAATTTCGATTTTTTTTATTAAAAATAATTTTTGGAGTTCCCACCCGACCGGAGTCGGGAAAAGAAAAAGAAACCGTAACCAATTGGGTAGATTGATTACGATTTGGTTACCGGTCTTTGATTTCAATTTTAAACAAAGAATCAGAGTGTTCTAAGTTCGTAGGTAAACCTATTAAACTCTTAATGGGTACCACTATTTATTTACCGAAATTAGGATTATTTTTCTCATTATAATATTTAAAAAAATAAATAAATAAAATCAAAAGAAAGAAAAAAAAAAAGAACCTAAGTTTCTACATATTTTATCATCGTCCTGAAAGTGCCTACGTACCCGCTAGCCGGGATTAGACGATCGTAATTCTTTCAAAAAAATCTTTAATGTGTTGATTGATTTTAATTTTAAAAAAACCTGCCCGAGTTTACATTTTTAATTTATTCAATTTATTAAAAAAAAATCTAAAGGAGTCCTAACTCTTGAATGTTATTGTTTTATAAAAAATACTCTAAAAATCATATTTTAAAAGGGTCATTTATTAATTCTCAGTAAAAAAAAATTTCTATGTGAGAAATGTTAATGATATAAAATATATCTATATATATATATATATATATTTAATCCCAAAAGAAATCTTACGCTCGATACTATATTTCAACTATTTATTAAAATAAATAAAATATGACATACTCAATATACATATAGATACACTAATACTAAAAGACTCCATTAGGCTAATGTATATACATAACTACTTATATATTATGTTATTAACATCAGCAAATAAGGATCTAATAAAATAAAAATAATAATCATATAACAAGGCCAAACCTGGTTGTTGTTCAATGAATCAGTGACGATGGATAGTAATTCGTGGCTGTATGTAGATGAGAATGTGATTTGTGAATGGAGCAAAGTATTTCGGTTGAATGTTGTGTTCAAGTGCACATCTCGCTTCTACAAAGTTAGAAAAATAAATATATAAGTGCCTGTTGGGACTCGAACCTATGACCTCTAACTAAATCCACCACAAATACTCCATTACTTATCCGTTAGGCCATTAACCTATGCTTTGACATTTATTACAATTAAATTATATTTAAACTATTTGATTCCCTAAACTAAAATTTTTAACTAAACTAAAACTAAAACTAAAACTAATTGTTCCTAATATAAATTACTTCCTAAAAACCTACGAAATTTTTATAATTTTTCCTTTCCTTATTATTTTTCTTTTGGTATTTTTCATCATTTGTTAATTTTTTTGTTATTTTTTTCTTTTATTAATTTTTTTTATTATTTTTATTTGTGAATTAGGACCCTTTTTGTAAAAATAAAAATTAGAACTATAGAAGGGCAAAAATTAAGTGTCTACAGTGAGCTCTAGGGTGAGTGGGTCAAGCATAATTAGCAAACCATTTATTTAGGCTTAATATAAATTAGTTCGGTTAGATCTATTTTATCATAGCAAGCACAAACATACAAATAAGTACCATATACCCGAGTCCTTAACAAATAAGCAATGTGACAAGGACTACAAAGCAGATAATCTAAGTACCTAACCTAAGGCAACATACTCAACTTAGTCCCTATGGTCCAACTCAAGTTGACACTTGCATAAAACTAAATCGATCAATTAACAACACTTAGTTTATCTTCATCTCTACTCTAAAGACTTCTTAGATTTGAAATTGGATTACTCAATTTACACTAACTTAAAACTCTAAACTCATGGTAAAGATTAAGTCTTTTGGAAGTAAAAAGGCTACGCAAGGAATCGGTTGGGTTAGAAGTAGTTGAGAATAAGTTTGAGAAACAAAAGAGGGTGAAGTAGGACATGGTGTCTGGATGCTACAGTATATAACGTTCGAATGTTAAGCTTCTGTTACTCACAATAGCTTAATGTCCAGACATCATTTAGTAAGGCATCCGGATGCCTTGCTTTTATTCTACAATTCTGCAAAACAAAACATAGCAAACCAAACATCACTCTTACGCTTCCTTGCCTAAACCTATACTTCTTCTAATTCCAACTTAAAGTGCATTAAATCAATGATCCATTATAATAAAACTTAGCTAAATCCTTAATTTCCTACTCTAAGTGACAGATTTCCAACGCAAAAATCGAAACTAAGAGTTATAGTTCAATAACTTACTTGATAAAACATCAAACACCTAATGAAGTTAGAAGAGTAAGGCCCTAAATTACCAATAATCTATAAATGTTTCTTAACTTAGGTTTACAACTCATCTAACCTAAGTATAGCTCTTATAGGATCAAGTTTCAATTATGAAACTAATTAAACTTAAGAAATCTTTTGTGAAAACTCACCTTAAAGGCTTGGAATAGTTGCAAAGGTCAAGAACTATATAATTCCTCTTGAAAATACTTAAGGTAAGTTGGAAACAACAAGAAACAAGGAAATTTAGTATGCTATGAACCTCAATACAAATTTCTTGAGCTAAATCTCCCAGATTCTTATCTTAATCACCTTTGCTTTCTTCTTGTGGTGAGGTTTAGGAGGGGTTATTTAGTTTGCTACCATAAGAAGAGAGGTTTAGACAATGGAGGCATATTATAAGGGTAAGGTTTTAGGAAATACTTGAAATGCCTAAAATACCCTTAGTTTTGCGAAACATTTTCTTAGTTTATTATAGCATAGGTGATAGGAATTGGCTTTCGGCCTCCATCCTCCTCTAGGCCACAACCGACTTGTTTCGAGACTCCACTATCCTATTCTAAGCCTAGGTCAACTTATCTTCCTTAAGGCTGAGCTGAAAGAAAAGGTCAATAGAAGAGAGGAAATCGGGACAACGAGGATAAAAGAAGCGGAAGAGCTACTAACCTTCGAAGAGCCCAATGATTGACCAAACAAGGTTCTAAGGAAGAAGGCCAACTCGCTGAATAGGAGCTCAGCAAGGAGCATTAGACATCCTAATAACCAATACGTGATTTCAGCAGTTATGGGCTAACCTCACTAGTAGTTCGGCTAAGCATTACAAGATTTCAACTATCTTACCTCGAGCCTGGACATCCAATTGCTAACCTTACATGGTTCGGGTCCAACCCATTCTACGATAGCTCGGATAACCCACATGCCGACCCTCTTGTTAAATGCACAATTTTGTACAATTTGTAAATTATTTCCTTGTTTTAGTTTTTAGGCCTGCTTTAGGGTTTAAGGCCTTATATACACAATTTTGCCACTAAGGTTTTAGGATTTACTATAAATAGCAATACTTTGTAAGTAGCAACAACTTTTATCTTCTCATCTTTAATATTAAGAATACATTTTTAGAGAACTGTCTTTCGTAAGCTTATTAAGCTTATACTAAATTATTCGATACCGTTTGCTCTTTAATCTTTCTTACATTCTTATTAATCTTCTTCAAAAGATTTTGGTAAACATTTCATTTAAGTAAGTTAGTAAGTTGCATCTAGCCCACATTTGAACCGAAGTATTGACTTAGTGGTTGTAAGTTATATGGAACCCTATTTTACGCTTAGCCTCCTATTTGTGTTTTGGTGTATGATATCCATCCACATTCATATTCAAAACCCCCATTCATTGTCCATTTCGACCTCCCAAACAAACCTTAAGACCTATTTCAGGATTTATGTTCGCTTTGTCTTATGTTTGCTTTGACGACCTCCAATCTTTGGGCAACGTTTCATATCAATAGGTAACCATCTCATTTGAACTTTGCACTTGCACTATTTGTCATGCCTCGAAGTGGCAGAGTCGTAACAGTCCCGCTGTGTAAACCATCCTAAGATAGAAGTTAGCTTTACAACTGTTATCTTAGACTTGATCTACACAAGGCATTCACGACTAACCTGCTTTGAAGTAAACAGTTTGTAATTTAAATAAATCATTTACCTAAGAAAGTGAGGAAATATATATATACACTATAATTTAGTTAGTACAAATATCGTTTACAATATTTCTCCGTAATATATTTTCTAGTTATTACATTATTCAGAAATAAAAAATAATTCTAAAATAAAAACTTAAACCTTAACAATATGTGTTTATTCTTCAAATGTTTTTCCTCACTCCTCAGGATCTAGCAGTTATTAGCTTCAGAGTAGTTGTTTGCCGCTTTTTAGCTAGTACCTGCATAACGTCTATAGGGATATAAGCAACCACAGCTCGGTAAGTTAGAATGGAGGACTTAAAACTATACCATAAATACAACAAAGTTTTCAATCAACTTATTAGGTGCAATGCATATGCAAGCAAATGCCATCGCATGACGTTGTCCAGCCCGTTGTAAGATTAGAGAAATTGTGCCCGCTCTAATCCGCGTTAAGGAGTTACCATTAATGCAACAGCTCACGACTAAACCCAGGCTTGTGCAATGGAGACTTCGCTCCTCTCGCGACTACCTTCAAACCATTGACTTCACCCTTGCCGCAACCTCCTCTCCTGTCACTTAGTTCGACTAAGGATGAAGAAGGGATCATTTTGCAATCCTACGCTATCCCTTTCGAAGGGGTTCGTATTTAGTTGGAGAGTCCTAAGTTCCCCTAATGGGTTGCCATGTAGGTCCAATTATGATTATAGGTCGTATATTTGATTAGGTTCAGTTTAGGGTGATCAATTATTTCATACAAACCATATAATACAAGTCAGGACAACAGACAGAATCATAGCATCACTCATAATCAAGCACATGCACACATCCAACCATCTAACAAGCACAACCAAGCATAATCTTAAGCCTCCAAAATAGAACATCGTATTAATCCCAATTTACCTCGACTCCTCGCTCACTCACTCGAGGTCCGACTTGCTCAGGCCATCTCCGATCATTCCTATAACACAAACGTGGTTTCAATTTTCATATAAGGATTATAGGATCATTTATCCTATAACGCTTATTGTTATGTTTTGTTTAGGGTTTAATATACCTAATTATCTAGGTCTTAAGTCTTTTACAATTATTCTAGGTTTGGGGTTAAATTCGGGTTCGGTTTCCACATAAATTTCTAAATTAGGTTTTAGTTCGATTTCTAAGTCTTAGATATGCTCGAATCCTAATTTAGTATTCTAAACTATTCGGTACACGCTATTCCTAATTGGGATATCGGATTTATCCCCGATGTGAGAAAATCTTACATTTTTATACAATTACTGAAAATTAAATCTTATTTCAGATTTAATATTATTCTGATTTTTATTTAATATTATCTAAACAACTCTAATTTTTTTAGATTTATTAATTTTCAATTTCACATATTACTAATTTCTTATAATAACTACCTAATTTCCTAAATTAATTATACTTAATACTCTAAAGGCTAAGATTAGGTTTCCACATCAGAGATTAACATCCCTAAATATCTAATTACTATCTAAATCAGTAATTAAAATCTTAATCACCTAATTAACCCAAAATTACCTAATTTTCCATCATTTTAAGGCTAAAAATTAACTTAAAAATTTCGAAAATAAATTTTAGAAAAATGGTTTCATAGTAATGTTTCATATCACATAAGCATTTTATAGAAAAAAATTGAGCTCCAAACTACACTCCTAAGCCTATTTATTTCTCGTTCTAATCATGCTCGGTTTTGCTCAATTTGTTAAGAACTCTATATTTTCAGATGTGGTTAAACTAAATCACTATTTTTCCTTAAATCTACATACAATAAAATCTCAGAATAACAAGTTTAATAATTTTCTAATAATATTTACTATTTTTACAAAATTACACAAAATCATGTTGGAAATCGAACTCACCAATTTGGGTGGCTCCAGCCACCATCGGTGGCCATGGGTGTGTCAGCTCACCTGGGCGTTGCTACCACCATGTAGTTGTGGTGTCCGTCCACTCCCAGCTACTCGTCGGGTCTGGGTTCTCCTTACAAGCCCTAACTGCACAGTTTTCCTTTTCTTTCTTTTTTTCTTTGGTTTTTCTCTCAATTTTCGCCTCTCCCTAATTTTCTCTAATTTCTAACTGTCCAAATGAGTTTCTAAATTTTTCTTGCTATTTATAGGACTTTATGGTAATTAATATGCATTAATTAGACATGACATTGCCCTCTTTCCTTGATATTTGGCTTTTGTGTTACTTAATTCTAATTGGATAATTTTTATTTTTTAGATTCTGACATGCCATGACCATATTTGCATTAATCTATACCCTTCTGATTTTTTCTGATTTTTCTTAATTAATTTAATAATTTTACTAAGTTTTTGATTAATTTAAGTAATTTTGCGTATTTTTACCTACACGTAAATACATATGGGGTACATGTGAATATTCCTAATTATTATTTAGGTCATTCTATGATTTTTCGTATATATATATATATATAATCTATCTCTAGTAATTTATTAGTTATTAAATTATACTTTTCGCCTTTTTAATGATTAACAAGTATTATACTTAAAATTTGAAAATTTTGTAGTCTCCTAATTTATTATTTATTTTCTTAAATTCAAGTTTATGGGGTCATTTTTACTAATATTTCTAACTTTACTTTATAATTTAAGCTCGATCAGGTCTTTCAACTGATCGAAACCTCGAATGGCTAGTTGTGGGGCTTACACTATTGTTACCACATTACTATTAAACTTTTCTTTTGTTTGTCTTGTCATTACGTTTACTGTTAATTTTCGATCATTATGTTTATTGTCATGAGATGTACATTAATAAGATAAAAATTATTAGGATTGAGCTATTCAGGATCATAAGGTAAGTTCAGATATAATTTTACTAAACTTATTCCTATAGAGCAGTAAGTAGATATAATGTATTTATATCTTATACCCATCTTAGAACTTATACTCTAACGTATATAAAATATAAGTATTAGTGTATCATATACCTACTCGATAAAAATCATTAAATAATATTAATGAATGAAAAGTAATATTATGAAGCAAATAGGCTTCTTATATTAATATATATATATATATATATATTATAACAAACTATTCAACTTCATTATAATTCTATATTCCATATTATTAACTTTTTTATTAAACTATTTTCCTTATAATAGAGAGATGAATTCCATCATTGAACACATTTTGCATATTTATTGAAACAAGAAGATGAATATCATTATTAAGATGTTAATGTGTTATTTGTTACTTTTCTTTTGTAATATCATTTTATCTAATATTATGACTTATGGATTACATAAGTTAGCTACCTAAAAATTTTTATTTTAGAATAACTTTTACTTCTTTATTTCTTGAATGATTACCTTTTGGTCTTTTATAATATAGCATATGTTAGCACTTTGTCTAATGATCTACCAAACATTACTAGGTATATTTGACATTACATAGAATGATTATTATTGTTAAGTTATGAGTATTTTAATGATATGAACTTTTTATGAGTATCTTAATATGATTATTGAGTTAAAAAACCCAACTTTCATGGTTTCTCTTGAATAGATTGGTCTTTTTAGAGTCTAGTTATCGGACCTTCAAGCATTGTATCATTTTGATTAGTGCTTCAGTAAGTTCTAACTAAGATTGATTATATAAACTATTCGGGTAGCGAGATTGAGCTAAAGCTTTTGCTTAATCCCCTGACATTCCAAAGATGGATAGGAATGGGTAAGGAAGTTTAATAAACCTTACCTTACTTAGAAATTATAGGCCTTATGCTTTGACCTAAGAGTAAGATTTCAAACTATGTGAGTGATTTATTTCAACTAAGTTGACCATAACATACATTGATCCCTAAGCATTGTATCTCTTACCTGTAAACCTTTAAGGGTATATTCCTTTCTACAATGGTACCTCTTGTTCATTTAAGGGGTTATTCTAGGAGAAATGAGGAATCCTGTTGTTTTTTAATCTGAAGAATAATAATTATTTAATATATTGTTTCTTATGAATTGTAGCTAACCTATTATTAGGTTTCTTCTTTATGTTAATTGAGATCTTTTAATGCTCGGACTCCATTTTTGTAAGTTAATTCAATTTTGATTTAAGTTCAAAACTAGTTGCAGTTAGTATTAGGATCTGTCCATTTCATAGTTTTTCCATTTTATTGGTATTTTTTTTATGTTTATTTGAATCTTGCATTTGATAAGAATGAGACATTAAAAATATGGAAATATGATTCTATATATACCATTTTTCTAAAATTAATTGCCTAATAAATCTCAATAAAGTTAAATTTATCTACCATTTACTTTATTCATATTTATAAAAATAGCAATTAAAATATTCATTTCTAATATATAAAACATATATATATATTTTTCAAAATTTCTCTCTTAAAAGTGCATGAAATTTTATTTCCTAATTCTAATACTTTAATAACTACTTTCATCATAATTATGAAATAGAATATATAAAGGACAAATAAGATAGTTTTTCAAATACTAAATTTCAAACAAATATCGAATAGATATAGATAAGGAAAAAAAAAAAAGACAATTCAAATAGGATTTAGCGAGCTTCTCTACAATAATGTACATCCATGTCTTATTTCACTTTTTCTTTAAAACACCTATCCTTGGGTAATGAACCAAGTTTAATTAAGTCTATTTTTAAGGTGAGCAAACACGTCTATGCAGTGCAACCAATTTCAAACCATAAGCACAAGTCAATAAATTCAATCAATCTCAAAGACACATGAGTAAGCTACTTATAAACATAATCAAATACAATCTTAAACTTGCAAGTACTATAAAATAGTACCATGAGATACAGTAACATATTAATCTCAAATTTACCTAGGTCACACCCCAAATTCAATGGCTATGCTATCCATTTAGGAAGTTGCTTAGTTCAAGATGCAATAACTATTCTATTTACTTTAATCATAAAGGTTCTAATTCAACATACAATCTATTAGACATTCTAAAAGAATAAAATATAAATACATGTATTTATAGAAATATTACGGAGCATTTCTTTATTCTTACATGAATCATTAGGATTATAAAGAATCGAAATCTCCTACCAAATAGTAAAATAGGTAGTAAAAGTAATTCAAATAGCTTCTTTTATAATAACCTATGTTTACATCCTAGCATAGGTTCCATTGTTGGGTATGTAGAGACTCCCATACATATAGGATCCTAGCCTATCCAATACTTTTAGCTTCAATAACTTGTAGAAAACTATTGGAGAATGAGCTAATAAACCATGAGCTTAATAAGGGATATGAGACAAAAAGCATATATAAGGTGAGCAAAACAATGAAGTAATCAAACAATTATTACGTGCAATACATAGATAAGCAATGTACCATCTGCATAATATTATTTGGTCTATCATAAGGTCAAAGAAATTATACTCACTCAAACTCGGGTTAAGGAGTTTTAATATGTATGTAACAGTTTACTATCAAACCCTATCTTGTGCAATGGAGACCTCCCTCCTTTCATGACTATCCTTTGAATCACTGCTTTCATCCTATCACAATGTCCTCTTTTATCACTTAGTTCGGTTACGGATGAAGAAGATACAATTATGCTACAGCGCTATCTCTTTTGAAGGTATCGATATTTAGTTGGAGAATCCTTAACATCTTATAATAGGTTGTAATGCATGTCTAGCTTTAAATTTCAAGTCTAATATAGTTAAATCTAATTTAAGGTAAACAATCAATTCATAACATACCAAACAAGATCAAGTAACATAGTAAAACTTGTAGCTTAGCTACCAATCAGCACCTCAATACAAGTACAAGCATAGCATATGCACAAACAATTACTTACAACCATAAGCTAATAAATATTCTAGTTTTCACAAATCCCATTTACCTGAGATAGTGTTTACTCAATCGGTTTGCTACGTCAAACCCCTCGTCAATTGGAAATCATGGAAAAGTCTACTAGCCTTCCTTTAATCAGCTTCCTAATCCCCTTTCTTAGTTTACTCTCCCTTTTTACTCTTCCCTAACCCCTAACAACCACCCCACCCCGCCCAACCCCCTCCCCCCCCCCCCCCTCTCCCTCTCTCTCTCTCTCTCTCTCTCTCCTCTCTCTCTCTCTCTCTCTCTCTCTCTCTCTCTCTCTCTCTCTCTCTCTCTCTCTCTCTCTCTCTATAATTATGTTGCTCCTTATCTCATAAATGACTAATGTCTTAATGGCTACAACAATTTATAGGCCGAAGAATCAACTATGCATCGCCTTAATTAAGGTGGTTCCAAGATTTTATATATTGTTTTATTTTATCTTTTCCCTTAGATAGCAAGCATAACTCTGTTTATATTATTATTGTTGTTGTTATTATTATTACTATTATTATTTCTCATAATTCGATATGTCACCATTTTACATATCGAATTGGCATGAATAGTTACTAAGGATGATATTATACATATAAAATATTAGTTATATAGATACTATAAACTTGTTCTCAGAGCATGGTTTCCATTCCAAATGTATTTAGCCACCATCCAATATTTATCTTACTTTATCTATTTATATTATATATATATATATATTACTTTGAATAAGTTTTGCCATGATTATTACTAAAAATAAATAATGTAATGTATAAGTAGGTTCTATTACTGATTTGCAACTATTCACCTACATTTTTTAATAATTTCATCTAATAATATTAATTATTAAGATTCTATAGGTGATGCAAACTGTAACCAAGAACAGACAAGTTGGCCATTAGATGGGTCCTAACTTGCCGAAGGCTCAAAAAGGAAAGTTATGAGAAATGGGCAAAAGGATAAATGCAAATGAAGAGTAAGCAAAAAATCACAAATAGCTTTAGAGGATATAACACACCAATGAAACTTTTGAGAACTCATGATGCAATTCGATATGATACACAAATCGATCCAGTAAGATTACTCACCACCTAGCCTTACTTAAGAATTATGATAAAACTGATGTCAAGAGTAAACGGATAGTATTTACATAAGGAAGGAAAAATACTTAAGTGTATTAATGATAATTTATATGTCTTACAACTACAAGTACAAGGGTATTTATACCTAAGAATTTAAGGTAATATGCCTAAAAAGGAAAAGAGAAAAGGGTATTTTCCTAAAGAAGTAATGTACAAGAACACAAAAGAGTAAAAATGAATATTCCAAAAAAGTAATGGTTAGTGGAGCAAATTTTACACTTAATCCTGTACACATGGTAATGTTACATTAATGAAGCCGTTTGAGGATGCAAACAAAAATGTACGAATGGGTTGCTTGTTCGAGCAGGGGTGGCTAAGGATCAGTCCGGAGTCTCTCTTATCATCTCGGCAAGATTGAAGCCAAGTAAGTGGTTAGTTTGGGAATGAATATAAGAAGGCAAGGATTGGTAGTTTTCTTGGCATACTATTTCTTGACATACAATCTCTGAGAAATAGGCAGTCATTCGGCTCGGCATAAAGGATGGCTTGACAAAGAAGTATTCGGCTTTGGCAGGAGTTGACTGAAGTAGAATCTACCTTATCAGGCCTTCTAGTCCTTGAGTTCGATTGTAAGTCAAATGGCCAATAGCCTGATTCCTATCATTCTCTCCAGGTTGATTTGGATTTGGGATCAAATCCGAATAGTCTTCGATCAACTCCCTATCAAGGGTATATAGACTAACATTGGCAATGTTAAAGGTATCAGAAATCCCATAGTCCTTGAGTAGCTCCAATCTATAGACATTATCATTAATCTTCTGGAGGATTCTAAACTATCCTTCAGTTCTAGTAGATAATTTGTTCCTCTTCCTACTTAGAAACCGCTCCTTGTTGAGGCACAACCATACCAAGTCTCTTGGCTGGAATTGTTTAGACGTCCTACCCTTTGTTTTCTTTCGTATTCTTTTAGCAGCTTGACTGATGTACCAAGTGACTTTATCATAAATGTACTAAAAGAATTATGTTTTAGTCAAGGCGTTAGGGTCCTCTTGTACGGGTATAAGTGTAGGGGTATGATTAAGGGACAACTTAGGATTGAAACCATAAACTACTTCAAAGGGAGTCTACTTAATGGTGTTATGCACTGTCTTCGATTGTAAGCAAACTCGATCACTGGTAAGCAAACGTCCCAATTTGCCAAGTTCTTGTTACTGCAACTTGGAGTAGTAATCCCAAAGTACAATTAATCACCTCTGTTTAGCTATTAATTTGAGGGTGACAAGAAGTACTGAATAGTAATTTGGTCTCTATCCGACACCATAAGGTCCTCTAGAAATAGCTTAAGAACTTTGAGTCTCTTTTAGAGACTATGCTTCTCGGTACACCGTATACCTACACAATCTCTTGTAAGAAAAGAAAAGCAATAGCTAAAGCATCGTTAGTTTTAGAATAAGACACAAAGTATGCCATTTTGCTGAATCGATCCACAACGACCATTATGGAATATTTGCCTCAGGTAGTTCAAGAACGAAGTCCATGCTCAATTTAGTCTATGTCTTCGTCAAGACAGGCAAAGGCACTGCTTTTCCTTGCTTAGCTTGCACTTAGCCTTCTTACACAAGGCACAACTTTCAACAACTCGATGTATATCTCTCCTCATTCTCAATAAAAAAAAATGACCATTCAACAATTCACGGGTCCTTCTTTCTCCAAAATGTCTAGAGAGTCCTCCACTATGTGCTTCCCTGATCAATAACTCCTTTAGGGAACAAGTCAGTAGCATAATTTTCTCCTTCTGAATAAATAGCCATCCTCCACATGATACCCATCCACTGTTCTTCTATTGACGCATCGCATAATTATGGGTCTAAAGTGTGGATCTTTAGAATATCGTTCTTTGATACTTGTAAACCTAAATAGCTTGGTTTACAGCTTGGTTTACAGCTTAGTTGAAAGCGCATGTCTTATTGAAACAGCATCTACGACTATGTTGCTCTTTCCTTACTTGTATTTTATTATAAAATTAAATCTTTTAATAAATTCAACCCATTTCACCTGCCGCTTAGACAACTTAGTCTAGCTTTGGAAGTACCTAAAAAATTCATGATTAGTATATACGACAAATTCTCTCAGCAGTAAATAGTGTTGCCATATGTGTAGTGCTTGAATCAGCACCAAGAGTTCCTTGTCGTATACAAAGTAATTTAACCGTAGTCTTATGAACTTCTTATTGTGGAAGGCAATTGGTTGATCTTCTTACATTAGGACAGTGCTTATTCCAATGTATGATGTGTCCCATTCCAGCTCAAATATTTTCTCAAAGTCAGGTACAACTAACACCGAAACGGAGGTCAATCTCTCTTTTATCTTGGTAAAGCTTCTCTCTTCTCTTTCTCCCCATTAGAAGTTAGTGTTTTTCTTTGTTAGCTCAATAAGTAGCGTAGAGAAGATACTGAAATTCTTGATGAATCGTCTATAGAATGAAGCTAGTTCGTAGAAACTTCTCACGTCGGCACAAGTAATAAGAGTCAGCCACTCTACAACTGCTCGGATCTTTTCGTCATCCACTTATAAGCCTCCTTCACTGACTACATAGCCTAAGAAGACCACTTCCTCTTAACAAAAGCAACATTTCTTCAAGTTATCGAATAATTTCTCTATTACGCCCTAAAGTCAGAGAGTCGTGACAATCTCGTCATGTAAATCAACTTATGACAAGAACTAACCCTATAGTGCTAATCATAAATATGATCTACATAATGCGTCCATGACTCCTTACTTTAAAGTAAATAGTTCATCTAACATTTTAGCTAAAATTTACAGTAAAGATTATAACCTTAAGTCATATATATATATATAATTACGTTCACATTATTGTAAAACTCCCAAGAGATTCTACATAATACAACAGTAAGCTAATTTACATATCATATATTAGTTTTTTATCCTAAATATACTGGCAAGACCTTAACTAAAACTTGATCATTGGGTTAGTTGATCCTTACTCCCCTTAACTTCAAAAGAGAACAAACCTTCGGATAGTTGTAACACAGCATGGTAATTAAAAGTCAGAGCCTGCAAAAGAATTTATATGTATATGAGTACTTATAGTTCAGTAAGTTGAATTGGAGACTTATGAATATATAAAAGCACAATCAAGGTTATCAAGCATTTATTTACATAAAATGCAACAAGCAAGTGACATCACACAACATAGTCTGGTCCATTGTGAAATCAGAGTAATTTCACCCTCTCTAATCAGAGTAATTTCACCCGCTTCAATTTGAGTTAAGGAGTTTCCATTAATACAACAGCTCACAACCAAACTTAAGTTTATGCAATAGAGACATTGCTCCTCCCAAAACTTGACCTTCGAACCAGTGCCCTCATCCTCACCACAACCTCCTCTCCTATTACTTAGTTCGGCTAAGGATAAGGAAAAGACCATTATGGTATCTAGCACTATTTTTTTCGAAGGTATTAGCATTTGGTTAGAGAATCATAATATTCCCCTAAAGGGTTGCTATGCATGTCAAATTAAGATATTTAGGCCTATTATGGTTATGTGCGGTTCAGGGTAATCAGATAATTTCATACCAGTCCATATACATCAACTATTAAACATAATAGAGGATTTAGCACGAAATCAAATACTTAAGCACATGTATATATAATTACTTACAAACACAAACACAAACACAAACATAAACAAATATAATCCTAATTCTCCGAGTACTCTAAAATAGTACTCCAAAATAAGATGAAGTATTAAACCCAACTTACCTAAAGTCCTCAATCGCTTACTTAATCAGTTGCAAATCGACTCGTCTTTGTGTATCTTATAATATAAATACGTTTTTTAGTATTTATACTTTGGTGATACATATTCTAGGTTATAGTTTAACTCAATTCTCCTTATATACCTATTATTTACTAACGATTTATTCTACGTTAATTTGAGGTTTGGTTTTCCGAATCTGATTTCGGTTCAGGCTCTAAATCAGTTTCAATTACGAATAAATCCTAAAATATGTTTTGAACCCTATGAAATTAATCGCATCAAGCTTGAGTATCCTAATATCATCGTAAGTCTTAATTTAGTATTCTACCTACTTAATACACTCTAATCTCGATTAGTGTACTGGCTTTACTCTCGATGTGAGAAAATTTTACAATTTTCGTATAATTATCTAAAATTAAGTTTTATACCAAATTTAATACGTATTAATATTATCATTATATTTTCTAATTTAACCCAATATTTTATAATTATCATAATTCCAATTGTACATATTATCAAATAATCCATATTTATTACATAATTCCTATGATAATTGCATTTAATACTCTAAGTGCTATGATTATGTTATTACATCAGAAATTAACACTCTTAAACATCTAATTATCCTCTAGATCAGTAATTAGTCATTTAATTACTTAATTAGTCCAAAATTACTCATTTTTCTCATCATTTTACGGCTAAAAAATTCCTTAAAATTTTCAAAAATTAATTTTTGAAAAAGGGTTTCATGGAATTGTTCTATATTACCTTAGTAGTTTATAGAGAAATTTCGAGCTCAAAACTACACTCGAAAGGCTATTTAATTCTAAATTGAAACATACTAAGTTTCGCTTGGTTTTTTAAGTACCTTATATTTACAAATGTAATTAACCCTAATCAATATTTTTTTCCTAAATCTATATACAATAAAACATCATAATAATAAAATTCATAATTTTTTGGGTGCAATTAATAATTTTAATAAATTTTGTAAAATCAATTGGAAAATTAAACTCACCTAGTTCTTGGAATTAAGGCCACCAAAACCGGTTTAGGGCTTATCGTCTGACCTAGATGGTCAAATTGAAGTGGGGTGGTGGTGGTGATTGGGTTTGGCCTACTTACACTAATTGCACAGATTTGGTGCTCTCCAATTTTTTTCAACTCTAACTAGACCAAATGAGCTCCTGTAATTTTTTAGCTATTTATAGAGTTATAAAGAAATTCTTATGCAGTAATTAGACAAGACAAGGCTCTTATCTCTTTCTTTTCTCCTTTTCAAGTGTTTAATTTTAATTAGTCAATTTTTTTCTTCTTTCCCCCTACTGCAACAGCCTTGATATGGATTTTTCCCTACTTCCTTGGTTTTTTTTTTTTAATAATTTTTTTTAATTATTTAGTAATTTTCTAGCAATTTTTGGGCAATTTAGGTAATTTCATGTATTTTTACCAACTCGTAAATAAATACTTCTAAATATTATTCAGGTCATTCTATGGTTTTACTGTACATATAATTTATCTCTAATGATTCATTAGTTATTGGAATGTATTTTACGTATTTTCGATAAATAATAAGTAATATATTTAAAATTTGAAAATTTTATATTCTATCATTTTATTACTTATTTTCTTAAATTGAAACCTAGGGGGTTATTGTTACTAATATTTATAGCTTTGTTTTATAATTTAGATTCGATTGGATTATTTAGCCGATCACCCTAAACTTTATGTACTAAGTCTGATTTTATAATTACAGAGCTTACATTTCTACTCCTATTAGAAAAAGTTTTATCTTTAAAACTTTTGTCTATCTAAATTGTACCGAATTGCACTTAACTAACCAAAAGCATTAATCACATACTTTTACTAACTTGGAAGTTAGAAAAGCCATGGATACTACTTCATCATTGCTGCTTTTGGCTCTTAAGTAATCTCCAAGTTTAGACTTTCATTCCATTAGACCTTTATGTACTCCATATCTTGATTTCTTAACTTATGAACCCGATTATTCAGTATTTTTATGAGCTGCTTTATCACTTGAAAATTCCTCGTTAACTCTACCAACATTATTTCTACTATTTTTACTATTGCATTCAAGTTCTTAACAAACTTCCTTAGCATGGAGACATGAAATACATTATGATTACTCGACAAACTTGGAGGTAACAATACTTTATTGGATACATTACCGTCCTTCTCTAATACTTCAAATGGACTAATATATCATGGGCTTAACTTCCCTTTTGAGCCAAACCTTCTAAGTCCTTTGAATGGGTTTATCTTAATATAGACATGATCACCAACTTTAAACTCCAATGGCCTTCTTTTCAAATCTGCCCAACTCTTATAACGATCTTCAGCTTCCTTCATTCATTGTTATATAATCTTAATTTTCTCACTTGTCCGATTAATCATGTTAGGTCCAATCATGGCATATTCTTCATAATCCCAATACAGTGGCAATCTACATTTTCTCTCATATAATGCTTCATATGGTGCTATCTGTATAGTTGCATTGTAACTATTACTATAGGCAAACTCTATTAATGGTAGATATTTATCCCAATCACCTCCAAAATCCAACATGCAAGCCCACATCATATCCTTTGGGGTTTAAATCATTCGTTCAAATTGCCTCATCAATTTGTGGGTGGTAAGTTGTACCAAATTATAACTTTATACCCAAAGTTCTATGTAAACTCTTCCAGAATTTAGATACAAACCGACTATCCCGATTTGAAACAATACTCTCTGGCACACCATGTAATCTTACTATTTCTCGAACATATAACCTAGCCATTTTTTCCATTGAATCACCAGTTCGATAGGGTAAGAAATGTGCACTCTTTGTTAATCTATCCACGACAACCCAAATGGAATTGTATCCAACTTAAGTCCTTGGTAGTGCTACTATAAAATCCATAGTAATATGATCCCGCTTCTATCTCAGGACTTCTAAAGGTTATAATGGTCCACCTAGTCTTTAATGTTTCGCTTTAACTTGTTGGCATGTAATACATTTTGCTACATCTTTCTTCATTCCATTCCACTAAAACATGAGTTTCAAATCTTGGTACATCTTATTTTCTCCCGGATATACAGTATAACCTGTAACATTTGCTTCATCCATAATTTCTTTTCTTATGTTGGGATCTTGTGATATGCATATCCTTCCTCTGAACTTTAATATACCTCTGAACTTTAATATACCTCTTTCATCTACTTTAAAATCAGATTCGTTTCCTCTCATTAATTTCTCTTTTATCTCCATTAAGTCCTTTATCTTCCTCTTTCTTCTACTTTATTCTCTCCAATAAAGTAGGTTATAATTCTAATTCATCATTTGACTATTAGATTCACACTAATCAAACCCAATTCATAACTTTTCAAATTCATACACCAATTCACATTAAGAAGTTAATAGTAATGCAATCTGTTCATAATTCTTTTGACTCAATACATCTGCTATCAAATTAGCCTTTCCAGGGTGGCAATTTATATTCAGATCGTAATCTTTGATCAACTCCAACCATCTCCTCTGCCTTAAGTTTAACTCCTTTTAAGTAAATAAATACTTTAAACTCTTATGATCAGTGTACATCTCACACCGTTTTCCATATAAATAATGTCTCCAAATTTTTAAAGCAAACATCACGGTTACTAACTTTAAGTCATGGGTTGGATAATTCCTTTTGGGTGGCCCCAATTATCTTGATGCGTCTGTAACAATTTTTTTTATCTTGTATCAATACACAACCTAATCCAGTCCGAGAAGTGTTGCTATACATGCTATAAGGCTTATTTGGATCGAGTAATGTTAATATTGGTGCTATAACTAGTTGTTTCTTCAACTCTTGAAAACTCAACTCACAATCTTCGTTCCATTCAAATTTTACATCTTTTTAGGTCAACTAAGTTAATGGCTTAGCAATTTTAGAGAAATTCTTTATGAATCGTCGATAATATCCGGTCATGCCTAGAAAACTCCTCATCTCTATAACAATAGTCGGCTGCTTCCAATCCATTATTGCTTTTACCTTATTAGGATCCATAGAGATTCCTTCACCAGATATAATGTGACCTAGAAAAGAAATTTTATCCAACAAAAATCGCACTTACTTGACTTAGCATACAGTTTATTCTCCCTTAACTTCTGCAATGCCAATTGTAAATGCTCTGTATGCTCCTCCTTAGTTTTTGAATAGATTAAAATATCATCAATAAATACCACGGCAAACTTATCTAAATACGATTGATATATGCGATTCATTAAGTCCATAAATACAAATGGGGCATTTGTTAAACCAAATGGCATCACTAAAAATTCATAATGACCATATCGGGTTCTAAATGCAATTTTATGCACATCATTTGGCTTAAACCATAATTGATGATATCTTGATTTCAAGTTAATTCTAGAAAACACAGTTACACTTGCAATTGATAAAACAAATCATCAATGCAGGGTAACGAATACCTATTCTTAATAGTAACCTTACTTACTTCCTGGTAGTCTATGCACAACCTCATGGTACCATTTTTCTTCTTCACAAGCAATACCAGTGCTCCCCATAGCGAAACATTTGGACAAATAAACCTCTTATCCAATAGCTCTTGGAGTTATTTCTTTAGTTCTTAGAGTTTCATATGTGATATCCGATGTAAAGCTTTAGAAATAGGCTCAGTTTTAAGAATTAGTTCACTAATGAAGTCCAACTCTCAATATAGAGCCAAACCCGGTAAATCCTTCGAAAATACATTTGAAAATTCATACACTATTGGTATTTCCACTACCTTGGGTGCTTCCTTCTTTACATTCATAACAAATACCTAACAAAATCTCCAATCATTCTCTTTTACTTTTGTCTCATATAGTTCATCACATATCCTCATCATAGATAAATTCAGTTTACTTCCACCAACTCTTCCTTGAAGTACCATTTCTCCATTATTAAGATTAATAGTTTTACTTCTACATTCCACAATTGCTTTATTCTTAGATAACCAATTTATTCCCACAATTACATCATAACCTTGTACCTGGTAAAGGTAATATTATAAGGTTTATAGGATATTCCTTTTCCTGAATCTTAATTTTACCATTAGCTACTACTTCTCGAGTCGTTATCGTCTCCCCAGTTAGAGTTCTAACTCTATAAGTTGTATTAATAGTAACCATATTAATCTCCTATTCATTTACAAATTTCTGACTTGTAAAGGAATGAGACATACTAGTATCCAATAGCACAAAAGCTGGTTGTCCATTTATCGGCACATTTTCTATCATAAGTCCTTCATCATTTTCCTCTTCAACTCTCATAATTTCTTTAACATCATCATAATAGTACTCCTCCATCTAATTTACAAAATCTTCGTTGTGTTATCAGAACCTTTCATCCTCTTAGGTTCTTGTCCAAACTATGGACAATATCTGAAGAAATGTCCCCTTCTATCACATTTGTTGCACTTCACTAGTTTTATCCTAAGGCATGCTCATAGCATGTGGTTCTAATCTCTACATATAAAACATTTTCCCTTGAGTTGAGCACAGTTTCTTAGAAAATGATTTGCACCGCACTTCTAGTACTTGACATTACCATCCTTGTCATAAAAACTTAAATTGGGCACTGATTGTGTTCTACTACTAGCCAGAATTGCTGGTTTCCTTCTCTTCTGTCTAGAATTGTTAATGGCACTAGGATATGATTTCTTAACACGTGGTTCATCAATTGCATGAAGGTGCTCGAGGCATTCGACAAGCCAAATGGCGTGACCATCCACACATAGAGTCCATGCAAAGCTTTAAACGTAGTATTCCATTCATCTCCTTGCCTCATGCGAATTTGATGATAGCTAGACTTCAAGTCAATCTTATTGAAGACCTTGGCTCCACTCAACTCATCCAACATGTTTTCTAACCATGGGATCGAATACCTGTATTTGATCATAATCTTGTTTACGGCTTAGCTGTTGATACATATCCGATTGGTTTCATCCTTTTTTGGCACTGTAAGTGCTGGCACAGTGCAAGGGCTAAGACTTTCTTTGACATATCCTCTTTCCAATAACTCATTAACTTTAAAAGCCTATATAGGATTCATCCAATAGGTTGGTTTATTTGGTAGTGTGGTGCCGGGTACTTAGTCAATACAGTGTTCTATACCTCAAGTTGGGGACAACCTTTTAGGTAACTGCTCTAGGAACAGGTTGGCATACTCATCAAGCAACTCTTTGATTTCTTAGGGTAGTTTACCCTGCTCATTCATCTCTAGTAGGCGCCTGACTAGCATAAGGTTTGGCTCGTCAGTATTGATGGTCTCTCAAAGCTCAACTTTACTCATTGTTAGAGTCTTCTTCGATCCGCGAGCAAGTTTTATCTTCAATTTATTAACTTCTCTCGACGGCACCGGGTTTAAGGCGATCTTCCAGCCATCCTTCTTAAACATATACGTGTTCTTATAGCCGTCATGGATAACTCTCCAATTAAACAACCATAACTTACCTAGCAACAAGTGGGAAGCACACATAGGCAGTACATCACAGAGAATCTAGTTAGAGGAATTCCTTACAGTAATCAACAGTAGTATTTGTTGAGTGACATGTAGTGCCCTGTTTTTACTTAACCTGTACTTATATTCCTTTAGGTGTGCAATAGTCGACAACTTCGATTTTGAAATAAGATCAACCAATGCCGCATTGGTACAACTTCTACTATCCACAATGAGAGCACACAACTGATTATTCACCTTACAGGTGGTATAAAACAAATTCTCTCTCTGCTCTTCCTTTCATGAGGGTTCTATGTTCATTATGCATCGGATAACCATGATAAGCTGATTTAAGTCCTTAGCGAACACATCTTCTTCAATTAGTTCTTTCTGGGTAGGGATCTCTTTCTCCTTGAGTTCCTTATCTATACTGTCTACCTTTAGCTTCGGGGCCTCTCCTTTGATGACTATGGTTTGTCAGTTTGAGTACTGAGTAGTCATATGTTTGAACCTTTGACACTTGAAACACTTGATTTGGCTCGTCTTCCTACTTAATTGTTGCCCCTTCTCATAAGTTCGGGTCGGCGCTTTATTGTCAGGTCGACTTGTTTGATCGGCTTGGACATCCATCTTTTGGCTCAACTCGATACTCTATTAAGCTCGGTAACTCGCTTATCCTAGTCGGCTAGTAAACATCTTGGCTTGTATTCAGCTCCTTCTTTGCCATTCTACTTGCTAGGCTATTCTGATGGCCTCATCTATTATGGTAAATTGTTAGAGTTCCATAATGTCTCGAATATCACATTTCAACTTAATAATGAATCTTGAGACTGTTTGAACTGGTGGTTCCTCTACTTCACAACGAATCATAAGAATTTGAAATTCTTGAATATATTCGCCAATTGGTCTACCTCTTTGTTTCAGCTCCTGAAGCCGAGTGAAAGTATCTTGTAGGTAAGTTTCCAATGCAAATATATTTCTCAATATTCTCTTCATCTCAAGCCATGTAATAATCTCTTGGTATCCCTCTTGGCTCCTCATAACCTGGAAATTTGTCCATCATATAGTGACATACCAGAAGAATTTAATAGCAGCAATTCTTACTTTCTCGTAACCTTCATATTAATAATAATTAAAACAAGCTCTACCTTCTCTTTCCACACCAAATATTCGTCAACATTCCTAGATCTATTGAAGCTTGAAATCTGAAGCTTTATATGATTGGATGCTCTAGGGATTCGAACTCGCTCTCGCTCCTCTTCAAAATACTCTTTCTCGTCCTCTTTATCTAATTCCCTCATGTTTATCCTTTGTCTAACTCTTTCGCTTACTCCTCTACCTCAAATTGGTTGAGTGGGATTCTGGTCTTTAATAGGTTAAGCAGTTTGTGGGGTGTTTTGCATGACCTTAGTGGGTTGGTAAGCCAATGTATAAACAACTCGGATCAGATTTACAGAGAGATCAGCTACCTTATCAAGTCTCTCATTAATGCTTCTCGGGGTTCCTTGAGACTGTTTTCCATGGTGGATAACTTCACTATTGTCATCTCCTATACCAACATTTACACTTGGGTTAGTCATTTTCTTCATAGATCCAAGCTCAAACAAATACTTTAGGAAAGTAATAGCTAGTAAACACAGTAACTAGGATGAACATAGTAACTTACTTTGTTTCACACATATAAAATAGAGTATAAACAGAACTTCGAAAACAAACTCTAACTCAAACAAAACTTTCGCTTTAATACCAAAATGATGCAAATCGTGACCAAGAACAAATAAGCTTGGCTACTGGATGGGTCCTAACCTGCAGAAAGCTAGAAAAGGGAAGTGATGAGGAATGGTTAAAAGGAAAAATGTGAATGAAGAGTAAGTAAAAACCTATGAATAGCTTCAGAGGATATGACGTATCAATGGAATTACGGAGGACTCACAAAACAATTTGATATGACATACGAATTGGTCTAGTAAGATTACTCGTTATCTAGCCTTGCTCAAGGGGTAGAGTAAGAGTGATACCGAAAGTAAACAAGTAGTATTTATGTAAGGAAGGAAAAATCTTAAGTGTATTAACGATAATTTGTTTGTCTTACAACTACAAGTATAAAGGTATTTATATCTGAGAAATTAGGGAAACATGCTTAAAAAGGAAAAGACAAAAAGGATATTATCCTAAAGAAGTAATGTATAAGAGTACAAAAAGGTAAAAATGAATATTCCAAAAAAGTAACGGTTAATGGAACAGATTCTACACGTGAAGCTGTACACATAGTAATGTTACATTAGTAAGGCCATTTGAGAATGTGGACAAAAATGTACAGATAGGTTGTTTGTCTGAGCAAGAGTGGCTAAGGATTAGTCTAGAGTCTCTTGTCATCATGGCAAGATTGAAGCCGGGTAAGTTGTTGATTTGGGAATAAATGTGAGAGAGGGAGGATTGGCAGTTTTCTCGGCACACAATCTTTAAGAAATAGGCAATCATTTGGCTCAACATGAAGAGTAACTCAGTAGAGAAGTACTCGGCTTCGGTAAGAGTAGAATTCGCCTTACCAAGCCTTCCAGTCCTTGGGTTCTGCTATAGGTCAAACGCTTAGTAGCCTGATACCTATCAATAGGCAATTCTAAGTAGTATTTCATAAGATATGACTAAAATTATGAATTTTAATTCATAGCAATCACACATTTCAAGTATACTTCATATTATAATTGCTATAATGAGATAATCATTAATACTCATTTTATCCTAATTTAAAAGTCATCATTGTATTGATCAAGGACAACTTAGTATCTAGTATATTATCCTTGGCATTTAATTTTGCATATGTGGATTTTATTATATAATAGTTTTTTTAATAATTAATAATTATGGTGTATTTATTGATACTATTTTTTTTAAATACAGTAGAGGGATGAAATTTATTTTATTAATTATTAAGATAGACCTATTATTTATTTAGACTTGACTTCTTGAGTTAGATGACGGGGCTTAAAGAGTTTAGTCCATATTGGGATGGTTTAGAGAGATTTGGCCTGGTAAGCTTGGAATAGGGATCATTGAACCAGTTCGTTTGCTTCTAACCTTTTTAAGGCAAGCTCATGTACATATAAGGAAGGCTGCTGGCTTTGGGTTCATTAGTTAGCTTATTTTGGATAACCATGAATCGAGCAAGCTTCATCTCATTTGTTGATCACCTAGATTATTCGACAGATATCATCATACCCAAGAACCTATAAATATTCAGTATTTCCTTAATATTTAAAACTCTTAAAAAGATTGGAGAAACGATGTTCTATTGTGATAAATGATTCGACGGATACCATCATACTCAAAAGCTTATAAATACTCAGTATTTCCTTATCATTTAAAACTCTTAAAAGGATTGGGGAAACGATGTTCTATTGTAAAAACTTTTTTTTCTAAGATCAAATAGCGTCCAGGTAAAAAATTGATCTCATTCGTTCATGTTACAAGATGAACGTTTGAAGTCTCTTAAGGTTACCTTGTTTATTACTTGTGCATTTGGGATACTAAGATTACCTGTTTTTTCTCCCTACCTTATTTTTATCCAATCTCTTCAGGTAGCAGTCTCGCGTCATTTTTTTGAAGTTATGTATAGCACACTACTTATGCAGCATATATGTGATCACTCCAATCGAACCTGTACATTTACAAATACATACCACCTATTAATGATGACTACATAAGTTATATAATATACTATTACCACTAAATTACATCTTAAAGTTCATATTTTCAAGTTATAGATAGATATCGATTTATGATTATAATATTATGTTTATAGCTATAATAGTATTTTAATAATTCCATTATCAAAATCAAAGTTTTTCTAATCTATTAACTTAGTATACAAGTTTTTACAGTAATCAAAGAAATATTAACTATTTCTCAACTAGTATGTCAGAAGTACGAGCATAATAGGTTTTAGTTACTTTCGTCCTTTTCTTTAATTTCTAATTCTTTTATTGAATCAAACAATTAAATATATTTAATAGTATAACGATTCAATTAGAGCTACTCACATTTGGTATTGTTCACTTTGATATGAAACAATGTACAATTTTATCTCTTAGTTCAACATTTTTCCAAGAGTTCATCTATCTTAGGATGGACATAGCTTAAATATACTTAATTTATCTTGAGTTTGACCTAGTCTAAAAATGTTAAACTTCAAAGTTTTGATATATTCTCAACTACTTTATCAAATTATATCTTGATAATTGAAGTTTCGTTACTTATCATTTAAGGAGTATTAAAAAATTATTTTAATAAATTAATTACAATTGATTAACTTGAAAATGACATATATCTCATTATTAATATTAATAAATAATTTTATAAACATGCCATTGTTTGTTAAAAGGAAAAATACAGCTTACTATTTATGAAACCCCAAATTGTATGTTTTTTTAATAATTTTCCTTAGCAGAAATAATAATCATAATATACTCTTGATATTATACATAGGTATTTATAATACATATGTATATATATATATATACATATATAAATAAGAAGACATAATAACATAAACATTAGACTTTAAATAAAAAATAAATCTATTTCAAATCGAAACGATATGTTACAAATTAAAAGAAAAAGAAGAATAAAATAATAAAAAATTGTACATAATTTTTCTAAACTTTAATTTAAGTGTGAATAACCTTTTAAAATTTTAAAATGTAGTTTTTAATCTCTTAGATTTTAATAAATTAGTAATATAAATGATATTTTATTTTTTGGCTTAAAAAAACTCACACTTTGATTAAAATTTAGCGAATTTTAAAATATATTTTGATAAATTTAAAAATTATTTATATATTAAAATTAAAATTTAAAAAGTTATTTTTAATTTATTAATTTATCAAATTTAAAAAGTTGCATCGGAGACACATAAATCCGGATAAATTCATAAATACAATATCGGAAATTGCGAACTCCGGTTATCCCAAATGGCAACAACATCAGTAACATTGCCGCCATCCTTACCATACCCCTCCAACCCCAGCAACATCAAGAACGACATCTCATTTCCTTCCACACCCTCACCATCTTCTCTTCTCTCAATTCCACTCCAATCCATCCGCTGTTTACCTACTAAAACCCGAACCCATGATCATGCTAAACCCAGAAGTAGCATTTCAGTTTGCTTTGCCAAACCCTCTCAGACCCATTTTGATGACTTGACGGCCGACCGACCCAATGGCCTAGACGAGGGTTTCTTCGAAGATGAAACGTTGGAGGAGCAAGCTTACGAAGATGAAGATGATGGTGATGAAGATGGAGAGGAAGATGCTGAGAGTAGTGTTGATTTGTTCATTAGGTTCTTGCAGAGTATGTTTAAGAAGGTCGCTAAGCGTGCCAAGAAGGCCTCTCGCTCCGTCTTGCCTCCTGCAATACCCCCAAAGCTGGTGAAGTTTCCTTTTTATTCTTTTTGTCATATATGTATATTTATTAACTAGATGCTTGCTTTTAAGTGCTGGAAAAAGCGAAAAGGTTTAACAATTGCCTAGGCAATCATTAACATTAAATTACTGCTAGGTTATTTCCTACTTTTCAATTATATTTGAACGTTGCGAGCTTTATTATTTGGAAGAGGAAGTTAATCTTTTGTTGTTGGGTTTAAGCAAATGCTGCTGGCGGTTGAATATATAGAGTGAATTAAGTGATAGTTGATGGTATTGGTACTAGTCTCTAGAGGAATGATCCATGGGGGCAGTAGGTTACTAGGTGCTGAGATGGATGATGGCTGGTGTCAGCAGATAATAGTGATACTGGAGGTGAACTTGTGCCCAAAAATTGGTTTTACCTTATCTTTTTAGGGAAAATTGCAACATAGAGTCATCAACTTGGCTATCTTTTGAATTCAGATCTAATCTTTAGATTGTTCACTTAAGGATCGCCGTTCATGAAATGGGAAAAATTAGGATATCATTCACTTAAGAAACTCAACTTGTAAGCCCAAGTTGGGATCTTGAAAGGATCATGTTAGTTGAGTTGAGGTCCTAGCAGTGAATTTTTTATATTTCATCTATTTCTGTAAATGTTTTTTAGCAATGAGGAAATCTCCTTTTGGGTAGTTTTAGAATGTACTGACAAATGTGGATAGTTGGCTTGTTGGAGTAGGTTAAATTGAGGCAGCAATACTTATTTCAGCCATGTTTAGCAGGGTGAGCACAGCCTCGATATGATGGTATAAATTACTAGATTTGTGACTTGAGTCCCACATTGAAAGTATGGGATATAGATATTGGCTTATCAGACTTGGCTCCTCCTAGCTCAATAGCTAGCCTTTTAGGTTTGCTCTCCTAACTTGTATCAATTTGGTATTGGAGTCATCCATGACCTCTTAGTTGCAATTTTCTGTCTGGGACGAAAAAGACTAATGTGAAGCCATTTTGCATTAGTGGAGTAATTATATGATTTCTAGTCGTAAGTCTGGGGCTTGGATCCCTCATTGAATGTGTGGATTGTCGATGTGGAATTAAGTGGGCTTGGGTTCTCTTGTCTCAATAGCTAGGTTTTGTAGAATGGCTTTCCCAAGCTTCATGTCACTTGGCTAAAGTGAATCTCCTCTTGGTGTGGAGGCACAGTCAATCTTAGCCTAGCTGGACTGCATTAATTCTGAACCTTGCTTGACTGATCTTAATCTAAGCCACGTCCGTCTTGCCAAATTTGGAGGTAGAGAGCCTAGCCACCAAAAGGAGGCTAGTGTCATCTGCTATACATCAGAGATGTGATACAGTAAAAAGCCTATTTGTAATAATAGAAGGAAATAGAATCAAAGAAACATAAATTAGAAGTATTCACAGCAACCCAAAAAAAAAAAAAGGCATTGCACCATTAGTTAAGAGAAGAAACTGGACTTGGAAACTATTGACCCTCACAAAACAAATCATTATATGCTTCTTTTCATTATGGTTGATAAAATATAAAGTATATGCATCTATTGGTTAGCTTCACCTGAAAATTAGGGAAAATAAATCCCAAGAAGGTCCTGGAATGGAACTTTCAGATCTTGTGCACTAGTTTGAGTGAAAATATGGTCCAAACATGAACTACCTTTCAGAAAAGATTTCATGTAAATAAGTATCTCTGGATGTACATGCTTTTAGTTTACATGTAATATTAGCTTGAGTGCTACTGCTCTCACATTGGAAAGCTGCATAATGTAAGAGACAAAGTTGAGAGAAAGATATCAAGAAGCTTTGGCTGATTGACTAATTTTTGTCAGTTTCAGGTTCTCTGAGTTCTCAAACTTTAACTGACAAAAATATCCAGTTTCAGATTCAAATTTACAATAAATGGCCATCTATATCATATTAAAATCTACATTTGGTGTTAAATTCTGATAAATTCATGAGAGCTTATCAATGTTTGGATCATATTCAATTAACTCATCATTGCTTAAAGTGATTAACATAAAAAGGGTCAACCTTAGAGTATAAGCTTTAAATAAGTCATCTATTTTTTAAAAGAGCCAATTAGAAGGTCAATATTTAGGCATGTATGTTTTGAACGATATATTCACTATAGTGCCATTACTTTTTGAACATATAAGAAAGGTGCCTCCTAGCCATTTTTCAATCGGTTTCATAATGATGTTACCTATTTGAAGCAACAAACCTTTAATTGAATCACTTAAAATATTGATGGCTGTATAAAAAGGACTGATGAGTTCACAATTTCTAATGTATATATTCCATTCTAGGAAGCCTATGTTGTAATATAGTGTTACAGCTTTATTTCATCTTCTCTAAATTTTAGCTGGCAAATGGTAATGAGAACTTTATTTGGTATAAGCAAATTGTTATTGTCCAAGGAAAGTTTATTCTACGAATAGAAGAACCGAAATAGATGCACTAGAGATTGTGGAGCTGTCGAGCATGTGGAGGATGTGAATCAGAGAGAAAATGCCATAAATGTTTTGGAGCCTGGTAATAGGAAAAGGCGTAGCTGTCACTTGTCTTTACTCTTAAGTTAAATCACAATATAAACAAATGGACACTAACTGGAGTTTGCTGTTTGATTTATTATGTGAAGCGAGATAGCCCTTTTTTTTGGCCTTTGCGTTTTTAAATTGCCAAGAACAAGAAAAAACTATAGCGAAAGTTTGAATACTTGAACAGTTTGATCTGGTGGATATGGCATAATTGGTAGACACTGTGGACTTAGTTGGATTATCCCTTGGTATGGAAACCTACTAAGTGAGAAGGGGGTTGCAATGACCAGGCCAACTGATGTGGTGCGGAATGTGCACAAGGTTGAAGGCAACTGAGTTGCCCAACCTTCCTTGTGTGCTAGTAGCCAACCTTCCTTAGCATTTAAACCAACACTGCATTTGTCAACTCTGTCCTTTTCTAAAACTACCTGTGGGTGGTAGGGGTCATATATATTTTACAGAAATATGAAACTAAAATAGGTGACAAAATAGCTGTCCTATACCGCCTTCCTTAAAGATATAAATTTTTTCATCACTGAATTAGCCACTGGTTATTCTGAGTCTGCTGCATCTATTTAAATAAATTATCTATATATATCATATAGTCCGATAAATTGTATATCTATTTCTTTAAAATAAAATCTGGGATCTGTGGTTATATCCATTTCATTTCATGTCAATTTTTCATTAGGTCTTAGTATACTTTCATGGGTGCATATTTCCCATCTACTCTTGAGAAACAAGTGGACTGCTTTACTGTCCAGAAGACTCGAATCAATCATCAGTAAAAGACTTGGACCAGAAATTAGAGTACATTCTGGAAAACTTCAGTTTTCAGGTTTGTCTGCTAATTGTAAGATTGATAGAGCAGCAAGTTAAAGATAATATTGTTCCATAACAAACTTAATGAAAAAAATGCAAAGCAATGATTAGAAGATTTTGAAATACAGCTAGTAATTTAGGGTGGTTTAGTTTATCTGGTCAGACATGAGCTGATCCAGAAAAGAAGACCAATCACGACACCCTCCTCAGAACTTGTTTTGGCTTTTTGCTCAGCTCATAACAGTTTCCCTACTTTTTAGTTCACTTGGTTTTTCCCCCTCTCTTCTTGTTAATGTTCTTGTATGCATCAGTAAATTTACTATTATTATTATTATATTTTATTATTATTAATGTGATGGTTGAGCTCTATCTGCGTTGATGTGAACTGTACAAAATTTATCAAAATTTCTGTCCTTGTTCTTTAATGGGATTACAGGTGTCATTTGCTGTCGATGGAATTCTTCTATTGGCTTTACTTTCTGTTATGAAAGCACTTCTTGAGGTATTTCTGCTTAGCCTGTAAATATTGATTTTTAATGGCTCCGTTGTTGATTTGATTTGCCAAATTATCGCTGTTTTGGATTCAACATTTTTAGAATTACCTTCAAAGACTGTTCTCGAGTTGTTCTCTAATTCTAGTGTTATAAAAGTTCAAATTTTACTAGGGGCAATATGATTCTCCTTTCTATGTAGCTTAGTGGGGGAAAAAGAAATTCTTCAATGAGATTGCATGTTTGCAACTGTGTACTGTTGGCTATGGAAACTTTTTCGGTGGTCACTGGTCTTTGTTGATGATATGGGGGTTATGGTATGGGTACGATGCATGAGCTACCTGTACCTTATACATCCTTGGTCTATAAAGACCAGGGCTTTTACTCTGCTGTGCTTCTGTTTTTGCGTTAAGTAATCTGATGCTAGTCGAAATGGGTATCACAGGTTGCATGCAGTCTTGGTGGCACTGTCTTTGTGGTGATCCTCCTCCTCCGTGTGATCTGGGCAACTGTTGCATATTTTCAATCAAATGGGAGTGGGTGGAACCAGGGTGGCAGTGCTTTTGGTACATCACAACCCATACTGTGATTCTCTTAGTTTGTTAATGGTCATCAAAACTTGCCTTGGGACAAGATCAGAACTCCAACTTCCCTGATCATGGCTGTTTCATGAGAAGCGGGAGTTAGCCATTGCATTTAGGTTCTCATTTGATGCACTCCGAGTGTAAATATGAATATCGATCGAGCTCAAGCGTAAGCTCTTATGCAGCATGATACAGTAGCCAATAGCGGCATCCTATAAGCTGTACAGTTTATGAATAATGTTTCTATACCAGCTTTTTGTAATTCAGGTGCATTAGCATGATGATCTCTGTAGCTGTTAGGAAATATTACTTTGCTGCATTGGGCTAGATTTGTATTTAGTAAAGAGGGTCTTGTGGAGCTTGAGACTGACTTCTCCAAGGAGATGGCAGCGGAGAATCATAAGGTGATTTATAGGAATCAAGCCACCCAGCAGGGTTTGGTAAAATGGATTGTGACTTGATTTTTATTCCAAAGAATTAGGACTAAATCGATAAAAGAATGCAAAATTTGCATAGTAGTTTTACTATGGGCAAAAAAAATAAAAAATAAAAAAAAATAGAGTGGCAACTGCCAGTCGCTCTAGATCAGCCACCCTGGTAGTTGTTAGAACAAAAGATGTCTCGCTTTCTCTCCGAGTGAGAGTTGGGGCCCCTTTCCCTTGGAAATTGGACAAAGCTGTAGCCTGACCAATCAACAGCTTCATAAATAGCTCTCATGTTTACACTTCCTCTTAAGAAGGAAAATAAACTTCTTATTTGGAAAAGGAAGAATGATGGATTTAGAAGGAAAGTTTATCCTGAAGCTAATGACAGAGAAAATTATTAAAATTCTAATTAAATTTTTGCTTTTAAAATTCCTCTTTGCCTTTTCTAGTATGAATATGATATATTAATTAATTAGTTCAAAATCCTTTTAAATATAATTTTAAAAAATATTACTCCTATTAATTCCTTCCTCCTTTTTTCCAATCCAATTAAAAAAAATATACTAGCTCTTTCTTGTATTTTCTTTCTTCTCTAAACTTTTTCTTCCCAGACTTTCCTCACCTCCTAGCTCCTTTCGTTCCCAAATAAAGTATTAGTTTCCCATCATTAAAGGTGGAAACCGCCCACCAACCCACCATGATATCTCCGCTTAGATATGTTACATCAGTTCCTTCATCTTTTATTATGATGGAAAATTATATAATAGGGAAGCTTATTAAGCAAGGCACTAAATTGTAAAATCGACACAGCTATTGCTTTCATGTCAAAATGAAAAGAAAAAAAAAGGGTTCAAATTCAAATAGAGGATGAAAAAAATTTTACTAACAAAAAGGAGATGTAAATAAACATTATTAAAAGTAGTAGGAAGAGAATATCTTTATGCTACTATTATGACTCTATTAGATGTTGTTGATATAACCTACGTTGTGTTAGCATCCACTTAGTATCATCTAAAGAACATTTTTCTATTTAGATCACATTTAATAGCGTTCATTTTCTCTTTCCGCTATTAAAACCTTTGATCTTTATTTAAGCTTGGATCTGAATTTCAAATGCCCATTAACCTATAATTTTTTGATAAGAAAGAAAAATAATTATACAATTATGCACTAAATTTTAACTTTTGATGGGAAGAAGCAATGGAAGAAGTACTATAATTATCAAAATTGTGATTTTACGATTTTTTACTATTTGAGGTGGTTATTTTGAGTTAATTAAGATATAAAACCTTTTTTTTTATAGAAACTTACGTTTTTAATCAAGTTTATATATAAACTTCATAAAAATTTATGTTTTTTTATCGAGTGTACCGATTTTATATATCTGAGTTGAATTGACTAAAAAATTTAAAAGAAAAATACAACTAGTCTTTTATAAGCTATTAACTATTAAAACGTTATAACATTTGTCTTATCTTATTCTAATTTTTTACTTTTTTCTTTCTTTCTGATATCTTATTTTATGTTCATAATTTTTGTCTAAGTTTCAACTCTTATACCAAAGTTTACAAAGAAAACTATATATTTTATTTTATATTATCAATAACTTAAAATGGTTGAAATATTTTTAAAAAAAAAAAGATAGGAAAAAGTTTAGTTTTATCTCTAGTTTTCCTTTTTTTGTATATGCTAAATTATATATTAAAAATTTATATGAAAAAAGAAAAACTTAATTTTTCATTTTTTTTTGTTAGTTTTCATCATGTATTTTAAGTTTTGAATAACTATTATAAATATATTTATAATTTTTTAAAGTTATTTTACATAAATTGTAGAGACTTACATTTCGATTTTATAGACTTTCTAACAATTTTAAAAGTAAAATCGCAAGTTTGATAATCTTGAAAAGAAAACTCGTGAAATAAAGATATATAAAACAATATAAAGATATATAAAACGCTAAATCATAAGTAATAGTTGTGAGAAGAGTCCCAGCGATTAGAGAAAAAGTAGCATTCTCAGCAAAAGAAAACATTAATAAGACTTCACATGGATTTTCTTTTATAGTGCACCCGGTACATGTCTCCACCCAATTAGACAAGGGGAATATCTCATACATCTATTGGCCGAGATCGCGTGGTGCATGGGACGCTGAACCAGGGATTATTCTCTTTTGCACATAGAGCTAGAATTTAACTTGTTAATGTCCATGTAGTGAAAAATTCCCATGTTAGATTGCACCAGGTGCAGAAGTGATGATCCCCAAAACTCAGTATTAAGGAGAAAAGTACTTTTCAAATAATGATACGATAAAGTTTATACAACCACCTTACGAACATCAGCCACTCTTATACAATAAATTGCATTATTTCTAGGACAATTAGTTTTTCATATTCAGTACCGGAAGAATAGAAGTCCCGCTACAAGGCATTCGGCCTTCGAAACAATTCAGCTTGCAGAGAAGAACAGATCGAGACGCCTAGGTAGAAACTCGAAAGACAATCCAGATGACAGCAAGTACAGATCATTTTCCGGATGTGAGACGATAGCGTCAACTGAATATATTTAGGCGTACTTTTGATAGCCACTTAATGAGAGGAAACTTCGCTCCCTTCTCCTCTTATTACTTGTGAATCCTTATCTTCTGTGTTACGATGTTCTTTCAAAACTACCACCAATGTTCATATGCAACCATTCTGGCGAAGAACTGCGGCTATAATCCCTAGGAGCCTGTGAACTGAAAGCCACTCCAGCATTATCAAACATCTGTTGCCCAAACTGCAAAGAAAATTTTGAGTAAATGGTGTTAGAAACTCAAAAAAAGCAAGTTTACTGTTTTGTAATGGATCATATCGTTTAATCTATTGATCCAACTAGTTTAAATTTTCTGCATGGATGTGCATCTTGGTACCTTAACTACACTGCAATGCGAGAAATAAGGAAAACGTTTTAAACATCAGGATTTTGCTGGCCTTTCAGGTTTTGCTGGTATAGAGGCTTAATGAACTAAAACTTAGGAAGCCTTTTTTAATCAAATTTTCAAGTTAAGATTTTTTTGTTTCATTCCGTGGAATAAGATTTGAATGAATTCAATTAAGCACTGTTTTCAGTAAAACTTGGTAAGAAAATAGAGATTAAAAAGAAGACCTAACCGTTAATTGTCGCAAGAATTCTTCACAAGTAGGAAATTTAAGATCTAGTAGCTGCAAATGCAACTGGATGTTTCGTTTTTGAGTAGTCCTGTTTGACTAAATAGTTGGTGAACTAATCTAGAGGAATAAAAAGGTGGTTATGGGGCTTACTTCTTTTGGAGGGAATACATCGACACCAGGGTTCATTCTTGAATTCAATGCTTCAAGTTTCATGGAAAGGAACTGCAAAGATCGATCGTTATTGGTAGATTCCGAGATCCCAAATAAAAAGGGGAAAAATTGGGGAAAACTCGGGAAGTATTCAGTAATATGCATACCTCAACCTGATGCTGCAGAGATTGGATGTAATTAATAATCTCATCAAGGACTAGAGCTTTACCAATTACCTGATCAGACGTCGTCGAAGGATTAATGATTCCTAAAATTAAGTAGCAACTACAAAGGAAAACTGCAGACGGAGTATGACAAATCATTATCCAGGTTTTGATCAAATACCTTGTTGCAACCAGGTACCAGATCCTGAAGGATTTTCATCCTCTCACTTATCTTTTCTCTCCTGGCCTGTCAACACATTCAATCAAAATGTTGGTTAACAAAAAGCCCCAGAGTTAGCTCGTCTGATTTCAGGATCTGAAAAACGTTTCACGCATCATCCTAAACTTCACAAAAAAAATGGTCGAGAAACAATTCAGTCCTCGAAGCTATTTCACCATCATACACAACTCGAATTTTCTTGGGTCAGTTATCAAGCGGAATTAGCAGATAGATGAAGGAGAAATTACTCTTTCTGCTAGACTGTGGCTATCTGTAGCTTGACCTCGTCTTGCTCGAACATGGATGTAATCCTGCTTCTGGGGCTCCGGAGGTGGCTTGTTCTGCTCCATTGGCTTACTTGACCCGGGTTCCGCTTCGCCTGTGGTATCGATACCATTGTCCTCCCAATATGCTGAGGTTTTGATCCGTTTCCCATCACAATCATTCTGACAAATTTCAGTGCCGTACACAACAATCTCTTCAGTCCCATTAAATACCCATTCCCACATCTCAATCACTTTCATAAATGATGAAAAATACGATAAATATTTTACCTAAACATATATCTAGATTACATTGGGTTTCTATTCTTATCTTCATAGACAATACCTTTTAGTAAATCAATCAACATACATGTCCATGTCCATGTCCATGTCCTATATCTTAATCAAACAAAAATAAGCTACAGCAAACTGATAAATAAGCTAGAGACTTCTTATTATGTACATAAACTTTGATTTAGTCTACAGAGATTCTAGTATAATTTAAATCACACACATCACCAAATTAAATCAGTTTACATATTACAAAAATCGTTACCATCCCATTGCCATTGCCATTGCCATGGCTATTGCCATTACTAGTGGAAACACCCTTAACTGGCTCTTCCTCCACATCGCGGTGCTTCCGAACGCCACCGCCCTGGGTTCCTCCTTCCCCCGGATGCATTGGGTCATCATCTTGATTCAGGCTCCTGTTATTGCCAAACTGTGGCATACCTTGCCCTGTCTCACCGCCGCCATTCATGGGGAACTGCCAGATCTCCGCCAAAGCGTACGGCGGCGCGTGAGCATTGACATTGGCGTATGATCCACTCATCATTGCCGAGGTCTGTGGATCCATATCCTTACACAGTAATTATTAATTCACTACTAAAGTAGTAATATTACTAACTACAAATTGCAAACCAAAGTTCAGACTCTAGAGAAATATAATAAACAAATATTTGTAAACGTGGCATAGTATATATAGTATGATATTATAAGGTATAGTATGGTCCTCTCTCACGTGAACACAACATTGCTGTGCCTGCTTACCGATCCAGAAGAATCAAGACTCAAAAGACTAAGTGGAGATTGGTGCAACACACACTTATATATATATATACATATATAAATATATTCATATCATATTCTATGATAAAATGAAATATAAACTATGCTATAAAGGTAATAAATAATTGTTGTTTTGTTCCGGTGTTTTATTTTAATCAGTGGTAAAATAAACTAGATGAGGTGTATAAAGTCTAAAGACAAGGACGAGATACAATTGTGATTCCAGTGGTATTAGTAGTGGCATCGAACAGACAGAGACCTCGGGACTCGAGCATAAGTCACTTCCAGTGAGGTTTTCTCGGAGGTTCCAGCGCCTTTATGTTTCCTTTTTTCCTGTGTTTTATTTCCCATCATTGGCTAACATTATAATTATTTACAATTATAATAATATTTAATAGTTTTAAAGTTTAAGTAAAAATAAGTTTGAAAAACGTCTGCCGCAGAATAAACGATACCCAAATCATCTACCATTTGTTGTTTTTAATGTTTAGGTCAAAGCGAGTTTTATTTAATCTTTAACGGACGCGGTGAGCTTCTTTCTTTCCTTTCCTTTTCTTTTTTTTTTTAAATGAAGGGTGAGTTCAGGCAACTTAGCTAGCACAAAAGTACATGTACAATGTACGCAAGAGTGATGGATCATTTTCAGTAATAAATGATCCGGAAAAAAAAAAGAAAAAAAAAAAGATATAAGAGAATGAAAAATCTTATGCAGAATAATAGGATCTAACACGTTATAATTGTTCCATGGGATCCACACGATGGCTCCTAATTTCAAATTAGGAGAAAATAATTCAGTTATGTTATTATTGTGTCTTCCACAGGGCCCTTTGTTTGGTACGTTTCTTATCTTACTTTATAAATTTTTTTTCCCTTTGAAAAAATCATATGGAGTTATTATGAAAATAAAATAAAAACAGAAATAGATTTTTTAAATACATCTTCAGGAGCTTTCTAGACCATTGCTAATTATTTATTATTATCATACTGGACAATAAAGATCCTATAATACAATAAATATCAAAAGACTTTAAAAAAAACATGAAGAATACACCAAGAACAATCATCATATTTGATGTTTGTTTTGTTTTGTCAAGTAATTCGTAAACTTTATTGACATGAGTAAAGCTATGGCACTTATGTTTTGATCCTTTTTTATTCATATTTTATCTATACCTTATCTATATTGTATATTTTATACTTATCATATTTATATTTACCATTTTTTTTTGGGAACTGCTGTATTTAATAGTGTTGGGAAGGTCTGTGTCTTAGTTATATTTATTAGGTGCGTCTTAATATTGTATAATATATTTCCTTTGTGTGGATGAGATAAAATTAGAAAATACCTCGAGGGGAAAAAAGTTCTAAAAAACAGGACCTACAATGAATATAAGAAGAGCACTATCTAACAACATAATATCAATAGATTAAGGCTTTCGATGATTAGTGATAATTGTACTGATGATGATGATGATGATATAAGGATTCTTTATCCTTGTAAAGATGTGGATAATGATGGTTTAAGATTTGATAATGGGTCACCTGAGATTGAGACTTTGTTTTCAATATAATAACGATAGTTTTAGCGTGATTAGACTTTGGTTGCTTAGCTCCATTTTTATTGCCACAAGGAACAGTGATACGTGCACTTTTGGGAAAGGAATAGTATCCAATAATAAACTAATTTGCAAAGTAACAAATTATGAAGCATGATTGTAGGCTACTTAATCTGATTTCATTTGATTGTTAGCATTGACTTATTTTATTGTTCTTTAAATCTTAAAGATGGAGCATTCTAAAAATGGGAGCTTATACTTTGTAGTAAGGGTCATATCGCAAGCAATGCTCATTAATAGCAATAGATATGCTAAGTTTTTTTAAATAGAGCATTACGTTAAAGATTGATTACAATATCTCTTGGTTATATAATATACGTGTGTATAATTGCTATGTTGTGCTTACTAGTACAACCGTTGGCTACTACGAATTCTAGTCGATTTAATCAACTCCCTTTAAAGAGACAACGTGTTTGTTTTGGATTTCCAAATCAAACAAAAAAAATATGATGGGATCGTCAGCAAGCAATAGACTACCATAAATAAGGAATCTTTATGTTTATAAATTCTGATTATAAATTTATTGTGCTATTTAATTTTAACGACGAGGAATGTAGTTTGAAAGACTCGATAATAAACTTTTCAACCTTTTTAATGAGAAAGTCTATTAATGATTTAAAAAAAAAAATAAGAGAGGAAAGATTGAGATGAGGCAATGTTGGTAGGGGCAAAATTTCTAGTGTGGTAGTGATGATATTGGGATATTTCACTAATGAACCATATATTAAAGAATCGCACTAAAATCAATTCTATTTTTCTATTAAAAAAAAATTGCTATCTTTCACGAGATGTTTAAGAGAACACATTAATAATTTAAAGAATCGTTCTTTAAATACCTCTTTATTTTGTCCATATGGTTCTTTAAAAATTTCTTAACATTTACACGACCAAATTCAATTGCTTTCAGACTTGGTCAAAAGAACGTGCTTATTTAAGGGCTTGGTTTCATCCGCTATGCGTCTTGATGAGAAGGTTCACTGTCTAGGTAAATACCTTAACAAAGATGACTTTGGTAATAATTTTTCATTTCTATTAATCATCCCCTTCGCGTCCTATTTATTAGAAAACTACAAGTAATGCAACTATTGTTTGTATATGGTGCAACTATTGAATACAATAAACATTTAAAATTAATTTAAAAAAAATTAAATTAACAAATGACCGACAACGTACATTAGAATAACATACAATATGTGCGAGAATTATTTGATAGAAAAGAAAAAAGAGGGAGGGAGGTAGAGAGAGATAGATGTCTCATAACAAAGACATCATACAATATTTAAAACTAATACAAAAAGATGGATGAAATCTTAGTCTACCGAAGGAGCGAGGTTGATTGCTATCACCAATGGTTGACTACTATGGATATATGATTTTTTGTGCATGCCAGTTTCTTAATTTTTATTTCTTAATACTTAAGTTCTTGTTCTTTCTTATTTAATGTACTAGATCTTGGGCTTTTATAAACATTATATATAAGCATTAAGTGTATTAGATAGCATTAAGTATTTATAATAATGAATTGTTTATTGCCTATGTGCCTTTTTCCTTAACCCCCTTTATTTTTTTGGGTTTTCGCTTTAAATTCATTTTTCTACCCTCTTGTTCACTTGCTTATCATGTGATCGTTAAAAAAAGTGACCTCTTAACAAGTAGTTGCATGAAGGATAAAACTATATGACATACTATGCTAGAGTAAACAATACCATGATGTGTGAAGTTCCGATCATCATATCTCGTCTAAAAGAATAATTATTTGGTAATATATGAAATAGATTAAGATGTAAATAAAGTTATAGGAATATTGAAAATTAATTTTCTTTTTCATTTGACACAGAACCTAAAACAACTAAGGAAGCTCCAAATGGTAATGGATGGATCAAAACTATACAAGATGAATTGAATCAATATGAAATAAATGCAATTTGCACTTAAATTGCTATACCAAAAGATAAATATGTAATTGCAACAAATTTGGTGCTTTAGAATAAATCAAATAAAAATGGTAAAATAATAAGAATGATTAAGAGTGTAGGAACCGAGTCTTCCATTCTCATACCAGATGATAAGGACATATGGTGGATTGGTCGTGCACTCTAGATTTAAACATTACCTTACCTTTAAAATTAGTCTCATATGCCTTCAACTTATCTATTGATATTTGATTATTGTCTTTGATTTTTTGTCTATCTGCAAAGAGAAGATTGTATTGAAGTTTAATAGTGCCTAAAGCTTGACGCAAGCTACCTTAAATTGTATAATAAATCGAATGTCCCTATCTAGAAATGTAGACATTAGCACTTCTTGCAATCTCATAATATCTTAAATATGTAGGTTAGCTAAACTTTTCAAAGAATACCTTACCTTGAATGCTATAAAGCTTGTAAAAACCTAGACAATCAATCCATTACCACTTATACTGACTCATACTCTTTGATTGCCTTTAGCAGTTCAATTACATAGTCTATCAAAATGTTTTGCCTTTTCCATTATGGTATTTTTAATGGCTATATCTCCCTTGCTAGTCTCTAATGCTTTGTTTTGATATACTAATAAGTGAACATCTAAAGGCAAAATTTAATATCTTCCTTTCTATATTATTCTACTAGTAGGGCTCCTTTTAATCCTTGCATAGTCTTTTTTCCACTACGATGCATTGCATATCTTGATTAATAAGCCTCTTCCAAAATCTCCTGTTATAGATTTGATGAAGTTGGTACATTTATTTTATTTTGCTGCCTCATAATTCCCTTTGATATATCCTAAAGTCTTTCACTAATTTATTTAAAGTCTTTTAGAGCCTTGATTTTATACTTTAAGGTTAGTTGTACTCCCATATGGGCTAATTTTGCACCATTTTGCTCAACCATTACCTCCAAAACCAATCTTCTTACATTCTTCTAAAAATTACTTCTAATTAGTGATCTGAGCAGCTAAATTCCTACTATCCTTCCGAATGAGTATCTACCATAATAATAGCTTCCCTTAGATTATAATGGATCTAAAAGTCATAGTCTTTAATCACTTCTAACCACCTGCTATATCATATATTTAAGTACTTCAAACTTTTATTATTTATAAGTACCTTGTAGTTCCTACCATACAAACCACCATAGCTTTAGTGTAAAAGACCAGTAGCACCAACTTGTAATCATAAGTCGGTAGATATGCTTATAGGGCCTCAATTGCCTGAAAGTATAAGTTATAACCCTCCCATCTCGTCTTAACATACAACCAAGATCATTGCTTGAAGCATCACTATAGATCGAAAATTCACCCTTTCCATTTGGCATAGCAACAACATGAACGATGACTAGTCTCTTCTTTAGCTCTTGAATATAGGGCTCATATTCCACTCTGTACAAACTTCACCCCTTTTTAGGTCAATCTAGTTAATGGGGTTGCAATCCCTTAATAGACTTTGTGTAGTAATTTGTTATCCTTAAGAAACTTACAATTTCAGTCACTATTTTCAACCTTAATTAGTTAACTACTGCTCTAATCATTTTAGGCTCCATTGCTACACCATCTTTTGAGATTACATGTCGAGAAAGGTTACCTACTCTAACTTAAATGTCACTTCTTAAAGTTGAAGTATAAAATTTGTCCATCCTTCAACATCTATAGAAGTATACTTAAGTAGTTAGCATGTTACTCTTACTTTAGAAGCATATTAGGATGTTGGTAACTATAGGACAATTATATCTACATAAGGCTAAAATACTCTTTCTATCATAATTATAATGGTTGCAGAAGCATTTATCAATTCAATATGCATATTAAGAAACTTATAATCATGAGTTTAGAGTGTAGACTTAGGTATATCTTTTGCTCTAGTCTTTAACTAATGGTACCTTGATCTTAAATCTATATTCAAAACATCTAAGCTCCTTTAACTAGTTGCGAAAGTCAAAGTTTCTTAAGAAAACCTATTTTTGACTAACATTTTGTTCAGTTCTCTATTATATAGAGCCTTATACTACTATCTCATAAATATAATTTGAGTATCCCATGGTAACACTCTAAGGTATGTAAAACCTTATCCAATGTTTCTTATAATTTCTCTTTTATACTAAAACCATTATATAAGGTACTTTTGATATCCAAGTTACACCTAGCATGGCAATTATTTTTTAACTTAACTTTTCTATATGTATGGAACTCCTAGTAGGCCATCATGAAACATGTCTAGGAATTTGCTCAATATTAGTTTCTCTTCTAATTTTGATGCCTTTGAGGCTTTTAGTCTCACCAAAGCAAACACAATGCTATTTTGCCATAATTCACAAGTCGACAAGTCCAATGCCTCTATGCATTAACCTATGTAGCTAAAACTATCTTCCTTAAGCATATTGAAGACCTACTTGTAGTAGCAAACAATCAATACTGGCATAATACTTCAATATTCAGTTCATACCCCAGATGCCATTGAGCTCTTGTATTTCCATTAATAAAGAGACTAAGCTTATTTGAAAACCTATGCGCCATGCATGATGTTATGAAAAAGCATTAGCTTATTGGTGTGAGTTTAAGATAGGGAAGAGTCGGATGTTACTACTATTGGAGTGCATTAGGGGTATTTCATTTGAATGTTATTCTTGAGGGTTTTTTTGGCCAATTTATTCTTGAGATATTTAAACAAAGTATTATAAAATAAGCCTAATATTACTTCAAGTGCATTTATTTTGATTGCCAACTCGAGCCATTTATATGAGGTGGCTTTTTGCTCGAATAACTTGAATTATGCCTCATTTCATTCTAATACCACTTTGAGCCTTTAAATGAAGTGTCCTTGACCACCACCACCCCTTAATAGTGAAGACTTGAAGCTTTTGTCTTTCTTTGTTTGAGTTGAAATTTTTTTCCATTTGAATGAAGTTAAATGACATTCTACTGCTTGGACCCATAGTTTAAATGAACTCTCATAGTTTTAGCAGTATTATGATTTTACCCTTAATTGCATGAGTTAACTTAACAGGCCTTATTCATGTATTAGGACATATGAAACTTCAAATTCAAGCCCTCGATTGGGTCTTTCTCATTTGGATTCCTATTCTTACTAATATTTTGATTGTTTGTTAATATTGATAATCTTGAGTAGTGTGTCATATCAAATCAAGATTGTCATAATTTAATTCTTATATAACATAATATCACATCCCATCAAATTTTGAAAATCACAAATGAAAGTCAATTTGATTTGTTCATTGGTTGTGCTTTGTTACGGATCTTGATTATAAGCATCTCATCCAATGATTAAATTTATTGGTACATCCTCCTTTTATTTATATGATGGGCATTCTCATAAGCTTTGTCCAAAATTGTACCTCTAGCTAATGGTAAACTCATAAAAAAATCCAACTTAAATTGCTATAAAAAAGCATTACAAGTAAAAATAAGACTCATCAAATACATGCATGTGTTATGTATTTGGCTAGGATTGCATTAAATATGACACTTTTACTTGATGTGGTTGCATATGGATAGTGTTAACTATTTGTTAGGACTTATGTTTACCTTTTGGAAACTCCATCCTGTGCAAGTTTTAGGTATATAGAAGACTCTAAAAATTCCAGTATATTGTAGAGCAGCAATGCCTTAGCATTGCTTTGCTTAAGAATAAGGATGTAAAACAATTTTTCGCATCCCTTAGGTTTGAGGCTAATAGTAATTATATGTTTGAATCTAAAGAGCCTATTTTACTTAATTGAATATATTATTGATAAGTATTAAATTATTAATTTTTCTTATTAAGTCTAATCTTAAGAATTTTTTTAGTTGGTTCAACATTTTTAATATTACATAGAAGTGGTTAAATTAGTTATCTTACCTATATAATGTATTACCTAATAACCGAAATGCAAAACAAAAATTATGAAGTGAAAAATGTAAAACCAAGAACTAGAAATAGAAAATAAATGTACAAATGGGTTTCTAATTCTAATTTTCTTAGAAAGCAACATTAATATTTATCAGTTCAATAATTATGGAATTATAAGCATAAAAAAATATTAAAGAAATATTGATAATTGTATGAAAAAATAATTAAATGAAACAAAATTAACAAAAAAGATAGAAAAAAGCTATACTAACTATGAGTGTTCAATTGTATTACTATTAGTGATCTAATCCTTTAGTTGGTCAAAAAAAAAAAAAAAGGTTAAGTACATAAAATAACTAGAAAAGTTGAAAAGATCAAGATCAAAGGCTTTCCTAAGTTTAAGTGGAAGTTAAGGCTCTTTATATTGGTCTTTTACTATTGGCTAAAGTAAGAACATGGGTAATGATACTTATGATGGTAAAGTTTTAGGAGGAAGAGCAAAAATAAACTTAAGGGAGAGTAGAGATGTTATTTCCACTATAATGGTAGTAATGATAGGTATGATAAAGGTTATGATTGTGGTTAGAGAACATATTTGTAGTCATGGTGGTATAGGGTTCAAAGAGAGAAATATATTGGATGTGAGAAAGAGAATTGTTATGATACTAGTGATGATGGTTAATCTAGGTGATATTATTGGTTTTAATGGTGTCGAATAAGAAGAGCTTAGAGAGAGAGAAAGAGAAAGACCCCTAAAACTGCAAACTGCAAACTGTAAATGTATTGTGAAATTATTGATAAGGTATTAATAAACCTCTAAAACTTCGAAAGGGTATCTTCAGCTTCTCATAATTTTCTAAAAACACAACATACCTCCATATAATCACTAAGCCCCAAATCATAACCGTTTACAAGTCTTTTAGCAATAGTTTTAAAAGCTTTGTAAAGTTACGAAGATATATACATGTTTTCAAGATTTATAGAAGGTGAAGAAAAAAAATTAGATTTTAGAGGGTTTACTACACCTAAGTAATGGTTTAGGGATGTATTCATGATTATCCTAATTTCTCAAGAAAGTAAAGAAATTTTCTATAGATATCCATTCTTAGGGTAGATAGTATTGGTTAGTTGGACAATTTATTAGTGTAATGGGTGAATTTTGCACATTTTACTAAGAGATTAACCTAGATTTTTTTTAAAATCCTTTTAAATATTTTGTCTATAACAGTTGAAATTCACAGTGATGCCTATTTTCTTAGTTCTTATCTTCTAACTATCTTTTATGTGCATCTTTTTATTTAATTTGGTGTCTTGCAAAGTATAATTACTAAACCAAATAATAAAAAGCATAAACTAAATTCTAAAATGAATCATAAACCTAATAAGATGGTAAAAAGAGTAATTATTGAATTACTTTGATTTTTGTAATTGCCTCTAATATATATATATATATACTATAAGCATTTATGAGCCAATGAATTAGTTATTATGCATGCTATTAATTAACTTTGAAATTCATGAATCACATAACTTCCACACAACTATAAGTTTATAACTCCATATTTTGAAATGGTAGGTTGCATTATTATAAAATGTTTTTCAACATTGCTAACATTTCAAATTGGAGTTACAGGTATCATCTTAAGGTGTTTCAAAGTTATAATTGCATATTGGATTCACTTCATATGGTGTGAATGAGATATTAACTCTCTTTACTAAGCCTATTGTCGCATTTGGTTCACAAAATCAACATTCCACGAAATCCTTGTTCTTGTCAAACAAAAAATTGCCATTCCTTTCTAAAACTAAAGGAATTGCTACTTCTATTTTTCATACCATACTCTTGAAAACTAAACCAACCTCAACCCATTAGCTAAGTTATAGACCTAGCCTACTACATGACTCATCATGTCACCCAAGTAATTCCACCTTATGCTTGCCCTATGATTACCAACTATTGAAGAAGCCCAATCTACTATGAACATAAACAATTGGCTAACATTATGGACATTGGGCATGAAAACTAAGTCATGGATGCAAATAGTGTAAACATAATCATGTTTAGGCTACCATAAAATGATTAGATTGTCTATGAGTTAGGTAAACCTAGTTTATATATGGGTTACGTGAACCCAAATAACATATGTTGCAAAGGCGTAAGTCCTATGTGGGTTATACATAGGTCAAGGTAGCATACCTAAATTATATGACTAAGATTATGGCTAGGTCACATGCTTTGTTATTTAATAGGGTAGGTTTGTATGGCTTAATGTAATTAGCCTTCATCGTTTGAGGATTGGTGCTTAGTAGTACAATGGATGGCTTAAGTTGTGTGGTATGATGTTGGTGTTTAGTGTATATATTGGTTACATGAGTTTGTAAGCTAGGTAGCCGTATAGCTTTTAGTGGTTTGTCGATGAGTTGTGGTGATACATTATGGTTTTGTAAGCTAAATGAAAAAGCGGTTTAGTTAAGTTAGTGGTTAGTGAGCTTTGGGGCTAGGGACTCAAAGGAGAAAAGCATTATATGATTGTGTGGTAGGGTTACTATAGTTAGCCTATCACATGTAATAAGCATATTGGTTGGCCTCAAAGACATTTTCAGCTAATGACATTGGAGGGTGTTGTTAGGAAGAGGCATGATAAGAGGCAAAGATAAACTCGCTATATTAAATGTGAAATAAACTTAGTGTTCTTGATTGTTTTTGGATTATTCTTGATAATTTTACTTGTTTGATCTTCTATGGAGGCGTTTTCATAGAGTTTTGATGTTTATCTTAAGTTAGTTAAAGTTTTAGATGTTTCAAATGAGAAGAGGAGCCTATTATTTATAGAGTTTGTGGGTTAATATTGACCATTAGATGGCTTCAAGATGGATAATTAGGATAAAGTGTTGTAGTGGCTATTATTTGAAGCCTCTTTCTTCTTTGAATCTTTATGGGTTTAGATATCAACTTGGATGAACCTAAAGGCTTATGAGAATTAAAGAGACAACATCTTCATTTTAAATAAGCCCAAGGATTGTTTAAGCCTCCTAAAGGCACATTAAAGGCAAGCGTAGAACTAATGAACTCAAGGAAATCATTTTCGAGTCTATTTTTCATGTGTAAAGTTACCAAGTAAGGCGAAGAATGGAAAATTCAATCTAATAATCCCTATTCTAAGTCGAGCAAGGTAGATATCCTTAGGATATCTTTCACAGAGTCTGGTCTTCTAGACTTTATAACTAGCCCAAGCAAATAACTTTTTCATATTAAATTGGTCAAAAACCCAATTATTGAAATTGTTATCTATGTAATCATTTTTATTTCTAGTATATCATTTTTATTTTGTAGCAATTAATTAAAATAAAAAAAGAGAAATAACCATTATTAGTTAATTGGATTCCTTTGAAATTCGGATTTCGTTGCAGCCCCACTCCATCATAATTGGATTTGCATACAAATATTGATAACTAAAATTTATTGGATTTGCATACATATAAAGGATATGTAAGATATTTACAAGAAAAAGCAGACAAGCTTTGTAAGCTTCACTAAGTTGGATGAAAGCCAAAAATGGTGTGTTGAAATGGACGCATCAAATGGCCCCGTACCGTCATCAACCGGTTGTGGAATATAAGTTTTGATAAATGTTGAAATGCTATATTGAGAAAGACGCAAACTGGTCTTTTTAGTGATTGAGTGTGCCTAACCAATTTCCCAGCTCAATTTAGGCAAATTCGGTGAGTAACTCGTGCTTGAAGCATTTTAATTTTCTTTCCAACCGATGAGCTATCACTATTTGACAAATGGACATTGTTATTTATTACTCTTACCAATATTAGGTAAGGCAATTCACAGATCCAACTGGAAATTGGATTAGTGGAGGACCAAAATGAAGGACTTTATCAAAAGGGAAATGGCATATGTTATCAGTTGTCATTCACAGCTTCAGTTAAATCACATATCCACCTTCAAATTGCAATGGGACTTATGAAGAGAACGCTTTAGTGTATCGTTCACGAGAGCCGTCAAATTCCCTCTCATGGTGGAAAAAAAAAAGATTGGTTGATATTAACTCGTTATTTGTACAGATAAATGATGAGTTTCAGAAAAAAAAAACAAAATTATTATTATAGTTATTTAAAATATAGAAGAGATCTATTATATATATATTTTTAAAAGCAATAAGCGAAATATCGAGAGACATTACTAAGGGGGTCAAGTCTTGCATTTATAATTTTATATTATTGAAAGCAAGGGGACTCTGTTTTCTCAATTCCAATTCTCCCAAGATACTTTTCATTTTCCTTTACTTCTTTGTTTTTCTAGTGTCCTTAAGTTATAGTCAATTTAAACACTGTTTAAACAATATTTTTAAGGATTTTAGTAAAAAAACTATTTGGACAATATGTACAATTAGCTTTCAAGTGAAAGTTTTATTAGAAGTATTAGTCAACCAAGATAAATTTCTATTTACACACTATTTTGTTAATCAATAGTTACAGCATAGTTTATAATAAGTATTTTAGTCATTGGTTATCATTTTCTTAAAGTTTCTAATGTACCTATATTATATGTTAAATTCCTCATATTTTACATCTTAATGAAATCCTTATATATATAACAGGTTGACGCTTCATATGAATAATTCTACTTATCCTTAAAGTTAAAGGTAAATTCATCCTGTTCTAGTCAAACTCTTCTAGGTTGGTTCTTGGAAAGCTTATAATTTTTAGAAAGCTACCTTTCATATTTTACTAAATTAACTGTCACATGTCTAAACTTTACTGATAGTTGTATACTATTATTTAATCTACATGAGTTATTAGTCCTACTGAAGTTTTTTCATTTTCTTAGATAAATTATATAAACATCCCTTTATGTTTGCTTTATGTTGACTTAATTCTCATATTTTTGAAAATTTGCATCTAGAAACCCAAATCTTTGAAAAAAAAAAAAAGTACATTCATAGCCTATTTTATTATTTTATCCCTTGATGAAATACCGAAAGAAGAAAAGGTTCACATAAATTCAATAGTAAAATGGTCATATAGGAGTCAAAATGTATATGTGTAAAAATTTGAGAGGACAGAATGTACAATTTCGCATATAATACACTAAAGACACGAAACAAATATAGGAAGATGTATTTTTAATTTGCTGTTATTTTTAATTTTAAATAAGTCTATATTTACTCCAATGTAAACGCATTATAAAATATATGAAAAATTACGGCAAAAAAGGTACTAAACCTGCTGCAGTTAGATATTGCACGGTTCCAAGGTTTTAATTGTTTGACTGAAAACCTAACTAAACCAGGAAAACCAGTAATTCTTAGAGTAACGTCAACGGCAAATTTATATGGTATGATGGCGTACTGGAAAGACATTGTTTTTGTGAGTTAATTTCCTCAAAAAGTGCTTAAATTTTGAACCATAAAAATTTTATTTTTTAACCAACCCTTAAATATTAGATTCTTGAAGAGGGACAATCCAAACTACTCCATCCAATTAATAGATCAGCACTCATCTTACTATGTTATAAAACCCATATCTACGTTTGGATTGAGGAAAGAAATGAGGATGAGAGGAAAAGTTAGAATTTCAACATACTTTATAATTTTTAGTAAAGGAAGAAAAGAAGGAAAGAATAAATTTGGAGGGAATATTTTCCCTGGATCCACTAAAAAACCATTCTCTCTAGGATTTGATTTGAAATTATTTTGTTATCCTTATAATAAAAGCACATATTAAAGTTAGATGGGCCTTTTTTTTGACATTCCTTCATTTCCATTCCTTCTCTATTCAAATAAAGAAACTTATATTTTTTCCCCTCCCATTTTCTATCCTCTCTAATTCTTTCCTTTAGTTTTCAATCTTTCCTTCTTTCTTCGTTCTTCGTCTTTCCTCACATAGTGTTAGCTGTTAGGTATAGAAAAGCCATTAGTTATGGACTTTCCACCGGAAATAAGTTTTAATTGATTAACCCTTTCTTAGATACTTCAATTTGAGTTGTCAGTCTAGATAAACAATGCACCCTTTTTGTTTTTATAATTTTTAAAATAAGATTTTGGGGCCAGTAAAATTATTGGTTTCCTTTAAATTTGGCTTTGCAATGTATCTTATAGTCCTCCCACGCCCGTTTAATGCTTGGTTATCGACCAAATCGTAAATTTAGAGACTTAATCCATCCTTTTTCAACTCTTAAATATATTTGTTGCTAATAGTGTCAAATGATCTGTTACAACCTAAGTGAGAAGAGCTCAGTTCAAAAGACTAGCTTTATAGGTAAGAGAATCTCCTAAACTTAAACACCATATTTAATATACGCTTTGTGAGATTGTAATATTTTCACCATTTTTTAAAAGTCAATGCCTAATTTGTTTACATTAGATTGCTTATTTGAAGTAATTTTTCATTGCAGATAGTTTACACTCTGTTTTACTAATTAATTCTCTCTTAAGTTACTTCTTTTTCGGATTACTCTTTTTATGGTGTTGACCTTTTAATAAGAGCACCAAATCGTATAACGTATGCTTAAGAAATTAGATCAACTTAAAAGATTCACCTGATAGGTAAAAGAATATTTTTTAAATATAAGTATTACACTGGGTCTAATACTACTATCCAATATGGGATTGCAAGAAGTTTCTCTAGCGCCGACGTTATCTTTCCAAATTTCATGTACACATCTAAAATTGTCGAAGCGTGTCTTCGTTATTTTAGCAATATATGCTATACAAACACTAATGCCTTGAGATTGCGTTATTTACAGTTTTTTTGGATACGGTGTCGGGGCTTTAACATGGTTAAAGTATGTGTATATTTTCGAAATTTACAGACAAGTGAAGACAGTGCTACGGATTATGGGATACATCTATGGCTGAAATAATTTTACACGTTCAATATTTGATTATCCATATCATTATGCACTAGCACTAATGTGATGTTTCTACCAGCCATTCTAACAGATGCACTAATGTAATTGTCTCTAGGGTTGTTCATCGGATGATATGGCAAATTTTATGATTATGGTATAGTTTTAAGCACTATTAATGTACCTTCTTTATTTTAATTCAGAGGTAATTTATTGTAAGAATGAATGAGAGTGTTGATAATTTTCATGGAAGCTGTCCACAACTTTCAGGGAGATTGTCCATAATATATATATTTTTTAATCAACAATAAGCCTTATATATTATAATTTAGAGTGATTTACTATAATTTAAAAATGATTTTTAAGTTATAATTGGTTTTGGGTGACAGCAGAATACCCACGATTGAATAACACATTGAAACCCAAATATTATGCAAAATAAAGTAGGCTATTGGAAACATATTATGATGACATGCGGTTAATGAGATTGAACTTTTAATCTGTATCTAGTTGGTGTTTGACTTATATCATGGACATAATTAACTTTAGTGATAAAACTGGCTACAATACTCAAGCTTCTCTTTCAGTGTGCAATGATATTGTTAATATAATTATAGAAAAAAAATGCGAACTAACGAACAATTAATATTATTCTATAATGTACTATGTAATACAATATATAGGGTCAAGGATGGTTTCGAACTCTAATTAGAAGTTTTATATTCTAATGAGTAGATAGTTATTCCTATAGGGAAAATGCTTCCTACCCTACCCATTTTAGCTCCAATAATCCCTTATGTTTTTATATATCTAATTAAAGTTGATTTTAGCACATATTGTTCACAATTTTTTTTTTCCCCAAATGTCTTCTTATTTTATTAAATTTCAATAATTTGCTAAAGCACTAAATATTTACTTTCACAAAGTAAAAAGACAACTTGGTTTTATTCCGAGGATCAAATTACCCAATTGTACCTTTACAACATTGGGATAAAAGAGGGGAGAATGGGTACGCTATGATGGGAAATGGACAGAAAACGAAATTTTGGTGGCATAGATAGGGAGAGAATATCATCATAAGGCAATTAATCCGGGGTTCTATTCATGAAAAATCTCTAAAATTAACTGTCAATGATTGCTAGATTAATGAAAATGAATAGGATGAAGATGAGATTGGCTTTCAAATTTCTGATTAAATTTTAAAGGATGTAGGTCCAATAGCGTTGGAAAATAGAGAAGATCATATTAGCTTAAATAGAAATGCTCATATAACTGTCTCTACCAGGCATCTATTTGCGTTTGGTAAGTGGAAACAGAGAACAGGTGGTGGCGTGGAGATGAATTTGGAAGTCTTTGTTCCCCCTAAAGTCAAAATTTTTCTCTGGAGAGCTCAACATGAAAGTTTACCCATTGAAGGAAAATTAAAGAAGATGCTTCTTTCCCAAGATGCGGCTTTTAAATCATGCGAAAGAATAAGAAGTGTGCATGAATTATGGAGAGAAAAAGCATGACCTGTGAAACAGAAAGGGATGTTCTTCCTTGGATCAAAGTAAATTGTCATATAAAAAGGAAAGAAGCCTTGAATTCTTGAACTCCCAAACAATTCATTTTTTGCTTCATGATTTGGTACCTATGTACTATTAGGACAAGCTATTAAAGGTAGTGCACAAATACTAGATTATACAAAAAAGAGAAAGGAAAATGTTTCAATTTGAAATTAAGGATTACATATGAACTCTTCTTTAGCACAATTGAGTTTGACTTAATTTAGATGATTCTGTTTTTAATGGTATAGGCCAAGCAACAATTAGATGAGTAGTTCAATCAAAAGTGAATGTTGGATGTTTGGCTATGCTAGGAAAATAGGTAGCTTTCATATAGTTGTTGTAGAATTGTGGGCTATATATCGGGGCATTGGTCATTGCATTAAAAAAAGATTAATAAATATTGAAATTGCAATTGATTCAAGAATTCCACCAAAGCTACTCTTAATAAATTTTAATCATAAACTAAAGCATGCCCATGTCATTAATGCTTATAGGGAAAAGGTCATGTGGCTTCAAGGTTAGAAAGTTAGTGCAATACTAAGAGAAGCTAACAAGATTGCAAACTGGTTAGTAAGAAGAACGAAAATGTTCAAGAAAATGCTTTCTTTTTTTCTTTCTTTTTTTTTTTTGAAAATCCTTCTAGTGATGTTATTTTTCTTTTTTTGGAAAGTGACATGCAAGGTTATGGTTGTTTCTTTTTTTTTTTTGAAAATCCTTCTAGTGATGTTATTTTTCTTTTTTTGGAAAGTGACATGCAAGGTTATGGTTGTAGCCATGTTATCAAAATTGCTATTAAGACTTTGGGTTTAAATCTTGCTTGTGATCAATAGCTATAAGTTGCTATTTTGCTTATATGTTTTATGACTTATTATATTTTGTGACTTATTGTTAATTTATTCCCCTTGTTATTGCGAATAAAAAAAAAATTAGGATAAAGAGACTAGAGGTTGAAGTTAATGCTATTTATGATGTTTATTATAACAATCTGACAACCTGCTAAGAAGGAGCTTTTACTTTTGACATTTAGAATAGATAGGTAGACCAAAAGAAAAAAAAATACTATTTCAAATATACATATCTAATATTGTTAGACCTCACCTTATTGGTGTAAGTTATGCTAATGTTGCAAACATCTTGTGCTTCACAAATTAGGTATGAAACTTGTGCTTCATGAAAAGGGTGAGGTGGAGAGGGATAAGAAATGAGGAATAGGTAGTTCCAGCATACCCCTATGTTATTATGCTAAGCAATGAATCAAACGTCTAGTAGAACATGAGCTCCCCCTAATCTTTAAGTTGAATGATAGAATGATGTCCTCGTCATTCGATAAACTAATGGAATTATATATACTAAGAATCTGATGAATATTACTAGGTTGCTTTAGCTATAAGTGATCAACATTAAGAAGTATTATGCCTATGATTTGTTGTGGTTTCTGGAGGGGTATAATGGGCCTAAGAATCCAAAATGGATCATTCGAAATTAGTTTTGGCTTTAGGAGTCTATAAGGATCAACTTAATATTTCAACTCTGCAGAGAAAAGTTAAGATTAGAAAGTGTAACCATAATAGGCTCTATTTTGTGCCTACGAATTCAAAACTCTCAAGAATATTCCAAATTGAACTTAATTATTAGGAAATGTCATCACTCCAAATAATTGTCCACATGCACCAAAGGATCACCATTTCTCTTAATCTCTTCAGCATATTATGAATTTTATGTACATATAATTTGTTTTGCTATTAACGATTAATAGTTTATCATTCATTTACTCAAAGAATTATAAGCTCTAAAAGACATGCCTTCTTCAAGAAGTACTTACCTAACAATCTGAGATAGAAGATGTTAATAAGCTACTTAACTTGGAGTAAGGTAGTGGATCAGTGAAGAAGTATGGGATTAAGTTGAATCAACTACTTGAGTTTGCATCAAGGTACTTCAATCAGATGAAGAGTTTTATTAAGGTGCACAAGTTTTTGTTAAGGTTGTTTCCTAGGATATAGATCAAGGTGATATTCTTTGAGTTGTTAGAATATGTTGAAATGGTCAATAAGGCTAAGCTACTAAAATGGGACCATAAGTAGATTAGAGATCATGACCACCTTGTTATCTAGGCAACTCAATCATTACTATAAAAGAGGTAATTGATTGGTATAGCAAGATAGGATAGAGGCAAGAACCCATGGTGTATGTAGTTCAAAATTTATGGTGGCACTAGACTCAGACTCCATTGTCATTTAAGATGCAAAGTGTAAGAGATGTTATGGTCCGTATGAGGAAAAAGATTGCAAATGAGTTTCGAATACTTGTTTCTCTTGTGGTCGAGTAGGTTACACCAACAAAATTTGCCTACATTTTATGCTAGTACTATTATTTTGTTTTCCTTACAAGTAATAGTGGCATTAGATTGGCGTATGTAAAGGAGATTAGAATCAAACTATGAGACATACAACAACTTATAGATTAACTAATAATGAATAACAATTTAGAACCTTAGGGGTTAAGCTTTTGCTGGACACCGACAACAAACTATTGGGGACAATATTATCATAGGTACGCTCTTAATCTTCTTGTTACGTACTTGTGTAATTGATACTAATAATCATCAACTTAATAATAGTTTCCATTTAATAAGTTATTCGGACTATTACCTCTTGATAAGAAATTATCCAATTTATATTAGTTTCTCAACTTGATTTAGTCATTAGGTGTCTAATCTATTAGCGTTAAGTATTCAGAGTAACCACTTCTTATTGACTCCCCAAATCATAATTCCTATTAATAAAATGTCCCTTGACCCTTCTATCATGATTTAACCTTAGTAGCAATATCGTTAGGATTTTAGGTAAAGCAAAAGCATATATTTTACGAATATTTAAAAAATCCATGACAATTTTACCCAAATTTCAATAGATAGATTCATATGACAACATGAACATAAATATTACATAATTATTGAGGTATTAAATTAATCAAGTGATTAGGTACACTTTCCAAAATACTTGAATTAAAAGCATTCAGCATGTAAGTTGAGTTGAAGTAAAATGAACTCTATTACGAATGCAAAAGCCTACAAAAATTATATCTAGCAATGTGATAAGAGCAAACTTCGTGTTCACTCTTTCTAATTGAATTGCTACAACTTGACCCAAGCACTTGTATTATAACCTTAAAAAACTAAAGTAAACGAATTCTTTTCAGTTGAAAGTTATGTTAATCAACTCTAGAGCCAATTGAATAAATACGAACCAATATAATGGTACCATATTGGAATTAAATTTTTAAATGAAAAATTGTCTAACTTCTCAAATATACAAAAATATAGTAAAAGCACTCAATGTTAGGTTTAATAGCTCTTACTTAGAAAGAAGGAAATATGATGACTTAAATAGAAAGTGAATGGATTAAGAAAATTGGGGTGATAAAATAGATAATAAGATCAATAGAAAGAGAATGATACCAATTTGGATAAGGGGAGGTGATGATGTACGTCATATATTTTAGCATTATCTACTAGTGTAAAGGATGTACTAGATATGTTTATTCGAAAGTAAAATTATATATATATATATATATATATATATACACACACACATTATTCTTGTTGCCTATTAGTGTATCTTCTTTTAATCTTATCCATTCACTTAATCCTACTCTTACTCATGCATGTGTAATTAATTAAATCAAGAAGGCTTTCATCTTTCTCTCTGGGCCTAGAATTTGCTTACTTTGTCCAATTTTTTACCTTTCATTGAATCTCATTTATTAGTTTTTGATTTTTCAAAATACATTTATCTTACAAATAATTACTTCGAATTACAAATTGAATTGATCTATTCCAAATAGCTACAAATAGGTTCCTCTAGCCTTTGTCCACTTGAAATTTATTCCCTTTAAGTCCTTGTTACTATAGCAATGCGGCAACTAAGTTAGACTTACCCAAACACCTAGTTGGGTTTTATAAGCAATTTGATACTCTAAGAAAGATTATATGATTTGAAACCAACTCTTAATCAATGTATATGATCATATCTCTTTGATATATTCTTGATCAATGCATGCATGATTGCATCACAATGAGTTCAATCATTTTGTTTAATTTACTCAAATGATTTATACTCAATTGAATTTTGCTATGTTTGTGGTTTTTCAAATCGCTTGTATGATACGATCTAGGATATACACTCTCACTTGACTATCGCTACCTTTCTGAAGCATTTCACATCATGCTTAGTAAATGGCTTGATAACAACATTTGGAGAAGTCATTTTCACTAATATTAACGTATGAAGGTCTAAGCATAAAATGGAAACAATTAATGAATCTAATAATTTATGGTAACCAGTAAACTTGAATGAAGAATTCCTTAAAGTTCATATCATATCCATTAACCTATTAACCTAGGTTTTGTGATGTGTATTTCTCTTACACCAATACCTTAATAAACATGAGTTAGTTGTATAAGATCTCAAAATTTCTAATACTACTCCTGTAAAGAAAGTGTTAAAAGAAATAACTAAATTAGGAACCTTATAAAATTATGTAATATCAACTAAACCCTAATAGACGACTAACTATACCTAATCCCAATTATGGTATATTAATATAGATTAGTGTTAGTAGATATGTATTTTCATGACTAAGCACTTATAAAAACTTTAGCTATTATTTTAGTATTACATCTACACACAGATAAGAACTCCTATCTCTAAGTGTCTCTTCTTGACTTTCTTAAATGGCCATCCTTGGTTAGTTTGTAGCCTATATATCCTAAGTTAAAGTTTATAAGACTTTAAAACACACTTTAAAAATTTAGAGGTTTAATCTATACCTAAATTAAATTTTAGGGAGGTTATTTGTAAATTTTCTATTTTTCTTTCCCTTATAATCCTTCCTTCTATTGCAATAACTGTTTTTTAACTAAAGTGAACGTTGAGGAGGAGACTAGATCTATTTATAGAGTTGTGAATAGGCTTTAAGTGAAACCTATCTTAAGAAGTCTTTTAATTTGTTTCTTTTTTAAATTGTGTCATTAGTTTTGTTCCGAATTTAAAGTGCATCGATAGAGTTTCCTTTTATGGACGTTTGTTAATACGATTTAACTTGTTACTTAATTTACCATTTATGTTGTTTAAAGATTCCCATTATATTCCAAGTATCAAAAGCATATTTAGGTATATTTATTTCCTTTAGTGCATCTGATTGATTTATTAATATTTTTATTCATTAATCTAGTTTCGAGGTATGTCAACTATGTTAGTTAGCTTTCATTTTTCGTTTTCTTTTGAAAGTTGTGAACACTTTTCAATTGATGGAGGAGAAAATTTATTGCAACTAGTAGAAATTAATAAACAAATTAGTAAGAAGTATTAACTAGTTAGGAAGATAGTTATAAATATTAGTTAGAAATCGAGATTAGTAAACAACTGTAAGTAGTTCTTATTGTATCATGAAATAAAGAAACAAAATTAGCCTTTCTCCATAAGTTTCCTCTATCCATATCATCTCCTCTCCATTTTCACCTTGTCGGACCACCACCGCCTATCGCTCCTTTCTTGAAGTGTCGCGGATTAAAACGGGCAAAATCACAATACTCCTCCTTAAGACTTATTTCTTAGCCTTTGCTTTTTAAAGTTTCTCTCTATTTGGGCTTTGATTATATTTGGGTTTGGACTTAGTTCCAATGAGTGTAGACAAATCAGTATTAGGGTATTAAACTCTTATTTCTACCAACAATCAACAGAGGGATATAAAATCATAATATAAAACTGTGAGTTTTTACATTTGGTGTAAGGCAGCTTTCAAAAATAAATATACTTGTAACATTCATTAAAAAAAAAAAAAAGAAAAAAAAAACTCAAAACATGTTAAAAATAAACAAATTTAGAATTACTTTTTATAATACTGCTTCAATTTAAAAAAACTTATAAAATCATAAGTTGGTAAAATCATATAAATTAATTTATGATTTTAGGAACTAAAAACCTTTAAGCAGCTATGTAAGAGAGAAACTAATTTTATTTGCTGGAACACTTATTAGAAAGTTGTACATTCAATTGAAAAAAATAAAATAAAAAAGGAGAAGTGTCTTAAGCTAATCCTTCTATGGCGCTGTCGCCCAACTTTTGTACCACGTTGGTCGTACGCGCTACAACCCCACCCTAAATGTGGCAGGGAAGAAAATCAACACCATTCACATATGGCACACTTGAGTCGGATACGCGTATACATATATATATATATATATATATATATATATATATATATATGTTCATCAACCACTGATGAATTAGGGTTGGAGCACAGAGTTAATGGACCCTTTACAACAAGAAGAAGATGATGGGTGGTGACTGCATGCCAGCTGCCATTAATGGAAAAATGATGGATGCTGTTGCCTGTAATGAAGGCAGTTCCACGGATATGAACAGAATGAGCCGACCCTAGACCCACTGATTGGACTCATAGCACATTATTAAATGGACCCTCTCTTGACAATTATTTCGAGTTTGAGATCCTTTTTCTTTCCCTCTACTTGGTTTGGGTGCTTTACTTCTTGGGGTTTTGTAATCGTCGATCCTTTTTGCTGTCAAGCTCATCAATGATTTGATAATCTTGCTGAACAATCAAGATAGACAAAAAGAGAGCATATACATCTGTCCAAGTTGCCGTATTGGATGCTAGGGGAAATTTTCCTCACCTTCCATTGGCAAAATTTATTATTCTTTTATCTCTTGTTAGTCCTGTGGAAAGAAAAAATAAATATGGAACTTATATAATTAATTTCTAGATTATTTAAGCGCTTAAAGGATTTCTTTTCTTTCTTTCTTTCTTTTTCTTTCTTTTTTTTTTTTAATTTTGAATCTGTTGAGTGTTCATAGTACTTAGTTCTTGCTCTCTTTTTCTACCCATTAAAGTTCAATTTTAGGGGGATAAGAGTTCAAAAATGGCCAAGCCATCAATGAATAGACAAAAATAAGGAAGTTAAGGAGAACCATGCAACTGGTAAAAACTAACAAGGTAATCGTGACATCCCCTAATGTGTAATAAAATAGGTAAATCCCGAAGTTTAGTTACGCACTACGATTTTTTTTTTTTTTGTTATAACTTACCATTCTTGTAAATTCTTTTCATCATTATGCATTGCTAGGTTGATATGAAGTTTACCTCAAACTCAATTAGGCTGAAGTTGATAGAAGCGAGGCAAATTTAGGCGGTATTATGAACATGGATAATGATGCGTATGGTTGAAGTGGTAGTGTTTAATTACGTAGGTATAATAGGAGTCCCCACCTTATACTTCGTCCGTTGGAGCAGGTTCTATGACTCCCTACAACCAATCCAGCCCAACTACTTAGTGAAATTAGCTACTCTCAAGTAAGGTTGAACATAGTTAGATTCAGTGCGATAATAGTATGTTACGCTTCACTTTCTTCTTATCGAATTGAATATAATATAACAATTCTTTTTTTTTTTCCTAAATCAAGCATAACTATTTGGTTCTGTTCGTAAATTTTTTAATTTAATTATAATTGGTTCGGTGTGGTTAGGTTTATGTTTCAAAACATTTATGTTAATTTTTCAGTGAACATTTTTTATCTCCGATAATATATTTTTCTTTATATTAAACTTTTGTATGTTTTCATTTAATTTCTTTTATATTTATTATGTGTAATGATACTCAGCGAAAATTTGTACAAGATCTTAATAATTCCAATTTAGTTAAATGAAAACAAAAGACTTTGTTCAAATGAGTAATAATTAGGAGAGAGAAGCAGAGCTATCCATTTAAAAGCGATATAAAGAAGACAAAAATGATACAAAAAACCAGAAAATAGATAAAAGCCATATAAAAAGCACCAATGTCAGGCCCTTGAATTGAAAATATATAAGAAAAGAAAAGCATAATTTAGAAATGAAAAGTTTCTAAATATAAAATTTCAGATAGAATTTACTCAATTTAATTTAATAAAATTCATTCAAATTGATAAAAAAAAATAAAAAAGTATAACACAATTGCATAATTTTTTTTAACCAAACAGTTTAGTTTAATTCAAAACGGTTTGGTTTGGGGAAGTGAAGCGAAGTGAATCGTGAACCGTGAACCGTGAACCATTAGATATAACCTAACTAAACTATGAATTAAACAATTTGCAAAAATACCAATTTTTTTGTTTTAATTTAGTTTAATGCAGTTCAGTTTAGTTCACAGTTTAATTCGTAATCCTTTGTCTTTTTGCCTAGCTCCAATGTCAAGGTTTCCTTTAGATGGATATTTTGTTTTTGTTCATCTTTCATGATATAAAAATATAATTGCATAAATTTTCACTTGATGAGAGATATCTTTAAATAAAAGCAGATGATTTTACATAGATATATGATATTTAAAGTATAAGTCAAACATCTGTTAAAATAAATAAGAATTCTAGTTTTATTAATCATACACTATTATCACGATTTTTTGTTTCTTGGCTCTTTAGCTTAGTTGGGTGTTATAGTAATACAATATTTCTTTATTTCTTTCTTTCTCTCTTCTTTTCTCCTTTTTCTTTTTTTTTTTTTTTTTTGTCATTGGTAGGCAGTATAATATGGAATAAATTACTTAAATGTATATATCTATTGTTAGGGACCATAATTATTAGAGAAAGTAAAAGGAAATCCCTTTTTTCTATGTAGTGCATGTTATTAATAGCTTGCATTTGAGAGGCATATTATTTGTTGAAGATGTGAAATATAATCATCAAATGATTCCACATGTAAAATAAAAGCACAAGTTAGCATGATCATGTGCACGTAGTTATTTTTGCAGTATTTAACCATGAGCTGCAAGAGCACGTTTTACACGAGGCATCATATGTTGGAAAGATAAAATTTAATGCACATAATACAATAGGTTGCCTCATAAATAAGAAAAGAAAAAATGGGGTGCTTAATGTATTAAATAAAATCTTAATGGGTACGGTAAAGGAAAACCCATTAATGGCTCTCGGAATATACCTATTTTGCTTGTGAAACGTGAAATCGAGTGCATTAAAAATAACGTGTAGTTTTTTTGCTCACATAAATTTAATAAATTTTTAGAAATACCTGTTAATAAAACCATGGATAACCCTTCTTTGGGTTGGTTTAGGGTTATGTTGTATGCGATATGCTATAATAAAAGTAAACAATACCCATAAACCTAAATATTTTACATATAGCATATGGGTTGGAAGGTGGTTTTACAGATAATTAAGAGATCCTACCCTGTATTATGTCTTACGGAAAGAAGCTTCGAAAATTTGGAATCAAAACCTAAAAAAAGAAAAAAATGTGGGGGAGTTTGTTTCGGTATAATGAACATGGAAGTGAAATAAAGGAAAAGGAGATGGTATACGGTAGTAAAGATTAGGTGCAAAGAACACAGGCGGAAATGGAGATGACTGATAGGTTGGCTGCCGGCCGTAAGTTTTAAAAGTTATGGTACGGTTCTTTTATGGAGGAGAGAGTAGTTAATAGGCATTTAAGTACGTAATTTCTTAAATTTTTTTATGTTTATTGTACTTTTTATTGCATTCCAGCAATTTCCATTTAAAAATAAGAAAGTAATGAACGATTTGTAACGTGCAATCCTTATGAAGAAATGAGAAACATATTGTATTCAAATAAGAAAGTTTTTAGAGTATTCGTCTTGTGTAATGTATATTAATCTTTTTTCACAAGCCTTGAGCCATACAAATAACTTATGATCGCTTTTTTTTTTTCTTTTTTTGGCCAGTCACATATGATTGCTTGAATGCCTATTTTAGAAGGAAAAAGATAACGTTACTACTAGAGGCAGGAATAGGAAAGCCAATGATAATATTTCTCCTTTGTACTTTTGCCACAGAAATTAATGGATCCGAATATCTTGATATATTAGATGGTAGCCCTATGTTTTCTTTTGAGGTCTTCAACCATGATGTCATGTTTACATCTTGTTGCTGTTGAGCCAAATCCCTAATATTTTATACTGTATGAAGAGATCCATTGGCATTAGTATTATAAAGTTGTGATGTAGGATAATGGAAGTAAAAATTATAAAAAGAAAAAGAAAAATTAGTAAAGCATGGAAATCAATCAAAAAAATTAATCTAAACGGAATTTACTATGAAAGAAAATAAAATCTAGAAAGATATATCTAGCAGTCTTATACTACTAGATTAAGGTGATAGCTTTACACTACTTATGAATTATATGGTCTCACACTATTGATGAGAAGAAAATATATCACACTAATTCAAAAAAAAATAATTTTAGTTAATATCTAATCACTTATTTTTAACTAATTGCAAGACATAATATGACTTGATATTTTAAGAAACTAAATCTTAACAAATTTAGAAAATAAAAAATTTTATATCTTAAATAAAAAAAAATCTATTTAATCAAAGCTTAAAATAAAATATATTAATAATATCATATTTAATCTTTCTTGATCCACATTATTCCCTCTTTATTAAAAAGATTTGTCTTCGAATTTGTAAGATTTTGTCTAAGTACTCCTGCATCAAACAATAATTTGCAAAAGCCAATCTTGAATTCTTGCTTGAATAGTTCTTCATGCTTCTCATCATCTTTTCTTAGCATAAAATTTTTTAACTTTAATAAATAGTTGCAAGTATAATGTCTGCTTACTCTTATGTTGTTATTCAAGCCTTAGACAATGCCAATCATCATGTCTTCCTCCAAATCTTTCAAACTCCTACAATGAACTTTTCCAACAAATTCACATAATTCACTGTTTAGATTAATTTTCTTATCAATTCCCGTACACATATGAATTTGAATAGGAACTGATTTGACATTACCTAAAGATTGTGATTTAATATAGTCTCATTAACTTTCTTAGGAGTAAGATCAAATGACTTATATATTTTTTGATTTAGCTCATCACCTATGATTTTCTTTTCTATCTCTACGAAATTATTATCGTTTTGAAAAACGATTGATTCAGTTGTAGGTAGAACTGACACAATCTCGCTAACATACTCGCAAACTTCATGTATTTCCTTAGATGCATTATCTTGAATGTTTTCATGATATGATTTAATTTTAGAAGAATTGTCTACTACGTAACTTTCTTGGACAATATGTAAAACTTGGGTTGTGACATGTCTATCTTACTTAATAGGTAATTTAAGAATTCCTAAGGCATGAAAACTACGATCAATGTATTTGAGCTAACGACTCATTGTACATAACATAGTCATAATCTTATCGCTCTTTGACATAAATTGCTCAAAAAAATTATTGAAAGTGGATTCCATGTTATTGATATTTTGGTGTGTAATAAAAGTAAATTTTTTTACTAGGTCTAGGAAAGGACATTAAAGTCTAATTCTAAAAGAACAAGATAGTAGACTTTAAGAAGAAACCTATTGTTCAACTTTGATACCAAATTTGATATAGGACAATGGAAACAAAAATTATAAAAGAAAGAAAGAAAGAAAGATTAGGGAAGCACGAAAATCAATAGAAAAACTAATTTAAACAAAATTTATTATGAAATAAAATAAAACCTGGAAGCTCTGATACCAAATTTGATGTAGGACAATAAAAGCAAAAATTATAAAAGAAAGAAATATTAAGGAAGCACGGAAATCAATGAAAAAAATAAAAAAAAAAACTTGGAAAGATATATCTAGCAGGCTCACATCATTAGATTAAGATAATGGCCTTATACCATACGATGAGATTTTAATGGCTTCACAATATCGATGAGAAGAAAATGCATCATATCAATTAAAAATAATAATTTCAGTTAATATCTAATTACTCACTCAAACTGATTACAAGTTTTGTCTATTTATAGGTATAATAAGACCTAATATTTTAAGAAACTAAATCTTAATAAATTTAGATAATAAAAGATTTTATATCTTGAATAAAAATTTTCTATGTAATCAAATCCTAAAATAAAACATATTAATAATATTATATCTGATCTTTCTTGATTTGCATCAAGATGAGTATGGGAACGTTTTTGGACTCCTCCTCCATGTGGCTAGGTTAAACTTAACATTAACACTTTTATTGTAACTACCAAAGATCAAGCAACTATTTGAGGAGTTTTTAGAGACAATAATGATCAATGGTTGTTTGGCTTTGCCAAGAAGGTTGGAAATATAAATACTTTATTAGCTGAATTACGGATTATTTATTGAGGTTTGCTATGTTGTATGCACCATAATTGCATGATGTAGTTATAAATACAAAAGCAAGTGCAACAACCATGGTTTTGTCTAATGATGCAAACTATAAGATCATATATCATAATGTATTGATGGCATGTAGGGCAAAACTTTCTCTCTTCTAATATTTAAAGCTAGAAGCCATTCCAGGGGAGCTCATTGTAGTAATGAATGCTTTGGCAAGGCATATACAGAGCTGAAGATTTATTTTTTTTGTTTATCCTCCATTCTTTTTTTTTTTAATCTCTTTTGAAAAAAAAAAAAAGATATAGATTCTTATGAACTTGTAAGGGAAGCTCATATTCCCAAGAATGCTCCACTTTTTTGTTAAAATTATTATAATAACAAAAATCTTTTTGAATAATTAGATAGAATAAGAGAATGGGAAAATAGGAATCATCTTAAAGATAAGTAGTAGAATGGTGAATTTCTATTCTCTAAGCAGCTTGTCATTTCAAACTTGAAGGGGTACCTTTAATATACATCTTCTTCTTTTCTCTTCCTAAAAACTAACACTGTGTTTGGCTATTTTTTATAGAAGAGAAATCGATAGAAATGAGTAGAAGAGAAATAAAACGAAATATGATTTTAATTTTATTTTTGGTAACTTATTAAGGAAATAGAAAGAAATGAAGTTAGTATAAGACAAAAACTACCCCTTTAATATTTTCATCAACTGTGTTATAAAATGATATTTTTGTAATTTGTCATCATTTTCACCCATTTCTCTCCAAAAGTGGTGAGAAAGAAAGTTGACTTAAAAGTGAAAACATTTCTATTCGTTTCCTTTCTATTCAATCCATTTTTACTCCATAATTAAGTTGCCAAACATATTATTTCCTTTGGTTTCTTTCCATTTCCAATGCTTTTCTATCATCCAAACACAATGTACCATACCATTTCTCCTTCAGCAGTTAGCACACCTTTCTTGCAAACTTCATTAGAAGCTATTGATAAGTCAGTGTTTCTTTTCAAAACAAAGTGTTGGGTCAATATTAAGAGAGTTCTTCTTATTTAATAATGGTTTGTGCAAGAAAGAGAAGGATTTCAAGAAGGAAGAGGTTTCAAAAACTTCGAATAAAGATAATCATAGTAAGTATAAACCTCCGTAATTGTAACCATAGGAATTCTTGTGACAAAAACTTGACTTCAAAACTATAATGTCCAAGTAGTTGCAAGTGTGTGTGGTGAAGGTGGAAGAGAATCCAAGCGAAGAACTTCGTTCAAGTAATAAGTTCAATCTTGAATTACTATTGTTTATTATTAGGAGGATTAGAGGAATCATGCAAGAAAAGTAGTTGGATTAATTAGGTTTTGATGGGAGTAAAATATCCTCAAAGTTGTACTGGAATGTTTGGAATTGTATGGAAACGAAGTTTCATTGAAGGATTTTGTCACGAGGTTTGGGGAAGGAGAAAACCAACTAGCCAGTTATCAATTGAACCGTCAAGTCGATTGTAGAAAAGCTAGAACTAGCTTGATGTATTTGAAAATACTGACAAACTAATTTGGGCTTCTCCTTACGTACTTTGTTTTGGTTTTGTTTCCAAAATTGGCCTGATGGTATTTTTAAATGCTAGCTTGACAATATATGATCTAGTTCGCCTAAAACCTATATATTTTGATTTCAAACTTGTTCCTATCAATAAAAAAGTGTGTTGTTCCATGAGTTGGAAAAAGAAGGAAGGTTTCTATGGTAATGCTATTAAATTTATACCATACATTTATTAGAACTAAATTTATACAGTCACTTTTATTAAAATAGCACACTCCATAACCTAAACTATAAGTTAATTGAGTAATTAAGCAGGTTGCCTTGGCAAGTTATGATAATGTTATATTGATAGTGTTACCATAAAAAAATCTAAAAAGAAGATATATATAGACTCGTGTAAAGTAGAATAGCAACAACATTTTTTAGTAGACCAACATTCAAATTTAAAGCAATGGATAGAAGATATTAAAGATGTGTAAGTAGGCTTTGGCTTATGAGCCAACCTATTTAACCTGCTTGTAAAATGGGTTAGAGCCTTAGTTTTTTAGCTCATTTAAAAAGTGGATTAAATGAGTCCAACTTGTTTAACCTGTGAGTTAAAGTGGGCTCAACTAAGTCGGGTCGTTTAACTTATTTACATATCGCTAAACGATATGGTCCATAAATCAAGGGATAAAAATGATTCAAATGGCTACGTGAAGGTATTTTTAAGTCTTTCAAGATATTCTCTACATCTTTAGTAGAGATGCTATCCAAGAAGTAAATATAAGCAGAGTAATTCAAAGTTTGAATTACCACAGTTTTGTAATCTTTCATTTGTTATCTTTACATTCTCGAAAGAATCAGAAGTAATATCAAAAGTTAAATAAGAGGATTTGGTGATCATACGGCTTTTACTTTTACATGACATTTTTGGGCAAGGTCTTTAACTATTTTTTGGTAAGGTTTTCCGTCACTTTCTATGCTTATACTAAGAAGATTTATATATTTACTTCTCAAAACTATTATAAGTCTTATTTTTTGAGAGTTGGGTTGATTATTAGAAGAGAGTTTACTCCTGTATTTTATAAATTTGTGTGAGTTAAGAGACGACCTAGGGAAATAGAGCAGAATACTTGATTGTAATCTATCTTTGATTAAAATTTTAAAGTAGATATTAGAATGACACTGATGTGAAATACTTGATCCCTGATAATAGAGTTAGAGAGTGCAGTATGTATAAGGTTAAAATAATATAATTTTCTTGCTTAGTCTTCTCACACCCGTACTCTTTTTATTTTCGTCTTCTTATTTCTTATCTCATATTTCCATGCTAACCATATAGAGGAATCAAAAGGGGATGTTTTTTAAAATAACATATTTGTAAAAGTTTTTAATCTTTAAAGTAATCAATTCACTTCCCTTTTGGTTACTTCTAAGACTTATAGATCTATTAAATAGTTGCTGAAATTTTTGTTTCTTTTATTTTTTATTTTTTACGTTGCGGGTCATATTAGGGTAAACATTGTAACTTGTTATAAACCAAAAATTGTGTATAATATTGGTTTAGGATTTACAGCAAAACAAAACCTATATTGATAATTGGATTACTTCAAAATTCGTCCATACCCATTTGTTCTTTCGTTTCATTATTAATGGAAAAACCGTACAAACACATAAAATTCCTGTCTTTTTCTATTAACTCATTATTCCATCATTGGAAGCGCATCTGGGCCAGGCACATCGCCCAGTCCTAATAAGCATCACCTTAATGTAACTCCGTCCAAAAAAGATAACGATATTCAACTCTATTTTGAGGAATATCCATATATATTATAATTACAACTTCATAATTTTAACAGTAATTTGATGGACATATGGTTAGTTTGTAGCGGATGATTAAAGGTAGGAGGTAAATGCCACAATCACTTGCTTGTATTGGTGGTTAAACCTTATGGAGCATATAAATGGAAAACATCTAGAAAATGATTTTTCATTTTCTAAAAACATTTTAAATTAGCATTCTCATATGATTATTAACCATCATCACTGGTAAATAGTTCCCTTCGATTAAACATATAATAATAAGGAACTAATATCTATGTATTACAATCGTAAAATTTTTAATTGAAATAAATATCGAAAAAGATTAACAAATCATATTTCGTGAAACCAACACATGGGAGGATCATGAGTGTCAGCACATATTCAACTATAGAACATGCGGAATGGGCCGACACATAATGCAGTTATAGTGGGCTACGAGTATCCAATTCCATTACGAGGAAAAAGGCCCAACCAAGTCAACACAAGTCCGAAAGGAAAACAGCCCATCTCTCTCACTCCCTACAGTGTATTGGTTTGCTCTGACAGCAGAGCCAGCGAGCAAAGAAATAACCTTGAAAATTTGTTCTATAACACATATCATCAAAGCAACCCCAAATCATACTGAAACCAACATCTTTATCTTCAGTCGGAGGATTGTCTCTCTCCTCTATCAAATTCTCTTAATGGGTTTTACTCTTGAGGCATGAAGAGACTTTCTCCAATCCATTTCTATGCAAAAAGTTGTTACCTTTCAAGACTCTTCACTACACTATGTTCAACAAACACTAGACCCTTTAGAGATTATTCCCGCAAAAAACCCACTATCAGAGACTCTGAACTTGTCCACCAAATCTCCACCACCTTAAAGCTCCGACGTGCCGAGCCCATTCCGCGAATTCTCAAGCCTTTTGAGGCTAATTTCAGGCCTGACCATCTCATTTGGGTTCTTATGAATATTAGGAACGATTATGGATTGGTTTTGGGTTTTTTCGATTGGTTTTGCCTTCGTCGTGTGCCAAATTTAGAAGCTCGGTGCATTGTTATTCAGATTGCCGTGGCTTTTGGGGATTTAAGAACTGCTAATAGGCTTATTGGTGATTTTTGGGCTAGTGCTAGGAATGTTGATGTTGATGTCGATGTTTCATTTGCTCAGTTTGTCGATTTGTTGTTGTATACATATAAGGATTGGGGTTCGAATCCTCAGGTTTTTGACGTTTGTTTTCAAGTTCTTGTGGAATGTGGATTGCTTAGTGAAGCAAGAAACCTTTTTGACAAGTTGTTAAATTACGGCTTAGTTATTTCTGTTGATTCTTGTAACTTGTACCTTAGTAGATTGGCAGAAGATTTGAATGGGGTAAAATTGTCAGTAAAGGTCATTAACGAATTCCCGAGTTTTGGAGTTTGCTGGAGTTCAGACACCTATAACATTTTCATACATTCACTTTGTAGATTTTGGAAAATTAAAGCAGCCCACGTTTTGCTCTTGCAAATGGAATTGAGAGGTTGTCTGCCAGATGTAGTAAGTTATAGTACTTTAATACATGGATATTGTCGTCTGGGTGACTTGTATAGCATGTCGAAACTCATAGAAGAAATGCAGATACGGGGGTTGAAACCCAATTCTTATACGTATAACAGCATAATTGTAATTTTGAGTAAGAAGGGTATGGTGGTTGAGGCTGAGAAAATTTTGAGGGAGATGATAGACAAAGGAGAGGTACCTGATAATGTTGTTTACACTACCCTCATTGACGCATTCTGTAAGTTGGGAAATATTTCAGCTGCATTTGTTCTTTTTAATGAAATGCATTTGTGGAGAATATTTCCTGATATTGTTACGTACACCACTCTTATATGTGGGCTTTGTCAGACTGGAAGAGTAATGGAGGCAGATAAGCTATTCTATCAAATGATGGAGAGAGGGCTTGAAGCTGATGAAGTTTCCTATACGTCATTAATTGGTGGTTATTGCAGCATAGGCGAGATGAAGAAGGCCTTTTCTCTTCATAATCAAATGGTTGAGAGAAGGTTAACCCCAAATATTGTCACTTACACTGCCCTAGCAGATGGCCTCTGTAAATGTGGAGACATGGATTCGGCAAATGAGCTTCTTCATGAGATGCGAAGAAAGGGCCTTCAACTGAATATTTGCACCTACAATGCTATTTTAAATGGTCATTGTAAGGCAGGAAATATTGAGACAGCTGTGAAGCTGATGGACGATATGGAGGTAGCAGGGTTTCATCCCGATGTTATTACTTATACAACTCTAATGGATGCATATTGTAAGGCAGGAGAAATGGCGAAGGCTCATGATCTTCTCTGCATGATGTTGGGTAAAGGTATCGAACCTACTATGATTACTTTCAATGTTCTGATGAATGGATTCTGTAAAATGGGAATGCTTGAAGATGGAGAGCAACTGCTGAAGTGGATGTTGGATAAGGGTATGAATCCAAATGCTGCCATGTATAATTCTCTCATGAAGCAGTATTGTATTAAAAATAATATACAGGCAGGAATACAGATTTACCAGCATATGTGTGCTCGAGGAGTCATTCCTGATGGAAATACATATAATATATTGATCAAAGGGCATTGTAAAGCCAGGAATATGAAAGAGGCGGCCTTTTGGCATAAGGAGATGGTTAGTAAGGGTCTCTATCCCACAGCTAGTTCCTATAATGCACTAATCAAGGGTTTTATGAAGAGGAAAAAATTTGTGGAGGCTAAAAAACTATTTCAAGAAATGAGGAGACAAGGACTTGAGATAGATCAATCATTACACAGTACTTTAGTTGACATGATATATGAGGAGGGAAACATTGAAAACATTCTTGAGCTTTGCGATGAGGTGATGGTGAAATCTGACATAGATAAGGCTGAGAAAGAAAACATGTGACTGGAACTTTGGTTCTCACAACCATCGTTAAAACTTCTTTGCCAGGATGGAAAGTCGCGAAAACCTTCTGACCTAGGTAATTATTACCTCGGAGCTTTCTTAATATCTTTGTATATCTGTTGTTGCTTATATATTTAGCTGCTTTCAATTCATATTTTTGATTGTTGAGGAATGCATACAATTATTCTATGTGGTCTTTCATTGTAGATTCTATGAGGGATGATACAAATGAAGCAGTTTTAGTTTAGGCTTAGTTGTGTTTTTATGTGCTTTGCCATTCTAATTATCCCCTTGAAAGAGTTATCTTGGTCCTTTTTGTTAGTTTTAGACAATTTGAGGTGATATTGGTTGCATGTGTTCTAAAATGCTGACAGGAAAGTTTATGTCATAAAGCATGTTGCTTTTATACCAGTAATGTCAAAGTATAAAGCAAAGAGAAATGAAAAAAAAAATGAATAAATAGGAAAACAGTAGATCTGAGCTGCCATTGAAGCAGTTGCCAGAAAAAGGATGGGATTGTAGAGTTATGGTTAATCAAGTTAACTAATGATATTGAGTTTTCATTGTATATCTTTAATTTAGTATGGTATTACACTGTAACAAAAAGGAGGGGAAAAAAAGTGTTATGGTAATTGAGATCAGCTGCACTGCATTGAGAATGTCTTGGATGGATAATTTATGTTATGTGTGGGCTATAAAGTATTTATTTGAATTGGGTAGTGTTAACTGTTAAGGCTCTTGATCTTTAGATAAAGGAGAGTAAACCACAGTTGGAGGAATTTAATTGGAGTTTTCCAACATTTCCCATGTGCTTGAGTCTCATGCAAGTAAAATATTTCAACTTAAGCTTATGAAATTTATCATCTAGTCTTCCTTGCTTCATCTTCTGACATGCTTTTCGATATTGGGTCGGGTTTGTGACCCCTTTTTTGGCTGTTCTAGAGTGAAAATCATCGTGTATATTAGCTTTATATGACTTTTTACCTTAAAATCTTAGATCTTTATAAAAGTTTTTGAGAATGTTTTAAGAGACAAAAGCATGAATAGTTGTTGAAATCACGATTCTACTATTCATTTCAATACATAGAATCGGTATAATCGTACAAAATCGGTAAAATCGTATATAAAAGTTTATAATTTTACTAATGGTTAGTACGTAAATGTTTTTATATCTATTTTAATTTAGAAAAATATTATAAAATCATAAACTCGTAAAACCATATTTTTAACTTGCGATTTTTATAATTATTTAAACCTATCATTCTATTATAGTGATTTATATTTTTCATTTACCTCTTATAACTACTTACCCTACATGAATATTAAAGGTGCAAATAAGTTGGCTTGTTACACAACTGCATCTCCTAACTGCTACATTACACACGGTACACCAGGAAACTAACATGCAAGTAACAGACTTGTGACAGCAAAACTAGCCAAATGTCTTAACATTTGATCAAACGTAACTTATCTTCCTATCTACTTAGTGCCTCTTAGTGGCTTTGCACCACCTGAAGACACCTTTAAAGGGAATAATTTTAACAACAGATTATTCTTGATTATGGCGCATAACATTACTCCCCTCCTCCAGGATGCAACTGACCTCAGTTGTGAATCCTGGGTATCTATCGCAAAATGGTCCACCGGTTCCTAAGATTGCATCAGCTGGGGAAGTGTGATCTTGATGAACTAATTCTTCTGCCTTATTAGGACTTGCAAGGAGCCAAAATAGCTTTTTGTGTGAGGTATTGTGTCTTCTTTCATGGGAGGTTGGTCAGCTGAATTCACAGGTTGTCCGACACAGTGTTTCAGGCATGACACATGGAGTAGGGGATAGATGTTGGCCTCTGCTGGAAGTTTGAGGCAATTAGCAACTGATCCAAGCTTTTTTTCATTTGGAAAGGGGCCATGAAACTTCAGCAACAGCTTCTGATTTTATCTCATAAACACAGAGGTCTGTCTGTAATGCTGCAATTTGAGAAGCACGTGGTTGCCAATTTCAAAGTATAGCTCGCTATGATTAGAATTGTATGTTTTTTCATTCGTTCTTGAGCTTGGAGAAGCCAATCTCAGGGCTCCACTAGACTTTGGTCTCGATCTTGTAAAGGCTAGATGAATCACTGCTGCTTTTGAGAAACCCACTAATAAGGAAATAGACTCAGTGGAAGATGTCCATGGACTAACTCAGGGGGAGTTGTTTTAAGGATGTGTGGTAGCTTGTGTTATGACAGAACTCGGCTCAACATGTCCATTATGCAGAACTGCAGGGTAGATCTCTAGTAAAGCAACACAAAGTACATCTAGATGGTGCTACTCAGCATTTTGTCCATCACTTTGCAGATGATAAGCTGAATGAGGACAATATTGATCTGCTTTATTTAAATGATTCTTTCCACAGGCATTGGAGAAAGTCACATCTCCGTCGCTAGCCACCAATTTTAGCGTGCTATGTATTTTGAATATGTTATTAATTGATGTTAGAGTTACACTTATGGATGTCTATTGATAACTGAATGCAAAAAAATTAGTATGCTTAAAAAAGTGATCCCCACCAGCATAAGAATTGACTTTGTCAGGTGATGGGTGTGATCTGTTGATAAAGTGCATCAAAGTATCCAACCAGACTTGATTAGGAGTAGCTTGAGATTGAAGAAGCTTCGCTGGTTGCAAGTGTTTCAAGTTGTTTCTTTGATGTACTGCACATATTCTGTTTGCTTCTTGAACTTGTGACTACATTCCTTTCCTAAAGAAAGCTGATGCTTTGAGATGCAATGCCTTTTAGTGCCCTTCATGATTCTGACTATTGATAACTGAAATAACAGTTTTATGAGGCCTGAATAAGGGTGAAGGTAAATTCTTTTCTTGTAAAAGATCAACCCACCTTTGACAGACCCAGTTCCATTTTCCTTTCTCACTCTTCTTCGGGTTATGAGCTGTAAAAGTTTTACTGTGGTGGAATTTTCCCATTTAATTGCATCGAACAATCCCAAAAACTGGAGTACAAACAGCTGTGAGCATACCACATAAGCCACCACATTCTCACTCTCCGCATGGTAATAGAAAGTTGAAGCCTGATAATTTATTCACCCAATTTTGTTGAGGCTATGTAGTTTCGCTTTGCTCCAACAAGAAATTTAGGCTGTAATATGACATATGGCTTTTGACAGCCGATAAGCTCTTTCTCGTAGGCTGGTAATTTTTTATGTTGGAGAGCTAAAGCTTGCAATGAATGCAATTGGACAAAATTGCACCTATTCCCAAATCTGATGCATCTCACTTCATAGTGAATTCCTTTGATGCTGAAGTCCATGTGAAAGCATTCTTTCCGTAACATAGCTGCTAATAGGCACAGCTGTTATATTTATGACAAATTTGCAGTAACAGCCCTTAAGACCAAGAAATCCGCTTAAGCTCTAGTATGGGTGGGTTTAGGCCATTCCAAGATTGCTGCCACCTTCTGAAAATCAGCCTCCTCTCCTTTAGAGAAATTTCATGGTCTAATAGGTGATCTGCTCTTGCGCAAAGTATACTTGATTTGCTTCAAGAAGAGCTATTGTGTTGAGCAAAGAAAATATGATCCAGGGATGCCTTAATTGCTCCAACCAAGAAGGACTATAAATTAAATTATCGTCAAAGATTACCAGAAAAAACCATTCAAAGGTAGGATTGGAATACTTCATCAATTCATCAAAGCTTGAAAGTTAGAGGGAGCATTGGTGAGTTAGAAGGGCATTACAAAGAACTCAAAGTAGCCACGATGTGTTTGGTATGCAGTTTTCTCCATGCCTTGGTGATGCATATTCACCTGATGGTATTCAAAAGTTAAATCCAGATTTTTGGGCCAAAAAAAAAAAAATTCCAGATTTAAGAAATACTTTAACACCATGAAGTTCCTCCATTATTCATGTATGATAGGTATTTGGAATTCATCTTTGATTCTCTTCTATTTCATGCTTGATGAATGGTGCAAATTCTCTGTAAGCCATCCAACTTCTTAACTGACACTAGTGAAGAGTAGGGGGATTGAGTAGGTTGGATCTCATTGCACTGATTCTCAGTCTCATCTTTTTGTGCGTGAGGTACCTGAATAGATGTACACCAATGGGGTTGCACTGTGTGCCATTCTGATCAGATGATCATAGGAGTGAACTGGATGAAGGTCCCTGGGCTTGCCAAATATGCACAAGTTCTTGACTAAAACCCTTTCTAGATCTGTGTCCTGGGTCAATACCTGAACAGTGGATAGTCTTGCGGCTATAATGGTGTTTTTTGTGTCTTCTTTTCTCTAATTTCTACTGCTCATTACTCCTGATTAAATTTCAAGGACAATGTGGAGAAATCCCACAAAATTGGACCAAGCTTCTTAAGCCAATTTTCTTCCAAAACAACCTCATGTTTATGTAAGGGCAATGAATGTAAATCATAGCAAAAGCAATTAATTCCCACCTATTTACGAAAAAAATAATTCCTACCTGACGGTGATGTTTTTGCAGATTCTTGAACTGCTTAAACACTCCATTTGGAACCGACACTGAGTTTTTATGTGGACTTACTGGCAAATGTAATCAGGACACTGAATGCTCATCCACAAATCTGTCTCTACTTTCCATATCTACTAATATTATTAAGAGTTTTCCCCTAAACTACACTGTTTTCTGGATGTTCCAAATTGGTGATGGCATGAATGGATATTTCCGATTCTCCTTCCTAAACTTCCTTATCGTCTTTCCCATCCAATTCTTCCCAAAATAACATTTCACACTAATATTCCACATTATAGGACTTGTCACCATAAATCTGGGGTTATGTTGCTGTTCAAACTCTTCCAATCTCAAGTATAGTGAGACTTTCTTTCCCTTATTAGTAAAGGGGTGCAGGACATTTGGAGTTTGTCCCTTCCGTACCGCCACAAGACTGGTCATTCTTGGGCAGATCCTGCTTTTAAACATGAGGGATAGAGGGCAGGGGGCCACCTGATTTGACCGATTTTTGGTTAAAAAGTAGGCAAGCTAGTCTATCTTCGACTTGAGAAGCCATAGTCACGCATCATTCTCCATGTGAAAAAGAGCCAGCACAACTTTCCACCTTTGGATGCCCTTGATGCTTGCATTGTTTTATTTATCCAAGAGGGCCTGAAGATCCATCATAGTGTTGGAAGTCTTGCTTGGAAAATTTTGGCACAATGTTTCCAACTTCTTGATGACCAGCCTGAACTCCCCTCCTTTTGCCCCCATATTTGTTGTTGTGTTGTCTGCTTAATTTCCTCTCTTTTACCTGCAAGTTCGTCATCTGATGCAATGATTCCTCCAACTGAAATGAAATCTTTTTCTGTTGTGCTTTAGTTTCAGCCCTATTCTACTCCCTTTCTGCACCTCATGAACATAGTCATCCTGGTAAAGTTCCAGTAAAGTTTTGAAGTTTTGTTGCAGACTTCATAGATTGCCAATTTGTGCTGGCTCAGGTATTAAAGTGATATGAGATTTGGTTTGTGACCTAGTTCATGGTCGTTCCAAGGTGAATGAGAATTTCTACGTAGCTTTCCATATTTTCTAGGCAGAGCTCTTTTGAGAGAACCCTAGATCTCTTTATGAGTTTCTGGAAATGTTTTAAGAGACAAAAGTAGAAACCTTTAAGTCCACAACAATGATATATATTCTCCACAACAACATGAAAAGTGCAAATAAAAAGAATTATTACACAACTATATCCCTAACTGCTTAGATATACAAACATTAAACTAGGAAACCAACACACCTGTACAGAAGGAAACTAATAAACCAACAACAGACATGCGGCATTCTAACTGATGAAATATCCAACATGTGACCAAGTATAACTTAACTCCTCTCTACTTAGTGCTGTTGTTAGGGGCTTTGTGTCGCATAAAGATATGCTTAGAGGGAACAATTTTAATAGCTCATGGTTCTTGATTCTGTTGCATAACATTTTAGTTCTTTCTCTAGTGTTTGGTGGTTGAGTTTCTGTTCTAATTTGAAAGAACAATTATAAATACTTTTCGTTTCTAAATTCGTTGTTAATTTGCATTTGGGTTATGGCTTTACAGCTGCATTACTTTCATCTGCAGACATGTACTGATTGGAATTCTTTGTTATTTTGAGTCCTCATACATGTTATCTGTTTTTTAGGTGCCCAGAGAACTAGCAACTTTTGGCTAGTTCTATGTGGAGGCATTTTCTGCTGGAGTGCCAGTGCCCTTATGATGATACTGTATGAATCTCAATGAACAAATTTTTCTCCCTTCAATGTCACGGCTTACTGGAGAGTACAAAAGTGTCATTCTCATTCAGAAGCTGCTGAGTTTGGAAATGTGTGCTCACTGTCAGTCAAATTTTTCCCCTACTATATATATTTTAGTTTAGTTGGAAGAGAGTTTACTAGCTCTATATGTCTCATTTATTGGATTAAACCATCTGTTCTGAAGGCATCTCTGCTCCCCTTCTATCAACTCTTCCATGTAAAGTTAAAAATTTCATTTGAAGAATTTTGATCTGTGGTTTTATGGTAAATGGGGGTAAATTTTGCTTATTTCATTAGGGCTGGAGGTTTCAGCCAACATAAATATATAATGCTTACGCTTACCTTATTTTTTTTTATCTAGGTGAAAATTCACAAATCACAACTTAAGAGGGATGATGCTGCTGGTTGGGACATGGAGGATGCAGTTTACATTTTTTATTTGGATATTCATTGACTGTAATACAATTTGATTCCATTGTTAGGTGTGTGTCCCCGAACAAAATGCAGAGAGACACACGGACATACACAGGGCTGGAGACATCTCCAACATAAATATGTAATGCTTACATTTACTTTTCTTTATTAGGTGAAAGATTCACAAATGACAACCTAGAAGGTGGATGATTCTGCAGCTTTGGAGATGGAGGATGGAATTTACATTTTTCCTTTGGATATTCATTGACTGGTAATACAATTTGATTCCACTGTTAGGTGTGTTTCCTTGAATAACACAGATATGCACACACACACTCTTTATATGTGTGTGTTTGACTGTTGTATACATTTCTTTCCAGTCAAATTGATAGATGTATATAGCCCTAGAATAAGGATGCAATTTTATTTAGCCTTTCTTTTTGCAATCTTTACTACTTGGGAATTCCTTTGTTATATTGTAAACATATTATAAATATAGTGCATAGAATGTAGCTAAGATATCCTACGACTCTTATTCTCCTAGTTTTCTGGTTCCCATAAGTCTACATGGTATCAGTGTCGTGTCCTTTCTTACGGTATTCTAGGGTTTCATCCACAATCTCATTAGACGTAATGTCTAATGATAATAAGACCGACCCAAATGTTATTGTTGAAGATGGCGATGGCAATGATAGGATGACCAAACCCTTCTCTCCAAATTAGCCCCAGTAAAATCGTTGGGACAAACTATACGGTGCAGTCTCACTCGTGCTCGCTGTTCATCTAGGCTATGGAGCTGAATCATATATTAATGGCAGTATGTGTAAACCTGAGATTATGCATTTTGGCCTTCCTATATATGAGTTGGAATATTCCCTCGTTGTGTTTTGGTTAATCAACTCAATGGAAACATATAATTCTAAAGGATATTTGCTTGCAGAGACTGCTCAGAAGATTTGGGGAGCTAAATAATAGACCTATTCCCAATTGGGCAACAATGCTCATGTGTACGAGCTGCAGAAAAGGTCAATGGAACCAAATAGGGTGAGATGACAATAGCCTATCCTTTTTCTGAGTTAGTACTCTATGGGAAGAGTTAGATTATTGCTAGGATTTTCAAGCCACATGGAATTTCATTGGTTGATTGAAAAAGAATGGGTGTTTGCCTTCTAACTGGATAAATGATGAATTTGACCAAATTCCGGTACAAGTGCTTCAATGAGATTATTTTCCATCTCCACCACCTTATAGCTACATAAAACCAGAAGAGAGTTGGCATGGTGCTATGTTGCATCTTATTTCTATGGAGAGTTTTAGTGTGTTGGTTAACTTAAATAAAACGAGGGTGACCTTGCTTATGTTGACGTAGGAGTAGTAGAACAACATGGAATCTTCCATGTTAATGCTGTGGAAAAGGCTAAGGCACATAAAAGACATGCTACAAAAACTTCACGGTCTTCCAACAATTGGTAGAGACAATAAAAAACTGGAGTTAAAAGTCCCAAGCTTTTATATATATATATATATATATATAAATAAAGTTGTCGATACTAGTCTTTGTTGACAATCTACTGTTAATGGTAAACAGTATAGCGAAGAAATGTAGACCCTCAAGTAATTTATAACTTGGCTTGAGGCTTTATTTACTGTGGCAATTGTTCGCACAGCTTCTTCTCATCATGCTTACTCTGGAAAATCACATTCAACTTTAACTATCTATAAGTTTTAAAATGGGATGATGATAACTCTTAGATCTTAGATTTAGGAGCTTTTGATCATATGACCAGGTCTTACGACGTGTTATCAATCTATTTATTCTGTTTGAAGTCATGATAAAAAGCCTTTATAATATAGCTGATGGGTTTATATCTTCTATCATTAAAGAACGTTTAAGAAATTGCTCATATTCTTACTCGACCTTATGCCATATCCCTCATTTTTCTTATAATCTATTGTTTATTAGTAACCTCATAAAGGACCTAAACTGTAAGATTGAGTCTTTTTTTCATCTAATTTTCTCATTTAGGAATTCAGAATAGGGAAGACGATTAGCTATGCTAGAGTAGAGGATGGCTTGCTTTATCTAGTAGATGGATCGCCTACTGAAGGTCGATCTTCTATTGGTAATTCGAAGTCTTGCCATCAATGAATAATTCAGTAGAATAGGAGATTTGGATGTTTGGTATAAAAGCAAGTGCATTTATTAGTTTATAATATAGTAGATATGAATTCAAGAGTTAATTCCTTAGGGTTTAGTTTAATTATTAGTACTCTATCATTTTTATAATAGTAAGCCTATAATTAGTTAAGAAATAAATTCAAGAAAATTAAATCTAAACTAAAACTATTAAACTAATATGCAACGTAAATAAAAACTAAAGATATTGATAATGCATAATTCAGTATTTAATTATTAATCACCCTAGAATAATAAAGTATATGTTAATCTCATCCTAATATAGTAGACTGCGAGAATTCCTAAAATGTATTAATATTCCTCTCGAGATTATTAGTGCCTAATCTTAGAATAATTATTTGAAATCTTTTTCTAATTAAAAACTCTAGAATTGCGTTAGTGATTAATGAATTCTATTATTAAGTCATCTTAATATAAAAAACCATGTCGTTCTATCTCTAAAATTACATGCAACTTCTTTAATTATACTATGATTTAATTATATAAAAAGATCTTTTGATTTTTATATAATATCTAATATTGAATCAATATTTTAGATATATTAACTTAAAACAATGCAAGAACATGTAATTAGATTATGGAAATTAGAAATCATAGATTGATAAAGGAAGAATAAACTAATTACATAGAAACTAAGGTTTATAATAATTGAATAATAAAGAGAACTAATCTAAAACATTGAGAAAGATGAAAAGAAAAAAAAAGATGAGTTTCTAAAATCGTTAATAAATACTCCTAACTACAAGGCCTTTATGATGTATTTACATGTGATAAAATCTTGAAATATATCTTGAAATATCTTCTAGCATATTTTTTAAAATTATCTGCCATTGGTTCAACATGGAATGGTCCTTTTTTTTTTTTGATTTAATGTAGGCATGATTTTAATTTTTTTACTTAATCAATGCAATTGGCTTTATTTCCACGTCAACGTAGGGTTTCAATTCGGATTGTTATTGGGAACTTAAATTTCAATCCATGGCCTCGACTTTGACTTTCTTTGGCGGCATCAAATATTTCAAAACGTGGAAGGCCGCTTCGCAATTTTGGAACGTGGTTTAATAAACGTGGCTGGACATCATATCTTCATCGTGTGCTGGCCTCAGTTTTCAACGTGGTGGGCTTTGTATTTTGTTGTTTCGACTTTGTTGGTCTTCAAATTAAATGCACGATACATCCGATCAATGTCGAATGGTCATGTTACTTTTCTGGCCTTTATATTATTTTCAATGCAGTCCCGACATAATCATATTAAATAATTATGTAACTTTCTAATTATATTTTAATTAAATCAACACAACCTTTAACATGATCTTGTTAGTAGACCATATCGATCTCTAAAAGCTCATAAATTTTCTAACTTAACTCTAAATCAAGCAAAATTTAGTTCTTTTTCTTCCTTTTAATCTTGATTATCCCATAAATGTATAATATTAAAATATTATCTAATTAAGTACCAAATATTCACCCATAGAAATATCAAAAGTATTAATAAAAACCTATTAGTAAATATATTTTAAGCCCTACAATCTGATGTTCGGGATTCGATTTATAAAGTTTAGGGTAGTCGAGTAAATTATCAGATTAAGCTCAAATTTTACGACGAAATTAAGAATATTAATAAAAGTGGTCTCATAAGTTTGGATTTAGCAAAATAAGTAATAAAATAATTAAATAACATAATATTGAATTATATATATATTACCTGTTATTTATTGGAAAACGCGTAAAACGAGTTTTTGATAGAAATAAGTTATATACATACTAAAAATCGTAAAATAACTTAAATAATATTTAGTAGTATCTATTTGTATCATATATGTATTTGTGAGTAGGTAAAAATATACGAAATTACTTAAAATATATTAAAATAATACTAAATAATTAAATAAAATTCACAAATACTAAAAAAAAAAATCAAGAAAAATTCATGAAAAGTGTGGAATGGTTTGGAATTAAGCGTGACAAGCTAAAAATTAAAGATGAAAAATATCCAATAAAATTAAAGATGAAAAATAATTAAATAAAAATCAAGAAAAGTTCATGAGAAGCATGAAATTGTTTGGAATTGTGAGTGGCAAGTTGAAAATTAAAGACAAAAATTATCCAATAAAATTTAACCAAATATAAAGTAAAAATAGAAGAGGATAAGGGACAAATGGTAACAAATAATTCAACAAATCATCCAAGCAGCCCCATAAATTTAGAACACCATCCCCATTTCTCATTTTAGTTAGTTAGGAATAAAAAAAAAAAAAATTAAGGAGAGGGAAGAAAAAAGGAAAAACCAAATTTACAAAAAATTAAAAAAATAGTATGCAAATAGGGGTTATAAGGGCAAACTAAGACCGAAGACCACCTGGGAGTAGATGATCACCACGACCAGACAGTGGTGGCAGCGTTTAGATCGGCTGATGAGGCCATGGTGGCTAGAGCAACCAATGCTGTGAGTTCAATTTTTCCCTCTGATTTTACTTTATTTATTAAAAATATTAAATAATTATGAAAAATTACGAAATTTAATATTATAAGATATTTTTATATGTAGTTTTTAAGAAAAGTATTATTTTAATAAAGTTAGGTCTCGTGATATATAGTGCCTAAGAAACCTCTAAACTTGAGCTTATTTTCAATTTAGAAATAAATAACATTAATTGTATAGTTTTGAGCTTAAAATTTTTGTATAGGCTATTTAAAGTATTTAGAATATTTCTATGAAGAGATCTTTTAGAAATCTATTTTCGAAAATTTTTAGGCCTTAAAATAATGTATAAAATACATGATTTTTGGTTAATTTTGTAATTAAATAGATAATTAATGCTTTAGTGTATAATTAGGTATTTTAAGATATTAATATATGATATAGAATAATGTTTGTAGTATTTAGGGTGTTAGATGTAATTATTAGGTGTATTATGTAGTATATATATAATAGGTAAAATGATATATTTTAAGTTAATTTTGTAATTTATGGTAATTAGGTATAAAATTATGATATAGGATATAATTAGACATTTGATATGTTATTGGATGATGAAAGATGATATATGTAGTGTTAGAAGTGTTAGATAAGTGATTCATGAGTAAATTATGTAATAACACATAATATGTATACATAGGAAATCAATGACTAGGAAATATTATATCAAAATTGAGAATTTATCGTAATAAAAATATAAAAAAATATGATATGAAACTTAAATTTAGGTAATTATATGAAAAATATAATTTTTTCTCATAAATTCGGTAGTTAAATTAGGATTATGATATACCGTATGGACTAGAATATTAGTTAGAGACTAAATGTGATATTTAGGATACCCAATTATAATGTGATTAATTTTACATTATGGTTCAGAATAAGTTCTTAAGGTTCTTGTATAACTTATAATAAAAAAATGAATTAAAACATAATTTATAAATTGATTCGAAAACTAAATTAGAACTTAGCCCAAATTAAGAATAATTGCAAGAGACCTAAAAACCTAAATAATTAGGTATAATAAAACCTTAAACTGAAGATGATAATAAGAATTACAGGATAAAACTTATCTATAGTAGTTATGTGGAAATTAAAACAACATTTGTATTATAGGAATTATTGGCGATGGCTTATATGAGTTATTCCTTGAGTAAGCAAGCGGAGAGTTTAAGTAAGTTTGGATTAATACGTTACTATCTTTTGAAGTATTAATTTATAGTACTCAACGGTTTGAGATTGTACTTAGTTATATTTGTTAGATAGTTGACTGTGTATATACCTATATGTGCTTATTTCTGAGTTTGATGATATGATTACAGTTTATTACTCTAACTTGTATTTGTATGATTTTTTTGAAATTATTGAATACCTTAAACCATATCTAATTAAATATATGATTTCTAATTCTAAATTGGACCTGCGTGGCAACCTATTAGGGGAAATGTTTAAGATTCTCCAGCTAAATATCGATTCCTTTGAAAGGGATAACGCTGGACAGTATAATGGTTTTGTTCTTCATTTTTAGTCGAACTAAATAACAAGAGAAGAGGTTGCAGCAAGGGTAAAGTCAATGGTTCGAAGGTAGTCATGGAAGGAGTGGTGTTTTCATTGCATAAGCTTAGGTTTGATCGTGAGCTATTGCATAAACATGTAAACTCCTCAACCCGGATTAGAGTTGGTGTAATTTCTCTAATCTTATGACGGACTAAATAACTTCATGCGATAGTATTTGTTTATACATGTATTGCATTTAATTAATTTGGTTGATAACCCTGTTCGTGTTTGATGTATAGTTTTAAGTCTCTAACTCAACTTATTGAGCAATTAATTGCTCATATCCCTATAGATGTTGTTATAGGTATTAGCTAAGAAGTGGCCATATAACTACTTTAAAGCTAGTAATTGCTAAGTCTTAGGAAGTGAGGATAAAAACCTGGTATCAATTACGCTCTTAAGTTTGAATTTTATTTTTAAAGTTTTTAGTATCAATTTATGTATTACTTAAGTAGATTATGATTAAGTTATTAAATCTTGTAAATATACTCGAGTTATTATAATGTAAATGTAAATTTTTCATAATTTCATAGGTAAATAATATGTTTAATTTATGAACTATTTACTTCAAAGATAGTAGCTGTATGATTAGTTTTTATCTTAGAATGGTTTATACGGTGAGATTGTTACGACTTTACTGCTTCAGAGCATAACATATATGTAATAAAGTCAATATCCTTCATATTTCATTTCGCAAAAAATTTACCATATTTTATTTCCACAATGTAGTAGACCTTTCACTTGTGATGCTTGTGAATTGGTTAAGCATAGTAGAAAAAAAATTCTATCCTCCAATCAACAATAAAAAGCTCTATCCCTTATGATGATTCATTATAATGTTTTGGGTTCCAGTCCTATTGTTCCTCTTAATGGTTATAGATGGTCCATCACTTTTCATTGACCATTATAATCGGATGACCTAGGTTTACCTTAAATTTGCCAAAAGAAAAAAGTACTCATCCTTCCATTAAATGATTATATACTTGCTTCGATGCTAAAGTAAGATATTGTACATTAGTGATGGTAATGAATACATTGAAAGTGCCTTTGGTACCTATTTAAATAATCCTGGGATGGTTCACAAAACTGAGTTGTGTCAATAGAGATATATATGTATGTATGTATATAAATCTAGGGAAGAACTAGTTTCGAATTGCGAACTGACGCTATAGTTCATTGAACTGGCTAAAGACTTACCGATTCATGCAAGTCTCGGTGATTTAAGCCTTTGACCCATTTAAACTAGAGGGCTTGAACCGAATTTTTTTTCTTTTTTTGAATTTATATATATATTTATACATATTATATATTGTATATTTTGTATTTCGTACATATTATTATGTATTCTACATATTAATATGTATATTATACATATTATATATATAAAATATACAATATGTATTAACATATATAATATATGCATATAACATACATATTATATATATATATATCTTGTAAACCTAAAAATAAAAAAAAAATCATTGGAGATCTAGTTCATGAGCCTTAAAATCAACTCATTAACTAGCGGGCCTCATGAACCAACTTAGAACTTACTCCAAATAGGCCATTTACAATCCAATGAATTGTTGAATTGTGGCTCAACGGTTTTGGACCAATTTAAGCTTGGCCCTAGGTCTATATGTATATATAAAAAGGTATGTCTAAGGCACTTGTCAGATGTTGTTAAATGCTAGGTCTCGTCTGCTCATCATGATTGTTTTGAAAGCTTACTAGGGAGATGTAGTATCACTATAGCATGTCTTATTAAATGAGGCAATATCATTGTTTGTATTAGAACTTTGAGAATTTTTCAATTATACGCTTGAACTTTTAGGTTATATTAAAATACATTCAATTGAAATTTTACATGTCTTAATGTATACCTTTGTTAACTTCCCTTAACACCATTAGTCCAGTAGACAGTATGAGCGAATTATATAATGACATGTGCTTATTTTAATTTTGAACTTCTAAATAATATTTCCCCTTCCCCCTTCACCTATCTATGCAAGAAAAGGGAAAAAAAAAAGCACATACATTAGCAAATTCAGAAAGTAAAAAATTATCTGGAATAAAAACATGGATACCGTCCCTATCTTGGAATTAATCCCCTAAATGAAACCCTAGAAAACCTAATTCCTCATCCACTGTTCGGAACCTTGACCTACAAGCCATCAGTGGCAAAACCCTAATTATAAATCTACAAAAAAAAAAAAAACAAATTCGTTGCCTCTTCCTCTTATGTTTCACACAAACAAAAACCTTAACTATTTAAAAAGCTCGTTTGGGATTTAGAAAATTGGAAATCTTCTCGAATAGATTGTTTTTGAGAAAAGTGAATTGGTAAAAATGTCTTGTATAAATCCATAAGCTTGTTGAAGTCTTCCCATAATTGTAGTGGAGAGGTTATGTTTTGTAAATGTGGTCTTGCGACTAAGGTTTCAACTATAAGGATTGAAGCGAATGCAAGAAGGAAGTTCTAAGGACGCTTAAGGTTCAATAAGGTACTTTGATTTTAGGTATGAAATTTTCAAGAAATCGATATTTATATGTAAAGTTTTGAAATTGTTATGAAACATTTGTCTTAGTTATATGTAATCGGTAGAGTTGTTGGTGTCTATCATAATCTTGAGAACCTTGAAATTGGTAATCTTTGCCCTTATCACTAGGGCATCTTGATGAGGGGTATCTACCCCCTTTAAGTCTTTGTTAGAGAAAGAGATGGAGGCATTGATCTTTTATATCTTTTCTCTAATAGCCAACACCTCTAACGGGACGTTAGTTAAGTTGCTTGTGCTCGTTCAGCTCCTTAGGCATGGCTTCCCAATGATTATGTTAATTATGCTATTGGGGCCTTGGTCATTGTGGTGATCTTCATTTTGATCTACTCGGGCTTCCTCAGTTTGCCGCCTCTAAGGAGCCTTGTCTTCATCATCATCAGAATAGTTATTGTTCCTTCAGTAGGTTGCCTATTCGCCAAAGAAGCCTCGCTGAATAACATATTCACTTGCATTCTTCAATTGGAAGCATTCGTTTGTGGTATGACTGTGGTCATCATGGAGTTGTCAATATTTGTTTGAGTTCCAACGATTGGGGTTCCCTTTCATCTTAGGGGGTTTTTGTAACAAATATTTGTTTTGCAACTCGACGAAGACTTGGGTGATGGGTTGGTTTAGAGGGTTGTGTTGTGTGTAGATGGGAGGGGGAAGTGAGTTTTTTTTTGGCTCGTCGCTTCTTACTACTTGAGCCTTCTTCCTCAGATCTGCTCAGTACCTTACCAACAAGGTGGTCTTTTATAAACAATCTTTCCTTAGCCTTTTTTCCATTGGACCTATCATGGTCGGTGTTGCGCTTAGTGCAAATGTTATCCTCCTAGTCTATGTATTTTCGGGCTTTATTCCAAAAATTAGCTAAGGTCTTTGGCTTAGAAGAAGTCTCCCAAATGTTGTATGTTGAGCTACATCGCATGCATTGCTACTCCTTTGTCCAACCAAAGGATCTCGACCATGGCATTATTGAACTGGGTCACATATTCATACAGAGTCTCACCTTCGCCTTTGCTCTGTCTTATGAGGTATAAGGATGATGTGTCCTTAGACGAGAGCTTACAAGTGAAGGTTAAACCTCCGTGCCAGCTCATCAAAGGAGTTCTCAAGTAAGTGGTTAAACCACATCCGAGGATGACATCTCCATGACTATGGAGGTTCATGAGGTTATGGAAGTGGAGGAGGTGGTCATCATAATCACCAGTGCCGTCATATTAGTTTAGGATAGGAAGCTTGCTATTCGGAGGAAACACTTTGTCCTAGATACCCTTAGTGAAGGAGGTTTTGTTGTTGGTGACTAGGTTGGCGTCGTCAGTTGTCTTGTTCCCTTGCTACTTGGAGAGCCTCTTTATGATTATATAAAGTTCATTGAGATTAGCATTGTGTGCTGGATGAGATTAGCGCAATGCAAAGTGTACCAGTGATCTGTGGAAGTTGGCTACCTACTCATTGCCAGGAAGGGTGTAGTTGTGGGTGGCTGTAGACCACACTAGCTGTTCTTGTGTTAGGGGATCAGTTTGTTGATTCTTACCATTTTCCTGCTGTTGTTGTTGGATGTTTTGCCTAATGTTGGCATCAAAAGCTTTAAGCACATGGGTTTATACGCTAAGCCTCTTGGCTTTCTTAAGGCGAGCGTAGAGCAACCTGTTTTGGGTAATAAACTCCTTAACTAAGCGCCCCAAGTGCTCCATGAACCGCTTAAGTGTTTCCTTAGCTAGGGGTAGACTTTCGACAGGTTAGTTGTTCACTAGTTGGTTGTTGTTAGGGTTGTCAGTACGAGACATGATAGTAGTTAAGGGTAGTGTTTGGGAGAGTGTTTAGTATGTATTTTGGTAGGAGATTGGATTGGTTTTCCATAGACGACACCAAATGTCGTCTTTAGATATTGGCTGGCAAAGATTTAGTTAGAATTGGGCTTTGCGTAGCTAGATGAGCTTGCAAAATAAAGAAAAGTAAGGGGTGTTGAGGTGTTGTTTTGTTTGGCGTAGTTGTTTCAATGCTTAAGTTAGATGTGTGTGTGGAGAGTAGGAGTACTTAAAGGTGGAAAGTAGGCTCAAGTATGCAAAATATCAAGTAATTTACCATTGAGTGATGACCTTATATTTATAGAGAAGTGGAGCTAATAGTTAGAGAGGAATTAATGGGTGGAAGCCATATCCTCAAGCAAGAAGTAGCGAAGGTGTAATGTCTAACATGTTCTATAAATGTAGGAGGTAGTTATTGACTTGGTCGTTTAGCCTTATCTACAGTCTTCTAGTTGTTAGTGGCCTCTATAATTGGATAGGTTGTGTATTGAACTTAGGGTAAAGTTAACCATAAGGATAGGAAGATTGGATCTAGAGAGGTATGGCAAGTTAGCACAAGCTTGAAAGCTTTAGATTTAAAAGGCCTTATCAATAGTGTCTTTTTATTAATGTTGTTAATTTTTCCTTTAGAAATTGATAGTAGCCTCTGATTGGCTTAAATAATTAAGTTAATTAAATAAATAATTATTTATACATTAATTATGTACTCCAAAAAACATATTGAAAAAAATTAAAAAATAGTGGACAAAATAAAAAAAATAAAAAAGATTTTCAGCTACCTAAAGGTTAGGGCTAGTTGAAACTATTTTTCAATTTGTTGTGTTTATTTATTCTTTCTTTTTTTTTTCTTGATTTTATTATATTTTTGTATATTTTTATTAATTTTATATATTATTTAATTTATATAGATACGTGGATGAACGAAATGTTGCCATGCATCATTTTAATATCGGCAATTTGCTTTACTTTTTATTTTATTTTTTTAATTTTTTTTCCAAATTATTTAGCTATTTTCAATAATTTACTTAAATAATATAAATATTCTTATATTATTAAATTAAATTAATTATTTGGGACAACTACAAGCCATTATGTGCCATTTTCTAACAAAAATAATTAACATCGTTAGTAAAACAACTCGTTTATAAGTATTTGTGGTTGTTAAGGGCTTGAATGAAAAAATAAAAGTGTAGGTATAAAAATAGGAAAAAAAAAAGTGAAGCTTTCAGACTGAATCTATGCTTTTTTTTTTTTTTTAATTTTTATTGTTGTGTGTAATTGGTTACATAAATATTTTGTAATTATCATTTCATTTATTTGATGTTAAATTCATTAACGGATACAATATCTGCTGATAAAATTTTATTATGAAGGGCATGGCCGTTTTAACTGTATTGGCGGCCATAACAGATGCCCATCAATGGTTAAAATCAAGAGAAGATTCTTGTAAGTGTAAATGGGAATTCCCCATTGAGTGAAAATAGAAAACCTTTGAATGGTGAGTCAAACTCTGATGGTCGTTCTTGCAATCATGCGCGACAAGACAATTTTTCAACAGCATACGTCTCCCAGTTTTCTCTGTTCACATCAAAACAAACGAAATGAAACCCTAGCAATTAAGTGTAAATGGGAATTCCCGTTCACCCGTTCCTGCAATCACGCGCGACAAGACGATTTTTCTACAACATACATCTCCGACTTTTCTGTTCGCATCCGAAAAGAAAGAAAACCTAACTTGTACCGTCGCCTATATATATATATATATATATATATATTCCACACATACAGGAAAATCCTAAACACACAAACTAAACCAATTCGCCCCTTTCTTTCTCCACAGTCAGCCAACAGTAATATCGATATCGTTGCTAAATGGCAAAGAGCAACGTGAAAGTTCTTGGTGCATGGGCTAGTCCGTACGCGATGAGGCCTAGGATCGCTTTGAACATCAAATCAGTGGATTATGAGTTTCTTGAAGAGACGGTTGGTACAAAAAGTGAGCTGCTCTTGAAATCGAACCCTGTTCATAAGAAAATTCCCGTTTTGATTCATGAAGATAAGCCCATCAGTGAGTCTGCCATTATTGTGGAATACATTGATGAGGTGTGGTCGTCCTCTCGGCGATCCATCCTTCCATCCGATCCCTATGATCGAGCCACTGCTCGCTTCTGGACTGCTTACCTTGACGAGAAGGTATCTAAGTTCTTAAAGCTCTAAAGTTTGTTTCATTTGTATGTCTGCATCAGTTTCTAGTCATGTGTTTGCTTTATGATCCAACCTTTGATTACGACCCTATCTTTATGTTAGAATCTGCAAGCTGTTGCAATCTTCTTAGTTTGTTACGTTAATATTTGATTATAAGAAATGTAAAAAAAAAATAAAATAAAATAAAAAAACGTTTTCCCGAAGACATTTAATGATTAGGTTCTATGCACTTTGTAAATGTCGAGCTAAACGATGAATTAGAATTAGACTCGATAAAAATTTAAAAATTTTTTGATAGCAGGAGTGAAATTCTCCTATTCTCCTATCAGTCATTGCAACTTTTCTAAGATCAAATTTGTTAATCACCTTAGAGGTATGCTTTAGTTTAAATATTCCAATCATTTCATTGCTAAAATGAAACTTATCCTAATGATATATATAATTAGTTGCTTCAAATGATCCACTTTATCTATTCGCTCATGTACTTAATTCCATTAATCATATACTTGATCCCATCATGTTTTGAAAAGCATTAAAATGGGAGCATTTCATTTCGCCTTGAACATTTTAAAAATTAGCTATGTTATTAAACTTCTCGCTGTTGATCAAACTATGCAGTGGTTTCACTCTGTGAGAGCAATTGCCAGCGCACCAAGCGAGGAGGCAAAGAAGGCAGCCATGGATCAAGTGGTTAAAGGATTGAGGCTGATGGAGGGTGCATTTGGGCAGTGCAGCAAAGGGAAGCCTCTCTTCGGAGGAGATCATATAGGTTATCTTGACATCGCATTTGGCTGCTTCCTTGGTTGGGTTAGGGTCACTGAGAGGATGACTGGAATCAAGTTGATTGATGAATCCAACACTCCTGGACTGGCCAAGTGGGCTGAGAAGTTTTGCGCCGATGCCGACGTCAAGGATGTCATGCCGGACACCGATAAGCTGGTTGAGTTTGCTAAGGTGCTAATTGCCAAATTAAAAGCATCTTCACCCCAATAAGTTAAAAGGGATATTTTTTTATCAACAAAGGGAAGATTCTTACTTTTATATTGTTATCATCTTGGAACAACCTTTTTATTTTTTATTTTTTAACTATGCTAGCAACTTTTGGTGACACCTTATCACATGATAAAGTCTGTTTGAATAGATTCTATTGATCTACCTTTATTTCTGTTTGCTCTGCCGATGACATGGCTATATATGAAACTCCTCAGAGATTGTTAGCACCAATAAAATTCGGTAACAAAGTTCATTCCAAGTTTATGGGATGATACTAAATGCAGGTGGTCACCAGGCAACTTAAAAATAAGTTTAAAAGTCACTTTCACCTTTTGATAATATAATAAAAAATACACCAATACTAAACAGTATAAAAATTTGGTAAGTACATTAGAAAGCATACAATGCTGTTAAAAAGTGGAAGAAAGCACGTTGACTTTTTTTGATAAAACTTATTTTTAAATCACTTGATGACGACTTATTTTTAGAAACAGCTAAGTTTATGTGTAAAATAATAAGAGGTGTAGAGTGGTACTAATCATTCTTATTTGCAAAAATATCATAACATTTTCGCTTAACATTTTTAAAATTAATTAATCTATATTTTTTCTTTTGACAAATTTATGATCTATGTTATTCTTCATTATGTGATCATCAAGTATTCTATTAAAATTCTACGAGTACTTACATTACAAAAAGGTAAATTATAAAAAGGTGGCGTATTTTAGGTGTCTTGCAAATTTTTACAGTTTTTTCAATAAATATATGATTTGTATTTTTTTCTTTTGCATAAATTATATATGGGGACACATGGCAATTTTTTTTAATAATTGGTGTTATTACTAAATAATTTACATTAATAATATAACTAAAAGTTGTTGGGTCAGACCCAAATCACACATAGTCTCATGAAGCTCTTGATTTGACAACGAAATCATTCTCTTTAGGGCATAGTTATAAGGAGTAATTGGCACGCATGTAGCCCATGCTCTGTTATATTTGTTAAGTATTGAGGGATACTTAATTCGTTACTTCTCCATTCTTCTCCCTACTTTCTCACAAGTGGTCCATTTGGCCCTTTAAAATGTGGATTATTTTCTCTTATTTTCTCGTTTCATTTTTATTTATTATGGAATTCATACCGTTATATATTGATTTATATTTTTTTAAAATTTAAATTATTAAATAAATTTTTAATTTAATGATTTAAATTTTAAAATATGTGAATGAATAGTAAAATAAAGAATGAGATAGATCATGTCAAAAATAGTAGATGGACCTGACCTGACTTGACTTTTTGTTTTCAATAAAGTGGCCGTTTGAGATAAAAAACAAAACCATTGCATTATGAAATTAACAAAAGTTTACTGCATGCATATATCAACTGGACAGTAATTTCGTTGCGTTCATGCTCCCGCATCCAGTCATTTTGTTTTCCACCTACCAATTCCAGCTTTGTTGCGTTACTTTCCGAGAAAATATTTATTATCCCAAAAAGCAGCACCATTGAAATTGTGCCATGGAAAAGACTAACTCCAATGGATGAATGTTAATTCATATCGACATCTTCTGAGCACCCAACATTCTCTGAATTTAAACGTCTATACTATCAAACGGCAATGAATTAATTTTTTAATTTTTGGTTATTTTTTATCTAGTATAAGTACTTTGAAATGGCTTAAATTTCACACTCTAAATTGTTCTCCAATTCACAACACTCTCAAAACATATTCATTTCCAATTTCAAACTGTAAATTGAATCCAATAAGTCTCTAAATTTACCACATATGGAGCACTTCCAAAACTTACAAAAATTTCAAAATTCTCCAAATTCACAAAGTGGGTCTTATTTTCCATTTAGCTTGTTTTTCAAGGCATTCCAAATTTCTAATTTCCTCAAAATTCTCTAATGCCGAATCAATTTCCATAAAATTTCAACCAAAACCCAATAAGGATGACACTACCCTATTTTCAATATGGTCCTCACCGTACTCACGATTACAATTAACAATATATGTCATTTGGCACAACTACTCAATCAAACTCTGATTAAATACTGCAAACACCAAATAGTACAAGCTTGCATTACTCACAATTTCCCCCTAAAAAATAGTAAGGAAGATGATGTAGAGGAAAATGAAGAGAATTATGGGTGTAGGAAAAAATGGGACTACAATGATAACAAACTTCTTTTTCGCTCATGGTTGCGTGTTTGTAAAGACACCCCTTTTGAAAATGATCAACAATTGCAAACCTTTTGGTAACAAATCCACATAAATAAACATGGCAACAATGCAAAGCTCGATGGCCAAAAATATCAACGGATGTGATGAAATTCGGAGTATACTATGATTAAATAAAAAGGCGAGTCAAAAGCAAGAAAAAACAAGCATGATTACACAAAAGATTCTCATGATCTTTTTAGAGAAAATGAAAAAAAAAAACCATGTATGATTGGACACTATTAGGTGATATTATGCAATAAATCAAAGTTGACAAGGACGTATGTAGCATTGAAAGGTAGTGGGAACCATCATCAACACCATCAAAATTGTTTCCATGTTATCATTATATTATATAAAGGAAAACCCATAAAAATATGATAATGAAAAATTAAATTCTATGATGTCATTTGTAGTATTTTCAAGAATTGGTATGTGAAACAATACAAGAAGATATACAGCGAACATTTGATTAAAGAAAATTCATGAAAAGAACAAGATAATGAAAGGGAAAGAAACAAGACAATAATGATATTTACACTTTTAAATGAATTATATAATGCAAAGAAAAATCATAAATAAAAGAAAACACAATATGTTATATATAATAAAATTTACTCACCTTATCATAAGTAAGGACGATAATGATAATGACTACGTTCATATGATGACGATGGTAAAATGTGATATTGTGTATGTCTTGTAACTCTTACACTTGAAAAAGATGCTCTTATAGTTTAATATCTATAATTGATTACTCAAAGCAAGATGGTGATAAAGAGAAATCAATGAAATGTTATCATTTTTTTACTAAAAAATCTGGTAGATGAATGATATATTTAAAATAAGTTATAAATATGTTAAGTGATAATATTGAAAATAGGTTTTAATAAGGATTTTTTATTTTTTAATAATAAAAAAAGGAAAATTGGAGTATCTGATCAACTTCAAAATTTGCCCAACACAATTGACTAAAATATTTAAAAATTTTCATATTTGAAAAAATATGCATTAGAAAATAAAATCTCAATACAACGTGATATAGATTCTATTAATTTGTGTTTTTGAGTACTTATCTCAATATCAAAGGAATGAATACAGTGCTTCCCTAAATTAGTGATTTTGTTTATTTTCTTATTTTTTATTTTTTGGTGAACTTGTGATGCTGTTTATTAAAATTTAAAATTTGAAACTAGACTTAAAATTGCTTTATTTATGTAAAACCATAGAAAAATGAAAAATAATTAATTGAAATAACATATAGAAAAGCAATGTTAAAGAAGACATCCCAAATTCAAAGCAATAATTGTCTCCTTTCCCTATGAGCTCCTAAAATTATCATTAGGGCAACTGTAGTTGGATTTAGGGCCTTTGAAAACTTATTTGATTAATTTTAAACTTTATAACTGAATTAAAAAAATTCAGTTGAAGTGACCTAATAAAATTAGATTTTAAAAATAATATCCTAAAAACTTAATTTTAGTCTTAGAAACATAATTATTCAAAATAGTGTAAAACTTGTCGAAACTCTTAAAACTGACCTAAAACGCAATGAGAAGTTAGAGATAGGTTATTTGAGGTATAAAAAGAAATAATATAGCAAAATATACTATATGAATATAGGTGTGTTCTTATGGATATATCCAGTATACATAATAAATATACCTATAAATTAACCCAATATTATATAATTATATATAATAAGCGATAAATTTGAAAAATTAAATAGGAAAAATGTCTTAAAAATAAAAGAAATGCTAGAAACATGATTATATATATAAATACTCATTACATGTAATACATATATATATATATATAAATATAGGATATATACTTCTATATTAACAAAATCATTAAATATTAACATAAAATACCAAAATACCCTAAAATATCATCTAAAATATATAAAAGAAATAAGAAAAATAACTTGCATTCACTAGAAAATGACATATAGTAGCTAAAAAGAATACGCAATTGCATCAAAAGCAAATGAATAAAAGAAAAAACACCTCCTACTATGTGTTTTTCAATGAAAATATTAAAATAAATTACTTAATAATTAAGAAAAAATTGTTGCCAATCCTAAATGCTATAAATAGGATAGTAGGACACAAATTACACACTTTAGAAGCTTAGGACACTCGAAAATTAGAAAGAAAATACAAGAAAAATAGAAAAAAAAAGAAAAACAAAGCAAACTCCACCCTAGCTTGGTTCTTTAACCCATTGTTGATTTGCTGCTGCACTCGTTTAGCCACTGACAGAGCACCCTGAGTCACCTTGACCTCTTGAGCCACCAGTTACCTTATTGCCAATGAATACTAAGTAAAAAATTTGCCCTATTTTTCATTAAATTAAAAAAAAAATTAAATGAATTGAGAAAATTATGAAAAAATTTATTCGTAAGTTATTTTTGGTATACTTTCATGTTTCAATTTTATTTTAGAAAAATTATGAATATTTTATATACTTGCTTAGCAAATGTATTATTTACCCAAATTTTGACTTTTAAAATAAATATACTAAATAATGTTGTTTCAAGCACAAAATTTTTCTATATAATACATATTATATATAGTTTATTTCTATGTAGCTTGATTTTGGTTTTATATATATTTAGTATTTAATGTACTTTTAGGCCCTAAAAATGGTCAAAAATAGGGTAATTTGTGAATTAAATTGATTTTGCATAAAATAATTGATGAAAATAAAATATAATTAATTATAGATGTTTGTAACGATGTTAGGATAGATTGAAATTAATTTGGTGTAAAAATTATATTATCTACTTAATAAAACTTGATTTAAGGGTAAAATTGTAATTTTACATATATAGGCGATAAACCTAATTGCATGAAATAAGTTGTTAGTTGAGTTCTATATATTTTTTTTGACTCTATAAGAATTTTTGTAGAATTATTTGATGACTGGTGCTATTTATTATAAATTTTCTTAGGTTAATGGCCTAAATTTAATGATCAGGATATATGACTAGTAATTGATTAAGACATGTAAATTGTTTCATTAAATCATGCTTGAACATATCCTGACTAGTTAGGATTGTTCATCATTATATATTGTGCTATTATAGACATGAAGTTATTATATATATATGCGAAGATTCAATAATGTTTAATTTATCATATTTTATCGAAAAATTATGTAACAATATATTTTAGTTATATAATACGATATCAATGTGGTATTATTTGCTATATAACTTTACCTATATATTAGGGTTAGAAATACCTTTTAGGAAACATCTTTTGAATAAAACCTATAACACGTATCGTTGAGTTCAAACGAATTCGACGTACCATCCTTATTACGATTAAGTAATTTTATATATATATATATATATATATATATATATATATAGACACACACACACATCACTCTACTGAATAGCTGAACAAATAATATCTCAATTAAGTACTAGATAAAACCCTAACGTTTTCGTTAATCTTATGAAAACCGAATGTGAGCTTTGATATATATATATATACAACTTCTAAGTGAGTGAAGTAATAATGTTCTAAACCTGTGGAGTGAGCTTCAATACAAGTAAGTGGGATTTGTAGAGATTGAAGTCTATACTCGCTTGTGGTTGTAAGTAGTGGTGTAGATGAGCTACATGTTATGCTGGGTTGTTTGACCTTGTTTGGTGTGCTATGAATTGGTTGATTACTCTTGACTTGACTAATTGAAACTTGAATTAAAACTATAGATGGACATATATTGCATCCTATTAGGAGACGGTTAGGTTTCTCTGTTTAAATTTTGATGCCTTCAACAAGGTTGTAATAATTTGACATTTCCTCATCTTTAATTGAACTAAGTGATAGGAGAGGAGGTCGCGGCAAGATTGGGGGCATTGGGTCGAGGGTAGTTTTGGGCAAAGTAGGAGCCTCTATTATACAAGCCTAGAATTAGTCGTGGGAGGGTCTCGTAGCCTTTATGATTGGCATTGTAGCCATTATATTGCAACTTCTCAACTTAAGTTAGAGTAAGTGAAATTTCTCTAACCTCACGACAGACCAAATAACATTGTGTAAATGGCACATTGCTTATTTATGCATTGTACATAATAATTGCTTGATAACTTGGTTGTACTGTTTCACTTGTTTATGCTTTTTGTCTCCTACCCCTTATTGAGTTATGGTTTGCTTACTCTTCTATATATTTGCTTGCAGGATTCAAGTAATCATGCCGCATGATAGTCACCTCTAAGTATGTAAAAAAAAGAAAGAAAGTGTTTTTAGGTTTCAGTGAGGTGGTACTATTAAGGACTATGTTTTGGAACATTTTAGTCTGTAGGATCAACTAGGTCTTTTAGGCGATCTAGTTGGATTCCTAGTTTTGAGTCGTATTTTATACTTATGTACTATTATAAATACTTTGTACTTAGTCTTATCGTAAATATAAGTTGTTATATGAGTCTAATGTATATCAAGGATATGTTAGCAACTAAGCGAATAGTTTCTAACATAAAATTGATATATTTGATAGACTATTATGACTTGATAGTGTTTGGAGCGTGACATTCCCTAAAGCAATATTAGGACATGATATTGTATGTATTTAATACCTTCTACTTTTATTTTTGAGAATTGGATATTTATCACATTCTTTTTCTTTGACGACAAATGTTCCTTTTTTAATTAAGATATTAAAGATTCGTCACATTCCATATTTATTGTGTTGTTTTGTTTCGCAAGTTTCATTTCAACAGATTATTTTTACTTTTTAAATCACATTAAATACAATGTTTTATCATAAAGATTTCTAGCAACCTATGCCCAACTGGCATAGCGTAATTAAATGGTAATAACATCTGGGCCATACATCAACAGCACATTGGGGGTAGGCTTGTCCTTAGAAGTAGATGTCATAAAATCATAATGCAGAGAAGAGTCAATGTAAGTGAACTAAGGTCAACGTATCTAGTGCATACACTAGCCCATCTTCGAATCCTAATTTGGCAAATGATGTTAAGGAAGGTAAGCAAGTCACTCATTTGCCTAGTAGATTGACAACAAGGAGAAAAGGAAAAACAAAGGTTGGATTTAATGAGACAGTTGATGAATTGGTGCATGAGATACAAGAGTTAAGTAATACAAACCATGATAGTATTGAGCTATTGTGTCAGATAATTTAGTAAAAGGAGGAAGAACTTCAAGCATACAAGGAAGATGAGAGTTGCAAGATTGACTACTGATACATCGTGGATGGATTTAGTATAAAAGTAATGGTTTGAGGAAAAATGTATGGAGATTCTAAACGAAAGAAGGAATTCATAAATTTAGTTTCTTAATTCAATGTATGAGTTTTTAGTTTATGTACTTGGAGATTTTAATTTATTTAATGTAAGGTAAGGGACTTTGATGAAATGTATGAGTTTTAATGTATTTGTCTTCTATGATATCATTCTTTATCCTTTTTATTTCTTAAAGAATTTAGCATTTGGGGAAAAAAAAAAGCATCACTCTCTTTACAATTTATCAATTCATCATTTCATGTAATAATTCCCTATTTTTATCTTGGTTATATCACATAATACATAATACTATTAATATTTATATAAACTACTCTATTCATATAGGTATTATAAAATAACACTTTATCAAATTGGTTATATTCTCCTCTAATTTCTCAAATTTTTATTTTAATTTAGTTATCTATCTATTTATTTATTTTGCTAAAGTACTTGGAGATTTTAAAAATTAATCGTTGTATACTAGCCATTGCAAACTAGTCATTGTAACATTTCTTTATATAACTAACAAGGCATATCTTCAACATGTATTCCTACTTATCTCATTTCCATTCAAATATGTAATATCTTTGCTCTCTACAAATGGTATGCTAGCAAATAACTCAAGTAACTTAAGCAGTTCTAGTTGCTCCAATTCTGAGCAAAATAAGAGTAAGAAAGCCATTGAAGAATTTATTTTATCAGAGTTAAGCATTTCATGGAGTGACATAATTAGGCGTGTATATGAAATTCTCCCACAAATATGTGAAAGTTTTGCGACTAGAAGGCACAAGAGAGAGTACATAGATGGAGGTCGTATGGAGGGACATAATTGTTTGTATAATGACTACTTCTTAGATAACTTGATTTAAATTGATGAGCAATTTTAGCGAAGGTTTTGAATGAGAAAATTCATTGAACATCATTCAAGCACTTTAGGATTACTTTCTCTATTTTTAACCAAAGAGGATTACTGCTGGTCTTTTGGGTTTATCATCACTAAGGTTGTTAAGCTTGTGTTCTATATAAAATCGCTAAAAAGACAGTAGAATCGGGATGTGAAATTGAAATGTAGGTTTCTAAAACCTATGTAAAATAACTTTAAAAACTATAGATATACTTATAATAATTATTCAAAACTTGAAATTCATAATGAAAATATAAAAATGAAGAGATTAAGTTCTTTTTTCATAAAAAAATCTTAATAGTATATAATTAAACATATATAACAGAAGGATAAACAAAGTTGAAACTAAACTTTTTCTATTATTTTCTTTTGAAAAAAATTAATAAACCAAAGAGAACAAAATATTTCAACTAATTTTAAATTACTGATGGTGTAAACTAAATTATATAGCTTTTTTTTTTTTTTTTTTTGTAATCTTTAGTATTGGAGTTGAAACTTGTGTGAAGTTTGTGAACATAAAATAAGGGAGTAAGAGAGAGAAAAAGAGAAAAAATAAAATAAAATAGGAAATGAAAGATGATGTAATGTCCTGATAGTTGATGATTTGTTTTTTTAGCCCATTTAACTTAGATATGTAGAATTGATAAACTCAGTGAAAAATATAAGTTTTCACTGAGTTTACATGTAAACTGGGTTAAAAATATAAGTTTCTACATAAAAAAGAGGTTATACATGAGTTAACTCAAAAAACCTTTCTAAAATAAAAAACTTATAAAATCATATAGATAGAATTGTGATTTTGACAATTATAATCACCACTACAAAAGTGTGCCACAGCTATGTGGATATTAGCTTAGGGAGTAGCAGGTGATCCTTTATATGATTACTTACAGATGGTTGCAGGCACGATGTTATAATGTGTTAAGAAGTTCGTTGAAATTGTAATTGCATCCTTTGGTGATGAGTACTTATGTAAGCTCAATCAAACCGATGTTGAATGCTTACTTCATGTAGCTAAGCAACATGAATTTCCTAGTATGTTGGGAAGTATAGATTATATGAATTGGGAGTAGAAGAATTGTCCAATTGCATGGCAAGGCATAAGTACTTGAGAAGATCACGATTCTTTACCAATCATGCTTTAAGCTGTTACTTCATATGACATTTGGATATCGCATACATTGTGTTGTTAGCTCTAATAATGATATTAATGTGTTGGATTGCTTGCCTCTATTTGACGATGTTTTGGAGGGACATGCTCCAATGGCTCACTACATTATCAACGGTAAATTATAATACTGGACATTATCTCATTGATGGTATATATCCATAATGCTTAACATTTGTCAAATCTATTCTACATCTGCGAGAACAAAAGGAGCAATTATTTGCTAGGTAGCAAGAAGGATAGAGGAAAGATATTGAACAAGCTTTTGGAATTTTATAAGCTCATTTTACTATAGTACATGACCCCTCACATATGCTGGATCAACATTATTATAGGACAAATTGTGAGAGCATGTATAATTTTACATAATATAATTGTTGAGGATGAATGAGATAACTGTAATTTCAGTTTTTTTGTTCTAGACTATAAGTTGGGATATAGTACTATGCCCGCACCATGTGTCTCTTCTAACCATATTGCATGGTATGCAACATATATTTGAAATAATATTTGGTTTCGTGATAAGGTTAAACCCCATTAGTTACAAGCTGATTTGATTGAGCATGTATGGTAAAGATTTGGTAGTGAACATGAAAAAAATGATGGTTTTAAATTATGTGTTGGCTTTTTTGTTTTTCCTTTTATTTTTTCCCATATGTTACTTATGCTATTCATCTACTGTGATTTTAAATGTAGTTACCATCCTTGTTGTTTTTCACCTTGTGTGGTTTTAAATTTAATTAATATTGTTGATACCCAATTCTCTCTCGGCCCAAGGCCTAGCATATGAGGAAGCTAACTAAGAGACATGCGGGCAAACAACACGCTTGTCTTCTGTACATGACCTGCTTAAGGAGGCCTACAACGTCTCACTTAAGTAAACCGGCTCAGCCATCGAGCTCGCTTATGTTGACTACTTGGCATTAACTTGGGTCTCCGCTTATCTTCGACCAAACACTTATTGACCAACCCCCCACCTTAACTTAATGTCCTAAATCCTCCTTTGTCTTTAGTGCCAGTTTCCCACTATAGTTCATTAATGGCCATTTGACACTCATAGTATGACCTACATACCCGATAGCCCATGCGGATGTCAGACCTTTAAGCTACAGATTTGGTTACCAAGTCGATCATAGTCGATTGCCTTCAAAGCTGCCTAATCTCCATTGTGGCTCATTTTGTCTATTGGCGGTTAGTATGAGAAACCTCAAACCATCATGTGTTTAGGTAATTTGCATAAAGGGTACTAGACACCATGAGGTAGGGGATTCCTTTCCACTCTATCAGCTCATTTTCCATACACAATCTTAACTCTCAACATCCTATATGCCAAATGAGCATTATCCTTGGGTCCTTAGTGTTCCCCCCTCCTTCCCTTAGTCTTCCTTGATAACTTGAGCATTAGAAGGCCCCTCATGGCTACACCTACATAAGGCTTTTTTTGTAGGAATCAAGAAGTAAGAGGCAAGATCTAGGCCCAAACCATCTACGCTGTGCTTGACCCTACTCATTCCCAATTAATTCAATCATAATCAACATTTTGGCACCTACCATTTCAGGCCGCCATGTTTTTGATGGCTAAAAGCAAAAATATTAATCCACATGCTTCATAGATATGGGATGCTAATATGTCTTAGTAAGGCGGAGGTGACCAAACGCCCCCATTACGACATACGTTAACATTACCACCACCTGAAAATGAGAACATCAAAATTCAGTAGCTTAGGTTGCTTATCCAACAAATGCTTGAAGAGAATAGAAATATCAAGAGTCTATTGTAGCTTTACATAAGGATATTGTATTTCTAAGAAACACGTTTGAAGAACGTTCAAATGAGGAACCAATCATCAACTCTTCCTCAAAACCAAGCAAAAATGATGACTTATGAACCACATACCTAATGTGTTCACGTGATCGGATTTAGCACGATCAACAACCCTATGAAGACTCGTGCGAATAGTTGAATCACAATCATAATAAAATATAGGCACTATGTGAGTGCATAGTGACAAGTAGACCAATTGAGGACTTATCACCAAAGCAGTTACTAAAGGACTATGAAGACATGAATGTGGAGGAGTTAAATGAGAAAATCCACCATGCTTTTAACGTGTGTGACCAAAAGAAGGTTGAATCCTCGACAAGGGTGTTGTGCTCTATGCTGATGAGAAGCCCTTTCACTCCTTCCATCTTCGAGTAGATACTGCTTGTAGGCATAAGGTTACCATACTTAAACTCTTATGATGGCACTACTGACCTAGATGATAATCTTGTCCATTTTCGAACGATGATGAGCCTCTACCACTTCTTAAACTCCATCATGTGTAAAGCGTTCCCCAGCACGTTAGCATAAGTAGCCTTACTTTAGTTCAATATCCTCCTTGACGCCTCCATCGCCTCATTCAATGACCTAAGAGATAGATTCTAGAAACATTTCCTAAGCTTCAAAGTCCTAAGCAGAGGCTCTTCTATACTCTATAACATTAGACAAAGGCCTAATGACACCCTATAGGTATACCTTGAACGTTTCAATTGAATAAATCTATAAATGTCTAATCTCGACATCATAACGACCTTGCAAGTGCTTTTAAAAGGCATAGACCCCAACAGAAGGCTATTCAATGTAGTTTCATTGAACAAGCCTGACTCCTTGGATGAGTTTATGCAAGTGGCTGAGAAATATGTAGCTCAAGAAGATGTTAGCAGGGCTTAGTTTGAAGTGGACAACAACACTTGTGTCTCAGCATAGGACCGTCTAGGACCTCGTGATCTCAAATTGCAACCCTCAGCACGTTACAAACAACATAAGCAAAGATAGAAATTCCAAGACTACACCTTATATACACCCCTCAACAGATCGCTTGGCGAAATTATGTATAAGGTTTGAGAATAGCTCTTGTGACCACCTAGTGTTTGTGAAACCTCAGAAGTATTAAACTTAGGCAAGTACTATGATTACTATAGGATATACGAACATAACACTAACGAATGTAACCATTTTAAGAATGCAGTTGAAGGCCTTGTCCTTAAAGGCTGTATTGACCACCTTATTGTAGATAAGAAGAATTAGATCTAATAGCCAACCCAACGTTGACAAGTGGGACAACAATAGTGAATAGACCAATGCCTCAGCAGATGAACAAAATGATCAGGGATGACAAGGCCAAATCAACACCATATTTGGAGGACCCAGTCTCCTCTTAGATACTAAGACTATAATGGCCTAACATGAGGTATACCTTGTAAGAACCAAGAGGCCAAAGACAAGCATAATGATCACTTTCATTGAAGTAGACATACAGGGAGTTGATCTAACCTACAGCGATGCTCTTATCATAAATGTTAAAATTAGATACTTCAACGTCCCTAAAACATTCATCGATAGCAAAAGTTCAATAGATATACTTTTTTACAGCGATTACGAGCAAATGAAGAAATAACTTGACAAACCCCAATAGGCATACAAACACAGCCTTACAAGGTTTTGAGTAGGCAGACCAGTGCTAGCAAGGGGAATCATTAACCTATTAGTTCGACTAGGCGATGACGATCACATTACTACATAATCGATCGAATTTGTCGTCATCGACCTTTGGTCACTATACAGTGTTATCCTTAGCTGGCCAAGTATTACAAAATTTAACATGCTTATCAACCAAAAATGCCTCAAAGGGAAGTTCATGACACCTACTGGTGCAGGCGAGGCATGATGCGATTGGACTTAGTCTAGGTTACTTTACTTGAAAGCCTAATTTAGAAATAACATCATGAACATAGAATCAACCACCCCTCAGCTTCAGTAGTATGATGGGAGTCCGCGGAAAAGATTGAGGAAATCAAGTTTTCTAACATTACAAGAATGACAACCAAAATAGGGGTAAAATTGCTGGATAACTACAAGGCCAAAACTATAGACTTCCTTAAGAAAAACACAAACGTCTTTGTGTTTGCCCAAAAGAGATGCTAAGCATCATCAACATACCGGAAGCTACCCATTACTTGAATGTTGATCTAGTTGCCCAACTTGTCAAATAGAAAAAATGGCACTTTGCTCTGGAATGCCAAGTGGCAATTGAGGAGGAAGTATAGAAGCTGCTCCAAGCAGACTTCATTAGGCAAGAAAAATACCTAACCTGCATCACCAGCATTGTATTGGTACAAAAAGAAAATGGCAAATGGCAAATGGAAAATGTGCATCAACTATACTGATCTTAACAAGGCTTGCCCCAAGGATTATTTCCACCTATTATGTATAGGTTAGCTCGTCAACTCAACATCTAGCCATGTGCTTCTCAGTTTCATGGATGCTTGCTCAGGATATAACCAAATCTGGATGGCTCTTGAGGATAAAGTTCACATATGCTTCGTCACAGGCTTTAGGGCCTATTGCAACAAGGTAATACCCTTTGGTTTGAAAAATGCTAGAGCCACATACTAAAGGCTAGTTACCTATATCTTTAAGCCATAGATCGATAGAAAGATCGAGGTTTACGTTAATGACATGATTTTCAAAAGTAAAACTAGAAGAGGCTACATCGACTACCTTCACAAGACATTTCAAACTTTATACCAATTCCAAATGAAACTTAATCCCTAAAAATACGTCTTTGAGTCCAAATCAGGGAAGTCCCTTAGTTTCATGTGATAAAGCAAGGGATAGAAGCTAACCTATACAAGATTAAAGTAGTCCAGGACATGAAAGCCTCGAGAAAATTATGGAGGTGTAGTGCCTAACTAGAAGGATCATTGCCTTGAATCGATTTATATCCAAAAGTGTAGACAAATGTGCAGAATTCTTCAAGTTAATGAAAAACCCTGTTGAATTCAAATGGACAACATAATGTCAGTGAACATTTGACAATCTAAAGGATTTTTTAGTGACCTTACCCATACTCTCTAAGCTAATCTCTAGAGAAGAGTTATACATGTACTTCGCAGTTAGTAATAGAGTACTGTCCTCAGTCCTCATCTGAGCAGACGGCTATGAACACTAGCTAATCTATTACGTTAGCCACATCCTATAAAGGTTAAAGCTCAGGTACACGAAAATGGAGAAGGTCACCCTTGTAGTGGTCATCACATCTCGAAAGCTCGGGCCCTATTTCTAGTTACACCTAATAGTTATACTAATGAACCAACCACTTAAAGCCATCCTACAAAATCCAGACACCTTAGGTAGAATGATGAAATACTCCCTTGAGTTGAATATAGTAGAGCGGAAGTCAATAAGGTCCCTTAAGTAGTAAACATAGAGGCAGATAGATTATTTAGGATAGCCTTGTCCATTAACCCTGCATCACACGATGGAAACAAGCTACTCTTCATACAATACCTTCCCGAGTGAAGCATGGAGGTATAACAGCAGGAAGTCTTCGAAGTATAGGTCGTAAGTCATGAGCCCTATTGGATGGATCCCTTTGTATAAAATCTCAAGATGGGGGCATTACTTGAGGACATAGTAGAAGCAAAGAGGTTTGCTTATTCCATGACCAACTACACATTGATCGACGACATCATTGAGTGAAGTACGGAGGTACAACAACAAGAAGTCCTCGAAGTATAGGTCATAAGTCCCAAGCCCTGTTGGATGGATCCCCTTGTACAATATCTTAAGATAGGGGCATTACTTGAGGACATAGTAGAAGTAAAGAGGTTAGCTTATGACATGGCTAACTACACATTGATCGACGACATACTCTACTAATGAAGATAGAGTACTCCGCTCCTTAGGTGCCTTAGGAAGGAATAGGGCACCTATGTCCTTTATGAGCTCTATGTAGGAATTTGCAGCAATCGTATCTAGTCTTAGACACTATATATTCGAGCACTTAGGTTAAGTTACTACTAGCCAAAAATGAAGGAAAACGCTAAGTCCCAAGTTCATATGTGCCACTCGTGCCAGAAACATGCATCGATTGCTCATGTCCTTAGTTCACAATTGCAACTTTAACAAGCCCCTAGCCTTTTGTGTAGTGGGGATTAGATGTTCTCGGCCCCTTCCTCAAGGCATTGTCAAGCTAACAATTCATCTTAGTGGTGGTAGATTACTTCACCACATAGGCAGAGTCGTCAGTCGTAGCCATCATTATAGCTCGAGTTGTTGAAGGATTTGTGCTCACCCACATATTATCCTGTTTTGGGGTGCCATATAAACTGATCACTGACAATGGGAGGTAATTCAATAGCGATCGGTTTAGAGAATTTTGTGAGAAACATAGCATCAAGCTATATTATAACTTAGTTGCTCATCTTCAGATTAATGACCAAGTTGAAGCTATTAATAAGATAATTCTCAACAACCTGAAGAAAAGGGTAGAATGAGTAAGAGGTATGTGGGCTAACAAGCTCCTAGACATCCTTTAAGCATATTGTACGACGTACAGGACCTCTACCAGAGAAACCCCTTTCTCCTCAAATCTGAAGCAGAGGTCGTCCTCCCAATTGGGTTGGAGTTGCCCATCAGTAGGACCCAACACTTCGATGTGAACACCAACCATATAACCCTTCAAGTAAGTGTTGATACCATCAAAGAAGTGTACAATGCCATACAAGCTTATGTAGTTGCCTATCAGTAGCGAGCTACCTGGTACTATGACCACAATTTCAAACATAAGGTCTTTTGCTCAGAAGAAGGGTGGGGTAAGCTTGCGCCCAATTGGGAGGACCCAATGCAAGTAGTGGAAGACATAAGGAAAGGTGCTTACAAGTTAGAAACCTTAAATGGATAGCTTATCCCTACAATCTAAGGCCTTATTTCCACTAAGTACAATGATGGAATCAAAAGGATATGTAACTTCGATCATACTTAATGAATTGATGGGTTTCCTACGCTTGTCTCTTTTCCTCTCTCTCCTTGCGTATGTATGCAACCTTTACTCGTGTCGGCCCAAACCATGGGTTGATTTTCATCAGTAAGCTCTTGCTTAAGTTAGTCTTTATGCTAATACTATGAGCATTCTCGGCAGGGCATTGGTCTACATCGAACTCGAACCTTGGGTCGATTTTGATCCCCAAGCTCTTACTTAAGTTAGTCTTTATACTAACATTGCAGGCACTCTCATCAAGGCATTGATTTATATCGAGCCCAAACCTTGGGTCGATTTTCATCCCTAAGCTCTTGCCAAGGTTAGTCTTTACAGTAACATTGCTGGCACTCCATCAGGTCATTGGTCTACACAAAGCCTAAACCTTAGGCCGATTTTCATCCTCAAGCTCTTACTTAAGTTAGTTTTTACACTAACAATGTGGGCACTCTCATTAGGGCATCAGTCTATACCAAATGTAAGCTTTAGGTTAATTTTCATCCTTAAGCTCTTGCTAAGGTTAGTCTTTACACTAACACTACAAGAACTCTCATCAAGGCATCTGTCTATACCGACCTGAAACCTTGGGTTGATTTTAATCCCCAAGCTCTTGCCTAAGTTAGTCTTCACAATAACATTGTTGATACTCTCATCAGGGCATCAGTTTACATTAAACCTAAACCTTGGGTCAATTCTCATCTCTAAGCGCCTTGTCTAGATTAGTCCTTACACTAACTCTATAGGTACCGTATTTACTTTAGAGCATTAGTCTACATTGAGCTCCAAGCCTTGGATCCATTCTCATCTTCAAGTGTCTTACTTAGGTTAGTCCTTGCACTAACTCTACAAGCATCATATCTACTTTAGATCGTTGGTTTACACCGAGCTCCAAGCTTTGGGTTGATTCTCATCCTGAAGCCCCTTGCCTATGTTAGCCATTAAGCTAACTTTACAACCAATTATCCATTTTAAAGCACTAGTTCACATCGAGCTCTAACCTTTGGGTTGATCCTTATCCCCAAGAACTTGCTTAAGTTAATCATTACACTAAAAATACAAGCATCATGTTTCGATTGATTTTCATCCCCAAACATATGTAGAGTAAGGCCACTAAACTAGGTTTGAGTTTTAAACTTAACATGATTTTAAGATGAGTGAGTAGAGTAGGTATATGCGAAGCTACTACAGTTGAGCAATAGAAAAAGAGAGCTAAAGAAGAAGAAAATAACAGATAAGCAATGGTAAGCAGAAAAGAAAAGTGTTAATTTATTAACAAAATGAAGTATAAGACCTTGAGGGTCTACATACCAACCCCTATTACATTCAAAAAAGAAAAGAAAACTACGAAGGCATGGGCCTAAATCTTAGTCTACTACACCATGCTAGGCTTGAATGATTGCTCTCAACTTCGACTTAGCTTCTCACTTTGGACTCTTCTCCAAGAGGAATTGCTCTTAACATTGACTCAGTCATGAGCTCCATCGGGTTAGCTATAATTACATCCTTAAGTTTTAGCTAGGTCGAGCTTTGAACTACGAGGACCCTAGTGATACTCAACCTCCAAACGAAGGCCCTTACTTGACTTAGTAGAGCTAGTCTTTTATAGAAGCAGTAATGGGGATAACTGATCTAGCAACTCCAATAAAATCTTTGAGCTCTAGGGGTCTTGCTGGCATCAAAGGAAGGTTCATGCTTCACCTAGATCGACTAATCTCCTGCCAAGGTAGCTCAGATGGGAGATAAGGTATGATTTGCATACTCCATTTGAGCTACTTACTAGTGGACTAGGCGACTCGTGAAATAGAGGAATTCCTTGCGAGTACCCCCAATTTGATGTGGTCATCAGGTCATAGTGGTGAAAAAGACCCACCCCTATCGCCATAATCATTACAGTTGCCTCTTGCTTGCTTGATTTTATTTGGGACATTGTATGGAAGAACCGCCTAGAACCTCTTGTAGACGAGTGCTTCTGCGATGAAGCTGCCACCAATAAGTGGCAGGTAGCACTCGAGCTCCTCCTTCACCAGGTATTATTAGGGTAAAAAGAAGGAAGGACCTAAAGGTTAGGGTATGCCTTTCGGTTACAGCTCAGGGGTTACCCCTCATTGTTGGATAACTCTTTACACCTCACGATCAAAACTTAAAGGAAGGGGCTAAGGAGACCTTGTCCCCAACTTGAATGCTCTCTCTCTCAATCTAAGCACTCTTGACATGCCCATGGTAAAGGAAGAAGTGAGTTAGCTCTTAACTATGCCTCATAAAAGTGTTTGGATGTTTGGCGTAGCAAAGCAAGGACCTACATACCTTTTATATATGGGCCTTAGAGCACCCCCCAGTCGTATATGTGACACTCATTAAATGGCTTAAGTGTATTAGGAGCCCAAGTGACGCCTGGGAAAATAGCTAAGCATACATATTCCTAGAGATAAGCCCTGTTAAAGAGATTACTTAATTTTAGAAAAAATTCACTAGGCCGAGCCTACTTTGTTTAGAAGATTCCATGACGTTACTAAAGGATTAATCGTGAACAGGAATAAGCAACCTACTTAGGGAAAGGTGTTCAGGAAACTTCATAAAAAAAAAGATGAATCCATTTGCTCAAAAACATTACTAGTAGCAAAAAAGACTTAGACAAAAATAAAGTCTAATGCGAAGCAACAATGCACAAGTGAAGAGAGGCAACGAAGATAAAGGCAAACAAAATGGAAATGAGTTAAGCACATCAACAAAGCCTTTTCATTTAAGTTCATGATAATTACATTTGAGATGGGGAAATTGGCATCCCAATCTCCCTAGACGGAACACAAAGAAGACAAGCAAAAGTGGACACACATCACCCAAACCATCAACTAACACAAGAAAAAAAGAAAGTCGCCCCTAGCCTACTCGGTGACAACATTTTCTCCATGACCTTCCTCCTGCTGTTCAACTTGTTACTCGACTTGAACTTGACTACCCCTATCCCCTCCTTTGTCCTTGTTGTAGCCTGTATTGGGCCATTGTTGGAACTAACCGATGAGTCACCAAAAGACTTGACCTCCTCCTTACTGCCAGTAATTACCTCAGGGTTGTCTAACAAATTTACGAAGGATAAATTAGCCTTGGAAAACTTTGGCTAAACTTGCCTTCGAACATCCTTGGCCATCACAACCTAGTAGAGGTGAGGGCCTTCTCAATCAAATGGTCATCAAAGGTCTCCAGAAAGATATCTTGCCTAACCTTAGAGGCTAAACCCTTCCCCTTCAGTAGCTTCACTTCCTTTTATGTAAAGTCAATTTGCAACCCTTCTAGCTCTTTCCCTTTGGCCTCTAACTTGGCCTGTACGGTCGCCATCTTAGCTTGTTGACCTGCCTAGCTAACTCCCTTTGTTGGAGCTCCAAGCTACTCAATACGATGGCCAGGTCATTGTGTACCTTCTTCTCTTACTCTAACGCCTCCTGGAGCCTCTTTAACTTAGCCTTTGCTTGACTCCCCACCAACTACTGGTATGCTTAGTATGCATAAGAACAGACTTGAGAAGATCATATAGTTGCGGACATAATGTATAATTAGTCCAATAGAGTTGGCCTAAATACTTTAACAAAAACTATGAATAACTCATCTCATTATGCCTCCTTAGCAACTCCCTAAAGCCTTGACATGGCTCTTCTTAGCAAAGAGCTGTCCAAAGCACGCTTGCAGTTGGTTGAACCTTTGTGAAGGCCCGCTTATGGACAAAGGAGGAGGTGCTTTCATTTTTGCTGATGCTAGTTGCTTGCTGCGATGAACCAACGGTGTAACATCCCCATCGTTAGGGATCTTGATCATAGGGACCCCAATATTCTAAAGGGTTTACTTCGAATCCTCTTATTGAACATCCTCTTGAGCATCCCCTCCTCAAGTCCCTTTGGAAGCACCAATGCCTCGACCCTAGCCTCCTTGGACCAGTCCACTATTAAATGCCACCCCTTCAGGCCTTGAACTGACAATAGGTACTCTTACTAGTATATCATTCATGGCATGTTGAACCACCTTAGGAAGTGTTTGCTGCCTCCTATCCTTCTTCTTCTTGGTTCTCTTTAAGGGGCGACGTGAAGTGTCCCCCTCCTCCTCTATAGTAGGTTGTCTTCTTTTCTAGCCCAACTTGGCAAGACCTTCCAATCACCTACTTTAAATGGTGATAAGCTTTACTCTTACCCTTTCTATGGCCAAACTCCATAGCTGTAAGAAACCAAAAAACTTATTAAGTAAATAAATAATATGTAGACAACATACTTACTACATGAAGATGAGCAGGCTTGAGGTTTGCCACTTAAATGATGAAGTGACACGACAGATAACCAACTACCCCTTCTCGGCGAAGGGTAGCAAATTTCTGTCTCAAACCTAAATAGCACCAAGCCATCTCTGCACTTAAGATATATAGATAGATAGAAGGTAAAGCTTCTTCCACCCTACCAAGTTCAATAGCTCGATACTGGTCATGGTATCCTTATCCCCCAAACCACCTAACTTTTTGTCCTGAATAGGCCATCTCCACTGAGACAAGAAGCCCAGCGGCTTAAGAGTGCGAATACAGTATAAGAACTCTTTCTAGTCATTAACCTTGTTTCGCAAATCATTGAAGATCCTCATCGATCCTCTTTGGTTAGTAATATATACCTAACGTCGGTCACCCTTTTAACGTTGAAGAAATGCCTAAACAGTTGCGCTGTTGGCCTCTGCAGCTCCTATAGGTACAATGCCTCAAATGCGAGTAGCTGTGCCCAAGCATTAGCATTCGGAGTCCTTAGGGGAAACCTTGAAATAATTGAAAAACTCCATAAGGAACTTTAAAAAGGGAAGGCAAAGACCTAGCTCGAGTGGCTTTGCATAGATATTGAACGATTGGTCATCCCTTATGTTGTATGCTTCTTATCCAGTTGTAGGTTCCTTTACTTACCACCCAAACACCTCCCTAACTGCTCAGCTCATAAGCTTCAACTTCTACTCATCTGCCACATAAGCAACATGGATACACACCTTTTCATTAGTGTTGGTTGTACGTTGCAACTCTTCCTCATCCTCTTTGCCATCCGAGAGATATACATTGCAGGGCCTTCGCTGTGTACATTCTCTTCTGTCTACTCAAGATAGTATGACCCCATCTTTGTTACCTACGGTCACCACCATTGTTTTGAGGGTAGTAGGCTTATCACTCCCTTCTTGGGCCAAATCCTTGCAACCCTCATCTACTTCCCTTAAAATGGAAGGATGAGAAAAGTCACTTTGTTGATTGGTTGTGCTTTAATTAGCCATTGTCAAAGATCAACTAAAAAAATAAAATTATAGTAAGAAGGAACTAATTTGTGAGTAAAAAATCCAGTAGAGTCTCTCGTAATTTGACAACGTAAAGTGAAAGATGAAGATGTGCCTACTCCCTTATATAGACAACTAGGGAGAGAAGGTGAATGATTTCTCCTATTCTTGGAGCATAAACCCACGAAGGGATGTAAACTAAGCCTTAGCCATCTACATATCATATTTCGTGAGCTAAAGGTCCTAATTAATCTACGCATACGGATCACTAACGTAGCCTAATAATAGGACAACTTACGTGTGCAGTCACCCTTAAGGGATCATTAGTGTGAGTTACAATTCCCTAAGAAGGTCATCATGACATTGTAGGCAATCTAATGGTTGTATCAATCATGTTGAATGCTATTGTATAGGAAGATAGACCTGACTAGAGATGCTAAATGTCCTGTTGTTAAACAACAATGCAAGCCTCTCTGCTTGTAGGAAAGGTGGCTCAGCCTTAGCCCAGTTGCCTTGCTCAAATTACTCTCCTTATGTCCTAGACTTTAGGAATGTTGATACCTAATTCTTACCTAACTTGAGGCTCAGCATACAAGGAAGCCTACCAAGAGACATGAGGGTGAACAACGAGCTTGTTCTCTATACCGCAACCTACTTGGCGAGCCTAAAAATGTCTTACCTAAGCAAGTCGGCTTGACTAATGAGCCTGGATACACTGACCACTTGGCATTAACTTAGATCTTAGCTCATCTTTGATTGAGCACCTACTAACCCCCTTAGATGTTCTAACTCCTCCTTTATCTTTAGCGCCGGCTTTTAGTCTATTATTGGTTGTCTGACACCGTAGTACGATTGATACACCCAACAACCCTTGTAGATGTTAGACCTTCGAGCTATAGATTTGGTTACTAGGCTGATCATGGCTGACCACCTTTAGAGCTTCCTAGTCTGGACGGTGGCATATGCTGTTTGCCGGTATCCAATATGAGCAAGCCTTAAACCATTATGTGTCCAGGTAATCCCCATAAAGGGTACTAGACACCATGAGGTAGGGGATTCCTTTCCACTCTATTGGCTCATTTTCTATACATAATCTTAACTCTCAGCATCCTATATACATACTAGATGAGCACTATCCCTTTGGTCCTTGGTTCTCCTCTCACCTCCTACCCTCCCTTAGTCCTCCCTATTAACTTGAGCATTGAAGGGCCCTTGTAGCTGTACCTATAGGGAGCTTTTTGCAGGAATCAAGGAGCAAGATGTTAGATTTAGGCCTAAACCATCCAAGCTCTACTTGAGCCCACTCATTCTTAGTTGATTCAACCACAATCAACAAATATCAATGGAAAATGTTGTTTTATTAGTTTCATTTAATTGTTGTTAAAAAAAAGTAATTAGTATTATTTGTCTACAAACATGTGTGCTCTTAATTTTTTTTCTTTTGTATCAAATAGTTATTGAACAATGGCTATAGGAAGCCCTTACAGGATTTCTACCGTTGGGCTATTTTTTCAATTTAGGTTGTTTTCTAAAGTAATAAATAATTGCGATAATTATAGGTGAGATTATAAACTACTATTATAATATTTCCCTTCATATTTAAAATGAAATGATAACCCGATGCCTTACATTATTTCTATTTTTCTGTAATTATTTATTATTTCTACGTGTATAATTGTTTCTATTGTTATAGTCTAGCCGTTGTTTTCCTATAAGAGTAGAAAGATTAGTTGGATTAGTTAGTTACATCCTCTCTTGTATATAAAGGGTAGTATAATAGAATCAAAATAGAGAATTCGTTTTTCATCTCCAAACTTCAGAGCTCTCTATATCTTTAGTGGCTATGTACTATGGATTTTTGTTTGTGCATCAGTAAGAGGCAATTGTGCTCGTATGACGTGATTCTTCATGGTATCAAGAGGGTTATCTCTTAACCTCTTTGGTTTCTAATTTCCAAGTTAGTTGTTTGGCTACTGGTACAATCAGATTGTTGAATGAGCAGGTCTTAACCTAGTTGTTATTGATCCTTTTTATCTTTCTAGATCGAATCATCCTGGCATGAATATTGGAAACATAATCTCCAATGGTAACAATTACTTACCTTAGAGTAAATCTATGAAATTGGGGTTTGGAGCCAAATCTAAATTAGGTTTTATAGATGGATCAATTCTTAGGCTTATTGAGGATTCTGATCAACTAAATAAATGGACTAGGGTTGTTCATGAACTCCATGATAAGTGATTTGTCACAGAATTTTTTTATACACACAATTAGCATTCCAGTTGTAGAAGGAAGTTAAAGAACAATATGGCATAGCTAGTAGTCCTTTAGTGTTTCAACTTCAGCATAAGATTAGTATCATTAGACAGGGTAATCAAGCTATAAGTGTGTATTACAATAAGATGCATAAATGTTAGGATGAATTATAGGAGCTATATTCATTTCCTTGTTATGAGTGTGGATGGATGGATTACTATACTTGTGCCCCTAAAGAATGAATTATGGAATATGAATCACATACTCGGCTAATCCAATTTTTGATGGGCCTAAGTGATGGTTATGAGAGTGTTAGAAACCAAAATTTGGCCATGGAACCTTTACCTTTAATTAATCGAGCATATTATTTGATACAACAGGTGGAGAAAAAAAGGAAATTTTTAGGAACCTTAAACTTGAACACTGATTTAACAGCCTTTTATGCGAATAAGAGTAATTAGGTCTTGTGTGTGTGCATTGTAAGTAGGTGGGGCATTTTGTTGATAGCTGCTTTCAAATAGTTAGGTACCCTGATTGGTATAAAGGAAAGCATGTTTTGCTCAAGAAAAAGAATGGTATAGTTATAGCATCCTTTTGTGAATAAAAGGGATGGAGGTGATTGCTTATAAACTCCTTTGGTTCCTGATGACAACGAGGGTATAACTTCTGTCCGCAATCTTGACAAAAACATGTTTCAAGAGTTGTGTAATGAGATGCTCAAGCTCATGAAAGAGAAGGATAAGGAAAATTCTTCAATTGCAGTTAATGCAGTGACTCATGTATCTCCTTGCCAAAACTCTTTCATTTGTAGCTATAGATAATGTTTTGGTTACATAGATAGTAGATATTGGTGCAAGTGATCACATGATACTGTTTCTTGAACTCTTACGTAACATTACACTTTTGGATAAAGCAGTTCCTATTAGACTACCTAATGGAATTTTCATACATGCAACAAAATCAGGCTTAGTAAATATCAATGTAGACCTTATCCTTAATAATGTACTTTATGTTCCATCATTTTCACAAAATTTGCTTTCAAGACACAAACTCACCTCTGATCTTCACCCATAAGCTATTTTTTATCTACATTTTTGTACCTTATAGGACCTGAATACTAAAGGAATTTTAGCAATAGCATAAGCTAGGAGTGGTATGTACTTGTTGTCAGCAAATTTGTGTAAAGTTGCTAATGTTGTTGATTTAGTTTCTATCATGTCTTTTGTTCATTCAGTAAATAAGTCAAATGCCATGTTGTTACACAATAGGCTTGGACATAGTTCCTTTTCTATGTTGAAACACATAGATGCATGTAAAACTTTTAACTTTGATTCTTGTTTTTCTCATATGTATTAGGAAGCTAAATTCCATCGTGTTCCATTTTCGAAGAGTTCTAGTGTGAGTACTTAATGTTGCGTCCTTATCTGGTGCTCGTTACTTCCTTACAATAGCAGACGATTACAGTAGGTTAGCTTAGACTTATTTGATGAACCATAAGATTCAAACACATTCTATTCTTACACAAAATTTTCATTACCTCAAAAATCAGTTTTCTATTGCACCAAAAATAATAAAGATTGATAATGGAGGTGAGTTCATATCTCATGCTTGCAAAATTGGTTTCATAGACTTGGAATTATTCATCAAAGGACAATTGCATATACTCCATAGCAAAATGGACGCGTTGAAAGGAAACATAGGCATTTACTAGACGCATTAAGAGCCTTGAGGTTACATGCTAATCTTCTTAAAGTATTTTAAGGAGAGTGTTTGCTAGCTTCCACCTATTTGATAAATTTGATGTCCATGGCTAATCTTAAATGGCGATCTCCTTATGAAGTGCTCTTTAATAAACTTCAACATTATAGTAGGTTGCGTATTTTTGGTTGTTTATCCTATATTGCTCATCTTTTACGCTTGAAAGATAAGTTTGATCCTCAATGCATCAAAGGAGTTTTTGTTGGTTACACCACTGCTCAGAAAGGTTAGAAAGTTTATAAGCTGGACACAAAGGATATTGTTTGTAACAGGGATGTGGTTTTCTTGGAAGATGATTTTCCATTCAAGAATCAGTCTTCTATTGATTATGGTGTTGATTCATCCTCTTCTCTGCCTTCGGTTTCATTTTCCCCAATTTCATTTGATACTCTTGCTCCTTTTGTTGTTCCACATATCACTCAGTCATCTTTATTAACTGGTAATACTCCAGAGTAGTCATTTGATCCTTCTTCTTCTTCTTCTTCAGAATAGTCATCTCAATCTCTTACTACATGTCGTTCTAGTAGAATTCGTAAGACTCCTTAGTGGTTAAATGAGTTTGTTTGTGTTGTTAGTTCTTGTGCTGATGCTGTTGCTAGTTCTGCCTATAAAACCAAATACCCTTTATTTGATGCCACCATGTTTCATAGATATTGACGTGATTACATAGTTTCACTTGCACATGTATTAACTGTTTGTGAACCAAAACATTATTCTTAAGTTGTAAAATTCAAAGAGTGGAGAGATGCCATGGACAAGGAAATTTGTGCTTTAGAAAATAATGATACTTGGGACTTGACTCCTTTACCTAAAAGTAAAAAAGGAGTAGGTTGTAAATGGGTTTACAAGGTCAAATATTGGCTTGATGCAAGTCTTGAACTGTATAAAGCACGTTTAGTTGCTAAAGGATACATTTGGTTGAAGGGGAAGACTATAATGAAACTTTCTCTCCAGTTACAAAGTTAAACACAATATAGGTTCTACTTGCTGTTGCTGCAGCTTATTCTTGGCCTTTGCACCAAATTGATGTCAATAATACTTTCTTACGTGGGCATCTTGATGAGGAAATATATATGTTTCCTCCTGAAGGTTATTGCAAAGCTATATATGGACAAGTTTATCGTCTTAAATGGTCTTTATATGGGCTTAAACAAGCTTCTTGTCAATGGAACTTGGAAATTTTAAAATTTTTGACTTCATGAGGGATTTCTTCAGTCTAAACATGATCATTTTCTATTTACTAAAGATACTAATGAAGGATTTGTTGTTGTCCTCCTTCTTGTGGATGACATGTTGTTGACAGGTTAAAGTAAGGCTCTTATTTCTTGTTTGAAATCTAAATTGGATGCAATGTTTACTATCAAAGACTTAGGATTGGCATGATACTTTCTTGGGTTAGAGCTTTACTGAACTTCTTTTGGTTATCTTTTGTGTCAATAGAAATTTATTCTTGACTTGCTTGAAGAGACCGGTATGACAGTTGCAAAGCTAGTCCAATTTCCTTTTCTAAGTGGTTTAAAGTTAATTGCCAATATGGGGTCTTTAATTTCTGACCCTTCATACTTTCTTCGATTGGTTGGGAGGCTATCTTATATTAATCTTACTCGGCCAAATATCAATTTTGTAGCCCATGCTTTAAGTCAGCACATGTCAAAGCCTTGTATTGGTCACTTACAGGCACTCTTTCATGTACTGTATTACTTGAAAGGAACTATTACCATAGGTCTTTACTATTCTGTTTCCACTAATTTAGCTCTACATGCTTATACTGATTTTGATTAGGCAACAAGTACAGTTGATCGCAACTCAATCTGTAGTTATTGCTTGATGCTTGGTTCTTCCTTAGTTTCGTGGAAGACAAAGAAACAGTAAACTGTTTCTACTTCATCTATTGAAGTTGAGTATCGTAGCTTGGCTGTTGTTGCTAAAGAGATTCTTTGGACATCATTTATCATTTGTGACTTAGGCATTTCACTCACACTCCCTGTTCAAGTTTTTTTTTTTTATAATAAATCCACCTTATTAATTGCTTTTGTTCTTCCTTAGTTTCGTAGAAGACAAAGAAACAGTTTACTATCTCTACTTCATCTATTGAAGTTGAGTATCATAGCTTGGCTGTTTTTGCTAAATAGATTCTTTGGACATCATTTATCCTTTGTGACTTGGGTGTTTCACTCACACTCCTTATTCAAGTTTTTTGTGATAATAAATCCACCTTATTAATTGCTTCTAATCCTTGTTAGCATGTACGTACCAAACATATTGATGTGGACATGCATTTTATTTAGGAACACATTACTTTTGGGTTCTTGGCTATTTCGTACATTCCTTCAAAGATGCAAGTAGCTAATATCCTTACTAAACCAATTGGTGCTCATCAACTTTCATTCTTATTTCTATTTTTCTGTAATTATTTCTTATCTTTACGTGTATAATTTTTTCTATTGTTATAGTCCAGCTGTCGTTTTCCTATAGGAATAGAAGGATTAGCTGGTTACATCCTCAAGGGCAGTATAACAGAATCAAAACAGAGAATTCATTTTTCATCTCCAAGCTTTAGAGCTCTTTATATCTTTAGTGGCTATGCACTATGGATTTCTGTTCGTGCATTAATAATAGGCAATTGCGCTTGTATGACGTGATTGTTTAATCTTATCGATGGTTTTTTTTTTCAATTATTGATGTTCCTTTTTATGTTTTTTCCACAATAAAAAACAAATTAATATTGTAATATGTAAGATTAATGAAATAATTTTTTTCATATTCAAAAATATCTAAATAATATTTTTTATATTGTTTGAAAAGTAATAATAATATGAGACCCGCAAAAATTAAAAGAAAAAAAGATAAGTAACTTTGATAAACTATTTTTTTATAAAGTAGACAGTTGTTGTTTAGAAAAGTAGATTGTTTAGAATAGTGATTTGATATTGTATGTACCTCTCTAAATTAGAGATACCACTGGGTAAGTTATTATAAGGTTTTCGATCTGTTTGAACTGTTAAAAATCTCGTAGGATCAAATTCTAAGGATTTTGGAATTAATTCTTAAACTCTGTAGAGTTATAGGTTGGATTGAACGGAAAAACCGGACGGAAAAACTGAACTTGTTTTAAAATAATGTTATGAACATATACAAGGGCCCTTAATTTCATCTCTAAGACCCATATCAATTGACTACATTTGTTTATATATGTAAATTATATAATGTATCTCGATTAATATATTACTATTTGTACTTTATTTAGTAAATTAGAAAGGATAACCATTAGTTCTAGTTAAAAGTAAATATGATTTTCTTTTCTTCTATAATTTATGTTCTTTTATTTTTTTCCTAAAAAAGTCGTGGGAAGAAACAGGAAAACTCTACATTGAGCGGATTGTGAAAATAAGGTGGGAAGCAATATAGGGTGTCTTTGGATTTTACAAAAATTGTTCCAAACCTGCCTTAATAGCATCTCTACTCTAATGCCTTTATCTATAAACATGGTCTTATAAACGCCAACCATACAAGTCCCAAATTTCATGAAAGAGATGAATTTGAGGTGTGTTGACTTAGGTTTTTAACTTGTGTGCAGGATTTAAGGGTCTTTTCTGGAATCACGAGCACATGCACGAGATTTTAATTGAGTACGTAATAAAAATGCACTACGTTCATTGAGAGAACAAGTAGATATCAATTAACTGTAGCATTTAGGCTAATTAACTTTTCGTTTGTAGACTTACAGCCTTTTATTCTAGTAGGATTCAAATTCTTTCGTTTGTACACTTAATAAAGGTTTATTCCCATTTTAATATATTTTTTTTCCCTTAACAATAACAATAATACTATATTGATAAAAAAAAATTATAACAAAGAAAATCAATGTTTAGAAATAAGTTTAAATAAAAGATCAATATTTAAAAAAATTCAAATAAGGGATAAATGTTGTAGAAAATTTAATTAAAGGATTAAAGTTTCACAAAATTATTCAAATAATGATTTATAATAGCCAATTCATAAAATCATTTAAACCATTTTATGAAACTTTATCCCTTATTTGAACTTTTTAAAATATTAATTTCTTATTTGAATCGCTTTGTAAAATGTTGATTTTTTTTAAATTTTTTAAAATGTTGATTTTTTTATTTAAACTTATCTCCAAACGTTAATCTCCATTATTATAATTCTCTTATCGAAAAAATAAAGAAAAAATTGAAAAATAACAAAAGCGTTAAATTTTCAATCTTTGAATTTACTTATTCTTACCTAGCCTAGTGTATTGAATATCTAAATGGAAATTAATTTTCTAAAGTACTTTAAATTGTAAAGATACAAATTTAATAGTTAAAATTGTTTAAAATTATAAATATCTTATAATGTCATCATGACATTATTTTCTTTAATTTGATCTCAATTATAAATCACACCTATCTCAAGAAGATAACTTTAGATGCTTTAGACTATGTTTGGATAGGAGGAAAGAAAGGGGAAGGAAGGAATTGGAAAGGAAAATTTTCCATTCCAATGTTTGGTAAAGTGAAGGAAAATGGAGGGACTAATTGTTGTTAAAATTTTTTTTCCCCAACTCCCACATAAATCCATTCCCTCTGCATATGGAGAGAGTGGGAGGAAAATTACCTAAATATTTTTGTATTGAAAAGACAGTTGAAGTTTTTAAGGACCTTTTAATAATTTAACAAGTATAAAAAAAATATTTAGATAATTTTCCATTCGTAATCATTTCTTCCTATTTCTTTTTAATCCAAACAAAAACTTTCCGTTTATTTTCTTACTTCTCTAACTTTTTCCTTCCTTTTTAATTCCTTCCCTCTTCCCATAAATAGGATAAAGGACCCAACAAAGAAAAGTACTTTTATTCCAAAAACTGAGGAGTTACATTATTCTGTAATAAATAAAGTGGTCTTCCGATGAATTTGACAAAAAGGAAAAAAAAAAAAAAAGGAATAAAACCTTTTTCGGGCCCTTTTAGACAAGTAGTCTACTGATTAGTTGCGTTTCCTAAAACCGTGAGAAATAGAGCCCCTAAATCCTTCAGTATTTCTTGAGTGCAACGAAGGGAATGGTATGTATCCAATTGAGGTTAACAAATTTTAAGGTAGCCAACTCACACTACAAGAAGAGAATTGGCTTCTGTACTAATGATGTGGACCTTGCTCTGGCGATAGTTCAAGCATTTCAATTTTTATAACTTGTGATCCTCTAAAATAGATAAATCTAAAACAGTAAAATGGGGATCTTTTTTAAAAAACTTTCTTGTTTGCCGCAAAACATTCTTCCATTTGAATCCCTGACGAGACCTCCAGCAGCAACTCCCTCTTGCGATTTATATCCATCCATGATCTACTTGAAACAACCACTTTGGGTTGAAACAGTGATTGATAGTGTCCCCTGCCTTCTTGTAAAGCCAACATCCAAACCATAATCGAATTCCTCTTCTTTGTAGAGTGTCATCGATGGAAACTGCTCTGTTAAAGATTTTCCAAATGAAAAAGGAAATTTTGGGTTGAACGTGAGTTGCCAAAAGCAAGACAGATTTTTATATCGTCATGGTCAACAGCATGCAACTCCTTCCACTTTGATTTGCTGGAGAAAGTTATCATTTGCAGACAGCTTCCATGACATTACACCTTGTCTTCTAGCTTCGGCTGCAATTAGGCTAAATGTGAAGTACATGTTCCTAATCTACATCATGAGACAGTTTCTAAGTATTCCGTTGATTTCCAATAAGGTTATCGGTGATTTTTTCTTTGGCACAATGATCAGATGATGTCCTAATCACTCAGAGCTTTTCCTTTAAACCAATCAAACCGGAAACTCGTATCTCCATTGCCTACACCAAAAGCTTTGTATTTTTCTGTCATTTCCCTTGTTTGTATTAGCCTTTTCCATGCTAGTGAATAAAAATACCTTGCTATAACCATATTTAGGTACAACCCTTTACTATATTTTTCTTTGAAGTAGACTGAAAAACAATGATTTGCTCAGATGAAACAACCACCATAGCTTCATATCCTGTACGAAGACAATATCACTAGCCGTTTAATGCCAATACTTCCTTCCTCAATTGGAATACAAAATATTTTCCACTTTATCCGATGGACAGGTCAGGTCGAGATCTCTCATCACATCTCCAAAAGAAGTCAGCAAAATTTCTTTCTATTTCCTTAAGAACAATTTGGGAGGACTGTATGATATAAAGTAAATAACGGAATTGAGTATAATATACCTTTCAATAGTTCGAGACATAACTTTTTGATTTTTGATATATGATGTTGCTCTCCATTATTTGAGAATGATTTGCTTGTTGGAATATATAGCTAAAACTAATATCTCTAAGTGTGCAAGTATGAGATGTCTCCTTTGGCGTATGTGAAGATTACTAATTACTTATTTGCATAGTTGGAATTTATCTATTTGTCCATTTGTATCCAATAGCATGATGACACGTGGTAGTTAATTATTGTTGTATAAATATCGGAATTAGTTAGCTCGAGATTGAGATATTCATTTTTTTTCCTATTTCATTCCAATGATTGAGAGTGGAAACCTGATGGAGTTCTAGAGTAGATTCAAACCTTTTCCACTTTGGAAGTCTATACAACCTGAATTGTTTTTGCAATTGTTCACATGGTATTAGACCTGTTATGGTAAGATCTATCAATTTTCTACATGTTCATTGTCTATAATTCGATCATGAGTGGCTAAGGTCAGCAATTGCAGATTCAACAAATTGAGCAATTTCATAATGATCCTTTGTATATCTCTTCATCTGATAGTCCGAATATGATAATAGGTAACATCATGTTTAATGGAGTCAATTATCTAGCTTGGAGTAGGTCAATTAAGATTGGATTTGGTGCTAAGCTTAAAATTGGTTTCATCGATGGTAGCATTAGAAAACCTAATCCTAATTTGGTTGATTTTATTCGCTAGACTAGAGTAGATTATATGGTTAGATGCTGGCTTATGAATTCAATGAAAAGTGAATTGGCTTAAAATTATGTTTATGCATAATCAGCTTTTGAATTGTGGCAGGAAATTTTGGATTAGTATGGATAAGGCAATGCTCCACTTATCTTTCAACTTCAGTTTGAGCTTAATAATGTGAGACAAATGAATCAATATATAATAGGCTACTATAACAGATTGAAAAGGTTTTGGGATGAGCTATAAGCCCTACATAGTTATCTAATATTTGATTGTGGCAAAGTAGAGTATTGTACTTGTAACTTAAAAGAAAGGATGGCAGAATTTGAGTCCAACATTAGGTTGATGCAATTTCTGATCAGATTGAAAGAAGGATATGAGTCGGTAAGGAACCAAATTTTATCCATGGATCCATTACTGACGGCAAATAAAGCTTATTACATTGTTCAATAAGTGGAGAAACAAAAGCAAATTACTTCTTGTAATGTTTCTAATATTGATGCATCTACTTTTACATTTAATAAACTTAGTTCAATTGTAAAAGGAGTTATGGATAGAAGAAAAGATAAGAGTTTTAATAAGTCGGTTTGTAAGCATTGCAAGATGGAAGGGCATACAGTTGATAACTGTTTTAAGCTTATAGGATATCCTAATTAGTTTAAGGGTAAACGAAATGGAAAGTTTCAAAATTGAATGGTTGTGTAGTGTTTGATGGAGAAACCCTCCATGAGTGGTTATAATATGCCTTTCGACATCATAATTGATGATGTAAGTCAGAGTACTAATTATTGTTTTTTAGCAGGAAAAGTAGATGTTTTAAGTCTAGAAATTATTCAAACAGTTTGTCTAGAAGTATACAAACTTTTGAAGGATAAACAAGGATAGGATGAGGTAATAGTAGCTCATGTAGCAGCAACCATTCAATTTTATGGTATTTCTAACACTTCTTTAGTTCTTAGTGTTTTGAATAATAATATTGTTAATTGGATTGTAGATACAGGTGTTATGGATCATATGACACCATTTAAAACTCTTTTTCATCATCTATACCCTTTGAAATAACTTGTATACATTAGATTACCTGATGGCACAATTAAAGTTGTTCTCTTAGTTGGAACTGTTATTCTAAATTCATCACTAGTCTTGTACAATGTCTTACTGGTGCTAGACTTTAAACAAAACCTATTGTCAGTACATTACGTGTTAGCTGATAACAAAATTAAAGCTAAGATTGATTCATCCTCCTTCATTTTTTAGGACTTGAAAATTGATCAAACAATAGTTTTGGCAAAGGCAATGCACAGACTGTATGTTTTGGAAACTCAAGGCATGCATCAAATTGCTCTTTCTAGTGATATTTCTTAGTAGACATGTGATCTAACCACTTCATCACTTGTTACATGTAATAAGACTGATACACTACAACTGTTTCATGATGGATTAGGGCATGTTTCTTTGTCAAAATTGCAGCATGTTGATGGTTGTCAGTCAGCTAGTTCTCATGAATTCATTTGTGACACTTGTTATGAGTCTAAGTCACATAGACTTTTTTTTGGTAGAAGTTCTAGTCTTTCATTACAACCGTTTCATTTGCTTTACATTGATGTTTGAGGCCTTTTTTCTGTTCCTTCAATTTCTGGGGCTCAATATTTTCCTACTATTCTAGATGATTACAACTGTAGTACTTGGACTTACTTACTTAATAATAAGTGTCAAGTTGTGTTGGTATTTGATACCTTCTTTAAAATGATCAAGAATCAGTTTTTGGACCAACTAAAGGTGATAAGAACAAATAATGGATTTGAATTTCTATCTCATACATGTCAATCTGCGTTTCATGATCTAGGATTATTTCATCAAACTTCTATGATCTACACAATACAACAAAATGAGCGAGTGGAGCATAAACACCAATACCTTTTCGATATAGCTAGAGCCTTAAGAATCTATGCTAATCTTCCAAAACATTTTTGGGGAGAATGGTTACTTACTACCACTTACCTTATCAATCTCATGCCTATGTCTAAATTACAGTGGCAAACTCTACATGAGTTTCTATTTGGAGTAAAACCAACATATGATCACCTTCATGTAATGGGCTATTTGTGTTATATTACATTTACTTTACCATACAAAGACAAATTTGACCCAAGAGGAATCAAGTGTATATTTCTCGGTTATGTCTATGGGAAGAAATGCTATAAAGTTTTTGACATGTAATCTCATAAAATTCTTTTGAGTCGTGATGTCATTTTCTGTGAATCTATTTTTCCTTACAAACACAAGTCCTCTCTTGATTTGTCTAATTATTCTTTTGTCCAGCCTAGTTCTTGACGTCCTTTGTCAATGGATTCCTCTATTGTTGTTATAGCCTATGTTTCAATATCACCTACTCAGTCTACTTCTGATTTAGCACCATCTATTTTGGATCATCAGGATAATTCCTCCTCTTTGCCTTCATATGATCATAGTCAGCTGAGAAAGTCTACTGATCAATATAGCACATGGTTGTTCTACTGATATGCCTGCTGATGCTTATTCTCTTCATTTACAGTATCCTTTGTTCAAATCAGAAACTTTTGCATCATACCCATTAGATTACATTGTATCCTTGGCGCATGTATTAACAACTAAGGAACCATATTCATGTTCACAAGCCTCTAAGAACAAAGATTGGGTTCATGCAATGAATAAGGAAATTGAAGCATTAGAGTTAAATGATACTCAGGAATTGACAACATTGTCTCCTGATAAGAAACCTATTGGGTCAAAATGGGTTTATAAAGTTAAGTACAAGCTCGATGGCTCAATTGAAAGATATAAGGCTAAGCTTGTAGCTAAAGGGTACACTTAAGTTGGGGTTATTGATTATCATGATACTTTCTCACCTGTAGCAAAGTTAAGTACAGTTAGAATTCTTCTCACTATCGTTGTTGCAAGATCATGGTCTTTATATCAGATTGATATCAATAATGCATTCTTACATAGGTTTCTGAATGAGGAGATTTATATGTTACCCCCTCTGGGATATTCTAAAGCTAAGCCTACTCAAATGTGTAAACTTAAGCATTCTCTTTATAGACTTAAGCAGGCATCTAGATAGTGGAATATTGAGATTTCCAAGTTCTTGCTGCAACAGGGGTTCCAACAATCCTCTAGCGATCATTTTCTCTTTACATATTCTATTGGTCATGATTTTATTGTTGTTTTGCTATATGTTGATGACATGGTTCTCATAGGAAACAATGAAGTCTTGATTGCTGATCTAAAGAAGCGTTTAGATGGTGCTTTCACCATTAAGGACTTAGGCGTTGCATGGTTCTTTTTGGGTTTGGAGTTGTGTTGTTCTGATGTCAGCATTCTTTTCCACCAGCGCAAGTTTATTTTTGACATGCTCATTGACATGGGTTTAGTTAATTGTAAGCCTTAGTTACTGCCATTACCTTTGGGATTGCTTCTCACTAAGGAGTTTGGTGATGAACTTGCTGGTCCTTACTTATATAAGCGTCTTGTTGGTCGTTTGCTTCATCTAACTTTGTCAAGGCCTGATATTACATTTGCTGTCACCAAGTTGATTCAATTCCTTTCACGACCTAGAACTCCACTTTGGTAAGCAGCTGTTCATTTGTTGAAATATTTGAAAGGCTCTATTGACCTTGGTTTATTCTATCCTTTAACCAATCATTTGAGCTTCATGTGTTTTCTGATTCTGATTGGGGTTCGCATACATTTGATTGTAAATCTCTTATAGGCTATTGTATCATGCTAGGAGATGCACTTGTCACATGGAAATCTAAAAAATAGAACATCATCAGTACTTTTACTATGGAGGCGGAGTATAGAAGCATGGCCTCTATTGCTAAGGAACTTTTGTGGACTTCCTTCATTCTTCATGACTTGAATGTTCCTATTTCTTTACCTATTAGTTTATCTTGTGATAATTGTTCTGCTATGCTAATTGCACGTAATCCTTGTTTGCATGCTAAGACTAAATACATTGACATTGATGTCCATTTTATTTGACATCATGTGGACGAGGGATTTCTGCATTTGATTCATGTTCCTAGCTCTCAATAGCCTGTTGATATTATGACCAAGCCTTCATTCTTACAACAGTTGTGAAGTTTTCTATCCAAGTTGGGCCTTCAGTTGGCTCCAACCCCAGGGGGGGGGGGGATATGAAAATTATAGATTACTTATTTATACAGCTATCATTTATCTATTTGTCCATTTGTATCCAATAGCATGATGACACATAGCAATTAGTTATTGTTGTATAAATACTGGAATTAGGAAGCTTAAGATTGAGATATTCGTTTTTTTTCCTATTTCATTCCAATGATAGATAGTAGAAACTTGATGGAGTTGTAGAGCATATTTAATCCTTTTATACTTCGGAATTCTATACAACCTAAATCTTTTTTGCAATTGTTGACAATATAGCTGAATAAATGAAGGCTCATAGCCATGAATATCAAATATAAACATTAATGCAAAAGATTCTGATGAGTGGAGAGTAACTAGTGCTTGTTTTTCCTAAAGTGAAAATAGATGAGTGAAAGAACAAATGCAAAAAATAAATTGTAAATTGTAAAGTTTTCACTAAAGTATAAAACATGGGCTAGTCAAGCTGTAGTCATGGACTTACGATGAATGGGCAAAGGGTCCTTTTTCTTTTTTCTTTTCTTTTTAATAATTAATTTTTTTACATTTATTTATAATCAACTTGACTTTGTTTATATTATTTATACTTATTATTAGGTTGGGTTTTTTATTGAGTTTTTTTGGAATCTCATAACCTAACCCTATAAGCTATTGGATTTTAACTTAATTCTGAAACTTGACCTAAATCCTATAAGGTTTAGCTTTATAGGGTTTTTAATGGGTTGAATGGATCAGGTACCCTATTATGATTGGTCTAGTTGCATCTTTACTCTATTCTTCAACCACTAGATGTGGTAGACATTCTTCACAAGAAGGATTGTAGGAAAGTTGTGGTTGCACTTCACTAAGCCTCACTCTATCTTCTTTTAATGGATGAGAATCATATTGTTCTTTTAATATTTGCACCTCCTTCCATTTTCTTAAATAAGATCAAAGACATTCCCAACAGTTTCCCATTCCACTCCTTCAATACATTTTTAAAGTGTTATAATTTGGCTTGCAATCTATAAAGGTCCATTTTGATAAAAGGCCCTATCTAATGCGTTAGATAGGTTTTCTAGAAGGTTATTTTGGTAATTGGACTTATTGGCTTATTTTAATTTAATGCCTTGTTAGGCTTGGAATAACAATTACTAAACATGATTTTCTGCTCTCGGCCTTATTAGATTATCTTGAGCTAAAAAAACACACTTGAAAAGTCCTTTTAAGCGCATTTGTGCTTCATTTAACTTTAATTAGCCTTCAAAATGCTTAAATAAGCCTTAGGTTTACTTATAATAAAAATGAACTACTTTTAATTCTTATGAGCCTTTACGTTTACTCAAAATCAAGCCTAAGTCTATAAAGAGTAAAGGAGAAAATAAGGCTTCAATAACAATCATTAGATCCTTGTAAGTGATCCAATGATCTTCTATAATGCTCGGTTTCAACTATTTGTCTAGGAGCTATGCAACAACCAAGATCAACCTCCAAACTGTCACGACCTTAAAAGGGGTCTAGTAGAATTATCCTAAAATCTTCATATTATACGTATACCTACAATATGAAAATTTCCTTACAAGTAAGAAGTTACAAAGCTTTAATCAAATATTTACTCATTACATTTAGTCATTATATATATATATATATAGTCCATTTATATGAAAATATCTATTAAAACCAATATTTTACATTTTACCAGAACTGTAGAGAATTGAAATTTCTTACCAAATAATAAGATCGGGTAGTCAAAACTTTTTAAAGGATTTTGGTACAAAATAAGTTTAAAGGGATAAAAATTTTTAAAATAGAAGAACATATGTTTTAATATTCTCTCTTACACGATCTAAGTTCATTTTAAATAATATTCTATCCTAAACCAATCCTTCGTTGTCTGAGGCTTGTATACTCATTGCTTGGCTCTAACCCATTCTCAACTTTGATACAGCTTGTAAGAAAGACTATTGGGGAGTGAGAAAAACCATGGCTTAGTAAGATCATCCCTCGTACCATATAATAAGCAATTAGCAAGTAAGTTATCAACCATTAGTGTACAGTACATGTTCAACTATATGAATACAACAACATACACAGTGATTTAAAACTTATGTATGGTTCATATTTACGCCCTTTGGTTGCTAGGGTATATGGAATAAGTAACAACTTGTCAGCTCCAGACGCCATCACACCAAGCGAAATTGCCCTCAACCCAATATCTTATTAATTATGACATATCAAAATACTGCAAGTCTAGCTCAACGAGATTTTAATTTTAAATATTAAACTAAAGATTTGATAATACATATAGGCTCAAGAGTGTAGGCAATCCTAAGTGGTTGTATTAGCGGACAAAGCCCCAAATAAAGGATAACATTCTCATATACGCAGTTGTAGACGAAGTTGTAGACGAAGCATCACCTTTGTAGAGCCTCTTTGTGCCACCACATGATGTTGATGGCGTTTTTCATGTAGTTGTGCAACGCATGTCTGATTTAAATTTTAAGTCAAATAGTGATTATATTCATTACAAGGTGACCAAGCAAATATGACAGACAATCAGTAGTAGTAATGCAATTAATGAACATGGTAACCAATTTCTCCTTCCACATTATTTAGAGTATTTTCAAACCACATATCAAGCAATGCCAAGTATATGCATTTCTCCATATCCCTACACATGTGCATTTCAAATATATAATTTAAGTGCAATTAGACTACAAACATAAGCAAGTATGGTAATCATTGAGAGTCACTCACTTAGGTATAATTACTTGCTTGGTACAGTCCTTAGTATATCTTGAATTCAATGATTAGATCGCTTAAAGAGATAATAAGACTTCATATGAAATTTAGGAAACCATGCTACTGAATTGAGTTAGATACCTGCCATAATTTACGTAAACCCTAATTTAGATGCCTTATATATATATATATATGTATTCTATTTTATTTTGTTTTATTTTATATTTTATACATCTTCTTTGGTTCTTCCTCTACTTAACCTAGATTTTACAAACTAGGATTTAATACAAGGCATTGATGCGTACATTTAAAGGTAGTTGCTGGTTTGATACCAATTATTTCTTATTTGTTATTGTTTGGTTTTGAATTCTTATTTGAACATATATTTAACTACTAGATAACCTAAATTATTAAGGTGTGTAAATGTATCCCCTTCCTAATTCTATCTGTAGTATAGAAGCCTTTACACTACGTATTTTCTCTTATACCTTTTTAATTTACCTTCTATATTTCTCCTAAAATCTCAACATATACAACCCCTTTGCTACAATATAGATTAACTGTTAATAATAATAGGGTTTCATATAACTTAAAATGTATTTATTGATTTTATGGAAATCAAAAGGTATTCATCAACATATATACTCAACTCATAATTCAACTTCACATAAGAGTGAACTATTAACATATTCACTAGCATAGTATTGAAATATTACTAGTCAAATTAATTTTTTTAATTAAATGTCATATTTTTATTGATATTTCTTTCTCTTTCTTGCTTTCTCTCTAATATATATTTATATATATATACATACATACATACATAAAATGATTGAGCTACAAATACATAAATATCATTGATATATTCATGGAAATTAGCATGTTTTTTCCTAAAAGGAGTACGAGATATGTAAATATTTATATTTTTTAAGTAAGTTAAAGACAATGTATTTTTACATTTATTTGAAAACACACACACACACACATATATATATAAGTATATGTATATAGCTGTGACTAAATAGAACATACTTATTATACGTAAATCATTTTTATGTATTTATTAGTCCTCATTTTATGTAGAATTGATTATGTTGTTTAGGTATATATATAAGATTTGGATCCTTTAAAATTACTTTTCTAAAATTTTCCCAAAGCTATTTTCTTAAAATGTAGACATTGTAATCAATGGTTGATATTGTAGGAAAATAGATGACATTATGATTCAAAATTCAAGACAAATCCTAAAGTTACCTCCTTAAGATATAGATACGTGTAATTAATAGTTGATAGTATAGAAAAAAAAAGGATGACATTATGGTGATATAATTAAATGATCCATTTCTATATATATATATAATCATATATGTATGGATCTAATGCTTTCCTCCATATATTCTTAATAGCTCACATCAATTTATATCTATGTTATGTAACTATTTCTTCTCATTCTATATTTGGTCAACTAATGGTTGTAACACAATTTATATTTTTGTTTGCAAGTTAGTGAACTCCCATACATTATGGATATATATATATGTAGATGCATATTCGTATGTATGTATTCAACAAAGCATCATGATTTTAATTTAATCATGATAAAGTTATATGCATATATAAGCATATTAATCTTTTACGTCTTATATGAGTTAAATTACCATATGGAAAAGAACTTGTAGTCACACAGGTAGGTTCTATTTCCTTAACCTCCATACTTGTTATACACAATGCATACTTGGAACCCACTTTCACACATAACCCATTGTCTATACATACTTTTGTTAGAGATCATCACCTGATTGCATTTTTTTTATCCTTACGAGCATGTTGCATAAGACCAGAAAACTAAGAGAGTTTTTGCCAAAGATAGAGCTATGAAAGGTTTGTATGTTCTCCAGGTGAAAAGGAGTCCAAATCATGGTGCTATGATTGATGCTTTATCTTTCCTTATTTTTTCTTTAGCAAGATCTTCTTGTAATTCTTCTATCATTTCTCTTGAGTTGTTTCATTCTCAGCTTGGACATACTTCCTTATCTGAGCTTAAGCACTTAGTAGATTGTAAACATTTTGATTTCTAAGAATTTTCTTGTGATGCGTGTCTTGAGGTAAAATTTCACAGGTTTCCTTTTAGTAAGAGTGATCATATTTCCAATATTGCCTTTGAGCTCTTACACATGGATGTTTAGGTTCCATATAGGGAAGCTTCAATTATGAGTGCACATTACTTTCTAACTGTTGTTAATGATTGTATTAGATCTACTTGGACTTTCCTTCTTTAGCATAAGAGCCAGGTTCCTTCTATTCTTTCTAACTTCTTTGCTTATATGTCCAATCATTTTAGTGTCACTCCTAAATTTGTGCGTAGTAATAATGGGTTTGAATTTTTGTATGGTCAATGTCAATCCATATTTTCAAGTTTGGGTATTATTCAATATTCACCAGAAAACCATTACATATACTCTACAACAAAATGGGCGGGTAGAAAGAAAACATTGCCATTTATTAGAAATGGCAAGAGCTTTATCTCTTCATGATAATTTGCCTATGAGAATTTAGGGAGAATGTACCCTTACTGTTACCTACTTAGTTAATTGAATGCCAATGGAAATTTTGAATTGGAAGTTACCCTATGAGAACTTGTTTGGCCACATTCCTACTTATGATCACCTTCGAGTCATGGGATGCTTATGTTTTGTAGGTAACCATCCTACTCTTAAGGATAAATTCAAGTTTAGAGCACTTAAGTGTGCCTTTCTTGGTTATATTTCTGGACAAAAGGGATATCATGTGTATGATCTATTCTTTGAGACAAAATTTCCTTTTAAGGACCCACAGGTTCTTTCTACAACATTTCCCATGATTATTTTGCCAATGATTCTTTATTACATCCTCCTTTAACATTGGAGTCTACATCTTCCATGTCCTTTCCTTCTAAATCTCATGCTTTGTTAGATGTTCATACACTTTCATCCTCTAGTTAGGCTTCTTCTGATTAGTTTCCTTTATCAAATTCTTCTAGTTCACACACTTAGCCCCTTATTGTTACTTCCTGTTATACATCGGATTAGTCTTCAATTGATTATTCTGTTGATCATCTTATTGATAATTAGTCATAAGTACTATTGTGGCGTTACACAATGGTCAAACATCCCTTATAGTGGATATATGACTTTGTGCATGCTACACAGGCCAGTGATATGACATTTGTTAATGATTTTGTATAGCTCACTTAATCCATTTCTTCAACACCCTATCCTTTATTTGCCCTGTCATCTTTTCAAACTTACCCCCTTGATTTTGTGGCATTATTCATTAAAGTGTTTACCGTTCAAGAACCTAATAGTTATTTAGAAGCATCTAAGTATAAAGAATGGCAATTAGTTATGAAGAATGAGCTTGCTACTCTAGAGAGTAACGATACTTGGGACATAACTACTTTACCTAAAGGAAAAAAAGGCTATTGGTTCTAAGTGGGTCTACAAAATTAAATATAGGACGGATGGCTCTATTGGGTGGTATAAGGCTCGTTTGGTAGCTAAAGGTTTTACTCATGTTGAGGGTACGGATTTCTATGATACTTTTTCTCCTATAGCTTGGATGGGTATAGTTAGAATCTCGTTGACCTTAGTAAGAGCTTCTTCTTAGGCTATTTTTCAGATTGATGTTAACAATGCCATTCTTCATGGGCATTTTGATGAGGAAATTTATATAGTTCCTCCTTAAGGTTATAATAGGGCCTCATCTGGTCAAGTATATAAGCTTAAGAAGTCTTTGTACAGCTTGAAACAAGCCTCTCGGCAGTAGAATGAAGAAATTTCCTGATTTCTTATTTCATTGGGTTTTACTCAATCTACTTATGATGTCTCCTTGTTTACGTATCGTAATGACTGGTTATGTTTTTATACTTCCTTATGTAGATGACATGCTTATTATCAGGTCTAATGTTAGTTTTATCTCTCATGTTAAACACTATCTTAACGACAAGTTCATTATCAAAGATCTTGGTCTAACATGTTTCTTTCTTGGACTTGAATTATGTAGGATAGAAGCTAGTCTTTTCATTCATCAGCACAAGTTCATCATGGACATCTTGCAAGAAGTTGGTCTTACTGGAGCTAAACCAACTCCTTTTTCGATGTAGCTAAGATTATATCTTGATAATACTTTTGGAGAACTTTTATTAGATCTTACTTTCTATTGGAAACTTGTTGGTAGATTGCTTTATGTGTCATTAACTCAGCCCGATGTTTCATTTGCTATGTATCATCTTAGCCAATTTTTGGCTCATCCTTGCAAGCCACACTTGGATGCTTTATTTCATTTGTTGAGATATCTTAAAGGTCCTATTGGGGTTGGTCTTTTTTATCCAACTATTGATTCTCTTATTCTTAAGGGCTTTTTTGATTTTGATTGGGGCTCTAGTATAGTAGATAGGCATTGTTTATCTGGCTATTGTGTGATGATTGGCAATGCTTTAGTTGCTTAGAAGACTAAAAAGCAACCTATTGTTGCTACTTCCACTAATGAAGTGAAGTATTGGAGTTTAGGTGCTGCTATAAAGGAGCTATTATAGGTTTCACATATTTTATGTGATCTTGGTTTTTCACTTAATTTTCCTATCACATTGGCTTGTGACAATAAGTCCACTTTGTTAATTGCTCATAACCTATGTTTTCATGCAAGGACCAAGCACATTGACATTGAAGCTCATTTTATTATAGATTACGTTTCATCTAGCTTCTTGCAACCTATGTATATCCTTCTTTGCTCTAGGTTGCAGATGTTTTTACCAAAGCTCTAAGTGCTTCTCAATTGTAGACGCTGTGTTTTAAGTTGGCATTGTAAATAGCTCTAACTTAAGAGGGGGTTGTAAGATTATATACTTTTCATTTAGTCAGTTGTTTATGTACAATTAGTTGTACAGTAAAGTATTTTTCATTCCTTTTACGTATATTAGTTAGTGGCTTCAAACTTGTAATGGTGGTAATATAAATATAGCTATGTATAGAGTTTAATTAATATATTTTTACACAAATCTTCCTCTCTTCTCATCTCTTTCTTCTTATAGAAGTCTCAAATGCTTGCTCCACCTTTACACAAATTTGCAGGAGATTTGGATAATAACTTTAATTTGTAGCAAGGTTTTACTTCTTACAAGTTCTCGTTGGAGCTCTAGTTAATTGTGGTGGCCTTAACTCAATCGTCGAGTTTACCGGAGCTTTGATTTATTGTCTTGAAGCTACTCTGTTTTCCTTTCTCAAAACAAGGGGTGACTCAAACCATCAAGACAAGAGGAAGAAGGAGAAGGAGGTAAAGAAAATGGAAAGGAGAAAATAAGAAGTGGGTAAGGGCTATTGATGATGGAAAGATAGATAGAGTAGGAAGCTCTAGCTCTCTTACTTGTTCAATGTTTGCCAAGAGGTAGAGAAGAAGGAGATATGGCATGGGGAAGACAAACCAAACCAAAGCTTCAACCGTTCGAGGGAGAGACTATATATTGAGAATTGCAATAGAGTAGGATTCACATGTGCTAAATAAGACAGGAATTGCAAGATGAGAGACAAAAGAGAGAGATTGGCGAGGGAAGAGAGAGTGAAAAGCTCGGTGGACGAGTAAATGATAAGAAAAATGATAAAGATGGGATGAAAGAGAGTGTTTTAACTCTTGTTAATTGGTAGGGGTAACTAGTTTGGGTGAAATATTTTACTTCTGCTCCAAGATCATAGGAGATTCGAATAAGATTTTGAGTGGGAATTTTGCTTGTCAGAGGCTAGCTGGGTTAAGAGAAATTATAAAGGTGCCTAGTCTCTTTATATGCGGATTACTGAATGGGTAGACTCAAGTTTATGTGGATGGATTAGAGAAATAGAAGATATGGACATATGAGCTTGGTTCTTGTTAGTTATCTTAGGTCTTGGAAATTTTTGGTTATTAAATTTTTGTTTTTTCTATTGTTACATTATTATTCCTAATATTTTTATCTCGATATGTGCACCCACACTATTATTATTGTTAGTTTACTTAGACTATATATTACTATTATTTCATGTATATATATATATATTAATACTAGGTATATGTATGTTTTTATCCTCTCTATTACTATGAAATTTCAATTTATTATCCTTATCATTGTTAGTATTACTATAGGTTTCATATTACTACTATAGGACCCAAAATGAAAAAGGGGATATATTTACTTATTTGGATTTTTGAAAATTTTAGAGGTCCTAAATGTTTGGATTATTTCTATGGAGTGATTAGACAATAGTTCGAAAATTTTTGGAGTTTACGGTATTATTATTATGTATGTATGCATTATTATTAGTAGTAGTATTTAACATAATATCATCGTTATCATTAGTATTTCATGTTAATATTTTATTATTGTTACTATTTTTATAGGATTTAGGACCTAGGACGTAGTCAACGTTACTCTCGAAAATTCAGGATGTTTATTTATTAATAAACGCATTGGTTTGAATCGGCTTTGGCTTCTAGAAAAATTTTGATAGATTCTTAAGAGCATCACTTACTTTCTATTTACTGATCGGGACTGTACGGCTTAGGGAATATGTTTTTATTCAGAGCAAATATTATATCTCACACAAAGAATTATTTCTATTAGTGTATCATATAATATTCTGTCTCATTTATGATTTTCTTAACGAATTTGACAAATAACATTTGAACTTTACTATATGTCTCTTTTATTAACCATTCATTAGTCATAACATTGTGTATAAATGTACTCGTTACACACAAAATACTATTTATTGACTGCTGAAACAGAACAATACTAAGTTATATAGGTAATTTATGAAAACTTTTGAAAGTAGTGGTTATATGGAATAGAAAACATAATTGTATGATATGTGAAAAATATTTATATATATGTATATATATATTACATAATAACACTAAATATACTTCAAAATAATATCATTAAATAGAGTTAATCATATATGCACCTATTCTTGGAATATGATAATTAGTGGAGAAAATTATCCAAACTATATTATAATTAACTTATATGTATATATTAGCCTATGCACATAATATGTACTATTATAAAATAGAAAATATATATATATATATCTTCTTGAACTGTATAGTTCTTTTTGTAATAGATGTATTTACGATATCAATAATGTATATAACGATAGATAGTTTTTTGAGTATACTTTGTTAGTATAGGTTATGAGTTAAGAAATGTATCAATATATATATATATATATATATTAGTATGGATTGTTGTAAAAATACTTCTTAAATATAGATATTTGTTTGTAGTTGTTTACATAAAAAGTTTCATACTATTAAGTACAAAAATTATGAATTATATGTTTTAGATAACCAAATATACTTTTTTGAATATTAACATCTTAGAGTATTTAATATTCCTAGTATCAATTATCCCTGAATCATTGTAGACTTACAATTGAAAAATGTTCTCATCGTGGTGAGGCACTTATAGTCTAGCTTGATTTACTATTAGATATTGCATTTTACATTCCTTGAGAATAAGTTTACATTGTTAAGTCGGGAAATTTTCTTAGAAAATTTAGACAAAAGTCCCATTGAGACCTTTTCTTCCAAATACTTTATGCATGTTCTATTCTTTTATTTCAATGTTGACAATCTTAATTAATAATCTCACTAAAATTATTTTAGTATTCAGATATTTTTCTAAACCAACTTATTAATTTTTTGAGATTTCTCACAAACTCTATAAATAAGAGACTTCTTTTCTCATTTAAGGTGTTCAAAGCTTTTTGAGAGGAATGTCAAAAATACATTAAAGCACTTCTATAGAAGATTAAACATCCATTTCATCAAGAATGATCCAAAAACAATAAAAAAAGACTTAGTTTGATATGTTGTTACACATGTCCATCTAAGATACCAATTTTTCTTGTTCATCCTCTTATGTTTTTCCTAAAGAAATCTCTCTACATGTCTTTAGCTTAAGGTCTTCTTGGTTCATAGGTACACCTATTGCATGTGATCAACCAGTTGTAGTAACCTTATCACATGGATTTCTTGGGCGAGTAGTAGGGCCCAAGGAATTGGGCCCGATTTCAAGGTTGTCCTAGGTAGATCTAGTTTCGTAAGCTCAAAATGGGGATTGTTATATTAGTTTTTCTACTCATAGCTTTACTTGGTTTTCTCATGAGAAAAATTGGTTTAAAAGAGGTCTTTCGAGCCTTTTAAAGTTTTTATAAGGCTTGAAAGCCTTTTGAGCTTTCTTACAAGCATTGGGCTTACATTTATAAAAAAAAAATATGGACAAAGCCTCATAAGATTATGAAGAAAACTTCAATCTTAACTATTGATCATCGGGAATTAATCTAATGACTCTAAGCAATAGCTCATTTAGTCCATCCATCTCAGAATTATCTACTAGTTAAGATTAAGGGCCAAGTTCTATAAATAAGAGCATCCTTCTCCTCATTTGTATTCATTTAAAGCTAGTAAGTTTTAGAAAAATATTGAAATTTTGCTAGAAGCATTTGATAGAAGATCAAAGCATCTAACCTTTCAAGAATGATAATTTCATATTTGATTCATTGTCATACTTATGCTTTGAGAAACTAGGTATGCCTGTTCCTCCTCTTATGCTTTTATTTACGATATTTTCTATGTGTAGTTAGCCCAAAATTTTTCTAGATTAACCATTATGGGGCTTATACGTAATCAACTGTTTATAGCAACCTTACAATACACAATCTTAATAAACTTATACTATTGGCCTTTTCATTCTAGTAGCTTTTAGTTGTTAGTATAAAGTTTGCATGTTTGATCCATGAATTTAAGAACCTAAAAGAACATGGTTTTTAATAAGATTATCATTTAGAGATAATAATCAATGGATTGTGGTTATAATACAATATGATCAAATATCACATCAACTACTTACTTTACTAACCATTATAAGATTACGAATACTTTATGAAGCCATTGACATAATGCTCCTTAGTTCTATGTGAATGCTGAGCAAGTAAACTTTAGACTTCACGTAGACCTAATTTCTCAAGCTCATCATCGAAGCCAACTATAGAAGAGAAACTTTGTCGCTTTTGCCCCTTCCTTTTCACTGTTGCTAAGTATAATTAAAATCTCCATTAATCAACTAAGGAGACTTGTATGATTTTTCCCATTTAATTAACTCATTCCATAATAATTGTTGGTATCCTCTTGTACATTTAACATACACTATTGTTATGTGGCAAATTTTATTTAATCAAGAAAAGGTTTAAGGACCAAATAGTTAGCAGTTGCTCATCTTCTTTCATCATCTTCACCTGCAGTATGCCTGACCATATAAACCAAATTTAGGAGTTATAGTGCTAGAGAAACAATGAGAAATAGAATTAAGGAAGAGCAAATCTGAATTATATGATACTATATCTCCCATAAGTGTAGTCATGTCTTCTTCCTTTTTTTTTTTCTTACCTTATGAGAAAAAAACAACCTTTCTTTTTTCATAATTGAGTTTCTCCTTTGTTTTTCTATTGAAAATTTTTTACTTTTTATGCTCTAGTTTTACAATTAATTTTTTTTAGATGCGTTTACTTAGGGTTTGATTGATATTATGCATATGTGTAGACTTAAAAAGGTATATTTGGTTGTGAAACTTTAAGATAAACTAAAGAACCATCATAACTCTATATCTTTCTACGTACAAAATTACTTGATTGTTTAGGATCTAATTACTTATTTTAGCTAGAAAGAAGTTTAATTCTCTCATAAGACTCATTTTAAAACCATCCTACATTATTTTAGAAAATTTTTTGCATAAAGATTCATTAATAGAAGCTAGCACTCTATTATTAATAAAAACTTGAACAATTCAAATTCCACAATTTTTATTCTTTGTAATTAAATTAGTATAAGCTATTCCATTTGTAAAATGATTTTCATTAGAAGTTTGTTTAGTCTCTTATACCAAGCTCTAAAAGCTTGTTTTAAGTCATATAAGACTTTTTTCAACTTGATAAAGAGAAAAAACGATTTTTTTTTTTCCTGAAAATGGGGTTTACTTGATAAGAATTCCTCTTTTATGTAATCATTCAAAAATGCACTTTTTATATCTATTAAAAAAAGCTTGAAGTTTTTGTAACAAATAAATGTTAGGAAAAGACTTATAATCTCAAGTCTAGCCATTAAGGCATGGGTTTTCTCATAATTTATTTCTTCTTCTTAAATGTAACCTTGGGCTACTGGTTAAACCTTATTCTTACAAACTTCATCATTTTTATTTAATTTGTTCATGAAAACCCCTTTGGTTTACATGATAATCTTTAGATGGAGAATAATTACATGCGTTATTAATTTTAAATTGGCTAGGCTCACCTTGTATAACTTTTATCATACTTTTAGCTTTTGAAGCTTCATCTACAAATTAGCTTCTAATTTAGATTTAAGATTTGATTTGATTCTAACTTTATTAGTAGGTTCTCTAAATATTTGATTGGACATGTGATACTTATCATTTTTGTTTCTCGAAAAATTCCAACCAAATCTAGATTTATAAATCATCTTTATTGAAGAAGGATTAGAAAGAGAAGGATCATTGGCATTCTATGATTATGTAAAGTTTCATCCCCTCTCCTTGATTATGTTTAAATTTTTCTAAGAATCTTTATCTTTTCTCTAATTCTCCACCTACTTACCAATTATTATTTGGGTGAGAATCACCTTCTTCGCTAGATTTTCCTTGCTTTAATAAAAAATCTCACTTTCATCTTTTGGTTTGATTATATCTTTTTAACTTTTTTTAGAACTTCTTCCTTATTAAAAATTCTATATGCTTTAATAAAGATGAGTAGCTAAGAAATATGGTTTCATCAACTCTAAAACCAAATGTTTCCAAATTTTTCATTACCCTTTTTCCTCACAATACATTTACAACTAAAATATGGAAATAAGATGTGCTTACTTTTCCATTTTTATACAACTCATATTAAGTTTTCCTTGAGAGAGGTCTAATAAACACACAATTGATAGTTTAACATGCAGTATTCACATTCACTACTTTTGTTTAGAAATAATCAGTGATCCTGCTTTCCATAAGGTATTGTACGAGTCATCTCCTGGATTAACTTATTCTTTCTTTCTACAATACCATTTTATTGTATTATACATAATGTTGAAAAATTATGGTTAACTCCATTCTCTTCACAATATGCCGTAGACTTAGAACTCTCAATTTCTTTTTCAGTATAAATAGCTTTAACATTTCTCGCTTTTTTCATTTATAGTTTTTTAGCAAATTTGATAAATTCTTTTAAAATATCATTTTTATGAGCTAAAAACATCACTCATGTAAATTGAGAGTAGCCATCAACTATTATAAACCATACTTCTTCCTTCTTAGTCTTTGAATCTTATTGGTCTAAAGATGTCTGTGTGGATTAAGTCTAAGAGCTTACTTATACTTACGTACCTTTTCGATCTAAAATAAGATTTTATTTGTTTGTTCAAGGCGCAATTAATAGAAAATATATTTCGTTGATTTAAAAGCTTGATAGCCCACTTTCTAAATGATTATTTTTCAAATATTTAACTGATCAAAATCATGTTCCCAAATTTCTTATCCCAACTTAGAGCATCATAATTTAGGGATTGAGATAAAAAAAAGATGTGACTATATTTCCTTATTTTATGCTTTTAAAAACCTCCTTTTCAAATTCTAAAACAAATCCATCATATTGGTCTTTGTTAATGAGAATTTGATGAACTTTGTCACAAAGTTGGTTTGTAATAAGAAAATTATGCTTTAAATCATGAATGACTAAAACATTATCAATAGAAAATGACCTTTTCTTATTATTTGTGAACTTATTATAATCTTCGTCCAATTTATGAAGTGAAGCATTAGTCACCTCTTATTATACGTTTATAGCATCTACTCTCTAAATAACATTGTCTTCCATTATTTAACTTTTGCTACATCCGAAAGAAGATTGTTTTTATTTGAGAACTCGGATCCACTTAGGTTCCATTACTGAAGAAATCATTTTATTTCGATTTGTTATCTAAAAATTCTTCATTGTATCAAAAATAGAAACAACATGACCATTAATTCCACAATAATAGCATTTTTTATTTCTAAATGGATTGTAGCTACGATTGTATCTATTATAGCTTCTTACATGGATACGCAAGTTTCTACTCTATTCTCTTTTATACAATTTCCTTTCTTTTTTAGACCTTTAGTATGAGAGCTATGTTCAATTCTCCTATAATCTATTCACTTTTAGGTTTTTTTTTTTTTAAATTTTTTTTATAAACTCAGTTGATTTATTTAGGTGTGTCGTTTTCGTTATTTAAATATCTCATGAGCAGTTTTTTCCTTAAGAGCTTTATTTTTCTCACTATATTTTGCCGCAAAATCTAAAAGTTCAACATAATTATTTGGAATTCATCCATAGAAATTTCGGCACATATCTTAGCATCTATCTTAAGACAAATATTGGCTAGTTATTCATTTTTGACTCATTGTTAGTCTTTTAAGATCACTGAATATATTGATCGTCACTTTCTCCTTTTCTCAATGTAAAGACTTCTTAAACTTTAGATAATTATATTTTATATGTCCACTTGGTTACATTTATGATAGATAAGCTCCTTTTTATTTCTATTCAAATTTTACTTTGCTTTTAGAAACCTTGCCATTAGATTTAAATTACTTTCTAAATATAATGTTCTTAACATTGTGATTTTTTTAACAAATCTTTCGGAATTTCCTCACGGTAGAGGAAAGTTCATCATTAGAGGAGTTTGATTTTATTGTTGTAAAAGCTAATTTCTTCCTCTTCCTCCTCTTCCTCCTCCTCTTTTTAATTACGATCCTTTGAAACTCTTATCTTTGCTTCACATGACATTAATGAGGTCAACAGATTTTCAATAGGTAGAGTGCTTGAGTCCCTTGCTTCCTTAATCATTGAAGGATCTTTCTCACAATTTCCAAAGAACTTATATCTTTCCCTAAAGATTTTAGTTTATTTATGATATCCTTTAATTTATCACACCTTCATATGATCTATTCATTTTAAACACTCCACAATTTTATATTAGGATATTCCTTTCCCATATGTATTTACCACGTGTACATGTAGATATATGATTGAATTATGAAGAATTTAAAACACAAATAAACAAGTGCTTGCCCTTGTAATTTAAGGAAAACTTCCTCCTATCTCAATCTCAAATTCCTCTCCTTTCTTTACTTTACTTGTTGTAGCATTGCTTTCTTATAATTGGCTAATGAAACGTTCGGTGTCTTTATGTTGATAAATGTTTCCACTTGCATTTCCAATAAACAAAATTAATTCTATCAAATGAAAACACCATTGGTTGCTATGATCTTTAGCTAAAAAAGTATAAGGATTTTTATTAAAAAAATAAAAATAAAAAGAGAGATTTACCTTTGATATCAAATGAGCATTTGCTCTTATACCAAATATAGGTCCCAAGTTAGCAACCAGGAGCAAGACGATTGATTACATGATTCTTTTAAAACGTTAGTCTGATTTTTTCCAAATATTCCCTATTTAAAATTGATTTATGAAATCACTTCGAAATGATAATTATCAAAGTTATAGCTCAAAATCTTTTGATTGCTTAGATATGCAAACGTCATATGAATGAAAACAAACATTATAAAGCAGTGTAAAATAAAAGAGTATAGGTAATAGAAGATAAGCTTGGATATATAAAAATTCCACTTTGTGCATAGGAACTATCTCTACTAGTACTATCAGCTCAGTCGCTTGGAAATTATTAAGACACTGTTAAGATTGAGTAGTTAGTTTGCAAGCATGAATGTTCTCACACTCATAAGAAAAAGCTGTCCAAGTTGTTGGATCTTTGTGGTTTTTCTAAATTTTGCATAACTCTCTCTTAGACTAATTCTTAAAGCGCTTCTTGTAGAATTCTCCCAACTTCTTGTACTTATAACTAGAGTCCAAATTTATATTTACAGTAAAACCTCACTATAAGCACAATACTCTCGATAAGAGACATTCGACCTTGAAAAAAAAGAAAAACATAAACTTGACCAAATATTTCTAAGAGCTTTTGTTAGATAAAATCTCAAATACTTAAAACTCTTAAATGGAATTGCCTACAAATGATTTGCATTCACAATTAAATGACTTTCGTAATAAGCCTATTCAACCGAGCTTTAATTTATAAATTGGTTAATCTTGTTGAAAGTAGAAAGTATTCGCTACTTTTCTTGAGGGAAAAAAAAATGTATTATCACCTTTTAACATTAAGAATTTAATCCTCCTTATTCCAGGACAAAGATTTACGTTCCAATGGTTATGTGAGACTCTAATTGAAAAAAATTATAGGAAGCTTTTGAAACAACTAAAACTTTCTTATAAACAAAAAAGCATATTTTGAAAATATAAAAGCAATGATAGATGAAAATTATATCATCTTAAATTAGGATAAATAAGACAACCTGTTACAAAAGCTAGTGGAAGCACTTTCAATTAAAAATTCCAACTTCTAGAACTTGTTAAACCCCACTTGATCATATTTTGAAAATATAAAAAGCAATGATAGATGAAAATGATATCATCTTAAGTTAAGATAAATAAGACGACACAAAAGTTAGTAAAAGTACTTTCAAATGAAGATTCCAACTTCTAGAACTTTGTTAAACCCCCTTAACCAAATGCCTTCCACTGATGATGATTAAAAAATATTTTTAGAAAATTAAAAACATGCAAGCCATGGGTGATTTTTCTATTAAGGATTTCGGTTAAGATAAGATTTAATATTGAAATTAGTTTTACCCGATAAATGGTAATAGCCAGGACAAATTTATGCTAACAAGATTTTAAATTTTTATTGAAACAAGTTTGACCCGATTACTTTATTAAAAAATGTAGAAATATCTATAATCAATTAAAAAAAAATAAGAAGAAGAGAATGCTTAACTTAAATTTCATACCCAAGTATACACTCGGCTAATATATAGTAAATCTTTGGAAAAAGTACAAAAATGCCCCTAACGCTTACCTATATATACGAATTAGTTTTTAATTTTTATCTAATCTCACTTTAGTCCTCAATGTTTTTATAAATATAAAAAAAGTTTGTCTATTAGTTTTACTATTAGTATGGACATGTGACAAAATCTGATTTGTTCAAATAATTAATTTAATTAAATAAACTAATAATATATTAGATAACTAAAATTCATAAAAATAATAAGAAATACAAAAAAAAACCAGAAAAAACAAATATAAAAATTTTAAAAATAATACATATACATTATTTAGTAAAATATATTTATATACCTATGTATATAATAATATAAAATATAAAATAAATTAATATAAATTAACAAAAATAAAAAAATCAAATCTGAACATCCTAAGACTTGGGAATGACCAACGACCACTAGGTGGGGTCGTACAACCTTTTACACAGGTGGATGTTAACCATTCTTTAGCCTTAGGGTGGTTAGAAAACGACAAGATTAAGATTATGAGTTGCGACCTATTTTCAAAAGTAGATCTCATGACCTACCAATGGCTTGGATGGCTACGTAAAAGTGAAAAAAAAAAAAACTCAATAATAAACTTGATGGGTCCAAATCTTGTTTGGAGTTATTTATTTATTTATTTATTTTTATTTGGGCGGCTAGTCATGATTGCTAGTAGGTTGCGACCTACACTTTAGATGTGGCCGAAATCTGGCCACCCATAGGTAGGGGGGACCAGCGGCACTCCTCTTCCCCCGAAACATGATTATATATAATTATATATATAACATATATATATATATATATAACTCTTTTTTTTATATTTTTCCTAATTTTTTAAATGCATTTTTATGTTTTTATTTTTTAGAAATATTTTATTATATTTTTATTTAAAAATTATGCATTAACCAATTAGATGCCACCATGTGCTCAATATTAACGGAAACTCTAACCGAAGTTAATGGTAAGATTTATTTGATTTAATTTGAAAATATCGAAGATTGAAATGGACTAAATAAAAAGTTGAGGATTGAATTGAAAAAAACGTAAAACATTGGAAATTTTTTCTTTTATATTTTTCCCTAAATCTTTCATCTTATTTATTCTGTTCATACCCAGCATACATGTTGGGCGCATTGCTTCGTCAATAACGGCATTCTGACAACCTCATTTTTTCCAGGTAAGTTCCTGCTTTGACTAGGAAATTGCACTAAATCTAAAAGGTTTTACTGATAAGAGAAGATTAATATATTCAAATAGATTTTGTTTGTGTAACGGGTGAAATATTAATATATAAAAATATACGGATGCAGTATCCGCTTTCTTCGTCAACGCGCCAAAGTTCAATAATGCTTAAATTGAAGCATTATCTATCTAAACAACATAATACGAACTCTTCATTTTTCTTTTTATGGATATCTTCCGGCAAGCGAAGGTGGTCAGGCTCCGGAGCAATGAAGGCACGTACGTAGTGGCCGGAGAAGATGGAGAATCAGTCAGGCTGCAACAAAATGGATCAAGTAGGCGAGCCAAATGGACTGTGGAATGCACGATCCTTGGCATACATCTCAGGAGCTGCTATGGCCGGTACCTAGCCGCCTCAAATGATGCCGGCCGGGTGGTCCAGAAACCGTCGGTCTGGCGCTGGTTGGACCCGTCGGTGCAGTGGAAACCCATTGGACGCCTGGGTCGCACTTGTGTGATGCTGAGGACTCGGGACGACAAATTCTTGAGTGCTCATCCTTCGGGTGGCGGGGTCACGCACAGCTCGCTTTCAAGGTCAACGTTGGACCTGAAGTTGTGGGATGTTGATAGGGTGGAGTCCAATCGTGGACCAACGCACGAGAAATTGCAGGTCAACGCGCTAATTGTTATTGGATTAGTATTCATATGGTTTGCCCACGAGATCCTAGGGCTTTTCTCGTTTATTAGCAATATAGTCAGTGTGATCTTCGGGTTGGTGGGCAATATACTTTTTGCGCTTTCCCGGTTGGTCACCGGTACGTGGACTGCAATCTTATTTTTTGGGGGAGCTTTTGGGTTTTTATTTCAATTACTTGACGTTTACGACAAGATAAATAGTCTTCTACACCGATACCCACTAGCAGGTTCATTAAGGGGTCGTTAGTCTTCTCATATTAATAGATCATGATTGTGAGTCTAAATTGAATGGATATTTCTACGTGATTGCTCACTGTTAGTGGTTGATGTTGGATTGATTTTATATGTACGTGTATGTCTGTGTGGAACTCATTTGTGCGAATTTAAATTCTGTTCTATTTTAAGATGTATCACCAAAGACTTATGCAACTTCCAAAATGCTGTGTAAATTCATGTAATATTGTCATGCTCGTTGCTTTTACATATAATAAAATCACGTACCATCCAATTTCAGCCAAATTTGATTTGAAGACGTATATTTGGCTGCTACCTAACATCAGGGAAATGGATGATCTTTTTCATTTTATGAATTTATTATTGACGCATAAAATATTAATCAGGTGTCAAATTTAACGCATTAAAAGCTTAAACAGTAAATTAAACTTTGAACCAAAATTCAAGTAATATTTTGGATATCAACCCAATTATTTTTCCTAAACTTGAGTTCGTCTTGCCAGCAATGCTTGACATTGATGATCATAGAATTTTCCATCTTGACAGCCTATTATGTTTAATGTTTTATTTTTTTCGGTAAAACTATACTTTATATTAACCAAAACGCAGTCCACAACAAAACAATAGAATCCAACACCTACGCATGAGATTGTAATTCCTCATCGCTCTGACTAGAAAATAAAACATGACCCAAGTCTTTCTGAACATAAATCGCTAAAAACAACGGAACAACACATGTAAAAACAACAGAAACATCTTCACTAAGTCTGCGTTTAGCCAAAGCACTTACCACAGAGTTTGCTTCTCTATCAGCCCTGCAAAAGGTAACAGAAGAAAAACCTACAGAAGTCAGTTTACATTCGGCAATGATCGGATGGCGTGTAGCCAGTTCTATTCGGGAACTAGTAATTCAATCCATTGCCTGTTGTGAATCTGTTCACATATGATATTATAAAACCCATACTCCCCAAGTTTAAACCCCCTTTAATGTTTTATTTTGATAGTTTATTATTTTTAATGCTTTGTTTACTAAAAATACATGTTCACAATGGGAGAATAGTTATATTATTCCCGTTTTATTTCATATAAAATTGCTACTAAGAGTAAGATGTTGAGTTGAATTTAAGATGCCAAATAGTTATTTCCAATTAATTATTATAATTATAATATCTTTTCCTTACAAGTTGTGTTGAGTTGTATTGGTTATGAAAAGTTAGAGAAGGATAGGTTTTTTAAGGGTGTATTTAATAATTCATTTTTTATTCATGTTTTCTTTATTGTTCATTATCGTATTGATTAAACAAAATAACGGACATATAATAACTAGTACATATATATTTAGTTTCTATTTGTTGATAGGGTCTTTTGGACATAAATCCTTCAAGTTGTGCCGACTTGGTAAGGCTCATGGCCTAAGATATGCCCTTTCGAAGACTCGACCTTTCACTTCATGGTCGACCTCAGCCTAAGCCCATCATGTGGCTACTTACCATAACAATTGCCAACAGCTAGAAAAATACAGATAAGGTCAATGATTAAGTCAAACAATTGCTTCATATATTTACAAACCACGTCGGATATTATCACTTTATTCTCCAATACTTATGGATGTAGCTTATGCCCACTAACTTCTCTCTAACTACTGGCTTTACTCTTCTATAAAAACAAGGTCATCACCTAACGGTAAAACACTTGACACTTTGCACACTTAAGCTTACATCTAACTTACGCATTGGATAGCTACGTTAGACAACACCTTGGCGCCTCTTCACTGTTCTCTATTTTTTAGGCTTTCCTACTTGTGCAAAGCCTCATTCCTTCTTAAATCTATACCAACAAATATCTTGAGACAACATTTGAAGTCGTCTGTGGGAAACCGATCCAATTTCCTACCTAAACACTCTTCGAAACTAGGATTGGGCAAAAAATCATGAACCGCGAATTGAATCATGAACTGAACAAAAAAATTGGTTTTTTTTAGGAACTGTTTAGTTTACAGTTTGGTTTGCTCGAATCGAACCATAACCGTTTTGAATTGAACTAAATTGTTTAGTTAAATAAAAAAATTCATTAATTATTTTATGCATTTTTTATATTTTTTTTCCATCAATCTTTATAGATTTCATTAAATTTTCATATCTTGTTATTCTTTAGCTTAATTTTAGGTCAATTATTAAGATTAAACTGAGTGAATTCCATTTGAAATTTCATATTTATTGAAGAAAAAAATATTTAATGAAAATTTGACACAAATGGTTTGAACCTTGGATCAAATTATATCAAACTGATTTTAATTAGGTTTGAAAAATTTATGAACTGAACCATGTAGTTAGGTTCAACTTCCAAAAAAAAAACTGAGCCGTTATACTAGGTTTGATTTTGTAAAGAGGGTCAAATTGTATTGAACTAAATTACGTCTACCCTTATCCAAAACACCCCCTTCAACTGACAGGTCTCGCATTGACAACTTTGAGAACCATCAGTTAATAAATAACCAACTTACTGAAAACCAACCCTTACTAAGGGAAACGCTAGAGCAGTGTTTCCCACTTGAAGCGCCTAGTTAAGGAATTCACTACTCAAAACAGGTTGCACCATGCTTGCCTTGAGGAAGTTGAGAGGTACAGTGCATAGACCCATCCACCAAAGCCTTTGATGCTTGCATTGAACAAAACAATCACCACAAGTAGCAGCAGAATGGTAGGAATTAGCAACTCGATTCCCCAGTATAGCAATAGCCAACGAAGTTTGTGGCCACTTGCAATCGAGCGCTAACTGGCAATGAGTAGTTGGCCAACTCTTATGGAGCACTAGCATACTCTATAGTGCACCGAGCTCATCAAACAAACGATGCTGACATTAATGAGCTTTGTGCAATTGTAAGGAGGCTCTTTGAGTAGTAGGGGAACAAGGCAGCTAGCGATGCTGGGTTAGTCGGCAGCAACAAAACTCCCTTCACTAGGGGTTTCCAAGATGAAGTTTTGCCCCTTAATAACAAGCTTCCTAGCCTGGACCAGTATGATAGCATTGGTGATTTTGATGATCACCTCCTCCATTTCCCCACCCTCATGAACTTTCATGGTTATGAAGATGCCATTTTGTGCAAGGTTTTCCTTGGTATGTTGAGGAAAGTAGCTCGGATGTAGTTTAATTACCTACCTAAGAACTCCATCAGCTCCTTTGATGAGTTGGCACGTAGCCTCCACTTTAGGGTTAGTAAGCCCCCATCAAGGACACATTGTCCCTATATTTAAAAAAGCAGAGTGAGGTCGAGCTTCTATGCTAATTTGTAGCTTGATTCAATAACGTCGTAGTTAAGATCCTTCAATTGGACGAAGGAGTAATAGTCCATGCCATGTAGTTTGACATATGAACTTTAGGAGACTTCTTTTGATCGCTTGTGAAGAACAAATCGAAGACCTTCACTGATTTCTAGAATAAGGCCTAGAAATATAGGGACTAAGAAGACAACATTCACTCTAAGCACGATATTGACCAAGAGAGGTTGGATGAAAAGGACAAAGAGTGATTGTCCATAAAAGATCGCTTTGGTGGGAAGGCATTTAGTAGAGTAGAAGGGGAAGGTTCGAGCAATAAGAAGCACTGAGTTGAGTGGAAACCACTTCCCCTAATGTAGATCGAAGCCAAGAGTAGACAAGGCTGGTTCTTGGAATGGGTCTAAACTTACTGAAAGCTTGAAATGAGTGATGAGAAGTGCATGGGATAAATAGAAAAGGAAGAGATAAGCAAACCCATGAACAACCCTTAAGGATATGATACATCAATGAAACTTCTAAGGATTTACAATATAGCTCGATATGACATATGAGTTGGTTGGTGAGGTTACTCACCACTTAACCTTGCTTAAGAGTTAAGATAAGAGTAAAGGAGTAACGAGCTAACGAGAGCAAGTTCACAAAGGGAAAATGATTCAGTATATTAATAATGATGATATCTTGCAGCTATATGTACAGCAGGTATTTATACCTAAGAAATTAGGGCAACTTGTCTAAAAATGGAAAAGACAAAAAAGGTACTGTCCCAAAAAAGTAATGTAAAAAAAAAAAAAAAAACAGAAGGGTAAAAACGAATATTCAAACATAAGTAATGATTAAGTGTAACAAATTACCCAAGTAGACATAGGTATGTGGTAGCAATGTATTGGCAATGCCCTTAGATGATGTAGAAAAATCAATACGATCAAGGTGGCTAAGTAGGAGTGCCAAGCAGTTGTGGACTTGTGCGAGAAAGAGTAGCTAAGCACTTGTGTGGGATCTCTTGGCCTATTAGCATCAATATTGCTAAGCTGATAGTCAGTTGAGCTAACATCGAGTAGGGGCGAATGAAGGATCAAATAGTAATCAAAGAATTCGTCGAGTCAGTACATAATTTCCAAGAGATGTGAAATCATACGGCATGGCGAGGTGAGTTGGTCAACAACAAGGAATAGCTTGGCCTTAATGAATGTTGGTTGGAGCAAGAGGATTTGCCTTGTCAACTCTTCTAGTCCTCGGGCTTGACTTTAAGTCAAAGGCCTAGTGGTCTGATTCCTACATTTTCTTTCTAGCTGGTCTTTGTTCAGTGTTCCTTCAGGGTATTATGGACTAAGGTCGGCAATGTTGAAAGTTTCTAAAACCCCATAATCTTTGGGTAGCTCTAACCTATAGGCATTGTCATTGACTATCTATAGGATTTTAAAGGGCGGACATCTTGTTCTTTCTTCTGATCAAGAACCTCTCCTTACATAAGTGTAACCACATTAAGTCTTTAGGTTGAAACTGTGCTAACTTCCTCCCCTCAGCTCGTTCTTGCATTTTCTTGGTGGCTTGATCAATTTGATAAGTACCTTTCTCATAGAGGCATTGTAAGGATTGGGCTCAAGCTCTTGCGTCAAGATCCTTTTGCTTGGATAGGGATATAGGGTTGTGATTGAGAGGTAGTTTAGGATTAAAACAATAAACGACTTGAAGGGGGTTTATTTGGTGGTGTCATGGTTCGTTTGGTTGTAGGTGAATTCTACTATGGGTAGATAGACATCCTTTGGTTAAGTTCTTCCTTACTGCAGCTCGGAGCAGTGATCCTAAAGTGCAATTGACCACCTCTGTTTGGCCATCAGTTTGGGGATGATAAAAAGTGTTAAATAGTAGTTTAGTCCTCATTTGTAGCCGTAGAGTTCTCCAAAAATGACTCAAGAACTTTAGATCTCTATCTGAGACTACGCTTCTTGGCGTTTTATATTACTGAGCAATTTCTTGCAGAAAGAGAGAAGCAGTAGTCGAAGTATCGTTAGTCTTAGAGTAAGGCATAAAGTATGTCATTTTATTGAATTTATCCACGATGACTATTACAGAATCTTTGCTTTAGGCTATTTTTGGTAATCCAAGGACAAAGTCGATACTCAACTTAGTCCAAGGTCTGGTCGGGATAGGCAAAGGCTTTGCTTTCCCTTTCTCAGCTCGGTATTTAGCTCTCTTACACACGGTACAGCCCTTAACAATTTGTTGCACATCTTGCCTCATTCTCGACTAAAAGAATTATCCATTTAGTAGCTCATATGTTCTTCTTTCCCTAAAATGTTCGAAGAGTCCTCTACTGTGGGCTTCTTTGATGAGGAACTCTCTTAGTGAACAAGTTAACACACACAACTTTCTACTTTAGAATAAATATCCATCTTCTACATGATATTCATCTACTGTTCTTTCATTAGTACAACGCCTAAGTATGGGTCTAAAGTATGGGTCCTTAGAATACTGTTCTTTGATACTTGCAAACCTAAATAACTTGGTTTGTAGTTTGGTTAGGAGTACATGTCTCCTTGATAGAGCATCTACAACTACGTTGCTCTTGCCTTGTTTATACTTAATCATAAAGTTAAATCCTTCAAGGAATTCAATTGACCTTGCTTGCCGCTTTGACATTTTGGTTTGACTTCGGAGATACCTCAAGGACTCATGATTAGTGTAGATGATCAACTCTCTCGGCAATAGATAATGTTGCCACATTTGGAGCACTTGGATAAGAGCTAAAGTTTTTTGTCGCATGCAGAGTAGTTCAATTGAGGTCCTTTGAGCTTGTCACTATGGTAAGCAATTGGTTAACCTTCTTGCATTAAGATAGTGTCTATATCAATGCTTGACGCATTACATTTTAGCTCAAATATCTTTTCAAAGTCAGGTAAAGCCAATACAAAGGCAAAACTTAACTTTGCCTTAATTTCATCAAAACTTCCTTCCTCCTTTTCTCCCTATTTAAATTCAATGTTCTTCTTCATTAGCTCGATTAAGGGTGTGGCTATGGTACTGAAATTCTTGATAAACCTTCTATAAAAAGATGTTAGTCCATGAAAACTTCTTACCTTAGCACAAATGGTTAGAGTTGTTCATTTGACAATTGCTCAAATCGTATCATCATCCACTCAGAAGCTTCCTCTATCTACTATATTACCTAGAAATACCACTTCTTCTTAGTAGAAACGACACTTCTTTAGATTGCTAAAAAATTGCTTAACTCGAAGTGCATGTAATATGGTATGGAGATGCTCACGGTGACTCGACATTTTAATACTGTATACTAGGATGTCATCAATGCATACCACGACATACTTCTCGATTAGATCTCTCAACATGTAGTTCATTAGTCGCATAAAAGTGCTCAGGATATTCGACAAGCCAAATGGTATTACCATCTACTTGTAGAGTCCATGTCGAGTTTTAAATGTAGTTTTCTACCGATCTCTCGGTGTCATTTAAATCTGATGGTAGCCAGACTTTAAATCAATCTTGCTTAGGAATAGGTTACTAGTACTTAATTGTGATCTTGTTTATGGCTTGACTATTAAGACACATTCGCTAGGTACCATCCTTTTTCAACACTAGGAGTGCCGGAACAATGCAGGGACTTAGACTCTCCCTTACATACCCTTTCTCCAGTAGTTCATTGACTTATCATTGGAGCTCAGTAGCTTGTTCGAGATTCATCCAATAAGCTGGTTTGTTTGGCAAGGAAATGTTGGGTATCAAGTCAATGCAGTGCTTAAGGTTGCTAAATGGTGGTAAACCTTCTGGCAACTGTTCTTGGAATAGGTTGGAATATTTGTCCAATAGCTCTCTCACCTCAACAGGTAGTTCATTTTGTTCTTTTAACTCTAGTAGCCTCTTGACCAACATAAAAGTTGGCATTTTAGCCTTTATAGCTTCTCGGAGCTTGGCTTTGCTTAATAGTAAAGCCTTGTTGGATCTTTGAGCAAGTTTAGCTTGCAATTTGATAACTTGACTCGGCATCATTAGGTTTAAAGTAACCTTCCTTCCGTCTTTTTTGAATACATAGGTGTTCCAAAATCCATCATGCATAACCTTATGGTCGACCTAACAATACATGTGAAGTGTACATGGGCAACACAGCACAAAAAATCTTTTGGAGTAGTTTCCAATTGAGATCGGTAGTAGTACTTATTGAGTTACATGTAGTGCCCCCTTTTCATTTAGCCAATGTAGCTTATATGCCCTCTGATGTGACAAGGTCGACAACTTAAGCTTCTTAATCAGCTTGGTAGATGCCACATTAGTGCATCTACCACTATCTATAATGAGTGCATACACCTGATTATTTACTTTGCACATGATATGGAATACATTTTCTTTCTACTCCTCCTCATTTGAGGGTTCCAAACTCATTGTATGTTGAACAACTAGAATTAAGTTATCCAGGTCCTCCATAAACACATCCTCCTCTATCAGGTTGGCATTTACATTAGCCTCATCTTTCATTTCTCTCTCCTTTGGCTACTCGTCCATGTTATCAACTTTGACCTCAAGGGCATCTCCCTGATAATCATAGTCCTTCTGTTTAGATACCGAGTAGCCATATGTCCAAACCTTTAGCACTTAACGCACTTGATACACTTGATCTGGCTTGTCTTCCTTTTCGATCCTTGTCCTTTGTCGTATGTTCAAGTCAATATGTCACTATCAGGTTAACCATTCTATTTAGATTGGACATCTAGCTTCTTCGTTAGTTTAGTACTTAACTGAGCTCATTAACTACCTTGACTAGGTTGACTTAACTGATTAGTTCGGCTTGCTGGAGGTTGGGTCGGCGTTCTGTTTCTTCTTTGCTTCTCTACTCGTTAGGCTATCCGTATAATCTCATCCATTGTAGTAAACTGCTGGAGTTCCACAGTGTCTTAAATATCACTCCTCAACCTCAGAAGGAACCTAAAGATTATTCACGCTGGTGGTTCCTCCACTTTATAGCAAATCATAAGCATTTAGAATTCTTAAACATACTTATCAATAGTTCGGCCTCCTTATCTTATCTTTTAAAGCCGAGCAAAAGTGTCTTGTAAATAAGTATCTAGTACAAATCTATTCTCGAGTATTCGTTTCATCTCAAGCCAGGTATTAATCTCTCAGTATCCGTCTCGTTGTCTCATGACTTGAAAGTTTTTCCACTATATAGTGGCGTATCTTGAGAACTCGACAGCTACAGTCTTTACTTTCTTGTAGTCATTATATTAGTAATAATAAAAAATACGTTATACTTTTTCCTCCCAAATTAAAATAATCATCCACACTTCTAGCCTATAGAAGCTTGAAATTTGAAGCTTCACATGGTTAGCAACTCATGGTGCTCTAGCTTGCTCTTCTTCTTCGTACTCTTCTTCTTCAATGTCGTCCATTTCTCCCAAGTCAATCCTTTTTCTCACTCGTTTACCTACTCCTCCACCTCGAACTTAATGAGTAGGATTTTGAACTTTAGTAGGTCGAGCTACATGAGGGTTGTTATGCATGGCCTTAGCTAGTCAATAGGTTAGTGCATGAACAACACAAGTCAAGTTTATGAAGAGGTTGGCTATCTGATCAAGCCTCTCATACATACTCTTAGGGGTTCCATGGGATTGTTGGCCATGGTGGACAATACTGTTGTTGTCATCTCCAATACTAGTATTAGCACTCGGGTCTATCATTTTTCTCCATTAGATTTGAATTTTAACCCTTTGAATCGATGTTACGATTGACATTATTTCTCTAAATCACACTACACACACTTTCTTCAAACTAAATGCTTAGTAACCCACAAAAATAGTAGCTAAGTTAACATACAAACTTACTCTGTTTTCGAACATCTAAAGCAAGGTAAAATTGGGGACTTCAAGGACAAGCCATTATACCCTATTGCTTGCCCAGAATACTTCAGCAATCCTCTTCCACAACTATTACACACCAAGACAACAAAAACTACCTTTCAAATTCTAAACACAACTTACCTAAAACAAAACCTCCGCTCTAATACCAAGATGATGTGGACGGAAGCCAAGAGTAGATAAGGTTGGTCACATGCATGGGTCTAAGCTTGCGGAAAGGTTGAAATGAATGATGGGAAGTATGTGGGATAAATGGAAAAGGAAGAGATAAGTAAGCCTACAAATAGCCCCAAAGGATATAATGCACTAATGGAACTTTAGATGACTCACGAAATAGCTTGATATGATGTACGAGTTGGTCCGGTGAGGTTACTCGCTACTTAGCCTTACTTAAGAGTTAGATAAGAGTAAAGGAGTAACGACCTAACTAAAGCAAGTTTGTATAGGGAAAATGATTACTGTATTAATAATGATGACATCCTGTGGCTATATGTACAGTAGGTATTTATACTCGAGAAATTAGGGAAACTTGCCTAAAAATGGAAAAGACAAAAAGGATATTGTCCTAAAGAAGTAATGTATAAGAAATATAAAAGGGTAAAAATGAATATTCAAAGATAAGTATTAATTAAGTGTAATAGATTCTCTAAGTGGACATGGACACTAGCAATAATGTACTGGTGATGCACTTGGAAGATGTAGACAAATCAATATAATCAGGATGGATGGCTTAGTAGGGTTATTGAGCAAGAGTACCAGGTAGATGTGGACTTATTTGAGAAGGAGTGGCTAAGGACTTTTGTGGGATCTTTCGAATTATCAGCATCAATATTCCTGAGCTGATAATCGATTCGGCTAATACTGGGTATGGGCAAATGAAGGATCGAGTTGCAATCAGAGCATTCGTCAAGTCGGCACATAATTTCTAAGAGACGTGAAATCACATGGCATAGAGAAGGGATTTGGTAGGCAGCAAGGAGAAACCCTCTTTGGCGAGGTTCGACTAGAGTAGGAGGATTTGCTTCGTCAGCCCTTCAAGTCCTCAAGCTCAACTTCGGGTCAAAGGCTTAGTAGTTTGATTTCTATCATCTCTACCCTGTAAATCCTTGACATGATTGTTAGGCTTTTTGCTCTTAACTATCAAGTCATTGACATACGCCTCCATGTTTCGCCAAAGTTGGGGCTTAAATAGTTTTGTCGCCATACGCCGATATGTTGCCCTAGCATTCTTGAGGTTGAAAGCCATGATTGTGTAGTGGCATGTGTTGAAGTTGGTGACAAAGGAGGTATGGACTTCATCCTTTGGGTCCATCTTTATCTTATTATAACCTGGTAAAGCATCCGTGAAGTTGAGCACGGTATGTCATGATGTAGAGTCAACCAGTTGATCGATCTTCAGGGAAAGGAAGCAATCTTTTGGATATGCTTTATTGAGGTTAAAATAATTGATATACATATGCCATTTCCCAAGCTTCTTAACTAACACTATGTTTGGCAGCCAAGTTGGATACTTCTCTTCCCTTATGAAGCCAACCTTAAGTAGCTTCTACACTTCTTCCTCAAATATAGTCTGCCTTTCTGACGTAAAATATCTCTTCTTTTACTTAATAGGCTGTACGGTGGAGTCGATGTTGAGGTTGTAGGTTGCTAGGTAAAGGGAGAGCTCAAGCATGTCTGATACAGACTAAGAAAACTTATCTAAGTTGGCTTATAAGAGGGCAACTAGTTCTTCCTTCACCTTAGAAGGGGTCTTAATCTCAACCTTGGTGGTCTGGTCGAAAGAGGCACTAATCTACATCTGTTCAGTTTTTTTGCCTGACTTGTCTCAGTGTCTCCTATTAGCTAGTCTATAAAGCGAAGACCCTATTCGCTTAGGCGACCTTGACATAGAGCTCTTAAGAGAACTTTTGGTCACATTTGTAGATTCCCACCCTCGTAGGGTCAGGAATTTAGCCTTTAGGTGGAGGGATGAAGTGATTACCCCAAACGCGCTCAAGTTTGGTCTTCTAAGAAAGCGTTGTAGGAGGAGGGGTAGTCAATCACAACGAACTCCATTGGTTGTTGCACAATATTGTCATCATCGCCAAGTTCCATTTCGAGGGTGATGTTTCCCTTGGCTTGGATAGTGCTCCCATTAAAGCCAATAAGATTATGGTGGTAAGGTTTTATCTTTACGGTTAACTTACTCCTCATCTTTCTGTATGTATGTAAGAAGAGAATGTTAGTAGAGCTGTCGATATCCACCATAATCTTAAAGACCTCAAAGTATGCAATCTTTACCCCTATAATAAGAGTGTCTTGGTAGGGAGTGTCTACACCCTCTAAATCTACATCTGAGAAAGAGATCGAAATGTCAATCTTTTATCTCTTCTCTCTAACAACTAGTATAACGACCCAACAGTATCGTTGTCGTGATAGGTCGCCGTGTACCGTATAAAGGTCTATTATCAACCCCCTTGCTGATCATAGGCCTTTCATACGACACACAAGGCTCCTTCTACTCTACGTTACCACTAGGCCCATAGACAAGTAATATAGAGCAATTTAACTAAAATTACTTCTATGTTATAAATTAACTAATTGTGTGGGCTCGTAAGACCCACACCAAAACAATATTACAAACGAATGCAGTTCATAACGGAACTGCATAAAATCTAAGTTATGCATAAATATATATAAAGTATCTAAATATCTATAATCTATTACAAAATGTCCTCTTTGCTCTCTGATCGCTCCAACCCGTCTCTACCCGAGACTTACCACGGGCATGCCTCGGCCCGGATTGACGAAGAGGTTCTCCTACACCAACAGAAATCTATAAGGGAGTAAGCTTATGCTTAGTGAGATAAATGCCCTCATCAGTACCACACGACATAAATTTATTAGATGCACAATCATATGAATGCATGAACAAACAGTATGCCATACAACGCATGCAGTGACCTAGGAACTGCATACGACTCAGAATTTCGCCCCCTAAAGTCGGGGTTTGGAGATAATTAACCGACCCAAACCAAAATCCGAGTTCTAGACCTTGGGTTTTATTTCATTTGCACTATCGTGCTCATACCAAAACAAAACTCTACATATAGACATATATATATATATATATATATATACTTCCTTTACCAAAATCAAATCGCATCCTTTAAAAATCCCAATTCTAGCGGTGTGGTGGCCCCCGCAGTCCACAAACACACGCCCTAAGCAGAAGCTACAAGACTCGGCCCCTCGCCGACGGTTGGCGTCTCCCAGCGCCTAGTAAGCCCATCAGCTTAAGACAGAGACTCAATATATATGATGGCATAGCTAGTGCCCAATCCTACAGGAAACTCGTATTCCTGTGAGTCCCTTCCCATCTTCTGCGTGAAGCGGCAGTCGGTGTTATCCGTATGCAATATGGGGAATGCATGATTCATTTTGAGTTCTTAATCATATAAGTGATTAACTTGATTTTCAGGGTGATCAACCAATTTCATTTCATACAATTCACAAGTATATATTCATGCAAACAATTCCCAATTATTATATATAATTAACAAGTCATCACACTCATCCATAATTTCATACACATGCATCTCCCATATCCCACAAGCATCCAAATTTATAAATATAAGATTAGGTGCATCTATTTTACAAGCACAATCAAGTAAAGAGTCATCGGGAATTTACTCACTCTGCCATGTGGTTCAATCAAAGTAGTCCGGAGGCAAGTCGTCTCCGAAAACAGTGTCCCCTAGTCATTGAAACAATTTTTATAAGGAATTGAAGTAAACTTAAGAAACTATGTAAATTTTCCTTAAGTTATATTCTTAGCTAATTTTCGTAATTTTTCCGGTTTTTACCTAAAGTTCAATCGAGGATAACTTTTTCGTTTTAAATCCGATTTTTATGATCTTATAGTCAATCTTCATCGTTTTCGAGTGTAATTTAACGTGGTAAGGTTAGATTTTCGAAATGAGGTATGCAATTCTGTCCATGGGTCAGAACAGTAGCGTTCCTCATGTGTTGGAGTGTTTTTGGGCCTTGTTTGGTAAATGGGCCTTTGATAGCTTGAGGAATCCTTTGGGCTTGGTCTTTAGATTTTATCCTAAGCTTAAAATACTCCTTGAGATCAGATTTACAACTTTGATTTATATTCCTAAGGCTAACAACCACTTCTTGGGCCCTTTAGTGAGCTTAAGTTATCAAATGGACTTGTTTTTAGTTCAAACTAAGGTTTATGTCTTTGGTGGGCTTATGGGGCCTTAGGTAGATTTCTTATGGGCTTCAAAGCAACCTTTCTTGGTACCTTAAGGTGCTGATCAGATTTTTATTGAAGGCCCATCCTAGAGTTTTAGGCTTGTTTTGGGAGTTTTAAGCTCGGTTTTGAGTTTTAGGCTTTATATGTCTACTATACTTGCATTAGTTATTCTTTTCACTTTGTTCTTTTACTTTTATCATATTTTTAGGGCTTATTTTCCCATGTTCCAGATCTGTTCATGTTGGTCTTAAGAGGTCCTCACTTGGTTTTTCAACTTGTTTCATCATTTCCTTAAGTTTAGGGGGTAGATTATGCACTTAACTACTTGTGTACAAATCTTAACTTAAGTTTCCTTCCATCAAATGATCCTTTAACTCATGTTCCACATAAAGAAATAAAAGATCTCATACTTAATACAACTCCCATATCATGGCTCATGTCATACAAAGTTGGTTTCTTTATAAAACTTCATGTGATGGATTTTTCCTTAACTTAAATCTAGATTTGGGCATGTTTAACTAAATGGAAACAAAATCAACATTCAAATGGCCATGAAACCCTCACGTCCAGCATGCATATCTTCCATTAAAATTCTCATTTCAAGGTTTCCTTAGCTTAAAATCTTCCATTCAAAACATTAAACAAATGTCTTCACAAAATACCAACTTTACATGCTCATATTTCAACTTCATGCAAGGGTTTTATGGTTGGTTTCTTAAAACGATTTTTTTTTGGACATTCTAACAACTTAAACCTTTCTTACATCTTCAAGAAATCCAAGTCTCCTAACATAAATATCAACCCACACATCACAAGAAATACTTACTCGTCCTTAACGCAAAGTTTGGTGGTTATGCACTAAGGTTCCTCTTAAGCCTTTAACTTTGCTTCCTCCTTTTTGCTTACCTTTTGAAACTCGAATCTTTTGATCTTTTGGAAAGGGGTTTATAGAAGATTCTAATGGTCTTAAATGATGAAAGAAAATGGCGCAAGTGCAAAGGGAAAAAAATGCCGTGAGTTGAAGCTTCAAAATGGAAGAAAATGGATTTTGTGGGGTAAAGTTGTTTCCCCTTTTTATGTTTGTTTCTAAAGAGAGAATAATGAAGTGAAAGTGAAGTTTAAAGTGAAAGAAATGGGGAAGAGTATGGCCGATTGGAAATGGAGAGAGAAGGAGTGTTTAAATGTCTTGGAAGTGTTGCCTTGTAGCTTACATAAAGTCAACAATTGCAACTCTTGATGATGTAAGCATTAAGGGATGAATAGTGATGTGTAAGAAAAAGTGATTGATGGGTGAATGACCAATGTATGGCCCCCCTTTCTCCCCTTTTCAGATCTGCCATTTTATGTCCTTACATGCCATGGAGTGGTCTTGTCTCCTTTATTAAAGTAAAGCTTATTAATTCTTGTGAAAAATTGTCCATATTTTGTATAAGTGAAGAGATGATAAGGAAATTATCTTATCACTAGATTTTGATAAGTTATCAATTGATAATTGATTCCAACTCTCAATTGATAAGTTATCTAAGGTGGTTGGTTGGTCTACTTATTTATGTATAAGGCTTATACATGAAGATAAGGACATAGCCTTATAGAAAATTGTTTTAGGATTTCTATCCTACATTGTTTTGTAATTTATGATTCAATTTTTATAAAATTGTGAAATTTTCTAAAGTTGGATGAAATTATTCAAATTAAATTATCGATTAATTATTTAGGGTTAGAATTCCTTAATGGCTTTAAGGTTTACGGTTTTAAGTAGCTTTAGAGCTCGTAGTTCTTTAAGCTTAGGTTTTCTCGACAATTGGCTTTTGAATTGTAAATATTTAATTCGTTTCTACATATAAACTTAAGTTTTTAGTCTAGTTGATCTTTAGGAACATTCGGAAAGTACTCTTAATTGAGTCTTAGGCCCTCTAAAAGTAAGGTTTACAACTAGCACCTTAGATGGGGTGTTGTCACACCCCGAAGCGGCAGAGTCGTAACAGCCCCGCCGTATAAACCATCCTAAGATAGAAGTTGGCCTTACAACCGTTATCTTAGACCTGATCTACACAAGGCATCCATGACAAACCCGCTTTGAAGTAAACAGTTTGTAATTTAAATAAATCATTTACCTAAGAAAGTGAGGAAATATATATATATATATACACTATAATTCAATTATTGTAATTAAAGTTTACAATAATTCTCTGTAATATATTTCCTAGTTATACATTATTCAAAAATGATAAATAATAAAATATGTATTGATTCTTCAATGTTTTTCCTCACTCCCTAGGATTCAGCAATTGCTAGCTTCAGAGTAGTTTTTTGCCGTTTCTTAGCCAGCACTTGCACGACGTCTATTGGGATGCGAGCAACCACAGCTCAGTTAGTTAGGATGGAGGACTTAAAACTATACCACAAACACAATAAGGTTTTCAATCGACTTATTAGGTGCAATGCATGCGCAAACAAATGCCATCGCATGACGTTGTCCGGCCCGTCATGAGATTAGAGAAATTGCTCTTGCTTTAATCCGAGTTGAGGAGTTGCCATTAATGCAACATCTCACGACCAAACCCAGGCTTGTGCAATGGAGACCTCGCTTCTCCTGCGACTACCTTCGAACCATTGACTTCACCCTCGCCGCGACCTCCTGTCCTGTAACTTAGTTCGGCTAAGGATGAAGAAGGGACCAATTGTAATCCTGCGCTATCCCTTTCGAAGGGGTTGGTATTTAGCCGGAGAGTCCTAAGTTCTCCTAACGGGTTGCCATGCATGTCTGATTATGATTACTAGTCATATATTTGATTAAGTCCAGTTTAGGGTGATCAATCATTTCATACAAATCATACAATACATGCCAGAGTAACAAATAGAATCATAGCATCGCCCATAATCAAGCACTTGCACACATCCAACTATCTAACAAGTACAACTAAGCATAATCTTAAGCCTCTAAAATACAGCATCGTATTAATCCCAACTTACCTCGACTCTTCGCTCACTCACTCGAGGTCCGACTTGCTCAAGCCATCGCTGATCATCCCTATAACACAAACGTGGTTTCAGTTTTTCATATAACTATTATAGGTTCATTTTATCCTATAACGCTTATTGTTATGTTTTGTTTAGGGTTTAATATGCCTAATTATCTAGGTCTTAAGTCTTTTATAATTATTCTAGGTTTGGGGTTAGGTTTGGGTTTGGTTTCCGCATCGATTTCTAAATTAGGATCTTGTTCGATTTTCTGAGTATTGTTTTATACTCGAACCCTAGAAATTCGTTTCAACCCATAATGTAAAATTAATCACATTACTTCTCGATCTCCTAAATATCATCATTACCCCTAGTCAGTATTTTATTTTACCCGATACACTTAAATCCGTATTAGTATACTGAATTCACTCTTAATGTGAAAATTTTTACATTTTTCCTCTAATTACATAAATTCAAGTTTCCTATCAGATTTATTGTACATTTTTATTATTATCATAATATCAATTTTTATTATAATATTTTCTATTTATTATATTTCTAATACTTGTGTATTATGTATTATTATTTATTATGTACATAATACACATCTAATATTTTTATTACACTAATTACTATCTCCCAACATTAATTATCATTTCAAAATGTCTAAATTCATCCTAAAACACATACTTATTCACTAAATTAGTAATTAACCATTTAATTACTTAATTAACCCTAAATTACCCATTTTATGCCTCATTTTAGGACCTAAAAATTATCTAAAATTTTCGAAAATTAATTTTTGAAAACGGGCTTCATAGCACTGTTCTATATCATCTAAGTAATCTACAAAAAAAATTTGGGTTCAAAACTACACTCCTAAGGTAATTTATTTCTAAACCGAAATATACTCGGTTTTGCACGATTTCTTAAGGACCCTATATCACGAGACATATTTTCATCAAAATAATATTTCCTAAAAAATAAATATAAAAATATTCTAGAATAAAAAATTCATAATTTTCTAATAATATTTACTATTTTTACAAAATTACACAAAATCGGGCTGGAAGTCAAACTCACCGATTTGGGTAGCTCCGGCCACCGTCGGTGGCCATAGGTGTGTCGGCCCACCTGGGCGTTGCCACCACCGTATGGTGGTGGTGGCCGTCCACTCCCAACTGCCCGTTGGGTTTGGGTTTCTCCTTTGTGGCCCTAACTGCACAGTTTTCCTTTTTTTTTTTCCTTTGGTTTTCCTCTCAAATTTCACCTCTCTCTAATTTTCTCTGATTTCTAACTGTCCAAATGAGCTTTTGAATTTTTCTTGCTATTTATAGAGCTTTAGTATAATTATTGTGTATTAAATTGGATAAGACAATTGTATTATCCCTTAATTTTTGGCTTTTGTGTTGTCTTAATTTAATTGGTCGATTTTTTTCTTATTTTTTCCAGCTGCCACAACCTATATCTGGATCATTCCTTATTTTTCCTGATTTTTCTTTATTTTTCCTTAATTAATTATGAATTTTCTTTAATTATTTAGTATAATTTTAGCACATTATACGTATTTGAAGTAATTACGCGTATTTCTACATACATGTAAATTCATATATAGTACAAATAAATATTCCTAAATATTATTTAGGTTATTTTATGATTTTTAGTATACATATAATTTATCTCGAGTGATTCGTTAATTATCAAAATGCATTTTATGCATTTTCGATAAATAACGAGTTATATCCTTAAAATTTGGAATTTTTATATTCTTTTATTTTATTGCTTATTTTCTTAAATTTAAACTTATGGGATCATTTTCCTAATATTTTTAGCTTTACTTTATAATTTAGGCTCGATCGGGTCTTTCAACTGATTGAAACCTCGAATGGCTAATTGTGGGGCTTACAGGTGTTAGTTGAGCTATTAGTGTATGGTTAGCTCCCTAAGTGTAGCCCCCTTAACAATTATATTAATGATGTCATTGGGGGCTTGATCATTGTGTTGGTCATCATTTTGTTTTAATTGGGCGCTCTCAATTCATTGCCTCTGAGGCACCCTATCTTCATCGTCGTTGAAATAGTTGTCTTTCCTCCCTTAGGCTATGTATTCACTAAAGAGGCCCTGCTAAATAGCATGCTCAATTGCATTCTTTAGCAGCAAGCATTCGTTAGTGGTGTAGTCATGGTCATCATAGAACTGACAATACTTATTCGAGTTCTGACGACTAGGTTTGCCTTTTATCTTAGCGGGCTTTTGTAATAGGCCTCTATTTCGTACCTTAGAATAGACCTGGGCGATAGGCTAGTTCAAAAGGGTGTGCTGCATATAGATGGATGATAAGAATAAATAACTCTACACTTTTTAGGCACATTTACATGTAAATTGACTATAATTGTGTTTATTTCTCAAGTTCTTGGTACTTAATTGTGTAATATATCAATTTTAGATGATTCAAGAGTAAGGAGATGATATTTATTCAAGAAAAAGTGAAGAGGAGATGAAATTACACAAGAATAAGGAGATTTGGAGTAATCACGGGTGTGATAAAAGAAGATTTGAGTACCTAATGCTCGTCATTCCCTCCATCATGGTTGTAATCAAGGAAGCGACCAAGATTGAAGCAATTCTTCCACCTGTTCATTATGGCCATGACTTCATCGCAGAAGGATGATCACGTCCTACATTACGGTTATGATGAGATGGAATGTTTGCGATGAGAAAATCACTTCCCGAGTCATGAGCGTGATGGGAGTAGACACGATGATTCTTTTTAAATTGTTTTGCACAAACTTATGTGTGGAACAGGTCTTAACACTAGGGGGTATCTTGAAGTATTGTATTTTGGGCCCTTTGACGAGAAGAATATAAATATACCACAGTTTTCAGACGAAAGAAGGATCATCATAATCAACATCATCAAGAACATTATACCATAACACATCACATCAGATCACCAACCCACAACACACTTATTCATCCATCTTTGTACCATTTTGTGTTTTGTTAAGTTTTTTTCTTCTGTAAAATCATTAATTATATCATACTCTTCCTAGGAATACTTAAGAGAGCGAATGGGACTTTATTGTTCATGTATTCGTGAGACTTTTACAATGGAGTAAAAAGGAGCATTTACTTTTTACTTATTCTATGTTTTATTTCTGTTTAATTATGAATTTTGTTAGTGTATGTTATTGTTTTATTATGAGTGAGTAGTATGTTAGGACTTACTACATCCACTTAGTATGATTGAGTGCATGGATTAATGGTTTCATGATGTTTGTTATTCTTCATGAGTTGAATTTAATTAATCTAATATGTCGAGAGATAATTCTATTGAATAGATCTAATTTGTTGGAATACCTTACTCCTGATAGTAGAAATATTATTAAGGAAGTTGTTGCATTCTTAGGGAAATTGATAAAGTAACGTATCATTAATGCGATTCGAGTTGGTTGTTAATTCAAAAGAGATTTTAATAGACACAATTAGGATTAGAAGTAAGTAAATATGAGAAGAATGCTTGCATACTAGTAATTTCTTGCAGATAACAAGTATTAGGATAAAAAAAGTATATTGGTAATATCATGCTAAGTGGTGAAACCAGTCTATATGTTAATTATTGTAGTATTAATAGTTTTTGTAGCATTTGTGTTGGATAAAAGTTGTTGTGGATTAGTATAGTTTAGCTAGTAAATTAGATATTTTAATCTTTTCATTACTTGATAAATTTGGTTGCTAGATCATAGGATGATTTATTAATATTAGTGCTTGTATTCGTTTCCAGTAGAGACGACCCTATACTTATTTGTGCTATAAAACGATAGGTACATTTGCCTGTTAAACTGAGTTAAGGATAGAATATAGGTTTACAAATTATAAAACTTAGAAGCTTTATTTAGAGGAGATCAAGTTTTTGGCACTATCGTTAGGGAACAGTATCATCAGGAAATTTAAAATTCCTATGCATTTAGCTTGTGTTTGTTATTGTTTTGTTATTGCCACAGTTGTTGGAGTAGCCATCTTTTCTTATTTTTCTTGCTCCCCAACTTAAGAAAATATAGGTCTTAAGTGGCCCCCAATTCCCCTACTAGTCAGTACCTTAGCAGCTACCTAACAAGCAGAAGGGACTGTGTAAGAAGAAGAAGATTCGGATAATGAGGAGGATGAGTCGGAGTAAGAAGATAGTGACGATGTAGAAGAGACCTAAGGAACCCAACCGGAAGTTAGAGGGCAAGCTGGGAATGAAAGCAAAGAAGAGACATCCGAGGAGGACGATGATGGCTTAGATAAAGAAACTGAAGCCGATGATGATAGATTGCTTTCCTTTCTTTTGTTTGTTTTTAAACTTACTAATTATTTGAGAGCTTAACCTCAATGATTTTTTTTAATGGAGACTCTCCTATCTTGTATTTGTTATGTTTTGTTTTTGTTTTATCTTAATGGTCAGGTCTCTTTGTTGTTCCATTTTTCGTAGTATTAGAGGATGAACTGTTTGATGGTTTAAGACCCAATGTATTGATCAAACTTCAAACAGAGGAGTCTTATTCTTATTGTTATTGTCTTTCATTTTTTTCACTTGTTTTTCTTTTTATATGCTTGTTCTATGTTTGTTTTCCTCAGACATTGAAGACAATGTATTTCTTTAAGTGCAGGGAAGGTTTAACCCCACTTATAAAAAATCTTCCACTTAAGTTTGTTTGTTTCAAGTTAAAAAGATTAACTTAAAAAGATTGTTGATTTGACAAAATAGCAATCAAATTATGTGAGTTAATTTTATACCTTACTCACCTCTTATAGACTTAGTGTATACGATCAAAATTGTAGGATTAAATCTAAGTGAAGCAAACTTACTTATTATTTAATGAATGAATTTAGAGGTTAGAAGTGAATCATAGTCTTTAGTTCAAAGTTAAATGGTTGTGCTTCTAAACTTACTAAGTAGTATATCTACTTTTCAATTACTTTTGGAGATAATTTAATCTTGAATGGAAAGAGAAAATGAAATGATTCACTTGTTGATGCTCTTTGAGAATCTCTTCAAAATAAAGTAAGTTAAAGTGTTTAAGGACTAAATTACTAAGGGTGAGCTTTAGTCCCTTTGAAGAGAAAAGTTTGACCCCATTGTTAATCTTTATCCTTATAACCAAGTTAGTACGGGTAGGCTTTGGTCTCTTAGAAGAGCAAAGTTTGACTTCGCTACTAATCTTTGGTCTTTATCCTTCTTAAAAAAAAAAGAGAAAACAATATATATATATATATATATATATATATAGAAAATGTAATGTATAAGTTGTCTTTCAAGAGATTCAATAAAAAAAGTAGAAATACAGGAGAAAAATGAATACAATATACTTTTCTTTTAGATCAGTGTTCTTAAGAAGTAATTGAAGGGTTTTTATACACTTACAGAAGTAGATGAAGTATAACTAATTTTCTTTTTTTTTTCTATTTGACTTTGTGTTCGCTTTGTACCTTTAGAAGCTATCATTAAATAATAAAGGTGAAGTTTATGTGTTAGAATATTATTTTGTATATTGTAAGATTACAATGTGGTAGGCACAAAGTTAATCTACTAGGAATGCTTTGCCGAATATGCAATCGGAAAAATTTGTTGAGTTTCATTAATTGTTTTTAAGTATTTGCTAGAGGACAAGGAAAGCTTAAGTGTGGGGAAGTTTGATAAGTATAAATTACTCTACACTTTTTAGGCACATTTAGGCATAAATTGACCATAATTGTGTTTATTTCTCAAGTTTTTAGTGCTTAATTGTGTAATATATTAATTTCAAATGATTCAAGAGCAAGGAGATGATATTTATTCAAGACAAAGTGAAGAGGAGATGAAATTACACAAGAACAAGGAGATTTGGAGCAATCATAGGTGTGATAAAAGAAGATTTGAGTGCCTAGTGCTTTTCACTCCCTCCATCACGACTGTAATCAAGGGAGTGACTAAGGTTGAAGTAATTCTTCCACTTGTTCATTATGGCTGTGACTCTATCTTAGAAGGATGATGACATCTTACATCACAACCATGATGAGATGGAATGTTTGCGATGAGAAGATCACTTCCCAAGTTACGGACGTGATGGGAGTGGACATGATGATTCTTTTTAAATTGTTTTGCACGAACTGATGTGTAGAACAGGTCTTAACACTAGGGGGTGTCTTGAAGTATTATATTTCGAGCCTTGTGACCAGAATAATATAAATATACCACAATTTTCAAAACAATACACCATAACACATCATATCACATCACTAACCTATAACACACCTATTCATCCATCTTTGTACCATTTTGTGTTTTATTCAATTTTTTTCTTTTGTATAATCATTAGTGTATATCGTACTCTTCCCAGAATTACTTGAAAGAGCTGATGGGACTTTATCATTTGTGTATTCGTAAGACTTCTATAGTAGAATAAAAAGTAGTTTTTACTTTTTACTTATTCCATGTTTTATTTCTGTTTAATTATGAATTTTGTTAGTGTATGTTATTATTTTATCATAAGTGAGTAATACATTAAAACTTACTACATCCACTTAGTATGAATGAGTACATGGAATAGTGGTTTCCTAATGTTTTTATCCCTAATGAGTTGAACTTGATTACTCTAAGTACGATATAGTACATGACATTGACTTAGGCCAGATTTTAATAGAATATGTTGAGAGATAATTCTATAGAATAAATATAATTCATTAGAACACCTTTCTCCTGATAGTAGATATATTATTAGGAAAGTTATTGCATTCTTAGGAAAATTGATAAATTAACGTATCATTAATGTGATCAGAGTTAGCTGTTAATTCAAAAAAGATTCTAATAGACACAGTTAGGATGAGAAGTATGTAAATATGAGAAGAATGCTTGCACACTTGTAATTTGTTGTAGATAACAAGTATTAGGACAAAAAAAAGTAGATTAGTTGTATCACACTAAGTGGTGGAGCCGGTCCATATGTTAATCATTGTAGAATTAATAGTTTCTGTAGCATTTGTGTTGGATAAAAGTTGTTGTAGATTAGTGTAGTTTAGCTAGTAAATTAGATATTTTAATCTTTTCATCACTTGATAAATTTTATTGTTAGATCATAGGAAGATTTATTAGTATTAGTGCTTATATCCATTCCTAATGGAGATGACCCTATACTTATTCGTGTTATAAAATGATAGATACACTTGCCTGTTGAATTGAGTTAAGGATAGAATATAGGTTTACAAATTATAAAACTTAGAAGCTCTATTTAGAGGTGATCAATGGGAGGGGGATGATAGGAATCGGACTATAAGGCTTTTGACCCGAAGTCGAGCCTGAAGATCAAAAGGGTTAATGAGGCGAATCCTCTTACTTTAGTTGACCCCTACCAAGGCTAAGCTTCTCCTTGCTGCTGACCAACTCACTTGTGTACCTTGTGATTTCACATCTATTGAAAATTATGTGCTGACTCAACAAATGCTCTGATTACAATCTGATCCTTCAATCACCTCTACTTGGTATTGGTCGAACCGATTATCAGCTTGACAATATTGATGCTGATAGGTTAAGAGATCCTAGATAAGTCCTTAGCCAATCCTTCTCAGATGAGTCCATGTCTTTTCGGTACTCTTGCTCGGTACGCCTACTCGGTTACCTATCCTGATCGTATTGATTTGTCTGCATCTTCCAAAGGCATCGTCAATAAATTGCTACCACGTATCTGTGTCCATGTCCACTTAGAGAATCTATTACACTTATCTTTGAATATTTGTTTTTTCCTTTTGTATTCCTTGTACATTACTTATCTTTGAAACCTCCACTCTTGGGTATAATTACCCACTGTACATGTAGTCGTAGGATATCATCATTATTAATACACTGAATCATTTTGCCTTTATGAACTTGCTCTCGTTAGCTTGTTACTCTTTTACTCTTATCTTAACTCTTAAGCAAGGTTAGGTAGCAAGTAACCTTACAGGACCAACTTGTGCATCATATCGAGTTATGTCATGAGTCCTCGAAAGTTCCACTAGTACGTCGCATCCTTTAGGGCAATTTGTAGGTTTGCTTATCTCTTCCTTTTTTGTTTATCTTGCGTACTTCCCATACTCATTTCAAGCTTTTGGCAAGCTTGGACCCATCCTTATGACTAGTTTTATCTGCTCTTGGCTTCGGTCCACATCATCTTGGTGCCAAAGTGGATGTTTCGTTTTAGGTAAGTTGTGTTTGGAATTTGAAAGGTAGTTTTTGTTGTCTTAGTGTGTGGAAGAGGATTGTTGAAGTATTCTGGGCAAGCAATAAGGTATACTGGCTTGTTCTCGAAGTCCCCCTTTTACCATGTTTTGGACGTTTGAAAACAAAGCAAGTTTTTTTGTTAATTTAGTTGCTGTGTTTGTAGATTACTGAGAGTCTAGTTTGAAGAAAGTGTATGTGCTGTGATTTAGAGAAATAATATCGGTAATAACATTGATTTGAAGGGTTGAAATTCAAATCTGTAGAGAAAATAATAAACTCGAGTGATAATGCTAGTATTGGGGATGACAACAATGGTGTTGTCGACCATGGCCTATAATCCCAAGGTACCTCTAAGAGTACAGATGGGAGGCTTGATGAGGTGGTTAACCTCCTAGTAGATTTGACTCGAGTTGCTCCTATACTAGTCTATTGACTTGCTGAGGCTGTGCATGATACCTTTCATGTAGGTTGACTTGTGAGAGGTTACAATCCCACTCTATAAGTTCGAGGTGGAGGAGTAAGCGGACGAGTAAGAAGAAGGATCAGCTTGGGAGAAATGGATGACTTTGAAGAAGAAGAGTATGAAAAAAAAAGAACAAGCTACAATACCACGAGTTGTCGACTATGTGAAGCTTTGAATTTCGAGCTTCAATGGGTTTAGAAGTACAGATGATTATTTAGATTGGGAGCCATAGGTAGAATGTATTTTTTATTATTACCAATATGAAGACTATAAGAAAGTAAGGATTGCTACTATTGAGTTCTTAAGATGCGCCACCATGTGGTGGAAGAACTTTTAGGTAATGAGAAGACGAGAGGGATACCAAGAGATTAATACCTAGCCTAAGATGAAGAGAATACTTAGGAACAGATTTATGCTAGATACCTATCTACATGACACTTTTGCTAGACTTCAAGAGCTAAGACAAGGAGGTCAAAATCTCGACAAGTATGTTTAAGAATTCTAAATGCTTATGATTCGTTGTGAATTGGAGGAACCACCAGTGCGAATATTCTCCAGGATCCTTACTTGGTTAAGGAGTGATATCTAAGACTTTGTAGAACTCCAGCAATTTACTACAATAGATGGGGCTATATGAATAGCCAATAAGTAAAGAGGTAGAAAAGAAATAGAATGCTGACCTAACCTCTTATGAGCTGAACTGGTCAACCGAACCAACTTGGTCAGTGTAGTTATCGAGCATAATTAAGTACCGAGCTGACCAGGAAGCTAGATGTTCGATTTGAGCAAAAGGGTCGACTTGACAGTAACGTGTTGACTTGAACATACAAGAAAGGACAGGGATTTGGAAGGAAGATAAGCTAAATCAAGTGCTTTAAGTACTAAGGGTTTGGACATATGGTCGCTTAGTGTTTAAACCAGAGGACTATGATTATCAAAGGAGATGCTCTAAAGGTTGAAGTTGATAGCACGGATGAGGAGCCTAAGGAGAGAGAAATGAGAGATAAAGTTGATGTAGATGTCAATCTAATAGAGGAGGATGTGTTCACGGAGGACCTAGGTAACTTAATTGTAGTTGTTTGGCATACAATGAGTTTGGAACCCTTAAATGAGGAAGAACAGAGAGAAAATTTGTTCCATATCATGTGCAAAGTGAATGATTAGGTATGTGCACTTATTGTAGATAGTAGTAGCTATACTAATATGGCATCTACTGACTTGATTAAGAAGCTTAAGCTACCTACCTCTTTAAATCCGAGGCCATATAAGCTACATTAGCTAAATGAGAAGGGGACACTACATGTTTCTCAGTAAGTACTGTTGCTGATCTACATTAGAAACTACTCCAATGAGATTCTTTGTAACGTGCTGCCTACGTGTGCATCACATGTACTATTAGGCTGACCATGTTTTTTTGATTGAAGGGTTATGCATGACTGATTTGGGAATACCTATGTATTTGAGAGAGATGGAAGGAAGGTTACTTAGAACTTAATGATGCTAAGTAAAGTTAGCAAATTACAACCTAAACTTGCTCGAGGATCCAAGAAGGCTTTAATATTAAGTAGAGTCGTGCTTCGAGAAGCTATAAAGGTTGATATGCCAACTTTTATGTTGGTTATAAGGCTACTAGAGTTAAAAGAATGGAATGAACTACCCATTGAGGTGAGAGAGCTACTGGACGAATATTCCGACCTATTCCTAAAACAGTTGTCGGAAGGTTTACTACCATTTAGAAGCATTTACCACTACATTGACTTGATACCCGACATTGCCTCGTTGAGCAAACCAGCTTATCGGATGAATCCCAAACAAGTTGCTAAGCTCCAATGACAAGTTAATGAACTACTGGAGAAAGGGTATGTGAGGGAGAATCTAAGTCCCTGCGTTATTCCGGCATTCCTATTATAGAAAAAAGATAGTACCTGGAGAATGTGTATTGATAGTTAAGGCATGAACAAGATCACGATTAAGTATCAGTACCCTATCCCTAGATTGGATTAGTTGCTAGATGAATTGGGTGGAGCTAAGGTCTTCAGTAAGATTGATTTGAAGTTTGGCACCATCAGATTTGGATGAGGCTAGGAAATGAGTGGAAAACTACATTTAAAACTCGATAGGAATCAAGCTATCGAGCCTTTGACCCGTAGCCAAGCTCAAGGACTATAAGGGCTAGCAAGGCGAATCTTCTTGTTCAGCTAACTCTTACCAAAGCTGAGTATCTCTTTAATGAGTCATTACATGCCGAGCTGAATGATTGCTCATCTTTCGGAGATTGTATGTCAAATTGAAGAATACTAAGACATTTGTCAAACCTTGCACACTTACTCACTCATGTATGAATCGACCACTTACTTGGCATTACCCTTGCCGAGAGCTCGAGAGAAACCCCTGACTAATCCTTAGTCGCCCTTACTCGGACAAGCAATCTAATCATACTCTTTTATTCGTATCTTCCAATAGTATCACCAATGCATCTCTACTATGTGTATAGGACCACGTGAAGAATCTGCTACATTGATTATTTATTTTTTTAAACATTTATTTTTACCCTTTTGTATTCTTGTACATTACTTCTTTGGAGTAATACTCTTTTTGTCTTTTCCCTTTTAGGTAAGTTGCCCTAAATTCTCGGGTATAAATACTCCTTGTACTTGTAGCTAGAATAAGTTGGATCAACAATAAATTGAATATTCTTCCTCTTGTAAACATTGATTATTTACTTTCATTTCATTCTTATCCTGACCCCTAAGTAAGGCTAGGTAGTAAGTAATTTCACTAGACTTACTTATGTGTTATATCGAGTTATGCCATGAGTTTTCAAAAGTTCCATTGTTGTGTCATATCTTTGGAGCTGTTTGTAGGTTTTGCTTACTCTTCATTCACTTTATTATTCTTTCATACATTCTTCATTACCTTTTTTAAGCTTTTAGTAAGTTTGGACCCATTCAGCGATTGGCCTTGTCTGTTCTTGGTTACGGTTCACATCATGGTAATGTCATTTAGCTTGTCGAATGTCTTGAGCAATTTCATACGATTGATGAACTACGTGATGAGAGATCGGATTGGGAAGTGTACCATGGTGTACTTTGATAACATCTTAGTATACAGTACTGACATGCCGAGTTACTGTGAGTACTCTGTATCATATTTGATGTACTTCAAGCCAATATATTTTTAGAGAATTGCTGTTTCTACTAAGAGGAAGTGGTATTTCTAGGTTATGTTATAGGTAGAGAAGGCTTGTGAGTGGATGGTGAGAATATCTGAGTAATTATCGATTATCCAACTCTGATCACTTGTGCTAAGGTGAGAAGTTTCCATAGACTAGTATCTTTTTATAGAAGGTTTATCAAGAATTTCAGTGTCATAGCTACATCCTTAATCGAGCTAATGAAGAAGAATATTGAATTTAAATAGGAAGAAAGGGAGGAAAGAAGTTTTGATGAAAATAAAACAAAGTTGACTTTAGCCCCTATGTTAGCTTTACTAGAGTTTGAAAAGATATTTGACCTGGAATGTAATGCATCAAGCATTGGTATAGGTGCTATCTTAATATAAGAAGGCCTATTGATTGCTTATCATAGTATGAAGCTTAGAGAACCTCAATTGAACTACTCCATATATGACAAAGAACTCTTAGCTCTTGTTTGAGTGCTCTAAGTGTGGCAGCATTATCTATTACTGAGAGAGTTTGTCATATGTTCCGATTATGAGTCTTTAATATACTTTCGAAGTCAGACCAAATTGTTGAAGTGGCAAACGAGGCCAATTGAATTCATTGAAGGATTCAACTTTATGATTAAGTATAGACAAGGCAAGAGCAATGTAGTTGCAGATGCTCTGTCAAGGAGACATGTACTCTTGACCAAACTGCAGCTAGGGTGGTTAGGTTTGCAAGTATTAAATAACAGTATTCTAAGGACCCACACTTTGAACCAATACTTAGGCATTTTACCAATGGAAGAATAGGAGATGAATATCATGTAAAAGATGGATACTTGTTCTAAAGTAGAAAGCTATGTGTGTTGAACTGTTCACTAAGAGAGTTACTTATTAGAGAAGCCTATCGTGAAGGACTCTTCGAACATTTTGGGAGAGAGAAGAACATATGAGTTGCTGAGTGGACGATTCTTTTGGTCGAGAATGAGGCGAGACGTGTGACGAATTGTTGAGGACTGTAGCGTGTGCAAGAGGGCTAAATGCTAAGCTGAGCAAGGGAAAGCAATGCCTTTACCTATCCCAACTAGACCTTGGATTCAGTTGAGTATGAATTTTGTCCTTGGATTACTAAGAACAGCCCAAGGCAAAGATTTCGTAGTGGTCGTCATAGATAGATTCAATAAAATGGCATACTTTATGCCATGCTCTAAGAGTAACGATACTTTGGCTATTACTTCTCTCTTTTTGTAGGAAATTGTTTAGTTACATGGCATGCTGAGAAGAGTAGTCTCAGATAGAAATCCAAAGTTCTTAAGCAATTTCTAGAGAACTCTGTGGTGACAAATGAGGACTAGATTACTATTCAATACTTCTTATCACCCCTAAACTGATAGCCAAACAGAGGTGGTCAATCGTACTTTAGGATCATTACTCCGAGCTACAGTAAGGATAAACTTAACTAATTGGGATGTCTACCTACTCGTAGTATAATTCGCTTACAACCAAACAAAGCATAACACCACCAAGCAAACCCCCTTCATGGTGGTCTATGGTTTTAATCTTGAACTGCCTCTCGATCATACCCCTGTACCCCTATCTGAGCAAGAGGATCCTGATGGAAGAGCCCGAACCTAATCCTTACAATACATATACGAGAAAGTTACTCGTCAGATTGATCAAGTCGCCAAGAAAATGCGAGAAAGAGCTAAGGGGAGGAAGGAGAGGTTCCTAAATAGAAGAAAGAACAAGCTATTCGCTTAAGCTGAAGGCCCCTTTAAAATCCTATAGAAGGTCAATGACAATGCCTACAGGTTGGAGCTACTAGAAGATTATCGGGTTTTAGAAACTTTCAACATTGTCGACCTCAATCCCTACCATTCGGAAGGAATACTGAACAAGGACCGATTGGATTTGATCTCAAATCCAAATTAACCAAAAGGGAATGATAGGAATCAGATTACTAGACTTTTGACCCAAAGTTGAGCTTAAGGACTAGAAGGGCTAACGAAGCAAATCTTCTTGCTTTAACCAATCCTGTTGTGGCCGAGTTGCTCCTTATTATTGACCAACTCCCTTGGTCATGTCATGTGATTTCACATCTCTCAGAAATTATGTGTCGACTTGATGAATGCTCTGATTGCAATCCAATCCTTCATTCGCCTTTACTCGATATTGGTAAAACCGACTATCAGCTTTGCAATATTGATGTTGAAAAACTAAGAGATCCTTCATAAGACCTTAGCCACTCCTTTTTAGACGAGCCCACGTTTGCCTGACACTCCTGCTCGGTACCCCTGCTTGGCCACTCATCTTGATTGTATTGATTTGTTTGCATCTTCCAAGGGCACCGCCAATACAATACTGCTACGTGTCCATGTCTACTTGGAGAATCTTTTACACTTAATCATTACTTACCTTTGACTATTCATTTTTATCCTTTTGTATTCCTTGTACATTACTTCTTTGGGACAATACCCTTTTTGTCTTTTCCATTTTTAGGTAAGTTGCCATAATTTCTCAGGTATAAATACTCATTATATATATAGGTGCAAGATATCATCATATACATTGAATCATTTTCCCTTTATAAACTTGCTTTCGTTAGTTCGTTAGTTCGTTACTCCTTTACTCTTATCCTAACCCTTAAGTAAGGTTAGGTGGCGAGTAACCTTACCGGACTAGCTCGTATGTCATATCGAGCTGTGTTAAGATTTCTCAAAAGTTCTACTGGTGCATCATATCTTTTAGGTCTGTTCAAGGGTTTACTTATCTCTTCCTTTGCTGTTTATCCCGCGCATATTCCATAACTCATTTCAAGCTTTCGATAAGCTTAGAAACATCCTTACAACTGGCCTTGTCTATTCTTGGCTTCGGTCTGCATTAAGAAAAATTCATCTTGGTTGTCATCATCTTAGTACGTTGTCTTAGGCCTTACTTCTATGTACACCAGATTATTGTATGTACAAATCATCCACTGTACATGATGCTGCAAAAGTTGGATGCGTCTGGACGGATGGTGAAGTATACAATAGAGCTAAGCATGCATGGAATCCAATACCAACCCTAAACAGCTTATAAGATACAAGTGTTGGTTGACTTCGTGGATGAATATACAAAAGAGGAGGAAGCACCACTAAGGGATGATAAAATGGTGTGAACTCTCCATGTAGATGGATCATCCACTTCGGAGGGTGGAGGTGCGGGTCTTGTACTGACCAGACTACATAAGATCACAATTTGCTATGCCCTCAAGTTCGAGTTTGACACAAAAAATAACCAATTAAAAAACTAGGCTCTGATAGCCAGCCTCGAGTTAGCTAAGGATATTGGCACTAAGTACCCACAGGTCTTCTCAAACTTGATGCTTATTGTCTGGCAAGTCCGAGGTGAATATAAGGCTAGGGACGATACCATTGCAAGGTATCTAAAGAAGGTGAAGAGCCTTCTAACTAAGTTCCCTTTGTAGACCATTATGAAGATCCCTCGACTTGAAAACTCAGTAACAGATTGGCTATCTAAGCTTGCCTCCTTGGGGATACAGAAGCCTGAGGATCGGATAGGAAGATTTTCATAAAGTACCTGCCAGAGAAGAGCATAACTCTAAGCTTAGCAAAGCTCTTGGAACTTATGGCAACATGATCGGAGCTAAGTTGGATGGATCCCATCAGGAGTTACTTAGAGTAGGGCACACTCCCAAAAGCTAAGAAAAAGGCAAAGAAGTTGAGATACCATGCCGCCAACTATACTTTAGTTAATGGCGTTTTGTATTGTAGGGGGGTTAGCCTTCCCTAGCTCAAATGTCTCTGAGAAGAAAAGGGCTTACATGTTATGGAAGAACTACACACCGGAGTGTATAGTAACCACATCCAATCACAAGCCCTCTACATCTAAGCTTTATGGGTTAAATATTATTGGCCTACCATAAGGCAAGGTACTAAAGCCATAGCCCAGAAGTGACCTTAATGCCAGAATATGCCCTAATCACTCATGCCCTTAATAATAATTTACAGCCCTTGACTAGTCCATAGCTATTCAACTAATAGAGCATTAACATCTTTAGCACCTTCCCCAAGACCTCAGGAGGTTGGTGATTCATTATCGTGGTCGTTGACTACTTTACCAAGTAGGTCAGAGTCGAAGCCGAAGTTATGGTAAAGATTGCTAAGAGGAACGTTGAGTCCTTCGTTCAGATTTAAGGTCCCTTACACCCTCATTATGGACAATGAGTGTCATCTTGACAATCCTAAAGTCAAGGAATTCTACATCAAGCACCACATCATGCCATACTTCATGTTTATTGCCTACCTTCAATCGAACAATCAGGTCGAAGCAGCTAATCAAGTCATCCTTAAAAGCTTGAAGAAGTGAGTGGACTAAACTTAGGATACTTGGGTAGATGAGTTGCCTAACATTTTATAGGGATATAGGACTACCAATTGCACCTCTACAGGTGAGACCCCCATTCGCCTAGCATTCAGGTTAGAAGCAGTCCACCTCATTGAGTTAAAGGTTCCTAACATCAGACTCAAAGTTTCAATGTAATGCTAAACGAGTACTTACTACAGGCTAGCTATCGAAGAGATCAGAAATCTTGTTATAGCTTGGGCAATTGCTTGCCAACATTGAGCAGCCAGATGCTATGATCAAAAGGTTAGACATAAAGAATTTAAGGTCAGCAGCCCAGTTTGCTAGAAGCTATAAGCTATGGGCTCATGAGAAGGATAGGGAAAGTTAGCCCCCAACTAAGAAGACCCAACCAGAGTAAAAGAAAACTTGGGGAATGGAGCATATAGATTAGAATAATTGGATGGCAAGCTCATCCTACGCACATGGAATACTGTTAACCTTCAGTCGTATTTTGATTAATGTATAGTTATCTTGTAAATTTCTTCATAATCAATAAAAGTACTATTTCGCATGTGTGCTATCTACGTTTACTATTTGCTCCCTTACTCTAATACAAAGTCCTAACCTTCAAAGGATAAACAAACCTACTAATCGGGTAGGTCGGAACACCACTGACCTAACCTACCTCAGCTAATCTCAGTAAAGGGAAATACTTTTTACCTGAGTAACTCCCACTAACCAGATAGGTCGGAATGCTATGAACTTGACCACCCTCAAGTAACCTCAGTAAGGGAAAACACCCCTTACTTGAGCAACTCTTACTAACTGGGCAGGTTGAAACACTACCAACTTGACTCCCTTTGGGTAACCTCAGTAAGAGGAAATACCCCTTACCTAAGCAACTGTTACTAATCAGGTAGGTTAGAACACCACCGACTCGACCTCCTCGAGTAACCTCTATAAGGAGAAAACCCTTTACTTGAGGAATTCCCCTAAACAAGCTCAATGACCAAGCAGTTAGGCATAAAGGGCCGATAAAAAAATTATAAGCATTAGGAAAGATTTTGAAGTACACAAATTAAAGTATGTACACTGAAATTTAAAATCTATTAATTAAAAAAGGGCATATTCAAAATTAAGGTAAGCATCTCGACCTGATGTATAAGATAAAAGGAAGGGGGATAACTACTACTTTGGATCAGCAAACTCTGGTAGCTCCGAAAAAGTTTAGCTCTTCAATCTATTCGGAGGGCTGATTCATTAATGGCCCTTGAAAGGACTAGCTTTGTGCTATAGAGGGAAAGGCTAAATCCTGATGGCTTGAGTTAGCAAGAGGATCACCCTAACCCTAATCATCCTAGGAAGCACCATAAAAAATGAACTCCTGTTGAGCTGCTGGGGGTAGAGGTGGATGCGGAAGTGTCTGGACCAACCTTGGTAGTAGGAGTGGTGCCTTGGAGTACGGCAGTTGCTTGGGTAGCTTCTCTTTCTCATGCTTGGGTTACCTTCTTCTCTCGATAAGTGGGTAAGTGTAGCCAACTAAGGAAGTTCAGGTCGAGTTCAGGATGATGGGAGAGCACCTCGTCTTGCATGAACTGAGCGTATTAAGTAGAGATGTCCTATAGCTCTTCTAACTATTGGTCTATCATTTAGAAGTCCTTGATGGTCTTATCAGTAGTAGCTTTGTTGAGCTCTTCCTTATTCTCCAATTTGGAGACGATCTCCTTCACCTCCAAGACCTCTCTCTGGTATTCCTAGATAGTCTACTCTAGCCTAACCTCCTGATTGACTTGCTCTAGCGATGTTGCTTTGGTACAGTCATACTTAGATGCCTTCATCACCAGCTTGATCCTTAGCCTGGAGACCGACGACTTCAACTTAGTGTTCTCTTTTCCAAGCTCTTACTTAGCTCTTCTCTCTTCTTGTAGCTTTTGAGAGAGTTGAGCCTTAGTCTTTTGCTAGTTATTAAGTTGATTCCTTAAGTCGTCAACTTGCTTGGCATTGGCCTTCCTATATTCTACTTGTTGAAGCTTTGCCTTAAGCACGACCATTTGCACAAAAGAGCGAAGTAGGCGTTGGTTAGCCTTGATAAACTTGTCCATATATTTACTAGAAGAGGACTCTAACTCCTTTAGGCCCTTTTGCACACTAGATACTACTACTGTACAAAATCCATTTACCTCTTTCCGTAAGGCATCATAGTTTTTAAGCTGAAGCAATACTTGGCTATGGTATTGCAAAGAAACACAAATTGAGATTAAATTAGTGCCAATAAGGAACGACATCAATTCAAAGAGACAAAGGTTTACCTACCGGACAAGTAAGCTCAAATGAACTACCATCTCCATAGGATCTTCTCCTCCTACCCTCGATAGGTCTTCGAGGATAGCTTAGTTCTTAGGGGTGTAAGACTCCACCGAGGCCTAATAGCTGAGAGTTCGATGACGCAATGTAATGTTGTTTTCTTAGATATCCCACTTTGGCCTTAGGAGCTTCCCCTTAGCATTCCTGGTATTGGACTCGACCTTATGATGGCAAAGCTCTTCATTTTAGGATACATATGGTACGTTCTTGAACGAGTCTGGCCCTATCCCTAGAAATCAGAACTTGTTAAGGACTTCAAAGAACTTATCCCTCAGTTCATCAACATACTTATATAGATGAGATGTAGGCTACTCATACCAATTCACTTGGCTGAAGGGTGCCTTCCTCGTTGTCTTCTTCTTCTTCTTTATCCAATAGGCCTCTTCCTTAGCAGCTTCGAGAGCTTTCCTCTTTTGCCTAATAGCCTTGAATGGGGCATTAGCCTCGACCACTCCCTCCTTACCTAAGTCAGAGGAGACAAGCATCACCACGTCCATCTCCTTGGTGCCAATAGGTTTGTCCTCCATAGTTATAGGTGTAGTGGTGGAGACAAGTCCGGATGAGGGAATAACCATGCTCATAGGCTCGACAGTTAGACCAACGAGAGGAATTCCCTAGGGTAGAGTAGTTAGCTTGACCCTGCTTGTCTCTTTCACCCCTAATCTAGGTTACACAACCTTGCCCGTAAGGTTAGAGGCTTTGGTGTTGGGCTTTGCCATAACTTGATGACACTTAAGAAGATCGAATGCCAAACCTAAGGAATCTCCTCAGCCAGTCTCTTACCTATAAAGGATTAAATAAACAATTAGTAGAAGAAAAACAAAAAAGTATAAGCATCATCATTCACTAACTCCACCATAACCAATATAGGTAAGGAAGATTCCCCCATGTTGAACAAAGCATAGCCTATGGTAGCATGACGAAAAGAGCTGTTTGTGAAAAACAAACTTGTACCTTCTATCTATTTCTTCACCACAACCTTCTTTATGTTGAGGAAGAGCTCAGAGATCGGATATTGAAGTATCTTCTCATGGTATCCATGGCCTTCTTTGTTGTTTCTTAGGGCCATGAAGGCTTTAATCTCCCTTACAGCCTCGGTATCACTTGGCCTAAGCTCTTGAGCTCCAGTTTAGATTAGCTTGATTTATCGCATCTACAAGTCTGCCTGGTCTAGTAACTTCACTACTAGGAAGTCATCTTGTTAGCCTTTAATGGACTTGCTAAGACCCTAATTAGCTTCCTCCTTGGATAAGGTTGAAGGTATAGCCATCTACTTAAACTCTTTCACATAAAGAAGTGGTTGAAGAGTTTGGAAGTGGTTGTTATTACCAAATATTAGCAAAACGCCTAGAATGACTTCAATACCATCCACTTATTGGGATGGACTTATGCTGGACTGTATCGATGGAAGTTAAATAGCTCCTTCTTGAATTCCCTCAAAGGGAGGCACTTCCCAAATTCTAAACATTTCTCAAACACCGCAAAATACCTCTCTAATAATAAGGGCACTCTCTTCCCCCTTCTTAGCAGCTATATCACCCAACTTAGAGTTGGTCTAACTAGGAAGTTACTCAGGACCTAGTTGGGGGCAGAAATCTTACCCCCACTAACCTGATCGCTCCAACCTCTACATATCCCAGGCTTGGTCAACAAATCTCTAGGCTTGGATAAAGGAGTATACACATAAACATCCCTCAAGATGGCATTGATAAGCCTTGACCTATCTAACACGTCCATCACCATTATCGTGTCGTCATCTAGCTGTGCTAGTGATGTAGCCTTGTCCTCTCCTCTATGGGGAGGTTCCCTCTTAGTAGCTTCAAAATTGATTAGATTATATTTGGATGCATCAAAAGATGTCTTACCTGTGTTTGCTCTACCAGTAGTAGACATTTTGACAATTGAAGAAGCAAAGAAAAGTTGAAAACTTCAAAGAAAGCTTAGAAGAAAGGCATTAAAAAGAGAAAAAAGGTTGCACTGATTGTGATAAAGAAGTGAGAAAGGTTGCAAAAGAGTATTATGCTAAAGTGACTTCGGTATTTATAGGCTAATCATGTTGGAAAGCGAATTGAAGGTTATAGGGATTTGAATAAGCATGAATCTCTTAGAACGCGGTGATGTGAACACGTAGAGATAGCTTTGATCAGATGGTAACTATTGAAAGGAAAAACGCATATAATTACACGCATGTCTACTGTGATAGGACGCTTGTCATATCGTATTAACAGCATTGAGAATGCACATGATAAAGTAAGAATTCTAAAAGTAACTTTCGCAAGAACTTTTCGCAAAGTCCCTTCGACTTCCATAAAAGAATTTGTTTGGCACTCTAACAACAGCATACCTTAGCTCAAATAAGTGGTAGCTACTTGGATAGTGGTTAGCTTAGCTCAGTCTTGTCTACTCAACACCTTCGCTTTGCGGCCTTATTGATTGAAGTGCCTAACTTACCAAATCCTTGCCTTAGCTCGGAGCTCTTAGCTCAGCCTATTGAGTATCTACCTTGGATTGCCAATCTGGCTCAGACTTGATTCAATCAAGAACCAACCATTGGGTGGCAAGTATTGATAGGACTTTTTGAATATAAGCCTCTCGAGCCTATACACTTGGTAAGGCTTGCGGTATAAGATGTGCCATCTCGAAGGCTCGACCTTCCACCTCATGGCTGACCTCAGCTTAGATCCATCACGAGGCTTGCTCACCACAACAATCATTAATAATAGAAGAATATAGATAAAGCCAACGACTAAGTCAAACAGTTGCCTCCTATATTTGCAGACTTCATCGGACATTATCACTCTACTCTTGAATGCTTGTAGACATGATTTTTGTCCACTAACTCCTCTCAAACTGTTAGCTCTATTTCTTTATAAATATAGGGCCATCACCTAATAGCAAAGTATTTGACACTTTGTGTACTTAAGTTTATATTATTTTATAGTATTCTTATTCTTTTTGAATCCACGTTTAACTTAAACATTAGAATAGTAATATAGGACAATAACTCAGCGCTTCCTTACTGCTTTTTGTTTTACAAGCTCGCTTACTTGCGAAATGTTGCATTCCTTTTTGAATTTATACTGATAAATATCCTGAGACAATATCAATGAATTTCAATTCACCATTATTTCATTGATACAGTGAAGGGAGGAAAAGGTTTCTAAAATATATTGATATTTGTAACCGCAATTGTACTCGGAGAAAGGGCAGACGCCACACAATCATTTGCATGACGCGCTTCGAAGGATGACCACGCATGTGGACCACCAGGGGAAGCAGGAGTAAATGCTAAACTGTCCGAACCGCGTGTTGTCCTTCATCTATTGTCTTGACTCTAAAATCTGAAGTGATCACCATTTATTGGCCGGTCCAAATATTTAAATTCGTATAGGCAAATGGGCTGACACGACGACACCCATCACTCGTGGCCGTGGTAATTGCCATTAAATGCTGAAACTTGAGCTGGGCAAGTGCAAACAGTTTTAGTTGACCAAATTGAAGACTTAGAATCTAGGAAAAGGTTTTAATAATGCTTTCTTCATTATTCTTCTTCTTCTTCTTCTTCTTCTTCTTTTTTTCCTTCACAAACGGTTTTAACAATTCTTTAATAACGAATAAGTAAATAAAGCTTTTGATATGAATCAATATTTAGTTTGTAATCTCCATGACTACGGTTACTTTGTATTTGAATATAGTCAATGTTTGTTTGCCCCTTGTATATATAATATATATATATATATATATCGAGCACTAGTGGTGCGTATATAAAAATTAATATAGCTATATATTCTAAAATTTTGAATATAATATAGTCATTGAATCAAATTGTACAAATATGGATGATGTGAGAAAAGAAACAACACCATACCCACTATTTTTATAACAATACCGGATTGCAATTTTTAAAAACTATAGATCGTTCAATGTATGATGATGTGCAAGGTGTTTTGGCTAAATAATAATAATAATAATAATAAATATATACTTACAGTTGTCCTCCACTGGTGAAAATAAAATATCATATCAAACGTAGTACAAACTTCAACAACCACATTTCGAAAAATGAACAACTGCTATTGATTCTATTTTGTTGTATATACGAACAGGAGAAATCTGGGAGTTAGCGGGTAAATGGTTGTTTAATAGTGTTGATACGGGTAAAAGTTATTTTGTGCTAATATTCTCGTGAATGTGGATCAAATTGAAAATTTATTTTCATATTATACAGAAAACTTACTTCTTGGCTTTAATGTTATATATAATTAATATTAAAGATAGAGTAGAGTGATATTGGCAGTGAATTTATTTACGGAGAGACCAACAGCCAACTAAACAAGCCCCACGCGCCCGTTACGTTCATAATCATAACAACATAGGGCCATAGGCTGCATTACTTCTTGTGTTCACATCAAATCCAACCAATGAAAAGAAAAAGAAAATCTTAACTCCTATCGTCACCGTCCCCTATTTATAACCACATGTATGTAAAAATCCTATAACATCCTAAACAAGCAGACCGGGACAGCACAAAACATTCAATCGTTCAAAAATGGCAAAGAGCAACGTGAAACTTCTAGGTGCATGGCCTAGTCCATTCGTGATGAGGCCTAGGATCGCTCTGAACATCAAATCTGTGGAATATGAGTTTCTTGAAGAGACGGTTGGCGCAAAAAGTGAGCTGCTGTTGAAATCGAACCCTGTTCACAAGAAAATTCCCGTTTTGATTCATGAAGATAAGCCCATCTGCGAGTCTGCCATTATTGTGGAATACATTGATGAGGTGTGGTCGTCCTCTGGGCGATCCATCCTTCCTTCTGATCCTTATGATCGAGCCACTGCTCGCTTCTGGGCCACTTACCTTGACGAGAAGGTATTCCTATTCTTAATGCTCTAACGTTTTGTTTCATTTGTATGTCTGCATCAGTTTCTAGTCATGTTTTTGCTTTGTGATTTAACCTTTGATTATGACCCTAAATGGTATGAACTTTTGGTCATGCTTAATTGCCCTTTTTTTTTTCCTAAATATTTAAATTAGTTTCAAATATACTTGAAATGATTTGTTCGTGGAAGTCTATGTCAATGCCTTCATTAGATGGAAATAGATTCTCTAAATTTACATCTCATTGTATAAAAATTTGAATAGTTTTATGCCCGACTACTGAGTTTAGTTAGTATTCTTCTTTTCCATCAAAATTTTCCATCTTTGTTGGTTACCATTGTTAATGGTTGTTTGCTGAAACCATCGCAAACCAACAGGACCTATTACTAAAATCTGGAAGATGAAGTAACCTAAACTTCTTAGATTATTATTTTAAAATTTGATAATTGTATTTATCTAGATCGATCTATATTTTTACGTCAGAGCTGACCAATCGACTCCACATACATAGTACATCGTTTTTTAGGCTACTATTTAGACAACATCACTGGATTATAAAGATAGTGGATGCCATGATAATCTATTTTTAACCATTATTTTCTGTGAAACAAACACGATACTTGCATGCAAAGACAAAATTAAAAAAAAAAAAAAAAATTAAACTTTCATTTCAAATGAAGTTTCCTATGCATTTTGTTTTGGGGCACAAGCATAGTATGTGTTCTGTCTAATATTAGATTATTTTAAGAAGTGTCTTCAATAAATGAAAATGCGATTAAGTTATTACATTTTGCATGTGTTGGAAAAGTGGAAAATAAAATTTTGACTCAAATTATAAATTTAAGGAGGTTTTGATAGCACATATAAACCGGTCAAGCCCTGTAAATTTCTAAGTTTTGTTATCCTAAAACTATGACTTAGCGAATCAATTTATTGTTAAATAGCGAATTAGCCAATAACACATAGATGGAAAAGAAAAATTATCAAAAGATATTATTAATTTTAAAAAATATAAGTGGTGGAAGCCGCAGAAATGATATGTATATTGATCCCATTCATCTATTTCCTCTAGTAATTAGTTCTGTTTATCATACACTCAACTTCAGTAAGTTTTCGAAAAACATGGCGAAAGTATGAAATGAGAGTATTTCCTTTTGCCATCAACATATAGTAGAATGTAGCCATATTATTAATTTCTAGATGTTGATCGAACCATGAAGTGGTTTCCATCCATGAGATCAATTGCCAAAGCAGCAAGCGAAGATGCGCTGAACGCAGCCTTCAAAACGATGGTTGAAGGATTGAAGTTGATGGAGGGCGCATTTGAGAAGTGTAGCAAAGGGAAGCCTTTCTTTGGAGGAGATGAGATTGGTTACCTTGATATCGCATTAGGCTGCTTCCTTGGTTGGGTTAGAGTCACCGAGAGGAACGGTGCAGTCAAGTTAATCGATGAATCCACCACTCCTGGCCTAGCCAAGTGGGCTGAGAGGTTTTGCGCCGATGCCAACGTCAAGGATGTCATGCCGGACACCGATAAGCTGGTTGAGTTTGCCAAGGTGCTCTTCTCACAGTCCACCGCACCTCCACCTAAATGAGTTAGGGGTTAGTATTGCATTGTGGTCTTAACTAAGGTATGGCAGCAGAGAGGGGTTAGGTCTTAGTTTTTATTCTCTTCTTTATTGTGCTATCATAAAGGAAGCAGTCATCTCACTATGCTACTTCCGTTGGGTGAGGTCTATCGATATGATAAAAGCTTACTTGCCTATTTTTAATTATGATCTATCCTTTCTTTTATACTTGGTCTTCCCCACTCCGTTATATGTATTGTATCATAAAAGGAAGTAGAATTTTGTTGCAACTCTTCCGTCTAGTCCTATCCTATGAATCCCATGCAAAATTCTCTTCATTTTAAGGTTAAGAGGTCAAAAAGTCGTCGTCGGTGGCATGTATTCATATAAAACAAACAACATACGTTTTCCCTATGGTACTATCCTTAAAAGTAACGCACAAATAATCGCATTAACAACTCATCAACTTTGAGTTCCGAAGGGTGGTTAATAAGTTGGCTCCCCGACACAAGCAGTGAGAAGAACTAAAACTAGCCTAACCCATCTTATCTTACATCTAGCCGTAAAGCTCAGTCAGCACAAAGCCTCAACAAATGGAATATAAGGATGGGTTTTACAACTCTCCGGGAACCTTTGCTCTGCTCTAGCTACTGCGTGAATAACTTCAAATATCACTAACCAAGCAAAATGCACAAAAGCACGAGAGGTTTTTGCTAGAATAGGTAGATCATCTATTGTCACATCACAACGTGGCTTTCACAAGTTACTATTATACGGAGCAATAAAATATAATACATAGAACGCGACGGAAGATTCTTAAACCTATGACCATATTGGTCTTAACACATCCCTCGCATTCCCTCTCTCATCGTGATTCATCTCATGAGTCATGGATTAAACTATAAACTTGATCTATTTGTGTCGAGGATGCTTTCCCCATCATGCATCTCTACAACTCCATTAAAATCCTAGGGTGGTAGATGACTGTAGTAAATTTGTTAGGTTTGGAGGAAATTAAGCTCCAAAGCATTATAAATATAGAAGAAGAAATGCATTCAAGAAACAAAAATACTAAAGTTTTCAAATACTAGAGATATAAGCAATAATCTTCCAATAGGATATATTAGGTCTATAATCCTCCATCCTTGTTATAATTATAATTAGTGAAAAAAAGAGAGAAAAGCCTAAACACTATTTATTTTTCCTAGATTTCAGTTTGTCTTCTTACAGTGTTAACATTAAATATTCATATAAAAATTTTCATCTCAATTGTTTATTATAAATTCACTCTGAATGCAAGAAAAAAGTTTCTAGATATACTACTGTGTTGATGCTAGTAGATCATGCGCTCCTAATACAAGCTGTTAAAAATATGATAATATATATTTTGTTTTTTATCAAACAGCTGTTTGATATAGTTGAAATACAAAAAAAAAAAAAAATGCATTTTCAAAATCTAATAATTATTTCGGTGGAAAGTAAAGCATTTTTTCCAATAAATAAAGAAGGATAAGTAATTATATTGTGTAAGAAGTTACTTTGAAAAAGTAGATTGATGAAAGTCGAGGTTATGAATGTGGCATGATTTATGGATGACACGAATAGTTTTGTCCCCATCTGTCTTCTATAAATTAAACACTATTGAGAAAGTGGAACGATGTTTTAGTAGTTTGATTAATATTTATACGCTGCTTGTGCTTGTACGCGAGACGCCAATATAATAGTAACTGAAATTTTATTAAAAAATAATAATAATAAAGGGAAGACGCACACAATTTGCATGACGCGCTTCGAAGACGACCACACATGTCAACTACCAATGAAGGCAGAAGTAAATGCCAAAACATCCGAACCGCGCGTTTTTCTTTCATCTATTGTCTTCAGTAATATTTTATAGGCTGGTCCAATTATTTAAATTTGTATAGGCAAATGGGCTGACACGACGATACCCATCGCTCGTGGCCGTAGTAATTAGTAAGAGGCTAGGGGCCGGGCCAAACTATGCCTGAACCATTGAGTCAAGGGTTTGGTTCCTACAAAGATTGACCAAGCTTAACTTAGTTTCGAGCATGTTGACTTGGTTTGGTAGTTTGATAAGTTAATTCAACTTATCTTTTTTTTTTAATTTTTATAATTTTGGAAAAAAATATATTCTTTTATTTTTATTTTGAATTAAAAAAATCACTAATAAATGACGAGAATTTAAAATTTTGGTAAATTGAGTATTGAAACTTTTTTTTATAAGTAACATTTTAAGGAAAATTTATTAATATAATCAATATGGGATTAAACTTGTGACGGACAATATTTATTATGATATTTCATTACTTTAGAGGAAACTTTAAAAAATAATATAATCTATATAAGAATGAACCAAGTATTGTAAAAAGAATATCATTTATCTAATATTTATAATACATTTGCTGTTTTATACATAACATAAATATATCCCTTATGATTTTTAATTGCATTAAATTATAAACATACTAGTATTTTAGTGAATCATTAAAATATATTAATTTATAAAAGTATTTTCTTTTTCAAAAGTTATGCAAGATTATATGAACTTTGTAATATTTTGTGCTCCAAACTCTTTTAGTTATTAAATTAATATTTTTTATACTAAAACTATCTATTTTCATCAATATTAAAATATACTGTTTTAATGATTTTTTTCTTATAAACTCATATATATTGCTTGATTTTTATATCAACATATAGATATAAGTAATAATATATATTTAAATTTATTTTATATTTTAAATAGAAGAAATACTTACATTTGATTTGTCTAAAATTGCTACTTTTTTTTTTTTAATTTTTGGGTTGAAACCAATGAGTTAAACCGCCAGTCCTTCAACCAAGGCTTAACTTGTCGATTTGATAGTTTGAGCATACTGAATCGCACTAACTTACTAAGCTTAGTAAGTCAGCCTGCGATTTAAGCCCGTGACTCAACAAGATTGTCAAACTCACAATTCTATATAGGATCGGTAAAGGGTTAGTAAAATTGAAAATAAAAACGTAAGTTTTTTCAAACTATGTAAAATTCCTTTTAAAAACTATAGAGATGCTTATAATAGCTATCTAAAAATTGAAATACATAATAGAAATAGAGAAATAAAGAGATTAAATTCTTTGTTCATAAAAAATGCTTAATAATATAAGTTGAATCTAGGATTTATTATTTGATTTTGATGAGAACAAAATAAAAATAGTATATCAAAACATATTGTTTTTGAAAAGAATAAAACAAGTGAATGATTAAATTAAGTACTATTTGATTATCCTAAGGTAATTAAATAAGATCAATTACTTCGCTTAAAGATTAAATATATTAATTATCTGTACAAGAAATTTAATCTTTTGAAGTACTGATCAAATGACTTTAAAGTCATATTGTAAAAAGTATTCGTTTGTTGTGTGTTAAATGAATTTTCAAGTGATATTTAGCTTATTAGGTTAATGACTCGAGGAAAAATTAGGTTAACTGTATAAAACCTTGAAAAACATAAAGAAAAGCTCATTGATTTGGAAGAACCGACTTATCGATAGAGTAATTTTTATTGGTTTGCTAGTAGTTCTAAGTACTGGTATACTAATGAGTCAATTTTAAATAGCTATTGGAGCATTTAATGTTCGACAATGGGAAGAATTTAAGGAGTTATTATAAAAACTCAACTATCTGACTAAAGACTTTTAAGATTTGATATTTTACTATAACTTAAAGACATTCTCTTATATTTTTGAGATTATTTTCACTTCTCTTAGGTCTCTTATACACTTATTTGCTATCAAACAAAAAGAGACATAGTTGTGTGTTTGAAAATTCTTATATTTGTAATCTTAAGTAAAGAAAGTGATTTTCTTGAGTTAGTTGTGTGTAAAAGAGAATGTATAAACTTGTGTAGTTCTTAGAGCAATTGGATTGTAAAATCAATAAAGTGAAATTGAAAGTAAAAGTGAAGTCCTCGGTTGGAGTCATTGTGTGTCCGTGGAGATTAGGAGGTGGTTCGAACTCCACATTAAATCCAGAATTGATCTTCTTTATCCCTATCTCTTTAATTTCTGCTTTTATTATTATTCTATTGTTGCTTTGATTACTTTTATTATTGCATTTAGTCATTTATATCGAAAAAGAATTAAAATTTATCCTTAAACTCAATTCATTCCTCTCTTGAGTTTAGTTTAGTGTTCTTTAATATACAATTAAGCATGTATGGAAGAAGGACAAACAAAGTTGAAACTGAACTTTTTTCATAATTTTTTATTTTGAAAAATAAAACAATAAATTAAAGAAAATCAAATATCTCAACTTATTTCAAATTACTGATGCTATAAATTGAATTATGTAGTTTTTTTTGTAATTTTTGCTATTAAAGCTAAAACCTAGGTGAATATTACGAACATAAAATAAGATACTAAGAGAAAAAAAAAAAGAAAAAAAAAGGATATGGAAGATAATGTAATGTCTAATAATTGATGGCTTGTAAAAGCTTAGTTGTATTGTTTTATTTATTTTTTAGCTCATTTAACTTATATATATAGAATTAGTAAACTAGATTAAAAATATAAGTTTCTACCGAGTTTATATGTAAACTTGGTTAAAAACGTAAATTTCTATATGAAAAAGAGTTTATATACGAGTTAACTCGCAAGGACTTTCCAAAATCATAAACTTGTAAAATTGTATTGGTGAAATTGTGATTTTGATAATTATAGACTCATAGGTGTAGACCGGTTCTGGTTCGGTTTATGAGCCAAACTCTACCCTTCTTTAGGTTTAGGTTCAAGTAGTTTTAGTTGACAAAAATAAAGACATGGAAACTAAAGAAAGGTTTTAATAATTCTTTAATTGCAAACAAGTATTAACAAGTTTTCTATATGTAATAGTATTTATAAATTATAATTTTAACATCCCCATCTTAAACATCGTATTTCTAGCTTAGGTTTTTATGGTAAGGTCTCATAAATTTCTTAACGGATAAAGTTGGGTTCTTAAAGGTTTTTTTTTTTTTTTTTTTTCCTTTTTCTTTTTTTTTTTTTGAATTTGGGTGCTTAAAGTATGTTATCTTAAAATCCATTCTTAACTGTAATATTCATCATGCCATTTATTACTCAATTGACAATGGTCAAACTTAGCAATTCATATATGAAAGGAGTCCATATTAAAGCTCTTTTTAGAAAATTCATAAATGAAGGGAGAGATTCTTAATGTAAGATTTTTTAAAATACTGATTTATTATCTTAAATACCCATATACCTTCTCGCTGTAAACATGGCTGATGTTTCTTTACCAATAATACAGAGTGTAGCGATATTACCGATGAATTATATTTTGGAGAGACCGACTGCCAACTAAACAAAACAAGGCCCCTCTCGCCCGTTGCTTTCATAAAAACGAAGGCTGTCGAACCAATGAAAAGAAAAAAATAAAAGAAATCTTAAACGTCTGAAGTCACCGTCCCCCGTTTATATCCACATTAATTGAGAAATCCTACGAGATACTAAACAATCAGACCAGGTCAACACTAACATCGGTTGTTCGAAAATGGCAACGAGCGACGTCAAAGTTCTTGGTGTGTGGGTAAGTCCCTTCGTGATGCGGCCTAGGATTGCTCTGAACATTAAATCCGTGGATTATGAATTTGTTGAGGAGACATTTGGAACCAAAAGTGAGCTGCTCCTGAAATCAAACCCTGTTCATAAGAAAGTTCCTGTTCTGATTCATGAAGATAAGCCCATCTGTGAGTCTCTCATTATCGTGGAGTACATCGACGAGGTGTGGTCCTCTGGTCCATCAGTCCTTCTATCTGACCCTCATGACCGAGCCACTGCTCGGTTCTGGGCTGCTTACATCGACGAGAAGGTATGGAATTTTTCTTCAACTCCTAACAACTCCTTTTGTAAATCTGTGTCAACTTTTAGGTGAAGTTTATGCGATATCTCTATCTATAGTATTCTATATCTATATTATTTAAGGGAAAGGGATTTGGTTCATCTTGAGTTTGTGGTGCAGGTCACATATTGAAACTGACTGTATTATGAGTTTTCGAAAACCTTTTTTTTAAAAAAAAAATCAAAAAAATTCGGCTGCCCTGTGGGGGGAAGTGAAAAGATGCTTGAAAATGTATAACAGAAAATAGGGAAGATTATTTCCATTTTCATAAAAAAGGCAATTATTTTCTTTATTTTTTATTAGCATTTTCCGGGATAGCTGGTTAACAGCGATTACTGTCGGTTGCTATGTGCTAAACACTGCTGCTAATGTCCAGCCACTACTTTCACCTTCCATTTTCACTTGTCGCTGCAAGATTCTAGTATTTGCAACTTGAATTACTACAATACAATATTTAACAATTGCAAATTGTAAAGAATGAAACCTAAGAGCAAACACACCCAAGTTGAATGACTTTGAAGATTATTTATCGTCAAATGTAAGACTAGTGTTAGTTGAATAAGGTCAACCTTCAAGAAAAACATAGGATGCTTTGGATATTTAATGACTGTGGAGGAAGGGAGGTATATAGTAATATCTACTAGGAGTTATGATTAAAATTCCAGCATCCTGCTTGTGCACAATGAGATCTAAGGAGAGAATTGTAGTTCTTGAACCTTCGCATCAAGTTAAATTAAGTACTTATCACTGGTAGCACGTTTCTTAGATTGTCATTATCAATTGAAATTTCGAGAAATTAACTGGGATTATGGGGTGTTCATCAAAAAATGTAGTGGTTTCCATCCTTGAGAGCAACTGCTAGTGCACAGAGCGAAGAGGCGAAGAAGGCTGCCTTGGAACAGGTGATCGAAGGATTTGGGCTATTGGAGGGCGCCTTTGAGAAGTGCAGCAAAGGGAAGCCTTTCTTTGGAGGAGATCGTATCGGTTACCTTGACATTGCACTGGGCAGTTTCCTTGGATGGATCAAAGTAACTGAGAGGAACAGTGGAATCAAGTTGATTGATGAATCCAACACTCCTGGCCTGGCCAATTGGGCAGAGAGGTTCTGCGCTGATGCTGCTGTCAAGGACGTCATGCCGGACACTGATAAGCTGGCTGAGTTTGCCAAGGTTCTCTTTGCTAAATCTACTGCTCCTCCACCCCAATGAGTTAAGGGAACTTTTCCGCTGTCGTCTTAACCGGGTATTACAACAGATAGGGGGATGTTTCAGTTTTCATTCTCTTCTTCGTTATGTTATCACCAAGGAAACAGTAGTCTCGCTATGCTAGCTCCATTGTTGTGTGAGGTCTTGTGAGATAATAAAGTATACTCGGAAATATATGATTTACCCTTTCCTTTTACTTGGTCTGTCCAGTCTGCAACTTTTGGACTGCAATTATGCTCTAGATTCTAGCCTTTCTTTTTTAACTTACATGATCTGCACTTTAGCGATCTAAGGAAACTTTTCCAGAAGAGCTTAAGACAAGTCATCTAAGTTGCAAATATGCCTTGAGAGTTGAAAGCCAAGCTAAATTTGTTCTTATCAACAAGGGAAGACCAAACAATTGCAATCTAATAACATCATTATTTACGTCATTTAATTTCATTATGTCACAAATCACCGAGAGCACGTCTTGGAAGTTGAAAGTCATCTTTGTTCTTATTCTCAAGGGAAGACTGAAACAATTGCAATATAATAGCATAATTATTTACATCATTTAATTTCATTATGTCACAAATCAACAAGAGTATGTCTTGGCAGTAGAAAGTCAAGCTAAATTTGTTTTTATCTTCATGGGAAGGCGGAAACGATCGCAATATAATAGCATCGTTATTTACATCACTTAATTTCATTATGTCACAAATCACCAAGAATAAGTTAGATTAGGATCCTCAGTTGTTCTACCTCCAAATTATCCTTGTTGAATTAGATTAATTTAGGCCGGTGTTAATTCAAAATTGTTGGCATTAAATGGTGGTTTAGCAATAATCCTTGTAGGAATATTTGCACTGGGGTAAAGCAAAATATCTTATGGAGCATCCATATTCCCATTACCCCATTTATGTTTAAATGATTCCAATTGCTCGCCCAATCATAACAACATTTTATCTTGCTCCAATTAGATACAATTTCACACTCACTATCAAAACCTCGTTGTAACTCACTTCCAGTCCTATGAATGCCAAGCTAAGTTTTCCTTTCCCCATTTCAATGTTGGTTACTATCCCTTGTAGCAAACAATGCATAATCTCAACACAATTGTAAGCTCCAAAGATTAGCTATTAACAAGGTTCTCAATACAACTAATGAGAAGATTTGATTGGTTAAACATATAAAAAAAAGTTAATCTATCTTATCCGAGCACAAAGCCTCAACAAATAAAATACAATGATAAGTTGGATAGGTCTTACAATTCTCCATCAAAAGCTTGCTCCAATTAGTGCATGAAAACCTTCAAATACTACTATATTTGCAAAACAAACATGAAGTAGACAAAAGATAACCAAGAATGCATAGCTAACTTCAACGCTAATCTATATTGTAATTGAAAAACTTAATACTATTGAAAGTGTCTTATAATTTCATGCAACAGTGCTAAAAGGTTTAACGTATGCTAGCTTGCCTTTACACTCTAGTAAGTACATCGGGTGAAGTATAAGCACGAATTTAAAAATATTTTACTTTGTAAGCTCTAAGGTTGGTTTTAGGAACAACACATACAAAATTATATCATGTCAACAACTATAATAACAAAGCAATAATAGTTCTAAGGGTCCATTGATTCAATTATAGGTAGTATTAGATGAATTGAGCAATTAACCACCCAAAAACAATTACCAAAATTATATATTAACCAAGTAAAAAAAATTACTAGCTAAACTAAATAATACTAACTACTATGAAGTTATCCTATTAGCAAATGCAAGGTAATTAAGGAGATAAAAGTAACCATTACCCCACCCCACAAAAGTATATTCATACGTTAGAACAAAATATGTGTCTTTCAAATTTTAGTAGGATGATGCAAGACTTTATTTAATTGAAATCTCACTAAATAGGTACGCTTTGCTTTGTGGCTTATAACTTCATCTTAATGAAGTAGGACTTTGGCACGATGAAATGAAGTCATTTAGTAAACTCATCTTTTAAAACGAGGGATAATTTCTTTTGACCGAAATATGGCTTCTATTTCTTTTTCTTTTTCTCTTTTTTTTTTTTGGGCAACAATCGAAATATAACTTCAATCGAACAAAATCGGATTAGAGGGCTACTTTTTTGCTTCAGTTGTGGCTTCATCTGGATCTTAAGAAGGATTGTCAAACGAATTCTGTTCTTTTGGGGCTCGGACGATTTGAGGCACTTCGGTCAAATTGGATGTCACTTTCTTCGATTGAAGTTCTTCACTTGATAAACTCTTCTTGTTTTGATCAATCTTCCTCAAGCCATGTTTTCTTGGATCGTTGGGAATTTTTATGCAATTTTTGTCTTGAAATGCGATGAAATGCAAAAGAATTTGAATGAAATTTGGGCTTCAACAAGTAAAAATATGATCATTTTTCATTCAAGTCCTTGTTATTAGGTATGACAGTTTAATCATGTCTTGTAAACATGCTAGCACCCATCCAACATAATATGAGCACCTGATCATAGAATTGGTAAATCATCTATTGTCACATCAGAGTATGGCACTTACAAGCAACTACTATGCTTATCAATAAAATGCACAAGACACGATGGCTGACTTGATGATTTCTTCTTGTTCTGGTCAATCGTCCTAGGCATGTTTTCTTAGATACCGAGAGAATTTTTATGCAATTTATGTATTGAATATAATGAAATACTAAGGAATTGGAATAAAATTTGAGTTTGAACAAGTAAAAACATGGAATGTTTTTCACTTAACTCCTTATTATTGAGTGTGATAGATTCAACAAGTAAAAATATAATCTGTTTAGACGAATAAAATTTATGTTTAATATGACCTGGTTCATATATTACTTTACCAATTTATTTGTAACTTATTTGTGTCATCCTCAAGAATTATTTTAACTGAATAATCGAAAAAATTCAATCTACGTTATCATGTCTAGTTGCAAATAGACGAGAAGTAATAACGAAAATATGAAGTGTAGGGACACCTTAATTCTCAAATTAGATTTCATAAGTGATTTGTATCCCTTGATAAAAAATATGAAAGATTTATATAATAATTAATTATATATATATGTATATATAGATAGTTACGTCTTAACATAATGGACATTTTTCAAGTGTGTATAACAAAGAATAATCGTGTAAATAGCAAAATACTAAAGGCAAGTTTTACGAGAAAAGCAAATCTAGAAAAAGTAATATGAAGTTTCCTCTTTTTTAACAATAATTTGATGCATCTATTGATTTTTTTTTTTTTTATATATACATAGAAATTGGTGAAGTATGTGAACATAGTAGTTTGAATCAACCCTGATTCAAACAAGACTAAGAGTCGAGGTAGAAAGGTTTGGATGGGATGGACCCACAAAAACAGATTTATTGATATGTGACCGGTAGTTTAGTGAAGAATTGGGTAAGCTGAAGATAAAGTCTATGGGCAAGCCAGCCATTTAGTAAGTTCTTTATTTAATGACAAGAAGTCATTGAATTAAATATTTCTTTGGAACCTCAACTTGACAGTTGACTCAGTGGCCGCCACCAAATCACGTGTCCTTTGTCCGTGATGGCCATTATCGCAGAAGAAATATTCAAGTGTCCTTGAGTCGTCGTTTGGACTAGGTCTTCTTGTTATAATGTCTATAGTTGCTCTAAAATTATGCCCATTTGACGTGGAGGGACCTAGCCCTCAACACCAGTTGCCATTATTTTGGCAGTATTTTACACCAAGAAGACTGACTTAAAAGTCTTTCCGCCATGCAAAACCAAACGCACAGTTTTTGCGAAAATTGTTTCTGAAGAATTCTTTTGGGAATTTCTTAAAATCAAAATTTTGCAATTATTGAATATTAATTTTTTATTCTTAGAAAATGCCCACACCAGCATCCTTCGGCATTAAGTGAGAGGAGAAGATGATGGTATGGTGTCGTTTGCCGATCTTTTCATGGTGGTGTTTAGTAAGTACTGGAAATATCAATAGATATGGTAAAATAATTTCTTCTTTTTAAAAAGAATAGTTTTTTCTCCTCATTTTTCCTATATATTCCTGATCCTTGAATGCCACATTCTCCTTTCACCGTTACTCTGACTTTCGTGGATGCAACATTTTGAGATTTCAAATACTTCAGATTTCCGAAACATTTTATTGCAAAAAATCAAACATTTTTGTGAATAGAGATATAAACAAATTGAGTCGAAATGATATAATGCTTAGCTTAAACTTGACTTTGACCTTAATATTAAATTTTAAAACTCAAACTCAACTTCAAGTACTATTTAATAAATATAAACTCGATGAGCTTGATTCATTTAAAAAATATTTTCTTTTTACTCATATTATAATAATACTAATATTGAAACTCAATTAGAATTAGCATTCGATTCGAGCTTTATCAGGCTTGCAAATTAGTTAAGCTGAATTATAAGACTCGAGCTCATTTTGATTAACTATTCGAATAGTTTGAGTTAGAATTCGACTCAATTGTTCTTAAGTTAAATTTAAATAAATATTGAGCTGAACTCGAATAACTTATAAGTAATTTGATTCATTTACACCTATATTCATGGAAGCATCTTCAACAAAGCATCGTTTTGTTCTACTTATAGTTTCTTCCTCTAGTTACTATTCTTGGTTGAGCATTAACTAGTTTTTCATTAGATTCTACAATTTTGTACTATGTCTCTAATCTCAAAAACTTCTAAAGGTAATAAATGAAGAGGGATAACTGAATATTTATAGATTCTCTGGTCTAATAAGTCTGTCAAATCGTGTTGATAAATGGGCAAGCTTAAACAAACTCATTTCAAGTTACTTTGGTGAGCTCATTGCTGGCTCAAGGCCTATAGCTTGCCTTATTTAGTTTGTGAGCCAGCTTAAAAAAGATTCAAAGTAGATGAACTAATATAATAATCTTTCTTCCAAACCTACTCAATCAAATCTATCTAAAACATTCTAATTGCAAACTATACTCCTTTAAGCTCTGCAACTTAATCCAAAAAGTTGAGTTCAAGTAAACAGTGGGTTTTACCTAATATAAATTCAAGCCCTTACAAATTCCAAGTTCTTGGAAAGAGGGCCATTTAGTATGATATATCGTTTAAAATAGTGACTATCTAAAAGGACAAAATTTTTATTTAATACACTATTGAGTAGTTTATAAATACCGATTATAACATATAATTTTTATAAAACCATTATTTTTTATTTTTATATATTAAAATTTTATTATTATTTACACTTTAATAATTTATCTACTAGTAAATTAGTACTACTTATTCATTCCATGTAAATACCCTCTCCTGCCCATGATGATACCTCGCATTATCGCAGAAGATTCATCGTTACGTCGTGATTTGTGCAGCGTCCTTTTTAGAATGTCAATAGCTCTTTGAAATTATGTTCATATCCTTTGGAGCAACTTGGCATCAATTTGCCACTTGCCATTAGCTGGCACTTTAGACCAAAAGTCTGATTGGCTTATAGAAGGCTTTACGCCCAGCAAAGGAACCATGCGGAGCTTTTTAATTTTTATAATTAAAATCTTATAATTAATCAATATCTTAACAAGGTTTCAGTATCAGTGTTTTCAGCATTATGTGATGGGCATAGGTAATGTTAGATATCCGTCTGTCAATGGATGATAGAAAAATAGTTTTATTTTATTTAAATCATTTTTTTTTATAAATTTTCTACAGGCATTTAAACGATTATTAACCATTAATTTTTAGCTATTAGGATGTGTCGTTCACCTTACACCATTATTTACCTCTTACAGTAATTGTCAACTATTATTTTAAAAAAATTTTGATGATAAAAAAAAAAAAAAAAAAAATTCCGAATATATTTTTTACAAGACAAATGAAGCGTAATACCATTTTGTAATGCTCTAACCTCAATGAAGTCTTTTCTCTAGTCAACTCAGACCAGCCAGTTACTACGTTGTTTCGCTATAAATCAAGTTTAGCCGATCATCCCAACTCAAACGTGATCTACTCGTACTCATTCCCTCAAAGCTCATAGTTCTCTCATCTCCTTCTTTCCACCCCAATGGATTTTTTCAAAGGTGCGATAGCCGTGCGCCTTTGCAGCCCCCACGGCAAGTACCTGATAGCCATGGACGACGAAGTATCGGTCATTCAAGACGTAAACGGATCAGCCGAGTCTGCAAAATGGACCATCGAGCAAATTAATGGCAACTATATACGGCTCAAGAGCTGCTACGGCAAGTACCTGACAGCATCGAACGAGAAATTTCTCCTCGGCGCTACAGGCAGAAAGGTGATCCAGAGCCTGCCAGGGTGTTCAGACTCGTCGATGGATTGGAAGCCAGTAAGAAAAGACAGGGAAAGGCTGAAATTGCAGACTGAGTCAGGCAGGTTTCTGAGGGCTAATGCGGGTCTTCCACCATGGTTAGACTCGGTCACAACCACTAGGTTCTCATCAACCCAGAATTACATGTGGCGTATTGATATTTTGGAGAAAGTTCAGAACCCAACCTCTATGCCACCCGGAGGGGCAAACACTCCTGCAAAACCACCTGGCCGTCCTACTAACCATCCTGCTAATACTCCTGGACAGCATGTAAGGCGTGTTTTACTCTCTTAGGGCTTTCATCGTAAAGTAACCTGCATGTTTTGAAATAGATCAATACCTATTTTGCTTTTAGAATTCAAATAATTACATGTGGTTTGCCTTATGTATTTTTAGGTAAATCCTGGTAGTGGCATTTCGGTACGTGATGCAATGGTATATGCCGGTGCTATATCTAATATGGGCGACGCGGCTTGTACTATATATCAAATGACTAATCATGCGGAATCAACTAATCAAATTTCGACTGCCATGTGTCAACCGGAAAACGGCGTGGAGTTAGCCGATGCAAAGAACGCATATACAGATGCAGGCGCAAATGGAGGAGATGTGGCAAATGAAGAAATTGTAGCCGAAGTTTACGAAGGATCTATTTTGGACTCTGTCAGTTCATTTTTTTTGGGTTAATTTTAATTTTAGGAACATGGTTAGCGTGAAATCAAGTCAGTTCATATCTTATGTTCAGGTTTAAACGAGTTTATGCTTGAAAAGTTTCTACATGTAATACGGTTTATTTACTGATGATGTTTAAAAACAAAAACCTGTAATTGAATAAGTTTAATAAACATGTATGATGTCTTAGTTGGACTCATCTATTAAATAAAAATGTTCTGAAATAAATATATCAATTATTAAGCCTGTATCTTAAAAGAATGTTTGCAGTAATTTAAAAAAACATATCCGAACATTGTTTTCATAAACGGACACAGCATTAAATGGTGGGAGGACAAAAACCAATATCATTAAAATCACAGGTCTATGACATTATTATATAAAAGAAAATATATTTCTTAAAATGCTAACTAAAAAATTTATCCAAGTCTAACTAACTAATTTTTTTTTTTTATCGTAAAATCTATCTATGGTGAAATCCATAATTAATTTTTGTAGCAATATTTCTTTTTACAAAAATCAGAACACAGTGAGTGAAAACTTTATCCTCCGTCCTATTTTTTTGACCTATTCTTAACGATATCGATGGAAGAGCGTTCGTTTTTTTAAATGTATCATAATACAAATTTGATCTTATCTCTCCCAGAAATTTTTTTTACTATATGTAAATGTATAAATATTGTGATATTTGTAAACTAGCGTGAGAGCCGGAAATTATGTGAACGTTAAAGGATATTATATCTGTCATTAAAAATCCAATTTTTTTTTTTTAGTGCAATTCATTTCTGAACGCTAGAATTGGTCCTGAACTTTTAAGATCATTTCCCGCTGCAATGCATTACCTTAGAACCTTTTTGTTGCTGCAGTAATTATACTTTACTAAAGGAAATTAGAATTAAAAAAAAAGTTATATTTAATTGAAAAAATAATTATTTCTAAAGTCTAAATTCAAATGGACGTGATATGATATTTTTATTTACCTAATTCCTTAATTAGAATATATGATACAATGCAGAACATGTGTCATGTTATAGATAAAAATATATTTAATTTATATGGTATAGGTGTAATATATTAGAATTATATATGTCGTACATATGTAACCTTACCTATAAATTATAATATGGTTTTACTATATAGATTCACTTGTATAAAATATAATTGCTATCTATATAATATTATATGTAATTAGATGATATTCCATTATACAAATTACAAAGTATTTTAGTGCTTATAAATAATTGGTATGTGAAAAAATATAAGAAAAAAAAGATGCTTATAAAATATAATTGCTATCTATATAATATTATATGTAATTAAAAGATATTCCATCATGCAAATTGCAAAGTATTTTAGTGCTTATAAAAATTGGTATGTGAAAAAATATAAGTAAACAATGATGGAGAACTAAATTAAAAAAAATAAAGAAAAGATAAAAAAAAAAAGTAAAAACAAAGAACACAATATGACGATGGCTATAGTATAAAAACAAGTTACACAAAATTAAAATAGAAAAAAAAAAGTTGCATGCAAAAAAGGTATAATGCATTCGAACCTAGTTATAATCTAGTAGATGAGGGCAATGATGGTAACTAGTAACATCTACAGGCATATGATAATGATGATGAAAGTAAGTATTCCAATATTAGAAAACTTATGATATTTGATTTTACTGTTTGGTCATAGAAGATGATTTTGCACATATAAATAGTAATAGTATTTATAATCTATTGCTTTCTATATGGAAAAAAAAAATTGTGAATCAATAAAAAGATTCTTTTCACCAAATTACGTCAAAGAAATGATTAATAAATCTAGAATAAGTTATAAATATGGTAATTTTTACTTTTTAAAATGGATTTTAATTGATTCAAATATGAATTTTTTTTATTAATAAAAGAGAAATTTTTTTTTATCTTGTTCTTCTAATAAAACCATTTATGAGAAATACTCGAGTCGTTAACAACAACCATTAATAAGATCAATTGTTTTTCTAAGAATAAATCAATATTTTCTTTCATCGATTAAAACATATATGTAACATATAATTACAATTACCATTGATAAGAAATTAGGTAGAGTACTTGTGAATCAACCTTTTTTCTTTAATTTCGGGCCATTAACGTCTTTCAAATTAATTCTTCCATTTTAATGTTAATCAAATACATATGCACTTATGAGAAAAGACAAATGAAATAAATATGATGGGGCTTATAAAGAATAATAATCTATTTACTTTACTGAATAGAATAGAAGAAAATGAAATTCTAATTCCTAAAGAGTAGAACAAAGGTTAACAACTATTACATTATTAAATAAGGTAAAAATACAAGTAAAAGATAGATGCCTAATAGAGTTAAGATGCTATTTTGCTCTTCTTCTTTCTCCCTTACTTACCAAAATCTCTTACTAACCTGACCAACGTCAAAGTTGACGGATGGAAGGTAAAAATAATTACAAAATCGAAAATTGTTTTCACTTATTTGTTTTCCTTGATCTACAAAATTCTAACCAGCCTTTTGTCTCTCTTTTTTTTTTCTTCCCCTTTTTCTTTTCATTTCTTTCTTCGTTAAAACCCAAAGACTCCTATATCTTATTCTTGTTCTATCATTCCAATTGTCCAAAAAGATGGGAAAAGAAAAAGATAAAGAGTACAACCAACAAAAAAGTAATAGAAAATTATATTTGTCAAATATGTTTTAGGGTAGAAAGTCAAGCTAAAATTGTTCTTATCTTCAAGGGAAAACGGAGATAATCACAATCTAATAGCATCATCATTTACATCATTTAGTTTCATTATGTCACAATTCACCAAGAGTAAGTTAGCTTAAGAGCCTCAATTGTTTTACCTCCAAATTATCCTTGTTGAATTAGATTAATTTAAGGTAGTGTTAATTCAAAATTGTTGGCATTAAATAGTGGTGCAATAATCCTTCAAGGAATATTTGCATTAGGGTAAGGAAAAATATCTTAAGGTGTGCCATATTCCAATTAGGCCATTAATGTTTAAATGATTCCAATTGCTAGTGCAATCATCAAAACATTACATCTTGCTCTAGTTAGATACAATTTCATATTCACTATCAAAACCTAGTTGTAGCTCACTTCCAATCCTAGGAATGCCATGCTAAGTTTTCCTTTCCCCCATTTCAAGGTTGGTTAGTATCCCTTATCGCACATAATACATAATCTCAACATAACTGTAAGCACAAAAGATTAGCTAGCTAGTAAGTTGGCTCTCAATACAAGTGATGAGAAGATTGACTAGTTAAACATATAAAAGAAAGTTAACATATCTTATCCTAGCACAAAGCCTCAAAAAATATAATACAATGATAAGTTGGATAGGTCTTACAATTCTCCATAAAGAGCTTGCTCTAGCCAGTGCATGAAAATCTTCAAATACTAATATATTAGCAAAACAAACATGAAGTAAACTAAAGATAACTAAGAATGCATGGCTAATCTATGTTCTAATTGAAAAACTTAATACTATTGAAAGTGTCTTATTGTTCAAGCAACAATGTTGAAATGTTTAATGTGTATAAGCTTACTTTTACACTCTTGTAAGTACATTAGGTGAAGCATAAGCATAAATTTAAAACTATTTTACTCCATAAGCTCTAAAGTTGGTTTTAGGAACAAATATACACAATTATATTGTGTTAACAACTATAACAACAAAGCAATAATAGTTTTAAAGCTCCATTGATTAAATTATAGGAAGTATTAGATAAAATGAGCAATCAACCACCCAAAAATAAAATCATATATTAATTAGGTAAAAAATATTACTAGCTAAACTAAATAATACTAATTACTATGAAATTATCCTATAGTAACCACTATCCCTGCCCCTACATTAAAAAAGGGTTTTATCATAAAAAGCCTATTTATATGATTAAAGAGAATCCGTTTTTTGAAACATTGGTAAGATTATGTAAGACTTTATTTAATTGAAATTATTAACAGGCGTTTTTGGGCCTAAACTTCAAAGGCCTAGGCCGTAGTGCCTCTACCTACTTAGGTACCCCTAAGCACTTCTCATGGCCAATAGCTTGACCTCCTTTAACAACCCAATCAAATTGGCTCCCTTTACATATCTACTTTAACCCAAACCTAGCAACATGCTCGGGTTCCCTCGAACATACTTCCTTGGGTTATGCCTAAAGGAACGCATTACCCATTTTACCTAGTGTTAGTATAGCCTTGGGCCCAAATCTAGCAACATGCTTGGGTTCCCTTGAGCACAACTCTTTGGATTGTGCTTGAAGGAATGCATTACCTAGTCTACCTAGTGTTAGTACAGCTTGCTCAGGCTTACTCCGAGTACTCCTTTACCTTGACCTCTTTAGGACCTTAGAAGCTCTTCTTAATGTCTTTGTGTAGCTCGATTCTTCGAACTGGCCAAATCCTAATTTTATTTGCAACCTTATACCTGTTTTAAATACTCAAAACTCTCTGTTTTTCCCTTCTTGCTGACTAGAAGTATCGGAAGGTCCTCATTGGTTTATCTACAGAAGACTTTCTTGTAGGTCTACTATTGTGTACGTCGAACAAACTACTAAACAGCTACTTGATAGTGATTGAAGCATCACCATTTGGCGCCCTCCATGGAACCCGACCTTAAGCTAATATGCCATATCGTGGAACTCCCTCGCATTGTAATCATCGGGGCTTATGTAATCCACTATAGACGTCTTTATTGGCTTAACGACTCGATAGGAGAAGGGCAAATCTGTATTCGATCAGATTCAGACGAACATATCCTTCCACCCCTTTATCTTTGACTTCAGGCTATGAAAAAGCCTAACATGCTCACCTTAACCTAAGCAGTACACTCAACCATCCAGGCTCTACTTTAGTTGGAAAAAATGCCGAAATAGTAAAGCCATAAGCCTTCATAGATGTTAGATAAGATAACATTAAATGCAAGCAACTGAAGCTAGTTTTTCAAATGTAGGGACCTTAGGTACACCTTACAATAGTTGAACACCTTGAGTTAAAACTCTAAGAAGGGTAATTGGAGCTCTAATTTAATGGGCTTCCAATACAAGTAGAACAACCTCGGGCCCCGAGGTTACACATGCTCTCTCTTCCTCGAGTTACTCCACAACCTAACCATCTACAAAATCCCTCACCTCCACATATGCTAGGTTGAATGCCTTGTTATGCTTGTACAATACATTATCAACAGCATTCTCTTTCTCACTCCTGAAGAGTAGCCTCTCCATTACATCTTCTCTACACCACTAGGGGCATATCTATCTTAGGCTTCAATGCAATAGCTATCATCCTCATCTCCCATAACTATATTTTGCTACCACATCTCACCATCTTCATTGTTCTTTGGAAGGGGGTAGTGGTGTGAGTAGTGGGGCAGGTTGGTTGGCGGAGGGGTAAAGATGAGGAGTAAGGCCCAGTTTACTTTGGCCCGTGGGTTAAACGAACCAAGTTCATTTGGCCCACTTTTAAAGAGCTAAAAAACCTTAGTCTTAACTGGTTTAAAAAGCGGGTTAAATGGATTGGCCCGTGGGCCAAAAGCATAAATGTATTAAACGGGTCGACCCAAAGTAGCCTACTTTGGCTTGCGGGTTAAACAGTTCAGGGTCATTTGACTCACTTTTAAATGAACCAAAAAACTTTGACTCAAACCCGTTTTAAAAGCAAGTTAAATGGGTTAACCCATAGGTCAAAGCTCATTTGTATACCTGTAGTCTTGCTCGCTATTGTAGATATGGACTCAGATGAGGTGTTACCTTGGAAAGCAAAATTCCTTTAGTTAGCCATCTTTACTAATCACTTAAGGGAAGTAAGTTAAAGTTCGAGTGCTTGGTGTTTGAGAAAATATTAGGGAGTTTTTTAAAGAATTTTCAATAGAGTTTTAAATAGATGAAGAGGGTACATATAGATTGTCACTTCTTGCCATTTAACCATAGCTGTCTATGTGTCACATCATTTAACGCTTAGTAGCCCAGATCCACCTAATACGTAAATCACCAATGTAGATCCCACTCATGCGTCCAAATCTACGTACACTGCCTAAAGCGCCATTATTTAATCTTAGGCATCCCAAGGGTTACATCAATCAAATCAGCAGTTGCATTGTATGAGCAAACACTTGATAGTACCACTTCCTTAGATGATAAGCCTAAGCTAGTCACTTGCCTCTTTGGGATCACTTCCTTATAGCTCAAGCCTCGGCCTTTGGAGCTTAGAAAAGACTGTTCTCCTTATTGCTTCGACACTAAAGAGAATGGAGGCAGTGTACTGGCTATAGAGGTTGGTGTGTGGAGGGGTAAGTGTTAATAGGCTTTTCTAAGCCTAAGCTCCAAAGGCTTATACCCAAGTGCCTCCACTTACTCGAGTACCCCAAGTACTTATCCAGGCCAATAGCTCAGCCTTCTTCAATAGCCCAATCGATTCGACCCCCTTTGCAAATCCATTCTAGCCTAAATCAAACAACCTACTTAAGTCTCCCTAAGTACACCTCTTTCAGTCATACTTAAAGGAACGTACTACCTAGTTTACTTAGTACCAACACTACCTCTTTGGGCTTACCTTAAGCAATCTTCTACCTAACCTCCTTGAGACCTTGAAAGCTCCTTCTACTGACCTCGTGTAGCCTAAATCCTTGGGCCTTGGGGCTAGAAGACCCTATTATCCTTAGACTGGCTAGATCCTAGCTCAGCTTGTAGCCTCCACCCTAACCCTTTAAGCTCATGCTAAGTGTTTAGTACATTACTTAAAGAACTCTGCACCAAGCTACTTTGTTAGTCTCTCTTTCTCTCTCTCTCTCTCTCTCTTCATTAAATGCCACTTGACAATCTAATATGGCTTAGATGCCTAGTCGTAGTAGCTATGATAGCTACTCGTACCTATGTGAAAAACACCTTTACCAGAGCCATCAACCTATAGAAAGGTGTTGTTTCTTCCTGTATAGTGTATGCTTCATTGCACAAACCATGTACGAGACAATCTTAACCCGATACATGTCCTAGGCAAGTAAGCTCCATGCCTTATAAATAGGCCATGGAGCTACAAGCACAAGGATCGGACTTTCGAGTTCTCTTTACACTTGTTTTAAACACTCAACTCTCTCTTTTTCCTTTTTGTTAACTTAAGCATCAGAGGGCCTTCATTAGCTTAACTATAGGGGGCTTTTTTGCAGTTCCACTACTATATATGGTGACTGAACCATCAGACAACCACCTAATAGTGATCAAAACATCACAAAAAATCTTACTAAATAGGTTTGCTTTGTCTCTTTTAACTTCGTTCGAATGAAGTAGGACTTTGGCTAAATGAAGTCACTCAATAAACTTGTCTTATAAAATAAGTGATAAGTTCTTTTGATTGAAATATAACATTAGTTGAACAAAGTCAACATAGAAGGCTTTATTTTTCCTCAAGAGTAACTTCATTTGAATCTTAAGGGGATTGGTTAAACGAAGTCCATTCTCTTAAGGCTCAGATGATCTAAGGCACTTTAATCAAACTGTTGTCACTTTCTTCAATTGAAGTCCTTAATTCGATGACCTCTTCTTTTTTTGGTCAGTCTTCTTCTAGCCATGTCTACTTAGATACCTAAGAATGTCTTGCAATTTGCCTAAAAGAATTGGAATAAAACTTAAGCTTTAATAAGGAAAAGCGTTATCTGTTTTTTACTTAACTCCTTATTAGTAAGTGTGATAGATTTGTGACACTTTAGGTTTCAAGCCATTAAATTTATAACATAAGTTGATGTTTTCAAACTTAAGCCAAACTTTATGAGATGGTCATGAGAATTAGTTGAAAAGATTCCAAAAAGCTTGTTTTATAAAGCTTGGAATACATATGAAATTAATTTAAGATGGGTACAAATATTGTTTCAATTTGTAATATGGTGAGAATTTAAACAATATCTACATATAATCATTTTCAAAAACAAAGAGAAAATGAAAATAAAATGATGAGTAAGAGGTTATAGACAACTTAAATTGATTGTAAAGTTAGATCAATAGTTATAATTTATTATTTATTGGAAATGCATATGTAGAGTTTCGATACATAGTAAAGCTATTGAGATGAATTATTTAATATGGAAAATCAACAATTATAGATAATATTATATTCTTAGTGCATGTCAGTTGATTGAGCATGTAAGATATATGTTATTTATAACTATATATTACATTATATATGGGAATAAATAAAGATATATTACAAACTATAAAATTAACAATCGATCGCTCAAATTACCTTTTTTATGATTGGATCATGTTGTCAAATTAGATGGAGAGGAAGTTATGACTCATCAACTAGTAGAGGACATCTACCTTCTTTATTTCCAAAGTAGCAATGACAAGTAATCAAAGGAACCAAACAATTTCCAAATTGCATTTTAGGTTAAGTTCCCTCTTTCCTTTACATATAGCAACCACCAAGTAGCTCTCAACTCTCTTGATTCACTAAGAAAAAAAAAGAGAAAATAAAGACCAAAAACGAAAAAAGGAAGGTGTGACCAATCTTACCTCATAGCACCACCACTATCATACTCCTTGCACCACCACTTTATTTACTATATGTTTGAAGAAACTATCACTTGAGCTTGAGCTATCACTTGTATTTGCTCTAGTAAACATCCATAAGAAGCTTTAGAGGGTGTTAGGGCTAAATTGAGTGAAGTTGGGGTGAGTTTTTCATGTTTTAGTGTTCAGTTGTTAAGTCAAATACATAATATTGAACTTCTACAATAAACGTTGGTGGGGGCTTTAATTATTCGAGTGAGATAAGTTGGAAATTCTTCTTTATCAAACCTTAAGAGTATGATCCTACTTGCATGAGAGTCCAAAGACATTTTCCATTCATGAGTATGCATTCTACAACATTAAGATGAATGAAATAGAGTCAAATGATGAATTATATAATGTTTAGGCATCAAAAATCAAATTTTGCTCATTCAATTTGATCTTTCTTTTTTGCTCAAATCAAACATTTCAATTTTGATGGGGGTTATAAATTAGTGATGTCAATGTTACATTATGAGGTTTTGTGATCGGTAATTAAGTTAGAAACAACACTGTGTAGTTTCTATGAGACCTTACAAAATTTTGCTATCAATTTGCAATCAATTGGTTTGAAACTAAGATCTAAAATTTAGGATGATCACATAAGCTTATTGATTGAGCTCAAATTCTACGAAAAAATTAGAAATATTAGTAGAAATGACCCAATAAGTTTGGATTTAAGTAAATTAAATAATTAAAACATTATATTTATAAAATACATGTATATTACTAGTTATTTATCAAAAACGTGTAAAATGAGTTTCGATAATTAATAAGTCACTAGAAATAAAATATGCGTACATTAAAAATAATAAAATAGCTTAAATAGTATTTAAGAGTATTTATTCGTATTATATATGCATTTACATATTGGTATAAATGTCTGAAATTGCTTAAAATACCTAAAATATATTAAATAATGCCAAATAAATATAGAAAAATTAAGAAAAAAATGAAGTGATATTCTAAAAGATGGTAGAAAATGGCACGACAAATTGGGATGTAAATTGACATAAAGAAAAGTAAAGTTAAGAAAACCTAAGCAAAATTGGATAAGGATGACGATTAACATGTGGCATGCGAGGAAATTTCCACCCACTTCTACTCCTTATATAAATACAAAACCTCACTTCAAAAACTCATTTGGTCACTTTAAAACTTAGGAAAAATATAGAAACCTTAAAGAGAGTTAAGGAAAATTTTAGAAAAATTCATAGAAAGATAAGTATAATTAGGGTTAAATTAAAGTGCGGCCACTAAAACTAGACCTAAGAGTGCAAGGCCACCACCATTGGACAACTAGGGCTACACTATGACCAATCGACAATAGTAGGGTAGCTGGATTTAGATGAGGTTCTAAAACTTATCCGATTTTCATAAAATTGTTAAAAATAATATTTTTTACCTAAAAAAATGAAAATTTTGTATTCTGGCATATTTTTGTATTTAGTTTTTGAGAAAAATATTATTTTGTTTAAATTGAGTCCTAAAATATATTACTCTTAACAAATTGCTAAACTTGAGCTAATTTTGTTTTTTATTTCAAAAACCTTAGCAATGTTATTTCAACCTCAAAATTTTTATGTACGCTACCTATGATGTATATTAAATTAGCATGAAAATTTTTGTGAAAATTATTTTCCATATTTTTATCCAACTTTTTATCCTTAAAAATCCTGTTAAATGACTATTTTTCTAAATAAACTTAATAGTTTTCTAAGCTACTAAGCTAGATTCTGCTTTAGTGGGTAATTTGACATATTATGATGATGAATAGTATTGAAAGAGTAAATTTACAATATTAGGAGTATTAGATTGAACATTGACGGCATAGTATTGATATTTGTGATATATATATATATATATATATATAAAGTGCTCGAGTAATAGAATTGAGCATAATTGATTTAGGTTGGAGGAGTATTGGGTTATATATTATGCTTATGTTCTGATACTAAACTAAATTATGGGGAAATTATGAGAAAATATATAATATGTGCAGATCAGAAGCTAATTTAGAACCTAAATTAGAGATAGGGTTGGTAATGGTACACCAGAGAACTGATTCAAACTTGAATAAAAAACTACATTAACCTAAGTTAGAGATAGATTGACTCTATAAAATAAGTTAGTAGGTGTTTTAGAGAATTATGAATAAGGTATGATCAAGAGTTGAATTATAACTTGATTTAGATATTGAATTAAAGATGAAATCAAAAGTTAAATTAGAATTTAGCTCAAAACAAGAATAATCATAAGAGACTTAAAACCTAAATAATTAAATATAGTAAAGATCTAAACTGAGATAATAATATAAATTTATAGAAAAAAGTGATTGTATGAATACTAAGGTGATAATTATATTTATAGGGGCTAACGACAACGCAACATCACAAATCGTACCCTAATGAGTAAGTAAAAGATTCCAGGTAAGTTTAGGATTAATACTTTAATGCATTTTGAAGTACTGTTATACAATGCTTGAAGGCTTAAGATTATACCTAATTGTGTTTGTTAGGTAGCTTGATTGTATGCATGCCTACATATGAGTGTTTTTTAGTTTAGTTGTATGAGCCTGGCTTACTACTCAGAGTTGCAATTGTTTGTATTGCATCAATTAATTGAACACCTTAAACCAGACTTAACTATACATATGAATTGTAATCTTTACTAGACATACATTGTAACCTATTAGGGGATGCATAGGATTCTCCAAACCCTTCAAAAGGGATAGCATTGGAGTATAATGGTCTCTTGTTCATTCTTAGTCGAACTAAGTAGCAGGAGAGGAGGTTGCAATAAGGATGAAGGTAGTGGTTTAAAGGTAATTGTGGAAGAGCAGTATTTCTATTGCACAAGCCTGGGTTTGGTCATGAGCTATTGAATGCGTGTTGAAACTCTTTAGATTAGATTAGAGCTGGTATAATTTTTCTAATTTTACGACGAACCGGATAACATCTTACGATAGCATTTGTTTGTTGCTTGCATTTAAAGAACTATTTGATAACCCTGCATATGCTTTATGTATAGTCTTATATTTTCGTCCCAACTTACTGAGAAGTTGGTTGCTTACATCTCTATACATGTTGTTGTAGGTGCTAGTTAGGAAGGATTTTTATAAATACCTTGAACCTAGTGACTATTGGATCTTAGGGAGTGAAGATAGAAAATCGACAAACTGTTGCATTTTTAAAGCTTTGGTCCTTATCTTTTAAACTTCTTGTATTAAACTTTGTAATACCTAAAAAGATTAGATTATTGAGCGACATAAATATTACTTTAGTTATCTAAATCCTAGTAGATGTTTTCATACTTCTACAGGCAAATAACGTTTTTATTTTGTGAACTGTTTGCTTCAAAGTAGGTTAGTTGTAAATGTTTTATTTAAATCAAGTCTATAATAGTGATTGAAGGATCCACTTCTATCCAAGGATGGTCTACACAGCGAAATTGTTATAACTCTACCACTTCAGGGTATAATAGTTTTGAGTTGGTATTAAAGTATAGATCTAGTGAACTTACTTTGAAGTGTTATAATTAAAAGAAGTGGGCATTATAGGAGCACAGTAAAAGTGAGGAGTAATAAGTAGATAGTAAAGGACCACATTATAAATTATAGAATATGAAGTGACTATAACACTGAACTAAGATAAATATTAATTGATTTTAAATTTTTCTATGGGGTTGTATGAAGAATTAATAGTTAGTTAAAGTAATTTAAGTGAAATGGAGAAGAGTTTCCTATCTAGTACATGATAGAGATGTAAAGATTATTGTTAGAAATAGATGATTGGGATATGTTTAAGACCGTAGATGGGATTATTGATAAGTTATCAATGAGATGTGTTGTTTTTGGTGAGACTCATGGACATTAATAGAAACTAATTCTAAGCTTTAGTATAATAGATATATTGCAATAGTTTCCATTGAGTAAAAATGGTTAGAAAATAAGGGATTATGGCTTAGATGATGCTAGTGAGATACATTTAGTAAGGGCAAAGGAGAGAGACCTTACCCCATTAATATGATGCATATTATGGCTAGTATATCATATATCTTTTGACGTTAACCTTAAGGGATTATTGATTGGTTCTTATATTTTCCTAGATCAATTTGAGTAGGCATAGAAATACCCCTAAAGCTAAATGAATCTCACCCTAAGTTAGTTGCTTGACGAGCTATAGGTGGATTAGTAACCTTTAGGATTTTAAGATAATGATTAGCTTGGTGTTTAGTATAAATATGAGATATTGTAGTAGAGGGTGAAATAAAGCACAGTATAGAAAAGAATCTTGAAAAGAATAAACAAATGAAGGGGAAGAGTTAGAAGTTGAATTACAGAATGAAGCAGAACCTATATTAAAGGTGTAATAAGAACCTAACTTAGAAGCAAATCCTGTATATAATGAGAATTTGACACATGATGTAATAGTTAATAATGACATTGAAGAGTTTGATAATGGTAAGGTATATGAAGTAGTTACTATTCCTAATATTTATATGAAAGTGTAGCTAAGTAATGAGGTCAATAAGTAGAAAGGACAATGGTTTAATTGAAAGGTAGATGTGGTTGATTTCTTCTGAATGAATGGTTGTTATTGGTAACTTGGATGATGAATATATCATGAAAGCTAGTTTTGTCTTGTTGAAACATCAAAGTTTGATCTTATGTTGACTATACACGTATGTAGATATATTGCCAATCCTTTGATATATACATTGTTGTATTTCTGATGAATGTACGTCCTCTGGTTATATGCATAAGCTATAACCATTCTATATGTTTGGTAGTTAGGGAAGTAAAAGAATTAGATGTACCTTGGTTATAAGTCCTTTGTATATAAAGGTGGTTGTAGAATTTGCAATGTTTAATGTAAAATGATGTTATAATCAGGTTGTGAATCCTACAGCCTATAATCAAATGAATAATGAATTGAGAGACTATTTCTTAGAGTTTATAAGTAAAGTGCAAGTGAGCTAAAACAAGTATAAAGGGGACGGTAGGATCGTTATGTTGTATTGAGGCAAATGAAATGATATCATTATGTGGTACTTATTTCTAGTTATAAAGGATTGATAGTTGTTAAATGGCACATGAGAAGTGAGATAAGATTGTCAGATAAATTATGATTGGATATGTATTTAAGTACCATGAAACAATAGTGGCAAAGGGAGTCATGATTGATGATGGCATTGAAAATTGCAATTGAAAGTTTGGACAAAAAATAGGACCCTTAATCATAAGTTTCTCTAATATCTCATAGATAGGACATACCCTTATTCCTATAGGAAGTAAACTTTACTAGATAGTTACTCATTAGTGTACCTATTATGATATGATAGCAAAGAATAATGATCTAATATCTTGATACGAGAGGAAATCGAGGGGGATAATAAGTAGAATAGAGAGATGATAGGATTCCAAGAACCAACCCGATAACATGCAAGGTTCCGGACTATATAGGAGGCTTGCTCGTAAGCTTTGCAGAAATGGATAATCTATTTGTAAGCTCAATCCTCATTGGATGGCCTGCCCTTCCCTGTTGGGTCTACTCTGTTATGTTAAATATGGCCCATTCTACCTTGACCGAGTCCTCCTATAAACCTACCTATGAACTATGGCAATATTGGAAGACTTGACATGCTTAATAAGTTTTGTCCTAGCTTACTATTAATGCCCTGCGTTGCCAGGTCTTCCCTGCTATACTTAGTCCATTCTATCCTACTGTGGTTAGCTCTATTCTATTCTATTCTACCACGTCTACTTAGATCAGCTATACAGGACTGTCCTATCTTACCCATCTGCCCTACTTTACCGACCGAGTTTGTTTGGCTCGACCGAGTTTGTTTAGCTAAGGTTTGCTGTGTCATGATGAGACTGCTAGGCTATCTTACATCTGCTCGGTCGTACTGGGTTAAATTAAACAGGTCGACCACGGATGAGATAGGTCATCCAAAATCAGGTTTACCTAGATTACATCTCCAAGTCTCCAACAGCTCTTTGGAATCAAATCATCAACCCTCACTCGAAGATCTCACTTGGCTATCTATTTTACTTATGTTATTCGGTTTTTCTGTTTCTTGTATTTTACCTATAATTAGCCTTATGTTTATCTTATATTTATAGAGTTGCCACTAGTGCATTCTTAGTCATTTTATTTAATTTATGAATTTACCACCTTGTATAAATAGAACACTTGTATAGGGTTTAAGATAGATTTTTTTTTGGATTAATGAAAACCCATTGGAGTCTTTTCTCTTCGAGAGTTCTTTTTTACTAACTCTAATCGATCCCTTTAGTAAAGATTATGGCGGGTAACCCTATCACTCGGACCGGTGCATCACATCTAGCGAGTTTTAGACCATGTAAAATTTAGCTAGTTTGTCATATCCAGTTAGGTGGCTCACAGATTCACTAAACCATTGACTGCCATTTATCTTTTGGGTCATCTTTGCGGTGTAGACCCACTCATTGGTTTATACATGGTACTGGGTTCCATGTGTTCATCCATAGGATTTGTATCATCTTGGTATCAAAGTACAGTTTTGAAAAAGGGAGCGTATGAAATTACTAAGAAGGTTTATTCGTGTTTGTTGATTAGTGGTTATTGTGTTCCTTTCATAAATACTGGAATTGGTTCGATTGAAGTAAGTTTTAGAGATATTGACACACAAAGTAATAAGTCTGGTTCCTATTGTGCTCTATTCTCCATTGCAAAAATAGAGGAGGGTCATTTCTATGTACACTCGTGTGTTTGAATGCATTTATAACTAGGGTTAAGTTAGAAGTTGGAATATGAGATTGAATCATATTGATGGTGATCTAGTGTGTCGTTGTACTATTGAATTTGTGGTGGTTGGAAATTAGAGTTGTGCGAGTCTATTACTATATTGGTGGAGTGTCATCATTGGGATTCTTTCATGTTATCACAACAACAATTAGTGGAATGTGTTGTGGCTACTTGTGTTGAAATCAGAGTTTTCGACATTAATTTGTAGTGTTTGGTGGTTGTTAGCTATGGAAGTTTTGTTGTTACCGTGGTAACATCAAAACTTATTTTTCTTAGTTTTTGCATTAGACAATTTGGTGGTAGTGGTGATTATGGTTGTGCTAGTAGGCTGTATTGTTGTGTTAGGGATTGGCATAGTGCTTGGTGCTTGAACTGTAAGTGTCTGAACTAAGCTGAGGGAGTAAGGCCATTAGGTGCCGAACTGTTGCAAGTTAGAGAAGCCGTTTGAATTATTGTGTTGATTAAGTATCGAGTTGAGGAAGTATTAACACGTCATTCTAGTGAAGTGTTGCTTAAATTAAGACCGGCAAAAGGTGTACACATCTGGCTGGTTATTTCTGTTAACTCACCTAGCTGAACTGTTATACTCTTAAGGTTACCAACCTGAGTTGTTTGGTTATTCAACTTGTAGAGTGGGTCTGTAGTATCTAAGCTCAGGCGACGAATTGCTGTAACCTAATAGCTAACTTGATTCTAGTATCTGAGCTGAGTTGAAGTGCCAAAGTGAAGTGGCAGATTTGAGCTATGTAAGCATCTAAGTTGCTATGTTCTTGAATCACCAAGTATTGGATTGTTCTAATCATTGCCGAAGAGACTTCTTGTAGTCGAGCTAGTCTGCTAAAGTGATACCTTTATTTAACATGGCTTATGACAATCAAGGAAGATATGGTTATGACTATGACTATGAAGATATAAGATTGAGAATACCCATGTTTAATGGTTATGAATCTCCTGAAAGATACTTAGATTGGGACTTCTAAGTTAATAGTTTCTTTGAAAAGTATCTGTACCCTAAACATAACAAGAAATACATCATAGAAGACAAACTTCAAGGCCTTACTAGGACTTAGTGGAAGAATGTATTAAGGCAAAGGATCTTAAGAAGTGTAAGTACTACATGGAGCTCAATGAGACTTACAATGAGAGAAAAATTTGTACCCCCATCATATCAAGATGAGTTGTATGAAGAGTTATCTACCTTGAGGCAAGGACAAATGAGTGTCTTAAACCAATGTGAGTTGTATGAATCTCTTTCGTATACTATCTCAAGATTCATAAGAGGATTGAGACTAGAGATTGGCTGACATGTTAACCCCTCAAGAGTAAGAAGCTTAAATGAGGCTATCCGACTAACCTTGAGAGAAGAATCTACCATTGCTACTAACCATTATGATGTGCAGAAATAGCTGGAGGTTATACTTGATCAACTCGAGGAGCTTAGAGAAGAAATGAGACAGCAAAGGGATGCTTGGACAGAGATAGCCAACGAGAAAGAAGATCGAGGAAAGGAAGTAGGAGAAGCAGAGGTGAAGGTTGCTCGAGAGATGAACAGTAGGAGTGAGAAAGACCAAGCTGAATTGCAGTTGAAACCTTAGGTTTTAGAATTAGTACTATTACCTACTATAAATGCCATCAATTGTAGTTCTTGGAATTATTACGTTTTCCTTCCTCATATCGAAATCTTATGACCGAGTCGTTTGACAAGTTTACATGGTACTAATATAAGCAATTATAGCATCGCACCTGTAAGCTATTATAAACCGTGGATTGGAGTTTATCAGGGCCGGGGTGATGGATACATATATTGGTGTTGGAAAGATTTGAGGTATGTAGATGGAAGGAAAAGAAGTGTTGAATTACAAGGAATCAAGGGGAATGTTGATTACAACTAATGAGGAGATTATGATGTTCGAGCTAATCGAGCTTTAAGAGGCGAAAGCACTTGCAATTGATTAGCCATCTTACGTCTTACTGAAACAAGATCTTCAGGCCCCTAATCTTTTATATGACCCTGAGATCGTGTTACTTCTTGTAATTAATAGTTGTTGGGACTACTAAGGAGTAGTTGATTAGATCCATGATGAGTGGAAGGAAAAATCTAAGATAAAAGAATTGATTGATAGAGCCCATGACGAGTGGAGGGAACATTGGTTGGTCGTGCCCTTATTGCAAGAACTGAAGTGCATTCCTATGTTTAAACTTTAATTTTATTGATTGGTGTTTGACCTTAGAGGGATTTGGAGTGGCCAACTGCTAAGTTTCGAGTTGAAACTCTTCTAAGAGGGAGGGGATGATAGGATTCTAAGAACTGACCCAACGACATGCAAGGTTCCAGACTATATGGGAGGCTTTCTTGCGTACGAATGGATAACCTATTTGTAAGCTTAATCCGCGTTAGATGGCTTGCCCTACCCTGTTGGGGTTTGCTTTATAATGTTGAGTACACCTTGCTCTGCCTTAATTGAGCCCTCCCATAGACCTATCTATGAACTATGGCAATATTAGAAGACCTGATGTGCTTTACAAGTTCTATCCTAGCTTATTATTTGTGCCTTGCTTTGCCAGGTCTTCCTTGCTATACTTAGTCCATTCTACCTTATTGTAGTTAGTTCTATTCTATTCTATTTTTTCGGGTCTACTCGAATCAGTTATACAAGACTGTCTTATCCTACCCATCCGCCTTACTTTACTGAAGTTGATTTACTCGACTGAGTCTGTTTGACCAAGGTCTGCTATATCATGATGAGACCACTCGGCTATCCTAAATTAGCTCGGTTGTACTGGGTCAAATTAAACAGGTCAGCCCTGGTTAAGTTAGGTTGGCCATGGACATATCAGGTCAGCCTCAGACGAGACAAGTGGTCTAAAATCAAGTCTACTTAGATTACAGCTTTAAGTCTCCAATAGCTCTTTGGAATCAAAAGATCAGCCTTCAGCCGAAGATCTCACTTAGCTATCTATTTTACTTATGTTATTTGGTTTTTCTATTTCTTGTATTTTACTTATAGTTAGCCTCATGTTTATCTTATATTTACAGAATTTCCACTAGGGCATTCTTAGTCATTTTATTTATTAACAACTTTACCATCTTATATAAATAGAACACTTGTATAGGGTTTAAGGCATTATTTTTTATTATTAATGAAAACCCATTCAAGTCTTTTCTCTTAGAAAGTTCTCTTTTACTAGCTTTTATCAATTCCTTTAGTAATGATTATGGCAGGTAACCCTATCACTTGAACAGATACATCACATCCGATGAGTTTTAAGCCGTATAGAATTTAGCTGGTGCATCATATCCAGTTAGGTAGCTCATGGATTCACTAAATCATCGACTACCATTTATCTTTAGGCCATCTCGCGGTGTAGACCCACCATTGGGTTACGCGTGGTATTGGATTCCATGTGTTCATCCATAGGATTTGTATCAAGAGAGGACGGACCTCAAGAGATTAAAAAGCTATTTGAATTCACTAAGCAAGCAAGATGTTTATAAGGTAAGATGGATAAGCCACTTGACTGACCATTTCTTAATCAAGAAGGGAGAAGTTTTGCTTATGGAATTTCATAATAGCAAAGATTGATTTATGGTACATTAATATTGAAGCTAGTAGTATAGATAGGGAAAACTTGAGAGCTAGGCGATTAAAAGGAATGACTACTTAATAGGTGTTTAGTAGTAAGTTGGAACAAGATTTTTCTATGATAGTGTTCAGATAAAGATGGTATAGAAATTGTTTGGGTTAAAGGAATGAAGTATAAGTGAGCCTTGAAATAGGATTGTGAAGAAGTATAAATTGATGCAATACATACATATACAATAGTCTCATATAGAGATAATCCCAAACTAAGGAAGGAACTGCTTCTTATAGTTGTCCCCCTATTAATGAGGTGATGGATAAAGAATGCTGATTAGAGATAATCATTTAAGGATACAAGCTTAAGGGAGTCAAAAGATAAGTAGTGGTTTTCAATTAAGGACTCTCACTTAATCTTAGCTGGGTGATGATAGTTCCGAACAAAGGAAGGAAAAGTTAGTAACTCTAGTATATAAATTTTACGCAATCTATGTTTAATTCAAAATTTGTGGCAGTAATGAAAGTATCAAGTATTGGAACGAGGAATATGTTATTTCCTCAAATATTGTGTTCAACTTAATTGAGAAATATTTAATTATAGGGATAGGAATCACAAAATTTATAAAGGTAAGACAATGAAATTGGTTAAGAGTCATCAATGTTGGAAGAATAGATGTTCTTCGAAGCATTGTTCGCATATAAAGGAGAAGCTGGAGATATTAAGGAACCTAATAATACTATTCTAATTGTTCAAACACTTATCATGGAAGACATGTTGTTTGATGAAGGGAATTATGCTAAAAAGATGGAAGAATATAATCATGATGACTACACAATGATTTTAGGAGTTAAAGATAAAAATTGCAACAGGACTTATGACAAATAAGTGTTGAGATCTCTTAAATTGAAGTAACATTTGAAATGTTAGTTGAACTTAACTAGTTGAAATTCAACTTCTATGAAAAAAAGAATTGGTTGACAATCATAAGAATAATGTATAATTATTGTAGAATATATATATACATATAAATGGATGAATTGAAATTGCAATATTGATATTGAGGTGCTCATTTTTTATAAGTTAGAAGTTTGTAAGTGGAAAAGGATTTAAGTTGATTGGGATTACCTTTATCTATCAATATAGAACTTACTTTAGAGGAAGGATACTAATAAAAAAGTTGTAGCTTGTGATTAAAGTGGAATCTAAGAAGAAAGATAGTAAGAATAGGTTAAGGTTGTAATAGAATTGAAGAAATAAAGATGATACTGTATGGTTAGAAGTTTAGTGGATAATTGTAAGTAGGAGACTAAGGGAAGTGCCAAAAAACTAGATCTACTGGAAGTATACAAATGTCCAAAATGTATTTCCAAAGATTGTTTAATGTAACTTTATCTTGAAAAAATTAAACTTTATGATTAAATTAGCCAAGAACCAAAACTATAACTAGAGTCTTGTATTGGGTGTTGCAAATGAGACCTTAAAAGCAAAAGGACTGGCTTCAAAGAACTATTAGATAAGGGATTTACATGTACAAGTAATTCATCGCAAAGGACACCTTTGTTATTTGAAAGGGAAAATATATATAGTGCTATGAAAATGGGGTAATAAATAGAGTGACTATTCAAAATGAGTATCTTCAACTATGAATTTAGGGATTGTTTGATTAATTATAAAAATTGACTACACTTTCTTGAAATAACTTTAGGTTGGAATGTTATCAATTTTGGATTAAGCTAGAAGAAGTACCTAAAACTGTGTCCAAGACATGACACAAACAATATGAATTCCTAATGGTGTTTTTTAGATTAGCAATGCATTAATTGTATTTGTAGAATTGGAGAATTACACCTATATCAACTGTGTATGAAGAAACTTATTGTGATAACTATCAATAGTACTTTGATTTACTCAACCACTAAGAAAGAATATTGGAGCATTTGTAGATGACATTATAGAAGTCAAGTAATGATAAGTAGTAGTTAGATTAAGGGAATGTAATTTTTGGATTAGATAAGATTTCTTTCCTTGAACAAGTTGTATTTAGAAAGAAATTAGGTGGACACTAGACGTGTTAAAATAGTGATTGAGTGGAGATAATTGATAAACACTATTAGAAAAGAAGATCCATTGAGGTAACTAGATATATAAAAAAGGTATGAGTACACTTCATACGAGCAATTGCAATGGATAGTCCACTAGAGGAATCGCAAGTCTAAGGTGATTAAATTTCTCATTTATTGAGTCTAACCCTTCAAGTGTATTTTGTCATGTTGAGTCTTGTTAAGTAACGAGTTCATGTCAATACGTCTCTTATTGAATCTATCGATCAAGAGTCATATTTATTCTTATTGAGTTGAGTCGAGTGGAGTTGATCCAAATTGTCAACCTTCTCATTTGAATCTAAGATAGAGAAAAGTTAAGATTTTCCAAATTTACTTTTGTTGACCTCATGTTAAGCTGTATGAAGAAACAAATGAAAAACTATAGTAACCGCATAGCCACTGAGAGTAAAAGTATAAATGCGCGAAAAGATTGATGGCATGAGATGGACCAATACCATTGATAACTATAAGTGAAACTTAAGAGTGAGTGATACAAAGAACAAAACAGAGGATGGGTCAGCAGGAGCATTTGAAAGGTTATGGAGCTAAGTCATAACATGAGTAGTATAATGCGATTGGAAGATTGCAATGATAGAGTAAGATAAGATTGATTTCAAGTATGGAATGCAAAGGAAGAAAAGGAAAATGGGACTGAGAATTTGAGAAGAATCAATTCAGAACCTAAATTGCTAGAAGATTCAAAAACCTAATTAGAAAGTAATTTAGATAATTTAAATAAATCACGATATTAAGAATATATATACATACATATATATATATATATATATCTAAGGAATGATTTAGAATATAGTAGTTTCGAGGATAAAACTATTTGTAAAGAGGGTGGAGCGTGAGACCCTATAAAAATTGGCTATCACCTAAAATCGATTGGTTTGGAATCGACATGTAAAATTTAGGGTGATTGTATAGGTTGACTGATTGAGTTTAAATTTTATGATAAAATTAGAAATATTAGTAGAAATGACCTTGCAAGTTTGGATTTAAAAAAAATAAATAATTAAATATTATATTTATAAAATAATTATTTATCTCGGAAACACGTAAAATGGGTTTCGATAATTAAAGAGTCACTAGAAATAAAATATATATATATTAAAAATTATAAAATAACTTAAATAATGCTTAAGAGTATTTATTTGTATTATATATGCATTTATGTGTAGGTATAAATACCCAAATTATTTAAAATGCCTAAAATCTGTTGAATAATACTAAATAAGTATACAAAAAAATTAATAAAAATTCAAAAAAAAAAAGGTGATATGCTAGAAGATGCTAGAAAACGGCGTGGTAAGCTAAGATGTAAATTGGCATAAAGAAAAGTGAAGTTAAGGACACCTAAGCAAAATTGGATAAGGATGATGATTGATATGTGGCATATAAGGAAATTTCCACCTAGTTCTACTCTCTATATAAATATAAACCTTCACTCTAGAAACTCATTTGGCGACTCTAGAATTTAGGAAAAATATAGGAAGAATGGAGAGAGTTTATGAAAATTTTAGAAAAATTCATGGAAAAATAAGTATAATTAAGGTTAAATTATAGTGCAATCACTAAAACCAGACTTGGGAGTGCAAGGCTACCACCATTGGATAGCCAGGGCCATGCCATGACCAGTAATAGTAGGGTGGCCAACGGTAGCTGTAAGGTCAGATTCTGGTAAGGTTCTAAAACTTGTCCAATTTTCATAAAATTGTTAAAAATAATAATTTTTGCTTAAAAATTATGAAAATTTGTACTCTGTCATATTTTTATACGTAGCTTTTGAGAAAAATATTATTTTTTTTAAATTGAGTTCCAAAATATATCGCCCTTAACAAATTGCCAAACTCAAGCTTATTTCACTTTTGATTTCAAAAACCCTATTAATATTGTTTTGGTCTCAAAATTTTTTGTACACTACCTATGATGTAAATTAAATTATCATGAAAATTTTTTCATGAAAATTATTTTCCATATTTTTATCCAATTTTTTAGGGCTTAAAAATCTTATTAAATGATTATTTTTCTAAATAAACTTAATAATTTTCTAAGCTACTAAGCTAGATTCTATTTTGATCGATAATTTGACATATTATGATGATGAATAGTGTTGAAAGAACAAATATGTAGTATTGGGAGTGTTAGATTTGAATACTGAGGGCACAGTGTTGATATTTGTGATATATATGTGAAGTGCTTAAGAAGTAGAATTAAGTATAGTTGGTTCAAGTTGGAGGAGTATTGGGTTATATATTATACTTATATTCTGATGTTGAACTGAATTGTAGGGAAATTATGAGAAAATATAAAATATATGCAAATTAGATGTTAATTTAGAACCTTAATTATAGACAAGGTTGGTAATAGTACACTAGGGAGTTGATTCAAACCTGAATCACATACTACATTCACCTAAGTTAGAGGTAGTAAATTTTTGTAGAATATGTTAATAGGCATTTTAGAGAATTATGAATAAGGTATAATTAGGAGTTGAATTAGAACTTGATTAAGATGTTGAATCAGAGATGAAATCAAAAGCTAAATCAGAATGTAGCTCAAAATAAAAATAATCATAAGAAACTTAAAACTCGAGTAATTAAGTACGGTAAAACTCTAAACTAAGATAATAATCTCAATTTATAAAATAAAGTCTATATATAATGATTGTATGAATACTAAAGTGATATTTATATTATAGGAGATAACGGTAATGTAACATCACAAATCGTACCCAAATGAGTAAGTGAAAGATTCCAGGTAAGTTTAGGATTACTACATTACTACATTTTTTAGTACTGTTATATAGTGCTTGGAGGCTTAAGATTATACCTAGTTATGTTTCTTAGGTATCTTGATTGTACACATGCTTACGTATGCGTGTTTCCAAGTTTAGTTATATGAGCTTGGCTTGTTGCTCTAAGTTGCAATTGTTTGTATTGAATGAATTAATTGAACACCTCAAAATGGACTTAACTATACATATGACTCATAGTCTTTATCAAACATGCGTTGCAACTTATTAGAGTACGCATATGATTCTTTGATCAAATATTGACCCCTTTAAAAGGGATAGCTATCGAGGTTAAATTTTTTAGTTTTCATTATTTCTTTAACTCAACTTATATTGGGCCATATACCTATTCAATATAAACCCTCGACTAAGAATTAAGGAAAATCTAATTTTTGCAAATTTGAAAAAAAAAAAATTGGAGTCGCCACTCAATTGGAGTCGAGAAAAAGGTTAGGTTAAAATTAATTTGGTGGATCGATTTTAACTTAGTCACTGATCTGTAGAAAAATTATTTTTGAAAAAGGAGTTTTTGAAAACTAGAGAAATCAGGTACCACTTTTAACTTTCCAAATTTAATTTAATTTTTCAAATTAGCACTTTTAAATTGAAAGATGAATTTTAATTTTCAACTAAAGATAATTAATTTTATTTATATGAAAGAGAAAAAAATTATTTATAAAAGGAAAATTTTTAAAAATTTTTCAATTTTAAGTCGCTTTATAGGTGCCTACGTACCCTTTAATAAGGATTAGACGATTTTTAGTTCGTTTGTGTAAAACCTTTAGTGCGTTGATTCGTTTTAATTTTTTTAAAATAACCGGGTTTACATTTTTATCTAATTGGTTTTATTTTTAAAAATTTCTAAAAGGATCTTAATTTTTAAGCATTTATTCTTTTGAAAAATTCTAAAATGAATCCTAATTTTGAAAAGAGCTTGTTAATGGATTTTTTTGTTAAACCATTTTTATAAGTGGTAAAAGACTTTATTTACTTATTTATTTATCTATTTTATTTGAAAATTTAAAAATAATTTTTGGAAGAAAAAGGAAATATTTTAAAAGAAATAAAATAAATAAATTTTTTTTATCTTTTCTGTTTTTTTTTTTCATTTTATTATTATTATTATAAAAAAAAAAGAGAAGAAGAATTGGACCTGGGTTTTAATGAGAGTAAGTACAAGCCAATGGAGCAAGCGTAGGTCAGTTTTGGACATAGGTTAGGCAGGTTAGATCATAGTAATCGAGTTGAATCTTAGGTATGGTGATGGGTACAACTGAAATGGCATTCCATGTTGGTTTCTAGAGGCCAAAACGAGTAGGTAACACCAAATTTATAAGTTTCTTATTGGTAAATGGGGGTATAGCACAAGTGTCATGGCCTAAAGTGGTTGTTTAGTGGTTGTTGAAAACCATTCATAGTGGTGGTGGTGCATGGCTCACGAAAAGTTGTTGCTGGGTATGAGAGGGATGTTGGATCTTAGGTTTTACGGTATTGCGAAGTCAATCGTAGTGGACTTTGAGGTGAATCCATGCGAACGATGGTGTTTAGAATGGTAGCTACTACTAATTGAACCCTAAGTAGTTCATTGGAGGGGTTATGAGGCATGGTAGTGAGGGGGAGAAGGTGCTATAGAAAGCTCATGGCATAGAGATGATTTCTACGCAGTTATTTTCATTCAATATCTCCTGTATGCGAAGAAATGCTAGAAAGAGAGAGTAAGGTCATGATGGGGGGTTTGCAATAGAGAGAAAGAATTGCAAATGTGTTATTCAATGGATTTTGTAAAAAACTAATGATAGGAATGAGTTCTAGATTGCTTATAATTATTGAAGTTTGGATTAGGATGGAAAGTCATTGAGTAGAGTTAAATGAGGGAGGACGATCTGAGATTCAATCTTTAAATTTGGGTGCAAATTTGTGTTAATTTTTTATCAAATGCATATACGTGTTGTTTGTTTTTGCTAGAAACAAATATTAGAAGCTTCAAAATTAAATGAGTCACTTGAATCAAGCAAATCCACATTGAAAGAAAATCTAGGAATTTAAGCTTTTGTTCAATTTCCTTCCTTATTTAAACACTCTAGAAGACTGTATTTAAACATGAAAATGGTATGAATTCGAAGTATCTCAAGTGTACTTTACAATTTCATCATTAATTTGATGAAGTCATGAAGGAAATTGAATAAAAAATGGCCTAAAAACTAGCTATCTAAGAGTGTATCTTGCAAAAAAGGGATGGAAAGCTAGAGAAAGAGAAGGAAAATGGGCACTGTCAGCCAATAAATGGCTGACATGTGTCAATTGCAGGTGTAAAAAGAAAAAAAAAAAAAAAGAGGCACATTTATGCCTTATATAAGAATTAAACCCCTAACCTTCAATATTGCATGCAAATGTCTTTCCATACAGCTTGTTAACCCGTGCCTTATCATGTAATGCACACAAAATACATATGAAGTTTTATCTCGGGCTTACTTATAATTTTAAATCTTCTTTACGCCTAAACCAAACACTAAAAGAATCATGTCTACCCAAAATCTTTATTATTATTCTAATCTAATATCCTAAGATCTTTATTTATTATTCTTTTTTATTCAATTATATTTTCCTAAATTTCTTAGTGCTCTTCTTTTTGGAAAATTTTCTCTTTTTTGTATTATTTTTTTAATTTTTAATTTTTTCTTATTTTTTTGAACTTTGCATTTTTATATTTTCTATTTTTTTTTCAAATTAGGACATAATAAAAAATAAATAAATAAAATTACAAGGGATAAAAAGTGGGGTATCTATGGATGCTTTTATTTGTGGTAAAGTTTGCGTAAAACTTTGTCATAAAAACAAAAAAAAAAAGGAAAAAGAAAAAGAAACACCTTGCCTTGGGGATTGATTTATCTTAAATAGTACTGTAAATGGCTAACTATATTGAGTCTGATTTAGTAGAGATTTGTAAAAATGGAAAAGAAATGGTGCTCTACATACAGGTTATCTTTGTGACTCACTCTTTTTTAGGAAGAAAAGGCTATAACTCAAAAAGCGGGTTTATAACCTAAAACTTGAAGGCTCGATCAAGATGAGAAAACCTAAGGCATTCTAAGAGCGGGCTTAGACTAGATTTGCACACTTTAAGTGTAACAAGAACTTAAGGAAATGAAAAGAATCAAGATAGCACTCTAAGAGCATGTGATTCGAAGATAGGGTAGCGCTTTAACAAGTAAACAACTTAAAGGTTTTAGCTTAGGATAGTGCTCTTAAAGCATGCAATCTAAAGGTAAGGTAATACTCTTATTAACTAAGCGACCTCAATGTTTTAACTTCAAATAGTGCTCCTATAGCATGCAATCCGAAGAGAACGTTGCACTCAAATGAGCAAGAGACCCGAAGCTTTTATATCAAGATAGCACTCCGAGAGCATATGATTTGAACGTAAGGTAGTGTTCCCATAAGCAAGCGACCCAAAGGTTTTATATTAAGATAGTATTCTTAGAGAATGCAATCTGAAGGTAGCATAGCACTCAAATGAGCAAACGACTTGAAGGTTTTATATCAAGATAGTGCTCCGAGAGCATGCAATCTGAAGGTAAGGTAATGATCCAATGAGCAAGTGACATGAAGGTTTTATATCAAGATAGCGCTTCGAGAGCATGCAATCTAAAGGTAGGATAGCGCTTCGATGAGCAACTGACTTGAAGGTTTTATATCAAGATAGCACTCTAAGAGTATTCAATCTGAAGGTAGGGTAATGCTCTTACGAGTAAGCGACTTGAAGGTTTTATATTAGTGTCCACCTATTTCTACTATTTTAAACAGACTTATAGAATTTTAACTAAATCTAACCAAACAACCAATACAAAATATACAAGTAGACTAATAAATAAATGACACATGGACTAATATGACACTCTAACATACCCCTCTTAATGTAGTGCCAATCGAAGGTGCAACATGGTAGAGAATTCAACAAGCTTGATAGCAATAGCAAGCTTGGTAAAAGGATTTGCTAATTGCTAACAAGAAGGAACATAGGATGTGCATAAAAAACCACAAGCAAGATGATCTCAAATAAAATGAATGTCCACCTCAATATGTTTGGTATGACTATGATTATAGGGATTGCCAGTTATTTGTAAAGTAGATTTGCTTTCTTAATTTAAGGAAATTGGTAGCTCAACATCAACATAAAGATCTTGTAAAATATAGCTAACCCAAGGAAGTTCTTTATCTATTACATTCATACTTCCATATTCGACCTCTATGCATGATTTACAAACCATATGCTACCTATTGGTTTTCTAAGAAATGAGAGAATTTCTAAGAAACACATAATACCCTGATAAAGACTTGCGATCAAGTAATGAAGGTCCCCAATCTGCATCACAAAAACAACAAAGTTGTAAAGAGGAGGAAGGAGAATAAGAAAGACCAAGTGAAGGAGTAATTTGAGATATCATAAAACATGCATAGCACCATTCAAATGAGCAATGAGCAGCATAGACAAGAATTGATTAAGTTGATAGACAATATATGCTAAATTAGGTCTGGTTAGAGTAAAGTAGAGAAGTCTACCAATAAGGCAATGGTAAGGGAGTGGATTAATGAGAATAACAACTATCAATGAAGAATAGATTTAAGCCTGTTGGTTAAAAAAAAAGAGGCCAGCTTTCAACCAGTCATACCAGTATCTTACAAAATATCAACATATGGATTAACAAGCAATCCATGAGGTGTGTGATAGAACTTTAGGCCAAAAAAAAAAAAAAAAAATCTAGCCTCACCTAAATCCTTAATAGTGAAGGTCTCATGTAATGGAGCTTTGAGTTGAGAAATAGTTGCAACATTAGTACCTATTATTGAAAGGTCGTCAATATATAACAAGACAATACAAAAATCATCTGTCGAATGCATCACAAAAGGGAGTAATCATTTTTGGACCTACAGATACCAAGCTTTAAAAGAAATTGACAAATTTCAATATTCCATTGTCTAGATGCCTGTTTCAAACCATATGAGGAGTGTTTATGTTTGCATACTTGGTTAAGTTGAGCTTTAGAGTAGCCTTGAGGAAGAACTGTATAGATTTCTTCATTAAAAAAACTATGCAAAAAAACGTTATTGATGTCTAGTTGAAATAAAGGCCAACCCTTAATTGCTACAATAGCAAGCAAAATTTTTACGACTTCCTACTTAGCAATTAGAGAAAAAGTATCATGGTAGTCAACTCCTTCAACTTGATTATGACCCTTAGCAACTAACCTAGAATTAAAACACTTTACACTACCATCGGGTTCATATTTAACTTTATAAACCCACTTGCAACCAATAGCTTTCTTGTTAGGAGGCTAAGAAGTGAGTTCCCAAGTGTTATTAATTTATAAAGCATCTAACTTTTTATTCATAGCAACAACCCAATCATTAATCTTAGCTACTCATGAATAGCAATGAGGTTCTTTAGTAGTTGACATAAGGACTAAACATTGACCAAAGTCTAGGGGATAAGTAGCAATCATTGACGCAGTAAAAGGACATGGGGAAGAAGATGAGTAAGATGAAGTATGTGAATTGTTACAAACAAGATTGGTAATGTAATCCTGTAACCAAGTAGGAGGTGTTGATACCTTAGTAGACCTATGTACAACAACAGAATCATGTGAACAAATGGAATTGGGAAAACAAGAAGAAGGTTCAAATGAAGAAACAATATCAAGTAATGAATTTGTTATAGTTACAAAGTTATTTACAAAGTCAGAATGCAAAGGAATATGAGGAAGAGAAGAAGAAGAAAAAGACATAGGAGAGAATGTTAACAAGGTAAAGGACCAAAACCAACAGCAAAAGAAAAAAAATATTTTCATAAAACACCACATCTTTGTTGATGAGAATCTTTTTCTCCAAATCATAAACTTTATAAGCTTTGTGATCATCAACATATCAAAGAAAAATACATCTAACTCTATGAGAATCCATTTTATTAGTAGATTTTAGATAGTAAGCAACATAACATAAACAACACATAATATGCAAGTGATCAATATTTGGTTTTTCTCCAAATAAGACTTCATGAGGAGACTTCCAAGATAAAAGAGGGAACATGCATCTTGTTGATCAAATAGGTGGCCATTAAAATACATTCACCCTAAAATAATATCGGCAACTGATCATGTCTCCTTACAGTACAAGCTATGTATCTAGTATATGCCTATGTTTTTTTTCCACAAACTATTTTGTTGTGGTGTATAAATGGTAGTTTGTTGGTGAACGATACCAAAGTCATCAAATAACCTTTGACAATCATGTGATAAGAATTTAGTTCCATTATTTGACCTAATAAACTTAGGTGTAGTGGAGAAGTGATTAGAAATGTAGTGGAAAATTTTCTAAAGAATAGAAAATACTTGAGGCTTATTATTCAAATAAGAAAGTCCAAGTACTTCTAGAATAGTCATCAATAATAGTAAGGAAAAAAGTGGCTCCAGTAATAGAAGGAGTCCTATATGGACCCTAAATATCAATATGTAACAAGTGAAACAAAGAACTCGATTGTGATTCGTTTTAGTAAAAGGTAATTAATGAAATTTTGATCTTTGACATGTATCACAAAAAAACTGTCAATTATTTAGTAGCTATGAAGGAAACAAATGTTTGAGATTTTCTAATGGTGAATAACCTAGCCTTGCATGTAAACAATTTTGACCTATCCATAAGTCATATCATGTTTTATGCTTATAGAAACCTATATAAAACCATGCCCTATAATGTATGGGTTCCTAAGTTGTGTGCTAAATTACCAGCTTAAATGTAGTTATATGTACAAAATGCACCTACACTACCTATGTATATAGTACATGGTCCAAAAAGAGTAAAGGTACCTTTGGTTAACTCCATAAGAACAGAATAGAATAGCTATTTTTTTTCTTGCAAACCTATAGTCATAATTGGTTGTCATAATTGCTATTCTAAATTGCTTGTAATTGTGAAATAAGGAATTACAGTTTCTTTACGAGACTAAAGAAGTAACTATTTTTTTATTTTCTTTTCAGTATATTTCCATATCTATCAACAAGACATCAAAGAAATTATAAATAATTGCTATTACTTCTTTGTTCCATTAATTAGTAATTGAAATTATAAATCTGCATTATTTCATTCCATAAACCAAATATACTATAAATTTATATTAAAATTTCTCTATGAAATTGTGTATTAAAAGTCTTTCTCATGTAATGGCTTACATGTACATTATTCTAGGATTATCTTAACATATAATTGTTCATGAGAAACTCTATGAACATTAATATAAAATAAGAAAAGTAAAATAATTTAAACAAAAATAAAAAGTAAAAGAAGAAGAAGAAAGCTAAAGGTTATGTAATGCCTTGCCTTCTAGGTATCTGCTTAAAATTTTTTTCAAACTTTTGATGCCTAAAGATGGTTTATTATTACTATCCTTGAGTTAGGGATAAAGTAAAACCCATATCCAACTTACTATTCTACTTCATAAGACATTTGATTCCAAATCACTACTTATTCCATGTAACAAATAACAACAAAAGTTATTACAAAAATGAGTCGTACTCAAAGTATCGCAGTTGTACACTTTTATAAAATGTTGAATTATGTTATAAATATACACTTCTGACTACAACTACTATATTAAATCTTTGGTAAGGTATCCCTAAATTCTTCCATGAAGAGTTGTCCTCATACACTTAGATCATATCCTAAAGCTAATGACTTCTTCCATAAGCTCTCCTTCAGCTAGTAATTTGAAGTCTTTTTACCTCTATAATATAATGCTTTGTCTTCTCATCCTTAACCTAAGGATAAGACAACTTTTCCTCTCAACTACTGTTGAGTTGAGTGAGAATAGATAAATAAATACATAATACAAATAATATCATATCACATTCATACAATAAGTTATTAGTTTAATCACAATATTCTTAGCCTAGCTAAGCAATGCAAATATAGCAAGCACGTACCATGCTAATGTATATAACATGCATCAGTAGTGATATCCTAATTAGCCCAGCAACTCATTTGGTTTGGTTAAATTCAAATTGGGCATTTGGATAATATACCCATAAACCTAGCAAAGTAACAATTAGTTACCAAAACCCAAAAGCCTAGCAATTACCACTTGAAGTGGTTAGAAAATATAGCATATAGCTAACCCATAAAAAATAATGCATTTTCTATTTACTCAAAAACCTAGCTTTTATAAATCAAGTGGTTCACTTGATAAAACTAGCTTTTCATATGAAATTCGACCTAAAAAAATTTCAAATTTTAGAGAACTTAACCCATAGGTCTTTTTCATGTTGTACCATGTCATGCATCAAATTGTATACCAAGCAATACTCAACAAGTTTAAACAAGCTTACTTATTTCTTATTAGCCTTGCCTTTACTTTATTTCTTTGTCAATTCTAAGACCTCAATATTTAGGTCACTTAAGTGAACATCTTAAGAGGTAGGGTTAGTCCTTAAGTTCCTTTCTAAGCTAATGCAAATCTCGATGACTATTGCATAACAATAAGCTACACAACGGCAACAACAAGTTCAATTCCAAAACTTCATTTAGTTAGTAACAGTCATAAAAATATATAGTTCAAGGTATTATTATTGTAACTCTTAAATATGGCCCTTACATATATTTTCTAAAATATTGATTTTTAAGTACAATTTCATTAAAAATAAGCTTAAATTAGATAAATAACCAAATAAAATTAAAAGACCTAAACTAAATACTCCTAAAATCATTACTAAGCTTTAGAAATAATCATAAATTAGATTCATTAAGAAATTTAGTTAAAAACCTATTATTCCTTAATCATGAAAAACGTGGTAAATTCTACAAAATAATTTTTAAAAATACTAAGCACAAATTTTTAAGAAAATTATTTTAATGCAAATTAAATATCTCATATGGGGAATATATATACACCAAAAGTTAGCTTAAAATAACATAATTTACTCTTTTTTAAAATTGATGCCAAATTCGTTAAAACCAAGCGTGCTCTTAAGGAATCTATAGAAGCACTTCTAATTTCAAAATTTTGTATTGATATTGTATTTCTACACATAAAAATACCTAAGATAACCATATATCATAATTTTTTAATATCTTTTGAGAATTTTAGTAAAAATAAGAACTTACAAGTAAAAATTCGCATGTTTTTGATTCTTCGATCATCAAAGCTCCATCGATGATGAGCCTCGATTGAAAATCCCTCTTCTTGCATCAGCCTTCAACCCCTAAATGGTCACTATGTTAGGTCTTCATCTTCTATATTTTCTAATTTCAACCATATATTTCCTTATTTTTTTCTAATTTTTTTAAATGGAGAATGTCGTTTTTTCTAGGCAAGTTTTCTTGTATCTTACCACTAAAAATTATGAAAACGAACACTTCTTAGCCTTTTATAAGAATCAGGTCGATTAAGGTAGCAAAAGTGATATACAAGTGTCACTTTATGTATTATTTTAATATTATGTTAATGATTTTGCCTTATTTTATGTTGCCAACTCACAAGTAAAACCTTCTACTAAATTTAAGAATGTGCCACACCTATTTCCAAATGTATCCAAGTGTTTTGTCATTTTTCTATAATTTTTTATTAATTAATTATAATTTTTAGTAATTATTTAGTATATTTGGTAATATATTTACATATTGGGTATATAATGTGTACTCTACATGAATGTAACACTACATTATATGCTATTTGACATATAAATATACTTTTTATAGATCAAATAATTTATCTTTAAGAGCTTGTTGTGTTTCGGGGCTTAAATATTGTGGCCTTAATAATTATCGAATGATCCCTAGTAAAAAACATGTTTTATTAGAATTAAATATTTAGTATACTTTATTTTGAAAAACTAACCTTATTAAGAATTTTATTCTAATTTTTATGACCTCATATTAAAATTTCATTCAAGTCAAATAATTTTTTTTAAAAACCCTAAATCATACTTAACACCCTAATTTGTATTGATATCAAATAGTTAGGGTCTGGTCACATAAATAAACTTATTCCTTAAACTTCCCTTAATAACTTTATTTTGTTATTTCCCTTAACTATACCCTATCGATTTTACGTATAATAAAAAAAGCCTATTATCTTAGGTCTAAGGTAATAAGTTGAAGACTGGGGTTTTACAGGTTATTACTGAAGAGAGAAAAAAGAAAAAAGAAATAAAATGGCTAAAGGTTTCCCTTGCTAGCCATTAGACAAATTTTCATAGTTAACCATCACTATTAATATCAAGTGACCCATAGAAAGTAGTATAGCACCATGATAACAACATGTCTACACATAGTAGTAAAAAAAAAAAAAAAGAAAAAAAAAGAAAAAGGGGAAAAAAGGTCAATGTGAAATGGGTTCAACTCACCAATGGTATTACGCTATGCAACATAGCAAGCGATGGCAAATGGGAGAAAAGTTTCAATTGTATTAACACATTACATGAATTTATGTGTGGCATACAAGTAGCAATAAAATTTGAATTATTATTTTTTTTCGCTTAGTTAAGGGATAATGATTGATGATTCAAGCATTTTCATCAATGAATTCCTTAAAAGGTTCCCTAATATGCCATATTAGCATTTTATGAAACTCTACCTATAAAAACCCTTCACTTTACCAATGAATTCCTTCAATAAGGTTTCTTAACAATCTTTTAAGACTTTTCTAGGTCCCATATTCTTCAAAAAGTCACACATATATATACACCTATATGTATATATATATATATATATATAGAGGTACCTGGCAGAGAAACCTGAATGGGGAAATGGACTATCTTAATTCACTTTAGCAATGTTCAAGGTTGCTCTGCATCTACATCTTTACTTTTTCTTCGTACGACTGTCTAGTGGATTATGGTGACTTCTCAACGCAACCTATGGATGGCACGACCAACACCAACACATGGAGTGGAGAAAGTGAGGACGGAAGTAGGAGTTGGAGGGACAAGACAACAAAACTCCTGACTCTATTCACACCAGTATCTAATTATGTGAGAAAAGTATGTAACATGATAAGGGAGTGAAACTACCAAGAAGTTATACCTCTAATAGGTAATCATCCTTAAGTAGCCTGATGAAAATTCTAAGGGGTCAAATGGTACGGTCATGATTACTGTGTACTACTATAAAGACTTCTACTCGATATTCTACGAGGATATTTGTGGATGAAATTTATGAAGTGCGAGATATCCTATTTCTTCTAAGAGACCCCTGTTCTAAAGAGTTGTAGTTGAGAATATGAAATAATTCATCGTATACAAAAGAAAAGTCAAAACTCTTTACTCTTCGTGATAAAATATTCATAAAAATTTAAAAAAAAAAGACGAAAAGAATATATATATATATATAACCCTAATAAGGCTACTTAAAGAAATCCTAGAAAAATCTCGAAAATAAAACTTTAAATAAAAAAGAGCATATTATAAGCATTAAAGTATGTTTTTTCATGCTTAAAACAACTTTAATCGAACTAGCTCCGGTTTTCTTATTATGGGACTCAAAATTCCCTTTTCAAAAACATATTATAATAAAGAAAAAAAACTCTTCTAGAATCAAAAGTAATACTTACTTTATCTGTAATTGAAAAACCAGTTTATTTATATCCGTTCTATTATTTTGTCAGTTTCTCCAATCACCATAATAATCCAAACTAAGCTGGTCGACATCATAAAATCAATAGAGAAGAGGATCCGTGTAATGTTATGTAAACTTGAATGATATTCCTGCTAATATTCTTTGAAGTTATGATTCATCTTGCGGTATAAGAGAATACATAATTTGCTACCGGATAAAGTATATAGGTGGATGTGCTAGCTCCATGGATCGATATAGCTTGAAGTATTGAAAGGCCTCATTTGAAACAAGGATAAATCATATTATTCTGCAGCAAAGTGTCTTAGTTTGTTCCATGTATATCAACAATATAGAATCTATCTTAAATATGCCTCATGGGCATAAGCATGGCCTAGAAGGTCTAGTAGGAAGCAAAAATTCGTGCATTTTTCATAGTAAGTGCGACCTATGGGTGCGTTCAAGCATGCACCAGCACATAACGAGATGAACTATGGAATTGTAAGAAGGTACAGACATAAGTAAGGTAAAGGGATGAAAAATTATTTTAACTTATCGTTAATATTATCTCGCTAGAGTATTTCCACCAACGTTTCTATATGAAGGGAATTCGGGCAAGAGAAGCGATCGCGCAATGCTGGAAACATATATGAGCTTCTCACTATGTAGTTCACCATCTGGTTTAGAAAAAAAGCAAATGCAACCTACATCTAATAATGTGTTCGCATAAATGAGGAATCAGACCATATATTTCAATGCTTAAATTATGGCCAAAAAAACGAAAAAAATTATGCAACTAAAATTTTCGAATGCATTATAGACATGCGATGATTTGGTGGTGCACTGCAGAGAGGCATACGTTGGCTGTGTTGTGAATAAGGTTTGCTTCATCACGAATTCGCCATCAGACTGAATAAAATGCACAATAGTGGTGTTTGTGTTTTCGCGGCTAGCAGAACCCATTATGTGAATTTTTTTTTATGGACATAATTTCGAGAAATACATCAAAATTTTTGTACAATTGATGGAACGACTTCATTCTTCAAATATATAATATAATATAATATAATTCCGGGACAAATATTTTGTTTAATAGATACATTCTTATTTAATATAAGACTCCACAGCTCTTCATATCCATGATGTTTTACTGCTGATATTTTGAAATATTGTCACTTTTCTGAAATAGTATATTATTTCATGATACCCATGTCCCATCCTATGGTTACATAGAATTATAGTATGTTATATTTTTATATAACTAAATGATTGTTTTACCTCATACATAGAAGTATTTATAAATTCGATAAAATATTAGAGATAATTTAAGTAACTGTATCCCATACTATCTAGGGCTTTAACTAGTTTAACCTATGTGGCAAGTCTATGTGCGTACTTTCTTCATTGCGATAATGGTATGACGCACGGGAGAGACACACCCAAGCTTATAGACGGGGATATAGTCATAATAAATATATATTGGACATTGTGTGTGACAATAAGTTTTTTATCATTGTATACCGTTGATAACAAAATCTCTACCTAAGTGATTCAAAGATACGTACAATAATACGAGACTAGGTTGGTTGAAAAGGTTCTCCATCCCAAATTATCCAACCAATAGTTATTACAGTCAAATTACTACATGGACTAAAAAAACTAGCTAACTGGATTTTCGTCGATTAGGTCGACCGAATATTCCACTAATAAAACAATGAGACTAATTAATATGTGGTGTAAGAATCCAGCAAATCCTATCGGTATTATCATCCACCACATGCCCCAACTAACTTGAAATATCACTACACAAAATTTATTTATTGTGAGAACTTTCTTTTGACACAAATGGTTAGATAATGGTCGAAAGCTATCGTGAGAATTTTAGTCAACACAAGTGAACCCTCTTAGAAACTCCTTCAACTTTTTCTATATAGTGAGCAGTGGTTTATTAGCAATTATACCTGATAATTTAAAATTCTCATAAAAACCTAGACATTTACGAGAAATTGCCTTCCCATAAAGTTAAGAGAAACAATAGAGTCGGAATTATTGCACAAGTAAATGCTATAAGTGAGAATAAAACCCTCACAATATGTAATACCTTTTATTTTTTTTTCCCCAAAATTCTTGCAATGCAATATGAATTAATATATATTTCCTATATATGTATATGTATATGTATATATTGATTGCTTTTATTCATCATCACATTTTCTATTCGTTAAAAAAAATACCAAAATCATCTCTTACAAGACATATCAACTTTATCTTCGTCTTCACCTCATATAAATATCCTCTTGTAACATATGCTTTATGACATATCACAAACCAATACCAACTCAATCATATTCAGATCTCTCCATATAGAAAATAATAACTCAAGAACATTATGAATGCTCAAGATACAATAATATAGTATATTTCTTTTAAATTATCTAATCAAAATATAACTAAATGATAATTAATCCAAAAATCACATAATCAAACATCTTTAAAAGTACTCGAGAGAATATAATAGCTAAACAAGTCACATTATATCAGACTTAAAAATAGTATACTCATAGTATACCCAAAAATCCCTTCTTGGGTTTCTTTTCAAAAATATTCAATAAAAGATCAAAGTATACTAAAAAAACCTAATCAAAGTATACCCTCATAGTATACCCAAAAAAAAAAACTAATCAAAGTATACTCTCTTTGTATACCCAGAAAACTTAATCAAATGTCTTTTCAAAAGGTCAACATAGCTAATCAAAAGGTTGATAAATCTAAGCAAGTCACATAATAAACGCAATAGTAGCTAATCAAAAGGTCTATATAGCTACATAAAGAGATGAATTCGTCAATGAGTTTTGTTCGTTAGAGGTCGTGATTGCTACTGTTGAATAGTGGGGAAACAATGTAATGAAGCTGGAAAATAAGATTGCACATGCTTAACTTATGGCTATACTAGGGACTAAAGGTGTGATGTTTGCTATGAGGATCCTCCCTATGGTATAGTTAATGAAGACAATAGCATATTTTCAATTCCAAACGCTCTTAAGAAATAAAGGTGATGATTAGAATAATTAAGTCAGTTGCATTGTTAGAGTAGTAGACATCATATGATCAAACCATCGTTGTTGCATAGCAGAAAACTATTGTTGTTGTTTTTTGCTAAGCCATAATGTCTTCCAAGGTAGATATTTTATTTTGCAACATCGTAACTTGTTTAATGGAGGTGTAAGATGCTATATGGGAGACAAAAGGAATCTATGGACGAGTTGAAGGTAGCTTAGGGCTACCATAACCAAAACTACGACTATAGTTAAGCTTATGTCCAAGCTTTCTCATGATCTCTATTTATGTCATTGGGTTTTGTCTTGATGATTGTGATTGTTCTAAGATTTTTTTTCTTTATATGATTACACCATAGTTCTTTAAATCATATTATATGTAGTTGATTAATAAACTAAAAAATGGTAAAAAAATAATTTGCTACATTACAACAGTTTAAAAATCGCTTAATACAAACACTAAAATATAACTTACATATTTTTCTTCTACTATAGAATTCACCTATTAACTTGATTCACCCTTTCTTCTCTTGTTGGTTTGTTCAGATGTCCCTATCTCTGTTATTCCTTGATATATTACAATAAAACTTGTTAAAACCAAATCGTTAAGCTTAGAACACAAATGATCATATCATTCTAAGCAACAACCAATAATAAGGGATGAAAGGTTGCTACAACACAGAGAAACCCATATGGTGCAGAAATGAATAACACATATTTTATGTGTTGGATTTTTTTTTCATAAACTATATAATTCATACATAAAATTAACTAGTTTGAATTCTTTTAATTTTCCTATATCATATATTTGATCACACATAACGTAGCTTTCATGCTTTAATGGTTAGATATATGATAATTTTGCATAAAGTAATGTAATTTCTTTAGACAACAAAGGTGGTTGTCATGTTATTTAGCCAACCACTGCTTGGGACCTCATCATGCCATATGTTGAAAACCATGAATTGCATGTTTATCATTGAAGCCACATCCTAATTTTAAATACGTCCCTTCGACCCAACATTTACATGATGGACGAGAGAGTAGTAGGTATCATATATATATGTAATGTTTTACAAAAATTTAACCCTCTAAAGCCAAACGATGTTGAAGTTAACGTATAATATGCCAAATTGTTTAATTGAGCATATTTTTAGTTGAAATGTAGTAACAGCAGCAACAAAAAAGGGAAAACCAAAGCTACAACTAACTAAGAAACCCTTTTATTCCATAAAAAAGAATATCCATACATCTGTAAGCAAATTGAAATGACTCAACTCCATTAAGAAAATGTCCTTTTTAGTACCTTACTGTATTGAATGTTCACGAATGACTTTGAAACGGTGGTATAGTGATATTGCATCTTCCCTCGGTTGATAGAGGAGTGTTTCTACACGAAAAATTATTATAATTATACTACCATGGTTGTCAATAGCTCGTGTGGCACAAAAAATGAATAGAGAATCTCTCTTTATTTTTTTTAAGTCACAAGAAAGAGGCATATATATGTGAGAGTTAAGAAAAAAGAGAAATGAACAAAGAATCTCTCTTTCTTATTTTTTTTTTTCTAATTTTTACCAATGTCCATTTAATTTTAAATTAAATTAAAAAAAAAGCTTCATAGTTCCACTAATTTCCAAATCTATTGCCTTCTAATTTTACTTGTTTAGGCCATTTCACACATGATATCAATGATGTGCAAAGAAAGAGGAATGAGAAAACAATTTGACTTATCTAGTCTAAGAAATGGTTTACTATCCATTGAAATAAAAAGAAGGATAAAAGAAAATTAGGTTTCTTAGGTCTAAAGAGGCAACATGTCATTGACACCATGCAATTCCTGTATGCTTGTATATCATTCAATTCATGCTATGTTCACTTATAAGCTTTGGACATGTACAAAGATTCCACTATCCAATCCATCAATGGCAATATGTAAAGCTCATTTGCACTTGTACATGATATATGAGGGATTGATTAATAAAACCAGTATCGTTTCATGTTTACTTGCATATTATCAAATAATCATGTAGATTTTTCCTATTATTCCCATCAATCTACAGTGGCAATGAAAGCTTCCTATTTTTATCACTCTTGCCTCTCTTTTTTCTTTTCCTTTCATTTTGTATCACTCTTATCTTAAACTTGAACATTCTATTATCTAGCAACCACTTCATAAAGCATCCTCATTCGTATCCAATAAAATTAACTTTTGATCTTTAAGTGGCATCTTATGATAACCTAAAAACTACATCGACCAGTAAGAGACGAAAAAGTCCCCATGAAATAGATCTATACGCAACACTAGTTACTTTACTTCACTACACTCAATGTCAATAAATTCATTAAAAACAATTTCTTTTCTTTTTTTAGGGAAAATTGCTCAAAAAAAAAATACTCCTAACCTTTTATTTAGATGTGGATTGACCCCTTTAACTTTTAAAGATGTTTTTTGCCTCTTAAATTTTCGTAAATTATCAAATAACCTTTATAACCCCTTTAAACTTTGATTTTTGTACGTAAACACTTCATAAATTTTGATTTTGATGTATAAATACCTCCTAAATTTTAACTTTGGTATGTAAATACTTCATAAATACCCCATAGTTAAGGAGGGTTTTTACACACTAAAATCAAAGTTTAAGAGTTATGGGGGTTATTTTATCAATTTATTAAAGTACAAAGGGGTAAAAAATCTCATTTTAAAAGTTTAAGGGGTTAACTCATACTTAAGTTAAAGTTTAGAAGAGTTTTTTACATTTTTCTCCTTCTTACTTAAGTACAAATTGATCTTTAAACTTTCAAAGTGAGGATTTTACCCTCCTAAACTTTGATAAATTGACAAAACAATCTCCATAATACTTAAACTTTGATTTTTATACGTAGATACTCTTTAAACTTTGATTTTAGTGCATAAATACCTCTTAAACAGTTTAAGGAGTATTTATGCACTAAAATCAAAGTTTAAGTGTTATGGGGTTGTTTTGCTAATTATCAAAGTTTAGGAGGTCAAAAACCTTACTTTGAAAGTTCAAGGAATCAATTTGCACCTAAGTGAAAGTTTAGGAGAGTTGTTTGCATTTTCCCCTTATTTTTAATATGTAAATCCACCATAGTACACATTACAAGAAAAGAAAATTTAAATTGAAAATTCTTACATGCATATCTCTTATTAAAGCCACATTCTTATTATGCAATATGTATATATTTTACAAACTTCCTCTTTTTTTTTTTCTTTGACTCAAATGTTTAGGCAATTACAATGTATACCAAAAAAATGGGTAAATTACCTTATGATCAAGATCCTTATTAAAGAAGTTGCATAAAGTAACTCACTCAACTAGTCAATGACCTAAACTCTTTGGCACTTTCCAACGTACTCTTGCACCCCTACCATTTCTTTCATATTGCTTTTTCAAATAGTATCACAATTCACTATATGTTCTACTAATAGCCTAATGAAAAATCAAAGGCCATCAATCATCTCTTTTCGGAATGAGATCAAACTTCTTTTACACAAATCAATAATTAGAGGAGGATGTAAAGGGCATTTTAACAAATATTGTACAAGAGATATCATCAATAAAATATGTATCAGCAAAATATATTCATGGATTAGTTTCTGGTCCATGTCCATAGATCCATTAAGTAGCCCAATTTCCTAAAGTTATTAGTAAATATATATCTGACATCTTTATTTGTCATTTGAACTTGTAATACAAGTGAGGATGAGTAAGCATCTTTAATTATCATGTTGGTAGAAAAAATATCATGACAAAGATGCTTGTTATATAAGAGTCAATGTCTAGGCCCATCATGAGAGCTCTAAATATTATGCAACATCAGAATACCAAATCTATAGTAAACTTACCCAAAAAAAGATCTTCACCATGATTTATTAAGGCCTACACACTTTTCTTTATCCACGATATAGCCTTTGCAACACTAACAAGTATATAAACTATTTAAATGATTTAGGTTGTTCATTGATGCCAATCATGGTCCTATGGCAATTATAAAGTATTCTTATTATGTAGATAAGAAGTATCCATGTAACAAGATCAAAAGAACTATATGAATCATAAAAATACATAAATAAAGGTACTTATGGAAATTTATAGCTAAAAGCTAGAGGATAATAAAAACCAATGCAATGCTGAAATTTATAAACCAAAAGACAAACTTCAAATGGCAAAACCAGTTTAGATCATATTTAGATCATAAAAAATTAAGCAGTATCTCTATAAACTGAAATTGAAATTTGTTTCTAAAACATTTTTTTTTTTTTTTGCATTAGTTACTGTTAGTTGTATCTCCAATGGCAATCTCAATCAAGCTTTACCTTTACAACTGAGATAACATAATGGGAAGAATGGCGATGTGCTAAAGTAAATTCTTCATATAACATTCTTGTAGTATCCCCTTCTAAAGCCATGTAAATTTCACTGAGCTTTAAAATAGGATTGTGACTTATAATACTCTTTGTCTGCTCATACCGAGTGCCTTTATACACTCCTATGTGCCTAGGCCTTTCTTCATTACCAAATACAACATCATCTTCTATATGTTTATGATTGGAAGTATAATCATGCTACTCTTCTGCCGATTCATCCTCTAATGCATTCGATGACCCCAGGGGATCTCGATAATTGAGATGCTATTAGATAGCTTCAACCCAAAACCAATCTACAAGATTATTTCTAACATGACTAAGCCTTGAAACATCCATCCTACATAAAACACACTTAGAATTAGTAAAAGATACGTAAATTTATTTTATATATACAATCATACATGCTACATATAAAAGATAACTAGTAGTATTGATTCCTGAATTTATTTGAGCATTTTGAGCTTTCTATGTATGTATGTGCATGTGCATATTAGGCTTATGACTTGGGCACTTATCCTAGAGAACAGTTGTTAAACTGGCTAAAAATAGCACATGAGAAATATACATGTACTCTTTTCCTTCTTAAATGCCCAATAATTATGGGTAAAAGTTTGTATAATGGCAACCCTCGGTAAAAGCAACTGCTCTAAATACTAGACCAATGATCAAAATTGACAAAAAGATTAAGGGGAGAGAGAGACATGAAGACCATCTAACATTTTCAATCTAAATACATCGAAGATAACTTCCAATTTGTTCAAGAACCTGTAAACAAACAATTCCATCAATCATCATTCAGTTCCCTATGAACCAATATCTCCTTTAAAATAGAACGAAATTTATAGAAAAGAAAAAAAAAGTGCACGGTTCATAAGCAAGATAACACAGATGGAATATAACATGCAACATAGATGTGGAAACCATAAAGTACCTCAATTGCTATAGCAATTGGTATGATATTAGCAACATCTTCAAGGCCAAGTTTATTAGCTAGATTTGAGAAAAAAATTTGGGTCAAGAGATATTTATAATCATCCTAAAGAAGCCAAAGCCTTTTATAATATATTATGACTCCTTATGATAACAAATGTATATACTATTATCAAACATTGCATCTTCAAACCCATGCACATACATGATAAGATGAAGTTATCAATTTTAGAACCTTAAAAGAAATGAGATTCAAAACCTATAAACAACTCGTCTCAATCCATCAGAAGTTCAAAATTGATGATGAGCCATTTTCAGAGAAACGAAAACTTCATTAGACATATCTAGCAAGTGATTTTTACCACAAAAGCCAAAATATATTTCATAAAAATAAAAGAATATCTTTTTCTCAAAGTCCCAAAAGCATAAAACACAAAGATAAATATTTTTTTAATCAATATCATATGAATGTTTCCTCATTTAGCACAGACACATACAACAAGACACTAAAAACATGATTCATAATAGTCTCCCAAACCCTTGTAGGCTCTCTTACCAAGATTTTTAAGAGTTGAACCTATAGTAACTCTAAAACTTAAAAGCCATCTTCTTTTCTATTTCTTTGCCACATCAACAATTCTTGTCCCAATAAGAAAAATAAAGTCACATTACCTCTATGTTTTTGACTATGTACATTTCCGCATGATATCATGTTAAACAATTCATGCTACTAAACTCAAACTTTAGTAAGGTAAGGGTATCGAATATCTGATTTATACACATAGAGATAAAAACAAATAATCTGAGAGATAACTCAACCTTTATTTCTTTACAAGTAGTAATAATTGAATATATATTTACATGATAAAGGAACGTGTATATGAATTAAGAGACTAAACACCATTAGAAATAGTAATTAATCATTAATAATAGCTAGAATAAGCATATGAAGCTGCAAAATGAAATATAATAAAAGAAAGGAATTTAAACCAAAATGAACACTATGGAAATGCATTGTTAAACTAAGTGAGATTGAAACAATAATAATTTATGTGAATCTATTCCTCTTAGAATGACTAAACAAGAGCAATAGAGTAGATGTTGAAAGGTTGAAAGTGAACCTAGTTGGAAATATGCATGAATTGGTTTAGCTTTAGGAGGAAAAAAAAAAAAAAGAAGCCAAAGGTTGCCCTTGCCAACGATTAGAAAAATTGTGATAGCTAACCACCACTATTAATAGATCAAGTGATCTGCGGATGGTAGTATAGCACAATGATAACAACATGCTTATGTGTAGAAGAGAAAAAGGAAAGAAAAAGGAAAGAAAAAGGGGAAAAGATGTCAATGTGAAATGGGCTCAACTCACCAATGGTATTATACTAAGTAACTTAGCAAATAGTGGTGAGTGGGAGAAAAGTTTCAATGATACTAACACACCACATGAATTAATGAGTGGTATACAAGTACTAATAAAGGAATATGTATATAAATCAAGGGACTAAACATCATTAGAAATAGTAATTAATCATTAATAATAGCAAGAATGAGCATATGAAATGCAAAATAAAAGATAATAAAAGGAAGGAATTTAAACCAAAATGAAACACTATGGAAATGCATTGTTAAAATAAGTGGGACTAAAAATACTAACAATTTATGTGAATCTATTACTTTTAGATTGAACAAATACGACTAATAGAGTGGATGTTGAAAAAGAGGTTGAAAGCGAACCTAGTTAGAAATATGCACAAACTAGTTTAGCTTTAGGAAGACAAAATATGTAGTTTTGCTTTTCAAGAATAATCTTGTTACTAAATGGAATCGAACTAGTGATACAGTAAGTTCTTTTAATGTTCATTTGCTCTTTTTAATCTAGTCAACTATGATCAATAGCATAATGAAAATAGAGAGTGTCATTAATATATCTCATATTCCATCTATCTAATGCTAGACTTGCTACATCCAAACCTCTAAAGTTAGATCATCCTCATTTCCTCGAATGCTTCAACCTTCAAAAACAAAATAAAGCTATAAATCTTAGGGGAAAATGAAGTTATAATCGAATAAGTGAGGCCATATGTTCATAATTGAAATAGTTGTACCAAAGCCATTTATTTACGTAAAGTGGGGTGCTTTGCTATATTATGTTAGTTGCCAACTCTATAGCTCCAAAAAACAAAAATAAAAAAAATAATAATCATGCTTCATGCAAATAGAAAAAGCTTTTCTCTTATCTTACCATATTTTCATCACAAGTATCTTATGCACTAGGATTCACTTGTTCAATCCATAGAGATGGGAAAATGAATTTCACAACAAACTTAATTAGGAGGTTGGAAAAAAAAAAGGGACAAGAAAAGTGGGAAAAAAGAGACTAATCCTAAAGGCCAATTCTGATGCACATGATTTTCATTAATGATACTTATTATACGCCATAGATTAATAAAACATAAATATCCAAATATCTAGTTCAATAATTCATAGAAACAGAATTGTACAATGTAAGAGTTTAAGAAACTTACAATCACATTCCAATAGAGAGTCCATTAGCAACAAACATGAGCAAATGAAAAACAAATATAATTGGAAAACAAATATCATAGTTAAAAAGTCTACCCTCCCCTCTTAAAAGATTAAAACCATAAAGCCACCACTATCTAAAAAATCTAAAAACCCTAAATATATATGAGAAATCATTGAGTTATTACTTGCGAATCTGAAGTAAAAATAGATGAATTCACTGTTATTACTCTTCTTTTGGTGCCTTTATTCTTATTCCAACAATAAAAAAAAAGCAGCATTGATGGTGCTGTTAAAATACATGCAAAAAATACTTAAATCAAAGAGAGAGAGATGACATTACTTACCTTGGTGGTAGTCGATGCTATTGCTATTTAGAAAGGACTTAAGGCATATATAAGAAAAGAAGAGACCAAAGGAAAAGAAGGCTTGGACAGTTGAGCTTATCTCTAAGCGCAAGGAGTAAATTAGGCTTTGATATTACACGAAATTATGGTTTTCACATGTTATGAGGAGTGAGATGCCACATAATTGCTTATATGGCAATATAATTCTCACAATTAGTATATGCAAGAATTTAATTGTCATGTAAGACTTATGTGGCAAACCAATCCTTGCAATAACCCTTTTTTATTATCTTTCTAATGCCCATTTTTGTTTTAGTATATATTAAGGTTCTAAAATCCACAAGGGTTGAACATAACATCAACAATCAAAAACTCTAAGGATCATAAAATTTAACCAATGGGCAATACTCCACAAGATAAATTCATTCAAGTTAACATGAGTCATAGCAGATAAATTTAGAGGAGTCTCATTTCATATGCTCCAATAAGCGAGAGTATCACAAAAGTTTTTTAAAGGAGTCATTCCGCTCCATAGTAAAACTAAAAATAACATAAACCAACAAACGAGTACATCAACATCTCTAAAAAATAACTCAACGTCCAAAAGTAACTGAGTCTCCACATCATGATCCCATCCTCAACCCCCGAATCCACATCAATCCTCTAATCATCACAAAAATATAAATAATTTATGTTGCCCTCTTCCTCTAGTCAAGGGTTTCTCATGAATAATGTAGTCCTTACTACCAATGCATAAAAAAGAAGAGAATGAGACGAATCCTAATATGCAATACACAAGCACATACAAATGCCAAAATTAGTAAGGCATATGCACGTAATATAGAAATAAACAATTCAATCAATTATTATTTTAATTCTTAGCAATCATACAATAAAGGGATGCTTATGAATGACCCTGCCACACCATAATCTCTTATATATGTAGGTAGATATAATAGTATAAATCTTTTAGATTACTACTATATACTACAGTGAAGGTCATATGACCAACACTTAGGAGCCAATAAATACTAGATCTAGTTGTGTCATCTTATATGTAAGTCTACTAAGGAATCCTTAGATATGATGAGTAGTTGCCCCTTAGCGATTTGCCACTGTAGGCGCTTAAGCCAAGCAAGTTAAGGTTAAGCACAAGCAATAAGCAATCCAATAAGGCCAAACAGTATTTAGTCCAGTTAGGTCCTTTCTACCTAAGCAAGCGCAATCATACATATAGCTACTATGTACCTGATGTAGACACCTTTTTTTGCCCTCCCCAGATCCATCTCCAATTTGGAAACTCTTCCTTACAAAAGGCAAAAAAATAAAATGAAAAAGAAAAAAAAAACTGAAAAGTCTTTAAAAGTGTCATGAAGTGGTCCATTTACGTGGGTTTAGGGTAGAAATAATTTTTGTGACATCTAAACTCGCTTTTAGAGTAAAAATAAATATATGCAATTTAACTAAATTAGAAAGTTTAGATAAAAATGAACATTCATTGAAAACGAAAATATGTTTGCCCAAGTTTGACTAGCCCATTTTGAAATATTTTCAAAATTCATTTTTCTAAGAGTTCATGGCCTCAAATCACACCTCATTCAAAGTTAAAATGAACATTTTGTGGCTGTTTCAAAATTTCAAATAAAAGATCAAATGCAGGTAGAAATCGAGATCCTAATTCGGTCAAATTAGAAAAATTTTAAAAATATTTTGGACATATATTTATTAGACTCCACATTTACTTTAAAGAAGTGGTGCATTTTTTAGAAGTCGAGCATTTATTTGAGTGTAATTTTAGAAGTCAAGTATGTATTTGACATAAGGTGACACTACATTCCTTCATGTGTCATGCTCTTAGTGTGCTATGTAGGACTCATACCATTGGGCTATGTAGCGTCGAAATGGCACTACGTATGTGAACATTTGACACCACATGGCGTTATATGGCCTAATCATTAAGCATTATGTGGCACCCCATTTAATTGGATCTAACCTAACTTTCTATCCGCTTCTTTTTTATCCATAAATAGAAAGTGGAAACAATGCCATGGTTTTTTTAGGAAACTATCCTAAGTCTTTTTTACCCTAATTTCACTCACTTTTTTGTCATAAAAAAATCTTAAAAAGTATGAAAACGAAGGCTTAGAAAGTTTCCTTTTGAGAAGGTAAATTTTATGAATTATTGTTAAGAAAATTAGGAGAAATAAAAATACCAAACCTAGATATCCATTAAATACCCATTTAATACACTATGAACAAAATAAGCAAATTCGAGTGATTTCCTTGAAATATTCCAAAATAATATGAGATTAAATGAGTAACCACATCCCCTACGAGATAAAGGAATTTTAATTTGCCTAAATCTTCCATAAAATCGTGATAAATTTGAGCTAAAAAAGGAATAAATTCAAAAAACAAATCTAAGTGCCATTAATGAATAAAATTTGAATCTTGATCATAAGTGGAACTTTCTTAGGGTAGAGTTTGAGCATTAGACTAATGCATTCAAATTATCACATCCATTACAAATTCATATTATGTTAGTTTCCCATTATAGGAGGTCCTAAGTGTAAACTCACTTTCTCTCTTAGATTTTCCTCGTTATAGAGAAAATCGATCTAAGAATATTCTTGAGAACATTCTATTCATGTTTATAAACAAAGCCCAAGTTTTATTTCATATAATTTTATAGAGATTTGATCAATTTTGAGGAGAAAAATTGAAAAAAAAAAAAAACTGTGTCGAAGTTAGTGTGCACTAAGTTGTCTTTTCTAAAGAAATCAAATGGGAAAAGCTTGAGTTTTCCAGAAATTGATTCGCGACTTTTGAATTCAACATCTCAAGAGTCTAATACTACTGACTATGCCTTAAGAACAATCGAAAACCACTCAAACCAACCTAGTTTTCTCTGTTGTACAAGTAGGTTCTCCCATGTGTTCTTATGTTTCTAAGTTTGTTCATAAAAATTAAAAAAATGAAAATTGAAAAAATTGAAAAATGATGTTGAGCATGTTTTGATCTTGTTTTGATGTGTTTACATGAATCTAACATATTTGTAATAACTATTTTTGTTTGATTATGTTGATTAATAAATGAGTAGCATGTTATGTTGTTTTAGTTTAGTAGGCTTTAACTACGTTATGTTAACTACTTGTTTAGGTAATTTAATTTAATTAATGTGTTAATATTATGTTAATAGATTCTATGGTAATTTTTGCATGGTATGACAATAGAGTTTTGAATTAAATGTTTTATGATGTAGTTGATTATGCTTGTAGGCTTTAATTATGTTTTGAAATAAAGATAGGCTTTTCCTTTCCTAATTTTTTTAATAAGTAAAATGTTTTTCATAAATAAAAATAAATAAATTAACCTTTTCCAAAAGTTAAAGATTTTTTAAATATTTTTTAAAGGTAGACCAAAAAGCTTATTTTTCTAAAATTAATAAAATTTAATAAACTTAACGTGAAAAGAATTTTTCAAAATATAAAACAAACCAACAAACTAAAATTTTCATCAATTGAAAATTATGTAGACTTGAACCCGCTTTGTAGATATGTAAGCACTTTGGATTGCCTAAAATAATTAAAAAAAAAAACATTTTCCTCTTTTCTTCTTAAAAAAATAAAAAATAAAAACCCCAATTTATTTGAAGTACAGTAAGCAATTTCATGGATTTTTTTTTTACGGAAACCTTTATATTTTTTTAATTTAGCCTTTGACTTGATTTCGATCTGGTGGTGACTTCCTTTTTCAAAAAAGTTTTTCTTATATAAAACTTTTTGTTAGTCTAATCGAGAGCTTTGTATTAGGTAGGTCAAGTTTAATATAAATCGAGCTAGAAAAAGAGAGAAAACCAAAATTTTATCTCGACACTTGAGTCATTAGGTAACTTAATAAATCAGCAAGATGACCCAAATTGAAACGGATTGAAGTAGCTAAATCAAGGAATGATATATTTCACTTAGTTCCTTCACATCTCAATTTAAGTAGAAAATTTTATAGTACTACTCCGACCAACTATTAACACTTAGTTTATCTACAAATTAGTCTCTAATGATGATACCTAAGTTCATGGCCATATTACTCATTTAAATTCAACTTATAGCTCTAACAGATTAGTTTACCATTTTCTTCTTCCTCCTTTTTGTCTATTAATTGGATTACTTAGAAGTGCTTTTAAAACTCCAATTTCTAGAATAAAGATCGATTTTTTTTTAAAGCAAAAAGGCTAAACAAGGAGTTTAACTGGGCTATGAAAGATAGAAAAGAGGCTTAGAAAACAAAATATTTTAAATAGGACATGGCATCCTAATGCTACAGAGAATGGTGTTTGGATGCTAAGCTTCTACCACTTACGGTGACCTAACGTCCAGACATTAGGTTGTAAGGTGTCCAGATGCCTTGCTTTAATACTTCAAATCAAATCCAATTTTCCCAATTCCTTATCTAAAATCTCATGTACTTCTAAGAAAACCCTAAGGCATATTATTCCAATGATTTGTAGCATTTAAGCTTAGCTAAAAACTCTATATTCCAACTTTAAATGACAGAAATCTTGCACAACACTTAAGACTAAGTGTGATGGCTTGTAAAACTTACTTGCCATAGCTTAAACCCTTAGTGAAGCCTTATACCACCTACAATCTGTAAAATACTTGGTTTCAAATTAAACTCTTAATAGAATCTTAAGTTTAACTCCTACCAAAACAATATTCTTGATTGAGAATAAAACTTAACTTAGAATATCCTCTCTTAAACTCACCTTACATACATGAGTGAGTTACTACTTGATGATAACCAGGAACTTCCATTGAAACACTTGGTAAATAGCTGAAAACAACAAGGAATAAGGAAGTTTAGGATGTTAGGGAGCTTAATATAAATTTCTTAAGCTTAAACTCCAATAACCTTACCTTAATCACCTTTTGCTTGCCTTCTTTGGTTAGGTTTAGAGGAGGAGCCTTAGTTTTCTATAATTAGCAAAAGCTATGGCTTTAGACAAAAGTATTGCTTAAGGGGGAAGGGTTTAGTGACTTTTCTAAAATGCCTACTTGACCCTTATTTTTGGAAAACATTTTCTTAATATATTACATACTTGCCCTGCACCACTTACCCCCTTCTTAAGAAACTTTCATCCCTAAAGTTTACCCGAATTAGGAAATAACTCCGAATACTTCTGCTTTATTTCTTCCTCTAACTCTTAGGTGGATTTATGTTCCAAGTGGTTTTCCCACTACATTACACCTAGGGAATTGACTTTTTTCCCACCTTTTGTACCTTTCTGTCTACTATTTTAAGAGGTCTCTATTATGATGTGAGAGTTGCTTATAGATCTAAAGATCCTAAATCTACAATGGGTACGTCCAAGTCTTTTGGCCTATACTTTGACTTAGGTACTAGCTTTTTTAGTATCAATACATAAAAAACATTATGCACTCTTTCCAATTCTACTAGAAAAGCTAATCTATGCCAGCTCCAAATCATGAGTCTGATAGTTCTTGTCATACGGATTTAACAATTTAGAGGGGCAGGCAATTACCTTCGCTTCCTACGTTAGTATACAACTCAAGCCTTAACTCGAAGCTTAAATGAATATGGTGAACTCTTCTCCACTTTTTGGTAAGATCAATACTGGAGTTGTAACCAACTTTTCTTTTAGCTTTTGATAACTAAACTCACATTAATCATCTTAGTCAAACTTTAAACCCTTTTTTGGTTAGTTTGTGAGAGGTATTGCTAGACTTGAAAAACCCTTAATGAATCTTCTGTAATATTTGCTAAACCCAAGAATTTTTTTTTATCTCAATTACTGACTTTGGTTTTTGCCAATCCACTACTATTTTTACCTCGGTTTGATCCACTAAAATACCATTCTTATCTACTACATGACCTAAAAATACCACTTGATCAAGCAAAAACTTATCAAGCCTTAAATAAGAAAAGTCCTAACGGTCTCACCACAAAATTAACTTGAGGTCGTAACTCCCACCATGTAAATTGACCTAAGATAGAAGCTAACTTACCGCATCATAAATATAGCCTATACAAGGCATACCCGACTTAACCAACTTGAAGTATTTAATTTAATTTGACACCTGTTATTAATAAAATGTGGTATAACTTTTTAAAATACCTACTTAAGTCATCTTGTAGCACATTTTTCTATAGTATGGTAGTAATTACATAAGTATTTACATATCAAAAGTCTCGATTTACATAGAAAGTTTACAAAAGTCATAAGTCTTAGAGTCTATTTACAATAAGATAGGGAACTAGTAAATGTCCTAAAGAATTCCTAATTAGTTTCCATAAAAACAAAAGGAAAGCCAAAAGTCCAGATCTAGAAAGTCTTCCAGTTCTTCACTATCCTAACCCAACATATACTAACCTAAGGGTAGTTGTATCTCTGCATCCTTACTTTTACTTAGTACTTGCAGAAAAGTTTATGGGGATGTGAGCACAATTAGCTCAGTAAGTGGGATAGAAACAAAAGAGTATACCAAATGCAAATATGGTTCTTAAACATTTTACTTAAATGAAATACAATATAAACAAGCAAATGAAATATCGCATAATTTTAATTGGTCCATTATAAGGTTAAAGAAATTTCATCCACTTTAATATGAATTAAGGATCTTCAATGTAACTCAAATTAGACCAAACCTAGGCTTGTGCATTGAAAACCACCTTCCTCTCAAGACTTTCTTCAAATTACGACCCCTAACCCTACTGCGATTTTCTTCTTGTCACTTAGTTTGACTAAAGGTGGGGAAAAGACTATTTCAGCTATCTTCATTAAAGGAGTTGGTATTTTATCTAATACACCTAATCATCCCCTTGTAAGTTGTTATGCATGTTCAATTAGGATAACAGTCAATCTTAAGTTAAGTCCAATTAAAGATGAGCAACAATTTCATAAGACGAACCAATTCATGCATATTTAAGTAAAATAGCACTTCAAGCCCACAATTCAAGTAAACAGTCACACATGAGGTATTTACATAAACAACTAAGTTACAAGCATAACTAAATGCACTCTCGAGCCTCTAAGTACTCTAACATGTTGCAACATATGGATCCTAAGTTACTTATACCTCACTGGATTGCTAAACTTGACCATCGGCTTAATGTTCTTCAACTATCCTTATACATATACAGTAGATTAGATTTTATCTATATTCAATCCTTGAATTGATAGTAATTAATTCATTTTACATGTTTTCAATTAGTTGGACATAAGTTTTATAAGTTATACTTACTTACATGTTAAGATTTTCTAAGTGGTTCCTTAATTTTTATAAACTATTCTAGGTCACAAAATCCTTTATTTTTTACTACCTTTAAAGTCTTTAAAAATTATCCTCTAATTTAGCTTCTAGAATCCCCTATATTCGTACTTTACTTTTAAAGTTGTTTTTGCTTCTACCTCTAAGTATAATCTTTAATATATCACTTATTTTAAAATCCCCTAAATTTACCTCTATTTATACCTAATTTACTATAACTCAAAAAATTACGCATTTTTCCTTTAGTTTCGTCAAAAAATTACGCATTTTTCCTTTAGTTTCAACTATGTACAACAACAAATAACATCGCATTCATCAAGCCACAACTCATCACTTTCTAATTTCACACATAATATGTCCTACTCCTCATTTCATCAAATTCAACAAAGAATCATGTCACTTAACTTCACATGTCATAAATACACCTCTAAATGACTGAATATAAATTCCAAGTAAAGTCATTTAAGAAAATATATTAATTTTGACTAAAAATCACTATTTTAGGCACAATTTAAGGCTAAAAAATTAAGTAAAAATATAGAAAATAGTTTCATGAAAAATCATTTCATAGTAATTCAATATAGGTATAGGAAAGTTTATAAAAAAAAAATTGAGGTCAAAATTACATCATTTGACTCATTTATTTTAAAATCGAAAATTGTTTGATTTTATCATTTTCTTAAAAACGTATACTGTAGCTACTAAATTTGTACAAAATCATATTTTTTCTAGATTCAACACATAAAAATATGTAAGAATAAGTTTTTTTCATAATTTTCTATGTATATTTAATATTTTTACAAAATTATATAAAATCGGGGTAAAAATGGATTCTCACCAGATTAGAGTGCTCCAGCTACCTCTAATGGCCACCCTCTTGTTGGCTAGCCTAGTCCTTGGGTTCTCTATCACCTGATGGCAATAGTTGGATCCTAACTGTACTCTTCTAAACTTAGTTTATGCATTGATTTTCATAAAATTTTCCTAAACCTATTCATTAAACTCCTCGGTATCCTCTTCTCTCCTACATCACTATGCAACTAAACCCTTGACTCAAGGTATCAATGAATATGGTGAAATCTTATCCACTTTTTAGTAAGGTCAACATTGGAGTTATAACCAACTTTTCTTTTAACTTTTTAACAACTAAACTCACATTGATCGTCTCAATCAAACTTCACACCCTTTCTTGTTAGTCTCATGAGAGGTATTGCTAGACTTGAAAAACCCTCAATGAATCTTCTATCCAATCTTCCTACAAGAGAAACATGCTCTAGTTGGCCATCTACACTCCTTTACTTCTTGTAGTCTAAAATATCTCGGGCATTTAAAAGTAAGAATAGGCACTGAAGGTTTATAAGTAGTAGGTTTGGTCTAAATAGGGGGTGGTGGCACTTTAGTCAATACCGATTGAGGCTTCTTCCCTTTACCCTAAACCATAACTTATGGAGCTGGCCTCTTCCTTAATGTCGATCCTACTTTCTTAGCCAGTTTCTCTTATTTCTTTTTCAAACTTTACTTTGTGTGTTGACCTTTTGAACACTTGTAGCATAAGTTTCCAATTGGAAAGCATCCACTTCATATTGAAGCTCTAGCTCTATTCACAAATCTATGGGCTGTAGCCCAATCATTCGCCTGTAGCACAGGTGGTAAGAACTTGAATAGACTACTTAGCTCAGCTTCATCTATAAGGTTGCCATGTTGGCAAATTGAAGCATGCATGTTTCATATAATCTTTGACCTTCACTTGAAAAAAAACTTATTGTAGAATAGATTTCTAAACCCTTACCAGTCCATAAGTCTAAGCTTTCTCTCTTGGGCTTAGTAGCCTACTAAGCTGCTATACCTCCTCTTAGTAAGTAAGTGGCATAATCAACCATTCTCTCTTCATGTATGTGAGAAGCACTAAAAAACCTCTCAATATTGCCAATCGACTTATTAGCTACTAAGGGATCCTTACCTTTGGGATCAAAACTCTCCACTTATTAGGCAAACTTATCAAAGCTAATGATCCTCTCTCGGGTGGTTGCGGCGTACTACTAGGCTATCACCTCAACCAATTGATTTACAGTCTCCAAAAGTTGTATAATGGTCTCAAGTATCTATCCCTAACCCTCGAGTCCTTTGGTGTCACCCTATCCCTACCTCTCCCATCTTCTAGGAACTCTCTAATAAGCATACCTTTGAGGGTACCTATCCTTAAGGGCATCTTGTCCTCCATTTGAAGTGGTACTTGGACTAGAAATTCATTGAAGAGGCATGCATATAGATAAAGAAATGATGTCAGTATACGAGTAAAGGAGAAATCTAGAAGAACAAGATCAAGGGAAAATATGTTACCTAGCAATAAGTAGGTAAAAGAGTAACTAAGGTAACAAAGTATGAAAATACATTAATTAACAACTACAATAATCAAAGCACTTAGATTACAACATAACATTTCATGACCATTGCTTATATGATTATTTCTTAAATCGCTTTATGATCAATAACTTAGATATAAAAAATTATAACCCCTTGGGTCTTTATGATCTATTACTTATTACTTTTTAGATTTGATACTCCAATCACCATAACCTCCATCTTAATTTCTCTTTTGATTACTAACCTATCACTCTATGAGCTTCAAACCCTAGCTGTGATAACACCTACGTTGTAAGGCTTCAAGAACCCTATTAGCATTACAACCCACTACAAACCCTAGCTAACTTGAAGTTGTTAAGGTTCTAAAATCCACAAGTATTAAATATAATGTCAACAATTAAAAACTCTAAGGATCATAAAATTTAGCAAACCAATAACACTCTACAAGAGAAATATACCCAAGTTAAGATGAGTCATAGCATATAAATTTAGACGAGTCTCATCTCACATGCTCTTATAACCAAGAGTATCACAAAAGCCTTTAAAAGGAGTCATTCCGCTCCATAAACAAACTAAAAATATCATAAACCAACAAAAGAGTACATCAAAGTCTCTAAAAAGTAACTAAGTCTCCACATCATGATCCCATCCTCAACTCCTAAATGCACATCGAGCCTCTAATCATCATAAAAATATAAATAATCAACATCATCCTTCACCTCTAATGTGTTAAAAAAGGGCCTACCATAAATAACGTAATCCTTATTACCTATATCTAAAAAGGAGAAGAATGAGATGAATCTTAGTACACAATATGTAGTACATAAGCACATGTGTATGCCAAACCAAGTAAGTCACATGCATGTAATGTAGAAATAAATAATTCAACTGGTTATTATGTTAATTCTTAGTCATTACACAACAAAGGGATGCATATGACCCCATAACATGATGATCTCTTATATATGAAGATAGTTATAATAGTATAAGTCCTTTAGATTACTACCATACCATGTACTATGATAAAGGTCATATAACCAACACTTGGGAATAAAAAAACACTTGATCTACTTGCATCATCCCATATGCAAGGCCACTAGAGAATCTCTACATATGATTGGCTATTTCCTCTTAAGGATCTGTTACTATAGGCCCCTAGGTTGAGCAGTTCAAGCATAAGCAATAAGCAATTTGATTAGGCTAAATCATACTTAGTTCGATTAGGTCCTTTCAACCTTAGTAAGCACAATCATACATACAGGTACTGCGTACATGAGTCATTAGGCAACTTAATAAATTATCAAGATGACCCAAAGTGAAAAGGATTGAAGTACCTAACTTAGGGAATGATAAACTTCATTTGGTTCTTTCACATCTCAATCTAAGTAGAAAATTGTATAGTATTACTCTAACTAGCTATTGACAATTACCTCATCTACAAATTAATCTCTAGTGATGATACCTAGATTCATGGCCATATTACTCATTTAAATTCAACTTATAGCTCTAATAAATTAGTTTATGATTTCCTACTTCCCCCTTTTCGTCTCTTAATTAGATTACTTGAAAGTGTTTCTAATACTCCAATTTCTAAAATAAAGATCAAATCTTTTGAAAGAGAAAAGGTAGGAGTTAGCAGCACAAGGAAAGACAGAAAAGAGACTTAGAAAAACAAAAGAATTTTGAATAGGGCATGATATTCAAATGCTAAGCTTTTACCACTTACAATGGGTTGGCATTTGGATGTTGAATGTTAGGTTATAAGGTGTCTAGATGCTGTACTTTTGTTCTACAATTCTACAAAATAGAACACTTCAAATCAAATCTTTAACTCCTTATCCAAAATCTCATACACTTCTAAGAGAACTAAGACAAATTATTCCAATGATTTCAAACATTTAAGCTTAGCTACAAACCCTAAATTCCAACTTCAAATGATAGAAATCCTATACAACACTTAAGACTAAGTGTGAAGGCTTATAAAACTTACTTACAATAACTCAAACACTTGGTGAAGTTAAATTAGTGAAGCCTTATACCACCTATAAGGCAATTAGAAACCATTCCATTACTTGTAATAAAAAGATTATGCTAACATTAATTATAGATGCTCAATAGATAGTATGTGATTTCTATTCACTCCTAAATTGAAAATTGTATTAGAACAAAAATATATTACATAACGCTTCAAGACAAAAGTAATGAATAGTTAAGCCAACAAATATTAATGAGCCTATTTAAACCATTTGGCTGAACAATTTCAAGTTTATGTTAACAAATTGTTTACAACCATGGCTTTATAAACTAATATTATAACTTTTCATAATTTATGTGAAACACTTAATCATAAGATCTCATAATCTCTCTCTCCCCCTCTTTAAACATGTAACGTCTCCATCGTAAGACCTTATAATTGGGCCTAGATCTTTCCTCATTTTTGGTATACAATTCAAGCTACCCATTACGTATAGATCATTCTAAAAGTATGCAAGGATTCATACCTTAATTACACTTTTTATTTTCCTCAGACCTCTTATCTAAACTAAAGTTAATCTCGAATCATTTATTTATTAGCAGGAAGTTCATTTTAATACCATTTGTAACATTTTATGTAAAAAATAGTGAATAATCAAACCAATAAATACTAATGAACCTATTCGATCCACTTAATTAAAAAGTTTTAAGATTGTCTTGATAAAATATTTACAATCATAATTTTATAAATTAATATTATAATCTTTCATAATTCACTTAAAACACTTAATTATAAAGTGTTATAAATTATTTTCATTTACCCCTTTGTCCTATGCACCTAGAATAAATGTGCAAACACAAGCTAAATTATTTTCTTCAATCACCTTCTTCCATTTGGACATCGACAAACATGGTGAGATACAATCGGTGAAGAAGCATTTCCAATAAAATCCAAAAGATCTAGCGAAGTTTGCATTCCTAAACTAAATCAAATAACATGTGACGTTGTATAAAAGGGGCTTGTTGATAAGTATTCCGATTGGGGCGTATTTACAGCGATATCCCGAAATGTAATATTTATTTTGACATGTATGCTTGTTTTATAGAAATTGTTTTTTGACTTCCCAATATAACATAAGGTTTATAATTGTAAATATCATCATAACATTTTTAGGAGGCTGCAGTATTTCATGACTTTAATGTTAAAGGATGATATAGGTTGAAGGTCACAGGTAACAACTGGTGGACGTGATTGATTACCTCCTAATTTTTTTTTTAAATGTAGAGAAAATAATTTCTATTTTTCCAATGTTTCAGGGAACAAAAAAATATAAAATTTAAAAAAATACCGAAAATATGATTTTCAAAAAATTAATTTAAAAAATATCTTACTTAAATCCGCCTTTTAAAAAAAAATTTCTTTACTAAAAAAATCGCTTTTTTAAAAAATTAATAACTATATGTATATACAAATTTATTTCATTTGACTTTTATCTCTCGTGTCTTCTCTAACTTGTCATGCCTTCTCACTTTCTCTCTGTCTCTCTCTCTTTCGTCGTTCATTAATGTCCGTCTGTCCTGGCTTATCTTTCTCTCTCTTCCTCCCCATAAGCAGCCAGCTACCTCTCTCTCCTTCTGGAAAATAGGAAATGTAATCGCCGAAAAAAGGCATTTTAAAAGGATGATTTTACCCATAATGTTTAAGTATGAAATTGTTTTCTTAAGGGCTTTTATTTTCGGCTTTTTTAAAATTTATATTATTTTTCTTTTTACTTATATATTTCATAGTTGCTAATCTCAATGTTTAATAAAAAAACTCAGTAAGTAATACATATTATTTTTATATATATAGCCTATAACCACTAATCATACTTAAATATATAATAATATAGGTACTAGACCTTTAGATAACCGTCTATTACAACCTAGACATAATTAAATCCATTGATATATATATATATAAATATAGTGTATAATTATCAATCATATATAATTAAATATCTGATAACAAGAGTATTTAATTTTTAAGTATCTAATTACCATCATCCCATATATTCGAATTTCATTAATAATTACACGTTGTATATACTTACAAGTAATATATATTAACTAATGAATTCTTTCTCTATATCTAATATCTAAAGACTAGTAACTATGGCTATCTATTGTTGCTACAAGCTACATATAATTACTTATATTTACAACATTTTGAAATAATTATTATAATATTTGAAAACAAAAGAGCTTTTAATATTTAAAAAAAAAACTCTAAGAAAACCTCTTTTTCCCTTTGTTTTTACCAAACACATCTTTATTATTGCTTAAAAAAAGTGAAAAACTTCTTTTTTTTCTTAATACGTCGTTGGTCGCATTAGTTTCTCTTTTTTTCTTGCGTATTTATTTTTTTCGATAACAGATATTTTATTTATTAACAGTAACAAGAGTCCTATACAAGTCTAAGGGGCATACCCCCTGTCTGGTCCTTCACGTCCACATAGTCCATACTCCATTAATATTACACATTAACCTTTTATTTATAAGAGGCATAGCATCTCTTTGGAGGAACTCCAAGAAGTCATGCGGAGGCCAAAAAAAGAACCCTTCACTTCCTTCTATAGATCTTGCTTCCTTAGCTACGTAATCTGTTACCGAATTTCCATTTCTATGCACAAAAACCCACTCCAGCCATTGGAATTCAGTCGGTCATTCCTTGCAAGAGTATAACACCTAACTAAGTGTGTTATCGAAATAATTCCCTCGCAATACTTTAATTATGATCTTTTTAAGCAAAAATAAAGATGTGTTTGGTTAAAAAAAAAAGGTTTTCTTTCCTATTTACTAGGATAGCACTTTTTTGGATATTTTATGTCTACAACGTCCCATTAGAGTTTTCTTTTCTTTTTTTTTTTTTTTTATAAAGATGAAATGCAATTTGAATCTCATTATCAAAGTTGATTTGCTGTTGTGGTTATTTCCCCTAATTTTTAATTAGATCATGGAGGTCACAGTTTATAAATCTGCTATGGCTTTCTATTGCTATATCATTCTTCAATTGGTAATCATACCTGTACTTACGTTTTACAGACCTATTTGAGTCCACGGTCCGTATCTATACATGGCTTCAATAGTCAAGACAACCGTAATGCTACACCTAATACATCTTCAATTGTTAATCATACCTGTACTTTTTTTTTCTTACTTTCCATTCTATTAAATTATTAATGGAAAAAGTTCGATATTATTTATAATTTTAATGTTAGATATGAGACTAATGATACTAGCCACCTTCTACTACTGGTACATCAGATCTAGGTAAAGGCAGTTCGCCTCGATAAAATCGCTCGAACTGGTTGTTCATGAACTACCGGGCCGACCCGTTATTGTTGACCTGCCATTGAACTGACGAACTGACTTGACCAGTTTACCCTTTAAAAAAAAGATAGAGAGAGAAAAGAAACGTCATTAAGTTGGAAAAAATAATTGAATAATATTTAATAAATCATTGTATATCAAAACTACTTTATTTGCGATAGTGAATGACAATTTTTTTTTAAAATAATATCATCAAATTAATAATAGATGACTAATCATAAATTAATTATGTATTAAAGATAGATAGAAAATTTAATTTTAGTTAATATAAATTCTTTTTGTAAAACTTATCAAAATATTAAGGATTTGAATATGAGGAAAAAATAAAATTTGAGGGAAAAAAATAAAAAGGTTGGAACTCTATTTGGAGAACACTAGACTAAACTCAAGAGGGAGTTGAATTTAGTTTAAAAACAAATTTCAATTCTTTTTCGATGTAAATAACTAAATGCAATAATAGGGATAATCAAAGTAACAATAAAATAATAATGAATGCAGAAATTAAAGAGATAGAGATAAAAAAAAATCAAATCTAGATATAACGTGGAGTTCAAACTGCCTCCTAATCTCCACGGATACACAATGCCTTCAATCTAAGACTCTACACTGCATTATTGATTTCACAATCCAATTACTCCAAGGGTCACACAAGCTCACATAATCTCTTTTACCACAACTAACTTAAGAAAAAAACATGTTCTTTACTCAAGAATACAAGTGTGAGAACTTCCAAACACACAATTATGTCTCTTTTATTTGATAGCAAATAAACGTAGAAGAGACAAAAGAGAAGTGAAAAATGAGTTCAAGAATGTAAGAGATTGTCTTTAAGTTGTAATAGAATATTTTATCTTCTTAGCCTTTGGTTGGGTAGTTGAGCTTTTATAACAACTTTTTAAATTCTTCTTATTGCTGCGCATTAAATGCTCCAACGGCTACTTAACACTAACTTATCAACATGCTAGTACTCTGATTTACCGATAAGCCAGTTCTTCCAAGTCAATAAGTTTTTCTTTATGTTTTCTAAGGTTTTATACCGTCAGTATGGTTCTTTTTTGAGCCATCAATCCGGTAAGCCAAATATTACCTAAAAATTCTTTTAACACACAACAAACGAATACTTTTTACAATGTAACTTCGAGATCATTTGATCACAACTTCAGAATATTAAATTTCTTGCAAAGATAATTGATATATTTAATTATTAAGCAAGTTAATTTAACTTACTCAATTATCTCAAAATAATTGAATAATACTTAGTTTAATCATCCACTTGTTTTGTTTTTCTTAAAAACAACAAGTTTAATTATATACTTTTTGTTTTGTTCTCATCAAAATCAAATAATGAACCTTGAGTTCAACAATCTCCCCCTTTTTTATGAGGACAAAACTTTTATACTTTAAATGCTCCCCCTTAATCTAGTACTCTCCTCAATTTAATACTCCCCCTCAATTTAATACTCGATTTCAAGATATTTGACTTTCAAATAATCAAGATATGCCAAAGTTATAAAATTGATATCATCTTTGAATAACTATTATCAATTTTGATGTAATATATGTTTTGATGCTCTAATAGCTTGATTATTTCTCCCCCTCCCCCTTTGGCCTTATAAAAGAAAAAAGGAGGATCAAGGTGGTGAAGAGGGAAGAAGATTCAAGTCGAAAGTCTGGCAAAGCTTCATCTTATATTGGAGAATATGACACCTGCAAGATCAGAATCAAGGAAAGAGAGAGCGCAAAAAGTAATGTAAAATAGCTAGCATAGTAAGGTTAATTTGAGGGCAAAAGATTAGCAAATAGAGTTTACAAAAGTAGTCATAACCAGCAAATATAAAGAGGATGCTCATCATGGACCAAAGTTTTCAAAACGACAATGAAATAAAAGAGTGGCCAAAGACTAAGTTCTTTAAATAGAAAACAAAGTAAGGATAAAAAACTGAAGTGCATGACTGAGCAGGAGGAGGAAAAGGCAAGAGGGGCAATGGAAGTCCAGCTAGAAATGATGATAAAGTCCTTGAAACTCGTTGTATAAGTGACCATGAGTGTCCTCTTAAAGCTGATTGTACCGTATTTTAGAGTACTGATAGAAAGGATGCTGAGAGGCTAGAGGAGCAGCTGGATCAAAGGACGAAAACTCAAAATCTAGTGAAGGCGGATGAGAAGAGCTCATAGGTGGAGGTGTACAACATAGCGAGGAGTGTAAGCCAAGTAAGCATGAGCACCGGGACTACCTGGATCATTAGAAGAAGTAATAGGCTCCTGTAGTCCACGTGTAGAGGGAAGATCAAGAGGAGGAAGTTCTTTTCGCCTAACCCAATTGTTGCTAGATTTCTTCCAAATCCCCCAACGAACATCAATTAATTCGAGGTGCTTGACTCGAGCTACCCATGGGGGGGAAGGAAACTGAATACCTTTTCTTATAAACAACTATGTAACCAAACACCCAAAGCGAAGAAAAGCTTGAGATGGGTTGTTGGTTACATGTTTAAAGCATTGGACCATAATACTAAAGAAATCAATATGCTTATTCATTATCAAATAATACAAAATTCATAAGTTTTGAAGGGTGACATTGGATTATTGGCCTCAACGATGATAGTAGTTGTGAATGCCAATATAGTGGAGGATCTTTGTCCTAAGGTTGAGGCGGATGGCAACCAAATTTTTTGTTTTTCCCCAATTAGCTCTAATGTCTTTAAATCTAAAGACTCTCTCATAGAATTTTTTTCCATAGTAATTTACATTCACTTCTGTTCCACCAACAGTAGCACCAATAAGACCACAAATATCCTTAGGTGTAATAGTAATTAAAGTGCTATAAACATGAGTATAGAGGATACTACGATACAGCTCATCACTCGGATTCATTTTCAGTTTTGGTCTACCCTAATCATCTAGAGAGTTCGACATATTATAATAAAAATACTTAATGGCATCATCGTGTACCTCATAAGGAAGCTGAAGGATATTGAGGACATGATTGGTGATGACCCCAGGAAACGCAGCAATGCAAAATTCCTCGAGCACTTCCGATGGATAAACAATGCCAGGCAATGCAAAATTCCTCGAGCACTTCCGATGGATAAACAATGCCAGTATTGACCTCTAAATCGACAAATTTCTCAAAGTGTTGAGAGTGTTGTTGAGAGGGAAAGAGGTGGTTATTATAAGCCGAGGGTGGTAAGCCATGAGCAACATACAGTGTCATGGTTGTTATAGAGGGGAATGGGGAAAAATAATAGAGTAAGTTTAAGGGAAGTTAGGGTGGCGGTGGAAGTGTGTCGACGGTATGTGATGGCGTAACGGTTGGTGGGTATGTGAAGAGAGAGAAAGTGAAGAGGGAGAAGTTGGATAAAAGGTGAAGAGAAAGAGAAAAAGAAGAGAGTGGAGAGTTGATTGAGAGAAGAAATTTGGGATTTGGATGGAAGAGAAGAGATAGATCGAAGAGAGAGAAAGGGGTTAGGGTTTGAGGGAAAGAAAAAAGGGGTTTTGGAAGAAAGATGGGGGAGAGATAGAACAATGTGATTATAAGTCGTGCCTAAAATCTAAAGAACCAGTTTGCCAGTATATTGATGAGCCGGCATGTTAGCTAAGGAAATAGAAGCAAAACAAAGTGCTTCAAGAGTAGAGTATACTGGCATACCGGTGGTTATGGGTACTGACTTGCCAGTTCTTAGAATAGAATCAAAACAATTTGCTTATATAGAGGAGTATACCGGCTTACCGGTACATAGGTGAATCGGCTTGCTAGTTAAGCAAATAGAAGAAAAAGCAAGTTGTTAAATATGCAAGTATACAAATAAGCCAGTGAATTGGTGAACCGACATGCCGGTTGTCTACAAAATTGCAGAAAGACAGTAGGGTCTTTTGATTGAGCGAGTTTGCTAATCTAAATTGATTTGTAGAGATTTAAGCAAAACTCGAACACTTCAAACAAGTTTATTTAAGTTTGTTAACGCTTGAAAAACTCAATTTTTAACTAGATAGCCAAGATTTATCCAAATCAAATCCATAGAGCCAAGTAATTCATGATAAAGTGAAAATGTGCATGTAGGAGCAAAATATGTATATAGGCATTGAGTTTTTGCACATTAACACCTCAAGCAAAATTCAAATACATGTTTGAGCATAGTAGTCACAAATTATAGCTTTAAGTTTCTACAAATTGCAAAATCACTACTTAAGTTCCTTAACTTATGCAAGTAGCTAGAGACCAAGTAGAGATCCTTTCTCAATATTCAAGATGAGTTCATGCTTTAAACATGGTAAAAGATGTTAAGAGACATAAAAGACACATGATAAAGCCAAGCAACATCTATATAGGTATAAATAGTCATGAAATTTCTACAATGCACTTGGAACCTAAAAAGGATCTAGAGAGGTCAAATATGCACGAAATTCAAATCAAGCTAGTTTATTTACTCAAACATCATTTAGGGATGAAAATAAACATGTGAGACCCGATTTTGGGCACGGAAACCAATGCACGATAAATTTGTTCATATATGAACTTAGATAAGCATGAATGACTTCAAGTGTGCCTAAAATATGTTTAAAGTGATATTTAATGCACAAAAGCCATATGATCACGTTTCTTGTATCTGATAGTGTGATATTTTCTAATCAACTTACTTAGTGAGTTAATTTTATTTAAAAAAAAAGCCATGTTGGTGCTTATGTATCTAACACTCATCTTATAAGATCATTCCTAATTCTCTTCTTAGAGTGCAAAATCTTTCCTCACTTAAGGGTTTTGTGAAGATATCGGCTATATGATTGCTATTATCAACAAATTCTAACCAAATATCATTGTTTTGCACATGATCACGAATAAAGAGATGTCGAATTTCCATATACTTATTCCTAGAATGTTGAATTGGATTTTTGGTCAAGTTGATAGCGCTTATATTGTCACATCTTATTGGAACATTTGTAAATCTCAGACTATAGTCAAGTAAAGTCTGCTTCATCCATAATATTGAGCATAATAACTACCGGCTACTATATATTCAGCTTCAATAGTAGAAAGTGCTATTGAGTTTTGTTTCTTTGAGTACCATGATACTAATGAGTTACCAAGGAAATGACTTTGTTCCATTAGTTCTTTTTTGATCAACTTTGTAGCCAATAAAGTTGGCATCGGAGTATCCTATAAGATTAAGTGAGGTGAACTTAGGATACCATAAGCCGATTTCAATAGTACCCATAAGATACTTAAAAATGCATTTAACCGCATTCAAGTGTGATTCTTTAGGGCAAGATTGAAATCGTGCACATAAATATACAATAAACATGATATCTGACCTAGATGCAGTTAAATATAGAAGACTTCCTATCATACCTCGATACATCTTTTCATAAATGTTCTTTCCATTCTCATCTTTATCGAGTTTTACGGTGGTGTTCATTGGAATTGGCTTAGTTTTGTAATTTTCCATTTTGAACTTTTTTAAGAGTTCTTTGGTATATTTGCCTTAGTTAATGAAGGTTTCGTCTTTGGTTTACTTAACTTGAAGACCTAAGAAATAGTTGAGTTCTCCTATTATACTCATTTCAAATTCATTTTTCATACATTGGACAAACCCATTAACTAAATCCATGTGAGTGGTACCAAACACAATGTCATCAACATATATTTGAACAATTAGTATGTGATCATTGTGTTATTTAATGAATAATGTTGTGTCAAGTTTCCCTCTGATGAATTTATTGTTTATCAAGAAACTACTCAATCTTTCATACAAAGCTCTAGGAGCTTGCTTGAGTCCATACAAGGCTTTATTAAGCTTATATGTATGGTTTGGGAATTTATTATCCTCAAAACCCAATGGTTGCTCTACATAAACCTCTTCTTTGATGAAGCCATTTAGAAAGGCACTTTTAACTTCCATTTGGTATAGTTTAAAGTCTTTGTGAGCCACAAATGCCAAAAGCATTCTAATGGCTTCTAGTCTTACAATTGAGGCAAAAGTCTCATCAAAATCTATTCCTTCTTCTTGATTATAGCCTTTAGCAACTAACCTAGTCTTGTTTCTAGTTACTATACTGGTTTCATCAAGTTTGTTTCTATAAACCCATTTTGTTCCAATAACCAGTCTATCTTTTGGTTTTGATACTAAATTCCATGCATTATTTCTAGTAAATTGATTTAGCTCTTCTTGCATAGCTTGAACCCATAATTCATCTTTTAGAGTTTCATCTACATTTTTTGGTTTAAGTTGAGATGGGAACACTACATTACTTAGATTTTTAAGTGAGGTTCTTGTTTGAACCTTATGGGATGGTTCTCCTATTATCTGATCCTTAGGATGATTTTTCATAAACTTCCATTCTTTAGATAAATCTAAATTAGAGTTGTTAATGATGTCATCTTGCTTAAAGAATTCCTTTTCAAGAGAGTTAGATTGATTCTTGTCAAGACCAAGATTGTCTAAGTGAGCACCAATGTTTTCTACTTCATCATTAGATTCTTTATATATACAAGTATCATCAAAAGTAACATGAATTGACTCCTCTACAATGAGTGTTCTTTTGTTATATAATCTATAAGCTTTACTAGTAAGGGAATAACTAAGAAAAATACCTTTATCCAACTTTGAGTCGAATATTCCTAATTGTTCCTTTCCATTATTGTAAATGTAACATTTCGTTCCAAAAGGATGAAAATATGATATGTTAGGTCTTTTGTCTTTCCAAAGCTCATAGGAGTTTTCTTAAGAATTGGTCTAATGAAAACACGATTTGATATGTAACAAGCCATATTGACGGTTTCAGCCTAAAAATACTTAGGTAGGTTATTATCACAAAGCATGGTCTTAGCCATTTCTATAAGGGTCCTATTTTTTCTTTTAGCAACTCCATTTTGTTGTGGAGTTCTAGGTGCCAAGTATGTATGTTCTATTCCATTTTTATTACAAAAATCCTCCATATCAAGATTTTCAAATTCTCCCCCATGGTCACTTCTTATAGAGATAATAGAAAGACCTTTTTCATTTTGGACCTTCTTGCTATATTTCAAGAACACATGATAAGTTTCATCCTTGTTAGCAAGAAAGAAGGTCTAAGTGTATCTAGTAAAATCATCAACTATGATCAAGGTGTATCTTTTCCCTCCCAAACTTAAAGTTTGGGTTGGACCAAATAAATCCATGTGTAGTAGTTGGAGTAGCCTAGAAGTTGAGATGGCTTCTTTTGATTTGAAAGATGACTTTGTTTGTTTGCCATATTGACATGCTCGACATGTTCTATCTTTATCAAAACTAATCTTAGGTAATCCTTTAACAAGATTCCTTTTGGTTAGTTTTGATAAGATATCCATACTAGCATGTCCTAACTTTCTATGCCATAACCAACTATCATTGTTTTAAATGGATAAACAAGTCTCAAGAGAGCATGAAAACATATTAAAGTCAATTTTGTAGATGTTTCCTCGTTTGTACCCCTCAAAATGGATTTGGTCATTGTTAATGTTTTCAATAGAACACTTTGATGCATAAAAAATTACTTTATATCCTATGTCATACAATTGACTAATACTAAATAAGTTATGTTTTAAATTATCAACGAGCAACATATGCTTAATAGTAAGATCATTATTAATACAAATGTTACATTCACCAATGACGTAAGCTTTTCAATTATCTCCGAAGGTTACGCTTCCTTTTTCCTTCAAGTCTATAGATGTAAATTTGGATGCGTCTTTGGTCATATATCTTAAGCAACCGCTATCCAAGATCCATTTGTTGTTGTGCATTGAACGATCCTATAAAACAAGCGATTATCTCTTTGGTACTCATTTTAGTTTAGGTCTTTTGGGGTTAATTGTTGTAATGTAAGTTTGTCTCTTAGGGACCCAAACCATTTTATTTTTATTCCATAAGGAGAAATTATGATGTAGTGTACATGTGTAAGCAATATGACCATGTCTTTCACAATAGTTACAAGTTTTACTTGATGCTTCAACAAAGTAGCTTTTGTATGTTCTATACACATTTTCCTTAATATAAACTATTCTAGTTTTGTCTAATCCTAGACATTGTGTTCCAAGGAGTTTATCCAAATACTTTTCTCCATTTACAAATTTTGCCATTATTTTTCTTGAGTTGTCTAAGCTAGTTTTTAGAATTGAATTTTCAATTTTAAGTCAACTTAGTTTTTTTATCATACCTTCATCATTTTTTGCTTCAAGTTTTAGTTCTTTTATTTCCTTTTCAAATTTTTTTTACTCTTTATCTCACTTTCATTTTTATTCATTATTCTAGTGCTTATCTCTATATTTTCTTTGTCAATCTCTCATTTCAACCTTCAAATATTCTTTTTCTCTAATTTTCTTTTGTCATTACTTAAAACCTTAAGTTTTCTTTTGCATTGACTACCTTATTGTATTCACTTTTGATAGTATCAAACTCATTACTTACTTCACTCATCATTTGCTTCAACACTTTATTCTTTTTTTGCACTTTTATGAATTCTTTCAATAAGTTATTATACATACTCCTAAGTTTATCAAAGGAAGAGTCATATAAAGAAGAGCATACCTCATCATCATTGAGAGCCATGAAGTAAGTTTCATTATTGGGGTCGCTAGAGTCCCCATCACTCCACATTGCTATCATAGCTTTCTTTTTTCACTCTTTATCGACCTTCTTAAGCAATGGACAATATTGTTGAATGTATGATGGTTTTTGACAATTGTAGCACTTGATAACTTCTCTCTTCTCCTTCTTGAACCTAAAAGATGATCCGTATTTATCCGTATCCTTCTTGATCTTTTTATTGAATTTCATGAACTTTCTAAACTTCTTTGCCAACATTACGACCTCATCATCATCTTCACTTTCTTTATCACTTGAGTTCTTTTCCATAAATTTTAGAGCAATTGTTTTCTTTTTAGACTCCTTTCCTTGTTTCTTTACCATTTCATGTATCTTAAGTGTTCTAAGGAGTTATTCTTTTGACATTTTATTAAGATCATGAGCATCCTCTATTGCGGTTCTCTTAACTTCCTAATCTCTTGGCAAAGACCTAAGGATTTTGGAATTTATTTCAAGGTTAGTAAACATCTTTCCAAAAACACTCAAAGGATTGATGATATTGATGAATCTATTATGCATCTCATCAATTGTTTCGTTTGGATCCATCTTGAAGTTTTCAAATTGTCCACACAATAAATTTATTTTTGTATCTCTTACTCTACTAGTTTCTTCATATGTGCTTTGTAATTCATCCCATATTCCTTTGGCACTTTTACATGTACAGATTCTATTGAAATCATTTTCATTTATGGCACAATGCAAAACATTCATGGCAACTTCATTTAGGTCAAGTAATTTCCAATCATTATCGGAGTAATCTTTTTCTTCTTTTCCTTCTATCTTAAATGGTTCTTGGTTAACTACATGCCATAGTAGTCTATCTTGTGCTTTCAAGAATATGAACATCTTACACTTCCAATATGGATAATTGCTACCAGTCAAGAGAGGAGGCCTATTGATTGCCTGCCTTTCCAAGAAGGCTAACACATTAGATGCCATGATCTTAACTCTAATATGCAATTAAGGAAGTAATTAGAGACTAACTCTGATACCAATTGAAGAACACTAGGCTAAACTCAAGAGGAAGGTGAATTGAGTTTAAGGACAAATTTCAATTCTTTTTCAATATAAATGACTAAATGCAATAATAAGAGTTTCAAAGAAATAATAGAATAATAATGAATGCAGAAATTAAAGAGATAGGGATAAAGAAAATCAAGCCCGGATATAACATAGAGTTCAGACTGCTCCCTAATCTCTACGAACACATAATGCCTTCAATCGAGGACTTCACACCGCTTTATTGATTTCGCAATCCAATTTCTCTAAGGGCTTCACAAGCTTATATAATCTCTTTTACCATAACTAACTTAAGAAAAAACACTTTCTTTACTCAAGAATACAAGTGTGAGAACTTCTAAACACACAACTATGTCTCTTTTGTTTGATAGCAAATAAATGTAGAAGAGACAAAGGAGAAGTGAAAAATGAGCTCAAGAATGTAAGAGAATATCTTTAAGTTGCAGTAGAATATTTTATCTTCTTAGCCTTTGGTCGGGTAGTTGAGCTTTTATAACAACTTTTTAAATTCTTCCTATTGCCATGCATTAAATGCTCTAACGGTTACTTAACACTGACTTACCGGTATGTCAGTACTCTGATCTACCGGGAAGTGAATCAGTAAGCCGGTTCTTCCAAGTCAGTGAGTTTTTCTTTGTGTTTTCCAGGGCTTTATACCGTCAGCTTAATTCTTCTTTAAGCTGTCAACCCGGTAGACCAAATATCACCTGAAAATTCTTTTAACATATAACAAACGAATACCCTTTGCAATATAACTTCAAGATTATTTGATCACAACTTTAGAAGATTAAATTTCTTACAAAGATAATTGATATATTTAATCATTAAGCAAGCTAATTCAACTTATTCAATTATCTCAAAATAATCGAATAATACTTAGTTTAAACATCTACTTGTTTTGTTTTCTTTAAAAACATTAAGTTTAATTATATACTTTTTGTTTTGTTCTCATCAAAATCAAATAATGAATCTTAGGTTCAACAGTATTAAGTTGAAAATTAATAAAAAAATTAAAAATTATTAATGAATTAGTATACTTTAAAAAAAGTAAAAGGAGATTATATTACTAAAAATTATTAATGTATATAAAAAAGAAATTAATAAAATAAAAAATTAAATATTAAAAAAACCAGTTCAATTGCCTCGAATTGACCCGGAATCGCTAACTCATGGGCCGATTATGGTTCACCATATCTCTGATCGATAAACCAACGGTTCAAGGCTGGTTCGACCTAGTGCCCAAGTTTACGGTATATAATTGTTATACGTAGTTAGATTGATAGAGATTATGGAAATAAAAAAGAAATGGAAGTACATACGTCTTTGGGTAACTTAAAAGGGGATGGAAATGGGATCAACCTAGATATAGCTAAACATTTGGAAGGAAAACCATAGAAACGGGTGTAAGGCTTATGAAGTTACAAAACTACCCTTATAAAGTGTGGGAAAATGAGAAGCAAAAGATACAATGTTTTTATTGTTCATCTTCTTTTCCCTCTGTAACTAAAAAGAAAAAGGAAAAAAAATCTTCATGATCTTATTCTTCCTCTAAAAGAAAAGAAAAAAAAAGGAAAAATTACAAAACTCACATTTTAATTATTTATTTTTTTCTTTTTCCTCGAGAAAAACTCACATCTTAACCTCCTCTTAATTTGGAATACAAGGAAGAAGGACATAATGAAGAGTAATTTGACTAAGGAAAAAAATTAATATTGTTATCTTTAAAAATAGTTCGAAAAATGACATAGTATAAAAAAATAATTCTAGAAATACCATAGATAGATTAGGTTTTTGAAATGTGACTTTTTGTTGAAGTACTTAGCCGACTTTCTTTGACTGAAATAAAGTTAGCTTTTTCTAAAGCCAATAACTCGACTTTTGAAAGCTTAACTTTATTTCAACCAAGCAAATGGCAGAAGTGAGCTTTCGAAAAGTTAGAATTTAGTTTAGACTGCTAAAATCGACATTTCAAAAGCTGATTATATCAGCATCCTTCATCAAATCCTCCTGCAACTCTCATCCATGCATCTAAACATAATCTTATCTATCATAACACAAACTTGTGAACATTTTCATCATTACTCAATTACATCTCATCTACACATCTAAACTTTAACATCTATAAACATCTCTAACCACATTCCCCAATTACATCTCATCTACACATCCAAACTTTAACATCCATAAACATCTCTAATCGCATTCCTTAATAACAAAAATCTTAAAAACAAGATATATACAATTTTTCATAAACATGCCTGAAACTAAATTGTATATATTTAAGTAGAAAACTTCTACAACTTCTTAACCACATTTTTTTCAACCCTAATCAATAGTAATCAACAAAAAATGAAAGAAAAAAAATTGGACAAAAAAAGTTTCCAAGTAATTTCAATAAGTATCAAAAGTTACATTAGTTGAACATACCGAATGTAAATATATATATATATATAATATGTACAAAATGTCTAAAGAATACATATAGTGATGCATATCTAAGGATGTCTTCGTTGTTGATACCTATAGGCTTGCATCTTTTTCGAGAATCTGTTTACACAGTAGGTTGAGGCTACACCAATTGATCATGATTCAATTAAGTAATCTGTAAGCCTTCCTAACTTATACCCGATGGGCTATGCGTAAAGGTCCTGTGCATAGGTAATAGGGAGGGGTCGATTTGTGTAAGCCCCTCACCCATGTCATTAGCTAAATCTATAGGTCGCCTCTTAAATGGAATGGGAAGTGTTTAGGTAAGACCACTAGAACTCTTCCCTATAGCAACTAGAACTCTTAAATGGAATATTAGTAGTGCTTAAGTAACTCTGCAATAGCCCCCTTTTACAATCTCATGCTTTATCTTATCTATAGACCCAATCATGACCTCATCCCTACTGATGTCCTCTGTGGAGCACCTCATGTGGTAGGGAGTCATCACCCATGGCATCAAAGCCTGGTGGGTATATATCATTTGGCTCCTATAAAGTGATACCTCGAAACTGACGAGCAGCTCTATTAACCTTCGATTACTCCATAATGATGTCCTCATTTGTCATCTACAATAACCCCTCATGAAATCCGTTTGCAAAAATATAAGATTAAAATAAATGATTAGTAAAACAATGCAAAAAATTATTAAATGAGCATAATACAACAAGTAACAATGTACCAAGTACCTCATTATGACCTTGGTCAAACTAATATATCATCTGGTCGTCAACTAGAACCAAGCATCATAATCCAACACTATACCCATATATACTTTGTCTAGGTATAGTATTTATAAGATTTTGTTCCAATGGTTAATCTACCCATCTAACCAGCGTGCATGCTTGGTAGCCCATTTCATCTCAATTCGACTATGTAGATTTACATCCTAGAGCTCTATGTAGGTATCAATATACTTTAATGCCCCTTACACCTAGTAAAACTGTCGAAGAACATGGTCTGGAAAGTAAAGCTCAATAATTTGGAAGCAAATCAAAGGTATAAATGGAGTCCATATGTCCTGATTGACTAAATAATGGGGGTTAGCTTGACGTTATCGTTGTGTCTATATGGTACTTAAATGAAGTAGGAAAAAAATAAGTACAATTATTTGGTAACAAATGATTTCAAAGGTAAATTAGACATCAGTACCAATAAATACGTAATCTAGATCTAGCGATTGTCCCGATATTGGCAGACAACATGTGTAGGTAACTGTATCACATCAAATGTAAACCCCCATAGACTTAATAGTGGTCGGCCTTTAACCATTGAAGTGATATACCTACATATAGGAGAAATGTGCAGAAAAAGCTCCTAGACAAATGCTAAAGCTTCACTAATGGCCTATTTATCTCATATGCATATCATTTAACAACACTTAGGTTTGATAGGTTAGGAAGGAACATCAGTTGGACCTGTTTAGATGACTTGTTGGAAAAAATCCCACTGATCAGCTACATAATGAAAGTACATGTTATTGCTAGATGGTAATGTTGTTTGCATTCTTTGCCATATCACTAAAATAGTCATTTAGCCAGGACAACTCAAACGAGCCACTACCCTACCCCCCATCTTAGTATAACTAGTAGAAGGGTATAGACCTAGAAACTGATGGCATACATTGGCCCAATTCTTATGTGTCTTGTCGACCAAAAGATGAACATATACATATACTAGGAGACCAATTAAAGGGGATATATCCTAAATCTTAATTGTCAACTCTCCAATTGAGAAGTGGAACATATGTGTCTCCCACTAGTAGTGAGCTATCCAACATTTCTAGATCCATGTATACTTGTGGAAAGAAAGTAAAGATAAAACAACAAGTTAGTACATAATCAAACACACAAAGTACGAAAGGAAAAAAATCAAGGACAAGTAGAAAATGCATTAAATACAATCATGAGAACATGATTGTTAATTGGAAAGTATATTAGCGAATCCACTAGATGATTATTGTGAATTTTGCTAAGGACATCTTCGCCGATTATATCCTTCACCATTGCATAAGCCATATATTTATCCTGAAGGACCTTTGATATGCTCTAAGGTTAGAAGGTTGACTGGAGCACTATGCACAACTCAATCAAAACCCAAATTGGTATTTGAAGTTCAAATGGAAATGAGGAAGTAGTAAGTGTAATGAGGGTTTGAATGTGAATGTGGATCGATATTATGCACTAAGTCACAAACATAATCAAGGGTTTTGCTCAAAATGGGTTTCGATATGACTTACTAAAACAAAACCAATGGTTAGATTTTCAAATGAGGGTTAGATATGACTTACTAACTTGCTCAAATAAAGGGGTTAACCATAATCTCTCGATGAGGATTGATAAGAACACACTAAGGATTAAAGAGCACATAACAGTCAATAATCAAACACAACTTAATAAGCTTACGAAGGAGACAATACTCTTGAGAATATTTACTTCATTGATGATCAAAAGCTGATTGCTATGTATAAAAGTTACTAAAACCTTAAGGGAAAAAAAGGTAAATAGTGTATAAGGCCTTAAACCATAAAGATTAGGCTCATGATTAAAATAAAGAAAATATTTACAAATGTACATAACTGTACGTTTAACAAGGAGGTTGGCATGTGCGTCATCTAAGCTATCCTGGAATGAGCAAGATCCGAACTAGTTGAGGTCGATAGTTGGATGTCTTGGTTTGGGTCAAAGTTATCGAAGTCTTACAATGTTTGGCTAAGCTGCTTGTGAGGTCAACTCACAGTTGCTAAACTCATGGGTTGGTCGATACTGAATCCTTAGTTCTATGCTAAGTTAATCTTTAAACTTTGGACCTTAGTTATTTGGTTCCATATCTTTTGAAGGATCAATAAAGACGTTGTTGAGTTGTTTTCTTCCTCTCTTAGGTCTTCAAGTATCTACTTAGTTACGTATTGAACAAGTTAGCCTTAGCCAGGAACATGTCGACCTCTACCACGAACAAGTATGTCTCTGATAGCAATAGGTTAGCCTCAAACATGAAAAAGTCAACGATGTTTTTGGGGAGGTCGGAGGTCAATTCCTATCATCACCTTAGGGCTAAAAAGAAGCCATCCTCAACTTTAGGTAATAAGCATAGGCTTGGATTCCAAACAGGCTCCTCTTCCCTTTTCTTTTTACCATGGACACCAAGTTACTTTAAATCTCCTCAACACTCATGGAGATTAAATGATGGGAATCAGGTTGCTGGACCATTGACTTATAATTGAGCCTGAAGACTAGAGGGATTGGCAAGATGAATCCTCCTACTCCAATCGGCTCTTACTGAAGTCAAGTATCTCATTGCTGACCAACTCTACATGCCGAGTAGTATGACTTGCCATCTTTCAGAAATTATGTATTGAGTAGAAGAATACCCTAATGATAGCTACACTCTGCACAACAGCTTAGTCTTGTCCGACCTGACCACTTGCTCGAAATCATTACTGTCAAGAGGCTGAAAGTCCTGTCCGGCATGAATCCTCATCCACTCCTGCTTGGATGAGCTTACAATTACATACAACTACTACTCGGCCACCCAACCAACCCACACTGCTTTATCCATGCCCACCAACAACACCATCAATGCATTGCTGCCACATGTCCGAGACTACTCCCAAGATCTACTACTATAATGATTGTTCTTTCTTAAATATTCAGTTTTATCCTTTTGTATGCTTGTACATTACTTCTTTAAGGTAATACTCTTTTCAAGCATGTTGCCCTAAATTCTCAGGTATAAATAACCCTTGTATTTGTAGCTGTAAATATCAGATTGAATAATAATACACTTGGCATTTTTCCTCTCGTAAAAACTACTTTGTTTACATTCATCTCACTTTTATCCTAACTCTTAAGCAACGCTAGGTAGCAAGTAACCTCACTGGACCAATTCGTATATCATATTGAGTTATGCTGTAAGTCCTCAGAAGTTCCATTGGTTCATTATATTCATTGGAACTATTTGTGGGTTTTTGCTTGCTTTTTATTCGTTTTGTTCTTTTGTGCATTTTTCCCATCACCTTGTTTAAGCTTTTGGTAAGCTTGAACCCATTCAGTAATTGGTCTTGTTTATTCTTAGTTACGGTTCATATCATCTTGGTATTAAAGTAAAGGTTTTGTTTGAGTTGTAGTTTGTTTTTGAAGTTCTGTTCATACCCTATTTTGCGTAACAAAATAAGTTACTGTATTCATCTTAGCTACTATGTTTGCTGACTGTTTAGTTTTTCGTTTGGAGAAATGACTGACCTAAGTGTAAAACTTTAGTGTTGGAGATGACAATAATGGAGTTGTCCATCATGGCCGACAGTCACAAGGAGCCCTTAGGAGCACTGACAAAAGACTTGACAAGGTAGCTAACGTCTTGGTAAATTTGACTCGAGCTGTTTATGCGTTGGCTTGCCAACAGACTGAGGTTGCTGAAAACACCCTACAAGCTACTCAACTTGTTAGAGGTAAAGGAGTATGCAAATGAGTAAGATGAAGCATAGAGCTGAGGGAACTAGATGAAGAGGACGAGAAAGAGTATTTTGAAGATGAGCGAGCTCGAGTCCCCAGAGCATCCGACCATGTGAAGCTTCGAATTCTGAGCTTCAATGGATTTAAGAGTGCTAATAAGTATTTAGAGTAGGAAGAGAAGGTGGAGCGTATTTTTTATTATTATCAATATGAGGATTATGAGAAAGTGAAAACTGTTGTTATTGAGTTCTTTAGATATGCCACCAAGTGGTGGAAGAATTTCCAGGTTATGAGGAGGTAAGAAGGCTATTGAGAGTTAATACTTAGCCTGAAATGAAAAGAATACTCAGAAACATGTTTGTACTAGATACTTATATGCAAGATACCTTTACTTGGCTTTAGGAGTTGAGATAAGGGGGCCAAATAGTTAACGAGTATGTCTAAGAATTCCAAATGCTCATGATTCGATGTGAAGTGGAGGAACTACTAGCATGAACAATCTCTAGGTTCCTTACTAGATTAAGAGGTGACATTCGAGACATTATGGAGCTTCAGCGATTTAACACAATAGATGAAGCGATTAGAATAGCCCAATGAGTAAAAAGGCAAAGAAGAAGCTAAGTACCAACCAGATTACCGACTAGGATAGGGAAGTCACTAAGCTCAATTAAGTATTGAGCCGACCCAAAAGGTGAATGTTTGAGCCAAACTAAAAGGCCAACTTGACAGTTATGTGCCAACTTAAACTTATGAGAAAGGGTAAGGATTTAGTGGGAAGATGAGCTAGATCAAGTGCTTCAAGTACCTCAAGTGCCAAGGGTTCAGACATTGAAAGGCCAACTTGACAGTGACGTGCTAACTTGAACTTATGAGAAAGGGTAAGGATTTAGTAAGAAGATGAGCTAGATCAAGTGCTTCAAGTGCTAAGGGTTTAAACATATAGCTGCTCAATGCCTGAATCAAAGGCCAATGGTCATCAAGGGAGAGGTCTTGAAGCTAGAGGTAGAAAGTACTAATGAGGAGCCTAGGGAAGAGGAAAGCAATGCCGATAAAGAAGCTACCAAGAAAGAACTAATTGAAGAGGATGTGTTTTCTAAGGACTTAGACCAGTTAGCTTTAGTTGTCTGACATGTAATGAACATCAAACCCTTGCGAGAGGAGGAGCAGAGGGAGAACTTGTTTCATACCACTTGTAGAGTAAATAATCAAGTGAGTGCACTAATTGTTGATAATGGAAGTTGTATCAATGTGGCATCGACTAATCTGATCACAAGGTTAAAATTGTCGACTATTATACACCCAAGGTTGTATAAGCTACATTGGCTAAGCAAGAAAGGAGCACTACATGTCAACTTGATAAGTACTACTACCAATCACTATCGGACATTACTCCGATGAAATTATCTGTGATGTGCTACCTATGTATGCTTCACATGTGCTACTTGGCTAACCATGGCTATTTGATAGGAGGGTTATCCATGACAGGTACAAAAATATGTATATGTTCGAGAAGGATGGTTGAAAGATTACACTGAACCCGATGTCACCAAGAGAAGTTAACAAACTACATATTAAACTTGCTTATGGATCGAAGAAGGCTTTGGTAATGAGTAGAACCGAACTCTAAGAGGTCGTTGATGTTGATGAGCCAACCTTATGTTAGTTAGGCACCTGCTATAGATGAGGGAGCAGGGTGAACTACCCTAAGAAGTAAGAGCACTGTTGGGCAAATATGCTGATTTGTTCCCTGAATAGTTACTTGAAGGATTGCCCCCACTATAAGGCATAGAATACTATATTGACTTAATACCTGGTGTTGCCTTATCGAATAAGCCTACCTATAAAAGGAGTCCCGAATAGGCTTCTAAGCACTAACATCAAGTCAATGAGTTATTATAGAGAGGGTATGTTATGGAAAATCCGAGTCCTTGTGCTGTGCTGGCTCTTGTAGTGCTGAAAAAGGATGGGACTTGGCAAATGTGTGTAGACAATTGGGTTGTGAGCAAGATTATGATCAAATACAAGTATCTTATTCTGAGGTTGGAAGATATGTTGGATAAATTGAGAAGAGCCAAGATCTTCAACAAGATTGATCTTAAGTTTAGCTACCATCAAATTCGCATGAGGCCAGGAGATGAGTAGAAAATAATATTCAAGAATCAACATGGACTTTATGAATGGATGGTCATGCCCTTTGGCTTATCGAATGCCCTAAGTACTTTCATGAGACTAATAAACCATGTATTGAGACATCTGATAGGGAAGTGTATTGTGGTGTACTTTAACGACATCCTAGTTTCAATGTTGACATGCTGAGTTACTGTGGACATTTTCGAGTCGTACTAAATATCCTTCATGTTGAGAGATTATTCGATAACCTTAAGAAGTATTGTTTTTGCCAAGAGGAAGTGGTATTCTTAGGCTATGTAGTAAGTGGAGGAGACTTACGAGTGGACGACGAGAAGATCTGAGCAATCACCAAATGGCCGACTCCTACTACTTGTCCCAACATAAGAAGTTTCCATAGACTGGCTTCATTTTATAGAAGATTCATCAAGAATTTCAGCTCCCTCGCTGCACCACTTATTGAGCTAACAAAGAAGAACACTGGCTTCCGATAGGAAGGAAAGGAGAAGAGGATTTTTGCCGAGATAAAGAAAAGATTGAACTCCACTTCGGTGTTAGTTTTACCTGACTTCAAAAAATATTTGAGCTAGAGTGCGACGTGTCAGGCATTGTGATAAGTGTTGTCTTAATGCAGGAAGGCTGACCAATTGCCTTCCACAATGAGAAGCTCAGGGGGACTTCAACTAAACTACTCCATGTATGATAAAGAACTCTTGGCACTGATCCAAGAACTATAAGTATGGTAGCATTATCTATTACCGAAGGAGTTTGACATCTATATTGACTATAAGTCCCTAAGATACCTTGGAAATTAGACCAAGTTATAGAAGCGGTAAGTAAGCTGGGTTAAATTCGTTAAAGAATTCAATTTTGTAGTAAAATATAAACAACAAAAGAGCAATGTAGTTATAGATGCTCTTTTGAGAAGGCATGCACTCTTGACCGAACTACAGACCAGATTGCTTGAGTTTACTAGCATCAAGGAGCAGTACCTTGAGGGTCCACACTTTAGACCCATAATTGCGTGATGTCTCGATGGAAGGACACTAGAAAAGTATCATATGAAGGAAGGATACTTGTTCCGAAGAAGGAAATTGTGTGTACTGACTTGTTCACAACGGGGGTTGCTGATTAGGGAAACCCATAGTAGAGGATTGTTCGGACATTTTGGGGAGAGAAGGACTTATGAATTGCAAAATGGTCATTTCTTTTGGTTGAGAATAAGGCAAGATGTACACTAAGTTGCTGAAATCTATGCCATGTACAAGAGGACTAAGTGCTAAGTTGAACAAGGGAAAGCAATACCTTTGCCTATTCCAATGAAGCAATGGACCGAATTGAGTATAAACTTTGTTCTCAGATTACCGTGAACTGCCCAAGGTAAAGATTTTGTAATGGTCTTCATGGATTGATTCAACAAGATGGCACATTGTGTACCTTACTCCAAAACTAACTATACTTCTGCTATTGCTTCTCTTTTCTTGTAGGAAATCATTAGGCCTTTTCTTACAGGAAATTGTTAGGCTACACGATGTACCAAAAAGTGTAGTTTTAGATAGAGACCCGAAGTTCTTGAGCCATTTTTGGAGAACTCTATGGTGAAGGATAAGGACTAAAATGTTATTTAGTACTTCCTGTCACCCTTAAACAGATGGCCAAACAAAGGTAGTCAATCACACTTTGGGATCACTACTCCGAGTTACAATGGGCAAGAACTTGATTTATTAGGATGTCTGCTTACCAGTGGTTGATTTCGCTTATAACCAGACAGTACATAACACCACCAAGCAAAGCCCCTTTGAGGTTGTTTATGGTTTCAATCCTAAGTTGCCCTTCGATCATACCCTTATACTTAAATCCAAATGAGAAGACCCAGACGTGAGGGCCTGAGCATAGTCCCTTCAATACATCTACAACAAAGTTACTTGGCATATTGACCAAGCCATCAGAAGACTACGAAAGAAGGTTAAGGTAGAACAACTAAACAATTCCAGCCAGGAGACATGGTGTGGCTATACCTCAATAAGGAACAGTTCACGAGTAAGAGAAGAAACAAGTTATCTGCAACAGCTGAAGGACTCTTTAGGATCCTCTAGAAGATCAATGATAACGCCTACAAGTTGGAGTTGCCTGAAGATTATAGGGTATCTAATAACTTTAACGTTACCGACTACAGTCCATATTACTCCGATGGAGAGCTAACTGGAGACCATTCGGATTTAATCTTAAATCTAAATCAACCCGAAGGGAATGATGAGAATCAAGCAGCTAGACCATTGACCTGTAGCCGAACTTAAGGATTAGAGGGATTAGTAATGTGAATCCTTGTGCTCCAATCGACTCTTACCGAGGTTGATTATCTCATTGCTGACTAGCTTTGCATGCTAAGTCATATGACTTACTATCTCTCAAAAATTATGCATTAAGTAGAAGAATGCACTAATGATAGCTACACTTCGCACACCAACTCAGTCTTGTCCAACTCGACCACTTACTCGGAATCATTACTGTAAAGAGGCCGAAAGCCTTACATTATACGAGTCTTGATTCACTCTTGTTCAGAAGAACCCGTGATTGGATGGAACTCTTGCTCGGCTACCCAGCCAGCTTACATTGCTTTATCCATGCCCTCCAACAGCACCATCAATGCATTGCTACCACGTATCCGGGACCACTCTTAGGATCTGCTGCTATAGTCATTATTCTTCATTGAATATTTATTTTTATCCTTTTATATTCTTTTACATTGCTTCTTTAAGGTAATACTCTTTTTTGTCTTTTTCTTTTTAGGCATGTTACCCTAAATTCTTGGGTATAAATACCCTATTGTATTTGTAGCTGTAAACATCAAATTGAACATTAATACACTTGAAATTTTTCCTCTTGTAAACACTACTTTGTTTACATTCATCTCACTCTTATCCTAACCCTTAAGCAAAGCTAGGTAGCAAGTAATTTTATTGGACTAATTCATGAATCATATCATGTTATACCGTAAGTTCAGTGCCTCATATCCATCGGAATTGTTCATGGGTTTTTGCTTACTTTTCATTCATTTTGTTCTTTTGTGTATTTTCCCCATCACCCTTTTCATGCTTTCGATAAGCTTGGACCCATTCGATGACTGGCCTTATCTATTCTTGGTTATAGTTCACATTACAGCGGGCGACTGCTTAGATTGGCTTACCGACTTAGTGGCCAGTTTGGTGACTGTTATCTAAGAGGAAAAACAATAAGCTAGAAATAGCCCAACTAGAAGATGTGAGCAATAAGATCGAGGTAATGGTCAGTTTAATTGAGCTAATGCCCTAGCTCAACCTCCTCGAGTTGAAGAAATAGGTAGGGATGCTAGGCGAAGACTAGTACTAGAAGAAATTGAACAAGAAGAGGAAGGAGATGTTAAAGTGAAGGAGTACTATGAACCTTAAGAAAAGAATGTATGAGCCCTTAAAGTTGAAGGGATGAGGATGCATATTTCAAGCTTTTCTAGAAGTGGTGATGCTGAAGATTACTTGGATTGGGTAGATAAGATCGAAAAGCAATTTGAATGCTACAAAGTGCCTGATAATGCAAAGGTTAGACTTACTGTATTGGAGTTTACTGGTTATGTCACCCTATGGTAGAAAAACTTACAAGCCTCAATGAAGAGAAGGAAAACAAGAAATTAAGAGATGGTATGAAATGAAGAGGGTTATGAGGAGAAGGTTTGTGTTGAGCCACTATCTTTAAGATGCCTTCAAAAGATTACAGGAACTAAGTTAAGGAGGATCAATTGTTCAAGCTTATGTCAAGGTATTTTAGATGTTGATGATTTGATGCAAAGTCAATGAGTTAGAAGACTAAACTGTGTCTCAATTCATCAATGGACTGAAGTATAAGATTAGAGATATCTTGGAAACCATGGATATTAAGTTACTTGATAATGTGATTCGAGCCGCCCAGAGGATAGAAAGGCGCTACACAAGAAGGTTCCAACCACCAATTAGTTGACTTGGCAGTAGTCGAACTGTTTTGAGCAAACCTATGTGAATAGAACCAAATAAGGTTACTAAGAGCCAACCTACTTAAACTACTTGAGTAGAGGAAAAGGAAGTCTTGAGGAAGTTTGAGAAAGTGAAGGGTTCAGGAAGGAAGATGAGAGAGATAAAGTGTTTCAAATGCCAAGGATTTAGACATATGGCCACTTAGTGTCCAAATAGAAGAACAATGATGATCTGAGCCAAGGTGCCAACTCTTGAAGTAAACAATACTGATGAGGAAGTAGAAGAGCTGAAAGAGGATGAATAAACCAAGTTGTCTAAGGAAGAAGTTATCTACAGTGAAAAAGGCAACTTCATGTCAACCACTTTAGTGTTGAGAAGGATAATGAGTGTCAATCCTATGCTAAAAAACGAACAAAGAGAAAATATCTTCTACATCGGATGCAAGGTGAATGAGTCACTATATGCCTTGATTGTTAATAGTAGGTGCTACACTAATGTCGCCTTTGCATTTATGGTCTAACAATTGAAATTGCCGACTAAGTACCCCACACCACCCCTCCCCCCCCACCCCACCCCAAAAAAAAAAAAAAAACTTGTAAGCTTTATTGGCTTAGTGATAAGGGAGCCCTATAAGTGAACAAACAAGTGTTTGTACCAATCTGCATTGGCAAATATCGAGATGAAGTATTCTATGATGTGTTGCCCATGAGTACATCTTACATCCTACTTGGACAACCGTGGATGTTTGATTGCGCAATGATATATGATGGAAGGAGGAATACTTTTTCCATAGAGCATGAAGGTAGGAGGGTAAAATTGAGTTTAATGATTGCCGAGCAAGTAAAGGTCATGTAGTCCTAAATGAGTCAAACCTTGAAGAAAGAGGCTTTACTATTAACTTGAGCCAAACTAAAAAGAGAAATGGAGCTCGATGGACCGACCTTTTTGCTGGTTTAAAGCATGCTGGAGATGAGGTTTGAAGAAAGGGAGCATTTTGCTAAAGTGAAAACATTATTAGAGGAGTTCGCTAACTGATTCCCAGATGAGTTACTAGAGGGTCTACCTCCCATCCAAGGTATTGAACATGCAATTGACTTGCAGCCAGGAGCCGTACTACCGAACAAGCCTGCCTATATGCTGAACCTTGAACAAGCTGTCGAGCTACAAAAGCAAGTAGACGAGCTGATGAAGAAGGGGTATGTGCATGAGTCCCTTAGCGCCTGTGCCCGTGCCATCCTTATTAGTGCCAAAGAAAGATAGGTCTTAGAAAATATATGTAGATAGCCGAGCAATCAATTGAATCATCATCAAGTACAGGTACCCCATGCTAAGACTTGATGATATGCTAAATGAATTGAGTGGAGCAAGTTATCTTCTCCAAAATTGACCTCAAATCAAGATACCATCAAATCCAAATGTAAGAGATTGATGAGTGGAAAATTGCATTTAAAATGCATCATAGATTATATGAATGGCTTGTGATGCCGTTCGGATTGTCTAATGTGTCGAGCACATTTATGCACTTAATGAATCATATGCTCCAAAAATTAATAGGAAAGTTTATCGTAGTTTATTTTGATGAAATCTTGGTATACAACCCCGATTTGGAAACTCACCAGCAGCATCTCTAAAGAGTCTTTGCAAAACTCTAAGTTGTACAGCTCTATGCTAATTTGAAGAAGTGCAACTTTTGCCAACCTGAAGTGATATTCTTGAGGTTTGTTGTAAGTGGTAGTGACCTATGACTTGATGAAGAAAAGATTAGAGCGATTACTAAATGGCCATTATTGACTACTTCGACCAATGTGAGGAGCTTTTACGACTTGGCGTCATTTTATTATAGGTTTATAAGAAATTTTAGTATGATTGTGGCCCCACTTACCAAACTCTCAAAGAAGGATGTTAAATTTAGATGGGGAGAGAAGGAGAAGAGGAGTTTTGCGGAAGTGAAAGAGAGGCTAACTACAGCCTTTATCTTAGCTTTGTTGAGCTTTAACAAAGTGTTTAAAGTAGAGCATGATGCGTTTGGACTAGGCGTAGGTATTGTACTGATGTAAGAAGGTTGACTTATCGCTTACTATGGTGAGAAACTTCAAGAAACTATACTCAACTATTCTGTCTATGACAATGAGTTCTACTCTTCAATCCAAGCCCTAATGATATGGCAATTCTACCTGCTACTTAAGGAATTTGTGATCTACATCGATCATAAATCCTTAAGATATCTGAAGAGCCAACCCAAGTTATCTCGAAAACAAGCCAAATGGGTTGAGTTCATGGAGGTTTTTCTTACATCATCAAATATAAAAATGGAAAGAACAATGTAGTAGTCAATGCTTTATCAAGACGACATTCTCTCCTAACCAAGCTATAGACCAGGCTGCTTAGCCTTTCAACAATAAAGAACATGTATGCTGAGGATCCACACTTTGGTCCTATCTATGCCTAGTGTAAGGAAAGATGGACACTATACGACTATCATAGGAAAGATGGATACTTATTCAGGAAGAGGAGGCTATGTATCCCGACCTGTTCCATGAGAAAATTGCTAGTGCGCGAAGTGCATGGATGAGGATTGATAGGACACTTTAGCCAGCGTAGAACCCATGAAGTATTATTTGGGAGATTCTTTTGGCCAAAAAGAATGAGAGATGTGCAGTCAGTGTTAGAAAGGTGTATGATTTATCGAAAAGTAAAGAGTTAAGTCAAGCAAGGATACTATTTACCCTTGCTCATCCTAACTAAACCATGGTCTGAGCTGAGTATGGATTTCATGTTGGGATTACTGAGCACATCTCAAGGGAAAGATTCCATCATGGTGGTCATACATCGATATAGCAAGATGGTATATTTTTTGCCTTGTTCCAAAACTAACGATGCTTTGGCTATCCTTTTCCTTTTCTTTTCTTATAGAAAGTGATCAAGCTTCATGAAGTAACCAAAACCATTGTTTCTAACTAAGACCTAAAGTTCACGAGCCACTTTTGGAGGACACTATGAAGATGAAAGGGAACTAAGCTATTGTATAACACATCTTACCATTCACAAACTGATGGACAAACCAAGGTTATCAATAGAACCATGGGAACTTTGCTATGTATTGTTGTCAAATGAAACATGGTCAATTGGGATTTATGTCTATTAATCATTGAGTTCGCTTACAATAGGACCGCCTACAACATAACAAACATGTCTCCATTCAAGGTCTCCTATGGGTTCAACCCAAAGCTCTCGATGGACTAAGCACCCTAACCAAGACCTGATGATGACTCGCCTGCTACCAAAAGAGTCAAAGCCATGCACTAGAAGGTTGTAGAGCAATTAATCCAAGCTATTACTAAGCTCAAGAAGCAAAGTCAAGGATGGAAAAAGAGAGAATTTCAATTAGGTAAGATTAAGGAACGATCACTCACTCTCGAGCCCAAAGGCTTTCTCACATGGTCCACCGAGCTGTCCGAGGAGAGTTAAGTGCCGAGGAGCAGTATTTTCCCCAATTTGATCTGCTAAGCTACTTCGCTCTCTACACTATCCAAAAAGCTGCTAAGGTGATTAACTCATACATGGAGCCAACCTCTCCCTAGTACCCTAATCCAAGCACCAAATCAAGAAAACAACCATCTCCATAGTGCTAAGGCTGAGCTGAATGTAAGTTGCTCTTAATCCAACCTTTATCCAACCCTAGCCATTAGGGTATTGAATTGATGATGCCAAATAGAACTGATTAACGGACCACCCCTGCTCGGTTTACCATATTGTCAAAATCATAGACTGAGTAGAATGTATGTATACTATCCTTTCTCTAACACCTGTACTATCCTTTTTAATAGAGGATGTTCTTTGCATAATTTCATTTTCCTGTAAATTATTCTCCTATTTGTTTAGCCAATAAGGACCCATTCTTTGTAATTTCTATAACTTAGGACTTACCTTAACTGGGTACTATAAATACTCACATATGATGAATATACAAAAGAATATACTAAACTCTTTACTCTATCTTGAGCTAAGTGTCCGTTGTGCTTACTCTTGAGCTACTCTTATCTAGCCCATTTCAGCATAGATTAGTAGCAAGTGGCCTCCAGTCATACTTACGCATCATATCAAGTGTGATCCGAGCTTGTGTAAGGTGTGGTGAATCATATCATTCGTTAGTGTATGGGAACCCTTGCTCACCCCTTAACTATCATTTACTTTTCGAGCCATCTTATAACCTAGATCCACCCCCTTTTGGTGATGTATGATATTGAGTATGTGTATTCATCTACAAGCTCGTATCATCTTGGTATCAAAGCTTAGCTATATTCGAAGCTGGATTCTGGTACTATGATTCTTTGAGTAGTCTGTTGTTGCTCCCATGAGATAACGGTTATGTTGTTAGCTTTGAAGTTTAGTAGTTGAGAAGTGTTATACATTCTGTTTCCCTTATTTTTGATACACAAAACAGAGTGTGGTTGATTGTTTGTCTGTTATGTAATTGTCATTGTTAAGTAACCAAAGATGTCAAGATTTAGTGTTTAAGGAACTTTGGGAAACCAAGAAAGTGGTACTCGACATGGTAAGGACAAGAAGGAAGCTTCACACCTCAATCAATAGGTAACCACTTAGATAAGCTTACCGACTTGGTAACTAATTTGGTGACTGTTATCTAAGAAGATAGGCAGTGAGCTAGAAATAGCCCCATTAAGGAACGCGAACAGCAAGGGCAAGGTAATGGTCAATTTAGTTGAGCTAATGCCTAGCTCAACTACCCCGAGTTGAGGAAATTGATAGGGATGCTAGACAAAGGCTAGCGCTTGAAGAGATTGAGTAAGAAGTAGAAAGAGATGACAAGGCATAAGAGTATTATAAGCTCGAGGAAAGAAATGTATAAGCCCTTAGAGTTGAGGGATTGAGGATGTATATTTTAGGTTTCTCTAGAAGTAGTGATGCTAAGGACTATCTAAATTGGGTAGATAAGATTGAAAAGTAGTTTAAATGCTACGAAGTTCTTGATAATGCAAAGTTTAGATTTACTGTGTTGGAGTTCACTGGTTATACCACCTTATGGTGAAAGGACTTGTAAGCCACCAGAAGAAGGGAAGGAGAACGAGAGATTAGGAATTGGGATGAAATGAAGAGAGTTATCCAGAGAAGGTTTATACTGAGCTATTATATGTAGGATGCCTTCAAAAGACTACAAGAACTGAGACAAGGAGGATCGAGTATGGATGCTTATGTTAAGGAATTTCAAATATTAACGATCTAATGTAAAGTCATAAAGCTAGAAGACCGAACTGTATTTCGATTCATCGACAGGTTGAAGTATGAGATGAGGGATGTCTTGGAAACCCTAGACATTAGAATGCTTGATGATGCAATCTAAGCCTCCCAAAGGATAGAAAGGTGCTGAATAGGAAGATTTTGACCACCTACCAATTGTCCTGGTGATAGCCGACCTATTTTGAGTAAACCTATGCAAATGGAACTAAGTAAGACCATTGAGACTTGACTTGCTTAAACTACTTGAGCAGAAGAGAAGGAACCCCCAAGGAAGTTTAAGAAAGGCTAGAATTCAAGGAGGAAGACAAATGAGATCAAGTGTTTTAAATGCTAAGGCTTTGGACATATGGTCACTTAGTGTCTGAACAGGCGAATGATGGTGATCTGAGGCGAGGTGCCAACCATTAAGGTCGACAGTACTAAGGAGGAAGTAGAGGAGTTGGAGGACAGATAAATCGAACTATCCGAGGAGGAAGTTATCTATATTAAAGAAGGCAACTTTATGTCGACCGCTCTAGCATTGAGGAGGACAATGAGTATCAGTTCTGTACCCAAAGACGAATAGAGAGAAAATGTCTTCCATATTAGATGCAAGGTGAATGATTCACTATGTGCATTGATTGTTAATAGTAGGAGCTGCACTAATGTAGCCTCGACATTTATGGTCTAGCAATTGAAATTGCTAACCATTCCCTACCCGAAACCTTATAAGCTTCACTGGCTTAGTGATAAGGGAGCCCTACAAGTGAACAAACAGGTATCTATGTTAATCTGCATTGGTAAGTATCGAGATGAAGTGCTCTGTAATGTGTTGCCCATGAGTATGTCACAATGTTAATGCCACTAATGTCGTTATATCTACATGTGTGCAGGAAACTCTTGCAAAGGATTCCTCAAGCTATTGCTTGCAAAAGGGAGATGAAAATTTGGTGACCAACCCCAATTGTGCAGAAATGATAGCTTAAATAAAAGTTCATGAATCTATTGTGGACAAGAAAGGGGTTGATCAACTCCATAAGTCAAAGGATCCTAAGTTAAAATCCTTTAAAGAAAAGCCACCAATTTTGGAACCAAAACTGTCAAGAAATCATTTAGAACATGCCTTTATGGTAAAAAGTTCAAAACTTCCAATGACAACCGCATCTAAGGTAAAAGCGGACAAGATGAAGAAGTTTAGGCTACATGAATTTCATAAGTAGCATGATAAGGAGAGAAACTACGAAAGTTATGCACCAATGAAATGGAATTGGCAAGGTCGATGGCCGAAGGGTAAATCTACACTTGTATGGAGAGTTCGAAAGCGAGATACAGGAGGAGTTCTATCTCTATCTGGATGAAGAATCATGAATTACAAGACGTATCCCGTCGAGCTATCGACGTTAACTATAGCGCTTCTTAGGAGCTAACCCATGTCTAACTTTGCTTACACTTTAGTTCTTTAAGTTTATTTCATTTTATCTTCCTTTTATCTAACTTTGCTTCACTTTTAGTTTTAGTGTTGATTCTTTTCTTTAGTTTTCTTTTTCTTATTTTTCTAGTTTAATTACTTTTATTTCTTTAAGTTCCCTTTATTTTTTAATTAAATTCATGAATTTAAAAAAAAAAAAAGAGGGAAAAAAGTTACACAGATAAGGGACACGGTCGTGCCCCAGCCCGTGTCCATCCAGACCTTCAAAACTGCTCACCTACAGAAAGTTACACGGGCATGGGATACGGTCGTGTCCCAGCCCGTGTCCGCCCAAATTTTACTCCATGGGTACCGAAAGTTACACGGGCGAGCGACACGGTCGTGTCCCAGCCCATGTGTACCCAGTATTCCTGATTGCCTATAGAAAGTTACACGGGCGAGGGACACGATCGTGTCCCAGCTCATGTCCGTCCAAGTTTAACACATGCCTATAGAAAATTACACGGGCATGGGATACGATCGTGTCCCAGCCCGTGTGTGCCCAGAAATCCCACCCGCAAACAGAAAGTTATACGGGTGTGGGACACGGCCGTGTCCCTGCCCGTGTGCATTCAGATTTCATGGTAGACCTCAGAGAGTTACACGGGCATCGGACACGGTCGTATCCCAGCCTGTGTCCATCCAGTTTTCACATACGGGAATAGTTAGTTACACAAGCATGGGACACGGTCGTGTCCTAGCCCGTGTCCGTCCAGACTCTACAAGATACACGCAGATTGTTACATGGGCAAGGGACACGGTCGTGTCCCAGCCCGTGTCGACCCAAACTCACACAATTTTGCATACGATCGTTTTATTTAAATTAAACACATCTTCTCACACACTCACAACCAAACATATCTCTCTCATATTTTCTCTCATTCTCCCTCTTCTCTCCACAATTCTTGTATTCTACATTTGATCCAAGTATGTATCACCATTGATTTTCCTCTCTCTTCCTCATGATTAGGTAGCTTGTTATTTTCATTTTTACTTTTGTACATATTGGTTTTTCCATTTGGCCTGCAGATTTTTTTTTTATTATTTAATGCCATGCATCATTGTTTTGAGTTTCTTGATCTTATCTGCTATAATGCTGCCTCATCAACATAGATTTCATTGTGTTCTCTCAATTCCACATGTTATTGGTTAATTTCCTCATCCTTATTCATTCATGCTAGTTAGGGTTAGCAATGGGAGATAATAATTCTGGGTCATTTAGCGTCTTTTATATGTTAAGACGCCTATTTTGCACCGTTGATTGTTGTGTAGTGGAATTCGTTGGAAGTGTTTGCCACTCATTTCTTTTCCACCAACCCGTTTTCTCGCTGCACTCCATATGTTTGTTGAAATGCCCCAATGAGCATTCTGTTCACATTCTTCCCTGTTTCTCTTCTTTTCTTTTGCCTTCTTTAACTCTATGTGTGATACGGATGTGCATGTTTGATTTGGATTATTGACTCTTTTTAGGTATTCAAATGGCGAATCGCGCTAAGCTTACCTTTCGCCGAAAATCAAAATTTGCAGCATCCTCTTCATCACAATCAGGGGAAATAGTTAAGCCACTAGCTACTCTTCCCCCGATGGAGCACCCAATGCTCTAATTTAAGGAAGACTATCAAGTGCAACGATATCAATTACTTCAGAATAAGCCCTTCAGCGAGACCCTTCGGCTGGATTGGGATGTGCTCGCTCAATTAGAGCTCACCATAGAAATGAAAGAGCTCTTGGATGGTACCATTTGGGAGCACTTATTATCCTTTGAAGCTCCAATTTATAAAGAGCCGACCTTAGAGTTTTTGTGCACTTTCAAACTTGATAAAGACAGTGTTACTAGCATGGGCCCAAATCGCACATTACACTTCATCTTAAGTAGCCATCCATTCCATATGACTATCGCTCAACTAGGTAGATATCTTGGTCTATATGAAGAAATATATACACGGACGGAAGAATTCCAACGTCTCTCGTGTCGGTTTCCTCGTGGCGTTACAACAGGGTCGTTTTGAAATAAGATTACGGTTGGCGATGCCTATGATACAACCAGGAGTAAGGCCTCTCAATTAGTCAGGCCTGAATATCGAGTTCTTCACTGGCTCTTTTCACACATATTGACTGGTAGGGGCCTTAGCACCGGGGTGGTGTCCAACAAGGATTGCCTCTATCTCTACAGTGTCATACATAAACATCCCATCAATATCTCTATCGAAATTGCCGAACTCTTCAGCCACCAAGCCACCACTACTCGGAAGAAAGGGCATATTTGCTGTGGCCCTTATATTACCTTACTAGTGTAGGCTATGAGGACTAAAGTTGTTGTTTGGCCCTCACTCACTTTGGTTAGCCAAGTCACTCCTATGCTCCTCACTTCATTCCGACTTATGAACCCCTTACCAATAAGACGCCAATGTCGCTACTCTCGCAACAGCACATCTCAAGGCCAGACATCTTCAGCCAGCTTTGAAGATAAATTTGATTTGTTGATGTCTGAAGTTCGTTATATAAGGGAAAGTGTGGATAAACTTCATATCCGCCAGGATAAATTGGAACAATTTCTTAAAATGAAAGAGTCGGTTACCCAGGAAAAGGAGAGTGAGGAAGAGGAAGAGGATGATAAGGGTGATGAGGAAGAGGCTGATGAGGGTGATGAGGATGAGGAAGCTGAAGAAAGTGATGAGGATGATGAGGACAGTGATGACGATGCTACGATGGCTGAGGCATCATCTGATGAGGCACATGAAGAGACGGATTCCGATCCCTCTTCTTAGTTCTTCATTTTTTTTTTGTTGACTTTTGTTGTTCAAGGCTTGTGAACTCTACTATATATAATGATGATGCTTCTTCATTTTGCGCTTCTGTTCGATTGACAGGGAAGTATTAGTTTCTTTTCCATACATATGTTTCCTTTTTCCCTAAGCTGCTTTTTCTTGTTACATTTCGTGTTGCTATGTTTTTTTTTTTTAGTCATACATTGGGGACAATGTATGTTATTAAGTGTGCGGAAGGGATATATATGAATTTATTACTGTTTAGGAGACCAATTATTCATATTTGACCCAATTAATTTTTAAGTTAACTTGCAATAGGTGATTATTTGGTGTTAAGCCAAATTAACTGTTTCATCTTGATTGTTATTAACCTTACAACACTTTACTAGAATTGATTAGTCAAATTTGTGGAAGGCAAATTTACGAGTTATTTAGCTTAGGATTTTAAGACTTGAGATTGGAGCAACATCACTAGTTGAGAGTTAGTCATGGTTATTTTTAAATTTACTTTTATGTATACCTTTCTCTTAGAAATTTTTAAGAGTTCTATAATTTTTAGCAAACAAACAAATGAAATTCTTCTTTTGAGAAACCCCTGAAAAATCACAATGATTAGAGGTCAAAAGTAATAACAAGTGTATGAATAGAAAAAAATTGGTAAGGATTTGTCTTAGTCCGTCAGAAGAGTGAGATTAAGTCCTAATGCCAATTCAAATGAAAAAAAAAAGAAAAAAGAAAAAAATTGATATGGATCAGCCTTGGTCCGTCAGAAGAGTAAGGTTCTTTCCCGCTATCAATATAAAGAATAAGTTAGTATGGATCGGTCTTGGTCCGTCAAAAGAGCGAGATTCTTTCCCGCTACCAACATAATTGTGCTTAAATAAGGTAAATTTAAAAAGAACTCTCAACAAAAGTATAAACTAGGGGGATGATCAAAGGATGAGTGGATGTAAAATGTGTTTGTTTTAGATTATGGTGCTTGGTGAGATGGAAGAGAAAATTGCATATACTTTAGTCAAATGGACAAAATTTTTACGACTCTTTCTCTGTTGGCGAGATGTTAAATCCAATTTTTAGTTTAAGAATCCTTGGTTAAATGACTTAGGTAAACTTTGATTTTCATAAATTAACTAGTGAACTTTAGTATTAAGTATTGTTGGAGCATTCGAATATGGTCAGATGAAATTGGTTGACTTTATTATTGCAAGTTAGGTGAGAATGATTTTCTTACTTTTTTACGGGTCAAGTGTATTCGTTCACCGGTTTCCTAAATAGTGATAAATTTTGTTTAGCGTTTCTTATCCTGAAAGTTTTGTTTTGATTTATTTACTTGAAGACAAGCAAATGCTCAAGTGTGGGGAAATTTGATAACTCGGATTTTAAACATATTTCATAGGGTGATTTTATAGTATTTTCCTCACATTTTTTATTTTCTTTAAAGAAATTGATACTTAATTGAGTAAAATTTTGATTTTTAGGTTTGAACGCGTTCTAGGATCGAAAACGAAGAAAAGGAATCAAGTTTCACTCAAATCGAAGTTCAAATGAAGAAGTTTTGAAGTTGTGTAGAAAATTTTACCTTAGTGCAGAAAGTTACACGACTTGGGGATACGGCTATGTCCCAGGCCGTGTCTGGTGACGAAAATAGAATCCTTGTAATACACATATAAAAGGATATCTTAGGGTTTAAAAGAGGGAAAGACATTACAGAAACGAAGAGACACAAGAGAAGAGAAAGAGATTTAAGGAGAACGTCAAGAAAGAGGCAAAAACAACATCAACTTCAAGATTAGAGAGATTATTCATCAATTAGAGGGGTTTTCCATGTTTTATTTAATATTTTTGATGAAACTCGTTTTTAGATTCATTATGATAGCTTAGAATTCAAGTATTTAGGATTATGGAACCTAGGGTTTCATGTGATTCTTGGATTGATTTAGAAATTTCAATAAAGTTTCTATCTTTACTTGATTCAATTATGTCGTTTAATTATTGATGGATATTTCTAAAATATCAATATATGATATTATGCATGTTGGTTGAGAAATTGTATGTGTAATTAGATCTTTACATAGTTGGAGAGAATTACATGTATACTTAGAGATAAGATATATTTTTCTTCTGGAAAGTTAATTATTTGTGTGGGAATTCATTATACATTAATGCAATTCTAAGTTATATTGCTAAGTAAAGAGATTCCGGTAAATAATTAGGATTAGGGTTAATATACTTGAGAAAGGTATTAACTTTAGTTGTGAATCCCTCCGGTCAAGAATAATAGAAATCGAATTGAATATATTTTAAGTGATCACATGATTAACTCTAGGGGAAATAATTCATAAATACGTTATTACTTTCTTGAAGTCGTTCTTAATTTTATCGCTTTTTCAATTGCTTAATCAAGTCGTTAGTTTGTTAATTTTAGTATTTTTAATTAATTCAAACTTTCATAATTTTCTGGTTAGATAATAAAGCTAAGGTTAATATTAGTACTCAAAGTCTCTGAGGGATCGACTCGGACATACATCCGCTATATTAAAACTGATAAGTGTGCTTGCCTGATATCAATGACCCACATTTTGGTCTTATCTATGCCTAATGTGAGGAAGGACGAACATTGGATGACTATCACAGGTGTAAACACCTAATTTTTGCCTCTCCTTTATTTTTTAGTTTAGGTTATAGGGTCCTAAATTATGAAAGTTCAAAAATGGAAAATTGAAGAAAACCCTAAAAAATGAAAAAATTTAGAAAAATAAGAATTCTAGAAAAATTTAGAAAATAGGAAAATAGTAAAAAGTGCAAAAGATAGGAAATTTAGAAAAAATACAAAAAAATGGAAAAATGCAGAAAAGTACATAAAAATTTTGAAAAGTCACATTGAAAAAAAAAAAGATTTTAGAAAATAATATTTTGTTAGATTAGATTTTTAATTTTAATTTAGGTTTAAAAGTTGGGTCATTGAACATAGGTTTAGATTTAAATTTAGCCCAAGCTGACTAAGTCCACATGTGCAATTTAATTGCACATATGGATAAGGTACAGGCCAATGACCTAACATCATATGGACTAGCATTGGCATTGAGTATGAGGTCTTAGGTTTGAAACTTAGCAAAGGTAAGGAGGGCCTTTTCTTATTTTTTTTTGTTTTCAATCACATTAGGGACTGCCACATATCAAGATTTGATTGTGCCACGTATCCTGACACGTAACATCCTTGGATACAATGGCCCTATTGATGTAGCACCACATGGCGTGCCATGTGTCACGAATGATACGTGGCACGTTAGGGTTGGATGGTACGACTGACGTGGCGCTACGCCAACGCTACGTTAGCCCCTTTTTCCCTCCCCTTCTTTCCTTTTCCCTTCGTTTTCCTCTATTTCCCTCTTCTTTCACTCACTTTCCCCAGATTTTTCTCCTCCTTTCTTGGCTTAAGAACACCGACCCCTTCACTTCAGCTCCAATTTCCGCACAAATTTTGCACATACTTACGTAGTTTCTTGCTTTAATCCTGTTAAGCACGTAGCATATTATGAATCGAACCCACTAACTTGTCTAAATTTGATAAAAAAAAAATTTCAAGCCGAGCTCTTAAGTTGGGAAGAAAAACCGAAATCTTGACATTGACATTCAAAATCCGATATGAGCTTTCCATTTTTTTGGGAACAATTCGAGTATAAAATGGTGTTGAGGGAGCTCACATGAACACAGACAACCAACCGTAAGCAACTAAATCATTCATAATCACTCCCTCACCACTCTTTCTCTCTCCTTGGCTCTCTCTCTTTACTCCATTTCGAGTTGTACCACCACCTTAACTAGCTCTACCACCATACAAGCTAACTAACCCAACCACCTTCGACCTCTACTGTGGCCTACAGCATTGGCCGTAGACAACCACCATAAAAACCCTAACCCTATGGCTACCCCCTCTTGGACGGCCACCTCTGACCACCCTTGGCTAAAAATAACCCCACGAACAAACTCAATGCCCTCCAAAACCACCAACCCAACATCTTACTTCCTTACACCCAGCAACTCCAAATGCTAAGACCCAAACACCATTGCCGGCCGCCACTTCGGATCATCCTCCAAACACCACAGTAGCTTCCCTACCCCTACTATCCCTAATAAAAAACACGTAAAACACTCCTCATCCTCTCGCTTTGGCCACTAGAACTACTTGAATTGCCTTCTACTACCGTTACTGCTGTTGAAGGCATTAAAGCCGACTCGAATCTAGTAGAGTTGACCCGACCCAATTTGACTTGATCCATCCAATCCGCCTAAGTTCGACCTGTGCATCCAAATCTGTCCGAAGTTTTTTTTTTTTATTATTTTTATTTTATTTTTTGTTTTTTTTTGTTTTTTTTTGTTTTATTTAAATGTAATATAAAATAATAATAATAATAGAAAGGAAAGAGAAAAAGAAGAAAAGAAAAGAGAAAAAAAAGGAAAAAAAAAGAGAGCAATTTGGTTTTATTTTATTTTATTAGTTTAAATAAATAAGATATAATAAGTAATAAGTAATAAGTAATAAGTAATAAGTGATAAATAAATTAAGTGAGAAAATAAAAAATAAATAAATAAATAAAATATAAAAATAAAAATAAAAAAGTAAATAGAAAGATTACTATTTCTTTTTGTCACTTAGAAAAATTGATTTTATAAAAGTAAATGAAAATAAATAGACATCTTCTAAATTAAGACCATTTTAGAGTTTCCAAAAATTAAAAAACCAATTAGGACGTTTTAAAAATTTCCTTTAAATCAAAACTGAATAAAACGTAAACTTGATTATTTTCAAATTAAAACAAAACCAATCAACTAAAGTTTTATAAAGGAGACTACGTATATTTGATCCCGAATAGTGGGTATGTAGGCATTTACGGGGCAACGATAAAAATGAAAAAAACCTAATTTTCCTTTTTTAGTTTAGATTATTTCATTTGTCCAATTAGAATAGTTAAAATCGAGTTTCATCTTATAAAATAAAAAGGTGATTTTTTAAAGATTAAAGTTAATTTTGGAAAATCAATAGTACCCGTAAGGGTTTAAAAGTCTTAACTCCCGGATCCAAATTCTTTGGTTTTCAAAAAGCCGTTTTATAACTTGATTTTTTAAATCAATAGACTAGTAGCAAAGTTATAACCATTCCACCTAATTAGTTATAACTTAACCCTTTTTCCCGACTTGGCAACTCCAAATCCTTTCAAGTTGAAAAATGGTTTTCTTTAAACCCTACTTAAGGATCAGTATTAAATGGGTAGGGTTTAATATTGATTGGTTTAGGGAAGACCTAATTTTATAAAAGAACCAGGAGGATGAAAAACCAAGCTCAACAACGGGAAAGATGAATATCTATTTAGGAAGAGGAGGCTACGTATCCCGACCTATTCCGTGAAAGAATTGCTAGTACGCGAGGTGCATGGAAGAGGATTAACAAGATATTTTGGCCAGCGCTAAACCTATGAAGTACTGTCCATAAAATTCTTTTAGCCAAAAATGATGAGAGATGTGCAGTCCGTATTAGAAAGGTGTACAACCTACAAGAAGGCAAAGAGCCAAGCTGAGCAAGGATATTATTTACCCTTACTTGTCCTAACCAAACCATGGTCCAAGCTAAGTATGAACTTCATATTAGGATTACCAAGGACATCCCGAGGGAAGGACTCCATCATAGTGGTTGTAGATCGATTTAGTAAGATGGCATCTTTTGTTCCCTACTCTAGTTATAACAACACTTTAGCTATCTCTTTTCTTTTCTTATAAGAGGTAATCAAGTTTCATGGTGTGCTTAGAACCATTGTTTTAGATTAAGACCCTAAGTTTATGAGCCATTTTTGGAGGACACTTTGGAGGGGAATGGGAACTAAGCTATTGTACAGCACGTCCTTCCATCTATAGATCGATGGGCAAACCGAAGTTGTCAACTGAATTATGGGAACTTTGCTACAGGTTGTTGTTGTACGAAACATGGTTGATTGGGATCTGTATTTACCAATCATTGAATTCGCCTCCAATCGAACCACCCACAGTATAACAAACATATGTCCATTTGAGGTTGCCTATAAGTTCAGCTTTAAGCTCCCAATGGACCAAGTACCCCAATCGAGGACTGATGATGATGATCAGCCAACTACAGAAAGATTCGAGGCCATCAGAGCTATGCACCAGAAGGTTGTGGAGCAGTTGAGCTAGGCTAAGACTAAGCTCGAGAAGCGGAGCCAAGGACGGAGAAAGATAGAATTTCAATCAAGTGATTTGGTTTAGATACATCTCAGTAAAGATCGCTTCCTAAACTTAAGGAAGAGCAAGTTGCCTCCTAGAGTCGATGGACCTTTCAAAGTGCTTGAAAAGATTAATTATAATGCCTATAGGATTGAATTATGTAAAGGATATAGAGCCTCATACTTCTTCAACATTGCTGATCTCTAACCTAACACTCTTAAGGATGAGTAACCTAAAGCTAAGCTAGATTTGGTCCTAAATCTCAAACAACTTAGAGGAGATCATAGGGATCAAGGACCAATCACTCATTCCTAAGCCCAAGGGCTTTCTCACATGGTCAGTCGAGTTGTCCGAGGAGAGTTAAGTGCTAGAGAGCAGTGTTTTCCTTAGTCAGATCTGCCAAGCTAGTTCACTCTCTACATCATCTAGAAAGCTATCGAGGTGATTAGCCCACATATGGAGTCAACCCCTCCCTAGCACCCCAATCCAAGCACCAAATCAGGAAAACAGCCATCTCCACAGTGCTAAGGCTGAGCTGAATGTGAGTTGCTCATAATCCAACCTTTATCCAACCCCAGCCATCAGGGTGTTGAATTGCCAACGCCGAATGGACTAGATCAAAGGACCACCTTTGCTCGGCTCACCATATTGTCCAAAATTGCAGACTAAGTAGAATGCATGCGTACTGTCCCTTCTCTGACACCTGTACTATCCTTTCTAACGAAGGACGTTCTTTTGTATGATTTCATTTTCCTGTAAATTATTCTCCTTTTTGTTTAGCCAATAAGGACCCATTCTTTGTAATTTCTGTAACTTAGGACTTACCCTAACTAGGTACTATTAATACTTGCATAATATAATAGCTACATGATGAATACATAGAAGAATATACTAAACTCATTACTCTCTCTTGAGCTAAGTATCTTTTGTGCTTACTATTGAGCTACTCTTATCTAGCTCATTCAAGCATGGACTAGTGGCGAGTGACCTCCGGCCATACTTGTGTGTCATGTCAAGTGTGACTCGAGCTTATGTAAAGTGTTAGTGCATCATATCCTTCGTCAGTGCATAGAAACCTTTATTCACCTTTTGACTATCATTTACTTTTTAAGCCATCTCGTAGCTTGGATCCACTCCCTTTTGGTGACACGTAATATTGGGTTCGTGTGTTCATCCATGAACCCGTATCATGATTTGGTCTGGGTACATCTCAACAAAGAATGATTCCCAAACTTGAGGAAGAGCAAGTTGTCTCCTAAAGCCGATAGAGCCTACAAGGTGCTTGAAAAGATTAATCCTAATGCTTACAGGATTGAACTACCTAAAGGATATGGAGTTTAGACTCCTTCAACATTACTAATCTCCAACCTTATACCCCTGAAGACGAGCTACTTGGAGCTTAATTAGATTTGATGCCAAATCTCGAACAAACAGGAGGAGATGATAAGGATCAAGTACCAATCACATGTTCCTGAACTCGAGGACTCACTTAGATGGTTCGCCAAGCTGTCTGAGGTGAGTTGAACGTCGAGGAGCAATGCATACCCTATTTTAATTTGCCAAGCTACTTTTCTTTCTACATCATCTAAGAAGTTACCGAGGTGATTAGTCGATGTGCTGAGCCTAGTCCCTTGCCACGTACCATTCTAAGCATCAAATTAGGATACAGCCCACCTCACCAGTGCTAAGGCTGAGCAGACAATAGTTAGGAATCTATCATCTAAGGCCAACCTGAAAATGAGTTACCCTTAAATCAACCCTACTCCAGTCCTAGCTGCCAGAGCTATTGAACTTCAAATGTCGATATGACCTAATCGAGACCTACTCCTGCTTAGCCAACATTACCATGGAGGCTATAGAATGAGCAAACCACGTACACATTATCTTTTTCTAACATCCGTACTATCTTTTTTTGATAACGGATATTCTTTTGTACAATTACATTGATACCCCTATAAATTATTCCCCTTTTCCTTAGCTAATAGAAATCCTTTTCCATAATTTCCTATAACTTAGGACTTACCTTAATTGGGTACTATAAATACTTATAAATTGTAATAGCCGCAATAGTCATGACATTGAATATTTCATACAAACTCTCTTAAGCTAAGTGTTTTGCTACTTACTCTCGAGGTACTCCTATTTAAACCTTTGAGCGTGGACTAGTGGCGAGTAACCTCTAGTCACACTTATGTATCATATCAAGTACGTCCTAAGCTTGTATGAGGTGTTGGTGCATCATATCAGACATCGATGCAAGGAAAGCTTTGCTCATCCTTCGACTATCATTTACCTTTTGAGCCATCTCGTGACACAGACCAACCCCCTTAGTTACATATGATATTGGGTCAATGTGTTTATCTATAAATCCATATGACTTAGTACTATATTGAGCTAATCTTTGAACTTGGGACCTCGGTTGTTTGGTCCCATGGCTTTTGTCAGGTCAGTAGAGACGTTACCAAGCTATTTTTCTTCTTCTCCTACGTCTTCTAGTATCTACTCAACCATGTGTTGAATAGGTCAGCCTCGTCTAGGAACAGGTTAGCCTCCACCATGAATAGGTTGGTCTCGAATAGGAATAAGTCAGCCTCTAACAGGAATAGGTCGGCAATGTTTTTAGGGAGGTTGGAGGCTGATTCCTATCAACCTTCCCCAATATCCATCTAATTCTGAAATTGTTTTTACTATGGCCACTCATACATTTTAACCCTATCCATTGTTTTTATCGAGTGTTATATAGAAATGTTAAGTGGGGGCACTTAGCCTTGTTACATAAGGTATGGAGGCATGTGGATAAACCTGCAACTCTGTTAGTACGTATACTAATGGACAATGTTTGCAGCATAATCCATTCACATCTTCCCCATCATTGGGATTGTATGTGAACATGGAATCTTGTAGGTTTACCATTTATTATAGATGCATTGGTGCATCCTAAGTGTAACCATATGGATGTTTTTTCCTTTTTATCTATGCACTATAGGTCAAGATGTGACTATCACCTTGAATATCTGCTCCTTATAATTGAATATCACAATACAAAGGCTACCGGTTGCTTTATGTAACTTATCAAATTTCCCTTATGCAAACTTTATCATGACTTTACTTATGCACATTTCCATAGATATCTTAATATTTCACTTGTTGGAGTAGTAGTTGCAATTACAAAATGTCTTCTGACTAATGTAGCAATAGACAAGTTCCTCGCATCCCTTAGGGCATTATCATAACTCTTATCAATATTTCGAGTCCTGTGACCAAACAAGCCCCAACATCATAGACTAAGGTCTACATTTTCAAATGTAAATTTTTCAAGTATGTTCTAGTGTATAGACTCATCATGCGGGTCTTGTCATAGTACTTACAAAACTTACGGGGTCGTACTTGAAATGCTACCTTCTTTATCAAGTTTTTGCATTCTTTGTTGTTGGGCCAAGAATTGAATCTACTTCCTACATGGTAGATGTACAAGCACCATAGCTAACTACTTAGCTACGTTGCATTTTGGTCCACTATTGTAAACATTATGCTATCATGGTGATAGTAGATTAAGCATATATCAGCACGATCCTTTATCACATACATTAGCATATACTTCAAGAACTACACTTAATTGTCCTGACACTTCTCATCTGCCATGTAAACCTTAATGGTACAATGTGTTTTGAACCATTAGCTCCAGTTGTGATGAGAAGCTTATGATTATATTTTTCGTATAGAAATGTACACTTGATTGTGACCACAAGCCTGACAATAAGGAATATAAACAATTGAACAATTTGCTCATGCAACAAGCTATTGGTTATGTATTATAACACAATTAGGGTATAGTATCATACTTGTAATGGATGAATGCTTTAATATATGGTCCATATGCCTAGAGCACTCTATTGAAAAACAGGACTTGTAATATTGTTTTCTATTCATTTTCACTCAACCATTAAACCCCAATTAGCCTTGTAAACCCCGTAAATTCTTAGTTTGAACATTAAACTGAACTTAAATGTCTTAGATAACTCTATGATTCAATAAGTCCAAATAAATCAAAAACTTTATTTAAATTATGAAACCTAATTGAGCCAAATAACTAAACAATATGTCAAATCGTGACGATTGGAGATAACTTCAAAATTTTAATAAACATAAGAATATTAAATTAATTTATAAAAATCAATAGTATTATTAATACCTAATTTTTTATAATTACATAACTAAATTAGTATTATATGAATTCAATTATTGGCATTTCCTATTATCATTTAAATCTCATTTATGTGCTATATAATTAATGTTATTCTTATATTTTATAATTTTCTTTATAACTATAATATATTATATATTATTTATAATATTAGGAATATTTAAAGAAAATTTAAAATTTTACTATACTCATTTATGTCCTTATTTTTCTTAGCCTCTTTATTTCCTTTTGTTTTCTTTCCTTTTACTAAATAATATGTGTTACATGTACATAATATAAATATCATATTAATATTTAATTTTGACCAAAAAGTCAATATGTCACCATCAAATGCTTTTAATTCTTTTATCCTCTCTTTTTCTCTTTCTTTTTCTTTTTTTTTTCCTTTTTTTTTATTTTTTGCCATGAGCTCCATGTGCCCCTTAGATTTGTCTTCAATTCACATGCAAAATTAACCCACTTTCCCCTCTCATTTGGATTGACATACACACACACATTTTCTCTCATATGCTTCCTTCATTTTCCTCCATTTTCTTGTCTACACTTTTCACTTTCAATTGAACCATTAAATTGACTAGCTTTTAAAATTAAAAGGAGAAATTAAGAGAGAGACTTTTCACCAAACTACATATTAAGGCAAGTAATTATCTTTCTTTTACATAATATTAATAGTAGTCTTTTATGTAAAAGTATGTTTTATGTATTTTCTTGGTATATTTTTTTGTATCATCTTATTTTTTTATATTCTTAGCATGTATTTGACTGTAAAAACTTAGAGACTCCATGTAAAGACAATAGCTTTTGAATGTATAATTCATTTCCTTTGAAGATTTTGTTTATATGTATTATTATATGTATAGATAAATAGACATACATATATTATCACTTTAGTTGGAAATATAAGTATATATGTAAATACATACATATATATATATATATATATATACGGTTCACATGTATATGTATAAGAATATATATATTATATGTATAGAAACACATATATATGAAATACTTAATATATATATATATGTATGTGTGTGTGTGTGTGTGTGTGTGTGTGTGTGTGTGTGTGTGTGTGTGTGTGTGTGTGTGTGTGTGTGTGTGTGTGTGTGTGTGCATGTGAGGGGGGGGGGGAATATATTAAGAAAATATAAAAATACATAAATATGCGTATATAAAAGCACGTATAAAATTAAATATAAATATGTATAAATATATGCATCTAAAAGTATGTATAAAATTAAGTATAAATATGTGTATAATTGTATGTGTACATGTGTAAACATATGTATGTATATACGTATATATGTACAGGTATATATACTAATATATTAAATATAAGTGTATCTAATAGTATATTAAGTATAATAATATAGATAAGATTCCATACATCCATATGAATTTGTATGAGTGTATATAATATGATACTAAATATAAGTACGTATAATAAATAATTAAGAACATATATACTTACATAAACGTAAACATATAAGTACATATGTATAATTATGCACATACAATAAATTTATTTAATATAATATAATATATATACTTAAATACATGATGAGTTGAAACCCATAGAATATAATCAAGACCCATAATCTATTAATTAATTAAACATAATAATATATAAATATATCTAATAATAATAATAAAATTTAAGAAATATAAAAGTAAGAGGAAAACCCATAAGCTCTTACGTGGACAAATGGAAAATGCAACATTAGTAAACCATAAAAAAGTGATTAATTAAATCGAAAAGTATAAATTAATTAGAAAATGATAATAATTAAGTAATTAAGAAAATTATAATGATAAGAAAATTAATTAATCATTAAATTAAACTTTGAAATGAAAGAATATCAAAATTAACATAAAATAAGCATAAAAATAAGAAATTTAGAAATTAATTAAATCGTGAAATAGTTAGGAAAAGTTTAAAATTGATAAATAATAATATTCAAGTCAAAACAATCAATTTCATTGTAATTTAGGCTTATCTCCGAATGCAAGTTTTAACATCCAAAATGGATCCCGTTACATGAACATATATTCAAAAATGATAAAAATTGACTATAAGTTTATAAATAACAAAGTTAGAATGAAAAAGTTACACGCGATAATCGAAAAAGCTCGAATTGAGGAAATTTGACAGAAACATAGATAAATTTAGATAAACAAATATATAGAATAGTTAGTCCACTTAGGTGCTCATTATATTTTCATTTCCTAATCAACAAGTGATCCTAACACGAACATTGACCTCCCTAAAGATTACTATGATCCTTGATCAATATCATGACCAAATGAGTACTCTCTATGATTCTATACATGTTTATGCTTATAGTTAGTGAATATTAACTGTTATTAATATTTAGATGATGTGTGGCGTTAGGTTATGCATGTAAATGCTATTGCTTAACAAGTTATAAAGTTACTTTAAAATATGATAATTTACTATTTGTTGCATAGTAGATTCAGTGGAATTTGATCTTTCTATGATTATGGTTAGTTATAGATAATTGGACCTAATTATATCATACTTGATTAAACCAAATTAGATCATGCATAAACATGCATTACATAAAATAATTCTAACAGTCACATCATACGGAGATAGCAAAAGGCTATATAAGGGTTGATAATTTATGAATATAATATTTTTGAATGTTGTACACGTACGATATAACCTAACCTTGGCCTATAGGATTACTAGGTATTGGAGAAACCAACCGCTTAACTAAGAGTCGAGTCCATAAGTCTTCGTTTAGGGGTGAGTGTAGACTACGAGAGCCTACTCATAATTATACTTGTAACTTAGTTTTTGACTAAATCAAATAGATTGTTTTCTTTTATTTAAATACGAAACGTAGAGTTTCTTAGTTATATAAGTTCGAATATAATATCTGAATCTGACTGGTGCCATATATACTCCAACTTTGATTACGGAGAGCGTTAAATCCGTTAAATTTGAGTTGCATACAATATCTAGTCAAACGTATTTATCTTTGTAGCATACTACGTAATCATGAATTCATATGTTTGAATTAATATTTGCATAACTTGTGTATCTGTGTAGTTGAGGATACCTCACTAAGCTTAATGAGCTTACAGTCTTGTAGACTTTTGATGTAGGGGGATCTGTTCTTTATACCTAGCCAAGGCATGCCCAAGGTTAATCTAACATTTTAAGACATGTGTGTAAGCTATGAGAAAAGAGTGAACTAGTATATAGTATGAATTTTATTATAGTTTTATAACACTCTATCATATGTCATGTAGTGCTTAGTTTAATGACTTCTTATTGCTGTAGAACGTTTTGTTAGTCTTTTGAGACTATGAATACTGTAATATTATAATAGCTGTAACATTTTATAAATTTTATGTTCATATAACTGTGCTATGGTATTATCTTTATTTGCATACCCTCAGGTAAGTGATCGTAGTAATAACTTTGCAGATCGTAGTAATAACTTTGCATATCGTATAAAAGAGTCGTCGATTGGAAGAGGAACCAATCTATGGTTTTTTGTGCGATATATTGTAACGATTAGGCCACCCTTGGATTATAACAAGCCTCTTACATAACATACAATGATTTAGGAAGCACTTCATACCATTTCTCCCTTTTCCCATAAACTTGTTTAATTGCTTTATGCTTAGCCTCCTAACCTCACTTGATATGAACAATATACCTAAACTACTTATAGATTGTTACTTAGAAATGTTTTATCTTAACACTCAACGATTCCTATAACTTAATATAACACATTTGGATAAGGTGGTTGAATTCAATTATGGATGATCCTAGCTAATACTAGGTTAACACACATATGTGAACCCTCAAACCTAATGATCGCAAAACACTTAGCTTGCTTTCTCTAACATGTTCGAAACCTCTACCTACAATGCTTTTCACTATTAACACATTTTATGAAGCAAATTTTCTTCTTTAACTATACCACCACAGAATCATGATGGTTTATAACATAGTGCACCTGCAAAGCATGTATCAATTGTTCTTGCTTTTGAAATTGCATACTTATCTTGAAATTTATCACCAAATCTCCAATCATTTATGCTCTCCTTAAGTAAATCATATCCACTGCTCACATTAGTGTATAGAATGACATAGGTTTCAAACTCTTAATCGAATCCACATTTGTCATGAACTCATGCCACCAAGCATTCTTTATAGCTGACCTATGTTCCTCATTTAGGGTCTAAAGCAAACCTTCACTTTTCCTATTACCATCATTAAAATCTGTATCATTAGAATACCTTAGACATTTCTTTATTTGCTAGATTATTATCAATATCCATCTTCCCATTAGCTTTATTCATGACTACGATATAGGATTTAGGGAGACCTTGATTCCTACTTATTTCCTAAGTAAATAGGATAGATTAAGATTCATCAACCTAAGTTTCAACTTGATATTCAATATTATTCTCCTCACCTACATCATACTTAGCTGCAATAGAAAAATTAACTTCATGAATTTCAATATACAACTCAACAGAACCATTGACCCCACTACATCTTTGGCATGATGCCAACATCTATTAAACATCATAATCATCATTCATGAGCACTAAACAAAAGTAATTCCTACTTACTCTTACAAAGGGACAATTATAGATTATCTCAACCTAATGGGTCGTCAAATCAATCATAATACGATCGCATATGATATTCATCAACTGCTCATAACTTGCTTCATATGGAACCCCAATTACTATCGTCAGATGCCTATCATAATACACCTCATTCTTTTCGTCCACAATATTGCCATGTGTATAGCAAATTACTTACACTTCACCCATTTTCTCATCTGTCTACATTTAACATTTAAATGTAAACAAGTCTAGATTAATAACTTGCTATTGTTAAAGATGCCTTTTGAAGAATAATGCAACTAGTACTTTCTTTATTATAATAACAAAATATTTTTAATGTAATAACAAATTTTACTAAGTGCAATTAATTCATATTATTAGGATAGTGTAATAACAATTTTTTTGGTCAATGTTTGTTACATATTCATGTTTTTCTTTTTTTTTTTCTTTTCTTTTTTTCAATTACTTGTTTCGCTCAAATAATAAGACAATTCATATCTAATAATATGGTATTCAAACTTTAAGTTATTACCTTTTATTATAAATTATACACAATTTAGGTGTAATAATTTTTCTAAAAAGTACAAAATAATAAAACAACCATTCTGATCATCAATGAATTGTCAAAACTAAATAATTTACTAAGCACAAACCATAATATAGTTGCTCCAAATATCTACATAAAATGCCAAAACACATGATGTAAGCATGAAAATTGACATCCCAAATAAAAAGTGAGCAATGTATTACAAGTTGGAGCAATCTTGAGCAAGAAAATACTTCGCGCATACATCCAATTTTAGAGGGAGAAAGAGCCTCAAACCCATATGATTTTTCGAGAAAATCACTAAATCTGTTTTATACAGTGTTTAAAAGTGATTTAGATTGCGATTTTTACTTTGATTTTGAAAAAAAAAGAAACCAATTGCCCAGAGAGAGGATTCTCGACTAAGGTTTATGTTAGAGAGAGAAGTGCATTTCTGAATGAAGAAGAAGGAGATGGATTGTAGGGATATAGCTCAATAAAATCGGTTTTGGGGAAGTTGATTTTACCAAGTTAATAAAATTGATTTTCCAAAAGCGGATTTTATTACATATAAATAAAAGAGGCTTTTCTCAGGTTTTCAAAATCCAAAGTCAGTATTAAATGAATTTGTACCTTTAAAAGCCAAATTCATGTGCTTTGTTTCTATTTCCTTTGATTTTTTTTCTCCCTTTCATAGCTTTCCTTCAATTTTAGCTCTACATAAAAAGCTGCCAAACATAGAGCTAAGTAAATTTTTTCACTAAGATTTTGCTCTTTTTCTCTCACCGTTATTAAATCATTAAATGGAATGGTTATATATTCTTTGCAATTTTAATTGAAAAACCTATCTATAGAAGCTAATATCGAAGCATGATTCTGTACGGTGTACAAACATTATTTACGAGTAATAAACATATCAATTTGGGTGCTTTGAGAAATACAGAAAATAATTATTTCATTACATTGATAAAATAACTTTGATTTATAAATCTACGAGTGAGGCCAGAAAGCGAAAATTAAGAAAAAAGGAGTAATATCTCGACATCTTTTGAGCAACTTTATAACACCTGGCGGCCCGTGTATTGATTTATTAATCATACTAACTAATTAATTAATTGATAAAATTAAAAAAGAAATTCAATATCCATTATATGCCGAGATGCAAATTAATTGGAAGTATAGTGAAAACACGAAGTGTATGCACCTTAATTTTCCGAGTTGATTAAAATGCAGCACTGATGATTTATAATATATATGTTATTCTCAAATTAATTATCTTAAGTTTACTTATATCTGTTGATAAAGAAAAATGCGCAAGATTTATATAGTAATTTTATATAATTCTTTTCAGTTGATGGTTATGTGTTAATTTTATAAAAAATGGATATTTTCCTTTTCTTTAACTTTAACGAGTAAAACTAAAGCACGCATTAATATTTTCCATACAAAACTTGGTGAAACATGTGATGAACTCTAACCCAAACAATAATCAAGAGTGGATATATCCTTAAATCGTGATTTGAGCCGGATCCTCATTTATGGTGTGTGTCTATATATATATATATATATATATATATATATTATATTGAAATTACCATATTATGTGGAGTAACTTTGGGAAAAGGAAAAAAAAAAGGCACAAAAAAAAATCTCAAAAATGCTATGTTTAGAAAAATATTCCCAAGAATACAATACTTAAAATTAATTTTTCAAGAAGCAATTTTGAATTGAATTAAAATTGCCTCTTGAAAAAGCGATTTCAGCCGATCCGAGTTAAAATCATTTTTTCAAGGGGCAATTTCAATTTAATTTGAAATGAAATTTTAAAATGAACTAAAAAAATGATTTCATTTCAAATTAGATGAAATGGCCTCCAATCACCTTTTTAAAAAACAATTTCAGGAGTTGTATTTCTAAGAGTATTTTTTTAGAGCCCATGTTTCTATAATTTTTTATTCTTTTTTTAAATTTTATTTTCCATTTCCTAGACTTTGTCTATGACATCACTTGAATGCATTTAGTTTGCACCCTAAGATAAGACTTAAAAGTTTTTATCATACCTTTCAGCATTAAGATAGTATTTAATTGTAAAGATTAAATTGGATAAAGAAAATTAGACAAGACAAGTAGAAAAAGGGTTAGATGGTACAAAATTATTATATCATGCTTAATTTATATAGTACTGAATACAAAATTTATATTAAAAAATTAATTATTTATATTATAAAATAAATAAATTTTATAATATTTATTAAAAAATAATATTTATTAACTTAATATTATAATATGGAAGGATATTTTTTGTAATACAAAATATTTTTAGTTTTTGCTCAGTAAATTTTATTGTTATACGATAATGCATATGAGATAAAATTAGGTATTTCATTAAATCTATTAGTTTGATTTTTATCTAATTGTAAAACAAATTTACAAATTAAATATGAGATAAAATTTTTTATTTAATTCAATCTATTACCATGAAAATTATGTAATCTAATGCTATCTAAATAATGATGAACACAGAGAATACCAATAGATAATAGAAAACTAATCTCTCCTTTCACAAATGAAAAATATTTTCCTTGTTTCCTATAATGTTCCCGACCACTGGCTTGGATTTTCACCTTTCCCTGAAGCGTGGTACCAATTTGTCCTGTTCTACGAAGTCTTCCTCTCGTCAACTCCAAATAGTTGTTTGGATCTATGAATCACAAGTGACCGTCATATATCCAGTCCCTCAAAGCTCACAATTTTCTCATCGTCTGCTTTCCACCCTAATGGAGTTCTTCAAGGATGCGAGAGTCGTGCGTCTTTGCAGCCACCACGGCAAGTACTTGATAGCCGAGAAAGACCAGATATCAGTCTCTCAAGACCGAAACGGATCAGCCGACTGTGCGAAATGGACTGTCGAGCAAATTGGCGACAATAATATACGGCTCAAGAGCTGCTACGGAAGGTACCTAACTGCGTCGACTGAGAGATTTCCCCTTGGCAGTATAGGCAAAAAGGTGATCCAAAGCCTGAGTTCAGACTCATCAGTGCTATGGATACCCAAAAGAGACAGGGAAATGCTGAATTTGTTAACTAACTCGGGCAAATTTTTGAGGGCTGATGGGGGTATTCAACCATGGAAAAACGCAGTGACCCACAAGCAGCCACTTAGGGAATCATCCCTGAATTACATGTGGTCAGTTGGTATTGTGGAGGAAGGTCAGAAGCCAACCTTTGAGTCACATGATGGGGCTGGCACTTCCGCTAATACAAGTACTCCTGGAGAGCAGGTAGAGTGTTTTTCACTCTTAGAGCTTTCATCGTAAAGTGACCCACAGATTTTGAAATAGGTTAATGTCTATTTTCGCTTTTAGAATTCCAATAATTACATGTAACTTGCCTTATGTATTTTTAGGTAAAACCTGATAGTGGCATTTCGGCAAGAGATTCACTGATATATGCTACAGCTGTGTCTGGTATGGTTGGTGCTGCATCTAGTATGGCTGGTACTATAGCTGAAATGGCTAATCCGGTGGAGTAAGCGGAATATGATTGGGATTCTTGACGCGGAAAATCGTACCTAAGGCTGGTAATAACCTGTATTAAGATGTTGTGTCTCGTATACAAGTCTAAACAAGCTCATCGTTTGAAAAGTTTCCATTATATAGATTTTTATTTAGTTAATGATGATAAGGTGGGAATTCACTTCATTTGGATGTCAAAATGAAGTGATTCGGGATGTTATGGACATACGATTGTCTAACATGCCTTGTTCCTTATTGCACATTTCTTGGATTGTTTAGTCTCCATGGAGACATGGCCATGTTGTGACTATGCCTGCTGCTATATCTCTAGGATCTAGCATCGGATACTATCGACCAATTGTGTTATTTTGTTTCTTTGCATTCTTTAACGTTTCAAGTGAATATGTGCAATGTTTGAAGCTCTAAGGTTGTGTTACTTTATAATGAACACTTAAGATGAGTTTGTAACTACTATAAACTCAATCTAGTGCTCAAAAACTAAGTGTTCTCAAAAAAGGACCCTAACTGTTAGAAATTGATGAATAGATGTTTGAGTATATATTACAATTGTTCAAACAATTTTACACAAGTTTTGCACTTATTTTATCTAACATTTCTCTTTCAAAATTTTGCCACAAAAACCAAAATCTTCCAAAGTTCTACAAACTTGTGTGGTCATGAGGGGCAAAAGATTGCTATTCCTATTCTTGTTACACATTTAGTTGCATTCCAGAAGATTTACGCATATCTTTAGCAAATTTTATGTGAGACACAGAAAACTCTTTAAGGAAAGCATCTTTCACATGCCTTTTAAGTGTCCTGTATCGCTAATACTTTTCCTAACAATCTTAAAGAGTTCTAAGATTGATATTAAAGAAAAAACAAAAGGATGCATGGTGCATAAATGATAATAATGATGGTGTAACAATCTAACACGAAGGAACTTGAAAGAGGAGAATGAAATGGTAACTACCAAAGTCTCAACATTAATTTGTTTTAATGGAATCGATTCTATCAAACTCTTTTTCATGTGAAATGTTGTTTGATATGATTTTCTTTAGATACTAGTTTTTGTTTCTATTCAAGTACAACATTAATATTGGAGTTTCAATTCAATAGTAGAAATATTATGTCAAAATATAGAAAATTATTGAAATACTCTAAGTATGCATGTGAAAATATTTCTTGTTGTTTCTTCTTACTTAAAAGTAATTGAATACAAACTAAACTTAAATCAATCATAAATGCTACATGTATTTGGTTGTAACAACATTTGCTTTTGTACAATATCAATAACTAATTATCTGAGTTTATATGACTTAAATGTAAACTAATATATATAGATGAATTCATTAGTGTATAAAATGTATGAAAAAATGCTTGTTTTAGCCATATCCTCAATTTTACGTATCTTGATTCTAAAACTAAATGATGAACCATGAGAAAATTAGCCACTCTTAAAAGTTATTCACTAATTGGATGAAATTAGTATGCAACATATCTCTTTAGTACAAATCTTAATTTGAAAAATCTCAATTCACTAACTTCTTGTAAATATATAACTTCTATGGATGATATATTAATATTGAGTTATGTGAATTTTTGTTTTCATGTATTAGTACTTATGTAACGCATAAGTGAAATGGTACAAAAGTGACTTCAATATGTCACCTGTTAATTTTTATTATCTTAAATGTGACAACCTAGCCTTAAATACTACCATGCCAATACTTTTTGTTTAAAATTGTGTTCCAATGATTGGTAATGGCTAGTTGTAGAGTACTATAAGATAAAATCACATATGTGTTATGGTGATACGAATCAAGGGTTGATTATTTGCTCCTGAGCCCAAGGACTTGCCAATTTAGTCTGCTGAGCTATCTAAAGGGAGTTAGCCCTTAAAGAGTAGCAACTCAGCTAACATGACTTGTCGAGCTCATTCACTCCACTCTCACTCTCTTACATCTCAAACTTAAGTTTCTCTAATGTAGTCGAACAGTAGCCATGTCGACCTATCAAACCTAAGCTTTAGTTGCTAAGGTCCTATTTCCCAAACGAGTGTTTTCTAAGCTTTTGTTTTACTGAGATACTAACTTGACATTAAGTAAATCAACTCTACTTAACCGCCCCTTATTAGTTGGGACCATAAAACTAAAGAACCAATACATGTCCCCTCTCTAACATCCATACTATCCTTTGTAAAAATCATTTTAGTAATTGTAACAACCTAAGACTTGCCATAATTGGTTCATATAAATGCCTGTAATACGGAACAACTGCATAGTCAGTAAGAATCAATTTCAAACATTCCCCTTTATGAGCAAGTGTTTGCTTACTCTCTCTTACTCTTATCTAATTCATTGTGAGTGTGGATTAATAATAAGTGACCTCTAGTCACACTTATGCATAATATTAAATACGACCTGAGCTCGTGTAAGACATTGCTGCATCATATCTACTACTGGTACACAAGAATCCCAACTAAACCTTCGACTCTTATTTATCTTTTTGATCGACTTAAGGTTCGAACCCACCCTCGGCTCGTGAAGTATCATTGGTTGTGTGTCTGTCTATGTTGGTGCCTGCACCATCTTGGTATTAAAGCTTGGCTACATTCAAGTAAGTTTTTGGTATTTTGTGCTTTGAGTAACTTGTTGTAAAGTGTTGTATGAAATTAATAGGTAGAGGTTTGAAAGGTGTTGAAGAAGAAGTGTATCGTTATAGTAAGTGTAGGAAAAGCATTTTGTATTGAAGAAGTTTAGTATTTTGTTTTCCCCTTTTTTGTGTTCACAAAATAGAGTATGTGCGTTTAATTAGTTTATTGTTGTGTTGGTTATTATTGTTGTCGCTGTAGTAATTGTTGGTGTGTAAGCGTTGTGTTGATTGTTCTAATCGAGGTTCACTTATTAGTACATTAAAGTGATCAATAATGTCAGATTCTAATGTTTAAGAAACTTTAGGTAACCAGGAGAATGGTGCTCATAATGGCTATGGTAAATAAGGGAATTTCACACCTTAATCTATAAACAAACGACTAGACAGGCTACTAACCTAGTGACTAGCCTAGTGATTTCCATAAATGAGGGCAGTAAGCTAGAAATAATCCGTATTAAGGATGAGTAAATGAACTACTTGAGAGAGGCAATGGTCGACCAGGCTGAACTAATTTCCCAATTCGACCACTTTGAGATAAAGGAGTGGACAGAGTTGCTTAACGAAGGCTTTCGATGGAAAAGAGAGAAGAAAAGGGTGAGGAGACAAGTGATGAGGAAGAGGAGTACATGAACCCAAGGAAAGGAACATTCGAGCTCCTATAGTAGAAGGGCTAAGGTTGCAGATTCCAAGTTTTACTAGTAGTGGCGATGCTAAGGGTTATCTTGATTAGATAGATAAGATAGAAAAGTAATTTGATTGTCATGAAGTCCTTGATAATGCCAAGGTGACGCTTGCTGTCTTAGAGTTTTTAGAGTATGTCTCCTTATGGTAGAAAAATCTACAAACTACACGAAGAATGGATGGAGAGAGAGAAATTAGAGACTAGGAAGAAATGAAGAGAGTGATGAAGAGAAGGTTCATTCTAAGCTGCTATCTACAAGATGCCTTCAAAAGGTTACAAGAGTAGAGATAAGGATAATCAAGTGTTGATGCTTATGTAAAGGAGTTTCAGATGTTGATGATTCTATGTGAAGTTGAACCAGAAAATAAGACTATCTCTAGGTTTATTAGAGAATTAAAGTATGAGATTGGAGATATCCTGGAAACAAGGGACATTAGGTCATTAGATGAGGCAACCCGAGCTACTCAAAGACTTCAACAATGTCAAATGAGTAGATTTTGAGCACTAGTAAGCTAAACTACCCCTAATCGACATGTCTGGAGTAAACTTATGCAATTGGAATCAAGTAAGATCAGTAATGTTCAACCTGTTCCAATTATTAGAGCTGAAGAGAAGGATCCCCTAAGGAAGTTTGAGAAAAGCCAAAGCTTAGGAAGGAAGATGAGTAAGATTAAGTGCTTCAACTGTTAAGGATTTGGATACATGATAGCATATTGTCTAAATAGATTAACCATTGTAACCAAAGGAGAAATACAGACCATAAAGGTCGATAGCACTAATGAGGAAGCAAAGGAGTTGAAAGAGTCTAAACAAGCTAACTTGCCCAAGGATGAGGAAGTCCTCTATAGCAAGGAAGGAATCTTTATGCTTACAACCATAGTACTAAGGCGAGTGATGAGTGTGAGCCTAATGCCAAAAGATAAGTAGTGAGAGAACCTATTCCACATTGGTTATGAGGTCAATGGGTGTGCACTTATTGTTAATAGTAGCAACTACACTAATGCGACATTTGTGTTTATGGTCTGATAATTGAAGTTGCCAACCTTACTATACCCTAAGCCTTACAAACTGTATTGGCTCAGTAATAAAGGAGCCTTACATGTGACTAAGCAAGTTTCCATGTAACTAAGCAAGTTTCCATGTAATCTATATTGGAAATTTCCCAGACGAGGTGCTCTGTGGTGTGTTACTTATGAGCACGTCTCATATTCTACTTAGAAGACCATGGATGCTTAATTAGAAGGTGATTTATGATGGAAAGAAGAATGCAAGTTCATTAGAGCATGAGGGCAAGTAGGTGAAGCTGAGCCCCTTGACCGCTGAGGAAGTTAAAAACATAAAGGCTTAATTGAGCTAAGTTTTGAAGGAGGCTTTAGTAATGACTCGAGCCAACTTAAAGAGAGAGATGAAGCTTGCAGAGCCAACCTATCTGATGGCTAGAAGATTCCTTAAAATGAGAGAACTGAATGTTAAACTACCTACCGAGGTGAAATCCTTATTGGATTAGTTTGCTGACCTGTTCTTAAGTGAGCTGCCAGATGGTTTGCTACTAATCAAAGGAATTGAACATACAATAAACTTACAACTAGGAGTTGCGCTACCAAACAAGCTTGCATATAAAATGAATCTTGAACAGTTGCTGAGCTATAGTGGTAGGTTGATGAATTGGTGAAAAGAGGATATGTTTGAGAACTCTTAAGCCCTTACACCATGCTAGCTCTATTGGTACCAAAGAAGGATGGCACATAGAGGATGTGTGTAGACAGTCGAGCTACTAATTGTTCATCATTAAGTACAGGTACCCTATACTTGATGATACGATCCGACGTAGATAAAAACACGATGTCCAGTATCACATGAACCAAAGAAGTGGGTCTAGACCTCGAGACGGTCCGAAAGATAAATGAAAGTCAAAGGTTGAACAAGGGTCTTTGTACACCGATGATGGATATAATGCATCAATACTTTACTTAAGCTTGGGTCACACTTAATATGATGCATAATTGTCGCCGGATGTTACTCGCTACTAATCCATACTCAATGTCCTAAATAAGATTAGTCGAGAGTAAGAAACACTTAGCTTATAGAAGTGTGTCTAAATATCAAGTTATATATTAAATGTTGCGGCTATTACAATATACAAGTACTTATATGTCTTGATTAGGGTAAATCTTAAGTTATAATGAAAAAAAAAAAAGAAGGATTCCTACTAGTAAAGAAAAGGGAATAATTTATAAGGGTAGCATTGTAATTAGGCCAAAAAAAAAATCCAGCATCAGAAAGGATCGTACAAATGTCAAAAAAGGCAATATGCACATCATTTGCTCATTCTGTAGTCTTAATGACACTACTAGCCGAGCATGGGTAGGTTCTGATTAGGTCAAGTTAATGTAGGCAGTTCATTAGCTTGGCAACTTAGACAGTTAGGACTGGAAAAGGGGTTAGCTTAAGGATCCTAATAGTTGTTAGCTAGGCTTTGGTACAGATCAAATCAACAGTATTTTGATTCGATGCTTAGATAGATATGTTGTAGAGAAGTCGGCTCAGTATGTCGGTTGGTCACCTTGATAGCTTCTTGGATGATGTGGAGAGTGAAATAACTTGATAAGTCGAATTGAGGGATGCATAACTCCTAGTTGTTCAGCTCACCTCAGATAGCTTAGTAAATCATCTGTGCAAGTTCTCAAGCTTGGGAGTATGTGATTGGTTCATGATCCTTATCATCTCCTTTGGGTTGTTTGAGATTTGGGATCAAATCTGGCTCAACTTCATGTTGCTCATCTTCGGGAGCATACAAGTGGAGATCAATAATGTTGAAAGAGTCTAAGACTCCGTACTCTTTAAGTAGTTCAATCTTGTTGGCATTAGGATTGATTTTTTCAAGCACTTTAAAGGGTCCTTCGGCTTTGGGAGATAACCTACTCTTCCTTAAGTTAGAGAACCACTCCTTATTGAGGTGGATCCAGACCAGATCACTTGGCTGAAATTCTCTTTTCTTTTGTCCTTGGTCTTATCTCTTGAGCTTGGTAGTAGCTTGGCTTAATTGTTCTACAACCTTCTAGTACATGGCTTTGATGGCTTTTACTCTCTTTATAGTTAACTGGTCATCATCTAGGCTTGGAAGGGGTGTTTGGTCTATTGGGAACTCACGGTTGAACCCATAGGCGACCTTAAATGGAGACATGTTTGTTACGCTATGGGTGGTCTTGTTGTATGTGAACTCTACAATTGGCAGGCACAAATCCCAATTAGCCATGTTCCGACCAATAGCAACCAGTGGTAAGGTCCCTACTGTTCTATTGACAACCTCGGTCTATCTGTTTGTTTGTGGATGAGAGGACATACTTTACAATAGCTTGGTTCTCATGCATCTCCATAATGTTCTCTATAAGTGGCTTGTGAACTTTGAGTCTCGATCTAAAACAATGGTTTTGGGCACTCTGTGAAGCTTGACTACTTCTTGTAAGAAAAGAAAATTAATAGCCGAAGCATCATTAGTTTTTGTATAATGTATGAAGTGTGCTATTTTGCTGAATTAATCTACGACCATCATGATGGAGTCCTTTCCTTAGGACATCCTCAGCAATCCCAACATAAAGTTTGTACTCAACTTAGACTAAGGTTTAACCGAAATAAGCAAAGGTAAATAGTACCCTTGTTTGGCTTGGCTCTTCGCTTTTCTATAGATAGTACACCTTTCCAATGTAGATTAAACATCTCCCATCACTCTTGGCTAAAAGAATCTTAAGGATAGTACCTCATGAGTATAGTGTTAGCCAAAGTATGCTAATAATCCTCCTCCATACGCTTTGCTCACTAGTAGTTCTCTCATGGAATAAGTCAAGATACATAATCTTCTCTTCCTAAACAAATATCCATTCTCCTTATGATAGTCATCCAATGTCCATCCTTCCTCACACCCGACATAGATGGGACTAAAATGTGGATCCTTTGCATATAAATCATTTATCATTGGAAAATTAAGCAACCTGGTCTACAAGTCGATCAAAAGAGAATGTCATCTCATAGTACGTCGGCTATTACATTATTCCTCCCATTGTTGTACTTCACAACATAAGAAGATCCTTCTCTAAACTCAACCCATTTTGTTTGTCTTCGAAACAGCTTAGGTTGGCTTTTCAAGTATCTCAAAGATTCATGATCAGTGTAGATCACAAATTCTTTGAGCAGCAAATAATGTTGTCATATAGTTAAGGCTCGAATCAAGGAGTGAAACTCCTAATCATAAATAGAATAGTTAAGTGTAGCTCTTCTAAGTTTTTCATTAAAGTAAATAATAGGTTAGCCTTCTTACATCAGCATGGCACCTATACATAGTCCGGATGCATCACACTCCACTTCAAACACTTTGTCAAAGCTTAGTAGAGCTAAGACAGGGGCTATGGTAAGTTTTTCCTTCACTTCCTCAAAACTCCTCTACTTCTTCTCTCCCTATCTAAACTCAACATTCTTCTTTGATAATTCGGTAAGTAGGGCTACAACCGTATTAAAATTCCTTATAAATTTGCGATAGAATGATGCTAAGTTGTGGAAACTTCACACTTCGGCTAAAGTGATCGATACAGGCTATTTGTTGATCGCTCTAACCTTCTCATCACCGACTCATATTCCTCTACCACCTGTTCAAACCCTAGGAAGATTACTTCGGGTCAACAAAAGCCACGCTTCTTTATATTGGCGTAGAGCCTTTTAGATAGGGGTTTTGCAAAAACTGCTTCGGGATGCTTTTGGTGAGTCTCTAAATTAAGGCTATATACTAAGATGTCATCAAAATAAATCACCACAAATTTTCTTATTAGTTATTGGTGCACATGATTTACCAGTCGCATAAATATGCTTAGCACGTTTGATAGTCTAAATGGCATCACAAGCCATTCATACAATTCATGGTGCATTTTGAATGTAGTCTTCTACTCATCATGTTTGCGCATTTGGATATGATGGTATCCAGATTTGAGATCTATCTTAGAGAATACTCTTACTCCACTTAACTCGTTCAGCATATCATTAAGCCTTAGTTTAGGATAGTCACCAAACTTCATTTATGATAATAAAAAAACTGGTTACTAGGTCGATAAGTTTATCCAATCAATCACCCATTGACTGGGGTGTGAAGCTTCCTTACTAACCTTGGCCATTATGAGCATCACTCTCTTGATTACCAATAGCTCCTTGTATACTAGAGTTGGACATTGTTGTCTATTGCTATAAGATTCAATAGCTAATACACCATTTAAAGGTCCCTACCATAAAAGAAGGACAAACTAACACCGAATACACCAATCACTAGTACAACTAATACATGATAAACAACCATACACTAATATGCTATTTTGCACACATGAAACAAGGGAAGACAGAGTACAAAATTTTTCAACATTACTTACCTTTCAAACTCCTATGACAACTACAGAATGTCTAACACACATGCATAAAATCAATTATAAGTTACTCAAAGAACAAAGTAATAGAAACTAGCTTTAAACGTTGCCAAGCTCTGATACCAAGATGATACTATCCGACGTAGATGAATACACGATGTCCAGTATTGCACGAACCAAAAGGGTAGGTCCGGACCTCAAGATGGTCTAAAAGGTAAATAAAAGTCGAAAGTTAAGTAGGGGTCTTCATGTACCGGTAATGGATATGATATACCAATACCTTACATAAGCTCGGGTTGCACTTGATATAATACACAAGTGTGGCTAGAGGTGACTCACCACTAATCTATACATAATAGCCTAGATAATAGTAATCGAGAGTAAGAAACACTTAGCTCATGGAAGTGTATCTGAATATTAGATTATATATTGAATGTTACGATTATTATAATATACAAGTATTTATATGTCCCAATTAGGGTAAATCTTAGGTTAGAGTAAATTACAAAAAAAAAAAAGAAAAGGATTCCTACTAGTAAAGGAACAGGAATAATTTACAAGGGTAACATTATAATTAGGAAAAAATAATATCCGACAGCAAAAAGGACACGGATGTTAGAAAAGGTAGTATGTGTATCATTTGCTCATTTTGTGGTTAAGTCAACATCAGCAGTTTAGCAACTCGAACAGTTGGGACTAGAAAAGGGGTTAGTTCAAGGGTGACTTATTGTTGGGTTGGCCTTAAGAGGTCGACTCTTGGTTGTTATTAGCTTAGCTTGGGCATGGATCAGGTTGGTAGTATTCTGATTCGATGCTTGGATAAGTGTGTTATAGAGAGGTCGATTCAACACATCGGCTTATCACCTAGGAAACTTCTTGGATAATATGGAGAGTGAAGTAACTCGATGGGTTGGACTAAGGGATGCACTGCTCCTCATCATTTAGCTCACCTCGAACAGCTTGATGAACTATTTAAGCAAGTCCTCGAATTGAGGAACTCATGATTGGTCTATAACCCCTATCACCTAGGTTTAATGACATGCTTGATGAGTTACATGGAGCAATGATATTCTTAAGGATTGATCTCAAATCTAGATATTGCTAAATTAGGATGTAGAAAGGAGTCGAGTGGAAGGTTGAATTCAAAACAGGCAATGGATTATATGAGTAGCTTGTGATGCCATTTAGATTGTCAAATGCACCAAGCACATTTATGAGATTGATGAACTACGTATTCGAAGAACTAATTAGGACGTTTGTTATTATATATTTTGATGATAATCACATATAGAGTCTTGACTTAGAGACTCATTGTGAGCTTCTTTAAGCTATTTTCTCAATACTTTAGGTTGAAAAATTGTATGCTAACTTGAAGAAGTACGACTTCTGCGAATCTACAGTAATCTTCTTAGGATTTGTTATGAGTGATGGTGTTATATAAGTCAATGAGGAGAAAGTGAAGGCAATTACTGGGTAGCCTGTATCACTTGTTCAGCCAACATACGAAGTTTCCATGGTCTAGTATCATTCTATTGTTGATTTATAAGGAATTTCAGTACTATTTTTGCACCATTTACCAAATTGTCGAAGATGAACGTTGAATTCAAGTGAGGAGAGAAAGAGCACAGGAGTTTTGAGGAGGTGAAGATGAAGTTGACCACTGCTCTTATTTTAGCTCTTTCGAACTTTGACAATGTATTTAAAGTAAAGTGTGATGCATTCGAATTGGGCATATGACTCATGCTAATGCAGCAGTGCTGACGTATTGCTTATTTTAGTGAGAGCTCCAAAGAGTAGCACTCAACTATTCTATGTATAATAAAGAGTTTTACTCTTTAATCTGAGCTCTTACAGTTTGGCAATGAATTGAGCTCTTATAGTCTAACAAAATTATTCGTCAAGGTTATGTACCAAAAGGTTGTTGAGCATTTGACCCAAGCTGATTCTAAGCTCGAAAAGCTAGGCCAAGCACGGAAGATTAGAGAATTTCAGCCTAGCAATTTGGTTTAGATAGACCTTAGTAAAAATCGATTCTTAAATTTAAGGAAGCATAAGCTATCTCTAAGGGTTGATGAACCTTTCAAAGCGTTTGAAAATATCAATTCTAACACTTATCAAGGTGAACTACCCAAGGAATATGGAGTCTCAGGCTCTTTCAATATTATGGACCTCCACCTATTTCTCCTTGACGATAAGCAATAAGAATCCGAGTAAGATTTGATCCCACATCTCAAACAATCCAAAGGGGAAGACAAGGATTAAGAGTTGATTACTCGCTCTCGAGCTTGACTACTTGCCAGTTTAGTCCATCTAGCTGTCCAAAGGGAGTTGACCCTTGAAGAGCAACAACTCATTTGACCTGACCTATCGAACTCGTTCACTTCACTCTCGCTCTCTTATATCTTGGACTTAAGTTACTCTGATGTAGTTGAATAGCAACTGAGTCAACTTATCGAACTTGAGTCAACAGGTTCCTATTTCCCAAACACATGTTATACAAGCTTTTGTTTTACTAAGATACCGACCTAACATTGAGTAAATTAGCTCTATTCAACCTCCCCTTATCCGTTGGGGCCATAAAACAAAAGAATTAACATGTGTCCCCTCTCTGACATCCATACTATTCTTATGAAGGATATTCTTTTTATACTTGTTACCAATTTACCCATGTAAATTATATACTTTTCTTTTTCTAGTAAGAATCTTTTTACAAAATGTAACAACTTAAGACTTACTGTAATTGGGCTATATAAATACTTATAATATGTAATAGCCACACAGTTAATGAGAATCAATTCCAAACATTCCCCTTTGTGAGCAAGTGTTTGGTTACTCTCTCTTACTTTTATCTAGTCCATTGTGAGAGTAAATTAGTAGCGAATGACCTCCAACTATACATGTACGTAATATTAAGTAAGACATTAGTTTGTGTGAGGCATTGGTACATCATATGCAACGTCGATGCATGAGAATCCTAGCTCAATTTTCGACTCTTAATTATCTTTCGAACTGTCTTCAATTCGAACCCACCCCCATTTCATAAGGGATCATTGGTCGTGTGTCCATCAACGTTGGTGCCCGTACCACATGGTACACAAATCTATTAAACATAATGACTTTGCACGTTGTTTAAAATCATTGGGTTGGTGAATAAAGCTATGGTATCGTAAATAAAATTTAAAAAAAAAAATTCAGCCTATAGATATATTATTATGTTAAAGTAATACGAGTACCTCAAACTTTATTAAAGAAGATAGATATTTAATTATTTGTTGTTTGTGTATTGAATGTTGAGGAATAATAATATAAAACTTTAGCGTATCGAATTTATATCTTTCGAGATTCAATTCCAAAAAAATTTAACTGTTGGACAATCATAAGTATTTAACATCATTGATGTTGTTATCTATAAAATTTAATTAGCAAATGTTTGATTATGTTAGTGAAAGATATGTTCGAGGACATATCTATATATATTTATCAGCATTATACATTGCATTATTGCGTTATTCTGGAAATGTAATAATTATGTGAACTTCTAGTAGAGATGATGCATAAGAATTTTGCTAATTATTGGTTCCATGATTGATAAGCGAGTATATTCTTTGAATACTATTTTGTCATACAAATATTATTAGTTATATGTTTAATTGTTGATTATGAATACAAACTGACATTCTACAATATTTATATGTCAATGTTTGATATATTCTTTGTGATAAATATATGGCATGTAATATTAATGATTTAAGTTTATGATTGTGTTAAATAAATTATTGTTGCATTCAAAATAAATTACCTTGCAAATTGGATGAAGCATAGTAGTGTTTGTAGAAATTTATTTAGAAGGATTAGCAAGATAGTAGTATGAACATATATAAAAAATGGTGTCAAAAGATGTTGAATTGATACATTATAGGATTCTAGATATTTGATTCATTATGTACATAATATCGGTTTATAGCCACTATGAAAATAAAGGAAATGTGCAAATTATAAGTCTATCGTGACAAACCTAAGATGCCTTAATCAATTTCTTGTAGCCATCCGTCTATTTAATTAGCTCGAAATAATATATTTTCTACCACAATTATATGTATTACTAAAATTGCAATATGAGTAATTTCTCTATTCTGGTGTCTTATCAAGTATGTATAAAATAATTAATTAAAAGGATAAAGTCACTAGGAGTATCTAAACATTTATAATTTTTTCATTTTAATACTCAAACTTTAAACTTATTCATCTTAGTACTCCAATTTTTTAAATAAGATAAATTAATAATGCCGTCATAACAACCATTATAAAATATATTTATTTGTTTCATTTTAAAAAGTTGAAATATCAAAATAAAATAAAAGATAAAATTTGAGTATTAAAATAGAAATAAAATGAAAATTGATGTAGTTATATTATTATTCTATTATTTTATAAATAACCATCATTATGACAGATATATGAATTTATCTCATTTAAAAAGTTAGGATACCAAAATTAATAAGTTTAAAATCTAGGCATTAAAATGAAAAAAATATAAAAGTTTAGGTATCTGTGTTGACTTTATCTCATTAATTAAAACTGAAATATGTCTATTTTATTTGGATGGTATCACTTGCATATTTAATTATGTGAATCCTTATGTTTAGAGCATATTATTTAATACTTCAACAGATTGCATGTGATTGTGAATCTCTATGTATAAAATATATTGTGTCATCCTTTGTATAAAAATATATATATTCATTCTCAATGTCAGCATTCATGTGGTTACATATTTGTTTATTGAAGTCTCTACTATAGAGGTTTAATGTTGGTGATATATATCTCTTGTGATTCTTGTAACCTATAATGTACCAAATTATCTTCTATAACGTAGTACATCTTACTGATCATTCCATGTGGTGATTTAGGTTATATGTTATGTATAAATCATGAAATATATGTGTAATTCACAATTATCAAATTCACAATTCTATCTATATAATTCTACTAGTTTATGATTTTTAAAGGTTTTTTTGAATTAAATCGGATGTAAAATCATTTTTTTGTAAAAACTTATATTGTTAATTAATTTTACATAAGTAGAAATATATATATATATATATATATATAACTAAGCTTCTACTAGTCGTTAACTATTAAGATATTAAATCTTATTCTAATTTTTTCTTCTTTCTCTCTCTTAGTCCCTTTATCTTTCAGTTAAGTTCTTAAGTCCAATAAAAAAGTTGATAAAGAAAATTATATATTTAAATTTATATCATTAATAACTAAAAATGAATTGAAATATTTATTTCTCTTGACTCATCACTTTTTTTGAGCAAGATAATGGAAAAGAAAAAAACTAGTTTCAACTTTGTTTTGTTCCTTTTTTATAAATATTAGATTATAAGTGAAATTTTTTATAGAAAAAAAATTATTTTTTATTTTCATCATGTATTTGAAACATTTTATAGCTATTATGAATATATTTATAATTTTTAAAAAATTATTTTATATAAACCATAAAATCTCATATTCCCATGTTCAATTTTATAAATACACTAACATTGTATTGTTGCTTTTAAATTATACGTGTATCATTTGGAGGACGCGGCCCACAACATCACTTGCCATTTTGGTAGCATTTTAGACCAAGAAGATTGACTTAAAAGTCTTTTCACCATGCAAAACCAGACACAGTTTTCGAGAAGATTATTTCTGAGATTTCTTAGAAGATACCTATATTAGCTTCTTTCGATATTAAATGATAGGGAAAGATGACGGTAGTTGTTGTCATTAGCCTTTAAATGTTGGTGATTGATAAGTACAGAAAAATATCAATGGGTAACAGTAAAATTATCTCCTCCTCCTCCTTTTAAAAATGTTTTTTTTTTTAATTTTATTTTCTATAGATAATCTTGACCATTGGATGTCATATTCGCCTTCCACCATTACTCATCCTATGGGTCAACGCAACATTTTGAGATTTCAAATACTTAATATTTCTAAAACTTTTTTTATTGCAATAAATCAAACATTCTAGTGGAAGCATCTTCAGCTAAGTATCAATTTGTTCGACTTCATAGAGCCTGCCTCTAGTAGTCACTGTTCATGGCCGAGTATTAACTCGTTTTCCATAGGCTATTTATGTAATCTCCAAAGCTTTTGAAGGTAACAAATGAAGAGCAATGAGGACTTGGTAAATGCGTTAAATCGTGCTGATAAGAGAGAAACAAGTATAGACATATTCACTTTAAAGTTATCCTCGTAACTTTGTAGTGAGCCTAAAGTTAATTGCATGTTCTATTAAATCTATGAGTCTGCTAAAAAAAAAGTTGAGAATAGATGAATTAATTGAATGATATATGTTTTAAGATTTATAAATTAAATCTTTTTAAATCATTCTAATTACAAATGAGACTATTTAAATCCTGTCATTTAATCTAATAAGCTAATCTTAAATAAATAGTTAGTTTAACTTAATACAAATTTGACTTCCTACAAATTCCAAGCTCGAAAAGCCAGCCATTTAATATGATATTTATATATTTTTTAAAATAATAACTATATTTTTATGTATTAAAATATTATTATTATTATTTATACAGAATTAATTTATTCACGTAAACTATTAATATTATTTATTAAGCAACAAGTCATGTCTTATTTTGCTTATGATGATACCTCGCATTATCGCAAAAGATTCGTCATTAAGACGTGATTTATGCAGTGTCCTCCTTATTATATCAATATCCTCTTTGAAATTATATGTTCATGTCATTTTGGAGGGACTTGGCTTTAGACTTTGCCACTTGCCGTTAGCTCGTAATTTAGACAGAAATTCTGATTGACTTATAGAAGGCTTCCCGCCAAGCAAAGGAATCATGTCCAGCTTTTTTATTTGTTATAATTGAAATTTCATATTTATTGAATATTTTAACAAGATTTTAGTATCAGTGTCTTTCAGCATCATGTGATGGGCAAAGACAATGGTAGATATCCTTCCATCAATGGATGGTCGAAAAATAGTTTTATATTTGTAAATAATTTTTTCTGAATTTTCTATAGGCATTTCCAATAATAGTTAACCATCAATTTTGGCTATTATTTGCCTTCTATCATTATTTACCTATATCAACCGCCTATTACTGCAGTATTTGAGATTATTATAAAAATATTTAATAATTTAAAAATTTTAATTATAACAAATAAGGCTTAGTAGCATTTTGTTATGCTAGCCTCTATGAAGTGTTTTTGAGGAGTTCACATGTCTACTATTAAAATAAATAAAATTTTACATAAATATCAATTATACCAAATTAATTATCGAAATACCATAATAATATTGCAGGTGATAAATAGGATTATTACATGTGACATATTTTGACTTGAATTAAGCAATGCTTTTACTAAGATTTGAATTTGTACTATGCATAATCTTATCATACACCTCAACCACTAAACCGTAATATTATCTTCATTATATATTTAATATAAATAATAAATAACTTAATAAATTGCATCTATTAAATATAATATAACAACAATATAAAAAACATGAAATTGTATCTTTAAGATATAAATTCTTTGTTAAATTAGACGTCGCATTTAGACATCCAATTTAGGCTTTATATTTTAATTTTTTTTTTCCAGCTTATGTAATTCTTTTTTATAAGTGGATAGCCATGTCAAGTTTAGCCCGTCACCTCATCTTGAACGTGATAGCCATATCTTCATTCCCTTAAAGCTCATAATTCTCTCATTATTTACCTGATAGCCATGGAAGACGAAGTATCAGTCAGTCGAGACGGAAACGGATTAAACGACTCTGCAAAATCGACCATCGGTCAGATTAGTGGTAACTATATATACTGCTCAAGAGTTGCTACGGCAAGTACCTAACTGCGTTCAACCAGAAATTTCTGCTCGACGCCACAAGCAGAAAGGTGATCCAAAGCCTGCCCAGGAATTCAGAATCGTTAATGAAGTGGAAACCGATAAGAAAAGCCCGGGAAAGGCTCAAATTGCAGACTGAGTCAGGTAGGTTTTTGAGGGCTGATGCGGGTCTTCCACCATGGAGAAACTCAGTTAAAACCACTAAGTCCTCATGAACCCAGGGTTACATGTGGCATGTATAATTTTGGAGACAGTTTAGAACCCAACCTCTCAGCCACATGATGAGGTTGGAACTTTTGCGGCTAAAACACCCCGAGGGGCAAACACTTCTGCCAAACCACCTGGCTGTCCTACCAACCATCCTGCTAATACTCCTGGAAAGCAGGTAGCGCGTGTTTTACTCTTAGGGCTTTCATCGTAAAGTAACCCGGAGGTTTTGAAATTGATTAATACCTATTTTGCTTTTAGAAATCAAATAATTACATGTGGTTTGCCTTGTTTGTTTTTAGGTAAATCCTGGTAATGGCATTTCGGTAAGAGATGCGATGGTATACGCTAGTGCCATGTTTAATATGGGCTGCCTGGCTGGTTCTATATAGCCACTGAAATGGCTAATCATGCGGAATCAACTAAACAAACTTCTAATGTCATTTCTCAACCTGAAAATGGAGCGGAGTTAGCAGATGCAAGGAACGCATACAGCGATGCAAGATCAAATGGAGGAGATGTAGCAAATAAAGGAAGAAAGCCATCTTGAACTTGTCTTTCCTTTTGATGTGGGTAAAAGGAAGAAAGCACCTTGAACTTGTCTTTCCTTTTGTGACCGATACACTTAGCTAATGTAGAGGAAGGAGAAGACACTAGCTAGTTTCCATCTTCATTTCGATCGCCCCTCGAGACCTTGACCCATTTTTTCTACAATATAGACTTTATGAGCTCCTGCATATTCGCCCAAATGTTGGAACCAGACTTAACCAAAGAAACAGTCGGAGCCAAAGAGGAGCTGAGCTCGGACGATGGAGTGAGAACAGAGAGACACATACATGTTTGGCTAATATTTGACGAGAGAGGTGACAAACCGACCATGAAATGGATTTGCTTAAAGTTAAAATTTCAACTTCATCTCCGACTTCCTATTCTCCAATGGGTCACTTGATAATTTCGTTGTGTTGACTTAGCTTGCTTACTCCGCCCCCACCTTTGTCTGGTGAGTTCACTCAGTTGACTCAGCCCGTTTTCACCTTGCTTACCTTGCCTCGCTTTGGTCACGTTGATAGCTCACAGTTTTGATTATCCTTTGATCTTCTTTTCATGTTTTCTGGTCGAACTCCGGCAAGTATTTGTTCGAGTCGATCAATTGTTGTCCACAACCTGAGTTCTCTTCTTCTCCGGTGAGATATACTTCAAGCCTCGCTGTTCCACCCTTCGGTTTCGGTAAGTTGACTATTCCCCCTGGAACTCGTTCCATGTATTTGTAATAAGATTTATGACTTAACGTTAATATGAGATCGGTGGTCCAGACGAAGGATTTGATCGGAGTATATTATTGTTCAATCTGCCTTGCTTTTGTTGTGGTAAAAAACTTGTTGGAGGAAGACGACTCTATTATTCCAATTCAAGGACCAATGGCTTTCGTCTTATCTCAAATTGGGTTCTGGACACTGCATTATAATATTGCCTTTTGTCCATGCCATCTCCTAACTTCAATATTGGATAGTTTCCTCTCCTTCACATTTCTTTATGTAATTACAAGTCACTGTTGTTTAATATTAAACTGGTATTAACATATATGCTTTGCATGTATACAAGTATGGTTGTTAGTATTTAATAATATCATAAAAGAATGGCATTTAATATTGATGTAAAATTATCGTGCTTGTTTCTTGGTACCAAGTTTCCAACAACCACGATACAATAATAACAATATTAAACTTATAAAATAATTTGAATAATTAGATTTCAACCAAACCTATTTAAGACCAAACCGGTCTAATAAATCCCTAAACTAATTGGATCCCCTCAATTGGTTCGCTCATCATTGAATCTATTTGACTAATTTTACTCGGAACATTTAAATTGATAGAGTAGTTGTATAATATATAACAAATTAATAAAGAATTCATAAATAATAATAAGATAAAGACTTGTTTAATGATCATTCGAAGTTTAATATATATTTGTTCTTAATCTCAAATAGATTTTTGTTGCATATCAACTTTCTACTTTGATGGGTGATGGGAGCTAATTGGTATAGGATTGAAAGTTATGGAATTCTAGTGAACGATTAAGCGATTCATGTTCAACAATTCTTTCCTTCATTGCACAAGTGCAATATACCATACGACCACCATCACATTGTGGAAATGTATGCAACTCATGAAGTTCATCCTAGCACTTCCTAAGTTTATTAAAGTATACACTCACTGTAAGATTTCCTTGTCTTAAGTTACCTATCTGACACTACAACTGATAGATAAGCGATCTACTAACCACTCCATATTGTTCTTAAACTTCATTCCATAGTTCACATGATGACTTTATATGGAGAAAATTTTGTGCTAAATCATTCATCATTGAATTTAGCAACCAACATCGAACCATATAATTGCATCTTTTCCATTTAACTTCATCAGTGGTATTATCCTCTGGTTTAACAGTTGTACCATCAATGAAGCCTATTTTCATTTTAGCTCTTAATCCTAAATTTATTGATTTTCTCCGAGATAGATAATTATTTTCATTAAACACTAAATTCCCAATCAACATACCAAGATTATCAAATTCGGAAATATAATACAGATCATTGATTAATTTTGTATTATTATTCATGTTTGATCCAAACACGTTTGACTATATCAATCGAGAATACTATGAATCGAGAATTTCAATACAACTACTAATGACAACTAAAAATGAACATATTACACAATCTAATCTACGATACATAGAACCATTGGCTTTGATACCTTAAAGGAATTCCGATTTTCTTAAGATCTATGAGCTAAGATTTCATGAGAAGTTGTAGAGAGAGTACTTCCCATTTGACTTTTCCTTTATTGTTGCATTAACTGAATGAATGAACCTTTTGTTTTCTATAGTATTATACTAGCTAAAACTAAAATAACAAACTAATTGCTATATCATGTATACATAGACCAACAAGAAAATTACAATTGGAAAATAAATAAAATACATATATCTATTAATATATTCACTTAATAATAGTAAAAACACGTACACTTAGTATGTATAACTCAAAATAATAAAAATGCTTTAATATGTTTGTTTCATGCCAAATAATTATAATAAAACAATTACAATCATCACTCTCCATAAACTTACTCATGTTCTCTATATATCTTCTTAAAAATAAGGTATGATATATTGGACTTCAATAACCCATTTTACTTAATAATATTGATATATATGCACACAAATGTAGAGATATGTATATGATGATAATAAATACATGCATGTTGAAACTTAAACATACTTATATATATATACATATATATATATATATGTTCAAGTCCAACTCCCGAGTGAAGTTGTATAATGTATGGAGCATCTAAAGAAAGAAGGTCTAGAAGTCGAAGAGATTCATTTCTGTAAAAATGAAACTTTGTAACTAACTATAACAAAACTAGAAAGGTACATATATATATAAGTTGTACATGTGTGAGATATCACATGTCAAACAAAATAAATAAGAAAATTACATACTTCTACACCTCCCTTTCAAGTTAGCTATGGTAATGGATAAGAAGAAATCTAAGCAAGGAGAATCAGTAGTTGCTTTGGTCATAGGGTCTGCCAATTGTTGATTAGAGGGAACAAAATCTATATGTAAAAATCTAGAATCGATATGATCTCTAATGAAGTGGACATCAATCTCCATGTACTTGGTTCGAACATGAAAGGATGGGTTCTCAGCAATTTTTTTGTGCAAACTTACTATTAGTAAGAAGAGTAATAGGAAGTGAAGAGGAAATGCCTAAATCACGTAACAAAAAGGACATCTACAAAGCTCCTTAGTTGTAGTTGCAAGGCTTCGATATTCTGCTTATGTCAATGAAGTAGACACAGTTACTTGTTTCTTTGTTTTCCATGAAACCAAAGATGCACCAAGAAAGACATAAAAGCTAAAAAGAGACCTGCGATCCAAAGAACTCGACCCCCGATCAACATCACTATATCCTTGCAATGTTAAAGAACTACTCGAAGAATAAAACAGTCCTCTATTAATAGACCCTTTAATGTATTTAAGAACATGAATGGTTACCTTTAAATGAGATATTCTTGGAGCTATCACGCTCAACTACTGCACATAAAAGGAAAGATCAAGATGAGTTGAAGTCATGTACAACCCTGGAAGAAAAGGACTACATGTTAGTTTAGCACCTGTTAATCTTGTATCCGAAAACATATCTAGAGAAAACTTCTACTAATTTAACATAAAACTCGAAGACAAGTGACATATTTCTATCCTAAGGAAAAATCGAACCTCCCCTAAATCCTTGATAGTGAAAGCAGTATGTATAGCTACTTTGACACTGTCAATTTCATCTAAAGAGTCTCCAGCAATAAGTACATCATCAACATATACTAAAAGAGAAACAAAACCATTATTATTTTGCCAAGTAAACAAAGAATAGTCCGATTTGGATTATTAAATAAACCCCACTGAAACTATAAATCTCAAAAATTCCCTTTTCCATTGTCTAAAAACTTGTTTTAGTCCATAGAGTGACTTAACAAGCTTGCATACCTGACCTTTAATAACTGTTATGTATCATTCTGGAGGTGTCATGTAATTATCTTCATCTATGAACCCATGAAGAAACACATTATTGACATCCAACTGATGCACATACCACCTGTTAACAGAGGAAACAACAAATAACACACGAACTGATGTTAGTTTAGCTACTGGAGAAAAGGTGTGTATATAAATAATCCCTTCTACTTATGTCTAACCTTTAGCCACTAGTCGAGCTTTATAATGTTCAATGGTTCCATCAAGCTTGTATTTGATCTTATAAACCCATTTGGAGGCAATAGGTTGTTTATCATGAGGCAAAGTTGTAAGTTCCCATGTGTTATTTGATTCTAGAGATAAAAGCTCTTGATTCATTGCCTCAATCCATTTGGGATTAGTTTTTGTTTCATGATAATTTCTAGGCTCTTAAACTAAAAAAAAAACACATGCTAAGGACATCACATAATCACAAGGAAGGTTGGAAAGAGAATGAGAACTAAACAGTGGATAATAACAAGGATTATTGGTAAAATTTGGTTTAGAAGCAAGAAAAGCAAAGTGAACCGTATACACAAAATCATGAAGCCATTTCAGTGGATGCCTGTCTTGTGTAGACCTCCGCAACAAAGAAGAAGAAGAAGAATTTGTATGTAGAATAGTGTTTGAAGTAGCATCAAAGCTAAAACTGATACTATTAGATGGAGTTGTGTTTCGTAGAGAGTCTAGAGGAATAGATGAATGGCCATAAAAATCAAAATTTGTATGTATACCAAGATTTGGAAACAGTTGATCAAAACTAAGAAAGGAAGTATCAGGAGATAACAAAGGAGTTTTTACATTGTTTTTATAAGGAAACACATCTTCAATGAAAAATACATGTCAACTGACAAATAGCTTTTAAGAGCCCAAATCAAACAAATTATATCCCTTTTGACCCGAAGGATATCCTATAAAAATACATTGTTTATTTCTGGTGTCAAATTTATCTAATGGTTTGGGCAAAGTGGCTGCGTAACATAAGCAACCAAACACTCGAAGGTGATTATAAGTCGGTGCTTTATGGAAAAGTAATTCATAAAATCTTTTCCAAGTAAGAAATTGTATAGGCATGAGATTAATAAGATAAGTAGCAGTAAGCAAGGATTCACCCCAAAACTGTTTTGGAAGATTAGCATTAATTTTCAATGAACTTGCGGTATCTAATAAATGTCTGTATTTCCTCTCTACTATACTATTTTGTTGTGGTGTAAATACCACAATTCTTTGATGTATGATCCTATGTTTGGCTAACAGACTTTTGGTGTCACAGGACAAAAACTCTCCCCCATTGTTTGATCTAATGCTCTTTGGTGTTGTAAGAAATTGAGTTTGTACATAAGTTATAAAATCAAACAATAAAGTACTTACTTGTAACTTATGAGCCATGAGGAAAGTCCAAGTAGCTTTAGTGTTATCATCAACAATGGTAGGAAAAAATTTGGCACCAAAAATAGAACAAGTATTATAGGGTCCTTATACATCAATATGTATTAAGTCAAAAGCATTCAAGGAAGTAGATTGACGAATAGGGAAAGGTAAATGATGAAATTTCGCTTGCAAGTAAGTATCATAAAGAAATTTGACTTAACTAATGTGTTTAAAACATGACAGGTGTTGAAGTTTCGAGGTTGACAAATGCCCTAACCTTTAATGAAACAAATCAATTGAAACATTAGTACCAGAATTGTTAATACAAGAAGAGGTACCAACAGTAATAGAAGAAGAAATATAATTAACCAAAAAGGGCTTCATATTTAGTAAATATAATCCATAAGACACAATAGCTGAAGCTACAATAGCACTAGTCTTGGGGTCTTGAAATTCATGGTGATATGAATCAAACACAACAAGAAGTTTAGTTCGTTTGAGCAACGTGTTAATAGAGATCAAGTTGTAACAAAAGTTTGGAACAAAGAAAACATCATTTAAGGTAATTTACTGAATCAGTCTAACATCCCCAACAAATTTAATAGGAAAGGATTTTCCATTAGGCCATTGAACGGAAATAGGTGTGGTCAATGTGCATCTGTGTAACAAATGGTATGAATATGGTGTTATGTGATCTGAAGCTCCTGAATCAACAATCCATGAGAAATTTTTAGTTTCACTAGCATTAAAAGAAGCAAAAGAAAAACTATTACTTGCAACAGACATCATAGTAGCATGTTGAGATGATGCATCTCCTAAACTCTAATCCTTTAAGGCACAAAGAACCTCTTAACAAACCTTAGAAATAAGTTGTGATTCTTGTAAAGGCACATTCTCATTATGATGCAAAAAAGTCATGTCATTATTCACATTTCCCTACGAATTATCTAAAGGAGTATCACCCATAGATGAAACACCTTGATAAGCTTGAACTATAACCCGATTTCCCTTTCTATCTCTTCTACCTTTAAACCACTCTGGATATCCAACAATCTCAAAATAGTATTCCGCTATATGACTTGTCCTTTTACAATGTATACAGGTGAGTTTACTATTTCCCTTACTTCTTTTCTCTTTGCGATCTTCAGCATTAAACTACTTTTGAGCTTTAATTAAGAATGATGCTGAATCTTTAACCAAAAAATTACTACTAGTTACTTGTTTTTGTTTTTCAACTTGATGCACCAAATAATATGCTTTGTTTACAGTTGGAAGTAGATCCATAGAAAGGATTTGTCCTCTAATATTATCATATACATTAGCTAGCCCCATAAAAAATTTAATTAATTTAGTTCTATTGTCTAACTTTGCCAACTTTGTTAATAGGTTACGATTACAAGTAGACAAAGCACGACAAGTACATCTCGATAATGATGTCATACTACTAAGTTCATCCCATAGCTTCTTAAGAGTATTGTAGTAGATAGCAACACTTGAATTTCCTTATTTCTAATTCACAATTTCTGATTGAATTTGATATAACAGTAGACCATTAAGCAAAGCAAATCTTTCACAAATCTCATCCCATAGTTCCTTAGCTAATGAAACATAAGTAAAGCTTTCAGATAACTCTTTACTCATAAAGTTTATAATCCAACATTGAATCATACAATCATAGCGAATCCACCTTTGTTCATCAACAATATTGCCTTTTGGCTTAGGAATAGTTCCATCAATAAAACCAGTCTTTGCTTTAGCTCTTAGGGCTAGTTTGATAAATGTATTCCAACTATTAAAGTTTACGCCATTAAATACTATGTTTTTTATAATCATCCTAGGATTATCAAAACTAGCTAAAAAAAATATGATTATCAAAGGAATTTTCGTGATTTCCAGTCATTGTAATCACAAATGCATGTAGTAACCAATCACAGAGTCAATCGGAAAAAACCATAAATAAATCAATCATAGAAGCAATAAGCAAAAGCCATAACTAAAAGGAATTGGAAAGGAACGATGACCTACATGAACTCCGATGAGGTCTAAATTCTCGACAATAGAATACCTATTTTCCTTATTAGTGTATGAATTCCATTGAGAAATTGCTTGATGTTAATGGAAAAAAGTTTTACTTGAGCTCTGATACCATGTTCAAGTCCAACTCTTAAGTAAAGTTATATAACGTATGGAGCATCTAAAGAAAGAAGGTCTAGAAGTTGAAGAGATTTGTTTCTGTAAAAATGAAACTTTATAACTAACTATAACAAAACTAGAAAGGTACATATATATACAAGTTGTACACGTGTAAGATATCACGTGTCAAACTAAATAAATAAGAAAATTACATATTTCTACAATATATACGTGGTTAGTTTGAATACATGAAATTAAAATATATATATTTATTTATTTCTATATGTATGTTAATAAAAACCTATTTAGAAGTGATTTTGGACTTGCCAATTTGTTATTTAAGCTCTAGGATAAACATGAGAAAGTAATTCAGAAAATTGTAACCATATATCTTGCATATTGTTCAAAAAAAAAAAAACATATATCTTCCATAAGTTGAGAGCCTATGATATGTCTATAAATTTATTGTAAGATCTATTACACTCATTTTTCAATGTAATGAAGATAAATGATTGAGTTAAGTTAATGAGAATTTATATTGATTAGGCTTACCTGGGTTTAATCTTAAGTTTACAATCAATTAAACTATAAACCTATTCTAAATAGTTTTAAGCATTACTCAAATAAAAATGGAAATCAAAACTTAGGAAGAGACCCTATAAATACTAATATAGCCAAACCCCCATTATTTAAGCTAAACCAAATAACATAACTCTTAAATTAAGAAATTATATTTAACTTCTAAGTTGAATTAATTAATATTGGATAAATAACTTGATAAAAATAAAAATTTTCAACTGATCTAACTTATGGAATAAATTATAAGTATCTATGTTAATTTATAATATTTCCCAACTAAATTTGGATCCTTAAATGTTGAAACCACTAAGCGAAATTAAAATAAATAAATTATGATAAACAAAAGTTTAGGTTGATCAAAACCTAAACCACCAAATCCCACTTCCTCACCTATGACTATAATGCACTATTGCTACCGGCTATGTATTTAGCCTTCTAGTTGAAAGAAGTCTTTATGCCGCTTCTACTACAATGTGAACATAGGGAGAAGACTCTTGGGAATGGGAAAATTACCCTATAAAACATCCATAAAATTACAAAACTTCTTAGGCTTGAAATGTGAAACCGGTATCCCCACTACTCCTAGTGACATTCCTACTAGCACTAGAGCCCTCCAACACCTCGGCACAGCAAAACATTACAAACCTTGCACTACAATAAATGTGTTTGGAGGGACAACTAATGACCTTCACTACTAGTAGGAGCTAAGCTAAATTTTAGGGGAATGCCTTACCCTTTAAAGATACTAAACACTACCTTGGGAGAAAGCACCCCATTTATAGTCGGTATCCTATTCGGGTTAACATATAGCACTAGCCATCCACTTACTAAGCTCCCAAATAAGGACCACAACCTAGTGGACAAGTGACACATGTGGAATGTGAGACTAATACCTTGGTAGGAGTAGCTAAGCATAACCTTAGAAATGAAATTATAGACTAGTACCTCCAAAAAAACTCAAGACAATAGATGAAGACTAAAGGATGATGTCTATCCTTTAATAGTGCCTTAGTCTCCACCACCTACAAAGAAAACCAGACCTCCACTCTCTTCCTTACATTTCATAAACCTTATGTACATTTAAAGTAACTATTGGAAGCAAAAAAGTAGAACAATTGTCGATGCAAGAAAGTGGCCCCTATTTAGACGGAATAAGGTGTAACAAAATGTCACCCTACAATAAATGGCACATTAATTGATGTAGACATCTTATTTTTGTCCCTTACAGTTTTAGAATTCTTTTTTTTTTTTCAAAATAAAGAAAAAAGGGTCCTAAATAGAAAAAAAAATAGAAAAAATGGAAAATCTAGAAATAGTTAAAAAAATTAGAAAATATTATGAAAAAATTAATGAACAAAAAATAGAAAGGTTGAATTATTAGGTAAAATATACTTTTAGGCAAATAAAATATTTTTAAGGTTGTAAACAATTTAATTTAGTAGCATTTTATTTTATAGGTTTTTTAGGTCATTTTATAAGTTAAATATACTTTAGTTATATAAGTTAATAAGGCATGGGCTAATAGCCCGTATGGTTAAATACTTAGTTTAAGAAAGAAAATAAGCAAAAAGTTATGAGTTTGAATCTACTAATAGGCACTTTGTGTCTTTTTTTTTTCCATAAAGGAGTACACATAGTAAGTGTCTATTAGACCATGTATCGATACCTATCACATGGCATATAAGCAAGAGGTCATAAGTTCAATCTCCTAATAGGCACTTGGTGAGTGTCTATTGGGCCACGTGTTGACACCTGGCACATGGCATACATTTAATTGGCTACATGGCACTACATCCACAAGCCTCTTCCCTTTCTTTCCTTTTCTCACCTTTTCCCATGCAAAACCAACTTGGTATCACCACTTCAGAGCCATTTTTAATGCAATCTTCTTCATGATTTTTGGAGAAATCACGAAGTAGACATAGAATACTTCTGATGGAGTTCAAGAACACATCCAGATTTATGCATTAAGGTAGTCAGAATAGAGTTGAAAAAGTAGAAAAACTTGAATGTGCAATTTAATACCCAAGTTAACCAAGCTTGTTTTAAGCTCCATTAATGGTTTTGGAAGCTTCCACTATTTCTTTCTAGCATGTTTAGATACAAATAAAACCATTTTGACCGGTGATTCATTGGAATTGAATCAAAATCTTTTTTTTTTTTAATTCAATTAGAGTCAAAGCATTTGCTAACTTAATACTCATTCATTTTGCATAAATTGAGGTCAACAAGACATCCTTCACCATGGATTTTCATTCAGGTGCTCTCAAAGACATCATCATCCTTAAACTCTCTCTTTAGTCAGACCTATCCTTTCTCTCTCTAGATTGTTGCCTCAGGTTAAAGTTTTTCAAGCAAGCTTACCACCACCATGAACTTCCTTAAGCCACTAGCATTCTATCCTAACCAATTTCATCAATTGTCGCGACTTACATAGCCACTACTAAACAAACCCTAAACTCCACCTTTTAAAGCCTAACCACGGCAACCATCACTCTCAAATATCCACCCACACATAACTTGAATCAAAACCAAGTGCATGACCGAATTTACCTTGCTTTGAAGCCCCTAGCTACAACACTCTTGTAACCTCAGTAAACCACCACCATGTATTACCCAAACCACCATTGGCCATCATTTCCAACCACCACCCAAATAGCTACCATCAACTGCAACACTCTTCCTATACCTACTAAACCTAATGAAATTTACATGAATTCCCTCTTCCCCACTCATTTTAGCCATTAAACCCCTTGCAAAAGAGCTTTGTCAACCGCTGTTATTCTTCCCTCTCATTGGCCCAGATCAGACTAGATAACCTAATTTATACCCATGTTTGAACCCAGATCCAACCTACGTTGTAGACCAAGTATGACCCTTTACTTATGTTGTATCATGTTGCATTGTCTTGTATTTTATTTTATTTATCTATTTATTGTAATAATAATTTGTCATTGTTAAAGAATTCCAAAAAAAAAATGAAGCAAAAAAAAATAAATAAATAAATAAGAAGAAAAGAAAAAAGAAAAAGAAAAAGAAAAAAAAGAACAACATAGGAAGCTTAGTTTCTTATTTATTTTATTTTCCTTCTTCGAGTAAAAACAAAGAGAAAATATAAAAATAAAAAAATAAAAAACAATGAATAACATTTTTCCACTTAGAAAAATCCATTTTCCAAAAAAAAATCAACTTTTTCAAAATTAGGATCTTTTTAGAGTTTTCAAAAATAAAAAAATAAAAAATAAAAATTTAAGACCCTTTAGAATTTTCTTTAAATAAACTCGAATCAAATTAAAACATAAATTTGACTAGTTTTTAGAAAGTAAAATAAACTAATGTGTGTAAAAGTTTTCGTGAAACAAACTATGGAAATTTGATCCCGAATGACTGGTACGTATGTATACATACATATGGGGCGATTTAAAATATGAAATTTCCCCCTTAAGATAATTTTCAATAGATGTTATTTCATTGTTTACTTGTGAAATAGATAAATTCCTTAAAAGGTATTTTGAAAAATTAAATTAAATTTAGAAGATTAAAAGTGGTACCTATTAAGGGTTTAAAAATATTAGCCCCTCGAACTCAAATATCTTGTTCAAAACTACTTCAAAAAATTGATTTTATCGAAAGATTAGTAGCTTAAATTATAATCAATGATTATAATTTAACTCTTTTTCCAACTTCGATCAAGTAATGACTTTGAACTTTTTTTTTCAAAATAAAAAAAATCAAGTTTTTCTTAATTCTTAGTCGAAGGTTAATATTAAATGGGTTAGGGTTTAATACTAACTGGATTGGGGAAAATAAATCAAAATTGGGAAAAATTCAAGCTTAACCGCTTAATGACTCCACTGAGGACATTAAGAAGGTTAGTCGCTTAAAATCTTCCAAATTTAAACTTTATCTTTTCAATATATCTATGTTTAGTTTTATTTTTTTATCTCTTTAGTGTAAAAGTTGTACTAATATTTTGTTTTCTTGAAGTTAATCTTCTTTTTGCATTTCAATTTTTTAAGGGAATTTATTTTAAAATACATCATGAATGCTTGGTAAATACAATTAAACCTAAACCGTCTTAAGACCTTAGGATGGGGGAGCTATTGTATAAGTTCTAGGTATAATGGGGTAACCACTGCTCAGGGTCGATTGGGTTGCCCTACTTAAACTTTGATGTGACCAAGGAACTGTTTTCTTGAAAACGTATGAAGTCATAAAGTTTAAGGACCTTTAGAACATACACTTTTTGTATATATAAATTTTTCTAGACTGGTGAATAACTAACAAGATGACATATAAAAAATAAGAAATAAAAAAGACATAACAACTTAGAGTTTCTTTTCCCTATATTTTACTTTATTTTTCCTATAATCCATGTACATAGGAGATCTTCATGTAAATATAGTTTTTGACGTAAATAGTTTCCCTTTTCTTTGTAATTGACGAATTCCCTGTGATCTTTTAGAAATAGCCAATTCATCCAATTCTAGAGTCCTTACCAAAGAGATCCGTATCCACAAGCCCATAAACCTAAAGCTCAAACCCAATCAATGGTTCCAAACGTTTAACCTAAGGGAAAAAGAGTTCATTGCCAATAAGATTAGGCCCATACTCTTACTACTCAAGATTAATGTTAACATCACACTAGTGAGGGCCTTGGTGCATTTTTTTGAACCTAAAGAAGATGCATTCCCCCTTAGGCCACACCTAATCAACCCAACTTTGGAAGAATACACCTAACTACTTCAAGCTCCCCTCTTTGGATGAGATATATGTTAAAAAGCTTGAGTTTGGCCCAGCTAACATCTTCTGTAAATTTTTAAGGATCTGTAAGTGCAAAATAAATGATGCCCTTAAGTGATTGTAACAACTATGTTATTAAGATATGGGACTTGATCCATTGGTTCCAAACCGAACCTAACTTTAGTAAATGAGCTCTATTATTTGGTCATTGGAGGGAAAATCATATTAAGGCTTACATCTTAGTAGCATTTTCTACCATTTTGTTTCTAAGTGGGTCTTTTCTTTTATACTTTAGGGTTGCGGAGTTAATGGCTCAATTTCGGGAAGGGAAATCCTATATTTCTGCCTTACTTGTTAAGCAAATAAGGAACATTAATTTCCTTAAGAAAAAAGGCTGCAAGGATCTCAAGTTAAGCATGGAGCTGTTAATGGTATGGTTCGTCAATTACATCATGTGCTTTGAGTTAGATTTGATTAGAGGTGCTTTTGCTCATAAGATTGATCTTATTGACTCTTTTGCTGTTAAGATCAAATTACCAGAAGATGCCCCTACCCTTCTCTACATAGAAGTTCTGCAAGATTTTGAGTTGAGGAGATATTATGAATTGCTAGATGAAGCAATTACACCAAAGTTATATTGGTTTATAAGAACTATCATGTTGTACCATTGATAAGAATGAGTTGGTGTACATGCTACTATCCAAATAACATGGTGAGGCAATTTAGAAGTGTCCAGGACATAGTTCACAGGCTTTCATTGGAGCCATTTACTCTTAACCTTAAGGAGCCTCACTCCCTAGAAAAGGTATCCAGACTTCTCAAAATTAAAGCTTAGTGGGACACTGAGACCATAAGGCATAATATTGGTTTAAGTGAATTAATGGGCGAAGTGGACAAAAATAATGTCACTAAAGAGTACCTGTATGACCAATTGCATAAAGCAAGCATGATACAGTATTAAGTACTAGAAGTCCTTCAACCTATACCCGCAAATCCAAACTTTGAAATGATGACCTATATGGATTTAGTAAAAGCTCATGTTAAAGCCATCTATGACAACAAAGACATGTGGGAAAACCTCTTTTAAGAGTCTAGATAATGATCTCATGCCTTGGAGCACCAATTGAAGATGGCCCCAAAGAAGATCTGAGAATTTGAAGAAGCAACTAGGCTTAGTCAAAAGAAAGGTAAAGTAGTGGCAGTTTAACCTAATGGTCAAAAGAAGAAAACATCATTTGGCCAACAGAAGAAAAGAAGCTTAGTTTAGGATGTTTTGTAATTTTTCCTTTCTATTTGAAGAGCGATGTAATAAAACTCCACGAGTTCAAAAATAGCAAGTAAACTTGTTGTCTTGTTAATTAATCACTGATCCTCTTCTTTGCATCCGTATTGCATACAAACTTGCATTTTTTTTCACTTGTTATTTATTTACTTATTTCATTTCCTTATCTTTAAAAATATGCATGCTAACTTGTTAAGAAGTATTCTTAAAACAGGTTGTAAAGATAACTCCCAAACGTTAAGCCTTTCAAAAAAGTCCGATTTGAACTTGCTCTCAAACTAGAATAGCTAACCAAGGAAATGAAAACATCAACACCAAAGATGACAATAGTAGTGTCAACCTTGAAATCATCAATCTTACTGAGTTGAGGTTTCACTCTTTAGAGTGAATAGTAGGAAAAATCACAGACTAGTTTAGTTTCCTCATTAGCAATATCGTTTTGCTTAGATCCATAGCACCATTAAACTAAGAGAACTGTTATCGGAAGAATGTCGAAGCCCCAACACTCAAAGCAAAAGAGATCTATCCAAGAGTTAACTCGACCTTTAAGACTTTCAAATCAAAAGGGGTTTATCTAAAGGTCAACCTGACTTTTGAACTCAACACCTATTCATTCCCAGTTAATGTAAAGCCAATTAACACAAAAGTCAATTGAGATAGATTGAAAGAACTAGAGAGAAAGTTGACCCAACATATCGCTAAGAAAATGAAAGCGCTTAAAGGTTATGATGGTTTCAAGTTGGCTAGTATCATAGGTTTCTCTTATTATGATTACAACAATTTCTTTGAAAATTTTGAGGTATTGAATTTTGAAAAGTACAATGGCATTGGTTACCCTAAACTACACACTAAGTTGTATGTGCAAAAGATGGGTAAGTACATGCAATACAGCCAGCTTATGGTATAGACTTTTCAAGACAGCTCAATATGTCCTACTTTGAACTGGTACACCCAACCGAATCTAAATCAGGTAAACACATAGAAGAAGCTTGCTAGGGCATTCTATGAATAGTATAAGTTTAATGTTGAAGTAGTGTTAACCATGATGGATTTGGTTACCCTATGGAAAAAGGAGTAGTGAGTCATCTAAAAAGACACCCAAAGATGGAGATTCCTATCTGCAAGGGTATCCACCCCCATGACTAAAAAGGAGCAGACCTTAGCCTTTATTAATACCTTAGAAAGACCTTACTTCTCCGACCTGATTGGGTAGGCCTCCTCCAACTGTACAAAAGTAATAGTTGTAGGGTATGGAATTGAAAGTATTGTCTCTTCTAGCAAACTCTAGAAGCCATCAAATAGAAGAACACCCATTGCAAAGCCAATTACCAATAATCCTAAAGAGGTCATTATCAATGTGGTAAATTCGAACACCATGCCTAATAACTAGGTCTCTTTGAAAAGAAACCCATTACAAGTTTGGCAACAGTTATGAAGCCAGCTTTAAGCCAACAGGGCCCTAAGACAATTCACCAAAATACCAGTTCCCCTCAGCTAAGTCCTCAAAATGCTAAAGAAGGATAATTTGATTCATTTTGAGCTTCCTAACAAAAGATACAAGTTGACGATTTTTTATCCTAATGCAAAGTGTCGATATCATTTGGGGTAGGTGGATCATTTGATTAACACATGCTAGAGGTTAAAAAAAAAAGATTTAGGACTTGATTAATGAAGGTTCAATCCTATTAGACTTCACAGAAGCTCTAGTCCCAAATGTCAACAATAACCCTTTGCTCAACCATGGCCTTATCATCAATATGATTTTCGACGATTCAGATATTACCATCAGCATGATCGATTTTGACCAAAAACCTAAGGTCTAAGAGTTTTATAAATTAGAGGAGAAGCAAGCTCTAAGAGCTAAGAGGTACAGTCTCCATGTACTCATAGCCCTTGAGAATTATAAAATTACATCGTTTAACTACTAAGCAATCAACCATGGGTAACCAAGTTCCCTCATAGAATGGATTACCCACTATATTAAGGTTTGTGACCTAAAAGAAGACCCCAAAAAGAAGAATGTATTAAAGGAGTCAAGCAACAAACTAGCTGAATATTAGGAAGGATTGTTTACCTTGACCAAAATGATCGAGTCAAGTGAATATAAGATAATGGATTGTCTTACTAAGACTCCAACACAGATATCTCTTATGGGTTTGTTTATGGCATATGAACCGCATCGAGAAGCTCAGTTTCAAACTCTGAGGGGGGTTAGAGTCCCTCATGAAATATCAGCTAAAAGAATGGGACTAGTTGCAAACTCTATCCTTACCATATATCAAATCTCTTTTTGTACTGGAGAATTAGGTGAGGAAGGTAACTAATACATGAAGCCATTTTTACAGTGGTGAGAAGCAATAATATAATCATAACTAGAGTCTTTATCGAGAATAGGTCATCATTGAATGTTTTCCTTCTTGCCACCTTAGACTTATTGGGTGTTGATGCAACTGCAATCAAGCTAATTTCTACAACAGTCAACACTTTCAACAAATCTAGAAGGGAGATCATAGGGGAGCTTAACTTGCCATTTGACATTGAATTTCAAATTTTCAACATTTGGTTCCAAGTTCTAGACATCCTAAGGTCCTTTAACCTCCTTTTGGGAGGACCCTAGATTCATGTAGCTAAGGCTATGCCTTTAAGTTTATATCAAAAGGTCAAGTTTATCTTAAATAGCCAAGTTATAACAATTCTGGGTGATCAAGATTATGAAATATATAAGAAAACAACCATACCTTATATCGGTATTAAGGAGCAGGAAGACTTCAAACTTTAAATGTTTGATGAAGTGTGTATGATTATCAATCTTAGAGAAAGGAAAGATGAGAGACTGAAATTCAAGGAAGGGCAAATTAGAACTTATGGCCTTAACTATATTCTAACTCCAATGGAAGAGTTACAAAATAAGCAAGTGAAGGGTAAAACAGGTGATAGATTGTATCATGCTCCAATGATCTTTCAACCATTGGCTAGGTAGTTTATTCAGTTGATGTTTAAATCTTAGAATCCACCAAAGAAGACACCTCTTGTAGAGTTGAATTGATGGGCTTATCCCGCAAGCTCCATCCCTACCTAAATAACTAGTTGTCTGTCCCTATAATGGCAATAGGTCTTCTTTAAGATCCAGTGCTCTGAATGAAAGCCATAGATACCTCATATAGGTAGATGATGAAAATAATGCCATTACTTCCGACCTTATTGGGTTTTTCATTGGTAGTGATGTCAATGACTACAGTGGAATACAAGAAAACTGGAAAAAGTATGAAATGGCTAGAATTTTTATTGAAGAGACGACTGAGACAATTAACATTAAGGTCAATGATAACCCAAAGAATTTAAAGGTTAGAGGGAATTGGAAAGAACAGTAGAAGGTAGAAATATTTGTGCTATTATTTGAGTATCGAGATGTATTGGCATGGTCTTATTAGGATATGCCTAAGGTTGATCTATTAATTGTGGTCTACCACTTGCCTATATGAAAAGATATTAAACCTATGAAGTAGAAGCTAAGAAGATTCCAACTAGATATTCTATTAAAGATTAAGGAAGAAGTCAAGAAATTACTTGAGGTCGGTTTCATTAAATTATCTGATTATCTTGAGTGAGTGGTCAATATTGTGTCAATAATGAAGAAGAATGGGAAACTTAGAATGCACATGGATTTTCAAGACTTTAATCACAAAATACCTAAAGATAACTTTCCTTTGCCATATATCTACGTCTTGGTAGATAATATAACCAAAAACAATCTCTTCTCATTCATGAATGGATTCTCCATATAGATACCCCATTTTTGTTTCTTTGTATTTTTTTTTTCTTATTGTTATCTAGAGAAATGGTCCTTTATTAAAAAATAAAAAATAAAAATAATAAGAATAATAAAAAATGATAAAAAAAATTAAAAAAGATCAATAGAAGAAAATTTAGTGTTCTAGAATCTTAATCTAAAACAAATCAGATTGAGTTGTCGAAGTTGTTATTATTTGGATTTTATAGAATCATAACCAAATGAATATTAGAGATAACAAATCTAATAAGATAATGTTAAATTCAATAGGATAAATATTTGTAAATATTCAGATGTAGATTCATTTCTGCCAATTTAGATTTGAATTAGTCCAAAAGATTTGATCTTGACTTTTTGTCTTTTACTAAAAACCAAGCTACAACCACTATCCTCATCGCAATCATCATCTTCCTCACTATCCAAACACATCCTCATTTGACAACAAGGCATAATTTAACCCCTTTAACCATATTTAACCTCCAACCTAAACACGTTGAACTCCATCCTAACCTAGCAGTGCCTTAGAAACCATGATCAACCCCTTCTAATTCGATACTCTCTCAACACAACACTCTACGCTTACCCAGACCTAAACCTTTACTCCCTGCAACAACTACTCTACCTTCATATAGCAACACAACAACAAATACTACAATTGGTCTAACCACTAACCAACATCAACACTACCCGATGAAGACCCCAACCTAACAAAAGCTATTGCCCATAAGAGCCATACACCTAACTTCCATCGCCAATTAGACTTAGCAAAACCTGCTATCGCAACCTCAATAGACCCCGGCTAAGATCACATCAGCAAACCACTCCACTTCCTATTACAATCAAACATAACCTTATTGAACAATACCATCAGTTTTGACTCTCTTACCTAGTAGTAATCATGCATGGTCCTAAGCCTACACTACATGCTCAATGATGCTCACTTAAACACCCAGTCACATACTACTGGATAACATATGCTAAGCTACCGTCCAACACCGAACCCACAACCATTTTTTCTTCTTTGTTAGGCACCACCTATGACACTACAACCCCAGTTTAATTTAAGCCCCCATACTTACAGCTACGACTAACCTCCTTTTAAGCACACAAGTAACAATAATCACGCACAATACTTACATGATGCCCCATCCCATCACCACACTCTCTCGCACGACCAGCACCTATTTGGCCAATCACCTTCACTTTCTCCATTAACCAACAAGCGCTCAACAAGATCAACAGTAGCAGCTACTCTATCCACTTTCAATTCTATGCAATATAGCACCCATCCTCACTTGAACCCACATCAGCAGCCCGAATACTCTCACTCTAAACCAAAACCTAAGCTATTACAGTAGCTCCATGTGACCCCCTCTCAATCCACTCCCTAGCAGTGCTCAGTACACTCTATGACATCGACTAGCAGCAATCTACAATAACAAATAGCAATGCTAGTCCAATGATCTACAATCATTGCCTAGCCCTACTATTACACCTTGGTCCAACAATCCTCGATCCTAGTCACTATGATCTAACGATAAACCCAACTACACTCATTACCCATGCGGAGTAGGTAAGTTGAGTTGTTTAGTTATTTACTTTCTTTTATCTATTTATCTTTTCATTCTTTTGGTTTATTTAATTGTCATAAGTTTATTTAATAATTTGTTTAGTAGTTACCTTCAAGATATGTAAAAGAAAAAAATATTTTAGCTTAAGACGAAAATTTAATTTTTAATCATTAGGTTTTTAGAGTTTCTCACTTAGAAAAATTGCTTTCCAATAAAAATAATAAAAGATAATCTTATTTTTCTAAACTAGGGCTTTTCTTTAGAGATTTCCAAGAAATAAAACTTTAAGTTAAGACCCATTTTCAAGATTTTTTATAGTCAAAATAAATAAATTAAAACATAAGCCTGGTTGGTTTTTATAAATTAAAAAGAACCAACCCATTAATTTTTTTTAAATAACTACAAATGTCTAATCCCGACTAGTTGGTACATAAGCACCTCTAAGGCAATGTAAAATTTGTAAAAACTTTAGTTTTCTTTTTTTAAAAAAAAAAAGTATAGCTTAAATTATTTATTTTTGTAAAATAAATCTAATTTAATTTATTTATCTGTGATTAAGCTTTGGTTTACAAAAGGGTAATTTTGAAAACTAAATCTAATTTTAAAAAGTTAATAATGGTACCCATTAGGATTTAATGGGCTAGCTCTCAAACTCACGAAATCTAGTTTGTTGAATTCCTTTCAAAGAAGTTTTCAAAACATGGAATAATGACTAAATTAGAATCAATTAACTTAATTGATTCTAGCTTGACCACCTTCTTCGTTTTTATCTGGTGGTGACTCTAAAATTTTTCAAAATAAAGAAATCGAGTTTCCTTTAACTTTAGTTGAGGATTTAAATTAAATGGATACAGGGTTTAATTTAAATCGAGTTAAAGGAAATGAAATTAAAATATGAAACCAAAAAATTCAAGCTCGATAGCTTGATGACTCCATTGGGGACCAAGAGGGCTAGTCACTTGAATTTTCTAGAATTTAGATTATTTCTCAAAACTACCTAAGTCAATTATTCTTTCTCTATTGTTGTAAAATATAAATTGTTATACTAGCATATTTGCTGTAGCTTACCTATTGGGTCTTCGGAAGGAGGGGAGTTTATTTGATGAATCATACGTATGGTATACAGTCAGAATCAGGCCATCTTAAGACCTTAGTTGGGTGGCTATTATGTAAGCTTCAGATGTTATAGGGCAATTACCTTCCGAGGCCAATCAGGTTACCTTACTCAAGTTTCAATGTAACTAAAGAACTGTTTCTTTAGAAACGCATGAGGTTACAAAACTTGAAGACCTTTATAACCCACCCTTTGCATATATGAAAACCTTTTTTCAAAGAATTGGTATGGACCTGTCATGTGGCAAACCTAAACAGATAAGTGCAGTTGTGATGTTGTATCTTATAAGGTTATTTTGTAATTTTCCCTGTAAATATTCTATTAAAATTCCTTGTAAAGTTAAAATAGGTTGTGGTTGTAATCTCATTTTTTTGGATATGGCTATACCAAATTGAGTTGCTTTTAAAGAAATCTATGTTCATCTACCTCATAAGCTTAAAAAATTACTCCAAATTTTGTTATAGTTTTTCAGCCTAAACAGACAGGAATTCATTAAAAGTAAGATTAGGCTTATACTATCTTTGTAGAAAATCACTATGAACATTACCCTAATGCAAGCCTTAGTACATTTATGGAAGCCCAAAGCTATTGCATTTTCCCTTAAGCTACACCAACTAAGTCCAACTATCGATGAGTATTTCCAATTGCTATGGGTCCCTGCCATTATTGATGATATCTATGTCTTGGACCGAAAAATATTTAGTAATTTGCTAGGGGTAAAAAAAAACTGAGATAAATCGAGTTTTGGTTCAAGGGAAAACTATTCAAATAGAAGACATCATCCACTGTTTTTTTACCAAGCTAAAACATAAAGATAAGCAGGATATTTTTTGCACAAATTTTGAAACTTAGCACCAACACCAAGTTAACGCCTATATTTTGGTCATCTTCAACGCCATCCTATTCCTTAATGAAAGATACCAAGTCCACTTCAAATTTGTAGAAATGGTAATCTAGTTTCTTAAAGAGAAGTCGTATGTACCTACTCTCCTAAATGAACAAATCCGCTCATTAAAACATCTCAAAAAGAAGAAACATAAAGATTTGAAGACCAATATGACTCTAATTTTGGTTTGGTTCATTAGCCACATGTAGAGTCGCTAACTAAAATTCAACCAAGCCGAGTTCACACAATGATATGACCTCTTCATGTCCTTCAAAGAGTGAATCGAGTAGCCTGATGATATAGCCACCTGTGACTAAGTTCAATACTTTCAAGCTATGAAAGTCGAGGAACTACTTTAGGCACCTAGATGGTTTTTAAGTAAGGAAATGGTAAAAGAGTGTGAAGGTTTCAAAGAAATGCCTCTAATCGGCTTCAACATTTGCACTGGAATATTTTCAGCTAAAGGACCTACTCAGAACATGATTCCCAAGCCATTGCTAGAGCCTGTCTCAATTGACTTCCATAACCCCAACATGTTGGTGGTTAACAAGATAACTAAAATTCTAAGCATTTAAGCTCTTCGATACAAAAGGAAAACTACCCTTACCACTAAAGGGATACCTAGTAGAAGTCAAATAGCCAAGGGATTTCTCTATTGATAACTACTGAAACTAAAAGAAATGGAAGAGACAAAGGAAAAAGAAGAAGTCCAAGTTTAAGCTAAACTTAAGCAAGTAAGTGAAAGAGAACAAGAGTTTGAAGCCCGTTATGAGGAATATTGCTAGATGATAAAGGTATTAGAAGCATAGCTCAGGAAGGTTAGAAGCAGTAACAAGGAGGTGGAAGATCCTAAGATTCAGAAGAGGAAGAGGGCATAAGATAAAAGAATAGAACTTAGTTTTTATTTCTTTCCTTTAAGAATTCTTTTTCGAATGTAATAAGTGATGTAAGGCTTCATAACCTACAAAAATTAATTAAAATTAGTTAGGTTTTGCTACATTAAGGGTCTTTTGCCAATTTAAATTTCCTTACATCCATATGCGATACACTTCTACATTTGTATATTTATTCATTTACTTATTTATTTTTTTAATGTATATGCTAACTTTTTGTCTAATGATCCAGTCTAAGATTTCAAGATAGCTCCTAAAATTTAAGTATTTCAAAGGAGTCTGATCAAAACTCATTCCTAAACTAAAATGGCCACCCAAGGAGATGACAATAGCAAAAATCTTAAGGTCATTGATCCAGTTGAGCTAAGGTTTCATTCTTTATAAAAGGTCATGGAAAGGATGTTGGAACATATGAGTTTCCTAGTAAACAACATCACCCTACTTAAGCTACAACAATAGCTAATGAAGAAAACTCAAAGGCCTATCATGGGAAGAATATTGAGGCCTTTGAAGTAAAGGATAATTATTCAAAGGACCTATTTGAGTCAGAGGGAATTTATCTAAAGGTTAACCTAACCTTTGAACTTGATACATATGTACCTTTAACTAACATAAGGATGGCTAATCTAAGGACTAATGCAAACAGTTTGAAGGAGCTAGAAGGAAAGTTAACCTAGCAAATACCTAGAAAAATGAGGCTCTTAGGGGGCTATGATGGATTTGAGCAGGAGGGTATAACTGATTTCTCAACATATGACGTAGGAGTATACCTCAAGAAGTTTAAGGTATTGTAGTTTGAAAACTATGATGGAACAGGATGCATCAAGCTTGATACTAGACTATACGTAAGAACGATGGGTAAATATGTCTAATATGACTCACTCATGGTGTAGACATTCTAAGATAGTCTGATCGATCCAGCCTTGACACGATATGCTCAACTTTACCTAAACTAGACAAATTCATGGGAGAAACTTGCTAAGGCTTTTTATGAATAATACAAGTTCAATGTTGAAGTAGCGTCGACCATGATGGATTTAGTCGCCCTATGGAAGAAGAATAATAAGTCATTCAAGGAATATGCTCAAAGATAGAGATCCTTAACTGCAAGGATTTCCACTCCCACGACTGAGAAATAGTTTGTGTTAGCTTTCATAAATACATTAGAAAGGCCTTATTTCTGCCATTTGATCTGGCAAGCTTTATCTAGTTTTGCTAAAGTAGTAGCAGCAGGGTACAGGATTGAAAGCACCATCTCTTACAGTAAGCTTTAAGAACCATCAAATAGAAGACCATCCATTTCGTCTTCCATTTCTAGATCAACAGTCGGCAAGCCTAAACAATCTATGATCAATGTGGTAAATTCAAATTTCAAATCTAATGCTCAAGTTTCTTTCGAGACAAATCTACCTCCAAATCAACATCGGTTCAGAAATCATCCTTAAGGCCAATAGGGCCCTTAGACAATTTACCAAAATACTAGTCCCTTTAAGTTAGATCTTTAAGAAGTTGCGAAAGGATAACTTAATTTAGTATGAGCTTCCCGGTGATCAATATAAGCCAAGAATTTATACTCCTAATAAAAAATGTGAGTATCATTGTGGGCAGGTAGGGCACTTGATTGACAAATGTTAGAGATTGAAAACTATGATTTAAGACCTTATAGATGAAGAGTCAGTGCAATTAGGCTTCATAGAAGCCCTAACTCTGAATGTTAATAATAACCCCCTACCTAATCATGACCTAGTTATCAATATGATTTACAATGAATTCACCATTAACATGATTAGTTTAGACAAAATTCCTAAGGTTTTTGAGTTCTACAAGAGCAAATAGGCCCTAAAAACTAAGAAGTACACCTTCCATGTACTAGTAGCACCAGAAAACTATAAAACCGCTCCATTTAAATACCAAGTGGTAAATCATGAGAAGTCAAGTTATCTGGTAGGGGGAATTACTTGATTTAGAAGGATTCATCACCCAAGGCAAGAACCCGAAAGAGGCAAATGACAAGACGATCGAACATATGGAAGGGTTATCCACCTTCACCAAAATGATTAAATGAAACAAGAATAAGATCATAGAATAACTCATTAAGACTCCGGCAAAAATATCTCTAATGGGTTTGTTAATGGCGTCTGAACCACATAAAGAAGCTCCATTCCACACCTTGAGGGAGGTTAAAGTTCCTCCTGAAATGCCAACTAAGAAGATAGGACTAATCACCAACTCCATTCTTACTATAGATCATATTTCTTTTTTAGTTGATGAATTAGGAGAAGAAGGTAATCAATACACGAAACAACTTTTTACCATGGTAAGGAGTAATGATATAATTATTACTAAAAGTACTCATTGATAATGGAACATTGTTGAATGTCTATCCACTTGCCACCTTAGATCTACTGGGTTCTAATATAGCTACGATCAATCTTAGTTCTATAACAGTTAGGGCCTTTGATAGGTCCAGAAGAAAGATTATAGGGGATATGGACTTTCCTGTGAATATTGGCCTTAAGAACTTTTGTATCAGATTCCAAGTTCTAGACATCCTAAGATCCTTTAACTAACTCTTAGGAAGACCCTAGATTCATTCAGCAGGGGCCATACCTTTAAGCTTGCACCAGAAAGTAAAGTTTATCTTGAATGGCCAAGTGATTACAATTTTGGGAGATCAGGACTATGAGATTTACAAGAAAATGGTCATACCTTATATAAGAAGTGAAGAGAAGGAAGAGTTTGGTCTATAGACATTCGAAGAAGTGTGCATGATTATCATTCCTAATAGGGAAAAGAATAAGAAAGTAAAGTTTAGGGAAGGCTAGATTGGTACCTATGGCCTTGGATACAACCCGACTCTAGTAGAAGAATTTTAGAAGAAATAAGTGAGGGGCAAAATAGGTAATAGATTATACCATGCCCCAATGACCTTCCAGCCATTAATCGATACATTCATTAGGGTAGAGAATCAAGACACAAGATCAACTAAAGAAAGATTAGCAAGGTCATCTAACAAATTCCATCACCATCGTATGGAAGAGGTTCTCCCTTTACTTATTCTCTTCTACTACAAATGGACAAAGAGACCGTCTAACGACAAAACAATACTTGGCACCACCCTCAAGAGGTCTCTTAACATTGGGGTCTTCCTAAAACTCTTTCAGCATCTGTTCAACTCCAACCTCTTCCTCTCCTTCACTGGCACTTTCTACTTCTAATTAAGGCTTATGTACCTTTATGGTCATGACTCAACGGTTTAGACATTAACTGGCTACATGTCCATAACTAAGACATTTAAAGCATTTAATTTCTCGGGCTTTCTTCCTAAGCTTTTACCTAGGTCACTTCGAACCGTAGGTTCCTTGGCCTTCTTCTGGTTGGCTCGGCATAGGTCCTCAACTATCTACCTCAAAACTGTTTGATACCCAATCATTCCTTAATCGGAAAGACATACCACCCCTATTTAGCAGTATGGGTTGGCTACTCAGCATTCGGCTTGCCTGGTTCCGCCTTTTTCATTTGACTCTTTTTACCACTTAGATGGCTTCATTCGTTGTCATAAGACTCTATAATTCTACTATGTTACCAACCTTGGTCTTTAGCCCAGAGATGAACCATGCTATAGTTTGTATCTCAGGTTCGTCGATATTACATCAGATCATGAGCAATTGAAACTCTTAGACATAGTCATCTACAGATCTATTACCCTACTTCAGGTCTTGGAGTTGCCAAAAAGTGTCTTATTCATAATGTTTGGGAACAAACCTATTTCTCAGGACTCTCTTCATTTCATTCCATGTCCGGACTTTGCGTCGGGCCTTTAGGCGAACATTTTTCCATTTCTTCCACCACATTGTCGCATATCCAGAAAATTCCAATGTTGCCACTCGTATACGGACAACATCTTCATAATCATAAAAGTCAAATATATTTTCGATTTTCTCCTCCCAATCAAGGTAGTCATTAGCACTACTAGACCCGTTGAAGCTTGGAATCAATACCTTGAGGTGTTCAGCATCTCTCAATGCTTTAAGCTCACGCTCATCAATCCCAACGTACCGGTCTTCTTCTTCTTCATACTCTTCTTATTGTGGAGCCTGACCAAGAAAAAATAAGGTCAGTTATTGGTGGGTCCAAGCTTACAGAAAGCTCAAAAAGGGTTAATGGGGAAAGGTACGAAAGGGAGTAAAAATGATGAATGAAACAGTAAGCAAAAATCCACGAATAGCTCTAAAGGATATGATACACCAATTGGGCTTTTGAGGACTCACAATACAACTCAATATGATGTATGAATTGGTCCAATGAGGTTACTCACCACCTAACTTTGCTTAAGGGAAAGGATAAGAGTAATGTCGAGAGTAAACAACAGTGTTTACGTAAGGAAGAAAGCACTTAAAAGTGTATTGAAGATAATCCGATCTGTTACAGCTACAAGTACAAGGTATTTATGCCCGTAAGTTAAGGCAACTTGCCTAAAAGGGAAAAGACAATAAGGACATTTCCTAAAAAAGCAATGTACACGATACAAAAGGTAAAAATGAATATATAAGAAAAACAATCATTGGTGCTATAGATTTTACATATGATACTATACACGTAGTGTTGCAGCATTAGCAAGGTTGTTAGGAGATGCGAACAAAAAGTACAGACAGATGGGCTTGTCCGAGTAGGGATGACTTAGTCAGTTCAAATTCTCTATCTCTTGGCTTCTCGAGAAGGATGATGCCGAGTGATTGGTCAGATTGGCACTAGAGAGTAATCATTAACTCGGCATACTACAAAATAATGGGCAATCATATGGTACGGCATTAAAGGTGACTTAGCAAGGAAGTACTTAGCCTCAATAGGGGTTGGTTGGAACGTAAGGATTTGTCATGCTTACCCCTCTAATCCTTAGGCTTGGCTGTAGGCTAGAGGTCCCGTAGCTTGATTCCCATCATTTACTCTGAATTGTTTTGGATTTGGGATCAAATTTGAATGGTATTCGCTCAGTTCTTCGTCAGGTTGATATGGACTGAGGTCAGTCATGTTAAAGGCATTAAAAACCCCATAGGCCTAAGGCAGTTCCAACTTGTAGGCATTGTCATTGATTTTTTGGAAGATTCTGAAAGGTCCTTCCACTCTTGTAGATAATTTGTTCTTCCTTTTGTTTGGGAACTGCTCCTTGTTGAGGTGTAACCTTATTAAGTCTCCAAGCTGAAATTGTTTAATCGACCTACCCTTAGCCTCTTCTCATAATCTTCTAGCAGTATGGTCAATGTGTCGAGTGACCTTATCATAAATGTACTGAAAAGATTGTACTCTGGTCGAGGTGTTAGGGTCTTCTTGCACGGGTGTTGGTATAGGGGCGTGGTCAAAGGGCAACTTAGGATTGAATCCATAGACTACCTTAAAGGGAGTCTACTAAGTGGTGTCATGTATAGTTCAGTTATAGGGGAACTTGATCACTGGCAAGTAGACGTCCCAATCAGTTAAGCTCTTACTTACTGCAACTTGGAGTAGTGATCCCAAAGTACAATTAACTACCTCTGTTTAGCCGTCAGTTTAGGGGTGACATGAGGTGCTGAAGAGTTATTTGGTTCCCAGCTGATGCTATAGAGTTCTTCAAAAATGGCTCAAGAACTTTGAGTTTCTATAGATATTACACTTCTTGGCACGCCATATATCCATATAATCTCTTATAAGAAAAGAGAAGCAATAGCCAAAGTATCATTAATTTTGGTGCAAGGCACGAAGTATGCCATCTTACTGAACTAATCCATGATGATCATTACAAAGTCTTTGTTTCAGGTAATTCGAAGCAGCCCGAGAATAAAGTTCATACTCAATTCAGTCCATAGCCTTGTCAGAACAGGTAGGGGCATTATTCTCCCTTATTCGACTCAACACTTAGCCTTTTTGCACATAACACAACTTTCGACAACTTAATGTACATCTCTTTACATTCTCGACCAAAAGAATCAGCCATTCAATAGTTCACAAGTCCTTCTCTCTCCAAAGTGTCCAGAGAGTCCTTTGTTATGGGCTTCCCTAATTAATAATTCCAGTAGGAAACAAGTTGGCACACATTGTCTCATCCCTCGGAACAGGTAGTCATCCTCTACATAATACTCATCCACTGTCCTCCCATCTATGCATCGTAAAATTATTAGTCTAAAGTGTAGATCCTCAAAGTACTGTTTTTTATACTTCCAAAACTAAATAGCCTAGTTTATAGTTCTAATAAAAGCGCATGTCTCCTCTAAAGAGCATCTGTAACTATGTTGCTCTTTCCCTGCTTGTATTTAATTACAAAATTGAATCCCTTAAGGAATTTAACCCATCTCAATAGCTGCTTCAACAACTTGGTTTGACTTCAGAGGTATCTCAGCGATTCATGGTCAGTAGATATGACGAATTCTCTCGGTTGTAAGTAATGTTGCCATACGTGCATTACTTGAATCAATGCCAAAAGTTCCTTATCATATACAGAGTAGTTCAATTGTGGTTCTTGGAGCTATTCACTATAGAAGGCAATTGGTCGGCTTTCTTGCATCAGGATAGCACCTATTCCAACACCCAATGTATCGCATTCTAGCTTAAAAATTTTATCGAAGTCAGGTAGTACCAACACCAGGGTGGAGGTCTACCTTTCTTTTACCTTGGCAAAGCTCCTCTCCTCCCTTTCTCCCCATCGACAGTTGGTGTTCTTTAGCTCAGCAAGTAGCATAGAGATGGTGCTAAAATTCCTGATAAACCTTCTATAAAACGAAGTAAGTCCGTGGAAACTTCTTACGTCGGCATAAGTAGTAGGAGTCAGCTACTCGACAATTGCTTTAATCTTCTCATCATCAGCTCGTAAGCTTCCTCCATTGACTACATACCCCAAGAATAACACTTCCTCCTAGCAGAAGTAACATTTATTTAAATTGCTGAATAATCTCTTGATACGAAGGATATCCACGATTACTCTAAGATGTTCATAATGACCCATATGACAGCACTATAGACCAAGATGTCATTAAATACACCACGACACACTTCCCAATAAGATATCTTAGTATATGGTTCATAATTCTTATGAAAGTGCTCGAGGAATTTGACAAGCCGAAGGGCATGACTATCCACTCATAAAGTCTATGTTGAGTCTTGAACGTAGTCTTCCATTAGTCTCCTAACCTCATGCGAATTTGATGATAGCCAAACTTGAGATCAATCTTACTGAAAATCTTAGCTCCACAAAGTTCATCCAATATGTCTTTAAGCCTCGAGATCGGATAACTATATTTGATCATAAGTTTGTTTATGGCTTGGCTATTAACACACATTTGCCAGGTTCCATCCTTTTTCGATACTAAAAGTACAAGCACAACGCAAGGGCTAAGACTCTCTTTCACATAGCCTCTCTCCAACAACTCATTGACTTGTCAATAGAGTTTAGAAGCCTACTCGAGATTCATTCGATAAGCTGGCTTATTTGATAATGCAGTGTCGGGTATTAAGTCAATGTAGTGCTCAATTCCTCGAGTTGGGGGCAACCCCTCAGGTAACTATTCTGAGAACAAGTCAACATATTCATCTAACAGCTCCTTGATTTCTTGGGGAAGCTCATCCCACTCCTTCATTTCCAAAAGTTTCCTTATCGACAATAGGATTGGCTCTTCAGCATTGATGGCCTCTCAAAGTTCAGCTCTACTCATCACCAGAGCTTTCTTCGATCCATAAGCAAGTTTCATCTACAACATGTTAACTTCTCTTGGTGACATTGGATTTAACATGATCTTCCGGTCATCCTTCTTGAACATATATGTATTCTTGTAGCCATCATGTATAACTCTCCTATCAAACAACCATGGCTTACCCAATAACACGTAGGAAGCTAACATAGGCAGTATGTTGTAGAGGATCAGGTCAAAGTAATTCTCTATAGTGATCAATAGTAGTATTTGCCAAGTGACATGTAATGCTCATTTCTCACTCAACCAATACAACTTATATGACTTGTGATGTGCAAAAGTTGGCAGCTTCAATTTGGAAACAAGATTGGCTAATGCTACATTAGTGCAACTTCCACTATCTACAATGAGATCACACATTTAATCATTCACCTTGTAAGTGGTATGAAACAAATTCTCTCTCTGCTTCTCCTCTCATGAAGGTTCCACGCTCATCGTGCATTGAACAACCATGAGTAATTGGTTTAAGTCTTCGGGATATACGTCCTCTTCAATCAGTTCTTTCTTGGTAGGAGCCTTCTCCTCCTCGGGTTCCTCATCCGTACTCTCTACTTCTAACTTTAGGATGTCTCCCTTAATGACCATCGTTCTTCGGTTTGGGCACTAAGCAACCATATATCTGAACCCTTGGCACTTGAAGCACTTGATCTAGCTCATTTTCTGGCCAGACCCTTACCCCTTCTCATAAGTTCAAGTCAGTACTTCACCATTAGGTTAGCCTTTCTTCTTGGCTCTAACATTAACCCTTTTGTTCAACTTAATACTAGATTGAGCTCGATGACTTGCCTATCCAGGTCAGCTAGTTGACATTCTGGTTGTTACTCGACTCCTTATTTACCTCTCTACTCGTTAGGTAATCCTAATAGCTTCATCCATTGTGTCAAATCGTTGGAGCTCCATAATATCTCAAATGTTTTCTCTTAACCCAGTAACAAATCTTGAAACTATTCGAGCTGGTGGTTCCTCCACTTCGCATCGTATAATAAGCATTTGAAATTCTTAAACATACTCATCAATAGTTCGGCCTCCTTATCTCAACTTTGGAATCCAAGTGAAAGTATCCTGGTGGTATGTTTCTAGCATGAATCTGTTTCTAAGCACTCTCTTCATCTCGGGCCAGGTGTTAATCTCTTCGTACCCCTCTCTTCTTCTCATGGCCTAAAAATTCTTTCACCAAATGGCGCCATATCTGGAGAATTCAATAGCAACAGTCCTCACATTCTCATAATCTTCATATTAATAGTAATCAAACATATGATAAACCTTTTCTTCCCAATCCAAATACTCATCAGCATTCCCAGATTTATTGAAACTCGAAATCTAAAGCTTCACATGGTCAGATCCTCTAGGGACTCACACACGCTCCTCTTCAAAATACTCTTCTTCCTCCTCATCATGCTCTCTTAGGTCTATCCTTCACCTTACTCATTCACCAACTTCTCTATCTCAAACCAGTCAAGCTAGGTTTTGATCTCTAGCAAGTTAAGTAGCTTATAGGGTGTTTTATGGGGCCTTAGTGGGTCAACAAGATAGTGCATGAATAGCTCAAGTCAAATCTACTAAGAGGTTAGCTACCTCATCAAGCCTCTCATCAGTGCTTTTGGAAGTTCCTTAAGATTGTCATCCATGGTGGATAACTCCACCGTTATCACCAGCATTAACATTCATACTCGAGTCTATCATTTTTCCTCATAGATTCAGAATTTAAACAAACACTTTAGAAAGTAAACAGCTAATAACACAGCAGTTAAATGAACACAATAACTAACTGTGTTTCACATACATAAAACAGAGTACAATAGAACTTCAAGAACTAACTACAATTTACAAAAAACCTCTACTCTGATACTAAGATGTTGCAAATCGTGACTAAGAATAGACAAGGCCAGTCACTGGATGGGTTCAAGCTTGCAAAAAGCTCGAAAAGGGTTAATGGGGAAAAGTACGAAAGGAGGCAAAAATGACGAATGAAACAGTAAGCAAAAACCCACGAATAGCTCCAAAGGATATGACAAACCAATGAAGTTTTTAAGGACTCACAACACAATTCGATATGATGTACGAATTGGTCCAATGAGGTTACTCACCACTTAACTTTGCTTAAGGGAAACGATAAGAGTGATGCCGTGAGTAAACAACAGTGTTTATGTAAGAAAGAAAGTACTTAAAAGTGTATTGAACATAATCTGATCTGTTGTAGCTACAAGTACAAGGTATTTATGCCCGTAAGTTAGGGCAACTTGCCTAAAAGGGAAAAGATAATAATGACATTTCCTAAAGAAGCAATGTACACAATACAAAAGGGTAAAAATGAATATACAAGAAAAACAATCATTGATGATGCAGATTTTACATATAATACTATACACGTGGCAATGCTGCATTAGCAAGGTTGTTAGGAGATGCAAATAGAAAGTACAAACAGATGGGCTTGTCCTAGTAGGGATGACTTAATCGGTTCAAATTCTCTATCTCTCGGCTTCTCGAGAAGGATGATGCTGAGTGATTGGTTGGCTCGGCACTAGAAAGTAATCATCAACTCGACATATCACAAAATAATGGGCAATCATACGACACGACATTAAAGGTAACTTAACAAGGAAGTACTCGACCTTAATAGAGATTGGTTAGAACATAAGGATTCGTAGTACCAGATTTGATAGCCTTATATCACAATCAATGCTATCAATAAAGAATAGCTCAAGCTTTTAATAAGAAGGTATAGCCTTGGAACTTCAAAGAGGGTGATGCAATATTGAAAAAGGCTCTCCTTAATGTGAATGATTCTAGAGGAAAATTTACTTTGAATTACGAAGGTCCTTATTTTGACAGTTGTTGTCATCAAACTCTTACCTAATTTTACTAATGAATTCCCTTTAAGTTTGTTTCTTCATACTCTTGTAAAGTTGAGAACCTTGATTCCCCTAACTCTTATCAATCTCCTTAGCATGGATTATGGCAAACAACCCTATAACTTGGACTAATAAGTCACATTCGAGGAGTCGTAGGCGTTGTACTTGAGTGTTGCGTCACATTACAAGTGGCTCACGAATTGCTAAGCCCTCTTTAAAGGAATATCGTCTTGGTATCAAAGCTCATGGTTTTGAATAAGGTTGAGAGTTAGGCCCTTTTCAAGTAAGGTTACAATAGTGGACAAGTGGTTATGTTGAATGTTGGTTGTGTTTAGGTATTTTCTATTTTGTCATTTCTACGTTGATATCGAGTTATATCAGTATTAAGTATTGAGGAATTGTAGTACTCTATGTTTAGAGTCATGGTAGTTATAGCTTCAAGTGTTTTACTTGACCTAAGATTGAGTAGTTGGTAAAGGTCTTTTTGCACTCTAATCTTGATTTGTGAAACAGGGTAGTAGGTGGAGTTTGGTTGTAATTTGAGTTTGTTGTGTTTCCAATGGTGGTAATTATTGGCTATTAAGTTTAGTGTTATGGTGATTGTTGAGGTTAAGAAGATGATCGACCCCAGTATGAATGTAGTTGTTGATGATAATGATAGTGGTGCTCCAGGAAGAGGCCATCATATGGAGTAGGCACCGCAGTTAATAGGTGAACAATTTGGTCGAGTTGCAAATATGATGGAAAATACGATATTAATGCAAGGGGTAGCTTCCATTAGAGTGGATGACGATTGCCAAACTAAGAATTAAGCTAAAGAGATTACCTTAGTGAACATTTAAGCTAATTAAGGAGCTCACCAAGCTTATGGTACTCTATATTGATAAGTAGTCTACCTAGCTTATCATCTGCAAGTTCAAAGAGCTAAGCGACCCATTAACTAAAGGTTAGAGCTAATAGAAGAAGACAAAAGTGATGTAGAAGAGCTACATGAAGATGAAGAGAGAATGATTTGAGCTCCCAAAGTTGCACAACAGGAGAACAGACATAATCAAGTACCTTACCTTGCTCGACACCTTTAAAGGAGACTTGAATAACTAGACCATCAAAGGATGAACTATGTAGAAAATATGGAATAAAGAGAGCTCAAGAAAGAATATTCTAAGGAGGAGTGAAACGTCTAAGCTCCCTAAGTGTTAAAAAACATGAAAATCCAAATTCTGAGCTTTATAGGAAGTGAAATTGCTGATGAATATTTAGACTAGAAAGAGTGAGTCGAAAAGTTGTTTGGGTGTTATCAATACATTGACGATGATAAGGTTAGACTTACTACCCTAAAGTTCATTAGCTATGCCCTCATGTAGTAGAAGAAGCTACACACAATGATGGAGAGAGAAGGACAACGAAGGGTACAAACTTAGGTTGAGATGAAAGCAATTATACATGGAAAATAAGGGAACTAAACTGTTGACAAACATGTGCAAGAATTACAAATACCGATGATTAGATGCAAAGTAGACAAGCTCAAAGCCAAAGCTATTTCTAGATTTGTTGGAGGAGTGAGAGACAAACTTAGAGAAGTTATTGACATGCTGTCTATTCATACCCTTGAGGAAACTATTAAAGTCACCCAACAAGTTAAAAGATGAAAAAGGAACCGACCTTATTATACTTATGGTTGCCGACTTGTTTAAGTTAATTGACTTGTACATGGAAGTAATAAGAAGTCTATTATCTCACTAATGAGCAAAAAGTAAGTGCAATCATCACATAGTGAAAGAGTGAGGTTGGAACAAGGAGGAATAGGGAAGGAATTTGAAAATGGACAAACTTCTAGAAGGAAAACGAGCAAAATAAAATGCTTCAAATGTAAGGTTTTGCAATATATTGCCTCCCAATGCCCTAATCAACAAATTATGGTCATTACACGAGAGGTATTGACCTTTGAAGTATAAGAAGTTGATGAAGTTGCAGGAGATAAGGATGATGGAGTGAAGGTGGAAGTTACAAGAGATGAAATCTATCCAAAGGAAGACACACTCACATTGGTCATTTGTTAAGCTCTTAGCATAGAACATGATCAATAAGAAGAGCAACGTAAGATTTTGTTCCATACTACTTGTAAGGTAAACCATAAACTCTTTACTGTAATTATCAATAGTGAGAGTTGTACCAATGAAAATTACTGGCTTGTACGCATCCCAAATTGAGGGAATGCAAACCTTCAAACCTCTCATACAAGCTTGTCTTAAGGGCCTACAAGGCTTAGTAAGAAGGATCTTATGCTCAACTTGGCACTAATGAGCTTTAATACCAAGAAGGTGTGATGAACTCCTTAAATACCCAGCTCAAACAAACTCTGATCTACTCTATCTCCTGCCTATATGCCAAGTACCCTAATACCGACATGTTATGTAATGAGAACTCAATTATCGACCCATCAAGTGCAGAGAACTTGAAAGCCAACCTCCTTGCTTCTTCCCTTTACCGACATATTGTTGCCCCCAAACAGCTCGGCCCTAGTACTTCTCTACCTAATGTACGAATGCAATAACAACTCACCACTTGTCTTCACTTTTTCTGACATTATACTATATTCTCTTTACCTTAATTGTCTCATTTGCCCCTTTTAGCAGTGTACTAGGTTTCTTTCATCTTTAATTACCATTTTATGTAATTTCACGTATTTCCTCATTTCCCTAGAGACTTACTATAAATAGTCCCTTGTCATTTGTAGCTAGAATTATCTATCATCATCATCATACTGCTTATGGATATTCCTCTTTGAGTTTTTGTGAGACAACCTTCTCCAAGTTTATATATTACACTCTTATTTAGTCTTGTTAGTAGCCAATGGACCTTATCCCTTTACTTGTGCATCATATTAACCTAAGACTAAGTCATGTTGAGTTTGTTTGGTGCATCATATCCAATGAGTTGCTTCATGAAGCTACTGATATTGATGAACCATTCCATTTTTTACTTCTTCGATATCTTAGAGGATCCATCTATCTTACTACGGTAAGATATAGTGATAACATAGCTCCTATGCAGACCATATATTCTGGCATGAGAGCTTAAGGTTACAATTGAAAGCTAAGTGTTGTAATGGCTATTTTTTGTAGTTCTTGTGCTTTATTGTACTCTATTTCTCTATTTCGAAAACAAAGTAAGTTATTGAAGTTGTTATACAATATAGTTTCTAGCGAGTATTATGTGGAATTTTTAATGAGTTGTGAACTTATTGAAGTCTTGTACAAGGAGAGATAGGTGATGTTGAGAGTGATATTCTTGGTAGTATTTGTATTAAACAACAAACCCATTGAACCATAGATGAATAGATACAAAACCTCATTGCCATTGTGACCAAATTGGCTATAGCTATACAAAGATTAGTGGAAGCTCAACCTTAAGAAAGAAATGTTGAATGAGAACGATTTGTATGAGTAGGCTAAGAGGACAAGGTATGGGAATCCGAGCTCCTAATGTTATAAATGCACCAGAAGTGCGACCTATCCAAGTTGACGAACATACACGATGGAAACTTAAGTTAGGAGAAGTTGAGGACATGGAAGATGGTGAAGGTAAGGATGAGCAATTCCCTAAATATGAAGAACGTAAGCTCCATGCTCCTCCAAGGATTAAGCACATTAAAGTGAAAGTTCTAAGCTTCTTTGGATCTGGTAATGCCAATGAATATATGGAATGGAAAGATAAGGTTGAGAAGATATTTGATTTCTATGATTAAGTGGATGTAGTTCGTATCCGAATAGTTGCCTTAGAGTTTTCTAGGTATGTAGCAATGTGGTAGAAGAAATTGTAGACCATACGTCAATGAGTCCGATAAGAAATATAAACTTAGAATGAGATGAAACAAGTTCTAAGAAGTAGATTTATTCCTGAGCATTACTAACAAGACACTTTTTGACACCTTCAAGAACTTAACCAAGGTAGCCAATTTGTTGATGAGTATGTTCGAGAGTCCAAATTGCTAATAATCTAATGTGATGTTGATGAGCCAAAAGCATAGATAGTGTTAAGGTCCATTTCTGGGTTAAAGCCTAAAATTCAAAACATAGGAGAGGCGTAGGGACTTAGGACTTTAGATGAGGCCATTTGAATTGCTTAAATGGTTGAAAAGTAATGGCGAAGTCAACTTTATCGAGCCAACTTGGTTTGCCAAACAAATTTAGCACATTAAGTTGATTAAGATATGACGGAGCCCATTATAGTTCTAAGGTAGACCGTTGAGATTAAGCTCCAAGCAAACCTGATGAAGGCTTAAGTGAAGCTAAGGTTAAAGAGCTTAAGGTCAGGGAGGACCAACATCAAAGCTCAAGATGAAAGACTTGAGAAACCAAGTGTTTCAAATGCCTTATGTTTAAACATGTTGTTAGTCAATGTTCAAGCAAACGTATGATGATTATCACAGGCAAGACACTACAGATTGAGGTAAGGTATGAGTGAAGGAGAAGAGGATAATGATGTTGGACATCTATTAGATGAGTTCCAATGCTCTGATCTAACCTAAGTTAAGAGAATATTGCATGGTTGTTTGAAGATCTATTAATACCTTTGCTAACGATGAGAATGAATAGAGAGAGAATATCTTCCACATGAACAACTAAGTAAATGGCATCTTATATGCTTTGATCATCGATGGAGGGAGTTATACCAACATGATAGCGCAAGGAATGGCAAAGGCTCTGAAGTTGCTAACCTGTTCTCACTTCAAACCTTATACGATATACTAGCTTAATGAGAGGGGAGGACATCTTGTTACCGAGCAAGTTAAAGTGTCAATTACTATTGGTCACAGATACAAGGATAAGGTGTTGTGTAACATCCTAACCATGTGTGCCTCCTACATACTTCTTGGCCGACCATGGCTGATCGACTTAAGAGTACTCCGCGATGGATATATGAACACTTATATGTTCCAAAGGGATGGCAAAAAAGTGGTATTGACCCCAATGAGCCTTAAAGAAGTTTAGGAATCTTAAGCTAAGATATCTAAATCTTTATAGAAGAAGTCGCTAGTGATTTCTTAAGCTAGATTCTCTAAGGCCATTAAGTTTGAGGAGTATATCTTTTTGTTGGTCAAAAGACTACTTGAGCTTAAAGAAGTCAGAGCCTTGCTAACCAAAGTATAGGCTATCACGCCCCGAATAGGAAGAGTCATAACAGTCCCACCGTATAAACTAATCTAAGATAGAAGCTAACCTCATAGCTGCTATTGTAGATACAGTTCACACAAGGCGCACAACTTAACCAACTTGAAACGTCTGTTCTAACACCTGCTAATAACCAAACCTGTAGTATAGCTTTTACAAAATACTTGTTCTATACAACCTACTATTTAGTACCAAAACAGTATTTATACAAATGTTTTACGTCGAAAGGTAAAGCTTACAATCAAAGTTTTTTAAAAACCACAAGTTTTGCAATCTATATACAATAAGTTAGGAAACTAGGAGGCTCCCAAAGAATTCCCAATTAGTTTCCTCAAAACTCAAAGACAAAGTCAAAAGCCTAGGTTTAGTTTATTCCCTGATCCTCACTTTCCTAAACAACAGCACACTAACTTGGGAACAGTAGTACATGAACATCTTGTCCTTACTCAACACCTACAAAATAGTCTGTAGGGATGTAAGCACGACTAACTTGGTAAGTGAGACGGAGTCAAAAGAGTATTACACAATCACAAATAAGGTTAATAATTATGATGAAATATAATGTAATCACTCAAATGAAACATCGCAAAATATTATCCGGTCCACTGTGAGGTTAGAGAAATTACATCTTCTCTAACCCAGATTGAGGAGTTTCATCGCAACTCAAGCCAGGCCAAACCCGGGCTTGTGCAATGGATAACATCCTCCTCCCATGACCGCCTTCAAACCACAGCCCCCAACCTTACCGCGACCTCCTCGCCTGTCACTTAGTTCGACTAAGGATAGGGAAAGGGCCATTTCAACTATCCTCATCAAAGGAAGTCGGTATTTGGTCTAACACTCTTAATCATTTCCCTTAACGGGTGTTATACATGTCCAATTTCATTTTAGTTGAATAAACCAACAAGTTTACATAATATAGAATCCATGCAAATATGCAAAATAGTACAACAAGGAGTTAAACTCCTATCATAACTGAGTATCATCCACACATATAATATGCGTACAATCATCTAACTACAAACACAACCAGAAATACTCTTGGGTCTTCAGATACTTTAAATAGTATCCAAACAAGTGGTGAAACCACAATCCCAACTTATTTGTTTAGACATTCATTATTGCTAACTCGAATCGTTAACCATCTTTGTAGTGGAAGGTCCTAATTACACAAAAGACCCAAATTCGGTTTTCGTAATAATTACGAAAACATTAGGGTTTAATCTAAAATGATTATATATATATATATTATTTCCATAATATATATAGTCATGTTATCACTATATATCGAATTAAGTTATTAATTGTTGATACTGTACATCATATATACTATTACGCATTATACATCGTTTCGATACAATCGAAACGGACTTTTGATTTATTAATTCATGTTTTAATTCCGGTAAAGTTATCGAAATACGTACATTCTTGAATATGATAAAGTGATAGGTTAAATTACTTAAGGTTGTCCGATTTTAACAAAATTAGTATCATTGGGTTCGTATAGACCTAACAACACGTTTTACGAGTCCTGTTTCTAGAGATGACTTTTAACGGGTAGTTTGAGTTTTTAATACAGTTTTACATAATTATATAAATATGATCGTATTGTACGTAATTTACATTATTAAATTGTATTTTATCTAATTTGTCCATATATTCTTACAATATAAGTATTATCTAATTCTAATTACCTAAAGTGTATTCTGATCAGAAAATATTAATAAATATAATAAAAGTATCCATTTAATCCAATCTGATTAGCAATCCTATATATAGTTTTTATTTAACTATTTAATTTATTTTATCTTATTAATATTACAAATACACCCCGACTTGTAAATTAAGCTATTTTACTTAGTAAATTCATAATAAATAGTTTAGGTTACCAAATAATTCCCCGAAAATTTTATAGACTCCTAAAAATATAGGGGATTCAGTTATCACTTAGTTTCAAGTTTCCGACCTATTGCCTATATATTCATATTAACAATTTTATCCCTAAATTATCATAAATTACCCAATTGTGATTATTTTAGCACTAAATTAGTTTCAATTTGACTCAATGCTATTATTACTTATTATAAATCAGTACATGTCCATTTCATCAATTAATTTCATAATTTCCTATTAAATTCATAATTTTAGCTATTTTTAAGCTATTTTCAGGCCTAAAAATGCAATAAATATTAAAAATATTCAAATCAAAATTCAGGATACATAGCAATTATCTATATATCATATGCATCCTACACAAAAAATTTCAGCTATAAACAACATCATTTTGTAAATTTATTTCAACAAAAATATATTTATTTAGTATATTTATTTTAGCTATTTTTGAGCTATTATATTGAATATTCCTACTTCTAAGGGCAAAATTAAGATTTTGGGTCATTATTTCTAAAATCTAACTTCACTGTAATATCTCGACTAAGTTTTTTATTCTAGTCGTAAAGTTTGGGCTTAATAGGATACGTTTCCCTAAAAGCCCTAAATTTAGGCTCGGTTATTCTAAACTTAATTTTGGAAGCTTACACAGGCTTTGCTCTAAGAATATACCGACCTATTCCTTGACGAGCCATCAAAAGGTTTAGCCCCTATCAAAGGCATTAAGTATTACATTGACTTCTAACCTAGAGTAGCTTTGCTTAATAAACTTGCCTATAGGCTCAATCCAGAGCAAGTAGTTTAACACAAGAAACAAGTATTTGATTGATCGAGGCTACATTAGAGAAAGTATGAGCCCTTATATTGTGCCAACTGTACTTATACCAAAGAAAGATGGCTCTTGGCAAATGTGCATTGACAATCAAGCTACCAATAAAATCACCATTAAGTACCGGTATCCGGTACCATGATTGGATGATATGCTAAATGAATTACTTGGTGTGCGAGTCTTCTCAAGAGTAGATTTAAAGAGTAGCTTCCACCAAATTAGAATGAGACCTGGAGACAAGTGAAAAACAGCTTTCAAAATGAAGGACAGTTTTTTTTATGGATGGTATTGCCCTTTGGACTTACTAATGCACTAAGTACCTTAATGCGGCTTATGAATCATGTTATGATATCTTTGATTGGTAAGTGTGTTATGTTTACTTTGATGATATATGAGTGTAAAGTGCTAACCTCATCTCACATGTTGAGCACTTAAGGTCTATGTTTCATATTCTCTAAGCTAAATATCTACTCGGCAATTTAAAGAAATGTGTGTTATGCCAAAATGAGGCTATGTTCCTTGGATATGTTATATTCGATGGGGGTATCTAAGTTGATGATGAGAAAGTTAAAGCTATTCTTGCGTGGTCACTATTGACCAATGCAGCCAATGTGAGAAGCTTTCATAGTCTAGCTTCATTTTATCAAAAATTCATTCAAAACTCCAGTTCTATAGCTGCACCTTTGACTAAGCTAAACAATAAGAATTCAAAGTTTAGATGGTCAGAGAAGGCTCAAAAAAGTTTTGAAGAAATCAAGTCCAAGTTGATTTTTGCCTAGTGCTTTCCCTATGAGACTTTGATAAAAAATTTTATTTAGAGTGTGATAACTCAAGAATAGGCATTGCTACTATTTTAATGTAAGAGCACCAACATATTGAGTAATTCAACAAAAAGGTCAATGGTCATACTCTAAACTACTCAGCATATAACAAGGAATTCTATGCTCTCTTATAGGAATCAAACTATAAAACCCTTGACCAAAGCTTGAGCTTAAGGGTTGAAAAGTACGGCTAAGCAAATTCTTTCCTTACGAACTACTGAAGAGTCCGAGCTATTGTAATATGCTAACCTAATGCCTTGGCTAAGCCAAACCCTTTCGTATTCATTAAGTGTTACTAATTTCCAACTAGAGTCCCACTTAAACATCAACTTGGCTCATCGGACCATCAGCTTAGCTAACCTAAATCTAAGCCATACTGAAAGTGTCTAAGGTGAATTCACCTTAAAAGAATTATCCACTTGGCTTGGTATAACTAACCTATCACCCTGCTCAGCACCTTGGCTTGGCAAAAACCAAACTGATTATACCAAATTGTCTTTTCTGCCAAAAAGCCATCTACCCACAATGAGCCACGTGTTCGAGCAACCTTGTGATAAAACCTTTTGTGTAAGAAGCTCATTTTGTTGTACTTTCAACTATACCCTTATTATTCTTTATACATTACTTCTTTTAGATAATACTCTTTTAGTCATTTCCATTTTAAGTAGATTACCCTAATTTTTTTTATATAAATACCCATTATACATGTAGCCGTAAGAGATATCATCTTATCATCAATATACCAAATGTACTCTTTTGTGAAAATTGCTCTTGTTAGCTTGTTTACTCTTTTTTACTCTTATCCTAACTCTTAACCAAGATTAGATGGTAAGTAACCTCATCAAACCATCTCATGTATCATATCAAGCTATGCTGTGAATACTTAAAAGTTCTTTGGTGTATCACATCCTTAGAATTGTTTGTGGATTTGCTTATTTACTTTCTCCATTGTTACACAATCTTCCATCTCGTTCCTTAAGCTTTCAGTAAGCTTAGACTCAACCCAATGACTAACCTTATCTGTCCTTAACCCTAACTTACATCACTCTCATTCGACCTCTCTAAAACTAGCAGCACTATTTGCTACCTAAGGAATTCATCATCTACACAAATCATTAATCCCTTAAACACTCATAAGGATAGTAGATACTCTCTCAACTTCATGCCAAGTAGGTAAAGTTCTTCGAAACTTTCTGTTATGTAATCTAGTTTAAGAAAGGATGTTCTAACATTGTAATTGATACCTTATTACGTTGGTACATACTCATTACAACCCTATAAGCACGAGTGCTAAGATTTAGTGCTTTTCTAGAATAATATGAGCAGGATCCGTACTTTGGATCCAAAGTGGTCAAATGCAAATATGAAGGAGTAGTGGATGGACTCTACTAGGTAGTTGTTTTGGTAAATTTATCAAGTGTACATTGATAAGTAAAATATCACTTGGTTTGAACATTAAAACTGAAATGATAAAAGCTCCAAATTAGAATGACAAGAATAAATGCCAATCAAAACCAGAATAACAAAATTAGAAACATCCTTCACTTAGAACTCAGAAAAGATTTTTATCAAGAAGCAAAGAAGACAAAATCAAACCAAATTTAAAGATTAAGGAAGAAAGGAAAAGTCTGAGTTCAGATGGAATCATAGAAGACAAGAAAAGTATCAGAAAGACGAGAAATAAGAGTTGAATAAAAAACAATAACTGAACTCAAAAGATTAGATGAGTTAAGATAAGAAGATAAGATAAGAAATGATCAAAAGATAGACTATGTTTAGAAGCTATATAGAAGGAGAAGCTATTTTAGAAACTCGAACTATAAAAGGAACAAAGTTATCGATTAAAACCTAATGTCGAATAGAAGATATATCTTGGTGATATATATATGATCAAACCAAGTGATATTTTACTTATCAATGTACATGATTGTAAGAGAAGCAAATAATATAGGTATTAGAAAGAAAAAGATACACTTTCTAGAATAAACAAAAGAAGGAAAGAATTATGAATACATATCCTTAATAATTGAGCATATTTAAAAGGTAGAACCACACAAGATCATAAAGATTTGAAGACAATGTGTAAAACTTGCTAACTTACTTAAACAAATACAAGGATACAGACCCTAAATGTTTGATTACCCAAATAAAAATAAAGGATATATTTATAAAAGTAAATTAAATAATAACATAATCGAGTAAAATACTAAAATGTGATAAAAAAAATACTTTATAAAATATCGTGAGACACCTAAAAACTATCAAATCAACTCTATAAATGTCTAACAACTAATGACATATCATAAAAATATCCAAGAACTAGTAAGAAATGTAAACAAAAATTTATAAAATTTAGAAATATCATAAAATTATTAAAATATCTTGATAACTTTTTCAAGCGTTCACCAAAAATTATATAAGTGGAAACAAACGTTGAAAAATTAGTTGGATACGTCTCTTAGGGTTATGCACATATGATAATTTTTCCATGAATTTATACTAAATATAAAATCATTAACATATGTAGGAAACTTCTTCAAAAATTCATCAAAATTTGTACACTTAAGAAAAAATCATGAAACTTTAATGGGAGATCTTTAAAAATATTAGGAATATGTGTCTAATTTTCTAGAATTTTTAGACATGTTCATAGTTTAATATTAATTTTTGAAGACTACTAATACCCGTCTCTTAATTTCAAAAATTTACACTACTCAATTCAAGCCTCTAAAATTTGGAAAAAAGTTTATATAGCTTATCCATGTTCCTTTAAGGGGTTAGATAAGGTTGGAGTAGTGGTGGCTACTATTAGGTGGTCGTTTTGGCAAATTTATTAGTTCTAGGTTTGATAATTTTTGAGTCTTCACTTCATATTATTTCAAGAAGTTCTTTCACTTGTAAGTACTCTATAATAACATATTCTTATATTAATTTTGTGTTTTTTTTTTCATTTTTTATAATTTTTGAAAATTTCTACCCATTTTGTTAAAAAATTCTTATTTTAAACAAAAATAATAAAACCCTATCTGATGACTTTCTAAAATTCCTAAACTTTTTCTCATAGTTTATTATATCAAATGAGAATTCTAGGTACCATGTTTACTAAGTGTTGAAATATTTTATAATTTTCTTGCCTTTATGGTCAAATTTTCACTCAAATATCTAATATATAGTGAATACTATAATATATTGAAATTCCATAATAATCATAATCATTATTGATTTCATTTCATTTTAAGAATTTTTATAGTGTTACTTTATCATTTATATTAATCTTAGTCTAATTACTTTATATCTTAGCTTTTTCTTATATTAACTATATTATACTATGTTCTAAATACCTACATGTAAACAAATATAACCAATCATTTTATTTTATTTTTCTTGAAAACAAATAATAAACTAAACAACCTATAGGGATCAAAACAAACTGTGATTATCTAGCTACAATTACAAATGTAAAATAACTATAACAATTATCCTTAATCTATCCTACTATAAAAGATTAACTAAATAAAGGCTTATTTTTAGGATTTTCTACATAAATTTTAGGAATTTTTTAGCATACGAAATCCAACGGCCTACCTCACAACAATCTTAGTTATATTAACAAGGGGTTATAAGTCGTTATATTACTTCACTTATAGTTAACTAACTGTGTGCATGCATGCCTAGCATGTCGATGTAATGATTGTGGTAACTGTGCCTACTTGTTTGATGCCTGCTAGCATTTAAAACCATGCTTAGAGATGATTATACTGTTTAACCACCTTTTAAAATTGAATAATGTTATATTTAACCCTAATAATTGTTACATATATATTTCATCCCGTATTATTGCATGACTCTTACCAATACCACCCATACGGTGAGAAAAAATTATGATTTCCTTCTTTTCCACATTACGAAACTAAGTGACAAGAGAAGAGGTTGATGTTCAAGGTTGAAAAGTATTGCAAATAATCAGGAATTGGTATAGATGGGTCAAGAGAAATGTCAATTACATAACCTTGGATTGGTAGAAGATTGGTCCCTATGAGCAGTCAGCTATGGTGTGAAACTCCTCAAAACCCATACTAGAGTGGAGTTAATTTATTTAATTTCATGATGTGCCTATCAACATTGTGCAAATAACACTTTAACTGTTGCATTACACTCTAAAAAGACTTGATTGGCCTTGCTTGTTTATATATGATGCTTATCTCTTATCTCTTACCACTTACTAATGTTTCCTCACACCCTTATAGTTATTCCTTTACAGGTTAACTCTACAAAAGCTTACGATGGGAGGAATAAGAGAGGTTCAATTAACAAAAGTTGACAAACCACTCTACAAGGTAATTAAAATAGGAACTTTAAAATAAAGAAAACATTGTTCTTAAGGGTTATTTAGTGGACATGCTCCACTTCCACTAAATGCTACTAGCTCGGATATTGAGCCTTCTATATATCAATAGTGTAAGGATAGCTATAAACCTTATGCTATCATCAACTATTGGTATGTATAGTAGGACTATTTACCAAAGATAGAGTATTTGAACATTAGAGTCACATCTATTTAAAGAGATAAAAGGAATAAGAAAAACTGTAAAATATAGAAGAAGATAATATCTTCTAAGAAATGCAGAACAAGTTTTATGTGATCATGAGTCTTTGAGAAGCACATGCACCAAAGAGTGAAATTTATTGTGAAATATTGTACAAAAGTGTGAGAATCATGATATGATCCTTAAATAGAGTAGCTAAACTCTTTGAACTTAGTAGAGGATTATATGAGAGAATAGTGAGGGGATTTTGTAGACATGCAATTACTACTATAGTATGAAGTAAGGAGGCAAAACAAAGTTAGGGAACTGTATACTACATATTATTTCTTTCAAATAATGAAGAATTGGGTTTGGAGGACCTAATCCCTAGCACTTATTACTAGAAGAGTAGATCAACGTATATGGTGAAACTATATATCACTACCTCATCTTCATATTCCCTATTTATTTATTTTTAGTAGTTTTTTTTTTTTATATTACTTATTTGATTGCACATCATTTATTGATCAAAAGCATATATGACTATGGACGAAAGATTAAGTTAAAGAACGGATTAAGATTAAGATTAACTTTCTGCATGCAAATTTTTTATTTAAATTTGTTATATTTTTTAGTTGTCAAAACAAAAATTTAAAGTCTCATGATTAATCTTAAAGATCAAGAAGTTAAAGTTACAATAGGAATTAGAATTTGTGGTTAACAACCAATTGAACCCCCCTTTGTTAAATATCATCCTCCATCCCGACATATTAAGTTCTCTTCCCACCAGGTCAATTGTGTTTTTGAAATCATCATAGGAACCAGATGGCGGGAACACTACAAGTAATGTCGTGGACAATGTGTGGAAGAGAGAAACCTCCAATTTTCCTGAAAAAGGATAAATCTCCATGCTTGATCTTACGGGACAAGTTTCTACTATCCTCGGACAACGGGGACATTATTCCGGGAAGGTTTCGGTAATGTTGCTCCTTATTGCGTCTAATCGATGCTTAATCTATTCTACTTTGCTGTTTAGTACTTGTTAATTTAATCTTTTATGCCCCTTTATCGTATATGAGCCAATGGGGTGATGGTCTTAAAGGTTATTTTGTATATTTCTTTGGGTTTGTATTTTCGGCTCGCATAGAAAATGAATCACTGAAAATCAATTTGGAAAACCTGTTGACTATAATCGCAAGTGAGTGCCCAATGGGATTATTTTTTTTTTCCATCAAGAACTGCTTGGGATCATCACCCACAGCTACACGATACCGAAAGAAGGTGGTGATTTTCTGATCACGAGACGGAGGTAATTGGTGATTCAATAATCATGTGCATGGTAGATCTATAAAATAAAGATCCCTATGATTAAATTAGCGAGGACCCTTTGATGCTTAAATTGGCAAAAGAATAAAAGAAAGGAGAGCATGCATATGAAAGAGTGAGATATGACTTATGAGGTTGTGATCCTTTGAACCTTTGACTCCATACCCTATTTACAAGACATAAAGTTTACTTGCCAAAGACATGTGATAGGGTAAGATTGGCTCTCCATAGTTGGTGTAAGACATGCTTGCATTGTATGAGAGAGGACAAAGCCTTACTAGTTGGAAGCCTTAGGAAGGGTGGCTATCACGTCCAAAGTGAGGATAGTTGTCACATCGAAGGCAATGAAGTGCATAAGCCATACTACAGATGTCAAAGAGCATTTAATGAAGAGAGAGAGAGAGAGAAAGAGAGCAATAGAGGTATTAGAGGCTCCAAATTATTCCCTAAGCACTTAGCATGTGCTCAAGGGTTGGGATTGGTGCTAGGGTTAGGCAAAAAAGTCGTGAACCACAGATCGAACCATTAATCGAATTGAATTGAACCAAACAGTTTGATTTGTGATTCGATTCGGTTATATATAAATAGTTTATAGTTTCATTTAGAAAAGCGAATTGAACCATTTTAAACCAAACTAAACTGATTAGTTAAATAAAAAAAAAATCACACAATTATTTTGTGTCTTTTAAAAAAAATATTCCTATCAATCTTCATAGATTTCATCAAATTTTTCATAGCTTGTTTTTTTTATCATATTTCTAAGCTAATTATTAAGATTAAGATTAAGTTAAGTAAGTTTCATTTGAAATTTCACATTTAAAAATTTTGATTTCCGAAATTGTCCTTTTTCTTACATATTTTCAAATTAAGGGTTTGATCTTAATACACTTTAGGTGTCTCTCATCTCTTTTTCGGTTTTTGGTGTATTTATTTTATCTTTTCTGCATCACTTTTGATTGAGTAGCTCTACATCTTCCTTTTCATTATTATTTGTTGGAATAGAGTCTTTTATTATCGTCCGATCAAATTAGGTTTCTAAAGATATCGTGTAACTTTTTACTAAGCATTATTACAAATAATAATTATATAAGAAATTAACTAGAAACATATGGAAGTTTAATGGAAAGGAAAGTATATTACTGGAGATGAAAATATTTAGCGAAAATTTGATATAGGTCTTGTTTGCTTTTTCTTTTTTTCTATACCTTGTCTATATATGTTATGTGTCTGATTTAATCTAGTTAAAATTAGGCGTTTGGAAAATTCTCTTATCTATATCTTATCTATTTCTGTTTTATAATTATGAGAAAAGTATTAATTAAAGTATTAGAATTAGGAAATGAAATTTCACTTATTTTTAAGAGAAAATATTTAAAATTATATATATTTTATGTATTAGAGATGATTATTTTAATTGGTATTTTTGTAAATGTGAATAAAATAAAGGACAAATAAATTCAACTTTATTGAGATTTATTAGGTAATTAATTTTAGAGGAGGGGTATATATGGATTTATATTTTTATCTTTTTGGTATCTTATTCTTATCGAGTAAAAGATTTAAGTAGACACTAAAAAGATGGAAAAAAAATATGAACCAAATGGAGCCATAAATGGTTTGAACCATGAGTCTAACTAGACCAATTCGATTTTAGTTAGGTTCCAAAAATTTACAAGTCAAACTATATGATAAGGTTCAATTTCAAAAAAAAAAGGAAAAAACCAAACCAATTATATTAGATTTGGTTTGATAAAAAAAAGTGAACCATATCAAATCAAACTACGTCTACCCCTAGTTGGCTTAAGGCAATGAGCTTGAATCGGGTGGCCCTAAAACTGAAGGGTCCTCGGAGTCAAGCTCATTGAAAGCACTCAATAGAGTATTTAAGGGACTTAAGGAGGTCGAGGTGGAAAGGTGCTTAGGTAGGCCCAAGTAGGCTGTGCTAGCTCACAAACAAACCGACCAGGATGCTCCATTAAGGTAGGGCTAAGCAGGCTGCTTAACTTAGGTTAAAGTGAGTCTACAAGCAAAGTCAAGCTACTGAAGAGAGTTGAACTCTTCAACTTGAAATAGTGCTCATGTATTCTCAAGAAAGTAAAGATACCTAAACATGTGTCTTGGAGTCTAGACCTAAAATGACTTATCAACAAAATGTATTCTTGAATGATCATAATGGATCACTATAAGTGTATTCGTACATGTATCTTCAAATGTTTTCTTAGATAATTATAATGGAGTTAAATTCCCTTTATTTCCACTTTTTCATTTTCTTTAGAGGAAAAAAAAGTTAACAATAATTAGTGATTTTTTAATAATGCAAAACATAGATATACTCAGCATAAATTATAAAAACATATGTATACAAAATTACAAAGTGAAAAATGTGAAAAAGCATAATTTATTGTTACAATCTCACATGAGAAAGTAACATAGATGAAGTGTTGCACTTAAATCTAAGGGACTCCCCCATCTATTAAGCTAATCTTTTTGGTTAGGCTCTCTCCTTGGGCTTGGATTATAATATTTGGTGCTTGCATTAAGAGGGCCAACTCTACGGAAGGAGCAACTTGGGAGAGAGATACTTAGAAAAGGGCTATCTAATAAGGTAGAGTGTGAGCCACCCAAAGTAAGTAGTTCAAGGTGAAAGCTACTTAAAGTATGCCAACATGGACATTGGCTTTCAAAAGGGGATGGTAATGTTATGATCCCACATGAAAAAGTAACATGGACTAAGTATTGCACTTAAATCTAATGGGTTCTCCTACCTATCAAGCTAGTCTTTTAGGTTAGATTCTCCCTTTAAGCATAGATCATAACTCTTACTCACTCTCTTTTACATAGACTTACTAATAGTGGAGCTGTCATTGGGATGTATAATCAAATATCCATTCTACGTACGAAACCATGGAATGACCCTATTATGGTGCTAAGAAGGTTTCTTAGGTTTGTTCCAAGCTAGACTGGACCCTACCCGTAGTTAGGTCTACATATAGAATAAGCCCTCTGATTGTTATAAGGAATAGAAACTAAGAAAATTGAAAAGGCAAAATGGAGATCTTCCCCATCGAATACGTAAATGGGTATGCAATTATTTGCGTAAGCTGTTACTCTCTCTAAGTAGTACAGTGATAATGCTATGCTAACTACTTTTGTAACAAATTGCTAACTATATCTTCTATTAAGTTGTACAACGAAATTCAACAAACTATAATTCCACCACCACTACCCCTACTTAAGTAGTAACAAACAACTTAATAGTTGAGTAGCTATTAAGTTAATTATCTATATATTATGCACAAACAACAAATTGTTGTAACCCATTACCTCATTATTATGCTTAAATTTTCAACTTCAATGAAGATTCTAATCCTTTATTTAAAAAATTGATTAACACCTTAACTATACTATGATTTTATACTCCTAACTCTAAAACATAAAAAATAACCTAAACTAATTCACCACTTTAAAATTCGACTGATCGAACCAACCTTAGAAGGAGAGTAATCTATTACTATTAAAATATAGACAACTACTTTTCCCATTGCTTCTAATGCGGTCAAGCCCAACCACCACCCCCTCTCCTCCAACAACAAATGAAATTCACTCAACCGCATCTTATTATACAACTTTTTGTCTCCTCCTATTAAGGACTCACATAAGCATCTTGATATAAAGAAAAACCTAAAACCTATCTTAAAACACCACAAACCTTTCTCCCTACTCTAAAGTAAAATCAACTCCACATTTATATACAAACAACACTCTTTCTAACTCTAACACCAACTATGCAAATCTCCATAAGTTACAAAGTTCTTAAATAAAATGAAATAAATGAAATTAACAATGATAACGGTTAGTTATTCAAGACCTAATTACATTATTCTAAGTCTCCAATTTATAATTATAAGCACATAAGATTTAAGCCTAATTTTCAGTGAAAACTCCAATTATTAGTCTTCCCCGATTTTATTTCACTACAATAAAATTTTCCATAATGTCTCAATTTCCTATAAATTAGAACATATAAAATAATTGATAGTGTATACAACCCAATAGCAACATCAATTTATGACTTAAATACTAATCCCGAAATTCTATCACTAACGATGATCATGAACCATGTAGACCAATAGAGCCTACTTTTCCAAGAAAATTTCAATTAGGCTCGAGATGATGAATATAAAGTAACACATAATGGAACAAAACAATAATGAAACTCCAAGCATCATATCACATATGTTGACTTCACCACAACACCCACACAATATGCCCTTCAACTCCTTGAAATATTCAAGTGTAGGCACCCTTCAACTCCTTGAACGGAAACCTTATGCAAAATGTGAATTAGAAATATTGAAGTGCATGCACCCTTCAACTCCTTGAATAGAATCCTTATGCAAAATGTGAATTAGAAATATTGAAATACAACATAGATATAAAAATTTGGATTACTCTTACCTTATAATTTGTAGAAAATATGCATAGCATTGATAAGGAAAGAGAGGCTTTGGTTAGGGATTTATCGAAAATGGATAAAGCCATAGCAATTTAGTCTTTTATGGTTTAGACTAAAGTAATCAAGCAAATTGCATAGATTATATAATTAAATAAGATAACAAGTCTAGCTGTTTGGTATTATGTTTAGTTTTTGCAACTTAAGGCATGTTCTACCATAAAAATATCAAATGACTTAGAGGCCCTATAATGGGCATCAAACAATTATCACTTCCACCTCTATAATGATTATACGGTGAATAGAGCTAAGTTTATCATGGAATCAATGAAGGCAAGGTTAAATACAAAAAATACTAAAGTGTCTGCCTTAGCTAATCACAACTACAAGCCTATTTTATTTTGTAGGCATTGCTTATTATAGTATATTTGAACTACTATGGAAGTCATTGTATGTTCTTATAATGTATAAATGATATCAAACATAGCAACAATTATGAGATCATTAATAGGGATATGCTATCCATTGACATCATCACATCAAATTCAAGTTTCTATCTCTTACCTTAAGTATCACGCTCAAAATGGTTAAGCGGGTGCAAGAATTAACTTAATGCACAAGAACTAAGGTTAAGATTGCAAATTTGGTTCATAAAGTAAAGAAAAGAAGATTAGGTCAAGTAGTAAATATAGCTGCATAATACTTGTTGAATGTTGATACTTACATATCAATCATACATAGTTATTCCTCCTCTTCAATATTCTTACAATTTTTTTTCTAAATTACATGGTAAGTTAAACTCATATATAGGCTAATCTATGTTAAGTTACACTACTTGTTATGTAATATTCTAAAGATAAACAACTAGTCATACCAATCACTTATAATTTATATGCATGCATTTTTATTTCATGCTCTGCATGTTCAATGATTTGCTAATTATAATTTTAAACATTAGATCTAGATAGCTAGTATTTCTAAGAGGGATAAATATTTGTTATCTCGAACTTCTTGTCTTGAATATGTCCTAAGCAGTTACATACAAACATATAAATAGGTAGAACAAACTTTCATAATTATGTATTAATTTCTTGTTCAAATGTGTATCGTGTGCTTCTCATCGTGTTTGCTTTTTTTTTTTTCAAATTTTCTCTATGTTACAACATTAAAAGAAAGAGTCATGTCATGTTCCAAATGAGGCCTTTAGATATTCAATGTGGAGGGGCTTAAGCATCTACTTTGAATTGCATTAAGCTATTTATTTTTTGGGGTTAGCTATTGTAAAATTAATTACACTTTCAATTGAACCCAATTTAAGCATTTGGACTTATCTAATGAGCACAAACAATTCTAGCACTACTTTTGTTAAATGACCCTAGTCAAATGTTTGAATAAAATATTAAATAACAAAAATAATCATGAGCCATATTTTCATAGGCTTAATATTAAACAACACGACATGAATATTTAATCTATGTTTCCTAAAAAGTCTATCTTGATGCCATCAAAGGTTTTTAGTAAGACTTAAACAATAATATGATATATGTATCTCTAACTATCAAACTAACCTTAGAAAACTTACAGAAAATGCAAATTAGAAATCATGAAATATGACATAGATGTAGAAATGTTGAATATTCTTATCTTTTTTTTAATTTGTAGAAAATTTTCACAATGTTGATAGGGAAAGAGAGGCTTCAACTAGGTTTTTTTCAAAAGTGAACAGAGCGCCTTGGATCCCTTCATTGAAAAATAATGGCAAAAAGGTAGTTGATACAACACAATTTCCGTTATGGTTTAAGTATAAGTGATCAAGCAAATTACATCAATCACATAATTGAGCAAGGCAAATAAGTTTAGTTGTCTAGTATTATGTTTAACTTTTGTAGCTTAAGGCATGTTTTAGCATATAAATATCAATGAATTAGAGGCCTTATCATTAGGTTTAAACACTCACTTGCACCTTTATAATGACAAAATGGTGAATAGAGTTAGGTTTATCATAAAATCAAAAGAAGTAAGGTTGAAAATATAGAATACCAGAGTTTGTGCCTTAGCTAAGAATAATTGTAACCTTATTACATATTATGGGACAACATTTATCGTAGTACATTTGAACTACTGCAGAAGGTATCACGTATTCTTATTTAAGTATAGATAATGTCACACACATTGCGACAACTTTCAGAACATTAATAGGATATGCTATCCATTGACAACAGGACATAAAGTTCAAGTTGCTATCTCTTAGCCTAAGTGTTACACTTAAAATGGCTAGTTGAGTAAAAGAGTTGAGTTAATGCACAAGAAATGTAGTGAAGAATGTAAATTGAGTTCATAATGCAAAGAAAAGAAAATTAGGTTAAGGAATTTATTCAGTTACGTAGTATATATTGAATGTTGGTACTTTAATATTAATTATGCATTTTTGTTCCTATGATATGGAAAGTCGATGGTCACCTCTAAGATAATTTATGGTAAGTAACACTACTAGTATGTACGGTTAGATCCCTTAATGGCATGTTTTGATAATAACAAACACCAAAGGTTCACTAATAAATATCTTAATTGTTGATAGTAATTACAAAGACTTAGAAGTAGAAATAGAAGTGAGTAATCAAAAAATATGACTAATGATTAATACTTGAAGTCTAAGAAGATAGAAGTATAGTTAGAAGCTCTTACTCTTAAAGCATAAGTCAACAAATTTATTTATAAACAAAGAGTTAGAAGCATACGTAGAAGCTTTACAGGATATTATTAAAGTTTGAAGAAAAGAGAACTTTAACAAACTTAGAAGCAATCTTAATAAGCATAAAAGTTGTTCCTAAGAGTTTAAAAGACTTAAAAGCTAACTTAGAAACAATCTCCATAATTATAGAAGTTGTTCAGAAGAGTTTAGAAGATTTGGAAATGGATTAGAAGTAACCTAAAAGAACATAATTTTATCTAACCATATTTGTTTTTTCTGGTTAAGGCCTAACTCCATTAGATAAGTATATTTTGGTAACACATTTGACACATTCCACCATTTAAGGAGGATTATCTTATAAATTCTTATGAGGCATGATATCAAGATTAAGTTGGTTAGCACATAGAGTTAAAGATAAGGATAACAAGTTTCAAATATTTTGAACTTAAGTTATGAGAATATCATGGAAGCTAAATTAGATAGAGATATAAGCTGTGAAGATTTTATTCAACTAAGTCTATCTACAAGATATAAGATTATCCAAACATTAAGAGGAGAAGCCAATTCATATTTGAATATTTTGAATTATGTAGATTCTATGGAGATATTTCAATGATAATAACCTTGATATTTCAAATCTAAAAGGAGATAAGAATCAACCAACGTACAAATTATTCAGGATCAACAAAAGAAGCCATGGTTCATCTAACCTTTAAAAAATCTATTTACTGTTGTTCTTTAAAAAAAAAAATTAAAAGACAAGGAGCCATGAAGAAAATTAATACGACTTCTTTAATATTCTTTGCAAAAAGCACTAAAAAGATTCATCTAAAGCAAACTTTTTTTTCTTAATTGTTTACAAGTCATTGGTGTTAAATACTTTAGGAAGCTCTATTTATTTTCCTAATGAAGCTTATCCAAATCAAATTATTTTGTAATTAAGAAAGAGAGTAAACCATAGTAATTCTATTATAGCTAAAGACGAGCTAAGAGGATAGAGTTGTGTTGATTGCAGCCAAGAAGGTTATACTTATACTCTTCTTCTAATTATTGAAAATAATGGAACGATTGGATCCAGAGTAAGTAGAGTTGGAAAAGAGGATCGACTCATAAGGTGGAACATCTATAAATCCTTTTCAATCTTCTTGAATCTTCTCTCTTTTACTTATTTGTTTAATTTTAATTCTCTATTTGTACATAAATTGATAAACTCTAAGGCATTTATTTAAGTAATTATAAAGGCTTCTTTATTTCAAATAAGTTTCAAATTTTGTTAAGTAATCAATTCATGCCGCTCTTAATTACTTATGAATGACCAACATGTACTACATCTACTAAAAATAAACAAGTTTAATATGTTTCCCTACTTTTTCCTTTTGATTTGGTTTTTATAGCAATCTTTGGAATAATGACCCAATAATTTCTAATTCATTTGCATGGATTTGTATTTCATGCTTTGCATTTTTAGTGATTTACTTATTGTAATTTTGAACATTAGATTGGATACCTAGTGGTATGTCGTAGGATAAATATTTACTGTCTTGATCTTTCTATCTCAAATGTATCCATACTATTCACATGCATACATATCAATAGAGATGAAATAATCTTTCATAATTATATATTAATTTCTTATCCAAATGTGTATTTTGTATTTCTCAATATAGCAACGTTTTCTTTGGAATTTCTTTGTGTAACTGCAAAAATAAAGAGTTATGCTTTAAATGAGCCCTTTAGATGTTTGGTGTAAAGGGGCTTAAGCATCCTCCTTCGAATTGCACCAAGCCATTTGTTTCTCGAGATTTTCTCTTATAGCATTTAGTCCATATAGTATTGAGCCCAGTTTAGCATTTTGATGTATTTCATAGGCAATAACATAATTATCACTATGATCTTGATTGATTCCTTATACAAACTATTATTGCACATTCACTTCATGGCAATGGATTCGTTCAACTAAGAGGGATGGAATATCCATCCCCATCCTCCCTTATTCCTTATTACACAGTTTACCTAGTTTTTTTGTCTCAAAATTGCAATTCAATAAAAATCCCTATTACTTGATTCAACCTAAGAATCCCTATTTATTGCAATATAAATCATTTTTTTTTTCCTAAAACGACCTCATCCTAATTTTTCAAATGACAAACCACCACCATTCCATATAAGGTTACCACCAACACTAACTATCAAGCACCACCAACTACGATCATATAGACAACAACACTACCACTACACTACCCACTCTCCATTGACCATAACTATGACTAAAGCCACCATACCACAACCTAACCACCCATGCACATTTCACACACAAACACTTCGAAAACCATACATGAACACTAACCACCATGTGCACTTTCTCTTCAATAAACATACACTAATGACCTACTGTCTCTCTCTTAATCCACTGCCCAAACAACATATCCTGTAATGCCCAAGAAAATTCGAGGAAATGATTTAAAGTGAATAGCATTGTTGTAATCTCTTCCATGGGCCTAAAACCCATTTGTATTAAAACATACCCCTACTATCCCTTTATCTATAACCTTAATACCTTAAACCCTACCAAAACCCACTTAGTTTATTTATTTTCTTTCTATTTTCGTCATTCTCCTTCTCCCAACAATAACAAGCTCTTAAAGTTTCAAATACTCAAGAAAATTTTTTTTTAAGCTCCTCCAAGAGTAAGGTAACCTTATAGTCTCTTTTTCTAATGGAAAATCTTTCATTTTCATGGATTTCTTAACATTTTTTTAGTAATTCGAATTTAAATGTGTATATTATAGCTTTTACTCTTTGGTTTAGTTTATGTTTGTGATTCAAAGCTCAGTTTCACTCATTGCAAGTAAGCATCATTCACTCTTACATGTTGTTCTTTAGTTCTAAGTTGGTGTTCTTGAACTTATTAGTAGGTTTAGTGATTAAGTGGGTGTCCGAGTTAAAACTTGCGGTTTTTATAGATTAAAAAGGAGTTTAAGTGATGGGTCATCAAGAGTTGAAGCATACTTAAGGTTAAGTTAAAGCTTAGAAGGGAAAAGGTAGGAATTAAGAGCTTTCCAAATGAGGAAAAGTTGCCTGGATGCTGCTAGAAGAGACATGACTAGCAACATAATCATATTGCTTATTGTGCCTAGTAATGGGAAAATTTGATCAAAAAGTAACAAAACCAAATGATATGCTTGTGTCACTGGTTTTTCCACCCTTAATATATAATTCCAACTCTCTTTTACAAAATATTCCAACTTTTGCAAAAGGTCGGGTTTTGACATAACTAAGCAATGTGGTCATGTCACCAACCATGTCAAGATATAACTTCATGTAAAACTTTTCCTTATTGTTCTTCTTAACCAAACTTAATAAAACCTTTTTCTACCCTTAATATTTGGTTCCAACTAACACTCTTTCGTAAAAATAGTAGGATTTCGACATAACCAAGTGACATGGTTAAGTTGCCAATCATGTCAAGTTAGGCACTTTACGTGAAACTTTTTCTTGTTATTCTTGTTAATTAAACTCAACCAAACATTTTCCTAATATCAATATTGAGTTTCACTTATCCTTCTTTTATAAAAGTTCCAACCTTTACCTAGAATTTTTAATTTCTTTAAGTTTAATTTAGCATTTTGACTAATTGTAAACACTTTTAACTCCAGAATGTTATTTTGTCCAATTTTAATGAACTTTACCTTATTTAACACTCTAATAAAATAATCAATATTTTTTAAACTATACTCCATTTATGTCTCCTTACTACTCCAAGCTTCTTATTTTTCTCCAAATGTTCTCTTCAAATTATTCTTAATTAAAGCTTCAAACTTTACCCTTACCTTAGTTGTAGTACCCTTAGGAGCTACGATTGAGTTTAGAGGATTGTAAACAAAGTCAATCAGGGAATTCTAATTTAGAAGCTTTATGATGAATTGGATTTATGATGGATTAAGGAAGGCTTGTTATTCTAATTGCTAGATTCTTCATTCGAGTTCCTTACTAAGTACAGTATAGATCTTGAGATTGATTTCAAACTTATAAGCTCAATTTGGACTTTGAGTTGGACTTAGTCTTTAAAATTGGTTTTGGCTTGGCTTTCCACGTATATGTGGTGCTTAATTGTATGCTTTTGCTTGTTAGTACTTAGTAAACAAACCAAACTAATTTATATTCATCCTAATTAAATTTTGTTGCTAGTTGTACTTGACCTAGTCACTCTAAGGGATGCAGTAGCAAATCCTTATAAGAGTAATTATTGATCATATGCGAGAATTCTTTAGTGAACTTTCATATGAGACAATACAACTAGAATACTAAGTTTCAAGGACTCTGGACTCTAGACTTTGGGAGTAAAGAACTTAAAAGAAAACGAATATTTATATTCACCTATATATATAGACAAAGATCATGGTATGGCGAGATCATAAGTACCTCTTTGTTGGCTACTAGCTTAAATTAAAAATAATTTAATCTACTATTTGCTTTATACTTAGTATATTTTACAATATATGCATGTATATGACTAGGCTCAATATCTATGTGTGCTTATGTGTCATATACTAAGTTTCAGCTCATTCTTTTATTTTTTACAACTACAAATTCATTCAATAAGTTTGCGATAGGTATGGAAATTGCTATCATTGAGTTAAGAAAGCAAGGCATTTAATTCTATATGTTATAGAAGATCAAAATCTGGTTAATGAGCATGACTATGGTTAGAGTGACTCACTTGTAAGTTACTAGAATTGATATACTTGGAGAATTGTTGTTTTATACTTGATAAGCGGTTATCATGAGTGATTTTGAAGATTATAGTTAGTTTTAGAGCCTTAATGTGTTATTAGAAAATTAGGAACATATGATGGGCTGTAGCGCCCTTAGGTTTTAGGGCATTATAACTTAAGTAATATCAAAGTTTAGGTTGTTTGATCCCTAAGGAGCTTAAGTTTATAGACCATAGATGAATTTTAAGCTTATGAATCTTATAAGAGCTTAAGCTTAATGATCACAGAGGAGCTTAACTTATGAGTTTCTCGAAGAGCTAAGTTGGTGGAACTTAGAAGTACTTAAACTGGAAGATCATTAAATAACTTAAGAGATGGATCATCAAAGGAATTAGGTTGATGGATCATTAAAGGAATTAGGTTGATGGATCATTAGTGACTTTAGATGACTAATCATAAAGTTAGTTGATCCTAAAGAAGCTTAGGCAATTGATTAGAGTAGCACAGTGGAAGCGTAGTGAGCAGTTGAGAGAAGAGGAAAAAACCTAGGTTTGGTCCAAACTAAGAGTGAGCACTTACCTTAGCCCAAGCACTTGTAGGTCTAGTCTCTACCTTTCCCTCTTAATTTTTGCTTAATTTATCTTCTTGCTTTTTCTTGTTAACTTAAGTTTGTGATTGCATACGTATTCCATTACCGGTCTCTCCTAAGTATAGTTTTCTTTCAATCCTTCTTATTCTATTGGGCTATAATATGCCGAGGTACAGATTTGTCGAGATGGAAGAAGAAGTAAGATGGAAGATATAAAAAGACTTATTGAGCTTATCCCCTTTAACATGATTGATTAAATCATAAAATCAAGAGTAGACATGAAATAATTAAGAAAAATTAATCAATATGACTAACTCCTGATAGAGAAGCAACAAACTTGAGGAACAAATTACAAATTGTAACTTTACATTCACTTAATTTGTATACAATAGATGCAGCTGTGCAACAATAAACCTAATGCTTATGCATGAATTGTATAAATATGAGACTACTCATCAAACTTGACACAATGAGTAACAACACATAAGAATGGAAAGTGGAATAGGAAACCTATTTAAGGAATGGGATTTAAAAGAATTGAGGAAGTTTAGCATATGTATGCCTATTATGGGATGGATGGATGAGTCCTTCCTTCATGTCACGGCATGTCATATAGGTTTGTTTTGACTTTGTCAAGGTTACGTATGGTCAGTCAGTTTGAGTCAAGTCAAGCTGTTGGTCAAGTAAGTTATATGTCAACATCCATTAGCCTGTTATATGTGTACTTGTGTTAAGTTGCAGAGAATATAAACATTTTAATACTAATTGAAAGATATAAGTGATAGAATAAGCATTGAGAAGAATGAGATCACATAGAACCAACAAATCAATTGAGCTTTGTTAAATAAGTTAAGAAATACATAAATTATCAACGATAAACATAATCAACTCTAAAACTACTCAACTTGATATGGGGACAAGCAAAGGAAGCAGTAGTAATGATCTAAGAGCAAAGCGCATAGTTAGAAGATAAGTATGGAAATAGAGAACCTTTAAAGCTAGGTGTGATTAAAGATGATTGAAGAGACTTTGACAAGAACCAATCTGGTAGCTTGATGTATGTTTGATGTAACATCTAACTAGATTTTTAGAGGTAGGTGTTGGGAATTCCTTAATGATAGATGATTTAGTTAAGACTCGTGGATGTTTCATTTCCTATTTTATGTCTATGTGAGGTGTTGGCTTAGAGCAGCATTTAAAGTTTTGATCTTATCTATGAATTGTTTTCTTTTAGGATATGGAGTTCTTTTAATAAATAACATAGACATAGTAGAATTTGTTAATCACCTTAGAGTTATAGACTCATTTAAGGTCTCATAAAGACTAGTGATCAGTGTTTTTTGCTATTGGGAATTGTTGTGATCTATTAACAAATGAAGTTTGTATGGGAGATATTATATGATAATTGTATTGCTACCATATGTTATGATTTTGTGGTATGGTAGGAAGGTGATTTTGATGTATTAGAGTATAACGTATTAGTATTGAGGTCACGAAAACCATAAATGAGAACACGAAGGTCAGGATGTCAATAAATACAAAATGGATTGATCAATCTAGTAATGAGAGAGTAAGTACTTTATTTCCTTAGAGTCAAGAGTAGAAATGTATGAATCAAAAGATACCATGAAGGGAATAAAACAAGAGTAGTTGAAAGTTGAAAGAGTTGGATAGGGAGTAAAAGGGCTTGCTAAGGGAGGGAATGTCGGGAAGTAAACCCTAGGAGGTAAATCATCAAATATGTAAAGTACAATCAAGTAAGTAGTTTGAAGAGAAACAAATTTGAAGTTTAAGAAAGAAATGAGAAGACTCAAAGTCATTTCAATAACTAAGTGACTTTCGAGGATGAAAGTCATTTTAAGGGAGGTAAAATGAAATGCCCAAGAAAACTCAAGGAATTGATTTTGAAGTAAATGACATTGTTGTAATATTTTCTATGAACCTAAAGCTCATTTATATTAAAACTCACCTATACTATCCCTTTATCTAAAACCCTAATGTCTTAAACCCTATCAAAACACTCTTTGATATGGTCCAAGAAGGATGAACATATGACATCCAGTATCGCATGAACTAAGGGGGTAGGTTCAGACCTTAAGATGGTCCGAAAGGTAAATGATAGTCAAAGGTTAAGTAGGGGGGGTCCCCGTGTGCATATGGTGGATATGATACACCAACACTTTATACAAGATCAAGTTACACTTAATATGATACACAAGTGTAATTGAAAGTCACTCGCCACTAGTTCATGCTCGATAGGCTAGACAAAAGTAGTTAAGAGTAAGCAAAGGAAACACTTAGCTCACAAGAAATGTGTCTGAATATCAATATGTTAACTATTGCGGCTATTATAATATACAAGTATTTATATGACCTAATTAGGGTAAATCCTAAGTTAATGTAAATTACAAAAAAAAAAAAGAGGGGGGTTTGCGGGGGGGATTCCTACTAATAAAGGAAAGGGGAATAATTTACAAGGGTAATATTGTAATCAAGCAAAAGAATATCTGTGGTAGAAAGGACAGTACGAATGTCAAAAAAGGCAAGATGTACATCATTTTGCTTATTCTATGGTCCTAATGATACTATTGTTGGAGCATGGGTAGGTTTTGATCAAGTCAGGTCAGTGTCAATAGTTTAGCAACTCAAACAGTTAAGATGGGAAGGGGGTTGGTTTATAGGCAACTTATTTTCAGGTTAGCCTTAGGTGGTCGGTTCATGGCAATTCTCAGCTTAGCTTTGGCATGGGTTAAGTTGGTAGTATTCTAATTCAATGCTTGGATTAGTGTAATGCAAATAGGCTAGCTCAACATGTCGATGGCTCTTGATTGCAAGTTAATTACATGTTTAATGCCTTGGATAGGAGGCAATCCTTCTGGTAGCTCATCTTAGAATAGGTCGGCAAACTCATCTAAGATGGTTTTCACCTTGGCAAGCACCATTCCCTCCTCAAATTTCATTTCCAACAACCTTCTAACCAACAAATAGGTTGACTCTTTAAGTTCCATCTCTTTGTTCAGCTCGGCTCAAGTCATGACCAAAGCCTCTTTCTTCAAAACTCAGCTCAATTAGGCTTATATGACTATCACTTTCTTGATAATCATAGGGCTCAACTTCACCTTTCTACCATCGTGCTGTAGGGAATAAGTACTCCTCTTTCCATCATACATTACGGTTCGGTTGAGCATCTACGATCTTCCAAGTAGAATGTAAGATGCACTCATAAGCAACACATCATAGAGCACTTCATCTTGATGGTTACCAATATAAATCGAAACAAATACGTATTTGTTCACTTACAAGATACCCTTCTCACTTAGTTAATGTAGCTTTTAAGGTTTTGGGCAAGGCTTAGTCAGCAACTTTAGTTGTTGGACCATGAAAGTAGAGGCTACAATGGTGCAACACCCACTATCAACAATTAAGGCACACAATAACCCATTTACCTATATCCAATGTTGAAAAGATTCCATCTTTGTTCATCTTCAAATACAAGACTCACATTCATTGTCCTTCTCAATATTAAAGTAGCTAGTATGAAATTACCTTGCTCACTATAGATGACTTCTTCTTCCTTAGACAATTCATTCTGTCCAATCTCTATCGAGTCTTCTACTTCCTCATCAGTACTATCTACTTCAACAGTTAGCGCTTCACTTCGAATCACCATGGTTCTTCTATTCGAGCACTGAATGGCTATGTGTCCAAATCCTTAGCATTCGAAAGACTTGATCTCACTTTTCTTTCGTCTTGAGCTTTAATCTTTCTCAAACTTCATCGAAATCTCCTTTTCCTCTACTCAGACAATTGGAGTAATTTGGGACTTAGCAACCTTACTTGGTTCCATCCACATAGCTCTACTCAAAACAAATCAACTATTGCTGGGTTGGTTGATAGGCGAACCTTCCTGATCAATGCTTTTCTATCCTTTAAGCAGGTTGGATAGCATCATCAAGTGATATAATATCCAAGGTTTCTAGAACATCTCCAATCTCATACTTCAATCTATTGATGAACTGAGATACAGTTTGGTCTTCAGGCTCAATGACTTGGCCTTAAATCATTAGCATCTGAAATTCTTGTACATATGCATCAACAATCAATCCTCCTTATCTTAACTCTTATATTCTTTTGAAAGCATCCTACAAATAGTAGCTCAGCACAAACCTTCTCTTCATGACCCTCTTCATCTCTTCCTAACTCCTAACTTCTCATTCTCATTCTCTTCTTTAGGGGGCATGCATGCTCTTCTACCATAGGGCTGCATAACCGGTAAATTCCAACACAGCAAGTCTAACCTTTGCATTATTTGGTACTTTGTAGCATTCAAATTGCTTCTAAATCTTATCTACCCAATCCAAGCAATCCTCAGCAACACTACTCTTAGAAAAGCATAGAATACGCATCCTAAACCCTTCAACTATGGAGGCTTAAACATTCCTCTCTTTTGGTTCATAGTACTCCTCCACTTCATCGTCCCCTTCCCTTTCTTCTTGTTCAATTTCACCAAATGCTAGACTGTACCTTACAACCTTACCCCTTCCTTTAGCTTGGGGCAATCAAGTTGGGGCATTAACTCGGTTAAATTGACCATTGCCTCTCTTATGCTATTCACGTCCTCTGTTTAGGCTATTTCTATCTCATTACCTATCTTCATTGATAACAATCACCAAACTCGCTACAAAGTCAGTAAGCCTATCAAGTCAATCACCCATCGACCGAAGTGTGAAGCTTCCTTATTGTCCTTATCTATTTCGAGCACCACTCTGTTAGTTTCTGAAAGTTCCTTGAACACTTGAATCTAACATGATTGGCTAGCTCACAAGATTGATGGTTATAATACCACTCAAAATTCTTTCTATGAATAACAACAGCAAAAGGATAACTAATTACTCCCATAACTATGACAACTTCACACAACGAACACGCAAACAATTATACTCTTTTTTGCGTACAAGAAATAGGGGAAAACAGATCAGTAAATTTCTTCAACATTATCTATGTACCAAACTCTTAAGTTAACAACAGAACTTTGAACACATAAAAATAGTAACAATGACTCAAAGAACAAGGTAATAGAAACTAGCTTTGAATGTACCCAATGGCTCTAATACTAAGATGATATGGTTCAATGTAGATGAACACATGATGTTCGATATCGTACGAACCAAGGGGGTGAATCCAGACCTTGAGATTGTCCAAAAGGTAAATGATAGTTAAAGGTTAAGTAGGAGGTCATCGTGTACCGACAGTAGATATAATATACCAACATCTCACTCAAGTTTGCGTTGCACTTGATATGATGCATAAATGTAGCTGAAGGTTACTCACCACTAGTTCATACTCAACGAGCTAAGTAAGAATAGTTGAGAGTAAGCAAAGGAAACACTTAGCTCATGAGAAATGTGTTTGAATAGCAATGTGTTAACTATTGCAACTATTATAATATACAAGTATTTATATGACCTAATTAGGGTAAATCCTAGGTTAGAGTAAATTACAAAAAGAAAAAAAAAGATTCTTACTAGTAAAAGAAAGGGAAATAGTTTACAGGGGTAACATTGTAATCAAGTAAAAGAATATCTAGTAGTAGAAAGGATAGTACGGATGTTAGGAAAGGCAAGATGCTCATCATTTTACTCATTCAATGGTCCCAATGATACTAATGTCTAAGCAAGGGTAAGTTTTAATCAGATCTAGTTAGCATTAACAATTTAGTAGCTCAAACAGTTGGGATGAGAAGGGGGTTGGTTTATGGGTGACTTATTTTCGGGTCGGCCTCAAGTGGTCAACTCTTGGCAACTTTCAGGTCAACTTTGGTATGAGTCAAGTCGATAATATTCTAATTCAATGCTTAGAGCAATGTAATGCAGATAGATCGGCTTAGCGCATCGACTGGTCACTTCAATAGCATCTTGGATGGTGTAGAGAGCAAAGTAACTCAATAGGTCAGATTATAGAATGTACTGCTCTTCGGTGTTCAACTCACCTTAGATAGCTCGGCGAACCATCTAAGCAAGCCCATGAGCTTAGGAACGCGTGATTATTCCATGATCCATACCACTCTTAATTTACTTATTTTCGTCACTCCCCTTCATCCCAGCTAAAATAAGCTCTTAAAGCTTCAAATACTCAAGAAAACCCCCTTTTTAAGTTCCTATATGGGTAAGCTAACCTTTTAGTCTATTTTTATAATGAAAAATCTTGATTTCTATGGAGTTTCTTAGCATTTTCTTAGTAATATGAATTTAAAAGTATACATTACAACTTTTCCTCTTTGGTTTAGTTTGGTTTGTGTTTGAGATTCAAAGCTTAGGTTCACTCATTGTAAATAAGCATCATTTACTCTTCCATCTTGTTCTTTAGTTGGAAGTTAAGTGTTGTAGGTTTGATGATTAAGTGAGTGTTTGAGTTAAAATTTATAGTTTTGATAGATTAAAAAGGAGTTTAGATTATGGGTAATTGAGGGTTAAAGTCTGGAAGGGAAAAGGTAAGAATTAAGAGCTTTTCAAAGGAGGAAAATCTGCTTAAATGCTACAAGAAGGGACTCGACTAGTGATACAATCATGTCACTTTCCGTGTCTAATAATAGGAAAATTTCACCAGAAAGTGACACAACCAAACAAAATGGTCGTGGTGCTCGTCATCTTATATGGTAAACTTGAAGTGTTCTTTTCTTATGATTTTTCCTAAACAAACTTAGCTAAACCTTTCTCTCCCCTTAATATATAATTCTAACTAATTTTCTCTTACAAAAAATTTCAACTTTTGTAGGTCGGGTTTTAACACAAGTAAGTGATATGGTCATGTGGTCAAATATGTCGAGCTATAACTATATGTGAAACTTTTCCTTATTGTTCTTCCGAAAGAATAACAATGAAGGGGGTCAACGTTTAGGGTAACTCAAATCGAAGACACATGTTTCAAAATATTCAAATAAATTATCAACATTTTATAAAATTGTTCAAATAAGGGAATAACGTTTCAAAAAGTTCAAATAAGGAATCAACATTTTACAAAGTGATATAAATAATTTTATGAATTGGCTATTATGAATCCTTTATTTGATCCACTTTACGAAATGTTGATCCATTATTTGAACTTTTTGAAACATTAATCCCCTGTTTGAACTTATCTTCATATGTTGTAATTTTCCTATTGTTCTTCTCAACCAAACCTAATAAAACCTTTTCATATCCTTAATATTTGGTTCCAACTAACTCTCTTTTGTAAAAATAGTTAGATTTTGACATAATCAAGCAACATGATCACGTCACTAACCATGTCGAGTTAGGAATTTTATGTGAAACATTTTCCTGTTGTTCCTCTTAATTGAACTCAATCAAACCTTTTCTTAACATTAATATTGAGTTCCACTTAACCTTCTTTTATAAAAGTTCTAACCTTTACCTAGAATTTTCAAGTTCTTTAAGCTTAATTTATCATTTTGACTAGTTTAAAACACTTTTTACTCTCGAATGTCATTATAACCAATTTTAATAAATTTTACCTTATTTTACTACTATGATACAATAATTAGTATTTTTCAAACTATACTCCATCTATGTAATCTTACTACTCTAAGCTTTTGATTCTTCTTCCAAATGTTTTCTCTAACTTATTCATAATTAAAGCTTCGAACTTTACCCTCAACCTTAGTTATGGTACCCTTATGAGTTAAGATTGAGTTTAGAAGATTGTAAAAAAAGTCAACTTAGGAGTTTTAATTTAAAAGCTTTATGTTGAATTGGGTTTATGATGGATTAAGGAAAGCTTTTTCTTCTAATTGCTAGGTTCTTGACTTAGGTTCCTTATTGAGTATGTTATAGATCTTAAGATTGATTTCTAACTTATGAGCTTGATTTAGACTTTAAGTTGGACTTAGACTTTGAAATTGGTTTTGGTTCAACTTTCTAAGTGCATGGCGCTTGGTTGTTTGCTTATGCTTGTTAGAACTTAGTAAGCAAATCGAACTAATTTATATTTGGCTTAATTAAATTTAGTTGCTAGTTATGCTTGACCTACTTACTTTAGGGGCTCACAGTAGCAGATCCCTAGAGGAGTAACTACCGATCATATATGAGAATTCCCTAGTAAACTTTCAAATGGAACAACATAACTAGACTATTAAGTTTTAAGGATGCTAGACTCTAGACTACAGGCTCTAGACTGTAGGCATAAATAACTTAAAGAAAAACGTATATTCACATCCACCTATATATGTAGACAAAGATCGTGGTGTAGCAGGGTTATAAATACCTCTTTATTGGTTATTGGCTTAAATTAAAGATAATTTAATTTACTTTTTGCTTCATACTTAGTATATTTCGCATTATATGCATGTGTATGACTTGGCTTGGCATCCGTATGTGCTTATGCATCTTGTACTAGGTTTTAGCTCATTCTTTTATTTCTTATGACTGTAGGTTAAGTTGATAAGTTTGGGATAAGTATAGGAATTGCTATTATCAAGTTAGGAAAGAGAGGCATTTAGTTTTATATGTTGTAGAAGATCAAAATCTAGTTAATGATAATGATTGTGGTTGGAGTAACTCGCATGTGAGTCACTCGAATTAATGTACATGAAGAATTATTGTTTTATACTTAATAAGTAGTTATTATAACTGATTTTAGATATTGTAGTTAATTTTAGAGTCTTAACATGTCATCAGAAAATTAGAGACACGTAGCGAGTTGTGATACCCTTAAGTTTTCGAGTGTTTAGGAGTGTTGCAAAACTATTGCCCAAACAATAGACACAAAACACCACATACCGCACCATACATAACCGAGACCTCCACAGTCCATAAGAATGATGGGTATGATGTAATATCCTACGATTTTGAGCTAATTCAATCACCCTAGGATCTAAGCCCCTAAATTTAAGTTGTTGAACTAAGTCATTCGTTTAATTTCAAACTGCACAATAAAGTTAGATAAAATAATTTAAGTACAATCAATTTCTCAAAATAAGCTATATAAAAATATTAATTTGAGAAAAGCGTTAATCATGAAATTCGAGCTTTTAGATGTAACGAAATATTAAAGATAAGTTAATTAACTTTCAAAAATAATAAATAAAGTTAAATTATACATAATATACATGTATTTACATGTGATATACATTATATGTATTAAATATATATAATAATAAATTATCAAAATTAGGTAAAATAATGGAAAATTAGTAAAAAAAAATTGAATAGATGAGTCACTAAATGATGTGTCAACCTATGATTAATTAGAAATGATGAGTCAGCACTTGATTATTTAAAGAATGACACATGGCACCTAGAGAAAAGGGAAAAATGACGTGTAATTTTACTTTTTTATATGCAAAAATTCTAAAGCCTATAAATAGGACTCCAAACTTCATTTGCAATATTTTAGCAACCTAAAAACACAAGAATATAATTTTAGAAAATTAAAAAAAAAATTAGAAAAATAAAATAAAATAAAAATAGAATGAGAAATATGGTCGGAATTGGGTTAGGACAATTTAATAGGTTAACCACAACCTAAATTAGAGTGGCTTAGAGGTATAATAGAAGGTAGCTAGAGGAGGTTTTCCGACAAGGTGTGACAGCCAAGTAGTGGCCAGAAGCAGTCGATTTAGATGAACCAATTTTCTATCCATAATTTAATAAATTTTCTAAAAATATCAAATGTTGTCAACTAATTATTAAATTTGGTTTTCTGATATTATTTTAGATATATATTAATATGGTAATTTTATTTTAATTAATTAATATGTGGAAATATGGGTTCCTTAAGAAAATGCCCTGTTTGGGTGAAAATTGAATAAATTTTTATAAATGTTAGATGATGTTGTTTCAAGCTTAATTTTTGTATATAATACACCCAATATATATATTTAATTGTGGTAACAATATTTTTTTAACTTAAGCATGTTTACTATTTTTATAATTATTTTGAATAAAACTATCAATTTTACCAAATTATTAAAATAATTAGTTTTTGATGAAATTAATGAATGACCCCTACAAGTTTAGACTTCTGGATGTTTATGCTGATATTCAGAATATTTAATTTCTATCTCACACATAAATTTGTTTATTTTTCATAATTTCGTGCTAAAACTGCTATTTTCATAAAAATAAATAATAGCAAATTTAGTGTAATTCATGGTCAATAATTAAACTACATATTTTTTTGAGTCTATAGGATTTTTTATGAAATTAATTGGGTTTGCATACTACTTATTAGGTATTTTCTTAGTACAAATCTATATATTAGCTTTATATGTAATATAGCAATTAGTATTATTAAAATATTGATCAAATCTATGTCAAATGAACACTTTGAGATATATTAAAGGTTACTGCATAAGTTTGGAAAGTATAATTTTTAGGGTTTTTAGTTTAGTACTAAAGCTTACTCAAGTCAATTATGGAGTTAAGATAACGTACGGTCGAGTCATAATGAGAAAAGGATATTTTTGGACCTTTATAATATTAATAGACTTAATTCTTATGATATAGCAATAACACTCTAAATAACAATTGTGAAGATATAAAGTTTACTAAAATTGAATAAGAAATGAGTAAGATACGATGAAACGAAGTTTAAAAACATGGAAATGAAAATTTATAACAGTTCAAGTTCGACCCATACTTGATTTGAAGACTGTATTAATTTTATAGGTGTGATAAGTAAGGAAAGACCATTTTGTGAAGTTTAAGATTTCACGCTATTACTAAGCCTAGGTAAGTTGATCTAACCCATGCTTGGAGTAGATATATTACTACTCATAACACGACGTGCTATTTGATGCTATGTTGATTGAATATGGGTATATCTTGAGTAAACAAATATGCTACTATAGTAGATGCTAATGTGATGATTTTGAATAATAATAACTGTATCTTGGTTAAATTGTTATGTTACCACGTTGGGTGATGATATGTTGTTACGTTGGGTGATGATTTGTGTTTACAAATGATTGTGCTAACCAAGGAAGTTAAGTGATTGCTAACTCAATCTTCTAGGTATTCACCTAAGTGAACCCTAAGTAAGATATTAGAATTCCGCTAGAGAGAGTTCAAAAACTAGAATTAAACCACTAGGTTGAATTATTATTGTATATCATGGCATGGCATGGCTTTATCAACTCCAATTTTTTAAACATATCAATTGCATTGCTTGAACATTGTAACTATTTCGATAGTCAAATTTGGTAGACTACAGTATGTGGTTTAATTTAGTAGTGTTGCCACTTTGATTTAGTGAACTATAGTATGTAGTCCAATTTTGTAAAACAAACTTAGGGATCCTACTTCGAAGCAGCTCCTTGTTGCCCATAGGTTCTTGAACGTTGTATCTATATGTCCAACTATGTCAACTAACTAGATAAAGATTATAAGGGTATAGGATATTGGTACCGATGCATACCACGTGCATAAGCATAGGATGTTGCATTACTAGCAATAAATGCCTCGTTGAGTGAATTCATACGTGAAGTTGAACCTACGGGTTATGGTTGAAATGTTTCAGTTGTAATATGTAAGATTGTCTATCATATTGTTTATATTATATTGTTTGTTATCTACTCTCACTCAGCTTTAGTAGCTAAAGGGATAAAATGTTTTATCATTAGGTTAATTACATCGTGAAGGGCTCAACACTAAGTTGGGGGGGGGGGGGGATATATATATATTGAAAGTATGAGTCGGAGTCAACAACTTTTATGTGAAACCTATACTAAGTCAGGAATCTTATTATTGAGAAGATGACAAAGGAAAAAGTCGGTTCATGTTTTGATGTAAATATTATGTTGTATACATAAATTATAATAGAATATCCAATTGAACTCCGATGTAGCAACCCCTTTATCATGTGAACGATGTTATCTTTTGATGGATGAGTAAGTTGAGTGAAGTTTTCAATAGGTATTCTTATGTGATGATACATTCCATGCTATAGGTATTCTTATGTGATGATACATTCCATGCTTAACCGGGATGTGACATATGGTCTTCATTTCGGGTTTCTTTTGTTAGTGGATTACAATGAAAATGGTAATGTTGTCTTATCGCTAAGTTACTATTAGGGTAGTGAGTGTGAAGGTAGTGTTCACTCGTATGTGTAATCAAAATAGAAAGGGACCAACACCTAGTTTATGTTGTGTGGGACGAAGGTTTCTAATCTATGATCTAGTAAGAGAGACAGAGACAGAGAGATGGACATGATGAGCTATAATGGAAGAAGAAAAGATACTAAAGGGACCTTTTAATAATTTGTGTTTTATTACATGTCCATTTCTTTCTTGCCTTTTCAAGAACATGAACAATATAAAAGCCATTACAGCTTAATTCTTGCAGATGTAGGGGTTTGATTAAAGTAGTTACATACGTACTGTGTGAATAATACTCTCTACGTGGCTTCAAAGAAGTGAGGTAAGACTGTCACCTGAAAGGATGACTAGCTGAGAACGAGGTAAGGAAGAGGAACAAGTAATCTTAGTATTTTAAATACACAAGTAATAGACGAGGCAGCCTTACGAAACACTAGGCATTCACTTTATAAATTAAAAATGAGATCGATTCTTTGCCTAAATTGCTTATTGATCTTAGAGAGCAGAGATTTCGTAGAGTGTTATTGTTTCTCTCTTCTTTATATGTGTCCCAAATGAAGGGAAAATACTAGGTATTTATAGGCTCTTGAGTAAGATATCATCCATCTGATTAACGGATGAGATGAAGCCTACTCAATTTATAATTATCTAAAATGAGTTAGCTAATGAGCTTAAGGCCAGTAACCTTCCTTATAAGTGCATAAGCTTGCCTAAGAAAAGTTAAAAGTAGATGAACCGATCCAATGATCCCTATTCCAAGCCCACTATGCCAAATCTCCTTGAATTGTCCTAATACATGGACCAAAGGCCTTATCACCTAGCCCAAAAAGTCAAGCCTAAATAAATAGTGGGCTTAATTGAATAATTAATATAACAATTTTTAGCCCTCTACATTTTTCCCCTTGGCCGAAAGTCCTTTAGGTACATTCAAGAGGGTTTTAAGCATTTCTAGAAGTTGTTTCTTTAATTGTATAATGTAGATGTACTAAATGTTGACTTTGCTTACTTGATCAATTCCAATATCTATGGAATTGATGCTTCATTCAAATCACTAAAAAGCTAAGCATGATATGGTAGTATTCATTTTGCTGCCATGGAAAGCTTATTTTGATACACTTTTGTATCGCATTAATGTTTTATTGCTCCCATGACATTGATTTGCATCTATCGCATAGAATTAACATTATTGGTTCCTTTCAATATTTTTCCTCATTTTATGAGCATTGGTAGAAAAAATAAAAAAAATAAAGCCATTAGAGCATTCATAGAAATCTAAAGCTTTGACAACTTCCCATTCATCCATGTTATATACATATATATGTCTCATTCATACTAATAAATGGGGTAGTGCTATCGTCAAGTGGAGTGGAGCTTTTAGAGCAAACGTTGCGCTACGTGGAGACAGCGTGGAGGTACAAAGGCAACGCCCCATAGTACAGTATGGTATTTATGTATATTTTTTAGTAGATAGAGAAACGTAACTCTAACAAATGCCACCCTTATCTATTTTCATGCAACACATCTTCAATAACTAAATAGATTTTTTCATATCTACTCCAAATATTCTCTTCCCTCTCCAAGTCCACCTTAATTAATTAAAACTTGTTATATCTTCATATCCAAAGATAACTCAAATTTTATCAAATCTATTCACCTTTATTAAATCTTGAAACCAAATCCTTAAAATATATCTTTCACTCCACTATTTATAAATCCTCACTTTATTAACTTCATATTTAATCGTATCGATAAAAAACAACAACAGGTCTTTAATTTCTCTTTTCGCTAATTTTTTTTTTTCAATGAGAACGGTAATATCCTTCTTCACGTATAATTTGCCAACTATGTAGACATTGATAAGCTCTAATAAAATCAATTACTGCGGCATGTTTAACCATATACAATATTCCTTTATGCTATGAATTCAGAGACGTCAACTTCTTACATGAATTATTTGCTTGTCTTGATTTTCTACTTCTAACTGTGAAATGGTTGATTGATGGAATCTTCCATATCTTACCATTGTGCTTTTTATGATCATATTCCTTTTTTTTTATATTTACTTTACTTCCAATAAAGTCATGTCATCCCCACACCATTCTCTACATAATATTGCAATAACATTATCTATTCACTTTATGTTTTCCTTTTTTTTTTTTCTAATAACACATTATATCTCGTAGGTTTATCTATTCCCATCACAATCCTAGCAATAATTAGAGGATGAATTCAAGATCCATGCTCATACAATCATCCTTTTCAGCTTAAGGACTTATGAATATTGGTTAGAGAAATTAAACTTGAAAAAATTGAAACCACAGACTAAAGCAAGGTCTTCTCCCCTCGTGACAGCAATACACTTAAACCCTTGTTCACATTTAGATTTCCCTCAACTTGTGTTTGGTAAGCTTTTCTCCTACAATTCGTATTTAAAGTGAATTTTTTCCCTTTTATACATATGTGTGCCCCACTGATGGTCATGTGGATGGACTAGGATCACTTTATATTGACAATCTTTACACTAGCTATTAAACAGATCATGGAGGACACTTACTTTACACTTACTCCTTACACTTGCTAAATCCATATGACGCTATACTCTAAATAGACACTTGCTGTTAACCAGTAGATTTCTCTTTTTCTTTTCTTTTTTTTATTTTATTTTTTTGCATGCAATTCTCATGATTTCTTTTTTTTCTCTCTTTTGTTTTTTTTAAATATGTTATTCAGGGAAGATAGTGGTAAAAGAGATGAAGGCTAGTCCAAGTCAAAGCATAGAAGTAGTGAAGTTAAAGAACTCATTTGTGCATCAAGATAAATGCCTACCACCAATCCTGTATCTTCGAGAGAGGTGGTTAGACAAGACTATTTCTGAAGATATTTAGGGAGAAGATCAAGCTTTGAGAAGCATGCACAACACCTCACACTAATGGTGGTCTCTAGTTTATCAAACATAAACCTCATGCTAATTCTAAAGATACCATTAGGGGAGATTCAGTGTTATGGTTTAGAAATGAAAGGAAAGAGCTACCTCTCTCTAATATCCAATTCACATTCCTGAAGGAGTTACTCTCCATATGGGACTATTAGGTAACATACATTGTAGAAAAGCAGGAATACTTGACTCTTCTAAAGAAGACTAGAGTCCTCCGTGTTATTACCACATCCAATCGATTGTGGTTCCCATATGTATATGGAATGGAAGAATGGTAGGCCATTATTTTATGGTAGAGCATCTAAAAGTTCCTAGACACATCATCCATAGATATTCAGAATTTAACACTACTATAAGTATGGTAAGACTTCTCTTATTATTTAGATGTTTCGCTTCAATTGTTCTTTTCTTTGAATACTATGTATGTCTTATCTTGCTAACTTCTTCTATTATTCTTATAAGAATAGTATCATGATTAATTACCCCCAGTCAACCTCAAAATCTACTTCAAGAATTAGCATAGGCTGGTTAGTTCCTCTCATAAGGAGCTATCTTCTGCTTGCAACCTTCAGTACAACAAGCCCCAATAAGCTTCAAGCGTAGTAGGCCTTGAGTGAACACACCTCAAGAACAGCATGCTTTATATGGAGAAGCCTTGAGCAAGAAAGCCTCAAGTGCAGCAGGTCCTAGCAGGCCTCAAGCGTAGTGAGCATCTCACTCAATAGGCCTTGAATGAAGCAAGTACCAGTACGTCTCAAGCATAATAAGACTTGTACACAGCAAGCCTAATAGGCTTCACACGTAGTAAGCTTGTTATACATGAGTCTTAGCGAGACTATAGGATCAACATCATTATGCCAATGTTCTAATTCAAAATCAAAAGGAGAGAGTTGCCTTTCCCTCATCCCCTATATTCCTTCCTTATAAGGTATAAGTTAGATGGATGGGAAAGTGGATCTTCTCACCATAAAGCTATAGCATATGTTTCTCTTAAAGAAGACTAAAATATTTGCTACCGTTACTGCTTTCACATTGGGGTTCTTGTATGAGTAAGATGGAAGCATCGCAACCTAGGATTTATCATTACTTCAATTAAACAACAATTCCTACAAAAACTTTAGATGCTAAGGCATTACCTAGGCTTAAGGCATAGAGTCTAAGATGTCAGGGTGTCACCTGGACATAAGATATGGAAGCCAAGATGCTAAGTATTGCCTAATCTTCAACCGTGAGAGTCGAGATGCTAGGGTGTCGCCAAGGCATCGCTTGGGCTTAAGGCATACGAGTCGAAATACTAAGTTGTCTCTTAGGCTTAAAGCGTAAGGGCCAAGATGCTAGGGCATCACTTAGGCTTAAGGTATAGAAGCTGAGATGCCCGGGCATCGCCTAGGCTTTAGGGGTGAAAGCGAAGATGCTAAGGCATCGTTTGAGCTTTAAGCATAAAAACTAAGATGCCAAGGCATGCCCTGGGCTTGAGGCATAGAAGCTAAGATGCCAGGGAATTACCTAGGCTTTAGGCATGAAAGCCAAGATGCTAGGGCATCACCTAGGCTTTAGGCATGAAAGTCAAGATACCAAGGTGTCATATGGACTTAAGGTATAGAAGTTGAGATGACAGGGCATCACTTGAGCTTTAGGTGTAAAAGCTAAGATGCCAGGATATCACCTGGGCTTTAAGCATAAGAGTCAAGATACGAAGGCATCGCCTGGGCTTTAGGTGTGAGAGCAAGGATACTAAGGCGTCACTTAGGCTCTAGGTGTAAGAGTCAAGATGCCAGGGCACTGCCTAAACTTAAGGCATAAGGGCCTTAATGTTAGGGTGTTGCTTAGTCTTAAGGCATAGAAATCGAGATGCCAAGGCATTGCCTAGGCTTAAGGCATAGGAGCTAAGATGCCTAGGCCTCACCTAGGCTTAAGGTGTGGGAGTTGAGATGCCAGGGTGTTTCCTAGGCTTGAAGCATAGCAACCGAGATGCTAGAGTATCGCTTTGGCTTAAGGAATGAAAGTTGAGATGCCAGGGCATCACTTGGGCTTTAGGAGTAACAACGAAGATGCCAAGGCACTATTTAGGCTTAAGGCATGGGAGCTAAGATGCCGAGGCATTACCTAAGCTTGAGTTGTGAAAGCTAAGATGCTAGGACATTACTTGAGCTTAAGGCATAGAAATTGAGATACTAAGGCATCACCTGGGCTTGAGGCATGGGAGCCGATATGCCAAGGCATTATCTAGGTCTCAAGAGAGTAAGATAGAAAACACAGAGGTGAGTAAGATAATAAAAGTTTAATTATTGAGTAGTGAAATTCGTTCTTCATTTATAAAAAGAATGTCATAGCTTAAACCCACTTTTTTTTTCATACCTAACAAATTGCTAACCACTTTTAAAGAACTCATGTGCTACTCCATAGGTATCATAGCTTGGAAGCAGGTTGTTGCAAATGTCATTATCTTCAATGACAAGCTCCCCATTTTGAATTCTTTCATGAAATATCTTTCTTGAGATTCAACATTACCTAGTGGAATGATTTACCATTCTGTGAAACCGACAATATTTGGGATTTTTTCTTTCATTCTCCATAGGCTAGTACTCAACCTTTGGCAACTTGATAACTTCATCTTGTAGCCAACAGTCAAGGATGGCATGTACCTTACTCATTAGGCACAGAAATGAAGGAGCTTCTATATCTTTCTTAGGTCTCTTACTAGCATTAAAGTCCTCACTCTCAATTAAGGACATGAATGTTGTTTGTTTGTTAAGCTTACTAGTTTCCTCCAATTGCCTCGTAATAGAGTTGTTTGTCCTTCGTACATTCTCAATGAGTAAAGTGAAAGAACATAAGGAGAGTTTGATAAGAATCAAACCCCTAGACCAATCACATGTTACCGAGCTAGAGGACTCTAAGGACTTGTTTGGAGGATATTAGCTCTAGGCCATAGCCAAGATGCGGACTCCTATCCTAAATTGGTCTCCTACTAACCTAACCATCGGATCCTTATTTATGTCAGATCCGCCTCTATTCAACAATAATGCTTTATCCTAAAAAGTTAGCCTAAGAATAGTTGAGGTAAGCCCCTAATCCAACCATAGGCATTCAACCCTAAATTGAGTTGACTCTTCAAAAGAACTGTTTGGTCCACAACCAGATCCGGATCAGGTTAGCTTGTTTACTTTGTATCATAGTCCTAATGTCCAACTACTAAGAAACATGTGTCTTCTGACATAATATTCCAAAATGATTCTTTTCTTTCTCACACTGAATATTCTTGCCCCTTTTACCCCTTTTAGTATTATTTATATAACCCAGTTATAGAATAACCTTTTGTCTTTTAATACATGTAAAGTAACCCTAGTGGATGGGTATATAAATCTCCACTTTCTTGTATGTAAGGACAATCCAATCAATATAGAAATTATTCACTTTGAGCAACCTTAGTGTTCTCGTTATCATTCAACTCTTATCTATTCCCTTTAGTAAGGAGTAGTGGTAAGTGATGCTTCAGTTTGGTCTAGTATGTCATATCCGATAGATTATTGGCCAAGTAAGATCAAGTAGTGTATCATATCCACTCAGTAACTGCCCAAACTTTGCTAAAACCCTCATTTTTTTTTCTTGGTTTGCTTTGTTATGGTGCCTCTCCGTATGTCTAATCCCGAAGATACGTTAGCTTTATTGGTATCAGAGTATGGTTCTCCAAAGAAGTGGGTGAAGTTGCAGTGAAGTAATGAAGTTCTAGTTCATTTTACTATTAGTGGCTGTTGTGTTCCTTCCGTAACTACTACAGTGAATTAGTGTGATAGCAAGTATAGTTTTATTGTTAGTTAGTTTTTACTCTGTTTCTTATTGCAAAAACAGAACAAGTTTGTTTCTATTCTATTTGAGTAACGATCAAGTATTAAAGTTATTAGCAAATTGTTAATCCGTTTAAGAAGTATTGTACCATCTCAGATTCAAGTTTTTAGGGTGTCATTGGTGACCAGAGCAATAGTGTCCAACTTGTTCATGGTCATAATAGTAGTAACACCCTAGAGTCGGTTGATAGCAAACTTGACAAACTCACAAACCTTATTAAGAGTCTAATCACCATAATGCAAGTTAATAGATAATAACCCAAAGGAGTACAGCAACACAACCTATAGGAAGATACCCCTGAGAGACATTGTAGCCAAGGCAATCAAACCAATCATCCAATTTGACCGCTACGAGCTGGAGGAAGAGTCGACCAAGCTGATAAACAAAGACTGGAGTAGGAGGAGGTTAAGGAAGATGATGAGGAGCTGGATGTTGAAAGGTTTGCTAAAGAAGAAGTTGATTATTACCGAGCATACGGATGAGGACGTCAAGTCCCTCGAGGATTGGACACTGTCATGGTTCAAATTCCACCCTTTGGTGGAAGTGGAGAAATGTTATGGGTACAAAGATACCGTCAGAATCCAACTTGCTACATTGGAGTTTATTAGGTATGCCACCATGTAGTGGAAAAATCTAAATGCAGTCAGAGCATAGCATGGAAGATGAGGTGTTAGAACTTGGAATGAGATGAAAAGCTTGCTAAGAGGAAGATTTATGCTTGAGACTTAACTATAAGATACGTTTGCAAAAATGTAAGAACTACGCTAAGGAAACCGATCTATTAATGACTATGTAAGGGAATTCCAAATGTTAATGATTCGAGCCGACATGGAAGAACTAGAGGCCTACACAGTATTGAGGTTCATTTATTGGCTCAAGTATGAAATTCGTAATATCGTGGAAGTACAAAGGTTTTATACATTAGAGGATGCCATCAAGATAGTGTAGAAGGTCAAAAAACAGAAGAGAAGTGTCCCAAGCTGACCGAGGGCAACATTTTCGTGAGTCCTAGCACTATACTGACATGATAGAGCCAAGTCGAGGAGGCTACCTAAGGTCAAGCATAGGAATGACCAATCTGATGATAGCCGAGTAAGCTAACAAGGCCGATCCGGCCAGCTAGGCTAAACCGAGGTTAGGCCGACCCCGAAGGCATATGTGAAAGGGCAGACCTCCAAACAGAAGACCAGAGAGGTAAAGTATTTTAAATGCTTAGGCTTTGGACATATGACCACTGAGTGTCTGAACTGACTCATCATAGTATTCCAAGGAGATATAGAGAATAGCACCGACGAAAGCGAGCCCGAGAAAGAAGATGTTAGAAAAGCCAAAGTCGAAGAGGAAGAAGAGACTTATGTCTATGCCAACCTGAGAGAAGTGATAACTTTAGTCTTGAGACGAGTACTGAGTTCCTTACTAAACTTTGAGGAGGACTAACGGGAGAATTTGTTCCATATTAACTATACCATCAAAAGTCAATTATACAAGATTATAATAGATAGAAGAAGTTGTACTAATGTGGTTACACAATCCTTTGTGTAGAGGTTGGGTCTGCTGACCTCAAAACATCCCAGACCTTACAGGCTACATTGGCTTCATGATAATGGTGCTTCACACATGACTAAATGAGTGACCGTACTGTTCAATGTTGGGAATGAGTACAGAGATGAAGTAGTGTGCGATGTCATTCCTATGGGAGCTTCTCATCTATTGCTTAGATGACCTTAGTTATTCGACTGACGTGTTACATACAATAGATATAAGAATACCTATGCCTTTGTTACGGATGGAAGGAAGATTATGCTGCAACCCTTAACCTCATCACAAGTAAATGAAACCTATAATCAGCTTACCTGAGTTAATAAGAAGAAGATCTTAGCTATGAGTTGAAGAGACCTCCAATTCACAAAGAAGGCTAAAGAACCCATGTTCTTGTTAGTTAAAAGATCGCTGGAAATGCGAGAATTACATAATGTCCCAAAAGAGATTCGAAGCTTACTAAATGAGTTTTCTAACCTGTTTCTGGAAGAACTGCCTAGAAGATCGCCACTAATCCTAAGAATAGAATATTGTATTGATCTGTAGGTAGGCGCTGCGCTATTGAACCAACCTACATATAGAATGAACCCTGAGTAAGCTATCAAGTTGAAAAGACAGGTGAACGAACTCATTGAATGAGGATATGTGAGGGAAAGCATGAGCCCTTATACTATACCAACTTTACTCATTCCGTGAGGCTCGATGATATATTAGATCAGCTTCACAGCACTAAAATATTTTCAAATATTGATTTGCGAAGTGGCTACTACTAAATTCGCTTAAGGTCAGGTAATGAATGGAAGACTACCTTCAAGACTAAGCACGAACTCTACGAATGATTGGTTATACCATTCAAACTTACTAATGCACTGAGCACATTCATTAGATTAATGAACCATGTAATGTGACCCCTAATTGAAAGATGTGTGATTATATACTTTGATGACATATTAGTATACCGTGCTAACCTGAATGACTATGTTCAACATATTAGTGAAGTATTTGATATTTTGTGAATCGAGAAGTTATATAGGAATGTGAAGAAATGCATGTTTTGCTAGGAAGAAGTGGTTTTCCTAGGGTGAAGTGGTTTTCCTAGGGTTTATAGTGTTAGGGGAAGGAATTCGAGCAGATGAGGAAAAGATTCGAGCTATTCTAAAACAGCCAATGATGAAGAATGTCACTGAGGTCTGAAGTTTTCATAGCCTAGCTTTCTTTTATAGGCGATTTATTAAAGATTTCAATACAATCGCCACCCTATTGATCGAGTTGACAAAGAAGAGTGAAGGATTCAGGTAGAATGATTGAACTAAATAGAGCTCTAGAATGATCAAGGAAAAACTCACCTTGGCTCCTATCTTGTCACTGCCAGATTTTAACAAGCCCTTCATATTAGAATATGATGTATCAAGAGTAGGAATTGGCGCTGTCTTGATGCAAGAGCGGGAATTGGCGCTATCTTGATCCAAGAGCGATGACCCGTCACCTACCACTGTAAGAAACTGAGTGGTCCTACCCTAAACTATTCAGTATACAAGAAGGAGTTGTACTCCATTTTCCGAGCCCTCACCATTTAGTAACACTATTTGCTACTACAAAAGTTTGTTATTTACATTGACCACGAGTCATTGAAGCATCTTGGTAATTAGAAGAAACTCTCAAAAAGACAGGCCAAGTGGTTGAAGTTTATGGAAGGGTTCTCGTACGTCATTCAACACGAGAAGAGAAGCGCAAATGTGGTCACCGACACTCTATTACGATGACAAACTTTGCTTACCACTTTACTTATTGGGACTCTCACTCATCACTGAACAGTATATTACTGACCCTCATTTTGGTCCAATTGTTGAACAGTATTGTAAAGGGATAGTTGTTGGAAGATATTATCTTAAGGATGGCTATCCGTTCAAGGACCGTAGGCTATGCATTCCAAACTGCTCCACGCATAAACTACTGGTCAGGGAAGCTTATAGCAATAGATTATCAAGTCACTTTAGGGAAACCAAGACCATTAGTCTATTAAAGGAGAACTTTTACTAGCTAGGTTTAGCCAAGGATATCCATAAAGTGATGAGTAGTTGTGAAGTGTGCAAGTGTGCTAAGGGGAAGAGAGAACCTTAAGAAGAGTACATGCCACTACTAACACCAACCTTACCTTGGGCAGATCTCAACATGGACTTTATCCTAGGATTGTCCCGTACATCCGGAGGGAAAGATTCTATTTTTGTTATAATAGATCGCTTCAACAAGATGGCGTACTTCATTCCAACTCATTAGACTAACAATGCCCTGTATATTACTGATTTGTTTTTACAGTAAATTATCTAACTATAGAGTACCAAAGACTATTGTCTCAGATTGAGACACAAAATTTTTAAGCTATTTTTGGAAGACTCTTTGGAAAAGACTTGAAGCTAAACTTATATTTAACTTTAGTAACCACCCTTAATCCGATGGCTAAACTGAAGTGGCAAACAGGACACTAGGTAATCTACTTAGAGCTGTTGTAGGAAAAAGCTTACGGGATTGAGATCTGTACTTACCAATTGTGGAGTTCACATACAACCGAACTATCCATAGCACTGTTGAGAAGACCTCATTTAAGGTCGTCTATGGTCTTAACCCTACTATTCCTCTAGATATGATCATCATCTCAACAGCTATTGAAGAAAGTTAATTTGAAGTGGACCAAGCCCAAGAATTGCATGAGCTACACCAGTTTGTAATCAAGAAAATCGCCAAGCTCAGTCGAGGAAGCAAGAAATTGGTAGTCGAAGCCGTTGAACTGTTTCTTTCCACCCAGGAGACTTGGTATGGATACATCTCAGCCAAGAATGATTTCCACACTTAAGATAGAATAACTTATCTCCTCAAACCGATGGTCTATTCAAGGTCCTGAAGAAAACCAACCGCAATGCTTACTAAATCAAGTTTCTTGACGACTATGGTGTTTCTTCCATCTTCAATGTGTCCAATCTGATCCCTTACCAATAAACAAAAGAAGACCCTATAAGTGCCCCAAAAGAAAGAGTACAAAGCACTCATGATTTAAGGACAAATCTTTTTGGCCTCTAAGCATATTGTAAGAATCAACCCCCTAGACCGATTATGCATAGTCAAGCTAAAGGACTTTAAGGACTTGTTCAAAGGACACTAGCTCTAGGTCATAGCCGAGACGAAGACTCCTATCCTGAACTGGTTTCTTACTAACCTGACTATCAGATCCTTATTTATGTCAAATCCGCCCCTATTCAATAATAATGCTTTATCCTAAAAGACAACCTAAGAATAACCGAGCAAAGCTCCTAATCTAACCATAGGCATTAGACCCCAAATCAAGCTGACTCCTCTTTAAAAGAACTGTTTGGTTCCTAACCTGATGTTGTTAGGGGCTTTCCTGTTTCCGCCTACTTTGTGTCATATTCTTAATATCCAGCCACCACGCGACACGTGTCTTTTGACATAATATTCCAAAATGATTCTTCTCTCTTCCGTACTAAATATTCTTTGTCCCTTTTTACACCATGTAGTATTATTTATGTAACCTAGTTGTAGAACACCCTATTGTCTTTTCATACATGTAAAGTAACCCTAGTAAATGGGTATATAAATCTTCACTTTCTTGTATGCAAGGAAAATCCAATCAATACAAAAATTATTCACTTTAAGCAACCTTAACATTCTCATTATTATTAAACTCTTATCTATTCCCTTTAGTAAGGAATAGTGATAAGTGACCCTTCAGTTTAAATTGGTGTGCTATATCCGATGGATTGTTGGCTGAGTAGAATCTAGTGGTGTGTCATATCTATTCAGTAGTTATCCGGACTTTGCTAAAACCCCTATTTTATTTTCTTAGTTTGCTTTGTTATGGTACCTCTCCGTATGTTCAACCCCAAAGACATATCAGAGGTTATCCAGGTATACAACATACTTAGAGAACATCTCTTGGATGTAGATCTTCACTAGTTCTCTTTCATCACAAATATCTTGAATGTTTAGGGTGCGCTCTTTAAAATGCTCTATATAATCCATCAAATCATCCTTCGAGTTTTGTTGTGTTCTTTCCATGTTTGTAACCGTAACTTACTCCTAAGTAAAGAAAAATTTCTCTAAGAAGAGCTTACACATAGTCCCCAATGAATCAACTAATCCCAAAGAGAGTTTGACATACTAGGTCCATGCATTTTCTGTTAATGATTTAGAGAATTCTTTAAGCTTGAGATCATCATCAAGCCCATAAGACTTTAGGGTTTCAATAAATTTCAATAAGTATTCCTTTATACTTCTATTCTTGCCATTGAACAACATGAATTAGGACTTACATAATTCTTAGGATATGGCTTCACTATGAAGCGTTGATGATATGGGAATTTCAACTCTGATACTACTAGATAACCTAGCTTGTATTTTCCTCATATAAACGTACATGTTTTCCCTAATTATAAAGGAAGTCCGATAACTCTAATTTTAAACATATTCCATAGGATGATTTTATAGTATTTTCTGTACATTTTTTGTTTTCTTTAAAAAAAATTATACTTAATTGAGTAAAATGTTGATTTCAGGGTTTAAACACGTTCTAGGCTCGAAAACGAAGAAAAGGAATCAAGTTTCACTCAATTCCGAGTTCAAACGAAGAAGTTATGAATTTTTTAAGTTGTGCTGAAAATTTACCTAAGTACAGAAAGTTACACGACCTGGGAACACGGTCATGTCCCAGGCCATGTCGGGTGACGAAAACAAAATCTTTTTGATACACTATAAAAAGACATATTAGGGTTTCAAAAGAGAAAAAAGACATTATAGAAACAAGAGACGAGAGGAGATTGGAGAAGAACATTAATCAAGAATCAAGAACGACATCGATTTCAAGATTAGAGAGATTGTTCATCAAATCAAAAGGGGTTTTTATGCTTTATTTTACGTTTTTTATGAAACTCATTTTTAGATTCGTTATGATAGCTTAGAATTAGAGTATTTAGGATTATGGAACCTAGGGTTTCATGTAACCCTTCGATTGAATTATAATTTCAATAAAGTTTCTACCTTTTCTTGATTCAATGATGTCGTTAATTATGGATTGATAATTCTAGAGTGTCAATATATGATATTATGCATGTTAATTGAGAAATTGCATGTGTAATTAGATTTAGGCATAATTGAAGAGAATTACATGTATACTTAGAGATAAGATACATGTTTCTTCCGGAAAGTTGATTGTTTGCATGGGGATTCATTACACACTAATGCAATTCTAAATTATATTACTAAGTGAAGAGATTCCGGTAAATAATTTAGGATTAGGGTTAATATGCTTAAGAAAGATATTAGCTTTAATTGTGAATCCCTCCGGTCAAGAATAATAGAAATTGAATTGGATATATTTTAAAAAGGTTACATGTTAAACACTAGGGGAAATAATTCCTAAATACATTATTGCATATTTGAAGTCGTTCGTAGTTTATTGCTTTCTAATTTGCTTAGTTAAGTCTCATAATTAGTTTAGTTGTTAATTTCAGTATTTTTAATTCATTCAATTTATCACAATTTTTCGGTTAGATAATAAAGCTAAGATTAATATTAGTACTCAAAATCTCTTAGGGAACGACTCGAACTCATATCCGCTATATTAAAATTGATAGGTGTGCTTGCCTCATATCAAAGTCCTTAGAGCAAAAGCTATGGACGCAAGTAGCAGTATAGGAGCAACATTAGGATGAAAAGTAAATCTACCTAAGATTAAGATGGTAGGATTAGATGGAGGAGTAAGCACCATGAAGATGAAGAGTTGCCTAAGAAGACACTTATGTTCTTTGTTACAAGGGTTGATTGTTGAGTAGGTTCTGATGGAGGGGTTTCATTATCTTAATGGAGATCTTCCTCAATAGTAGGAAGATTAGCTAGTTGAGCTGAGATAGTGGCACCTGGTGATGCAACAACTATAGGATTCGGAAAAACCATACCTTGTTATGCAATGTTAAGAACAGTCATTTCAGTGAGGATGGGTTAGAACATTATTATGAACTGGCTTAAGGCCTTCATAGCTTCCTAAATTACTCACATTATCTATACGGGATCTAAAGAAGCCTTAGGTACTAAATGGTCTTAGCTTGTATTCTTAAGCGATAAGAGTGGGTTCTACTCAATAAGCTTAATGTTAGTGTTGAGCTCTTAAGATGTGATATCAGACATACCAGTTGTTCTCTTCCTGGGAAGTGTCATATCTTTATAATCACTTTTTCTTAGTAAAGTCACCAAAATGTAGATATAGGAGTCCGATTAGTCATATGCATGTTGTGTGAATGATGCACTGCACATGACTTTAAAGAAGTGAAGCAAAATTGTCATTTGAAAAGATAATTAGGTGAGAACAAAGTAAGGAGGAGGAACAAATAATTTTAGTATCTCAAATGCACAAGTAACAACTAAGGCAACCTTAAGGAACCTTAAGTATTCACCTTATAACTTGAGGTGAATAAAATCAATTCTTTACCTGAATTATCTATTTGATTTTAGAGGGCAGAGATTTCGTAGAGCATTATTGTTTCTCTCTTCTCTATATGTGTCCCAAATGAGGGTAAAACACTAGGTATTTATAGGCTCTTGAGTAAGATAGCATCCGTTTAATCATCTAGCCGATCAACAGAGGAAATGAAGTTTGCTTAATTTATAATTATCCAAAATAGACTAACTAATGGGTTTAAGATCAATAACCTCTCTTATAAATGCATGAATCTACCTAAGAAAGGTTGAAAGCAGACAAATTTATCTAACGATCTCTATTTCAAACCTGCAAAGCTAAATCTCCATAAACCATTCCAATATATAAACCAAACTTTTAGATCCTATCACCTAGTTTAAGAAGTCAAACCTAAATAAATAATGGATTTAATCTAATAATTAATATTAATAATTTTCAGTCTTTCGTAATTTCATTCTTAAAATGTTTTAAGTCTATTATTCCATTATTCCATTTAGCGAAGTGAATTAATAGTTTAATAACAAAAAAAATCATGTACGATATTTTCATGGATTAAATGTGAAACAAGACAATCTGAGTGTCTCGATTTATATTTTCCAAAAATCCATCTTAAGGCTCTATGGGGTTTTCAACATGGCCCGCAAAGCCGTATGACAAATCTCCTCTCTAAGTATTGAAACAGTCTTGGGTCAGTAAGCCTAGATTTAACCAGACACATCACTAAATATAATTTTCCAGCTGGACACTTCGTGGACATCCTACGTATCTCGAAGTCCACCATGGTCATCTCCTGTGTATATCCGCAATTCAAACCTAAGCTTCTGGAACCTTGCCAATTAAGAAATGAGGTAAGACCATATACCATATTAATACAATCGAGACAAGAAAGACCAAACATAACCTTATCTTACGTGCCCAGTATTTTTATTAATTCTTACACCAGCGTCATAGCATTAGCCTGCCTCATTCACCATTTCACTACCTTTGTTTCCTATCTATAAAACCTAGTTGTCAAAATCCTCTTGAATTTATACGTATCCCACTCACTTACTCCATGGATGTATTCATAGAAACCAAGGTGGTCAAACTTCGAAGCCACCTTGACAAGTACTTAGTGGCGGATGATGACGGAGAAACCGTGCGGCAAAGCCGAAACGGCAACTCTAGCAGAGCCAGATGGGTGGTCGAGTTGGTGGACGGAAAGAACAATGGCGGAATCAGACTGAAAAGCTGCCAAGGGCGGTACCTCACGGCCTCCGACATCCCATTTTTGCTCGGCATGACTGGGAAGAAGATACTGCAGACTGTACCTGAAAAGCCGACGGATTGGACCATCGAGTGGGAGCCCATCAGAGATGGTTTTCAGGTAAGATATGAAACTTTTGCCATAAATTTAACGGATGGTCAATCGGTTTTGAATTTCATGGGAATAACGACCCAATTTGCTAATGATAAGTGAAGGGCGTTTCATGTCAAATTGAACTTTTTTTTTCTAAACTTCTGAGCAGGTAAAACTTAAGAGTTCGTGTGGGAAGTATCTGAGGGCTAATGGAGGGCCGCCTCCATGGAGGAATTCAGTAACGCACGATGATCCACATAGTGGTTCAACACAGAACTGGATCTTATGGGATGTGGAAGAAGTCAAGGTTTCAGAGTTGTCCGAGATTGAACAGGATTATCTATCTTTCTCAAGCTTTTCTACGATTGCCTCGGAGGATGATGTTGTCGATTCTGGAGCAAATGGATCACCGTTGTCCGTGGTTCCTGGCAAGTCCGACAAACTGTTCTTGAACAAGGTATGTGAAACGGATCTTTAGATCTTAACATTTTCCTTTGTTCATACTTCATTGTCATGCTCCCTTTAAGCTTTTTTTTTTTTTTTTTTTTCCTTTTTGGCTAAAAGTTAATAATGGCTGGTACGTTACTTGTAGTGTAGTGCGAGATTGAAAAATGAAAACTGTTAATCAGCAGACTCAACGTGTTTGGTAATGGGGGGAAAAAAAATACTTACACTGTTACACACTTCTATTATTTAATTTTTTTTAGTATATAATGATGTTTTAAAATACGATTTTTTTTACTCTTTCATTAGCATCTTGAATTATTCCTTATTGGAACTATTGAAAATTTCGCTTTGGCAGTATATTTAATTTAAAGTTGGGTAAAGTTAATGATAACTTAATTATTGAGGCTCTATACTGAGAAGAGTTGGAAATTTTGTGGAATTACTGGGGCATCTTCTTTTCTTGTTTGATTGATATTGACATATTGATTATGTAAGGATGTAACGTAAGATGGTTAGTTTTTTTTCCCCAGTTTTACATATGGACAAGGATATACTCGACGTTTTTTTTGTTTTGTCCAACGACTAATCTAAATGCAGAAATCTAAAATATTAGGCATAATAACATTTTGAAACAACTTCTTTAGTACTATTTGGAACTTCCGTATATTTATTGAAAAACCAAGGAGGTACCGTACCAAGAGCTAACAAAGTGTCATTACAAAAATAAAGTGACTTCACTGGCCAAGCTGAAATCAGCGGCTCAGTTGGACAAGGAATTGGTGGCGTCTCCATGATGCACAACAATACAATGGAAAAAAGAAAAAAGAAAAAATTAAAAAGCAAACCGACTTTTAACTCTGAGTGATTATCACCATGGAGTTTTCTACATACATTTGAACCATCCGATGGAGGGATCTTTTATGGTGCTTTCGTTTCTTGAAAGGGTAGTTGAGGAACCTTAGACGTGTGTTAAAGTTCTGCAAAACAAATCGCAGCGAAGCAAAGAGGATCGGTAGTTGCCCGATAGCACCACTCTAATGCTTTAGTTGGTTGAGTATTAAAGAGAGAGAAAAAGCAGGGAGTGTGTAGACAAAAGTGTGTTAAGTGTGTACATGATGTTGGCATGGGTTATGGAAAATAGATCTCGTCATTAAAGGCATACTACGATTTTAGAGAGAGTAGATGGATGTAGTTGTTGAGTAATCATCATTCCTGCACAGTACAGTTGGAGCTTCATGGACTAAACTTAGTCAACTTAAGCCTGAAGGAATAAGCTTTCGGGTACTCAGAAATCATTTCCCAATCAAGTCGGAGACTGTGTTGATAATTCTATGGAGGTCAGCAAGGCATTTTCATGACTTGACCTTAGCTTTGCTGAAGACTCAAGAGCTACCACGAGCTTAGCTCGAAAAAGGGAGTTAGATCTAGCCTTAACAAGCCCATACCTTAAACAATTTTCGTCTTGCCTATGGCTTAGAGGATCATTTTCAAAACACATTATCAATATTTTTTCTTTTAACTTATAGTTTATTGGAATTACTATAAATAATATCCAACCATCCATGAGGGTTTACTTTAAGGATTAAAGCATTACTCCTGACTAAACAATTTAAGCTCTGTCCTAATAAAGAGTTAAATGGAAACTGTTTTTTCCACTTATAAATCCAAATGAATAGATATTCGCTCTCTTTAATTTCTTCGGACAGCTGCACCCATAACTTAAAAAACAGAAAAAAGTAAAAATCCAACCACCCTTCTCCACTAGGGAAAGCAAACACATGGGAAAATTTCAGTTGCTTTAGTCAAGCTTCACTCCTTTTAAGAATGCTTAATGTGAACACATCATGCGATTGATGTCTGGCATGGTTCACGGGCAACAACTTTGCGGTTTTGTCCATCACTGCCTTATATAGTACATTATATCTTTGAAAATTATAAGTCACATATTTTGTTTATATATCTTAAAGAAATAGGTTAAATTATAAACATTTGAAGATAAGTTTAAATAGAGAATTATTATTTTAAAAGATTTAAATAAAATATTAATATTTTAGTATTTAATTAAAATAGAGAATTTAATTATAATACCATTATAATCCGTTAAAGTATATTGAAATGGCCGTTAAATGACATATGGCACTTACGTGGAGCTAATGTGTTGCTTGTGTGTCAATATTATTATAAATTTAAAAAAGAAAAAGGAAATCTAATTTTAAAAGATATAAAAAATAAGAAAACTATCTACAAGTTAAAAAAGATGCACAAAAGGGAAAAAAAAGTGCTGAATCAATAAATTAATAAAATTATATAAGTAGTTAATTTAATTAATGAAAAATTAAAAAACCTAAAAAATTAAAAAGAAAAGATAAATAAATCAATTACTCCTTAGCTTTAGAGTAGTCGATTCAACCATATCAAGCTAATGAGTTGCAACCCATTTAGAAAAGTAGACCGTTTAACCCACCGATACTTTGGGATTGTCTATCACTTTAAGGTCTCATTTAAAAAAATAATATTAAAAAAAAAAAAGTATTTATCTCATCGTACAATTAGATTATAACTCGATGGATATTTATATATCATTAATCTATTCTATTAGCATATTAATATATTAAAATTTTTCTATCAGGATAAAATTGTCTTCGCAAGGAATTGCTACCTATTTTTCTTCATATAAGAGCACAAAACTGGTTTCCTCTCCATTGAATTATCTCTTATGGTGACATTTCTCCTCTTTAATAAACGTTCCACAGTTCCGAAACCATCGAGAAATATTTATAATTAAATAATCTTTCTATCATGCTTTTGATAAATACGTGGGTCGGTGAAATTCAATGGAATGATTAATGCACCACTGAACGTTCTGTTCTTCTCCACGATAATTTTAGTCTTGGAAAACAACAAATAAATATATACATACATATATTTATATATGTGACATCTATTTAAGTGTTTGAGAGGTGTTATATTTATATTTTTTAAGAGCATAGCAGTTATTTATGAAAGATAACTGAAGAAAAGATATTTAGCTGGTTATATAAAAAACAAATTAGTGGGGCGAAGCAATTTAGGTGCTTCAATGAATGCATCTGCCCAATTTTTCTTTATAAAAGGGGGTTAAAAAAAAAAGAAAGAATATATTAATTTAAACAATCCCATATATGATTGATTTACTTAATTTTTTACCCATCTGTTGCAAGTATTATTGAAGAGAATAGGGGTTTTTGGTATCTTATATCTTATTATAATCTATATAATTAAGAAGGAAAAAAAAATAAAGATATGGAAGTTAGATAGGGATAGTGCAATTAAAGTTATAATAAATGGGATACGTAAAAATTACATAGTATGATTTTGTAGAAATATACTATTCCTCGATAAATGGTAATTGCCACATAAAAAAAATATATCTTTTCTAAATTATTTCATATAGGATTTATTTATTTAAATATTTACTATTTTTAAATGTCTCAACGTTGCATCCATTAAATTTATATATATATCTATTATATTAAAAACAAAACCTTTTTTAACTACATATGAGTCACCTTTTTTTTTCCAAATACCTCTAACTAATTATTTGACATTTTATAATTTTAACTATTAAATATATTCACATAATAGTTATTAGAACAATTCAAATCCATCCTTTAAACTTATCAATTACTATCTATTACTTACAAATATATTTAATTATATAATTATCATTTTCTATCATACTTACTTGTGCTATTACTATTGTTTTATTTATCCATTATTTTAACTATTAAAAAATACTATTATTTAAAAAATTTATTATATTTTTTATTTGATTAATATTTATTATTATAATAAGGACTTTTTCTTTAAAAAATTTATTATAATTTTGATTTTTCTAATATATATTATTGGTATTTGTTTTATATTATAGAGTTCAAACTTTTGTTATATTTTTTTTCACACACATTATAGATGCTTAGTATATATATATATATATATATATATATATTAACACCCGAAGGTCAATGGTAAAACTAAACTAAAACAGCTCTAGATTGTTATGACCTGACAAGATGTTTCCCATTGTCGTTACTGTAATTTGTCCTTGGGAACTGCCACGTCTTTAACTTCAAGGATCCCCGAAAATTAAGGCAATCCTCCGCCTTCTTATTAAATGGATCCACTTTCATGTATAGCTCAAGCCTTGTCAACTGAAGTGATGAAATGTATATTTAAATTATCATTTTCTGCTATGTCGATGTGGTTCGTTCTAGATTTAGAATATATATATATATATATATAATTTTTGATTAGGTGAACTAAGACTAAGTGATGATCTTTTTATTATATGATTATAGTATTGATTCATAGTCATAAAAAACTTGGATGGAACGTATTAAAGACTTGAAAGCTTTCACCGCCTCTATTTTAGATTACCGACTTTATATTTTAATTTTATTTATTTATATTTTCCTTCTATTATCTTTTTCTCAGTAAGTAAGGATACCAAAATAGAAGAAACTTATACAAAACGAAAAAAAAAAAAAAAACTATAAGTTTAAGTATTTTCCTGTCGATCATCACTTATTGCAGGAAAAAAAATTATTAATCTAAAATGATATATAATTATTAATTATTTAAATACATGATAATATGAATAATAATTGTTTCTTAGATATTTACTGCTATCACTCAAATATTGTTTAGACATGATGTAATTTTAGAAAAAAATAAAAAAAATAAAGGAGGATAAGATTGATAACGGGATGTGTTATATGGTAATCATTTTTCCGGTAATTAATCGGTGAAAACATTCCCACCGGATTATAGAAAAAGACAAGAATACGAGAGAATCTTAATTGCAACGATGGAACCACGATGGTTCTCACTTCACACTACAAGTAACCTATTACCTAGATGATCTGTAACGATTACATTGTTGTGCAAAGCCCCACGCAAGCACCGCGGACGCACAGGCACAAGACAAACCGTGTCGTAGCAAATTCACATTTATGACTGGCTGGCGCTGGCTGGACTGGGACGGCATCTACCCCATCCATTATATGCTAAGATACCAAAATATTCCTGAATCCTGAAACGCTACATCCCTTTTATTTCATATAAATCCATTCATCACACCACCGTTAAAAGTTATATATATTTTCTGCGTTCACATCTAAAAATCCCGATCCAATCCATCCTCATCCTTGACACATCCTGAAATATCTGTTACATATTTTGCTGAGTTTGCAGTTTTATCTGTTTGTTTGTACTTTCCTAGTCAAACCACAAAGGAATGGAGTTTTTCCACAACGCCAAGGCAGTTCGTCTCCGCAGCCACCACGATAAGTACCTGGTTGCCGAAGAAGACGAAGAATCGGTCACTCAAGACCGAAACGGATCGGCCAAGACGGCCCAATGGACGGTCGAGTTTGTACTGAATTCAGATTCCATAATCCGCCTCAAGAGCTGCTACGGCAAGTACCTAACTGCATCCAACCAGCCTTTTCTTCTGGGAATGACCGGCCGTAAAGTTCTCCAGACTCTGCCGAGGAGGCTGGACTCCTCAGTAGAGTGGGAGCCGGTGAGAGATGGGACCCACATCAAGCTGAAAACGAGGTATGGGAATTACCTGAGGGCCAATGGGGGGTTGCCGCCGTGGAGAAACTCGGTGACGCATGATGTGCCGCATAGAACTTCAACGCAGGACTGGATACTTTGGGATGTGGATGTTGTGGAGATATTGGTTCAGTCTCCGAGTGCGAAGAGACCGATCAACCCGCTCCCGCATCTTGAGTCAATGGATTCAGGATTGAGCCGGGGTTCTGAGTCCGGTTCACCTACTTCGGCTTCGCGTGCTTCTGGACATTTCGATAGACAGGAGGTTAGTTTGTTTTCTTAGTCAATTTTGTGTTGTTAGTTTCTTCCTAACGGATTGTTTGATTTAAGAATCAGGAATGACAATTTTGCTAGCTCATATCATGCTTGTTAATCTAAAAGTTAAAGCGAGTTCATGAGATGTCAACCCAATTTATAAATTGAATTGGTCATTACCTATGAGTGAAAAATCAAGGCATTGCCCTCTTGACAAATGGATATTGAGGAATTTAAATTCATTATGGAAATCCATTAGTCAAAGCAATTGCTAATGAGTTTATGAAACTGTCAGAATTGGTCGATGATTAGAAAATTCAATAGTAAAGTCAGGTTTTAGTTGATGCAAGTAAGATTTTGGAGGACAAAGAACTAAATTTTCTAATGTGGATTTGCAGTCTCTTGATTCCTATGTGGGTTCACCCCCAAAATCTGAAGGAAGGATTATCTACTACCATATTGCCGACGAAAATGGTGATGTTGAGGGGGAAGATATGCAAGGATATTCATTTAATTTCAAGGGGAATAATGTGGAGGAATTAACTCATAAGTTGGAGGAAGAGACAGGAATGGATGGCATTGTGGTGTGCTCTCGGAGCCCCTTGAACGGGAAGCTCTTCCCTCTTCGCCTGCAGCTACCCCCCAACAGTGTCAATATGCATGTAGTTGTGGTTCCAGCATCCGCTACAAGTAAGTTTTGCCCTGCCATTTGCTGCCCTGGCTGTTTTTTTCAACTCAAGAGCTAGGCACCGCTGAATAATGAACATCCAATGCAACTCAAATTTCCATTTTCTTCTGCTTACATATGTAGATAAGCATAAGGGTAATCATCGCATAACCACTTAATTAAAATGCTTGATTCATAGTACTTAAAACCCCAGAAAATGATTCGCCTCCACTAAACTCCCAAAATGTATGTTCTTAAAATATTTTATTGCTAAATAGCTACTAGTTTTGAGAGTTTAGGAGAGGTAGTCAGAGATTTGCACAACTATGGAAAAGTAATCTCTTCCTAGAAATTTTGGAAGGCCATGTTAGTTTCCGAGTAATAGCTTGACTGAACAATCCAGGGGGACAAGTACCAAAGGGTGGATCTCAATTCTTGTTCTAATGATGTATTTAAAAGGCATGGGTTGAAGGGCAGTTTCATTATTTTTGTTGACCTGTTAGCTCTGATTTTGTCCATATGGAGGTGCTAACAAGTGACGGCAGAAATTCTGGTGTAGATCATGGATAGCTTGTCTTATTTTTAGGTCCTTTCTTGCATCTACTTTTGCAATGTAGACATCAGTCCTATGCTTGTAGCTGGTTAGTGGTTACCATTCTTCATGATCATGAGTGTACCTAACATTGTTGAAATTGATAGTTTTTCATGACCTTGCAACTAATAACTATAGTTGAATGAAACAACTATTCCTTCTATCGGAATTCTTACTATGTCTAATATCAAAATAACTACTTCACAGAGTTCATGTTACTGCCAAATAAGGGCAAGAAATGGAATACATGATATTAATAATGGATGATATTCGTACTTTTAATATACCCCTAATCTATAATTAATATCTCCATTTGCGAAAGCTTCACTGTGTGGGTAGCTCAAATACAATGCTTTCTGTTTCTTTTAGTTTAGTCTCCTACCCTCTACATGGGTATTTTCTCTAGTCTAAATACCGGATCTTCATTTTCTTGGTAAAACATTTATAGTGCATGATTGTCATACTCATTTCTAGCTTAAGAGATATGACTTAGTTGATTTGAGTCTTTGGCCCATCTTTTTAGTTTATTTATCAATGAATGAGTTATTGATCTTTGGCCCAAAAACAAAAAAAAAAAAAAAAAAAAAAAAGGAAAAAGAAAAAGGAAAATGGAAAAGCTCTTAAATCTCTATTTTGCAATTCTATTCCTAAGTTATTTTATTGTGATAATCACATGTTCCATTTAGTTGCAATATCAAGAGAAATATAGTGTTCTGCTGTGATTAATCGCAAAACACCTAGAGGTCAAGAACTTAAGTTAAATTTGAACGGTTTTTCATTTTGAAAATGCTGCATCTTAGCTTTTTTTTGTTGCTTATTGAGCTCACTATTAATTTTCTAACTCTGTTCCACATATTAACATTTTCTTTTTTCCTTCCTTCTCCATCAGTATCATCTGGAGGAAATTTATGATGCAACACAATGTGAAATGCACCTGCCCGAGTGCCAGTCATCACATAAAATTATTGTACATTCTTCACTCCAGTTCTTATACTAGTAAAGAGTCTGCATTCTTATCCAATGCTAGCCTTGATCTGGAAAGAGCTGCAGCATGGCATTATGGTGAATCGCGTCCATTGGTGGTGTGGAATTAACGTTCATACCTGGAAGTTTTATGTGCTAATGTTTGCAGAAAAAGAAAACGGCAAACTCAATCTCTGGACAAGCAAAACATGTTGCAGTTCTTCATTTCCAGCGTACTGCTTACTCCTTGTTCGTTTATAATTCCATTATAAAATCTTGTCCTCTCTATTTTTAAACGCGAATTTAGGGCCTGGGGCATCCTTCCATATCTTTACCAGCATTTTGTGCAAATATGTGACGTTTTTAACTAATATCTCGTGAAAGTGTTTGTGTTCTAAATATGATCATAATGGATCGTAGTTATTATATTTATTGATTTTAAATTTATGTTCAAGTGTATTTAAGTGTAGCCTGACAGGTTGATTTGATGGCCTCATGAAGTGAATAGTGAAAGATTGAAATGTAGCGGGAGGGGCTCTAGCCAATGGGGAGATCCAATAGCCCGATAAAATGGAATGTCCGATGAGTAAAATAAAACAATATATCTACTGAAAATTAGCAGACAAAGTTTGATTGCCCATAACCTAGTAATATATGTAAATATATATATATATATATATAGATTTGCGTATGTATTAAAAGGAAATTAGCTTATGTACTATCCTGCTTTTTTTTTTTTCATACATGACGGTATCTATATTATGGCCGTAAATAAGTTGAATTAATACGATATAATACGAAACTTAAACTTAATTAAGTTTTAATTTATAAAACTTGAATTCGATTTGAAATGAAACTCAATAAGTTTTAGCTTAACCTAATTAAGCTCGATATTTTTTAAAGATGTTATAAATTTAATTAAAATAATAATATTTAAACTCGATTCGAATTTGATTAATATTTAAAATCGATTCAAGTTTGATTAGATTTATAAGTTTATCAAGTCCAGTATCATAAAATTCGAGCTCGATTTGAAAAACTATTCAAGTAACTCAACTTAACTATAATTAAGTCAAATTCGAGTAAATATTAAACTAAACTTGAGTAGCTCACAAGTGAATTTATCTCACTAATACTCTTATTCAATATTTTTCAAACAAATATAAGCATCACACTTTAAAAATTCGGGACTTTCATGAAAGTATGGCTGATACCTAAAATATATTGGCCTTATATTAGAAAAAATACCCCATCCTGTATAGCTGTATGTCATTTTAGAAAAACCCAAATGGAATCTCTAAAAGGGTAAGTGGAAAAAATTGGCCTTACATTTGCCAATAACTTTATATAATTCGTCGTGGCGAATTGTTACCTTTTTTTGGTTGATTAGCGTTTGACTGGAGAATACACGATCCATTCTTTTCGTGGTACAGTTTATTTAATTTTAGTACGATGAATAACATCTTGCGAATTATAAATTGGAACGATAATGACCGAAAGAAGGAAATAGGAGTAGCTTTTGCTTTGTTCTCATGGACAGACGTTGCTGTGGTGGTCAATTATGTGCACGGTCTTTGATACCACGCTTCGAATGGTTTTGGAGAAACCTTGATGAAAGAGATGAGAAACAGACAATTTCAATAGTTTATTAATAAGTGTGACAAATAAACATGCTTTGAAAGGTAAATTATAGAAGCACATCAATGTTTTTTTGAATCTACTCTCAATTATATTAGACGAGGAGAAAACACCAATTTATTGAATTTGGAGCTTATCCTCAAGTTGTTGAGGAGCTCTTCTATTGCATTCCAAAATCAACTATTCTTATATGTTTCACCGTCAACTGCCTGAAGCAGATGAGATAAAGAAACTTGCTATTGAAGAAAGATTAACTTGCCTACAGGATGCAATCGATTCCCTTAAGAATGAGAAGATATTGTATTCTAAATGGCCTTTTTTGCTCATTTGTAGGATAAATGAGAGAAGAATCTGAGTTACAAATGGATTCTTCATGATTTCCTCAAAGACATTAATAATCTATAGTTGTCAAATCTTGTAGTTCTAGGGGGTTTATAATTTTATAAGGCTTTTTCAAGTCAACTTAGGTATAAAATCATTTTTCTCTAAAAAAATTATATCTTCAACTGGGTTTGTACGTTAAATTCAGTAAAAACTTATGATTTTAACCGAATTCTAATATTCTATATATCTAAATTGAATAGCCTAAGAAAATAAAAGAGATGCACAAATATAGGACTCAACATTTTGCACCTTTTTCTGTTTGAATCCTAAATATTTATAAAACTTGATTATCTTGATTATTTAAGCCACAAGTTTATTTTTCAAAGCTATTTTAAAAGGTTACATCACAGGTGGATATCTATTAGCCTCAGAATTTGATGACTTAAAGCAAGAAAGTAGTAAACGTCTTGTGTAAGCTACACCTACGTTAGCGACTCAAATAACTAACTTATAGCTTAACTTGGTTTACACGATGAGTTTGTTATAACTCTTTAGTTTAGGACATGACACATAATAGCCAACACCCCCCTCCCCCTTGTCTTAGGATGGTTAAAACAATTTGTTTTATTCTTTTAGTTTTTTAGTTTTTAAATTTTCTATTTTTTAACTTTTTTTATTGAAATTATAATAAATACACATGTTTTATACATTTATTATATTATATGATATATATATATATATCTTTATTATTTGATTTTTTCATTTCTTTATATTTTTTCAATTTTTGAATTTTTCTATTATTTATTATTTTGTTGTTATTTTGTTAATTTTTTTATCATTTTATTATTGCAATTATTTAATAAAAATATATTGACCAATAAAAAAGTACCACTAGTTATGTTAACAAAAAAGTTAGCAGCAAACTAACAAAAGATTTATTCGAAAACTTTAGTAAACGTTAAAAAATCAAATAAAAATTTTTAAATGTTCAAGACTTAGACAAAAAATGTATAAAAGATTAAATCCTAAATTTATACTTTTCCTATAAACTAATTAGAAAGCAGCATGTGTTATGTTAATAAAAAAGTTAACGGCAAACTAATAGTAAACTTATTAGAGAACTTTTGTAAACTTTAAGGACTCATAGAAAATTTCAAATATTTAGGAGTAAGACAAAAAATGTACAAAAGGTTAAGTCTAAGATTTATACTTTTCATAAAAAATATGATAATACAACTAGTCTTCTATAAGTCATTCATTATTATAATATTTAATCATTTTCCCTATCCGATTCTAATTTTTTTCCTCTTTCTCACTCTCTTAGTCTCTTAATTGATGTTCATAGCTTCCATTCAGGCTCCAGCCCTAATAACAAAATTTATAAGGAGAATTATATTCTTTAATTTATACTACCAATAACTTAAAATGAGTTAAAAGATTTTGTTCTTTTTAATTTATTACTTTTTTCAAAAATAAAATAGTGAAAAAAAAGTTTAGTTTTAACTCTACTTATCCTTTTTTTTAAGCATGTTAAATTATGGATTAAGAATTTTTTATGGAAAGAATTTAATTTCTTCATTTATTTATTTTTATCATGCATTTTGAGTTTTTACTAACTACTATAAGCATATCTACAACTTTTAAAAGCTATTTTATATAAGTTGTATAAAGTTATATTTCTACGTTTTAATTTTACATACCTTTTAATGATTCAAGGTAGAATCGAGTTTGACAACCTTATTATAGTCCATTGTACACTATGTTAATATTGCCATAGACAAAAATATGGACATATATTTTGCATTTTCAAGCTCTCAATTCCATTTATCGATCAATCACATTAATGAATTACATAGATTATGCTATCTATGCAAGTTTGCTTGTTATACATATTTGAATTTTGTTGTTAGAGAAATCATCATTTTGAAACTTGTTAAGTTCTTGAAAATAATATTCATTTCCTTCTAATTTTGATAAGTAGATATATTGGTTTATAAATATACCATGACATAGATAATTATTAAGGTTGATTTATATAGCAAGTTACGTTGTGTTAATTATGGGATAAGGGTAAAAACTTCTCATTGATTTATCTTAATGAGAACTTACATCCTTTTTAATCTAGAAAAAGCCATAACAATTTTGAAGCAACAATCATGTCTCAAAATAACACTCATTTGATAACAGGCTTTTAGAAGCAATAATCCCTCTTGGAATCAGTAAAAATAGTGGCCTTAACCATATCTGCTAATTATATGCCTCTTATTAGAATGTAGATTTGTTGATAAGAAACATAACCATTCGTCCCATTTCTCAAGCACTTGTCATAAATGGCATGAATCACATTTACATGTACTAGCCAAACACAAAAATACAACTATACATACGTATAACAATAGTGTTATTTTTTCCCTTGTAGCCAAATGCACAATCAATTATAGAGAAATGAATGAAGAAATAAAACATGAGGCCATAACAATTTGGACATAACTTAAAAAGCAGTTTCCATTAATGAGACAAGGTTTTTAGATATTACGTTGGTGAAACGATCTCATGACTTATAACAATAATATCATGCTAGGCATTAATATGCCATCCTGAGATGTTCTTTTTATCATATGCAAAATAACATATGATTGTTAAAATGATCACCAGCCACGACACACATAATAATATTCACATTTGCTTATCCTACATTTGATTGTTTACACATGGAATGGAGCTCTTTTTCCCTTGCTTATGAGTTTTGTAACTAGCTCCTTATATTGCAATTGCTCTATCTCCAATTGGCATTTGTGGAATATATAAGTGTCTTTGCTTATACATATGCATTTATCTTATAGGGCTACTTATCATCATTGTATTGATAAGGTAGTTTTTGTAATATGCTACAGTATGAATAGTTGGATGTACTCTTCCTAACTAACTTAACCATTCATTTTCTTCTGAAATACAATCACGCTGTTACATTACATCTGTTTCTTCCCTCTATCTTCATCATGTTCTTGCTGTAGAGTTCAATAACTTTAGATTCACATGGCATTAGAGCATTAAAGGCAATCAAGGTTTTTTTTTTTTTTCAATTCTTTTCTCTAGTCAATATGAATTTAGCAATGAGTACTGGAAATACTACAATGGTTGGTGTATTAATTACTGATCCTGTGTATTTGTTGAGTGTCAATAACCTTAATATGGCAAGATCTTTAATTTTTAAGGCCACAATTACTTAGGGTAGAATCGTTCAATTAAAATGGGTTTATAAGATTAAGTATACACTATTGAGAGGTATAAAGCAAGGCTAGTTGCTAAGAGGTTTACACAAGTTGAATGAGAGAATTATAATGATACATTTTTCTCTAATTGCCAAGCTAGATTCTATTTATATCTTATTGGCTGTAGTAACTACTTCTTCTTGGCTTTTATGTCAAATTAATGTGAACAATGTTCTTACATGGTTATTTAGATGAAGACATTTATATGATCCCTCCATAAGGATACACTAAAGCTTTATCCAATCAAGTTTGTAAGTTAAAAAGTATTTGCATGAACTAAAATGAGCATCTAGACAATGAAATTTAGAAATATCTAAATTTCTTATTTCTTGGGGATTTACACAATCCACTCACTATTCACCTACCATGATTATACTGGTTGTATGTTTTATCTTGCTCTATGTTGATGATATGTTGAGTATGGATTTGGGTTTGGGTTTTTCTCTTATTTATTTTGTGAAGCGAAGGCTTGATGAAGAGTTTACTATAAAGGATCTTCGTAATGCTCACTTCTTTCTTGGTTTAAGGTTATGTAAGACAGATTAAGGCGTCTTGGTTAATCAAAGAAGTTCATACTTGATATTTTCTAAAGTGTTGCTTTAACAAGGGTGAAGCTTATTCCTTATGTCGATACGACTTAAATTTGACAGTGTAACAAGGGATGCTTTGCTTAATCCTACCTTATACTGAAAACTTATATAACAACTCTTATATATTAATCTTACATGGCCTAACAACTCCTTTGTTGTCCATAGGCTCAATCAGTTTCTTTCTTGTCTTAGGAAGCCATACTTGGATGCCTTGTTTTGCTTGCAGAAGTATTTGAAGGGTACAATATCTTTAAGCCTCTTTTTCCCCTACTAATAGTACACTTGAATTGAAAGGATTTTTTTATTGTGATTGAGATTCTAATAGTAAGAGTAGAAAGTCTCTCTCGGGTTATGTATGATGCTTTGCATGCTTTGGTTTTATTGAAAATGAAGAAGCAAGCTACAGTTTCTACTTCCACAACTGAAGCCAAATATCAGAGTTTGACTGCTACAACTAAATAATTACTTTAGATTTCTTATATTTTGAGAGAGTTGGGTCTTACTATTTAGCTCATTATTCCTCTTTCTTATGATAATCGTTCTACTTTGATGATTACATGTAATCTTCATTTGCATGCATGTACAAAACAAATTGATATTGATGCACATTTCATTTAAGACCATGTATATTTAGCTTTCTCCAACCATTATATATTTCACCTACACATTAGGTTGCTAATGTTCTCACTAAAACCTTGAAAATCACACAGTTGTAGAGTTTATGTTATAAGTAAATTTATTTATACATATTTATTTATCTTCTTAAGGCCCCTTGCCATCATTGTATTGATAGGTAAGTTTCTGTATTATGCTACAATATAAATAGTTGGATATACTCTTCCCAACTAATTTGACCATTCATTTTTATCTTCATCGTGTTCTTGCTATAAAGTTCAATATCTTTAGATTCATAATGTTCCAATTGCTTAAAGCATCATTGAATGTTTTCTCCAAACTTCAATCCATAGTCACATGTTCAAGGATCTATCCATTCAAAGAACATGTGGCCCTCTTCCATGTACATATTACATAAAAGTAAGGTTTAATGTACATAAGAAACAAATGTACAAGAAAACATTAATTAGGAATACAACATACCTAATACTTAGAATATTTGCAAGTTCTCCTTCCAAACGTTCCTAACTTTTAAGATGATGCAATTATAGATTATTTCCTATAAGCACAAGCTATGTTTTTCCCTTCTAAATTTAGAGAAGTCACTAAATTTGAAGCATTAGATACAATTATCCACTACATCAAAAACAAACTGGATGCATTAATAAAGCAATACAATTTAACAAATCCATGATGGCAAAAGTAATTGTATGCTTGGCAATGAACATCATCTTAAAGAAAAAGATACGTCCTACTTAGTTACTAGTGAACAACATGGTTTTTTATATGCCTTTTGCAACCTTTATGTTGAAGACCAAAAGATTCTATCTCATTTTCAATTCCAAATCCATGAAGAAATTCAATAAGGTGCATAACCAAAATTTTGACTCAATTGCTAATGTAAAAACAATGATTTCATCCTCATAAACATTGCAAAAAGTTGACCGATTTAGGAGGTTTGAGGTTATATATCACTTCTTCTCAACAAAAAGTGTATTTTTCAGTTCCAAATTCATGAAGAAATTCAACATAATTTTACAGTGTAAGTATTTGAACTATAATATTATGAGATGATGCTTTCTAAAAGCTAAAACGTTTCTGGTAATGTTAAGGATTTTATACAATATGTGTAACCCTAATAAATTATACATTCATAAATTGATCATCAAATTGAAATTATAAAGAAGTTCATGTATACATAAATACAAAATAAACTTATACAGAGTACATATAAATAACATCTTACAATTGTAGATATGAATTGAGAGTGTAAAAGAAAAAAATAGTCATACTTAGATACTTGATTTTCTCAAAGAGATACTTCTTGTTAGATTGTCATGATGATTTCTTCGGAAGTGGTAAGTTGATTTCTTCTCAATTTAGGGTTAGAGTTTTGAATGGGAAAAAGGTTGTGAGATTGGGGTTAGGTTTACAAGTTTTGAACTTATAAGAAAGACAATGTACAATGTTTTGTCCGAGCTTTTTCTTCCTATTTGTTTTTTTGTTTCTATCATTTATTTTCCTACTTTCAATTAAATAAGGATATTTTGGGCATATTATTTTTGTGTCTTATTCCCCATTAACTCTGCGAATGGAACAACTTATTGGTAATTCTACTATGCTCAAGTGAATGCTGCATTATTTATTCATATCTTATTATATCTCTATTCGATTCTCTAATAATTATAATTTCATTCTCCTCATATTATGTTTAGCAAAATGAACATATCATAATTATGTGATAGGCAATCTTAAAACCTATCAAGATAATATACCTATTTGGCGTCGGCGTATAACATATTCGTCCTAATAGAACAACTTCCTAATCCATAGCCTATTAGGTAGATAATTATATGATATTGTCATATTTTAATGATTACATGTTAGAAGTCGCTAGACCAATGAGTTTTGTATATTTTTTATTGTTAATCGTCTTAACTAAAATTTAGCATGTAATTAAGTATACCAAGGTGTTATAACATAATGCAATATAGCTTTTGTTTTTTGAATCTTTAATATAAATTTCATAGTTTTGTTGCTAATGAAGTTAGAATATTACTTATGCTTGACATTTTAATACTTAACTAGGTGGATCATATAGACCCTGTCGATGATTTGCGTAAAGCTTTAAGTAGGACATGCACCACGATTGGATGTTTCCATTGATTCGTGCAGCTTTATTATATAATAATCTAGAGTGGTTACTTTAATCCGACTCCTTATTAGATTCGTAAGTGTTTCGATTATCCCTCCTAAGTCTATAGCAATTAAAAGAGTAGGTTAGATTTATGTCGACGGAGCGGGTGTCAAACATCTCATATTCATTGAATCCGTCACGAATCTAAACAGTGTAAGCTCGAGTAAATCACAAAAAGTTCCAATAAAAAATCAGGTGAAGTTGTAAGCCTCGAAATTAAAAATTCTTACTTAGTATTGATTAATTTTTACGAAAACTAGAACTTTAAATTATCTGTTCCTTTGAAGAAAACCGATGAAGAAGAAACCCGATAAACATTAGTTACATTTCGTGTAGAGTTTTTATAAAATTGAATTCAATTTCAATAAATTATATAATAAACAGTTAAATAAAAACAGTTGTTATAATATGATATATTGAAAATAAATGTAATTTACCAATATATTGCAATAAGGTAACCTCATCGAACTTTCCAATGAACGAGAATCCAAGCTAAATTGAAAATCATCTATTGTTATTTACTAAATTGTCACGTGATCATTTGCTCGTAAGGCCGTTGTCTTGTAGCGTAGCGTTTGTCAATGAATAAGGGGAAAAAAATTAGGGAGAGAGAGAGAGAGAGAGAGAGAGAGAGAGAAGGAACTAAAACGCGAACATTTTAAACATTGTAAAAGACAGACACCAGTTCCTGTGGCGTGCATAAAAAGTACATGGAGATGCCACAGCGCTTCCTCAACAGCATAGAATATTTTCTGTAAATAAAAAGAGCGAATAGCTCACCACGTAAAGAAAGACATTTTCAAGGGAAGAAACGTATTCCACATCAATTTGTTGAGAAATACTGACTGAGATCTTTGTCCAATCTCATTCCAAGCACGTAAGAGAGAAAAGTTCCATTTTGAGATCGTTCCGACGAGGACCACAATCATATAAATTCTGCTGAAGTAAAAAGATTCTAAGCGTATACTTTAATATATTTGGTTGATTTTTGGTTCAAAAGATCCAGACCCAATTTTTATAGAATAGATTTCAAATATCATATTTGAAATTAATTTATCCTTAAACCACTCACCATTAGTTCTAATTATTATTATTATTTTTTTTTTCCTTGAGATGGAGCTTATCCTATCCAATCTAATCCAATATCTTATTAAGTTTTGATCCACAATTAGGGATCGTAGAAGCTTATTATGTGGTTTTTAATTTGTCATTTTCCTTTACTTGTGAATAAAAACTTTGATTGATGCAGGAATTTCACCTTTGTCCAAAATCAATAGCGTATTAGGCTTAAATCTATAATCAGTAACTAACATAAAATATTTAACCTTGTAGAGATAAAATAGTAATTACATATATTATTTAAAAATTTTCTCTAACTCAATATTTAGGAGAAAAAGATCACTTTATCTTCTCTCAATATATATAGATAAATATATTTTTTTTTTCAGTACTATAGAGACATGCACCGATACAAGATAGGAAAAATAGAAAGAAATAGTAAATATATCTCGACGCCAAAACAGTATATTAGCGAATACGGGCCTCACATATGAAATTGATATCACATCAACTTTAGTCGTACGAGTACGACATAACTTTATTTAGAGAGAACATAGTTTGCTGATACCATTTCTCCGAGAACTCGTTATAAACTTCATCAAATTTATTCATTATCAGCAAAGTTTTGACTTTACTGCCTATGCAGCTCGATCTTCTTCTGAAGTTCGTCCTTTACGGCTCCCACAACTTTATCGATCACCTTACCATTTTTCATGAATAGGAACGTTGGCATTGCTTGGACCTCATATTCTCGAGCCACATCCTGTTTTTGCAGATAATCAAAATAAAATTATTGTTAATGCTACTTTAATTAGTGCAAATGGAATAAAGGGAAATAGCGATATATATAATCCTATTCAAAATAAAAGTAAAAGGAAAGTTTTCACCATCAATTCGTCCACATCAATCTTGATGAAATCAACATCGGTGTATTTGGCAGCAAACTCGTTTATGGTTGGTTCCATGTTTCGACAAGGTCCGCACCAGGTGGCCGTGAAATCAATCACCATCTACAGTGCCATTATTATAATATAAAAATAACAAGATGACGATAGATATTTAGATATTAGTACTAGATCGATCAATCGTTATCGGAACCGAACATCGATTACTCTGCAAAAGCTTGGTAAATATTTATAGATTCCTTCTTTCAAGAATTATGTTATATTTATGGGCACACGTGTCATATGGAAGGTGCTAATCTTCCTACTGATAAAAGCATAAATATCTACATGCTAAGAGATAATTATCCTACGTGTTTATAGTTTATTTATAAGCATTTAATTTCTAAAAAACCATGAAGTACCAGTTTATTAGTTCCTTTAGTTGATTCCAAGTGTGCCTTCCATCGAGCTGCGGAGTGAAATGCCACTACTTGAGAGGACGATGCCGTGTTACGGGGAAACGACGGCGTCTTCCTAAGTTGAGTCGAGCCACTAACATGGTACCTTTCTAAGCCAGACAAATTGGCTCCCATGTGGTCAGCAAAATATGATCAACTAGCTGTAAGAAGTAGTGTGTTTAGAGCTAGGATATGCTGTGGATGGAAGAAGTGGAGAACCTACATGTGGCTTATATATATGAAGAAAAGTGTAACTATGGAGATTACTTTATCAAAAGGTATATATTCCCTGCTATGGTGAACACGGTTGCTATTAGCATTTCGACCTTTTTTTTTTTTTTTTCAAGCTTGAGGAATGAAATAAAATAGTACAACTTTCAGCCTTTGCTAATTGCTCAAGCATTTCGACAGTGTAGGGCATACTTTGATAATTAGGGTTTTTTTATCTAATTTAATGTCATGAACCATTTAATAGGTTAGTAATATGACCTAAAAAACTAGTTTTAATTAAAGATATTTTAAAAAGATTTAGCTTAATAGTTGTGCAAAAAGGATTACTATACTTATTTTTTTTCTCATGACCTTAGTTAATTGTCTTTCGCTTGAAAAGTAGATTTAAAAAAAATCATTTGAAGCTTATTTGGTTTTCATTTGGCTTCCATGTGCCTAAAAATCGTTAGCAACGATAGATCTCAATCATCTTCAGGTTGATTCGGCAATTGAGATTAGCTTCCAATACCTATAAATAGGAGCTAATTCTCTCATCTACAACACATTCCACAATCTACAAGATTTCAAATAAATATGGAAAATCTATTGAAATCCCTTAGAGAATATCAAATATCAAATACCAAATTACTTGAGAAGGAATAGAAAAAAACTATTGAGTCTACTCAATATAATCGTCTGTCACATACGCTTCACAAGATATCGACCTCAATTGTTCCTGCTACTACTTATCTCATCATCTCATCTATATATGTCTCATCGAATCAAGTAATCTCTAAAATCGACTTATACTTGCATTGCACGCGAACCTTCATCAATGACAACCCAAAAACTCATAAGCAATAACCTAAATAGCTCTAAGTATAGTCTATGGTGGTCATATGTCATGGAGCATTAGCTATCTACTATGGGCGTGGTGGCTAAGTCAAGTGTGAAAAACATTAGGCTAAACTTAAGAAAGATAGTAAATTGAGTTTTAAGGACAAATTACAATTCTTTTTTAAATTAAGCACTAAAAGTAACAATAAGTATAATCAAGATAATAATAAAACAATAATAAGTGCAGAAATTAAAAAAGAGAAGGATAAAAAAGATCAAGTCTGAATATAACATGGAGTTCAAACCGTCCCCTACTCTCCAAAAACACATAATGCCTCCAACTGAAAACTTCACATCGCTTTATTGATTTCTCAATTTAAGCTCCAAGAGTTATACAACCACAAACTTCATTACACAAGTTTCACACTCACAACTTTCAACACAAATCACAATCCCAACTTACAACATAAAACTCAATCTAAAGCTTTTAACTCTCAATACTTTACAACCAATAGCTCACGAGTATTATACTTCAAATCTTTCTAAATATTAGCAAATTAGAGTACACAAGATAATGAAAATAATACACGATATAAGCACAAAGGAATGTTAAAATATTACAGCAAAAGATCAGTTCTCTACTGTTCTTGGTCGGGTTGTTGAGCATTGATATCTTCCCATTCAATTCTTTCCATTATAGTATATTAAATGTTCCAACAGCTAGTTGAAACAGGCTTATCGACATGCTAATACCTACACTTATCAGTATGCCGGTAATCAAATACATTACTAACATGAACACCAGTAATTGTATCAACATGCCAGCTCTTCATGATTAGAGAACTCTTCCTTTTGTTATCCAAGTCTTTACACCATTAACCTGGTTCTTCCTTAAACTATCATGTTAGTAAGCTAAGTATCACTTGAAAATACTTTTAACACACAACGAATAAATACATTTTGTAATCTAACTTTAAGATAATTTAATCATCACTCAAAAGATTAAATATCTTATAGAGTCAGTTGATGCATTTAATTATTAAGCAAATTAATCAATCTTATTCAATTTACTTAATATAGTCAAATAAAACTTAGTTTAATCATCCACTTTTGTTTTGTTCTCATAAAAATCAATTAGTAAATCTTTGGTTCAACAATCTCCCCTTTTTTTATGAGGACAAAACTCTTATATACATAAGAGCTCTCTTTCAATCTAATACTCCCCCTCAATTTAACACTTGATTTCAAAATGTTTGACAATTGAATAGGATTAAGCGAATGCTTGCTAAGTTATAATATAAATCTAAAAGGCTAAAAAGGAGATGACCATTATCTAATCAACTTAACAAAGTTTAAGTTAACCAATCTAAGCAATTTTATACTTTTTAATTTTCAAATAACTAACGACTTGAATATTTCTCCCCTTTTGGTCTCATCAAAAAGAGGAGAATCTAGGCGATGAAGAGGGAAGAAGATTTAAGTCAAATTTTCAACAGAGTTCCAACTTATACTAAAGAGTATGCCCCCTACAAGAAGAAGATCAAAGAAACACAAGGCTCGAAAGGAGCGATAAAACAGCTAAGAATGACAAATAAGAACAATAAAGAAAGTTCATTAAGGACAAAAGTTCAACAAACAAACTACAAAAGCAATAAACATCTAGCAGTGATAGTAAGTCCATCAAGGACCAAAATTCACAATACAACAGAAACATAAAGTAGCCAAAGCCAAGTCCATAGGCAAAACATAAGAAAGGTAAGAGAAAGCTAAAATGGATAACTAAGCAGCAAGTGGATTATCATCTTGAGCTAGAGGAGGAAAAGAGCAAGAAGAGTAATGATAATTCAATTGGAAATGAATGTAGAGCCCTTGAAACTCGTTGTGAATGTGATCATAAATATCTTCCCTGAGCTAATTGAATTGCATCTTGGAGTATTGATAAAAGAGGTGCTGAGACGCAAGAGGAGCAACTAGATCAAAAGTAGGAAACCTAAAATCAAGTGGAGGTTAGTGAGAAGATCCCTCAAGTAGAGGAGTAGCAGCATAACTAAGAGCTACACCAAAAGGAGTATGAGTACTGTGATTGCCTGGCTCATCAAATGATGTAATAAAATCTTGCGGGTTGCACTCAGAACCAAGATCAAGAGAGGGAAGGCATTTCCTCCTAATCCAATTGTTACTATATTTCTTCCAAATCTCCTTAACAAATATCAACTAGTTCAAGATGTTTGATGCGAGCTACTCGGGGAGGTATGGGGAACCAAACACCCTTTTAGATAAGTAATTGGGTAACCGACCGCCTAAAGTGAAGAAAGGCTTGAGAAGGGTTATTTATAACATGTTTAAAGCATTGAACTATTATACTTAAAAAGTCAATTTGCTTGTTCATGAGCAAATAATATAGAATCCATAAATCTTGAAGGATAACATTGGATTACTGGCCTCAACAAAGGTAATAGCTGTGGATCACAATGTGGTGGAGGATTTTGGTCCTAAGGTCTAGTTAGATGGTTACTAAATTTTTAGACTTTCCCCTATTTCTCCTATTACTCTTATATTTAAAGACTCGCTCATAGAATTTTTTCCCATAATAATTGATACTCACTTTTGATCCTCCAACAGCAACACTAATGAGGCCATAGATATCCTCAGTAGTAATGGTAATTAAAGTTCCATAAACATATGTATAAAGGATATTACGATGCAATTTATCACTTGGATTCATCTTCAATTTAAGTCGACCCTAATCATTTAAGGAATTCGACATGTTATAGTAAAAATACTTAAGAGTGTCATCATGTACATCATTAGGAAGATCAAGGATGTCAAGGACATGGTTGGTGATGATATCGAGAATGATCATAATGCAAAATTCCTCGAGCACCTCTGGAGGATAAAAGATACCGGTGTCAACTTCAAGGTTAGCGAACTTTTCAAATAATTAGGCATGTTGTTGGGAGGGAAAAAGGCTATGGTCATAAGCTAGGGGTGCAAAACCATGAGCAATGCATAGTGCCATGGTTTTTTAGAGAAGTATGAGTAAGGGAGATAGGTAGTAGGGTGTATGATGGAAGAGAAAATAGGAAGAGAAGTGGAGAGTATGGGTGAAGGAAGCTGGCTTGATGATAGTTGGTGTAAAAACGGTAGTTGGCAACTTGACAGGTAATGGGATTTTATAAAGAGAGAAAGTTACGTGAAGGAGAAGAGAAGAGTGTAATTTGAAGAAGTGAGGGGATTTATGAGAGATTGTGTGGGTTAGGAGATAACTGACGAAGGATAATTATGATTTTAAGGGTTTAGAGATGGTAGGTCAAAGAGAGAGAAGAGACTAGGGTTTAGAGGAAGAGAAAGAAGGGTCTTAGGGCAGAAGATGGAAGAGAGAGAAAGGATCTAATGTTATTGTTTACATTTAAAAACAGAGGTACTGGGAGCCAACATGTCAGTTTTGAGAACAGAAGCCTTAAAAGTTCGATATAGAAAATAGTATATCGGCATGTCGATTCTTGGAATAAGATGCCAGTAAACTAATAGTTGCGGATACCGGCATGCTGGTTGTCTGCAATTCCACAAAAAATAAGTTAAGTTCACTTCATTGGTCTAAGTTGCAAAGTTAAGTTAATTTGTAGTGATTCAATGAGCATTTTAACACTTCAAACAAGTTTATTTGAGTTTGTTAAGGCTTGAAAAAACTGAATTTAAGTAAGATTTTAAAGGTTTAGATAAATTGAACTCTAAAAGCTATGAAGTGTAAAGCTATGAAATGTATAACTAAGAAGAAAAGTGCATATATAAGCAAGATACGTGAGTAGCCATTGAGTTTTTGCACACTAACGCTTCAAGCAAATTTCAAATACATATTTGAGCATAGTAAGAGCAAATTATAGCTTTAAGGCTCTATAAAATATAAAATCACTACGTGAGCTCCTTAAGATCAAAGTTAATCACGTAAGTAAATAGTTAGCAAGTAGAGATCCTTCCTTAATTTCAAGATAAGTTCATGCTTCAAATATGTTTGAACTTATTAAGAAGCATAAGGACTTATGATCAAACCAAATAACATTCTATTGGCATAAATAGGCAAAAAAAAAAAAAAACTCCTCAGAGCACTTAGTACCTAATAAAGGTCTAGAGAGGTTAATTGTGCACAAAATTCAATTTAAGCTAATTTGACCACTCAAACATGATTTAGGATTGAAAATAAACATGTGAATCCTGATTTTAGCCATAGAAATCAATACTTGGTGAATTTTTGCATGTGTGTACTTAGATAAGCATAAACAACTTCAAGTATGCCTAAAACATTTTAAACGCTATGTTTTATGCATGAAATCTATATAAGCATGTTTCTTAGGTCCACTTGAGTATGAAAAGTTTGTATCTAAGTAACATTAGGAAGATTTAATGAAATTAAGTCATTAGTTACTAGAAAGTTTATTATTAAGCCATGTAAATGCATAAATGACTAATTTCGAGCAATGAAGCTTAGTTATGACAAATCAATACTTCAAGCAAGTTTCAATATTATATTTAAGCATGTTGGAAAGAAAATATTGCCAGAAGGATCATCACTTGAAATCATCAAAATCACATATTGAATACACATTGAGCTTAATATCATACATACACATTAAATCAAGTTTATGATAATTTGGCATTCTAGGCAAGTTTCAACAATGCCTATAGATACAGCAGTAGCATGATCAAAAATTATCGCATGCAAATTGACAAAATGATTACATGACTTCCTAAATAACATTAAGAGCCTAAATTGGGTATAAGAGATTCAAATTTGCATAAAAATAAAAAATAAGCCAAATCAATTATTTAACCATAATCTATGGATAAAATTAAACATGCGAGAACTAGATTTGAACATGAAAATTGAGGCATAGAAAAATAATGCTCATATGATCCCAAACATACATGAGTAACTTCAAATATGCACAACATACATTATATTTGCAATTTAAGCTTCCAAGCTAGTTCTAAATGCATATTATGACATAATGAGAGTTTAAGCATAGCTTATAAAGCTAATAATTGCAAAAACACTAATTGAGTCCCTAAATGCTTATGTGAGCTCAAATGTGGTTAAGGAGTAGTTAACTATGTATTATTTCGTAATCGAATCAAGCCAACCATTCAAACATAAAATATTATCATATTTAAACATGAGGGAGCTAATATTTGACATTAAAATCAAGAGATGGTAGATACGTATACAAGAAAGCCTAAGCAAATGTAGAGAACTTCAAGTATACACAAATTATGTTAATTATTGTATAAAGACTACTTGAATGAATTTCTTGAATCAAATACCTTATTGAAGGTATTTCAGATTTTCTTTAAACATTCTCCGTTCAAGTTTCTTGAGTTGCTCCCATTTGAAGTTCCTATAAAAATATGTAATTGCTTCTTTAGTACCTATGTGGGTTTGGATTCTTTTTGGTTGGTAGCATTGATATATCGTTTTCCTTTTAGAACACAAACTATTTTACCTTTATGATCCAAATTGGTATTGCGACGTATTGCATATGTATGTACGATATAACCTTATCTACCACAATAATTACAAGTCCTAGCTATTGCTTTTATAAAGTAACTCTTGTAAGTATTTTCCTTATTTTAGCTAATTCCGGTCTTGTTCAATTCTTATGAGATTTTCCATAGTCTACAAGATTTAAAACAAATATGGAAAATCGATTGAAATCCCTCAGAGAATATCAACTACCAAATTACTCAAGAAGGAATAGAAAAAACTATTGAGTCTATTAAATATAATCCTCTATCACATATGCTTCACAAGATATCGACCTCGATTGTTCCTCCTACCACTTATCTCATCATCCCATCCATATATGTCTCGTCGAATCAAGTAATATCTAAGATCAACTTAAATGTGCATTGTACATAAACCTTTAACAACAACAACCCAAAAACTCATAAGCAATAACCCAAATTGCTTCTAATATAGTCTATGGTAGTCATATGTTGTACTGCACTAGCTATTTACTGTAGGTGTAGTGGCTAAGTTAATTGAAGAAATAGAAGTAAAGAAGATGGAAAGAAAAAGAAGAAGGGCAATAGTAGAATAAGATTAATAAATAGCTATTCATATTAAGGTTGTAAATAAGTTAAGACCTTGCGAGCTACTTGAGCTTGACTCAATTTATGGTTGACTCAATTTAAGGTTAACTTTGCTTAAGCTCTACAAATAAGCTGAGTTTGAGTTCAAAATGAAGCTTATTAATATAAACAAGCCAATCTTGAACTCTTACTTAAGTTTTGAGTTGGCTTATGAGCAAGCTCATTTATAATGTTAACATGTCAGCTCATAAGTAGGTTCATGAATAAACTTACGAGTCGATACATTATATGAAAATCATATTATGTCGAAGAAAAAAAAAACATGATATAAGAATGTAAGAATAGGACTCATATAATTAAAAAAATTATCGCAAATAGTTTATTTTGAAAATTTTGTATTAATTTTGAACCTTAATTCAAAGTAGAGCTCGAGTTTAAACTTATTTAAGCTTATTCATCTAAATAAGCTCAAGCTCAAGCTCAAGCCTAATTAGCTAAATGAGCTTGAACTCATTTCTTCAAACAAGCCAAGCTCAAACTTCAATTTTCTTAATGAACTCAAGCCTAAAATTTTCAAGTTCAACAAAAAATTTGCTTAATTTGAGCTTGATAATTTTTAAAGAAGCCGAGCCTAATCGTTCAAAAATAGGCTCAACTCAGCTTTAGTAGCCCATATGGTCCCCCTTATATAATAGCTATTCAATATTTGGTAGAATTTTTCGACCTTCTTAATAGCTATTATGAACAAGTAAACAATCTAACAACATATGTTGGTTTTAGGAGTAATTGTATATAGGATAAGTAAGGTATGAAACTCTACATGTGTTAGTTTTAGGAGTAATCATATATAGGATAAGTAAGGTATGAAACTCTATACATTACCTATCCTCTATAAGACAAGTTCTTAAATTTTAGAATGGGAACTTATCTTATAACACCTTAGTTACTTTCTATAACCTATATTGTATAGGGTATAGGGTATAGGGTATTATATAGAACTTGCAAATTTTTCTTAATTTCCTATAAATTTTTTGTTTATGTATTATTAAAAAGATAATCCATATGCGATATTATAAGTTCTTCCATATGGAAAACCTATGGAAATTGTATGAAAATTAAAAGAACCCGTAACAAAACCTATAATATCAAAAAGGTAACTTTTTTCTTTCTTTGTTGTTTCATTTTTTGATATTAAATAAAACTTGTAGAAGCAACAACAAAGTAGATGAAAGTTATCATTTGTAGAGGTTTGAATATCTTATAAAAGAGCTTCAAATTTAGGGTTTATCTTGGACTTGAATTGTTTCTTTTTAACATTAATAAGATTTTTATTATTTTATTAATCAAAAGCACGTAAGGTTATATTTCATTCATTAATATATATTTTATTATTTATTAAATTTTATATGATATGTACTGGGTATCTCAGAGCATGTATTCTTTATACCTTCAAGCACATGTTCCAAGGTAGGTATCGAGTATGAAGATATTATATATTTATATCATTTCCTATGGAATAAATTCTAAAAAATTACTACTCAGAACTTATTATATAACCTCTAATACGTACTTAGAACCTATATGGTAGAGCAAGGTACAGATGTATACCCCTCTTCAATAGGGTTACATACTATCCTTTAGTTGTTTTAATGGAATAAGGTTAGAATATAATTGTGATTCCATAGTAATAGTAGAATTAAGCTTAAATGGTTATGTTCAATAGAATGGAATTGCTATTCCTTTTGTGTAGTTGATATGATGATTATGAAGAAAAAAGCTTAAATGGCTAATAAAAGAACTAAAATGTTCATGTGCACAATGTAAGATAAATCTATTTTCTTTTAGAAAAACGTAAGGGGAAAAGAAAAAGATGATTTTGTAACACACACATATATACATGATTAGATCTCCTTTAGCCAAGGCTTTGAGTTCTCTTTACAATAAGCAAACTCGAGATGATGGATTTCTTCTATCTCCTAAATCAAGGTGATAAAGTGAAGAAAGAAACTTGTGTAGATGAAGTGTTTGTGAAGAAGCTATGTAGTTAGATTAAGTACAAATGTTCAGGGGCTCACATCCTCAAGACACTCATCGAAAAGAAAGATTACTTTTGGGAAGGAGATTGTTGATGTTTGTGTTTATTATTTTTCTCTCTCAAATGTTTCACTTGATAATAACAGTCGTAGTAGTTAGCCAAAATCAACCCCAAAGGCACCATGAGGTTCTTGAGTTGAAAATGTCAAGAATTGGGTTAATCTTAAACAATTAAAGCTCTAAAGAGAGTGATAAGAAATTATCAACCCAAATTAGTCTTCACGATGGAGACTAAGAATAAAAACCATTATGTTGATGTTCTACGTAGGAGGTTGAGATTTGATGAAGCTACATATGTAGAGCCAGAGGGCTTAGCAAGTAGGCTTACAATTTGGTGGCATAATGATATAGATGTTCATATTGTTAACCTTACATCAAATGTTATAGGTACTTTGATAAGATTAGATAAAAGTAGTAATTGAGTGAGAATAACATAGGTATATGCTCTGACAAAACTTGAAGAAAGAGTTCAATTCTAGCAAGTCCTAATGGAAAGGTTAAAAAGAATTAAAGAACTATGGATGTTTACGGGTAGTGAATGTTAGTTGGAAGGATAGAAGCTTAGAGTAATAAAAGAAGGGGCTCTAGAAGAGTCATAGAAAAGTTAGATAGGGCCATAAACGAATGATTGTTAGATGAAATTGATGTTGAAAATGATAGTTCTAGCTCTCTCAGTAGTGGGTTTTGATCATTTGCCTTTGGTAATCACTTGTGATTAATCAGTATATAAAGGGCCTAAAATGTTTCAATTTAATTAGACTTAGCTTAAGTTTGATGGTTGCAAACATATTGTTGAAGAAACTTGGAGGGCAAGAAGGAATGAGATGGATTTATGAGAACCTTTTATCTAGTTGCGTAGATTTTGAAAGATGCTTATTCAATGTTGTAAAGGTAATGTTCTGAATTTAGTAGAGAATTAGATAATTTGTTAAAGTCTCTCTTGGAGATTTGAAGAACAAGTTGACAAGGAAGAAAATATCCGTAAGGATCTCGAAGCAACAATGATGAATGAAAAATTATATTGGAAATAGAAAGCTGGAGTCAATTGCTTAAACTTTGGTGATCGTAACACCATTTTTTTTTTTCACTAGACAACATTGAGAAAGAGAGCTAGAACCAAAGCGAATCACATAAAAAAAATGGGCAAGATATCTGGATGGAAAGGGAAGAAGACTTGGAAACTACTTTTACGAATTTTGATTAAAATTTGTTCAAAGAAGAGGCCATAGACAGAATGGAGGATGTGTTGGATATGGTTCCAAGATTAATAACACTTGAAATAAATGTAGCCATTGGTTGAAAAGAAAAAAAAGAAAGAAAGAAAGAAATGCAGCTCTAATGAGCTAAGTCACAAGAGAGTAGATTAAGTAACCAACTTTTCAAATGGGACTTGACAAAACACTAGATCCAGACTATCTCATAGGGGCTTTCTTTCAGTCCTATTAGATTATGGTTAGTCCATCAGTATGTAAGGCCGTAACTGATTTCTTTTAGTTAAATTTATGTAAGTTGATAGAGATTAAGTCAATGAAAAACCTTAGCAATTATTTACGACTCCTTGCTATTAGGGGAAGAACCAAATCCCCAACTCTAATTACTGTGAAGGATAAAGTTGCCCAAAAATTAGAAGGTTAGAAAGGGGCCTTACTTTCAACTATTAGCAAAGAAACAATGATAAAGGCGGTAGCATTTGCCACTCCAACCTACTCGATGTCAAGTTTCAAATTTCCAAAGTATGGTGAAATAAAGTCTCATCAATGATTAGCTGTTTCTAGTGTTGTAGAGAAGGGAGAAAAATTCATTAGAAGCAATGGTCAATTATGCAAAATCGAAATGTTAAGGATGGAGTTTGAAGACTTGGAAAGATTCAACAATACCCTTTTAGATAAGTTAGCGTGGAGGATAATTAAGATCCCTGACCAGCTTTGACATCTTAGTTAGAAGGGAGGCTATCAAGGATGCTTTATTTGGCAACTAAGGAATGGGAGAAAAATCAGATATTTTCTCGATCCATGGATTTAAGTTACCATTACTTAATTTCAAAGCAGTTTTCAACAGGGTCATTAAGGTAAAAGCTTTAATTGATCAAGGAACCAAACGTTGGAATGAGGATTTGATAAGAGATATTGCAATGGAAGGAAGAAAGTTATTATAAAGTTAGATTTTGAGAATGTCTATAGAGTTTTAAGGGGTAACTCCTATTGCTAGTCTCTTTCTCTTTTTATTGCAAATTTTTCGTTATTTTCTTCATCTTTTGAAGATGTTGCCATTTCTTTTATTCATAGAACTATTTATGGTTGTGTTGATTATGCTGCATTCCAAGGTAAATTGGAGATTTCAATTGGTTATCCTTTCTTCAATCCACCATCTCTTCTATCTGTTTTACTTTTTAAGGACTATTGTATGAGGCATCTTAGTATTCAAAGGGATTGCCAACTTTTTCTTTTAAATAAATTTATTCTTTGGAAAAAATATATATAAACATAAATACACAATAAATCTATTTTCTTCTTTTTGTTATTTAATATATATATATATATATATATATATAACCCCTTAAACATTCAAATAATTCCTATTAAAATAGTTCACATAAGAGAATTATAAATCCAATACATATCAACATAATTTTTTTAAGAAAAATATAGGGATGATAAATGAAACTTTCATTTGTTGAAATGAAATGATAAGATTATCGATCAAGAGATTATAGATACAAACTATGTATAATTGAACAAAATTTGTATAAAATGAAAAAGAAAAATTGCTATAAAGTTGAAATTGTTTTTTCTTTTCTTTTTGTTCGGTGGAAATAAAATTGAAATTGTTGTTGATAAATGTGGAAGACAAAAGAGAGTGTGAATGAAAATGTATGATTTGTTCTCACTCGTAAGGATAAAGTTGGAATAATGTTATCATGATAGGGTTATTGTAGGGAAGAAGAAGGTAATAAAGTGTGAAATGCTAGCAATAGCATTTCTTAAAGGAATTGCTATAACATTTTTTCCAAAATAAGAGTTTGTTCCTTATTTTATGCCACTTAAATGTAACCAAACACAAGAATAGGCATATTATGAGGAATAAGAGTGAAATATAATAGCAATTCCACCATTAAAGTGTGCTATAATAAATCACTTTATGAAATAGAGAGAAATAATAATTCCATTCCTTCTTTTAAGTAAAGTGAACTGGCAATTGCTGATGTCCCTTTATATTTTAGTTACCTTTGTTTAACTTCATGTAAAATCTATTGCTGGTGACGCATGTGATCGAGTGATGGGATGCAGCGGTTGATGATTTTTGGTAAATAGAGTGGCTACAGTTTTTATGTAAATGTCACCAAAAATATAACTGTAGAAAAAAAGAAAAAAAAGAAAAAAAGAAGCTAAAAATGAAAAGGAAAACATATGAAACATACTAGAACGTTTTGTCAGTAATCTGCTTGTCTCATAGGCTCACAAGATAAATATTTGTTTACTCAAAGTTGGTACGATTTTTACAAATTCTAGTAAATTGGAAACCATATGCTTCAGAGGGAATGATGGCCAAGTTTCTCTCTGTAGTTAATATCATACAATCCACTTCGTCTTCCAGGAAATTGTGCAGTCGGTTCTTCAAGAGCTCAGCCAGTAAGAGATGTTAATGTTATTGGAGCTAATGCACAGGTGATAAATATGCATCAAAACGATTGTTGAATGCGTAATGTGAAAGCCCACGACGCCAAAGCAAAAGCTAGTTCATCATAATATTCTTGCGTTTAAGTGAAGTCATGAGAAACGTGACAATATTTGTGATAGGTTTTTATCTCTCTTTTGGATGTATTTTGTTTTGCTTCACGTCTTGTAGCTTTTAGAACATTACATGAATAATTTAAAAGTTAAATATATATATATATAAATAAAAGTAATAAACAGATATAATTACAGTTTTAAAGTTTAATGATATATTCGTAGATTCAAAAATAATTAAGAGTGAGTATCAATCAACTGAACATTTTATAAAATATTTTTGAAGACATCAAGGAAATTTATAAAAGAAGAAGAAGAAGAAGAAGAAGAAGAGGAAGGACGGAAAAGGGACAAGTGAGAACCCAACTTTTCTCGTCTTTATTGGCAAGTAAAAAATGAAGTATCTGCTCTTACTGGAGGAAACTATATCTTCAAGCCATCGTGTCGATGTCACGAGCAAAGTCATAAAGGAAACATAGAATCATCGGCGGATTTGGCGATTGACAAAATGGAATGAACGACGATTGAAAAAACAACATCCGTAAAGTTAATTTCAGCCACTTCGTAGAGAATGTCAGCCCTCGGGTACATAAAAAAGCCCCCAGAGAATCCAGTTCTTCCATTTTCTAACTTCAATGACGGAATTTCGGCACTTACATCACTCATTCATCGACACACACTGTTTTCCCCTATAAAAATGTGAGATTTCATTGGCAGAGAATATAACTTGCCGACATCTTCACATCCGGTCATAAATAACAACGTAGTATAATATGGGAAAATATTTAACTTGGTTCATGTGAATTAATAAATAATATATAAGTATTAATAATATTTAAATATTTAAAAATAAAAAAAAAATTTTTTAAAAAAAATTATTATATATTTATAAAAAATTTTATTCATTTTGAATTATATGATATATAACAATCAACGAATCATTTCTCGTAGACATTTCAATTGGTGCCGGTCATTCAGGAAAAAAAGATATTTTCTCGAGAATCATACAGCTAGCTCATGTTTAATTGGGCATCTCTTTTGCTTTTACTTCTTTTTCTACTTACCTTTTCTGTGTTCACGAATCAGTGGGCTTTGAGGACGGCAGCAAACTAAAATGAAATCACGGAGCAATCTTTCACCAGAGTGAGTATTGAACCGGCCCATGGCATTTTTTTGCCCATGCCCATATGTTCGTCTTGGGCTGGTCCATGGCAATTTCACACTCATATCAAGCCAAGCCTTGAAATTTTCTTGCCCTTAGTGAGTTGGCCCATGGAGCCATGTACCAGCCCACATGCCCATGAGCAGTATTTTCATCCGTAATGTTTAAATCGCTTGAGGATAGCTTCAAATCTGAAAAATAATAATGTTAATAGTTGAATTCACCATAGAGTATGAAATAGTACATAAATAAGGGGAAGATTATTTTTTCATACTGCCGTGAATCATATTCTATCAATAACTATGTTAATTATCATATTATTCATAATTTCTATAGTTGAGATGGAGGAGCCCACATATGTAATGTTGCAGTCCTAGGCAAGCAAAAGGGAATCCTAATAATAGTTAGGAACGTATTTCCAGCATTTTCATTGAACATGATCCTTAGCTTATTTGCACCATTAAATGATAAAATCAGATCTCTGGAGGATTTGATTCCTTCTCCGTTGAACCAAATGAGATACCAGTGATGTGTAATTATGTACAAAATATGTTAATGGAAATTATGGTATCTTTACCCAGTAATTTAGGGTGAGTATGATTCATTTTGATTTGGATTTCTCTCTAAATCAAATGAAACCATAAAAATGTCAGCTCGAATTTTTTTTTTTTTTTTAGCCTGTATACTAAACTAAACAGTTTAGATTAAGAATTCTTCAAATCATAAAATTTTAATTTAGTTCAATTTGACTTCGTTCTTCTTCTTTTTTTTTTTTTTTTAACTCACCTCCATTTAATAACTGCAACTGCAGCTGGAAACACTTTCGCTAACGACGTTTACCTCCCCTTGGAAAATGGTTTTACAAAATCTTATGTTTTGATACTTCATTATTTCACCGTCTACAGTTTATGCCTTTTTCTTTTCCTTTTTCTTTTTTTTTTCTTTTTTAAAAGGTTTTAAGGAACTTCCTTTTTTCAAAAATGAGCAAAAATAGAACTATACCATCAAACTTCATAAAAATATCCATTAAAGTTTCTGACATGTTATCCAAACAATACAATGTATCTTACACATAGCATATCTTATAATCTATCTTAACGATCATTCTTAAAATTAAAAAATAAATAAATAAGTAAAAGACGTGGCATGCCTCATAGAAAAATTGTGGATAAGACATGTCAATATTTAGGTGCCCTTCTCTGTGATTCTAACGAATCTTTTAACGATGATAGACGAGATCACTCCTTGCAAGTACCTAGAAGGAAAAAGCAACAGCAGTAAGAGGCTGTTACCGTGTATAGTGGAACTTCATAGGTTTTTTAATGTGTCACATTAATTTTTTAAGAAACCAAAACTCTTTTTTTAAAAAACTCTTTAATTTATTTTTAAGTTTTTAAAATTTATTAATATTATTTATAAAACCAAAACTAAACAAAAAGTAACACAACAGAAAAAATAAAATAAAAATTTAAAAAGTTCTTCTTAATGTTGAAGGTCCCGACAAGGGGTCCTTAGCTAGGAGAACAAGCGAAGGAACCCAATTGTACATGCTCTTATATCCTTCGAAAAACATTTGTTTATAAAGGTGATGCCATACATTTAACCCTCATGACCGGCTTCCACCAACGAGTATCTTCGCATGTGTGCTGGTAAACAAAACGCCAAGCATATTAAACAAAACACCAAGCATAGCTTTTCCCTCTCACCAATTTCCAACTTAAAATAGCAAGTGGAGCTAGTTCATTATATGGTGCTGAAAATCTATATTTATTCAATGAAAAGTATTTGGTTTTAGATTTGTTATAATTCTATACGTATTTATTTACAACAAAATTATATGACATATATATATATATAATAATGGGTTGAAATATAGTCGATCATCATAAGAATCCAACAATATTACATCTTATTTAGGATAGTCTATGATCATGTGACTACTTAGAAGGAATATGAGCATGAGATCATAATTTATGTTGATCTTAGATCAAACCCATTAAACAAAAACTAGATTTAGCTAAGATAAACTCTAGGAAGTTTGAGTCAATAGGTACTTAGGAATGGCTCATCTTTTCATAAGAATGTTGCATTAAGCATCATTGGTTCCTTCATTGCATGTGTTGATGTGATTACTCCTTAGATATATGCACTCTCTTTTGTGAATCTAACTATGTGTTCCATCTAATCTATGCTTAAGCATTGCACTACCACTAAGCAAATGATAAAGGGTTGCATACAATATCACTAAAAATTTATTACCAATAGGTCTCTATGTTTGTAGCATATTAGGCTAATTAAAATTGACCAAAATTTGGAGCTAGAATTAATTGAAAAATTAAGGTATTCCAAAATCTACCATATATGATTTTGGAGTTAAAATTAATTGTTTAAATTGAAGTGCCCCTAAATTGGGAATTAATTATATTGGGACTATATTTAACATAGATCTATGCATGTAGTGCCTATTTTTTAAGGGGTATCATCCACACTGGATATCGTAATGTAATAGTTTCAATTTTTGACATCCTTGTCTATTCCGTTTAGGGAATGGGCTCATTTATTATGATTTTTGTAGATACTTCTATCGTATCAAGTTGGGTATGTTGAGTATCCTGCAAAAACCCGTCAATTGCATCCTAAGTGTAGGGTAAAGAGAGGGAGGGGATTTAATTAACCGTGTAAGATATATAATTGATACAATGAATGCGGATTATTGGGTATAAGTTAAATAAGTGCTTCATTCTTGTCAAGTCATTGAGACATTGTTGCATTTTAAATGCACTCATTATATATATACACCCCCCCCTTCTCTCTCTCTCTCTCTCTCTCTCTCTCTCTCTCTCTCTCTCTCTCTCTCTCTCTCTCTCTCTCTCTCTCTAGTAACCATTATATTTTGATCATTTTCCCCCAATTCAACCAATGTAACTATTGTTCTCTTATGAGATTGCTACAATAAGAGGATGTCTTGATTTAGATATGAAGGTTTGCAACCATTATTATATGAATAAATAAAAGTCTCACTATTAGTCTTTTCTTTTTTATTCAAATTTAGTTTCCTTTTCTTTCAATTGTCTTTGTTTTCTTCTTTAGTTGCAATTCCTATTGATAGTGGTTTTCCTATTATGTACAAGTCTTCTTACAATGGATTCAACCCATGACATAGAAAGAAGAGACATATCCAAACAAAGAAGCAAGTGGGACTACAAACAACAGACTTTCTCACCTAATTAAATTGTATGGAGGGAGCCATAAGCCCCTAACAATTTAACAAACTCTCAATTGGCATCTATAAATAGGAAATGCCCCCTTAAGGTAAAGGGGAGAAACTTTGCCATTCTTTTCTATAATTGATAACCTATTCCTAATTACTAATCCTCTCTTGAGCATTACAATGCAGATGCTAGAGTTACTTTTGATACACCTTGATAGCTTATGTTTGCTCTTTATATGGCCTTATCTAGCCAAGCTAAGTTAAGCTAAGCGTAACTCTATTAGAATTCAGCTAACGGTTGTAAGTAAACCACTACCATTTTGGTGTCTACTATTTATAGCTTAAATATGAATTATGAGTAAATTATTAATCTAATCAATTCCCTAGTTTGTTTTACTATTGTTAGAGTATTAAATCATTCATATCCTTTATTTTTTTCCTTATATATAAAAAACCTACAACAATAATTTCTTTCAATCTAAAAGTACCAAAACCATTATGACTTATTAATTGCACATACCGATGGAGTCTTTAGTCTTTCTAAGATTTAAGAACATCACACCTTTAAGTGGATAAGGAGTACCATCATCAATCATATGAGTACAATTTTGCTAAGCGAATTGGGCAATGTTCTCTTATGTAACAATAGCATGATGAGCCATACTTTGTTGCAAAGTAATAGCAGTAGTCATCATAGGGATGGCTACTTAAACAATATGAGAACCTGAAAAATTTGCAATTAGGATTAGTACTTAAATGTAGCACAATCATGCAAGCTATCGAGTTAAGTAAACTATAAACTCCATACTCTAGTAAATAGGTTCTAAGTATTGAGTTTTAAGGCATTCAAGAAAATAGTATGGCTAAGCTAGTAATTTACAACTCAATTGAAGAAGAAATATATATATATATATAATTTATATATATGTCAATAATAAACAACATGGGCTCCATAAGTTTGGGTTTTTGTAAATATAGTAACATAAATTTCAAAATGGCTAAAAGCTAACTTAGCATGCAACATTTGTAAATTTTTGAAAGCGTATAAGATAAGTCTAATGCTTAACTAGGTCTTAGAGATAAACTATATGGATAACATTATTTACAAGATGACATGAAATAATATAAGTTTAGAATAATTAACATGTAAGGTTATATTTTCGTGAATAAGTTTCAAGAGGGCAATTTAAAGTATTTATGAAAATAACCCGATTAAGTTGAAAATTAATGAACAAGCTTAGAACTTTAGTCAATGAGCACCCATGAGCTAGGATTTCAAAAATATAATAAAATACTAAAAATATAGCTAAAATAGTGAATTTTTACCATATTATTTAATAATTATCATAATTGCATAGAATAAGCTTTAATAGTTAGCAAATTTTTTGAGATAAATTATATGAGTAATAAAATTATTAAATGACATAAAATAACATATAGAAAATATATACACACACCATGTGTAACTTTTATGCTCAAATATATATATCCATAATTATCTAAATTACTCGATTAAATATAAATTAAGTTAAAATAAGCAAAGGAAAATGATAAAAAAAAATTGTAAAATTTATAGGGCAACTATAAAGTACCTAGAATAGGCGTGGATGAATATTAGGATAGGTGTAAAGGGATTAAGCAAGTTAACATGGCATCTGGGCTTAGTATATAAAGCATTTTTGAATGAGGAGAGAGAAAAATCTCATTTGCAATCATTACAAGCTTTGTAAGAATTATGAAACTCTATCCACAATATTCTACATGCAATCTAAAATCTAAGAAAAATAAGTAAGGATAAAAGAAAATCCAAGAAGAAAATCTAGGAAATTTTAGGTAAAAGAATATAAATTTAGGTTATTGGTAGTTCAAGAGTATAAGTAGCAACTAGGATTAAGCCAACCCTACCACCATAAAGAGTAGCCCACACCTAAATATGCTAACAACAGTCGTAAAGAAGTGGTGGCCGGAGCTTTAATTTCCAATGACTATCCTAAACCAACTTGATTTTCAAAAAATTATAAAAATATAATTTTATCTAGAAAATTCTTTAAAAAATTATTCCTACGTATTTTTATGTTTAGATTTCAAGAAAAATATTATTTTGAATAAATTTGGTAGACATATATTATATCCTTAAGAAATCAATAAAATCGAATTAATATTTATATCAGTTTAAATTACTTTAATGATATAGTTTTAACTCCTAAAACTTTTTGTAAACAATTCAATACTTATATTGATATGCTTAAAAAAAAATTCTATGAAACATTTTTTTTAGCCCTAAATTCTAATTAAAATAGTATTTTAATAAAAATTAGTGTATTTCTCCTAAGGACCTCACTTGGAATCTGAAATCAATTGATTAATGGTGTATTTATAGTATAATGATGTTGTTGGATAGAGTTTTATGGAAGAAAAGATTACAAGTATCATGAGTAAGACACTTATATGTGTATTTAAGTAACATGAGGAATTTGAGAAATTAGGTGTAATGATGAGTTGAATAAAAATTTTTGGGAGTAGTGATGTTTATAAGTATCATGAGTAAGACACTTATATGTGTATTTAAGTAACATGAGGAATTTGAGAAATTAGGTGTACTGATGAGTTGAATAAAAATTTTACGGAGTAGTGATGTTGTGAAGTGCTAAAAGGTATTGAATTGGTTCTTTTAACTAAAACTTAGGAGAAAAGTGAACAAATCAAATAATTAATGGAAGTTTAGTTAAAGTTAGAAGATGACTTAAAGGATTTGGGATGAATATCATACTAGGAATAAGCTCAAAAGTCAAGTTAGAGAAAAACTTACCATAGGGGAGCTCCAAGACTAAGTTAGAGGATAAATTTCTTAAAAATTATAAAGTTAGTTGGACTCAAATGATAGTTTAGAGAGTATTTTGTCTGAAGGCTCAAAATTGGGTAGATCTTATGACTGACTTAGAAGGAACTCAAAAGGTTTTTGTAATGAAAAACATATGAACATGAAGACTTAAAAGCTTACTTAAAGGGTATTCTGTTAGAAATTTTAATAGCTATCAAACTCAGAGGATGACTCAGATGTTAATTTTGATATGAATCCTAACTCCCATATGGCTCAAAGGGTGTCTTAGAAACTCCTTTATCTAAAGACTTCAAAGGTGCTTTGACTCAAAACATAGTTTAGAAGGTATTAAAGGTAAAATACACTTACAATACTATTTTAAACTTCAAACACTGAAAGTATAAGATAACCTATAAACAAACAACTAATCAACTTAATTCTTAGAAAGATGATTGAATTAGCAATATTTCATAATTTATTAAGAGATTAAAGTACTAAATTGGATTAAATATCTAGGGATCACTGACAAGAACAAGTTCGACCAGTAAGCCTAGTGAGAAATCGAATCTTAGGTAGATGGGATCAATGTTTCATAGTATTTTGGAGTATTATTTCAAAATACTTAAAGACTTCGGTATGTTCTTACCTATGATTATAGTTAATTATTTGTATGTGTGAAGTGCATGTGTTTGAGATTTGATTTCTTGTGGTGAGAGTTAAGCTCCATGTTATGTTAGTTCTATGAATATTGTTTCTCTTAAATTGTTTAAGCTTAGTTGATCACTTTAAATACAAATTAACTTGAATTTGACTTGACATCTAACCTGACATGCATTGTAACTTATTAAGGGGAAACAACTAAGATTCTTAGGCTAAATACGGACTTTTCAATAAAGATAATTGAAATAGTCTTTTCCCCATCATTAATTGAACTAAATGATAAAAAAGGAGGTAACGGTAAGGTAAGTTAAAGTGGTTCGAAGGTAGTCTCAAGCAAAAGGTGCTTTCAATTGCACAAGCCTCGATTTGGTTCCGATTTGTGTGTAAGATGTCAAACTTCTCAACTCGAATTAGAACAAATGCAATTTCTCTAATCTCATGATGGACTGAACAATATCATGCGATGGTACTTGCTTGAAAATCTTGGTTACTTTATGTTAAATACATATTTTTATCTCTATCTCACTTACTAGGCGAGTTGTTGCTCATTCCCTTATATTATATTTTGTAGGTATATATTAGATTAACAAGTACAACACCTCAAACCAAGATTTTAGCAAATGAGGTCAAGGAGTAATGATGAAGAGGAATTGGTTGGATTTTGTTCTTATTATTGACTTTTTCTAACTATTAAGAAAACTACTTAAGTCCCTTTAGCTGGCTCATTAGTTTTCAGTCTCTTGGTTTGTATATTGAGTAACATGAACCATTAGGTTTTGCAATTACTCTTCTAAAAAGTCCAACTATAAGTTTATTTTAACATTTATTTTAAGGGATTATTCCATATATTTATATCAAACAAGTATCAAATTAAGATGCTTCAAAGTAGTTAAGTTAAGTGCAGCTAATGTGGATTAGGTCTACAATAGCAGCTGTAAGGTTAGCTTCCACCTTAGGATAATTCATATCATAGAACTATTACAATTCTACCTCTTTAGAGTATGACAAACAACGTGATAGCTTGATTCAAGCCCCATGTGCTATCTTTCATTTTGTAATATTAATGTGACATCAAGAGAGTCTTCTTAGGCTGCATTAGGGTTCTTAGTTGTTAATTTCTTGCGAGTATGCTTTCTACTCAAAGATTTCAAGGTTGGTTTTCGACTCTTGAGAACCGCCTTCAACTTAACTACTCATCTTTGATGTGACCTGAGTCAATAACCACCAGTTCACTAATTCAAGCGAGCACTAACAAGTTATGTAAAATTGTTTTTTTTTTTAATGGTTTTGTTGACTATAGATTTAATTAGGACATGAATGACACTTTAAATGAATATTCAACACCACCTATAAGTTGAGCTGTACCTATTTAATTTGATGTGATGCACAAATTAAATAAATGATATAGTTTAATGCAAATAGTAAGATTTGATAATAATTAGGGTTGATGAGAAAAATTAATAATAAGAATGATGTCATTCAATAATACATCCTAATGTTGTGCTATAATTCTTAAATATGTCATTAGGGTTAAATAACGGCAAAAATATAAGTAATGTGAAAATTACAAATAGTTTGCAATAAGAATTTTTAACATTAAAATGTACATGGCCCACTAACATGGCTGTATTGGTTGCTATGTCGATCTACACAAACCAACTAACTAATGTAACATGAACCAAAGAGATATATGGGGGTTAAGACATTCATGTTGATACTTTTATCTTCTACATGCCTAGAAAACAAAATGTTAGTTTTGAAAGTAAGGATACGTAGCTTCTTAATAAATATACAGAGCATAATACGCTTGCATTGTTACCTATGTTAATAACATGTCCTCTATAGAGTTACACGGAAGGCAACATGCCTATATTGATTGTTACTCCCATTAAAACATCATCTTCGATCGATTCCTAAACTCCACCAATTAATTAGTCATCAAAACTTCTTGAATGAACTATAAAACCTTCAACTTTGTGCCTTTCATCTTCAATGCAATAAGTTTTATATGTTTTCTAAATCAAATACTCTGGACCATGTCATTGGTTATGACCGACTAGGTTTCATTAATCTTCTTTCTCATAAGTGAAGATCACTAGGCTAAACTCCAGAGGAGGGTGAATTGATAAGGACAAATTTCAATTATTTCTCGATATAAATAACTAAATGCAATAATAAGAGTAATCAAAGCAATAATAGAACAATAATGAATACAAAAATTAAAGAGATAGGGATAAAGAAGATTAAGCCCGAATATAATGTGGAGTTCGGACTACTCCCTAGTCTCCATGGACACACAATGCCTCCAATTGAGGACTTTACACCACGTTATTAATTTTACAATCTAATTGCTTAAAGAGCTACACAAGCCTACACAAGCATACATAATCTCTATTACCACAATTAATTCAAGAAAATCACTTTCTTTACTTGAGATTACAAATATGGGGACTTTCAAACACACAACTATGTCTCTTTTTGTTTGATAACAACTAAGTGTACAAAAGACTAAGAAGAAATGAAATGAGCTTAAGAATGTAAGAGAATGTCTTTAAGTTGCAGTAGAATATTAAATTTTAAAAGCCTTTGGTCAAGTAGTTGAGCTTTTATAACAACTCCTTAAATTCTTCTTGTTGTCATGCATTAAATGCTCCAACAACAACTTAAAACTGACTTACCAACATGCTAATACTTTGAACTACCAGCAAGCTAGTAAAAATTACTCTACTAGCAAGTGAATCGGCAAGCCGGTTCTTCTAGGTTAGTAAGCTTTTCTTTATGTTTTCTAGAGCTTTATACCATCAGCCTGGTTCTTCCTTGAGTTGTTAACTCGGTAGGCCAAATATCATTTGAAAATTCTTTTAACATACAACGAACGAATACTCTTTACAATATAACTTTAAGATTATTTGATCATCACTTCAAAAAGATTAAATTTCTTATAGAGATAATTGATATATTCAATCATTAAGCAAGCTAATTCAACTTATTCAATTATCTCAAAATAATCAAATAATACTTAGTTTAATCATCAACTTGTTTTGTTTTCTTCAAAAACAATAAGTTTAATTATATTCTTTTTGTTTTGTTCTTATCAAAATCAAATAATGAACCCTAGGTTTAACAATCTCTCCCTTTTTGATGAGGACAAAACTCTTATACTTTAAATGCTCCCCCTCAATTTAATACTCCCATCAATTTAGCACTCGAATTCAAGATATTTGACTTTTAAAGAATCAAAATATGCCTAAAGTTATAAGATTAATATCATCTTTGAGTAACTATTAACAATTTGATGTAATATACATTTTGATGCTCTAACAACTTGAATATTTCTCCCCCTTTGGCCTCATAAAAAAAAAGGAGGATCCAGGCAGTGAAAAGGGAAGAAGATTCAAGTCAAAAGTTCTGCAAAGCTCCGACTTATACCGAAGAATATAACCCCTACAAGATCAGAATCAAAGAAAGAGAGAGCGCAAAAAATAATTTAAAACAACTAACATAGCAAGGTTAATTTGAGGGCAAAAGATCAGCAAACAAAGCTTACAAAAATAGTCATAAACGGTCAATATAAAGAGGATGTCCATCAAGGACCAAAGTTTACAAAACAACAACGAAATGAAAGAGTGGCTAAATACTAAGTTCTTTAACAAAAAAAAAAAAAGCAAAGCAAGGATGAAAAGCTGAAGTGCATGACTAAGCAGTAGGAGGATCATCATCTTAAGCGGAAGGAGGAAAAGGGCAAGAGGGGTAATGGTAATCCAACTGGAAATGATGATAAAGTTCTTGAAACCCGTTGTATATGTAATCATGAATGTCCTCCCAAAACTGATTGTAGCGCATTTCAGAGTACTGATAGAAAGGATGCTGAGAGGCGAGAGGAGCAACTAGATGAAAAGACGGAAACCTAAAATCTGGTGGAGGCAAATGAGAAGAGCTCGCAGGTGGAGGTATACCAACATAGCAAGGAGCGTCAGCCGAGTGAGCATGAGCACTGGGACTACCTAGCTCATTAGAAGAAGTAATAGGCTCCTGTAGTCTACATGTAGAGGGAATATCAAGAGGAGGAAGGTTCTTCCACCTAACTTAATTACTGTCAGATTTCTTCCAAATCGCCCGACAAATGTCATTTAATTCGAGGTGCTTGACTTGAGCTACCTGTAGGGGGGAAGGAAACTGATCACCTTTTCTTATAAGCAACTGCGTAACCAAACACCCAAAGTGAAGAAAAGCTTGAGATGGGTTGTTGGTTACATGTTTCAAGCATTGGACCACAATACTGAAGAAATCAATCTGCTTATTCATTATCAAATAATACAAAATCCATAAATCCTGAAGGGTGACATTAGATTGTTGGCTTCGATGAAGATAGTAGTTGTGAATGACAATATGGTAGAGGATCTTTGTCCTAAGGTTAAGGTAGAAGGCAGCCAAATTTTTGTTTTTCCCCAACTAACTCTAATGCCTTTAAATCTAAAAACTCTCTCATAGAATTTCTTCCTATAGTAATTTACATTCACTTCCATTCCACAAACAGTAGCACCAATAAGACTACAAATATCCTCAAGCGTAATAGTAAGTAAAGTACCATAAACATAAATATAAAGAACACTACGACATAGCTCATCACTCGGATTCATTTTCAATTTTGGTCTACCCTAATCATTAGAAGAGTCTGACATATTACAATAAAAATACTTAATGGCATCATCATGTACTTCATGAGGAAGTCGAAGGATATCGAGGACAGGATTGGTGATGAACCCGGGAAAGGTAGCAATGCGAAATTCCTTGAGCACCTCCAGTGGATAAATAATGCCAGTATTGACCTCTAAATTGATAAATTTCTCAAAGCATTGAGAATGTTGTTGAGAAGGAAAGAGGTGGTTGTTATAAGCCAAAGGTGCTAAGCCACGAGCAACATACGGTGCCATGGTTATTATAGAGGTTAATGGAGATAGGGGATTGTAAGGAAGAGGATGAGGAAGGAGGAGGAATGGGGATAAGATAATAGAGTGAATGTAAGGGAAGTTGGTATGACGGTGAAAGTGTATGGATAGTATGTGGTAGTGTGACAGTTAGTGGGTATGGGTAGAGAGAGAAAGTAAAGAGAGGAAGATGAAGAGGGAGAGGTTTGATAAAAGGTAAAGAGAAAGAGAAAAAGAAGGGAGTGGAGAGTTGATTGAGAGAAGAAGTTTTGGATTTTGATGGAAGAAAAGAGATGGATCGAAGAGTGAGAAAGGGGTTAAGGTTGCAGGAAGAGAAAAAGGGGTTTTGGAAAAAGGGTTGGGGGAGAGATGGAGTGGTGCGATTTTAAGTCGCGCTTGAAAATGGATGAATTGGCTTGCCAATATTTAGATGAGTTGGCATGTTAGCTAAGAGAACAAAAGCAAAATAGATTGCTTCGGGAGTCAAGTATACCGGCATGTCAGGGGTGAGATGTACTGGCTTGCCAGTTACAAGAACAAAATCAAATATAAATGAAAAACTAAAGTAGCATACCAACTTATCGGTACTTAGGTGAACCGGCTTATCGGTACTTAGGTGAACCGGCTTATCGGTACTTAGGTGTATCGGCTTACTAGTTAAGTGAACAAAAGCAAAAACAAGTTGTTAAATACATGGGTATACCAACAAGTCAGTGAATTATTTAACCGGCATGCCAGTTGTCTGCAAAATTGTAAAAAAAAAAACAATAAGGTCTTTTGATTGAGCAAGTTTGCCAATCTAAATTGATTTGTAGAGATTCAAGCAACATCTTAACACTTCAAATAAGTTTATTTGAGTCCGTTAAGACTTGAAAAACTTAATTTTTAACTAGATGGCCAAGATTTATCCGAATCAAAGCCATAGAGCCAAGTAATTTATGATAAAGTAAAAGTATGTATGTATGTATGAGCAAAATAGGTGCATAAACATTGACTTTTTGCACACCAACAAGTCAAGCAAATTTCTAATGCATGTTTGAGCATGGTAAACACAAAATATAGCTTTAAGAGTCTATAAGTTGAAAAATCACTACTAGAGTTCCTTAAAATCAAATGTTAAGCATAAATGTAACTATTGAGTAAGTATGGATTCTTTCTCAAATTCAAGACAAGTTTATGGTTTAAGCATATTTGAAAGATACCAAGAACATAAAAATGCATGATAAAACCAAGCAACATTTATATTGGCATAAATGGTCATAAAATGCTCTACAATATATTTTGAACCTAAAAATGGTCTAGAGAGGTCAAATATGCATGAAATTCAACTCAAGCTAGTTTGACCACTCGAACATCATTTAGAGATGAAAATAAACATGTGTGACCCGGTTTTGGGCACAAAAACCAATGTACAATAAATTTGTGCATATATGAACTTAAAAAAGCATGAATGATTTCAAGTGTGCCCAAAATATGTTAAAAGTGATATTTAATGCACAAAAGCCATATGATCATGTTTCTTGTATCTGATAGTGTGATTTTTTTTTTATCAACTTACTTAGTGAGTTAATTTTATTTAAAAAGGCCATGTTGGTTTTTATGTGTCTAGCACTTATCTTACAAGATCATTCCTAATTTTTTTCTTAGAGTGCAAAATCTTTCCTTACTTAAAGGTTTTGTAAAGATATCGGCTATTTGATTGCTACTATCAACAAATTCTAAGCAAATATCATTGTTTTGCACATGGTCATGAATATAGTGACGTCTAATTTCTATATGCTTAGTCCTAGAATGTTGAATTAGATTTTTTTTCAAGTTGATATCACTTGTATTGTCACATCTTATTAGAACATTTGTAAATTTCAGACCATAGTCAAGCAAAGTTTGCTTCATCCGTAATACTTGAGCACAACAACTACCGGTTGCTATATATTCAGCTTCAGTAGTGGAAAGTGTAACTGAGTTTTGTTTCTTTATGTACCATGATACTAATGAATTACCAAGGAAATGACATGTTTCGCTAGTGCTCTTTCGATCGACTTTGTAGCTAGCAAAGTTGGCATCGGAATATCCTATAAGATCAAGTGAGGTGAACTTAATATACCATAAGCTGATTTCAATTGTGCACATAAGATACTTGAAAATGCGTTTAACTACATTCAAGTGTAATTCTTTAGGGCAAGACTGAAACCATGCACATAAACACACAGCAAACATGATATTTGGCTTAGATGTAGTTAAATATAGAAGACTTCCTATCATACCCCAATACATTTTTTCACAAATATTCTTTCCATTCTCATCTTTGTCGAGTTTTATGGTGGTGCTCATTGGAATTGGCTTAGTTTTGCAATTTTCCATTTTGAACCTTTTTAAGAGTTCTTTGGTATATTTGCCTTGGTTAATGAAGGTTCCGTCTTTGGTTTGCTTAACTTGAAGACCTAAGAAATAGCTGAGTTCTCCCATTACACTCATTTCGAATTCATTTTTCATACATTGGACAAACTCATTAACTAAATCCATGTGAGTGGCACCAAACATAATGTCATCAACATATATTTGACCAATTAATATATGATCATTATGTTGTTTAATGAATAGTATTGTGTGAAGTTTCCCTCTAATGAATTTATTGTTTATCAAGAAAATACTCAATCTTTCATACCAAGCTCTAGGAGATTGCTTTAGTCCATACAAGGCTTTATTAAGCTTATGTGCATGGTTTGGGAATTCATTATTCTCAAAACCCAGTGATTGCTCTACATAGACCTCTTCTTTGATGAAGTCATTTAGAAAGGTACTTTTAACATCCATTTGATATAGTTTAAAGTCTTTGTGAGTCGCAAATTCCAAAAGCATCCTAATGGATTCTAGTCTTGCAATCGGGGCAAAAGTCTCATTAAAATCTATTCCTTCTTCTTAATTATAACCTTTAGCAACTAACCTAGCCTTGTTTCTAGTTACTATACCAGTTTTATCAAGTTTGTTTCTATAAACCCATTTGGTCTGATAACCAGTCTATCTTTTGGTTTAGATACTAAATTCCATACATCATTTCTAGTAAATTGATTTAGCTATTCTTCCATAGCTTGAACCCAAAATTCATTTTTTAGAGCTTTATCCACATTTTTTAGTTCAAGTTGAGATAGGAATACTACATTACTTAGATTTTTAAGTGAGGCTCTTGTTTGAACCTTATTAGATGGTTCTCCTATTATCTGATCCTTACAATGATTTTTCGTAAACTTTCATTCTCTAGGCAAATCTAAATTAGAGTTGTTAATGATGTCATCTTGCCTAGAGAATTCCTTTTCAAGAGAGCTGAATTGATTCTTGTTAAGACTAAGATTGTCTAAGTGAGCACCAGTGTTTTCTACTTCATCATTAGACTCTTTATATATACAAGTATCATCAAAAGTAACATGAATTGACTCCTCTACAACAAGTGTTCTTTTGTTATATAATCTACAAGCTTTACTAATAAGAGAATAACCAAGAAAAATACATTCATTCGACTTTGAGTTGAATTTTCCTAATTGTTCCTTTCCATTATTGAGAATGTAACATTTCGTTCCAAAATGATAAAAATATGATATGTTAGGTCTTTTGTCTTTCCAAAGCTCATAGGGGGTCTACTTAAGAATTTATCTAATGAAAACATGATTTGATATGTAATAAGCCGTATTGACGGATTTGGCCCAAAAATACTTAGATAGATTATTGTCACAAAGCATAGTCTTAGCCATTTCTATAAGAGTCTTATTTTTTCTTTCGACAACTCCATTTTGTTATGGAGTTTTAGGTACCGAGTATGTATGTTCTATTCCATTTTTATTACAGAAATCTTCCATATCAAGATTTTCAAATTCTCCCCCATGGTCACTTCTTATAGAGACAATAGAAAGACATTTTTCATTTTGGACCTTCTTGCTATAGTTCAAGAACATATGATAAGTTTTATCCTTCTTAGCAAGGAAGAAGGTCCAAGTGTATCTAGTAAAATCATCAACTATGACCAAGGTGTAGCTTTTCCCTCCCAAACTCAAAGTTTGGGTTAGACTAAATAAATCCATGTGTAGAAGTTAGAGTGGCTTAGAAGTTAAGATGGCTTCTTTTGATTTGAAAGATGACTTGGTTTGTTTGCCATATTGACATGCTTGATACGTTCTATCTTTATCAAAACTAATCTTAGGTAATCCTTTAAAAGATTCCTTTTGGTTAATTTTAATAAGATATCCATACTAGCAATCCTAACTTTTTATGCCATAATCGACTATCATTGTTTTGAATGGATAAACAAGTTTCAAGAGAGCATGAAAACATATTGAAGTCAATTTTGTAGATTTTTCCTTGTCTATACCCCTCAAAATGAATTTGGTCATTGTTAATGTTTTCAATAGAACACTTTGATGCATGAAAGATTTCTTTATATCCTATGTCACACAATTGACTAATACTAAGTAAGTTATGTTTTAAATTATCAACGAGCAACACATGCTTAATAGTAAGACCATTGTTAATGCAAATGTTATTTTCACCAATGACATGAGCTTTTCGATTATCTTTAAAGGTTTCACTTCCTTCATCCTTTAAGTTTATAGATGTGAGCTTAGATGTGTCTCCGATCATATGTCTTGAGCAAACGCTATCTAAGATCCATTTGTTGTTGTCCCTTGAAGGATCCTACAAAACAAACGGTTATCTCTTTGGTACCCACTTTAGTTTTGGTCCTTTGGGGTCAATTGTTGTAATGTAAGTTTATCCTTTAGGGACCCAAACCATTTTATTTTTATTGCATAAGGAGAAATTCTGACGCAATGTACATGTGTGAGCAATATGACCACATTTTCCATAATAGTTATAAGTTTTATTTGATGCCTTAACAAAGTAGCCTTTGTATGTTCTATACACATTCTCCTTAATATAATCTATTCCGGTTTTGTCTAATTATAGCCGTTGTGTTCCAAGGATTTTATCTAAATTATTTTCTCCATTTACGAGTTTTGCCATTATTTTTCTTGAGTCATCTAAGCTAGTTCTTAGAATTGAATTTTCAATTTCAAGTCGACTTAGTTTTTCTATCACACCTTCATCATTTTTTGCTTCAAGTTTTAGATCTTTTATTCCTTTTTCAAAATTTTTCTTAACCTCTTTTATTTTGCTATTTTTATTTATTAATTCATTATTTATAGTACTTATCTCTATATTTTCTTTTGTCAATCTCTCATTTTCAACTTTCAAATATCCATTGTCTTCTTCTAAGTTTTCTTTTGTATCAACTACCTTATTGTATTAACTTTTGATAATATCAAACTCATCACCTACTTCACTCATCATTTGCTTCAACATTTTATTCTTCTTTTGCACTTTTATGAATTCTTTCAATAAGTTATCATACATACTCATAAGTTCATCAAAGGAAGAGTCATGTGAAGAAGAGCTTTCCTTTTTGACTCTTTATCGGCATTCTTAAGCAATGGACAATATTGTTGAATATGTCTCGGTTTTTAACAATTGTAGCACTTGATAACTTCTCTCTTTTCCTTCTTAAACCCAAAAGATGATCCATATCCATCCTTATCCTTCTTAATCCTTTTATTGAATTTTATGAACTTTTTAAACTTTCTAAATTTCTTTGCCAACATTGTGACATCATCATCTTCACTTTCTTCATTACTTGAGTTCTCCTCCGTAACTTTTAAAGCAATTGTTTTCTTTTTAGACTCCTCTCCTTGTTTCTTTATCATCTCATGTGTCTTAAGTGTTCCAAGAAGTTATTCTCTTAACATTTCATTAAGATCATAAGCTTCTTTTATTGCAGTTCTTTTAGCTTCCCAATCTCTTAGCAAAGACCTAAGGATTTTAGAATTTATTTCAAGGTTAGTAAATATCTTTCCAAGAATACTCAAAAGATTGATGATATTGATGAATCTATTATGCATCTCATCAATTGTTTCGTTTGGATCCATCTTGAAGTTTTCAAATTGTCCACACAATAAACTTATTTTTATATCTCTTACTCTACTAGTTCCTTCATATGTGCTTTGTAATTCATCCTATATTCCTTTGGCACTTTTACATGTACATATTCTATTTAAAACATTTTCATTTATGGCACAATACAAAACATTCATGGCAACTTCATTTAAGTTAAGTAATTTCCAATCATTATCCAAGTAATCTTTTTCTTCTTTTCCTTCTATCTTAAATGGTCCTTGGTTAACTACATGCCATAGTAGTTTATTTTGTGCTTTTAAGAATGTGGACATCTTATACTTTCAATATGGATAATTGCTACCAATTAAAAGAAGAAGCCTATTGATTGCCTACCCTTCCAAGAAGCCTAATGCATTAGATGCCATGATCTTAACTCTAATATGCGATTAAGCAAGTAATTAGAGACTAGTTCTAATACTAATTGAAGAACACTAGATTAAACTCGAGAGGGAGTTGATTGAGTTTAAGGACAAATTTCAATTCTTTCTCAATATAAATGACTAAATGCAATAATAAGAGTAATTAAAGCAATAATAGAACAATAATGAATACAGAAATTAAAGAGATAGGAATAAAGAAGATCAAGCTCGGATATAACATGGAGTTTAGACTACTCCCTAGTCTATACGGACACACAATGCCTCTAATTGAGAACTTTATACCACTTTATTGATTTCACAATCTGATTGCTTAAAGAGCTAAACAAGCGTACACAATCTCTTTTACCACAACTAATTCAAGAAAATCACTTTCTTTTCTTTAGATTACAAATATGAGGACTTTCAAACACACAAATATATCTTTTTTTGTTTGATAGCAAATAAGTGTACAAGAGACTAAGAAGAAATGAAATGAGCTTAAGGATGTAAGGGAATGTCTTTAAGTTACAGTAGAATATTAAATTTTAAAAGCCTTTGGTTTAGTATTTGAGCTTTTATAACAACTCCTTAAATTCTTCTCGTTGCCATGCATTAAATGTCCCAACGGCTATTTAAAACTGCTTTGAACTACCGACATGCCGGTACTTTGAACTACTAGCTTGCCGGTTCTTCGAAGTCAATGACCTTTTCTTTGTGTTTTCCAAGGCTTTATACCGTCAGTCTAGTTCTTCCTTGAGCTGTCAACTCAGTAGGCCAAATATCGCTTACAAATTCTTTTAACACATAACAAACGAATATTCTTTGCAATATAACTTCAAGATCATTTGATCACCACTTCAAAAAGATTAAATTTCTTGTAAAGATAATTGATATATTCAATCATTAAGTAAGCTAATTCAACTTATTTAATTATCTTAAAATAATCAAATAATACTTAGTTTAATCATCCACTTATTTTGTTTTCTTAAAAAACAATAAGTTTAATTATATAATTTTTGTTTTGTTCTTATCAAAATCAAATAATGAATCCTAAGTTCAATAATAAGTGCCACTAGTACAAAGTCACTTCGTTTCTTAACAAAGTATTTGCTAAAGATACGAATGTAGAGAGGATATGTTAAGTGAATATTATGTACATGCAACATAGATAATGTGCTTCGTGTACGTGAGATGGGTACCGTACTTTAAATGATACTTTAAGTATGAAGAGATAAAAAAAATATGGGATTATAAACAAGCAATCTTAACACCTTAGTACTAATATGACATTTAAATAAACTGAAATACCTTAATTTTGCAATGCTTGATTGCCAAAGCAATAGTAACTTATGTGTTAAAAGTTTTGACCTCCAATTTCATATGCTATTTGAAAACTCTAACTCCTCTATAGAAGAGATGGGTAGTATTAATACAATTCAACAATTAATAACAACCATCACATCATTATTTCAATACAACATATAATAACAATAAATTTTTGGAGTCATTAATAGGCTTCTAAAAGAGATATGCATAAATCTAATAACATTTCAAGCAACATTATAAGTATATGACATTGCTAACAATAGTTAAAAAGAGAAAATTGCACAAGAGATGATTGACGTTTAAGAGTAAATTCAAATTGGGTATCAACGTTTCGAAAAATTTAAATAAAAGGTTAACATTTCAATAAATGACCATTATTTACCACATAGCGCTAACGTGACACTGATTTAATAGACACGTAGCGCTTACATATATTATAAGATAATAAACATAGAAAATAGAAAAAAACATAAAAAATTAATGAAAAATAAAGAAAATAAAAAATCAAAAAAATAAAATAAAATAAATAATAAATTAAATATAATATGCCTGTAACATGTATAATATATATTATATGTAAAGTATAATATATGTGTTATATGCAATAATATAATATGTATATTATATTCATAATATATTATATATATGTACATAATAATGTATAATATATATGTAATATAATAAGAAATATATATTTAAATATAATATAAAATAGTTAGAAAATAAAAATAAATAAAAATGAAAAATAGCTGCTCTAGCCACCCTAAGTGTAAAAGATAGCTAACAACCACTAGGGTTTTGGTTTTGTTAGCGGGGAAAGGCAGTGTCACATGGCCAACTACCATTGGTCATTGGCTATTTCGTGTCTTTAGGGTGGCTACAATGACCATAAAATTATAGTAGATAGCTATTTACTACCCTTAAAAAAAAGAAAAAAATGATGAAAATCTTTTTGAATCGCACAATCAAATGAGTATTTTATCCTTTTTTCTCTTCCTTATTATTATTTTTTTTAAATTTAAGGGTGATAGGTAACTGTCCACCACCTTAAAAGAGAGTTACACTATCCCTCAATGGTGATAAGTGGCCATCTATTTATGGTAGCTGGCAACCAATAGTGGGGGTCACACAAATCACCCCCCTTATCCTTTGGATAACTGAAGTGGTTCATTTTTTAAAAAATTCTAGTTTTTTATATTTAATTATAATATATAGTTATACTTATTATATCTAAATATACTATCTTTTATATTTAATTTTTATGGTTTTTCTCTTTTTTATTTTCATTTTCTTCTTCATTTTTTATATTTTTTTATTTATTATTTAATTATATATGTAAGTGCCACTTGATATATAAATGCCATGTCAGTAGGAGTTAATGGCATTATAATAGCTATTCTCTATTTTAACCACTAATTGAAACGTTGATTCTTCAATTAAATTTTTTGAAAGGTTAATATTTTATTTAAATTTACCCTCAAATATTGATCACTTTTAGTATAATTTTCCTTAGTTAAGAATATATAAGCTAGTTTTAATAGATCATGTTTTAAGCCCATCAATTCAATATAGCCTAATTATTCTAAAAAATGATCTAGTTTTATAGATTCTACTAATTTAAATATTAGTATAAATAATTATCATTAGCTTAACGCACTTCAATATTTTTGTTTTTCAACTCTTCATATATTTTCAATTATGTGTATGAAAATGAAATGTTAAACCATTGACATTTAGCTATGCTTACCTATCCAGTGCACAAATATGAATATATTAAAAACATGTTCTTGCCGGAGAAAATAAAAAAGCAACCTCAACATATAAATATCAAATTTTCTCCACTAACAAAACAAATATTTTAATCGGCAAGGAGTCTTTTCAAAGAAACTTTCCGCTCTTCTCTCATTTTTCCTTTCCACTTCTTTCCTATTAAAAAAAAAAAAGGACCCAACTCAAAAAATACAAGGAGCAGCTGCCCCTTGCTGGTCGCCCCACCAGTGCCACTTTTGTCGTTTTCCCCTCCTTTTATCCTTTATCCATCTCATATTATCCAATAAAATACAAGCTATGGCTCATTACTTTTTATTTCCATCTCCATCTCCATGACAAGCCGTTAGCTCTTTAGTAGATGTTGCCAGTAGCGTTGACTCTTTTATAAGTGACTTGCCAAGATCAACCCCATTGCAGCAATACATCAAAATAGAATTTTCATTATAAACAATTTACCTTTTTTAAAAAACATATAATTTTGTCTTCGAAATTTTGTATATCTTTTTAAATCAATAAAATGCAAAGTCGATGTGCAACAAACAGCATTAAGGTTTTATTGTATTCAATTGACTCTTCTCCATCATGTATATAAAATAAAAAAAAAATAAAAATAAAATTCAATTTGATAAATAGATTTAGTCTATTTAAACTTTAGAAAAGTATAAAAAGAAAACAGTTAATGCTATATTTAAAAAGAGTTAGGTGACATAAGATAAGATAGTTAAGGTCAAAACTAGTATAAATCTTCTCAAATGTATTTTAGTTTTTGAAACCTATATTTTTAAAATTTTAATATGCTTTTCTTGACTTATCTACTGAAAATTTCATTATATTATTTTATTGTTTTTGCCTTTAATTTGGGGTGTTTCAATTCTATGAGAGGGTAATATTTGATGGGTATTTGTGTATTCATGAAGGATGGAAAGAAAATATTATTGTTATATATGAGTCCTTTTGAAGTGAGGATTACTTCAATAATGTTGGCAAAGGATAAAAAAGAGTTGTTGTTGATGACTTATCGTGACATTCAAGATGTTATTAAATATGGTGGACTTATTTGTATGTTATACATCAAGCGGGTTTTGAGTTCAAAAGCTTAAGGTCATATTCCAAAGGCAAATCAAAAGTTGTTACAGGAGGTTGGGGACGCCTTCTTAGAGGGTTTGCCTAAAGGATTGTCTACATAAATCACACTATTGATCTGTTACCTCAAGCAGTATTGCTTGGCAAACCAACTTACCAAATGAATCTTAAAGAAACAAAGATATTTTAAAAACAATTGGATGAATTAATTTTAGAGGACATGTCAAGGAAAACATGAATCATTGTGTTATACCTACACTTTTGGCTCTAAAGAAAAATTGTTCAAAAAGGACGTTAGCGAATAGTCGAGTTATTAATAGAATCAATATCAAGCATAAATGCCATATTTTATGCCTTAACAATATGCTTATGAGATACATGGCATAAGAATCTTTTCAAAGGCAAATCTAAGAATAAGTATCATTAGATTCTTATTAAGTCTAAAGATAAGCGAAAAACTTCTTTGAAAATAAATTATGATCGTTATGAGTGAACTGTTATGCTATTTACTTTAATAAATGCTCCAAGTATTTTCATTAGGCTTTCAAACCATATTTTAAGGGAATATATTGGTAAATTTATATTAGTTTATTTTGATTAATATTGTAGTATATAGCTGATGGAACCTCAACTTGTCCTACCCTAGAATCAAACTATGCAATTGAATCAGGAATTTTCCAAACCATAAAGTTTTGGTATGATTTTATATATTAAACTAAATTTTCTAATCTAGAAAAACATATTTACATAACGTGTAATTTAATGTAAAATATATTAAATTTATTTAATAATAATAATAAATATAGATATCATATTATAAGGTTGATAAAGTCAATATTTATGCAATTAAGAAATTCGAACTATTTATTAATAATTAGTTTTATTATAAAAGTAGTATATAATATAAACTTTGAGTCAAATTATGTATGATTTTTAAATTACGATAATAAAAGTTCTATAATATATATATATATATACATTAAAATTTTTTATGTGTTATATTGCGATGAAAGAAATTTTTTTCGTCACATGGAAAATGTTATTATAATTTTTTATAAAACGGTTCAATTTAGTTTAATGGATTAAGTTGATTTATCTTTACAAGTTAACTATAAATTAATGGTTTAAATTAGATTGAAAACTTTCTGAATCAAATTAAATTAAGAAGAAAACAAATTTTCGGTTTAATTTGGTTAGATTTGCAGATTATTCGGTTTATTTTATTTTCCCATCCCTGTGTAACAGCGTAAAATTTGTTTTATTGGTGGTGGTTGCTGGCTGGAGCCTGATTGCCGCTTTCTTGATCTCGGCAAATTTTACGACTCCAACAAAGCCAATCCGATATTGCGCGAAAAAAAAAAAAAAAAAAAAATCCTATACCATTGGTGAATCCTCCCCGGTTGTTGTCTTTTCGCACACTCGTTCACTAAACAACGAAACTTAAATGGGTCTTCTCCAGTGATCTTGCCAAGTGCCCGACTGCATTTGACTGACCACACTCCCTTTCACAGGCATAGCCCTGTACAAACGCTCTAAAACCCTGACCTGAATTCTTGGCTACGGAGTAATCATGAATCTGAAAAAGAAACTTTAATTTTCACTAATGTAAAAGATAACTCCAATTGCAGCCTAATTTCAATTTCTCTTCGTTTGCTTCAATGGCTGCTTCTGTATCAGCTTTAACCTCTTCCATTACCAAATCGCACCTTAATGCCCCACACGCCCACCTCCCACCTCATAAGCCCCACAAAATATTCGCCTTTTCTAACGCCAAACCACTCAAAAAGTTCCAAACTTTACACTTCTTTTCCCCTGATTCATCGAAGTATCTTCTACCCATCACCCCAAATAGCATTTTGCGAAATGGTTCTTACTCATACACATCAAAAGACGAAGAAAATTTGAAATTTTTGGAGGAAAAGCCATTAAAATTTATTTTCTGGGTTGTGGTATGGGCTTCTGTGTCTTTAGCTTGGTTTGCTGCCTCTGGGGATGCAAATGCTGCTTTAGATTCCTCAATTAAAGCTTCAAGCTTTGGGCTTAAAGTTGCCGGTAAGTTGAGGAGCTCTGGATGGCCTGATGAGGCTGTTGTTTTCGCCCTTGCTACACTTCCGATAATCGAGCTCCGTGGGGCCATTCCCGTTGGTTACTGGATGCTGCTAAAGCCTGTAACTCTCACTATCTTAGCTATTTTGGGGTTAGTCCAGCTTGCTTCCCTTCTGATAGTTCACATTTGCCAATTTTTGCAGTTTTGCGAACTTAGATGATATGTTTGAGGTTTATCATATTCCCAAGTGTCTAAGATGATGCATATATACTGGTGTTGTATAAGGAATTATTGACCCCTATTTTACCTCTTGCAAGCTTCTCCTGCTGCTCCCAGCTAGTGTGGGATATGAATTGGGCATATGCAACTGCTTTATCCATGTATTTTTGTAAAGAGACTGTTTCTAAACCCTTGACCTGCTTAATCATTTTGCCAAGGCTCTTCCTCCAACCCATAGAATTTCTAATTGCCTTAAAATAGTAGCTGAAATGCTAGGAGAAATCAAGTCGTCGCTAAATTTCTCTTTGTTATCAGATTTCGGAATCAATAGATTTATTTGGATGAACAGTTGAGGAGTGCATTTGACAAATGCATTTCAAATGGCATTTGAGATTTGAAATATGTTCTTTACTTGCTACTTCTTTTTTTTTAGAGAAGCTCAAATTGCTGTTGTACCAAATGCCGCTTCATACCAAAGGGATCAGTTCTTAAGTGTTAACTATATCGACTTTGTCACCATTTTCTATCCTGGAGAGTACTTATGTCCTAATCAAAACATCCAAAACTTATTTTAAACCATAAAACCCAGACGATGACATATACACGAATTATGGGATGGCTAATGGAAGAAAATTTATGATGAATGTAACTTTCTTGATCTGCATACATTGAATTTGAAGTGTACCATCAATATATACAAAAGTAGTCACTGGTTTAAGGATGCCTTCTTGTTTTAAGCTGTTAACTGATATGGTTGCCTTTTAAAGCAATGAAAGGATTGGCGTATTGGAAGATCTTGCCAATTTCCTATCCTTCAGCCGTAAACTATTCATTTTAGTGCCGACTTTCTTGCTGATGTGGCTTTTCTGTATTCACTTTCTTGCTGTTTGCTAGCCACCTGTTAACCTGTACATATCAGGATACTCAGCCCTTTAAACCTCATTATCACCCACCTGTAAATCATTTAATTTGCTCTTTCGTGTTCCAACCACAGACACAAACTGCGATGGCTCTATTTTTTTCTTATGTAATTGTTTTTACGTGTTTGCTGTAATTATGTGCTGTTCTTTTTTGCACTCTCTATGGATGCACAGTCCATGGTTGTGGGCACTTCATCAAGGCTTCTAATTAGTTTTGGTATTTATATACAACTATTTTATTTTAACTCTCTAGCTGCCAATCAAGAGCTTTCTGAAGAGCATTACATGGAGCACCCAATCATTGGCTCCAGTTGCTTTCTTTTTCTCATCCTCCCTTCTCCTATTTTCATATCTCTTCTTTTGTTTTCCATAATAACTTGTTTATTTGATGGTTGGAGCCAATAAGATGGAATTGGGTTTTGGAGAATATGACAGCGGATGTATATTGTATTGTTAATGCATTTAATTATGTTTATAGGGTTATAGCACTGGCCATATCACATATTAATGGTGATCTATCATCTTACAAAGCACATTTAGTAGCGATTAGTCAATTGCCTCACCTTTATTCTTCTAGTAGGTTTCTTCTTTTTTATTCTTGGAGTGGGTGGTGCATCTAAGTTAATGGGATAAGTTTGTCAACATGTACAGGTTGCTGTAAATTGTAATGCAATGGCAAGCGATGTGTTTGATTATGAATAAGAAGTATATATAATCTAGGCATCATTTTTAAAAAGTTTGGAACCGAATCACATGTTGGCTAAAGGTTCAAAATATCCATTGAAGTTATCCCTAGAATCATGTTGAGTGGTGCTGTTAAGTATCTTGAAAGCATTGCATGTAGCATATTGGATTTTTTGTTACTATTGAATTGTTGAATAGTACATTAGCTTTGCAAAGGAGTCAGTCTTTAGTCTTACTCAATTTCACCTATCTCCTCATGGGTTTCATGTAGGAATATGGTGCCTGTGCCATTTATTATACTGTACTTAAAGAAATTGGCCGCTTTTCTTGCTGGGAAGAGTCGAACTGCATCACAATTGTTTGATATATTGTTTGAGAAGGCAAAAGCTAAGGCTGGTCCTGTTGAAGAGTTCCAGTGGCTTGGTCTTATGCTCTTTGTTGCTGTTCCTTTCCCTGGCACTGGAGCATGGACAGGAGCAATTATAGCTTCTATTCTCGATATGCCATTTTGGTCTGCTATCACTGCAAATTTTGTCGGAGTTGTGCTTGCGGGACTTCTAGTAAATTTGCTGGTGAATCTTGGTCTCAAATATGCCATCCTCACGGGCGTTATTCTCTTTGTCATTTCGACATTTATGTGGAACATCCTTCGAAGCATTAGGAAGTCTTTGAGTGTATCAAGCTGATGAAGCATTTTAAGTTTCTGTTGTTTTAACTTGCCCCCTTCTATAATAATAGTCTTTTCAATGTGGCTTCACCAATATTTTCCTTTCATCTTCATATGTATAGCATTTTCACTTGCTGGGTGAAAACGGTAATGGGAACGAGTGGCCTGATCCCCTAGAATGGAAGGCATAGATTTCTGGCAGTACACTTTGCATATAATAAGTCGATATGGCTAAATGCATGTGTGGCTATGAGTTAAGCAGCATCTTTGAACTGCTCTTATCAGCCCTATTGGAAACGGTAAGAAGAAACCCCAACGATGCTCTCTTTATACGATAGAAACAGCAAATATAGACATGGTAGCTATAGCATGTCCTTAGTTGCAACTCGGTCAGTTGCTCCTCCAGGACTACAAAGCTGGAACAAATCCTGGATGATACCGCCTGCATGACTTAAAGTTTGGCATATTATTTGGAGTTGTTAGTTCAGTATGCAAATCTCCTATCCTTCATTTTTGGCTGTCGTAATGGGTAATTCAGGATGATGGAGCTTGAGGTAAAATGCCCATGGTGCATCGACGCTCCTTTTGAAGTTGGTACGGAATGTTGGAACATTTTCACAAACCCAGACACGGTAGGAGTGAGATAATAGAAAAGAAAATCAAAATAAAAGTATCGGACACACCTTAAGAAGAGGGACACTTTCTTTCCTCTTTATTTCCCCCCAGATTCTGGGTTGGCTTTACAATATTCGAAAATGTTGAAGTGCTGGGCTAGACCCGTTTTTAGGAATCAGCAATCAAGTGTCGAGCCTGCCAATTATTCTCCTTAAATTTAATATCCAAATCCTGTAGGCGTTCTAAGGGCTAGTGGTAAATGGATCCTTTCTATAATTTAGGCTGTCGCTCTTTGGATTTATTATAATCAAGACCAAAGAATTTTAATAGTAGTAAATCTCAAGATGGGGTTACTAATAGCCTCTAGAGGTAATTAATAATGGGTGATAATGATTGAAGCTAATGGCTGATGGTGATAATAAACCATGATGAATAATATCAATGAAAAATGAGAATAATTTCTATTTTTGAAAAGAGAGAATTCTTTCCTTTTTCATTACTATATCGCTTCGTTACTAATTACTATCAGTAGTGGTCGGCCACTGTCATCATTTTTTCTTGTTATTTGTAATTATCAGATATTAATACCTACAACCTTTTTGAAAATACTGTGATAAGATATAGTATCGATAATGTTTGTTATAAATGTCGAAAAATTTTCGAAATGATAGCTGTTTACAAAACCGACACCCAGACCTTGTAATTTATCCTTTGCAGACTGAGGGCGTGGACCGTACACTCGTTCAATCGGATGAATAAGCCCATCGAACTTGTACTTATTTTCACGGGCATTATATGTGCGATCCAACAACATGTGCACCGTTAATACGCACACAATCCGATGTTTGCATGGATCCTTCAAGTGAATATCAGATGCTAACTCCAGTTGAGGTGGTTTTAGATTTGGCAGGACAGGAAATTGCATCGGGAAGGAAATTTACTTAAAAAAAAAAAAAAAAAGATGCTATCACTGGTTGGAATAGTTTCTCGCATAAACAATTTGGAGAAATGACAATGCAGTTTTATCTCCGCTGGCATACATTTTTCCATGTCAAGGTGTCAACTTTGAATATGTCATTGGATGATGTTGCAACCCTCATATAACTTCAATTAAGGTTAATAGATAACAGTTTAATTGAGTTTGAATCAAATTTGAATATATATATATATATATATATATAAAAGTTTTAGAAAAAAAAATTAGATAACCTTTTTATGTAAAATGAGCACTATTGAGTTGCTTTCAAATTTATTAGACATCACTTCAAACTCTAAAATCTAAACTCAATTGTGGTTGGGATTGAATAGTCTTGAGTTTATTAGAATTTAGAACTATAGAAGAAATTTTCTCAATTGATCTGTAAATCATAAAGATCTTTACTCTCTTAAGCTTTATGTAATGAGGGTTTTTAGGTTAAGGATTGTAGGTGTTGTCATCTAATCTTTAATTGAGATATTTTTATTGGAAATTGTGCTATTCATTTTTTATTTGTCTCCATTTAGAAGCTTCTAATCTAAAAATTGAAAAACTAAATTATCATTTATAGGATCTGGTTGGTAAAGTTGTAGGAAAATTGGACTTTGTATTGTGATTTGTTTAGCTTGCAAAAGAGAAAACAAAATGAAGAGTGATGGATGTTATTCGGTATAGTCACTCTGATATTTAAGTTAACATTGGATAGTCAAATGATTGTGATTACTAAGAATGCAAAGAGTAAGATAAGTGCATAAAGTGATTAAGTAGTTTAACATTAGGAGGTAACTTGGTATTTATAGGGGAGGGTTACCAAAAGCTGACAGACCGTTAGTAAGTAGGTGGTACGTCTATAAGTTGAAGGTAATGGAGTTACGTAATCTAACGTAGCCTTGATTTATAAGAGGTAGTTGTTGACCTAACCATCAAGTTTTATCCTTTGTCTTCAACTGTTGTAGGCTACTGTGATTGGGTAAGTTATGTAAAGAGCTTAGGCCGAGGTCAACTAGGTGGATAGGGAGGCTGGATTTGGATAAAGGATAAGCTAAACCATGGTTCAAGGTAGATTAGTGTAGGCTTGAGGGGCCCAAGGCCAAAATATCTTATCAATACTTACAACTCGTAAAATTGCGTACCCCCACCCCCACCTTAAAGTTCTTATGACATCCTGGTGATTAAAAGTACTTGAGGTGGTGGTATCTTTAGAGAAGTAGCCGACATGGTATGCATTGGGTCAAACTAAGAGGATGCCTAGTGGAGTCATTTAAGTGATCTGACCTATATGTTCCTTAGGTTGGGCTAAATTAGGTGGTCTGAGCTAAACACTAATTAGGCTAAGCTGGCAACCTAAGTACCGAAGTGGAGAATAGGAAGACTAACCTCTTTGAGCAGTAGGGAGTGTAAGGAGGTGATCTTACAGAACCACCTATGCTATCAAGGTAGGTAGGATTGAGCTACCAATAGTAGAGTCAAGTAGAATCCATTTTTCCGTACTAGATTGGGGCATTGTTGAATTTTTGTGGTAATTATGGAAGCCAAAGGGGCCTCTGCAAAGCTGCTTAGTGAAGCTAACCTTTTTAAATTCCTTTGCTTGGCGTGTACATCTCAAGCGCATTTATTGCAACATGACAACTGTCATGTCTTACATAGGTGCACATGTAGTAGTAGTTCTCTTGTCGCTTAAATAAGGTTATCCCATCAAAACTGTCGCTACGCATCTACATTGTAATGCGCTACAAGATTTGCGCTTATATAGATCCCTATAACCCCAATACGTTTTCCTAAGCTTTCAACTTATAAATACCATCGATTAAGGATAGGCTATACTTCTACAATTCTATTGCTTACAACATTTCCTTATTGCAACTATAATACTTTCTTTCTTCATCTGCTTTCTTCTTCATCATCAATGTTCTTTCTTCTTTGTTTTTTTTTTTCATCAAAATGTTAAGTAATCTAGGAGCAAATTCAGGTGAGATACCTTCATTTGAGTGTAATTTAACATCCTTAGACTTTGAGGCAACGGGGAGCATTATTACCTTTGCAAGAAGGGACGAAAGGGCTTCGTCCTTGCTAACACAATTGGATAAAGAGACAAGGAGGAGGTTAGAGGCATTAGACGGGGTAGCAATGGTAAGGGCATTCCTTTGAGATACATATTTGTGTGAGCCTTACCAATGCCTATCAACTCCTACGATAGGCTTGAGATTAGTGAAAAGCCAAATGGTCTAGTAAGCAAAAACAAACCCTCCATCATAAATTATGTGGGGAATAATTTTATTGTAGAAGATATTCCAACCTTGGTGGTGTGGCTACCACAGCCAAATGAGAGGGTAGCTTTGTTGTCAAGGAGGTGATTTGTAATGTAAAAAAAGTCCCTTGAACATGAAATGCTTCTCCCATTCACAAAGTTTGAGAGAAAGATATTCAATTATCATCGATGCTGCCCTGCTCAAATTCTACCCAGTGGGTGGAGGTTGTTGAGGGATTTCAAGCCCTATACAAGTACTTAGTAGTGAGGGCAATCACCCTTAGAAACAGTAGTCATAATAGTTTTGTTGTGTAAACCATTTTAAAATAGACGTTAACCTCATAACCACTATTTTAGACTTGATTTATACAATGCGTTCACGACTAACCTGTTTTGTAGTAAATAGTACACAAAATAATGATGTTATTTGCTAGTAGAAGTCTGACAAACATGTATAAGATTCAGATAAACTAAGTAATATTTACATGATTTGGCAACCTAGTGTTCTTAAGTATTACATAGTTTGATAATAAAAGATTAAAAAATAAAAACTAAAGTTTCAAAAGTGTAACTATTCATTAATTTTATATCTTCACTCCTTATGATCCAATAGTCATTAGTTTCAAGGTAGTAATAATGTCGTTTCCTAATTAACACCTGCAACAATATTTATAAGGATGTAAGTAATCAACCACTTAGTAAATTGGGATGAAAATGTAAAACTATATATCAAGCATAGTTAGGTTATCAAACAATTAATTAATACAATGCAACAAACAAATTCCATTATACAACATTATTTAGTCCATCGCGATATTAGAGAAGTTACACTTGCTTTAATCCGGGTCGAGAAGTTTCAATGCATGTACAATGACTCATGATCAAACCTAAGTTTATGTAATGAAGACATCGCTTTTCCTACAACTACCTCTATACCTTTTAAAGGGGTCAATATTTTGTTTGAAAATCCTAAGTGTCCTTTAATGGATTGCAATGCATGTCCAATTACGATTGCAAGTCATATGTATAGTTAAGCCAAGTTTGAGGCATTCAATTGATTTATGCAAATCAAATAATTGCAGTCCAAAGTAGCAAGCCAAAATCATACAACTAAACTCAGAAACACATACATACAAGCATGCGCACCATCAAGCTACCTAATAAACATAATCATATATAATCTTAAGCCTCTAAGTACTTTAGAACAGTACTCTAAATACAATAATGTATTTATCCCAAACTTATTTAGACTTCCCGTTTGTTCACTTAAGGTATGACTCGCAATAGGCCTTTACCAATAATCTCTATAATACAAATATCATTTTCGTATTCATATAGCTACTATATATAGGCTCTATTTTGTAACTCATATTATTATCTTTAGTCTAAGGTTTCATTATATTTAATTATTCAAGTTTTAAGTTTTCGGTGGTTATCTTTGTTTTTAGCTAAGTTCTGATTCAGCTTCTAATTTTGTTTCTAATTCAGCCTCTAAATTAGGTTCTAATTCAACTCTTGATTACATCTTATTCATGATCCTCTAAAACGCCTACTTACCTATTCTACAAAGTCTAATTATCTCTAACTCAAGTGAGTGTAGTTTTTGATTTAGGTTTTGGTTCAACTTCTTAAAATACTATTACCAACCTTATCTTTAATTTATGTTTTGAATTAGCTCCCAATCTATACATATTCTATATTTTTACATAATTTCCCCACAATTCAATTTAATATCAGAATGTAAACATAATGAACAGTCTAATACTACTGCAGCCTAAACCAACTATATTCAATTCTATTATTTGAGCCCTTCATATATATATATATATATATATCTCAAATATCAACTCTCTACCCTCAATATCCAAATCTAATACTCCTAATACTACAAATTTATTCTTTCAATATCATTTAACACAGCAATATGTCAAGATACTCATTAGATCAGGATCTAGCTTAATTGCTTAGAAAATTATTAAGTTTTTTTTTTTTAGAAAAATAGCTATTTAATATGGTTTTTAAGGCCTCAAAATTAGATAAAAATATGAAAAATAATTTTCATTAAAAAATTGTCATAACAATTCAATATACATAATAAAAGTTTCATAAAAAAATTTAAGAGTCAAAATAACAACAATGGGATTTTTGAAAACAAAAGTGAAATTAGCTTGAGTTTTAGCGATTTGTTAAGGGTAATATACTTCATAACTTAATTTTTACAAAATAAGATTTTTTTTCCCCTAAAATATACATACAAAATATGTTAGAATACAATTTTTCATAATTTTTAGAAATTAACTATTTTTAACAATTTTGGGAAAATTGGACAAGGTTTAGGAGCTTACTAAAATCTATCCTTTTGGCCATCGTTGGCCACCATGCTATTGTTGGCCAGTCATGGCATGACCTTAGCTGTCTAATGGTGGTAGCCTTGCACTCTTAGGTCTTGATTTGATGGTTACACTCTAATTTAACCCTAATTGCATTATATTTTTGTTTAATTTCCTAAAATTAATCTTAAAACTTTCTCAAGTTCTTTGTATTTTTCCTAGCAATCTTAATGTTTAAACTAAATTAGGTGAGAGTGTTTTGAATTTATAGGAAGAGAGGTTAGTTGAGGATTTTTCCACGCCAAGTGTCCTTATTTGACTACCTTTTTTACCATATGTGTCTTAATCTTACTTTTCTTTTGGTCAATTCAAGCTATTCCAGATTGCTATGCCTCATTCTAGTAGCTTCCAACATTACACATCTTTTTTTTTATTAGTTTTCCTATATTTATTTACTATTATTTGATATATTTTAGGTATTTTAAGTAAGTTCGAGTATTGTATGCCTACATGTAAATGTATATATAATACAAGTAAATACTCTTAAATATTATTTAGCTATTTTATGATTTTTAATATATATTCAATTTATCTCTAATAATTTGTTAATTATTAAAACTCATTTTATGTGTTTATGATAAATAACGGGTAAAAGACATTTATTCTATAAATATAATATTTTGCTATTTTATTTTTTTAAATATAAACTTACTAGGTCATTCCTATTAATATTTCTAATTTTGTTGTAAAATTCAGACTCTATCGAATAATTTAGCTTTCACCCTAAATTTTACTAACCGTCTTCAAACCAACGAATCGTAAGTTGATAGCCAATTTTATAGGGTTTTACACTCTACCCTCCCTTACAAATAATTTTTTCTTCAAAACTACTGTATTCTAGATCTTTCCTCAGAGATATATATACTTAAGATTGTAGTTTACTTTGAATTATCTTCTAATTAAGCTTTGAATCATCTTCTAATTTAGTTTTTGAATTGATTCCTTATTTATCTTTTAGATTTTTAGTCCCATTTTCCTTTGCATTCCTCACTAAATATCAATCACCTCTTAACTCCATCACCATAGTCTTCCAATCATATCACACTATCCATTTTGTGGCTTAACTCTATAGCCATACAAATGCCCTTACTGACCTATCATCAATTTCGTTCTCTGTATCATTTACTCTTAAGTCTCAATTACAATCATCAAAGGTATTAGTTCACCACATGCTACCATTATTATCTCCCATTTATACCTTTCTACTTGCAATGGCTATATTATTGCCATAATTTTTCATTTATTTCTTCATACATATAGATGCCCCATTTTTGTCTTTTATAATTTTAGAAATTTTTAGAATAAGGAAAAATGGTCCAAATTTAGAAAAAAAAAATGCAAAAAAAAAATGAAACTTTAGAAAAATGAAAAAAAAAAACTTTAGAAAAGTAAAAAAAAAAATAGAAAATTTAGAAAAATATTTAAAAAATTAGAAAATTTCATAAAAATAAAAGAGAGAGAGAGAGAGAGAGAGAGAGAGAGAGAGAGAGAGAGAGAATATGAACAAGAGTGGAAAGATAAAATTTTTTAGAAAAAGTAAACTTTTAGGAAAGTAAAATGTTTTCAAGAAAGTAGTTTCTTAAGGAAAATAATATTTTAAAATTAAATTGGGTCATTACACAGATTAATTTAACTTAATGGTTTTTTATTTTATAGAATAACTCAAGCTATTTTAGATTATATACATTTTGTTTGCAATAAATAATAGGCATAGCCCAACAACCCATTTAGTAATACACTTTGTCTTAGATATTAGAGTGAGTTAGAGATCTTAGGTTCGAGACTTACACTAGGTACTTTACGCCTTTTTTGCGCCCTTCAATGCCATTTGTCAACTACCCATTAGTCTACGTGATTGTCTCTAACATGTGGCAAGATCAGATTGGAGTACATAGCTAATGTGACATCTATGTAATGCTATATCAGCATCCTCTCCCCTCTCTTCTCCTTCCCTTTCTCTTTCTTTATCTTCCTTTCCCTCGCAAGAACAACTTATGTTACCACATTTTAAGCTACTTTTTAATCCCTTTCCCTCACGATTTCATGAAATCGTGAAGATTGCATGGGATACTATGCATTTGACCTAATATCAAGTCCTAATACATTCATTTGGCCATTAAGTTTGACGCTTAAAAATTGAAAAAAAAAACTCATTTTTATCCGAAACCAACTTCCATGATTCAAGCTTATTAATGCAATTCAAAGCCTCTGCAAAAAAAAAAAGTATCCAAGGATCACATTTGACTAATTATTTCAGCAAAAATCAAGTAGAATTATATCAAAATTGAATTAAATTGCTTCAAACCCATTAAGTTTTGATTTCAAATTCAATGGTGGATTTGGACTTTCTAGGCTCAAATCGTGCTATAAATGTATAAATAGGGTTCTAGGAACTCGTTCGACCATCGATTTTCACTTTTGAGCTCTTAAACACATCATCCCTAAACTCTTTCTCTTTACCCGCACTTGTCCTTTCTCTCTCTAGGTCTTCGCAGCAACTTAATGCTTTTCAAGCTTAGTTGAACCATTCACAAGCTTCCCTTCGACCTAAGCTTTCAAACATACCCTCTTTCACACATTACCATAGCCTCTAACTCCAATTGCCTCCAAAGGTTTCCATGAAACCCTAGCCACCGCTTTGCCCCTATGAAAACCACCTTTTCTACCACTTCTTAAGACAAATTAACATTCTGGCTATACTCACAACCCTCGAGAACCCGAGAACCAATTACTCCTCCACTCCCAACTATCCCCATGTGGATTAGCCACCTCCACCAACCACAACCAACCTTTAAACAACCACCAAACGACCATTAAACACCAAGACATGGCTGCTAACCCCCCCCATTTATCAATTAAAGTCACATGAAAATGTTGTCTCCCACAAAAAATCCCCATGGATTGGCTTGTAGCTCAACAAACGGTCACTTGGAACCACCTTTGCCTGAACCTACATATAGAGCTTGTATCGACCTGTGTTTGGCCTAGATCTAGCCTAAGTCCACCTTGATTGACCCACGTGTACGCCCCTATCTTTGTCCAGCCCTATTGTAATTCTATTGTTGTTGTTTTATTGCTATTTCTTTTTATTCTATAAACAAAATATAATTCATTAAAAAAATAAAAAAAAGGAAAGAGAAACTTTTATATCTTATCTTTATTTTTAAGCAGGTTTGGTCAAAATAAAAAGAAAAATTAAAATTAAAAAACATCATAAATAAAAATAAAGTTAAATTGAAAAGAAAAATAAAATGTTTTATCACATAAGAAAATTTATTTTTCAAAATAAATAAAAACAAATTGACCCTTTTCAAAATTAGATTTTCTTTAAAATTTTCCAAGAAAATAATAAAAATTAGGACACCTCTTCTTAAGTGTTTTTCATAAATAAAATCAAAGGGCAAAAGAACTTAAACTCGGCTAATTTTCAAAAATAAAAAGAACTACTCGCTATGTTTTCATCAATAAACTACAAAAAATTTGATCTCTATTGGAGAGTATGTAGCCACCCACGAGGTGAATTAAAATAGGGAAACTTTTTTTTTTATCTTCTCTTTGTAAATAAGTTCTATTTTTCTTTTTTTTTTTGTATAAGTAGAATTAATCTTATTTTTTATTTCTTTCGTGCTAGGATTGGTATTTTGAAAATAAATTTAAGTTTTGAAAGTTAAAAGTGGTACCTAATTAAGATTTAATGGGTTAGCCCCTAGACTCAATATCTAGTAGTCAAAAACCATTTTTTAAAATTGGCTTTTACTTGGTCTAGTGTCTAGATTAAAATCAATTCAGTCAATTGGTTTTAATCTAAATCTTTTCCTAACCCTAGTTGGGTGGTGATTCCAAGTATTTTTCAAAATATTTGTTTTAAAACTTATATTTTCCTTAATTCTTAATCGATGGTTAATATTAAATAGGTAAGGTTTAATATTGATCAGATTAAGGAAAATAATAAAAATCGAGAAAAATTCAAACTCAATAATATAACTTAGTATAGGGTCAGTAGAGTTAAATTTGGTAAATCTTGACTTTCCTTCCTCTCAAATTCAAATGAGATGGTTAATAATTTGGATCAACTCAACTAAATAAAAACGAATATAACTCTTGATCCATAGATTCATTAAGAGAGGTATCAATATAAACTCATTACTTGGCAAGACTCAACATGATATAATATACTTAAAGAGTTAACATGATAAGAAACTCAACAAATGAGAAATTTAATCATCTTAGATTTGTCATTCCTTTGTTAGATTACTTATTGCAATCGATCATATGAAATGTATTATTTCCTCATACCTTTGTTATACATCTTATTACCTTAGTAGATCTTCTTTCCTGATAGTGTTAATTAGTTATTTCCACTTAGTCACTATTTTAAGACTCCCAGTATCCTTAGAATTTCTTTTCTATATATAACTCATTTGAGGAAAGAAATCTTATCCAATTTAGAAATTATACTTCCTTAATCTAACATACTACTTATCATTACCTAATCTCTATGACATCGTCCACAAATGCTCCACATACTCTTCTCTAGTTGTTGAGTACATCAAAATACTATCAATAAAGATCATAAGAAGTTTCTTAAACATAGTTGATATGGGTGTAATTCTCCAATTCTATGAATACAGCCAATCAATTGCAAATTTTAAAGACATCATTAAGAATCTATAGTGTCTATATCATATCTTAGACATAGTTTCAGGTACCTTTTTTCTAACTTAATTTGAAATCGATAGTATTCTAGCTTAGAGTCACTTCACTTTAAGTAAACATAGTCATTCCTTATAATTAATCAAATAGTTAATTCAGAGTTGATGATACTTATTTTGAATGGTTACGTTATTTATTACCCAATCTTTATAGTGCCAAATATCCTTCCCTCTCAAATAACACAGATGTTTTTCATAAAGAATTACATGTACGTGTAAATCTTTTATTTAATAGTTCTTCGAAGTTACGCTTTTAGCTTCTAAGGTTCCATTTGCAACACCCAATATAAGACTTCAGCTACAGGTTTGGTTCTTAGCTAACTCAATCATAAAGTTCGGTTTTTCAGGATAAAGTTACGTCCTACAATCTTTGAAAATACATTTTGGATATTTATATACTTCCAGTAGATCCAGTACTTTTGGTATTTCCCTCAATTTCTCACTTGCAATAATCTACTAAACTTCTAACCTTCTACGATCGTCTTTACTTCTTTAATTTTGTTACAACCTTTCAATAATGATTAACTGTAACTCACTTTTACTATCTTTTTCTTGAATTCCACCTTAATCAAAATCTGCAACTTTTTTAAGTTAATATCCTTCCTTCCATGTGAGTTTAAACTAGATAGATAAAAGTAATCCTAATCACTTTACATCCTTTTCCACTTAAAAACTTTTGACTTGCAAGAAATGAACATCTCAGTATCAATATTATAATTGCAATTTATCCATTTATATATATGATAAAAATCCAGCTACCAAACCTTTTACTCGAGCTTAAGCTCGAGGACTTAAAGTATGGGAAGATGGATTTTGTCTTTCTAACCAACATCTAAAGAGTTTGAGCTGCTATAGTTTACCAACCTACTACTCTGTTTGAGTCGAACTCTCTTATACTTATCAATAGTCATCGTCTATTAACTTAAGACACACTTAAACAATAGCTTGGCCTATCCAAGTATCAACTTAGTTGACCTAAATCTAAACTGCTCAAAGCATGCCCAAGCTAAATTTACCCTAGAGGAATTATCAGCTTAGCTTGGCATTACTACTTAGCAACAATAAGGTTAACCATACAGTTTTGTCTATTTATGCCAAAAGTCTTACCTCTAGTTTCCAACCATGTGACAGGATCATCCTTATAAGGTGGATGATTTTCTTGATTTTTTTCATTTATACCCTTAAACATTCCTTATACATTACTTATTTTTGGTAGCATCCTTTTTAGTCATTTTTATTTTTAGTAGTTGCCCTAATATTTCAAGTATAAATACTCTTGTGAATGTAGCCGCAACACCTTCCAGCTATTGAATATATTACTCGTTCTTTTCGTGAGCTAAGTGTGCTTACTCCCTTTCCCTACTCTTATCCTAAACCTTAAGTAAGAATAGGTAGTAAGTGACCTCACTAAGCTGCTTATACGTCATATCGGGCTAGTTTTGTAAGTCCATGAAGTTTTCCTCAGTACGTCATATCCTTGGAATTCGTTAGTAGGTTTAGCTTGTTTATTTTGTTGTGCTCATGTATTTCAACCCTCATTTTCAAGCTTTCTACGAGCTTGGACTTACCTCGATACAATTGCTCTTATTTACTCTTAGTGTGGCTTATCATCTTAGTATTAAAGAGGAGGTTTCTAGTAAGTTAGTTGATCTTCAACTTTGATTATTACTATGAAGTGTGTAATATTGGTTGTAGTAAAGTGTGTTATGGTTATCTAGAGTTAATTATGAGTGTTTGAGTTAGTAGAAGGTGTAGTGATTTTCTGCTACTTGTACCTTGTTGTACTTTATTTTATGATGTGAAAATAAAGCAAGTAGCAAAAGTTGCAAGTTTTTTTTTTAATAGTGAGTTAGGTGTTTAGGAGCCATAATTGTGTGTTGTTTTGTGAGAACCCCTATTGTTGTTTGTTATTGTAAACACGAAGTTGAGTAAAGGATGATTGATTCGAGTGTAAACGTTGGTATTGGAGATAATAATATTGGCATTATCCACAATGGTTGATAACCCTAAAATACTCCTAGAAGCATGGATGAACCAATAAAAAAAATGGCTAACTTAATAGCTAGCCTAACTAGAGCTATTTATGTATTAGCCTTTTGGCCTGTTGATGTTGCTCAAACACTCCTAAAGCTGCATAGCTTAGGAGGGGACAAATTGTAGTTCAACAAAATCAAGGTAAAAGAGAGGGACAATGTGTACGAAGGAGGTTTGACTTAGGTGAAGTAGATGAAGAGGATGAGGAAGAAGAGTATGTTAAAGTAGAAGAACGAACTGTAATACAACAAGCTAACAGCCTTATGAAGCTTCAAATCCTGAGCTTTAATGGTTTTAGGGATGCTAATGACTATCTTGACCAGGAAGAGAAAGTAGAGTGAGTCTTTGGCTACCACTAATGTGAGGACTGTGAGAAAATGAGGGCTGTTTGTTGTAGAATTCTCAAGATATGCTGCGATGTGGTGGATAAACTTCTAGGCTATGAAATAGAGAGGAGGATACGAAGAGGCTAGCACCTAGCCTTAGATGAAAAGAGTCCTTAGAAATGGATTTGTACTAAATGCCTACATACAGGATACCTTTGCTTGACTCTAATGAGACAAGAAAGTCGAACTGTTCATGAGTATGTATAAGAATTCTAAATGCTTATGATCCAATGTAAAGTAATGAACCTTTAGCTTAAATAGTTTCTAGATTTCTTACTAGATTGAGATATGATATTCAAGACATAGTGGAATTATAGCATTTTACCACATTAGATGAAGCCATCAAAATTGCCCAATGAGTAGAGAGACAAAGGAAGAATAGGCCAAACTAACCTAGCTATTCTCACTAACTTGTTGATACGATCTGCGTTAAGGATTGACAAAACTGGTCATAAGGGGTAGGTCTAAGCTTGCAAAAAGCTTAAAAAACAAAGATGAAAATGCGTAAGAACAAAGAAATAAACAAGCAAACCTTGATCTGTTCCAAGCATATTATGCACTACGAAACTATTGAGAACTTATAGAGTGAACTCAACATGATACATGAGCCAACTTAATGAGGGTACTCGCCACTTAGCCTTACTTAAGATTAGAATAAGAGTGAAGTAAGCAAGCAAATAGAGAGCAATGCTTACAAAAAGAGAAGTATGTTCAATATCAGATAATTTTGTGATCACATATTACCAAAGGGTATTTATACTTGAAAAGTTAAGGCATCCTATATAAAATGGAAAAGACAAAAGGGGTATTATCTAAAAGAGGTAATGTAGAAGAAACAACAAAGGAGTACAAATGAAAATTCAAAGAAATTAATGATTGGTGCAGCAAATTCCTTCATGTAATGTTGGACATGCAGCTCTCAAGCATTGGGACACTTCTAGCAAAAACAAACCAGTTGTATGGTTACACTAGAGACTGCCAAATAGACCTGGGGGGTCCTTTTGAAGAGATGTTATCTTAGATATGCCTTAAGGCTCTGACACAAGTGCTATCGAGTTAGTGTTTAGTATTGGCAAAGCAGAGCTAACTTTAGGGCTAGCCATGCAATCAAAGGAATGTGAGTCAAGTCAGTATACGATGGTTAATAGAATTAAAGCAGCTTAGCTTGGTAGATGAAATTGTTCAATAGTGAGGATCAACTCGGCCTCAACTAGGGTTGGTTGGAGCGAGAGAATCTGCTTCGTTAGTCTTTCAAGACCTCAAGCTTAGGCTTGGGTCAAAGGTCCCGTTGTTTGAATCCAATCACTTACTTAGAGCCAGAGCTAACCTTCCTAGAGCTCTCTCTCTATTGTGACTGAGTTGAAGAGTTGTCTTATTAACCAAGAGTTGTTGACAAGAACTTATGAAAAGGGATAAGGATCTGGGAGGAAGATGAGCCAAATCAAGTACTTTAAGTGCTAAGGATTTGGGCACACGATTGCTCAATACCCGAACAAATGAACTATGACCATTAAAGGAGATGCCTCGAAGGTTGAAGTAGATAATACTAACAAAGAACCTAAAGAAAGAGGAGAGCTAGATAAAATTGTTAAGGATAATAAGGAGCTAGTCGAAGAAGATGTGTTTGCTAAAGACTTAGATAAGAAAACGTTTATTATTCGACGTGCGATGAACTTTGAACCCTCTACTAAGTAGGAATAGAGAGAAAACTTGTTTCACATCACTTGTAAGGTAAATGAGAAATTGTATGCACTCATAGTAGATAGTGGAAGCTACACTAATGTAACGTCTTCTGAGCTGGTTATGAAGCTTAAATTGCCAACTATCTTACACCTAAGGCCATATAAATTATATTGACTAAATGAGAAGGGAACGTTATACGTTACTCAGTAGGTATTGCTACCGATCTCCATTGGGAATTATTCTAATGAAATTGTCTGCGATGTGTTGCCCACGTGTTACTAGGTTAACCTTAGCTTTTTGATCGAAGGGTTATTCATGATAGTTTCAAAAATACATATATGTTTGAGAAAGATGGAAGGAAGATTACTCTAAACCCTATGATATCGAGCCAAGTTAGCAAATTGCAAGCTAAACTAGCTTGAGGATCAAAGAAGGCCTTAATTCTCAGACGTACCAAGCTCCAAGAGGCTATGAAGTTTGATGTGTCAACCTTTTGTTGGTTAGGCAATAGTTGGAATCAAAAGATCTAGTTAAGCTACTTAAGGAGATTTAGGGGCTATTGGATGATTATTCTGACCTGTTCTTACAATAATTACAAGAAAGGTTATCCCCTTTCTGAGGTATAGAGCACTGCAATGACTTGATACCCAATGTTGCATTGCCTTGATACCTAGTGCAACACTGTTAAACGAACCAGCTTATCAGATAAATCTCGAACAAGTTACTGTACTCTAAGACAAGTCAATAAGCTGTTGGAAAAAGGGTATGTAAGAGAGAGTCTTATCCCTTGTATTATGCCTAAGTTATTGGTGCCATAAAAGGATGGTACTTAGAGAATGTATGTAGATAGTAGAGTTATGAATAAGATCACAATCAAGTATAAGTACCCAATTATGAGGCTAAACTACATACTAGACAAGTTGAGTGTTGTGAAAGTGTTTAGTAAGATTGACCTGAAGTTAATATACCATCAAATTCGAATGAGGGACGGGGATGAATGGAAAACTGCCTTCAAAACCTAACATGGTTTGTATGAGTGAATAGTTATGCCTTTTGGGTTATCAAATGCCCCAAGCACTTTTATGTGATTGATGAACTATGTTTTGAGGGACTTGATTAGAAGATGTGTTGTGGTATATTTTGATGACATCTTGACCATCTCCAGCTGTTTTTTATGTCCTTTAAGTAGAAAAATTGTTCGAAAATATGAAGTGTTGTTTTTATTAGGAAGAAGTGATTTTCCTAAGCTATGTGATTAGTAAAGGAGGATTAAGATTTGATGAAGAAAAATTTTGAGCTATTGTTAAGTGGCTAACCCCATCTTCTTGTGCTAAGGTGAGGATTTTCCATGGGTTGGCTTCTTTTTATCATTGTTTTATTCAAGGTTTTAGTTAATAGTTATACCCCTTACTGAGCTAACGAAGAAGAACATGGAGTTCAAGTGGGGAGAGAAAGAAGAGAGGAGTTTTATCGAGGTGAAAGTGAGATTGACCTCTACCTCAGTCTTGGCTCTACCAAACTTCAAGAAGGTGTTTGAGCTTGAGTGCGATACCTTAAGTGTCGACATTGGAGTTGTGTTGATGCTAGAAGGCTGACTTGTTGCCTATTACAGTGAAAATCTTAAAGTAGCACAACTGAACTATTCCATATATGACAAAAAGCTATTGGCATTAATTCGAGCTGTTTAAGTATGGCAGTATTACCTTTTACTACAGGAATTTTTCATATATACAGATCATGAGTCCTTGAGGTATCTATGGAGCCAATTAAAGCTTTCTAAGCACCAAGCTCAATGGATTGAATTTTTGAAAGGATTTAATTTTGTCGTTAAATATAAGATAAGAGTAATGTAGTTGATGATACACTATTAAGAAGACATGATTTTCTTATTGAGTAACCAACCAGACTATTAGGGTTTACAAGCATTAAAAAATAGTATCAACATAATTCTTACTTTGGTTCGATATATAGATGCTGTGAAGAGGAGAGAACAGTAGATGAATACCATGTAGAAGATGGTTATCTATTCTAAGGTAGTAAACTATATGTGTCGACCCATTCATTAAGGGAACTACTAGTAAAAGAAGTACATAGTGGAGGATACTCTGTGCACTTTAGAGAAAGAATGACTTATGAACTATTAAATAACAGATTCTTCTGGCGCAAAATTGTCACGCCCCGAAGCGGCAGAGTCGTAACAGCCCCGCCGTGTAAACCATCCTAAGATAAAAGTTGGCCTTATAACCGCTATCTTAGAGCTGATCTATACAAGGCGTCTACGACTAATCCGCTTTGAAGTAAACGGTTTGTAATTTAAATAATTCATTTACCTAAGAAAGTGAGAAAAGTTATATATAATCACTAAAATTCAGTTATTACATTATTTAGAAATGAAAAGTAATAACATATGTGTTGATTCTTCAATATTTTTCCTCACTTCCCAGGATCCAGCAGTTATTAGCTTCAGAGTAGTTGTTGCTGCTTCTTAGCCAGCACCTACATGACGTCTATAGGGATGTGAGCAACCACCGCTCAGTAAGTTAAGACGGAGGACTTAAAACTATACCATACACACAACAAGGTTTTCAATAACTTATTAGGTGCAATGCATGTGCGAGCAAATGCCATCGCACGACGTTGTCCGGCTCGTCGTGAGATTAGAGAAATTATGCCCGCTCTAATCCGGGTTGAGGAGTTGCCGTTAATGCAACAGCTCACGACCAAACCCAGGCTTGAGTAATAGAGACCTTGCTCCTCCTGCGACTACCTTCGAACCACTGTCTTCACCCTCATCGCGACCTCCTCTCCTGTCACTTAGTTAGACTGAGGATAAAGAAGGGACCATTTTGCAATCCTGCGTTATCCCTTTCGAAGGGGTCGGTATTTGGCCGGAGAGTCCTAAGTTCCCCTAACGGGTTATCATGCATGTCCGATTATGATTACTGGTCATATATTTGATTAAGTCCAGTTTAGCGTAATTAATCATTTCATGCAAATCATACAATACATGCTAGAGCAACAAACAGAATCATAGCATCATCCATAATCAAGCATATGCACACATCCAACTATCTAACAAGCACAACCAAGCATAATCTCAAGCCTCCCAAAATACAGCATTGTATTAATCCTAACTTACCTGGACTCTTCACTTACTCACTTGAGATCCAATTTGCTCAGGTCATCGCCGATCATCCCTATAACACACACGTGGTTTCAGTTTTTATATAATGATTATAGGTTCATTTTATCCTATAACGCTTATTATTAGGTTTTGTTTAAGGTTTAATATGCCTAATTATCTAGGTCTCAAGTCTTTTATAATTATTCTAGGTTTGGGGTTAGGTTCGGGTTCGGTTTCCACATCGATTTCTAAATTAGGTTCTAGTTCGATTTCTAAGTAATGTTTTATATTCCAACCCTAGAAATTCGTTTCAACTCATAATGTGAAATTATTCACATTACTTCCCGATCTCCTAAATATCATTATTACCTCTAGTCAATATTTTATTTCATCCGGTACACTTCTATCCTTATTAGTGTACCGAATTTACTCCTGATGTGAGAAATTTTTACATTTTTCATATAATTACATAAATTCAAGTTTCTTATCAGATTTATTATATATCCTTATTATTTATATAATATCAATTTTTATCCTAATATTTTCTATTTATTATATTTTCAAAAATTACATATTATGCATTATTGCCTATTATGTACATAATGCATTTCTAATATTTCTATCACTTTAATTACCATCCCTAAACATCAATTATCATTTAAAAATATCTAAATTTATCCTTAATCAGATTTTACTCCTAATTTCCCTAATTTACAAAATTAACTTAAAGTTAACTATTTTTCCTTATTAATCATTTACTACATAATTAACCTAATAATTACATCTAACACCCTAAATGCTATAAGTATCATACTCCATCAGATTTCAACATCCTAAAACATATAATTATTCACTAAATCAGTAATTAATCATTTAATTACTTAATTAACCCTAATTTACCCATTTTATGCCTCATTTTAGGACCTAAAAATTATCTAAAAATTTCAAAAATTAATTTTTGAAAACGAGCTTCATAGAACTATTCTATATCATCTAAGTAATCTACACAAAAATTTTGGGTTCAAAACCACACTCTTAAGGTCATTTATTTTTAAACCGAAACATACTCAGTTTTGTACGATTTCTTAAGGACCCTACATCACGAGACATATTTTCATCAAAATAATATTTTTCCTAAAAACTAAATACAAAAATATTTCAGAATAACAAAATTCATAATTTTATAAGAATATTTACTATTTTTACAAAATTATACAAGAATCGGGCTGGAAATTGGACTCATCGATTTGGGTGGCTCTGGCCACCGTCGGCCGCCATGGCCTTGTCGGCCAGCGTGGACGTTGCCACCACCGTGTGGTGGTGGTGGTTGTCCACTCCCAGCTGCTCGTCTGGTATGGGTTCCCTTTGAAAGCCCTAATTGCACAGTTTTTTCTAATTTTTTTCTAAACCGAATTTTTCTCTCAATTTTCACCTCTCTCTAATTTTCTCTGATTTGTATCTGTCAAAATGAGCTTCTGAATTTTTCTTGCTATTTATAGACGATTTTTGTAATTATTATGCATTAATTTGACAAGACTTTGCCTATTATCCTTGATTTTTGGTTTTTATATTGTCTAATTTTTATTGGTTGATTTTTCTTTTGCACATCCTGACATGTCACGACATGATTTGAATCATTCTTGATTTTTCATGATTTTTCTTTATTTTTTCTTAATTAATTATGAATTTTCTTTAATTATTTAGTATAAGTTTAGCACATTACGCGTATTTTAAGTAATTATGCGTATTTCTACATACATGTAAATTCATATATAGTACAAATAAGTATTCATCAATATTATTTAGGTCATTTTATGATTTTTAGTATACATATAATTTATCTTTGATGATTCGTCAATTATCGAAATGCATTTTACGCATTTTCGATAAATGACGCGTTATTTACTTAAAATTTGAAATTTTTATAGTCTTTTATTTTATTGCTTATTTTCTTAAATTCAAATTTACGGGGTCATTTTTACTAATATTTCTAGCTTTACTTTCTAATTTAAGTTCGATTGAGTCTTTTAACTGATCGAAACCTCGAATGATTAGTTGTGGGGCTTACAAAAATGAAGCAAGATTTGTACCATATGATTGAAGATTGTGCCACTTGCAATGTCACGCCCTAAGTACCAATATCGTAATAGTCCCGTAGTGCGTATCAATAGTCGATGATAGCACAGGGCCCATAGCTACAATTTTACCACTGACATACACTAGTCTTTACATTTGAGCTAACAACATTTAGTAGAAGTGAAGCATACCTACCAATAACCTTAAAGAACAATGCTTCCTTTACCTTAAAGTTCCTATTTCAATTTCATAGCAAAAGTAGTTAGACAGCTTTTGTTAATAGAACCTCACTTAGAATTAACCTGTAAAAGAATAACTATAAGGTATGAGCAAAACTACGTGCTTAATACGTGACAAGGAATAAGTGTTATATGTAAACAAATAAGACAAGTAAGTCCTTTTAGAGTACAATGCAATAGTCAAAGTGCCTTCTGTACGACATTGATTAGTATGTCATAAGATTAGAGAAAATAACCTTACTTTAGCTTAAGTTCGAGGGGTATCTTTTACTCACCATATGTAAGCGTAAAACATTCCCATCAATTCGAGGATGTACAATGGACTTTCCCTTGCCCTCTTTATACCCATTCTGATTATCTTTTCTTAATACTTTCTAACCTATCAGTGATCCCCTCTCTTGTCTTTTTAGTTTCATAGGATTGAAATAAGGAAATCTCATTTCCTCATCATATGGGAACATGCTGAGATTCAATTATGTTATGCGAGTACAATTTTTAGAGTTAAATATTACATTAATCAAGTTAATTAGGCGATTAATTAGTGATTCAAAACCATATGAGAATATTTAGTACTCAAACCAAGCAACATAAGTTATCAATCATAATTCTTGCATTCATATATGTTGCATGACCACAAATAGCTAACTACAAGCATAAGCAATATAACGGCTTATTACCCCTTGTTAACACGATAATAACTGCCATGAGGCAGGCCATTTACCTGGTTTGTAATTTCCTAATACCCTCTTGAATCCTGTGTTGAAATCCTAAAAAAGATTTATTATTAGTTGTATTTTAGAGTTTAGTTATATTATTCAATTGGCAAAGTTTTATTTGTGATTGTTTTATATATAACACACACACACACACACACAGATTTCATAACATAATTTTAAGATAGTTAATGTAAAAGAATTAGGATAAGATATTGTTATTATTGTATAACTCTTGTAAATGGTAACATAAGGTTATAAGAGAACTTAAAATATATGATAATTAATAATGGCCATTATTCAGGAATATTTATATATAATATATTTTATTATATATTGTAGACACCTAATTTTTCCCCCACTTTATTTTAATTTTTTATTTTATTTCGTTTTTATTTTTTATTTTATTTCTTCAATAAGTCCTACATTAGTAAAAACACAAAAAAAAAAGGAAATTAAAGAAAACTTAAAAAATAAAGAAATTTAGAAAAAAACAAGAATTTTAGGAAAATAAAAAAATAGCAAAAAAGCACAAAAAATAAGAAAATTGGAAAAATATCAAAAAATAGGAAATCTAGAAAAAAAATAAGAAATTTAGAAAATAAAAGAAAATAGAACAAATTAGTGAATTTAGAAAATAATAAATTTTTAGATTGTTTAAATAGAATATAATTTTAATTTAAATAATTTTACATAAAAAGTCGTTGGGCTTAGGCTTTGATTTGAATCTAGCTTAGGTTAACTTGGTTCATATATGTAAATAAATAAGGAAAAACCAATAGCTCAATTAGAAAGTTGGACTTGATATTGAATATGACGTAGAGATTTTGGGTTCAATCTATGGAAGGTACAAAATGTATTTTTTATTTTCTTTTCTCACTTCATCGCCATGTTATGAGCCACATTATCGCCACGTTATTTACTAACTCATTTCTAAGTGTGGTAGACATACTCCTACACGCGTTGGATACACTTCAATACACTCCAATACACTCCTATATACTCCTATACACGCAGCTATGTATTTGGCACCACATATTGTCCAAGTTCGCCTAATCCAAAATTGGAAGAAAATCATATTGTATTTAATTTTTTCCATCCTTAATTCGATCATAACACCTATAAATAAGGGTCTATTCTTCATTTTCAAAACATAACAAAGCTTTGAAACATTTTAAAAAAATAAAAATCGAAACTTCCTCTCTCTAGCATAGTTCCTTTTTCTCTAGGATAGCAACCCCCACGAGGTTTTTTGATGAAAACCACCAGTATCAGATTTTCCAAGCCAATCGAGCTGAAGTAAGTCAACCTCGAGCCGAAGTGAGTCGACCGAGCCGATCCAAGTCAAAATGAGCCGATCAAGTTGATACAAGTCGAAATGAGCCGACCGAGCTGACGAGTCGATTCGAGCAGCTTCGAAGCCATCCAAGTCAATCTGAGCTGTCTCTAAGCTGTTTAAGCCGATTTGAAGCCAATTTGAGGCAACTTGGTTTATTTATTTTTTATTTTTTTATTTTTTGTTTATTTGTAAATGTTATAAATGAGAAAAAGAAAAAAAAAGAATGAAAAAGAAAAAAGAAAGAGAAGAAAAATAAAAAGACAAAAAGTGAGAAAAAAAAGGAAGTAATCTATTTATTTATTTTTATTTTAATAGAAATAGATAGAATAAGTATAAAATAATATAATAAAAATAAAAATAAATAAATAGGTTAGTGAACAAAAATTGTTTTGACACTTAGAAAAATTGAGTTTTTCTAAAGATAAATGAAAATAAATGGACCTTTTTCCAAATTATGACTAGTTTAGAGTTTTCAAAAATAAAACACCAATTATGAACCTTTAAGAGAATTTCCTTGAATAAATTGAACTAGAGAAAAATGTAAATCTGACTTTTTTTCAAAAATTAAAATCAAACCACCCACTAAAGTTTTTATAAAAGAACTATGTATATTTGATCCCGAATAGTGGGTACGTAGGTACCTACAGGGCAATGGTAAAAAATGAAAAAACCTAATTTCCCTTTTCCTTTAGTTTAGATTGTTTTTCTAATTAGAGTAATTAAATTGAATCTTATCTTTCAATTTTTTTTTTTAAAAAAGATGATTTTTAAGTTTGATTCTAATTTTAAAAAGTCAGTGGTACTTGTAAGGGTTTCAAATTTCTAACCTCCAAACCTAAATCTTTAATTTTCAAAAACCGTTTTACAAAAAAATTAGTTTTAATTGTTAAACTAGTGGCTAAGTTATTATCAATTTATAACTATTTTTCTCAACTTTGGTTAAGTAATTTATTTAATTGGTTATAACATCATTATTTTTCTCAACTTCGGTTAGGTGGTGACTCTAAAGTAATTTTAACTAAAAAAAAAAAACGGTTTTCTTTAAACCCTAATTGAGGGTCAATATTAAATGAGTAGGGTTTAATACTGGTTGGTTTAAAGAAGACTTAATTTTATAAAAAACTGGGAAGGTGAAAAACTAGGCTTAACATATATTTAACATTGTAAGTGAAAAATAAGCCAAAATGTCAAGAAAATTAGAAAATAATTTAATAATTATCAAGGATGGAATAAAAATGTCATATTAAATATAAGAAATCATGGGAAAAATTTTGGGGATTATAAGAAGTTAATAGATAGGGTTTTGTGATTTTTGTTTAAAATAAACTTTTTTTTAACAAAATGGATAAAAATTTGGAAAAATTATAAAAAGTACCAAATATACAAAATTAATTCTTGGAAAATTACTATAAAAGTTAGGGTTATAGAGTACTTATAGGTAAAAATACTCCCAAAAACAACATGGATTGAAAGTTTTAAAATTATTAAAGCTAAAATTATCAAAATGGCTAGAACCACCACCAAGTGACAAACATCACCACTCTAACCTAGTATAACTTCTTTGGATGAATATTGAGAAGCTCCACAAATTTTGCCTCTAAATTTTAGAGGCTTGGTTTGAGTAGTGTAACTCTTTGAAGTGAGGAGAAGGATATTTATAGTATTCAAGAATTATTATTAAATTGCACATACATCTAAAAATTTGAAAAATTAGACACATGTTCTAAATAATATTATACATCTCCCATTAAAATTTGATAATTGTACATATTTTGGTGAATTTTTGAAGAAATTATCTAATATTTTAATGATTTTTAACAAGTGTAAATTCATGAAAAAATTTCCATGTGTCCTTAATCCTAAGACACATATCCAGTTAAATTTTGAACAATTTTTGCTACTTGTATAATTTTTGGTAAATTCTTGAAGAAGTTATCAACATATTTTATTAATTTTATGATATTTCCTAATTTCATAAATTTCTATTTACTTTCCTTAAAAGTTGTTGGATATTTTTATGACATGTCATTGGTTATTTGACATCTTAAAAGTTGTAGGGTACTTTTATTATATTTTAGCATTTTACCTAGTTATTTTATTCTTTAATTTACTTTTCCAAATATATACTTTACTTTTATTTGAATGTCATGATGATGTCTTATATGTAAGGGGCGTGAGTCATTATCTTGCTTTTTACTTTTATTTATTATTTATTTACCTTACGTTATTACTAGTTTATAATTTACTATTCTATTTTTACCTTTTATTACTTACTTTTACTTTTAGGGGTAGATTGGTCATTTTCTCACTTTTTATTATTTTCAAATTCTTAGTAGTTTCTTTATAATTAATGTCTTGATTTTTATCTTACAATAACTAATCCCTTTTTTTATTACTTGTTAATAATTTCTAGCTTATATATACATATACATATATATATATATATCATACCCTTTTAAAGCCAATGCCTATATTAACCTACTTTAGATTACCTACTTTAGGTAACTTTCACTTTAGGTGGCTCATACTTTACTTCACTAAGTAGTCTTTTTCTAGGTAGCTCTTTTCGAGGTTACCCCTTCTATAGGGTTGGCTTTCTCATTGAGAGTATCAACTGTTACAACTCAAGAGAGAATCTTAACTTTTCTTTTTTACTAATCTAATTTGTGCTATTATTTTTAATATTTTTTACTATTGTCAACTTAGTAAGCGTTAATTCTATTAAGAGGTCGATGTTCCTGATCAATTCTCATAATCTAAGGTTATAGGTTTGGTAATTGAATTCATACGAGGTTGATGTTCTTAGTCAATTCTCATATTCTAGGGTTATAGGTTTAGCAATTGAATTCATATTGTCCTTAAGAATCTAAGGTTTAGGGTTTATATCCTTATGTTTGCTTATTACATGCAAGAAGGCTAAGAACCAAGCTGAACAAGGGAAAGTAATGCCTTTACTCATCCCAACCAAACCATAGGTTGATTTAAGTAGAGATTTTGTCCTCGGATTACCTTGAACTGCCTGAAGCAAAGACTCTATGATGGTTGTTGTGGACATATTCAATAAGATAGCACACTTTGCACCCTGTACCAAAACTAGCGATCCTTTGGCTATCGTTTCCTTGTTTTTATAGGAAATTATTTGCTTACATAAAGTATCAAGGAGTATGGTGTTAGATATCAAGACCCAAAATTCCTAAGCCATTTTTGGAAAATTCTTTGGTATTGGATGAGAACTAAGTTACTTTTCAACATCTCCTACTACCCCCAAATCGACAAACAAACAAATGTTATCAACTAGACCCTAAGATCACTACTCCGAGCTGTAGTGGAAAATAACTTAGCCAACTAGGACGTCTGCATACCTATGGTAGAGTTTGCCTACAATCGAACCAGACATGCCACAATCGGTCATGATCCATTTAAAGTCATCTATAGTTTCAATCTCAAGCTTCCCCAAGATTACACCTTAATGCCCTTAACTAAGAAGACTTAGAAGCATGAACCTAAGCTTAGTCCCTTCAATAGATCTACTGGCAAGTTGCTCAACACATTGATCAAGCTACCAAGAAGTTAAGAGAGAAAGGCAAAGGTAGGAAAACTAAGTAGTTTTAGTCTGGCAACTAAGTTTAACTATACTTGAGTAAGGAGAGGTTCCCTAATAAGAAAAAGAATAAACTATTTGCTAAAGTTGAGGAACCATTGAAAATCCTCCAAAAAATTAAAACAATGCCTATTAATTATAGTTGCCCTAAGGACTTTTGAGTAGCCAATGTGCTTAATATTGCCAACTTCAACCCTTATCAACCCGAGTAAGGATTAAGTAAGGATCAATTGGATTTAATCCAAAATCTTACTCAACCCAGTAGGGATGATAGGAATCAAGCCATAGGACCTCTTACCCGAGCCCAAGCTTGAGGACTTAAAAGTATGGGAAGGTAGATTCTCTCATTGCAACCAACATCTAAAGAGTACGAGCTACTATAGTTTGCTGACTTGCTGCTTTATCTAAGCCGAGCTCTCCCATGCTTATCAATAGTTACTATTTGTCGACTGGAGATGCACTTGAACAATAGCTTGCCTACCTAACCACCAGCTTAGCCGACCTAAATCTGAACTACTTAGAGCATACTTGAGCTAAATTTACCTTAAAAGAGTCATAAGCTCAACTTAACATTACTACTTAGCAACAACCAGGTTAATTGTACAGTTTTGTCTATTTTTGCCAGAAGTCCTTCCTTTAGCTACCAGTCACGTATCCAAACACTTACGTGATAGGATCTTCCGTATAGGATGGATGCTTTTCTTGATTTTTTCATCTATACCCTTAAACATTCTTTGTACATTACTTATTTTAGACAATACCCTTTTCAATTATTTCCATTTATAGTAGTTGCCTTAATATTTTGGGTATAAATACCCTTGTAAATGTAGCCCCAACATCTCTCAGCTATTGAATGTACCACTTGTTCTTTTCATGAGCTAAGTATGCTTACTTCTTTTCTCTATTCTTATCCTAACCTTTAAGTAAGGCTAGGTTGCAATGACCTCACTAAGTTACTCATAAGTCATATCAAGCTAGTTTTGTGAGCCCATAAAGTTTTCCTCAGTGTGTCATATCTTTGGAATGTGTTCTTTAGCTTGTTTATTTCATTGTTCTCATGCATCTCCACCCTCATTTTTAAGCTTTTTGTGAGCTTGGACTCATTTTGATACGATCACCCTTGTCTGCTCTTAGCATAGCCTATCATCTTAGTATTAGAGCGGAGATTCGTAGTGGGTCAATTGATCTTCAGCTGTAATTATTACTATGACATGTGTAATATTGATTATAGTAGAGTGTATTGTGGTTGTGCTAGAGTTAATCGTAAGTGTTTGAGTTAGTAGAAGGTATAGTGGTTTGTTGTAACATGTACCCTGTTGTACTCTATTTTGAGCTATGAAAACAGAGCAAGTAGTAGTAGTAATTGTAAGTTTTTTGTAAAGTAGTGAGTTGGGTGTTTAGGAACCAAGTGTATGTTGTTTTGTGAGAAACCTTAGTGTTGTTTGTTCTTGTAAACATGAAGTTAAGTAAAGGATGACTAATTCGAGTGTAAACACTAGTATTAGAGATGATAAGAGTGGTGTTGTCTACAATAGTATTATTTTATATTAAAAATTACAAATTTTGCAGCCACCCCTACACATATAAAGGACTGACAAGACTAATTACCTAAGTGCCTTTGATTCCTTTATACCCCTAACTACCAAATACATAGAATGTGTACAGTATATACACATAACCAATAGAATGCACATTCATCAGGAGGTACAACAATATTCATCAAGAGATCAACAAGATGTCTGCATATATAAACATCTAACATAGGATTAGATGCTAATATCCAAGCAAAATAGATCTAGCTATCATAATATGTCCATTATTCAAGTTACCAATAATAAGTATTCATTCAAAAGAATTCCCTACATTTCTCTTCTAATTAAGCCATCATCATTTCCACTTGTTGACTCATTACTTAACTACACTTTCTTAGGAATATCAAGAATATTAATTACTTCATATATCTTATCATTATCAAACTCTTTAATTTTGTTATTAACTATCATATCAAGTGCAACATTCTCATTCTATACAAGATCTAATTCTTGAGTTAGGTTTTGATTACACCTCTAATATAGGTTTGATTCATTCTTTGAATAAGCTTCTAACTGTTTCCCTTCGTTCATTTCTTCGTCTTCAAGATTCTTTTCTATACCATGCTTTATTTCACCCTCTACTATAACTATCTTATATTTATATTGAACACCAGGCTAATTATTATAGGTTACTAATTTACCTATGGCTCGTTAGGTAACTAGTTTAAGGTGAGATTTATTTGGCTTTAAGGGTATTTGTATACCTACTCCAATTGATTCAAGAAAATATGAAAACTAGTCAATAATCCCTTGAGGGTAACATCTAAAGATATATGGCACACTAGCCGGAGTATGAATAGTACCACCAGGATAAGGTTACTCTCTTTTGCTCTTACTGAAAGTATCTCACTAATATCACTAAGTCATAATCTCTTACTTTCCCAACCACCTTTACTTAACAGCAACTATCATAATATATCTACCTTATTAAAGACCGAAATTAGATTCTGTTAATGTCCATGAGTCTCGTCAACTATAATACATCCCATTGATAGAATTATCAATAATCTCATGCACAATCTTAAACATATCCCAATCAATCATTTCTAGCAATAATATTTACATCTCTATTTTGTACTAGATAGGAGGCTCTTCTTCATTTCACTTGAATTACTCCACTTAACCACTAATTCTCCATACGACCCCATAGATGGATTTAAGATTAGTTAATGTTTATTTTAGTTCAGTGTTATAATCACATTTTATTCTATAATTTATAAGACGATCCATTATTGCCTACTTATCACTACCTACTCTTATTGTGCTCCAATAATGTCTACTTCTTTTAATTATGGCACTTCAAAGCAAGTTTACTAGAACTACGCTCTGATATCAACTTAGAAACTAGAACTACGCTCTGATATCAACTTAGAATGGTCATGTTTCAAAGAAGTAGAGTTGTAATAGTCCTACTGTATAAACCACTGTAAAATGGAAATTGACTTTATAGTCGTTATCTTAGACTTATTTATATAAGATATCCATGACTAACTTGCTTTGAAGTAAACAATATACGAAATAATAATGTTATCTGCCTGCAAAAGTTTGAGAAACACATATACGATTAAGATAAACTAAATATTTACATGATTCGGTAACCTAGTGTTCTTAAGTATTACATGGCTTGATAATAAAAGATTAAAAAGACAAGAACCAAAGCTTCAAAAGTGCAACTACTTATCAATTTTATATCCTTAATCCACAAGATCGAGTAGTCACTAGCGTCAAGGTAATTGTACTGCTGCTTTCTAGCTGGTACCTACAACAATATTTATAGGGATGTAAGCATACAATTACTAACGAAGACGTAAGTCTATACGACAAGCACAATTAGAGTTACCAAATAGTTAATTAAATGTAATGCAATAAACAAATGCCATCGCATAATGTCGTTAGATCCGTCATGAGATTAGAGAAGTAACAGCTGCTCTAATTCGGGTTGAGAAGTTTCATCACACATGCAGCAGCTCACAATCAATCTTAGGCTTGTGCAATGGAGACATCTCTTCTTTTGCAACTATCTTTGAACTACTACCTTCACCTTTATGACGATTTCCTCTCCTATCACTTAATTGGACTAAGGAAGAACAATGGACCATTATGCTCCAACACTATACCTTTCAAAGGGGTCAGTATTTAGTTAAAAAATCCTAAGTGTTCCTTAATGGGTTGTAATGCATTTCCAATCAAGATTACAAGCCATATGTATAGTTCAGTCCAGTTTAAGGCGTAAATCAAACAATTGTAGTCAAAAGCAGTAAGCCAGAATCATACAACTAAACTTAGAAACATACATATACAGGCATGTGTACGATTAAGCTACCTAACAAACACAATCGGGTATAATATTAAGTTTCCAAGTATTATAAAATAGTACTCCAAAATATAATAACGTATTCATCCTAAACTTACCTAGACTTCCCGTTTGTTTACTTAAAATGCGACTCACAATGGGTCTTTGCTGATAATCCCTATAATACAAATATCGTTTTTGTATTCATATAACTACTATATATATGCTTTATTCTATAACTCAAATTATTATTTTTAGTCTAAGGTTTCACTATCCTTAATTATCCAGATTATAAGTTTTTAGTGGTTATCTTCGTTTTTTGCTAGGTTCTGATTTAACTTTTGATTTTGTTTCTAATTTAGCCTCTGAATCAAGTTCTAATTTAGCTCTTGATTATATCTTACACATAATCCTCTAAAACACTTACTTACCTATTCTATAAAGTTTAACTATCTCTAACTCATCCTCTTGTAAGTATACTTGAATAGGATGTTGATGTCTATCATGATCTTGAAGACCTTGAAATTAGCAATTCTTACCCCGTTTATGAGGACATCTTGGGGAAGGGTGTTTACTCTCTCTAAGTCTTCATTAGAGAAGGAGATTAAGGTATCTTTCCTTCATCTCTTCTCCCTCACAGTTAGCACCTTGGACAAGATGTTAGCTAAGCTGCTAGAGCTTGGCCGGTTCCCTAGGTATAACCCCCAAATGATAATGTTGATGACATAGTTAGGGGCTCGGTTATCCCCATGGTCGTAATCTTACTCTTCTAGAGCATTCTCGATCCATTGCCTTCAAGGTGTCCTTTCTTTATCATCGTTGGCATTATTGGCATTATTGTAGTTGGCTACATATACGTAAAAGTAGCCTTGCTGAATGGCATAGTTTATTATGTTCTTCAGCTGAAAGTATTCTTTAGATGTGTGGCCGTGGTCATCATAGAACTGACAATACTTGTCATAGTTCCTGCGATTGGGGCTTCCTGATACAAGGTAAGTGTACCTATCAGTTTTAATATAACAGATGTAAGTCCGAGTCGATCCCTCAGAGACTTCAAATACTAATATTAACCTTAGCTCTATTATCTAACCAGAAAATTGTGATGAGTTGAATGAATTAAAAATACTAAAATTAACAAACTAACCTAATTATGAGATTTGATTAAGCAATTTAGAAAGCGATAAAATTGAGAACGACTTCAAGAAGCAAATAACGTATTTAGGAATTATTTTCCTTAGTATTTAACATGTGATTGCTTAAAATATATCCAATTTAAACTCTATTATTCTTGACCGGAGGGATTCACCATTAAAGCTAACATCTTTCTCAAGCATATTTACCCTAATCCTAAATTATTTACCGGAATCTCTTCACTTAGTAATATAATTCAGAATCGCATTAATGTATAATGAATTCCCACATAAAAGAACAACTTTTCGGAAGACACATATATCTTATCTCTAAGTACACATGTAATTCTCTCCAATTATGTCAAGATCTCATTACACATTTGATTTCTCAATCATCATGTATAATATCATAGATTGATACTCTAGAAATATCAATTAATAATTAAATAACATAATTGAATCAAGAAAAGACAAAAACTTTATTGAAAATTATCAATCAACCCAATAGTCACATGAAACCCTAGGTTCCATAATCTTAAATACAAGAGTTTTAAGCTATCATAATGAAACTAAAAATAAACTGCAACAAAATCAATAAATAAAACATGAAAGACCCCTTTTGTTGATGATAAATCTCTTCAATCTTGAAGTTGGGTGTTTCTTTCACTTTTGCTCCTCCTTCTCTTCAAGTCTTTTCTCTTTTGAATATCTAAAGTTTATGTGCGAAACCTTAGTAAATCCTTTTATAATGTATTGTAAAGTTTCCGTTTTCGTCACCAGACATAGTTTAGGACACAATTGTGTCCCTAGGTCATGTAACTTTTTGACCTTGGCAATTCTTTTTGGATGGACACAGCTCGGGGACACAGTTGTGTCTTAGACTGTATAACTTTCTGACTACAATTCCTATTGTTTATGTAACTTCAAAACTCATTCATTTGAACTCCAAATTGAGTGAAACTTGATTCCTTTTCTTTGTTTTTAATCTGAGAACGCGTTCAAACCTTGAAATCAAAATTTTACTCAATTAAGTATCAATTTCTTTAAAGAAAACCAAAGATTTAGCAGACCTTTGTTCGGCACTTCTGTGAAGACTTAAGTGATAAGTTGGTTCAGAGGTATACGTCGGGTGTAAATAGGTAGGGCTAGAGGGTTTAGTTTGGCTCATACTTCTTTTCACTAGAGCCCTTCTCATCAACTCAGATTGACCTTTGCCATCGAGGGGGTCCCTTATGAACACTTTGTCCTTGTCTTTCTTTCTACCTAACCTTTTTAAGTTGGCCTCATGCCTATCTTAGATATTATCCTCCTGGTTGATATTCTTCAAAGCCCTATGTAAGAATTTAGCCAAAATCTTGAGGTTACTCTTTGTAACCCACTGGAAGAAATCCCTAAAAGGTTTAATGCCGCGTTAAGCAGCATGAATAACAACTCCCTTATCAAACTAAGGGATTTTGACTACGTCGTTATTGAATTGAGCCACATACTCTTATAGAGTCTCTTCTTCTTTTTGCCTAATCAGGTACAAGGATGATGTATCCTTGGATGTAGCTTACTAGCTTGAAGTAGAGACTAAATCGATGAGTAAGCTCATTAGAGGAATTGATAGAGTTCTTGAGCAGGTAGTTAAACAATGTCTAAGTTTCCTTCTTTAGAGTACTTAAGAAGGCTCTGCATATAATCATGTCACCCAAACCATAGAGGTTCATGAGGATGTAGAAATGGAGGAGGTGATCATCAAGATCACCAATATTGTTGTAGTAATACAAGGTAAGAAGCTTTTTGTTGGGAAGAAGAACTTCATCGTGGACACCCTAAGTAAAGGGGGTTTTATTACTAGTTATTATCATACTCCGAAGTGACAAAGTCGTAACAATCGTATTATGCAAACCATTTTAGGATAAAAGCTAACTTTGTAGCTACTATTTTAGACCTGATTTACACAAGTCATCTTTGACTAATCTGCTATAAAGTAAACAATTCATTAATTAAACATGTTATTTACCTAAGAAAGTATGAAAAATATATACTAAGATTCAAATATTACAATTAATGTTTACATGATTTCGTAGCATTATCTTATCTAAGTAATACTTTATTAGATAATGGAAGATTCTAAAGTAAGAGCTATAACCTTAGAAATACATCTATTCTTTAGTTTTAATCCTCACTCTCTAGAATCAAGTCATTGCTAACTTTAAAGTAATTATAAGGCCGCTTCCTAATTAATACCTGCAACAACGTCTATAAAGATGTAAGCAACCTACCACTTAGTAAGTTGAGATAGAGACATAAGATTATACATCAAGTATAAACAAGGTTATCAACCAATTATTTTAATACAACATAACAAACAAATGCCATCACAGGATGTTATCTAGTCTATTGTAAGATTAGAGAAAGTATACCGGTTTCACCTAGGTTAAGGAGTTTAGCATAAATTTCAATAGTTTACGACCAAACCTAAGTTTGTGTAATGGAGACACCACTTTTCTCGTAACTATCTTCAAACCACTGCTTTTACCCTTGCCGTAACCTCCTCTCTTATCACCTAGTTTAACTAAGGATGAAGAAGAGATTAATTATGTCATCTAGCACTATCACTTTCGAAAAGGTCGGTATTTAGCTAGAGAACCCTAAATGTCTCCCCTAATAGGTTAAAATACTTAATCAGTTAATTTTACAAGCTGTATATTATCAAGTCTAGTTAAAGAATCAGTCCATATCATATAATACAAAACAATTGCAAACCAATGTAGCAAGCCAATAATACACAGTGCATTCAAGAACATGCATACATAAGCATGCATACATATAAACTACTTACAGGCACAAACAAGTATAATCTTAATCCTTTGAATACTCTAAAACAGTATTTTGAAATATGGTAATGTATTAATCCTAAACTTACCTGGACTTTCTGCTTGTTCATTCAAGGTGCAACTTGTATAAACCATCGTCAATAATTTTTATAATGCAAATGTTATTTTAGTTTCAACATAACTACCATATATAGCCTTTATTTTGTAATTTAGATTACTATTTTTAGTTTAAGGTCTTTCTTCATTTAGTTATTTAGGTCTAAGTTTCTTACAATTATCCTTATTTTGAGTTAGGTTTTGTTTTAACTTCTAATTCAATTTCTAATCCAACTTATAATTTTAGTTTTATTCACAAGTCTTAAACCAGCCATTAATCTGTTCTCTAAGTTTATTTAACCATGTTACAAGTATAAGAGTTTTTGAATTATACACTAATTCTATTCTTATTCACTCTATACACCCAACCTCGAATTGATCTTTTGATTTGGCTCTTGGTTTCATTTTATATTTAAGTCTCAGGAATGTCTTCTAACCTATTTCATAGGGTTTAACTATCTTTAATTCGAATGAATATAGTGTCTAATTAGTTTTTGTTTAACTTCCTAATTTGCTAGTTCTTCCCTTGGTTTTTACTTAACTTTTGAATTTGTTTCTAATTCAGCTTCTAATTATGGCTTTTATATGTAAATCTTTAGGAATTCCTTCTAAATCAATATGGAAAATTCATCAAACTATACTTAGGTACCCTAAATCTTCATTTTAGGTTCTAACTAATATTTTAGTTGGTACAGTATATTATATTCTTAATTTAACTATCAAATTTATTCTCAATGTAAATATAACTTACATTTTTCACATAATTTCATAAATTTACCTATCAAATTAGATTTATAATATTCTTTTATTATTATAATATTATCAATTTAACTCAATATTTTTCACTTATTTAATCTTCTTATTTCATATATTACCTATTACTACTTAATTTATACATAAAGCATACATCTAACCTCTTCAATGCTATAATTATCATCTCTCATCATCAACTAACATTTTAAGAAATTTAATTACACCCTAAATGAGAATTTAACCCAAATTCACCCTAAATCATAAAATTAACTTAATTATTCACTTTTACCCATTATTCATTTATTATTATTACCTAATAGGCATAATACACACAATTAACACCCTGAACTTCAGAAATATCATACTACATCAGAAATTAACATCCCAAGATACCTAATTATATATCAAATTAGAATTTTCATTAAATTACTAAATTAAGCCCCATAAATTATCTTTTATGCATAATTTTAGGACCTAAAAATTAAGTAAAATTTTGGAAAAAGCTCTTCATAACACTATCATAAATACTCTAAATAGTCTACACAAAAATGTTGAAGTCAAAACTACATCATTAAGGTAATTTAAATCAATATCGAAAACCGGTTAGAGTTTACGGATTTCTTCAACATTGTAAATTTAGGACCTAATTTTATCGAGCATACAAAAATACCTCAAAATATCAAATTTCATAATTTTCAAGATATATTGGATATTTTTAACAAATTAAACAAAATCAAAAGGGAGAAAAGAATTTATTATTTGATCAACTTTCAGCCACTAGTGGTGGATCCACCTATGTTGGTAGCCCTAGGTGGTGGGGGTGCTATTAGGTGGTGGCCACCGTCCCTCTCTAGGTGGTTATTAGACATAAGTTCATCTTACAAGCCTTAATTGTACACTGTTTTCTTATTTTTTGTAAAAATTCTTACTTCTTTCTTTCTAGTCTCTCTCTAATTTTCTTGAGCTCCCAACATGTCAAAAGGAATTCTAAACGAGGCTTGCTGAATTTATAGGGTTGTTTTGATATTTTCTTTATTTTTTTTCAAGTGACAAATGGATCTTATCTCTTCTCTTTTTACTTTCTAGTTGGTTAATTTTCATTCTCCATTTCCAATTTGTCATGCCCCATTTTCAGACCATTTCACATTTTATAACAATTTTCTTAATTTTTTAAATTTTTATTTAATTATTTAGTATTGTTTTAGCATATTTAAGATATTTTAAGTAATTTCAAGTATTTTTACCTACATATAAATATATATATAGTACAAATAAATACCCATAAATATCATTTAAGTTATTTTATAATTTTTAGTATGCATATAATTTATTTCTATTAATTTGTTAATTATCATAACCCGTTTTATGCATTTTCGATAATTAACGAATAATATATATAATTTAATATTATAAATTTTAATGATTTATTTTCTTAAATCCAAATTCACGGTATCACTTTTACTAATATTAATAACTTCATTGTAAAATTTGTATTTATGCACCGAACCCTGAACATCTTATTACGGGGCTTACAATCATCAAGTTAACACTAGCTACTTTCTTGCTCTCTACCTTCTTAGAGAGTCTCTGGAGCATTTCGTAGAGCTCATTTAGCTTAACATTTTTAGCTTGATGAGCTCGATGTGCTATTGATAGGGTAGCCTCCCATGGGAGTTAGCTATTTGTTCATCACCAGTAAGGGTACGATCACGGTTATTTGTGAATCGCGCTTACTACTCTAGCCTTTGGGGGTTAAGCAGTGGCACCCTATCACTTTGCTGCTGCTATTGTTATTGCTAGTCATCTTGCCTAATGTGGGCATACAACGGATCTGGCACATGAGTGTACCTATTTTGTCTTTTAGCTTCATCGAGCCTTTCCTAGAGTGCTTTATTATGAGCAGTGAACTCCTCAAGCATCTACTCTAGGTGAGCAAGACACTGGTCAGGGTTTTCCCCGACTAGGGGTTGATTGTTGAGATCCATATAAATTTGAGTGTATGGTACACATCAGTACTATAGTGAATTCCTCCTTTTAAGTCTAAATAAATATGTTTTCGAACCCTTTCTTTAAAATTTAAAGCGTATGTTCCCATAGGTCTTACAGTCAAGCTCCCTTTTGTTTTTACATTTGAGGGCCAATCTCCATCCGGCCCAAGGAAACCTTTTCACGCCTCCATTACCTTTTAGGAGGCCTACGCACTATAGTAACTGTTTACTTGAGACTGTCCACCTAAGATTGTCCCTTGGCTTTGGAATGTGTTTATGTGTTAGATGAGTTTGTTTTCCACAAACGACGCTAAATGTCATCTATAGGATCTAGTCAATAGAGTAATAGTAAGATTGGGCTTTGCATCGTGACTTGTTTAGCTTATAAAAGAGAATAAAGTAAGGAGCGTCGGGGTGTTATTTGGCGTAATCACTTTGATACTTAAGTTAGCGTTAAGTAGTCCTAGGAATATAAATGCTTAGAATGTAGAGAGTAGGCTAAGTGTGCATAATGATCTAGTAGTTTACCGTTAAGAGGTGACTTGTTTATAGAGGAAGTTGAGGGACCATTGATGAGTAGGTGGCAGGTCCATAAGTTGAGAGTAGTGGAGTCGTGTAATTCGACGTGATTTAGATTTGTAGGAGGTAACTGTTGATTTAGTCATCAAACCTTATCTTTTGTCTTTTAGTCATTATAGGTTGTTGTAACTGGATAGGTTGTGTAAAGGGCTTGGATTGAGGTTGGTTAGGTAGATAGAAAGGTTGGATTTAGAGAAAGGATAGGCTAAGCCATTGTCCAGGCAGATTAGCATAGGCTTGAAGGGCTCAAGAGCAAAATATCCTATCAACACAAACCAAATTTAATCTATTTGAACTTTTGATTTCATTTTTATTCTATTCTTTTGTTTGATTTTGGTTTTAAGGATTGTTCATTTCATCCACCATGTGTGATTTTAAGAATTCAAATTAAAGTAGGTTGACTCCTCATATAACTAGAGTAAATTTTTCTTTTCTTTTCTTTTTTTTTTTTTTTATTTTGGGAATGTTATCTCTTTTTCTTTATAAATTCCTAATTATACTCGGAATAAAAACCTAGCTAAAACAAACGGAGAACATAAGTTTTGCATAAAGCATAAGGTTACCTATACCTATTGTCATATTTTTATGAAAGATTTTACATGAATAAGCAACTAAATCAAGTTTTTTAAACAACTTTTAATCATTCACAAAGAAAAAGGAAATATATGATAAAAAAATACGGGAGCTTCAAAGTCTCCTATTATTATTCTCTTATACCTATCTTATGTCTGAATTCCTTCCAACTGTAACTACTTTTATATATATATATATATATATATATATATATATATATAACTTTTGTCGTTCAAAAAGAGTCGGTCAAAGTCCAAACACCCCATGTTAAAATATATTATCTATATTTTCTTGATTTAATTATTTATAAAGATATGGCATAGAAAATTCAAAACGACCCTTTGACAACAAGCAACGTGACCATTACTCAATAGTACCTTCCTCTACATTCTGGCCTAAACAGTAAACATCAAGTCCCAACCGCTTCCATAAGTTCTACCACCTAAAATAACTCAGAAACCACTACTTCAAGTATGAGTGATTTTCCTTTTCTCTTTAATTTTTCAATTGTATCTCAAAGTTGTTGAGTATCACATTTAACTAAAATTTTATTTTTCTAAATATATATTAAAATTACAAGTTTACTAAAATATTATACTCAACCAAATTTATACCTATCAATTAATATCATCATCTTAAAAAGCGAAGTTTAAGGATGCCCTTTCCCTCTTAATCTGAACTAGCTGAAGAGGAATTATTCCTTGAAGCATCAGCTGAATGTATGTACGTTAGCTAAGATTACTTTTAAATTTTTGCAGTTTTTTGGAACTCTGATCCAACATTTTTCTGAAAAGAAAATTGCATTCGAAATAGAGTTTTGTCTGGAAAATCCAATTTTAATTACAATCACAGGGGAAAAGGAAAAAAAATGCAAAATAATAATAATAATAATAATAATTACACAAATGCTACATCTAAAAAAATATTCTAAAAAATAAAGGTGATTTTGAGGATTTTAATTCTGAATCAGTTGAAATTATATCTTAAAGAAATGATTTTATTTCATTAAAATATAATTTCATCTCGAATTCAATTCAAAATAAAATTGTTTTTTTTAAAAGGTGATTTCAATTACTGTAAATATTTTTCGAAAAGCGGTATTGTCGGGATGTTTTTATTTTTCTACAATTTTTTTCCTTTACCCATATTTGATTTTTACTTTTTAAGGGGCCCAACATGGCTGTGAAGCCCAGCAGCCCTAAGATAGAGTCGACCTACTTCGGCATCCCAATTCTCATCCGGCGCCTTCTATGGAATGAGTGCGACAACTGAGAACAGGGTGTGGTAACAAGACTGGTACGCACGTAGGGTTTGGACCCACTCATGCGACGATAGAAAGCAACACATTGGACGTTGGACTTTGGAGTAAGCAACCAAGAAAATCACCACATGTTGAAGTCCTCAATTTGTATGATTATTATCGCACATGTATAATGAAAGATCTCATCTCTAATCCTAAGTATCACATTATTATCTTAAAAAGGTCTCATTTGTTTTTATGATATCTTTACTTTATTTTTAAGTTTTTTATTTGCAAGATCCATGATATATATACATAAACTAAAACAACAACAATTAAAAGAAAAAAAAAAAAACAAAAAGATTTCTAGGACTTTTGCTAAGCATCCTAACTTTTCCAAGAATCCCTGCATAATGCACACGACCCCTGAGGTACTTACTCTTAGGAAATTATTTATTATTATATGTAATAAATATTATATATTTATTAATTATATAAAAAATATTACATCTCACATCTCTAAAATATAAAATAAGTATCTATATTTATATCGCATTTTAAAGTTACAACATATATTTAATTACATTAATATCACATATTTTAAATGTGATATATATATCGTATCTTCTAAATGTGATATAGTTATTAATCGCATTTATGAAAAACAACATTTTTACTTTTTCTAATGTCGTATTTTTTAAATATGATTTTCTCTTTGTATTTATATAATATCTTTCCCTTAATCCATTTTTTTTTTTTCTAAAAAGTAGTAGATATGTTTTTCACTCGAAATATATGGGTAGAAGGAAATTATCTGTTGAGTTTTACATATATTTTAGTATTACAACAAATTATATGTAATGGTGTGGAACTTACGAAGATATGGATTACTAAATAGGATAGTTGTATTTGGGCTAGGGATACTCTCATAAGGACTGGAGTATATCTTTGCCTTCAAGTATATATACAAGATCACCGTTTTAAGTGTTGCAGTTTGCAGATAAATTTTAAATTATATGGTGCATATACAGCACATATGTCCATCCTCGTACAAATAGAGAAGAAACATGCAACATGGTACATACAAAAAATCTTTGCTCAACTCTAAATGCAAATAGAAGATGTATTACGTAAAGTTTACTAGGAGCATTCATGGATCAGTTAGATTTAATTCCAAGATTGAATGGAATTGAAGCACATTTGAAATAGTTTAATTCAAATCTTTAATAAACCCGAAATTCTTTTTAATGATTTAAAATTTTTGGTTTGGCTTGATTCAATTTGAATTGCTTTTAAAAATATCTTGTTTTAGTTGATAATGCTAATAGTTGTTAGAGTTTTCAATAAGACATTCGTGTTAAAGTTAATAAAACATTACATAAGAATGAAAATAACATTATATTATGATAACACTGTATCTAAATTTATAATAAAGACAAATCAACCTATTTGAGATAAGACATTACAGTGAACAAAAATGAGTTAACTATAAAGAATAAGAGTAAAATAAGAGACAACAAAAAAGAAAAAGTAAAAAAGGTTAAACAAAAATGTTATTTGCGTCTAAAACTATAAAAACATTACTTTTTTTTTCTTTTTAACAAGAATCAATTAATTTAAGTTAAGTAGTTCAATTTATGTCAATCTCTTAACGAATCCAGAATCGCTTTGATCCTTCTTGAATCGAATCATATATTGAATGAAAATATAGAAGAAATGTATAGTGCGGTTGAGTTTGATTTAGTTTAATTCACTGAATAACTGTAAATACTCGATTTTTATTCATAGTAGTTAGAATTTTTGTTTTTAGGGTCATAATTTAGGAAATAATAAAAAAATTGAAAAATGATAAAAAAGACAAAAAAATAGAAAATTATTGGAAAAAAATAAAAAAAAACTAAAAAAGAAAAAATTCGAAAAAATTAATTTGATGGAATTTTGACTAAATAGTTATCGAAAAAAAAGCAAATATGATATGATGACATTAAATCTAATAAAATCATGATTTGTAAGATTTAAATCTATCTTGGATTTTTATCAATTTAAATTCGATTTGATTCGATTCAAAGGATTTGTTTTTGAATTTTATAAATAAGGATTGCATGGTATGGAAAAAAAGATGAACAATTATACATTTATTAAAAACACGCTCAAACTCACTCCTCAGACCAATTCTATAGTTGGGGATCCAATCTGTTCTCTTTCATCAGCTTTGTGTGCTTTGCCTTACAAATACATAATAGTGGTTTAATTATTATCTATAACTTGTCTTATTTATCTATTTTTATCTCGCTTAGTATAAGTATAGTTATTTTTAAAACTTGTACTAATTTTTTTATTTATTTTTATCATGTCTTTAATTGCTAGTAATTAGTTATAGTATTAATGTTTAGTGAACATGTGTTAAGTTAAGTTTTAATTTATTTATTTTTTATTATTTTTTTAGATTTCATATTTTCAAAATGATATTTTTATAAAATCTCATATTTTAAAAAATCCATATTGTATTAATTTAGAAAAATTGCATTAAGTATGTTAGGGTTTTTTAGATAAAAAAATAATTCTAATGTTCATAAAATAAAAAAAATCTTTAATTGACTTTTTTTTTATGGCATGTTAGGCTTGTTTCCCATAGTTTAGATTTTTTTTAATAATTTAGATGTCTTTTTTATAGTTTAAATGTCTTGGAACATCTTTTCTATGGTTGGAACATCTTTTCTATGATTTAAGCTTCTTTTCTATAATTTATATATCTTTTCCATTGTTAGGTTTCTTTTTCATAATTCAGATACGTTTTCTATAATCTAGATTTTTTTCTATGGTTTAAACATCTTTTTCATAGTTTATATATCTTTTCTATGGTTAAGCATTTTTTCTATGATTTAGGTATATTTTTTATGATTAGGAATTTTTTTTCCTCTTTTTTTTTTTATGTTTTAAGCATCTTTTCTATATAAAAGATTTATCATGAAGAATATTGCATATTTCATAAAAATTGCATATTTCGTAAAATCTTTAGGGTTTTTCTTGAAAATAAAAAAATTATTATTACTTAGTTGTTTTTAAATAAAAATCTTAATTTGGGGTTTTTCAAAAATTAGGTTTTTAAGTTTTTTTTTTTTATAATTGGGAATAAAAATTAGGCTTTTAAGGATTTTTCTGAATAAAAATAGAATAGTTAATAAAAACGCAAATTCAACCAATTATTTTTTATAAAAAGAACCAATACATTAAAGTTTTCAGAAAAAAACTATGATTGTCTGATACCGGCTAGCGGGTACGTAAGTACCTTCGAGGCAACGATAAAATATGTAAAAACTTAGGTTATTTTTTTCTCTCTTTTGATTTTATTTATTTATTTTTTAAATATTATAATTAAAAAAATAATTCTAATTTTGATAAATAAATAGTGGTATCTATTAGGATTTACTAAGTTAGCCCCTGAACTCGAAACTCTCTAGTTTTTCATTCAAATTAAAACCGGTAGTTAAATTATAATTAATCCACCCAATTGATTACGATTTTTTTTCTCGACTTCGGTCAAGTGGCGACTCTAAAAATTATTTTCAATAAAAAATCAGAATTTCTTAATTTTTTTAGTCAAGAATTAATATTAAATGGGTTAAGATTTAATATTAATCAAAAAATGAAAAATTAATTTTTAAATAAAAGAAATCGAAAAATCATATTCGACAATAGCCACAAAGTTTTATGCTAAACAATTAAAGGATACATTATGTAAAGTTTGCCCTATATTAACACATGCAAATGCCCATTATGTTCCTCGATCATATTCTCCCAATTGAAAGGAAAATTTACCTTTCCCATTTTGCAGAACTCGAAACATGACTCCATGCACTTTGACATTTATGATTATCCCATTAGGACTAGATACTACCGTGTCATATTGAATTTGGATTTCTCTTTTGGAAAATGCGAATCGCTGTCGTGTCTTGGATCAAGCATTTTCATCCCTTAAATTAAATCATGTATTTGAATCCCAACGGGAAGCTGCATGACGATATGCCTTATGTGTCCACAAGTACAAAGCCATTAGACCAAAAGATGGTGAAGATCCATATCATTTGGCATGTTCCATCAATTTGCTCTTCATTGAGCCAAGGATCATACTAACTGGGGACTAGGGAGGGTCTTTTCAGGCTATGTCATGTACCATGCCAAGAAAGAAACCAGAAAGACCAAGAAGTGCATAAGCCAGTCTTTGTCCGGTTAAGTTGTTGGAAAAGGTTATATTACACCAAAACTTATCAACTTCAGTTTATTCTGAAGTTAAGAGGTGATACTCAGGTTTAAGCACACCTTGATCCGCCTCGTTGTATAGTTTGAGTAGTTTGAAAAAAATTCGTCAGTTAAATAAGACTTCAAGGAATTACCAAATCTTAGATTATGCATTTTGTGAATCGATTTGATTCGTTTGTGCTCTTGGCACCATGTAAGAAATTACTTTTTTTTTAAAAAAAAAAAACTATGATATGAATTATAAAATATATATGTGGACTGGATCATCGGATTAGCCGTCACTTTAATGTTGGGCTTGGTCTTGAAAGCCACACTATACCTAAACTGCTTTGCTAGCTGGACCCCATGGGACATGAACACCACTGAATAAGACATTTCCAAAGAAAAAACACTAGACCCACTAGAGCTTTCACCGCCACCATGCATTTGCTGCCACATCCCGTGGATATCTCATAACTGGGCCTTACGTGGGCCCAAACATTCCGTGGTGCGTGCAGTAGGTGTTGCGTGGCACATCTGACGAGATTATCATGAACGATACGTGGATGGTGAAGCGGACTCCATTAGATAAGAAGCAACACGTGGCGCAGACAGGTTGTCGTTTTTCAAGGTTAAAAGATTGTGGTCGTTGGCTTTCAAATATCTTAAACCCCGAAAAGTAGTTTGTACACTTGCTTGCGTTCAAAGGACGTGCTCAAATGTGAAACAAAATAGAAAGAACAAAAGAAGAAAGATGATAAGTGAATAAAATGTCTGTTTCTTTGCATAGGGAAGGATGCTCGTACTACCAATGATAATAAAATGAGTTTTTTTTTTTTTCTAAAAGCGATAAATTCATAAGATGAAAAGATTTACTCACTTCTCATTAGAAATTTATTTAATTCAATAAAGCATGTTAATTTAAGGATTCATTCATTAAAACAGATATCACAGATAAGCGAGATTCGTGTTTTTTTTTTTTTTTTTTTATCCTTTTTACCTTAAGAAAATGAGGTTGCATCTTCCTGCTAGGTCTAAAGTTTTGTGGTCCTGCTTTATGTGAATGTGTTATACCAAAAGAAGGATCATAAACACTTTGATTCCGAAGGAAAGAGTAATCTAGGGTTTCGCTTTTATGTCGTGGAGCTAGCCTTGTATTTTCCAATCGATGGGTTGTGAATTTCAGCATAAAATAATAACACAATTACAAGCCCTATCATAGCTATTTATAATTCTTACGAACCCCAAGTTCAGTCGGAACGGAATTACGATAAAATTAGAAGCCAAGTTGCAAAGTAAGTGTTCGTTTTATAAGCAGGCGCGACCTAATAATTTCAAAAAGATACGAAAAAGATCATTATCTATCCCATCGTTAGTTTGGAAAAAAATAAAAAATAAAAAGTCTGTAAGAAAAAGGTCTAGGTGTTATAAACAATAGTACAAATAAATAAAGCAAGAAAAAGAATTAAAGTGGAGCACCTAGATTTACACAAAATCCCTATTAAAGGGAAAAAGACACACGGGCGAGAGAGAAAAATACTCATTAACATGAAAGACGTGAATACAAGAGTTATATTTAAGCATACATCTGTAAGGATCATGATACAAAATTGATAAAAATAAGAAATAATTGCCTTTTTAATAAAGAATAATTTGGATCGTGATTCGACTACTGTCTTTCACGATAGTAGATTTCATCTGGGCCTCATGGGCCAATACGGTAACCGCCCAACGCGTATGTATTGAGCTAATAGAGTGTAGGCGGAAGCTAAGGCACAACTGCCAAACGAACCAAGTCATCCATGACAGGTGTTCCCCTCACTCTACGATTGGTCCCTCGTGGTGCTCAACCTTGGAGTTGAGGCTCGTGAGAGGAGGCTATGTGCCTAAGCAATACATCACCCCTAATACATTAAATGTGAAGGGATTATCAAGTTTTAAAATGTATGGGATCATAATTTTTTAAAGGTGGTAAGTTTAAGAACCTAACGTAATTTATTTTTTGGTAAGAAGATATTACCAACTTAAAGTCATGAAACCCTAAACAAGAAATCCTAACTTATAAAATGTCGATTAATCTGGCTTTTACACACCAACTATAAATATCCTAATCTTTTTTTCTTATGGTATGACATACTCTTTTGCTCAATTGTTTCTTACCTCTACGTTACTTTCGATAGATTTATAAATCATAGTGGACCGGTTGGATAACCATCGGTTATTCTTCTCGCTTTATCAGTATTGCAGGTTACCTTAACTTGGTGTCAAATTCTTTCTAAACTTAAATCTCTATCCACAAAATATAAGATCTAACAGTCTCCTTATCAACCTGCCGCTGACGAATTTTCAGCTTCACCCTATTTCGTTGAGCTGATTTCAATAATTCGCCCTAGAATAGTCCTACTTGGTGTCAGCTTCTTCGATTGCATATACAGTTAACACACTTTTATATTAGTCGCTTTCATGTGCATAGGTATCGAATGCAATTTAACTCTTAGTTAACGTGCAATACTTAATTGTGGATCAATTGTCAAAATGTTTTCAGAAGAATCAAAAGGTGTTTATGGCGTCTATTGTATAATGAAGTAATCACTATGAGAAGAGGAGACCATAATCAATCAAATATATTTTCGATCAAGTAGTTAAAGCATTCATTATTTCAACAGTTCCATGTAAATGGCACAACGTTGGTTAAAACGATGGACTTCCGCTAGGTATCGGTGCATCAGACAAAGTTCAAAAGGAGCTAAGCAGATTGGTAAAACGAAGTTACGTAATATTTAAAGCTGGCATGTTCACTCGAATCGAATCTGATGAGATGGTTTAAAACGGTTTAAGTTTGTGAGGAAACTTGTAACTCAATAGTATAGATACGGGCCTTTTAATGAAATGAAATGCCATCAATTATAATAATATATTAGTTGGCTAAAAAATAAAGGGGTTTAATGAATTTACTTTTGATTATGCTAATAACGATAGTATGATGACAGATTATTTAAAAAGTTTTTCTAATATATAATTTAAGATGAAAAAATATAAATTAAGAAAAAAAAAAAGATTCATAAATCTGTTTGGATCAAATCACGACTCTTTTGATACGATTAATAATCCATCTATTGGTGGTATTGTGTCGGTCTATCAATTTGAATTGTTTAATCTATATTCAATGATTATGTTACGGATTTAGGTTCCAAAAACAAACCGGTTTATAGCACGAGCACGAAATGCAACCTCTAATAAGCCTCAAATATCACTCGTCTTCAAATGCCACGTACCAGTGATGATCTCTACAACTTTCATGTGTATGAAGGAGGACCCATTACTAACTAGATAGAGGCATTCTATTCATGCATCTTTTGGTAATTTCTCAACTAAATAATTGATTATTTACTTCTAATTAAAACTTTGTGAAAACTTAGGTATATTTACAAATGTCGTCATTCCGGAATTTCGGATTCTCAATAACAAGTGCAAAGAAAAATCATAAATCGAAAAAAATATGAGGTCTTTCTTTTTTTTAGTATATATAAATATATATATATATATAAATGTATAAAATTAGTTATCCACCATCATGCATGATTTTATGCTATATGGGCCTACCTAGTAACTACTCCACTCAAGTCTCCACCATCTGCTTTTTTTTTTTTTTTTTTTCTGGTGACATCATATTTCTCTATAAAAAAAATAAGAGAAGCTTAGAAAAATACTTCACTTTAACAAAAGCCTACCATCTTGTTTTTTTATTGAGAAAGTAGAAACTAGTTCTCAATATGATATTGGTACTTATTTGCATGACATGAAACTGTCTATCGCCTTTTAATTACTTTATAAGGAATAAATGGTGAGAGTGAGAAACTTAACGGATGAAAATCTCACATTGAAAACCAGCAAGCAAACGAGGGAGAAAGAAAAGATTCCTAAATATTACACATCATATATATATATATATATATATTACATAAATAGATAACCACTAATTAAGTTTTTATGTGGTGATATGAATATGTTACATAGATAAATAATCATTAATTTATACTTAAATATTTAGTAACAGTTTATCATTCATATTTTATAAATTGTGCTACATATAGAAATATAATTAATATTTATTAGTCTTTTTTTTCTAATAAATCCTTCTTATTTTTTCAAAATGAGAAATGTTGTAAAAAGATAAAAAGGGTGGAGGACTCGTTCAAGGTACTTCGTCTATAATTTTAAAATTTATTCCTCACACGTGAAATTGGTCCGAGAGGTAGTTTAAGCAACATGTGATGATTCAAATTAATGATTTTCTGCTACGATGCCGCGCAGAATTTGATGATATATAATTTCTGATTCCTCGAAATCGTCAGACTTGGTCGTAACACAACCCTTGGTGATGGTTGTTACAGCTCGAACGTTGAGGAAGGGAGATGGGAAACCTTGTAATATGCAAATAATCTATGAAGATGCGATCCTTTTTTTTTTTTCTCTCCCAGAAACAATTAACATCCTTGCAAGATGCCATCCTATTTTGAGTGATAGATTTATAAGAAAGAAAGGCAGCAAGCAGTCACTGTCATCTTCCTATTCAATAAGCAATGGGGTGCACCAAAGTCGTTGTCGATTCAATGGTGGAACCCATTTGAGACGAACCATACCGGAGTTCTTTTGACTTTTGAGGCTGCCCTTTCCCTTCTTTTTCACGCTCTTTTTTGTTAGATTTCAAACAGAATATCTCACGCTGTTATATTATATTACTTGCTTTCTTGGAACTTTACCTCCCTCATGTCACATTCGTGCTCCTTAATTTTTTCCACGACTTTTTTGTCATTAAGCGTTTCCGAAAACAGTCAGATTACCAGATTATTCTCCTCCTTTTAGGGGCCTCTAATTACAGAAGCTTCTGCATGTTAATTTAATATAGCGTAATATTTCATGTGCAATCGATTATTTATTATTTTGAACATTTTTCAATGTTTGTTGTGATCAGAACTCTATGTTGATCAAATATATTTTCTTAATAGTTACAAGAAACCGTGGAATATACCGATGCTTTATATTCATAAATGATAATGGAAATATCATGAAAATGGTGGATAACTATTTGTCATTTCTAACTTTCTATAAAAAAGCATTGTTTCTACTAATCACATATGTACATGTGAATTGGTGGAACAGACTTGCATTATTTTATATATATATATATATTAATTTCTTGTACAGATGTCTGTCTACATGTTATTAATGGGAAATGCTTGAGATGGGGAGTTTAAGATAGTGAATATTTATTTAATGACAATTTAACTATAAGAGCATCCTAATAGAAGATGCTTAATATATCTCTCAATGCTAAGTACCTTTGAAACTCCCCAAAAAAAGAATCTTTAGGTAAGGACACAACACAATGCAGTAAATATTTAAGATTAATGTTGTATTTAACACCGAAATTTTATCAAATTGTAATTAGCTATTAAGAGCATCCTTATATGTGATGTTTGACATATCTCCCAAGAGAGGAGTCTTTAACTAAAAACTTAGGGTTTTTTTAGTATTATTTTAGTTTAGGTTTGTATATTTTGAATTCTGTAAATAATATAAATAAATTTTAAAGACCTTTATGAAGAAATTCACAAATAAAGTAGTGTTTGGTTATCAAAACTTGACTAAATAAAAAAATTGAACAAGGCAAGTACATGAAGAATTAAACAATACAAGTTTATCGTACTATGTTTGATTTAATATTATTAGACATAAAATTATGTGTTATCCCTTATTTGTTATATACAAATACTGGACTCATTATTATATTTTGATATTTATCTGTTTAATATTGCTTAATATATATTTTAATTTTATTTTATATAATTTGAAATATGATTTGAACGGTTATTAAATTGATATAATTAAAAAATTATATATAATATTAAATAAAAAGCTATGGATTTATTAGCTATTAAAAAATTAAGTATTTATATTATAAGGTAAATAATTTTTATAATATTTGATAAAAATAATATTAATTGACTCAATGTTATAATATAGAGAGGTATTTTTGAGAATGGAAAATATATATATTTTTTAATAAATTTCATTTTTGTATTATGGTGTAAATAGGATAAAATCCAAACTTTTCGTTTAATGTATCAATGTAATTCTTTATTCAGTCACCAAATAAAGTTATAAATCAAATATAGAAAAAAAAAATTAATTCAATCCAATATCATGAAAATTACATAATTAAACGTTGTCTTAAAATATTAATATGATACTTAAGGTTGGTGATATTCTAGTAATGATAGTAATTATGGAAAATACTAATTGAAATGAAGGAAATATATCAAATTATTTTTTTAGTTAAATTTTTTTTTATGATAATTTAGTATTTGTATCAACTATTGACCGCAGGTTTTACCTCCCCTACTAACTACTCCTAAAAAATAATCAGAAACGAACCTGGAAAGTCATATAATAAAATTTGATAATTATAAGGTTTTGAATGAAATAACTATTCAAAAAAATATAGAAAAGGTAGCATTTTCGCGGGCGGGGAAGTACCTTGAGTTCGATGATCATCTTGCAATGCATCGAAGGAAAGAGCTGTTGCTGATCGATGTCAAATTTATGATACGGCTAAAATTGGAAATAATCTTACTTTTATCTTTTTCCTAATAAATTAAATAAAAAAATTAAAAAGAAAAAACAAATTGCGGAGGCGTAATAGGAACGAGGAAAGAGACGATTCGTATCAATAGAAGGACAATAGCTGTCACCACGGCGGGCTGGCTGTCTGTTTCGATTGACGAAAGAAGGATTAGACAAGTTAAAGTTTCTCAACTTGCATAAAGTACTACGTTTTTGGCGGTAGGTGTTTATTTATTTATTTATTTTTCCTTCTTTTCTTTTTCCTTTTGTTTTTTGCGTACCCGATTTCTTATATTTTGACATATTTAAAAATTACCGATTTTACGGTATGGAATTAAGAACATCAAAGTTTGAATTGAGCAAAACATAATTAAATAAATAAGAATACGAAAAAAATGAATAATACAAATAATGTTATACCAAAACCCTAATTAGGGACTAAAAAAACCGTGGACAATGAAATAAAGTCAAGCCAATAGAATTACTAAAACAGACTATAAACTGACATCAAAATCTTACGCGGAGAGATAATTAAAGCTCACTCACAAAATTTCCATATTAAGGAGCTCATTAACAAAAGGGAGTATATGAAAAGCATGCTTGTTTATATATAAACTCATATAAATTTAGAAGGACTTATTATTTACAGAAATCTTTTAAGTGACTATACATATGAAATCCTCTCTATTTATAATTTAGGAACAAGCCCACAAAATAATATGATGTGCGCATTAGAACTAAATAGGAAGCTGCAAAAGAGTAGAGTTTAAGTTGTTTAGTCATTTTTGTTTTTTATTAAGTGATTCAATTGACTGAACTGCTACTTTTTATCAATATTTTTAGAGATTGATTGATTTATCTTCAAGATTCCAAAGTTACTTCTCTTTAAACGCAATAACCTCATTTCCAATGATTAAATGTGTCATGTCTCTATTAAATCAGATTTCAGCCATACTCAACAAATATCTTTCTCGAATTGAATTAGTCTACACTGAAAAAGCTCTGTCTTAGATCAAATTCGACCAAAGATGCCCCAAATCCCCTCGTTGTATATTAACCTTGCCATTGGTAGTATCGTATTGATACCAACAAAAGGTACCAAGATAGCAAGCACGTACACTCATACCCTATAACTTGGTAGTAACATACCTATTAAAACTAAACTTTGCTGTAACATTGAAAATATTGATATAGCCTACTTGATATGAGGCCTTTTACTAAATTATTAAGAAACACTACTTTAAAGTACCTATTTGTTGTTAGAGCAACCCTAAAAATCATAAACCTCAATTCTAATATCAATTTGTTGGGGGTATGTAGTAGGAAAAAAATGAAGATTATATCAAGCAAAACATAAATAGAGATGAGAGAAAATAAAGAAACAAAATGATGTTGGATAGATCCTAATTGATGTCACAAAGGATGAGAAGGTATAATCCTCTAATTGTGCAGGGAGCAATTAGCATGGCCATGATTAAGTTAGTATTTGAACTTGAATGAGTCTAGATGTAATGTATTGTGGTCTATTGTTTAAAACAACATCAAATTCAATGGTTTATGACATTTTTTAGCTCTATCTATTGCTTATTTGCTACTTTAGTGCATTTTCAATGATATATTCTCTATTATGAGGGTAAGCTAGCCTTTAGATTAGTTTATAGCCAAAGCCAGTTGACTAACTAGTTAACATGCACATCTGAAATTACTTGGGGTGTTGCCATAAAGCATGAAACCCAAACGAACTAGTTTGGCTTCCATTTTAGATGATCTTATGCATTTACTTTGATGCATTGATGTTTTGTTTGGTTTATAGGTTTCCAATTTCATCATTTTGTGATGAACATAAAAATAAGAATTTGATTTCGCATAAAATCATATTCCTTTTCTTACCATATTACTAAGATTTCAATTCCCAGGTTTTCTAATAAAATTATCAACTCACACTCTCTCCAAACCCTATTATCCCTCTTTGACTATTCTCTCCCTCCCTCTCTCTCTCTTCCATTTTATTCTTTTTTTTATCTCTCTCGATATTTATAATTCATTTAAGTCTCTCAAACGAAATAGTGTTATTTAATCCATTCTTTACATATTACGGATCATCGTCAATCAAATATATTGTTAGTGACTATACAAAATAGATTCTTTATATTCACTTTTAGTAAGCTTTAACCATATCATTAATAAAAATAGAAAATCTTCATTAAATCTGATTTGATCACACCCTACGTTCTCTTATGGATGCTTAATAGAGAGTTAAGTGGACTCAGAATTTTAATTAATTTATACATCATGTCAAATCATTTTTTTTTTTTTTGCTAATTCAGCAAATCAATAGTGCATATGTTTATATCCTTTTTGTTTTCCCATCCTTCACTAAAAAAGACTACCAAAAAATAATAATATTAATAATATTATCGGTATCAACGTAATATTGTCCTTTTGAGCACATGGGGATTTATAACAAAAGGGTAAACAAAGATAATTCCAAGTAATTTCCGCAACTTCATTTTGCAGTAAATTTTCAATCTACTCAGCATTTTCCTTTTCAAAACATTCAACATTTGGATGATACTCGTTTCATCATATAGATCAAATTGCCTGAGAAACAAATTTACATATTTCCTAAAATCCAACCGATACCCCTTTGGATTAAAGTTGATGAACACAGATATGATATACATTTTTTTTCTTTTTAATATACATAAAATGCAAAATTGAGAACGGAACACTTGGAAACATGAAAGGATAAAATGATGGGTTAAGCACGACATTCATATTACAAATAAATGGTACGAAAAATGGACACGTATTCCTTGGAAAAAAACAGTGGGTGGGTAGGACTTGTGTGGTACCCGAGGTAGGCTCCTAATTCCGTTGTGTGGCTTTGTCCTATACCTATGCTAGGGTATTAACATATGCGATTCATAGGTAGGGTAGGTTCAAATCCATCCCAAAAAATGGCGAGGGTGGGTAATCGGGTTGAATCCACATCCACGCACCCAGGCGGTGGCGGATCAATGTTTGTGATTTGACCAAATTTATTACTCCTTTTCCTACATATGCAAGTTCATAAGATATGTATATACACACGCCCACAAAGATCAGATTGATTTGGTCACGTAGGTGCAGAATAAACCTCTCTATTTTTTATATATTATGTACTTCCTCTATTTTATATATTATGTATCGTCCATCATGGGATGCTTATACTGTAATGTAGTATGACGAAATGTCTCACTGGAACCACTCTGTTGGTGTTGGCAAGGCCCGTTGCACCAAAATGGAGTATCTTATATATATATATATATATATATATATCCTGTTTGAATGATTTATTTTTTATTTATGTCTTATATGTATTTATTTAAAATTTGATATTTAAAAATTATTTTATTTATATTTTATCTATTTTTGTTTCATAATTATAAGAAAAATAGTAATTAAAGTATCATAATTGAAAAAATAAAATTTTAAGAATTTTTAAAAGAAAAGATTTGAAAAAAATATTTTTTATGTATTAAAGATAATTATTTTAATTAGATAATTAATTTTAAAAGAAAAATATATATAATTATATTTCTACTTTTTAATATTTTATTTTTATCAAATATAAAATTCAAATATACATCAATAAAATAAAAAATAGGTAAACCAAATTGACCATAATCAAATAGATTTATTATCAGAACAGCACTAACCACATAAACTAACGGATATACAGATGAAATACTAAGATACAGATAAATACTATGACTTAACATGACTAATTAATCAAGGCCATGTCCAAAAGTGCCTATCTTCCTGTAGAAATCCAAATTTAAAAGAATCTGCGGTTTCACGATCAGCTTCTAGTCTTGGTGGAAACGGCAACGGCAAGTATTTCTTGCTGAGATCGTCCGTTTCGTCCTGAGAGAAATCCGAGTTGTCCGGCTCGAAAACATGAGAAGAATTAGCAGGCTCAATCCATGGGCTGTCTGAATCTAGAACATCACTTCTCGTTGAACTTGCGGTCTCTGGCTTGCATTCTAAGGTGCGAACATTTGATATGGTTTCGGCAAGCCCTTTGACAATAGGCTTCTGATTTTTGACATTTGATGAGTTGATGACTTCGATTAGGTGCGAGATATGATCCTCTTTCACTCTTGTATGCAATCTCTCTTTGAGGGAACGGACCTGATAAACATGAAACATTATTAAATGCTTTGAGAGAAACAGCAGAATATGATGGAAGAGGAAGTTAAAAGAGAGTATGATACGATTGGGATTATTGTTTGCCGTCCTCAAATCACCATCTCGAATGCAATGAGCTGTGGAAAAATTTCTATGTTAACCATGGGATTTAGTAGATTTTCCCTTTTTTTTTTTCACATTAGAAAAAAATATTTTACTCCTTTTAGAGTTAAGTATTAATTTTTCCAATCCAATTTAAAATTGTATAATGACCACTACATGATTAATTGTTATATCATTTAAACGGAACTTATGCTTTGCACTTGATTTTTATATTACATTTTCCAAAATAATGATGATCACTTTACATTGCCTGTAATAATTTAATACAAAATTTTCTAATGAGACTAGAATTTTGAAATTTATTTGTATAGTTTCCTTTTGTACTTTTGAAGCATTCATAATACAAGTTTTTATATTATCACCATTTGCACTAATAATTTTAAATGAATTGTATTTTTGTTGTGTACGGGAGATTCGAATCCTTTAAAATTATTTTTTTTAAAATTATCATCTTTAAGATATATATATAATTAATAATTAATATTATAAAAAAATGATATTATAATAGTATTACTTAATAATTTAAGAATTAAAACAATTTCAGCTATTGAATTTATAATATTAATTAAAATATATCAAATAGCCCATTTTCAGTTTCAATGTGATCTACCATCTAGCAAAGAAAATTTTATGATAATTAGATGAAGAGCAAATTGTCACTCTATATCACAGTCATTATAAATGCAAAATTTGGTTAATAATTTGATTGGATCTTGCGAGGATATTATAGAACAATATAAATTATAATATAATGTTTGCGGACAATATTTTACAAGATAGAAAAGGAAAATGAAAAAGAAACGTAGAATTGATGTATTACCTCTTGTTTTAATTTTTCATTTGCCTTGACAAGGTTGTCACAATCAACTTTGAGGTTGTCATAGCTAGCTTTCAGTGCTCCATATTCCTTCTCCAGCTGTTTGGTTTTATACCTCGCCCGCCGATTTTGAAACCAAATCGCAACTTGACGAGGATGCAAACCGAGTTCTTTTGCAAGCTGGGCTTTCCTCTCCGGTTCGAGCTTGTTTTCTTCCTCAAAAATTTTCTCCAAGAAGTGAACTTGATTTGGACTCAGCCTCCTTTTCTTTCCTGCTGGCTGCAGGAATAAACAATCATTGACGTGGTCTTCTTCCATGTTTTCTCCTTTGGTTTCTGGCTGTTGCAGGAGGAATGGTGTTGGAGCGTCCGCTGGATTTGGTCCCCCGGTCATGGTCTCAAAATTCATCATTGTCTTTGGACCTACAGAAATTGCGCAAAAGGAGGATCGGTCAATTAAACTTTTTCTTCCTTTGTATTTTCGTTTCCATTTGAACCAAGCTTGAATCGAGAATACAAAAAAGGGAAATCTTAACTCGTTAAGAGTCAAAAGATAGAAACTTTTACATGTTTTCGCACGAAAGTCCATAAACAACCTTAAAAATATAAAAAAGTTTACCCTTTTTAACTTCTTTTTAACTCGCTTAGGATTACTTAGCAAGTGTCGCGAAAACAGCGAATTACCATGAAAAGAAGCAGAAGAAAGAGGAAGCCACAGAGGTTCAACATTCTCAGGAGAAAGAGAAGATCTTTGGTCTGGAACTGAAATAGGTGTGAGGCTATCACTAGTAGCTGAGATACAAGTTCTTCCATTTCCACCCACCATAGCTACTACTTCCATGGCTGATTTGAATTCCAAAAGGCTTAAAAATTCATAATCACATATGTAATGAGGCTTAGAATAGAAGTTGGAGGTAACCTATGATGTCAATGTTGGGGTTTGTGACGGAAAAAGCTAGTTGCGAAGATCACTGCAATGTGGAAAGTTTGAGAGTGAGGGAAACCCACACCCATCACTCAAAAATATGCCACGAGTTAAGGCACAGTAACTCGGAAATTGATGCTACACGAAAAGGAAGAAAGAAAGAAACAGAGAGATTTTCTTTCTCAAGCAGAGGGCTCACCAGTTTTATATAAAGAAGCCTTATAGGAGGAAGAACGGAAGAAGAAAAGATGGGAACGGCAAGATATTATTGTTATTTGATATTTGACGCCATTATGATTGAAAGCCGTTAAATGAATTATTTCAATTTAAATAAGAACAATATGAATATTAAATGAACCTTTTATATGATAATATATTGCAGATTCGTGACTTTTATTGATTTTTAAAAATGTTTAAACTTTATTATTAATATATTTTTACATATGAAATTATAAACAGCTTTATTAGAAATATTAATAGGAATCTCTATACCGTTTTTTATTAATAAAGCTCGGTTCTTCGATTTTTGTTAAGATTCTAAAAAAAATCCTAAAAGGGTGTTCCTTTTATCACTTTCTTTCCCCTCCTTAAATACTAATCTTTTGTTAATTTTTTTGTTGTTGTCCCATAAACAATATAAGTAGATATTAATTCAATCTCATGAATTAACAGTTGCATGGTCGTATTGCTTGTGAAAAAAAAAAAAAAACATGAGAAGAAATTTGCTATAATATAATAAAATTATTTGTTGGAAAATAATAATGAAATGTTTAATTTCAAAACAAACTCCAATTAAAATATTTAGAATGCAAATGGTATGATAAAAGTAAATTATTTAATGGTCAATTCGAGTGAATCATACATGACTTTCTAACTTTATAAATTTATTTAAACATTGCTGATCTTGAAGAGAAAAATAACAATCACACAAGAGTGACCTATTTGGTTAATTGATCTCTCTAAATACCAATCTCTTTTCATCTAAATCTAACCAAGTTAAAATTTAGTATCAAAATTTATTTATTTGTTTGTTTTAGTTTAAGGTTTTATGCTTAGAGTTTTACTAAGCTTCATCAGAGGATTTTCCTTCCTATCAAATGTCTACATTATGTTAAATCCAATTAATGATTTTAAAAGAAGAAACTATGAAAACTACTTTAAAGGATCTTTTATCCTATAAAATACTTGGTTGCATCCAACTCAATTGATGAACCAACAATTTAAAGGTAAGATAAATTTATTATAGACCCTTTTTTGCGCAAAATTCTAGAATATATCAAATGAATTCAGTGAATCACTACAAAAACTAGAAAATATATCATCAAATGATCTTCTTTCCACAAAATTCCAAAACAAGTGAAACTCAATCCAATCAATTCACCACAAAACCTAAGAATATATTATCAAATAACCTTCTTTCCAAAAAATACACCAATATCCATCGAAGAAAATTTATATTGCACTAAAACCCAATTCAATAATTAACAATGAAAATACATTTGTCTAATGTGATAATTATTTGTCAAGGAAATTTAGACACATGTCCTTATCAGGTCATAATAGTAATTCCTCTTTACAGACCTTTTCTTAAGTTTGGCTAGTTAGAATAGTTATTTTACTTACTTGCTATTGCTACAAAAATGAGGAATTATAATTCTTTTATAGGACTAAAGGAATAATTATTCTTTGATTTTTTCTTTCTATATTTTTATATTTAGTCATGAGTCCTTAAAGAAATTATAAAGAATAATTATTACTTTTTTACTCTATTTCTTATTATAGTTAATTCCTACTTGATTTCAATTTGTAAACCAAACTTATCATCTTAGTATTATTATTCCTATTGTGAGTCAATTTTGAAACCTAACCCAATTCAATATGGAAATCATCACTTATCTTTTTTCATTAGAAATGAATGAGCAAGTGATGAAGTGAAAGTAGCGATCTTTCAATCATGGGCTACAAAAGGGCCTAATCCAGATAGTTTTACTAGAAGCCTCTTTTAGTCTTTATGGAGTGTGATTGGTCTATCAATGATTGAATTTATCTCAATCTTCATCGATACAAGTACTTTCCCCTCTTCTTTTAATGAGATAGGTTTGATATTAATCCCAAAATGTTGTAATCCTAAACACCTTAGCCAATTCTAACCTATAAGTTTATGTAATTTTTCTTTTAAGATCATTTTTAAGGTCTTAGCCAATCATCTTAAACCTCTTTTGAATAACATCATTCATCTAAAGTACTTTGATTTCTAACCAATTAATAGAAGAAAAAGAAGTAGTGACCCATGAGATATTCCACCATTTAAAACTTTAAGAGAAAGACTAAGAAATTTTAATGTGCTATTAAAGTGGATATGTCTAAGGCTTATGATAAAGTAAATTGGTTGTTCCTTGAAAAAACACTTATCAAATTGGGTTTTGATGTAATATGGGTTAATTGGGTGATGAGCTATGTGAAATTTGTTTCTTATAATTTGGTTCTTAATGGGAAAGGAATTAGAAGCTTCAAACCTATAAGAGGAATTAGACAAGGGGATCCTCTATCCCTATACCTTTTTCTCCTTGTTTTGAACGTTTTGTCAAGAATGATATGGAATGTAGTAAGGTTTAGAGGTTTGAAAGGGCTAAAACTAAAAAAAAAAAAAAAAGGGATTCAAAATTAGCACATTTATTTTTTGTAGATGATTCCCTCTTCTTTATTGAAGCTAACCAGTTAAGTCTTACCATGCTTAAAGATTTGTTGAGCAAGTATTACGGATCATGTGGTCAAGCTATCAATTTTGAGAAGTTAAGCATTTTTCTAAGCCGAAATGTTGATGAAGAAATGGAGAAAAATCGATGCAAAATGATGAATATTCATTCATTAAGCAATATAGGACTATAATTTGGTATTCCTACGGTATAAGGTAGATTTAAGAGTTCACTACCATATGGAGGTAAGGAAATTATGATTAAATCAATTGCATATGTAATATTGACGGAAATGGATCCTCTAAAGTACTTTAAAGTAAAGTTGCAAATTTAATGATTAATACTGTTTCGAATTTTGAAATATCAAATAATATCATTATGATGTCATTTTTTTTCTTATAATATCAACCATGGATTACACATATCTATATCTTAAGGAGATAACTTTAAGAAAACTTTAGGAAAGTAACTTTAGATGATCCAAATCTAATATTGACCTATACAATGCCCATCTTTAAGTTTCCCAAGAAGTATTGCGATGAAGTTTCTACAATAATAAGTCGATTATGGTAGGGGGAGATAGTAAATAAAGGAAAATACATTAGAAGAGATAGAGTGATTTACAACTATTGAAAAACCAAGGTAGGATTAGTTTTAGAGATTTTGAAAGAAAAACCTACATAGGGAATTGTGCAAAACCCATAAATGCTTTAGGTTAAAGTTATAAAAAGCTTGTACTTGCCTAAATGTAATCTTTTTTTTTCTTTTTTTTTTTATATGCAAAGAAAGGGAATTCACCATTGTAAGTGTAGCAAAATTAGTTTAATTAGTAGAAAAGTGATAAAAAGGTGACTATCTTTAGTAGGTGGGAGATGGGAGGCAAATCAAACGCTTTATAGATCCTTGGAATCCATTTGGAAATTGTAAACATCTAATTTTTACTGAAAACAAGTTTGAAAGAAGGGAGTGCAGAATTATGAATTTTATAGACAGTAACTCAAGAACTTGGAAAATTGAAGAATTGAATGCTATTATCGACAGAGAAACTCTTGAAAATATCAATAGAATCCCCCTTGGTAAGACATGTATGATTGATAGAGTGATACGTGTAATACGAATTTTATATTTAAGTAATTTATTTATATAAAATACATAAAGTGGTTACATAAGGCTTAAACTCATTATCTAATTGTAGCTTATATATTTTTCTATTAGCCAAGTTAGTTTAGGGTTTTCTTTTGTAGTTCTTGATAAGAGGACTAGATATATATGAATGAAAACCACTTGAGTCCATAACCTCCACACACTCAAAACCCTAAAGAAATAATACACCATTAAGAGAGTTAATCGAAAGGCTAAAAGTATCTAAGTTTCAAAACTAAAACAATCCAGAGAGAAAATCGAATAATCAATGGCTGGAAGTATATTAATTCTATTTCGCTGCATTAATTTTACATATGATTTCGCATATAAATAGAGATCTTTAATCTAATAGTTAGTATTGGAGCAATTTTTATCTTTGCCTTGATTAGTATTTTCTCTTATTAGATGGGCTTAAATCTTAAATAAGCCAAGATGTGTGAATTAAGGTTTTTATTGGGAAATATAATAATTTGTATAAGAAGTTATTTTCCCTAATTTTAAGGGTTAGGGTTTGAAGAACTATAGAAATTGCATGGCATATCTTTATGATATAAAATCCAAGTTGATCGTCAATTCATTCATGGAATGTCTGTTTATAATCTTGATAAAGTGGATTGTTTTATCATGCTAATAATTTGTTTTAAACATAGATCGATAAGTTTTTGGAATTAGAAATATTATATTTCCCATTACCATATGTTGGTTTTATTCTGTTGCTTAAAGTTTTGAACATGGTCCAAGGTTTCAGAATTGGATTGCCATCGTCTAAGGTTTGTTTAATATTTGTTTATGGTATTTATTTGACAAAACATAGTGGATAAAAGCATGAGTATGGCCACAATTTTGGCTCAGTTTTGTAGTTTTTCATTTAGAGAATTATTTATTCATATATATAAATATATATATATGAAACACTTGACAATTACGGTCCGATCTTGATGAAAATCTAGATGCAACCTTTACAGCATTGTACCTCATCCTTATTTGCATTTGGCTTTTTCTTTCGTCTAATATCCTGCTATGTCGTCTTCATGCAAACGTTCATGATTAACGAAAGGAATCTTGAAACTTGTCATAATTCATCCGTTTGTAAAATCATGTCAATTGAATTCCTAAGGTCGAAATTTAAGAATATTGATTTCGACTTTCGATGCTATCATTACCATATTTGTGACTTTATTCTTATGAGAGATATACTTGATTCCATTGGGATTCCAATTGTGGTTTCTCATCCAGAACAAAAGTGGATCTATTAGAAAAAAAAAAAAAACCAATTGAACACTAGACTATTTTGTTTTTGTTTCATCTTAAATTAGGATTGGTAATCAAAGGAATAATTAGATCCTCAATATTACTATGAAGATGTCATGTGATCATTTGATATAATTTTTGTTAATTAAAGAGTAGCTACAACATTTTAGTTATAAAAAATTATATATCAAGTATATTGATTACATACATATAGTAAATGATATCAATTGTGATTAGTCATATTAAATCTAATAAATTTTATCCTATGGGAATTTTTATTATATTTTTATGATTAATCAAGGATGGAATAACATATTATTTTTCTTAATTTTTCTATAAGGATTAAGAAATGGAACATAGTTTGTTAGTTTCATCATAAAGTATATTTGTGAATCTTTAAATATAACTTTGCCCATAGATAGTTTTATTTATTATATGATTCATAAATTTAAATAAATTAGTGCACGTTTTTACATTGGTAAAACATGATTTTTGTTTATTTGCCTCAACTAAAGTAAAATAAGCATGTTGTTATTTTATGCAGTATTGCAACATGTGAATTTTTCTGATATCAAATGTGAAGTTCCCAATTTGAATGGTGATAACTATAAGATATGGAATGAAAGAATTCTTCTCTAATTAGGGTACAAGGACATTGATAACGCTATAAGGAAAGATGAACCACCTACTTCTATTGACACTAGTACTCTAGTTAAAATTGCTTTATATGAATGTTAGGAGTGATCTAATCGCCTCAGTATTACGTTCATAAAGACAAAAATTAATGCGTGCATTTGTTGTTCAACTGCAGAGTGTAACAATGTTAATGATTTGTTAAAGGTTATTGATAAACAATTTGAGTCTTCAGATAAGGCCCTTACTAGTACCTTAATGGCCAAGTTATCATTAATGAAGCTCACTAGTGTGAAAGGTACACGTGAGCACATTATGCAAATGAGGAACATTATAGCTTAATTAAAGTCTCTTGAAGTTGAGATGTCTGGATTTTTCCTTATGCATTTCATTCTAAATTCCCTTCCACCTCAATATAGTCCTTTTAAAATTTCTTATAACATACATAAGGATAAATTGTTGATTAATGAACTTCTGACCAAGTGTGTACAAGAGGAAGGAAGGTTACATATAGAAATGGGAGAAAGTGCACATATGGTAATACAAGGAAAGAATAAGATGCGAGCCAAACCAAAAAGGAAGCTTAAAATACTTGCTCAAGATGGCATCAAGAAGAAATCTACTTGTTTCTTCTACAAAAAGAAAGGGCTCATAAAGAAGGATTGTGCCAAATATAAGGCTTGGCTTGAGAAGAAAGGTACTTTCATCTCACTTGTTTGTTATGAATTTAATATGGTTGATGTTTGTCATAACACTTAATGGATTGATTCTGGTTCTACAATTCATGTTGCAAAATACCTTGCAGGGCTTTCTAAATCAAACGATACTAGTGGGAAGTGAGCAATATATCTATTCAAGAAATAAGATGTCTTCACATGTGGAAGCAGTTGGAATATGTTGTTTAATTTTAAGTTTTGTTTTTTTTTTTTAGATTTGGAAAGGACAATTTATGTACCAAATTTTTCTAGAAATTTGATTTTGATTGTAAGACTTGCACCTTTGGGTTTTTCTTTTACAATAGATACTTCTTTAAAGATATTTCTCAAATCAAAACTTATTGGAGATGGCATAATTGTTAATGGACTTCACTAAATTAGTTTGCAAAATTATGTTTTACAAAATATTATACATGTTTAAGTCGGTATTAAAAGATGTGTCATGAACAAAAATTCTTCTATGTTGTGGCATTGTAAATTATGCCATATATCTATTGAAAGGATTAAAAGATTAGTGAATGATGGAGTACTTGGTACTCTACATTATATTGATTTTGATACTTATATAGACTGCATAACGAGAAAGTAGACTAATAAGGCAGAGAAAGGTGCTAAGAGGAGTTCAAACCTATTAGAGATCATATATATGGATATTTGTTGTCCAGATATAGACATGTATAGTCAGAAGTACTTCATCTCTTTTATAGATGACTATTCACTATTCATGTATCTCTACTTGCTTCATAACAAAAATGAGGCATTAGATGCCTTTAAAATATTCAAAGCAAAAGTTGAGAAACAATGTGGAAAGAAAATTAAAATCATGAGATTAGATAGAGGTGGAGAATATTATGGTAGATATACTGAAGATGGACAAGCACTTAGTCCTTTTGCAAGATTTCTTCAAGAGCATATGATAGTTGCCCAATACACCATACCTAGGTCTCTAAACCAAAACAGTGTAGCAAAAAGAAGAAATTGGATGTTAACGGACATGGTGCAAAGTATGCTTAATAGTTATAAACTACCCAAATCCTTATAGACTAAAGCTCTTAAAATAATGGCATATATATTAAGTTGAGTTCCAACTAAGGCTGTACCTTAAACTCCATTTGAGTTATTCAAGAGTTAGAAACCAAGTTTGTAACATATACGTGTTTGGGGATGCCCATCTAAAATAAGAGTTTACAGCCCAGAATAAAAGAAATTAGACCTAAGGATGATAAGTGGGTTTTTTTATTGGGTATGTTGGAAACTATAAAAGATACAGATTTTATTTATTATCCATGTCATAGCACTAAGATTGTGGAATCAGGAAATGCAAAATTTCTTAAGAATGACGTAATTAGTGGGAGTGATCAATCTCATGATTTAATTTCAAAGAATTATCATTTTGACCCTTAAACTTCCACTTCCAGTGAAAGATTGGTTGTTTTACACAATGTTACACTCCGAAGTCGCAGAGTCGCAACAGTCCCGCCATGTAAACCATTCTATGATAGTAACTGGTCTCACAGTACCTACCATAGACATGATCTACACAAGGCGTCGACGACTCATCACTTTGAAGTAAACAGTCCAATTAAATCTTTAACTACAATTATGGTAAATATCACTAAGTTTGAATAAACATATATGTAAAGTCCACAGAACTTCCCAGGAAATTCTACATATACATAACAGTTCACTAATTTACATAATAATTATCAATCTTTCATCTTTAAACTACGAAGGACATTCTCGCTACACATCACTACTACGTAAATTGCTCCTCACACTCCTGGCTTCAAAAAGACTAACCTCTATATAATTTTAAGGTGACATAATACTTGAAGTGTTCAAAGATTAGTTACTGCAAAAAGGATCTATAGGGGTATGAGCAACTACAGCTTAGTAAGTTGAATTGGAGACTCATGAATGTATACAAATACAAACAAGATTATCAAGCAATTATTTTCATGCAGTGCAACGATTAAGTGTCATCACACAACATAATCCGATCCATTGTGAAATAAGAGAAATTTCATCCACTCCAATCCGGGTTGAGGAGTTTCCATGTTATGCAGCAGCTCACAACCAAATCCAGGCGTATGTAATGGAGACCTTGCTCCTCCCGTGACTACATTTGAACCATTGACTTCACCCTCGTCGTGACCTCCTCTCCTGTTACTTAGTTCGACTAAGGATGAAGAAGGGATCATTTTGCAATCCTGCGCTATCCCTTTTGAAGGGGTCGGTATTTGGTTGGAGAATCCTATGATACCCTAATGGGTTGCAATGCATGACATTTTTGGTTATTAGAGTTGAATAAGTATAAATTTCATTTAAGGTGTTCAAATAATTTCATACTAATTCAATCAATCACAAAATCACTCACATTACAAATTCAGATACATCAAACACATGTGTAGACTACTTACAATCATAACCATATACAATCTTAAGTCTTCGAGTACCATAAAATAGCATTCTAATACAGTAAGTAATAACCCAACTTACTTGGAATTTCTCAGTAGCCCTATCACTTGATTATAAGCCGATCCGTCTCTGGATATCGTATAATACAAATAGGTCTTTTAGTTCTTATACTTTAATGATTTACATTCTAAGTTATGATTTAGCTTTTATTTACTAATAATTCATTCTATCCTATTTTGAGGTTCGGTTCTTAAATCATATTTTAGTTTTGATTCTGAAATCTTAAATATGCTCGAATCCTAATGTGAAATTAATCACATTAAGCTCGAGTATTCTAATATCCTATTGAGTTTAAATTTAGGATTCTAAACTATTTGATACACGCTAATCCTAATTGGGGTACCGGATTTATTCCCGATATGAGAAAAATCTTACACTTTTTTATATAATTACTTAAAATTAAATTTTATTTCAGATTTATTATATTCTGATTTCTATTATTATATTATCTAATTAAACCTAATTTTTTATAATATTCCTAATTTTTTATAATATTCCTAATTTTCTATAATTAGCACATAATGCCCTCATTACTTATACATAACACTCCAAAGGCTATGATTAGGTTTCTACATCAGAGATTATCATCTTTAAACATCTAATTACTATCTAAATTAGTAATTAGTGTCTTAATCACCTAATTAACCCAAAATTACTCAATTCTTCCATCATTTTAGGGCTAAAAATTAACTTAAAATTTTCGAAAATTAATTTTAAAAAAATGGCTTCATAGTAATGTTTTATATTCCTTAACATTCTACAGAAAAATTTTGAGCTTCAAACTACACTCCTAAGCCTATTTATTTCTAATTTTAATCATGCTTGGTTTTGCTTAATTTGTTAAGAACCCTATATTTTCAGACATGATTAAACTAAATCACTATTTTTTCCTAAATCTAAATACAATAAAACCTCAGAATAACAAGTTTCATAATTTTTTAGGCAAAATAACTAATTTTAAGAAATTATACAAAATCGGAACAAATTAGAGACTCACCCGGTTTGATGGCTTTTGGCCTTCTAACACCGGTTCAAGTGTGTCGGCTGGTCTAGGCGGTGGGTCTAACGTGGGATAGTAGTGGTGGCTCGGTCCCAGATGGTGGTGGTGTGTGGGTTTGGCTTACTAGTCTTAACTGCACAGTTTTTTTTTTCTTTTTTCTTTTTTTCTCTTTAGTATTTCTCTTGAATTTTCCAGTCTCTCTATTTTTCTCAAATCCCTAACTGTCCAAAGGAGTTCTCTGAATTTTTTTCCTATTTAAGATGTTTTTGGTAATTAATATACATTAATTAGACATGATATTGTCCCATTTCCTTGATTTTTAGCTTTTGTGTTGCTTAATTCTAATTGGATAATTTTTCTTCTTTAGCTCTTGACTTACCACAACCAGATTTGCATCATTCCATACCCTTATGATTTTTCTCAATTAATTTAATAATTTTTTTAATTATTTACTAAGTTTTTAGCCAATTTAAGTAATTTCGCGTACTTTTACCTACACGTAAATACATGTAGCGTACATATGAACATTCCTAATTATTATTTAGGTCATTCTATGATTTTTAGTATACATATAATCTATCTCTAATAATGTATTAGTTATTAGATTGTACTTTTCGCCTTTTCGATGATTAACAATTATTATATTTAAAATTTGAAAATTTTGTAGTCTCCAATTTTATTATTTATTTTCTTAAATTTAAGTTTACGGGATTATTTTTACTAATATTTCTCTTTATATTTTATAATTCGAGTTTGATCAGATCCTTTAACCGATTGCCCTAAATCTTGTGCTCTAAGTTCAATCCTACGGTTTCTTGACTTAACTTCAAGGCTTACACACAACACCCCTCAAGTTTATCCTAGTGTTGAATAACCAGCTGTTGAAGTTCCACAAGTAGCTAATGATTTAGTTGATCAAACTATTCAATAAGTTCTTGAAATCGTTGAACAACTTGCGCCTTGATAAGATGTTGGTGTAACATGAAGAAGATTAACTAGAGAAAGGAAATCAGCAATACCTAGTGATTACATTGTATATCTATAAGAATCTGACTACAATGTTAGAACTAAAAATGATCCTGAAATGGTTTCACAAGCCATGAGCTGCAGTAAATCTGATTTATGGTACAATGCCATGAAGGATAAGATAACTTTTATGGCATCCAATGGAGTCTAGGATCTTGTTAAGTTACCTAATGGTGTAAAGGCCGTTGGATGTAAGTGGGTCTTTAAAACTAAAAAAGACTTGTATGGTAACATTGAGAAATATAAAGCAAGACTCATTGCTAAGGGATTCACTCAACAAGAGCAAATTGATTACATGGAGACCTTTTCTCCTGTATCTAAGAAAGATTCCCTTTGTGTAATTTTGGTGTTAGTTGCACATTTTAATTTAGAACTTCATCAAATGGATGTGAAAAGAACTTTTCTCAATGGAGAGCTAGAGGAAGTGGTTTATATGAAACAACCTAAAGGATTCTCTTCTAGTGATGGTGAGCATCTAGTATGCAAGCTTAAGAAATCTATATATAGATTGAAATAAGCCTTTCACCAATGGTACTTAAAGTTTCATGATGTAATCTCTTCCTTTGGTTGTGAAGAGAATATCATGGATCAATGTATATACCAGAAGTTTAGTGGGACTAAAATTTGTTTCCTTATTCTATATGTAGATAATATTCTATTAGCAATAAAAGATAAGGGGTAGCTATATGAGGTGAAACAGTTTCTCTCTAAGAGTTTTGATATGAAGAATATGAGTGAGGCATCTTATGTCATTAGCATTAAGATCTATAGAGATAGATTTAAATGAGTTTTAGGTCTATCACAAGAAACTTACATTAATAAGGTTTTAGAGAGATTTAGAATGAAAGACTGTTCACCAAATGTGGCACCCATTGTAAAGGGTGATAGATTCAATTTGAACTAATGCCAACAAAATGAGCTTAAAAGGGAGCAAATGAAAAACATTCCGTATGCTTCCGTTGTCGAAAATCTAATGTATGCTCAAGTTTATACAAGACCTAACATTACTTTTGTTGTTAGAATGTTAAGAAGATATCAAAGTAATGCAGGTATGGACTATTAGAGAGTAGCCAAAAAGGTAATGAGATACCTTAAGGATACTAAAGACTACATGCTTATGTATAAGAGAATCAACAATTTAGAGATAACTGGTTAGTCAGATTTGAACTTTGCCAAATGTGTTGATTCATGAAAATCAACATTAGGATATGTGTTTATGATTCCTAGCGAAGCCATTTCTTGGAGGAGTATAAAATAGACATTGACAACTACTTCTACCATGGAAGCTGAGTTTATTTCTTGATTCAAGGCAACTTTACATGGCGTATGGTTGAAGAGTTTCATATTTAGGTTTAGAATGATAGATGTAAGCCATTAAAGATGTACTATGACAATTTGGCTGTAGTTTTCTTGGCTAAGAATAGTAAAAGTGAAAGTCGAAGTAAACACATTGACATCAAGTATTTAGCCATAAGGGAACGCAAAAGGAATATAAAGTAGTTATTAAGCATATAAGTACTGAATTAATGTTAGTCGATCCTTTAATAAAAGGCATGCCACCAAAGGGTTTTAAGGATCATATAGTACGATTAGGACTTGTAACTAATATTTGATGTGTGTTCTGGTCATTTATGTTGAAACTCACTTTAGTTGGTTATTTTTATTTTTGGTATGCATGTTTGGTTTTAAAAACAACTATATTCATTTAGACCTTGAAATGAACATGAAGTTTATTGATAAAGTTCACTAACATTAGAGAAATAAAATGCATTGTGATACATGGAAGGTAATATTCATTCTAGGAGGACCTATCGCCATGAACCTTGTATTTCATTTCTTATTTAAAGATAAGAAATTCATAAAATTTAGTATAAAAATATGTAGGCCAAGTGGAAGAATGTAATACGTATTTTATATTTAAGTAATTTATTTATATACAATACATAAAGTGGTTACATGAGACTCAAAGCCATTATCTAATTGTGGCCTACATATTTTTCTATGAACCAGTTAGTTTAGAGTTTTCTTTTGTAGTCCTTAATGGGAGGACTATATATATGAATGAAAACTACTTGAATCCCTAGCCTCTACGCACTCAAAACCTTAAAAAAACAATATACCATCAAGAGAGTTGATCGAGGGCTTAGAAGTATTTAAGTTCCAAAACCAAAACAATCCTGAGAGAAAATCGAATAATCAATTACTAGAGGTTTGTCAATTCTATTCAACTACATTAATTTTACATATGATTTAGCATATAAGCAGAGATCTTTAGTCTAACAATATGGCCTCTGGAAGCTGATGGATCTTATACTATTAGAAGTGGGTATTGCAAACTAGTTAAAGATAGGAATGTTTGAGACAAACAAATGAAACTTTGTCACGCCAAGTTGCTAATGATGTATGGAAGATTGTGTCATCTTTAGAGTGCTTGCCAAAAATGAAGCATTTAATGTGGCAATATTGTAATTATTCCATTAGTGCATGCAGTAATTTATGTCAAAGAAAGATTGTTAACAACCTAAAATGTAATTTCTTCAACCATGATGAGGATATAGAACACCTCTTTCTCTTATGCGATTGGGCTAAAGCAGTATGGTATGAAATTCTTAGGTTAAGAATTCAAGGCAGTAGCATAAGGAGAATAGATACATGGCTGCTGGAGTTATGGAGAACTTTATCTACCCAAAATGAAAATCCTAAGCATGAAGTTGTAAGCATTCGCTTCTGGTATATTTGGAAGGATATATGCTCTTGCGTTTTTAATCAAAAGTTACGAGACCTGCACTCTACTATTTCTGTTATTAAAGCACATTGTGCGGAGTTTTTTCTTGCTGCTAATATGGGCAAGTTTGGCTCAAATAACCAGCAACTTTCATGTCCAAAAACTGCTTTGATACTACTTGCTGTGAATGTTATTAAAATTAATACAGATGGAGTGGGGAGCAAATAAGATGGGAAGGTTCATCGTGCTAGAGTGAAAGTAAGTGAAGTTGTAGCAGCCTTGCATAGTGTTATGTTAACCAAAGAAAAGGGATGGAAGAAGATTGAACTTAAAGTGGACTCTCGAATTCTTTTCAATTCCTTGAAGTTCAAACATCCAAAATAGGACATCAAGCCTTTTGTTGATGAAATTCTCAATTTATGCTATGTTTTTTATTCCTTCTTTTAGCTTGTTTAAAAGAGAAGCAAACTTTTGTGCCAATTGAGCAATGACCCAAAGAAGAAATGGTTTGAATGTTTTTCTTTGGGCCTTAATCCCCCTTGTTCTTTACTTACACTTTCACTCACTGATTATGTAAATAAACCCCCCGTGTATTGTTAGGACTGAAAATTTACTTTTTATCATTGATAAAGATCATTTTGGGAAAAATAATAATAATAATAATCCACTCAGCAACCATCTACAAACCTACTATGTAATTTCCATTATGACAGTGTTGCATACATGTCTTTGGCATAACGTACAGGAGGAAGGTTGTGAATATTAATGCATTACGTAAATCTATTTTACATATGGTAAAGTTACCGAGGAAAGAGTAGCTAAAGTTCTTACCTTTTCTTTTAGACAAATGATATTAATATCATATTTATTTTAATATTGTAATATTAATGTTATAGTTATCTTATTATGTTTTATAGAGATCAGATTTCCCATTGAATTTATGTTCTTGAAACTCAAGTTGAAATCTTGTAAGGTTTTAAACAAGATAAAAACCGTTTTAAAATCCTATAGAAAATTACTCTATCGGATAATTCGATCTACTTGCTTGTTTAGCTAGCTTAAGCACCTTATATTACTTTCTGGTTGATTAATAGTTTTTTATTTTTTATTTTTTTTTGGAGAAAACTAGAGTCGAACACAAAAAACAAACAGTCTTTACACAAAATTTCAGGAGATATTACTGCCTAGGAGTCTCAACAAAATATTGCTTGCCCATTATATCCAAGAGACAAATATTAAATATAACATCTTTTTTAAAATAAACATAAATAAAAGAAGGGAACTCTACGTCAAAAAGAATATCTTCTTACGAGAGACCTTCTTTTGTAAGTATATTTACCACTTTAGATTCTTCATGGGAAACACTGCGAAAAATAATATCGTTAGAGCATTTTGTGGGGTCTCCTCGAGCATTCAAATATAAAGGCAAGAACCACCATTAATCAAATCCTTCAGAACCCAGTCAATCGCAATGGAAGATTCGGATTCTATTATAATTTTATCTAAGCTATATGTCCAAGAAAATTTCGGCCATAAACTATTGCCTAAGAAGATTTTAGCAAAGTATTTCCTGCAATTCTCTTACTAAATCCCACAGGTATCTATCCTTCATTATTTCCACTAATTCTCCCTATCCCTGCAATTTTCCCCTTATCATCATTTAGCCAATCTCCTTCCAGTTGTTGTCTTCTTAATCCAAATTTATTTTTGTTTGACTTCATCTTCTCCACTCGGTTGTAAGCCTACCATTTTGCTGCTCCGATTTGTATCTACATTACCCAGTAAAAATTACTTTGTTTTGGTGTAAAAATTCTCCTATTTCTTTCCCTCTAAATTCCTCTAATTGCAAATAGGAACTTCACTACCCATGGTACTTCGATGCTTCTCCAGTTCACTTAACTTATATAAGCATTTTCTTCACCGATTCCGTAAATGTATCCTCTGATGAGATCATGGGAAGATTCAGTTAACTTTTTCTTGCAAATATGATGGTTATTTAAGATAGTTATACAAATAAAAAACTTGTGGAGAGAAGTTATTTAGGTGGTTATATAAGTGCATGTACCAGCTCTTTGGATTTAAAAAAAAAATTAAAAAAATTGCCTTTGCTTAAGAAATCATACATTTGATTGTTCTACGTAATTGTTTATCATTTGTTAGCACCTATAGGGCATGTGTAGCATTTGCTAGTACTAATAAAGTGAGAACCCCTATTTTGGTGTTATACTAAACTTTATTAGAATAACTCTTTTCCATAACTACTAATCTTTAATTTTATCTTTTTCTTTTTTGTTTTTAAAATTCTTTTGTATAGTAGAGAATTTTGAATCAAAATATATAGCAGTTGAAATGTTTCTATAGAAAAAAAAAAAGGGATTGATTCCATAAGAAAACAAAACTCTCTTTATGTTAATAAATATCCCAGATGGATGAAAAATATTATATGCTTAAATAGTATTAGTCAAAAGTGTGTTTTCTTCATAAAAACACTCAACTAGTCAAGTTGAGATTTTGGGGGAAAAAAAAAGAGAGAGAGTCAAGTTGATATATCCTTCACCTATAAATGCACATTTTGTCCCTTCTTTTGTGAACCTCTTTTCCCTTCTTAGTAGTAGTTAGAACCAAATTATTCATTTTTGTCTTTTGGTTTTGACATTTAAACCTTTTATCAATTTCTTCTAACCCCTTTCTTCTTCTCCTTTTGCATGGGAAAGTTAGGGTAACAAAATTACATAAAAGATTATTCCTTAGTCACAATTTTATTGTTAATTATACATAAAATTTGAGTAATATAACTTCCCAATTATCAAAACTTAAAGTATTGCTCTCTAAAAACAACACTTCGATTAATAAAGAAATCAGCTAACTAAAAATTTCAAGCTTAATATGTGAGAGATGGACTTGGAAAAAATCATACAAAGGTATATCTTTTAAACCACAATTTTATTAGTACTTATTTACAATGCGGTTACGTCACTGAAGGGATAGACAAATAATAGATTCCCTATTCAATAGGATTTGAATAAGCTTGTAATACTTATTACATTGTTCATTTGACAAAAAAATGGCACACAAAGAATAGATATGTAAAATAAGAACAACTACCAAACCACCTTCATCTTCTACTTCGTATCTCTCTCTCCTCTATGCATTCACACACATTGCTTCTTTGTTCTATTTGTTAATTTTTCTTACTTTAATATCGATTGAATTCTTCAGCTTTCAGACTATCTTTATCAACAACAAATTAGATTGCAAAAACATAGCATGCCATAAAAGTTGAATTTGCATTGCCTTGTTTTCTCCAAAACCTTCCTTTTCAAAAACCTTAGAACAAAACTCTTCTACCATGATCACTCACCTAATAGTGACCATGTATAGAATCCTTAAAGAAAGCACTAAGCTTTTCTCATCCTTATAGAGTTTTTCAATCTTGACAATAACATCGTTTTATTTTTTTTCTTTCTTTTTTAGGAGTTTCTCTCTGTTTGTTCTTTGAGATTTGGGTTTATAAGCTATACAATTAAAGTGTTATTGGAGTTTGATGGTGGTGGTGATCACTGGAGTTTAGTCTTTTGGTGGTGGTGGGTAGATATGGTTGTGGTGGTGGTAGATGAGTAGGTCAATGTGGTGTTGCATTGTAATGTAATGGAGAGAAGGGAAGAGGGGTCTTATTTTGTTGAATTAGGATTTATGGATCCAAGTTAAGAATCCCAATTAAGCAAAATTAGGAATTGAGATTCCTTATAAAATTCCTCTTACAAGGTAAAAAATGATGTAAATACCATAATAGGAGTTGAGGAATAAAGGGGGAAAGGAATAGTTATTCTCCCTTAGTAAACGTACTATTAGAGTTTAAAGCTCCATGTGTTGATGAAATTATATACTTTTTAAATAAATGAAAAATTTGACAATCAATGCATAATCATACATACCTCGTATCAATAGACAACATCCTTATATTATTCTCAACGCTACTTTAAAAGCATTTTCACACAAAGAAATGTAAAATGAACTATGGAGGTTCTTATATAATATATTATGTGTGCTTTAAATAATATTTTATTCACCAAAATATTGGAAACCAAAAATGAATGTTTCATTTAATAATTTAATTATATATGAGTGCTTCAAATAATAACAATAAATTTATAATATATGTTAATATATGACATAATATATCTATATTATTAAAGTAAAAGATTATAGCTTTTGCCGTCTTTTTTATGTTTCTTAGAATATCCCTAAAACATATTAGAAATGATTATTAAAATATGTTGTATTAAAATTTAGCTCAATAATATCATGATAAAGAAATAATGTTCCAAAATCTCTCTTTTGCCCTTCTATTTACACCTCATTTAAAAATTCTGATCTTTCCATTTCCATGTTTTTTTTTCTTGATTTGTTTTTCTTTTTATTTTTATAAAAGTTGCACAACTGTTTTTCTTATTCAAATTCCTTCCTCACCAAACCTACTACTATACTATCCATTAAATCCTTTTTTTTTTTCAAATATATAAGTCAGACTATTTCATCAAAAGAGAGAAAATGGGGACTAGAAGGTTTAAATGGAATAGAGGTGTTGAAATTAATTCAAATTTAATAATTTATGGCAATTTATGATAGAAAAATAAATTCAAAGGTATTACTCACTTTATAAAAAATATTTTTTCCTTTCCCTTTCTCCATTTGACATTTAGGCATTATTTTTTTTCCTTATATCTTCATCTTTTTATTTTTGCTATTAGGTTATTAACATAGTTTGGAAAGAACAAGATGACTATGTAATAGCCGTTGTGTCTTCTTAGTATTATTATTATTGTTAATTTTTTTTCATTATTTTATTTTAATTAATTGGAAAATTTTAATTTAACACATTAATTGGATTTTAAATTATTAATGTCAACATTAACTTTATACTTATAAGAGCCCCTTAATCACCTCAATAATATTCTCCATACTTATCAATAATTTTTATAACTATATAATTAAAACAACATTAATGTTTTTTTCCCCCCAAAATTTTAGGTAAACGGATTTCACTATATTACCTAAAATTTTAAGTTGTGTAAATTATTTATGAATCCAAATTATTATTTTTTTCTTCTAACCCTTATTTATACTTGATGAATATTAACTTTAGGCTTACGATGACTAGAGGTGTGCAAATTAATTAAACAAGCCAACCTGGCCCAGCCCATGAGTTAAACAGGTCGGGCTTATTTGGCCTGCTTTTAAATGGGTAAAAAGACTTTGACCTTAACCCATTTAAAAAATAGGTTAAACGACCCGACTCGTAAATTAAAGGTATAAATATATTAAATAAGTTGACCTAAATCGACCCACTTTGGCTTGTAGGTTAAATGAGCTGCGTTCATTTGACTTGTTTTTAAATGTACCAAAAAACCTTGGTCCAAACCCATTTAAAAAGTGGATTAAACGGGCCAATCTGTTGGCCAAAGCTCACTTGCACATCTCTGACATAACCCCTCAATCACCATTGTAGTATTTCATATATTTATCTAAAATCTTTATAAAGTATTAATTATATGTAAGTTAGTATATGAGTGAATTATGTCCTTTCATTGAAAATAATTATAATTACACAAGCATTAATGTTTCTTATTAAAATCAGTAGTCCACATCGATTTCATTTTATTGTTGGAAATTGTAACTTTCAACTTCTACATTGTATTTTTCATCTTTTTCCCTACCTTTCATTGATAATTTATTAATATTAGCTTCCTTTACCCTTGTTTATAATTTATTAATATCAACTTTAGTTTATGCTTATAGGAGCCTTTCCTTATATTTATACAAAATCTTTTTAAAGCAATAATTATATATAAAACATTATGAATGTTTCATGCGTTTAGTGTTGTTCATTTACATTTGCTAGTAAGATATTGTGCTGTATTTAATTATAACATATACATATCACGTATAGTAGATTTCATGTATTATCTATTATATATAACATATCATACATTCTAATTGGGATTAACCTTCTAGGCTTATTACCCAAGCCAAAACTAGAGGATTAGACGGTATGGCATGAGGATTCTCTCATGTTGACCAAGTCCTAAGGAGTCCGCCTTGTTAAATGGATGTGAGCTGCCCTGCCTCTCTAATTGTTATGATCTTTACTTGTTGTTGCAATTCAATGACTTAGAGTCATGCCAACTTAGTGGCAGCCCAAACATTTCCACGATCCACCAATAACTCAACAAGACAAAACATTAACTTGGCTAACATGTTTTTGAGCTTATTGTATTGACCTCCACACTATCCACCAAATCGCCGACCTTCCGTATTGCTGGCCAGCACCCAAGCCCTCTAAAATCAAAGATTACACAAGATGGCGTCTAACTTGATTCTAGTTTGCCAAGAACTGACTTAATCAAACTATTACTAAGTTGCCAATGCCTTAAGCCAACTTCTCTAAATGCCATACCTAGTTGCTTGATGCCCTACCTCGACCATTAATCGTGCAAGAAGCTTAACCAGACAAGTAATGTCAATTATATTTTGGCATCTGTATTATGTACAACTACTTCATAGATATTCTTCCACATATTTTAAGATTTTACCTTTTCTATGTATATTGATAAGGCTGCAAATGAGCTGAGTTGCTTGTGAGCTGCTTGAGTTCAACTCGACTTAAACTTGATTAGTAAACAAGTTCAGCTCGATCTTAAGACAAAGCTTATTTATCTAAATGATCTAAGCTCAAGCTTGTGAGTTGGCTTGTGAGTAAACCTATGAGTTTTATATATATATTACAAATATTATATGTTATATAATCCAAAGGCTAATATTTATGTAATATAGATAAATATATAATATATAATATATGATCTAATTCTTGTTCACTATTCATTAATATATTTATTTATTAGTTCTTGGTTTTATATACTTAGATTAGTGAGTAGGCTCAATATTAGACTCGACTTAAACTCAATATAAAGCTCGTTTATCTAAATAAGTTGAACTCGTGCCTTAATTACCGGCTTAATAAAAAGCTTGACTTGAGCTAGAACTCGATAATTTTTAAATGAACTTATCCTAAGCCTTGAGAAGAACAACTTGGCTTGTTTACAACCTTATTTATTAATTCCATGTATTTCGTTCTTTTAAGAAAGTTACCCTTTTTGTAAATTCCCCCATCATTGTCTTTGCCTTAGAATAGGTGGGTATATAAATACCCTCTTGTATTCAACCGCATCATCGTCCTCTTTAGCAATAGAATATTTATTTTTTCTCTTGTAATTTTGCTCTTCTTCATTACAAGTTCAATTTTACACTTTTACTTTTATTCATTCCCTTAACTAAGGACTAAAGGAGAGTGCCCCGATTAGTTGTAGTTGTGCATTATATCAGCTAAGCTGGTTGGTTCTTAAGTGTTAGTGGTGAGTAATATCCATAGAACAACTTATGAGTTGCTTATTGTTTGACCCATTTCCATTCTCATTTTGAGCCATACTTGGTTACGATCCCTTACCAATATCGATTGCTCTTGCCTGTTCTTGGTGTGGCATATCACATTCAAAAGTAGATCATGTAATACAATATGTCATAATTATTTGTAGCATATACATTTTATATTTTTACAGTAGAAAGAGGACATTCATTTCAACATAAACCTTAAAAAGGTTAAGTGAACATTGGGCTGGGCCATTTAAGGGTACCATACCTCGACCTAACAAAACAAATCAAAACTTAGTTCAAATTGTTCTTGCTAAGCCCAATGAGACATGCCCCCAAAACATCTAATTCCAAAATTTAATTTGGTTTCCTAAGGTGAGAATTCAAAAAACATCGTCTCTTTTTGTCTACTTAAGTCAGTTTTTTTAAAGAAAGGTTACAACCTTGTTCCCCTTTCATACACCACATTATTGAACGTAAGATTCCTTGCTTGTAAAGATTAATCATGGAAGGAAGAAACATATCACTAGATTCAAAGATAGACACTTGATATGTTGCATTAGAAGAATCATTTTCCTCTACGATGTTTGATAGTTGCAATTTATAGATGAGATTTACCCTAATATATGCTCTAGAATTATGCTTCTAGTTAGAAGGAAAAAATATTGCTTTTGAAAAGGCTCTTAGTAGTAGTCCTAAGATTGTTTCAAATGACTCTCTAAATCCCTACTTTGTTTCTACTTAATCTAACCGCGCTATCACAATTGATTTTACCTAATTCATTTCTTGGTTGTTCCAACTATAGTCCAAGTTGTCCATGTTAGTTATTGTCTTCTTCTTCTTCTTCGTTTCTTTTTTACTTTTAAATGGAAAGATACCTTGTTAGGGATAACAAGACAGTATCTTAAGAAAGGTTAAAGAGAATAAGAAATTAGCCCAACAAACTCAAAGATTACATTTAATGGAGATAATACAGTGAAGTTGCAATATTTAATATAGAAGAACATAAAAGAGTGCAATAGATAAGAGAGTACATGAAGATTACACAAGACATTACAATAGAGCATCATAATACAATAGAATCTACAAAGATATTTGAGCAGCTAGTTATATAGTTAAGGAAATAATAGAAAAATTGTAACTAGCATAACAATTGATATAAATAAAGATAAATAGGCATAGTAGAGGATATCCTTTTTGTTACCAAAGTGAGAGATCACTAAGAGTTGCTAGAACTTGAATCTAGTTCCTTGTTCCTTTATACACTTTCCTTTCCATTAGAGAATACCTCAGAAATAAACACAAAAAGATATACGAAATTAGTATCATTTCATATATCTACTTTTAGAGATTTCAAATTTGTAAATACTTTGCGTTTTTACTTTCTTAATAGTCATATTCAAAGAAACCCTAGTTTGAAATATAGATAATATTCAAGAAAGAGAGAGACAAAGAGAATTTAGAAAAGAAGAGACGTACTTGATTGATAAAGTGAGAGTGAAAGGATAGTGGTCGAGATATTTCTTGGTTAAGGGTTTGTGAATGTAGGCTTAGGCCAATAATTATTAGAGGCCTTATCAATTAGGTGCTTTCATTGATCTTTATTGCAAGTAAGTCCATGGTGAAGCACATAAGAAGTATTACAGCATAATAAGAAGATATTCAACAGCATGATCGGATAATGGACAAGTTCAATAATAGAATGGATAAGTCAAAAAATAGAATGCAGCATTTGGAGACTGGGTAGCAATATTTACATAATATGATGTCAGAAATGAATGAGAATATGAAACAAATAATGCAATCTTATAAGAATGCAAGGAATTATAATTCTCCAGTATAGGGTAAGGGAAGTTCATCATTTCCCAATAGTAGTGCTGAAGAATCACAAGTCTATACAAGAAACATTAAGTTAGAGTTGCCAAAGTTTAGGGGAAGAGATGTTACCTCTTGGTTGTTCAAAATTAACCAAATATTTGACTTTCATGATATATTTATTTAAGAAAGATTGAAGATGCCTTCTTTTGCTCTTGAAAATGAAGCTTTAGCATGGTTTCAATGGCTTTCCAAGAATGATCTTTTGACAACTTGGAAAACATTCAAGAAGCAAGTTGAAATGAGGTTCGTACCATCTAAGTTCAAGAACTATGAAGGCAGGTTGAGAAAATTAACTCAAAATGGTAGTGTATAAAGATATTAAACAGAATTTGAATCCCTTTTAAACCATATTTCTCGCCTATCAGATAAATTTCTTAAAAATTACTACATATCTGGTCTTCAACCAATTTTATGTGCTAAAGTTCTTTCTTCTAGGCCTCAATCTTTATTGGAAGTAATGAGTTTCTCTAAACTACATGAAGCAAAACTCAATGCCTTTAAAAAACAACCTTCTTTTTCAAAACCATCTTTTCCCTCTTATACCCAAAGACCTTTATTTTCAAATCTTACCCTTAAACCATCCTTCATTTGTAAACCATCTCCATTTCTTGTTTCTTCTTCCTCTAGCTCTAATAAGTTCGTGAATCCTATAGCAAATTCCAGCAAGAAAACATTACCGATAAAAAAATGCCACCTATAAAGTTGGCTTTAAGGAGAGAAAAGGGCTGATGCTATAATTGTGAAGAGAAGTGGCATAAAGGACATTTGTAAAACAAAGTTTCTTTTAATGATAGAACCTGAAGAATTTTTATAAGAGATGACTAATGATATGATCAATGAGGAGACGTAGCAGGATGTTGAGCAGTTTAATACAAATGTAGATGAACAAGGGATGAACCAAGTAGAGAGTAGTTATCATGCACTATCATATACTATTGTACCAAAAACATTTAGGTTGTAAGGTATGATTAAAGGAAAAACTGTCTCAATATTAGTTGATAGTGGAAGTACTCATAACTTCATACAGGAACATTTTGCAAAACAATTGAATTTACCAGTTGTAGCTCTATCACAATTTCCAGTCACGATTGGCAGTAGAGATAAGTTAATTTCTAAGGCTTGTTATCACAAAATTCCTTTGAAAATGTAAGGAATATAATTTTCTATAGATTTTTATGTGTTGCCTATTTAAGGAGCATAGCTAGTTTTGGGCATACAATGGCTGAAGACTCTAAGGCCAATTTTAATGGAGTATTCTAAACTAACCATGTCTTTTACATTTGGGGATCAATTTATGGAGTTGCTTGAGAATATTGACAGAGTTATTAAGGAAATTGAAACTGTGAAACTACAAAAATTAATGGCACAAGACAATGTAGAGTGTTGTTTTGGATTATTGGCCCATTAGTACTACTAACAATAACGAGAAGATTCAACCTTGATTGGGTAAATTCTTAGATGTGTTCGCAACTCTCTCATCATTGCTGCCTCTACGTGATGTTCAACATTATTTACACTTAAAGGATGAGAAGATGGTAGTAAATGTCAGGCCTTATAGATATCCTTATTTTCAAAAGAATGAGATAGAGAAAGTGGTAAATGAGATGCTAGAAACAAGAGTGATACACCTAAGTGCTAGTCCTTTTTCTTTCCTTGTGTTACTTGCTAAGAAAAAGGACAGTTCATGGAGATTTTTTGTGGATTATAGGACATTAAACCAAGCTCCCTTATAAGAAAAAGTTCCTATTCCAACTATAGATGAGATATTGGATGAGCTTGGAAGTGCCAGAGTTTCTTCGAAAATGGATTTGAGGGTAGGATATCATCAAATTCATATGTTTCCTTAAGACATCCATAAAATAACATTTAGGACGCATGAAGGACATTACGAATTTGTTATCATGCCTTTTGGCCTCTCAAATGCTCCAACAATATTTCAAGAAATCATGAATTCCCATTTTCAAGCCATATCTTCGTAAGTTCATCATTTTTTAAATAATATTTTAGTGTATAGTTTTGACATATAAGAACATTATTAGTACTTAGAATTGGCCTTAGCAAAAACACACTTTTTACTTGAAGAAGGCCAAATGTTCTTTTGGCCAAGATAAGATTAAATATTTAGGTCATATAATGTAGCTAGTAGCTGAGGGCGCAAGCTTAGATCCATAGAAGATAAGAGTTATCATATAGTGGCTACAACTAGTAACTGTTAGGCAATTGCCAGGATTCTTAAGATTAACTAGATCTTATAGACGTTTTGTAAAAAACTATGCCTCTATTGCACACTGTTTAACAAATTTGGTAAAAAAGGATTCTTTTTAGTGAAATCAAGGAGTTGCATAAGCTTTTGAGCTATTAAAAGAAGCATTAGTTTCAGCACCTATTTTAGCTTTACCCGATTTTTGAAAAGTTTTATTATGGAAACTGATGCATTGGTTTTGGGGATTGGAGTAGTATTGTACCAGGAATCCCATCCTATTTCTTTTTATAATAAGAAGTTTTGTACAAGGTTGCAAAAGGCAAGCACCACTGTGTATGAATTAGTGCCAGTGGTTAAAGTAGTAAAAAAGTGGCAACAATACTATTTAGGGAGGAATTTCATCATCAAAACTTATTAGAGAAGCCTTAAGGAAATCATGTTACAGACTATACAAACTCCAAAGCAACAATAATATTTAGTTAAGCTGCTTGGATTTGATTATGAGGTACAATACAAGCCAGGGGCTACAAATAAGGTTAGGATGCTTTTTCAAGACAAAGTGGAGAAGAGTTACATTTCCGTGCTATCTCAATTCCTTCTTTTGATTTTATCACTCTTATAGAGAAGGAATATGAGACTAACTTACTATGGAAGGAGTTATTTCACAAATGTACGGAAGGTGTTACACTACAGTTGCCTTTACAGTATAGGGATTGGCTACTTTATTTGGGGGCTAAGATCTATATTCCTACTTCGTCACATTTGATACATACCTTATCATGAAATTTCATTATACTCCGATAGGGGGTCATGGAGGCACGTTAAAGACTTTTAAGAAGCTGTCTACTTCTTTCTATTGGAAAGGTATGAGAAAGGAGGTGGAGCAATTTATGTGGCAATGTCACATTTGTTAGCAAGTTAAATACATAACAACATAACCAACAAGTCTATTACAACCATTACCAATTCCATAAAAGGTTTTTGAGAATGTGTTAATAGATTTTGTTACTAGTCTCCCTAATTCTTATGGCTACTCAGTCATCCTAGTAGTAGTGGATAAGTAGACTAAATATTGTAATTTCGGTACTTTAAAATCATCTTATTCAGCTTATACAGTAGCCTAACTATGTCTAGAGATAGTGATGAAATTATATTGTTTTCTTAGATCTATCATCTTCGTTAGAGATAGGATTTTCATTAGCAAGTTCTGGCAGGAATTGTTCCGGTTAAGTATAACCAAGTTGAAAATAAGTTCGGCTTACTATCCTCAAACGAATGGTCAATCTGAAGTGGTCAATAGGTGTTTAGAACATCATCTTCAATCATTTATTATGGATTATCCTCACAAATGGTCCAAGTATTTGTGTTGGGTTGAGTTTTATTTTTATACTTCCTACCATAGAAGCATCCAAATGACTCCATTTGAGGCCTTATATAGTAGAGATCCACTGAAGATTCTAGACTATGTTCGTAATTGGTCTCAAGTAGAAACTATAGATTTTGAGTTGAAGTCAAGAGATGAAATACTTAGACTACTTAAGTCTAATTTGCATTAGTCACAACAAAGAATGAAGGAATTAGATGATAGAAATAGAATAGATAAGGAGTTGCAGATTGGAGATAGAGGTTATATGAAGCTCCAACTATATACATAGACTTCTATTACTAACAAAGCATCTGCAAAACTTTCTAAGAGATATTATGGGCCATTTAAGATTATGGATAAGGTAGGTCAAGTTGCATATCATTTAGAGTTGCCAACTGGATCTTATACTCATCCAGTATTCCATATTTTTAAATTGAAGAAGGCTATCGGAACACATTTTAAGGTAGCACTGTCACCTCCTCATTCTTTTGACAATAACACTGTGGTATACCCTAACATGATTGTAAATATGAGGGTCATCTTGAAACAAAGAGTAAGAGTATCATAGTTGTTGGTGCAATGGGACTCATTACCTAATGAGGAAGCTACTTGGATTAATCTAAAGGTATTTCAATGGGATTATCTCGAGTTTAACCTTGGGGACAAAGTCAATTTTCCAAATGGGGGGCAACTTGTTAGGGATAGCAAGACAATATTTCAACAAAGGCCAAAGAGAATCACAAAGTGGCCTAATAGATTCGAGGGTTATATATAATACATTGAAGTTCCAATATTCAGTATAGAAGAACATAAAGGAGTGCAATATACGAGCAAGTGCATGAAGATTACACAAGACGTTATAGTAGACTATCATAATACAATAGAATCAATAAAAATATTAGAGTTACTAGTTATACAATTAAGGAAATAACAAAGAAATTGTAACTAGCATAACAATCGATATAAATAAAGAAAAATAGACATAGTATGGGATAATCCTTTCTTAACCAAAGTAAGAGATCACTAGGAGTTGCTGGAACTTGAATCTAGTTCCTTGTTCCTTTGTACATTTTCCTTTCCATTAGAGAGTATCTCAGAAATAAAGACAAATGGATACATGAAATTAGTATCATTTCATAGATTTACTTTTAAAGATTTTAGATTTATAAATAGTTTACGTTTTTACTTTCTTGATAGTCATAGCCAAAGAAACCCTAGTTTGAATATAGAGAATATTCGAGAGATAAAGAGAGAGAAAGAATTTAGAAAAGAAGAGACATACCTGATTGACACACTAAGAGCGAGAGGATAGTGGTTAAGATATTTCTTAGTCGAGGGTTTGTGAATATAGGCTTGGGCCAATTATTATCAAAGGCCTTATTAAACTTGGAAATTGATTGCTTATATCAATGATTAGTCTATCCATTTTAAGTTTGGATTTCTTGGTTTAGAATTTCTTTTCTTCCAAATATTCCATAAAAAGAAATGAATAAGCCCAATTCTTTAGGATTTAAGTGCACCTATCATGTGTTTCTTCATAATTTATTTGAAGGCAACCAATAAGGTGAGGTTAAAGGAATTCTTAAACCCTTTGGAGCCATTAGTTGCAACAGAGATATCTTGAGGGAATCGATAGACCTTAAACACATGTTCCCTTGTTTCGATTTCTATTTTGCATATTAGGCATTGTAAATCTATAACAAAACATATACATGTCAATAAGAATGTGTCATATGTTCAAATGTATGAATGTTATAATTGGAATTTTTAGGTTAGATACATGATTAAATTTTTCTTTTTCGATAAAGGTGGAATTGAATTACGATTTGCTAGTGAAATTGCAATATTACTATAAGTTAGAATCATCTTACTTGCTGTCAAAATAGGATATAAATGCTTGAATGCAGGAAGAATAATTGAACTTGAAGCACATTGTAAAATCTAACATAATTTTATCTTAAAAAGGTTAAAATATATAGTTCATCTATAATGAGATGTAAACTTCATTTAGTTTCTTTATGAATAAATGAAACAAAAAAATAAAGATTAAACAAATCTATCTTAATAAAAATTTATTGAGTTACTTAATTTGTTATGACTATATTTTTGGCTTAGATTATATATATATATAGTTATATAATTGCACATAAGTAATGGGTTCCCCTTCATTTAGACCTCAGTTAGCAATTACCATTCATTCACTATCTCATCAATAATAGCCATTATTGAGTGCTTGTCTTGGGTAAGTTCTCACCATCTTTCTATTTGTTCCTCTATTACTGGTGACTTAATTTTTTGTCATTGTACTTTCTGTCAAATATGTTATCAATTAAAAAAAAAAACCATAAAGTTAATTAAATATCATAGAGATAAGTTTATTTGATAGATATGGCACCAGATGGAAAAGTTAATGTCACTTACAACTTTTGATTGTAGTTTTATCTCCTTTAGATTACTAAGTTCTATGTTTGCATCGTTTGACAAGGTTTAGTTTTCTTAATATGAACTTGTATCTATTGGAGTTAGATTAACCAAACAAGTAACCTTTTTTTCTTCATTTCCTTTCAATTTTCTGAATAGTAGAAATTACATTTCTTTTTGTTTCCATTGGTTTCTCCTTCTTTTCACTTGTTTTCATTTCTCTTTTTTTAAAAATTACCAAATAATAGAAAACGTGGAGGGGAATAATTAAAACAGATATGACATATATTGAGTATTGAAGAAAACTTGCAATGTGTTTGGCTATCGAATAAGTAGGTAGAAACAAAAGGCAATCTGTGGAAAAGAAAATAGTGGAAAGGAAATCAATTGAAAAGGAAATGAGTGGAAATCTTTACTTTTATTTGGATGTAACATATGGAAATCGAACAAAATAACTAAATATATTTTCTTAACTTGACCATATTACCCTTTATTGTGTCATTATTCCTTTTATTCCAAACAAGAAGAGGAGAATGATAGTTTTGTAATTTCATAAACTTTCCATCCATTTCCACAACTTTCCCCCCAAATTTAGAGAGAGAGAGAGAGAACAAAGAGAGAATCTTGGGTATAAATGTTTCCACTTATTTCGATTGCATTCATCCCATTTCTGCTTACTTTTGAGTTATCTAAACAAGTAATTTCCATCCATTTCCTTTGATTTCCATAGGATTGCATCAATTTAAGCACAATGTTGGTTTTCAATAAAGTGCAAGGAATGTCATCCATATAGTAGATCCCATTTGGTCGAAATCAGGCTTCAGTGTTATTGTTGTTGTTAAGAAGCAAAAAATTGCAAGAAACTTTTTCAATACTAGAAGAACATCTTATTTGAAATAGATGCTTTCATGGTTTATTAATTTCCTTCCCTAGCGTCTTAGGACTAATAAATTAAGGTCACTTGGCTATAGGGATAACCTTTTACTAGTGATGAGAACATGACATAATTTTGTGATGAATATAACTGAATGTTTCCATTTTAGTTGAAATGAAGATGGTTGGAGAGGGAAATAATTAGTTAAGTATCTCTTAGTCTTAGACATGTCATTGAATTATTGTCAGAGAAAGTTAGAAGTGGCAAAATTTTCTATTTTGCTCCTTTGTTGTAAAATTTTCTATTTTGCTCCTTTGTTGTATCTCTAATTGTACCTACTTGAAAGTAGACTTGGTTCTACATTTCATCAAAAAATGTTTACATCTCCTCACTTAGATCAAGTTTGAAATGATTGTGCTTGAGCTATTCATGTTTCATTTATCATAATAGTTATTGATAACATGCGCTAATATTTAGAGCTGAGCATGTTATTTATTAAACTTATGGTTTATTTTGAAAAGAGTATAGTTATAACCCTTCGTTTGAACTTATGAGTGCTGAAATTGAATAGTTCGATAAGAAAAATTATCGTGAAACTAAAATTCATTCCTTTGCTTGTATTTTATGTATATGAATGTTATTATTTGTCTTATTATAAATAGATGTAGATTCTTTTGATTATATAGTTTAATAATGTAAAATTTTGACTCCAATTTCCTAAATTTTCTAATTTTAATTTTGATGAATAAAAAAAGATGATAGTGTTGGTTCTAAGTACCAATAAGACAAATTTGTATAGGCATTTATAGTTGTATAGGTATGACAATGGATTAAAGAAAAAATAAAACAAGAGCATTTAGCTTGCAAGATACTAGTTATAAGCAAATTTAAATTAAGAAAATTATCATCTACAACCTAGGACCCAGAAGTGTAACCTAAACAAGCTCAAATTTTATAGGGTTAAATTTTGGTTAGTTAGGATACATTTCTAAAGTTGATATGATATGATATTCACCTCAGTTGTTTTATGGTGTTTTATTACTTAAACCAATTAATGGACCTATGAAATTTGTGTCATTATACAATTTCTTCTTCTTTGGAACTAACTCATAAAACTGTATTTACCTAAAGAAAACTCATAAAATTGTAGTTGTTACTAAGTTTCTCATATGATAATTTTGGTGATTCTTATGTAGAATGTTGATATCTATTCCTTTATGGCTTCGCATTGTTTGTCAAGAGCATTACAATTTAGTAGTTGTTGAGAAAGCTCTTCTTGCAAAATCTAGAGAATTCTCAAAGAAAAGGAAATCGGGTCACAAGAAAGGTCGTAAAGCCAAGAAGAAATTGAAAAAGCTTCTTGTTTTTGGAGAAAAGGCAAAGATAAACCCCAAAATGAGGAAAGTCTTCTGTAAGTGGGAAAGGGGTAACAATTTGGATGATGGTAATAATGATCAAATCAATGACTCCTCTGCAAAAGGGGACGATGACACCCCTTCTGTAAGGGATAATGAGGAAAATTTTGAGGCAGATGACTTAGGAGAGGATATTTAGGTTTTTGAAAATGAAGGCAATAATGAAGATGGTGACATGCAACTTGGGCTTACAAAGTTTACTGAAGGTTGTAGAACATTTAGGATATAATTCAAAAGTATAATAAAGAAGAGTGTCTTTGATAAGTCCCTTGTTTAGATGCACTTTGGATTTTCCTTTAGATGTACCTAAGCATCTGTGCTAAGTTGGATATTATTCAGGATCTTGTCTTATCAGCACAATAGAAGCTTGTTACTGAAAAGCTTGCTGAAGAAGAATCTGAAAGGAAAAATAAAGGGGAGCCAAAGAAGAAAAAACACATGTTGTCTTTTGTTCGTTAGACATTTCAATGGACATTCTAATCTTCTTTAAATTTTCTTAAATGATGATGGTTTATACATGTTTATATTCATCAATTTAATAGGTGGAGAAGAAAGGGCATGTTGAGCCTCTTAAATATTTGGATACACATAAAAAGTTTCTTAGAGGTGTTGCCACCAAGGGAGGTATGTTCTTCATTTGTTGTAAAAAGCTTATGTTAGCCAAAAAGTTACTTTTTAATATTCCTTTCCTTTGTTTCTTACTTTCTTTGGATTTCAATGGTCTATTTATTTAATATGCTAAGTCCCTTTATGATTATTTAACTCTAAATTTCTTAAGTATTGATTGACTGAAGTTGAATATCAAGCTATTGACTTGCACTCCAATGACTTACAGGTTAACAAAGTACAAAAAGGTACAGAAAGACTTAAATCCCAATAGATTAAGAGATGCCAAAGGTTAGATAGTAATCCTATATTGTAGTATCTGTGATAAGTAGGAATGTGAAGAATCACATCATGTACGATCTTATCTATTATTGAGTTTTCTTTTGTTTATTAAATGTAGAGGGTGTAAAGTAATCTTTATGTGAATTTGGCTTAGTCTATCTTTGCTCAGTCAAATTATTTTTAGATAACTTTGTTTGATTAAATTTTGCTAAATAAGCATTAGTATTTAAGATTCAAGTTTGTGCATGAACTTTTTTGTTTTTCCCCATTAAGTTTTGTATTCCATCTTGAATGTTATCATGATAAAATGTCAACCATCTTTCTTCCATGTAATGGGGAGATACTAATTGCATTTTGAACAAATCTTTATTTAACTCTTATTGATTTTGGTTCAATTATCTTTCTTGCAGCAATCAACATGAGGAGGAAATAAGCTTTTTTCTCAAAACTAAGCAAATGATTAGTCGGGGGAATATAAAATTTATAAAAGGTCATGACCTTACCTCTAAAATAAATTAGCAACTACTTGTAAAATTTTGTTTCTGTCAGTTTTTACCATTTTCTTGTATATAGCATATTTCTACTTTGTCTCTCTTAGGGAAGCTACTTAAGATAATTCTCTATCAATATCAAGCTACCTTAACTTCTTTTTTTTTGGTGAAGTTGTACTTTCAGAATGTTTTAGACAGATGTGGTGTGCAATTCTTAAACAATTCCATTTCCTAATGACATACAGGTTAAGAATAATACAATAGATGGTGAACCACCTACTTAGGCTTGATTACGCGATAATTACATGCTTACAAATCCTCAACTTAAAGATTATGATAAAATGTAGATGAATGTTCTCTTTTGAAAGTCTATTTGATTTAGATATATAACTTACCAATCTATTTCAATGTTGGAAGCAACTGGCCAAGATGACTTAGGACATATGTCGGAAGATGGAACTTCAGATGGTGATTGACAATGATGACTTGGAAGACATGTACACTCTCTTTTAGGAAAATTTTGGTTGTTAGCTTTGGAAGAGAATACAAGATGGCTTTATTTTGCATCAGTGCATCAAATTCAATTGTATCTTACTATTTATTAGCATCTGCTTTGGAAAATGTCCATTAGTTGCTCCACAACAGATTCTCCCTATCGAGGTTATTCTTTACATAACAATGTTATTAGCCTCCTTATGGCAAGGTTAGGAAAGCCATGGCACATACAGACTGCTTTTTGTAAGTGCCTACCCTTCTAGTTAGCCCATCTTACCAGTGTAGTTTTAAAAATAGCCATATGTATCGACTAGTCAAGGAAGTCTAGAATTAGAGATGCGAACCCTAAGAATTGATCTTTTAACCAACACCAATGATTAGAAATCAAAACCAAGAAAGGGTTAAATTGGATTACTAACCTCAAGCCGTGATTATCAAAATTAATAACATAAAACATAACTTGTAAAACCTTAATCTATTGATTATATGAATGAAGAATTAAAGATGTGCAATGAACGACAAAACAACAGAGTTCTTTATTGGTTTGAGATTTCTTAAGAGGAATAATTACTTTTTTTATTATGAAATTCGATAATCAAGTGTTAATTGCTTAATATCCATTTGAGGTTTACTTATATGTTGAAAATAAATTCCAAATAGACTAGAAAATAAACAAATAAAGGAAATTGCAAAAAGAAAAAAAATAACAAAGTAAAAGGAAATTCACTAAAAATTCATTATGTATAACAAGCATCATTTACAAAGACTGGATTGTGGCATTCAAACTATGGGACATTTTATTTGAATGTTGCTAGTGTAGTTTGGACGTCACTTATGCCATCTGGATGGAAGATTAGGCTATATGAATGAAATGGAACAGTCGATCCATGCATTTTAAACTAAGGGACTTCATTTGAATTTGCTTCTATGCTGTAAAGGCTCCTTTTCCTTTTCTTTGTTTTGGTGTATCACATTGATGGTTTAAACTTTTTTATGGTATGGTTCATTATTGTTATAAGTATTACCATAACTCTTCTACCTAAAATCTTAAGCGTGCTACATATTCTATCTTCAATTCTCTTTTTATATTTTTTTTAACAATATATAGGATTTTGCATAAGTAATGTTCTGTCCTGACATACTCCCAAAGACCTCCATTACTCTTTGTATGATCCTTGAATTCACAACCTCCATTAATAAGATGTTATTTGCCACAAAAAGAAGAAGAAGAAGAAGAGAGAGAAAGCATACAATCACACCCTTCAATCTTATAGGATTCTTCCTTCACCAGGTTATGATGGCTCAATCGAGCATTTCCATTACAAGTATAAATAATGTAATAACAGGTCCCCTTGCTTAGTTCCTTTACTTGACTGGAAGCTCTTAGCATTGCTCTATTCAATAGAACTTGATAATCCATAATAGCCTAGCAAGAACCAATTAATTCAATCCACTTCATTGGGAACTTAAAGCTTATTAATGTATGTCTTATAAAGTCTCATTCTATTTGATTATAAACTTTCTCCAATCTAACTTCAGAATTATAATGCCCTAGAATCTAAAGAGCTACAGCCTACTTCGTCCAATACCTAAAGATTGACACGCTAAGGCTTCTAGGAACCTGTAAAAATTTATAAATAATTAATAATAATCTACCAACTCACAAATAATAATTTGTCAATTCATCAACATCGATTCCTCAACCATTAATAAAATAATGATATAAATACTTACACAGTTCATCTTATACAAGGATGTTGCATTCCTTGCCTAAGATAACATAAATATAAAACTTAACTAAGAAAATCTCACAACTCTATAAGTAACATAAAATACATAACCAATAAGAGACATAGATAGCTCCACTCAACAATTGGCAATAAAATTGAATCCTAGCTCCTATCTATGCCTATTGTCTATTCTATAAGCAACCTTACCCATCACTAAAGTAGCAATCTCCATTCTCTTCTTAATTATAAACTTAGTTGGTGCCTTCATATCTCTTGGTAATATTGTCTTAACTTGAACTTGTAGCTGAAAAAAAACAACTCTCAAAGAGTGAGCTATGTCCAGTACAGAATATTGAAAGCAAATGCGCATGATTAAGCATTCACATTTCACCCGCATACAAATAGCAATAATAAATGCAACAAGTAATCACTTTATATCTTCAATAATTAAGCCATCAACCAACACAGTCTTGGCATCCTAAGACTTAGGGTAACTTATGATCCTTACACAAGTAACCAAGTATCTGAGTAACCAAGTAACCAAATAACTAATAACTATTCTAGATTTACCTGGGTCCTTTTAACATAGGACTCCACTAGGAACAACATCACACAAAGATTGCTAAGTGCCTTACCAATACCACTAGACCTTACTAATGGGTAGTTGAAGCCAAGTACAAGTAGCATAATCAATAATTGGGCTGGGTATATGTATTAAGTCCATGTACTGCTAACCTAACAAGCATAAACATAAAAGCAAGTAACTAGTACCTAACTCCATAATAGTGTTCAATAAGTATCCTGGTGTTCTACAACCTAATACATCACATAAATAAGTAACTCAACCCCTAAACTTAATCATAAAAGGCACTATTCACTCCATACATCAACTATGCTACAAGTCTCTACAAAAAAGTTTGAATTCACTCCTTGGAAGAACAAAGTTTTGTTATTGTTTTGATTCAGAAAACTTGTTTAAAAACATGTTGGGAAAGGTTTTAGAATGGAAAGGGAGGTTGAAAAAGCACTAAGTAAGAAAATGGAAACTTACTATATACCGTAACAGACATGGCAACTGAATACTAAAGGGTTAAACGTTCAGACACTAGTCAACAACTTACGATCGTGAGTATCAAGCCCTTAGCATTAGGATGTTACTAAGCATGGCATCAAGATGCCAACTATAGTGTGAAGTTTTCTACACACTGTAGTTCGTGACTCCTCCCCTACTCCAACCCAACTCCAAACCCAATCACTAAATTTTCCTTTCCCAATCTTTTCCCACTCCTACACTCACTTCTAAACACTCCACGACACCTTTTAAACACCACTGTAGAGATCTCGACCCCAAATTGTAGCCAACACTCAGTCTCAACAATTCATGTCAAGAATAAAACTTCGAATGGATTAGAGGTTCAAAAGCAACTTACCTGTGATTTCTTAATGCAAGGACAATTACATCTGCACTTCCTACTCTCTACCTCTGTAAAAAAGAAATCTTTAGATTTTTTACACCAATCCTAGGGAGAAAAATGAATTTCTATGTTGTGTACATCATAACTTATCGAAATTTGCTATTTTCTTGTGAAATCTGAGGTTTTGCTTCACTTACAGCTTGTTCACTTCGCTGGATAAAATAAAAAAGGAATGAATTCCAATTTATTAGGAATTGAATAAGGCTATAATAGTCTATTACTTTTTTCAGTTCGATAAAAAGACAACTTAGGAATAAACCCGTAATAAAACCTAAATGCCTATATTACCCTTTTTATATCTTTTTCCATCTTCTTCAATCTCCCATAACCATCTCTTCTTTATCTTTTCATGATGTACTATGATTACTCCAATCAAAGCCCCTTTACACCAACCTAAACCCTAGATCCTCCTTATCACTACGAAACACTTGAATTTGTACACTATTTGGACCTTCGACAAAAAAAAAATAAAAATTGCCCTTTAACAAACATAACCCAAAATTTGGACGTTCTAGAGCGCCATATGAACCTCATCTCTCATTTATAGTATGTTGACGAGATTTTCAAAACACCTACGTTTGCATGAGTTTTGAGCAATTCGAGTTTTCAATTTCTTCATTAGGGACATGGTTATGAGATTTGTGACTCCATTTGAAAGTTTCTCTTCAAGGTATGGTCAGCTAAATCAATCATGCTGAGATGAAGACACTAAGAAGATGATGACACCATAACCATTGCTCTCTCTTCTCTCTCCTGTAGGTTCATTGATCTAGGTAAGTTTGGGTCCATACCGGTATTGGTAGGCATAGTATGGGTTGCGTAGATCTAGGTGGTTGGGTTAGTGGGTCAGTGGTGGTGGGTCAGTTGTGTAATGGTGGTGTTAGGTTTTGCTATTTCATGTTTGGTGTTATTTTATGCCATTTTTTTTTCGTTTACTCTGAATTTTGGTAGGTTTTATGAGAAGATGATGCTGTATGGTAGTGGTGGTGGTGTATTGTGGTGGCAATATGCAGTAGTCGTGATGGTATTGATGGTGATGGTGGTAGATGGTTGTTGTCATAGTACATGATGGTTATGACCGTTCAAGATGATGGTGGTGGTATATGTTTTTTTCTTTTGTTAAATGTGGTAGCGTATGTTAGTGGTTAGGCAAGATAGGAAGGGTTGTTTTGGGGAAAAAATGAAAATATACCATCTGAATCCTTATTCTTAGGTCTCTTTTATGAATCTCTATTACCAGATTTCGAGTAATTGGCATTCTGTGGAATTTTCACTACGGGACATAAATGTAAACTAAATATGGTAATAAAGAATAAGGGGAGAATGGCAATTTCATTTGCCCCAAGTAAACATGCCATTGAGACGCACAAAACTCCTTGAATCCAAACCTTAAAGACTCTCATGGTAGGTTTTTAAAGAGTTTTCTAGTTTGATAAGGGAAATAATGTAAGGAAGGATAAGGGATAGAGGGAAACAAAACAAACATAGTAGGTAATGAGGGGATTAAAAATTTCCTTTAAACTGCTTTACCCCCGCAGCTTAAGGTTAATTACATGTCATACCGAAGCCTATTATTTATAACTCTGTTATATTCTTTAAACCTTATTTATTTATTTCTAAATTTAGGTTTTTTGAGAATCATCTACATACTTTTTCATTGTTTTTAGCAAGTAAGCAAAGGAGTTCTTGAAAGAAAATAAATAATGTCTTTTATAGCCCTTCTTAGAACAAAACTTATTTGTTCGGTCTTAATTTATTTATAAATAGTTCACTTACTACCTTATATAAGATTATGTACAAAATAATTGGTCCATAGTCTTTGAGCTTAGTTGCTCCTACAAACTTAGAATTAGTACTACAAGCATCTGGTTCAACTCTTTTGGTATAACTTTTTCGTTTATGGTCTTTTCATTGCTTAGCAAATCGATCTATCCACTGTTCCCCAACACTCCTTAAAGAAGTATACATGAATTCTATCAACTCTTGGGGTTTTATGATTTCCTAGCTATCATAAGGCTCTCTTAATTTCTATGTGTGAAGCCTCTTACCTCAACACCAACCTAGCTTCCTCACTTAAACTAGCTTGCGCACACAATGATTGAGGGGGCCAACTCTTATAGAACTTTCTTTGCATAGTAAAGAGATTGGAGAAATGTTTATTGATGAGTTTTTTTAGATCCCCATAATTCATTACCCATCATCCTGTATCATCAAATAGTCCTAAATTTCTCAATTTCAAACTTTGAGCAATTGTGTTAGCATGGAAGAATCTAGTATTCATTTCTCCTTCAATAATTTAATTTACTCTAAATTTCACAGCCATAATTTCTCTTTTTAATTTAATTAAGGGGAAGTTATTGTTAGGTCGAGCACTCCAGAAAGCTGCAGAAAGCGAGTATGGATGGAATGCCATGTATTCATATGCATGAAATAATCTCCTACGAAATAAAGAAAACAAGGTTACTAATGGCTCTAGTTCTCAGTTGTAAGTTCTAAGCTCTAGATTATTCGCTCTAACTACTAGGTAATATATAGTAAAATCATCCATGTTGTGAGTATCTTGTTATTATTATAACACTCAATCTGCTCTATGAAACTATCCAAAAAAGGGAAAAAAAATGGATTGTATGGATATTCATCAATTCTTTATGGATTTTCCTCTAAACGACCCAGCATTGTCCTAGAAAATCTTATTTATTTATTTTTAATATTGTTTAGATAAGAACAATTAGACCAAATAAACAAGTTAACAACTTACTCAAGGATTTTCTACACAAAATATAAAGTCAAAAAGAGAATTTCAAGAAATTTATCTTATTTTTAAAATAGCTCGGCCAATCCCATGTAAATAGAAGATGAAGTCTTTTGGTGGCGGACTTGAATCTCTAAAGAACTCAATACTTTGTACACTCTATACTCTCTTTACTTAAACTCTAAATTAAGAATTGAAACAACTATGGCAAAACCAATTTTGATGGCGCTGAAAGCTTATGTTTGCTACCTTTTACAAGTCTCAAACCATTAAAAAAAATCAAGCATCAACACCCTCCTATTCCTTTTATTTTTCCTTAGTTTCTTCCCTAGCATATATTAACAAAACATATGTCCAAAATTTGGGGTATAAATGAAAGAACCTCCTTGTTAACTTCAACTTAATATACACTTCGAATTTGATTTTGCAATAGTTAGCCGAGGTAGAATTCAACTTAGTTAAGTAACTTATTGGGTTGTTGAACTTTATGAAGTTTAGTTTTTAGTAGCTCAAAAGCCGGAATTAAGTTTAAAGATTTAATATTGTTTCAAGTGAGAGAAAAATAAAAACCGAATCTAAACAAGTATAATCGAATCGGACTTAAGCTCGCAAAGGATTAAAAATCTAAACTCACTCACTCTACTTTGATGTTGATCGAAATTTTCAGCACCTGTCATTCGATCCAACTGGCCGCATGTTTTCCACGTAGAATTAGTCGCCTGTGGAATCCAGTAGTCCCCTGTTACGTTCAGCAGGACATATTTAACATCGAAAAAGTTTCACGTTATAGAAAAGGAAGTCGAGAAATGGAACAGCAACATTGAGGGGGATTGAAAGACAAATATACGATTAAGGTTCGGTCAACAATTGACAAAAAATTTTCATCCCATATATATGTGTGTATATTTATATTATTTTCATTGTATTATAATATCGTAAAGACTGTATTTCACCTTCTATCTTACATGAATTCTCCTTTTTATAGGGAATTGATGACAAAAAAAAAAAAAAAAAAAGATTACATATAAATTATGTAATAGATAAAGTCTGTCTTACAAAACAAGACAATAATACTTAAACAGATTAATATACAAAGGATAATAATAGTGGATAGAAAAGGATAATACAGATACATCCTTATAAAATAAATTCCCCTAATATGGGTATTGAAAGTAAGGTAGATTCTTGTGACATAGGTATTGTGACACTTTGAATTCTTTCTGCCACTAACAGAAATGGATTTTCCACCATGGTTCCATTTCAGACAATGCGAATGAATTATCGTACATAAAGCTTGAGCTATATTCGTCAAAATTGTGAAGCAGAAATCTCCGTCTCTGTACATTTTCCTTTTTATAATGTGTTTAAATAATGCTGAAAAAGCATGGCTATTTTACACGTTCTTAATAAATGTATTATGATGTATTAAAAGAATTCTCTCTGTAAAACGGCATCAAAGATACTTATCAAGGGTTTAAAAAAATCTTTTTTACACTTTTTAATGAGGTTTGACAGTTTGTTTTGAGGATAAAATGAAAACCTAACCACATATTTATTTGTCTGGGTTACCTTTGATTCTAAGTTATATGTCTTCTTTTGATTCTTTTACTTTGATCAATTTTTTAAGATTATGATTTTATATATATCTTTATTTGCATTACATTAACATTATCATACGCTATCAAATACCCTTTTACTCATTTAGTGAATGAAAATTTATAATAAATATAAATGTAAGAGTTCTTCGGTTTACGTTAATATAATTTTAATAACGATAAAATCAAACAAATTAATAAAAAAAAAGATGAAATAGAGACTTTCGTGGATAAAATTGATTTCTTCTTAAAAGCAGTGCAATTCGATTTAAGACAATTCACTTTGCACTGATAATTAGATACAATTAGATCAAAAGTTTCGTTTAGATTTGGTTTGTGATTCAATTCAGTTAAGCAAGCACCTCTATCAATCGATCATACATTTCTATATGGGAAAAAAAAATGTATAAAAACATAAAAACAGTATCTTCTTGGTTAGCAATATTTAACATTATCCTAATCAAAATTTCGTTTTCAATTAGTTCACAGTGCAAGGCCCAAAAAGGAAAATAGGGCCTTGTGCTTCCCAGCCATATAAGCCCGATGAAGGCTTCCACCATAAGAACGCGATTTCAATAGTTGTTAACATGTTATAAGTGATTCTATATACTAATAAAAGTTTAATATTTGAAAATATTTATTTAAATATCATTCATATTTGTTTACTATTTATTTATTTTTCTTAACTAACTGTAAAAAAAAAAATAATAATTCGAATCTTAATTTATTTTAATAAAAAATTAACAACAATACCACTTCATTATTATAACGATTTTAACACTTACTATTTTTTAAAACATCGTTCTCTTTTATTACCAAAGGGTATATTTTTTTCCCCCTTCTCGAGCTATTCTCATGTTTGGACTCTGGTCTGGTACTTCGTAGTATTAATATGGAAGTCAACTCTTAACAAAAACAATGCATATGACGAACTAAATGAGCACGCTTAGACGTATAGCAAAACACCCAAGTTTATATCTAATAGATTCATCAACAACCTTAACAGAACTCAAACAAATCCACACCCAACTTCTTATCAACGGTCTCCTTAACAACCCTTCAGTTTTAGGCCAATTCATTGCTTCCATTGCACTTCATAACCCCAAGAACCTTACTTATTCCAATCAAGTCCTTGAACAATGCCAAAACCCTACTCTCTTTACCCTAAACTCGATGATCAGACTCCATTCCAAGAGCTCCACACCTCACAAGAGCTTTTATTATTATAACAAGATACTGCATTCTAGTCATTGTATTGTGCCCGATAATTACACGTTTAATTTCTTAGTAAGAACATGTGCCCAGAATTTGTCACGTGAGACTGGTGAATGTGTTCACGGGTGTGTTATAAAACGTGGGTTTAATAGTGACCCACATGTCCAATGTGCGTTAATTTACATGTATGCGGAATTGGGTTCATTGAGTTTTTGTCACCGGGTGTTTGATGAAATTCCTGAACCGGATGTCGTGTGTCTAACGGCAATGTTGAGTGCTTGTGCGAAGTGTGAGGATATTGAGTTTGCAGAGAAACTTTTTGATGTAATGCCCGAGAGAGATTCTGTTGCATGGAATGCCATGGTTTCAGGATACGCACAATGTGGGAAGTCTAGAGAAGCTTTGCGTTTGTTCAATATGATGCAATTAGAAGGAGTGAAGATAAATGAGGTCTCCATGGTATCGGTTCTATCTGCATGTACGCAATTAGGTGCGTCGGCTCAAGGGAGGTGGGCCCATGCCTATGTTGAGAAAAACAGGATTCGAATGACATTGTCGTTAGGAACTGCCCTTGTCGATATGTACGCTAAATGTGGGGACATGGATAAGGCTATGGAAGTGTTTAGGGGAATGGAAGAAAAGAATGCGTGCGTATGGAATGGTGCGTTGAATGGACTAGCAATCAATGGGGCCGGTCATGAGTGTATTGAGCTTTTCTCTAGAATGATTGAAGATGGCATGCACCCGAACGAGGTGACGTTCATTGCAGTTTTGAGAGGGTGTAGTGCGGTTGGACTAGTGGAGGAAGGTTGCAAACATTTTGACTCAATGAAGGCAGAGTATGGAATCGAGCCTCGAATTGAGCATTACGGATGCATGGTTGATTTGTATGGACGAGCTGGCCAGTTACAAGAAGCCTTAGATTTTATTCATAACATGCCAATTGAACCTCATGCAGGTGCTTGGGGAGCTTTGCTTAATGCATGTAAAATTTATAAGAACATGGAAATAGGTGAAATTGCATCAAAAAAGATAGTTGAGTTAGAGGTGAAAAACCATGGCGCATATGTGCTTTTATCCAACTTATATGCTGATAACAAGAATTGGGATCACGTTACCAAAGTGCGGCATGTAATGAAGTCTAAAGGTGTGAAAAAGCTTCCCGGATGCAGTATCATGGAAGTAGAAGGTGAAGTCCACGAATTTTTGGCTGGTGATAAATCACATCCAATGCATGGGGAAATTGAGGTGAAGTTGAATGAGATATCTAGGAGGCTGAAGTTATCAGGGTATGTACCTAATACTAATCCTGTGCTGTTTGACATAGAAGAAGAGGAAAAGGAGAATGCCCTGTCCTTACACAGTGAGAAAATTGCCATTGCTTTTGGGTTGTTGAGACTGAAAGGAGGAGTTCCTATAAGAATAGCAAAGAACCTAAGGGTATGTTGGGATTGTCATGAGGTAACAAAAATAATTTCCAAAACGTTTAGCAGGGAGATCATTGTTAGGGACAGGATTAGATTTCACCATTTCAAGGACGGTAAATGCTCTTGTAAGGACTATTGGTAAATTAAACAGTCACCCGGCGTCTGGATTATTCGATTTTAAATTGTGTTACAACATTTTCATGTTATGTTAGTCAGTTCAAGGTTATGAACACTATTACCATTATGATAAAAGTTAAGTCTTAATCAGTACCTCTATTATGGCAAAAGTTGGCCTTTGATCAAGATAACCAAATTGGAAATGATTTTAGTACATTAAGCACTCAGCGGTACCAAGACCATATTGTACGTTATCATAATGTGATTATTCCTGGCATTTAGTATCTTGTTAAGGAATATGGACAAGACGTTTTGTTTCCATGCTGCCTCTCTTTTTTGATTCTTTTTTGCTCATCATCTTTACAAAAAGATTGCCACGCTTAACCTATTTTCCACCTAAAGTGGACTAGGAATATGTTGTATGGATCAAAACATACCCTTTCACATGCGTTGTCCCTCTAAGAATAGGAAATTCCTTTGAAATAATTGTTTGTGGATGCGTAAGAACTCATTTGAAGGTGAAATCGATCCTTTCCATGCCTTCTTAAGTACCGACAGAGAATTGGTTTACTTTTGCAGGTTCGTCTTATTCGTAGGCTTTAATTGAAAATAAATAAATAAATGTGATTGGAAACAACTTGGTCCGATGCCTTTCTCTTCTCCTTAGCATTGTAGAAAGACTAAAACAATATTATCAAATTAATAATTACAATAAAGTTTGACCGTGGTACGAATAAAATAAACGTAAACTATATAATCAAATTAATATTATAATATGTTACACTATATATTATAATATTTGCTCACAATTTATATGATCTAAAACATTCACACTCTTATTTAAAGGCAAAGTTACATTTTTCTCCATGTAATTATCCCAATAATCAAATCACATATCAGAAACATCGACATAAAAAATCAGTAAAATGAGGCCATCATCCAAATGTCTATGCACTCCTATGAAGAGGACATGTGCCTCTTTGTATGAGCTTATACAAAACTTAAAAATACGTATGAATCATGTCATGGTATGTGAGTTTGAAGACAAATATGGATGTTTAACTTGGGTTTATAATAAAGTGAGTGACATCAATAAACAATTCATTCATAGGATAGGGTATTCTTTAAATGTGATTTGTCCTCCTTTGAGCTAATTAGTTAGAAACTTATATCGATTGAAGTGCCTCCTAAACATATTAAGACTTATGATAAAATCTGAGTGCATTCTTATAGAAGAGAAGGAAAGTTCGCCGTTTAGAATACGAGTAAAAATGTAAAGATAAAAAATGGTTGAGCATTGTACAAATACTTTAGGAGGGGTAGACCTCTCATCTTATGACAACTAGTATCAAAGTACAAGATTCTAGCTTCATTGAGCCAATTAAATATTACCCATTGTAGTTAATGCATAGGTAATTCTTATTGATAACTAGGCTCGTGTAGATAAACTTTAAGAGGAGGAGTTGCCACTAGAGAAAGAACATCACTGCCTAAGGGGTAGATATGTTGCGAGTTACATTATAACAAAATTCTACTTGTATTCTTATAAATGAACAATAAGTAGACCCTACCATTAGGCCATTCCTCAAGAAGTAATCTTAGAGGACAAAAGTTGATGGTGAGGATGAGAGGATGTTTGTGGAAAGCTTGAGTCTTAGCAAAGATAATCTTAGGTTAGAGATGAAAAGTGGTTAAAGGGGTTTGCAATTTGTTTGATGGGTAGTAATAAGATGTTGACCCCACAACAAAGCGTCATGGAATTATGTGAAGGAGAATGTTACAGTCTGTAAGTTTGAAGGCAAGCAAGATTGTTCAACTTGAGCTTACAATGAAATTAATGGAATCAATAGGCAATTTGTTCAGGGGGGAGGGGTTGGGTTTGGAGTATCGTTTGAAAGTGGGTTCATCCTTTGGAGAGTAAACTAGTTGATAGCTTATATCACTCTCCATATGACACTCCTAAGGAATGGTAGGATTGGAACAATCCTTAGTTAAATAGAAAGAGAAAGCTAGCTTGTTATCCATATTATTAGTAAAAACGAGAAGATATAAGATGGCTGAATGTTGCACAACCACTTAGGGAGGGGTAAATCTCTTCTCACGTGACACATTGCTCGTGTCATTTCTTGGTAGTGCAATATAGTTTATCTAACGAAGTATGGCTCTTGTCTTATATTTGCAAAAAGTGCTACATGGGCTACTAAGATGTAACTTGAAAAAAGAAAAAAAAAATGAAAGTTATTTTTTTTTTCAATAATTTTCATTTTAAAATTTAGTGCAAATTATAGATACAAGATACAACCCCAAACTATTTGTCATGTATAATAGACTCCATAAATCTCTAGAACTTACCTTTACCTCCCTATCATTTTTGCATAATTTAGAGTCATAAGGAGGTGAACTCATTATTCTTAGAGTAGTTTTCGAAGAATGTTTATAGGGGTTGTAAAGAATTGAGTTGAGACACGATAAGGAACTAAATTTGAGCTGAAGCTTAACTCAAAATCTTAAAACACAACTTGAAGTGGTATTCAACGTGTTTGAATTCAACTTGACTAAATTTATTTAAGTTTGATGTAAAAAATTTTATCTAATGATAATAATATGGATATAGAAACTTAACTTAAACTTAATTAATATTTATTTTCGACTTAAACTTGATTAGATTTATAAGTTAGTTAAGTTAAATAGTATTATACTTGAACTCTATGCAATTAACTACTCAAGCACGATGTGAATATGTGTTAAACTCAAGTAGACCATAGGTGGTTTGATTAATTTCCACCCCAACCATTTACGCTTACATTTCATTCTACACGAAAGCAACGTGAACGGCCAGAACTTAAAGTGAGTCGATCCCGAAAACAAGCCATGAGATTGTGACAAGATATTTTCATTAAAGCTCTGTGGTGCTTTTCATTAACCAATAAAAGGCATCAGAAAGATCAGCTGAAAAAGCATATTCATAGCCGGGCCGCCTCCTTCCATTGTACTGTTGAACTTGTACGTATCTCGTGAATATAAATAGTGAAGCAGCTTCATTTTGCTTATGTTCTACATGAATGATGGAGATGGATCATGCATGGAGCCGGCGTACGTCGGACGACTTTACTAAAGCATCTTATCTTGAATCATGATCCACATCAACATGAATATAAATTCCACAAAATTTACTTTCAGATCTATGAGAATTCTCCTTTCTTTTTAATATAAATTCCACATCTTGGTGGAATGAGTCTTTTTTATTTAAATGTCCAATCTAGAATACAAAATGAAGAGTTGTATATAAAAAATTATAATTCCATGTGTTTTTGTTTGAGTTTTAGGGTTTTAGCTAATCGGCATTGCTCGTTAATGCACCTCAAGGCGCTAAATAATCTGCAGTAAAAGCAAATCGAAACTTTAAACCGTAACTTTATATGTACAAACTTTCAAAGTGTTTAGATAATAGGTAGAATCTCGATCCAGCCAAGTAGCCAAGCTCGGGTAAAAAAAAGTAGTGCCCATGCCTTTCATCACGGGGTAAAATTCTCAATTTTAGGTATACGCAAGTGTTAAAAGTTGTCAAAGTGGTCCGTGCAATTTGCTTTATTCGCATTAAGTTCGAATAGATGTGTACCTGCACCTTTGCATACAATATTATGTCTTTATTAGTGTAAATACCATTAAGAATGTTACATGCTAAAATTTAAAGTTAGACTAATAGGATATGATAACATGAATATAAACCCAAATAAAATAGTAGAAGTATAAATCCAATACGATTAAGAGTATGAATATATAGGTAAAATATAAAATTGGTACGACACACACATGATCGAAAATAAGATTGTGAAATGAATTTATAATATTGTAATATAAATTAATTATTTATAATTTTTATGTAATATTATGAATTTTATTTTTCACCTACAAGAATTTAACATAAAACACCAATCTAATTCCAGAACACAAATCGCCACTTCTACTACAAGTCAACGCCCACAACTCCTACACTAAGATACTACAGGAAAATTATAAAGGGCATATATAAGCTACTCTCGTTTTACAACTTCCTCCATCTACCGTTAATAAGATTTGATAGAGGTCCTAACATAAAGGTAATCAGTACATAGAGGCTCTTAAATGCATGATTTATAAATCTAGGTCTTTTTTTATTTTTTTATTTTTTTTATTTTTATTTTTATTTTTTTTGCAAAAAATGGATAAATATGTGCTTTGTCTTTGCATTTTTCTCGATGACATACTTATTTAAAAGATTTTACAAACATTATCTAAATGATGTTGAAATATTTGAAACATCTTGTTCAGCTAGAAATGTATACAACTTATTGTAAAGTTGGGCGGAAAAATTATAAACCAAATAGAACCAAATTTAGAAAAAGATAATAAAACTGACTAACCTTTAAAAAGAAAAAAAAGAAAGAAAGAACATGCAAATGTTTGATAGAACCTATAAATATAGGATACAAAATATACAAATTAAGTACTCTACAACATATGAGTAGATCCTAGCAAAGTCGCCTCCTTTGGAAAATTTAATTGGAAAGATCAAAATCCTCAAATTAGTCTTAAAACTCTTAGCAACCTCCACCATGGCTATCATCAGGGGATGCAATATTCTGGACACGATGATTTTGAATCGAATTGTATAATTAGATTCAAATCTAAAACAAAACCAAAGAGTAATATGTGGCTCAGTTTGGTTCGAAGGAAAAAACCGTACTAAACTAAATCACGTCTATCCTTATGTATGTATATGTAAACCATTTTCTGCACAACCAAGTCATCGAGTCACTTATAATTATTATGATTATAAGCAGGCATGGTGGAATGTGTTTTATCAAATGAATCCAAAAAAATCACATACTTAATTAATATTTTTTTATAATTGTTCTTCTTCAAATATGCTTAACTAGTTTATACATTGGTGGGAACAATTTGGTGCAACTTCTGAAATCATTCATGAAAGTGCCAGATATGGATTCAACACTTTTCTGAAAGAATACAATCCTACATCTCGTGAGAAAAACTTTCAAAAAGAAATGTTATATTTTGTTCATATTGGAATATTCTAGGTCATGGCATGGTGGTTTGATTACAAACCAGATCGGATGTCAAATGCCATCAATTTAGTCAAAATATATAAGGTCAAATGGTGGGACAGTTTCAAAATGTGGAATAGGTGTGAAAAAGATTCGATTTTAAATTGGATCAAGATCAATTCCTTGACTTTACCATCCAAAATTACAACTCCACAACATCACAATAGAGGATTTCCAATTTCTTCACTGGTAAGTGCAGCTTCTTCAAACCAAATGAAGCAAATTCTGAAAAGGGCATTAGCAAATATCAATGAATCAGCCCAAGAATCTAGTTCAAACTCGGACTACACATCTTACCACAGCGAAAATACCAATGAAGATGACTGTTATGGAATAGATATAGGGGATCCATGAATGTTGTATCTTTTTGCACTGTAATGTAGAGATATGGTATTTATACGGTATTTTACACATGTATCACAGTGCACAATATTATCAATCTCAATCATCTAACATATGTCTACCACAATACTGCTGTTACTACAATACCCTGTCTACTACAATACTACTATTACTATAGTACCCTGTCTGCTACAATACTACTATTTATAACAGTAAAAGGATGGAATTTTCCAATATAAAATCAAACCTCTTGGAGGAGGATAGCACCGATTCTGCTTCTCTTATCCTTTCTGTAAGCCCCACAACTAGTTACTCAAGGCTTTGATTGGTTGAAAAATCCAATCGACTCTAAATTATAAGTAAAGCTAAAAATGTTAGTAAAATGATCCCATAAGTTTGAATTTAAGAAAATAAACAATAAAATAAAATAATATAAAGATTAAAATTTTAAGTATATAACTCGTTATTTATCGAAAATGCGTAAAATGCATTTCTAATAATTAACGAATTGTTAGAAATAAATTATATATATACTAAAAATCATAAAATAACCTAAATAATATTTAGGAATATTTATTTATACTATATATCAATTTACATGTATGTAGAAATATGCATAATTACTTAAAATACATAAAATGTGCTAAAATAATAATAAATAATTAAAGAAAATTCATAATTAATGAAGGAAAAATAAAGAAAAATATAGAAAAATGTGGAAAATTCCAGAAGTGGGGTATGGAAATATGATATTAAAGAAAAAAAATCAACTAATTAAAATGCAACAAATAGAAAGTGGAAAAAGAGAAGAAATAAGATAATTGTCTTGTCTAATTAATGCACAATAATTTTCCTAAAACTCTATAAATAGCAAGAAATTTTCAGAAGTTCATTTGGTCAGTTTGGAAAGTGATAAAAATAGGGAGAGGTGAAATTGAGAGAAAAATTAGGGTTAGGAAAAAAAAAGAAGAAAATACTGTACAATTAGGGCTATAAAGTGGAACCTACAACAGACAAGCAGCTGGAAGTAGATGGCCACCATCACCACACGGTGGTGGCAGCGCTTAGACTGGATGACAAGGCCACGGTAGCTGGGGGTGGCCGGAGCCACCCAGACCGGTGAGGGCGATTTCCATCCCGATTTTGTATAATTTTGTAAAAATAGTAAATATTCTTAGAAAATTATGAATTTTGTTATTTTGAAATATTTTTGTATGTAGTTTTTATAAAAAAATATTATTTTGATGAAAATATGTCTTGTGATATATGGTCCTTAAGAAATCATGCAAAACCGAGCATGTTTTGGTTTAGAAATAATGACCTTAGTAGTATAGTTTTGAGCTCAAATTTTTTTCTTAGACAATATAAAACAGTGCTATGAATCCTGTTTCTAAAAATTAATTTTTGAAATTTTTAGATAATTTTTAGGCCTTAAAATGAGGTATAAAATAGGTAATTTAGGGTTAATTAAGTAATTAAATAGTTAATTACTAATTTAGTAAATAATTATATATTTTAGGATGTTGAAATCTGATGAAATCTGATACTTGTCGCATTTAAGGTGTTATATGTAATTATTAGATTAATTATGTAGTAAATAAGTAATAGGGAAAAGAAGTAAATTTTAAGTTAATTTTCTAAATTAGGGTAATTAGGTATAAAATCTGATTTAGGATAAATAGTTATAGAATCTGATTTAGGATAAATAGTTATAAAATCTGATTTAGGATGAATTTAGATATTTTGAAATGATAATTGATGTTTGGAGACGGTAGTTAGAATAATAAAAATATTAGATATGTATTATGTATTTAGTAAGTAATAATATATAATACACAATTATTAGAAATATAATAAATAGAAGATATTGGAATAAAAATTGATATTATGATAATAATAAAAATATATAATAAATCTGATAGAAAACTTAAATTTATGTAATTATATGAAAATATCGAAATTTCTCACATCATGAGTAAATTCAGTATACTAATACGGATTTAAGTATACCGGGTAGAATAAAATACTGACTAGAGGTAATGATGGTATTTAGGATATCGGAAAGTAATGTGATTAATTCACATTATGAGTTGAAACGAATTTCTAGGGTTCGGGTATAAAACAGTACTTAGAAAATCGAACTAGAACTTAATTTAAAAATCAATATGAAAACTGAACTTGAACCTAACCCCAAACCTAAAGTAATTGTAAAAAATTTGAGAACCTAGATAATTGGATATATTAAACTCTAAACAAAAGATCACAATAAGCGTTATAGGATAAAACGAACCTATAATAGTTATAAGAAAAACTAAAACCACGTTTATGTTATAGGGATGATCGGCGATGGCCTGAGCGAGTTGGACCTCGAGTAAGTGAGTAAGGAGTCCATGTAAGTTGGCATTAATACGTTGCTATATTTTAGAGGCTTGAGATTATGCTTGGTTGTACTTGTTAGATAGTTGGTTGTGTAGATGTACTTGATTATAAGTAATGTTATGATTTTGTCTGTTGTTTGGCTTGTATTGTATGATTTGTATGAAATGATTGATCACCTTAAATTGAACCTAATCAAATATATAACCTGTAATCATGATCGGACCTACATGGTAACCCATTAAGGGAACCTAGGACTCTCCGGCCAAATATCAATCCCTTCGAAAGGGATTGTGCAGGATTGCATAATGGTCCCTTCTTCATCCTTAGTCGAACTAAGTGACAGGAGAGGAGGTCGCTGCGAGGGTGAAGTCAATGGTTTGAAGATAGTCGCGGGAGGAACAAGGTCTCCATTGCACAAGCCTGGGTTTGGTCGTGAGTTGTTGCATTAATGGCAACTCCTCAACCAGGATTAGAGCCGGCGAAATTTCTCTAATTTCATGACGGGCCAGACAACGTCGTGCAATGGAATTTGGTTGAACATGCATTGCACTTAATAAGTTGGTTAATAACCTTGTTGTGTTATGATAGAGTTTTAAGTCCTCCATGCTAACTTACTGAGCTGTGGTTGCTCACATTCCTACAGATGTCATGCAGGTACTGGCTAAGAAACGGCATACAACTACTCTGAAGCTAGCAACTGATGGATCCTAGATAATGAGGAAAAATATTTGAAGAATAAACACATATTTTTAAGGTCTAAGCTTTTACTTTAAAATTTTTCATTTCTAAATAATGTAATAACTAGGAAATATATTATGGAGAAATTTTGTAAACTTTAATTATAATAATTGAATCATAGTGTATATATGTATTTTCTCACTTTCTTAGGTAAATGATTTATTTAAATTACAAACTGTTTACTTCAAAGCGGGTTAGTCGTGGACGCCTTGTGTAGATCAGGTCTAAGATAGCGGTTACAAGGCCAACTTCTATCTTAGAATAGTTTATACGGCGGGGCTGTTACGACTTTACCGCTTCGGGGTGTAACACTTTCTACATCCATCTCTTCTCCATTCTCCTCTCTTCGGCTCTCTTCTTCTCTCTCTCAAATCTTTTCATTTTATCTCCTTTCTCATAACATCTTTCCCTTACTACCAACCTTGTTTGCTTCCAATCAATCAAATATTTTCTAAAGCATAATTGTTTGAGTCCAATCATTTAAACACTTTCCCGAAGCATAATTGTTTGCTTCCCTTTATTCTTGAGGTAGAATACTCTTACCTCTCAATATTGAAATATTAATATTTCAATATTTCTTTCAATATCAATATTTCAATATTTCAATATTTCTTTCAATATCCGTTTATGCTCTTATATTTTGTACAAATCAGTTTCAATTAATAAAATTTCAATTGTTTATTCATCTCTTTACATTACATCTCGTATGGGGAATCTCCAATCAATTTAGATGTAATTCCACGAGATTACATTTTCTTATCAAAACCCCATAATCGGTTGGTATTATCGCCTTTAGAGGTTTCCTACTTACATAAAACCCCACTAGTCTTGGTACTGCCGCTTGTGGTGGTTCTAATTATATTTTGCATACATATTTATGTCCCAATTTGTTATTGATATTCATATTTATAATTACTTGGATAGTGCAATAAAATTTCTTGAATGGTATTATACTAATATAGTTAATAGCGAATGGTACTAATAATATGTTTTGTTATATAGATGTCTAAACAAGATAATCCACAAAATTGGGAAGAAGAAGTTGAAGCTTTACAATATTTGTTTAGTGCTATAGTTTGGCTAGGGCACTTTCATAAGAATTATCTTTGGCTTGCATTCAGTGTAATCAATATTCTTAATCATTAATCTTAAAAATTTTATGTTTGTAGATTATAATCCTTTTCATGAAAATGAACAGGATATAGAATTGTTTTATAATTACTTAATAGATTATATATCATTTCTTGAAAGATTCCATGAGTTATATTTTTAGTTATTAAATATTGAAAATATTTTAGATCGCAATTGAATGTATCAAAATACAAAAGATAATAACAAAGAAGATTTAATTGAATATAATAAATATTTAGAAGATGCAGTAGAATTTCTATTTTATATAATTTGAGCTTATTCTCTACTTGGAGATAGATTTTATTTAGCTGATAAATATTTTAGACAATAGTCAGTAATATATTCATCTCTACTATTAAACATAGTAACTCTTGGTTGTCCCCTTGGGTATCAGAGCCAAGGAGGGAGTATATAGGTATTCTAAGAAAGGTTATATTTTCTAAATCACTTAAGACGAATCCTTAGTGGAAAATTTTAATATTGTGATAAGTCTACTAAGGTCTAGCGTAAATCCTATTCTGATTAAGGGTTGCAAAAGGGTCATAAATTGGAAATCACAATATTAGATTGAATTTAGTCTTGTGATCTAAAATATAAACTTACTTAGTAGATCTATATCCTCTTCTAGCTTTGCTCCCACTGAGCAATCAGAAGAATCTATGTTAAATAATAGGGATGAAATATACATAAAAGATTTTGATAAAGCAATAAATGAATAGAAAATACCAAAAACTTTTTATGATTAAATATACCAAATAGGCAAATGGAAAATTTTTGGAAAAATTGATTATGTTATAGCCATAGAAGAAAAGGACATTCCAGTTTCTGATGGCTTAACAACAATAAAACTCTTAAATACGGATTCAATAAAATAATATGCAAAAGATTGGAATTATATACATCTAGGTTTAGTCCAAGTAGGAGCAAAACCTCTTACTAGGCTAGGTTTAGATACCTTTGTCTTTATGATTTGCAAAGATGCTAGAGAACTAATATATGAGAGATCAATACATGCCACTATTGAAACCAGTTTTAGTAGTAGACTAATACAATTTGAATGCCATCCCAATATTACTCTTGCTCTTAGAGATAAGACAATAATGAGTTCATTAATCCTCCAAATTAAAACACATAATTATAGAATGATAAAAGGATCAATACCAATGGTTGTGATATATATGATATATTTCAAATTAATGAAAACTGCTTTTAGTTCTAAGGCATATAAAATGGATAAAAGAGGGCAAACTCTTCTTATTCAAACAGACTTAACTAAAGCCAATGTGTTCGTCACAAAAATGATTCAATGGTCCCAAGTCAATTTACTTGAACATTAGGAAGTAGAAAATCTACTTCCTAAACAACCAATATACAATAATGAACCGTCAAATGTTGTCTAACATCCAGATGGTAAGGTCACCATCTAATTCAATATAAGGTCTTTTGATAAACTAAATAGACCCTTAGAAATAAGATCTATGTCATCTTCTTCTAGGAGATCAGTAGACCTTTCAAATCCTCCACCAAAAAATTATACTCCATACCTTACCCAATCTAATAATCAGCAAGATAGGCAATCAAATATTCAAGATAATCCATCTCTTTCAAGAATAGTTCACAATAGGTCTAGGATAATCTAACCAGTTTATTAACCAAACGAACCAAAACATGGAGAACCTTCATTATCAGAATTAGGTGATCCAGAATTAAATGTCATAGAAAAACCTTTTGAACTAGATAGAATACTTTTAAATAACGAATTCAATTCACCCAAAAATGAAAAAAAATTAGAAAATGGTACTTTGAAACATTTAGTTAAATCAAAATGGAAATAAAAAATGAATATTATAATTTCATAAAAGAAATTGAAGCTCAAATATATTTCTTTGAATGACTTGAAGAATATTATCTGAAACCCAAAGAAATTAATGTCATTAATGGATGTTTGAAGTGGAAACTAAGTGATGGACAAATAATAGAATCAAATCATCTACCATTAAGTAATATAAAAATAGTTCACAAAAATATGGAAATAACACTTACTCCTTTTAAAAATGCTACAAATGAAGAAGGTTTAGGAATAAAAATAATAATAAATCAAAATTATTATACTAATAAGCATTTGCACACAATAGGAGAACAATTAAACAAAATAAAAGAAACAATCGATATTGAAATTAATAAAACAGGTGAAAAGTCCTTAAAAAATAAAACCAATAAAAATACACCTTTATTCAAACATTTTGAAATGCCTAAAAATCCTAATAATGAATTTTTAAAAGTCTTAAAAGATAGGAAAAGAATACTAAAAAATAAAATAATAAAAGAAGAAACTTCCTCTTCAAAACTAATAAATATTTTAAATATTGATACGCCAACTCTAATTAAAAAGGGTATTATTATTGATGATACACCTTAAAAAAAAAAATTAATGTTTTAGATGAAATAGATATTGAATCAATAGATGAAACAATGTCCAACATTTCTTTAAAAGATAATAAAGAATCAAATGATGAAGTCAATAAAATCAATTGGAAAGAACTGCAAAAATTGAATTATCAGAAAGCAATGCCTCCTGATATACTAATTGAAGAAAAAAATAATAATTACCAAAATAAATACTCAATAAGATCTACATATGAATGGAATATAGATAGATACTTAGAACAAAAAAATCTCAATGTTCTTAATTAAATGATAATGTTTTCAAATACTAATAAAACTGTTCCTAATATTACTGATTACCAAGTAACACTCCTTTTAATCTCCGATTTCACTGGACAATTAAAAGGATGGTAGGATAACTATGTCACTGAAGAACAAAGAATTAATATCCTCACCTCATGCAAAATTGATAAAGACAATAGGAGAATATTAGATGAAAATAATGAACCAATTCAAGATATGGTAAACACTTTGATATTCTTAATAAGTCAACATTTCATAGGAGACCCCTCGTAAATTCGGGATAAAACTTTAAATCTATTATTTAATATGAAGTACAAATCCCTAGGAGAATTTAGACAATATAAAGATATTTTCTTTCAAAGAGTCTTTCTCAGAAACGATTGCGATCAACCCTTTTGGAAAGAAAAATTTTTAGTTGGTTTTCCAAAATTAATAGGCGAACAAGTTAGAAAATTACTAAGAGAAGAAAACAATGGTGAAATTCCTTATGATAATTTGTCATATGGAGAATTAGTATCATATGTCAATAAAATAGGAACTAATTTGTGTAATACTATAAGATTATAAAAACAATTAAAAAATGAACAGCGCTTAAAACGCCAAAACATTGGTGATTTCTATGCTCAATATGATCCCTCTTGTGTCAATAAGAAATTGGAAAAAAAAAACACTTATACTTCTTCAAACTGTCCTCAATGCTCGCATAAAAAACCTCGGAGAAATTTTAGGAAAAAATCATTTAAACAATTAGAAAGTAACAAGAAGCCACCTGAAAATAAAAAATATAAAAGAAAATTGTATAAACAACTAAGATGTTATAAATGCAAAAAAAATTGGTCATACAACAAATTTTTGTAAGATAAATAATAAACTTAATGAATTAAATCTAGATGAACAAATAATGGAAAATATCTTGCAAATATTCTAAGATAATAAATCCTCTTCATCAGAAAATGATTATGATGATGGAATCCAAGTCAATGACATAGACTCCACTTCATCCTCATTAGCTAAAGAAAAAGATGAAATTAATGTATTAATAAATGATGACGAAGAGATTCTTAAAAAAATTGATCAAATGTCTAATAATAGTGAAAAATTTGAATACATTAATAACTTTAAAACCAATACAATTCTTACGCGAAAATTGCCATATAACCTTAATGAAATCCTTGAAAGAGGTAAAAGAAAACATAAAAAATTAGTAACAATAAGTGACCTACAAAATGAAATCAACATTCAAAAACAAGAAATAAGAGAATTAAAATTAATGCAAATAAAACTTCAAAAAGAACTTCTTGAATTAAACCGAAAAATAATCCAAGAAAATAATTCTGAAACTTCAAATGAAGAAGATCCGGAAATCTCACCAACAATTGGGAATGATAATTATTTAATGCATCTTGTTCAAATAACAACAAGAAAATGGTTAACTAATATCTCAATGAGAATTAATAATGAATTTGTTTTAAAAACACTTGCTTTGTTTGATAGTGGTGCGAATTTAAATTGCATTAGAGAAGGCTTAATCCTAATAACATATTTTGAGAAAACTAGCCAATCTCTAAGTTTTGCATCTGGCAATAAATTATGTATTAAATATAAATTATCCAATGTTGAAATATTAAAAGACAATGCTTCTTATAAAACTTCTTTTATACTTGTGAAAAATTTGAATAAAAATCTCATTTTAGGAACACCATTTATAAATCAAATACAACCATTTTTTGTAGATAAAGATGGAATTAAAACACAATATCTAAAAAAAAGAAATTGTATTCAAATTTATCACAAAACCACAAACTAAATATATAAACCAATTAAAGAATGAAGAATTAAATTATTTAATACAATGCAAAGAAAATCATTTGATGTATATAAAAAATGATCTTGAATTTAAATGAATTGAGGATCAACTTAACAATAAAAATTAAAAATTTCTCAATTAGAATCAGAGATAAAAAAATTCAATTTGTTCTACACTTCCAAATGCATTTTGGAATAAAAAATCACATATATAAATTTACCATATGAAAATGATTTTAATAAAAAAAAAATTCCAACAAAAGCTAGATCATCTCAAATGAACAATGAAGTTTTAAACCATTGTTTTAAACCATTGTAAAATTGAAATAAAAGACTTAATTAATAAAAACATTAATTAGAAAAAGTAAATCTCTATGAAGTTATTTTGCTTTTTATGTCAATAAAAATGCAGAAATAGAAAGAAGCATCCCAAGATTAGTAATCAATTATAAACCTCTTAATTCTACCCTTAAATGGATCAGATATCTAATACCCAATAAAAAGGATTTACTTAATAGGTTGAATAATGCCAAAATATTTTCAAATTTTGATATAAAATCTGGATTTTGGCAAATTTAGATCGAGGAAAGTGATAGGTACAAAACTGCCTTCATAGTTCCCTTTGGTCAATTCGAGTGGAACGTAATGCCATTTGAATTGAAAAATACTCTTTCTGAATTTCAGAGAATAATGAATGAAATTGTTAATGATTATACTAATTTTATAATAATATATATAGATAATGTTTTAATATTCTCATACAATATAGACCAACATTTTAAACATATAAATTTTTTTATTAATATAGTAAAAAATAATTGTTTAGTTGTTTCACCTTCTAAGATTAGTCTTTTCCAGAATAAAATTAGATTTTTAGGTTTTAATATTCACAATGGAACAATAACTCCTATACAGGGATTTATAGAATTTACTGAAAAATTTCCTAATGAAATCAAAGACAAAAATCAACTCCAAAGATTTCTAGGAAGACTAAATTATGTTGCAGATTTTTTCCCAAATCTTAATATAATATATAAACCATTATATCAAAGATTAAAAAAAATCCGCTACAATGGACAAATGAACATACAAATGTAATAAAATTAATCAAATAAAGAATTAAAGGAATTCCTTGTTTGCATATAGCAGATCCCTCTCTATTAAAAGTTGTACAAACTTATGCTTCTGATTTAAGATTAAGAGGAATTCTAAAACAGAAACAAAATAATAAAGAATACATTGTTCAATTTGTGTCAAAAAATTGGAATGATTGTCAACAAAATTATTCTACAATTAAAAAAGAAATTCTGGCAATTGTTTTAACAATTTCTAAATTTGAAGAAAATTTGTTAAATCAGAAATTTCTTTTACGAATTGACTCTAAAGTAGCTAAGAATGTTTTATTAAAAGATGTCTAAAATATTGCATCAAAACAAATTTTTGTCAGGTAGCAATCAATTCTTTCTGTATTTGATTTTAAAATAGAGCATATTAATGGATCTTCAAATTCTTTTCCTAATTTCCTTACTCATGAATTTTTGCAAGTAGATGCCTCCCAAAAATGAGAAGGATAAAGGAAAAAAAATTTTCATCAACTTCTAATAAATGATTATATATATATATATATAATGAGAAAATTACTAAAATGTTACATGAATAATGAGAAAGCACTTAATAAATAAGTTCTTGTGAGAGATATAAGGAAAAATGTAGAGGAAATGCTTGCATTTGTCCAACTTTTGCAAAAACGTAGATTTGCATTTATAAGTTACCCTTATTTCATGACATTCATCCATTTACCATTAACAATAAGATCCAATAGGGGACTTAAAAGAAGGTTAACTTATAAATAAAGATGCTTACTAGCTTTTTGTAGAAATGGACAAATGTGAGCCTTTCCTTCGAATTTTGCAACTTTTTCTTCTTGGTTTTTTCTTCTTTTTTTTAAAAAAAATTACCTTCTTTATTGTTGATGCCTAATTCTCGCTCGACTCGAGACCTAGTTCTAACAAAGGCCCATTAGCTTTGGAAGGGATCGTTCCCCCACTCCTTTCTTCTTGCCTTCCATGTGTCCTAAGCTACTCGGACTCTTCTCTCACCTTGGATCCTTAGAAAAGCATAAGAGAAGTTGCTTTTCTGAAGACCTAGGTAAGCACTACAAGGAGCATAAGGTTAGAATCCTCCTCCTAATGCATGGGGACCATAGCAACAGCTCAATCTAGCTCAGAGTGTGAAGAGTTCTCCCCTCTGTTTGCCCAACCTCTGTTAGCAAAGACACCCTTAATCACATGAGCCCCATGATGCTTGGCTCACGAGCCATTCGGTTTGCCAAACTGAAATCCTTAAATCCTTTGCTTGGCTTAACACTTTATTCTTAGCTCATTAATTGTCGTCTAACAATAGTAGTATGGCCAATCTACTTGTCATCCCCTAAAGATGCCTAACCTTCCATTCACAAATGTGGCTACCAATGTGGCCATGGCTGACGAACTTCCAAAGTCACCCTTTCAACCTCGCCATGCATGTCCCCTGATCAATTGCCAATATAGATGAACTTTGAATCAACATGCGTCCAAGTAGACGTACTCCCCCTCACTATTAATAATGAAAGAGAGTTGATAGGTAAGTGATCATATCTTAGTTCTCTATCTTTAGATTGAGAACTCTCCATACAACACTTAGGCACACATCCATAACTGGCGAGTATTTTTCGATCGTGATTTTAGTGCTTGTCCACCTTAGGATCCTTTCTTCCTTCATTATCCTCCTTGTTGACTTGAGTATTGGAGGGCTCTCGTGCAACCACCTACAAAGGGTTTTCTTGCATGTCATCGAGAGCGAGGAACTCATCAAATCCAACCCACATTGAGATCTGTCCGGCAACATCTGCTGAAGTTCATCTGAGTACTAACGTCCGTGCGCATGAAAGAAAACCAAAATCTGACATTTCTAGGTTCCTTTTTAAGTCCATAGATTGGAGAGTACGATAATCATTTTCATCAATATACCTGAAAGTCGGAAATTTTTCGTATAGAATTTCATTTTTCACCTCTCAGATATGTAGGCACCTTTTTCATATACATACTATACATTTAAGAAATAATAATGTAGTCCTGAATCTATAAAAGAAAAGTTAAAATCAAAATCTAACTTGCTTGAGTGCCCGTTTGGAGTAACTTCGATATCTAGCAACCAACCTTAGTTTTTCTAACGTAAAATACTGTGTCAGGCTAGGTGGTTTGCATAAGATCAACAAAGACATCTCCTGAGGAGTGAATACGAACTTTGGGGAGCTCAAACTCTTAAATATCTATCTATTGACTTTTGTATGAAAAACCATTATTATTACATGTACTTGTTGTTATTGTCATGAAAAAGATAGAAGATAAGGTTTGGTGCTATTTAATGGGCTCTAATCTAACGATGCCTTCCCGACTTGTAAAGAGATAATAAAACGTGATTTTTCACTTGTCAAATGAATTGGGCAAGATGTCATCAATCAAGCGGTCGTAAAACGTGGCAAGTTTTCTTTTCCTTTTTTCAAATCAAAATAGAAACATCAAATGCCTAGGAATTAGAAGTTCAGTCAACAAACAAAAGATTGATTAAATGGGATGGATGGTGACAAAACCTTAAAAGTTACAACTCATCTCCAATTTGCTTTGGATAACAGCAGTAAATACATTAATTCATATTTTAACTTAAGGGAGGAAAAATAAAAAAAGAACGAACATCAAAATTGTCTTTTACTAAAATAATTTTCAGAACCCCATAGGAAGTTATGGGAAGAACCTAAAGAGGTCCTTCAGCTTAAAGTAAGCACTTCAATAGCCCTTTCCTTTAGGAAAAACCCATGACCCTAACCTAATAGGTGTAAATTGCAATCGTGGGATAGGAAACCAATTATGATTTAATCAAAGTAATGGATTTAGGCTATTGACTGAATTACAACTATTAAATGCAATGAATTTATGAAACAAAATGATTGAAATTGTAAATTGAACAAAAAATAGTACAATATAGATCTAGGATCAAATTAATACAAAGGAAGAATTTTAAGAAAGAAGAAGAAGAAAAATATGACTTAGGATCTAACATGGTCAACCTTAAGCTTAAACTAGGTTAACTAAGACATTAAAAACTTAGTGAGACAGGGCTGCTAGGTCGATCAACCGCCTAGTCAGCCTCGATCAATCACCCTAGGCGAGTTATCTACCCCATTGACTTAGCAATCATGGTCAACTTTGAATACTAATGGTCAATCAAGTTATCCCCACATTACCATAAGTAGATTAAAGGTAAAATCTCAATTAGTAGGAGAAATTAAAATAAACCTTGATATGTAATTGGTGTGATATTATGAATTATGATTTAATATGGACTTTTATTGATGGGAAATAGGATTCAAATCTAGCGTAGCCTAAGCCTAAGATGGAATCAAAGTATCAATGATCGAACAAATGGCTCATGGCAAGACAAAAGAAAAGTAGGTAGATCAAGAAAAAATGAGCTATAAAGAGGTACACTCAACCATGAACATGGGCATGTTGATGGGTGTGTTGACCAAGGCAGGTATAACATGACCATGTTGATTGAGAAATTAAGGACTAGAAAGATACACAATCATCAACGCTGGTGTCTTGATGATGGTGTTAGTCAACGCAGGTGTATTAACAATGGTATTAGCCATGCATCTTTTATTTTATTTTGTTTCATCTCTTAATTGTTAGTTGTACTTAATTACCGTATTATTGTTAGGTTAAAGACCATTTAAGCTCTATTGTTTTATTGTAGTAGACGTCTATCTGTGAACTTTCATCTTTCATTGTTGAATATTATTCTCTCTTAAGATTGAAACCCTAGTGATTTGCTATAGAATCTTATCAATCAATCCTAATACGTTGGTTGTGGTGATTTGTTATTTTAGTTACTCATGAATAGTAGTGAGTATTTCCAATTAAATATGTTGAATTTAGACAGTTGTGAGTCACATTAGTTTAGCAATCTCAACCACTGGTTCAATTATTGATTTAACTTCTTTAATAATTCATATTTAGTTACTTTTTTGTATTTCGTTATTAGTAAATACCAATAAACACATAACAATATAGACAAAGGACATCTAATCATATCTTCAAGTATATTACCATCCACATTGTGTGGACTTAGATTTGTTTACAAATTCAAGCATATCATTTTTTTTGTTAAACTATTGGAGATTTAGGGATTGTTGTGGAGTAACGAGTTGGGCATTGAAGTGTGGTAATCATAATGCATGCTAGGTGTTTGATGATTTTCACTTAACTTTTTGAATAAACCTTCCAATGCCTAATTGCACAATTTTCTTTATGAAGACTTATTAATGAGTGTTTCATGGATTTATTATATTAATCTTGTAGATTTATTGTTGATTTTGAGCTTTGTAAACTCATATTGTGCCATACAATATGCTAAAGTGTGAATGAAAACCTAATCTATTTTCCTTATTCTTGTTTTGATGATTATACTTGTTTTTACTTTACTTTTGTTCTATATTCCTTAACTAAAATAATTATACCATAAATATGTAATTTTATATCATATAATATAGCACATAATTATATGCCTTATAATGTATGTTTTATTTTGAAGATTATATAGATAGAAAAATTGTTTATAAATAAATGCTATTTATATGTAACTAAGTAGTTACATTATTAAATAACATATATGGTTATGCTTTTATCTTTACACTGTTTGAATTGGATTGAGTAAAGGAGAGAGAAGGAATCGGATTGGAAAAATTTACTTTCCCTTTTTTTGTAAAAGCATGGCAAAAAGGGGAGGGGATGAACTTATGAGGAGAAATTTTCTGATGAGCCTAAACAGATAATTCCCTCCATAAGTAGAAAGAAAGCGAGAGGCAATGTATGAAATGACTTACTAAACCTTTTAATAGAATACTATTTTTAGATTTCAATGACTTTTTGGTATTATAATAAGCTTCTCAATATCTAAATTAACTTTCCCTCAATAGTCCCTTGTTTCAATTTCTTTTCTACTTAACCTAGTATCTTCCTCTATTTTCTTTGCCTCCTAAGTCTTTCGATCATTTTCTTTCCTCCTTTTCTTTCATTCATTCCATACATAATGTTAAGGTATTCATTTCCCTGTAAGAGTTTACTTATACATTTATATACAATAAGATGCATCTAATTCAAGAAATATGAGGTTGAAAGTGTGCGAGAGAAAACATCACCATGTAACTATTGGCACCATCTTAATCTTGTACTTTTGTTTGTAGCTTGACTGTGATAATATTTTCTTTATGATTAGGAGAACCTTATACATGTGTTATGATGGATTTGTTATAGTCTTGCTAATGTTTTCTCCTTAAGCATGAACTTTTATTCCTTCTTATTTATTTTACCTCTATCTGTACTTTTGTTTTTATTTTATCCAAATTTGGTTTATCATCTAGATTGCCACAACAAATTAGTATTAGAGTAAGGATGGGGCGTATATTTCAGATTTAGGTTTAGTCTTATTTCCTACACATTGTTTAGGTGTATCATTATGAAAAGGCCTTGATTATAATTTAATTAAGTTCAGGGCTCCAAATGAGTTAAGCCTCTTGAAAACTATTTAAACTTAACTCACTTTTAGCTTGACTTGGCTAAGTTTAATTCACAAACAAACCAAGTTGAAGCCCTTACTTAGACTTATAAGTTGACTTGTAGAGGTTCATAGGAAAACTCACGAGCAAGCTCATAAGTTGGATCATGAGTTTTACATATATTATATAATATATATAATTAAAACTATAAAACTAATATCCATATAATATATATACATATATTTATTTAATCTAATTATTATTCATTTATTTATATATTTATTCATTTGTATATTTAACATCTTATATTTAGCTTTATCTCATCTACCTATCCCCATGTGGTTGCAAATGATCTGGACCACTTACAAGCTACACAAGTATGGCTCGCTTTAAACTTTGTTTGATGTCAAGCTTAATGTAAAGCTCGCTAATCTAAATAAGTTAATTTTGAACCTATAATTTTTAGATTCAGTAAAAACTTAACTTAACTTTAATTTGATATTTTATTATTCATTTATTTATATATTTATTCATTTTGTATATTTAACATCTTATGTTTAGCTTTATCTCATCTACCCATCCCCATATGGTTGCAAATGATCTAGACCACTTGCAAGCTACATACGTATGGCTCGCTTTAAACTTTGTTTGATATCAAGCTTAATGTAAGGCTCACTTATCTAAATAAGTTAATCTTGAACCTATAATTTTTAGATTCAGTAAAAACTTAACTTAACTTTAATTTGATATTTTTCAAATCAGGTGAGTTTGAGAAGATGGTTGTCGATCCTTCAAGGATATTTAAATTGCTAACACCAAATATTTAGCAAATCTACTTGAAAAAGGCCTTTTCATTTGACATGAGTGAGGGTTCATTTTAGGAGCATGTCTCGGAGTTTATGTCTCTATTAATGATTTAAGAAAATAATCTTGCCATGCACTCTAATGCCTTCATATGTTTAGAGGTACCATAATCTATGAAAAAGAAATTTTACCCTCGAGGAGGTCAAGAGCAATATGTAGGAAGAGGATCAATTAAATTGCTAGATAGGTTCCATAAGCCATGTGTTGTTGACGTTTAGTTGTTGGAGATTACAAATATCTAGCATGACATTAATTTTAGAGGCAATTTTAGAGCCATAGTTCCTTTATAGCAACCATAAGAGTCATGTTAGGGTAGATCGTTGAGAAAATTATATAAGAGATAATCAACATTGAATAATACGTTCAAATAAGAAATGATGTTTTAAGAAGTTTAAATAAGGACCCCAATTAAACTACATTATTAACTCTAACTTGATGTGGCACATTATTGCTTTGTTGGCGTGATGAATTATTAACATAGGATTCTTTTATCTATGTTTCTTATTTATTTGTTGACTTATCCATCTATTTAGTATATTGCTATTTCTCAAAGGATCCTACAATTACATAAATTTAAAAGTTCAAAGAGGTTGAGTTCTCAAAAAGCAAAATTAAGAGTGTAACATGCAATTGGCTCAAATTATTGGAAAAAAATTCAATGATATTAACACGCTAGTGAAATAATAAGTAATATAGAAATACTTACAAAATTTTAAAATGAATATGCTTTTTGAAAAAGTATAAATTATATTTTCACGTGTTAATATTTTATAGATATTTACATACTATTTATCATTTTATATGACGTGTTAATCCTATTGAAATATTTATTGAATTATTTGCATTCCTTCAAAGACAATGAGAAAATCGCATGTTAAAGTAAACGGGAAAAGGTGAAAGCCCGGACCCCTTGAAAGACATTGAGGAAAATACTGTGCAGCGGTTGATTAGGTTGGGGAAGAGGAAAGAAGTTTTTTCTACAAAATAACCTTTCAGTCATGTTAGGTTATCCCATTGTGATGGAATCGATGACTTTCGTCATTGAAATAAATAAAAGACTATTCTCACCTTTAATTCTGGTGTCAGAAGTGTTGACCCATTGAGAATGACTTGCTATTTACCAATTTATTCAATTTCAAAGTCTTGATCGACTAACGTATTTTTTTTGAGAAATTCAAACTTGATTCCTAATGAATGGCAAATGATTGAATATGTTTGGTTTGCAAAATGCACGACGTGTTATTGTGTAAAGAAAATCATGGAGTAAAACTTTAGATATTGAATTATATAATAGATGATATAAAAATTTTATCGCATAACAGAAGGAATTAATCAGGAAGATATTTACAATAATCTCCTTATCTTCTCCAAATACGATACATAAGGATTGTACCGTGTTACGTTGCATTGTTCCATCTGCGATGTGCTGTCTGTTCTACCTGTATTAAGAAATAGTATTTGTTCATTTATTTAGATGTCGCACTCGTTATAAAATCTGAAAACCAATAATATACCAAAGGTACACGGGTTAATAGCTTAATTGGGCGGGTTTAATTGTTTTTTGTCCTTGTACAACCATATTAACATTTTTCTCATAAAACCGCATAAATTTTAAAATATTTTAAGAAAAGCAAACAAAACTTGCCTTACCTAGCTTTTATCGAGTGAAATGACTGCTAGTACTTGTTGGTAGTATTGTTAAATTTTGATTCATGTTCGATTTGATGCTATCACGAAATCAGTTTAAGTCATTTTTTAAATTTTCATTGACAATGATCTAAAAAAACTTAGTTAACTTAATTGTTTCAATCTAGTTTTTTCAGTATTTGGTCAAGTTTTTTAAGTTAAATATATCGATCTTTTCTTTTTTGCTAAAAAATGAAAATAACAGACCATTTTACCAAAAAAAATTTTAAATTCGTCTCTCTCAATTCTCGACCCTTTCTCATTCTTAAGACAACCCTTTAGTTTGAAGGTGATAATATATCTTATTGGGTTAGGATTTTGATTTTGAATACAATTGCACATAATTGTAAGAGACATAGTAAGCAAAGAGATAAAGAAAGACACCTCAAAGTTTCGTAAAAACCCCAAAAGAATAGATAACATTAAGTCAATCTGCTAAAGGATACAGAGAATAATTCAGTAATTCTCTAACAATCTCTCAAAGTACTCATTGCTATAGCAAGCCCCTAAGGTTTTCTAATCCTTTTTTTTTTAATTCCCTAATACACTTACACATGTTTAGCAGACTATAGGAAAATAGCGGCTCCTTCCGTACAAAGCTATTATTATTATATTTGATTCGTAGAATAACTGTTTTCAAGAATTTCTATTGGTACCAAATAGGGAGTACAATCCTTTCATATTACCAAAGGAATAACTGCCAACCGACCTTTTTTCAACATATCTTCATTCTCTACACATGAGATCCTAGTCCAATAGACCATGAACTATAGCATAGTGGTACTTCTAGTAATATTCGTATTTATAACTAGCATTGTTTTAAGTGAAACTAAATTAAATAATAGTTATTACTTATAAAACAAACTATTTCTTAAAAATTATAATTGAATTCCTATCTTATTTTGTTCCACCAACTTAACATATCATTAATACCATATGTATATATGTATGTATGTATAGAAGCCCCCAAATCGCTCACATTAGATGAAAAGTTATTTAGATAATATCATATTATAATATATAATTTTAAAAGTTTTTTTCTTTTTCTTTTAATCATCAAATCATATTATAATATATTGTTTTGAAATTTCATATAAAGTTTTAGGATCATGATGCCTTTCATTATTAAGTTTCCTCAAATTGCTAATTTGAAAATACCATTTAATAATTAATCTTTTCTTCTATTTTTATTATGACACATTTAGCAAGTAGTAGAATAATCCATAATTTATTCAAATTGTCTTGAATCTATTATAACATATCATACATATAAGCCTTCCAACTAAAAGTTTAGATTCAATAGATAAGATTTAGGGTGATCGGATAAAGTGTTTAATTGAGCCTAAATTATGCAACAAAGTTTAGAGTATTAGTAAAAGTAACTCGTTAGGTTTGAAATTAGGAAAATAAGTCATAAAATAATAGAATATTACAATATCAAATTATAAGTATATTACTTGTTATTTATTAGAAATATGTAAAACGAGTTTTAATAACTAAAAAGTTGATAAAAATAAATTATATACGTAATAAAAATCATAGAATAACATAAATAATATTTATGAGTATCTACTTGTACTTCACATGTATTAACGTATAGATAAAAATACTTAAAATGCTCGAAATATACTAAAATAATGCTAAATAATTAAGGAAAATTAGAAAAAAAAATCAGGAAAAATAAGAAGAAGTGTAGACTTGTCTAGATTCAAATCATGGCAAGCTGGGAATAGAAAGGAAAAAACTAATCATTCACATTAGGGTAAATAGAAAGTGAAATGGAAGAGGATAAAGGCTAAATGTCAATTAAAAATCAAAAGTAAAATACCAAACAACACTATATAAATAGAAATCCCCATCTGGAATTCATTTTAGTCCTTTAGTAATCAAATAAACATAGAGAGAATTTAGAAAGAGAGGACTAAGTATTTTTAGAAAAAAAAAATAGCAAAAATAATGTATCATTAGGGCATAGAAGGAGATCCTTGACTCGACGACCATCTAAAAATAAACTACCACCACCACCATACCCTATCACAACCACTAAGGTTGCTGATACTCCTAAGATCACCACTAATGGCCAGAATTTCATCGGATGGGTGAGTCAAATTCTAATCCGATTTTGTTTGATTTTGTAAAAAAATTAAATGTGATTAGAAAATTATGAAATTTAGTAATTTGATATTTTTATGCATGTAAATTTAGAGAAAAATTTTAGTTTGATGAATTTAGATTCAGAAATGTATAGTGCTTAAGAAATCCTATAAACTCGAGCATACTTCGATTTAGAAATAAAAAGCCTTATAAGCATAATTTTGAGCTTAATTCTTTTTTTTTTTTTGCAAATTAATTAAAGGATGTAGAATAGTGTTATGAAGAGATTTTTTAGAATTGAATTTTTGAAATTTTTAGACCTTAAAATGATGTATGAAATATGTGATTTTGAGCTAATTTAGTAATTAAATAGATAATTTCTAATTTAGTGTGTAATTAGGTGTTTTAGGGTATTAGTTTTTGATGAAGTACAATAATTGTAGCATTTGGAGTGTTAGATGTAATTATTAGGTGTAATATGTAGTAAATATGTGAAAATTGATAATATGTGAAATTTGATTTATAATAAATATAAAATACTATGTTAAAATTGATAATATAATAATAAGATAAATATATAATTTGATATGAAACTTAAATTTTGATGATTATATGAAAAATGTAATTCGATATAGCAAATTTGGTAGTTAAATGAAGACTAAGATATGTCGTATAAATTAGAATATTGGTTAGGGGTTAAAAGTAATATTTAGGATATTCGAGTGTAATGTGATTAATTTCACATTATGGTTCAGAACATATTCTTAGGATTTATATATAACACGTGTAGTTGAAACTAAATTAGAACCTAAATCAAAATTGGAGTCAGAAACTGATTCCGAAACTAGCCTAGAATAGATCAGAAATAAATAATATATATATGTAGAAAATTGAGTTAAATCATAACCTAAATTTTATATATTATAAAGATATAAATACTAAAAAAGCATTTATATTATAGGACACGTAGAAATAAGTGACCTACGATACATCGAGAGAGCAAATCGAAGACTTCAGAAAAGTTAGGTTCAATACTTCGTTGTATTTTGAAATACTATGTTAAAGTACTCAGAAACTTAGGATTGTATATGATTGTGCTTGTAAGTAACTATACATGATTGTGCTTGTAAGTAACTATACGTGCATGTGCTTGTATGTCCTGGCTAACGAGTATGTAGGCATCTTTGAGGCGATGATAAAATATGTAGAAACTTAAGTCTTTTTTTTTCTTTTGATTTTATTTATTTATTTATTTTTTAAATATTATAATTAGAAGAATAATCCTAATTTCAGTAAATAGATAGTGGTACCCGTTAGGGTTTAATAGGTTAGCCCCTAAACTCGGAACCCTTTGATTTTTCATTCAAATTGAAATAAAAAACCAGTAGCCAAATTGTAATCAATCCATCCAATTGATTACGGTTTTTTTCCTTTTTCTCAACTATGGTCGGGTGGTGACTCTAAAAATTATTTTTAATAAAAAACTAGAACTTCTCGATTTCTTTAGTCGAAAATTAATATTAAATGGGTTAAGATTTAGTATTAATCAGGAAATGGAGAAATTAATTTTAAATAAAAACCGAAAAATTAGGCTCTACACCATGTATGTGATGTTTCCTTTTGCATAGGGGAAGGAACATTGTTACTCATTACGGTCATGTTCCCTGATCGTACTCTCTATTAGGTTTGAAAACCACAGGTATTTTTGTTCCTCTTTACTCTATTTCATTCTCATACACTTTTTCTTCTCCCTCTCTCTACATTTACCCTGCCTACTTACTAATTTCTCTTAAATCTAAGCACTAAAACATTAATCACAAGGTATTTATATCAATTATATCTCATTAGTTTCCTTAATTCATTATTAGATTTCATAAAAATATAATTTTTATCCAGGTTTTTAAGATGAAACTTATGATGTGCATGTGTTGAGATCTTGTGTTTTAATAGTGATTTAGTACATATAATGTAATGTGGCGTATTATTTGTTGATTATATGCTGGAATCATTACAAAAGATTGGTGCTTTGTAAAGGTTCATGTGAGGGAAAGTGAGGGAAACATGTAGACAACCATAAAAAGAGAAAGAAAGAGGGAGAAAGTGAAAGAAAATAGCAATATTTGAATTGTTAGTGATTTTAATCCATGTTGAAAAGAGAACTTAAAGCGCATGTTGTTAATATGCATTGAGAAATTAATTTATATATAAATTAAGCACTTAACTAAGTTTCTAGTTAATTAATGGTGATTAAATATTAGTGCTCATGCAGTTCTATATGATAATTTATAGGTTAAATATTATTCACCTATAGTATTACTAATCAAGAGTTGTAAGAGCCTAGTATTTCGATTGCTCATGGTTAAATAATTCGCTTATTGAATTGTGATGTTTGAAAATTGCAAATTTAATGTTAATTTTTAAGGAATTAGGCATCATTTAATTTTATAAGATTCGTTAAGGAATTGTCCTATTGAGATGCTAATCTATGATTTAGGCATTATATTTTACAAACTTATTAATTTGATCATTATCTAAATTGTTTAGTAAAATAACTAGCAAATAATTGAAGTGATTCCCATGATGCTATTGGTGAATTATTTTTATACAAATTATTGTTATTATCATTTGCGAACCTTTTTGTTTATTTTTGGATTTCAAAAAAATGCCTAGAGTTAATTACATTGCTCGTAAGAACTCAGGTGTTGTTCTATAACCCCTTCAGCTCACTTTCAATCATGACTGGCAAAGGGAAAGGTTTAAACACCTTTCCTAGAAGAAGTTTGGCAGCTTCATCTATTTTGACTGGCATCCTTTAGCATAAGCTTGTTATGATGCTAGAGTCCAATAAGTGATTAGTTTTAGTGGATGGGATAGACTGTTGATGATACTTGACCTAGTTTATAAGGAACTTACCCTTGAGTTCCTATTCACATTTAGGTTAGCTATCAATAATCTTGGTTAAGGTAGGTAGAATATAATTTTCTTCAGATACTGTAAGAGGGAGGTTAGGATGCCTATTGATGATTTTAAAGTTCATCTAGGAATTTATACCGCTAATTATATTACTACTCAAGAGTCTAGGGGTTTACCACATAAGTTACCTAAAGGTGTATCTGATGGAGCTATATGGAATAAATTAACTAATGAAGGAAGGGTATATAATCCTGGTCAATCTAAGGCATCACATTTGCGTGATCTTGTTCTTAGGCTAATACATTATGTATGAGCTAGAAATTGTATAAGGAGAGGCCATAGCCAAGGGGTAGTTAATGAGAAGGATATTATGTATCTACATAGTTTTGTTAACCACCTCCCTTTTAATTTGAGAGGCGGTCAAACTTCATTTTTGTAGGACCTTTCAATAGTTGCTTGGTGAGTAATTATCCTAGCCTAGACAATTTAGCCAACATAAGCCAGTAAGAGAAGCATGATAACTCTGATTTTAAACATATTTCATATGGTGATTTTATAGTATTTCCCTTACATTTTTAGTTTTCTTTAAAAAAATTGATACTTAATTGAGTAAAATGTTGATTTCAGGGTTTAAACGCGTTCTAGGCTCGAAAACAAAGAAAAGGAATCAAGTTTCACTCAATTCCGAGTTCAAACGAAGAAGTTTTAAAGTTTTGAAGTTGTGCAGAAAATTTACCTAAGTGCAGAAAGTTACACGACTTGGGGATACGGCCGTATCCCAGGCCGTGTCTGGTGACGAAAACAGAATCTTTGTAATACACATATAAAAGGATATCTTAGGGTTTCAAAAGAGAGGAGAGACATTACAGAAACGAAAAGACACAAGAGACAAGAAGAGACTTAAGGAGAACATTAATCAAGAAAGAGGCGAGAACAACATCGATTTCAAGATTAGAGAGATTCTTCATCAAATCAAGAGGGGTTTTCCATGCTTTATTTTATGTTTTTGATGGAACTCGTTTTTAGATTCGTTATGATAGCTTAGAATTCGAGTATTTAGGATTATGGAACCTAGGGTTTCATGTAACCCTTGGATTGAATTATAATTTCAATAAAGTTTCTATCTTTTCTTGATTCAATTATGTTGTTTAATTGTGGATTGATAATTGTAGAGTGTCAATATATGATATTATGCATGTTGATTGAGAAATTGCATGTGTAATTAGATCTAGGCATAATTGAAGAGAATTACATGTATACTTAGAGATAAGATACATGTCTCTTTCGGAAAGTTGATTGTTTGTGTGGGAATTCATTATACATTAAGGCAATTCTAAATTATATTACTAAGTAAAGAGATTCCGGTAAATAATTTAGGATTAGGGTTAATATGCTTGAGAAAGGTATTAGCTTTAATTGTGAATCCCTCGGGTCAAGAATTATAGAAACTGAATTGAATATATTTTAAAAAGGTTATATGTTAAACACTAGGGGAAATAATTCCTAAATACATTATTGCATACTTGAAGTCGTTCGTAGTTTATTGCTTCCTAATTTGCGTAATTAAGTCTCATAAGTAGTTTAGTTGTTAATTTCAGTATTTTTAATTCATTCAACTCATCACAATTTTCTGGTTAGATAATAAAGTTAAGGTTAATATTAGTACTCAAAATCTCTGAGGGATCGACTCGGACTCATATCCACTATATTAAAATTGATAGGTGCACTTGCCTCATATCAAGTTTTTGGCGCCGTTGCCGGGGATTTTCGATATTAAGAACACTAGTTGCTTTATTACTTTAACCATTTTTTTTTCTTTTGTTTTCATTAGTTAGAGCTGCAATTGATTCTATATTTCTTATCCTTGCAGTGCATGACTAGAAGTAACCCGAAAGATTTGGTAGAACTTGATCCTGAAATTGAGAGAACTACCCTTCAAAATTTGAAATCATGACCTAGACAAAGTGTGGTGAACATTGACGACGAGTCAATTGTTGAAATCAAGGAAGAGGGTGAAGAGACCAACACTCAATTCATCGAGCAGGAAGATCCACCACACATGGCTAACAACGGGAATGAAGCAAATCGGACCATGTCCAATTATTCAAGGCCTATACTTATTGGAGCTGACTCTAGCATCGCAAGGCCAACCGTCGCGGCTAACAACTTCCAAATTGCACCTAACATCATACAAATGGTGCAACAATATGTTCAATTTGACGGTCTCCAATATGAAGATCCTAATGCCCACATCTCTAGCTTTCTAGAGATTTGTGATACTTTTAAAATCAACGGAGCCACGAATGATGCCATCTGACTACGGCTATTCCCTTTCTCCTTGAGGGGTAGAGGAAAACAATGGTTGAACTCTCTACCACGAAATTCAATCACAACTTGGAATGAATTGGTAGAGAAATTTTTGGAGAAGTATTTCCTACCTGCAAAGACCGCTAAACTTCGGAATGATATTTCTTGTTTTGCTCAATTGGAAGCGGAGACTCTATATGATACTTGGGAGCGATTCAAGGACTTGCTCAGGAGGTGCCCACATCATGGCCTTCCATTATGGATGCAGATTTAGACCTTCTATAATGGTCTTAATTTATCTACGAGACAGATGATTGATGCATCCACAGGAGGTACTTTGAACACAAAGACACCTGAGCAAGCACAAAACCTGATTGAAGGAATAACGATGAACAATTATCAGTGCGAAAGCACTAAAGCCAAACAAAAGGCTATGGGAATTTATGATGTGGACTTGACCACTGCTTTGGCAGCCAAGGTGGACCTATTGAGTAAGAAGATTGATGCACTCTCTGTTGGACCTCAACAAATGCAATCGGATATAAGTGATTTTGGTATGAAGGGGTATGGAGCACAAGAACAACTGAAACAGGTAGATTATCTAGGAAATCCACCTAAGCAACAAAATAACCCCTACAGCAACACTTACAATCCAGGATGGAGGAATCACCCCAATTTCTCATGGGGAAACCAAAACCAAGGCCAGCAGAAGACCAACTTTGGCCCACCTGGATTTTAAAGACCATTCCCACCTCCTCTCCCTCAAGAAAAGAAATCCAGTGTGGAAGAACTTCTCACAAAATACATTCAAGGAAATGAGGCTCGCTTATCCAACATTGAATCCTCGCTGAGAAATCAAGAGGCTTCAAATCGCAATCTTCAAAACCAAATTGGTCAACTTGCGAAGCTAATCTCTGAAAGACCGTAGGGATCGTTACTGGGAAATACAGAACCCAATCCAAAGGAACATGTTAAGGCAGTGACACTTCGAAATGGGAAGGAGTTGCATGCTGAGAGGAAAGGTAGCGAGGAAACTAGCAAAAGCAAGGAGGGGACGAAAGCAATGGCAGATGTAGAGCCATCAAAGGTGAAGGAATATCAACCACCTATCCCATATCCCCATAGACTCCAGAAAGATCGCAATGACCAACAATTCAGTAAGTTCCTTGACCTTTTTAAACAATTGCATATTAACTTACCTCTTGTTGATGCCCTGTCACAGATGCCGAAGTATGCTAAGTTCTTGAAAGATTTGTTATCTAACAAGAGGAAGCTTGAGGAGCTTTCTACAATCATCTTGGATGAAAAGTGTTCAGCGATTGTGCAAAACAAGCTGCCCAAGAAACTAAAAGACCCAGGAAGTTTTACAATTCCTTGTCATATTGGTAATCTGTTAATTGACAAAGCCTTAGCTGATTTGGGTGCTAGCATCAATTTAATGCCTTATAAATTTTTTAAGAAACTAGGATTAGGGGAACCTAAGCCCACACGCATGAGCTTGCAATTAGCTGATAGATCTATGACGTACCCTAGAGGTATATTTGAGGATGTATTAGTTCAAGTGGGTAAATTTATTTTTCCAGTTGATTTTGTGATATTGGATATGAATGAAGATTTTGAATTTCCCCTTATCCTAGGTAGACCATTCTTAGCTACAGTTAGGGCTATCATTGCTGTTAGTGATGGCAAGCTCATTCTTCGAGTCGGAGATGAAGAGATTATGTTTAAAATTTCGGAGGCTATGAAAAAGTCTATCGATTAGGATGATACTTGCTACCTTCTTGATGTTACTGACACTTTTGTTTCAAGTTATATGCAAGAAGTTCTTCTTAAGGATCCGTTGGAGAGTTGCCTGCAATTAGGCATGGAGGAAGCTTCGGAAGATCCTGTTAAATCCGAGGTGATAGCCCAACTAGAGGCAAATAAACCTATCTTTGTGGAGAAAGGATTTGAAGAGATTGAAAAGAGGAAGGAAGCATAGTTAAAACCTTCGATTGAGGAGCCACCAGTATTGGAGCTAAAACAATTACCTGACTATTTGGAATATGCCTTCTTAGAGAAGGACTCCAAATTACCAGTAATTATAGCATCCAATTTGGAAAAAGAACAGAAAGAAAGGTTGCTGAAAGTACTCAAGGAGCATAAGAGGGCCATTGCTTGGAAAATATCCGATATTCGAGGTATCAATCCCTCCTTTTGTACTCATAAGATTTTAATGGAAGAAAACTATAAGTCGGTTGTACAGCCCTAGAGACGTTTGAATCCAAACATGAAAGAGGTAGTAAAAAAGGAAGTTATCAAACTCCTTGATGCAGGTATGATATATCCTATCTCTGATAGTTCATGGGTAAGTCCAGTGCAAGTAGTTCAAAAAAAAAGTGGGATGACAGTAGTCCCTAATGAAAAGAATGAATTGATCCCAATGAGAACGGTAACAAGTTGGTGTGTATGTATCGATTATCAAAAGTTAAACGATGCTACACGAAAAGACCATTTCTCCTTACCTTTTATTGATCAAATGATAGAACGATTAGCTGGACATATGTTTTATTGTTTTATGGATGGCTTATCTGGTTATTTTCAGATACCTATTGCATCGGAAGATCAAGAAAAGACCACTTTCACTTGTCCTTATGGCACTTTTTCTTATCGCAGAATGCCTTTTGGTCTTTACAATGCACTGGCTACATTCTAGCGATGCATGTTAGCTATTTTTGATGATTTGATTGAGGACATAATGGAGGTATTTATGGATGATTTTTCAGTTTTTGGCAATTCATTTGACCTTTGTTTGGATAATTTGGACAGGGTACTTACCAGGTGTGAAGAGACCAACCTTGTCCTCAATTGGGAAAAGTGCCATTTCATGGTACAAGAAGGTATTGTGCTGGGCCATAAGATCTCTTATCGAGGAATTGAGGTGGATACTGCCAAAGTGGATGCGATTGCAAAACTCCCATCTCCAACTTCGATTAAGGCCATAAGAAGTTTTCTAGGGCATGCAGGTTTTTACAAGCGATTTATCAAGGATTTCTCGAAAATTGCCTACCCTTTGACTAAGCTTTTAGAGAAGGATGTGCCTTATGTTTTCTCTTAGGAGTGTTTGAAAGCTTTCAATATCCTTAAAGAGAAACTTACCAATGCTCCAATCATGGTAGTACTTGATTGGGCACTCCCCTTTGAGCTTATGTATGATGCAAGTGATTACGCAGTCGGGGTAGTGCTGGGGAAAAGGCGAGACAAGTACTTTCAACCAATTCACTATGCTAGTAAAACTCTTACGAATGTTCAGGAGAACTACACTACTACAGAAAAAGAGTTGCTATCCGTTGTTTTTTCCTTTGATAAATTTCGCTCTTATTTGCTTCTATCTAAGGTGATTGTTTATACTGATCATTCTGCCCTTAGGTACTTGTTAGCAAAGCCGGATGCAAAACCAAGATTGATTAGGTGGATCTTGTTGCTGCAAGAGTTTGATGTAGAGATCAAAGATAAAAAAGGAGCTGAGAATTTAGCAGCAGATCACCTATCCCAATTGGAGAATCCAAACTTGGAATCGCTCGACGAGAACGAGATCAATGATGAATTCCCTGAGGAGCGACTCTATGCCGTCGCCCAGGTAAGTGATATGGAAATTCCTTGGTTCGCAGATATTGCTAATTTTTTTAGCTGCTAGGATCATACCGAAGGGACTTCAACACCAACAAAAGAAGAAATTCTTTTCTGATGTGAAACATTATTTTTGGGATGATCCTTACCTGTTTAAAGTATGTGTAGATCATGTCATTCGAAGGTGTGTACCATACCTCGAGGGTTGGCAAATTTTGAGCCACTGTCATTCGGGGCCCACGAGTGGGCATCAAAGTGCCAATAGGACAGCTCATAAGGTCCTAGAGGCAGGATTTTATTGGCCTACCCTATTCAAAGATGCCCAGAGATATGTTGAGAGTTGTGATCGTTGCCAACGAGTGGGAAATATATCCTGTAGGGATGAAATGCCACAAAACCCCATCATCGAGGTTGAGGTATTTGATGTGTGAGGGATCGATTTCATGGGTCCTTTTCCGAATTCAAATGGAAACAAATATATCCTAGTAGCCATAGACTGTCTCTAAGTGGGTAGAAGCTAAAGCCCTACCTACTAATGATATTAAGGTAGTAAAAAAATTTTTGAAAGGCCTATTTTCTCGATTTGGCACCCCTAAGACAATTATAAGTGATAGGGGAACACACTTTTGCAATGCTCAACTCGACTAAGTATTGAAACATTATGGCGTTACACATAGGGTAGCCACCCCGTACCACCCCCAAAGTAGTGGCCAAGTGGAAGTTGTCAATCGCGATCTTAAGCGAATTCTTGAAAAAACCGTAGAGTATCATAGGAAAGATTGGTTAGAAAAGTTGGATGATGCTCTATGGGCATATAGAACCGCCTACAAAACACCACTCGGCACCACACCCTACCGACTTGTATATGGAAAAGCTTGTCATTTGCCGGTAGAGATAGAGCATAAGGCTTATTGGACGATTAAGCGTGCTAATGTTGATTTTGAGCATGCAGATTCTCACAGGAAGCTTTAATTGAACGAGCTAGAGGAATGGCGAGCAAATCCATATGAGAACTCTAAATTATACAAAGAAAGGGCCAAAAAGTATCATGATCAGCGAATCAAACAAGGTCGACAATTTAAAGAAGGTGATCATGTTCTCTTGTATAATTCTCGCCTGCGTCTATTCCCAGGTAAGTTAAAATCCAGGTGGTCTGGACCATTTACAATTACACGAGTTTTCCCATATGGGACTGTTGAAGTTACACACTCGGAGAAGGGCACATTTAAGGTAAATGGACAACGGTTGAAATTATACTTGAGTGGAAACTTAGAGCATGTTGGCCGAGAGGAGTTTTATCTCCATCCGACAGAACTAACGTGAGAAGACGTATCCCGTCAAGCTATCGACGTTAACTAAAGCGCTTCTTGGGAGGCAACCCATGTCTAACTCTATTTATGTTTTAGTTCTTTAAGTTTTCTTCATTTTATTTCTCGTTCAATCTAACTTTGCTTTCCTTCTTTTCTTTTGCTTTCACTTTTTTTCATCATAATTCTTTCCTCTCTTAGCTTTAATTTTTCCTTTTCTCTTTAATTTTATTATTTCTAAGTTTCCTTTATCTTTAGATTTAATTAAAAAAAAAATTAGTTACACGGGCAAGGGACACGGTCGTGTCCTAGCCCGTATCCATCCAGACCTTTACAATTGCCCACCCACAGAAAGTTACACGGGCATGGGACACGGTCGTGTCCCAGCCCATGTGCGCCCAGAATTTTCCACCCATGACAGAGAGTTACACGGGCGTGGGACACGGTCGTGTCCCAGCCCGTGTGCATCCAGACATCACAGTAGAACAGAAAGTTACATGGGCAGGAGACATGGTCGTGTCCCAACCCGTATCCACCCAACTTATATACTCGGGAACAGAAAGTTATACGGGCAAGGGACACGGTCGTGTCCCAACCCGTGTCCATCCAGTATTCATACACGGGAAGTGCAAGTCACACGGGCAGGGGACACGATCGTGTCCCAGCCCGTATGCGTCCAGGTTAGACACGATGGCACAGAATGTTATACGGGCGAAGGACACGGTCGTGTCCCAGCCCGTGTCAACCCAAATAACACGGTTTTCACACACGACCGGTTTATTTAAATTACACACCCTCTCACACTCTCACAATCACACATATCTCTCTTACACTCTCTCTCATTCTCCCTCTTCTCTCCACAATTCCTGCATTCCGCATTTTGATCCAAGTAAGTTTTCCCCCTTAATTTTCTTTTCTCTTCCTTATGCTGCAGCAATTGGGTTATGTATGTTCTTCCTTTTATGCATATTGTTTTTGGCCTACCAATTTCTTTTGCTTATTCGTCAATGCTATGCATCATTGCTTGAGTTTCTTGATCTCATATATTATAAATGCTGCCTCATCTAGTTAGCTTACATTATGCTCTGTCAATTCCAAATTTTATTGGTTAATTCGATTGTCATTCTTCATTCAGGCTAATCAGGGTTAGCAATGGGCGATCGTTATTCTGGGTCATTTCGCGTCTCTTATATGTATAGACGCTTGTTTTTCTTCATTACTTAGTGTATAGTGGAATTCGTTGGAAGTGTTTGCCACTCATTTCTTTTCCACCACCTCGTTTTCTAGCTGCACTCCATATGTTTGATGAAATGCCCCAATGAGCATTCGTTTCACAATCTTACCCATTGTTCTTCCTGTTTTTCTGTTTGCTTCAAACTATGTACAATATGGATGTCCGTGTTTGATTTGGATTGTTGCCTCTTTTTAGGTATTCAAATGGCTAATCGATCTAAGCTTTCCGTTCGCCGGAAATCCAAATTTATGGCATCCTCTTCGTCACAATCCGGCGCAATTGTTGAACCACTGGCGACTCTTCCCCCTATGGAGCACCCAATGCTCCAATTTAAGGAGGACTACCAAGTACAGCGCTACCAATTGCTTCAGTCTAAGCCCTTTAGCGAGACCCTTCGGTTGGATTGGGATGTTCTCGCTCAACTAGAGCTCATCACCGAAATGAAGGAGCTCTTGGATGGTACCGTTTGGGAACGCCTATTATCCTTTGAAGCTCCAGTTTATAAAGAGCTGACCCTGGAATTTTTGTGTACTTATAAGCTGGATAAAGACAATGCTACTCGCATGGGCCCAAACCGCAAATTACACTTCACCTTGAGTGGCCATCCATTCCACATGTCTATCGTTCAACTGGGCCGATATCTTGGTTTATATGCAGAAAGATATACATGAACGGAAGAATTCTAAAGTCTCTCATGTCGTTTTCCTCGTGGCATCACGTCAGGGTCATTTTGGAATGAGATCACAGTTGGCGATGCCTATGATCCAGCCAAGAGTAAGGCCTCTCAATTAGTCAGGCCTGAATACTGGGTTCTTCACTGGCTTTTCTCCTATACGTTAACTGGCCGGGGCCTTAGCACCGGGGTGGTGTCTAACAAGGATTGCCTCTATCTCTACAGTGTTATCCATAAGCACCCCATCAATCTAGCCATTGAAATTACCGAACTCTTCAACCATCAAGCCACCACTACTCGGAAGAAAGGGCATATTTGCTGTGGCCCTTATATTACATTACTAGTGCAGGCTATGAGGACTAAGGTTGTTGCTTAGCCCTCACTTACTTTCATTAGCCAAGTCATTCCTATGCGCCTAAATTCCTTTCGCCTCATGAACCTCCTACCATCAAGACGTCAAGGTCGATGCTCTCGCAGCAGCACATCTCGGGGCCAACGTCTTCAGCCAGCTTAGACGATAAATTTTATTTGTTGCTGTCTGAGGTTCGTTATATACGAAAGAGTATGGATAAACTTCATCCCCGACAAGACAGAATGGAAGAATTTCTTAAAATGAAAGCGTCGGCTACTAATGAAGAGGAGAGTGCGGAAAAGGATGGAGAGGATGAGAGTAGTGAGGAAGAGGTTGATGAGGAGGGTGATGATGAGGAGGCTGGAGAAAGTGATGAGGATGAGGAGGATGATGAGGAGGGTGATGACAATGATGATGCTACTATGGCTGAGGCATCATCTGATGAGGAGGCTAAGGAAACGGATTCTGATCACTCTTCTTAGTTCCAAATTTTTTGTGTTGTCTTTTGTTGATCAAGACTTGTGAACTCCGATATATATAATGATGATGCTTCTTCATTTTGCACTTCTTTTCAACTGGAAGAGAAGTATTAGTTTCTTTTCATTACATATGTTTCCTTTTTCCTGTGCTGTTTTTTCTTTTTCGTGCTGCTCTGATTTTTTATAGTACATTGAGGACAATGTTCATTATTAAGTGTAGGGAAGAGATATATATGAATTTGTTACTGTTTAGGAAACCAATTATTCATATTTGACCCAATTACTATTTAAGTTAACTTGCAATAGGTGATTAATTGGTATTAAGCCAAATCAACTGTATCATCTTGATTGTTATTGATCTTATTATACTTTACTAGAATTGATTAGTCAAATTTTTGGAAGGCAATGTTATGAGTTATTTAACTTAGGATTTTAAGACTTGAGATTGGAGCAACATCACTAGTTGAGAGTTAGTCATGGTTATTTTTAAATTTACTTTTGTGTATACTTTTCTCTTAGAAATTTTTAAGAGTCCTATAATTTTTAGCAAACAAACAAATGAAATTCTTCTTTTGAGAAACCCCTGAAATATCATAATGATTGGAGGTCAAAAGTAATAATAAGTGTATGAATAGAAAAATTGGTAAGGATTCGTCTTGGTCCGTCAGAAGAGCAAGATTGAGCCCCAATGCCAATTCAAATGAAAAAAAATTGATATGGATCGGCCTTGGTCCGTCAGAAGAGCAAGGTTCTTTCTCGCTATCAATATAAGAAATAAGTTGGTATGGATTGGTCTTGGTCCGTCAGAAGAGCGAGATTCTTTCCCGCTACCAACGCAATTGTGCTTAAATAAAGTAAATTCAAAAGACCTCTCAACAAAAGCATGAACTAGGGGGATGATCAGAGGATGAGTGGATGTAAAATGTGTTTGTTCTAGATTATGGTACTTAGTGAGATGGAAAAGAGAATTGTATACACTTTAGTCAAATGGACAAAATTTTTATGACTCTTTCTCGGTTGGCGAGATGTTAAATCTAATGTTTAGTTTAAGAATCCTTGGTTAAATGATTCGGGGTAAACTTTGATTTTCATAAATTAACTAGTGAATTCTAGTATTAAGTATTGTTGGAGCATTTGAATATGGTCAGATGAAATTGGTTGACTTTATTATTGTAAGTTAGTTGAGAATGATTTCCTTACCTTTCTTCGAGTCAAGTGTATTCGTTCATAGGTTTCCTAAATAGTGATAAATTTTGATTAAGTGTTTCTTGTCCCGAAAGTTTTGTTTTGATTTATTTGTTTGAGGACAAGCAAATGCTTAAGTGTGGGGAAATTTGATAACTCTGATTTTAAACATATTTCATATGGTGATTTTATAGTATTTCCCTTACATTTTTTGTTTTCTTTAAAGAAATTGATACTTAATTGAGTAAAATGTTGATTTCAGGGTTTAAACGCGTTCTAGGCTCGAAAACGAAGAAAAGGAATCAAGTTTCACTCAATTCCGAGTTCAAACAAAGAAGTTTTAAAGTTTTGAAGTTGTGCAGAAAATTTGCCTAAGTGCAGAAAGTTACACGACTTTGGGATACGGCCGTGTCCCACGCCGTGTCTGGTGACAAAAACAGAATCTTTGTAATACACATATAAAAGGATATCTTAGGGTTTCAAAAGAGAGGAGAGACATTACAGAAACGAAAAGACACAAGAGACAAGAAGAGACTTAAGGAGAACATTAATCAAGAAAGAGGCGAGAACAACATCGATTTCAAGATTAGAGAGATTCTTCATCAAATCAAGAGGGGTTTTCCATGCTTTATTTTATGTTTTTGATGGAACTCGTTTTTAGATTCGTTATGATAGCTTAGAATTCGAGTATTTAGGATTATGGAACCTAGGGTTTCATGTAACCCTTGGATTGAATTATAATTTCAATAAAGTTTCTATCTTTTCTTGATTCAATTATGTTGTTTAATTGTGGATTGATAATTGTAGAGTGTCAATATATGATATTATGCATGTTGATTGAGAAATTGCATGTGTAATTAGATCTAAGCATAATTGAAGAGAATTACATGTATACTTAGAGATAAGATACATGTCTCTTCCGGAAAGTTGATTGTTTGTGTGGGAATTCATTATACATTAATGCAATTCTAAATTATATTACTAAGTGAAGAGATTCCGGTAAATAATTTAGGATTAGGGTTAATATGCTTGAGAAAGGTATTAGCTTTAATTGTGAATCCCTCCGGTCAAGAATTATAGAAACTGAATTGAATATATTTTAAAAAGGTTATATGTTAAACACTAGAGGAAATAATTCCTAAATACATTATTGCATATTTGAAGTCGTTCGTAGTTTATTGCTTCCTAATTTGCGTAATTAAGTCTCATAAGTAGTTTAGTTGTTAATTTCAATATTTTTAATTCATTCAACTCATCACAATTTTCTGGTTAGATAATAAAGCTAAGGTTAATATTAGTACTCAAAATCTCTGAAAGATCGATTTGGACTCATATCCGCTATATTAAAATTGATAGGTGCGCTTGCCTCATATCACTACCACTTCATCATCTTCTAAGCAACTGAATGAGTCCTCTTCAATGATAGGTACTATCAAGAGATTCATTAGGAGGCTATTCAAGAGGTAGAGGATTTTATAGCATAAAGTGGATCAAGCTTTAGTCCAACAAGCGGCAATCATGACCCATCTCCAAATTTAACCACCACCACAACCATCAATGCCTGAGTTAGATTGTATGGAGGAAGAGACTGAGGAAAAGATTAAAGAAGAAGATAAGGACAACGATGAGACTGAGAAGTGATCTCCTATTTGTTTTCATTCTTTTTACAAAGACTTTATGATGTTTACTTTTATTTGGATGATTGTAACACCTAACTAACTTTTCAATTGCCTCTTTAACTACTTTTCCATGCTTTCAAGTTTGTAGGATACTAACTTTTGAAACTTTGAATTAGCAAGTAGTTTTATTTTAGTTATTTTGTTCTAGTTAACTTTTTCTTCTTTTTTTTCCTTTAGTTAGTTTGTGTTGATGGAGAAAGAAAACCAGGTGCTTAATGATCCAATGGAATTCATCTTTGGACTTCAGTTTTTGAATGGAATCCAACCATAAAACAAGGGAAGTTTTAGTTTCTTTTCTTTTCCTTTAATTGTTGGCATTTTTGTTTATTTTATCTCCCATACATATGCTCAATTTTCATGATCATGTATGAGGACAATGCAGAACTACAGTGTTGGTTAGGGGGTTAGGGAGATAGATTATATATGCTACTACTATATATTGCATCCCTACATAAGTTTTTCATAAAATTTGTTAAAAATTTTCAAAATTTTGGAAATTTGTGATCCCCATATAAATAAGCAAGCATCAATTCTTTTGTGAATCTACCTACATCCTTTATGAATTTAGGACACTTTAATGAAATTAAGTTGTTAAATTTTTAGAGTTCAGAGTTATCTTTCCCTTAAACTTAAACTTAGACTCGGGGATTGGGATAGATATGAGTAAGTTAAGGTATAGTCATTCTGATTTTTGAGTTTGATTCTAAGGGGATAGTTATCCATCCTTCTTTTTTAAAATTTTAGGTTGGGTAAACAAATGAGATTTATCCTTTGAAATTCCTTTGAAGAATTAAAGTAGTTGGAGGAGTAACTTAAAATTGAATAATTAGAATTGACTTGATTAAATAAATTGTTAAAAGATTGGTATGGATAGATCTTGGTTCGTTAGAAGAGTGAGACTCCTTCCCACTACCAATTGGAAAAAGTAAAAAATAATTAAGGTTATCAAAGGATCAGCCTTAGTTTGTCAGAAGAGCAAGGTGTTTTCCTGTTGGTAACCACTAAATTAAGAAGAGTTGAATTAGTAAGGATCGACCTCGGTCCTTTAGAAAAGCGAGGTATTTTCCTAATGATAATCAAGATTAAGGAAATTAAGTTGAATTAATAACCTTGTAATGAAAATTGAAAGAAGTAAATGGACAATCAAAAGGTGGATTGATGTAACATGCATTCGATTTAGTTTTCTAAGTTAACAAAACTTAAAGAAAATTTTCCTCCTTTTAATTCAGAGCGAATGAAATCCCTATGACTTTTTTACTCCTCTTGAGTCAAGCTATTCAATAATCTTATGTTTGTTATCATCTTTAGTTTAGTTTTTATTTAAATGTTGTGATTAATTTTGAATTCTCTAGATTGATTATTGAATTTCAGTAAGTTTTGATTCGATACCATTTAATCTTGAGTTCATTGTTAAGCCAAGGAGTAAAGGTGATTCTAAAGAGAATTCTTGCTAAGCCAATTGGATATTTTGATGATAAGTAAAAGCTTAAGTATAAGGGAATTTGATAATGTAAAAATAGCATATATTTTCTATAGTAATTTTGGAATGATTTCAACTTTATTTTTATTGATTCGATGATATTTTGAGCTTAGTTTATTTATTTGTAACCTTTAAGGACCCAAGAGCACTTTATGAAAATCTCAAGGATTCTAAGATAATTTTTAGGTATTTTTGAAGTAAAATTTTGAATGATGAAGCGAAGCAAAGAAAATTTGAGCATAAACAAAGTCTAGCAACAACTACAATCATGGGCCATGCCCATAGTCCCTACTTGTGGTCTTCTTGTAAAAAAAAAAAAATTCATTTGAATTTTCAAGATTTTGTACAAAAGGCACAACCACGACTGTGTATTGTGGGCATAAAGATATTGCAAGTCTAAAATTCTACATTTGTTTAGATTTCTTTGTAATCTTAAGAGTATTGCCTATAAGTACACTCTTAAGCCTAAGGTTGTAGAGAGAGAGCCCCTTAAGCAATTGTTAGGATTAGAATAGGGCTCCTCCATCATGTCTTTTTTTTTTTGGTTTTCATGTCTTTATTTAATTCGGACTTAGTAAATCGTTGTTAAACCTTATGTTTATAGGGGCGATTTTATTTATGAAAGTCAATTGATGATTTTGCTTATTGCGATCTGATTACACCATTTTTATTGTGTTAAATTAATATTACTTAGGGTATTAATTTAACATTTGAGTTTGTTATAGAGTTGCGATGGCTACAGTAAGCAAATAAGTATAATTACAAGAGATTAGGTATTTAATCTTTTGGATTATGGTGACCTAATAGCGAGATCCATGTACTTCATGCGATCTTGGGATACTCTATTTAGTAGTGATGTGGGTAGAGAGGGTCTCAGGATTTATTTTTTCTAGTTTTTGTGTCTTTATTTAATTCAAACTTAGTACATCATTGTTAAACCTTATGTTCGCAGGGGTGATTTTATTTATAAAAGTCAATCGATGATTTTGCTTATTATGATCTGATTACACCATTTTTAGTGTGTGTTAAATTAATATTACCCAGCGTATTAATTTAATATCTGAGTTTGCTGTAGAGTTGCAAGGGCTACAGTAAATAGATAAGTATAATTAGAAGAGATTAGGTACACTAAAAGATTAGGTATTTAATCTTTTCGGATTACAGTAACCTAATAGCGAGATCCATGTACTTTATGCTATCTTAGGATGCTCTATGCAATAATGATGTGGGTAGAGAAGGTCTTAGGATTAGAAATTAGTTACAGATGCAAGTCCAGCTAATTCAGAATTCAATTTTCACTAGAATAGGGTTAGGAATCTCTATGGTCTAATAATGCACTTGAGATTGAATAATCCCCTAGAACTAAGTTGTAAACAACAAATTAAGATTAATTAAGGAAAATGTTACTCTCTTTCTTTAACATTTCTCTCTCTTTATTACTTTTATGTTATTATATAATTCCATACTTGTTATTCTTTTACATTCATCTACATTTGTTGTGAATTATTATTTGTATGTTATTTAGCTATTTAGTTATTTAATTATTTTGTTAGTAGTTAGCCATTTTAATTTCTTTATTTTTTATTATTAGTTTGATGTCTGAATTCCTTGCAATACTTATTTTCCATAATTACTTTATTTTATTTAATGTTGGTTATTCAATAAAATCTTCTAATAAAAGAAGTTAGGCAGTTGAATAAATTAAAAAGGTCCACTTGCTAGGAATAATTAGATTTACTCACATAACTTATCTCCTCATGTAATCAACACTTGAACTCACAATCTATTTTAATTCTATACTATAACTTGATTGGATATACTTACTTGTAATGCGGTATTTGCATGATCACTATGTTTCAAGTATGATTATCTCTACTTACCTAATCATCATTGCCCTAACAAGTACCTAAAGCTATTAGTTTTGGAAGAAGAAGCAGCAGGTGAAGAGGAAGACTGGGTAAAAGTGGGCACCAAAAGGAGTATCAAAGAAAGAACGGCGGATGACCAAAATCATGAAGTAACGGTATCTCTATTTGCTATAAAGGGATTCAACGAACCCAACACCATGAAATTTCGAGGTATCTTAGATGCCATTCTCTTGGTCATTATGGTAGATAGTGGAGCTAAACACAATTTCATTTTGAAGTCGCTTGTAGATATGCTTAAATTGCATGTTGAGGTAACATGTGACTTTAAGGTGATATCAGGAGATGGGCATAGCATTACATCAAAGTGATTATGTAGAAATGTGAAGTTAAAGTAAGCAATATTCAAATTGTTGTAGATTTATTTATGTTGGAATTGGGAGGAACCGATTTAATTTTGGGTGTAGCATGGTTGAGAACGTTAAAGGAAATAAAAAAGGATTGGCTACACACGACAATGAAAATCCATACATCTTTGGGGGAATAGATTTTAAGGGGGGATGCTATACTCTCTAAGTATTCCATATCATTCCCCGTGTAAATTAGTAGATTAAGCTTTGCAATTTGCTGTAGTTGCTGGGTAGCGATACAGAAGGGGGATAACATGTTGTTAACCTATGCATTATAGCTCTTTTAATAGAATATGCAAATATCTTTAAGTACAGCAAGGAGCTACTACGTACATGACCATGTGATCAACAAATTCCATTGAAATCTAGAAGTGAACCCATTAAGATCAAGCCATACTACCATCCTTTCACCCAAAAAAATGAGATAGAGAAAATGGTATAAGAGATGCTTAAAGCAAGAATTTTATGGTCAAGTTCTAGTCCATTTACCAACCTAGTAATTTTAATTAAAAAGAAGGATGGATTTTGGCAATTTTGTATTGATTATCAAGCTTAGAAAGTAGGGACATAAACATAAGACTGTACAATATTCATAAGAAAGGTTATCAATTAGTTAATTAAATACAATGCACCAAATAAATGTCATCACACAAGATTATTTGGTCCATTGTAAAATTAGAGAAATTTAACTTACTCTAATTTGGGTTTGAAGAGTTTTAATACATATGCCACAGGTCATAACCAAACTTAGATTTGTACAATGGAGACATATCTCCTCTCGTAATTATCCTTCAAACCATTTCCTTCATTCTTATTACGACCTCTTCTCCAATCACTTAGTTCAACAAAGGATGAAAAAGGGACCATTATGCTATAGCGTTATCCCTTTCAAGGATATTAGTATTCCCTTTTAAGGATATCAGTATTTGGTCAAAAAATTCTAATTGACCCCTAAGGGGTTGCAATGCATGTCTGTTTAAAGTTTAAAATCAAATTAATTAAGTCCAATTCGAGGTGAGCAAACAAGTCTGCACAATACAAATAGTTGCAAACCACAACAGCAAGCTAATAAATTCAATTAATTTCAGAGACACACAAGCAAATTACTTTCAAGTATAATGAAATATGATCTTAAGCCTCCAAGTACTATGAAATAGTACTCTAAAATATAGTGATGTAGTGATCTCAAACTTATCTGGAGTCTTCTACTTGCTTACTAAGGTATGATGTGTGAGGTAGTGTTACAGCTTGTCCTTGTAATAGGAATAATATTTCAATATTCATACACTTACTACGTATAAGCTTCTAATTATTATCTTTAGTTTAAGGTTATGTTTTGCTTAGTTGTCCATGTTTTGTGTTACTTAGAATCAGGCTCATCCTAAGCTAGGCTTTGATTCAAGTTCTAAATCAATTTTTCAATTAGCCTCTAATTCAATTTCTAGTTACAATTTTACACCCATGTCCTAGAAACTCCCCCTAACCCATTATGTGAAATTCAACTAACTATATTTTAGGTATATTAAGTCTCTTTTTTAGTTTCTAGCTAACACCTTAGTTCATCTTATATACTCTATACTTGATCTAGCTTCTAAGTTTGCTTCTAATTTACCATAGTTCGCTTCTAATTTACCATAGTTCCTAGAATTTACTATTCACAACCAAAATTATGGTACACTACTTAATCCCTCATCACCTCAATTCGGTTCAACACATCTTACTCCACCTATTACAACATTTTACATATTACACATTTACCTATACTATGCTCATAATATCCACATCCAACATTCTAAACACTACGAATACCATCTCTCAACATTATTTAACATTTCAAGATATCAAAATACACCTCAAATCAAAATTTAGATTAATTTCTTGAAAAATATCTAAATAAACTTAAGAAATTAGACATTTGATAAGGTTTTTAAGGCACAAAAATTAGATAAAAAAATGAAAAATGATTCTCACAAAAAGATTTTCATGATATTTCAATATAGTATATGTTCTCGCACAAATCTCAGTAATTACTTGTTCAGATTCTACATATTGATTATTTTGAACAAAAAAAGAAAAAGAAAAAGAAGCTTTTTGGTGGAGTTGTTACGCTATGTAGAATATCCTTATTCTCAATAGTTATTGTAAGTAGTGTAACAAAAAAATTTTGAGATCAAAACAACAGTGTGGGTTTTTTTTTTTAATAAAAGTAAAATTAAGTCAAATTTAGTGCTTTCTTAAAAGAGATATATTTTGAGATTTAATTTTATCAAAATAATATTTTTCCCTAAAATTACATATAAAAATATGTCAAAATACCAATTTTCATAATTTTCCACAAAGATTTGATATTTTTAGTATATTTTACAAAAATCGGGTATTTATACTTCTAGTAAATTCGTATGTAACACAAATAAATACCCCTAAATATTAATTAAGTTATTTTATGATTTTTAGTGTGTATATATTTTATCTCTAATTACTCGTAAAATATTAAAACCTATTTTACGTATTTTCAATAAATAATGAAAAGGAGCTCATGGCCCTTCTTTTAGCAATACAACATTAGAGACCATATATCTTGGGTTGCAAATTTATTGTAAAAATTGATTAGAAAAGCCTAAAATATTTTTTCAAGTAACGAGTGGCCTCCCTTGACCAATAGAATTGGCTTGCCAAATTGTTAGGATATGATTTTGAAATACAATATCTCTTTAGACAAGAGAATAAAGCTACTGATGCATTATCTCACTTGTTTGAAGAAGGATAACGTGCTACAATTTCACATCCAATTTGGACTAATTTAGATGAAATACAAGCGACAATGATGCAAGACCCTTTACTGACTCCTAAAGTTAATCTTTTGTAAGAGAGAAAAGAAGCAGGAGTAGGTTTTCATGTAGTCAATGGCCAGCTCTTATATAAAAACAAATTGGTGATTCCTTCCAAATTTAAATGGGTCCAAATATTTCTTCATAAATTTCATTGCACTCCTTTAGGAGGACATGCGGGTTTTATAAGGACATATCTAAGAATTACATCTAATGTATATTGGGAAGGAATCAAGAAGGATGTAGCAAATTATGTAACCTATTAATCCTAAAAGTATCAATCCTTGCTACCAACCGGTTTGCTTTGTTAGTAACCTATTCCCAATGCTATTTAGGAAGATATTTCAATGGACTTTATGTTTAAGCTTCCAAAATCTAAGGGCTTTGATGTAGTACTCATGGTAGTTCATTGACCATCAAAGTGCACACATTTCCTATTCAATAAGCATCCATACACCACCAATAGTGTGGTTGAATTATTTGTTAGGGAAGTGGTGCACTTGCATGGAATGCCAAAGACAATAGTTAATGATTGAGATCCAACCGTTGTGAGTAATTTTTGGAAGAACATGTTTTAGTTATGTGGAACAAAGCTACATTTCAATGCTTGTTACCAACCTTAGATAGATGGTTAAAGGGAAGTGCTCAACCATACTCTTAAATGTTATCTTAGATGCATCACTTTTGATTAGCCCAAGCAATGGGCAATGTAGATGCATTAGGAAGAATGTCATTATAATACTTCTTTCTACATAGTTGCTAAAATGACCCCTTTCGGGTAGTTTACCGATGACCTCCCCTACTTATAGCTTCTTATGTTGATAGAGATAGAATAAGAGGAGTTGTGGGTTACCTTGCACACTAAAGATGCCATCTTATAGCAACTCAAATAGAATTTGACCCATGTGCAATCCCTTGTGCATTAACCATCAAACATAGGTAAAAAATGGAGTACTTTGTAAGAGATTGGGTTTTCCTCAAATTATGGTCCAATATGAACCGGTGAATTAAAGCCAAACCTACCTCTAAGCTGGTGCAATAATACTTTAGCCCATTTCAAATTGTAAAATGAATTAGCTAAGTTGCTTATCAGTTTTACTTGCTTAGTTGATGTGTCTAGGAGCTCAGTAATCACTAAGACTTACTGTAGAAGATAGGAATCAAATGAGTTCTTCAAAATATCAAAGAAAATAGAATGAATAGGTTGGCGAACTGAATGTAGTAGCTTATATAAAGCTGTTCGAAGGATATAACTTACCAACGAACACAATACGACTTGACACTTCACTTGATGTGACACACAAGCTAATTTTAAGGTCCACTCGCCACTAATCTTGAGCTACTTGGCAAGATTAGATAAGAGTGTAAGGAATTGTGCTTAGATAAGAATATCTCATAAGAACAAATATATTCAATATCCGAAAGGAATGTATGATCCTATGGTTATAAGGAAAAAAAGACTATTTATAGTAAGTCCCCAAGGAACATTACAAAAAAACATACAAGAAAAAAAGATTCCTAGTACATACGAAAAATGATAAATGGTGAAAAAAGAAAAATAGTATAGTATCAGGAAAAGGATAAGTGGCAACCAGACATTGGTTCCATAGTAGGGAGTTTATGGGTAAAGTAGCTGTGCTAGACTTACGTTGTTGTAGATGTGGTTGGTATTATCAAAGATTGTCAAGTTGAATAATGAGTACCGTTGTGTAGTAGTAGTAGTGATAATAGGCTGAAAGAGTAGGAGCCAGTATGGAGGGGCCTCGACACTTAGCAAGTTGGCCTTAATATAAAGGGGTCTCGGTGATTGGGGCAATGCTATATGATTAATGTCCTCAGCCTCGGTATTCAGCTGGTAGGCTTCAGTACTTGATCGACGGACCTTGGTACTTGATAGGTCGGCTTCATCACTTGGTGGGTTGACCCGAACACTAAAAGTCAAACAAAACAGGGTATGGCTGAATTGAGTTCTCAAAGAGTTCATCCACTATTCTCTTGTATATTATGCCTCGTCCTCGGTAAGCTAACTAAAGAGAATTCTTCGGGCGATAATTGAACGCCTTAGAGGCGTGCGTGAGTGAGAAGGCCAGAGGTCAACAGTCCATCAATTCCCTAAGATTGTTGAAGATTTGCTCTCAAATTTTGGTTCTCTTCTTCGTCTAATACATAGGGTATCAAGGCAATGACATTGAAAATAACAGATATACCGTATCCTTCAAGCAGCTCAAGCTCATATGTATTGTCATTAATACGCCTGAGATCTTAAAAGGCCTACTTGACTTGGGGGATAGTTTGTTTGTCCTTTTCCCAAGGAAACACTCCTTGCTAAGATGGATCCAGAGAAGGTTTATGAGACTGTAAACAACTCGCCTCCTTCCTCAGCTTCCTTGTTCTTTCTATTAGGCTATAGTTTATGCCAGTTATTCGGTAACCTTTTGATGTAACTTTTGGAACTCTTCAGCGCACTATAGGCATGATTGGCTTTCCCCTTGAGTAGTCAAGCTAATAACCAAATCCAATGATAATTTCATGTTAAGTCCATAGACGACCTCAAATGGTGACCTTCCTATCTAGCTGTGAGTTGAGCAGTTGTAAGAGAACTCAATGATAGGTAAGCATAGATTCCAATCATGTAAATTCTTCTCAACAGCAGCTCATAGGAGGTTACCAATTATCTTATTCACAATTTTAGTTTAGCTGTTTGTTTATGAGTAGCAAGAAGTACTAAACATAAGCTTAGTACTGAGCTTCTTCCATAAGGTTCTCCGGAAGAAACTTGTAAACTTCGAGTTACGGTTGGATACAATACTTCTTGATACTCCATACAGTTACATGATCTCTTGTAAAAAGAGGTTAGTAATAAATAAAGCATCATTAGTTAGGTGGTAGGGCATGAAGTGGCTTATTTGCTAAACCAATTAACCACCACTATAATAAAGTCATGTCTTCTCAAAGTTTGGGGTAAACCAAGCAGAAAATCCATACTTATGTTAATCTATAGTCGCTCAAGTATAAGCAGAGGTATATACTTTCCATATGGTTCTTTCCTCCCCTTTACATGTTTACACACCTCGTACCTATCAAGAATTCAGCACACATCTTTCATCATTCCAGGCCAATAGAAAGGTTCTCTCAACATCTTAACCGTTCTCTTTTCTCCAAAATGGCCAACTAAACCTCTAGTATGAGCTTCTTAAACGAGTGGTTCTCTAGCTGAATTACTTGGCACACAAACTTGTTTGCCCTTCATAAAAAAACCCTTAGCTTAAATAGAACCCATTCACAATTCTCTAATGTTGCACTTGGTCACTATGGGTCCAAAAAAAGGATCATGCTCATATTAATCAGGTAGGGTATAAAACCCAAGTACCTTAGCTTACATGGTCATAATGAGGGTATGACGACAAAAAATAACGTCGGCTACAATATCAATGCTTCCCTTCTTGTATTGGATGACATAACAAAAAGACTATAGGAACTCAACCCATTTGGCATGATGTCGATAAAATTTTTGTTGCCCCCAAAGGTGTTTGAGAGATTCATGATCCAAGTAGATGATGAATTCTCTCGGCAGTAAGTAATGTTGACAGTTTTGCAATGTTTAGATAAGGGCATAGAACTCCTTATCATATGTCAAATAATTTTGGATAGCTTCTTTGAGTTTCTCATTGAAATAGGCAATTGGTCAGTGCTCTTACATAAGGACAACACCAATGCTCTAAAAATCTAGTAAGGCGAGTACTAAGGTTGATGTCAACTTGGACTTTATATCTTCAAAGCTTTTCTAAGCTTTCCTGGACCACTTAAATTCAGAGTTCTTCCTGGTCAATTCGATTAGTAGCGTAGTTATGAAATTCAAGTCCTGAATGAATCTTCAATAGAACTAAGCTAAACTATGAAAACTTCTAACTTTAATAGCATTAGTCAACGTTGGCCACTCAAGAATAGCTCTAACTTTCTTGTCATCGACTTGGATTCCTCCCTCTGAAGCAACATATATGAGGAATACAACTTTGCTCTAGCAGAACATGCATTTCTTCAAGTTGTTAAGTAATCTTTTAGCTTAGAGAGTGTCAAACACAGATCTTAAATGTCCAACATGAGAATTGAGGTCGATACTGTAGACTAAAATGTCATTGAAATACACCACAACACATTTGCTAATCATTGTTCTTAGGACTGATTCATGAGTCGCATAAAAGTCTTCGGCATGTTTGTTAAACCAAATGGCATCACTAGCCACTCAAACAAATCGTCCCTTATCTTAAAAGCCATCTTCCATTCATCTCTAAGTCTTATTCGTATCTAATGGTAGCCACTTTTTAGATCAATTTTTGAAAAGATGCGAGCACCATGTAACTCATCAAGCATATCATAAAGTTACAAGATCGGATATCGATATTTAATAGTAATTTTATTGTTGGCGCAACATAGGGGCTCATGTTTTCTCTGGCATATCTACGATCCATTAACTCATCCATTTGTTTCTTTAGCTCGATTGGCTACCTAGGGATGAGCCTTTAAGCAGGTCAATTCGGTACAACAGGTCAAGCCTAAAAGGTCAATGCAACGTTCAATGCCTCTTAAGGGTGGTAACCCTTTTAGGATCTTGGTAAGAAATAGGTCGGCATGGTTCGTAGTAATATATACACCTCGGTAGGTAAGCTTTCAGCTTCTTTCAACTCTAAGAGTTTCCTAACTAACAAGAGCACACACTCTTCTATCTTGACTTCTTGGGAAAATTGGGTAAATGAAATCACTAAGGACTTCCACTATAGTGATCGAGCAATCTTCTCTTATGACTCCTGCACTTCCTTAGGGCTCATAGGGGTTAGTATAACTTTCTTCCCATCCTTTTGGAACATGTAGGTGTTCCTATACCCATCGTGTAATACCCTTAGATCAAATAGCCAAGGTTAGCTGGGTAAGATGTGTGAAGTGTACATGGGAAGGATGTCTCACAGCACTTCGTCCTTATACCTATCACCAATAGTAATGGGTACTCTAACCTGTTCGGTAATGGGTAGACCTCCATTTTCATTTAACCAGTAAACCTTGTACGGTTTAAGGTATGAGAGGGTCGACAACTTCATGGCATTAACTACTCCTTGCACTATTACATTGGTATAACTATCCCTATCAATGATCAAGGCACATAGTTTAGCATTCACTCGGCAGTTCATATGGAAAAGGTTCTCCCTTTGCTCATTTTCATCAGCTACAAAAGTATTGAGAGATTAACGAACTACAAAACATTACTTTGCTCCTACTTCAGGTAGTACTAAGGCATTGGGGTCTTCTTAAGACTCTCCTCACACTTAACCAACTTCCACTTCTTCCTCTCCTTCACTAGTACTCTCCACTTCGGGTTGGGGCTTGTCTCCCTTAATCATCATGACACTTTGATTCGAACATTGGCTAGTTACATGTCCATTACCACGACATTTGAAATATTAGATCTCTTAGGTCTTCCTTCCTAAGCTCTAACCTTAATCTCTTAGGATCTCAAGCTCCTTGACCTTGTTTTCACCTTGACCTTCTTCAAGTCAGCTTGGCACTTATCTTTAGCAGTCTACCTTAAAACTGTTTAGTGTTAGTCATGTCTTAGTCAACTCAGCATGCCACTTCTACTTGGTAGTTTGGGTTAGCTAATTTAGCTTCACCTTTGCCTCTTAACCCTCTGTACCATTCAGATAGCCTCATCTAGAGTCCCAAGTCTCTACAACTTCACAATATGACCTATTTCAATCCTGAGCCCACAAATGAATCAAGTTATAGCTTAGGTTTTAGGTTCGTCGATATCACATCGGATCATTAACAATTGGAATTTCCGGACATACTCATCTACTAACTTGCCGCCTTACCTCAAATCCTGGAGGCATTGAAAGGTGTCTTGTTCATAGTATTCCAAAACAAATCTATTTCTCAAAACTCTTTTCATTTCATTCCACATTCGAATCTCGCATTGTGCTCTCTAGCGCATGTTCTGCAACTTTTTCCACCACATTACTGCATATCTAAAAAACTCTAATGCAGTTACCTTAATGTAAACAGCATCCTAATAGTCATAGAAGTTAAACATCTTTTCTATCTTTTCCTCCCGATGTAAGTAGTTTTCAGCACTACCCAACTCATTAAAGCTTGAAATTTGTACTTTGAGATGCTCGGCTCCCCATGGAGCTCTCAAGTCATGCTCTTCAATGTCATCGTATTGCTCCTCCTCATCATACTCCTCGACTTCATCTAATTCGAGTCTCCTTCTCACAACTCTATTTACATGTTAGGGTAGAGTTTGGTTAATATGAATTGGCTTTAGGGCTCGTTGCTCATCCATTTGTCTTCTCAATTTAGCTCTCATTTCTTAGCCCTTTTCAACAATAACTCTCTATTGTGGCCTAGTCTTTATAACTCTTTGTACTAAGATAACTAGATTGACCACAATAGTAGCAAGATTTTATATCTACTCATTAGTAGTTTGTGGTGCTTATTGGGTAATATGATCATGACCATGAGCATTACTCTTAGCATCGTTAATTTTTCTTTGAACACTAAGATTCAACATTTATGCTACAAAACTTCAAAGAACACTCTCCATTGAAAGTTTTTTTTCTTTTTCATACACATATATAGAAAATATAGAACAATAGTGAACAATGAACAACAAACTTGCTCTACTCTTCCGAAAAGGAATAGAGTATAATAGAACAGTACGCTAATAGAAACTAATTCAATATAGCTTTTAATCATAACTTCATGCTCTATTACTAGGATTATATGATGTACCTAGGAGCTCAATAATCACTAAGACTTATTGTAAGACATAGAAATCAAATGAGTCCTTTGAAATATTGAAGAAAATAGAATAGATATGTCGGTGAACTAAATGCAGTAGCTTATGTGAAGCTACTTAGAGAATATGGCTTATTAATGAACACAACATGACTTAACACTTCACTTGATATGATGCATAATCTAATGTCAAGATCTACTCGCCACTAATCTTTAGCTATTTGGTAAAATTAAATAAGAGTGTAAGAAAATGTGCTTGGAGAGGAATATCTCATAAAAACAAATAAATTCAATATTTGAAAAGAATATAAGATCCTACGACTGCAAAGAAAAAGGGACTATTTATAGTAAGTTTCTAGGCAACATTGTAAATAAGGAATATTACAAAATTGCATACAAGAAAAAAAGATTCTTAGTATATACGAAAAAGGATAAATAGGACAAATTACCAAAAAGGAAAAATAGTACAGTATTAGGGAAAGTATAGGTAGCAGCTAAACATTAGTTCCATACTAGGGAATCTATAAGTGAAGTAGCTGTGTTGGACTCATGTTGTTGTAGATATGGCTGGTAGTATCAGAGATCACTGAGGTGAATAATGAGTGCCATCGTGTAGTAGTAGTAATAGTAATAGTGATAATAGGCTGAAAGAATAGGAGCTAGTACGGAAGGGCCTTAGTACTTAGTTAGTGGGACTCATCACTCAACAGGTTAGCTTCGGTACAAAGGGGTCTCGGTGATTGAGGCAATGTTGTATAATTGACGTCCTCGGCCTCGGCACTCGGTAAGTCAACATTGGTACTTAGAGTCTAATAGAGTAGGGTATGGCTGGGTTGAGTTGTCAGGGAGTTTATCCACCATTCTTCTATGTACTGTGCTTCGTCCTTGGTAAGTTGACTAAAGAGAATTCTTCCGGCGAGTGATTGAAGGCCTTAGGGGTGTACGCGAGTAAGAAGGCCAGAAGTCTATAGTCCATCATTAGTAATTGTAGGGTGTATCTAGTATTCCATGTCTCACTCCTCAAAAAACGTATTGGAACTTTCCTTAGTAGTGAAGAGTTGCCTAAGGACATCTTTAAGGATGTTGAAGTCCTAAAGCAGCAACCGGCAGCTGTACTTAGTAGAAGATTCCATTTGGATGGTCTACACTAAATCTAACAATTATTAATTTAGTAACAAGAGCAACCTCCACATAGGTTAATATGTGTTTATTATACATTAATATATATGTATATTAATGTATTCTTACTATAATTTAATTGAATAAATTATCATATAACATGTATTTATTATAGTTTGATTGTATAGGATTATTACCATATTTTAATATGTATTGCTATATTTTAACTGTATAGGAATATAATCAATTAATATACTTTGTGCTTTAATGTAATTTGATTATATAGGTTATTAATGAAAGTAGTAATAATAATTATTACTATTGTATATTGTTAGTATTTAATGTAGTTTGACTGTACAAATATACAATGATTACCATAAATTAAAAGATAGTGGGTAAATGGAGAGTAAAAGTATAATTACTGCTATGATTATTTTTATTACTATAAATTAAAAGTCCAAATTTATCCTTATTTTTATATTCTCTATAGTTACTAAATATTATTTATATAATTGACATTTTAGTAAGGAATAACCTTTTAGGCAAAAGTTAAATAAAGATACAAAAGCAAAATACTTTTCTAATATAATAGATGGTTTCTTAAATTAATAACCTTGACCAACTTATAATTTATTAGAGTTGTTATTTATTAAAGGATTGTTTAATGAAATTGAAAATAAAGAATTCATTAGATGGAAGAAAAAAAAATGCATTAAAGGATTATATATTATGTAAATAACAGTCAGTCCTATCCATAACTGCAAGGAGAATAAAAAAAAAACCTTATAGGTTAGTTCATTTATCATAATATGATCTTTTTCCCAAATAATTTATTAATAAAATGTTTATATTCGAAATATTTATATTTTATGATTTTAATAAAATTATAATAATTATTCAAATATTTGAGCCAACTCTTTCCCTGGTTGAAACTTCAAGTATGACACGTAAAGCTGCAAAAGTCTAAACAAAAGCCTTCGCCGACTAGCCAAGCCTCATTCGCGGACAGCAAGCTCTGCAATTAAAATGGCCTTCCAAAGGTGGCAGTCGACTGCTGACATCCATTTCAAATCCGAACTTTCCATTTTTCTCAGTAATTTATTGTCTTCCGCTGCTGCTCAAAAACCCGAATCTACACTACATATATTCAAACCGCCTTTTCCCCCAACAATTGCATTAAACTCAGTGTTATCATTACTTTTGAGTATGCAAAATATAAAAAATTATGTCAGACCGTACTTTTGCGCTTTAATTTTGTTATTGTATCAGGATCAAGTGGATATCATTCACGTGTGACGGCCATTTTATATATATATGTCCCTACAAGTACAAGTGGATTTAACAGGTAGATAAATCATGGCTTGATTTGCGATCTATTTACTCGGGTATTATCGGTCGGAAGGTCAAAACTTGGGAATAAAAGGAAAAACCCATTAAAAACATTTAAGGAATCATTTTTTTTTTTGCCTCTCCATTTTTTTTCCCCATGTTAATAGTTAATTAATCTCTTCGATTAGGTAAGGAGTGAATTTACTGGGTCTGATTAATCCTTGTCCCTAAAACAATTGTTAAAGATGTATAATAGAAAACTTTCCAACTTTCTAACATTTACCTTTAACAAAAATAAAAATATATGAAAAGATAATTTTTTTTTATTTAATTTTTTTTTTTAAGTGTACATAAAGTACTCAATTAACTTTTGGCAAATTTAATTTATAATTAACTTTTTATATTGATAAAATCGATATATTTTAGTGATATAAATAGGTTTAAATAACTCCTCGAAATAGTAATATACTATGTACTAGAAAAAAAAAAAAAAAAAAAAACCGGTTTTCCACGATTGTTATAGAGCTCCATAACTTTGTGATCAAGTTGACTTGTCTCCGCAGCCCAATAACATGGTTGTCCAGGTCATGTTTATAGTGTAGCTTACGTTCTTCCACTGATCACGCGATTAATTCATAATTTAAAAAACATGCATCCGATCCTTATCAGTCACTGCATCAATATTGATGGGATAAGGTGTATGCAATGAATTTGAACTTAAAAAACAAAATTGTCGGTTCATATATCTTTCTTTTCAAATCACCGTATCTGTTTTCCCTGGATTTCCTCTTTAATTTATTCTACACGTCACCAACGTTATTGACAAGAAGAAATAGTTAAAAGAATCAATGATAGTTCCGAGTGAAAAACATTTACCTCTGCCAACGACAAAATTCACCCAAGTGATATGTCCGAACTCCGTAAAATGCGCAAATAGAACAACCAAAGGTGCTCATAGAGAGGGCAATGGTTCCAAACCGCTCCAGAACCTCTTCCAGCTTTGCTAGTTCCTTTGTCCAAAAAATAAATAACCGGGATCGGTCATGGTTGACCCGTTTCAGCCTGCTAGATTCCTGGTCTAAAAAATAAAGAACCGCACTTGTCTGAGTTGAGGGGCATATGGAACCACGATTCATTAATTTTTTTTTTTTTTCCTTTTCTTTCTTCAGATATTTCCCCATTTTATTATTTTTATACATTTTGTACACAACCTTTTTATATACAACCATAGTTCCACCTTGTAACAAATTGATATCTGTAAACATATTTTGCAGAAAAGTAAGGTCATTGGCAAAAAAGCCGTACACGAGAGTGAGAGTCACCCCGAAGTCTTATTAATATAAAATTAAAAGGTACAAATATAAGAGATGGACATGAAATCTTACTTATGTTACATGGCAACTGGTTAATACCGAAAATAAATAAGATAGTATTATTATCCTAACAAAAAAAATGTTTAAACAAGAAAAATAATATAGCAATAAAGTGTTCAATCAACGGTACCTTGAGTGCACTTGGGAGTTGAGCTAGTCTACTTCTACTTGACATGTTGAAATCACTAAAGTCTCACCGTCAAAGTTTCATGTATTGAATGTTTCTCATTCTTTCCTCTTCTCTTTGTTCCGATATTCATACAGGCTAGCGCTTCAATAGATATGGCAAATCATTAGGCCTTGTTGTCATCTAAAAGAAGCTCCGTTATGTTAAATGTTTGCTCTACAGCAACCATCGATGCTGGAGTTGCTAGAACTTGTTGAGCCATGCGAAAGAGGATGAGCAAAGTTTTCGTATGCCTCTTCCACCAATCCAAGATATTGAAGTCGTGAATAAAAATATTATCATCAAATTCAAAAGTAGTGGTTAAATGAGGGTTAAGTTTCGTATAGTTCGTGCTCCCAATAGCATCCCTATGTTTTTCTAATCTTATGTCATCAGAGCATTTGCAATAAGTAGTCCAACATGGTTGTCCCTTTTTGTGGTGGTAGGAGGTAAGAGACTCATCAGGACTTAAACATTGTAGGTAAACAAAAATTAAGAAAATAATTTAGTAATGGCATGAGTTACTTATTGGACGATATGTGTTCCACTAATTCTAAGCATCTTGTGTGTCCAAAAATCTATCAACATATTCATAATATAGAAGTTCAAATAATCATTAAGCTCTTTCATTTTGATGAAAGATAAGTTTAACAATTTAATCACTTTGTACTTATTTTAGTAACACATAATTGTAGCATGACATTGTGCTGAGCTTCATCTGGTTAGCAAGTATGTTAATAACTTTCAAAACAAATAAACAAATACGAGGTTGATAAATAGATGACAAAAGTTTATATACAATCATAAAATTTTAAATATCTATTAAAGCCCTATACATACATCCCAATGAAAATGTTAGATTTGGCATATGAATCATTGCAAAATTACACAATGTATACCTATAATCAAGTTCCTAAGTGAAATTTTACCAATGCTGCACAACCTTTTTTAAATTTTCATGTTATTAACTAATTGCCTATGCAAAATCTTCCCCATGACTTCCTTATGGGCATATTCCAGCATATAATCTATTACTATTTTAATAGGTGGCCACTTGAAATCTAAGGTAATCATTCCATCCTTAACACATAGGTCAAATGTGCCACAAACAACGTATAAGGAAAAATGTTTTTCCTATTGTGTTGTTAAAACTAATGGAGAAAAATATTTTACTCAATGTGTATTCATCTAATGTGATCCTATAACTCTTTAAAAACAATTTGTCCATATATGATATACTATACTAAGAAACGATTAGGGTAGACAATATCGTGATGTGAATCCATGAATACATAGCGAACATGAACCACAAATGGGTATTTGGAATTTAAGTGGAGACAAAGAATAGGAAGTAAAACAAGGGTTTTGAATGTAAATATGGATGGATATCACACACCAAGATATAAACACAATTAGAGGGTTGAGCTCCAAATGGGTTTCGATATGATTCACGAAAACCAAACTACGGTTTGGGGTTTCAAATGAGGTTTAGATGCAACTCACTAACTCACTCAAATGAGGGGTTCACCAAAATCTTAACATTAAGATTGATAAGAATGCAAGAAAGGATTGAAGAGTTAAATAAACTCTCAATAATTCGAAATGCAATCTCAAAGAGCTTAAGAATGTCTTAACTCAAAAAAGGAACGTTCAAGTGTAATTTCTCTGTATATTTTCTTCCAATCTATTTAGCTAATTACAAAAGTTGCTATTTAGAGCAAATTCTAAAACCATAGTAGTAAAAATTGTAAATAATATACAATGCCTTTAAACCCTAAAGAAAGGCCTACAATTGAAATAAGGAAAATATCTAAAAAATATATAAAATTATGCGTTTAACAGAAATAGTCGGTACGCAGTCATCTGAGCTGTGATCTAACCTAAGTAGGGGCCGATTAGCAGTCGGATGTCTAAGTTGGGGTGGATGTTTGGAAGTCTTATTGTGCTTAGCTAAGCTCTTAATGAGGTCAGCTTATAGTTGCTACACTAGTGGATTGCTTAGCATTAGCTTTTCTTGTATGGTACTGAGCTGTTCTTTGGCCTTGAGGTCTTAGTTGTTTGGTCTCTTGTTTTCTCGGCAATCAATAGGCCTAATGCCAAATGGTTTCTCTTCCTCCCTTCAACCCTTGGGTATTGGTCCGGCCCTAGCAAGAGTAGGTCGACCTCGGGTTAGGATAAGTCGGCTTTAACTTCTGGTATGTCAACTTCAACTTTTGATAAGTCGATCTCGACCTGAGGATTATTGTGACTTGATTCCTATCATACTTGGGTAGATAAAAACCAATGCTATGGCTTGAAATTGGATGGGTAATTTAGATGGTAAGCAACTCACAAGCTACTTTAAGGACATTACATACCTAAAAACACTCGCGAACAAAGTAGTATAGTTGATATGATGTACAACCCGTGAAATGCATCACATACCACTAACTCTTACTTAAGGAACTAGATAAGAGTTAGTGTAAAATGAACTTACAACAGACAATAAGAATTACAAAGAATAAAATGTATATTCTATTAATGAATGATAATCATTATAACCATTTATAATATGAGTATTTATACCCGTTATTTTGGGGCAACTTATAAGGATGATTGATTTACTAAAAGGGATGACTATCCTAAAACTAGGATTTAATTACATTTTAGGGGAAAATTTATAAAGAACAAAAAGAATATTCCTACAATTTCATATATGGTATGGATGTTAGAGGATAGCTAACATTAGTTGCTTAGATGGCCTTCTAGTGCGAATAACAAACTGGGTCAAAACTAAAAGTAGCTTAGTGAGGTATCTAAGCAAGACAACATGTGACATAAGCAATTTGGTACTAGCTCAAGCGAGATCAAATCCTAGTGAATTGGAGTAAGGTTAGCTATTCTATGTAGGCTTCGATCTTGGATAGCTTGGGAGTAGGTTAGTGTCCATGAAGGTTAGTAGTTGAGCAATAAGATGATGGTTGTCACTAAAGCTCAAAATTATGATGGCCAAGCTAATGGTTCAGTTAGCTAAGCTATTAATCAAGTAGGTTGAGCTATCTTTAGGTTGGTTTGTAATAACACATTCTAGTTGTAGCATAGTGAAGGGTGTAAAGGAGCTTAGGTTTTGCCTGCAGAGAAGACTTCTCAAGACTTGGTTGAAGAGAGATTATCTAACATATCATGCTCTCTAACCCCTGGTTCAGGCACAGGTAAAGAAATGGATTGATTCCCATTAATGTGTCATTCATTAAAATTCCGAAGTGCTAACAATCTTTTATGGAAAAGCCATTTATTATTTATCTAATGAAAAATGATTCTCAAATAAAAGTCCTCATTCTACTTGTCCATTTATATGTCGGCATAGATGGAAACTTGTATATCCAATATGTTAAACTTAGTCATTTGCTCTTGCTTTCTAAGAAAATAAAGAGCTATACACATGGTATTACAAACATGTGGGTATAAGGATAATAACAACTTTACTCATTTTCTATAAAGTTAAGATTCTTATCTATACCATAAGACTTGTTATCATTTTGCATAAACCTATCTTTTGTCTCTCCTTGAAGTAGCAATATGATGCATAAGGCTGGTGATATGCCTTGGGGATCACAACACACAAGGAATATTGGAGCAATTACATAAACGAGTCAAACGAAGATGGTTAGTGAATGTTACGTCTCAAAGTCGCAGAGTCGCAACAGTCATACCGTATAAATCATCCTATGATAATAATTGGCCTTATAGTGCCTATCATAAACATGATCTATACAAGGTGTCGACGACTTTTCACTTTGAAGTAAATAGTTTAATTAAAAATTTAACTAAAGTTACAGTAAATATTGAAGCTTTAAGTCAATATGTATATATGATTACATGTACATTACTGTAGAATTTTTAAGTGATTCTACATCATATCATAACAGTCAGCTGATTTACATATTAAATATCAGTCTTAAAGCTACTAGTAAGACTCTAGATATACATTAACTATTAGGAAAATTAATCTTTACACCCCCAGGCTTCAAAAAAGACTAACCTCTGGATAGTTGTAGAGTGACATATTACTTAGAGTATTCAGAGATCAAGACCTGCAAAAGGATCTATACGAATATGAGTAACTACAGTATAGTAAGTTGAATTGGAAACTCATTAATGTGTACAAACATAAATAAGATTATCAAGCAATTATTTTCATGCAATGCAATAAGCAAGTGTCATCACACAATATAGTTCGGTTTATTGCAAAATCAGAGTAATTTTACCCACTCTAATCTAGGTTTAGGAGTTTTCAAGTTATGCAACAACTCACAACCAAACCCAGATTTATACAATGGAGACACTGCTCCTCCTAAGATTATCCTTCGAACCAATGCCCTCATCTTCACTGCGACCTCCTCTCTTGTCGCTTAGTTCGGCTAAGGATGAGGAAAAGATCAATTTGCTATCTAGCGCTATCTTTTTCAAAGGTGTTGGTATTTGGTTGGAGAATTCTAATGATCCCCTAAAGAGTTGCAATGCATGACAAATTAGGGTTTTAGGATCAAATAAGATTAGGTTCAATTTAAGGTGTTCAGACGGTTTCACACCAATTCAATCATTACAATCATCAATCACAACACAAATTCCAATACGAAATCAGATATGCAAACACATACATAAAAACTACTTACAATTACAATCATACACAATCCTAAATCTCTGAGTACTTTAAAATAGTACTCTAAATACGGTGAAATAATAAACCCAACTTACTTAGAATTCTCAGTCGCTCAATTGCAAGTTAGTTCGTTTCTAGGTATCCTATAATACATATACGTCTTTTTAATGTTTATACTTTGCTGATACATATCCTAAGTAATAATTTAACTCACTTCTCCATATATATCTATTATTTACTAATGATTCATTCTACATTAGCTTGGGGTTCAGTTTCTGAATTAAATTTCAGTTTTAGTTCTAAATTATTTTTAACTACAAGAAATCCTAAATACGCTTTAATCTTAATGTAAAATTAATCACATTAAGCTCAAGTATTCTAATTTATACTGGGTCTTAATTTAGTGTTCTAACTTATTCAATACACTCTAATTTTAATTGGGGTACCAAATTTACTTCCAATGTAAGAAAATTTTATATTTTTTATCTAATTACTTAAACTTATTTTTTGTATCAGATTTATTTTGTACTAATATTATTATGATATTATCCAATTTAACCCATTTTTTCATATTTATTAAAATCCTAATTTCACATATTTTTAAATTTCCTATAATTACTGCATAATTCCCATATTAATTACAATTAACACTTTAAAGACTAGGATTTGGTTTCCACATTTGAGATTAACATTTTTAAACATCTAATTACCATTTAAATCAGTAATTAATCATTTAATCACTTAATTAAATCAAAATTTTTCATTTTTTTAATCATTTTAAGGTTAAAAATTTACTTAAAATTTTTTAAAATTAATTAAAAAAATAGTTTTATAGCACTATTCTATATTACTTAAGCATTCTATAGAAAAAAAATTGAGCTTCAAACTATACTCCTAAGCCCATTTATTTCTAATTCTAATTATGCTCGATTTTATCTAATTTCTTGAGAACCCTATATCTACAGATGTGATTTAAACTGAATCACTATTTTTTCCTAAATCTAGATATAATAAAATATTAGAATAATAAATTTCATAAATTTCTAGGCATAATAAACAATTTTAAGGTATTTTGCAAAATCGAAAGAAATGTACGACTCACTTAGTTTGAAAGCTTTTGGCCTCTAACACTAGTTTAGGTGTGTCGGCCGATCTAGGCGATGGGTTTAGAGTGGGGTGGTGGTGGTGATGGTGGTGGTAATGGTGGTTTGGTTCCAAGTGGTGGTAGTGTGTGGGTTTGGCCTTCTTTTCCTATCTACACAGATTTGGGATAAATTTTCTAAAACCCTAATTTTTCCTCTCAATTTCGGTCCTCACAATTTTTCCCAATTCCCAACTAGCCAAATGAGCTCTGTAAATTTTCTTGCTATTTATAAGGCCTTATAGGAATTATTATGCATTAATTAGGACAAGACAATGCCCATATCTCTTCCATCGTGCCTTTTTTGTTACTTATTTTTATTGGTTAATTTTGGTTTCTTACTCCCCTTATTGCCATGACTTAATCTAGTTCATTCCCCCTGTCCTTCATTTTTTTTATTTTTTCTTAAATTTTTTTTAATTATTTAGTAATTTTTTAATTAATTTCGGGCAATTTAGGTAATTTCATATATTTCTACCTATACTTAAATACCTGTAGGGTATAAATCAATACTCTTAAATACTATTTATGTCATTCTATGATTTTTAGTATACATATAATTTATCTCTAATGATTTATTAGTTATCAAAATGCATTTTATGTACTTTCGATCGATAAATAATAAGTAATATACTTAGAATTTGAAAATTTTATATTCCCTTATTTTATTACTTATTTTCTTGAATTCAAATTTATAGGATCACTTTTACTAATATTTCTAATTTTAGTTTAAAATTTAGGTTTGATTAGATCCTTTAACCAATCGCCTTAAACTTTATATACTAAATTCAATCCTATAGTTACTTGGCTTATCTTTAGGGCTTATAGCGAACCCGTTAATTATCCCTACAGATAAGATGCACTACTAGGTCCTAAATAACCTAACACTCACTTGATATTACACATAAGTGAATGGTAGGGTCACTTGCTACTAACTCTTACTAAAAGAATTAAATAAGAGTGAACAAGATTATTCTCACGAAGAAAACATTGTGTTTAATAATGGAAGCAATGGTTCAATTAATACAAATAAGGCCTTTTTATACCCAACCTTATAAGGTTTGTATACAAAAAGGAAATTACAAAAGGGGTAAGTTCTTACATAAGATAGAAATGCATATCTTAGTATATGTTAGAGGAGGTAAAATGGATAAAAGACAAATGAAGAATGTCAAAGAATTGTCTTAGGAATCTATTAGATATGACACGTGTTAGCTGCTCATGAGGTACTTTAACAAAGGTAAAATGAATGATATTTCATTTGTCTTTAGGCAAAAATTATGCTCAATCTTCAAACAACTCTACAGCTTATACGAATAGCTTAGAAGTAGAGGGAGCTATAAGAAGGTTGAATCAACTCACCTATACTAGGTCTAGGTGGGTGGAGCAACAACTCGACACCAACTTTGGCGAGTTTGAATATAGGGAGGGCTACAAAGGGGTTATGTCATTTGACTTACCCCAGGTCAAGTCAAGAGTTACCCTTTCCTAAATTGACTTCTAATTACTTAGCTCAACAAAAATATAGTAAGCCTCAAACTAAGTAGGAATCCTATTCTTAGGTTAGTTTTAGAGTTGAGATGCATTGGGCAAGGCCTTACAGTCCTTTAGCTTGGCTTTTAATGATCAGCCTAAGGAATTGACTCCTACCGTTTGGGAACTGGTTTGACTTAAAGATTTGTTGCTAAACCTTCTCTATGCCATACTTGGTTGGTTACTTCTACCATATGTACTTGTTAAAAGTTCTATACCCATCGCCTTTTTCTAGTAGTAACTTCCTATACAACGGTTGCAACATGCTCATATGTTCCTATCTTAACTTGTAAATTTACGAAAATATTTAACAAAATCTCATATTTAGATGGTTTTGGTGACTTGCCCTCAAATGTTCCTATCTTAACTTATAAATTTAAGAAAATATTTAATAAAAATCTCATATTTAGATGGTTTTGGTGGCTTACCTTAATGCTATGTAAGCCCTACAACTAAGCAATCCGAGGTTTCGATCGGTTGAACGATCCGATCGAGCCTAAATTATAAAATAAAGCTAGAAATATTAGTAAACCGATCCAGTAAGTTTGAATTTAAGAAAATAAGTAATAAAATATGAGACTATAAAATTTTTAAATTTTAAGTATATAACTCGTTATTTATCGAAAATGCGTAAAATGCATTCAGGTACTTAACGAATCGCTAGAGATAAATTATATGTATACTAAAAATTATAAAATAACCTAAATAATATTTAGGAATATTTATTTGTACTATATATGAATTTACATGTAGATATAAATACGCGAAATGTACTAAAATTATATTAAATAATTAAAGAAAATTCATGATTAATTAAGAAAAAATCAAGAAAAACCAGGAAAAATCAATAATGATCCAAATCAAGTCATGGCAGGTCAAAATCCACAAAATAAAAATTAACCAATTAAAATTAGACAACACAAAAGCCAAAAATCAAGGAAATTGGATAAAGTCATGTCTAATTAATACACAATAATTACACTAAAGCTCTATAAAGAGCAAGAAAAATTTAGAAGCTCGTTTGGACAGTTATAAATCAAAGAAAATTAGGGAGAGGCGAAAATTGAGAGAAAAATCAAAGAAAAAAAAAAGGAAAACTGTGTAGTTAGGGCCACAAAGGAGAACCCAGACCCGACGGGTAGCTGAGAGTGGATGGCCACCACCACCATACGGTGGTGGCAGCGCCCAGGTCGGTCGACAAGTCCACGGCGGCCGGTGGTGGCCGGAGCCACCCAGACTGGTGAGTCCGATTTCCAGCCCGATTCTTGTGTAATTTTGTAAAAATAGTAAATATTTTTAGAAAATTATGAAACTTGTTATTCTAAGGTTTTATTGTATGTATATTTATGGAAAAATAGTGATTTAATTTAATCATATCTAAAAATATAGGATCTTTAAGAAATCGTGCAAAACCGAGCATGATTAAAATGGAAAATAAATAGGCTTAGGAGTGTAGTTTGGAGCTCAATTTTTTTTTTGTAGGATAATCATATGATATAGAACAGTGCTATGGAGCCATTTTTTTAAAATTAATTTTTAAAATTTTTAAGTTAATTTTTAACCCTAAAATGATGGAAAAATTGGGTAATTTGGGGTTAATTAGGTGATTAAGATATTAATTACTGATTTAGATAGTAATTAGATGTTTAGGGATGTTAATCTCTGATGTGGAATCCTAATCCTAACCTTTGGAGTATTAAGTATGGTTAATTTAGGAAATTAGGTAATTAATATAAGAAATTAGTAATATGTGAAATTATAAATTAATAAATCTAAAAAATTAGGGTTATTTAGATAATATTAGAGTAAAAATCAGATTAATATTACAACTAGATTAAGATTGAATTTTAGGTAATTATATAAAAAAAAAGTAAGATTTTCTCACATCGGGGATAAATCCAATACCCTAATTAGGACTAGCGTGTACCAAATAACTTAGAATACTAAATTAAGATCCAATAAGATATTTGAATACTTGATCTTGATGTGATTAATTTCACATTAGGATTCGAGCATGTTTAGGATTTAGAAATCGAACTAAAACCTAATTTAGAAATTGATGCGGAAACTGAACTCGAACCTAACCCCGAACCTAACCCCAAACCTAGAATAATTATAAAAGACTTAAGACTTAGATAATTACGTATATTAAACCCTAAATAAAACATAACAATAAGCGTTATAGGAGGAAATGAACCTATAACCATTATACGAAAATTGAAACTACGTTTGTGTTATAGGGATGATCGGCGATGACTTGAGCAAGTCGGACCTCGAGTGAGTGAACGAGGAGTCGAGGTAAGTTGGGATTAATAAAATACTGTATTTTGGGAGGCTTGAGATTATGCTTGGTTGTGTTTGTTAGATAGTTGGATGTGTGCATGTGCTTGATTATGGGTGGTGCTTGATTATAGGTGATGCTATGATTCTGTTGTTGCTTTAGCATGTATTGTATGATTTGCATGAAATGATTTATCACCCTAAACTGGACTTAATCAAATATATGACTAGTAATCGTAATCGGACATGCATGGAAACCCATTAGGGGAACTTAGGACTCTCCGGCCAAATACCAACCCCTTCAAAAGAGATAGTGCAGGATTGCAAAATGGTCCCTTCTTTATCCTCAGTCGAACTAAGTAACAGGAGAAGAGCTTACGACGAGGGTGAAGACAGTGGTTCGAAGGTAGTACAAGAGAAGCAAGATCTCCATTACACAAGCCTGGGTTTGGTCGTGAGCTGTTGTATTAACGGTAACTCCTCAACCCGGATTAGAGCGGGCGCAATTTCTCTAATCTCACGACGGGCCGAACAACGTCGTGCGATGGTATTTGCTTGCACATGCATTGCACCTAATAAGTGATTGAAAACTTTGTCATGTGTATGGTATAGTTTTAAGTCCTCCGTCCTAACTTACTAAGCTGTGGTTGCTCATATTCCTATAGACGTCATGCAGGTGCTAGCTAAGAAGCGGCAAACAACTACTCTGAAGCTAGCAACTGCTGGATCCTGGGGAGTGAGGAAAAACTTTGAAGAATAAACACACATATTTTAAGGTCTAAGTTTTTATTTTAGAATTATTTTTCATTTTTAAATAATGTAATAACTGAATTAAAGTGTATATATATATAAATTTTCTCACTTTCTTAGGTGAATTATCTATTTAAATTACAAACTGTATACTTCAAAGCGGGCTAGTCGTGGACGCCTTGTGTAGATCAGGTCTAAGATAGCAGTTCTAAGGCCAACTTCTATCTCAGGATGGTTTACACGGCGAGACTGTTTCGACTTTGCCGTTTCAGGATGTGACATGCTACATTCACCAAATTACACCAATTCCACCATTTTTTGCTTATTGTTCCAAATGCTTAGCCTCTTGTACCTCTAGTGGAGCAAATTGTGTTTCTTACAACTGATCACCAATAAGTCTTGCATTAGAACTAAAACCAAGTGTCATGTGTTTAAACGAAGGTAAAAGATAGTCTTCTACATCCCTTGCTTGTTCTTTAGTGAAGTCATAGTAGTTATACTCCTCGTCAATGTCATAGATGGGCATGCACTTCGTCTGCTTGACTTTTCCCTTACCTTTGTCAAATTGTCACTTCTAGCTAAAGCTAGACCTACTACAAAGAAAACTATTGTGAGATATGACTAATAGAGTAGGCTCTAAAATATGTTTCTTTTAGTTTTGGCAAATAATCATTCTAATATTTATGCTATCCTTAAATCACAACATAGCCCCTTCTATAAGTGCATCCTACTCATGGAGAATACTAGCCTACCCCTCAGAGTCGGATAATCCTCTACTAACTTTTAAGAATGTAGAATTAAGATAGAAGATGTCTTTCAACATATGCATTAGGAAAACATTTTCATTTGTTACATTTTCTGACCATGCTTCATAAGTAGGGCCAAAATTAAGGCATTCAATGCTTTGAAATGAAAGTCACCTTATGATTTAGGTAAGGTGACTTTCTTCTAGATTAGCAAGTGTATTTTCTTCTCATCTTGCAATTAACCCTATCAATATTATGCTATCAGTGAATTACCCTCTCTATGACATTTAGCTGGGAACTCATGAAGTAATTAAGAGAATGCTCCAACAACTTCTTTAATGAGAATTCCCCTGGTTGCATTTAGTTTGAGCCTTTTCTTCTAAACCCTTCAACTTATTCTTAAACTTATCTTTGATAAATGAGAGTGACTTTGTCTTATTACTTTCCTAATTTATTAGTATTTCTATGTATTTCCCTAGATTTTATAGAAGTAGGAATATCAAATATAGCACAAACATCATCAATTTTTATGTAGTGGTATTTTGTTAAATTAAACACTCTTAACCCAAGGTCTTTCAATAATCTTCAACAATCTTTTTGTTAATTTGTGTTCAATTGAAGTTATAGCTTCAAGGAAGAATAAAGAATCACGATAAAGAAGAAATGTCATAGAGATGGACAAATACAATTAATTTTGATTCCTTGCATCAATTGATCATGATAGTGATTAGGATATGCTATGAATGGATAAGTAAAGTTTAGGGCTCCCTTGACCTACTGACTTACCATTCATTAGAATCCTATAAAAAATTGTAGAGACATGTTCCATAGCCCATCTAGCTGAGTTCTCTTTCAAGCCTAGACTTTAAAGCATCGTCTTAAGGATGCCCCAATATATGTAGTTAGAGAATTAGTTCATGTTGATCTTTATGGCATCGAGTATCTTGCTTTCGATGCCTTTGGTTTGCAAGAAGTGAATGGATTCATGAGTTGCAACAATATAATTGTGAGTCGAGTAACCAAACACAAAATCACTTAAGGTATGTTAGCACTGTAGGTTTTAGCCTATCAACTAGGATTATAAAAATGATTATCTATGAAAAGTTCCACATACTTCTAGGTTAGAAGTTACTAATTTTAGAGGAAATGGTCATGATTTATCTCTATCACTTATATCTTGTTGACCATTGCTTTAAAATTAGTATCAAATTAAATAAAGATGGATTCTTCGTGATCATATTACTCATCTGTTATAGTTTGTATAGAAAAATTTTATTGTTTTATCAGTTCTTGTAAGGTGACATGTTTTTATTAATGGGTTGTGATTGGATTCATTCAATATTGAATGTGCGTTCGTATATTAATGCCAATTAAATTCGTATGTAAATAAGTAGTTGTGTAGTGAGGTTGCTGTAGCTGATCGATCACGTACAAGGAGTGTGCCGATCAACTTAGAAAACATCTTAAGCTGATGATGCGTAAAAGGACATCATTAGGAAGAGTTATGGGAGGAAAAATGAGTAAACTCAGTATCTCGAATGTATGCATGTGACAGCGGATCAAGCTTGGTATTCTTGATCATTATTGAATTGTTCTTGATAGAATTGTTTGTTTGATTCTCTTTGGAGTGATTTCAGTAGAGTTTTGATGTTTAACTTAAGCTTACCACTGTCCTGAATCCGCTAAATAAAAAAAGAAGCCTCCTATTTATAGAGTGTAAAGATTAATCTTATCCATCAAATGGCTTTAAGATAAATTGTTGAGATTAAACCTTATTATTAAAGTTTATCATTTCTTTTATCTTCCATAGGTTTGGATATGTGCTTCAAGTATGCTTAAGGCTTTTGTCAAGTTATTTAAAGAAAGCCTATTATAATTATTATTTGGTTTCTAGACCAATTGAGTTTCCTTAAGACCCAATAAAACTAAATGAAACCCAAATAGAGCCTAAATAAGCCCAAAAGCACTATATCCGAGTCTTTTCTTCACACATAAGATAACCGAACAATGCCAAGAGCGAAATATCCAATTTGATAATCCTTATTCTAAGGCTACCAAATCAAATCTTCCTAAAACATTCTTAAAGGGGGTGATTTTCTGAGCTCTGTCGTTAGCTTAAGATATTGGTTCATAGCGTTAAATTAAGTTAAAGGCCCAATTACCAAAATGATCTCTATAGTAGTTTACATTTACATAAATTCATGCCATCTCTATATCATATTTGTGTCCAATTTCCCATATTTATTTTGTATATTTCTCAAAGATATGTTATGATATACTGTTAAAAATCTCTTACCTTAGGTCTCAAGTGTATACGATATATCTACTACCACAGGCACGCAAAACGACTGAACGTGGAGTGCCATTTTCCACATGAAGCAAATGCATATACCAAATATCAAAGGATTTGATACGGATAGATTCCGAGGTCGAAGCCAATCCGAACGACAATGAAATCGCTATCAAAGGAATTAAGACTCTTATGTTGGGTTTTAATATTGAAAGATGTGGTTTTAGGGTTTTCTATATTATTGATGATATAAAAAAAATATTGTTTTCTGGGTTTTGTATTTATTTAACAACAACAAAAAAAATATATATATAAACAAATTTGTGAATAGATATTTTACTCACCAATTATGAGTTTAAACTGAAGCAACTTACTGCTACAATTGATATTACTAATGATTGAAAGATTAGTCTAAGAACCATTTACAAGATTATTGATAAAACGCATAGTAATCTAGAAAATGGTTTGCCATAATCACAATGGTAATTGATAAGAATTAAAAATTGAGAGAAATATCAATATATACTCAATACGAACATAGGTAGAAATTTTGAGTATGAAATTACAACTAAAAGCCTATTTATATTCTCAAGACCTGGATGACAAAATGACTAAAAAGGATATAAACCATAAAAGAAATAAAATAAAATATTAAGCTCCTAAGGTAACTAAAATGATACGAAGGATTAATTAATTAAAACATGTAAACAAATACCAACTAAAGAAAAGGGAAAATGACATCAAATTAATAAGATTTGCCCATCTAAGAAAGTAGATCAAAGAAGCCGGCTGGCTCATGTGCTTGATGGCTACCGGTCGGTAGACTGCCTCTTACCTGATCGATATTTTATTGATTGGTTTAGTCCATAGGACCGTCTAGTCATCCTCTAGTCCCTACGTCGATTTCATACATTCTCGGTTGACATACCTCAGAATTTTGATCCCCATCAGGATAATATAGAGAACTTAACACAGAGGGAAACCAAAGCATCATTAGACTACTCTTTCAAACCATGTCCTCTCCGTTCAAGAATCTTATGAAGATAAATTTTCTATCTTGAATTTTGTTAGAAATGCCAAGAGCCCCTAACATATGTTATATATCAACATTGTAAACAATTTAGTGAAACAATAAAACATAGATAAAACAATGCAAAAACAAATTATCTTGAAACTAATTTTATTAGTTTAATATTTTTAGAAATTCAAATCACTTATATGCTGAACCTTATAAAAAATAACCATTATTTTTAGAAACCCTTTTAGTTAGACCTGGAGATAAACCTGAACCGGTTTGGAATTATCAAGTCATAGTTCAACATTTCATTGAACTATAACCAGTTTGTTTAGAGTCAGTTTTTGACTGGTTCATGTGGCACGCCAGTTTATGGACTAGTTTTTGGGCCAGTCAAATGGATCTTCAATACTTTTTTCTTTTAGGTTTGCAAAATATATATATATATATATGTAAAATATGTATATTATATTATATATGTTAATCTGTATTATATATATGACATATATAATACGTTAATATGTATAATATATATAATATGTATAGTATATATGTTAATGTGTAGAATACATAATAATATTTATAAATATATATATGTTAATATAATATATATGAAATATAATATATATAATATATAATATGTATAAATTTATATGTAATTTGTAAAAAAAAAAAAAATCTAATCCAAGCCCATCGATTTAAATAAGTTGAAGGTTTGAACAAATTAAACTCACATAAACCAGCAAGTTTTTAGCCAATTTGAGCCCGCTACATATGAGCCGATTCCGATTAAGTGAATCGCCAAGCTAGTTCTACGCTAATTTGGGGTTTAGAGCTAACCCTTTCCCAAACCTACTTTTAGTTATCATTGTAAATTCTATCAATATCCTTTTAAATTGTTGTCCCATATAACAATATCGTTCTTGTATGTAATTAAAACCAATCAAAGAGGCTATTTTGGGTTATTAACTTATGGAACAATAACGTTTTCTTGTAGTAAAATTAAAACTAATAAAACCAGGGACATTCTTTTTAAATTTCTAGGGCAATTTTGAAAAACTCAAATAATTTCTTTTTTAAAAATGATACTTAAGCATCTGAAAATTTGATAGTTTTTATAAAATTAACACTTACACGACATACTAATTTCTAACCGGGCTACACATCTATTTGAAGAGGGGAAAAAAAAAAAAAACAAAATTCTAGCTCAACAACATTAAAACTCAAAATGAGTTGTCAAATTGAAAATAATCTAAATTTTTATTTTTTGGATAAAAAAGTTATTTATTATTTTTAAACTAAGAAACAAAATATGTAAATGCAATAAGCTAAAAAGAGTTAAAAGTTTAAGAAGATCAGACAAGTAAAAACATTCTTTCTTGTGAGCCAATCATATCTTCCAATATATAGTATTAGAGAATTGGTTAAACCTTTTTATGTTCCCACAGTTTGAAAGAAATCAAGATGAGATCAACAACTTATGTCATAGTCTCTAATATTCTTCTTTCTCCACAACTTTGTTCTGTTCACCACTGCTGCACAGGTCTTCCACTCAAACCCTTTAACTTCATGCTATAACTTAGCTCTCGACTATTCAGAGACTTTTTGCAACTTGGTGTATTCATCATTTGTAATTTTGATGCCATTATATTGAAAAATTCCTCAAAGGTTTTAAGTTTGAAAATACCAACCAATTAATTGAATTTTATTTATGAAAAATATCTACGTTCTTGAAGTTTGCACTGATTTTTAGTAAGTGTGAAAATACCAACCAATTAATTGAAGTAGTTATTCGTTTCTAATTTTGATGCTATTATGTTGAAAAATTCCTCAAAGGTATTAAGTTTGAAAATACCAATCGATTAATTGATTTTTATTTGTGAAAAATAGCTAAGTTCTTGACGTTTGCAACATTTTTAGTAAATATAAGGATGTCCGTTTTACATTCCAAATTATCACCCGACTGATTCTTGATGTATATGTTGATATGATGCTTGATAGATGTTTAATTGACGTCTTGGAAAGGAATTTGGATGTAGTAGACCATGTTTACACCACTAGTATTAATTTGGGTATGTTGGTGTTTGGTTGATTTTTCTTCGAGTTAATCGATCTAATTTTAAGGATCTCCGTTAGCTGATGGCTTATGAATCTTATCGATATTTACAGTGCTCGAGAAATTCTACATAAAGGCCATAAGCTGGCTAGTTGAGGGAGGATGTAGCTTAAATGATAAATCACATTAAGTTTCTATTGGGACAAAATTGTCGAGTTCGTGAATCAGTTATAGATCCTATCGATTTGGTTCGGATTCGGTTTACAGATAAATAAAGCAAACTTGATAAGTAATACTATAAAAAGGAAAATGTTAGCAAATACCCTCAACACAACTTTAAAAAATGCTCTCAAAGAAAGTAACTATTAGAAATTTTTATATATAATATTAAAATGTGTAATCAACTTTGAAAAGATGTATGAAGCTTGAGAAAATTTAAAATAATAAAAAGGAGAGAACAAAAAAGAAACAAGAAAATATTAGTTGAGACATCAGTAAGTAATACAATTTCTATGAAGAGGGCAAAGTGATCGTTTTATCCCTTAAGTATAATAAAACCCTATATTTACCCTACATCTCATTCTATACTATTGTTTTCATAGAAAACCGTCCAGAGATCTTATAGAAACAAGACTTAGGTAAGAGCCTACAAAGTGGAATTTCCCTATTCTTGAGTATTGGACTAGAATCTACCTTAAATGTCAAAAGATTTTGGTATTGTAGAAGAGATTGTTGTTGGGAAGGAAAGGTGGAAGTTAGAAAATGAAGGAAAAACCCTAATCAATAAGAGAGTCGTTAGATTTCAATAAAAAGGACAGTTTTGTATTGATTATTGATTGTTGAAGACATGATTTTAGGAATTTCAAATGGATCTTGTTTGTAGTGTGTTCTACAATTATTATTCGGCTTAGCCATCAAGGTATGTCATAATCTTTATTGTTGTTATCGCCTTGTTTTTGTGTTTTGGGAACACATCTGAGTATTCCAAAGTTATAGATAGGTAAAGAAGATCAAAACTATGAAGGATTTAAAGTATTGAATAAGTTATGATTAAATTGCATAGATTATAGAGATTAGAGTCGAAAATGAGAAAAGGGATGTCAAACAAGAGGAACACAAGTGAGGATCACACACCTATGGCCATGGTCTTACTCATAGACCCCTCAATGTAAATTTTGGTTAAAGCATAAAGAGGGCCGAGAAGATCACAGCCTAACCATGGTTATAGACTTATAATAACAGTTAAGAATACGAGTATTAATTGAGGAGTTTAGTTTAAAGAAGGATCGCGGTCTAAGATCATAATCATGCTCCTCAAGCATGGTCTTATACTTTACCTCTTTCCTTTTGTATCTTCTTCTTAACCTTTCTAGAGCTTATTTCAACCTATTCTAAACACATCTAAGGATTTAAATCGAACCTAAAACCTTAGATTAAGCGAAAATCCAAATTTAAGAGCATAGCAAGATAATTAAGTGAACTTAGTCAGAGAAAGACAATAAGGAAATAGAAACTAAAATAAGTTATTCTTATGTGTGTACTTCAAGCGATACAATTAAAAATGTTTTTGAGTTTGATGGTTTTTGTTGTCTACTTAACCTAGATACGTAGAACCTTTAAATGTTGGTTATACTTATGTAACGTAACTATTATTGAACTAAACTAATTAATATTTGGCTATGTTATGATAGCTACTTATGTTTGGTTAGGTTTAGGGTGTTGTAATACTAGACTACCAGTATTCCCAAGATGATACCTTATTATGGAGACATTGTCTCGAGTGAAGTCTCCCTTAGATATAATACAAGGTAAATTAGATTGGTGTCTAAGGTCGCAATGTCAATGTTTAGAACTAAGAAGGTTAGGTGATGTCTGAAGGTTGCAGTACCAGTTTAAGTAGAGGATATAGTATCAATATCCTAACATAGGAACTGTGAAGTAGAGTCATGGGTCACTTAACGTTCAAGGTTGGTTGCGAATGATTGTAGACTATGTAGTCTGTTGACTAATAAATGAAAAATAAAGCAAAACAAGTCAAAAAAAAAAAAGGAAAGAAAGAAAGACCTCTTTTTTTATTCTTTACGTCTTAGACTAAAGGAATTGTTTGATATTCTTGTTGAACAAATACATGTGAAATTGTATGTATGATGCATGTCATGCATGCATGCTTATAGGTTTTCGTACTGGATTTTAACTCTTTTTATATTATTTTTTAGTTATAGATATTTATTGTGAAATTACAAAAATCATTTAGTTTGACAATTTTTAGTTAGACTATTAGGATAGGAGAGTAATGATTAAGATTCCAATTACAAGGTTGACCATTTAGTAAAACAGTTAAATTATAATTTATGTTATATTATTTTCTATAATGACTTAAGAATATTTATATAGTTGCCATTTAGTTTATATTTGGAGAATCAAATTATTTGAAATTAATTGAAGAATAAAACATTTATTTTGGAGACTTTTAATTACTTATTTAGTTTGATATATTAATAAATTATTAGAGACAAGTGACGGTACGTGGCATTTTTACATACGAGAGCATCACAAGATGAGACAACTTGCATCACCTTTCACCGGATTCATATTCCTCCGAATGGAAATCCTGCGAATCTGCTACTAGCCTACTGCACCCTAGGAGGAGCCCTCTACTAATCGAGAGAGCCTATGGGGCCTTTTTTAAATGTCTAGATGCAGAGGATGTCCCATAGAGAGGCGATCTCGTTGTAATTCATTTATTACGTCCTTCAAGGCTTAGCCCTAATTGATATAATGATCCTGTAGTTATTCGTTTCCTAAGTCGTAACCTTTACGCCTTACGGCTATCATTTTAGCGAGACTAACCAAGTTCTACAACCCTTATCATTTTGATTATATCCTAGGACAATCTTAAATTCACTACTTGAATTTCATGTGTTTATTTATTTTATTTTTTTAATTTTAAATGAAACTTGAAATTATTAAATGTTATACACAATTGAATTTTCACTTGGTAAATCACACTTAAAATTTAAATTTATTGAATTTTATAAGTAATTAAATTTTTACTTATTAAATTCATTCCCTTTAAAAGATGGAGTGACTGATCTTCATTAATTAAAAAATTCAAGTAAGTGGTTAGATAGTTATTTAATAAAAAAAAAGTTCGGTTCAATATCATATTTTGGCAACCTCAAACTTCATGTAGTGTAAAATTGGGAAAAAAGACGGTTCAGATAAATATTTTCCTCTCTCTTTTTTTAAATGCAACTGATAGCTTTTAACCTTGACTGATTATAGGGCTAGTTCTATTCTATTTCCATCAATAGAGTATATATAGGCCACCATGTCTCAACCATTCAATCGGTCGTGACGGAAGATATCAACGGCCCTCTAACTATAGGTTGGATCCTAGCCCTTTAATTTGGCCATGCTACGAGACGATCTCTTGCATTTGTAAACAGGTCGTGACCATCAACAACGATATAAATCCTTCTACTCAAATAGCGAGATTGCGTCCTGTATGTCGATGGCGAGTGACCCTAATTAAAGAGTAACCATGCCTTTTCATCTGGAAGTTGCCACCACTTATTTGGAATTAAGAGCATAAATGAGATAAACCCACTTGGAAGCTATATGAGTTGGGTTCAACAATTACTCGAATTTAATTTCGATTATAACTAAGTTGATCTTAAACTACACGAGTAACTTATTATGTTAACTTATTATGTTAAGCTCAAATGTTATCATATTCAGCTTGATAAATTTGTAAGTTTAATCAAATTTGAGTGAATTTCGAGTCAAATATAGATATTATTATTTTATTTAAATTTACATTATTTTTTAAAATTATCAAATCAAATGAATTTAATTAGGTTAAAATCAAGTTCGAGCTATACTTTAAGTTGAGCTCAAACTTAAAATTATAAGATCGATCAAGTTCAAACTTAAATTCGAGTTTTGAAATTTTAAGTCAAACTAAAATTGAGCTCAAGTCTAGTTCAATACTGTATTATTTTAACTCAATTAGCTTACAATTTTATTTTGGATTACTAATCATTCCAGGACCGATTATATTGATTATAAAAGGTTCTAAATAGTGAGTAACCTTGCTTATCTCATGGAAGTTACCACCAATTCTTTAGGATTGGTGATTATTCTTGGATCATCATGTTTTGGTGTAACTACGATTTATCAGTTTGTTCAACAAGAGTTTCCCATGTTGTGTGTGCTACTTCAATATAGTGTTGATCTTAGATCACCTCATTCTTTAGTACATTGTTTCTTAACTTTCTTCCCTTAATAATGTCCTATTGAGGATATTTATAGAAGGTACTTGACACAAATTTCTACATCTAAGTATCCCATTTTCCCTTGTATAGGCATGGTACCTTAGAATACTAGTGAACCAAAGTCATCTATATTGCCTACTATTCTTTTGCCAAACTTTGGTAAGAAGGTGGATTTCAATGGTTTTCTTTTCTTTTTTTTCTTTCTTGTTTTCCTTGTTTAATTTTTAAATGGTAAATAAAAATATTACTATTATAATATGTAATAATGAAAAATTTTCATACTTTAAAAATCCTCCATATATTATGTATTGTATAAAGTTAATGATAATATAAAACCTAAAAAAGATTTAAAAATTTGATAAGTAATTTTTATGAAGTACTCTCTTATAAAGCAAAAAAACTACTTAAAAATAAGAGTTATTTAAAATATTAATATAATACCTTAAGCACCTACTTTAAGTGGCCACTAATAAACATGGCCTTTGGCGTACCAATTTGTTTTGCAATCAATAACGTATTTAATCCTATTTATCCTCCTTCATTAATTTATTCTTCCCATAGTCATCGACCAAGGGAAAGCGGAGCAGAGGGCGTGCAGCGTTATTTCGGGGGGAATCACATGTGGGGCCACAAGGAGATATGCCACAAAGTCTACTTCCCCTGCTCTGTTCTTTGTATCACATGCTGTCTTATAAGCCCAAGATAGATGAAAAAGAAGTATACATATAAACTAACATATGCGATGACAAAACGAATGTGAAATAAAATGAAAGAGAGACTGGAAACATGGAATGGGTCGAAATGGATAAGTTTTACCCTAATTATAGATACAAACAACAAATTTTAACAGGATTGCTGACTCAAAATGCTCAAAAAGTCGACTAGAAAATGCCAGGGGGGAATATTATATATTCTATGCATAAACTCAATAATTCAAAGACTAGACGGCATCAAACATTACAGGTAGGTGAGATATGTAATGTTCATATTTAAGGTTGCCATATTTATAAATGTTTCGTGTTCGTTTGCCAATATTATAGGAAATATAACAAATAAATAATAAGCAATAAAACAGATCAATAGAAATTAAGTCAATTACGATGATGTCAAATAATTGCTGCTACTTTTGGATTATTATCTTCCTATCAAGTAATGATACAAAAGATTATGACAAGAATCCCTGCATAACATAGGGATCTACTTTATGGTGTGCTCTTTCGCCAATAAAAAAGGAAATAACAAAATTTATTTTGTTAGACCTAACTATAATTAGCAAAATAGTGATTTGCCCACACAATTTTACAACTTTACGATTTTAGGTGAGTATTTCGAGTTAACTTGAATATAGAATCTTTTTTTTTTTTATAAAAACTTACTTTTTTAACTAACTTTACAAATAAACTAGATAGAAATTTACATTTTCAACCGAATTTATCAATTCTACATATCTAAATTGAATGGACTAAAAAATTAAAGAAAAAAATATGACTAATCTTTTACAAGTCATCAACTATTAAGACATTACAATATCTATTATATCATATTCCAATTTTTTACCTCTTTCTTTCTCTCTCGATCTTTTATTTTATGCTCATAGTTTTTATCAAAGTTTTAATTCCAATAACAAAATTTATAAAGAAAACTATATATTTTATTTTATATTGTTAATAATTTTAAATGAGTTAAAATATTTGATTTTTCTTAGTTTATAGCCTTTTACTTTTTTAGAAAAAAAGGAGCAAAAGTTTAGTTTTATCTCTATTTATCCTTCTTTCATAAATATTAAATTATATATTAAGAATTTTTATAAAAACAAAAACTTAATTTCTTTATTTTTTTTTTATTTTCATAATATATGTTAAGTTTTGAATAATTACTATAAGTATATCAGTAATTTTTAAATTATTTTACATAAATTATAAAAACTTACATTTTTACATTTTAATTTTACAAACTCTCTAACGATTCTAGGTAAAATCACAAATTTGATAACTTTAGACCTAATTTAAAATTATCTCATTGGAAACACCCATAAAACTGGAATAGCATTTGCCCTTAAAAGGACTGAAAAAAAAAATAAAATAAAAACATATTCACTTACCTTTACGTTATAGTTGACTTTGAGGAGGATGAATTCTGATCTTTGCAATATGTTTTTTGAGGTGTATGATACTCAGGGTGTTATTTTTAATTGCCACCGCGAAGGAAGAGATGCAAGCAATAGTCCTTTTGGTTGACAAGTTTATCAATGTATTCAGGTAACTCAATCCAATTTTGTTCGTAAAAATAATGTGCCAAGTTAGGACTGATCCATTGGATACTTCTTTACGAGAATTTCATACAGAGATCTAAGATAAAAGGACAATGAAAACATAGTTTATGATCATATATTCATATCTCTAGTAAAGTAAACCTTTCCATTGCAATATCACATCAGTGCTTTCCATTCAACCATAGTGCAAATATCGAAATTCGTCTGCTAGAATCTACATAGAAAAGAAATTATTTGAATACATAAAAAGGAATATAATTTATCATCGTCTTTGTCTTATCTCATCAAAGTCTAAAAGATGAGTTTATAACAAAGGTAAGTTTAATTACATACGATATATTTGAACAATTCAAATAGTAAAGTATCATGAATGTATAAGGAAACACAATCCTTTGTTATAAACTAATTAAAAGAAAAAGGCATGCATAACATTATAAGATAAATCTACCATTTATTGTAGATATATTAGTAATATGAGTTTCCTTAAAACCCTTAATTTATCAGCCAGATAAGATCTTTACCAAAACTAGATTTATAACTATAAGAAATGTTTTAAAGAAGACTATAATTTTAAACTAGCTGGCGATGGGTTTGGATGTTGGACTCAATTTTTACATGTTTATAAATGGATCCAGATGGATCTGTCTCGTTTATTAATCTTATCGGGTTTTGCCGACACAAATTTAATTGTAATGTTGTCTTGCTGTATTTGAGTTATGGGGTTATATGTTTGAAGTAGGAATCAAAGACATCTTGATAGATTATTATTCCTTAGAATTTGGAGGCCGTTCAGGCAATTCCAACCGTTCCCAAGATTTAGCAATCAGGATTTTGTTTTACGATGATATAGAAGGATGCGAGAAGATGTGTGAGCAAATGATAGACGCCAACTTATGGAAGCAATTCTAAAAGAAGTAAAATGCCTTAATCTAGCATTCTTATGCCAAGTTGAAGAATTTAATGGAGATGGAGACGGAGATCACGATTCTTTTAATAATGCTCTGTTGGTTCCAATGTCGAGACTGTAAAGTAATTCCATTTTTGAAAATATCCATGGATAAGCTTCAAAGTTAGATGTGTTTCACAATCGGTATTATTATCACTTTCTAAGCTTACTTGGATCCGTTAGGTCTATATTATCTGCATCCATAATTTGCATGAAATTTCTGCTATCTAATCCACTCTAGTTTAGTCACTTGCTTCAATTTCAAAATCTATCGATTCTATATTATGTGATAATTGAAGTCGCTAAACCAGAATAAAATAGGTGGTACATATTTCATGAAAGTTGAAGATAGCGGCAACTCATATATTATAAACACAAGTAGTAATATAAAAAGTGATAGTAATAATAATTATAGTGCATTTTGATAACTTTAAGAATTTCCCATGCATTTTTAAAGTTGAGAAATATAGTATATCTATCCGAAATGAAATAAATGAAACATTGCGGAAATTCTTATATTTATCTCTATCTTTTTCAAATTTTGTAGTCCATATCATTCCAATTACCTGCTTCATTTGTCAAGAATTAAGAAAGAAATAAATAAATGACGATAGAAGTTGCGACACATAAAAAATTACTATAGTTTATGGCAATACCTATGCTAAGAAGGAATTGCAAAATTTAATAATATATGTGGAAAATATTAACAAGGGAGATATTTTGAAGTAGAAGGGGAAAATATTCACAAACTATCTTAAATCAGATTGTATATGTGTATGTGCATGTGTTTGTGTGAATTGTTGAACTTCTACAGTGCTCTAATTTATATGGCACAAATTCGTAATTTTTTTAACTTTAGGCATGTTCTCTCATTTGATTTTGAAGACTAATGTACTGCATTTTCACTCGAGTTACAGAAGGCCAAATATAATAATTGTTTACCAATTGCAAGCCTCGCATGACTGCTAATCCTGCTTTTGAAAAGAAAAAGAAATGTTAACGACTAGCCATGGATTCAAAAGGTCCAAAGGAATGGGTCATCGACCTGCCTTAAACAGGTGGAGCTAGACGTGGGCATCGGTTCGGTCCTGTCCGAAATCGATCTTGAACCGCTAGTTCATGGACTGAGGTCACGTTGAATTATGAGCCGATGGTTCTAGGTCGGTTTATGTAGCCTACTGGTTTAAAGATAATCGTTTTTTTTTTCTCGTGTTTCCTCTCTTAAGCTTTTACATTTTTTTTTTTTCCTTCTTGCTTTACCGATCCTTTAATTATTTTTTTTTTCAAATCATCTATAAAATACACATTAAAAATGGAAAGAAAATAAAATAAAATACAAAAAAAGTTTCTTACTGTATGAATACGTAATGTCCTAATCTAATCGAATAGAATAAAGTAGTTGGAGGAAAAATATTTTTTATAATATTTTACGGTCGCTCATAAAGTGCTTGCGTATCCGTTAACTGAAGTCAGACCGTCGTAGTTTGGTTTGAATTTTTAGAAAACCTTTAATTTGTTGATTAATTTTACGTTTTCAGAAAAGATCAAAGTGTACATAACTATCTAAGTCAAATTTTTTGAATGAAAATAATTTCAGTCAGTCATAATTTAGAAAAACCTAATGCTATATCAGTACTTTTGGGAAAACCTGTCATTTAGTTTTTCTAGACAATTAAAAGAAAAGATTTTTCTACATGATAAAACTTTTTCGTAAAGGATAAAAAGAAAACTTATTATGTATCATCTTAAGGTAACTATTTATATTCGTGAGTAAGAATGAAATCCACGAGTGAGCTTGAACTTCCATCAAATCTGTTTCAATCACTGAAATAATCATCTTCTTTGCTTGATGTCCCACATGGTTCTTATCGTCTACAGCTTGCCTTGTACTAATCTTCTATGCAAGCATTTGCCTTAACATTGACAATAGATAGGGAGGCTCGGCATTTGTCGACGATCAGGCCTGCTGTACTAAATGCTTGCTCAACAGTGACCATTGAAACCGGAGCAGCGAGTACTTCACGGGCAATACGAGATAGCAATGGGTAGTCTCTTCTATGCCTTTGTCACTACTCTAAAATATCGAAGTCTTTGATGAAGATATTTTCTGAAAACTCGAAATTTGTATTGGTTGAGTGCTGCATCTCAGACATAAGACTACCAAACCGTTGCCTCTTTAATTTTTGCACTAATAACTGCTCACTCATAAAAGAGTAATGCCGTTCCTTAGTGGGTAGCAAATGAGAGACTAATGATTAGCTACCGTACTGACTTTAATAACAATTGAGCATCTCTTCTATGTCAGCTGTCATTGCTGACACTTTTTGCTGTGCTTCCAACCTGTACACGTCTTGAGAATTGTTAGATCTTGAATGTAACTGTAATAAGTTTTCAAATACATTAGTAATAATTCTGTATTACAACGAGAGTCTAGAATAGTTGCTACAAGATAAATATGAGGAATTTCTTTATAATAAGTTAACCACTTCAAAGTCATATCGTATACACATGCGTGTAGTTTTGAGTCCTTACAAGCTTGAACTAGCACACTAAGCATATAGACAGTTGACATAACAAATAAGTGAACATTGAGCCTGTAAACTCGACACATGAAAAACTTTCAATAGCATTATGAAAAACTTTCAAAAATTTAAGTAATTGAATGCAAATATCCCAGTTACTAGGGAAAATGTCAACTCTTTGCATGTTGTACATTGCAAAGTGACATAGCAGTTCGCTGGAAGGAACTATGTTATGCAACAACTCATAAGTTGAGTTCCAACAATGTTGAATATCCATCTTGAACTTTTAAGGCCTCTTCCCGCGCTCCATACAGAAGTTCTTCCATTTTTTGTGAAGGGATGGCCTGTCTGTTTTATCTTAATGACGTTCTTGATCGAAGCTGTGCTATCGTACAAAGTTGCAATGTCATTCTTGACACACAGGTTAAGAATATGACATACACAATGTATGTAGAAAAAAATCTCCCCCAACATTGGTTGACAGTAATTTTTCAAATTAGATATTAATATAATATTAGCAGTTGTATTATAAAAACCAATAGAAAAAATTTTTCTCACTAATCCGTATTCATTTAGGATTTCTTTAATAATTTTATAAATGTTTTGTGCTATGTGCCGATCGTTAAATACCCTTAAAGACAGTAGTCGTTTATTAAGTTGTCAATTATTATCTACCTAGTGAACAGTAATACTCATATAAGAATTATTACGAAAAGGATTCGTCCATATATCAACACATATGGACACTTGCATATCGAGGGAAGCAAACATACCTGCGAGCTCTCTCTTACCTTTATGGTAGAGCTCCTGCATAGCTTGAGTTATTGTTATGTGACTAAGCTATCGCGAGCTAGAGTTAAATGTCTTTCGCTGGTATCGACTTTACCACTCTGATGTACCTACATTGAATGAGAGGTGCATATTTGCCAGGTACCATGCTAGGTTATATTTATACCTCTCTTCATCATAACTCCTTAGCATTTGTCTTGATAAACCGCCACTTTGGGTAATCTGTTATTGTATTCTATCTATTCCCACCTTCCCGAGATGCTTCAACCTTAAGTACCTGTTAGGGGTACCGGACCCCTCTCTCATTTTCTACAAATAACTCGCATTGTAATAGTTACAGAATGCCCTCGAGTTCCCCTTATCGTCTATACCTTTATGAAAATGAGTAGTGAAAATATTAAACTTGTCGGGTTTATGGGGCTTACCTAAACAGGATGGTCTTGAACTACTAGGCCCACATTGTCCCATATGTTACTCTTCTTTTTCGGGAATAATTTCAATATCGTCATCCTCATCCTCAAACATACTTACGGGGTAACTCATCAATGAGAGTTCAAATCCTGTAGGTCATGTAAGGACGTTCATATGAGGAGGTTCGAATCTAACATGACGTTTAGGGACACTCATGCATAAAGATTTGAAGCTGGGAGGTGCACAGTAACTCATAAGTTGATGTTCAACATCAAAGCTAGGAGGTGGTGTGCCTCGATTACTTGTATGATGAGGTTCTACATCGAAGCTCGAAAGTGGTGTAAATTTTTCTTCTATGTTCTCAACCATATCGTGTGTCATCTGCTCATTCAGGTCATATCATTATCCAAATACACCAAAAAGTCCTTAAATCGTAGTAGTGCAGACGACGTATTGGAAGTTCTAATGCCTTTACCTTTACTTTTATCACCAAATGATGAACTATATTTTTTACTGAAAAAGGTACAATGGAAAAATCTTTCCATTATGCAAATATTTATGAATGAAAAATAGAAATAATATATAAGAGAAAATATAGCGGAAATTATATAGTGGAAATTATATAGTGGGTATGTATATATTAGTGTTATTTGCTAATGCAAATTTTTCTATGTAATGGAGTGGAGAATTACACACAGAAGTTTTTGGTTAATAGAAAGAAATATTTATAACAACGTTTCGCAATTGAAAAAAATATTAAGGCAAAATGGTTGAAGTTTAAGAGATTTAAATAATTTGTAGAGTAAATATTTCTACTAGACCTAAAACTGTTGTTTATAAGGACTCAGGAATGTGGGAATGCATTGTTTGAATTTTGAAATTTAAAATTTGCAATGCATGTGCCGAATTTTAAATTTGTATCTGTAAATTTAAATTTTTCGGTACATGCACTAAAAAAATTTTACACAAACTGACAGATAGAAGACAAGGGTAGGGCGGTTGGGTGGTTGAGGGAATAAAGGAAATAGGAAAGGGGATCGACCTAATTTTTTTTTTAAATAAATCCGACAATTTAAGGACTGTCGAGTCAGGCAGTTCCGTCTAGGCAAACTGTATAGGCCCTAAAAGCCTAGTGATTTGTCTAGGCGAGTTAGCCCGGCCACTAACAGGCCGGGTTGGGCCAATTCAAGGCCCGCTTAAGCTAGTTTTGGGCCGATTCATGATTCGAAACCAATCCTTACCCATGGCTAGATGGAGCTGTTGAGTTTAATGGTGGGTTTAGAATTGCCAACCATGCCCGATCTAATTCCTTACTCGATGTAACATGGCAATTCAATGTTGAGGCATTAGGCAAAACTAACCCATGTCCATGTCTACCCTTAAGGATAGTAAGAGAGTCAACATATGAGTACTGGAGAGCATGATAAGATTGTGAATAAATCGAGTTCAAAAGTTATTGTACTAAGCTTAAGCTCCTCGAACTTAAACTTAATTAAGTTTAGAATTTTGAGCTTGAACTTAATTTGAAGGGGCACTCAACAAGCTTAAGCTCAACTCAATGATACCCATTTGAACCCAATTTATCGAAAGAATATTTTTCTTTTGATTACTATTTAAATTGACTCAAAATCAACTAATATTTACATTTCACTCAATCTTGATAAGGTTCTAAGTTAACCAAACTAAACATTATGAAACTAGAGTTTAATTCGATCAAATATTCGAGTGATTCGAGCTCGTATTTGATTCGGCTCTTTTTTTATCACTCAAGTAAATAATAAATCAAATCAAATTGCGCACATATGCCTTGACTCATTTACACCCTTACTAGAAAACCATTCACCCATAGTTTTCTTCCTTTTAAGATTGGGGTCCAATTGGACGATCGTTTGACTATCTCTCTTGCAGTTTATTTTCAATAAAGAGATTTTTTTGGACGGTCTGAAAAGAAATACATAGGCACGTATAACCATAACCTGGTCTTTCCAAATCTGAAAAGGATATTTATGCTTCGATTCTATGGCACAACTGGATTACCACTTTTGGTTAACCCCACAAGTATGGTTCAAATCTTCTATGTTTCGTGTTGTTAGAAGCAAAAGCATGTGAAACGAATGCCACAATTTGCCTCACATGTATTCAATCCCTCAAACAAGTTCCACGCGCATAGTGGAGAATGCTTGGTTCTACTTTTGACCACAGAAACTGTTGATTCACAAGTCCAACTATAACACATCAAAATCTGCTTATTGTGATAGCAGCACTGATGCATTCATGATGGGCATGTTGAAGATTAAAAAACAAAAAAACAAAAAAAAAAAACAAAAAGAAAAACCAATAATTCAGAGGATAATGTTATACATAGTATCTAAATTATCATCATTTTGTCAATTAACCGTCTAAACTTTTAAATTGCCAATTACAATATTCAGTTTGGATATACTGATGGTAGCTATGTTAACTATATCTAGAAACATTTGTCGATTTGGTTTTCTTCTTCTTCTTCTTTTTTTTTTTAACCAATTATGGACTAAATGCTACAATATGTCCCAAGGGATTAATTTGACGACAACATTTCAGTTTTGATGTCCATATGGCCACTTAGGTAGCAAAAATGATAGCTAGAACCCTTTTCTTATATGTCAAATTACAATTTTGGAGTTGTCATTTTTTCTACCTAGATAACCATGTGGACATCTTAAGCAAAATGATTCTCATTAAGATAATCGCTTGTGACAGTCATAAATTGATCAAAGACACCATCTACCTAGATAAAGTTAATATTAGTAGTGTCTCTGACCTCGAAAAGTCCAATTAAGAAGTCAAATTAATAATTTCAAAATTCAAGTAGTCAATCAAAATTAAGGTAGTAAATGCGACATTCCCTTAAATAATCACCAATGTATTTAAATAAAATACAAAATATGTGATTTGTTTTTCAAAGCAAATATATTCACTTTTACATCTATACTAATAAGGTTGACATCCCAGTGACTACCAATCTTTCTTTCTATATTTTTACTATTCTTTCGTATTTTCTTTTTTTTTTTCCCCGTTTAGGCTTTATTTGGTCAAACGGGTTTATTTGGTCAATTTTTATTATATGTACAATTTTTTTCCATTTTTTTTTATTACTGTTTAGTTATCCGTAATATAGATGTTATCATTGTCGAATTCGTATTTAACATTCATCGAGGATGGTGGACGAAAATGAAATATGGATTTTTTTTAGTAGAATTAAAGATAGCTAGTTATATACTATAAGACAATAAAAAAAAAATAAAAAGAAAATAGCTCTTATCTGCTTATCCTTCAATATAAACCGATCAAATTTCAAATAGCTATGGACCAAAAGTTTGGAAATCTTCCTAGATTACGCATCCAAAAAAGAAGGGAATTTTTGGCAATATGTTGACTAAATTAGTATGACAAATGCAAAATGCTTTTCAAGGAACCCCCAAGCGGTTATTTGTTAATTCGTATATGAAAAAGTTGGAACTTGTCACGTAAATAGACCCGATAAAGCCAGCAATACAGGTACCAAATTTAACAGAACATACCATTCCATTAACAACAATAATATATATATATATATAAATATTAACTTGGTTATCTATTTTATATGTGATAACTTTGACACTATCCATATAAGTATTTTAACGAATGATAGATAAATATTAATAAAATTTTAATATCTAAAAATATAGACTTAATATTATTAATATGTACTTATATATTTATAATACTTATCTATCCATCGTTAAAAATATAGTATATAAGAATCAATGAATCCCTTTTCTAATATACATATACTATGCCCTTAATAGTTTATGTCTATATGGTTTGTGCGCATATGTACTTTAACAGCTATCTTTTTGACTTGTTTTACTCGGATCAACCACAATATGGAAGCCCCACCGATCTCGTCTACAAGTAGGGGCTTTTTTTTTTAATGATATACAGTACCCGTAGCCCGCGTTAATCGTGACACACGACGCGAAAAGTCTTAATCGTGTCCGATCGGAAATGCATCTCATGGTAATGTCGCTAGTTTCTTTATAGAGTATGTGGGATTGTAAATAAATCGAACGGATCGCGAGTTACTAGCACGAGCTCGATTTATTTTAAAAACATATTTATGACATTACGAGTTAGAACAAATTTATAGGTTATATGATAAATATATAATATGTAAAAAGACTTTATATATATATATATATATGGTATGGAGATAAAAACATAACAATAAAAACATTTTTGTAGGATGCAATTTATGACATCATGTTAATGTCGTGTTTCTTCACGGGGAATGGATACAGAATGAGGATACAGGAACATTGGAACGGCTTCAAGAGTGATGGAGAAAAAGGGAGAGGAAATGAAGGGAGAGTGAAAATGTGATGAAATAATGAATTCCCCTGGTTTTATGCTATATAGTTACTCTAAATTGTTAGGATAATGCACATTTTAGGTATGAAATAAAGGTTCGTAGCCATCCTTTGAAAATGGGCATTGTCTTTTTGTTACTAGTACCAGCTGACGAGGATCATGTTAGGGATGTTTTAAAAAATAATAAATAATACGTAAGAGAGAGATAATCGCAATTAAAAGTTTTATTATTTAGATGGAGACGATAGTGGAAACAAATAATTATCATGAACTTAAAGGGAGAGAGGAGGGAAAAAAGGGTTGTTGAAAATACCATTATGTCTTATATTATATATAAAAAAAATATGGTTTTATTAATCAAATATATAAATATTTATGTGATTTTAATTTGGAGTGGCAAAACTTTTAATCCACAGAAATAGGAGGGTCCTGTTGACTTCTGTATAAGAAGTTGGATTAGTGTAATTTAGATATGGAGATTAGATTATTTTATGTAACAAATGTATAGATTCGCGATAATGGCACCAATTAAAAATCCATAAAACAAGTTTGCTGAGCTTTTTTTACCATAAACTAACAGGTTCTCACATGAACTGGCACATATTGAAATATTCTCATAAAACATACGATAAAATTGAATATTATATATATATAGATATTATAATAACATGTGACCACTCAAAAAACACCGAATCCCATAAGGAGAAACTATTTCTAATCTCCCACCTAATATTAGATTCTTTTTACTAATTTCAAATCTCTTTAGGATCACGTTCTTAGCGTGGCTTGTGGATTAAAGAACATATTCTCTGTCTCGATCCACTTGATTCATCTTAGACCATCATGGAAAAGGGAAATTTCTTCTTTGTGTTCCCGTCCTTAATCCGACTAAAATTTGTTAACCATATATCTATAGAAGGTGTAAATTACGTTTCGTATGTTGCCACCTCTTTTTCTTTTAGTTTCCACTATTTTGTAGGTCAAGAAATTAATATTCTATCAAGAGTAATACCAAAAATATTCAAACAGCTACCTTGCTTATGACGATTTAATTAAAGAATGTATCGTTGCCATACAATTTGTCACAATATGCCTTTTATTTCTTAAACCCTAAATCTAGATTATTAAAAATATTTATCACGTTTGATACCCTGAAACAATCTAAAAGGAGCTAAAGTGCTTGTAGCTTAATATAATAAATATTAGTTTTATTGATAGGTCTTTTTGGTTCCAAACTCCGGAGACTTAGATTCAAGTGCCTTAACGCGCTTGAGTCCCCTTCGAGCATTTTTTCAAGCCAATAGCTTAGCCCTCTTCAGCAAATCAATTGGTTCAGCTTTCTCGACAAATCAACACCAGACTAAATCCTGCCACCTAGTTAACCCTGAGCACATCATCCTAACCATGCTAAAAGGAGTCTATCGCTCGGCCTATTTAACTCCAGCTTGACGTACTCGAGTTACCTCAAACACTTCTCTAACCCCAACTAATTGAAGAGCTTGGAAGCTCCCATCAATGTCCTTGGGTGCCCAACTCCTCCACCATGAAACCTTGAGGACCTCATAGTCCTTGAGATAGCCAGACCTAAGCTCAACAAACTACGTTGACCTCAGCCCTTAAGCTAATGCCAAGTGCTCGGCATATGACCTAAGGATCTTAGAGCCATAGTTACTTAGTTGATCTTCTTCTCTTTCTCTATATTCACCTCTTAATAGTCTATAATACGGCTTAGTTACCTAACCGCTCGAGTTATGATAGCTACCCATACTAATGTAATAAGCACCTTTCCCTTGAGCCACCAACCGATAGAAAAGTATTATCCTTTCTCATACTAAATACGCCTCCCTACAATAACTACGTACGGGCATTCTCATTTACCACCTTTCCCTAGGTTAACTTCATGCCATATAAATAGGGCATGAAACTACAAGTACAAGGATTGAATCTTGAGCTCTTACTATACCTTAAAACACTTTCTCTTTCCCTTCTTACTAACTTTAGTATCAAAGGGTCCTATAGGGGGCTTTCTTATAGATCTACTACTATACGCAATTGTCGAACCACCAAATAGTGATCATAGCATCACCATTTAACACCGACTATTTTTATAAATTCACCAATCATGGTTAGAAGTAAAAACACAAACCCCTAAGCGTCTTGCCAAGGTAATAGTAGTCTGTGACTAAAACCACCACTGCAAACGACTCCATAACCTTTAGAGTTCAACTAACTCAAGGCAATTTTCATTAGATGATAAAAGCAAATAAGGAAACACTTATCAAAACACTGCCTTGCAAAAAGAAGTCGTAGCCTTGAAAAAAGAGGTTGTAGCTTTGTAAAAGGCCTAAGGCAAAGTCCATCACAAAGATCCTACCATCAGCTCGTCCAGCAAGCTGAGCAGCGTCTTTCAATGCTTCTTGCTTTCTCTTTAAAGCTAATCTAGTGCTATCTCCTTCCTTTAGTTAAAGGTAAGCAAAAAAGCTAACACATGTAGAAAAAAGAATTCAAGTTATACAGACAAAGTAGGTACTCGTAGATACCTCCTACAAACTCTACATCCATACGTAAGCATGTTTACCCTAATTACCATCCTCTCAAGGATCTTAGCAATCGGTTTAACACTAATCACGGTAAGGTGCATATATTAGGTGAGTAATTAGGCACTTGTAGGGTGCAATGGGAACTATCCCCAAGTACATTTAAGAAGCCATTCAAGGAGATAAATGTGCAAGAGTTGGATTCGCACATTCGTCACACTTTAAGCATGCAAGAGCAAAAGCAAGCTAAGTCCTTGACCTGACTTTCGAGGCCAGGCACGAGTAAGAGCCCCTTTACACGGATCATCCTTAACGAGACCCTTCCATAAGGTATCTAGCTTCTACATCTAAACACTTATGATGGCTTAGGCGACCTTGATGACCATCTGGTGCGTTTCCCCACCATGATGGGCCTACACAACTTCTTTGATGTCATAATGCATAAGGTATTCTCAAGCACATTAATGAAGGTAGTGTTGTTATGGTTTAATCAACTACAGGATGGCTTAATCAACTCCTTTGATGAGCTTGCGTTCAGATTCCAGTAGCATTTTCTTAGTAGCAAGGTGCTACATGGAAACTTTTTTACCCTTTACAATGTTAAGCAAGGGCCAAATAAGATGCTTAAGGCCTTCTTGGAGTGCTTTAACTAAGCCAAACTCTAAGTGGCTAGGTAATGGGAATCAACCTTCAACCATATCTAAGCTTAGGTCTATCAATGCTTGCTAAGGTTAGACTTCGGCCAAGCTACAACTAAAAGGATGAAGGGAAGGAAAATAAATACTCGGCATCAACTCTATCATCAGCCGAGTACTCGAGACCTAAGAACCACTCGATACAGCATCGAGAGATTCATGCCAATTGATTCTAGGACTCGGTAATTATGGGCCGACATTTTTTATGTCTTGGCTAAGCCACGCAAGAGTTTAGGGACTTCTTCCTGAACTCGTACATCAAATTGCCGACCCCGTCTAGTTCAGATACTACTACTCTCAAGACATGCCGTGTGACTGCATGCCAACTTCTGTAAAACGCACAGTTTTGTATTCTTGTATTTGTTTTCCCTTATTTAATTTGTGAGCCCGATTTTTTAGGGTTTAAGGTCTTATACATTATTTACAGTTTTGCCACTAGATTTTAAGACTTACTATAAATAGCAACTATTGTATACATACATATAGGGACAGATAGATAGATATACAAAGATATATACAGAGAGTGAAACTTTCCTCTTTTGAGTAAGGATGTACTTGAGCTAATAAAGCGTGTGTTTGTCAAATTATTGAGTATAGATTACTCTCTTTAATTTCTCCCATGTTCTTATCAATCTCATTCTTAAGATTGTGGTGAACCCTTTCATTTGAACTAGTTAGTGAGTCATATCTAACCTTCATTTGGAACCCCGAGTAACATTTAGTATTCATTCGAGATCTATTTCCCTCCAAGCCATCATCAATGGCCTAGACCTCAATAGTAACTTCTTTGAAGCCATCGCCTTCAATCGTTCAAACACTTTCGATAAGTTTATGTGAATGATAGAGAAGTACATTACCTAAAAGGATACCATCTGGGTAAGGTTGGAGAGTGATAGCTACTATAGAAGTTCCTTAGTGAAGGATCGCCTCGGCCTCCAAGAAGAAAGGCAGTCCTCCTCTAAGGAACGTCAAGAAAGGCAAAAATAAAAGTTTGTAGACTAAGCGAGCTATACAACAGTGAATCGCCCTCTTGGCGAGGTGCTCTATGAAGTCAGGAGGTAGCTACTAAGATCTCTTTAAGTCTAAGAGACCTTAAAAGCCGTAGGATCAAGTAAGTTCTACAACTACTACAATGTACGTGGGCACAATACTAATGAGTGTTGCCACCTCTAGAATACAATTGAAGACCTTGTACACAAAGGCCACGTTGACCACCTCATCACTAACAAGGGAATCTAAGTTCAACGACTTTCCTAACATCATCAAATTAATGAAGAGCAACAATAATATCAATAATAATAGCAGCCAAACCTTGATAACTAATAAAGTCAAGGTAAGAGAGGACAAGTCCAGACCATAATTAGAGGACCAAGGCTAAGGGACATTGCCTTCCCTTCTGAAGCACAACACGAGGTGTTATTAGTTTGTACATAACGACCATCCTGTTCTACCATGCCTACGAGCAAATGAAGGATCAATCGAAAGAGCCCCTACGACCTTACAAATAGAGTTTGGCTAGCTTCCGAGGTAAGTTAGTATTAACCAAGGGCCTTATCACACTCTTCCTTCAGCCAGGTAATAAGAGCATGTTGCATCGTAGCTAGTCAACATTGTTTTCATTTATCATTGGTCTTTGTACAACACTATACTAAGGAGACCAAGTTTGAATAAGTTTGACATGTGCATCAATCAAAGATGCTTGAAAGTGAAGTTCACAATACCTTCGAGACTCGGCGTAGCCCAAGGTGACTAAAAGCTCTCCAAATTGATTTACTTGATAACATTGCCCGCAACTAAGTCATGCACATTGAGTTGGAGCTAAAGAAAACACATGGCTCATAGGGAGAGCTTGTGAAGAAGACTAAGGTTATATAGTTCAGGAGCAACCTTGAACAGACCACACAAATAGGGACGTTACCATCCACCGAGCATAAGGACTAGCTTGTCACTTTCCTCTAGTCTAATGTCGATGTCTTCACATCCTCTCCCAAGGAGATGCCTAACATCATCAATATCTTGAAACGACACATTACCTTCAAGTAGACCCCAATGTAAGGCCTATCAAACAAAAAAGAAGACATTTCATACTGAAGAGACAAACTACCATTAAGTAGGAGGTGCAAAAGCTACTTAGAGTGGATTCGTAAGGGGGAAGCGTTACTAAACTTGGTTATCAAACATAATGATAGTTAAGAAGTCTAATAAGAAGTGGAGCATGTGTGTAGTTTACACCAATTTGAATAAAGCCTACTTGAACAATTACTTTCCTCTTCCTCAAATCGATCAACTCATCGATTTGACATTAGGCGTACAATGCTTAACTTCATGGATACCTACTTAGGTTACAATTAAATATGCATGGCTCTTGAAGACCAAGTGCATACATTGTTCCTCACCAACTTTAGCACGTATTGCTACAAGGTCATACCATTCGATCTCAGGAACATTGGGGCAACATATTAGAGATTGGTGACAATTATCTTTATGCCACAACTCGAATGAAATGTTAAGGTCTACATCAATGATATGATTGTCAAAAGTAAGGAAAAATTAGACCACATCAAAGAATTATGTGAGATGTTCAACACTCTTTGCAAATATCAAATGGAGCTTAATCCCCAAAAATGTATCTTTGGGATGAGCTCGAGTAAGTTCCTCTGGTTCATGGTTGTAGAGCATAATATCGAGGTTAATCCAAATAAGATACAAGCCATTAGTGACATGCAAGCCCCTTAAATTATCAAGAAAGTCCAATGGCTCACAGATAGGGTTATCGCGCTCAACCATTTTGTGTCTAGAAGTGCTGACAAGTGTCCTAAGTTCATCAAGTTACTAAAGAACCCATCGGAGTTCAACTAGATCAAAAAATGCCAAGCTGCATTTGATAAGCTCAAGTAGTTCCTAAAGAGCCCACTAGTTCTCTCCAAGCTAGTCCATAGGGAAGAGTTCTACTTATACCTAGCCTTCAATGACCAAGCATTATCTTTTGTGCTCATCTAAGCATATGGACAAGAACATAAGCCAATCTACTACATCAGCTACATACTACAAGGCCTAAAAACCATCTAAATGCATGTAGAGAAGTTCACTTTGGCCGTAATGATTGCAGTAAGGAAACTAAGGCCATATTTCCAAGCCTATCCCATCGTTGTCCTCACCAACTAGCCATTATGGACCATCTTATAAAAGCCTAATGCTTCAGGCTATATGGTCAAATATTCGCTAGATCTCAGTACCCATGGAGTTCAATTTCACTTGAGGTAGGCTATAAAAATGTAAGTCCTCGTAGACTTTATTGCAAAGTACACTAAAATGGAGGAAGTATCGACTGAGATCAACATATCGATGACTCTTCATGTTAATGGATACTCTATTTAAAAGGGGAGGAGGGGACTGACATGGTTTTTCAAGGGCCTTATGATACTAAGATCCTTAACTCATTGTTAGCCTCAAGATCACTAAAGACGTCAAGTTTAAGATGGTGGAGATCTACTCATACACCATACTAGTGCTACAACAAGTTAAAGGGGAGAATGATGCAAAGGGAGAAGCAATGAAAAAGTATCTCTGAGAAGTAAAGGACCTCGCTTCAGGCTTTACTTCATAGTATATCACCAAAATTCCTTGAGTGGAGAACTAAGAGGTGCATAAACTATCAAAGCTAGCGTCTACAATCATCCCATCCCCCTATACAAATGACAAGAAAATGTTCTTATAGTACGTTCTTAAGCGCATAGTCAATAAGCAACACCATAAAGTACTGGAGATCCAACTATCATCCTCCAAGCCTTACTAAATGGATCTGATTCTTAAATATCTCAAGATAGGGGCTCTACCCGAAGACAAGGGTAAGGCTAAGAGATACACCAACGATGCGATTAATTATACAATCAATGATGACACCCTCTACCACTATGAGCATAGTGTTCCACTTCTTCGGTGTCTTAGACCTAAGGAAGACATCCACGCCCTCGAGGAGTTGTACATCGAGGTTTGTAGTAATCACATTCAAGCTTAAGTACTCTATATCCAAGCTCTCTACTTCCATTACTACTAGCCAACAATGAAGGAGGATGCAAAGAATATGGTGCAGAGATGCCAAAAATGCTAGAAGCATGTACCTATCAATCACATCTCTAATACTAAGCTTCACTATATGACGAGCCCATGACCAATCACCTAATGGGGTCTTGACATCCTTAAGCCCTTTCTTAAAGCATCTGGGGGTTGTCAGTTCATCCTGGTAGCTATGGACTACTTCACTAAATGGGCCAAGGCTCAAGCAGTCACAAGCATTATTGCCAAAGTAGCCAAAGGCTTCATCCCAATCAACATCTTCACCAAATTTAGAGTGCCCTATGCCCTAATCACTAACAATGGCAAGTAGTTTGATAGTGCAATGTTCAAGGAGTTTAGTAAGAAGCACCACATCAGACTCCACTACTCTTCAGTAGCCTAACCTTATAACAATGGCCAAGTCGAAGCCATTAACAAGATAGTCCTCAATAGCCTAAAAAGAGAATGGAGCAAGTAGAGGGGAAGTAGGCTAACGAGCTCCCAACCATCCTTTGGGGGTATCAACAATTCATAGGACATACATTAAAGAAACCCCATTTTACTTTACCTTTAGTTCCAAAGATGTGTTACCGATTAAGCTAGTGCTCTTGACAAGTAAAGTCTAGAACTTTAAAGCCAACACCAACTAGATGACCTTACAAGCAAGCCTCGACACCATCAACAACGTACACAACACCAATAGAGCTCAAATAGGTACTTATCAACAGTAAGTGGCCTAGTACTACAATAAGAAGGTCAAGTACAAGGTCTTTCAACATAGAGACCTAGTGTACCGAAAACTAAAAGCCAGGGCTCATAAGAAGGGCAAGGTAAACTCACACCAAACTAGGAGGACCTTATGTGAGTGAAAGAGGACACGGGCAATGAAGCTTACTAATTGAAGACCTTCAGTGAACAACCCATCTCAAAGACATGGAATGCTAACAACTTAAGGCCCTATTTTTTTGTAAAGTTCAACAAAGAGTTTGATGTACTTGTAAATTTTTATCAAATTAATGAAAGATGAGTTCCTACACTTGTTGACTCTCCCCATCATCAAGCTTAACCCCTTACTGCTACTAATAGTTAAGGGGAGGAAAGGCCCCATGCACAATTGATTTGATACATATCTTCGATGCTTAAGCACTCTCATTGATCATTGCACCCAAAAGTTTTAAGCCTCAAACATATCAGGTTGACCAAACTCCCCAACCCTAAGTACCTTAAGGGTATTGATAGGAATCAACTTCTCAAACTAATTACACACAGTCAAGCTAAAGGACTTCAAGGACTCACATGAAGGATATTAGCTTGAACCCATACTGAAGACGAGGATTCCTATTTCGAGCTCCATCCTTTACACTACTGTTGATACAAGTGTCAAGCCTTCATTAGTACCAACAACATTTCCAAGTTGCCAGGAAATCACATTGACCTTTCGAGCATATATGTCAATCTCCTAAGCCAAGTTCCTAAGCTAACCAGCATCTAACCCCAGTCTGAGAGAACTCTCGAGCCAACTAGAGTCAAGCCTCTATTTAAGTTGAGCTACAAGATACCTAACCTAAAAGGGGTCTAAACATCCTTAAGTAACTGAGCTTTGACTTAGACTAAGACTAAATCAAGCCCTAATTGCTGACTCTCTTATTCACTTCATCCCAATTGTATTATATTCCAAACCGCCAACTACCATGCAATACATATCTTCTAACATAACGTTCTAGAAGGATTCCTTACTTTTTTCGTACTGAATATACTTTATCTCTTTTACTCTCTTTAGTATGTTTCTTGTATTATATTTGTAAATTACTCTTTTATCTTTTCATGTATGTATTGTAACCCTAGTGGAGTGAGTATATAAACCCTCATTTGTTTGTACTTAGACATTGTTATATTATTGAATATTACCAGTTTCCTTCTTGAGTAACCTTAGTGTTCTCACTCTCTCTTAACTTTTATCTATTCGCTTTAGTAAGGAGCAGTGGCAAATGACCTTATAGTTTTAACTGATGAGTCTAGCAAATTATAGGCCAATTAAGATCAATTAGTCTATCATATCTAATTGGTAGCTACCTAGGCTTGCTAATCCTCTTTTAATTTCTTTTGATTCCTTCCATTATAGTGCTTCTCAATGTATACAACTTTGGAGATGCATCAGCTTTACTAGCATCAGATTATAGTTCCAAGAGAAAGTGTATGAAGTTGTAGTGAAGTTTCATTCATATTTACTGTTAATAACTATTATGTTCCTTCCATAGTTACTACAGTATGTTTGAGTAAAGTAAGTGTGGAGCTATGAGCTGTGAAGTGGAGGTTTATGGATTAGTAAGTGGAGTTTCTATTGCTGCTTTATTTTACTTTGTTTTTCATTGAAAAAATAGATCAAGTTCATTCTTGTTGCGTTTATGTGTATGTTGGGTGTTAGAGTTGCTAGAGTGTCTTTGTAAGGTTCTAAGTAGTTCGAAGGTTCTAAGTAGTCAGAAGAAGTGTTTGTTGTGTATTGTGTTGTCAACTTGTCGAAGAAGTATCACATAAAGTCAGATTCAAGCAATCAAGGAGTTATTGGCAACCAAGTTAGTAGTGTTCATGGTAGTCGTAATCTAAATGATACTAATACCCTTGGGTCAGTCAATGATAAGCCTAACGAACTCACTAGTCTTGTTGAGAGTCTCATTACTATGATGTAGGCCAACAGGCAATAACCACAGGGTGTCCCTCATTGTAACTTACATGAGAATGTTCTTAAGCGACGTTATGGCCAATGTAGCTGAGCTAATTGCCCAATTTGACCCCATTGAGCTAGAGGAGTTGTAGACTGAGCTACTAGACAAAGATTGGAGTTAGAAGAGATTGAAGAGAATAATGAGAAGGTAGATGCAAAAGAGTATTGAGAGAAAGAAGAAGAGGTTGAATATTATCAAGCACAAGAACGAAGACTCCGATCTCCTCAAACACTTGACAATGTTAAGGTCCATATCCTACCATTCAATGGAAGTGGAGATGCAGATAAATATTTAGAGTGGGAAGAGAAAGTAAAAAAAAAGTATTTGACTATTATGGGCATACTGATGCCATTAAGGTATGACTTGCTGCACTTAAAGAGATGGAAGACAAGGTATAAGAACTTAGGAAGAGATGAAGAGATTATTGAGAGGAAGATTTGTACCCATGACCTACCTATAGGATACATATGTAAAGTTGTAGGAACTTCACTAAGGAAGCTGATGTATTGATGACTATGTGAGGGAATTTCAAATGCTGATTATCTGAGTAGACATGGATGAACCAAAGTTTCATACAGTGTTGAGGTTTATTTCTGAACTTAAGTATGAGATTCATAATATTGTGGAGGTATAGAGGTTCTATATACTAGAACAGGCCATTAAAGTAGCATAGAGGGTTAAAAAGCAAAGAAGAAAAGCCTTAAGCCAATCTGGGCTGACTTTTTACCGAGCTGTTATTCCTCATTGACCTACTCATGCTAAGCTAAGGAGACCCTCCCTAGTCGAGGAAAAATATGACCAACCTAATAATAGTCGAGTAGGCCAATAGAGTCAAACAGGACACTAAAGCCAACATAATAAAAGGTTGATCCTGATGACATACAAGAAATGACAGCCCTTTGGACAAAAGACAGGTGAAGTGAAATACTTCAAATGCTTAGGTTTTAGACACATAGCTGTTAAGTGTTTGAACCGACATGCAATAGTACTTTGAGGAAATTTAGTAGATAGCACCAACAAGAATGAGCTAGAAGAGGAGAAGAATGTTGGAAGAATTGAAGTTAAAGAGGAAGAGGAGGCATGTGTCTATGTCGACTCGAGAGAAGTGATGACCTTAGTATTGAAATGAGTATTGAACTCCTTGTTGAGCTCCAAAGAAGACTAGAGAGAGAATTTATTCTATACAAAGTGTACCATCAAGAGATAGTTGTGTACTATCATTATAGATGGAGGAAGTTATATTAACATTGTTACACAATCCTTTGTATAAAAGTTAGAACTACTGATATCACGCAAGTGCACCTATCGGTTTTAATATAGCGGATGTGAGTCCGAGTCAATCCCTTAGAGACTTCGAGTATTAATATTAATCTTAGCTCTATTATCTAAACGGAAAATTATGAAAGGTTAAATTAATTAAAAATACTAAAATTAACAAACTAACCTAGTTATGAGACTTGATTAAGCAATTTAGAAAGCGATAAAACTAAGAACGACTTCAAGAATGCAAATAACATATTTAGGAATTATTTCCCCTAGTGTTTAACATGTGACCGTTTAAAATATATCCAATTCAATTTCTATTATTCTTACCCGAAGGGATTCACAATTAAAGTTAATACCTTTTTCAAGCCTATTAACCCTAATCCTAAATTATTTACCGGAATCTCTTCACTTAATAATATAATTTAAAATTGCATTAATGTATAATGAATTCCCACACAAAAGAATGACTTTCCGAAAGAAACATATATCTTATCTTTAAGTATATATGTAACTCTCTCCAATTATGTCAAGATCTCATTACATATGTGATTTGTCAATCATCATGCATAATACCATAGATTAATACTCTAGAAATATCGATTAACAATTAAATAACATAATTGAATCAAGAAAGGATAGAAACTTTATTGAAAATTATAAATCAATCTAATAGTCACATGAAACCCTAGGTTTCATAATCCTAAATACACAAACATTAAGTTATCATAATGAAACTAAAAATGAATTCCTACAAAACCAATAAATAAAACATGAAAAACTCCTTTTGTTGATGATAAATCTCTTCAATCTTGAAGTTGAATGTTGCTTTCGCCTTTTTTTTTTCGCTTTCGCCTTTTTTTTTCTCTTTCGCCTTTTTTTTCTCTTTCTCCTCAAGCCTCTTCTCTTTTGAATGTCCAATCTTATATGCGAAACCCTAGTATGTCCTTTTATAATGTATTAAAAGGTTTTCGTTTTCGTCACCAAATACGGCCTGGGACACAGTCGTATCCCCAGGTCGTATAACTTTCTGACCTCAGCATATTTTCCTGGATAGACACAGCTGTGTCTCAGACTGTGTAACTTCAAAACTTCATAACTTCTTCATTTGAACTCCCAATTGAGTGAAACTTGATTCATTTTCTTTGTTTTCGATCCAAGAACGCGTTAAAAGCTTGAAATCAAAATTTTACTCAATCAAGTATCAATTTCTTTAAAGAAAACAAAAAATGTAAGGAAAATACTATAAAATCACCATGTGAAATGTATTTAAAATAAGAGTTATCAAACTTCCACACACCTAAGCATTTGCTTGTTCTCAAGAAAATAAATCAAAACAAAAATTTCGGGACAAGAAACGCTAAACAAAATTTATCACTATTTAGAAAACTGGTAAACAAATACACTTGACCATAAGAAAGGTGAGAAAATCATTTTCAATTAACTTGTAATAATAAAGTTAACCAATTTCAACCGTAACAATGTCATAATTTCACCTGACCATTTTCGAATGCTCTAACAATACTTAATACTAGAGTTCACTAGTTAATTTATGAAAGTCGAAGTTTACCTGAGTCATTTAATTAAGGATTCCTAAACTAGAAATTAGATTTAACATTTCACCAATTGAGAAAGAATCATAAAAATTTTGTCCATTTGATTAAAGTGTATACAATTCTCTCTTCAATCTTACTAAGCACCATAATCTAAAACAAACACATTTTACATCCACTCATCCTCTGATCATCCCCCTAGTTCATGCTTCTGTTAGGAGGTCTTTTAAATTTACTATATTTAAGCACAATTGTGTTGGTAGAGGGAAAGAATCTCGCCCTTCTGACGGACCAAGGCCGATCCATACCAACTTATTTCTTATATTGATAGCGAGAAAGAACCTTGCTCTTCTGACGGACCAAGGCCAATCCATACCAATTTTTTTTTTTCATTAGAATTGGCATTGGGACTCAATCTCGCTTTTCTGACGGACCAAGACGAATCCTTACCAATTTTTTCTATTCATACACTTGTTATTACTTTTGACCTCCAATCATTGTGATTTTTCAGGGGGTTTCTTAAAAGAAGAATTTCATTTGTTTGTTTGCTAAAAATTATAGGGCTCTAAAAATTTCCAAGAGAAAGGTATACATAAAAGTAAATTTAAAAATAACCATGACTAACTCTCAACTAGTGATGTTGTTCCAATCTCAAGTCTTAAAGTCCTAAGCTAAATAATTCGTAACTTTGCCCTCTACAAATTTGACTAATCAATTCTAGTAAAGTATAATAAGATCAATAATGATCAAGATGACACAATTGATTTAGCTCAATACTTGTTAATCACCTATTGCAAGTTAACTTAAAAATTAATTGCGTTAAATGTGAATAATTGGTCTCCTCAATAGTAACAAATTCATATATATCCCTTCCCTACACTTAATAATGCATTGTCCTTAATGTACGACTAAGAAAGCACAATAACAAGATATCAAATAAGAAAAAAAAAACATCATAAGGAAAAAGGAAATACATATATTGAAAAAGAAACTAATACTTCCCTGTCTTGAAGTATAAGATATTCTGGTGGAGAAAGGGCAGCTAGTAGCTCGACAATAGTGCCCTCATGAGTGGAAGATGATGTAACAAATTTAGACTTCCTTTGAACGATCTACTTTTCACAATTTTCCATTGATTACTTGATAAGAAACACCATACCAAATCAAAAATGCTCATCTTTGCCACACTTAGTTTAAACTAAGACAAATTTATAAAGGAGTATAAGTGATAGATATTAAAAGAAATCTCATTGGGACATTTGAACAAACATATAGAGTACATTTGCAAAACTAGTTGGTATAAAAGAAATGGCTAGCAAATTCATCCAACTAATTATACATTAGACTCATTACATGACAATCTTCTTGAAAAGAAGGCATGCCAACAAATCAAAAACTCTAAATTTCCAAAAATTACTCTCACAATTCTAACCTTAAATGGCGTAATTAAATAATTGACATTGAATTTGCAACCAAAATTCGTGTTTGATAGATCATAAAGTAATATCTAGCCATAAGGGGCATCACAAAAGCATGTAAATCTATCAACACAAAGCAAATATGTATGTCTATCATAAAAGAATATAAATCAAGTAAATTCACAAACAAAATTCATAGACTAATTCACAAAAGACCTTAATTTCGGTTACTGAAACATGCTGAAAACAAAGCATGAACAAGAGAGGGCAGAAAAAAAAATTAGAAGAACTTACTGGATCGGGAACGTGAGGAGAAGATGGAGAGAAGATGGAGAGAAGATGAAATGTGAAATGAATATGTGTAGATGTTTGTAAGTGTTTGAGAGGGTATGTGTATGTTTTAATAAATTGAGCAGGGTGTATAATGAATTGTGTGGGTGTTGGGCAGACACGGGCTGGGACACGACCGTGTCCCACACCCGTGTAGCTTTCTATTTCGGAGTGGCTGTCCTGGGCGAACACGGGCTGGGATATGACCTTGTCCCATGCCTGTATAACTTTCTGTTGTCGAGCTTAAATACTGGGTGCACCCAGGCTGGGACACAACCGTCCCACGTCCGTGTAACTGTCTATTTGCGGTCGGGAATACTGCGCGCACACAAGCTGGGACACAACCGTGTCCCAAGCCCATGTAACTTTCTGTTTGCACGGCATATGGCTGGGCGAACACTGGTTGGGATACGACGGTGTCCCATGCCCATGTAACTTTCTGTAGGTGTTGCATAAGGCTGGGTGCACACGGGTTGGGACACAACCGTGTCCCATGCCCGTGTAACTTTCTGTTCTGCTTTTTTTTTTTCAATTAATGAATTTAAAAATACGAGAAGCTTAAAAAAATAAAAGTACTTAAACTAGAAAAATAAGATAAAGAAAACTAAAAACTAAAAAATGAAACTAAAAGGGAAAAGCCTATGACTAAAATTGAAACAAATAAAAGAAGCAAAGCAAAGTTAGATGAAAAAAATAAAATGGAATAAACTTAAAGAACTAAAGTATAAGCAAAGTGAGACATGGGTTGCCTCCCAAGAAACGCTATAGTTAACGTCAATAGCTCGACAGGATATGTCTTATGATTTATGATTCATGATTCTTCATCCAGGTAGAGATAGGACTCCTCCTGTATCTCGCTTTCGAACCCTCCATACAAGTGTAAATTTACCTTGCCAATTCCATTTCATTGGTGAATAACTTCCATAGGTTCTCTCCTTATCATGCCACTTATCAAATTCATGTAGCCTAAACTTCTTCATTTTGTCTGCTTTTAGCTTAGATCCAGTTGTCATTGGGAGTCAGATGGCATCATTCGTGGCTCCGTTGATTTTAAATGTCTCACAAATCTCTAGAAAGCTAGAGATGTGGGCATTAGGATCTTCATCTTGAAGACCGTCAAACTGAACATATTGTTGCACCATTTATATGATGTTAGGTGCAATTTGGAAGTTATTAGCCGCGACGGTTGGCCTTGTGATACTAGAGTCAGCTCTAATAAGTGTAGGACTTGAATAGTTGAACATGGTCCGATTTGCTTCGTTACCGTTGTTAGCCATGTGAGGTGGATCTTCTTGATCGATGAATTGAGTGTTGGCCTCTTTACCCTCTTCCTTGATCTCAACGATTAACTCGTCTTCTATGGTAACCACAATTTGTCTAGGTTGCAATCACAGATTTTAAAAGATAGTTCTCTCAATTTCAGGATTAAGTTCTACCAAATCTTCCAGGTTGCTTTGGGTCATGCACTATAAGGGTAAGAATTATAGAATCAATTGCAGCTTTAACTAATAAAAATAAACAATGAAAACAAAAGAAAAAAAATGGTCAAAGCAATAAAGCAACTAGTATTCTTAATATCGAAAATCCCCGACAGTGGCGCCAAAAACTTGATATCAGGCAAGTGCACCTATCAGTTTTAATATAGCAGATATGAGTCCGAATCAATCCCTCAGAGACTTTGAGTACTAATATTAACCTTAGCTCTATTATCTAACTGGAAAATTATGAAGGGTTGAATTAATTAAAAATACTAAAATTAACAAACTAACCTAGTTATGAGACTTGATTAAGCAATTTAAAAAGCAATAAAACTAAGAACGACTTCAAGAATGTAAATAACATATTTAGGAATTATTTCCCCTAGTGTTTAACATGTGACCGCTTAAAATATATCCAATTCAATTTCTATTATTTTTGACCGGAGGGATTCACAATTAAAATTAACACCTTTCTCAAACATATTAACCCTAATCATAAATTATTTACCGGAATCTCTTCACTTAGTAATATAACTTAGAATCGCATTAATGTATAATGAATTCCTACATAAAGAACAACTTTCCGGAAGAAACATATATCTTATCTCTAAGTATATATGTAATTCTCTCCAATTATGTTAAGATCTAATTATTCATGTGATTTCTCAATCATCATGCATAATATCATATATTGATACTCTAGAAATATCAATTAACAATTAAATAACATAATTGAATCAAAAAAAGATAAAAACTTTGTTGAAAATTATAAATCAATCTAATAGTCACATGAAACCCTAAGTTTCATAATCTTAAATATACGAATCTTAAGCTATCATAATGAAACTAAAAACGAATTCCAGCAAAACCAATAAATAAAACATGAAAAACTCCTTTTGCTGATGATAAATCTCTTCAATTTTGAAGTTGAATGTTGCTTTTACCTTTTTCTTCTCCTTTTCTTCGAGTCTTTTCTCTTTTGAATGTCCACTCTTGTATACAAGACCCTAGTATGTTCTTTTATAGTATATTAAAAGGTTTTTGTTTTCGTTACCAGACACAGCCTGGGACACAGTTGTGTCCCCAGGTCATGTAACTTTCTGACCTCAGCATATTTTCCTGGATGGACACAACTTGGGGACACAGCTGTATCCCAGATTGTGTAACTTCTATGTAACTTCAAAACTTCAAAACTTCATAACTCCTTCATTTGAACTCCGAATTGAGTGAAACTTGATTCCTTTTCTTCGTTTTCGATTCAAGAACGTGTTCAAACCTTGAAATCAAAATTTTACTCAATTAAGTATCAATTTCTTTAAAGAAAACCAAAAATGTAAGGAAAACACTATAAAATCACCATGTGAAATGTATTTAAAATAAGAGTTATCAACTACCAATCTCCAAGCATCCCCGACCTTACAAGTTACATCGGTTTCATGATAAAGGTGCTCTTTACGTCACAAAACAAGTATCCATGCCTTCTAGTGTTAGGAATGTATATAGGGACAAAGTGACATATGATGTCATCCCTATAGGAGCTTCACATCTTTTACTTAGACAACCATAGGAGGTAGATCATGTTGCAACTCATGACACCAACTCAAGTGAATGAAACTCATAACTAACTTACCCAAGTTAGTAAGAAAAAAGCCATAGTAATAAGCCGAGGAGAGCGCCAAGCTGTTGAGAAGGCCGATGAGCCTATGTTTTTATTGATCAAAAGATTGCTAGAGGTGAGAAATTTAGAAGATGTACCCGATGAGATCCAAAGATTGATTGATGAATTTTCCAACCTATTCCATAATGAGTTGTCAAACGGATTAACCCTGATCCAAGGCATAGAATATTGTATTGATCTACAGCTAGGCGTATCCTTATTGAATTAACTTGCCTATGGAATGAACTCTGAGCAGGCTGCCAAGCTAAAAAGCAAGTAGATGAGTTAATGTAATGAGGTTATGTAAGGGAGAGCAAGAGTCCTTGTGTTTTACTAACTTTACCCGTCCCAAAGAAAGATGGTTCATAGCGCATGTGCATTGACAATCGAATTATCAACCATATTATTATCAAGTACAAATATCCAATACTAAAGCTTAATAACATATTAGATGAGTTACATGGTGCTCAAATATTTTCAAAAATTGACTTACGAAGTAGCTACCACCAAATTTGCATGAGGCTTCAGTGATGAATGGAAGATTACTTTCAACACGAGGTATGGTCTCTATGAATAGTTAATTATGTCATTTGGACTTACAAATACGTCGAATACATTTATGAGGCTTATGAACCATGTTATGCGTCCGTTAATCGAAAGATGTTTGGTCATGTATTTCGACAACATATTAGTTTACAGTACTAGCTTGAATAACCATGTTCAATATCTTCGAGCTGTTTTTAACATTCTATGTATTGAAAATTTGAATGGGAACCTGAAGAAGAGTATGTTCTGTCAAAGTGAAGTAGTTTTTCTTGGGTATGTAGCATTTGGAGATGGAAACCAAGTAGATGAGGAAAAGATCCAAGCTATCTTAGAATGGTCGATGCTAAAAAATGTCACTGAAGTACGGAGTTTTCATAGCTTTTCTTCTTTCTATAAGCAATTCATCAAGAACCCCAGTATGATTATAGCCTCCTTGATTAAGCTGATGAAAAAGAGTGATATATTTTGATGGATAGACCGAGCTAAACACAGCTTTAGAGAAATCAAGGAGAAGCTCACTTTTGCATCTGTCCTATCCCTACCAGATTTTAACAAACCATTTGAATTGGAATGTAACACATCAGGTACTAGAATTGGTGTTGTCCTGATGTAAGAACAATAACTGGTTACCTACCGCAGTAAGAAGCTTAGTAGTGCTGCACTAAACCACTCAGTATATGAGAAAGAGTTTTACTCTCTTTTTCAAGCTCTTACTATTTGGCAACACTACTTATTACTACAAGAGTTTGTAATTTATACTGAACATGAATCATTGACGCATCTTGAAAGTCAAAATAAACTTTCGAAAAAACAAGCTAGATGGCTAGAATTTATGGAAGGTTTTTCCTATGTGATTCGATACAAGAAGGTAGAACCAATGTAGTCGCGGATACCTTGTCATGTTGGCAAACCTTGTAACCACCCTACAGGCAATATTACTAGGTTTTTTCACTTATTACCAAGCAATATGCTCGCGACACCCATTTTGGTCCCATTTTTTAACAATGCAGAGAAGGTTTTTCACTTATTACTAGGTTTCTCTACATTATATTAGCCATACTTCTCTTATAGCTTAGATCTAGCAACCATCCTCTGTATCTCCTGTGACCACATGCTATTGTTGCTCATTACCATCGCCTTCTTTCAGGGGAAGTGGGGTTAGATACAATTTCCTTGTGGATATGTCCACTGTAGTAAAGACAAACTCCGAGGATTCATGACCTTTCTCCCTTAGTTAATCATCGTAGATGCCCATTTTGAAATTGAAGGAGTTTTATATACTCAGTTTTGGAAGAAAAGTGAGAGAATTTTTGGGAGAAAGTTTGGTAGAGTTTCGGCAAGGGTATAATGAAAAGTGGGGAAATGAGTCACCTTCTAAGGCCCTTATATGAATGGATAAGGGGTACATGGATTGTCACTTAGCACCATTCATCCATAACCATCCATGGGTCACCATCTAAAGAAAATAGGATAGAAATTGGGACTCACCATTCATCATAGCTTTAGTGGCCAATGGCTAATGAGGGCATGTCGGTAGAGCTAAGTGATGAGTAGGCTGCTAGGAGGTGGTGAGGTTCAATACCAGATTAAGGTTTGGGTTAGGAATTAGAGTAGGTCAATCCTTGCTCTATTTTCGTATTTTATTTTTCTAATTTCTAAAATTCCTTTTGGATTTTCTTTAAGTGATCTAGGTTGCTAAATGTTTAAACTATCATCCCAATGTCTTACTTATGCTTCTCCCAACTAGCTAGATTTTTCTTTCTTTTTCCTTTTCCCCTAGTTCTAAGCATGAGATAGCTTTAAATCCTCAATTGAGCTTTTGATTCAACAAAATTCAGATACTTAGAGGCTGCTACAATGAATTCCAAATTTTTACCAAGCATTTGGATAGGTTTTTGATGATTTTTTAACAAGATATTAGTATTTTAAGTATATTATATTAATATTTAGTAGTTTTGCTAATATACGTATATATATCCTATATATTTAGTACATGTAATGTGTAATCACACTCATATAATTATGTTTCACTCATGTTATTTATTTTTAAGATATATTTTATCTTTAATTTTGCGATTTTATCACTTATTTTATATATTTATATATTTTTGGTTAATTTACAGATGTATTTATTATGTGTACTAGATATATTCATAATAACCTATATATATATATATATTCATATAGTATTTTATACAATATTATTCACTTTATAGCTTAGATAATTTATTTATGAGGTCTTATTATATTTTGGGCTCAATTTTAAGAGTTTCGACAAGTTTTAAACTATATTGACTAATTACACTTCTAAAGTTAAAATTAGGGTTTTATGACATTACTTTTCAAACCTAACATTGCTTTTCAAACCTAACTTTACTAGGTCACTTCAACTAACTTTTCTAACTTAATCATGATGTTTAGACTTAATCAGATAAATTTTCTCAAAGGGCTTAAATTTAGGTACAGTTGTCCTAAATATGATTTTAATGGCTCACAAAGTTAGCGCCAACCTAAGTCCAACCACTCGATTGACCTTGAGCACATCATCTAGACCACGCCAAAAGGAGTTTACCGTTTAACTTACCCAATATAGATACATCATGCTTTGGTCATTTAGGAACACTTCTCTAATCCTGATCAATTGAAAACTTCGAAAGTTATAATCAATATCCTCAAATGCTATCTCATCATCCTTAAAACTACAAGGACCCCACAGTCCTTAGGACAGCCAGACCCAAGATCGACATACCACATTGACCTTAAGCTCCTAAGCTCATGTTAGGTGCTCAGCATACAACCCAAAGACCTCAAAGCCACAGCTGCCTTACTTATCTCCTTCTCTCTCTCTTCACTAAATATTACCTAACAACCTATAGTATTGCCTAGTCGCCTTAACTATGACAACTGCCTATACTAATATAATAAGTACCTTTCCAAAGCCACCAATTGGCACAAAAGTGCTATCATTTCTCATATTGAATACGCCTCCCTAAAACAACCACATATAAGCCAATCCTTGTTTGCTACATATCCTAGGCAAGTAAGCTTCATGCCAAATAAATAAGGCATGAAGCCACAGGTTTAAGGATTGACTCCTAAGCTCTCTTTACACTTTTAAATATTCTCTAAACACTCTCTCTTTCCCTTCTTACTAACTTTAACATCGAAGGGCCTTCCCTAGCACTACTATAAGGGATTTTCTTGTAAGTCCACCACTACATGCAACCATTTGCCCATCGGACAATCACCTAATAGTGATCACAGCATCACCAGGTTTCTTAATAGAATGAATCAAATTCAAATCCTTCTCTCTTATTGTTTGTCATAACAAATATGAAACAAAATGGAATGTGCATATTATTGTATTTGTCAAAAGGCATCCTTAATTTGTGAAGGTCATGCATAGACATTTTATATTATATATCATAACATACACAACCGTAGATATATAAATAATTAATATATTGTAATTAATGATACAATATATTAGTATACATTATATGATTTGTCGTATTATATATATATATATATATTCTACTATGTATGTACATTTTTTTATATGTAAATGTAAATATACACACGTTTAAGTACCTTCAAAATTAAAATCAAATTAAATGGTAGCTTAGTAATTTACCCTCATATTCTTTCCTTGATTAATGGATTAACTAGCAATATTTAAATACATTTGCAGATGATTCAATGTATACTCTCACATAATAGTTACTATGGTTAGCAAGGAAGCCTTAGTCATATGAATAAAAAGGAAAAGAGAGACTTAAACCTATCTAAAGACCAATTTCGAGCAGTGAACCAACCAGGAATTAGCTCGAGCCTATACTTGGGCTGGCTAAACCGTACATGGGTGGGCCACTGGGTTGGGTAGGTTATGAACCCACGAGCTAAATTACCAGCTAAACCGATAAGCTCGAATTAAAAAAAAAAAAATTAGGGGTCCATTTTTTTGTTACAAATTTGCATTAGCCATTGTTATTCAATTTGTAATATTACATCACTCAGGCTAAACAAATTATTTTGAGATCTTAAAATAATTGTTTTGAAAATAATTTTTTTAGTTCATGGGCAATGGAATAGATAAATAAATAGAAAGTGAACTAGGAAAATTCCACAAAAGATTAAAACAAAAAAAATAAGGCAATTTTGAAAAAAAAAAAAACAGTTCATAAGCTAAGTGAATCGATCTCAAACCACCAGTTCACTTGAACTAACACAGGACCATATCCCCCAAAGGCCATGTCCTTGGGTATGGCAAAACTAGAGAAAGTGCATAACTTCAGTATGACGAATTTAATTATGCATTTGTATCATTATTTGTAGGCAATGAGATGCATAGATTGCCATGTCCTATGACAAATAAGATATAAAAAGGTAACATCCTTTTCTCTCTTCTCCTCTCTTGTTTACACATATACTAAAACTTTAGAAATAAAAAGTATCCATATGCCATTTTAAGCCTAGAACACCATATCAAAGGAGTAAGGAAAGCTTTACATGCCTAGTCCAACCTCCTGTCTGGAGCCAAGCTCAAATATCTTCTACAAATCCAACACTAAGTCATTAAAGAAATCCACCAATCTTCTCTAAATTGTCAACATGAATTCCAACATGATTAGAGGGAGACTTTGGAGCCCCTAAGGACCTAGCCTTGAGACCCATGTTAGCCAAACCCAGCCGATGAAGTTTAAACCATACCATATGGGGCAGTTCAAGATAATTACCAAGTGGACAACCACCTCCAGCTACTTCCACAAAATCTAGAGCATGACTAGGGAACATGGAGTACTAGTCTAGAGTAGCTCAGTCTCTTGTTTTATAAATTGAGGATGAAATCTCTTAGTAACATTCTATAAAAAGTTTCAATCAAAGTTGTATATTTTTTGAGCTGGACAGCTGATCATATACTCTCCATTTTCTTATTAATTATCTTTATATGCTCTCATTTTCCTCAATCCACTCTTTCCTTCCACTTCTCCTTCCCTAATAAACTATTAGAGGCCAATTTCTTAGTCGCCTTAGACCCGTTGCATGGAAAGCACTAAAGAACTAAATACGTGATACACGGCCAGCTGCAACTAAAAGCACCCTCACCCCAGCGTGACCTCTAACAAATCGGGCTTTCAATTTGAATTTTACGCTATAAATTATAAGCATATCCAGACGTTCACGTGGGTGTTTGTGTGTTGTAAAATTGTGCTCCTATCGGTATGCGGGTTTTTATTCAAGTGCAATCGTTTTTGCTATTTCCAAAATGAAATTTTTTGTGTCTGTATTTGTGTTTTTATCCTCCTATGTAAAATTGTTACTTACCGTAGTACAGGATTTTCATATCTAACGTAAGATTCTTCTCTTTGATGGAGGAAGAATTTACCATAAAGTGATGTGTCCCTTTTTTTTATCCCTCAGTTTCTTTGATTCAATTTATCAACAAAATATATAGTAATTGTACATCTTTACTTCATTAAACAAAATTTAATCTTTCAATGAAAAAATAAAATAAAATAAAACAAGTACTAAGATAGTTCTTGGGTCAACTTTCACTAGCATTGCTGAATATATAATGGCGACGATTAATTACTCAACAGATTTCTTTTGATGGACTAACTGCTCTTAATAGTCTTAAATTTTTTATAAATATATGATACACCTATATAATTGAAATTACATTATCCTATACAAAACATCCTTAATGTTTGGCTTCATTATACAATATAAGAAGTGGTAACTTCTGCCGATGAGGGTTGATAATTTTTGACACTATAAGATAAGACGAATTTATATTCGGATGTAATTGGGATTGTCATTATAGATACAGACAAGAAATTGTAAAAATCACAATTACAACATGAACAAACAATGATTATAACGTAAAGTAATTATTTATAATTTTTAATCTAAAACTTCGTATTTCTTATTTTAACATGAATTCAATATGACATAAGATATGAATAAAATATGCATCACGAATCACCATCCTAAGGTTTAATTATTGTACTTTTTTTACCCCCACGATGTCTATGTGGGAAACCGCCTCTTCTTTACATAAATTGTGTGGTTCAAGGCAAAAGAACGTCGAAAAGGAGAGATATGTTCTCATTGATTTAATTGGTAAAAGGTTGATGTTTGATGTTATTTTTTTTTCTTCCTTTTATTTTTTCTAATCTTTTTGCCTAAATCTACAAAATCATGTCACAAAGCAACCTCCAAAAGTAGTAAAGAACATTTCCATCTCTCTCAAATTCCTCCTCTACTTGACTTAATCATGGTGATATTGAGTATAAATGAAAAAATTGTCAAAAAAATAAAACAGAAAATTAGAATTCTTGGCAGTTACAAAAAGGAGTCCAAAAGGAACCCAAGCCCCCCTCCTTCTATCTATCTCTCTCTCTCTCTCGCTCTCCCCTCCAAGTTGGACCATCCCCCTCCTGCCCTCTATTTAAATCTCTCACCATTCATCCATCTCTTTTTCTCTAATCAAGTCTCTCCCTCTCTCTCTCTCTCTCTCTGCCCCTCTTCTCCCAAGAGATCCAAATCCAACTCCAACTTAATTACTAACCAAGTTGAAAAGCTAAAAGAGAGAGAAAGGAAAAACAACAAAAGAGATGGTGGAATCCTTTTTGCTCTTTTTTCTTTTTTTTTCTTTACATTTAAAAGCCCTCCCTTATCTTTCTTCATTCAACACATAAACTAACCCATCTCTATGCATAACAGGAAGAAGCACAGGAACTAAAGAAATGGGAAGGTTATGTAGATTGGAGGAGCCGTCCGGCTCTCATCGGCCACCATGGTGGCATGGTTGCTGCCTTATTCGTGCTAGGTATGTACACAGTCTATTAAAGCCTCCCACCTATTTGTTCAACTTTAAATTATCCAAGATGTCAAACTTATAATTTTTTTTTTAATTTATTTTTAATCGAATCACTTATTCTTAAAAATGGAGTATTCATGATAACAAGACATGGACTGTTGAATTTCAAGTACCAAAAATTCCGACTATTAATAGCAAATTAGTTACATAAATTCCGGACTCTTGTGTAGTGGTGGAAGTATTGGAGAACTTGGCATATCTAGCAAATGCAAGCAACTTGGTGCTATACTTGTCAGAATACATGCACTTTTCACCTTCGAAATCTGCCAACCATGTCACCAATTTCATGGGTACGGCTTTCCTTCTGGCCCTCCTTGGAGGCTTCTTGTCAGACGCTTTTTTCACCACGTATCACATCTACCTGATAAGCGCAGTAATCGAATTCCTGGTAATTCACTACTCTCAACACTCTTATTATTCACTGATTTTTTTTTTGTGATTTAATGAGTCTAAAAAAGCAGAATTACGTTCGGGAATCCATAAAAAGACCTTTTTTTTCTTCCCCTCTTTTTCTATGAGAATATTTGAGCAACGCTCATCAAATAAATTAATTATCTAAACAACCCATGTTCGTTGTTGATATTAATCTTGTTTGGCTAAATGTCCCAATTTTATTTTTTTAGAAAAAAATAAAAATAAAAATGACTAAAACGCAAGATTTTATAAGATCATGTTCAGATTCGTGCATTTTGAGAGTCGCGCATATTAAAGTGTGAACAAGTTTGGGTCCACTAATAAAAATTTTGTGTTTTTTTCTTTTTTTTTTTTTAATAGAGGTCGCGGTACACGTGTCTTGTTATAGGGGAAGAGGCTGTTACGAAATTTAACTATACTTTATTATCCTATGTTGCTCTGTCCCTCTGGCAAGATGGTGAGCTGCAGCAATTGCAATAAATGCCCTTAAAAACAGAGCAAATAAGTACAAAATATCCCACGTTAGCCATCTCATTTCTCGTTGGATGCTTTTCACAATTGTGACATCAAATAGAGTACTTCACTTTCTTTCTTTTTTTTTTTTTCATTTTCCTTTTTATTCAAATTTTAACTACAAGCCAGTTGTTGGATTGTTGGTCTTACCTATTTAAGCGACTCAAGTGTGATACACATGGAGAGGGAACAAGAACTTCCTTTCTCTTTCTCTTGTGAATCTTTTAGGCGAGCGTAAATCACTGTTGTTGACTTGTTTACGTAGAAAAGGTAAAAAAAAAGGAATTATAATTTAGTAGGAGACGTAGTAAATAAGCAAAGTGAACATTCTAAACAAGTAAATGTTTATTTATTCTTCGATTACTGCATGCATATATTTAGATTTTGATAGCTCAAAATAACTCGTAATTTAAGTAGGAGCAAGATAACTATACAATTGAGGCAAACCAAGATAGGTAGGAGCAAGTAGTGGTGCATCGAGGCCGCGACACCACACAGATGGCACAATTAACAATGAATAGATGCCTTTCATCGGTAAATATTTTATGCATTATTATTCTCATCGAGGTCGCAACTTCAACATATACAATAAACTTGTAATGGGAAAAAAAGGGGGGAAAATATGAACGGTGTCTTGGAAGTCTTAGCTAGAAATTTTTTATTGTTGTATGTAATTACTTTTTCATATAGTAATGCTGCAAAGCGTAATAAATTAGTTTTTCGATTTTTAATAATTGTTTCAAAACACCAATTCATAAGACCCTAGGAAGACATCATGGGCAACCTTTCCCAAGCTTACCAAGCTCTTGATGGCCAAAAAAGGGAAAAAAAAAATACTAATCTCTCCACATTTGTTTTGAGTGCAATCAAACTAGGTAGACAAAAGCTTGGCTATTTGAATTGTATACACCATACATATAAAAACTCGTTTGTTTTTTTCTTGTTGAAAATCTGAACGGATATTTAGCAATTGTAAATAGTATCAATAAATTTCTTTTCATATTTGCATGTATTCATTAAATATATATATAATTAATCTTAAATGTACATGTCTATTTTATTTTCTAAACTGAGAAATGTCTTTGAAGCACTAATTAGCGGGTCCTTTTTGTCCCCATCCATGTCTGCAGAGTATTTAACTAATGAATTGCATAGAATGCATATAAAGTCTAAAGCTGATGCATCGTGCACTGCAACCAAAATATGAAAGAAATTTCTCGATTATATAGTTATTTGGAGTTTCAGCTTCACAGCTGGGATTACCAGATCTTACATTTCACGAGGTACATAGAATCCATTCATATTCAAGAGTATATTTATTGGAAAAAGACACTTAAATTATTCGGACATATATATTTTAGATGTCACGTATTTTCCTTGTGTCAAGATATTAGACCGGTTAATATTGTACATGCTACGCATGGAAGAAAATGTCTTGTCAAGGGGTGCTCAACGCCCATATATATGTACTTATGTATGCATATAATGCGTGTATGTATGCGTTTTACTGTTTTTCTTCCGATTGGATACTATGAGTGTTAAAAGGGAAAATTGATTAAAGAATAAAATACAAGTTATATAATATATATATATATATATATATATATAAAATGAGAAGTTCAGAAACCGACCCATTGTAACCAAATAAATGTAATTTTTTTTTTTGTTTTTTTTTTTTTTGATTCTTCTATAGAGAGGTCTAGCGACAATTTATATGAGCTTCAAAGGATCTATTGCAATAAGCATATATTAAGTGATTGTTATAGTGAGACATCTCACTATAACGGTACCTTATTATAGCAAGTTTCTTATTGCAAGATTTTTGCGTTTTGCAATAAATCCTTATGATGAATATGCTCGCTATAATAACCTTATTGTAGTGATTTAGGGGTTTTCAAACCGGCTGGACTCAAAATTCTCTATATTACATATATAGACTTTTCTTTATCTTATATTGGATATATAGATTTTTTTTTATGTAGGGTGACATATGGGTACCCATCATTATTTCCCTCTCAAGGAGCTAGTATATCCAATCACATTAAGGGACGGATGAAACGATACTTGGTGTCCCTTATACGACAAGAGAAATATCATCTCTCTTATCAATTTCAACTAAAAGCTAAGTCTCCCTCTTGTCCTCTACGTTAACAATCTTGTCTCTATTCAATCATCACACAAACTTCAACATGCACCCAATAGTATGAAGCCACCATGCCTATATAGTAAGTCGTAACCTGCCATCATGCCAGTGTCACTTCACTACTAGACAAGTTTGTGCACCAACTCACACCCTCGCATGGTCTCTATCTTATATGAATTCTGTGATTTTTGCTCCGCAAGCGACTCGACGCATTTTATTAGTAATTTTTCTTTTTATGGTCTGCCTTTCTTTTTTTGAGCCTCATATGAAAATATGGCAACAAAACATAAGCATGATGTACGCTATGTTTCTTCAGAATTATACTTCAGATGTAGTCCCTATTTAGCCAGAGTCCCTTTCGATGTGCTAAAGCGACTCGTTCATGGTGGGGCGACTGTCAACACGTGAACATGGGTCCATTTCCAACGTCTCCTGATACCTACATACATAGATATTCATAATAAGTATAGATGTAGAGGAAGGAAAAAAAAATCGATATTTAGAATATTTGAGAAGATACTAAATGAAAAAACATCCCGTTTTTCTAGGGTAAATTATGAAAATATTCCTTTATATTTCCTTTATATGTATTTACGTTCCCTTTATGTTTAAAATGGAGCACTTAAACACCTCCAATATTTTGAGAAAAAAAAAGAAAAACCTTCAATCTTCTTCCTTTGAAAATAAAAAATGTTTGTAAAGTACATTTTACTATTTTCCCTTACATAAAACAATCGAAAACACTCTAAAATAATTTTTTATTATTTTGTTGAAAGAGTAAATAATCATGTAAGAGGTCAAAACGCTAGATTTTAAATATAAGGGAATTAAATGTACATAAAAGAACTATAAGGAATTATATTTACATTCAACCAAAAGTTTGTAATCAATATTAGAAAGAACTAAAAATTTTCTTTTTTAAATCTCTTGACAATTATTGTGAGACATCCGTTAACAAAACTATATCTAGAAGTAGTGTTTAACAGACAAATAAATTTTATTCTTAATTCGGTATTAAGGGACAAAGACCTATGTTATAAGTTTTGCCCATATACAGACAAATAAAAAAAAATTATTAATTATATCCTTTTTTTATCAAATCTATCGTGTCAAATCCCAAAATATATTCTAGTATATGTAAATCCTCCTTATCCAATCTATCTACAGTCATAAAGACTTAAAAGGAAGTGATATTCCACCCACTTAGCATTAAAAAAAAAAATAAAGTATATGATGGAAGTTAGATGGCCCTTGAGGCCTTGAATATATGGAAAAATATAAATGGCAGCCTAGAGTCATTGGTGAGAATTTAAAAAAGTGCTAACGTAAAGTGGGTAAAAAGGGTAAATGCTTTTGTTGACGGTAGCTTTCGATCAAATGGAACTCGGGTTAGGAAAGTTGGGAAAAATATATATTTAAAAATAGAGATATTTAGGGTTTAACATTGAATGTTGTTATGACTTATAGGTGTAATGGTTGACTGGATCATTAGGATGTTTGGCATTCCCGTGATCGAGAGGGAAAGCAGTGTTAGTGCCTGTATTTGATCAAACCCAGTTCCTTGTCTTTCAAAGCCCCTCCGTGCATAGTACATGTACATTAATTTGTCAACGTCAGCTAAAGCTTTCATGTAGTTAATGTGGAACCCGTTGCTTTTTATTAAAATGTCTAACTTAAGAAACTATAGTCATGTGACTCATTGGTCCCTTGCTTGAAACAATCTCGTCAAAAATTGTCGGTTGTTAGTCAAACAATGATGCTAATGAAATCAGTGTTCAATGATGTAGACCATGTCGTTCCTTTCGTGGGTTTGGATTCGAACCCACCCCTCACATGTTACATGGGTACTAAGAATTTGAAATATTTTGTAAAAAACAAACGACTGAATTCCTTCGACTTTGAACATGAGCTAGCAGACGAGGTACGACATGGGTTTGCTCTAACAAATGAATGTATCAAAGTCGTGCATGAAAATATGAGTTAATACAATAAAGCATGGCCTTACCGGACATAATACCATGACAATAGTCTCGATGTTCGAAAAGAAACAGACAGTTCACCATAGCGTGTTTGGAATGTCTTTGCAGACAATGTAACATATTATTAATGTGTCTAAAGGTTTCCTGAAGATAATTATATCCAATTGCATTCTTTTCCAACAAGTCGATTTGTTGCACCAGGGGCTGGTTATACTCACAATACAAGCTAGATCATCTGCCCTAAAACCGCCGCCGTGCAACCCTGCAGACCCGGCCGTCCCATGCCAGGAAGTTCATGGAGGGAAGGCTGCAATGCTGTTTGCAGGCCTTTATCTGGTGGCACTAGGAGTTGGAGGGATAAAAGGTTCGTTACCACCTCATGGTGCAGAGCAATTTGATGAGAATACACCACAGGGGAGGAAGCAGAGATCAACATTTTTCAATTACTTTGTCTTCTGCCTCTCGTGCGGCGGCTTGATTGCAGTTACATTGGTGGTATGGATTGAAGACAATAAAGGATGGCAATGGGGATTCGGAATATCGACTCTAGCTATATTTCTCTCCATTCCAATTTTTCTTGCCGGTTCGACGATCTACAGGAGTAAGATTCCTTCGGGAAGTCCATTCACAACAATCTTCAAGGTAAGTCTAATCTGGATAAAAACTTTCCCGTCCCCTTTCAGTGATCCCTATGTGCATGTCTACACTATATGCCATTAGAAGAAGTCATTGTGCTTAATTCGTATGATCTTAAGGACTGTTTTCTTAAATCAAATTAAAAAAAAAGTTGAAATTTTTAAGAGTAGTAAATTTCTATATTTATGATCCTGATGCTTCCTAGGAATACTCGGTGATCATTAAGATATGTCAGAATGAGAAATTATTACTCTCTACAACATCGCCTTATCTCATTCAACTCTGGCTTTTGTGCCTTCGCAAAACAGGTTTTGGTAGCTGCAATATCAAATTCTTTCCGCTCGACGAACCCGAGCAATGCCATTGCAAGCATGGGAGCAAGTCCTTCCTATCAAGGCCAAGGAAGATATGAGGAAGGAGGAGTACTTGCCAGGACAAAGGAGCTGATGGAGCCAACAACTGGATGTCTCGGCTTCCTAAACAAAGCAGTAGCAAATAAACCGATCCATCCCGCATTAGAATGCACCTTAGAGCAAGTTGAGGATGTCAAGATTGTATTGAGAACCCTCCCCATATTTGCTTGCACAATTATTCTCAACTGCTGCCTAGCACAGCTCTCTACATTCTCGGTCCAGCAAGCTGCTACGATGGACACGAAACTTGGATCCTTAAAAGTTCCCCCCGCCTCCCTCCCAATTTTCCCAATTCTCTTCATCATGATCCTTGCACCGGTCTACGATCACTTAATAATTCCCTTTGCTAGGAGAGTGACCAAGACCGAAACGGGAATAACACATCTACAAAGAATAGGAATCGGTCTAGCTCTATCTATCCTAGCAATGGCTGTAGCAGCACTTGTGGAAATCAAAAGAAAACGAGTGTTTACAAGCTCAGGACTAACAGATCCAACGGAACCATTACCCATTACCTTCTTCTGGATAGCATTTCAGTACTTATTCCTGGGATCGGCCGATCTTTTCACATTAGCGGGATTATTGGAGTTTTTCTTCTCAGAAGCACCACCAAAGATGAGATCCCTGGCTACATCTCTTTCCTGGGCATCATTGGCAATGGGGTATTACTTGAGCTCAGTGATTGTATCCATAGTTAATGATGTAACCAGTAATTCAGAGCACAAGCCATGGTTGTCTGGTGGAAACATAAACCAGTATCACTTGGAGAGATTCTACTGGCTGATGTGTGTGCTGAGTGTAGTAAACTTTCTGCAATACCTATTCTGGGCAAGTAAATATAAATACAGATCAACAGGAGATGAAAAGTGAAAATACTATAAGAAGAAAAGAGTGTGCATTTTGACATTATACAGCCCAATTAAACGAGTTGCATAGGAATGTTTACGTCTGGTGTATATATCAATCATTAGAAAAGCTGCCAGTCGAGGAAACGCATCCATGGGATGCAACAAAATAGTCAAAGATACGGAAAAAGGAAGGGTCAATTGTTCTGTAATGTGTGATGTGGTGCTTTTGGGATTGAAAAGTTGTACCGTTTGCTGCTCATTGAAAAGAAAAGCCAATTGCTTCTTTTTGGGTATAATTTCATTTTCCATTTCAGTTTCTTCTTACCCTCTGAGTCTTCTTTTTCTTTTTTCTTTTTTTAATTTCTTTTATTTGGCCATTAGTCCCATTCCAGACCAGGATATTAAGGGGTTCTAAAGCGAATACAAACCATCATATTTTCTATTGTGTGGGCGGTAAGATGACATTAATAGAATTTAAGAAAATTTCATGCAAGGGCATGTAGCTCAGATAGTACAACGCTCGCTTAGCATGCGAGAGGTACGGAGATGGATACCCCGCATTATATGCTAGTTTTTTCTATTATATTATTGTGGTTTCCTTACTTGCCTTTCGTATATTGTCCTCGTGGGCTCGTCATCCTTTTGTGTTGGGCTTGAAGTTTAAAATTATGGATTTGGATTTCGATCCAAAATATTCCTTTTTTTTTTCTTTGCCAAATTTTTCTAATGTAGTTTGAAATTTTCCCAACGCAAACCAAACAAAAAGAAAAATAAATAAACTATTTCAAGAAATAAAGTAAAGTTTTAATTATAATTAAAATGTTCTTTCATTGTAACATAATATTTAAATCAACTTAAATGTATACTTACTTGAAATGTATATAAATATAACTGTCATGACCATAATTTATTAAAATATTCATATAAATTAACTTAAATTTTACATTATATGCTAACTTTATGAATAAATGTAATTGTCAAAATACTTTTAAAATTATTTAATTGTATGAATATTTACTTTGTCAATTGCTTAGATTGTATCAATGCATATTATTAAAATATGTTAATACTTATGATATGAGATCATACATGTTGATAGGCCTTTCTAAGGGATAAACCAAGTATCTTTACCTAATCAAGTATCCCTGAACACTTTGGTAGGCCGACATCCCAACCCCCTTTAGTGGCCCAATCACCTACCTAATCAAAGATTTACTCTAGCCTAAGTTTGGCTACTTACTCGAGTCCACCTGAGTACGCCTCTTCAAACCAAACCTAAAGGAATACTACTCAGTTTACTCAGTGTCAGCCCAACCTGCTTAAGCTTACCCTAAGCACTCTTCCTACCTAAACTAACTGAGGGCCTCAAAAGCTCTTGCCAAACGTGCTCGCTTAGGCCAACTCTTCAACCCTTGGGGCTCGAGGATCTTATTGTCCTTAGCCAACCACATCCAAGCTTAGTTCGACTCACAGCCTCGACCCCAACCCCTCAAGCTCATACCAGGTGCTCAAGACACAACTTAAAGACCTTAGCACCAAGGCATTCTCTTTCTCACTTCTCAAGAGCAGCCTCTCCATCACAAGAGTATATCTTTCTCAAGGCTTCGACGTAACAACTATTCTTCTCATCTCCTACAACTACATTTCATTGTGATTATTGGAATACTTCGAAGGGACACTGGGGTTGGACACTATCTCCTGGTGATTATCATCGAACATGGTGGGAATAGACTTGGATAGTCGTTACCCTAGAAAGCAGGGTTCTTTTGACTAACCATTTCATTGCTCGCTTTGAGAAATGAGGTGAAGCTTTGAGTGCTCAATGTTCAAGAAAAGATTAGAAAGTTTTCTAAAGAAATTTTAGTAGAGTTTTGGCTAAGGAGAAATGAAAGTGAAAAATAAGCGCTTCTCTCTAAGAAGCAATTTTAGTTAAGTCTAAAATCACCTCTTGAAGAGGCGAGTTTAAGGCTAGCACTTAAATCACCTCTTCACAAGGTAATTTCAGATATCATATTCTTAAGAATATTTTCCTATAAACCATATTTTTGTATATATATATATATATATATATTTTGCAATTTTATTTTCCTTCTCCTTAGGTATAGATGGTAAATTCTTTTTGTAAAGAAATTTTAAATTTATCTATATATTAATTAAATTTTCATATATCTATATATAACTTTTTTTATATATCCTTCAATCTAGTGATAAACTTTTATAGATGGGGTAAACCTTTTTTGCTAAAAGCCAATTCATTCCTAGTTCCTTGCACTTAAGATTCCTACCATGCTAAATGTCACAAGCAACAATGCTAGTGATAAATAAAACTTACCACTGACATATTAAATAAATCAAAATAATAAACTCGCTGTAGAGATATGAAGTTTGCCACATGAAGTTCACCATGATAGCCATATTTTGTAGTAGTCTAATAAATGTAGCATGATATAATGAAACTTAATAGATGAAAATTTAAAATATGGAAATGCAAAAGTTTCCAAAACTATAATTTATGATAATTTATATTTGTTGTTATAATATCTTGAACTATCACATCTTTGCCATTAAGTTATGGTATATGCATGCACCTGATGAATAGGAACCTATTATGCATGTACCTCAAATAAAATGACATAAAATAAGTGAATATATAAACTACTATAAAAGTTATAAACCTTTCTTAGTTTTTCATTCCTTGATTTGCCGGAATTAACTCTTATTATCTAAAGTGATTAATATAATGCAAAAGAAGGTAAAAATTTCCAAAGTTGAAGATGATTTATTGAATTATTGGAACTAATTCCTTTTTTTTTTTAAGTAAGATAAGTAGTATACAATTTGAAGAGATTGTTAAAGGAATTTACTAGTTAAAAAAATTAATTTTAAAAGGTGTAATTATAAAAATAGGCTATTACGCTTTAATATTGTAGATTACTAATAAATTCTATTACAATTAAAGAATATTTCAACATTTTGGTTTCATGTTCAACAAATATACATTTGTCATTCTCTTTATATGTACAAGATTTAAGTCAAAAGCCTTTGTTCAATCTATATTCACTTCATTAATTTTTTTTTTCTCATATTTCATTTTCACAAGTAATGGTTTTCATTTCCAATTTTTCATGCTTTCAAAAAGATATATTTGCGCTCAACCTGCAAGGAATTCTAAAACTTCTTCTTCTTCTTTTTTATTTTTTTCATGTAAGAGGAGGTATAACATTTTGTTGCACGTCAGGGGATTGAATACATTAATAAATTTGTTGGATTATTATTATTATTTTAATTGTTATTATTGGAACATGAATTACGAGTGCACAAACTGCAAGTGAGAAAATTTATTCCTGCTATTAGTTATTTTAAAATATGAGTTAATAATCGGTTAGTTCACAGAATGATTCTCTAAAATAGAAGAATTATGTGAGTCATATACATGTTTTCCATCAATGTGTGTCTAAAAATATACTCCTAACAAATTTGAAAAACATAAGTCTTCAAAACATCACTTGGATATTGTTCTACTTTGAAAAAATGGCTTTAGACTTTGTAGATGACTTAATAATAAATTGTAATCTAATGGTATAAATATTTACCTCCCATTATGATGAAAGATTCGAATCCTTTCCCTCCTAAAGTTGTAATGTGGTACTAAGGAAAAAAAAAATACACTTGTAGATGATCTAGTACACTTCTGAAGTCTTATTCTTTATATTACTTTCATAAGTCACTACTTGATTTTTTATGAAAGGAACCTTTTTTTCACCTTTTATCCTTTAGAGAGAACTTGAAAATAAATACATTGGAAGAAACTAATTGAAACTCTATTTTCTTTTCTAAGGGCATAAAAAATAATGAAATTTGTTAAAAGATAGGTGGTTACATAACTGTTGAATAATAAGATGTTCATATTGTTAATAAGAGATATTGGATATAAATCCCTTAAACCCATTGCCAAACTCAAAAAGCCTTAAGCCAACTTATCCAAGCTCATAGCTGAGGTAATCCTTCCTTAACCAATCTGTGCATTCCCCCATCCGCCCTGTATGAGGATTTGACGAGCCAAGGGATGGCGTTGCTTCACATTAGACTTCTCCTTAGAAAGGGAATAATTAAAGAATGCCTAATGGATAAAGCTCCTTGATTCAGTCAACAATGGAACTTTTTGGATTCTCTAGACGTAATTGCCTACATGATACTTACTTCCTATACTTAGCGGATGTCTTAACATAAGTAAGTGTGTCATATGTTCTCTCTAGCTCTTCCTTATAAATAAGGAAACTCCAACTCTTCAAGTATCCTAACTCAATAGCTCTCTGGCTCTTTCTTTCTCAAACACAATATAACTTAAGCATCAGATTAACCATATCGAACAATACCTAGCACCCATTATTGTGTTTTGTTTTACAAGCCTTTACTTGGATGTTCTAAGGATCAATTCTCTTGACTCTATTGGTAAAAACCTATAGAGGACACATATTTTTCTTTCTTTCTTTCTTTTTTTCCAAACATCTAACTTAAACAAATGCTCAAATTTTTTAACTGTGAATTCCATACTTATTCTATAATATTTGTAGCACTAGAGATGAGTAAAAAGCAACATGTTTGTTAGAGTATTAAACTAAGTAATATTATATTTTAAATAGTTGCTTAGGAGTCATAATTTTATTGGTCAATAAAATGTCTATGGTATGCTATATCATATATTATTATTTCTATATTATAACCTAGTTATATAAAGTTTTGTTTTAGATTGTGGATGTTAAGAGAAATAATTGAAAAACCCTAAAAATCATAAGCATAGCTTTCTTCTCTTGAGTAATTAATTTATTATTTGATTGGATGAATTTTGTTCCTACAATTTTGAACCTTTGTGGAACCATGCTTTGAAATGTCAACTTTATGAAGAAACATGTAGCTTTCTAGAGTTTGTACATTATTTCAACAATGCAGCTAAATATTCACCACCATGTGAATGTATGGCTGAAGTTATTTCATTGCTTTGAGCTTCTTTCGCTATTATATAACGTAATGCAATTAGAAAATAATCGTTGTTGCGGAAACTTAGGGCTTTCCTGAGTTATAGCAACTGGTCAAATCATCACCAACACAAGCATACATGGTACAAAATGAACCATTGCAACATCCACGCACAAATATTAATTAGAATATATTCTGGTAGCATAGGATTTGCAACTCATTTCACATAAGTTATTTTCTAAGACCGATCGTTTTGAAAATCTATGTAGCAAAATTGCATGATACCGGTAGTATAGGACAACTTATTTTGCAACGGTTAATTTCTAAAAGCGAATGTTAATTAGAACATATTCTCTGGTAGTATACATAAGATAACCCGTGATCCTATGACTGCCCCACACTCACCGCACCTTCAACCAAACGGCCCTGCTTGGTATACCATCATGTACAACAAATAACATATAATAACCGGGTGGTGCCACGTTGGCATTTGGCGGTGCAACCACCGTGGCGTGGTAATTAAAACGGGACGAATGCACCACATTCATTACGTTCAAATACACCAGTCTTTGATTCATAGCCAAAGAATGCGAAGTAAACGATGGTGCCAAAAGCCCCACAAGGACACCCCGTTGTGGAAGGAACGATCTCACCCTAAAAACGACCGTGAATTGTTGGCCATACGACACGGTCGTCTGCCCCGCGGGCTCGAGTGACATTATACGAGGCCTAACCATTCGATATACCGAACCCATGTAAGGTGGATAATAAGCATCCATGGTCAAATCCGTGGGGTAAAATTGAGATTTGAAATCATATAACATGTGAGGATTGCTCCCACCCACTAAAACTCTACCATCTGGCAACACCACAGCAGTCGAGTGATACATCCTAGGTCTCATAGACGCGTTCATGATAAGGAATCTCCTTCTCAAATCTTGCATTGCGGGCCTGTATATGATCGGGTTGAGAACCGCATTCATCCCAGCATCCCATCCCGCCGTCCCGTTTGTCCCACCATTCAGAAAAATTATATCCCCGGTTGGTAATAATAGCAAATCAGGCATTACACGTGGAGTAGGCAAATCCTCCATAACCCAACTAGGAACCGGGTCGGTCAGCCTTATCCGCCCGCATGTATTCGAAGCAGCAAGAAAAACCTTCTTAACAGTGGCCAAGGTGAACGAACCCCCCACTGCACCACCACATATCATCACCTCCGCAGCGGGCAAACCCGGTTCGTTATTCAACCAAAGTGGAAGCAAAACAGATGACCCAGTGCTCGGGTAATTCCTCTTGAAGGGTCCCGGCATAACCGGGTATTCTTTAATTGCTCGATTGGCTTTATAATCAAAAAGAATGGACCTCTGATTGGCAAAGATAAAAAGATTGCCATCAGGCAACAAATGTATAAAGGGATAAAGATTGTTTTCCTCTTTGGGATCCGTTGTTTCTTTCAGGAACGGAAAAGAGTAACTCTGTTCATTGACCAAAGTTTTAGGAAAGAACTCATAACTAAAAGCAGCCCTGCCACCAACTATAATCACTCGGCCATCGGGTAGAATCTGATTGGTAGAATACCATCTACGCTCAGCCAAGCCCCCCTCAAGCTCTATCCAATCACAATTATTTACATCACCACATGGAGTGAATGTCCTCACCTTGCGCTCGCCATCATTGAATCCACCGGTTTGGACGAGCATGCCATCCGGGTTGAGAGCACCCGAAGAGCACCACGTGTCTGTTTGGACCATTAGGGGGCGGAGTTGGTTCCTTCCGATGTCGTATAGGACGGAATGAGCAGTGCAATCCACTTTCAAGGCCTGGTCTCGGGGGTCATCACGGCATTTTCCATTAGGGAGGGATATATTGGATCGGCCGAAATCGGTTCGGTCGAAGATTATGACTCTGTTGTCGGGGAGGACCTGCATGTGCATGGCATTTATGCCTATGTTCTGTTGCAATTGTACCCATCTACCACCCTTTACATACAACGTTGGCGGAAGAGCCAAATCGCAGTAGGAGACATTGAAAAGGGAGAAATACAATGCGATAATAAGAATGACAATGGCGGGGGACCAAAAGGAATGGTTCTTAATCGGCATTACTGGAGTGTTCTTGGAGTCCTTTTGTGACTTATAAAGAGAGTCCGTGAAGGACCGTGGGAAATGGATAAAGATTATCGAAGTGTTTCCGTAGAAGAGAGCATAGTATTATATGCATGCAAAAATCAAACAATAGTCATGGAAATCCGAGAAATCTGGGTTTTATTGGTCCCTCTCTTTCTCACAATCAACGGATTCCCTCTCAGAAGAATAAGCATGCTATTATTATAGTATCTTTGCATTTTATGATTGTTTGAGAATATCATAGATCTATATAGAGTCAGGTGACTGTCAAAGAGTTGAATGCGTTACTATGCTAAAATGGTGCAAAATAGGGAAAAAAATAAATATATATTCACGTAAGGCACGAGATCTACCAATATGAATAGGAATAAAAACTCTTAAAATGGTAGTAATTACTGTGGAATGTTGTATTTAGCTTCCACTTTTCTGGAAAACTTGCTTAGCGTTAAGTAAATACAAATTCATAGGAAGTAAACAAGAAATGATTTAATAAGTATTACATATTATATGTAATATATATTTAGTATATAAATATCATAAGATATTAATATATTTAATAGGTGTAAATCATGAATGGTAATAATTTAAAAACTATTAATATAATTATTATATGTATCAACTTTTTATTAGTAGTTATATACTATGTACACATTATATTTGATGTGTAATACCTATTTAACCATTTTTATGAGGTGAATGTTGATTGATTAGATTTGATTAACAAAAGGAGTATAATAGGAGTGAGTCAAAAGTATAGTTTAATATGCGTGCTAATAAGGCTGTCTTTAAAAATTCCCAATATTAAACATTTGAAACAATTTTTAGTAAGCTTCTTTCGGATGAACTTATCGGAGTAACTTGTATAGGAACTATAAATATTATAAAAATAATTCTAAAAAGATTATAGTATTATTAAATCATTCTTTTTTTTTTTTTTTTGGTCTCTCTTTAACACAAAAGCCATCAAATCTTCTTTATAACTCTTAACTTTAAATTATCTGTTGAATATGGATACGCTACAGTTCGATAAGGTTTGTATCTCTGACCGTATCGAATTTAATATTATAATTCTTTTTCCTTTTAAGTAATATAAACATAAACATATAGTTCAATTCATTAAATTCATGATTCAAATCATTATCACTATACTATTAATTTTTCTACAAAAGAATTAGTAAGAAATCCTGAAGGAATTATAAAGGCTTGCTCAATAATCAGTAAAAGGAATATATGAGCATGCTGGAATTAACCAAAGGAAAAAAAAAAAAATTACTGGACATGTTTTATGTTTTTGGAATAAACCGCAAGCCAAGCAACTAATTTTGTGCTGAACAGTGGAAGACTAACATCTTCCGGATATACTTCTTACATAATATGATTTTTCTTTTCCAATAACTCAGTTGTCAGATGAAAAAATATTCTATCATTCTTCGCAAGGTTAAACCTTCAAATCATGGAATGGAAACTAATAGTTATGAGATGAAAATACACATAATTACCGAACTAAAAAAACAAAAAGTACATAAAAATTAACATCAGCAGGAAAGCTGTCTTTAAATGACAAACTTTGTCTCAAAGTAAAATTTATTAAACCTGCAAATTTATCTTATTCATAGCTTTTTAGTCTTATAGAGCATTTAATTGTCTTGACGAAGTCCACCAAACCCGAAACGCTCCTGTATGTCATAGAGTAAAACTCTCAGTATGTAATTGTAGCAAGCAATATACAGATCTTTATGCTCGGTCGATATAAACTGATCACAAAAGTAATTTCCATTTGCAATGCGTAACAACTACAAGTGAAAAAGAATATGGGTATCTGTTGGAAAAAAAAAAAGAAAAGAAAAGAAAAAAACACAAACTAATAATTAGCTAGCGGTTCAGATAGAAAGCGAACCGAACTGCAGCAAACCAATTGCACAAGACCAAACCAAACCGCAAGCTGAACCCATTGGAAAAACCGAATTTTCCAGTTCAGTTTGTAGTTTCTTTTTTGGGTAAATTAGTTTGTAGTTTCTTTGCTTAGCTTAAACCTATCATTACACTTTTAGGCCTATAGATAGAGGATTATATTGAAGATTTGAAATATATATATATAGACACACACACATATACACACATACACTAGCAAACATACTCCCACACGTGTGCAGAAGCTATATATACAGATATAATAATCAAATTAGAACACATTGTATTTACAAAATCAAATTATACATATAACGAAAAACTTAAGAAAGTAAAAACAAGAAAAAAAAAAAAAAAGAAAGAAATTTATGCATGAACATTTTTAAGAATGTATAAAAAAAAAAATAAAAAAGGTACGTAATATAAATGTATTTGTTAGAATAATCTAGAAATATGCTATCTGCAATTAGTTCACTTCCTCGGAAATGTTGGCATATAAAAAAAGAAGAGCATATTAATCCAGAATCTTGTACATACAGCAACATAAGACTTCTTAATTAAGTCGCTAAAATCCCCGTATATCAATTTATGAGTAAGCTTTCAATCTTAAAAACCTACCAAAGAAAAATATGATATGTAAAACTGGAATTATGACCTGTCAAAACCTTTATAAGGAAATGATTATGTTGTGGCTTGACTTTGCAATGAAATAATCGGCTTTCTGTAAACAACGCAAACACACGAAAACCCAATTAAACATACGTAGCAAAAATGGTATTGAATAAAACCTGATAAAAAAAAAAAGGGAGGGATTGTTGAAGATATTGGAATCCTTAAGAACCATATTCTTCTTATTATTTTAGTTTGATTTCTAAAGAGCTAATGCTTTGCTCATTAGGTAGTTTCTCTGGCAAAGTAAGGATATGTTGCAGCTATAGAACATATTAACCTATTGTACTACATTTTAAATGCACAATACCGGAAATTAATTTTTGTCATTGAAAAATTAAAAATGAAAAATTTATTATTTATAATATAATTAAAATAAAATAACTTTAAAAGATTCAAATCTTTAAATATATGATTCAAAATTTTAAGTTTTAGTTCCAAGACTCTTTCGTCTAATTTCATAATCAACTATACAAATCAAATGGAACACAAAAAGTTTTATCTAGTCCAGTGTTATAAAATTAGAACAATCAAATGATATCATATTGATATAGAAACTTCAAAATAAAAATTTAAAAATAAATAGAAGAGCCAAATAATTCCCATGTACGGTTATTAGTGACAAATTAGCATAATTTTGGTTTTGTTTAAAATTAAAAAAATGGAAATTTATCAATTCAACTTCTGAGTAGTTTTACGCAGTCAATGACTTTAGCTACGAGCATTTGCGATGCAGGATAAAGAATGGATTGTATTTGCATGCTCCATTAAAGTTGAAACTTTATACCTCGCTCTGATTATAGTAACTGAAGCTGAGAAATAAATAGAGTCAAAGCTTAAATTAAAAAAGCTTTCTTTAATAGTATATTTCTATTCAATTATGTTACTATAAATATTTTCTAGAATTAGCATTAAATTATCTTAGAAATCTAAAGTAAGCGGACATCTGAATTTAATTGCAATTCCAGTTTGTATACTAACTGAGGTAATTAGTCTTGATGTAAGATAATAAAACATATTTGGAATATTATTAGCGCATAGTAAGAATCCACTGAGGATTCAAAATGTCTCGCAATTATTAATAGCAAAAATATATAAAAAGATCATTCAAATTATTCTCTAGGAAATAGAATTCAAAGGTCAATTCAAATATGTAACTAAAACAGACCATGCCAGAGAAAATATGGTATGCGTGAAAAGTAACTACAATAAGCAATAGTTGGGAGAGAAAGAAATATGAGATACTTGCCATACACACCAATATACGTACATCCAAATAATGTTATATACCTTAATGTTCCACCTAAAATGGACAATCAAGTGTTGGAGTTCTCCTCAAATATTTCGTGGATATTTAATATAAACAATAATTTACATGTCTTTGTAAATCATTCTAAATTAATTCAATCATTTTTCTCACGTCAATATGTAAAGAATGCATAACATTTGCTAACTATCCTCATACTTAACTTGCCAATTTTCCAGTGCATTGTGATCTCACCTTCTTCAAGCTATATGAATTATAATGTTATAAGTGAAGTACACTAAATATTTACTATAATGTAAAATTCTAAATGTAATAATATGATATATAAAATATTTTCTATACTATGGGACCTTTCTTTTCCGCTGAACAATAGTGTGGAATTCTAAAGACAATATATTGAATAGTCACCCGGCTGGTGCATGTCATTCTCTTTTGCGGTTAATAAATAAATAAGTGAATATTTCCCTTTTTTTTATACATATTGCCTGAAAATTACTATATCCAACCTTTTTCTTCAAGTCCAATGACAAATCGAGTATGATTTTCTTGTAATACGACTTTCATCATATAAACCATTTCTCATTTTGTTAAAAGGGAAGGCATCAAAATGTAATGACTCAAAGGGGTGCAAATTTTTTACTCTATATTCTTTTGGTAACAATAATTAGAATTCATGTTTCGAAATCTACTATTAAGAAAATATTCTTGTTAATAAGTCAAAGATAGTAATCTTTAATTTGTCGTATCAGTTTAATGATACGATTTGGATTTCATCAGTTGAAGATTGAGTTCTTCTCTAAAAGAATTACAAAATTGTAAACCTAATTGCATTAAGACTACAAATATGCAAGAAAAAAAAAATCTCGATTATCGTGCATGAAAACTTATGGTTCTCAAAAGATGAAGTATTAAATTTAATTGAGGAGCTTTAACTTTTGTTCTCAATTCATATATCAAACTGTAGATTTGAGGTTTTGGCTGATTAAAAACAAATTTTGCAATAATGAATTTTGAAGCTGATTTTGATATGTGTTCCAAAAAAATTTTCATATACAACAAATCCAAACTCTTAGAATAAAACGACGAAATTGATAAAATTAAGGCCAGAATCACTTTTACAACACATAAAGAAAGTATCTATTGCAAATTAATTTTCATTATCCATTGAGGAAAAAAAAAAAAAAAAAGAGTACCTGATTTTGCAAACCATAGGAGTGCAAACAGTTCCTATTGCGTACATGCTATTTCAATGATTGAATAGGTAACATCCTTAGAATAAATTCCTTTTCTTAATGGTTTTCAATTAAAAACTATCGGATACATAAATGAAATCAATTTTCATTATCATGCTACCAAATGTAAAGCATAGATATGAAGTATGATTACCTATCGGTATAGTATTTAATAGTCGTCTTCTTCCTCTTATCCACTTCCTTATTTGACCAAAAGACAAAATATTATCTTGACAAATGAAAAAGATCGAGTATGCTACTTCGAGAAAGAAAATGGATCGGAGTACATGAGTTTAGTTTTCAACAAAAGGTATCAAATAATTCTGTTTACTTCTTGGAAAGGATATATAGTCAAAGATATTGGAGTAAGTAAGAATGTATGAATAAAAGGGATCACTTCATCTCTATATCCTACTTATTTTTTTATCTCTCTAATCTTCAATTGCATAAAACTTTATCTTACAACACATTATTAGGAAGGGTTTGCTCTTGATCTTTTGTTAATCAAAAGGAAGAAATTGTGTTGATAAAAATTTTCCTTCCGAGTTAAATTATTCATAGGTCTTTTACTAATTTACAATTCAATAGACTAATAGCATATCTGATCTTTTCAAAAGGGATCTAATATGATCCTCTAAGAAAAAACCTTTTTTCTCATCGCCATCATAAGCATATCACCAACTTTATGAAACAATTGATTGTATGAGATTTGAGACCACAACTTAAGAAAATGGATGACTGATAGAACCCACTCAACGCAAAATTGATATCGTCCCAGCTCATAATTGCAGCTCGATAAAAATTTTTCCTCAAAACATCAGAATGCTATGACGGTAATGGATTGTATTCAATGAGCATCTTGTATTTCATAAAAAAAAAAAAAAAAAAAAAAAAGCACTTCATGCATGGAGTAACCTGTTACATGTAAAAGCTTTATAAACTTCATGATGTTTAACAGGAAGACTAAGCACAAGCACGTGTGGGTGTGCATGTCCGCGAGAGAGAGAGAGAGAGAGAGAGAGAAGAAACAGTAATGATGCTTTAAACTAAATAGAGCTCCAAAGTACCCGTCAATTTTAAGAACGCATCGCTGGCATAAATTGCAAAAGAGAACAAAAGTTTTACAAATATGTTATGAACAATCTGCAAGTAGGACATATACAGCAAAGGGAAGATAAAGGAAATGCTTGTAAGAAACTCACAATACAAAGCTTTGTTTGATTCAACCAAGAGATATGATTATGGATGAAAAAAGGAGATTGGATCAGTAACTGCAGCACCGCTTTCCACAGTCTGCTCACTCTAGCGAATTAGCACAGACATGATGTTAAATAGCAGAAGCAGCTCTTCACTTCTCCAGACACTTGCCTCACAAGGCACATGAACTTCCATTCCTAGAAAAGGTTAGATGAAAAGCATGGAAATTGAATAATGATCGGCAATGGAACACAAGATATAGCAGTGCCAACAAAAGAATCAACAGAAAATTCCAGTTAGAAAAACCAAAGGCGAATTTGGTAACAATCTAATAGTCATATTGAAATGCTGGAAGAACACGAATGTATTGCTGGTGGAAGTCTAAGTGAGACCCAGATATCTACATGTCTTTAGCTCAACCAACTGTACCTTAAAATCGAAACCAAGGTTATGCGGTGTTTAATAGATGCAAAATATTGGCAAAAAGTACATAGTTTCTGTGTGCAGGTTCTCTAGCATTTAAAACAGTGTCGTGTCAACAACCTATTCGTGGTGAAGAACTCAATACACTGACGCAAGCAATAACTTTTAACTAATGATAGCAAGAAAAGAAAAGGAGTACAGCAAAAGAATCAAATTGACAGAGTGCATCAATATCATTTTATTTCGGTTGCTTACAAACATATAAACACAACATTAAACTGTTGTCTAAAAGCTGTGAGAACTTTAGAACAATCAAACAAAAGCAGAGTAAGTAACAAACCTCTGTGATCCGAATCCAAAACCGACTCAAAAGCCAAAACGCGTCCCACTATCAGAAGGAAACCTCTTTCCTACACAAACCAAACCCATTGTCCCTCGCATCCTCACACAAATTCACCCAATTACTCACATAACCACTACCACAAGATGCCTGGGCCTTCTCAATATCGGAACCTGAACCACCATAAAATGAGTTAGTTAGTCTCCCATCCTCCTTGCTAAAAACAAGACTCTTATGAAGCAGCATCCAAAGGGGCTTCTCATCTTTACTATAAATCAACAAATCAACCTGAATTGACCTCTCTTCTCTTATAGCATCCCTTATTTCCATCACAGACCTTCGGTTTGTCCCTGGTCCTTGAAAAATCGTCCCATTTTTGACCTATAACTTCTTTTACATAGCCAGACTAGTACTGATAGTATAGAATATGCCAACTCGTTTCGTAGCAGTTATTTTCTAAAATAAATGATTGTTAGAACATATTCTGTTAGTATAGGACAACCCATGATCACATGGCTGCCCCACTAGACCGCACCTTCATCCAGACGCCTTCGCTGGGTATCCCAGCATGTACAACAAATAACATATAATACCCGGGTGGTGCAACGGTGGCACCTGGTGGTCCGACCACCATGACCTTGTAATTTAATGCGGACAAAAGTTCCATACTCACCACGTTCAAATACACTAGTCTTTGATTCATAGCATAAGAATGCGTCGTAAAGGATGGTGCCAAAAGCCCCACGAAAAGCCCCTGTCGTGGTCGGAACAATGTCAACATGAAATTGACCGAGAATTGTTCACCATAGGACACGGTTTGCCCCGCGGACTCAAGCGACAGTATAGAAGGCCTAATCGTTCCATAATCCGCACCCAAGTAAGGTGGATAATAAGCATCAAGGCTCAATTCCGTGGGGTATGGTTGTGCTGTGAAATCATATGTCCTGTGAGGATTGCTCCCACCCACTAAAACCCTGCCATCTGGCAACACTACAGCAGCCGAGTGATACATCCTAGGAGTTCTGGACGGGTTCATGACAAGGAATCTCTGTCGCAAATCTTGCGCCATGGGTCTGTAGATGATCGGGTTGAGAACCGCATTCATCCCATCTTCCCATCCCGCCGTCCCATTTGTCCCACCATTCAGAAAAATTATATCCCCGGTTGGTAACAATAGCATATCCAGCATAACACGTGGAGTAGGCATATTCTCCATGACCCATTTAGGTTCCGGGTCGGTCACCCTTATCCGCCCACAGGTATTCGACGCAGCAACATAAACCTTCCTCCTATTTGCCAAGGTGTATGCACCCAGCAGTGCACCACCACATATCATGACCTCTGCAGGGGGCAAACCGGGTCCCTTATTCAACCAAAGCGGAAGCAAAACCGATGACCCGGTGCTCGGGTAATTCCTCTTGAAGGGTCCCGGTATAACCGGGTATTCTTTAATAACCCGATTGTTTTTATAGTCAAAAAGAATGGACCTTTGATTGGCAAAGATAAAAAGATTGCCATCAGGCAACAAATGTAGAAAGGGATAAAGATTGTTTTCCTCTTTGAAATCTCTCGTCTCTTTCAAGAATGGAAGAAAGTAACTCTGTTCATCGACCAAAGTTTTAGGAAAGAATTCATAACTAAAAACATCCCTGCCACCAACTATAATCACTCGGCCATCGGGCAGAATATGATTTGAAGCATACCATCTACGTTCAACCAAGCCCCCATCAATCTCTCTCCAATCACAAGTATTTACATCGCCACAAGGAGTGAATGTCCTCACCTTGCGGTCACCATCATTGAAACCACCGGTTTGGATGAGCGTGCCGTCCGGGTCGAGAGCACCGGAAGAGCACCACGTGTCTGTCTGGACCACTAGGGGGCGGATTTGGTTCCTTTCGAAGTCGTATAGGATGGAATGAGCGGTGCAATCCAATTCCAAGGCCATGTCGTTGGGGTCAACGCGGCATTCTCCATTAATGAGGGATATATTCGATGGGCCGAAATCGGTTCTGTCAAAGATTATGACTCTGTTGTCGGGGAGGACCTGCATGTGCATGGCGGATATGCCTATGCTCTGCTGCAGCTGTGTCCAATGGCCACCCTCTACATACTGCGTCGGTGGGAGGGCTACATCGCAGTAGGAGACATTGAAAAGAGAGAAATGTAATGTGATAATAAGAATGACAGTGGTGGAGGACGAAAAAGAATGATTCTTGATCGCCATTGATAGTGTGTTCTTGGGTTCCTTTTGTTACTTTATGGAGAGTCCGTGAAGGACATAGGGAAATCGATGAGGATCAAAGTGTTTACGTAGAGGATCGAATGGAATTATATCAATGCATTTGCAAGAATCAAAACATGAATAGGCCTACGTTCAGGGTCTAGTGACTATCAAAGAGCTGAATAAGTTTTAAAGCGAAAAGAGTGCAAAGTAGAAAGATATATAAGACACGAATTTCAGGAGACCACTAGTTTGTCAACTAAAAACAGATTAAAAGTAAGTAAACAGAGTATGCATGGATCATGATGTCGGCATATACATGATACCAGTTCTGAGTTCTGACTCTTTCTTTATGAGGTGTATATGGATTGATTACCACTAGATTGGAAGCATTTGATTAACAAAAGACGTTGGAGTGGATCAAAAGTACCGTTTAATCTGCGTGCTCCAGTTAAATGCCATCATGCTATCCTTATAAAATGCCAATATTAGGCATTTAAAACAATTTTTACTAGGGATGGCAAATAAAAAAAATTAAAAAAAACAAAACAATTTTTAAGTAGGAAATGAAAAAAAAAATTAAAAAAAAAATCTTGAGTTCTTAATAATACAAGTTAAGCATCTTATAAAGATCAAATAGAATTCCTAACTAAAAACCGTTTTCTATCAAGTTGGGTTTCTTTCAGGTTGGTTTGAAATGTTTTTCTTTTTGTTTTCCCTTTGTATATACAATCCCTATAATTATTATAAAAAAAAAATATATATCCTAAAAAATTCTTATTGTTATGTGTCCATTCATATCCATTCACTTCCAAAAAAAGACATTCATTAACTTTTGTAATTCGTACCTTTGTGTTACATATCCTAAATATATAAATTAACATGAAATTTTAATTATACGATTTTTTTTTTTATTTTTACCATGAAAACAGCAGCTTTTATCGTAGTAAACTAGACCACCATAAGATAGGGGATGAGAACCCCCGTCAACAGATAAAAGATAAGCTAAGCGAGATCGGAGTGTTAAGACCCTAAAGCTACAACTCATCTTGTACTTGTCTTGGGTAGAAATTTTTTAACAAAAAAAAAAAGAAAGAACAAGATTCGAAAAAATTTCTAAGACACTTAATATCAAAGATTAAAGGACTAATACTCCAGAAACAAGACCGCTTGTTGTTAATCATCTCCACCACTAACTTGCAGTCGGATTCAATAACTACTTTCCCCCAAGGTCGATTTAAAGCTAAGACCATGCCTTCTTGCATCGCTATTGCTTTGGCCGCAAAGCTGTCCACATTCTGCAAGTTTACTCACGTTGCCTGGAGTAGATTCCCTGCACCATCTCTTGCAGCAAAACCAGCTCCTCCGATACCTTTAATGCTGTCCACTGCTCCATCGGTATTGATCTTGATAGTGCCTGCTGGTGGAGATCTCCAACATCCCTCCTGCACTGTTCGAGCTGCAGGGTCCTTATTGACGGTGAAGTTTGCTGCCGATACTGCAGATGACAGTTCAAGCATCTCCTTGCGTGCAACTAAAACAACTTCCTTGCTGCTTCAAAGACAAATTTATTTCTATGCTTTCTCCATATCTGCCAAACATTTATTGAAATCTTTGTAAGCATTTTAGTGAGGGATTTTTGGTCTGCTACCCTGCGCTGTTGGCCATGTCCTGCAACCACCTATCCACCCAGCTGATGTTGAAATCTTCCACTCTGAAATGACAGCATTCCAACCATACAGGCCGTACCCAATCACAATGAAAAAGCAAATGTTCAATTGTCTCCACTTGTTGGCAAAAAGGGCATATCGAATCTATGCGAAATTTCCTGCAATGGAGATTAGCATTAGTAGCTAATAAATTGTTACAGAGTCGCCAAAGATGGTGCTTGTGTTTGGGGGAACAATCAAGATTCCATATAATTTTCTAAACTTTGTTGACAATGTCATAACAGGAGGATGGTCTGTTACTATTCTGGTCTACTTTTCTTTTCAATTAGATTATGGTATCCACTTCTAACAGAATAAGCACCATCATTCTTCTTCTTCCATATCAGCCTATCCTTGGTTCTGAATAAGGGAATTGGAATTCTGCTGATGGCTTGTTTTTCTGTTGGTGTAACCAGATGTTCAACACAAAGACAAATCCCAACGTCTTTGTTTAATATTCAACGTTTATTTAGTTACTTTTTAGTATATCTTATATTTTTGTTTGCCTTGTTTAATTCTAGAAAAATATGGATGAAGATACGTGTCTCACATACAGTGCAACAACAGGATAGTAAATTTTTCTCAAATAAAACCAAGTGAAGCTTATCTTACTACAGTTTCTGATAGTAAAAGATTAATTGAAAGCTCCTGAAGAACTATTATCATGTTACCGAAAGGAACGATATTCATCATAACAATACTTTATAGTCTTCTAAGCCTTAGAGAAATTTTTTCGAGTTCCAAAGATATTTCTTTGTAATGGAGAATTTTTTTTTTTTTTTTTTTTTGGGTAATGATAGTATATTAGAAAGATTATCCACTTTTCCCTTCCACTTGTACTACACAGCAGTTAGTGCAATTGGGATACATGTCATAATAAACCAGAAATATATTTATTCTAGAACCTTTACAATTTAGCATAATCAGTTAGAGCATCCCGAATCAATAATTATGCGAAAAATTATTAGCAATTCATATGGGCACCCATCGAAAGCCTGAATATTTTTCAAGATAAGGAATTCTCATATGCTGCTTGTTCCCAAAGCAAATTGATTGTTAAACCATCGCCAGCTAAAATTGGAACCAAATCTCCATCTTGAATATATACACCGCAATACGTTCTTCATGTGTACCATTTAGATATTTCATGGTATTAGTGAATGCATCCAACTAATCGTCTCATGCGTGTTCGCTGTAAACTCAAAACCTGGCACTTAGATTACTTGCTTAAACAATTTGATTAAGAGCACAATTTCTAGATTACACAACTAAGTCCATTCATCTGGATAGTTTTTATAAAATTCTTCATGGACTTTTAATTATAAAAATTATCAAGATGAAGCTCAAACTAAACTTTTTATCAAGCTTATAATTAAGGCTGAAGTTTAGCTTATTTAGACAAATAAGTTTTGTGTCAAGCTCAAAATTAACTTCAAGCTCGATTCATTTACGTATTAAGCTCAAGTCAAGATGAGCCTAAAACGACCTGATCTCGAGCTTCTTTATGAACCTAAGTATATAAAACGAAGAAATATATAAATTAATAAATAATGGACAAGGTTTAGATTATATATTATATATTATATATTATCCTATAATATGTTATATATTTATATATATTATATAAATATTAGCTTTTAGATTTTAATAATATATAATATTTGTAACATATATAAAAGTAGTAAGACTACTTTATTCACACGCCTAAACAAGCTGGCTCGCAAGCCTAAATAGAAACTTAAGCTCGACTCATTTATTAATCAAGCTAGAACTAAGTCAAATCTAAGTAGCTCGTGAACAACTTAACTCATTTGTAATCTTACTTTTAATAATTATCATATTCCATCTTGAACATCATGTATTTCATGTTTTCACATTATACAACTTAGCTAAATTGTTTTTTAGTGACTTCAATAATTAGCTGCATGTTTCTCTTAGGGGACATGTAAGTAGTATTTGTGTGCATCAAACCAAAACATTATCATAAATACTCCCCCTTACAATTGTTCATAGTTAGGAGGCAATTACTTTCCACTTCAATTTTTTTTTTTTTATATTTATGGTATATGTTCCAATAACTCTATCACAATGCACTAAGATGGACCCTCAAAGGAGATTAAGAATATATGTAGATTATGATTCGCCTTCTATTATAAAATATCTTAGTGCAATAACAAAAAACGTATTCACGACATGTTTTGCCAATTGTGATTTTGATAAACTAGTTTTCCGAAAATTAGGTTTAGGAAAGAATACACAATTTGTGAAAGAAATTGTATGGAATACTTTGTCATATCTTGATCCTCCCATAAAGTAATGTGAATTTGAAGTTTAAAAGGTAGCCCACTTGCCAAATACAACAAATTAACTTCAAGGTGTATTTCCTAACCTAAAGAGAGTTACTAAGTCACATATACCAACTGTACATAGTCTTGTACGGATTCATGTCCCTTAAGGACAATCCATTAATGAAATAGTGAATGAATCTGGAGCATACCAAAAGGAAAGGGCTAATTATTAAAGATGAGCCCATCTAAGAAACAGATCATCAAAGTCTAAAGAAATAACAAATAAATAATAATAATAAACTCCACAAGAAATTCAAGTGCTTAAAATTAATGAAACCGATGGAAATGAAGAGATCTTAATAAGTTATATCTATATAGGAAAAAAAAAAAACTAAACTAAAAGGAAAAATTGTTGACAAAAGTGTTATATATACTATAGCGCGCTTAATGTTATGAATGATAATAAGGATCAAGAGCTTATATCCATTAAAGAATATCAAAGTAGGTATGATGGATAAAAATGGAAAGACAAAATTCAAGTAAAATTGAATTTCATAACAAAAATGAGGTTTTGAAACCTATGGTCTAAACATCTATAGATATAATACTTGTCAAATATAAGTGGGTATTTCTACATAAAGGAAATAAGAAAGTGAAGTTGCAAGATATAATAGAAAATTTATCGCCCTCTCCCTATGTTATATTTATTTTTTATCCTTCTAGTTTCCAGTTCTCTCTTGCATAAAACATTATTTTACAATGTCTCAAAATAAAATGAAGAGATTCTTAATAAAAGGAGTTTCCTAAAATATAAATAGAGAGAGAGAGTGTGTGTGTGTGTGTGTGAGTGTGGTGGTGGGGTGTGGTGGAAAAAGGCTCATGGAATAAGACTCAAGCTTACCTTTGATAGATCCCTTCAAGAAATTAACTCACATAGAGTGTTCCTCCTCGCTAACCAAGCATATTTGACCTCGTTTCAAGACGCTATGACATGCATCCCGATTCAAGAAAGTTTGACATATCTTATTTGGAATAGGTTTCTATTTGCTTGAACTCCTCTAAATGACACACACACACTAGATTTAGGCTACTATTCGGGTACCAACGCAACGAAAAAACATTTGAAAAGTTGATATGAAAATACAACTCTTTTTCACCATCTCAAAGTACTTATAAAATCTAAATTATTGCAATAAACAAGTTAAGTTAAATTAAAACAATACTTACTATTTAGCAATAAAATCTGAATTATGGCAATAAACGAATTAAGTCAAATCAAAACAATACAATAATAAATTCGAGCTCAACTCGACTCAAACTTGATCGAATTTAAAATTTTAAACTTAAAACGGAACTCAATAAACTCTTCAACTTAATTAGGCTTATATGAGCTCAATTCATTTAAAAAATATTTTTTATTCTTATTATAATAATTTTTATATTAAAACTTAACTAATATTAATATTTGACTCGAATCCGATTAAGCTCACAAACTAATCGAATCGAATACTACGAGGCTTAAACTTGACCATTAAAATAGCTTAAGTACAACTCGATTGTTCTTGAATCAAACTCGAATAAATATCAAGCTAAACTCAAATAGTTCCTAAATAATTTAATTTGTTTACACCCATAATCAGAAGCATTCTGATTTGATCCGAACACCTATAATACCAGTGAAAACCAAGAGTAGATCACCCAGCCAGTGTTAAATTAAATGAAATCACACAATAAATACCAAGCCAAATCTTTTTATGCTTCTCTATTATCTTCATCTGTGATCATACGAGGATAATTTATTTTTTTCCAACTCCCAGTCAAAGCATTTCAACAATAAACAATGTGAGTCTTACAAGGATCTAAGTCTACATGCCTTTACATGACGTGGATTTAATTTTTCTTCCTATGCAACTACCACTATACGAGATATCATACTCGACATGCATTTGAAACAGGCCGATGAAGAGCAGCAGAGGATGTCACCATTTTCTTATGAATTGGAAGATCCAGCACCCATTGCTAAGGTTCTCAGAGCAACCCTGACAGCCCCGACAGTGCTGCGCTGTCTCATTTCAGGGCTGAGTCCATCTCCATTGTTGCTGCAGCTTTCTTCTATCTGAACACCCACAAAGTATGCTATCTGAACGGCGAGAAAGCAAGGAACCAGAGCATTAGAGATAGATAGCAAAAGCCAAACAAGAAAAATAATTAAACGGGAAAGCTTACATTAACTTTACAGGTAACAAGATATCAAGAGGATCATCACACAATTAGCCATCCACAGCTAACTTAAATGAGGCAATAAATGAAGCAGCCACCACCCATAAATATAAGAAGAAAGATGGCATATAATTAAAAACGGCTAAAACTGAAGTTTAAAACAGTGTCTCAGCAACATCATTCTATTCATAACATAATATATCGATGCCGGTCTAGGCTCTGCATATGAATCAGGAACACCTACAAGGTTTAAGTTCAGCATACTAGTGGCATATCTGATATTTCAAGAAGGATCCAATATGAGCCCTCCATTAGAAATGTTCGAGGATATGAGCAAGGCATCAAAATGCCAAGCTCACTATATCCTCCATAGGAAAAGAAATAACTTTTTTCATCACAATCATAAGCATATTAACAATTTTATGAATCAATCGACCGTATAAGATCATAACTCAAGAAAATGGACGACTGATAGAACCCACCCAATGCAAAATTGATATCATCATGGTTCATAACTGCAGCTTGATAAAACTTTTCCTAAAAACATCAGAACGCTAAGATGTTAATGGAGGGTAATATATCATGTCAACCTTAGTTTTAGTTCAGTATCCTCAATATCAAACATGATAAGGTCAGGGGACATCTAAACTTTGTAGCTTTTCTGTGTAAACTGAAAAGAAGGGATGCACAAATTATAAGCATAGTGTTTACAGGTAGAGTGCTGCACTTTATGAAGCTACCAACAGCAGCAGGTTCAGTCTCACGAGAAATGCTTCCAAAGGCATTTCTTACAATATGAGCACCAACGTTAACCAAATATATCGAAGAACTAACGATCATACACAGCATTATTAACTTTAAAAGGAGTGCAAGTGATTGATTGTAGAAGCAAAAATCTAACTTTAGAAGGAGTGCGAGTAATTTATGGTAGAAGCAAAAATCTATATATTTAACCACCCATGCTTCAGAATGAACAAATATTTGATGTAGAAAGAATATTTTTAACTGCAACTGTCTTCACATACAATTGCGACGCTTGATGAATGAAGAGGCCATCTAGAACATGATAGCTTTGCCTATCAACTACGTGTTCAGACCATCTAGCTCTTTAGCCCATAAAAAAAATGAAATAAAAATAACTCCATCTAGTTATTTACTACTAGTTATTCAGCCACTCATGAAGTGGCATGTATTATCCCCAGGGAACCTGTCACAAGAGAATTTTCATCGTTTCCATATATCCACGCCTATTTGTTTTGAGAGAGGAGATGAAATTTCAGTACAATAAGAACTGAGTCTTATCAGACTAGAGAAAGGATCTCAAGTCATTCAAATATTTCCAGTCTTGTCCACCTTATGTTTCCTCAGTATTTATAAGGATAGGCTTGTAACTTCATCATATTAACATATAAAGGATACCAAAGAAAGGAAGATTTCTCAAGCAAAGATCCTTTGAGTTGTATTATAAATGAAGGAGCAAACTCTAGAACTTGAAACTGCGTGTTCAACTCCACCTGGTTTGATTTTCCAGGACTATGATCTCAAAAAATAAGAAACCACGACTTACCTCAAAAGAATAAATAAATAAATAACAAACCACATAGGAAAAGCTAAGAGAATGTATGGAATCAACATCAACCAGAATTAGAACAAATTATACCAGCTAAAGAATCTAAGCAGAAAAACCAACCAAACTAAGCTTTTCATCTCAATTAAAAATCATCAAAAAGTAAATATGCACATGAAAGTCCCTTTTTTGGGATTGGGTTAGTTTTAGGGGGTAAAGAAGTCATGAGGTTATCTGTCTGCCTAAATCATGTAATATTATGAGACGTGGAAATTCAAAAATTCTTAAGCTTCTACAACAGAGAAAATCAATTCACTTGACCAAAGTTGCTTTCGGAACATGACAATACCTTCCCAGAAGCATTACGAACAGGTGAAATGTGAAGAAGATTCCAAAATGAACTTCCGTCCTTCCTGAGAATCAAACAAAAGGAAGCTTCAATTATATATAAAGTCCATCTTTAGACAACATAAAGGGGTAGTCAAAGTATCGACCTGTAATTTAAAATACGTACTGTGCACGGTTTTTCATTCCTAATGCTTTCCTTTATCTGCAATTTTAGAGACGTTTGTAACAAAACCTATCCCTGGATTACTAACTAAGTAACTGTAGTATAAGAAATTTGGACATGTCAGATAGACGAACCTGAAGTATGGTCGAGTAGTCTGTGTCTTTTCCACTTAAAAATCTACAATTGTGTCCAAGCACTTCATGCCTGGAATAACCTGTTTCATGTAAAAGCTTATAAAGCCAGAACACTATCAGGATCATGAAGAACTTTCTGATGTTTAACAGGAAGACCATGCACAAGCACATGTGTGGGTGTGTGCATATGAGAGAGTGTTTGTGTGTGTGAAAGAGAGAGAGAGAAGGAGAAAAGAAAGCGTTAGATGTATGACACTTTAAATGAACTCCAAAGTACCAGTCAATTGTAAGAAGGCATCACTTGCATAAACTATCGGCATATCAGGTAAATGCGAATCCGTTCTACAAATATGTTGCAGCAGAAAACAAAAGCCTATGAGCAATATGCAAGAAGTAGGACATCTACAGCAAAATGAAGAGAAACAAAATACTTGTAAAAACTCACAATACAAAGCTTTGTTTGATTCTACCAAGAGATATAATTATGGATGAACCAAGGAGATTGGACCCATAACTGCAGCACCTCTTTCGACAAACCAATCTGCCAGTCAGCTCACTGTAGTGAATTAGCACAGACATGATGTTGTTGAGAGCAGCAGCACCTCTATGCTTCTCCAGATCACTTGCCTCACAAGGCACATCAACTTCTATTCCTACAAAAGTTTAGACGAAAAGCATGGAAATTGAATAATGATGGGAAATGAAACAGAAGACAGCAGTGCCAACAAAAAATCAACAGACAATTTCTGTCTGAAACTTATCATAGAAAAATGAAGGCAAATTTGGAAACAATCAAAAAGTCATATTGAAATGCTGGAAGAAACACGTATGTATTGCTAGTGGAAGTCTTAAGTCAGCCGGAAATTTAAATATCATAGCTCAGCTAAATGTTTTTTAAAATTGAAATCAAAGTTATACGGTGTTTGATGGATGCAACACATTGGCAGTACATAGTTTGTGTGTGCAGGTTATCTAGCATTTAGAACAGTGCTGTGCCAACAACACATCCATGGCGAAAAACCCAACACACCGAAGCAAGCATATCACTTTAACTAATGATAGCAAGAAAGAAGAGGACATCAAAAGAACCTAAATGACAGAGTGCACATTATCATTTTATTTCAGTTGATTACAACCATATAAACACAACCACCATATATACTATTGTTTAAAAAGCTAATAACAACTTTGGAACAATCAAACAAAAACAGAGTAAGCAGCAAACCTCTAGAATCCGAATCCAAAACCGAGTCAAAGGCCAAAACGCCTCCCAATTCTACCATGCTATCAGAACAAACCTCTCTCCTACACGAACCAAACCCAATATCCCTCACATCCTCATATAAGTTCACCCCATTACTCCCATAACCACTACCACAAGACCGCCTGGGCCTTTTCATTATGGGAACCTGAACCGCCACAAAATGGGTTACTCTCCCATCCTCCTTGCTGAAAACGGGACTCATATGAAACAACATCCAAAAGGGTGTCCCATCTTTTCTATAATTCAGCAAATTAACCTGAGTTGACCTCTCTTCTCTTATAGCATCCCTTATTTCCATCACAGACCTTCGGTTTGTCCCTGGTCCTTGAAAAATTCTCCCATTCTGGCCTATAACTTCTTCTTTTGCATAACCAGACATTTTCAAGAACCCATTACTAGCGAACACAATGGGGTGTCCACATATACAAGGATCAGTAATTGTGAAACTGTCGGGTAATTCATCAAGTGCTTCGCGTACCCAATGAGAGTAACGGCTGTTAAACGATTCTTCTATCAAACCCAATTGTAATTCCATGGTATCTATACAACAAGTATATCAAACACAACAAAAGGGTGATTTTGTATTCTTGTTCTGTCTTGGAATTTAAGGCCAATCCCATATCATAAAAAGATGTAAAGTTTGGTTCTTTATCACTGAACTTGATGATTCACGACAAAAACAAACAAACCCAGAAGAGTAGATTTCCGATCTTGATGTCCTGGAACTACTATTAAGAAGCAAAGAAGCAAGTACAGCTTGAAAAAGTAAAAGAGTAGCACATAGGAAGTATAGTTTCTGTTGATTACTCTCATTAGTATTCCTGGTGTCATCCGAAGTCCATAGAATTGTGTAGGAATCTTCGTGCAAAAGACAAAAATAGGAAGACAAAATAAAAGTAATCACGCTACAAGTGAAAAACGGTTGAGAATTTTCGTGGGTTGTTCAGTGAATACCGTAAAAAAAAAAAAAATGATGTGAAAAAATTACAATTGTTTGAAAATATCTTAGAGGATGTCGGGTGAGAATAAATAATTGACTGACAGCTATCGATCTTTTTTAGAAAATAAATCTTCAGAGGGTGAGATGAGATGAGAGTCTAGTGGGGGAGTTGGAAGATTTTGTGTGAGAATTACAAAAGAGAGAGAAAATGTGTTTCAAACTCGAGATGACACGGAAACACTGCACACTTGCAACTGAAAACAAATGACTCCTTCATGCAGAGTCACAAAATTATTAAGATTTTTGTGCCCCCTTATGCTAGGTTTAGGAATTATCTTGTACCTATTCATGTAGTACCCAAAAATTAATATAATAACTAAGTAAATAAATTATATATACAGTTTCTAAAAATAAAATAGTTTTCTTTTTATGATAATTATTATTTAAGGACAACAAACTATATTTCTAAATGATTAATAATTTAATAGATAAATTACATATGAAATTGTTTAAAAGACACAATTTTTCTTCATATAATAGTTATCATTTTAGAAATAGCGATGTACATTTTCAAATAACCGTCCCAAATAATTTTTTCAAATTATAATTATTTTCTGTTTTTAAATTTATCTAACTTATATATTATTTGTGTCATGTAGAGCACCAAAAACCATCTTGAACTTAATTGGAGTTAATGAGTAAACGGGCAACAATAAAATGTTTTTATATTATACTAGTAGACGACATATTTACGTCGCATGTATAATAAAAAAAAAAAATGGACTCAACAATATAGCATGTTGGTAATATATGAAATTATAATAAATTTTTTAAATTAAAAATCCTTACCACAATAGTAAATATTGACGAAATAAAAAGTATATTAAATTTTTCCCAATAATCACAGTGTTAAGTAATTAAAATAATGAATAAATAAAAGAATAGTAAAGATAAAAGCAGGTATAAGAAAAAATGATAACCATATTTTTGGATCTATTTTTTAAGTGATGGGTAGCAGTTAAGAAATTTATGTGATGAGTTCAAATTTTTTTGGTAACGTAAGTATATTTAATGGTTGAAATTATAAAATATCATATTGGCAATTATAAATGGTTAAAAAAGTTATTTTGCTTTAATATAATAGATAAAGTAAAAAATTATGATGGAAAAGGTTCTTTTTTTTAATGCAAATTATACAAAGAACACCAAAAGTCTCTAAACAAATTTTTGACTCGATAAGGTTACTAATGAATTTTTTTTTTCTTTTACATTTTTTGGATGGTGATAGCCAAAGTTTGTCGATGGATGATATAGTTGTTGTAGAGGTAAAAGTTGTTGTAGAAACAATGTTGCTAGCCAGGTCAAGAAAGCTTAACTAAATTATTGTAAGGATAGATTCTTCCTTAGTTTTTAGTTGTATGTGAGGCAAATAAAGCTTCCAGTCTCTCTCTTCTATTTTTACCAATATTCAATAGTTAAAAAACTATATTTGAATCTTATTCTTTTTCCTAGTTTAATAAGAAAGCTATGCTAACGCGAACTGAGGTATAACGCAACCAATAAGAGTTTTTGGCTAATATATATATATATATATATATATATATCAACCAAAAGAAAAATTTTTGTTTATTAGCAGCTATCTTAAATTTTAATAAAGTGTGATCTATTCCCTATGCTGAGTAAGCTAGATCAAGGTAACCTTAAGCTACTTATGTCGATTCTGTAAAATGAGCTAAGATAAGTAGAAAAAACAAACGGAAGTTATCTAACGAGGTCACTCTAATGCTCAAATCAGTAAAGCTAATAAAGAAGAGTATTAAGAAAAAGATTGAGGTTGGTAAGAGCAATAAATGAGCGATAATCTACTACTTACTTATGAAGGGAGGAGTTAAGTATTTATATATTTAGCCTTTGAGCCCTTATCAAATCATGACATGGCCCTAAGTTTCAAGGCCTCAAAGTTAGTAAGATCTTTTGGCATCACTAAGAATGATTACCTTTAAGCTTTATGCCTATCTTTTCTTCATGAATGCTTAACAGTACCATATGATCAAAGTTGCATTGGGTTGAATTTGCATAGAGGCAAGCTACCAAGGGTCACATCACATCTAATGTCATATGAATGCTACAGGGCTAAGCCTTATGAGATTCTTGTCATTGTAGGTTGTAAGGTTGATTTAGGGGGATCTTTAGGGATCCCTCAAGGGCCAATCAATGACATGTTGGAGGCAACTTTAAACGTAAGAGGATCATCACTCGAGCAGGCCTTTTATTTTTCTACGTATCGTAACCAACATGGCATTCCTATTTAATATGAGGCCTAAAGCCATAGTTATTAAAATCGTAATTTTATCGTTCATTTGAATGGATATAATCGAGAAAATCATGTAATAGTACGAAACCTATAAAATCATAAATTTATAGAATCATATCTAAAATATCATAATTTTACTAAAAGTCTATACATAAACGATTTTATATCTATTTTAATTAAAAAAATATTATAAAATTATAAACTTATAAAATTATATTTTTAATTCATAATTTTAATAATTATTACTTAGACCCTTTTTAGGTTATCAATTAGTACCCAATCCTTCTCAACCGTAGGCCTAAGGCTAATCCATACAAGGGCATCACAATTCTAGAAATTGTAGCGCTTGGCCACGAGCTTAAAGTGGTCAATCCATATCCCGCAAATATTATAACCGTTAGGTTTTTTTATTTCATGCACCTTCTTATCTTATCAATTGTATGAAATTCATCCTCAAACACGACAAAGTTATCTAATATTTTACCAAATATCATTTATGAATGTCTTTTTCAACTTATGTTTGGTAGAAAGAAAGTTCTTATATTAATTTTTCTTGTGTATATTTCTTCTAATATTTAAATTGAATGAGAAATATTTCGTTCAGAAATATACTTGATACCGTTTCAATCGTCATACATCAAAATTTCAATTGTGTAATTAGGGTTATCGTGGGGCAAGTGATATTCCATGACAAGATGTGTAGGAAACATAAAATCGGCGGCTACTAAACGACGATATTTTGACGGAGATGCTTTTAAAGGTAACATAAAATATTTGTGGTACTGCCTTTAAATCATATCAACTTTAACGCAAATTGCATAGGTCTTCCCGGAAAGACCGAAAGGTACGTCGTAATGTCCTCATATATATAATATAAAGAAATAAAAATCCATATTACCCTATATATATTTATATATGATGTATATATACAAATATATAATTTACCTATGATAAGTACTCATGTTGTAATAACAAGCGAAGCTACGTGTAGCATTTTATATGTATAATAATTCCTTCAATTGTAGTATGGTGAAAATAAATTAGAACTATTTATTATATATCCGTATGATGTATATGTATGTATGATACATATATGTATATATATATATGCATCGTTGTATTATTATAAGCAACATTTATATCCTATATACAATGGCATAATTATCCACATATATATTAAAAACCAAGGGGTAACTGCGATACACCCCTAAATCATTAGCAAGATATTAATAAATCTATTAAATTTTAAAACTATAATTTTATTTTTCCATAATTTTTAATTATATGCAAATAATTCTAAAGCATTGATAGTGCCTAAACCTTTGCTAGAAGAAAAAAATTAATGACAATTTGGAAAGTGTGTGTATATTTTAAAAATTATGGAAGAGTAAATTACAATTTGTAAGTACTAGATCTATTTATACTTAACCAATAAATTAGGGTGATATTTGCAAATTTTTCCTAAAATTAATATATCATGTTTTACTATAACTTTAATATAAATTATGGGAGAAAGCATTTTAATTATTAAGAGTACAAACAAACATATAAGTAATACTATTATATAATAATATAAAGATTTGCGATCATCCTTATATATAAAATGTAAACCTTTTAATTGGATGTTTCGGATTCGATACGAAAAATTTAAGGCAATCAAGTAAATTTTAAGATTGAGTCCAAATTTTACAATAAAACTAAAAATATCAGTAGAAGCAACCCTGTAAATTTGAATTTAGAAAAATAAAATAATTAAACAATTACACATTATATATTTAAGTTATATGTATATTATTTGTTATTTATCATAAACATGTAAAACGAGTTTCGATAATTAATAAGTCGTTGGAAATAAAATATATGCATACAAAAAAAAACATAAAATAGCTTAAATAATATTTAGAAGTGTATATTTGTACTATATATATATATTTATCTATAAACATAAATACCCAAAATTACTTAAAATACCTAACATATACTAAAATAAATTAAAGAAAATTAATAAAAATTAAGAAAAATAGGTCTCACTTAAGAAAAACTTTAGAATAGGTCGTAGCAATGTAGAACGATGATTTAGTAGGGTAAGGAAACAAATTAGGACAAATGAGGAAGGGATACTTGGCAAGGAAAAATTTCACCAAATAACAAAACCCTCCCTATAAATTTAAGAATCCTTCATTATAATTTATTTTAGATAGTTTAGAGTGCAGTATAGGTTGAAGAGAGGTTAGAAGAATCAAGTGAATATTTTTACAAAATTACACAAAATATAATATAATAAAGGTTAATTTCAAATGCAATTAATAAACTACGACCTAATAGCTTGGCCATCATTTGAGGCTTTCGATAAGGTGGAGCCACCATTGGAGGGTGGAAGGCAAGAAAACGGTAAGTTCAATTTACAACCCGATTTTAGTAAATTTTATTATAAATATTAAATCTTTGTGGAAAATTATGAAAATTGGTAGTTTTACATATTTTTGTATTTAGTTTTAAGGAAAAATATCATTTTGATTAAACTAACTCTTGAAATATATCATCCTTAAAAAATTATTAAACTTGGGCTAATTTCGTTTTTGTTTTCAAAAACGTTATTAATGTTATTTTGGCCTCAAAATTTTTCTATACACTACCAATGATGTATATTAGATTATCATGAAAAATTTTTCTTGAAAATTATTTTCCGTATTTTTATCTAATTTTTAGGACTTAAAATCTTATTAAATAACTAATTTCTTAAGCATACTTAGGGATTTTTCAATAAATTGATTTAGATTCTGATTTAAGGTGTACTTTAATATCTTGAAATGTTAAATGATGCTGAGGGATGATGGTACAAATCATCAAGAAGGATAACATACAACTATTGATATCATGAGAGCCAAAAATGTGGATCTAGACTGTAAAATAGTTCTATGGATAAATGGAAGTTAAAGATTGAGCGAAGGTCCTCGTGCACCAATAGTGAATATGACTCACCAATGCTTCATATGAGCTTAAACTATACTTAATATAATGCATAAGTATAACACAAGGTTACTCGCCACTAGTCCACGCTTAATGGCTTAGATAAGGGCTCTTCAAGGTCTCAATCTTTGTTAAGAAAACATAAGCTTAAGAAGAAGGAACGGTAAAATGTTTGAAGTTCAATATTAATATCTTGATTGATTGTTACAACCATTACATTTTACAAGTATTTATATGGACTAATTAAGGTAAGTTTTAGCTATATATAATTTACAAAAAAGATTTCTATTGGAAAAGGAAAAATACATAGTTTACAAAGGCAAAATTGTAAATAGGCAAAAAGGATATTGTATGGATGTCAAAAAATGAAACGTGTATCAACTGTCCATTTTTTTATCCCAATAATGTTGTTTATTGAAATAAAACAAGTTCCAAGCAAATCAGGTTGAGGTCGAATGCTTAACAACTCGGATGTTTTGGATTGAGGAAGGATTGGTCCAAGGAGGTAGCCCTTTTGTCTAGTGGACCTCGATTAGTTGGCTTGGGATCGAGGCAGCTCGGCCTCGGTGATGTATCAAGTCGACAATAGGCGAGTTCATTGTTTGACTTTAGACTAATGTATTGTAAAAGAATCAACTCGACAATAGGTCAGACACCTCAACAGTCTCTTTAATGAGATGGAAAGCAAAGTAATTTAGACGAGATAATGCAGTTCTTCAAAGTTTAGCTCTCCTTGAATAACTCGGTAAACCATATAGACGATTCCTCGAGCTCAGGAGCAAGTTATTAGTCCATGATCCCTATCATCCCTTTTGGACTATTTGAGATTTGGGATCAAATCCAGCTCGATTAGTTGTTGCTCATCTTCGGGGACATATGGATGGAGGTTAGTGACGTTAAAGGATTTTGAGACCCCATAGTCTTCAAGTAATTTAATCTTGTAGAAATTAAGATTAATCCTTTCAAGCACTCTAAACAATCCATCGACTTTAGGAGATAACTTGCTCTTCCTCAAACTTAGAAATCGATTTTTATTGAGGTAAATCTAAACCAAATCACTAGACTAAGGTTGTTTGTTCTTTTATCCCTTGCTTCGCCTCTTGAGCTTAGTAGTAACTTAACTCAGTTATTCTATGACCTTCTGGTACATTATCTTAATGGCCTCGGATCTCTCTACGGCTAGTTGATCTTCATTCTAGCTAGAAAGGGTGCCTGATCTAGTGGAAGCTTAAGGTTAAATCTATAAGCGATCTCAAATGGTGACATGTTCGTGATGCAATGGGTAGTCTTATTGTAGGCAAACTTAATTATGAGCAAGCATTGATCTTAACCAATCATGTTCTGACCTATAGCAACTTGAAGTAAAGTTCCTACTATCTTATTAACAACTTTGATCTATCTGTTCGTTTGTGGGTAACAAGATGTGTTAAATAACAGTTTAGTTCCCATTCACTCCCATAATGTCATCCACAAGTAGCCCATGAATTTGGGGTTTCGGTTTAAAACAATAGTCCTAAGTACTCCATAGAGTTTGACAATCTCCTATAAGAAAAGAAAAAAGATAGGTGAAGCATTATTTGTTTTGGAGCAGGGCACAAAGTATACTATCTTACTAAATCGGTTTATGACCATCATGATGAGTCCTTCTCTTAGGACGTCTTCGGCAATCCTAATATAGAGTCCATACTTAGCTCAGACCATGGTTTAGTCGGGATCAACAAAGGTAAATATTAACCTTACTCAGCTTGACTCTTTGCCCTTCTACAAGTAGCACATCTTTCCAATATAACTTGGATATCTCTCATCATTCTTAGCTAAAAGAATCTAAAAGATAGTGCCTTCTGAATTCGGTGCTTGCCAAAATGTCCAGATAATTCTCTAACATACACCTTATACACCAGCAATTCTCATATAAAACAGGTTAGGATACATAATCTCCTCTTCTTGATCAAGTATCCATCTTCCTTATGATAGTCATCATGTGTTCGACCTTCTTCACATCTAGCATAAATTAGACTAAAATGTGGATCCTCAACATATAAATCCTTAATCATGGAAAAACTAAGTAATATAGTCTACAACTTGGTCAAGAGGGAATGTCATCTTGACATAATATTGGCCACTACATTATTCTTACCATTATTGTACTTTACGATAAAAGAAAATCTCTCCATGCATTTGCCCACTTGGCTTACCTCCAGGACAACTTAGGCTGGCTCTTCAGATATCTCAAAGATTCATTATTAGTGTAAATCACAAATTCTTTAGGTAGTAAGTAATGTTGCTAAACATTAAAAGATCAAATCAAGGAGTAAAACTCTTTGTCATGCACAAAATAATTGAGTATAGCTCCTCTAAGATTTTCACTGAAGTAGGTAATAAGTTAACCCTCCTGAATTAGTACGGCTCTTATGCCTAATCCAAATGTGTCACATTCTACTTCAAATATTTTATCAAAGCTTAGTAGAGCTAAGATAGGGTGGTAGTCAACTTCTCCTTCATATCTTCAAAACTCTTCTATTCCTTCTCTCCCCACCTAAACTTTACATTTTTCTTTGACAACTCAATAAGTAGAACTATAATAGTATTGAAATTCCTTATAAATCGGTGATAAAATGATGCTAAGCTATGGAAACTTTGCATGTCGGCTGAACAAATTGGCATAGGCCATTCAGTAATTTCTCTTGCCTTCTTATCATCGACTCGTATACCACTACCACTACCACTACTACTCACAACAAATCCTAAAAAGATTAATTGCTTAGATAAGAGCTCTTCAAGGTCTCGACCCTTGTTAAGAAAACACAAACTTAAGAAGGAAAGGTAAAATGTTTGAAGTTCAATATCACTATCTTGATTGATTGTTGTAGCCATTACATTTTACAAGTATTTATATGATCTAATTAAGGTAAGTCTTAGGTATATGTAATCTACAAAAAAGGATTCCTACTAGAAAATGAAATATACATAGTTTGCGAAGGCAAAGTTGTAAACAGGCAAAAAGGACATTCAATGGAAAAAAGGACAATATGGACGTTAGAAAATGGGGCACGTGTCAACTATCTATTCTTTGGTCCTAATGATGCTATTTGTTAAGTAGAATAAGTTTTGAGCAAATCAGGTTAGGATCAAATGCTCAGTAGCTCAGATATTTTAAACTAAGGAAAGATTGGTCTAAAGGGTAGCCCAATATTTGGTCTGCCTCGGGTAGTTGGCTTAGGATTGGGGCAACTTGACCTTGGCGATATATTAGGTAACAGGCGAGTTTAATGCTTAACCATTAACTAATGTGTTGTAAAGGGATCGGCCAAACAACAGGTCGGGCACCTCGAAAGTCTCTTTAATGAGATGGAGGGCAAAGTAATTCCGTAGGTTAGACCAAAGAATGCATTATTCTTTAGAGTTTAACTCTCCTTACGTAGCTCAGTGGACCATATAGGCAAGTTCTCTAGCTCGAGAGTAAGTGATTAGTCCGTGATTAGTCCGTGATCCCTATCAGATGATATTTGTAATCTTTAGAGTATTGGATGGGGATATTATAAACATAATATTAGTAATGGTGTAACATGTGAAATGTTATAATAAGTGGATAAGATGTGTTAAATCAAAATGAGGTGATGATGACTTTAGTAATGAGCTATGATTCTAGTTATGAATAATAAATTTTGGGAATTATACTAAAAATATAGGTTACACTTAGATCAGAAGTTGATTCAAAAGCTATATCAGAGGCATGGTGTATAAAGTGAATAGGAATACGATCAGCATATAATTCAGAGACTCTTATAATTGAAATGTAGTTAGATAAGCTCGAAGGATGGATTAATAGATTGATTTAAGGCTTGTGAATAAAACTATAATTAAAAGTTGAACTTAGGGCTAAATTAGAAACCGATTCAGAAGCAAAACCAAAGACTAATTGAGGACGAAACTAATTATAATTGATATGAAACCTAGAAAACTAAGTAAAGCATAACCTTAAACCAAAAATAATAATAATCTGAGTTGCAGAATTAAGTTTACACATAGTAAGTATATGAATACTGAAATATTATTTCTATTATAGGAACGAACAGCGAAGGCACAACGTAAGTGATACTTGAGTAAGCAAGAGAAAAAGTCCCGGTAAGTTGGAATCAATATGTTACTGTATTTTGAGGTACTTTTTCATAGTACTTAGAGATTTAAGATTATACCTGATTGTGCTTGTCAATAACCTACTTGTGTACATCGGTAGCCTACTTGTGCACATGTTTGTGTGTCTTGAGATTGCCTGAACCTATTGGCGTGCTGTTATGGTTGTAATTGTTTGTATTTTGTGGACTTATTTGATCACCTTAAACTGGAATTAAATATATTTGACCTAAAACTTTAATCGAACATGAATTGCAATCTACTAGGGGACGAATTATGATTCTTCAACTAAATAATGACACCTTCAAAAGGGATAACGCTATAGTATAATGGTTCCTTCTTCATCCTTAATCGAACTAACTGATAGGAAAGGAGATTGCAGTAAAAATGAAGGTAATGGTTTAAATGATAATCTCAAAAAGAGAGATGAATCCATTGCACAAACTTGGGTTTAGTCTTGAGTTATTATATAGATATTAAAACTGCTTAAACCCGAATTAGAATGGGTGAAATTTTTCTAATTTCATAACAGATTGGGCAAAATCGTACGATGGTATTTATTTTGTTGTATTGCATTCATTTAACTATTTAATATCTTTACTTATGATTGTTGTATAGTTTTATGTCTTCGTTTCTATTTTTTGAGCGATTGGATTGCTCACTCCCTCATAAATCTTTCTGTAGGTGTTAACTAAAATGTTGCATCATAACTACTTAGAGGTGAGTTGCTTTTGAAATTTTAAGGGATTAAGTACTTAAACTGGAGAACTATAGACTTTGATGAGCTTTTTTTTTTTTTTACCTCTTAGTTTGGTGTACGTAGCTATGCAAATATTTCCGTATCCTAAGCTACTATGATATGGAAATATCTCCTTGAATATCGAAGTTAATATATATGTTGTAAACCTATGTATATAATTCTACTAATATTTTTGTAAGATCTATTACTTCAAAATAGATTAATCGTAAGCACCTTATGTAAATTAAGTCTACAATAATGGCTGTGAAGACAACTCCTATCTTATGTTGGTTAATACGGTGAGATTATTGTGACTTTACCGCTTCAAGGTGTAACAAAAAATATGTATAGTTGATTATAAGAATAAAAATAAATAATTACATAAATTTAAAACCAAAGACAAAGGCCTAGATCCAGATGTAGTTCAAATGATAAAGAAATAATTATTGTCATGTACATGTAGAACTCCACTATGTTACACAAACTATTAAATTTTCGAAAAAATTATATACTAAATCAAAAATAGACACTAATCAAGAGACTCTATCGTTTGACCAAGATTTCAAAAAACCTAGATAATGAATTGTAGAATCAAAACTTTAGATAATAAATTAAACAAGCACAAAAATTCATCAAAATAACTATATATTATTTTTGTGATTTATAGTAAGTGATTCGATAAGGAGAAAATATTCATTAAGTAATAAACTCCATGTATATACGTGTGTATACGTAATATATAGCTAGATGATTAAACAGCTTCAATGATGATGAGGGTCCTTCGATATTTTGTATAACAACAATGACTAAGGAATCTCACGTACTCCACTCGGTTTCTTTTCGCCAAGTTTTCCATGAAGACGGTCCAAATTCTTTTCTACTAAGAGATTATAATAATTAGGTAAATATGGAAGATTGTGTGGCCCATTTTGAGGAGTTGAAAGGTCCTTCGTCATATAAAAAATATAAAATATAATAAAATAACATTAAAAATAATAATAATACGTTACATCTCGAGGTGACCGAGCAACTTGCAACGGAGGAAGGGTCCAGGAATCATAATGACCATTCGTGGTATCAGAAAGTACCTTCCCTAGTTCTATATTTGAACGTTTCCTTATTTTATATATTGTTTTAGGGATGGGTCCCCTCTCAATTATTGAAATATTATCAATTCGGAGTTAACCCACTATAAAGTCGCATATGTCATGCCATTAAAAATACTTGAAGCGATCATTGCTTTAGTTTGAATGGAAAATATTTGTTGAAATATATGCTTTAACTAATATGAGATGCAGATTAGGAGGGAGGTTATTGGATAAAAAAATTCTAAAGGATTAGACAAAATGTTGAAGTTTTTGTCTTTTAAAAAATATGATATAAAAATTAAATTTATTAAACAAAAACACAAATATATTGCAATCTCAAAAATATCTTCTCATCAGCAATATATTGATTCAAAGAAATGATTCTATTGCAATTAAATTTAGTTTTATTCAATCTAATATCATAAATTTAAGTTTTTAGTTATTTCCTCTTTTCCTCGATCAGCATATTGTTGTTAAGACCGCATTTGAAGGCAAGGAGTACCATGGGGATGGATTTGGACAAGGAGTTCTTCTTCAGGGAGTGAGATTGACAACTTATTGTGGCTTACTTAACTTTTAAATTACTAGAAAATTGAAAGTTTTCACTTAATATTATATGTAGTTTGTTCAATTATATGAATTTAATATTTATTTAAATTCTTTTTAAATAATAAAAAATAAAATAAAATAAAAAATATATAATATTGAGAATATATAAATAAAAATATAATAATAAGTACAATACTTATATATATTAAATAAAAAATATCATAAAAATTTCGATTCACTATGAAAACCAAACATAAAATAACAAAGTTATACTATCATATACTCCGTATTTTTATACTATCTAGTTATTCTTTATTATATTCAATTTTAGTAACCAAATTCTAAAAACATGTTTTAATGAGTGACATTCCAACAAATAAAAACATGACCAATTATCATTAATATATATATATATATATATCTAAATATCATGGTGGTGGATTGCTAAATGAATCATGATCAATTAATTAAATATAGTTACGTAGCTTAGTAATGCGATTTATTGGGGCTATACAATATCAAGTGCTATGGTTATGGGGTTCTTATCAGCTTTTTACATTTTTTTTTTCTTATTACATATGTTATTTACTTATAATATATATATATATATATATGTATACAAGGGTTTTGGATCTGTAAACATTACATACATGCTATTAAATATATTCGATAGTATACGAGAGATCGAGCAAAATCTTAAGGAACCAATAAAGGAAATGATGCTCTATTATTGTGAGAAAATCATTATATTGTTACATGTATATTATAATGAATCGCTCAATTTTACCTACAATATTTCACCTTGTTTATACGGGGTTTCCTAAATCAAAATATGTGTGGCATTTTTTTTTTTCTTTTACTTGTTTATTCCTTATTCTTCTTATTTTATATGATTTGTAACCTAAAACCAAATTCAACCCAACTATCACGACCTTAAAAACAGTTTAGTAATGATAGATGGATATATACAGATTAGAAGTAATTATTTACATACTTGAAAAGCTTTACCAGTTACTCCCATTAAGTGTATAAAGCGTCAACACTAAAATTTGACAAAGTATCACAGATTTAATGGTATAAAATAGAATCCAAATATTATTATTTAAATATAAAATTACAAACCTAAATAAAATTCTTCAAGTATCGTTCAAATAAAGGATATTACAATCCACTTAACATATTTCATTCTCTAAATTCATAATTTAATTCCCATACTTACTCTCTTCAACCTTGCTCTTAGGCTTTTAACCCTCACCAAAGGTCTGGATCTTCTAGGATATACCCAATAAAGTTCCTACATAAAATCAAAAATATTGAGATATAATCTACGACCAGCTTAGTCAGATACTCACTCATACTACCTTTCAAGCAAATATTATGCAATAATCAAATATATGTAGCAATATATGCATCCTTCCAATTTTTAGCATACAGTATAAGGTTCATTATTCCCTACCCCCCAACCTTGAGTTAAGGATTTATAGTTCCACCAGTGTCCTGGCGTCCAATTTAGTGTAAAAGTCATTTTGCATAACATCTTTGACTATCATAAAATAGCCATAGAATCTCAATTCTCAACTAAACCCATATCAGTATAATGATCAAGGGATAATGTCTCTCGATTGGTCTTAAGAGAACTAAATGAGCACACTCTCTTCGACCTCATGAGAATACCAATCTCTCGATTACCTAGGAGAACTAAATAAATGTTCAACCTAGAATCCTCATAAATCCCAATAAAATAGATCTTTTAATTAGCCAAAGGAATCAAAAGAAATGTTCATAAAGGCCCCGTAAATAATTACAAGTGAAAGATCTCTTAATTAGTCCTAGGAAGGCCCCAGTGAAAATAAGAAATAATATATTCCTTAACCACCTAATGACTAGGGACTGATCAGATCCCCAATTGAACCTAGATGTATGCAAACCTAAAATATAAGAATGAACAGGGCCTCGTCTAATGCACGATCATCCTCAAAGTCATTTAGTTTGTAATAAACGAGAAAAGTTTTAGTCTTTCCATTCCATGTGTGATAATGGTGGCAAATAAAAAAGAGTTTATGCAATATGCTATGTTTCAAGGTCCCATTTTTTGTAACATACTAGTACTGGTAGGGACTTATTCTTTTGTACATATTGTAACATAGTAGGGGACTTTTTTTTTTCCATTTTAACTAAGGTCTTACTATTATTAGAAATTTTCTCTTTAAGAAAGTGATAACATTTCACCAGTTTTGATGTCTCCTACTACCAAGCCGAGAAATGCTCGTAAAGCTCTTTAAAGGATATAGATACTCTTCTAGATTGAAGCTCTTACTCACCACATTGGTTGATCACCACCGACAGTACTTTTTACATGCACATTACCCTCATCCACATACATTGTAGCCTAGTAATACCATCAGAATTAATAAAAGTGTGCTATTCATTTTTCGATTCGTACTGTGTCCCTTATATTTACTGTTAACTTTCTTCTTCTTTTTTTTTTTTTCCGTATTGCTTACAAGTTTAAGTCTTATCGACCAGCATTGTATGTGAATTAGGCTTGCTTACTACTACAAAAGCAGAACAGTAAGCGTTATACGATTTGTTTGTGTGCTAAAGAAAGCATCGGACCGTAATTATTGGTATCAATGCTAAGTTATTCCAATGGGAACAACCATGACATGATAAGAAGAAGTGAGCAAGAGGCTAAATAGCCCAGAGGAGAGACTCCAAGGATTGTCCAAGCGAATGGAATTTTTGGTCACACAATTGGTAAAAGTGATTGAAGTTGTAGCCAATCGTCAGGATATAAATGCTAAGATGATTGAAACGGTTGAGAATGTTGGTGTCACAGTGTAGACACTTAAAGAGGAAATGCATGTGATGATCGATGAGGTGAGACAACAGCTAGGGACTCAAGTGGAAGACTCACGAAGACAGGTTAATACTTGTGCCTTAACCAAGTCTATAGTTGAGGGCATAAGTAGCTATTTTGACTCGAGTTGTAAGGATGCTCCTTCACCTGCCCTACCTCCATACATGCTCCTACTCATACGAGACATCTGAAGATGCCTGAACCCAAAGCATTCACTGGTGTGAGGGATGCTAAGTTATTGGAGAACTTTTTATTTGATATGGAGTAGTTTTTTACTATTCTGGGGACAAATGATAAGAGAACAAAGGTCACCAACTGGTGATGCCAAGCTGTACTAGCATACTAAGCATGAGAAGATCTAGAATGGTAAAACTCACATAGATACGTGGCTAAGTTGAAGGATGAGTTGCGTGCTCAATTTTTCTTTGAGAATGTTGACTACAATGCCCAAAAGAAGTTAAGGGAACTTCGGTAAGGTGATGACATCAGAAAGTATGTCTATGAGTTCTTGTCATTAATGCTGGACATTAAGAGCATGGCTGAAGATGATAAACTATTCTACTTCTTAGAATGATTGAAGCCCTATGCTAGGAATGAGTTGCAGCAGCAACAAGTTACGAACTTAGCTACAACGTAGGCAACAGTTGAATGCTTGACTAACTACAATCATGACAATAAAGGGAAGAATGTATTAATAAGGCACAAGGATGGAAAGTTAGTCAAGTTTGGCAAACCTAAGAGTGGAAGAGCCCCAAGTATAATTAGCAGTAGTAGTAACACTAGAGGGGGGTCAAAGAAAATCCTATAACTCTCACCAGTCCAGAAAGAGCGAGCAACCAATAGAGATAAGAAGCCCTCATTCTCACGTTTGTTGTGTAATGGCCTGCACAAAACAACTAAATGTCCACATAGGACTGCACTTAATGCTATGACACAAAAGGCAAAAAGCATATGCTAAGATGAAGAGTCAAGGAGTGATGGGGAAAATTAACCTCGAATGGGTGCATTACACATGTTGTTGACTATTGGAAAGAGTTCCTCAATGTAACGTAAGCCTAAGACCAATAATGAGTTTATGTATGTCAAGTTAAACATCAATAGTAAGAGTACCAGTACAATGGTAGACTCCAATGCTATATACAACTTCATTAATGTACTTGAGGTAGAAAGATTGCGGCTAGTGCTTACTGAAGACACTAGCTAGATTAAAGTCGTTAACTCCAAGACCCATCTTATCGGAGGAGTTACAAGAAGAGTGAAAGTGATGGTTGGGGATTAGAGTAGAAATCTCAGCTTCACAACTATTCCATTGGATCATTGCAACATAGTCCTTGGGAATAGATTTCTTGGGACAAGCTAGAGTTGTTCCCATGCTCACAGCAGATTACTTATTATTCATGGGTGAAAAGCCATGCTATATGATAGTTAAGAGGAACAGGGCAAGCAACAATGGCAAAGAAGAGAAGAATATTAGGGCTATGATGCTATTAGTGCTCTAATTGAAGAAAGGGCTTAAACATTAAGAGACGACTTTCTTGGTTATCCTTACAAAGAAAGAGGAAGTGGGAAAGATAGAGATATTGGGGGTAATAGAAAGTGCCTTGAAAGAGTATAATTCTATTATACCTAACAAGCTCCTAAAGGAGTTACCTCCTAGATAGTTGGTGGACCATGAGATTGAGCTGATTCTTGGTGCCAAACCAACTGCCAAAGCTCTTTACAGAATGTTACCTCCCGAACTTGTCGAATTGAAGAAGGAATTGGATGATTTGTTAGGGGAAAGCTTCATTTAACCCTTAAAAGAATCATACAGGGCTCATTTTTCTATTTCAAAAGAAGCAATATGAGAGTTTGAGATTGTCTATTGATTATTGGGCCTTAAACAAGTTGACAGTAAAGAATTATTATCTAATTCCTCTAATTGTTGATTTGTTTGATCAATTGAGCGGGGCTAAGTACTTCATGAAACTAGATCTTCGCTCAGGCTATCATCAAGTTCGCATTGCTGAGGGTAATGAGCCAAAATGACATAGCGCTTATGAGTTCTTGGTGATGCCCTTCGATCTCACCAATGCTCCTGTAATATTTTTTACCTTAATGAATAATGTATTTCGTGAATATTTCGACAAATTTATAATCATCTATCTAGACGACATTGTTGTGTATAGTAAGACATTGCAAGACCACATGAAGTACTTATGGATGATTTTCAAGAAGCTGTAGGTGAATCATTTGTATGTGAAGCACAAGAAATGTACCTTTACCTAAAAGCACATTAACTTCTTAGATCATGTTGTTGAAGAAGGGTGGATCCGAATGAATATGATTAAAGTGGAAGCAATCAAGCAGTAGCCAGTGCTTAGGAGTGTAACATAGTTGCGATCCTTTCTTGGACTGGAAAATTACTATAGAAGATTTGTTAAGGGATATTCCTGCTAAGTTACACCCCTTATAAATTTGTTGAAGAAGGACCGAGCATGGTCATGGGATAAGGGATGTTAGAGTGCCTTTGAAGAGTCGAAGTATATGGTGAAGGAGGAGCCAATCCTCACACTTCTTAACATTTCCAAGCCTTTTGAAGTTACATAGATGCCTCATACATTGCATTGGGTGGAGTGTTGATGTAAGAAGTCATCTAGTGGCATACGAAAGTAGGAAACTAAATCAAATAGAGCACAAGTACTTAACCCAAGAGAAGGAGTTACTTGCAATCGTTCACTATTTAAGGACCTGGAAACACTATTTGCTAGCATCAAAGTTTCTAGTGAAGATAGGAGATTCTGCTGCCAACTATATATTGACTCAATCAAAGCTCTCAACCAAGCAAGCTAGAAAGATTTCCTTACAAAGTTTGATATGGAGATTGAGTACCATAGCGGATGGACTAATTAAGTGGTAGATGCTTTAAGCAAGTAAGTTGACTTAGCTCCTTTAGTATAGATTGCACTCCAATTTACAAGTCAAATCTCGACTTCAATTCAAGAGCAAATCAAGCAGCATATAACTCAAGACCTGTTGGCCAAAAATCTCAAGCAATTAGTTAAGGAATGGAAGACTCATAGATTTTAAGTAGAAGGCAACCTTATCTACATTTAGGGGTACTAGTTGTATGTTACGAAGGTAGCTAACTTGAGAAGGGTGCTCATAAGAGACTACCATGATTCTTTATGGACTGGACGTCGTAGTTGGCAAAGGATACTGAGTTGTTGAAGTAGGGCTATTATTGGCCGGATATGAAGGAAGATGTGATGAGTTACATGAAGACTTGCTTAACCTGCTAATAAGACAAAGTAGAGAGGCAAAAGACTATAGGGATGTTAGAGCCACTTCTAGTGCCATCTTGCCCATAAGAAAGCGTCTCCATGGATTTTATCACTTTCCTACCAAAAGTGGGGGAGCACTCATCAATTTTTGTTATTGTTGGTAGGTTCTCTAGGTATGTTATCTTGATTCCAACTACGAAGGGCTTAAGTGCAGAAGAGACAGCCCAGATTTTCTTTAAGCATGTCGTGAAGTTCTAGGGAGTGCCTTAGAATATTGTAACCGATAAAGATGCTAGGTTCACAAGAAAGTTTTAGATAGAGTTATTCCACCTCTTGGGTTCCAAGCTAAGCATAACCTCTAACTACCATCCGTAGAGTGGTAGGTAGGCAAAGAGATTTAATGGCTCACTGTATGAATACCTTCGGCACTTTATCAGTGCTAACTAGAAGAATTGGGTTGATTTGTTGGATATCACCCAGTTTTATTTCAACATCTAGCGAAGCTTTTCCTCTAGAAAGAACCTTATAGAAATCATCATGGGTTAGCAACCACCGTTACCCCATACAGTAACTGTATCATACACTAGAAGATTCCCAAGAGCTTATCACTTTACTAGAGATTAGAAGTAGAGTTCATAAGTAGCGAAGGCACATCTTGAGAAGACTTCCAAGAGGATGAAGAAATAAGCATATTAAAACCGCCGACCCCGGGAGTACAATATTGGAGATTAGGTCCTTATAAACAAGTCATATCATTGTAAAACAAGGGTAGAGGATTAATTTAGAGGTATATTAGTCAGATTCCCATCATCTCAAAGATTGGAAGAGCAGCCTACAAGGTCAATCCTCCTGTATGGTTGAAAGTCCATCTGGTTTTTCATGTTAACGTCTTAAAGCCATATTATCCAAATATGGAAGACTCATCTTGTAATGTTTACAAGCGGTCATACATTAAAAGCAAGTTTAACCTGAGTTAAGTAGTAGAAGACATCCTTGTAGAGTGAAGAGTCAAAGATCACGCCATTGGAGAAGAGCATACAAAGTATTTAATCAAGTAGAGAGATCGAGGAGAAGAAGACACCTTAAGCCCTTATCCAAGAGGAAGCCAACCTTGCCAGCCAAAAGAACTCCGCCACCAGATCCAAGCTCTAACACATACTGCTGAGGACATCAATAGAATTAAGTAGGGGGAAGATGTCAGGGTCTCATTTTTTATAACATACTTGAACTAGCAAGGGTCTATTCTTTTGTACATATTATAACATAGTGGGGGACCTTTTTTTTTTCATTTTAACTAGAGCCTTACTATTATTAAAATTTTCTTTTTATAGAAAGTAATACTATTTCATCAATTTTAATGTCTCCTCCTAGCAGGCCCAAAAATAACCGTAAAGCTCTTTTTAGAGTGTAAGTACTCTTTTAGATTGAAGCTCTTACTCACTATATTAGTTGATCATAACCGGCAGTGCCTGTTACATATATATTACCCTTGTATATACATTGTAGCCTTATAATACCATCGGAATTAATAAAAATGTGCTATTCAATTTTTTATTTGTGTTGTATCCTTTATTTTTATTGTTGGCTTTCTTTCTTGTTCATATTACTTACAGGTTTAGGTCTTGTTGGCCAACGTTACATGCGAGCTAAGCTTGCTTACTACTACAAAGGTAAAACAATAAGTGTTGTACGGTCTATTTGTATGCTAGAGAAAGCCCTAGACCGTAATACTATGGATGGCTACTTTGATATTTATATTTCAATATGCTTAACCTCCTTTTATTTTAGTGATCACTCACAACATCACATATTCATAGGAATCACATCACATCACAATCATCAACTTTATTTATGGAGATAATCTTTAAATGTCTTAACAAACAATTCAAGCACATACGATTCCCAAATACTCCATACAAATCAAGTTAAGTATATAAGATTAAAGATACAACTACTCTACAAGCACATACAAGTGATAAACATAGTAGATACTCATAGATACTCACTTGGCCATCTTCCTATTTATCGTAATTGTCTTCTGAAAGTTCCAAATCGAAAGTACCTATAAAGATAAAGATAATTAAGAAACATATTGAAATAACAAACTTTCTAGTTTTAAGTTTGGTTTTAAGATTTTTCTTTTACAAGTCTTTCGTTTCTTGTTTCTTTTTCCTTATCATGTTTGAATGGCCCTTATATTTCCATGAATGTCCTTAGTTCTTATTCTATAGCTCATGGTCCTCGTGTAAGGTCCAAATCGTTACAGTATTGATATGATATGTCTACATGTCAATAAGGTTCAAGTCAAGAGAAATTTTATTTAGAAATGATATGTAAGTTACTTTTTAAGGCATTACTTTGTCCACTTGTTTTAGCTTTCATTATTTTACTCTTTTGTTTTAAGGAATTCTTTTGGTTCATTTCTTAAACTTCATTTGAGTATGATGTTTAGAGAAACTTCTTTTCAAATGTGAAAAGAAATTAGAAAGACTTCCTCCAATGTGAAATTAAAAGTTCATGGGCTTCTTTTTTAAGGTAAATCTCAAGTTAAGGAAAGTTCTTTAAAATAGTTTGAGAAAGAAACATTTTTTTCCTTGATCATTCTTGAAAACCATGATAAGGACTAATCTCAAAATGAAAATAACTTTTTATCTAAAAGACTTTTTGAGAAGAAATTGCTTTTAAAAAAACTTATTGGTTTAAGAAAGTTATCAAAACAAAGCTTAAGCCTAAGTTTAGTAGAAAATCTTATCTTTTGTCACATTATAAAAGTTTTTTTCTAAACTTATAGAAAACTTTTCTTATTTAACAAAAGGAGTTTTGATGAAAAGAAGTTGAAAAGAGTTCTTTTTCATAAGTTTGTTTTTAGCAAATAAATAAGAAGAAGTAGTTGAAAAAAAGTTTCCTTCATGATATAGAAATTTAAGTGGTTATAAAGCTTACCCTTGAAGCTTTAGAGTTTAGAAAGTGAAGAGGAATAAGAAGAATGGTTGATAGGTCTTAGAAAGAGATGTGTGTTGGATGGAATAGAGCCACAAATGTGGTCCCAAAGGTGATGGTGGGGTTTATAGATAGGAAAAAAGTTAATTTAGCTTATCTCAAAAGCTTTGTTGTTTTGTAACCTTAATCTTTCATTTGTTCTTAAGTTGGCATGTTGGGATTATAAGTGTATTATGCCCTACATGTCTGCCACCACTTATGTGCAAACAATTTAACTTATGTTTTTCATTCTTTAGTTGGAAACATCATTCATGACATCATGTCTTCTATATTTAGAGTGCTTTCATGTGTAATTTCCGTGTTAGCTTAAAAGTCTATTTCCTTTTAGAAATGATGAGTTAAACATGATGCAATGAGTAGTTTCATCATTCATGACCTCATTGTTTCTAAAAGTGGTTACTCTTTCAACTTAGCTTTTTCTTCCTTATCTTAGTCTTTTAGCCTTTTTTTTTTCACATATATCGATGCACAATTGATGCTGGTGCCACATCCACATGTTAATGTAATGGAAGATTAGGTCATGGCTTACCTTATTCTCAATAACTTATTTAACTTTGCTTCTCCATTCTAAGTCTTTAGTCCTTATTTTACATGTGATGATGTATACGTGTGGTTAGTGCCATTTGTAGTTTTGTTAAGGTTTTTTTATTTTGTTTCATGTGTTGATTATAGAAATCCATTTAATCAGCTTCTTAGTTTTCCTTAAATCTTTTTATTTGACTAACATTCTTATGTTGACTTTATTTAACCAACTATCCATACCTTTGACTAGTCAATTATAAAAAAATATAAGTAGCTTCTATCACTATTTATGGATGTCTCATCAAGTCTTGAACATATCTCTTAAATCTCTCCTAACGATTTTAGCTTGTCTCGATTATATCTCTAAATATTTTCTAGCAATTAGCCTAGCTTATACTAAAGTTTTTAGGGGTTTACACTAACAAATTGATGGAGAGCAAGGTAAGAATCCTAATTTATGATGTACAAATCGAAAGATGGCAAGTATAAATATGAGCGATCCAAACATAACTAAGCTTGAGGAATAGTAAGCAAAACTTAATAAAAGACCTTGAGAATAATCCAATTTAGTCTAGTGAATAGTGTGATATTAAAGATAACAGTAATGAAGACTACTATATATGATGGAAGAAATTACAAGAGCTATACATGACTAAGTTCTTTATGAAACAGATGTGTTAAAGCAAAAGTTGTATTAACTTCACATAAGTGAGGTATTGTCTATGAGATAGCATATCTTAAAATTCATACCAACAATATGAAAATCGTTGAAGCCAAGTCAAAATAGAAAACCAAATCATGATCTTGTTCTAATCTATATTGAATCATTTTTCAAATTTAGGGAGACAACAATTAGCGCCAAAAGTAGTTTATAGATGTAAGAGGTCAAGAGCTGTTTGTTGAGTTAAGGACTAATTACATCGTAAGACGAGATATATAAGCATTGAGGTTGTAGATTACCTAATTACTAAAGCCAATGGTCTAGTAGTGACAAAAAGTCTTGTCATGACCTTAAAGGGGGTCTAATAGGATCGTCTAAAATCTCCATTACATGTACACCCATGATGTAGAAATTGCCTTACAAGTCAGAGGTTGTGAGATTCTATCTAATTAATCGCTATAGCTATAATTTTTAGTTTTATTAATTTATTGTAAAATATATATGACTACGGATACCCATCCGACCATAGTTCACCAAAATCGTAGAGAGTTAGTATCCCTTACCAAAGAATAAGATAGGATAAACATATCTTAAAATTCTAAAACTTAATAAGGTTATCATACAAAATATTCTAAATTAACTATGCAAGCTCTTTACTCTTTCTATCTCTTCATTCACCACTCACTAATAGTACTCTACACTCAACTCTTATCCCAATCCTAGCTTAGAGGTCACCAACAAAAAAATATATATAAGAAAATGAGTAGACCACAGCTCAGTGAGTTCATCCCTCACCACTATTGTTCAAACAAGTTATCAAGCATTATTATCACACATTTAAGTTTATCTACATGCAAAATGGATGTACATTTGATGAATGCAAGTAGCACATTCATGAGAATCTAAAACCATGGAAGATGTATGTCGAACCTGGTTTTTCACCCTCCTGGTTCTTTTTATAAAATGAGATCTTCTCTAAATCGATCAATACCAAACCCTACCCATTTAATATTGACCCTTGACTAGGGTTTAAAGAAAATCATTTTTTCCAACTTGAAAATATTTGGAGTCGCCACCTGACTGAAGTCGAGAAAAGAGATTAAGTTATAACCAATTAGGTGAATTGATTATAACTTAGCTACTAGTCTATTGATTAAAAAACCAAGTCATAAATACGGTTTTTTAAAAACTAAAGATCTGGATCGGGGAGCTAATTTATTAAACCCTTAACAGATACCATTTTTTAACTTTCCGAATTTAGCTTCGCTTTTCAAATATACCCTTTTTGATTTCTAAAAAACATCTAATTATGATACATGTGACTAAATTGATTAATTTACATAAATATCTAAAAATTAAAAAATTAAAACTTTTTCATATTTTAAGTCGCCCCATACTTGCGTACGGGTGCCTACATACCTACTATTCGAGATAAGATGCACGTAGTTCTTTTAATGAAAATATAGCAGGTCGATTGATTTTAACTTTGGAAAAATTGCCAGGTTTACGTTTTTACCCATTTTGAGTTGATTTGAGAAAAGATTATAAGAGGTTTTAAGTTGGATTTTATTTTTGGAAATTCTCAATGATTCTACTTTGAAAATTGATTTATTTATTTTCATTTATTTTTAGAAAACTTCATTTTTCTAAGTGTCAAAACGATTTATTTATTTATTTTACTAACCTATTTATTTATTTTTATTATTTTTTTATACTTATTCTATCTATTTCTATAAATAAATAAACTACTTCTTTTCTCTCTTTTTTTTCTTTTTTTTTCTTCTCTTTCTTTTTTTTCATTCTTTTTTCTTTTTTTTTTCTCATTTATAACATTTACAAATAAACAAATGAATAAATATAAAAGAAAAAAGAAAAACTAGGTCAGCTCATATTGGCTCAAACGGCACGGATCAACTCACTTAGACTTAGATTGGCTCGATCGGCTTGAGTCGGCTCACTTCAGCTTCGATTGGCTTGGTCGACTCGAGAAATCCGATGGTGGTGGTTTTCGTAAAAACACTGTAAGGAATGCTATCCTAGAGAGAAAAAAATTGTGCTAGAGAGAAAAGAATTGTGCTAGAGAGAAAAGAACTGTGCTAGAGAGAGAAAACTTCGATTTTTGCTTTTCTAAAATGTTTCGAAGTTTTTATGGTGTTTTGAAAATGAAGAATAAACCCCTATTTATAGGTGTTATGGTCGAGTTAAAGATGGAAAAAATTAAATGCAATATGATCTTCTTTCCTTTTTGGATTAGATGAACCTGGACAATATGTGGTGCCAAATACATAGCTACGCGTGTATGAATGTACCGTAGTGTGTGAGCATGTGTCGGAATATGTCTACTATACTTAGAAGTGAGTTGGCAAATGACGTGGCGATGACGTAGCCTGTGATGTGGCGATGACATGGCAATAAAGTGAGAAAAGAAAATAAAAGATACATTTTGCACCTTCCATGGATTGAGCCTAAGATCTCTAAGTCATATCTAATATCAAGTTTAGATATTTATCCAGTTGAGCTATTGATTTTTCCTTATTCATAAATGTAATTAATTGCACATATGGACCAAGTTAACTTGAGCTAGATTTAAATCTAAGCGTAGATTCAACAACCTTTTATTCAAAACTATTTAAATTAAAATTACATTCTATTTAAACAACCTAAAAATTTATTATTTTCTAAATTCCCTACTTTATTTTATGACTTTTCAAATTTCTTATTTTTTTGTATTTTTTTTCTAAATTTCTTATTTTTTGTGTTTTTTCCTATTTTCCTATTTTTTTATATTTTTATAGAATTCCTATTTTTTCTAACTTTCATCATGTTTTTTGCCTTTATTTAATTTTCTATTTTTTTGAAATTTTTCTAATTTAGGTATTTACAGCTGCCCCTCTTTATGGTAAAGTTTGAGCAAAACTTCGCCACAAAGATAAAACAGGCAGTATTTTTGCCCCAAGAATAGATTTCATGCTAGGAAGCATTAGAGCTAACTTGCTATCCTAAGTCCAATCCATTGAGGATTTTGAGAAGAGAAGGGTGGCGCTCTAAGAGATGGCCGAAAGACGAAAAGAAGAATTGAAGTTTGGTCATCCTTTATGAACTAACAAAATGAAGTGAAACGGGTTAAGCGCTCCTTGAGCTGGCTAAGACCCTAAACTGAGTTAAGAAAACTTGGTCGTACCCTGATGAGCTGACTAACTAAGGTGGGCAAAGCACTCTTAGAGCTGGCTAAGACCCTAAAACGAACGAACGAACGAACGAACGAACTAACTAACTAACTAACTAACTAACTAACTAACTAACTAACTTGGTTGTGCCCTGATGAGCTGATTAACCAAGGTGGGCAAAGCGCTCCTAAAGCTGGCTAAGACCCTAAAAAAGAATTAGCGAACTTGGTCGTGCTCTAATGAGCTGACTAACCAAGGTAGGCAAAGCGCTCCTAGAGTTGGCTAATACCCTAAGAAGGATGAACAAACTTGGTCGTACCCTAATGAGCTGACTAACCAAGGAGGGTAAAGCGCTCTTAGAGCTAGCTAAGACCCTAAAAAGAATGAGCAAACTTGGTCGTGCCCTGATGAGCTAACTAACCAAAGCGAGCAAAATGCTCCTAGAGCTGGTTAAGACCCTAAAAAGAATAAGTAAACTTGGTCGTACCCTGATGAGCTGACTAACCAAGGCGGGCAAAGCAGTCCTAGAACTGGCTAAGACCCTAAAAAGAATGAGCAAACTTGGTCGTGCCCTGATGAGCTGACTAACCAAGGTGAGTAAAACGCTCCTAGAGCTGGCTAAGACCCTAAAAAAGAATGAGGAAACTTGGTCGTGCCGCGATAAGTTGACTAACCAAGGTGGGCAAAGCGCTCCTAAAGCTGGCTAAGACCCTAAAAAAGAATGAGCAAACTTGGTCATGCCCTAATGAGCTAACTAACCAAGATGGGCAAAGCGCTCCTAGAGTTGGCTAAGATCCTAAAAAAGAATAAGCGAACTTGGTCGTGCCCTAATGAGCTGACTAACCAAGGCGGGCCAAGTGCTTTTAGAGTTGGCTAAGACCCTAAAAAGAATGAGTGTACTTGATCGTACCCTGATGAGCTAACTAACCAAGGCGAGCAAAGCGCTCCTAGAGCTGGCTAAGACCTTAAAAAATAATTAGTGAACTTGGTCATGCCCTAATGAGATGACTAACCAAGGTGGGCAAAGCGCTCCTAGAGCTGGCTAAGACCCTAAAAGAGAATGAGAAAACTTGGTCATGCCCTAATGAGCTGACTAACCAAGGCAGGTAAAGCGCTTCTAGAGCTGGCTAATACCCTAAGAAGGATGAACAAACTTGGTCGTGTCCTAATGAGCTGATTAACCAAGGTGGGCAAAGCGTTCTTAGAGCTGGCTAAGACCCTAAAACGAATGAGGAAACTTAGTCGTGCCCTAATGAGCTGATTAACCAAGGTGGGCAAAGCTCTCCTAAAGCTGGCTAAGACCCTAAAAAGAATGAGGAAACTTGGTTGTACCCTAATGAGCTGATTAACCAAGGCGGGCAAAGCACTTGTAGAGCTGACTAAGACCCTAAGAAGGATGAGAAAACTTGGTCATGCCCTAATGAGTTGACTAACCAAGGCAGGTAAAGCGCTTTTAAAGCTGGCTAATACCTTAAGAAGGATGAACAAATTTGGTCGTGCCCTAATGAGCTGACTAACCAAGGTGGGCAAAGCGCTCCTAGAGTTAGCTAAGACCCTAAAAAAGAATGAGTGAACTTGGTCGTGCCCTGATGAGCTGACTAACCAAGGTGGGCAAAGCGCTCCTAGAGTTGGCTAAGACCCTAAAAAAGAACGAGGAAATTTGGTTATACCCTAATGAGCTGACTAACCAAGGCAAGCAAAGCGCTCCTAGAGCTGGCTAAGACCTTAAAAAGAATGAAGAAACTTAAAGGATAGCTTAAACCCGAATAAGAAAGGGATCAATGCTCTAAGAGCTGACTTAAACCCTAAGAGAAAGTTGAGACAGCACCCTAAAGGCTGGTTGGAACCTTAAAAGGAATAAAAGAGGGATCAACACTCTAAGAGCTGGCTTAAACCCTAAGAAAACAATGAAGGATTGAAGAACTAATGTAAGGCAAGCAATTAGTTTTAAAAGACACTTTTTCTTAGAAAATTATTTACAAAGAGATTGTTAAAAAACCATTTATGAACAAGGAAAAAAATAGGGATAAGCCCCTTGATTTGAAAAAAGCGTTTGAAGGATGTTAAAAACCACAATTGGGGAAGAATGACTTAAACTAGAAAAATGACGACCTTAGAAAGGAAATGGATGACATGGATTAAAAACTTGGCTATTCGAGTCGGCATGGATTTAGATAAAAGATTTTATGATGAGCCTTTACTTTCTCTCTCTTCTTTTTTTATTTTTATTTTTATTTTTACTTTTTTTTTTGAAAGTTTTGCCAACAAGTATAAACTCTTATTAAGGAACAATCTTATAACCAACCCTATCTTTGGTAATTATGTGGAATTTCTTAATACCCCTGACCCTAAGGCTTTTCTTAAGGCTTTTGTGATCTTAAGCCATTCCTTTCTTAAGGAGAAAGTAACTCACAATTAGTTTAGTCAAAGAGGTCTTCCTTACTAGCTCTCAGTCTAGATTACACTCTCGAGTTCAGTTCCAAAAATTATAGTCCATTTTGTAAGTGATACTCCTTGACTAATCGGTTAGGTCTTTTTCAGTTTACCCTTATGAATTTAGGATTTTGGTCCAAGGGTTTCATAAAAGATTAATGAAAAGGCTTATTTTGATAGAAACACTTTTATCAATCCTGGGGGTACAAATCAAGAACCTTGGGGAAAAATTAGAAGCATGCTTACGCTTATTTCAAAAACAATTTTTATTAAAGATAAATTACCTTTTAAGATTTGAAGAGCTTTTACATGTATAAGAGCGGTATTGTGGGTAGGGAGGCCTTATGTGATTCGGTATAGGTAGGAGAAGCTTCAAAGTGTCAGTGTAGATATGGAAATTTGGGTTTCCGAGCTTAGGAGTGTGATTTAAGGCCTTGTGTTTTCTGAGGCTGTTTGGGCATCGACTCTTAGCCCTTTTGATTTGGTTTAGATGCCCCTATTAGGATGTAAAACATTTCTTGAGGCTTTTTATCTTATGCTTCTGGGCCCAATTCTTTGGCTTTTTTTTTATTCTCTTTTTTTTTTCTTTTTTAATTGCTTTGCCCCACTATCTCTTATTATTTTTCTATTTCTTTTTGGCCTCAAGAGTGACTGTTTCCATTGATGATTCAAGGCCTTAATTCCGTAGATTTCAAGTGTATAGGCTTGAGGTGGTCGAAAAAGGAAATTGGCTCTTCTTCATTTCAAAGAAAAATAATTTATCAGAAATAAAAGTTGTTTTTGAATTAATGTTATTTAAACAAGCATAAACCAATCTTACCCTTATCTTCTACTCAATGACCCCAACCTCCGAATTGCCCCATTGTAAAGTAGTTCTTGATAGGGTTTAAATTTAGAAATTCTCCAAATAGGTCCAACAAGGTGAACAACAGATGATTGTGTTTATAATTTAGAAGTAAATACCTAACTTCACTTCAATCTACGTATCACATTCAAACCGAACCTCCTTTAAGGAATGAGTCCAAAACATCCTCACAATTATGTCGCTCAACTCTCAAAGTGTTTCAGGTTGGTGTATAAGATATAGCTTGCCTCTTCTCATCCTAAACTTTTCAAAAAGTGAGTTACCAGTTCCTTAAGGAGGAGTCCGCTTTTTTATTTGCCTAGGATCGGGTTTTGACCCTAGTTTCTCAAATCATGCCCTAGTATTTGATTTTGTGTTCTAGTTTGATTCATAATTGAGCTTGGCTTTCTAAATAGATCAAGGGTTTTAGCTTAGCTTGGTTACTTTTAGGAGTTAAGGATTGTGCTTAGGTTGGCAGCCTTGATGGGCTATGGCTCATGTTTGGATTGGCTGGCTAGCCTAATGGCTTGTGTTTGGGTAAGCCAGTGTTTAGGTTGAATGCTTAGCCAAGTGGCCTATGTTTGGGTAGGTTACCTGAATGGGCCTAAGGTTGGTGTTGGCCACGTAGCTTATGTTTGGATTAGATGGTGATAAAGGGCTAGGTCTGGTGTGGGTTGAAAGCCAAATGTTTGGGTTGGCTGCTTGAGTGGGCCAAAGAGCTCATGTTTGTTCAAGGGGCTTGTATTTGGGGTTAAATGTGACAAAGGACTCATATTTGGCTTAAATGGGCTAAGGGGCTCGTGCTTAGCTTTAATGGGCCAAGGGGCTCGTATTTAGTTTCCTTAATAGGTCAAGGGACCTTGTGTGGTTTGAAAACCAAGTATTTAGGTTGGTCATTTGAGTGGGCTAAAGGCTTGAGTTTGTGCTGGTTCCTTAGACTCATAAGCATTTATAGCTGTTGGCAACTTTTATTTATTTTTTTTTTTTTAATTTTTTTTAGAGAGAGAAAGGTAAAGTTTATTTTCAGAAAATAATTTACAAATAAGGATGGTGGTTTATATATATATATATATATGTTTTTGAGTTTCTATTTTCAAGTCTATGGATTTTTTTTTATATTTTTCTAAATGAGATTGAATGGTGGTTAAATGGAAGACTATTTACAAAGACGGGAATTTTAAAAAATGATGAACGATGAACTGAAGAGAGGTTTATTATTTTTTAAAAAGGAAGATGAGAATACAAAAAACAAAGGTAGAGAACCTAAACTTTATCCAGGAATTTTATTTTAGGCTCCTTAGACTTGAATTGGAAAGACTCTACATTAAGTCTCGGAAACGGGCTTTAAGGTCCTCTATCATCTCATAAATATTCCCAATGACCTATGCTAAAAGGGACCTTAAGGCTTGGTGGTGAGCTTCAGAACACTTGAGCTTTTCTTTCAAATAGGCGATTTCATCTCTTAACACCTGTTCGCGGAACTTGGAGGCATCTAATGGCCTATTACTTGGTTGATCATTCGCTTGGTTGTCTACCATCTTAAGTTTACACATTTTATGGAAAAGGATTAGTTATCAATGCAATGATAGAAAAACAAAAACATGGATATATGCAGATGCTAGGGTCACTTGGGTTAATATATTACTCCTTAAGTTGCAACCCTACTATAATTTTCAAAAACTTGTTTGCAAAATTTCTTAAACGATCAATAGGGCTCCAATTTCTTCAGGGTAGTATATTAACTCAAGTTTAGAATGAAGTATATGCAATTAGGGTAAGTTCTAAAAGGTCCTTAAGCTCTGTAACCTCGCTTGTTTTTAGAAAACACTTTTATTAGTCACATGAGCTTAAGTGGGGTAGCCTAATCGGCCCTGAACGGTGGTTGCCCCACTATGCCCGGAACTTACACAATGGCCCCCTTCCTAGGGTCCTAAGGCTGCCTAGGTCTGACCACATCTACCTTGCATCTTTGATGCAACAAATGAAACCCTATGCTCCGGTGTATGCTATTTACAAAATAAATATGCTAATTAAAACAAATATATTCACGAAGCCAACAATAAATAAACAAATCGATATATAAATAAATAAATAAACTATGCGGGTAATTTGAAAAGCGATTTTAATTTCGAAATGTTTTTAAGTGGTTAGCCCTCTTGACAATCCCTAGTGGAGTCGCCAAGCTGTCGAGCCTGGTTTTTCACCTTCCTAGTTCTTTTTATAAAATTAGGTTTTCTCTAAACCGATCAATACTAAACCCTACCCGTTTAATATTGACCCTCCACTAGGGTTTAAAGAAGATCATTTTTTCCAACTTGAAAAGATTTGGAGTCACCACCCGACTGAAGTCGAGAAAAAAGATTAAGTTATAGCCAATTGGGTGGATTGATTATAACTTAGCTATCGGTCTATCGATTAAAAAACCAAGTTATAAATACGGTTTTTTTAAAATTAAAGATCTGGATCCGGGGGCTAATTTATTAAACCATTAACGGGTACCATTTTTTAACTTTCTGAATTTAGCTTCGTTTTTCAAATATACCTTTTTTAATTTCTAAAAAACATCTAATTATGATACATGCAACTAAATTGATTAATTTACATAAATATCTAAAAATGAAAAAAAAAAATAAAACTTTCCATATTTTAAGTCGCCCCATACTTGCATACGGGTGCCTACGTACCCACAATTTTTTAATGAAAATATAGCGAGTTGATTGATTTTAACTTTGGAAAAAATTGATAGGTTTACGTTTTTACCCATTTTGAGTTAATTTGAGAAAAGATTATAAGGAGTTCTAAGTTGGATTTTATTTTTGGAAATTCTAAATGATTTTAATTTGAAAATTGATTTATTTATTTTCATTTATTTTTAGAAAATTCAATTTTTCTAAGTGTCAAAATGATTTATTTTTATTTTTTTTACCAACCTATTTATTTATTTATATTATTTTTTTATACTTATTCTATCTATTTTTATAAATAAATAGACTACTTCTTTTCTCTCTTTTTTTTCTTTTTTTTTCTTCTCTTTCTTTTTTTTCATTCTTTTTTCTATTTTTTTTTTCTTTTTCTCATTTATAACATTAACAAATAAACAAATGAATAAATAAATAAAAAAGAAAAACTAAGTTAGCTAAGATTAGCTCGAACGGCTCGGATCGACTCACTTCGGCTCGGTCGGCTCACTATGACTTGGATCGGCTCGGTTGGCTTGAGTTGGCTCACTTCAGCTTTGATCAGCTTGGTCAGCTCGAGAAATCCGATAGTAGTGGTTTTCGTAAAAACACCATAGGGAATGCTATCCTAGAGAAAGAAGAACCGTGCTAGAGAGAGTAAACTTCGATTTTTTCTTTTCTAAAGTGTTTCAAAGTTTTTATTGTATTTTGAAAATGAAGAATAGACCCTAATTTATAAGTGTTACGGTCGAGTTAAAGATGGAAAAAATTAAATACAATACGATTTTCTTCTATTTTTGGATTGGACGAACCTGGACAATATGTGGTGCCAAATACATAGTTGCGCATGTATGAATGTGCCGGAGTGTGTCGCCATGTGTCGGAATATATCTATCATACTTAGAAGTGAGTTGGCAAATGACGTGGTAATGACGTAGCCCGTGACATGGCGATAACATGGCAATAAAGTGAGAAAAGAAAATAAAAGATATCCATGGATTGAATATAGGATCTCCAAGTCATATGCAATATCAAGTTCAAATATTTATCTAACTGAGCTATTAGTTTTTCCTTATTCATATATGTAATTAATTGCACATATGGATCAAGTTAGCCTGAGCTAGATTTAAATCTAAGCATAGACTCAACAGCCTTTTATTCAAAACTATTTAATTAAAATTATATTCTATTTAAACAACCTAAAAATTTATTATTTTCCGAATTCCCTACTTTATTTTATGACTTTTCAAATTTCTTATTTTTTTTTTGTATTTTTTACTAAATTTCTTATTTTTTGTGTTTTTTCCTATTTTCCTATTTTTTAATATTTTTCTGGAATTCCTATTTTTTCTAACTTTCATCATTTTTTTTTGCTTTATTTAATCTTTTATTTTTTTGAACTTTTTCTAATTTAGAACCCTATAACAAAAATTAGGTATCTATAATGTAGATTTACATCATCTACACATCAATTTACCCCCATACTTACCCGTTCAGAGCATCTTACTTTACTCGCATAAGACTGTTTGGGTATACTGTCTCCCCAGACGTAACTCGACTATTATCTTAGTTGAGAAAAGAATTCCTTACAAATCAAGCTAGCTAGATCCCAACTAAGGCCATCTACTATCAATAGATCAGATCCAAAGCCCCACTGGCTCAACATTAGTAAAGTCTAAGGCCCCACAACTTCAATTATGCAAGTTCTCTCGCTATAAATCAATTTTAGATACTCTACTAGCTTTATCTCGATGTTTAAAAATATCATCGACAATCTCTAAAAGCAAGAATAGAAGTTATAAAGAAATCTTTACAACCTAGAAAAATATTTCCAATAGAAATACTTTTTTTTTTCAATTCATTTTGAAAATTAGCAAAATTATCACTCTCCATTAGTAAACATACGACAAATGTAATCAATTATTTTGGTCAAATATTTAGATTTACTAATTTAATGAGGTAGTTATGCAGCTGATAAGATACAAAATACACAATCATTTGACAAACAATCAATAACAACTAACAAATCAACAAGTAATTTAAAGTATAAAAATGTAGCAAATTATTAGAATTCTCTCGCTTAGTTATAATTACTCACTTGAAACAATCTTTGGAGTGGCTTGGAATAACAATTTGAGTTATCTAAAGCATGTAACGTATTAAGAATTAGGGTCTAATGATTTGAAACGGTGAAATCACCTGGAATAGAAAGAAGCCTAAGCCTAAGTTTTTTGTTTCCCGGTTTGAACCCAAATTTTGACTCTATAAAATAGTTAGCTTACTATAAATCAAACAAAATCTGCTAGACTGACATTACATTGCTTGAATTAGTTTAGGCTCAAATATTTAGGTATTTGGTCCTATAAATAGTAGTAGCGTCTAGTTTTAATTTTTCTTTTTATTTATTAGAAGCTCAATATTAATACCAAAGTGGTTCTATCGGTTTACCTTAATCTAAGGTTAACGGGAATTGAAATGTTGATGCTTAGCCACACTTCCCACCGCATATGTATGTACATGTATATGATTTCGTAATTTCTAGTTGTGTTCAACTTATTTAGTGCCCATCGCGAATTGCATTATCGAAAATAAACTTAAAGATAAATTTTTATTATTGTTGTTGTTATTATTATTTACTATAATTTTCAGTTGTATAGGTACATATTCTGTATCACAACTTCTCTCTCTCTCTTTTTTTTTTTTTAATCTTTCTAGTTAATTTATAATACTTCATATTCATTTATAGCATGAAAGAAATTTTATTCTATGTCTATGTTTTAAACGACAACATGTAAATGCAACAAGCGCCACATAATTTAAAGTTTTATATTGTTTTATTATTCTTTTCTTTTTCTTTCACAAATTATATTTAAGGAAAAAGGACTCTTATTTTCGGTTTATTCTATACGCACAGTCACATAGCTTAACATAAACTTCTAACATTTAAAGAATGGTGATACTAGATATTATTCTTACCTTTTTTTTTTTTTTTTCCTTTTACAGTCTAAACAAGCTTGCATATATGTACACAAATATACGTGCAAGTATATGGTTTATAATTTATTCCAAATTTAACATTACCTAAAGTTTCATAGTTTGTCATCAAGGAGTTAAATATGGTAGTAATATAAATATATATATTTATATATATATATATATATATACACGTATATATATCCATTTATTAGTAACTACATGTGTCATCCTTGATGAAAAAGATCCACATCCCCACACCTCCGAACTTTGCACTCATTCAAATAGTCTTCAAGATCTTTTTTATAAAGGATTACTTAATTATTCTTTAAAAAAAACTTTTTGATTTCTTTTAAGCATTCTAAGTATCACTGTTAATAGTCAAACTCATATGTATTTTCTATAAAGAATTACTTTTCTATTATCATTCTTTATAATATATCATACATCTATTGAGTAGCATATTCTCTTTTTTTGAAGCTATAACATATTGCTGACATAAAACTAGTTGTATCATTTGTTATCACTGCTTTTATAAGGAATATCATATGATCTATTAAGACTGTAATTAATAGGGACCTCAATGGTGACATGTGTTACACTTGGGCAATCCTATTATAGGCGCTAATTAGTAAGCACAAATCCTAATTGGCCATGTTCCAACCAATGGCAACCTAAAGCAAAGTTCCCACTATCCTATTCACAACCTCAGTTTGTCTATCCGTTTATGGATGACAAGATGTGTTGTACAATAGCTTGGTTCCAATTCGTCTCTATAATGTTCTTCAGAAGTGCCTCATGAACTTTAGATCCTAGTCTGAAATAATAGTTCTAGGTACTCCACAAAGTTTGACTATTTCTTATAAGAAAAGAAAAGAGATAGGCAAAAGCATCATTAGTTTTAGAGTAAGGTACGAAGTGTGCCATCTTACTGAATCAATCCTCAACTACCATGATAAAGTCCTTTCCTCAAGAGATCCTCGGCAACCCTAATGTAAAGTCCATACTCAGCTCGGACCATAGTTTGGTTAGGATGGGCAATGTAAATAATGTCCTTGCTCAGCTCTTTGTTTTTTCTATAAGTAGTACACCTTTATAACACAAATCATCCATCCTTCTTCATTTTTTGTCGAAAGAATCTTGAGGATAATATCTCATGAGTTTGATGCTAACCAAAATGTCTAGACAATCTTCCTCTATACACCTTGCACACTAATAGCTCTCTCATGGAATAGGTTGAGAGACATAGTCTCCTTTTCCTAAACAAGTATCCACCTCCTTATGATAGTTATTAAGTGTCCAGCCTTCCTCACACCTGGCATAGATAAGACCAAAATGTGGATCCTCAACATATAAATCTTTTTATTATTGAGTAACCTAGCAACCTAGTCTATAGCTCAATTAAGAGGGAATGTTATCTTGATAAGGCATCAGATACTATATTGTCCTTTCCATTCTCGTACTTCACAACATATGGAAATCCCTCCATGAGCTCAACCCATTTGGCTTGCCTTCAAAACAACTTGGGTTGGCTATTCATATATCTCAAAGATTCATGATTAGTGTAGATTACAAACTCTTTGTGCAGCAGATAGTGCTGCCATATAGTTAAGGCTCGGATCAAGGAGTAAAACTTCTTATCGTAGACAGAGTAATCGAGTGTAGCTCCTCTAAGCTTCTCATTGAAATAAATAATAAGCCGGCCTTCCTGCATTAGTAAAGCACCTATGCCTAGTCTGGATGCATCACATTCCACTTTGAATACTTTATCAAAGCTCGACAGAGCTAAAACAAGCATTGTAGTCAGCTTCTCCTTCACCTCTTCAAAACTCCTCTGCTTCATCTCTTCCCATCTAAACTCAACATTCTTATTTGATAATTTAATGAGTAGGACCATAATCATATTGAAATTCCTTATAAATCTACGAGAAAATGATGTCAGGTTATGGAAGCTCCTTACATTGGCCAAAGTGGTCGGCACAAGCCATTTGGTGATTGCTCTTATCTTTTCATCATCGACTCATATTCTACCACCACCACTTACAACAAACCCTAAGAAGATTACTTTGGGTCGGCAAAAGTCATACTTCTTCAAATTAGCATAGAGCCTTTCAACTTAGAGTTTTGTAAAGATTGCTTAGAGATGCCCTTGGTGAGTCTCCAAATCAAGGCTATACATTAGGATGTCATCGAAGTAAACCACCACAAATTTTCCTATTAGTTCTCGTAACACATGATTCATCAATCGCATAAATATGCTCGACATATTTGATAGTTCAAACAACATCACAAGCCATTCATACAATCCATGGTGAGTCTTAAATGCGGTATTCCACTCATTGCCTTCTCGCATTCGGATCTGATGCTATCCATATCTAAGGTCAATCTTAGAGAATAATTTGGCTCCATTCAACTTATCCAACATATCATTAAGCTTTAGCATAGGATACTTCTACTTAATGGTAAGATTGATTACTCGACTGTTGTTATACCCCAAAGCGGCAGAGTCATAATAGCCCCGCCGTATAAACCATCTTAAGATAGAAGTTGGCCTTACAATCGCTATTTTAGACCTGATCTACACAAGACGTCCACGACTAACCCACTTTAAAGTAAACATTTTGTAATTTAAATAAATCATTTACTTAAGAAAGTGAGGAAATATATATATATATACACTATAATTCAGTTATTGCAATTAAAGTTTACAATAATTCTCCGTAATATATTTCCTAGTTATTACATTATTCAAAAATGAAAAGTAATGAATGTGTTGATTCTTCAATGTTTTTCCTCACTCCCAAGATCTAGCAGTTGCTAGCTTCGAAGTAGTTATTTGCCGCTTCTTAGCCAGCGCATGCACTACGTCTATAGGGATGTGAGCAACCATAGCTCAGTAAGTTAGGATGGAGGACTTAAAACTATACTATAAACACAACAAGGTTATCAACTAACTTATTAAGTGCAATGCATGTTGTCCGGCCTATCGTGAGATTAGAGAAATTGCGCCCGCTTTAATCCAAGTTGAGGAGTTGCCGTTAATGCAACAGCTCACGACCAAACCTAGGCTTGTGCAATGGAGACCTCGCTCCTCCTGCGATTACCTTCGAACCATTGATTTTACCCTCACCGCGACCTCCTCTCATGTCACTTAGTTCGACTGAAGATGAAGAAGGGACCAATTGCAATCCTGCGCTATCCTTTTCGAAGGGGTCGACATTTGGCCGGAGAGTCCTAAGTTCCCCTAATGGGTTGCCATGTAGGTCTGATTATGATTTTAAGTTGTATATTTGATTAGGTCCAGTTTATGGTGATCAATTATTTCATACAAACCATACAATACAAGCCATGACAACAGACAGAATCATAGCATCACTCATAATCAAGCACATGCACACATCCAACTATCTAACAAGCACAATCAAGCATAATCTTAAGCCTCCAAAATACAGCATTGTATTAATCCCAACTTACCTTAACTCTTCGCTCATTCACTCGAGGTCCGACTTGCTCAAGCCATCACCGATCATCCCTATAACACAAACGTGGTTTCAGTTTGTCATATAACTATTATAGGTTCATTTTATCCTATAACGCTTATTGTTATGTTTTGTTTACGGTTTAATATGCCTAATTATTTAGGTCTTAAGTCTTTTACAATTATTCTAGATTTGGGGTTAGGTTCGGGTTCGGTTTCCGTATCAATTTCTAAATGAGGTTCTAGTTCTAGTTCGATTTCTAAGTCCTAAATATGCTCGAATCCTAATGTGAAATTAATCACATTAAGCTCGAGTATTTAAATATCCTATTAGGTCTTAATTCAATATTCTAAACTATTTGGTACACATTATTCCTAATTGGGGTATCGGATTTATCCCCGATGTGAGAAAATATTACATTTTTATACAATTACCTAAAATTAAATCTTAATTCAGATTTAGTATTATTCTGATTTTTATTCTAATATTATTTAAATAACCCTAATGTTTTAGATTTATTAATTTTTAATTCCACATATTACTAATTTCTTACAATAACTACCTAACTTCCTAAATTAACTATACTTAATACTTCAAAGACTAGGATTAGGTTTCCACATCAGAGATTAACATCCCTAAACATCTAATTACTATCTAAATCAGTAATTAGTATCTTAATCACCTAATTAACCCAAAATTACCCAATTTTCCCATCATTTTAAAGCTAAAAATTAACTTAAAGATTTTGAAAATTAATTTTAGAAAAATGGCTTCATAACACTGTTCTATATCACATAAACATTCTACAAAAAAAATTGAGCTCCAAACTACACTCCTAAACTTATTTATTTCTCGTTCTAATCATGCTCGGTTTTGCTCAATTTGTTAAGAACCCTATATTTTTAAACGTGATTAAACTAAATCACTGTTTTTCCCTAAATCTACATATAATAAAACCTCAAAATAACAAATTTCATAATTTTATGGGCAAAATAACTAATTTTATGAAATTATTCAAAATTTGAGTAAAAGAGGGACTCACCGGTCGGGGTGTCTCTAGCCACCTTTGGCCGCCGTGGCCTTATCGACCAGCTTAGGCGCTGCCACCACCGTGTGGTGGTGGTGGCCGTCCATTCTCAGCTACCCGTCGAGTCTAAGTTCTCCTTTGTGGCCCTAACTGCACAGGTTTTTTTTTCGTTTTTTTTTCTTTAGTTTTTCTCCCAATTTTCGCCTCTCCCTAATTTTCTCTGATTTTTAACTGTCCAAATGAGTTTCTAAATTTTTTCCCTATTTATAGAGCTTTAGGGAATTTATTGTGCATTAATTTGGACAAGACAATTGCCTTATCCCTTAATTTTTAGCTTTTGTGTTGTCTTAATTTAATTGGCCGATTTTTTTTCTTATTTTTCCTAGCTGCTACGATCCAATTCTTGATCATTCCTGATTTTTCTTGATTTTCCTTAATTAATTATGAATTTTTTTTAAGTATTTAGTATTATTTTAGCACATTTTGCGTATTTTAAGTAATTACGCGTATTTATACCTACATGTAAATTCATATATAGTACAAATAAATATTCTTAAATATTATTTAGGTCATTTTATGATTTTTAGTATACATATAATTTATCTCTAGCGATTCGTTAATTATCGAAATGCATTTTATGCATTTTTTATAAATAACGAGTTATATACTTAAAATTTGGAATTTTTATAGTCTTTTATTTTATTACTTATTTTCTTAAATTCAAACTTACAGGGTCATTTTTTTTAATATTTCTAGCTTTACTTTATAATTTAGACTTCATCGGATTTTTCAGCCGATCGAAACCTTGAGGGACTAGTTGTGGGGCTTACAATTATCCATACACATCCTCCATGACCCATCTTTCTTTGGTACTAATAGGGCTAGCATAGTACAAGGGCTAAGGGATTCTTGTACATATCTATTCTTCATTAACTCATCTACCTATCTTTGCAACTCAGTAGCCTATTTAGGGTTCAGCCTATAAGTCGGCTTGTTTGGCAATGTGACTCCTGGTTGCAAGTCAATTGCATGTTCAACACCTTGAATGGGAGGTAGACCTTCCGGTAGCTTACCTAGAAATAAGTTGGTAAGTACATCTAATAAGGTTTTCATCTCGACAAGCAGAAATTCCACCTTAGATCCTCTTATCTTAAGTAACCTTCTAACTAGTAAATAGGTTGGCTCTTCAAGCTCCATCTCTCTCTTCAGCTTAACTTAGGTCATCACCAAAGCCTCTATCTTCAGGACTCGGCTGAATTGAATTTGCATGCTTTTAACTTATTCAGTAGTCATAGGGCTCATAGTTGTTAAAATCGCGATTCTACCCATATGATTCTACGAGTTTATGATATTAGGAAGTCTTTCCAAGTTAACTCGTGTATAAACTCTTTTTCATGTAGAAACTTACATTTTTAACTAAGTTTACATATAAACTCAGTAGAAACTTACTTTTTTGAGCAAGTTTACTGATTCTACATATCTAAGTTGAATGGACTAAAAAATAAAAAAATATAACTAAGCTTTTACAAGCTATCAACTACCAGGGCATTGCATCATTTTCCCTATCTTATTTTATTTTTCTCTTTTTCTCTCTCTTAATCCCTTAGTTTATATTCATATCCTTCACTCAGGTTTCAATTTTAATAGCAAAGATTACATGAAAATTATATAATTCAGTTTATACCACTAATAATTTAAAATGAGTTTAAATATTTGATTCTCTTTAGTTCATTATTTTTTTTTCAAAAGAAAATAATAGAAAAAGTTTAGTTTCGACTTTGTTTGTTCTTTTTCTATATAAGATTAATTATATATTATTAAGAATTTTTTATGAAAAAAGAACCTAATCTCTTCGTTTCTATATTTTCATCATGTATTTCATGTTTTGAATAACTACTATAAGCATCTTTATAGTTTTTTAAAGCTATTTTACATAGTATGTAGAAACTTATGTTTTGATTTTACGCTCTGATTTTACTAACCCTCCAAAGATTCTACATAAAATCGCGAGTTTGACAACCTTTATAGAACGCAACTTTACCTTCCTACCCTCATGCTTTAGGAAACACGTATTCTTCCTTCTATTGTATATCATACTTTAGTCAAACATGCACAGTTGTCTAATCAGAATATCGAATGTACTAATGGGCAACACATCATAGAACATATCAAGATAGTTTCTAATACAGATCAGTACAATCACTTGCTTGTTTACTTGCAGGGCTCCCTTATCATTGAACTAGTGTAATTTATAAGGTTGGGGATAATACTTGGTCAGTAACTTTAATTGCTAGACCATGAAAGTAGATGCTGTATTGGTGTAATTACTACTATCAACAAGCATTGCATACAGTGAGACATTCACCTTGCATTCAATGTGGAACAAATTGTTTTGATGTTCGTCCTTGAGCATAAGACTCATACTCATTACTCTTCTTAACACAAAGGTGGCAAGCATAAAATTACCCTCTTCACTATAAATGAATTACTCCTCCTTGTACAGTTCGGTATGTCCAGCTTCTTTCAAGTCTTCCACTTCTTCACCGGTACTTTCTATCTTAATGGTCGATATTTCACCTTAAATCATCATGGTTCTTCTGTTTGAACACTAAGTTGCCATGTATCCAAATCCTTGACACCTGAAGTATTTGACCTCAATCATCTTCCTTCCTAAGCTTTGGCCCTTCTCAAAATTCCTTGGGATCTCCTTCTCCTCTTCTAGGGTATTTTGATCAGGTCAAGTCTTAGCAACCTTACTTAGTTCTAATTGCATAGGTCTATTCGAAAATGATCAACTATTGTTAGGTTGATTGATAGGAGGTTGAAATCTTTCTGTTTGGTGCCTCTTGATCCTCTAAGTAGCTTAGATAGCATCATCAAGTGATCTAATATCCATGGTGTTTGGGATATCTCCAATCTTGTACTTTAACCCACTAATGAATAGAGATACAGTTCAGTCTTCAGGCTCAATGACTTCATATTAGATCATTAGCAACTAAAATTCCTTTTCATAGGCATCAACACTTGACCCTCCTTGTCTCAACTTCTATAGCTTCTTAAACACATCCTGCAAATAGTAGGTCAGAACAAATCTCCTCCTCATGACTCTTTTCATTTCATCCTAACTCTTAACTTCACATCTCTTTCTCTTCTATGCATGGCTTGCATGTTCTTCCACTAAAGGGCAACATAACTAGTAAATTCTAACACAGCAAGTCTAACCTTAACATTTTCATGTACCTCGTAGTATTTAAATTATTTCTCAATCTTATCTATCCAGTCTAAGTAGTCCTTAGCATTACTGCTACCAAAAAATCTAGGGATATGCATTCTTAACCCTTCCACTTTAAGAGCTCGAACATTGCTCTCCTTAGGTTTGTAAAATTCTTCTGCTTCGTTACTTACTTCCTCGTCTACTTCTTTAATTTCATTGAGTGTTAGCCTATGCCTAGTAACTCTATCTACTCCTCCAACTTGAGGTGATCTAACTAGGGCATTAGCTCAGCCAAACTAACCATTGCCACTCTTAAGCTGTTTACGTCCTTTATATGGACCATTTCTAGCTTGTTGCCTATCTTCATTTATGACAGTCACTAGATTAGCCACTAAGTCGATGAGTCTATCCAGTCAGTCACCTATTGATTAAGGTATGAAGCTTCCTTGCTAACCTCAGTCATTTTAAGCACCACTCTCTTGATTACCTGACTAACCTTATTCGATGAGTCTATCCAGTCAGACATTATCAACTATCTAACAAGATTGAAAGTTAAAATATTACTTAAAGCTCTCACCACAAATAACAACAACTGAACAATACACAACACTCCTACTGCGACATCAACTACACACGATAGATATGCATACTTACACTCTATTTCACGTACAAGAAACAGGAGAAAATAAAGCATGAAATTTCTTTAACACGACTCTCCTTTCAAACTCCTATGATAACCACAGAACATCTAACATACGCATACGAAATCAATAACAAGTTACTCAAAGAACAAAGTAATATAAACTAACTTTGAACGTAACTAGGCTCTGATACCAAAATGATACGATGCGACGTGGATGAATGCACGACATCCGGTATCATACGAACTAAGGGGGTAGGTCTGAACCTCAACATAGTCCGAAGGATAAATGATAGTCGAAGGTTAAGTAGAGATCCTTATGCACTAACAGCGGATATGATACACCAACTCCTCACACAAACTCTAATCGCACTTGATATTACGTACAAGTATGGCTAGTAGTCATTCATACTAATGCATGCTCAATGGACTAGATAATAATAGTTAAGAATAAGCAAGATATACTTAGCTCATGCAAAAAGAAAAATGCCTGAATGCCGATTCTATTAACTGTTATGGCTACTATAATACATGAGTATTTATATGACCCAATTAGGGTAAATTTTATGATAGTATACATTACAAAAATGATTCATACTAGTAAAGGAAAATAAATAATTTACAGGGGTAATGTTGTAAACAAGCAAAAGGAATATCCGGTCACAAAAAAGGACAATATAGATGTCAAGAAAATCAGTGTATGTATCAGCTATCCATTTTGTGGTCCCAATGGCACTGCGGTCGAGCAAATTAGGTTTTGAATATGTCAAGTTGGGCTCAACAATTCAATAGCTTGGATATTCAGGACTAAAAAGGATCATTTCAGAAGGTGACTTATTGTTAGGTCGACCTCGGGAGGTCAGCTTCGGACAAGTGTTAGCTCAACCTTGGTATGCATCAGCTTAGCAATATACTAATTCAATACTTAGCCTTGGGTAAAGGTATTGTGGAGAAGTCAGCTCGACATATGGTACAGTCACTTCGACAGCTTCTTGGATGAGGTGAAGAGTAAAGTAACTTAATAGGTTGGACTACGAAATGTACCGCTCTTTTGAGTTCAACTCTCCTCAAACATCTCGACAAGCCATATGAGCAAGTATTTGAGCCAAGAAGTGCATGATTAGTCTATGATCCCTATCAACAATCTTAACTTCTACACGAAGGATTGTATAACCATGTTTGTACAACTCTCTCCAGCCATAATGATGGTGCATAGTTGTCATGGTACACTTGGTGAGAAAGAAATTTTCCTTTTGGTCTTGGCAAGGAGCGCAGCATTTGTCTCAATACTAATGTCATCACCTCTCCCTAGTTGGTATAAACACAAGTCTCATCTTCCCCCTTAGCTTTAACTCTTTCAGCAATCTTCTTCTCTTCTAGCTCGCTCTCGTCGATGCTATCCACTACATCTCCATAGAGCACCATAACACGTCGATTTAAACACTCAGCAATCACATATCTAAAATCTAAGCATTTAAAGCATTTCACCTCCCTTATCTTTCATCTAAAGGTTTATCCTTTCTCGTATGTCATTAGGGTTAGTCTATCTTCAGCTCAACTCTTCTAACATGCTTGGCTATTATTGAGTCAGTTAGGCTTTTCCTCAATTCGGGATGGTCTCCTCTACTCGACATAAGTAGGTTGCACAGCGCTAGAGCTTAGGAAAGACTCAACCTAAGTTTACTTGGAGCATTTTCCTCTACTTTTCAACCTTCTATGCTACCTTAATGGCCTCCTCCAATGTATAAAACCTTTATATCTACACAATATTGCAAATGTCATATTTAAGTCTAAAAATGAATATTAACACCATGTGAGCCTTGGGTTCATCTACATTTGCTCTGATCATCAGCATTTAAAATTCTCTCACATAGTCATCAACAGATCAGCTTCCTTAACGAAGCTCTTGCAACTTGGCAAATGTGCCCTATAGGTAAGTCTTGAGTGCAAATCTTCCCCTCAACAATCCCTTAATTTCTTCCCAAGTTCGCACGCATCGTTTTTCATCTCTCGTTCTAGCCGCATTTAAATTCTTCCACCACATCATAACATACCTAGAAATTTTAAGTGAAGCAAGTTGCACCTTAACAGCACCAATATACCCATAATAGTCAAATACTTTCTTTACTTTCTCTTTTCACACTAAATATTCATTTGCATCTCTACTTTCATAGAAGGGTAGGATTTAAACCTTTACATTGTCAAGTCCTCAAGGAGTTTGACATCTTTGCTCTTGTGCTTAGTAATATTTAACCTCTTCTTGTTTCTCTTCGTTAACCTCTACATCTTCATCATCAATGTCCTCCTCTATCCCCTTCAACGCCAACCTTCATCTAATAACATGGTCTGTAACTCCTCCAGCTCGATAGGGTTGAACTAGGTTGCTAGCTCAGCTACCATGGCTATATCGTCTCTTAAGAACATTATCAAGTAGGTTACGATGAGGCAAACCTTGTGATTACTGCCTCTTGGTTTGCATCATAGTAACCAAACTCTCAACAAGATTGGTGAGCTTATCAATTTTATCATCGACTGACGTAGGGGTATTACTATTATTTTGACCTCGGATAACGTGAACATCATTACTCAAGTCTCTAATAACTCCTTAAACGCTTGAATCTGACATTGTATAATACTTTTTCCAACAAGTCAAGAACACAATACTCAATAAACACTTCTACACTTTACCAAAATCTTACTAACACACTCTAGAAACTTCAATACCCAACACATACATGAATACTATAGAAATGAACTTGCTCTATTTTTACAGTGAAAAACAAAGTGATATAGAGTAACAATAGGAACTACACTTACCATTCTACGAACCTCCACTACACAGCTTACAACTTCAAAACTTACTTTACTTAAACATACTGTAGTAGCTACAGAAGAAATACTGCAGCCATTAACAGCAATACAAACAAAACTCCACTATACTTTACGCATTCCCTCTTAAAACTGTACTCTGATACTTGTGAAGTTGATGCGTCTTTGGGATTGTATACACAAAGAAGTATCACAACAAATGGGAACAAAAAGAAAATAAAGGGGGTAGCAAATCCAAACAACTACTAATCAGTTATAACACATCAATTGATCATACTCGACTTAATCTATGCACTTGATATGACTCATGAATGACGAACTAGGGTCACTCCCACTACTCCTTGCTAAAGGGAATAGATGAGAGTTAAGAGGTAGACAAAAACACTAAGGTTTCTCAGGAAAGAATCTTGTAATAACCAATAATACAATGTGATAGGAATCAGGCTACTAGGCCTTTGACTCGTAGCCGAGCCCAAGGACTGGAAAGCTTGGCAAGGCGAATTCTTCTACTTTAGTCAACCCTTACCGAAGTCGAGTATTTCTTTGCCGAGTCACGCTATATGCCGAGTCAAATGACTACCCATCTCTTTGAAGTATACTGAGTTATAGATTACCAAGAGAACAACCAAACCTTTTATGTTTACTCACTTATGCCCGAGCCGGCCAATGACTAAGCATCTCCCTTGCCGAGAAGTTGAGAGAAAGAGAGATCGGACTAATCCTTAGCTACCCCTGCTCGGATAAGCAACCTGACCATACACTTTTTTCCATATCCTCCAATAGCCTTGCTAATGTGTCGTCACTACGTATACAGGACCATGTGTAAAATCTATCACACTAATCATTACTTTTCTTAAATATTCATTTTTACCCTTTTGTACTCTTATACATTACTTCTTTAGGGTAATACCCTTTTTGTCCTTTCCTTTTTAGGCATGTTGCCTTAAATTCTCAAGTATAAATACTAATTGTACTTATAGCTGTAATCATTAGATTGAACATTAATACACTTGACATTTGTCTCTCGTAAACACTACTTTGTTTACATTTATTTCACTCTTATCCTAATCCTTAAGTAAGGCTTGGTAGCGAGCAACCTTACCAGACTATCTCATGCATCATATCGAATTATGCTGTGAGTTTTCAGAAGTTTCATTGGTGTGTCATATCCATTAAAGCTATTCGTGGGTTTTTTTTTTTTTTACTTCTTTCATTCGCATCTATCCTTTCGCATATTCCCCATTACTTTCTTTTTTAAGCTTTCAGTAACCAACCTTGTCTATTTTTTGTCACAGTTCACAACATATTGGTATTATAGCGGACGTTTTGTTTGAGTTGTAGTTTGTTTTTGAAGTTTTATTTATACTGTGTTTTGCATGTATGAAACAAAGCAAGTTATTGTGTTCATCTTAGTTGTTGTATTTATTAGCAGTTTAGTTTTTGGCTTGGAGAAATGATAGATTCGAGTATAAACGTTAGTATTGGAGATGACAATAGTAGAGTTGTCCACCATGGCTGACTGTCTCAAGGAACCCCTAAGAGCACTGATAAGAGACTTGATGAGGTGGCTAACCTCTTGGTAAATTTGACTTGAGCTATTCATACATTAGCTTGTCAATTAACTGAGGCGGTGCAAAATATCCTACAAGCTGCTTAACCTGTTAGAAGTTAAAACCTAACTCGACAAGTTCAAGGAAGAGGAGTAGGCAGATGAGTAAGATGAAGGATAGACCTAAGGGAATTAGATGAAGAAGACGAGGAAGAGTATTTTGAAGAGGAGTGAGCTTGAGTCCTTAAAGCATCTGACTATGTGAAGCTTTGGATTCCGAACTTCAATGGATTTGGGAATGCTAATGAATATTTAGAATAGGAAGAGAAAGTATAGAGTATTTTTTACTATTATCAATACAAAAATTATAAGAAAGTGAGAATTGCTATTGTTGATTTCTCCAGATATGTCGCCATGTGATGGAAAATTTTCCCAACTATAAGGAAGCGAGAAGGCTACTAGTAGATTAATACTTAGCCTGAAATAAAAAGAATACTTAGAAATAGGTTTATGCCAAATACTTACCTGTAAGATACCTTTATTCGGATTTAGGAGCTACGGTAAGGTACTCAGTCAAGTACCAAGTTGACCTAAAGGTAGATGTTCGAGCCAAGCAGAGAGGCTGACTTGACAATGACGTACCAACCTGAACTTATGAGAAATGGCAAGGATCTGGTAGGAAGACGAGCCAAATCAAGTGCTTCAAGTGCTGAGGGTTTGGACATATGGCTGCTCAATCCTTGAAACTAAGAACAATGGTAATCAAGGGAAATGTCACAAAGTTAGAGGTAGAAAGTACTGACAAGGAACCTGGGGAGGACAAGGGCATTATTGAGAAAGAAATGGCCGAGAAAGAACTTATTGAAGAGGATGTGTTTCTTGAGGACTTGAATCAATTGGTCCTAGTTGCCTGACGCGCCATGAATTTGGAACATTCATAAGAGGAGGAGTAGAGGGAGATTTTGTTTCATATCACCTATAAGGTAAATGACAAGGTACTAGCATTAATTATAGATGGTGGAAGTTACACCAATGTGGCATTAACCGAAATGGGCACACAGTTGAAGTTGTCGACCATTGCACACTCGGAGCCATACAAGTTGCATTGGATGAGTGATAAGGAAGCACTACATGTCACCTGATGAGTACTGTTGCCAATCACAATTGGAAACTACTTCGATGTGATTCTCTGGGATATGCTACCCATGTATTTCTCATATGTATTACTTGGCCGACCATAGTTGTTTAATAGAAGAGTTATCTATGATTGATATAGGAATACATATATGTTCGAAAAGGATGCCTAAAGATTATACTAAACTCGATGCCATCCAGAGAAGTTAATAAATTGTAAACAAAACTTACTCACAGATCAAAGAAAACTTTGATGATGAGTGGAACCGAGCTCTAAGAGGCTATCAACATTGACGAGTTGACCCTCATGTTGGTCATGAGCCTATTAGAGATGAGCGGGGTGAACTACCTTAGAAAATAAAAGAGTTGCTTAACAAATATGCCGACCTATTCCCATAACAGTTACTGGAGGGGTTACCTCCAATTTGAGGTATAGAACGCTGCATTGACTTAATACCTAGTAGCACACTGCTGAATAAGCCAACTTATCGAATGAGTCCCAAATAGGCTTCTGAGCTCCAACGTCAAGTCAATGAGTTACTAGAGAGAGGGTATATTAAGAAAAGTCTCAACCTTTATGTTGTGCTAGCGCTTCTAGTACTGAAAATGGATGGAACCTAGTGGATGTATGTAGATAGCCAAGCCGTAAACAAGATCACAATAAAGTATAGGTATCCCATTGTAAGCCCTAAAGCCAAGCCAAGTAACCGTAGGATTGAACTTAGAACCCGAAGTTTAGGGCGATCGGTTAAAGGATCCGATCAAACCCAAATTATAAACTATTGAGAGGAATATTAGTAAAACTGACCCCGTAAACTTGAATTTAAGAAAATAAGTAATAAAATAGGAGACTATAAAATTTTCAAATTTTAAGCATAATAAGTATTAATTAACGAAAATGTGAAAAGTGTAATGAAATAACTAATAAATTACTAGAGATAAATTATATATATATACTAAAAATTTTAGAATGACCAAAATAATAATTAGGAATGTTCACGTGTACCCCACATGTATTTACGTGTAGATAAAAATACACGTAATTACCTAAATTGGCAAAAAACTAAGCAAATAATTAAAGAAAATTATAAAATAATTATTAAAAAATCAGAAGATGATAAGCTTAATCAAGATCAGGTCGTGGCAGGTGTAGATCAGAAAAAAAAAAATCAACCAATAAAATTTGGACAACTTAAAAGCCAAAAATCAAGGAATTTGTGCAAAGTTTTGTCAAATTAATGCACATTAATTACAAAAAAATGTCTATAAATAAGGAAAAATTTTCAAAAGTCATTTGATTAGTTTAGCATTTAGAAAAAATAGGAGCACTGAAAAAATCGAGAGAAAATCCAGAAAATAAAAAAAAAAAAAAAAAAAAAAGGAAAACTGTGCAGATTGGGCACGTGAGCTAAACCCACCACTCACCACCACCTGGGACCGAACCACCACCACCACCCTACACTAGAACCACCGTCTGGACCGGCCGACAACCTTAGACCAGGCTTGGATGGCCAGAAAGCTTTGGACCGATTAGTCTCTTAAATGACCCGATTTTGAATAATTTTGTAAAATTAGTTATTTTGCCCAAAAAATTATGAAACTTATTATTCTGAGGTTTTATTGTATTTATATTTAGGGGAAAATATTGATTTAGTTTAATTACATCTGCAATTATAAGGTTCTTAACAAATTGCTCAAAACCGAGCATGATTAGAACCGAAAATAAATAGGATTAGGAATGTAGTTTGGAGTTCAAATTTTTTTTTTTGTAAGATACTCATATGATGTAGAACAGTGCTATGAAGCCATTTTTTTAAAATTAATTTTTGAAATTTTTAAGTTAATTTTTAGCCCTAAAATAATGGAAAAATTGGGTGATTTAGGGTTAATTAGGTAATTAGAATGTTAATTACTGATTTAGATCTTAATTAGATGTTTAGGGATGTTAATCTCTTATGGGAAACCCTAATCCTAGTGTTTGGAGAATTAAGTATGATTAATTAGGGAAATTAGGTAAATAATATAAGAAATTAGTAATTGTGAAATTGTAAATTAATAAATCTAAAAAAATAGAGTTATTTAGATAATATTATAATAGAAATCAGAAAAATAATAAATCTGAAAATGACATTTAATCTTAAGAAAAAGTCTCAAAATGTAAGATTTTTACACATCGGGAATAAATCCGATACCGCAATTAGGGTTAGCACGTACCAAATAGTTTAGAATACCAAATTACGACTCAATAGGATATTTGGATACTCGAGCTTAATGTGATTAATTTCACATTAGGATTCAAGCATATTTCAGGCTTAGAAATCAAAGTTTGAAATCAAAGTTTAAAATCTCATTTAGCACTGAAATAGAGTACACGAATTATTAGGACGTAATGGGCATACACGGACAAAAATGAATTAAAATATAACTTAGAATATGAAACCGCAAATTTTAAGTACTAAAAAGACCTATTTGTATTATAGGACATCCAGAGATAAAATCAGCTTGCAATTAAGGGATCGAGCGATCGAGCAAATCCAAGTAAGTTAGGTTATTACTTATTGTAATAGAGTACTAGTTTTGTAGTACTCGGAGACTTAGGCTTGTATATGATTGTGATTGTAAATAGTTTACGCATGTGTTTGATGTATCTGAATTCGTGTTGAATTTGTATTGTGAGTGATTTTGTAACCGATTGAATTGGTATGAAATTGTTTGAACACCCTAAACGGAATTTAATATTAGTCGACCCCAAATAATTAATAATGTCATGCATTGCAACCCGTTAAGGGACTATAGGATTCTCCAACCAAATACCGACCCCTTCGAAAAGGATAGCGCAGGATTGCAAAATGGCCCCTTCTTCATCCTTAGTCGAACTAAGTGACAGGAGAGGAGGTCGTAGCGAGCGTGATGTCAATGGTTCGAAGGTAGTCGCGGGAGGAGCGAGGTCTCCATTGCACAAGCCTGGGTTTGGTTGTGAGCCACTGCATAACATGGAAACTCCTCAACCCGGATTGGAGTGGGTGAAATTTCTCTGATTTCACAACGAACCGGACTACGTTGTGCGATGACACTTGGTTGTAGCATTGCATAAAAATAATTGTTTGTTAACCCTGTTTGTGCTTGTATGCATTCATGAGTCTCCAATTCAACTTACTAAGCTGTAGTTGCTCATACTTTTATAGATCCTTTTGTAGGTTCTAATTTCTGAACACTCAATGTGCTATGCCGCCTTACAACTACCCAGAGGTTAGTCTGTTGGAAGCCAAGGGTGTGAGGACCAAGTTACTTAATATAATGTATACTTAAGGTGACCATGTAATTAGGAATGAAAGACTGGTAGTTATTCTGTAATATAGTGAACTGTTATGTTATGTAAAACTTCCAGGGAAGCTCTGTGGACTTATATATATATATATATAATATTGTACATGTTATTAGAAATTTGCACTATTTATCATAATTGTAGTTTAATTGTTAATCGGACTGTTTACTTAAAAGCGAGGAGTCGTTGACGCCTTGTGTAGGTCATGTCTATGGTAGGCACTGTGAGGCTAGTTACTATCATAGAATTGTTTAAACGGTAGGACTGTTACGACTGTACGACTTCAGGGCATAACACCTATTCTATGATTGGAAGACATGCTGGATAAGCTGAGTCAAGCTAAGGTGAAGTCCAGCTAGATTGATCTGAAGTCCAGCTACCTTCAAATCTGCATAAGGTCAGGAGATGAGTGGAAAATTGTATTCAAGACTTGACATGGACTTTATGAATGCCCTTTGACTTGTCGAATGCCTCGAACACTTTCATGAGACTAATGAACCATGTACTAAAACATCTAATAAGAAAGTGTGTCGTGGTATACTTTGAAGATATCCTAGTCTACAATACTAATATACTGAATCACTATGAACATCTTTAAGCCGTACTGAATATCCATCGTATCGAAAGATTCTTCGACAAACTTAAGAAGTCTTGTTTTTACCAAAAGGAAGTGGTATTCTTGGGCTACATAGTGAGTAAAGGAGGTTTACGAGTGGACAATGAAAAGATCTAAGCAATTGTTGAATGGCTAACTCCTACTACTTGTACCAACAAAAGAAGTTTCCATGAACTGGCTTTATTCTACAGAAGATTCATCGGGAATTTTAGTACCCCCGCCATGCCACTTACTAAGCCAATAAAGAAGAACACCGATTTCTGATGGGGAGAAAAGGAGGAGAAGAGTTTTGCCGAGATAAAGAAAAGGTTGGCATCCACCTCTGTACTTGTTCTACCTGACTTCGAGAAAATATTTGAGTTAAAATGTCACACGTCGAGCATTGGAATAGGCATTGTCCTAATACAGGAAGGTCGACCTATTTCCTATCATAGTGAGAAGCTTAAAGGACGTCAACTAAATTACTTTGTGTATGACAAAGCACTCTTGTTGCTGATCCAAGCACTACAAGTATAATAGCATTATCTATTGCCGACATAATTTATCATCTATACTGACCACGAGTCCTTGAAGTACCTTTGAAGTCAAACTAAGTTATCAAAGCGGCAACAGAGATGGGTTAAATTTCTTGAGGGATTCAATTTTGTAATAAAATACAAATAAAGGAAGAGCAACGTAGTTGCAGATGCTCTTTCGAGATGACATGCACTTCTAAATGAACTGTAAACTAGATTGTTTAGGTTTGTAAGTATCAAAGAACAGCAATCTAGGGATCTACACTTTGGACCTGTATTTGCATGATGTGTCGATGGAAGAACAGTAGACGAGTACCATGTAAAAGATAGCTACTTGTTTTGAGGGGGGAAATTATGTGTACCGATTTGTTCACTATGGGAGCTATTAATTAGGGAAGCCTACAATGAAGGACTATCCAGATATTTTGGAGAGAAAAGAACATATGAATTGCTGAGTGGTCGATTCTTTTGGTCCAGAATGAGGTGAGATATGTACCAAGTTATTGAAAACTGTGTCATGTGCAAAAGGGCTAAGTATCAAGCTGAAAATGGGAAAGCAATGCCATTACCTGTTCTGACGAAGCCATAGACTGAATTAAGCATAGACTTTGTTATCAACCTACTACAAACTACTCAAAGCAAAGATTTTGTAATGGTTGTCGTGAATAAGTTCAGCAAGATGGCACACTTCGTGCCCTATTCCAAAACTAATGATGCTTCGACTATTGCTTCTCTTTTCTTGTAGGAGATCGTACGGTTACATGACGTATTGAGAAGTGTAGTCTCCAATAGAGACTCAAAGTTTTTGAACTATTTTTAGAGGACCCTATGGTGTCGAATGAAAACCAAACTACTATTTAGTACTTTCTATCACCCCCAAATTGATGGTAAAATAGAGTTGGTTAATCATACTTTGGGATCAGTACTCTGAGCTATAGTAAACAATAACTTAGCTAATTGGGACGTTCACTTGCCAGTAGTTGAATTCGCTTTCAATCGAATAGTACATGACATTACTAAGCAGACCTCCTTTGAGGTTGTCTATGGTTTCAATCCTGAGTTGCCCCTCGATTACACCCCTATGTCTGTACCCGCACAAGAGGATCTTGATGTAAGAGCTAGGGTACAATCTCTTCAGTACATCTCCAATAAGGTCACTCAACACATCGACCAAGCCATCGAACATATGTAAGAGAAGGCTAAGGGCAGGATGATGAAACATTTTCAACCAGGAGACTTGGTGTAGCTGCACCTAAGCAAAGAGAGGTTTCCAAGCATAAAGAGGAACAAACTATCCCCAAAGGCTAAAGGACCTTTCAGAATCCTCTAGAAGATCAATGATAACTCCTTAGATTAAAGTTTTCCGAAGACTATTCAGATTTGGTCCTAAATCCAAATCAACCTGAAAGGAACGATAAGAATCAAGCTACCAAGCCTTTGACCTGTAGCCAAGCTTAAGGACTAGAAGGCTTAACAAGGCAAATTCTTATGCTCCAGCCGACCCTTACTGAAGCTGAGTACTTTTTTACCGAGTCACTCTATATGCCAAGTCGAATGACTACACTTCTCTATGAAGTGTACCAAGTTGTAGATTACCAAGAGAATAGCCAAACCTTTCACAATTACTCACTCGTGCCCAAGCCGACTAATGACTCGGCATCTCTCTTGCCGAGAAGTCGAAAGAGAGAAACCAAACTGATCCTTAGCTACCCCTACTCAGACAAGCAACCTGATTGTACACTTTTGTTCACATCCTCTAATGGCCTCATCAATGTATCATGCTACATATACAGGTTCACGTGTTGAATCTACCACATTAATCATTACTTTTCTTAAATATTCATTTTTACCCTTTTATATTTTTGTATATTACTTCTTTAAGGTAATACAATTTTTGCCTTTTCCTTTTTAGGCATGTTGTCCTAAATTCTTGGGTATAAATATGTCTTGTATTCGTAGCTGTAATCATTAGATTAAACATTAATACACTTGACATTTGTCTTTTGTAAACACTATAAGTAAGGCTAAGTGACAAGTAACCTCACTGGAATATCTCGTATGTCATATTGAGTTATGTTGTGAGTCCTCAGAAGTTCCATTTGTGTATCATATCTATTGGAGCTATTCGTAGGTTTTGGCTTACTTTTTCATTGACATCTATCCTTTCGCATATTCTCCATTACTTCCTTTTTTAAGCTTTTGGTAATCTTGGACCCATTCAATTTTTTAAGCTTTTGGCAATCTTAGACCCATTCAATGACTAGCATTGTTTATTCTTAATCATGATTCATAACATAATGTGTTGTCTACATACAAGTAAATGGGGGTTTATATACCAACCTTACTAAGGTTGTAACACATACATGAAAAAAACAAAAGGATAGTTTACAAATGAAATACATAAGACATGCTAAAAAGGGTAAAAATGACAAAAAAAATTATGTACAAAAAAAGTAAAGAGCCCTTTTAGAATGTTGTGCCATAAAACACATGTCAAGAGGTAATTAGGGAGTTATAGTGCAATTAGCTAAGCTAAAATGAATTCCGAAGCTGCTTGGCAGTTATAGGATCCTACTCGGATGAGGTCATACAAAAGTCAACAATCAGAACTAACCTAGTTTGGTCTAGGTCAAAGCTTGAGTATTGAAGGACATTTTAATCCTCTTAAGGTTAACTGTCTCAGCAACCTAGCTCAGGCAGATGCCTAATGCTAATCGGCTCAGGAGTTGCTTGGATCATAGTATGAGCTCGGCAATGGGTGTGATTACTTGGCAGGTCAGCATGTCTGCGTGGTAGCTTGGAAACTATATTGGTCCTTATGATAGCTCGGTACTTAGGTTGACAATAGTATAAAAGATGTTGATTAGAATAGGAATCTTCGTCCTAAATGGGGTTTGGAGTTAGTATTCTCCATGTAAGTCCTTATAGCCCCTTAGCTCGACTACATGTGACTAGTTTGAGGAGTCGATTCCCATCAAGAATCAAGTAAATTGGTCTTATAACTAAGAAAAACAATTAGAAATAGGAAAACTAATTTTCACTTCATTTCGTTTGGGCTCCAAGATACAGTTATCTTTAACTATTAGCTTCTTAACCAATAAGATAATGGACCATGGAGAATGTGATATCCTAAAAAAGAAAAAATTTAGCAATTAGGTCATAAACATCTGAATATTAAGGCAAGGCCTTATTCTTATATGATTAAGGTTGATAGATGATTTAAGGTTTTCAGGAAAGTAACTCAATTAAGCTAAAAACTTACAAAGAACATGATAATCCTAATTAAGGGATTCTTGTAAGCTTGGAAGTAAAAAATATAATGAAATATCAAGAATATAATCAAAGTGATCTAGATTTACTTTATGTAAGCCCCTAAAGTCATATTTAGGACAAACTATCTAAAGTTAGGGCTTTTGAAAAAACTTCTCCGATTAGGTTAGAAAAGTTAGTTGAAGTGACTCAGTAAAGTTAGATTTTGAAAATAATATTCTAAAAATCTAATTTTAGCTTTAGAAATATAGTTATTCAATATAGCATAAAACTCGTCGAAACCCTTAAAATTGAGCTTGAAATACGATGAGGCTCTAGAGATAAATTAATTAAGTTATAAAAGGAAATAATATAGCATAGTATACTATGTGAATATATATGTATTTTTATGAATATACTATGTATATATGATAAATATACTTGTAAATTATCCTAAAAGTCTAAAAATATATAATATGTCATGCCACATGACTTTGACTTGCTAGCCTTTGAGTAATTTAAATCCTTCATAGAAAAATATAGTTATAAACTAAGTTAATAGGTATAAAATGATTTGTACTGATGTTATTAGTAACAATAAGAATATGAATATTGACAATAGAATAATGAGTATAAAAATATTACTAATGACACGAAACAATATGCAAAAAGTAATCAAATTAGTATAACCTAGTTGGTCGAATATCCCCCCTTCATTAGATTGACTGGAAGCATTTATAGACATGGGTATATAATTATATGAATTAATAAGAAATAAATTGAAAAAATTAATACTTGAGACACACTTTAGAAAATTTGATTTATAACAACGTTTCTGGAATTAAGTTAAACTTTATAACTAAGTAATAAAAATCAAAGTAAGTAACCGTATAGTTTTAATATTTCAATTTAAGCTCATTTATATGAAATTGTCTTAGAAATATTAAGTTTATCGAGTATCATTGTTATAACGTAGAGTTTTGTAATTTTAGATATAACTTATAATAAATCCTTCAATATCAACTACCTGATATTAATAACTAATATTAGTGGGCAAAATTATAAATAAAATGCATATGAATAAGTTACAAATAATCAATGAAACTTAACTATGTATTATATATTATTAATATTTTTACTAATAACTATGTTAAAATTTACCGAAAATAATGATATAAGGGAAAAAGAAATTGCAACTATGGAATTACTCCGTATTAGTAATGCTGGTGATAAAGAAAGGAAATATTTTTTAAATATTTTAAAAGTTAGGATGAATATTGAATAAAATATAATATATCTATAATATAACTAAAAAATAATATATTATATATTTGAACTGCCTTATAAAGGCGATGAAATTTATAGCTATATATATTGGCTTTATGCCACTTATAAGCAAGAAAGAGGGAGATGAGGTGGGGAGAAGAGAGAGAGAGGGGATAAAAAAAGAAAAGGAAAGAAAAAGAAGAGAAGGAAAAAAGAAAAAAGAAGAAGAAGAAGAAAAGAGAATCAGAAGATTTAAATTTTTTGACATTTGACAATTTCAAGTAAACTCATTTTTATAATTATAAGTGTTGTCTTGTAATTAATATTTAATAGTTATAGAAAAGTGATATCTATTATTTCGTTATTTTTCTAAGTGAAGTATTTTATTCGTACAATTTCATTCTTTTCGAACTATAAATTTAGAATATTGATAGTTGTAAGACTTGTATATTATTAGCATCGATTCTTAAAATAAGTAGATCTTCTAATAATAATCATTTACTAAAACTATTAAAATTGAACTTTATATTCTTACAAATTTAACATCATTACTTCCATAAATTTTGAGTATATATGATTTATTATATTTTGTTGCAAAATTATGTGAAAATGTATTTTTCATTACATAATATGATATCAATATGATATTGGTTACTATACAGCTTTATCTATATACTAAAATTATAAATGCCCTTTAAAAATAATATTTTTAAACGAAACACATAACACATATAGTCGAGTATATACAAACTTCACGATATTGACTTTACTAAAACTGAATCACTTTAGATACTAAAACAAATGTTTTTTATAATATTATGGAAAATGTCATTCTACGACAATATTTCCGTAATTAAAACGTAAAATAAATGATAGTAAGTAGGTTTCGATACAATCAAAATTATATAATATAAGTAGTAGTAAAACTACACATATTAGATATTATTAAGTAAATTGATATAGCCTATATCATAAAATAAAATACTTAAAATATATATGTACATATATATAATGTGCATGTATATAAATAAATATATGCAGAACCCTACTGAATAGCTGTATAAATAATATCTCAAATAAGTATTAGATAAAATCTTAACGTTTTTCTAAATCATACGAAAACTAAATATAAGCTTTGATATATATAGGACTTTCAAGTGAGTAAAACTATAATGTTCTCGATTTGTTAAGGTAAGCTTTAGCATAAGTAAGTAAGATCAATACTTCATAGCATTTTGAGGTATTATTTCAAAATATCTAGAAACTTTGGTATGTAATTGCTTGCAATTGTAGTTAGTTATGTGTGCATATGTAATATTTGTGTTTAAGATTCGATTTGCTGTATTAGAAGTTGAGCTTATGATATGGTTATTCTTTGAATATTATGCTTGAATTGTTTGAGCTTAATTGATTACTCTAAAAATAAACTAACTCAAACTTAACTTAATACCTAACCTGATATGCATTGCAACCTACTAGAAGTAATGGTTAGGATTCTCGAGTCAAATACAGACTCCCTTCAATGAGGATAACTAAAATGATCCATTCCTTACCCTTAGCCAAACTAAGTGATTGGAGAGAAGATTGCGGCAAAGTTGGGAGTCATGGTTAGAAGGTGATCACGAGAGGAGGGTATTCTTTATTGCATAAGTTGGTTTCGATTTGCATGTGTGCCACATCAATCTCCTCAACCCGAATTAGAGTGAGCATAATTTCTTTGATCTCACGATGAACTGGATAATATCATGCAATGGCATTTACTTATGCATGTATTATATTTAACCAACTTAGTTAAAAACCTTGTTTGTGATGTGTAGAATACATACTTCTATCCCTGCCCTATTTACTGAGCAAGTTATCACTCATTCCCCTATAATTTGTTTTATAGGGTTCGAATGGATTACAAGTGTCTACCCAACTAGAGCACTAGCAAACTAGGCCAGATAATGAGGCGTAACAAGGAACAATTGGTTTTGGTCCTTAGTTTTGACTTTCCTAACTTTTAAGGAAACTACATAGGTCTCTTCAAGGGGCTTAGTAGTTTTCATTACTTTAATCTGCATATGAAATTATAGGTATCTATGGGATTCACTACCATTCTTTTTCAAAGTCAAATTTTGAGTTTACTTTAAAACATTATTTCGTAAGTTTATATTAAATCAGTATCAAATTAGACGCTTCAAAGAGATAAAATCGAGCATGACTGGTGTAAATTAGGTCTAAGATAGTAGCTGTAAAGTCAGGTTCTATCTTAAGATGGCTCACACAGCAGGACCGTTACGACTCCACTTTTTCAGAGCGGGACCGTTACGACTTCGCTTTTTCAAGGTAGGACCGTTACGACTCCGCTTTTTCAAGGTGGGACCGTTACGACTCCACTTTTTCAGGACGTTATAGAGAATATATGTCAAAATGGACTAATAGGACTCTACTAGTGAAAACAAAAACTAGTGCTAACCTTATTTCCTGAAATCATCATCCCATTCTCTTTTGACTACTATTAATTATATTCTAGTTCATTCTTTAAAGGAGAGGAGTTGTTGAACTATGATAATTATCTTTTACGTTGTTTTTTCAAATTTGTTTATGCATAATTGTACCCACTGAACTATTTTAGTTTTGAAATTCCATACTTGGTAGAAAAAAGAATTTTTTAAATTCCCATATCCTCTTATTGTCCCATACTTTGTTTCACTTGCTTAAAATATCAATCCTGAGTCCTTCATTCTCTTTTGAACTTGTCATTGAGTCTCAATTGTTCTAATAAATTTTTTTCACTTCTAGTCAGCCATTTTAAAGAATTGTATCGTTAACTTGATAATTCTAATGATGAACATTGATGACATTAGTACATTTTACAACTCAGAGTGTGATATCCTATGTGAATGTTGTCTTACATGGATAATGGAAGATGATTTATATTGGTTTATAAGGGTAAAGTAGTTAATGTAATGTTAACATTAGCTGAAAACTTTTGGACCAAATGGTTAAAAAAGACCTTTTAGTGTTTATTGGCATATCCTATTGATTACTTTAAGCTTAAGGCATTACAAATGATATCAAAGTCATTATCAATAGGTAGATAATTTAGGATAAACTAAGGCAGAAGCTAACAGGCTCATTTTGACTCCATTTAGAGAAGAGATTGAAAGAGGGTGGATAATATAACCAGGGTAGTGACTCTTAACATGTTTCTGAGATGAGATATAGGTTAAGATTGGCAGGATTGAATTAAGTTGTATACCTAGAAAGGGAAAGAAATAGGTCTAATTATAAGGCCTTATGATGAAGACGTTTCGTATTTAGGGTAAGGAGATAGTGATACCTCATGTAAATGTAGTCATAGATTATAAATAAGGATTTGTATCGGTTTATAAGGTTAAGATAGCAAACATCATGTTAACACTAGCTAGAAACATTTCAATCAAATGGTCAAGAAAAGCCCTTTAGTGTTTGTTAGCTATTTTTAACCTAGGGCATTACATGGAGAACAAATTGCATTAATTCATTTTGCCAATCATAGTAAGGAGTTTCCCTTGCTATCCAGCAAGCTTATGTTACATTTTGTATAATAACATGAAAAAGAGTCTTGTTTATAGTTTTTAGGCCTTTATCTAAAAAAGAGCCAAAACATTTTTGAAAGATTAAAGTTTGTGACATATTAAAGTTTGTGACATATACAAAATTTCCATAGTCTCATATTGTATTTGGAGAGAAAAATATTTTAGACTTAATGGATTATAGTGAATACCATACCTTTCTTTGAATGTCTTCAATGTTTGGACTGTTCATTAGAGTAACATTTAGTTAGTAGAATTTAATTGTACATTGAGAATTAGATGGTATTATATAAGAAGAATAAGATCGTACAGCATTTTTGTATTATATATAGCATATAAAGTACTAGACATGAAATTTTGTAATTGAAAAAAAAATAATTAAAATAAAATTAACTATTTATAATTAAATTATAATTAATTTCGATATTCTAATTTGAGAACTTAGTATAAAGTTATTTTTAAAATTTTGAAAATATATTTATTTTATATTATATAAAATATATTTTTATATCACTAAATATATGGTATGAAATTTTTAGTTTCAACCCAACATATCTCAAGGGTCTTTTGTTCAACTATTTCCTTAACCATTAGGATGGATCACCAGCAAAGAGATTATTGAGAGAGTTGAAGTTGTTGAGTCTACCATAATTGTAGGCATTTTATTGGTTTCATATATTCAATTGTTTCATGAAAAGATCACGATCTTAAAACGTCAAATCAAACGAAAATAAGTATTATGATTGTTCCAAGTTTCCTTCCAATGGTACTCTGACTTTAATCTGAAATCATTTTTTCTTTTATGGTATTTCATTGAAAGAAATAATTTTGCCACTTACACTAAATTAGAAAAATAAAGCAACAAAAAAAAATATTTTAAGAAAGAAATGAACGGAGAAAAAAATGATATAAACAAAAATTAATTATTGTTAATGGTAGATTTTCACATGTCCCAACAGGCCTAGAACGACCTCATAGAATTGCTGGCTGAGCTCTGTTAGCCTTATCCGACCTGTTTGGACTGACTGAACGTAAGTTCATACATAGGAACTGCAGAATAAGCATCATGGAGAAGTCTAATACAAGTAAAGCCATGAGTGAACTCATAGAAAAATGCTTGGATCGGAAAAGAAGAGCTTAGAACAATGCGAAACAAAGGCTATAGACTTAAGGCATTAGTCAACTAACCTCAACCTTCCTATTTGAATATTCAAATATAGTATTGAGCATGAAAAATTTAGCAATTATTACACTAACACCTCGTTCACTTAAGAATAATTAGAATTCAATCCCCTTTTTATTTGTTGTTACAGCGTTTACTTAATTTTTTGTTTCTGAATCATAATTTTTTAGAAATCCTTATTACGTGAAATCAAGTAATAGAGATTTATTAATTTAACAAAAAAAATTACTATTTTTTACAAAATTTCATATTTTTTTTAAAACTAACCTTATATCAATTTAACGATAACCATCACCACCACCACCACCACCACTATTAACATCGCCACTACCGACCACTACTACAACCACTACTACTATTACCATCTCTACTATTGCTAACCACCGATTATCACCATCTATTATCATTGCCACTATCACCACTAACCATTGTACCATCATTATCACCATCAATACCATTACCATTACCATTACACTGCTACCACTAGCCATTACTATTGCCACTATCACCATCATCACTACTAACACCATCGCTATCACTAACCACCTTTGAGCACCATTATCATCACTACTACTGTTGTCACCACCACCACTGCAATGATACCTACCTTCTCCCTTCCTCCAAGCTGCTACCTCAGCCATCACCACCATCATCAACTACTGCCGTCAACCATTACCACCACTTTCGCCTTTATAGTCGATTTCTTCCACCACCACCTATCATCTTAGAATTATTTGAGAAAGAAACTAAAACATGATAATTTAATCATTAAAATTCTATTATGTATCTATTTTTAAATTATTTATTAATCCAAATAAATAATTAATCCAAATAAATAAAATAATAGATGTTACATGCTTATTACATTTCTTAAAAATTCCAAATAAATTTCTCTCTTATTCCATTCAATAAAATGAACAAACTGTAAGTAATTGTCAACAGCCTACTTCCATAAATTTAGGACATGTTCTAAATAGTTAAAACACATAATAGCAATTGAATTTCCATGCCTAACTGTTATAGATTCTCCCCAATAAATAGCTAACAAGCTTCTAAATAACTCTCTCTACCACCTTATAAACCTTCAAACACTCCTATCTTACTAACTTTTACATTTGGCTATAGCAGACAATTGTGCCACCCCTAAACCTCACTTTTGCTATCAGACAACTGACTTACTTCAAGTCCTTGACAAAGATCGTGTGACAATAATTATATATTTTTTTGAATTTATTAAAGTACCAAAAAAGACCTAAAACTTCGAAATTGTCTTTTTGGAAAAATCGTATTTTATTAATATAATTAATTTTCCCTCTTATTTTTACTAATTATGGAAAGAATGATTTCGAAAAGTATATCTACCCATTGCCAATTTCCATTTTAGTTCATATTCAGTCGGGAAGCTATTCGTTCAAAAACCAATGGGAATGCTGATCATATTTCTTACACTCTTGCCATAAAACTCTCTAAGTGAAATATTCCAGAAGTTCCTCTCTTTTCTTACTAAATGTATTCATCTAAGAATTTTTCATCTAGCCTTTATTTTTTGGACAATATATTCTGTTTAGATTTCTAGTTAACAGGACATCTTTCCAACAGTCTATTTCACGTATGTGCTAAAAAGAAACCGTCTCCGCAAGAATTAGCCTTTCGGTTAACTTCCCATGGATATTATCCATATAAGGAACTTTCCAATCAATACGATCCGCCACCGTTAGATGAAGGAAAAAAATCGATGTAACATGTACTTGTTTAATGATAATTATATTAAAATGAAACCCAACTGAAACTGGAAATCATATATATATATATATATATACTAACAAATAATACATCCGCATTATGTATATGCAAAAAATATAAAATATACTTGGACTAAAAATATAGAAGAATAATAATATATTTTAGTAAAATCAAAACTGTAATAAGTTTTTTAAAAAAAATCTTTACAAATATTGGTGAAATAAAAAGCGTAAGAAATTATTCAAATAATAATAATGTTAGACAATTAAAATAATGGACAATTAAAAGGATAACGACAAATAGAAAATAATAATTATATAATTGGATGGGATGGTTAAGAATTTTGCAGGAAAGATTTAATTTCTTTCGATAACTGACATGTAAATATATTTAATAATTAAAATTATAAGATATCAAATTATTAGTTGTCAACCATTTTTTTTTTGACAAAGAATGTAGTTAAAAAAAAAGATTTTCTTTTTAATATAATAGATATATATTTTTTCTTATTTATTTGTTAAAATAATAGGATTTTTTTTATTACCTTACTCTTATATATATATATAGGACCGATCAATTTCTTAAAAAAAATTACTAATCTATAATTTTTCAAGGAATCATTTTTCAGTGGTTGTGAATAACTAATTTTTATTATTTCTTTATACAATATCCTTAATTTATTTATTTGAAAATGGATATTTTCATTTTTTTTTCATTTTTTATATTTTATATTTTTTAATAAAAATTTTTATTTAATTATGTTTTAATAGAAAGTAAATTCTTAAATATAAATAAATAATAATTTATAGGAAGAAATAAGTAGAGTGGTAAATGACCAAAAGGTTACTGTAGGGTCAGGAGTGCAGCAGTCACGAGCAGCAGGACCATTAAAAATGAATTATGAATTCAGGCTGCAACATAAATTTTTGGCTGTAAGCGAGGTGTTGAGGGGACATAAAAGCTGGAGATTCTATGTTTCTGTTTTTTTTTTATTTTAATAGGATTAATTTTATTTATTATTTATTTTATATTTTTAAATTTATAATTTAAATTCAAATGTAATAAATTATAAATAAAATGAATAACGATACTGAAATTACGAAAAGAAGAAAAAAAAGAAAAAAAAAAGAGAGACACGGAAAAAATGCCTAATTGCTACACGACAACATATAATAATTTATGGAAAGCAAAAGGACAGCGCAATCCTACGTCGGCGCTCGGTACTTATCCACATTCCACATCCTCCTCCCTGTATTCCTAATGATTGACGTGCTTTACGCATTGATCACGCTTTTAAGGCTTCAAAAATAAAATAGCATATTTCGTAACTGTAAAGTATAATGGAAGAGTATATTTTAATCTTTAACGAAGGGATTATGTAAATATTTATAAAATTTTGTATTAATTATTAGATTGTTGTTTTGTTTTCCTGCAAAAAAAAATTATTTAGGATTTATCAAACTAATTATATCGATGATGTATGAATCAAAACTTAAAATTAAACAAAACTTATTTAATGGAAAACAATGATTAATTCATTACAAGAAATAGATTGAATTTAAGTCAAATTCATTAGTTTATCTATTTTATATTTCATCGTCATCCTTTTTTTTTCTTTTATTTGGGTTTTTAACGTTTTTATAATTTTGCAATAATAATAATAATAATTAAATTATTATTATTAAATATATATAATTTAATAATATACTAAGAAAATATTTAATTATATGGTGCATGATATAATAGAATGATAAAGAAACACAAAAAATAAATAAAATTAAGAGTAAGCAAGTAATTATATTGTACTAGAAACCAAAGCTTGCTCGATTAAACAGGTTGTAGATAAATATTAAAGGTAATAAGAGAGGTTCTAAGCACAAATTTTGTGAAATCTACTCTCATAAGGTACGAGTCTAGCTTTTTACGAAGTATTTATCTTAGAACTTGTACTTCAACATATAAAATATATAGGCTAAAGGAAAATATTAAATAATAGTAACAAATGAATAATATATGATAATTTTATATGTTTTCGGCTAATAAATGTTTTAGCAAAAGGAGACAAAAAAAATGAAAAGGGAGAACCAAGCCCACAAGTTAATATTCTTAAATGCTAAACATAATATTGCCTCTCTTACTTTATGTTTTTTATTCTTTCCCTTATCTTTTTCTTATTTCCTCTCCAGTTTTATATTTTCCATTTCTTTCCTCTCTCTCTTTTTTTTTTTTCATTCGTTATATAGTAAGATCACATAAATATGAAATAATGAAATGAAAAATTACTTTTCTTATTCACAAATTTTGCTAGATGTTCCCTAGAGTTTGTATATAATAAACATATAATATCACATATAAATTACTTTATTAATATTATATATGCTTAAAATTTATATGAAGAAAGGTAAAAGTTATAGTTCTACAAAGTATATATACCCTGTAATTTTATGAGGTATAAGTTTCATGGTGATCTTAAAATTGTTTCAAAATAAGTTCTAGTTCTAAAATTTGTGAACCTATACCTTATAAGATAAAGTATAGGTGAGGGTTCATCTTAACCATCCTATATCTGCTTATTACTATTTAAAACTAAGAAAAAGAGGATAAAAAAATGTACAAACTCCATCCACCTTGACCAACTATCTCAAGAGCACTTAGAAGTTAATCTATGTGCACAATAGATGAAAAAATCATTGGAAATCCTTTTTTTCTTTTTTCTTAAGATTTTAGAAACTTTCAGGATTCAAATAGAAAGAGAAAAAAAAAAAAGAACTCAAATGAAGCATTGGTGATTAAAATATAGTTTTTTCCTAATCGTTATGTATATGTAAAAATTTAAACTTAGAGACTATTAAATAATATAAAATAATATAATTAAATAATTAAATGATTAGAGATATCCAAATTTGGATTTGCTATTTATTAATGATACTGTATACATAACACTATGAAAAAATAAAACAGTAGTTACCAATCATAACTTAATAAGAGTAATATATATGAGTTAATATAAAAAATTCATGTGTTATGTCAAAAGAAATCATTTTTCTCTAACATAAACAATATAAAGATCCACATTGTATTGTACATATTTAAAATAAAACAAATAAAATTATCATATTAGATATGAAATTAACTTCTATTCACTACATATATTGTCCACTCTTGCTCTCGATATTGTAATTTTTAAGAACTATATATTGATGGTTAGATTTGTGGATATTACTATGTAATGTATCTAAATATTCTTACAAGTCTATATCATTATAGTTTAATATATTAGTAATCCTTGTTTGATTTGCCGGTTTGAAGATCGGGAAAGCGCCGGCTAGCGCCTAGCGTTATGTTAGCGATTGATTCCATGGACTTCTCTGCTCTCACTTCGGCCCAAGCGCCTAGATATGGGTCATTGGGCTTACACATAATAATAATCTTTTATAATATACAATTTCGAATATTTATACTATTCATCTGATATCAAATATATATTAAGTCAATAATCTCTCGTTAAGTCAATAATCTCTTGTTGAACTCAACATTTGTAATCTAAAGTTTTCTTCTTCTTTTTTTCCATCCCAATTTGATTAACTTCTATATTTGATTTACTATATAATTTATTTATTTATCTTTTATATATATTAAACCAATAACTTTTTATTAGATTGAATGTACAAAATCTAAAGTGTTTTTTCTTTTTGTTCTATTTTGATTAACTTTTATATTTAATTTATTATAACTTATTTATCTATCTATTTATTATTATTAAGACAATAATCTCTTTATTGGACTCCACATCTATAATTTAAAGTTTTTTTCTCACCCCACTTTAATTAACTTCTATATTTAATTTACTTATCTGTTATTATTAAGTATTAATCTTCTATATGTCTATATATATTAAGCAACTAAGAAAGTATAACTACCATTTAACCACTATTCGTCTCTACTTACTCAAACCTTACTTTAAAATATTTTTTCTTAATTTCTTTGCTTGCAATACTAATTCAGTTAATTAATGCATATATATATATATATATATATATATATAAAATCAACTACTTTTGTCAAAAACTGTAACTCTCGAAAAACCAATAGCCGATCATATTCCTTCCACCTTTATTATTCTCAACTTAATGCAAATCCGCGTTTACACATTGAATGATTGATTGCTGAAAACTGCCAAAAATTATAACGTAAAAGTGTGACGATAAAAAAGTGAAAGAAGTACCACATCCCATATTCTTGTTATTTATTACGCTAAAAAGAAAATCCATTTTTAACTATTTACAACTAACAATCATTAAATATGTTTTCATTACGGTTAAAAAAAATTCAAACCTATCCTATAATCAGACTATCATTTAAACTATTTTCCACTACTACTTAAACTATTTTTCCTAATCAAAAATTAAACACATTACATATCTATAAAAAGGTACATCTTATTATTCATGTAGCCATATTTTCAACTTCTAATATATTATTTATATATCACAGATATTATTTACTATTCATAAAAATAACAATATATTATTCATTTATCACGGATATCATTTGCTATTTATGACTTTTGGATATTATATCTGCTATTCTTTTATTTTTTTTTCCTTCTTTCTTTCAATAGACTTCCTTAGGCGTTTGTTTCTTTTTTCAAACGTCACCTAATTTAATTTTTTACATACATAGCTCAAGTACACCGAATTGCTAGTAGATATATATTAAACTAATAATATTTTATTTGACTCCACGTCATTGTATTATTTCTTATAATCTTTTTTATCTTCATCACATTTTGACATGCTAAAAATATAAATCCATGTATCACAATTTTGTATTATAATTTTAAGGCATGAAAAGTTGCAATATATGAATAATTTATTTCATTAAAATAGGATTAAAAAATTTAGGAATATTTAATTTGAATCTTATATAGTATTTATTTGTTACTTTCAATGCAAGTAACATGTGTATATTGCATTGTATTTATTATTATCTATATCTAATATATCTGTATTATTGAATATATACAATCTATATTGAGCCCTATACCTTTTTAAAAATTATTAAAATAATTTAATTACAACTAAATCCTTTCAATTTCATTAATATTACCATTTCAACCACTCTACATCTACCAACATAAATCACACAAATATATTTTATAGAGAACAAAAACCATTCAATACATTTTTCAAATTCAATCCCTATCTATATGCCTTAGATTTTTTTGTTTTCTAAATATTCTAAACTTAGTAGTATTTATTTCTATATATAGATTACGGATGCATCGCTGGGTAGTATTTATTTACAAAGATATTATAGCATTTCTCAAAAAAATTCTGTCATTAGTTACTTTTGCGCTGATACTCCTTTATTTTTTCCTTTTCCGATATTCTATTAGTTATTCTCCCTTTTTTTCCCTCTCCCGAAATTATGGGATTATAGCCCATAATTCCTCTTCATAATGGTCCATTAATTGGTGCGCCCTTTCTCTTTCCTACATTGTAATATTGATGCTCATATGAAACAGCGATCACCGTCATTTGAACAACGCGCATGATATTTCTATTTGATTGATTACAATAGAAATTATGTGAAGTTATTTTAGATTTACGTAGACCGAAAATTATGCATTCAATTCAACGCTGTCACTTTTTTTAGGAAGATCCAACCTTGATATTTCCTTTTTTTTATATATATATATGTGTATAATTTATTCTCCATCTGCCATTTCTTGAATGGCCAAATAGTTCATTCTTAATGCGCTCCAAATGCCAAAATACACTATTAGTTTGTTTAATGCTTGTTATGCATTAACATTCTATTGGATTTTTTTTTTTCATTTTATTTTATTTTATTTTTATGGAAGCAACAACTTTTCATTCACAAATCAAAAGTCCAAAAACAATTATTCATTACAAAATATACCGGTTGTATTTCTCCCGATCAAATCAAAATTAGGATAAGCATGCTTTCCAGCGTCACATATTTTTAACTATCAAAAAAGATTGTAGTGTATTTATTACTTTACTTTAATATAAAAATGTAGAGAAAATAAACTTACAAGCTAAGCCTCTTTTTTTTTTCTTTTTTTTTTTCTTTTCTTTTACCCTTTGTAATACTAATTCGATGTTTACACCACTTTCAATGTCTCTCTTATGATCCTCAATTTGACCCTTAAATGAAAGCACTTCCTGTGCTCTTACGGACAGTGCATTTTTTAGTTGTGAGTAAAAGGAAGTGCATAACCCTATCGGATAAGAATATTCATTTAAACCTTACTAGATTAGGTAGATTTCGTAATATATTTTGAGTAATAATTTTTAGAAATCTATTCTCATAGGTACGGATAAGAAATTAGGATACCATGAATCCATTTTAGAACCTATACTTTAAAGTATATAAAATATAGATTCTAGGGTTCTCACCTTAAATAGTAAATAAATACAATTAAGAAATAAAAAATACTATCCCATTAAAATAAAGTAAAGCCCAACCTATTAAAAACGCTAAATTAAACCCTTATTAGTCCCTTCCCTTCAATCTTTTATTTTTAGTATTTACTCAATTGTTATTTTATTTCTATTTCTCTCTCTTCTGTCGAATCCATTATCTAGTAAAGTAGTAAAGTTAAAAAAAGGTAATTTGAGTTATTAGTTTCTATTTCTAGTGTCATCTATAAGTCATAAGGTATATCTATTGCTTATTTTCTATAGTGGAATATTTTTTTCTTTTTATGTTTAACAAAAGATTTGGTATTATTATTAGAACGAAATATAGTTTTCTTAGAGTATAAGGAGATTATTTTATTAATGCATGTATCTTATGGAAGAAAAATATTTTATTTTGATTTTATGTTTTATTTTGTTTTTCATATTATGTTTTCATTTTCTCTTAGTTAATTGTTTAATCATATATTATTATTACATCTATAATTAATGAATTATATAATTTTGTTAATCTTTCATTCAAATTTTAATGAATTTTGTAAATCTCACTTTAAGTACGATGTTTATTGCTTTCGTCTTTTAAAATGGTGCGTTTATTCCCTCTAAAATCTTTGCAATGTAGTTATCACAACATAAATTTTTTATTTACAGAATGAGTGTTTTATATAATACTTCTATGAAAATACATTTATGATAATAATGGTTAAAGAACCATTTAAGGAAAAAAAAAAGGTCAAAAATAAACTTCAATGGACTCTATTCATTAGCATCATTTGAAAAATTGATTAAATTAAATAATTGCTTTTGAAAAAAAAAAAAGGAGTCAGGTTTGTTTTATATTTTGAAAAAATGGCTATATTAAAATTTATAAGGAAAAAAATCTCAAGTTCTACAAGATACCTTATACAATTTATAGGATACAAGATATAAAGTGATTTTAGGGCATGACAAAGTAAGGTACAGATAGCAAAATTTCAAAAACTGTATTTACGGGATAAGATACGGGTAGGGCCCTATATGATACCTTCTTTGTACCTGCTTACCCTTAGTCACGAGGGTAGTTCAAAGTAATTGTATTTTTTTAACGTAATTTTTTAAAATGTGTTACTCACATATCACATTTTTTATTTGTAGGTTTGCAATGTCTAATTATAATTGTTTGATAATGATATAGGGCTATAAGTGTCATTAAAGCATAATGGTGATTCAACTAACCTTCTCTTAACTATATGTCTTTTTCTGTCTTATCTTTTTCTGTCTTATATATAGTTGTGGCATGTTGAGTATGATTATAATAATGGGCATAAAATATTTTTGTTTTTCTAATGCAAAGCAATATATACTAAAATAAGGAGAAAGAGGTTAGTGATAGTGATATGCATTTAGTATAATTAGTTAGGAAAATTACAAAAAATAGTTAGAATTTTGTGAATTTAGTAAATTAGTTAGGTCATTAATAGAATTAGTTAGAGTATTAGATAATAAATCAACTAGAACAAAAGGTATGAATAGTTATTAGGTTGTATAATATGTTTCATGGAGTGAAATGAAAATAACAAATGTTCTCTCTTTTTATCTCTACTCTATATCTTTACCATCTTTCTAAATTGCTAAGATACAAGAACAAACTAATGTACTTAATGTGGGACTACCATGCATAGATGCAAAGAAGTAGAGCAAATTTGAGCACATAAGGTTACAGTCGATTCGATTTAGTTTTAAAATAAACACAAAGATATGAGAGTAAAGTGATGAGATAGCGTGGGTTTTAGAATTTGTATTCAATTACTAGGGTCATTCATATTCTATAAGTATGATAAATTCTTTCATCCAAGCAGCATAAACCTACGGTAAAGATGCACCAATTATTTAAGAAGTAATATCACTTGATATGAGAAGTAGGATGTAAACAATAAAGATGAGGGTAATGTTATGTTACAATGGGTGTTTTGCTAAATATTAATATGGAAAGTACTAAAAAAAATATGAGATATGTTGTTATGGTAGTGAAGATCAAAGATGCCATGATAAAAGCAACAAGTTAAAGAGAAAGGAGAATTTTTTTTTTTTAAGAATTTGTTTTAGAATAATTAAAGCACCAAAACAATTACATATCCCCATTTTGACTCAAGTTCAACATTTTAGGCTGTATTTCTTAAGTCTAAACAATCAATACTTCTTTTTACACCTAAGAGTGGTTTGCAAATTATTAATACAGTTTGTAACATGACAAGATGGAATTGCTAAGCTTAACAAATGAAGTTTTTTTTATTTTAATAATTTAAATTACTTAGTATTTTTTTTATTTCATTTTTTCTTTAACTTTTGTTAATTGGAAAATTAAAGGAAAAGTTCTTTTCCAAGGGGAAGGGAGTGTAACTCGCTGTATATTTGTTATGCAATTGTATTTAGCAGAATTAGTTAGAGAATTAATGAAATTGGTTAAAGTATTATAAATTTAGTAAACTAGTTAATTCATTCATGACATTAATTAAATAACTATTAATAAGTCAATTAACAATATATAGTATAAATAGTTATTAGGTGGTGTGATATCTTTGATGGAAATGGAAAATAACAAATCTTCTCTATCTTTCCTATCTTGTAAATTTCTAAGGTATCTCCTCTTTTGGAATTAAGGAAATTGGGTTACTATATTTGTAAAATACCATACTATGAAAACTATTAATTTAGTGCTCTTATTGTCATTAAATTATGAAAAAGATTATCAATTCAAAATTCAATAATCTTTTCAACTTTGTGCACAAACAAATGGGAAATCAAAATGTTAACTCTATTCATTTGAATCAAAATTTTTATTCAAAAAATTCATCATCTTTTGGTTTAAGTTTTAGGAATCTATTGCAAATTATACCAAGAATATTATACTAGAAGTTTCCAGATCTCATAAAATAGCCTTTTAAGACTACTTAATTTTTTTTTAACAATATGTTTAATAATTAAAGACTTTGTCTTCAGTTGCAATAGAGGGAAAGGCTTTCTTAGTATCAATGGATCTTTTTCAATATCTTGTTGAATACTTGGTAAGAATCTTTATAAGCCATAACAAATTAGTTTTGGGTCATCATTATATGAAAATTATCTAAGCAAAATAACAAAATTCATGGATAAAATGATAAAAAAGAGCAATTAATTATTAAATCTAATAATAATGACATAAAAGATGTTCAATAAGATTGTGATGAAGAAATTTTCGAGAAAATTATGCAATCTTTGTATTGGAAGAGATGATTCTTATCATGTATAAAAAGAAAATATAGATGTGATAGCACGAGAAAAAAAGATAATTAAAAAAATATTGCCATTATAAAAGATCAAGATTCTTATATTGCTAATGCTAAGAAAATGTTTTTCATCAATATCAGAAATCATGGAAGGTGTTCTTTGAAAAAAAAAATTGTGACAATCAATCAAAGTAGGTAATGCTTGATGTTTAAGATTAATATATTACAATTTTTGAGTTATCAAATGTATTAACCACAATTCATTAATTATTCCGTTACAAGTATAAATGATATTAAAAGTTACTTCACATCAAAGAGAAAGATCAATATAGTTAATTTTTTTTTAATTTTATTAAATAGAATTATTTAGTTATGATTTTGTTTAATTTCCTTGTTTCCTTAAATCATGAGGCTAAGATTCTTATCAAGTTGTTCTGCATATATAATTTAGTCTTCAAGAACTTTCATAAGTTACGCCAACACTTCCACATATTACAAATAACAAGACGAGGCATCTCTATTCTTCTCTTAAGAATCTTTTAAATTACTACTTCTTAAGTTTTAATTCACCTTTAATGAAATATGAATAACCTACCATCTTCTTTTTGAAACAAGGGAGAAAATGTTATGATCATGTGATGGAAAATTAGTAAATAATTATAATTAGTAAGATTAATCAAGAAATTAATGGTTATAGAGAATATTTTTGTGAGAGCCATCAAAATTGATACCATTTCTTAAATCCTATAATAGTATTTCAAGAATGAAAACTTAACCTAGAAATTATTAGGTTTATTTCTAAACATAGAATTTTACCAATTTCATTATAATATTAAAAATAGAAGTGAAAAACTATAATGTTATCCCATTTAAGCATTTGTTTAAAACTTTTTCTCAAAATTTTTTATATTTGAAGACGGCTTATCACACCGTCCCTAAGTTAAAGATAAGGCAAAATCTATATTCTACCTGCTTTTTTACTTAATGGAATATTTAAATTCCAAATCTTTCTTTTTCAATATAATAACAACAGTAGAAATCCATATAATAGTGAGCCGTCTACAGAGTATCACAGCTATACATTCTAATAAATCATATAATTCCTTCATAATTATACATTATGACTATAGCTACTATATTAAATCCTTTGTAAGATGACACTATGGTCTTTCCTAACAAATAGTCTGGGGCCACATATAACTAGCTAGTTGGAATGATATATAATCAGCTTCAAGTTGATATGACAACACATCGAATCGAGTTAGATGCCCTCTCGTAGGTGAGACTAGAAACATGTTTTATGTCATCCCCATCAACAATGATTATGATGTTTAACAGTTGATGGCTTTCTTAGTAGGGCGTGGTAGAGTCAACGGTTCTATGGAAATATATATTGAAATTCATGAAGTAAACCCACCGTTGATAGTCTCGGTCGTAGTTGAGGAAGATGTCAGACGGTACAGCGATGATATTGGATTGTAAGTTGAAATCGGGGTATTTGAATCCCTAGTGGTCTCACCGAGGTACATACCAAGCACCAATCACAAGTCCAATGAACCTAATGTCTTAATTACCAGCAAGTCAAATAGAGATACTGATGTGTAGAATGGATTGCCATTTGCTGACATTGATGAAGATTCCAATGATACAGATTGTAATGCTGATGTTGGCCTAAGTGAATGTTGGTTGCAGGAAGTGGATAAAGCATAAGGTTCATCTAGATAGAACAATTGGAGGCATGGGTTATTAACATATGTGGATGTGGTTGGGATGTCGGAACCTGTGCCTTTCTATACGTCAAGTGGAGGGGATAGACTGGTAGCTGATGATAGTATAAGTAGTAGTGAATAGAGCTTTAGCGATGAATTAAAGATAGGCATGAGGTTCAAGAGTAAAAAAATCTATAGATAGCTGTGAGGCTACATCATGTTATGAACCACTATGACTTTATCGTGAAGGAGTCCAAATTGATATTATAGTCTATCAGATGTGTTGATTTAGAAAAAGGCTGTTGGTGGAAACTCTAAGCTTATAAGAAGTAACATGCAGGATACTTTGTGATAACTAAGTCTATGGGTCCATACATGTGCCTTAATCCTACAATTAGCTAGGACCACTTGAAATTGGATTCAATTATACTATCCTACATTTTGATTAAGGATGTTCAAGAGTCATCAAGTGTTAAGGTAAGATACTTACAGGAAACTATTTGTAAGCGATACGGTTATACTGTCTACATCAAGAGAATTAAGGAAGCAAAGTACAAGCGATTAAACAGGTTTACGGTAAGTAGGGAAAATCGCATACAGTGTTCCTACATCTACTAAATGTGATTCAAGAGGCTAATCCTGGTACTATGGTTGAGTGGAAATGGTAAGAGAGTGATACTATCGGATACCTATTCTTCAATAGAGTCTTTTAGGCATTCGGACCATACATTGAAGCGTTTATACATTGTAGGCATGTAGTTATGATCGACGGAACATTCCTGCATGGGAAATACAAGCATAAACTACTGATTGTGATAAAAGTTGATGGTCAGAATCACATAATCTCACTTGGTTTTACCCTAATTAGTGAGGAATGTTTCAATAACTGGAGTTGGCTCATAACATATGCGCTCATGCACCTTATAAGAGATCGTACCAACATATGTTTAATTTTAGATCATCATGCCGGTATTCAATTTGCAGTACAAAGTGAGATTGTAGTATGGCTCATAACATATGCGTTCATGCACCTTATAAGAGATTGTACCAACATATGTTTAACTTTAGATCATCATGCCGGTATTCAATTTGCAGTACAAGGTGAGATTGCAGTATGGCTAAGGGGTTAGCCTTGTTGGTGGTGTATTCAACATGTCGCTAGTAACTTCAATACTCAGGTTAAGAACAAAGACTATAAAGAGATGATAAAGAAGGCTGCTTACTAGTTCTAACCTCGAAAGTTTTGCGCCTATTACAACGAGGCCAAGACTATGTGATGAACTACCAACCAATGGCCCCATTACTCTTATACGGCTCCGAGGATTCCAATCCCTCATATGATGAATTCTCTCTTAACAACCTACTGATGACGAGAAAGTTTATGATGAAGGAATGTGGCTAAACTCCTTGAGGTCCCCTAATTGTCATACGTTGATCTGTACACTCAGTAGCAATGATGCCGACTATTCCCTCACCGAAGACCCTATGCCAAGTAATCCTACCAACATTACCAAAAAATTATTGCCGAGTGACGAGTGATCAGAGATTTACTTAAATAGCCGAATAGTTTTTCTCTCAACATGCTACCATCTTTCTCTTCTTGGCCCTTTATTGCCACAACATTTTGACCCCCCTTGCCTGCTGTGCTAAGAGAATATTTATATGGGACCAATGTTACACTGCTATCTATTTACCTCGTTTGACATTATACTATTTTTCCATTTTGGTCTTTTGTCCTTTTTACCCTTTTTGGTATGTACTAGAAATTTCCTTTTTGTATATACTTTCTTCTCTTTTTATTATTTGTAATGCTGCCTCTAGGGACTTACTATAAATAGTCATTTTCTCTTGTAAGTCGTAGATGTGAGACAACCTTCTCCAAGTCCATATTTCTTATAGTCTTATCTAATCTTGCCGAGTAACTCAAGATTAGTGGCGAATGGAACTTGACATCTACTTGTGGGTCATATCAAGTGTGGTGTCAAGTCATGTTGTATTCCTTGGTGAGTCATATCCTCCTAGTAGCTTCACGTCAACTACTCTTGTTCGGTTGTAGACCCTTTCCCCTCTAACTTTCTTCAATATCTCAAAGGACCCATTTTAGTTCAATTTCACCTCAATAAGATTTAGTGATAACTGAGCTCCTAGGTACACCATTATGAGCCTTTATACTAGAGCTTACTTTAAAGGCTTCTTAAAATGTGGATGTTGGCGTATGACAATGACGCTCGATTTGGTTATGGGATGACCAACATTACAAAAAGTTATAATGGTGCTTTACATGATGCTATGAGATTTCCCATTGCGATACTACTTAAGAAAACTTTCTACAACTACAATGATTGCTTCAATAAATGTAGGATTGAGTTAGTGGAGCAAATGGGCCTTAGTAAAGTGTTGAGCAAATTCACGAAGAGAAAGTCTGACAGATGGCGTAAAGTGGCCAACAGTAACTAAGTCATAATTTTTTACTACAATGAGTAGATATTCGAGGTCATAACAAAGCCCAAAGCAATAGTGTACAGGCAAAAAAGAGAAAACAGGCACACAATTGCCCTTAAGACTGCACAATGTACTTGTAGGTAAATATACAAAATTCTGTGCTCATACGCTGTAATTGTTATGGGAAAAATGAGCATAGACTGTACTGTATACATTGGGTATTGGTATACGATGCAGAATCAGCTACACGTATACATGCATTCCCTTATGCCCTGTATCGATAAGTCTAGCGTAGCTATACCACCAGTTATGGCTGGTTCCTAGGGTTAACATAAGAGAGATTAGTAGTCTATTAGTGATTTTGTAAGTGTGAGCATAGGAGCATTTCTTACACATTGCCCCCTTGCATCGCCGGATTACAACAACTATCGATGGTTGACTACTTATGAATCGATGAGGGGTAGACTTTGATGTGATTGAGCTACTTATGCATATGGTTGGACAGTATAGAGATGTATTCGATCACCAGCATCCAGAGTAGATAAGTATTTACCGAAACCATTCTCCTTATTCATTTATTAACCATTACTTTTTTCATCTTTATTATTGGTCATCAATTCAAGTTATTTGAATTCCATACATCCACGAGGATGTTGCCAGACTCCTTGCTTATTGTCAATATGAGAGTAACATATGGCTAACCTGTGTACAACTTATATGCTTCCACATCGTAGAGATGTATTATCCTGACCACATGGCTCGATAGTTTGGCGAAATATAGGAGATCCCAACTCACCCTAATATGGGATGTACCCTACAAGATATTGACTTGAGAGACAGGACAAAGATAAATTAGGTGACCTACTGTATAACTTACATAGCACAATAGGAGAATCATCAAAACTGAATAGCTCAAGTTCAACCATGGCCTGATGTACATCCTGACTACGTTTTTTAGTACCAGCAAGTTACTTGCAGATATATTGGCTAGTTTAGGGATTCTTGAATATATATGGTATGTACAGTTACTTTTTCATTTACACTTTTATTTTTCAATTTATATGTAACTCCAATTTTGTGTTTTGAATATAGGCGGACCTTATATATAGAGTATTGTATATGTCATACGAGGACATATTATATGAGCAGCATTGAGTGGATAACCTCATTAAGGGGATTATTAGGATCTACTTAGGCAACTTAGTTCCACCCAACTTAAATGTCGACCAAGACGATTCCTTACCAAACGAGCTGCAAAGAGGTAGGAGTCGTGAGGTATGTAGTCGTCGTTAAGATAGGGGCTAAGGACGTAGATAGCCTGACGTAGAGATTCGTGATGATGTTTCTCCTCAACACTTCTTACCGCCAGCATCTCCTGAACCATCTAGATTTAAGTTTCATAGACCATTCCTCGGGGAGAGCTCCGGGGATCCTATGTATCACACCCCTGTTGATAGAGATTAAAGATCGATTACATGCTCTTGAGTCGAGAGCTCTCTCAATTGGTTCGCTAAGCTATTCGAAGTAAGTTAAGCATTGAGGACCGGTGTTTACCGCAATTCAATTTGCCGAGCTACTTTACTGTCCATGCTATCTAAGATGTTGTTCAGGTGATCAACTAGTATGCTAAGCAACCCTTCACTAAACCATAGTCCAAGCGCCAAATCTGAGTACAACAATCTCCATTGTGTCGAAGTCGACCAAGACTGTCAAAAGCTAACCCTTAGAGGTCAACCCAAGATAAGCCATCCCTGAACCAGCCACAATCTAACCCCTTCTAACATCGATTAAGCCTAAATAGAGGTACACTCCTGCTCGAACCACAATACTGTCAGAATCACGAAAAAAATGCTTACGCATTGTCCTTACTGACAACTATACTGTCCTTTCTGATCAACGACGTTCGTTGTGCATGATTTCATGTCTTCCTGTATAGTAATTTCCTTTTTTATTTAGGAAATAGGAATTCATTTTTGTAATTATTTATAACATAGAACTTACCCTACTAGGATATTATAAATAGTCACATAATGTAACAACTGCAAAAATATATATATAAAATACATTTGACTTTTTACCTTCTCTTGTGCTAAGTGTTCTCTTACTCTTAAGTTATTTTTATCTAGCTCATTTGAATGTGGAGCAGTGGTGAGTGACCTTCGACCATACTTATACGTCATATTAAGTGCAACCTGAGCTCTTATGAGGCGTTGGTGCATCATATTCGGCGTTGATGCGTCATATCTGGCATTGGTGTATGTGAACCCTTGCCTTCCTTCAACTATCATTTATTTTTCAAGCCATCTTGCAGCTTAGACCCACCCCCTTTGGTTACGCGTGATATTAGGTTCGTGTGTTCATCCACTAGTCCATATCACTTGTTGTTAAAAAGACCTCTACTAATCAGTTTCATACCCCCTATACCATTGTGGAAGCCGATTAAAGATTGTCAATATAACATGAGTGAAGGAGTTATGCAAACGTACCCTTCTTCAGTCCCCATATATGATCATTTTCGAGTGTTTACAGTAAAGATGATGGACAAATCACACAACTGGATGTGGCTCAAATGATTCAACCGCAACTTCGACAACGATGCTAATGTCATTAACTTTATATATTTTACTTCTGATTTACCTTTTTTTTTTTATTTTCGAAACACTATTTAATTGTTTCGATAGTTTACTTACGTTTTGTTTAATGATTTCATTTTTTCATAATTTAAATTTATTAACAATTTTCGATGTTGATTTAAAACGTATATCTATGTAGTACTAAAATAGAACAAAATTGAATATCTCATAAATAAATAACCATATATAATTCGACTGAACGACAAAAAAAAATAATTATTTATTGAATATCAAGTTTTGATTACGTTTTCAATTAAAATTGTGTATAAGTTTGATTAAATTTGAGGTAATGCAATTTTCAATTTGAATTATATATATATATTCAATTAAATTTAAAATAGAGAGATAGATGAAAAATATAAAATATAAATATATTGAAATAATTTATACTGATATGACTTGTTAAGTAGATGTGTATCGAAATCGTTTTTTTCTTAAATATCGTATTTTTGAAATTTCTCTTTTTGCAATTTTGTTTTCTTTTTCCCTAAAAGACAAAACGACAAAATCAAAGAGAAACGATTTTGGGGTGAGTCACCCTTTCAGTCATCCGGTGTCCAAACGGAGACAAACCACTTCCGTCCCATCCCCAACTCATCCGCTCGAGACTCAGGTCTGACACGTCGTCTTCAAGTGGGTCTCCCAACTCACTCCCCACTGCCCGTAAATTCTTCCTTTTTTCCACACTCTCCCCCTACCCCTGACCCTGTTGCCCGCCATCCCCACCCCACTTTTCAGTTTTCTTCACATCGTACGGTCAGCTGCCCCGTTTATACGGGCAGTCCCTTCACTTCACTTTTCTTGTAATTTGCAAAACATTCTTCTCTCTTTTTTTTTTTAATTGAAAAACCGAGGAAAGAGACAGTCATGCAACACACAAGCAAAGAGAGAGAAACAATATAATATTATTTATATTTATTCGCTATTCCTAATTTTTCATATTTATTTATATTATTTTATATATTGTTTTCACTTTCTTTTGAATATGTCTGCTTTTGTTTTTCTTTGATTCGTTCATCCTTTAATTTCCTTCTCCAACGTTAACATATTATATTATATGTGAGAATTTTCATTTCATCTATCCATCAGTATCATCAATACAGTTCTTTCTTTTTCTTCTCTATTTTGGGTTTTATGTTCTAGTAATTGTGATCCAGCTGTTACTGGATCATTTGCTCCATTTACATGATTCTGAGTATCTCTGCAAGTTCTTTTTTAAAAAGTAAGGCCCTTTAATTTCAACATTTTAAGGAGTACAGCACCATTATTTTCAGGAAAATTTGAACTTTTTAGTATATGAGTAAATGTTCGAATTTTGGGTTGGTGTTGTTCATGGGGTTGAAGTCTGAAGTTCGATGCTTTTGATGGTTAGCACATTTTTTGAGGGCTGTCTTGAGTAAACTATCAAAATTATGGGTATTGGAGTGATTTGGGGTTTTGGGTTTTCTAGGATTTTATTAGTAAAAGATTGAATCATTTGGGTATTGGTTAAATTCGGTTCTTGGGGTTGGTGTTGATGATTGCTTGATTGCTGTGTTTTGATTTGTTTAGGGTTTTTGGATAGATGGCAGTAGTATCCGGAGATAAAGGTGATGGAGATAATGAGAACAATGGGAAAGTTGAGCCTTGGGATTTGTGTGAATCAAAGGGAGGAGAGAAGAATAATAGTAATAAGAAGAATGGGAAAGCCAGTGATGATGATAGTAAAATAGTTGATGAGAGTGTAGGTTGTTGGTCTAAGTTCAGGCTCTTTAGGAGCTGCTTATATTCAAGATCCAAAGTTGATAGCTCCAACAGTGGAACCAGTACTAATTATGGTGAGTTAGTTTTTCATGTAGATGTGGTAGTATATTTTGCCTCATTTCCCTTGTATGTTTCAGCTCTCTCACATTGCTGTTTCTATTTTGGCCAGAGATTACATTATTACTCTTTTTGTTATCGAAGGTTACACCAATTATTGATGATAATTGCCTTTAGGATTATTTCCCCCTGTTTTGTCAGATTCGGGCATGATTGTTTTTCGGTATTAGCAATCTTGATTGCGAAAGCATTACATTCCTTTGCTTGTTATTGTTTCCTGATATGCTGGAGTGTGTAACGGAAAGCACAATTACAGCAGCTTAGCCATAATGTTTGCTCCTTTGTGAATTGCTTTCTTTGAATCTTAGCCGTTAGATTTTATTTTATTGTCTATCTATGGTAGTTCTGCAAAATGGGAGCCTAATTTAGGGAAGAAGATGTATATTAGGCTCCCGACAAATTGAAAATGGTTTGGATATTTTAATTGCATAGAACAATTATGATATAGAATAGTTTCAATGCGCTTCACTCTGAACTTTGAAACATGCTTTTTAAGTTATGAAGACACTGTATAGTAAAACACTATATAGGTTGTTGCATATGACATTTCTGATTAGGACGTATAATGGAATTGAATTAGAATCTCCATTGACATCATGAAGCTGCTTTCTTCTTTTGACATTAAGTTAGTCTCAAGCATACCTTACATATCCTTTTGTCTGTGAGATTGCAAGAACGGTGAAGCTTTGGAGATGCGATTTAATTTTTAAGCCTGTTTTGTAGCATTAATAAAAGTATGATGGCATGGTAGTTTTCATGAGCATGAGAGTGATTATGATGTCTCCCGATCACTAAAGATGATGAATCATTGTTATGAGTGACCTTATGCTGCCATCGAAAGACAGCAGCATTATTTATATAATCGAAGGAAAGAAAAAGAAGAAAGTAAAGCAGCATTTACTATGTTAGGAGGGGAAGGAATATTTGAAGAGTTGAGGGCAGACTGAGAATATGCTTATATGTACAGGTTGAATTGCAGGCATTGTGACATCAATAAAAATATTAATTTACAATATCCTTTGAGATGTATTATCCTAAGTTTTCCTGATGTGATGATGTGTCATGAACATGCATTTATATTAGATAGAACATAGATGGCCTGTTGTCATTTGGGTTTCTCCAGCTTTGGAGTCATGTAAATGGGTTATTTTCAACCACGTTAACCATTAATTGCTACAACAGCTTACACAAAGGTGAAGAACAAGGAATAGATTTTCATGTGAAACCTGGGAGTGGGAAGTGGTATCAATATCTGATTTAAAGCAAGTAGCATCTTTTTTGAGTAAGACTATTTACAGTTCTTTGGATGCTCAATGTTGGTTGTTTACTGGGGCTGAGTGATGCCATTCCACAAATGATGTTTGATATTGTGCTGTTCCTACATTATCCATCATTCCATTAAACATGGAATTGTCAAAATTTCACTGTTGAGTTCTAGGTTCTTCTGTCTTTGCCTTTCTTTGCATTTCTCTAATTGAAAGATTTGGGTAATCTCACTACAGGGAAACTTTTGGTTTGATACAATGATGATTCTACTTCTAGTGAAACCAGCTGATGGTACTAAATTTGTTGCCGTAAATAGTTGTCATAACTGCTCATCTTTTGCTTTCAGTGTTTACTGCAAGGTTTGGTGTAATAATTAATTGAGGGCCTTTCTTCTTTGTACGTGATGATGCCTTGTTTAATGTAATTCAAATTCTGATTATTCTAATTTTGCAATTTCCATTTAAACTAGCAGCTTTATTATTATAATGTATTTTTTAAACCTTCCTGCTACATACTCTTTTTGTCGAAAACTAAGCTCTTTATATAGAAAATTATTGAATTTGATTATCAGCATATAAAAAAGTTTAGTGTGTGTCTAAGAACTAAGCTACATGCCGCCTATCTAATATGATGTTTTTACTTGTAAGCAGCAGAAAGCAAATTTACAAACGATACAAGCAGAGACCAACCTGCTGCTCCAGTTGTATCATCTACAACCACTAGTAATACTGAAAGCAACTCGTCAATGTCCAGACTTGAAGAGGAACTTAAAGTTGCTTCTCGCCTTCGCAAGTTTACATTCAATGATCTAAAGTTGGCAACAAGAAACTTTAGACCTGAAAGCCTTCTTGGTGAAGGTGGCTTTGGTTGTGTGTTCAAGGGTTGGATTGAAGAGAATGGAACTGCACCAGTGAAACCTGGCACTGGACTTACTGTTGCAGTTAAAACTCTAAACCATGATGGACTACAGGGCCACAAAGAATGGCTGGTAGGGGAGAACCCTCTGCTTCCTTCTTAATGCCTTTCAATTTCAATCATTTGCTTGTATGGTTTTGGTTTGCCTTCTTATTTGTTTTGAGCATCTTCATGTCAGGCTGAAGTGAATTTTCTGGGTGATCTTGTGCATCCTAATTTGGTTAAATTAATTGGCTACTGCATTGAAGATGATCAAAGGCTGCTGGTTTATGAGTTTATGCCGCGAGGAAGCTTGGAGAATCACTTATTTAGAAGTATGTTGGTTGCTTCTTACAAGACCAATCTTTTTATGGTCATCTGTAACCTTTTTTTTAATGATTAAGTCCATTCTATTTCTGTTAACATTTCTATTGCCATATTCATTTGTGCGGTGGCAGGTTCCTGCATAATTATGGACAATTGGATAATTGCTGCTTTTATGTTATTAATAACTGATTAAATCATCGCTTCCAATTACTTAAAATGGTTCAGTAGTCTCATGAATTTTATTTTACTAGTTAAGCTAACACTTGGATTAGACTTGCTGCAAAAATAAGCAGCATTCTTAGTGGAAGTTTTATTTCATATGTTTAGGGACGATGCAGTAATAAGAGTTTGTCTACAGATTTTCAGTTTTTTTAAAATGCAAGTCTCTGCATAAAATCTGCTTTCTCATCAAGCTGATTCCTCTAATTTGATATTTTGAAGTGCACACATCATTTATAAATGCATGTATTGCGGGTTTCTCTCCTTTCTTGTGTATGCGTTTCCTTAAGGCATTCATTCCGCTGCTTATATATTTATTTTTGTAAGGGGGTGAGAAACTCTAAGAAACTGCAATCCGGAAGTTATTTTACCTGTTAATTTATGCTGCAAACATAAAATCAATTGGTTATGTGCAGGGTCCCTTCCTCTTCCTTGGTCTATCAGAATGAAAATTGCGTTAGGCGCTGCGAAGGGTCTTGCTTTTCTTCATGAGGAAGCAGAAAGACCAGTGATTTATCGTGATTTTAAAACCTCCAATATCCTATTGGATGCTGTATGTAACATAATTTATGGTGATAATCTCTTCTTTTTAGAAAGATAAATTCTGGGGTGGTTCACCTTTTATATTTACTTCTTTTAGGACTATAATGCCAAGCTTTCTGACTTTGGACTTGCCAAAGATGGTCCTGAGGGAGACAAGACCCATGTTTCAACTCGTGTTATGGGAACGTATGGGTATGCTGCTCCTGAATATGTGATGACAGGTATAGCAAAATCTTGATCATCTATTGGCATTGATGTGAAACTAAAGTCATGACATGTCTTGCTCCAGGAGAAGGAAATTAATATCTTTTTTTTAAAAAAAAAAAAAATCTAAAAATACGGCTGTTGCAAAAGTAATCCAGTGATTCAGTTTTAAAATTTTGTACTAAAATTGTGATTAGAAATTTCACTGTGCAAGTCAACAAACATATTTTAACGATGCATGGGTGTCTCTGAGTCTCAATCTCCATTCCCATGTCTCTGTGATGCACATGTCATTGAGACCATTTTAGTTTGTCTATTTAATGCTCTCCATTTAATAAAAAAAATAAAAAAGAAAACTGATGGCTTGCCTTATAAAAAAAGGCAAAGGAATAGGCACCGTGTGATTCAAACGCCTACGTATTCTGTGCACAGCCCTTTCCACTGAAACATTCATCGGGTGCATGTAATTGAATGTTTTATTAATATGCTAAAAGCTAAAATCGTGGAGCAGTTTAAAATCTGTAGTTATTTAACATAGGGATTTTAGCAATTTGCTCTGAAATTGTGTTTGAAGACATGATTTTAGATTGAGAGCTTGATCTTATATTTTTAAGACACAATTTTATAGCAATTTGAAATCGTGTTTTCAAGACATGATTTCAATTGCTATTCAGAAATTCAATGTGTATTCCTCAGTAATCTCATTTTTCGCAATATTTATTTCCTTTTCCTGTCTTGCTCCCGCTCTTGGCCTTTCCCCCTGTTCCCCTATTTCCCCTCCCCCTCCCCCTCCCCCCCCCCCCCCCCCCTCTCAACAATTATATTGATGGAATCTTAATTTCATGTTAAAATTTTTTTGGCCGATAGAATTTAAATCAAGTTTTAAAAGATTATGGGAAAGAATTATTCTTAAGTTTCTTGAGATTTTGAATAGTTCCTTGTGCAGCCAGCTTTTTAAATGCATGTGTATGATAATTGCTTTTCTTTCTGTTGTCAATATAGTGGTCAATTTCTAAAGTTTTGATGATACTTGTTGATCTCTATGACTGGACATTCTTGTGGTTAGGTGAATAAACACTCCCTAATGAAAAGTTGACACTTGAAATTTTACCTAGTATTGCAAACATATAATTGTTAATTTTGTCAGCTTAAGGTGGGATATTCTTGTTATGCTTCTAGCAAAAAGGGGATTGGTGATTTATGTCAGCCATCTGCTGTCCAATATTTATGTAGATTCTTTTAATTTGCTCTTAAGGTGCAAAGTCTCAATCCATTGGTTGCTTAAACATTAATGAAAATTTGTTGGTGAGCTTGATCTGTTACTATGCATTGATTTCCTTGAATACCTGGGACTTATTTGGTTCCCCTTCTATTTTTTTTCATCTGTGGAGGAATTTCATTAACTTCGCATTTCAAGTGACTATACAAATAGAGAGTGAATGCTGATTCCTTTGATAGGATTGGTTCTCCTTTCCTTCCTAAATATTTTACTATTATTCTTGCCTAATTGATCCATCGATCATGTGGCAGGACATCTTACATCAAGGAGTGATGTTTACAGTTTTGGAGTGGTTCTTCTAGAAATGTTGACTGGAAGACGGTCCATGGACAGGAATCGACCTCATGGCGAACATAATCTTGTTGAATGGGCTCGGCCTTATCTACTCGATAGAAGAAGATTCTACAGATTAATTGATCCACGGCTTGAAGGACACTTCTCAATCAAAGGTGCACAAAAAGCTGTGCAGTTGGCTGCTCACTGCCTTAGCAGAGATCCAAAAGCCCGTCCTCTAATGAGTGAAGTTGTTAAAGCTCTGAAGCCTCTACCCAACATGAAAGATATGGCAAGCTCATCTTATTATTTCCAGACTATGCGATCTGATCGCATAGGAACCAGCCCGAATGCCAGAAATGGAAGTCAAGTACAGCCAGGGATGATGTCGAAGAACAGGCAGCAGCAAAGAAGCCTTTCAATCCCAAACGGCTCATATGCATCCCCTTATCATTATCAGTATCCTCACCTATCACCAAAGCCTAGCAGTAAAGCATAGCTATAGGTTAGCTCTGTCATTCAACAGTTTTTACAGGGTTTCTTTTTCTTTTTCCTCCCCCATTCCCCAGTATAGGAGTAACTTTGTGTCAAAGCATTTGTTCTAGATTACTGAAAGGTAGCTGCAAATATATGTTGCTCTGTTGTGTTGATAGATCTATGGATGGAATGTCGCATATGGGGGTCATTCAGTCCAACTCTAGTATGTTGGCATGGAAAATGATGGTTTATTCACGTTTTTGTGTGAATTATTGAGCTTCAAATCAGGTAGAGATACTCAATAAGTACCTCATACTTACGATTAATGAAGGTGATTGATGACTTGATTAGCACGTATTACTTTTTTAGGATTGATCTTCATTCTGGATACAGTCAAATTTATGTACATGCTGTTGATATTCATAAGACAACCTGTCTAAATTCCAATCTACTATGAATGACCTCTTTCAATAATATTGGCATTCTTAACTTTTATATAATAGAACTTGGAATGAACATCTATAACATTTGCACCAAGTATTCCAATTACTTCTCTCTAATAATTTCGTTCCAAATTAAAAGAAAATTTCTTTCGGGCAAACTTTGATAAGAGTATCTTAAGCATGCGATTTCATCTATAGAAGTAGTAATGGATCCCAAGAAAACCGAAGGTGTCTTTTAGCCTATTCCAACAATGGTTAAGGGAGTTAGAAGATTTTTGGGATTAACGAGATATAACAGAAAATTTGTGAAGGACTTTGGAAAGATAGCATAGTCATTGACTAATTTGCTTAAGAAAGAAGAGTTCGCATAAGGATTGACAGCCGCACAAGCTTTTGAAGCTCTCAAAAAAAGTAGTCACAGCAACACCCGTTTCCGCATTCCTTTGCTTCAAGAAAGAATTTATCATCGAATGTAATGCTTCAGGACATGGAATAAGGCTATCTCAATGCCACAGCATTCTTTAGCATGGAACTTTCAACTAAAAATATTGCAAAGTCGACTTAGGAGAAAATGTTGATTGCCTTAATACTAGCCATTCAATATTAGCCTCCATATCCCTTTGATCAAAACTTTGTGGTTAAAAACTTACCAATAAAGTCTTAAACGCTTGTTTACTTTAGGCATCATTATCCCCAAACAACATAATTAGTTGTCCACTGTAGCCCAATACAAGTTGAGAAGATAGGACAAAGCAATCGATGCTCTCTCAAGGAAGTTTGATGGTCTTATATGTACCGAAATTTCGAATTCCCTATGGTCTAATTAGACCATCAAGTTAGAAATTAAGGGAGCAGCATCTGAGACAAGCTTCTCCAAGGCCCAATATGTGTGCTGAGCCATTCTTTCCGTGACATAAATAATTCTATCACTATTAATTGGTCATTTAAGCTAAGTCCACCTTACTTCTGGTCTTACTCCATGAGTTCTAGATGGTCACGCTTTAGGGGATATTCGTGTACCTTTAGAACCTTTATGCACTTAGTGGATGTATTTACCAGGCATGAAGAAATCAATATATAATTTTGTGGTTGAATGTGATGTGTGTCAACGGAACAAGTAGCAAAGCACGACTTCAGCGGATTGCTTGAGCTTCTCCCTGTACGATCACAAGTTAGGGATGTTGTAGCTGCGGATTTAATACTGGGTTTTCCTAAATGCAAGGGCTTTTGTTGTTATTGTTGTAGTAACCGATTAATTATCAAAATATGCTCACTTTCTTATGGTTAAACATCCCTCAATGAACTTAAGGATTGGGTGATCTCTTTGTAAGAGAGAGAATGCAACCCCATGGGTTTCCCACTATGATTGTTCAGTACGAGGATAATAATTTGATGAGAGTAGTTCTCCATGAACTCTTCCAACTACAAGGATATTTTGCATTGGAAGAACTAAAAAATTAAAGCATATTGGATATTATGGGCTGAGTAGCTTGTGCCATAGTGTAACTGGAAAGACACCTGTCCTAAGTGGCTATGGTTGACCTCCTCCCACTTTACTGAGGAATGTGGCAAGTGAAACGCAAGTGGAAGCCATGACTAAAGAGTTCTTAGTGCCAATAGCTTCGTCAGCACTTGTCATGCCCTCAAAATGAAACGGTAAAAAGCAATAAAATAGGCGCAACATTGATTATCAGATTAAAGATTATTTATATCTTAAAATGCAACTCTACAGTCAAGTCGGCATAGTCAAACTACTCCCTAGAAGTTGTCCTCTAAGCTCCTTGGGCCTTACCTAAAAGTTACTAAAATTACAAAAAGACAATGAAATTTTAAAATATTTCACTTAAGCCTGTTGATAGTCCATTTCTTTATGGGCCTCAAACCTATCCAAGGCACTTGAATAACAAGCGAGAAGGGTTACTTCCTATGATCGATGATTCCTTCCATGACCTACTTAACGACAACTTGAGATATAGGGAATCGTGTAAAAATCATCCAACTGCCGTTCTAACTTCCCTTTCACCTATAGTAACCTCTTGAGTACACTAGGTCAACTAAAACCTTAAGCTCCCTTGTTGCTACTCTTGACTATTCCTTTTGTTTGTGTTACTAACTCGAAGAAACACCTCCAACATCTTAAAATTTGTCTTCTTTTACATATCTCTAATATATAGACATCATCCTTCCTTTAAGTTCAAGCCTAACCAAATTGAGAAATTCACAATAATAATACACTTTAATAAATATTAACGATGAAAAGTTTCTCCTTCAATATAGTACTAAGTCGATTTTTTGTGTTGATATACAATTGAAATTATTCAAGATCAATCTATGAATCCATTTAATATGTATTGATCGATTAAATATAAGCTAAGTTGAAAAAATAAAATCCCTTAAATGAGATGATAAATTAGCCCAAAAATAATTACAAGTCTATATTTAAGTAAATGACTAAATTGATATACATAGCACAGAGGAAAAATCTTTTAAGTATCAATATTTTTCAAAGTGTGTAATATTTTAAAAGTTGGAGATCTTTTTATAATTTTTATATAATACAACACAATATACCTTCTAGAAATTCTAAAGATGGTCGAAAACCCTAGCTCCCCACATATCGAATACCTCAACCTCAAAGATGGGGTTTTGTAGTATTTCATCCCTACGAGATATATTCCCCACTTATTGACAACAATCACAAATCTCAACATATTTTTAGGCATCTTTAAATAAAGTAGGCTAATAAAATCTAGCCTCTAAGACCGTACAAGCTGTTCTATTGGCATTATGATGCCTACCATAGACCCCAAATGACAGTGGCTCAAAATTTACCATCCTTCAAGGTATGGTACACACCTCCTAATAACATAATTTGCACATACTTTAAATAGGTAAGGATCATCCCAAAAATAATGTCTCACATTAGAAAAAAATTTCTTTTTTTGTTGGTGTAAAAGTCCTTTCGATATAATCCTAACAGTTAAAAATTGGCGATATCCGCAAACTAAGGTATTTCCATATCACTTACCTAGTTGATGGCATAGAGTCGCTCCTTAGGGAACTCGTCCTTGATCTCATTCTCTTCAAGCATTTCTAAGTTTGGATTCTCCAATCTAGATAGGTAATCTGCTGTTAAATTCTTAGTACCTTTTTTGTCTTTGATCTCTACATCAAATCTTGTACTAACAAGATCCACCTAATTAATCTTAGCTTTGCATCTGGTTTTGCTAACAAGTACTTAAGGGCAGAATGATCAGTATAAACAATTACTTTAGATAGAATCAAATAAGAGCGAAACTTAACAAAGGCAAAAACAATTGCTAACAACTCTTTTTCCGTGGTGGTGTAGTTCTCTTGGGCATTAATAAGAGTTTTACTAACATAGTAAATTGGTTGAAAGTGCTTGTCCCATCTTTACCCCAATATTAACCCTACTGCGTGATCACTTGTATCGAACATAATTTTAAAGGGAAGTGCCCAGGTAGGTGCTACCATGATTAGAGCATTGGTAAATTTCTCTTTAGGGATATTAAAAGCCTTCAAACAATCGTGAGAGAAAACATAAGGTACATCCTTCACTAATGACCTAGTCAAAGGGCGAGCAATTTTCGATAAGTCCTTAATCCTATAAAAACCTATATGCCATAAAAAGCTTCTTATGACCTTAACCAAAGTTAGAGATGGTAGCCTTGCAATAACTTCTGCTTTGGCAGCATCAACCTCAATATGAGATCTTATGGCCCAACACAATACCCTCTTATACCTGAAGTGACACTTCTCCCAATTGAGTACGAGATTGGTCTCTTTGCATCTAGTTAGTATCTTGTCCAAATTATTCAAATAAATGGTCAAATGAGTTGCCAAAAACTGAAAAATCATCCATAAATGCATCCATTATGTCCTCAATCAAATCATCAAAAATGGCTATCATGCATCGCTGGAATGTAGCAAGTGCATTGCAAAGACCAAAAGGCATTATTCGGTAAGCAAAGGTGCCATAAGGACAAGTGAAGGTAGTCTTCTCTTGATCTTCAAGTGCAATAAGTATGTAAAAACAATCGAATAAACCATCTAGAAAACAATAAAACATATGTCCAACTAGTCGTTCTATCATTTGATTAACAAAAGGTAAGGGAAAATGGTCTTTGCATATAGCATCATTTAACTTTCTATAATCAATACATATACACCAACCTATTACCGTTCTCATTGGGATCAATTCATTCTTTTCATTAGAAACTACTGTCATCCTACCTTTTTTTGGAACTACTTGCACTGAACTCACCCATGAGTTATCAAAGATAAGATATATGATACCCGTATTAAGGAGTTTGATAACTTCATTTTTTACTATCTCTTTCAAGTTTGGATTCAAGTGTCTCTAGGGTTGTTCAACCAGCTTATGGTTTTCTTCCATCAAAATCTTATGAGTATATAAGGAGGGATTGATACCTTGAATATTGGATATCTTCTAAGCAATGGCCCTCTTATGCTCCTTATGTACCTTCAATAGCCTTTTTTCTCTATTCTTCTTCTAAATTGGATGCTATAATTATTGGTAATTTGGAGTCCTTCTCTAAGAAGGCGCATTCTAAGTAGTCAAGCAATTGCTTTAACTCCAATACTAGTGGCTCCTGAATCGAAGGTTTTAACTGTACTTCCTTCATCTTTTCAATCTCTTCTAACCCTTTTCTCAATAGAGGTAGGTTTATTTGCCTCCAGTTAAGCTAAAACCTCGAATTGAATAGGATCTTCCAGAGCTTCTTCTATACCTAATTGCAAGCAACTCTCCAATAGATACTTAGAAAGAACTTCCTACATATAACTTGAAACAAAAGTGTCAATAACATCCAAAAGTAGCAAGTATCATCCTAATCAATGGACTTTTTCATAGCCTCCGAAATTTTAAACATGATCTCTTCGTCTACTACTTTAAGAATAAGCTCACAATCACTAACATTAATGATAACCTTAGCGGTAGCTAGGAATGGTCTACCTAGGTAAGGGGTAACTCAAAATCTTCATCCATGTCCAATATCACAAAGTCAACTGGAAAATAGATTTACCCACTTGGACTAATACATCCTCAATAATGCCTCTAAGATACGTCACAGATCTATCGGCTAATTACAAGCTCATGCGTGTGGGTTTTGGTTCCCCTAATCCTAACTTCTTGAAAAATTTATAGGGCATCAAATTGATGCGAGCACTTAAATCAGCTAAAGCTTTATCAACTAACAAGTTATCAATATAACAAGGAATTGTAAAACTTCCTGGGTCTTTCTACTTCTTAGGCAACTTGTTTTATATGATTATTGAACATTCTTCACTCAATGTGACTATAGAAAGCTCCTAAAGCTTCCTCTTGTTGGATAACAAATCTTTCAAGAACTTAGCGTATTTCGACATCTGTGACAAAGCATCAATGAAAGGTAAGTTAATATGCAATTGTTTAAGGAGGTCAAGGAACTTACTGAATTGTTGGTCATTGCGATCTTGTTTAAGTCTTTGGGGATAAAGGATGGGTGGTTAGTATTCCTTCACCTTCAATGACTCTACGTCTTCCTTAGCTTTTACCTCCTCGTTGCTCTTACTAGTCTCCTCATTAACCTTCCTCTCAACATGTAACTCCTTCCCACTTCGAAGTGTCACTGCCTTGACATGTTCCTTTAGATTGGTTTCTATATTTCTCAACAGTGTCCCATGTGGTCTTTTAGAGATTAGCTTCGCAAGTTAACCAATTTAGTTCTCAAGGTTACGATTCAAAGCCTCTTGATTCCTTAATGATGATCTAATGTTGGATAACCGAGACTCATTGCCTGAATATATTTAGTGAGAAGTTCTTCCAAATCGGACTTCTTTTCTTGCGGAAAGGGGGGTAGTAACGGTCTTTAAAATCTAGGTAGGCTAAAGTTGGTCTTATGCTGGCCTTGGTTTTGATTTCCCCATAAGAAATTGAGATGATTCCTCCATTTGGGATTATAAGTGTTGCTGTAGGGGTTATTTTGTTGCCTAGGTGGATTTCCTAGATAATCTACAAGTTCCGGTTGTTCTTATGCTTCATAACCCTACATGCCAAAGTCACTTACATCCGGTTGTTTAGGGCCAACAGAGAGTGCATCAATCTTCTTACTCAATAGATCTACCTTGGCTACCAAAGCAATAGTCAAGTCCATTTCATAAATCCTCACAACCTTTTGCCTAACTCTAGTGCTTTCCCACTGATAATTGTTCATCGTTATTCCTTCAATCAAGTTTTGTACTTATTTAGGTATTTTTGTGTTCAAAGTACCTCCTGCAGATGCATCAATCATTTGTCTCATAGATAAATTGAGACCATTATAGAAGGTCTAAATTTGCATCTATAATGGGAGGCTATGATTTGGGCACCTCCTAAACTAATCCTTGAACCGCTCCCAAGTATCATATAGAGTCTTGGCTTCCAATTGAGCAAAGCAAGAAATGTCGTTCCATAATTTAGTGGTCTTCGTAGGTGAAAAATACTTCTCTAAAAATTTCTTCACCAATTCATTCCAAGTTGTGATTGAGTTTTACGGTAGGGAGTTCAACTAGTGCTTTACTTTACCCCTTAAGGAAAAAGGAAATAGCCACAGTCAGATAGTATCATCCGTGGCTCCATTGATTTTAAACGTATCATAAATCTCTAGAAAGCTAAAGATGCGAGTATTATGATTTTTATCTTGGAGACTGTTGAACTAAACATATTGTTGCACCATTTATACAATGTTGGGTGCAATTTAGAAGTTTTTAGCCATAACGGTCGGCCTTGTGATACTAAAGTCAGCTCCTGTAAGTGTAGGCCTTGAATGGTCTAACATAGCCTGGTTTGCTTTATTACCGTTGTTAGCCATATGTAGTGGATCTTCTTGATTGATGAATTGATTGTTGGCTTCTTCATTCTTTTTCTTAACCTTAACAATTGACCCATCTTTTATGGTAGTCACAATTTGTCTAGATCGTAATCTCAAATTTTGAAAAATAGTTCTCTCAATTTCATGATCAAGTTTTACCAAATCTTTCAAGTTGCTTCAGGTCATGCACTACAAGGGCAAAAAATATAGAATCAATTGCAGTTTAAAGTAATAATAAAAAAAAAACAATGAAAACAAAAGAAAAAAAATGGTTAAAGCAATAAAGCAACTAATGTTCTTAATATCAAAGTCTTCGATAAAGGTGCTAAAAACTTGGTACAAAACAAGTGCACCTATTAGTTTTAATATGGCGGATATGAGTTCAAGTTGATCTCTTAGAGACCTCGAGTATTAATATTAACCTTAGCTCTATTATTTAACAAAAAAATTGTAATAGGTTGAATGAATTAAAAATATTAAAATTAACAAACTAATCTAATTATGAGACTTAACTAAATAATTTATAAAGTGATAAAATTAAGAACTACTTCAAGAAGGCAAATAATGTATTTAGGAATTGTTTTACCTAGCGTTTAACATATAACCGCTAAAATTCATCTCTATTATTCTTGACCAGAGGGATTCATAATTGAAATTAACACATTTCTCAAGTATATTAACCCTAATCCTAAATTATTTACCGAAATCTCTTCACTTAGTAATATAATTTAGAATCGTATTAATGTATAATGAATTCCTATATAAAAATAATAGCTTTCCAAAAGAATCATATATCTTATCTCTAAGTATAAATGTAATTCTCTCCAATTATGTTAAGATCTCATTACTTATATGATTTCTCAATTATCATAAATAATACCATAGATTGATACCCTAGAAATATCGATTAACAATGAAAACACATAATTAAATCAAGAAAGATAGAATCTTTATTGAAATTATCAATAAATCCAATAGTCACATAAAACTCTAAGTTCTACAATCCTATATACAAGAATCTTAAACTATCATGATGAAATTAAAAGCGAATTGCAACAAAATCAAGAAGTAAAACATGTAAAACCTCTTTTGTCTATGAGAAATCTTTTCAATCTTAATGTTGAGTATTGCTTTCCCTTTTTTCTTCTCCTTCTCTTCAAGTCTCTTCTCTTTTCTTTGTCTAAAAGTCTCGTACAAAACCCTCCCAAGTCCTTATATAATGTATTATGAAGTTTCTTTTTTCATCACCAGATACAACTTCAGACACAGTTGTATGTGTAACTTACTGAACTTAGCGCAAACAAAAAAAAAAAAAAACATTTTGGTTAGACATAGTCTAAGGACATAGTTGTGCCCTAGACTGTGTAATTTTCTAACAAAAAATTGCTACTTTCTCCTATTGTTTATATAACTTCATAACTCATTCATTTGAACTCTAAATTAAGTGAAACTTAATTCATTTTCTTTGTTTTCAATCCAAGAATACATTCAAACCTTGAAATTAAAATTTTACTCAATTAAGTATCAATTTCTTAAAAAAAAACAAAAAATATATATAAAAAAAAGAAAAATACTATAAAATCACCATGTGAAATATATTTAAAATAAGAGTTATCAATAAGTTTAGTGATTATGGTGCAAGATCTTATGGCTTAATTACAACATTTTCAAGCAAATAATCATAGTTTAAACTATGAACTAAACTAAAATTAGATCGAATATTTAAGGCACATAAGAATTTCAAAATTGAAACTCAAGATTTAACTTAAATTGATTATAAAAAAAAATAAAGATTATGATTTAGTTTAGTTTAGAGGAACAAATTATTAAACAAAATGGAGTTAGATTGAATTGTGTTTACGCTTAAACCTTAGTACAATTCCCAATCTAGCCTATCCAAGGCCAGTACTAAGCTAAGTCCTTAGACCCATTGAGAAATGAGAAGACTCATACCTTAGACTAATTTTTTTTTTTTTTTCACAACTTATGTTTTAATCTTTAAAAAGAAAAACTTTGAGTCAAAAAATTATACAAATACAATCTTTAACTCACGATTGAATTTTCTAAAGAAGTTAAAAAGGATTTGCTTTCATTTATACAAGAATTATACCTTATTGCTTTATAATATTAGAAACGTATAACAAAGAACTAGAAGAAGATCAAAAGATAAAAATTAGTTTTAGTCCTAGATTACTTAGCATTTATAAAGTATTTTAGACTTGGGCCCTTCAAACCCATACCAACCTGCTTAAGCTCATAACTTAGGTTGTTTTCCTCCAAATTCAACCTCTATGTTCACATGGTCAACCTTAGCCTAAGCCCTTTACAAAGCCTTCCCAATTGTTAAAGCTCACAATGGTTAGGAGTCCTTGGATAAGGTTGAATGATTAAGTCAACAAATGCCCCCTACCATTCAAGATCACATTGGACTACATAACTCCACTACCCATAACTTGTGGGCATGTTTTTTATCTACCAACGGTGATCATAAATGGGATCCCTTTACTAGTCTGTATAAATGGGTTATTCTATTTATATATAGATATGGTTAAAGGGGCCCATTGAAGTCTTGTTCTTCTTTGTCCATTAGTTCTCTTTTTTCTTTATCGTAAGTAGAGTAGCTTAATAGCTTGCAAGGCTGACAACCTTGAGGTCATGGGTTCAAATCCTGTCTCTACAATATTTTTTTTGTCAAAAAATTAGCTTTGACTCAGGTAACTAGTAATTAATTACTAGTTTTTATTATTACCACCATTTTCCTTCTTTTTTAGGGAAGGGAGGGTAGAGTTACTCACTATATTATCATAGTCAATTATAACGAATTTCTTATCCCATTAAATTAAATACATTACTTGAACCTAAGCTTATAATAAGAATCAAACCCACATCTTCTCCTTGGCAAATAGAAATTTTACCATTCGACTATATGCACATTTTTTTGTTCTTAACTTAATATGAAGTGTCTGGATAATAGTTATCTCCAACTTAGGCAGGTACTTTCGATTTCAATTTTAAATATAGAATATATTATTATCATTATAATAATATTTATATAATAGTCACAAAATGATAAGTAAAAAACTAATAGAAAAATCTTGTATCAAACTACTTATCTTCTTGTAATTGGATATCCAAGATTTTGGAATGCTCTAAATTCCACTTGAGCATCCAAATCTAGGTTAATGCTAGCAAAAACATCTTTGAACAAAGTTCTAGCATCATGTTAAATGTGTCCGAAGAAGAAGAGCAGAGCAAACAAAGCATGTCCAAAAGTAAACCAACCCCTTGGACTACTAGGAAAAACACCATTCTATTTCAAAGTAGTATGATCTAATTCAAAAACTTCGCTTAATTAAGCTTATCTAGCATTTTTTTTACATTAGCAGGATCACTATAACTAACTCCCATGAGTTCACCACCATAGAACTCAATGGTCACCCAATTATTCAACACTATACTTCAATTTTTTCCTTTTAAAAGGAACATTGACTCTAACAATTCTGTCTCTATCTACCAAAACAATCGGAAATGTTTTAAAAAAAGTAGGCATACAATGTACAAAAAGTTTACGTCCTTCTTTATCATTAAAAATAGAATGTCCTAACCACCTAATAGCTATTCCATCCTTGTTGTCTATTGAACTTGCTCTGAATAAGCCCTCTTTTTTTGGAATATTACTAATGTAATCATAAAAACCCAATTTTTCTCAAATTTTAGACCTAACTTTTGATAAACTTTGATTTTTGGCTAACCTATCACCAACTCTTTGATATATTTCTTGCTAGAAGTATCCTCAATCCCATTGATAACAAATGGGACCAAATAAATCAATAAGCATTATTGTTAAACCATACTACATGGTTCCAACAATAATAAAAGCTGCCAAAAAGACAATGGCGATATTACTAGAAAAGGCAATTTCAATATTCCCCATATGCAACCATTGTATAGACGTTGAGGTAGATGGACACTAAGATGAAATAAGCCTGCTAATATGCCTAAAGTACTTGTTGCAATATGATGAGAAGCTATTCCTCCCGACACAAAAAGATCAAAACCTTCTATACCCTATACTAGATTTATAAGTTGTACCTTTTTGGGTTGGTCCATAAGGATCGGACACCCATATTCCAAGATCATACAATCCTATTACATGAAATGCTCCAAAACCAAAACAAGCTACTCTTGAAAGAAATAAATGAATTCTAAAGATCTTAGGCAAATCCAAAAAAGGTTTTCCTATACATTCATCTCAAAATATTTCTAAATCCCAATATACCCAATACCAGATAGCTACTAAGAAGCACAAGCCAAAAAAACACAATATGTACACCAGCTATACCTTCATAACTCCAAATACCAGGATTCATTACAGTTTCTCCTGTGATGCTCCAATCGCCCCATGAATTGGTTATTCCTAAACGAGTCATAAAGGGTATAACAAACGTACCCTATCTCCACATTGGATTAAGAACAGGATCAAAGGGATCAAAAATTGCTAATTCATATAAAGCTATCGAACCAGCCCAACCAACAACCAAAAGTTATATGTATTATACAGACTCCAACTGCTAATTGTCCTCCTCTATAAATACTAAGCCTATCTCTCAATGGTAAAATCACTGGATACTTTACGCATTGAGCTTTCTTACTGCATTCTTGCGTACTTGCTTTCCTTATAAATACCAACTGACTTAAATATCAGAATAGTTATACCGAACAACACCCTTTTACCCCTTACTGTTTACTATCTTAGAAGCTTATACTAAGTATGAAACCCAATCTAATTGTCAATCCTTACTAACTAAAACTTAAAGACAACACTTAGGATTGAGAACTTTCTTTCATTAAAATGTTTATATATATATAAACTAAAATGGACATGCTTTAAGGTACATTTATTTATTGTATTATTGATAGCAACACATTTAATACTGTGGATGAGAGAGAATTTGTCCCAATTCCCAAGAAAATAGTTTAAATTTTCACTATTTTCAATTTTGCAACTATATATATATTTTTTATTTTTTCAGTGATTAATAATTTTTTAAAATTTCGTTGGGATCCTAGCATGGAATTATCGGGTCCATAATTTTTGGATGGTTTATGATTCGAAAACTGCCTATTTGGGATGGGCCTGTCCAATGCTATTGAGCCAGTTTCAAAACGGTTCACTAGAAAGAACTAACTCATGCCTAGGTTTATTTAGTGCCAGTATGGTTGATATTGCAATTGCTTAACCCGAAACATCTAACCCATACTCTTTAACACTTTTTAATTGCGTTCAATCATCCCCAAAGGCACAAACTATGAAAATCGCCATCAATTTAAAGAAGTGCACAGGCACATGTCTATCAGACCGTGGTCATTGCTCGTTGCTTGGCATGCATATCCAAGTCAAGGATGCAAATTGCGTTCCTTCCGCGGTAATAGATGATGACTTGGCGTTGCTAGGCCTTGTCCCAGTTTTCTGGCAAGAAACAGGGGCCATCCATTTTTTTTCTCTTTTTATATTTTTATAATGTTATCAAATAAATATTGATCCTATAATTTGATTCAATATAATCTTTTTATAAAACTAATGTAATCCGATTTTATCTTTATTATTTTTAATCTTTTCACATATTCGAATCAACTATTCGAATTAAATATCACAGTATTGGTTTTTATTAATTAAAAATATATTAAATAGCACCCATAAAAGCTCTAAAAAAATGTTAATGGACTTCAACAAAGAACTTAGGAACAAAATAAGGAGTTGTTTGAGAAAGATAATTCCATTTTCTTTTGAAAAGAAAAAATAAATCTTCTAAAATATGTTAACATAACAACACAGAACACATAACAGTTCCTCAAAGATATCCACTTTCTTTGGTGAAACGCAAAACATATTACAAAGTAGTCTTTTTAAAGTCTAAATTATGCATAGTAGGTCCATTACTAGGCATGAGGACTTGGAACTCATGCATTAACGTTATCTGTGAAAAACATTACCAATACGACACGGAAGCCGGATCGCACATGCACGCCTCTTCTTCTAATGCCTATCCCTACAGGTAAGCATAGTAATTAGTTGACAGCAAATACAAATATATCTCGTTCCACGAATTTCCATTTGTCGCACTTCAAGCTCCAGACGCAATGTTCTGCTACCTTGTATATAATATATATATATATATATTTATTTATTTATTTTCCACTTCAAAATCTCATGTTTAATTATCTATATTATTATTATTATTATTTGCTAACTACTATTACAATTATTAGAAAAATGGAACCCAATTCATCTAATCAGGGTAGCAGAGTTCATACCGTTGGATAAAGACCTTGGCTTATTGTTTACTTGAAAAGGAGTTTAAAAGAGTTGGTTCTCCTCCTGTTATTATCACAATATAATTAATACTCTAAAACATCTTCTCTACAATTAGCAATTGAGGACCCAACTCCTTAAATTCGAACACAACATAATACAATTTAAATAAATTTAGATTTGAAAAATGTTAACACAAAATACCAATAAGTTAAATCTATCTAAACACTTTTAAATTTATATCCAGATATGGATTAGAATTCCAAACTTGTTTATTAAATAAATCATGAATATAACCTAAACTGATTTTACTATTAATAAACTTATAGTTTATTTTATTCCTTTCATTTTCATGCAGAGTAAAGAAAAAATGCAGAGTAAAGAAAAAGTACACATGGTCTAATCCGATGCATGCTCTATATAGCAATTACATGATTAAATTAATTAAATATAAGTATTTTTTTTAATTACTAAGGTTCCTTCTATTTTTTAGTTTTTTTTTTCTTCCTCCTTCCTTCTTACTTCCAATTGCAAGCCAAGCATATTCAGATGATATTTACAAGCTCTCAAGGTCGAGTCTTTTCTCAACAATCAAAGCAAGTCCAAAATCATGAGTTTTCTTCTCCATACAATGAGATACTAAGTTTTTTTTTTTTTTTTTAAATCGCATCAAATAGTATGTCATGTTATTTATCTTTATAGTTTTCTTTTCTCCATTTTCATTGTTTTGCAATAGTGAAATACTAAATTATTGAACTTTATTTAGAAATTGTTTATTGGAAAATTTTTATAAGAAAATAGTGCACTCTATTATTTTCTCTGTTGTACGATTGGATTTTTTTTTAAGAATAATATATTATAGATAGTAAGATAGTATTACATCACAACTATTTGTTGAAGCAATTTTTAACATAGAAAAAATTGATTATTAATACGATAATTCTTTTTATATGTAAGAATTTAATTGTCCTTTAATTGTCATAGACAAAGTTTTATAGGAAATACTAAAATTGTAACAATAAGATATTGATAGTTGGGATTTTTCTCATGCTATTGTCACAACAAAATAAAGGATTGAAATATTCTTTATTGAAAATTTCAATATAATATATTTTATTAATATGATCCTTTTTTATATATAGATTCTTTGATTGTCTCCTTGAAGACTTAATAGAGAATATAGTGACTTTAGAAATCAATACTATTACTAACATCCCTTCAAGGCATAGTTTCACTTTATTAAGTGATGCTATACAATTTAGATTTTGAGATTTCTTATAATTTGATTAAAGATGTAAATGGAGTGATATGGGATAAGTTATATGAACTTAAGACCTATCACAATATCCTAATAGGGTTCACAAACTTGTTCTAAAACCCTATAAGACTTTTGGCTTTATATCTAGAACCTGTTTCATTACCTTAATGAAGTGTCTGTTTCTCGACAATGAAACCCTTATTTTTTTCTTCAAAACCTTTTTTATTTTATTATTCATTACATGAGAAAATAATTTGTATTATTTATATTTATAAAACATAAGCAATGTGATGAGGACGTAATAGATGAGAAGTCACAAAAACATGCAAGACTTCATCTATAATATATTTATAAAATACCAAAATATGAAAGAAAAGAAAGTAGACGCATAGAGACCAAAGAGGCTAATGGAGATTGGAGAAGGAACTAAATTTAGGGATGCAGTATAATGATAGATACTTTAGTAACTTTAGTTTACATTTTATTTAATTAATACCATATTACTAATATATTTTTTTCTTAGATAACGGGTCTCCCAACAGGTTTTTCTTAAATCTCCTTCATGAGGTTTTAATCATATCCCACCAAAAAACGTATAGATTCTATCAAGTAGTACCTTATAGAGCTTTTAACAGCTCAGTAATTTAGGTACCTCATTTCGAAACGCCAGTTTATATTTTTAAATTTGATTATACTTTATTTCACTAAAACATTTATTTGCATTATGATTTATGTTAAGCACTAAGATTTTATGATATTTATATTTATAGAATTTAAATATTATTATGTCCATTTACTTTTTTCATGTAAAAGTACCTTATAGATTTTTTTTCATAACTTTTAATCGAAAAACGGGATCTAACCCAGACATAAGAGATACTTATTAAATGGATTGAATTATAATTTTAGGTATTCAAACACTATTAATAAATGGATTATATCACGTATTGAGATTTTTTAGATACAAACTCGTTTAGATACGAGACATATTAGTATAACATAAATTATCAATCCTAATTTTCTCATCATAAAAAAGTATAATTTAGTTTTCAAGTAGTGACTTTTAGTCAGTACTGCCCTTCCTCTATAATTCTAGATTTCTTATTCCAATAAAATTCATAGTGAATGGTCCGTAAATTACAATCGGATATGTAGTGATAGAGGGAAAATATACATTAAGTAATACATGTTACGTATATAAACGTAATATAAAGTATTAATAATATTTGAATATGTGATAATATAAATGATAATATTTTTAAAAACTACTTATTACCTGTATCATCTATATTATAATATATCTAAACGTAACTGATATTTACACATAATATATATACACTTATTTTGGATCAGTATTACTAACAAATCCTTTCTCTTTAGTACATGTATAGATGGCATTTCGAAGCAAGGCATCTAAAAATCACTATTTTCCTTAAGAGGGTTTCATATTGAAAAGATGACGCGGTAATGCTAAATGAAAGGATGAAAGTTACATTTGAGATCTAAATTTCGTCAATTTTTATAATTGTATCGATTTGATACTCAAAGTTTGTCTATTTTTACAATTGACTACATAAATATTGCTCTTTTTTACTGTTAACTGCATGAAATTTACTCTTTTTTATGCATAAATGACTTTGAAAATTTTAAAATTAGTAAAATGACATTCTTTTAATTTAAAATACTTAGTTGTAAAAATCAAAATTTAGACGCAGAAATACGATATTCCCCCTAAATTAAAATTCTGCAAGGTTGCCTGTATCCAGTCCGAATAGCCAACATCTGTGTCCATTCGGATGAAATATAGTATGAATCTAAGCAGATCTTATCATTTTGTGGGGTTTTTTTTTTTTTTTTTGCTTTCCTTAAAGAAGTATCTAAGATCTGCTAGCTAATGAAATTTTTATTTTTTTTTTCTTGATTTTATTTTCTTCTAGTTTCTACATCGATTTTATGGTTAATTTTATTTATCAAAAGACTTTATTATTACTTTAAAAAGCGTTTATATTTATAACTTTTCTCTGTTGAAAATTTGTAGAAAACTAAAACAATATCCTAAGCTTTTTGATATAATATATTAGATATCTTGGGTATTAAACAATCCCTAATAAATATATGATCGATATTTTTTTAAAATAGACTTTTATATATATTTACAGGATGAAATATCCTGGTACACTGACAAGGCAATAATCTAGAGTTTGCCACCACCATTCCACTGTACACATGTACGATAAGGTTCTTATTTAATGATGGTACGGAATTAGCACCCGGCCCCTATCCATCCTTTCTGCGACCATTTTTAATTTTAAAACGAAGAAATATTGGTATATTACATAAAAAATATTAGTAGGTATGATACCTGTGTATAATTTAAAAACGAATAGGAATACATGGTATCCTATATAATTTAATTAAATAAACTTAAAAAAAATAATAGGGATAAGTTATTTTTGGTGTATTTATGTACACATAAGTTTTTTTAGATGATTATATTAGGAATGAATTATTTAAAAATAAGTTGTTTTCCAACATTACTCAATTATTTTTAATTTAAGGATCAATGTTTATTATTTACTTAAAATTGAAATTAAAAATCATTATTTTGTAAATCTTTTACTTTTTCAAAGAAAGATATAATATTAAATATATTTTTTTTAATATAATAAGTAGAGCTTGCAAGTGATAATTATTGAGAAACATGTTAATATGATTAAATGTTCGAATATAAAAAAATAATATAATATAAAACATGATATACGATAAAAAAATATTATTAGAACATGAAGAAGCATAATTATATTATAATTTAACTTTTTATAATTTTCGTTCAATTTCATGCACTTTTATACTGACGCCCACTTAAAATAAAATAAGTACAAGAGATCTGGTCGCTTGCATGAATTGCAGCTTTACTAATAAGTATCCCAAAAATAGTAAAATAAAGTAAACAATAAATAAATCTTAGGGAGTGTTTTTGACGTTGAGAATGATAACCCTATTATAAATGGGCAATCTAAAATATTTTATTTATTTATTATTATATATAATAAATATTATTTATTTATTAATTATATAAAAAATTATTAATTTATCAAATTTATCTTACATTATTAAAATATAATATAAATATTTATATTTATATATATTTAATTATATTAATATTACATTTTTTGAATATTATATAATTATTATAAATAAAATATCAAGATGTATTTATGAGATATGATTATTTTTAATATTATAGTTTTTAAATATTATTTAAGATTTATATTTATATCTTTTATTTAATTTATATTTATTTTTTTTCTAAAAAGTAGTAAATTGTATTTCGGAAAATCTATTCACAACATAAAAACTATGAGCCAAAAGAGAGACAACAGAAGCTACAGAACACAAGAAGTGGAAGATCGATTGTACTGGACCGTCGGATTGATAAGCGAGGAACTTATTCCACAACCATTACCACCACCACCATGTTGATGTCGATGTCGTCCACCATCAAACAACCTTCAACCTTCCTCCCAAAACTCTTCCCCCGCAAAACCGTTTCTTACCCTTCCCGGTCCTTCTCTGTCGTTTCCAGCTCTTCTTCCATCACCCAGAACGACAATGATCTTCAGCGCTCTCTTTCTCAGGTATTATCTTTCTCTCTTTCTCGTTCATGGGTTCCGTTCTGTTCAGTTCATACTTGAGCTTACTCTGTTGCAAATCGGGCATGATGCTATAAGGTTCTCTCATTTATTACTAGACTGGTGTATATATAATTCAATATAATTTTTTTTTTCTTTTTGTCGTTAATGATTTTCGGTCTTTGTTGTTTTATTACATATGATCAATGATTATTACTTCTGATTCATGTATTGTCTGTAAGATATATTAAAACGGTAAAAGGAACACTCCTTTCGTGTCAGTATACTTGGTTGTGTGCTAGTCACATGTTCAAGCATTGCATACTTCCTTCAAAATGCAAAGTTGATATTGAATCCAGTTGTTTTTCATTGTGTGTGGAGTTTCTGCGTCGCCAAATGGTATGTCTGTTCGTTTTTCCTGCCAATCAGATATGATTGGAAGGACGCACGTCGGACTCGAGCCAATCACAACCACCTTGTATGGATTAGAAAAGAAGGGAAAAGGTGGAGATGTTTCAAATATTTATAACACAACCATGTGTGATTATTAGGGACATGGAATGGATGTGAGTCTTTAAGATGCATTTGATGATTGTTATAACATTTGGTATGGAAAATCAAGGATCAGGCTTTCTTTTTTTTTTTTTTTCTATGTCATTACTCCATTTTTTTTTTCCCCCTTATTTTTTAGGGAGCTGACTCATTTTTCAGAAGTGTGTTGGCCAGTATGGAAGCTGTCTACCTGAATAGGAACCCCACTGCCAAAGCTGTTCTGGATCTCGTTCGATTGGCAGATGAAGATAGGATTTGTTATGACCATCTAGCATTCAGAACTTTTGGGGTATAAATTACTGCTCTCTCTTTATCAACCGATTTATTTTATTGGCTTTAAACACTTGATAGTGGTCCATAAATAAAAGCATAACTTTATCAGTGGCATTGTTTTCAAGTATAATCCTTTTCTTTTTTGCATGCTATGACATATGCCCGTCTGTTACTTTGTTGTTTAGATGTAATAGTGTCGACAAGCAACTGGTATTCATTTTGTAATATATGACATATACGGTATTGGGAGTCCATTCTATCATGCCATCTGATATAGATTTGACAATATCTTATATCAAAACTCGCATTAAAACTCAAGAAATTTCTTTTCCACCTTAAATCCAGCAGTAAGGGGGATTTCCGTTGCCTCTTCTGATTTAGCTTGGGTTAATCATCTTGAATGTAGAGAATCTTTATTGGCAATTAAGAAAGTTCTCACTGTGCTTCAACAGCTCTGGCTGCTACAGCAGTTTTGTATATAAGACCTAGTGTTATTTCTTTCCACATCTGTAGTTGAGATTACATACTATCTATTCAGATATCGTTGAGGATTGGTCTCAATATCTTCATGTAAAACTCTCTGCACCTTTACTCTCCTCTCAAACATAGATAATTTCTTTTTGAAATTCAATCTTTCTGAATGCTTCTAGGTAAATGGATATGGAGTTGACTCCATGGCAAAGTTCTTCCTGGATTATGGTTATACACAAAAGGAAGAGTTGAGATTTCCTGCAAAAAAATTGAGAGCCTTCTGGTTTTCACCTCCCAGAAACATCCCTTTGGACAGCGGCAGTGGTGTATATGGTCCTTTGCCTAGAATTTTTATATCTGAGCTTTTGGTCAATGAGATGTCTTCTCAAGCACAGGTGCATTCTGAGGTTATTCTTGGATGGTGAAACTTTTTCCATTTAGCTACAACTTGTATTTGTCTGATGCTTGGATGGATGCCTGTTTACCAATTCTCTTTTGGTTAGGTGCTAATATTGAGCTGTCTTGATATTAATTTAATGGTCTCATTTTCTCTATCTGCAAATTCTCCACCTCTGTTATAACACTTCAATAGCTTCATGTCCTGGGTGATTGCATTGTTTTTAGTATGGTTTCTTTAAAAATTGGGAAGGAACAAGTACCCTGGGCTCAAAAAATAGCTTTTGAATCCTATGCTGGTGTGAGTGCATTGACCATGGTGATGTTTGTTTCTTAATTTATGTTGGATCAAGTCATCACTGCCTGCCAGCTTTTTAACTTCATGGTTTGTTCAGTGTGTACCTGGGTCATGGATCTTAAATTTTACCTTTAATATAATCTTCCTATGATAAATATCATTCAAGTGGGAGCATCATCTCAAGGTGTTTGCTTTTTGGAAAACGTTTTCTAGAATTTGTTCAACATTTGTTGTAAACTAGGACTTATAATTTCAAATATTATCACCTTAATCTCAATAGACCGTAGTTCTTAGTGGTTTTCAGCAGCAACTAATGGTGATAGGATCAGGTCCCAAATAATAGCTGAAGGAGGTGGTACACCATGAATGAAAATGTGAATGGAAAATGGGGAAGATGATTTTCATTTTCAAAAAGAGGACTGTTCTTTATTTTCCATTGGTATTTTCTATAGTTGCTAATCACCATCAGTGGTGGTCAGCAATCATTGATTGTTTTTGCCTTCCATCATCACTCATCCTTACAAGCCACTAGTATTTACTACCTCTAGAGATTACTCCAATAATATTTAACAAGAAGCTTTGATTATAAGAAATCTTGAAAAAATATTTTAAAAAAAAAATTTGCAAAACAAGCACAGCCTTTGTAATGATGGGGAATTTCCTGTGAACTTTTAAAGCCAACAAATGAGTAGTAATTGTCGTTGAACTTCTACATTTGTTTTCAATATTGTTATGCTCCTGTTTGTTAGCCATGCTGAATGTGTTTCTGTTCACCACTTATTGTGGATTTTTGTAATGATAGTATGAAAGAGTTAAGAGTGCATGTATCAATTTGATAGAACGACAGCTCAGTGTTAGCAAATCACTTGTTTTTTTTTTTTTTTTTTATTGTACCCAGCTGATAAGGCAGAATAGTTGTTATTGCTATAGCGTTGTCATCAGTTAATATTCTCTATCTGCAGGAAATTATAAAAAAGTATGTTAAGATTTCTGGAAATGGGAATGAGCATGCTGCCCTGGCAAGTGCATTAGGTGCTTTAACGTGGGAGAAGCCCTTCTCCTCTGAATTTGAGCAGTTAGCAAGGTATCATGTCTCTTCTTTTCCAAAAGTATCTAGATATTATGTGTTAAGTTTATGTTTTCTCTCGAATATTAAAAAATCATAAATATTTTTCTGCGGCATTAAGTTATCTTCAGCTTGGATCCTCTCAAAGAATTCAGCTTAACACCGCTTCTGTTATCCTACCATTTTCTGTCTTTTATATTAGTGAAAGTGAATATGCTGCTTGGACCCTGGTCAATGGCTATGCAGTGAACCATGTAACCATCTCAGTTCATCAGCTGAAATCCCACCTGAGAAGCATCAAGAGCCTTAATCAATTCATTGAAGAGAATGGATTCAGGCTGAACTCAGAAGGAGGTGTTCTGAAAGGTTTGCTTTCTACACTGACATGCTTGTTTGTTGTCTCTTTCCTCTAATAAATTGAATGTTATGGAAAAATGGAAAAAGATCCATATTTTTCTTTGTGACATCGAGCAAATGATTTCTGAAGGTGATTAGCGGTTGCACCTAAAATGAAATCATGCAATTTCATATCTTTCTCCAATTTTCCTTTAGAGCTCAAACTTAGTAGCGTAGATAACATCTTTTGTTATGGATACCAAAAAATGTTGACTATCCCTATCAATGTTCTTAGCGTGTTCAACAATTGAATGTGGATAGTATAACAGAACTACATGCTCCAGTGCATGTGTACCTGAGATTCATTACTCTTTGTTGAAGTGCTTGATTTGGTCACCTAAATCTCCTTACATTTTCATTGTTATTGTTTCAGCAGAAATGAGTTTGTTGCATTTTCTTTTTGTGTGTTTGTATGCGTATACATCTGTGCAAAGAACATAACCGTTGGCTAAAACGATCTTCTAACTTAAGTAGAGCATTCACAATTGAACTCTTTCTGCAAACTACTTGTGACGGCACTTTCTTTGACTAACTGATGATTGTTCTTCCCAAATAATAAAATATTGACATTCTCCAATTGTACTATTACACTCTACTCAAGATCCTGGTTCTTAGATGCGCTTGCCATTAAGTTACCTGACTGTCATAACTTGCCTTTTACCAGTTAGCCCTGATGGTCTTCTGCTCCAGAGCTCAACAGTAGCGGATTCATTTCTTTTTCAGTTTTCAGATGGAATAACCGAATCGGTTCCTTGTTCATACATTGAATTTGCTGAACGCCTTGTCTTACCTCAGTATCAGAATCTACCCGAAACACAGGTACACCTATCTTCCATCTGCTTAACTGGTGATCTACAACTCCCACTTAAAGTTGATTCCAATCGCTTTCATGATGCTGACTTTCTCAGGTCTTGGAGTTTCATCGAAGAGATGGATTTGAGGTTGGAAATGCTGACAAGATTTTCGAGAGCACATCGAAAGAGCAGCTAACCAAGGGAGCTGCATGAGATCCTCATGTGCCATCAGAAGCAATCGGGCATGCCCTTATAATTTGTAAATACATACTCAGCAAATAATGACTAACTGGATTAGTAAAATAAAAGGATTTTCAGTTATCTCAATGGGCATTTGTACTCTCTTCTCGTTCTTATCTTGCCTGCAATCGGTGCAGTTCACAAACAAGCGGGGACTGTTTCATCGCATACAAGTTGATGGATGACTAAATCTATATTTATCATACATGAGCGAACTCTGGGCCGCACCCATCTATATACATACATATCGATGCATATATATGTACATATGCAAAGGAGAGGGAGAGAATAAACGTTAGCTAGTCTAGCAGAAATTGTTTCTACAGTTTCTTGCCTCCTTGACCATGTCTATCAATTTTCTTTTGGCCACTACGAAGATTGCCAGCATTTGTAGGATTCTATGGAAATGGATACGATGAAATGATAGGAGGTTTGTCATTCTCCATTTTGAGATTGCAGTAGTACTATAGCAGCTTGTCTTTGCCTTTTTTTTTTTTTTTTGGTATATGCCAACTCGGTAACTTCTAATTTGGGAAAAACGTAATTTCATGCCGTTGTAGACATTAGGAGTGTGGCCAGCAGTGTCAATGTAAGTGCTTAGGCTGGACTGTAAACCGTTCATGCGCGTAAACGTCATCGTTCTTGTTTATTGTCATGATAATCTTATATCGAACATACCCGTCTCCAAACTCCATTGATGAGCAAGTGTAACGTGACGAATTTAGGAGGAAAAATTAAGAAAAAAAAGGTAAAGAAAAGGACGGGGAAGCCAGATTAAAGTTGTTCCTAAGTCACTCTACAAAGGTGAAGAAGTATCTTAACCGTCTTCCCCCTCTCCCTTTAGAATATAGCATAAGAAATTTTTTTTTTTATAATACTGTTAGATTCGAGTTCTATCTATTCAGTTCAACCTGATACTTCTATAAAATCGGTTTGAATCACCTTTTGATCTTTAATAACGATCTCAATTCAACTCAATTGACTCAATCGCTTTAACTTAATTTTTATAAAAATTCATTAAATTTTTTCGAATTAAAATATATTATTTTTCTTTTATTTCATAGAAAATACACCATTTGGCTAAAAATAGATCAAAGAAAAATAAAAAAAATGAATTGTGAAAAAATTTCAACTTTCATTTCTCAAGATAAAAGATAATTTGATTACTTTATAAATAAATACAAATTACATTGTAATATTTTTATTGACCTCATCCTTCTTCTAGTTTGATTTTAATAATATTGTTATACTCTTATTCATCTTCTTGCTTATGTATATTACAGCAATACTGTCAATTTTTTTTTTTTTATTTACGAAAAATACCCCCGTTTCTTCCTTATAATTTATTTTTCTTCAATCCTTGATTGCCTTGGCTCCCGTAGAATACACATGTAATGAAGGAACTCTATAAAAACCACTCTAGAAGAATTTTCCCGGTCTAAGATTGCCTTGTCCTCAAGACTGAAGTTGATGAATTAAGAATGAAATCCATTAAAAATTGACCCATGTAGCTTTATCAGGAGTTAAGCGCTACAATTATACTAAATATTGAGGGAGAGTCTAACTCATGTAGTTGCAAGGGGTTCTAGCGAGGATCTAGAAGGTGCAAATGAGCTAGGAGCATCAACTGCCATGTTTTCAGGTAAGGGAGAGTCTTGTTGATAATGACCAGGCTTTCATTTAAGGTTGGAACATGGGAAATCGGATGTATGCGTGAATTGGACGGGATGTAACTTATCCATTTAGTTAATATATTTGTGTTTAATTTTTTTTATAGAGGAAATATACATTTAGTCCTCCTATTTTTCCATATGATTCGTTAACTTTTTTTTTTCTCCTTCTTCTATTTGACTCATTAATATTTTCTAACTTAATAGGATTTTATTGACTTTATTAAATTTTTATTCTATCCTCAACATATATGAGTTTTCAAATTAGCATTTAGGTAGCCGGCTAAGGTGGTTAGAGGTTGCAAAGTTTTTCACAACCTTTTCTTTTCTTGTTTTAGTTTAATTTTCTGGACTTTTTATTACTTTTATCATATTATGTAAATATAATTAATAATATTTTAAAATTATATTTTGTAATTAAATATATCTATATCTATTTTATTTATTTAATTGTTATGGATCAATTAAAAACCAATATAAATATAGAATGGATTAAATTTTTAACAAAATTAATAGAAATATGCTTTTATAAAAGTTTAAAAATGTTGAGAATATAATAAAAAAATAGAATATTAATGACTTAAATAGAAATATAGGTAGACATTGTAATCAAATATATACTTTCCTACCCTTAATAATATCAACATGCATCATCTCTCATCATGTCCTACCATATATAGATTAAAAATCTAAAGATAGTGTCATTACCAAAATATAGCTGTATAAGTTGCTGGGGGAATTCCATCCATTTTTCTGCATAGTTAGCAAGTACCTTAACTTTTTTTTTTTTAATTTATTTTTTATAAACGATAGTAACTTAGCTTTACATATTTACTCTTTGCCCGAATCTCGTAAATGATTTTTGTGGTGAGTTTTCCTAATATCCTTTTTACGTTCTTGTAAATAAATTTACGAATAGGTCATGCCCGTTAGTCTTCATATTTTGCATCACTCAAACCGTTTTGCAAAGATTGCTGTAGCATAGTAATATGGACACTACTTTCTCATAGTTATAATATGTAATAATTGACTGAAAAAAAAAAAAAAGAAGAAGCTATTTCCAGTTTAGCTATGGTGGTTTCGACTTCAAGTCAAATCAAACGGCCACCTTTAAAATAGATCTTGAAAGCCGATGATTATAGACGGACATGGAAACATGCAACCAGAAGGAGGGATATCGGATCTAGAATTATGTTAAGATTTTTTTAATTATATATATATATATATATAGATTTGATAAACTATCTTATATTGAGAAAGAAATGATTTAAATATAATTCATTTTATTAAAAGATTAATATTTATATCATTAGATTATAATAATTTATAAAATATATATCCATAATTAACTTCATTTTTGATTTGGGAAGCTGAGCCCTTGGTGGATGATTTATTCTAATTTATTTAAGTGTATAATTTGGTATTGTCAATTCTTTGTTAGGCTGATGACCTAATCGATTTTCTAAAATATAAGTGACCTGAAGCAGCTTCCAAGTACGCTGTACATTATATAACATTTAAGATGATTTTTCAAGGTTTTCCTCATCCATGAGTACGTAAACTTACCAAATACATATGGTCGCATAATTATATTCATAGGATATGCGATCAAATAATTTCGTACGTTAATTTAACAAACTTCTAGCTAACATGAGTTTGCATGCACTTCGTTAAAAATTTTAAAAGGAAACCTTTTTATATTTCTTTAGATAAATTGAGGGGGAAAAAAAGAGTAAGTCTACAAAAATTTAATAAAGAAAAATTTATTTTACCCCTCAACAGGTATCCAGTGGAATCTTTTTTTTTTTTTTTTTTTTCTGTTTCCTCTTCCCTAATATCATATACACCAGGCAATGTGATTCAAGTGTCAAAAGCAAACATGCATATTGGAGTTTATCCGCCGCAACTTTTTCGATTTAAATTTGTTTCGTTTCCTATTAAGATATTTAAGGTGATTACTTAGTTATTTAAGTACTAGTGCATGTGCAACTTCTTATTGCAGAAAAAAGAAATCCCGAAAGCAATAAAAAAAAAAATCAAATCCTAAACTATCTGGTTAATGGAAATACAATTACCGTCTTTATATTCAGAGAGTTTGATGAAAAAGAGGGTACATTATTTTTATGAAGCACCTTTTTCCCTAACTTGGTAGTGTTCTTTTTCATTTGTTGTCCTGTATGATACTTGACATGTCACGTCCACATCCTAGTTGGATTAGGTGCGTTAAATTAATGGTTCATAATAGGTGTCACCCTCTAGTTCGTCGAAAAATCCAAGTATGGGAAGTGGATGGAGTTAGATAAAATAGTGTGGATAATTTTGAAAATGGAATGGAGGAATGAAATTAGAACTTTGACAATAGGGACAATTCATTGCAAAAGGTAGACTTCAATTACCTATATAAAATTTAAAAATATCAATTTGTTATAATAATTTTATTTATAAATAACTATTTAAACTTTATCAATTTTTACAATTAATTATCTAAATTTTATCTTTTTTTACAATCAATTAACGTTTACCCATTGTAAAAATAATGAAAGTTTAGATAGCAAATTTAATAATTTCCTTATATGTGCGTGCTTGTGTATCAAGGTATATGTTGAGTTTTCGGAATAGTTTTTCTATGATAACAAGCCATTTTTTATATATTTTATTGATATATTTACTAAAATAATGATACTCAGACCAAGGTTTTTTCCGAATTCAGTTGCCAATCCACTCGTATCATTGCATATGTTTTATTTACTTTAATTCAGAAATAAAGTTAGTCCCTTTTTAACTTCATACGCCAGTCGGCTTGAAATTTCGAAAATGAATTCGTGCTCGTTATCGTTTCTGATTTACTAAGTATGTAGAAATTAAGAAACAATTACTAGAAAAAGCTAGATTGGCTTAGAAAAGAAAGGAAAAAAAAAAAATTCAATTCAGAAGCTAAACCAAAAAGGGAGTTCGGAAATAGACAAAATTTAAATTAAGAAAAAGGCTTGAGCCAAACTGTGATCGGAATAAGCATGATCAAGGAGGAAAAGTTTCAGAAATAAGGAATCATCTCAGAACAACTGTCGCATTCAAAAGCGAAAAACGTTTTCAAAAGTAGAAGACAATGAAGAAGTTTCAGAAGCTTAAAATCGGTTCAGAGAGTAAAAGACACTGCAGAAGCTTTCAGAAACTAAAGAAACTTTAGAAATTAATTCGAGACCAGGAAGGAAACTTACGAGTTAAGACCCAGATCAAATTATACAAAGTTAAATTAAAAAATTCAAGAAAACTACAGACCAAGATATCTTTTATCAAAGGAAAAATGATATTTTATAACTATTTCCATGATTACAATATTTGAACGTTGAAATCTAAACCCTATACAAAGACTTGTAGATCAAGGAAGGAATAAAGAGATAATAAAAAGTACTGACTATTGTGATTTACAGAAGTGGTAAAAGTTTTGAATTTTACAATCATGACTAGGAGCTCTGTGGAAAAGAGCGTGGAAAGTTATTATAATTCGAAACAGATCAGCGTACTCTTTAAACTTAATGAAATGCTATCTGCGAAAAATGTGAGAGCTCCTAGTCATGATGGGATAAAAATTTTAGTATTTTATGGTAATTTTGAACAAATAAGAAGAGAGTCACAATCCTAATTTTTCAGTTCCGGAATTGACGTTTCATTTAAAGCTGGAATGATTTTTATCAGAAAAATGTAATTCCAACTTTTAAAAATCGTTTTCGAATATAAGAAAAGCTATGAAACCTAAAAGTAGTTCCATTTCGGTATAATTTCCAAATTCCATGTACAATACTTGCTATATAAATACTCATACACCTACACGAATTTAAATACATCCTTTTTAGAAATATGAGCATCTAAATGGAAAATTTTACAGAGAAACTAAACGAGCATAAAGCAAATAATTATGGAAGATTAAATCTAACCATGCATATTTGTTTTACCTTTTTTTTTCCATTTTTAATATATTTTAATATCTATTTAAGTCTTATGTTTGTCAAAATTAAGATAACAAAAAAAAAAAAGAAAATAATTACATATATGCTCATTTTATAAAATCAATTAACTAATAAATATCTATCAAGTAAAACTTGTCTATTTTTTATTTTATTCATTTTGATAGAAATATTAATTAAATATCTTCTTTTAATATATAATATATATTTTAAAAATATTTATCCATAATTTTTATTTTTTAATTTTCATATTTTAATCATCACTTCTATTATAAAATAAAAATCGATATATCAGAAAGCTTTCAAACGTGCATGTAGGACAATTGAGAAAAGAAGGAAAAGACAATCGAAACAGTCATGTCAAACCTTCGATGCCAAGGACGAGAGAGGAAAATGACAGCCATGATCGATCAGCCAATTTTGACATTGTGCGTTCCTCGTGATACATGCCGCCGTGTACGAATGTATCAACTAAGTGGAGCCCACCATCCCACATGATTCCTCGCATCTACTTCATAGTAAGATGTATGGTTAGAAAAAAAAACTTAAGTTATACATGGAATCATAGCTCGAATCCAAAAATCGAGTTTTTATAAACCAAATTGATTAGATTATATATAAATAGTTTGTGATTTGATTTAATTTAATTTGATATTGAATCATTTAGTTAAAAAAGTTTATATAATTATTTTATATATTTTTATTAGTTTTTATAAATTTTATTAAATTTTTCATATTTTGTTATTTTTTATTTTAATTTTCTATTAATTATTAAAATTAAGTTGAATAAATATTATTTAAAATTTATAAAAATTTGATATAAATGATTTGAACCGTGAATCGAATATGATTGAACCAGTTTTAATTAGTTTCAAAAAATTTATAAATTGAATTGTATGGTTAGGTTTGATTTAAAAGAAAAAACCAAATTATTGTATTAAGTTCAATTTGGTAGGGGATCCGAATTGTACTGAACTAAACTGTATCCACCCCAAATAAGATGTTATTAGAATGTAGGTGGAGACCGTTTGCGTGACATTGCTTCGTCAATGTTATCCCTATTAAGATATGTAGAATTTTTTAGTATCTTTTCCTGCATTTATTAATTTTCATTTTTTAAATTGTGGCCATGCTTTAAACCTAAAAGGTGGGCTACACATGTCTTTACATGTTAGTATAACATGTAAGGTTGAATACATCTCTCTGTTTTCTTTATCTAAAGCTTTCAATACTTAGAAATGTCATGGGATACAACTATATCCCACATTATGATTACATCCACTTGACAGTTTCATTTTGAATATCCAAACCTATATCAGTTGTAAATCAATTGATGTTGGTTTGTTCATATTGTTCTGTTTTTTATATAAGAAGTATTTGTATCTTTTTTTTTAATATATTGTTTTTCATATATTTTAGTTATACAATGCTCTGACTTTAAAGGTGCAACAATCTTGCTGTATATCCTTGTATGTAAGCAAGAAACATAATGCTCAAGCACTTCTCTCTCATGTTTTTCCCTAAGATTCTAGTATTTAAAATGTTTTATAATCTCAAATATGTACGACCATGATTCCCAATGATTCAAGCATTACTAGATGTACGCTTAGCTATACAAAGGGCACATAATTCTATATCCTAAATGCAACAACTAAAATTATAACTAGCAACGTGGGTTTCATCTAATTGTCTTATATTTAACTTGAGTAATGTTAATAGGAGATTCTTGTCTAAGGCCTAGAAGGCCCAAAACAACCTCTTACACGTTTAAGGTGAGTTGTTTAAGCCTTTTTTTACCTTCATTGTGAGTCAAACTATAGACCTAACATAAGGGATAAAGTATGCCTTGTAACAAAACCACTTATCCAGTTCTAAAGTCCATTGAAGAGCTTGAAATTACCTAGAATAGGTTAGAGTTAGGACATACAATCCTTATCCTTCAAATATAGGTCAAACACTCCTAAGACAGCACTTTGAATATTTAAATTAGGGCAAGGAGGCACAAGCTGTTTAGAGGTTATTCGATAAACCTTCTTAGCTTACGTCCCTAAGAATTAGGATATAGTCTAAGTGGTTATTCTAGCATGTGATAAATATGTAAACTATTATTATAAGATGATTATCCGCTAACATTTATAAATAAAGCTCAGAGGTTATACGATAAACCTTCTTAGCTCACTTACTGTATCTTGCATTACACTCTTTATCCTTTGTACCATTTACTTATTTAGTTACTGGAGTGGTAAAGCCAAAATTGTTCTTATACACCCTTAGCTTAATTTTTGTTCTTTTGTAAGCCAAAAGCTTAACCTAAGTCTAGTTTCCCAAATTTTATCGTCAATAAGTAACATTATAATCAATGAGACTTCAAAAGCCTAAGAGTCAAATTATCTTACACTAATTTCTATACTTATACAACCATGTGCTTCATTAATATAGAAATCCCATCCCATACTACGATCACCTCTAGTTGGTAACTTCATTTGAATGTCCTAACACAATTTGCTATAGATTTGCCTAATACAATTTTATCAATAGTGTTCCTTTTTTCAAAAAAAATTATTTGTGGTGTTTTTTTTACATGTATTATTCTCATAACCCACCAGCAACCCATTTCGCCTAACTAGGGTAAAAAAGCACATTTAGATGCACAAAGTTCACATGAGCCAAATTATATTGGACCTCTACAAAATTCTATTGGATTACTTTATTTATAATTTGCATATCCATTACATATGGGTATCTGTATTTGATACTTAATGTTGATTGTAATCAAACTAACTAGGGTAAATGGTTTCACATAGAGTCCGAGTGAAATTGGTTTGGGTTTTGCCTCTTAATCCTTGAATCCTACAAGCCCCCCCCCCCCCCAGGTGGGTGGTATGGCCACGGGGGCTCTCCGACTCTCAAGTTAGCAAGGAAGACTAAAAGGAAGAAGGAGAAAGCCACTAAGGGCCCAAGGGGTAATGTTTGTCCTAGATATGCACTATGAAAGGTATGGGAAGTATATCGAAATTAGGTAAAGAGAGTAAGAGTGTTATTGCAGATAAAAGTGAAATTTTGAGAAAAAAGGGGGGAAAGAGAGCAATGATAGTGATCACAGGCCAATCACTGGCTCTTGAGCTCAAGGACTCACCGGTTTGGTTGGCCGAGCTATCTTAGGAGAGCAATGCTTTATCTACCTCGACCTGTTGAGCTATCCCATTCCGACCTCTCTCTACTTCATTGTAAGAACCCTGGAGGTGCTTGACCTCATGCCGAGCCAACCTCTCTATGCCGTACTAGCCCAAAGCCAAGTAATGAATCCGCCTACTATTAAGCTAACAAACAACCGAGGCCTAGTTTTCTCACTTCTAAGTTGACCAGTTGAGGCCAATCAGAAGAATGGCTACCCACTAGACCAACCCTTCTTAAGCCTTGAACTACGAATCTACCATGTTACCGAGAGATTGACTTGACTTTCTCTGCTCAGAATCAGCTTTGCCAATACGACCGACTAAGATTTGTGCTTACCAATCATTGAGTTTACCTACAACAAGACTGCCTACAGTGTAATAAATATGTCTCCATTCAAAGTCGCCTATAGGTTGAACCCCGAGCTGTCATTGGACTAAGTGCCCCAACCAATGTTTGATGATGACCAGCCAGCCATTAAAAGAGTTAAGGCCTAAGGCCTATAGGATTGAATTGCCCAAAGGATATGGAGTCTCGGACTCTTTCAACATTGCTGACCTCTAACCTTACATTCCCAAAGATGAGCAACCTGGAGTTAAACCAGATTTGATCCCAAATCTCAAACAACTCGAAGGGGATGATAGAGATCAAGAATTGATCACGCGCTCCTGAGCCTAAAAGCTTTCTTAAGTGGTTTGCTAAGCCATTTGAGGTGATTTAAGCACTGAAGAGCAATGCTTACCCTAGTTCAATCTATCGAGTTACTTTGTTCTCTATATAATCCAAGGTGTTACCGAAGTGACCAGCCGATATGCTAAACTAAACCCTCCGCTATGCACCAGTCTAAGCGCCAAATTTGAATACAACAATCTAAATAATACCGATACCAAGCTAACAGTAAATAGGAATCGACCATCCGAGGCTTACCTTGAAAAAATGAGTTGCCCCTAGGCTAATCCAGTCCAGTACCAATTGTTTGAGTTACTAAACTGCTGACGTCGCATTGACTTGATCAAAACCCACCCTTGTTTGTCTCATAATGTTGTCAAAAGCACAGACTTAAATGCACATACAATGTCCTTTCTGACAGTGGATATTCTTTTTGCATGAATATGTGCTTTCTTTGTAAATTATTCTCCTTTTCTTAGCAAGTAAGGATCCATTTATGTACATTTCTATAATTTTTTGTAATTTACAACTTACCCTAAATAGGTACTATAAATACTCGCATAATGTAATATCATCATCATCATACGAAGAATACACTGAACTTTTACTCTCTCGAACTAAGTGTCTTTCTTACTCTTGAGCTATTCTTATCTAGGCCATTTAAGTATAGACTAATGACAAGTGACTTTCGGCTATACTTGTACGTTATATCAAGAGTGACTCAAGCTCAAATGAGGCATTGGTGCATCATTTCCTTTATCGGTACATGGGAACCCTTACTCAACTTTTGACTAACATTTACTTTTTGAGCAATCTCATGGCTCAGACCTACCCTATTGGTTACGCGTGATATTAGCTCCGTGTGTTCATCCATGGTGACCCGTATCAAGGAGTATGTATCAGCCAAAACAAAAGCTAGCCACTCCTTCAAGTTATCACCTTGTTTCACTTTTAGTTGTTGCGTACACACCTGAACCCCTCATTTCCCTTAATTTCTCACTATTTCTAAAATATTTCCTAAAATTCATTCATTCTTCATTCTTTTTCTTATTATTTTTTTTCCAAACTTTTAAGTAATCAAACCCTTGAGTGAAGACCGGATCATTATTTTTAAAGGCAGTATAGGAGGTGTTGTAATTTTATTTCATACCAACACTTGTCAATTAACTTAATTAAGTGTCTTGTTAATGTTGCTTGTGTCCATAGCTTCTTTAACTGTGCTTTCCAAGTTGCCACAACTTCAACAAATGTCTGGAGAAATTTTTTTATAATTTTTCTTTATTTATTTAGTAATATTCTCACATTTTAGGTATTTTCAACAATTAAGAGTATATATATTTATATAATAATTATACCCAATGTGGATATATGTATTTTATATATTATTTTATGTACAATATTAATTATATTATTCCAATAATTTATTTTTAAGTGCTTGTTATTTTTGGAGACCTAATTTACGTATTATCAATAATAGTAATATAGTAAATTTATATGATTTTGACTATAGTTTTAATATTTTATTATATTTTTAAATTTCGAGTCTACGACTACTCCTCAACTAATCTCATGAAACCTCTCGTAAGCTTCTAACTTAATTAGGTTACTTTTCTAAACACCCTAAATTGGTTACGAAACCTAGTCATGCCAATACGAGTGGCATAGTTTTTTTTTTATAAAACCAATTTTATAAATGATTTTAAGAATTAGAAATCAAGTCTGGGGGTTAAGCTTTAATCCCTTATGGATATCATCAATTTTATAATTTTAGACCTAATCTCTTAATCACTTAAAATTACCTTTCAAAACTATCCTATAAAAATGAACTTTTAATCCTTAGTTAACGATTTAGACTAACTTTGAATAATTTAACCTAAGGGGGAAAAATAAGTTTTATTTTTTTTATTTTTTTATCATTGTCCTATAGGCACCTACGTACCCGCTATTCGAGATCAGATATACGTAGTTCTTTTTTTGTAAAACTTTATTGTGTTGGGTTTGTTTTAATTTTGGAAACAAGTCGAGTTTACATTTTTAATTTAATTTGATTATTTAAGGACTTTTTCTAAGAAGTTCTAAGTTAGGATGTTATTATTATTATTCTTTTTTTTTTTTGAAGGGGGGGGGGGGGGGGGGGGTGGAATCTAAATATGGCCTTAGTTTTGGAACAAGGGTTGGTTCATTTTTTATTTATTTGAAAAAGTAGATTTTCTAAGTTATAAATTTTTTTTTTATGTTTCTATCATTATTAATTATTTACTTTATCTACTTTATTTAAGCATTAACTAAAAAGATAAAAACCATTTTTTTTCTATTTTTCTTTCTTCTCTCTCTCTCTCTCTTTTATTACAATTACATAAAGGTTTACAAGAATAAATATATAAAAATACAAGAAAAACTAAAACAATCCGAACAAAAGGAGTGTGCATAAGCCGGATCTGGAGCAGGCTTTCAGTTGGCTTGGTCGAGGTCTGGGCTAGGTTAAGGTCGGTTCTCCCAACCCTTGTCAATAGTAACTAGCTCGATCATTTAGGCTTGCTCCGACCACTAAATTAAGTGGGGAAAGGGATTTTCGTAGGTTTCGAATTGGAGTTAGGGGGTAGAGCGAGTATCGTGGTGTTTGGGAGTTGCCTTGGTGGTTGTTGAAGTAAAGGATAGTGGTAGAGTGGTAGCTTGGTTGTACGTGGTTTGCTGGGGTGGAAGGAACACTTGGGTCTTAGGTTTTTAACTACTAAGAAGTCAGTTGTAGTGGTGATTTTAAGCGAGAGTGGCTAAAGAGAGAGAGAAAGATGACGCAGTCAGTTAGAGAGAGAGAGAGAGAGAGAGAGCAAGTAAGCTCGAAAGAGAGTGATTCTTGATGCTACAGAAAGCTCTAGGAAGTCGTATTTATACTTACCAAGCTTAAATCAAACTTAGCAAGTTAATTAATGGCTAGATCAGCTATGGCCATGGAGCTTGGACAACCTTCAATTTTGAAGAAAATTATACTATTCGAGTTGAATCATAGGTTAAATGCTAGTCAACATCACATCCCCAATTTTTAGTTTTACCAAGATTACAAGGAAGCTTCGTAATACATTTCAAAAGCTTGAATCAAGGATGTGAGTTTCAGGGAAAAACAAGTTTTTTTCTAATTTTTTAATGCAATTTTGACCTCTTTAATGGCTGAATTTGGACACACTCTTTGTACATATTAAACGTAATCCATACAAACTTCACGATTTTACCATTAAATTGGTAAAACCATGAAAAAGAGCTGTGAACTAAGTTGGTCAGGCAGGAAAGGTGTAGGATTTCTAGGGAAAATGGAGGAGAAAGGGGGAAAGAGGAAGAAAAGGAGAAAGGAAGAGCTGATGTAGCACTAATGTAGCACCACGTCAGCCGCGTCATCCAGTGGCTACGTACCACATGTCCTGCCGTAATATGTGGCAAATAACCAGGTAAGGGGCAGTTGACATGTCAATGACACATAACATAGTGAACCCCTGACAAGTGGCGATGCATTATGTATATGTTGTGAAACAAAAAAAAAAAAAAGAAAAAAACAAAAACAAAAGGCATTTCTTATGCTTTTGGTGAGGTTTGAACCTAAAACCTTAAACCTTAAACCTTAAACTGAACCTAAAACCTTAAACCTTAAATGTTTATCTATTAAGTCATTAACCTATATCTTGTTCATATGTGCAAAACGCAATACCAATATTCAAGTGTTTAGTCTAAGCTTAATGGCCATCATTTATTAACACCTAAAACTTATTTAAATTTTCTACTTTTTGTGGTTTTCCTAGAATTTATTATTTTTTTGTCTTTTTATTTCCTTTTTTACTTCTTCTTTTTGAAATTTTTATTTTTTTGTAGTTTTTTCTAAGTTTCTTTTCTTTTTTTGTAATTTTCAAAATTTTCTAATTTTTTGTATTTTTCTTTTTTTTTTTTGTATTTTCTAAATTTTCTTATTTTTTTGTAATTTTTTTTTTCTAAATTTGGTATTTTTCTATATTTTCTAAACTAGGACCCCTTATCTTATCCTAAAAATTTTGAAAAATAAAATGAAGTAAAAATGGGATGTATACTATTTATATATGTTTTCCACTAATTAATATGCTTTGAAGCGATTCGGTGTGTATCAACATTATGGTAACATTTCAAGTTTTTGACTAAAAAATATGTCTCTCTCTCCAAGTTCTCCTCATCTCCTTTGCCTCCTTCACAACCTCTCCCACGAAAGAAAAAATGACCCAAAGCAACCGATAATCTAGAATAGGAACTTGAAGTAGATCACTTATACCAATCTGATCCTGCTCCTTGGCCTATTGCCACATCACAAGCGCCAGCTTCACCGTCCTATAAATCCAAAGTGCTTCATAATATTCCTAATGCATTCGCCTGTTACTTCAGCTTGCCACATCAAGAACAGACTCATATGGATGATCGGGACACTGAAGAAGATCAAACGAATGATCCAATTCTCCACGACTCCAACCATGATAATTCTACTAACGTGGTAAGGACTGGTGTTCATTTTGTTCAGCTTCCAAAAACTGAACCACAACGTATAATCGAGCCATGGAGACATACATTAATTATTAAGCTTTATGGACTTCCACTTAGATATGAATTATTGCATGCTAAGCTACAATAACTCTGGAAATTTGCACATGAGTTTCAAATGATTGGCATAGGTTGTGGTTTTTTTGCTGTCAAGTTTAGTAACTTGGATGGCGTTAAGAGTATCATAAGGGATGGACCGTGGTTCATCAATGGTCATTTTCTTACAATTCATAAATGGGAACCTGATTTCAAAGCGTTCCAAGCTGCATTCAATGCAATGGCGGTGTGGGTTCAGATTTATGAGCTTCCACATGAGTATTATGATATGTCCATGATGAAAATGATTGGAGAATATATTGGTCTGGTCCTGTGGTTGGATACCTATACAAGTTAAGCAGAACGAGGATGGTTTGCCCGCCTATGTGTCCAAATTAACTTCAATGAGCCTTTGCTTCATATATTAGTAATTAATGGCAAACCTTATGAGTTGCAATATGAAGGAATAAATGTGCTCTATTTTAACTGTGGACGAGTAAGTCATTTACAAAATACATGCCCACATTATGTAACGCTTTCTTCCTCAAGGCAAACTGAAATGCAAATTTGTAAAGACAACCATGAGAACAGGGAGTCATCTAAACCTTCAATAGTTGAAGGATGTGGCAATCATGCAAATACCCTAGTAGACCCCAATGCCTCTACGATCCATAATACCTCATCGGAACATAATCACCTAAGGCCAAGCAATGATTATGGGCAATGGACTTTGGTTCAAAAAAGGACTCAAGAGGCGGAAAAAGCCTTCTTACAAAGGAATTAACAATAATAATAATGATCCAGTACAGATAAATACTACCCTAGGACACATCATGCACCAGCGTCATATCCTCAGTAGATGGCGGCCATGCCAGAACAACATCACGTGGAAGGCCGTAGGCATTCTAAGGGGGTTAGATCTCTTTCGGTTAAATAAGCAGATTTTGCCATTAACGCTAAAGTGGCAGTTACAAGTAATGATATTGGGAACGCGCATTTGGAAAAGCAGGTCGTTATGACTTCTCATTTAAATGAGTTTTTTCAATTTCGAACTACCACCAACTCTTCGTCTAATATTCACAATACTTGCAAGCACCTAGTGAGCATCAAATGACTAGTACAAACCAAACATAATGATCGAGCAAAAAATGAAAATCACGTTTAGTGTGAGGATTTTGTTACAAAATTCAGAAATGCCCTGGATGGACGATAGTTTCTGCATGATTCACAAGAGGCGCAACAATCACCCAGAAATAGTGATAATTCATCTTGAGGAAATGCGACATTTGTTGGGGGAAGCCCAACCCGAACACCAAGTAACACTAGTGAGAATTGCAATATCCGAGCTGCATGGTACAATCATCCTCATGCGACTAGGTTAGATAATTCAAACTCGCAGGGAGTTCCTAGTGTTCATCCTAACAGCAGTAACCCAGGACTTCACAATTTCACATCAAATGAACACGTGGGAAAGAATGCTAGAGCTCATAGTCAATCGACTTTATGTAAACCATCTTCAACTCCCCCAAGCAGCAGTTCTAGTTTGTTTTCCTCTCAAACAACAAAGAACTCGATCCCTCCTGTTCACGAACACAGAAGAGACAGTTGCAATGCTGGTGATCAAACACTTTCCGGCCAACATCAACCTAATAATTCAAGCCACGTAGATGCTGAACAATGTAGTACTGGCTTATAACATAATGACAACCTAACTTTGCACTCAACACCATTCTACCATGACTCGACCATTGAAAATCATAGTGTGGAACATTCAGGGCCCCAATGTAGATAGGAACAAGAAGTTGTGCTACGGGCAATCGATACATATGAACCAGATATAGTGGCATTGTTGGAAACAAGAATGGATAGTGAATCACCATACAATTTTTATTTTATCTCCCCCTATGGTGGTCAAACATTTGTGGAAGCACAAGGACAAAGCAGTGGCATCTTGATATTATGGCACCTGCGACTCACCAGAATGGAAGTTATCCAACAATCCCACCAGGAGATGCACTTAACAATTAAGGTAGGCCATTCTGATACTATATGTTTTTTATCCATAATATATGCTTCACCACGATTATCGCTTCATTGTGGGATAGTTTAGAAACTTATGCAACTATTGTGAATGACCGACCTTGGTCAACGATATTATTTCAAATAACGAAAGTTGGGTAGTCATACTGTCCCTACAACCCGTGCTTTTCTTTATCAGTAGTGCATGAGTAGATATGGATTAGTAGATATGGGATTTATAGGCTCACCATTCACTTGGTCTAATGAACAACAATTACCCACTCTAATTCAGAGACGATTGGATCATGCATGGTGTAATTCCAATTGGAGACTGATTTTCCCAGAATCACAAGTATGTCATTTACCCAAATGGCCATCTAACCATTGTCCATTGCTTATCAACACTCATGATCTTCAACTAAAAACTTCCACTGCCAAACCATTTAGGTTGCAGCCTATGTAGTTTTTACATAATTCTTGTTGGCTATTGATTAAAAACAGGTGGTCTAGAAATAGAGGGAATATTCTATTGACTCTCTCTCAGTTAACAACTGGGCTAAAAAAGTGAAATAGAGAAATATTTAGGCATGTTGAGCAACAAAAACAAAAACTACTTCAACAGTTATCTTCAATAGAAAATTCAATACAACAATAGCATACTTCCACTTTGTTAGAGACTAAACAAAGGCTAAAATAAGATCTTATACAATCTTAGATTGCAAAGAGTGGCTTTGGAAAATGAAAGCCTAATCACGATGGATAACTAAGGGTAAGCGCAATACCAATTATTATCATGCTAAGGTAAAAGGTCAAAGAGCAAAAAATCGAATCATATCTAATATGGATCTGTCGGTAGACATATGGCTACTGATAGCAGATGAATTAAAGGATGGGTCTAAACCGTAAGATGGCTTGCAAAATAAATGGTAGTCAAAGATTGAGCAAGGAGTTCTTATGCACCGACGATGAATATGATGCATCAATGTCTTACATGAGCTCAAGTTATACTTGATATTACTCTCAATCATGGCCAGAGAGCACTTGCCACTAATCCATACTCACAATGAATCAAATAAAAATAAACAAGAGTAACCAAAAGACACTTAGCTCATGGAAGAAGGTATTTCTAAATTTCAGTATCACTAATTTTCACGGCTATTACATTCTATAAGTATTTATATAACCCAATTAAGGTAAGTTTTGGGCTTAAATAAATTACAAAAAATTTCCTATTGGAAAAAGGAAAATTACATAATTTACAAGGGTAAAGTTGTAATTGGACAAAAATGATATTCTATTACAAAAGAATAGTATGGATGTTAGAAAATGAGGTACATGTCAACTATCCATTATGTGGTCCTAATGATGCTATTTGCCAAGCAAATCAGGTCAGGGTCGGGTGCTTGACAGCTTAGATGTTTCAGATTGAGGAAAAGCTGGTTCAGGAGGTGGTCTATTGTTAGGTTGGCCTTGGCTAGTCAGCTTGGGATCGAGGTTAGCTCAGCCTCAACAATGTATTGGGTCAGCAGTATGCAAGTTTAGTGCTTAACCTTGGACTGATTTATTGTGAAGGACTCAACTCAGCAACCGGTCAATCACCTCTGGAGTCTCCTTAATGAAATAGAGAGTAAAGTAATTTAGTAGGTCGAAATGGAGTAAGGATCATTCTTTAAAGTTTAACTCCCCTTAGACAGTTTAACGAACCATATGGGCAAGTCCTTAAGCTTGGGAGTGCATGATTGGTCCATGGTCCCTATCATTCCCTCCAAGCTATTTCAGATTCGGGATCAAATTTGGCTCAGCTCTACGTTACTCGTCTTTAAGAGAATACAGGTGGAGGTCAGTAATGTCAAAGGAGTGTGAGACCCCATAGTCTTTAGGTAATTCAATCCTATAGGCATTAGGATTGATCCTTTCTAACACTCTAAACGGTCAATTGGATTTAAGAGATAACTTGCTCTTCCTCAAATTTAGAAATCAGTCTTTACTGAAGTAGATCCAAACCAAATCACTTGGTTGGAATTCTCTATCCTTCCATCTTCAGCCTCATCTCTCGAGTTTGGTTGTCGCTCGGCTTAGATATTCTATGACCTTCGGCTGCATTGCCTTAATGGCCTTGAATCTTTCTATAGTTGATTGATCATTATTCTAGCTCAGAAGGGGTGTTTGGTCCAATGGGAGCTCAGGGTTAAATCCATAGGTGGCCTTAGATGGCGACACGTTCATGATACTATGGGCAATCCTGTTATAGGCAAACTCAATTATAGGTAAGTATAGATCCCAATTAGCTATGTTCCGACCAACAACAACCCGAAGTAAAGATCTTACAATTGTATTGATAGTCTCAATCTATCCATCCATTTGTGGATAGCAGGACGTGCTGAATAATAGTATGGTTACCATTTGCTTCCATAATGATAGGAATCAGATCACTGGATCCCTAATCGAGCTTAAGCCCAAAGATTGGAAAGCATAGCTAAACAAGTTCTTTCTTTACACACCACATTTGAGGAATTAGAACTAATGCAGTTTATTAATCTGATGCCTTAGTTGAGCCGAACCTTCTTACACTTATCGATAATTTCTACTTGCCAACTTGAGACACATCCAGACAATAGCTTGGCCCATCTGACCATCTACTCAACTAACTTGAATCTAAACTGTACCCAATACATTTGAACTAAATTCACCTTGGAAAATTCACTTGATCAGCTTGGTACTATTAAGTTGTCAGCTTGACTTGGCATCATCCTCAATAGCACCCAGGCTAACCGAACAATTGTCCATCTTTTTACTAGGCGCACAACCACGAGTCATCTGCTACATATCCGAGGACCCCCTATGACAAAATCTTCTGTATAAGATACCCATTTTTATTATATTTCCAATTATACCCTTTGAACATTCCTTATATCATACTTATTTTAGACATTATCCTTTTAGTCTTTTCCATTTTGGATAAGATGCCCTAACTTTTCAAGTATAAATACCCTTGTAATATATAGTTGCATTGTCATCTTACTTTTTCTAATATTGAATATACACTTACCCTTTTATGAGCATCATTCTCCATTGCTTACTTCACTTTTATCCTAACCCTTAAGTAAAGTTGGGTAGCAAGAACCCCCATTAGACCAGCTTATGTGTCATATCAAGTTAAGAGCTATGAATCCTCAGTAGTTCCTTAGTGTGTCATATCCTTAGAGTAGATCAAGGGTCTACTTGTTCTACTTTTCATTGTCATTCACATACATTCTCACCCTTCCTTGTGAGCTTTCCACAAGCTTGGACCCACCCTTGCGACTGGCCTTATTAGTCATTGGTTTCGGTTCGTATCATCTTGGTATTAGAGCAAAGATTCGTTTGAGTAAGTTATATGTAAGCTTTCTTGTGAGCATTGTTTATTATGATAGTGTGTAACGATTGCATAGAAGTTAGCTATGAATGTTTGAGTAGGTAAAAGGAGTAGTAGTTTGCTATGGTTATATACTCTTGTTTTTCCATATTTTGAACATACGAAAACAGAGCAAGTTTCATTTGGGTTTGACATTCTTTTGAGTAATTATTATGCTTGGGTTCATTGGACTTTTGCGTAGAGTGTTGTATGTGAGATTATTTGGCTTAGAAGAACAATATGTGTTGTTTCTTTGATCTTGAATTTGTTACTAAGTTTTATTGAAGAGAATGATGGACCCTGGTGTCAGTGATAGTACTGGAGATGACAATAGTAGTGTTCTCAACTATAAACGACAACCCCAAGGCACCCTTAGAAGTATAGATGAATGAATTGATGAAATGGCTAACCTTATAGCCAACCTAACTAAGGTTATATGTGCATTAGCCTTTCAACTTACCGAGTCCACGTAGAATACTCCTTAAGATGCTTGACTTGCAAGAGGATAGAACCCAACTCAATAAGTTCTAGGTGGAGGAGTAAGAGGATAAATACGAAGGAGGATTGACTTAGGTGATTTGGATGAGAAAGAAGATGAAGAGTATAACGAAGAAGAGGAGCAAGCTAGGGTACCTTAAGCTGTTGACCATGTAAAACTTTAGATTCTAAGCTTCAATAGTTCTTGGAATGCAGACGACCATCTTGATTGGAAGGAAAATGTTGAACATGTTTTTTACTATTATTAGTATAAGGATCGTGAAATGATGAAGGTTGCTACCATAGAATTCTCTAGATATGCTGCATTATGGTGGAAGAACTTCCAAGCCCTGAAGAGGCGAGAAGGATAGAGAGAGGTCAGCACTTGGCCAGAGATGAAAAGGATTCTCAAAAATAGGTTCTTACTAGATACCTACCTATAGGACACTTTTGCTACACTTCAGGAGCTACGGTAAGTAAGTTGAATTGTTGATGATTATGTTTAGGAGTTCCAAATGCTTATGATCAAATGTGAAGTGGATGAACCATGAACTCGAATAGTATCCATATTTCTTATTGGATTAAGAGGAGAGATTAAGGATATCATAGAACTTTAGCAGTTCACTACATTAGATGAAGCTATAAGAATAGCCCAGCAAGTAGAAAGATAAAGGAGGAATAAGCTAAGCCGACCTCTACTAAGTCAACCAATTCAATTAGGTTGACCCACTCAAGGGAATTATCGAGCTGAGCAAAATGCTGAGCTGAGCAAAAGGGTTAATGTTAAAACTAAACAAAAGAGCCAACCAATTGAAAGTGAAATGCTACCGAGAACCTATGAGAAGGGGTAAGGATCTAGGAGGAAGGCGAGTTAGATCAAATGCTTTAAATGTCAAGGGTTTAGGCATATGGCAACCTAATGTCCAAATAGAAGCATTACGATTATCAAAGGAGATGCCCTGAAGTTTGACGTAAATAGCATTGATGAGGAGCCCAAGGAAGAGGTTGCTTCCGAGGAGATTACTACTCAAGAGAGCGAGCTTATTAAAGAGGACAGGTTTGCTTTCTGGACAAGCTAACTTTGGTTGTCCAATGTGCGATGAGTTTAGAGCCCTTTATAAAGGAGAAGTAGAGAGAGAATTTGTTCCACATCACTTGCAAAGTGAATGAACAAGTTTGTGTGCTCATAGTAAGTAATAAGAGCTATACAAATGTTGCATCTACCGACCTAATTAAGAAACTCAAGTTGCCGACCATTTCACATCCAAAACCATATAAGTTACATTAGTTGAAGAAGAAGTCATGTCACTCAGTAAGTGTTGCTGTCGACTTGATTGTAAACTATTCAGACGAAGTTCTATATGACATGTTACCCATGTATGCATCTTATGTATTGCTAGGCAAAAACCTTGGCTTTTTTATTAGAAGGTTATATACGATAGATTTAGGAATACCTACGTGTTTGAGATGGATGGAAGAAATATCACTTTGAACCTTATAACGCCAAGTCAAGTTAACAAGCTACAAGTTAAACTTGCTTAAGGACCCAAGAAGATTTTGATTTTGGGTAGAGCCAAACTCCAAAAAGCCATTAATCTAACTTGCCGAACTTCTTATTAGTCAAGAGACTACTAGAATTGAAGGCTCAAGATGAGTTGCCAAAAGAGGTCGCAGAGTTACCTGATGAATATTCTAACCTATTTCTAGAATAGCTGCCTAAAGGATTACTTCCTTTCAAAGGTATAGAGCATTGCATTGACTTGATACCCGATACCATCCTGCCAAACAAACCAACCTATAGAATGACTCATGAGCAAGCTATAGAGCTCTAAAGGCAAGTCAACTTGTTATCAAAGAAAAGATATGTAAGGGAGAGCCTTAACCCCTATACTGTGTCCACATTGCTTATGCCTAAGAATGATGGCACTTAACGTATGTATATAGATAGTAGAGCTATCAACAAGATTACAATCAAGTACCAATACCCCATCCCAGGCTAAATGATATGTTGGACAATTGAGTGGTGCAAGAGTATTCAATAAGATTGACTTAAACTTAGGGTACCATGAATTCGGATGAGGCAAGGGGGTAAATGGAAAACTACTTTTAAGACCCAACATAGCCTACATGAGTGGATGGTCATGCCTTTAGTATTATCAAAAGCCATAAGTACATTCATGAGGCTAATGAATCATGTTTTGAGAGAGCTTAAATGCAATGCATCAAGTATTAGCATTAGAGTTGTACTAATGCAAGAAAGTCGACCTATCGCTTATCATAGTGAGAAGCTCCGAAGTTCCCAATTGAACTATTCCATATATGACAAAGAACTTTTGGCCTTAATCTAAGCTCTTTATGTATAGCAACATTATCTTCTGCTAAAGGAATTTGTCATTTATACAAATAACAAGTCTTTAAGATATATACAGAGTTAAACCAAGCTTTCTAAACACCAAGCTTGATGGATTGAATTTCTAAAAGGATTTAACTTCATCATCAAATATAAGCAAGGCAAGAATAATGTAGTTGCTGACACTTTATCTAGAAGACATATTCTTCTCATTTAGTTACAGAAAAGACTACTGGGGTTTGCAAGCATTAAAGAATAATAGCAAAATGATTCTCATTTTAGCCCTATATTTAAGCACAATAGAGAAGGAAGAGCAATGGATGAGTACCATGTAGAGGATGGTTATCTATTTTAAGGTGGCAAGTTGTATGTGTCGACCTGTTTAATTAGAAAGCTACTGGTGAGAGAAGCCCACAATGGAGGACTTTTTGTGTTACTTTGAAGAATAAAGGACATATGAGCTACTAAATGATAGGTTCTTCTAGCCAAAGATGAAATGTAACATGCATCATGTGATTAAGGGATGCACTGTCTTTAAGGAAGCAAAAGGCCGAGCAAAACAAGGGAAGGCAATGCCCTTACCTACTCCGACCAAACCATGGGCCAATCTAAGTATAGATTTCATCATCAAACTACCCCAAACTGTCCAAGGCAAAGATTCTATAATGGTTGTCGTAAATAAGTTTAGCAAAATGGCACATTTTGTGCCTTACACCAAAACTAATTATGCTTCGACAATTACTTCTTTGTTTTTTCAGGAAATAGTTTGCTTACACAGCATGTAAAGGAGTGTTGTGTCAAATAGAGGACCCAAAATTCTTGAGCCATTTCTAAAGAACTGTTTAATGTCGAATGGGAACCAAGTTATTATTCAATACTTCTTATCAACCCCAAACCGATGGCCAGATATTGGTTGTCAACTGTACCTTAGGAATACCGCTCCAAGTTGTAGTAAGAAAGAACTTAGCTAACTAGGACATCTACCTGCCAATGGTAGAATTTGCTTACCATAGGATGGTACATGCCACCATTAGTTATGCCCCATTTGAGGTCATCTATGGCTTCAACCTCGAGCTACCTTTTGACCATACCCCAATGCCATCCATTAACTAAGAAGATCCAAAAGCAAAGACTTGAGCCCAGTTCCTTCAACAAATCTGCCAACAAGTTACCCAACACATTGACCAAGCTTCTAGAAAACTAAAGGAGAAAGGCAAAGGTAGGAAGACTAAGTAGTTTTAACTCGATGACTAAATGTGGTTACACTTGAGCAAGGAAAGGTTTCCTAACAAGAAGAACAACAAGCTGCTACCAAAGCTGAAGGACTTTTTAGGATATTCTATAAGATAAATGACAATGCATACCAACTAGAGCTATTAAAAGACTTCGGAATGTCAAACGTGTTTAATGTTGCTGACCTTAGCCCTTATTAACCCGAGGAGAACTTAGATGAGGACTAGAAAAATTTGCTCTTAAATCCCAATTAGCTCAATAGAGATGATAAGAATTAGACCACCAGATCCCTAACCAAGGCCCAAGCCCAAGGACTAGAAAGTATAGCCAGATAAGTTCTTTCTTTACACACCACATTTAAGGAATCCAAACTATCGTAGTCTACTGACCTGGTGCCCTAGCCAAGCCAAATCCTCTTGCACTTATCGATAATCTCTAGTTACCAACTTGAGACACATCCAGACAATAGCTTGGCCCATCCGACTAGTTGCTTGACCGACTCGAATCCAAGTTGTACCTAACACATCCAAGCTAAATTCACTTTGAAAAAGTTACCTAATCAACTCGACACTGTTGAGCTATTAGCTTGGCTCAACATCATCACTCAATAAAACTCAAGCTAACCAAACAGTTGTCTATCTTTTTGCTAAGCGTACAACCACTAGTCATCTGCCATATGTCTGAGGACCCCCTATGATAGAATCTTCCTTACAAGATACCCATTTTTGTTATATTTCCAATTAAACCCTTTGAACATTCCTTGTATTATACTTATTTTACACATTACCCTTTTAGTCTTTTCCATTTTAGCCAAATGCCCTAACTTTTTTGGTATAAATACCCTTATAATATGTAACCGTATCATCATCTTACTCTTTTTGATATCAAATATACACTTACTCTTCCGTGACCATTACTCTCCATTGCTTACTTCGCTCTTATCCTAACTTTTTAGTAAGGCTAGGTGACCAGTATCCTCATAAGAGCAACTTGTATGTCATATCGAGTTAAGCTGTAAGTCTTTGGTAATTCTTTGGTATATCATATCCTTAGAGCGGATTGAAGGTCTGCTTGTTCTCCTTTTCATTGTCGTTCATACACATTTTCACCCTTCCTTTCGAGCTTTCCACAAGGTTGGACTTACCCTTGCAACCGACCTTGTTAGTCCTTAGCTTTGGTTTATATCACATAATGTCCTCTAGAAGTGGCTCATGAATTTTAGGTCATAGTTTGAAACAATGGTCCTAGGCACTTTATGAAGTTTGACGACTTCCTACAAGAAAAGAAAAGAGAAGAGATAGCCGAAATGTTGTTAGTCTTAGAGTAAGGCACAAAGTGTTTCATCTTGCTAAATTAGTCGATGACTAACATGATGGAATCTTTTCCTCAAGGCATTTTGACAATCCTAATATAAAGTCCATATGCAGTTTGGACCATGGTTTGGTCGAGATCGATGATGGTAAATAATGTCCTTACTCGGCTTGGCTCTTTGCCCTTCTATAGGTAGCACACCTTTCTAGTACGGTTTGGATATCCCTCGTTGTCCTTAGACAAAAGAATCTAGAAACTAGTACCTCATAAGTTTGGTGCTTGCCAAAATGTCCAAATAATCCTCCACTGTGGGCTTTATGCACCAGTAATTCTCGCATAGAATAGGTCGAGATACACAATCTCCTCTTTCTAAATAAGTATCCATCTTCCTTATGATAGTCATTTAGTGTTCGACCTTCTTCACATCTAACATAAATTAGACCAAAATGTGGATCCTCAACATACAAATCCTCAATCATAGAAAATCCTAATAATCTAGTCTACAACTCGGTCAAGAGGGAATGTCGTTTCGATAGAGCATTGGCTACTACATTGTTTTTTCCATTCTTACACTAGAAGACATAAGAAAATCCCTCTATAAACTCAACCTATTTGGCTTGTCTTCAAGACAACTTAGGCTGGCTTTTCGAATATCGCAAAGATTCATGATTAGTGTAGATCACAAATTCTTTGGGTAGTCAATAATGTTGCCATACAGTTAAGGCTTAAATCAGGGAGTAAAACTCCTTATCATAAACTAAATAGTTGAGTGTAGCTCTTTTAAGATTTTTACTAAAGTAGGCCATAAGTTAACCTTCTTGCATCAGCACAACACCTATACCTAGTCTTGATGCATCAAACTCCACTTCAAACACTTTTTCGAAGCTCATTAGTGCCAAGACAGGGGTAGTAGTCAGCTTCTCCTTAATCTCTTCAAAACTCCTCCATCCCTTCTCTCCCTACCCGAACTCAACATTCTTCTTTGACAACTCGATGAGTAGGGCTACAATCGTATTAAAATTCCTTATGAATCGGTGATAAAATGATACCAAGCCATGGAAGCTTCTCATGTTGGCTAAACAGGTTGACACAGGATAATCGCTCTTATCTTCTCATCATCAACTTATATACCACCACCACTCACAATAAATCTTAGAAAGATTACTTCAAGTCGGTAGAAGTCACATTTCTTCAGGTTGCATAAAGATCTTTAGCTCGAAGTTTGGAAAAGACTATTTAGAGGTACTTACAGTGAGTTTCCAAATCAAGACTATAGACAAGAATATCATTGAAATACATGATAACAAACTTTCCAATGAATTAAGCACATGGTTCATCAGTCTCATAAATGTGCTTAAGGCATTTAATAGGCCAAATGGCATCATAAGCCATTCATACAATCTATGGCAGGTCTTAAACATGGTTTTCCACTCATGTTCTTCTCGCATTAGGAATTGATGATATTTAGATTTGAGATCAATCTTACAAAATACTCTTGCTCCATTCAATTCATAGAGCATGTCATTGAGCCTTTGTATAGGGTACCTATACTTGATGGTAATGCAATTGATTAATCGACTATCTACACACATCCGTCATGTTCTATCCTTTCTTAATACCAACAAAGCTGGCACAATACATGAGCTTAAGGACTCTCATACATACCCTCTCTTTATCAACTCATCTACCTACTTTTGCAGCTCAATAGCATGCTTAGGATTTAGCCTATAAGTAGGCCTGTTTAGTAAGGCGACTCTTAGCTGTAAGTCTATTTCAATGCCTTGGATCAAGGGTAGATCCTCTAATAATTCACCTTAAAATAGGTCAATAAACTCACTCAGTAAGATTTTCACCTTGGTAGGCAGTAGTTCCTCTTCTGATCCTCTCACCTCAAGCAACCTTTTAACTAATAGATAGGTTGGCTCTTAATGCTCCATTTCTCTTTTCAACCTGACTCGGGTCATTACCAAAGCCTCTTTCCTTAGAACTCGACTTATTGAGTTTGCATGCTTTTAACTTGTTTAGTAGTCATAGGGCTTAACTTCACCTTCCTATGCTTATGCTCTAAGAAACATGTGTTCTTCCTTCCATTATATATCATACTTTAGTCAAACATCCATGTTCATCTAAGCAAAATGTAGGGTACACTCATAGGCAACACATCATAGAGTACTTTATCTTTATAGTTTCCAATACTAATCGGCACAGTCACTTATTTATTCACTTGTAAGGCTCTATTGTCACTAAGCCAATGCAGTTTATAAGGCTTGAGGTAATGCTTGATCGGCAACTTCAATTACTAGACCATGAAAGCAGATGTTGCATTAGTACAACTACCATTATCAATAATCAATGCACATAACAACATATTTACCTTATAACCGATGTGGAAGAAATTCTCGAACTGCTTTTCTTCTAGTACAAGACTCATACTCATAACTCTCCTCAACACCATGGTTGCAAGCATAAAGTTCCTTTCCTCACTATAAATGATTTCCTCCTCCTTGGACTATTCTAGCTATCCGGATTCTTTAGGCTCCTCAATCTCTCATCAATACTATCAACTTCAATGGTCAACACCTCCCCCTTAGTTACCATTACTCTTTTATTGGGACATTGCGTAGCTATGTATCTAAACCTTTGACACTTGAAGCACTTGATCTTACTCGTCTGCCTTCCTAAACTTTAGTTTTTCTCCAACTTCCTCTGGATCTTCTTCTCCTCTACTTAAGTAGCCTAAGCAAGTCAGACTTCAAAAACTTTGCTAGGTTCCAATCGCATAAGTTTTCTTGGAATAGGTCGGCTAGAGGTAGGTCGGCAAATGGGAGCTCAAAATCTTCCTACTTAATGCCTCTCGATTCTCTAGGCAACTTGGATAGCTTCATTAAGTGAACCAATATCCATAGTCTCTAGGATATCTCCAATCTCGTACTTCAGCTTGCTAATGAATCGGGATATAATTTGGTCTTCAGGCTCAACAACTTCACATCAGATCATTAGCATCTGAAACTCCTTCACATATACATTAACACTTGATCCTCCTTATCTCAATTACTGTAATCTTTTAAAAGCATCGTGTAAGTAGTAACTTGAAACAAATCTTCTTCTCATAACCCTCTTCATTTCATCCTAGTTTCTAACTTTACGTTCTCTTTCTCTTCTTCGGGTGGCTTGTAAGTTCTTCCACCACAGGGTACCATAATTAGTAAACTCCAGCGTAATAAGTCCAACCTTAGCATTATCAAGTACCTTGTGGCATTCAAACTATTTCTTAATCTTACCTACTTAGTCTAGGTAGTCCTTGGCATCACTATTCTCGAAAAAACTAGGGATATGCATCCTCAACCCTTCCACTCTAGGAGCTTAGACATTCCTCTTCTTAGGTTCATAATATTCCTCCGCTTCATTACTTACTTCCTCATCCTCCTCTTTGATCTCCTCCAACACTAATCTGTGTCTAGCAACTCTATCTACTCTTCTAACTCAATCTAGTTGAACCAAAGCATTAGCATAGAGTAGTGGTCATTGCCTCTCTCGAGCCATTCATTAGCCTACCGTCTATAGAGGTCATTTCTGGCTCATTATCTATCTTTGTTTGTGGTAATCACTAGATTAGCCATTAGGTCAGTCAATCTATCCAGTTTGTCACCTACAGAATAGGGTGTGAAGCTTCTTTGTTGACCTTAGTCATTTCAAGCGCTACTCTCTTGGTTACCTAAAGTACCTTGAACACTAGAATTAGACATTATAATCTATTACAAGAGATTAACAGCTGAAACACAACTCAAAATTTCCTTCCTAGAGCAGCAATAAAACAATGCCTAATACATCAATAGCTATTACAACCAACTTATGATAAACAAACAAACATTCACACGTTGTTTTGCATACAAGAAACAAGGGAAAATAGAGCAATAAACTTCTTTAACACTAAACACTCAACAACTACAAACAATTTCTAAAACACGCTTATAGCAATAATAAGCTACTTAGAGCACCAAGTAATAGAAACTTGCTTGAACATAGCTAAGCTATGATACCAAGATGACACAAATCCGTAAATGGATACACTGTTACCGATGTCATACAAATCAAGGGATAGGTCTAAACCACAAGGTAGCTTAAAGAATAAATGATAGTCAAAGATTAAGTAAGGGATTCTCATGCACCAATGGTGGATATAACACACCAACACCTTACACGAGCTTAAGTTGCACTTCATATTACTCATAAGTGTAGCTAGAGGATTCTCATAACATTAATGCCTCACACGAACTCAGGTCGTACTTGATATTACTCATAAGTATGGTTGGAGGGCACTCACTACTAATCCAAGCTCGTAATAGATCAAATAAGAGTAAGCAAGAGTAAGCAAAAGACACTTAGCTCACGGAAGAAGGTATGTTTGAATTCAATAACACTAATTGTCGCGGCTATTACATTCTACGAATATTTATATGACCCAATTAAGGTAAGTCTTAGATTTAAATTACAAAAAGATTCCTACTGGAAAAAGGAAAATAACATAATTTACAAAGGTAAAGTAGTAATTGGATAAAAAGGATATTCTATTACGGAAGGACAATACATATGTCAAAAAAATGTGAAATGTGTCAACTGTCCATTATGTATTCCCAATGATATTATTTGCTAAAAAGAGCAGGTTCTGAGCAGATCAGGTCAGGGTTAGATGCTTGATAACTCAAATGTTTAGGATTAAGGAAGGGTTAATTTAAGAGGTAGCCCATTATCAAGTCGACCTCAGTTAGTCGGGTCAAGATCAAGGTCAGCTCAACTTCGACAATGTATCAAGTCAATAGTACGCAAATTTGGTACTTGACCTTAGACTGATGTATTGTGAAGGATTTGGCTCGACAACAGGTTGGTTACCTCGGAAGTCTCCTTAATGAAATGGAAAGCAAAGTAATTTGGCAGGTCGGATTAGAGTAAGGATCGTTCTTCAAAGTTTAGCTCCCCTTAAATAGCTGGGTGAACCATATGGGCGAGTTCTCGAGCTTGGGAACAAGTAATTGGTCCATGATCCCATCAATATCCCTCCAAACAAAGGCAGGAACTTAGATCTATGATGATACTACACTTAAAGAGCATATCCATGAGCATTATATTAATCTATTTAGTTCATCTCAAACTTATTACTCTCTATCAAATCCCATTCCTTCCAATCTACATTATGGATTAAACCAATCTGAACACAATTCCCTCACTCTACCCTCACAACTGAGGAAATTCATCTAACCTAATTTCTTTAGGATCTTGGAAGGCGCTTAGGAAGGATGGATATCATGCTTACTTTTTCAAGAAATGCTGGTCTTTCTCGAGTAAAGATATGTGTCACTTCATTAGATAACTTTACCATTTACATATCAATCTAGAGATGGTCAATGGCACCTAAATTTTCCTTATTCCTAAACAATTTGGGGTGCATACTATATGTATGTTTAGCCAATACGACTTTGTACACATTATACAAAATCTTATATAAGCTATTAGTAATGCACCTTTAGCCTTTTCTTGATAAACTCATTTGTCCACTTTAAGCTAATTTCATTCAGGGGAAAAAGGTAAGTGATCAAATCCTTTCAATCAATGAAATACTATATAGGTTCAAAAAGAAAAATCTTGCAAAAGATTAGACAATGATTAAGGTTGATTTAGAGAAGGCCTATGACATGATTGAATGGAGCTTCATCCATTAGGCTTTGATCAGTCTCAATTTTCCTCAACATTGGGTTAAGCCGATTTCTCAATCTATCTCTTCCACTACAATAGAAATATTAGTTAATGGTACCCTTAACTTAGCTTTTCAACCCAGTCAAGGTATTCACCAAGGGGATCCCTTATCTCCGTACCTTTTTATTTTAGTAATGGAATTACTTAGTCAACGTATTGAGGAGCAAGTCAATCAAGGGAAATAGGATGCCTTTTGTATTAGAGATTGCAAAATATCTATTTCCTATGTTTTCTTTAGGGATGACATCATTCTAATTAGCAAAGCTACAAGTTAAGACGCCATGACAATTAGAGATTCGTTGGAACATTTTACTTCATTATTAGGCCTTCGAATTAATCTGCACAAATCATGGATCATGTTTTCTAGATGTACAAACAATGCAACTAAAGAGGAAATCAATAGCTTACTCAATCTAAAACAAGTGGATAAATTTGATAAATACCTAGGCTTCCCTATTAAGGGTGGTTATAAGCTATCTTTAAGGGATTTTCAATTTGTAATAGACAAAATGCATCAAAAACTAGATAGGTGGAAGGCTAAGCACCTATCCATGGTAGGGCGTCTTGTGCTAGCAAAATCAATGCTAGATGCCATCTTAAGTTATCATATGCAAGTTTACACATTACCAACTAAAGTGGTAGAGAAAATCTCTTAGATAACTAAGAATTTTATCTAAAGTGGCAAGCAACAAAAGTCAACTATACATTAGGTCAATTGGGACAAGGTCACTCGAAGAAAAGAAAGAGGTAGTCTTAGCTTAATTAATCTAGAAGATCGTAATGCGGCTTAGTCTATTAAGCAATACTGGGATTTCAAAACAAAAAAAGGCAGCATGGGTACAACTTTTACCTACTAAGCATAGGAAAATTAGATAAGAAGATTGGAGCTACACCCATATAGGATCACCATTAATTAAGCAGTTATGCAAAGTAGTGACAATTGTACAAGGAAAACATTTTAAAGTCATAGGTACAAGGGAAAACATTTAGTTATGGTGGCATAGATGAGGAGGAGCTTGTACAATTCATACACTTATTGCTAGACCCATTCATAATGAAGCACAATCACTTCTTTTGAGTGATTGTTGGCTTAATCTAGTTGCCTAGAATGAGGAAAAGATAGGATTCGAAATATCTAACTTGCTAGCTACTAAATTTGGTCCTTATTCATTGCTACATCAAAAGGATAGGCAGGGGTTATCAAATACTGCTCAAATTAATCCCTCACTTAGTAACATTAATCAATTCCTTAAGGATGATACTACATCACTGCACCATACTTTTCATTGGATTTGGAAGTCTTTATTATCGCCAAAGATAAAATTGTTTCTTTAGAGAGTTACCACAAACTCCCAGCTAACTATAGATAATCTACAACGTAGGGGGCTCTTCAAATAACAACCAGATGTCCTCATTGTAGAAGCTCCCATGAAAATTTATTACATACCTTCCATGATTGTGTAGAAGTCACTGAGCTTAGTAAGACTTGGGAAATCTATCCATAGGAAGGGATTATGACACAGGAAGGTTTCACTCAGTGGATACAAATAAATTGTAGCATTCAGAGGAAAGCTCATACTATTAACCATCTCCTTAAACAGTATCTCTCTGCAATCATGCTATGGCATCTATGGAATTTACATAATAAAAAAATATTTAATGCACAACAAACATGTCAAACACCTACCCAGGTGATCAGATGCCTAGCACATGAATATTGGACACATATGAAGAAACAAAGAATGATAAAACAATTTGTATTTGTCAATCTTTGTTGGTAACCACCAGTTAAGGGCTAGATTAAGCTCAGCATGGATGATGGTTTAATATTAGTGACTATAGTGATTGCTACTTTGGTAAGCATAACTAAAGACAACAATAGCTAATGGTTTTTTGGTTATGGCATGCAACTAAATTATTTAGATATCATTGCTATGGAACTTTAGGCAATTTACTTTGGTATTTGTCGTTGCTTACAATAAAACTATAAATTTGTTGATGTGTATTGTGACTTAAGGGTTGTTGTTCATATGCTTACCAACACAAATAACTTACAACTCAAAGTATCACAATGTTGGTTCTGCATATAAGGCAACTCTCTCCAGGTTGCAAGGTTGGCGAATTAAAGCTACACCTAGGGAGCTTAACAAAGTCGCAGGCGACCTTGCAAACTTGATGCATGAATCAAAAGTTAATTCCTAGTTTTTCATCATCCTCTTTTATCTATATGTGCATTTTTTGAGGAAGATGTGCACGGATATGGGGCAACAAAACCATGTTGTTTTACTTAGTCTAATGCAGATTATAATGTTGTGTAACTTTTAATCCTGTTGTATTATAAACTGCGCAGGAGTTGGACCGGTTTGTATGTTCAGTATTTATGCTTAATTTAACTATAGTTTCGACCGAAAAAAAAAATTATGGTAGCAATAAATTAGTTAACTAATATTATAAGGTAGTGTAAACATAGATTGCTACAAATAAATAGCTCTCTAGGTATGATAAAAGGAATCTCTACACATGTGTGAGGCATTAAGAGATGTAATAGACATAGAAATGTAATAGGAGCAGGGATAAGTTATTAATGATATGTAAAGATGTTGTAGTTGGTATGGAGGTTTTTTTATTTTTGTTCCTTGACTTTTTTCTTTTATTATATAATTTGATCAATTAATATTCAATAGTAATATTATATTAAGTAAATTAATTTTTTTAGCTAGCTGGCATTGCAAAATTTTAATAAATTTCTTCACAAAGTCACTGAAGATCTTATTCAATCCTTCTACAAAGTGCTAATGAATCAAATAGAAAAATGAAAAGCTCTAAGACTCATAGTAACATTAATTATTAAATTAGTAGCTTTTATTGGGTAAAAATGCACATACACTCCTTTTTAGTTGTTCTATATGTATTCAAATACTTTATCTTCAAGCAGAGCACATAAATAATTCCTATCACTACCATTACATGAACATTTAACTTAAAATGATGAAGAAAAGGCATAACAAAATATTTAAGAATGGTATAGATATAAAAATTAGATTTCTTTTTTTAATTTGATTTTTTCCAAAAAAATAATTTTAATATTAATAAGTTGTATTATCTATAAATAAAATAGGGTTAATATATGTTTTTATAGAGATTTTGAGGTTTAGCACTTAATTTTAAAGACAAAATAGCTTTGCATGGAAAACACTAAGAGGTATATTTGCTTTTTTTTCATTTTGTTTTTTAATAGGTGATAATGTTATAATAGTTAATTACTAACTAAACTTTGTGTATTTTTTCAATGTTACATTTATAGTTTAAAGTTGTTATATTTCATACCTAATGAATTTTTTGTCTGCCTAGTTTGCTAACTAACCTCTAATTAGTATTTATTGATCAACAAGTATGCGCTACTAAATTTGAAAGTTAGAAGTTGATTTAAGTATGATGAATAAGAAGAAACTAGTTAAAAATCCATGCAATGTGCAATCAAAATTGCAATAGTAAATTTTTTTAATTATTAATTATTTTAAAAATAAAAAATATATAAATATAATGTAATGTTTTATATATTATAAAAAAACACATTAAAAAACTATTTAAGGAATATAAAATATCAAAAAAGAATGAGTAATTATATATTATTTATTGAATATTAAATAGGAAAAAAATACACATAAACTCTCTGGCTCCCCCCTTCCCCATTTTCTTAATATGCCTTTATTACCAAATTATATACAATATATGTAACTTTCATATAAAGAATTATTTAACATAAATAACTGAATAATATCCAATTTTGAAATTATTTAAACAATTTGGAATGATTTGTTGCAATAAAATATAAAGGTAAGAGTTTACGAAATTGCATTAAATCAATATAACAAAAAAAAAATGTTATTGAGAAGTATTATTGATACCACAAAAAGATGTGATATAAAAAAAAAAAAGGAAGGAGCTTTTAAACTATATATGATAATATGAAATATGATATGATATAACAAAGAAAATTTTTTTGAAAAATGTATTAATGATACTATGAAAAGATATGATATAAAAAAGGAATATGATATGGAGAAAACTATGGCAATGTGGAAGATAAAAAAAGGATAATTTAATTTATCAAATAAAATTATGAAAACATGATAATGATGCATAAATAGGTGCAATATGAAAATTGAAAGAGCTTTAGAAGCTTTAGAAGCTTTAGAAACTGTATATCATAATATAATGTAATTGATATAACATTTAAAATTTTAAAATTTAGGTATAAAATAAAAATAAACGTGAAATTTGGATATTTAGATAATGATTCCAACATTGAACCATTTAACAATGGACTTTTTCGGTTTTTCCTTCCCCTCAACTTTTGGCCAAGTTTAATATAGTTGGAAACATGGAAAGGCATTTCTACATTAACGTTGGCGATCTAGAGTTGTGGTAATGTTAGACAATTTAGCCTATCTATTTAGTAAAACTTAATCTATACCATTGTTTTTATTAAAATTCTATAACCTACAACCTGAAGTACATGTTAATAGATTTTGAGAATTAAAAAATGAAAAATGAAATAAAAAATATAATTAAATAATAACGAAATAACAAAACCAACATAAAATAAAAAGTCCAAAACATAAACCTAAGAAGAAAAACATTTCACTCACTCTCTCAAAGTAAAAAAGTGATTCTTTCATGATAAAAGTGTATCGATTATAGTAGATAAGAAGCTTTTTGCGTTCTTACATAATATATCCCTTCAAAAACTCATCCCAATATGTTTTTTTCACAATTTTTTCTTACTACGTTCATTAAAATTTGGTTTTGTTTTTAAGGTTTAACGTTTTTGTATTTTGATTCAACTGTCGACAGTAGATGTTCAGTTATTTTATATTTTTATCATATTGTTAGGTTTTTCTATTTGGGATTGCATTTGGTCCTACAAATTATCACATGGGGGCTAGGGTTTTAAAAATTCGTAGTGGGGCTGTTGTTGTCAGGTTTAACTATCAATAATAGTAAATTACTATCAACAGTTCGATAGTGAGGGAAGGACACAATTCATATATACTATCAATAGTATATGGGAACTGTGTTTCATCACCTGAAGAACTGTCAATAGTAGCCTTTTACTGTCGACAATTAAATGTATCTGTCGATAGTTTTTTTAGAGTTCAATAAAATCTATTGATAAATAAAGGTAGGGAGCTTTTGTGTCCATATTCACCGTTGACAGTTCTTGATGTTATATGGCTATTTTGTACTATCTGTCAACAGTTTTGTGCTTTCTATCGACAGTTATATGGCTATACATAACTATCTAATTTTCATAGTTCTTTCAAAATGTAATTTTGTGAAATTCATAAAGGTTTGTGATTTTTTTAAAGTAAGATGAATCAACCAATGACATCATAGATGCATTACTTGTACAGCTTAAGGTCTACATTTTTTTTTTCAATTATATCTTTTGCACTTTTATTAGTATAGGAATGTTATGATTTTGCTTCTTTACTTTATCCTTACACAAGCAAGACAAGAGTAAGAAGCTAAAGTTGGATGAACATCTAGTTAAGGGGGGAGGTCAGTGATGATTTTGATTTATACATGTAAGGAGAGTCGAAAAGTAGCGTGCTCTTCCTCCTGAAGAAAAGAGGGAATATGAAAAAAGGTAGATTAATAGCTTAAAAGAGTATCAAAGTCAAAAGAAAGAATGTAAGGGATCTATGACGCCGATATGTTTAGATGGGTATTCAAAAGTATTAACTTAGGATTTTGTTATCCTTTTCAATACTTATTTCGTGTTGTTTAGTTTTTATAATGCTAGACAAAATGTTAACCTAAACATGTTGTCGAAGTCCTTCCATCTTTTTTTTATGCCAAAAAAGATGTAATGAGTGAGATAAGACTTGGTAGCCTTTAAGAGTTAAATTGTGGTAAGATAGATAGAGATCTATGCCTGTGGTTAATTGAGAACTTTGACTTAAAGAGCTGTGTTCTGGACATAAATGGGACAAGTTTTCCTATTACTCATCTTGATGTGGAAAATATTCTTAACCTAAGCAGTAAAGGTGAAGATGTGCCAATGGATACTAAGGAGGAGCTATTGGCCAGTATGAGGAGTAAGTTAAAGTAGAAGGAAGACGTTAAGTTAACCATCCTTGAAGATGATTTGCAAAAAGCTAAGGCAACTGATGACAAGTTCAAGCAATTGTTTATGATATGGGTATTTAGTAAGTTAATTGCCCCTCAATCTGATGTAACGGTAGTGAGAGAGTATTTACCAGTGGTGACCGATGCAAATAACCTACCATGATATAACTGGGTTACATAAGTTTTGTAGAGAATGCAAGATGGTATTTTAAATTATAAGATAACTGGTCGAAGCTATATGTAAGGTTGCAATCTGTTCCTCATGGTACGTTTTTTATCATTAATAACTCTTATTTTAATTTAGTAGCATTCAAGTCATTTTTAATATAGTTGTTCAATATATTATATCACCTATGTGATGTATCTAATTTATGATTATTTTCTACGTTTTGTTATTAGTAGCTATACTTCATCAACAAGTGTTCGTTGGGTTATGCGATGGTCAATAGCTCAATGTGGGCCTCATCCAGTTGAAGACATGGACAAAAGAAAAAGTGAAGAAGGTCATCCAAAAGTTCAATAAGATCCCAAGAGATTCGGTAAGCTATTCAAGTTTTACAACGCTACTTTAACTGTGAATGCTTTTAGGGTTTTTTGTACCATCTTTCCATTTGAAAGGTGGCTATGTAGAATCTACCAAAACCATTACTTGAAGAAACATTGTTCGCTCTAGGGAGATCAAAGCTTGAGGTTACACTTTCCCTTTCCTATTATAGATGACGATCTAGCTTATATTCTTAATTAACCGATATGTTATGTTAATTTGATTTTTGCAAGTGTTAGAGGAAAAGCTAGATCTTTTACCAAAACAACAACAAGAATTGAAGGAAGAAGTCCAAAAGATTGTAAGGGGGGATACCCCATTTCTAATATCCATGAAGAACTAGCTGACAAATTTAATGGATACAATTTTCCCTCTAAGAAAGCATCTAAAGGTGCAATCGATGAAGAAGACAAGAATGAGGACTTTAGTAGAGATTTGCCTCCTCTCTAAGACCCTAACTCAAAAGATGATGGATGCATGAATGCTAAGCCTTTGCAAGAGATGTCACCTAACTGCAATGAGAAGGATCCCCAACAAATAAACCATTTGCAAGAGATGTCACATAATCGTAATGAGAACGATCCTAAAGAACCAAGAGTAACCATTTATTCATACTTTCATGTTTTGGTGTGAATCCTTGATGCTAATGCATTGTAATTGATTTATGTTGCCTTTTAAGATGAAATCGAACATAGTGTTGTGCATGGCAATAAGAGTAAAATAAAATAAATCATAGTCGTCTCATCTGAAAGTTTTAATCAGACCTTCTTGCTGTACAACCTAGAGATACGAGGGAAGATAGGAGGCTGTCATGATATCAAGTGTCTCCTTACTTACAATTGATGGTGATGAATAAGAAGAAAAAATCGATAGCACAACCAGCATTGATTAATAATCTTTTATATTATATTTGATTCTTTTCTTTGTCTTCAACTCTCTTTTTTATGAAATGTGGTATTTGTTCCAATTTTTCACATTAGTCTACATGCAAATCAGTACATTAAGCAGCACATACCAAAGAAAGATGACGTTGCTGGATTTCCATGCCCCATGATGATGTGTGCATAATTAACTATATATTTGATACAAAAATTGATAAAGAGTAAGATCAATGATCATAAAATGCATAGTTTGAATTTATTGTGAAAGTAACATGACACAAGACGTATTTCTACCATGTATAGGGAAACATTGGTATAATTCGATCATCATTTCATTCTAACGCGATTAGATCTATACTCACTGAGACCTCTAAGGTGGTTGTGTAATGGCATTATCAACATGATGATCCAAAATTGGAGCCATTCACTATGGAGTGATAAGTCAAAGAGGAAGACATAGTTTTTTCCCTATACTTTTGCGATGAAGACACATTATTTCGTTATGTTATTGCTTTTCCTAATGAATTGATCTAATAACACTGGATATAGGCATATGTCTCCATGGGAACGACAAAACTGATTTCCTTCCATAACATCTTATTCATCAACAAAGTCTTCTTAAGTAAAACAAATCAATGTGAGAGAATACATACTCTTTTGATCTTGATTGTTCCACATAACTTTTGTTTTAATTTAAGTGTTGAGACAATTGTTTAATACAAATCTTCATACTGATGAATCCATCTACAAAACATTGGTATTTAGTTAAACTACAAATGACTCGAGAGACCATCATGGTATATGACAGCATGCACACAACATTATATGAAAAGCACAAAAGTGATGTGACAAGAGTGGTAAGTTGTTTTCCTATCCAATCCAGATAGATTGGATGCTTCCCACAATTGAAATCAACTTATGACTACTTGGCGATGACAATTTGGTAGGTTAGAATCATAGATTCCGGATACTGTATTCCGTCTACAAGAATTTATAGATGAGGATGCTAGTCCATTCGACAAAGTCATTTCTGATTAGCTAATTCAGATAAACAATAAAGTACCACAACAACCGAATACTGGTGATGAGTAATGCTATAATTTTTTAATGCACTCACTCATTTAATATAATTAAGAGTTTCAATAATAGTAACATGTTTCATGTTCTATAGTTTCAACTGTAGTGTATATGTACTTAAGTGTCCGAAAGCTAAAGGCTGAACCTTTGAGATTAAATGAAATGTAAGACCTTTATTGTTTTATACTTTTTAACCATTTTCATAAACCCCAATGTTGTCTCGTTTATTCTCTTGCTAAATTTCCTTGTGTTGTTCCACAGATTACGTCCTTCAAGGATAGATTGGACATCTTGTTAGAGCTAGTTAAGTGCGAATTAAATATGAGGGCTGAGACAATCAAATTAGCACGTGAATACTATGAAAAGACAAAAGAAGTGAAGACTAGATACAAATCTAAAAGAATATAACTGAATTGTATTATTGTAAAATGCTATTATTTGTCCTTTTTTGTGTAAATAAATAGTGGCATTATATAGGTCATAATCAAGCAATTTTATGTATGAACTTTTGATCGTATTGTTTTTGTATCAAAATTGCATTATGTTATCGCTAGTATATGCAAAAGATTTAAATTCCAAGAGTAACTCACTATTGATAGTAACTGATATACTGTCAATAGTATATCATAAACTGTCGACAGTAAGTTGTAATGTGTCAATCTTATCCTAAAGGAACTACATCATATCATACTACAAAATTACTTATACCATAAAGGAAGTCAATTTTATGATAATAGAACGCCATCATATCATACTATAAAACTATTTATATTGTAAAAAAATTTAATTTTATTGTAAATAAACTCCATCATACCATACTCCAAAACTACTTATACCATAAAGGAAGTAAATTTTCTATGGTTTAATCTGTGAATTAAACCAAATCATACCAATTTTTTTATAATTTGAAAAATATGTAAACTCAACTACATGCTTTGATTCAAAGTGATAAAAAAAAAAGGAAAAAACAATATTATATGATTTAGTTTAGATCAATTTAGAAGAAAGACTAAACTAAATTGAATTGTGCCTACCCCTAACAAAATACAGCACTAGTCCACTTAGTAGTTCAAACTCTAACAATTAAGATTCCAACTCATTCTCATATGTTCAATTGTAAAACTATTATCTCTTTTTTATATAACTTTTTTTGTAATTTAGCGAAATTTGTTATGTTATACATGTTATATTTGGAAATATGATGCATCCAAAGGTAATGCCTACTGAATAATTATGCTTATGGTTATTTTTTATTATAAATATTCAGGGTTTACATGTAAATTCAAATTACTTAAATTGAAAAATAAAAAAAAATTATCATTTCCACAAATTAGTCTAAAATATGTATATTTTACAAAATATAGCTTTTTGAAAGGTTTAAAACATTATAAAGTATTGAGTAAATTTCGATTCCCTTTAAAATTAACTTGTATATATATATATATATATATATGTATATATGTATGTGTGAACCATATATATATGAACTAGGCTTCCTACCATGAACACTATCATCTTACCATGATGAAAAATGCTTAATTACCCATTCTTTAGTCCCCTTAATAATATACAGTTGGCCTACCAAAACACTTCATAGTTAATGCTTCTAGTGGGTGCTCTAATATAGTCATGTAAAATCTATTAAGGCAAGTGCTCCATGAAGACATTTCAAGAATTGTATTTTTATAATCTTTAAGACCTTGTTTCGTTACCAATTTGGAAATTAAATTAAAAAGCAATCATTACTTAAAAGTTTTTATCTTTTGAAAGAATGAGAAAGCAATCTTGCATAATTCGACAATGCTTTCTTGATCTTGTAGATCATCCAGTAACCCATATCAATCTTTTACCTACTTAGGATTTCTTCCATTAGCTATAAATTCTCAACATACAAACTAGCACGATCTCTAGAATGGCTATTCACATGATAGTATATTATGAGATGAAGAATCTTATAGGGGGCACTCAAGCACTTCATTCCCATAGACTCCATAACACTTCGCTAGCTGTTGTTGTTGTTCAACCTATCCAAATAACCATTCAATATTCTACAAATACTATTGCCATCCTAATGTTATTTTTATGGCGATTTTGATCCTCCACACTCAACCCGTAAAGTGTTTGAAAACATAACAGGATTAACAATTAAAGGGATTCCTTGCACAATTGTTCTAAATTCAATTGCAACAGTGTCGGGGTCCTACAAATCAGTTATTACGTTACCAGACATCTAGTTTGAGTAGAAAATATGGAATAAATGTGGATAGACAAGTTAATTTATCATCTTAAGCATGCGTATTATACAATTAATTTCTAGGCCTTGGTAGAACGTAAAACAAATTTCTCTAACAAAAGCTTATAAGAACTTGTAACCGTAATCTATACTACAATCAACAAAAACTCCTTATACCTTAGCTAGTAGGCCTGAAGGGGGAAATCTGTATCGTAGAGCTCGTTGTATTGCCGTTCCGACATCTCTCCCTCATCCCTCATGCGCTTACTCTTCTTGTTGGAAAGGCAAGAAGCTATTTGTGAAGTTAAGTGCTATCAAAGTCTAGTTTTGTCAAAAGTAATCTAAACAAAGGTTTTGTTTTCAGTGTTCTATGTGATATGAAGTATGGAGCTATCGAAAGTATTGTGTGTGTACGGTTTATTTTGAGGTTGGGTTTATATACTTAGGGTTATTAAGGTTTTTTTTTTCCATCTATTAAACTTATTATCAATAGTAATAGATATACTGTTGACAGTATAGGCTTTATCATTTTAAAATAACACTCTGTTACAGTTATAAACCTTCCCTCGCAATAAAATTATTTCACATATGGTACAAAAACAAACTGTCGATAGTGTACTCTTACTGTTGACAGTCAAGTCAATTTTAATAATTTCTGAGAGTTAGAGACTGTCAATAGAAAGATTTTTCTTTCGACAGTGTGTTTGATACATGTATACTATCAACAGTTAATTTCTTTAATCGATAGCCAAGTTAATTTCGAAAATTTTTTAGAGTTGGATACTGTCAATAGTAAGATTTTTCTGTTAACAGTTTGTTTTAAAAGTGAACCCCATTGACAAGAAAGTCGATATTAAAAATTTCCGAAAGTTGGAGACTATTAACAATAAGAGTTGACTATCGACAATTTGTTTGAAAAATGAATACTATCAATAGTAGTAGTGTTAACTGTCAACAATGTAATGAAGAATATCAATTCCCTGTTTGAAATTTCATAAGCAAAAATGATAATGGTTAATACGTATGATTTGATAGAATAATGACCTTAAAAAAAGAGTAGGCTAGAAGGGAACTTCAAATATACATCTACTATAAGAATGATTCTTTATATAGAAAAATTGGACTAAATTTGCTCCAAGAAGCATTTGAAATACATCTGTAATGCATTAACACTCACTCAAAGGCAGAAGACATGCTATTATTGTAAGGATCAATATTGTTTGCTTTTTGGTCGAAAATTGACAATGGCTGGTTCTCCCACATTGAATCATCTAGACTATAATATGCTACAATGTTTTCTTTAGAAAGACTATCTAAATTTACTATCAGTTATACAAATGTACTATTGTTTTTACTAGCATTCCTTGGATTCCTTGGGCAACGTATGTGATTATGTCCATCCTGCTTGCATAGCCCATATCAAACCCATTTTCTCAAACGCTTTGACTATTGACTAGGACATCCTTTAGGTCGAACGACTTTTAGGTCCTTAATCCTACCTGTACAACATAATGGAATCATTAACATATAGTAAAAAAAAAAATAAAGAAAGAACGATACAGGATAAGGTGAAAGAAGCTTACCATCCGTCCCACCATCAGGCATTGGGATGGCATCTACATCATTCGAAACTTCTTACATCTCATGAGTTAGGCGTACAATCTCATTCATCACTTTAGAAAAGGCTATCTTCGATTTGGACCCCAAATGACAGATAGCTTAGTCGACAGCTGATAGAGCACCATATCAGACTTATTCCATCATGATTGCATCTCTACTACCCTACATGGCCCTATTACCTTCATGAGTGGTCTTTGCCAACTTAGTTTGCCTAAGCAAAATGAGATTCTGAGGGATATTATTCAGCAACTCTAATTTAACCACATGAAAGGCATAGGTACAAGGAAATCCAATAGTCTTGTGGTGTCAACATTTGCTGATGTGAACTGTAACCAAGAACAGACAAGGTTGATTGTTGAATAGGTCCAAACTTATCAAAAGCTTGGAAAGGAAGTAATGGGGAATGTGTGAAAGGATAAGTACGAACAAAAAAGTAAGCAAAAACCCACAAACAACTCTAAAGGATATGACGTATCAATAAAACTTCTGAGGAATCACATCACAATTCGATATGATGCACGAATCGATCGGGTTAGGTTACTTGCCACCTAGCCTTGTTTAAGGGTTAGGATAAAAGAGATGCCAAGAGTAAACAAGGAGTATTTATACAAGGAAGGAAATACTTAAGTGTATTAATGATGATTCTAATCTGATGTAGCTACAATTACAAAGGTATTTATACCCATAAGTTAGGTAACTTGCAGAAAATGGAAAAGACAAAAAGGGTATTTCCTAAGGAAGTAATACACAAGATACAAAAGGGTAAAAATGAATATTTAAGAAAAACAATCATTAGTGTAACTGATTTTACACATGATTCTGAACACATGGCGTTGCTGTATTGATGATGTCGTTGAAAGATGCAGAAAAAAAGTATGATCAGCTTACTTGTCCAAGCAGGGGTAACTTAGTCAATCCAAACTCTCTCTTTCTCGTCATCTTGGGCAAAGGTGATGCCAAGTAAGTGATTAGCTAGGCATAAGTGAGAATGAAGATTGGTTGTTGTCTCGACCTTTCACTTCTTGGCATACTATCTACAAGAAATAAGCAATCATTAGCTCGACATGCAGAACGAGTCGACAAGGATATACTCGGCTTCAGCAAGAGTCAGCTGGAGTAGAAGAATCTGCCTTGCCAAGCCTTCTAGTCCTCAAGCTTGGTTGTGGGTCAAAGGCCCAGTAGCCTCATTCTTATCATTCCCTCTAGGTTAATTTAGATTTGGATTCAAATCCGGTTGATCTTCTATTAGCTCTCCGTCAAGGTGATATGGAATGAGGTCAACAATGTTAAAGGTGTCAGAAACCCCATAGTCCTTAGGAAGCTCCAATTTGTGAGTATTATCATTGATCTTTTGAAGAATTCTGAAAGGTCCTTCAGCTCTTGTAGATAATTTGCCCTTCCTCTTACTCAAGAACCATTCCTTGTTGAGGTATAGCCATATTAAGTCTCCTTGCTGGAATTGTTTAGCCACCTTACCCTTGGCCTTCTCTTACATTCTTCTAATAGCTTGGTCGATGTGCTGAGTAACTTTGTCGTAGATGTATTGAAAGGATTGTGCCCTATCTCTTATGTCAGGGTCTTCTTGTGCACGTAAGGTATAAGGGTGTGATCAAGGGGCAACTCAAGAATAAAACCATAGACCACTTCGAAGAGAGTCTATTTAAGGGTATCATGCATTGTCCGGTTATAAGCGAATTCCACCATTGGCAAGTAAACGTCCTAATTAGCTAAGTTCTTGTCCACTGCAGCTCAAAGCAGTGATCTCAAAGTACGATTAACCACATTTGTTTAGCCGTTAGTTTGGGGATAATAGGAAGTACTGAATAGTAGTTTAGTCCCCAACCGACGCCACAAGGTCCTCTAGAAATGGCTTAAGAACTTCGAGTCCCTATCAAAGACTACACTTCTTAGCATGTCATGTAATCGCATAATCTCCTGCAAGAAAAGAACAATAGTAGTTGAAGCATTGTTAGTTTTAGAGCAAGGCATAAAGTGTATGATCTTGCTGAACTTATCCACAACAACTATTACAAAATCTTTCCCTCAGGTAATTTGTGGTAATCTAAGAACAAAGTCCATGCTTAATTCAATCCAAGGTTTCGTTAAAACAGGCAAAGGCATTACTTTCCCTTGCTTGGCTTAATACTTAGCCCTTTTGTATATGATGCAGCTTTTGACAACTTGATGCACATCTCTCCTCATTCTCAATTAAAAGAATCAACCAATTAACAATTCACAGATCCTTTTTTCTCCAAAATGTCTAGAAAGTCCTTCACTATGAGCTTCCCTCATCAATAACTCCCTTAGGGAATAAGTCAGCACACATAATTTTCCACTTCGGAACAAGTAGCCATTTTCCACATGATATCTGTCCACTGTTCTTCCATTAATGCATCGTGCAATTATGGATCCAAAGTGTAGATCCTTAGAATACTGCTCTTTAATAGTCGCAAACCTAAACAGTTTGGTCTATAATTCATTCAGAAGTGTATGTCTTCTCAAAAGAGCATCTACAACTACATTGCTTTTTCCTTACTTATATTTTATCACAAAATCGAATCCTTCAAGGAATTTAACCCATCTTGCCTACCACTTCGATAAATTAGTCTGACTTTAGAGGTACCTCAATGACTCATGGTCAGTATATATGACAAATTCTCTTGACAGGAAATAGTGTTGCCATACTTGCAGTGCTCAAATTAGCGCCAAGAGTTCCTTCTTACAGACTTCTAAGCTTCTTGCTATGGAAGGCAATTGGTCAACCTTCTTACATTAGGATAACACCTATTCCAATGCTTAATACGTCACATTCCAACTCAAATATTTTCTTGAAGTCAGGTAGAACTAATACCAAGGCAGAGTTCAATCCTTCTTTTATCTCAATACAACTCCTCTCCTCCCTTTCTCCCCATCGAAAGTTAGTGTTTTTCTTCGTTAGCTTAGTAAGTGGTGTGGTGAGTGATGGGAATCAAGCTACGGGACCTTTGACCCAAAGTCGAACCGGAGGACTAAAGGGGCTTGCACAACAAATCCTTATGTTCCAACCAACCCCTGCTAAGGCCGAGTACTTCCTTGCCGAGTCACCTTTAATGTCGTGCCATATGACCACCCATTATTCTATGGTATGCTAAGTTAAAGATTACATTATGGTGCCGAGCCAACCTATCATTTGGCATCATCCTTATTGAGAAGCCGAGAGATAGAGAATTCGGACTGACTAAGCCATCCCTGCTCGGATAAGCCCATTTGTTTATACTTTTTATTCGCATCTCCTAACAACCTCACCAATGTAACATTGCCACGTATACAATATTATATGTAAAATCTATAGCACCAATAATTTTTTTTCTTGTATATTCATTTTTACCTTTTTGTATCATGTACATTGCTTCCTTAGGAAATGTTTTTATTTTCTTTTCTCTTTTGGGCAAGTTGCCCTAACTTACGAGTATAAAACCTTTGTACTTATAGCTGTAACTTATCAAATTATCTCCAACACACTTGAGTACTTTCTTTCTTTCAAGTTAACATGTTGAATATGATCAGAACATCTGACTAAGTTCTCCCTCTTCATTTATAGTATATTCATAAAATAGTCCAAGATCAACTTCCCTTTGCCCTACTAGGGCTACCTTAGCCCCACCATCACATGTATTTACCAACTTTTGCTTATCGACATAGTTATATAAGCTTTTATTCGATAATCTAACTTTCTCGTATCCACCTGCTTGATGAACCAAATATTCTATTATATCATGTGGCCGAATAACAGAATTTAATATGCTTCTAATTTGAACTCAATCAGCATCTGACACAAACAAACTAGAATTTAAGAAACAATTTTGCAATGGTGGTATGAGCTCGTGATTGTGCTAAGTATTTACACTTGCAATCTCCCAAAGTACATCATCCTCAACAAGTTTTACTTTAAACATAACTTCACAATTGGTTCTAGTTGATGCCCTTTCCTTTCTAACTCGGTCATTCCTACTAAGGTATTGCTGACCCTATAACCCTACTTATGGTAAACCCATAGATACAATCTCACTTACTTTTACTCATTCCTTTTAGAACACATAAACGAATACCGAACCCATTTATAGCAACATACCTATTATAGAAATCACAAACTTCTAAAAAAGATGTAAACTTTCCACTAACTAAAAGTTTAATTGAAAACAAACCTATATAGAATGGCAAGTCATCAATGGTAATCACATTATTTTGTTGAGAAGAATCATCGCTGCCACCATCACCAAAGATTGCAATATCATTCAATTCATCATATGTAGCATTAGTTTCGGTGTCATGGTCATGAAAATCATATCTATCTTTATTATCACAACTCAAATCGAAGGCATACCTTCTAGAATCCATATTGTGAATGAAAAAGTTGCTGTTGTTGTTCTTTCTAGGCACTCAAAGTGCACTCAAGTTTTAGTGTAGAGATTTATTGTTTAAGACTAACAATAGTGGACTTTAACGTTATAATATCGAGAATGCGAAGTACTTATTTTTGGATTACGATCGATAGTTGCACTAAACTGTCGATAGTTTCTTGTCCATGCAATACACTGTCGACATTCATGCACTCCATTAAAGTAAAAATAATTGCTAGGCAACAAAACAATAATTGAACAAGGTAGTATTATTTCAATAATGCTAAACGCAATTGTCGACACTAAAAAAATATTATCAACAGTATTGTGCTCCAACCTAGTAAACATAACTCCATTATAGTAAGAAATGACCAAGCTTGGTTAGTTCTTTAACATTGATGGTAACTTTACTTGTCAACAATTTTGCTAAGAATCCTTTGATTCATCTTATTTTAATTTCACTATACATGTCACCAAAAGATTTTAGCATGAGTAGTATAAAATTTTAACTCTACATATGGATGGTAATATTACGATGCAACTTTAGAAGATGATATTACATATTTTCAACTAACGTTATTTATAAATAACTCGTGTATTATGTTAATATAATGGCATATAATATAGTATGGTATAGTAACAATTATATGTAGAAACTATGTTTTTATTATATGCTTAGTTAAAACATGAATTATAAGCACGTACTTTACCAAAATTAGAATTTTATACATAATCTATATGGCATTAATAAACATAATATTTTATACCAACAATAATATATATGAATTACCACTATATAAATTATATGTACGCATTATAAATATATCTAAACTATATGGTGTGTATCTTTTAGTTTTAATAAATGGAGACTTTAATTGTAACATAATATATATATAATATAGTTTATAGATAATGCTAATTAGGGGTAACATTCTTATAAATTTCATTTGCAATTTACTGAATTATATGAGTTACATACAAATTTAGCATTCTTGTGAATTTCATGTGCAATTTACTGAAAAATATATAATATGTAGACAATGGTATGCTTAGGTTTATCAATATAAATTGTATGTGAAATTTACCAAATTATATGAATTATATGCAATTTCACTAAGTTCTAATAATTATAAATTAAATAAACGAAATAGTGAAAATTACAATTCTTATATAAAAACATATATAGTATTAAATTACTTATAATTTATATGAATTTTATAATATTACTGAAAACGATAGCTAAAGAAAAACCATGTAAACAATAATTTTCTAAAAAATTGACAATAATTCTGTCGATGGGAAAATATTTTGAATAAAGGGAGGTAGATAAGAAAAAAAAAAACAATTAATACATGTGCGTAAAAATGGAGGAAGCATATTATAAAAATAGTTATATTAGTATTTAGTTGTAAAAACGAAGAAGGGATATTAATTAAATGGGAAAATGATTAATAAATAAAAAGGAATATTTAATAAATGGAAATTGGGAAAATAAGAAAAGAAAAACTAAAAATAGGAAAATATAAACAAGAATAAGATTATAATTAAATAGGAAAAGTCATTTATTAGAAAAAAGAAAGCGAAAAAGTAACTTACTAACCTCTTATAGTAAATAAGGATGGGTATAGTTCTTATAGTAAGTAAGGATGGCTATAGTTCGGTTCGATATGGTACGATTTGGTTCAGTATGGTCTATTCCGCTTATTGAACAAAACCTCATATAATGATTCGTTTTTCTTTTTAATCTAATTTAATCATACGGTTCGGTTTATAAAATTTTCAAACCTAATTAAAACAGGTTTGATTAGGTTCAAATTGTTTATATCAAATTTTTACTAAACATTTTTAATTAATTTCTCATATATTTATTATATATAATAATATTTAATAAAAAATGTATAAAATCTTAACAACTCAACTTGATTAAACGAGTATAAAAGTCTTTACTTTAACGAATAAATAATGAGGTGGGAGAAGTAAAAGCGTTCATTAAAAAACAACATAAAAAAAACAAAAGATATATACTAAATATCTGGAAAAAAAAATGAAAGATACGTAAAAAGTATAAAAATAAGATCTTTTATTTGAAAATATATAAAAAATATAATTTATAAAATAAAAGTCTAAATGTAAAATTTTAGATGGAATTAACTTAATTTAATCTTAATAATTTATTCAAAAATAAGATGAAGAAGAAGAAAATATAAAAATTTTAATGAAATCCATAAAGATAAATAATTATATAAAATTATTTTCATTTAATCAAACCGTTTGATTCAGTTTAATTTTTATTTACTTTCTCAAATCAAATTATGAATTATTTATTCGAACTATACTGTAAGTTGTTTATATATAGTTACATCAAAGTGTAGCCAGATGAATTCCATTCTGTCCCTTTTAAGATTTAAACCACGATTTGCCGTGTTTTGGGCTACCCTAATAGCAGATTAGTTTAACCGACGTTACCCAAACGTTACATTACCAATAATTATTGTAGAATTTCCCAACAAGGAATTACTGCGACCAGTGGATGGAGAAGGGAAATTCATCCTTAGCTACTTAAATAGAATCATAGAAGCAACACCACAAACCATCTTCTATAACGCGCAATGACCTACATGCCACAAAAGCATAAACCTCTCTAACAAGATTTTGTTATTTGCGCTGACTTTGATTCCCTTTATATATCTCACTGTTCCAATACAATCCCATCGCATACCCACTGTTTCTCTTCTTCTTCTTTTTCTTTCCTTGAATCTCCTTCAAGGTATTTCCCTTTCTCTTTCGATTTCTATTGAAATTTTCTTTTGGGGTTTTCCATCTCAGTTGCAACGTTCTTTTTGATCTTTAGGGTTTCTTTGTTGTTTTGAGTGAGATTTTTAGTTACCTTAGGAACCTCACTTGCTTTGTGATTTGGATCTTTCATTTTGTGATTCAAAAATATTGAAATTGTACTGAATTGAGGCTGTAATTGAAGTGTACATATTTTACCACTGGGCTGCCGTAAGAAAGATCCAAATTTCGACACGCAGAGATTTTGAGAGTGCCGTTGACAGTACGAGGCGCAAAAAGACAAGCAAAGAAATAAACATCGCATAGTGAAAACTTTCTGCTTTTGACTCATTATCAAGTGCTCTTTCACCCGTATTAATCTCCATTTTCCTTTACTTGTTTGCTTCTGATGTTTCTTTGTCTCCTATTGTCGTAATGTGTACCAATTCATATGATCTCATCGTTGGATACTGTTTGTCCTGTTATGGTTGATTAGTGATCTGTTACTTTATGTTATGATCAGTAGTGTGCTCCGGATAAGGAAATAGAGGGCAAAACCGTCAAAACAGATGTATTGTTATAATCCTTCAAAACTCTTAAAGGCAATTTCCATCATCCGTTGTTTGATATATTTATTCTTGTTAGGTATAGTGGTTGTGAATATGAGTTTGATGTTGATGGGTTAGTGGGGATGAGAGAAATTGTGTTTATAATGATAATTGCCATTGACTAATTCTGCGTTGGAATTTCTTTGTGAGTTGATGTATCGAGTATTGACTACCACCACCTCTTTATCTATAGGATAAAAAGATGTTTTAACATCATTGAATATATGTTCATCTATATCTACCTTCTAAATTAGCACTAAACATCAAGTACAAATTTGGTTCTTTTAGTGAAAAGGTAAAAAAAAAAAGGGGGAAGGAAGCTGAGTACTGTTTTCCATCTTAGGCTGACATTGGTATTTTTTTATGAAAAATTTTTAGGTTTCATTCTGTTTACATGTTAAAGTTGTTGGTATGATAGAGCATAACTTTATATATATAATCCATATTGCATATTTCACAAATGTATATCACTTATAAAATCCAAAAGACAAAATAATAGCCATGCTTTATTGCTGGTTCATGTTATTCATGGTGTTTCGGTGAAAAGCCTATTTGGTTCTGCCCCTTCTGGTTTGTGGTTGTGATAGCATAATGGATCCTTGAAATGATGTTTCAATTAGCACTTCAAATTACTAGATTAGCTCCACAAGGTAAAGGTGCATCTTAAGTGTCATTTCATTGAAGTTGAAAATCTTGAATATTTCTTCATCTTGTTACTGGAATGACATCACTGGCATTCTAGTGGTAGGTGGTATGCAATCAGTAAGATTTTGCCTGGTGGGATTTTTATAATGCAACTGTTTGTTTAGTTACTGGGTTGATTTTTCTTCCAGTCTTGCCCCTTCATTAGGAATGTTGGAATAAGGCTTGAGTTTTGTTTTTGCTTCTGAAAGGTCATAGGTCCTAGTGTTACATGAGAGTTACCTGCCTATGGGTACTCTGTTTAAAGACATAGGGCCTTGGCAAACTGGTGTGTGCTTTGCCCTCTTTTAGGATGTTTTATCCATAATCGCGATGCTGTGTTGAAATCATAAGTCCATTATATACTTTGAGTTCATATGGCATTCAAATATTTTTTCTATGGTCCTCGTTTCTTGATGTAGAGTGTTGTATCATCATTGGTTGGTTATGGAATAAGTGTATCTTTCTTGTGTTTAGAATTTTTTTTCCTTTCTGAGAGTTAGTGGCAAAGCTTCTGCTGAGTAGATGTGTTATTGATGCCATATTGGCTTTCTTTGTAAGCCACAGTGAGAGTATCCTTCAAATGAATGGGTTTTGATTTGCATCGTAACTACAATGCATTTCTTTGCAGCAGTGGAGAAGTGCACAATTTTGCAGTTCCCCAGAAAGATGCACGTTATCTTTTTATACACTCTGCAGTAGCAGATAACTGGATTAAAATTCTGCAAATTAATAAACATGTGCAATTTCTTCTGTTATGAAATGTCCTCCACTACAGAGTTGATTGTGCCAGTTGTACTTTTCTATCACAGAGAAATTGTTCTATAATTGATCTGACTACCTGATTTATACTTGGTAGAAAGGAAAAAATGGGTCAAGCTTTTGGATGCATCCAAGTGGACCAGTCAACTGTAGCCATTCGAGAAACTTTTGGGAAGTTTGATGATGTGCTAGAACCTGGATGTCACTGTTTGCCTTGGTGCTTGGGAAGCCAATTAGCTGGTCACCTCTCTTTACGTGTGCAGCAACTGGATGTTCGGTGTGAAACAAAAACTAAGGTTTCATTTACATTAGACTTTCTCAGAAATCCTTACAATTTAGTTTTTCAGCTGTCAGTATTTAGCATGATAAAATCATTTCATGTACAAAGGTCTGCCTGAATTATCAGAAGTATATGAAAATTGTAATTTTTAGGAAATTTTCCAGGGACTAACCATTATTGAATATTGATAATCTTCTTCTCTTTGTAGTCCGTAAATGTTCAAAAAGATGATAATTTCTCCACAAGCTTATTTGGTTCTCACTATGCCTATAGATTCAAATCATCACCCTTGCTTATCTTTCTAGGGCCTTGCACTTGTTTGGCTAAACCTTTGATCTAAACTTAAGGAAGTTGTATGTCCAGGAGAATTTCTTTTGAGATAGAATCAAGAGCATTGAGGTGTTAAAAATTAACTTAAATTGGTGACCAGTTGACTTTTAATTTTTTTTCTACAGAGAAAAGAGGAAAAATTTAAGAAAAAAATAAACTTTCTTTTTAGTTTCTAGTGATGTTAATTGGACATTTATTTATTGATGGATGTGAACAGTGGTTAGATTGGACCTCTACCTGGGCAATGAGTTAAATATCTTGGTCTAGCACTCTGACGCAGTGTAAGAGCTATTTTTATCTGTGAAAGAATGGATAATATGTGGGGATTCTGTTGCCTGTGCAAATTTGAAGTTCTTTTTTGGTGCATCATTCTTCCTTAGATTTTTTTTTCTGTGGGGTGATAAGCAATGGCCTGGTATTGATAGTTTCTATCATTTTAAAGTGTACGTAGTTTTGGATATTTGAGACAATCTACTCAATCTGATGGTTGGCTTGCATTCAGGATAATGTTTTTGTCACTGTGGTTGCTTCAATTCAGTATCGAGCTTTGACAGAAAAGGCGGCAGATGCTTTTTATAAGCTCAGTAACACCAAGGGCCAGATACAAGCCTATGTGTTTGATGGTATGAGGTTATTAGTTAGATTTTGGTTCCTAAATAAATGAATTGTTAACTTGAGCATGAGTTAAGCTTTCTAATTTTGTTTTGCACATTCAGTTCTCTCATTTCTGAAAAGTAAGGATTATTTTTTGCTGCTGTTCTTAGGAATTGTGTCAATATACACTTCCTGAATATATATATATACATACTTTTTTCCTTTATCGCGAGCAAGATGGAAAAGTTGTCATTGCATTTATTTGTTTGTATTTGCTATCCTTAATATCTTTTGCTGTATCAGTCATTAGGGCAAGTGTTCCAAAGCTGGACCTGGATTCCACCTTTGAACAGAAAAATGAGATCGCCAAGGCAGTAGAAGATGAACTGGAAAAGGTAATTTCACTGTTGTTTGGTTGATGGTTGGATTAGCTATTATCAGGAAACAGTTAATACCTGGGAACAGCTATCATTAGATATATGGATTCTGTAGCTTTGTTTATATGAAAACTGAATAGTTATTCCAGTCTTTGGAATGTCATAGGTAATTTATTAATAATAATAATGATAATGATGATGATGATTATAATAATAAACTAGGTTTGGTTCAAAAGTATACATATCACTTAGAGTAACCTATTAATGGCATCTCAGTCATATGGTTTACATTATTATTATTAATTAGTAGGCTAGATTAATAAGTTAAAACAAAGTTATTAGTTTATTAGGACTAACAAATTAATTAATTGGTTAGAGACTATCTATATCTATATTATTATAGCCATGGTTTTAATAACTACCTATAACTACCACATAAGTTGTCAAATATGATCCACTATATGGAAGAAGTTATCAAGTATATTTGATTATCATCTATATTATCTATTATGTAGCTTTTAAAACTTTGTTTTACTTTTAATTTTTATTAATTTGACTCCATAAAATTACACTTTTTAATTTTTCTATTATAAATGCTATCATATTCTTATTATATTATTTATATTTTATTTTTTCAAGGACATGTATTGCGGGTGCATGGTTCTGCTAGTTGTAATGATAATCTATTTAATCAATGATTTTTATTAGCAATTAATTAAGAAAAATATTAGTATAGAAACTTATATTCCCTCCTATAAACTATTTATTAATTATCAACTAATTATTATTTACAAAAACATCATTGCTTGTTGATAAAATATTATTATTACTTAATTCATTTTTCATATAATGTAGAAACTTCTTTTGGTTTGGTGATAATTTATTGGTAAGTAATAAATATTAATATTAGCAATTGATTGATTATCTTTTATTTATATCTCATATGTATGTGTCTGTGTGTGTCAGAAGCTTCTGTTAGTTTTGCCTTTTCATAAACAATACATTTTGGTCATTTACAATTTTAGTTTTTGTTACTTGTAAATTTTTGTTACCAGTGTCTTTTAGAATCTTTTTATCAATACAAATTTCTGATTGATTTTTTTTACCAACTCTGATTGATTTATTTAAAAAATAAATAAATACAAATTTTTAATACATTTCTTTGATTTATTAAAAAAAAAATTGCTAGCACCATACCTTTTATTACTAATACTTTTTTACCATTTATAATTTTAGTTTTTGTTACTTGATTTATCAAGTGATCTAGAGTTTAATTTTCCTTCTCAGGCCATGTCAGCTTATGGTTATGAGATTGTTCAGACTCTTATAGTAGATATTGAACCAGATGAACATGTGAAGCGAGCAATGAATGAAATTAATGCAGGTGAAATTTAAGTGCTGTTTTTCCTATAGATTCTATTACTATGTAATGCTGTTTGTGCCCTGGTTTCCAGGTTTCTCGAATTTGTATCTGTTTGGCTATTTTGTATGGCATAAGATGTTTCCGGTGTATGTTTAATGTTATTTACTTGATGCACAGCTCTCATCTTATGAAAACTGCTTTCGTGCATTGCTGTAGCCTGATTTTTAATGTTCCAGCATAAAGTTGGCTAAATTTCATTGAATAAAGGACTTGGACATTTTTTTTAACCCAGTGTGACTATGAAGTAAGGGGCATCTGATCAACTAATCCTGAAAGTTGAAAAAAAAAAAAAAAAAAAAAAAACTTTGTGAAACTGAAATCTAGAAGAGTTTGAATAGATTTTACAAATTTTCATATCTTTTTGTTCTTTTATCAATTTATTGCTAGATGTTAGAAGTACGGAAGAACAAACTGAAATAGTAAGTCATGCCAGAAAATAAAAATGAGTAAAGGAGAGAAGATAACACAGAAATGTATAGAGGAGTTCCATATTCATTGTCTATCACTCCATTAGATGTTATCCATTACTCAAAAAAACGTCAGCAGTTAATCCATTCTGATGCTATAGAGAAGTTAAACAGATCCGATTCCTTACAGAAGATGTAAGAAACTCTTCTTCTGATACATCACAAAAAATATTTGCTTTCGATATTACACGTCACTTGCGTGCAATTAAATGAATCACAACTTCTTCTTTGAGGAAAGAAACTTCTCAACATGTTAAACCTTCTACTCTTAAGTAAGTCTTTAACAACTTTTCTTGTGTGTTTCAAAAGTATTCTCAAACTTGATATTGAATTCATCATTTTAAAAAGATCTTGAGAGTTTTCTTATATAATCATCCTTCAATGTTAGGAGAGATTTGTATGTAATTCGGTTTATGGCATTAATCTAGAGTTTCCATTCAAAACTTGTATTCTCTGTGTTTTCTCCTTTCATAGAGATATTTGTATGAAAATATGAATTTCCCTTTTGGAAGTAGTCTGCTTTCATTTTGAAAATTTGCTTAACTGTGTTAAACACAATGAAAGGGAGATAAATTCTTCTGTAGAAAAAAATAGTTTTGAAGAGTTATTGTATTTTGGACATGTAATATTTGATTTTTCTTTCTGTAAAGTTCATCTAAAAATGTGCTTTGAATGTTCCATTGTAATTGAAAAATTAGATTCAAATTAATTCTTGTGATTATTTTTTGCCAATCTCGTGAGGTCTTCAGATTAAGTTTGCTTGTGAAGAATTACTGCAAATGCTTATAAGACTTGATTGATAATAAGATAAGATTTTGTCATTTATCAAAACTGGGGTTTAGTTACTCTTAACCCTTTTTCTTGGAGATTGAATAATGGGCCTATCAGTGGCTTCTTGCTAATTTGTGAGACTGATTTAGAGGAATTTCTTTGTCAAAAACTTGGATGTAATTGGATGTGCTTATCAGCTGCTCGGATGAGAGTTGCTGCAAATGAGAAAGCTGAAGCAGAGAAGATACTTCAGATCAAGCGTGCTGAAGGAGAGGCTGAATCGAAATATCTGTCTGGTCTTGGTATTGCCAGGCAGCGACAGGCCATTGTAGACGGGTTGAGGGACAGCGTACTAGCTTTCTCGGAGAATGTGCCTGGCACATCATCAAAGGATGTGATGGACATGGTGCTAGTCACCCAGTATTTTGACACCATGAAGGAAATTGGTGCTTCCGCAAAATCGAACTCAGTTTTCATCCCACATGGTCCAGGTGCTGTGAAAGATATTGCCTCGCAGATCAGGGAAGGCCTGCTTCAGGCAAACGCTGCTCAGTAGCTTCATTCTGGCTTTTGGAGGCTTCAATAGGCATATCTCATTTGTCGGGGTAAAGTATGAAAAGCAGTCAAATTAATGAAGGTGGATTATGTTTCATGAGTTTGTATAGTCTGTCGTGTCTTAGTGGTGTCCTGAGGAAAGATGGTACAGATAATATGGGAAAGAAATATTACGTGACATGGTTTTGAATCCAACGTTCAGGTTTTTATAGTTTGTGAGGGTAAACCGTGAGTTAATATCAGTAATGTCCTATGTAAATGTTCTGATTTCGTTTATGTTGTTTATTTATTGGTTTAAATCCCTTGCCCCCTTTTTTTTTTTTTTTCTAATTTTTAAATTCCACTTGCCCTGGTGGCTAGATCGTGAAGTCTTATTTACGGTATACCTGTTTAGTTTTTGCCTCACCTCTTTCTGTCATGTGTAGATGGTGCTTTCGGCCAATTTTTGTTGCAATTTAGAAACGAAGGCATGCGAAAGATTGGGTATTTGAACCAATTGAAATTTTCATCCCTCCCTTAATGAATATGGGATTGGAAAGTACATACATTTTCCTTTTTTTTTTTTCTTTTTGTAGTACGTAAATTTATTATGGATTTGGCTCGGTTATATCGTAATGTATTATATTTCATATTAAATTTTTAGCAATATTATCCATTGCACATTATAAATGTACTAGCTGGTAATGCACATATAATGCGTGTGTAATAATATATATATATATAAAAACGGCTCACTATATTCGTTGTGAAAAATAAAAGTGTTAAACATTAAAGATTAACTCTTATGTTAGATAAAGAATAAAGAAGGATAAGGAAAAAAAAAAATTATTTGTGCTTTTATAATTATCTATAAAAGAAGTCTTTATAGCATATTAGCTCATGATTTTTTTTTTTTATTATATTGACAATAATACTAATTGTAGGTTGATTGTTTCATTAATGTTATAGGTAAGAAGAGGAAAGTTACCTAAAAATCTTAATTAATCTTGTGGGAAAAAAAAATAGTTTGTATTATTTTAGGGACAAGTGATTGAATAATGTGGGTAAAAATATATTTTAGAAGGTATTGAGTCCAATATTACTAATGTTTATATTGATATAGATAGACAAGGTAATTAAGTAAATGCTAATAAATGTGGTTATTAGTTTCATCAATAATAATCATAAAAATGTAAACTTAATAATGATTGTGATAAACGTAAGTAATATTATTATATATAAAAGTAACCATTTTTAGTATAAAGAGTAAATTAAGATAATTAACATTTATAACCCTAGTTAAATAATATATTGTGAAATTACAAATAGTAAATCATAGGAAATATTGATGTTGTAAAAAGATGATTTAAGAAAATAGAAAAAGACACTAAAAGTCACTTTTTTTTGTTGGATTTTAATTTTAATATAAAGTAGAAAGAGATATTCAAATTTAAAACTAAATAGCAGTTTACATAATATTTTGCGAGTGAGAAGAGAAACAACAAGAAAAAATTGGGTACATTTTAGTCACAAAATTAAAAATCATGAATGTCATTAAGAGAATGAGAGAGGAATCAAATGTAGATAGAAAATCGAGAATATTATTAAAAGTAAGAGAAAGGAGTTAAAAAGGAAGGGGAAAATAAGTGAATTACTTTATTTACCATTCATTTTATTAAGTTAGATTTTAATATTATATGTTTTAATAGTTATTTTTAATATGTTTTGGGATATTTTAAGGAACTATAAAAAGACACCAAATGACTCTTTTATTTTACTTTGATAATATAAATAAATAAATAAACAGTTTAATTATCAATTACTTTTTATGATAACCATTTTTTAAATAAATTTGTTATTCTACAAAAATTTTGATAAGTAAAAATACTATTTGTAAAATAAGCACAATTAAATATATCATCAAATAAATAGAAAACATTTTAATTATCAATAGTTTTTCCTTTACTAAAATTTTAAAAGCAAATAAAACATTTATGAAATAAGTGTAATTAAACATATCACTAAACAAATAGTGAAATATTTTTAGTATGTAGGGGATATGGATATAGCAATAATTGAAAATTTGATGAAAAAATTATTAAAATTTATAAATATTGGAGTTATAACTAAAAGCTAACATTTTGATGGAACATTTTTAATTTGGATAACATTTTTTGTTGAGAATTTGTATGTTAAATACCATTTTTGACATATAGAGTATTTTATATTAATAAACCTAACACATAAATGATTTATTAAAAACTATCTAGTATATAGAGATTGTTTGATAAAACATAAATAAAACGAAATATTAAAACACTAAAGTCACTATAAGGGGAGCAGTTTCTTTAGCTTTATAATATGGATAAACTTATGACATTTTTATATTAGACGTTTTGTGTCCAATTAGGAATTTATTACAACTTAGGATTTAGTTAGATGCGTTAAATGTATTTTTAGTGGACCCTATCCATAGAAAGTTGTAGTTCATCAACTAGCAATTGCTCCCAATCGCTGAATGATGCAGTCCTCGTATACAAGCAATAGAGAGATGAGCAAGGTTAAAATAGCTAAAAATATTAAACAAGCTGCTAATATGATCTTTGAAATGATGCATAAGATGGAATGGTTAAAAGATGATCTGTAGCTTGAAATTGCAGGTTTGGCAAAAGTAGGCTATCTTTATGCCCCTTGCCTCGTCTTGAACAAAAAGACCATGTGCTCTTGCGTTAGTTCCACAAATTCTATTTCATATACTTGATTCCCTGGTCTCAACATTCTTAGCTTTGACTTCTAAAGAACAAGGCATTTCTAAACTTTGAAAGACACTCTAAAAGAGACGGATTATGGATGGAGTTTTCATGATACTTAGCTCAATCAGATTGTAAGGAACAAAAAGTTATAGAGGGATATCTATACACGACCTTATGGGCCAACACAGCCACTTGAGCCTCAATGATAGAGGCTACAAATCTTTGTTTTCATACATGCATCGCCTGGGAATATCTGGTAATGTCGCATAAATTTTGACACAACGGAAGTCCGTCCTCTCGCTTGACCATTACACAGCGATGAATTATTTTTACTGTCCTTCGAGACTGAGGAATTGGAACATAGTGAAATATTCGGTTTACGAAGGCAAGATTTGATGTGGGCGAAATAGAATAGGTTGTTTGATTTGGACATGGATTAGAAATACTGAAAAAAAAAAAAAAGAAGAAGAAGGAATGTTGACAAAGTAAATTAAAAATTTCAAATGAGTCAATGATATTTTCCAAATTTTATTATTCAAAAAGTGTAAGGATAGTGGTCCATTTCTTATCAAACACATAATTTTTGATAGAATTTCCCCATATCTTTTCTCATTGTTTATCATTTTAGTTTTAGAGATGAACTTTCTATTTATTGGGTTATATCGTCAATCTGATTCTGTCAATAGAGTATGATAAATAGAGCCTTAGTATAACTAATTGTGAGCTTGTAAGACAAAACACAATAAAGGGGTCAGGGTATTTTCAAGCTTGACCATTCCAATACTTTAGTCACTAGTTGTTTAAGAGAAAAAAAGTAAGGATGCAAAAGATCTAGAGAATTTACGAGTTGCAATGTGAGTGAAGGCAGTTTACCATTAGCAGTGTCCTACTATTTATAAAGGGGAGTTAGAGAGAGTCTAGGAGCACATTTGCACATCAAGGTGTCCACTAAGCTTAGAGAGTAAGGGTTTTGCTAACAGTCGTATCCCATGAATTTAAAGATTTGGTAGTTGACCGAGTCAAGTCTTATCCAATAATGTTTTTTAATTGTAGCCAACCTAAGGCCAAGTCTATAGTCCTAAAACCCGATAAGTCCTCATACTAGTCAAATGCGAGGCTGAACAAATCAGCCTTAGAGTCAGTTAGGTTGGTTAATGAGAGATCACATTAAACCTAGGCCTAAGCAGGTTAGCTTAAGGCCAATTGAGTTAATATAGGCTTAAGGGACTCATATCCAAAACAAATTGCATTATATCTATTTTTTTTAATAGATTTTAATAGTAACTATGGTGGGATGTAAAATAATTTAGGCGAACAACATGTCAAAAATGAAGACACGTTTATATGAAGTGTCAAAGTATGAAAACTTGAGTATATAAAGTATAACTAGCTCATCTTTGTAGGTTTTGTAGGTCACAAGTACTTATGGGGCTTAAGACTAGCAACAATAGATAAAATATTAAAGAAAAGCATAATAAGTGATAACACATAATAAATCAACCTATTAAATGTTAGGACAACAATTACATAATAAGAAAACCAATCAATTGTAAGTCAATAACATCATTAATTCTATGATAATAAGCAAAAACACAAGGTTAGAGGCGAGTAGGTATAGGATGGATAGCTTATTTCATACCCTAAGTTATATGTCTAAAACTTTCAAGATTGAACCTATCTTGCCATTCTTGAAACCATCATGCAACTTTATCCTATAAGGTCCATGACTCCATGGGTTCTAAATAATAAATATGAACTTAATGAACTCCGATAAAGTACACTAGGTATGATAAGTATAAACCAAAATACCAACTTCAATTGAAGATATAAGATAGATTTAACTATTTAACATCTCATATCAAAATAATAGATTATATAAAACAAATTGATGCATGTAAATTCCTTTATATTAGTCAAATTTAATTATATTAATTGATGATCTCTTAAAGTTCAAATATTGGAAATGACTTAACAAATTTATTATATAATATATAATTCTGGAAGGTTTACTTTTTATTTTCTTTTAAATAGTGTCCCTTTAAAAATATACATTTGCTTCTTACCTTTAAACTTAAGTTTTCAAATTTTTCCACAATTTCTTTCTTATTTTTTATGGGACCGATTCAATCTCACATTCCACTCTTGATCTTCTTCTTCTTTTTTTTTTTTTTTAAATCTAGACCATTAAACTAATGTGAATGGAACAATCTAGTTTTAAAGAAATGTAAATCAATAATTAAAAAACAAAGTAAGATCGGTCCATTTAAAATGGAGAGCGAAACTATAAAAGCTCCCCAACTTTTCATTTAAAAAAAAAAAACTCTTTATAAATAAAGGTTGCTTTTTAACTCCTCTCAAGGGTCCTAACAAACATAGCGCATGATAGAGATGTCAAAAATAAGCTTTCACTTTAAATCTCTTATTATTTATTAATATTGTATTGAATTATATTATTTAATATTTTATTTTTTATACAGAAAATAGAAAATTCTATTCTCCTTTCATTTTTTCTAATAGATAAAAAAATGAAATAAATAGAAAAATATTCAAATTACATTTCTTGTTTCGTACGGTGAAAGCTATACTATTGAATTTTCTATTCATTTGAAGGAAAAGGAAATTAAACTAATAAATAAGAGAATGATAACTGCTCCTCTTGTTATTGTTGTATTATCAGAAATAATGCCTTTTAAAAACTGCCGTTAATTATTTAATTTCCAGTTGAAATGGTACTCCTTGGAAAGAAGTGGACGGACCCTTATAATAAATGAAGGTTGTGTTTTTGATACCTTTTTAATGATTTCAAACCAATAGGTAAATAAATAAATGTTAAGATTATTGTAAGGTAGTAATATCAATATTACTCTTTTAATAAGATGAATCAAATTTGAATTTTTTCACAAATTATAATATAACTAAAGAAATAAATAAAATTTTACATTTAATGGTGCATATTTCATACAATTACATCTATATTTTTAGCGAAAATAGTTTAACTTTCCATCATATCTTCGATTTAATATCTATTAAATTTGTATCATAAAATTAATTATATTTTTAATTGTTGAGATCTAATTGATACTAAATTTTATGAGTTGACAATCTTTAGTTTACCATTGTTAATGAAATGGCCTTCAATCATACAAAACTTGCCCATACTGTTTTCTCTTAAACTTTGTTTAAGTCCTAATTGAATTTCAATCAGTAAACTGCATGCATTGTTCCATGTCTTCAACAGTAAGACAGCAATAGAGGTGTGAGAGAGAAAATGAGAACAAAGAAGCATTAAGTGATGCAAAAATTATTTCCATTTATGTTATTCTTTGGACAATGGTTTGAGTATGTATTTATACAAAATGCCAAGTCATGTGCTAACATGGTACAATAAATATAACAAACAAACGGAAATATAACTTAAACAGCATCAATACTCCCATACCCCTCCTCCCCCAACCCAACCCCCACCCCAACCCTACCCTCACCCCCCCTCCCCCCCTTCCCCCCCCTCGAGTTGTACGAAACCCTAACTTAAAAACAGCATCAGAAAGATCAACAGTCAAAGTGAGCTTGGCGAATGAATCAACCAATTGATTAGAGGAACTAATACGAACTGGCGAAATAAAGCCACTCGCAACATAGTCTCTGATGAAGCAAATATCAACATCAATATGTTTCGTCTAATTATGTAAAGAAGGATTCATAGCAATTAAATTTGTCAACCTGTTGTCACAAAAAATGCTAATAAGATGAGGAACAGAAACATGAAGATCGCATAAAATATAAGAAGTCCAAAGAAGATCTTTCACAACAACTATGCTTCGATATTCTGCCTCAATGGAAGATGTACTAACCATAGATTGTTTCTTTGATTTCCAAGAACTAGTGCATTGCCTAATACGATGCAATAACCGAAAATGGATTTGCAATCAAAGGAAGAGGATGCCCAATTAGCATTAGTATGGCATTATAAAGTAAGAGAATTACTCGTAGGATAATAAAGACCAAAACCAAAGCTGCCCTTAAGATATTTGAGTCAATGAGTTGCAGCTTACATATGAGGCCGACGTGGAGTAGAAACAAACTAATTGAGTTTGTTAACAGCAAAACTAATATCAGGCCTCATCAAGGTCAAATATAAAAGGCATCCAACAATGCGATGATATGGAAGAGGATCGTCCAAGAGATCACCTTGATCTTTATGTAAAAATACCCCAGATAGCAAAGTTACAGTAACAGGACGACATCTAGTAAGACCAGCATCGTCCAAAAGATCAAGAATAAATTTTCATTGATTGAGAAACATGCCAGTATCAATCCAACACAATTCAAGACCAAGAAAAAAATGAGCAACTCCAAGACCTTTGATGGTCAATTGGTCATGTAAAGCTTGCTTCAAATCATTAATGGAATCAACAAAGGTGCCAAATAAAAGCATATCATCAACATATAATAGCACAACTAGAAAAACACCATCAGATTGAAAGGTAAAAAGAGAAGGATCACTAACTAATTGAAGAAAGCTATGGTTGATCAAAAATTGAGAGATCTCATAATTCCACTGCCTAGAAACTTGTTTCAAACCATATAAAGAGTGCTTAAGACAAAAAACCTTATTAGGACTCATCTTAAAATAACCCAGTGGTGACAACATATATATTTCCTCATCTAAAAAACCATGTAAAAACGCATTATTATATCTACTTGAAAGAGGGGCCAATTACATGTAATTGCTAAAGCTATTAGAATCCTAACAATACCTAGCTTAGCAACGGGAGAAAATGTGTTGTGATAATCAATCCCTTCTAATTGTGTATAACCTTTTACCACTAGTCAAGCCTTAAAGCGTTCCACAATACCATCTGGTCTGTATTTAATTTTGTAGACCCATTTAGGACCAATGGCTTTCTTATCTTTAGGTAAATCAGTGATTTCCCAAGTATCATTTAACTCTAATGCCTCAATCTCTTTATTCATATCATCAATCCATTCAGGTATTTTAGATGCTTAAAACTTGTGCTAATGATGTTGTATAGTCTGGTGGAAAAGAGGAAAGTGTGTATATATCAAAAAGTAGATATGGCATGGTATGTGTAGTGGGAGATGCTTTAGTTGAATATGCTTGGAAGGAATGAATGTAATCCTCTAACCAAGCAAGCTGTTTTTGAAAATGAGTGGATCTATGCAAAGGTGATGAAGAAGGAACGGATGGAACCATAGAAGCAGTATAAGATGAAGGACAATTATGAGCATTATTATCAGAACACGATGAGAATAACTCATCAGTAACCAAGGAAGGGTATAAAGAATCCATAGATAAAAGATGTGGAATAGTGTTATCAATAGAAGGAGCAACTTCCTTAAAAGGAAAAGTATTCTCACAAAATACAATGTCTCTACTTAATTTTATTTGCCTTGATTCCATATCATAGACTTTATAACCCTTTTTTCCATATGTGTATCCTAGGAAAACACATTTGATGCCCTTAGGAGCAAACTTATCCCTTTATCTAGAATGATCAACAATGTAACATAAGCATCCCATGGTTCTCAAATGAGTGAGACTAGGCTTTTGTTTATGTAAAAGCTCATAAGGAAACTTCCATACTAATTTGGATTTAGGCATCAAGTTGACAAGGTAAGTAGCAATAAGCACACATTCCCCCCAAAAATTTTTAAGTAGGTTAGCATGTAAGCGAAGAGCTCTGGCTGTTTCAATAAGATGACAGTGTTTTCATTCCATTCAACCATTTTGTTGAGAAGTGTAAGCCATGGATGTTTGGTGTACTATCCCTAAGTGATGGTAAAGAGTTTAGCAGTTAAATGAAAAAGAATTGTGACCCATTATCAGATCTGATAATCTTAGGTCAGGCAATAAATTGATTGTCAATCATTCTAAAAAATCTATGAAGGCAAACAATCACTTGAGACTTATTGTTCATCAGGTATGTCCATACAGAACAAGTATAATCATCTAAAATTGTGAGAAAATACTTAGCTCCAAATAAAAGGGATATGAATATGGTCCCTAAATGTCAATATACAGCAAAGCAAAGGGCTCTGTTGAATGATTTTCACTCCTTTCAAATGGGAACCAATGAAGTTTAGCTTAAAAACAAGTGTCACAAAGAAATTTAGAAGAATTCAAATGTTTACAATCAATAAGATGTTTAAGTTTAGAGAAAGACAAGTGTCTAAGCCTAGAATGTAACATGTATACATCTAAGCTGCTATTACAAGACTGGCCAAGAAATGAACTAGAATCATTGAGAGAACTTGATCTGTTTTGTCCAAATAGAATATACAATCTACCACAGGCCTCAGCTAAAGCAATTTGTTTATTGTGAAGGTCCTAGAAAATGAAAAGATCAAAATCAATCTTAGCAACTAAATGGTGGTTTTTGAGGACACAATGCACGGACAACAAATTATATTTGGATTCTAGTACATATAGTACATTGTGAAGGGTTAGGTCTTTGTTTATGTACACAAATCCTACAAGATGGACATTCTTAGTTTGTCTATCTAGTAAGGTAACTAAAATAGGTTAGTATAGTGTCTGTATGTTAGACAACAAAGGTTTGAATGGTGTCATATGATTAGAAACACTAGTATCAACAATCCAAGAACCATATTTATTATTCTCTAGACAAAAACAAGTAAATGAATGATGTAATGAAAGAGACACACTTGCAAAAGCCAAATCTCCTTGTTGTTTATCTTACATAATTCGAAGTACTTCTTGGCATACAGACTACAACAATCCTGCATCAAGCTGCTTCTCATCGACAAGATTAACACTATGATCATGATCTAAAGGAGAGTCATAAGCATAAGAATTCACATTTTGAAATAAACTCCCTATTTTGCTATATGTAGCCATTCTATTCTAATCTTTTGTTCCTCTTTTACCCTTATACCATTTCTAATAACCATATAATTCAAAACAATTCTCAATAGTATGTCCATCCTTCTTGCAATGCTTATAAACCAATTTGATATTGTTGCCTAAACCTAATTTCCCTTTTTGCTTATCATTAAAACCCTTAGAAAACTCGACATGCTTTGTCATAAAGACTAAAGCATCACTATCAGGTAAAGGTACAGTCAATAACTTTTGCTTCTCTACTTGCTATAGAAGATAGTATACTCTAATAACTGAAGGCAAGAGTTCCATCGAAAGAATGTGATTCCATATAGATTCATAACCCTCATTTAAACCCATCAAAAACTGTATCCATCAACTATATAATTCATATTCCTGAATTCTTTCCCTCATGCGACAAGTACAATTAACTAAGACACTACAATCACAAGTATGATGACTACAAAGAGCAAGCAATTCATCCCAACTTCGTTTTAGCCTATTATAGTATATTGCAACAGATTGATTTGCTTGTTTAATGTTACTCAACTCATATTGAATTTGGAAAACAAGAGGAGCATTGCTCTAGCCATATTGTTCGGTAATTTCAAGCCACAACTCCCGAGCTTGTTGTGCATAAAGGTAATTCTGTGCTAATTCTAAGGTCATCAAATTTAAAATCCAACAACGAATCATATAGTCATTCCTAATTCATTTATTCACATCAGGAGAATTAGGTTCAAGCTTGAGCACATTGCTGTCTATAAATCTTATTTTGATTTTGGCTTTAAGACCTAATTTAATAGATCTGCTCCATGCAAAAAAATTGGTGCCATTAAAGATGATATTCCCAATCACCATTTCAAGATGATCAGAGCTAGACAAGAATAACAGATCCTCATTCTTGCGGTCTAATTGCAGACCTTACATTAACCCTAACTGATCGTTCATTTTCCTAATCGACCGAAAGAATCGGAAAAAAAAAAAATTCAAGAAGGACTTACAAATGTCAACGTTGCTCTGATACCATGTTGACTTTCAATCAGTAAACTCCATGCATTGTTCCATGTCTTCAATAGTGAGACAACAATAGAGGTACAAGAGAGAAAATGAGAACAAAGAAGCATTAAGTGATGCAAAAATTATTTCCATTTCTATTATTCTATGTACAATGGTTTGAGTATATATTTTTATAAAATGCCAAATCATATGTACTGATGTAGTGCAATAAATATAACAAACAAACAGAAATATAACTAACTCAAACAGCATCAATACTTCCCAGTCCTCTCAGACAGTCGGTGCCAAATTGTAGACGTCCATGTTTCGAGTCAATGGGATTACACGGTAATTGTTTGATCTGTGAATCATATACATGTTCATGCTTTTTCTTTTTTTCTTTATGTATTCAATAGCAATGCTATTTAATAGATGAAAAATATACAATGAATATAAACCTCGCTAGAACGACGATACACTCTTTGAATTGAATCCAACTCAAGATAGGATCATCGTTGTATTTGTTTTAGCTCTCAATTTTAGACTTGTTTGCTATCTTATCAACATGGCTTACTCAAAGATTTTGCTAAGGTCATCTTTTGTAATTTTTTATTGGATGGTTCTTTCGTATTTTATTTATATTTTTATTTTCGTACAGTATACAGTGAATAGGATATAAGGTTTGTATCAAAAGTCTAACCTCTCTTGCTGACTGTCTGGTACAACTCCTCCAAGGACTGCGGCAATATTCTTACCTTCTTGTGGTTAACGGATTAATTTGACGTTTAGTCGTTTGAGAGGGTGGGATTTTTTTTTTTTTTTTTTTTGGTGTAAACCGGTTTAAATGGAATGTTGCAATTGGCTTTACAAATTTTTTGATATGATTGTATCTATAATTGTGCTAGAGCTACTTTGTTGGCGTTCTAAAGTATAACTACTTATATTTATATGTGAGTATATGACTTATATTTTTCGAGTTTATTAGACTTTTATATAACACAATTTACTTTTCGCGTGCTAGGTTATTATGGATTTTTATTATTTCTTTGCATTGCCATTTGTGTAGTCTGCTTGATTTATTTTTGCGCATTTTTTCCTCCTAAACTGTTATTGAATAATACGAACTTAAAATGTTATTATACCTATGACATTAACTTCTACAGCAATTTTTAGCTTGTATTGTACATTATGACCATTGTTATAGCTCTTCAATTATGGGTGAGTAAGGACAGGCAGATAAAGTATAGAATCTTATTTGTATTGTACCTTTTAGATATAAGTTCTCAAATTTTTATATTCAGAATCTATTCTATAACACCTAGAATCATTCTGTTGAACCTTTATTTATTTTTTTAAAATTTTATTTTATCTTCCTTAAAAACATTTGGTCAAATGCAAAATCAACATTAAACCTGCAATCACACTATAACCAAACTAATCAATAATAATTTGAAAGTTTCCTAGATTCGCAAGACATTTTAAATTAGGACCATATCAAATTTTGGTAGGTAAAATAGAAAATATTCTTGTAGTTGGAAAATTTCAAGCACTTGATTAAGTTGTACTTAAATTTCTTTTTTCTTTGCTTTTTAATCATTAAAATAAATTTTTTATCAAATTATAAGATTACTATATAAAAAATATATGTTGAGTAACTCCAATAAAATATATATTAAGTAACTCCAATAAAATATATTAGATAATAATATTAAGAACTGAGATACTTTTAAGATCTTATTAGATCAAAGTTAGTAGAAGAGAGAAAAGGCAAAAAAATTGAGATAGTTAAGAGAGAGAGAGAGAGAGGGACTTGGTAGTTTAAAGTTTTATTATTAACTAAACTTTTATTGTTATTTTCTTTAAGGTTAAAAAAAATGTAAAAATATTTATTTTTTTATTTATTAATATTATTCAACTATTATTACAAGGTAAGTAGAAGATACCTATACCTTATATACATTAGTATACAAGTTTTAAGATGTGTAAGAAATAGCATTAAGCGAAAAAACCACAAATCATGGATCAAATTGTGAATTGAATAGAAAAATCGATTTTTTTACAAACCATTTGGTTTACAATTCGATTCAGTTATATATAAATAATTCATGATTCGGTTTAAGAAAACGAACCGAAATGTTTAGCTAAAATAAAATAAAAAAATTATGCAATTATTTCGTACTTTTATATATATATTTTTTCTATCAATCTTCATAAATTTCACTAAATTTTTCATATTTTATTATTTTTTATCATAATTTTGTATCAATTATTAAAATTAAGTTGATAAATTCATTTGAAATTTTATATTTATTCGAGATAAAAATATTTAATAAAAATTTGACATAAATAGTACGAATCGAAGATTGAACCGATTTTAATTAAATTCAAAAAATTTATGAACCAAACCGTATGGTTAGGTTCAATTTAAAAAAAAAATAAACTGTTATATTAGGTTCAATTTAATAAAGAGAGGCAAACTATACCAAACTGAACCGCACGCACCCTTAATATAAAGTACCATGACCTCATACTTATACCTAACCTTAAAAGAACAAGTTTTGAGAAATTATTATTCAGAATTTTCCATATAACTCTTATTATTTACCTATAATTTATTCAATGGAGTAAAATCTAAATAGGTACCTTCTACGATAAGAGTATATTTCCTTATATGATGCTTATATAGTGAAAGGATTCTCATATATTAAATCATATTTATACTTGTTGCTTTTCATAAATTATAAAGAATTCATAATCATAATTGAAACTTTTACCTACACATTATGGGTTTTTGATAAATTACAAAGAACTTTAAAAGCATTAAATCTACATTAAAACATGGTACAACTTCTAATTCCTATCAAATGTAGATATATTAGCGCCATATCTTGTACTTAACTTTAAAAATAGCTTATGGAAATTTAAAACCATAGTCTATTCATAACCATTTTTTTTTTATGGTTCCATTTTTGTTTTTTGTCAAATTAATCAAGCCTCCCATCTCACTCTTGATTAATTTTCCTTTAGATTTAAGCTATTGAACAAATTGTGATTTCAAGTGTTCAAATTTAAAGAAGTACAAAATATATGATGAGATGAAACATTTAACCGATCCCAATAAAACAGATAACAAGACTGTAATCAGAAACCCATCAAACCATGTAAGGTTAAGAGAAAACAATGCCATATAACGTAGCTTGTGAGAATTAAAAGTCACAGCCCGCCTATAACCGCAAGCCTATCAAACCAGGAAACATTGATCCAAACTCCGATACCCTACCCTAGTTTTTTGTCATGCTTCCTTAAAACTCTCAAAGTCCAAGAATCCAAATTTAGCAAATTTTATAACCAAATACTTCGATATTAAGGCCGATGATGACACAGAGTAAGCCAATCGTTCTCTTTGTCTGACTAAAGACGGATCGTGAAAGCTAGTTTTACGCTGATGACTAGAAGAAGAGAGATTGTTGCCACATCTCACATCTTCATTTAAAACGTTCAATATTTTTACAGATAGAAATATAGAAAATAACTCTGCAAAACAGAAAATGGCTCTATATAAATTTATATATAAATAAACCGGTCCAAATTTGTGTAAGGACATAGCCCATCGACCGAAGAAAAAGTAACTTGCTAAATAAGAAATCGAAGATGGAAACATGATAGCGTTGAGCGTTTAGTTGCCAGAGAAAAAATGTCCCATATCTTTTAGCATTGAGAAACCCGGGGTACAGCCTCCACCATTGAGAAAGATGGAGGCACCTCGAACCAGGAAAACAAAATGATGACACAAATTTCTGCCACCAACTTCCAATTATTTTTTACAACCCATAGCCACCACGAAGCAAAAAATACCGTGTATTTCATGAAATCAGTCAATCGGGAATGACGTTTCTGTCTTGACCTACCTACCTACCTTATTCCTCTCCAGGTAATTGGACACAGCTACAAATATTGACAACGATGATGGTCCACTCTAAGGTTTCAGGGCCAAGGCCAGTCCAATCTTAGCACTCTTCTCAACAGCCCTGGTGTCAACCTCCCCTGAAATGGTGAACAAGGACTTTGGACGCCATTCATGCTGGATGAGAGCACTAGCCCTACCGTAGCTATTCACCCGAGCCTTCACCGAAGTCAGTGGATCGAGTGCATGCTGAGTTCCAATAGTGAGCGTGTTTTCATTGGTGGAGAAGCTGTGAGATAGCTCTGCCCCAACAGCTGTGTTCGTAAGTGGGCTGACTGTATGGTAGTATGAAGCATTGATGGTCTCACCTTTGTCATTCCTGCATCATGTAAAGGCCAAAAACAGATCTTGAATCCTGCCATGCACATGCACATACATGCACACATGAGAGGGAATGTTCATTTCTACGCAATATACAACCAAGAAATACTCATTGATATCCATCAATAAACCATGGTGTCCACTACCCTGATAACACCTGTAAACTGTATCTGTTAATGCTCCTAGTATCTTAGGGAGATCCATGAGAATGGACACAAAACCATCCAAAGTGTTTCTGCAGAATTTTTAGATTGTAGACTACAACCAAACTTGCAACCAACCTAAAGTGATGCATAGTAGAAGATAGAAAGCAAGAACTCATTGTCAGAAGGTAAAAACTTACAAAGACAAGGAAGCAATGAGATCAGCATTGGTAAAACTCAAGCCAGCATTGCATTTGGTGAAGTTTCCACTGGCAGTGTCGAATGAAACATCAGTTCCAAGAGCAACAACATTGTTACCAACCACTCCAGAAAAGTTAACCACAGGATTTGCAGTTAGCCCAATGCTGGTGCTTATTCCAGCATACTCATGCTGGTACTGGAGTTCCACCTGTAACCAGCCCCACCATATATCAAAATGGACATATACTTGGAAGTTGAAAACCACCAGCAACTTACAAGCTCTGGTAAGGAAGAAAAAGAGTTAATACCTTTCCAGATTTCTGATCAGGAACAATGAAGCTGAAGATTGTCTTAAGTCCAGGTGCTGGCTCATCGACAGTAACAGTTGTAAGGAGCTACATAAAAACGAAATGGATGAAGAGCATGCAAAATAGTCATTTAAGACCTTGAAACAGAAATCTGATTCGCATAGGCACAATCACCATGCAGACATGTTACAAATGTTACAACCAGAAAAGAAAATCCAAGAAAAGAGTTAAATTATATGTATATATAATTTATAATTTACCACTTAATGTTTAACGCAAAAAATTGCTGAATATAAGGTAGATGAAAGACATCACTACCTATATTCCACTCATAAGCATGCAAATTATGTAAAGAATTATTGATACAGATGTTTTAGGAAGAAAGGAATTCATAGGACTTTCAGTAAAAGATTCAAAAGAAATCAAATACTGTTTAGAACAAAAAAGAAAATGTCATGCATGAATACTCATTGTAAACTGCAACTTTAGCATAACAATAGATATTACCAGAAGATATACAAGTTTTCCTTGCTTACATTGGAATTAGTGTCCACTTTAACATCAGTTGTGATGTTCTTGTTCTTCAGTTGGGTGCTGACATCAGCCAAAAAGAGCTCACCTTTCTTGATTCCTGTGGATGTGAGTGCCTGAAAAATCAAACAGGTGGATCCATAAGCGACGCAAAGGGATAAGCTAATATAAAAATGACAGAAGGCAAATCCAAAGCAATTCAATCCACAGTAACTTCGGAAGTCCATTTGAATCTCATGAAATATTATATCCCATTAAGCAAAAGATTTATGCAGACAATGCAAGTGCCATAAAAACAAAAGATCTTATGCCAATAATCATCAGCAGTTTGAAAAGTACAATGTACATGTAATGATAGTAATGTGCCAGCAGCCATCATATGAATAGAGTCCCTATATAATATTACTTTCCTTATGGTACACAACAACACTTGAAACTTATCCTGACTATGTTTCTCCATTGCACTCTATCATGGACCATATTTTCACTAACAACTAATTTCATTACGCTATATAGCAAATAAAAAAAAACTCTTGTAAAATGTCTAATCAGCAAGCATCTCCTTAGGGTAATCTGACAGATGCTAATAAATGGACATATTTTCACTGTTAAGTATTACCTACTTTCATTATGGTGTAATAAACAAAAAATATAACTCTTGCAAGAATTTAATCTAAGCATCTCCTTTAATAATATTCATTTTTACAAGATATACACAATGATAATACACATGTTGGCTCACATATGAAAAGGAGAAATTTGAAGGCAATCACCTAAAGTAATTAAATCAAGACATTGCCCTTTTTTGCAATCCATAATTTCCTTGCAGGTTTAATAACTTTGATTGTCATAAAAATGGAAATCAATAGTAAAATTAATTTCATAAATCAATTGTTTCCTTTGTGCCTGAAGATCACTCATTTATTTTTTGACCGTGATCTCTCCTCAAAAGTTTGGAAGAAGCTATGTGACCTTTTTGATTGCCTGTCATCTTATGGTTTGTGGCAAGGTGTAAATCTGCACTTGTAGCTACTGTTGAGTCCAAAAACTCACAGATAAGCACTTTGAGATCTGCTCTTGCAGCCACAATTCACTGTATTTGGCGATCCAGGAATCACGTCTGCCTTGGCAGCCATGCCCCCCAACCGTGATCCCTAGCCAACCTTGTTACTGCTTAGTCTAGGCTTATTTGATAGTCTTTTGTGTAGTTTACTCTTATTTCTTACAGTGTTTTTTATACTCACACACAAGTACAAAGTAGTTGTAGTTGTGTAACAAACTCGTCTTTGGGATTGTACTCTCTTCCTATTAATGAAATTATTGCTTAGACCCCTCCCCCCACTCTACCCCACACCAACCGTGAGTACAAAGTAGTTGTAGTTGTAGTTGTGTAACAAACTCATCTTTGGGATTGTACTCTCTTCCTATTGATGAAATTATTGCTTACACCCCTCCCCCACAAGTACAAAGTAGTTGTAGTTGTGTAACAAACTTGTCTTTGGGATTGTACTCTCTTCCTATTAATGAAATTATTGCTTATACCCCTCCCCCCACTCCACCCCATACCAACTGTGAGTCCAAAGTAGTTGTAGTTGTATAACAAACTCGTCTTTGGGATTGCACTCTCTTCCTATTAATGAAATTATTGCTTACACCCCCCACCCCACCACCACCCCCCCCCCCCCCCCCCCCCCCCCCCCGCCCCAACACCAAAAAAAAAAAAAAAAAAGTTATGACATTGATTTGAATAGGATAAATTGAAATCATTAGCAACATAACTTGCTTAGCAACTTTGACAATGATTCGAATTAGACAATTTCAACCAGTGTATACTTTTCAATTCTCATATTACTGAATAACAGTTAGACCAGCTTTATACTTTGTTGCTAGATCTGTCAAATCACTAACAGAAGTTCCAAATTGAGTTACCAAAAACATCATTGGTTTGGTTTTGAGTCAGATGTAAAATGTTAAAAAACAGGGACACATGCTTGCAACTGAGCCAATGATATAAAATCCAATTTTTAAATTATCAGTATTTCATTTAATAAGTACTGAAAATGAAAAAATAAAATCCAAAAACCTTATGACTTCCCTAATTTCATATTTGTATTCTATTTAATAATACTTCGAAGAAATTATGTAAATAACAGAAAAATTTTAGCATTGCGTACACTGTTAAGGCAGTTCGTGCCCAGTTATGTGAATCCAATGAATCCAATCATAATGCATTTAGGCTAGGCTATTACATTGCTACCTCTCAATATTTAAGATCAAATACAAGAACCTAAAACATAACTAAAGCACAATATTTCAATCTTCTGCTGTCACTAAAACTCAAAATCAATTTCTAAATAATTCTAGAAACACATTAATATTTACTATTTTTTTAAATCCTCATTTGTTTCATCCACGTACTGCTACTTAAACTGCATTGAAGCAGATCGATCCAATGTAAAATTTCCTTATCAACGAGTACACGAAACTTGACCGCACAGACATAACATCAAAAGCATAAACATAGCACGAACTTTCACGATTTGGCTCATTAATAACGAGAATATTCGAAGACTTCCACAGCTTGGGGAGCAATCAAATTTACGCAGAGACCTCATCAAAAGAAGAGACATTAAATATAAATATTAGAACTACACAACAGTGTAGTACACTCCATATACTTTGCCTTTATCCTAACTTGTGGAACAAGTCAGCAATTACACAACAGAATACAGCTCCATACATCCATAAAAACACGTATTATAATCAACGTCACATGATATCAAGTAAAGAAATCGACGAATTCAACCAAAACGTACTATTCCAGTAGAAGTATAGGTCGTGATGGTGAACTTGTGATCACTTTGATAATCCTTGTAGAGAAGATCTAAAAATCAACGACATAAGCAAAAAATTAGTAACAGAATCCTCCATTTCGTTTTCAAAAAAAAAGTAAACGTTTCATTTAAAACGAAAATAAAATTAAAATCCGGATTTTTTTCCCTTTTTTGATTGACTGACCTCTAGCTTTCTTGCCGATATCGGAGTAGAGTCCAGGCCCCTTCACCATGATTGCTCCCGAGAAAGTGAAGGAAAACGAATGTGAAAGTGTTTGGACGATTCAGTCGAAATTTTTTCGGAAGTTTAGAAGGGAGTGAAAATGGAAGTACTGAAAGGAACCCTAATGATTTTTTATTTTTCATTTTGGCGTATTTATTTGAGATACTATCTGGACCGTTAGATCACTGTACAGCCGTTACTGACCGTTGATTTAAAAAAGCTAGAGCGAGAGGTCTATGTGGTGGTTGTACCTTTGGAATCGGGACAGATGTTCAGCATATTCGCATCCAATTTATTTTTTATATTTGACGCCTGTTTTGAGATCTAAATTATCTTATGTTTTGTATGGAAAATGCTTATGATTGCATATTTTTTAAGGCATTTAACAATTGCATAAACCGTATGCTTTGTCAGATTAATTTTTAGATCCTGACTATAAACCTAAGCAGCAATCTAAAATTTTAGAGTATTTTATTCAAATCTGAAGATAACTTGGTGGAGATTGATAATTTTATTATTTATTTTGGAGGAACAAGCCGAGAGAGGAAGATAAAAAAACTATAACTATGGTTGTGTCGAGAGAAGAAATATTCAATGCCCTTCAAAGTACTACGATAATAAAACTTCGGGATTGATGGCTTTCATGCTAAGATTTTTACAACATTCCCGAAATGCTACCGGTAAACATTGTCTTTTAAGGGTTTTTTAAAAGTTAGAAAGCGATCCTGAAATTAGCAAAACGCTTATTGTTCTGATCCCTAAGAAGGTGGGGGCTAAAAATTTGAAATACTTTAGGCCATTAATTTATGCAATACTGTTTCTAAGATTATTATAAGAATTCAAGTGCAGAGATTGAGGTCATTTCTAGGAAAATTAATTAGCTCTCACTCCAATTAGTTTCATTATGGGAAGAAGTGCAGCAAATCACATGATTTCCCTTTAGGAGTTAATGAATCTGTTTTTGCATAGAAAGGGAGTAAAGGGTGGATGATACTAGAAGCTAATTTGGAAAGGCCTCCAGAGTAGGATTTTGTGAGGATAGCTATGAAAACTCTAAACTTTCCTAATAGTTAGGTTAAACTTGTCATGTCTTATGTATACACTTCCAATTTTATGGTTATTTTGAATGGCTATTAAACTAATTGTTTTAATCTTTGAGGGGCTTAAGCAGGGAGATCTAATATCCCCATATATACTCTTTTTAATGGTTGTCAAATTGATATTTCTAATATTTTGTGGGCTTAGGTAGGGAGACCTAGTATCCTTGCATATTTTTATTTAAGCCTTAGAGATCCTAAGTAGATGGATTCAGAGACATGTTGAATTAAAATGGTGAAGACAAATCAAAGTTAAAGAGATGAAGATTGAGTTCTCCCATCTTATTTTTGTATATAGCATTATCCATTATGCCTCAAACAGACGAAGTCGTAATAATTCTGTTATATAAACTTAATTTAAGATGGATGTTGACCTCACAACAATTATTGTAAAAGTAATCCACACTAGGTGAATATACTCAACTAACCTAAAGCATGTTATAAGTAGAATCGGTATTATTTCCTTCAAGATATTCATAAGAAATCCTATAATACATATTTTTAGTACTTAACTCACATTTACATAACTATATTTATATAAAAAGTTTATATTTCTCAAAGAAAAGTTTCGAGAATCAAAAGTTTTGACGTTCATAAGACAAACTTCACTAGAAAACTAGTGATTACTTAAAGAGACTAATTAGTTTTCTCAAAAGACTAAGACACCAAAAGCAATCTTGTTCCAGTAGCCTTCGTATATCCTCTCACTCCCTAACCTTTTACGTACTAACCTACGGCTGGGTATAATGCTGCATCTTTACTCTTTAGTCAGTACCTATAACAGGGTCTATAGAGATATGATTACAACTAGCTTAGTAAATGAAACGAAAACAAAAGAGCACCATAAAAACATAAGTGAGATTAATAATTATAATGAAATGAAATGCAATATAATCAATCATATATAACATCGCACAATGTTATCTAGTTCATTATGAGGTTATAAAAATCACATCAACTCCAACCCGAATTCAAGGGTTTTATCAAGTTAAATCAAATAAACTCCTAACTTGTGCAATGGAAAACACCCTTCTCTTTAGACTATCTTCGAACCACAGCTCACAACCTTGCTATGGCCTTCTCTCTAGTCACTTAGTTCAAATAAGGGTAAGAAAATAACCATTTCAGTTATTCTCATTAACGGGTCAATATTTAGTTTAACACACCTAATTATTCCCCTAATGAGTTATTATACATGCCTAATTAGGTTAACGGTCAAATTTGATTAGGTTCACTTAAGAGTGGCCAAGTAATTTCAACCAAACCAATCAATATGAAATCATGTAAAGCTCAACTACCATCATAAAACATATTAATAATCACATACATAGTATGCACACAAATATCTAATTTGTAACCACAAACAAAAGCACACTTATGCCTTCAAATACTTTGACATAGTATTCTAACCAACAATAAAATCACAATCCTAACTTACCTAATAAGGTGTCAAGTTACTCACTAAATGCCGCGTGCGTCTTTGTTAATGATCCCTAAAAATTTAATATATAGCTTTAGTTTTTAAATGCCATATGGAGTAAGAATTTATTTTTAACATAAACTTGTTTATAACCTAAGCTAAGTGAGTTTGTGAATTATTTATTAAGTTTCATTTAAGTAAGATAAGTTTTAACTGGGTTTCTGACTGCGGTTCTAATTTACTATCCTAAATTAGGTTATTATTCAAGAAGTTTCTAACTTACATTTTAACTTTGAAAACAGTATAAAGTCCAAATATAAATCACTTTCTACCATAGATCTAGTTTTTAGTGTATTCAAGATATTCAATACTATGCTACATTCTGACCTAGTTTCTAACACAATTTCGAACTCTCTTACTGCTGTTGTTATTACTACATCTTACTACTTCACATATAATTTAAATTACCCTAAGTTTCAGAACTTCAATAACCTACATGAACAGCAAGTAACAATTCAGAACTACAATTCATTTATACACTTCCTATTACATCTTTCATTTAGTCAAATATTCATTTGTACCTTTAAAATTGAGGCCCTAAACTATTAAACACCCACTTAAACTTGAAAATCATTATTCCTAAACTTATAATAACTTACATTGAGCTACTGCATGTAAATAAATATGGGCCATAACATGATTTTGTAAGGAGTTCATCAAGTTTCTTTAGTAAAACAATGCTTCTAACACATTGTTTTTGCAAAAATAGAATTTTTCCAAAAACTTGGTGATTCAATTTTAAAAATCCGACCACATAGTATCAAAATATACCATTTTATGAGTATGCTCATAAAATTCTAGGTCGAAACTATATTGGATGGTCTTTTGAAAATACAATCAAAATTAGTACGTTGACTTTTTTTTAAGGACTCTATATTAGTACTAAAAATTTAAAAAATCCAATTTAAATTTTGAATTCCTCATACAAACATATTCAAGAAAACCAAGTTTCAAAATTTTTGGAAATTGTTTGATTTTTTTTTTTTCAATTGTTAATTAAAATAGAGGCAAATCAACAACTCACCAGAACTTAGAGATCCAACTACCGTAGGGTAGAAAAGGCTTATCAACCAAATCAGATACCGGTCTCTTCTTTAGACGTCAACCTTATTCCACTTCTAGCTAGTGGTTTTCTTCGGGTACCCTTTAACCCTTCTATTTTACACTATGTCTTCTCTAAATTTACTTCTCTAATTCCTCTCTCTCAAATTCTCTCCTAATATTATTCTAGGCTACCTAAGAAGCTAAACTTTTAATAGGAGGAAGCCTTGTATTTTTATAAAGTGATTTAGTGGACCTTTGGAATTTTCTCCTCTTTGTACATGTATTTTTCTATCATAATTTTGATGTCACACATGGCATTCCACACTTCCAAGCAAATCCCAACTATTTCCTTAATTTGACACGCAGCAAAGATGTTTCTTGGTTGTTTTTCATTTTTTAATAATTTTTCCTATATTTTATTTATTTATTTAGTGAGTTTTACATATTTTCAGGTATTTTAATAATTATGGTTACATATATTTATATAATAATTATACCTAATATATATACATATCTTTTATGCATTATTTTGCATACATTATAAATTTTATTACTCTTATAATTTATCTTTGAAAGTTCATTTATTTGACAATACCTAATTCCTACATTATCGGTACATATATAATAACATAATAAATTTTTACTATTTTAACTATATTTTTAATATTTTTATTATATTTTTAATTTTTGACCCTATGAAGTTTCATCGATTAGCATTACTATACTCCTCATAAGTTTACAACATAATTGAATTACCTTCCTAAATTTCCTAAATCAATCGCCTGTAACCTAGTTGCCTAAGTAGAGGGCTCGCATTATCCAAAGGGGATAAGCTTTTATAAATCATGTATAAGTGATGATGGAGTTGATTGGGTAAGTTAGCCGTCTCTCAAGGCAAAATGTTAACTCTAAAAAATTGAGAATAATTTTTTTTCCAAGAATGTTAACATAATTTTGAGAAAAAAAAAATTGTGATAAAACACGTTTTAAAGAAAAAGAGGAACCTAGGAGATATATAAGCATTTAAATAACTAAAAGTGGAAATGTTAGAAGTAGTGACATAGGATTTGTACTTGAGAAAATTTAGAGTAGGCTGATAGGATGGAAAGCAAAGATTTTGAGTAATATAAGTTGAAATATGCATAATAAATCAGTACCTAAGGAAATTCTTAGCCAATAAATCTAAGTTGTAAATCTTTCAAGCAGATATAACTTTTTTTTTTTTTGTTAGGCTGGTTTTTATTTTTTCATTTTTTCTCTTTTGGGGTGGGGGAGGATGGGTGTTGGCATTAGATGGGAAAAAGAAGTTTCATGGTTTATGGGAAGTATAGGAATTTGGGATCTAAAATTAAGAAATAGGGCTTGTTTTGCGAAGTTGGCTTGAAAAGCTAAGTCAAGCAAGATGGATGAAGTTATAGAAAAAGAAGAGACTCAGAGCAAAATAAAGAGACAAAAAGTCTAAAAAGGGGATCTAAGGTCAGGAAGAAATGGGGAAAACTGAGGATTGGGCGGAGAAAAATTGTAAGGTAAATCCTAAAACAGGTAAACAAACTAATTAGTAGGACATGGATTGTATTGGAAATGGTTAACTAAGAGTACTTATTTATGGGCCAACACAAGGAAAATCAGCCTTGTCAAAGCTTTGAATGAAATAAATATATAGAATGAAGATAAAATCAAGTACCCTTTTCATGAAAATATAAGAAGGAAACTTAAAAGCATTATTTTAGAGGAAAACCTTAGAGGAGGAGGATCACTTCTCGTAGAAATTGACTTATAAGTTTGTATATGAAAGAATGATGAAGGAATAGTTGAGTAATAACCGATTAATGATTTGGAGTAGATTTAAAAGACCAAGATTGTTCCTAAGATTCAATTCTTTGCCTAGAAATGTTGGCACATCGAATTTCCTTAATAGAGAAAACTTAATATAAAAGGGGATTAAATGTAGATTTCTTGTGTAATTTATGTGGTTCGGCCTCGAAAACCACAGAGTATTTATCCAAAAGAGATGACAAAATTAAGGAAATTTAGTGACTTGTAAGTTTGTATATGAAAGAATGATGAAGGAATAGTTGAGTAATAACCGATTAATGATTTAGAGTAGATTCAAAAGACCAAAATTGTTCTTAAGATTCAATTCTTTGCCTAGAAATGTTGGCACATCGAATTTCCTTAATAGAGAAAACTTAATATAAAAGGGGATTAAATGTAGATTTCTTGTGTAATTTATGTGGTTCGGCTTCGAAAACCATAGAGTATTTATCCAAAAGATATGACAAAATTAAGGAAATTTAGTGACTTGTAAGTTTGTATATGAAAGAATGATGAAGGAATAGTTGAGAAATAACTGATTAAATGATTTAGAGTAGATTCAGAAGACCAAAATAGTACCTAAGATTCAATTCTTTGCCTAGAAATGTTGGCACATTGAATTTCCAAATAGAGAAAACTTAATATAAAAGGGGATTAATGTAGATTTCTTGTGTAATTTATGTGGTTCAGCCTTGAAAACCATAGAGTACTTATCCAAAAGATATGACAAAATTGAGGAAATTTAGTTGGAACCGTGAGATAATATAAAGTCAATGATTTATATTAACTTAAATGGAGGAAATGGCTAAAAGTAAATGCTTATATGCTAAAGCCCGGAGAAAGGAAATGTAAATGATAATGGCAATATATCTTTTGGTTCCTAATTTAAGCTTTTTGAAGGAACAGAAATAGTTTAACTTCTAATAAGAAAAGTAATTCAAATTAGTGGACATATACTAGCATAGCAGCTAAGGACTTTTGGGTGCTAACAATTCATAAGAAGAATAGATCAAAGGAGAAATTGTGAAATGAGTTGTAGGAAGCACGGAAGGAGAATGAGCTAAAGATAAATTGTGGTAGAGCATTTAAAGATGGAACGTATAAAGCTAGTGTTCGGGAGGAGGGGGAAAGTTGTTAAAAATAGCAAAAGATATAGCATCGTTGATTTTATGAAATCCATTCACTTATTGGCTCTATTGGAAACTAAGATCAAAGTATTAACTGGAGTTTCAAACTTACTCAAGATTATGGATTAGACAATGTTATAATAGAGTTAGATTCCATTAAAGTAATTAACTAGGTACTGAATGATAATGTAAAATTCTCTTTTTTTTTTGCCTAAGGTCATTCGTCATTGTAGACTTTTGATCCAAAGAAGAACTAATGTGCAACTAAAGTGGACATGTAGGAGTACTAATCAATTTGCACATTAATTAATCATAAGTGTTGTTGCTAATGTTCTTGATGAAATGTTCGTTGGCTTTCCATTGAGTTGTTTTATGAATCTCCATCTAGTTAGAATAAGAGACCTACTAAGAGCTTAAATACTCAGCTAATATCTCAATATTGTTATTATATACCAGTTTAGGCATTGAGTGTTTAGAGTTATATGTTTGTGATGTACTTTGGTTCTATTTAATGCTACTTTGAGTCTAAAAAAAATTGTATTTAATTATTTTAATAATCCATTTATTATACTTTAACAAACCACATATTTGTGTATGCATGCGTGTGCACTTATATGAGATACCTCTGAAAATATAACTTAAATATAAGGACAAATTAGACATCTCACCTAAGTGTTCTCTTGTATAAAATAAAGCCTTTTTTTTTGTCCAACAAAATACATCGCTAATTTGTCCTTCCTTTGTACAGTAATATAAAGGAATAATATTTACTCTCTTTTCCTCTCAATTTCCCTAAGCTAATGTCATCTTATCTTTTATGTGCTCTTATGTGTGTCTCTCCATATAAGGAACAGATAACGTACAACTCCTAAAGGTAAGTTTCTTTTTTTTTTTTTCACTTGTCGTAAGGAATTAGAATTGGATAAAACATGGAAGAGAAAAGATTTAAGCATCTCTCTTTAAATCTTATTATTTGATTAATGGATTTCTAATAGGATACGTTTTAAAGGGTGAATCAATTCAAAACAATTTTGGTCACGAACTTACAATAAGGACCAAAACCATTTTCCATATCACTATGAGATAAGCATCTTCACTAAACTATATATCTTATTAAACCCTAGGATAAAATTCAAATGCTTCTCATAAACAATAGCTTATATGTAATGCCTTAGAACTCAGGTCGCTATAATCCATTACGTGTCCTTATCATCTACTGACACATCAAGCATAAACAAATACTAAAATCTCCAAATTTCTTATCAAAATCTCTAAATATTTTCAGTAAAATTTAATTTTTTGAATAAATCCAAGATAACTTTCAAATAAATTTTATAAAGCTCTGATCAAGAATTTACCAATGACAAAATAAACTTTAACTATCCTAACTTAATTTCAATATATATATTAGAAAATCTACTTATCATTCCCCATCCTAGTAAACTTGATGATTGAATCCAAAACCATCAAACCTTGTAACTTTTGCATAAGTACATGTACTTGAAAAATTAACAAGGGGTGAGTTGAACCTAGTACCGAATACAACAAATATATGTGCAAGATGCACACCACTAAAAAGTCACAAGCATAACTACAATAACTAATGCAACAAATATTATTTATGATCTTAATCATTAGTCAGCAACCAATACAGTTTTAGCGTTCGAAAACTTGAGGTAACTTATGATCCCTAAACATGTAATATATATAATACATACCCATCACCATAGTAATCCTTCCTAGAATCTAGCTGGGTCATCTCAAATGAAACCCCCATAAGGCGAGTCGTGTATGATCAGCTACTAAGGGGAGGCAAAGTGAGATTAGCATAAGTAGTACAAAATTCTTTAAGTCTAAGTTTGAATTAATTTTGATTAAACAACTATTCTAAAAAAGCACAACAAGCAAACATGTATCATGTACCTAAGTATCAAGAACAATTGGTAATATTTACATTTAAAATCCTTTCAAAATTCTACAACTGATGTACAATATAAAGACAACAACTTTTAGAATCAATTTCCATGTTTTCTCATCCTAGCTAAATCCTTTTGTTTATCTTTCTAAATTCTTAAGTTTAGATTTTAGCATAATTTAAGGTTTTAGAACCATCTTAAACTTCTAAAGAAGTTTAGAATAGGTTAGATTATGATTTAAGAGGATAAGAAACAAGAAATACAAGGAACAAAAAAAAAAACCTAAATGTTCATGCTTAGGAAATAGGATCATAAACCCGATTGTCTTCTTTCTACTTATAAAACCAATATGTACATGGCCCAGATCATCACCTTGAACCTTGCCCGTGATTCTTTCAACTACAAATCCATTAATCCTATGCACATTCTTCACCCCATACATCAATGAGAATTATGGTCAAGATCATACCCATTATCCCAAGCCCTGATTCCCTTAACTCGAAATTATCATTCTAATAACACCACTTCTAACATCTTTCCAACTACAACTCCCTTCTAAAACCCTCAACACTCCTAAAAAACTGACCCCCTGATTGGTTAGCACCGAATGCTCAATTATCTGCTCTTAGCACAATGTAAAACATAATTCCCAACTTGTTTTAACATCATTCTCCACCATTTTACACATCAAACAACTCCATTCTCCAAAGTTTGATCAATGCACAAAATCTCAACCTGCTTATAATCGTAAGATTGAAAGGAAAACAAAGATTTAGGATTATTTACATGTTTCCTTGATAAGATAACACTTAAGGCTTGAATTTTCACTTGTAAAATAGTGCAAAATGAAATTTTCTTTAAGGTCTAATGCCCTCATTTAGAGAAATTACGAATTTGCCATAACATAAGATAAAAAGCTTACCAAGATTTCATATTTCTTTATGTTTCCTTCACTTGCTCGCTTACGATTTCTAGTACCCTTGAGTCAAGAATCCAAATTTTGATCTAAAGTTTTGACAATGGTTCAGGAGTTTGCTGTTGTTAGGCTTAAAGTTAGGAGAAAAGAGAGTAATTAGAGGTAGGGTTTTCTTTTAATATTAATGTATTAAGGGGGTAAGGATTTCTAACTTTTTACTGGACTTAAATATCCCTATAGACTTTAGCTTTTAATAAGCCATACCGAGCCCTAAAAACTCTTTATTGTTTTCTCATTTCTCTCCCTTTTATTTAGAAAAAATTGGGTTCTACAACTGTCATTAATGGGAATCAGGCTATTAGACCTCTAACCTATAGCTGAACCTAAAGACTAAAGGGGCTGGTATAATGAATCCTTTTGTTTCAACCGACCCTTGCCACAGCCAAGTACTTCCTTACTGAGTCGTACTTCCTTGCCAAGTCATCCTTCATGCCGAGCCGTATAACTATCCATCTTTCTGTAATACACCAAATTGAACAGAGAGAGTCCAAACTGACTAAGCTATCATTGCTTAGACAAGCCAATTGTCCGTACTTTTTGTCCGCATCATGTCTAGAATCCATTGCACCAATGATTGTTTTTTTTTTGTATACCCATTTTGTATCTTATACATTATTTCCTTAGGAAATACCCTTTTATCTTTTCCTTTTTAGGCAAGTTGCCCTAACTTATGAGTATAAATATCCTTATACTTGTAGTTGGATAGACAAATTATTCCTAATACACTTGAGTATTTTTCTTCCTTATGTAAACACTTTGTTTACTCTCGGCATCACTCTTATCATAACCCTTGAGCAAGGCTAGGTGACGAGTAACCTTACCGGACCGATTTGTACGTCATATCGAATTATGCCGTGAGTCCTCGGAAGTCTTATTGATGCATCATATCATCTGAAACTGTTTGTGGGTTTTACTTACCTTTCGGTCGTCATTCATTCCTTTTACACTTTCTTCCATTAGTTTTTTCAAGCTTTTTGGAAGCTTAAACCCATCCAACAACCAGCCTTATTTATTCTTAGTCATAATTCACATCATCTTGGTATCAGAGCGGAGGTTTTTGTTCGAATTGACATGTGTTTTTGAAGTTTTGTTATACTTTGTTTTTTATGTATAAAACAGAGCAAGTTACTATGTTCATTTGAGTACTGTGTTGTTAACTGTTAATTTCCTAAAGTGTTTGTTTGAACTTTGAATCTGTGAGGAAAAATGATTAACCTGAGTATAAATATTAGTACTAGCGATGACAGTACGACTGTCCACCATGGACGACAGTCTTAGAGAACTCCTAAAAGCACTGATGAGAGATTTGATGAGGTAGCTAACCTCTTGATGGTAACTCAAGCTATTCATGCATTATCTTACCAAACTACTAAAGCCGCACAAAACACCCCATAAGTTGCTTAGCCTGTTAGAAGTTAGAACCCAGTTTGACCCATTTGAGGTGGAGGAGTAAGCAGATAAGTGAGGAGAAAGATTGATTTAGCAAGCATGGAAGATGAGGAGGAAGAGTAGCATTTGAAGAAGAGCGTGTACGAGTCCCCAGAGCATCCGACCATGTGAAGCTTCGAATTTTGAGTTTCAATGAATCTAGGAATGCTGATGAATACCTGGAGTGGGAAGAGAAAGTGGAGCATGTGTTTGATTACTATCAGTATAAGGATTATGAGAAGGTAAAAACTATTGCTATTGAGTTCTTCAAATATACCACCATAAGGTGGAAGAATTTTTAAGCCATAAAGAGACGGGAAGGATACCAAGAGATTAATACTTGGCTGAAGACTCAGAAAATACTCAAAAAAGATTCATACCAGAAACCTATCTTCAAGATACTTTCACTCGACTTTAAGAGCTGAGATAAGGAGGTCGAACAATTGACGAGTATGTTCATGAATTTTAAATACTTATGATACGTTGCGAAGTGGAGGAGCTGCTAGCTCGAACATTCTCAAGATTCATTACTGGGTTGAGATGAGACATTCGAGACATTGTAGAGCTCCAACAATTTGACACAATGGATGAAGTCGTTAGGATTGCCTAGCGAATAAAAAGGCAAAGGAAGAGCTAACTAATAGCTAAGGTACCGATTAGCCGACCTGGACAGACAAGTTACCGAGCTTAGTTGAGTATAAAGCCAAGCAAAAAGATTCATGTCCAAGCCGAGCATAAGGGTTGACCTAATGGTGAAGTGCCAACCTGAATTTATGAGAAGGGATAAGGGTCCGGTAGAAAGACAAACCAAATCTAGTTTTTCAAGTGTCAAGAGTTCAAACATATGGCTGTTCAGTGCTTGAACTGTATGTCACGTACCGAACTCACCAATTTGGGTGGCTCCGGCCACTGTCAGTGGCCATGGGTGTGTCAGCCCACTTCCAGCTGCCTGTCAGATCTGGGTTCTCCTTTGTGGCCCTAACTGCACAGTTTTTCTTTTCTTTTTTTTTTTCTTTGGTTTTTCTCTCAATTTTCAACTCTCCTTAATTTTCTCTGATTTCTAACTATCCAAATGAGCTTTTGAATTTTTCTTGCTATTTATAGAGTTTTAGTGTAATTATTGTGCATTAAATTGGATAAGACAATTGCCTTATCCCTTAATTTTTGGATTTTGTATTATTTTAATTTAATTGGCCGATTTTTTTTCTTATTTTTCCTAGCTTCCACGACCTATATCTGGATCATTCCTTTTTTTTTCTTTATTTTTCCTTAATTAATTATGAATTTTTTTTAATTATTTAATATAATTTTAGCACATTACGCATATTTTAAGTAATTACGCGTATTTCTACATATATGTAAATTCATATATAGTACAAATAAGTTTTCATAAATATTATTTAGGTCATTTTATGATTTTTAATATACATATAATTTATCTCTAGCGATTTGTTAATTATCGAAATGCATTTTACATATTTTCGATAAATAACGAGTTATATACTTAAAATTTGAAAATTTTGTAATCTCCTATTTTATTACTTATTTTCTTAAATTCAAACTTACGGGATCAATTTACTAATATTTCTAGCTTTACTTTATAATTTAAGCTCGATCGGGTCTTTCAACCGATCGAAACCTCGGATTACTAGTTTTAGGGGTTACATTTTAAGACAATGGTCATTAAAGGAGACCATCGAAAGCTAGAAGTAGATAGTACAGATGAAGAACCCGAGGAGGAGGAGTTCCCTATTGAGAAAGAAAATGCCGAGAAATAGCTGATTAAGGAGGACATGTTTGCTAAAGACTTGGACAAATTACTCATGGTCGTCTGACGTACTATGAACATGAAACCCTCGCGAGAGAAGGAACTGAGAGAGAATTTGTTCCATATCACCTATAAGGTGAATGATCATGGATAGTAGAAGTTGCACCAATATAGCATCGACCGATCTTGTTTCAAAATTGAAATTGCCAACTGTTGCACATTTGAGGTCATACAAGTAGTACTAGTTGAGTGAGAAAGGAGCATTACATGTCATTTAGCAAATATTACTGTCGATCACTATAGGAAATTACTCTAACTAGATTCTCTACAATGTACTACCTATGTGCACTTCCTCTGTATTGTTGGGTAAGCTGTGGTTGTTTGATAGGGGAGTTAGGATCATGTATATGTTCGAGAAGGATATTCAGAAGATTACACTGAATCTGATGCCGCCAAGAGAAGTTAATAAGCTACAAACAAAACTTACTCGTGGATAGAAGAAGGCTTTGGTGATGAATAGAGTCAAGCTCTAAGAGTCCATCAATGCTAATGAGCTGACCCTCTTGTTGGTCAGGCGAGTATTAGAAATGAAGGAGCGAGGTGAGCTACCCCAAGAAATCAAAGAGTTGCTAGATAAATATGTTGACCTTTTCTCAAAACAATTACCTGAAGGGTTGTCCCCAACTCGAGACATAGAGTACTGCATTAAATTTATACCCGGTACTGTACTGCTGAATAAGCTAGCTTATCGGATGAATCCCAAACAAACTTTTGAGCTCCAACGTCAAGTCAATGAGTTACTAGAGAAGGGTTATGTAAGAGAGAGTCTCAGCTCTTGTGTTATGCCTATAATTTTAGTGCTGAAGAAGGATGGAACCTGGCGAATGTGTATAGATAGCTAAGCTATGAACAAGATCACGATCAAATACAGGTATTTAATCCCAAGGCTAGAAGACCTGTTAGATAAACTGAGTGGAGCCAAGATTTTCAAAAAAAATTAATCTTAAATCTTGTTACCATCAAATCCACATGAAACCAAGGGACGAGTGGAAAACTGCATTAAGACTTGTCATAGACTTTATGAATGAATGGCCATGCTCTTCGGCTTGTCGAATGCCCCAATCACTTTCATTAAACTAATGACCATGTGCTGAGACATCTCATAAGGAAGTATGTCGTGGTATACTTTGATGACATCTTGGTCTACAGTGCCAACATGCCAAGTTACTGTGAACATCTAAAAGCAGTCCTAGATATCCTCCATACTGAGAAACTATTAGGCAATCTAAAGAAGTGTTGCTTTTGCTAGGAGGAAATGGTATTCTTGGGTTATGTAGTCAGTAAAGGAAGCTTGCGAGTCGATGATGAGAAGATCTGAGCAATCGTCGAGTGGCCAACTCCTACTACTTGTGTAGATATGAGAAGTTTCTATGGACTGGCTTCATTTTACAAAAAATTCATCAGGAATTTCAGTACCCTCGTTGCACCACTTACTGAACTAACAAAGAAAAACACTAACTTTCAATGGGAAAAAAGGGAGGATATGAGCTTTGTTGAGGTAAAAGAAAGATTAACCTCCGCTCCGGTATCAATACTACCTAACTTCGGTAAAATGTTTAAACCGGAATGCGACGCATTAGGCATTAAAATAGGCATTGTTCTAATGTAAGAAGTCCAATTTCCTTCCACAATGAGAAGCTCCAAGGATCCCAATTAAATTACTCCGTGTATGATAAAGAACTTTTGGCATTGGTTCGAGCACTGTAAGTATGGAAATATTATTTACTACAGAGAGAATTTGTTATATATACTGACCATGAATCACTGAGGTACCTCCGAAGTCAAACCAAGTTATCGAAGCAACAGGCGAGATAGGTTGAATTCCTTGAATGATTCAATTTTTTAATAAAATACAAGCAAGGAAAAAGTAATGTAGTTGCAAAATGCTCTTTTGAGAAGGCATGCGCTTTTATCTTAATTGCAAACCCGACTATTTAGATTCACAAGTATCAAAGAACAATACTTTGAGGATCCACATTTTGGACCCATAATTTCGCGATGTGTCGATGGGAGAATAGTAGACAAGTATCATATTGATGATGGCTACTTGTTCCGAGGTAGAAAATTATGCACGTCGATTTGTTCACCGAGGGAGCTACTGATCAGGGAAGCCCATAGTAGAGGAATTTCTAGACATTTTAGAGAAAGGAAGACTTATGAACTATTATATGGCTGATTCTTTTGGTTAAGAAAGACAAGAGATATATATCGAGTTGTCAAAAGTTGTGCTATGTGCTAAAAGGCTAAGTGCTAAGGTGGGCAAAGGAAAGCAATGCCTTACCTGTTCTAATAAGGTCGTAAACTGAATTAAACATAGACTTTATTCTCAGATTGCCGCGAACTACCAGAGGTAAAGATTTTGTAATGGTCATTATGGATAGGTTCAATAAGATGGCACACTTTGTACCCTGCATCAAGACTAATGGTGATTCGGCTATTGCTTCTCTTTTCTTGTAGGAGATTGTACAAATACATAGCGTGCTAGGAATTGTAGTCTCTAATAGAGACCTGAAGTTCTTGAGCCATTTTTAAAGAACCTTATGGTATCGGTTAGGGACCAAATTACTCTGCAGTACCTCATGTCAACCCCAAACAACCAAACAGGGGTAGTTAATCGCACTTTAGGATCACTGCTTCGAGATGTAGTAGGCAAGAACTTAATTGATTAGGATGTCTACTTGCTAATGGTCAAGTTCGCCTACAATCGGACAGTACATGACACCACTAAGTAGACTCCCTTCGAAGTTGTTTATGGATTCAATCCTGAGTTGCCCTTCAACCACACTCTTGTACCAGTACTCGCGCAAGAAGACCCTGATGCCTTGGCTAAAGTACAGTCCCTTCAGCACATATACGACAAGGTCACTCAGCACATCGACCAAACTACTAGAAGAATGCGAGAAAATACTAAGGGTAGGATAACTAAACAATTTCAGTTGGAAGACTTAGTGTGGTTGCACTTCAGCAAGGAGCGATTCCCGAATAAGAGGAGAAACAAATTATCTGTAAAAGCGAAAGGAACTTTCAAAATTCTCTAGAAGAACAATGATAATGCCTACAGATTGGAATTGCTTGAGGGCTATGGGGTTTTTTATGCCTTCAACATTGCTGACCTCAGTCCGTATCGCCTTGATAGAGAACTAAGCAAAGATCATTTGGATTTGGCTAAATCCAAAAAAACCCGAAGGGAATTATGGGAATCAGGTTACTAGACTTTTGACTCGCAGCTGAGCTCGAGGACTAGAGGAGCTAGCACGACATATCCTTCTGTTCCAACCAACCTTTGTCAAGATCGAGTACTTCCTTACTGAGTCATCCTTTATGTCGAGCCGTATGACTACACATCTTTCTGTAGTACGTTGAATTGAAAATTACTCACTCGTGCCTAAGTCAACTAATCACTCGGCATCTTCCTTGCCGAGAAGCCAAGAAAGAAAGAGTCCGGAGAGACTAAGCCATCCTTACTCAAACAAACCAGTTATGCGTACTTTTTGTGCACATCTTCTAACAACCTCACTAATGTAGCATCGCCATGTGTACAGTCTCACGTACAGAATCCGTTACACTAATGATTATTTTTCTCGTATACCTATTTTTACCCCTTTTGTATCTTGTACATTACTTCCTTAAGAAATAACCTTTTTGTCTTTTCCTTTTTAGGCAAATTGCCCTAACTTATGGGTATAAATACCCTTATACTTGTAGTTGGATAGATTGATTATTCCTAAAACACATGAGTATTTTTCTTCCTTGCATAAATTGTGATATCCCATAAATCAACAATCAAAACATGAACATCTAAGTATTACGATTGATAATCGATTTAGAGTATCTAAGAAAGTAAACCAATTAGGCTGGAAACTTACGAGAAATATGATAACCCTAATTGAAGAATTCTCGTAAGCTTAAAAATCTATAATACAATAAGAATATCAAGAATACAATCAAAATAGTGAAAATTTACTCTATATAAGACCCTAAAGTCAAATTTAGGGCTTTAGAGAAAAGTTATCCAATTAAACCTAAACTTTCTACCTAAAATAAAATTAGTTAAAGTGATTTGATGAAATTAGATTTTGAAAATAATTACCTAAAATCCCGATTTTGCTCTAGAAGTATGATTACTTAATATAGTATAAAAATAATTGAAGCCCCTAAAACCGAGCTCGGAATGCAATAGGGACTTAGAAATAAGTTAATTAAGTAATAAAAGAAAATAATATAGTGTAATATGCTATATGAGTATACTCGCATTTTTTTAGTATATTCGGTATATATAATAAATATACTCGTAAATTAACCTAAAACTATATAATTATACTTAATAAGCGTTAAATTCACAAAAATTAAACAGAAAAAATATCTTAAAAATAAAAGATAAGTTAGAAACATAATTATATGCATATAATTACTCATTACGTGTGTTACATATATAGTGTATATATATACGTGTATTAATATAATAATTAAATATACTTAAATTATTCAAATTTTACTAAAATTTAACCAAAACTCATCCAAATGATGTAGGAACAATTGGAATCCACTTCAACAGCAGTTGGAAATGATGACTCAAAAGTAAATCATCAATAATTTGCCACCTCATACTTTCTGGTTTTCAAGAAAAATATTAAAATAAATTATTAATATTTAAGAAAAAACCCCAACTAACCCTAACTACTATAAATAAGACTCCCCTACAGCAGATACAAGTTTAGGAAGCCCAATTATAGAAAGGAAAAAATAAGAAAAAAATCAAAGGAAAATAGAAAAAATAAAAATAAAAACATAGTAAGGATCGAGTTAAGACGATTCCCAAACCATTCGATGACCTGATGTGGAGCCCCACCACCACCTCACAGAGCAACCACCGCCTAGTCCAGCCAACAAACCTTGTTTGACCAACGGTGCCTGAAGCTCCGATGAACTCAAGTTCTAAGCTTCTACCTTATTTTTCTCTATTTTTGAAAATTTATTAAATTAATTAAGAAAAATATGGAAAAATTAATTTCTAGGTTATTTTATATGTAATTTCATTTTGTAAATTTATTTTAACAAAATTAGGAATATCTATTGTACTTTCTTAATAAATGTACTATTCACTCGAAATTTGAAATTCAAAATAAATACACTAAATGATGTAATTTCTAGCTCAAAATTTTTGTATAGGATTTTTATGATATATAGTAATTTCTATGTAGCTTGATTTTTTATTTGAATATTTTTAATATTTATTGTATTTTTTGGCCTAAAAATAACTTGAAAATAGGCTGAAATTGTGAAATAAATAGGAAATTATGAAAATAAATGATGAAATGGATATGTACTGATTTCTAGTGAATAAAAATAATGTTAGGATAGGTTGAAATCAATTTAGTGCAAAAAAGATTATAATTGGGTAATTCAAGAGTAAAATCGTAAATACAAATATATAGGCAATAGATTGAAAACTTAAAACCAAGTTCTAGCTAAGTTCCCCATATTTTTAGGAGTCGATCGAAATTTTCAAGAAAATATTTGATGACCTAAACTATTTATTACGAATTTACATAATAAAATTACTTAAATTACAAATCAAGACATATTTTTAATAATAATAGGTTAAAATGTAATAAATATTGAATAAAAACCATATATAGGTATATTGATTAGATTAGATTAGATAAAAAGTAAATTTTAATTTAAATAATAATATTTTACTAACTGAGATTTGTTATAAGGTTACTAAGGTTAGATAATACCTATATTACAGGTTATATTAACAAATTAGGTAAAATACAATTTAATTACATAAAATACATACAATACAATAATATTTACGTAGATACCTATAACTATATTAAAAACTCAAACTACCTGTTGACAATCATCTCTAGAAATAGGACTTGTAATACGTGTCGTAGGGTCTATATGAGCTTAACAACATAATTTTTACAAAAATCGAATAAACCTAGGTAATGTCACATATATCTTTACAATATTACTAGTTTAACCAATTAAAAGTATGTTTCGATGTGATCGAAGCGATATATGATACGTAATAGCATAAATTACGTATATTATCAATAATTAATAACTTAACTCGATATATATATATATATATATATAACTGTTTTAGATCAAACTTTAATGTTTTCGTAACTATTACGAAAACTAAATTTAGATTTTATCTATATAGAAATCCCCGGTGATCAGATCGTCGACAACCCGAGTCTTCCATAGTGAGCATCTAAACAGGTAAGTAGGATCGATGCTTTACAGCATTATGGGATATTATTTCAAAATATCTAGAGACTTTGGTATGTATTAGCTTGTGATTATAATTCGCTATTTGTATGTATGTAGCGTTTGTGGTCGAGTTTTGATTTGCTGTAATGGGAGCTGAACTCTATATTATGTTTGTTCCATCAATATTATGTTTGAATTGTTTGACCTTGGTTGATCACCCTAACAATGAATTAACTCAAACCGGTATTAACATCTAACTTGATCTAAATTGCAACCTACTAGGAGTAACGACTAGGATTCTCGAGCTAAACACGAACGTCATTCAATTAGAATAGCTGAAATGGTCCTTTCCCTACCCTTAGTTGAACTAAGTGATGGGAAAGGAGACTGCGACAAGTTTGGAGGCCGTGGTTTGAAGGTAGTCATGGGAGGGTGGTGTTCTCTATTGCACAAGTCTTGGTTTGGTTTTGATTCGTGAGTGCGTGGCGTCAATCTCCTCAACTTGGATTAGAGCAGGCACAATTTCTTTAATCTCACGACAGACTGGATAACGTCGTGCAATGGCATTTGCTTGTACATACATTGCATCTAACCAACGTGATTGAAAACCCTGCTTATGATGTGCTGAGTGCATACTTCCATCTCTACCCAACTTACTGAGCAAGTTATCGCTCATTCCTCTATAGTTTGTTTTACAGGTTCTAAATGATTTATAAGTGCCTATCCAATACCAAAACCCTAGTAAATTGGGACGGAAAGTAAGATACAATAAGAAAAGACCAGTTATTACCCTTAGTATTAACTCTTTATCTCTTAAGAAAAACTACACAAGACTTCTTAAAGGGCTTGGTAGTTTTCAATGTTTTGGTTTGTATATGAAATGATAGGTACCTATGAGATTTACTACTATTATTTTATAAGGTCAAATTATAAGTTTATTATTACAAATTATTTCAAAAGATTACTCCACAAATTTATATCAAATAGGTATCGAATTGGACGCTTTAAAGGGGTAGAGTTGAGTACGCCTAATGTAAACTAGGTCTAAAATAGCAGTTGTGATGACAGTTTCTATCTTAGGATGATTCGTACAGCGAGACTGTTATGACTTCACTTTTTTGAGGCATAACATAAACACCCTATTTACTTTCGGCATCACTCTTATCCTAACCCTTGAGTAAGGATAAGTGGCGAGTAACCTCACTGGACTGATCCATGTGTCATATTGAATTGTGTCGTGAGTTTTCGAAAGTCTCATTGGTGCATCATATCCTTTAGAGCTGTTTATGGGTTTTGCTTACTTTTCATTTATCATTCATTCCTTTCACACTTTCTTCCATTAGTTCTTTTGAGCTTTCTGCAAGCTTAGACTCATCCAACGATTGACCTTATCTGTTCTTGGTCACGGTTCGCATCAATCCTCCCCTCATCTAATATAACTTTTGTCCTCAAAAGTTGATTCATAGATCCTAAATAATTCTAGATACTCTTTATTCCTTTATACTCTTATAATGTCAACCTTTTCATACTTCTTCCCTCAAGTTCTATTGTAGCTTTAGTTGCTACCTACTCCTATTCCTATTTGAGTTAACCATCTACATCTATCTTCCTTTACCTAGTTAACAAGACTCATTGTTCCTATCACTAAATTGAATTCTAACCTTGTCCACTAAATTACTTAAGTCTTTTCAATTTCACTAAGGTTTCTTCTATCTCACTCATAACATTCCTTTACCACTCCTTAATTTGTTGGCTTACTATTACTTCTATCATTACTGACTTTCCAACTCTCTTGATTCATGTATAGCCCTTATCTCTAATCTTCAAAGTATTTAAGTACTCCGTCTTATATTATTTCTTTGTTTATTTCACTCCTCATTTGTTTGTGACTCAATCATAATACTATCTAATCCTAACTTAACAACCCTAACATCCATAATCTCACAAACTTCTAATATTAATTTTCCCTACCATAATATTTGTTATAATGTAACTCAATCACAACACCTTCTCTTATTACATCATTTCTCATATCATTCATTATCTTCTATAAATTTAAAAACATGATAACGACAAGGAGGCTACCTTCTAGTTCTTACAAAGCCTTAAATAGTATTACAATTTCTAAGTATAAAGCGCATGCTTCTACAATCTACTCCAAATTTTACTCAGTAACCATGCTCCATCATTTAACTTCAAGGGTTCTCCTATCTCTATATTTTTCTTCTAATGTTGCACTTCACTCCTCAACTACTTATGTCTTTCCCTTATCCCCATCTCATTAACATAACGTAAGAGGAGGTCTTATTGTTATTGTTGTTATTATTATTATTATTCTTACACATATATACTTTTGATTAGTTAAGCCATATTAATCTAATTATTACTTTTGCAAATTATATTGTAGTCAATTCATTTACTATCATTGCTTTTATGTTTTCTAAGTTTCATCGCTTGTTCTTAATCTATCCTATTGAGTTCAATAGGTTTATTGAATTTTGTTGTGTTTCGTTATTCCTAGTTACTTCTTTAGCTATTGTTCGTTTATCATCATCATCATCATCATCATCATGGTATCTTTACTTATAGTTATTTATTATTTACTCTCCTTAAAGTTCCTTGTCTACCATTAATATACTTGTTATTTATCATTGGAATGTCAAGTTATATTCATATTAGGTCTTAATGTTAGTTATCATCATATATCTTTTCTTACTTTAATTCTTTAGTTCTTTTAATGTTGAAGAGTTTCCATATTATACATCTCAATACTCATACTCATAGATATGGGGTCAACAAGTAACTTAAATGACCAACTTGACTAAGATAAGACTGACAACTTGACTTGACCAACAAGACTAAACTCAACACAACACACCAACACAATTGACAAAACTAACAAAGTGGAATGACTCTAACTCACCATGAAAGAAGGATGACTCATCAACTCCAACTTATGTGTATGGGTGCCAATATGAATAGGAATACTAAATCATATTTTAATTTTTTACTTAATTTGTCACTATTATTATCAATCTTAAATCTATTTGCTTATTGATTATTATGTTATTGCCCACTATAGATAGTTTAGTGAAGTTGTTTTCTAATATGCCTCAACATAAAAGTTGTTATTTATGGTTTTTAAGCTTCACTTCTATCATACATTTTGGTCAAGCCAAAAGGTATCTTGATTTACCAAAAGGCATTTCTATCTATTCATGTCTACTAAATCTTTAGGATTCACTAAATTATTATGCTTTCTTATTTAATACTAGGTATGAATTTTTAGCTCTTTATAAGGATTAAAGCTTTTTGTTACTTTCTTATTTTTCACAAATTGACACTATTGAATATCAATTTGGATAGCATTGTTGAATCTTTTTGTTATGGATGTGCCTATAGATATATTAGGATACCATATCATTAAGTTGTTCCTCTATTCTGATCATAAGTTAAATCTTTTATACTTAAGTCCTTACTAAGTATTTTGCTTGTCTTACTGAGCATATTAAGGGGACTAGCTACATTAATTCTTACTTCCTCGTCATCACACTAATCCAACTCTTCTCTTATCATACACCTAGGTAAGCTATAGAAAGGTATGAAAAGCCTAAGAAGAGAATGACAAAGGGATACAAGTACTTAAAATAAATAGATATAATACATAAAATGTAATTAGAAATTAGGTAGAAAATAGGCATAATTCATGGCAATGCAAGAAAAAAACAACACTAAAATAGGAGAACATAAATACTAATTAGTAGTAAATGGTAATATAACGATAAGGAAAGATAATTAGGTAAACTAGAACAATTAGCTCCAATAACCATTAGTAAGATCATTTTTCAAATATCTAAGCTTATCCCTTCAATTGCTAACGCTCTTGATATTTTACCATCCTAAACATTTGATACTTAATAATTTAAGGATCCTTTATCCTAAACTCTAATACTACTTTAACTGTAATGTATAAGAACCTAGAGTAATGCAACCCACCATGTGTTTCAATCATCTACAGATACGTTAGGCGTAAAAAAAATGCTAAAATATCTAAATATTTATGGTAAAATTTAAGTCTTTGAATAAATCCAAAATAACTTCCAAGTAAATTATATAAAGCTTTGGTCAAGAATTTACCAATGGAAAAATAAACTTTAACTATTATAACTCGATTCCAATATATAATCATTTTTAGGATGAACACATCTTAACCAAAGTCAATGTGTTTGTCCTAAAAATGATTGTATATTGGAATCGAGTTAGAATAGTTAAAGTTTATTTTTCCATTGGTAATTAAATGGTCCCAAGTCAATTTACCTGAACATTGGAAAGTAGAAAACCTACTTCCTAAACAACCAATATATATATATATATATATATATATATATATATATATATATATATATTGGATAAGCCTACTAAGGCTTAACATAAATCCCGTTTTAAGTTTAAGAGTAGCAAAATGTTATAAATTGAAAATCACAATATTGGATTTAATTTAGTTCTATGATTTAGATTTAAAAGATTAGATAAATTAGTCTCTTTTAAAAAAATAAATTTACTTAGAAGAACTATGTCCTCTTCTAGCTTTGCTCTATCGGAGCAATTAGAAAAATCTATGCTAAATAATAGAGATGAAATACATATAAAAGATTTTGATAAGGTAATAGATTATTAGAAAATACTAAAAACTTCTTACTATCAAATATATCAAACTACTAAATGGAAAATTTTTAGGAAAAATGATTTTGTAATAGCCATTGAGGAAAAAGATATCCCTGTCTCGGATGGTTTAATAGCAATAAAACTTTTGAATTTTGATTCGATTAAAAAATATGCACGAGAATGGAATTATATGCATATAGGTCTACTACAAGTAGGAGCACAACCTCTTACTAAATTAGGATTAGATAATTTAGTCTTTATGGTCCTTAGAGATGCTAGGAAATTAGTTTATGAAAGATCTATACATGCAACAATAGAAACCAGCCTTAGTAGTGGACCAATCCAATTTGAATGTCATCCAAATATCACTCTTGGTCTTAGAGACAAAATAATAATGAGTTCTTTAATTCTTCAAATAAAAACTCATAATTATCCAATGGTATAAGGGGCAATAAAATTGTCATAATATATCGATTATGTTTTACATTAAGGAAAACCACTTTCAGGTCTAAAGCTTATAAATAGATTAAAGAGGTCAAACTCTTCTCATTCAAATAGACCTATCCAAAGCCAATGTTCCTGTCCCTAAAATGATTCAATGTTTCCAGGTCAACTTACCTGAACATTAAGAAGTAGAAAATCCACTTCCAAAACCATCAATTTACAATATTGAACCATCAAATGTTGTTTAACATCCAGATGGTAAAGTCACTATCCAGTTTAATAAGAGATCTTTTGATTAACCTAGAAGACCCCTAAAAATAAGGTCAATGTCGTCTTCCTTTAGGAGATCAATAGACCTTCCAAATCCTCCACCAATAATCTATATACCCTTTCATTCTCAATTCAATACTCAACCAAATATACAATCCAATGTTCAAGATAATCTATCTATTTCTGGAATTGTCCATAATAGTTTAGGTATAATTCAACTAGTTTATCAATCAACCAACCAATGAACCAGAATATGGAGAACCCTCACTTTTAGAAGTAGGTGACCTAGAACTTAATGTTTTAGAAAAGCCTTTCGAGGTAGAAGGGATTCTTCTAAACAAAGAGTTTAATTCACCTAAAATGAGAAATTTAGGAAATGGTGTTTTGAAACATTCAATAATGTTAAGCAATAAATAAAAGATGAATATTATAATTTCATGAATGAAATTGATGCTCATATATATTTCTTTGAATGGTTCGAAGAATATTATTTGAAACCTAAAGAAATAACTGTAATAAATAAATGTTTTAAATAGAAATTAAGTGATGGACAAATGCTACAATTAAATCGTCCCCCACTTAGTAATATAAAAGCTACTAATAAAAATACTAAAATAACTCTTACACCTTTCAAAAATACCACAGAAGAAGAAGGCTTAGGGATTAAGAAAATAATACATTAAAATTATTTCACTAACCAACATTTGCATACAATAAGAAAACAATTAGATAGAATGGAAGATATAATCAATAATGAGATAAATAAAATCAGTGAAAAAACTTTAAATAAAACCAATAAAAATACCTTTGTTTAAACGTTTTAAAAAGCAAAAAAATCCTAGCAATGAATTTTTTAAAAGCTTTAGATGAAAGGAAAAGGATGTTAAAAAATAAAATAATAAAAGAAGAAACTTCATCTTCAAAACCAATTAATTTGTTAAATATGAACACACCAACTATAATAAAAAAGGGTATTGTCATTGATGATACATCTTTAGAGAAAATTAATATTTTAGATGAAACTGATAATGAATCAATGAATCAACAAATAACACAATGTCCAATATTTCTTTAAATGATTTAAATATTAATGAATCAAATGATAAAATTAATAAAACTAATTGAAAAGAATCTCAAAAATTGTACTATCAAAGAACAATATCTCCTAATATACTAATTGAAGAAAAGTTTGACAATTACCAAAATAAGTATTCTATAGGATCCACATAGGAATGAAATATTAATGGATACTCAAAACAAAAAATTCTCAATGTTCTTAATCAAATGATAATATTTTCCAATACTAATAAAACTATTTCAAATGTTATTGATTACCAAATAGTACTCCTTTTAATTTTTGGTTTTACTAGTCAATTAAAAGGTTGGTAGGATAACTATCTCACTAAGGAATAACGTATCAATATTTTAACTTCATGTAAAATTGATGAAAATGGAAGAAAAATTTTAGATGATAACGATGAACTAATCCAAGATATGGTTAATACTCTGATATTTTTAATTAGTCAACATTTCATAGGTAATCCTTCACACATTAGGATAAAACCCTAGATTTATTGTCCAATATGAAGTGCAAATCCTTAGGAGAATTTAGACGATATAAAGACATTTTCTTTCAAAGAGTTTCCCTTAGGAATGATTGTAATCAGTCATTTTGAAAGGAAAAATTCTTAGCAAGATTATCAAAATTAATAGGTGAATTAGTTAGGAAAAAACTCAGAGAAGAAAAAAATGGCGAGGTTCCTTATAATAATCTGTCACATGGAGAATTAGTATCATATATTAATAAAATTGGAACCAATTTATGTATTACAATAAGATTGCAGAAACAAATGAAAAATGAACAACGCTTAATAAACCAAAATCTTGGTGATTTCTATGCTAAATATGATCTCTCTTTTGTCAGCAATAAGAAAATGAAAAATAAAAAGTCTTCTTATTTATCTCCAAAATGTCGTTAATGTTCACACAAAAAATCTTGAAGAAATTTCAATAAAATTTTTTTAAGGAAACCTAAAAAACCAAAAAAACTCAATAAAGAGAGAAAAGATAAAAAATATAAAAGAAAATCATATAAACAATTAAAATGTTATAAATGTAAGAAAATTGGTCACACAGCAAATTTTTGTAGAATTAATAATAAACTTAATGAATTAAACCTTGATGAACAAACAATAGAAAATATTTTCTAAATCTTTTGTGATAATGAATATTCTTCATTAGAAAATGATTATGATGATGGAATTTAAGTCAATGACATAGAATCTACACTATCTTAATCATCTAAAGAAGACAGTAAAATTAATATTTTAACAAATGAAGAAGAAGAAATTCTTCGTAATATTGATCAATTATCAAATGATAATGAAAAATTTAACTTCATAAAGAATATTAATAAACCTAATTTAACTCTTATACAAAATTTACCCTATAATCTCAATTACATCCTTGAAAGAGGTAAAAAGAAACAGAAAATATCAATAATAATTGATGATCTACATAATGAAATTAATACTAAAAAACAAGAACTAAAAGATTTAAAAATAATGTAGATAAAACTTCCAAAGGATTTTCTTGAGCTTAAATAAAAAATAGTTCAAGAAAACAATCCTGAAACTTCAAATAAAGAAAATTCAAATGTTCTGCCAATATTTAATAATAATGATTATCTAATGTAACTTATTTAAGTAACAACAAAAAAATGGATAATTAATATTACAATTAAGATCAATAATGAATTTATTTTGAAAACAATTGCATTATTTGATATTGATGCAAATTCAAATTGCATTAGAGAGGGATTGATTCTTATAAAATATTTTGAGAAAATTACCTAATCTCAAAGTTCTACATTTAGTAGCAAATTATATATTAATTATAAATTGTCCAATGTTGAAATAATAAAAAATAATGCTTCATTTAAAACTTCTTTCATACTTGTAAAAAATTTGAATAAAAATATTATTCTTAGAACTCCTTTCATAAATTTAATCTAACCATTTTCTGTAAATAAAAATGGAATTGAAACACAATATTTCAAGAAAAAAATATTGTATTCAATTTTATCACAAAACCAAAAACCAAATACATAAACGAATTAAAACACAATTCAATTTTTGAATTAAATTGTTTAATTTAATGCAAAAAAAAATTATTTGATGTACTTAAAAAATGACCTTAAGTTTAAAAGAATTGAAACTCAACATGATAATAAAAATTTCTAATTTGGAATCAGAAATAAAAAATTCAATTTATTCAACACTCCTTAATGCGTTTTGGAATCATAAGTCACACAATGTGGACTTATCCTACAAAAATGATTTCAATGAGAAAAATATTCGAACTAAAACAAAACCTTCACAAATGAATAATGAAATCGTAAATTATTGCAAAAATGAAATAAACAATTTACTCGATAAAAAATTGATCCAAAAAAGTAAATCTTCATGGAGTTATTTTGCTTTTTATGTTAATAAAAATGCAAAAATAGAAAGAGGTGTTCCAAGGCTAGTGATTAATTACAAGCCTTTGAATATTCCTTTAAAATGAAGTAGATATCCATACCTAATAAAAAAAATTACTAAATAATGCTAAAATATTATCAAAATTTGGTATAAAATTTGGATTTTAACAGATTCAAATCAAGAATAGTGATAGGTACAAAACTACCTTCACAATTTTTAATGAAATGTTATACCATTTGGATTGAAAAATGATCCCTCTGAATTCTAAAGAATAATGAATGAAATTTTTACTGATTTTTCCAATTTCATAATAATATATATCAATAATGTTTTAATCTTTTCTTCCAATATAGATCAACATTTTAAACACACAAAAACTTTCATTAATATAGTTAGAAAAAATGGCTTAGTTGTTTCACCATTTAAGATTAATCTTTTTTAGACTAAGATTAGATTTTCTAGTTTTCATTATTCACAATTGGACAATAATTCCCATCCAACGATCGATTGAATTTACAGTTAAATTTTCTAATGAAATTAATGATAAAAATCAACTCCAAAGATTTCTAGGAAGTTTAAATTATGTTGCAGATTTATTTCCTAATCTCAATATCATCTGTAAACCATTATATAAAAGGTTAAAAAAGAATCTATCTCAATGGTCAAATGAACATACATATGTTGTCAAAATAATCAAACAAAAAATTAATGAAATTCCGTATTTACACATAGCTAATCCTTTTTTGCCAAAAGTGGTAGAAATTGATGCTTTTAATTTAGGATACAGAGGTATACTAAAATAGAAACAAAATAATAAAGAATATGTTGTTCAATATGTTTCAACAAATTGGATTGATTGTCAATGCAAATATTCTACAATAAAGAAAGAAATTTTAGCAATTGTTTTAACAGTTTCTAAATTTCAAAGAGATTTGTTAAATAAAAAATTTCTTTTATGTATTAATTACAAAGCTACTAAAAATGTTTTAATAAAAGATGTTCAAAACATTGCATCTAAACAAATTTTTTCTCAATGGTAATCAATTCTTTTTGTATTTGACTTCAAAATAGAGTATATTAATGGATTTTCTGTATTTGACTTCGAAATAGAGTATATTAATGGATCTTCCAATTACCTTCCTGATTTCCTTACTCATGAATTCCTACAAGGAGATGCCTCCCAAGAAAGAAAAAGGATAAAGGAAAAGAAAAGGCTTATTTAACCTCTAATAAGGGGTTAACCAATATCAAAACCTAATTAAATGTTTATAAATCTAATAGCCCATTAACAATAAAAGAAGAATCCTCTTTTAGGACCTCTAGACCTTCAACTAATCAATCCTTTTCCAATACCCAAACACAATCTAATGAAAATTTATCCCAATTAGTCGATATGACAATTACTCCAGAATTGCTAAAAGCAATTTTAATAGCTTTACAAATAAGAAATGAACCCCCAATGTTGCCTAGAATTCCTCAACAAATAAAAACTCAGAGGAAAAATCAAAATATTCAAATCACTGAAATAACATCTTCAGTACCTTCCACAATAATACCTGTAAATCAAAGGTCTAAATTTTTTCCAAAACCCATTTCTAGATATGTTTTCTCTGTTGAAGAAAACTTATTTGAAAAAGACCCTTTTGAATTTACAAGAAAGATTTTTACAAAAGATTTTTATTATGTCCCATGTGATATTTACAAACTAATCCAGTTTTATGAATTTTTTTTAATTAAAACTGGATCAATAAAATTCAAACATTTTGAAAAAGAAGGAATGGTTAGTTATTTTATGGCTAGAATCCTAACGGTATTTAGTTTTGAAGAATGGTGAACCCATCCAACAACTCCAATAAAACTCAAGATATGAACGGGCTTGGTGGAATGTTTTCTATTAAATGAATCTAAAAAGATCACATACTTAGCTAATATTTTTTTACAATTGTTCTTCTGAAAATCTTCCCAACTGGTTTGCTTACTAGTAGAAACAATTTAGAGCAATTCATGAGATTATTCATAAAAATGCTAGAAATGGTTTTAATACTTTTATAAAAAAATATAATCCAACACAATATGAGAAAAATTTCCAGAAGGAAATGCTATATTTTATACATATTGGTATATCTTGGGTTATGTCATGGTGGTTCGATTACAAACCTGATTGATTTTCAAATATAACCAATTTAGTCAAAATGTATAAGGTTAAATTGTGGGACAATTTTAAAATGTGGAATAGACTTGAAGAAGATTCAATCCTAAAGTGGATTGCAAATAAAACATCTTCATCCATCATTCCAACTATTAGTCTAAATCCATTGATCTAGAATAAAAGTTTTTAATATCCTCTTTGACAAGTGTCAGTTCTTCAGATCAAATGAGGCAAATCTTGGAATAAGCATTAGCCACCATCAATGCATCAACTTAAGGATCAAGCTTAAATTTAGAGTCAGGATCTCATTACAGCGGGAATTTAAATGAAAATGAGTGTTATGGAATAGATATAGGTGATCCTTAAACAATAACTATAATTTTGTTTTTCTTAAACGTAATTTTCACACTGTAAAATACAGTAGGAATACAGCATCTACACATATGTATCGCAATGCATAATATCATCATTAATGATGTCAAATATCACCTTCTGGCACAATATTGTTTATGTCTCTTCTTTGTGTTGTTTCTACAATACTCTGTTAGTCACAATACTATTGTTCACCATAATAACGAGTCGGCTCCTTTGATTATAAAATGAAGTCTTCAATTAGTTCAAAGCAAGGTCAGATACACCACCTCTCTCTCTTTTTCAGATTCTCTCCTCAAGTCCTCCCTTCTTCTCTCATCTTTTCTCTCTTCTACACTTCTCTACTCTCCTTTCTTCTCTTCCTCTCATATACATAATTTCTTCCACTTCTAATCTTACTTCCACCAATCAATTCTCTTTCAATAATCAGATACTTTCCTTCTTGAAGCATATCATTTGCTTTAATTTTGAGGTAGAATACCATTACCTCACAATATTTTCAAATCTTTTTCAAATATTTTCAATATTTTCTTAAATCTATATATGCTCTTGTATTTTGTACAAATTGTTTTAAAACAATAAAATTCTAGTTTGATTATCTTTCTTCTCATAGCTCTTTTTATATTATATCTCCTGCGGGGAATCTCCAATTGATATTGGATGTAATTTTATGAGATATATCAATTTATCTATTTAAACCCCATAATCGGCTAATTTTACCGCCTTTGGAGGTTTTATATTTATATTTTTACATAATTTCATAAAGCCCCACTAGCTTTGATACTGCAGCCTATGGTAGTTTCAATAATATCTTGTTCATATATTTGTTTATGTTACAATCTATTATTCATAGTTATGTTTATGATTATTTGGATAATGCAATAGAATTTTTTTAGTGGTATTATACTTTAATAGTTAATAGTGATTTGTATTAATTACTCTTATACATATTTGATTACTAACATACTAATAACATGTTTTATTCTGTAGATGTCTAAGTAGTATAATCTCGAGAACTGGGAAGAAGAAGCAAAAGTCTTAGAATATTTGTTTAGTGTCATTGCTTAACTAAAACATTTTTCATAAATATTTATTTGGCTTATTGGACGTCTACTTTTTTTTTAGACAATAAATAAATAATATTTATTTACTTTGTTTATATCTTATATTTTCTTTAATATATAACCAATAATAAAATTTTAATTAAATTCAAAAGTTTTTTGGTATATTGGCTAGAAATAGGACTGCCTAGAAAAAAAAAGCGAGGATTTTACAAGCCTCCCATTGACCGAGCAAGACAGTACCACGTACAAAGAACAATAAAATATAATGTTAAATGTCTTAGAAGACTAAAGATAATGATAGAAATAATCTAATTGAATATAATCAATATTTGAAAGACATAATAGAATTTCTGCTATATATTGTTTGAGCTTATTCTCTTCTTAGAAATAGATTTTATCTAACTAATATATATTTTAGAAGAAATTAATATATATATATACTCTCCAGTCCCATCTCATCCTCATCTCTATCAATTACAAAATAATTTCATATTAATTTCATAGCTACAACTTAGGGTAGTTCCTCCTAAGTGCTTGTTGGTATCTAAGTTAAGGGAAGAATATATAGGTCTATAAGTTAATTTGTATTTTTTTAGTGAAACGATTTTCTTTTTATGATAAAATTTTGCTATCCAAAAGGGCTGATTACAATCATATACAGATAAAAGAAAATATTAAATAGTTATAGCTATGATAACAAATGTAATGTAATAATATGTATGTATATATACTGGAATCGAATTAGAATAGTTAAAGTTTATATATGTATGTATGTATTAGAAAATCTAATCACTACTTTCCATCTTGGTAAACTTGACAATCAGATCTAAAACTATCAAATCTTGTAATATTCAAGTAGCTTTACCTATAAAATTAATGTTGGATGAGGCGAATCCCAATAGGAATACAACAAACATGCACCAACAAGTTACATGCATACCATAATAACCAATGCAATAAATACTATTTATGATCTTGGTCATTAGCTAACAACCAATACAGTTTTAGCGTCCTAAGATTTGGGTAACTCACAACCTCTAAACAATCAAAATATATATATATATTCAATATATATATATATATATATATATAACACATAAATATTAGTATGGCATATACTCATCATCGTAGTAATCCTTCCTAAAATCTAGCTCGGTCATCTTAATAAAAAAACACAGGCGAGTCGCATATAATCACTACGTATCTCACTAACCCTCTTGAACCCTACCAAAGGGAAGTCGAAATGGCACAAGTACAAGTAACATAAAATGCATTAACTTTAAGTTTGATTTAATTCTAATTAAATAACTATTTTAAATAAGCACAACAATAAAAAAATATATCCCGCACTTGAGTCTCGAGAACAACTAGTAATATCTATGTCTAAAGTCCTTTCATAATTGTACACCTAATGTATAATGTAAACATAATGACTTTTGAAATCTATTTATGTGTTTTCTCATCATAGCTAGATTCTTTTATTTATTTTTCTAGATTCTTTTGTTTATTTTTCTAAATTCCTAAGTCTAGATTTTATTATAATATAAGGCTTTAGAACCATCTGAAAACTCCTCAATAAGTTTAGAATAGGTTAAGTTATGATTTAAGAATATAAGAAAGGAAAAAAGAAAAGCTATAGGTTCATACCTAAGGAATAGGGCTGTAAACTTAATCGTCTTCTTTCGATTTATACAATCAACATGTACATGTCTTGGATTACAGCCATAAACCTTAGTCTTGATCCACTGGGCTATAAGTCGTTTAATCTTACACAAATTATTTACCCCATACAACAGTGAGAATTATAGTCAAACTCACACCTGTAATCTTAGGCCATGATCCCCTTAACTCGAAATTCTCACTCCAATAACACCACTTCCAACATCTTTCTAATTACAACTCTATTTTAAAACCCTTTAACACTCATCAATCATCAATCCCCTAATTGGGTAGCACCCAATACTTAGTTATTTACTCTTAGCACAATGCAAAACATAATTCCCAACTTGTTTTAACATCATTCTCTACCCTTTTACACATCAAATAACTCTATCCTCTAAAGGTCCATCAATGCACAAAATCTCAATTTGCTTATAATCACAAGATCAAAGGGGAAACAAAGATTTAAGATTACTTATACGTTTCCTTGATAAGATAACACTCAATGCTTGAATTTCCACTTGTAAAATGGTATAAAATGATTTTTTTTTTTTTTTTAGGGTTTAGCACCCTCATTTAGAGAACTATAAATTTCCCATAATATAGGATAGAGAACTTACTAAGATTTCTTATTTCTTTGCATTTCCTTCGCTCTCTTGCAATTTCTAGTACCCTTGAGTCAAGCGTCTAAATTTTAATCTAGAGTTTCAATAGTAGCTCGAGAGTGTGCTATTGTTAAGGTTAAAGTAAGGATAAAAGAGAGTGGTTAGGGGTTGGTTTTTCTTTTAATATTGATGTGTTAAGAAGGTAAGGGCTTCTAACTTTTCATTGGACTAAAATAGCACCAAAGACCTTAACTATTAACAAGCCATACCAAGCCCCAAAAACACTTTATTATTTTCTTATTTCTCTCTCTTTTATTTAAAAAAATCTGGGTTTTACATTAAATAATAAGAATGTATAACAATAATAATAAGTAATGATAGAGTTAGTATTATAGAATGTAAAAGAAGTGGCATTATATAAACTTAATATGAGAAGTAATCAATGAGTACACTTAGAAGTAATGATATGGGATTTGATTTAAACTTAGGAAGAATACATAATGTGAAATTACAAAAACCACAAAAAAAATTTCACAAAAAGCACAAATTAGGAGGTATTATAGTCGATCTTAGCATCATCTAGATCAGCCAAGCCACACTTAAGGTCATGTTTAGCCAACCTTGCATAAGGTTGTTCGGTTGTCCCCAACCTTTGGTTGACTCAATAAATTAAAAGGGACTATAGCTTATATAACGTGTTATAGGTTTAAATTTGATCCAACCTTACTTTCACAATCTTAAGGTCAAACAATGTGCTTAAAAATTACTTCTACTTATTATTTGTGCATGCTAGAACATTGTTCGATTATGCATATAATATGTAATGTATTGTAAAGTACTATGTTAACTAAATAAGTAAAAATGGCAAGCACTTTCATATGAGATTGTAAAACCAATACAATCCACATTTTAAAAATCGATGACTTTAGAGACTTATGGACCCAAACAGACTTAAGAGACATGTTTGACAATTTCAAATTTTGATTTTAAGGATTTACTCCACATTTTCAAAGCTCGACACCAGAGATATTCCCTATAGTTCAAAACGAGACTAAAGGTCTCCTCTATACTTTTCAATATTGACTTTTGTTATCTAACGATCTATGTTTTTAAATGGAATCTAAGCACTATAAATCCATACAATTAAAATTGGCTTTATCATAGATCTATGTTTTTAAAACCAATTTAAGGGAACATTACGAGCCTACACTTTCAAAATGAACTTGAAAAAGCATATACATCTACTTGCTTTTGAAAATGACTCTAAGGGTCTTATCCCAAATGATCATTTAAGGTCCTCGATAATACAATTTTTATAATATGAAAGTTATTTGTTATTTAGTTGAGTTGGTTACTTCATCTTTGATGTTGCATTTTTATTATACAGGTTGCATCTAGTAATGTTGTTTACTCCAAAAGTTGGAACAACTTAATTTGGTTAATTGAAATAAAATATGGTCAACATAGTCTACACTTAGGTCAATTAAATAAAAGAATATGACGACTTTTGCTTGATCAAGCTATTTTAATTTTCTTTTCTCTTACACCTAAACCATTCTTAATCTAACACTTAGGGCTTTAATTTTAGGTTTTATAATATTCTAATACTTCTAATCAAAGTTTCATAAACGTATTATAAGTTATTACATTGAGCTAAGATTTCTACAAATTTTTTATTACAAGTAAATTTTATCATTTAACCTATGATTTAAATTCCTAAATCCAATTTCATTCAAGTATTACTACTTTAATTGTTCTTACTCTCAATATTTTTTTGATATGATTAGATTCTTACGTTTACTCTCAAAATAAATCTAAAAGATTGAAATTTTAAATAACATTGTTATGGTTTCTAAATTGAATTAGACTTAGGTCATAATTGATATAATAAAATCTAAAACTATTCCTTTCATGGAAATTTTCCTTTTGCTCTTTCATTAATTTTACCGATTTTTGTTTATAACTTACAAATTCCTTACCTTAGGTTTCTTTGGATAACTTCTTGTTTTTGTATTCATCTTATGGTTTTAGCCAATAGTGCTAGATCATAATTTTACTGTTTGTATCTTATTTCAATGATTTTGAAAATTATAGTTTTAAGTATGTACTTATCGTAACAGTTTGTAGCTTTTTCCTCTCTCTTTTAATTACTAGTGGAAGTTCAGTCTTAACTTCCTATTAAATTGTTAACTTTACTCTATTTTTTTTAGTATTATCTAACCTAATTTCCTATTTAAATTATTTAAGTTATTTACTTTAGTAGGTCCAATATTAGAATATTAAAGTATACTTGTCTTATATGGACTTTACTAGTAATATTTATAGTAATTTATTATATGTTATACTAATTTAATTCAACTTTATGATTTTGGGGCATTTTAGCAAGCACGAAGGTAGAAAATTTGAAACAATATATATGTAACCACTTTCCTTGTACAACACATCATTGTAGCACAAGTATATAATGGTAGACTAAAACCACTTAAGACAATTATATTTGCAATGATAAGTGACATAGCTCGCTTTTATTTTAACTTATAAACACTTAAGACAATCTAAACCTAAGTAACAATCAGTGACTTCTTGTTAAATGATGATTCTCTACAACTTTTCATATATTTTAATTTATTTTTATGTTGTCCTAATCGCTCTAGGAGGACTCAATGCTCCTAAACTCTATTACAATCTTTTTCTACATTATACTTTCTTCCAATAGCCTCATCATTCTCTTCTTAATTAAGGTAACACCATCAACAACCTTCATTGCTTAACATCTCATTCTCGACCCAAGTGTAAAAGCTGCACTAATCCAATTGCGATGAGCATGATTTAATGATTTAATTTAACATCACTTAAAGATTGATGATAAAAGAGAGCATGTAATACTGTGTTAAACGGTGGGGTTTATAAAATTTTCTTCTTATGTTCACGTGTGTCTTGACTACAATGGTCATTGCCTTAATACTACATTTGCAAATGTAGGAAGTGAAGTTAAGGTGATTAATAACGTGCAAAATTATAATTACTTTTAACTATGTGTAATTTACGTAATTTTATTGTTGAAATTGATTAGAAGTGATAAACTACACTCCTAATAGTTTAAATGCACAAACTTTATAGAAAGAAAGAAAAAGTATAAAAAATTCTTAATGATTACTTTCTTTCTATTTGAGTTCTTAATATTTTAAAAGTTTTATTTCATTACTTAATGTTTGCAAAAATTTCTAAACAAGTCATTCCATTACTTTTTCCTTCAACTTGACACATGATGTGATTTGATTTGTCCAAATGGTTAATTTAACTAAATAGATTAATAATATATATTATATAGTAAAATTGATAAAAAAAATATTTAAAAATATAGAAATATTATTAAAAAATAAAAATAAAATAAAAATCTAGAAATTAATATATATTTGTTAGTGTAATATGTATTTATATATTGATAAACTAAATAAAAACTTTTAAAAATTTTAAATAAGAACTGAAAAAATATTTGGAAATTGAAATCTAACCTCCTAAAAGAGAAACCTTAACCTTAAGTAGCTAGATTTTAGCCATTCAAGCATAGTAGGTTATGCAACCCTTGAAGTAGCTATGGGTAGCTATCTATCACCCATAGGGGTTTTGTGACAACCAACCCTCTCTTTGCTACAGGCTTGTAGCCATACAAAAAAAAAAAAAAAAGAATAACTTGATGGGTTTTTCTTCAATGTTTTCTCTTTTTTTTTTTTAAGCCATCCTAAGGATCATACAACTCACTTAATAAAGTTGGCCATAACCTAAATGCTTTGGCAGCCAAAAGATAAGAGGTAGTCAATGCCCACCTTTAAGGGATCGTGCGAGCCCCACATGGTGGCTACATGTCACCCCTTGCTCTTGAGTGATCGGATCTCAATTTTTGGATTTTTTTTTTTTAGTTTCTTTTCTTTATGCAAATTTTAAAATTCTTCATTTAATTTGTTAATATGTAAATATGTATATAAATGTATATATCTTACTAAACAATATATATTAATTTCTAGAATTTTATTTTTCTAATTTTTTAGTAATTTTTTTTCATATTTTTAATGTTTTTTTATTAATTTCACTTTTATAATATATATTATTAATTTATTTAGTTAAATTAATTATATTGAAGAATCAAATAATGTTATATGTCAAGTCTAATATAAAAAGTAATGGAAGGACTTATTTGGGAATTTTTACAAATGTTGAGGACCAAAATAAAATTTTTAAAACGTTAAAAACAAAAATAAGAAAAAAGGTAAACGTTGAGCACTTCTTTTTATTTTTTTGTAGAATAAATAAAAATCATGGGTTAATCGGACTAAATATTTTGTGTTATTTTTACAAAGTAGGGTCTCCTATTGGGATGACATTTTTTTTTCTTCCCAATATCTTTAGAAGATTTGCAGGAAATCAATATGTCATTAATATGGTGGTAAAGTTGAAAAGAGAGTAAAAGTGCTAGCATCACTACATAAATAACTTTGCTTTGCCACTCAAATGGTACAATCTTAATATAAATATTAAGGTTTCATGTTGAAACATTCCATTCTTTCTTGTTTTTCTCTCCATTTTTTGTAGCTTAACCTATAAGGTGCTTTGATTATTCCTTATTTGTTATTTGTATAATCTTAATTAATCACCAATTTTATGTGGGATAAGTTTTAGATACTAAAATGGGATTTAAGAATCTAAATAATTAGGTCTTAGTGTTTTAATGTAGATACAACATGAATGGTATTTTAGACCTCTTTTGCTTTATGTGGTCGAAGCAATGTTTTATAACACAAGAATGTACGCAATTCTCAATTTCAACTAAAGTGGCTAATTTGTGAGATAAATTAGTTCATTACTTATTATTATATGAGAACTATAAGGAATGGGTGTTTTCATACTATAAATAAAACCTTGATTATCTTAAGAGGGGAGTGGATTTTAGTGAGTTTAATCAAAATCCCATTAATCAAACTTAGTTATATTCATAAGGTATTAAATGTCACAATATAAGGATGATGAAATCATGATCCTACATTTCAATAACATAAAGTTACTCCTTGTTAATCATTTAGAAGTAGTTAGTTTAGTTGAGTAGTTTTAGTTTCTCAATGTGAAAATAACCGATTTTTGATTACTTAACTTAGAGTAGGACTATTAGCTAAACTTTTGTGGATTGACTTTGTACTCACCAATGCATGCATTTGTATGATCGGTACACTTGCCAAGTTTTTAAAGAAAAATTCATATTTTCTATAAAGTATAAAGGTGGGTGGTTGACAACCTTCACTAATGTTACAAATAAGAAGCAAGCACCGACCCATTTTGCATCTAAGAGCACTTGGATGAACTAAAGGAATGTAAAGTAGGATATTTAGATTTTGAGAACACTTTGTGATGTGTCTAGTTTTATTTAAAGAAGCTCATATTTTCCTCAATTTATAATTCTAGTGTGTTACAAGAATATACATTTTTGTAGGGTTAAGGTTCATCTTCTTTAATTTGAATTTGAACTACTATAATTATTGGAATGGGGAAGGGAGCTCAAGCTAATAATTACCTTATTATTCAAGTAAAGTAGAACAATCATGTTTATCATTTAAACTACCATACTTTACACTTATGTGGCTTTTGAAATGGAATGTACAAGTAATTAGTCATGTCTTGTCTTTTCTTTTTGATACGTTAGCTCATCATGAGTTTGAACAGGTATTGGAATGAAAGTCATGGATGGATTTTCATAAGAAAACTAATGTCAACAAGGAAAGCTCTACTATTGAGTAGATAATTAAACAAATTGAAAGCTGAGGAGTTAAATAAAAAAACAATAAAAATCATATAAATGTAACATTATCCTAAGAAAGAAGTATTAAAGAAAACTTAATCAAGCAAAAGTACTCTTACAATTTTCTTAGTCATTTTTTAATTTTATCTCACATAATATTTACTTCACCATTGTCCAACATCAAGAGCTACTACAATGCTATAGAACTTGGAATAATTTTACTTGCTACGTGTTTCTAGCCTTTAGTGATACATTAGGTGTCTTAAACAATCTACTAACTTCTTTACATAGATATCAACCATCAAAATCCAATAATAACTCTAATAAATTTTCATGAATGTTCTCAATATTCATAGTCCACTAGAAATTTCATTAAGAGATCAACTTTTGAATAATCTTATTAAATGTAAAATAGTAACAATTTCTCATTTGAGGAATATGTTGTAAGGAAACTAAATAACAACGTCCTAGAATCTTTTAGTTACTGTAGCTAACTAGTATTAATAATTCGCATACTTTGATAAGAGAAGTCTCAAATGACTTCTTATAACCTAAAATACAATAGTAATAAACAACTAAGCTTGAAAACATTTTTAGCCAATCTTATGCTTATACTCAAACTATATGGAGTTGTTTCCATCCTCATAAAAATATTCAAAATGATCTGCCGTATCACCTTAATAATTAAGTCATTGTACTAACCTCATGATTGTCATAACTCGTACCTACAACCAAATATTTTAAGATGAGATGCGCTAAAGCCTAGTATGGAATATGTCGAGTACATGTACGTAAACATAAAATTCCAATCATACTCATATACGAGTACATAATACAATAATGCAACAACCATCCATTTAATTATCTTAATTTTAGTTTATCAAGCAACATAGTGATACTTACAACCACGGCATACATATCATACTGTACCATATAGTATTAGTATTAGGTTCTCCCCAATACCTTAGAAACTAAGGAACAATCTAAATCCACCTAAATCATTTCTAAGTGAGACTATAATAAAAATACTATTGCACAAGGATCATTGGAGTGTTATCCCAAGGCCTGTTCTTCCTAGTCCCTTAGGCTCAACTAAACACATGCAATACATATTTATTTAATGTTCAATAATTACTTAATCTGATTATATCCATTATCATAACAACACAACCAATATGCAAGTATCTCGTACCTAAAATGGATAGCTCATTAGAACCTATCTTAAACTCTTCACAACCTGTTTGGGAGCACATATAATAAGGCTCTATGTGACATTTAAAACTCATAAGAAAACTCTCTTAAATCTTGACTTTGGTTAGGCTATTTACTTTACCAACCACAAGAAACCTAAAGAAGGAGTTTTAAGAAAGCATTTGATTTCTTTGGGAAACAAGTTTGAAACTAGGTTATGATGTTTAAGATACTTAAAAGTAGGTTTGGGCATAAAATACACTTTAGAGATTAGGTTTGAATGTAAAGAGATTGAATAAAGAAAAAGGAATGGAAGAAGAAAAAGAAAAGAAATTCAACTAGCTTATTGAGTAGGATTAGCTGCATGGTTCCTTTAGGACCAACTGGGCAATCCTTAATACTGAGTAAAACCAGCTACAGGGTTCACTGAGGACCAGTCAGATGATTCTTACTGGCATTCTATGGTTAGGCTAATTGGTTGGACGCTTCTATTGGAACTAATTAGACAGTTCAAATAGATTTTGTAATTTTGTAGAACCTGTTTCATAAACCCTTACAAAACTTTCACTCCTCCTTCAAGCATTACATCAAACTTCAATCCACCAACTTCACCCCAAACCACCCCTTCCCTTTTTAATGTCTAACTACATCAATCATTTATGTACAATATAATACACCCCAAACTCACTCTAAAATACATCTAAACAACTCAAAGAAATAACATGTATAAGGGATAGTATTAGGTTTTTACCTTTAAAGATTCGTAAGCCACACTTCCGCCACCTAAGATTTGTTGTAAGATATGTGTAGGACTACCTTAGGGTCATTTTACCCACTGTCCTACTTAGAAAAATGAGATTCCTTAAGAAATTTTACCAAAAACTCAATAATAAAATGATCTACACAACCTTACCACGATGTCTTCTATCTTAATTCAAACGCACCACTAATTATCCAACCTAGGACTCGCAAATAAACTCTCCAAATTCATTTTGAGATGCTACCTTATAAAGAAAGTGAGTTTTCTCATTAAAAACCGTTAAAAAGCTTACGAAAGAGAGCGTTTCAACACATACCTTAACTTTCTTGTGAGGGATCTTTGTCAATAATGTTGGAAACTCTCTCTTAGATCAAAGCACGAGTAGAACCCTAAGATACAAGCAACAAACATGAGGAAAAAGCAGGAAAAGGGTTTTGCCAAAACTTTAATGGGCCCTTTTATACTTAGGGTTCATAAACATTTTCTATACCCAAAATACCCTTAACTGGAAAAGTTAATATCAAGTTTTCCCTTAACTTATAACACCACTTACTTTAATTTTTCTTTTTCTTTTTATAATGTATTTTTTTCCTTTATTTGGGATTTTATAGCCATCCATTTAAAAGATACATTAAGCATGTATGTAATCAAGTTTGAAATATGATAATAGTTGGACATAATGATTGGTAAGGCCTAAAACCACTTTTACTAGCCAATAGCTAACTCTTCATATCCAACTCTTCATGCTTTAATTAGTTACATGAAGCTGCCTTCACATGGTTCATTGAACTTTCATTAACCAATCATTTGAACAAATTGAATCATGCATTGGAATTCCATATTATTGACATGATTTTGTAATATACAAACACAACCATCATCTCAACTATAAGGTTTTAGGCATTAATTACTTTGAGATCTAAAAGTCAACTTACACTTAAAATTATTGTGAATACACACTCCTCATTTTTCCCCATTCATATATATATATATATATATAATAGCTGTCGGTGCACTCGCGCTATGTGTGCAAAAATTATTGTTACTTTTATTTAATAAAAAAGAAGTATACATTTATTTCAAACTTATAGTAAAGCATTTTGTATTTACTATTATAAATTTCACTTCTAATATATCTATATAATTTATAATGACTTTTTTCCAAAAATCACAAAAAGCGAAATAATGGAAATTGTGAAAAAAGTGGCTCAATTAGAAATTGTGTAAGGAAAGGAATAAGAAAGTGAGAGAGAAAAAAAAAGGGGGAGAGAAGAAGGTGGAGCATAATTTTAAAGAGTAGGAGAAAAGAATTGGATGTAAAGATTGTAATAAAGATAATTTTACCTATAATATATATTATTATATAATTATTATTTTAGTATTGGTTTTTTTGTTAAATAATATTTGATATTGATTTAAATAGTGATTTTCAACTATGGCTGTTACTTAAGCCTCCAAGGGCTTTAATAATATATATATATTCTTAATTCATTTTTCATTTTATATATTTTATGTTAATGAATAATTAGAAACTAAGTTTATTTTTATCCTAAAGGAAAAAGATTACCATCATATAAAATAAGTAAGAGACTTAAGAGCTTTAGCATTCTAAACCACAGTTAGAAGGTAACATTATGAGAAAGTTGAAGTTGAAACCTTGTTTTTATTTTTGAAAAACATGAAGATTTCTTATTTAAATCAATATATGCAAAGTGACTTATCCAATACTTAAAAATCGAGATCTTACACACATTATACTTAATTTATTAATTATAGTAAAGAATTTGGCATATAATAAAATAACTTAACCTTATTTCTAACATTTATATAAGTATTTTCTTACATTGAAATATAACAAATGTAGACTATTTAATATATATATATATATAACATTATGTTATTGTATATGTTTTGTTATATTGTAATATAACATATCGACGTATATTTGCTATATAATATATAGCACTAGTCTACTTTGTTATATATTTTATTAAATTATAATATAATCTTGTTATATATTTATCATATATTATTCATTTATTACACATAATAAGTGGCAGATGATGGTTAAACAAGGCCTTTTGAGTTATTGGAATATTAATTAATCTTAATATCCTTTTCTTAGTCAACTACAATACAGTTTAAGGAGGAGTGATTTGAACTTAGTTATTTTGTTAGTAGATTAATATTTATACTACTAAATTACGATGACTTTGGTAATCTTAATATTCTTAGCATTAGGTTATGTAATTTTCATAGTACTGAACTAGATAAAATATTTTGTCCCATATTTAGTTTGTAAATTTGCTTGGTAATTGAACAAAAATTAACCCAATAGATTGAATAAAATACCTAAATTTTATTCAATCTGTTCCATAATATAAAAATGAAATTTACTAGATAAAAATAAGAAAATATTTTATATTTAAAAAAAAACCTCTGCATGTTATAATATTAAGTTAATGAATATTATTTTTATTAAATATTACAAAAAATATATTTATTTTATAATATAAATAATTAATTTTTAATATAAATTTTGTATCAAGTACTGTACAAATTAAATATGATACAATAAATTTGTATTATTTAATTTTCCTTATATTTTTCTTATTCAAATCCTTTTTTTCAATCCATTCTTTACGAACAAACGCTACTTTAAGTTACAAAAAGAGTACATGATATCTTTAAGCATATCGATATCAACAATAACTTCGTAATCCACTTTTAGTATGTGGTCAATTAAACAACACATTATTTCATTGAAGAAGGTATGAAAACTCTTTTATGTGTAAATAATTTATTTTATATAGAATGTAATAAATTAAATTATTTTTATAAATATCGCGGTATCACTTTTTTATTTGTAAATTCTTTGATTGTCTCTTTGTGGAAATTATTACTAATACACCATTAAAAAATCATTCAGCTTAATATCAAGATATTATATGTTTAATCAATTTTTAGATTTACTATAGTTAATTGGACTTTATTTTATTAAACACTTGTTAGAATGTTGATTGGATTTTATTTTATTAAATGTTTGTTAGGTTGTAATCTCACGTATAAGTATTAAGATTATTTCTTTTTTTTTATTTATAAAATGTTAATTTTATAATCATCAATTTCCTTATTAATTTAAAGTATCTTATATATTTAATTACAATTTTTTAATCGACATATGAATCTAATCCAGATATGAAATATGTTTATTAAATAAATTAGATTTTAAGTTTACATTTTCATATACAATTAATATAACATATTAAGTTAAAGGTTAAGATTTTTAAAATATGAACTCATTTATATATAAATACAAGAGATGAAACGTTAATAGGAATCGATAATACCAACAGATATTGAAATGTCATACAAGTATCCTATCTACGAGAATAGGTTTTAAAAAATTTTCCTAAGGCCTAAACCCTCCATTAATATCTGCACGGAACCTATACCATTGAGTACATATTATAAGTATGCGGTACAAATGGGTCGCTCTCACAGGTAAAAGTAGAGATCCCAAAAATGAATATTGAAAAAATAGAAAGTGCAATTAAAAGGTCCGGCAAAAGCAGAGCACAGTTAAAAAGGCTGAATGAGAAACAAAAGGAAGAAACGGCTCAACAGATTTCATAATTGCGCAACAAAAAGGAGAGGAAGAAAAAAAGAAAACATAAAAAAAGAAAAGATATCCATCACCAACTCCTATAAATATCCATTCATTTGCATTTCTCTCTCTCTCTCTCTGATTCCATCATATCATGGTACAGTACATGCAATCGGTCAAATCAAGCAGTAGCTAACAATGGCAAGTCTTAGCATTGAGCCTCTTCTTCACCAGAACCTTCGTCAAATCCCTAAATTCAACACGTCGCCTTCTTCCTTCAGTTATAGGCACAAGAAGTTCCGCATTAATGGCGAGAGATATCGCAGCTTCAAGTCTCGCCGTTGCTACGACGGTCTTAAGCTTCAAGCTAACGCTACTAGTAGAAGTAGCAGTAATGCTTCTTCAAATGCAGCGGCCATCGTTGAAAGCTTTGAATCCAGTGGTGATGTTGTCTTCCAGGAGACTTTCTCTCTCAACCGAACCAAAACGGTTTTAATCTCTCTCTGTGTTTCTCTCTCTCTTCGCTTTCCTTTTCATTTTTGTTTATATGTGTATAAGGTTAGTTATGACGTTTAGAATGGCGAATAGCATCTGATGAAATTTGATGATTGATATGTTTACTTATAGTGTATAAAATATCGTGGTTCTTTGAATTTAAGTTTATTTGTTGATGAATTTGTGCTTAAAAATCGCTTCTTCTTTTTTTTTTTTTTATAAATAATTAATAGAGGATTGATCCGCAATTTTTTTTTTCCCACTTTGTATGCCTTTTTATTTTTATTACAATCTGGTATTTAATAATTGTTAAATAATTTGTTTATCTAAAAAATTAATTAGTATCACCTTATAGTCACACGTATGTAGTGGTTCGTGAAAGATGGCTTGACTGGTGGTGGTGCTTAAACTTAAAGTTGGAATTGAAAGTGATGAAATTTCGATTGGAAAGCCTGAATTTATTTTTGATGAGTTGAGAAAGTCGAGCTGTAATAGAAATGTATCCCCGTAAGAGGTGCAGATAAGTCCAACAGAACCTTTACACAATAGAATTTCAAAAGATTCGATCATAATTATGGTAAGAGAAGCCCTGAAAAAAATAGCTTGAATGTTACTATGTTGAATAGAGTTCTGACGTAATTATAATATCTATAAACTGGCAGGTGGAAGGAAAGATCTTCATCAGATTAGATCGAGGGAGGGATGAGGAGGATTCACAGGTCAGAATTGGCTGTACTCTTCCTGGGAAATGGATTCTTCATTGGGGAGTGTCTTATATTGATGATGTAGGAAGGTAAGCTTTTGATGATCTTCATGTCTACTGCAGAGAAGGATATTTCACTTCTACTGTAACTAGAAGTATATGTAGCCTTAAAGCTGAATTTGGTGGTGTGATTTTGTTTCTGCTGTCAAAAGTATAACCAGCTATGTTTTTCCGATTAAAAATTTTCAGTGAATGGGATCAACCTCCTGCAGAAATGAGACCTCCTGGATCTGTTCCTATAAAGGTTTTCTGTGGTCTATGACTTCAATTGATTTTCTCCAATAGCTGCAGTTTGAGGGGTGTCTGATTTTGGTTTTTCTTTTATGTTTGAAGGACTATGCTATTGAGACACCATTGCAGAAATTATCAACCGCATCGGAAGGGAATGAATTTTATGAAGTGGTTATCAGTTTCAAGTCCAACAATGAAGTTGCGGCTGTCAACTTCGTCTTAAAGGTTCCAATCAGCAATACTGCAACCATGTGTTTCTTGAAAATCTTAATGAAACTAATAAAATCTTTGGATTTGAGCTCTTTTAAGCAGGATGAAGAATCTGGAGCTTGGTATCAGCACAGAGCTAGAGATTTTAAGGTACCTCTTTTGGACTGCCTTCAGAATGATGGGAATATTGTTGGGTCAAACAGGGGTTTTGCCCTGTGGCCAGGTTGGTGAATCATTCTGTTCTTTTCCTGTTAGAAACGAAACTTTTATATTATGGATCCAAACCATCATTTAGTCCACTGTATTTCATGTTTTTGTTTTGTTCACATTATTTCATTTTCATTTATTTTGATATTACTTTGTGGATGTGTTTTGTAATGACACAAAGTCATCAGGATCATGCAAGTATGCAGTAAGTGGCGTTGATAACTGCTCTTTGTTTTCCAGATCAAAACGAGTTGTAGTGAAATGCTAAACATGGATTTCTGCTCTATGGTTGTCCCAAAGAGTTTTATGTTTGTCAGTTGCTTCTCTTTAGAGATATATAAAAAGAAATCATCTTATTTAGAAGGAAGCATTTAGTCACCAACAGCTAATATTTTTCTGTCTTATCATTTTAAATGATCAAATGATGATGAGACAGATCAATTTTCTCCTTTCCTCTCCCAGGGGCTTTGGGACAGCTGTCTAACATGCTCCTGAAAGCAGAAACAGCAAAATTGAGCAGCCAAGATACCAGCAGTGGGTTGATTCAATCCAAACAAGCTGAAGGCTGTCTTGAAGATTTCTATGAAGAGCTGCCTATTTCTAAAGAAGTTCCTGTTCTCAACTCTGTGAGTGTTTCCGTTAGGAACTGTCCTCAGACGGCTAGAAATCTTGTGTACTTAGAGACTGATCTATCTGGAGATGTTCTTGTTCACTGGGGAGTCTGCAGAGATGATGCTAAGAAATGGGAAATCCCAGATGGCCCATATCCACCCGAAACAATAGTATTCAAGAACAAGGCTCTAAGAACATTTTTACAGGTATAAAGGATTGTCTCTCCAGAAACTCAAAGCAGCACACTTTATCTCTTCGGCATCTCCACACTTCAACTGAAAGTTGATTCATGTCTATTTCTAATTAGTTCTGATTTGGCTCTCCTAACAAATAGTCCTATCATTACAGCCAAAAGAACATAGTGATGGAGGTCAAGGATTATTCACTTTGGATGATGAGTTCATGGGCTTTCTTTTCGTTCTTAAAGTTGAGGGGAGCACTTATCTAAACTGCGAGGGTAATGATTTCTATATTCCCCTCTCACCTTCAAGTAGTTTGGTGAAGCCCAAAAAGGATCCTTCAGAAGAAACATATCCATTTGAAAAGACTTTAGAAGTAGACAAGGACGCCTCCAGCTCTGCATACACTAATGAAATTATCAACGAGATACGAAGTTTGGTTAGTGACATATCCTCTGAGAAGAGCCACAAGGCAAAGACAAAAGAAGCACAAGAAAGCATTCTCCAAGAAATTGAGAAGTTGGCTGCTGAAGCCTATAGTATTTTCAGAAGTTCAATGCAAACCTTTTCAGAGGAAACCATCATGGACCCAAAGGAACTAAAACCTCCTGCAAGGATATGTTCAGGCACAGGCACAGGATATGAAATTCTGTGTCAAGGTTTTAATTGGGAGTCTCATAAATCTGGAAGGTGGTATATGCAGCTCAAGGAAATAGCTTCGGAGTTGTCTTACCTTGGTTTCACTATAATTTGGTTACCTCCACCAACAGATTCTGTGTCCCCTGAAGGCTACATGCCAAGAGACCTTTATAATTTAAATTCAAGGTACTGTCTCACACATCATATAATATAAATTCTTCAGACTATTTCAATCAGAAAAAAGTTTGGCCTTAGACCTGGTCTTTAGCTTTTCAAAGCATAAAGCCTAATTGAAAAATTAGTGTTACTCAACTAATTAAATATGTGGAAATGAAGTATGGATTATTTGCAATGTAGAATGCTGATATTAGCATTTGTCACATTCTAACAAGTAGAAGAGATGCTACTGCTTGTATTAAATGGTCTATCACTATCACTAGACATATTTCTGGTCAACCATCATGGATGTCTGATAAAATGGTTATAGATTTTTTTTTTTCCCTTCTATATTCTAATGGATTTTGGATTTGTAATGGCTTCTATTTCATTTTAGTTTTAGTGAGAATCTCTTTGAGAAATGTCTTCATTGGAATATTCATTCTTGCAACTTACCGAAGAAAAGGATACATGCTTGGAGCTGTGTTCTTCAGGTAGGAAGAGGAGGGATAACTTATAGCTGCATGATTTCCTCTTTTTTCTTTTTTTTTTTCCTTATTTTCTTCCTCATGGTCTTATGTGCATAGGTTCTCCAATTGAATGTGTGGTTTGAGTTTTTCTCTGAATTTATTCAGTATCATGCATTATATCTTCGCTTTAACAAAAAGTTCATGCATTGTAAAATTCGTGGGGTAAATATGGAGATGATTTTTTTTATTTTCTCATCAGATATGGAACTATTTATGAATTAAAGGATGTTGTGAAGACATTCCATGGAGTTAACATAAAGGTTCTTGGTGATGTTGTCTTGAATCACCGTTGTGCACAATACAAGAACCAAAATGGTATTTGGAATATCTTTGGTGGGCGTTTGAATTGGGATGAACGAGCTGTTGTTTGTGATGATCCACATTTTCAGGTACTTGGTTCTGGTTTATTTTATCCATAGAAATGATATTTATCCAACTGGCTTTGGGGAGTTTAAACTTCAAACTAAAAGCATTACCTTTTATTACTGTCTGATTCTCGATTGGAGAATGTAAAAGCACATTGTTTGCTCTATGATACTCCATAATTGCACATTTAAAGGGATAAAGTTGTCTAAATGCTTGAGGTCAGCTCATTGTGTTTCATTTATTTCTGGTGGAGTTTTCTAGCTCTCTTATGGAATGAACAAGCATGTGGAGAGACATATATCAAAGGGTCCACATCTCAAACAATCAACCCTCTTGTATATTTGCAACATGTTGACCTTTAGTTCATATGAGAAAAACATTTATTAGATAATACATGACGGGTGTATGTGCACGTGGTGACTAAGTACTAATCATGTTTGGACAAATGATAATAGTAGGAGGTAGTTTGTAGAAAATTACCAACATGTTTTGCAAATACTATCACGTATCAAAATGTTATTGATACTTCCTAATATGCATTTATAGACGTGGCATGTGTTACTTACTGAATCTTTTCTCATTTATGTGACCAAAAGGAAGATTAGCTCTCTAATGCATGATAAATGGGAAGCTTTAGAAATGTGATAAGCCAGTATTGTGATAAGCATTTGATGGGGACATTCAAAATCGGATCATAATAAAGAAAATGTGATTGAATCTGCTTTGTTCTTATGTCGTTCTTTGAATTATTAGCCAATTTCATGCTATTTTTATAAATGGTAACGTGATAGCTGGTAAACCATGTTGAGCTTAGATGATATAGACTAAGGAAGCTTACATAAATATGACTTGCGTTTTGGTTTCCTGCAAACAAGTGCCTTATGTTTTATGTTTTGACAAAGATATGACTTATGCTTTATAATTAGATAGTTAATATTAATTAGAAATACATGTCAACATGTTATTGGTTGATAATAATTAATTTAATACAATAATATTATTAGATGTATTTAATTTAATAAAAATAAAAAAGTGTAGAAATTAAAAAGAATAGAGAAAAAAAAGGAGAAATTTAGAAAAAAAAAGTTTAAATGGCTACTAATTGCCACACTTGACTAGTGAGTTGTAATCTACCAATGGAGTTTAGTTGCTATCTACTACCATAATATCTAAGAAAAGAAAAAAAAAAGGTGAAAACTTATTTGTTCGTTTTATCTGATTACATGACTCAATAAGTTTTCATAAGTTTTTCTATTATTAGATTTTGGGAGTGATGGGTAGCTACCCACAACAATAAGTAGGTCGTATGACTTACATACAATTGAGTTGTGACTCGCCAGAGAGATGCAGCCATTGTTGGTTACCCAAGGGTAGGATGGCCAACACGAGTTCTTGGTTTTTTTTCTTTGTCTTTTTCTTTTCTTTAAAAGAAATTCTTCGATTTTTTTTATTAAGTTAAATATATTTAATATTGTATTAATTATTATTGGTCAATAAGATGTTCACACATCTCCCTAATTAAAATTATTAGATAATTATAAGACATATGTCATGTCTTTGTTAAAAAAGAAAACAAATGTCACTTGTTTGTAAAAGCTCAAGAGCACAAGTTTAGGGATATGACAATGTTTTCACTTAGTAATTCCATTATGTTAGGGGTATAGGAGCAGGATAATTGAAGACATATGTCATTATCATGAAGAAATTTAGCTAAAAAATTATTGATGGATTCACAGCCATCATTACAATGAAACACATCGATAGTTGAAGACATATGTCATTATCATGAACAAATTTAGCTAAAAAATTATTGATAGATTCACAGCCATCATCACAATGAAACACATTGATGCAATTAGAAAAGTAATGTTCAATAAGTGACAAAATGTTTGAAATTGGATAAGGCTTCTTTTCTATTATCCATTGTAAAAATCCAAGAGTGACAAATATAATCAATAACAAAGAATACATAATAGCAAAGCCCTAAGTTCAATCCAGTTGGTGATAGTCATACATTATATAGTGAATGGCATCTAAGGGTTTCTATGCTCTATGAAACAAATGTATGAAGGAGAGAGAGGTGAACTTTCCAACACTATAGACATGATAAGGATTGAAAAACGGTAGGGATGGCTTGGTGCATTGATGACTTTGAAGAAGTGTGTTAAGGACCTTAGTTTATGGATGACACAACTTAGAATGCCATCTCTTTTGGAGCAACATATGCCAGAAAAGATCATGTAGAGTTGACTTGAGAGAGATTGATAGAATATAGAGGACTCTTAACTTTGTTGAATGAGTGACTTGCTTATTAAAGAATCCTTAATGGAAAAATATGAATTGTCAAAACTAATATTGCATTGTTATTATTGCATAATTTAATAACAAACAAGAGATTGTGAGTGAGAAAGGGAATATGTAAGATTCTTTAGGTACAATGGATGGCCATTAGTGTGAATGATGAGGTAACTTGTGTGAGATATGGGTATGGAGGCACTATTCCCTATTAAGACCTTATCAAAACCAATAGATGATGTAGGTTTGTGAGTATATTTACATTTGGTGTCATGTCATGCATAGGACTAGAATTGTGATACTAGGCAACCATTTGGTTCATCGATAGAGTTTAGTAAATTTTGGGGGCATATCTACGTGTATTCATTGACATAGTGATAGTAGTGAAGAATTGAGTGTAGTTTATCACAAATATGTTAGGTGAGTAGTTGGAAATGTTATTAAGTAGCATCGTGGTGTTGCTATCCAAAGGATTGGTTGTGATGGCCATGATAGATGATAGGGTGTTGCCGGTGTCGGGGGCAGGGGTTGGGGGGGGGGGAGGATTGATCACACCCCTTAAATCTTGAGCGACCACAACTATGGTTTCAATTTGGTGAGGCAAATGATGTTGAGTGTAGAGTGTAGTAGGAGTAAAAGCAAGAGTAGCATCATCATCATGGTGCTTCAGCCATTTTTCCTAACTGATGTGTCTGGTACGAACCTGCTCAAAAGTAAGAGGAAAAGGGGAGAGTGTGAGTGTATTAACTAGAGCGTCATACTCACATAAGAGACCATCAAAAGCATTGGTGATGACATTAGATGTGCCAAGCAAGTTGTTGATAAAAGCAAATTAGTCAACAATATGACTTGATCTTGCCAAGGTAATTAGTATTGGAAGGGTGGTTTATTCTAAAGGCATCAATGTCGTGAATCTCAACAAAATGTTAATGGAGATTGTGGCTAGCATGGAAAGAGCGAGAAGGGGAGGGACTATTAAGATGAGAAGACAGAAGTAGAAAAACAAAGAGGATTAATAAGAAGAACTGCTATGGAGGAAGATGATAGAGGAGAGATTCGTAAAGATAGAAAAGTGCTTTTACCTTATTGAAATATGAAAATAGAACCACTATTATGTCCCATTAGATCAGCTACTAGATGAATTGATTGTAGTCATATATTAAATGGGGAGATATAGATTCAAATCTTGATGTCCTTATTCTGTCTCCTTTAGTTATTTCCATGTCATAGGCTTTAATATTATTGACCATAAGTGAGGGAGAGTATTATTATTGTTATTATTAAGGAACAAACCCATGTCAGTATCTATTAGTTAAAGTTTTTTATTAGTTGGTTGTGGCATCAGAATTTATTAGACCCGTTATTACATATTTAGTGATACAAATATATTTAAACATGAAATAAAGATTATTTTTAATTTCTTTTCCTACCTAATAGAACAACTGTGTAGCTAAATCCATACACATATATGTGTGTGTGTGTCTGTATGTATGTATATATTAATGGGTGCCAAGAAGCACTCATGCACTTACTACTTTCTTTCTTTCTTTATTTTTTTGGGTTGGGACCAACTAAATCTCAAAACTTGGGGAAAGGGGAATTTAAACTTGGTTAATCTTATTGGATAATCAGTGTTTATGCCATTAGATTATAGCGGTTTTGGTGCACTTATTTTTTTGTATGGTGTATAATTAATGTTGGAAAGACCCGCTAATGGAGACCATATATATATAATTTGTGGGTGCAGTTAACTCCCCATGAGGTAATTCTGAATTTCTATGGTAAAAGTGCCCCCAGCCAATTTGAAGCAAAAATAAATAGGAATTCTTAAGCTGATCTTCCATCAGAAGAAAACAAATGGTCACCAGTATTATCTTAAATATGGTTCATGGAAGGTTTCAAACACTTTTTTTTTTTTTTTTTGGGTTTTACAGGGAAGAGGCAACAAGAGTAGTGGAGATAATTTTCATGCTGCTCCTAACATTGATCACTCACAAGATTTTGTGAGAAAGGACATCAAAGAATGGTTGCATTGGCTGAGGTTAATGTTTTTCATTGCCTTTTTATTTACTTATTCCCATTTCTTTTTTTTTTTTTTTTTAATCGTCTTTGACATTCCATCTTTTCAACTCAGAGAGAGGATACCTTGTTGGTTTAGGTTGTTTAATTATTGAAACTTAGATTCTGGACACTGAAGTAGGATACCCTAATCTTAGTCATTGATTGCAGCTACTTTCTAGCCATGTCTTTCTAGTTATAGCTATTGTCACTAACAATGAAAGGAACACCATATATACATCACTGAAACTTTTATGCATTTCTGTTTCTTACTAAGAGAATTTGATGTGTTGAATCAACAAGAATATAGCTTATTATGTCTGTGGTGAATAAAGAAGAATCTAGGTCCTTTCTAGTCTGTTGTTGGTTGCCTAAGTCTCCCACATTTAGAAATTCTTTCATGGACAGCCTTATCCATTTTTTTTTGTAAAGTGAATGTAGAAACAGCAAAGTGTAGGCTTTTTTAGGTACTTTCTGAACATAATTGCTACGGAAAGAAAAACAACCAAGCAAACTTGAATAGGGTGACAAACCAAGCCATGTGAATTTATAATCAATAATCTTGCAAAGGTAAGTCTGGAGGTAAAGTGTGAAAGGTCGATCATACTTGGATGGGGACCAATTATACTAGTTTTTATCATGGCAAGGAAAATTTGTTGGTAATGGAGAGAATTAGTGTTAATTATTTTCATCAAGCAGCACCTAGTCAGTGGTCCTGTCTCCAGGATACTCTTAGAGCCATGTTAATGTGGGTAAGATTTCCAAAGGCTGCAGAAGTTTATGTATCTGCTTTTGACGTACAACTCAGGCTTTGCCTTTGCAGATGGTCTGGCTGTCTTCAAATTCCAGCTTAAGATAGACAGAAAACCCTGACTCATGCAATGAGTTCGACATGCTGCTGAGTTTCACTCATTGGCAACCCTTTATTACATTTTAATAGAATTCTTGTTTTATGAAGATTGAATGGACCACTGGTCGGACCATTAGTCCAGTTTGGGTTTCTAAACCTTAGTTCTACAGTCTTCATCCCAAGTGCCTTGTCATAGCTAAGTTTTGTTGAATATTATCTAAATGTTTGAACCCAGATGAGTCTTTTGAATTGTCAAATGCAGCAATGTAGGTTAATGCCAGATTAAATTCTGGTATCCAAATACTGAGTAATTTGTACTATGAAGTTCATTTGTGTCTTTCACCATATGTCTGACTGTTGGAACAGCTCTTGCCTAGTAAGTAAGAACTGTCTCAGATGATGGTTCAGGTCAAGGTGAAGTAATCACTGTCTACGTCTGCAGTCCACCTGTGATAAGAAATGTTCATTACAGTCCGGTTACTGTTATATCTGCAAATAAATAAACCCAATACTCGTTCGGTACCCAAAAACTGTGTGTTCACAAAGAAATAAATCCAATACATGTTCTGTATGTAAAAACCCTGTTCATACCCTATAGCAGATAGCTGCTTCGGAATTAAGCATGTTTTTCTTTGGCTAACATTTAAAGCATGTTTAAGTTTCCCACATCATTTGTGTATGTATAACCATTGTGACTTTCTCACGAAACTTTTTCATTCTGGAAGGGGAAGTGCTATGCTGTTTCCCCCATAGCAGACTGTAATCAGATTAAAAGGGAATAATAGGTATCAAGATGAGGGAAGAGCTGTCCTAGAGGTCTCTTTATCTCTGGACAATTGAATAAATTTTCTATTGATGATGAAATGCATGCATTATGATCTTGTTGAAGCATGCTATCCTATTTTTACTTGCATTTCATATGAAATGTTTAGCTGATGACTCTCTTGATAATTGTCACCTGTAGGGATGAAATTGGATATGATGGATGGAGGCTTGATTTCGTAAGAGGTTTTTGGGGTGGCTATGTCAAGGACTACTTGGATGCCACTGAACCTTACTTTGCAGTTGGTGAATATTGGGATTCTCTGAGTTACACGTATGGGGAAATGGATCACAACCAAGATGCACATAGGCAGAGAATCATTGACTGGATAAATGCTACCAGTGGAACAGCAGGAGCATTTGATGTCACCACAAAGGGGATTCTTCATTCTGTAAGTACTAATCCATGGCATTGTTTTGGGACGGATGGGTTCTTGTGAAAGTTTCTGAATCTTAAAATGCAGAAAATATGTTCTTGCTAAAATTATTTCCTGAAAAAAAGACACTATGTTTTGCGGTAGTAATTGCACAGTTGAAGTAGGCTAGCTATCATATCACCATTCGATGACCAGTATCTTCATAGTTTCACAAGAAAAGGTGTTGGCTGCCATATGCTTGTTAATACATGTCTTTTAGATGAAATTATTATTGGTGATTCTGGCTTGAATATATTAGGAGGATTGATAAGAAAACCATATAGAAATGCAGACTGGTCTCAGAATAATAATGCAGCTTTTCTTTATCATACATAACTTTTGCCCTAGTTTTTGTTTCCCAGTACTTTTGTGTGTGTTGGTACTTACATCAGAATCTTCTATAGACACTGCAAAGATGTGAATATTGGCGATTATCAGATCAGAAGGGAAAACCTCCTGGAGTGGTTGGATGGTGGCCATCTCGTGCTGTTACTTTCATTGAGAATCATGATACAGGTTCTACTCAGGTATGAATATTGTCACTTTAGTACTGTAATTACAATGCCATCCACTGCAACAGGAACTATTTTCTTCCAAGTGGAAAATTACACTATGAATAATTCACTGTAAGCAGCAATCTTGAAGTATTCACATATTGGGCTATGTTGGCACACTCAAAACCTCTAGTGAATTATTCACCAGACAACTACCAATCAAGTTGCTTCTTGACTTTTGTTTAGTCTAACATAAGTTTTTTCTTCACTTTCAAGTGCTTTTTCCCCAACAGGTAACATAATGGTCGATTCTGGCTTTTATCTTGGATTTATTGAACTTTGATACCTGCCTAAGAAAATTAAACAAGCTCCCCACAATTAAGTGGAAGAGATTATTCTGTTAAATGCTTTCGAGACTTTGGCTGATTCAATTTCATATTCTTTTGTGTTTATTTTACAAAATTGTAATGAGGGGTAGAAAGAGGTAAGGTTAGATGTTATTTCTTTCTCTACAGACATATGACTGATAAGCCCTAGCCTAGACAAGAATACTTGGGTACCAACTGCTTAGAATATCAATTTGAGTCCAATATTTTCTTCAGGGACATGATATTAGAAGTCTGTAAAAGACTTTGTAGTCATTACTATTTAGTTTTTCCTGTGATTTTTGTTTTTGGATAAGCCCAGTGGTAGATACTGCCAGCAAATGATCTTGCTCTTTCTGCCACTGTTACTCTTGAAGGGTCACTGGAGATTTCCAGAAGGAAAGGAAATGCAAGGATATGCTTATATCCTGACACATCCGGGCACACCAGCAGTGTTCTATGACCACATTTTCTCACACTACAAATCTGAAATTGCATCACTTATCTCTTTGAGGAACCGCAACAAGATCCACTGCCGTAGTATGGTGAGTATGGCATGGATAAGTAATGACCCTACTTCTTGCTCACTACAGTGTACAGCATTAACCAAAAGAGAAAGAAATCATGGGATTGCAAGTAAATGTGGACCATTGCTAAACAAGGTCAAGTTTGTGCTTGCCTATTTTTGTCTTCTTTCATCTTTATTGTTGTCTGGGAAGCATTCCCCAAGGAATTGTGCCCACTGGCAAAGAAATATTTTGAAAAATAAATGAGCAGTGCCCAGGTGCAGGATTTTGCCTCCTATAACGGTTTTTAGAATCGAGGGTATTGTCCAGTGTACATATTATTCCCAAGGTAAAACCCTGTTTCTGGGAACAGCTCATTTATTATTGACGTTCATTTTTTTTAGTATCTAACCTCAATTGGCCAGCCATTGTGAAAGGAGAGAAAAAAGCCTCTCAAATAGTCCATCTGGCTTGTCTCTGAACTCAAGTGCCAGCATCAGCAAGAACATGATGCCAATCTTAAGACCCTCCTGCGTGGTTAATATTACCATTTGGAAATATTGTTCTTTTATTAAATGAGAAGGATTAGCTTGGCATTTACCTAAACAATTCATTCTCAGTTTCTCGCTGACACAACAATTAGGATTCTATTAGTAGCCTGACTTGATTAATACTTCCATTTATTTGTAGGTCCAAATTACTAAGGCTAAGAGGGATGTATATGCAGCCATCATAGATGAGAAAGTGGCAATGAAGATTGGACCAGGTCACTATGAACCTCTGAGTGGTCCTCAGAGATGGTCGGTAGCTATTGAGGGAAGAGACTACAAGATGTGGGAGGCTGTTCCTTAATTCAAAAAGTACAACAAGCATTAATGGCCGAGTATATATCTCTGTGAAGTCTCCGATATTCTCCTTACAAGCTGTTGTAAGCCCGATTCAGATGGCTAGGTTGTGTAAGGATGGTTCTAAAACCTAAAATTGCTTACTCTAGGTTTTTTCCTATATCCAGAATAGGAACCTGGCATTGGAATGGATTGATGCCTGATGGGTTGGTCACCTGGCGATGAAAAGACATTTGTTCAAGATGATCTGACAAACAATCTGAAAGATCAAATATATTTATACCACGTAATATACATTTGGGAAGATTCTAAAAGGATATTGTATCCATAATTGTATATACAGGTACACGAGTATATAACAGACCGATTATATTCTATCCTCTATTTGGTTATCTACAGAAGCTATTTTGTAAATGGTGGGAACAACAAGAACGTCCTGCATTGCCATTTCCATCTCACTGAGGTTTTGGGTTCGTCTTATCCTTCATTAATTGAGTAACACATATATGATAGAGGAACGCACCCTCGAAAAATAATCATAAAAAAAAAGGGGTCGGGAGAAAAGATGTTACGTGTAAACGGCATTGAAGGAGCCTTCATTTTTGTTGATTTTAACAAGAAGGGCGTCTTTCTGAAAGATGCTTTTTATAATTTTAATCAAATAAGAATGTGTCTTTTGGAAAGGTCTGCTCTAAATAAGGCAGCATACGGTCGTCCAAAAGAACCTCGTGCACCTATTGGTTTCATCTGAGTGCCTGCTCATGGTGTTGTACATGTAAATCCTCTATATCTTGCAAAAGATACAAGTCATTAAGATCTAGTTAAACATAGTAGTTTGTGATAGAAAGACAAGTTAATAGTCTTACATGTCTTATTCAAAAGCGTTGGGATTTGTACCTGTCCAGGCTGGTGAAAACCAATCCATTTATAGGATTGAGCTCCATCTAACTTGCAAAAGCAAAAACAATAAGGTCAAATAATAAAATTACGAAACATTTTACCAAACATTTCGTATAACTTGGCATTAGTTAGTAAATACACAAAACAGGCATTTAGCTATTAGTCTTAGGTTTAATTACCCTATTGATTCCTCCGAGGACACGTTCTTTTGTTGTGCCTCTCCCTCTTACACAAAGTGCAAGTTGTCCTATTTGGTCACTTTTTAACATTTATGTCCATGTGGAATCATTTTGTTTTAGGCTTACTCTTTTTTCACTCTAACCACAGGTTAGGATGTACTTTCTAAAAGTATGGAATCACAAGCCAAATGGACTCATCAATAATCAGGAAGAAATGACCTCTATTACACTGTACCTGATGGATAGACCTATACCAATCCTCAATCGATGACATGATGTCTAATTACTCAAAATTAGCAACAGCATGTGAGCAAGGAATCGTATATATCTACCATTTGTTGCAAGTGTACATGCGATTGTTGAAGTCGACCATTTGCACATGCTTACCTCCCTTCAACCCGTTCCTACGCACTTACTTCCAATCTGAACCTCATATAGCTTGTTATACCTATTGAAACGCACCACCAATGTGAACTTGTCCTCTTAACCCATTCTTCTAACATATTTGCAGCATATTTGGTGTATGGTCGATGTCCAACCACTTACTTAAGCACCTCTTCGTGTCTCTTATCCCAGCTTAATATATAGTTGTAAAAGATCTTCCTCACAAGTGATGTAATTGGTAGTCTACGGGCGTGTTTCAATACCGAATTGTATGCCTTGATAAGGTTGGATGTCATATACTCAAACTGATAGCCCCCATCATGTGTAGGGGTCTACTTTGCATTTGTAAAGGGTAGAACCATTCCGAGTCATTAGGTTTGATACTTAGAACTTTCTCCATGCATTTCTCGAACTTTCTTTACGCATTTCTCCAACTTTTGGAGCTGAGCTTGCATTGCACCAAATGTTACCCACTTCTTACATTGCTAGCTCTCATGGACTTTATTGAAATGTCTTGCAATATCTTGCAATATGGCGTATGCACCATCGTTACACTACAAAGGGAGGTTTCCACCAATTTTTGTTTCTATCTAATGTAGATTGAATACTCGTCCCATTGTTAGATATCAATCATAAGGCTTCTTGTCTTACTCATTTAGTACAAACATATTGCCTTAGATTCTTAAGAAACAAACCTCATGCTTCGGTTTTCTCATCATTAACTAATGCAAAGGAAAGTAGGATTATATGGTTCGTGCCATCCAAACTAGTGGCAATGCGCAACATGTGATAGTATTTTCTGTATAAGAACATTATGTCAATACTAACCATAGGCTTGCAGAACTTCCACGCCTCTATGCATTGGCCAAAAGATTATTACAACCACTTCAACTCTATTACCCTGGATGTCTTGAAGGGTTCCACATCTACTCCACCTTTATACTGAGGTTAATAATGTAGATTTCATTGAAAAGTTGCGATAAATCATCCTATGATCTCTCCCAATTATTGTACACGGCTTCAATAGCCTTTATCTTACCATACACAATGTAAATCGATTGCATACCACTTCCCATACCTTTAATCAAACAATTCGCAATAAGCATTTCGTTGAACACTTGGAGTGCAAAGTGCAACACACCAAAATTTCAATTCTACAGTGGTTATACTTTGTGTAAATATACAACTTATCCACATGTTGTGTAACTACATGTTAAAAAATCAACAATTACATGCAAAAACAACTTCTATATTAGTGAAATACAAGAATAAATACTACATGCATATTTAGGGTTTCAAATGCACAATTTCATAAATTTGGAAATTTTTTTGTAAAAAATGCATGTAATTGAAGTGCAAAGATGTTTACCTTGGATTTCCACTTGAGATTTCAAGAAAAAATTGTTGAAGTTATTGGGTTGAAGGATCTTATCATGCCTAGCTGAGAGAGAACAAATAGTAGAGTTGTTTCTGGATAGCACAAAATGAATCTATATTGTGTTGTTATGAATATATTCACTGGGAAGGCACATTTTTCCTTATTATTTATAATAGTAAAGAAGGTACATTTTCAAAAGGTGCCTTCCTTATTTTTATAAATAATATGGAGGGCGCCTTTGGAAGAGTGTCTTAAACAATAAGAAAGGTGCCTTTTCAAAAAGCCCCATCCCTTTACATAAATTGTGAAGAAGGCATCTTTAGGAAATGCACTTTCTTTTCAAATAATATGAATACTGAAGGAGCATTACCAAAAGATGCCTTCCTTGCCTCCTACTCATAATATCTTTTACCTAACTCCTTTTTTTGATTATTTTTCAAGGAGCACACTTTTGAGTACGTTCCTCTATATAATGGGTCATTATTTGTATTTTGTTAGTGATATATTAGATCAATTGCATGTTTGTTGGGATACAATGACTATTTTATTCCCCTTTTATTTTATCTAAATTTTTTTGACTAATTATTCTATATAAAATTATTATTAGAATATTTAGGGACTTTAGATACTGAATATCTATTCATATGAATTGCTATTATGCAAAATATTGAATAATAGTTCATATCCTACCCTTACGAATTGCTATTGAATGGTTTATTTATTATTTTTGACATAGATGCCCCTTTATCATAAATTCTTATGTCCTTATAAACATCACTTCACCACTGATTTAGGTTAATCTCATAATTTACACATCGACTTTATTATTTTTTATAATTATATACCTAAAGTTTTAATTTATTTAATGATACACTAAATTGAAGATTTAGTTGTAATTGTCTCCACTTCAGTTAACTCCGATTTATACCATTAGTTTAGTTAACAAGATTAGCTAATGGGGTGATTGTCTATGACCTTAGAGGTTCCTTAAGATGTGGGGAGATGTAGTTGTGAGACCTTTGACAAGTGGTCATTAGTCACTCCTTGTAAAATAGTAGGTCATGATCTACTTAAAAAATGTGGGTCATGAGATTTATTGGTGGCTATTTTCATCAGCCGATTGTATTGATTGAACTAACGATATGAATTAGAGTTAATAGAGATACAAATGATGATAACTAAAGCTCCAATTATAAGTAAAATTAGAGAAATTAAAAATTTAATTGTACAATTGCAAAAAATGGTAAAATTGAGATGTAAATAATGAAATTACAATATTTTGATTTTATTTCAATTTTACTCCTTATATTATTTTATGTCAATTAAATGGTGAAATGAATATATATTAATTTCTTCTTATTCCATATGGTGAAGTACTAATGACTGCCTACATGTACATATTCATTAATATATACAATCTCAATGTAGAAGGGAGTACAAAGATATAACATGAAGGCAACGTAAGTGATTCTTATATTGACCATTATTGGCCATTACCATTGGTCAAAGTAAATATGGTAAAGGCTATTTCCTTCTAGAAGCAAAGTAAGGACATTTAAGTATCCTACAACCTTTCTACTTCAAGATAATAGAAATGGAACATAATAGTTAGTTTTGAAATAATATATTCCTTGAAAATTTATCATTTTAGAGTATTTTATTTCTTTTTTATAGGGAATAACTATTTCATTCTATTATATAGTACATATTGTTTCTTTTGGATATAAAATAGACCTTATAATTATGTATAATTTTATCATCATCAATCATCGCCACCCTTAGACCATTGGGATAGAACGATTCTATCACACAATCTTACTTGTAGTAATAATACACAAGACTCGAAAATCATTAACTAAAATCCACAAATAATTTCTCACAATGCTTAACCTTCTATACTCTCATATCATGAGCTCTCTTCATAAATATTTAATATTTGAATTAAACCATATAAAAGGGAAATTATAATCGTCCTAATATCTTTAATAGCCTCAATAATAAATGTGAATGAAATTCCATAAGTCCTTCAAAATAAATCTAATTTCTTTAACATTCATAATCTCCAAAATGGATATTGTTGATCTTGCTCCACGGTAGAGGTGATAACTAAGATAGTCATAGGGATCAAAGTCCAAACATCATCATTACTTGAAAATCATAGTCTCAAACAGGGGTAAGAGAAAAACCATATATAGAGATAATGCGTATGAAACACATTTAAGTGACATATCACCCACATTCCTATCTAATATACTAAAAGGAGCACAACATATTGGTTAAATTATTATTTAATATGAAACCCCAAAAGTTAGACATATTTGTTTAGGAAATAAAAAAAAAAAAATGCTATTGAAATGGTTGGGGAATGGTCCTTTCGGGTTCTGGACGAGTAGGAATATTGGAAATAGATGAGGAATCAAATGGAAGCCTTAAATTCTTCTACGATTTAGATTCAATCAATATCGACAAGTAATTAAACTATAGGAATCCATTTATAAATGATAAAAGTATTGATAGTAAATATTCGAAATTCTCAATTCCCTTTTTAGGGCTTCAAGTAACTCGTAAGCTAATATGTATTGACAAGTTTCAGGTTACAAATATAACAACTCGAAGGTTCAACTTTAGTTGTGGAATAAAATTTTTTTAAGATTTCACAAATTGGTAAATTAAGAAAAAATTATGAAATTAGTGAAATCAAGAAAATCGAACCCATAGGGACAATTGGAATGGCACCTACGTGCAAGTGTAGGCATAAGACTATGCAACCTAAACAATTATAGCAGTACAATTTAACATATAAACTTCTACTTTAGTAAAATAGCAAAAATAAAGTAATGTAGATAGATGGGTGAGTTAGAACCAAATATAACTATATAATATTTAAATAGATAATTAAAATCTTAGATCCAATAAATAAAATTTCCTTCTGTAAACCCTTTCAAAGTCAATACCAGCCACCCCCAAAACCTTGCTCTCGTCTTTTAGTTTTGCTCAAACTTCAAAAGTCCAATGATCATTCCTCTTTTCCTTGTCACTTCTAACTAATCCAATTTTATAAACGGAGCTTTTCTCTTTCCCCATGCATTTCAATCATCAAAGTAAACTTACTTCAATTTTAATATCTCATCTAAATCCTCTAAAGTTCCATATCTAAACCCGATTCAAGTAGATGAGAGAGAAAACATACAAAATCAGTCTCATCTCTCTTCCCTTTGACCTGACGCTTAGAGACCCACCTCACCGTCATCATCTTCTTCAATTTCATACTAAATAATGCTCCAAAATCTGCTACACCCTTCTTAATTTTAATAAGCTAAACAAAATACATCACACCTTCATTCCTTCTCTCTAAATCATGCAATGCCCTACCCCCATTCTCTCCATTTTCTTTTCAATTCCAAGCTTAAACCCTCTACATTTCCACCCCACTTTGAAGCATAAGTCAAGCATTCTCATAGATATCGGCTACACATCTTTCCTAAGGATTTCAAGTAGTTTTGAACTTCGTAAAAGCGAGTAAAGTAGTGTTTGAACTTTGAGTACCGGTTTTTGGTAATTGTCTTAGTAGTGTTAGTATTTGAAAAGTTGTTTGATTAAAATAGAATAGAGAATAAGAAAATGAGATTGATTTAGAAAATTATTGAAATTGAAAATGGTCTATAGGAAATGAAGGAATAGATTGGAAAGTTTTTGAGATGGACCTATTTTGTATTTTTTAATTTTTCTGCTTATTTACAAAGAAGGGAAGGCTATCTATTTATAGGCAATCTTTTCCTCAATGGATGGTAGTAATCAACTTGATCCAATTATTACAAGTTATTGTCTAGAAGACTTTAACTACCATCTAGAAGATTACAACTATTCTTTAGAACATTACATGACTCTACCTAATACTTTTTCTAGAATAAATAGTTTGTAATGGACCTAGACTAGAAATTTGCCAAAGCGTATCAATTTGAACACTCCTCCTTGATACACTTTTGGTATAACTCCAACCATTTCTTATAACATCTTGAACATTACAAGTGGAAGTGCCTTGGTGAAAATGTTTGCTACTTGATCTACTATCTTACAATGATTCATGTTGATTTCCTTTTTAGGGGTAGCCTTTCGCAAAAAATGATACTTGATTGCAATGTGTTTCATTCTACTTCTATTATGACGTATTGGACTCTTTGCCATTCCTATGGCTTCTACTAGTCTTTGAAGCCATATTACTTGACTGGCAGTTGTTGTTGTTGCAAGTTGATGATTGTGCAATTGTCTCTTGTTTCTTTGATGACAATGAAAACACCTATGATCTAAGGTTGAATTTATAAGTTGATATACCTTTCATGTCATCAACATATCTTGCCTAATCACTATCCGTGTATCCTATCCATCTATAGTTGCTTGATTACTTATGCCATATACCATATACAATAGTTTTTAGTACTTTGCAAGCATTGTAGTATTCCCTTTACCGCTCTAACATGTACCTTGTTAGGATTTTACATGATCCTTAACAAAAGTTTAGTAGCATACATTATGTCTGAACAAGTCACCATTAGGTATAGCAAGCTTCCTATGAGGCTTCTGTATCTGGATGCATCTATAGCTTATGATCTATCATCTTTTTGTATCTTCTCATTTGTTGCCAATGCTGTAGCCATTGCTTTATAGTTAATCATGTTAACTTTCTTCAATAAATTTTTTGTATACTTTTGTTGGTAGATGAATATCCCATCATCTTCTTGACAAACTTCAATACCAAGGAAGCATTGCATCAAACTTAGGTCTGTCATCTCAAAAGTCTTTATCATCTCTTCCTTAAACTATTGAACCATACTTTCATTGTTACTTGTACATATGAGATCGTTTACGTATAAGGACACAATAAGAGCACCATTTCCTTGGTTTTTGATGTAAAGAGTAGCTTCATTATAGCTCTTGTTGAATCCTTATTCAATAAAATATTGATCAATTTTAGTATACTAGGCTAGTGGTGCTTGCTTGAAGCCGTATAGTGCCTTCTTCAATTTAAGGACTTTATCTTCTTGACCTTTGACGACAAACCTTGGAGGCTATTCAATGTAGATGTCTAAGTAGCCATTTAAGAATGCTGACTTTATATTAAGTTGAGATATTCTCCAGTTTTTTTTTTTTTGTATTGCAAGTGCTATTATGGCCTAAGTAATGTCTAGCTGAGCAAGTGGAGCAAAAGTCTCATTATAGTCTACTCTAAGAATCTAAGAGTAATCCTTTGCTACTAATCTAGCTTTATACTTTTGAATTGAGCCAGTAGGGTTAGTCTTTACTTTTTAGACCTACTTGACTCTAATGACATCCTTGTTAGCTGGTGGCTTTATAAGCTTCCATGTTTCACTTTTCTTAATCATGTTTATCTCGTCTTTCATTGTTGTGACCCATACATCTTGTCTTATTGCATTTTCAAAGCTCTCTTGCTCTATGGTTACAAAGTTGCGTATTGCATATACATATGAAAGAAGCCTTGTCTTTCTAAGAGGTGATTTTGATAATGATTCTCCTTCTCCTGATGATGTTGATGTTACAGTCATTAGATTATGGAGAGGATTCTACTCTTTGCACTAACATGCTTTGCTTCTTTACCTTTTCTTCATTCCAATTCCAGGCAACACTTTCATCAAACTCAACAACCCAATTGATGATAAGTTTCTTGGTCTTCAAACTGTAGATTCAACATCCCTTGGACTGTCTATTGTAACCAAGGAAGATGTATTTTTTGGTCACCTCTTCTAACTTATGTCTCTTCATTGTTGGGATGTGTACATAGTAAATACTTTCGAATACACGAAGATGTTATGCTAATGGCTTTTGTCCTCTTCAAGCTTCAATAGGTGTTTTATCTTACACTACTCTAGTTGGACTTTTGTTGAATAGATAGATTGTTGTGTCTGTTGCTTCAGCCCAGAACATTTTTGGCATCTTCTTTTCTTCTAGCATGGATCCAACCATCTTTATAATTGTATAGTTCTTCCTTTTCGATACACCATTTTATTTCTGTGCATATCCAATTATAAGTTGGTGTTCAACTCCTTCATCATCACAAAATTTGTTGAACTCCTTTCAAGTATATTCTTTACCTCTATCACTTCTAATTGTTTTAATATAATATCTACTTTGTTTTTCAAAAAATATCTTGAATTTCTTAGAAATCTCAAATACTTTAGATCTTTCATGCATAAAATAGATCCATGTTATCCTAGTGTAGTCATTAATAAAGAGGGTGAAGTACTTACGATTCTCAAAGGGTAATGTTTTCATGGGTCCGCACACATCTCTATGTATGAGTTTCAGTAGTGCTTTAGCTCTCCATGCTTGACCTGAATAGAATGATCTTCGATGTTGATTTCCAAGCATTGAAACCTTCACAAACATTTGTAGCTTCCTTTATGATTGGCAGACTTGACATCATGTTCTTCTTTTGTAGAATCTTCAAACCTTGGAAGTAGAGATGGCTAGGTCTTTGCTAAGGTAATGACTTTTCTTGATTTGCTTTCATAGCCACTTTTGTTTTTTGGTGCCATTGGATGGGAAAATTTCTTTATTGTTGTATCTTGACTTTTGCAATCTCCTTGCCTTTGTTTCCCTTATTATATATAGTATAAGAGTCTTCTTTGAATAGCAAGAAGTATCCCCTTTTTATCATTTGCTTAACAACTAAGCAAATTTGTCTCCAGACTCGATATTAGTAAGACATCTTGGATTAGACGCGTACCTTTCTTTGTCTCAATTGTAATGATACCTTTTCCTTCAACGGTTACAAGCTTTCTATTGCCAAGCCTCACCTTAGAACCTACAAATGTGTCTATGTCTTGAAAAGTATTTTTATTACTTGTCATGTGGTTACTATAACCACCATCTAAATACCACGTCTCCTTTGATCTTGGAAGTAGGATGGCAAGTAAAAAATAGGTAATCACCATTTTCTTTAGAGCAATTGGCTTGACACCTCTCCTTAGAGTGGCAATCTTTTATACGGCAGCTAAATTTCTTACAATTTTGACATTGTGGCCTTCTTTTGCACCTACAATCTTTCTCTTAATGATTGGTTCTCTTACAAATTCTACATGGTAGGTGCTTTCTTTTTTCTCTTTCATCTTCTTTATTTCTGAATCTTCTATCTTCATTTTCTTCTTACCACTTCTAAAGTTCTAAGACCTAAAATTTAGTTTGAATTGAAAGGCATTCTCCAATGTAAATTCATCATGCTTATTCAATCTTTTCTCATATGCTTCTAGATAGCCAATCAATTTAGTAACTAATAGGTAGCTAGATCTTTGGTCTCCTCAATAGTAGTCACAATTGAGTCATATTTTTTTAAAAGTGTGATTAATATTTTTTCAATTACCCTTTCATTAGCTATAGTTTCTCTATAGGCTCTCATTCAAGTAACGACTTTATTAATTCTAATATAATAATCCTTTATGGTCTCAGAATCTCTCATTCTAATATTTTCAAAGTCCTTTCTAAGAGACTGAAGCTTCATAAGGCATACCTTTTCACTGCTTTGGAACTCCTCCTTTAATATATCCCATGCTTGCCTTGCACTAGCAGCACTACTAATTCTAGAAAAAATTGGATTTGCCAATACCAACTAAATATCATTTAATGCCTTTCAATCTTTTTCTTTGGTGGCTTTGAGTTTAGCTAATTTTGTCTTTGATAGGGTAGAAGTATTTTCAGGCATGAGACACTATTTTTTGTGATGTCCTACAAACCTTATGATAGAAAGTAGGTCCTCATTTTGGTGGACCAATAATCATAGTTTTCCTCGAAAAATATTGAGAGTCGAATTTGGCTATTAGATTTAATAATTTCCATATTTTGATTTGATAGAGTAAGTTTAGAAAAGAATTTGATAGAATATGTTGTCATGCTCTGAAAGCTATCAAGCCATAACAATTTTCCATTTATATTAATTTTATGCCAGTAATTGTCTCCTTAATCAATAGCATAAAACTAACATACATAAGGCTCATACGACAAACCGCTTTGAAGCATTCATAGTTCTGTATAATATATATTAATATTTATATAAATAATAAACTTATATTTACAATAAGACTAGGTATATAATGTTTGTAAAATACACCATACATATCATGACTAAAAAATAGGAATCTTGCTAGATTGCGCAGGAAACCTAACTGATCCTAAGAAACCAAAAAAGTTCCAAAAATGTAGTTCAATGTTGGTTCCTTCTCAATTAAACCTTGGTTACAACCTTTGCACACCCGATGACAATCATCCTATGACATGTTTAAATAGGACCAGTAAGTAAATTTATAGGGGAGTAAGCAAACTACAGCTTAGTAAGGGGTATGAGACAAAAAACATATATAAGCTAAGAAAAAAAAACCAAGTTATCAATTAATCATTACGTGCAATACATGAACAAGGAATGTATCATTTGAATAACATTATCCAATCTGTTGTGAAGTTAAAAAATATACTCGCTTTAACCTGGGTTAAGGAATTGCAATGTGATAGCAACAATGCCAATCATAAAGGTTACGATGCCCTCTTACAGCCAATTCTGGGCTTGTGAAATGGAGACCCTTACTCCACTCATGAGTACATTCGAACTAACATCCTTAATCTTGTCGTGACCTTCTCTCCTCTTATTCAGTTTAAATAAAGGTGGGGAAAGGCTAATACACTACATCTTGTCGAAGGCATCATAATTTAGCCAAAGAAAAACCTAATCGACCCTTAGTAAGATGTAATGCATGTCCTTTTAAAGTTTTAATTCGTATTCATATTAGTCTAGTTAAAAGTGATCAATCAATTTATCATACACAAAACAAAGTCAAGCAACGTAGTAAAACTTATAGCTCAGCTATCAATTGGCACTTTAGTAACCAAGCATAGGCGTAGAATGCGCACAAATAACTACTTATAACCACAAGCGAGCATATACTTACTGTATTGATGCTCACTTGAGTAAGTCGATAACATTAAACTCCGGATCACTTAGAAATCCTATATATATATATATATATATATATATATATATATGAAACAAAAAGCTAGATTTATTTTTATTTAGATTTATGAAAACATTAGGGCTTCATCTAATTCTTCGTATTATCGTATAACTTGATTGAAATATTATTTATATAGTTATTTTTAAAAAGGTTACATATGTACACACACACACACACACATTTATATATATAGACACACATATCTTATACACCTAAGGTATATTATAATCCTAATACCCTTACCTTGTTATAACTTATCTAATATGGATACATACATACACACACACACACATACATAAAGTGTATTATTCATTAGTACATGTACTTTAAATATCATATATTATTATATAGGTTATATTAAATTAGTTAATATTAATAGATATACATAATTATACTATTACTTATAATATATTGTTTTAATTGTATGAAAACATAGACTTTATTGGTCGAATTATGTTTTAATTATGAAAAGGTCGTCGTAGGATGATAGTTTCCATAATATCATAGAATTTTATTACCTAAAGTTATCTAAATTTAATAAAATTAATATCACGGGGTTTGTATGAACTTGGCGATCTGGAAAATATGAGTTTTGTTTCAAAAGATAATTTCTAAAAGATATTTTTAATCCTAATATAATGTAAATTTATATAACAAGTAATATCACATTTATATCATATGACCTAAATAAAATATATGTTTTACATAATATCTAAACAAAATATGATGAAAGAATGTATTATCTATCCCTACTATGTATATATCACAAGGTGATCTACATAATATTACAAAATATTCTGGAAATAACCTATTATCTCATTTGGTTAGAGTAAAGTACAATGATGATCTTATTAAATAGTTAACATATATTAGCCTAATAGTGCTAAAAAGAAGTCTCAATTAGTAATTTAGGACATTTTTCTAGGAACATTCACAATAAATAGCAAGGATGGTCAAAGAATTCTATGAAAATTCCTATAAACTAAGAAAAACATGAAGAATTTAATTAGCAACTTTTTTTTATGTAATTGGGTTTATCACCTAATTATATAAAATTATATTTTGCCCATTAATTTAAGATTAATTAAGCAAATAATATCATTTACATGCAAAATAATTTCCAAAATGTCCTAACATTATTTTAAGTGTCCAAAATCACCTAGTACCATTTTCATCAATTATTTTTATAAAATCAATTTATTTTTAGAAATTCTAGTGTTATTAGTTTATTAGGCTCTAAAAAAAAGTAAATATTAAACATGTATGAAATCAAAATTGGGCTACATACCACTAAACTACACATAAAATTTTTGAGCTCAAAACATCATCATTTAATATATTAATTTTTGAATTAAAAATTTTCAATGAATAGTGCAAATTTTTAAAGATGTATATAAAATACTTAAAATTTTATCAAAATAAATCTAACACATGAAAGTATATCTAAAATAACTAAAGAATAATATTTTTTCATAATTCATTTAGTATTTTTAGAAAATAGGTGAAAAATAGAGTAGATTTTTGAACTTTGTGTTTGTCAAAACTTCGGTGATTAGATGGCAATAAGAGTATGTCGGAAAAGTTGAGTTGTAGGGGTTCCCTTAGTGGTTGTAAGGGCTCCTTATCAGGTTGTAGGTAGGTGTTGGAACTCTTCTAAGGTAGTAGGTTCCCCTGTTTTTTCTAGTAGTTTTTTCTTTTGAATTTTTCTTTCTTGAAAAAAATTGAAGTAAGAGGTGTCGTTTGTTCATAAATTTTATTTTTGATTCATCACCTTCCTGTTATTGGAGCTTTCGTAGTGATTCCTAGTCAAATCTAGATTTTTCTTTGATGTTTAGATTATGTTTGATTATTATTTTAGTGAAATTTTAGTATTTAAGGTATACTATATTAATATTTAGTAGTTTTACTAATATATGTGTACATATATCTATATACTTAAGACTTATAGTGACTAATAATATCCATTGAGTTTAGTTTTACACTTTTACTCATGTTATTAATTTTTAGAATATATTTTATTTTTAACTTTTAAGATTTACCATTTACATTACACATTTTTAGGAATTTTGGATTAATTTATGGGTATATTTATTATTTATATCAGGTATATTTTGGAAGTATATATATATATTTCATATATTATTTTATATCATTTTATCTATTTTATAGTTTAATTAATTTATCTCTAGTGTCTCACTATATCTCGGGCTCAAATTTATGGGTTTCGATAAGTTTTATATTGTATTGGATAATTACATTTTGAATGAATTAGGGTTTATTAAATTATTTTGAAATCTACCATTATTGGGTCACTTTTACTAACTTTTGTGGTCTTATCATAAATTTTGAACTCAATCGGATAAGGTTTCCCAAAAATCCTAAATTTAGCTATAGTTGTTCTAAATCCAATTTTAAGGCTCACATACACCTTGTTGATCGTTGGCCAAGTTTTTGATATCATTGTTAGCATTTAGAAGGCTATTTGATTAGAATGGAATAAAATGTAAGAGAATGATATTGATTTAAAAAATTATTGAAATAAAAAATGATTTATAGGAAATGAAGGAATAGAGTGGAAAGTCTTTTGAAATAGAAGTATTTGTGTATTTTCTAATTTTTCTAAGTTGGTTAAAAATGAGGGAAGAATACCTATTTATAGGCATTCTCCTCCTCAATGAATGGTAGAGATCAACATGATCCAACTATTACAAATTATTATCTACAAGACTTCAACTACTATCCAGAAGATTACAATTACTCTCTAAAACATTATAAGTAAATATCTAACCTAACATGTTCAAGAAACTCCACCTAACACTTTTAAAAATGTATAGGTTGTAATGGACCTGCTTAGAAATGGGATAAAGTGTATCAACTTTAACAAGTAGAATCTTATAAATTCTTGGTTTTTCAAATTTTGTGGCTGTATTTCCTCTCTTTATTAAGGTGACTCACACAAAATTTCTTCCATGCATGGTCATTTCCTTAAAGATTTTGTGATATCTAGTTAGATTTACATGTAGATAAAGAGTTCTTAGTTAACAGAAGGGTAGGAATTGGATTGGGTTTATTTATTTTCATCCTTAATTCTTAAGTATGGTAAGCTACTTAAAGCTTGCATGTTGATGATCTTCCTGACTAGGTCACGAATCAAGATGCATGTAAGTATTTCATTGGTATTTAGTCATCTATAGGCCCTTGAAACTTAAATTTGTGAGATAAGCTTGTTTAGAGATCTAATGATTGATTTTTGTCTAAAAATCTAAACTTAATAGCACCTTAATTTATATGAATTCACTCTTATAATGAGGATTAATTGAGAGGAACAAAAGTTAGTTCTAGTGCAACATAGGGTCCAACATTAGTTTAAAAGTAAATAAGATAAGAAAAAGTGTTAGGAATGTAGCTTTGACCTATATCTTCATGGAAGTAATTTGATAAGATTTTGAAATAATTAAGAGTCTAACTTAGCTTGTAGGAAGCCTAAAGCCATAATGTGATCAAATACCCAATCTTCACTGCACCTAAGTGTGAATGTGTAAGTTATATAGCTTAATTATGTACCCATCGACATTCTACACACTTAAGTGATACTAAGCCAAGTAAATTAAATTGTTTATGAAATTTTGGGTTCTAAGCATAGAACTAAAAAGAAAAAAAAAAATAACAAACCACATCTTGCTTAAAATGAACACTTCGATGCCCCTAGATTTTGAAGCTTCTAAAAAAATTTTGACTACTTAAATGAATTTGACAATAAAAGGATCACAATAATAGAAACTAGACATAGAGAGCTTTGCAATGGGTACTCATTTCCTTAATTCTGATTAAAAATGATCAACTTATAATCAAAACGAGTTAGGCATGTTAGAAAGGGGCTTAAGTTATAACTTAAGGGACTTTAACCCGATATATTAAATACTTGGAAATTATTTAGACTTAGAATTATGCAGAGAATAAAGGCATATGGGTAACCAAACCCTTAGTAAGTAGACTAGGCAACTATCGGTGATGGTAAGAGAATTTCGAGCAAATTAGAACCAAGTCATAGCAAACTAGGCTATGATGTTTAACCCCATCACTAAGGCCTTAAACTAGCCCATAAAAATTCGCATCCCTATTTTGTTCTTTGATTGTTATTCATGTCCATCAATTTTGTTTCAGTTACTGTTCTCTCTTATGACCTTGAAATTTAGTAAAACAAAGTCTCTAAATTTCCTAACACCTTGAGTTTATGTCTCCAATTGGTTAGGAAGAAAATTTATCTTATTCTAACCAATTTCTAGGTATAAAACTTTAGATTTGGTTGCAAAACAAGGTACTTAAATAGCTATGGGGAAATAGAATCAAGTAGGATAATTTTTGTAATCCTTTGAAGAAACCACTATATTGTTCACTCATGTTATATCCTATGATGATATTCACAATTTAGATTGCGATTTTCTTGCCCAGTAGTAAACCTAAACAACTCCTAAAAGAAACTATGTTTCGTTATGAGTTGAAACAATGTAACCACCTTAACTTATATTTGTAAACAAGATGATAGGAAGTTGAAGGAACTTCAATTAGTGTAGGAAAAATATAATGAATAAACTCCTTAAAGTCCTTAGCTACCAGTGCAAAAAATAAACTAATTCTAGATTTTAATTAAACCTCATTGATAAGATGATAAAGAAACCAAACTTGTTAAGAATATGACCTAATCTAAGTTAAGGGCATATAGGGGCCATGTTGAAATATTGTGCTACTCTAGTGACATAAAATCATTAAGTAAATGATAAAAACAAAAACTAGACATTTAAAGCTTTGCTTTGACTACTCGTGTAATTCCTATTTGACTGGACCAACTTATAGCCAATTCATATTAAATCAATAAAACTAATGCCTATAAGAATGCTCAAATATTCTTAGGCTAAGGCTTTCCTTTATATAACTCACCTTAATATTTGTAAAATTATTCCTTATGTAAAAGGAAGCTTAAGTAGAAGATACACTCAAGTGGACTCTTGAAATTGATCATCATTAGAACCTTCAGTTGGGGATAATATGTGGATAGAACAATAAGTAGAAAGATAAGGACTAACACTAAAGTGGACTCTTGTAAAAATGATGATGACCTTAGTTGAAATTGTTCTTATGATATAATACAAGACAAAAGTCATATGACTTAAACCTTGAGTTAATTGAATAATGGCCTAATCATTTGAAATAAGAATAAGAATTAAACTTAAGATATTAATGTATTGAAGTAATAATAGAACCAATACACAAGACTTTAACATAACCATGCATAAAGAAAACACTTGGAACTCATGAAACAATTTGGAATTGAAAGAGTAAGTGGACTTTTATAAACTAATTAACTTGATCAAAATGTGATCAAGAACAAGTCAACAACTATAAGTAATGAAGCAAGAATATAAGATAGGTTAAGCTTCATACAGAAGAGTATAGACTTCTTTTAGCATGGATCGAATCTTTTGATATTCTAAGTTTTTATTTCATCTTGTCTTAGGTGATTCCTTCAATCTTATTGATTAATACTCCAAGGATTAATCCAATTAGCTCTATAAGATGCCTAAGTAAAAGAGTTTTCGTAATCCATTATCTACTTGTTGCTTGATGTGCGTTTTGATAATTGCTATTAATTATTTATTGATTGACTAATTACTTTATATGCGATCATTCTTGTGATTAGTAGAATAACTGGAAATTTGAAATTATTGAATGAAAGAATCAGGTGAAAGGGTAAGCATTGAATTCCCAAGCCAAGATCATACACATAGACAACCTTAATCCTTTAAGCTATAAGCCTTAACACTAAAAGAGCAAGACTAAGCTATTTACTTTAATCAGGTGGTCCTTTGTGTTTTACACATAAGTTGCTTCCTTAAGCATTAGAAGAACTATACCACCATTAGCTAAGTTAAGGGTACAACCATTGGGGTAAGGAGGTGGAAAATCGAAGTATAGATAATGTAATTTCCATCTTCCATGGTTTCGCAACCTTATGGATGTGTTACTTGCATTCATAATGTATGTATTAGTTTCATACATAGTTAGAGTTGCTTGTTTGTTAATTAATGATTGATAACTTGCTTAAACGATAGCAATGAAGGATAAACTCATTGAGTAGTGGTTTTCTCTCTCCTTCATAGCCTTCTTGTGTAAGTTATGGAAAAAGTAGGATAAATTAGGACTCCAGATGCCAAGTGCTTCCTTTTTTCTTCTTCTAGTGTCTTTTAAGAAAAGTATAGCTATTGTAATGAGTAATTTATAATTGTTGATAGTTAAATCAGTCAACAAGTTATAAGTTTAAAGTATGAGTTGAGATAATTTTTGGTGCTTAGCTTAAGATCCCAATCAATTGAGTTTATTATACTTCTAAGTGTTGAAAGACTCCTAATCTAATTATTTAATTGGGGATACTAACTATTGTAGCCCTAAGTGGCCAATATTATATATCTTTAAGTCAAATAGGTCATGTATCTATAGGTTTTATGATTAAAGCTAGCAGGTTGTGATGGAATGTCGACATCTAGACCTCTCACCCAAGCCTATCTTAAGGGCTTACAGAATCTCGTAAGAAGGATTCTATCCCCGTAGCTTAGCCATGACAAATTCTTTTATCGGGAAAGCCTGTTACTGAACTCCTTGAATGCCAAGCTCAGGTGCACCTTGATCCACTTTGTCTCATGCCCAGATGTCAAACTTGTGAACATTTTTGGTATGGTCGACTTGTTAAGTGCTGAGCATCCTAATGTCAACCAACCCATTGCTGAGAACTTAAATGTCAACCTGCCACATGTCGAAGACCTGAATGCAAGCCTCCCTACTTCTCTATGTTAATTTGTTACCATAACCAAATAGCTCGACCTTAGTATATCACCACCTTGTATATGGATGTAATAGTAGTGCACCACCTTTTTCTATTTTTTCTGACATTGTACTGTATTCTCTTTGTTGTAATTGTCCCACTTGCCCCTTTTTGGCAATGTATTAGCTTTCTTTACTTTGTATTACCCTTTATGTCATTTCACACGTTTCCTTTTATCTTAGGGGCTTACTATAAATAGTTTTTTGTCATTTGTAGCCAGAATCATCCTTCATCATACTATTCGTGAATATTTTATCTTATTTCTTGTGAGAAACTGTTACGTTCCGAAGCGGCAGAGTTGTAATAGCTCTGCCGTGCAAACCATTTTAAGATAGAAGTTAGCTTTACAATCGCCATCCTAAATTTAATCTACACAAGGCTTTCATGAGTAACCCACTTTGAAGTAGATAGTTCATAATTTAAATAAGTCATTTACTTGAAAAAGTAAGAATATATATATATACACTAGAATTCGGTTATTATAATTAACGTTTTTAATGTTTCACCATAATCTATTTTCTAGTTAATACATTATTCAGAAATGAAAAATTCTAAAATAAGAGCTTAGACCTTAAAAATTTATGTCTGTTCTTCAAATGTTTTTCCTCACTCCCCAAGATCCAGCAGTTGCTAGTTTGAGGGTAGCTGTAAGTCGCTTCTTAATGAGCACCTGCAACGACGTCTATAAGGAAGTGAGTAATCATAACTCAGTAAGTTGGGACGAAAGACTTAAAACTATGCTACAAACACAAATAAGGTTATCAACCAAATTATTAGGTGCAATGCATATTCAAGCAAATACTATCACACGATGTTATTTGGCCCGTTGTGAGATTAAAGAAATTATGCCCACTCTAATTTGAGTTGAAGAGTTGCCGTTAATATAACAACTTATGACCAAACCCAAGCTTATGCAAATGAGACACTGCTCTTCTCGTGGTTACTTTCAAACCATTGACTTCATCCTTACCGCGGCTTCCTCACTTGTCACTTAGTTCAATTAAGGATGAAGAACGGACCTATTATGCTACTAGCGCTATCCCTTTCGAAGGGGTCGGTATTTGGCTGGAGAATTCTAGATTTTCCCTAATGGGTTGCTATGCAGATCGATTTATGATTACAGGTCGCATATTTGATTAGGTTCAATTGAGGGTAATTAATCATTTTATACAATACAAGAATAGAATCATAATATTACTCATAATTAAGCACGTGTACACAGTTAGCTATCTAACAAGTACAACCAAGTATAATCTCAAGCCTTCAAAATACAGCAATATATTAATCCCAACTTACTTGGACTCCTTGCTCACTCACTCGAGGTCCAACTCGCTTAGGCTATCGCCAATCTTCCTATAATACAAACGTGGTTTCAATTTTTCAAATAACTATTATAGGTTAGTTTTATCCTATAATGCTTATTATTATCTTTTATCTAGGGTTTAATATACCTGATTATCTAGGTTTTTAAATCTTTTACAATTCTTCTTGAATCATGTTAAGTTTTGTTTTAGTTTTTGTATTGATTTCTAAATTAGGTTTTTGACTCAGTTTTTTGTTAGAGATTTATATGTACACCTTAAAAAATTATTCTGACCCATAATGTGAAATTAATTGCATTATCTTCAGACATCCTAAATATTGTTTTTAATCTCCAACTAGTATTGCAGTCTGTGCAATACACCCGAATCTTAATTTAATTATCGAATTCACCCTCGTTATCAAAAAAATCTTACATTTTTCATATAATTACCCTAATTTAAGTTTTCCATCAGATTTATTGTATATTCCTATTATTATCATAATGTCAATTCTAACCAATATTTTTCTAATTATTAATTTCCGATAATTACATGTTACACATTATCATCTAATGTGTACAAAATGTACATATCTAATATTTCCATCACTTCAAATATCATTTCCCAATATCAAATAACATTCCAAATATCTAAATTCATCTCAAATCAGATTTTGAACCTAATTACCCTAAATTACCAAATTAACTCAAAATTTCTCATTTTTACCTATTACATATTTACTGCATATTATCCAAATAATTACATCTAATACTCCAAATGCTACAAATAGCACGCTCCATCAGATTTCAACATCCTAAAACATATAATTGTGCATCAAATAAGTAATTACCCATTTAATTACTTAATTAACCTTAAATTACCCATTTTATGCATCATTTTAAGGCCTAAAAATTATCTAAATATTTTAAAAATTATTTTTTTGAAAAAGGGCTTTGTGGAACTATTCTATATCACCTAAGTAGTCTACAAAAAAAAAATTTGAGCTCTAAACTACACTCTTAAACCTATTTATTTCTAAATCAAAACATGCTCGATTTTTCATGATTTCTTAAGGACCATATATTATGGGATATATTTTTATCAAAATAATATTTTTCCTAAAAAAAAAAACAGAAATATTTCAGAATAACAAGTTTCATAGTTTTTCAAATAATTTTGATAATTTAAACAATTTAAGAAAAATCAGGTAGAATTTTGAACTCACCAGAATTGATGGCTTTGGCCACCGTCAGTGGCCATGGCTATGTTGGCTCATCTAGGCGCTACCACCACTGTATGGTGGTGGTGCTCATCTACTCCTTGCAGTTCGTCGGGTTTGGGTTCTCTTTAGAAGCCTCAATTATACAGTTTTTTTTTTTTTTGTAATTTTTTGTAAAACCCTAATTTCCTCTCAATTTCACCTCTATCCAATTTTATAAAATTTCAAACATCCAAAATGAGCTTCTAAAAAATTTGGGGTATTTATAGAGGTCTTGGAAAATTATTGTGTATTAAATTGATTTGATAATTGCCTTATCTCTTCTTTTTCTTACTTTCTATTTGTTGTAATTTGATTAGTTGCTTTTATTTCTCCAATTCTAGATTACCACGCCTCAATTCTACATTTTTCATCATTTTTTATGATTTTTATTTATTTTTCATTAATTAATTATGAATTTTTTTTAATTATTTAACAATATTTTAGTACATTTTGTGTATTTTAAGTAATAACGCGTATTTCTACTTACATGTAAATTCATATATAGTAAAAATAAATATTCCTAAATATTATTTAAGTTATTTTATGATTTTTATTGTGCATATAATTTACCTCTAGTAATTCGTTAATTATCAGAATGCATTTTATGCATCTTTAATAAATAATGAATAATATATTTAAAATTTTAAAAATTTTATATTATTTTATTTTATTATTTATTTTTTTAAATTCAAACTTACAAGATCATTTTTACAAATATTTCTAACTTTATTTTATAATTTAGATTTGATTGGATATTTTAACTGATCGCCTTAAATTCTACGAGCCAAACTTCGAATAACTGATTGTGGGTCTTATAGAAACCCTCTCATGTTAGAAGCCCTCTTAAGTTACGAACCCTTAGTCTTATCTAATCTTGCTAGTAACTTGAGGTTAGTGGCAAGTAGACCTTAGTTCTGTGCTTCTCCATCATATTAAGTCGAGACTAAGTCGTATGGTGTTCGTTGATGAGTTATATTTGATGAGCAACCTCATGAAGCTACTAGAAAAGCTGAACCCATCCATTTGTGCTTTCTTTGATATCTCGAAGGACTCATCTAACTCACTACGATAAAACCCTGTGATAATTGAGCTTTAAGGCATATCATATTGTTTATAGGTCTTATATACATATCCATCTACTTACAAGTATTATACTTCAATCATAAGGAGGTTAATTGGTCATATATATATATGTACATACATGCACACATAAATATAGGCATTATAGACATTTGCATACGTATGTTATATTTTTGAATGTAAACAGGTTATAGGTGTTGTAGATAAAATTTCATGCACTTTGACCATAGGATGGTTGTCGATCAATAAGTGCATATGTTGAACTATTGGTCCCATTAAACAATCAAGGAAGGGGGTTGAGAGAGGGGGTACAGGGTGATGAGTTGATTTTTACTCCAAATTTCTTAGGGTTATCGATAGGTAAGTATGTTGTGGTTTATTTCGATAACATCCTAGTATATAGTACTAACCTCTCATCTCATGTTGAGCACTTGAGATCCGTGTTTGACATTCTCTGAGCTAAACACTTGTTCTATAACATGAAGAAGTATATATTTTGTCAAAGTGAAGTTGTGTTCCTCAGATATGTTGTGTCTGTTGGAGGTATTTGAGTTGATGAGGAAAAATTTGAGCCATACTTGACTGGCCAACCCCTAATAGTGCTTTAGATTTGAGAAGCTTTTATGGTTTAGCTTCATTTTATAAGAGATTCATTCAAGATTTTAGTTGCATAGCCATGCCCATTGATTGAGTTGATAAAAAAGAACTCAAAGTTTAGATGGTCAGAGAGGCTTAGAGAAATTTTGAGTATATCAAGTCCAAGCTAACTTCTATCCTAGTACTTGGACTGCTTAACTTTGATAAAGTCTTTGAAATAGAATGTAATGCCTCTGGAGACAGAATTAGTGCCATTCTCATGTAAGAATACTGACTTGTTGCCCACTTAAGTAGCTTAGTAGTGTTACTTTAAATTATTCCACATATGACAAGGAGTTCTATGTCTTAGTACGAGCTCTTTAGAACAGGTAGCACTACTTACTACCTCGAGAATTCGTCATCTACATGGATCATGATTCCTTGAAGCATTTCCAAAGCCTGCAAAAGCTCTCCTAACATCATGCTAAATCGGTAGAATTCTTAAAAACTTTTTGCTATATCATCAAGTATAAAAAGGGAAGCTCTAACAATGTTATTGATGCTTTGTCATCTCGACATGTGCTCGTTACAATTTTTCTAGATTGGATACTTGAAGTAGACACCTTATTTTTATCCTCCTGTATATTTTAAATTTTTTAGAATATAGTAAAGGGTCTTAATTTAGAAAAAAAAACAAAAAAACAGAAAATTTAGAGTAAATACAAAAAAAAAAAACAAAATTTAGAAAAAAATACAAGAAAAAGTAAAAAAAAGAAAGAAAGAAGGGAGAGAGAGTTTAAAATAGAATAAGAAATTTCAAATTGGCTTTAGTATTTTATTTGGAGTTTAAACAAAAAAATAAAAAAGGGATGTTGAATTTGAGCTTAGATTTAATTCTAACATAAGTTGACTTAATTGCATATATAGATAAGGTACTGGCTAACGGCTTAATGGTACTGCACTTAGATTTAACATTGCATATGAGCTAGAGATCTAAGATTCAAATCTTGTAACAGGCACATTGTGCCTTTTTCTTTTACAAAGCATACTAAACATGCATTGAGATATCATTGGGCTGCATCAGCAACCCCTTTCTCTCACTTTCCGTTTCTTTCTCCAATTTTCTCATGCAATACCAGCCTGACTCCCTCACTTTGACTCAATTTTTTATACGATTTTTACCACATATATACGTGATTTCACAATGCAGTAGTGTTCTATACATGGCCTTCTTCAAATCGAGTCCAAAAACAAGGCTATATTCACTTGTTTTCATGCCCAAATTGACTCTTAAGATCAGAAAAAAAAACTTGATATCCAGAGTTATGCATTCATACCCAATTTGCCATTAATGGAGTTTCCAAGCTTGTTTAGACTTAGAATGCTATAAATTGGGCTCTCCTATCTTGATTTGACACCAAGCACTCATAAACAAGTTTCAAAATCTACTAAAAAAAATATATCCCTGCATTCTCTCTCTCTTTAAATCTCTCTTTTTATAGTCTTTTTTTTTTTTTTAAGCAAACCATCATTGACAACTTCCCATAACCTAAGCTCTTAATCCTAGTCACTTATAGCAACCATTGTGCCCTCTAGCTACCCTAATTGAAGCTCCACTGTAAAATCCTCAACTACCCTGCAAAACACTATCTACTATCACCTGTAAGCCAAAACTGATGCTATGCCTGAACTTATGGCAATGAAAAACCCTTAACCTAATTTTTAGATAACAGCCAGCCATTATGTCACTCGTACATTTGCCATAACCACCAATGCACATTTTCAACCACTACCCAAATGGCCACGAAACGCGGTGGCACTTCAAAACACCTACATTTGTTAATTAAAAACAAATGGAATCAATGATCTTTAGCCAAAATAATCCTCAAAACAAGCTATAACAAGCCCCTCTGATTCTATTGCCTTCTTTTTGTAAGGACACGTACATTGCATGTGAATCGGGTCAGGGGCAACCCAAATTGAACTCATAAACCTACCTGAACCTGGATTCGCACTTAGCTCCACAACTTGTGAGTTTGCCTTGCTTTGGCTTGTTTGTTTCTTTTGCTTTTCTTATTTATTTATTTAGCTTATTGCATGTAAATGTATTGTAATTGTTAAAAAAAATCAAAAAAAGAAAGAGAAAAAAAAAGAAGAAAAAAAAAGAGAAAAAAAATCTAGAATAGAGGAAAGCCTTTTCGTTATTTATTTAGTTTTATTTATTTGGTCAAAACATAAAATAAAAAATAATTATAAATGAAAAATAATCATAAAAAGAAAAAGAGAAAAGGTAATAAAACTAGTTTTCATCACTTAGAAAAATTATTTTCAAAAAATAAAATTGAATTAACCTTTTTTTCAAAATTAAGAAATTTTCTTAGATTTTTCAAAAAAAAAAAGATAAACCAAATTTACGACCCTTTTAGAAAGTTTCCTTGAACAACTCAAATTTGGTTAAAAAGGTAAAACTGACTATTTTTTGAAATTTAAAACAAACCAACCTGTTAACATTTTCAAAATGAACTACAAATGTCTAATCTTGACTAGCGGGTATGTAGGTACTTTTGGGGAAACATAAATTATGTAAGAACTATAGTTTCAATTTTTTTTTTTTTTGTAAATTATAGCTTGATTTATCTATTTTTGTATCCAATTTAATGTATTTACTGGTGATTAAATTTTGTTTTAAAAAGGGTGATTTTGAAAATTAAATCTAATTTCAGAAAGTTAGTACTAATACCCGTAAGAGTTTAAAAGATTAGCCCTCGGACTCGATCTTTGGTTTTCAAAATCTTTTTCTTAAAATTAGTTTTTTAGTAGACTAATGGTTAGGTTAAATCGATTTAACCTAACCCATTCTTTTTCCTGACTGCAGTTAGGTGGTGATTCTAAGTTTTAGAAAATAGAAAACCTAAATTTTCCTTAGTTCTTAGTTGAAAGTTAATATTAAATGGGTAAAGTTTAATATTGATCGAATTAAAAAAAAAATAATTAAAAAAAAAAATTAAGCTTAGCAACTTAGCAACTCTACTGAGGAAGTTAAGAGGGTTAATCATTTAGGAACTTTTTGAAATTAAACTTACATTTTAAAATACTCATATTAGTTATTTATTTATTTATTGTTGCGATTCATTTCATATGTATACTTTGTTTTAATTTCCATATTCATTTTACATACAACATACTCGAGATGTTGGGAGGAATGATTGTATCAAGAATGTAGGATAGATGCGGCCAGACTCAAGCCATCTTAAGACCCTAAGAGGGGAGCCGTTGTGTAGCTTTCAAGTGTTGTGGGGTAATCACTGCTCAAGATTGATTAGGTTACCTCACTTAAACTTTGATGTAACTAAGGAACCATTTTTTTTTTTTAAAATGTGAGAGGTCATAGAGTTTAAAGACCTTTAAAACCCACTCAAATCGCATAAACATAAGCCTTGAGTAAATACACTACTCTTAAAAGTTACAACCCTACTAATGTGATCAATTTTTGTTTATATTTTTCAAGTCAAGAAGTTTTTCAGACTAACTACGTTCTTCATTTTGCTTCTTTAATCTTTCATATTTCTTTTAAGGTTTTAGCCAACTCTTAGAGCATTGTCTCATCTTTAATCCATGTTTAAGGTTCTAGCCAGCTTATAAAGTAATGACGATATTCACATCTCCTTTAAGGTTCTAGTCAACTTGTAGAGCACTGTCCCAATTCATTACCTCTCTTAAAGTTTTAGTGAGCTCATAGGGTACTTTTCTTTATCAATTTTTCCTAGCGAGCTCATAAGATGCTTCCCTTCATCAATCTCTTTTAGGGTCTTAGCAAGCCCATAAGGCACTTCTCTTCATTAATTTTTCTTAGTAAGGCCATAAGGTACTTCCTTTCATCAATTTCTCTTAGGATTTTAACAAGCCCATAAGACACTTCCCTTCATTAATCTCTCTTTAGAGTCTTAATGAGCCCGTAGGGTACTTCCTTTCATTAATTTCTTAGTGGGCTTATAGGGCATTTCCCATCACCAAACTCTCAAATCAATGTTTTTAGTAAGCTCATCAAGGCACCTCCCTCTATCGTTTTCCATTTAAGGTTGCTAGTCTTCGAGAGATGCTCCCGCCTAGGTTAATGAGCTCAAAGGAGCATGATTAGGTTTTACAAATCGATTCTCATTTAGTGTTGCTAGTCACTAAGAGATACTTTCGCCTAAATTAGTGAGCTTAAAGGAACATGACTAGGTTTTCTAAATCGATTCTCATTTAGGGTTGCTAGTCCCAAGAGATACTGCCATCTAAGTTAGTGAGATCAAAAGAGTACAATCAGGTTTTCCAAATTGACTCTTTTTTAGGGTAGCTAGTCCCCAAGAGACGCTCTTGCTTATGTTAGTAAGCTCAAAGGAGCATGACCAGGTTTTCCAAATCGATTCTCATTTAGGATTGTTAATCCCCAAGATACACTCCTGCTTAGGTTAGCAAGCTCAAGAAAGCATTTTCAAGTTTTTTCAAATCGATTTCAATTTATGGGTTGCTAATCCCTTAGAGGTGCTCTCGCTTAGGTTAGTCAACTTAAGAAAGCACTTCTAGATTTTCTCAAATCAATTCTAATTTAGAATTGCTAGTTCCCTAAAGATGCTCTTGCTTAAGTTAGTTAGCTTAAAAGGGCATGACCATGTTTTAAATCGATTCTTCTAACCAACTCTTAGGGTGCTAGACCCCTTTTTTATGTCCCCGCCAGTTCTCAAAGTGCCTTCTCTCTCTTTTTCACTAAATCCACAATGAATTAAGCTTAAGACAACTAGCTATATATGATGATTCTTAGGATAATTTCACCCCCAAGGCAAAGGTAGAGTCTCTTTTTGTCGTTATGATAAAGTTTTACTCAAATTTTACTACAAAGAGGAGCAGTTGTAGACATCTTATTTTTGCATTCCTATATTTTATTTTTTTTAAATAGGGTAAATGTCCTAATTTAGAAAAAAAAAAAAGAAAAAAATATAAAATTTTGAAAAAGGCACAAAAAATAGAAAATTTAGAAAAAAAAGTACAAAAAATAGAAAATTTAGAAAAAATACAAAAAAAAGTAAAAAAACAAGAGATAGTTTAAAATAGAATAAGAAATTTCAAATTGGTTTTAGTATTTTATTTGGACTTTAAATAAAAAAAAAGGGATGTTGGGCTTGAGTTTAGATGTAATTCTAATTTAGGTTGACCTAGTTCATGTATGCAATTAATTGCATATATAAACAAGGCATAGGCTAATAGCTTGATGGTACTGTACTTAGATTTAAGATTGCATATGAGCCAGAAGTTTTGGGTTCAAATCTTGCAATAGGTACATTATGCATTTTTTTTTTTTTTACAAAGTACACCTGACATGTATTGGGATATCATTAGGCTAAGTGGTGCTACCGGGTTAGGCCTCAAATTGACATGGTGCCATGTAGCATTACATTAGCATCTTGATCCATGTGTATTAACACATGGCATGGTGACACATCAATTGCTTTGCCATGTGTTCGATCATGTGTTTTGTCAAGACACGTGGCATAACACCATTAGATTGCATGGTTGATGTGGCGCTACATTAATGCCACATCACCAACCCCTTTCTCTCGCTTTCTCTTACTTTCCTTAATTTTCTCATGCAATACTGGCCTGGCCTTCTCACTTTGACTCAATTTTTTATGCGGTTTCCACACATACATACATGATTTCATAGTGTAGTATTATTCTATACATGGCCTTCTTCGAATCGAATCCAAAAACAAAGCCAAATTCACTTGTTTCCATGCCCAAATCGGCTCTTAAGGTTGAAAAAAAAAAAACTTGAAATCTAAAGTCATGCATTCATACCCAATCTACCATTAATGGAGTTTCTAAGCTTGTTTACGCTTGTAATGCTATAAATTGGGCTCTCTTATCCTCATTCAACACCAAGCACTCATAAACAAGCTACAAAATCCACTCAAAAAAATATATCCCCGTACTCTTTCTCTCTAAATCTCATTCTTTTGGGTCATTTTTTTTTTGAAGCAAACCATTACCGAAAACTTCCCATAACCTAAGCTCTCGATCCTAGTCACTTGTAGCAATTGTTGTACCCTTTAACTACCCTAATCGAAGCCCTACCTCAAAACCCTCGATTACCTCGTGAAACACCATCCACCACTACTTGCAGGCCAAAACCAATGCCATGGCTAAACTTATGGTGTTGAAAAACCCTTAACCCAATTGTTAGATAATACCTAGCCACTACATCACTCGCGCATCTACTGCAACCACTACCCAAAAGGCAACAAAATGTAGTAGCTCTTGAAAACACCCACATTCCTTAATTAAAAACACATGGAATTGATGCTCCTTGATTAAAATAACCCTTGAAACAAGCTGTAGCAAGCCCCTCTAACACCGTTGCCTTCTTCTTGCAAGCCCTTCTGAACCCGAAGACCAACTTGAACTCGAATTTGCACTTAGCTCCATAACCCACGAGTTTCCCTTAGTTTGACTTGTTTGTTTCTTTCATTTTTCTTTTTTTTTTCTTATTTATTTATTCAGCTTATTGCATGTAAATGTATTGTAATTGTTAAAAAAAAATCCAAAAAGAAAGAGAAAAGAAAAAGAAAAAAAAAAGCTAGAAGAAAGGAAAGCCATTTTGTTATTTATTTAGTAAAAAAAATAAAATAAAATATAATAATAAATTAAAAAATAATCATAAGAAGAAAACGAGAAAAAATAATAATACTAGTTTTCATCACATAGAAAAATTATTTTTAAGAAATAGAATTGAATTAACCCTTTTTTCAAAATTAGGACTTAGAATTTTCAAAAAGTAAGAAAAGGCAAACTGAGTTTAAGACCCTTTAAGAAAATTTCTTTAAATAACTCGAATCTGGTTAAAAATATAAACTTGATATTTTTTGAAATTTAAAACAAACCAACCTACTAATTTTTTTCGAAACAAACTACAAAATCTGATCTCAACTAGTAAGTGTGTAAGTACCTCTTAAGTGACATAAAATTTGTAAAATCTTTAGTTTTCTTTTTTTTTTTTTGTAAATTATAGCTTGAATTATCTCTTTTTATACCTAGTTTAATTTATTTACTAGTAATTAATTTTTTTAAGGGAGATTTTGAAAATTAAATCTAATTTCGAAAAGTTAATAATAGTACCTATAAGGGTTTGACCTTTTTCTTAAAATTGAATTTCTAGTAGACTGGTGGTTAGATTAAATCAATCTACTTGATCCATTTAACCTAACCCATTATTTTTCCTAATCCCAATTGGGTAGTGACTCTAAGTTTCAAAAAATAGAAAACCTAGGTTTTCCTTAGTTCTTAGTTGATCGTGAATATTAAATAGGTAGGGTTTAATATTTGATCGAATCAAAGGAAATAATTAAAAGTAGGAAAAATTTAGGCTTGACACTTGGGTTTCGTACTATCTTAGATTAATATAAGCAAGATCCATACTTTGGACCCACAATAGTAAAATGCATCAATGGAGGAGTGGTATATGGATTCTATTTGAACTAATGATTTTTTTTAAGGGTAGACTAATGTGTATTCCAAGCAACTTAGCTAGAGAATTACTTGTTCGGGAAGTCCTTACTGGAGGCTTTGTTAGCCATTTTGGAAAGAAGAGGATATTCGAACTATTGAAAGAGCATTTTTATTGGCCAAGGATTGAAAAGAATATGTGTAAAGTTCTAGAACAATGTGAAGTATACAAGTAAGATAGAGGTAGAAAGGAACCTAATGGGGAATATACACCTCTAGCTATACCTGATCAGCCCTAGACCGATCTGAGAATGGATTTCATACTCAACCTCCTTCGAAGAGCACGAAAAAATGACTTTATCATGGTAGTGGTCTATTGGTTCAACAAAATGAGCTACTTCATTCCTTCTTATAAAACTAATGATGCTTTATATGTTACTAACCTCTTTTTGCAAGAGATTATGCGACCACATAGGATCCCCAGAAATATTATTTTTGATTGTAAGTTAAAGTTCACAAATTTCTTTTGGCAAACTCTATGGAAGAAGTTCGGCACTATGTTGATGTTTTGTACTTCCGGTCATCCTTAAATAGATGGTCCGACTAAAGTAGTGAATAGAACAGTTGCAAGTTTGCTTCGAGCTACAGTTAGGAAGAATTTACATGATTGGGATTTATGTTTTCCTGTCATCGAGCTTGCCTACAGTTGCTTGACCCACAGCTCAACAGGCCAATCACCTTTCGAGATTGTCTATGACATTAACCCAAATTTACCTTTAGATATGTTTGCTAGCCTAACTCCTAGAGAAGAAAGTCAGATTGCCCTACATCACATTGAGGAATTTCAGAGACTGCATAAGAGAGTTGCAGAGTAACTAGCCAAAACAGTGATGCAACAATAAGGGCAAGGAAATCAAGGGAGAAAGTGCATTGTTTACAATTCTGGAGATCTTGTATAGATTCACCTTATTAAAGAGGGATTCTTAAGGAAGGGCATAAACAAACTTTTGCACAGGTTGGATGGTCCATTCAAAGTTCTGAGAAGAATAAATGACAATGCTTATGAGCTGGAATTGTTAGAGGGGTATAGGGTATCGCTAACATTTAATGTCTTCGATCTAATACCTTTTATCGTAGAAAAAGAAGCTGACCAAGATTTGAGAGCAAATCTTCAACAACCCCCAGGAGCTGATGGAATATTGGCCTTTAGATCTCTCACTCGAGCTCGTCTCAAGGGCTTACAGAATCTTAATAAGGAGGATTCTATCCCCATAGCTTGGCCATGGCGAATTCTAGTACCAGGAAGGCCTACTGTTGAACTCTTTGAATGCTTAGCTTAAACATACCTTGATATGCTTTATCTCATGCCCAAATGCCAAGTTCATGAACATTTTTTATATGCCTGACCTGTCAAGTGCTAAACATCCTAATGCTAACCAACCTAGTGCTAAGAACCTAAATGCCTACTTACCATATGTTGAGGACCTAAATGCCAACCTCTCTACTTCTCTATGTCAATTTGTTACTACGCCCAAACAGGTCAGCCCTAGTACATCATTGCCTCATGTACGAATGCAATAATAGAGAACTACCTATCTTTACTTTTGCCGACATTGTACTATATTCTCTTCGTCATAATTGGTCCATTCCCCCCTTTTTGGCAATGTACTAGGTTTCTTTACTTTGTATTACCCCTTATGTAATTTCATGCATTTCCTTATTGCCCTAAGGATTTACTGTAAATAGTTCATTGTCATCTGTAGTTGAAATCATCCTTCATCATATTATTAATGAATATTCTCTCTCATGTCTTGCAAGCAACCCTCTCAAGTTAAAAACCTTCACTCTTATTTAATCTTGCTGGCAGCTCAAGATTAGTGGTGAGTGAACCTTAGTTATGTGCTTGTGCATCATATCTAGCCAAGACTAAGTCGTGTAGTGTTTATTGGTGAATTATATCCTACGAGTAGCCTCACAAGGCTTCTGTAAAAGCCAAACCCATCCATTTATGCTTTCTTCGATATCTCCAATGACCCATCTAACTCACTACGGTAAGACCGTGTGATAATTGAGCTCCAAGGCACATTAGGTTGTTTATAAGTCATATATACATATCTATTTATTTACATGTATTATACTTTGACCATAAGGAGGTCAATAGGTCATATATATGTATACGTATGTTCGTAAATATACATACATATAGGTGCTATACACATTAGTGCACATGTATTATATTTATGAATGTAAGCAAGTTACATGTATAATAGATAGAATTTCGTGCGAGTTGACCATGAGATGGTTATTGATCAGTAAGTGCATATACTGAACTGTCGGTCCCATTGAACAATCAAGGAAGGGGGTTAAGGGTTGATGAGTTGATTTTTACTCCAAATTTTAACACTTAACTATTAATCTTACTTCTTAATGCTCAAGAGTAAACCAAGTAACACTAAAATTGCTTTTACTTCTTAACGTAGAAATCTAATAAATTTAGATAAAATATTTGCATGTAAAAGCAATGTTTAACTTCTTAATCTTATATTTTGGTTAATTTTTAATTTTAAGTCTTATTAAACTTTGGTCCTTCTGATTTATATGCTTTTTATTACTTATTCTCATGAATATACAAATGATCAATCAATGTATAAAGTAAAATATTGAAAAGTAAAGAGATAAGGGATCGAAAGATTAGGTAATCTATTTTTTGTGGTTTTTTCTTATAAGTTAGTCCACTCTTTTAGTACCCACTGTTAAGGATTAGGTCCTCTACACTTGAATATTTACTATTTGAAAGAAATTACAATGAGGTATATAGTTCTTACGACTCTGCCTTACCTTTGAATATGTACTACAAGATTATGCAAGTCTATAAAGGCTCTCTCGTTATTATCTTAAATAGCGTTCCACTAAGTTTAAAGAGTTTACTATAAGGATAAGCAGGTATATGATAGGTAGGATATGGGGTTGTACCCGTACATAACCTTATAGGTATGGATTCTTAGATTTTGCTACCCGTCCCCTACCCTATGACACTCTGGAGCTACCCTGCACCCTACACCCTATACCCTATAAATCATACAGGGTATAAGGTACCCTATAGAACTTATAAATCCTTATTTCTTAAAATTTTCAATATGTTTCTACTTATTTTCCTTTCCTTCCAATTTCTTTCATTCATTTTTCTTTTTTATCATTTTTTTTCACTGATCATTATTATACAAACATATCAATTCTAATGAAATCTCAATCTCAACTTTAAATACTAAATCAATAATTGTAAATTGGTCTTATTTAGGGGATTGACTCATTTTGACAAAAAGAATATTCCCATATTACAAATTACAATCTCTTAAATAATAGCTAGCATCTATAACGATGTTCCATATATCACAATTACTAAATCTTTTTCAAACCAAAATCCTAATCTTGGATAAGGGGAAAAGGTAAAAACACTAATTTCAAATAAATCTTGACTTGAATAATGTTATATAAATTCATCAAAAGATATTTTTCAAAGCTAATACAAAGAAATTATTACATCAAAAGAAAATAAGTTAATAACATACTTTATTAGGTAGCTTTATGCAGATTCTTTCTTTTTTAATTTTAGTAGAGTTGAACATAATAAATGAGGAAGATGGAGTGAAAAAAAAAATGCAATAAAGAAAAGATTTAGGGGCAAAAGACTAACATGATGACATCAGGTTTAGTTTAGGATTTCTCATTGGTTGCATTTTGTTTATTTTTTTTTTAAATCCATTCAAATGAAACGATATTCTTTTTTATTTATTAATTTTATTTAATAATTATTGTAAGGTAAGTACAAGGTACCTTGGAACTTGTACCTATATATTTCATAATACAGGTTTCAGGGTGGATACATGATATTCTGATCTCATACTCGTATCTTACCCTATAAGTATAGGTTCCGGAAAATTACTACCCAGAACCTACCTTATATTTTTAAATACCTAATTGGAACCCACCCGATTGACTAAGGTTCGGATGGATGCCCTATACAATAAGGTTACTCGCTTACTCTTAGTTTACTACTTCTGAAGATTACAATAGTGTTCCTCTCACTTATCTTTTGTTCTTAATCTAAACAATAGATACAACACTTTAGTTCTCAGCTTTCACATAAAGACTTTGCTTAAGATCACAAAAAGCCTTATTATCATCAAATGCCTTGTTATGGAGGCTCTAACATAGATGATGGCACTTAGGGATACCACTGTTTTGCCCCATATAGAGGTATGACATTTAACGTAAAGGCAGTAAACAATCACCTTAGCTTGTAAGGTTTAGATACTCAGATCATAGTAACAAACATTATATGCATACGATATGATTATGTAAGTCTTCAAAGTCTCCCTAAATATTATCTTAAATAGAATCCCATTAAGTTTAAAGAATTTAGCTACTCTCTTTGAGGATTACAATAAGGTTCCTCTTACTTATCTTGTGTTCTCAATCTAAACAATAAATATGACACTTTAGCTTTCAACTTTCATATAAAAAGTTGGCTTAAGATCATAAAAAACCTTGTTATCATCAAATGTCTTGTTATGGAGGTTTTAGCATGAATGATGACACTTAGGGATACCATTGTTAGGCCCTGTTCAAAGGTATGAAATTTAATGTAATGATAGTAAACAAGCACCTTAGCTTTTGATGTTTAGAATATTCATATCATAGTAACAAAAACATTATATGCACAATGATGTAATTACAAATAAAGATGTTACACATAAAATTCAAAAAGGGTAGATGAAGTGGAAAAGCACATCAAATATTGTATTCAAAAGTTAAAGGTAAGTTCTACCATATTGCTACAACACCTATACTGCCACACTCCAAAGACATGTTTTTGCTAATCATTAATGGCTTTATAGATTAATTAAACTACCTCTAACACCTCAAAATATATTAGAACTCGATTTGCTAGTATTTTATAAATAAAGTTTCAACTTGTCACAATGCATTTATAACAAAATTAACTCATTCATATTCTTAAAAACAAATTTCATAAGTTATTTTTAGGATTTCATGACCATGTCGTAAAGTTTGACCTTATTCAAACAATGCTAATTATAGTCTTAAATCTAGTGGCTCAAAACCGTGGGGTATCACATATAATAGCTCCATAAGTTGAATTAGTCTATGTTCCTTACTTTTGTGTTTCTTTAATGTAATTGAAAACGATGATAATACACCTAGGCCCTTATAGCATAATAGCATGATATTCATCTTTAAGTTGGGTGGATTAGGTTCGAATTTCTCCTTCTTTTTTTGTAATCACAAAAAAAAAGTATAATAATACATATATGGATAATGAAAAAAGTGTGATATATTTAGAATACATAATGAGATAGATAAAATATAATAAAAATTGAAAATTTTAAGCATGGTTTTAATAATTTATTGAAAGGAAAATATACAAAATCAATAAGAGGGATTTAGAAAGACATTAACACCAGTAAATTATATCTAATTCCCCTCTCTCTCTATGAAATTTTTAGCCACCATGTTGCAATTCTACCATCAAACTAAAACACAAACACAAAACCTACAACTCAAACTCATAAATGAAATTAAAAATATAAAATGGATAGCCTAAAATACCATCTTCCTTCATTTTTTTTTTTTGACAGCATAACTAAACATAATTAAGTATTGATCACATTCTAAAATTCATTCATTTTGACAGTGTAGTAAGTTCACATATAAAGATCCAGCTTTTTATACGTAAATTACATCTAAATCCTCTCTCTCTCTCTCTCTCTCTCTTTATGAATTTTTAAAGCTACCAATTTGCAACTCTACCATCAAACGAAAACATAAACACAAAACCCACAACTTAAACTCACAGCATAGTTTCACTTTTCTTATGTGTCATACTTTCAATGGGGAGTATTACTAAAAATGAATTGAATAATGGTCTACTTATCTTTTTCCCTGTAATTAGAAATAGTACATACAATACTATTATATAACATTATATTCTACGTCAAATGGTATATTATGTATAATACAGATGTATATTATAGCTTATTACAACATAGAATATGGTATACATTATTTTATAATAGAGTGACTACGTATTACAACTAAATATAACTAGTTAAAGATCGCGCATTGTATGGATAAAAGTTAGATATTAATTATATATATATATTTTTTGAAAATGGTAAATGTAACCTAATGGTTTATGTATTATAACAAACAAGTTAAAAAACTAATAAAGTAATATAAAGTCCCAAAATTGTACGAGTCATTATGTATCATTCATTGAATACTCAACGTGCAAAAAACACACAAACTCTCTCTCTCTCTCTCACTCACATTAACATTAACATGTCTATTATATATAATATATTTAATTTTTATATAAAGAATGACTTAAAGATGAATTATTGAATGATATCAAATTATGAAATTATTTAAATAATTTAGAACAATTTGCCATAACACAACACAAAAAAAGTAAGAGATTCCAAAATTATATTAAATATATAAAAAAAATTATGAATAATGGTCCATCAAAAAATAAGATATAAAAAAAAAAAGAGTTTTTAAAATCATATATTATAATATGATGTACCGCACTTCATATGGCAAGAGAGACAAATTGCTACAAAGCCAGGAAACACATTGAACGTGAGATCTAATTTTCTCTTGAGCGAGTATTTGCCAGATTCTCCGATTTTTTTTTTTTTTGGCTAATTTCGTGGATGATATTGTTTAGTCAGTGTAATAATCTTTATGGCTCGGCAAAAACAGACTTTTAAGTTTTCTGCTTCCAGCAGGAGCCAACCCTTTGCATGATGGCATTTTAGAAACCGCTTATATAATTTTCTTATTTTCGCAATAAAATGACAAGAAGGCTACTAAGTCAAAAAACGGATATCTATCTGTCATTTGTTATTCACAAGGAACATAACGAACTTATTTACTTCTAACCGTAATTTTCAATCTATTATTTGTTGTTGACCAAAAGAGCAAAGACAACTAATATGAACTAAATCTTTCAAAGCAAACTAGCAACAGAAACGATTTTTTCAATTGATTATTGTTGCTTCCCCTCTCATACATCTTCTATAACCACTCATCCATACCTCTTATAAATAGACCTGATGTAAAATTCATAACTATCACTACGACAAGCAGTATCTACAACGGTTTGTCTAGTGGCAATATTAATATCCCCCAAGCTTGCTAATTTTTGTAGCACTGGGTTAAAAAAGCACCATGAGCACAATGGGCAGAAGCGGTTTGCTCTTATTCATCTCATTCGCGGTATTGATCCCCACCCTGCATGCAAAGATTGCCGAATTCAACGCATATTGGCAAATGCGAGCCGAGCAAGCTTGGAATTCATCTCTTGCATCATATGATCCCCATCCTGAGGCTGTTAGCAGCGATCTCAACTCGGAGGTGACAAAGTTGGGTCTAATTACCCTTGTCTACAGATTAGATACAGAGAAATATGACATAAACTACTCGTACACTTAATCATCTTTGTTTTGATTTCATATGTATTTTTTCTCGACGCAGGGCAGTGGAAGGAACCAACAACACAAGAAGGCATTTGAAAAAGTACACCGGTCCATGCAAAGCAACAAACCCAATTGATAGATGTTGGAGGTGTGACCCGAACTGGGCTAAGCGCATGAAGAGGCTAGCTAGATGCGCTCTAGGGTTTGGTAGAAGAACAAGAGGAGGGATGAAGGGTAAAATATATGTGGTAACCGATCCATCCGATGACGACATGGTTAATCCAAAGCCAGGGACCATACGCTATGCGGTGACTCGAAACAGGCCACTGTGGATCATCTTCAAGCATAGTATGATAATAAAACTAAAGCAAGAGCTTATAATGACTAGTGATAAGACGATCGATGCTAGAGGAGCAAATGTGCGATTAGTAGGGGGTGCAGGCATCACAATCCAGTTTGCTAAGAATGTGATCATACATGGTATACATATTCATAACATTATGAAAGCCAGTGGTGGGATGGTTATAGATAAAGAGAATCATGTAGGAGTAAGGACACAAAGCGATGGTGATGGCATATCTATATTCGGATCCAGTGACATTTGGATTGATCATGTTTCCATGTCCAAGTGCTATGATGGTCTTATCGACGTTATCGAAGGATCCACAGCGGTTACTATTTCCAATTGCCATTTCACTCACCACAGCGAGGTTCATATATATATATAGCTAAAAAAAAATGAGGGATTATTAATATTTTATTGCCTAGAATATAAATATTAAATTTTTCTTTTTTGAGGATTGTTTTTGAGAATATTTGCATTGTAGGTGCTGTTGTTCGGAGCAAGCGGATCGTCCACTCAAGATAAGATAATGCAAGTAACGGTGGCCTTCAACCACTTTGGAAGGGGTTTGGTGCAGAGAATGCCCAGGTGTAGATTTGGGTTCTTCCACGTGGTTAACAACGACTACACGCATTGGCTTATGTACGCTATTGGTGGCAGTAACGCACCCACCATCATCAGCCAAGGCAACAGATTCATTGCTCCTCCAGATCCAAAGGCTAAAGAGGTAATTAACATTCCATTCCATAGGACAAAAAATAAATCAATCGCTCTTATGCATATATATCGATAATCGTTTTGGTCAATCGCAAAAACAGTAATATCATGTTCATCCACAACAAAATTTTTATTCCATTTCGGGTTCGCAGGTGACGAAAAGGGACTATGCGTATGAGAGTGAATGGAAGAACTGGTTGTGGAAATCAGAAGGAGATCTTATGATGAATGGAGCATTCTTCCGTACATCCGGTGACCCAAAGGCACCCATTCCATTCTCTAAGAGAGACGTCATCTCCGCCAAGCCTGGGACTTATGTCAGAAGACTTACTCGTTTTGCTGGCACTCTCAATTGCAAGGTTGGCCAACCTTGCTAAATTGTATTTATACACCGATTTCTCACTAAATCACCCATTGATAGGTCCATAACTCATGCACATAACAATTTGGTACTAGAACCGACAATATTCACACACACACATTTATATTCACATATACATGTACATAGCCCAAAAGCCATAGCAAATAACTTCTAAAGCAACTCCTAGTGCTCCCTGTTTCCTAGACCCATGCCCAGGAAGATCCTTTAGCTCTATTCTTTGATACCACAAACCCCAACCCCAACTCCCCATACTAATCACATGCTATGAATTAGTCGGTATCTTGGATTGAGCGGCACTTAGCTGCTTAAATCACGCATTAATATCAAGCGTTAGACCAAGCAATTAAAGAGCGGTACTAAGCAGTTCTATCCGAGTAATAAATTGAGCAAATGCAAATTTATATGCTAAAAATCAGACTCTCAAATGAAGAACTTTAACTCACTAAAACCCAAGTTCTAAAAATCATGACCCTAAAGTCTTTTCCATATCACACTATGAATGCAAATATGCGATTCCTTAGCATGTACCGGAACAAATCAAGTAATCGGAGGTGTATCATGTCCAAGAAAACCAAATAATTATATATTCCCAACTTACTAAACATCATACAGTTCCCTAATATATTTATTCCAAGCAGTCTTAGATAGCTCTTAACTTGAACGTTAAAACAATAGCATGACAATAATCAAGTAAACGCATGCACATTCGTTGAACATTAACGGAAATCTCATGTAGGATCCCATTTAAGTGAAATCCAATTAGATTAGTCATATTTCAAGACACACAAAACATAATAACTTACATTTCTTCAACACCAATCCAAAATGAGCCTCAACAAACGGCAAACAACAATACGAGTTTAAATAAAAATAAGCCATATCCAGCCAAGTAAAGGTCTTAGGTACTTACCTAGCCAACGCTTTTCTTTTATTTGGTGTGTCTAGTTTCACCTATTATAAGCATATGTATAAAATATTAGGGTTTATTCCAGTTTAGACACAATGGTAAGCATATATTGCATTAAGTTGTTAAAACATACTATCAACTTTAAGTTGCCATATCTTACCCATTTTCTTATACATTTTTAATCAGCTTTATATTGTTACACTTGTCGTTTCAAGAACTACATATAGTAGTTTACAAATCTAAACGGACTAAACAAATTACTAAATTACCCTTAGAAAATAGTGATTTACTTTTAACTCACAGTATTCATAAAAATGATATATATTAAATTCAAATTGAATCCAAGACCAATCGATTATTTCTATTCCCTTTCCAAATAAAACTGATCAGCTAGGTATACTTCATTAAACTATCAAATAAAGCCATGTAATTGATTGGTTTGCTATTAAATTCATTCAAACCTACCAATTTAACTAGCAATGGTTGGATACAAACTAAATTTCATAATAAATAATTAATATATTTGAATAAATTTAATAACAATGGGCAATCTCCAAAAAAAATGTATACTTTTTATACTAATTGTCATACCTATGAAACTAACTTTCCACATATTTTACTAAAATTATCATTTTAACTCCAATTACTTAAATTTTCATATTAAATCAAAGTAAAATACTAGTATTAGTATTCTTAAGTTCTTAGAAATCATTTCAACTTGAATTCAAATAGCAATTTCATGAAAAGAACCCCAAAATCATACACCTCCATAAAAGGCAATGTAGGAAAAATAATTGTAATAAATGTCAACCAAGCTACTAATACAGATTATCATCATGTAAATTTAATATGACAACTTAGTAGTCTACAAATCAAAAATCAAAGTGAAACTACGTCATTAGAGTTCTAATAGCTAAATCAAATTCGATTCCAAAATAGAGTGTTGTAAACCCTGTAAATTTTGCAATTAGGGTTTAGAGTCAAATCTAAGTGTCCATAGATATTCCCTAGAATCAATGAGATCAAATAAGTTTAGAATTGATAAAATTTGAACTTGAAACCTAAAACAAACTCTAAAACCCTAAATGTTCATTCAAAAACCCTAAATTACCATTTGAAAACCCTAACCTTCAACCTTAAAGCATGAAACCATAAAATTGAAATCATAACTGTGCATTCATTTCACTAAATGAAATTGTAACTATGGAGGAATGGAATAAGCTCTTAATGGATATTATGATGTTTAGTTAAGTATAATGAAATAGCTAATACATTGTTCACTTTATGGATTTAATAGGAAATAAGCCGTGGATATAAAATAATATGCTTATAATCCCCCTTATTATATTGAATTGTAATATAAAAACAAATTAAAAAAAGTAGAATCTTTTTTATGAAAAGGAAAAGCAAAATCACTTCAACTTAGTATTTCATCTCATGTTACTCCAATCAACGTCTTTGACCATGAAATCTTAACTCTAATCTCATTCTCACTTTGATTTGGAAGCTCTCCGCCACGAAACCATATCTTCATCTCAATCTCACTTCGAACAGGAAGGCTCTCCACCATAAAACCTTAACTCCAATCCCATTCTCAATTCAAAGTGGAAGCTCATAATTCAACTCAACAAAGTGGAATAGATGATGGGAATGAAGATGATTGTAGTAGTTGTGGTTGTAAAGGATGTCATACTCTGAATAAGAGAAGTCACAACAGTCTCACCGTATAAATTAACCTAAGATAGAAACTAACCTTAAGGTTGTTATCGTAGATACAGTCTACACAAGGCATATACAATTTAACCGGGTTAAAACATCTAGTCTAACAACTATCAATAATCAAACATATGGTATAACTTTTCAAAATACCTGTTTAAGATCACTTGCTGTCCGATAATATAACAGTATTTATAGAAGTATTTCCACACATGGAGTTATAATTTACATTAAGAGTTTACAAATGCCACATGTCTTGAAGTTTATTTACAATAAAATAGGAAATTATAGACATCCCGATGATTCTCAGTTAGTTTCCATAAAACAAAAGAAAAGTCAAAAGCCCAGATTCAATAAATTCTCATTTCCTCACTTTCCCAACCAACCATGTATTAGCTTAGAGGTAGTGATATCTGTACATCTTAAACTTTCACTCGTCACCTGCAAAAAAGTTTATAAGGATGTAAGTATAGCTAGCTCAATAAGCAGGATGGAGATAGAAGAATACCATACAAATACAAATATGGTTATTAATTATCATGAAATGCAATGCAATCCATCATTTATAACATCATATAATGTTATCTAGTCTAATGTGAGATTGGAGAAATCATATCTACTCTACCTTTGATTAGGAGTTTTTAGTACACATTTTAATAGCTCATGACCAAATCTAGATTCGAACCACTACCTTAATCTTTGCCGTAACCTTTTCACCTGTCACTTAGTTCAACTAAGGATAGGAAAATAATTATTTCAGCTATCCTCATTGAAGGAAGTAGATATTTGGCCTAACACACCTACTCATTCTCTTAATGGGTTGTTATGCATGTTTAGTTATATTAGTGGTCAGATCATTATTAATTTCATTTAGGGGTGGCTAAACAAGTTCACACAGAACATTATTATGAAATCATGCAGAATAGCACACTAAGGAGTTCAACTTTTGTCATAAACAAAATACCAATCACATAAATAGCATGCATATAAGCCCTAAATATAAACCTTGTAACCGTAGGATTAGGCTTAGTTCATGAAGTTTAAGGTAATCGACTAAATGATCTAATTAAACCTAAATTATAAATTAAAACTAGAAATATTAGTAAAAGTAAACATATAAGTTTGAATTTAAGAAAATAAGTAATAAAATAAGAAAATATAAAATTTTCGAGTTTTAAGTATATTTTCGTTATTTATCGGAAATGTATAAAATGTATTTCGATAGCTAAAGAATCACTAGAGATAAATTATATATATACCAAAAATCATTGAATGACCTAAATAATATTTAGGAGTGTTTACTTATACCCCATAAGTATTTACGTATAGGTAGAAATATACGAAATTACCTAAATTGCCTGAAATTTGTTAGAAATTTGCTAAATAATTAAAGAAAATTATAAAAAAAATTAAAGAAAAATTATAAAAAAAATTAGGGAAATAGAGAATGCTCGAGATCAAGTCATGGCAACTAAGGGAAGAAGAAAAAAGAAAAGAACCACTAAGAATCAAGCAATAAAAAATGAAAATTAGAAGAGATATAGGTCTTGTCTTGTCCAAATTAATGCACTATAATTACTTTATGGCCCTATAAATAGCAAAAAAAATTTAGAAGACTTTTTGGACAGTTAGAAGATTAGGAAAATTGAAGAGCACCGAAATTAGAGAGAAATTAGGGTTTCAGAAATTTTTTTCACAAAACTATGCATTTAAGCCGAACTCATGCGTTACCATCACCTAGAACTGAACTACCACTACCATCCCAATCAAAATCGAGCACTTGGACCGACCGATATACCTTAGGCCATCACTGGTGGTCGGAAACCCAAGAGTCAAGTGAGTCTAATTTTCAGTCGATTTTGCAAAATTTATTAAAATTATTAATTTTGCCTAGAAAATTATGAATTTTGTTATTCTGATGTTTTATTGTGTGTAGATTTAGAGAAAAATAGTAATTAAGTTTAATCATATTTGTAAATATAGGATTCTTAAGAAATTGAGCATGTTTAGAATTATAAATAAATAAGCTTAGGAGTGTAGTTTAGAGTTTAAAGTTTTTTTGTAGAATACTTAAGTGATATAGAATAATGCTATAAAGCCATTTTTCTAAAATTGATTTTAAAAAAATTTAAGTAATTTTTTTGCCCTAGAATGATGTCAAAAATGAGTAATTTTGAACTAATTAAGTAATTAAATGAATAATTACTAATTTAGAAGGTAATTAGATGTTTAAGAATATTAATCTTAGACATGGAAACCTAATCCTAGCTTTTGGACTGTTAATTGCAATTAATATAGGAATTATGTAGTAAATGTGAGTAATTTAGTAATATGTGAAATTGGAATTTTAATAAATATAAAATAATAGGTTAAATTGGATAATATAATAATAATGTTGGTACATGTTAAATTTGGTAGAAAAATTAATTTTAGATAATTATACAAAAAAATATAAAATTTTCTTACATTGGGAGTAAACTTGGTATACTAATAAGGATTAGAATTTACTGAGTAAGTTAGAATACTGAATTAAGACCTAGCATGATATTAGGATACTTGAGCTTAATGTGATTAATTTTACATTAGAGTTCAAAACACATTTTAGGATTACTTGTAGTTGAAATCGAATTGGAACTTAAATTGGAATTGGATTTAGAAACTAAGCCTCGAACTAACATAAGATGAATCATTAGTAAATAATAAGTATATAAGGAGAATTGAGTTAAATCCTAAACTAGAATATATATCATCTAAGTATAAGTACTAAAAGGTGTATTTATATTATAGGATACACGAAGACAAGTTAACCTGCAACCAAGTAAGTTAGGTTTAATACTTCATTACATTTTGGAGTATTATTATAGAGTACTCAGAAACTTAGGTTTGTGTATAATTGCAATTATAGGTAGTCTTATGCATGTGCTTATGTATCTGATTTCGTGCTGAAATCTATGTTATGTTTGATGATTGTTATGATTGGATTGGTGTGGAATTGTTTGGTCACCTTAAACCGAATATAATCCTAATCGACCTAAATACTCTAAAAAGACATGTGTTGCAACCCTGGAGGGGATCATTATGATTCTCTAACCAAACATCAACATCTTTAAAAAAGATAGCATTGGATGGCAACTTGGTCTTTTTTTCACCATTAGTCGAATTAAGTGATAGGAGAGAAGGTCGCGATAAGGATAAGGGTATTGGTTCAAAGGATAGTCTTACGAGGAGCAGTGTCTCCATTGTATAAACCTCGATTTGGTTGTGAGTTATTGCATAAGATGAAAACTCCTCAACTCGGATTAGAGCTAGTGAAATTACTCCAATTTCAAAACAGACCGGACTACGTTGTATGATGGCACTTGTTTATATCATTTCATGAAAATAATTACTTGATAACCTTGATTTTACTTGTATACATTCATGAGTCTCCAATTCAACTTATTGAGTTATAGTTGTTTATACCTACATAGATTCTTTTGCAAGTCCTAACTTCTAATTAATTATGCCATGCTACAACTATCTAGAGGTTAGTTCTCTTTTGAAACTCTAGGGAGTAAGAATAAACCAGTTTATGATCAAGTTTTTATTTAAGGTCTTATTAGAATCTTTAAGATGAAAAACCGATGTACAATATGTAAACTAGCTAGCTGTTATGATATGATGTAGAATCACCTGAGAATTCTACGTTAATGTATATGTAATTATATATATTGACTTATGGTTTTACTCGTTGCTGTAAATTTTAGTTAAATTCTTAAATGAACCATTTACTTCAAAGTGGGGAGTCATGACGCCTTATGTAAATTGTATTTATGATAGGCACTATGAGGTCAGTTCTTGTCATAAGTTGGTTAACATAGCGGGACTGTTACGACTCTACGACTTTAGGGCGTAACAATTCCTACAGATAGCTAATTTACAATCACAATCAAAACTACTTTTAAACTTCTAAATACTTTGATATAGTATTTCAATAAGCAGTAGAGCTACAATCTTAACTTATTTGTATTGATGCTCATTGCGATTGGCCTATAATGTCAACATTCTGCTCACTTAGAGATACAATGTGTATACCAAAACCTAGATTAAATCTTTGTAAGAGTTACAAAAATGTTATGATTTTATCTACTATTTATATTATCACGAAGTTATATATATGAACATATATATATATATATATATATTTAAGGTATATTATTATTCTTATACGGGAGGAAATAGTTTTATTTAGATATGTATTTATTATAGTTTTATTATATAAGTTATATTAAGTCAGTGAGCATTAATAATTATATATGTAGTTATATATTATTACTTATAATATATCATTTTAATTGTATCAAAATATTTTTTTTTATCAATTAAGTTACGTTTCAATTATGATAGGGTTATCATAGTACGTAAATTTCCATAATATTATAGAAATATTGGTTATATCACCTAGAAATACCCACTTTTAGTAAAAGTAGTATCATCGGGTTTATATGAACTTAATGATACATACTACGGGTTCTATATCAAGATATGACTTCTAAAGGGTATTTTTAGTTTCTAATATACCTATATGCCCCCTACAAAAATCATTATTATATTATGTTTATATTATATAAATAGGCTATATTTTATATATTTTTCTAGCGAAGCTTAATAATATATGTAATATCTAACCCTAACACATATATATTGTAGCCTAGGTCATATAATTATCACAAAATATGATTGAAATTCATCCTAATCAGATTTGACCAATATAGATATGTATAGGTTCCATGCAAATATTTATCCTAATTTAGCTTAGTATTGTTAAAAATATACTATGGTTAGTAAATTAAGCTATTTAAATACGAAAATTCCTAATAAATAGCTCAAGTCACCTAATAATTTTATGAAAATTTGTATAGACTCATAAAAATATATGGAATTCTGTAAGCAAGTGGTTTCATATTATCGGGTTTATCACCTATATATGTATAATTATGTTTTTGCCCCTTAATTATAATTAATTAGGAAAATAATGTTATTTTTATACAAAATTAATTCCATTATATCCTAACATCATTAGAAGCATCTAGAATTCATTAGATCCTAATTTCATCAATTATTTTCATATAATAATTTTATTTCAGAAATTGCTCTATTTTAACCATTTTTAGGTCAAAAAATACAATAAATAGTAAACACATATAAAATCAAAATTAGGCTACATAGAAATTACCTAGATATAATGTACGTTCTACAAGAAAAATTTTAACTCAAAACAACATCATTTAATATATTTATTTTAGATTTGAAAATTTGGATGAATAGTAAATTTGTTAAGCAAGTACAAAAAATATTCATAATTTTACAAAAATAAAATTATAGCATGAAAGTATCTTAGAAATAACCAAGGTATAATTTTTTTCATGATTTTATAAATTAGTTTAGTATTTTTAGAAAATATAAGAAAAATAGGGTAGAATTGGGAACTTACCGTTCGTCGAAGCTTCAGTAGCTGACGGTCGGTAAGGGTGTGTCAAAAGCGCTAGATGTGAGGTAGGTTGCTGGTGGCTTGGGGTAAAACTAAATAATAAGTAAAAATAATATCACTGAAATGGATTACAAAAAATAATGGTTATGGTTGGTTAGTAGTCTAGGTACCAAAAACCTAGTTCCAACAATTCATAAATTTGCAACCTTAATTGCGGAAGGTGTAAGTTTGAGTTATATGCAGTTGCCAAATCAATTACATGTATTTCTTTAGCATTATCTTGTCATGTATTCATATGTTTGATTATAATTGTTTATAACTTGTTTGACGACATAATAAGAGGAATATCTCACTAAGCTAGTTAAAGCTTATACCCTATAGTGATCTTTCGTCACAAGTTAACCTATGGGCTATACCTCGCTAAGGGATACTTGAGGTTAGTAATGGGAAACTCAGGATATAGTAGGAAGCTAAGAGCCTGAGTGTCATGATATTTTCTAATAGAGAACTTTCTTTTGTTATATTTTGTATTCAGTAGCGATGTAGGACTATTGTCATCATTATTTATATTGGTGTTCTGTATTTTAGGGACTCATGTATCGTGTTACTTTATGAACATTATTTATGAGTTATCTATACTTATATTATATGTTGTGATATCAATTGAACCGGTAGTACTTAAGGGTAATTGAAAGTAATAGGAGTCTTATACATTGTCCTAAAGGGCGTTGATTAACAAGGAAGTCAATCCTTAGTCTTCATGCATTGTACGATAATTTACCACAATTAGGGTACCATGCGAGGCGTAACTGGTGTTTCATATGGACCTAACCTATCCATCACAAATTTTCACACGTGCAATAATTTTACATTAGACTATATCTAAAATAAAGTTAGAATATATTTTTTTTATAATTTTACATGTTAGTTTATATTTTTAAGAAAATAAACAATAAAGGGCAAAGAACAAGGACTTACCTTTGCTAAATCTTCAGTCACATGTTGTCGAAGAGGCCTTGTTGACCAGAACTATTACCTACCTAGAAGCTTAACCACTAAGTCTTTGCATTAACACATTAACCTTAGGCCTCAAACCATAGCTAACCAATGTGAGCTCTTTAATTTCCTAAATTTTCTAATTTCTCTTGGATTTTCTTTTAGGATTTCTTGATAAGATTCATTAACTATTCTTGTGTTTCCTACTATAATCAATATTTACCAAAGAAAAGAGATGGTTTTAGTGTAAAAAGGGAAAGAAAACTAAGAGTTTTCTTAAGTTGTGTCTTACACGTAACTAGTATTTATATCATAATGCAGTTGCTACTATTGTATATTAAGTATCCCTAAGCTAAGTTTACTAGTTGTAGTAATTCATGTTAACTATTACTTCTCATATCTATGTTTAAACGAGTTTGTATTTACAAAACCTCAATCTATAATGCGATCCGTTTATTAATCGTATATAAAAATTTAAACTTATAAATCAACCTATTTAATAAACATGTTTCTTCTTGAGGTCTAACCTATTTATTGATGGTGGTTACTGAATTAACATTTACAAATAAAATGAAAGTCTTATAAATTAAACATATTTTTCAAATGGAAATCTTTATATTTCTAAATATAAATATATTTTATGCAAGAATCACTTGTTTCAGTTGTACATTTTCATTAATAATACATTATTCTCGTTTATAATTTTTGTTTATGTTACTTAGGCATTTTTATGATTAATAAATGTTCTCTATATTTTTTATTAAAAATACAGCTTAGCTATTTATAATTTTTCATTTTTTTTACTTTATGCCTTTTCATTACTAACATATTTTTTTGTCATTAACAATTATTGTATTTTAATTATGTGTTAAGAAATGTATCCTTAATACAAAGTATAATGCTCATAGAAGAGTTGCAACATTCACTAGAAAAAGAAAAGAGTTGTAACCTTTACATAACCTATTAGAAATGATAGAACTCTAGTAAATAATATTGTACTCTAAAATTAAAAGGTTCTAATTTATTAAAAAAAAAATCATTCCTTATAATTATGGAAATACCCTTAATAGTCATATAAAACTACAATATGTGATATATATTTATGTAATTCAATAATAATGCTAGTACCATATTTGTAACTACTTAAGAATATGATTCTTTAAGCAGGAATGGACTCAAGATTAAACATTAGGGAGCCTATGATCAATGTCATCAAGTCACTGAATACATGTAAGATCATATAAAGGAAAAAGGCACAACCTTAAGATGTCGAGTTAAAAAAAAATTGTGAGCAATAAATAAAAATTGTAAGTGCAACTAATCTATCAAGTTCAATATATATATATATATATTTAATTGGACATTTATACTAAAATTACATGATATTTTTATTTACAGAGTGCTTTAATATATACATACCAAAAGTTGTACCTACAGTGCGTATATAAATCAAGTAAATTACATATAATCCATTAAGTTAAGTAATAAAACAAATATATGTGACTTAATTATAAATTATTTTGATAATAGAAAAAGGTCCACAAGAAAATTAGATACCACTTTGCATTTAGAATACATAAATTATTACATAGCTTACTCATTTTTTCTTCTTTTCTGTCAATTCTCAAGCGTAATTAATGGTCATTAATAAGTGGGAGACTACAGCTAATTGTCAATTTTAAATAAATTAACCATTAATTTTTTTTATTTTGGAAAAAGTACAAAAAAATTTTTAATATCTACCTTTTTTTTCTATTTTAGTCTTTAACAATTTTAAAAGTTTCATTTCAATTTTTAATATTTGCAAAAATTTCCAAATGAGACCTTTTTTAGTTTTTTTGTTAGTTTTAACTCGTGACGCAATTTGATTCGTTTATATAATTAATATAATTTAATAAATTACTAATTTATATATTATTTAAGTAAAATTAATAAAAAGTATTTGAAAATACAAAAAAATTGAAAAATAAAAAAATATAGAAAATAACATATATTGTTTAATAATATATATATGTATATACACATACATACACTTTATAGATTAATAAATTATATATAAAATTTTGAAAATTCATTAAAAAAATGGAAAAATATAAAATTGTTGAAATCTGGCCACCCCAATCCTCACAAGAGGCCACCAGCCACTCCTTGATCTTGGCTTAAGTGGAGAAGTGGGTTGCTGCCCACTTTAAAAAGTGGTTTGTCAAACCTACTAGAGGTCTATAGCAGTAGGTAACTAACTAGGGTGGTAGGTTGTTGTATGTCACACGAAACCCCCCCTCTCCCCATGTGTAATATCTTATTTTATTTTTCATAGATGTTAAAGATGCCTTACTTTTTACTATACACTGATGGTTGATGCACCTGCAATACATGTGCCTAAAAAAAGTATGAAAATTACTCATATTGAAACACATTTTACTTAATGGTTTTTATGGATAATTGAGGAAGTAAGTATGAAGACATACAAAATTTTTTCAAAGAATACTATATAAATTAGCAAATAAATTCTCATAATGGCGGGGTCATATAAAAAGTACATGTAATTCTTGAAGTTTATAGTGATCGTGCGGTAAACAAGAAAACAGAGACTTATGGATGAATTGTGCAAAGAAAGTTGCAAAGTAATCCAAGAACTTTGGTTAGAGAAGGTGAACTAACTAACTAACTAACTTAACCATTGAAGAGTATTTATATACAGCAATTAACACGTTCAAAGAAAGCACATGTATAAGGGAATAAAATAAACATATATAGAAGCTATTTACAAAACACAGAAAATAAAGCAACACATACCCATGCAGCCACCCCACCCCCCCCCCCCCCCCCAACTCTTCCTTCCTTTAGTTAGCCATAGCAGAAGGCCTAACTTAGATAAGAAAATCCGTGACTAACTTAGAGGAATTGCCCTTGTCATCATATCAACAAGTTGAAAGGAAGAAGATACATGTTCAACCACAAGAAACCTAGAAGAAACATGCTTACACGTAAAATGAACATCTACTTCAATATGTTTGGTTCTTCCATAGAGGCAAGGGTTTTCTACAATCATTTTAGCAGACTTAAACACTACAAGCAAAGAAACATCAACCTGTAAATCCTTCAAAACATAAGAAACTTATAACAACTCTTTCATAGCAAATGCTATGCTCCTATATTCAGCCTTCATTGAAGATATAGAAATGGTAACTTGTCTTTTAGTCTTCCATGAGACTAAGGAAGAACTAAGAAAAATACAAAAGCCCGAAAGGAATTTACGATCAACAAATGAAAAACCCTAGACCGCATCACAAAATCCACTCAAAGTAAGATCAGTTTTGGAAGAATAAAACAAACCAGCATCAAGTGTGCCTTTCAAATATCTAAGTACATGAATAGTAACTTTAAAATATGTAGTACGAGGTTAGGAAACAAACCAACTTAACTATTGAACGAAAAAATATAGATCATGCCATGTCAAGGTTAAGTAAAGTAACCGACCAACAATTCTTCTAAAAACTGTAGGATTACGTAAAGAATCACCAGCAATATTGTCTAGCCGCAACCCAACAGGAAAAAGTTCTTCAGACGGCTTAGCAATTGTCAAAACAACATCACTTAATATGTCTAAGGCAAACTTCCTTTGATTGAGTAGAAAGCCATTAGGAAGTCGACAAATTTCCATTCCTAAGAAAGAACGAGCTTCTCTTAGATCCTTAATAGTAAATGCATGATCTAAAGGAAGTTTTACATAAAAAATTTTAGCTAAAGAATCTCCCATGATCAAAACATCATCTACATAAACTAATATAGCAAGAAAACCATGACCACTTTATCAAGTGAATAAAGAATAATTTGATTTAGATTGAATGGATCTCAAAGAAATAATGAATTTAGTGAATTCATGATTCCATTGTAGCGACACTTGTTTAAGCCCATAAAGGGACTTAACTAGCTTGCAAACTTGTCTAAGTGCAACCAAGGAATACCCTTTAAGAGGCTTCATGTAAATATCCTCATTAAGATACCTATGAAGAAAAGTATTGTTTACATCAAGTTGATGAACATGCTACTTTCTAATGGAAGAAATGGCAAGAAGAATTCTAACTGTAGTAAGTTTGGCTATCAGGGAAAAAGTGTAGGTATAGTCTATCCCTTCCACTTGAGTGTATCCCTTGGCAACCAAGTGGGCTTTATATAGCTTAATAGATCCATCAGGTTTTTATTTTATTTTCAAAAACTATTTGGATCTTATAGCTTGTTTACTAGGTGGCAAATCAACAATTTTCCAAGTAATATTCGATTCTAAAGCCAAAAGCTCCTTATCCATAGCTTCAACCCACTTTGGGTTTTGTTGTGCCTCATGATAATTTCGAGGTTCTTGTATAACAAACACATTAGCTAATAAGATCAAAAAATTGGTAGGTAAATGGTCAAAAGTATGAGGCTAAAATAAAGGGTAACGAATAGAAGAAGAGGATGGAAAATTTGTTGCAACCACTAAATGAACATTTTGCACATTATGAATCATCACTAAGCCAAACAAGGGTTTGACGCAACCTCTATAATCTGCAAATAGCAAGGGGTTCTACATTGTTTGGCACTTCTACAATATTGGACTCTTGTAAAGATGATGTTTAGTGAAGTGTATCAAATATATTTGGAAGAAAATCATAGGATGAAGAATCAAATAAAGAGAATAAAGGTCTATGAGGTTTAGGTAAATGTGCATTAGGATTAGAAAAATGTGTATCAGGATGAAAGGGAAAAACTTATTCAAAGAACAATACATCAAGGCTAATAAAGACTTAATATGAATCTAAATCATACAATTTATATCCTTATTGACGCATAAGATAGCCTATAATCACACATCGTCTAGCTCTAGTGTCAAACTTGTTTCTAGGTTTAGGAAGCATGGAAGCATAACAATGGTAACCAAATGTTCTAAGTAATTCATAAGAAGGTGTTTTCTAAATAACAAGAAATATGGAGTTTACCATTTCAATGTTTACATAGGCATTCGGTTGAGAAGAAATGTGGTTGTTAACAAGAACTCTCCCTAAAAGGTCTTTGGTAAATGTGAGTGAATTTGAAGTGCAAAAGTGGTATCCAACAAATATCTATGTTTTATCTCTACAACACCATTTTGTTGTGGTGTGTATTTTGCAAAGAGACCGTGGCACTCTTTAAAAAAAAACTCACTCCCATTATCAATCCTTACACATTTTGGTATGGTTTGAAACCGTGTTTGTATAAGAAAAAAACTTGGTAAAGGTCTTAAGTGTTTGATACTTTTGTGCCATAAGAAAAGTCTAAGCACAACAAGACATATCATCCACAATTGTAAGAAAATATTTTACACCAAATATAGAGCTAGTGTTATAGGGACCCCAAATGTCAACGTGAACTAAATCAAAAGGATGTAATGAAATAGATATACTAGATGAAAAAGGCAATTGATGGAATTTAGCAAGCATGAAGGTTTCACAAAGAAAATAGTTCAAATTCGTGTTTTTACAACAAGGCATATGTCTAAGTTTTGAAACTGAGATATGTCCTAATCTATTATGAATCATATAAAGGGACAATTTATTCTTACAAGTATCAAGATCAGAAATTTGAACTGTACTATTATTATTGACTACGATTGAAGTATTAGTAGTAGAGAACCTTAGCTTTGGCTTGGAAAGCATTGCATAAATTCTAAGATGTGCTTCAGTAGTTGCAACAACTTTGTTATTGTTCTAGTCCTAAATCAAACATTGGTTAGTAGAGAAAATGGCTAGGAAATTTGTCTAAGAAGGAAGTTTACTTACTGAGATTAGATTGTACTTAAAATCTAGAACATATAAGACATTCGTCATGATAAGTCCAACATTAAGGTGTATAATGCTAGAAATTTGCACTATCTTTAATATGCCATTAGGTAAAGTGACTTAAACAGGACTTTCAAGTGTATATGTATGTGAGAATAGGTAGAATTATGGTGTGATGTGATCTGATGCACCAATGTCTACACTCCAAAAACACTCTTTATTATCAAAGACAATGGAAATCTGAGAAACAATTGTATTACCTGCAAATACAAGCATTGAAGGATGTGGATCAGCTTCAAGTGATTTGCCTTTGAGCATTCACATGACTTCCATACAAACCCGATTCACAAGTTGTGAATCATTGATTGAACTAAGAGGATCAATTTGTTGCTCATCAAGAGGCGTATCAACCATATTAGCATGAGAACTCACTTGTACTACTGTCTTAAAATTCCTCTTTTCCTTATTGATTTTATACCAATCAGGATAGCTAACTATTTCAAAACAATTTTCTACTGCCTGACCAGTCCTTTTGCAATGCGTACAACTTAACTTTCCTTTTCCATTTCCTTTCCTATCCTTCTTATCATCATAACAACCCTTCTTTGGTTCTTCACAAGAAAAGCCATAGAATCATCACCTAAAAAATGGCCACTTGTTACTAGTTTTTGTTTTTTAACTTGAAAAACCAAGTAATAGGCTTTGTTGACAATTGGCAAAGGATCCATTAAAAGGATCAGATTTCTATAATTCTCAAAAACATCATTTAAGCTAATGAGAAATTGTACTAGCTTATTGTGATTATCAATTATGAAGTAATTTTTAGTTATCTCACAGCTACAATTCTCACAAACACAAGAAGGAACTTCAGAAAGATTTTGCATCTCATCCCAAAGTTTCTTTAATTTGCTGTAATATGTAGTCACACTAGCATTTCCTTTCCTAAAATTTACTATCTCATTCTTTAATTGATATAACAAAGGTCCATTAATCAATCCAAACCTCTCATTCAAATCATCCCAAAGCTCTTTAGTAGAATTTGAATGAATAAAGCCTTTGGACAAATCTTTCAACATAGAATCATGAAATCACAATGTGCCAACATTGTTCTTTTGTCGAACCATCACTAATTCTAGTGCACAAACCATCAATAAAACCTAATTTTCCTTTAGCACTAAGAGCTAATTTAATCGATTTGCTCTAGCTAAGAAATTTTGATCCATTAAAAACAATATTAGTTATAGCATTTCCAAGATTGTCTGATCTTGACATTGAGAGTGGATAGACAATGCTTGTGATCACAATACTAGAATTCGCCATTGTAATCAGAAAAAGGAAAAGAACTGACAAAATGAAACTAAGAACCCTAACCTAGCTCTGATAACATCTTAAAGTTTATAGATATCATGTGGTAAACAAGAAAACAAAGACTTATGGATGAATTGTGCAGAGAAAGTTGCAAAGCAATCCAAGAGCTTTGGTTAGAGAATGTGAACTAACTGACTAACTTAACTGTAGAAGAGGATTTATATGCAACAATTAACACGTGCAAAGAAAGCACGAGGGAATAAAATAAACATATACAAATGTCATTTACAAAACACAAAAAATAAAGTTGATGTTCTAACAATAATTAAGAAAATGATGTATCTTTTCTTTTTTCAGTGTTCGTATAATTTAATGAAATGTGTATTATAAAATACCAATAATGGAAAACATACCCATTATAAGCTCTAAAATATGAAACCTAGTCACACTGCCTTTCTTTTTAAGGCCGACATTAAGGAAAGGGAAGATATGGATGTGCATTTAACATTTTATGCTTCCAACAAATTGAATGAAATAAAAAGAAGGCAGCATGCAATTTCAGAAGGGAGTAGCAGACTTATGCGAATATGGAGAGAAGGGTAAGTCAAAATTATAGTTGGCGCTAGTGGAGTTCATGTAGCGAGTTTTAGGGATGAGCGGTTAGTTTGCAGTTGCACCGGAAATCATAATCTCAAGATACCAACGTTTAACCAGCAATCAGCATATAATGTGAGCAATTATCTAGTACTTCTGGAATGTGCATTTAACTTTACAATTTGTTATCGAAAGGAAAAAAAAGAACATTAATTAACTATTTTATTATTACTGACATTAATTGCTTTCTATGAACTTATCGTATTATATATAGTATATCCTATTATAGTATATAATTGCTTTCTACTATATATAGTATATCCTATTAAGTAATTATTATATGAGTTTTATAGAATAGGAAATATGATTCATACTATATAAGTAATAGTCTGATTGTAAATATACATTGATGGTACGTAAGTGTAACTTGTTGTTCAAACAACTATTCAGAGTTCCTACAGTTGTTAGAGTATTACTTTCATACGGCAGGAGTCATTGGTTCAAATCCAATAAGGTCATTTATCATCACAAAGAGATACAAGAGGAACTCATCCAGATTATAAATCCAATATTCCTTCTAAGCAATACCAATCAAAGAGATGTATGTTGAATCATGTACTATTTATCTTGACAAGAAATTATCTACATAATATGATATGTGAAGGGAATAAAATATTTTTTATAAATCATAACATTGCATATATAATGGTTTTTAATATACTAAATAATTACTTATTAGTATATTTACAAGTATTATAATCTAATACATATTGTAACTTGTTTGTTATAAAATATGTTAATAATTTTCTATTAGTGGAAAATTAGTTATTTTTTTTAACTATAATAAAGGAATAATTAATATCAATAGCGGCAATTTAAAAAATATAGGATGTCATAAATAAAGGATAAGCCATAAATGTATGTTGGAGGTTAAGTCAGTTAATATCTGGAGTCATAGTAGGAAATAAGTTTAGGTTATGATAATGATTGATTAGTATGTAACATATTGATATCAAGATTAAAGGTTAAGGATTCTTCACTATTGAAAAGCTCATTTTGTCGAGTACATGTATACTTGTTTATTGGTTGTGCATATTAGGTTGGAACTTAAGAAAAAATGGATTTAAGAACCATGTAGCTTAGAAATGCTTGCTGTGTATGTTTGGCTCAGCCTAGGGTCCCATAGTAGTAGATCCCTAGGGACACCTATTAATCAGTATGTGACGTTATCCCCAATAGAGTCACATATCAACATAATGTGAGTAGATTTGGGGACTCATAAATGTTAGGGCCTAGAATAGCAATTTCTAACACCGTAGTATGTATATAAAATATGTATATTAGGTGTTGGGGTTATAAGTTATCCTAAGTCTTGAAACACCAAGACCCATGTCGTTTGCTAGATTTAAATGAAAAGACAATAAAAAACGCATGATTTATTTATCTATATTTATGCATGTGAGTACGAACCATTTTTCATACACATGTGATTGTTGTATATATGTGCTATGCATTGGCTTACCCCTTAGGGTTTTTTTTTTTTTTTTTAGCTATAGGCCAGTTGGATGAGTTTGCTAAATTTGATGGATATGGAAATGATTATTACTATTATCAGGATGGAAAGAGTGGCAATTACTATTACTAATACAACGATGACCAGTAACATTGATGTTTATCAATAATAGTTAAAGATGTAGACTCCAATTGACATTTCTATTACATTTGTGGTTGTAGTGACTTATTCGCAAGTCATTCAAATTATGGAGATTTGCTAATTATAATTTTTATTTTAAAGTCATACAGATCATTTTAGAGAATGCAGTAGAGTACATCGAAGTTGACGTGTTAATAAATAGTAGGGATACTTTGTGAGTTGTGGCATCCTAAGATTATGAGGCATTACAAAAACACACCAACCTTTTTTTTTTTTAGACCGACTAACCAATGTTTAAAATTATCAATTATAAATAAAATATCTTAAAATTTTAAATTTTAATATAAATCTTTTCCTTAAAAGGTGCTAAAGTGAAAGATTACAAAATGGATAAAGGAGAAAGAAATTAAATAATCAATAGGTATGATATAAAAAGAAAAGGAAATAAGAAACTAGCGTGATTAAATAAAGAAGTAATTGCAACTTGAATGTCAGAGCCTTCATTGTGACATAACTTTATGGCAAGGAAAATTGCAACGTATTAAATGAGTGCTATGGAATGCCGATATTAAGGTCTAGGCTAAGTATGATTAGAGATGTAAATGGGGTGGAATTGGGATAGGTTATAGGAATCTAGAACCTATCCCACAATACTAACAAGATTTCCAAACCCATTCCAAAACCCTATAAGATTTTTAACCCTATACCCAGGACCTACCCTACTACACTAATAGGGTATCTACATCCCGACTCACTAAACTCGTTTATAATTTTTTTTCTTTTTTTGCTAAATGATTATTTTTTCCTCCGTTAATCATTATGTAAGCAATTAATTTGCATTATTTATAGAATATAGGTAACTTGATGAGGATTAAAGAATCCATTTGTTACACCCTCTTCATCCTATTATTAGGCTCCATATTGACTTTTCTATATATTTTAATTTTAAGCATATGGTTAGTATTTGCATCAAATTTATTATTTGCTTAACTATTTCTCTCTACTTTGTAATAAATACATAGCTACTTTCTCTTAGCCCATTAAAAAAATCTCCTATAGATACATATTCATAAATACTAATAAAAAATAGTAAATGTGATCAAAGTTATCATCATCCTTGTTAATATTATACTATCAATTTATTATTTTTTATAAGGTAAAGGTTTCTCATTGGGGTTTTTTTTTAATCCTACAACCCGTTCCAAAATCCTATTAGGTATAATGTTTTTTGGTGAGCGAACAAGTCAACTACCTTATAATGATCCGCTTAGTTACATCCCTAGGTATGATGTGATGATGGGCTAGAGAGCCATGTAGGGCTAAAATAGATGTTATGTTCAAGAGATGGACGTAATTTTATATTTAGGATCTATATATGGAGTTCGGGCCCTAATCCCTATGGGCCTACCTATCGATCGTCCCTGTTTTTAAGAAGAAATCCGCACATAACATAGGGCTTTAATTAATTGATTATCATATACCAGACTAAACATATAGCACTAGTAAGCTCGTGTACACTAACAAAATATATATATATATCAATGTATATTAGTTATTTATTTTAGCACTAAATAAGTTCACAAATTGAACATGAGATCTGTTTATGAGAGTTGTTTAATAAATTGATCTATAAACAAGTTTATAAGTTGAACCCAAATCCAAAAACGAATTTTATATGTTTGAACGGGTTTAACCCATTTATGTCTTGTGTTGATAACCTGTTTATAATTGTGTCATGTCGTGTCTAAGTTTGTAGGTTATGTCTTGAATTGCCAACCTTAAAGCTTGCTTAGAATCTCATATGATTTTACTTTCAAGTGGAAGCTACTACACCACCTAATCATGCATACTATATATAATGACCCGACTGGAATACCTTCTACTTATGTATTGTTAGCTTTGTCATAGTACGCCACACGATTTTATCCATTGATGCAGCTGCCTTTCAGGGAATCACCAATCCTATGATAACTTTAACTCAATCATACTTAATTTCGAAGTTCTAATGAATTCTAGGTTGATATAACAAAAGATGCATCGATGATTAGGTTTCTGTCACCCTCTATTTAAGAGGCATCACTATCTACCACTCCTCCTCCTACAAAACTAACGTGCTTATTAGTTTTGTTACATGAGTTCAAAACTAAACCAAGTAAGCACTTTGTCCTTTGACTGGTAAATTGCTCTAATATCACTCTATAACAATCCAACTAAAATTCTTTCCATCAAGTATTGTCCACTTTGACGTAAGGCAAGAGGTATCACAAATAATAGCACTATGTTTTGAATTATTCTATATTCCTTATTTTGTATGTATATTTAATGTAATTGAAAATGATAATAGTACATATATGGAAAATGAAAAAAAAAATTGTGATATATTTTGAAAATAAATTCATAATGAGATACTTGAAATTAAAAAAAAATGAAAAGATAAAGCATGGTTTTAATAATTTATCAAATGGAAAATATATAAAATTAATAAAAGGGAGTTACGTAACCACCCATAAGTTACATTTAATTCCCCTTTCTCCCTTTATGAAATTTTTGAGCCACCAATTTGCAACTCTACCAGCAAACTAAAGCATCCAAACCCAAAATACACAAATCAAACTCATCAATCAAATTAAAATAAATAACCCAAAACACTTTCGCTTTTCACCTTCTTTCTTTTGATAGCATAACTCAACATAAAGTACTAAAATTCAATTCCCTCGCCTCCCCCAAAGTTGTACTAGAAAAAAGTACTAAATTTCTACTTTTATATTAGGACAAAATTCAACATAAAGTACATTAATGTAGAATCTAATCATCATTATTGATTTTATAGATTAATTAAGCCATCTCTAACGTTTCATCATATATCAAAATTCGATCTTCGAGTTTTCAATAAATGATGTTTTGAGATGTTGTATTTATAATAAAATTAACTCATTTATATATCATATTTTAGGAAACATCATCAAGTCACTTCAACTGCTTTCATAACTATGGATTTTGAACCCTAAATCTAATGGCTCGAAATCATGGGATGTCCCATATAATAGCACCATGTGTTGAATTATTTTATAATCCTTATTTTCTATGTCTCTTTATTGTAATTGGAAATGAAACAATACATTTATGGATAATGAAAAAGTGTGATATATTCCAAAAATAAATACATGATGAGATACTTGAAATTAAAAAAATAAATTAAATTCTTAGGGTGGTTTTAATTGTTTATCAAATGGAAGATATACAAAATCAATAAAAGTGAGTTAAAAAGACATCAAACACCTATATGTTACATCTCATTCCCCTTTTTCTTCCTATGAAAATCTAGAGACACTAATTTGCAATCCTACCACCAAATGAGTACATCAAAATAAAAAACCTACAACTCAAACTTGTCAATGGAATTAAATAAAATAAAATAAATAACTCAAAACACCATCTTCCTTCAAATTCTTCTTTTGATAGCATAACTCAACATAAAGTATTAAAATTTGATTACATTCTAAAACTCGTTCATCTAGAATCCTCTTATTACAATTGATTTTACAGATTAATTAATCTATCTCTAAATTTTCATTATATATCAGGACTCAATCTTTGAGTTCTTGATGAATGCTGCTTCAATCCGTAATGTTGTACTTATAATTTAACTTGTTTATATTTCATATTTTAGGAAATAAACTTAACCTAGTTTCTAATAGCTTTCATGATCATGTTATAAAGTTTGACCTAATTTAGACAATGTTGATTTTGAGCCCTACATTTAGTGGCTCAAAACTACAAGGTGTCACATGTAGCAGCACCAAATGTTGATTGAATTATTTTATGTTTTTTATTTTTATGTCTCTTTAATGTAATCAAAATTTATAATAATACATATGCAGATAACGAAAAAGTGTGATACATTTTGATAATGAACACATAACGGGATGCTTGTAAAAAAAAATGATTAAAAAATTTAAGCATGGTTTTAATACTTTATTGAATGGAAAATATACAAAGTTGGAAAAAGGAAATTAGAAAGACATTAAACCCCCACAAATTAAATCTAGTCCTCACCCTAACCCACCTAAACCTTAACCCCCTCATCAGCAAACTAAAAACACCAAAATCCTAAACCCACAACTTAAACTTCTCAATGAAATTAAAAATAAATAAATAAATAACCTAAAACACCACCCTCCTTTACCTTTTTTTTTTTTAGAGCATAATTAATATAAAGTACTCACTTTATAACACCGAAAGCCCCTTCTTGCATTTTACTATTATAATTATTGCATAAGCATCATAAGTTACTTATCTTTGTTAATATATACGTGTATATAATATTTTATTTACAATCTATTAAATATTTGTTGGTGGGCATTTCCTATGTCAAGGATTTTAGATTGGCTCTCGATTAGTAGAGCTTAAGAGGCCGGTACAAGTAGAATATCTAAGCTAAGAGGATGCACAAGTTTGCTAAGAGAAGAGGAGAATGTAGCACCAACTTTCTCTATGGAGAGAGAGAGAGAGAGAGAGAGAGAGAGAGAGAGAGAGAGAGAGAGAGAGAGAGAGAGAGAGAGAGAGAGAGAGAGAGATTTTAAGGTTTTTCCCTCTATGTTGCTCCCTAAATATGTGTAGGGGTTTAGGGGGGTTACATGGGTTGCAATTGGTGGACTTCCGCCACTTGACCCTTTGTGGGTAGCAATGCTTTTGGAGCAAATCCCTTTAAGGTTAGAGTTAGGTAGCTTCCATCAACACACATCATCTATCCCCTTTTGTCTTCTTATCCTTGAAGCTAGATGCATACATAAGTTAGGTTTGTGGCTTCGGACATTGGTCAAAATGATCCATCAAAACTATATATTATAATCTAATAGGATGTATGATCTGATACATATCTATATATTCTATCTATATTAATGTCTTCTATATTATTAAGCTAAAACTTAAATGTTGGTCTCCATATTTTCTATGGATGATTTTTCCCCTAAATATACTAAATAAAGCAATATAAATCATTTACTAGGAAAATCTAAGGGTAAAGCAAGACATTTCACCTAAGTTTTCTCTTTCTTTCTCCCAACTGTACATTGTTGATGAAATATAGTGTTGACTCTTCTCTCTCTCTCATGCAATAACCTTGCATTTATACTATCATGCCTTGAAGGATATCTTGGAATGGTAGACCTCTGTATATCGTACAAAGACCAAAGATTAACTCCCTTGTTAATCAGGAACCTTCGAAACTACATACAAGGAAAACTCCAAACACTTGAGTAGCAATCTAAGTGCGCAAGTTTAAACAATTATAGAACAATATCTAACTTAAAATTCGTTATAATCAATTTATAACTAGATCATGGATAGATAATAGGGCATATGCCCTACAAAATAATAGCAATAGTTATAAACATATCAAAATGAATTATAGTAGTCCCTAGGCTACTAAATATATAACACAGTAACAAGATTCTATCAAATATAACTAAGTCCTCCCATGCTCTCATTCTTCCCTCATATCCCCTTGCTTCCTAACTAACCTCGGGCATAGCTTAGTAAATATCTCTTATACCATACCATTAAATAATATACATACAAGTTACATTAGATAATCATACGCAATGCAAGGCAACCATATGCTCAAACAATGTATATATAGTCGAACTAGTAACTATATATAACTTGGGATTATGCCCTTGAGGCTGGGGTTAGAGTTAATTAAACCAATAGATTTAGGTTCGATCGCCCTCGGCTCTTATGTCTTGTAGTGCTTTTACTTTCACTCTTGTTCTTTTTTCTCAGAAATACGTCACTTTTCTTGATTCTTGAATTATATAACCAAGGGTGTAGATGTAAGTAGTGTATGCAATATACTCACCTCTAAGACATGGCCCTTAATCAGAATGTTGGCATATCTAGAGCCCAGTGATCTTGCAGGCTAAGGTAGAGCCATGTTTTATTGCGTAGGATTAAGTTTGATAGTTCAACATCAGCTTTGTGCCATGAGAACTCTAAGTTCATCTTTTCAAATTCCTTAATAAATTCTGTTTGTCATGTGAGAGAGGTAACCTCAACATAGTTTTTTCCGACTCAAGGCTTCCATAATGACATTTACTCTTCCTGAGCAATAATTGATGCCATGGTCATAATCCTTTATCAATTCTAGCTATCGCCGCTACCTCATATTCAACTCCTTTTAAGTGAACAGATATTTCAAACTCTTATGGTTAGTGTAGATCTCATACTTTATGCTATATAAGTAATGCCTCTATAACTTTAGTATAAATACCATAGTCTTTAACTTTAGGTCATGGGTATAAATACCTCATTTTTGCACCCCAACACCCCAACACCACCCCCCCCCCCCCCCCCCCTTAAATTTTTTAGAATAAGTTAAAAGGTTCTAAAATAAGAACAATACAAAAAAAAATGAAATTTAGGAAAATACAAACAAATAGGAAAAAAAAAAGAAAGAAATTTAGAAAAAAAATAAAAAAAATGAAAAAATTTGGAAAGTCATGAAAAATAGAAAAAAATTTTAAAAAATAAGGAATTTAGAAAATAATAATTTTTGTAGGTAGTTTAAATAGAATAGATTTTTAATTTAATTAAACTCAAATAAAGGACCATTGAACTTGGACTTAGATTTAACTCTAACTTAAATTGCACATATAAACAAAGCACAAGCATTTAACAATTACATTTGGGTTTGGTTTGGGATCAAGGGTTTGAAACTCACTAGAGGCATAAAAATGACTTTTGGTCCCTTTCTTTTTCAAACTCCATGTGTGGCTACACGTTAAGCCATCACTGAGCCACATGTTTGAAATTGGCACGTGATACTCTATGATTGGCCTTAACAACAAATTTTATTTCCCCTTTTTCCTTCTCTTCTTTCCCTTTTTTTCCCCCCTCACTTTCTCTTTTTAAATCACAAACAAACAATAGAGAGGGGATTAAATTTTCAATTGATGCACTCAAAGAGGGGTGAATTCTTTTTTAAAAAAGACATACACACAACATGCAAAGGGAGTCCAATTTTGAAAAAATGCACATATACACACAGCAAAAGAAAACATACATACACAGGGACTCTCTCCTTCTAATTCACTATCTCTCTCTCTCCACTATCACTCTCTCTCCACCATTACTCTTTCTTTCAAACCTTCTCTATCAGACTCTTTGTCCTCTCCATGGTCTCTCTCTCTCACAACACCTCCTGACACCCTTACCTACTGTCTACTCCCAAACATGCCATACCTTAACCGACCTTCACTCTCTTAACCTCCAACCATGACCCCCAATATGTCGAATGGCCGTCCTTTATCAAACCCCCAGCATCGAACCTCCAGCCATTTGACCCTTACCCATTTTCCGAATCCACTGGCCTCAATCTCTCTCTTATACCCAGCCTACTTTCCCTAGAACTCCACATACACAAAGCCCAAGCCAGTCACGCACTACGGCCACCATTGGTTGCACAATTTGCAGCTACCCCAACCACATCCCCACGACACAGCCCATTCTCTAACTCTCTCTCTCCACTTTCTCTTTGTCGATTAAGGACATACATACAGCCAAGGGGAACACATACATATAGCCACTCAACTCTCTCTTGGCTACTCACCGAATACTAACCCACCGCCACCACTCTAACTAAAACCACCTCCATACACCATGGCATCGCTCCTATACCACCTAACCCTAATAAAAAAACATACAAAACCAAAGTCACCCACTCATTTAGGTGATTGCCATCACCACACCTTTAACTTGTAACCCGATTCAAAACCGATCAGATCTCCAAAGTCTGACCCAAACTTGGCCGATCCGACTCACCTATAATGCCTAATCCGACCTGCGACTCTCTAACTAGGATTTGGTCCAACTTATTTTTTATTTTAGTTATTTATTTATTGTTTTTGTTATTTCTTTAAATTATTATTATTAGTGTTTTGTATTTTTTGTATTGTAACCTAAAGAAAAAGAAAAAAAAAGAAATAAAAAAAAGAGAAAAACCAAAAAAAGGATAAACAAAAGAAATAAATGGGAAGAATTATTTAGTTTAGTTTTATTTTTATTTTCATGTTTTAACCAAAGAACCAAAAATAAAAATAAAAAGTAAATAAGCAAATAGTAAAAAATAAAATAATGATAAAAAATAATAAATTTACCATATCACTTAGAAAAATTATTTTTCAAATAAATAAGAATAATTTATCATTTTTCAAAATTAGGACCCCATTTAGAATTTTTCAAAATAAAGCCTTAATTAGAACCCTTAGAAAATTTTCTTAAATCAAAATGGGTAACAACGTAAACCCAATTAGCTTTTAAAAATTAAAATCAATTCAACTTGTTATATTTTCAGAGAACAAACTACGAAAGTTTGATCTCGAGTAATGGGTACGTAGGCTCCTGTTCATCAGTACAGGAAGACTTAAAATATGGAAATTTTTATTTTTTCATTCTTTGTAGATATTTGTATAAGTTAATTAATTTAGTCACGTGTAATATGATTACTTGTTTAGAAATTTAAAAGGATATATTTGAAAAACGAAGTTAAATTCGAAAAGTTAAAAAGTGATACCCGTTGAGGGTTTAATAAATTAGCCCTCGGATCTAGATCTCTGGTTTTTAAAAAACTATTTTATAAAATGGTTTAATCGATAGACTAATAGCTAAGTTATAGTTGATCTACCTAATTAGTTATAACTTAACTTTTTTTCCTGACTTCAATCAGGTAGCGATTCTAAAGTACTTTAAAAAAATGTAAAAAGAATCGGTTTTCTTTAAACCATAGTCAAGGATCAATATTAAACGCGTAAGAGTTTAGTACTGATTGGTTTAAAGAATACCTAATTTAAAAAGAATCGAGAAGTGAAAATCTAAGCTCAATAATGGGTAGGATAGTTTCGTTCATGAGGCCTCAACTGTTGTGATGCATAAGCAATTACCTTACCATTTTACATTAATATGCACTCAAGACCATTCTTCGAAGCATCACCATATATCGAAAAAGGGCTCTTCGTTGTTAAGTAAGACCAAAATTGGTACTGTTACCAACCCCTTTTTCAGTTCTTGGAAACTTTCCTCCCTTTATACATGTTTTATCTATAAACATGTTAGACATTTTTCTACCATATGCCCCTAGCGCCAAGGTGCAACAATACAGACTACGAAACGCCCCATGATGGGAAAGATAGTTAGAGGATTGGCTTGTTACCTAAGAGCTGTGAATGTCGCCTGAGTCTAAAATTTTGAAGGAAGATGGGACTTTGAGGATTACCCAAAAGAGGATGTGGCTTATTATGAAGAAGTGCCCAAACACAGAGTTGATAGCTGGTATGTATACTTAACCTCCTTTGAGTTGATATATGTTATTAAGCTTACTTAGGTGATAAGAAGCTAGAATGTTTTAAAATGGGAATGGAAAAATATAAGGGCCAGTACTCATAACTTATAAAACTTAACTTAAAATTGATTTAAGGAATGTTGATATAAAAGGGCATTTAGTATATACCTTATTTGACATTAGAGTGATTCATTCCTTTGTTGCTCCTAGATTGGTAAGAAGAGTGGAGTTGTCCATAACCGTCGCAGAATCAAGCTTTAGTATGAAAACCCCTATAAGAAGTATTGTTATGACTAAGGAGATGGTAAGGAAGTACCCACTCAACATATAGGGCCAGAGTATCATGGTGGATCCGATTGTCATTGAGTTGGGTAAATATGAAGTGATATTGGGGATGAATTGGATGACAATGTTTAGGGTTATGGTTGAATGTAGGTGTTACGCCCCAAAGTCGCAGAGTCGCAACAATCCTGCTGTGTAAACCATTCTATGATAGTAACTGGCCTCACAGTACCTACCATAGACATGATCTACACAAAGCATCGACGACTCCTCGTTTTGAAGTAAACAGTCCGATTGAAAGTTTAACTACATTTATGATAAATATTTACAAATTTCTAATAAACATGTATAATTATATGTAAGTCCAAAAAACTTCCCAGGAAATTCTACATATTCACAACTATTCACTAATTTACATAATAACTATCAGTTTTTCATCCTTAACTATAAGGTCACTCTAGTTACATATTATTACTAAGTAACTTGATCCTCACTCCCCTGGCTTCAAAAGGACTAACCTCTGGGTAATTGTAGGGCGACATAATACTTGAAGTGTTCAGAAATCAGGACCTGCAAAAGGATCTATAAGGGTATGAGCAACTATAGCTCAGTAAGTTGAATTGGAGACTCATGAATGCATACAAGCACAAACAAGATTATCAAGCAATTATTTTTATGCAATACAACAATCAAGTGTCATCGCACAACATAATCCAGTCCGTTGTGAAATAAGAGAAATTTCACCCGCTCCAATCCGAGTTGAGGAGTTTCCATATTATGTAGCAGCTCACAACCAAACCCAAGCTTGTGCAATGGAGACCTCGCTCCTCCCGCGACTACCTTCGAACCATTGACTTCACCCTCGCCGTGACCTCCTCTCCTATCACTTAATTCGACTAAGATGAAGAAGGGACCATTTTGCAATCCTACGCTATCCCTTTCGAAGGGGTCGGCATTTGTTTGGAGAATCCTATGATCCCCTAACGGGTTGCAATGCATGGCATTTTTAGTTATTAGAGTCGAATAAAATTAAATTTCATTTAGGGTGTTCAAACAATTTCTCACCAATTTAATCAATCACAAAATCACTCACATTATAAATTTAGCACTAATTCAGATACATCAAACACATACGTAAACTGCTTACAATCACAACCATATACAAGCCTAAGTCTCCGAGTACCATAAAACTAGTACTCTATTACAATAAGTAATAACCCAACTTACTTGGAATTTCTCAATCGCCCGATCACTTAGTTGCAAGCCAATTCATCTCTGGGTGTCCTATAATACAAATAGGTCTTTCTAATACTTATACTTTAAGGATTCATATTCTAAGTTATAATTTAACTCTTTTTTTCATGTATACCTATTATATACTAATAATTCTTTCTACTCTATTTCGAGGTTCAGACCCTAAATTAGATTCTAGTTTTGATTCTTAAGTCCTAAATATGCTCGAATCCTAATGTGAAATTAATCACATTAAGCTCGAGTATTCAAATATCCTATTGAATCTTAATTTAGTATTCTAAACTATTCGGTACATGCTATTCCTAATTGGGGTATCGGATTTATCCCCGATGTGAAAAAACCTTACATTTTTATACAATTACCTAAAATTAAATCTTATTTCAGATTTAGTATTATTCTAATATTATCTAAATAACCCTAATTTTTTAGATTTATTAATTTTCAATTCCACATATTACTAATTTCTTACAATAACTATCTAATTTCCTAAATTAACTATACTTAATACTCCAAAGGTTAGGATTAGGTTTTCACATCAGAGATTAACATCCCTAAACATCTAATTACTATCTAAATCAATAATTAGTATCTTAATCACCTAATTAACCCAAAATTATCCAATTAACCCAAAATTATCCATCATTTTAGGGCTAAAAATTAACTTAAAAATTTCGAATATTAATTTTAGAAAAATGGCTTCATAGTACTGTTCTATATCACATAAGCATTCTATAGAAAAAAAATTGAGCTCCAAACTACACTCCTAAGCCTATTTAATTCTCGTTCTAATCATGCTCGATTTTGCTCAATTTGTTAAGAACCCTATATTTTTAGACGTGATTAAACTAAATCACTATTTTAAACTAAATCTACATACAATAAAACCTCAGACTAACAAGCTTCGTAATTTTCTGAGCAAAATAACTAATTTTACGAAATTATTCAAAATCGGGGCAATTAAGGGACTCACCGGTTCAATGCTTTTTGGCCGTTCAAATCAGGTCCAAGTGTGTCGGCCGGCCTAGATGGTGGGGCTGGAGTGGGATGGTGGTGGTGGCGGCTCGGTCCTAGGTGGTGGTGAGGTGTGGGTTTGGCTCACTAGCCCTATCTACACAGTTTCCTTTTCTTTTCTTTTTTTTTTCTAAATTTTCTCTCGAATTTTTTAAGTTCCCTATTTTTCTCTGATTGTAAACTGTCCAAAGGAGTTCTCTAAAATTTTTCCCTATTTATAGACGTTTTGGGTAATTAATATGATTAATTAGACATGGCATTGCCCCATTTTCTTTATTTTTAGCAATTGTGTTGCTTAATTCTAATTGGATAATTTTTCTTTTTCAGATTCTGACCTGCTACAACCAAATTTGCATTATTCCAGATCCTTCTGATTTTTCTTAATTAATTTAATAATTTTCTTTAATTACTTACTAAGTTTTTAACTAATTTAAGAAATTTCGTGTATTTTTACCTACACATAAATATATGTATGGTACATGTGAACATTCCTAATTATTATTTAGGTCATTCTATAATTTTTAGTATGCATATAATCTATCTCTAGTGATTTATTAGTTATTTGATTACACTTTTCGCCTTTTTGATGATTAACAATTATTATACTTAAAATTTAAAAATTTTGTAGTCTCTTATTTTATTACTTATTTTCTTAATTTCAAGTTTAAGGAGTCATTTTGCTAATATTTCGCTCCATAGTTTATAATTTGGGTTTGATCGGATCCTTTAACTGATCGTCCTAAACCTTATGTTCTAAGTTCAATCATACTGTCTCTTAACTTAACTTTAAGGTTTACAGTAGGAAAAAGAAGGTACACTTTAAGGATATGAACGGATCTAGTATGGAATTTCAAAGTGATTTAGCAGTAGTTGGAGCACATAAGCTAAGCTCCTTTGAGCTGATGTTAGAGATAAGTTGGTTAAACACTACAGAAGTCAAATCAGAAAGGTTAAGGAAGGAAGATACCCAAGTAGTGAATGAGTTTCTTGATATATTTCTAGAAGAATTGCTGGGGTTTCCACCAAAGAGAGAGATAGACTTTGCTTTTGATCTAGTGCTAAGGACTAAGTCGATTTCTAGGGCACCCAACAAGATGGCCCCAATAAAATTGAAGAAACTAAAGAAGCAGCTATAAGAGTTGTTAGACCAAGGATTTATCAAAACCAATGTTTTGCCTTAGGGCCACCAATATTATTTGTAAAGAAGAAGGATGGCTCCCTCAGGCTCTGTATTAATTATAGAGAGCTAAATTGGGTTACTATAAAGAACAAGTACCCCTTGCTTCGTATTAATGACTTGTTTGATCAACTGTAAGGTGCTCGTGTATTTTCTTGCATCAATTTAAGGTTTGGATATCGCAAGCTAAGGATTAAGTTAGAGGATATTCCTAAGATAGCCTTCAAGACAAGATATTGGCATTATGAGTATTTGGTGATGCCCTTCAAATTGACAAATGCACCTGCATTATTCTTGGACTTGATGAATAGAGTATTCAGGTCGTATTTAGATAAGTGCGTAATCATATTTAATGACGAAATCTTGGTGTACTCTGCATCGCTAGCATAACACCAAGAGCATTTGAGACAAGCGTTGTAGACTTTGAAGGAGAACAAGCTTTACATTAAGCTGTCAAAGTGTAACTTTTGGTTGAAGGAGATATCTTTTCTTAAGCATGTAATTTCAAGAGAAGGAATATTTGTAGACCTAGAGAAGATAAAGGCTGTCATTGATTAGAAGTGGTCCAAAAACGTTATTGAAATGCAAAGCTTTCTTGGTCTGGTTAAGTACTATAGAAAGTTTGTAAAGGACTTCTAAAAGATAGATAACCACTTACCCACACAACACAAAAGAATGAGAAGTTTGGCTGGAATGAGAAAAGGGAGTAAAGCTTCCAGGAGCTGAAAAAAGGGTTGGTAATACCACCAATTTTGATCTTACCTAACAACGAAGAGCCATTTTCGATATACAGTGATACTTCGAAGAACGGTCTTGGGTGTGTACTAATGAAAATTGGAAAGTTAATCGCTTACTCATCGTGACAATTAAGGCCTCATGAGTGAAACTATCCTACCCATGACCAAAAGTTAGCGATCGTGGTATTTGCATTAAAGTTATGGAGGCATTACTTTTATGGCGCAAGGTATGAAATCTACACTGACTATAAGAGTTTGAAATATTTGTTCAATCAAAAAGAGCTAAATATGAGGCAACAACAATGGCTAAAACCGATAAAGGATTATGACATTGGCATCAATTATTGCCTAGGAAAAGTAAACGTCGTTGCAAATGCCCTAAGCAAAAAAAAAAAAAAAGTCACATTGAGGTTGCTTCTCTCATAAGACAAAAAGAATTTATTAAGGAATTTGAAAAGATGAATTTAGAATTGTCATGGTACGAGGCAGATGTTGAACTATTAAACTAAATCCTAAAGCAGACATTATAAGAAGGATAAGGGAAGCACAAATGACTAACCTTGCTCTACTACATTTGAAGGAATAGATGGTACTCAGGAGGTATACCAATTTCAGTCAAGATAAGGATGATATGTTTCGAATGAAAGGGCAAATATGTGTGCTAGATAGTCCTAAACTGTAGAAAGAAATTTTAAAGGAAGCTTACTATTTTGGATATATGGTATATCCTGGAGGAACTAAGATATACCAGGATCTTAAGAAAAATTTTTGGTAGAACAGAATGAAGCAAGATGTAGAGAACTATATACTCAAGTACAATACATGTTAAAGAGTCAAGGCATAACATCAGCGACTAAGGGAGATTGATGTAGCCCTTGTCCATACCTAAATGGAAGTAGGACCAAATTACCATGGACTTTAAGTGTGGACTACCAAAGACGGTAGCAAGTCATGACACCATATAGGTAGTAATGGATCAACTCATTGAGATAGCATATTTCTTACCCATCAACATGATATATTCCCTAGAAAAACCGGTTCAAATATATTTAAGGGAAATGGTATGCTTATATGGAGAGCTAGCGAAGATAGTATCAAACAGAGACCCCAGGTTTGTATCTAAGTTTTAGGGAAGTCTACAGAAGGTATTGGGGACAAATTAAAAGTTTAGTACAGCATATCACCCCCAAACAGATGCGCAATCAGAAATGACAACTCACACCTTAGAAGACATGCTTCAAGCTAATGTCATGGAGTTTAAAGGAAATTAGGACTCTCATTTTCCTTCAATCGAGTTCGCATACAATAATAGTTACCATTCCTCCATCCAATCCAAATGCTACCATATGAGGCCTTATATGGAAGGAAGTGTCAATCTTTGCTATTTTGGGATTATGCATAAGAAGCAATCATAGCTTTGGACTTGGTTCAAGAAGTAGCAGATAAGGTAGCCATCATTAAATGAAAGATAAAGGAAGCCCAAGACAGACAAAATAGTTGGCTTGACCTAAAAAGAAGAGAGCTGGGGTTTACTATTAAAGAACATGTATATTTGAAAGTAAGCCCAATCAAAAGCATATATTGAGTGAGGACCTAAGGGAAGCTAAGTTTAAGGTATATCGGAACCTTCGAGATTCTCAAAAGGGTGGGGAATCTCATGTTCCAATTGGCATTACCGCCAAATATGACTAGAATACATAATGTGTTTCATGTGTCAATGTTAAGGAAGCACATCCTTGATTGGGATTGCATCATTAAATTAAAACCAGTGCGACTCAGGGATAACCTGACATATGAAGAGCATCTAATCCAGATCACAAATCAAAAAGTTCAGAAGTTGAGGAACAAGGAGATTCAATGTGTAAAGACACTTTAGAGAAACCATGAGAGAGAAAGCTACCTAAGAAGCCGAAGAAAAAGTAAAGCACAAATACCCCTAGTTGGTTGAAGAATTAAGTACATCTCTAAGTTTTGAGGGCAAAACTTATTTTAAGGGGAAAGGACGTAAACCTTATCGCTTATGGGTAATGATCCAAGTAGTCAAAAATGCTCTCTAAATATTCCTGAGGATCAAGTAAATTAAGAATCATGCTAAATGTAAAAGTCACACTCATACTAATTGGCCTCTTGATTATAATCAAACTTGAGAACTGTAAAACTTAATATCAATCCTAGAATTTACCTAAAACCCTAAACCTTAAAATGTAGTGAGAACTCTCAAGCTTATTGAAACCCTAAATGAAAGATCAAAAACTTTAATACTAAAGTGAACACTTAAAGACCCTATATCAAAAGCTTAAACCTAACCGAGCTTGAACTGATCTTAAGATTCTTAAAACCCGTCTTAAAAACCAACGTGATGAATGAAAAAAAAAATTCAAGAACCAAACTCCAACTTAGCCACTTAAATAAAATAATCAAGTTAATGATATTCCAAGGGTGGAATAGAGACCTACACATAGGAAGTTTAAACCGGCCATGCCCTATTCATTTTCCCTCCCAATTCAATTTCAAACGAACCAAACTAAGGGATGTAAACTTAATTAGCACGTAACCTTAGCAAGTCCTCATGTGATTAGACAAAACAATCTCAATTCCCTAAACAAGTTATAGCATTTTTAGAAAAATCAACTCAACCATTTTTGGATCAAGCCAAAAGTAGAAGTTTATTGGATAAGCAAGCCATACCCCTAATTGCCCCCTAAGCCATCGGTTTGAAGAGGCCTTGGATAGCAATCATTTCACCCTCTCTTCTCATGTAAACTCAAATTTAATGATCACCTAAAAAGCTCCCCCAAAGCCAATCGCATCCCTAAAATCATGCTTCACCTTACATATTAATTTGACAAGCTAAAGTAAGGAACCTTAGCCTACATTCGAACCAGCCATTAAACCCTTCTAAGCTCCCATATGCTCTTCCATTTTCCTTGACTTATAATGCTTAAAACAATCAAGGAGAAGCTCCCCCAAGCACCACCCTCACCGCCAATGAAGACATCGTAATTCGCATGCCTAACCACCCCATTTAAGTACCTTTGTTCAGCTACAAAAAGAGCACCCCCAAAACTCCACCCTAAGCTTAACCATGAGAGGGATACTAAAGCACCAACAAATCATCCAGTTCTTAGGATCTAAGGAGGTTAAGGGCCATTAAGAATCAAGGACAAAGGATAGGAGTAAAGGGGACTAGTTGAAGGTGCTAACCTTCATCATTCAATCTAGTAAAGTATATTCCATTTTTATGTAACCTTAAAGCATAATGTGTAGAGCTCCTAATTATTACTTTTGCAACCTTATTTTGTATTTTACAAGCTCTTTTGGTCAGGATAAGTAGTAGCATTTCTTGAAGTTTCCTTGCAAATGCTAGACTCTAAGTAGTGTAGACTTGTTTTCCTTTTATCATAAATGTATTACACATTGAAGTAGAGCCTTGTAACACAAAGAAACTTCAAATAAAGTTAGTATAAGACTTCTTTAGGAGCTGGACATGAAGTGTATAGGAGTTTCCAAAATGTCTCTTCACTTGTAATGAGTTGTTCATGCATCAAAATACCCTTAGATGATAGAAAAATCAATATAAGAAGGTTTAGTGAAGAAATCATCAAATAAAATCCTAAGAGTCATATGTGTTCCACATTTTCCCCTCAGTATTATGCTAGAATAATCCACTTAGAAAGAGCAAAACAAGTTTAAGTTAAGGTACAAGTGGCGTAAAACCTTAGGTTAGCACTTAAGTTAAGGAAACAAGAAGATAAGTTTAAAAAATGGATTTAAGGACTCATAAACCCAACCCCTCAAATCTGTAACTAATGTTAAATCCACTTAAACACCCTTAAAGATATAGTAAATAAAGTAAAAAGACCAACTAAAACTAATAGAATAAGTGTTAAGAGCTTAAAACTTAAAACTAAGCAAAAAACTCCAAGGACAAGCCCAAAACTTATATCCAAACTATGGAAAATTCTTTTAGCTAACAAGTTTAAGCTAAAACAAGATTGGGATAAAGCCCATAAAAGGCCCATATTAAGTTCTACAAGCCCACCAAAGTATTAAGTAGCACTAATGGAAGAACCAAGCTTGTTTTTAACCATAAAATTCACTTAAAGATTTAAGAAGCACAAAATAGTAATAAAGCCAAAAAATATTAAGTGAAAAACTAATCATAAGAAGGTAATTAAACCCAAATAAAATTTCTAATCCCAAACCCTCTTGATTTCACTAAGTAAGAAAAGCTCGATAACAAAATTAACCTTAAAGGAAAGCCTAATTAATAGAAGCACAATTGTTCTAACCCATACCTATAATTGCAAGCCCCATCTCTCAAATCTAACCTTACTACATAAAAGTACACGCGAAAACAATGAAAATTGACTATAAGATCATGAGAATCGAATTTAAAACAAAAAAAAAATATACACAATTGAGAATTTAACTTACTCGAGAAAAATATAAGACTAAGTCAAAGAGTATAACTTTAGTAAACTCTTAAGGTGACATTATAATAAAACAAATCCTTATGTTACTACGTTTATTTTGTTCAAGGGACACTAATCTCGGGGACGATCGACCTCTAGATTACTACGATTAACAACTGTGGCAAATTGAGTGATTCCCAATGAATTCATGCTTGATTTTGCTTTTAGTTAGCTGCACTAAAGTAATATCATGTTAATTGGTTGCATAAGGGGCATGGGGAATACATGTGTGCTGACTCATGATTGATTGCATAACTTAATGGTGATATATGAATCAAAAGTGCTTGCATGATTGATTTATATATTGTTGTTATGGTATGAGAAATGCTTGATCACCCAAGTAACTAAACATAAGTACTTATTTGACTATAAACTTAAATGAGTCATGCATGGAATGTCATTATATTATAACTATACCGATTGCCACCTCATACAAAAGGTGGGAAGAGGCTCACAAGAGCAAGATCTCTTGAAGGGATTAGATTAGGTGCATTTATGCCATATTATTAAGTCCCTGTCCTGGCCTATGAGCTTATTAGGTGTCGAAAAATGCTAACCATTTGATCAAAGGCCATTCTTATGGCTTCAACTTAGGATGTATGACGTAGATTGTGGAGGCCACTACACCACTAAACTTAGGAATTTTTAAATTTAAAATAAAAATCATGTTCTTTATTAAAGTATAGTATGTGTGTGTGTATGTGTATGTATATGTATATATATATATAAGTATAGTTATAGAAGTAGATTTGTGCTCATTGGTGCAATTATAGATAAAAATCTAAGTGTTAGAACCCGGTTGATGGTTTGTATCAGTTAATAATCTCCAACTTTAACTGCAAAGGGAAAAGTTCTAAGTTGCATCCGGTTCCTAAGCCACTGCATATATTTGTTTGGCATGTTGCTTGTTACATACATTCATACAATTGTTAAATATATTGTTTATAAGGCATGTCAGAGAGATTAACTCACGAACTGCTCATTCACTTCACAAAATAGAATAGGAAGAGCATGTAATACTAATGCCATGGAATTAAATAGAAATGTAATAGATGTTACAGTGTTCAGTTAAACATAATGGAATGGTCTTTACCCTATTTACTTTACATGAATGAAATAGGGAATAAGAATTGAATAGGAGATCATTTACCCAAAATACCCCCATTATATTCAAATAGAAAAGAAATCGACAAATTTTCATAAATGAACAACAAAGACTATCCACATCTTACAATGTACATTTTCATTTAAATGTTCATTGGTGAGTTTTCTTACAAGTTATCAATGATTTACAAAAAAAAAAAAAAAAGTTATCTAATTTACACAATAGCAGCAATATGCTCTTACAAAACAATTAATAAAAATGTGTACAAACATGAACAACATGTGCTCAACATATGCTTTTACAATACAGTTAGCAAACGAAGGGAGGAGCTTCACATATGAACAACTATGGACGACAGAAGAAGCTACATAACTAAACAAAAGCTTCTTACTCATAGTAAAAATCCCAGATTCAAACATCAATCAACATAAGAACTATATGAGCGAAAGCCATAGACATTTGTACCTTGCTAAATGTGACAAGATCATTCTATTTCTTTGATGGATAAAGACAAAGAGATTCTTAGAGGAATTAAGCTTTAGCAGAGAGAAAGACTCAAAGAGGGAGTGAGAGAGGGATGGCAATTTAGGGTTTTATTGGTGTAGATAAGAGTGAGAAAGGGGGCTAAACTTCACAGTGGGTATAGATAGTATTGTTATTAAAAGGTATCTTTTGTCATTTGGAAAAGAAAACAAGGGTAGTGTTAGGATGAAAAAAAAGAAAACACCCATTAAATTGTATTTCAAAGCTTGGGAGCGGGAATTCCAATTCGGTGATTTAATGTAAAACACATCCACACTGAATCTCTATTCCATATTGACATGTGAATTGAATGTAGTAATAGAGACTCCATAAAAAATGATTAGGGAATAGAATAGCCATTCCCCATAAATGAACATATTGTAAACGTAAGCTTACATCCTTCTAGATTCCTTTTATTGCAAGGCCACCTTTTCATTGAGCCTAGGCCATGAGATGCCTAAGGTTGGTCTTGAGCTGGGATGAGATTATGAGATACTTGGAGCAAAGGAGGAAACCGCTTTAGTATTGATTAAAACTTTATAATTTCTTTAGTTTATGTTGTCAAACTTTCTATAGCTATTCGAATTACTTTATTACTACTACCATTATTTTGGGAACATTATATTCCATAGTTAAAATTTGATGAATTATTTGATTAATTAATAAAAATAGCTATTTTGCTATGATACTATTTGTCTATATAATCAATGGTAACTAGGAGTTGAAGTAGGCTAGTATATCGCATAGAAGGGCGATGATCGATAAGAGGATTAATCATTGACCTTTGTATGATGTACAATGATCTACCATGATGAAAATATTGTCTAAGTCGTAATAGTATTATATCTCTTAAATTAGTTGTAGCCCATGATTTTTCTTTTTTTTTTTCTTTTAGTCACGAATTTTACAATAAATTTGAGTTTTTGAGAAATATGATCTTTTGTTGATTTTGTTGTAGAGATTGTAAATTTATATAATAATCTCTTCAGTTATACTTAGCCCATGACTTGTTTCTGTTTCTATTTGGTATGTTTTATTATACATATAAGGTTTAAGATTTTATATTTAATTGATTCTACGAAATTTCATGACCCATCCATGTATAATTTCTTTATTATAATACAATATGATTGTTAAGTACTAATTTCCACCCGGAATATAGTTGTAATGTCAATTTATATTGAAAGGTTTAATTCTATTATATACAAAATTCCAAAATTAATATCCGCTCAATTATTTTTTAGATAAATGATGACTTTTTAGATGAAGCAAATTCAATGTAATGTCATTGTGTATTTTTTATGAACTGCTTAGCTTTATCCAAGGCCCTGAATGTTTCAGCCTACTATTGGCATTGGAGCCTGGAACCCTATTTCAACCAAATTTTGTGCTTTTAAGAAGTGATGGTAACTTATTTTATGCGTTTTCTTTTGTGCTAAGATCAACTATTCAAGTTGCTAATTAGGTGGCTTCTTATTATAGGAGAAGAATGTATCCATTTGATTAATGTATTAACACCCCATTCATCCGTAAGAAGCTGCTTATATTAGACTTGCATTGTTTCCCTTTTATTGATGTTGGTTTTCTACATTGTATTCCTTGTGACAATGGTTAATATTTAATCCATTACAATTTATTTGATGGCCAAAAAATACATTTATGATGTATTAATTTAGTTGTATATTCCTTTTTTTTTTCCAAATGATGCTTTCTATTATTTGTGCACTCTTTTCTTTTTTATTGAAGAGTTTTACATTGATATGTGTAGAATTCCCTAATTATCATAGTAACAATAATAGTTAAACTATGGTTAATCTTTAATCCATTACAGTTTATTTGATGGCCAAAGTACGTTTATGATGTATTAATTTAGTTGTATATTCCTCTTTTTTTTTTTTTCCAAATGATGCTTTCAAATTATTTGTGCACTCTTTTTTTTTTTTTTTATGTTGAAGAGTTTTACATTGATATGTGTAGAATTTCCTAATTAATATGGTAACAATGATAGTCACACTATGTTAATACTGTTAGAGCAATAATATACATATAAATGCAAGTATTAATGACATTCACGAACTATGTATGGTTAGGATAACGTTCCAACCAGTCAAAATCGTGAGGAGTTTGTGGATTAGGTTAGGAAAAATGCTTTCTGTGAGAAAGTCGTGGGGGATCAAAGTGCATGCCTAAAACAAACACTCTTCCTCTTTATTATAAGAGGAATCTGGCATGAAAGGAATGAACGAGTTTTTCGAAGTAACACCACAAGTCAAGACTGGATCCAAATTATTAGGAAGGAAGCATTTGAATGGTGGTCGACCAATCGAAGGAAAGAATTAGATAATTTGCAGTTCCTAAGCAGAAGCTCATGGAGCAAACCATAAAGAAGTTGGATAAAAATCAATGTAGATGCAGCAGTTGATTGGAGAGGTCTTAAGGGAGCAGCGGCAATCACAGCGAGAGATTGGAACGGAACGGATGTTGGAAAAAGCTTGCAAGTGTAACACCACTGGAGGCAGAAATTAAAGCAGCGGCTTTTGCTTTTAACCTTGGCTAAGGAGAAAGGATGGGAATTCTTTGGCTAGAAAGTTGATTGAACGAGGAGTAGCTAATAGGGACTCGAATTCATCCATAATTCGAAAGTGCATTTCTCTTATAAATTCTTTGTCTGATGTGATTCTTTGCGGAATTAGGAGTGATGCGAAAAAAGTGGCGGACAGACTTGCAAAGGCAGGATTGGATGCTGATGCAAATGTCTCTTTCTTTTTTAACTTTACTTTATTTGTTTTAGATGATATTGTTGTTGATTCTAGCTATGACCAGAATGCATGTCTTTTGTAGAGGGATGCTACACCCAACTGAGCGCCTTTTTTGAACTGTTTTTGTTGTTGTTTTTACTTGAGTTCTAGTAATGAAGTTGACTACCCGAGAAAAAAAAAAAAAAAAAAGACATTCACGAACTATATTAATATATTAACATGGTAATAATTAAAGTGAACTATATTAGTATATATTAGTAAAATACTAATTACAATTAAACTATATTAGTATATATTGATACAATGATAATAACCGTTAGTAATAATACATATTAATATAATAATGATAAGAGAAAATTATAAAAAAATCTCTAACGTTTACCTGTATATATAAATTAATTCTTAAATTTTCATTTAGTCTATTTTAATCCTTAATATTTTAATAAATTTACAAAAAAAATTCATTTCCTTAATTTTTCCATTATGTGGACTCGTTAAGAACTAAAATTGATTAAATAAAAAGATTAAAGATTGATTTATATATATAAGTAAATATTAGAAACTTTTTATACCTACATAGACCAATTATATAATGACAAGTGTCAACAATAATAGAAAATTTAACAAAGTTTAAAAGAATGATTTATTTGATACGATTTAAAAAGATTAATAATTAAAATAGATTAAATAAAAAATTAAGGATTGATTTGTAAAAACGTAAAACGATAGGGATTTTCTTTTTACTTTTTCTTAATAATAACTTTCAAACTATATTGATATATTTTAATCTAATCAATTGTATTAACCCAATAATATTGGTCGCATACTCTCTAATATCATACCATGTTCATGATATTCCTTAATTTATTTCTAGAGTAATTACTACCTGTCCATTTTCTTTTTGTTCTCAATTATTACTTCAGGATTTTCGAGTAATTTTCGATTCTTACTCTAAACAAACCCTTCATCCACTGTCAAACTATAGTAAGATGCATCAATGTAGTAATGATGACAAGGCAAAATAACTATTATATCATATATAGTTAAACTATAATAATATACATCAATCCATATCTATATTAATTGGATGGTTGCAAATGGGGGCAAAAAAATTTACCCTTTTTGTATTAAATAAATTAATTTTAAAATAGGTTGGCTTTGTATTGCTTTCTTCATTTGGTAAGAATTAGAGATAATTTTTTTCCCTTTTACATTATGAGTTTATTGGCGAAAAGATTTGAACGACGGCGTTTGTTTTTTTTCCCCCTTTTCACATGTGGTTTTACTGCCAATAAAACGTAAAAATTTTATTTAACATAGAAGTGTAATAAAATAGCAAATGCGAGTAAGTTTTCATAATATGTTGTTAACTACAAAACTATTTCTTTAAAAGAAAACATTGTGCCATTAAAGTTTGATTTTCTTCCATTTCTATGCTCCAATGTATGATGTCAACAATTACTAATGTTATCATGTCTTTTTCTTTATAAGCACCACTTGCCTTGAGTTTTCAAAATGTATAGGGTGATGGAACGAAATTATTGTTTTTCTACATTGTCCTTTTTATTTTGAAACAATTTAATTAGTTTCATCGTATCATATTCTAAATTGAATTAAATTGTTGTATTTAATTTTTTCACATGCACCGACATTTGCTAGTATATATATTGTATACTCTGATATATGTTAATAAATTTATGTGCACATGTTTATATATATGTATATATCATATTATATAGACCATATAAAACATCCAACGTACATAATATATTAAATTATTTGCTTATGGATTATATAAATTTATCATTTTTTTGTTAATTTTCTAAATTCATTTTAATTTTTTATTAATTTAATTAGTTGACATATATTATTACAATATTCAAACATAATAATTAATAACTTGACCTAGCAATGATGTGGTATATTACCTAATAAAAAAAAGGTGATAACGTAGTAATGACACATCAGCTTTTGTGACACGTTAGCATCCAAGAAGGCAAAAATAGAGGTATAAACGTTTTATTTTGAAAGAGTGGGGTGTATATATTATTGAGAAAGTTTAGTGAGTACCATATATATCACAATTGTATATATAGATGTACATCTTATAAGTAGATATATTACATACAATGTTATTATGTAAAATTAAATTCTACATTGAATGGTATATTATACATCAATACACATGTATATTATAGTTTACGAGCACTTTTTGCCTTTAAACACTTTATTGTAGTTTAATGCTCCAAAATTATGGAAGATTGAATACATTATGCATTCCTACATGTTGGAAAAAACTGAAACACGTGATGCTTAGGTTTGTATAATCAGATTTTTGCTTAGGAAAAAGCAAATATGATTATAAAGTCGATAGGAAGATTTAGTATAGACTAAAATTGATATTATTATTTACAGTATCAAATCAACGCTTCTTTTAAATAATGAAATTCTTTTATAATATACTAGTAAATATTGCACCCATTATAATGTGTAAATTTAACATTAATATGTGAAACATTAATACTGTTTGGTCAATGTAATTATCTTTATGTCTTTGCAAAAAAATAGAGAATTTCTTGTTTTCTTATTTTCGCAATAAGAATAACAGAAAGGCTTAATATTTTTTTTTAAAAAAAAAAAAAACAGATAACTGCTAAATTCCTCTTTTTTCTTTATTATTATTAGTAGTATCAAATAACGAACATAACAAACTTGTTTTCTTCTAACCATATTTTGCTATCTATTATTTGTAATTGGCCAAAAGAGAAAAGACAGATAATATGAGCTAAATTCTTTCAAGGAAAACTAGAATCAGAAACGGTTTTCTCAATTGATTACTGTTACTTCGAGGTGGTTCTCCTAGCTTCCCGCCTCATACATCTTCTACAATCACTCATTCGTAACTCTTACAAATAGAACTAACGTCAAATTCATAACTATCCCTATAACAAGTAGTATAAAAAACGCTAATCTAGTGACAATATTAACATCCCCCAAGCTTGCTAATTTAGTAGCTCAAGGTTAAAGAAAAAAAAAAAAACACCATGAGCACAATGTGTAGGAGCGGTTTGCTCCTGTTCATCTCATTCGCGGTTTTGATCCCCACCCTGCATGCAAAGATCGCTGAATTCAATGAATATTGGCAAATGCGCGCCGAGCAAGCTTGGAATTCATCTCTTGCATCATATGATCCCCATCCCGAGGCCGTTAGCAGCGATCTCAACTTGGAAGTTGACAAGTTAGTCTAATTAACCTTATTAGAGATTAAGATAGATAACAGATGAGCCTGTGCGCTTAATTTCCTCCGTTTGCGTTTTCTTCTTTTTGTCAATGCAGGGCAATGGAAGGAACTAACAGTACAAGAAGGTATTTGAATAAATACACCGGTCCATGCAGAGCAACAAACCCAATCGATAGATGTTGGAGGTGTGACCCAGACTGGGCTAAGCGCAGGAAGAGGTTAGCTAAATGCGTTCTTGGGTTTGGTAGAAGAACGAGAGGTGGGATGAAGGGTGAAATATATGTGGTAACGGATCCTTCCGACAACGACTTGGTTAATCCAAAGCCAGGGACCCTACGGTATGCGGTGACTCGAAACAGGCCACTGTGGATCATCTTCAAGCACAGCATGATAATAAGACTGAATCAAGAGCTTATAATGACCGGTGATAAGACGATCGACGGTAGAGGAGCGAATGTGCGGTTAGTAGGGGGTGCAGGCATCACAATCCAGTTTGTTAAGAATGTGATCATACATGGTATACATATTCATAACATTGTGAAAGGCAATGGTGGGACGATCATAGATAAAGAGAATCATGTAGGAGTAAGAACACAAAGTGATGGTGATGGTATATCTATATTCGGATCCAGTGACGTTTGGATTGATCATGTTTCCATGTCTAGGTGCTATGATGGTCTTGTTGATGTTGTCGAAGGATCCACTGGAGTCACTATTTCCAATTGCCATTTCACTCACCATAACGAGGTAATGTTTTCATAAATACATATATAATCATGATTAAAGAAAATTAAGAGAGAAAAAAAAAGAAAAGAAAAGAAAGGTATTGGAGTGGATTATTAATTTTTTATTGCCTGGTAAACAAAATAATCAAATTTTTTTGCATGGAAAAATTTGCAGGTGCTGCTGTTCGGAGCAAGTGGATCATCCACTAAAGATAAGATAATGCAAGTAACGGTGGCCTTCAATCACTTTGGAAGGGGTTTGGTGCAGAGAATGCCTAGGTGTAGATTCGGGTTCTTCCATGTGGTAAACAATGACTACACACATTGGCTTATGTACGCCATCGGTGGCAGTAATGCACCAACCATCATCAGCCAAGGCAACAGATTCATTGCTCCTCCAGATCCAAAGGCTAAAGAGGTGTAATTTTAATTTAAATCGTTTTTTTTGTCAATCGCAAAAACAGTAATATCTTGTTCGCCCTCAACAAAATTTTTATTTAATTTCGGGTCGGCAGGTGACGAAAAGGGACTATGCGTACGAGAGTGAATGGAAGAACTGGTTGTGGAAATCGGAGGGAGATCTTATGATGAATGGCGCCTTCTTCCGTACATCCGGTAACCCAAATGCACCCATCCCATTCTCTAAGAAAGACGTCATCTCCGCCAAGCCTGGGACTTATGTCAGAAGACTTACTCGTTTTGCTGGCACTGTCAATTGCAAGGTTGGCCGACCTTGTTAAAATTGTCTCACCTTTTTTCTTTTCTTTTTCTTTTTTTATTTTTATTTTTTGGTGAAATTCTGAGAGACAAAGTTGATCGCCAAAATTGATTCGCTTGCACGTTCATTTACAAGCAGGGCATTCGTCTTGTCATATGCACTAATCACATCCTCTCTATATTTATTTCTTCTCATTCTTAAGTTTGTACAAGATATTTCGCCTTCCAATGTGAAATGTTTACCAAAAAAAAATTATGAAATCTATACAAATATATATATATATATATATCGACAATCGACTTTCCTCTCATTCATGGCCAAAGGAAAAAGAAATATTTTCCAATATATATGCGATTGCTAATGAGTCTATCCCTAATTTTCACAAGACACTGCGCGAAACACCCATGGACTAGCAGGTGTAGAATGCGATTGCTAACGAAGAAAGGAAAACAAAAAGCAACGGTACCATCTGTTTATGAATCCAAGGAAAACTCTTATTATGTACCAAGAAAAATCAAACCTAAACATTAAATTACAACCCAAACAGAACTGGAAACTCCTCTGAAAGGAGTAGATATTTAATGTCCCTTCAAGGAAACTGAATCGATGATTGTCCACTGCAACGACCAAAAAACTTCAAAATATCACACCCAGTGCAGCAAAGTTTTCTTTAGTTCCATTTTGAGGATTTATATTGAGTTTAATGTCTCACAAACCAAAAGAATTCCTCAAGAGATGATTTCATTTTTGGCTCTGGAATGAATGGGTTCAAGAAATGAGAGAATTAAGGATATTCACTAGACATTGTTCCTAACATCCTATCTTAAGCGTATTCCTACCATTCATATGTATAAACCGTAAAAAAAAATTAATATATAATTACAGAAATTTCTTCCGCCTGTGCATATGTGTACATGTGATTCAAGACAAGAAGTTTGGGGCCACCAATATTTGTCCCACCAGAAAGACTAATCCAATCTATAATGATGTACATGAAAATATAATATTTTCAACGAGTACACTAATTAATAAGATTGATGAAATAGCAGTTAATATAAAAGTAACTGATTGGAAAGCAATAGTTATATTTCAAATTCTTCAAACTACCAATAAAAAGAAATATATCATTTGATCCCTCTATTAGCCAAAAAAATTGGAATAAAAATGCATCATATCCTAGAAGGATTTGACCATGGATGCATTGATTCTATACGACTTATATAGATCATTTCCTTTCTAAAGTTGCAAGTAATTTTGTGACTTACTAGATCATGATAGACCATGTAACTATATGTATATATAAATTAGATAGATTCACACCTGATATCATTCTATAAATGATAATGACATCTACTTATATAGCCATGTTTTATTTGGTGGAATAAATATATAATAGAAATTATCTTTTTGGAGAGATGGCCAAGTGGTTGATGGCTTTGATCTTGAAAACCGATATAGTTCGTAACATAAGACTATCAAAAGCTTGAATCCTTCTGTTTCCTTTTGCTTAGGAAGATATTCCTTTATTAGGGTCGTCTCGCTTTTTAGTATCGTAAAAGGAAAAAGCGATGACCAAAAATAAAATATAAAAAACTAAAAGAGAGAGCTTAGATATAAAAAAAATGCATTAGATCTAATAGATTCAATCTAAATGAAAGAAAGCAAAAGGAATATCTTTTTTTTTATCATTCAATCCTACCAATATGTATGGTAGTGGAATCAAATTGATTCTTACTATGAACATTAGTCTCCTATACCAGTTAATTAGTAAAAGAGGTGATGGAAAGAATCATTCCAAAATCACAATCAATTCCTTTTTCAAATCTTGTTGTAATTGCACGAGCTCTTCCCAGTACCATAAATGAACCACAAATAGGAATAATTTTAGAACAAAATGAGAGGTAGCTAACCAACTTCTAGAAGATACATAATTGCCTACATTAATCCTGGTAGCAACGTCGCCCATGGAATTTAAAGAACCTAAAGGAGCATAGGGCATATATTCTATGGAATGTCATTTTGCCAAGGTTATATGTCTTGTTTTAGCTTACTCAAATCCAATTCATTTAGGTCTCATAGAGTTTCTAACCAAGGAGCATGTAAATCCCAAAAAGGTATGGTTTCGCCCTAAAAATTGACTTCTCTAATCAAGGAACACATTAGACATTTACCTAAACAGATAGATCTTTGAGCAAATCCTACATTAGCCCCATGGTGTTGGTCTCTAACTAGAAAAGTAAATACTTGGCTTGAGAAGCTTTTGGCCCAAGAGGTTTGTAGAATTCACTAAGATAATCGATATTATTGAACCAAATGAAGCAATAAGCAATGAGACTAAAAATAGATAAAGCACATAAACTATAAGACAAGTAAGCCTCCCTAAACCATACAAGTAAGAGATGAGCCCACGTAAAAGGTTTCATTCAGATATGCTAGATTTCTCTTAGTATACAAATGGAACCTAACTAGACATACCCTTCAATTTTATCCTCTAAATCATCTACATTTACAATCTATCCCTCTCCACAAAGGGTCAAGTTGATGATTTTTCTTACATCTCTCCTTCCCAGAGCCCACGTATTACACACACCTCCAAAATAAAGTGCCTTGAATACTAGAACAAAAGCATCTGTACCTAACAATATTAAGTGAATACCTAAAATTATGGTCATTTTATGTCTATCTTTCCATTCATAACCAAAGAATGGAAAAGATTCTTCAAGAGTCTCAAGGCCTAGAAGTACATGATAAATACCACCTATGCCAATACTACTAAGGAAATTAAATGAAGTATTCTCAATATAGAGTACAAAAAAGCGTCTATAACTTCCCATCAAGCCCTACTCCCTAATCTAGAATAACTAGGAGGTGAAATAAAATTAATTCTTATTGATACATAGGCTTTTATAGTACAAAATAAGCCACTTCAAATAGATTCATTGCTTTGACTCAGCATAAGATTAATCAAGCATAAGCTACATGCGCCCCAAATAGTTTACCGAATAAATTGATAAGTCATGTGTTTCTAAGCCCACCAAGCGAAATCAATGTTTTCATAATCATAACCAGTTAAAGCTAAAATTCCATTAGTGTTTCTACAAGATAGAATTTCCTCAAGGAATACATGGTTTCCATGAGGCTGATCTTGAGTCGCCAAGCATAAATACCTTCATCTAAGAGAATATTTTTGGTGTAGAAAGTTTCAAATTTCAAATCTTTCTCTTGAGAAATGAAGTTATAGGCAAGTAGGTTCAAAGCCAAACCAATTACTCCAAGAGAACTCATCCATAAATCAGTTAGTAGTATAAATAACATAAAAATTTAACTGATGTCGATTAAAAAAAAAAAACAACCCTAAAGAATTCGAACCTAGAGCAATTAGTAGTGACCATTAAACAACTTTCTTTAACTTGAGTGAAGCACGAAATGTTTTTGCACCATCACTATTTTCAACTAAAGTATTTTCAACAGTAACACCATGAAAGCACATAGTAGAGCAGCGCCCAATACATCAGCAACTCCCATCATACCCTTAAAAAAAGTGGATGAAGTGGAAGATAGCTGCTACACTAAGTGCAAAGAACCAATAGGATTGACATAATGGATAAATCATGAATATAGAAAGAAAAATAGTAATTAAACTAGAGAATGCAATTGCATTATAAGGTCGTAATCAAATAAATCGAGCAAGTTCAAATTGATGTAACATGAAACATATTAGTTTGAAAGCACCGAGAAGAGCAACAAAAGTCCACAAGCCTCTTAATTAACACCAACGAGTAAAATCTCCTTATGCTTTATGACCCCATGATAACAACAAAGAATGTACTAAACTATTACCAAGAGCAGAAACTACAGTGGTTAAGAAGTTGCATCCTTCTAAATAGGAACTAATTAGTCCATAAGGTGAAGTTACAAATGTTATACCTGTAAACCAATCCCCTAAAGCGAAATAGGCATAAAGAAAGAGCAATAGACTGAACCAACCTATAAAAACAAAACAATCCCTATGTAGCCAATCATCCATAACATCAAATAAACCATTTTTTTCTTTAGTAATTTTACCAAGGGCTATAGTTATAGTAATCCTTCTATTCTACTACCTTAACCATTTCTAAGCACCTCATGATATTTCCATTATGTTAGAGGATTCAATCATTTATGTATAATTTAATTTCTTGTTCATAGCACTCTTTCATTCTAATGGGTTTTGAAGATAATAATAAAGAAAAAAAAAAATCTTTCTTGTTTTACAACCTAAAGTAAGTAATCTATAAACTTGATATAATTATTTCTCCATATTCCTAATAAGCCCATCAACTGCAAATTGCCTTATAATCAATCGGATGGATAATTTTTTGGAATGAATTGTTGACAAAATAAAAGTTCCCTTTTCTCAATATTAGTTAATCCCCATAATTATTTTCCTTGGTCCATCAACTAACCTTATTCTTGTATTCTTTTTATAAGTTGTTAAAACCAATATTTTTTATGTATTAATTTCAACTGTATTAGACTACGCCAATATCCTATTTAATTATTATCTATTTTCCTCTTCATTTTCTCTTATCATCTTTTTTTATTGTATTTCCTTTACTTTTAGATGAATAGAAAATACTATAGTATAGCTTTGACGAGATGAAGCAAGAAATACAAAATGTGCATTTTCCTATTTCTTTTAATCTTTTTCTTTTTATTAGTCAAAGAAAAGAAGAGGAGAATGGAATTTCCTATTGTTTGTAAATTCAACACAATAATGAATAATAGGAGATTTAAAATGAAAGACTATTTCTCACGTCCCTATCACATTACCATAAAAGGAAAATATCATATGAATTGATATCAAAATATTTGGTACAAAGTCATGATTCATTAGATAGATATCTTTGATGTAGAAATTATCTTATGTTTTAGAATATAAAAAATATATATATTGAAAAAAAAATGGCTCTTATGTTGTGACTTTAAATAAACTATTCTCAATAAAGGAATGAAATCTCAATTTATTTCGTTAAAATATCCTACAAACTAGAAAATGGAATTGGATATATTAATAGACTGTAAGCCCCATACTTACATGACTAAGTTCTAGGCAGTTAATTTAAGACGTTCAAGAAAATAACCCGATTAAGCTAGAAACTTACGATGAGTTTAGTAATATTAATTAAGGAAATCTCATAAACTCAGAATTCAAAAATATAATAAAATATTAAAATATAACAAAAATAGTGAAAATTATTATATTATTATATACATACCGGAAAAGCATGATTAGGCCTTGTCGATTAACAAACTCCTAAAGATAAATTATAGGAGTAATAAAATTATTAATGTATATAAAATAATATGTAAAAGAGATGCATATATATTGGGTACAATTAATATATATAAATATGTACTCAAAATTATTTTAAAAAATCTGAAAATATTCAAATTTCACTAAATAAATAAAGAAAAATAAGAAAAAATTATAAAAGTTAGCTAAACAACTAGGAAAAACATTCCATGATGCGTGGCAATTTTGGAGGATGGCTATAGATTAAGTATGGATTAGGGAAACAAGGGATGGAAACTTCATCAAGCATGTAACCATATGTTAGCAGGAAGAAAAAATTCCAACCACTTCTAAAACACTCTTATAAAAATCTAAAGGCTTGATTCTTTTGAAACTTTTGCCTACTTGAAGCTCTAGAAAAATTAGTCAGAGAAAGATCAAGAGAGAGAAAGCAAGGAAGAAAATTTAGAAAGAAATAGAGTACAATAGGGTGTTGGTGAGTTCTTAATGGTGGATACAACCTAAGTATGAAGCTAAACCACCACTTGAAGAAGTGGCTAACTCCTGTTTTAGTCAACAAATCCCCTTCCATAACTGTCAAAATCATGATTTTTCCTATGGGATCCTATAAATTTACAATTTTAGATGGCTCTTCCAAGTTAATTCGAGTGTAGAATTATTTTTATATAAAAACTTGTGTTTTTTATCAAGTTTACCAATTCTACATATAAGAGTTGAATAAACTAAAAAATTAAAGAAAAAACAATACAACTAGCTTTTTACAAGCCATCAACTATTAAGGTATTACAACATCTATCCTATCCTATTCAATTTTTTACCTCCTTTCTCTCCCAGTCTCTTACTTTGTGTTTATCACTTTTATCTAAGTTTCAACTCCAATAACATAGTTTACAAAAAAATATATATATATATACTTTATTTTATATCGTCAATAACTTACAATAAGTTAAAATGTTTAGTTCTCTTTAATTTATAGCTTTTTATTTAAAAAATGGGAAAAAGTTTAGTTTCAGTTTTGTTTATCCTTCTTCCGTATATGTTAGATTATATATTAAGAATTTTTATGGAAAAAAAAAACTTAATTTCTTCATTTTTTTTTTATTCTCGTCATGTATTTTAAATTTTAAATAACTACTATAAGTATATCCATAATTTTTTAAAATTATTTTACATAAGTTGTAGAAACTTATGCTTTTACATTTCGATTTTACAAACCCCCTAACGATTCTAGATAGAATTGTGAATTTGACAACCTTGTCCCTTCCCTACTGTAGTGGTCGTATAACACCTTACCTTTTAGTTTTCTGCTTAAAAAAAAAATACTTTTAGTACCTAAAGACAATTTGTTACTACCATCCTTGAGTTAGAAATAAAGTAAAACCTGTAATTCACCTATCATATAACTATATGGAACTCTTGCTCTTAAAACATTTCTCATTTAATAAGATAATCAACAGTAGAAATCTTTTTACATCAGTGAGCCAAACTCAAAGTATCATAACTATAAAGTCTTATAGAATACATATCTCCCATTAAAATATATTCATAATATATAAATTCATAAGAGGACATGCACATCACTCTGTTAATCCCCTAATGAGGCCTTACAAAATAACTTGTCAATCTTTTTGTAGAGCACCTTCTTAGTGCTTAAATTCGATTTCTAATCCACTTCAACCACATAGAGGTTTTCTCTAACACACTTTTTTACCAACATTCTGACTTACTCTCTGCTTTACAGTTTACTTCAAAGATAGTAACTATCTATACTAAAATTTCCTTACTATTATGATGTAAGATTCGGGCTAACTTCCTTTAGAACCTAAGGACCAGAAAGACTTATCCCCTCACCTTACTATAAGTTGAATGAGAGTGGACAAACAAGCACAAATACAAATAATATCACAACACATTAACTAAGTAGGTTATCATTATCAAGCTTAACGATATAACTAAGTAATGCAAATGTAGCAACGCGTACCATGCTAATGTACATAACATATATCAGTACAGATATCCTAACTCAAGCTAGCAACTCATTCAATTCGGTTAACTTGAAACCGGGCATCTAGATAATGTATCAAAGAACCTAGCAAAGCAGCATTTAGTTGTCAAAACCCAGTAACCTAACGATAACCACATAGAATGGTTAGAAAATCCAACATATAGCTGGCCCAATAGATACAACGTAGTTTTTATCTGCTTGTAGACCTAACTTCTGTAAATGAATAGTTTACTTGATAAACTCAACTTTTCATATGAAAACTGACCTAACAAAATCTTAGTTTTTAGAAAACTTAACCCGTTGGTCCTTTTCATGTAGTACCATTAATGCATCAAATCATACACAAAGCAATACCTAACAAATCCAAGCAAACTTATTCATCATTTATTACCTAGCCTTTACTTAGTATCTTTATCAATTCTAAGACTTGGATATCAGGTTCACTTAGGTGAATACCTTAGGAGGCAAGGTTAGGACTTAGCTTTTCCCAAGTTAGTACATGCCCAAGTAAATGTGACACAAGCATTTAGCAACGCAATCACAATAACCAAATCAAACATCAAAGCATGCCTCAATCAACAACAATTATAAAAGAAGCTCTTCATAATTCATCAAACAGCATATCTTCTTGTAACCAAGTTCAACTAAGCCAAACATCATAGAGCATGCAAAGTTAGGAATAGACATGTATTTACTCAAAGCATACACAAATATCCACTACTTGGGCCACTTAGCAAATTCCCTAAGTCTTACTCTTGTCTCCAAGACTTTCCATGCGCATATCTCCATACAGCATACTTTCTGATATAGTTTTTAACTCCCTTAACCTTACATAGATTTTATTATATCTCCTTTCCTTAACACATTATTCTTATTCTCATATACAAACTCTAGGAAAACACTTATTAAACATCCATTTTGTTATGTTATACTAATTAGGTTAGTTATTTCACTAACTGTGCCTAAAGGACATAGAAACTTATTGTAAAAATACTTATACATATCCAATATTAAATCAACCCCTGCATCCATACGTTCTATACATAAACTATTTCACATTCCCTACTGCTATACATTCTAGTGCACTTTCCGACTTACATTCTAATTTGCACAAAACTATAAACCCTAGAAAATCAATAGTTTGAACCCTAATTTAAGTCCGAGTGTCTTAAACTGCGTCATAAGTCGATAAGACTAGTAATAATAAAAAATTAGGAAACTTAATAAATCGAATATAACACCGATAATAAAAACCCTACAAATTGACCAAAACCTTAAATTCGATTTATACACAATTACCCGAAATCGAACCCGAACTTAATCGAAACCCTAAAACTATAACTTTAAGCCTATACAATAATTAAATATTACTCAATAGTGATATAATTATAATTGATTGCAATTATTAACTAAATCGTGTAATCATATAAAACTTTTAACAAAATCGTTAAAATAACTTATAAAAATTATAATTGTAACAGGTACCAATTAAATTGATAAATTTTCATAAAATTTCAAAATTAATTTATAATTATTATTTTTATAATTTTTATGTTTAGAAAAGTTACATATATTTATTTTTAATTTCTATTTTCCTCCTTTTTTTTCTTTCTTTTTCTCTTTTCTTTCTTCTCCTAGTTTTCTATTGCTGCCACATTCTGGAAAGAAAGAAAAGATCAAGAGTAGCGGCCCACATGAGAGAATTAATCTCTAGGTGTTAGATTTAGAAAAGAAGAAATTTTAGATATGATTACATTGTCTTATCTTTATTAATGAAGAGATTATGTTAGCTTATTTTTCTTGTTTTTATTTATTTGTGTCCTTAAATTACTGCACACATTTAGAACTAAAAGAAAAAAATTTCTAGAAGAAAAAACTAAAGAATCAAATCGAAATGCAAAGTGAAGAAAGAAAAGAAAGTAAAACAAGAGCAGAATTGAGAAGAACAAGAAGAAAAAGAGGAAGAAGGAGGAGAAAAAGAAGAAGGAAATTAAGACTATTACCAACATAATTAGGTAGGTACATTTACTTATACATATGTATATTATATAGTATGTGCATGTATATACTAAGTATTTTGTTGTATTTTACTAAATGTTTCATTACATATACATGTATGTATGTATAAGTAAATAAACAAATGCATATGTATCCTTTATGTGTATATAAATATATGTATGTAGACATATATATATGTGTATATATATATATACTATTAGGTAGAATATACGGTATATATATACATATATGTATAAATAAGAATATATATCGTAGATATTTGGAAATCTTACTATTTGGATATAATATAAATGTACATAAAAAAAATAAAAAATAAAATAATAATAAATAAAGTAAAATAAATAAATATATGGATGTATATATAAATAAGAGTACATATAGTATGTATTTAGTATTTTCACAAATTAAATATAGATATATATATATATGTACACATGAATATGAATATTTATGTATATATGTATACAATCTTTATTTTCATGTGTATATATATATATAAGTATAAGTATTCGTATATTATATATATATATATATACATGTGTTTTGTATTTATATATTCATATACACATGTAAGCTACTTTTTTATATATATGTATATATCTATGTGGCGTGAATATGTGAACAATTATAATAATAAGTATATGTATAGCATATAGTATATAAGTATACCGTACGTTAAATAGGATATAATATACAATAATATTTACGAAATAAAATAAGTTCATAAATATGTAAGAAATAGATATATATATATATAGAAGTACCATAAATTAGGAAAAATAGTTACTAATTAAGTAAATCAGAAAAATTAATCAAATATAGTAATAAATATATATAAGTATGTGTATCATAAAATACAAGTAAATAATAAGGAAATAATAAATAATAAAAATAAAAGTAATAATAATAATAATAATAATAATAATAATAATAATAATAATAATAATAATAAGTCTAAAATCTCAAAAATAGGTAAAAAAATAAGGTAAAATAAGCAACTAAGGTAAAATAAGCTTAAAATAATAAAATTATCAATTATATGATTTAAATAATTACTAAATCATAAATATACTAAAAAGAAGTTCAAATTAATATTTTATAACTATTTAAATTAAAATAATAAATTTTGTGATATTTTTATACCACAATTTGAACTGCGAGTCACAACATCCAAAACGGACCTCGCTATGAGAAAATACGTTCAAAAATGATCAAAATAGACTATAAGTTCATAACAATCTGAACTAAAATGAAAAAATTATATGCAATTCGATAAAAATCTCGAATCGACAATTTCGCGTAACTAAGTAAAGATTACAAATTACGATATTAGTTTAGCTTTAAATTCCCAAACTTACAATTTTCTATATTTATTATTCTCGAGTGATCCCAACCTTAACCCTGAACTGCCATCAGATTATTACGATCCTTGAGTCAATCATAGTTAAGTGAGTTTTTCTTAATGATCCCATACTTGCTTGTGTTTGTAATTAACGAATATAAATTATACTTAATAATTGAATATTGTATGGGGATAGGTTATGCTTGTGTATGATAACCGTAGTTAATGGTGAATTTACTTTAAAGTACAATAACACATTGATTGTTGCATATTAGATTCACTAGGAACTGATTGTTTATGACCTTATTGATCACTAAATAATACGACCTAATTTTACTTGACTAGAAAATGTTAACTTGAAACATGCATAATCATACACTGCATAACTAATTCCGGCTGTCACATTATACAGAGGTAGTGAAAGACCATACATGGGTTAAATTATTTAATAGTTATAGATTTCGTACGATGCACACGTACGATATTACCTTACCCCAGCCTACAGGATTACTACGCGTTAGAAGCGCTAACCGCCTAACTACGGGTTGAGTCTAGAGGCCTCCATTTAAAGATGAGTGAGGGCTGCGTGAACCTACTTACAATCATATGTAGAACTCATTTTTTATAAAACTAACAATGGATATACCATTACATTTTAAAAACGAAACGTAGAGTTTCGTTTTTAAATAAGTTCTAGTATGATATCCAGATTTAACTGTATCGATATATCTCTAACCCTGACTTCGGAGGGTGTTAAATTTGAGTTGCAAGTAGTACCTGGTCACCTGCATGTATATGTTTAGAATACTAATTAACATGCATTCATATGATTGAATTTAATTAATGTATAACTTGATTGTGGTATAGTTAAGAAGATTATCCCACTAAGCTAGTTAACTTATATCCTTATAGTCTTCTTTCGCAGGCTAAGTTGTTCGTGGAGTCGGGCCGCCGCATGCTCGAGGTTAGTTGTTCATCAGGGGTCGATGTGGGAGCAAGACGTGATCAGAGTGTTCATATGATAGTTTATCTAGATTATAGATCTGAATATGTAATAAACTGATATTAATTTAAGTTAAGAAATTTTAAAGACCTCTTATCTGTAAATTCTTATATAAATAGATTATGTTTTATGTTTCTTTATCTCATTATTATTATCATGAAATGATATTGCTCATGTGTACGCAACTCTTGTTTATTAATTGTAGCTATAGCCTTATGTATCGTATAAAGGATCGTCGATTATAAGGAAATTTAATTTATAGTCCTTTGTACAGTACACGGCGACTGTCACGACTAGCCTCCTCGGGTCATGACAAAAACATTATTTGAATCATCAAATCTCACTATTCCAGCATCCAAACCCTTGCTTCTTCAATCCAACACTCTCAAACCTCAAATACAACAATAAACCAACACTTAAAGACTCAACTACTCAATTAAACACTCATTTTAGTAAATTCCAGCCATGAGGACAATAAATAGGAAAAACCTAAAAAATTAACTTTTAAATTTTTGAAAGCTCTTTTCATGAAATCAAAGTAGACATGTTGAAATGTTTGTACTTAAAATTTGGGATCAAAACATTATTTAGGCTATTGAAAATTAGAATTAAGGTTCCTTTTTGGCCTAGTTTCTTAAGGAACACATGTTTCGAATTGGAATTTGAGAAATCTAATTGCGTTTTTGGATTTTACACTAGAAATTACCTAAGGAAACCAAAAATCATAATTTTCAAAGGTCATTTACTATTTTAGAAAAATAAAATAAAAAATAGCCAAAATTGAAACTTATCACTACTTGCAACTTTAGCCCTTATCTAGAGGTGAGGGTTTGTCTTCCTATGCCATCTCCTTTGTCTTTAAGTGGTTTAGCTCACTCTTAGGTGGTCTCTAACTTTGCAAACTTAGATTTTACCCTAATTTTCCCTTTTTCTTCTTAATTTTTGCAAACCCCTTTCTTTTTCCAAAGCTACCAAATACCCCTTTCTCCTATATTTTTTTACATTCTTTGATTTACAATGTGTTCTCATCCTTATGCCATGTTATGCCATGCCCTACACTTGCTGTAAAATGGTCTTCCAGCTGTCGACTTCCACTTTTGATTTATTCCACTTATTTACAAAACAATTCCTTAAGTATATTATATAATAAATAACTATTTTTCCTATTTCGAGAATATACTTATATATGGGATGCTCATACTAGTTATTTATTCTCAATTTTCTCCAAATAATTAATTTTATAGATTAGATACTTTTACTTTTAAGGCCTTGCTATGATCTAATCTCACGTTATACACATACGATACTAATTTTTCACTACCGATAAATGTATATTTTTACTAAATTAAATGTTTTGCTGACTTGATTTTACAAAATAAAATTTACTAAGGTGTTTCTTTTAACTTTTTAGACTTTATATTAAAAATACATTTAATTCCGAGGATATTTTTTGAAACACTAAATTTACTGATCTTGAGCAACTACGATTATTTCTGTAATAGTACTTGTAACTTACACTGTTTACAACCACTATATTTCCTCACTTCACAAGTTATATTTTCCAAGTTCTATATTTATTTGAAATATGCCACCACTTTGAGTCCTCGATAGTTGGTCGAAGACTAACGTCTTGAAACTAACGTCTTACAAGCTAGAGTTTCAAGTTTCAATATGTGACCACTTCGCCTTAATTTTAATTAAAATTTAGAAAAAAATAACAAACAAACTTCAAAAATTTTAAAACTTGGTTTTCCTCAAGTATTTTTGCATAAAGAATTCAAATCTCAATCCAAATTTTCAAAATTTTGATTGCTAGTATAGGGTCCTTAAAAAAAACGTCTAAACCATTAATTTTCGATTATATTTTTGAAAAACCATTTGATGTAGTTTCGACTTGAATTTTTATGAGTAGACTCCTACAATGTATTGATGCTATGCGATCAAATTTTCAAAATTGAATCGTTGAATTTGTGGAAAATTTTAGTTTTTACAAAAATAGTAGGCTAATGGGGATGATATTACAAGGAAGCTTGACGAATTTTTATAAAACTATGTTACAATCTATATCCACCTGCATGCAGCAAATAAAAGTGAGTTGTTTTAAGTTGATGATTTTTAAGTTTAAGTTGAAATTTGGTAGTATATGAGTGTAATTCTAAAGATTATAATGAATTTATATCTAAGTAAAATGTATATTGTGAAAGTGTAGTGAGTAACTATAGAATTAAGTTGTTAACATGCTGCATATACGAGTTTATTAATGTTATATAACTCAGGGTAAATTGAATTATATGTAAAGTAGTAAAATGTGGAAGTAGCAACAAGATTAGAAACTCTATCAAAAACTAACCAGATATTGAATAATATGAGCACATTAAGAATTGGACTTAGGTCAGAAAGTAGTTTGTATATGGACTCCATACCCCTACTAGAGTTAGAACTTAAGTTAGAAACGTACTAAATAAGAACCTAAATTAGGACAGTTGCCAAAACCTTAGTTAGAAATTTGGTTGAAACCTATCTCACGTAATTAAAACTTAATAAACAGTTAGAGAAATATACTTAACTCAGACTAAAACAAACATGTCTAATATTAAAAATAAATTCTTACTTCATATAGCGAATAAAAACTAAATTGTGTATTAAATTTTTAAGGATTATTAATGCAGACGTGTACAACAACTAAGGAGAAAGTAACACTACATCAATGTATGTTGGGATTATAACTTTGCAACTAGTTGATGTATCATATTTAAGTATCTAAAGGCTAAAGAATGCATCTGTTTATGGTTATAACTTAGTCTTTTGTTGCATGCTACGTATATGGCTAATGTATTGATTTGTGATGGCAGCTTATCTCCTTAAAGTACTGCTTTGCATGATTTCATATTGTTTGGTTTGCTTGAAGCTTGTTTGGCCACCTTTAAGTGAAAATAATCAAGATCTAATCTCTAATATAATTGGACATACATAACAACTCATTAGGAGAAACAATTAGATATATCTAACCAAATATCGATCCCTTCTATGAAGATAGCTAAAATAGTCATTTTCCTACCCTTGGTCAAGCTAAGTAATAAAAAAGAAGGTTACGACAAGATTAGGAGTCATGGCTCAAAGGTAATCTCGAGAAAAGAGTATTCTTCATTGTATAAGCCTAGGTTTGGTTTGATTTGATTTAAGTCACATCGAAACTCTTTAATCCGAATTAAAGTAGATATAATTTCTCTAACTGGACAATAGACCAGATAACATTTTGCAATGTTGCATATGATTGTTTGTATTGCATTTCATTAAACTTAATGACCTTGCTTATGGTTGCAATTTATACTCTTTAATCTTTGTCCCCACTTATTGAGCTAGCTATGCGCACATCCCCATAGATTCTGTTGTAGGTACTAACTAAAGAATAAAGATGCAATGATACACCCAAACACAAGTTAATACATAAGGGGTTGTAAAGTGAGAAAAAATATGAAGACTGTTGAAACTGGATCATTTTAAAAATTTTGCTTTTTTGAGAAAACTAACTATTCTCCCTGGAAGGCTACTAGTTTTCTAATGAAATATATATATATATATATATGAGTTAGAACCTATGGCTTTTGAAACTTTTCTTGAAAATTGAAATCTTTTAATGTAAATAATGTTATGTAAATAATAATCAAGCACTAATAACATATACTGTAAGTTTTCTTATGTAAATATTTGAAATGAAATACCACGAATTCTACTTATAACAGGTACCCCACTAGATGTTTCAAGCCGGTTAAGTTGTGTTGGTCTTATATATGCTACATCTATGATAGCGGCTATAAAGTCAATTTCCATTTTATATTAGTTTACATGGCAAGACTGTTACTACTTTACTTGTTCAAAGTGTGACTTAGATCCTTAAGGAGTCCAAAAAAAAATGAAATAAAAAAGATCCAATGCCCTAATTTCATAGGAAAACGAAAATAATAATACAAAAATAAAAATTTCCAAAAATAAGGTTGTTCAAAAAATATTTCCAACAATACAACACTTAAAATTACCTTTTAATAAGGCGATTTCAAATAAAATAAAAATCACCTTTTGAAAAAGCAATTTCTGACCCCATAAGATGATTTTAGTAAACTAAAAAATCGCCTTTTTAAAAGGTGACTTCTTTTCTACATTGAAATCGAAATCACCTTTGCAAAAGATGATTTTATTGTGCCCTATATTCCTCGAACGGTCTTCTTCTTCTTACCTCTCTTTCTAAACAGATAGAAAAGAAAACTCTCTCTCTCTAAACTTCTAAACCCCAATGCTAAATGTCTTTCTTGAATCTCAATTGTTGCCTAATTTTTTGCTAAATTAACACTAAATTTAAGATCTTAACACAAATAACAACTTTCCTGCATCAAATTTATAAAAACTTCAAGAACTATACGTGTTGTGCTCATTTTTTCTCTCTACATGCAAAGAAAAAGTACTTTTTTTTTTTTAACTTTTGCTTACATGTACTTATCTATAATGGTTAAAAATGACTTTATATGTGCATATATTTTACTACATTGTTGTTCAATTTTTTTTCCTTCCAATTTGTTTACCTAGTATATTTGTATGCATATGTAATATGCAATGTAGACAAAGTTAAATATTTTCGATTTTTCTCTTCTGAATTTTGGTTAATTTAAATGCCAATTCAACCGTTACATATAGTGCTATAATACTAAGTAGAAAATTAACTCTTACTATAGATATGTGTACGTAAATTACAATTTAACTGTTCTATTACTGTTATCCATGACTATGTTAGTTGTTGCATCTACTTAAATGTTGAGTTCGTATGTGGTTTTGATCCCCTATACACATGATGACATGGTAGGCTTTGTGCGTATTTTTAGGATGATAGTGATTTTTGGGTAGCACAAGTACTATTTATCTACTTCCACATTGTAGAGTTCTATTGGTAAGATCTTGTAACTTGATAGTTTGGCAAGATCCAAGCGATTCTTGCTTATCCAAATACCTTACAAGTGTTGCATGAGGTAAATTTGTAGGATCCAACAAATACAAACGAAGCTACTACCTATGCGACTTGGCTGGATTAGTAGGTAAGCCATCGAACAAGATTATTGAGATACGATCACTACCTAATGTTGCTTCAAACTACCATGGCTAGTACCAACAGGCCATCTACCAATACATCGGCAAATCTAAAGCCTCTTTAGTATACATGGTACACATCCATGATACTTATTCTTGTTACTTTTTCATTTGTGTTATTATATACTAATCATACCATTATTTGTGACATGTAGATAGATTTTATATATAAGCTACCTCAAATATGATATGAGGATATTATAACTAAGTAATTGGGATAGACAGCACCATTTAGTGGCTTAAAGGCATCCATCTAAATTATAGGTGATCTCCTTGCACCCAAACCAGATATCAAGCGTGAAGACTTCCTACCATATAAGCCACAACATAGAGGACGCCATCAAGGATGAGGACAAGGACATAGACAGGGTAAAAAGTGAGGATGCAAACAAACTGAGTTAGACATTCGAGATAATCTCTCACATCAGAACTATTTACCCCTTACATCTCCTATAGTGCCTAAGTTCCAGTTTCAAACACTGTTTGAAGAAAGCTCCAACAGTCATATTCACATTCCCTAGCTCCATTTAAGACGTAAGCTGGAGCCTACGTTGCAAACATGGGTGAAAGGCTCATGCAAGTTGAACCTATTCCAGTCTCTATCTACGTAACCCATTCTAGTACATATATAGGGAATGGTATAGAGATCATACAATTGGATGCAGATAAAATGGTACAACCCCAACTTGATGCAAATACCCAAAGATGCATGCCTATACATGCCAACAATATAGACAACAGTAGACGCAAGTTAGAGACCATGATGCAGACATAGGTGACAAGCTCACACAGGTTAAGCCTACTCCGATCCATACACGTAACCTACCTTAATACATATATAGGAGATGGCGCACAAATCACATAGTTGGGTGCATACAAGATGGTGCAGCCTGAGCCTAATACAAATACTCGGGAGTTACCTATCGACAATGTTACGTCCCGAAGTCGCAGAGTCACAACAGTCTCGCCATGTAAACCATTCTATGATAGTAACTGGCCTCACAGTGCCTACCATAAACATGATCTACACAAGGCGTCAACGACTCCTCGCTTTGAAGTAAACAGTCCGATTAACAATTAAACTACAATTATGATAAATAGTACAAATTTCTAATAAACATGTATAATTATATATAAGTCCACAGAGCTTCCCAGAAAGTTTTACTTAAACACAACAGTTCACTATATTACATAATAACTATCAGTCTTTCATCCTTAACTCCAAGGTCACTCTAGTTACACATTATACTAAGTAACTTGATCCTCACACCCCTGGCTTCAACGGACTAACCTCTAGGTAATTGTAGGGCGGTATAGTACTTGAAGTGTTCAGAAATCAGAACCTGCAAAAGGATCTATAAGGGTATGAGCAACTACAGCTCAGTAAGATGAATTGGAGATTCATGAATGCATACAAGCACAAACAAGGTTATCAAGCAATTATTTTCATGCAATGCAACAATCAAGTGTCATCGCACAACATAGTCCAATTCGTTGTGAAATCAAAGAAATTTCACCCGCTCCAATCCGGATTGAGGAGTTTCCATATTATGCAGCAGCTCACAACCAAACCCAGGCCTATGTAATGGAGACCTCGCTCCTCCTGCGACTACTTTTGAACCATTGACTTTACCCTTGCCGCAACCTCCTCTCCTGTCACTTAGTTCGACTAAGGATGAAGAAGGGACCATTTTGCAATCCTGCGCTATCCCTTTCGAAAGGGTCGGTATTTGGTTGGAGAATTCTATGATCCCCTAACGGGTTACAATGCATGACATTTTCGGTTATTAAGGTCGAATAAGATTAAATTTCATTTAGGGTGTTCAAACAATTTCATACCAATTCAATCAGTCACAAAATCACTCACATTACAAACTCAGCCCGAATTCAGATACATCAAACACATGCGTAAACTACTTATAATTACAATCATATAGAAGCCTAAGTCTCCAAGTACCACAAAACTAGTACTCTATTACAATAAGCAATAACCCAACTTACTTAGAATTACTCGATCGATCGATTCCTTAATCGCAAGCTGATGTGTCTCTGGGTACTCTATAATACAAATAGGTCTTTTTAGTACTTATACTTTATGGATTCATATTCTAAGTTATATTTTAACTTATTTTTTTCGTGTATACCTATTACGTCCTAATGATTCGTTGTACTCTATTTCGAGATTCAAATCCTAAATTCGATTTTAAATTTTGATTCCTAAGCCTTAAATATGCTCGAACCCTAATGTGAAATTAATCACATTAAGCTCAAGTGTCCAAATATCCTATTGGGTCTTAATTTAGTATTCTAAACTATTCGGTACACGCTAACCCTAATTGAGGTATCGGATTTATTCCCGATGTGAGAAAATCTTGCATTTTGAGACATTTGCTTAAAATTAAATGTTATTTCAGATTTATTATTTTTCTTATTTCTATTATAATATTATCTAAATAACCCTAATTTTTTATATTTATTAATTTTTAATTTCACATATTACTAATTTCTTATATTAACTACCTAATTTCCTATATTAACTACCTAATTTCCTAAATTAATCATACTTAATACTCCAAAGGCTAGGATTAGGGTTCCATATCAGATATTAACATCCCAAAACATCTAATTACTATTTAAATTAGTAATTAGTATCTTAATTACCTAATTAACCCAAAATCACCCAATTTTTCCATCATTTTAGGGCTAAAAATTAACTTAAATATTTCGAAAATCAATTTTAAAAAAAGGGCTCCATAGCACTGTTCTATATCATATAAGCATCCTACAGAAAAAAATTGAGTTCCAAACTACACTCCTAAGCCGATTTATTTTCCGTTCTAATCATGCTCGTTTTTGAGCAATTTGTTAAGAACCCTATATTTTCAAACGTAATTAAACTAAATCACTATTTTTCCCTAAATCTACATACAATAAAACCTTAGAATAACAAGTTTCATAATTTTCTGAGCAAAATAACTAATTTTACAAAATTATTCAAAATTAAAAAATTTAAGAGACTAACCGGTCCGAAGCTTTCTGGCCGTCCAAACCCCGTTCAAGGGTGTTGGCCAGCCTAAACGGTGGGGCTAGAGTGGTGTGGTGGTGGTGGTGATGGCTCGATCTCAGGTGGTGGTGGTGGTGGTGATGGCTCGATCTCAGGTGGTGGTGGCGGCTCGATCCCAAGTGATGGTGGATTGATCCCAGGTGGTGGTGAGGTGTGAGTTTCTCTCACTATTCAAATCTGCATAGTTTCCTTTTCTTTTTTTTCTGGATTTTCTCTCAATTTTTTCAGTTTTCCTATTTTTGTCTAATGCTAAACTGTCCAAATGAGTTCTAGAAATTTTTCCCCTATTTATAGACGATTTTTGTAATTATTATGCATTAATTAAACATGACTTTACCCAATTTCCTTGATTTTTGGCTTTTGTTTTGTCCAATTCTAATTGGCTAATTTTTATTTTGTAAATCCTGACCTGCCACGACCTGATTTGAATCATTCTATCCTCTTCTGATTTTTTTCTGATTTTTCCATAATTAATTTATAATTTTCTTTAATTATTTACTTAGTTTTGGCAAATTTAGGAAATTTCGCGTATTTTTATCTACACATAAATACATGTGGGGTACATATAAACATTCCTAATTATTATTTTGGTCGTTTTAAAATTTTTAGTATACATATAATTTATCTCTAGTAATTTATTAATTATTAGATTACACTTTTGCCTTTTCGGTAATTAGTACTTATTATGCTTAAAATTTAAAAATTTTATAGTCTCCTATTTTATTACTTATTTTCTTAAATTCAAGTTTACGAAGTCATTTTTACTAATATTTCTTTCAATAATTTATAATTTGGGTTTAATCGAATCCATTAACCGATCGCCCAAGTTCAATCCTATAGTCACTTGGTTTAGCTTTAAGACTTACAGACAACATAGACAGTATTCGATTCTAATTAGTTGTAGTTAATGAAAATTTCTATTGTAATTAATAAACATTTTGTGTAATTTTGCATATATTGTTAGCTTTTATCTCCCTTAATTGTTTTTCCCAACTTTTTATCTATTAAAGATCTACTATGATTGCCAAAGTTAATGATTAAAAAATATAGTTTGCTTTGTAGGTGTTGAGAAGTTTAAAGAGTAGTGAACTTTAAATTGTACAATAGGTCTCATAGGGTCCTCTTATAAGAGATAGGATATGTATCTTTATTTAGGTTTTGCTTTGCTTTCCTTCATAGGTGTTTGCCCTATATGTACAAATTTAGGTTATTTGTTGCATTCTTCTTTAAGGTTGTGAGGGTAAGGGATAAAATCGCCTCTTGTGATTTTAGTAACTAAAATAGTCTCTTGAAAAGACAAATTTACTTCAAATTAAAAATTGCCTCTTCTTTTTTTTTTTTTTTTACCACAAATTGATACCTCTTAAAGAAATAATTTTGAGTATTGTATTGTTGAGAATATTTTACCCAATAATTCTATTTTGGAGATTTTCTTATTTTTATATTATTAGTTCCCTTTTTTCCAATTTCATCTCTATCGAACCTAGATCTCAAAATAGTAAATAGAGTCACAATTCAATTAATTAGGTCTACTTTTTCTTTTGTTAATTTTTCATTTTTCAAATGTGGAATAGTACAAAATAAGAATATTTTGAGATTCCAAAAAAACACCTTATCATTATTCGTTGTGCTTAATGTTATTTTAGATTTATAATTCTTAATTATTAATAATAACTTATCATAGTCAATTTCAAAATTATAGAAATAATTACTTTTTTATTAAAATATCAACCACAAATAACAATAATATTTCTATTTCCTGTTCAAGTATGAATATTATTAATGATAAAAGTTTCATGGAAAAAAAAAAAAAAACCCTCATCAATGACTCACACCTTAGCATGTCGTTACTCTACCATTGAGTTAAAGGGGGGGGGGCAGTTTTTTGAATCAATAAAATCACCACCATGCAGATAAGATGTCTCAGATCTAAAACCATCGAATCTTTGAGAAAGAAAAGTTGGGATTATTTGATACAATTTACAACTTGATGTTCCCAGGCACTAATTAAACAGAAAATTTCTGTGCAAGGACCCTAGTCATGCTCAGGCTTGCCTTGTCTAGAGGAAAAATAACAATGATAATCCCATATATGAGTTTGTGCTTCGTGTATTTATCCATCTCACTCGTAAAAAGAATAACCATGGAAGCCAAATAAGCTTGCCAAGCTAAAAAAATTAATAACTGCAATCAACACCTGGTTGGAGTTGCCCTGCAAGATCAATATGTATAAGCAAATTTGCACTTGAAAAGTCACAAACAGCCCTATAAACAATCTCAGCACAATCGGGTTAGCAAGTTCCTTTCTTCAACAGATAAATATAGATGCCTGTAAAATGATCATACTTCGAAATGGTGAAAATTGGGCAATAATGCTATAGCACCTAGCAACTGCTGCTACTGCCGCTTTCTCTTTCAACAATCAAGCGGTTAAGTATGTAGACATCCATTTGATGTCTATCTCCTTGCACCATGTGCATAAGAGTTACCTTAGTTCGATTAGCAAATAAGAACAAGTTATTTTTATGAACTCAACATTGCATCCATTTTGAAGTCTGAAATTAGCTAATAGAGACAAATGATCCTTGTATATTCAGTAATTTTTCTGAATGAGATGGTGAAGGGGAAAGTGAAACCAATCTTGTGTGTGTTATACAACACATAAGCTTAAGTAGTTTGGATCCTGAAGATGCAGGAACATGACACCCATCCCCCATTAAAATATTGCATAACCAAGTCCTAAAAAGATGAGGTACCCTACCCAACTTGAGAAGCCAATTTCTACTCCAAAGATTCTAGCTAGATAGATCATAGCCTACACTCGTCTCCATGCAACTATTGGAGATTAGTTCATACTATAAATGTAAGCTCCTTTTGTAGTAGACTACAAGTGTGCTGTAATAACCCATGCAGTTGTTTTTTCAGAAAAGAAGAATCTCAAAGGACCTATTTAAACCCACCATGCCTAATTTTCCTTTTTTTTATATGATTAATTTGGGGTTGTCATAAACATCACCTAGGACAAACGACCCACTTACACAGTTGGGACATGACCTGCCAGAATTTCAACAATTCCTGGGGGTGAAGACTAGTTACGGAAACTCATCAAAGATATTTAAGAGATGTCACCATGGTGTATGTTGTCCCCAATGACATCATTTTGGTGGAAGAAACAAAGAGTTGTACTAATAAGCTTGAATCACGTCATGAAACATTAGACAGAAAAGGTATTAAGTACCCCAAAAACACAATAGATATAATTCAGGTTTTAGCAACAAGAGGAGAATAAGTGAATCCCTTGTGGAAGCAGTTAAAACAAGATTTAGCTTAAAGCAAGAGTTTTAAGCATTTGGATCAGACTCCAAAAGGATGGGGGCACAAATAAAGATGATACACGTAAGATTCAAGCAGGGTGGATGAAGTGGAGAATGCATTAGACGTTACATGCGGTTGTAAGGAGCCTGTAAAACATAAAGGAGAGCTCTGCTATAATATACTGTCATAAGACCCTGATGCTTTATGGATGTGAATGCTAAGCGGTGAATTGAGGAAATAAGCAGAAGGTAAGAGCAGCAGAGATAAGAATGTTAAAATGGATATCCCATCACATAAGAACGGATGAAGAAAAGACAGCATCGAGAGAAAACTTTAGTAGCATCCATAGATGAGAAGATCAGGGAAAAACGACCAAGATTATCTGACCATGTACCAAGACATGACCTCGGGGCACCAGTTAAATAGGGACAACTGACATGAAATGGGAGCACAGGAAATCAGAAGGAAATTGAAGAAGTGACTAATAATGATATAGTTATTTTTAGGTATTAATAAGTAAATGGTTCTCAAGAGAGACCAATATCAAAGCAGAATTCATGTAACCGTCCCTACATTTACTTTATTCAATCAATGCTTAAGCAGAAGAAACAGTCAGTGCCGATTCAGATTACATTATACTCCCATCAATCAAGGGTTGATGAAACTATTAAATGCTAAACATTCACTGTGTTTTGTCGACGCTTCAGCCAAAGAAAAAGTCAGCACTGACTCAAAGTCCATTATACTCACATCAATCCATGTCCTCTCAACTCTTAATTCTTTTCAGCATTATAGGTAGATCAAATGAGAAAAAATTCCAATGCTGATTAGTAAGTAGGGACACGGTATACAATATACAATGCTCTTCATAGACTAGCGTTTCAAAAGTCAGTAAGCAACAAAATGTACTTCATACCTAGGAAGCATCTTCATCTTCTCGTCTAATTTATCCAAGCCATTTTTCCCTGTAGCATCAGAAGCAGGCCTCCTAATAGTCACAGAGAGAGCTTGTGCAATGTCCTTGAGACCCTGGAGAGAGAAAGATACATCATCGGTTCATAGATTGAGCAATGTTTAACACTCCATAGAAGAATAATTTGATCCTCAAGTCTAGCTGTTCCAGTATAATTGTAAACGCAACATAGCCTAACTAGAAGAACTGGACCTACAAGAAAATCTACTTATCCACCATGTTTATCAGCAAAAAACTGCAGTTGAACAAAAAAAACAGGGTGAAAAAGAACTCCTTGTATTCAATTAGTTGGGTTTTTCCATTTTGACATGTAACACCAACAAGAAGTGGGCACCAAACTTCAACTCACAAATTGGCAATTCAGATGCATTTTCCTTAAGATAAAGTTCAAACAAACTTCTAATTTATGCTGACCAAGACTTGGACAAGAATCTTTTCTGTACCTACTTGAAATTGGCAACAAGGTCAATTTTTTCCAACAATGCCAGGACATATTAAGCAGCTCTGTTTTGATGAAACAGAACCAGGTCAAATAGCAAGGCAACTCATTGAAGAATACATTGCAGAGGAAGCCAAATCCACTTCACACGAATTAAGAATTTTGTGAATTAACTTTATTTTGGTTATCCTGCTTCAAGATTACAAAGAGGAAAGGTGGAAATCACTATAGCTTTCTCATGCTCTTTTTTTTTTTTTTTTAGGGGTAAGGTGAGATGAATTTCTTTTCATTAAAAATAATAATAATATAAGAAGAGGAGCATACAGTAAACCTATAAAATCAAACTAAGTATCTGGAAAAAAAAGGCATACCTACACTAAGACAAATGTACAAAATTCCAAAATGCAAGAAAGAACAAATTAATGCAGGAATGGAGCTTTCTTGTGTATTATTAGCCAAAAGACAACGTTAAAAAATGCAAGAAATGTCAATGCACTAAGGCATATGCAAGAATGGAGCTTTCTCATGCTTATTCTTACCCAAAACACAAAATAGCAGGTGACAAATTCATCAAGAAATTACACAGAAAAATATGGGAATAAATAATTAAACCATCAGAAAGTAATTAAGAAATCCAGACTCAAGCAATCAGAGTTCTTGATGAGTATTGTTATTCAGGGTGGCAACTGCTCATCCATGCTTGAACGAGCTCCCTTAATCAATGAGAGTCACAGAAACACCTGCTTCCAGGAATAGGGGGAAAAGAAGAGGAATCTTGAAAAAGATAGATTATCATTTAGAACCTTCAAACTTGGAGGATCTGGATGAGTCAGCAAACCACGAGGTGCACCAGAGATTTTAAGTTGTTCCTGAAAGCAAGATGTCAATGCACTGGTTAAGGGATCAAGCTGTTGTGTGAATCTTAAATAAACAAAAAAAAAAAAAAAAAAAAAAAAAACAAGGGCAAGAATGAAATTTCTAATAGAACAAGCAAGATACTATTTGCATAGATCAGTGCCAATGAAATATTCCATGCCTGAAAATCTGAATTCAGAATGTTCTGCGCTTAGTGCTGTGTAGATCAACATCAGGCTTAAATACTAAAAAGATGAGGTGGAGGGTTCAGAATTATTTTAGTGCATGATTTAGTGGTATATGTATAAACAAATGCTATTATTTCAAAAATGTTCACCATATTGATAGCCCATGATACAGACAAAAAACAACTTGGTTATGATAAAAGCTAATCCCAACCTGCATGATTTTGGGCATTTCCACCCTCTGTCCGCTAGCAACACCACACAAATATTTCACCCCCTCATTGGCCCAGTCCTGAAAAAAAAAAAAAAAAACATATATATGTAAGCATATCCTAGGCAATAACATTTGAAATAATCGGGCAAGCCCAATGCTGTCAGGGAACAACACGCCATTCAAACATCTAATCCCTATATGAGTCAGCAAAGTTATATATGTGTCATTCACTTGCAGGAAAAATGTCAAAAACACTACTATTGAGTATTTTTCATTTTTATACTAGAAGTTTAAAGGATTTTTTTTTTTTTTTTTGGGGTAAGTACTTGAAGTTTTAAAATTGCTAAATGTTAATATCCAATTCAACTTTAGCTTGTCAAATTTTACGCCTTAAGTTTCCAATTTCTACATAAGATACTAAATTGAACATTTGTCAATCTTAATATCTCCCTCATTTTGAAAAAGTGATGTAACAAATGCTTATTGGTAAAAAGTACAAACATAAACAATCACACGTAAAGTAGTAAGTTTAACAAACAAAAGTTCAATTGATTAGGACATTTAACAACTTCAAAATTTAGCTATAAAATTGTAAAGATATCCAAAATTCATGCAATAATTTTTATTACAGGCCCTTTATTTGCTCCATGATAGTAATAACTCATATGAAACTTGATAGTCCATACAGCAGTACATGCATACATAGCATCCATTCATAGAATGAAATACTTCGATATCAGATCATTGTTACAAGGACTCTTTGATTTCCTTGATATACCTGTGTCGCATCATCCAATTTTCTTTATTTTCAAAGAGCCCCAATGAGTTTGGCAAGAGAAAATGAAAAGCCAACGTAACAAAGTATTGCACCGTACAGGTACACATATCCATATAGGCAGAAGAAACTCTAAGTGGGAAAACTTCATGATTAGCATATTAAATCTAGCAAGTTTTAGAAACACCACCATATTCAAAAATGAAATACGACAAACCAGACTCCATATCTCTCAGCAAAATTAAATTATTAAGCAAGTAATACATATATTGTTGTGTATCCAATCCCACCTCCCAAAATACATGCTAAAACATTCTTTTAAAGAGGCAGTAAAAGTCTTTTGACTCTCCACATGCCAATACACCCAAAATACGCTTTCCAATAAGGAAGACTTTTCCAACCAGATGAATAGAAAATCCATGTTGTGTTGATATATGGGCCATATAGAGCTTCCACATACATGGTCAAACAATTTCCATGCTAGTGCCTGCACAGATCCTAGAAAAATCAATGAGTGAGGAAGCTCTTTTACCTGCTTATATTCCAAAGATCCCATTCTCCAATCCTGCAAGAAGAAGTAAAGGGAGCATAATTAATTTAAAGGCAATATGCAACAAGGTTTTCTCTTATACACACTTGAGAAATAATCAATATATATAAATGTAGGTCCTAACTGCCAATTTTGCCATGCAGGTAGGTGATAGTCTTACAAAATCGATATGTCATCTCGTATCTCCCCCCACATTGATGAGACTAGACCACTAAACATGATTCTGGTAGGAAAGTAATTAGATGATTTTATCTTATCCCAGTGTGATAAATATCTGATCATCAAAGATCAGATCATACATTGTCCTTCTTGGTTTATTGGTTTTTAATTTAGGCAAGGCCAGATTTGCTCTTATTTCTGGATTAGTCAAGCTCATATTGTTTCTTATTTTGTGGCATTCTTTCCAAAGGCTATTTCCCATCATAAAATGATGGAATAATAAAACACGAGTTTTTTTCCTTTGATCTTGGTATCATAGAAAGGTTATTTCCCATCATAAAATGAGTGATATTTCCAACAGAACACCAACAAGCGAGGCTCAAAACTTAGTGTTCAGCTCCTTGGGTGATCAATCTAGCAACAACCAAAAATCTAGGAGATCCCATCCTGCATTGAACAACTCTCTACAAATTACCCAACATAAACTCAATGAGTTAAATCTTAGAGAACAGTTTCAATCAGTTAAACTAGTTGTTCAAGGAAGAGGAAAGATTGGGTATCTCAAGGCAGTCATCTCAACTCCACATCGAAAATCTGACTTCTATGTCACACGGGAGGCAAAAAATTCCACAGTCATGGCTTGGCTCATCAATTTAATGGAGCCAAGAGTTGGTTGAACATATCTATTCTACAACATGGCCAAGGAAGTAAGGGACACCAAACAAGTATGCATTCCAACTGAAAAAACACATCTCGAGGCCTTTGAGATTAGATCAAAGATACATGTGACCAACCTAGTTAATTTAACCATCACTGAGTATTATAATATTCTTGTAGACATATGGCAGGAAAAGGATTTGTTTTATGATGTGGGGAGGAAGAACCCTAAAGATGGAGCAAAATATAGTAGGATGTTGGAGAAGGATAGAGTTTGGGATGTTTTACAATGATTAAATCCAGAGTAAGATGAGGACAGGGTTTGACTGATTAGGAGAAATCCATTTCCTACTCTACATGAAGCTTCTGCAGAGATACAAAGAATCAAGGAAGAAAGTGGTTGTATTCTTCAAATGGTGAGAGTCAAGCCCAGACATCAACATTGGCCACTAAGAGTCAAAGGAGAAGATTTGGTGTGACCACTCCCAGAAACATTACCATACTCAAGACAATTGCTGAAATCTTCATAGAAAACCCACGAATTGGAAGTCCTAGAAGAAAAGGGGAAGTAACAAGATGACCTAAGCAGTTGAAGCAGAAAAACCCAATGCATTGAGTGTGAATTTGACAGCCGAAGAGGTAGAGTCATTCTAGAAAATGATTAATTGAATGAAAGTTACTCAACCCTCTGATAGTTTCGAGTGAAAATAATCTAAATCCTATGATTGCCACAACTCAAAAAGGTCAAAGCCCTTATTGCTTAGCATTTGTAAGTGCTGTGAATGGTTAGTTGATACTGGTGCTCTACATCATATGACAGAATCTGGGAGTTGTTTATGAAATTTGTGATACTAAAACTGAAGTGTGGTGGGTTGATGGTAGTAGTGCTATTGCTAACAGGAAAGGAATGTCTGGTTGTCTAGCTTATTCCTTTAATTTATAATCTTATATGCCTCAATGGAAGTATAATCTATAATCAGTTAGTAAATTGATTGCTAATATGAATTGTAGAATGATAATCTATCCCTATTTGTGTGTTCTTCAAGAACTTTCTTCGGGGGAAGATCAACTGCTAATGAGGATCATGGCCCGTACCACATCTCTAAAATAAAGGATTTGGTAGACTTCATTCCAAAAGCATTACCCCTGCCTGTCAGTTCTTATTTTTGAGCTATGTGGTGGCACTACAGACATAATCTCAATTTTTTATTTTTGAAGCTTTGGTATCCAAAATACGACAGGTCTTTTTCAACATGAGTCATGTACTTTGGCAAAACTTCATAGAAGTTATTATTTTATGTAAGGTTGTCAAACTCATAATTCTACTTATAATCGTTAGAGGGTCTATAAAATGAAAACGTAGAAACGTAAATTTTTACAACTTATGTAAAATAACTTTAAAAAATTATGAATATACTTATAATAGTTATTCAAAACTTGAAACATATAATGTAAATAAAAAAAAAAATAAAGAAATTAAGTTTTTTTTCCATAAAAAATTTTAATATATAATCTAACATGTTCATAAAAAGGAAAAATAGAATTGAAACTAAAATTTTTTCCAATTTTTTTTTTTAAGTTATAAATTAAAAAGAACTAAATATTTTAACTCAATTTAAGTTACTGACGGAATAAATAAGGTATATAGTTTTCTTTATAAACTTTGTTGTTGGAGCTGAAACTTAAATAAAAGCTATGAACATAAAATAAGAGATTAAAAAAGAAAGAAAGAAGTAAAAAATTATAATAGGATAAAATAGATGTTACAATATCTTAATAGTTGATGGCTTGTAAAAGGCTAATTGTATTATTTTTTTCTTTAATTTTTTAGTTCATTCAACTCAAATATGTAAAAACGATAAACTCGATCAAAAACGTAAGTTTCTACTGAATTTATATGTAAACTTGATTAAAAACGTAAGTTTCTATATAAAAAAATTCTACACTCAAGTTAATTGGAAAGAGTCGCCTAAAATCGTAAACTCATAAAATCGCATGAGTAAAATTGTAATTTTGACAACTATAATTCTATACAGCCCTAAAAAGCTTCTAAACCTTTCATATTATCAATAGTGATATCCAGGGACCTACTAGGCTTCTTGATTTACCAAAAGCAAATTGGTTTCAATGTGCACTAAATCTTTGGATTGGATTCAGAGCATGATCAAAGTTGAAACTCGATATGTAAAATTCGAATTAATAGAAATCATGGAGGAAAAGTAAGGATTTCTTTGCATTGTGGGTTTATAACGATAAATAAAACTATAAAAGATGTGTATAGTTATCAATTACATAATAGTCAATATATGAACTAAGAAATTGAATCATACGATAAATGTAACTCACAATCAAGGGAATCAAGGACTAAAAGAAAACCAATATGACTTGCAGTGATCTAATAATCAAGATTGTCATAAGAAATTGAGTATCAATTGATGAGATATAATTGATGAATGAGGAATCACTCAAAAAGCAATTGTTATCCAATATGAAACGAAGTCTAATAGTGCATAAATACATTAATTATAACCCTTTAATAATCTATTAGTATTAATAGGGCTAAACTATCATAAAATTAAAAAAAAAAAAAAAAAGAAATAAAAAAGAAGATATGAAATAACAAAATAAAATGAGCTTGAAAATAATGGCTCTCCTCGTGCCATCCAGATGGTATAACAATACCGCTTGAATAATAGCTTCAGGCATTCTGTGGTTTGCAAACTATTGGCAACTGTTTTGATGGTATCTTCTACCATTAGGATGGTAGATGGTTTGTTAGTCGAATGGTAGATTTGCCAAGGGAATGGTAGCTCCTGCAATATATTCCTATTTTTCTCATGCAAATGGTAGATGGACCTAGCTTGTTCTTAGTTGGCTCCTGCTCATTTCCTAACACTTAAATTGTTACTTAAGCCTCAAAATTCGATTCCAATCAAATTTATTATTTTTATTGATGATCACACTAGAGTAACTTGGGTCAAATCTCACAAAAGACAAGTCTAAGGCTTTATACTCCATAAAATCTTCCACAAATTGATCAAATATGTCTTCCAAAAATCCATATACAACTGAAAACCGATAATGGTAGGGAATACTTCTCAACTAAGTTTATGAACAAAGGATATTTCACCCAAGCTCTTGTGCGTATAACCCACAACAAAATGAAGTAGCAAAAAATAAATAAACATTTGCTAGAAGCTGCTCACTTACTCATGTTTTCCATAGCTTAACACCAAACTCATTAAGCCATATTGACAGCTACTTATTTTATAAATAGAATGCCCCTAAAACACCTAAATTTTAGAACTCCTAAGTATTTTGTCATATTACTTTCCCCATATTCGATTCTTTAGTTCCCCACAAATAAGGATCTCTAGGTATGTTGTATGCATATAACTATTCACTAAATCAATCTAAGTTCGATTGATAAGCACTTAAATGCATGTGCATAGGATAATCTCTTTAGTCCACAAAGATATGATTGTTATCACCCCCAACCAAAAAATTAAATGCGTCTTATGATATTTCTTTCTTTGAAAATCAAATATGGTACTCAAGTAATTCAATTCAAAGGGAGGCAATGAGTAATGTAGAGCTAGGATCCTTTTATTTACTTGCTACATTGTAAGTTGTCACACCTATCATAACTCCACAAATTTTGAGCCTATATCCAATACTCCTCGAGTCTTAGTTGCTGAGTCTAACAAATCAAAAACCCTTAAGATGCATGCATGTACTTGGCAGCAAAGAGCACAAACATTGCTGTTACATGACTTAGAGATGAAATCAAAAGTCTCAATAAAGAAGGGGGAGTCATGGAATGCAAAAGGAATGAAGAAAAAAGAGAAAGATTAAGGGGGAGATAATGTTGATTGAAATGACTTGCCAATTGCACTTCATAAGGGTATGAGAATGTGCACTGAATACCCTATTTCAAATTATCTTGTATATGCAAATTTAAATGTTTGGGGCATTTATTGCACAAGTAGATACAATGGAAATTCCATCCAATATTGATGAAGCATTAAAGAACTGCTAGTACAAAAATGTTGTAATGGAGGAAATGAGCGCACTAAGAGAAGATGAAATTTGGGAAGTAGTGTATCTTCAATCTTCAAGCTTCAAACTAGTTTTGTAGTATCTTTTTAACTAGGACGATTAATAAAAAATTCAAAAAACTTAAGGGAATTTCTTATCCAAAACACAGAAAGAAAAAAAAAAAAAAAAAAAAAAAAAAGAAAAAGAAAATTGAGTTATAAACACCCCTATCCAAGTGTCTCAAGATAGGGTTGATTGGACTAGAATTCATCTAAGTATGGAAAATACCCTATGAATGAGCTTCAACCTCATCCTTACAGCAAAAACTCCCATAACCTCTATCTACTATTTTATTACCTTTACACTTCTCATCCAAACGTCCACATTCATTGAAATCACCAAAAATAATCAAAGAGCCAGCAATTGGGCCTTTAATTCTCAGCAAATCTCTCCAAAGAGACTTTCTTAACACTTCAATATTCAACCATCAACCAAAGATACGATAAAGGACTTATTGTCCTAAATGAAGCAGCAATGATAGTGAATTACTTGGTCCAAGTTCTCTAAGGCACAAACTTTCCACAAGGAAGAGTCCCAACCAACCCAAATACGACCGTTAGGATGGTGTTCCAACTATCAAGAAGGAAAGGAGTTTTCCCAAACCATAGAGACATTTGATTGTCTTGCCCTGGTCTCAATGATCTCCAATAAGGAGATCTTAGCCTTTTTACAAAAATTCCTTACTTCAATGCCTTTCTGAGGATCATAAAACCCACTATCAATCCAATAAGCAAACGTAAATATTTATAAGAAAAGGAGGAAACCAAACTAGTACTAGGATGAGATGAAGTGGCTTTCAGCCTCCTTCCTCTCACACTTTTTTCTTGACATTCTTTTCTTTACCATAATCCAAGAGGATTCGTCATCTTCCAAGATCTTGAGTTCCACCCATCAACCAAAGTTGCTTATAGTTCCAATGAAGACTCCTTCACAAAGGAAGAAGCAGATTCTGCAAGCCTAGCAGCAAAGTTTCAGAGAAATTCCCAAGCACACCAGGATCTTCTAATGAAGTAGCAACTTCTTGTGTCTCCACTTTATTGAAATCTAAGAAGGAATCATTAACAGGAGAGGGGAAGAATCTTCAGAAGTCAAAGCCAAAACACAAATTAATTTGGTTTTTTCCTCGCCCAACATTTCAAGAGCATGCCCTCTTCTCAAAGTAGTAAGCAAAGGTTCATGAATCACAATCATTTTTGCCTTCCTAGCAGCAGCAGATTTATGGGAATTAGGTGGCCCCTTCTGCTCATTTAACACATAGTTTTGATAACCCCAAAGTTCACAAGCTTACACTCCAAAGCCTTTTCCCCACTTAACTCCTCCCTGCTATAGGGAAGACAGGCACTCGTTATCATTGCGGCCAAAAATAGCAGACTTGAACAATGAGAAGGAAGACATTGATACTCCATTGATAAAAGGACAATCAACCCATTCGCTTCTTTTATTTCAACTTGAGGAAAATTAAAGGAAGCTTCCATTTAACTGAAGCTCTAACAAAGTTGATCCTACCATTGGCAGCACTCATGATACCTGTTTGAAGAAGGCAATCTAAAGCACTAGTTTTACCTACACAGGGATTTTCTTGGACTGCACCTTGGTAATGGACATCTCCAAACTCCATCTCTTAAGAGCCAAAAGCTGGTATGCAAAAAAATACAGCACTCCAAGTGCATTAAGGAGAGAGTCTTGATTTGAGAATTTGAAAAAGAAAAATCCACAGTAGTTGCTAAGGACATCCTAAAGACTCGTAAAGCACAGGCTATTCTTTGTGCTGAAAGGAACAATAAGCCATGACCAAGAAAATAGCAACATTTTACACCACAATCTTTCTCCTATTTCTAACACTGATTTTGGAGAGGAAACCCTACGTTGCCTCCCATGCATTTAGAAGGAAAAAACTCAAGGGAAAACATCCACAGGTGATTTTAGCTGAGGAGAAGAAGTTGAAACAGCTTTTGCATACATAGAAGCAATTACAGGTTGGGTTTGGGTTATTTCTTGTTTTCTCTGAAGGATGGATGAATTTATCTACCTGTCTCTCACAAATTTGATTTTGCACCTGTGATTAGTATGATAAGCTAAGTAATGCACTCTCCTACTAAAAAACATTTGAATGCAGCATATTATATCCTTAGGTAAGGTCTATTGTTTGGAACTGCAAAGAACAGAGTTCAGAAGTACTGACAGACACCAATTGGGCAGGTGATGTTGAATATAGCAAGTCTACCTACAACAAAATGGACTAACTGTGGGGAAAGTTTGAGACTTTGAGAAGCAAGAAGCAATCAGTAGTGTCCAACAGCAGTTCTAAGACCGAATTTCAAGCTATTTTACAGGGATTATGTCAAGCTTTGTAGGCTAAGATTTAAAGATGAAATTTGACAATCCTACCAGACTATGGAGTAACAGCAAGTTTGCTATTTGTATAGTCAAGGATCTAGTGCAATATGATAAGATGAAACACGTAAAGATTACTATGCGTTTCATTGCAGTTGAACTTGAAAGAAGAGAGATAATTCTACAACAGATTCCTACTCACATCTTAACGAGGACCACTCAAAGATCCAGATTTGACTTCTTTTTAAGCAAGTCTAGAATGACAAATATCAATTCAAAAGCCTAGAAGGAAGGTTTAGAAAAGTAATCAATTGATTTTACATTTTTCCCATTATAAGAAAGATCACATCATTCAAGATTAGATCGTATATTGTCCTTCTTGATTCATTGGTTTTTAGGTTAAGCAAGACTAGATTTGTTTCTTATTATGGATTAGGCAAGTGTCTTTCATTTTGTTGGACTGTTTCCAACCCCAAGGCTTGTAATATTGTGTATTTAAATCCCAGCCAAATGGAATAATAAAGCAAAAGACTTTATTTTCTTCTCAGACTAAAAATAGATTCCTCAGCTGCATTGAACACATAGGTAACACATTGAACTCCCCACATAAATCAGAACTCACCAGACCGGAAACCATCTTCTGTAGATTCTCAAGCTCATAGCCAAGCCCATCAAGATTTGATTTAACCAAAGTGACCTGTTCCACAATTTCGAACCATAAATAAGAACTCATATATATATCCATACCAAACTATTTTCAACAGCTACCAATAACATCAGGAATCTCATAATTGTTTCACCTATTATGGAAAGTCAATGAGTAACAGGCTACTCCTTCCCCCCACCCCAACCCCCGAGAGAGAGAGAGAGAGAGAGAGAGAGAGAGAGAGAGAGGGAGACAATAACACCATAATACAGGTCAGTTCACAATCTCAGAATCTTATAATTGCAACACACCCACGATACCCTTCTTTAGTTGGTTACTTTGTCAAAAAGATGTCAAAAGTAAAGCATACTTCACAGCCTTTGGGCCAATCAACAATAAAAGATCAAATACCAGCATGCATAAATGGTTAACAATCTGGCAGGAAGAGCCTTCTCAGTACATATTACTGACTTTTTAGCAGTAGCACAGTGGGAAAATTGTAGCTCATGTGATCCATACTATATAGATATATTGCATGTAAAAAGGAAGGAGAGAGCCAGTAAAATAAAAAAGGAAAGAGAGAACCAGGTAGGGGCATACATCATTCTTGATTTCTTTTGAAATCTGCCTTTGGTCATCCATTTTACCACCCAAGTTCTCAATACGCTGTGTCAAATGTCTCTTTGCTGCCTGCAAACAAAATTACTGTAAGTGGAAGGTCCCTACTCTAACTGCAAGAAAAGATTTCCTCTTCTTTTAGGTCAGTTTTGTTTTTTTTTTAATATATATATAAAGGAAATAGTACAAGGAAGGGGAAACATACCCATAAATGATCAAAACACCCACAAAAGTGAAACAATAGGTAAACTAAAATTTAAAGAGCAAGCTGCCCAACTATGAAGATTCAAAGGCAGAAGCTAAGAGACACTAGAAGAGAGCTACAAGTGAGACCACAGGCGAACTCTCTAGGTCCTTAAACAAAATTTCCTCTTCTTGCGGATCATAGAAAATAAACTATTAACAGCATGTTTGATTTACTTCATAGGGAATATAATAAATAACTATTCCACCCCCACAAAGTTATGGCTGCATTATTTATCCCAAAAAAAACAGTTATTGCTCCATTTAGTTTGCATAATCACTATTTCAAGGAATTCCCATCACTACCATTTAAATACTTACGATTCCTTTTTAAGACTAAATGAATTGCAAATTCTCATACTCTAACCAAGGGACCTCATTGCAATAGTCAATGCATGATTAGGACAAGGATATATTGGTATTTTTACATATATTCCTAATCTATTATTAATATCATATAAGTGCAAAAGAAAGCAATAACTACATTAATATTTTTTTCCTCAAGAATTATAATCCTATTCATAACTTATTTCCTTCCAACAATTAAACATGCCATCAGAGAAAAAAGCAATCAATTATGAGCACTTAAATTTTCTTTGCATAGCGATGTGAGACTATCCAAAGACAGTGAAAATGAAAGGACAAAAGATGGAGATGAAAAGAAAATTTGATGTGAACAGAATACTTCTCTCTTATTTTGTTTGGATAATATCATTGTAGAGAGAACAAAAAATGAGTGGAATAGCTATTTGAAATTTTCTAAAAAAGCATGACAACATGTCTTCATCAAAATCCAAGGTTGTTCTGTCTTCTTCTAACTCCAAGGCTGTTCATTACTCCATAAAACACATAAAATTTCAGAGCAAAAATATGTGTTTTTTTCTTCCTGGGAAAAATCTCAACTCTAAATTACTAGGGAAAAAATGTCAACTCTCCACCCCATCTAACTATGTAGAGAATATGCAGGCGCAAAGAATATGATATCTGAGTCTCATAAGTACCATGTGTTCCTAAAGAAAGGAATTTCCAACGTTCATCCTCACAATTACCTTCCCTCCAAAATCCTCAATCCAAACAAGATGCTAAGTCACTGTTTGGTGGAAAACATTGATCAATTAAAATGGTAACAGATAGTAGCTGCAACCAAAAGATCAAACAGATCCACCAAACCCATTCTATTCATTATGTTATACAGCAATCAAGAATCTTATACCAATACTTTTAAGGAAGTATCCAATGTTCATCACTCTATAGCTCATGGATACCAATGTACTCTTGTCTATGTGAACATCGACCACTGGATGGTAGCAGCCTAATTGATAAGAAATTTTGTCTTACAGCTTTACAGGAGTCATATGCGAAACATGAGGAACACAGAGAAAGAATGGATACTTACATTAAGTGCTTCAGAAACACTTTCCAAATGCTGAGTCAAGTTCTTAACAGCATTTGCCATATTCCTCTTGGTTACATACATGAGATCTGAGAAGGAAAGGCCCTGACCACAAAACATATGAAGGTAATCATATCTTAAAAACAAGCATTATACATATGAAGGATAGCCCCAAAGGGGCTATGAATTAGTATTTGGATCAAAAGGATATATATATAACACACACACCGAGAGAATACTCCATTAATCATCACATCCAAATTTGAGAAAATAACAAAGAGCCCGTAGAGCCATGATATGTGAAAATACCTTCCACCACATGTAACCATACCCTAATGCCCCCAAAGTTGCAGCTGGAACTATCATAGATGTTAAGTTACCTAGTACAAAAAAGCAAGGGTAAAAATTCAACAGCCACATGGAAGTCTAATTTCTGAACTATTCCTTACCCAAAAAACAGTTAATTTCTAATTAATTGCCCATAACAAAATACAGATGTAAACTCAACATATGAAGACAATCATCATAAACTTTCAAAAGTCGTAGCACTGTGGTTTTTCAAGAAAATTCTATGTCAATCATGTAAAATATCTTTGACAGTTCACGGGTTGTGATGAGATGATAGCCCAGACATAATAAGACACAAAGACTCAATCCTCCCTAAATTTTAAACATGATCAAAAAGATGAAACCTGAAGTCTACACAACACAACAAGACCCAAATAAAAGCTATCGCAATATCCTTTGCAAAACAATTACTTGTTTGTGATGCTAAATTGACTTTATAAGGTTTTTTTTTTTTTATTGGAACAAGTTTGACATGAAATACAAGGTTAAAACCTGAGATGAATTAACACTCCTAAACTTTATGCCACACACGTGCTTGTATGTCTGTGTGTACTTGATTGTGCCTCCATATGTTCTTGTGTGTGTGTGTGTGTGTGTGTGTGTGTGTGTGCGAGAGAGAGAGAGAGAGAGAGAGAGAGAGAGAGAGAAGGGGGAGGGAAGGCAAGACCACAGCTCCCATCTGGGATAATGATCTGTTGCTGAGCATGGGCAAACTGTCCAATCTCCTTCGCTAGTCGACGGACCTAATTGCCAGTGAAGAATCAAAAGTGTCAACAACCTAGACCAGTGGGTTATGATTGCCACAATAATGACCTTCCAAACCTTTAAACTGAGTCACTAAATCACCTGTTCGGCTAGGTCGCTGCCATCAGATTCTTTTTCCGAGTTCTCCAATCGCTTAACCAACATCTGTTCAATAAACGAGGAGAAAAAAATTATGTCCCATGAAAGCACGAGATATCGAGACTGAACTGATCCACTGAATTACAAAATAACACATATCGTTGAAACGTTAAACCAACATATAAAATCAAGTAGACAAGACGTAGAACAAGATGCATTCACAAACTTAAAATAACAGTAATACATAAGGACACCAACATATCATCGAATATTTCCCCCATGAAAAAACAAAGCACAAAAAATGTCACAAGGAGCATATCAAACTAAAAATAAAAACACAAGTACCTGAAGTTGCCCTAATACACCGGATAATTTTCCGTTATTGAGCAGGATCGTACCAGTATAACCTGTGTAGATCACAAACAACAAATAGTACGTGTGTGCCCGTGCACACGTTTGAGTATGTGTGAAACGATAGTATGACAAAATAGAGGAAGTGTTTGTGTGTATGTGTGTGCGAGTCTGAGGACAGTGTTAGTCTTCTTTACCTGCTCCAGCGAGGACAAGTATCTTGGATAAGCCTATTCCAGATTGCATAGCCATTAAGGAAAATTAAGTGAGTCGAAGGCAAAGATCGGAAGTGAATTGGGCAAGAAGAGAGAACGGAAGAGATAGAGAGAGAGAGAGGAGAAACGGTCTACATGTTTGAGGGAGTTAGGTATTTATATGTATCACATCCGACATCACTTGAGGTGAGAGAAGAGACGAGTAGGAGGAGGAGGAGGAAAAGAAGGTAGGCGACGTGGCATTCGGGTTTTCTGGCCATGATTAAACGACGCTGTGTCGGCTCTAAATTCAAATATACCAAGCGCCTAGTGGCGTCTTTACATTTAACGATTTTATTTAATTAATTTGGATTTTCAAGAAAGTCCTTGTCTTTTTTATTTTTTCAGATAAAAAATTACAGAACCTGTGCTTTATACTAAAATACTTGGACAAAAGAAAAATAATATTACATTATTTAAAAAAAATACCACACTTAAAATTGATTTTTTTAAAATGTGAATTTAAAATATATTGAAATTGACTTTTCAAAAACTAAATGCATGAAATTTAATATAGAATCTTTAAAAAAGCAATTTTATTCTTTTTAAGGATTTCTATTTAATTACACATATAGTGATTGTTATTTTGGTGTTGTCTAGGGGAGAGGATTTAGAGTTTTTTTCCCACACACTTGGGTTGGAATCCTAGTGTAAATATATGTGGACATAACTTTTTTTGTTAAGGCAACATAAAACAATCTTATCAAAATCAAACTTAAGATATTAGATATATGCGGTATGCAAAAATGATTTAAAATGAAATGAAAGAAAATAAATTATAATAAAATGAGGAGCAAAATGGCAAATTATTTTTCATATTTGGAAATATACATAGAATGGAATGAAATTAAATTAAATGTGTCTGTAGTCATAATTGTCAAAAATACTTTTAAATAGTAAATGTAATAATCAAATTAAAAGTTAAATAAGTAATTTTATTAATAATAATAAATTAGAATGAGTAAAATATTTAATTATATCTTCTCAAAGGTAAAATCAAATTTTTCCTTAAAGCTAAAATCATTATTCTATGAAATCGGTAATTTTGGCTTTTAAATATACTTCCAAAAATACGAAAAGAGAATAAAATTTAGAATCACGATTTCATTCTAGTTCATTCCTGCATACCAAACACAGCCGTAAAGTTTAAAGCATTAGCCAGTATACTAAATATATGTTATATGTTATTTAGTTAAATATTATTATATTTAACTCTTTGGAATTTCCCTGGTAAAGGGGTATCTACTAAGAGAGAATTGACTAGAGACCCCATTTTTCTTGGAATCTTTGATACATTTTTAATGTATAAATCGGTTTCTTCCAATTTCTTATTGATCAAGGTGTAGTGTAAATTGGCGTTAAACTAGTTAGGCTAATTGCTTCGAGTAGGTGTTGGAGCATTGTTGTATGCAATTACTAGTGCTACAGGTAAGACAATTTGAAGGTTGTTCTTAGCTACTAGTGGCAGTTGTAGAACGTTGTTGTCGAATGCATCCTTTAGTGGTGGAGTGATGTCTTGCTGCTCCCTTTCATTAAACTTTGCTTTCAACCCTTAATTTTCAGCCTTTAATTTATAGAACAATTCTTTTAAGTTTTAAGCACATAAAGCGCTTTGGATCAACAACATTAGCTAGTGGAACTTGTTATGGAGTTAGGTTTAGGGTGTTATTTGGTTGGTTAAGTAGCTACTTATTTTGTGACAGCGTTATCTTACTATTGTGAGGGAGCGATGCACTTGCTTCTTACCATTGAGTTTGTAAGTTCTTCAAGTAGATGATGCCAAAATATTGATGTAAAAATCTAGTAGAGTGGTTGAGATTGGAGGTAACATGTACAACTAGCATACATAGGTTATCAAAGGAGCGCCGAAGGTGGTTCCAGCATAACAATTTTGACACTTAAGTCAATACATGAATTTGTTAAGTATTTTGTGGAGCATAAAGTATGTTCGAGAGAGAGTAAGGATCCTTTACCTGCAATAGTTACCTAATATTTAAAGGCATGGCTGGCAAGCTAGCTAATTGTAGAAAGTGAATTATAATCCCAAAATCCTCTTTTTAACTCCAGATCTTGTGGAGAAGATCTCAACTAAGAATGTATTAGCTACATACTTTCCTTTTCTAACTAAGTTATCTTTACCTAGTCTTCTTTTAAAACAATAGAATGGAATTGTGCATTGAGGACTTTTTAGTTCTAAATTCCAAAGGGTCGAACTGAGACGGGTACCAAGGAGATTCCTTATAATGAAGTAGGTTAAGTTGTATAAAGCGCATATTGAGCTCTAATGAGATCGTTTGAGATGCTAGTGGCTTTACCTTAATTATGATGAGGTCAACCAAGCTCTGGAGTTCAATCAGGTCTTTTTTAACTTTTGGGCTTGGCCTAAGTTTTAAGGAGGTCTACTTGGTCTTAAAAGCCCATGTTTAAAATAGCCGATCAACACAATCTAACCTACTATCCAGCTAAAAGTAAAGATATTTTTTCAAATAATTGGACATAATACATAATTTAATTTTACTTTTTAGAAAATAAAGCAACTAGATAAATATTTTCTATTGATTATAGGAATAAACAAATAGCGATTTACAAAGTTAATTAATTTAGTGGATTAGATAGGTTGACCCATAGGTTAGTCTGCTTTAACCCATTTAGTAGATTGATACTTCAGTTGACCAATTTTAATCCATTAAAAATGAAGTGTTAGTCGGTTAAGTAGATTAGGCTATAAAGCTTGCTTATTAAATGGGTTAAAAGAATCGACCTTAACCTAGTTTTTTAGTGAGTTATAACAATCGACTTGTCGCACTCAACCCCCTGTGCAAGTTTACTTGTAAGTCATATCATAACACTATGGAAGTTGTAATTAGGAATAAATTATCTAAAAAATTGATACTTTTTTGAAATTTCGTTTTGCCACCTCTAAATTTGGAGGTTGGAGTAATTGTGGTTTCTAAAACGAATTTATAATGGCTTAAGAAGGAAAGAGCGATATAGAGAAAATGGAAGATTGAAAATGTAGGCTATCACGCCCTAAAGCGACAGAGTCGTAACATCCCCACAGTGTAAACTATTCTAAGATAAAAGTTGACCTTACAACTGCTATCCTAGACTTGATCTATACAAGGCGTCCACGACTAACTCATTTTAAAGTAAACAGTTCATAATTTAAATAAATTATTTACCTAAAAAAGTGAGAATATATATATATATATACATTAGAATTCAATTATTACAATTAACGTTTACAATGCTTCATCATAATATATTTCCTAGTTAATACATTATTCAGAAATGAAAAATTCTAAGATAAAAGCTTAGACCTTAAAAATATATATTTGTTTTTCAAATGTATTTCCTCACTCCTTAAGATCCAACAGTTAGTAGCTTCAGAGTAGTTGTAAGTCGCTTCTTAGTCAGCACCTGCATAACATCTATAGGGATGTGAGTAACTACAGCTCAGTAAATTAGGATGGAGAACTTAAAACTATACCACAAACACAAACAAGGTTATCAACCAAATCATTTGGTGCAATGCATATTCAAGAAAATACCATCGCACGACATTAACCGGCCCATTTTGAGATTAGAGGTATTGTACCCTCTTTAATCTGGGTTAAGGAGTTGCCGTTAATGCAACAGCTACAACTAAACCTAGGCTTGTGCAATGGAGATACCGCTCCTCCTACGACTACCTTCGAATCATTGACTTCACCCTTGCCGTGACCTCCTTACCTGTCACTTAGTTCGACTAAGGATGAAGAAGGGACCCATTTTGCTATCTAGTGTTATCCTTTTTGAAGGGGTCGATATTTGGTCAAAGAATCTTAGGTTTCCCTTAATGGGTTGCTATGCAGGTTCGATTTATGTTTATAGGTCATGTCTTTATTAGGTTCAGTTTAAGGTGATCGATCACTTCATACAATATAAATCAGAACAACAAACAAAATCATAACAGTGCCCATAATCAAACACATACACACAGCTAACTATCTAACAAGTACAACCAAGTATAATCTCAAGCCTCCAAAATACAGCAACGTATTAATTCCAACTTACCTAAACTCCTTGCTCACTCACTCGAGGTTCAACTTACTTAAGCCATCATCGATCATCCTTATAATACAAACGTAGTTTCAATTTTTCATATAACTATTATAAGTTAGTTTTATCTTATCACGCTTATTGTTATCCTTGGTTTAGGGTTTAATATGTCCAATTATCTAGGTTCTCAAATCTTTTATAATTATTCTGGGTTTGAACTAAGTTTAGGTTTGGTTTCTACATCGATTTCTAAATTAGGTTTTAGTTCGATTTCTAAATACTGTTTTATACCCGAACCTTAGTTAGTATCCTCAATACCATAATTACCCCTAGTTAGTATTTTATTCTACCCGGTACAGTTAAATCCTTATTAGTATATCAAATTTACTCCCAATATGAGAAATTTTTACATTTTTCATATAATTTCATAAATTCAAGATTTTTATCAAATTTATTATATATCCCTATTATTTATATAATATCAATTTTTATTATAATATCTTATATTTATTATATTTCCAATAATTACATATTATGTATTATCATCTATTATGTACATAATACACATCTAATATTTCTATCACTTTAATTACCATCTCTCAACATCAATTAATATTTCAAAATGTCTAAATTTATCCTAAATCAAATTTGAATCTAATTATCATAAATTACCAAATTAATTTAAAATGTACTATTTTTCCCTATTCCTTATTTACTACATAATTACCCTAATAATTACATCTAACACCTTAAATACTATAAGTATCATATTTCAATATCCTAAAACATACAATTGTACATCTAATCAGTAATTACCCATTTAATTACTTAATTAACCATAAAGTACCTATTTTATGCCTCATTTTAAGGCCTAAAAATTATCTAAAATTTTGGAAAATTAATTTTTGTAAAAGGGCTTTATGGCACTATTCTATATCACCTAAATAGTCTACAAAAAAATTTGGATTTAAAATTACACTCCTAAGGTCATTTATTTCTAAACCGAAATATACTTAGTTTTGCATATTTTCTTAAGGATCATATATCACAAGATATATTTTCATCAAAATAATATTTTTCTAAAAATGACATACTAAAATATTCTAAAATAACAAAATTCATAATTTTCTAGGAATATTTACTATTTTTATAAAATTACACAAAATCGAGTTGGAAATCAAACTCACCGATTTGAGTGGCTCCGGCTACCGTCGATGGCCATGAGTGTATCGACCTACCTGGGCGCTACCACCACCATGTGGTGGTGGTGGTGGTGGTAGCTACCTACTTCTACCTATTTGTCAGATTTGGTTTCTCCTTACAAGCTCCAATTGTACAGATTTTTGCAAAATTTTTATAAAACCCCAATTTCCTCTCAATTTCTTCTTTCTCTAATTTTATAGGGTTTCAAACTAATCAAATGAGTTTCTGAAAAATTTGGGGTATTTATAAAGTTTTAGGGAAATTATTATGCATTAAATTGATTTGACAATTGTCTTATCTCTTCTTCTTTTTGACTTTCTATTTGCCTAAATTTTATTAGTTAATTTCCTTCTTTAATTTTCAAATTTCCATGCCCTGCTTCTGAACTTTTCCTCATTTTTCTATATTTTTCTTAATTAATTATGAATTTTATTTAATTATTTAGTATTATTTTAGCACATTTCACGTATTTTAAGTAATTACATGTATTTCTACTTACATGTAAATTCATATATAGTACAAATAAATAATCCTTAAATATTATTTAGGTCATTCTATGATTTTTAGTATACATATAATTTATCTCTAACGATTCGTTAATTATCGGAATGCATTTTTGATAAATAACAAGTTATATACTTAAAATTTAAAAATTTTATATTCTTTTATTTTATTACTTATTTTCCTAAATTCAAACTTATAGAATCATTTTTATTAATATTTCTAACTTTACTTTATAATTTAGGCTCAATCGGATCCTTCAGCCAATCGGAATCTCGAATAACTGGTTGTAGGGCTTATATGGGTTTTAAATGAGAGAGAAGCGACAAAAGAGACAGAGCATAATATGAAGAAAGCATCAAGTACACCCTTTTTTTTATGTATTATATAAAGTTTGAAATTGGGTTATAGGGAGACATTACATTATCTTATAGGTTTGTTAAAACATAAATAGAGTTAGAAATAAAATTATTATTTTTTATTTTGTATGAACTAATATTTTAAGTGGATGTAAAACCAAATACAAATTAATCGTTTAACAATATATAACAAGACATACATCAGCAATTGCATGTGCAAAATAAGAATATCAATTAATTAAATTATTAAACAAATTGAATCGAATGTGTAATAATTTATAAGAACAAAGTTCAAGTTTTCAATAATATTTGACATTTATTGAGAATAGTTGAACACTAATCAACTATGGTTTTCTTGTAGTGGGTGGTAGAGAAGTTTAATAAGGTAAAACTTAAAAAAAAAATAACAACACTTAGAAACACCAAATAGGCTCTTGCCCTTTAAAATTACTCATATATACACGTACGTATATGCATCCATACATATTATAATGCATTTGTACATCATTAAGAGGATGAATTGAATCATGATTCTTTATTCACTTCACTATAATGACAAATCCATAAGGAATCCCTATTGTGAAAAATATTAAATAGTCATTTATTACTTAGGGATGAACATAAAAGCATGCAGTCGAGAGCTAGATTTAGAATAATGTTAAAATTTACTTTATAAAATATACACAAATATATATATATATATATATATATACTTAAGCACCTTTCGGCTTTCACCCCTTTTAGGTCTTGCTTAGGCCCGTCTCATTATAAATATCTATTCAATAGTGGATTTCATATTTTCGCTAAAATATCCTAAATAAAATTAATAATGACAACATAATATTGATCCATAACTTATTAATTATAGCGTTATTCAATTTCTTGATAATAATAATTACATTATAACCCCATACATTTAGTGAAGTGTATAAACTATCAGTCTTTACCAAACATATTTGTTTAGATTGTTTTATTTTGTTTGTATTTTATCTGTATTTATTATGTACTCGATTTATATTTATTTGAAATATGATGTTTATAAAACTATCTTATTTGTTTTTTTTTTTTCATAATTGTGATAAAGGTAATAATTGTAATATCATAATTTTTATTTTGGGTAAGGAAATATGTGTATTAGCTACCAAAATAGCACCCCATTATAGACCAATTGGAGAGCATAACCCCTTATAATGCATAACATAGTTCGAGAAACAAGAAACATCCGAAGAACCAAACAAAGAACAAAAACCAGAAACACAAGAGTCCAACAAAAAGATAGGAACATAGTTTAGAAATAGATCAACTTGATTTGCATTAAGGGCTTCCTTTGCCAGCTTTATCCCATTCTTTGCATAACTTGTTAAAAAGCACATGCGAAAAGAAATTTGTTAGTTGACAATATTCCTTGATGATCTGGTGGAAAATTTCCACTTCCATTAATAGATTTGTAAGATAAAAAATTGCTTGCTATGAATCAATTTCACATAGAACATCCTTGGCTCCTACTGATCTAGCTAATAACAAACCCTCTTTAACTGATGAAGTTCCACTTATAAAGAAGACAAACCTTCATTTCTTTTATATAGTCCTCTTAAAACTACTCTCTCATGGTCACGGCATATATATCCCACTCTAACTTTTCTTATACTATCTATAACCACTCCATCTATACTGACTCTAAACCAACCTGGATTAATTTGTTGGGGGTAAAGCTAACTGTCTTGTATCCATCAACTGGAGCTTCTCCTTCCTCATAAAGTCTACCACTCATTAGCTTCCCTCCTTACACTTTGCAGTTGATTTATCTGTTGTTCATTAGGCTAAAAGACAATATGATTTCTTGCTTTCCAAATTCCCTTCTGTACAAATGAAAACATCACTTCTTTAGGAACAGCTACTACATAACACTTCCTTTAGGGTCTTCAACAGGATCCTTTTAACCATCTTTTCATATTTTCCAAGGAGTTTATGTTGTTTAGGATTGTAAGACCAATGCCCCTCAAAATAACCTAGATGTATTGACATTGACAAAAGGTATGCATAAGAGATTCATCTTCCATGTTGTAAAACGAGCAAATCTTCCCACCTGAGTCCCTCTTTTGGTCATATTATCTTTCATGGCCAAACTGTTATGAAGAATCCTCCAGACTAGGTTTTGGACATTTAGTGGGGCTGGTGTCTTCCATATCTACATCTAATCATCCATCACTGGTGTTTCGTCCTTGTTTCTAATTGGAGTATTAGAATTTGAAAGTAAAAATTCTCATATTTTTAAGAGAAAAGCTTTAAAAACTATATTTTATGCATTGAAAAATGATGTTTTAATTGATATTCTTATCAAAATGAATTAAGTAAAGGGTATATAAATTTAACTTTATTATGAAAGATGGATACACATACATACACATATACGCACTTGTATTTCTATGTGATGTTTAATTCTTACCAAATACAATATTTGAATAAATATTAAAAAAGGACCAAAGTGATGAAAATAATACTAGCAAATAGATTTATATATCATTTTATATTCAATTTAAATTTTTATGTCTAACATTATGCTAGACTTTATTTACATTTTATAATGCATTATTTATTTATTGAAAAGAAAAAAAAAAAAACTTTCATTCCCTACTATTAGGAAAAGGAAAAAAAAATACAAAAATAAAAAAAATGTGAGTCTTGGGAAAATATTCTAAAAAATATGTCAGTTAGAAAAGGCAATTTCAAAATGAACTAAAATCGCCTCTTCAAGAGGGGATTTTAAGTGCAGTGTATGAAATCGCCTTTTCAAGACGGGATTTTTATTGGACTTAACTTCATTCTCCTTTGCATGAGACAACTCCACTTCATCAGACAAACATCTCTCTTTCTCTCTCTCTCTAAAATAGTTCATGCACTTCTTATCTCAAATCCATCAATTTGTACCATTATTTTGCAAATCAATCACAAATTTGGTGTAGTATATAAACAATGACATTGAAAATGTTCGATTTTTTTTTTTATGTTTTAATCCATTTTATGGACATGTAAATTCAAGAATTAGTGCTATTGTTTGAAACATTATGGTACATTGTTATCTGTAGCCATTTTTATGTGAAACAAATCGTCTGCATTTTTTTGTAATATACATGTGGCTTGATTTTTTTTTTTTTTATAGTCCATTGTTAGTAAATTTAATTTTTTTTTTGTATAGCTTTGTGTTTAGTAGTATATTTTATATATACACACACATGTCGATACATGTATAATTAATCATTCTTGAATATGTTATAGTATATTAATGTCATAGTATATTAATGTCAATATGAATTATTGTTGAAAATGTCATAATACGTTATAATAATTAATTTTTTTTTTAGTTATAAATATATCTTCATTACTGTATCTTATATATAAATGTGTATTAGGTGATATGTGTATAAGTAATTATTGTTGAATCATTTAGAGGAGATTTTTTTTTTCAATTATAATAAGTAATGAATCTAATGCCATTATGGGAATTTAGTAGTGAACTCAATTTAGTTGTTGTATTGGTGAAATCCAATAGAATTTACTTATAAGTAGAAGTTGATATTTTTATTTACTAAAGTTTATGAAGTTGATATGACAAATAGGTATAAATGGATAATATAAGATTGGTTTGTTATACTAGTAGAAATATTGTGGAAGAAGAGGATAGGGTGAGATATTTTAGGCATTTAAGAATAGTAGTTGGAGTTTCAATTAGAGCCACATACGACTAGTTGATTAGCTTGATATGTGATGAGTTTCGTGTTAATATGACATCTCGTTAAGTCATAGATGCTCCCTTATAGGTAGCAATAGGGACATGTTTTGTATCGTTCCTATCAATGACGATTACAACTAGTCAGCTTACTATTTCATTTTAGACATAAAAGTGTAGATGGATTCAGGACCAATTGATAGGTCATTGCTTCATTTGCGACCATCCTATAGGTTTGACTAGTATGAGGTGGTCAGGTAAGAAACAACAAATTAATAACTTACCTACCATATGTTCATTTTGTGTAATGCCTCTAACATTAGATCTTTTTCCTTAATCGTAAGAGAACTACTGGCTTAGGTATTTACATACGGTGCTATACTAAGGCACATACATTTCACTTTCACACCAGCGAGATAACATTGACACCCTGGTAGAGTGATGGAGGGAGGAGACATATACATTTTACTTCCATACCGATGAGATGACAATGACACTCTAGGATATTTTTCTACTTCTTGGTCTCCTTGTCGATGGCAATGTAGTTACAAACGTTACAGTGTCTATAGGTTGGGGTAATATGTGCTAGCGCCTATTAGGACTTTGTCCACTAGAGAGTACTATAAAGGGTACTCGAATGAAATTTGCCATATGATACGGACGATATTATGGTACGTTGCTACATATTATGCAGTTAATTGAGGATATATTGTTCTTGGATAAGTCTAACAACTGGGTGTACATCATGTTCCTCCCTTTCCTCTTAGACCTTACTATAGCTAAGTACTATACTTAGGGATTAACATACATAGCATAGCAGTATCGCTAGTCGTGCCTCGTTTCGTGGATGGATGCTAGAAAGATTAGCGAGCTGCTAATGATTCTTTAGGTATGGGCATAGGAGCATTTCCCACACATCGCCCCTTTACACTACCGAAATATTGCAGTGGTTAATGATCGATCATTTATAAGCCAATGGGGAGCAAAGTTTGATGTGACGAAGCTACCTGTGCATGTAGTTGGTCAATATAGAGATGCATTTGATCAGTAGTACACAAAAGCTAGTACTTATTTTATAAACCTGGTTACATATAATTTCCCAAAGTGTTACATACTTTATATGCTATTCTAATGTGTTTTTAGGTTGCTTAGATATCTTACACACATAAGGACGTAGCCAGACTCCTAGCTTATTATTGGATGGAGTGATATTTGACTAGCCTAAGTCTCGCTGATATACTTTCATACCATTGAGATGCACTATCCCGATCATATAACCTGATATTTTGGTGAGATGTTGAAGATCTTGACCCATCTAGACACATGATGAGCTCTGCATGAAATAGACTTGAGGGATCGAATCGAGATCAACTAAGCAACTAGCCATGCAGCATAGATGGCACAATGGGAGGACTGATGAAACTGGATTGTATAGACTTGACCACCACTTAGTGTACATCTGGACTATGTCCCTTAGTACTAATAGGTTACACATAGATATATCGGCAGGTTGAGGGCCTTTAGATGTATATGATATGTATCATTTCTATTGCTATTACCCATTCATTTTTCCTATTATATGCTAGTCAAATTGTTATCTTTAACTTGTAGGTGGATTTCATGTATGGGTTGCTATAGATGTCATACAAGGACATTATAGCTAAGTAGCATGGGATTGATGATGTCATGCAACGGCTTATTAGGGTCTATCTAGGTGACTTACTTGTACTCTGTTTGAATGTACATAATGATGACTACCCACCTAATGAGCCACAAAGGGAAGGAGGCTATCAAGGATGAGGTTGTGGATAGGGAAAAGGTTGAGGACATAGATAGGTTGAACTATATATTCGAGACGATGAGTCTCCTCTATGTTACTCGCTTCTAGCATCTCTAACAATACTTCATTTCCAGATTTATATCCTATCTGATGAGGGCACCAATTGGCAAATGTAGACTCTCGTAGCACCATTTAAGGGCTGCCTTAGAGACCATGATGTTAACATGGCGAAGGGGTCACCAGGTCGACCCTACTTTGATCCTTATACACTACACTGAGTTTAGTGGCTTCTTAAGGGATGGGGTACAGATCACTTAACTAGATGTGAGTCAAATGGTCTAGCTTCAGCCTGAAGTAGATGTATGAGACCAGCGTGCCTACACATACAGATAATGTAGGCACTAGATTCTGATTGTTTGTATTTGCTGAATATTTGGACATGTAGTCAACATTATGCATATTTTGTACATATTTCTAAGTATAACTTTACTTACTTATGCTTTTCAAACTATTACCAATTAACTGTCATGTTAAATTAGTAGTTCTATTGAATGATTCTAGTTTTTATATGTGTTACGATGTGTAATAGCGCTTAGCTTATTTTTGTTCAAGTCTGTATTGTTTTGGGAATTTTTACAGGATCTTATATTGTTTGTTGTAGAAAGGGTATGGGTGTTTTGGTTGAGTTGTGCGAATTTGGTTACTTATATATGATAGTTAAGGAGGAGGAGATGTATTGATAGAATTGCTTTTTCAAGAGGCAAATTCATCTTCAATTAAATGAAAAAGAGACGATTTTAGTTCATTTTAAAATCTTCTTTTTAAGGGATAATTTCAACTATCATATTTTCTTAAGGCTCGCATTTTTGTAAACCCCCACCAACTACTACTGAATATCAAATTACACATCCTACAAATCTCCAAATTCCATAGTGCACAAGAATTTTTGTCTTAAGGGAAGAGAATTTGTAGGCTGAGTTGTACAAAAAGATTTAATCATTTGCATATGTTTTGATTAACTTTTTTCTTTTGGTAAAACCATGTTTTTAGATAATGAATATGTTTTCCGAAGCCCAGAATAAGCAAATTCACATTTAATTTGTAAACGGTAATATAATTTTTTAGTTCCACAATGGATAATTCCTTCCTTATTTATTTTTGAATTTGAAGTCTTAAACCAAGTGATAAAAACCTCCCTAATGATAACCACAAACTATTTTCAGTTCCTCCTCACTGTCCTCGACGGTGAGACACCGTGAGCAACCCTTTAAAAGCAGCTTGTCCTGTCTGTATCCCCGCGACAACCAAAAAGGAAGACGCAATACTAGCCATGCTACTACATCTAAACATGTTATCTTCTTCCCTCACTTACCAAAAACCTAGCAAGCCTTTCTTTGGTCACGTCCTACTAAACCCTACCAAAACCTCTCCTATCTCTGTTTCCCTGTCTTCCTTTGCTAAAACGTTCTCCTTAAAATGCCGCCAATCAGATTACTTTGACCAACAGCAGCAGCAGAGGTTCTCTAGTTCTGACACCTCTTCCTTTTCTCCTTCCGGTGGAGGTAAATGCAATTTCTGGGTCCCTGCTGGTTCTTTAAGTTTGTTAGTTGCTTTAGGTTGTGTTCATGAAAAGAAAATAGTTGAAACCTGAAACCTTGCTGTTGATATTGATGTTAACTATCTCTTTTGGTTAATTTATAGCGATGTATGTATGTTTTACAAAAATAGGTATGTGTTAGAATAGCAGATAAGTTAATTAATACACTAGCAGTGCTCGAATTTTATGTTCATTTTTCTTTAATTTTTCTCTCAGGAAAGTGTGTGTCCTTGTGTTACTTTATCAGTTATTTTATCTTTGGGTTTCCTGTTTACATTCCTTGGCAAATGGTTCCCGGGGATTCTATTTAAATCGAAAATTTTAGAGAGTACTTAAGGGCTGGCAGTTTTGGGTATGATAATTGAAACAACAATAAATTTTGTAGCTGGCCGGTTGACAAAAGGTCAAATCTGATATGGTTTTACAAAATAATTTCTAGTGTTTAATCAAATTTTTTAATTCTCACCTGATTTGACATGAAACGAAATCCAATTAAGATATGATAGTTGCTACTTCTACAATCCTGTTAAGAGCTAATCCAATTCTGTACATGATATCATACCACTCGAACTGGCCAGTTGACAGAAGCACGAGTATCACATGATTACAGGATATAAGTAATTGTTTGTGGTGTTTAATCTGTCATATATCTTTTTGTTCAAACATGGATTTGACATGAAATAGAATCTCATTATAGTATGATAGCGTGGATAGCTACTCATAATGTATCACCAGGAGTTAATGCAAATGATATGTCTATCTTTTGGTATGTCTAGTTGGAGCATTGCCACCAAGAATTTTCGTTGGTCATTCCATCTACAAAGGGAAGGCAGCACTTACAGTTGAGCCAAGAGCTCCAGAGTTCATTTCTTTAGAGGTAAGTTTCAGTTCAATCAACATTCATGGTGATTTTCTTTTTCCACATGAAATTTGATCTTGGAATTATTTTTTGCAGTCAGGGGCGTACAAATTATCTAAGGAAGGTTTTGTGCTGCTCCAGTTTGCCCCTTCAGCAGGCATGCGTGTGTATGACTGGAGTAAAAAGCAGGTTTGCATTTAGATGTATGATCTGTTTTTGGTTGGAATTATGAGATATGACAAAATATGTGGCCACTGGCTTAGCCTCAGTTCTGGTCTGTTGGAGGAGCCATCTTACTTCTAATCTGGTGTCTGGCAAGTATAGGACTACGGATAATTTCTTTGGGTGTACCTGCAATAACAGTCAATAATGACCTCCAATTTCACCTGATAGAACTTGTGCACTTCCTCTAAAGCAAAAATATAAATCTTTGAAAATGTTAGGCATGCCAAGGTGCTTATACCAAAAGCAGCTACTGATGGATGTGTTTTGGGAATGATTGAGGAGTAATATAATGATGGCATTAAATGATTGGCTTGGTTGAAAATTTTGGAACCCTTCCTTGGCCCATCTATCATAACTCATAAATCTTTACACAAAAGAATCACAACTACATGCCTAGTGGGTTGCAGTTGAAAATATTCTCCCCATTGGTACTATCTATAAGCATACAATTTACTGGAAAATGAAGAAATAGAGCTACATGTTCTCCTTCAAATTCACATTCTTTCCATTGAGGGAGCGTTTCAATAACTGCCTGCTATGACTGTTCAATGCGAAAATCTTTTGACCCTTTTGAAACTCCTTAACTCTGTGTGCCTCATGATCCCCCAAATTCTATATAAGCAACCTTCCTTTAAACTTCTTCGTTCCTTTTTATCCTGCAATTCTATATCTTGAAATCTTAGTCCTCTTTCTTAAAACATAAGTAGTGACTTGATTTTCAAACACAAATAGAGGGATTTAGTACTTGTATATATATGTGATTCTTTAAATTATGCAGTATGGATGGTTTAATATTGAGGCTCATTTTCTGCCTCTATAGGTATTTTCCTTGTCGGTGACAGAAATTGGCAGTCTTGTTGCTCTTGGTGCAAGGGATTCCTGTGAATTCTTTCATGATCCCATGAAAGGGAAAAGGTACTTTCAGCATGATGCTTTCCAGCGTTTCAAGTGGACAATTATGTACTTCTTAAATGACATATAATTACTTGATTTTGGAAATTATTTAATTAGTTCTGGGTGAAAATTTAACATGGTATTAGTTAATGCCAGAGTCCATTATGGAGGGGAGTATTAATGGATCAATATAAAATGATGCCAATATGTATGAGCCTTTTGAATCATTTTGGGTCTAAATTTAATAGGTTCCTGTTATTGCAGTGATGAAGGTAAAATAAGGAAGGTTTTGAAGGTTGAGCCCCTTCCAGATGGTTCTGGACACTTCTTTAACCTCAGTAATTCTCCTCTCTTAATTTTTAACTTGTTAGAAGCATATACAGTGTGTGTTGCATATCAGCGTTTTGAAGTTTATGTCGATTCTCTGCATTGTTTGTTGTTATATAATTGGACTTATGAGTATTACAAATTCATCGGGTGAGGCCATGAGGGTTTAGCAAGTATATAGCTGTCTTCTTGTTGCTAACTTTGCCATCTTGTGTGATAATATCTGTTTGACATATAACCAATCATCGCAGGGAAAGACTGCAGGTGTTCATTCACTTAGATGTGACTGTGTTTATCATCTCTGGGAATAAAATTAATCCATGGCTTTCTCTTATCATCTGGTTGTGCATCTTGTCTTTTTGACTTTACACACTTTTGTTGGAATAATTAGCTCATTCTTGCCTCCCTTTCCCTGTGGGAAATTTGTGCTTTGTAGGGCTAGCATGGGGCCTTACTCCTCAGTCTAACTTCTACTTTACACAAGATTTCATGGATTATTGTCACTTTTAGAATAAGTAGTTCTTTATCTGCTTGCTGTTGAAGTTGATTGAGCAGTTGCGATTCAACTTCATATTGGTCTAATTGTTATTCTAATTTCCACTTTCTTTGTGAAGGTGTTCAAAACAAGCTTCTTAATATGGATGAGAACATTTACATTCCTGTCACAAAGGCAGAATTTACAGTGCTTGTTGCTGCCTTCCAGGTAATGATTGCTCCTTTATGGTTTTCTGCATCTTGATGGATTTGTGTAAGATGATTTAATATGTACCTTGTCTGGAGCATAAACTCCGTATCATTGAAATACTTTTTCATTTTATAGATGCTTTCTCACCACAAAGAAGTGGGAGAAGGTATTATGTTGGAATGATTTGGAAACTTCGGGCAATTTATACTTATAAAAAAATAAAAAATTGGGCAATTTACTTTATACCTTCTATTTTGTCTAGTTATTAGTGTTATTTATTTATATATTACTTTATACATGGAGATGCTTTTTAGTTCAGGAAAAATGCATGAATATACCCTTGGAATTTTGTCCATTGTTCAATAAAGCCCCTAATTTTTGATTGAATGCAATTAAGCTTTTGTACTTCAACATTTATTCAAATTTGTCCCACAACCGTTTCATTGTAACAAACCAAAAATTTTGTAAACATTGTCCCTTATTGAGCTCTAGTCAGCCATGATTTTCAATAAGTGAAGTTTTCTGGATAATTACAGGTGAAGTTCTAGTAGAAGGAAAAATATTTATTAGTTAATCTCAAGGGCAGCATATGCATTTCCTTTTATGACCTGCTTGCTCTGGCAATGTGTATAGGGTCATGGTTATTGTATTGTTTATGCATTTATTTAGTGCTTATCCATCAATCTTTTTACGATTGAACAGTTTATTGGTTGGACAGATGTGACAAAACATGGGATTTAATTGCATACAGCCAAAGTTCTTGTGTAAAGTTTGTGGGGTTGTTTGTATTTTTGACTTCTGTCTGTACAGACATGAAGGAATTTTATTTCTGAAGTTAACTCAGGTTTACCAAAATCAGAAATGAGAGTACATTCCCAAACTTATTGAACAGGTTGAGGGAAGCCCATTCAAAGAGGCTTGTCTTGCATACAATTATGCACAAGAGTATGAACCTATCTATAATGATAGATTAAATTTGCTACCCTCCCAGATAGGTTGCCTATTTCTCTTGCATTGAAAGACCCAAAAAGTGGAAGAGGCTGTAATTGTCCTTCCCAAGTTCTTGTTATTTAGTCATAGAAGAATCATAACCATATCTGGATTTGGAGAGGAAGTTCCTGTTCTACATGTTGGCTGGATTGCTTGTAATTTAGTGTGGATGCATTTCATCTGATGTACGTATTCTTGCAAACTCTGCAGTTTTTGTTACCATACCTCATAGGATGGCATGCCTTTGCCAGTACCACAAGGCTAGAAGATGGCAACCGTGCAAATAATGCCAGTCCAAGATATGGGGGAGATTTTGAGTGGAGTAGATAGTGCAGTGGAGCGGAGCAGAGCAAAATGTGATCTAGGAGTCTGAGATTTGAGGAGCCCAAGCTTTTGTCCTTTCTTTCTTTCTTCCTTTTTTTTTTTTTTTTAATTTCTATTTTTACCTTTGGTACAACTAGCTTCTCGCATTGTAGTTTTTATCTTTGTTACTTCATTTTTTCCATTTTTTTTACTTCTAAAATGCCTATATTTTCCAGTACTAAAGAGTTGTAGAATGTGAAATCTGCTGTAGTAGCACCTCCGAGTTAAGCCCAATTTATCCTCAGGAGGGGAAACTAGCTTGGATGCCACTGCTTTTCCTTTCTGGATGTATTCTTTCTGGCACATATGGGGCGACAAAGTTGAATTCCATCCTATAAAACAAGGACCATGTTTTATTGAAGTGCTACAAAAATGAGATCCATCTCGGATCGATTGTGTCAAGTAATATGTATAAATCTTCAAACGTCTGTAGAATTATGCTCGACATTAAAATAAAGTTTTTAGATGGTCAGCGACTCAGCAGTGAGGTTAAGCGCTCCATTCTTCTAGTATCTTCATAAAATTCGGGGAGTATCTTGCACAATTACATACCCTCATTTTATTCTCGATTCCAGAAAAATAAGAATTAAACCAAATACACAATCGGAAGTTGCATGTTTGTGACAAGTCATGAATGGATATGACTAAAAGAAACCTGCTACATGGTGAGAGAATCATTGGAGAACAGACGAGGGACTTCTTTGTTATACTTTTCTTGTTGATTCTTTTCCATTTACACATGGTGTATGCCTTTGTTCCATTGATTTGAAAGTAAATGGTTGCCTTTGATCATTCTCAGCTTTCATAGTCCCGGGAATGTTTTGATCTTTTCAAGAATCCATCGGCTCGAAAGATATTTTAATTTTAATTTATAATCAGTTGATTTGATATACTTGTGAGTCTAATGAAACTTAGGAGAAAGTTTGTGACTATATATATGTATGTATATATTTAGAGAGAGAGAGAGAGAGAGAGAGAGAGTAATTGACTAATAGCTGATCAAGTTTGACAGTTTTTTAATAGATTAAATGAGGGACTTTCTATAATATTTTCTCACCGGATCCTATGTACCATCATGAGGAGAATGGTTAAAAGAAAGGATCGCTTAGCTCCTTGGTTTTTACTCTTTAGCTACATTGATGAAGGAATATTCTGAATACTTGATTATAAGAACTCCAAATGGAATAGGCCTCTGATTTAGAAATTAAAAAGGGCCACAAAACAAAGTCACATGTTCTTTTCACAGCCAACCCCGTCTGTTTGTGGAAGAAATTTCTGTGGATAAAACAATCATTATGTAGCTTTCACAACCAGAGATTGTTGGAGTATTGTTTCATCATTTATATGCTCGAAGACTTCCAAGTCTTCCTAGTCTCCAGTACTTGCAGATATGGTTCTTTGGTACTTCATTCTCAGTGGTAATTTTTTCTTGTTCTTCTATGGTAGATCATGTGCGGAGCTCATCCCCTCGCTTCCTGGTCAGCCCGGAAATGCTTCTTTCAGGCAGTATTCAGGCTATATTGTGACAGACACACAACATGGCCGAGCACTATTCTATTACTTTGTAGAAGCAGACTCTAATGACCCGCTTAAATATCCACTGACGATATGGTTCAATGGAGGTATATTTATTCTTTGTGATTGCAGTTTTTGTACTTGGCTGATTTCTAGGTGTAGGATTGTTTCTCTGTTATTGCTTGATGGAATGTGGTTGAATACTTAGAATTCATATCTAGGCCCTGGGTGCTCCTCTGTTGGAATTGGTGCATTCATGGAGCATGGTCCATTTCGACCGGCAGAGGATGGTAGCCTGATGAGGAACAATTATTCCTGGAATAAAGGTATTTTACTAGGACGTGTATGTCTATTTGTCATGTGTTCACGTTCATGAAATTTATTTCTTACTGAAGCATTTCTGGTTATGAAACTAGTGCAGCCTCAAATATGTTGTATGTGGAGTCTCCTGTTGCGGTTGGATTTTCATACTCAAATACGAGTTCAGATTACACAAATTTGAATGATACAACAACTGGTAAGGCAAATTTTTATAAAGACCTAACCATTCTGAGACTAGTGGCATCCTGTCTGTTGCTATAGACATTCATCTGCAAATTGGATATGTATTGTCGTCCGTTTGCAGCTTCGGATAACCTGCAATTTCTGCTTAATTGGTTTGACAAATTTCCGGAGTATAGACATTCAGACTTATTTATAACTGGGGAGAGCTATGCAGGTAAATTTTCAATATCGATGCCCGTGTTTATCATGGAAGCACAATATAGATGCAAAACTGCGTTGTGGTAATTTTGTGCCTGTCTACTATCACTCAATACGTTCTTATTTCTTTTGAAATGAGCCTAGGCCACTATGTACCTCAGCTAGCAGCCCTGTTGCTGGATCACAACGAGCGCTGCAAAACTAATTTGGTTAAACTAAAGGCCATTGCGGTAATGACCTGTGAGCTTTGATAATTATATTGTTACATAAAATTACATAAATCAATCTACTCAATCTGCTTTGTTGTAGCTAGGGAACCCATTACTGAATATCGAGAATTTGAATCTGGGTGAATTTTTGTGGTCGCATGGAGCTATATCAGATAAAATGCTTATGCTCCAGAAAACTGTGTGTAATAATTCTCGGAACGTAATGGAGGTAATTCATAAAAATCAGTCAAAGGAATGCCGTGATGTCTTCAACCTGTTGGAGGAGGAGGTGGGGCAATACACTGATTATGGCAATATTCTTGCCTTGGAATGCCTATCAAACAGTCTAGCAATGCAATTGCCTTACAGAATCATGATGGACTCATCGCAAGTCCAAGTGAGTTTCTCTCTTTGACGATGCTATTTAAACAAGATATGTCTTGCATTATTAATTTACATACAGGTAAATATATTTTCTGGCAGCTTGCTAGCAGATCAGATGCTATCAGCAGTCCATGTCTGGGAGATTGGGTACATTCTTACCTCAATAGTCACCGGGTTCAAGAAGCATTTCATGCCAACACAACTAAACTTCCAGGAACTTGGGAATTATGCTCAGGGTTTGATTCTTTTCTAGTCACTTTCTGTTCGATCATTCTGATTTGTTGCAGTTATGGTGCAAATTCCTTGTCACAGGCATCGTTTCTATCATTTGGACAACTTCCTCATCGACATTATACCTACAGTGACATACATTCTCAAGAAAGGTGTCCGAGTTCTACTCTATAGGTATGTCCTAGTAAACAATTCTCTAATTTTCTTTCTTTTTTCTTTTAAGGAAAAAGGAAAACACAGCCAACGGACCATAATCTCAGTGAAGTCTCATGGTAAAGGCATGGCATAATTTACTAATCTGTAGATAGTTCCTTCCTGTCAAGCCAATAGAGTTGAGCATGTTGCATTAGCAAAGGATTTCTTTTATCAAAATCTAGAAAGGGAAAAGATGAAGGATAAACTTGTTTACGTATACAATGGATATTATCTCAAATGATTAATGATGATAAATCTCATAATCTTTCATATGAAAATGAAAACACCTGGATAGGATATCATGGATATATCAGACCAGAGTGATGAATTGGTAATCTTGAGCCAACTCCTATTTTGTAGAAATCAAGGAAATAACAAAGATTCATGAAGCAAGAATAGACAAAAGATAGTATGCATATTCATTTCAGTGGCTTGCTTATATCCTCATGCTCTTGTGAAAATATAACCAGCGGTGATCAAGATGCAAAAATTCCGCTAACAAACACAAGGGAAGTGGCTAACAAACTTGCTGAAGAGATGAATTTCACCACCTTCAGCAGATATGCACCTTGGTATGACAAAACACAGGTAGGTGCTTTTCTTGTTAGGTTCTCTGGACGTCCTTAATATTCTCCTATATTTAGAAGCTTTGACTTTAATATTTCACAGCAAAATCTCATTCAGATAGGGGGATGGACTCAATCATTTGGTACTTCAGAGGGGGATAAGAATGTCACGTATCTGATGTTTGCTACTGTTAGAGGAGCAGCACATGAAGTTCCCTACACATCCCCGTCGCCAGCTCTAACACTTTTCAAGGCATTCCTTAAAGGATCACCATTGCCAAGCACTCCATTGTAGAATGTGATCATGGCTTAATATCAAGCAGTAAAAAGAAAAATGTTAATCACCCCATTTCCTCGTATGTACTGCTGGAAGAAGAAACATGCTAGCTAGTGGAATGGATGCTTATGTCTGCTGTAGTTGTTGCTTTGTTTTTTTTCTGATGTTTGATGTTGTTTTGTTTAACTGTGGTGTTTAGGGTATTTGGTTGTGTGTGGATTGTTGTGTCCATGTCACTAGTGTAGCGGGTTGTTGTTTATTCTGTAGTATGCTAAAATTATGGTAGGTTGTGTTGTGAGTATTATGTTGGGAAAAGAATGAACGAAAGATGGATTTGTTCCTGTCAGATCTTTTTCTAAACTCTCATAAGATCGTTGGATTCTCTCTTAATGAGCGCAAGAATCATACTTAACCATTGGAAAGTGAGGAAGGAAGATGACTGAGACCTAAACTCAATAATCTACTACTCCATATAATTTACAATCCTATAACAAATTGGTATTAGAGCCAGGACATACGTAGGAACTGAAGAGTGTGCATCAGCAGCTGGAATCATTCTTGGCCAGGCATTATGCAAGAACAGTTGGTTGCGCAAGTGTCTTCCCTTGACACATGAGTTGACTGCACGTAAAGAAGTGGAGCGAACCACAGGATGGATGAACGACAATCGGGTTGGCAGCAGCGGAGGAGTGATATGCATGGACAATGGAAGTGGTGCTCCGAAGCCGCAAAGCTTTAGGCTTTTTCGACAATGGATAGATTGAAAAAGATGCAACTGGCTGCTTTCCACATGGTGGCCATGTAGGAGGATGTAGGAGGCGAGTTAGAGATTTCGTTGCATGCCATGGTGGGCATGAGCTGAGCCAATCTCAAGCGATGAGAATCCAAGGCACTAGCCTAGGATTCCAATTCTGTTGTTGATAGATAGATTCAGGAAGTAAAATGAGGGGATCTTATTCTAGGTCATCCAGCAAGCTATGGATGATTAATTAGTACTGGAATAAGTACAATTGTTAATCCGTTACTTTTCTATTTATATGCATGTTTAAATGCCTTGTTATGCGATTCGATGATACAAGAAGGTTAGGATCGAGGAAGTGCAACTCGATATTGCACAGTTGGAGTAATGTAGGTCCAAGAGAAATGAGGGTGATGAATCGGAGCCTTGAGTTTTTGGGATTAGGTTTAGGAATTTTAGGACTTCTAAAGTTGCTTACTTGTGATGGGTACTTTCCCTTTATTTGATTGAAGTTCTGGCTTTTTGATGGATGTGGTAGGGTATTAGCAAAAGTTCTTCTCTTATTTTCTTTTTATTTTTTATATTATTAATTTTTTATGGATAGAGTTGTTTTTCATTTTTTTGGGTAAAGTTGTGGTTTATAGATTTATCGGATCGTGCTGTTTTTATTTTTCTCTTTTTGTTTTTGGTTTCAGGTGATTGGTGTTTTCCCCCTGATTTGTGATTTTGTGATGACATGTTAGTGGACTATGATGTTTGTGCCAAGCATGACAGCCAACAATGTGCCAACTTTTGTTTCCACCGGTAATCTTCTATGAACTTTTAAGAATTAAGTAAACAAGAAATAATTTGAGCACCTCATTCTAGAGTTTTCGATCTACTAAAAATAATATAAGATTTGATCTTATAAAGTTTTGGATTGGAATAGATTTTAGAAGTGATTTTGAAATTCTATAGGATTTCAAATCGAGATTTTGAGATTTAGAAAAAAAAAAAAAGTCGATTGAAGATTTAAATTTAATTAAAAAAACAATATAATATTAATAATTTAATATTAGCTGTAAATGATAAAATATAATAATTAATAAAAAATATCTTATTTCTTTCATGTTTTGTTTTTCGAAAAAATGTTAACTTTATCTCTTTCTCTTTTACATTTTTTGTGATTCTTTTTTCTCACTGGAGGTCTCTCTCTAATTTAGTTGGCCATATTTCTCAATTTCTATCCATTTTCTTTTTATTAATTATGTATTAATTTAAAATAAAAAGAAGTTGGTTTAATTGTAAATAATCATATACTATTTGTTTTATTATTTAAAACAATCCATACATTATTTGCTTTAATTTTTTTGTATACATTCACAAATCAATTTAAATTTTCTTTTTTAATATTAACAGGTCACGTCGAGTTTTTAATAGGTTTTACAAAACCCTATAGATATATATTCTAGAAATAGAGTATAAATCCTAGAAGATATCTTATAGAGTATAAATCCTAGAAGATATCTTATAGAGTTTTGAGAAACCTTATAAGGTAATAGATTGAGTTTGAATTTTACAAAACTTTTTTAAAACTCATCTTGGTGGCATCTCTAATCCACTCCAATATTTGGTAATTCTTGCCAATTTCGTTTCACTTCTTTTCATAACAAATAATATTTTTTATACATTAGTTGAAGTTTTTGTTGTTATGGCTAAAGGTGTTTTTTTTTTCTTTTAAATTTTTTATATAAATTTTGATAGTTGAATATATCGCTTGATACAACGATGAACATAGTAGCTATAATTTTTCTTTTTCTTTTTTTTTTTTTGGTATTAGGTTCTTTGCCATTTAATTTTATAGCTTTTTTCCTTTTATATATATATATATATTTTTATTTTAGATTGTTATTTTATTAATTTATCCAATTTATATTCATTCAACTCTATTATTTTGTTAAATTATTTATTTTGATGAATAAAGTAGTGTCATGTGTCATTTGTGGATGAAAAACTTAACGGAATTAAAAAGAAAAAAAAGCTTCTAAAAGCTAAAAGAGCATTGAGGATTCTAATGAGAAAAAAAAAAAAAGGGACTAAGAATTCAAATTAAAAAGTGATCTAGAATTCTACTTTTCTCATTAATATTTTTGGATGGTCTTCGATAAGTACAAGTGGCGCCAATATGGAAGCCTATATGGGACACATACCTATTTTCATGAAAACTTGCTATTTTATATTATTTTGAAAGTTTACGTTATTATTAGTGCTTTTCCAGTAATTTAGCAATCTATTCCTCTTACGTCCTTAGTGTTAGGGTTTGCTATTAATTGTCATTGTTACATTGTTACGGACGTTATAACAGCTTTGACAGTTTATTGAGTTGAAAACCATAAGGGTCTATATGCTCCTCTTCCTCTTCGTCTTAAAGTTGTCGATTCATATAGAATTGCGTGTTCAACTTTTGAACTTGTCCATTCTCATCAAGAACTGTGGTTGTTTATTATCCTATTTAGTTTTCTCTTTTTCCAGCGCAAATTTAAATTTTATTTAATAAAATCTCACCCATTATTAGGATGGTTTAAGACTGAACTTACATGGAAAACTGAAGATAACATCTAAATTTAGTAGCTTGTAGAGTTAAAGATAGGAGGAGGCAAAGTTACTAATCTCGGATATATCCCTTTCCTAAATTTATAAGTTACCCAATCAACGACACGATTTACCTTTCTACTAATATAGGAAAAAGAATAACTGCAATCATGCACTAAGGATAATCTTTTGATCTCAATAGCAACCGGAATAGAATCCTTTTGATCGCAATAGCAACCGGAACAGAGGCCTAATGGATTGCTTTTTGAATTTTTCATTCGCGAGCCTTCAAAATTGTATTTAAGGCAACTGAATCTAAATTTACAGCATTCGAGAAAATTTATTCAATTTAACCTAAACTTTACAATTAAGATAGAAAAGTTAGTCGAATTGACTTAGTGAAGTTAGATTTCAAAAATAATGATCCAAAATTTCATTTTACATTTAAAAATATGATTATTCAATATAGTATAAAAATAATTAAAACCTCTAAAAATTGAACTCGAAATGAGATGAGAATTTATAAATAAGTTAGTTATGCTAAAAAAGTAAGTAATATAGTATAATATATTATATGAGCATAAACATATTTTTATGAATATATTCGATATATATAATAAATTATACTCGTAAATTAACTCGGAATTATATAATTATATATAATATGAGATAAATGCATAAAAAATAAGTAGAAAATATATCTTAAAAATAAAAAATATACTAAGAACATAATTATATGAATATGTTAATACATCATATGTATCAAATATATATGATATATGCTTGTATATTAATAAAATAACTAAATACTAACATAATATACCTATGCTACTTAAATTATACTAGAATAATAGCAAAGCCTATCTAAAATTCAAGAAAATAGCTAGAAAAATCAGGAAATAGCATGATAAATCAAAAGCGAAATGGACAAGAAAAGGACACCTTTTACTTGAATTCAAAAGGAAAAAAATTAAGGAAATTTCATATGGCTATTAGAATTCCTATAAATAGAATCCATAACCTAATAGCATTGGTGTAGCAAATTGAAACCTAGGATAGAGAGAGGAAAAATTCTAGAAAAATAAAAATAATTTAGAAAAAAATTATAAAAACAGGGCAACCTACTAAGCTTGTACGATCCCTTAGCCTTCTGATGACTTACTGTGAAACCCTTCTAACCACCATTAGTCCACCTTGTGCCTAGGCTTTCCGATAACCATCAACCACCCAACGATTATTGGAGCTTTGATGAATAGACGAGTCAAACTTCTCCTATGTTTATTATTAAATTAAAAAAATTATTAAATCCATCCATAAAATTATGGAAAAATTTATATTTAGGTTATTTTTGATATGCTTTCGTATGATATTTTTATTTTTCTAAAATTTAAAATATTTTATATACTTGCTTAAGAAAGTCACTATTCATTCGAATTTTGACTTTTAAAATAAATATATCAAATGATGTAGTTTATAGCTCAAATTTTTTGTATAGAATACACATGATATATATTTGATTTCCTTGTAGCCATATTTTAAATTTAATTATTTTTACAATTTAATGTAATTTTTAGCCCTAAAAATAGCTAGAATTAAGATGAAAATGTGAAATAAATAGATTTTTATAAAATGAATTCATGAAAATGACATATACTGGCTTTTGATGATTTATAATGATGTTAGAATATATTAAAAATAATTTTGTATAAAAATGATAATATTTGGTTATTAAATGTAATTTAGGGATAAAATTGTAATTACGAGCATTTAGGCGATGGACTTGATAGCATGGAATCATATACTAACTAAGTTCCTCATATTTTTAGGAGTCTATAAAAATTTTCAGGAAATCATTTGGTGACCCAAGCTATTTATTAAGAATTTACGTAATAAAATAGCTTAAATTATGAACTGGGAGTTGTTTTTAGTAATAATAGATTAAAATGTGATAAATATTGAAATAAAAACTATAGAGATGCATGTTGGTTAGATTTAATAAAAATGAATTTTTTAATATATTTAATGATAGTTTTACGATGAGGTACGATATATACATATTAAGGTTATATAATATATTAGCAAATTATATAAAATATAGTTAAATTACATAAAATAAGTATAATATGATAATATTTATTATAGGTACATAGAAGTATATTAGAAACTCGAATTACTCTTTAAAAATTATCTCTCAAAATAGAATCCGTAATACGTATTATTAAATATGTATGGACTCAATGACAATACTTTTACTAAAATAAAATAATCTTAGGTAATATAACTTATATCTCTATAATATTACGAGAATTTATGTATTACGATAATCTTACTATAATTAAAATGTAGTTTAATTGATTAAAAGTACATTTCGATAAGATTAAAAAGATATATTATTCGTAATAGTATAAATGCATATATTATTAATATTTAATAATTTAACTTATACAATAAAACTATATTTCATTATATAAGGAAAATAATAATATACATTAAATATATATTTATATATAACCATTTAACGAAATACAAATAGATAGAATCTTAACGTTTTTGTAATTCTTCTGAAAACTAAATATATATATATATATATATATATAGGGTTTCTTGATGAATAGAGTGTTGAAGACACAAGTCTTCTATAGTGAGCGTCTGGATAAGTAAGTTAGGATCGTGACTTTACCATGTTATGATACTGTATTAAATTATTTAGAAGCTTAAGAGCACTTTTCATTGTGGTTGTAAATTAGTTGTCTGTGTGCATGCCATGTGTGTGATTGATATTATGATTATGATAGGAGTTAAACTCCTTGCCATGCTGTTTTGTATGATTATTTCATTTTGTATTATTGTGAACTTGTTTGGCTACCTTTAAATGGAATTAAGAGTAAATTGATCACTAACTTAACTGGATATGCATAATAACTATTAGGGGAATGATTAGGAGTGTTAGGCTAAATACTGACTTTTTTCGATAAGAATAGTTGGAATGGTCCTTTTTGAGGAGGTTGTGGTAGGGTGGGAGCTGTAGTTTAAAAGTGATCATTGGAGGAGGATGTTCTCTATTACACAAGCCTAGTTTTGGTTTGATTTTGAGTCACAGAAAACTCCTCAATCCAAGTTAGTGCGAATATAATTTCTTTAACCTCATAATGGTCTAGATAACATTATGTAATGTTTTAAGTGATTGATTGCATTAAATTTCATTGTAATCAATAACTTTGTTTGTGATTGTATGATATTTTTCAGACTTTGTCTCACTTATTGAGCTAATTGTGCTCACATTCCTATAAACTTTTTTATAAGTAATGAGTGAAAGTCAGGATATTTAGATATCACCACTCTCAAGTTAGTGTGTAGTTGCTTGGGAAAGTGAAGAACAAGGAATCTACTGAATTTGGGCTTTTGACATTTCTTTTGTCTTTTGAGAAAACTGATTAAGAATTCCTTAGGACACCTACTGGTTACTCATCTTATTGTAAATAAACTTGAAGATATGTGGCTTTTATAAACTCTGATTGTAAATTATAAATCTAAGTGTGAAATGTTTATGTAAATATTATCCTGTTTGAGGCTGTTGAGCCCCATTTTAGTTTTCTTAATTTAACTTATATTAATGTAAGTTCTAATGATAAGGTAAGTAACCATATGATCGAATTTAATATATAAAGTTAAGGATGATCGGTTAAAGGATTTGATCAAACCTAAATTATAAACTAAAACTAGAAATATTAGCAAAAGTGACCTTATAAGTTTGAATTTAAGAAAATAAGTAATAAAATAAGAAAATATAAAATTTTCAAATTTTAAGTATAATACTTATTATTTATTGAAAGTGGGTAAAATACATTTTGATAATTAATAAATTGCTAAAGATAAATTATATGTATATTAAAAATCATAGAATGATCTAAATAATATTTATGACTGTTTACTTGTACCCCATATGTATTTATGTATAAGTAGAAATACGCGAAATGACCTAAATTGCTTGAGATTAGCTAAAAATTTACTAAATAATTAAAGAAAATTATAAAAAAGTTAAGAAAAAATACAAAAGGTGGAGAACAATTCAGAAAGTGGTCATGGCAGATCAGGGAGTAAGAAAGCAAAATTAACCAATAAAAAATAAGCAACAAAAAAAGCAAAATGGAAGAGATATGGGCTTTGTCTTATCTTAATTAATGTATAATAATTCCTATAACGCCCTATAAATAGTAAGAAAATTTATAGAGCTCATTTGGTCAGTTGGAAATTGGAAAAAATTGAGAGAATTAAAATTGAGAGGAGAAATTAGGATTTTAGAAATTTTGCCCTAAATTTATGCAGATAGGGTAAGAAGGCCAAACCCACACACCACCACCACTTGGAACTAAACCACCACTACCACCCGATATACTTGAACTGGTGTTGGAGGTAAAAAAGCTTTTGAACCAGGTGAGTCTCACATCTCATTCGATTTTGCAAAATTCCTTAAAATTATTTGTTATGCCTAGAAAATTATGAAATTTATTATTATAATGTTTTATTATATGTAGATTTAGGGAAAAATAGTGATTAAGTTTAATCACGTTTGTAAATATAGGGTTCTTAAGAAATTGAACAAAATCGAACATGATTAGCATTAGAAATAAGTATGCTTAGGAGTGTAGTTTGGAACTCAATTTTTTTTCTGTAGAATGCTTAAGTGATATAGAACAGTGCTATGAAGCCATTTTTTTTAAATTAATTTTTGAAAATTTTAAGTAAATTTTTAGCAATAAAATGATTAAAAAATGGGTAATTTTGGCTTAATTAAGTGATTAAATGATTAATTATTGATTTATAAGGTAATCAGATGTTTAAAGATATTAATCTCTAATATGGAAACCTACTCCTAGTCTTTGGAGTGTTAATTGTAATTAATATATGAATTATGTGGTAATTGTAGGAAATTTAGGAATATGTGAAATTAGGATTTTAATAAATATAAAAAAATAGGTTACATTGGATAATACAATAATAATATTAGTACAAAATAAATATGATACAAAAATTAATTTTAGGTAATTAGATAAAAAATGTAAAATTTTCTCACATCGGGAGTAAACCTGATTTCCTAATTAGGATTAGAGTGTACCGAATAGGTTAGAATATTAAATTAAGACCCACTATGATATTAGAATATTCGAGCTTAATGTAATTAATTTCACATTAGGATTCTATCATATTTAGCATTCCATGTAGTTAAAAACAATTTAGAACCAAAACTAGAATTTAATTCAGAAATCGAAACTCAAGTTAATGTAGAGTGAATCATTAGTAAATAATAGATATATATGGAGAAGTGAGTTAAATTATAACTTAGAATATGTATCATCAAAGTATAAGTACTAAAAAGACGTATTTGTATTATAGGATACCCGAAGATAAACCAACCTACAATTAGGTGATTGACCGATTGAGAATTTCAAGTAAGTTAGGTTTATTACTTCACCGTATTTCGAGTACTATTTTAGGGTACTCGGAGACTTAGGATTGCGTATAATTGTGACTGTAAGTAGTTTTATACATGTGCTTGTGTATCTGACTTCGTGTTGGAATTTGTGTTGTGATTGATAATTATAATGACTAGATTAATTTGAAATTATTCGAATACCCTAAATTAAACCTAATCTTAATCGACCTTGAAACCCCAAATTGACATGCATTGCAACCTTTTAGGAGATAATTAGGATTTTTTAACCAAACACCGATATCTTTGAAAAAGATAGTACTAGATAACAAATTTGTCTTTTTCTCATCCATAGCCGAACTAAGTGATAGGAGAAGAGGTCGTGATGAGGATGAGGGCATTGGTTCGAAAGATAGTCTTAGGAGGAGCAGTGTCTCCATTACACAAACTTATGTTTGGTTGTGAGATGTTGCATAACATGAAAACTTTTCAACCCGGATTAGAGCGGGTGAAATTACTCTGATTTAGCAATGGACCGGACTACGTTGTGTGATGACACTTGCTTGTTGCATTGCATGAAAATAATTGCTTGATAATCTTGTTTATGTTTGTATACATTCATGAGTCTCCAATTCAACTTACTATGCTATAGTTGCTCACATCCATATGGACTCTTTTGTAGGTCCTGATCTCTGATTAATATGCTACCCTACAACTATTTAGAGGTTAGTTCTTTTTGAAGCCTGGGGGTGTGAAGATCAATTTGCCTAATAGTTAATGTATATTTAGAGTCTCACTAGTATTTTTAAGACTGAAAGATTGGTATTTGATATGTAAATCAGCTGACTGTTATGATCTGATGTAGAATTACCTGGGAATTCTACAGGAATGTACATGTAATCATATATATATATTGACTTGAAACTTTAATATTTACTATAACTTTAGTTAAATTCTTAATCGAACTGTTTACTTTAAGGTAAGTAGTTATCGACGCCTTGTGTAGATCATGTTTATAATAAGCATTGCGAGGCTGGTTATTATTATAGAATGGTTTATACGGTGGGACTATTGCGACTCTACAACTTCACGGCATAACAATTAAGCCCAAGCCCAGACCGCTTCATATAAGTCACTCGACATTAAATTATTGAAATGTTTTTTTAAAAAATTTAAAAATTGGAGTCGCTAATTAATTCAATTGGTAAAAAATGAATTTAGGGTTTTTGAGTGAGAAAGCCCTAATTTAATCATTGATTTGTGGATTTTCTAAGAAAATAATTTTTAAAAAATTAAACAAAAAAAATAGGTTTGGAGGTTAATTTATTAAGACTAAGTCACTATGTAAATTAAAAAAGAATTGATGGGTTTTTATTTTAATAATTTTCTAAAAATAATAAAAATATACTTAAATGTACAAATATAACTATTTTTTTTCATTATTTTTTATTACAAATTTTCAAAAAAAAAAAGGAAAAAAGTTTTTTTTTTTCATTTTTTATACAGTTGCCTCGAAGGTGATTACCTACCCACTAATTTAGATCAAACCAACGTAGTTGTCTTTTTATAAAATATCTTGTAGGTGAAAGTTTTTTATTTTGAAAATTGAGCCAAGTTTAAGTTTATTTAACCATTTATTATTTTTTTTAAAAACCTAAGAAATCTAATTTTTCCGAATTAAATAAATCCTAACTTACTAAATCTTTTAAAAAAACTCGGTTAATATTTATTGTTATTTTTTTAAAACATTACGTGTTGAAAAACATTTTTTCTAAATCATAAACCGCGAGATAGTGTTTTGTATGTATCTTTTTTAATCTTAACCGCAAGATATGTATTTTTTTTAAAAAACATGATTTTATTAAAATGTAAATTAACTAAATTAAGATTATCTAAAAAAAATAAACACGTAATACGAAAATAATAATAGATCTACACTTAAAAAAAATAGATTAGTAAAAATAATTAAGCTAACTAATAAAACAAATAATTAACCTATACATCTAGTCACACGTGATCGTATTGGTATTATGTCCATCGTGATTGTGTGCGGTGTGGAGTGATCATGTATGCGAGTGAACTGTATGAATGAAGTTTGGACTGTGTTGGCGTGGTGTGTGAAGTGGAGTTTAGCCCGGATTGTGGGATTTCATGTCGGCTTACAGTGGGTTTTGGTGAGGCAACGAGTGTAGTGATATGTTTGGTCGAGTGTCGTGGCTTACATTTTGGATTGAGTAGTTAAAGGGTGTGTGTTGATGTTATCGGGCTATTGTTGTTTGTCTTCGTGGAGTGGATTATTGTGCGGCAAGTGATGCGGGGATGTGTTTGGTTAGTGTAACGTGGACGAGGGATTGCTGTATGCTTCGGTCAGGAAATCATGTAGGGTGCTGTTGGCTACGATCAGTTTGGGCGGCAATGGATGTCAAGGGGTCGTTGACTACATGGGATATGGCTGCATGGGACGTGAAGCATCGTGTTGATTTGTAGGAGACAAGAATCTTGGCAGCTGTAGAGTTCGGTTCAAGCTGCTGTGTGTTGTGAATTGAGGACGTCAAGGGACTACAGTATTCGGATTGTAGGCGTTCGGTGTGAGCTGGATGTGAAGTGCAATTGCTGGCGTAGCTTGTTGGATTTCAGCTATAGGCATTTGATTGGAGTATGGTCAGGGAATCAGGGGCTTCGTTGGTTGGGATGAACGTGGAGTGAACGTGGCATGGAGCATTGATTTAGTGTGTTGGGGGACAAGGGTGAATTATTGTTGGTGGGAGATTGTGAAAAATAATAAAAAGAAACCTCCCAACATTACGTGTCGATTAGCTATTTATAAATCCTTAATTGTATTTTTCATATCTCAAATATGAAAAATACGATTAAGATTCTTCAAAGATTTGACTTGACCTTTAGAAACCTTATTTAATTTGAACTTTTTATTTTCCAAGGTCTGATCTGATTCAATCTATTATAGCTCAACAATTTATCTTATAAATTCTAAGTCTTGTTTTGACCCAATATAAATTAAATAAAAATTTACTCTAAATTGGACTGGGCCAAAATTATTTTAATGAAGTTCAATTCTCCAGTGACTGAAAATTTATTAAATTAATTACACACTATTATTCGATTTGATCTTAAATAATATGGCATGACTCGACTTGACATGACTTGACTTAATACGATTCGACTTGACTCGATTTGATTCAACTTGAATCGATACGACTTGACTCGATACCATTAGACTCGACTCGATTGGACTTGACTCGATTCAAGAGGATTTGATTCGATATGACTCAATATGATTTGATTCGATTAGACTCGACTCGATTCAATATATTCGATTCGATACGATTGGACTTAATACGATTTGATTAAACTCTTTTTTTTTATTTTTCCTTTTTTTCTTTTAATTTTAATTTTTATTATTTTCTAAAATAAAACAAAAAATAGAAAAAAATGAGGTATCTATAGGGGCGTGACACCCTTTTTGGCCCATTAATTGCTTTAACTAGGTCAGCCAATCTGATTCAAACTCAACCATGTTCTACTTTTGGTCACACGCTAGTTGTAGGCTTTACTCCATATTTCTTTAGCATTTAGACAACTCACTGAAAGAGCCCTCCTTACTACAATTATCCCTCTACTATTATGTACCACTATACAAATGGCAGCCTTCTCAAATGTTTTAGACCATGAGCTATTCACATTAATTTTGAGAAAGCCGATACTCGATCTAAAACAAAAGAATAAAGTTGAATCCCCTCTCCTCATAGAGCACTCCACTTCTACATTAGATTTACAAGATTTCACATATCCTTCCATTAAAACACTATATTTGTAAATTGTTGAGTTGGGATTTGTTTCTTCCCCTTCATATATGGTTAAGCACCAAATTTTCCATAAGCTCCACGCTAAGAAACAAACTTTCTATTCAAATTCCATATATAGCTCACCAAACATCACATCTCATTAGGTGATTTCTAAGACCACTCCATGAAAGAAGAAATCCTTCGTTTATCTATTCTTAATCCAAGATCATCAAACCATACTATTGCCATCCAACCGCAGGTGAGAAGTGCATGTTTCGATGTCTCAAGTCTATGCAATCAACAATAAGGAGAGGTTAGTGCGCTCCTCTTGAACATTTGCTAAAAGGTTAGAAGAGTGTTCGTTGCAATACACTAAAGGAAGAGTTGAATCTTCAGTAAAGTGTCGACATTCCAAACTTTCTTCTAAAGCTCATTGTTATGAACCCTTGATGATGATGATTTTGAAATAACCGAGTTCTAAGACTTATTTTTTTTATGTGTTGATAGGCTATCTTTTCTATATAGGTTCCATCTTTACTATGAGGCCACATAATGGAATCTAGCTTAATTGACCATCATAAAGGTATTACTTTGACTTTAGCAACTTCTTCGAGCATTAAAAATTGTTTTAATCTTTGTATATCCCATGTTATGGTGCTCTGGTCCATAAAGGTTGAAACTTTTTAACCACTACTTATTTCTTCATCCCTAATAAAGGTACCCACTTGTCTCTCCAAACATCTACTCTATCCTTTGACCCTATAGTCCACAATGCTCTTTTAAACAAGTGTTTATTCCCTATCTAAAATGATGCTCCAGGCTCAAGAGACTTTACCATTCTTTTTAGCTTTTTAAAAATCTACATTAGGGAAGTAGATGCCTTTCATTATCTTTACACATAGAGCTTGCGAGTTGGCCACCAATCTCTAAGCTAACTTAGTAAATAGGGAAATATTATAGGCATGTAAGTCTTTAAAACCCATTCCACCCTCTTTCTTTACTCATGTGATGTCCTCCCAACTCACCCAATGAATATTATTTTCATTTCTTCTAGCCCCACCAAATATTAGCAATTAAGCTATTTCATTCTCTATACCATTTCAAATGGAATAAGAAATAGGTCATAGAGTAAGTTAGGATAATCGATGCTACTGCTTTGATCAAAATTTCCCTTCCTACTTCACTCAAAAGACTTTACTTCTAGCCCTTCAGTTTCTTAACAATCTTCTCATTTACAAAAGCTAGTGCCTCATATTTTGATTTATCCCACAAGGTAGGTAATCCCAAGTAAATTTTAGGATTCTCAATTGCGTGAACCGCCTTTGCTTTACCTATTACTCTTCGTACCTCAACATTAATGTTCTTATTGAAATATGCACTTGATTTTAGCAAATTTACAACCTATCCAAATATATTGTAGTAATGGCTTATGATATTGGATGGTAGTTTGTTCACTTCATGCACATTAGCTTCTAGGAAAGATAAATCATCCTCAGCAAAAAAACAAATATGACATCTTAGGACATGTATCTTTAATAACCAAACCACGCGGTAAGGTTATTAAACTCCCAATTCTACCTAGAATTGCTAAAGGATCTGTAGAATTGAAATGTGAAAATGTAAGTTTTTACAACCTATGTAAATAACTTTAAAAAAACTATAAATATGCTTATAGTAGATATAAAAGACTTGAAATATAATATGGAAATAAAGAAATGAAAAAAATTAGTTTTTTTTTTTCCCATGAAAAAGTTCTTAATTTATAATCTAGCATTTACAAAATAAGGACAAGCAACATGAAAACTAATTTTTTTCCCCATTATTTTGTCTAAAAAAAGCAATAAATTGAAATAAACCAAATATTTCAACTAATTTTAAGTTATTAATAGTATAAACTTAAATATAAAGTTTTTCTTATAAACATTACTATTGGAACTAGAACCATATGAAGGTTATGAATATCAAAAAAGGGATTAGGAAAGAGAGAAAGAGGAAAAAAATTGGAAAAGTATAGGAAAGATGATTTGATGCCTTAATAATTAATGGGATTATAGAAGCTTAGTTATATCTTTTTTTTTTTGGCCAATTCAATTCATATATGAAAAATCGGTAAACTCGGTTAAAAACGTAAGTTTTTATCAAGTTTGACATATAAAATTGGTTAAAAACATAAGTTTATATAAAAAAAAAAATTATGCACAAGTTAACTAAAAAAAGCTTTATAAAATCACAAATTCGTACAATTGCATAGGTACAATTACGATTTTGACAATTATGCCATGCTGTTCTCCATTCCTTAGGTGCTTTTAAGTCCCCCTTGATAAAACATTAGCTACAAGAATGGTAAGATATGGTGATAAAGGATAACCTTAAATCAACCCCCTCTTAGGCATTAGAGAACTCACTCTTTTCTCATTAACAACAATGTTAAACTTTACTGAAGTTACACATGACATGATCTACTTTTGTGCAAAACCATATTAAATTAACACTTTTTCAAGAAAATCCCATTCAATATAGTCATATGCTTTATTCATGTCTACTTTTAAAGCACAAAATTGCTTTTTTCCATTTTTCTTGTTTTTCAAAAGTGAAACACTTTGTGCACAATCAAAACATTGATGTAAATTATTCTTCTTGAAATAAAGTACTTTGATTTTTTTGAAGAAAAGTTCTAAGCCTATTGACAAGAATTTTAATGATTTTACACAAAAAATTGCATAGACTTATAGGCCTAAATTGGGAGACATTTTTTGAAGGGAAGGCATCTAGGGATAAGAATAAGATTTGTTTTATTCAATAGGGTTGGAAAGGTAGTTGAGTTGAAAAAAGCTTTAACAACCTCCGTCATTGATTTGCCCACAATATCCCAATGCTTTTGATAGAATATTCTCGAAAACCCATCTGGTCCATGTGCCTTAAGCCCTCTTAATTGGAAAATAGCTTCTTTTATCTCCATATCCTCCAAATCTCCACATAATATTTCATTTGTTTCATTGCTAATTCTGTTTTCCACGCAATTTAGGCATTGAATATCCTCCACTACCCAAACTAAGTGAAACAAACCTAGGAAAAACTTGGTAAATTCTATAGAAATTGTTTGCTCAAATTCTGTCTAATTCCCTTATGCATCTTGGATTTGAAAAATCTTATTCTTACTCCTTTTATTCAAAGTAGTGTGATGAAAGAATGATGTATTCCTAGCACCATATTTTAACCAATTGGTTCTAACTCTCTAGTACTAATATATTTCCTCTCTCCCCCATAAATTATCAAGTTTTCTAAAAAACTTTTATCCTCTTCCAAATCAACTCATGTAATCTTGTTGGATCACTTTGCATAGCCTTCAATTGTTTAAGTACTTGATCAAGCAGTTTTATTGTTGGGAAAATGTGATTTACTATTGCATAAGATCTCTTTTACAACTTTCCAATTGTGACAGCACCAAATCCCATGCTAGAATAATATTCTAAGCTGTCCAATTTCTTTTTATAACTCCCTTATACTTAAGTCTAAAATACTTCACTCCTTTGTTGTCCTAGGACTCCAAATTAACCACTAATGTAGCATGATCAAAACCATAAGGACAATTGTTACTTTACAATTTGGAAAACTTTCCACCTAATCAATTAAACCAAGTCCCCTATCAATGCATTCTTTCACAAAAGCCCCATCCTCTCTTTTATTAGACCACGTATATTTGGGCCCATCAAAACTTAAATCATGAAGTTGAGCATCTTCAATCATTACCCAAAAACCTATCATTATTCTTTGATCAGCCCTCCTCCCTCCTTCTTTCTCATGTTCATATAAAATAGCATTGAAATCACAAATGCACAACTAAGAAACACTTGTGATAGCAACCATATTTCTTCAAATGTTCAAAGTCCTTTTTTCGGAATGAAATTCCGTAGATGAATGCACCCACATAATGTGCCCCACAATATTTCTATCTTTAAAAGAATTTTTTGAATCAACAAAATAATCATCTGCTTCTAGCACATTAATGTTAAAACTAAGGTTCCACTATAGAGACATCCCACACTCATATCCTCTTCTTTCAATATAGAAACAACCTTATACCTTAACTTATTCCACAACCTCTCCAATTTATTTTTCTTGTTTTTTTGTCTTCATTAAGAAAATAACATTAGGATTATACTGATTGACTAGGCCTTGCAAGTTTAGAATTATCTTGGGAGGCCCAATCTCTTGATAGTTCAAAAATAGAAAAATCATAGCGCTTGTATGGATATTTTAAGCCAATCACCACCGCTTATATTGTCACAAGAGACAATGGGCACTTCAACCCATTCACACATTGTACAAACTTCTTTCACTAACTCACATCCTATTTTCACTTCTTTTGCTACTTTTCCTAACACTCCAACTCTCTTTGTTAAGGTTTTTCTTTTTCTTTCTCAATATTTTTCCTCTATTTTTTTAACTTCCTCCTCAATTACATTATTTTCAACTAAAATTCAGAATGACACAATCCAGTACTTGGTTTTAACTTCTTGCCTATAAACTCTTCTTCACTATCTACCTTTCCTCTTTTAAGTTTCAGATCTACAAAGCTTTGGTTAACTCCACAAGAGATAGCTCAACTACTTGCTGAATATCTATAACAATAATCTCTTTTCCTTTACCAATATTAACAGCATCCTTAACCTCCAAACCATGCTGCTTTAACATATCCTTGCTAATTTCTATCTTATTTCATGATACAAGAATACTCTCTACAATAGGGAAAACTAGCTACTGCGTATGACTCATGTCATGTAAATTGTTGGTGGTTTATGGTAGAACAGGTCTAGATTGGTTTAGTGTTTAGTAGATGAACAAATGTAGTTTGGGTTTGGTCAAGTTGTTTAATTGAGCGAGTTTGTGAAGTTGGCTGTGAAGAGAGCATAGGAATATGCTCCAAAGGATTAGAAATGGTTAGGGTGGAATTTGGTTTGGGCGAATGCATTTGGTTTGGGTGAATGTGTTTGAGGTTGAAGTGGATTTCAATACAAAGTCTTATCTTTATTTTTTTTGGATAATCTATTGATTAGTTTAAACGACTCAAGATACCAATAGATTAGGATTCACGCTCTCCTTATTATTACTCTTCCGCATTAGCCACTTTCCCCATTGCTCCATTTTTAGGTTGCATTCGCTCGAAACCCTAGTCCCATACACTCATCCTTCAAGTCCTCAAATTCACAATTCTCGCTCAAGTGTTTAAGTCTTTTACTTTTAATACACTAGTCATTCAACTACTCATGTTTAAGGAAAACTTGATATCTTATCCCACGTCCTGTATTAACCGATAGATTGAACACTGAAGGATAAATTAATAGGAATTTTAACTCTCACTCTCAAGAATACCCTTCTTTCCCCTTTGAATGATCTAATAAGCTTAACTTTTAGAACTTCACCCAGTTTACTTCCCAAAATCTTAACATATTTGATAGTCATATGCTCCAATTTGAGGCTATGAATCTGTAACCATCAATCGATCCAAAGAAATTTCCTCCAACTTCCATTTTTTTTTTTTACTCCTCTAAGGTCTGACAATGACCCATTACTAACCAAGGGTTTCTACCATAATTCTCTCTATCGAATCTCTATCATTATAGTTAAGAATGAAGAGATTAGCATTCTCATGCGATATAAAGGTGACTCCATACCATTTCCACGAATAATAGAAAGTAATATGTCGTTATCAAAATGAAATAGAAGGTAAAAAAGAACTTGCTACGACTGTGCATTGAAATATAAAAAGTAAAGTAGAAAATATTTCGGCTTGATAGTTTTGAAGTACACAATATAGAAGGCTTTATAGAAGATAAACAGCAAGTAATAGTATTTGCTTAGAATAATACATAGAAGGTACTTTCAACATAATTTTTATTCATTGAAAGGAAAACTTGATTTATTTTTGGGTTTCTATAGATTGATTATACATGTATATTTTAATAATGTTAGTTTATATATATATATATATATATCTTAATTGTATTAATTAATTTCAATGTTATCTCTTAATATCGATGTTATATTTTTATGATGAGCGTTGTTTGTCTTCAAGTGCACATCCAATTATCAAGTATTCAACGTCCTTTTTAGCACGCATGTTTATAAGCAGTTTGGAGAACTCAGTCAAGCTTCGTAAATACAACACTTAAATGTGAACATTAGTTTGCGAAGAAGCAGCTCACTTAATTGTTCAACTCATCTACGTGAAGTTCATTTACTTGAAATTAAATTATCATTCTACCTTTATTATTGTTTGGTAGCTACTCCCTTATTTGGTTTCTAAAAAGTTGTATCATAAATAATGTTTATTTCATATAATGTGGAATAGATACCTTTCTTTCACTAGAAGAATTGCTATTCCTTATAAGAGTTAATTCTTATAACCAAATATCCTCAATCATAACACAAAATAACACAAGAGAAATTGCTATTCCTTTCAAGCATTTTTCCATTCCGGTGAAGCAAACATAACCTTAGAGTCCAAGCAACCATTCCATATAGTAGCAACGTGTTTAAGAAATTCCATAGTCTTCTAAGCAAGTACAAATGCAAGACTATAATGGGGAGATTATATTTATAATCAAATTACAATTTGTTCTGTAATATGTATATATAGATGGATGGATGGATAGATTCCTGCTCTATAATTTACTTTGTTCCTTTTTTTTCCCAAGCTTTATGGGTTGCGCCCCTTCGAACCCTCAAATCTGTCCCTATAGTTCCAAACAATCTTCAACTAACATTTTTCATTGGCTTGCGGGCACGAAAAACAACAGTTGCTAAATTTTATTATAGCTTTGGAAAAATCTCCACCACAAGGTCGTCATCATCCCCAAAGCGAAATGCAATATAACATCCTTGTATAGAAGTCAAACAGCTCTAAGTAAGAACGTGGTCAGTATTTAGAAGCTCGAAAATGTGGGATTTTCAACAAGCAATCAAGCATCTTTTAATGTGTCTTCTTGAGCATATCAACTGTTTGATAAATGGTAGCTCAACTCCAACATATCAGCTTCAGCAAGGCTTGCTCTATTTCCAAGGCAATATAAAGACCGGCAGTACGTTCATAAGTGTTCAATTGGTCTAAAGAGTCGGTTGGTCATCGTTTAATTCAAGATTAGATTCGCTAGCGTAGAGTTTTCGAACAACAGAAAGCTTAAGCAAATAAACGTATACCATTGATCATTCAAAGTAGCCAATGAAAGGGATGCAAGCACCGGAAATTAATTAACAAAAGAAAACTAACGAGTTATCAGTCCGTGACAAACAAAATCGGAGTTCTTCGGGGGTTGAAAAATAGGGTAGTTTGAGTTTTCATCAAATATGAATATTTTATAGGTCATGGTATAATTCCACGGTTAGTTATATTTGGATAACACAACTAACAATCTAATTGTAAAAATTGAGAGAAAATTGTGCAAGATTTGTGATACAATATCAACCTTTAAGGAGATGTCTAAGATAAGTTACGAACTTTTGAAACCTAGATGATTTAATTTGATCTTATTGGAGATTTTCACGGAATATCAAATTCAAAAGGAGTTGATTTTATATATCAATTTAAAGGTAAGTTTTAAGCACGCCGATTGCTGCAAGACTTAGACTTAGTAGGAAATGTCAAGAAAAAAAAAAAAATCTACATAAATATTTTGGAAGAATTCGAAATATTACATAAGACTTCAAGCGAAGATTTATTCTATATTTGGTGGAAGCATTAAGTTACTAGTGATTTAACATTTAAATTTTTAAATTACCTCAAATGGAGTCAAGATTGATACAAAGCTTTGAACTAATTGAAAGATTACTTTAGAGAAAAATAGGAAAGATTTTTTTTGGCTTATCTTCACCCCAACAACTAAAAGATTCAAACTTTAGCTTCTTTCATGGAATTTGAATGTTAGAAAAAGCTTTGTATAAAAGTGATACTGTATGTCTTTATCAAGAACAACAATAAGAAACAATATTCATTAAGTGTTCACTTTGATTATTGATTGTGCTGAAAATTTGTCAAATAGTTTTCTTGAGATAAAAGCTAAAATGGATTGAGCATGGGAGCCTTGATCACAAAGAAGCTAAAATAGAAGGCTGTAAGCAAAATGTAGAGGTTGAAATTGAATCTCCACACTTAAGCGAGTTATTGAGAGGATTTTATATTTTGTATTCCTCATCGTATTTGAGCATTTTGATTGTAATTGAGAGTTCTATTTGACTCTAGTCTGTAGTTAACTCTTGCAGAAGCTAAATAGGCATAGTAAGTGAATGAAGCCAAGTGTTAGCAAACTTTCATACTCAAAATTTTATTGGTTTGATATAATTGTCATACTTTGAATAAGAGAAGTTGTAACAGTATCGCCATATAAACTAACCTAAAATAAAAGTTAATTTTACAGCTGCTATCGTAGATATAATTTACACAAGACAAATACGACTTAACTAACTTGAAACATACAGTTTAACACCTATCAATAATCAAACATGTGGTATAGCTTTTCAAAATATCTATTCGGTACAACCTTTTATCCGATAACACAACAGTATTTTTATAAGCATTTCAATACATAGAGTTATAATTTATATTAAGAGTTTATAAGAGCTATAAGTCTTGAAGTCTATTTACAATAAAATAAGAAACTAGTGGGGGTTCTAAGGAATTCCTAGTTAGTTTCCTTAAAACCAAAAAGAAAAGTCAAAAGCTCAAATTTATTAGATTTTCCTTTTCTCACTTTTCTCACCAACTGCGCAATAACCTGGGGGTGGTGATATCTATACATCTTAAACTCTCACTTGCAATTCGTCACTTGCATTTTGTCACTTGCAAAAGAGTTTATAGGGATGTGAGCACAACTAGTTCAGTAAGTGGGATGGAGTCAATGAATATTATACAATCACAAACAAGGTTATTAATTATAATGAAATATAATGCAATTAATCATTTGAAACGTTGCATAATGTTATCCAGTTCATTGTGAGGTCAAAGAAATTATGTCTACTCTAACCTAAATTGAGGAGTTTATTACAACTTAAAATTAGACTAAACCTAGGTTTATACAATGGAGAACACTCTTCTCCTATGACTACCTTATAACTACGACCTCTACCCTTATCGTGACCTTCTCGTCTATTACTTGGTTCAACTAAGGATTGGAAAATAACTATTTCAGCTATTTTCATTAAAGGAAGTTGGTATTTGGTCTAATACTCTTAATCGTTTTCTTAATGGTTACTATACATGTTCAGTTATGTTAGCAGCTAAATCAATGTTAATTCCATTTTGGGGTAGCCAAACAAGTTAACACAAGATAAAACTATGCTATCATGTAGAATAGTACGCTAAGGAGTTTAACTCCTATCACAAATATAATACTAATCACACACATGCCATGTGCGTAAAAAACTAATTTACAACAATAAGCAATAGTACTCTTAAGCTTCTACATATTTTGATATAGTATCTCAATAAGTGGTAAAGTTACGATCCCAACTTACATGTTTTGATGCTCATTATTGAACGCTTGTATAGTCAATACTCTACACATTAGGAGATCCTATGTATACAAAATTTAGATTTAGTTCTCATAAGAGTTATGAAAATGTTAGGGTTTTATCTACTCTTTTATTTCATTATAAAGTTATATATACATTTGAAGTATATCATTATTTTTCTTATATAATGAAATATAGTTTTATTATATAAGTTATGTTAAGGTATTAAGTATTGATAATATACGTAGTCATATTATTACTTATGATATATTATTTTGATCATATTAAAATGTACTTTTGATTAATTAATTTATGTTTAAATTATGATAAGGTTATTTTTGTATGTAAATTCTCGTAATATTATTGAAATATGGGTTATATTACCTAGGATTGTTCAATTTTAGTAAAAGTGGTGTCATTGAGTTCATACGAACTTAATGATACATATTATAGGTTCTATTTCGAAAGATGACTTCTAAAGAGTATTTCTCATTTCTAATATACCTAAATATCCTTATCAAAATCATTATGACATTATAATCATATTATATAAATAAGCTATATGTTATATAATTTCCTAAAATAACTTAATAATATAAGTAATATTTAATCCTAACACATGTATATCATAGTCCGATTATGTAATTATCACTAAATATGTTGAAAATTAATCTTAACCCAATTTGATTAGTATATTTGTGTATAGGTTCTATTCAAATTTTTATCATAGTTTAGCCTAATATTGCTAAATAATATTCGCTGGTTAGTAATTTAAAATATTTTATTACTAAAATTCACAATAAATAGCTCATGTCATCAAATAATTTCTCGAAAATTTTTATATACTCCTAAAAATATGGGGAATTTAGTTAGTATGTGGTTTCATGCTATCAGATTTATCACTTATATACATAATTATATTTTTACCCCTAAATTGAATTTAATTAAATAAATATTATCATTTTTATACAAAATTACTTTTAATATATCCTGAAAATGTTATAAATCATTAGAAGTTAGTGGACATCAATTTATTCAATTAAATTTATAAAAATAAATTTATCTAATAATTTACCCTATTTTTTAGCCATTTTTACGGTAAAAAAATACAATAAATATTAAAAATGCATGAATAAAAATTGAGCTACATAGCAATTAACTAAATGTAATATGTATTTCATAAAAAAATTTTGAGCTTGAAACAATATTATTTAGTATATTTATTTTAAATTTCAAAATTTGGATGAATAATGCATTTGTTAAGCAAGTATATAAAATATTTATAATTTTGCAAAAATAAATTTATAGGATGAAAGTACATCTAAAATAACCTAGAAAAAATTTTTTCATAATTTTTTGGATTACTTTAATATTTTCTTGAAATTTAATGAAAAATAGGGTAAAATTTTAACATGCTTATTCATCGGAGCTCCGGTAGCTAATGGTCATTGGTGTGTCGATAGAGCTAGGCACTGGTGGCTCTTCTTGGTGGTGAAAGTGTTTCATAGTAGGTCACAGGATGGTTAGGGAATAAGTCTAGGTCCGGTCCTTACTTTTTTTTTTTCTAAATTTTTCCTATTTTTCTATAATTTTTTTTTTGTATTTTTCCTTTATGTAATATGTATTCCTAAATGTCTAAATTGAAGTCCTAAGGTCTTTATATACTAAATTGGGTCATCTAAATTTTTTCTCCCTTTTTCCTCTTTTTTTCTTTTATTTTCTTCTCCAATTCCCAAGCATGAGGTAGCCTTTGATGATTAATTTTTCTTTTAATCCACCTATTAAGTTGTTTGTGAGGATGATACGATGGTTTCTAGCAATTCTCATATGATTTGGATAGATTTTGATTGCTTTTTGAGTAATTTTCAATATTTAATGTATATTATATAACATTTGGTAATTTTATTAATATACAGGTATGTATCCTATATATATATTACACAAAATGAGTAATTATATGCATATAATCACATTTCTAACATGTCTTTTTTTTTTAAAGATATATTTCCTATCCGTTTTTATGATATATAATTTCGAGTTAATTTATGTGTATAATTATTATATATATTGAGTATACTCATAAAATACGTGTATATTCATATAGTATATTATGTTATATTATGCTATATTATTTCCTTTTTTACACATAAACAAGCTGCTACTTGTCCATTTTCTGACATAGTGCTAATTTTTCCTTTTTCATCGTTTTTCTTAATTACCCCTTTCATATCTATTAAGAATCTCTTTTTCTCTTTATTCTTTTTGTAATTTCCCATATTAGTAATGTTGCCTTAGGAACTTACTATAAATAATCCGTTTTTCTTTGTAATCGAAATTATTATATATTCCTTTTAAACTGAGTACACTTTTATCTAATCTTGCCAAGTAACTTGAAATTAATTGTAAGTGAATCTTGATATTAGCTTATGTGTTATATGAAGGAAAGTGTTGAGTCGTGTTATGTTCGCTGGTGAATCATATTCTCTGAGCAGCTTTATGTAAGCTATCGTACATTACAACTTCTTCATTTCCCTCTTCTTCATTATCATGAAGGACCCACTTGGTTATTTTCTCTCTCGCGGTAAACCCTAATGATTATTGAGTTTCTAAGCACATCATATAATACCGGTATCAAAGCTTGAGGTTGCGACCAAAAGTTGTGGTGAAATATTCCTTGCTTGTGTGTTATTCAATTATACTCTGTTTTCCATTGGATGAATAGAGTAAGTTCGTAGTTCACAGTTTGATTCATATTTTCTAAGTGCATATCGGAATTTCTTGTGTGAAAAGTATTTTTTGAAGCTTTTTTTTGAGAATGTTGAATCTCAGTAATTAAGGAGGGATTAATAATGCCGAGAGTGATACTTATGGTCATGGTCGTATTACCTAACAAACCCCGTGAACTATTAATGAGCAAATACAAGACCTTGCTATTATTGTGGCCAATTTAGCTATTTCTATGTAAAGGGTCACAAAAACTATACCATAAGGAAGAACTATTGTTAAATAAGGCCGAGAGATGAGAGAAAGGATAAGAAGGCAGATAGATAAGTAACGAGCACTAAAGCCAATTAGTATGAACCAAACTCTACCCTAATGTATCGATAGAGTTGCTAAAAGGAGACTAGAGTTGGATGGAGTTGAGGAGTATGATGAGGAGGAGCAATATGATGGAGTCGAGGATTGTGAGCTTAAAACTCCTAGGGGAGTTGAGCATCTTAAAGTATAGATCCCAAGCTTTAATCGGTTTAGTAGTGCTGATGACTACTTGGATTGGAAAGAGAAGATTGAAAAGATATTTAACTTTTATGATTACGAAGATGCTGTTTGTATTTAAGTGGTTGAGTTGAAATTTTTTTTGTATGCAGCAGTGGTGGAAGAAGTTGTAGAATGTTCGCTTGAGAGCTTGACGTAAGTTCAAACATGGAATGAGATGAAAAGAGTCTTGAAAAGTATGTTTGTTCTTGAACACTACGAGTAAGACACTTTTCGATGCCTCTAAGACTTGAGATAAGGTAATAAAGAAGTAGAGTAGTATGTCCAAGAGTTTGAGTTGCTTATGATCTAATGTGATGTTGATGAACTCGAGACATGAATTATAGCACGGTCCATTTCTAGGCTAAGAATTGAGATTGGTAACATAGTAGAGCTATAGAGGCTTATGACTCTAGAGAAGACCATTCGAGTAGCTTAGAGGGTTAAAAGATAGAGGCGGAGCTAGATTAGTCAAATGTAGAGAAACCGACTAAGAGTACCAACTAGAAGTGGCATGCTGAACCAACCTAGAAACAACCGAGCACTAAACAGTTCTGAGGTGGATCGCTGGGGACAAATGTCGAGCTAACTAGAAGATAGCTGATGTACGGGTAAGGTCGTGGAGTTTAAGGTCCGAAGAGGCCAAGGTTAGAGCTTAAAGAGGAAGACTCAAGAAATCAAATATTTCAAATGTCTCGACTATGGACATGTAGCTAGTTAATGTTTGAATCAACATATCATGACCATCAAGGAAGATAAACCCCAATTTGAAGTGAAGAGTGCTAGTGAAGGAGAGGAAAAAGTGAGAGTTAACCAGTTGCTAGAAGAGTTTTAGGATGACCCTGATGCCATAACACCACTTGAAGTAGGAGCCGAGTACTGTTTCTTTGTTCAGTGATCTCTTAATACCTTTGTAGCCGATGAGAATGAGCAAAAGGAGAATGTATTCCGTACGAATTGTTGAGTGAATGATAAACTATGCATATTGATCATTGATGGGGAAGCTATACCAATGTCATAGCACAAGGAATACTCAAGGCCCTAAAGTTTCTAACCTACCTATACCTTAAGTTATATAAGATTTATTGGTTTAATAAGAAGGGAGGTCTATTCATTGTCGAGTAGGTTAGAGTGCCCATTACTATTGGTGATAAGTACAAAGATGAAGTGCTGTATGACGTCCTTCTTATGTTCGATTCATACATCTTACTCGGTTGACCTTGGTTATTTGATTTGAAGGTATTGCATGATGGATATAGGAACACTTATATGTTCCAAAAGGATGGAAAAAAGATTATATTGACCCCCATGTTCTCTAAAGAAGTACAGGAGTCATAAAAGAAGATTGTCTAATCTTTGCAACAGAAATCCTTAGTGATTTCTTATGCTAAATTTTCCTAAGAAGTCAAGGGAGAAGACTGTGTGCTCCTGTTAGTCAGAAAACTCCTAGAGTTAAGAGAAGTTGGTAGCTTACTTATCTAGGTGCAGATATTACTATAAGAGTATGCTGACTTGTTTTTAGTCGAAATGCCAAAAGGCTTACTGCCTATTAGAGGTATAGAACATTTTATTAACCTTCAGCTTGGAGTTGTTCTTTCGAACCGACCTGCTTATAGGCTCAACCTTGAGTAGGTAACTGAGTTAAAGAAATAAGTAGACAAGTTAGTGGATTGTGGATATGTTCAAGAAAGCATGATCCTCTATATTGTACCAGCTGTCCTAGTGTCGAAGAAAGACAGCTTGTAGAGAATGTGCATTGATAGCCAAGCTATCAATAAAATTACTATTAAATACCAATATTTGATCTTGCGATTAGATGATATGCTTGATGAGTTGTATAGTGCTTGCATCTTTTCGAAGGTTGATCTGAAGAGTGTCTATCATAAATACTAATGAGATCTGGGGATGAATAGAAGACGGCCTTCAAAACAAGAAATGGTATGTTCGAGTGGATGGTGATGCTGTTTGGTTTGATAAATACACCGAGCACTTTTATGCGACTTTGATGACATTTTAGTATACAATGTTGACCTTATTTCTCATGTAGGACATTTAAGATCTGCATTTGATATTCTTTGTACCGGGAAATTATTTAGTAATTTAAAGAAATGTGTGTTTTGCTAGAGCGAGGTTATATTCCTTAGATTATTTTAGAAGGGAGAGTTTGAGTTGATGACAAGAAAGTTCGAGCTATTCTTAAGTGGCCGATACTGACTAATGTTGTCAAAGTAAGGAGTTTTTATGGTCTAATTTTGTTTTATTGAAGATTCATTTAGAACTTTAGTTCCATAACTACTCTACTAACTAAGTTCACTAAGAAAAACTAGTAGTTCAAGTGGGTTGAGAAAGCTCAAAAAAGCTTTGATGAGATAAAGTTCAAGTTGACATCAACCCTAGCACTAACGTTGTCAGGTTTCGAGAAAGGTTTTAAAGTAGAGTGTAACGCGTATAGTGTTGGCATTGGTGCTGTTCTTATGTAAGAGTGCTACTCCATTACCTATTTCATAAAAAAACTCCGAGGAGCTGCCCTAAATTACTTAGCATATGATAAGGAGTTCTATGCCCTTATTAGAATACTGCAAATTTGGCAACATTATTTGCTGCTAAGAGAATTAATCATCTACACAGATCATGAATCTCTCAAACATCTCTGAGGATAATAAAAACTTTCTCGGCATCATGTCAAGTGGGTTAAATTCGTAGAATCTTTTTGCTATGTCATTCGGTATAAGAAATGAAGCACCAATACTATGGTTGACACTCTCTCTCATCGGCATGTCCTTATTACGATATTATAAGCTAAGATACTTGGATTTGGCACTTACCTGATTAGTATGAACATGATCTATATTTTGGGCCCTTAGTGGCAAAGTGCAACGTTGGAGGAGTTAAGGATGGGTATTTTTTGAGCAAAGGGTTTTTGATGAAGGGCAAACAAGTTTGTGTACTAAGTAGTTCGGCTTGAGAATTACTCGTTCAAGAAGCTTATGTTAGAGGTTTACCTGGTTACTTTAGAAAAAAGAGAACGGATGAGATGCTAAGAGAACATTTCTATTGACTCAGGATGATAAAGGATGTGCACCGAGTTTTTGAGAGGTGTGAGGTGTGTAAACATGTAAAAGAGAGAAAAGAGCCATATGGAGAGTACATACCTTTGCTTATACCTGAGTGGCCATAGAATAACCTAGGCATGGATTTCATGCTCGGCCTGCCATAAACTTTGAGAAGACATGCCTTTGTTGTGGTAATAGTCAATCGGTTCAATAAAATGAGCTACTTCATTCCCTGCTATAGAACCAATGATGTTTTATTTGTTGCTAAACTTATTTTGCGGGAAATTATGTGATTGCATGGAGTGCTAAGAAGTATTATGTCCAATCATGACTTAAAGTTCTCTAGCTTCTTTTGTAGAACCCTGTGGAAGAAGCTTGGCACTAAGCTCATGTATAGTATTTCTTGCCAGCCGCAGATAGACGACTAGATGGAAGTTGTAAATAGAACAGTTGGTAACCTCCTGCGAGCTACTATTGTGAATAATCTACACGATTGGGGATCTATGACTGCTCATCATTGCATTTTCTTACAATCCCTCTACTTACAGCTCAAAAGGAAGGACACCATTTGAGGTTATCTATGGACTTAACCTAAACTTACCCTTGGATATGGTTATTGGCTTGACCATCCAAGGAGAGAGTCAATTTAGCTTGTAGCATGCTAAGGAGTTCCAAAAGTTGCATCAAAAGGTTGTTGAACAATTGGCCAAAACTGTGGCCCAATAGAAAGAGTAAGGAAGCCAAGGAAGGAGGCGAGTTGTTTATAGTTCTGGGGACAGTGTTTGGATTCACCTTAGTAAGGAGTGTTTCCTTAGAAAGAGGACAAACAAACTATACTTTAGGTTAGATAGACTTTACAAGATTTTTAGGCGTATTAATGGCAACGCATATGAGCTTAAGTTACCTAAAGGATATGGCATATTTGCTACCTTTAATGTTGTTGACTTGATGCCCTATATACTTGATGAAGAAGACTAATATTTGAGGGCAAATCTTCAATAACCCTAGGGAGCTGATAGACTACTGACCTTTGGCTCTCTTACTCGTGTGTGCTTTTAAGGCCTTTAGTCTTTTGTTGGGAGAATTCTCTCCCATCAACCTACCAAGGATGAGATACAGTACATAGAAGAATGATGGGCGAACACCTTGAGAACTCAACTCGAGTCCATTGTGCCCCGTTTTATTCCTTATGTCGATGCTAATCACTTATGTGCCGAGGTCGACATGCTAAGTGCCGAGAACTAAGCTCTTGCTTGACAGCTGCCATATCATGACCCAGCTCAGCTACTATGCACAAAGATTCCCTTATACGAACCTATTGACAAGTTGCTAGCTGTCCATTTTCTAATACAGTGCTACTTTTTCCTTTTTCGTTGTTTGTCCTAATTACCCTTTTCATACATGTTAGGAATCTCTTTTTCTCTTTATTCGTTTTTGCAATTTCCCTTATTAGTAAAGTTGCCCTATGAACTTACTATAAATAGTCCATTTTTCTTTGTAGCCAGAATTCTCATACATTCCTTTTAAATATTGAATACACTTTATTCTTGTGAGATATTTCTCTCAAAGTGCAATTATTTACACTTTTATCTAATCTTGCTGAGTAGCTTGAGATTAGTGACGGGTAAACCTTGACATTAGCTTGTATGTTATATCAAGTGAAGAGTTAAGTCATGTTGTGTTCGTTGGTGAGTTACATTTTTCGAGCAGCTTCATGCAAGCTAGTGTCTTACAACTTCTTCATTTCCTTCTTCTTTGTTATGATGAAGGACTTACTTGGTTATTTTCTCTCTCTTGTGTTAAGCCTTCGTGATTACTAAGCTCCTTAGCACATCACTTATGTTGCTTCATAGATGAATTAAGCATGCCTTATGGTGCTTTATGGATGAATGGGACCTCTGGCATTGTATAAATAAACTAACCGTGTAGTGCTGTACAAATGAATGGACCTTATGTTGCTCCACCATTGAATAGACTAAATGGTGCTTTCCAGATGAATGGAGCCTATGGTGCTTCCCAAATGGTAGATTTGTAGGAGCTCCTCCGTAATTCAGAAACTTCACAAATGCCTTTAAGTTTAATATTATAAAAAATAGATGGAGCTCCATCTCCATAGTAGATAACATCACCAGTCTAGCCACCACAAACAGTTGGCCCATTAGGTACATCACAAAGTAAGGAACATTATATCTAGCTAAGCACTTGCACACCAGGAGTATCTTCAGCTGTGGAGTAAAATTCACAACCAATGGGAGGACAATATAAATTTCCACAAGCTATTAGGGGCTAGTTGCTTGATTTCTTCTTCACAAACCCAAATGGACATACATAAATTATGTTGGAATGGAACTTGTTGTTGAAAGAAAGAATCTATATTTTGTTGTAAATCACATGAGCAACTAGAAGGTCGTTTCTCATATAAGCATTGATTTATGTGTTCATATCTTACTTTTTGCTCTTATTGTATCTGTTTAATTGACTTTTTTAGTCAATCTATTTGGCTAATTTGTAAATGTTACTGGGGATTAAAATCCTTAGCTTTTTTGCAAACCATGGTCCTTGAAATTATTTTGCAGCAATTCTTGTTTGATGCTTCCTCATGCCTTTTAACTTGCATCTTTACTTCTTGAAACCTCACATTTTTTTCCCACCTCGAGTATAAGATAGAGTCTTAATCTTTGAATTTTTAGATAGAGAATAAGATGGGGAAGGGTGGTTTGATATGAGTTAGTTCAATGATGAGTGAAGATCGTAGATGACTAACTAAAGGAAAAAGAGACACATATAACATTATTTGTCCCTTTATTGGAGCTATCATTGTTGATCAAAGAAGTTAGATGTCTTGTTGCTTTTGGTGCAAAGAATTCCTATAAATTCTATCACAATTCCATCAAGGCATCTTTTGCATTGTGTATTGCAGACTTGTAAGTAGAAAATTATGTACTTATTGTTTGATTTCTTGTTACATAACTTTAGAATTGTTAATTCATTAGCTGCACAATATGTATATAACTTTGTTGTTGATTAATATCTCTTTGAAGTGAAACCTTTTATTTTTAATTCTTTTGACATATGAGATATTATCCATGGTTGTTAAAATCCCTATTCTACTCATATAATTAGTTATGATATGTAGTAGACAAGGCCGAATTTATAAGATGAAACTTTTCTATCCTTTTGATGAATGGAAACCAAAATGGAATAAGTTTGTTCTATTTTTATCTTGTAGTTTTTTCTGGTGTTGCAGTGTGATTTCGCTTTGTACCTAGCCATTAGAGACTTTGCTCTTGAGCTTGTGTTCATTACATTTTATGTGAGTGTATCTACTTATGAGTCAAATTGGAGGTGTGTTGAAATTGGTTTTCTTCCAATGAGTCAAATTAATTGGAATTTTTACATTAAAAACCATAACTTTATCGAAGTTTGAGTTGTTAAAATATGAATTTCAACCAATGTTTCTATTTTAGTCTAGTTGCAAAAATAAGTTCACATTTCATCAATTTAATTTGTGATTTATATCTTAACCATGCATTGAAAACACGTTATGTTTTACTTTTTATAAATATTACCATGTCATGTGTGGGTGCCAGTATGGTGAAACTTATGTGTATGTGCTTATAGGTTTCATGTTATTAGTTAAGGTAGCATTTGGTTGTTAAAATTGAATAGAATAAAGATAATTGAATAGAATAAAGATAATTGAAAGGACATAATAAATATTGAACAGTACAGCCTTATTATTTCATGTTTGATGTGCGTAGTAGTAGATATGGATTTTTGTGATTGAAAATTTAAAAATTAATTATTCATAATATAAATTAGAATAAAATTCAATATTGTGATTTGGGAATTTAATAAGGGTTATTCTTGTAATTTCTATGTCAAATAAATTTTCGTATCATTAAATATATAGTATAAATTTTTGAACTTATATCTATTGTTCTAGGATTTCTTTTGTCTAGTATTATACCCAATTATGCAAACTAAACAGAAGATGAGAAGTTTTGTTCAGTCCAATACTATGAAATTAGAGCAACTAAATGGTACCTAAGATAACCGATCAAACCTACCTTTAACTTACTTAGCAAAGGAAAGAAAGGAAAATAGAAGTCCATTTTACAAGAGATGCAAGAGAGCTAAGCTTGTAATGGATCATAGGAACTTATAATCTACTTCGTTGCCCTAGAAAGGTTTCCAAAACCATCTTAAAACTCTATTAGTTTTTAACCCTATATTTAGAACTTACTCCAGTACTGTAGTAGGGTACTTGCTAGGAGTAGTGAGGGCCAAAAGAAAAAAAAAGAAGACCAAATCAAACTCAAAATATGTTTTTTTTTTCTTACAATTTGATTTAAAAATTTCTAATTTAAACCAAACAAAAAATTAATTGTTATTTTGAAAGGATAAACCAAACTAATTTGTAAAACTAAATCAAACCTTTTTATAAAAAATATAGAAATATTTTCCTTTAATTAAAGAATGTTTTTTGTTATAGTATAACACTAAAATATTTTTTTATTTACATTTATTGAAACATATATGTATTAAATTTTTAATTACCATAATGTATAAATAATATATATAGTTTGACTTAAAATTTGTACTATAAGTTATTTTTAAATGAAATTAATTATTAATATACATTTGAAAAATTTTAGTTATATGTATATTAATTTTATCAACCTTTATTATGATAATATGTATTATTTCTAAATCAATTCAACATTTTTTATATGAGATTATATGTTTCACAAATATATTTTTCTAAGTTAGAAAATATGATTCAATTTGTAAACTAAATCAAAATTTTATGGGTTGAAAAAATTTCTAATCCAGACTATACAGTCCAAAATGCATTTTTATACCTTGGCTTGGTTTGGTTTGGTTTGGAAGGAAAATCGAATCAAATCGATCCATGTCTACCTCTAGTGCTAGCTTCCTAACTTACTAAACCTGTTTGTAATTCTTTATTTATTTATTTTTGGTGGTGGAATGGGAAAGGAAGGGAAGGGGAGGGGGTTTGTGTACAAATAACTATTTTTATATTGAAAGTATATAAGAATGATATGGAGACACAAAAAGTTGAATAAAAGATTCATTATGAAAGATATACCTTTTCTATTGGCAATTGATTATTCAATGCATGACTCTACCATTTATTATTTTAAATAGGATCTTGATAAATTCAATATGAAAAGAAAAAGAAAAAAAAAGGAAAATTTTCAATTTTCCCAAAGTTGATTACACAAATCATGAAATAAAAGATGTATGGAAAACGTTGAAACCTATAATATCATTTGTTTAATGAACGATTTTCATAAGTTGAATCTATTGCTAAGGATATGCATGAGATTGAACTTACAATTTATTTTCCATTCGGATAGGTCAACTAAACTAAATAAAAAATAATTGAAAGAGAATAATTTTGTTTTAAAAAAAAAACTCTTTTCTTTCCTAAAAGAATATAAAGAACCCATAAAAAAAATAGAGTTTTGTACAAAAATGTAACATTTTTTGAAAAATAACAAGAAAATAGGCTCCTTTCGAAACTTATTCTAGAAATATGATAGTGAAGTCGTAACTTCACTATAAGATTCAGAAAAGATGAAGAAGAAGAAGAAGAAGAAGTTTAGTTGTAAAAATATAAGAAAGAAATCACAAGTATTATATGCAACTTTTGTTGCATGAAAAAATAACAAAGGAAACATAGAGGCTCAATGCAACTTTTTTTATAACTAAAGTCACATGCTCCCTAATGTGACTTTATTCACTATATAAACTTTCCCTAACCAACCTAATCAACAAACCCTCATTTGCTACATTTCTCATAAACTAACTCTAAAACTCTAGTGAAAGTTGCAAATATCGTCCATCTCACACATTCTTGCTTAAAACATTCAAAGTTTTACTAATTGATAAGTATAACTCACTTGATCTACCATGTTACTTTATTTTTGTTTTGTAAAAGTTATTGTTTCATGTCTATGGTTCTAATAAAATCTATGTCCTTGGAATATATTGTAAAATTTATGTGTATATTTCATATTTGTGTTTTTTTTTGTGTATTTAAATGTGAATGCAGTTTGTAATTTGCAAGAATACATGCAAGATATCACATATAATAATTTTTTAGAGTAGGTAGCTTAGTGTTCATAAAATGTACACAAGGTGTTTGTTGAAAGTTTCATTAAGATAATATAAGTGCAGATCACTTGGTCATTGTATAAGTTTAAAAATCAAAGCGTGTAATGTATTTATTGGGCATTGTTTCCCATAAATTATTGATAATCCATGAAATAATTAGGTGAAAAATGGATGGTTACATAAAAATCATTGTATATTGTAAGCCTCACAACTAGTTATTTGGGATTCGGTTCGTAGAATTTAAGGTGATTTAATAAATTGTTTGATTTAACCCAAATTTTATAATGAAGTTAGGATTATTAATAAAAGTGGTCCTTTAAGTTTGAATTTAGGAAAATAAGTAATGAAATGATTAATTAATATAATGTTGAATTTTATGAAAATTTTTTGCTATTTATCTGAAACGCTTAGAATGAACTCCGATAACTAACAAATTGATAAAAATAAATTATATGTATACTAAAAATCATAAAATAACATGAATAATATTTAGGAATATTTATTGTACTATATATGAATTTACATGTAGGTAGAAATACGCATAATTACTAGAAATACGTGAAATATGCTAAAATAATATTAATTAATTAAATAAAATTCATAAATAATTAAGGAAAATGAGGAACGATCCAGATAAAGGTTGTGGCAGTTGTGGAAACAAAGGAAAAAAAATAACCAATCAAATTAACACAACAAAAAAGGTAATTTAGAAGAAGATAAAGCAAATGCTTAGTCAAATTAATGTACTATAATTCCCTTAGAGCTCTATAAATACTCATAAAATTAAAGAAGCTCATTTGGGATGTTTGCAGTTGTAGGAAATTGAGAGGGTCAAAATTTTGAGAGAAAATTGATGTTTACAAAAAAAGTACAAAAATTTATGTAATTAGGGCTTTAGAGGAGATCCCAAACTTGACGACCACCTGAGAGTAGATGGTCACCACCACCATACGGTGGTAGCAGTGCACAGATCGACTGACAAGGCCATGGCTACCGAAGGTGGCTAGAGCTACCATTTCTAGTGAGCTCGATTTTCATTCTACTTTTTTATATTTTGTTAAAAATATTAAATAGTCTTAAAAAATTATGAAATTTGATATTCTGAAATATTTTTGTATTCATTTTTTAGGAAAAATATTATTTTGATAAAAATGTGTCCTATGACATATGGTGCTTAAGAAATCATACAAAACCGAGTATGTTTTGATTTAAAAAAAATTGACCTTAAGAGTATAGCTTTAAGTTCAAAATTTTTGTGTAGACTACGTAAGGATTATAAAACAGTGCTACAAAGCTCTTTTTCAAAAATTAATTTTCTAAATTTTTAGATAATTTTTAGGTCTTGAAATGATGCATAAAATGGGAAATTTAAGGCTTATTAGGTAATTAGATAGATAATTACTAATTTAGTACATAATTACATATTTTAGAATTTTGAAATCTGATGGAGTAAGCTCTTTGTAGCATTTAGAGGGTTGGATGTAATTATTAAGGTATTATGTAGTAAATAAGTAATAGGAAAAATAGTAAATTTTAAGTTAATTTTGCAAATTAGGTATAAAATTTGATTTTGGATGAATTTAGATATTTTGATAGGATAATTGATGTTGGGAGATGATATTTGGAATGATAGAGATATTATATGCATATCATGTACATGATAGGTAAATAATACATAATATGAAAAATTGGAAATATAATAAATAGAAAATATTAGAATAAAAATTGATAATATAATAATAATAAAACTATATAATAAATCTGGTAGGAAATTTAAATTTAGGTATTTATATAAAATATGTAAAATTTTCTCATATCGAGAATAAATTAGGTATACTAATAAGGATTTAAGTATACTAGATAGAATAAAATACTGATTAAGAGTAATTATAATATTTAAGATACCAAAAAATAATGTGATTAATTTCACATTATGGGTCGAAATGATTTCCTACGGTTTACATATAAAATATATAATTGAACACTAAGTTGAAAAATCTAATTTAGAATCCTATTAAGAACTGAATTAGAGCCTAGCTTGAAATTATGAATCATTGTAAAATACTTAAAAATCTAAATAAATGGGTATATTAAACCTTAAAAAAAAATAACAATAAGTGCTATTGAATAAAACCAATCTTTAGTAGTTATGTAGAAAACTAAAACAATATTTATATTATAGGGATTTTTGGTGATTGTTAGTATGAGTCACATTTCGAGTGAGTAAGCGAGGAGTTTGGGTAAGTTGGGATTAATATATTGCTGTATTTCGGAGTACTATGTTGTAGTACTTAGAGGCTTGAAATTGTATTTGATTATGTTTGTTAAATAGTCGACTGTATGCCTATGTTTGTTTTGGAGTTGATGATGTGATTTGATTTACTGTTCTAGATTATATTATATGATTCGTATGAACTGATTGATTACTCTAAACTGGACCTAATCAAATATATGACTTGTAATCTTAAATTACGTTTGCATAACAACCTATTAGGGGAAACTTAAGATTCTTCGGCCAAATACCGATCCCTTTGAAAGGGATAGCGCTAGATAGTATAATTAGTCCTTTCTTTATCCTTAGTCTAACTAACTGACAGGTGAGGAGATCACGGTAGGGGTGAAGTCAATAGTTCGAAGGTTGTTGTAGGTGTGGCGGTGTTTCCATTGTACAAGCCTACATTTGGTCGTAAGTCGTTACATTAATAGAAACTCCTCAATTTTGAATTAGAGCAGGTGTAATTTCTCTAATCTCATGATGGGCCGGACAATATTGTGCGATGGTATTTGTTTGAACATGCATTACACTTAATAAATTGGTTAATAACCTTATTTGTGTCTATTGTATGGTTTTAAGTCTCTGTCCCAACTTACTAGGCTGTGGTTGCTTACATTCTTATAAATTTTGTTACAGGTACTATCTAGGAAGCGGATTACATTTACCTTGAAGTTAGCAATTACTGAATCCTGGAGAGTGAGGATGTAAATTTAAAACTAAATACACTCTCTAGTTAGATTTATTTTAAAGCTTTTAGTATTATTTACAAATTACTCAAGTAGATTGTAATTAAATTACTAAATCTTGTAAATATTGTTAAATTGTTTTAATATAAGTATGTAGTTTTTATTAACTTTATAAGTAAATAATATATTTAATTTATGAATTGTTTACTTTAAAGCGGCTCAGTCGTGAATACCTTGTGTAAATCAGGTCTAAGATAGCGGCTGTATGGTTAACTTCTATCTTAGAATAGTTTGCATGGCGTGATTGTCATAACTCTACCACTTCAAAGCATAATATATATGAGGGATAGGGTCACATAGCAGTAGACAACATCATAATTCAAAATAGTGTCTCTTAGGGATATCGCATGTTGGACCATTGAAGGGTCCCTTAGAATAATGACCTTTACTTTTCTCTCGATATGGTATATTTTTCTCTTGTTGCAAAGGAAAACGGTATAATAAAATTAGGAGTACATGTGTATAATGGCAGTTTGTAAATAAATATGTGGATATTATTTGTAATTAAACTTTTCATGTAAAATCCATTACTTAAGCTGGATCTTACTATGTTTAAAGTTGATCCCTTTCCATGTGTCCCATACTTTTCACTTTCTTCTTGTCACTAGGTTGTTACTTTCGGGTTGTACATTTGGAGTTGTTGGATTGTAGATGTTGAAATTCTAACAGTTGGTGTTGTGGTTTTGGACTTGTAGATTATGAGTTTTGACTTTAGAGATAGGGGGTTTGGAGTTGATTAACTTTTCTGATTTGCAATTTTTGCATTTCATATTTCTATAAATGTACTCACTTAGTGCTTTTTGTTTATAAAGGGAGTTAATAAGATTTTATTTTTAGTTTACTTTATGCAACTTCTTCTGTATTTTTTTTTTTCAATCTCATACTTAAGTCGCATGCTCCACATACGACTTCACTACCATTTTCTTCGAATAAGTTTCAAAGGGAGCCTATTTCATCCATTTTCATACTAAACTCTTCAAAAATGGATTTATGGAAATCAATTTTCCTTGGAATCCCATTGCATTTTTAGGGTAATAGTATCATTCATCTTATTCATGCAATTTTAACAAGCTCATGATTAATTCCATACCTAGTCATCTGTCAATGAAAAGCATTTTAAAGTCTACACATTGAGGAGATGTACTAATTTTGGAAAGCAACCATGGACAATTGGAGATGAAAAAAGAAAATATCAATCAACTAGATGCATATGGAGAATTTTATCTAGGGATGTCATTGGACAAGTCATTATAGGATTTCTAACTTGCTAAAAACCCTATAGGGTTTGAGCCTATATGATTTTAGATTGGGTTCTATAAGTGGTTCTCAAAACCTATAGAGTTTCAAGTCGAGTTTTGAAATTTAGAAAAAATTAGATGGAAAACTCGAACTCAGTTAAAAATAATAATATATACATGTATGATATTAGTAATTTAGTATTAACTGTAAATAATAAAACATAATAATTAATTAATGATATCTTATTTCTTTCATACTTTATTTTTTAATAAAACCTTAGGTCCATATCTTTCTTTTTCTCATAACAGTAACTCTCTTCTCTTGCTTTTACTTTCTCTCTTAGCTATTTAGCCACGTTTCTCATTTCCCACCCATCTCCTTTCTATTAATCCTATATTAATTTAAAATAAAAAGAAATTGGTTTAGTTTTGAATAACTATACATCATTTGTTTTATTATTCAAAATAAATCATACAATTATTTGCTTTATTTTTTGTGTACATTCGCAAATCAATTTAATTTTTTTTTTAATATTAGCAAGTTAGATTACGTTTTTGATAAGTTTTACAATACCTTATAAGAGCAGATCATGGAAATAAGATAAAAACCTGGTAAGGTACCCTATAAGGATTTGGGAAGTCTTATGAGGTAGTAGGTTGGATTTAAGTTTTGCAAAACTGATTTCGAACTTACCCTAGTGGCATCTCTAATTTCATTCGAGATTTTCATTCTTTAAGAGGGTCTTTAAATCATGGACTTATCTATTTCTTGTTAAAACATTTAGCTCCATCCGCAGAGATGGGAATGAATGGGAAAAACTAATGACCGAAAAGCAACAAAACTAAAAAATATGCCATTATTTATACAATAATATATATAATATATATTATATATATATATATAGAGAGAGAGAGAGAGTAGATTAATGTATGGTCTGGTCGAAGAAGAGAGAGGAACTGCAAGTCAGGAGGAAGAGAGAGGAAGTGATAAAGAGGAAAGATAGATTAAAGAATGATCAAATTTTCGTCTAAAGTTAATGACTTAAATTACTTTAGTTGTTTTAAATTTGATTTTATAATATTTTGGTTTTGTAGATATTTTTGAATTTATTTGCCTTTAGTATTCATTGTACATTACAATGGAGAATACTTTAGATACTTTTGGTTATATTATTTAGGGAAAATAGAAAATTTATTACCCAAACTTTTACAAAATAGCAAAAATACTACTTGAACTTGTAAAATATCAATTTCATACTTAATTAAAGTTTTTGTTGGCATTTTTACTATCTTTGTTAACATTGGTAGATGCCATTTGCTTAGTTAGATTGATGGACATATCCAAAGAGGATATGTAACCTTTAATATTATTTTAAACTATGTATATGCTATATAGACAAAACAAAAAGAGAAAAGAAGAGGGAAAAAAATAATGTTAAAGAGAAACCCAAACCAAACATGATTCATATTTCCCAAATAAACCCTAACATTTTCTAAATCAAGATCAAATGTAATTCAAAATCCCAAACCAAAGGTGATCCAAACCCTTACTCCTGCTCTATATCGAAACTCTTTGAATTCTTCCTTTCCAAGAGTTACGCTGCGGCTACTCTTAAATTGGAAAAGTAGGGCTTTAACTTTATCAATTCCCTACCAATCTAGACAAAATAGAAAGGTTAAAAAAAAAAAATGAAATTCAAACAGTTAATAGATGATTACTCTCAACTCTTTTCCTACCCCCATTCTTTGTATGCGTGTGTATGTGTGAGTGAGGTATAAATAAAATAAGTTAGACCAAGTAAGAAATTGGCCATTTATTTATGAGAACTTTCAGGGCTTCATCATGATTCCACACTCTACTGCACTTTCCAGGTTTTTTATTTTCCTTGGATATGAGTTTCTTGCCAAACTATCTTGTTGGATCACTTATCAACAACTCATCATTTACCTCATTATTCACCAGAGTCATGTGATGGAGTTTTCTATTCCTCCTTGAGGAGAAAAGTTACGGTCTTCCCGCTTGTAAGAGGCAACGATATTGCTTTCTTCGGCAAGAAAATATGCAATGTCAAGATATATCTGCTTTTGTTTTTCATTGAAAGTCTCATAACTTTTTTTCAACAACATATTTGTATGTCAAGATCACACTTTTTTAATTGTTGCAAAACCTCTTCCCATCTTTTTATCCCTACATTCTCATAGTTAGATAAAATACAACCTACAGACTTGATCACAACAGGGAGTCCTCTGGTTAAAGTGGGTTTGTTTGGGATCGATAGGGTAAAAGTTAAGGTTTTGAAGGATAAGAGGAGTGCAATTTTTTTTTGTTTTCTTTCCAACATTATTTTTTTCTCCTTTTGTTTTGTTTATGTGGCATACACATGACTTAAAATAATATTATAGAACACATTTTGTCTTCTGATATGTTCATCAATCTAATTAAACAAACGGCATCTAATGATGTTAATGAGGTAGTAAAAATGCTAACAAAAACTTTGATAAGGGATGAAATTTGTCTTTTCAAAGTTCAAGTTCTATTTTTGCCATTTCGCAAAAGTTTAGAGAGCAAATTTATCATTTTTCCTATTATTTAACTAATTTAGGTTATTACAAATACTAATTAACATTATATTATTAATTTATTATTTTTTATCACGTAGCAGGTTTTCCAAAGGTTTTTTTTTTTTTCTTATTAAATCATAGAACCTATTCCAAAACATGTTGGGTTTTTAGTTCTTTTTCACAATCCATTTCAGAACCTTATCAAGCAATACCTTATAAAATTTTTAGCGGATTAGACATGTTAGATATCCTATTATAATTTGCCTAGTTGCATCCCTATTTTTTACATGAGCAAATAGCTAAATCATCTTAATCTTTATGAATTACTATGTTCTTGCAGCAAGGGATAACCTGTAATTTCTTCTCAACTGGTTTGAAAAATTTCCGAAGTACAGGAGTTCAAACATATATATAACGGGAGAAAGCTATGCAGATAAACTTTAAGCACCGATTCTCTCTTTGTATCATGGAATCAGCATACAGATGCAAAATATGGTCTAACTTATTTGAAAATGTGTGCAGGCCACAATGCACCTCAGCTAGCAACCCTATTGCTAGAATCCAATGTATCTTTACAAATTACTTTGTGTTTGTAGCTAGGGATACACTTTTTTTTGTTGGCAAACGATGATTAAATGCATGTCTCCACCATTTATTATTTTAAATAAGATTTTGATAAATTCAACAAGGAAAAAAAAAGAAAAAAGGAAGGAAACGTTTCACTTTACCTAGAGTTGATTATACAAACCATGAAATAAAAGATGTATGGAAAATGTCCAAATCCATAATACCATTTGTTTAATTAAAGAGTTTCATGAGTTGAATCACAAGATTGAACTTACTATTTATTGTCCGTTTGGATAAGTCAGCTAGACTAAATGCAAAATAATTGAAAATGAATGATTTTATTTAAAAAACTTTTTTTTTCCTAAAATAAAATAAAGAATCCATTGAGAAATTGTTTTGTATGAAAATGGGACTTTTTTCGAACAATAGTACTAAAATAGGCTGCCTTTGAAACTTTTTCCAAGAATATGGTAGCGAAAGTACAAGATTTTGAAAAAACAAAAGAAAAAAATACAAAAAAAGTTCTAGGTACCACATGCGACTTTTGTTGCATGAAAAATAGCAAAGAAAATGCAAGCCCGCATGGAAAACGTCCAAAACTATAATACCATTTGTTTAATTAACAAGTTTCATGAGTTGAATCCATTATTAGGGATATGCACGAGATTGAACTTATGATTTATCGTCCACACGGGACTTCTCTATTATATTCTTGGAATAAATTTCGAAGGGGGCCTATTTCACCCCATTTTCGTACAAAGCTCTCTAAAAATGGATTTATAGAAGTCGATTTTTGTGGAATCTCTATTGCATTTTTGGGCAACATTGTCATTCGTCTTCTTCATACAATTTCAATAAGCTCATGGTCAATTTTACACCTAGTCATTTGTCAACAAAAAGCAATTTGAAGTCCACACATTCAGGAGATGCACTGATTTTGGAAAGCAACCATAGGACAATCAGGGACGAAAAGAAGGAAATACCAATCAGCTAGACACATATGGAGAATTTTATCTGATATTTTTGTTTTTGAAGAGGGTCTTTAAATCAAGGACTCATCTATTTCTTGTCAAAACATTTAGCTCTACTCATAGAGATGAGATTGAATGAGAAAAACTAAAACTAAAAGATATGCCATTATTTAGACAAAGAGAGAGAAAGAGAGAGAGAGAGAGAGAGAGAGAGAGAGAGAGAGAGAGAGAGAGAGAGAGAGAGAGAGAGAGAGAGAGAGAGAGTAGAGTTATGTGTGGTGTGGTTGAAGAAGAAAGGGACTAAGAGAGGAAGTGCAAGTGAGGAATAGTAAGGACGAAGAGAGGAAGTGATGAAGAAAAGAGACAGCGCAAAGTTATGTCTAGGGTTAGGGACTTTAGTTGCTTTAAATTTGATTTTAAAATTTTTTGGTATTACCGACATTTTTGAATTTGCTTGCTTTTAGTGTTCATTGTATAATACAATAGAGAATACTTTAACTACTTTTGGTTATATTATTTAATTACTTTAGGTTATTAAAAATATTAATTAGCATTATATAATTAATTTATTATTTTTTATCAAGCTAACATATTTTCCTATGTTTTTTTTTCCTTATTAAATCTTAGAACCTATCCTAAAACCCTATCGGCTTTTTAGTCCTTTCTTGAAACCTATTTCAAAATCATATTGAATAGTATCGTATAAAATTTTTAATAGGTTAAGTATGTTAGATACCCCATTACGATGCACTTAGTTGCATCCCAAATTTTTATATGTCATCTTTTCGGTTTAACTATAATTTGTATCATTTCTCCTTGAAGGACCCATTTAAGATAAATAAATAAGAAAGAAATAGGAGGAATTGGTATGCCTAGATGTAACACCTCGAAACCCAAGATGTTATAACTTTGCTACGTGTTGACTCTAGAGGCAAATATACTAAGTTATACAAGAATCCATCTACCTGTGCTACAATTTTCTATTAAACTTGCCAACTCACAAGTAATATTGTGCAACTGGAGAAGAATGCTAACCACTCAATTTCCATAGACAAGTATAATAACATAATTGTAAAAATTATCAGAACTTTACGAACCTAGAACACAAAAGGACATTAAACTCATAAACTAGAGTTTCATAACTTCGACAACAGTTAAACTATTAAAATTAATAATAGGAGTTATAAGTAACTCCATAACCACGAAAGTCTCATAAATAAATAATTACAATGAAAATAGGCATAAATCCTCATAGTTCACTCTTATAGCTAATTTATAATGCCTTAGCTCCATCATCATAATAGTAATAGTCTCTCTCTTCGTCATAGTAAAGATAATCATTATCGAAATCTTTAACATAAACCTCATAGCAAACTTCGTAACCTAACCTTGCAGCTGAAAACAACAATCCTCATAAGGTGAGCTAATACCTAGTACAAGATACCATATACATGCGTGTGAAACACAAATAACCAGTTAAGTATACGTGCATGAGTACTATTATTAATGTAGTAAACAACCATTTTAATCTTTCCATTTAAGTTCACAAATAGCATAGTCTTAACGTCTTAAGACTTGGGATTACTTACGGCTTCTAATACGTAATATATAAATAGTACATAGGTATTAGTGTTAGGTACTCCCTATCCCTAGTACCCTAGTACCAAAACTATTCTAGATCTACTTAGGTCATTTTGGTGCGAGACTCTACATGGGATAGTATTGTGTAAAGATTACTAGGTGCCTTACCAACACCACTAGACTTTACCAATGGATAGTCAGAGCCACAAACAATCAACAAAACAATTAAGTTCAAGTTTCAGTTAAGTCAACTTATTATACGCTAACTTAGTACACACAATCATCAATCATGTATCTCATACTTGAAGCTCCTATTTCAATACAATCCAATTCCTTGTAACATGTAGCACCTGTGCAAAAGTATAAAATGTCAGTTTAGCATTTTATTTAATACTTCCCAACTCTACTCGATACTCTTCTCTATTAACTTAACCCTTTGTCTCATTCTCTTCACTTCCAAACTACTCTCTACATGCTTTTACATATCTTCTTATTTACTTTTTGATATCTTATAATATACACACATGCAAACTGCACATATTATATGTATAAGTATACCTATATGTAACTTACCCATGAATAATATTATATAATAAATATATATTATATTAAATACACAAATTTATTAATTCATATTATATAGTTAATTAATATACATATATGCCCTTTTAATATTCTCTCTTCCTCCCTTGTCCTTTTTTCTCTCTCTCTTTCTGTTCCCTTTCCCTTTCGTCCCATTCTCTTTTTTGCTCCTTGTCTCCCTCATTCTCCCTCATCCCATCTTCTCCCTCTCTTTAATATCCACACCCCCACATAAACACACATGCCTACAGGTCACATTCCCTTTTGCCCCCTATATCTCTCTCTCTCTCTCTCTCTCTCTCTCTCGTCTCTTTCTTTTGCTCTCACCCTATGCAAATAGATACATACATATGGTCACTCTCCCTCTTGTCATACACACATACACATATTATATAACGCGTATACATCAAACACACACAATATAATGCACATACACCACTTACAATCGATATACATGTATCATGGTGAATTCACATCCATACACTACTAATAACCTTCAAAATCCTCTAACCAACCCATAACAAAAATCATGATCAAAATTTTAACTAACCTTCAAACTCAAACCCATAATAAGAATGAATCTTTGAATAAATTTAAGGGTTTCAAGGTAACTTATTGACTGTTTCTTGGTGCACTAACACTTCAACCAGCGATTCCCACACTACTTTTCTGAAAAGGCACAATTTTCTTAAGTTTCCTTTGTCAAGATAAGAAAAAAAGAATTTCTTCTAATAATAAGTGGTGCTTAACCCAGTTTTGATTATTCCATTGCAAAACCTACTTTTTACTTTGATTCCAACCCTTTTAACTTTTTGAATTTGAACTTATAGGTATTCTTGAGAGCTCTCCTTTAAGTTTTCTGGTATGGCACACAAAAGAACCGTATCCTTTTTTATGGAATAGTGGAGAAAGAAAATAATGTAGGGAGAAGGATATGGGTTTAAACTTTTTCCTTAGGTAAGTTTGCCCCTAGTACTTAAAAACTATTTACATGCCATATCAATATTTGAAAATAATAAACTATTTATTTGTTTTAATTCCCTTAATTAATTAATTTATTTGACTTGGGTTACATTAGATCGAGCTTTATAATTAACACTGTATTTGGTTTGGAGGAAATTAACAAAAGCGGAAGCAAATAAAAAGAAATAAGAAAAAATGGTATATTTGGCAGCTTACGTAAGGTGTGAAAATGGATAGAAAAGAAAGGAAAAAAAGTGAAAATATTTTCACTTTCAAAGAGAAATGAATGAAAATGGATAGAAATGAAGAACAATTACAAAATTATCCTATATATCAGAGTTTGTCAATATTAAAATGGGGCAATTTTACCTTAGACTAACTCTAGCTTCCGTTCATTTTATCTTTTAAGACAAATCAAATAAAAGAAATGGAAATTTTTGTTTTCATTTCCTTCCATTCCTTCATATATCATCGGACACAAAATTAAAATCATATTTTATTTCACTTTTACTCATTTCTTTTCTTCTTTCTTATTTCCATCCATTGCTCTTCAACGAAAAATTGCCAAAGATGGTATAAATTTAATCAAGTTCGAGCACAAACTTTATTACATGTTATATATAATGTTAAGATAGTATATATTCATTGAGAAAGAGATGGATAGAACCGAGAGCCCGTCGAGAAATATTTGAGCTGAACTTATCAAGGATGGCCTGCCAAGATGATGAGAGAATGATCAGGGAACAAACGAGGGACTTTCTATAATATTTCCCGTGCATCATCTCGAAAAGAATTCTTTTGTTTTATGAAAAGGAAAGGATTGCTTTACTTCTTTTTTTTTTTTATTATTATTATTACTATTGTTATTCTTCAGCTGCATAGTTCAAGGAATTTTCTGAGTACAATATCAGAATATAACCATTAGAAACGACACAGAGGGCAGGCCTTGGATTTTAAAATTGAATGAGCCATAAAGAAAGTTATGTGTTATTTTCACACAGCCTCCCCCGTCTGTCTGTAAATGGAACTCCATGGTAAAAACAAATATTATGTGGCTTTCACAATCACGACACAAGACATTTGGAGTCTTGTATTCTTTCTTTATTTATATGATAAAAGACTTCCAACTTGGTAATTAGTTTGCAGCTATTAGTCTTCCTGGTCTCTCTAGTACTAGGAGAGATGGTTCTTCGGTACATCATTCTCACTGGTCTATTCCTCTATGATAGATTGTGTGCCGAACTTGTTCCCAAGCTTCCTGGCCAGCCTGCCAATGTTTCTTTCAGACAGTATTCAGGCTATATTGTGACAGACTCCCAACATGGCCGAGCACTGTTCTATTACTTTGTAGAAGCAGACTCTGGTGACCCGCTTAAATTTCCCTTGACACTTTGGTTCAATGGAGGTACATTCATTCTATATGACTACGGATTTTTTTATTTGGCTGATTGCTAGGTGTAGAATGTTCATCTTCTACAGCTTGATAGAGTGAGGTTGGATTCATATTTTGGCCCTGGCTGCTCCTCTCTTGGAATTGGTGCATTTGAGGAGCATGGTCCATTTCGACCTGCAGAGGATGGAAGCCTGATTAGGAACAAGTATTCCTGGAATACTGGTATTTAATAGGATGTTATTTGTACTGGTTAAGTGAAGTAGGTTGAAGTTGAAGGTTATTTTTTCTCAAGTATTCCTAAATTTGCAACTACTGCAGCCTCAAATATGTTGTATGTGGAGTCTCCAATTGGAGTTGGGTTTTCATACTCAAATACGAGTTCAGACTATATTGGTTTGAATGATACAGGAACAGGTAATGCAATTTATATGAAGACATAACCTTTCTCAGATAAGTATCCATGTATCTTTTACGATTTACTTTGTGTTTTGCAGCCAGGGATAACCTGCAATTTCTTCTCAACTGGTTTGAAAAATTTCCCAAGTACAGGAATTCAGACATATATATAACGGGAGAAAGCTATGCAGGTAAACTTTAAGTACCGATTCTCTCTTTGTTTATCATAGAATCAGCATGTAGACGCAAAATGTGGTTTAATATAATTTCTTTGAAAATGAGCGCAGGCCACTATGTACGTCAGTTTGTAGCCCTGTTGCTGGATTACAACGAACGTTACAAAGCCAATCCGGTTAAACCAAAAGCCATTGCAGTTATGACCCACTCGATTTGACGAACGTATATAGCTATATTTAAGATTAGGCGAGTCAATTCTACTTAATTTGCTTTCTTGTAGCTAGGGAACCCACTGCTGAGAATTGACAATGTGAATGCGGGTGAATTCTTGTGGTCTCATGGAGTTATATCGGATAAAATGCTTATGGTCTACAGAACCATGTGTAATGAGTCGCGATTTCTTATGGAATTGTTTCAAAAAAACGAGTCCAAGGAATGCCGTGACGTCTTCAACCTGTTGTACGAGGAGATGGGGCAACATACCGATCAGGGCTATATTTTAGGCTCACTGTGTCAATCAAACAGTGTAGTAACGCAATTGCAGTCGACGAACACGATGATCATGTCCAATCTTCAAGTGAGTTTCTCTCTAGATTGATTTTATTTAAACTAGATATGCCCTACATACTTCGTTGGCTTACGAGTTACTTTAAATTCCGGCAGCCTGCTAGCAGATCAGATACCATCAGCAGTCCGTGTCTGGGGAACTGGATATTTTCGTACCTCAACAGCCGCCAGGTTCAAGAAGCCCTTCATGCCAACGCGAAGAAAATTCCAGGACCTTTGGGATTCTGTTCAGGGTTTGTTTCCTTCTAGTCAGTTTCTGTTTCATGAAGCTAGTTCGTTAAGGTAATGGTTAGAAAGTTTCATTTTACAGGAATCGTTACTACCAACGCGAAAACATTATAATCGACGTTGTTCCTACACTCGCATACATTCTCAGAAAAGGCGTTCCAGTTCTACTCTATAGGTTTGTCACGGTTAGCTATACTCTAGTTTTCTTTCCTTTTGGATGGAAGGAAAAAGCGAAAAAACCCTAAACTTGAACGAAGTCTCAATGTCGTAATCTCGTAAAAGAGACCTGCCAAACACACCTATGCAAGAAACACCACCTCATGGTCATTGACTTTATAATGTACACAAACTAACTGAACCATGACATTCCACGACTGCATATGTTCTTTTTCAATTTTATGTGATGTTCTTCTCAATTATTATCAGTGGCGATCAAGATTCGCGGATCCCACTAACAAACACTAGGGAAGTAGCCAACAAACTTGCTGAAGAAATGAATTTCACCACCTTCAGCAGATATGCACCTTGGTATGATGAAACACAGGTATGTGGTTTCTTGTTAGGTACTACCATTCATTACTGTAGTCATCCTTAATATTCTCCTGTAATTACAAAGAACAGTGCTTTTGACTTCATTAATAATTTCACAGCAAAATGTAATTCAGATAGGGGGATGGACTCAGTCATTCGGTGCTTCGAGAGGAGATAAGAATGTCACATATTTGACATTTGCTACTGTTAGAGGAGCAGCACATGAAGTTCCCTACACATCCCCGTCACCGGCTCTCACACTTTTCAAGGCATTCCTCGAAGGATCACCACTACCAAGCGCTCCGTTGAAGAATTGATGGATCATGGTTTGACCTTGAGCAATCATATGCAAAAGAAATATGTAGAAGAAACCTGACAACCTGAGTGTACCTTAATTACCACAAATCATCTGCCAGGAATAAAGTAATTACCACAACGTTGTGTAAACAAAATGTCCCATTATACTTAATTATTAGATGTTAACGAATAAAAAATTAGTGCAATATTGCGCTTGAAATATTCATTCAAAATCGAATCACGACCATGATAATTAGCTAAAAAGTTTAGGTAATAAATAAATCAAATTATTACAATATCGATTTAACTGAAATTATCTTCTCAATTTGCTAACAAAGAAGGAGGGGGTGGAATAAATGCTGCTTCCCGGTCTAAACATCGCCAAATTTGAAACGGATTCTCTCACCACCACAACAGTTGCCGTCAACCACCACTAATTCACGATTAAAACAAGAATAAATAGTAAAAATATCTATGATTTCTTGCTCTAATGCTTGTGCTGATGCAATAAGTGGGCAAACTAGATAGATTGTTACCGAACTCATTTCTACCCAATTGGTGATAAGCTAAATTGGCCACAAGTTACTTCCCTTATCTTCACTTGAATATTGACTTACTACGAAAAAAAAAAGGTAAACTTAGGCTTAAGCGATATCACATGGAGATGGACATTCGTAAGTGATTCGACAAAACTAGATGCAGCGCATGTAGGCGAAAATGACATAATCGAAGGAAGTGTCTGGATATTAATAAGCCTGGTATATATTCCTTTTTTATCTAAGCATTACATTGTAATATATTTATAAGTATAATGATTGACAATTTTTTATTTTTTTTCTACTAAACATATTTATATGTGATCGCAGAATAGATAGAGCTAGGACTGATTGATCCACACATACTTGTGAGAGGGCATTCGCTTCTTTCCCATGCCATGAGGACCTTTATACGGGATAGGCCTCAATAGATATGTTAAGTTTATTATTTTTGTTTTCTTGTTTATTTTTCTATTGTACTGATATTGTTATTAACTAATTATAAATTTTGTGTATATACTAATTATTCGAAATATAATTGACTTTTCATCATATATTGCAATTTAATGCATTGTTTATTTATCATAATTTTACAATTTGCAATTATTTTTTCTTTAGTTCAAATTGTGATACTGAAGGCCTATCAAGTATATGCGTTTTCAGTGTAAATATTTATACTGAAGGCACATACACTTGATGCGCCTACAGTTCAATTTCTACTACAATAGTCTATTGAAAGCAAGCGGGGAAGTGGAGAAGACCTTACATAAAATCAAAATTCACCTCAACAAATATGGTAAGTAGAGAAGAAATAAGCACATGGGATGATTATCTAATAACTATACGAGTTGAATAGAAGAAAAAGTAATTGTAAATTGTAAAATTAGAATAAATAAACAATACATTGAATGTAAAATATGATGAAAAATGAAATATATTTCAAATAATCAGTATATACACAAAATTTATGATCAGTTAATGACAACATTAGTATAATGGAAAAATAAACAAGAAAACAAAAACAATATACTAAACATATCTACTGTTACGCCTCGAAGTCGCGAAGTCGCGAAGTCGCAACAATCCTACCGTATAAACCATTCTATAATAGAAACTGGCTTTATAGTGCCTACCATAGATATGATCTACACAAGGCGTCAACGACTCCTCGCTTTGAAGTAAACAGTCCGATTAAAAGTTGAACTACAATTATGATAAATATTACAAATTTCTAATAAACATGTATAATTATATATAAGTCCACAGAACTTCTTAGGAAATTCTACATATTTACAACTGTTCACTAATTTACATAATAATTATCAGTCTTTCATCCTTAACTACAAGGTCACTCTAGTTACACATTATATTAAGTAACTTGATTCTCACACCCCCGGCTTCAAAATGGACTAACCTCTGGGTAATTATAGGGCGGCATAATACTTGAAATGTTCAGAAATCAGGACCTGCAAAAGGATCTATAAGGATATGAGTAACTACAGCTTAGTAAGTTGAATTGGAGACTCATGAAAGCATATAAGCACAAACAAGGTTATCAAACAATTATTTTCATGCAATGCAATAATCAAGTGTCATCGCACAACGTAGTCCGGTCCGTTGTAAAATCAGAAAAATTTCATCCGTTCCAATCTGGGTTGAGGAGTTTCCATTTTATGCAGCATCTCATAACCAAACCCAGGCTTGTGCAATAGAGACCTCGCTCCTCTTGCGACTACCTTCGAACCATTGATTTTACCTTCCTCGCGACCTCCTCTCCTGTCACTTAGTTCGACTAAGGATGAAGAAGGGACCATTTTGCAATCCTGCACTATCCCTTTCGAAGGGGTCAGTATTTAGTTGGAGAATCCTATGATTCCCTAACGGGTTGCAATGCATGATGTTTTTGGTTATTAGGGTCGAATAAGATTAAATTTCATTTAGGGTTTCCAAATAAGTTCACACCAATTCAATCAATCATAAAATCACTCACATTACAAATTCAGCACGAATTCAGATACATCAAATACGTGCGTAAACTACTTATAATTACAACCATATACAATCCTAAGTCTTTGAGTACCATAAAACTAATACATTATTACAATAAGTAATAACCCAACTTACTTGGAATTTTTTAATCGCTCGATCACTTAGTTGCATGCCGATTCGTCTCTAGGTGTCCTATAATACAAAGAGGTCTTTTTAGTACTTATATTTTACAGATTCATATTTTAAGCTATAATTTAACTCTGTTTTCCATGTATACCTATTATATACTAATAATTCTTCCTATTCTATTTCGAGGTTTAGACCCTAAATTTGATTCTAGTTTTGATTCCTAAGTCCTAAATATGATCGAATCCTAATGTGAACTTAAGCACATTAAGCTTGAGTAGTCAAATATCCTATTGGGTCTTAATGCAATATTCTAAAATATTTGGTACACGTTATTCTTAATTGGGGTATCGAATTTATCTATGATGTGAGAAAATCTTACATTATTATACAATTACCTAAAATTCAATCTTAATTCAAATTTAGTATTATTTTGATTTTTTTTAGATTTATTAATTTTCAATTCTACATATTACTAATTTCTTACAATAACTACCTAATTTCCTAAATTAACTATACTTAATACTCCAAAGGCTAGGGTTAGGGTACCACATCAAAGATTAACATCCCTAAACATCTAATTACTATTTAAATCAGTAATTATTATCTTAATCACCTAATTAACCTAAAATTACCCAATTTTCCCATCATTTTAGAGATAAAAATTAACTTAAAAATTTCAAAAATTAATTTTAAAAAAAATGGATTTATAGGACTATTCTATATCACATAAGTATTCTACAGAAAAAAATTGAGCTCCAAACTACACTCCTAAGCCTATTTATTTCTCGTTCTAATCATGCTCAGTTTTGATTAATTTATTAAGAACCCTATATTTTCAGACGTAATTAAACTAAATCACTATTTTTTCCTAAATTTACATATAGTAAAACCTCAGAATAACAAGTTTCATAATTTTTTGGGCAAAATAACTAATTTTACAAAATTATTCAAAATCGGGACAATTAAGGGACTCACCTGCTCGATGCCTTTTGGCTGTCCAAATCCGGTCCAAGTGCGTTGGCTGGCCTAAACGGTGGGCCTGGAGTGGTGTGGTGGTGGTGGCTCGGTCCCAGGTGGGGGTGAGGTATAGGTTTAGCTCACTAGCCGAATCTGCATAATTTCCTTTTCTTTTCTTTTTTTCTAGATTTTCTCTCGAATTTTTTAAGTTTCCTATTTTTCTCTAATGCTTAATTGTCCAAAGGAGCTCTCTAAAATTTTTCCCTATTTATAGACATTTTGGGTAATTAATATACATTAATTAAACATGACATTGCCCCATTTATTTGATTTTTGGCTTTTGTGTTGCTTAATTCTAATTGATTAATTTTTCTTTTTCAGATTCTAACCTGCCACGACCATAATTGCATAAATCTACACTCTTCTGATTCTTTTTTTTTTTAATTTTATTAATTAATTTAATAATTTTATTTAATTATTTATTAAGTTTTTGGCCAATTTAAGTAATTTCGCGTATTTTTATCTACATGTAAATACATGTGGGATATATGTGAACATTCCTAATTATTATTTAGGTCATTCTATGATTTTTGGTATACATATAATCTATCTCTAGTAATTTATTAGGTATTAACTTACACTTTTCGCCTTTTCGATAATTAACAATCATTATACTTAAAATTTGCAAATTTTGTAATCTCCTATTTTATTACTTATTTTCTTAAATTCAAGTTTACAGGGTCATTTTTATTAGTATTTCTCTCCATAGTTTATAATTCGGGTTTGATTGGATCCTTTAACCGATCACCCTAAACCTTGTGCTCTAAGTTTAATCCTACAGTCTCTTAACTTAACTTTTGCGCTTACATCTACTAATGCCTACACCATGTAAAGGTCCTTACGACATGGGAAAGAAGTGAACGCCCCCGTCTATCATGTGTTTGAGTAGGCTTAGCTAGTGGATCGTCGAGCTCAAGTTCCCTTGGAGGAATTGGGTCAGCTGGATAGCCTGGATGCAGCTAAGTGACACCCTCACCCATGGATGACTGTATGGGGGTAGAATGTTGCTTTTGAGGAGCTGGTAGAGTAGCGAGCTCAAGATGTTGCTGGAACTCGGGAGTTATGTATACTTTAGATCCAAGTGTAGAGCTGGATTCAGCTCTTGAAGTGGAGGTAACACCTGACCTAGGGTGTGTGCTATATCCCTCATTGATATGCTCTAGGTCTATGGAATGGCGGGTATATGGTGAGATATCATCACCGAGGTCTGCCCGATGACGTACCTCTCGAGCTTTATCTCTTTAACTCTAGCTCTACTCCTAGGTAATGCATGAGGAGTTGGCATATCCTCATCAGCAGGTAGTCCTTGATCCTCACCGTGGTCCCTATTGAGTGGCTCATGTACACCCCATTGTTGTGGGTAAAAGATAAGGTCATTGTGTTGCTTAACGAAGTCAAGTGCCCCATCTACAGTAGCTAGCGTTGTAGGATAGTTAGGTGCTAGTCTGACACTCCTAAGCGAGTCCACTTGAAATAAGTTAAGAAAACAGATATTGGTATATATGATAGCAAGTATAAATGAGTGAAAAATAAAATAATGGACGATTTTAGATGTACGTACCAATCGATTAATGACAGCTCCATGGTGTGTAATATAATGCCGAGTTATCTATCCATACTATGGCCAGTAACTCTCATCGACCCTTTGAGGACCCTAGATATATACTAAGAATCCATATCTCTATCCCAAGCTTGGATGTAGGGAGAGTGTATGTTGATCCAGTCAACATCAGTCTTACCTCAAAGGTTTAGCTGGTGAAGTTGTTATGAGGTGTCGACCTCTTGTGGAACGTACTGATATTCTCCAAACTGCTGGACGACACGGTCCGAAAAGCACCAATCAATGACGTGAAAACATATGAGTGGTACTCGTGTAGTCCAAATGTGTCGATACTAAGGTAGTAATTGCAGCAATTTCTTTGTATAGGCTCCCAAACAATCTAAAGAGCAGAAGACAAAGAAAAAAAAGAAAATTAAACAGCTAGTCAAACAACGATGGTTATCACTTACGATTAAGACAAATACAACAAAGAAGATAACTTATCATATTATACTTATTGTGTTGTTTTCATGTCAAAAGTTGTGTGATATACATCTATGACACGCATTGGATGCTGAGTCGTATTCCGTACTATCCTCCATCTGGCTGCCAATGGCTTATCCCCGTTGATAATAAACCCATATCGACTAACGGGGGTTATATGTGGGAATTTATCCCAAGCCTAGACTTGCAGTAGAATCGTGGCTCCTCCTTTCTCATGTGTGTTGGATGAGGAGGTAGAGTACAGCTATCGATACAACTATGCTAAGTACGCATTACCCCAATTAAACTGCCCAACTACTGAGAAGTTCTCCAGCAATGGTAGGAACATCGGGTAGATAAGGTTGGAGGATTTATTCGCAAATATAAATTCTCCCATCAACTTGAGTATGTATGCATATGCATATTTTTGGACCGTTTCGTTGTCCGCCCCATGGGGAAGTATTCGGAAGTGCTCCCATAACCACGTCAGAGATAAGTGAGTACCTTTCATCCGAGCAGGCCTTACGCCCAGCAACCTCTCCCCTACATTAACCCATCTCTCCTCATCATTTGTCTCTATTCATTCCGCCAATGAGAACCCCTCAATTAGAAGTTCAAGCTGGACCTCAACATCTTGTAGTATGATGATCGCCTCTCCAGAAGGTAGGTGGAACGTGTGTATCTTGGGCCTCCATCTCTCGACAAGTATCGTAATTAGATGCCAATCTAACATAATAAATGAAAGCTGTACAACCCTCCACAATCCAGCCTTCCATATATACGGCTCTATTCTAGGATGAATATGGATATCCTGTTCATCCTTATGTATTGACATCTCACTATGTTGTAATCGTAGTACATATGCTGCCTCCTAAACAAACATTTAGTTAAGTTAGTAAGTAACACATTATTAATAAGGGAATTGGTGGTAAATGATAATGACATTACTTACCTTACCCTCCCAAATAGCCTGTGAATGGTGACTAACTTGCCTCGTAAGTATACGTGGATCAATCGGTCTTGGCTCCATCTATCCTGCGATTACATACGAATAAGTTTAGTACATCAACTACCTATCATTATATTTCCGTTCGTATAAACATTTACTTTCACATAATTTACCATTTGTACGCTAGTAATGCCACGATGAACCGAATATTTAGATGAAATAAAAAACGTCATCTATACACCGAGCAATAACTTTATAAAATGCACTAAGTCATCTTGTTAAGTTATGTTGCCAGTAGAAATACCTAACATTAACTTTTTAATTCGACCCAACATAAAAAAATGTCAAATATATACATCGCAATACAAAAAAAATTCCTAATTTTATATAATATAAAATATTTTTTCATCAATTATTAATAATTTATACAATTTATGGTATATTTATAATTACGAAATTTATATTCGTATAACTTATATACCGTAACACAAAAAATTCTTAAATTTAGACAACATAAAATATATTTTCATTAATTATTAATAATTTACACAATTTATGGTATATCTATAATTATGAAATTTATATTCGTATAACTTATGTACCGTAACACAAAAAATTCTTAAATTTAGACAAAATAAAATATATTTTCATTAATTATTAATAATTTACACAATTTACGATATATCTATAATTATGAAATTTACTTCATTAACTAATAAATTTTTTTCTACAACAAAATATTGAATAATGTCGATTATTATTAAGACAACAAAAAAATATTAAACAAATAAAATTAACATAAGTTATAGATTGTTACCTGTGAATGATGTATACTCGCATTAGGAAATGGTTCGATACTCCAACTATAGCGTTCTTTAATTTTTTTCTGTGTTTTGAAAATTTTAGAAACTGATATAGGTAAGAATGAGCTCTACCGCGAGAATTGGGCTTTATATAAGTAGTATATTGAAGACGTATCTACTGCATTATAAGAATTATAGTACACTGAAAGTGAGTTGATACGCTTTTAGTATACTATATTCGTAATTTTTTTTAAAACCAATCTTTTTTCGTAATATTTTTTGGAAAAAAGACTGTATTCATATAAAGCTCCATGATAATTATATAAAAAGTTTATATAATGAATAAATCAAATTATTACAATATCGATTTAACTGAAATTATCTCCTCAATCTGCTAACAAAGGAGGAGGTGGAATAAATGCCGCTTCCCGATCTAAATACCGCCAAATCTGAAACACATTCTTTTACTACCATAACAGCTGCCGTCAACCACTACTGATTCACGATTAAAACAAGAATAAATAGTAAAAATATCAAATTAACACCATAATCCGTCAACTTTTAATGGGAACCTCCTCGTATCACCACGAGCCAACAGCACCACCACCATCGATTACCCTCTGGTTGTTTCTGTAGCCATAGCCACCGCCGCCAAGACACCAATCACACCACCACACGAGATAATCTAGGAAAAACATCAACTGAACACCAAAACTCGCCAAATTTTATAGGAAGGTGTATTTTTACCCAATGTCGTGTTTGTCACCATACATTTCATCATTGCTTTTGCGGAATTTAAGAACAGTGAAAATCGGTTCTGGATGCAAACTGAAAGGTGTATTAAACGGGTCGAATCAACTCTTTTCCACCCCCAAATTATTTATGCAGCTTGCCCAAGACCTTAGTTTCATATTTGTGAAGTGGATTTCGAAGATTAATTTTCCGTATGTAATTTTTGGAAGATTTTTCAAATTAATTTTTGAACGAGTATGAAATTAATGTAATATAAGCATGTAATTGGAAATATGAAACCCTACAAAATTTAATAAAGTTAAAAGGAAAAAAAAAAAAAAAGAAGGTAGCTACAAGATAACAATTCATCCACAACATGTGTGCTCACACTATATAGTTAGTGTTTTAGTAATCATCGGATATGAAATTAAATTAGCCAAATCCCTTAGCATTAAGTAAAAAGTTGTTATTTGCTCAATATTTCGAATTAAAACATTGTATAAAATAAAAATTCTTAAGAAATAACATCAATTAGAAAAGAAAATAATATTAATTGAGATTTTTTTTCAACTATTAATCTATAATAGTTTTGACATTTCTATTCAAGAAAGTTTCTTTCTCTCCTTTACGAGGTATCCTTACCCTTCTCATAGTGTTTAGTATCTAAAATCTCTAGTTATTCGATCTAGATTCTGACGATCCTTTCCTTTCTTTTATTTTTATTGTTTTATTCGTTATCTTTTATTTTTTAGGTCTCATTTGTCTTTTCTCATTTCTCCCCTAAATATTCTATCGATCCCTTTTTCTTTTCCTCCCTGTTTGTGTGTTGTCTTTGTCTTTAGTGTCCAGTTATCTTTTGTTTCCTTTGTACTGTCCTACATTTTGTTTAATCTAAATTTAGCTTTTCTTGTTTTTGTTTGTTTGCCGTGTAGTTTTGTGATGGCCGCCACTTCCAATGTTCCAACCTCACTCCAAACTCATGAAGAGAATGAATCCGAGACTATTATCTTGATTCAAGGAGTTTAGGCTCTGGTTAAATTAGGTGTCTTAGATATTTCATTGTCGAATAATGATTATATTCTACACAACATCATTCACGAGAAATTTTATGAAAAGAAATTAACATAGAATTGTGGTTTTCCATGAAAATCTATTATTATTAGTTAGATTTGTAAATGAACGAAACCGTTCGCAAGTTACTTGAGTTTAATTATTAAGAAAAAAATTAAATTTAAGTTTAAGATGAAACTTATTTATCTAAACGGGTTAAACTTGAGCTCTAATTCAGGCCTGTAAACTTACTCAATTAAGCTCGTGAGTCCATTCATTTAAATTCATGAGTAGGTTTATAAATTTTATATATATAATAAATACTAGATATTATTAAAATCTAAAGGATAATATTTATATAATATATATAAATATATAATATATTATAAGATAATAGATAATATATAATTTAATTCTTATTCACTATTTGTTAATCTATTTATTTATATATTTCTTATTTTTTATATTTAAGTTTGTTAATAAGCTCGTCATCTGCTTTTTAGGTTAGACTTAATTTATCTTGAACTCAATTAGTAAATGAGTTGAACTTGAACTTAAAAAAAATACTTGTTTATTTAAATAAGTCAAGTTCGAACCTTAATTTTACGTTTGATAAAAAACTCGATTACAACTTGAGCTCGATGATTTTTAAACGAGTCGGGTTTGAGCCTTTAGAAGCTTGAATTGACCCGTTTGCAGCCCTATTGTTAGTGAAATTAAAATTGCAATAATGAACAAATAAAATAATAGTAATGTAAAAGTAAGTATGATTGAAAGTAATAATTGTGTAGTTAGAAAATTTTGTAAGTAATTGATGATAGTTAAGAAGTTTATGGGATGTATTTGAATTTTTTTTAACATCATGTAAATATATTTAATGATTAAGACTATAAGACACAAAGTTATTAGTTATAGGTAGTTAAAAGTTAAAACAGGGCTTTTCCTATAATATAATAGATATTAGTAATTTTATTAAATTAAATGTATGTTTGAATGAGTATAGAGAAGAATAAACTAGTAAGTTAGCATTGACTTAATAATGGGGTAATATGAATATAGATAGGATAATAAGATAATATAGATAGTATAGACAATAATAACATAGGTATAAATTAATGTGCATTATTATAATTTGATTGTATAAAGTATAATAGCCATTTTTCTTTGTCATTATATTGCTAATGTATATAATTGTAACTTGATTGTATTAGATATATTAATGTGAATTATTATAGTTTGATTATAAAGAGGAGGGTGTTTTTTCGTTAGGAGTAGGAAATTATTTGAAAATTGTTAAAGAATCATTGGGGAAAAAAGAGAACTAATAATTATTTTAGGGACTAATTAAGGAACGTTATGGAAATAAATATATTCTTGAAGGATGTGCAACTAAAAAGAGGAGTATTGACTTAATATAGCATAGTTGATAAAGCATAATATAATAAATAAAAAAAATTAGAAAAACATATATATATACACACGTACAAGCAGATAATGCACCATGTTGTGTCTGTTTAAAAAAATATATATATTAAAAATCGTTAGGATCATGAATTTGTGAGATGCAAATTAGTATATAGAAATAAAAGGTTTTTATATATATAAAATGAAAAATGAAAAAATAAGAATAGCACCTTTTTTTAACAGCAAGAATAGCATGTTTATTTATTCTAATAATATAGATCGAGATGTATAGGCATGGCAGATAAAAAAAAAAAAAAAAAAAAAAACTATTCCCTAAGGCGCATGTTCACCCGTACTAGAGGCCAGAGCCAAAGCAACGGTTCTCTCTCTCTCTCTATATATAGATATGTATATACACGCATAAATATATATATACTCCTTCATTTCATCATGTATTATCCAATTATTTGCAGGACTTGAATATCTGAGTTGAATAGCTCCTACCTGACCTCTGGGCCTTCTCTCATCGTCTTTGCGAATTGGGTATTATGTCGTTACTCAACACTGTCTATTGTTTTTCTCTTATGGAAATTGATTGATTTTTTCTGTTCGTCCAGTTCAATCTTGGTTACTTTGCCGCCGGTTGATTCTTACGCTTACATAGATTGAATCTCTGTGTTAATAATAAATTAAACCTAGATCAAGACCCTTCATTTTCAGGCTTAAACGAGCTTCATCCACTCAAGACATAGGCTTTTTGGTTAGGTTTTTGAGTAACTTCCCAAGTTTATTACAGAAAAAAGGGCCTCCTACTTTGATTGCTTACTGATTATGTAGACCATGTCTGCCAGAAAGTGATAATTTGTTTTGATTATAAGGAGCATCACTTAAAAGGAAGAAGAAACAAGTGGTTATGGTTGAATCCTTATTTCATTTAGGACCCAATTTTGATCAGTTTCTAATTCATGTCGAAGTTCTTCTTCTTCTTCTTCTTCTTCTTCTTATTATTATTTATTTTAAAACAGAGATTTTGCTCACTATGGAGCTCAGCTAGCTATTGTCATTAGTATTGTAATATTTGAATATGAATCTAGCTTTCTGTTGATTGTTTTGTTTCCCATGGTAAGTGGTAGTTCTTCTGCTGCCTTATCTCTTGATGCTAAATAGCAATTCTGTCAATCTTAATATGCTAGCATGGTCATGAAACTTTCCAAGAGATGATAAAAACGTTTTTCTATAGGGTCCATATGGAATGCTTGAAGGGTTTGGGGCATTGGATTAGCACACAAAATAAGAAATGAAGCATTGGTTAATAATTGAATAATTTAACATTCATGTAAAATTGCCAAATTAGAAGCAGTGATCTTTAAGATCTTGCATTATAACTTCTGAGAGAGAATTTTGTGGAAGAGATTTTATTGGAGGGGTCCAGGGAAAACATCTGATAGGTTGAGTTCATTTTAGGCACACTAGGGTGGAAGACTTTAAGTGACCTCGTATTTGTGTTTCAGTATAGACTACTTTATAAGCCATGAAAGAAAGAAAAGTTATTATAATTTAAGCTCATTGTGTTTGGTTGAATTTGCAAACATTAGAGGAAATCCTTCCATTACTCTCAACCTGATGTCTAGAATGCTTAATTGCCAGAGCTACGAGACATCTGTGTTGCATTATAGTATCTACATAAGTATAAACTCCAAACCTACATAAATTTTTGCAATTCAAATGGTTCGGGAGATATTTGAAACTTCATAGCAAACAATTCTTCAGCTGCTCATTGGTAGATGGTTAGATGATCTGAATAGCTTTTGGAGGATCGGTACATTAGATATCTACCATATATGTATGTATATCCCGGATTAGATATGCTACCAAATTATGCTCTGCAGCCATGACTAAAGCCTTTATTTCTTTTGGTTACCATTTTTTGTATAGCTTTCTTATACACTAAACCTAATTGATCAAAGAGTTGTTTAGGTACTCGCCAAAACACATTTTGTGCATCATAGTCAATAAACTCATGTCGCCCTAAGGAAGTTCTCAATATGTCCCACCTTTTCACTTGAATGCAGTATTTGCAAAATCATTCTCTTCTTGTATACCCTTATCTCTACTAGATAAGCATCACCATGTTGCCTGTTTCTGGTGTCTGCTGGCTGTGTTTTGGTTGCATTTTTCCCTTGATTGAGTTGTCAAATTCCAACTTTCCTTGTTGCATCACTTTATTGTATTAGAAATATACAGTAATATCTTGCTATATTCTGAATCCTTGTCTATGGTAATTCATTACTAAATTTTCTTTGAGATCTTTAATCTTTATGTCAGGGCAAACATGATATCTGTAAGCTTATGGGTGATTTTCAGTCGCCGCACTTAAGCACAGTTATTATCATAATACTACTGCTTGTTATCTTTTCCCATTTATTACCTTAGAAAAAATCAAGCCAACAAAGCTCTGCATCATACTTTTATCATGTAGCCACCAAATAAATGTATATGCTGCAGCTTTTGTACGATAATATTTGAGGTTTTTTGTCACATTTGTCTTTCATTTGTAGGATTTCAATGAAAGGAATTGTTTTTACTTCTAAGTGCCATGAAATCCATAGGAACTTCAAAACTTTCTTTGCGTGATATAGCTTGATCAAGCTAAGCATGAATCAACTATTGAACAAGATGTCTTTTAGATATCTGATTATTGGCTCTGTTAATTTCATACACTAGTTTGTAACATCAACTAACAAGTTACCTTTCTCGTTACAAAGTTATTTACATCTTTATTAGGGCTTTTGGCTCTTGAAGCATTTGGGGGCCCTTTTCCTCTCTCCCCGACCCTCTCTTCTCTCTCTCTCTCTCTCTCTCTCTATGTATGTGTGTGGGTGTGTGCAATTTCCTTTTAGGCATATATTCATTGCTCTATATGAAGAATCTTCCTTGTCACACGAGCACTTATTTTACTCCTCTCTCTTAGTTCATTTCATCATTTGATTGCAATAGCAACCTTCCCCTCTATTTTTATATGACATGCCGCAACCAAATCCTATCAGTTGCTGTTTTCTTTTAGTTACATGCATCAATTAGCGTCCCTTCGACAACACAAAATTAAAAACTTAAGGTGAATTTGGAGGAGGTTGGCAAATTTACACCCAGGAGTTTCTTCCACCATGTAGTTGGTCCATAACACCTGCAGAGGTTGTTTTTGAAACCATTGCTGGGATTGATTGGAAATTAACCAAAATGGGTTCAACCCATCTCAGCCACTTTTCGATTCTTTTCAGTTTCAATTTTAATTCAGCTTCATTTAGGCTAGGCCCATGATACTGGATTTCTAGATAGTATGTAACAACTCTATAACCATGAATAGGTTACATTTTTTGTTTGAAGAGACTGTTTAATGAGTTCACAAAAACTGACACACTGCTTTCTCTGATTTTCTGTATTTCTGTTCCATTGTGCATTTTTTCAATGAGAAGTATTTGTTGCAATAACTCTGATTGGTAGCCTGAGGTTCCCCTTGGAATGGTGGATAGGCTTCAATTTCTTCTTTCTTGGCTAAATCACATTCATCAATTTTTTTTTTTTTTTTTCGGGGGAGGGGGGGGGGGGGGGGGGTGTGTGGTGGTGGTGGGGGGAGGGGTGGCCAGGGGGCGCTTTATTTATGAATACTTTTAATGTTTTATTTTACATGGATTGTCCATGTAGAATCAAATATTCCTTTTGTTTACTGTATTTTATCTTTAATTTGGGAAGTTTGCTCTATGCCATCACATGGAAGCTGTGGGAGCACAAATAAAGTCTGAGAGCACACATGTGCCGGGAAAACAAGGGGAATGTGTCGCTATAAGAGTACTGTTCTTCGCACGAGCTCGAGATATTACTGGCTTAACTGATATGAATCTGGATGTTGCATTGGGAAGTACAATGAAGGATTGCCTTGATGCACTTATCGCAAGGTTTCCAAGTCTGGAAGAGATCCGTGATTGCATGGTCTTGGCACTAAATGAGGAATACACAACTGATTCAACTATGGTGAAGGAGCATGATGAATTGGCAATAATACCTCCCATAAGTGGTGGCTGAGTTTCTCTATTTCTTCGCACTGTTGTATAGTATTTGCCTATATTGTAAAAGACGAAAATATTTGGCTTGACAATGCAAATAGATTTCGTAATAACGTTCGTTGTTTCTTGAAGAAAAATCCTGCTGGGTGGGGCAAGTGCCCTTACATTTCCTTTGCTAAGTAACTCCTTACCTGTAAGAGAACTGGTATCCCTATGATTCAATGATTTTGTAAGGTTGCACATGCTAAGGGGATAGAATCCTCCTGGAAAGTTTAAGGCCATTTACAGCGAGTTGGCAGTTTGATGGTTGGAATAATTATCTCATTCTTGCCTCATTCCATATGGCAGCTTGTTTGTTTGGGCGGTTGAATAACCATTGTTTATAACGAATATTTAGATGAGCTAGAAAACACCCATCATTGCCCTTCCACTACCTACTTCCTCAAAAATTGTCTGCTGTCATCAAGATTGAGCTTGGGTAGTTGATTTGTTTCCAGTAGTTAGACTCGAGCTCGATTAGTAAATAAAGTTTGAGTTTAAGATGAAGTTCGTTTATCGAAACGAATTAAGCTTTAATTTTAGTTCAGGTTTGCAAATTGACTTATTTAGACTTGCGAGTAAGTTTATGAACTTTATATATATTATAAATAGCATATATATTATATATAATAGTATATATTATTAAAATTCATAAGTTAATATTTATATAACATATATAAAGATTTAATGTGATAAGATAATGTATGATATATAATTTAATAATCTTTATTTACTATTTATTAATCATTTGTTTATCTATTTCTTCATTTTGTATACTTAGGCTTGTGGGTAAGCTTGAGATCAGTTTGTATTAGACTTGACTTGACTCGACTCAATTTGAGCTCGATTAGTAAATGAGTTAAGCTTGAGATCAAAACATAGTTTATTTATCTAAACGATCTAAAATCAAACCTCAATTACAGGTTTAATAAAAAACTTGATTTGAGCTTAAGCTTGATGATTTATAAAGGAGTTAAGTTCGAGCTTATAGAAACTTTGTTTGACTCATTTACAACCTTATCAAGATTTGTTGGACAGTTGTGATCCACTTTGTGGCTTTACTAATAGTCCCTTCTTGTAGAACATTGAGTACGATAAATAATTAACATATAAAAACATATATAATACACATATATTGTTGATGGTAGAAATTCAACGAGAGATTTTGTAGTTTAAGATACCTGTAAATGAATATATGTAAGCTAAGAATAGATGCTGATGGATGTTTTGGTATGATTATTTCGATAGTTAAGTCAGTAAAATTGTTTAGGAGAGTATGCAAATTACTTGAGTTTAACTTGAGTTTCACTCAAATTCGATTTGAGTGAAACTTGAGTTAAGCTCGATCTTGAGTTACTTGAGTAGTAAATTATGTTAAGCTTAGGTTTTATAATACTAAGTTCGGGTTTTAGAATACTTTGCTTGTTAGGCTTGCAAACCTACTAGAGTTTTGTATAATTGTTAACTTTTTTTTTATTTTTTAAATATAAGTGTGTTTGATGTTATTTGGAAATTATTTATAATAGTTCGATCTTAATTGAGCTATTTACTTACTAAATGTATTTTTAAATGAAGTTCGAATTTAAAATTTAGAATACGGTCAAACTTAAAGTTGAGTTTGAGTTTCGAGTCTTTAAGCTTAGTTTAAGCTCAAACTTAATATTTTACTCGATTCAATGAGATTCTTGAGCCATGATTTAGTCTAGATTAACTGGTGGCACGTCGGTGGGGATCTGCAGAATTTTTTCCTCAGTTACTTGAGAGCTCGCATAGGGTTCTACAAATTATCTTATTTAGAAGCTGGCTGTGCTTTATGGAGCTCGACAATCACTCGGGCGGGCTAGTTTCCAAGGAAGAGATATTGCAAGGATCTATAAAAAAGCCCATAAGAGCTTGGTTCAGGCTTACAGAAGTTTTTATGGGCCCAAGGGGGCTAAGGTCTTTGAGTGGTCGGCCTAGGGTAAAAGAGAAAAATCTAAAATAAGCCTATCAAGAAGTGGGTTTCTTGTGGGGCTCCGAAGTCACAGGCGGAGTTTTTGAATCCATGGAGTCAGAGGGGTGAGCTGCTTAAGCGAGCAGGGAAAATGGCTTTAGCCTTGAGATGTTGGCTTAGCTTCCTGGAAAAGTTTTATTCGAATTTGTTTTGCGCGCATGAATTTTGTGTTGAGTGACATCCTGGACAAGCGTTATTCCCCAACTGTGTGCATTCGCACAAGGTAGTCGTCCTGGGCCATGCTGGGTTGTGTACTTGGGCATGCGACACGTGGCAAAATTGAATCGTAGGGGATTAGATCCTTTCTTTTCCGAATGAACCGCCTCTTCAAATTCTATACCAAGCCCATAAATAGGTTAGGTCTTAAACTTTCCTTACATTTCTCATTTCAAAAATTTCACTTTCTTCATCTCTCGATTTTCAGTATCCTCAAGGCTGCTTAGCAAGTATGGAAGTTGTTTCTCCATTTTCTTTCATACATTATCACTCTATGGTGCAAATGATCACTGGGGTGTTACTTGCCCTTTAGAGGTGATGGCAATCAACACGTCAAGTTCGACCGAAGGCCACATTAGCAGTGTGAGATTCGGTTGCTGACTAAATGGTAGAGTATCTTTAATAAATGTGGATTTTGGGCAGTATAGTTTGAGAAATTAGGAAATAAGGTGGTCTTGAATAACACAAGTCATGAGTACGATTACATAATGCGATTCTAGTTGTTCGAAATTGGTGCAATTTAATGTGTATGGAAAAATGATTTTAGAATCAAATAAATTTTTAATATAAAATCTTGAAAGTTCAAAGAAGAATCCTACTAGAGTTTATTTAGCAAAATAAAGTATGAAAAATATTTAATTCAATAGAAGTATAGTTTTATTTTTATCGAATATTTATATCTTAAACTTAAAATATGAGCTTTATATCACAATAAGATTTTAGAGATAAATTATATAACTTATAATAATAAAAATTTTGAGTGAATAGAGTAGGAAAAATTATATAAAAGGTAGATATACGTACATGTATTTGGAAATATATATAATAATATATAATATACATATAAATGTGTCTATGTAAGAAATAGTGATTAAATTATGTAAAATACATAACCAATTGACTTGGACAGGGGTAGGGTAGCAAATTAAGCCCCATTAGGCATGGCTTTAAAGCTAGATTAGTAAGCTTGGTTGTCATTAGATAACTTAAGTAGGGATTACAAAAATTTTGAGAAATTCACATGTATTTTCCACTACAAAAATTCACCAAACCTATAAAAACTCTTTCTTTGCTATATTTGGTCATTTTTTACTCATTGTGAAGAGAGAAAATTCATTGTGAAATTTTAGGAAGCTTGAGAAAAGCTTAGGGAAAGGTTTGAACAAAATTTAGAAAAATTATAGTTAGAGTATGCAGGTTTTCACAAAATCTAAAAATATTACAAGGTCATCACCCTACACTTTGGGGTGAGTCTTGGTGAGTAGACAAACTTGTGGTGACAGATGGTAGTTGATAATGGTTTGAGCAATGATCTTAATAAGTGATCGTTTTTTCTCATTTTCATCAAAATTTGATTAAAAATAATAAATGATTTCAAAAAATTATGAAATGTGGTCTTCTTTGGTAATTCTTTGTGTAGATTTCCAATATTAATCCATATTTTCCTAATTTTAAGTGTATGTATGGGTTTTTCAAGAAAAATGTCCCATTAACTAATTTTTAATCATATTTTCAAAAATCTAAATGATGTAGTTTCAATCTAAATTTTTGTGTGTGGTTTCCTTAAGGATATATTTTAATGCTATGTAATCGGTTTTTCAAGATTATAATGTTAGCTTTGTGATAAATTTTGGTCTTAGCGAAATAGTAGTTGAAGAGTGTTTTCCTTGAAAATTTCTTTAATGAAATTATAGTAATTTTGATATAAAGTGAACGATTGATGATTTGTGATGATACTTAGAATGAAATGGCTTTAAATTTTGAAGAAAAATTCACTAAGAAGACGAATATGGGAATTAAAAGGATGAACTACTTAAATAACGTATGTAAGTATCAAGCAAGATTTTGAGTGACGTTATGCCTTAATTGAATAAGTAGATTCGGGATTTGGTGCTATGGTGAAGCAACTCTATGGGTTATAAATGCAAAACAAGGGAGTGAGAAGGTAGGTCATAAGGTTAGCTATATTGAAATATGCAGCTTATAGTTGGTTAGAAGGTAGGTCATAAGGTTAGCTATATTGAAATATGCAGCTTATAGTTGGTTAGAAGGTAGGTCAAAGACTACGAATGCGTATAAGACGTGAATTTCTAATATCTTTGAGTATAAAGAGTAATTAACAGTACAATAGACGTTAATAAGTAGTCTTGGACTTGAAATATTAAACATGAAGTGTATGGGAGTGAGAAAGCTAAGGTGTTGATGTGTGATGGTGTAGATGAAGGTTTGAATTAGGGTGTCATATTGAGTTTTGAATTGGAAATAAAGAAACTAAGCGAAAGATTCAGTATAAATATATAAGTTAAACCTTATTAAAGGGTTCTTTATTAAGTAAGCTTGGAAGAAGAGGCTTACCCATCAACTTAGAGACTTGTTTAGAGCGTTGGTTGGTAAAAGAAGTCTAACTATAACAATATTAGAGACTTGTTCAAAAGGGTTCACTAGTAAAAGAAGGCCAACTATAACAACATTAGAGGCCTGGTTAGAGGGTTTTTAGTTTGGGAAGATTTATGTTAGATACTTCGTTAGAGAGTTCTTGGACAAAACTTGATATTACACATACTTTTAAGACCTTGCTCAGAGACTTCATTAGAAAGTGGATACTTAATAAATAGCCTAACAAACCTACTTAAATCAAATTACAAACAGGCTTAAATCATTAAAATGAACCCATATACATTATATTTAATAAAAACTAAAGTAATTGTACTAAATATTTAGGGATGCATTAAAGTGGATGAGATCAACACATAAGATTATCGAGCATTAAGCGTCTAAGTAAGTGAGATAAATGCTTTACTGTATTTCCAAGTATTATTTCAGAATACTTAAATGCTTTAGTATGTGCTTGTTTGTAGTTGTAAATTAGTTGACTATAGTGTACAACACATATGCATGAATATTGTTTTGCTGTTGAGTGAGACTAGCTTTTTGTATGGTTTATTTTGTGATTACTATGTTAATTAGACTGTTTGAAGTTAGTTGACCACCTTGAAAGCAGCTTAACATAAACTCGGTGTAATTTGTAACTTGCATTGCAACCCACTAGGGGAAACGATTAGGATTTTTATACCAAATACAGACCATTCGATGAGGATAATCGAAATGGTCATTTTCCTACTCTTAATCGAACTAAGTAATAGAAGAAGAAGTTACGATAGAGTTGAGGATTGTAGTTTAAAGGTGGTCTAAAGCGAAGGGTATTCTCTACTACATAAACCTAGGTTTAGGTTTGATTCATAAGTTTATCATTAAACTCCTTTACTTAGATTAGAGCAGTTACAATTTCTTTAATCTTACGACGGAGCGGAGAACATCATGCGTTGGCACTTGCTCGTACATGCATATCATCTAACTAATATGTTTTAAAACCTTAGTTGTTCTATGTTAGCTACATACTTTTGTCTTTGTCTAACTTATTGAGTAAATAGTTATTGATTCCTTTATAGTTTTTTTTTTTAGGTTCAAAGTAGATTATAAGTATTTTCCCCATTTTTGGAATATTAGCGAGTGTAGTAAGGGAGTAAGGAATTAAGAAGAAATGTTGGGACTCTTGGTTTTGTTGTCGTCTTTACTAACCTTCTAAGGAAAATTAATTGGGCCTCATCAAGTGACCTAGTAGTATTCAACTTTTGATCTAAAGTTGTATTTAGATACTTGTAGATAGTATGGCTTTATTTCAAATGTAAACTTATATATACACAATTATTTTTTCTTAAAAGAAAAGTATTACAAGTTTGTTATATTGATTACTTTGAAAGATTATACCATAGGTTTATATCAAATAGGTACCAAACTGAATTCTTTAAAGTAATTTAGTTGAGTACGCTTTGTGTGGACTAAGTTTAAGATAACAATTGTGAGGTTAGTTTCTATTTTAAAACAGTTCATAAGATAAAATTATTGTGACTCTACTTATTCGAGGTATGACAAGTAGAACTGCATTGAGGTTTGCGATCATTGGTCAAATTTCAAATAATGTATACACAGGTGATGAGGAAGATCCCAGAATGATGAATTTTGTATATAGCTTAGTAGTGGTTGGAGTCGAACCATAGGAGATATGAGGGAATTTGTCGAAGTTTGAGTTTCAAAGTCTGAGTTTCAAAGTCTTCTTTTTATTTATTTATTTATTTATTTTTTATTTATGCTGCTTTTGAATGAGTGAATCTTCGAAAAATTGACCAAAGGCGATCAAGCACATTAACCAGTTGAAGTTGCTTTTATCTCTATTATAAGCATTCTAAATCCGGAGTTTGTGTTCTATTTGGTGCCTTTTAAAAGGAGTTTTTTGATTATCAAAAGTTAGAACCTATGTCGGCTTGTTCCGAGTTCTTATATATTTCTTGTTGCGTTTGAGGCTATTTGTGAAAGGTTATTAGTGAGGTTAACACCCCAACTTTTTAGGTACTTTTATGGGTCCATCAAATGGGTGATTTTAGCTGCAGTCTTTTTTTTTTTTTTTGCCGTGTTGACGTGGGCTTGCAACAGGGTATTGTGTGTCCGGTCTAATCGAGGGGATTTGGCCCCCTCAAGGCTCGTGCTGGGTGTAAAATTCCATTTTTCATCATCCAATATTTTCTAAAACACTGTATTTTCGTATTGTGACATGGAGTCTGAAAATTGGGCTGCCTGGGAAAGACTACTAGATCAAGTATGAACATATCTATATGCGTTTATGTATGTACCTCTTTTGTTCAGAGGCATAGCCTCTTTCATAGAAATTATGTGATTTCCAGACACATCGTCGTTGCGTCATGGTTTCATATGTTCTATGCTAAAAAGAAACAAAAAAAAAAAAAAAGAAAGGAAAGAAAAAATGGAAATTGTTAATAAATCTGTTAGTAGTTTGAAGTATCGACTTCCACGAAAACAGATGGACTAAATCGTACTATAATATGAAGCTAAGCTTACCTCCTAAAGTAGACTTTGTGGAAGGTGGTAACTAAAACAAATCTAGTTTATTAAGTGTGTGCACATAGGTGGGTGATGATCTAACAAAACAATAATAAAACCAAATTTAGCCTGACATTGTCAAGTTACAATTGCAAGTTCTTTCGCTAACGATTAGTGATAATGACAAGATTCTTATTTATATATTAATTAATATCCCACGTTTGGTTGCCTTTTAATATGAGAAACCATTGACCAACTTTAAGGTCGCTGCAACAGTTAGATGTATTCATGAAATTGATGAATAAAAAAATTTCATTGATAAATGCCCTAAGCTATTTACTAAAAGAAAAAAAAAAAGAAAAATTTACTTTTCATTAAGAATCAATCAATTATTGAAAATAGAAAATAAAGAATACCATATTAAAAATAGATAAAAATACGGCATGCCATGTATTATAAGCAAATAGGGGGAAAAAAAGTTAAAGAAGATAAGAGAATTTCTATATTTTCAACAATATCGGTGAGTTTTATGATTTTGTTATACTATCTTCTAATTGATTTACTTTTATTCGATATTTAGTAAATCATTGCATTTGCTCCAATTTTAGACTTAAAGTTTGATCAAATTGTCCTATATATATGGAAGTTGAGAATTGAAGATTCATGTATTTTAGATAGTTTAGGGAAAAGGGTGTGTCTATTGGAAGAACATCAATTAATTATTTTTGTAAAATTGGAAAAGAAATTAAAATTAAATATTAGTTAAATGTTTTTAGGCATTTTGGTTTGTTAAATGAATATAGTCCATAAATCCATTTTCTAGAGATAACTTATCATACCAAGCATATCGGATTATGAAATTACGTGCTAACAGAAAGATGGGAAAAAAAAAAAAAAAGGAACGGAGAGGCCCTTGTTGTATGATTAAGTTATCTCATGGCGCATCTGAGAAAATGTGTTGGTAGTTACATAGCCTAGATTAAAAAATGCTTCAAGACATTAATCAACTAGGGTCTCTGAGGTTATTATCGACTAGTGCCCTTCCAATTAATCGGTTGCACCATGTGGATCATCATCTAGTCTAATTGAGTTGTCAACACCAAACCATTTAAAGAAATCCCGGTTGATCTCTTAGATTTACCAGATCAAATGTATACAAACAAGTTGATCATAGTATATTAATGCTTAAAAATCGAACATACTAGCAGCAATCCTTCGGTACAATCATTTGTCCCCTCGGATAAAACTCTTCCATTTTTTTTTTCCCTTGATATTTGATATAATCAAAACACTAAAATTTTTAACCAATATTATGTAATCTGATCTTATTGGCACAATCTTCCACTACGGGATACTTAATACTAAAAATCACCGGTATACGCAACATCTTGACACTAAGGCGGTAATATTTGATAATTATAAAACCGTAATTATAATAATATTAAAAAGGTTCCTATGGGTCTTTCGCAATTAACAATTACACTTAGTTTTAGATGCCATTTTTGACCTGGTTGTGATAACGACGTGCTTTCTTTGATTATGAATATTTTCTATCAACTCGCTTTATGTAATACTATTTATGTGAGAAATCGTACACATCTACTGGGATACTGGTCAACTGATTTGGTTGAGTTGAGTTGGGATAATATTCTAAAATATGATAAAACACAACAATCCAAATAACATGATCCGTTAGCTTGAACGGGTAATTAAATCGGTCAACATTATCCATATGTCTAAGAGACAGAATATGATATCAAAAAATAAAGCAAAATTTATTTAGTTTTATAAGTAGTCCTATTTAAAATTTTACAAAGTGGCTCAATAAGTTTGTTATACTACGGTCGCATTAGTTGCGAAATTCGTATTATTCAATATTATGAACATTTTTAGCCACGTAAAATACAAAGATCAAAAGCTTGGTTTAATCCTCTAATTTTAATTTACAATTTTCCAAATTTTAAGTAATCGTGTTAGGAGCTTATTTGAATCATCGTGTACAATTAAGGGGCTCATTTCAAAATTTAAGAATTAATTTCCCTTCCCTTTTTTAGTACCTGTAAATTTATTTGTGCTTTAGGCGATAATAAAACAAGGGTATATACATTGTTGCGGAAATGTCCGGAAACTTATGCATTTGTACGTATGTAGGTATGTATGTATGTATATTACTAAGATAAATAAAGGTATTAATACAATAAAAGTGAATATGTAGGTATATTGATACACACTAAAGAAAACTAGACTCTTAGGAACACTTCAAATTGTCTGCCCATGATAAAAAAAAAAAAAAGACTTCATATTGTGTAAAATAGGAAATCAAACAACTTAGAAACTACACTTATACTAATTTCGTCCTATATATTAGGAGTGAGTGAGTATAGGGTGGATAAGGTATAAAATCCTACTTATATCTTACCTTTAGGTACATATTCCCAAGTTTTTGTACTCAAAATCTATTATATGGTATATTAAAACCATTCTTTACCTTGTACCTCATAAATTCTATAGGGTATAAGGTACTTCATGGAACTTTTAATTGTTTTTGTTTATCTTCTCTCAAAACTTTATATTGGATATATAATTAATATCAAAATTATAACTATACTATAGTTAGACCCTAATAATTTGTATAGGTTACAACGCATTTTGAGTTGAGACAATATAAAACTTTAATAGGTAAAATAGAGAAGATTTTGCAATTGGAAATATTGAACCCTTAGTTGGGTCATGATTAAATTTCTTTTTTCTTTTTTTTTTTTAAATCATCAAAATAAAATTTTTATCAAACCATAAGATTATTATATGCATAATATAAAACCATGTGTAAGCAATTCCAATATAATATATTAGATGATCAGTTAAGAACTGAATTATTTTTAAGACATTACTAGATTTGAGTTAGTAAAAGAGGAACGAGGATGAAAGAAAATAAAATAGTAAAAGAAGAGAGAGGTTTTCACCAAAAGAAGAAGAAGAAGAAGAAGAGAGAGAGAAGAAGAAGAAGACACAAATTGTGTAAAGGGTTTTATTATGATTTGTGTTTTTATTGTTATTTTCTTGAAGATCGAAATGGAAAAAACAATAGTATTATTTTTTTTATTCATTAATATTATTTAATTATTGTTAGAAGGTAGGTATAAGGTACCTAGTTCTTATACCCTATATATATTACAATATAAGTTCTAGGATGGGACATGGTATTGTGACTTCATATTTATACCCTACTCTATAGGGGTAAGTTTTGAAAAATTATTACTCGAAACCTATCTTGTGACTCTCATTACCTACTCAGAACCTATCTGATGCAGTAGTGTTTGAGTGAGTACCTTATATAAAAAGGTTACTTGCTTACCCCTATTATACACTATGAAGAAAGTCTTAGTTTCTCCCTTACAGTTCATTCTAATAGGAAATCACTTGCCATGGTAAGGATGGAGAAAGTAGTTTGTGTTACACTATAATAAGTAAATTATTGAAATCTTAAAGTTCTAATAATAAAATTAGAGTAACAAGTTTATAATATCTGAATAATTGATATTTAAAATTCTAAGATTTCTATAAATAAATATAAATTAATCTTTAAATTATGAGATGAAATTATAAGAACTAAATCTTAGAAACTTAATCTACATCAATAATCTTAGTGTAATGATTGATAAGAATACTCCATCATATCATAGATTGAAACCTAGGAGTCAAATTAGGAAAAAATATACTTGTAAGGGTAAAAGTAAAAAAAGGAAGTAAATTAATTAACCTAAAATCAACTAACTTGATTGGAGATTTGATTGACTTAGTTATCCATTATGTTCACCACTTATTAAACTTAGCTAGCACATCAATTTGAAATGTTGTGACTCAATTGATTGCTTAACCACCATTTAGCCAAACCTAACTTTGTTTAATTGCTAAAATATTATTTAGAATAAACCTAAATTGATTGAAGATGTTCCCCAAATCTTGTGATAATTTAAAGAACAAGTTAAAATAAACTTAGAAATTAATAAATTTATTGAATAAATTACATGATTTAAGATGAAAAGAGTAACTTCAAGTTTAAATGATACCATAATAAATAACTATTCTACTCATTTGTTTAATTAGTTGTGCTAAGATTAGAAAATGAACTTAATGTTATGCTAATTATCCTTGCATAAAGGCCCTTAGCCATTCTAAACAGGCATATAACAGTTCAGATGTTTGTTGCATATAGTGGGATGAGCATCTAAGATAAAGTGACTAGTAGATTAAGATCTAAATTGTTACGTTTGATAAGTGGGTTATTGATATGGATAACTTGCTATTGTATGAATTGAATATTTTAGCGAAAAGCTATAAATGGATCATATTAGTAGAATGGGATGCCATTGTGAATTATTACAATGGATGGGTTGCTTAGTAGCCAATACTAATGGTGAAACCGTTTGTGTGTGTGTGTGTATGTGTTGCATTAGTTGTGTATATGATTTGTCTCGATTATGTTTACACTAGTTTGGTTACTTGCTCGATGTTTACTCGCCCATTATGGGGATCTGTTTTTCTACATTAATTAATTAATTGGATTGGAGATTCTTGGTTTTAAGCCTTTTCGCCCTTACCAAGCAACAATGACAGGTGGTGAATTGGCCACCCTTTAGGTTTAGGGCACGATAGTCATTTAAGTTTAGACATTTTTTCTTTCCAACTTTTATTAAGACATGGATTACATAGACAATTAGTTAGGTTATGCTTATAACCAATAAAATAATTCACGTGGTGCAATTTTTCATTTGTAAGAGTAACATGACATGTAATGCAAATAGAAGGGCTGCAAAATATTCAATGATTATGTTTCAAAAAATTTCCAATATAATTAATATCCAAATCTGACTAGAAGTTTCAATTGGTGAACACAAAACAAAATAAAGAATAATGTTAGTAGCTGTTACAAACTTGTGTTAAAGTCCAAATTAAGAAGCTTTTTGACATTTTAACATATCACTTTTAAGGGTATAATCAATATTTTAAGGGCGAAAAGTTTTTCTTTAGGCTACTTAATTAATGTTTATGGTGTCTATTGAGGATCTCAATTTGAAAGCACAAGCACTTAAAAGAGGTAGTTATATATACTAATACTAAAACATACTTTTTGTTTTCTTTGCTTGAAAAAATAAGTTTCATTCAAATTAGATAAAGGGGAAAATGCAAATAACTTCCTAAACTTTGACTTAGGTATATATTTACCTGTTGAATTTTTTAAGTGTGATTTAAGACCTCTTAAATTTTAATAAATTGGCAACATAAAAAACATTTTCTCTTTTAGTTAGAAAATGTCACACTATTATTAAAGTTTATTGGGTCCTAAAGTATATTTTGATAAGTTTAGAAAGTGTTTTTATACTAAAATCAAAGTTGAAGAGGGTTATTCTTAACTTATAGAAGTTATTTGACTATTTATCAAAACTTAAGGGGCCTTAAAGTACAGTTTATAAGTTCAAGAGTTAATCCATATCTAAATAAAAATTTAGAAGGGTTATTTGCCTTTTTCCCCTAAAATAAAGTTTGATCTAAGTTCACAAATTGGTACTAGTGCTCAATCAAAAGGCTAATGGTTTAAAAGACTATTTCGATAAACGACCCCATTTATCATGAGTAAATGAATCCAATCCTAGAGATATTAAATTATCTATTAAGAAAAAAAAACTCAACCTTTTAGTAATAAATCCTATATCCTAGATACAACATTCTTGTATAAGAGAGACTATAACAAGATAAATAAACAAGCTTGAGCAAGTCTGCATATCCTTCAATATCAAACACTATTGACTAATCAAGTTGATTACTCAATTCATAAACCAACTAGATATGTGGTGTTAGAATTTTGGTAGGATTCGTAGTAGTAGTAATAGTTAAGATAGTATTGAATCTTTTGTGTAGAGATGAGGAATCTTCCATATAGTGTCAAAGTGATGTCATAACACCAAATAAAATCAAGAAAAAAGAAGCTAAGAAGGCCATTAGACTGTGTTTTTGTTGATTATAGCTTGAAGTTTTAAACCTTGGTAAGACTTGCTATAGAGTAGGTATAGACAATTTGATTGAGGATTAAGGAAGGATAGATCAACTAATTTTGAGTAAGGGCAGTTAACCAATTATAAGGATGGTAGCCAGTGTGAAGATAAGACTTAAGACTTTTTTTATTCTCATTCTTTTTATATACTTTGCTTGTTATTACAATGAGTTGCATTATAGTTGACATGGCATTAAATGCCATTTGAAAACATTTCATTGGTCAAATTGCTAGGATTGGATAACATTTGCTTCTATATATATACTTACAGAATAGTTATAGTAAATTGAAAAACCCTACATTTTCTCTCAATAAAGCTTTCTAATCTTTCTCTTTTGTAAGGATTTGCAGAGTTTATTCATACAATCAGACTGGATTCAAAACTCGACATCGTATCAAAGCTTCAAGGTAAAAAGTGTATTTGACATTTCGTTTTCATTCAAATTAGTTAATTTTTAGCAGAAATCACAATTGAATGAGTATAGTAGTAGATCAACCTATGGTAGATCCTTTAATTGTAGATCCTCTATTCATATATGCATCCGACCTTTAATGTCTATTGGAGCACTAGTTTTAATGGAAACAATTTCCTCTTATGGAGTTGTTGGGATTAGGAGCCAAATTGAAACGAGGTTTTATTGATGGCTCAATAAAAAATCCTAATGATATATCGCCAAATCTAATAAAGTGGTTGAGATATGATTACTTGATTTGTTGTTAGATCCTAAATTTCATGACACCCGATATTGTACAGAGTTTTATGTTGGCACAATCTTCTTTCAAACTTTAGAAGGAAATTATGGAACAACATGTTTATCCTACTTGTACATGTGGTAAAATTAATTGCTATACCTATGCAATGCAAGCTAGAATTTTGGAATTTGAATCTCAAGTGCGCCTCATGTAATTTCTTATGGGACTTAGTGACATAAATGGTGGAATCAGGAATCATGCGTTATGTATGGATCCTTTGCCATTAGTTAATCATGCATTTTATCTTGTCTAACAAGTAGAGAAGTAGAGATAAGTTGTAGGACTTTTAGGATTTGATCTTGAGGCTTCAACTTATGTTTTGACAAAGAAATAGGACATGGTTGTAAATGACAGAAAGAAAGGCAAGTAAACTATTTTGTAAACACTATAAACAGGATGGTCACTTGATGGAGACTTGTTTCTAGCTTGTTGGCTACCTAAACTAGTATAAAGCAAAGAGATATATGAAAGAAAAGAAAGTTAATGCGGTCATTGGCTCATTAGACAGGGGAACGGATTACTTAACTCCTTTTGATGTTGTTGATATTGATGGTACTGTTAGTATAGATTTATAGCATGGTCATACATTTGATAAGAAGACGATGTAGAGTATATGTGAAGAGGTTTCAAAATGATGAGCTCAAAAGATAAGGCAAATTCTAATGCTAATTTCAATATGCAAGTATGATTATTCATTCTTGTTTTAGTATTACAAGTAATAGTAGGGATTCATGGACCATTGATACAAGAGCAATCGATCATGTTACACTTTATTCTTCTTTACTACACAATATACAGACACTTCCACATCCAGTCACACTAAAATACCATATAACAAGACCATTTGTGTTTAAAAGTAGGTTCTATTCAACTTACCTCACAGTTTCTTGCACGCTAAGTCCTTTTTATGGTAGAAATTTTGTATAACCTCTTTTCCATTCCTAAATTGCTAACCATAAGCTTAATATATGCTTTTTTCACACCTGACTCATGCATTTTTTCAAGACTAGAAAACTAGGGATGAGATGGCTATTGCTTGTTTGGTCTCAGGCCTCTATGTTCTTGATGTTGTTAGATATCAATCTGTTAACATTAGAGCTTGATTATCAATGGATGCAATGAATTGTAATAAAGATACATCTATTGATGATTATTTGATTCATCATTTTCATGCTAGAATGGGACATCCATTAGTTTTTATTTTATAACATATGAACCTGAATAAGTCTTGTAAGTCTCTAAAGCATTTTGTTTATCTTACTTGTAATCAAGCCAAATTTTATTGTGTCCCTTTTGTTCATAGTTCTAACATTGCATCACAAAGTTTTGAGCTCTTCTACATAGACATTTGGGGTCCTTATGATGTCACTTCCTTTTTTAGTGCACGTTATGTTCCCACTATTGTTGATGACCATTTGCAGTCTACTTGGACTTACTTAAATACAATTTATGTCTCAAGCTTATATGATCATCAATCAAATTTCATGCTATGTTAACAATCATTTCTCTACTTCTCTTACGTTTGTCAAGACCGAAAATGCAAGTGAGTTCTTGTCATCTACTTATCAATCATTGCTTTAAAAACTTAGGATTGTTCATCAACGAAGTGTTGCTTATAGGCTATAGTAAAATGGTCAGGTCGAAAGAAAACATCAACATTTGTTGGATACGTCAAAGGCATTGAGGATTTTTATTAATTTAGCTAAAGTATTTTAGGGAGAATGCATTCTTATAGCTTCGTACCTTAATAATATAATACCCTTGGCCAAATTAGGATAGAAGTCCCTATGAAGTACTCTATGGGCAGCCACTAAATTATTCACATTTGAAAATAATGGGTTGCTTGTGTTACGTTGCAAAATTGCTTAAACTACGTGATAAGTTTGATCTTAGAGGGGTAGAGTATATCTTTTAGGGTTATGCTCATAATCAAAGAGGTTACAAAGTCTTTGATTTGGTGCAACAAAAATTTTTGGTGTCATGCGATGTAGTGTTTCATGAGGATGTGTTCCTTTATAGACAAGAGTCACTTACATATCACATTCCTAAGTTTGTTATACCAAAAACACATGTTTTACTTTATCCTCCAAATTTACCTAATTAGTCTTCGACTAATCAAGCAAATACATCCTCTTTAAGTCAATGTCCTTTCCCTGCCTCTTCTACTCTAGATGATACCTGTATTATAGTTCCTTTGTAGCAAACTCTACGTAGATTAAGTAGAGTGAAACAAGATCCTGTATGGCTTAAGGGTTATGTGAGAACTATGGTCACTATAGTAGTTCCTACTAAAGTTTATAGTTCTGATAATGAAGTGGTTATTGAAGTTTCTCGTTCTGATAATGTATCTTTTTTTACTACCCAATACCCTTTAATAGAACCTTAGTCCTTTGCACACTTTCCTTCTAATTAATTAGCCTCCCTTGCTAATGTGTTAATAGTTCATGAACCTCATAATCACTTACAAGCAACTAAACACTAAGAATGGATTAATATTATGTAAAATGAAGTAAATGCATTAGAAGCAAATGACACTTGTGAGTTTGCTTTGTTACTTAGTGGCAAGAAAGCCATAAGGTCTAAATGGGTATATGTAAACCCTACAATCAGTCACTTAGGGTTTCGATCGACTGAAAGATCCGATCGAGCCTAAATTATAAGTAAAGCTAGAAATATTAGTAAAATGATCCCGTAAGTTTGAATTTAAAAAAATAAGTAATAAAATAAAAGAATATAAAAATTTCAAATTTTTAGTATATAACTTGTTATTTATTGAAAATGCGTAAAATGCATTCCGATAATTAACGAATCGCTAGAGATAAATTATATATATATACTAAAAATCATAAAATAACCTAAATAATATTTAAGAATATTTATTTATACTATATATGAATTTACATGTATGTAGAAATATGTGTAATTACTTAAAATACGTGTAATGTGCTAAAATAATACTAAATAATTAAATAAAATTCATAATTAATTAAGGAAAAATAAAGAAAAATCAGGAATGATCCAGATATAGGTTGTGGCAGCTAGGGAAAATAAGAAAAAAATTAGCCAACTAAATTAGAACAACACAAAAGTCAAATTGGAAGAAGATAAGGCAATTGTCTAATCAAATTAATGCACAATAATTTTCCTAAAGCTTTATAAACAACAAGAAAAATTCAGAAGCTCAATTAGCCAGTTTGGAGAGTGAGAAAAATAGAGAGCTTTGAAAATTCAAGAGAAAAACCAAAGAAAAAAAAAAGGAAAATTGTGCAGTTAGGGCCATAAAGGGGAACTAATATCAAACGAGCAGCTGGGAGTGGACGGCCACCACCACCACACGGTGGTGGCAGTGCCTAGACCGACCGATAAGGCCACAGTGGCTGGCGGAGGCTGAAGCCACCCAGACTGGTGAGTTCGATTTCTAATCCGATTTTGTGTAATTTTGCAAAAACAATAAATATTCTCAGAAAATTATGAAACTTATTATTCTGGAATATTTTTGTATGTAATTTTTAGGAAATATATTATTTTGATAAAATATGTCCTATGATATATAGTTTTTAAGAAATCATGCAAAATCGAACATGTTTCTGTTTAGAAATAAATGACCTTAGGAGTGTAGTTTTGAACCCAAAATTTTTGTGTAGACTACTTAGATAATATAGAACAGTGCTATGAAGCCTGTTTTCAAAAATTAATTTTCAAAAATTTTAGATAATTTTTAGGCCTTAAAATGAGGCATAAAATGGGTAATTTAGGGTTAATTAAGTAATTAAATGGTTAATTACTGATTTAGTGAATAATTATATGTTTTAGGATGTTGAAATCTGATGAAGTATGATACTTGTAGCATTTAGGGTGTTAGATGTAATTATTAGGTTAATTATGTAGTAAATGAGTAATAGGAAAAAATAGTAAATTTTAAACTAATTTTGTAAATTAGGATAATTAGGAGTAAAATCTGATTTAGGATGAATTTAGACATTTTGAAATGATAATTGATGTTGGGAGATAGTAATTAGAGTGATAAAAATATTAGATGAGTATTATGTACATAATAGGTAATAGTACATAATACACAATTATTAGAAATATAATAAATAGAAAATATTAGAATAAAAACTGATATTATGATAATAATAAAAATATATAATAAATCTGATAGGAAACTTAAATTTATGTAATTATATGAAACATGTAAAAATTTCTTACATCAGGAGTAAATTTGGTACACTATTAAGGATTTAAGTATACTGATATAATAAAATATCGACTAGGGGTAATTATGATATTTAGGATATCTAGAAGTAAAATAATTAATTTCACATTATGAGTTAAAACAAGTTTCTAGAGTTCGGGTATAAAACAGTACTTAGAAATCGAATTAGAATCTAATTTAGAAACCGATGCGGAAACCGAACCGGAATCTAACCCCAAACCTATAATAATTGTAAAAGACTTAAGACCTAGATAATTAGGTATATTAAACCTTAAACAAAATATAACAATAAGCGTTATAGGATAAAACGAACCTATAATAGTTATAAGAAAAAATTGAAACCACGTTTGTGTTATAGGGATGATCGGCGATGGCTCGAGCAAGTTGGACCTCGAGTGAGTGAGCGAGGAATCCAGGTAAGTTGGGATTAATACGTTACTGTATTTTGGAGGCTTGAGATTATGCTTGGTTGTGTGCATGTGCTTGATTATGAGTGATGCTATGATTATGTCTGTTATTCTGGCTTGTATTATATGATTTTTATGAAATGATTGATCACCCTAAATTGGACCTAATCAAATATATGACCTATAATCATAATCGGATCTACATGGCAACCCATTAGGAGAACTTAGGACTCTCTGACCAAATACCAACCCCTTCGAAAGTGATAGCGCACGATTGCATAACGGTCTCTTCTTCATCCTTAGTCGAACTAAGTGACAGGAGAAGAGGTCGCGGTGAGGGTGAAGTCAATGGTTCGAAGGTAGTCGCGGGAGGAGCGAGGTCTCCATTGCACAAGCCTGGGTTTGGTCGTGAGTTGTTGCATTAATGGTAACTCCTCAACTTAGATTAGAGCAGGTGAAATTTCTCTAATCTCACAACGGGCCGGACAACGTTGTATGATGGCATTTGCTTGAACATGCTCCATCCTAATTTATTGAGCTATGGTTACTCACATCCTTATAAACATCGTGTAGGTGCTGGCTAAGAAGTGGCATACAACTACTCTGAAGCTAGCAACTGCTGGTTCTTGGAGAGTGAGGAAAAATATTTGAAGAATAAACATATATTCTTAAGGTCTAAGTTTTTATTTAAATTTTTTTCATTTTTGAATAATGTAATAACTGAATTATAGAGTATGTATATAAATTTTCCCACTTTCTTAGGTAAATGATTTATTTAAATTACAAATTGTTTACTTTAAAGTGGGTTAGTCGTGGACACCTTGTGTAGATCTGGTCCAAGATAGCGGTTGTAAGGCCAACTTCTATCTTAGAATAGTTTACACGGTGAGGCTGTTACAACTTTGCCGCTTCGGGGCGTGACAGTATATAAAATGAAATATCATCTCGATGGTAGTGTTGAAAGGTATAAAGCACATTTAGTTGCTAAGGGATACACATAAGTTGAGGGAGTTGATTTTTGCGACAGCTTTTCTCTAATGGCTAAGATAAGTATAGTTAGGATTTTAATTACCATTTTTAATTCTTGTAGATGGCTTCTTTACCAAATAAATGTGAATAGTTCTTTTTTACATGGCTTTTTGGATGAGGAGATCTATATGACACTACCGGAGGGTTATACTAAAGCATTGCCTAATCAAATTTGCAAGTTAAAGCGTTCTCTTTATGGGCTCAAACAAGCCTTAAGGCAATAGAATTTTGAAATCTCTAAATTTCTTATTCAAGAGGGTTGTGTTCAATCTCCTTATGATCATTCTTTGTTTACTTATTAAGATTCTCACAGTTTTGCCGCTATACTACTATATGTAGATAACATGTAGATTTTAGGGTCTCATTCTCTTTTTATTTTTACCATCAAAACTAAGTTTCATGTAGCATTTACAATTAAAGATATCAAACAAGCACATCTTTTCCTTGGTTTAGAGCTTGGTCGGACTGATTCAGGTGTTTTACTTAGCTAGCAGAAGTTTATTGGACCTATAATGAGAGGTTTTACTGCTTGTAAGCTAAGCTATGTCTCTATAGCCGTTAGTTTAAATCTGAATTCTACTACAGGCGAATTACTTCTTGATTTTGCTTTGTAACAGAGATTGATAGGGCTTTTACTTTACTTAACTATTACTAGGCTTACCATCATATATGTTGTTCATAGGCTTAGTCAGTTTATGTCTCATCTATGGATTCCTCACTTGCTTATTACTCATTAGCTTTTATGTTACTTAAAGAAAACTTCTTTACTTGGTTTGTTCTATTCCTCCAATAATGCATTACAGTTGAGAACATTTCTAATTTAGATTGGGGAAGTTCACATTTTGACAGGAAGTCCATTATGGCCTATTGTTTGTTGCTTGGTGATAGTTTAGTTTCATGGAAAGTGAAGAAACAATCCACAGTTGCTACTTCTACTTCTAAAGTAAAGCTTAGCTTCTACATCCTAAGAAATTTTATGGGTATCATTCATTATGTGCAATCTTGGATTTCCTTCTTCTATGCCCATACCTCTTATATGTAATGACAAATCGGTAGTTTTTATTGTAAACAACATATGCTTACATAGCTGAACAAAATAAATTGATATTAACTTGCATTTTGTTTGAGACCATGTGTGTTCTAGCTTTCTTTAACTTATTTAAGTTTGCTCTGATCAGCAACTTGTAGATTTGTTCACTAAGCCTTTGCTACATCATCGAATATAATTTCTCAGTTCTAAGATAGGCCTTTAAGAGCCTCCATCTTAAGGGGGGAATGTGAAGATAGGACTTAAGACTTTATTTATTCTCATTGTTCTTATATATTTTGCTTGTTATTACAATTAGCTGCATTACAACTAATATGGCATCAAATGCCACTTTGAAACATTTTATTGGTCAAGCTATTATATTGTTAGTTAGGATTAGTTAGCATTTGTTTCTATATATATATATTTGCAGGACAGTTATAGTAAATTGAAAAACCCTATCTCTCAGTAAAGCTCTTTGATCTTTCTCTTTCGTAAGGATTAGAGAATTTATTCATACAATTAGACTGGATGAAAACTTAATAGCTAAGACTCCACTATTGGTCGGTTAGTCGTATAGGCTTGTAAGTTATTGAGAAAATTTAATGTAGAACATTGTACGAAAATATTATCTACGATTTTTGTAGAGGGATAAATCGGACTCATAGGCTTTAAGACTAATAACAACATGGATTTGACTCTTTAGACTAAAATGACAGGGCTCGAAGAGTTAAGCCCATAAGAATTCGGGATGATCAAAGAAGATTTGACATGATAGGTTTGGAGTAGGGCCTATTGAATCGATTTGCCCGATCTAACCTTTCTTGGTTTTGTTTACACTAATAAAATATAAAGCCATTTATTTGGGCTTAAACTCATGGAAAAAGCCCATCTAATACCCATATATAAAAGGCTTCAATTCTAGCCATCGATCAACATCATGATCCAATGGATCGAATCCACTTACCATCCTCTATAAATACCTCTTTCATCTCCTCATTTTAGGGGGGGGAGGGGGGACTAAATTCCAACTAATGCCGTTACTTTATTGGAATCTTGTCTCAAAGATCAAATACTTAAACACTATAAAAATATCCCGTTCTTCATTATTTGAAAGTTTGATGTCATCGTACTCCATCACCTATCACCTAGTGTGTTAGAGTCTGCTAAGATTGTCTACTCTTCCTCCCTATTCTAACTTACTTGATTATCCCATATGTGAAAGTTAAATCATTTCCTTAATCACGTGTAACGCGACCTATTATGTAGTATGCATGTAACCTCTTTAGGTTCAAACCCCATACATTTCTTTGGTGACTCCACTAGGGAGAAAAGATTTGACATTCACATTATGGTACCTCTATGAAGAAGGCCTAATGATCTAACGAATGGCAATGATTAAGAATAGGATGGTACTATTGTTATCAAAATCAAAATCCACCCTAAATGGGAGGTACAAATCAAGGAGATAGTACTCAAGAAGTTGTTCTTGACAATGCGCAACTAGCGCAAGAGCTGCGACAAATGAATTGGAGTCTGAATGAGCTCATGGCAATGTTTGAGTAGTATATACCTATTTTGGCCGCTTTTGCTGCTGTGTAACAAGCGACAACTACTGTGGGTCCCTCTAATGTGATAAAATAATATGTTACACAAGTTTCTTAAACACTTAATTCCTTAATTATTAGTGAGTAGGATGCTTCTAAAGTTGAGGAACAACCTCTTACAATGTAACTTGTACATATATGGTATACTCCACCTGAACTAATAAATCAAGGAATTCAAATAGGAGGCTCGTTGTCTTTATGTCTCACTCTACGTATTACGATTGTTAAGTTTGTGCACCCTACCCCTATGAATTCGGCTTTGACAAATTCTGTTCTTGTGAATTTCACCAACCCTACTCTTATGATGCTAGTAAGGGTGAAAGGATCCACTTGGAGGGATATGTTTGTGACTAAAGAGGATTTGGATGTGTATATGAGAGAAATACAAGCAAAATCTACATCAACCATGTTAGAATTGAAGCTCCCATACCATTCATGCATTGCTATCAAGCCTTATCGAAAAGACTATGTAAGTCCTAAGTTCATGTTGTTTAATGGGAAGAAGGGGAGTGTTAAGGAGCACTTATTGAAATTTATTGAGACCTTAGAAGTCTACGGCTTAGATGATGATCTGAAATTGAAGGAATTCTCAAAAACCCTTATGGAAAAGGCTTATACTTGGTATGTCAATCTCCTACCAGGATCAATTGATTCATGGGGAGGAATGTGCAAGATGTTTCTAAAAAAATTCGTCTCCATTGGTGAAAAGGTAACTCTCACTGACATGGGACAAATTTGTCAAAGGTCTAAGGAGGATCTTATGGATTATATTAAGCGGTTTAGAGAACACCCTTTGGATATACAAGACGTTTGTAATGAGAGAGAATTAGTTAAGATTTGTATTCAAGGGATGTTCCCTGAATACGTAGTCTATCTTAAGAACTTGTCACTGGCTTCTTTTGTTGTATTAGTTGAGAATGTGTGAAGGACCAACAATTCAGTGACTTAGCAAATGAATGAAGTTGGAAGGTTAAATAAGTGTACTTCATCTGTGAATATTGCTCAAGGTAAGTTACAAAAAGAAACAAAGAAATCTAGAAACGAAAAGTCTTATGACTCTAGGCTTATGCCGACATATCCTTGCCCAATGGCTAAGGTACATCAGATGCTGGATCGGTGGTTACGTGATGGAAATCTTAAGCTCCCAAGGGTTGAACGCCTCCCTACAAATGAAGAGAAGTGCGATCCTAAGTACTGCAGATTTCACTGGACTATTGGTCATCCAACTAAGGATTATTTTACTTTAAAGAGAATATTCAACAAATGAGTTGCACGTGGAGAGTTAATTATAGACAACAATGATGTTGGGAATAATCCGATTTTGGCTCATAATGACTAGAGAGGTATTGTCAATGCCATTAGTCATGATCCCTCTACGATTGAAGTGGTCGACATACAGCCCTCAAGGAGTAAGGGAAAGTCTATGAAAGCTTATGATGATGAGTACCCATCTCTTGTCATAGCATTATTAAAGATTGCAAATTTTAGAAACTTTTTTGCCTTGTTGGGATTTGATGAGAACGCCAGGCTTATAGCAATTGTTGCACTTACGTAGATTTCTAAAGGTCAATATGCAGAATGTAGTGCAGCCCATAAAGAGAATGGCTAGGGCGTATGAAAATGCCATCCTACTCACTAAAGTAGATATGTGTGTGAAAAATTTTAATCATAACCATCCATTATATGTAGAAGGCATTCTTAATGGCTATCCAGTTAAGAGAACATTCATTGATAATGGTTCTTCCTTGAATATAATGCTGATGAATACATTCAAGGCTACGTAGATTGGTATTCGACGCTTAATTAGACAACCCATATCAATCAATGGCTTTAGTCATTCCCCTGCTGACTTTGTTGGATATGTTAATGTTAATCTTAAAATTAAGCTTATTCATAGCACTACCACTTTTCATATGATTGATGCACTTATGCAATATCACTTCATCATAGGTAGAAAGTAGTTGCATAATTACAATTTAGTTCCTTCAACATTACATCAATGTATCAAAGGACATTGGAATAGGAAAGATGTGTTTATTCTAACTACAAAGAATCGTTTTGAACAACACGAGTCTTATTTTACTAAATCAGGATTCTTCAATGAATTTGTTAAAGATGGGGAAACAGCCATAGCTAAGCCGTTTGGTATTCCCATGCTTACATGGGAGGAAGCTCAAGAGGACCAACAAAAGAAGAGAAGCATGCGTCGATGTTGTGGGGGGAGGAAGAAGAATAAGCAATCTAATAAAATTGAAAGTTTCATTAGAAATGATGGATGATGGGTATACCGCTTATGACGGTTTGAGGGATTAGAGGAAGTGTACCTATCCTCTTTAGATCCTACAGTAGTCCAGGAAGTTTAGCCTACCCTAAAATAATTACAAGACCAAATGAAGTTTCAGGCTAAGGAAATAGAAGAATTGGACCTGACGCGATTAGGAGAATCATGACAACCAATTTTCATAAGTAGGAGTCTCTCGTAGGAAATAAAGGTTCATATTATCGAGTTATTGAAGGAGTATAAGGACATGTTTGTGTGGACTTACGAAGAGATGCCTAGATTGGATCCCAGCCTTATAGTGCATAGTTTGAATATCTCTCTTGAGGCTACGCATGTAAAGCAAGGATAAAGAGTTTTTCGTCTCGAGATTGAAGTGCAAATCAAGCAGGAGGTAGAGAACTTGTTATGAGATGGCTTCATAAGGCTAATCAAACATCCTACCTAGCTTGTTAATATTGTTCTTGTAAGGAAGAAGAATGGATAGCTAAGAGTATGCATGGACTTTCGAGATCTAAATAAGGCTTATTTGAAGGATGATTTTCCCTACCAAATGTTGACACTTTGATAGATGCAATCGCAGGTTATGAGTTGTTTTCATTTATGGATGGCTTTGGTGGATATAATCAAATTAAGATGGTGATAGGGGATGCAGAGTATATAGCTTTTCATATAGTAGTTAGAAACTTTTATTACACCGTCATGCCATTCAGACTTAAGAACGTGGGTACCACATATTAGAGGGCAATGATCGCTTTATTTCATGACATGATGAATGATTGTATGGAGGACTATGTTGATGACATAGTCATCAAGTCTAAAAGAGCGCCTGGTCATTTAGTTCATTTATAAAGGGTCTTTGAAAGATGTCAGCTATATAAGCTTTGCATGAACCCTCTCAAGTGTGTTTTTGGTGTATCTTCAGGAAAGTTTCTTTGCTTTGTTGTAGGAATTGATGTTTACCCTGCAAAGGTACAAGCTATAACGTTGATGTTATCTCCCACTATCTTGAAGGAACTAAAAAACTTTATGGGAATGTTTCGTACATTGGAAGGTTTATACTTGCACTTGTAGAAATTTCATAGCTATTGCATCAACTCTTTAAAAAAGGAGTCTTGTTTGAATGGGATCAAATCCATGAAGAGGTAATTCGGAAGATTAAGACAATCTTGATTTCCCCATAGATTATGACTATGCCTATGCCTATTAAAGGAAAGCCTTTGGTCTTATACCTTACTTCGACAAATCTATTAGAGCTTTCCTTGTGTAAGACGTAGAAGGTTAAGAGCGACTTGTATACTATTTGAGCCGAACCCTTCAAGGGTGTGACGTCAATTACCTGGCTTATGAGAAACATTGTCTCACACTGGTATTTGCCATGTAAAAGCTACGGCATTACTTTCTTGCGCATAGGATTCATTTGGTGACTTGATCTGATCTAATCAAGTACTTATTGTCTCGACTAACTTTGTCAGGGTAAATAGCAAAGAGGTTGCTTCTGCTTGGAGAATTTGATATTCTGGTTCAATCCCCTAAGGTTGTAAAGTCATAAGCTTTAGCTGATCTTTTAGCACATTTCCCAAATGCGCAAGAGGGCTTGAGTACATATACTATATTGGTTAAATTCCATGAGGATTCTTTTATGGTTAAAGTAGAAGGAGAATGTATATTGCAAGGCTTAGTAAGAAATCAAGGTTGGGGAGCTAGACTTGAGGATCATGAAGTACTACTGGCATTCAAACTTGATTTTTGATGCACTAATAATGAGGGTGAATATGAAGCATTGTTACTTGGTTTATTGTTGTCACAAGAAGTCGGAGCACATAATTTATGTATTCGAGGCAACTCAAACTTAATCATTAAGCAGGCCACAAGTGAATTTAGACTAAAAGAACCTACGTTAGCGCCTTATAGGGCTACAGTACAAGCCTTCATCAGAAAGTTTGACCTTGTGCGATATGAGCACATAACATGATCTACGAATCAATAAGCTGATGCATTAGCCACTCCGGGATCCAAGATTCCAATTCAAGACACAAGTGATGGTGTAAACATTCGAGTAGTTCATAAATCCACCCTATGTATAGCATTAAGTTTCCTTGAGAAAGGTGAAGAGGTACAGAATGATTGGCGCATCCCACTTATAGAATAGCTAGTGTACCTTAGTGCGGCCATTATTTCAACATTGAAGAACTTCATCAAGATTAAGGAAATATTGTATTACAAAGGGCAGGAAAGTGTATTGTCCCGCTGCATTGGAGCAAATGAAGCTTGTCTTAAATTAGACAAATATCACCAGATTTAGTGTGGAGAGGAGGGACCTCCGTTATATCACTGTATTTAACATGCAAGTTGTTATTGGCCTTTGATGGTGAAGGATGCACTCCAAGTCTAGCAATATTGTCCTAAATGTTCTGAGCTACCTGATTAAGGTGAATGCAATTTTGTGTCTAGTGTAAGAGACTGGAGGTGTTTGTACATTAACTACTTAGAAGATGATGTGTTACCTATGAATAGTATAGATGCCAGACTCGTAAAGTGCAAGGTTAGGAAATATCTCATGCATGAGGGTGAACTTTATAGGGTATCGTTCATGGGGAAACCTTTAAAATGCATTGCCCCTTCGGAAGTAGAAACGGTTTTGGCCAAAGTACACCCTGGAGAATGTAGAGAACATTGGGGAGGAAGAAAGTTGTATTATTACTTACTTAATAGGGGGTACTATTGGCTTATAATAGAGGCAGACGCTTTCAATTTTACCAAGAGGTGTACTGTTTGCTAACAACATGGTGATGCTATCTATGCTCCCTACGGTTACACTTCATAGTTTTACGACTCCTTAGCCTTTCTACACATAGGCCTTTGATCTCATTGGACCAATACATCCTCCATTGAGGGGATACATTTGGATTTTGATTAGGACATAATGTTTTACAAAATGGGTAGAGGCAATTCCTTTAAAGAAAGAGACGAAACTGGTTGTTGCAACTTTTATAAAGGAGAATATTATATGCAGATTTAGGGTCCTAAAGTGCATTCGTTCTGATAATCGAACTCCTTTCATTAATTCTCATGTCCGATAACTATTCGCTTCTTACAATATTAATCATGTTAAATCTATGCTCTACTATCCAAAAGGGAATAGGTAATCTGAGGTAATAAACCAAAGCTTACCAAAAATTCTTAGTCATATGGTATGTCATGCTCCGAATAGGAAAAGTTATAACAGTCTTGTCATGTAAATTAATCTAAGATAGAAGTTGACCTCACAGCTACTACCATAGATATAGCCTACACAAACCTATATGACTTAACTAGCTTGAAGCATCTATTCTGATATTTGTAAATAACTAAATGATATGAGGCAAGTACACCTATCAGTTTTAATATAGCGGATGTGAGTCCGAGTCGATCCCACAGAGACTTCGAGTACTAATATTAACCTTAGCTTTATTATCTAACTGGAAAATTATGAAAGTTTGAATTAATTAAAAATACTAAAATTAACAAACTACTTTAATTAAAAGACTTAATTAAGCAATTGAAAAAACGATAAAATCAAGAACGACTTCAAGAAAGTAATAACGTATTTAGGAATTATTTCCCCTAGAGTTTAACATGTGATCGCTTAAAATATATTCAATTCGGTTTCTATTTTTCTTGACCGGAGGGATTCACAATTAAAGTTAATACCTTTCTCAAGCATATTAACCCTAATCCTAAATTATTTACCGGAATCTCTTTACTTAGTAATATAACTTAGAATTGCATTAATGTATAATGAATTCCCATACAAATAATTAACTTTCCGGAAGAAACATGTATCTTATCTCTAAGTATACATGTAATCTTCTTCAATTATGTAAAGATCTAATTACACATGCAATTTCTCAATCAACATGCATAATATCATATATTGATATTCTAGAAATATCAATTAACAATTAAACGATATAATTGAATCAAGCAAAGATAAAAACTTTATTGAGAATTCTAAATCAATCCAAGAATCACATGAAACCCTAGGTTCCATAATCCTAAATACTCGAATTCTAAGCTATCATACTGAATCTAAAAACGAGTTTCATCAATAATATAAAATAAAACATGGAAACCCCTTTTGATTGATGAACAATCTCTCTAATCTTGAAGTTGAAGTTGTTCCGCCTCTTTCTTGATGTTGTCCTTAAGTCTCTTTTTTGATGTTGTCCTTAAGTCTCTTTCTTGATGTTGTTCCACCTCTTTCTTGATGTTGTTCTTAAGTCTCTTTCTCTTCTCTTATGTCTCTCCGTTTCTGTAATGTCTCTCATGTCTTTTGAAACCCTAAGATATGCTTTTATATGTGTATTACAAAGATTTTGTTTTCATCACCACACACGGTCTGGGACACGGTCGTGTAACTTTCTGCACTAAGGCAAAATTTTCTACATAACTTCAAAACTTCAAAACTTCTTCATTTGAACTCCGATTTGAGTGAAATTTGATTCCTTTTCTTCGTTTTCGATCTTAGAACGCGTTCAAACCTAGAAATCAAAATTTTACTCAATTAAGTATCAATTTCTTTAAAGAAAACCAAAAAATATGAGGAAAATATTATAAAATCATCCTATGAAATATGTTTAAAATCCGAGTTATCACTAAACCTGTGGTATAATTTTACAAAATACTTGTTTTATACAACCTGTTATCTCATAACACAATAATACTTACATAAGCATCTCAAATCTAGAGTTATAGTTTACAATCATAATTTGCAAAAAGATATAGGTTTTGTAGACAATTTACAATAAGTTAGGAAATTAATGGGCGTTTTAGGGAATTCCTAGTTAGTTTCCTCAAAATTCAAAAGAAAAATCAAAAGCTTAGGTTCAATTGATTCCTCATTTTTCACTTTCCCAATCAACAGCACACTAATCTAGGGGTAGTGGTATCGGAACATCCTGATCTTCACTCGGTACTTGCAAAAGAGTCATAGGGGTATGAGCTTAACTAGCTCAGTAAGTGAGACGGAGTTAAAAGAGTACCAACCAATCACAAGTAAGGTTATTATTTAGGATGAAATGTAATGTAATCAATCATATGAAACATTGCACAATGTTATTTGATCCATTATGAGGTTAGAGAAATTACATCCGCTTCAACTTGAATTGAGGAGTTTTATTGCGACTCAAATCAGACCAAACCTAGGCTTGTGCAAGAATACCTTCCTCCCGTAACCACCTTCAAACCACGGCCCCTACCTTTGTCGTAACCTCTTTGCTTGTTACTTAATTTGACTAAGGATGAGGAAAGAATCGTTTTCGTTATCCTCATCGAAGGGAGTCAATATTTGGCTTAACACTCCTGATTGTTTTCCCTAACAGGTATTATGCATGTCCAGTTTTGTTATCATCAAATAATTATTAGTTGTAATTAGGAGTGACTAAACACGTTCATACAATATAGAAACAATGCGATCATATAGAGCAGCATACCAAGGAGTTCAACTCCTGTCACAATTGAATACTAAACACATGTATGGCATGCGCACAAACAACTGATTACCTCTAGATACTTTAATACAGTATTTTAACAAGCGATAAAGCTACAATCCAACTTACCTGCTCAGATGCTCACTACGAGAGACTCGGGTTGTCAATAGTTTGCTCACTAGGGGATCCTATATATGCAAACCTAAATTTAGTTTTTGTAATAGTTACGAAAATATTAGAGTTTTATCTAAAACGATTATATATATATATATAAAATATATTATCATAATAATATATAGTTTTATTATATATATATCGAGTTAAGTTATTAATTATTAATAATATGTGTAATTATACTATTACATATAATATATCGTTTCGATCATATTGAAGCACACTTTTAATTGGTTAAATTACGTTTTAATTCCGGTAGGGTTATTGTAATATGTACATTATAGTAATATTATATAGTTATAGCGTATATTACTTAAGTTTTTTATTTTAGTAAAAATAGTGTCGTTGCGTTTGTAGAGACCTAATGACATGTATTATGAGTTCTATTTTTAGATATGACTTTTAACGAGTAGTTTTAGTTTTTAACATAATTATACGTATCTAAATAAATATTATTGTACTGTACGTATTTTAGGTTATTAAATTATATTTTACATAATTTGTTAATATATCTTTATAATACTTATCTAACCTTAATACACATATAACGTATTTCAATCATTAAATATCATTAAATATATTAAAAATATACTTTTTATCCAATTTGACTAGTACATATATAGATAGTTTTTATTCAACTATTTATCATATTTTAATTTATTATTACCAAAAATATATCCCAATTCATAATTTAAGCCATTTTACTATGTAAATTTGTAATAAATAGTTTGAGTTACTAAATAATTCTCCGAAAATTTCTATAGACTCTTAAAAATATGGTGAATTTAATCATCACTTCGTTTCGTGTTATCAATTCATCGCCTATATATTTGAAATTATGGTTTTACCCCTAAATTATACTTAATTACTCAAATATGATTCGTTTTGCACAAAATTATCTTCAACCTATTGTAACATCATTATACTTTACTAGAAAAACACAATAAATATTAAAAATACTCAAATAAAAAAATCGGGCTACATAGCAATTGTCTATATATCATGTATATTCTATATAAAAATTTTGAGCTAAAAACAATATTATTTGATATATTTATTTTGAAAGTTAAAATTTGGATGAATAATGATTTTTTTAAGCAAGTGCATTAAATATTTAAAATTTTACAAAAATAAAAATATCACATGAAAGCATGTATGAAATAACATATCTGCAAATTTTTCCATAATTTTCTAGGTGGATTTGATATTTTTTAAAAATTATTGAAAAATAGGGTAGAAGTTTGACCTTGGTGTTCTTATTAGCTTCGGTAGCCGTGAGGTGATAAGGGTTTGTTGGATGGCCAAGGCATGGTGGAAATTAGTGGTGGCTGGTTGGGTTCTACAACAGACTCACTTTTTGGTCGGGTTTTAGCCTAATACGCCTTTTGTTCTGTTTTTTGAATAATTTTTTTCTAATATTTTTGCATTTCCTAGAATTTTTTTCTCTTTTGATTCTAACCTCAAATTAGCTAAACTAAGACTATTCTGCCATGTTTTCTATTTATAGGTTAATTTGCCACCTAAAGTTTTCTTTTGTTATTTTTTTCTTAGTTTCTTTTTATCTAACCTAAGCATGATGTGTCCATTTCCCCTCAATCTTCTGTTGACTCAACAATTTGGAGATCCTGCAGTAAGCCATGGACACTCTCTAACAAATTCTCAGCATGTTTCGGCCAATTGGATGAGTATTTGTAAATATTTTGATTAAATATTATTATTATTATATATATTATAGTAGTATTTAGTTATTTTACTAATACACAAGTATATATCCTATGTATATATATCACATGTAATATAGAACTATACTTGTATAATTATGTTTCTAACATATCTTTTATTTTTAAGATATATTTCTTAATTATTTTTATGAATTCAACACATAATATATACATAATTAAGTAATCTAGGGTTAATTAATAGATATAATTATTATTTATATCGGGTATATTCATAAAAATATGTGTATATTCATATAACAAATTATACTAAATTATCTCATTTCATAACTTAGTTAACTTATCTTTGAGTTCTTGCTGTATTTCAAGCTCGATTTTAGGGGTTCTAAGCAATTTGGTATCGCATTAAATAATCGTACTTCTAGGGGCAAAATTAGGATTTTATGATTGCTATTTTCAAAATCTAACTTCACTAGGTCACTTCGACTAACTTTTATATCTCTGCTGTAAAATTTAGGCCCAATCAAATAATTTTTCTCGAAAAGCCCTAAATTTAGGTTCGGTTATCTTAAACATAATTTTAGGGGCTTACATGGTACATAACTATATTAAATAAGGAATGGCATGATAAGTTGCCACTGGCGCTTTGGGCGTATAGGATGTCAAAACAAAGGTTGACATAAGTGACTCCCTTTTCGTTAGTATATGGGACTGAGGCGGTAGTTTTAATAAAGGTTTTGATTTCATCTACTAGACTAGCCACAAATGTTGAGCTTGAACTCGATATATTAAACATGATGGACTTGGAAGCATTGGAGAGAGGCATGATATCGCCAAACGTAATCTCATTAATTATCAACATAGACTTGGAGTGGCTTATGATCACTTAGTGAGGAAGGGATCATTTCAACAGGGCGATGTTGTACTTCGTGTAGTTGAGCATATGCATTGAGGTATTTTAGCATCGAAATTTATACCCAAGTGGGAAGGGGCCCTTCATTTTTTAAGAGGTACATGAAAGTGGGTACTGCAAGCTTTAGAATCCCAGGATTGATGCCATTATAGCACCTATAAATTTCCAATACATTAAAAAATTTCATATGTAAGAAGTAAGATATACTATAGTTCAAATGAAATATGCCGCTTTAGTCACATGAGCTCGCCTTCAGTTAATCATCTTTTTGTCCAATGTCTATCTAGAGTAAGTGTAACATTGCTACTACTTAGTAAGAGCTTTGTCTCTTAAGTGTACGATAGCTTCAGGTTCATGTCATGCTAACCAGTAAGAGTGTTGTTTCCTAGGCATACGACATGAGACCTTTGATACATAATTCAATTTTACTATCTTATACTCTACACATAATCATATCGATGGGGTTAAGAAGTGGGTAATACCCCCTTAATACAATGAATATTGCTTTTATCGATGACAGATTGCAAATTACAATTAAATGTTGCTTGCACATAAAATGTGCAACATTCTATTCTCTATTCTTTTAAATGAATTCTTAAAACCTAATCTAAAGTTAATATAGCATACATCATGGTTGTGCTACTAAATACAACATGCACTATAACTATTACACTATCCTTAATTGGTGGAAAAGAATTGATTTAGTACGATGATTTATTCAATAACATAAAAAAAAGGGCCTGAGAAAGTCTAAGTGACAAATGAGAAGTGTTCTTTCATTCAGTTTCTATAAGCATGCATAAAAGTCTAAAGCATAGATAAAAAAACTCAATCGATGATCACCCAACGACGAAGCACTGATCTAATGGAAGTTTTGCGATCTATGTTCCCAATACGTTTTTGCATCTCCAGCTTAACTACTTTAAGCTTGGCTTCAAGTCGATCATGTTGCTCTATAATATCTTATGATTCTAACATTTTTTGGGCTTCAAAGGTAATCACCTCCATATTTGGTAATTTAAAGTTCAAGCTACGTGCTCTAGTGACATTGCTTACTAGTAGCTGCAAGTCTCGAATAGTTACTGACTCCTAGGATTTGTCTAGAAGTAAAGTAGCTTTCCTAAGGAAGGTCATTATAGTATTTGTCAATTCAGTAACAAGACAAATTAATCTAACCCAGAAATTGCCCTCCATAGCTTGTAAGTCTTCCTGTGGCCGTAAAAGATCCAATGGAACTGTAAATCCGTGAAATGAAGAATATTCTTTAGAATATTGAGGTGCCTCCACCACCGTTGTATAGGGTAAACTTCCCTTAATCTGCTTTGCTTCCTCAATAGCTAAAGTAAGGTCAGTATGGTTGTGAGCCACTGGTGAAGGAATCTAACTATAGATTGGGGTGATATCATCAACTGAAACGATGCATGAGGAAATGCCATCTACTATACTATTCAGCTGGCTATCAAAGAGTTTGACTACCCTTAGATCCTTAGTATACTCTTAGATGTTAGCTTCCTCTAAGTGTATGGCCTTATGGTCGTCTTGACCAATGATATTGCTTAGCTTTTTCAAAGCTTCGGTTTATTTTTCAGTTGGTTGTTATTGTTGATCCGCTTCAATGAAAGTTTGGTCTTGAATTTCCTTTTAATCACCAATACTACCCAATGGACCGTTTCCATTGCTATCTTCATCTATATTGTCAAGAGATTCATCAATGTTTGAGGACTTATCATCACTTTCACCATCATCGACAACCTCAATCGGATGATCACTTGCTTAAGGCGCTTTCCTAAAGCCATGTTGAACAGGGAAAGGAGAAAGGATGAAAAGGAGCTTCTTAGAAGTTTTATCATTCTTCAAAGTAGGAGTAACATTCCTATTGTTTTTGTCCTACAAAGAAACAAAGAAAAGTGATGAGTAAACAAGTCATGAGATACAAAATGTAAATACTGAGATAATGATATTAACAAAATGCCTCACAAATGCATGAGTACTTGATTTGTCTGATGGAAGGTAACTTAGGGGTGGAATGGTCTTTCTTGTTTTTATTCTTTGCACTGGAAAGTGGCTTTTTCTTTTCATTAGGAGCTCGATATAAGAATTCATCCTTATAAATAGTCCTTATTGGAAGCTCACTCTCGATTGGTGTAGTCACATATTTCTTAAAGTCTTTTAGGTAACCCGTCTAGTTTGTAAGCCAGCTAATGGAAGCAATCTCGTAGCAACTGTTAGATGGAAAAAAAAAAAACTATCTCACTCGCAAGCGGATATTTCTAAAATCATCTAGGCTTAATGATCTACAACACTCATCAAAGTCATTATTAATTGATACCTTTGAAGGACCCCTTGGTTGAAACCAAATTGCCAAGCAACCTAGTATGATGTGTTTAACATCACTCTATGCTCTAGATAATGATTGCAGGAGTCACCCTAGTCAAGTAAAGAGGGAAGACCTTTAGGAGAGCACCAAAGGATGAAACTGGCTTTAGCAGCATCGAGTCTTTCCCTTGCACTAAGTAAATTCATGATATCTTTTAATCCTTTTGGATAAAAATTTAGGAATCACAAGTATCCGGGTATTGTGCTGGTGTAGGGGCGAAAGCGACTTCTTCATAATTATCCAAAACATCTAATAAAGCGCCCAAAGGTCGCTTATTAACCATGCCTAAGCCTGCGGCTCACCACATTTGGGCCCTTCAAGACAGGAGCCACAGTATCCCTTACACTACTTACAAAAGAAAATATGCAAGAATATTATATCTACATGGGACACAATAGCATACCGACCTATCGATTGAATGGAGGCCTCGTGATAGAGATTGAGACGCTTGTATAATGATCTTAAGTGAAATAGTCCTAGGGAAAAACACTCTCCACGTGCTATACGATTGCTAAGTGAAATAAACATGAGCTTACACCATCTTCTGAACCACCAGGAAACACGTACAAAGATAGCCAGCAAGTAACAAAAGCCTCTGGTTCATACATGTAAGAAGAGACTGCTCATGAGGTAACTCAACTAGATCAACAAAATGGAATGACAAAAGTAAGAGTGTTGATACTTACTCATATTCTTCATTCCCTTAAAAAAAAAATATCTTACCTAGGTGTTAAAAGTAGCTTTTTTGTGGGTGTTTACGGCTCTCTTCCTTTTAGCCTTTAAAGTCGATGTTAGGTCTTGATCCTCTTTAGAAATTGTAGAAGTAGTAATGTCGGTTGCGCCAAAATTACAAAGATGCAAGAGTGTACTGATGTCTTCAATAGTACGTATGATCTTACCCTACAGGATCATAAATGTGTGTGTTTGGGTGCTCCAACGACACTTTATTGCTCTCTAAATCTCTATGTTTTTGGATTGAGGAAAGCTAAAGCAAGAGGAAATATACATTGCAAAGTATATCTCTACCTTCTCCAATGTATCAATATAGGCAAAGTTGCTCAAAATATGATTTACCCAATCAGCCTAGTCGGCTATGGGTATTAGAGGAAAGCGAAATAGGATTTCAGATAGTGGGACCTCTTTCTTCTCATTTTTGAACCGAAGTACTGAATCCCCTTTTACATTTCGTCTCTAATGTACCTGAGGTTCTTCCTTAATGAAATATAAGGCACCCTAAGCAGTCGGTTGTTTGTATAAGTTTTGTCTCTTTACGTTGCCCCAAAAGGAATCTTTTTTTTTTTTTTATCATTACGTAGAGTACCTTATCTCATGGTGAAGGCACAGTTGGAATGCAACCATCTTGAATGGTTAATACTTGTTTACCCTCATTCTTGCTAGGTATCTTCTTGTTGGATTCCTTACCCATCTTTGAATATCACCTGCAAATTTAAATAACGAAGGTTGGTTAGTCATGTAGTGAAAAGGATGGAATTCAACCTAAGGTGAACAAAATGAATTGAATAAGGAGACCATGCAAGGTATAATGACACTTAGTTTAATTAAAAGTAGAATACGCAATGAAGTAGTTGCAAACGTAAAAGAAGTGTTCTTTCAAAGAAAAGTCTACGTATTGGATGAGGTAAAGAAATATAGGCATCAAGAGAGCTTGAAGGCAAAGAAAATTCACAAGGTGAATAGAATGAGTTAAACAAATGGAGTGTGCAAGACAAAAGTTTTTTTTTTTTTTTTTTTTAGGTGGATTCGGCCCAATTTTGTTGGTTATCTAGCCAAGTACTCAATCTCAAATCAGTATTGAAGTGGTACCAAAACAATGATTTGAGTGGAACTTGAAATCGCAAGAGTAACTCACTTGTGATCTCCTGTTTATTTGTGAATAAAAAATCTTAACACTATTAAGAAACAAATAGAGTTGTTTAAATAGGAGGAGCAACAATGGGAAAAACCATGTTTTATTAACACAAGCATATTTAATTAAACCCTTACATTATTCAACCCTTCATTGAAGTTCAAACATTTTTCATTTTTTGAACTTTCTATAACTATATTGGCATCTGACACTGACTTAGCAATACTATCAAAATCAAATGAACTTGATAATAATATCACATCACCTTTCCCTATACCCAAATCCAGATATTTTGAAACTTCCAAAGCAATCGAAAAGGGTCAAGGAGGTAAAAAAAAACAAATCTCAAATTCTAATTATGGATTTCCATATTTCCTTTCAATATAAGGTTATTAGTCTAAATCACTTTATGAAAGGTATAGTCTTTCTTTTCCTAAATTCTAACAAACCCATGTAATTGTTTATTAATCTTTTCCTTTTCCCCTCTATATCGGATTCTTTATTTTCTTTTTATTTTCTCTTTTTTACTTCCACCCTATTCACTTTGTGCACTTCGCCATTCTCCTACACCTCTCTCCTTTGACTTTCTCTCTCTCCCTCTTGTATACTCCCCTTGATGTATCTCCGAGGGTCGAATACACAGAGAGGCACCACAATGAAGCAAACTAAAATAAACAGAAAAAAGGTTAGTAAAGTCCGAACAGCTACCGAATGGATATGACGCACCACTTGATCCTATTTAGCCTACAATCCATTGGATATGATGCATTGGTCCGAACTGAAGAGTCACTCGCCACTACTCTTTGCTAAAGGGGAATAGATAAGAGTTAAATGATAATGAGAACACTAAGGTTGCTTAAAGGAATAGTTTTTGTGCTGAAGAGATCATTGCTTGCATATAAGAAAGTAGGGTTTATATACCCATCCACTAGGGTTATTTTACATGTATGAAAAGATAAAAGGGTATTCTACAACTAGGTTACAGAAGATATACTAAAAAAGATAAAAGAGACAAAGAATATTTAATATGGAAAGGAAAGAATCATTCTAAAATACTGTGTTAAAAGATATTGTTGCTTGGCGTCTGGATGGAGAAATATGGTATAAGGTAGGCCAAAACAAAGTGACGCTTATGGTCAGGGGTCGGCCTGAAGTGGACTAGGTTGAAGACCAGTTAATTTTTCTAAAGAGAAGTCAGCTTAACTCAGGGTCGGGTGCTTGTGATCGGATTGGGAGCTCATGATCGGATCAAGAGCTCACCTTGGCTACTCTTAGGTTGTCTCTTAGGATAAAGAGTTATTAACAGGGGTTGATCTGACGTAAGCAAGGATCTGACAGTCAGGTCATAATGAGATCAACTTAGGATATGAATCCTTATCTCAGCTATGGCCTAAAGCTAGTATCATCTGAGGAAGTCCTTGGAGTCCTCTAACTTAATTGTGTGTAATTGGTTCGAGGGGTTGATTCTTATCATTTGCCTATGGGTTAGAAAGATTTGTCCTCAAATCTGGAGTGGTCTTTGCTCTTTCTTCTATGGCGCTTATAGGGTCTTCTTTTGTTGGTTAGTGAGGAATCAGATAAGACACATTGAAGGTGGAAGAAGCTCCATAGTCATTAAGCAACTCGATTTGGTAAGCGTTACAGTTAATTTTCTTCAGGACCTTAAATGGTCCAGCAGCTCTAGGAGATAGTTTGTTTTGTCTTAAGTGTTGGAATCGTTCTTGGCTGAGATGTATCCATACTAAGTCTCTTAGGTGGAAAGAAATAGTTTGGTGGCCTCGGCTTCTAATTTCATGCCACTTCTTATTGAACTTGGCGATCTTCCTGGTTATAGACTAGTGTAGCTCATGCAATTCTTGTACTCGGTCTACTTCGAATTAACTCTCTTCAGAAGCTGCTGGGGTGCCGATCATATCTAGGGGAATGGTAGGGTTAAGGCCATAGATGACCTCGAATGAGGTCTTCCTAATAGCTATATGGATAGTTCGGTTGCATGTGAACTCCATAACTGATAGGCATAGATCCCAATCTTGCAAGTTCTTTCCCATGACAGCTCTGAGTAGATTACTTAGCATCCTATTTACCACTTCAATTTACCTATCAGTTTGAGAGTGGCTATTGGAGTTGAATACAAGTTTAGTTTCAAGTCTTTTCCAAAGAATTCTCCAAAAATAGCTAAAAAATTTTGTATCTTGATTCGAGACAATAGTTTTCGGTATTCCATGTAGTCGGATGATCTCTTGCAAAAAAAAAAAAAAATCACTAATATATATAGCATCGTTAATTCGATGGCATGGAATGAAGTGTGCCATCTTGCTGAAGTGGTCCACTACAACAAAAATAGAATCTTTCCCTCCAGATATCTGGGGCAACCCTAGGACAAAGTCTATGTTGAGGTCAGCCCAAGGTAAAGTGGGTGTTGGCAGTGACATGTATTCTTCATGGGATTCTCTCTTCCCCTTAGCATGCTTGCACACTTCACAACTACTGACTACTTTATGGACATCCTTAGCCAAACTAGGCTAATAAAAGTTTTCGTTCAATAGGTTGGCTATCGTGGTCTCCTCGAAATGACCAGATAATCTTCCGCTATGAGTTTCTCTAATCAATAGCTCACGTATGGAGTAGCTCGGAATACATAGCCTTCGGTCCTTAAATAGATAGTTGTCCTTAAGATAATATCCTTCAACTACTACCCCTTCTGGGCATTGTTCAACAACGGGACCAAAGTAACGGTTAGCAGCATACTACTAATTGATAAGTGAGAATCTCAATATTTTTGTTTGCAAAGTGGTCAGCAAAGTTTGCCGTCGTGATAGAGTGTCGTCAACTACATTTACGCTTCCTTTCTTATGTTGAACGATGTACGAGAACCCCTCCATAAACTCCAACTACTTGCCTTATCTCTTTAAGGGTTTGTTTTGACTTCTAAGATACTTCAGTGATTCGTGGTTAGTATAGATAACAAACTCTTATAGAAGCAGATAGTGTTGCCAAATAGTAAGGGCTTGGAAAAGGGAGTACAACTCCTTCTCGTATATAGAATAGTCCAAGGTAAGGCCACTCAGTGTCTTACTGGGGTAGGTGACAGGTCGTCGCTCTTAGATCAGGATAGCACTAATTCCAACTCCCAACGCATCACATTCTAATTTGAAGAGTTTATTGAAATCCGGTAGTGATAGGACAGGTGCCGAGGTGAGCTTTTCCTTAATCTCTTTAAAGCTCTGTTCAGCTCGGTCATTCCACTTGAATCCTTCACTTTTCTTTGTCAGCTCAGTTGTTCCACCTGAATCCTTCACTCTTCTTTGTCAACTCGATTAATGGGGCTGCTATTGTATTGAAGTCCTTAATAAATCGCCTATAGAAAGAAGTTAGGCTATGGAAACTTCAGACCTTAGTGACATTCTTCAGCGTCGGCCATTCTAGAACAACTTGAATCTTCTCCTCATCTGCTTGGATGTCTTCCCTTGATATTACAAACCTTAATATTATCACTTCTCTCTGGCAGAACTTACATTTCTTTTCATTCTCATACAATTTCTCAATTCACAAAATGTCAAATACTTCACGAAGATGTTGAGCATGGTCATTTAGGTTGGCATTATATACCAATATATCATCAAAGTAAACAACCACACATCTTCCAATTAGGGGCCTCATTACATGGTTCATTAATCATATGAACGTGCTTGGTGCATTGATAAGTTTGAATGGCAAAACCAATCATTTGTAGAGTTTGTGCCTAGTCTTAAAGGTAGTCTTCCATTCATCGCCAGGCCTTATCCGAATTTGGTGGTAGTTACTTCATAGATCAATCTTCGAAAATATTTTGGCGCCATGAAGCTCACCTAACATATCATCAAGCCTCAGTATTGGGTATCTATACTCGATAGTAATTTGGTTGATTGCTCGACTGTTGATGTATATGCACTTTGAACTATCCTTCTTCAGAACAAGCAAAGCTAGTACAACACAAGGGCTTATGCTTTCCTTCATATCCTCACTCAATGAGTTCGTCCACCTGTCCTTTTAGCTCGGTAGCCTGCTCAAGGTTCATCTTATATATAGGTCAGTTTAGCAGGGTGGCGTTGAACTGGTAGCAGTCCTCTAAGCAGTTCTTCCGAAAATAGGTCAGAAAACTCATTTAGCAAGATTCAGATTTTTTCTGGGACATCCTGCAATTCCCTTATCTCCATCAATCTTCTAATCAATAAGAATAACGGTTCATTAGCCTTCTTAGTAGATCGGAGCTCTCTACAGCTCATCATTAGGGCCTTCTTCTTATTAACTCGAGTGAGCTAATTATGGGTTTTATTTACTTGCGATATGGTTAGGGGTTGCAATACTATCCTCTTTCCATCCTTGATAAAGGCATAGGTGTTCTTATACCTGTCATACGTAACATGTTAGTCAAATAGCCAACATCGTTCAAGCAGCAGACGTGAAGCTCCCATAAGGACGACATCATACACTACTTCGTCCCTATATACATTTTAGATATTGAACAGCACGGTCACTCTATCAGTCACGTGCAGAGCACTCTTATCATGAAACCAATACAACTTATAAGGTCAGGGATGCTTTGAGGTCAGTAGACCAAACTTTTACATAAAGGATTGTACAACCACATTAGTACAACTTATGATCGTGCATAATTGGCTTTTAATGGTACACTTGTTATGGAACAAATTCTCCCTCTGGTTCTCTTTAGAGTTCGGCAGGGAACTCAATACTTGCCTTAGGATTAGGGTCATCACTTCTCTTTAGTTGGCATAAACACAAGTCTCCTTTTCTTCTTCAGCCTTAGGTTTTCTAACATCTTCTTCCTTCTTGGGCTCGCTCTCGTCGATGCTATCCACTACATCTCCTCAGAGTACCATAACATGTCGGTTTGAACATTTGACCGCTATATGTTCGAACCCTAGATATTTAAAGTATTTCACCTCCCTAATCTTTCGTCTAGTAGTTTGCCCTTTCTCATATGTCCTCTGGGTTGGCTTACTCTTGGTTCGGCCTAGATGATTGGCTCGACCCTACTTGTTTCCTTGGCTCTCTTCAGATCGGTCATTCCACTCTTCGGCCCTATGTAGCCTTCTCGACTTGGCTTGTATAGGTCAACATGGTACTGGGACTTGTAAGAGTATCAGCCTAAGTCAACTTGGAACACTTCTCCTTTGCCTTTCAACCCTCTGTGCTATCTTGATGGCCTATTCCAACGTATAAAACCTCTATACTTCCACAACATTGTAAATCTCATATTTGAGCCCAGAAATGAACCTCGATATGGTACAGGTCTCTGATTCTTCTACGTTGGCTCGAATTATTAACATCCGAAACTCTCTTACGTAGTTATCAATAAATTGGCTTCCTTGGCGAAGCTCTTGCAATCTTGCGAACATATCTTGGAGGTAAGTCTCGGGTATAGACATACCTCTTAACAACCTTTTCATCTCATCCTAAGTTCTAACACCTCATCTTCCATCTCTTGCTTTTGTGGCATTCGGATTCTTCCACCATATGGTGGCATACCCAGTAAACTTTAACGCAGCAAGTTGGACTTTGACCGTACCTCATACCCATAACATTCAAATACTTTCTCGACCTTCTCTTTCTACTCCAAATATTCATCTGCATCTCTACTTCTACCGAAGGGGTGAGATTTACACCTTAACATTGTCTAACCCTCAAGGAACTCAGCATCCTTATCCTTGCGCTTGATAATAGTCTATTTCTTCCTCACCAAACTCTTTAACATCCATCTCTTCATCATCTTTCCTAATCTCCTCCAACTCCAGTTTTCGTCTAGCAGCTTTGTTTGCTACTCCTCTAGCTCATGGTGGTCAAATTAGGTAATTAGTCCGATTGCCTTGGCTATAGTATCTCTCGAGGGCATCTTCTTATGGGTTTTGCTGTTGCATAACTTAAGGTTGTTGTCTGTTAACTTGCATTGGTAACTAGAATTTTAATAAGGTTTATGAGTCTATTAAGTTTATCGTCAATCAATCCTAGGGTGTTATTACTATATGACTACGACTAGGTTGAGAACCATGCCTATACACTTGAATATGAGATGGTACAATATTGCTCAAATGGATTAATAACTTGCTAACAACTTTAATACCTGATAGCTACTCAAATAGAATAGAAACAAATTTGCTCTGTTTTTGTAATGAGAATTCGAGTAGAAACTAGGAAACAATTAGACCACACTTGCTATTACATAAACACACTACAGTAGCTACAGTAGGAAACACAGCAGCTACTAACAGTAAAGTAGACCAAAACTTCATTGCAACCTTACACATTCCTTTGTGAAACTGTACTTTGATATCAGCGAAGTTGATGCATCTCCGGGGGTCAAACATACGAAGAGGTACCACAACGAAGCATACCAAAACAAATAGGAAAAAGGTTAACAAAGTCCGTGTAGCTATTGAATGGATATAATGTACCACTCAATCTTATTCGGCTTAGAATCTACCGAATATGATGTATTGGTTCGAATTGAAGGGTCACTCGCCATTACTTCTTGCTAAAAGGAATAGATACGAGTTGAATGATAACGAAAATACTAAGGTTGCTCAAAGGAATAGTTTTTGTGTTGAAGAGATGATTGTTTGCATATAAGAAAGTTGGGGTTTATATAGTTGTCTACTAAGGTTACTTTACATGTATGAAAAGACAAAAGGGTATTCTACAACTAGGTTATAGAAGATATACTAAAAAGGGTAAAAGAGACAAAGAATATTTAGTGTGGAAAGGAAAGAATCATTCTGGAATACTGTGTCAAAAGATACATGTTGCTTGGTGTTTGGATGGGAGAAATATGGTACAAGGTAGGTGGAAACAGAATGAAGCTTGTGTTTAGAGGTTGACCTGATGTAGACTAGGTTAGGGACCGGTTAGTTCTTCTGAGGAGAAGTTAGCTTGATTCGGGGTCGAGTACTTGTGGTTAGATTAGGAGCTCGCCTTGGCTACTCTTAGGATGTCTCTTGGGATAAAGCGTTGCTGCTAAATGAAGGCAGATCTGATCGTCAGGTCGGCTTGAGATTAGCTCGGGATAGGAATTCTTATCTCAGCTATAGCCTAGAGCTAGTATCTTCTAAGTGAATCCTTAGAGTCTTCTAGCTAGATTATGCGTGATCGGTCTAAGGAGTTGATTCCTATCACCCCTCTCTGGTCGATAGCGAACCCTTTTATCTCTCCCTCTTTAGCTCCTGCTTAGTTTAGTCTTAGCTCTCAAACATACCATGCATCGGTGCTTAACTCTTAAACCTTATCGAAAAAATGCACAAAGGCCAATTCTTTCACTACAACAAAACTTCTTCATGGCCTTACTATTACAATAGCTTCATTTATTAACAAACCTATATATTTCTAATCTTCTTCGATTCATCATAAATCTTTTAGTGCTTAACTCTTGATTTCAAAATCTTATTATTCCAAACTTACATCTAGAGACACCCAAGTTTTGTCTTATATCTTAATAGGGGATTTTCATGAAGCATGAAACTTGCTTGACAAAATGCCTCAAAGAGGCCTACATAGCCAAATTAGCCATTAGACTTCAATGCTCTTGAGGTTTTGTTAATATCGATTCATTGACGAAGCTAAAACACTCTTCGAGATCATCACAGATCGAAACCTTGTTACTTATAATGCCATGTTGTTGAGTTTTGTCAAAAATGGAAGACTTTGGGAGGCTAGCAGTTTCTTTGATGAAATGCTTGCAAGAAATGTGGTTTCTTAGACTTCGACGCTTTGCAGAATTATGGATGCAGGGATTGTTCATGAGGTAAGGGTGTTGTTTGATGAGAGGCTAGATAGGATTGTTGTTTTGTGGAATGCAATGATTGTTGAGTTGCTAAAGAATGGCTGTTTGGAGGAAGCTAGGCAAGTGTTTAATGCGATGCCTGTAAGGAATATAATTTCTTAGACTACCATACTCTGAGAATTCCTATATGGAAGAAGAAAGAGCTTTATTTAATGAAATGGAAGTTTTTAATGTTATCACTTAGACTACAATAGTATTTGGGTAGTGCTTTAGAATTGTACATATGCAATTGCTAGCATTTATGGGTTGTTAATCAAAACCAGAAGTTTAAAGGGAGTATGCGTTGGGAAAGAAGATGGGCCCTTGGTTTGTGTAGCCATGATCTTAGAGTATCTTTATAGCAACTACTCCATGCGAACTAGTTTTGTACGATTTCTAGGTAATCAATGTGTATAGTGCGCTAGTGTTATGTTCCAAGATTGACAATGTAGCTGTGCTTGTATTGTACAATATCTAACCTATGGTATTCTATACTTTGGTATAGCAATTTAGCTTCAACATAGATCATAAGTCTAGTTTTGTATTTAGAGGATATGTACTTATTCAAAATTTCATACCTGATCTTAAGTATGTGCTTGTGTAAAAATTGCACCTTTGTAATGATTATCTATAGAAAAGTGGCTCACATGTATAAAACAAAAAGAAGAAAGGAAATAAAGGGATAGAGGGCATTGATATATGGATTGCCATTTAGAAGTATCATGGGCTAGTATAGGGAAACATTTTGATGATTGTAGGGATTTGTGGAGAAGAAAGGAGAAACTTCATGTGTTGCATTTCTTGCCAATCTACCCATTGGCAATCTAAGAAAGTGTAGATGTAATTAATAATGTTGGGATCCTAAAAAGCTTAAGAGCTAGCAAGTTCAAGGATGAGTTCACGTCGGGCTTGGTTTTAATAATACAGGTGTTGCCATCATGTTATTTTATTCTGAATACAAGAATGCAATGAAGATCGAAAATGGCTTTAGCTTATTCATATCAATTGATGTCTACATTAAAAGCATACCTCATTTGGAAAAAAAAAAGAGAAGGCCACTGATTGAAGCTTCAAAAAGAATGAAGATATAAGTATAGGTGACCATAACATTGCTATACATAAAAGGATTGAATAACATACTAGAACGAGTTCCTTACATTGGTATTCGATCAAAGTATATATATATTGGTCATTGCGCTTTAAGAATGAATATTTACGTATACATAATCGAGGGAATGGCTTGAAAAGTCACAAAAGAAAATGGAGATGGAATTATACTACGACAAGATTACAACACAGAGGCAGTCTAAAGGAATAGAATGTTTACATGCATAAAATGAAGAAAGTAATTTAGCTAGACCAAGTTTACAAGTCACCATGAAAAGAGGAGGAATATTTTCCGTTTGTTTTCTTAATGGACAACACAATTTCAACAAGCTTGAAGCAGCATTTATATAATTAGTTAGCTCTATATGCTTTCTATGCTAAAGAACTTAGTCATCTAATGGTACTAGAGGTTGGTCCCTATGTTATACTTATTAAGAAAGTAGGAATGACATAAGAAGCAATGTTTTCAACATGAACAACTATACTTTAGATAAAAGAGAGAGAAAAAGAAAAGCTTATGTAATTCAAGTGATCTAAAGACCATGGTGCCTAAGTCAATAGGGATATTTAAGAAAATAGAGCTACTATATACCAAGCTTAAAGCTTAATGTTGAATAGATGAAGGAACCATAGAAGCTGAAAAGGGAATTAACTGCGGTAATTCATACGTTAAATGAGACTAGCTATTTCTTAGTTAATGCCTCCCATTATAAACCTTCGAAGAGTTTGATTTTAAGTTGAGTTTCCAAAAGTACCACACCTGGTTATAGTTTGAGTTGCATAAGGCATTTAGTGATTATGTGTACATGAAGGTCAGCTCAATGGGATTGCTAATACAGGTTAATGTATGAAATCCAACTCAATGGAACAAATAGTTCGTGTAAATTGAATTGAAGGATGATTCAGCTCATAAGGAAGATCTATTTTAGAAAGGCAAGTTGAAGAAGATTTACTTCAGTATTGCTATGGGGACAATCTGCAACTCAATCTAGTCAAAATATGAAACATAAATAAGAGGTGTTGCAAATTTGCGTACTAAGCCAATTCTTGAATGAATTTGGCGATGGCGTAGTTGTTCAATAGCGCATACATACCAAAGTCAATTGAAAGATTCATTCAATACCCAAACCCCTTTTGATTTTGTCTAAAAGACTTTAGTCAAGGGTCAAAATATAGAGGGCTAAACTGGACTCATGGGCTTCAAGCCCAATAAAGACATGGATTTAACTCTTTAAGCTAAGGTGATAGGGTCAGGAGAGTTAAGCTCATGAGAATTCGAGATGATTAAGGGAGATTTGGCATGGTGGGTTTAGAGTAAGGTCCATTGAATAGATCCACCTGATCTATTTGATTCAACCTTTCTTGGTTTGGTTCACACTAATAAAATATAAAACTCTTTATTTGGGCCTAAACTAATATAAAAAGTTCATCTAATACCCATATATAAAAGGCTTCAATCCTAGCTATTAATTAATGTCATGATCCAATTGATTGACTCCACCTACTATCTTCTATAAATACTTCATTCATCTCCTCATTTAGAGAGAAAGGGGGTTGGGGGTAGGTTACAAATTCCAACTAACGTCGTTATTTTGCTAAAATCTTGTCTCAAAGATCAAACACTTAAACACCATAAAAATATTACCCGTTCTTCATTAATTATAGAGTTTGATGCCATTGTATCCTTCCACTTGTCACTTAGCGTGTTAGAACCAACTAAGACTGTCTATTTCTCTTTCCTATTCTAACTCACTTGATTATCCCATATGTACAAGTCAAATATTTTACTTAATCACGTGTAACGTGATCTATTACGTAGCACATACGTGACTTCTTTTGGTTCGAACCTCATACAATTTTGTCGCTTAATGCAACTTTTTCTCTTCCTCCCCTACCCCCTTAGCGAATCATTCTTTACCTTGGAATTTTAATGAATTCAAGAATGTTACACCAAAAAGTACCTTGATAAGTAGGGTCGTATTACCTTTTTATGTAAGGGATATCATAAAAGTAAAAGCTTTTTCGATCATAGTAAAAGAACAATGATCACCTAATAAAAGCATTATAATTGGAACACTAAAATTACTTATATAAGTGAATGGAAATCTCTTGAAATTAGTGGATAATATTTTTGTTTATATGAAATCACTCTTAGCTTAAATGGTATCATTAAATATTAATATTTAATGCATATAATTTCACTTCAAAGGTTTTCCGTACCTTTTAATTACTATTCGAGTCAAATTTGGTGGAAAGATCTATTAATTATTTTAGCTTTAAATGCGAAAAGCCGTAGAATGAAAGACGATTTGAACTTTTCTTAATGGATGGGATAGGCTTAATTGCTTTTTTATTAAGAACTTTATTAATATATAATATACCGAGAAATATTGACTTAGTATTTATTGTTAAAAAGAGGACTTTTACTTAGGTAGTAGCAAAATTGATCGTTGCTTATAACAATTAAATTTACGATGTTTTTATTTGGTTGCATTATTAGGGTAAACGCCCTTTTTATAATGATTGCATATTCTGTCAACATATGCAACAACTCTATAAATAGTTGCTGAAAGTTGTTAAGCTAAGGTAACATGTATAAATTGGAGCTTTTATTCAAAAAACAATGTATTGGATTGTTTCCATATTGATGCAACAAAGTTATTATAACAACAATTTTAATAGCGTTGCTTAAAAGTCAACCTCTTAAGCAATATCAAAAGATTTTGATGCAATTGAGGGTTTTAAGCAATAAGTGTTCAAGCTATTGCAAAATATTGCCTTAGACTCTTTTCGATCTACTTGACACTTTTTTCACGCCTTTTCTGTCTCTTTCAAATATTCTATAAAGTGACAATGTGGGGAGGGTAAAAGCCAAAGGATCTTCATTAACATTGTTTCATTGGATTCATTGATCTTGCAAACCAAGATGGGAAATTTGGTATTTGTTATGAAGTGTTCAGCATTCGATGACTTTGATCCAAGCTTCGATTTTTCGTAGATACAAAGAAGTGAACAGAATAACTGATTTTTTAACAAGGAGATCTAGAGATTAGAAAACGAAGTTTTTATTTTAAACCTTTTCAGTTTAGATACTTTTCGTTGAAGTTTTATTCTTTTAGATCAATTGTCTGTTTCTAATATTAGATTAGAATGTATCTTTTTATGTGAATATAATGAAGTTTTTTCTTATTGTTAATTAAAAGAAAATCATATAGCATATAATACATACTATAAAGTGTGTATTATGTAATTATAAATATTCGTTAAATTCAATACTATAACATATGTTATAATAGAATATATATTTTATTTTATTGATGAATCTTAAATGGCTAGGAGAACTTTTGATTGATAACACTATACTCAATTCATTTTACTCTGAATATACCCAAACAAAACAAATTAGTGTAGCAAAACTGTGATTCTGTAGTCATTATCAAATGAAGCATTCAACAAATAATGCTTTATCTCCTTCTATTACATTCCATTCAATTCCACTTCAATCCCTACTCCATTTATAATCATTCCTGGATGTGTAACACTAAATCAGATTTTAGTTTATTTCAAAAAAGTAGCTTCAAATGGATCTAATCAAATAAAGGGCATGTAGCCATATACATTGCATTAAATTGTGTTATGGAGTAAAAAATATAATAAACAATAGTCATAATACAAGTGGCCAGAATATACGAAGATTAATGAGCTCTCTTCGCAGGTCTATTTTTGCAGCCATCTCTACTTAATTTAACGAACAAAAACTGACCATTTATTTCCACTCCTTTATCCTCTATTTTACTATTCACTGTTTACTTCATTGCGCACACAACGCAAAACATAATATATGGACAAGTTCGTTTAAGATAAATTAATTCAATATTGTTAGGTGTATGCAAGACCATGGTAAAATCAATTTAAGGCCCGTCAGCTTTAGGTAGTAAGATTATATCAAGTGTATGGGTCGTTTGGCTCTTGCTATGTGGAAACGGCTGTGAAACCAAGAAGCTTCCTGCCAACATTGCATTGCTGGAATAAAGTAGCAAAGTAATTTCTACGACTTAGAAAAACGCTGGAACGTTTTTTCCTATTACAAGTTGCTCCTATAAAAGGGGATCCCCTTAATTATCACATAGAATTTCTCAATTTTAAATCTTGGCCATAAATGTTTATTTACCCAGCCAAGCGGATACGGGAGCAAACTAAGATGACGGCCAGTTATTGTTATCATTATTATAAGCCAGTAATATGTTCGGTTATTTGTAACAAAAATGCTAAATTAGAAATTGAAAACGTTTACTATTAAAAAAGATTAAAAAGATAAAAATAATAATATCATAAATAATTAATTCTAGAAAATGGAAAAATATTAGTCATGAAATTGTTTCAAATTCTTAAACTACTTTCTGTTTGCTTTTATATTTAAGGAGGTTTTTAAATATATTTTTTTTTCTCATAATTATCTCTTTCTTCTCAAAAGGTAATTTCATGTTTATCTCCTCTTATTCCTTTGATATTATTAAGGGATGAGTATATCAAACACCAGACATCTACGATTCATTTGTATATAGGAGTAAGCTGGTAATTTTATTATATAATATTCTATTTGATTGGATAGATTCCAAATGAGTATTAAGATTCATAAGATAAGTTTTGAACTACAATTTTTCAGAACCAGCTCCTAAGGTATGGGCATGAGGTTTTTATGCCCTTTATCTACTGTGAAACTTGTACTCTAAAGTATATTGAGTGTAGATAGCTTTAAGATATCTTGTACCTACTCTTTAGAATTTATAAAATAATATCATATATATATATATATTAGTGATTAAAAAAAAAACTTATGTTACTAAAATCATAAGAACAATATTGTATTAATATTAAAAAGAAATGGATGAAACTCAATACAGGCCCTAAATCTAAAACTAATAATTGAAACCTAAAAATAATAACTCGAAAGTTCTCTATATAATATTGGTTGTTAGTTTTAAAAAACTTGTATTTTATTTTATCCTTTTATGCATGTATCCTTATGAGTTTGTCATTAAATTGTTTTGTTAATAAAAGGTTCCATTTGGCACTAGGTTTAGATAATGTTTGAAAAGTTATTTGGCATGGAAAAGAAAAAAATATAACTAGAATTTGCTAAATACATAAGGTGCAGAATTGAAATTTACAGGAAAATAGAATAAAATCTACAAGTTTGATATAATACCATGTACCCTATTAGTTTTACAAGTTATAGGTTATAGTATAGGGTGGTTTCAAATGTCATGTAGTAAGTTTTGATTCCAAAGATTTGAGGACCAATGTCTATAGCATAAAATATGAGATTTTTCTATGGCCTTGTTTATGTTTTTTATGGGACAAGTCTCGTTTTTTATCTAACCTTTGATTTGATATCTATTAAATATAAACCATTGAACTGAGTGTATTTTCAACCGTTCAGATATAATGAACATCAAATCCACGGTGTGATAGAGAACGGGACCGGTTCTATCAAAATAGAGTACGGAAAGATATATGTAGAATCTTATAGTTATCTTATATCTACCCACCCCCATTTATACATATAACCTACATTTTGATATTTTTCAATTACCCTTTTGGCCTTGCCTTCAAAGACTCTAGGAAGCCATGCGAACAGTAAGACTATTGACGTCACGATCAAATGTTATCAGCTTCCTTTTTTTCCCATGACTAGTACATGCTAGAAATATTTTATTTAGCTTTCGCTATTAATAAAATAAATTGGTTTATTAATTAACATCATAAATATAAGATAAACGAGACTTTATTAATTAGTCGATCTATTATAATATTTACTTCTATAATTTTTATCTTTTCATATTCTTACTCTTTGTTATATTTTTTCCTCTTTAAAGTCCCTTATAAAGATTGCAAAAGAGAAAAGCAAACGGCCACGTTATTGATTTTTTTTTTTTCCCTGTCAAATATTATTATAACAATTATAAGAGAAGTTGTCATTCCGTCGAAAGATAGGTGCTCATATCACTTTATATCACTTTGTTGCAAAGATGTTATTATGTTGTTGAATTTCATCTGAATTTTCTCTGTCATTTTCACTTGTAACTTGCTGCTGGTGATGTGTTCGGCGTACATTTGCCGCTACAAGTAAAAGTAAATGATGTTTATGATGTCATTATCATTTTCCTTTCAGTTTTTTTTTTATCTGTTATATGTTCAATTAATTATTTATATATATTTTTATATAATATCAAAATCATATTAATATCTAACTCTTTATATTTATACTCCACTCATTGATTTATGTGGTATATTAGTAGCATTAATTTTTTTTCCATTTCCTTGCTATTTATATTGTCTCTTTTGGGTTGATTTAATGTAGCAGGAGGAGGAGGATGGTTTAGTTATGGCCATGCGTCTTCATCATAAAAGAAACATTACCGAGATGACTATTTCATGTGATATATATATATATATATATATTTTTATTTTCATTCATCATGAAAGGAATTACATTAGTGCACGAATAATTCTTAAATATACTTTCCTTAAGTGTTTATTGATTTGCAATAAGTGGAGTATGATCATTGATAGTATCGTAAACGAGTGGAGTTGAATTGAGTTTTTAAAGGCTCAGATTTAGTTTGTTTAAAAGTTATTCAACTCGAGTTGAGTTTAAAAGTTTGAACTTGTTAAAAAATCTAAAAGTGAAGTTTAGCTCATTTAGATAAAGGAGACTGTATCCAACACACTTATTAATAAGAACTCAATCGACCATAGAATTTGGAAGCTATGATCTATAAGGTACTAGTTTGTAATGCCCTGAAACCTAAGACGTCATAACCCTGTCACGAGTTCCTAACTTTTATTGATACGTCAAATGTCTAAAAACCTATAACTTATCTAAGATTCATGAGATAATAACAAGAGATTTGCCAATTTATCATTTAACATCCATCGAAATTAAATAAGAATGTAATGTTGTCTACTCAACTTCGTAAAACACAAAAGGACTTTAGATCAATAACTGAAGGTTTGTAGCTTCAACAACAAATTAATTACTAAATCTAGTAACGGGAGTCACAGACGACTCTATAACCACATAAGTCTAATCATAAATCATTACAATGAAAATAAAGACAACTCAAGTCTACCCCTACAATTAAACTATGATGCCCTAGCTCCATCATCAAAATAATAATAATCTTCCTACTTATCATAATATAGATAGTCAAATCCGTAATCCTTTAATAAACCCTTTCATCAACCTCGTAACCTATCTTTGCAGTTGAAAAATAATAATTCCCGTAAGGTGAGCCAAAGCCCAGTACAGGATACTATACATACACACATGTAACATAAGTATTAGTCAAATACACACATACATGCATACCGTTACTAAATGCAACAAATAATAAATTTTATATTTCATTTAGGCCTACAACTATTACAGTTTCAGCGTTCTGAGACTTAAGGTTACTCACGACCCTAATATACAATGCATATATATACAATGTAAATATTGGTGTTAGGTACTCTTCAATCCCTAAGTGCCATAAACTAACCTAGATCTGCCTAGGTTCTTTCAGTGTGGGACTCCATTAGGGACAGCGTCGCATAAAGATCATCAGGTGCCTCACCAACACTATTGGACTCGATCAATGAGTGGTCGAAGCCAAGCACAACTAATAACACAATTAGGTCCAAATTTCAATTAGTTTAGTTTATAATCACTAACCTAACATAGACATTCAACAAACATGTATCCCGTACCTGGAGTTCCTATCCAAAGTTGATCAAACACCATGCATTCTCTTGTACCTGTCCAAGATATAAAAGCTAGTTTAGAATTTCATAACTCGATACTTCTTTTTCCTTAACTCCACCCTCAACTTCATATTCTAAGCTTACAAACCGTATTCCATATATTATTTTAATATCCTCCTAACATAAACACATGTGATATCAGCATTCATACAAGTCCCAACATGTTGTCTCATATGCACATACATAGAGCACATCGTTACTCCAATCTACGCGTACACACACATACTACTTGAAACCATAACTTTCACACATATACATATATAGAAATTCTACGATATAAATACATCTATACAAGACATGGTATACACATACTATATATCCCAATACCACTTCACGATACCATCAAGATGTAATTACATTACAACCACATCACTACCATTACACTAATAGTAACAATACCTCTATTCTCAAAACTTAAAGGAACCCTAAAAGTATAAATTGAAAAAAGATAGAATGAGGATAAGAGAATAACTTACTTGATTAAGGAGGAAAGACTCTTCTTTCAAGAATGCGAATCTTGATTAGGGAATTAGGGTTGAGATTAGTTTTGCAAATTCTCTAGAAAGTATAGTAAGTTTTATAAGAGGGAGTTACAGTAACTGTAAAGTACGTTTAGATTATTAGTGAAAGTATAACTCCGCTTTATTTTTTTTAGACTAAAAGGCTTCTGAAATTACTGTGTAATCACAAGTCATACCGATGTCTAAAACTTTTCCTATGATTGTTTTGTCCTTGACACTCAATATTTAATTACACGCTATATCAAATGATAGATATTAAAAATACTTATTTCCTTTAATTTGCTCAAATTTATTAATTTATTATTTTTAACTTGAGTTATACATTATTAGTGCAGGTTTGCAAGATGGTGGCAAGTTCACACATATCGGATCATACTATGCAAACTATCCAGCCATACACAGCTCAGTAGGTTTGAAGGTCCCTATGGTATTTTAACTTCGATGGAGCTATTTATACAATTCTATATCTGTTGGAATGTGATGAGATTGCGTCCGAGATAAAGTGAATAACTTGTGCTTAAGTGGTAGGTTAGCATATGTTACCTTCAAAAGTCGTGGATGCACAGCGACAACGAATGTAGCATAGATTTCGTTTTGCTACCTACAGTGATCTGTGTACGCTTAGGTCGATAGCCATAATAGCATAACACAAACAGGTTGTTATTTCAGTCTCTTCATGTGAGTTAAAATTTAATATGTGAAAACCTTGAGGGGGCATAAATGTTTTATTCGTATACATACAAACATATATAGATAAATATACGTACATTCATACTACATATGCAGTAGTAGTCTGTGCATTTGCATATTCGTATTATGTTAGACTATGATTTAATGAAACCTAATTCTTTGAATCAAAAAAGTGGAAAAAAAAATGAATTTTTCGATTTAGAATATATTAAAACGTGTAAATATAAGAGTGGACACATGGCAACGTGAGGTAAAGATTTGAAAATCATCACAGGCTTGCATTACAAAATCAAATATCATCGTCACCGTATGTGTATTGCAAAACTATTTAAGCAGAATTAATATCATTCTCGTATGCATCCAACATCTACTAAAATAAACTTAATCAAATAAGAAATTACAAAAAGTACAAAAAGGAATAAAAGAACTCGTACAAAGTGCAGTAGCTCTTATTTTGACTATGTATCTAGACGACATTTTATTATCTTTCGACTTCAATTGATGTAAACATTCTCCCTTTTATCTTGAAATTTGATGAGATTTTTGTCAATTCATATGCATACAATATATATATATATATATACATACACACACTTTTCAAGATTGTAAAACTCCTCCAGTGTAATGTTGGAAGAGATGCTCACCAGATCAATATGTGCTCATATATCATGTATATATACACATTATATATAAATTAATAACCGTTCACACATATCCACAGTCTCAAATTCCACTTGAGAAAAAAACATGTCCTCTTCAAAATACTTGCATAGAAAAATCAACTATAATATAGTGGTCAAGGAATAAAAAAAGGGGGCCAAGTCAAGGACCCACATGGCTCCTCAAGTCATGTTTGCTGACAATGGCAGAAATAAGTTGACTCCAATGTACCTCTTGGTTGGCTGCCTTGATTGTGTTTAATATAAACTGGTATGGTTTTTATATTTATTATGACGATGGTGGCATTTGAATTTGAAGTTAATATGTATTATCGTTGAATTTAGGTATAATTATTTAACTATTTTCATATAGGAAATTGATATATCATGTTTACAAACCTGATCTTACATTATAATATTTCCATCGAAAACTAATTGTCCTTTTCTTTTTCCTATTAAACTTGGTAGTATATTATTGTATTAATATAGTGCTCCAAGTCTAAGGAATTAGAGTGGAAACGAATTTTTTCATTGCTTGTCTCAATGTCTTTCGAGTAAGTTGACATTTCTCAACGAGTAACATGCGAAATAATACCTAAGCACATGTTGTTTTATGAAATTAGTTCTTTTTATAATTATTTTAAAGTTAAAATCTTTGAAGAATCCTCCTATATAGACAAGGAACAGTTTCATTTTACTGATGTCTGGCACATTTTCTTACCAAATAATGTAAAGGAGTTGCAGAAAATAGAAGATTAATAAATGGAAACAAAGAGCACAAAATCCAGTGCTAGTGATGAAAAATGTTCAACCACAGCCACAGGGATTAACAAGGTAAGATATTTGTTTCATTTTTGCTAAAGCAAATAAATCTACGAATTGTTTAGCGTAAATTAAGTAAAGAAATCAGAATCGAAGTTTCTTCTTTAGAAATTTCTTTCAACCGGATTTTTTTTTTTTTTTAGAGGCTTTATTGATACCATTTGATCAAAAGTTTGTTCCCTCTATTTGATTGTAACTTACTCTGATGCTTTAATATCAATAAAATTTATCCTTTTGTAAAGAAATGGAAGGAATATGTAACGTCTTTTCATGAAGTGTGACAATTTTTTCAAAAGTCCTCGTCTTTTTGGTGGCAATTCAATTTCTTTCACATCTGAAGGGGGAAGTATATTTTGTTAATTTTGAGCTGCTATATCCATTTATGATGATAACTGCCTATGCATTAAGTACAATTACATATGTATATATATTATAAATATGTATCTATATATATGTGTGTCTTTCTTTTTTTCTTTTTTAATCTATTGATCTATATATACATATATTTGTACACTTTTGCTCTGATATGTTGATTTTAATTAAATGTAATCTGAGTTTGTAAGTAAAACAATTGGGTCAACTTCATGAAACAATGGGTTATCATAATTTTTATACAATCCATATCGTTTCTCGTGATTTTATCAGAAAGGATGTGGTAAGCATGTTTATGACCTGGAAGGCAGTAGTTTTGAGACGTCTTCTTCCTCTCCTGATCAAAAGGATTCTGCTGCTCTTCACAAGGTTAGAACTAAAAGCTGAACTTGAGAAGTTAAATAAAAGTAAGAAATAAAAACATTTTTGGTACATATTCTAACTTCGTTCACATAAATCTAGAATTTATATTCAAGCATATAATATATATATATATATATATATGAGTGTGTGCGTGTGTGCAAATATATGGTTTTTCTGCTTTTTTTTCTTTTACTTTGTTTTTTAATAGATCTAGAGATATAATATGGGGCATTTCTATTAGAAACATATTATTTTAAGTTTGTAATGTGAATGAGAGGAAGATATTTTTCTGATATTTGCAACTGAATGGCTGTTGTCCGGAATTTCGTCCAAGATTATTTTTCGAAGTACACAAATGAATATTTTCAACAAATAACCAACATAAGTCGATGTTATTCGGCTACCCAAATATAAACTATTAGCATTTTAGTTCTACAACCAAAGCTGCACTACTAAACGAAAATTAAACTTTGGATTGTTCTTTTTTTTTTTCCCCAAATTAAAGTTAATTTTAGATTATACATGTTCAACCCGTGTTTTTTTGGTTGTGTTATTTTTTATTTGGTATTAGTTTTATGTCGAATATCAAGCGAAATACACTTAAAAAAGAAAACAGATAAAGCCCAATCCCATATATATCTCTCTCATAAAATAAGAATCTAATAAATTCCTATAAAAATGAATTTAATTACTTTACCTTGTACACTAAATCAACCCTTTTTTTTTTTTCTTAGCAAATTCTACTTTCAGATTGCATGAATTTTCAAAGCTAACTTGAAGCTCTCAAACATTATCTTAAGCAGTATAACAATGTACTCAAAAGATCATAACTAACGTCAGATATTAAACCGAATGGAAATATCTGCATTGAATACTTATCAAATATCAGATCGATCACAAAATTATGATACAGAAAATGTTTGAGATAAGGTATAAACAATAAAAAGAGATGACAAATCGGTTTATTATAAATTGCGATTTTCGCTTGTGTTATATCTTCTTAACTTGTGCAGGAGGATCGGCTAAAATCAGCAAGAGCCGAAATGGGAAAGGTCAGGGAAGAAAATCAAAAACTGAAGTCATTGCTCTTCCAGGTAATGAAAGATTATCAATCACTACAAAGGCAATTCTTCGATGTTTTTCGACAAGACGATTCGAAAATTCAAAAAAAGGTAAAAGACGGAGAAGAAGAAGCTGCTGCTGAACTCTCTCTTACTCTTGGACGAACTTCAAGCATGCCCTTGAATAATAATAATAATAATAATAGCAACTTGAAAGATGGAAAAGATGAGCAAACATTGGAAAGAGAATTGTCACTTGGGCTCGACTGTAAATACCAGAAATCAGTAAGGTCAATGGAGAAACAAGTGATGAAGAACGATGTAAATAATCCAGTGAGTTCTGAGGAAAGCTTTGAAGAAACTAAGGAAGAGGAGCCGACAGCGATATGGCCACCAAGTAAGGTTTCGAAGACGATGAAGAGCAGTAAGGATGACGTTGTTTTGCAACAGCCTCAGTTGAAGAAACCAAGGGTTTCTGTCAGGGTTCGATGTGATACACCTACGGTAAGTTAACGTTTATTTTAATTCCCTCAAAGTGATGATTTGAGTAATCCCATATAACTGGATTTTTCATTGACACAAAACAAGACAGAATCTATTGAAAAATAATATCAGATGCAAATGTAAGATATATATATATATATATTTTTATTTTTTATAAACGGCTATATTTATATTTATTTTGATACATTTATATTATGAAATTAAAAATAACTATATTCGATTTTGTACTACTCATTCATAATATAATTGAAAAAAAAAAATTATCACTTGGTAGATAAGTTATCATTTTATTTTCTGCAGAGTTGAATCTATAATCATTATACTGGATTTGGAACTGGACCTAATAAAAAACTGGCTCGTGGCTATGCTTTGTTTTAGCAATACATTAAGGACTATGTATTTGAATAGGAAACATATTACAAATTAATGTGGTTTTATAAGTTTTCCTTATCTTTTAATTACATTATAGTATGGATTTTTGTCTAAAAATGAATTCGTGACTTTGAAATGATGAATTTCCTATTAGTGTTTCAGAATTTTGTTACTCAATTATATAGGCATCTTATTTCAATAGGTTATACATTGGTCTTAAATTTAATTTTTACGGAAAGTAGGATAAGAATAGCTTCCCACTCTTGTGAATCCTTACGCAATCTTGTAACTCCGACTTGTTTAGACACCAATATACTAGAATTAGAGGGGAAAAAGAAAGTACACATTCTCCAAAATGTGTATACACACACACATATATATTATTTATTCAGACTATAAGTTATATTTCATATTTTAGGTGCAACTAACGTGGAAGAAGGAATTAACTAGTTTTTTTTTTTTTTATTTCTTATGTAATAGATGAATGATGGATGTCAATGGAGAAAGTATGGACAGAAAATCGCAAAAGGAAATCCATGTCCTAGGGCATATTACCGTTGCACCGTCTCGCCATCTTGTCCTGTGAGAAAACAGGTACTACCTAGTATTTTGTAATTCGAAGTATTTCCAATATAGAAGATGTTAGAAATTAGGAATACTGGTTTTGGATGATTCAACATCAATAACTAATTCTACATTCTAAATATTGCTTTCACCGTGCTTCTAAATTATATGATCCGTCTGTTACTAGGTACAACGATGTTCCCAAGACATGTCCATTTTAGTTACTACCTATGAAGGAAACCACAACCATCCACTTCCTATCTCAGCCACAGCCATGGCCTCCACCACTTCAGCGGCAGCATCAATGCTACAGTCTCGCTCCACATCCTCACAGACAGGTCCCGGTTCGTCGGCTATTGCTCCAACCTTCATGTCAAGTTCTCCCAACTCGTGTGGAATGGATTTCAATACGAGTACCCAAAATGCAAAATATCAAGCCTTTTTCCCCAACTCTATAATCTCAACATGTAACTCTCATCCTACAATTACTCTCGATCTAACTACACCTGCCAAAAATTCCCAACTCAATACTCTAATCTCTTCTAACTTCCTTCCAAAGAATCCCTCTCCTTGCTTAAGCTTTTCTTTGTCCACATCATCTCCTTCACTTCCAAGTAATTGGAACTACACAATGCAACCTATCAATAGAAACCATCTTTACCAGTCCTACACGCCAATGAATGCTACATGTGCTACTCCAGGTTCCCAGCTACGTTTGACAGACACATTAGCCGAAGCTACAAAGGTACTAGCATCGAATCCGTCTTTCCAAACTGCGTTAGCGGCTGCACTCACAACATTCGTTGGTAATAGCACGACTGGCTCCATCGATAATCTTATTCAAGGAGGAAATTCTACATTGGCTATGAAATGGCAAGGTGGTTCATCTTCAGAAAATTCGCTTCCATTAACTAGTCAAGGTAACGGAGTTGCATGTGCAGCAAATTACTTGAGCAAGACAATGAGTTTGAGCTCTCAACCACAAGGGAGCTTGATAAATTTGTTTCCACCTGCATTGTCATTGTATACTTCATTGACAAGTGCTTCCACAAGTTCCCCTTCTAATAACAAGGATCACGTCAAAGTTTTTGCTAGTTCTGATCTTTGATATTAACAGTGGAACTTTGCGAAGAGGAATTTGGATTGGAAAAATACAAGGATTTTCATAATGTTGTTTAAACAAGCTTCTTATGGCTTTTGAGTTTTGTAAATCATTAAGTTTAATAGATGCAACTAAGATAGATTATGATTCTCCGTTATCTAAATATTAACAAATTGATACTGGATCTATTCCCGCAAGTACCCTTAAAAAAAAAAAAAAAAAATCCTTTCCCCTCTCTAACCATTTTGGGTATATAACTTATGGGCAAATATTAATAAACTAGCTAAGTATAAATAGTAATTTGGACTAATAACTTGGACTTCACATTCTTTTGACCCCAACCCGTGCCATTCCATTGGTGGGAGAGATCCCCATAAAGACATGCTGCGTACCTAAAACTTAACGGGTCCTTTCCTCTTGTCTACATTAACTCTTATAACAACTTTAAGCTGTTAGCTTCATTTCTTTGATAACTTAAATTCCATCAACTGTTGTCTACACCAACTCCTGTCCATAATCACAACCTTATGCCACTACTTAGGAGACCTACATTTTCTTTCATAAAATGATACAATTCCATTTGTGTAATTGCCTATAAGCTTTTGTTGTAAGCGCTACTAATGGCATCCGAGTCACCCTTGAAATTAATGGCACACACACTCTCAACATGTCTTCAAAATCTAAATCCTTCTCTTTACATAGTTGGCTGTGTGCAGATGGAAGCTGTACTAAGATATGAATACTAATTGAAACTATGGACATTAGTCATGACTTGGGTAGTTATGTTCATTGGTTAATACGTTCATAGGGTTACGAATCCAAGTAAGTGCCTCTAAAGTTCTAGCGCAAAAGCTACTATCGCCAACTAGAGGTCATGAGATAGGTAATTACACTTACAGGGTCTCAACTATCCAGTTCATAGTCCATCTATGTAACCAAGTCCACTTTCGGAGGAGACCATAGATTGAAAATTCACCCTTTCCCTTTGGGAAGTTAAGAATATCGACTACAATCGGTGATAGGATTTGGCTTCGTATATTTTGTTCTATCGATTAAAGTTTTTGTCATAAAATAAAGAATCCACTATTTTTTTTTTTTGGATTTTACTTTGTATGAACAAGAAAATAAACAAACATATAGAGATATTAATATGTGGATATGATAGCACTAGAGATTAATTTGAACTAGGTTTGTTTCATTGTAACCTGATATGACAGCATAAATTATAGTTAAAAGAGGGTTCAAAAGAGTCAATTGATATGACAACACAGCTAATTGATTCAAGAGTTGAAACCATTCAATTGATATTAGAGCATGATTGAAAAAGTTTAAGGAAGGTTATTCACCATGATTAATTGCAAGATTGATATAACTCATAGTCAAAGGATTCATGAATGGGTTTTTTAATTGTTAATAAGATACACAATAATCTCATAAACCAAGGTTTTCTAGAATCAATAAATATTAGTTGATAATAGGTGAAAATCCTCGAATATGTAAAATGATTCAACATGGTAAATGGTCTAAAATAATTGTCTATTACATAGAAAGCCTTTATACAGGGATGAAAAACAACCCATAATTATTGTAAAAGAAAATATGATAAATGAAACTTAAAGAAATTGAGTGACTAATAAAAGATAGAAAAAATTCTTCAAACATGCCCTCTTAGTCAATCAACTAGTTGATTGCCATACCTTGGTCTATTAGTCAATTGCCATACCTTGGTTTATTGTCAGGTAATTTATTACCTCGCTGATTAACTTCTCTCATATGACCTCTTGGTTAACTTCCAATCTAGTTTGGTCCTATGAAATCTCCTTAACCTTTCTTTATAAATTCTTATAACAGGAATTCTTCAAACTTAGATGCCTATCAACACTACTAACAGATTTGCCCTCAAATCTAACTGTAACATGATTCCTAGATCTCCTTGTCTATATCATTTGTTGATAAACAAATTACATTTCCACTTCCCTTTTCTTTTCATGTTAAGCATTGCCTAATTGTGCCTAATTTCTTTTGAAGTCATCGGTAGAAGTACAATTCCTTACCAATCCTTGTGAAAGAGTAGATATTTTTAAAACTATCATAAATAGATAACTTATCAAACTATTAAGGCTTACCCAATAATATGTGAGTAACCTCCATAAGAGTTGCATCACAAGTGACTATGTCAATTTAATTAGCAATCAAAAATTAAAATTCATACCTTGTTAATTGCTAATGAACAATCAAATTATCATGAAGTGTTAAGTGGATAGAGGTCTAAAATCCTATTTTCTCAACTTAAGCATTATAAGCCTATTTAGTGCAATTTACTCCATTGATAATAACAAAACAAATCTTCCCCTAAACTAGGCACATCATATAGAATAAGTTCTCTCTCTAATCATGACGGTCTTAAGTTATTTATGGAAGCTCCTCCTAAAGACAAGACTCATTACACGACCTTCTATTCCCAGATCCCGTCTTCTTCACATGAAAACTCTCCTTCCTTTACTTAATATTAGATAACTTTTCCTTGATTTCCTCTTTAGTATCTACTTAAAATTTTGTAATTTCACTAGTAACCATCACGTGTAATCACTAAGATGCTATGTAGCTAAAGCCTAACCATTTAAAATATTTTACTTCACTAGTCTTCTTTGCAGTTTGCCTCGAGTTTGTCTCCTGCAAATTAGGTGAATGGGGAATTTTTCGCCTATTGCCATTACCTTGCTCTCGAACCTTATGGGCTTGCTATCATACTCACCTTTATGTACATCCTTAGGGCTACTATTGCTTGTAGATTTATTTGCATTTACTAGTTAGTGACTTTATGCAATTCCTTTATCATTACTCTTTACCTTCATGGTATGTTTGATAATATCATCTAATTTTCTTAAGGTTGTACAACAATATTGGAAATTACAAAATTTAATCCAGTAATGAACTTGGTGATTGTTACCTTTTAAATGCATTAATTTCACATCTAGTCGTAAGTATATTATCCTTTAAATAGAAAGTGATAAAATTTTAATAATTAATGTGTTTTTTGGTATAGCAACTTGAAGTTTGTTGAAACTCTAAGGTTAAGTATGGTTAAAGCGAGCAATAGGTAACTTATTGGCAAGCAACTGCACTAGAGAACAAAATTGTGCTTTACCACATCAACGTCGATAATAATTCAATGATAAGTGCTATGGTCCATTTGTTACAAGTAGTGTTAGAGTAGTTCACCACCTTAAAGTATAGTAAGTACCACATAGTGCAAAGCGTTGCATTATATAGGTATCTCTTGAATCTATAAGGGAGAATCTCTAGAATTTAACTATGATGCTTCTTTTGACAATGCTTTATAGATACTAAGTTGTGGTTTAGTGGCTTGTAACTCTAAACGGGAGCCATTATTGACCTTATCCTTAAGGGTCTTAAGAGGAGATGTAGAAGTGGCAAGGCTTTAGTGATCATATGGGGATTGTCTATGGCATTAAATAAAGATTAAATGAATATTAAAGTAAAGTGCAATGTTGCTAGTCAATGGAATCTTTTGTTTGGGGATCTAAAGTTTGTTTAACTCTTTATTGTTTTCTTTTAATTAATTGCAAGGTAAATGCCTATATTTATTGGTTGCATCTTAAGATAAGAAGGGAGTATGAAAAGATTTTAGGGATCTACATCCCATCACCTTTAGAAAATACACTTTTTATTAATTGTAGTTCTTGACCACTAAATGTTTGATATACCTTGATATATGAATAAAGTTCTTTCTAGGAAAAAAATGATTAATTAAATAAATAGATAATGAAGATATGATTCATAGTTTCGATTAAGGAAAAAAAAAAATCTTAAGTCACACTTTAATTATAAAAGACAAGATGACACTTCCTAACTATGATTAGAAGAAGATGTTCCTATAAAATGAGAGCTTCACAAAAATGTTTAATTTATTCTTTTTTACTAAACAATTTTTATATAATTACAATATGAACATTTTCATAAATTTTAGAGTAAATTGTATTGAGCATCGTTGTAATGACGACCCAAATAGAGACCCAAAGAGGCTATGGCCCCCCAGTCTAAAAGAAAAATTAATAAGAGATTAAAAGCCTAAGTTTCTCTTGTTCTACATCAAAAGCCCTTCTCTTCATTTATTTGGTGATTCAAATTTCCTTAATCCCCCTTCTTTTACTCAAAAACCTTTTAATCTCTTTGTCCTTTTCCAATATAGTTTACATGAATGTTGTTGTCTTAGTCTTGCAAGTACCCACCTCATATAAATTTCTTTCTTCTATTGCAAAACCCATGAGGAAAGCTACCAACTCATACTGATTTCTTTTGCCATGTCATTTAAAACCCACCAGGTCAATTATTAATATCATGCTAATTGAATATCCTATAAAATTCAAAACGAAAGTATTGGTGTAAAAAAATACTAAATTAAAAAAAAAGGTCCTCATAAGTACTCTATCTAATTTATTACCAAATAACATTAAAATCTAAAAAGGGATTATTAGTTTGAAAAATATCAAAGTGTGAATTAAAATATGGTCTATTAAGTACTTTATCTATTCATGGTAGTTGTGAGTATTTATACTACACGGTAAAAAAAAAAAAAGAAAAAATTATTTTTTCCTAAAAAAATTAATTTATTAATAGTAATTGTTGATAACTCTTGAATACTTATTACAGAAAATAACTCCTTTTTTATTGATAAAAATAGAAATACCTTTCTTATTTTTAATTTATTCAAATCTCATTTGAAAAGAGAATATTATCATATCTATTACTTATTTTTGATGTAACATCTACTCTATCTATTTGTTAGAAATATGAAAAAAATCTTTTCTATTGATTTACTTTGTTCTTTTCTAATAGAAAGTAATCGAGTAATTATTACCATTTATCTATATTATTAAAGAGAAAGAGAGGGGTTTTGGTGTCTTTTCCCATTTTCCTAAATCTCCCTTTTTAAAATATTAATATTTCATGCCATTTATTATTTATACTTTTACAATATATTATTTCCCTAAGGTTATAATTCCCTAATTCACTTATTTTCTACCTTTTGATCCATTACCTTTTTCTTTTGTGTCATTATTAGATTTACTTAATTTTTGCAATTAATTGATATTAATGATTATCAAATTTAATTGTCATAATTTACACCAATAAAATTGAATGACCATTAAAATTCCTATTATATACATGTTACTCTTATATATAAATGAAAAATTGATATTCTCCTATTCAAATCCAATTATCATAATCCTTTTATTCATTTGTTTTATTTTGTTTATTGTATCATTTCTAATGAATTATTTTTATTGTCTTTTATAAAGCATCAAGGAAATTTTGAAAACAAGATATCAATCTTGATCTTGAAGGTTTTCTTCTTCATGATAGAAAGTCTACAAGTCAAATCGAAGTCCAAAGATGCCAACTAAAGGAATTTGATGATATATTTTTTGTAATTTCCCTTGCAAATAAGGGAACTATTTTATTTTTCTTATTTATGAACTCAATTCATAATTGAGGAATATATAGATATGGCTAATTATTTTATAAGGACCTTAATGTATCAAAAGGAATGCAAAAGAATAGTACTGTGTAATAATTTAATTAGAAAAAGAAAAGAAAAACAATAATTTATTGTTCTTTTCTTTTTCGTTTGATTTCAATTTTATAAGTTATTATGAATATTTTGCTTATAGTGTTCATGAAATTTTATGCTATATTCAATTGCAATTTGCTATTAGATGTGGTTTTGTTCAAATTTGATTTCTGTATAGGTGCATCCATGATTCAAATTTTATTTATAGTAGTGATTATGAAATTTAATTGTCATAATTTCTACTAATAAAATTGAATGACCATCAAGACTCTTATTATATATTATTTACTCTTACATGTAATGCAATTTTGATACTCCCCTATTCAAATGCAATTATCATAATCCTTCTACTCATCAATTATCTTAATGTTTAATATAATCTTTTTAATTGAATTCGATTTATTGTCTTTTGTAGAGTATAAAAAAAAAATTTGGAAACAATACATTGATTAAAATCTTGAAGATTTTCTTCTTCATCATAGAAAGTCCAAAATCAAATTAAGGTCCCAAGATGTCAACTAAAGGAATTTTATGATATATTGTGTAATTTTTTTAAGGACATTGATGTATCAAAATAAATGCAAAAGAGTTATATAGTATAATAATTTAACTGGAAAAAGATAGGAAAAAACATAATTTGTTGTTTCCTTTTTTTTTTGTAATTTTAATTCTATGAGTTACTATGAATGTTTTACTCTTAGTACTGATGAAGTTTTATGCTCTATTTAATTTCAATTTTCCCTTAGTTATGCTTCTATTCAATTTGATTTTTATTTTGGTTCTTTTGTGATTCATAGGTTGTATGAGATAACTCTTAACAATAATCGAATTTCATCATTCACGTTATTCCATCTTATATTTTTTTTACATTTGTTTGGTACTCAATCAATATTCTATCACTATAATAAAAAGTTTAAATACAACAAAAAACTAATTTTACATAATTTACATGCACATGACAAGCCTTTAGTTACCATAATTTATAAGCATTAGAGTATTCATATTACTAGAGGCTGCAATCTATGAATTCTTGTTGAGTTAAATAAAATCTTCAATGTAAGCCAAAATATATAAATTTTATGGTGTTTTCCTATGAATATATAGAAAAAGACTATGGAAAATTACTCCATGAAAATAATTCATGTATGTTTGACATTTTAGATAAAAGATGCATCTTACAATCATACTACATATATTATGAAGAATAGGTTAAGAAATAAGATAGATAATGAATTTTTCACTCATTGTCTCTAATTTACATAAAGAGCTTGATGAAAAAATTGACATGGATTCCATGATATAAGAATTCTATAACAAAAAAGAGTAGCAAGTTAGACTTCAATATATATATATATATACTTTAAGTTTAGTATTTTGATCTTGTAATTTTTTTCTTATATATAATGTTACGCCTTAAATAAGAAAAATTGTAACAATTCCACCATATAATCTAACACCTGTTAGATACAGTCAACACATAGTATATACGACTTAATCGTTTTGAAGCATCTAATCTAACACCTGTTAATGATCAAACACATGATATGGCTTTTCAAAATACTTATTTAAGACAATTTGTTGTCCGATAATATAATAGTACGTATATAAGCATTTCCATATATAGAGTTATAATTTATACTAAAGGTTTACAAAAGTTGCAGGTCTTAGAGTCTATCTATAGTAAGATAGGAAACTAATGAACATTCTAGGGATTTTTAATTACAGAACAAAATGAAAAGTCAAAAGTCCAAATTTAGTGAATTATCCTTTCTTTACTTTTCTAGCTAATCGTGTACTAACCTTAAGTGGTTACATATGTACATCATGAACTCTTATTTGTTACCTACAAAAGAGTTTATAGAAATGAGAGCACAATTAGCTCAGTAAGTAGGATGGAAACAAAAGAGCATCATATAAATACAAATAAGGTTATTAATTATAATGAAATGAAATGTAATCAACCATTTGCAACATCATACAATGTTATTTGGTTCATTATGATGATAAAGAAATAACATCCGTTTTAACCTGGATTGAGAAGTTTACCGTGACTCAAATCAAATTAAATTTAGATTTGTGTAATGTAGAAGACCCTCCTCTTGAAACTACTTTCGAGCTACAGCTCCTACGCTTATTGTGATTTCCTCGCCTACCACTTAGTTCGATTAAGGATAGGAAAATGACTATTTCAACTATCCTTATTAAAGGAAGTTGGTGTTTGGTCCGACATACCTAATCGTCCCCCATATAAGTTGTTATGCATGTTTAGTTATATTGGTGATCAAATCACTGTTTGTTCTATTTAGGGGTGGCCATACAAGATTACATAATACAATACAATGAAGTCATGTAGAACAGTACACTAAGAAGTTCAACTCTTGTCATAAAACAAAATACTATTCACACACAGAGCATCTACATAGATAGCTAATTTATAATCACAAATAAAAGTACTCTTAAACCTTCAGATATTTTGATATAGTATCTCAGTAAGCGATAAAGCTATGATCACAACTTACTTGTATTGATGCTCACTTTGGTAGGTATATATTGTTGATATTTTGCTTATTAGGAGATCTTATATATATACAAAAAACTAAACTTTGTTTTCATAAAATTTGCGAAGATGTTAGGGTTTTATCTACTTTTTATATTATCATGAAGTTATATACATAAATATATATATTTGAAGTATATTATTCTTATATGATAGAACATAGTTATATTTATATGTGTACTTAATTATTATAATTTTATTATATAAGTTATATTAAATTAGCGAACATTAACAATATACGTAATTATACTATTATTTATCATAGACTGTTTTGATCATGTCGAAATGTATTTTTAATCAGTTAAGTTACATTTCAATCATGATTAAATCATTGCAGTACATAAATTTTCATAATATTATAGAAATACCTTTTTTATTACCTTAAATTATTCAATTTTAGTAAAAATAGCATTATTAGGTTTGTATGAGCTCGATAATATACAATATGGTATTTATTTTAAGAGATAACTTTTATAAGATATTTTTAATTCTAATATACATATAAGTCTATATAATAAATACAATCATTTTATTTCCATATTGTATAAATAGAATATATTTTATATAATTTCGTAGTATAACTTAATAGAATATGTTGTATTTGACCCTAATATTTATATGTCAAAGCTTAGGTCATATAATATCACAAAATATGATAAAATCAATTCTAACCAAACCTGATCAGTATAGACATATATAGGATTTAATCAAACAATTATCGTATTTTAGCTTATTATAGTTAAAAACATATCCTGGTTAGTAATTTAAGCCATTTTACTAGTAAAATTCGTTATAAATAGCTCCAATCACCAAATAAATCCACAAAAATTTCTGTAGATTCAAAAAAATATAAAGAATTCAACTAGTAGCTTATTTCATTCTATTAGGTTTATCTCTTATATATGTAAAATTACGTTTTTACCCTTAAATTACGACTAATTAAGCATATAATATGATTTTTGTACAAAAATAATTCTAACCTATCCTAACATCATTTCAAGTATCGAAAATTAATTAAATATCAATTATTTCTATAAAAATTAATTTTTTAAAGAAATTTCCCTATTTTAGCCATTTTTTAGGGTAAAAAAAAAATACTAAACATATATGAAATCAAAATCGAACTACATAGCATTAAACTAGGTACAATAGGTATTATACAAAAAAAAAATAGCACAAAAAAATCATTTAATATAATTATTTTAAATTTGAAAATTTAGATGATTAATGCATTTGTTAAGTAAGTACATAAGATATTCATAATTTTACAAAAATAAAATTACACCATAAAAGCATCTTAGAAATAACCTAAGAATAATTTTTTTCAAAAATTTCCATTTCATTTAATTTTTTAGAAAATACAAAAAAACAGGGCAAAAACTTAGACCAATTATTTGTTAGAGTTTTGATGGTCGTTGGTCGACAAGGGGTAGTTAGAAGAGCTAGATAGTGGGTAGACTTCTAGTGGTTGGCGGGGTTCAATAGCAAAACACCAATGGGTTAAGGAATTAAGCTAAGGCATTAGGTGCTTAATTTTACCTTTCCTTCCTCACTCCCCCCCCCCCCCCCCCCCCCCCCCCCCCCCAAAAAAACCCCATACCCACCAGCGTGGCACCCCCACCCCCCTTAATTTCACCTCCCTTCCCCACCTCCCCCACACCCACCCCACTTACCCGGCCCTTGCCCCCCTCCCCCCCTTTTTTTTTATTTTCCCTATAATTTTTATGAAATTTCTTTTGAGTGTTTATGGTTCTTAAATGTGTAAATAGATGTCTAGAGTCCTTTATACACTGTGTTGGATTAGGTTGATTTTTTCTTAAAGGTTAAGCAATTTTTATTTAATTATTTGTTAGAAAAAGTTAAGTAAGAGGTGTTAATTTCTCAAGAATTTTCTTTTGATACAACTGCTTGGTATATTTCCCATGTTGCCACGACTAAATCCAACAATTTCCAAGCTTTTTTGTGCAAATTGGATAGGTTTTAGTTTATTTTTAAGCTAATTATTAATATTTTATGTATTTCATATTGATATTTAGTATATTTGCTAATATACGTATATATATGCTATATAATTGATACATATAATGGGTACTTATGTAATTATATTTTTCATTGTTATTTATTTTTAAGATATATTTTCTTTGTAATTTTGCAAATTTATCATTTATTTTATATGTTTTTAGATTTTTGGGTTTATTTACAAGCGTAATTATTATATATACCGAATATATTCATAAAAATACATATATATTCATATCATATATTATGAAATATTATTCATTTTTATAACTTAAATAACTTATCTTTAGGGCTTATCGCATTTTGGGCTCAGTTTTATGGATTTCAATAAGTTTTACGCTATATTAAATAATTACACTTCTAACGCTAAAAATAGGGTTTTAGGCTAATATTTTTTAAATCTAACTTCACTAAATCATTTCAATTCATTTTTCTAACTTAACCATAAAGTTTGGATTCAATAGAATAATTTTTTTTTGAAGGCCCTAAATTTAGGTACATATACCCTAAATACAATTTTAAAAGCTCAGATATAATAATATCATTCACTTGTGATTTTGATAATATTGATTTTGGCCCCCTTTACCTTTTCCTTATACCTCTATCAACTTTCTAAATTATATTGATGCTCTACTATTTTAAAACCCTATACTTATATCTCTCATTTTGCCTAATTGGTTGTTGAAGTGGTGAGAAGGTAACGTGTCATCACCTCATCATCATCGTGTCATCATTATTAATAAATATTATAAATATATATTAATTAACTTACATAATGGAAATTGAAATAAATTTTAAAATAAAAAAAGGAAAAAAATGTTGAATTTTTAAAACATAGGACCTCATGTATATTTTAATTAATTAAATCAATAAAAACTGAAAAAAAAATTATACAAAAAGGGAAAAACAACAATTTCTGAAGAAAAATAACTTATGAATATGCATTAGGCTATCATCCCTCAAAAACATGTAACTTCAAGTTTAGAAATGGCAGTGAGTACTTGCTTACATGATTAATCTTACCATATACTGGAACAAGCAGTATCAAAGAGAATTCCCATGAAAAAAAAGAAGAGATCGACTCTTAAATAAGTTTGAACATTGTTATGTTTCATTAGACTTCTTCAATCTTGGTGAGAGCTAGAAGAGTGATAAGCTTAGGAGCATAATGCGAAAGAAACTCTAGGAAGTAGAGATTCCTCGAGAGAGATAATGGTACAAAAGTGTACTATTATAATTAATTAAGAAAAATACAAACATATTGAAGAAGTAAAATTGGAAGTCGCAAATTAGAAAGGAAATCGAACCCCTTTTCTTTAGTAGTTGTTTTTTTTCTTTTGTTAATTTTTCTGAATTTATTACTTTAGTTAATTAAAATACATATAGGGTCCTATTTTATAAAATAATTTCAACTTTTTTTTTGTATTTTGAAAATTTTTTCTAAGCTTATTTTATTTTTAATTATTTAAGTTAATTATATATAATATTCAAATATAATTATTAATAATGATGATATAATGATTATACATTAATCTTCTTACCATGTAAGTAGCCAACTAAACAAAAATATGGTCGTAAAAAAAAAGGGTGTCAATGCAATTTAAAATGTACACATCGTTAATCTGAATAATTTATCCTAAATTTTATTATTGACCGTTAAACTCTAACTAAAATTTTTAACCCAGTATCTCAGGATTCAAAGCATAGTCTGATTCTGACTACCTTGCTTCTAAGTTCTAACCAAATTTGAGACTCTAAATTGATAATTTTTCGGTTCCTCGCAAAGGAATCTTCATTAATGACCATCTTGCCAAATAAACCGATGGAGCTATCCTATTTGATGGCATCCTTATCCAATCGATTCCTTCATGAGAATCGAGACCGGATCACTGGAACGAAGCAGTTGCACATCTCATTCGGCAGCTGACATACAAATGGATGTTATCATCCTCGTCATGATTGGGCCAGTACTCTTCTATCTAGGATCCAGAATATCACGTCAAGACGAAAAGGCCAAAAAAGAGAGAGATTTGATGCAGAATTATGTGTCCTTTCCATAAATTTTTTGACGTGTAGAAGTTGAGTGACATATGCTCCTAATAGTTTTTCTTCATGTATATATATCCGAAAATTTTGCACCAATAATTATAATTATTAAAATCGTAATTTTATTATTTATTTAAATATATAAAATAATAAATTTATAGAATTATATATAAAAATTTATATATAAATAATTTTATATTTATTTTAATTAAAAAAATATTATAAAATTATAAATTCATAAAATTATATTTTTAACTCATGATTTTAATAATTATGCCAATAATATTATAATTTAGTAGTATAATTAGGTCTTCTAAGGAGATGGAGTAGTACCAAATCTCCCATCTCCAAAGTTATAATATTTTTGAAGGGGATGAAAAATCTTATGTATTAAGGGTCTAAGGAAAATACTTATATCATGATTAATATGTGGAATGATTTGGTATAAAATAAAATAAAATGGATTGAAAAAGAATGTAATGAGAACTGGCATAACAAATTTTTTCCTATGTTTCGAAATATTTATGGAATGAAACGGAATTAAATACATATATAGTATTAATCGTAAAAAATATATTTAAATTTTTAATATCATAATTAAGTTAAAAATTAAATAAATAATTATTCTCAAATAAGGAATTAATAAAAGTAAAATTGTAATTTGAGAATCAAATTTCTCTTTATATATAAAATTATTAATTTTATAGAATTATAATTTTATCTTCTAAATGTAATTCTAAACATAAACAAAGGGAATGAAGGTTGGAATTATAATTCCACTCTAATCAATTCCCCAATTCCAGTGCTGAAGCCACAGCCTGGATGTGTTCGGTGTACAAAATCGGATGTTAGGCTTGCTAAAATCCCAGTCCGGGCCAAATAAGATTCGGTTAAAAATCATGATGAAGCCCTAGAGAAGAGAAAACTTCACTTCTCCAGCAATCAGCACGTCCTGACACGCTTCAGTCATTCTCCGGACACGTTTTGGACTACTTACGCGTGGCGAAACGTGGATCGCCTTCTTGTTCTTCATAGGTTACAAAACATCACTAACTCGTAACCCTCATGCTGAGCGCATTACCTTACCTTGCCCAGGAATACTAGGATCTGGATCCATTTTCAACTCCCACAGGTAATCTGGTCTCCTTTTAACGTACTTCTTTTTTCTCTTAACTTAATTAATTTGATGGTGTCACCAATGATCATATAGAAGTAATAACAAGGAATATGGATTATGTATGTATGTATGTATGTACGTGTGTGTATTTATTAGCTTACAAAATCATAATCCTTCTTGTACATTTTTCTGTAATTGTGCTTCAGCTATCCATGGAAAATACCAATGAGATCAAGGGGATAAGCTCTGGCGTAAACTTTGATGTGTATTTTGAAACCATTCAATCGAGGAAAAAATTACCATCTTCATTTCAGGAAACTCTGACAGATGCTTTCACAAAGATTCCTGTATCATCCTTCCCCCAAGTTCCTACTGGCAAAGGTAGTATAATGTCAATGATTCATTGGTATTATGTTCTTACATGTGATTTCACATTTGAAATGACCGGATTAGTGGTTATCCTGTCAATCTAGTGATTGAAATCCAAGGAGATGCATCCGTTGCTGAAGCAGTTAAAATTCTATCTGAGCACAAGATTTTGTCTGCCCCCGTGAGGAATCCAGATGCAGAAACTAGCTCAGATTGGAGAGACAGGTATCTAGGAATCATTGATTACTCGGCTATTATTCTCTGGGTGCTAGAGAGTGCAGAACTTGCTGCTCTGGCACTCTCGGCTAGTTCAGCAACTGCTGCTGGTGTAGGAGCAGGTGCGGTTGGCACTGTTGGAGCGCTAGCACTAGGTGCGACTGGCCCCGCTGCTGTGGCTGGGCTGGCGGCTGTTGCAGTTGGTGCTGCAGTGGCAGGCGGCACTGCAGCAGAGAAAGCGGCAGGGAAAGATGCTCCTAGTGCTGCTGACAAATTGGGTCAGGACTTCTACAAAGTAATTCTTCAAGAGGAACCCTTCAAGTCAACCCAGGTGAACAATTCATACTAATTTTATTTGGATTAACTTTGACTTACAATTTGTTGTTGTGTTATATATGATATTGCTATTTAGATATGTCCATTATCTTGAATCCAATATTTGGAGCTTGTAAGAAGTGTGCTTTAACATATCTTAAGTTTTCCAGAATCCTACAGCATATTTCACGGTATTTGCCAGAGTGCATGAAAATGCACATCTCCGATGTTTTCCAATACATTTGTTTTTGTCTGGCCCCTATGTTAGAAGGAACTTGTCTATTTCCCTTCAGGTCAGGTCGATACTGAAATCTTACCGTTGGGCTCCATTCATCCCAGTCTCGGTTGATAGTTCAATGCTAAGTGTCTTGCTACTGCTATCAAAATATAGACTGAGGAATGTACCTGCGATCGAACAAGGTAAGCCGGATATAAAAAACTTCATCACTCAATCTGCAGTTGTTAACGGTCTCAAAGGGTGCAAAGGGAGGGATTGGTTTGATTGCGTTGCTGGAAAGCCAATCAATGATCTAGGACTTCCCTTTATGGAACCTGAGGAGGTAATGTTTCCCTAGACCGGAATAATAACTTCGGTAGTTTTTTTAAATTGAAGAATGCAGTCTAATTTGACGTATTTATTAGATAATTAGCGTTGCCAGTGATGATCTGGTTCTCGAAGCTTTCAAGCGAATGAGAGACAATCAGATTGGTGGGCTTCCTGTTGTAGCAGGGTCAAGCAAGAAAATCATTGGAAACATTAGCATCAGAGACGTTCGATACCTTCTGCTGAAGCCGGAGCTTTTCAAAAACTTCAGGTAGCTATAAGTATCGACTTTGACTTGGTAAGAAAGCAGCATAATGCAATTAGCAGTTCTAACTTCTAATTACCTTAACGGTAACTTTGACAATTACGTAAAGAACATCTTCTACCAGAATTAAAATTTTTCTGGGTGCACTCTTCATGCAAATCATTTAATTATTTTCACATACGAGAACTAACTCAGCAATGTACCAAACTCTACTTTCTACTTATGAGGTAGAATCGCAACTGTCTTATTTCTCCTGTCCCTTCTGTAGACATCTCACTGTGATGGATTTCATAGACACTGTAATTTCAACGACGGAAGAAGCTGGAAAAATGGTTCCAGCAATCACCTGCACACCAGACTGGACTGTTGGTGGTGTAATAGATGCTCTTGCATCAAATTCTGTTCACAGGATATACGTGGTTTCGAAAGATGATCAAGTCTTGGGTGTCATAACACTGAGAGATGTAATCTCTTGCTTCATCAGTGAGCCTCCCAACTACTTTGAGGACTACTTGGGCTTCTCCATAATGGAAATGCTGGAGAAGTGACTTCTTCATGGGTGAGATAAAGCGAATCTCCTGAAGTTTTGGTTACATCCAACTGTTGTGCCAGTTCTCTAGTTGTGTTGTTGATGATCTTCTATTGTCTCAAGTCTAGTTTTGTTTTTCGCTGCTTTCCCCCCTCCCTCCCCCCCGACACTTCAGCTGGCATATGCTGGAGTAGATCACAGTAGTGACCACTGTACTGCAATTCTTGAACTTCATAACATTATAGATATGTTAATTTTGTAAAAGCAGGTATAACAGTGAGAAATTGATCTTCTGCATGTGTGCGCATGCGCAATTCACAAAACGTCTGCTGGGATATTATTATGCAATATATTTATAGCACACTTTTCTGGAGCTATATTATGATGCTGGCCAACTAAAAGGGTTAGGTTCTCTCCGAAAAATAATTCATTGGTTCTTGGGCTGTTAGCCACCACGTGTATGTACAACATGGTGGGTATATACCAAAAGAATTTGGATACATAGTAGTATTTATAATTATGGATCGTAGTTATTTTACAAACTATCTATTGCTACTACCATGTGTCTGACCTTCATTATCACTTACCCATTACATGTATATACACATGGCATGAAATCTGAAGTTTTTCTCGTTCTCTCCTCCTTTGCCATCTTTTAGAGCAACAGAAATGTTAAATCATCCTAGTTCTTTACAAAAGTGAAATCTGAGTGAAAAATGTTTAGCGCGTGGACTGTACACGATATTGATGATAAATATATGAAGTTAAAGCGTTAAGAACTTGACTTCTTATGTGTACATTTTTTATTGAGAAGCAGGTAGACTAGACTCCTTATCATTTACGCGGGTAGGTAATTCTTAGGAGCTCCCTTGACATTGAATATAGATCCACGTTCAGCAAGGACACTCAATCAGATCATAGGTTCATACGGGCAAAAAGGCCAGAAGGAAAGGAAAAGCCTGAGGTGAGTGCTAATATAACCAGAGAAGAATGGAATAATAGTGCCAGAGCCTCAATTTATGAGGCAAAACATTGCTACGTAATCACAGAAAGTACAGTATATGGAAATTGGAAGCTTTGAACGGTAAAAGAATTGGAAAAATAAATGGGGAACTTCTAATTACAGAGGAATGCATGCTATCTGATAGAGAGCGGTTAGGAACTAAATTAAAGAAGAAGAAGGTGTGCTCTTATGTTCTTGTACTTAAGTTCTCACTACTGGTCCATCCTTCCTGAACCTGGAATGAATATTGCAAATTCCAGAGAACGTCTTCGATAGAAGGGCGCTTGCTTGCATCATTTGTTAGACAATTGACTGCAACTTCTACTGCAGTTCTCAATGATTGGTATGCAAATGTACCACGAATTGAGGGGTCTGTGGCATTTCTAAGCTGAGATGGATGTTCAGATAAGCTCATTTCTAACTGCAATGATAGCAGATAGGAAAATGAGGTCAGATTTCACATTATAACCAAATTACCTAAAAGTTCAGAGCTGTAAATACAAATGTTGCTCAACATATATTGAGAGGGAAGGAGAAAAGATAATGCGGATATTGAAACTCAAAATATCCTACTTTGAGATCATCACAACTCTGATATCACAAGTAACTGATTTGAAAAGGTAAGCTTTTGTATTGAAGTATGGATTTATATTTATAATTCAATTGGTCTTTGCTGAAGAAAGGAATCTTAAAGTTGGGAGGGAGATTCAGCAAGTTCTAATGCTTACCTGTTGTTTAGTGTCTTCCAATTCACTGGTAGAGAGGACTGATTTACCGATGATTATTTGAAGCAGAATCTTCCCTAGTTGATATACATCTTCTTTTTCTGCATCTTTAGTACTGCAGGAAGACCAAATTTAGAGAAACGTGCGTTACATTGGGGAACAAAACGAAACAAAATGGAAGTGTCAGTAGATGATCATATCATGATCAGTTATACCTTCTGGGACGACCGGAATTGTCCCGTTCACGACCTGGACTTTCCAAACCAACCTGGTCAAATTGAGAAAATGTGGACAACAATTAGAACAAGAACCTGTTTGAGGTACAACCATAATGCTTTTGATCTATGTTGGAGTAGGCATAATAAGTTATCTAATACAAACCTTAAATGGCAGTGGTATCTTATAATTGGCAACTTTTGCTGAGAGGCTGTCACCGAGAAGGATGCTTTCAATCTTCAAATCATTCCCGTAAATTCCCGGTGCAACTCCCGTGTGCAAGAACTGGACCCCCCTTGCTATTCCTATGACGATCGCCATTCTCTGTGGCCATTTAAGCATCTCCTTCTTTCTCCAATCTGCCAAATCAAGTCAAAGTGTCACATTTCATTATCTGCTTGATGGTGTTGGGCATCCCAGAGCTACTTCTCTCATATTTTACCAGTAAGATAGTCCTTGAGCGATCCATTTGATAAGTGTTCGAGGACAATGAAGATGGTGCATGCCACGTTTGCGTGGTCTTGGTAAGTGACAACACAATGTCCCAGAACACTGACCAAGTTACGGTGCCTTAGCTTAGATAACTCATCCATCTGCTGCAGCAAGTTCTGTGGCAAATGTTTCTGCTTCAATTTTAAGCACTTCACTAGGACGACTGAGCAATCCCTTAGTTTAGCCTTATATATCTGACAATAAGCAAGGCGGACATTGTTATCTCAGTTGACAATTTTCAGTCCAGTTGGTAAGTTTACATCACATATCGGATCTAATTTTACCTGTCCCTCTGATGCTTCTCCAACAAAATTGCACACGTCAAAGTTATCTGTTGCATCTTCGATCTCCTCCAAGCTGTAAACATGGTAAGGTGGAAGACCAACCGTGGCTGATCTCATTCTCTGGGGCACTCGTCCTGTTCAAAATTGCAACATCAATCAGAATACCAGCAGAAAAAATTGAAATTAACCTGGACTTTCTTGATAATCTCAAATAAGCAATCTAGTATTCCGATGTGGAAAAGGAAGAACGTCAATACTTCTGTCGACGCTTGATCTTGGAGATCCACGAAAAGACAGTTCGTTCCCAAAACGTCCATTGGACTTGTCATTACTTGATTTTCTTTTATCAGTCCTTCTGATGATGATCAATATCAACAACCCAAAGGCCAGTGCAATTGCCACCGTGCCAACAATAATTCCAATGATCAAACCGAATTTGATGCTTGTATCTTTGTTTGGAGCGGAAGATGGTGGCTCAGTCGCCAGAACTTCTTTTTGGCAATGAGAGTTGGAATACTGATCTTTTAGATTCTCACCGGACAGACAGTTCCAAGAAGTGATCACAGTGTGGTTTGTTGAATTTGACCCAATGCAAGAAGGAGGTTTCCCTGTTAGAAAGTTGTGTGAGATGTCTACATAACTAAGATTTCTATTGCAGGAAAGATTTGTGGGAAGGGAGCCAGTTAGTCGGTTTTCAGCAAAATTAAGATACTGAATTGAAGGTAGAGAAAAAATGGAAGATGGGATTGGTCCAAAAAATCCATTGTAAGAAACATCAAATCGTTGAAGTTCACTGAAGTTTTTCATATCTTGAGGGAGTTTGGATTTGAAAGAGTTATTCTTTAGCACAATACTGAGAAGACTATTGCCAACTGAAGGAAGTTCAGGTCCAAAGTAATTATACTCTAAATTTAACTCTTCCAGGACTTGCAGGGTTTTGAGATCTCCAACACTTCCATTCAGCAAATTGTCGGCTAAGACAAGACTCCTCAGATTCTGCAACGAAGTGATTGAATCTGGAATCGCTCCATAAATGAAATTGGACGAAACATTAAACGCTTCGAGTGAATGAAGCCGGCTAATCTTGGAAGATAATTGACCCCATAACCCCAAAGACACAAGAGAGAGTTTTTTCAAGTAGGAAAGCTTGGTAAGTACAGTGAAGAAAGAGTCAATGGAGAAACTACTTGATAGGGTTTGCTCCGATGCTGAAAACTTGTCAGGAGTTGGTCTAGGAGAGATATGTGATGGGGCAGTTCCGTTTCCAACAATGGTCAGTTCTGTTATGTGATTCTCGGAGCAGACAACAATGAGAGACGGTGAAGGAGGGAGGTAGCAGAAATTAGTCAAATTGTTCCAACCCTGAAGAATTTCTGGGTATTCGAGCTGCTTTTGGATTTGGAACATGATTCGAGATTCACTAGGATTCAGCTGTGAAACCGAAAATGGAAGGATGGTGATGAAAATGACCAGCAGAAGGTGGTAACTGGAAGGATCCTTGGAATAAAAGTTCTTCATTTCCTCAGGAAAATGACTCTGGAAATCTAGAGTTTCTATAAACTATGAAACTTAGGAGATTAATTTTACAGCATTTGTGCTAAAGGAGAAGTTACTCAATGCAGTGTCAATGGACTATTGACACATGGGCGTTGCTGCTTACACTGATATGCAATTCTATAAACATTTAAATAAGCAGATTATAAAGTGAACCGAATAACGCATTATGTCATCATGAAATATTGGCTTTATAGGTCAACAAATTTAGGAGGAGGAAAAAAAAAAAAAGAGTTGGTAATATGGTACGAGAATAAATTAATTTGTGGATCTGTAGAGGGAATGATGGGAGACAATACAAGTGAAGCAAACTAATAGAAGTACAATACAGCAGCAGTTGGGGGAGAGAGTATTTTGCAATTATTTGGATCATGACATTAAAAGAGAGTCCATGCAGAAAGAGGCGTCGACAGGAAGGGGTCGATCCTATGCATGGAAACTTATGATAAATAAATAGACGAGCAATCCAAGACCACTGATGAACAAAGTCAACGGTGCTCTGAATTTAAGGTTAGAAAGTCCACTCTCACGGAGCAAATGGCGAAAGCCCCGGCGTTTGACTAGATTTACTAAGACGGAAAAGGATATCGATGTCACGAGCTTTCATCATGTGGGGTTGGTTCTTAGCTGTCTTTCATGTTTTGAGTTTATGGATTTCTGATCTGATATTATGGTGGGGAAATCACGAGGCAGTTCATTAAATTCCAGGAAGAATTTTCTTACGTCAAATGACGGCGACTTCGAATTCAACCCCAGCATGGGGATGCATGTCATAAATGTATTACCGTGCAAGTTTTATTTTTCTATCCTATAAAAAAATTCTAAAATTATATTTTTAGTTTAGAAAAAAGAAGAAATATGTGTTTTCGAGCTATATATATTCAAGGTATTCATTAAGTGAAACCAGATTACTGAAAGTTTTAAATTAACTGGATGTTTAATTCACGAATAACTTTTCTTTTTTCAAATCCACCAAAAAGAAAAAAAAGTTGGAAATATCTAAATAATCCATAACTTTTAAAGTGAAAACATATATTGTTTTAAAAGATTTTATAACTTTTGAAAATATGTAACTATGATTAGACTTGTGTAAGGACCGTTTTGAATTGTAAATCGGCTTTAGCTCGCCTTGAACAGGCCTGATTCTACTGTTAAATCATCAGATTCTAAAAGCTTAGACGGTTCAATCATCATAACCCATTAAACCAGTGGGTTGAACCATTCTTGAATCGATGGATTGAATTGTTCTTAAATTGGTGGGTTAAATCGTCGATCGCTCTTGATCTGACGGTTTAACTCAATGGTTTAAGGTTAACTAACCCAAAAATTAAAAATATATATATATATATATATTATACTATATATATAATGAAAACATACTTTATATATACTTTTTTTAATAGACTATATATATAATGTAAATAAGTATATAGTATATGTAATATATAATGATTAATATATTATATATATACTACAATACATATATACTATATAATATGCTACATATATTTATACTTGCATAGTCTAAATGAATTATTTTGAGATAGAAAAAAATTGAATCGAAAATAAATTTTTTTATTCATGAGCAATAATATAAAGTTTTAAATTTAGTTAAAAAAAAACAAATAATCTACAAATTACTTATAATAATAGAGAAATTTTCGAAAAAGAAAGAAAAAACTCATGATTTAAGAGTAATTGAATTTACCCGAGTCCAGCCTCTTAAGGGTCAAGCCCAATTTACTCCCTTGTCGACCAGTGAACCAGTGGTTCTAGACGGAGTTGGCTTAGTGATCATGTCTAGCTATGTTTAATGGTTGTTAATGATAATTAAAAATAAGAAAAATGTTATGCTTGTCTTTTGAAAAAATGAAAATTACATTCTCATTTTTCATGCACGTTTTCCATGAAGGATGATTACCGCCATCAACCACTGGCTTCCACTTTTGCCCTTACCAACATTTGTCACTAAAAACCTCTTGTAACTATGATTTCTTTATATTAATATCATGATATTTGATAATTTTATAATTTAGTTATAATTTTGTTTAGACCTTGTTTGAATTTTTAGTAATAAGAATTCAATTACATTGTTTTGTAAATTAAAAAAAAAAAAAAAGAGTTTGGAACCCAATTTTACCTTAAATCCCATCCACTAAAATCTATTAGATGAGGATTGAATTCCTAATTAACTCAATTTCATTCTCCTCTATTTTTCTCCATTTACTATGTATGTAAATATTTTTCTCACTTGCTTATTGCAAGCTCATATAAAGTCAATCAAACAAAGGTTGAATTTCATCTCCATTTTTTATATATTATATTGGATTCTGTGAACTGAGTTTTGAAATTAAAAACCAGAGAAAGGCATAATATTGTTTGACTAATATAATATATTTGTTCAAGTTTTAAATGAGAGCTTATTAAGGATGTGTATGTAAATTTGAGAATAAATGGTTTTTATGACTTAAATTTCCTTAAAATTTGATTGTTACTTGAGTAATTTATAAGGATTCCATAACATGGATCTACACGTTGTAATAGGCTGCAATAAATACATATTTTTTCCTTGAATACACATTGATATACTATAAATCCGTTTCAATCCACCGAATCCATAGAAAAGCGAATGCTTATACAAATGATTTAGCTAGTCTTACCCCAATAGCAAACATCATAAACGTACCTTTTGTATGTGGACGCTCTGTCTGCCGAGTAGTCCGACGTTTATGGTTTTGGTTTATGCTCTCGACGCATAGGGAAAAAAAATTGAAAAAGAAAACAAAAAGGAAGGCAACGGACATGCATAGATTTCAGGGTAAACTCGATTAATATTCATCTTAATTCACTTGAAAGATACAATACTATACAGACAATCAGACAAGTGAAATAAACCTTGAATCTCGATTAGGTGAGATAAAATTGTCTCTAGCTAACATGGTATCTTGATGGTTTAGTTCTACCTAACCGAATCCCATTTCCCATTGTAAGCAGATTATTTAGCAATTATATTAAGCAATAAAAGATTTGCACCCTGTATGATGACTTAGATGCTGTATCAAGAGCCTTAGCAGTAGCAACAAATGAATTGTTGAGTCATATTTTACGGGTCTTTCATGACATTTGTTATGATATTGATAAATAAACTTTTCATATATATATATATGTATGTATATATATTATAAAATGTATAATTAATATTAAAAAGTGCAAAATGATTTTTTTCTCCGTCATGAGTACACTGAAATGCCAACATCCTATTATTGTGGCCAAATATAAAGTGACGAAACATTTGACAATAGTGATATAAATGATGTTCATCTAATGCATGGTTGAGTTGAGAAAAGATTAATCATGTAAAATATCAAGAAAATGTTTTTCAAACCAAGTGCATTTTGGACATTTCAAAAGTACTCTAAAACCCTACACCTTCCACCTGCCTGTTATTCTAAAACCTTAGTTTTTACCAAATAAGGCCTAATCCACTCTTTTTGTATAGCAAACTAAGACATACTCCCAAAACCTATCCACAAGAGGAAAACAAGGGGTGATTAAGGTAAGAATCTTGAAGATTAAACTCAAGTAAATTCATATTGAGCTTTCCAACATCCTAAATCCTCTTGTGCACTACTGTTTTTAGCTCACTCATAGGTATTTCCATGAGGAGATACTTGGTTCTTGCTTATGACAACCCTTACTATAGTAAATTAACTGGACTAAATTATATTCGGCTTAATTGAACTGTTTGCTGATTATGCTTGACTGCTTATCCTAAGGGGCTTACAATAGTAGATTCTTATGAGGCAACTGCTGTTCATATGTGAGGATTCCTTAATGGAATCGTATATGAGATAACTCAACTAGAATTACAGGATTCAAGGACTATCAACTCTAGACTTTGGACATAAAAGATTTGAAGGAAAACTTATATGTATCTACCTATATATGTAGACAATGATTATGGTGTAACGAGGTTATAACTACCTTTTTCTTAGTCGTTGGCTTAAATTCAAAATAATTATTTGACTATTTGCTTATACTTGATGTAACTTGCATTATATGTATGCGTAGACTTAGATGAGCATCAGTGTGTACTTGTGTATCATGTACTTGGACTCGTCTCACTCTTTATCTTTTTCAAGCACAAAGACTAATTAGTATCTTATTTATGAGGAGCCTTTTATGGATAATATCAAGAGGATGGGGCTGTTGATTATTTATACTTCTATAGTGATTAGGAATGAGATGACATAGGCATTGTTGGAGTTTATGTTCTGTTTTGGGGAGCTTTGTAAGTTTTGAGAAGATAGACTCCTTTCTTAGTTTTGTGGACTTGAGTTACCTTATGGAGATTGTGGACTCCTTAATTTTCTTTTTGGTTTACTTGTGGTCTAAGAGCTTGTAAGCTCTCTAGATACTTTGTTAACTTGATTCTAGGTTTACAATGATTTGAGTAGATGATGTTTCCACTCCTTTTGAGAATATTTCAAGTATATGTGGTAAATGTTAATGTTAGAAGTTAATATTAATGGATTTAGAAGTTTTAGTATATTCTTAACCAGCGAGAATATGTAGCAAGTTGTAATGCCCATTTAGGTCCCAAAGTGTTACAAATCAAGTTGGCAACATTTTCTTAATCAGAATTTTAATAGGATGTTGGACATAATTTGAAATTACTTGCACTATAATTCTTATACATGTCAGAGATGCATCTAGCATAAGAATAGTTGAGATAGGGTGTTTTGGTAGTGGTTGCACATGATATGCCTCAAGAAAATGCCTTTTGTAATTTGATAAGGTTTAATTGTTTTGTCGCTTTAACTGTATTTGAATTGATTTAACGCGTAAGAATATACCTCTAAATATAAAGCTTTTGATTTTTATGGTAATCAAAAGATTAATCTGACTTTTGATCGATTATATTTTTATTTTTCTTTTACTATTGGTTGATTATAATGGCATATTTATCCTTAAGAAACTTCATGATTCCTTAAATGCTATATATATATATGTGTGTGTGTGTGTGCGCGCATATATGTTTGACAAATCATAATCATTCATACAAAACAAATCCAAACAACGTATAAAAGTAATAAAAACAAGCTTAGTCCATAAAGCAAAGGACATAAAAAAAAAAGAACCAACAGTAATCCGGTTCAAGATCATTAGGAAATCCCTCAAGAACATCAACATAGTCTTGTAACGGTCTGTCATTTAAATCAATAAGTGGAAAGAAAGGAGCAAAAGAACTTCAAATCTTCCTATGCTTGTCTTAGGAAAATGACTAGCCACATTTTTGCTTTCACGAAAAACTCTATGGAATGGAATGTTACTGAAACTCAAGAATCTTTACTAGTATAACAAAATCATAGAAGGAAGGAAAGCATCTACAATGTCCCAAAATTTGGGTGGCCCATTCATTTGAGGAGAATGGTTATTCCATTTCTTGCTTATTGCTTAAAGGAACTCTATTATTACACCATTTACGTCACCGAATTGCAATTCCAGGAATTGCAATATTTAAAAATTAGGAATAACTCAATCCTTTGTGTAATCTAAGAATTGCAATTCAGTGCATAAATGACCTTCGCTGCAGCCTTCTTATCTTTGCAAGCTAACCCTACCACCACCACTACCATTGAAGCACTTTTGCACCATTGCAAACCAATAACCACTAGGACTTAGTTCTACTACCACTATTAAAGCACTCCTTGCATTCGCACCCATCAATGACCACCAAGACCTAAAGTCATTACTGCTAGGGGTAGGTACAGTTCAGTATAGTTCACTCTTCCTATTGAACCAAATATAGTATAATAATTTAGTTTTTTTTTTTAATCTAACTTAACCATATGGTTCCGTCCGTAAGTTTTTCAAATATTAAAAAAAGGGTTAAATTCACGGTTTAAACCACTATATCCATTTAATTGTTGTCTCTTGTCGAAATAATTAACTTTCTCTTATTTAACATTTTAGAATTGGAAGATCTAATTTAATTTTTCCATCAATCAAAGTCCTACAATTTTTTGCCAAATTGCATCTTTAACAAATAAGTAATTATTCATGCAATTGCCAATTAAATAACCTCTATGAATCTATTCAATTTAGAGAAACAACAAAAATGAGTACTATTGTTGTTTTCTCGAAACAAATTATTGACGAGATACTACAATCAATAACAGTATTCAAGTAAGAAGTAAAAAATGAGTAGAGAAACAATAAGAATTAGCTTTGAATGCTGAATAAATTAGAATATAAATATTCTTCTATATTTGTTCGTTTTTCTCCTAGAATCGTTAGAATAACTCTCATATTTGTGCTAAATATGGACATATCAGCACATAATAGTAACAAAGTGATAATGCTATGTGACAATTTGTCATAGCTATGTTACTATTCTAAAAACAAGTAGTGGAGCAATGGCTCACACTAACGTGTATTGATTATGCCTTTATTTATAATTGTGCTTCTCCCTGGTAATGTAGCCCAATCCATTATACTAACTAGTAGATGCTTTAAGTTTGTAACATGTCACACGGTTCCATCTATTTATTTTTATCAATATCATCACCTTCACTAGCAACCACATTTTGAGGTCACAACCCTTCACCACCTATCGCTACCGAAACTTAGAAACCCTATATCAAATACAGTGTGTTTCTTCATTTGACATAGTTATCTAATGTAATCAAGGTTCAAGAATCTACTAAAAAAGAGAGAGAGTGGTTGTAATTGTATCGGTGGCAGTAGGGTTTTGTGTTTTTGTTTGAATCTACTAGTTCGATTCATGAAGATAGAACAACATGTTTCATCGTATATGCGTGAGGTCAAGTGGATCAATCACAAAATCAAATCTTTTTTATTGTCTCATATAACATGATGCAGATGGCTCGTGTTTAGGGGGACAAGATAGAGGACACAAGAATTCCTTGGAGACAAAGAGAGGAGAGGAACATTATGTTGCATGAATAGGACGTAAGAGCTTAGGGTTCATTGGGTACTCAGTTGCATAAGGGAGTGATGAGCCTTTTATTTATTTTAAATCAATCGGTTTAATTTGGTTCATTTTTTTAAAACTGAATTATGAACCAGTTACATATGGTTGAACCAAACTGCGAATTGAACGATTTATAAAAGAATTGATTTTTTGGTTTGATTCAACTCGTTTTATGGTTTGTTCAGTTTTTTTTTTTTTTTTTTGCTCAGACCTAATTACCACCACTACTTACCTATGATTACTAAGACCCAAATTGATGGGAATCAGGTTACGAGACCTTTGATCTACAACTAAGCTTGAGGATTGGAAAGCTTGATACGCTGGATTCTCTTGTTTCAGTTGATTCCTGCCGAGGTTGAGTATTTCCTTACCGACATATTCCACATGATAAGCTATAAGACTACCTATTTCTCGCAGATAGTATGTTGAGGAGTGAAAAGCCAAGAGAACAATCAATCCTTATTCTCACTTACGCTTAGCCAATTACTTACTTGACATCACCCTTATCGAAATGATAAGAAAGAGACTTCAGACCGACTTAACTACTCCTGCTTAAACAAGCAAGTTGACCGTACTTTTTTATTCGCAGCTTCCAATAAACCCACCAATACAACATCGCCATGTGCACAGAATCATGTGTAGAATCCGTTATACCAATGATTGTTTTTCTTGAATATTCATTTTCACTCTTTTTGTATCTTATACATTATTTGCTTACAAAATGCCCCCTTTTGTCTTTTTCCTTTTGGGCAAGTTGCCCTAACTTATAGGTATAAATACCTTTGTAATTGTAGCTGTATAAATAAATTATCATTAATACACTTGAGTATTTTCCTTCCTTGCATAAACATTACTTGTTTACTCTTAGCATCACTTTTATCCTAACTCTTGAGTAAGGTTAAGTGGTAAGTAACCTTACCCGATCAATTTGTATGTCATATCAAATTATGTCGTGAGTCTTTGGAAGTTTCATTGATGTGTCGTATCCTTTGGAACTGTTCGTAGGTTTTTGCTTACTCTTCGTTCGCATTAGTCCTTTTTTCCACATTTCCCATCGCTTTCCTTTCAAGTTTTTTGCAAACTTAGACCCATCCAGCGATCGGCCTTATTTATTTTTGGTCACGGTCTGCATCATCTTGATATTAGAGTTAAGGTTTTATTTGAATTGAAGTTGGTTTTTAAAGTTCTATTTATAGTTTACTTTACATGTATGAAATAGGGTAAGTTATTGTGTTCATTTTAGCTACTATGTTTGTTGGTTGTTTAGTTTGTGGTTTAGAGAAATGATGGATCCAAGTGTAAATGTTGGTGTTTGGGATGATAACAGTAGAGTTATCCATCTTGGATGACAATCTCAGGATACTTCGAGGAGGACTGACAAGAGATTAGATGAGGTGGCTAATCTCTTGGTGGATTTGACTTGAATTGTTCATGCTTTGACTTGCCAGCGAACTGAGGTAGCATAAAACACCCTACAAGCTGCTCAACTTGTTAAAGGTCAGAACCCAGCTTGACCTATCTAAGGTGGAGGAGTATGCGGATAAGTAAGATGAATGATAGACTTGAGAGGATTGGATGAAGAGGATAAGGAAGAGTATTTTGAAGAAGAGAGCATCTAACTAGATAAAGCTTCGGATTCCGAGTTTTAATGGATTTGAAAATGCTAATGAATATTTGGAATAGGAACAAAGAGTAGAGTGTATTTTTCAATATTATTTATACGAGGATTTCGAGAAAGTGAGAACTACTGTTGTTGAGTTCTTCAGATATGCCGTCATGTAGTGGAAGAATTTCCAAGCCATGAGGAGACAAGAGGGCTACTTAGAGATTAATACTTAGCTTGAGATGAAGAAAATACTAAAAAACAAGTGTGTTGGAAACTTATCTTCAGCATACTTTTACTCAACTTCAGGAGCTAAGACAAGGAGGCCAAACAATTGACGAGTATGTTTAAGAATTTCAAATGCTTATGATCTATTGTGAAGTGGAGGAACCCCCAGCTCGAATAGTCTCAAGATTCATTATTTGATTGAGAGGTGACATTCGAGATATTGTAGAACTCCAATGATTTACTACAATAGATGAAGCCATCAGAATAGCCCAATGAATAGAGAGGCAAAGAAGGAGCCGAGTACCCGCCAGGATGCTGACTAGCTGACCAGGACAAGTGAGTCACCGAGTGTAGTTAAGTACCGAGGTGAGCCGAAAGATGGATATTTGAGCCAATTAGAAAGGCCAACTTAATGGTGAAGTGCTGACTTGAACTTATGAGAAGAGGCAAGGGTTTGATAGGAAGACGAGCCAAATCAAGTACTTCAAATGCTAAGGGTTTGGACATATGGCCGATTAGTACCCAAACCAAAGAACTATGGTGATTAAAGGAGACATTTCGAAGCTAGAGGTAAACAATACAAATGAGGAACTTGAGGAGGAGATCACTGTCGAGAAAGAAAATGTTGAGAAAAAACTTATTGAGGAGGACGTGTTTGCTGAGGACTTAGATCAACTAATTATGGTTGTTCGACACATAATGAACGTGAAACCTTCACGAAAAGAAGAGCAGAGAGAGGATTTGTCTCATACCACTTATAAGGTGAATAACTAGGTACGTGCTCTCATTAGGGATGGTAGAAGTTGCACCAATATGGCATCGGCTGATGTTATTTCAAAATTAAAGTTACCAACTGTAGTACATCCAAAGTCGTACAAGTTGTACTGGTTAAGTGACAAAGGGGCATTATATGTCACTTGGTAAATACTACTACTGATTACTATAGGAAATTACTCTGACCAGATTCTCTGCGACATATTGCCTATGTATGCTTTCTATGTAATACTATGTAGGCCATGGCTATTTGATAGGAGAGTTATCCACGATGGCTACAAGAACACGTACATGTTCGAGAAGCATAACTGGAAGATCATATTGAACCTAATGTTGACGAGAGAAGTTAATAAATTGCAGACAAAACTTGCTTGCGGATCAAAGAAGACTCTAATAATGAGTAGAGTCGAGCTCCGAGAGGCCATTAATGTTGACGAGTCGACCCTTATGTTAGTTAGGTGCCTATTAGAAATTAAGGAGCAGGATGAACTACCTTAGGAAATCAAAGAGTTGCTTGATAAGTATGCCGACTATTCCTAAAGTAGTTATCTAAAGGGTTGCCCTCAACTCAAGCCATATAGCACTGCATTGACTTTGTACTCGGTGCCGCACTACTGAATAAGCTAGCTTATTGAATCAATTCCGAATAGGCTTCTAAGCTCCAACATCAAGTTAATGAGTTGCTGGAGTGAGAGAGTATGTCAGAGAAAGTTTTAGCCCTTGCGCTGTGTTGGTGCTTCTTGTAAGCCCCAAAACTAGCAATTTGAGGTTTCGATCGGTTAAAAGACCCGATCGAGCCTAAATTATAAAGTAAAGTTAGAAATATTAGGAAAATGATCCCGTAATTTTAAATTTAAGAAAATAAGGGATAAAATAAAAGAATATAAAAATTCCAAATTTTAAGTATATAACTCGTTATTTATCGAAAATGCATAAAATGCATTCCAATAATTAATGAATCGCTCGAGATAAATTATATGTATGCTAAAAATCATAAAATAACCTAAATAATATTTAGGAATATTTATTTATACTATATATGAATTTACATGTATGTAGAAATACACGTAATTACTTAAAATACGCATAATGTGCTAAAATCAAACTGAATAATTAAAAAAAATCAGAATTAATTAAGGAAAAATAAATAAAAATTAGGAAAAATAAGAAATGATCCAGATATAGGTCATGGAAGTTGGGAAAAAAAAAAGAAAAAATAGGCCAATTAAATTAAGACAACACAAAAACCAAAAATTAAGGGATAAGACAATTGTCTTGTCCAATTTAATGCATAATAAATTCCCTAAAGCCCCATAAATAGCAAGAAAAATTCAGAAACTCATTTGGACAGTTAGAAATAAGAAAAAATTAGAGAGAGACGAAAATTGAGAGAAAAACCAAAGAAAAAAAAGAAAAGGAAAATTGTGCAATTAAGGCCACAAAGGAGAACCCAGACCCGACGGGTAGCTGGGAGTGGACGGCCATCACCACCACACGGTGGTAGCATTGCTCAGGTGGGCCGATACATCCATGGCTACCGACGGTGGCCGGAGCCACCCAAATAGGTGAGTTTGATTTCTAGCCCGATTTTGTGTAATTTTGTAAAAATAGTAAAAATTCTTAGAAAATTATGAATTTTGTTATTCTTGAATATTTTTGTATGTAGTTTTTAGGAAAAATATTATTTTGATAAAAATATGTCTTGTGATATAGGGTCCTTAACAAATCGTATAAAATCGAACATGTTTCGGTTTAGAAATAAATGACCTTAAGAGTGTAGTTTTGAACCAAAAATTTTTGTGTAAATTACTTAGATGATATAGAGCAGTGCTATGAAGCTTGTTTTTAAAAATTAATTTTAGAAAATTTTAGATAATTTTTAGGCCCTAAAATGAGGCATAAAATGGATAATTTAGGGTTAATTAAGTAATTAAATGGTTAATTACTAATTTAGTGAATAAGTATGTGTTTTAGGATGTTGAAATCTGATGGAGTATGATACTTGTAACATTTAGGGTGTTAGATATAATTATTAGGTTACTTATGTAGTAAAGAAGTAATATGGAAAAATAGTACAGTTTAAGTTAATTTTGTAAATTAGGGTAATTAGGTATAAAATCTGATTTAGGATGAATTTAGACATTTTGAAATGATAATTGATGTTAGGAGATAGTGATTAGAGTAATAAAAATATTATATGTGTATTATGTACATAATAGGTGATAATATATAATACATAATTATTAGAAATATAATAAATAGAAAATATTAGAATAAAATTGATATTATGATAAGAATAAAAATATACAATAAATCTGATAGGAAACTTGAATTTATGTAATTATATAAAAATTTATCACATCAAGAGTGAATTCAGTACACTAATACGGATTTAAGTGTACCGAGTGAAATAAAATACTAACTAGGGATAATGATGATATTTAGGAGATCGGGAAGTAAAGTGATTAATTTCACATTATGAGTTAAAACGAATTTCTAGAGTTCGAGTATAAAATAATACTGAGAAATTGAACTAGAACCTAATTTAGAAATCGATGCGGAAATCGAACCCGAATCTAACACCAAACCTAGAATAATTGTAAAAGACTTAAGACCTTGATAATTAGGTATATCAAACCCTAAACAAAACATAACAATGAGCGTTATAGGATAAAACGAACATATAATAGTTATATGAAAAACTGAAACCACGTTCATATTATAGGGATGATCGGCGATAACCTGAGCAAGTCAGACCTCGAGTGAGTGAGCGAGGAGTTGAGGTATGTTGGGATTAATACGATGCTATATTTTGGAGGCTTAAGATTATGCTTGGTTATGCTTGTTAGATAGATAGATGTGTGCATGTGCTTGATTATAGGTGATGTTATGATACTATTTGTTGCTTTGGCATGTATTGTATGAAATGATTGATCACCCTAAACTTGACTTAATCAAATATACGACTAGTAATCATAATTGGACATGCATGGCAACCCATTAGGGGAACTTAGGACTCTCCGGCCAAATACCGACCCCTTCGAAAGGGATAGCGCAGGATTGCATAATGGTCCCATCTTCATCCTTAGTTGAACTAAGTGACAAGAGAGGAGGTCGTGGCGAGGGTGAAGTCAGTGGTTCGAAGGTAGTCGCGTGAGGAGTGAGGTCTCCATTGCACAAGCCCGGGTTTGGTCGTAAGCTGTTGCATTAATGGCAACTCCTCAACCCGGATTAGAACGGACGCAATTTCTCTAATCTCATGACGAGCCGAACAACGTCGTGCAATGGCGTATGCTTGCACATGCATTGCACCTAATAAGTTGATTGAGAACCTCGTTGTGTTTATGGTATAGTTTTAAGTCCTCCATCCTTACTTACTGAGCTGTGGTTGCTCAAATCCCTATAGATGTCGTGCAGGTGTTGGCTACGAAGCGGCAAACAACTACTTTGAAGCTAGCAACTGTTAGATCCTGGGGAGTGAGGAAAAACATTAAAGAATAAACACATACTTTTAAGGTCTAGGTTTTTATTTTAGAATTATTTTTCATTTCTGAATAATGTAATAACTAGGAAATATATTACGGAGAATTATTGTAAACTTTAATTGCAATAACTGAATTATAGTGTATATATATATTTCCTCACTTTCTTAGGTAAATGATTTATTTAAATTACAAACTGTTTACTTTAAAGTGGGTTAGTCATGGATACCTTGTGTAGATCAAGTCTAAGATAGTGGTTGTAAGGCCAACTTTTATCTTAGGATGGTTTACACGGCGAGACTATTACGACTCTGTCACTTCAGGGCGTGATACTTCTGGTGTTAAAAAAGGATGGAACCTAGCAAATGTGTATAGATAGTCGAGCTATGAACAAGATCACGATAGAATACAGGTATTTGATCCTTAGGTTAGGAGACATGTTGCATGAGTTGAGTGGAGCCAAGGTCTTTAATAAGATTGACCTGAAGTCTGGTTACCATTAAATCTACATGAGGCTAGGAGATGAATGGAAGATTATGTTTAAAACTTAGCAAGAACTCTATGAGTGGAGGGTCATACTATTTGGATTATCAAATGCCCGAAGCACTTTTATGCGATTGATGAACCACATATTAAGACATCTGATTGGAAAGTATATCATGGTGTACTTTGATGACATACTGATCTATAGTGCCGACATGCCGAGTCATTGTAAGCATCTTTGAGCCGTATTAGATATCCTTCGTACTAAGAGATTATTTGGTAATCTCAAGAAATGTTACTTTTTCCAAGAGGAAGTGGTATTCTTGGGTTACATAGTCAGCAAATGAGGCTTACAAGTGAATGACAAAAAGATCTGAGCAATTGTAGAATGACCAACTGTTACTACTTATGTCGACGTGAGAAGTTTCCATGGATTAGCTTCATTCTATAGACAATTCATTAAGAATTTCAGTACCCTCACCGCACCACTTACTAAGCTCACGAAGAAGAATACTAACTTCTGATGGGAAGAAAGGGAGGGGAAGAGCTTTGCCGAGGTGAAAGAAAGATAGACCTTCGCCCTAATATTAGTTCTACCTAATTTCGAGAAGATATTTGAGTTGGAATGTGACGCATTAGGCATTAGAATTGGTGTTGTCCTAATGCAAGAAGGTCAACCAATCGCCTTTCATAGTGACAAGCTTAGAGGACCACAGTTAAATTATTCCATGTATAATAAAGAAATCTTGGCACTAATTCGAGCATTACAAGTATGGCAGTACTATTTACCACTGAGAGAATTTGTCATATATACCGATCATGAATCGCTGAGGTACCTTTGAAGCCAGACCAAGTTTTTTAAATAGCAGGTGAAGTAAGTTGAATTCCTTAAAAGATTCAATTTTGTAATAAAATACATATAGGGAAAGAGTAGCGTAGTTGTAGATGCTCTTTTAAGGAGACATACGCTTTTAACTGAATTGCAGACCAAGTTATTTGGGTTTGCAAGTATCAAAGAGTAGTATTCTGAGGATCTACGCTTTGGACCCATAATTATGTGATGCATTGATGGAAGGATAATGGACGAGTATCATGTAGAAGATGGTTACTTGTTCTAAGGTGGAAAATTATGCACACCAACTTGTTCCCTAAGGGAGCTGTTGATGAGAGAAGCTCATAGTAGAGGATTCTTCGGACAATTTAGAGTAAGGAGGACCTGTAAATTGTTGAATGGTCGATTCTTTTGGTTGAGAATGAGGAGAGATGTGTACTGAGTTATCAAAAACAATGCCGTGTGTAAGAAGGCAAAGTGTCGAGACAAAAAGAGGAAACAATGCCATTGCTTGTTCCGAGGAAACCATAGATCGAATTAAGCATGGACTTTATTCTCGAATTACCATGAACTGCCCAAGGAAAAGATTCTATAATGGTTGTCATAGATTGTTTTGGTAAGATGACATACTTTGCACCTTACTTTAAAACTAACGATGCTTTGGCTATTGCTGCTCTTTTTTTTGTAGGAGATTGTTTAGTTATACGATGTATTGGGGAGTATAGTCTCTAACAGGGACTTAAAGTTTTTGAGCCATTTCTGGAGGACCTTGTAACATTAGATGGAGACCAAACTACTATTCAATACTTCTTGTTACCCTCAAATTGACGGCCAAACAGAGGCAGTTAATCGCACTTTGTGATAATTGCTTTAAGCTATAATAGGTAAGAACTTGGATGATTGGGACGTCTACTTACCAGTGGTTGAGTTCACTTACAACCAGACTGTGCATGACACCACTAAGTAGACTCCCTTCAAGGTGGTCTATGGTTTCAATCTCGAGTTGCTTCTTGATCATATCCTTATACTTGTACTCACGTAAGAGGACCCTAACGCGAGGGTACAAAAGCTAGTGCATAACCCCTTCAGCACATCTATGACAAAGTCTTTCAGCACATTTGTCATTTGGCACATCGACCAAGCTATTAGGAGAATGTGAGAGAAGACCAAGGGTTGGACGGTTAAACGATTCCTATGAAGAGACTTGGTATGGCTGCAACTTAGCAAGGAACGGATCTGAGCAAAAGAAGGAATAAATTATTTGTAAGAGTTGAAGGACCCTTTAGGATCATCTAGAAAATCAATGATAACACCTACAATTGGAGCTACTCGATGATTATGGGGTATCTAACACCTTTAACATTGCAGACTTTAGTCCCTATCACCTCGATAGAGAGCTAACCGAAGATTGTATAGATTTGTACCAAATCCAAATCAATCCGGAGGGGATGATGGGAATTAGGCCATAAGACCTTTAACCCACAGCCGAGCTCGAGGATTGGAAGGCCTGGCTTGATGGATTATCCTATTCTAGCCAACTCCTACTAAGGCCAAGTATTTCTTTGCTGACATGTTCTGTATGCCAAGCCATAAGACTGCCTATGTCTTGTAGATAGTGTGTTGAGAAGCGAAAGGTTGAGAGAATAGCCAATCCTCATTCTCACTCATGCTTGGCCAATTACTTACTCAGCATCACCCTTGCTGAGATGGTGAGCGAGAGACTCCAGATTGACTCAACCACCTCTGCACGGATAAGTAAGTTGACTGTACTTTTTTTGTCCACATCTTCTAACGACCCTGCCAATACAACATTGCCACATGTACATAATCATGTGTAGAATTCGTTACACCGATGATTATTTTTCTTGAATATTCATTTTTATCCTTTTGTATTTTATACATTATTTGCTTAGGAAATGCCCTTTTTATCTTTTCCCTTTTGGGTAAGTTACCTTAACTTATGGGTATAATTACCCCTGTAATTGTAGCTATATAGATAGATTATCATTAATACACTTAAGTATTTTCCTTCCTTACATAAACACTACTTGTTTACTTTCGCCATCACTCTTATCTTAACTTATGAGCAAGGTTAGGTGGCGAGTAGCTTCACTGGACTGATTCGTGCGTTATATCGAATTGTATCATGAGACCTCAGAACTTCTATTAGTGTATCATATCCTCTGGAGCTATTCATGGGTTTTTGTTTACTCTTCATTCACATTAGTCCTTTCCCGTACATTCCTTATCACTTTCCTTTCGAGCTTTCTGCAAACTTAGATCCATCTAGTGATTGGCCTTATTTATTCTTGGTTACGGTTCACATTACGGATTCACTACTACCATTGAACGGCTCTTAGCACTACCACCTACCAACGCCCAACAAAACCTAGATCCACCATACCACTAAAGCGCTCCTTGTACTATATCCACCAATGACCATAAAGACCTAGATCTACAACACCACTGATGATGATAGAGATTAATGAAGAGAAGAAGAAGAGAGAAAGAAGAAAGATCCATTAGCTAGGATAAGGTTATGGTTAGACAGAGCAGTTGAAGATGTGGCTAAAAATGAAGATAAGAGTAATTTAATCATTTAGGTTTTATTACGGGTACATTCTATAAGTTGATTTTTTATCAAGTGAACAGCATAATAGCAATGACACCCTTATTCAAATCCTAAGGAATTGGAATTCTATTCTCCCCTTAAATCCATTCAGTGAAGTGATTAGGCCGTAAGTGCTATAGCGTGATACGTGTCACCATGAGGTAATGATACGGTAAGGCATCTACAGCTTAGAAACACATGTCTAAATTTGTAATTGAAATCAACATCTTCCAACACTCATCAATAGATCTCCATAAACACATACATGTAAGAGCAGCTCGGTGAGTCTTGCTCAATCTACTAGCATACGTAAGATCAATTGACGAGCTAACTTAGAACATATGACATAATCTACTAGCAACAAATGAAAAGCTAAATACAAATTGGAGTTTAAACGATTCCTACAACAATTGGAAATATGTATCATATTTGAAGCCACACATGATTCCTATTAACAACACGTCACAACAACAACACCAAATGGAAAATGGCATAACTAAGGAGTATAACTAACAACTAACATAACAAAGGAGTCCATGCTCCTACCAACATAAGCTCTGTACATAAGATAACTAAATTGTCTCACTTCCATCATCATAGTAGTCATAATCTTCTCTCGAATCATCATAAACGTACTAATAGCCATAATCATCAAAATCTTCTAAACCCTCAAAAGATCCTATTCTTGTAGTTGTAAAATAATGAGTCTTTAAAGGGTGAGTTAATGCCTAGTATAGAATACCAAGAAACTACATGCACGTAATCAAGTAGTAGTCAAGTTCACATGCATTCAAAATGACATTTGATGCATCAAACAACAATTTGTTGTTTTTGATTTATTGCAGCAAGAAACATAGATGTAATTCATGAGCTTGATACCCATTATATATAAATATCATATAGCATTAGTGTTGAATACTCTCTAATACCCAAGTAATCAAGCGATGGTGTAGAATTACCTAAATCCTTTTTATGTAGGATTCCACTTGGACCAACATTGTACACAAATCATCGGGTTATATTTCTAAAACACTAGTCCTTAAAGGTGTTGGCCTAAGCCAGATACATGCAACATATGACTAATTAGGGCAAAGATGATTAATTATTAGGGTCATTTAAGTTGCTAGTCTAACATATATAAGCAAACAAGCAAGTATTCATTACTTGAAGTAGTTAGAGAATTAAAACCCAAGGCCATAATACTCTTAGAACCTAGCAATGAGAATAAGAACCAACTTAGAGTAATAGGAATGAGGCTACTAAGCCTTTGACTTACAACTGAGCCCGAGGACTAGAGGGCCTAACAAGGCGGATTCTTTTACTTTAGCTGACCCTTGTCGAACCTGAGTACTTTTTTGCCGAGTTACTCTGTATGTTGAGTCGAATGACTGCCTATCTCTCTAAAGTGTATAGAGTTGTAGATTACCAAGAGAATAACCAAACTTTTCACGATTACTCACTTACACTCAAGCCAACCAATGACTTGATACCTCCCTTGCCGAGAAGTTTAGAGAGAGAGACTAGATTGATCCTTAGTCACCCCTGCCCAGATAAGTAACCAGATTTGAAAATATTGTCTACATCTTCCAATGGCCTTGCCAATGTATCACTGCTATGTGTATAGGACCAAGTGTAAAATCTACTACACTAATCATTACTCTTCTTGAACATTCATTTTTACACTTTTACATTCTTGTATATTATTTCTTTAGGAAAATACCCTTATTGTCTTTTCCTTGTTAGGCATGTTACCCTAAATTCTCTGGTATAAATACCTCCTATGCTTGTAGCTGTAATAATTAGATTGAATATTAATATACTTGACATTTTTCTCTTGTAAACACTACCTTGTTTACATTCCTTTCACTCTTATTCTAACCCTTAAGTAAGGTTAGGTGGCAAGTAACCTCATTGGACCATCTTGTATATCATATTAAGTTATGCTATAAGTCTTTAGAAGTTATATTGGTGCATCATATCTATTGGAGCTATTTGTGGGTTTTTGCTTACTTTTCATTTGCATCCGTCCTTTTGCATATTCCCCATCGCTTCCTTTTCAAGCTTTCGACAAGCTTAAACTTATTCAACAATCTGCCTTATCTGTTCTTAGTTACGAATCACACCATCTTGATATCAGAGTAGAGGTTTTGTTTGAGTTATAGTTTGTTTTCGAAGTTCTATTTATACTCTCTTTGGCGTGTGTGAAACTAAGTAAGTTACTATGTTCATCTTGGTTGTTGTGTTTACTAGCTGTTTAGTTTCTGGTTTGGAAGGATGTTATATCTAAGTGTAAACGTTAGTGTTGGAGATGACAATAGTAGAGTTGTCCACCATGGCCGATAATATTAGGGAACCCCTAGGAGCATTGACAAGAAACTTGATGAGGTAGCTAACCTCTTAGTAGATTTGACCCAAGCTATTCATGAGTTGGCTTGTCGACCAATTGAAGTCGCACAAAACACCCCACAAGCTGCTCAACCTGTTAGAGGTCAGAACCTAGCTTAATAAGTTCGAGTTGAAGGAGTAGGCCGACGAGTAAGGCAAAGGATAGACTTAGAGGAACTAGATAAAAGGGACGAGGAAGAGTATTTTAAAGAAGAGCGAACTTGAGCCCCTAGAGCATCTGACTATGTAAAGTTTCGAATTCCAAGCCTCAATAGATCTAGGCATGTTGATGAATATCTAGAATGGAAAGAAAAAGTAGAGCATATTTTTTACTATTATCAGTACAAGGATTATGAGAAAGTTAGAACTGTTGTTGTTGAGTTCTTCGGTTATGCCATTGTGTGGTGAAAGAATTTCTAAGCTCTGAGAAGGTGAGAAGGCTATTGAGAGATTAGTACTTGGCTAAAAATGAAAAGAATACTCAGAAACAGGAACGTGCTGAATATTTATTTGCAAGATACTTTTACTCAGCTTTAGGAGCCAAGGCAAGGAGGCCAAACAGTTGACAAGTATGTTCAGGAGTTCCAAATTCTCATGATTTGATGTGAGGTAGAGGAACTACCAGCATGAACAATATCTTGGTTCCTTACTAGGTTACGAGGTGACATTTAAGACATTATGGAACTCCAACAGTTTACCACAATGGATGAAGCCATTAGAATAGCCCAATGAGTAGAGAGGCCAAGAAGAAGCTGAGCACCGACTAGAATGCTGACTAGCAGACCTAGATAGGGAAGTCATCAAGCTTATTTAAGTATCGGGCTGACCCAAAAGATGGATGTCCAAGTTGAACAGAAAAGCTAACTTGATTGTGATGTGTCGACCCAAACTTATGAGAAAAGGTAAGGATCTAATAAGAAGACAAGTTAGATCAAATGCTTCAAGTGCTAAGGGTTCGGGCATATGACTACTCAGTACCCGAACCGAATGACAATGGTCACTAAGGGAGACATCCTAAAGCTAGAAGTAGAAAATACTAATGAGGAACCTAAGGAAGAGAAGATCACTGCTAAGAAGATGTCAAGAAAGAATTGATTGAAGGAGATGTGTTGGTTGAGGACTTGGACCAGTTGATCATAGTTGTCCAACGCACAATGAATATGGAACTCTTACGTGACAAGGAATAGAGAGAGAATTTGTTTTATACCACCTGTAAGGTGAATGATTAGGTGTGTACCCTCATTGTGAATAGTGAAAGTTACACCAATATAGCATCAGCCAATCACATTACAAAATTGAAGTTGCTGACTATTGTACATTTAAGGCTGTACAAGTTGTATTGGTTGAGTGAGAAAGGAGCACTATATGTTCCTCTAGCAAGTACTACTGTCGATTACTATTAGAAATTACTCTAACCAGATTCTCTACGACATACTACCTATGGACGCATCCTACGTGTTGCTAGGTAGACCATGGCTGTTTGACAAGAAAGTTATCTATGATGGATATCGGAATACGTATACATTTGAGAAAGATAACAGGAAGATCATGTTGAACCTAGTGTCACCGAGCGAAGTTAATAAACTGTAGGTCAAACTTGTTTGCAGATTGAAGAAGGCTCTGGTGATAAGTAGAGTCAAGCTTTGAGAGAACCTAAAGCTGATACATCGACCCTCATGTTGGTCAAGTGCCTATTAGAGATGAAGGAGTAGGTGAACTATCCTAGAAAATAAGAGTTACTGAACGAATATGCCAACCTATTCTTAGAACAATTACCTAGGGGATTATCCCCAATTCGAGGCATAAAACACTGTATTGACTTAATACCCGGTATCATGCTGTCGAATAAGCCTGCCTATCAAATGAGCCTCGAACAGGCTTTTGAGCTCTAATATCAAGTGAATGAGTTACTAAAGAGAGGGTATGTTAAGGAAAGTCTCAGCCTTTGTGCTATGCCGGCGCTTTTAGTATCGAAAAAGGATAGAACCTAGTGGATGTGTATAGGCAGTCAAGCCATGAAGAAGATCACGATCAAGTACAGGTATCTTATTCCAAGATTGGAAGATATGTTGGATGAGTTGAGTGGAGCTAAGGTCTTCAGCAAGACTGATTTAAAGTCTAGCTACCATCAAATCCACATGAGGCTAGAAGATGAGTAGAAAACTACATTTAAGACTTAACATAAACTTTATGAATAGATGGTCATGCCCATCGGTTTGTCGAATGCCTCGAGTACTTTCATGAGACTAATGAACCATGTGTTGGGACAATTGATAGAGAAATATGTCATTGTGTAATTTGACAACATCCTAGTTTACAGTGCCGACATGTCGAGTTACTGTGAACACCTCCGAGCCATATTAGATATCCCCTATACCAAAAGATTATTTAGAAATCTCAAGAAGTGTTACTTTTGCTAAGAGGAAGTGGTATTCTTGGGCTACATAGTAGGTAGATGAGGCTTACAAGTGGACGACGAGAAGATCCGAGCAATTGTCGATTAGCCAACTCCTACTACTTATGTCGACATAAGGAGTTTCTATGGATTGGTTTTATTCTACAAAAGATTCATCAGGAATTTCAGCACCCTTGTTGCACTACTTACTAAGCTAACAAAGAAGAACACCAACTTCCGATAGGGAGAAAAAGAGGAGAAGAGTTTGTTGAGATAAATGAAAGTTTGACTTATGCTCTTATACTTGTTCTACCTGATTTCGAGAAAATATTTGAGTTGGAATGTAACATGTCAAGCATTAGGATAAGCGTTGTCCTAATGCAGGAAAACCAACCAATTGCCTTCTATGGTGAGAAGTTAAGAGGACCTCAACTAAATTACTCTATGTATGACAAAGAACTTTGGCCTCTAATTTAAGCACTGTAAGTATGGCAGTATTATTTACTGTCAAGAGAATTTATCATTTATACTGACCATAAGTCCTTGAGGTACCTCCAAAGTTAGATCAAGTTATCAAAGTGGCAGGTGAGATGGGTTAAATTCCTTGAAGAATTCAATTTTATAATAGAATATAAACAAGAAAAGAGCAATGTAGTTGCAGATACTTTTTCGAGAAGACATACACCCCTGAGTAAACTGCGGACCAGATTATTTAGGTTTATAAACATCAAAGAGCAGTACTCTGGGGATCCACACTTTGGACCTGTATTTGTGCAATGTGTTGATGGAAGAATAGTAGATAAGTACCATATAGAAGATGGCAACTTGTTTCGAGGGGGAAAATTATGCATGCTGACTTATTTACTATGGGAGTTACTGATCAAGGAAGCCCACTGTAGAGGACTGTTCGAACATTTTAGGGTAAAAAGAACAAATGAATTTCTGAGTAGTTGATTCTTTTAGCCTAGAATGAGGCGAGATGTATACTGAGTTGTTAAAAGCTATGTTGTGTGCAAAAGGGATAAGTGTCGAGCTGAAAAAGGGAAAGCAATTCCATCACCTATTTCCATGAAGCTATAGATCGAATTGAGCATGACTTTGTTCTCGAACTATCACAAACTACCTAAGGCAAAGATTCTATAATGGTTGCTATGGATAGGTTTAGTAAGATGGCACATTTTGTGCCCTAGTCTAAGACTAACGATACTTCAACTATTGCTTTTCTTTTCTCGTAGAAGATTGTATGGTTACATGACGTACAGAGAAGTGTAGTCTCCAATAGATAGCCGAAGTTCTCAAGCCATTTCTAGAGCACTTGTGGCATTGAATGGGGACCAAACTACCATTTTATACTTACTGTCACCCCTAAAATGATGGCTAAATGAAGGTGATTAATCGTACTTTAGGATCACTACTGCAAGCTACAGTAGGCAAGAACTTGGCATATTGGGACATTTGCTTGCCAGTGGTTGAATTTGCTTACAATCAAACAATACATAACACCACCAAGCAAACCCCTTTTGAGGTTGTCTATGGTTTCAATCTTGAGTTACCCTTTGATCACACTCCTATACCTATGCCTACGCAAGAGGAACTTGACACAAGAGCTAGGGTACAATCCCTTCAGCACATTTACAATAAAGTCATTGGATACGTTAACCATGTCGCTAGACTTATGTGAAAGAAGGCTAAGGGTAAGATAGTGAAACATTTTCAATTGGGAGACTTAGTGTGGCTGCACCCAAGCAAAGAGAGGTTTTCGAGTAAGAGGAGGATCAAACTATCTTCAAGAGCTGAAGGACCTTTTAAAATCTTTTAGAAGATCAATGATAACGCTTACAAATTGGAGTTGCTTGAGGATTATAAGGTTTCTAACACCTTTAACATTGCTGACCTTAGTCCATATTACCCCGATGGAGAGTTGATCGAAGATCATTTAGATTTAATCCCAAATCCAAATCAACCTAGTAGGAATGATAGGAATAGGGCTACTGGGCCTTTGACTAGCAACCGAGCTTGAGAACTAAAAGGCCCGATAAGGTGGATTCTTTTACTCCAGCTAACCCCTACTGAAGCTAAGTACTTCTTTTCTTAGTCACTTTGTATGCTAAGCCGAATGAAGGCTCATCTCTTTGAAGTGTGTTGAGTTGTAGATTACTAAAAGAATAGCTAAATCTTTTATGATTACTCATTCGTGCCTAAGCTAACTAATGTTGAGAAGTCAAGAGAAAGAGATTGGATTAATCCTTAGCCACCTCTGCTCTGACAAGCAACTTGATTGTATACTTTTGTCCGTATCTTCCAATGGTCTCGACAATGTATCGTTGTCACGTGTATAAGATGACTCGTAGAATTTGCCACATTAATCATTTCTTTTCTTGAACATTCATTTTTACCCTTTTGTATTCTTGTACATTACTTCTTTAGGGAAATTCCTTTTTTTGTCTTTTCTTTTTTAAGCATGTTGCCCTAAATTCTTGAATATAAATACCTCCTGTACTTGTAGCTATAATAATTAGATTGAAAATTAATATACTTGACATTTTTCTCTCATAAACACTACTCTATTTACATTCCTTTCACTCTTATTTTAACCTTCAAATAAGGCTAAGTGGGGAATAACCTCATTGGATCATCTCGTTTGTCATATTGAGTTATGTCATAAGTCCTTGGAAGTTACATTGGTGCATCATATCCATTGGAGCCGTTTGTGGGTTTTTGCTTACTTTTTCATTCGCATCTGTTCTTTCGCATATTCCTCATCACTTCTTTTTCAAGCTTTCAGCAAACTTGGACCCATTCAACGACCGGCCTTATCTATTTTTTGTCACGGTTTGCACTATAGAGCATAGCTCATAACACTTTAATCCTTCTAGCACCCTAACTTCACTTATTACTCAACTCCTTCTAAGAACATTAAAAAACATACTTGCTTAAAGTATGTGGAAACAAATTCCGTATTGATGGAAAGGTTAGAAAACACTTGTTTATAGCACTGGAAACAAATTTTTTGTTGCAAAAGAGTTGGAATAAGAGATAAAAGAAAGTTGAAAAGTATATAAGGGAGGTACACAATAGTATAGGCGGTCATATATCTCACTGACTTCACTTTTCCAAGTACATAGGCATATATATACCCTTGTAACTTGCTAACTTCTCTAATACTCATTCTTGCATGGCCCTATCTCTTACATGGTTGAGTACATGGATTGTACTTGATAATGTACATTATTAGCTTCTTTACATTGTCCCTTTGAATAGAATACATACCTTCCTTCTACAACCAAACATCACATCATCTTTCTACATAAATTCCATCAACCAAACTTTGATTCTCAATAATGAATACCAAAAATAACCTCATACAAACTAATAATAAACTCTCCTCTAATGCTAATTACATCACAAATATCAACTTCTCTAACAAGATCCAAACTTTTAGAAAAAACATAAGTCTAAGAGTAGAAAATTACTTAAGTTGGTTAGGATTTGCTACACTTACATGCATAACCTTGATTCTTACACCAAAAATTATGTCCTATAATAGAATTCAACAAGATTTCTGAGTAAAAAGTTAAAAACATGAAGAAAGAGAAAATGAGGAAAGAAACATAAGTTTAAGGGAGTTAGGCAAAAGATTTATAAAATCATTAGAATAAGAATTATTGATCAATTTAATATTATCTTTCAAATCTTTTAAATTAAAATATCTTAGAGGCTTAAGTTTTGTAAGAATTGGTCATAAGCATCTAGATATAAATAATGAAACTCATTCTGATCATTCCAACTTAGAATATGATAAGCAAAAGTATAGTGTGAGAAAAACTGAATCCTAAATAACATATTTAGACTAAGATGATTCCTAAATGACATTGAGAAAGTCAATAGTGATTGTATACTCAAGATCTTATATAGGAGAGCTAACATATGGAAGTTTGTAGCAAGAAATCAAAGCATCATGGACGTAACCCAATGTATGTTGCTTTTAATGTACTAGAGGATACAACTTATGATTAACCTAAGGCAAAGAAAGATATTAATAGTAAAATCTCATTGGAACTTAAATCAAAGAACAAGATAGAAACAGAAGCTTTTGAAGATATGACAAATGGATCGCATGAAGAGTATTGAGAATCGTGTAAAAAAGGACAATAATATTTACATAAAGGATGATATTATGAGCTCTAAAAATCAAGAAATAAGCAAAGGAAGAATCTCTACTCATTTAATGTTTGAGCATAAAGAAAATAGGGTGCATGTAAATTGAATTTACAAAGCTAAATTAAGAGATAAGGTTCACCAAGATTCATATTAATTAGGTCCAAAAGGATGGAATAAAGAGACGTAATTCATTTCCATCACTCACTAATAGAATAGCTAGTTCATTCTCTCATACTGCTTAGAGATTGGATGGCTAATCTGACATAAGACTTATAAGAAGTGACAAATCTCTTAAATCTTCTAGAGGGTTTTAGGGTGAGCTAGTTGAGTCTTACAAATCTTCTTATGCACTGATAATGTTGCAACTTAGGTTTTTCCTCGAGTTATGTACAAAAGGAATTGAATTGGAGATACAAAATTCTTAATTTTGTTTCAAATCATGAGGCTTGCTTTCCAAATTAAACTCTAATATGTACATGAATCTTTATGAGTCTTGCATTTTTATTTATTTCATGTTACTGCAGTGATAGGCATTTGTTGAAACATGTTATATTAATTTTCTATATGATGGTTGATTAAACTATATTTGTTGATAGGCCTTTTTTTAATAAATAAGCTGTTAGTCTATATTAACTGACCTAATATTTAAGTCTGAGTCCAATAACTCAATCTTGATACAATTCATTCTCACGCACTATAAATATCAAGCAAGACCCTATGTAAGGCTCTCTTCCACTCTCCTTCTCTCATATAATCTTACAATCTCACATTCATGATAAAGAGGTTGAATTAGGCATTGAAGTGGCCGTATTAGAACATACTTTGGTGCTCCTCATAGCCATTTTTCTATTTTGCAAGTATTGATGTATGGGGGAAAAAATCTACAACAAAAAATTGGTGTCCTTTGTAGGAATCCAAGAGAGAAAAAAAAATCACATCATGATAATTTTTAGCGATTCCTTGAAGTTATGCAATTTTACCGGATTTATTCACGATTTATTAGTTTGTTTGGAATTCTGGAAATTTTCTTTTTGCCTCTTTCATTGAACCTTGGCATTGGTTTTTTCCCTTTATATGCTCCTTCTAGCATATGGGCAAAAAATGACAGAATCTCTTGATACTTCATTATTTCTATTTTATCCATATGCAAGATTGCTTGGAGAAGATATTGTTATTTTTCCTACTATTGTGGATGGATTTCTTTTCCTTTTCAGCATTTTTCCAAGACCTGCTTGTGCCATGAAAGTGCAAAACTGCCTTGGATAACCGTCACTGCACTACATGTTGAAGAAATTTGCAGTTTAATATTAAAAACCGACTTGGATAACTGCTACAGTTTAACATGTTGGAAAGATCTGCATTCTTCGAAAAGGAAAAATTGTCTCGGCAAACCGCTACACTTGTCTGACATTGGATGCATTTAGTTGCGCTAGGTGCATGAGAAAGCGTGAGACTCGCAACAAAAGTTTCTGGATTTCAGTATCTTGTGTGCTCATATACTCGAATCGGTAGCAGGGGTTCAGAAACCATTGTTATCCTTCGTAAGTTGATGAAATTTCTGTGAGAGGGTAGTGCTGTGGGAGTCTGATGGATGCGCAGCCGAGCAATGTACATTAACAGCTCAATAAAGATTGATGATCGGTTGATTGCATATAAAGATGCCATTTTAGCTCTTTCTCAGAACTCACCTATTTTTTATGGCCTTACAACTCCAGTTTCATTGCCAAGCATCCATCCACTGTCTATTATCAAATTGCCGAGCAAATCTACAACTCGTCCGTAGCAGCAAGTGTCCAACTAGCCTAACAACGGGCCTAAGCTCTATGCTGAGTAATTGTCCATCTACATGTTGAGCAACTCTTTGTTTGAAGTTTTTTATGAGCTGCGGTTGATCGTGTCATGTATATACAATTCTATTCAAGTTCATCCTATAGCAGACGAAGCTCCAAATTGCTAAGTAATTAGCAGCAGCTACATGCGCTCCACTGGCCGAACACTCATCTACGTTTCATGCCGAGCTGTGCACCATAATGATCAGGCTACGAGCTTTAATTGAAAGCCGACCTAGCTTCGAGTCCTCACCATGGTTTTCTGTCATTGCACAAAATCAAAATCTAAGCCTAACCTAAGGTTCCCTTTAACCAAAGAGCTGAGCTATTTCTAGGTGCATGGTCGGATGGGTTAAATACAATGGACAAAGAAATTGTGGACCATTGAAGTGTAATAATTGTGTCACCTGACGTCAAATGTAAGAGTTGACATGTCGTCCACAACTTTTCCAAGCTTAATGAAGAGATTAATGAAAGTCAGAACTCAATTCCGCTACTTGCCGAACTATACACTCGAAGGCCGAGCTGAGTTGAAATTAAATCCAAGCACGCAGCTACCTGACGATGGCGGAGCAAACAAAACCGAGCCTAGCCTACCGTGATGGATGCTTGGGCCGCACTTTTCTCGAACACTTATCCTCAGTGTACAAAGCCTTACTTCTAAGCCGACCTTACAGCAAAGTGTTGAGCTTCGGCACATGTCAATGATCGGAGCTTAAATCAATAGCCGAACGCTTCCGAACTCAAGCATTTCCCTTACACATGTAAATGGCCCTTCTGATACATTTCATTGTCCATTTTGTTTCCATTTCTTAGCAAATATTAACTATAGGTAGACCTTACAGCAACGTACTGAGCTTCAGGCACATGTAAATGGTCAGAGTTTACAGCAACCAATTCGACGAATAACTAAATTGAGCGGCAGTTCAAGCATTTTCCTTCCACATGAAAGGTAATTACGATTGTTGATCTATATAAGTTAATATTTTGCTAAGAAATGGAAAGAAAATGGACAATGAAATGTATCAGAAGGGCCAAGCTTACGGGGTATTGGCAATACATTGAATGGCCATATAATATAGGAGACTTGAAAGAACCGGGGATGGTGGAATTTGAGGGCCCAGATCCTTGACTAAACTTGTGTTCTGCCGTGGCTATAAATTTGGTCAGAGTAACGTTCTTGAGGATGAAACTCTATTGATGAGCAGCTAAAATTTACATACAATGTTATGTAAGCAGGCAAGCCAAGCTGTCCAAACTGCAAGTTTTCCTAGCAGCCCTAAAAAGTTGACGGTCCTCTTTAATCAAACGCCATCTCAAAGCTCCGAGCTTCACAATAGCAAGTAACGAAGATCCATGCCAAGCTATCGATTTGCTACAAGTGCCGAAGTCCATCCTCATGTGTAGCCATGGTCTGAGCTACTACAAATAGCCTAGTGGAACTGAATAGTTTTAAGATTGAGCTCCAATTGAAACTCCACCTCATAGCAAGTGTAAGTTGCAACCATAGTGAAGGTCAATATAAGTCACTTTCCCATTGATAGGAATCAATTCCTTGAACCAATCACTAGAAGCTAAGCAAGAGGACTATCAAGATTCATTTGATGCATCTTAGCTTGAAAATTGCTAAGAAGAGAGGATTTCATCACTGAGCTAGCCGAACTGCCAAGCAAATCTAGTCACCCTCTGAGTAGCTATAGCCCTTGCCAAACTCTTGTAAGGTTTAACATAGTTGTCATGCAACATAGTGTTGAGCATCTAATTGATCTGAACTGCCAACCTTCTAATTTGTCAAGCTATTGGGCCGAGCAACTTGAAGAGAATCTAGGTGTCTTTAAGCGACTAGGCCCTAACTTGAACTAGATTAAGTCAACTCTAACTACTAACTTTCTTCTAACCTCTTTCAAGCTGGATCTTGCAATTGCTAAGTTGCCTTAGAATTCATTTTAGTAGGGCTAGCCTACTACAAGTCTTCAATCACCTCTTGGCATATGTCTTTTGGTACAATATTTCAGAAGGATTCCTTACTTTTTTTGTACAGAATATTCTTTACCCTTTTTACTCTTTTTAGCATATCCTATGTATCTCATCAGTAAATTACCCTTTTGTCTTTTCATGTATGTATTGTAACCCTAGTGAGGCTAGTGCATAAATCCTTATTTACTTGTACGCAACAATCATACTTCATTAAAAAATATTACAAGTTTCCTTTCTTAAGTAACCTTAATGTTCTTACATATCCTTAACTCTTATCTATTCTTTTAGTAAAGAGTAGTGATAAGTGATTTTATAGTTTAGATCGATGAGTTACATCTAGTAAGTGATCTTATAGTTTAGATTGGTAAGTTACATTCTGCAAATTATAGGTAAAGTAGGATCTAGTTGGTGCTTCATATCTAAAAATCCTTTTGTTTTCCCTTTTTCGATCTCATCCATTGTGGTACTGTAGTACACCCTCCATGTGTACGACCTTAGAGCACATAAGCTTCGTTAGTATCAAAGCACAATTCCGATAGGGAGTTTGTAAAGTGTAGTGGAGTTTTGTTCATGTTTACTGTTAGATGTTGTTGTGTTCCTTCTATAGCTGCTTTAATATGGTCATGTGAAGCGTGTTCGAGAGTGCTGAAGTAAGTTTTGGAAGTAAGCAATAGTAGTTGCATGAGGCAATTGTGAAAGCTATTGTTACTCTATCTTACTCTGTTTTTCACTATAAAAATAGAGCAAGTTCATTTTTGTTCTATTCATCTGTATAAGTTGGGAGTTAAAGTTGTTAGAGTGTATTAATAAGATTTTAGGTAGTGAGTAAAAGTGTTTATTCGGAATTGTATTGTCAATTTGTCAGAGAAGTATTACACTCTATTGAATTCAAGTGTTCATGGCATTGTTGGTGACTATAGTAGTGGTGCTCACACTAGAAGAAGCCAAAATGATAGTAATACCCCTGGGTTAGTTGATTACAAGCTTGATAGACTTTCTAATCTTGTTAAGAGTTTGGTTGCTGCAATACCAGACAATAGGCAATAACCACAAGATGTACCATATTGTGGCCTAACTGAGAATGTTCGTGAGAGACGATATGGCCTAGTTGACCTAGTTAATTGCCTAGTTCGACCCCACTAAGCTAGAGGAATAGTAAACCAAGCTGCTAGATGAAGACTGAAGTTAGAAGAGATTGAGGAAGATGTCAATGAAGGAGATGTAGAGGTCGATGAAGAGGAAGAAGAAGAGATTGAATATTATGAAGCACCAGAACAAGGACGTTGAGCTCCTTGAGAACTTTACAATGTCAAGGTCCAAATCTTACCCTTTAGTGAAAGTGGAGATACAAATGAGTATCTCGAATGGGAAGAGAAAGTGTTTGACTGTTATGGGTATATAGATGCAGTTAAGGTTTGACTTGTTGCACTTAAATTTTGTAGACATGCTACTATGTGATGGAAGAATTTAAATGTGGCTAAAGGGAGAGATGGATGATGAAGTGTAAGGACTTGGGAAAGATGAAGAGGTTGTTGAGGGGAAGATTCATACTTAAGGCTTACTTATAAGACACATTTGTTAAGTTGCAAGAGCTTTGCCAAGGAAGCGGATTTGTCGATGATTATGTGAAAGAATTCCAGATGCTAATGATCTGAGTAGATGTAGAAAAGCTTGAAGCTAGTATTGTATCATGGTTCATCTATGGACTCAAATATGAGATTTCCAATATTGTTGAAGTATAGAGATTCTATACACTGGAGGAGGTTATTAAGATAGCACAAGGGGTCGAAAAGTAGAGGAGAAATGCCTAGAGTAAACTTAAGCAGAGTTTTTCCTGAGCTCCTACTCTACGATGACTTACTTATGCTGAGCTAAGGAGACTCTCCTGAGTCGAGGAAAAACATGACTGACCTAACGATAGTTACGCAAGCTAGAAGAGCTAAGCTAATGATAGGCTAACCTCGAGGACACTTGAGAAGGGGTAGACTTCTGGACGGAAAATAAGCTAGGTAAAGTGTTTTAAATGCTTAGGTTTTAGACATATGACTGTTGAGTGTCTTGATTTGACATACCATGGTGCTCCAAGGAAATTTAGTAGATAGTAGCAAAGAGAGTGAACCCGAGGAGGAGGAGAAGAATGCTGGGGGAGCTGAAGCTAAGATGGAAGAAGAGACCGATGTCTATGTTGACTAAGGAGAGGTGATGACACTAGTATTGAGATAAGTGCTGAACTCCTTACTAAGCTTTAAAGAAGATTAAGAGAAAATTTGTTTCACACTAAGTTTACCATTAAGGGACAACTGTGTACCATCATTGTGGATGGAGTAAGTTGTACCAACGTAGTTGCATAGTCTCTCGAGCAAACGTTAGGACTGCCAATCTCTAAGTACCCCTAACCTTATAAACTACATAGGCTACATGATAAGGGTACTCTACATGTCATTGAATAGGTATTTATACCTTTTTGCGTTAGGAATGTATATAAGGATGAAGTAGTACGTGATGTCGTGGTACATGATGTCATCCCCATAAGAGCTTTACATCTGTTACTTAAATGACCTTGTTTGTTCGATCAACATGTTACTTACAATAGATATAAAAACACTTATGCCTTTGTCAAGGATAGAAAGAAGATCATGCTGCAACTTATGACACCAACCTAAGTGAATGAGATCTATGATCAGCTCATCCGAGCTAATAGGAAGAAAGCATTAGTGATGAGCTGAAGAGAGCTCTGAGTTACTGAAAAGGCTGATGAGCCTATGTTTTTATTGATTAGAAGATTGTTAGAGCTGAGAGATTTGGAAGATGTACTTGATGAGATCCGAAGATTGATTGATGAATTTTTTGAATTGTTCCCCGAAGAGTTGCTTAAGGGGTTGCCTAAGGGATTACCTTCGACCAGATGTGTAGAGCAATGTATTGATTTACAGCCAAGCGCAGCCTTATCGAATTGACATGCTTACAAAATGAATCTTGAGCAAGTTACTGAGTTGAAAAGATAAGTGGATGATTTGATAGAGCAAAGTTATGTGAGGGAGAGCATGAGTCCATATGTTGTATTAGCTCTATTCGTTCCAAAGAAGGATAGTTCATAGCACATGTGCATTGACCATTGTATTATCAATTGTGTTACAATCAAGTATAGATACCTAATAATCAAGTATAGATACCTAATATTGAGGCTTAATGACATGTTGGATGAGCTTCATGGTGCCAAGATATTCTTGAAGATTGACTTACGAAATGGTTACCATCAAATTCACATAAGGCTTAGTGATGAATGGAAAAATGCATTCAAGATGAAGCATGATCTCTACAAATGGCTGGTTATATCATTCAAACTTATAAATGCACCAAGCACATTTATGTAGCTTATGAGCCATGTGATACATCTGTTGATCAAAAAATCTGTGGTCATATACTTTAACAACATATTAGTATATAGTGTTGACTTGAACAACCATGTTCAACATCTCCAAGCTATTTTTGACACTCTACATACTGAGAAGTTGTATGGGAACCTAAAGAAGTGTATGTTTTGTCAAAGAGAAGTTGTCTTTCTTAGGTATGTAGTATCTAGGGATAGAATATGAGTAGATGAGGAAAAGGTCTAAGTTGTCTTAGAATGGCTGACGCCAAATAGTGTCATTAAAGTACGAAGCTTTTATGGCCTTACTTCTTTGTATAAGAAATTCATTAGAGACTTTAGTACTATTGTCGCCCTATTGATCGAGCTCACCAAGAAGAGTGAAGGATTTCGATGGAATGATCAAGCTGAGCAGAGTTTTAAGGAGATTAAGGAGAAGCTCACTACTATCCCCATCTTAGCTCTGCCAAATTTTAACAGGCCATTGGAATTAAAATGTGATGTATTAGGTATTGGTATCATCCTAATGCAAGAACGCCGACTTGTTGCTTACTATAGTAAGAAGCTTAGTGGTGCCAAATTGAACTACTCTGTGTACAAGAAAGAGTTGTACTCTCTTTTTCGAGCTCTAACTATTTGACAACATTATTTATTACATTAAGAGTTTGTGATTTATATAGATCATAAGTCCTTGAAACATCTAGGTAGTCATAACAAACTTTTGAAAAGACAAATGGTTGGAATTTATGGAAGGCTTTTCTTATGCGATCCAATACAAGAAAGGTAGCTCCAATACGGTCGCGGATTCCTTATCTTGTCGACAAACTTTGTTGACCACTTTATAGAAAAAATTGTTGGGATTTTCTCTCATCATCGAGTAATATGCTCAAGACCGACATTTTGGTCATACTCTTAAAAAGTGCAATGAAGAAGTAGTTGTTGGAGGCTATTACCTTAAGGATGGTTTTTTGTACAAGAAAAGAAGGCTATACACACCGAGCAATTCTAGGGAAGCTCTTAGTGGAGGATTATCTAGCCATTTTGGTGAGATTGAAATAGTTAAACTATTGAAAGAAAATTTTTATTGGTCTAGTTTAGCAAGGGTGTCGACAATATAGTTGGAAGTTATGAAGTATATAAGCAAGAAAAAAGGGAAAAGAGAGCTGTATGGAGAGTCTATGCCCTTACCAACACTGACCACAAAATGAGATGACTTCGACATGGACTTTGTCTTAAGGTTGCCCAGATATCCAAAGGAAAAGATTTAATCTTTATTGTAGTAGACTACTTGAGCAAAATGGCACATTTTATCATGTGCCATCGAACTAATGATACTTTATATATTGCTGATTGGTTTTTGTAGGAAGTTATCCAACTACATGGATTACCGAAGACCATTATCTCATATCGGGATACAAAATTCCTTAGCTATTTCTAAAAGGCACTATGGAGGAGACTTTGTATTAAACTTATGTTAAGCTCTAGTTACCACTCTTAGACTGTTGGCTAGTTTAAAACGATGAATAGGACACTGGATAATTTACTTTGAGTTGTCATTAGAAAGAACTTAAGAGACTGGGATGAGTATCTACCAGTTATGGAGTACCATTAGGAAGACTCCTTTTAATCCTACTATCCCCTTAGACCTAATTGGTACCCCCGTAGTTGCTGAAAAGAGTCAATCTAGAGTTGCCCAAGCCCAAGAATTACAGGAGCTACACTAATCTATAGGAAGGAAGATTGCCAAATTCAATAAGAAATAATAGGAGATCGGTAGTTAGAGCCGTTGAGTTATTTCTTTTAAGTTATGCAGCTTAGTATGGATTCACCTCTACTGAGAGAGATTTCTGTACTCAAGATAAAGCAAGTTATCCTTACGAGTTAATAGTCCATTTAAAGTTTTAAAGAAGGTCAACCGCAATGCCTATTAGATCGAACTACCAAAAAACTATGGCATCTCCCCCATCTTGAATGTGACTAACTTGATCCCCCATTGACTTGAAGACGTCATAGAGGTGAATAGAAGAGAACAACCTCCACAAGAAGCCCCATCTAATTTGAGGACAAATCCTTCTACCCCCTCTTAGGTAGATGATAGGAATTAATTCCTCTAACCAATCACCAGAAGTTAGGTAAGAGGACTACCAGGACTTATTTGATGCATCTTAGCTCAAGAATGACTAAGAAGAGGGGATTCCATCGCTAAGCTAGTCAAACTATTGAGTAGATCTACTGACCCTCTAAGTAGCCTCAACCTCAGCCGAACTCTTGTAAGATTAACATAGTTTCTAAGAAACCTAGTGCCAAGCATCTGACTAATCTTAATTGCAAACCTTCTAATTTGCCGAACTACCAAGCCAAGCAACTTGAAGAGAATCTAGGTGTCTTTAAGAGACTAAGCTCTGACCTGAACCAGACTAGGTTAGCTCTAATTACTAACTTTCTTCTAACCTCTTCTAAGCCAAATCTTATAGCCACTAAATTACTTTATAATTCATTTCAACGGGGCCAGCTATATTATAATCCCCCCAATCTCCTCTTGATACATATTTTCTAACATAACATTCCAAAATGATTCCTTACTTTTTCGTACAAAATATTATTTGTATTTTTTTTATCCTTTTTAGCATATCTTATGTATCGCATTTATAAATTACCATTTTTTTCTTTTCATATATATGTTGTAACCCTAGTAGATGATACAGACCGAGCTAAGGACGAATAAGGCCAATTGCAAAAGATGGGTCCAAGCTTGTCGAAGGCTTGAAAACAAGGATGGAAATCTCAAAAACAAGGGTGGAAATGCACAAGAAAATAAAAAAACTAACAAACAAAACTCAATTCACTCCAAAGATGTTACACACTAAGGAACTACTAAGGGCTCATAGCTCAGTTCGATATGACATATAAGTTGGTCTAATGAGGGTACTCACTACGTAGCTTTGCTTAAGGGTAAGAACAAAAGTGAAGTAAGTACAGAGGATTGTTCATGAAAGAGGCAATATAGTGTATTCAATGTCTAACGATGATGTAACTACATTTACAATGGGTATTTATACCCAAAATATTAGGGCAACAACTATAAATGGAAATGACTAATAGGATAAAGTCCTAAATAAGTAATGTACAAAGAATGGGAAAGCGCATAAGGAGAAAATCAAGAAAAATATTTGTCTTGTAAGGTTAATTCTATCATATAATTGCTTGGATGTGTGGTTATTAGTTGGTGAGTGAATTTTTGGCTAAAACAAACAATTTGTACAGTCAAGTTAGCAATTGTTGAGTAGGACTCGAGGTGAATTCAGCCTGGACATGGTCAAGGTAGTTCATATTCAAGTTGGTTGAACTAATGATTGAGTAGGCTGAGTTGTTATTCAAGTGTGTCTTAGGTCAATAATCAAAGATTATTGATAAGTATGGAAAGGTTCGGCTCAAATAAGGTAGCCGACTATTTGATTGACAACTCAGATTCATTAGGCACAGGTTGGTACAGAAGAACTCACTTAGCCATAATCTCAAGCCTTCAAGCTCGAACTCAAGTCAAAGGTCTGATGCTTTGGTTCCCTCATTGGGTTAACTAAGATTTAGGATCAAATCCAAGTGGTCCTCATTCAATTCTTCCTTCAGTCAGTACGGGTCGAGGTTGACAACATTAAACACGTCAAACATTCTAAAGTTTTTTGGTAACTTTAACCGGTATGCATTGTTGTTTATCTTTTGGAGTATCTAAATTGTTCTTCAGCCCTAGCAGATAACTTATTCTTCCTCTTGATAAGAAGCCTCTCCTTACTCAAGTGTAACCACACTTGGTCACTAGGCTGAAATTGCTTGGTCTTCTTTCCTTTGCCTTTCTCTTTTAGTTTTTTGGCAACTCGGTCAATGTACCGATTGACTTGTTGGTAGATTTGTTGGATGGAATAGGCTTTGGTTCTTACTTTTAGATCTTCTTAGTCTATGAGTGGCATGAGGGTGTGGTCAAGGGGCAACTCAGGATTGAAGACATGGATGACCTTAAATAGGGCGTACCCAGTGGTAGCATGTACTATTCTATTGTAAGCAAATTCTACCACAAGCAAGCAAATGTCCTAGTAGACTAAGTTTTTTCTTACTATAGCTCAAAGTAGTGACCCTAGGATGTGGTTGACAACCTCTGTTTGGCCATTGGTTTAGGGGTGACAAAAAGTACTAAATAATAATTTGGATCCCATTCAATGCCAGAGAGTTCTCTAGAAATGGCTTAAGAATTTTGGGTCTCTATCCAACACTACACTCCTTAGCACTCTATATAAGCAAACTATTTCTTGCAAAAACAAAGAAGCAATAGCCAAAGTATTGCTATTTTTTGTACAGGACACAAAATGTGCCATTTTGCTAAACTTATCTATTATAACCATTATAGAGTCTTTGCCTCAAGCAATTCAGGGTAATCCGAGGATAAAATTTATACTCTGTTCAACCTATGGTTTGGTTAGAGCAAGTATAAGCATTGTCTTCCCTTGTTTAGCTTAGCTTTTGGCCTTTTTACATATGGCGCATCCCTTAATCATACGATGCACATCATGTTTCATTTTAGGCTAGAAGAACCTATCATTTAGTAGCTTATAAGTTCTTTGCTCTCCAATGTACATAGATAGCCCTCTGTCGTTAGCTTCTCTTAGTAGTAGTTCTCTCATTGATCAGGTCAATAAACATAATTTGCCTCCTCGAAGAAGATAAATATCAGCCACATAGTATTCGTCCACTATTCTTCCTTTTGTACAGTGTATATATATTGGACCAAAGTGAGAATCATGTTGATACTGTTCTTTAATGCTTGCAAACCCTAACATTCGAGTCTTAACTTATTGAAGAGAACATGTCTTTTTGATAAAGCATTAGCAACCACATTATTCTTGCCTTACTTGTATTTGATGATAAAGTTAAATTCTTCTAGAAACTCAACCCATCGAGCTTGGCATTTAGAAAGCTTAGATTGGCTCAATAAATATCTTAAAGAGTCATGATCCTTGTATATGACAAATTCCTTTGGCAGAAGATGATGCTACCATAAGGAAAAAGCTCTAATTAATGCCAAGAGTTCTTTGTCATACACATAATAGTTTAGTTATGCTCCTTTGAGCTTTTCACTATGATAAGTAGTAAGTTGGCCTTCTTGCATTAGTACAACTCTGATGCTGACACTTAATGCATTGCACTCAAGCTTAAACACTTTACCAAATTCTGGTAAAACCAAGACTAAGGTAGAGGTCAACCTTACTTTTACCTCGACAAAACTCTAACTCTTCTTTCTCTCCTCACTTGAACTCCACATTCTTCTTTATTAGCTCAATCAAAGGTGCTACTATAGTACCAAATCCTTGGATAAAGCATCGATAGAATGATAGAAATCTATGGAAACTCTTCACCTCAACATATGAAGTTAGGGTTGGTTACTCAATAATGGCCTGAACTTTCTCTTCATTAGCTCACAATCCTCTTCTACTAACCATGTAGCCTAGAAGATCACCACTTCCTAATAGAAACAACATTTCTTCATGTTTTTGAACAGTCTTTCTAAATGGAGAGCATAGAAAACAGCTTGAAGATGGTTAATATGACTTCTCAAGTTATCATTGTAGACAAGGATGTCGTTAAAATAGATAATGACAAACCTCTCGATCAGGTCTCTCAAAACATGGTTTATCAATCTCATAAAAGTGCTTAGGGTGTTTGATAACCCAAATGGTACGACCATCTACTTGTACAGGCCATGTCAAGTCTTAAAAGCTGTTTTCCATTCATCTTCTTGCCTCATTCGAATATAGTGGTACCCTAACTTCAGGTTAATCACATTGAACATTCTCATACCACTCAATTTGTCTAACATATTGTTTAGCCTCAAAATGGGGTATCTATACTTGATCGTAATCTCGTTGATGACTTAGCTATCCATATACATTCGCTAAGTACCATCTTTTTTTGGCATAAGTAATGTAGGAACAACATAAGGGCTAAGGTTCTCTCTTACGTATCCTTTCTCTAATAGCTTGTTGACTTATCTCTAAAGCTCTGCAGCTTACTTAAGATTCATTCTATATGTAGGCTTGTTTGGTAGTGCAATGTCAGGTATCAAGTCAATGCAATGCTTAATACGTCGAAATGGGGATAAACCTTTAAGCAACTGCTTAGGAAATAAGTTGGATTATTCATCGAGCAACTTCTTGATCTCTTTTGGCAGCTTTACTTACTCCTTCAATTCTAATAGCCTCCTTACTAATAGGAAGATTGGCAAGTTAAACTTGATTGCTACTCAGAGCTTGGCTTTACTCAGTATCAAAGCCTTCTTCAATCCTCGAGTCAATTTGGCTTGCAGTTCACTTACTTTACATAGGGTCATAGGTTTTAAGGTAATTTGCCTCCCATTTTTTTCAAACATACATGTGTTCCTAGACCCATCATGCATAATCCTTTGGGAAAAAAGCTAAGGTTAGCCTAGCAACACATGAGATGCACACATGGGTAATATGTTACAAAGAATTTCATTAAAATAGTTTCCAATGGAGATTAGCAACAACATTTGCAATGCGACATGTAGTGCTCCCTTCTCATTCGGCCAATGCAGTTTATAAGGCCTTGGATGTGATATGGTTGGCAATTTGAGCTTCTTAACTAGGTTAGTAGATGCAATGTTTATGTAACTTCCATTGTCTACTATGAGTGTACACATTTGCCCATTCACCTTACATGTAATGTGTAATAGATTCTCTCTCTACTCCACCTCAGTAGAGGGTTCTATACTCATCGTACATCGGACAACCAAAGGTTTTTTTGTCCAAATCCTCAGTAAACATATCCTCCTCAATAAGCTCATCCTCTTAGGTGGTATCCTTCTTGGAGACAACCTCCTCCTTGAGCTCCTCATCAGTACTTTCCACTTCAACCTTGGGGATATCTCCTTCAATGATCATAGTTCTTCTATTTGGACATTGGGTAACCATGTGCTCGAACCCTTGATACTTAAAGTACTCGATCTAGCTCGTCTTCCTCTTAAATTGTTATCTTTTCTTGTAAGTTCTCAACTGCACCTCACTATCACCTTGTCGGCTCTTCTATTCTACTCTAACGTTTGTCCTTCTACTCAGCTTGGCACTTTGCTGAGCTTGGTAAGTTCCTTGAATAGATTAACTTAATTGACTAGGTATGCCCATTGGTAGTTAACTCGGCTTATTCTTCCTTTGTCTTTCCACTCGTTGGGCTATTCTTATAGCCTTGTCTAATGTAGCAAACTGTTGCAGCTCAATGATATCTCGGATATCATTTGCAGCAAGAAATCTGGATATTGTTTCGGCTGATAGTTCATCCACTTTACATCTAATCATAAGTATTTGGAACTCCTAAACATATTCATCAATAGTTCGATTTTCTTATCTCAGCTCTTGAAATCGGGTAAAAGTATCTTGTAAATAGGCATCCAGCATGAATCTATTTCTTAGTTTCCTCTTCATCTCAGGCCAACTATTCACTTCCATATATCCTTTTCGTTTTCTCATTGTTCAGAAGTTCTTCCACCATATCGCAACATAACCTAAAAACTTTACAATAGCAGTCCTCACTTTCTCATGATCTTCATACTAGTAATGATCAAAAACACATTCAACCTTCTCCTCCCAATCTAAATATCATTTGCATTCCTAGAACCATTGAAGCTTGGAATCTGAAGCTTCACATAATCGACAACTTGGGGTGTTCAAGCTCCCTATTTTTCCTTATTATACTCTTCTTCTGCTTCTTCATCTAACTCACCTAAGTCAATCCTTCTCTTTATACGTCATCCTACTCCATCACCTCATCCTTGTCGAGTTGGGATCTATCCTTTCACAGGTTGAGTAGCTTGTGGAGTATTCTGTACAACCTCAGTAGGTCGAAAGGCCAATGTATGAACATCTTTGGTCAAATCATCTACGAGGTTAGTCACCTCATCAATTTGCTCATCTGTACTTCTACAAGTATTTTGAGGTTATTGGCTATGGTAGGCAACATCGTTGTTGTTATCTCTAATACTGATGTTGGCACTAGGATTAGTCATTCTCTTTGATAAAACTTAGTAACAAATGCAGAATCTTTGAAACAACATACACTGTCCTTTTTCAAGCCAAACAACTCACATACACATTTTTCCATACGAAAGTTCAAACTAACTATGAATAGCTACTTTAAAGAACTATAAACCTAGTTGAAATTTGCCTTATTTTCATATTCTTGAAATAGGGCAAAACAAAGTATTTCACATCAAAGGTCTCACAACAATAGAAAAACTTCAAATACTCTCCAAAACACTTAAACTAATCCCTCTCATATTCACAGCACAATTGACAACAATACTACAAACTATACAGTAACAATCACAATTGAATAGAAACTTATCTAAACAAACCTTCACTCTAATACCAAGATAATACGAACTGAACTAAGGATTGATAAGGGCAGTCACAAGAGGTAGATTCAAGCTTGTCAAAAGCTCGTAAATAGGGGTAGAAATGCACGAGAAACACAGAAAACCAACAAGCAAACCTTAATCTACTCCGAGGATGTTACTCCACGGAATTACCGAGAGCTCATGGCTCAACTTGATATGATGTACGAGTTAGTCTAATGAGGGTACTCTCCACCTAGCCTTACTTAAGGATTAAGATAAAAGTGAAGTAAGCAAAGAGGCTCACAAAAGAAGCAATGTAATGTATTCAATATCCAATGATGATGTAGTTACATTTACAATAGGTATTTATGCCTGAAATATTAGGGCAACAACTATAAATAGAAATGACTAAAAGGGTAAAGTCCTAAATAAGTAATGTACAAAGAATAGGAAAGGACATAAAGAGAAAATCAAGAAACATCCATCTTGTACAGTAGATTTTGTCATATGATTGCTAATAAGCTCATAGTTTTAGAGCTAAAGAATCTCTCAAAACTCAAGCATTCACATTAGGAGAGTAACCCCAAGACCATGTACACCTCTCTTTAGGACTTTCGATTGGCTATTGAGATCCAAGAGCAGCAAAGCTTGCTAAAAACATATGAGGTCATGGTGAAAAATTTTTTAATCTAAAATTCAAAATAAAGACACGAAGATTCTTTAATTACAGCAACAAATTGAAGAAGCAAATGTAAAGAAGGCTATGCTTGAGAAGAATTTGATGTATTTACTAGTAAAAGGGATTCTTTCTTGTAGATCTAACCCATGAACTCTTTGTGTCAAGCTATGTCAATTGTAGGCTAAGAAAATCCAAGTTGTAGCAGTGCATCATCTGAACACCCTAAACTACTCCCCCATGCATTCCGAGCTGAGCTATTATTAAGCCGATCTCTACATAATTAAGCTTCTCAGTAACCTAACTCAACATGAGTAAGGCAAAAATCCTGAGCACACACTAAGACGTTGACTACCGGTGTTTGAGTAGGCGAACCAACAACCAAGAATATTAATAGACTACCTAAGCTTGAAAATAACACCAAACACTTGAGCAAAGAAAAGCTTAACTGACCTACTTGTAGCAAAGAACTAAGCTAGCTGTTACATTGCCGAGATATTTTGTCAAGAGTTAAGTTATTAAGCTAGTTGTTGAGATTTGAACCGAGTTGCTTTCTATTGGAAAATTGAGAATTGTTTTTGAAAGTGCGATGTTACAACATGTAAAATGTCAAGTTGTTATAGTGCAATTGTACCAAGCTAATGTGTTGAATTGAGGTTGTATACTTCCCTTTGCCAAGTTAATCTCTGTATTGCTATGAGTCTGAATCACCATGGAGTTCTACAAACTATTGCTTATACATGCCTAATGTAGTCAATGTGCTTAAACTGGCTAAGGTGGAGTTAAAGCGCAATTGTTCTCCATTGTATAATCTTAATTGTCAATTCATCCATAATTGCCAAAGTATAGATATTATTTTCAATATCATTAGAGATCTCAATGATACGGATTCATGGATGAACACATGAACCTAATATTAGGCGTAACCAAAGGGGTAGGTTTAGACCGTAAGATGGTCCGAAAGATAAATGATAGTCAAAGGTTAAGCAGGGTTTCCTATACATTGACGATGGATATGATACACCAATGCCTTATACAAGCTCGAGTTACACTTAATATAACATACAAGTATGGTTAAAGGCTATTCACTACTAGTTCACACTCAATGGGCTAGATAAGAGTAGCTCAAGAGTAAGTAGAAAGACACTTAGCTTAAGAGAGTGAGAAAGTTCAGTATATTCTCTATATATCTTGCTGCGACTATTACAATATGCAAGTATTTATAGTACCCAATTAGGGTAAGTCCTAAGTTATAAGAAATTATAGAAAAGGATTCTTACTAGCTAAGGAAAATAGGGAATAATTTACAGGGGTATCAATGTAATCGTATAAAAAGAATATTTGTTGTCAAAAAAAAGATAGTATGGATATTAGAAAAGGACAGTGTACGTATGGTTTGCTCATTTGGTGGTCTCTATGATACTATTGGTCAAGTAGGGGTGGATCCCAATCAAGTTAGGTTGGTGTTGGCAATTTGGTAGCTTGAATAGTTAGGACTGGAGAGGGTTTGATTCAGGGGCAATTCATTTTCAGGTTAGCCTTGGATGATCAACTCTTGACTATTGTTAGCTAGACCTTAGCATTAGTGAGGTTGGCTGCATCCTGATCTAATCCTTGGAATGGTGTATGGTAGAGGGGTAAGCTTGGTATGTCGGTTGGTCATCTCAACAGCTTCTTGGATAATGTAGAAAGTGAAGTAGCTTGGCATATTGGACTGGGGTATGCACTATTTGTCTATGCTTAACTCATTTTGGATATCTTAGCAAACCATATGAGCGAGTCTTCAAGTTCGGAAGCACGTGATTGGTCCCTGATTCCTATTATCCCCTCCGGGTAGTTTAAGATTTGGGATCAAATCTGGCTCAGCTCCTAGTTGCTTGCCCTTGAGGGTGTAAGGTTAGAGATTAGTAATGTTAAAGGAGCCTGAGACTCCATATCCTTTAGGTAGTTTAATCCTCTAGGCATTAGAATTAATCTTTTTAAGTACTTTGCGAGGTCCGTTAGCTTTGGGAGACAACTTGCTCTTCCTCAAGTTTAGGAATTGTTCTTTACTGAGACATATCCAAAGCAAATCACCAAGTTGAAATTCTCTCTTCTTCCATCTCAACCTCGCTTCCCAAGCTTAGTAGTAGCTCAGCTTAATTACTCTACAACCTTCTAATACATGTCTTTAATGGCTTCGACTCTTTCTACAGTAGGTTGGTCATCGTTAGGTTTCAGTTGGGGTACTTGGTCTATTGAGAGCTCAGGGTTAAATCAATAGGTGACCTTGAATAGAGACATGTTTGTTACATTATGGGCGGTCTTATTGTCGGTGAACTCAATGATTAGTAGACATAGATCCTAATTAATCATATTTCATCTAACAATAACCTATAGCAAAGTTCCCATAGTTCTATTGACAAAATTGGTCTATCCATCAGTTTATGGATAGCAGGACATGCTGTACCATAACTTGGTTCCCATTCATCTCCATAATGTCCTCCAAAAGTGGCTTATGAACTTTACGTTTCAGTCCGAAACGATGGTTCTAGGCATGCTGTAAAGGTTGATTACTTCCTGCAAGAAAAGAAAAGAGATAATTGAAGCGTGGTTAGTTTTGGAACAAGGTACGAAATGTGCCATCTTGCTAAATCGATTTATAACCAACATAATGCAATCCTTCCCTCAAGATGTTTGTAGTAATCCCAATATGAAGTCCATACTTAGTTTGGACCATGGTTTGGTCAGGATGGGCAAGGGTAGATAGTGTCCTTTCTCAATTCAACTCTTTGCTTTTCAATAGGTTGCATACCTTTCTAACATAAACGGCACATCTCTCATCATTCTTGGCCAAAAGAATCTTATAGATAGTACTTCATGGGTTCGATGCTAGCCAAAGTGTCCTATCAATCCTCCTCCATACGCCTCATGTACTAGTAATTCTCTCATGGAACAGGTTAGGATACATAACCTCTTCTTCCTGAATAAGTATCTGTATTCCTTATGATAGTCGTCCAATATCTATCTTTCCTCATACCGGCATAGATAAGACCAAAGTGTAGATCTTTAACATACAAATTCTTTATTGTTGAAAAACCAAGCAGCTTGGTTTGCAACTTGATCAGGAGAGAATATCATCTCAATAAGGCGTCGGTTACTACATTGTTCTTTTTATTCTTATATTTTACGATATAAGAAAAACCCTCCATGAACTTTGGCTTGTCTCTAAGACAACTTGGGTTAGCTTTTCAGATATCTTAAGGATTCATGATCGCTGTAGATTACAAATTCCTTAGGTAGCAAATAGTGTTACCATACTGTTAGGGTTCAGATTAAGGAGTAGAACTCGTCATAGACAAAAATAGTTTAGTAAAGCTGCTCAAAGTTTCTTGCTAAAGTCAGTGATAAGTCAACCTTCTTGCATCAGCATGGAATCTATGCCTAGTTCAAATGCATAATACTCTACTTCAAACACTTTGTTGAAGCTCAACAAAGCTAAGATATGGGCTGTAGTTAGCCTCTCTTTCACTTCCTCAAAACTCCTTTGCTCCTTCTCTCCCTATCTGAATTCAATATTATTTTTTAAGAGTTTAGTGAGTGGGGCCACACTCGTACTAAAATTTCTTATAAACTTACAATAGAATGATGCCAGGCCATGGAAACTCCTCACGTCGGTTGAAGCGGTAGATACTGGCCACTTAGTGATCACTCTAATCTTCTCTTCATCAACTCATATGCCACTGCTACTTACTATAAATCCTAAGAATATCACTTTGGGTTAGCAAAAGTTGCACTTCTTCATATTTGCTTAGAGCTATTCAGCTCAAAGTTTTGCAAAGACTCTTCAAAGATGCTACTGGTAAGTTTCCAGGTCAGGGCTATACACCAAGATGTCATCAAAATAAACCACAACAAACTTCCCAATAAATGTGCTCAGTGCATTGGACAGTCTGAATGGCATTACAAGCTGTTCATACAATGTATGGCATGTTTTGAATTCTATTTTCCACTCATCACCCTCATGTATTCGGATTTGATGGTATCTTGATTTGAGGTCATTTTGGAGAATGCTCTTGCTCTTGCTCTGCTCAACTCATCTAGCATGTTGTTAAGTATTGGTATGGGATACCTATACTTGATGGTGATTCAATTGATAGCTCAGTTATCTACACACATTCTCTAAGACCCATCTTTCTTTGGCACTAATAAGGATGGCACTGTACAGGGGCTAAAGGATTCGTGCACATACCCCTTCTTCATCAACTCATCTACTTACTTCTACAACTTGACAACCTATTTAAGGTTCAACTTATAGGCAAGCTTGATCAGTAGTGCGACTCCTGGCAGCAAGTTGATTACATGTTCAATGCTTAGGATGGGAGGCAGACCTTTTGATAGCTCATTTAGGAATAAATTAGCGAACTCTTCCAATAATGTTGTCACCTCGGTGGTTTACTCCCTCTCCTCAGACCTCATCTTTAGTATTCTTTGGACCAACAGTTAGGTCAATCCTTCGAGCTCCATTTCTCTTTTTAGATTGGCTCGGGTCATTACTAGAGCCTCTTCCTTCAAGGTTCGGCTTAGTTGGAACTGCATAACCTTTATTTGCTTAATAGTCATAAGACTCAATTTCACTTTCCTACCTTCATACTTTAAGGAACAAGTATTCCTCCTTCCATCATATATCACTACTTAATCAAACATTTACAGTTGTCCAAGTAGAATGTGAGACACACTCATGAGTAGCACATTACAAAGCACTTCATCTCGATATTTGCCAATGCAAATTGGTACATACACCAGTTTGTTTACTTGTAGGGCTCTCTTATCATTAAGTTAATGAAGTTTATAAGGTTTTGAGTGAGGCTTAGTCAGTAATTTCAATTATTGGACCATAAATGCAAAGGCTACATTGGTGTGGCTCCTAATATCAATTATTAGGGCATACAGTAGCTCATTTACCTTGTATCCAATGTGGAAGAGATTTTCTCTTTGTTAGTCTTCGAGCATAGGATTGACACTCATCTTCTTCCTTAACACTAGAGTGGTTGACATAAAGTTGTCTTCTCACTGTAGATAACTTCTTCCTTGGACAACTCGATCTGTCCATCTTATTTTAGCTCCTCTACTTCCTTGTTAGTATTGTCTACTTCGACAGTCAGTACCTTGCCTTGGATCGCTATTGTTCTTCTATTCAAACAATGAGCAACAATATGTCTCCAAATCATTGTCATTTGAAAGACTCCAGCCTTTCTCATACTTCCTTAGGACTTCCTTCTCCTTTGCTTAGGTAGTCTGAGCAGGTTGAGTCTCAACAACCTTACTTAGTTTCGTTCCCATTAGTCTACTCGAAACAGTTCAGCTATTGCCAGGTCGTCTAACTGGTGGTCAAAACCTTCCTGTACGGTACCTTTCTATCCTTTAGGCGGCTCGAATCGTGTTGTCAGGTGACCTAATATCCAAGGTTTCTAGGATATCTTTGATCTCATACTTTAATCCTTTGATGAATTGAGATACAGTTTGGTCTTCTAGCTCGTTGACTTCGCATCAGATCATCAATATCTGAAATTCCTTGACATAAGCTTCAACAGTTGATCCTCCTTGCCTCAATTCCTGTAATCATTTGAAGGCATCACATAGATAGTAGCTCAACACAAACCTTCTCTTCATAACCCTCTTCATTTTATCCCATCTCCTAATTTCTTATTCTCCTTCTCTTCGTCGGGTAGCTTGCAAGTTTTTCCACCATAGGCCTACATAACCAGTAAACTCTAACACAGTAAGTCTAACTTTTGCATCATCAGGTACTTTGTGGAATTCAAATTACTTTTCAATCTTATCTACCTAATGTAGGTAGTCTTTAGCATCACCACTTCTAGAAAAGCTTGGAATATTCATCTCCAACCCTTCAACTCTAAGGGCTTGTACATTCCTTTCTTCAAGTTCATAGTATTCCTTCGCTTCATTGTCTCTTTCATCTTCTTCTTTGATTTCTTCAAGTACTAGCCTACGCCTAGCAACTCTACCCATTCCTTCAATTCAAGGTGGTTGAACTAGAGCATTAACATAGCTAAACTGACCATTACCTCGCTCTTGCTACTTACGCCCTCTAGTTAGGCTATTTCTAGCTCATTATCTATCTTCCTGGATAATAGTCACCACACTAGCTACCAAGTCGGAAGTCTATCTAGGTGGTCATCCACTAACTGAGGTGTGAAGCTTCGTTCTTGCTTTTGGCCATGTCAAGTACCACTTTCTTGATTTCCTAAAGTTCCCTAAACACTTGAATTTGATATTGTTGGTTTAACTCACAAAATTAATGTTTAAAAATACCACTCAAAGTTCTTTTCATGAATAACAATAGCTGAACAATAACTAATGCTCCCATAACTATGTACAATGAACAAGCTGATAACCTTGAACACATAAAACAAGTAGCAAATTACTTAGAGAAAAAAGGTAGCAGAAGTTATCCTTTAAACATAATCTAGGCTCTAATACTAGGATGATACAGATTCGTAGATGAACACACGAACCCAATATCATGCTTAACCAAAGAGGTGGGTTTGGATCGCAAGATGGTCCGAAAGATAAATGGCAATCAAAGGTTGAGCAGAGGTTCCCGTGCATTGAAAATGAATATAACATACCAACACCTCACATAAGCTCAGGTCACACTTAATATAATACATAAGTATGGCTAAAGGTTACTCACTACTAGTCTATGCTCAATAGGCTAGATAAAAGTAGCTCAAGAGTAAGCAGAAGGACACTTAGCTTAAGAGAGTAAGAAAGTTTAGTATGTTCTCTATATATCTTGTTGCAGCTATTACAATATGCAAGTATTTATAGTATTCAATTAGGATAAGTCCTAGATTACAAAAAATTACAGGAAAGGATTCCTATTAGCTAAGAAAAAAAGGGGAATAATTTATAAAGGTATCAATGTAGTCATGCAAAAGAATATCCACTATTAGAAAAAGGACAGTACGTATGTCAAAAAAGGATAATGGATGCTCAGTTTACTCATTCTATGGTTCCCATGATATTATTGGCTAAGCAGGGGCGGATCCCAATCACGTCAGGTTGGTGTTAACAATTCAGTAGCTCGACCAATAAGGACTGGAGAAGGGTTGATTCAAAGGCAATTCATTTTTAGGTTGGCCTTAGACGATTGGCTCTTGACTACTGCCACCTCGACCTCGGCACTAGTGAGGTTAGCTACATCTTGATCTAATGCTTAGACCGGTGTGGTAGAAGGGTAAGCTTGGTACTTCGGTTAGTCACCTTAGTAGCTTCTTGGATGATGTAAAAAGCGAAGTAGCTTAATAAATCGAACTAGAGTATGCACTGCTCCTCGACGCTTAACTCATCTCAGACAACTAGGCAAACCATCTAAGCGAGTCTTCAGGTTTAGGAGTACGTGATTGGTCCCTGATCCCTATCATCTCAATTTTTGCAATATGGAAACAAATAAATTTTACACAAGAGGAAGACATGAAGGAGATATTATACTAATTTAGATTAGTCAATATCCCGTAAACTTTATGTTTGAAGTTATTGTTACATTGGCTTATTAGTTCATATATTTTATTAGAGCCCCCAGCTACTATTATAGATATTTCTTTATTTGAACTATTAATAAACATACTCAAAGCGTTGGACTTGGACAATGTTGACTCATCAAGAGTTGTTAAACAACTTATAAAAGCTCTTGAGCTGGCTAATAAGGAACACATCCACCTATGTGTTAGTTTTCATTAATAAAAGATAAGTAAAATTTCTCTATTATTATTTATGATTTATTTAATTAATTATTTTTAAGTTTGTGCTTATGATGTGCCTCTTGCCAAACCATTATTAATATTTGCACTTGATTCATTGATGATGTATTATCTATCTACATAATGCTTCATAATCCGAACTTTAACTAGCCTACGCAAACATAACTTGCTGACGAGCTGCTCCTCGATAGCTCTAAAACCTATACATTATGGGTAACAAGGAAATCATAAAAAGCTAATATGTAAGTCCTATATTTGACAGATGACCAAAAAAGGAAATCCTTACATCTTTAAGTTATAAGAAAGAATGATGAGATGTAAAGCCTTGTCTCTTTAAAGGGTTACTGCTTAGACATTATAAGTCTTAAGAAAGGATGACAAGCATCACACTCTAAGTCTAATTAATAAAGGACGAGCCACCAAGAAGCTCCAAGCCATCAATTGGTGATTAGCATAATACTATAAGTCTAACAAATAGACGAAGAGCCACTTGAAAACCGTAACCCACTAAATGGCGACTGTTTGAATACTTTCATTCGACACCTTGTCCAGACAACAAGTAAATAAGCCTAATATCCTATAACAGTAACGAATTAGAGGGTAATCGACCTCTTCAAGCCTTCGCCTCTTCAGGCACTCTAGCTACTTTTTTAGGCTCTAGCCTTTTCAAGCATACTGGCACCTATAAGTGCTCCAACGTCTCCCAACCTTCGCCTCTTCTAGCCTTTATGGCATCTTAGTCTCTTCAAACCCTTGATCACATAATTTCCTAGAGCTCCTACAAAATTAATATCCCTAAGTACTCATTTTGCCGACTTTGTCACCAAAGAGAGTGAAGGACAAGTGTTGATAGGATTTTCTTAATAAATAAGCCGCTAGTCTATATTAATTGGTCCAACAATTAAGCCTAAGTCTAATAACTCAGTCAAGATATAATTCATTCTCACCTACTATAAATATGAGAAAAGACCCCAAGTAAGGTTCTCTTCCACTCTCCTTCTCTCATATGACTTTGTAATTTCACTCTCATGACAAAATGATTGATTTAGGTATCAGAATGGTCACACCGAACCCTCCTCCAACAGCACTTATAACCATTTTTCTATTTTGCAAGTATCAATGTATCGGGATAAAAATCTACAACCAACATTATCTTTTCTAACTTCTACAAAATGGCCGTTCCTATTTGACTGCGCTTGTTTCTACTATTCATTCTTTTTTAAAGATTCAAATGTCTTCAATTATTTAATCCATCCATTATTGAACGTGGCTTAACGTAGAACTTCTTTCAATGCAAATGCGTGTTTGGATGCGATTAAGGATATTGTAGATCTATTAAGCCAGAATGTGCTGATTAGTGGTCGGATCTTCTAATGATGCATAAAGATGATGTACCATGGGTATTAATTCGAAAGATTATATAGGATATTTATATTACTTAAACCCTATAATTAATAAGGAAACATAATAAATTTGAAATCAAGAAAATAAAGAAACAAACAAGTTAAAATAAACTTTCCTAAACTATAGAAAAATCTTTGACAACCTAAGGTCTTGTAAAAATATGTAAATTTGGCTTTGAAAATGATGTTGAACAGCAAAGCAGTTTAAATTAAGCTAAACTAGACTCTAATCAATTTTTATTGACATATCACGAGCCTATATAACTCTTTATATTCGAAAATTTATATTCTTTTCAAGTTGACTGATGTACTTCTGACTATCCCTCTACTCCTTTTACTGTAATCCTAACTCATTCGTATTAAAAAAAAAATAATAATTGTCACATCACAGGTAATGGAATTAAGCCGGACTAGAGGAGGTGATTTTGTATGAAGCGGGGATGCAAAGTAAGTCCTAATGGAGAAAGGAGGTAAAAAGAAATGAGAATTATTTGTTATGCGAGGATTCTTTATCATTGCTTGCTTTCAATGGAATTCCTTTTTTATTTCTTCTTCTTCTTGTTTCTTTTCTTTTTCGTTCTTCTTGTTTTTTTTTTTTTTTTGGGTTGCTTATTGATATTTCGATTCTAAAAAGTGGATAGTTGTTACTTGTCAATTACCATGATGAGCAGAGCACTGTTGATGAATTTTTTTATTTACTGTTATTATTCATTGGTTCGCCATTATATCATCTTCTTCAATGAGATGAAAACATTTGTCAATTGTTACGTACCTCTTTAGTGCCTTTCTGCATTGGCCAAAATTTACCGCTGAAGGTTAGTTGTCCACTTTGGTTGTAACTCTAATAAGAGGTAGCATTTATTTTTATGCTTTCCATTTTAATTTTTGTGTCAACAAATCTTCTTCAAGTAACGTATTGGTTTTTCTTATATTTGCAGTTGTATGGTTGCACTTATGCAATTGCTTTCTAACTACAAGTTCTTATCTCTTTTCCTCATCCACTTATTTATTTTATTTTATTTTTTTATCAAAGTGTTAGGATAATATATTTTATGTTAAAGTTTATAACACCATAACACTTATTTAACCAAAATCAATATGGTACGAGAATAAGAGGTCTTGTGTAGTATCGTCATTCAACCCTCATTTGGTTAATTTGAACCTTTTTTATCAAATGATAGTGGTGTTGAAATTATCATATAAGCTACTTCTCCTTTTAGTAAAGCAGGTACTGTATTGTGAACATCTATTCTTCTATAGGCTTTTCTATATTTGAGCATGGTGCAAAATTCTATTGCATGACTGTTCCGAAGCCTCATTCTTTCAACGTATACAAAAAGCAAAAAGAGAATTTCCTCCGGTCCAACTAGGATGGAAGCTTGCCAAGCTATACCTATACCCATTTCCCAGGTAAATACTGCAATAACTTATTGATATCCCACCATACACGGTTGCTCCTGTATTATAGGACCATAGTATCTTTCCTGTATTGGCATCCATAGCATAAATAGGTCCATTTGGAGCCACAGACCCAGCAAAAATCACACCATTTGCTGTGGAGACTGGTCCATTGGATGTTACATTACCGGGGTTTGCAGTTTGACCATAAAATTTTGCCAGAGTTTGCATCTAGAGCTACCCATGCACCGGCTGTTGTGGTGAGGCTAGAGGGAGCTAGCCTATACTTTATTCTGTACCTGTTGACGATGTTTGTATAGACTCTCTGACCTTCTGTGGTTGCACCCCATGTTCCTCCCCCCTCCCTACCACCAGGTCATGCCAACTGTAACAAATTTTCAATAACCTTAGAGAAAGTTCTTTTTACAAAATTTCTGAACAAACAGGTGAAAAAAGGTTCCTGTTTTGAAACTTCATCTCTTGTTGCGATCTATGCATAAATTTACGCAACAAAAGTAAACATTGGTACGACAAGGTCATATTGTGGAAATATGTTCGATATTCGTTATTGCTGCACTACTAAATCTGCCTACTTTGGTAGGAGTAGGATATTGATTATTTCTTGAAAATTACCATCTCCGCGCCCTTTTGTCTCATAAATATTATTCTCTCCACATTAGTATGGTTATTTAACGGTTAACTGACGTGGAAAAGTTATATATATATATATATACCTTGGACCATATTATCTCACCGGTGTCACGATCTAAAGCCCAAGCGAAGCCACTCTTCTGTACGGCAGTCACAATGTCACGTCTTGTTCCATTAGCAGATATGGTAACTAGCATGGGAGCCTCTCCAAAGTCAGCATCCAAATTTGGTCCAGGAGGACAGTCGGGATTGTTAGGAATCAAACAAAAAAAATAGAAGACATCATAACCCCCTAGTCGTCTTGCCCATCTGATTCTGCCAGTTTCCAACTAGAATGCAATAATCGAATCATAGTGAACATCTGGTCCAATACATTCATTGGGGTGAGTGGGTCTGGTTGTCTGATTGTTTTGTCTTGCTTGACAGTCGAGAACTGGTCGTGGGGCGTTGTAGAGGTTGCCGGTGCCAGCATAGACAAGTCGCCTTGTGGTATCGATACCAGGGCTGCTCCCCCAAATGGAACCTCCCGAGTATCCACCAACTCTTCCTCCATTATCAGGGATGGTATAGGTTCTCCGAAGTATCTCACCTGTTCTAGTTCTTAGCTTGATCATGTTGCCCCGGAAAGTACAGCATTGCCCTGGAGGTAAAGCTTGTTCTAGAGATGCCATTCCGACATAGTATTCCCGGCTCGCCGGGAAGTTAGATAATGCCATGGAATCAAATAAATTAGGTATCAACTTGTGGTGCACAACTTACCCATTATATGCTGTTCCAGAAGCAGTGATTACTTTTAGAGGAGCGGGATCTATGACTGTTTTCCACATCAGCCTTCCAGTTCTTCGGCTAACGGCAATCACGACAGCGAGACCATAAATTCCAACGATCAATAGACTACCATAAATTGTTGGGGGTGGATCTTGACACGGTGACATTGACATAGAACCCGGTACCTCTGAGTCCAGTTAAATAACTAAGGTTCTGCTGCCATATGGGAAGACCATTGAAGGCACTAACAGCATAGAGAAAACCATTCCATGAGGGAAAGTAGACCACCCCATTGGCAACGGCAGGAGTGGCTGTTATATCATTTCCCGCGACAAACGCCCATCTCAAACGTAATCTTGAAACTGTGGTTGGGCTGATCTGTTTCTCCGCTTTGGCATTTCTTGTGTTATTTATGTCTGCCCCATGATTTAACCACTGCGGCTAAAAACCTAAAGTATCATCAAGCAGGTTGATCTTATAAATTTCTTCGTAATGATACTTTGATGTTTCATTAAATGCCTACTGAGAAAGTAAAAAATGCAAATGCACAATTACGATGTTATGTTGATTACAAACAAAAAGGATGAAGATCACGCATAAAAAGGTTTCCAAGAACATCTACGTTTTCTTACTTATGCAAAGGTTACATCTAGAAGGAAGCTTATCGTGACTAGAATAGCCATGATGCTGCTAAGCCTTCCTTCGTCCAGGAGGTGTCGTGCCATTGAAATTTAAATATGGAGCAATGAAGTATGTTTCAACTTATAATTGTTAGTATACGTTACGTCATTGGCTTAGGTATATAAACTAGTACTTATATACATGAAGAAATTAAAATTGATCATCCATGTTTTTCGTCCTTCAAAATCCGGTGTCCTAATAAAGTATATGGGAACATCTCCAGATTGGGGTTTTCATTGAATATCCTGGAAAATATTCTTTGTAAATATAATTAAGGATAGAAAAATGTAATTTTAATATTTTGAGGCCATCTTAAATATAATTAATATTTAAGTAACCAAACATTGGCCGTTGAAGCGTCAAAAAATAAATAACATGCATAACGAAAATATGTGATTGATAAACTTGTTTTTTAATTTGCTTTTAGTGATATTGCATTTGTATTCTGAAATTTTTGGGAACAAAATCAATCATAATATAATTTTTTTTCTTTTATAAAGAACCAATATGAATTCTACCAACCGTAGTCCAAATATGCGCATGGTTTTACGATGAACATGAATTTTCTTGTCGTTATGTCAGCTTTCTCTCGTTTGTCCTGTCAAGTTTACCGTTATTTCTTTTTCTTCTTTCTCTCCATGTTTCCCGTAAAAAAGTGTGTCTTTGAAGGGCATGGAAAATGTGAAACTCGGTCCTACTTTAACTAAGCCCAGTTAAGTTAAGCAGTCGTAAGGTAACGTACAAAGGGGATCCATTCATTATCCAGCAATAACCACTTGATAACGGTAGAATGCAACATCTCCCCACCACTTACTTCTATGACAACATTAACATCCTCTTAGGTGTGATGCGATCAGTTCAATTAAAACATTAGTGCAAATTTCACAAACCCGTTTAGCACCGTTGAATGAGCACTGCTTTTTTTTTTTTTATTACCTAATTTGGAGAGAAAATATAACCGATCTATATCATTAAAACACCAATATTTATACGACTAAACTATAAAAACCTTTAAAACTAGCTATAGCTTTATTCCTCCTTTTTTTTCCTCCTTATACATCATACCTAATCTCTTTTATCTTAAAAATGAGTATTTTTCTGATCTCTAATCCTTCAAAAATCCTATCTTTGAGCAACTAGAAATCATAAAATAATGATACACTATTCAAAACAAAAATGAGAAAATGGAGAATCCAATTAAAAATCATGAAAAATATAAAGTTTATTTTTAGAAAATATAAGAATAAGAAAAAAAATGTAAAATGTCAAAAGAAAAATGAGAAACTATACTGTTAAGCTGTTATTTTAGCTCCTTTCTATAGTTAGCCACCCTGAGGGCATGGGCTATAGCCTACTAACCTAGATAGGGTCATATTGTTTAAGAGTGAGTAGATTAAAATTTAAAACTAAAACTTATTTCATAATCTCAAAAAATTACGATGAGTTCATACCCTATAAATTCCATAGGTTGTAAAATACTTTACGAGACTACTAAATTTTTTCTCATTACTTTTATTTTTTCTTTTGGTAGAACACCAAACAATAGGAAAAGTAAGTATATATGCCAACAACTAACTTAATTTACAGACATGATGTAGGTTTAATTGTTTGATTGAGTCACGTTTAAGTAGTAGGTTGAAAACCAACTTTATCGTTTCTTCTTTTCCTTTTCTAATGTTTGTGAAATTTAATTATATTTGTTAGCAATATTTTATAAGTAGAGTACATGATAAATCATGAAAAATATTGAAAATTACTTGATACCTTATAACGTATAATATATACCATACACGATATAAGTTTCAAGATATAATACTCACCGTCATATCTATTCGACCATGTAGAGTACAACAGTATCTAGATTTTGGTAGATTCGACTGTTCAACCATAATGCTAACTACCTAAAGAAGAAGGTGGACGATTAAAATTTATTTATTTTTCTAACTGCATGTTGTGTATCAATTACTTTAGGTCTAAATTAACTCAATTATCTCCATTGTAATTGCAATAAATAACATAAGTACTATGTAAGTAGTAATATAAGGCTCTTTATAGTACAAGTGAAATCGAATTTACATATCAACCAATGTACATGACTAACCAAGGACATGCGATAGGAAGGAGCAAAGCGACAGTCTTTTTCAAGATGCCAATGACAAAGTAATTGATGTCGAACGCGGACTTCCTAGCCAAAGTAGAACCAACTTGCAAGAGGATTGCGGAATTCCTTATGGCATCGAGTGGAGAGAGGCCGGACATCCGGAGGACACCATTCTTCATCCCAATATACGAAGAAATGCGAGCCATGACACCCCTACCAGCGGCGAAAACAGCAATGACCATGGCGAGAATGGCTTTCCTACCATGCATATGGAATGTGAAAATCATGATGGAGGGGATTATGCGACCTGCATATGAATGGTATGAATTCCGGTGTAAATAAATCAATCCTGATCTTATGGATACACTCTACGAATATGAGACCATTCCCTTTCAAAGTGTTGGAGTAGAATGCCAGGGGTACTTCATCTAGAGCAAGACAGCAAATTATTAAGGACCTTATTACAAGGTACGACCCCTACCCCAGGTGGTTGTTATAATCATGGAGACAAAGCTCAACCGTGATGGGGCAAAATAATTTCGACAATTCCTTGGTTTCAAGAAGATGCTCTGCTCCGAAACATAAGGTCTAAGTGGTGGTATAATCATATGCTGGCAAAGGAATCTGGTTCGGATCCACAAGCATCAAATCGGACAGCAATAGATCTTAGCGAAGGTGGAGGTAATTAACTCTAACCTTTCTTCGTTCATATATGGTATTTGTGCTTCCCTAGTTGTCGGTATTAGAAATGATCTATGGCAAGATCTCTACAACTTGGTGCCTAGTATTAATGGGCATTGGATGTTGATAGGGGATTTTAATGAAGTGTTATCAAATGAGGATAAGTTGGGGTTGGGGTGGGGTTAAGGAATATAGACCAGTCACGTGCAAAGACCTAGCAAGTATGTATGGACAATGATGGTATGATTAATTGAGGTTATGTTGGAAAATGCTATACTTGGTCTAACAGGACCAAGAAGCTAATGGATTTCATTATTGACAAAGCATGGGCTAATTATGATTAGAGAGCTTTATATCCATAGACAAAGGTCTTTTATTTATCATCCTCTATCTCAAATCATTGCCCTATTTTGTTAAATACACACCCTAATGTCAAAATAGGCCTGGAAGAACTTAGGCCTCTCAAGTTTCAGCCCATGTGGCTAGATTACCCTAATTTCAAAAGTTTTGTGGACTCAAATTGGCACCTATCAAAGTTGAGCATTGAAGAAGATATCAAATTGCTTACCACCAAACTCCAACTTTACAATAAAGAAGTGTTTAAGATTGTTCAGGTTAAGAAAAGAGTGCTTTAGAGGAAAATTGAAAAATTAAGGGAAAGAATTCGGAGTGGACCTAGTTAAGCCTTGCTAGATAGAGAACCTTTCTTTCAAGATACCCCGCAAATTGTTCTAAAGCAAGACGAACAACTTTAGGCTGCTAAAGCCCATTCTAAATGGATTCTTAAGGGTGAGAGAAACACTAGATTCTTCTACACCTTTACCATTGCTAAAAGGGCCAAGAGTATAACAGTGGGCATATTTAATGATGTAATCAATGTATCGCGGATCAGAAAGAAAGTATGGCTATCGATTTCTTCTCACATTTAGTATGCACTAAAAGGAATTTTGTTAGACCTAAACCACCTAGCTGGCTTCCTACATGGAATGTTTTTTATGGTAATGGCAAAACTACTCATATTCGAAACACTACGAGAGAAGAAGTTAGAAAAGTAATGTAGGGCATTGCTAACACGAAGTCACCGAGTATTGACAAATTACACTCCATTTTTCATAAATCTTGTCGAACAATGGTGGTAGAGGCAGTCTTCTAAATTATCACAGACATTTGGTAAAAAGAGCAAGTACTTACAGAAATCAACTAAACTCTAGTTGTCCTTATTCCAAAAATAGAAGGGGCAAATAAATTAAAGTCAACTTCGCCTTATTAGCTTATGTACAACCTTATATAAAGCTTTGGGGAAGGTACTAGTTAATCGTCTCAAACCTCACCTACAGAAGCTCATCAATGAGGAGTAGTCAAGCTTTGTGCCAGGAAGGTCTACAAAAGATAATGCGATTGTCTTTTAAGAATTACTTCACTCCTTGAAATAAAAAGAGGCAACACAACATGGATGATGGTTAAATTAGACCGAAAGAAAGCTTATGACCGACTAGAATGGGATTACATTTGCCATGCCATGCAAAGTTTCAATTTTCCATCTAAGGAGATTAACTTTATTAGATCATGTTTAGCAACCAGTTCATTTTATGTAATCATGAATGGTTTTATGCCCCAAGAATTCAATTCAACTAGAGGTATCTGGTAAGGAAATCCAATATCTCCCTAACTTTTCATCATTGCTATGGAGGTCCTAGGTCGATGCATCAAGGAATTGGATAAGGTAGGTGTATGGAAAACTAGTCAAATTCAGAGGTATAGATGTTAAGATGTTACACTTATTTTTTGTGGATGATTTGATTCTTATCGAAGAAGCAACAATTGCAAACGCAAGAGCTATGCAGTAGGTCATGAGTGCATTTAGTGCTATATTAGGTCAGAAAGTCAACTATTCTAAGTTATGCGCTATTTTCTCTAAAAATATTGCAACCGACATTAAGCAGCAAATTTGTGACACGTTTGGTATAAACCCAAATGCTGCTTTATGGAAATATCTTAAAGTACCTGTCAAGTGGGAGGATAATTATAGAATGTGGATTTATCCTTCATTCTAGAGAAAATGAGATGAAAACTTTTGAGGTGGAAGTCCTAGCTACTTAGTGCTCTAGCGAGGTGAATCTTGGTATCCACTAATCTTAAAGGTGCTGTAAATTACTATTCCTAGTTATTGCCTATCCCAAGCTCCATGTGTAAGCAAATTGAACACTTACATAGGAACTTCATTTGAGGAGGGCATGAGGAAGAATGAAAGATTCATTGGTTGTCTTAGAGAAAAATAAAAAAAAATTATGAGAGGAAGGAGGCCTTGGTATCTTTAATGCTCATACACAGAATAAAGCAAGTTATGTTAAATTAGCTTAGAGTGTGAAAACAAAATACTTACTTTGGACTAAGCTACATAAAGCAAAGTATGGTTAGAAGGATGGTAAATTCAACAGGAAATCTAGATCAGGAATGTTCTAGTTAATTAACAAGCAAATGGCATGGTTGGATAATAAGCTTACTTTACCCCCAAACAAAATAAGAGAAGCCAATTTTTGGTTCGATCCATGGTCAAGTAATGGAAGAGTTAGAAACTAACTGCATAGACCCTTATTGGTAGATTCAGCTAAGCTAAGAGTGTTGAAAGCATGGAATAACCAAAGTGGTTGGGATAAAGAGAAAATAAGCTTTCCAATAGACATTAAGGTAGACGCAAGATTGTGTTTCTTCGACCCTAACATACAATTGAGAATATCAAATGAGGAAGCCTAATATTACTTTTAGCTATTTGATGTGTCTGGATAATTTGAATGTAAGTATGTTTATAGATTAACATGTCGTAAGGAGATGGAGGTTGATCAAACAGAGAAGTAAGATTGGATATGGAGGACACCAACAATCCCTTATATTTAACACTTGTTATTGAAAGTGCTCAACACCTATTCTTAGCATGCCCAACTATCATGCTAATATGGAGGCAACTTGGATGGAGAGCTCTTTTAGATAATAATGATTGGGATTTTTTTCTCAAATGGATTAGGGAAAATGCATATGTGAAAAAAAAAAGTTCTATGGAAAAACATCCATTATCCTAAATAGGTTGTCTTCCCTTAAGACCTACGAGGCATATGGAGAGGGAGAAATGAGAGAGTATTTAGGCCGACAGTTGAAAGAAATGGATAGGTGGGTTTAATTAGAAAAGAAGTACACGAACGATGGGTAACAAACAAGAAGAAGAAGTTAGCTATGCAACAATCAGCATACCAGATCACATGGATTGTATTGCCTATGAATTGGATTAAGATAAATTCAGATGTTGTAGTGTATTAGAAGGACCAAAAAATTTCTATTACAACGATTTATAGGGATCGTGAAGGGAAATTTGTTGGAGGATTTTGGAAGAACCTTTGCAAACTCATGCCTATAAAGGTTGAATTAAGAGCAATCACGTATTCATTGAAGTTTGTAAAAGAGAAGGGATGGAAAGATATCGTTATTGAATCGGATAGCACCATGGACATAGATCTAATAAGAAAGGAAGAAATCAAAATGAACCAAGATCCCTTTTCATTAGGTAATGTATTTCGATGCTAAATTCCTTCACAAATATTTGTTTTTATAGGATCATATGTAAAGGAAACAAGATCCCTGATATGTTAGCAAAAGAGGAATTACAGATAGGAACAAAACACTACTTACAAATTAATGCTCCCATGTTTTTGTTAATTCTAGCACTTTTGTTTTATTTAATGAACATAGTTTGTTGTTACTAGGGAGGAGGGATGTACTCTTTAGTCTTCCCTTGAGGTTTTGCTGTATTAGTTATGACTAGAAGTGTGTTAGTAAATTAAACGAGTCAACCCGACCCGAGTCACTTTAGTTTGTGGATTAAATGTGTTAGGCTCATTTAGCCCATATTTTAAATGGGTTAAAAAACCTTCACACTAACCTGTTTAACCCGTTTAAAAAGTAGGTTAAACGGGTCAACTCATGAGTTAAAAATGTAAATGTATTAAACAACTAACCCAAATTGGTCTATTTTAACCCGCAAGTTAAACAATTAAACTTATTTGACCTGTTTTTAAATAAGCTACAAACCTTGGCCTAAACCCCTAAAAAAACAAGTAGTCAGCTTACTGGTTAAAGCTCACCTATACACCTCTAGTTATGGCTATGTATTTTTTTTTAATAATGAATATATAAAGGTCCAAGTTCATGTAATATGCAAAAAAAAAAAAATGTTATGTAATCCACATATTTTAATATCTTATATTTTTATGCGATGTTAATATGGTATGTCTTATCATATAGATACAATGATACTCTACTTTTTTGGTCCCTTAATTTTTATGTCTTATGAAGATTAATTTCTAATAAGACAGCTGGCAAGACATAAGTTACGTTTTTCAAAAATGAAGTGATCCCCATTTTCTTAGACTAGCTAATTACCAACTCTTTTCTAGTGGATATTAAATATTGTAGCTATAATGGGTAGATTGTTATGGTATCTAGAAGTAACGTTTTTGGTAAAATCAAGGGCGGAAAGTTTTAATAACTATATATTAACTATCGCGCTCCAAAGCTGGAGGATGTGAGAACTCGGCCGTATACTTTTACAAGAGCATTCAAGACTCGAATCGATGATCTAAATTTTTTGATGTAAAATATGATCAAATAAATCTATAAACTCTCAATTAATAAATTTTCCTTATAAATAGAAATTGTAACATTAGTAACTATAGTTTCTAAAACTAAAATATCAACTAAGTTATAATTGTAGTGAAATTAACTCCACTAATACTCTATTGGTCTTTACTATCGGATGTCCTGCTCCCATAGCTTGAACCAGTCCATAAAATATGAAAGCCTCTATTTGTGACGTCTTCAGCACTAGAAATAAAAAGTTCTAGTATGGGTGAACCATGGAGCTTTATACGAAATTACTGCATACGTGCACAAATGAATCTTATACAATAAATAGGCCTAAACATAATTACCAGTGCATCATCCATGAGTTTCATCAAAAAACAATCACTTACATTAACACATATGCATAAAGTCATAAGAGTGTCAAGTTTCCAATTGAAACAATTTCATTTATCAATTTTCAATCAAAAACAATTTTCATTTTCGAAATCGGATTTGTAGATCACAAAGCACGAGTTTTTATTAGCTTTGTCAATAATTATTTTTACCGTTATTTATTTGTCCTTTTATTATCATCTTCAATAAGATACGACAACGTTTGTCAATCATTACATGCCTTTTTAGTGCCATTTTGCATTAGCTAATATTTTAGCAAGGTTAATCTAGTTTTGTCCACTTTGGATACAGCTCTAAGAAGAGCTTGGTTTTTTTTTTTTTTTTTTTTTTGTTAATCCTTTTCGCTTTCTATTTGAATTTTTATGTCAGCACAGCTCAATGAAGAAACATATTAGTTTTTGTTGTATTTAGAGTTGTATGAATGCTCATTATGCAATTGCTTCTAATTACAAGCTTGTGATGGTCAAGTGTTTTCTTCATTATTATTGTTTTATTGTTTTCTTTTTTTCTCTCTCCTGTTTGGCTTATATAATATATTATTGTGCTAGGGTTTGTAGGATTCTAATACTATTTAGATCAAAATCAACATAGTATGAGTAAGAGGTCCTATATCCAAATTTTGATATTGTCATTCGAACGAATTATCTGTTATATGCTTAACGAGCCATAGAAAAAATTTTAATTTATAAATGAAAAGACTGTCAAATAATATATATAGAAAGTGTCAAATAATATATCTATAGTGTTTATTACATCTACAAATTTAAACTTTTTAATCAAATAGTTAAGATGTTAACCTCAACACAAAGAACATGCAAATAACTGTTGTAGAAGCTACTTGTCTTGTGAGAAAACCGGGTATTATTACACTGTGAACAGGTATTCTTTAAAATGCCTATCAATATTTGAGCATGGTGAATAGTTCTATTCCAAAGCCTCATTGTTTCATCGTACACAAAAGGCCAAAAGAGAATTTCCTCCAGTCCAAGTGGGATGGAAGGTTGCTAAGCCATACCTAGACCCATGTCCAAGGTAAATGCAACCATAACTTATGGATATCCCGCCATACACAGTTGCTCCTGTGTTATATGACCATAGTATCTTTCCTGTATTAGCATCCATTGCGTAAATGGGCCCATTTGAAGCCACAGACCCAGCAAAAACGACACCATTGGCTATGGAGACTGGTCCATTGGACGTTTCATTGCTGGGGTTTGCAGTTGACCATAAAATTTTTCCAGAATTTGCATCTAGAGCCACCCAGGCACCTGCTGTTGTGGTGCGGCTAGAGGGAGCTAGCGTGAACTTGATTCTGTAACTGTTGACAATGTTTGTATAGACTCTCTGACCGTCCGTGGCCGCACCCCATGTTCCTCCCCCCTCCAAACCACCTGGTCCAGCCAACTGCAAGAAGGTTCCAATAACCTTAGATAAATTCATTTGGTAGATCTTTCCTAAAAAAATTTATCTTACCCATAATGTTCCTTTGACAGAATTCCTAACCAAACTGATGAAAAATGGTTCCCGTATTGAAACTTCATTTCTTGTCGCCAACTATGCGCAAATTTACAGTAGAAAATGAAAGATTGGTATAACAAGGAAGTACTGTGAAAAGACGGTCTTCAGTATTCATTAGTGGTGTAATACTAATTGAGTAATATCTATTTATTTTTGTAGGAGTTGGATATTGATAATTTCTAATACATTACCATTTCTCCATTGCCCTATCTCACAAATATCATTATCTCCACATTACTATGGTTATCCAAGTCAATGATATGAAAAAGTGATACATACCTTAAACCATACTATGTACCCGGTGTCACGGTCTAATGCCCAAGCAAAGCCACTCTTCTGTACAGCGGTCACAATGTCACGTCTTGTTCCATTGGCAGATAATGTAATCAGCATCGGAGCCTCCCCAAAGTCAGCATCTAAATTTGGTCCAGGAGGACAGTCAGGATTATTAGGATCCAAACAAACAAAATAGAAAACATCATAACCCCCAAGTTGTCTTGCCCATCTGATTCTGCCAGTTTCCAGCTCAAATGCAATAACTGAATCATAGTGAACATCTGGTCCGATGCATTGATCGGGTTGAGTGGGTCTGGTCGTCTGATTGTTCTGTCTTGCTTGACAGTCCAGAACTGGTTGCGGAGCATTGTAGAGCTGGCCAGTGCCGACATAGACAAGCTGCCGTGTGGTGTCAATTGCAGGACTGCTCCCCCATATGGCACCTCCAGAGTATCCACCAAGTCTTCCTCCATTATCGGGGATGGTATAGGTTCTCCAAAGGACTTCACCTGTCCTAATTCTTAGCTTGACCATGCTGCCCCGAAAGGTACAACATTGTTCAGCCGGTAGAGTTACTTCTAGAGATGATACTCCAACATAGTATCCCCTGTTTGTCAGAGAGAAAGATATTCAATGTTATGCAGTAACAATTGCTGCAATTTTATTTGACGATAGATTTGATTATGAGGTCTTGAATCCGATCATTTTGATCTTGAAGGCTTTGTAACATAAACAAGGAAGCAGTCACGTATCAATTCATGGTCTATTTAGATTGCTCAACTTACCCCAAATAAGCTGTCCCAGAAGCTGTGATCGTTGACAGAGGACGGAGATCGAGTTTTGTTTTCCAAATCAGCCTTCCAGTCGTTCGGCTAACAGCAATCACGACAGCGGGACCATAAATTCCAACGATCAATAGATTGCCATAAATCGTTGGGGTCGATCTTGACACGGTGACATTGACATACACCCCAACACCTCTGAATCCAGTCAACTCGGTAAGGTTCTGCTGCCATATGGGAAGACCGCTGAAGGCATTGACGGCATAGAGAAAACCATTCCACGAGGGAAAGTAGACTACCCCATTTGCAATGGCAGGAGTGGCTGAGATATCATTTCCAGCTACAAAAGTCCATCTCAATCGCAATCTCGAAACTGTGGTTGGGCTGATCCGCCTCTCTGCTTTGCCATTTCTTGAGTTATCTAAGTCGGCCCCATGATTTAACCACTACAGTGAAAAGTTTTAAGTATTATCAGGCATCTCAATCCTGTAAATTTCTTAGTACTTCGATGATGTTACGTTAAATGTCTACTGAAAAGAACGCAAGGAGCATATATCTTACGATGCTACGGTGGTGTTTCCTCTAGTAAGTTAATAAATAGGAAGCACAAGACCAAGCAAAATGTTTCAAATAACATATACGATACTTACCGATGCGATTGTTACGTCTACAAAGAAGCTTGTCATGACTAGAGTAGCTACAATGCTGCTAAGCCTTCCTTTGTTCAGGAGACGTGCCATTGAAATTCAAATGAAGAGCGATGAAGGTATTATTATTATTATCACCTTATTTGCTCTCATACAGTTTGTTATTAGCTTAGTAACTAACTAACTAGTATTTATGCATGTAGACATTAGAATTTAATGTTTTTTTCCTTCTAAATTCTGGTGCTGGTAAAGTATGGCACATTATGTCCAAGATAGTTTTCATGGGGCTAGGTGTTTTAAATCGAATTGACTACGATAAATTTAGAGCATAGAGTAAAATAGTCTCTTATTCATTTTGAAACAAATCCTGAACTTATACTATGTGGTATGTTTAGTATAAGTTGGTTTTTAAGTTATTTTATAACTTATTGTTAAATGTGGTTAAATTATAAAAATCCTATAAAATATATATATATATTTTATAAATATTACTGAAGATACAAAATACAATGATTACTTTTTTCCACTCTCAAACATAATTAATATTCAAGTAACCAACTTAGCCTTGAAGCAGTCAAAAAAAAAAAAACAAAAACCATGCATAATGGAAATATATGATTTATAAAATGGCGTTTGAATTTACTTTTAGGTAATATTGGAGTCATAATTCGAAAATTTATTGGGAATAAAATAAATCATAATAAAAGAAAATTTTTTAATACTACTATGAATTTGCCAAAAAAAAAACAAAAAACAAAAAAAACCACACCACCCCTAATCATGGCTTTACGATGAACATCAATGTTCTTGCTTTCTTACCCTTAATATCCGCTTTCTCTTGTTGGTCCGTTCGATATTAGCGTTATTTTCTTTGACTTTGTCATCATTTATTTGCGTACATGACGTGTGTCTTTGACGGTTTGTAATGACATGAAAAAATGTGAAGCCTAGCCCTACACTAAGGAAGCCTTGCATTGGTTACGCAAACGTACGGTAACGTACACATAGTGAAATATAACCCCCTGTCCAGCAATAACCATCCGTTGATATCAGCGGAGAATGCAACATCTCCGGAAAGAGCCTCCTTCTATGACGGTATTAACATCTTTGGCGTGATCAGTTCAATTAAAAACATTGTAGGATAAATTGCACGAAACTCATGTACATTAAGTAAATCAGCTAATCCATTTATCTTTATTCATTTTTTAGGCCATAAATAACTTCTTTATCTTAAAAAAAAAAAAAAAGTGTTTTGGATTCAAAATCCTGTCATTGTAACTTTATGTACCATTTTGCTATTTATAAAACTAATAAAACAATGGTACCTTTTTCAAAAAACTGCAGAAAAGGAGAAAAGCAAACAATGCTGAAAAGAACATGAAAACATAAAATTTAATATGAAATATACAAGAACAGAGGATTGAAAAAATGAAGTATAACAAAATTCAAACCTTTATGAGCAGCAATGGTAATCGTCTCTTCTATCACTGTCCACCTCTAGGATAAAGTACCAGAGACCCTTGTCCTAAGTGGGGTCACATAACCTATTAGCAAGAGCTGACTGTTTCGTCTCCATCTAACAAGCCTTAGAATTCCTCCAAGTGGAACTGTATCAGACTCATGGAGGGTGGATTCCAAGTCCACTCCTATGGGCCAATTCAAGATTCTGGCCCAAAACCGTGAACTAGATATAAATTGTTTTTTTTTCTTTTCTTTATTTCTACATTTTAAATATTCACTTTGAATCTAAGAACTAAGTAGTTCTAACTAAATTTATGAGCTTGAGAACAAAGTAGTTCTAATCCTATTCTGAGCGTATGGATCGAGTAGTTCTAGCTCAATTCATCATGACAAATGTGAAGAAGATTTGTTGTTTATTTATACAAAACTATAATCCACCTATATCGTAATATAAGTAATGTGAAATAAGAAAACTAAAAAGATATCAATAGCTAATCTCACACATTAAGGAATAAGAACTTCCTTTTAGTAAAAGTTTAAAAATATATTTATTTATAATATTACTAATAGCAACATATTAAATGCTTTGAATGAGGGGAAAAAATTCAAATTTATATGGAAATAGTTTGAATTTTATTATTATTCAACTATTTAATATGATTTTATGTTTTTCTTTTCAATTTCTTTTTGTTAAATATTTAATAATTTCACTTTTTTTTTTTTAACTCTTTCGGGACCTATCATGGTCTCAGAAGTCCACGGGTAATTCAAGACGTATCATTTGGGTTCGGTTCGGATCCCTTATCCAGCAAGGCATTTTCGGGCCAATTTACTAGCTAGATCAGATTGATATCTAGGTGTTCTACCAGCAAACGTGGGTGGACATTTTTCATTTTTTCCTGTAGTAATCCTTTTGGTTCTATGCTAACTCAAGTATCCCCACCATAATTGTAGCAAATTAGATAAATGCCACATATATATTTAATAAGTCTTTTACTATACAAGTCAAATCTTGTTAACACCATAATTACATATGCGTCTATATTTCTCAACAAAATCTCAAATTTATTCCCGTTCTTTGTGAAGCATAAAGTTCATGTAACAAATATATATATATATATATATAATTCATAGATTTTGATATCTAACCATCTTTAGGCAATGCTAATACGATTTGTCGCTATACAAAATAGCATATAAATATAATAACATCACTTTTTTGTCATCAGTTATTAGGTTTTATAAAGATTTACTCCTTTTAAGAGAGCCTGTATGCATAAGATAAATTTATCAATGATGAATTAATCCAGTTTCCTAAATTCGCTAATTGTCAAACTCCTTTCTAAGGGATAATAAATGTATATATAGCTGTAATAGGCAGGTTGAATATATAGTATCTAGAAGTAGCATTTTTGTCAAAATGATCAACTGCGCAAACGTGGACGGATCCAGCAAGCGGTCGAAAGGACCTTCGGGGAAAAGGACAAAAAAAAAAAAGAAGATTACAAAATTGCCATTTCTATGAAAGTATTTATAGAAATATGCAATAGAAAATGTCCTCTCCATGAGGATAATTTCATCCTCAACCCTCCTCTCCCATGCTGCATGTAAACATTCTCTTTCATCTTTCTCTCTCTTAAACTATCTCAAGATTTTCTTAATTAAATTCATCATTTTAATCCATTATTTTTAAAATTAGTCATAGAATCGAAATAGTACTATAGAGTAGATTTCTATTGTGAGAAGTTTTTTTGAAACAGAAAGATAATTCATACAATATCATCACTTTCTCTCTTTAGACGTCTATATAGAAAAAGGTATCATTTTTTTTTTGTTTTGATCCGTTTTAAGCACATATTATTAGAAGAAATAGTGTTTTTGCTCGATATATGATAGTACATTGCTATCTACTAATATTTTTTAAACAAGTCAAAACGTTTAGTTTTTCTCTAACATATACGTGAATTGAATTTTTTTTATACTCTATTGTCTATAAGCTTAACTATTTTTTATATAAATTTATGTTCGTTGGTCAATTATATATATATATATATATTATATGTGGGAAATTTTTTTTATAACATGTTTTTAAATTTTCTTTTTTTTTTACCCAAAATGTTGTGTTTGTTATTTAGTACAATTTATATGTACGTGTTTATAGTTTTTCTTTGCGTAAATTTATTTTCGTTATTGTATTATATGTATAAATGTGTATTAGATAATATGTGTACAAATAATTATTATTGAAGGGTATGGAGAATGAACTAGCTTGCAAGGTGGTATAACTTATTTATTTGTTTTAGTTGGAGTAAGTACTGATTGTAGTGTCATTAATAGATTATGACAATAAAATCAAATTAAGTGATGTATTCGTGAACTTGAGTAGAGTGTATCTATTAGTATAAAGTAGTATTTTTATATCTGAATGCTAAAGTTTATGAAGTTGATGTGGCAAACAGGTATAAAATGGATAATAAAAGGTTGGTTTGTCATGTCAATGAAAATATTGTGGAAAGAGAGAATTGGTACAACATGATTGGCACCCGAGAATAGTAGTTGGAGTTCTATTTAGAGTTACGTATGACCAATTAGTTAAATTGATATGTAATTGGTTTCGGGCTGACATAACGACACACCAGGTCAAGTTGATTCACATATGCCCCCTCGTAAGTGGGGCTAGGGACATGTTTTGTACCATCCCCATTAGCAATTATTATGATGTCCAACAACTGACGGCTTCGTTAGTAAGACATAGTGGAGTCAGCAGTTCAATGGAATTGTGTATTGAAATTCATGAAGTGAACCTACCATCAATAGCCCCCTTACAGCTGAGTATGATGTCAAAGGGCATAGCGAGAACATTGGACTGCAAGTTCAAACTGGGGTGTTCAAATCCCAAATGGTCCCATCGAGTCATGTATCGAGTAGTAGTCACATGTCTTGTGAACTTGATGTATTGATCACTAGCGAATCTAATAAAGATACTGATGTAGAGAATGAATTGGCTTGTAAGGACAATGATGACGATTCCGATGATACATATTGTAATGATGGCGTTGCTCAAAGTGAATATTAGTTGCAGGAAGTAGAAGAAGCATAAGGGCTATGTAAACGAAACAATTAGAGGCATGGGTTAGCTACATGTGTGGATGCGGTCAAGATGTTGGAACCTATGCCTTTCTTTCCAACAAGTGTTGGGAATGAACTAGTGCCATCTGAGGATAGTATAAATGATGGTGAATAGAGTATCAGTGATGAATTGAAGGTGAGCATACGATTCGAAAATAAAAAAAAAAATCTACATATAGCTGTGAGGTTGCATCATGTTATCAATCACTACGACTTCATCGTAAAGGAGTCCAAACCTACATTATGTTTTATCAAATGCATTGATTGGGGAAAAGGATGTAGGAGGAGACTTAGAGCTTGTGAAAAGTAACATGGTAGATGCTTTATGATAACTAGGTTTGTAAGTCCATACATGTGCCTCGATCTTATTATAAGCTAAGACCGCTTGAAATTGGACTCAAACACCCTATCCTACTTGCTAATAAAGGATGTTTAAGAGTCACCGAGCATTAAGGTAAGACACTTGTAGGCAACTATTTGCAAACAATATAGCTATATTATGTACATAAATAGAATCAAGGAAGCAAATCATAAAGTGATTAAACAGGTTTACGGTAGGTAGGAGGAATCATATGCGGTGTTCTCACATTTACTAAATGTAATCTAAGAGGCCAATCTTATTACTATGATAAAGTAGAAATGGCAAGATAGTAATACTGCCAAGCTTGTGTTCTTTGACAGAGTCTTCTAGGCATTCGGACCATGCATTAAGGCGTTTATACATTGTAGGTCTATCATTATGATCAATGGAACATTCCACAACACTTTTGTGCATTCATAATTTCAAATTATTAACATGTTTGAAAGCGTATCTCAGGGATGCAAATTTAGATTAGAATTGGTGATTTTGAATTGACACAAATTTATAACATTAATCCATATCACAATATTAATTCATATAGATACAAAACAAAAATGCTCTCTATTGATTTAAAGTGCATATCTATGTGGTAGAGAAAGAGGACAAAACTGAATATCTTACTAACATATAACCGGATAAAATTCAATTCGTGCTACATGAATTGATTTAACAAATGATTTTGTATTGAGCCAAGAATAGAAGGTTGTATGTAACATAGTAATTAATAGGAGGGGTGATTTAGAGTACAAAACTGTCTTATTATTAAACAAAATCGCCTATTGGAGAGATAAAAACAAACAATCCAAATTAACATTTGTTTTCAACTAAAATTGTGTGTTCAAGTGTTGATTGTGTTTTGAACCAAAATTGCTTCTTGAAGAAGCATTTTATCTATCGTATTCTCAGGAATATCAATTTTGTAATTTTATGTTTTATTTATTTTATTTTATTTTATTGCATTTTTTTTTCCTTTTCCAAAGAGCTTTAGCCCTCAAGTTAAAAGAGAGAGAGAGAGAGAGAGAAATTATTTATCGAAACTTAAAAAAAAAAGAGAGAGGATAAAACAGATTTCATATTTGTTATTTGAAAAGCAAAATATATCATGAAAATGGATTAAATTAAGTGGTTAAGCACATTCTTTATAAATATGAGGGTTTGGATTCAATTCCCATTAGCATCACTTCATTTTTAAAGTGGCATTTGTTGTTTGTCTTTCAATAAATGGTTTTCATCCTCTTTTCTTTCTAAAAAAACCAATAAAATTAAATTTCATATATAAAAAATAACAGTAAATCAAAAATATAAATATGATAACAAATAGATATTTCTTATGAGTAATTTCAATATTGACTTATATAAGGTGTGTCTAAACCATCTAATTGTATGATTTTATATCTATCCTTTGGTGCAAATTTTGATAACTATATATTAACAAGGGCTAGTTGCAAAGACTAGTATAACAACACAATTCAATCTTTTAACTATCTCAATATTATTTAATTTCAACTTTACTTATCAGCTATATCAATTGTTCTACAGAGGAAGAATCAATCACGTTCTATGGAGAGAATGGATAGCAAGTATGCTACTAAGTCAATACAACTTTAACATGTCATATACGCGCACATACACATAATATATCATATTTAAGTCAAAGTGTATAGAGTTGCCATGCCTTGGTCTAAAGGGTATAATAATACGCCATATGGCCTTATCAATGTGTAAGATCACACATAAGTCATAGGGTCATGAGCTTGTTTATCTTTCTTATAGAAAGTATCTAAATTAGTCAAAAGTATCCTTTTTAATTTTATCGGAGGTTTTAAAGAGACAAATTACTTAAAAATAGATCTCAATGAAATGAAAGGATAATTTCCATAGCAAAATGCTTAATAATATCATATACCATGAATAATATTATATATAACTAGCTATTCTAATGTTGCATCTAGTGAAATAAGTCATGATTTATTCTATACTTTTCTATTTGTAGTCCAAGAAGCAATAATTCATAGATCAACTCATCTCATCAACTCAAACCAAAATCCTTGTAGTCAATCCATGCTCTCATACCTTGCTCCAACTTGTGAAGACAAAGTCATGTAATTGCTTTTGATTTTCTAACCTAGGCTTTCGGTTATCAATAGTCAGTACTCAGTAGCCCTATTGATGATAGAACCTGGAATCATGCAACATGGATTATGAACAACGGTTCAAGTTGTTATCCTAAATCCTAATAGCTAATCCACAATCTACACACTGTCATGATTTTAATGAGATCCTAACAGATACTAACTTCACAAAAGCAATGGATGCTTGGCAAAATCACTTTGCTTTGACATTTTGATCAAGCTTCTAACTAGGGCATGTAGTCCACTAGTCCTTAACCCAATATCACATAGTAGTCACGGCTAACATACCTTTGCCCATTTTAAAATGAGGGGCTTAGTTAGTCAAACATCTCATTTTGATATCTCGCACAAACTTGGGGGAAGGCAACATTAGGTATATATTGCAGATCATCTATATATATATATATATTTGTAACGTATAAGTATTAATATAATATTTAAATGTATGATAGTAGAATAGATAATTTCAACAAGAGCACTCATCCATATTTTGGTCATATTGCATATGTAAAAACTTTATTAGTATTCTATTTACACGCGTGTATATAATACTAAGTTTTCCTAAAAACTACTAAATTTAGGACTTTTAGGGAACGATCTCAAAATTTGCTCAAATTTTATGATAAAGTCACAAAAAGTAACTCCATAAAGTTAGTTTTCAAAATTTAGAATTACAAAATATTTTAATTAATGAACCCAAGTTTATCAATTTGGTACTTTAATTGCTATAATAGAAAACTCAAATATCAACTTCTGAAACTTAAAGAAATTTAAAAATAAACTAAAATAATTATATAAGACATAAATTGAGGTCGACATTGTTTAAATGGGCTCAATAACAGCCCAAACTCATATGTAAAAGCTCAAGAAATAAGCTAAACATCTTAATTGGATCAAATAAACATTATAGGCCTTGAAGCCCAACTTTTGCTCCTCATTACCATACCCATGACACGAAAAAGAAACTAGAAACATATACACGTAGGTTAATATTATACTTGATTTAAAGTTTTATAATTTTATCTTATGTAAAGTGGTAGAACTTTGTCAAACACATGTTAGCTTTTTAATTGCATCAATGATAACCTCAGTGCATTTAATTGCTTAAGAAGTTAAAACATGAATGAGAAGTGTTCCAAGTTGTGTTTAAATGAGTAATAGGATGCAAATAGAGAAGCAAGTCATTTTGTTCAAGTTTAAAATGGTTAGGTGGAGTTAGAAGTACTAAATTTAGTAGTTTTAAAGACTTATGTTTTTGAAAAGTCACATTAGATTTTACTTTAGAGCAAATAAAATTTTAATTTGGTGATGATTGAAAATGCTTGAAATTGTGCATTATTAGCATAAATAAATAAAAACGATTGGATGCATATAAAATTGATAAAAAAAAAATTAAGTAAAGAATAAAAAGAAGTTAAATGGACTTGAAGAAGCATGTCATAGATTGAATACATGTAAAACCAAATGGCTAGAAGATTGAATTATAATACTTAGTATGAGTAAATAAGTCAGTTGTATTAGCCTTGCCATCTAAGCAAGTATGACCATCCGAATGACACAAATTGATATAAACACTTGAGTTTATTTTTTTAGCATAAACTTTTACTTCTTTTTCATATTTCTCTAAAATTCCCTTCACTCTACGTAATGTAATATAGTTTATGTTATTTTAATAGTTTTAACTTAAAACTTGACTTTTTTAGCATAAACTTTTACTTCATTCTCACTTTTATCTCGGCTTCTTCCCTTCACTTTACATAATGTACGATAGTCTAAATAATTATTATAGTTGTAATTCATAGTTTTAGCATAGTCTTGGATTCTTGGAGTGCTTCAAAATGCAAATTTTATATAGGGATTAATGAAACTTCATATTTGAACGCAAATACTCCTTTATTGGGTTTCTTCTTATCTTTTACTAATTGTTAATCATAGATTCGTGTTTCCTTGTGTGTTTTTATATTAGTATCATGTACTAATTATAGTTTAGTGAACTCATGATGGTTTTGATGGATTTGTGATGTTGTTGTTTATATAATGATTATGAATATATTGTGGTTCGGTCAGTTCTTGTTCTTTGTGTATGTATTCCATAAATTGTATCTTGATTTTACATAGATTGGGAGTATTATTACGTAGAAGGGATTTAATAATATGAATGAATAGGACATAATGTTTGATTACTCACACAAGAACCTACATTCCTAATTTCAACTTTAGAAGCCACTCACTTTATGCAATAGTTGCAGTTTATAAAACATGCATGCAAACCACAAATTCAATTAAAGTAGCTAGTTTATGATGTAAACTAATTATTTATTGAATCCTATGGAGAAAATTACTTAGAATAAATGTTTGCACTATGGAGAGAATCTTAACTACATTTAAAGGGGGTGAGTTTTGAGTATATTTAATCAAAATGCATATAATAAAACTAAATAGTTGTTCCTATAGTAGCCAAATAAGGCTTTGTCGATCTATTACCATATAATCAACTTAAACAATAAAAAATTAAACCGATTATAAGCATAGTCCATATTTTGCTATATGAACATTTTCACAAATAAAATGTCAAAACTAATTATTGTAGAACTTTCTTCCCAATAATTATAATAGTAATTATTTTAGAGAAAATACTAATTCAAATTACATGAATTCAATTATATCTACAAAACATAAATGTCACAATTTAATGGATATTGAAATGATCATCATCCCGTACCTTGATAACATAAATAAGTACTCTCAATAATTTTCATACTTTGGTTTAGTATTCTTCTTTCCCCCTCTTCAAAGAACCACACTATTTAGCTGCTTAGCTTAGAGAAGAATTGCTATAATCTAGTACTAAATGTGAGCTCCTGTAAATCATATTTCAACAACAAATTCCTATTTTCTAGGAATGTAGAAGTGCAAATGGTTAATACCGTTGTTAGTATAGAAGATCAACATACCAAGAGAACATAATCCAAGAGAATGAAACAACATAACCAGAATAACAAAACTAATTGTTTATATGTGATAAATAATCATGGTTTTGATACTATAGCTAGTGTTCAAAATCTTAGCATCACGAAATTTAAGATATTTTGTAGAAAAATATTACTAACATTTGCACATGGACATAAACGACATAAAGGATGTTATAATCAATCCTTTGCTCGTATCACGTGCATTGTATATATATAAAGGAATTGTTATCACTACAATTGTACAACACCATCGCCACACATGCATGTCACATTAGCTAAGACCATTACCTATGATGTGTGCATATTGAGAACCATCATATAAAAAGTACATACACAATCTCTCACACATATCTCCATATGCAACATACAAATCATGACTAAAAATCATTTTGATGAATTAAATACCATATTCATAGTTTTATCTAAAGCTTTAGGCATACGCTCACAATAAACTTTATTTATGACCTTAGTTAGCACATGTGTACCTTCCAAGTGTCTTATAGTAGGCATGATGCATCTCCTAATATTACAATGCTTACCTAATTAATACAAATTGATTTAGGCTGTGTTCTCATATTTATTATGATCCCCAAAAGTTTAGTTAATTAATGGGTAAATTACACCACAATAGATAAATGTTTGGGGTTTGGTTCAAATGGGGGATGAATGTTTGAAAAAGTTCAATAAAGGAATGAAAGTTTTCGCTTACGGTTGAAACAAGTAATAGCATAACGAAGGCATTATAAAACCGTTTACTGACGATGATGTGTTATGTTTCAGTTACACAATACATGTTCAATGAAGAGGATTACAATATAATACATGGACTTTTTTTACTTGTGTAATCAGACTAAAGGGAAAAAAAAAAGAAAAAAAGAAAAGGAAAGACTGACAGAAACCTAAAATAAAAGACATCCATGGTAGAAAGAAAAGCAGAGGTAAAAATCTAAAATTCCTTAGTTTATCTCAAGGTTGAAACCCTAATTCAAAAAACCCCAATTGCAATCAAATTGAAGCCACAATCAAAATCTAATAGAAACTGTAATTCATGCAGTAGTACGATAGGGCCTACGTTGGTGAGTTTTTTATTCTTGTTCTTAATCTTTCTCTCTATTTGTTCATTATTCGATAGCAATACTCAACATCCTTTGTGAAAATGTTGATGGCTAAGTGCGTATGTGTATAGTTGTCTACTTTTCTCTTTTTCTTTTCCTGTTAGACCTAAAAGAAGGGTTTTTACTCGCCTTTTCTGCAAAGTTGTACTTTTTCATTGATGAAAGTTTTGTGTTGTTTTCAAAAGAATATTTTATTCATAAAAGAACAGTCCTTTCCCATGTTGGTCTTTAAAGTTATCGATTATTGTTGTTGCTATTAGTTTGTGAGGAATGAATAAAACTTTGTTTGTACTTCTTCATTCTATGTGAACACCAGCTAGTAGGATTATAGAATCCATGACACTAGCCTCTTCATGTATTGTGTTTTTTTTTTTTTTTATGGGTCCTTTTGTAAATTAGAAAAGATAATTGCTACTGAAATCTTACTTTGTAATCGTTAGGTATGGGAATCTATTTGTTACTATCTTTAAATTTGGACTTGTAGAGTACATGTCATAGTGTGGAAATTTTACTAAATGCAAAATTATTAATATAGAAGCCCATAGTCTAGGAAAAATGAAATAAATGAGAAGTCCAGTATTGATATTTCTCAATTCATGTTTGAACTAAACTAATTACAAAAAGAAAGAATTTTTAGAAGAGAACAATGGCATAAGGAAGGGAAAAAAATCAATAGAAATATAGAATAACCTAAAAGAGTTCTAAGTTGAGAATAATATTAATAGGTATTGGGATTAGGAGAGTCCACATATATAATAACTATTGAATATTTTGAATAGTTATGTATTACTTTCATCTCATATGTAGTGTTATTTTATGCCAATTTTAAGTATAGAATTCTAATGCATCCTATTGTTGTTTATCTATAAGTCACTAGATGGTGGAGAATAAAGTCCACATTGCAGTTAACTACAGAGGGTCATTCATTAGTAATAGTCTACAACCTAAGTATATGAGTGGAGAGATATCTATCATATCAATCTATATCAATCGCATTTCATATGGTGATTTTGTCGATGACATATGCATAGGGTTTAACAAGCAAGATGTGAACAGGATCTTTTACAAAGCCTCCAACCATACATCATCTTATTTGTTAGTCCATAATGATTCTAGCTTCGCAAACTTTGTATACTACTTTCTTAATAGAGGGGTCGATGAGATTTTTGTTGAACATAACAGACCTGATGAAGATGATGTAGCATCGAGCTACTAGTATTAGGTAAGGAAGACCCTAAAGGTGATGTCATTACAAATGAAGAAAGAAATGAAGGTTCTGATTTAGATTAGAGTGGTGCGTTAGGGGGTGAAAGTGATGCAATGGATTCCAAGGAAGAGTATGATGAAGGCTCAAGTATTAGATTAAAATTGGCTACAGTAGATGAGGAAGGAGTAGAGGATTGGAATCAAGTATTAGAGTATGATGATGATGAGGAGGAGCAAACAAATTATGCAAAAACGGATGAGAACTTGAGGAATCTGAAGGCTTTAAAGGAAAAGGCAATTATGACCATCGACGCAATATTAGAAGACAACGTAATAGTAGAAAACATCATAACTTTTCCCGTTTTTATTCTAATGCAAGCTCTCTCGTGTTTACCGTACCTATGGTCTTCAATGATATGCAACAATTTAAGGATGCTATTATTCGACAATCAATTTTAGACCAAAAAGATGTTTGGTTTCAAAAAAACAAGCATACATATATTAGAGTGAAATGTAAAGATGGAGCTTGTCCTTGGAATATTACAGCATCAATGAACAAAAATATAAGTGAGTTCTAGGTAAAGGTCTATGAAGAGAAGCATGTGTGCTAGCAAGTATACAAAAATAAAAAAAGCTACTTCTAAGTGGTTAGAAGAGGAATTTAGGGATACCATCAAATCATCTCCAAGTGTAACACAAGGGGAGTTGAAATAGTTAGTAAAGAGACGATTAAGGTTAAATATAACCTTCAGTAAGAGTAGGAGGACTCAAGAAAAGGTATTGGTGCAATAAGATTGCGACTATAGAAGAGAGTATGAAAAGTTGTGGGATTATGTAGAAGAGCTAAGAAAAAGCAATACAACAGTTGTAGTTGATGTCGTAGAGGTCGATAAGAAACCAAAATCTAAGTTCAAACAGATGTATATATGCTTTGATGCATGTAAGACAGGATTTGTAAGAAGATGTCGACCTATTTTTGGCATTAATGGTTGTTTTCTAATAGGATTAACCAAAGGCTAATTGCTATGTGTAGTTAGAAGGGATGCTTACAATGGGATGTTTCCCATAGCCTAGGCAATGGTGTTAGTCAAGAATAAGGATAATTGGGCTTGGTTTCTTGGCTTATTAAAATCAGAACTCAAGATTAAAGGTATGGGTGAAGGGTGGACCATCATTAGTCATCGATAAAAGGTATGTGCCTTGTATTTATTTTCATTTCCCTTTTATGTGAATTATAGTCACAACTATAACACATATCTATTATGACAGGGATTAATTAAAGCTGTTGAGATGATTTTTGAGAATGCCAAACATCACTCTTGTGCTTGGCATTTCGAAGAAAATTAGAGAAAAGTGTTTGCTGGCCAAAAATTAAGGAATCTGTTTTAGGCATATGTGAAGAGTTGACATATGGCAGATTTTTGCAAAAACATGGAGTTATTGCAAGTTTATTCTCCTATAGCATATACTACCTTAAAGGAGAAGGATTTCAAACATTATGTTAAAGCACACTTCCAACCTCATGCAAAATCCAATGTTGTGGAGAACAACATGTGTGAGGCTGTAATGGAAAGATTTGTGGTCCTAGAGCAAAATATATCATCACTATGTTTGAGGGTATAACGTCCTGTGAGGTGGTCAAGTAGACCCGTAAATGTTCACCACGAGCGTTAAAGAACTTAGAAAAATACAAAAAATTAAAAATATATATATATATAAATTTTTTAGGAACAATAGATTTTTAATATGCATATGCGACTTAGTTAATTAGGCTTAGAACTAAGATTAGTGTTTAGTTTGTAGAAAAATATAAATTAAAAAAAAAAGTGGGTTTAATTCGAACCAGGTCTTAAAACTGGTCCACATCACTAAAAATAGGGCCCAAGGCCTTGATCTAAAAACAGTAAGGATGAGTGTGCAATTACTAGCCCATTTTTTTCTAATGTGTACATGCATTGCACGCGAGCATGGAGGTCGGTATCACATGCTCTGCATGTGACCCCCTATATTCTTCCCCTTTCTTCTTCCTTTCTCCCCCTGATTCTCAACTTAATTTCCTTCCTCATGTGCTCGATTTTAGGTCACTTTTAATCTCTTTTACTACATGATATCACCATGTAGTATGTGTAGCCTAATTTTGAATTAGACCCATAATCCATCTAAATTCATCCTATTACATGGAAAAAATCAAGTTTGAAAATGAAAAAAAAAAAATTGGTTTTAGGTAAAGTTTTTCAATGTCGATTTTCAAGATTTCCTAACTTACAAAAGTAACAACCAAATGTGTGTACGTATGTCTGTGTGTGTATGTATGTATATTTATATATATATACATATATATAAAATAAGGAAAATTGTATAAAACCTCCCTAAACTTTGACTTAGGTGTATATTTCCCCCATAAACTTTTAAAGTATGGTTTTCAATCCATAAACTTTCATAAAATGGCAAAAAACCCTTTAAGTTGAGAATAACCCCTTAAACTTTTATTTTTATATGTAAACACCTCCTAAACTATATGGTGTTTAAGAGGTATTTACATATTAAAATCAAATTTTAAAAAGTATTTATACACCAAAATCAAAGTTTATGGAGTGTTTGCACATTAAAATTAAAGTTTTAGGAGTTTACAGGGATTATTTGCCAATTTATAAAAGTTGAGGAGGTTAAAAATCACACTTTGAAAGTTTCATAAGTCAAAGTTTAGGAGGGTTCTATATATTTTCCCCAAAAAAATAATAAAAATAAAAATAAATATAAAAGTATCATTCTTATCACTTAGAAAATCATTTTTCAACAAAGATAAAAACGAAATCAATCTTTTAAAAAATTAGGACCCTTTTTAGAATTTTCAAAAAAATGAAACCAAATTTCAGACCTTATAGAAACTTTCCTTAAATAACTTGAACCGAGTCAAAAAATGTAAACTCAACCTTTTTTCTTTAATAAAATCAATCAACCTGCTAAAGTTTTTGTCAAAAGAACTACATACGTCTAATCCTGAATAATAAGTGTATAGGTACCTTTGGGCAATGTAAAAAATGAAAAAATTAGTTTTTTCCCTTTCTTTAGGTTTAAAATTATTCAATTAAAAGTAGCTTTAAGTTGTTATTTAAAAAAAGGTGATTTTAGGAATTCAAGTCTAAATTTGGAAAGTTCTAGTACTCGTAAGGGTTTAAAAAAAACTTAACCCTTGGACTTGATATTCTGGTTTACAAGACCACTTAATAAAATTGGTTTTATAAAAAAAAAAAAAACCAATAACTAAGTTATAACCAATCCATCTAATTGGTAATAATTTAACTCTTTTTCCCAACTCTGGTCGAGTGGCGACTCCAAAACATTTCAAAAATAAAAAGAATCGGTTTTCTTTAAACTTTAGTCAATTATTAGTATTAAACGGATAAGGTTTAATATTGATTGATTTAAAGAAAACTTATTTATAAAAACCAAGAAAATATCAAACTCAATAAGATGGTGACTCCACTAGGGACCGAATAGAGGATTAGTCATTCAACTTTCCAAAATTAGAATTAATCTCTAAAAGTCACCTTATTAAATATAATTTATTTATTTATTTATTCATTCGTTATTATTTGTCCATAATTGTACTGACATTTCTGCAGGTTTAGCTTTAATTGTTTATTTAAATTATGGTAGGGGGAATTTACTTTACGTATCATAAAATGTGTAATAGAAACAGTGAAACCCAGTCCATATTAAGACCTTAGGATAGGGTGGCCATTGTATAGGCTCCAAGTGCTGTGGTGTAACCACTGCTTGAAGTTGATTAGGCTACCTACACTTAAGCTTAGTATAACTAATGAAAGTGTTTTTTAATAAGTGAGGTAATGAAAGCTTAAAGACCTTTAGAACTCACCCTTTATGCATTCACAACATCTGGAATTGACAAATAATCAAGCAAGATGAAAAAAAGAAGTGACAACTCGGAGTTTCTTTAATTTCCCTTGTAAATCATGTTGATGTAAATAGGCTTTTGTCTTTGTTTTATATTGTAAATAGCGATCCTTCAATCTTGTAACTAATTTTTTCATTGTAATTTGGCCTAAAGAAATGGCCTACTCATCCAACTCCATCCATTCCAGACAAAGGTTCATCGACAAGCCCATCAACCCTAAGCTTGCTTTGGACCGGTAGCTCTAATACTTCAATATGAGGGAATAAGAAATCATCACCAATAAGATCAAGCCCATTTTGTCACTTCCCAAGGTAAATATTGAGACTAATCTAATCAGGGCTCTAAACAGCTTTTGGTAACTTAAGGAAGTAGCTTTTCGAGTTAAGCCTCACCTAATAAGTCCAACACTTAAAGAGTATACCCAATGACTTCAAGCCCCATCTTTAGAAGATATACACTATAAATTTGGAAGTTGACACAATGAATGCATTTTCAAGATTCCTTAGGGTAAAAAAAAGTTGAAATAAATAAAGCCTTGAAAAGTTATAATGGAAACTACATCAAATTGGAAGACCTAAAAGCCCAGTTCACCATTAAGCCTATTTTCAACAAACAGGGCATCTTCTATGGCAATCCTAAACACTAAGGATAGAACAGAACGAAGGCTTTTATCTTAGCTACATTCGGGACTTTCATATTCCCTAATGGAAAGTTCCTCATCCATTTCAGGGTCACTGAATTAGTACGCCCGTTTCTTGAAGGCAAGTCGTACGTTCGAGTCAACCAAAGCTTGAAGCTAACCAAGACCATTTGAAAGAACTAGAAAAGCAGTTGACCTAGCAAATTACTAAAAAGATGAAGATGCTTCAAGGTTATGATGGTTTTAAGTAGGTTAATATTACAAACTTCTCAAATTATGATTACGAAAGCTTTCTTGAAAAATTCAAGGTACCTAACTTTAAAAAGTATAATAGGACTAGCTACCCTAAACTGCATACCAAATTGTACGTAGGAAAGATTGGAAAATATGTACAATACGACCAACTCATGGTATAGACTTTTTAAGATAGCTTAATGGGCCCTGGTTTGACATGGTACACCTAATGATTTAATTCAGGTAAACACATGGAAGAAGCTAGCTAAGGCGTTCTATGAGTAATATAAATTCAATGTTGAAGTGGCACCAACCATGATGGAATTGGTCGCCTTACGAAAGAAGCACAATGAATCATTGAAGGAGTATTCCCGAGGTGGAGATCCCTAACTGTAAGGGTATCCACCCCCATAACCAAGAAAGAGCTTACTTCAACTTTCATTAATACACTTGAAAGGCCTTACTTTTATCATTTGATTAGGTAAGCCTCCTCTAGATTCGCAAAAGTGGTAACCGCAGGATACTAGATTGAAAATGTTGTCAATTCCAGTAAATTACAAGAGCCATGAAATAGAAGACCACCCTCTACAAAGCCTACTACTTGTAAGTCGAAAAAAACAACTGTCAACATGGTGAATTCAAACACCAGGCCCAGTACTTGGGTCTCCTTCAGAACAAATCCTCCACTAATCTAGCAACAATTCAAAAGCCGACCGCAATTCAATGGTGCTCCAAGATAGTTCACTAAGATACCAATTCCTCTTAGCTAAATACTTGAAAAATTAAGGAAAGATAATCTGCTCCATTTTTAGCCTCCTAATGAAAGGTACAAGCCAAGGGTTTTTTATCCCAACACAAAGTGTCAATATCACTTAGGGTAAGTGGGCCATTTGACTGGCTCGTGTTGGAGATTAAAAAACAAGATTCAAGACTTAATTAATGAAGATACAGTTTAGTTAGACTTCATAGAAGCTCCAACTCCAAATGTCAGCAACAACCCCCTACCTAACCATAGCCCCATCATCAACATGATATTTGACAACTCAAATCCTGCCATCAATATGATCAGTTCTAATCGAGAGCCTAAGGTCTACAGCTTTTATAAACAAGAAGAGAAACAAGCTTTAAAGACTAAAAGGTACACTTTCCATATGCCTTTAGCCCCCGAAAGTTACAAAACTACTCCTTTAACTACTAAGCAGTTAATCAAGGGAAATTAAGTTCACTCGTAGGAGGGATTACTCACTCCAGTAGAATTTATGACTCAAAAGAAGACTGTGCTGGAACTAAGCAATTAACCAGCTAAATATGAGGAAGGATTGTTTGCCTTCACCAAGTTGATCAAGTCTAGTGAGCATAAGATAATGGATCAACTCACTAAGAATCCAGCACAAATATCTCTTATGAGTCTATTGATGGCTTTTGAACCACATAGAGAAGCTTTACTCTAAACTATGAGGGAGGTCAAGGTCCCTCATGAAATACGAACTGAAAAGATGGGATCAGTTACCTACTCTATCTTCACTATGGATCAAATTTCATTCTCTATTGAAGAACTGGGTAAGGAAGGTAATCAACACACTAAGTCGCTCTTCATAGTCTTATGGGTAACCAATATAATCATAGCTATATTCCTCATCAAAAAGGGGTCTTTAATAAATGTTTACCCTCTTGCCACCTTAGATCTACTAGGTATCGATGTAATCCCAATCAAGTCGAGTTCAACAACAATTAAGGATTTTGATGGATCCAGGAAGGAAATCATTAAGGAGATCAACTTACTAGTTGGCATTAGCCCATAGACTTTTAGTATCCGATTCTAGGTCTTAGGCATCCTAAAGACCTTCAACCTCTTATTAGCAAGACCCTGGATACATTCATCATGGGCCATACCATCAAGTTTACATCAAAAGGTTAAGTTCATCTCAAATGGCCAAGTCATAACGATTCTGGGTGATCAGGATTATGAAATATATAAAGAAATAGCCATACCCTATATTGGCATTGAAGAGCAGGAAGATTTTGGGCTTCAAATGTTAGAAGAAGTGTATATGATTACTAATCAAAGGAAAGACAAGAAGCCAAAATTCAAAAAAGGGTAGTTTAGCACTTATGGGCTTGGTTACATTTCAACTCCAATGGAAGAGTTGTGAAATATGTAAGTGAAGGGCAAGAGAGGTGATAGATTGTATCAAACCCCAATAATTGGTTCTCCGTCACTATGAATAGCGATAAGTCTTCCCTAAGGTAAAGGATAAATCACAATTTAGTATTTCATTGAGTTTTATAATGGTTACCTTTGTTTTATTGTACTTAAGAGAATCTCTTTTAATTTAATAAAATCAGTCTTCATTTTCTTCACTCTTTCTATACTTACACTCTTTTCTTTACATACTCTTGGTCGAGATCCAATTATTTAAATAAAAGCCGAGGATACCTCGCTTAGATAGGTGTTGGAAATATTGATATCACTTCTGACCCAACTGGGTTAGTCATCAAGAGTAATGTCAATGACCACAATGACGTATAAGAGAGCTGGCAAAGACATAAAATGAGTAGAATTTCCATTGACGAACCAGCTGAGACAGTTAATGTTGGGACTGATGACAACCCCAAAGTTTTGAAGATTAAAGGGAATTTGAAAGAAGAATAGATGGCAAAAATGACCGCAATCTTATTTGAGTATCAAGATGTGTTTGCATAGTCTTATGAAGATATGCCCAGGTTAGATCCATCAATTGTTGATAGGAATCAAGCTACTGAGCCTTTGACTCACAATCGAGCTTGAGGACTAGAAGGTATGGCAAAGCGAATCTTTTTGCTCCAGCTAACTCCTATTAAAGCCAAGTGCTTCTTTATCGAGTCACTCTATATGCCAAGCCGAATGACTACCCATCTCTTTGAAGTGTACTTAGTTATAAATTCCCAAGAGAATAGCTAAACCTTTCACGATTACCCACTTACGCTCGAGCTAACCAATGACTCGGCATCTCCCTTGCCAAGAAGCTGAGAGAAAGAGAATGGACTAATCCTTGGCCACCCCTGCTCGAACAAGTAACCTGACCACACACTTTGTCCACATCCTCCAACAGCTTCACTAATGTTTCAGCGCTACATATACAGGACCACGTATAGAATCTACTACACTAATCATTACGTTTCTTAAATATTTATTTTTGTCTTTTTGTATTCTTGTATAGTCTTTTCCTTTTTAGGCATGTTGCCTTAAATTCTCAGGAATAAATACCTCTTGTAGCTGTAGCTGTAGCTGTAATAATCAAATTGAACATTAATACACTTGACACTTTTTCTCTCGTAAACACTACTTTGTTTATATTCATTTCACTCTTATCCTAATCCTTAAGTAAGGCTAAGAGGCGAGTAACCTTACCGAACCACCTCGTGGGTCATATCAAGTTGTACCGTGAGTCTTTAGAAGTTCCATTAGTGTATCATATCCATTGAAGCTATTCGTGGGTTTTTACTTACTATTTCATTCGTTTTTGTCCTTTCCCATAATCCCCACCACTTCCTTTTAAGCTTTCGGTAAGCTTAGACCCATTCAACGATCAGCCTTGTCTGTTCTTAGTCACGGTTCACAACAATTGTAGTCCATCGCTTACCCACACAAGAAGATATCAAACCTAAGAAGTAGAAGTTAAGGAGATTCTAACTAGATATCTTGTTGAAAATTAAAGAAGAAATAAAAAAGCTACTGGAGGTTGGTTTTATTGAAGTATCTAATTATCTTAAATGGGTAGCCAACATTGTGCCAGTGATGAAAAAGAATGATAAAGTTAGAGTGTACATGGATTTTCAAGACCTCAATGAAGTAACCCCTAAAGATAATTTCCCTTTGCCCCACATTGACGTCTTAGTAGATAATAAGATTGGGAACCATCTCTTCTCCTTCACGATGGATTCTTCGGATATAATCAAATCCGAATGTTCAAAAAAGATAAAGCCAAGACAACATTGATTACAACTTAGGGCACATTTTGCCATAAAGTAATACCTTTTGGACTTAAAAATGTCGAGGAAACTTACCATAAAACCATGGTCACAATCTTTCATGACATGATGCATGAAGAAGTCAAAGTATATGTAGATAATATAATTGCAAAATCCAAAGAAGGAGAAAATCATGTACATAACTTGAGGAGATTGTCTGATAGGTTGAGAAATTTTCAATTGAAGCTCAACCTAAAGAAGTGCACCTTCGAAGTAACTTCAAGGAAATTATTGGGTTTCATTATCAGCCAAAGGGGCATTGAAGTGGACCTTGATAAAGTCAAAGAAATAGTCAACTTGCCCCCCTCCACGCATACTTAAAGAAATTAGAAGCTTATTGGTCCACTTAAACTACATAGCCCTGTCCATATCTCAACTGATAGATAAATGTCGTCCCTTATTTAAGTTGTTGAAAAAGAATGCCAAGATAAACTGGGAAAAAGAATGTAAGCAGGCCTTCACAATAATCAAGGAATATCTTATGAACCCTCCAATTTTGGTAGCTCTTAAACCTGGGAAGCCATTATTTCTATACCTTATGATATTACTAGGATCCAAAGGTTGTATACTGGGCTAAAAGGATGAAGAAGGAAAAGAGTAGGCCATATACTACTCGAGCAAGAAGTTTATTGAAGGGGAATAGAAGTTGATAGGAGTTAGGCTACTAGGCTTTTAACTCATAGCTAAGTTTGAGGAATAGAGAGACTAATGAGACAAATCGTCTTACTCTAGCTAACTTCTGCCGAAGCCGAGTTACTCCTTATTTTCAATCAACTCTATATGCCAAGTCGTATGACTACCTACCTCTCAGAAATTGTATGCTGACTTGAAGAGTGCCCTGATAGCAACCAAACCTTGCTTACCTACTTAGTCATGTCCTAGTCGATCACTTACTTAGCATCATTCTTGCCGAAAGGCCGAAAGAGCTGCTCTATACTAATTCTCAACCACTCTTATTTGGATGAACCCACACCTACTCGACCACCTAACTAGCTCATATTGCTTTGTGTACATCCTCTAATAGCAACACCAATATATTGTTGCCACATGTCCCGGACCACCTGTAGAATCTGCTACTCTAATTATTGTTTTTTTGTGAATATTCATTTTTACCCTTTGTACGCTTTGATCATTACTTAATTAAGATAATATCCTTTTTTTCTTTTTCCTTTTTAGGTAAGTTATCTTAAATTCTCATATATAAATACCCCTTATACATGTAGCCACACATGATCAAAATATTATCGATTCACTCGATATTTCCTTCTTTGTAAACATCACTTATTTACTGTCACTTCACTATTATCTTAACCCTTAAACAAGGCTAGATGGCGAGTAACCTCACTTGGTCAACTCATACATCATATCAAGCAGTGTTGTAAGTCCTTGGAAGTTTCACTATTACGTTTTATCCTTTGGAGTTATTCGTAGGTTTTACTTACTTTTCATTTTCATTTTCCGTTTATTCACGTGCTTTCCCATCTCTCTTTTTAAGCTTTCAGCAAGTTTGGACCCATCCTTATGATCGGCCTTGCCTGCATCATTTTGGTATTAGAGCAGAGGTTTCTCCAAGTAGGTTTTGTAGAGATTCCATAGAAGTAGTTGCTTAGTGTTACTTTGTTTTGCCTGTTTTGAACATCCAAAAATAGAGCAAGTTCAATGTTAGCGGGTTGTTCGTTGGTGTTGTTATTGTGTTACTACATAGCTGACCAATAGTATAGAGAGTATGCTGTGTTGTTAGATTTAGAGAAATAGTGTTAATTATAGTTCAAACTTAAAGACTAAAATCGAGTTTACTGAAGAAAATAATGGACCCAAGTTTGAATGTTAGTGCTTTAGATGACAATAGTGGTGTTATTCAACATAGCCGACAATCTATAAGTACTCTAAGAAGCACGGACAAGAGACTTGATGAGGTAGCTAACCTCATTGTGGATTTAACTCGAGTTGTTCATGCATTAGCTTGTAAACCTACTGAAGTTGTGAATAACATGCTACAACCTACCTAACCTGCTACAAGTCAGAACCCAGCTCAACCAATTCGAGGTGGAGGAGTAAGTAAACAAGTGAGAAGAAGAATTGACTTAGGAGAAATGGACGACATCGAGGAAGAAGAGTACGAAGAAGAACAACAATAAGCTCGAGTACCCTAAACATCTGACCATGTGAAGCTTTAGATCAAGAACTTTAATAGGTCTGGAAGTACGGATGATTACTTAGATTGGGAGGAGAAGGTAAAGAGAGTTTTTCATTATTACCAATATAAAGATTAAGACAAAGTGAGATCTGCTGCTATTGAGTTCTCTAGATATGCCACCATGTGGTGGAAGAGTTTCTAGGCCATGAGAAGACAAGAAGGCTACCGAGACATTAGTACTTGGCTTGAGATGAAGATAGTGCTACAAAACAGGTTTATACAGGATACATATCCGTAAGACACTTTCGCTTGGCTTTAAGAGTTGAGGTAAGGAAGCCGAACTGTTAATGAGTATGCCCAAGAGTTCCAAATGCTTATGATTTGCTATAAGGTAGAGGAACCATCAATGTGAATAGTCTCTAGATTCCTTATTAGGTTGAGAAGTGATATCCGATACATCATGGAACTCTAAGAATTTGCTAGAATGGATGAGGCTATGCAGATAACCCAACCGAAGAGTGAGGTAGAGAAGGAACAAAATGCCGATTCGACCTCCAATGAGTCGAACTGGTCATCTGAGCCCACCTAGTTAAGGAAGTTACCAAGCCCAATTAAGTACAGAGCCAATCCTAAGGGTAGATGCCTGAGCTGAACAGAAGGGTCGACCTGACAGTAACATGCCAACTTGAACATACGAGAAAGGATAAGGATCTGGAAGGAAGACAAGCTAGATCAAATGTTTCAAATGCTAAGGCTTTAGACATTTGGCTACTCAATGTCCTAACTGAAGAACTATGGTCATCAAGTAAGATGCCTTAAAGCTTGAAGTAAACAATACTAACAAGGAACTTAAGGAAAAGACTCTTGCTAAGAAAGAAGGAACTCAAGAGAATGAATTAATTGAAGAGGATGTGGTTGCTGAGGACTTAGATTAGTTGATCTTAACCGTCCGACGCACAATGAGTCTAGACCCCTCACATGAGGAACAGTAGAGGGAGAACTTGTTCTATGTCACTTATAGGGTGAGTGACCAACCGTACACTCTCACTATAGATAGTAGTAATTATACCAATATGGCATTAGCTGACCTAGTCACGAAGTTAAAGTTGCCAACATATGTGCATCCGAAGCCATACAAGGTGCATTGGTTGAATGAGAAGGGAGCGCTACATGTCACTCGGTAAATACTACTGCCAATAATAATTGGGAATTACTCTAACGAGATTTTTTGTGACATACTGCCCATGTACACATCATACGTGTTACAAAGCCAACCTTGGTGTTATGATAGAAGAGTCATCTACGATGGATACAAGAATACTTATATGTTTAAGAAGGATGGTTAGAAGATTATGTTAAACCCAATGCCACTGAGTCAAGTAAAAAAAACTGTAGGAAAAACTTGCTCAAGGATCAAAAAAGACTCTGATGATGAGTAGAGTCGAGCTCTGAGAGGATATTCAAGCCAACACATCAACCTTCATGTTAGTTAGGCGACTATTAAAGTTAAGGGAGCGGGATGAACTACCCTTGTAAATTAAGAAGTTACTGGATGAATATGCCAACCTGTTTCTAAAGCAATTTCCGGAAGGATTGTCACCTTTCAAAGGCATTGAGCACTGTATTGACTTAGTAACTAGCACTATCTTGTTAAACAAACCAGCTTATCAAATGAACCTCAAATAAGCTGCCGAGTTCTAACAACAAGTCAATGAACTACTAGAAAGAGGGTACGTAAGGCAGAGCCTCAACCCTTGTGCTATTCTGGCACTCCTAGTACCGAAAAAATATGGAACCTGGTGAATATGTGTTGACAGTCAAGCCGTAAACAAGATCATGATCAAATACAAGTATCCTATCCCCAGGTTGGATGACATGTTGGATGAATTGAGTAGGGCTAAAATCTTTAACAAGATTGATCTGAAGTCTGGCTACCATCAAATTCGCATAAGGTTAGGAGATGAGTGGAAGACTACATTCAAAACTTCACATAGACTTTATGAGTGGATGGTAATGCCATTTGGCTTGTCGAATGCCTCAAGTACTTTTACGCAATTGATAAATCAGCTGCTAAGAAACCTACTAGGGAAGTGTGTCATATTATACTTTGACAACGTTTTGGTGTACAGTACCGACATGCAGAGTCACTACAAACATTGTTGTGCCATATTAGATGTACTCCATGACAAGAAGTTATTCAGCAATCTTAAAAAATGTTACTTTTGCTAAGAAGAAGTGGTGTTCCTAAGCTACTTAGTTGGTAGAAGGGGCTTACAAGTGAATGATGAGAAGATTCGAGCAATCATCAAGTGGCCAACTCCAACAACTTGTGCTAAGGTGAAAAGTTTCCACAAACTAGCATCCTTGTATGGAAGGTTTATAAGGAATTTCAGCACCATAGCCGTACCCTTTACCAAACTAATGAAGAGGAACATCAAATTTAAATGGGGAGAAAAGGAGGAAAGGAGTTTTGCTAAAGTAAAAGAGAAACTAACTTCCGCACTTCTATTGGCTCTACTTAACTTTGAAAAGATGTTTGAGCTAGAACGTGATGCGTCAAGCATTAGAATAAGCAATGTCTAAATGCAGGAAGGCTAACCAATTGCCTACTACAACAAGAAGCTTAGAGGACCCTAACTGAACTACTCTATGTACGACAAAGAGCTCTTAGCCCTTATCCAAGTACTCCAAGTGTGGCAGCTGTAAGCCCCACAACTAAGCAATCCGAGGTTTCGATTGGTTGAAAAAACCCGATCGATCCTAAATTATAAAATAAAGCTAGAAATATTAGTAAACTGATCCCCGTAAGTTTGAATTTAAGAAAATAAGTAATAAAATAGGAAACTACAAAATTTTCAAATTTTAAGTACATAACGGGTCATATATCGAAAATGCGTAAAATGCATTTCGATAATTGATGAATCGCTAGAGGTAAATTATATGCATACTAAAAATCATAAAATGACCTAAATAATATTTATGAATACTTATTTGTACTATATATGAATTTACATGTATGTAAAAATACGCGTAATTACTTAAAATACGCATAATGTGCTAAAATTATACTAAATAATTAAAGAAAATTCATAATTAATTAAGGAAAAATAAATAAAAATTAAGAAATATCAAGAATGATCCAAATCAGGTCGTGGCATGTCAGGATGTGTAAGAGAAAAATCAACCAATAACAATTAGACAATATGAAAGCCAAAAATCAAGGATAATGGGCAAAGTCTTGTCAAATTAATGTATAATATTTACAAAAATCGTCTATAAATAGTAAGAAAAATTCAGAAGCTCATTTGGATAGATACAAAATCAGAGAAAATTAGAGAGAGGCGAAAATTGAGAGAAAAATTCGGTTTAAAAAAAATTAGAAAAAACTGTGCAATTAAGGCTTTTAAAGGGAACCCACACCAGACGAGTAGCTGGGAGTGGACGGCCACTACCACCACTACCACTCGGTGGTGGCAGCACCCAGGCCGGCTGATAAGGCCACGGCGGCCGACAGTGGCTGGAGCTACCCAGACTGGTGAGTCCGATTTCCAGCCCGATTTTTGTGTAATTTTGTAAAAATAGTAAATAGTTTTAGAAAATTATGAAACTTGTTATTTTGAGGTTTTATTGTATGTAGATTTAGGGAAAAATAGTAATTTAGTTTAATCACGTCTGAAAATATGAAGCCATTTTTTTTTATTTTTAAGTTAATTTTTAGCCCTAAAATGATGGAAAAATCGGGTAATTTGGGGTTAATTAGGTAATTAAGATATTAATTACTGATTTAGATAGTAATTATATGTTTAGGGATGTTAATCTCTTATGTGGAACCCTAATCCTAACCTTTGGAGTATTAAGTATAGTTAATTTAGGAAATTAGGTAATTAAGATAAGAAATTAATAATATGTGAAATTGTAAATTAATAAATCTAAAAAATTAGGGTTATTTAGATAATATTAGAGTAAAAATCAGAATAATATTACAGCTGAATTAAGATTGAATTTTAAGTAATTATATAAAAAAAAGTAAGATTTTTTTACATCGGGGATAAATCCGATACTCTAATTAGGACTAACGTGTACCGAATAACTTAGAATACTAAATTAAGACCCAATAGGATATTTGAATACTCGAGCTTAATGTGATTAATTTCACATTAGGATTTGAGCATGTTTAGGACTTAAAAATCGAACTAAAACCTAATTTGGAAATTGATGCGGAAACCGAACCCGAACCTAACCCCAAACCTAGAATAATTATAAAAGACTTAAGACCTAGATAATTACGTATATTAAACCCTAAATAAAATATAACAATAAGTGTTATAGGAGAAAATGAACCTATAATCATTATATGAAACCTGAAACCATGTTTGTGTTATAGGGATGATCAGCGATGGCCTGAGCAAGTAGGACCTCGAGTGAGTGAGCGAGGAGTCGAGGTAAGTTGGGATTAATACAATGCTGTATTTTAGGAGGCTTGAGATTATGCTTGGTTGTGATTGTTAGATAGTTGGATGTGTGCATGTGCTTGATTATGGGTGATGCTATGATTCTGTTTGTTGCTCTAGCATGTATTGTATGCTTTGCATAAAATGATTGATCACCATAAACTGGACTTAATCAAATATATGACCAGTAATCATAATCGGACATATATGGCAACCCGTTAGGGGAACTTAGGACTCTTTGGCCAAATACCGACCCCTTCGAAAGGGATAACATAGGATTGCAAAATGATCCCTTCTTTATCCTCAGTCGAACTAAGTGACAAAAGAGGAGGTCGCGGCGAGGGTGAAGACAGTAGTTCGAAGGTAGTCGCAGGAGGAGCAAGATCTTCATTACACAAGCCTGGGTTTGGTCGTGAGCTGTTGCATTAACGACAACTCCTCAAACCGGATTAGAACGGGCGCAATTTCTCTAATCTCATGACGGGCCGGACAACGTCGTGCGATGGCATTTGCTTGCACATGCATTGCACCTAAGAAGTGATTGAAAACCTTATTGTGTGTATGGTATAGTTTTAAGTCCTCCATCCTAACTTACTGAGCTGTGGTTACTCACATCCATATAGACGTCGTGCAGGTGCTGGCTAAAAAGCGACAAACAACTACCCTAAAGCTAGCAACTGCTGGATCCTGGGGAGTGAGGAAAAACATTGAAGAATAAACACACATATTTTAAGGTCTAAGTTTTTATTTTCGAATTATTTTTTTTTCATTTTTAATTAGTATAATAACTAAATTAAAGTGTATAAATATATAAATTTTCTCACTTTCTTAGGTAAATGATCTATTTAAATTACAAACTGTATACTTCAAAGTGGGTTAGTCGTGGACGCTTTGTGTAGATCAGGTCTAAGATAGTGGTTGTAAGGCCAACTTCTATCTTTGGATGGTTTACACGGCAGGGCTGTTACGATTCTGCCGCTTCGGAACATGACAGTAGCATTACCTATTATTGAGAGAGTTTGTCATATATATCGACTATGAGTCCCTGAGGTACCTCCAAAGACTAAGTTATCGAAGCGGTAAGTGAGGTAGGTTGAGTTCCTTGAGGGATTTAATTTTATAATAAAATATAAGTAAGGTAAGAGTAACGTGGTTACATAAACTCTTTCTAGAAGACATGCACTCTTAACTGAGCTGCGGACTAGATTGTTTGGGTTTCCACGTATTAAATAGCAATATTCTAAGGACCCACACTTCGGACCAATACTTGGGCATTATGTTAATGGAAGAACAGTATATGAGTTTCATATGGAAGGTGAATACTAGTTCCAAGGAGGGAAATTGTACATGCCAACCTGTTCACTAAGAGAATTACTGATTAGGGAAACTCATAGTAGAGGACTCTCTGGGCATTTTAGAGAAAGAAGAACACGTAGGTTACTAAGTGAACAATTCTTATGGCTAAAAATGAAGCGAGGCATACACCAAATTATTGAGGGCTGTGCCATATGTAAGAGGGCTAACCGCTAAGCCGAATAAGGGAAAGCAATACCTTTGCCTATCTCAATGAGACCATGAACTAAGTTAAGCATGAACTTTATCCTCGGATTATCAAGAATAGCTTAAGATAAAGATTTCACAATGGTCGTCCTAAATACATTTAGTAAGATGACATACTTTGTGCCCTATGAATTGAGTTGAGTATGGACTTTTTCCGTGGATTACCAAGAACAACCCAAGGCAAAGATTTCATAATGATTGTCAAGCCTAAATTTTTGGTTTTCTGATTTTTTTTATTAATACTAAACCCTAACCCATTTAATATTAATCTTCAACTAAAGAAATTAGAAAATTCTAGTTCTTTTGAAAAAAAAACTTATAAAGTCGCCATTCGATTGAAGTCGGGTAAAAAGAAATCATTATCAATTAGGTGGATTGACTACGATTTAGCTACCGATTTTTCATTTTAATTTGAATAAAAAACTAAAAGGTTCTAAATTTGGGAGCTAACTTATTAAATCTAAATGGATATCACTATCTATTTTTCGAAATTAGATTTATTATTCTAAATTATCCTTTTTTAATGTTAAAAAAATAAAAGAAAATAAAAAAGACCTAAGTTTCTACAAATTCTAACGTTGCCTTGAAGGTGGTTACGTACTCGCTAATTGAGATCAGACAACCATAGTTCTTTCTTAAAAGCTTTAGTATGTTAATTGATTTTAATTTTGAAAACCGATCGGCTTTACGTTTAATTGATTCAATTTATTCAAAAAAAATCTAAAAGGCCTTAATCCTTGAGTGTTTTTGTTTTATGAAAGCTCTCTAAAGCGTCGTAATCTTTTTAAAAGGTTTTTTTTATTATTATTGATTTTTATTTCAAAAAATGAATTTTCTAAGTAAGGAAATCTTAAAACATAATGCTAAAAAAATACTGAAGCAAATATATAAAAAAAAATAGTTTTCTATATGAGGAAACCCTAAACATAATCTTAAAAAAAAACAAGCTAATATACATATATATAATATATCTATGTTACTACTATCTAAAATAATATCATATAATACAACCGATACTAAAAAATCTCCTAAACCGATACTAAAATATTATGTGATCTAAAATAATATCACATAATATACATATCTTATATATTATGTTAACTAATAATAAAATAATAATAAAAAAAATTGAAGAATCAAAGAAGCCCGAACCTAAGCTTACTGTTCAGTAGTATAGTGAAGCTTGGATAATGGCTGTACTCTATGAGATCTGGCCATATGATCAGGGGATGTGCACGAATATCACATATGTGTGGAAGGCCATATTTGGCCTCAACAACTAGCGTTGGGCTGTCGGAGCGTCGATGGAGAAGTAACCATACTACGACTGTGATGTGGCATTCCAGCAATAGTGGTCAGCAATGTGGGAGTTGTAGTATGTGTTCGAGAGAGGGCGTGGCTGTACGAAATGGTGTTGTGCAGCGTAAATGTGTGATAAAGTGTGCTACTATTGGCGTATGGAGCAATGTGGGGTTGTAGTGGTATGTGGACTCCAGTAGATGATATGTCAATATGTACTGCAATGTATTGCATCGGTAGCTAGTTTGTTGGTTGTATTTGGTGTACAATCGGTGTGGCGTTGTCGAGTTTAGCCGTGTGTTAGTGCTTGATCAGTTTGTGTTGATCACACATGTAGCAGTGTGGCCAAGTGTATGTTCATGGTCGCTATGCTATCATGGTTGAGCTATGCTCAAGCGTGTATGGTTGTTATTGGTCAGTGTGGAGTGAGTTTAGGCATTGTGTTCAAGTGCTATCTGTACAGTGGACTTGCTGGATGGAGCAGCGTGCGTAAAGCTCGGATCAGAAGTTCAACTCTACCGTCGTATGGAGTTGTACAGGCTACTAACATCTGGGCTACAGCTGCAGCTTGACTAAGATTTGCTTAATGTGAGGAGCTGCTACTATAAATGCATGGAGATGATGAAAGACAATGGGGTGAGAGTGATTATTTGATGAGCTATTAGATTTTTTTTTTCTTTTTTCAAGAAAGTGTCCCCCCCCTTTTAATTTTAAGTTGTATGATCCCTATTTATAAGACTTAAAAAATAAATTATTTAAATCATATCAATCCTAATAGATTTAAATCTTTTTCATCACTTCATATTTGATTTGATAAAAATCAAATTAAATTTGAATCCCACACGCTTAATCGATTTTTGCAAAATGAAAGGTAGAAAATAAAAAGTACATTTGTGCTTAGCAAGATTCGAACCTAAAACCTTAAGTTAATCCAATGTCAATACTCATATGCTCATCCGTTAGGCCGTTGGCATATCCCTTAATACTTAGTGCAATTAAATTGTATTTAAACCACGTGACTCTCTAAAATAAGCTATTTGACCCCAACTAAAACTAAATCGATTAACCCTAAAACAATTTACTTCCTAAAAATCTATTTCCCTAAAATATTTATATTTTTTTTTTCTTTCTTATAAAATTTTTATCATTTTTCAAATTTTTATTATTTATTATTTTTGAATTAGAACCCTAAAAAAACTTAGAACTACGGGAGGCAACAATTAGGTGTCTACAATGATCATCGTAGATAGATTCAATGAGATAGCACACTTTGTGCTCTACTCTAAGATTAGTAATGCTTCGGTTATTGCTTCTCTTTTCTTACGAGAGATTGTTCAGTTATACGACGCATTGAGAAATGTAGTTTTAGACAAAGACTTAAAAATTCTTGAGCCATTTCTAGAGAACCTTGTGGTGTTGGATGGAGACTAAACTACTATTCAATACTTCCTGTCACCTTCAAACTAACGGCCAAACAGAGGTAGTTAATCACACTTTGGGATCATTACTCCTAGCTACAGTAGGCAAGAACTTGGCTTATTAGGATGTCTGTTTACCCATGATCAAATTCTCTTATAACCAAATAGTACATGACATTACTAAGTAGACCCCCTTTGAAGTTGTCTATGGTTTTAATCCCAAGTTGCCCCTTGATCACACCCCTATACCTATATCCAAGAAAAAAAGCCCTGATGCAAGAGCCCGAGCATAATCCCTACAACACATCTACGATAAGGTTACTCAAGAAATCAACCAAGCCACTAGACAAATGAGAGAAAAGGCTAAGGGTAGAACAATGAAACAGTTTCAACCTAGAGACTTGGTATGGCTACACCTGAGCAAGGAAAGGTTTTTAAGCAAAAGGAAGAACAAGCTATCTACACAGGCTGAAGGACCCTTTATAATCCTCCAGAAAATCAATGACAACGCCTACAGATTGGAGCTACCCGAAGATTATAAGGTTTTGAACACCTTCAACATTATTGACCTTAGTCCATGACAAAGAATTGAACAAAGATCAGTTGGATTTGATCCCAAATCTAAATCAACCCGGAGGGGATAAAAGGAGTTAGGTTACTGGGCCATTAACCTACAGCGAAGCTTGAGGACTAAAGGGATTGGCAAGGTAAATCCTCTTACTTCGGTCAACTTCTACTGAAGTCGAGTTACTCCTTCTCCATATGCCAAGCCATATGACTGCCCACCTCTTGGAAATTATGTGCCGACTTAAAGAGTACCCTGATAGCAACCAAACCTTACTCACCTGCTCGATTATGTCCAAGCCGACCGCTTACTCATCATCATTCTTACCAGAAGGCCAAGAGAGCCACCCTGCAATAATTCTCAGCCTCTCTTGTTCAGATAAGCTCATGTTTGCTTAGCACTCCTATTCGGCCACCCAACCAACTCATACTGCTTTGTCTACATCCTCCAACGGCACCACTAATATATTGTTGCTACGTGTATCAGACCACTTATAGAATCTGCTACTCTAAAAATTGCTTTTTCATGAATATTCATTTTTAAACTTTATATACTTTGTAAATTACTTCTTTAGAATAATACCCTTTTTGTCTTCTTCCTTTTTAAGTAGGTTGTCCTAAATTTTTTGGTATAAATACCCCCCATACATGTAATCACACATGATTAGAATATTATTGATTCATTGGATATTTCCCTCTTTGTAAACATCACTTGTATACTCTCACTTCACTCTTATTCTAACCCTTAAGCAAGGTTAGGTGGCGAGTAACCTCACCGAACCAACTCGTATGTCATATCAAGTTGTGTCATAAGTCCTCGCAAGTTCCACTAGTACATCATATCCTTTAGAGTTATTCATGGGTTTTACTTACTATTCATTTTCATTTTCCGTTCATTTGCGTACTTTCCCATCTCCTAAGCTTTCGGCAAGCTTGGACCCATCCCTACGATCGGCCTTATCCGTTCTTGCCTATTGTCCGCATTAGAAGTATTCAAAAATTAAAAGGATAAGCTGTACTTTGGTTTGGGTAATGCACTAGCTTAGGAAATATACGCTCTATTATCAGATTAAATTGCTGACTCTGCATGATCCCTTGAGGTACTTAGCAGATAAACCAACCCTAATTAGTAGAATCTCAAAGTAGCAAATGTTGCTATCAAAGTTTGACATTGCCTATGTAAACCAAAAATCGATCAAGGGGCAAGCGTTAACAAATTAATTAGCAAAAAATCCCTTTGATGATATCCCCCAAGAGGTATAAGTCAAATTCCTTAACAAGGATATCTTAGTAACTGATGGAATTTCTAATGAAGAAAAAGACGATGAACCCCTAAAGTAAAAGATGTTTTTTGATAGAGCTACTAACATGTCCAAGTGTAGAATTGGGGCAATACCGATATCACTTGAAGGTATGCAATTCCCTGTAGCTGTAAGGCTCGTTTTCCCATATACCAACAATATCATTGAATACAAAGCATGCATCATGGGACTCAAAATGGCCCTAGATAAGGACATTCAAGAATTAGAAGTGTATGGGGATTCTTCACTCATTATCGGTTAAGCTCAAGGGGAATACAAGACAAAGGACCCTAAACTAGTACCTTATCACTGGCACTTGATTGAATTAATGGAGAAATTCAAAGAAATTACTTTCACTCATGTACTAAGGATACAGAATCAATTTGCTGATGCATTAGCCACTCTAGCATCTATGGTCCAAATATTCGATAGGGTTAAAATTTAGCTCCTCACCATTGAAATTGAAGAAAAGTTTGCCTTATGTCTAGTAATTGAAAGTACAAATAACAAAAAGCCTTAGTACCATGATACTAAAATGTTCCTACAACAAGGAATATACCTTGAATAAGTTGAGAAAAAGGATAGAAAGACAATTAAGAGATTAACTGCCTAATTCTTAGTAAGCAAGTCTACATTGTACTAACGATCTTTTAACGGTACACTTCTAAGTTATGTGAATGACAAAGAGGATAAGGTTTTGACGAAAGAAGTGCATGAGAGAGTATGCGGCCCCCACATGAACGGTTACATGCTTGTTAAGAAAATTATGAGACTCAAATATTACTGGTCAAGAATGGAAAGCAATTACATCAAACATATTAGGCATTATTACTTATGCCAAGTTTACGCAAATAAGATAAACAACTCACCTTAAGAGTTATACACACTCTCTGCACCATGGCCATTTTCAATATAGGGTACAAACATCATTGGCCTGATCACTTCAAAGGCATCTAATGGGCATCGCTTCATACTGGTCGCCATTAACTACTTCAGTAAGTAGGTTGAAGCCTCGTTTTATTCAAGTGTTACTAAACAAGGAGTAGTCGAGTTTATCAAGAGGGATATCTTGACTTGATACAGGGCTCTAGAAATGATCATCACAAACAATGATACTAATCTCAACAACAAGCTTATGTTAGAGTTATGCTGGCAATTCAGGATCATCTATAGGAATTCCACCAATTATCAAACCTAAATGAATAGAGCTATTGAAGTAGCCAATAAAAATCTCAAAAAAATAATTGAAAAGATGATTGTTACATACAAAGATTGGCATGAAATGTTACCGTTCGCACTCATGGCCTATCGAACCTCCATCAGGATATCAATTAGGGCAATGCCCTACTCCTTAGTATATGGTACCGAGGTAGTATTACCAGTGGAAGTTGAGATCCTATCTCTCAAAATACTATTTGGAACTCAGTTAGATGAAGACAATTGAGTAAAGAAACTCATCAAGCAACTGAATTTGATTGATGAGAGGAGATTGACAACCCTATGTCATAATCAGTGTTTCCAACAAAGAATGGCTCAAGCTTTTAACAAAAAAGTTACGGCCCCAAAACTTCAAAGAATGTGATATGGTGTTAAAGAAGGCTCTTCCCAATGCACTAAACTCCAAAGGAAAATTTGCTCCCAATTACAGAGGCTCTTATATCATGAAGCAAGTGTTACCGGGAGGGGCTTTAATTTTGTCCTAAATAGATGGTCTAAAATTGAGAGACCCTGTAAATATTGATATTGTAAAGTTGTACTACCCATAAGAGTCAATAGAAATTTTTACTCAAAATATGAAAATGCTAGTTGTCTTAAATGTTATTATGGTCTTATTTCCATCTTTTACAAGCAAAGCTGGTATCCTTGACAGTTATCGGCATTGGAATCGTCTCTATCCCTTTTTCTTACTCCATCAAAAGGTCCAAATCCCTTACTCCATTTCAATGAACCCATATACTAAAAACATGAGAGAAGTTGAAAAGTGAGATATAGAACATTGGTAATTAACAAGACTCTTTAAAACACTTTATTACAGATTGATCCACCTCGATGGGGAGTTTTATTGTCTATTTTTTAAGGAGATACGAAATCCAGATAGGCAATCACCTTACGGTAAATATTTACTAGTCAGGGATAAGGGTTTCAGTTCATTGATAAACGAAAACAATGGGTGGTACTTTGTATTAGGTTAATTCCTCTAAAGGGCTAGCAAAGCCTCAAAGGCTCCTTGACTAGATCTGTTGAGTTAATGATAGGGGTTTAGAGTTGAGCCCATTTTGAGAAACGAGTTAGCTGGTTTTGATAAAACTTTCCAAAGAAAGGTTTTAAAAATTGTGCTATCGACAAGACTAGATAAGTACTTCTATACAATGTTAGCACATTGGTTTTTTGAACATTATATTTGCATTTAGACTATATCTCCTTGGATAATAACCAATATTTGCAATTCTTTCTCCTAACAATCTTTTAGGTAGAGTTTTTAGCCAGCCCACAAGGTACTTACCCTTTGTACCATCTTTTAGGTCCTAGCCAGCTCTTAGAGCACTATCCCATCTTTAATCCATCGATCCATTTTGTTTAAGGTTCTCGCTAGCTCCTAGATTGCTATCCCCTTTTTTATCTATCTTTTTAGGATTTTAGTTTTCTCATAAAGCACTATCTCAATTTACCACCTTAAGGATTAGTAAGCTCATAAGGCGCTTTTCTTCATTAATTTCTTATAGTGAGCCCATAAGGCGTTTCCCTTCACCAATTTGTCTTAGCAAGCTCATAAGGCACTTCCTTTTACCAATTTTCGTTAGGGGCCTTAGCAACTTACAGGGTGCTTCTCTTCGTTAAATCCTTTTGGAAAGCTCATAAGGCATTTCTCTTCATTAATTTCTTTTAGCAAGCCCACAAGACACTTTCCTTTACCAATTCCTCTCAGGTGAGCCCAATGGGTGCATCCTTTCTTTATCAAATCCTTTTAGCAAACCCATAAGGCATTTCTCTTCATCAATTTCTTTTAGCGAGCCCATAGGGCGCATTCCTTTACCAATTCCTCTCAAGCCAACCCAAAGGGCACTTCCTTTCATCATCTATTCCTTTTAGCTAACCCGTAAGGAACTTCTTCTAAATTGATTCTAATTTAGGGTTACTAGTCCCCTAGAGATGCTCCTACCTAGGTTAGTGAGCTCAAAAAAGCACGATCAGGTTGTCGTCTAGATTAGTGAGCTCAAAAAAGCACAACTAGGTTTTCTCAAATCAATTCCTACTTTGGATTGCTAGTTCCCTAAAGACGGTCCTGCTTAGGTTAGTAAACTCAAAAGAGCATGACTAGGTTTTCTCAAATTAATTCCCACTTAGAGTTGCTAATTCCTTAGAGACGCTCCTACCTAAGTTAATGAGCTCGAAAGAGTACGACTAAATTTTCTCAAATCGATTCCTAATTAGGGTTGCTAGTCCCTTAGAGACGCTCCCGCCTAGGTTAGTGAGCTGAGAAGATCATATCCAGGTTTTCTCAAATTGATTCCCATTTAAGGTTGCTAGTCCCTTAAAGATTTTCCTACCTAGGTTAGTGAGCTCAAAAAAGCATGACCAGGTTTTCCAAATCGATTTCCCTTGCTAGTTCTTAGGGCTTTACCCTCAATCAATGTCACTTTTATGCTCTTCTCAACTTTGAAAGTGCTTCCCTTCTTTTAAAACCTTCTAAGGTTATATTAAGCTCATAGGGCACTATGCCAACTCAATATTTTAGCACACTCTTAAAGCGCCTTCCCCCTTTTGCACCTTTCCATCAAATCCCTCGTAGACCAAGCCTAAGAAAGTTAGCTAGTTATACCACTTCTTAAGGTAAATTCCACCACCGAAGGCAAAAAATAGTGTCTTTTTTATTTTTATAGCAAAGTCTTAATCAAACTTCACTACAAAAAGGAGCAGTTGTAGACACCTCATTTTTCCTTCCTTTTCAATTTTAAGATTCTTAGAATAAGGTAAGCGGTCCTAGTTCAAAAAATGTATATATAAAATAATATAAAAAATATAATAAGTAAAGAATCTAGAAATATACATAAAAAATTAAAAATATATATAAATAAATTTTTTAGGAACAATAGATTTTTAATGTGCATATGCAACTTACTTAATTAAGATTAGAAATAGGATCAGCGTTTAGTTTATAGAAATAAATAAATTTAAAAAGAAAAAAGAAGGATTTGGTTCGTACTAGGTCTTAAACCTGGTCTACATTATCGAAAATAGGGCCCAAGGCACTAATTTGAAAACAGTAGGGACAGGTGCACAATTGCATGCCTATTTTTTTCTAATGCACTTGTACATTGTATGCGCATGTCACATACTTTACATGTGACCCCCTGTATTCTTCCCCTTTCTTCTTCCTTTCTCCCCTTGATTCTCAGGCTAATTTCCTTCCTCATGTGCTCGGTTTTAGGTCATTTTTTACCTCTTTTACTACACAATTTCACCGAATTAATGGTGAAATTGTGTAGTATGCATAGCCTAATTTTGAGTTAAACCCATTACCTATCTAAATTCATCTAACTATGGAACAAAAATAAAGTTTGAAAATGGAAAAAAAAAAAAAACTTGATTTCGAGTGAAGCTCTTTAATGCTGATTTTCAAGATTTCCTAACTTGCCAAGCTTAATTCAACCTTCCCCAGTATAAAAAGAGCATTGAGGAAGCTTTTTAGGACATGATTAATAAAACTCTCTCTCTCTCTCTCTCTCTCTCTTTCTCTCCTCACAACCCTCTCTTCGATTGCTGTCAAGCCACAAATGACCATCTACAGTAGTTGTGAAGCTCCGATCGCAAAATTATCCATCGCCACCATGTGATTTGCTACTCGAAGCAAGCTCGATAGGCATTGTTATTGCTCCTCAAGCGTACACATGACCCAACCTATCCAACCCAACCCGATCCAATCGATCCAACTCCACACCTAAACTCGTAAAGTACCTCTAGCTAGTCCAACCCTTTCACTATTCAACTTCATTCTTTTATCTTTTCCAATTTTCTATATTTATTTATTGTAATCTTAAAATTGTTAAAAAAATGAAAGTAAGATAAAATTCTACAAGCACAAAGCGCTTACATTGTAGGCTCTTTCGCCTACCAAGGGCCTTTTGACCTTTTAGCTTAGTTCATGGGCTAAGTTTACACCTAGCCCAATCTACTTCCCCTAATTTTTTTTTATTTTTAAATATATAAAAATAACCAACATAAAAAAAAAAGAAAAAGAAAAAAAAAGAAGAAGAAGGAAGGAATGACTTAGGGGTTAGTTTTATTTAGCACACAAAAGTAACAACTAAATATATATATATATATAATAATAATAATTAATCATAAAAATTAAAAAAATAAATATAAAAAAAAATATAAAAAGATCATTCTTATCACTTAGGAAATTATTTTTCAACAAAGATAAAAACAAAATCAATCTTTTCAAAAATTAAGACCTTTCTTAGAATTTTCAAAAAAAAAAAAATGAAACCAAATTTAGGATCATTTAGAAACTTTCCTTAAATAACTCAAACTGGGTAAAAAAATGTAAACTTGACCTTTTTTCTTTAACAAAATCAATCAACCTACTAAAGTTTTTGTCAAAAAAACTACACATGTCCAATTACGAATAGTGAATGCATATGCACCTTTGGGACAATGTAAAAGATGAAAAAAATTAGTTTTTCCTTTCTTTAAGTTTAAAATTATTCAAGTAAAACTAGTTTTTAAGGTTTTACTAAAAAAAAAAAGGTGATTTTGAGAATTCAAGTCTAAATTTGGAAAGTTGTGGTACTCTTCTGGTTTTCAAGACCATTTAATAAAATTGGTTTTATAAAAAAAAAAAAAACAATAGCTAAGTTATAACTAATTCATCCAATTGGTTACAATTTAACTTTTTTTTCACGATTCTGATCGAGTGGCGACTCCAAAACATTTCAAAAATAAAAAAGAATCAATTTTCTTTAAATCTTAGTAAAGAATCAGTATTAAATGAGTAAGCTTTAATATTAATCAGTTTAAAAAAGATTTATTTATAAAAACCAAGAAAATATCAAGCTTAACAACTGGTGGTTAAAAGCCCTTTAACTGATGAGTTTCGATTTCCCTTTCAAATTTATTTAATTTCTTAAAAATATCAAATATATTTAGAAAGTTATGACATTTGGTATTTTAGGACATTTTAGTATTTAAATTTAGGAAAAAATGTCAATGTGATAAATTTAGGCCTCAAGCTATACTGCCCTTAAGAAATGATTAAATTTCAACTAGTTTTCGATTTAGATTTAAATGATCTTAATGATATAATTTTGACTTCAAAATTTTTTTATAGACTATTCAGGATATATATTACAATGCTATAAAAAAATCTTCTCAAATTTAATTTTCTAAAATTTTACTTAATTTTTAGGACTTAAAATAATGCATAAAATGCAATATTTGGGCTTAATTTTGTAATTTAATCTTAATTTTGTAATTTAATCTTAATTTAGTAAAAATTCTGATTTAGTATGAAATTAGGTGTTTTAGGATGTTAATTGCTGATGTAGTATGATATTGGTAGTATTTGGAGTGTTAAAAGTATGTATTATGTGTATTATGTGATGAATAATAGGTAAAATGGTATAATGAAGCTAATTTTGTGATTTGGAGATTAATTAGATATAAATTCTTATTTAGAGAGTAATTAAGCATTTTGATATATTATTTGTAGTGAAAGACGATATGTGCAGTGTTAGAAGTATTTGATAGATGATATAAGTGTATAATATGTAATAATACCTAATATGTGTATATAGAAATTAAATGGTTAGAAAATATTAGGTAAAAATTTGTGGTATTATAATATTAGGAGTATAATAAGAACTTGATATAAAATATAAATTTAGATGATTATATGAAAAATGTAATTTTTTCTAACATCGAAAGCTAATTCAATAGTTAAATTAGAAATTGGGTGTACCCAAACTAAATACTAGTTAGAGGCTGAATATAAGATATAAGATACTCAAGTGTAATGTGATTAATCTCACATAACGGTTTAGAATGGGGTCCTAGGTTTTACATGTAAAACCCGTAATTAGAAACTAAATCAAAACCTAATTTAGAAACCGATTTGGAAACTGAATCAAAACTTAGCATAAATCAAGAATAATTATAAGAGACTTAAAAAATCGAATAATTAAGGATAATAAAACCTTAAACAGAAAATAAAAAAAAAAGAATTATAGAATAAAACTTATATAAGATAGTTATATGAGTGCTAAAATAACATTTCTATTATAGGGATTGTCGACGATAGCCTGTATGAGTTACACCTTAAATAAGCAAGCGAGAAGTACGGGTAAATTGAGATCAATACTTTACTATATTTTAGAGTACTGTTTTATAGTACTCCGAAGCTTGAGATTATACTTTGATGTATTTATTAGATAATTAAGTATGCATATGTTTGTGTATATGTGTGTGTTTCTAGGTTTCATAGTATGATTTTGGTTTGATGTTTTGTGTTGAAATTTGTGTGATTTTTATGAAATGATTGAACACCTTAAGCTAGACCCAACTAAATATATGACTAGTAAGTCTAAACGGATTTGCATATCAGCCCATTAGGGGAAATGTTTAGGGTTCTCCAGTTAAATACCAACCCCTTTAAAAGGGATAACGCTTGATAGCATAATTGATCCCTTCTTCATCCTTAGTCAAACTAAGTGATATGAGAGAAGGTCACAATAAAGGTGAAGTCAATAGTTCGAAGGTAATCATGAAAGAGCGGTGTCTCTATTGCACAAGCTTAGGTTTGGTTATAAGTTGTTGAAATATGCACTAAACTCTTTAACTCGAATTAGAGCAGGTGTAATTTCTCTAATCTCATGATAGACTGAATAATATCATGTTATGGTATTTGATTGTACACACATTGCATCTAACTAATTTAGTTGATAACCCTATTTATGCATGATGTAGAGTTTTAAGTCTCCATCCCAACTTACTAAGTCGTTGGTTGCTTACATTCATATAAATGTTGTTTTAGGAGCTAGCTAAGAAGCAGCTTATAATTACCTTAAAGCTAGCAACTACTAGATATTGGGGAGTGAGGATATAGAACTATGAATCAATCACATTCTTGGAGTTTGAGTCTTAACTTTAAATCTTTTAATATCAATATATGTATTTCTTAAGGAAAGTAAGATTAGGTTCCTAAATCTTATAAACATTCCTTAGATTATTTAAATCTTAGTAAGTAATTTTTCATATTTTCATAAATAATTAACATGTTTAATTTATGAACTATTTATTTCAAAACAGGTTAGTCATTGATGCCTTGTGTAAATCAGGTTTAAGATAGTGGTTGTAATATCAACTTTTATCCTAAAATGGTTTGCACAACGAGACTATTATAACTCTACTGCTTTAGGGAGTAACAATTCTAAGTTAGTATAAAAGCGTAGTTATAGTGAACTCACCTCCAAGTATAATAATTAAAAGAAGTAGATATTATAGGAGAACATTGAGAGTAGGTAGTAATAAGCAAATAGTAAAGTATGTTGCTATAAATTATAGAATGAGCAGTGAGTATAACATTGAACTAAGATCAATATTAAATTAATCTTAAATCCAGCTGTGGGATCATATGGTAAATTCATAGTTGGTTGAATGCAAATGGATGAAATGCAAGTACAATAATAATATTGAGGTGTTCATTCCTTGTAAGTAAAAAACTAATGAACGAAAAGGGATTTAAGGTGATTAGGATTATCATTACTTATCAATTTAGAATTTACATTGAAGGAAAGATATTAATCCAAAAAGATGTAGGATATGATTAAAGTGGAACTTAGAAGAAAAACTACTAATGGTAGATGATGAGAAGTTTATTGATATTTACAAGTGAGAGACTAAGACAAGTACCAATAAGTACTTGATTTACTAGTAATATATAAATATTCAAATGTATTTCTAAAGATAAGTTTGAGGGTATTTGAACTTTATGGTTAGGTTAACCAAGAATTAAACATATTGTTGAAGTTCTATATTAGATATTATAAATGGGATATTAGGAGTTAAAGGAGTAATTGTGTTTTTCTAGAATAACATTGGATTGGAATGTTACTAATTTAGGGTAAAGTTGGAGGAGGCTTCTGTATCACAATATGATACAAACATTTCTGAAGTTAAGTGAACATAAGCGATATACCAAAGAGAAGAAGTATAACTTTTAGATGGGACAATATTACTTTCCTTAAATGAGTTATCTTTGGAAAAGTAACTTTCGTAAATACTAAAAGTGTTTAAGTGGTAATCGATGAAAGATAGCTGACAATTGCTACTAAGAAAAAAGATCCATTGAGGTAACTAAATATACAAGAAAGGTATGAAGCACCAATACACTTCATATGAGCAATTGCAATAGGTAATCCAACAGATGAACGGCAAATCTGAGATGATCAATTCATTATTGTTGAATCCATGTCACGTTAATCTTATTAATGTATTCCATCATGTCAAGTCTTGTCAAGTAATGAGTTTTTGTCAATACTATCTCTTGTAATGAATCTATCGATCAAGAGTCATATTCATTCTTATCGAGTCAAATAGAATCAAATAGAGTTTATCTACAATGTCAACCATCTCATTAGAATTTGAGATAAAGGAAAGTCAAGATTTACCGATTTTCCTTCTGTTGATCCTATGCTAAGCTATATGAAAAAAAAAAAAAATGAGAAACTACAGTAACGACATAGTTATTGTGAGTAGAAGATTATGGATAAGAGGAAGGGTGATGATATGAGATAAACTTAGAGCTACCGATGATTACAAGTAAAACATAAGAATCAGTAAAACAAGGAACAAATGAAGGATAAATCAACAAGAGAATTTGTAAGGTTATAGAGCTAAGTCATAAGATAGTATAATACGATTAGAGAGTTGCAGTAATGAAATAAGATATGATTGATATTAAAGTATGGAATGCAAGGGAAGAAAATGGGATTGAGAAATTGAAAAGGAATTTCAAAGTTGTGAAACAACCTATAAAAATATTAGATGATCTGGTTCAAAAGTTAAGGAAGTCGAGATATGGAATATGTGAAGGTATTATGGGACAAAAGTCCAGATTTGGAAGTCACTGTAGAGCAAAATGTAGCAAAGATAAAGTATTATTTGTGGTTTTCTAATTATCGAGATAGTAAAAGTAAGCTGCTATTTTTGGTTAATTGACATATAAGTAGATATACAATAGTTTAGAGGATGAAACTATTGTAAGGGCGGTGGAAATATAAGCCCCGCAATCAAGTATCCGAGGATCGATCCGTAAAATATAGGGCAATTAAGTAAGTTGTTTAATCGAGCTCAAATTTTACGACAAAATTAGAAATATTTGTAAAAGTGATCCCGCTAGTTTAGATTTAAAAAAATAAATAATAAAATAATTAATTATTATAATATTGAGTTATATGTATATTATCCATTATTTATTGGAAACGTATAAAACAAGTTCCAATAACTAACGAATCGATAAGGATAAATTAGATATGCACTAAAAATTATAAAATAACATAAATAATATTTAGAAGTATTTATTTGTACTATACATGTATTTACCTATACGTAAAAATACATAAATTACTTAAAATACCTAAAATGTGTTAAAATAATAAAAATTAATTTAAAAAATTCATAAAAAATTAAAGAAAATAAAAAAAAAATGAAAAAGTAAATAAAATTATAGAATAAGGGCGTGGCATGCTGGGATTTGAAGGAAAAATAACAACCAATAAAAATAGGCCAAATAAAAAGCAAAAAAGAAAGAGATAAGGGGCATATGACACTTAGAATATCAAAGAAAAACCTTAACTATCTCTATAAATTTAGCAACCTTCCATCAAAACTCATTTTGGTCAATTTAGCATTAGAAAAAAAAATAGGGAGAGAAGAGAAGAGACAAAAAACTAATTTTAGAAAAATTAGATAAAATTGTGTGCAATCAAGCCTTATAAAGGGAACCTACATCCCACAACCACCAAAAAAGGAATGGCCACCACCATTAGACAATAGACCCTACGCTTAGAGCTGCTAACAAAGGTAGAGTTACTACTAGTGGTTGGAAGTCATTCAACCAATGAGTTTTGATTTCCCTTCTAAATTTGTTTAATTTCTTAAAAATATCAAATATATTTGGAAAATCATGAAATTTGGAATTCTAGGACATTTTAGGATGTAGATTTAGGAAAAAATGTCAATTTGATAAATTTTAGCCTTAAACTATACTGCTCTTAAAAAATAACTAAATCCGAGCTAGTTTTAGATTTGGATTTAAATGACCTTAATTATTTAGTTTTGACTTCAAAATTTTTGTATAGACTATTTAAAATATACATTATAGTACTATGAAGATTTTTTCTCAAACTTAATTTATTAAATTTTTAATTAATTTTTAGATCTTAAAATCATGCATAAAAGGTAATATTTGGGCTTAATTTTGTAGTTTAATGTTAATTTGGTGAAAATTCTAATTTAGTATGGAATTATGTGCTTTAAGATGTTAATTTTATGATTTAGTATGATATTGGTAGTATTTGGACTGTTAGAAGTATGTATTATGTGATGAATAATAAGTAAAATGGTATAATTTAGCTAATTTTATGATTTGGGAATCAATTAGGTATAAAATATGATTTAGAGAATAATTAAGTATTTTGATATATTATTTGTGGTGAAAGATGATATATGTAGTGTTAATAGTGTTAAATAGATGATATGAGTGTATAATATGTAATAATACCTAATATGTATATATAGAAATTAAATGGGAAGAAAATATTAGGTAACATTTTATGGTATTATAATATTAGGAATATGATAAGAATTTGTTATAAAATATAAATTTAGATAATTATAAGAAAAATGTAAAATTTTCTAATATCGGGAGCTAATTTAGTAGTTAAATTAGGAATTGGGTGTACTATACGAACTAGAATATTAGTTAGAGACTAAATATGAGATTTAGGATACCCAAGTGTAATATGATTAATTTCACATAATGGTTAAGAATAAGTTCCTAGGGTTTACATATAAAACCCGTAATTAGAAACTGAATTAAAACCTAATTTAGAAACTAATTTGAAAACTGAATAAGAACTTAGCATAGATTAAGAATAATTGTAAGAGACTTAAAAACCCGAATAATTTGGTATAATAAAACCCTAAACTAAAGATAACATAAAGAATTATAGAATAAAACTTATATAAGATAGTTATATGAGTGCTAAAACAACATTTGTATTATAGCAATTATCAGTAATGACTTGTGCAAGTAATACATTAAGTAAGCAAAACGAGGAGTCCAGGAAAATAAGGATCGATACTTTACTATATTTTGGAGTATTATTTTATAGTACACAAAGGCTTAAGATTATACTTGGATGTATTTGTTAGATAGTTGATTGTACTCATGCTTGTGCATGCGTGTTTTTAGGTTTGATGATATGATTTTGGTTTAATGTTCTGTATTGGAATTGATGAGATTTATGTGAAATGATTGAACACCTTAAACTGGACTTAACTAAATATATGACTTTTAAGTCTAAACAAATTTGCATAGCAACTCATTATAGGAAACGTTTAGGGTTATCCGGCCAAATACTGACCCCTTCAAAAGGGATGGTGTTAGATAGCATAATTGGTCCCATATTCATCTTTGGTCGAACTAAATGATAAGGGAAGAGTTTGTAGTAAGGGAGAAGTCAATAGTTTAAAAGTAGTTGTGAGAAGAGCGATATCTCTGTCACACAAACCAAGGTTTGGTCATGAGCTATTGAAATATGTGCTAAACTTCTCAATTTAGATTAGAGCGGGTGTAATTTTTCTAATTTCATAACAGATCCGATAAACGTTATGTGATGATGTTTAATTATATATGCATTGCATCTAACTAATTTGGTTGATAACCTTGTTTGTACTTAATGTATAGTTTTAAGTCTTCGTCCAAACTTACTAAGCGATTAATTACTCACATCACTATAGCTGTTATTGTAGGAGCTAGTTAAAAAGCGACTTATAATTACTTTGAAGCTAACAACTACTATATCCTAGGGAGTAAAGATATAAAATTGTGGATCGATTATACTCTCTAAGTTTGATTCTTAACCTTAAATCTTTTAATATCAATTTATGTATTTCTTAAGTAAAGTAAGATTGGGTTCCTAAATCTTGTAAACATTGCTCCGATTATTTAAATCTTAGTAAGTAATTTTTCATATTTTCGTAGATAATTAACATATTTAATTTACAAACTATTTACTTCAAAACAGGTTAGTTGTGGATGCCTTGTATAAATCAAGTTTAAGATAGTGACTGTAATGTCAACTTTTATCCTAGAATGGTTTATATGGTAGAACTGTTATGACTCTACCGCTTCGAGGCTTGGCATTAATCACCAATAAATATGAAATAATCAATCTCCTTATTCAATATAATTTGAAAAACTCAACACATGTCATTCCAACTAGAAATATAAATGAAATGTTAATTACAATCTATCATTAATAACTACCATCAATGCTCATCAACCCTATTAGTAAGTATTGGAGTACATCTCCTTAGAAACACAAATAGTACTATAATATAGTCAACCGAAGCCCTCTCTCCAATTTATAACACTTAGTCCACTATGAACAAATCCGACAAATTGCATCAATCCTTACACCACTGGTCATCATTGTAATAGTAATAATATTCATAGTTCTCCCATCCTAGTAATAATACTACACATCTCCTAATTTGTCATAATCAGATAACTCATCATAAGTACCTACAACTATAATAAATAAAGAATAAGCTTAAGCTTAGTATAACTTCTAAGCTAAAAGCAGTGAATAACCAAGCTAATGAATACCAAAGAGTCCATTAACTATTTAACCCAAAAGTTATAACCATATGTTGATAAGGTGTTTACCACTAAAGCCTTATAAACAAATACTACAACCTCTTACAATTCATGTGTGATACTCCTACAATCTTCCATAATCCATATGGGACACTTAACCATGGGGTCTCATGATCTCCCTCTTTAAACACGCAATATCCTCATTACAAGACCTTACGATTAGGCTTAGATCTTCCCCTTTTTTGATGTACTATTCAAACTACCCATTATTTATAAGTCATTCTAGAATTACGTTAGGAGTCATAACCCTAGTGACACTTCCCATCCTTCTCAAACCTCTTCTCTAAATTACAACCAGACCTAAATTGCCCACTTATTGGTATGGGTCAACTCTGATACCACTAAAACTATAACGCCCCAAAACTTGAGAAATTATAGCTTATTGTGTATCCTTATAGCCTAATGACACTTCAGGCATCTTAAAGTAACCTACTAACTTCTCCATATAAATATCAACCATAAAAAAACGTGTAATAACTCCAACAAAAATCATGGATCTATCTAACATCCAAAGACCATAAGTAAATTCTTCATGATCAACGATAGCTTCTCAATTATTTTATTCAATGAAAATAAATTGAAGTCTTAATTTAACATTTTCTATCTAAAAAAAACGTAAAAACAAAAAATCAAGTCTCAATCTCACCATAATTGATAAATAACATAAAACCAAACTCTAACAAGAGAAGCCTCAAGTAGCTTCTCATGACCCAAGAAACATAACCAAAAACAAAAACAGTCTTATTCCTTGAACTAGCCAAAACTAAAAGTCTAAACGAAAACTAAATAGAGCTACTCCCATTATCATCATACTAGTCATAATAACTAGCTACTTCCTCAATATAGTTAAAATCACCATAATAATCCTCATAATCTCCATAACCTATTCTTGCACCTAAAAATAGAAAATCCCTTATCAATAAGCAACACATAGTATAGGGTAATCAAGCATATGTGCATGTTCATACAATGTACACACAAGCATACACATACAACCATTTCTAAACTCTACATGCAACATCAACCAATTATTCTCTTTTTATTTAGTCCATCAACCATCACAATTCCAAGATCTCTAAAACTTGGAGTAACTCATAACTCCGACATACAATTTTAGATACATATATATATATATATATATGGAACCAAAGATCACCTAAAACTACCAAGATCATTTCAAAATGAGATTTTAATTAGGATAGCATCACACTAAGATCATTGAGGTATCACCCTAAGGTTACCAATCCTTCCAGTCCCTTAGACCCAGCTAAGCACATGCAATACACTTTAAAATTTAAGCTAAGTTGTCATTAAGTTTATTTAACAAGTACTAAACCTACGAGCACAAACAACACACAATACCTCATATCCTTTTCCAAAGAGCAACTGGTAACGTATAAGTTAGAGACCCTGCTAAGAACAACACTTGTAGTACAACATAAAAGCAATGCTTTAGAATTTTTTTTGGCTTGTCTAACTAAGTTCTTGAGTCTAAAGCTGACATTCCAAAGGTTTTAAACCTAATTTAAAAACCTAAACTGACTTAGGATTGATTTGTTCACCTTTTATAAGGTTAAAGAATAAGAGACAATGAGAAAGGAAGAGGATATCAAGACTACGCTCAAGGATCATGGCCATGAAAAAGGAAGAAGGTTTCAATACCATGCTAGAGGATATTAACCGTAAATCTTAGCCATCATTCCCTTTTAAAAACTCAAGGATGACTACGCCCAAAAACTATAGTTGCGGACTTAAGCTATTGTCCTCTCATCCTAAAACTCTTCGAATTTTTCTCGCTCATAATTTGTCCTATACGTCCCTAAGGACAACAAACAAGGACTATGCCCATGTTCCTAGATTATGTTCCCTACTATTTCGAATTCTTTTCTCTAAAACTCATCCTTTCGTAGCACAACTCCAAATCCAACACAACCCCACCTTTCGATCAACCCCAACAACAACCTCAACCCCACACTCCTCAAAAGCATCAACTAAATGCCAATCCATAATCATAAATCCAATTCAAACCTTTATAATTTAATCAACACTTTCATAAACAAAGCATTTAAGGAATAAATATTCAAAACTTTCCTTTGAGATCTGAAACTTGTACCTCCACCACCACGATCTTACTGTAACACTCCCAATATATGGCCTAAAATTCATTTCTCTCACTGCCTTAAACATAAAAAGGAATTTTTAATAAGATCTAGCCTAGAACTTCAACAAACAAACAATGCCAATACTCTCCTTAGCTCTTTCTCCTTTGATCATGCTCAATTGCATCGAAAACTCTCTCTTTCTTTAGGTCTTGTGCGAAACCTTAGGTCATACATGTTGCATGCATAGAGAATTTGTGAAAAAGGGTTTTTGAAACTCATTAGCAAGCTTTTACACCTAGGGTTCATTTAACTTTTCTATACCCAATCTACCCCGACTTTATTTTACAATAGCATTCATGCCCTTAATGAAAGATATTATTGATTTATTATTTTCTTTTACTATTTTTCCTTTTTGTTCAAGTTTATACCTAGTACGTAACAACACACACATGCACATGGCACACATAATGTTAAAGCACATACATTTAATGTAATGAGATAATCAAGCATCCAATTTAATTATTTTCTAACTTAATCTATCAAACAACACAAAGGTACTCATAACCCTAATCCTTCATAGTACATATATAGTATATAATATCCTAGGTTAGGAATTGTCACTCTCAACCCATCTAAACGAATATTAGGAACTGCCACTTTCGATCCTAATATCCTTAAATCTATCTGAGTCCTATTGATATGCAACTCCATTAGTAACAACACCACGTACCAATCAATAGGCCCTCGACATCTACTACCTCCCACCCCCAGGCTAAGCTACACAAAGCAATATAGTAACAAATAATAACCAAGTATTTAATTAGTCCATTTTGTTTTCTAACCTAATAAGTACATACAATAACTACGTGTCACGTATTTAATTCCATCGGTAGTCCTAACTCTAGACTTGAATCAAGTATAGCACCTAGATTTGGAAAGATAATTCTCAATAATTTATGCATCACAACGATTCAGCATTACTTATATATATAAGAATAAAATTAAGTAGTTCGCTTAAATTGATTTAAATCAATGCTTTGTTAGTTGATATATTTAATTTTAAGGTTGAAAAATACAGCTTGTGATTAATGAGAAGAAGGAATTAGTCAATGTAATAATATATAAAAATTATTGAAGTAAAGAAGCAGAGAAAAAAAAAATACTAGAACCACCGGTCAAGCATGATCGGCTTTCAAATCGGCCGATCAGCTTGATGAAGCTGGCAGCACCTTACAAGACTGGACGAATGGTACAAGTTTAGACTAGCAAGCTGGTGCACTCAATTCCCCAACTAGCTTGACGGTTGTAAAATGCACTGTAGAACTTAAAGGTTATATATATATATATATTGTAGAGGTTAGCTAAGTCTAACCACAAAACTTACAAGTAAATTTCAAAACACACCTTAAAAACTATTGAAATTACAGAATGGTGATAATAAAAATTCTGAAGTACCTCACTTACACCCTTAAAAAAGAATATTAACGCTGGAAAATTTTTCCTTTAATACATTATCAAGTTATTATTTTGTATTATCACACAATTTTAGTTATTTTTTAAGTCAAGTTATTATCAAATTTGGCTCGTAGTTGGCAATGATGTATCAACAAAGTTAAGAAAAGTCCCAAATCAGATTATGAATCAACATAAAAATTTCTTACAAATATACAATTATGTAAAAGCTGACATGAAGGAGAAACTTTCTTGTAACTATATTTGCAAAGGGTATAGATGCAAATTTTCAAAAAATTACGGACTTTCGTTATGCTAATAGCTTTATGTGGGTATTGTAATTTATCTTGAAACTCATGATCGAGATGCAATTCACTTGACCCATAGAAATTTCGAAAATCTATCACATATTGGAAAAGGTTTGCAAAATTCTCCGACCCAAAAGCCCCCAACTCGAACATTTGAATAGAAAAGTTAAGTGCAAATCAATAAAGTGATTGTTGTATGCTTTTTAGAGAATCTAGGGCATCTACTGCTTGGAATAGTATTCAACCAAATATACAAAAAGCTGAAAGAGAGAGAACCTGACAATTTATGAGAGAAGAAACCATAAATAGTACATATGTGGTCACTCTGATATGCTTTTTTCTTTCTCACTTGGTCTCGAGATGCGTCTAGGTTCATTTTGGATTTCTGAATTTCATCCCAAATTCAGTCTTGTGTTAAACTTCAAACACCCAACACACGTTAGGAGCAGATGCTTCTCGTCGACATTAAGAAAGTGATAGCATCACATATCCCTATAAATACCGGCGGTAGGGTTCGACTCCATGTATCCCACCCGTCTAGCTAGAGCATCGTACAAAAGAAATAAAGAAAATATCGAAGAAAAGATGATAGGGGATGACAAGGAGCTAGTCAGGCGTCCTCCAGAGTTCCCCTGAACACTTCATTGGTGACATATGGCAATGGCAGCATGGTTTCTCCACTGAAGTGTTTGGGGGAACTCCTGATGTCGCTCTGACAACTATTATTATATCTCGTATGACACCTAGGACATACAATATATAAGCTAAGCTATTAGATATACACGAATGCTTATATTATGCATGCATATAATTTGTGCCATTCCCCCCATTGCATTATCTTGTGATCAATATATAGATAAATACAAGCATGCATGCTTTTATAATATTTATATATATTCACACACACACACTTATATATAGATTTGAGCACCATTAGATATTTGATTAGAGTTATAAGTCGTCATCATGATATTAAAAGGCTCAAATTGCCTTAGAAAAAGTATAATTAATCAAGCACCGCCTGCTTTGAAATAGCCTTATTAGCAAGGTCGTCATCTTAGAAGCTCATAATTAACGCCAGGGGTAATGTAGTTATCGTTGAAGATATTATTCAGTATCAAACAGCACTTGTTAAAATAATTCAATAAAGAAATTTTTATTTTTCTATATATCCACTTTTTCATGTAGTGTATAATTAAGGCTAGAAAAAACATAGATTTTTCTTTTTTTTAAAGAAAAAACCCCTGAAGTCAACAAATATCATCCATAAAAGAGATTCATACGTTGTATATTGCATGTTGTGCCAAAAAATACATTATATATATACATATTTATATTTCTTTGATCGACTATATCCAGGCATATAAATTCATTAATGTATATATGCGTCTCCCTGTGCAATCAGCTTCTATTTCTTTCTTCCCTGGCTTGCTTCTTGTTATTTTACTTCATGTGATATTTAAAAATCATTCATGTTTGTCTTGGTTACTGTATTTGAACTAGTGGTTTTTGTTTTTTCTTTTAGACAAAAAGCAATTAAAAAAATGGCAGCAACATGCCCCTTTTATGAATTTTTTTCCATCAAATAATTATATGAATGGATGATATGATTCCCACACGATACAATTATGATTAGAAGTGTTTCACTAATCACAACAAATTTTCTTTTTTTAGATTTGAAACTTGTATGAATTGGATCCTTTCAATTTCCAAATTGAAAATATACTTACAAAATTGGACTAGCTTATTTATTAATTGACACTAACCAAGATCCTCTCCCTGAAGAAACAAACCAATACTTTCTCCTTGACCTACATCACGTTCTAATTCCATTATAACCCAACAGGTTCCCTTGCAATAAAGGATGTTGAGGAAGAGCATTTTTCATTCCTATATAATACAAAAATAGTGGGTGTAAAAATCCACGGTCATGAAGTCATGCACGTTAATCTAAAAAACTAATAGGCTTTTTCATCATTCATGGCATGGCTCATAAGTTTTTAATGTTTTATGACGAAGGTCTATTTAAATCTGTAGAAGTAATTTTCTCTTAAAGGATCCGAAAGCTAAAATTCTTCATAGTCATCGATATCGTCTCACAAAATTGATAATATATCTATGATTGCCATGAAAATTTGATGACCAATCCTATGGTTCTTGATGGATAGAAGTTTAAGATCTATTCTTGAGTATAAAATTATTTCGAAACCTTTTTTTTTTCCTAAATAACACATGAAAATAAATCTTGTCTATTTTAACATTATCACAATGGAAAAATGGATGTATTGATGAATATTTTATTTTGATGATTCACATGTATTTTATTAGATCTGTTATTATCATAATGTAACTCTCTATTTATATATTTGATTCTAAACCTCATGTTCAGTATTGGTTTTCCATTAATTCCAACCATGCCGAAAGAAAGCTTATATTAACGATAAAAGTCATAACCAATATACTATTTTTAAATTCTGCGGACCTTTCTTCCTCCAAGTTTCATATATGCAAACCAAGAGTGTGGAATTCATGCATCCCCCATCTCATTGGAAAACTAGTTCCATTATCAGGGCCTTGCCAACTCTTTTTTTCCCCCCTCAAGTCTTTTACAAAATGTTTAGTCCTTAACTGAGTATTAAAGTTCCTTTTTTATTGTAAAAAAAAAATAAAAATCAAATGGGAGTGCAATTTTTTCTATTGAGATATATAATCATAGCTAATAATTTCATAGCAATTTACTAGCAATGCTTTGACATATATCTTAGATATAAATTAAACCAATATGAATTTGGAATTGATTACATGTAAAATATGCAAAGGATATTATTTAATTGATATGAGGTTTTACTAAGAGAAATCATAAACTATTGTTTGTTAAAAATTGACGTTACAAGCTTAGAGTAGTTCACTATTTATTTTTATTGTTGTTTTTCTTTCATATTGTTTTACACACATGTTTAGTAGAACTATTAGTTAGTTATCATTTGCTGTTTATAAATAGGTCCACGTATAATTACAAAACTGATTTTCCATCTTCTCGAATACACCTCCATTACATTACTATGCTCTACTTTGGTTTTCTTCCACTTCGATACTCTACAAATCCAAATTCAGCATATGATCTTTGATCTTCACATAAGATTAGAGTTGAGATAATCTTCTGATCAATTGATTTCTTTAACTTGCAATTCCATAAAATATCATAATTATGGATCATATTCAAAATACTATTCAATTAAACAGTAGTGATCAGATTGGCTTCAATCAAATATTCATATTTGCATTTAACAATCCAAATATGGTTATTGAAAATATAATTTTCAACGATTCTAATTACTTAGCATGGAGCAAATTAATTTGAATTGGATTAGATATGAAAATGAAACTAAGGTTTATAGATGAAACTTTATCTAGACTTAGTGATAGTTCGCAAATCTCGCTTGTTAGGTTAGGAGTGACTACATGGTGAGATTTTAAATACTTAAATCTATGATGAGTAAGTTGTCACAATAGACTCAAACGAATTTAGGATGTGTTGCAAGATTTATATTAATATCCATCATGTACTTGTACAAGAATAGATTTTCGTACTTATCACCTTAAAGAGAGAATTTTGGAGTTTAAATCACATGCTAGGCTAATACAGTTCCTTATGGGACTAAATGAAGGATATGAGTCGGTATGAAATCACATTTTATCCATGGAACCTCTTCCAACAATTAATAGAGCACACTTCTTGGTTCAATAAGTGGAAAAACAAAAACAATTAACTTCATTAATCTCTAATCATTCCGATGTGTCTACTTTTGTTATTAAAAGATTTGAGAATTCTAGGGGAGGTTTTAATGGTAAGAAAGGCGGAGAAAGTTCAAATAAAATGTTGATTTGCAAATACTACAAGGGAGAAGGTCATATTGTTGACAATTGCTTCCATTGATTGGTTATCCACAATAGTATAAAGGAAAAAAAGTGAAAAAATCACACAAAAATAAATTGGCTCCAATCTTGTTAATGATAAGACCGGATCTATGGTAGCAAGTCCTCTAGATTATACTTTAGACATGGTAAAGAGCACGGCTTCACCTTGCATGAGTGTTGCTGATTAACAAAAGTTTCAAAGTTTATGTGATGAGATGATGAAGATAATGAAAGGGAAACAAAGGTCAAACAAGAGCTGCTCCATGATTAATGCATTTATAGCTAAATGTGTAAGCATTCATTCTTGTTATTTTCATATTGATAGTAAAAATATGTGCTCATAGATTGTGGATTTTGGTGCCATTAATCATGTTACACCTTATAAACCACTTTTGCTTGATAACTCATTCATTAACACAACCTATTTAAATAAAACTACCAATGGCACTATTAAGTTACTCACAGTCATTGGTCCCATACAAATTAACCTATCGCTTTTGCTTCAACATGTTTTTTATATAGCATATTTTTCCTATAATTTGATATCGATTTATAGAGCTTTACAAGATAATCATTTGAGAGCTATCATTGATACCACTTCTTTCAAGTTTAAGGACCAGAAAAACAAACAATTTGTTGCATCAATTAAGCTACTTAATGGATTGTACATCTTCAAATCAGAAGGTAAAGTGGGTTTAGGTTCCAAAGAAGATTCTTTGTTAACAGCTGTTAAGAGTAATAATCCCAGCCTACTTCATTTGTTTCATAATAGGCTAAGATACTCTTATTTGTCCAAATTGCATCATATTAATCATTGTAAAGACCTCAATATAACAAATTTTGTGTATGATACTTGTCTACAAGCAAAGTTCTATAGATTTCTTTCACTAGAAGTGATAGTCAATTTTTGAATCATCTTCATCTACTTCATGTTGATGTTTAGGGACCATATTCGATTCCATCTCTTTTTAGTGCATCTTTTTTTTTTCTTTATATCTTTGATGACCACAGATGTAATAATAAGCCTCAAGTACCCTTATTGCTTAATAAATTCTTCAAGTTGATTGGAAACCAATTTAATGTTGTTCTTAAAGTAATTAAGTTGGATAATATATTTGAATTTTTGTCTTATGCATGCCAATCCATATTTCATGATTTGGGAATACTATATTGACAAATCATGACATACACACTTCAACAAAATGGGAAAGTTGAGCATAAACATAGACATCTTTTTGATGTTGTAAAAGCCTTAAGACTTCATGCTAACCTACCAAAATCCTTTTAGAAGAATATGTACTTATTGCTACACGCAACATTAACCTTTTAACAATGTCTAAACTACATTAGAAATCCCCACATGAAATGTTACTTAGAGAGAAACCTTCCTCTTCACACCTTATAACAACGGGTTGCCTTTGTTTTATTTTTAATAATTTGCCTTACAAAGATAAATTTGAATCTGGAGGCATTAAATGCATATTCCTAGGTTATGAATATGGACTCAAAGGTTATAAAGTTCTTGACATGCATAAAAACAAAATTTTTTTAGTCACAATATTGTATTTTATGAATATATTTTTCCTGACAAGCATGAATCATGCTATATACTTCTATTGAGACTACAAATCATGTTCATCTACCTATTGTTTACTTAGATTCTCACCATGTTTTCTTGAATGATCATTCATCATTTGATACACAACTTTCTCCAAACACTTTTATTCTTCCACACTCTACTCCTTAGTCTTCTATTTCTTTTAATCTAATTTCTTCTTCTCAAACTCGTTCTACTCATTTTGATTCTTCCTCTTCTATTCAAGATACACATATTGATTATCTTGCATAGGTTGTTACTGATCTTAATGATCATATGGTTTTTTGTCAATCCTCTAAGGACAAAAAAGCACCTACTTAGTCTTTGACTATGTTTACTCAATGCATTCCATGTTAGCTTATACTAATACATTTGTTGCATCCTCTTCTGCATCTAGATATCCATTTGTTACCTCTCATATACATTATCAACCAAAATACATCAATTCTTTCTCATAAGTTTTAACCATTCATGAGCCTTATTTTTATTCTCAAGCATGTAAGGATACAAATTGAATACTAACTACAAAAGGAAAATAATGCTTTAGAACTTAATCAAACATGGGAATTAACTGAGTCGCCTCGCAGGAGGAGAGCTATTGGATTTAAGTGGGTTTATAAGGTAAAATATAAACCTCATGGTAGTGTTGAGCACTATATAGCTAAACTAGTTGCAAAGGGCTATACATAAGTAGAAAGTATTGATTTTCATGATACTTTTTCTTCCGTTTCTAGATTAGGCACTGTTTGTGTTCTTTTTGCTATTGCAACTACTTATTAATGGCCTTTACGCCAAATTGATATTAATAATACTTTTCTTCACAAATATTTAGATAAGGAAATTTACATGGTTCCTCCATAAGACTATACTAAGACTACTCCTAATCAAGTATTTAAACTAAAGAAGTCGATTTATGTATTGAAGCAAGCGTTACGATAATGGAATAAGGAAATTTCTCAATTTCTTATTAATAAGGGTTTTACTCAATTCAAAAGTAACAATTCTTTGTTTATATGTCAAAATACATTTGGTTTTCATGTGATGTTGCTCTGTGTAGATGACATAATCATCATTGGTTCTCCTAAGGATTCCATTAGCAGCTTAAAGCTTCCATTATACATTTACAATTAAGGATCTTGGCTTGGTACGACTCTTTCTTGGTTTAGAACTTTATTAGACCTCTGCAAGGTTGTTCTTAAATTAACAAAAGTACATCCTTGATATTCTGATTGATATAGATTTTTATGGTGATAAGTCTTCTACTATATCGTTGCCTCTTAGCCTTAAGCTTGATAGAATAAGTAGTGATGTTCTTGATGATCATTCTATTTATAAGAAGATTACTGATCGGCTTCTTTATCTTACTCTTACTAGATTTGATATATATTTTTCCGTGTATTAATTAAGTCAATTTCTTTCTCAACCTCGTACAACTCATGCATGCTACTATATACTTGCTCTAGTAAATAAAAGGATCTATTTTTCTTTGCTTATATTATCCTTCTACAAACTCTCTTGTTGTATCAGCTTATATAGATGTGGAATGGAGCTCATCTTTAGATCTAAAGTTATTTTCTGGCTATTCTATTTTCTTGAGACCAACTCTTGTATCTTAAGAGACTAAGAAACAGTTAACAGTTAGTATAGCTACGGCTAAAGTTAAATATAGAAATATGGCTTCTACTTCAAAGGAGTTATGGAAGCTTTCTTATATTTTTTATGATGTTCACATTCCTTGTTAGCTTCCTATTCCTCTTTATTGTGATAATAAGTTAGCATAATTGATTGCTACTAACCCATTTTTGCACGACTAAACTAAACATATAGATATTCACTTTATTCATGATTATATTACCCAAGGCTTTATTCACATCGTCTGTATTTCTTTGTAAGCTCAATCAATAGACTTGCTCACTAAGCGCCTTCATGCTATGCATTTTCAACATGTTTTGTTCAAGTTAGGTCTTCGACTATTTCTAACTTAAGAAGGAAGAAGGCGGTTGGGGGGGGGGGAGGGGGGGGGGGGGGGGGGGGAAGTGGAGGGGTTGGGTTGGGGTTGTCAAAGATTAGAGTAGTTCATTATTTATTTTTATTTTTATTTTTCTTTCATATTGTTTTATACATATATTTAGTAGAAGTAGAGTTAGTTAGTTATCATTGGCTATATATAAATAGTTCCATATATAGTTACAAAACTAATTTTCCATCTTCTCGAATACACCTTTATTGCATTACTATGCTCTACCTAATTTTCTTCCACTTCAACACTCTACAAATCCAAGTTCAGCATATTATCTTTGATCTTCACATAATCCAATAAGTTTCCTAGTATGTGGTGAGGTCAACTTCAATACTAAAGTTAGTCTTCAATATTTTTTTTTGTGAATATCAAGAAACCAACTTCCAAAAAGCATCAAGAGAAGTGTAACAGACTAAATAATTACCTAAACTAAATCAATCTCCACAATGTCATGGCAAAGTAAAATTTTGATTAGATATTTGTAAATCTTAATCTTCTTTTCATGACGTAAGAGTTGAGGTATGAATGCATACATTATAGAAGTTAAGGCACCTTGGGTCTCTTAAAGCCTAAATCTAGTGCTCTAATAAAAATGTTTAGTAGTGTATTATATATACTTCTCTTTTGAGTTATTAGTAGTCGATTGATATCTCATATTTCATACGAATTAATCTTTAAAAGACACCTTATCTAACTATCTAGAAGTACGAGTTTTGATATTTAAGAGAAAATAATTTAATTTCCTTGATTGATTATGTACGCATACGTATTTCTTAAAAAGAGTATTTCACACATTTTTTATCCGATACAACATAAGAAATAAACAATCTTCTAACAATGGAATGATAGGAAAGAATGAATATAATAGACAAAATGTTTAGGTAATTTAAGAGCTTAGCTATAATAAATTATGTTACTATGGTTGTTCTTTTGTTTGTAGTAGTGATAAAGTAGGAAAGAATTAGTTATGTATAGTTTTTAGTTTTATATTAGTCATGAAACAAGGAGAGACCAAAAAATGTACAATGTCAATGCGATATTTGTGTTGCATGATGTTAATGATATTGCTTTACTATTATGAAAATTTTCATATTAATTTCTTGAAACACTATATAAACTTTGATCTTTCACTATTCTTAAAGGCATGATGAGTTATTTAGAATAATCCCAAATTTAGAATTCTACCATCTTATCATTTGTCGCACTCCTTTAATGGAAATAGAAGGTTATCTTTGTAAATGAATATTTCCATAGAAAAAAATATACTATTATATAATTTATTGGTGCTTTTGGTTTACCTTTAAAGATTCAATTTTTGTTATCATGTCTATGATTTGGAAATTCTCTTTATCACCTTGAGATTGTGGACAATGTTTTGTCAAAGAGATAACTAAAGCTAATATGTGATTTGGAGTGATAATTATACACACTACTTTTGATGTTATGCTTTATTAGAAACTAGTTCTATAGTAGTTCCTTTAGCATTTTTTAGTGTAGAATAATTAGAGTTTCATTACAATTCCTTTATGGAAATTTATATTGGCCTACTTATATTTCTTGTAAATGATTTTATCATTTAGTGGAAATTATTACAATTCTAGTTTATATGTCCTTCTTTATTTGTTCAAAATGTCGTTATTCATTCAAATGACCTAATGAAGAAGAAAATAACTCTATATATATTTCAAGCTTCTTCATCATGCTTCAATACCAGGAAGGGTAAATATATTGAAATCAAAGATGTGATGTGGTATTATAGTTATAAGTAAGATCTCTAGAAGTAATAAAAGCTATGGGAAGTTATATTATGTTTGTGATACTTATCGATTCCTTAGATGATGTTTTCTAATTGATGTACATTAGAAAAAAAGAGTATTTCACACATTCTACATTTGACGCAACACAAGAATTGAGCCATGTTGCAACAATGGGAAAACAAGAAAGAATGTGTACAATAGACAAAATGTTAGTATCGCTCCCATAAAAAGCATCCAAATTAGTCAAAAGTATCTTTTAAAATTAGTTTGAAGGATTAGTTAGCTTTTTCATGATTCATAGTGAAGGTTGTAGGTTTTTAATACTTTCTAATGAAGGACTATTTAAATTTGTAAAGAAATTTCCTCTTAATTGGTCCAAAAGATAAAATTTTTCATAGTCATCGATATTATCCCATAAGATTGATAATATATCTACAATTGCCCTAAAAAATTGATGACCAATCCTATGGTTCTTGATGGATTGAAGTTTAAGCTTTATTCTTAGGTATATAACATGGTTTTTACACAAAATTATATTTCGAAACCCTTTTTATTTTTTTGCTAAATAACATATGAAAATAAATCTATACTATTTGAACAATTATAACAATGGATATATTGATGAATATTTTATTTGGATGATTCCCATATATTTTACTAGATCTAGTGTGTTACGCCCCAAAGTCACAGAGTCGCAACAGTCCCGCCGTGGAAACCACTTTATGATAATAACTGGCCTCACAGTACCTACAATAGACATAATCTACACAAGGCGTCGACGACTCCTCGCTTTGAAGTAAACAGTCCAATAAGGTAAAGTTCACAAATTTTAAATAAACCTATATAATTATATGTAAAGTCCACAGAACTTCCTAGGAAATTTCTACATATACATAACAGTTCACTAATTTACATAATAATTATCAGTCTTCTATCCTCAAACTACGAAGGACATTCTAGCTACACATCATTACTAAGTAAATTGCTCCTCACACCTTTGGCTTTAAAAGGACTAACCTCTGGATAATTGTAAGGCGGCATAATGCTTAAAGTGTTCAAAGATCAGGACCTACAAAAGGATCTATAGGATATGAGCAACTACAGCTCAATAAGTTGAATTGGAGACTCATGAATGCATACAAACACAAACAAGATTATCAAGCAATTATTTTCATGCAATGCAATAAGCAAGTGTCATCACACAACGTAATCCGGTCCGTTATGAAATCAGAGAAATTTCACCCGCTCTAATCCGGGTTAAGGAGTTTCCATGTTATGCAGCAGCTCACAACCAAACCCAGGCTTGTGTAATGGAGACCTCACTCCTCCCGTGACTACTTTCAAACCATTGACTTCACCCTCGCTGTGACCTCCTCTCCTATCGCTTAGTTTGACTAAAGATGAAGAAGGGACCATTTTGCAATCCTACGCTATCCCTTTTGAAGGGGTCGGTATTTGATTGGAGAATCTATGATCCCCTAACAGGTTGCAATGCATGACATTTTTTGTTATTAGAGTCGAATAAGATTAAATTTCATTTAAGGTGTTCAAACAATTTCACACCAATTCAATCCATCACAAAATCACTCACATTACAAATTCAGCACGCGTTCAGATACATCAAACACATGCGTAGACTACTTACAATCACAACCATATACAATCCTAAGTCTCCGAGTACCATAAAATAACACTCTAATACACTAAGTAATAACTCAACTTATTTGGAGTTTCTCAGTCGCCCAATCACTCGATTATAAGTCGATCCGTCTTTGAATATCCTATAATACAAATAGATCTTTTTAGTTCTTATACTTTAATGATTCACATTCTAAATTATGATTTAGCTTTTATTTACTAATGATTCATTCTACCCTATTTCGAGATTCGGTTCCTAAATCAGATTCTAGTTTTGATTCTGAAATCTTAAATATACTCGAATCCTAATGTGAAATTAATCACATTAAGCTCAAGTATTCTAATATCCCATTGGGTTTAAATTTAGGATTCTAAACTATTTAGTACACGCTAATCCTAATTAAAGTATCGGATTTATTCCCGATATGAGAAAATCTTACACTTTTTTATATACTTACTTAAAATTAAATTTTATTTCAGATTTATAATATTCTAATTTCTATTACTATATTATTTAATTAAACCTAATTTTTTTATAATATTCTCAATTTTCTATAATTAGCACATAATGCCTTCATTAATTATACTTAACACTCCAAAGGCTAAGATTATGTTTCCACATCAGAGATTAACATCCCTAAACATCTAATTACTATTTAAATCAGTAATTAGTGTTATAATCATTTAATTAACCCAAAATTACTCAATTTTCACATCATTTTAGGGCTAAAAATTAACTTAAAAATTTCAAAAATTAATTTAAAAAAAATGGCTTCATAGCACTGTTCTACATCCCTTAAGCATTCTACAGCAAAATTTTGAACTCCAAACTACACTCTTAAGCTTATTTATTTCTAATTCTAATCATGCTCGGTTTTGCTCAATTTGTTAAGAACTCTATATTTTCAGGCATGATTAAATTATATCACTATTTTTTCCTAAATCTACATACAATAAAACCTCATAATAACAAGTTTCATAATTTTCTTGGCAAAATAACTAATTTCAGAAAATTATACAAAATCAGAACAAATTAAAGACCCACCCGGTCCAGTGGCTTTTGGCCTTCCAACACCAGTCCAGGTGTGTCGACCAGTCCAAGCAGTGGGTCCGGCGTATGGTGGTGGTTGTGGTGGCTTAGTCCCAGATGATGGTGGTGTGGGGGTTTAGCTTACTAGCCATAACTGCACGGTTTTCCATTTCTTTTTTTTTTTCCAGTTTTTCCTTTGAATTTTCGAAAGTCTGTATTTTTCTCAAATCCTTAATTGTCCAAATGAGTTCTCTAAATATTTTTCCTATTTATAGACGTTTTTGCTAATTAATATGCATTAATTAGACATGACATTGCCCTATTTCCTTGATTTTTAGCTTTTGTATTGCTTAATTCTAATTGGTTAATTTTTTTTCTTTTGTTCCTAACTTGCCACAACCAAATTTGCATCATTCCACACCCTTCTGATTTTTTTCTGATTTTTCTAAATTAATTTAATAATTTTCTTTAATTATTTACAAAGTTTTTGGCCAATTTAAGAAATTTCGCTTATTTTTACCTACACGTAAATACATGTGGGATACATGTGAACATTCCTAATTATTATTTAGGTCATTCTATGATTTTTAGTATACATATAATCTATCTCTAGTAATTTATTAATTATTAGGTTACACTTATTGCCTTTTCGATGATTAACAATTATTATACTTAAAATTTGAAAATTTTGTAGTCTCCTATTTTATTACTTATTTTCTTAAATTTAAGTTTACGGCATCATTTTTACTAATATTTTTCTCCATAGTTTATAATTCGGGTTTGATCGGATCCTTTAACCGATCATCCTAAACCTTGTGCTCTAAGTTTAATCCTACAATCTCTTAGCTTAACTCTAGGACTTACATAATGTTTATTAAAGTCAACAATCCAAACAATTCTAATAATTGAACTTACTAATGATTGTGATCAATGAGATGAAGATGAAAGAAGGAACCAATTGTAAGCAATCTAAAGAGGAAATGAAAGATGAATGAATTTCATTAACTAACTTAACAGAAATATACAATAGAGGACTATTTATATACAATATGATCACATCACGTAAGTAAACTAAGATGCACTTGCCAATACAAAAGCTAAGCTAACTATATACAAAAGCAATTTATAAATTCTTTAGTATAATCATCATAATGTAACTCTCTATTTATATTATTGATTCTAAACCTCATGTTCATAGTATTCGTCTCCATTAATTCAATCCCTCTTGTTTATGTGACCATGCCTTAAAAAACTTATTAATAGTAAAAATCATAATCAATATGTTGTTTTTAAGTTTTGCGAAACTTTCTGTCTTCAATTTTTATATATACAATAAGATTCATACATCCTCCATCCCATTGGAAAACCAGTTCTATAATAAGAGCCTTACCATGTATTTCCTCCGCCAGCCCACCACCACCCCCCTCTCAAGTCTTTTACAAAGTTTGTAGTCCTAAGTATTAAAGTTCATAGTCCCAAGTATTAAAGTTCCTTTTTAATTGAAAAAGAAAAACAAATGGTAGGAATGCAATATTTTTTCTCTTAAGATATATTACCTAGCTTATAATTTCATAGCAATTTGTCGGTAATGCTTTGAAATATATCTTAAATATGGAAAGAAAAGTAGGTAGATTTAGTAATATCCTCTATTAAAGATGTGATACATAAGACAAATGAGCCATACAATCGCTCATTGTTATGCCCCAAACCAAAGAGTCATAACAGCTCTACCTATAAACCAACTTAAACTAAAAGCTAGCCGCTTTAACTACTAACTTGAGTTTAGTTTATACAAGGCGTTTACCATTTCTCCCTTTGAGCCATCCAATTTTGAGTCTAATGGACATTAACCTATAGTGTAAGTTTTCAAAATAGCTTCAAAAAATAAACTTGCGACTTAAATGATCGAGAAATTACAAATCATTTAGAGTATAAAATCCAATTTCAACAGATAATTCCGAAAGTAAATTGATTTAAGAAAATAAGGTGATTAGTAAAAGGGTTTATAAAAAATCACAAGTTAATAGAGCACAACAACCATATCCATAATTGAAAACTAAAGGGTCACTAATAGAGACCCTATTAGTTTCCGTACAAGTTAGTAAATTCGACAAGTAATTAAAAGTACGGCTCATTAGTCTTGAATCTCACTTCCTGACCCTATTCTTTAATCTTCTTAGGACTTAGTGTAATACTGGTGAGTTTACTAAAAACCTGCAAAACAGCTATAAGAGAGTGAGCAACAACTTATTCAGTAATTGAGACGAAGACAATAGCACATATCAATCTTCAAGTAACCAAGGTTTTCAAACAAGGTCAATTAGAAGCAACACATATTTAAGCAAATTCCATTACACGACGTTGACTAGTTGTCATAAGATCAAAGAAATTACACTTGCTCTAATTTGGGTTTTAAGGAGTTTGATGCTGCACACTTCACAAATCGGAACCAAACCAAGGCTTAAGCAATGGAGAAACATACTCCTCCTAAGACCACCTTCGAACCACGATCCCCAACCTTACCACAACCTCCTTTCTTGTCACTTAATTAAACTAAGGATGAAGAATGTACCATTTCTACTATTCTCATAGAAGAATCCGTGTTTGACCCAAGAATCCTATTCGTTTCCCCTAAGGAGTTGCAATGCAAATCCAGTTAGTAGTTAGGTGGAATTTGAATTAGTTTTCCTCTTAAGGTGATCAAGCAATTTCACACAATTCAATTAGCGTAATTCCTAAAGGCAACCAATACTTAAAGTCCAACACTCCATAACAACAATACAATATCCAAGCATATGTGTTGCACCCACACAAACTACTAACTTACAATCACAAACAAGATATATACTAAGGTCTCCAAGTATTCTTAATTAATACTCCAAAGTATAGGGAATTAGTGATCCCACTTATTGTACCTATTGGTAACTTAATCCCAATCGTTGCCTCCTTATTCTTCAACTGTCCTTAAAAATATACAATAGATTAGTTTTCAAGCCTTAATTCAATAGTCATTAGTTTATTTTATATGTTTTTGGTTGTCTAGTCATAAATTTCATAAGTTAATTTCACTTTTAAAAAATCATGATTTCTTGGCCCTTCATCAATTTTCATAAGTTACCCTAATCAACCAAATCCCCTGAATTATGATTTGAGTGATTTATTGTGGTATTCTTTAGTCAATAATCCTTTGAGTTAAGCTCTAAGCAATTTTATAATAGCTTTCTTTAGTCTAAAAATCCTCTAAGTTAGGTTCTAAGCGGATTTATAGTAATTTCCTTCAGTTAGAAATCCTCTGAATTACTCTCTAAGCTATACAATGGTAATTTGTTACACTAGTTTTATCCTTTAAGACAGCCTTTGACCTTCCTTAAGTTAAACCCCCTATTACAATATCGTATAAGCTATGCTCTAACTCTGTTATCTAGAGGCTAACTCACCATTTTCCATAACTTCACACTTTAACAATCAATCCAACCACTCCAAAACAATTGTACATACTCTAAATATGATTCAAACTCAGTATATAAGTAAGATTATGCACAGAAATATTTTTTTTTTCCAAAAACACTAGTTTAAGCATAATTTAAGGCTCAAAAATAAAATAAAAATATGAAAAATAGTATTATGAAAAAAATTTGGCATAGCAAATTAATATTAACTTAGGATAGTTTGTAAAAAAAAATTGAAATAAAAACTATATCGTTTACCTAATTTATTTCAACTTCCAGAATTGTCAAATTTCTTTAATTTCTTAAGAACATACATATTAGCTACTAAATTTATACAAAATGATATTTTGCCTAAATTCTATATAAAAAAATATGTAGGAATAATTTTTTTTCATAATTTTTGAGGCATTTTTTTATTTTGACAAATTTACTTAAAATTAGATCAAAAATGGACCTCACCAAAAAATTGATCTCTGGCCACCCATGGCTGCTTCTACCTTGGTGGTGATGGTAGTTAAGCTCTGAACCCCCCAACCTTCCGGAACCTTCAATATTAAATTGCACAATTTTTTTGTATTATTCCTTAAATTATTTTTGTAAATTTCCAAATCTCATTCTTAATTTTCCAAATTCCTACTTTGCATGATCAAACTGTTAGAGAGTGTTTTTTGAATTTTCCAAGCCTATAAATTGTAGGAATGAATTTTCTTCTCTCTCCTCAATTTCTCAAGCTTAAATATATATCCTTTGTGCATGTTAATTTTACTTCAAAACTCCAACAACTGTCATTAGCCTTCCACATACCTAAACAATTTTGTTCTAGTTGCCCATGAATTTTTTTTATCATTTTTAGTGATTTTTTATTAATTTTCTTAAGTTATTTTATCCTAAAATGTATATATTATGGTATTTTAGCTAATTATAGGATACATATATACTTAAAAATTACAAGAAACCCATATGCATATATTATACATATTATTTTATGTCTCATATTAATTTTATTATATATATAATTTATCTCTAAGAGTTTACAATTTAACTAGACCTATTTTACCCAAGTACTATGAATAATACGTAATATAATTAAATTATACTATTTTAGCTATATTATTGTTATTTTATTATATTTTTAATATTTAGGTCCACCAGATTTCCTCATCTAATGTTTCGAGCATATTCATAAATTTTTAGATTAATCAGATTAGTTTCACCAATACGCTAAATTTACCTGCTTGATTCCTATTTGCTAAAGATGGGTCTCACACTCATACAAATTAAATCGATATGAATTTGGGATTACTTGCATTGGTTTCTCCATGTAAAATATGCAAAGTATATTATTCATTAATATGAGATTTTACTAAGAGAAATCATTTATTACTGCTAGTTAAAAACTCACGTAACAAGCATTACCAATTTTTCTCTTTTAATTAACTATTAAAGATTTGTGGCAACAAATAAAAACATTTCAGATAATCTAACAAGTTTGCTAGTTTGTGGTGAGGTTGGCTTCAATACTATAAAGTTAGTCTCTAATATTTCTTTGTAATATCAGCAAACCAACTTCCTAGAAGTATGAAGAGAAGTATAACAAACTATATAGGTTAGTCAAAACAAATTAGCTTCTTCAATGTTATGGAAAAAGAAATTTTGATTAGATGTTTGTAACTCCTAAAAGAAGATAATAATTCTCACGATGTAATAGTTCAAGTATGGAAGCATGCATTATGGAAGCTAGGGTACATCAAGTTTCTAAAGCCTAAATATAGTGCTTTAATAAAAAATGTTCATCGGTATATTATATATACTTCTCTTTTAAGTATTTGTAGTCAATTAATTACTCATACTTCTTACGTGGTGATTTGTTGAAAGACACCTTATGTAACTATCTAGAAGTATAAGTTTTGATGTATAAGAGAAGATAACTTAGTTTCCTTAGATTGAGTACTAATAGGCATATATATTTGATAAGAGTTTTTCACACATTCTTCATGTGATGCAACATAAGAAATGTACGATGTTATAAAAATGGAAGGGCAAGAAAGAATAAATATAATGGACAAAATGCTTAGATGGTTTGAGAGCTTAGCTATAGTAAATTGTATTGTTATGATTTTTTTGATATTTGTAGTAGTGATGAAGTAAGAAAGAATTATTTATGTACAATTTTTATTTCTATATTAGTCATGAAACAAGGAAGGGTAAAATGTGCAATGTTGGTGTAATATTTATGTTCCATGATGTTAACAATATTGCTTTGCTATTAAGGAAATTTTCATATTAATATCATGAAGCACTATGTAAACTTCCATCTTTCACTTTTCTTGAAAATATGATGATTTATTTATGATAATTCCAAAATTTTAGAGTTTTGCCATCTCACCATTTGCCATTCTCCTTAAATGAAAATAGAGGACTATCTTTGTATATGAACAAAATGTTCCATAAATGCTTGGTGTTTTTGGTTTACCTTCAAGGATTCAATTTATATTGTCATACTTGTGATTTGAAAATTCTCTTTATCACCTTAAGATTATGGATATTGTTTTGTCATGGAGATAACGAAAGCTAACTTGTGATTTGTAATGATAATTAAACACACTCATTTTGGTATTATGCTTTATTAGAAACCAATTCAACATCAGTTATTTTAGCATTTCTTAGTATAGTATAATTAGAGTTTCATTATGATTCCTTTATGGGAATCTATATATTGGCCTACGTATATGTCTTATATAAATATGTGATTTTATTATTTAGTGTAAACTGTTATAATTCTAGTTTATATGTGCTTCTTCTGTTGTTTCAAATGCTACTATTCATTTAGACAATCTAAGGAAAATGACAATAACTAAATATATATTGCAAACTTCTTTATCATGCTCCAAAATTAAGAAGGGCAGATATATTGAAATCAAAGATGTGCATGTAGATTTAAAGCTATAGTTAAGATCTTTAGAAGCAATAAAAACTATAGGAAGCTATATTATGAGCATGATGCTTATTGATTCCTTAGATGATGTTTACAATTGATGTATGTCAGGAAGAAGAGTATTTTATGCATTCTACATGTAATGCACTATAAGATACAAATAATGTTGCGACGGTAGGAGAACAGGAAAGAATGTGTACAATAGACAAAATGATATTGTTGTTTAGAAGTTTAACTTAAGTAATGATAGTTCTAATTTTGAAGTAGTGATGAACTAGGAAAGAATCAATCATGTTTTATTTTTACTTTTCTTTTAGCTATGAAATAGGGAAGGAGCAAGATGTATAATGTCCATATAATATCTATGCTCCATGATATTAATGACGTTGCTTTGCAATCAAGACAAATTTCATGTAACTTTCTGGAGCGCTATTTAAAATTGAACTTCCACATGTCTTACCTAAAAGGCCAATAATTTATTTAAACATGATAATTACATGTTACATGCCATATGATGTGTAGAGGGCTTAAATTTATTGGGCTAAGCCCATTATTCATCTGAGCTTAACTCCTTAGGCTAGGTAGTAAGGCCTAAGGAGTCTGATCTATATATAGGGTAATTAAAGGAGAATTGGTTTGGTGGACTCAAAACAGGGATCGTTAAACCGATCCATCGTCATCAAATCTTTCTTAAGTAAGCTAATGTACTTATAAGGAAAACTACTAGCATTAAGCCTATTAGCTAACTTATGTTAGATAATCATAAATTGAGTAAGCTCCATCTAATCTATTGATCAAATAGATGATCAGATGGATACTATCTCGCCAAAAAACTTATAAATACCAAGCCTTTCCTTCTCATTTAGAACTTTTAGAGAGAATAAAGAAACAACATTACTCCGCAAAATCTTTGCTCTCTAAGATCAAACAAGTAATTCAGGAAAAAGACTAATCTTGTTCCCTCAAGCTTTAAGGTAAAAGCTTGAGGTTCCTTAAGACTACCTTTTCTATTACTTGTGCATTTGAGACACTAGGATTGTCTTTTCCTCCTCCCTGCCTCATTCTCTCTTAATCATCCCTTCAAGTGTCATTCTCACTTTACTTCTTTAAAGCCACGTGCAACGTGTAACACGTAGTGACTACTCTAATTAGACCTTTCATATTTACATTTTAGCGACTCTATTGGGGAAGAGTAATTGTAAACACATGGCACATCTCAAGAAGAGAATAACTAGCACATTTGATACTACATCCAAAGAGCTTGACATTAATGTTAAGCTTATGAAACAGAATCCGTTCCCATTACTTGAGAACGCTAGCCAGGACCATTCAACACCTGTGGCTCCTCCAAATCTTATGTAGACAATGTAAGCAATACAAGAAGCTACGAACGCTTTAAACTAGTTCGTGGCTATGTTCCTAAGCAATAAGGTTTAACTTTGTCAAATCTTATAATTACAGCACAACTAGGCGCCATTAACTCTACTTAATCGACTAATCCTCCAACTATTAAAGATGATTTTCATCAAGAAGGGGTTGATAAACCCCCCTTACCACAACCTACATAACAACCAACCCATGCAACAAGGAATGTAAATGTCCAATTAAGTGGGTCTTCATCCTGCTGCTCCATCCAATCTCACCATCCTATCCTTAGGTAGATATATTTCCTACCCCAATGCTGCTCCTACTCCACTACCTACGTCTACGACCTTTTCTTTGAGGACTTCCTTTATAATAAGGGAACACTTAGATGTTTATATGAAGGAAATACAAGTTAAGTCATCTATAAAAATACCAAAGTTGAAACTCCCATATCATCAATACCATAGTAACTCAACTCTTAAGTTTCAAGCCCAGACAGTACCTTAGCACATCTGCTTCTATGACTTAAGCTTAGGAAACACCCTAGCATCTTAGCTTCCAAGCCCCAAGCCTAGGTAACGCCCTAACATTTTAGCTTCCATACACTAACCTTAGGCAATGCCCTAGCATCTCAGTTTCCATAACTCAAGCCCAGGCAATGCCTTAACATCTCATCTTGTAATGCCTCAAGCCTAGGTAATGCCTTAGCATCTTAACTTCCACCCCTCAAGCCCAGGCAATGCCTTGATATATTGGCTTCTACGCTTCAAGACCAGGCAATAGCCTGACATCCACATCTTACATCACTACTACTTTAAAGTATGAGATGTCTTCAATCAAGTTCACCAAAAAGAGACTTCTACAGTTAAGCAACATTAACCAAACATCGTTGTTGACTAGTAAGAGCATGGACTCTTAGGCAAGCAATGAAAAGACAAGCTTATAAAATGCAAACTGGTAAAGACATTGCATCCCAGGTGCATTACAAGTTGTCACAGCTAAATAAGGCAATTCTATGTAGCCGAGTAGTAGGAAATACCTCCTCAACTAATGAAAGAGAATTATTGATCTTAGACAATGAATACTATTATTGCTATTTTAGCATGACTGAATACCTTCTCAAAAGGGATCACTTAAATATTATCACTGCTTGCTCCAATGTACAAGATGACTCTAGAAGATCCTTAGATATTAATAATCTAAGTAACTTTATGTTTATGACAACCCTCCAAGTGACTCCTTAAATCATAAAGTCTAAGCAACCTTAAATGCTATGAGCTTAATGACCTACAAGAATACCAATTATAATGACTTCTATTGTTGCTACTAAGTGAAGGCAATGCATCCTAAATGTATGATGATTTGTACATGCTCAAATAACTTCTACTACTAAGAGAACTTCAAGTGGCTTCATGAAACAAGATCACATAACAAGTTTATCAAAGCATAAAGTTCCCTCTAATGAAGGAATAATCACACAAGTTGATACTTAGTCTCGACGAGACATGTTAGCAACTAGGGGAGGAGGGATATCAATAGGTGCACCGCATATGCACTTGAGCAAGTAGTACACCAACATAAGTACTAATCTCATCTCCCTTTCCTTGAATGGTACATTAATGACAAGAGTAATGTTAACTACTTCATAAGGATCCATTTGTTTCTTTAATGTCATCATCATCGCCATCATTGCCATCTTCTAAATATACTATAGATTCCTTATAATCGACCAAGTATAGATCACCATTATCAACCTCAAGAGGCCTTCAAGCTGCCCTCCATGTCAAACAGGAAAAGTAAATTCCCTAGAATGTACCACAAAGGAACCTTGCTTGAAAGCCTAACAGACTCTCATGGTTTTTCATTAGAAACCAAAACAATAGTAATGTTAGTTCAACCTTAGTTATTCAACTTCAAAAAGTTTGACAATGTTTTCAAATGCTAAAGTTACTCTCTCCACTAAGTAATAAGCATACAGGTTTTAGTACTCCATTAGGGACAATGGTATAGCATAATCCCTTCTTGCACAGGTATGAGAACTATTATCGAATAGAAGTAATGATAAAATAAAGGATCTTAAGCCCACCCCACTTTCATCTCACTCATTGCAGGAACTACAATTAAGCAAAAGTAGTGATAGCATGAAGGATCCTAGCCTTCTTTAAGAGAACCACATGCTTAAGCTTCATAGTAATGTACTCTACCTAATAGCTCCATCTTGATTGAAGCAATTTCCAAAGAAAAGCAAACTGAGTATGTTAGAGGGATAACTCCCCCTTCTCATTCTTGGAATGGAACAAGCCTTTAATGGTGAAACAAGTGTTTACTCGGAGCTCTCTACAAGCGAAGCTCTTAATATGCAAGGCTTGTTAGGACCTGTCATTCACGAGGCTGGTTATGTGTAAGTCATACTACTCTCGAGACTCACTAGGCTCCATGCTTGCTCTCTTAAGGCTTGTAGTGCTTGAGGCCTACTGAGTCTTCTTTGATGGTGATCCTAAAGTCCCCTTAAGTTTTATTATGGAAAAGGATTGTTGTACATGAGCGCTAACCCACTCAAGGCCTATTAAGTTCTTTTGCATTCAAAGCTTACCATACAAGTTGTTCAATATGCTTGAGTCCTGCTAAGGCTAACTAATCTTGGGACCTTCTCGCTCAAGGCTTCTTTATGTAAAGTCCTTAATGCTTAAGACTTGCTCACTTAAGGCTTGCTATGCTTGAAGCTTACTAAGACTTTCCATACTTGAAGCTTCCTTGTTGGAAGTCAATTCCTTATTAGGGAACTACACAACCTACTTTAAACTCTTGAAGTTGATATTGAGATCAACTAGGGGCATTACTAATTATGAGACAATACTTACAAGAATAAGGGACAAAGTTAGTAAGATAAGGGATCTAAGATATTTGACAACAAGGGAAAAAGAAGAATAATTGAAGCCATAATCAAGATAATAGGAGAAAGCCTACCATGCTTATAAGGGTGTTGAATGCTAAATCTTTATTGATGATATATTTAGATACTCTAAATACTCCACTTGGAAACCATGCCTACTATACTTCCATTCCATTCATTTACAAGAGTCGCAACTTAGTAGAAGTAGCAATAGCATGGAGGACTTTCGCCTTCTTCAAAAGAGTCATGTACTCTAGTTTCTACCTAGTTATCCCATATAAAGGGTAGCTCCTTCAGGAATGCAAATTGGTTGTTAGAGAACAGTAGTTCTCTCCTCTCATTTCTAAAGTGCAACATTGAATCTTTCTTGATGATATCTCTAGAATTAATACGAGGCCCGCGCTCAATAAACTAGAGACCACCATTAGTGCAAGTTGTTGTGCAGGCTTCTCAACAATTAGCTTTGTCCCAAAACATGTATCGATCATGATGCATGCTTATCATCTATCACTATCAATCATGCTACCATTGATGATCAAGTGTTGCTGTTAATCGCATTTTAGTGTTGGTTATAGTTCATCGCTTGGATGGATTACAAAGAAAATTATGGAAGATTAATGATAGTCTCTATGTTGATGAATAAAGCTTTTGGCTCGGATGGATAACTTACTTGCAACAATTATATGAAAAAGGAAAAGTGAAAGATGGAGAACAGTACAAATACATTAATGAAATATTATATAACGATGCACAAGTTAATCCATCAAGGAGATTTACTCATTAAAAAAAAAATTAAAAAAAATCGTCCATCATGAAGAATTTCCAAGAAAGTTATATATTATTCTAAGGGTTAGAGGATTCCTTAATGAGATAGGCGATAAGGAAGCTATCATTACATGAAGGTAGAGAAGAAAACCAGGAAGATCAAATATATGCTTAGGGTGCAACAAATGTTCATATTATTAATAAAGAGGAAGAGGATACAATTTCTCAAGCTTTGTAATGTGAAAGCTAATGGGAAGTGTCTGCAATTCAAAGGGAAAGGAACACATGCTATCAAACGCACCATGCAAGAAGAACATGAAAATAAGAATTCTAAATCGAAGAACAGCCAAAACAAAAAAGTTTCAAAACGAAGGATAACTGAAGGCGTTGCTGTGTTCTGGTTACTATTGTCGTTGTCAATAACAAAACCCCAACTAGATTTTGCCAAAGAGAAAAACCGAAGGAAGGACTTGACGAATATTGGCGCTATTCTCCGTAAATATAAATATGGAGATTCAAACAATTGACTCGCTTAATAACTTGATTTGCTCATACTTATTGTCGTTGCTAGACGACTGGACTGCGAGCAAGTCAAGCTTAGAGCAGCAGCTGCACATATTCATATATAGTCAGCACGGTTATACTTTAAAGGATAGGTGTGAAAGATTTAAAATGAGAAATGATGAGCACTGAATGGCATTGACTTGAGTTTAATATGAAGAATGAAGGAAAGATTTGCGATTATGATTTTCCAATCTGTTGGCACGAGTTTTGTGCGTAAAGGAAAGCATGAGGACTGACGTGGCTTGAAGCTGCAACGTTTTTGCAAGGAAGGATAGTGACCTCGTAAATGCTACGCAATTTAGTCGGACAGAAATAAAAGGAGCACTTTTATGTCCAGGGAGGTTTTTAAATAAATGAGGTAAAAGGCAAGTGTTATTTCCGTTGGTGATCTTAGGACATTAGGCCTCTTATTATATATATATATATATATAATATTGCTCTAGTAGAGATGTTAAATAATTAAGAGTTAGTTGTAGATACCTTATTTTTATTATTTTTATTTTAATATTTTTATTGGGCTAGGTTTTATAATATAAATAAATAAATAAAAATAAACAAAAAATACAAAAATTAAAAAAATAAAATAAAATGTCTAGCCGAGTCGAGTAGAATCAAGTTATTTAGGGTCAAATCAAATAATGGTATACATTCAATTTAATAAATTCTAAGTTATTATAAGATCGGGTTTTGTTAAAATATATTTGCTTTATCCGATATAAAGTGGATTTTTATCTAATTTATATTAGGCTAAGTAAACTCATGATTTATTAGATGGGTTAGTATATATTTTGAGCTAAATCAAAATGGACTAAATCAGGTTTAAAGATAGAAAGCTCAAATCAAAATAAGGTTTTTAGAAATTGAGTTGAATCTTCAATGAATCTAAATCAGAGATTATCGTGTCTTTCGTATCTAAGATTTATTATCGTATATTTCATATCTGGGGTTTGTTAAGACTAAATTCATATCCAAAAAAAAATTAAAAGATTTAAATTGAGTGGCTTATAAATAATAAGTCGGCAATAAAGTTTTGACACGTTTTTAGAATCTCCAATACACATGACTACGTCCTCATTATCTCAAACACACACGATCAGACAAAATCACCCATTATTGCACACCTCATGCCCTTACTGATGCCAACACACGACAGCACTCACTCATTAGAACACTCTCACCAAGCACTTACTCACCGAAGCCAACATATGCTTAATACACACGAACATACGCCTGACCACGCTCTCTCACTCACTGCACAATCAAACACCTAAACACTATACACACTTCCTCAACACATACTGTTGCATGCTGACACTCATGTACTACACGCTGCACATGTCGACCGAATACGTACACTGTACGATCACACACTAGTCACACCAATCACACACATCCACACGTTGATCTCATGCACTAGCCACAGGTGAGCTAACACCGACACGCACGCTGCTCACTAATCACATGCAGCACACACCATATACCATCCCTCACACACACATACACACACATAGCATGCACGTACAAACATAATCTAGACGATCATGACACGACCAACATGAACATGCCAATCATGTACGATCCAACCCACTTAGGTAATAAAAATTATTTTCTTTAATTATTTATTTTGTTTTTTTAGTTAATTAATTTATTTTACTAATTTTTTTCTTTAGTGTAGATTTTATTTTATATTTTTTTAATTGCCATACCATTTTGCTATAATTTTTAGATAATTTTCAATTTTTTGATAAATTGAGTTAAATTGCATTTTTTTAACTAGAATTGCATTTTCTGAAAAATCACTTATTTTTACTTTGAGATCCGCATCATTGAAGAAGATACATATTTTAGTATATCTTGCATGTAAGATTTAGGAAAAAATAGTTTTTTCATAAGTAGATTTTTAAAAAAATAATAAAAAAATCTTAACCAGAGTTTTTAAAAAAGATTTAGTTAGTTAGGTTTTCTTTCAAGGTAAATTTGTAAAATTGGATTTTTATAGATTTTTTTTTAAAAATAAATTATCAAGTAAACATGAATTTAGCTAAATTTTTAAACTTAAAAAAAGATTCGCTTACTAAATCTTTTTTAAGAAAAGAACTAAATTAGTTTGATCCTAACTAACATATATGTAGGTATCTCTAAGGTAATCGTATAAAAAATAAAAACAAAAAATTTCTTTTCCTTTTTCTTGAAAATTGGTAATAAAAATTATAAAAAAATTCATTTTAATTATATTTTTGCATATCTATATATATCTTAGTATTTTTAGGAAAATTATGAAAAATAAAAACCCATTAGTTTCTTTTTTTATTTTTACATAGTGACTTGGTCTTAATAAGTTATATTCCAAACTTAAATTTTCTTATTTAATTTTCTAAAAATAATTTTTTAGAATATTTACAAACTAGTAGCTAAGTTAGAGTCTAAAAACCCTAATTTCTTTTGTTACCATTTTAATTGGTTAGCGATTTCAAATTTTTTTAAAGAAAAATATTTTCTTAATTTAATGTTGAGTAATTTATATTAAGCGGACTGGGCTTAATTAGATTAAATTAAGAAAAAGTAAAATAGAGCTCAACAATTGTTAACTTATTTCTCTTATGAAAGTTCATCATGAAGGATTGATTGAACATGTATAAATACGTCTATGTAATTTGTGGATTTTTCCACTATGACAATAGACATCTCAATATGTGGGGCGTATGATGTGTTACATGAATATCAAGTTTTAGTAGAGTCTACTTTTAAAAAGAAAAAAATAAGAGGACATAGAAAAAAAAAAAAAGAGAGAGGGGGGGAAAGAGCTCGAGCGGAAAAGAAGTTGAGACAATTTAGCAGAGGCTAATTACATTTTTCAATATACGAAGAGTCTATTTTCAACTAAGTTTGAATAAGCTCCAAATCTTTAAAGGGGATATGCTAGTTGAGTAGAGATTCAATAATGCTTGAGCTGGTTTTAATGATAAGATATAATGGAGTATGATCTATTCGTGTAAGATTTAAGGGAATAAATAAAGATTTGGAGGAGATACTAAATTGAAAAAAAAAAACAAAGAGAAAAGAAAGGGAAGATATAGATGGAGTGCGAGAATGCAACTCCCTTGCTAAGAACTCATGAACGATGCTCCCAAAGTCTATGCCTAAACCCACAAGCCATGAAAATCTTCTTAGTATGTAATGGGTAAGGAATGATATTTATAATATGCAAAGGAAATTATCCTAATATAAGTAATGATATATTTAAAGTATAAAGAGGCGTTTAGGAATATTGGTACATGAGAGTCAACTTAATAGGAGGAATAATTCACATAGTGATACGAAAACAACTTGCATAAAGGAAGCCTATGATGTAGAAGACTTATCTAATGTATTGCTTTAGGGAGAATGATATTCCGTCAAGCCTAAGGTGATATGTGCAATTCAATGGTGCTGAAAACTTGTGCATTAAAAATATATAATAAATATATTTGTAGTGCTAATGATGGGCTAATGAGCTTAAGCCCATCAACAAAATGAATTCTTCAACTATGTGAAAGGACTTGACAATAGTATGACTCTTTACCATGCATGTGCGCTTTATAGTGACCTAACTATTTAAATTAAGTGATTGATACCTAAAATACTTAAAACTCTATCCAAAAATTTTAGTTAGGAGACAAAATATAGAGAGCCGAAATTTATTGGCCAAAGCCAATTATTCATTTAGGCTGGACTCAATAAGCTAGGTGGCAGGGCTCAAGAGCTCAAGGAGTCTAGTTTATATTTGAGATGATTAAGGAAAGATTGGCTTGGTAGGCTCGAAATAAGAATTGTTGGAACAATCCATCCATATCTAATCTTTCTCAGGTAAGTTCATGCACTTACAAGGGAAGCTATTGGCATTAGGCCTATTAGTTTGGTCATTCTAGATAACCATGAATTGAATAAGCTTCATCTAATTTGTTGATCAAATAGGTGATCAGACGGATACCATCTTACCTAAGATCCTATGAATACCCAACCTTTCCTCCTCATTTAGAACTCTTAGAGATAATTAAGAAACAACATTGCTATGCAAAACCTCTATTTTCTAAGATTAAATAAGTAATTTAAGCAAAAGACTAATCTCATTTGCTCAAGCTATAAGGTGAATGCTTGAGGTTCCTTAAGACTGTCTTGTCTATCGCTTGTACATTTAAAACATTGGGATTACATGTTCCTCCTCCATACCTCATTCTCTCCGAATCATCCCTTCAAGTGTTATTGTTGCTTCACTTCTTTAAAGCCACATATAGCACATGACTCACGCAACACACACGTGACTACTCTAATTGGAACCCATACATCAACAATATGGAATTCAAATGTAAGGATTAGAGTTTTGCAATCCTATCATTTGCATTTTTGGTTAAATGGAAATAGAAAATTGTCCTTTATGTATGAACATAATGTTCCATTAAAAAACATATACTATTTAACAATTGCTTGCTTTATTTTTTTATTTAAGGAGTCAATTTTTGTTGTCATATCTATGATTTAAATTTCTTTAACATTAAAGGTGAAAAATATTGTTTTTTCAAGAAAATTGCTAAAGCTAACTTTTAATATGTAGTCATAGTTGTACATAATGCTTTTATAGTTCATGCTTTACTTAAAACTAGTTTGTATACTCCCATGTTAATAAATTAGTTTTTACTTTTTTTGTATCATCAGTATTTGATTGGAGAGGTTCCTCTCGTAATTCTTAGTTTAATAGAGTTTCATTGGAATTCCTTCACAAACATTTATATCGCTATTACTTTTATTTTAGTAGAAGCATAAGCTATTAACTATTGTTTAAATATGGCTATACATTATGTACATAAAATTAGAAATAGTGGTTAAAACTTATAAATACACAATGTTGCCAAATCATTTTAATACTTATCTTTCACCAATGCATCTTAACATGTGTAAGCATTGTAACCTAGATGATTGCAATCTGTGCATCTAAGAATCCTCTTCTTTCTGCTACAACTTCTAACTCTAGTGTCATCTAACTCTTTATTTCAATCCTTTATAGGTCTTCAAGGAAGGCAATATAGAAAGGATGTTAAAACATTTCCTAATGCCTCCAATAGTAATGCTAGGCAAAGCATGTATGATTTCCTCATATGCATTTAAACATCTCTTCTTAAAGAAAATAGTCATGAAAGTAGCCTTCAGTGTTTACCCTTATATATACAATATAGAGTAACATGTTTGCATGGAATCCCCAAATGTTCCAACACCAAACAATCATATCTCTTTTCCACTAAGTGCATCACAAAGTTCTTATTGCCCTCCATCACTTGAAATTTACCCTAACTAGTACAGGTAAACTGACATGAATATGCATCATGTATGACCTTATCCAAATCCTCATAAACCTAATTGCTCCATATATACCCTTGGTGATACCTATGATTAAGTCATCCCTATTATCTTCATTTAAAAATGTTGAAATATATTGCTCTTAAACTTGTTCACCCATTTATTAAAGCTCCTTTCTATGTTATTTATCACATGATCTACTTTTTATAGGGTTGTACTATAAGCATACTTTGAACACTATGCATGTATTAGTTTGGAGAGCCACTCTTGTGCTTCCCTACCATGGATCTCTAGTTGCCTCATGGCTACCTTATACTCAAGCTCAATTAAGCTTTGGTGGTAGCCTAAAACTTCTATGAGAACCAACATTGGATATGTGCCATTCTTACAATATGTTGGAAATAATTCCTTTAATTTTTCATCAGAAAGACATGGGAAACTCTTTAAAATAATCCTTACAAGAAAAAATAGCTTTATATTTAAAAAGCTACCATGAATTATGTGAATTTGGTAATAAGCAAGTAATAGAACTTACAAAGTCATACACTTACCACTCAAATAGCCCCTAAACTAATAAATTAGCTAGATAATCTAATAACCTAAATGACAATTCTATTCACATGTAAAGTGAAATAAGTAAACAATAAGAAAGAAATCAAGAAACATTTACAAGAATATACGTAGTGGCTTTTATTTATTACTCATAAATGTGATTCAATAATGTTATGAATCAGTCTAAGGACATAAAGCCGATCACAAGGGTGGGTCCAAGCTTGTAGAAAGCCTAAAATCAAATGTAGACAGAGAAATGTATAAGCAACAACGAAAGTAAAAAAAGAAAAACTCTCAAACAACTCTAAGGATATGACATACTAAGGAACTTTTAAGGAATCATAGCTTCACTTGGTATGACACATAAGCTAATCCAATAAAGGTACTCACCACCTAGCCTTACTTAAGAATTAGGATAAGAGTGCAATAAATTAGGGAGAGCAATGCTCACAAAAAGGAGAAGTGTATACTCAATATTAGAAAGTGTAAGATGTTGTGGCTACATGTATAGTAGGTATTTATACTTGAAAAGTTAAGGCATTTGCCTAAAATGGAAAAGACTAAAAGAAGTAATGTACAATGAATGATAAAAGATAAATTGAAAATATAATAAAAAATAGGTATCTCATATGGAGGATTCCATCATATGATGGCTTAGACACATAACTCTCTGTAAATAGGTGACTTTTTAGCAGAAAAAGTCAATTTGTATGATCAAGTTGGTGACTGCTGAGCCAAGGTGCTGAGCAGTGGTGATAGGTTAAACTGTACTGAGCCAAGCAAACAATTCTTCCAAGGTGAATTCAGCTCAAATTCAAGTCGATTGAGTGGTTGGTTGGATAGGCCAAGTTAATGTTTAAGTGTAACTCAGGTCTGCAACTGGAGACAATCAATGAGTACAAGAGGGTTCGACTTAGCCAAGGCATCAAGTCAATAGATTTTAGCAATTCAAATTCCTTAGTGGAGGGATATAAGGAAAGAACTTGCCTAACCATGTTTTACAGCCCTCGAGCTTGAGCTCAAACTTAAGTTAAGAGTCCAATGGTCTGATTCCTATCAAATGACCAACATAGTCTTAACCTAGAACCTTTACCATTCCCTCCATGAGCTAGTACTAAGTATTGTTACATCTTTTTCTAATATAGCACATGCCAATAGAAACAATCCATTGTTTTTCATCGATGGAAATTACTTATAAGAGAACTTTGATATATTAACCTTCAAGATGGCAACCATTTATCCTAAGAAAAGATCAACATCCTTTAATAAAGCCACGCTTGCATGCCCCAAAACATAGAATTACTCTTTTAAATCTAAGAGCCTTTGTTAATCGTTCAAGCTAATTGAGTACTATATCTTAGAAACATTTGCAATATTGTGCTTCATAATGAATTCGACATATGTAAGTAAAAGCAATATGATGCATCAGACTTACCTTTAGTCATTTCTTTTGTTTTCACCTTTGCCCTATGCAACCTGGAGCTAAGGTGGGTGGTCAATACTAAACTTTAAGTTGATTTGTTGGTTCATCAACCCATATTCCATGTTCAAGTTAGCATCAAGATCATCAAGTAGTTGACCAACAATTAAACTAAAGGTTCCATCATTCCTACAGCAAATGCAAGTATGTTACGCATTAAGTGTTTTGATGATAAAGCAACCTTGCTTAGTTATAATAAACACATAAATTTGCTAAGGGCAATCCTTCATGACACATATGGCTGTTACACATCTTTTTGCATTTTTCTACCTTTGTATCTCAATACTCTCTTAAAACTTTCCTAAATTCATGTATAGGATAGATCACCCTTAGCTAAAAAAAAATTATTTTTATTATCATATTGGCATCTCTTCAAGTCTACAAAACCCTTATTCAACCTACGTCCGGCATCATTTCTAAATTTATCTTCTCCTATAAAGCTAACATCTACAAGGTCATCCATGTCATCTTCAAACCACTCATTATCATTACTTTCACAAACACCATTTGATACAATAAACACATTAATTACAATACCCTCATCATTTACACTAACCTTAGAAATATTAGCACTCTTTAAAGTATCAAAACCCACTTTTTCATCTACAATAAATTCATCATCAAAGTTAAATGAGTAAACCTCATCTTGTAACAAATGACTTTACCTCATCATTTGATAGTGAAATCAAATCTAATACTTGAAGTGTCTCATTATGTAGTAGCTCAAGTACTTTTAGTAGTTGAATATCCTTCGTAGGCATTGAACTTCCTTTGACTACAAAATCTTAAGATATTAACTTAACCTCAGTTTAGAACAAGTCAATATCTTTTATATTTTGATTCATATTAAACATATCAAGCATTACTAAGCAAAGGAATCAACCTTCAACTTTCCATTCATATTAGAAATTACACACATTATGGTTGCCTCTATACACTTATTCATAAACCTTATGAGAAAATAGATATAATCCTTGACAGTCAAGGAAACCATCTAATCAACATGCTTTGTAATGTACTATAAATCTTCATATTGGACAAGTTTGCAGAGTAAGTTCATTTTCCTTGAAGTTTGGCAATTTAGTTCTTAAATTTGTTGTAGGAATATAGTAGATGGAAACTCTAATTAAATTTCTAGTCAACTGCTTGATAATCTTTATGCCAACATGAATATGAAATTTATGTTCATTTTCTTAGAAGTTTGGTAAGTTTGTTCTTGAAAAATTAAGGCTTTGCTGAAACTGGGGTCAAACTGGGATTAATAAAAGTTTTATTATAAAATTCATATTTATTTATAATGTAATAAAAATTATCTATGTCCTTAAAAGCTGAAAGGTAAAAGCTTTTCATGGTTTATTTTTGTTTTTCTTTTATCAACATTTAGTTTTTTAGTAAATTAGCATATTTTCTATAAATTATATGAGAAAATAATATATTTTAACAAAAAAAATAATAAGTTCTTATAGGATTCAGGTTAAACCAATTGACAAATCAAAATTAATATTGATGAGAGTCAAATGGATAACTCAAACCGATTTAATGAAGAGATTAGATCAAACTAAGTTAAACCAAGCGAGTTAACCATGTCACTTAAAAGATCCACATCACATAACATGTAACCACCAAGTATATGGCCTATACAAAATTAGAGAGAATCTATAGCATTTTCAAAAAAATGGATTGTTAATGTCATTTAGAAAATACACGAAAGATGTATGTAATTTATCCAATTCAAAAATAAAGCAATAACTACAACCGGTGTCTCATACTAAGTTTAGATCAAAATTTTAATAAAGGACTATTTTCATTTAGTCATATATATTGTGATTTAATGGCTCATGATAATAATTTTAGATTTAGGTAACTAAATATCCCTTTTTCAAATTAGAAGTTATATGGTTCACCAAAAATAATAAAATGGAGAGATCCTATATGAATTGCTTCCCCAATGCCAATTGTAATTTTTCCACATGCAAACTCTTATTTATCGCAATATATCTTATTTACTCCTTGGAATAATTGTCCAAAATTTAAGACACGATATACCACTTAATCAAACATATTATCCCTCTTATGTCAGTTTTATGATATACCAATTGCCTAAGGGCAGGTCTTTAGGGAGGGTGAGATGAGCTACAATCCCCCAAGTTCAAGAAAAGTTACTTTGTAAAATTTTTAAAAAAATAATATATATATATACACTAAATATATACTTTAAGGAGCAAAATATAATATAAAATAAAGTGTCACTTAATGGTTATGTATTTTATTTGTTTTACAAACATAATATCTTAGGTTCAATTCCAATATTTGTTAATTGTACTTTTTAAGATGCATTTATTACCTAAATGGTATTTTTTTTATTAAACTTTTTTTTTCACAACAATCAATAACATTAAATTCATTAATTACAAATCATATCTACCTAAATGAATTCTCTTGAAGTGATTTTTTTATAAGTAATACCATAAAAAATAATTACATTATACATGTTACAAGTATTTCGGTCTTATCACATAAAATGTTAATAAATATTATCAATTATATGACTTGATTTAGCAAATTTGTTTACAATTAATTTTATGAAATCAAACATGAATTATTGAATAATTGATTATTTAATAATTTATATTCAAAATGATATTCTTTTTTTTTTTTAGTATTACAAATGTAATAATAATACAAAGTTGTGATAAAAGAAATAGTACAATACTTATATCTATATCAAGTTTTTCTTTCAGCTTCATATATAATATATAATATAATTATGATAATAAGTAAATATTTTCCTATCCTATACTCCGCCAATTATATGTTCTTAGGTCCATCCTTGCAATTGTCCTTCTCTTCCACAAATCGGGGAAGAAAGAAAAAAATAAAAATAAAAAATAAAAGAAGCAAATTGACAGCTCTCAAATTTTAAAATTGTATGATTGTTTATTATCCATTGAACGAGATATGAGTGCATTATAAATTGCCTCGTTGTGATAATAAAAAATCAGTAACATGATGGTCGCACGTTTTACGGTGAGATGGATCAGTACGAGAGTGTTCATTATTGAACGACTCTTTCTATTGAAATCTATGTCTTCCACATCAGCAAATGCACAAGCTTTTTTCTACGCATAGAGGCTTATTCCTTTTGCTATGATGTGCTCAAAGATGTGATCCCACATGTTCTTGGTAGATTGAATCATTCAAACATAGTAAAAGCTCATAGTTTATTGCTGTTATGGCGGAAACGGGAATTGAATATGAGTAGATGGAAATTCAACTTTTTAAGAAGCTAGAGAGGTGTTTTAAATTGAATATGAGTAGATGGAAATTCAACTTTTTAAGAAGCTAGAGAGGTGTTTTAAAGGACCCTGAACGAGTTTTGTCAGAAATATAGATGGAATTCAACTTTTAAGAGTAGAAATTGCCAGAACATGTGCATGATGTAGGGAAAAACAGGAGGGGACAGCTAGGGCTTGGACTATCATCACGATGTTCTACCGGACTCAGTATGTCACCTTTCATAACGTACTTTCAAGCAAACATATTCTCATCCTGGAAGAGAGGAATCGGTGTGGAAACATCGGCACGGTCAACCCACATTATTTCTTTAAAACTTATTTCCAACGTAGAATTTGTTAAATCTGTTCATACGAATCACATAAAGTTCATGCAAAGCATTCTGACTTTGGATTGGCAAAGTGGGAATCCAAGATGACCGATTCAGGTCACAACCAGGATTATGGGCACTCTAAGGCTAGTCTCACCCTGAACATATTACAACAGGTTGTAGTTCAAAAAAATTATGCATTTAGCATTAGGTATAAAAAAGCTCATTCTTGCTTAAACTCTCAGTAATCATGTGAAGAATGATCTGTGTTTTGCAGGACGTTCAGAGCTAACAACGTATTATTGACGGAAATTTACTGGTGGAGGAAGAATGTACATTTGTTAAGATAACCAGGAGATGTTGTAGCTCAGATGAAAAAGGAAAGGCCTACAACAGCTGAAGTTGTAGCCGATCTCTAGGGAAAATCAGGCAAATTTAAGGGAGCTTCGTGTACAATCCAACCAGGATAAATCGACTCCATGACAGGTTAAACACTTCCTGTCATAGCCAGATTACTTCTATATGAATGGGGAAGGGAAAGGGAAAGGGGAAGGGAGGAACAACTAATTTTCCACAAAACCTCATGTAGGCTTGGTAAAAGATCTATGCATAAAGCAAAATCTCATCCAAGATTATGTAGATAGCAGCATTTGTTCTGACCTCTACAAAATTTAATGTTGATAATAGAATAAGACTTTGCTAAATGATATTACTAGCAAACACGCACACACACAGACAGCTTTTAAACATGTACAAAACCCAGCTATGAGGCAGAGGCTCAGAAAAAAAGAGCCAGCCTTTTTATACATCAATTCTCATTGGCAGATGCGCCATGCAGCAAAAATCAAACTATAAGAAACAAATGCAATTACAAAAGCATTTACAGGAAAGAAAAATGATTTCCCACCTAATGTACCCGTGTGTGCTGCCGGTCAGAAGGTAATGGAGAAGCAACACGAGTCAAAGTCCGAGGAGATTGACGGTGTCTCAATGGGGATTGATGAGCAGAAACCATAGCTGACTGTTGCTCTATATGAGAGTATCTGGTTGCATTTCTGCGCACCTCAAGCTTTTCCAAGGCTGCTAAAACCTCAGACATTTTAGGCCTTGCTTTTGCTTCGATGCTCAAGCATTGTAGAGCAAGGGTAGCAGCTGTAAACGCTCCTTTATGAGGATATTGACCCTCCAACTTCGTGTCCATTATTCTAAATAATCTTCTTTTGTCACCCAAGTATGGTTTTGCCCATTCAACAAGATTTTGCTCCACACCCACTTTTGTTTTGTCAACAGCACGACGCCCTGACAAGAGCTCTAGTAATACAACTCCAAAACTGTACACATCACTTTTTGTTGTCAGCCGCCCTGTCCAACAAAGGAAGCTTCAATTCCAAGAAACTTAACCACTCAAGACACTAAAATGAATGAACACCGTACACATTGCTTTTTGTTTTCTTAAATTTAGTTCTACAACAAATTGATTTAACTTGTCGGAACATATGTGGTTTTATATTTATTGTTGAACAAGAATTTCTAATTTGCCACACCGTTCATTTACGTTAACCAAGCCACAACTCGATACCTTTTCAGGCAGCAGTTCATAAAAGCGAAATGCAAAGTTGAAGATGTCAGGCATCACATAATCAGAACAGCAATCTTGAGATCATAAAAAGCATGAAAACCGATTAACTTCCAAGACAAATAACAGCTGGTAACACACCTGTAGCAACATACTCCGGTGCAGCATACCCTTGGGTACCCATGACTTGCGTGGACACATGAGATCTGTCACCTGTGGGCCCAGCTTTGGCCAATCCAAAATCAGAAAGTTTTGGACTATAATCCTGCATACATACCAGTTGTTACAACATATTGCATTGATAAAGTTTATGCAGAAAAGAGCAAAGCAAACAAAAGAAGGCAATGATCTACGTACAGAATCTAGAAGAATATTTGATGCCTTAAAGTCTCGATAAATGACTTGAGATTCAGCATCATGAAGAAAACAGAGCCCCCGTGCTGCACCTATGGCCACCTTCATTCTAATATTCCATGAAAGAGGTTGTGGCCCTCCTGTTAAAAAGGAAACAATAAGAAAGCACAAAAACAATTTGTTAAAAAGGAAAAGATAAGAAAGCACAAAAACAATTGCAGCCTAGATATTATTGAGGATAACTATTTACCAACAATACTAACTTTCAAGAGCTGATTTTTCCTCATGTGTAAGATGAAATTTTTGTGCTTCTGAAAGAACAGCAAAAGCAACTAAAAAGGAATAATCTCCATGACGTCTAATGAAATGATAATTCATTTTACTTCTCATTTGCTCCCCTCTTTGGCCAAGCCTAACTGAATTCAGATAGCATTACTTACTTCTGAAAAGGTGATTCTCCAAACTACCCTTTGGCATATATTCATATACCAAAAGCCTGTTCTCGCCATCCAAGCAGTATCCAATCAGTTTCACAAGATTTGAATGATGAAGCTGGCCAAGGTAGACGACTTCTGTCTGAAATGGATTTGATAAGCACATAAAATGGTCAAGCCAACTATTGCACAACAAGAAGTATGCAAAAAAGATATGCAAATGAACTTACCAACCACTCCTTATGGCCTTGAAAACCCTCTGTTTTCAGTTTCTTGACAGCTATAACCATTCCTGATCCAGGCCTCGTAGCAGTAAGAGTGTGCTCATCAATCCAACCTTTGAAAACATAGCCGAAGCCACCTTCACCAATGAGGCTGTCAGGACGGAAGTTCCTTGTGGCACTCTTCAAATCATTGAATGAGAAGGCTTTTAAATTTGGCGAGGCCAAGTATTCACCTTCAGATCTTGGAGTATGAAGATTCGAAGAATTGCTTGTTATACTAGAAAAGGGTATGGTCAGGTTTGAAGGAGCTGAATCACGACTACTTTTTGTGGAATTTGGGGTTCCTGTCAAAAAAAAATTCATCTATCAATCAACTTGCCCAGTGAAATTTCATGTTACATCATGAGAAACATGGCAAAGATATACATAATATTCAGAGAAAATAAAGTTATTTCCTCCTGGGAAGAACCTGAGGCTCTCAAATAGCTCAAGGACTAAAAGGCAAGTCACTAGGCAAAACTTTGACTAACGTCTTCATTGCAAGTAAAGATTTCAATTGTTTCATTACAAATCCAGCAAAAGCTATTACTCTATCACTTAAGGAGGAGGATTACCTTGTTATACTCAAAAAATAACTTGAAAAAAAAAAAAAAAAAAAAGGAGGATTACCACGTTTTTCGACAATAATTAGAAGCCCAAAATAGTCCCGAAAAACCGAAAGTTACCAAATTTAGCAAGGTCTATTTATAATCCTACACAAAATGACAAATTCGTTCTCCAAGAAATTTAATCCTTCCTAAATTCAAAAGTCTACAAATTTTTCTCCATAAATAAAAAGTCTACAAATTTACAATCAAAGAACAAGCATGTGTAAATCCAGATGAATTTGAATCCTAAAACAGCAAAAATTGATCAAACCCATAAAAAGTCAAAAACAAAATAAACAAAAAGAAAACATAAGATTACCATCAGCAGCAAAACCGGAACTCCGAGCCGCCTCCAATCTTGCAGAACCAATAACGCAGTTTCCCATATAACTCCTTAAACCAGACCAATCCCAACTAAAGATTCTCTTTTCTCTTTCTTCTTCTTCTTCTTCTTCTTTCCTCAGATTTTCAGCCGAAAACAGCACTAGTAAACGTGAAACACTATGAGAGACTGACGGGATGTCTGATTTGTGTGTAATGTCTACGCAAAGGTGCTTCCATGGAAAAGTGACAAGAAAAAGAAAAAGGGTTACTGAACCAAAAGTGGGGAAGCTGGAAATGTTGAGGGAAGAGTGGTTGCGATAGAATGAAATTGGAATGAAATGAAAGCCGTCGGATTTGTGCAAAGTGTGGACGGGAACAACAGGACAAACGCGTAAAGAGAGAATTGTTTTTCAATTGGTTGTGCTAATGCTGTCTTACGTGTTGCTTTCATTTGAAACTTTCCTTCCTGTTTGGATTCTTCTCACAAGCTTCATGAAAGATGCAAACAAGACTTTTGTAATCTATTTTTGTCTCTCTCTTTCTTCGCCGTTTCAACGCGATTTTGCAGTTTTAAAAAGTATTATTTGTTACTGAAAGTCCAAGTGTTAGGATGGAGAGCATCTGAAATGTTTGACACCAAGGGCAGTCGTATTTAACACGAGGACAACTTAATGGTTTTGTTAATTTAATTTGTTAGGAACAACAACTTTTTATATTTTATATATTTATTCTACATCGATTTTGAAAATTATATAATATTTTTCTGCTGTTGAGCTTTTAACTGACATACATCAATTTTCAAGAAGGAATAAGTATAAACGTCATCAATTTTTAACCTCCACCTTTACCGCGCGCATATTCGTAACACTATGAAAAATATAACCAAATGTCCACTAGGGGAAAGTAGGCGTAGGATGGATGAGACCCCAATTGTATTTTAATTTGTAAACCCGAGATGTATTTCATGACTCTTTGAAATCACCATAAAACATATAAATTTTTACTATATTTTTATGATGTTAAAATTTTAAGATAAATTCTCCATAACATTTACCTTTTAATGCTTCCATAAAAGCTCAATAGGCAAATTCTATACACGGTTTAATAAGCATGGATAAGTGCGCACTTACCACTTTGTCATTCTATATGCATACTATTATACCAATGACCCAGCTAATGGCTTAAGATTACCCAGCCTTCTACCAAAGTATTTGTCTTTGTCTTTGTCTTGGTCTTGGACATGTTTGATGAGCATCTCGCTGTTTCATTTACAAAATAATCATCCTCATGAATAAACTAACGAATAATTAAAGTATCATAATAGAATTATGGACAAAACAATCCTCACAATAGCTGTACTGTACATATCGTTATCTGGTAATCAGAGGAGTGATATAAAAGAAGGAGAGAGTAAATAAAATCAAAAGACGTGGATCCTTAGTAATGGCCTTACGTTGCCTATATGTTTACTTTTTTTTTCCCCCCTTTGTGGTTCAGACTTGGAATTAGAAATACTATATTGTTTTTCATCCACTATTATTATTTAATAATATTTACAAATTCAAACAATAAAAAGGGCAGATTTTTTTTTTACAAATATATTAAAACCTATATCTTATATACCTTAAATATATATATTACAAAGTAAACCCTAGCATAGGTCTAACCCAAACTCGGACTCGCTGGGTCACGAGTCCAAAAGTAAGGAACCAAAACTGGCCCGCGAGAGTCGGTTCACGGGTGGGTCCAAGGAATTGGCAGATCACAATCCCCCCATGAACCGTTTCTTTTTTTTTCTTTATATAAATATTTAGCTACACACACATTAGAAAAATAACAATTTATTTTACTCATTGATATTATAGATTACATAATACATTGATATTATAGAAAAATAAAATGACCTATTACAATTTGAAAAATAACGAAAATATTAAAAATTTACGGTATTGTTCAATAAAACAGAAATGTAGAAAAAAAATTTCACATTTTAAGGTCACCTCGCGAGTGCTTACGTATCTGCTAATTGAAATTAGATCTTTGTAGCTAGAAATTTTTTTAAAAAAATTTTAGTGTGTTTGTCAATTTTAATATAAAAAACAAGTCCAAGTTTACATGATTAACTAGATTATTTGTATTGGCAAAATATCCTAAAAAAAATTTAAAATTTTTTTCTGTACGATATTTTCAAAATATTAAATGCAATATCCTAATTTTCAAAACAATCAATTTATTAATTTTATAATTATGAAGAAATTTTTACTAAGTGTCATAACTTTAAAAAATAAAACTTAAAATAGATAATCATTTTCACCTCGTTAATGCTTTGATGTAAAAACTACTATGCTTCCACCTGATAAGTTAAAATTACTGAAGTATTCATCATCTTCGCTAGATATCCTGTATGGTTCCTACACTCGCCTTTCTGCTTTTGCTCAATCTTCGACGCATATAAGAGCTTTTATGGTTACATCCAATAGCGATGCTCTATGATCATCTACAATTAGTCCAGCCGTATTAAAAGCTTGTTCAACAACAACTGTTGATGCTAAAGCCGTAAGGATATGTCTTGCCATTCAAGAAAAAATTGGAAATGTTTTTGCATGCCTCTTCCACCACTCGATGACATCGAAGTCTCGAATGTGAATGCTGTCACCAAACTTAAAGGTTTTGTTAAGATAATTTTCAAGATCCATTGAAGCCCCACTAAAACCTCTTTGTCTTTTCAATCTTTGTGATAGTAGACAATCCGCAATAGGAAAATTGCTAACACTGCCTAGCTGGGTAGTAGTGTGGGGCGATAGACTCATCGAAACTTAACTACTGTAAACATATGAAAAATGTTGGAACAACTTATGTAATACCTGGTTCGTTTGTCAAAGGACATTATCTGTAAAAATTGAATAGACATCTTATGTATCGAAGAACTTATCTACATACTCATAATAAATATTTATACAATCAGAAAAACCATCAATTTTAGTACGAAAATCTAATACAGTGGCAAGGAAATAACTATCAAGAATTTCTCTGTAATAAGTCAACCATTTAGAAACCATATTGTTAATAGGTTCCCATAAAAGTGGATCATAACGTGCATCTTCCAGAGTAACTAGTATATTTACCGCTTGCATAACAAACAAATGAGAGCTAGGCCGGTATACCTGTGAAAATTTCTTAGTGCAATCATAAAAAAATTTTAATATAACAAATAATCTAGTGCAATACTCCCAATCACTTGGGTATAGTGGAACCTCTTAGATATGTTGCATAACAAATCGGCATAAATCATCTTTGAATGAGATAATACTCTGGATGAGCTCATATGTTGAGTTCTACCTATGTTCTACATCTCTTTTAAATTTTTTTAGGCATTTCCCAACACTTTTGCAAAATTTCATCCATTTCTTGTTAATCGTTAGTTTATCTAAAATTTGATCAATTACTTGTTTGATGGGAAACACTTCAAAGTTCAAACAAGACAAAACATCCTTTACACATAAGTTCAATACGTGACACGCACAACGAACATAAAAGAATGAGCCTTCGAGTATAGGCTGGCATAGTCTTTGCAACTCCGGTATTGACGCAATGTTGCTGCAGCATTATCAAAACCAATAGAGAATATTTTTTTGCTCAACTTATATTCTTCCAAAATAGTGAGTAGAATGGCATAAATATTTTGCACCATATAGAAATCGTTAAATTTTCATAACGCAAGTAACCTTTTTTGTAGTTGTCACTTTTCATCTACCCAATGGTAAGTAACCCCAATGTATGCATTTTGATTCCATCTATCCGTCCATATATCCGCACAAATAGAAACATGTATGTCAAGAGCACTTAGCATTGCTACAAGTTGTCACTTGCCAGTATAGTAAAGATAATGTTTGTTCTACACAATGTATGTGAAGAAAACGACTGAGCGTTAGGATTTAAGCATTCTTATCCATATGATACAAGAAATAGATTACTACTTGCCTCAAAAGAGAAATGCATACTAGCTATTATTTTATACAAACCTTCCTTTTGCTTTTCCTTTGAACAATGGAACAATGTAGACCTTTGTGATGCGATTGGCCTTGTTGTTTGATGTTAGGTGTTCTCTAAGCTATACTCTGTCGGGTGTTTTCCCCACATATGCTTTCTCAATATTCCGTATCCGTCACCAATTTTCCGTGCATAGTGTTTGTTACAATAATTACAAAATACATGAATATTTCCATCTTCAGTTGCAACTTAACAAAAATGTTTAGTAAATATATCTAATTTTAGTGGCCCTGGTGGCTTACCACTAGGTTCTCCTCCAGTACTTAAAGGGCCTTCTACCTCTCATTCATGTTGCTCCTCTTCCTCAACTGCATCCTCTTCATCTGCATCCAAGTTATACATAAGCATCATATGCTCAAACCCCAGTGGAGAACTTTGAGAACTTTGCATTACATCAGCAACTCAATCTTGTATAAAGTCTTGAAAATCGTAATCCAGCTCCATGTTCTACATGGGAGCATTGGATGATGCTTGTGCCTTACTTTTGCCACTAGTAGTGTCCTTAGCCATAATGCTATAGAAAACACTTGTCATAATCTAAAAATATAGGTTGCTAAATGAAAAAAAAAAATTAATATGAATTTATTTGTTAAAAGTTAATACAAGTTGGGGATACGAAAGTAAATATATGTGAGCACTATTATATTGGAATAAGAAATCAAACGTATTAGATAGCAAAATTGTGTTGTATAAAACAGATAGCAGAAAAAATCGCACATTCAAGTCAAATATAATTCTCCAACTTATAAGGTCTGTAGTTTCTAAATTCTAACGTTCACCTGCATTAAAAATGTCAATTTTTTTTCATAGCTTTTCAGACTTTATGTTTGCTCATTAACAGGCTTTTCAAAGCAATAATTTTCCATTTTAAAATTTGAATTTGCAATACTTCCTTTACGATTTCCTATCCATTATTTCTTCTGTATATATGTCCTTCAACTACCTTGTTCGATCACATCTTACTTTTGAATTCTGCTTCGTTTATTTCTCTATCTCTCCTTAATTATGGTTCACTTTCAATTTCAAAATGCAAGTACATTTACTTAAAAGTAATAAGTAGGTCATGTGAAGTGAAAGGCAAAAAAGTAGTGCATGTGAAGTTAATGGAAAAAAAGTACTCCATGTAAAGTGACTATGGAGGTAAAGTTAAAGGCAAAAAAGTTACTTAAGAGAATAATATATAATATAAGCTAAGCAATGGTGTTTAGGTAATAATTTTAGGTTATGTTGATAAGTTTTGTCACAACTTATTAAAGGAATAATTTTTTAAAAAATTTATACACTTAGAAAAGTGAAAAAAGTAAAAAGAAAAAAAAAAGTTGCACATTTTTTGGGTAAGGATGGGTTGTACCCATCGAGTCATGATAGGTCTTCAATTTGGACCAGTCACTGATCCCCCAACCTACCAGTTCCTCATGGTAGGTCAGACCTATGAGATGAGTCCGGGTCTAGGTCATGGACCTGCCCAGGCGGATCTGGTCCAAGTTACAATTCTGACTTGAATTGTGCCTCGGTCTATTACAAGATAAATACAAGATATGAAAATACCGTACTTGCATCATAACTTGTGAATAGATTCTAAAAATTGATATTCAAAATCTACCCTACAACCTTTAATGCTAGTCTAAAACTTACAATATATAAAGTGCAACAAGTTTATTTGTCCCATTTTATAAACAAGAGGTGTCTTATTATAATCAATGACCTTTAAAAAATAAATAAATAAATATACATATGAATTGGGAAATGATATTCCAGTATTTCAACTTAATATGACGAATATACAATTTAGGTCTTATAGACACTTTTTTTTATAGTATTCTTTAAATATGATAAAATGTAGCTGAATGGAACATTGATGTCAATATTATTAGAGATGGAAAATCTTGGTCCAGCCTTTGCCCCCACGGCATTCAACTCGTCGAGACTCAAAAAGTTAATCCTTAAAGAAATTAACAAATTTTATAATTAGTGGAGTTCCTGTGAAAAGATAATTATTAGAAAATATATACGATAAACATCAACGAAACGGTTAATTACATAATACATATTTCTATATTCTCCAATTTTCAATTTGCGTTTCTATGCCTTCCTTTCGTTAGACATTAGTTAGATGTTAAAAATGGAAATAGGAGAATGCATTTGAAGAAAAAAAACCGACCCCAAAACTATTCCCTCTTTCCTTTCTCTAATCAATTTTATTTATTTTATTTTCTTACCCATATATATTACGTGTCTATTTTCAATATCTAACTACACACTAGTTTAGGAGTGTGAAAAAACGAAACACAAATGTACAAAAATGAAAAGAAAAACACCTTTTTTTGTAATTAACCTTCAATTAAAAGAAAAAACTAGTAAAAATAATAGCCATTGATAACAAACAGGAGGAATATTGAAGATATTACACCCTAAAACAAACGAGCAATGCCACTCAACAAATTAAAATATTACGACTTATAAGTGTGAAATTTTAACTAATTAAATTCGTCAGAAATATATATGTTCTTGGAATATTCTACAAAATCATCTATAACACATTTTCTTCTAAACTTTATAATCATAAATAACAATTAAAGTAAAGCCCCTAAGATGTTACAAAACTCCATTTCATCTCATAACATCCAGTTAGAACGCAACTTACAAGCTAAGCTTTAGATTATCTATTAGGGGGTAGAAATGAGAAAGAATTTAGAAATAAGAAAGCTAATTATTAAAATAGATTAAGCAATTACTTGGATGACAGCAAATAACTAGCATGGTTACAACCCCTCTAATATAGTTCTTTTATACACGGACATATTCAAGACAATTGAAGAGATCAGGCATTTCCAATGCTATAGATTTATTGATAAAAGCTACTGGGGAGAAAAGGAAAGATTTGATCTTTTTTTTAAGGAAATTCTCGAGGAATTAGAGCTTACTTGAATGGGCTAAATGCTTAGGATTGGCCATCCTCCTTAAGATCTGTTTTGCATTGTGTGGCTATACATATGAAGACTTAAAGTCTTGTATTTGGTACCGATTATTCATAGCAATGGAGCAATGAGAGTTTGTGTCACTAGTAGGCATGTTAGCGACAAATGTGTTTTGGTAAGTTACTTGATCATCATGTCATTAGTTAGTTAAAATCTAATTGCTATAGTATAAATAGTCGATCGTTAGCTCTATTTTAGTTAGTTAATAGAAGCTGTGATCTTTTATATTCAATAACTAAAGCAAATTTATACTTCATCTTGTATGATTGCAGCAATGGCATGGTGTAGATTCTCACATGGTATCAAAACTCTTCAATAACGGTCCTTAATTGTTTTCTTTCGTTATTCATTGGTATTTCTTGAATGTCAATCAATAAAATCAGTTTTTGCTAAGAATAAACATTCATAGAGATCATATTCAAATTTCATGTCACACCTCGAAGCGGAGAGTCGTAACAATCCTATTATGTAAACCATTCTAAAATAGAACATGACCTCTCAACTACTATCGTAAGCCTGATTTACACAAAATGTCCACGACTAACTCGTTTTAAAATAAATTCAGTTCAAATGGAAATGATATGATCTCACCTGCAGAAGTCTTAAAACATACATTAAAATTTAGACAATTTAAATATTATTATTAAGATTCAGTAACCTAATTTATTTAACATGTACATAATTCGATATCATAAGATTAGGTAAACAAGCATAAAGACTTCAAATGTTCAACTGTTCTTCAGTTTATATCTTTACTTCCCAGAATCCAGCAATTACTAACTTCAGGGTAATTATATTGTAGCTTTCAACTCAGCACCTATAGAAAATATCAATAGAGATGTGAGCAACCAACCACTTAATAAGTTAAGATAAAGACATAAGACTATAAGTCAAGTATAGACATGGTTGTATAAACAATTATTTAAATGCAATGCAACAAAAAAATACTATCACTAATCTAGATTTGAAGGGTTTTAGCATGTATGTAAGAGCTCATGGACAAGCCCAAACTTATGTAATAAAGATATCTCTCTTCCCACAACTATCCTTTAAATCACTACTTTCATCTTTGTCACGACTTTTTCTCCTATCACTCAGTTCGACTAAGGACAAAAAAAGGATCACTGTACTATAATGATATCCCTTTCTAAGGTATCGATATTTAGCCAGAAAATCCTAAGCGTCTCCTATTGGTTTGCAATGCATGTTCATTTATGATTTTAGGTTATTTATCGTTAAGTCCAGATTAAGGTGATCAATCAATTCCACACAACATAAACAATTCCCATCCAAAATAGTAAGCCAACAACATATAAATAAGCTTCGAGACATACAGGCATGCACACAATCAAACTACCTATAAACACAATCAAGTATAATTTTAAGCCTCTAAGTACTATGAAATAGTACTCTGAAATATAACTACATATTAATCTCAAACTTACTTGAACCTCTTTACTTGCTCAATAGAGTGTGACTTATGTTATGCCTTTACTGCTAGTCCTTATAATACAAAATTATTTTAGTATCATATACTTACTATATTTAGGTTTTTATCTTATAGCTCAAATTATTATCTTTAGTTTAAGGTTATAAATCGACTCCACTTGATTCATTTTTTTTTTCCATCTTATTAGTGTCTTATTGTTGTCTACTTAAATCAAAATATATGGCAAGAATAAAACACCCAAAAGGATAGAAACATATTATTTCAGAAATACTAATAAAAATAATCATTTCCATTGTATAAAATATATTTCTTTAAATAATTTTTTTAAAAATATATAAATTTTTATTTCTCAATTATAATACTCCAATCACTATTTTCATCGTAATTATGAAATAGAAATAAATAAAACACAGATAAGACAGATTTTCAAATACTAAATTTCAAATAGATATAGATCAAATACAAATCAAATACAAATGAAAAAAAAATAATACAAATAGGACCTTCATTTAGTTATCTAGGTTTTAGGTCTCTTATGATTAAGCTTTCTCTAAGTTTATCTTAAGTTCAACTTCTAATTAAGTTTGTAAATCATCTTCTAATTACAATTTTACTCAAAAGCCCTAAAGCATCTACTAATCCATTCTCTGCAGTTTAACTAACTACATTTCATGCATGTAAAGTCTTTAATTCAGATTCTAATCAATTTCCTTGTTCACTCTATGCATCCTATCTCTGATTTATCTTCTAAATTTACCTCTTATTAAGACATAATCTACTATTCAGTCGAAATTCCTACAATTTCAACATATACTTCCACCCTTTGATTAAGGACATTAACCAAATATTAATTCCAACCTCATCCCTATCCTATACACATATCTCACCACTTACTTATTATTTACAAAATTAAGGAATTAGTTATGCCCATCCTTTTAACAATTACGGCAACTAAACAAATGACTTTTATCTTAGGAAATTTCATTTTTATTTAGTTATATTTCTTCAAAAGCTATTTATATTCAGCTTACTACATAAACCACATCCATTACTTAAGTTAACTATATGAAAATACCTCAAGAGCTTACTATTTTTGTGGAAATCAACATTTTTCAAATATTCAACTCTAAAATTTCAACAAACTAATTACATAAGATGAAAATATAGTGTGTGTGCATCTTATGTTCGAAAATTAAGATATAAGTTACATCATTTGACCATTTTTAAAATTCAATCGAAAATCGTTACGTACATATAATTTCTTAAGAAACGTATATTTGCACCTTCAATTTTGAAAAACTAGTTTGATTTTTGAAATCTATACGTAAAATTATTTAGTAAAACCAATATTCATTATTTTTTAACTTGCTTTGGTATTTTTAGTGAATTATTGAAATTAGATGAAAAATTATGACTAATTACCAATCTAAGCTCCGGCCACCAACAACACCACCATGTGTGTCTGCAACACCAAGCGCTACTTCCCCTATGAGGTGGTGGTGACTATTTTGCTTCAAGTCTCGCCTAAGTGATCATTCCTTAAATTCTACCTTATTCTACTATTTTTCTCTAAATTTTCTCTTATTCCCCAATTGCTCTCCTTACTTTTCTTGGTTTCCAAAGTGTTTGAAATGACCTTAGGAAGTGTTTTTCTTAATTTATAAGGAGAGATTTGTTGATTAGTGTTTTTTTTCCCAAGTTTTCAAATGTTCAATTCACTTTTTATCTTCTTATGCTAGGTGTCCAATTTTCTTAAGAAGGTTGCTAATTTTACCATATGGAGCTGCCATACCACTAATCACAATTCTCCAGGCTTCCACATAGCTTAACTAAATTTTTTATTAATTTATTTTAATTATTTTAGTATATTCTAGTTTTTAGGTAATTTAAGTATTTTTCCCTACACATAAATTCATATTTAATAGTCTTAAATATTTGTTATGCTATTTATAATTTTTAGTCTGCATATATTTTATCTCTAATGATTCGTTAATAATCAAAATTCATTTTACGTATTTCTAATAAATAACAAATAAAATATATATATTCCACAAATATAATATTTTACTATTTTATTATTTTATTTTCCTAAATCCAACTTTGTGGGTTATTTTTATTAATATTTCTAGTTTTCTTGTAAAATTTAGGCTCATTCAAATAACTTTGGCAATCACCCTAAATTTTACATATTAATTTCAAATCATCCAATTGTAAATTGATAGTAAATTTAGTGGGGTCTTACATTTTACATGGAGAATCTATGAATATCAATCCATCATGTATCTTAAAATCTAGTAGTCTTGTAATGATACTGGGAAATATCAATTTTAATGGAACTAATTTCTTTACACTAAGCATGTATGTTCAAATTGGCTTTAGGGGCAAAACTAAAGTTAGGGTTTATCAATGAAAGCGTAGTGACCTTGATGAAAATTCTAACAATTTGATTCATTAGAATTGTCATAATTATGTGGTGGGTATTGAATCTTAAACTCAACAATTGGTAAGTTGTCCTAATGCTCTGTTTACATACACATCGGCTATGGAATTACGAAATGAAATGTGTGAACTATATGGTCAAACAAAAGACCATTAATCTTTCAATGACAACAAGAAATCTAAAGTGTAAGGCGAGGAAATCAATCTATGTCAATTTATTATAACAGGCTAGAAACAATGTTGGGATGAGTTACAATCCTTAAATAATGCTTTAGGTGTAATTGTGAAATATTCAATTATTGTACTTGTGGTCTAAAAGGAAGGCTATTAGAGGTTAAGTCATAGAGTAAATTAAAACAAATTTTTTATGAGATATTTAGCAATTTATGAATTGTTTTATGGAATCAAATATTGTCATTAGATCCATTGCTTATGATGAATAGGGCATTTTACTTAGTGTTAAGTAGGGAAGTAAGAGCATATTAATACGTTCATGACTGATGAAGAGATCTAATAGCTTTTTATGTTAACAATATAGGAGCCATGTAATTTATATAGGAAGAGAGACAAATAAGAAGAGTAAATTACATTACAAAAATTTCACTCCAATTGGCATTTGATTAAAGCTAGTTTTGAGATAATTGAGTATTTGAAGTGATATAAAGTGAAGAAAAATTAGAAAGTTAGAGAAAATTCGTTACTAACTATAAATTAAATAGATTAGATATGAATAGTAATTGCGATACTCCTTTTTATTATTTAATTGAAATAGTAGAAACAAATGCTTTCTCATCTGTAACTATGCTTGATTGAAAAATGATTTATATAGTTTATTAAGAAGTCTTAAAGTTGATTAAAAGAAAACTACCTATTGAAGGGGGAAATGCCATAAGTGTTGTCCATTTTGCATGTACTCTTATATCCAAAACTCATTTTAATCATCACCATTGTTTCTATAGTAAGTTCTATCTTCATTAAGCCCCTCTTCAACTCCATAAAATGTATTTATACTCACAAGCTTCAACATAATCTTTTATCTATGCAAAAATTGCTAGCTAACTATTCATTCATTGCAAATATTGATGATTATTCATGTTGGTTCAAAACCCAAAAACTAATCTTATAAAGCTATAGCAAAAGATCATTATGGATTTGAGATACTAAAACCTAAGGCCATCAAAGGTTGTACAACTTTACTGAATATAATACAACATATTTGTCCTTCCATTTATAATTTCTTCTCATAATATACTTATCTTCTTCTCTTTATTGAAGTTCGTCGCATATGTGCCTAAGACATTCTTCAATCTCAACACTAGAATATTTGAGTTGTTGTTAATGCTTGATTAGCCAATTTCATAGGCTTTTGTTTTCTTATAAGTGAAAATGCATCAAGTTTTGTTTTGCAATTGCTACATATGATTTGTAAGGTCATATCATGTAAGTTCTATCATAGTTGCACTTCCTGATGATTTTTCAAGATAAATACTTCAACATGTTTGTTGAAAATTAAATGGGTTATACCCACTCTTTGAAGTTTCATTGCTTATGATCAAAACTACTTTAAGACTACTCCAAAAGATCATCATTCAAATAATAGATCCAAATCTTTGTCTAAAAAATGTCAATCTCTTTTTTGTGAAAATCATAATATCATATATCGCGTCAAAAGGAAAAAGAAGAAATAAAAGTCAAGCTAAACCATCTAAAGTTTTTATCATAGAAGAAAAGAACAAGTTCTAAATCCAAGAAAGATCTGTCGTAAGAATGAAACTCGTTCAGATTCCATTTTTAGGATAACATATACTAAAGATTAAGTTCTTGATCAAATGTAGCAAATTTTCTACACTTGTTGTTTAGATGCATATTTAAATGTATCTTTAAACTACTTTAAGAGTTTAGGCACATCACTTTTCCTTGACCTTAAATTGTTTATTAAAGAACAATATATATCCCTCAACAAAATAGACAAGTGGAGCGTGAGCATAAACATTCACTAGATGCTTTTAGGGCTTTATGGTTGCATGTATGATTACCAAAAGAATCTTAGGGTAATGTCTTAACTATTATCTAGGATGCCGATGACTATTTTATATTGGGGTAACCTTTTGAAATCTTATTTGGTCAACCTCTAGTTATGATCACATTTGTCTTGTTGCTTGTCTATGTTATGTAACCAAACTTTTTCCTTATAAAGATAAGTTTCACAAAAATGGTAAGTGTGTTTTCTTAGTATATGTCAATGATTAGAAAGGAAGAAAATAGTCATGAGAAGAGATGAGGCGTTCTTTAAGAAGTAATTTCCATTTAAGTAACTCAGTATAAATTCACAAATTCAAGATTCTTATTTTGATTTTTTTTTTCTTTATAGTCATCCTTTATATCTTTTGATATTATACTTTGTCATATATTCCTAATCACAATAGCCTTTCTTTATTTTTCCCTTGTACACAGTAATGATAATAATCTCAATTTATCTATTCAACTATCATAATCACCTAATCATCCTCCCTTAAGTGTTAGGAGACATTCTACTAGAATAAATCATATTTTTCTATCAAACCCTTTTCATTTATCAGCTTATACTAATTCCACAAATCATGTCGTACGCCTTTTATTCTCCTCAAATATCGTTAGTTCTTATCCATCATATTGCATAGCCTCTCCAACTACTGTTTTAATATCTAATGAACCATTTTCTTATTTGTTAGCAGCTCAAGATGAGTTGTGGATAGAAGTTATGAATAAGGAATTATAAGCACTTGAAAATAATACTACTTAGAATTTAAATACTTTGACACAAGAAAAGAGCCCTTTGGCTAGAATTGGTACATATAATCAAATATCAAGATGATGACAGGATAGAAAGATATAAAACTCATTTAATGACAAAGACGTCACACTTCAGTAACATTGTCATAATGTATTTTCACCCATAGCTTTAATTAGTATTGTCTACATTTTGATTGTTGTCCTAACTGCATATGATTAGCCTCTTAACTAAGTAGACATCAATAATGTTCTTTTACATGATTATATTAATGAAGAGATACATATGTTGCCTTTAGAGGGATATTCTAAAGAAAACTATGATAAGTATGTAAGCTAGGATAATGTAGTAAAATTGCAACATTGTAAAAATCTAAAACATATTATTAAATCAATTATTAGAACTAAAAGATAGCATAGATATGAGAGTTAAAGATCACCATATCATTAGCATAGTCTTTATGATTTTGCTCAAGTACGCATTAAGAAAGAGCATATAGATGAGAGATATACTATAAAGAAAGGAATAGAGATAAGGGACAGTAGTAAGAGTAAATATCTAAAGTAAGGGGACTAAGAGAGATAATGCATAGATATCGAATGAAGAGTCATGATATCAAATAACACTAATACTTAAGTTGTGTGTACTTAGCATCACACCATCTTGATAAGTGGATGATGTTTAAGAAGTAGATGATAATCGAGAGTAGAAGCTATAAGGTCCAGTAGTATAAAGTTAGGTGTAGGCATTATACGTTGATGGAGTAAGTAATTAGGAGAAATCTAAGTGCATACACTATTTATAAACTTAGACAAAGGGAAAACTTATTTCGTGCAAAGTACTGGTCTAGGGGAATACATGTATATAGTGATCATTGATGAGGATAGTTATACTAATGTGACTTCTATAACCATGGTAGAAAAACTAACTCTAAAGAATTTCACGCATCCAAGATCTTATAATTGACATTAGCTTAATGATAATGGAATTGTACATGTCAACAAGCATGTGCATGTTGCTCCATCTATTGGAAAAAAAAATGATGAAATTGCTTGTAATGATGTGCCTATTAAAGCTACATAATTTTTGTTAAAGATCATATGTAAAAAAATGCAAGGCAATATATAATGCTTCCATAATACATATACATTCTACAAAGATAAATAAAGAGTTGTTTTGTTTCCTATGAGTCCAAGAAAGGTAAGAAAACATTAGATTATACTTAGTAAGCCAAAGAAAAGGATGAAAAGTTTGTTCATGAGTTGTAGAAATTCTTTTTGTTAGAAGATGTAAGGTTCAATCTAAAAGATAAACTAGAATGAAGCACGCATCTTTGTCAATCTTAAGAAAAATAATAGGAACTAAGTCCAACACATTATCCATGAGTTGGTGGATAAGGGAAAGATGGGATAATGTAAGGTGAGACACTTTTAAATTGATACAAATTTGAACCACACCCATTAGAGAGACTTCATTTGAATGTTAGTTGAAGACATTCAAATAAAGTGATTTTTTTTTCTTCAAGCAACCGGGTACTTTTTAACGACATGCCTTAGAGCATGAACTTCAACTATTACTAAATTTCATTAGAATGCACTAATTTGTAATCAAAATGAAGTTCCCTTAGATGACTTGTTTATGATTTTTACTTCTTCCATTATTTATTTTACTTTCTCACCTTTACTAGCATAAATTAGGTTGAATAATAAAGAACATTAATTAAATTTTTATTAATTATTATTATTCAAATATTCAAACTTTAAGGTTTCGTCTCTTGTATAAACTTTGAATTATTGTGGTTACTCTTTAATTCCAATTGTTAACATCAAACTTAATGAAATTAGTGGCCAATACTAGTAAATAGAATTTATATGTCATATCCGTTTCTCATCAACTTTTTTTTTGTTATTTCTAAGATTATAAATCTTGGATATACTTGTTATTTCCATTCCAAGATTGATGTGGTTGCTTTTTAATTCGAAGGTTGATGTTGACATGCATAATAATAGAAGAATTAGTTTCCAAATCAATTATCATGCGTGATTTGCATACATCATGCATATCAGCATTTTATTAGTATTTATATACTATATGTATATAACACATAAGTGTATTACCCATTGAATCGTTTCTCTATATATCAGCCTCAATCGTTCATATCCTTTCCACTTATCCATTTCATAAATATATAAAAAAAAATTATAAGGTACAATCTTTATCAATTGAAGCTTCTATAGAGTGTTAAACAGTAGATTGATTGTATTTAGCATTAGATCTTGATATTATATGTACAACATACTTGCTAGTAAAGCTTAAGTTACATGTAAGATTTATTTTTACTTTTAGGTACAAATCTTTAATTAATTGAGACTTAGAGAAACTAGGATTATGGTTGATTTTTGGTGAGACTAATTGCTCAGTTGAATTGTAAATTATTCAGGTTGATTGAGTGATTGGGGTATGTTGATTTAGGTAAAGTTGAATTGTGGTGGATTTGTAATTTTCAATGTCTAGTTGAAAATTTTATGACTGACTTTTACAATGGTTAAGATTTGAGTTGTGAAGAATACTAACATATTGTATGAATAATCTAAGGATAGCCACTTTAGTAATGTAGAGTCGCATATAGGGATTTTAGAACATTAGTTATAGGAGTTAACTATATCCACAACATTGTATTAACACATCTAACTAATGAGCTAAGAGTACTAGGTATACAAGATATGCAAATTGTAGTTGAGTAAATAAAGGAATTAATGAAAGCAATGAACTTACCAGTGATAATTTTGGCATGAAGAGAGATGTTGAGTGTAGTAAATAGAATAAGGGGCTAAGGCACTTTAAAATGAAAATCCCATCTTCAATAGTTCAATTAAGGAGTTTATGGATTAAGTATCGAGGGTTCAAAAGTTGTTTAAGTGTTATGATTGTGATGAATATAAAAATGTTAGACTTTCCTTTCGAGTAAGGGTAAGATGATATAAGGTAGGTAAAGTATGATACCTAACTTGTAACCTATCATGTAGGTGCAATTTCTTAAACTTTTGTACTCGAAATCTATCCTTGTGATACCTTGGAACTATATTGTACCCTATACCCTATATATTTTACAAAGTATAAGATATCCTATAGAATTTGTATTTTTTTTTCCTTTATTTTCCTTCAAATCTTTGTACCAGATTCATAATCAATATCATAACCATAACTACACCATCAATAGACCTACTACTAAGAATTTTATATGTTATAATGTATTTTAAATTGAGATTATATAAAACCCTTAGTTAAACACATGTAAATTTCTTTTATCTTCTCTTTTTAAATCATCAAAATAAAACTTTTATCCAACCATGAGATTATTATACGTAAAATACAAAAACTATGTGCACGTAATTTTAATATAATATATTAGATTATAAGTTAAGAACTAAGATATTTTTAAGATCTTATTATATTAAAATTGGTAGAGAGGAAGGAGGAGGGAAAAAAAAGATAGTAAAAGAAGGGAGAGATTCTTATCAAAAACAAGAAAAAAGATTAAGCAAATAGTAGACACAAGTAGCATATATTTTTAAGATTTTATTATGAGCTAAGCTTTTGTTATTACTTTCTTTAAAATTGTAAAAAGAAATGGTAATAGTACTAGTTTTTTATTTCTTAATAGTATTTAATTATCATTATAAGGTAGGTTTAAGGCACTATAAAACTTATACCATGTCTACTTTAGAGAATATGTTTTAAGGTAGGATAGCCTACCTCGATTTCATATATATACCCTAATATATGGAAGTAGGTTCTGAGAAAATTACTACTCGAAATCTATCCTATAACTCTCATTATCCACCGATCCTTTAAAAAAATTATATAATTACAAATTGTATAAAAAATATTAATAAAATACCAATATTAATATCGCATCTTCATCGACATAGCAATGGTATACCGATAATAATGTCCAATCTTCAAGATGTGACATTTAATTAAATATGCTAATGTCACGTCTTAAAGATACCACATAAGTACAAATGTACTTATAAGAATGTTGTATCTTCAAAATACAATATATATATACAAATGCTAATATCATATCTTCAAGATACAACATAATATTAGTATTTTGGCATTATCTTTTATATAATTTGTAATTATGTAATATTTATTAATTTTGATAGTAAACATGTAAATTTATATATTTATTTCCTAGAGTTTTTTTTTTATTATTATGTTTGCTTAGGGTTAGATAAATTGAAGACTCAAAGATGTTAGAGATGGAGAGGAAGATGTTAAGATGTGATGATTAATGAAAGGACTTATTAGCAAATAATTTATACTAGAGTATAATAGAGAGGATTTTTTTTTCCCCTCGATTTTCAACTTGGGACAAATCAAATGAGCATGGAAGACTATGAATGAGTTTAAGACACCGGCAAGCTAGATGTATGATTTATATTTGCTCCTTGCACTTTTAATGACAAGATATTTTTGCATGGATGTTATGTGTAAGTGAAGGTATTTTATAGTTGTAAGATGACTTGAAGGTTTCATATTTTCTTTATTTAAGTTAATTGGCTTTTAATTCTTTATGAATAATAGAAACTAATTATAAAAATATGACTTATGTTTTAGCACTTTTATAAACTCAACCTATATTTTGGTTTTCAAAAGTTATAACTTATGTTTCATCATTATCTATTGATGTTACTTAAGGGACATGTGCCCTCTAATGATTGGTCAATAATTAATACTTTAATAAAATAATGTTATTATTTAAAATTAATTATATAAAATAATAAAATTATAGAAAGCTAAAATAAAAAAGAAAATAGAAAGAATGGGAAAAAGAGAACAAAAACCCTAACTCCACTTTTCATCCTAAAGCTGGGGGTAAACAAGAAAGGTATGAAAAATATTTGATGGATGGATGTCCACCATCATAAATGGGTATAACCTATTAATTTTAGAATTAAAAAAAAAGAGTAGGAATTTACATGAAAAACCTCATAGATTTTAATTATTTTTATCCTTTCTTTTTTCAATTTCAAAGATGGTGGGTTCTGACCTATCATACATTTTTAATGGCTTTTAAGCATCTTTGGACTAAGAATTATAGGAAAGAGGAGTTATGGTACTTTTTTTATTTTCCTTATTTTTATTTTATATCTTTTTGTAATATATTTTTATTATATTATTTAATTAAGTTTATTTAATATTATTTTATTAAATTAATCATTGTTGCACCAATGAGAAATTTATATGTATCCACTAACTAATATTAACAGATGGTTTATGAAGTACAACACAACATATAAGTTCATTTGTCTTTTGGTAAATACAGCCCATAAATTTATTGAAAACTAAAATACATGTCCTAAATTTGCAAAAAAGCACTAAAATTATAATTTCCCTTCTTATCGTTACTTTCCTATTTTGTTGTTTAAGTTCCATTTTTATGTTTGATCGGATTTTTGGCATTTCTAAAATAGACGGGTATAGCTCTCCTTTTTTTTTTTTTTATCATTTTCTTTTAAACCAATAGACAAGGATAGCTCTGTGAAGAGTTTGATATGCTCTATACTTTTGTTGTTGCATCTTACGCCTTTTTTCTTGTTTTTTTTTTTTTTTGGGTAAGCATCTAACGCATGTTATTCTGCAGCATCTTGGACATTTTTCAATTCGATGGCAAAATTGGTGCCATTTCATCTTATAATCTCATATGGAATTTACAGGGTAGAGCCAAGTTTATACGAAGCGATAGTCTTTATAAATCTTCTATTTGTTTGTTTTTTTTTATTATTATTATTATTTTGCTTTTTAACATTAAAAAACGCTTTTTTACTCATAAAGAAAAATATTAAAAAAGCATAGAGATGTACGATAACATTTAATACATATGTTTACGAATGATACATCCATGTTGTATACGTAAAATGAATAAAATTATGTAATATAATTAAATATATTATAATATTGATAAAAGATAATAATAAATAAAGAAAAGAAAAAGAGATAGCTATCATGGGGAGATAAATAATAAGTAGTGGGAATATTGAGTGAGAGAGAGAGATTAGTGGGAATGTTAGAGAAAAAAAAGAGAGAGACAAATATAGAGTTATATTTTCTTAAAATTTTGAAAATATCTTATATTTATAATTAAATATGTTAAAAAAATTATTTATTAATAATAAAAATTTTATTTAAAAGGTTAAATAAGTAAAAATAATCAAAATATTATTTTGACAATAAAGCTCTAAATACTTTAAATACTTTAATAATTCAGATATTAAAAAAGCACTGGGATATGGGATAACATCAGCTAGCTGTGGTTTGTCCCAAGAAAGCGACTATCGGATAAGTTGGGCATTATTTAGAAGAAAGATTTGATAAAATAAGCGTTGGACTACTACTGAAAAAATATATAAAAGATTATTGGGCCATTGAGGTTTTCCCACCTATCCCTTTAACAATTTGGTTCTTAGTACGGAATGATTCAAGTCAGTTTTTTTTTTTTTTTTTCCTTTTGTTATTTTGACAGGTAAATTCTCATAGATCCATCCCGAAACATACAAAATGAAAGACCAAAGTACATCCTACTCAAACTTAATTTCTAAAGTCAAACCCAGGAAGATTGACAGATTCTTTTCACATCATATGAATACAACAATGAATATATTTATTTGTATTATAATTGTTTCTTCCTGTCATAATTCTTGGTACATTTTCTTTGTATAATAGTATATATAATCGTATGCTGCTCCCTGCGATATCAGTAATTCCGAGACTAATGCTATTATCTTGGACTAAGTTCTCTCCTATCTGCCTCTTACCAGTTACCATTACCCTTTGAGCTGCCCATAATTGCGGCTGTCCTTAATATTATGTATAACACACGTAGATAGAGAGAGTGGATGGCGATGCAACTACTAGACATGAAGAAGGAACTTTAAACCTGATAAGTTATCTTCTCTTCCATCTTTACACCCACCCCCCGAAGCAAATCGTATAGAGAACTTTCAATTTTCAAATGTCTTGTTAGGTGTTCTTTATCTTTTCTCCACCAGCTTTAGTTGTATTCGTTTATGTATGGTGGCTTCTGGGGCTGTCTTCTCTCTCCCCCAAATCATGCCACCTGTCAAGGCTTGCCATCTAATGTTCGTTTATGTGTAAGCGCGAAAATCTGTTTCCATTTACTCTCCTGAAAACTTGGAGAAAGTTTGATATTGAAGTAGACAGATGAAGAAGAGACTTTGGAACACCAAAATTCAATAATATTTCCACTCAATCGATCATATTACATATGAAATAAGGTGGAAAACACTATACTCATCTATAGGTATCCTGTATGCACACTCCAATTACTCTTCTTCCTTTTTTTTAATCTATATCTTATATCATATGCTGTAGGTGGGCTTATAGGCGAAAAACCGGCATGTAATGATGCTAATCCTGTACAACCTGGAACGTCCTGAATCTGAGCTGAAGAAGCAAGTAAATGGAAAAAGGTAGGAAACCAAGAACAAACTTGTAGAGAGAAGTGGCAAGAAGATGAGATGCACACAAGGGGCAGTGCAATTGATCCAATCATCAGGGCATCAACTCAATCAAGAGGAGAAGGCACTTTATATCTGGCACTTTCAAGGTTTAGGATGGAATGTAGGCACCAATAGCCTGCCTAGTTTAGGAGGTAAAGGCTGCAATGTGAATTCGCTGTATTTTGAGCTGTGGAAGAAAAGGGATTGCTCGATATTTGATGGTCAATCATCAAAGGAAATGAAAAAGTTTCTCTTGATGATGTTAACATTTGCGTTTATAAATGGCGTTTGCAAGTTTAGAAACTCTGAAGAAGGGCTCGTTTGCATGGCGGGGGATGAGAAGGATTGGTGATGTGGGTGGGTGCAGGAGACTCCATTCCAAGTGTTTTCATCAGGAAGTTTCTCTCCTGTAAAATATGAACGGGAAATATCAGATTCGCACGTTAGAAATCATTTCCCTTTTATAAGATGAATTCAGTCACATTGCATAAACAAACTCACGTTCGAATTCTGATACTTTTCAAGTGAAACTAAATTAAGATAAATTTTGCATCTCAAAAGCAAACTATAGGATAAAGGGCATTATCAAACGGTTTATATGATCAATATTCAAGTGGAATTCTATGTGGTGCTATGCTAACTGAGATGCTTGAAAGTATATGGAGTATGATATCAATATGTGAATTTTCTGCAATTAAGTTATATGCATATGAGCATACACAAATGATGCAAAATGTTAGAACTAAATTGAATGTTGGATGATAGCCATGTGCAGCTATGTAAGTTCATTGTCCAGTGCATTTCCCTTGGACTTAAGAGGAAACATAGAGAAGACTGCATTTCCAAGATTACTCCTCAGACTATCACAGAGTGGTTCCAAAAGTTGAAAGAAGATTTTAACACATAATGGTACCATCAAGACTTATGCGTTGCACAAATGGTGGGCTTAATCATAATGGTTAAAGATTTCAGTTGATCAAACTGCAACCATTTTAACTATGACATCTAACTATAACGTATCAGGAGACTCCACAACCTTCACAAGTTTTACTGTTTTCTACTATTTCTCCCTAGCAGAACGGTGAAGAAAGCCAAGTGATTCATGAATTTATCTTTTCAAACAAAATTGAAATCTTTCCGCGCGATAGAGTCTTTCTCCCATAAAATATTTTGCTCGAGAAATCCTTACACTAAGGAGGTGGATTTCACCAAACATAACCTATAATCTACCAGAAGAAACACTTCTTCATTGTACATTTTTTAAGCTGTTGAAGCTACTGAATTGGAGATTTTCCTACTTACCAAAGAAAACATGATGCATAAATTTCTTCTTTGTGTTTGGGGCATGAAATCTTATGAAAATATGGCAACAATGCATTTTAATAGAATGTGATTCCAAAGAAGTACTTTTCCTCATACTGGAAACACAACCCCAGCTCACGGGAGCACTCACTAAAAGAGCCTTCAACAATTGGATTTGTGTAACTACCTCAAGAAGAAGAGCAAGATTTATAGTTAAGCCTGATTTGCATCTGACATGGGAGACATTGGATGAACTTAGTGTAAATGAGATGCTCAATTAATGCACTCAGTATACATTGATAACTTACACTTTCAGAAAATTTTGGGCTGGGAATCCCTGCTGCTAATGATGTAAATATTGGAGTTAGTTGAATGGGGGAGCCAAATTCTGCTTTTGATAAGGGAGGGTTAACTTCATCTCCATTCATTTGTTCAATACCAGTCTGCAATATCTCTGCAACATAATAATTCCCGTCGGTTTATATTGTTTGCGGATGTAACATTGAGAAAACAAAACAAATTCAACATGCCATTTGCAGTACTGGAATGTTCACGACTAGCTTTTGCATGGACAAGATAGCCAAAGTGTCATCGAAAGATAAGCATTTAAGTACCCATTTTTCTTTTCTAACCTGGCTCTGTAGTTATCCTGGATATGGTCTCATTGTCATATTCCACGGTGCCAGTCAAAGATCTAGTGTCAAGGGATTGTACCGTGTACTCATTGTACTCGTATGCTGCACCTCCTCTTGTTTGAGTTTCATCTGTTCTATCGTTAATAGTATGAAGCAAGATAGCTGATCCGGTGCTGTATTCTGAGCTTGCTGGAGACTCTTCATACAGCTCAAGATGTCTGCAATAGCAGTATCCGTTACAAATCATAGGAAGGTATCCTGTTCTCTCTGTGTGATTGCGGATGAATTGATGAATTACCTCCAGGATGTCTGACTGTCCTCATTTGAACCTATTAAATCTTCTATCGTTTCTCTATAACCGTCTTGTTGAAAACCGATTCCCGACATATTTCCTGAAGAATCACCTCCCTTTCCTCGACTTAGAAATTCTTGGAGAACCTGCATTTATTTTGTTCACATGTCTAAGGAGTTTACATTGGACTGCTTCCAAGAAAAATCTGTAATGCTCAGAATAACCAGAATTGAGAAACAAAGAACTTCATTGTGTTCACGTATAGCAAATCAAGTTGAAGGGAAAAGGAGCTTGCCTTCCAAGCATTTTCGAAACTCTGATCCGTCTTCTCTGTACTAACTTTTTCTGCAAGTGAGCTGAGCAGGTCTGCTTGTTGCATCAAAGCAGCAATTTTGGGATCATCTTTTTTGACGAATGTTCCTTGAATCATGTTGCTACTAGCTGCTTCTTCTTTGCAAAGTTAAAATCATCGATCACTTATTCCAGTTAAAATTGTGATTTTGAGATCTATAGAGTTTATATGAGCACTATAATCAAAATCTAAAAATATCTTCAGGTGGGCCTTACCATTGTCAAGGATCTCATTTACATTGCTGACACGCTGCTCACCCGTGAAGCTGTTAGTATCTTGAGCCAACACCGCTAAAGGAGTTCTTAGCTGCTGAGCAAGCACCATTCCTGGTGGCTTATGCAAGCTGTATTCATTGTGCGTTGGAACCGTAAAATAAGTCCTCCTGCAATCAAGAAGGGAAATAATTATTTGACTGGGGAAACGAATTTATTCGAGTGTTTTAGAAGAGATAATCATTGTTCTACCTCATCTTTTTATGGTACGATGCAAATCCAGATATTTCATCAACCTGCAACATATTATGGGAGACAACTCTTTTGTTGTTTAAATTGATGTATGAAGAATTGTTCTCTTTTGCCATGGCTTCATATTTTGCTCTCTTCTTGCATAATGTGGAAAACCGGTTTTTTACCGCATTGTCAGTTCTGCAAAAACATCTTGATCAGCAAAAGCATATAACCGAAAAGTATAAACAGAGATGTTCTCCGTACTCTGTTGTTGGAGAAACCTAAATGTACCTGCCTGAAACCACCTTTGCAATTTCTGTCCATCTGTTACCAAATACCTTCTGAGCCTGCATATTATCATCAATTACTCTCTAGATTAACTTATAGTAGCTAAAAACCACATTGACAATCCCGTGATTCAATGGGTTAGATTCTTTGGGCATGCTTAATTGAGCTTTTTCATTAAAACAAGCATATGCCTTTGATATTGTGTCGATAAACACAATCATTCATCAAATTATTAAAGGGATTTCCTCTGAAACATTGACGGAAAAAAAATAAATAAATAAACAATAACAGCTTCCTAGAAAACTCAGTTGACCTTAAGAATGTAAGGTTGCGATACATAGTATGGATTACCTCGCATAAGAGCATGTCTTCCTCTGGTGACCATCCTCCTTTCTTGAAATCAGAATTCAAGTACGTATACCATCTGCAATGACATTTTTCCTCCTTAAACAATAATAATGGGGGAAAAGGCTAGATATAGTATCATTCAACTCTGAAAATTTTGTTAACACCGACCTTCTTCTGCATTGCCTTGTTGTCTTATCCTTGAATTTAGAGGCAATGATAGTCCAACTGTTCAAACAAATTGCACCAAAAGCAACTTAGTATACCGCTCTAATACTAACCCTTAAGTTGCAATCAACAAGGATAAATCATCATACTTATCAGTTCCATGGATGCTAATTTGCTCTCTCAGTATATCATCTTCCTGCAATTTATACCAATCTTAATCCAACATTAAGTCATATAAATGATGAAGAAAAAGTAGTTAAGAAGACAAAACCTGTTGAGACCAAGTCACAATATGCCTCTCCTTCTTCTTTAAATCTTCATTGTTGGACTTCTTATTCTTCACAGCTCCCATTATTCTTATCTTCCCACTTAATCAACTTGGCACTTTCTTGCTCACACTCTCCACTTATATAATAACCAAAGCATGCTCCTCACATGTTAAAGTTTCCTCTCTTTTTCAATCTTCTTTATTGTAATACTATTCGGTTCAAACCAACCTAGACGGTTCCTACTATATCCTAATACTAAGCTAAGTCTCCTCTCCTCGGATTCTTATTCCACTTTTTCCTTATTTGATCACAACGTTTTCTGCTTTGAAACAATTTTTACCATAAAATCAGGAATTTTACATACGTAAAAAGTTACATACCCTGTCATATTAGACAGTCCCAAAATGGAAGCGAGACAGTGAAACAGCACTTTGACTGTATCTTTTTGGAAAAACGATCATAAATACCTCTTTTGTCAAATTTCTCGGGTATCGCGCTGCTTGGAAAATTAGTTGCAATAGTAATAATATTTGATCCAATGGCAAGATAACACGAACACGACAGATATATAACTCGAAATCCAGTTATGTAGCAAATAGAATCATTGGGTTTGAAGTGTATATGATAATTGGTATGTAGAAGAAGGGAGGCTTGAGTGTAAAAAGATGGGGACTAGAAATTTAGTAAGTGTGTAGAGTATAGTTGAATGATGACAAACGTTGATCTGTCAAATGTGCGTGGGACTATTTTAATATATTATGCATCGGTTTCACTTAGGAAAAATGACAAAAATATTAATTTAAATCAACGGATTCTTGCTTTAGTGCGCGGGTATGAAAGGAAGTTTGAAAAAGCTCTGAAATCCACGAGACAGCATTAATGAATAGTGCCATAAAATAAGGCCACAGTCGTGGAGAAAGTCCTCCATGCAATTTATACTTTACATAACTTTTAGATAAATATTACTTTACATCACTTTTAGATAAATATTAATAAAATTTTGATATATAAATTTATTATTATTAATATATATTTAAATTATAATATTTATTTATTATTTATTAAAGTTCATAACTTATTAGTAATAATAAATTATTTTTTCATGATTTAAGTATTTAAACGAGTGAAAAATAATAAGTTTACATTCTTTTAAGAGATTTTTGAAAGAAATAAGATTATTCTTATTTTCTTTCCATGATGATGATTGGATAAAGTCTGAGGTGAATTTAGTACATGTAAAAGAAAAATAAAATAAAATAAAATTTGCAACAGATTTGCGTGTACATGTAATGTATAGGACGATATATATTTATTTAAGTATGTGGAGGGCATGTCATGTCATCATCTGTGTGCATGCGTGTGTAAAGAATGGATGGGTCTTTTTCGACATCTCAAAATTTTTTTGAATTTGTTGCTGTTTTTAATGGGGACATGACGTTCTTCATGACCTACCTTCCAGGTTAGACGTGTTCCAATACTCGAATTTGGTTATCGGATTTTTCAGTTTACTCATGCTATACGACCAGCTTACATTTATCTTTTATTTTCCAAGAGCTCTTCACGTTTCATTCAAGTCCGCTTCCGAAATATTCAAGTGTAATTGGATGATATGGGTGCGACAGTCCGGAAACAGAAATCATCTTCGATTTCATTAGATTTTTTTTCCCCCTTTTTATCCCATATCAGTGGGGACTTAGCTGGTTAAAGGTTATGTGAAGAACGGTCTTCCGTGGGTGCTGTGTTAGTTTTTATGCCTTTATCTTATCCATTCAACGTAATAAAAACCTATTTTATAGAATTTTTATAGAGTTTAGAATGCATTTCAAAACCCTATAAAATTTAGGATTAAGTTTCGGGATTACGAAAAAACTCGATAAAAATCTATCCTAGTAAAAAAATGATATATTAATAAAAAATTTTACTCTTAATTATACAACATATTTAGTTTTCAAATTTAATTTGTGTATAAGTCAATAAATGTAACACTAATTCAATATAACTGCTTTCCACTCTAATCTCTTCTTTATTTCATTTGAACTATGTAAAAACTAGTCTCCTACAAGGATATATTTCAAAATATGCACAACCTATATTATTTTTGTACTATACAACATACGTAGTTTTCGAATTTAATTTGTGTACAAGTTAATAAATGTAATACTAATCTAATATAACTACTTTCCATTCTAATCTCTTCTTTGTTTCATTTGAACTCTATGAAAATCTATTTCCTACAAAGTTATTTGAACCCATAAAAATCTATCCGTTTGATTTTATATGGGTGATTTTTATTGATAGAAGGTAAACCCTAAAAAGTTTTCATAGAGTTATGGGAGATACTAACCCTCTCGAAGTGGTTTTGGATTTTATAAGACTGTTCATAAACTCATCTCAGTTGTATCCCTACAATGATATACTTTATGAGTAAATAAAATCAAACTAAGACTTATTTTTAGTGAGTTTTATGGCGTATTAATTTGAAAATAAACTAATGAAATTAATCTTAAGTTCGTAGTATTGATATATTAATTTTCAATTTCCCTTTACTTCCTTATTTTTCAACAACTTATGAAATTTCGAAACACAAATAATGTTGTATTCTAAATCAAAGAATTTTCACAAATATCATATAGTTATTCGAGCGACAATCTGCTTATTAGACATAACGTATTGATATTGCAGAAAATTTGAGCAGATCGAAGGTTATTATCTTATCTCAGTATTATACCTTGCCAAGTCTTTACCGATTCATCTCTAATCATAATTTTAACTATTAATTAAACGTGGATAGAACGCTATTTAAAAACCATGATATCTCTTCATAAAACTTCTTAGAAAAAGCATTCCTCAATTACATCGAAAAATTGTGGAACTTCAACTGTAATTTTCTCAAAAGGAAAGAATATGCCTGAACTTCATTCTTGAAGAAATGGTTTTAAGCTATTTCGGATGTGTTTTTTGATATTTTCCTTGAGTTCGTACTGTAATTCCCATGAAAACAAAGAATGAGGCGTTGTGTTTTCAAAATCAATGATCTTTTGTTTTTGTGTATATGTTGTGGCTAGTTGTGAAACTTCTCATTGTCCTTATCTACGTCATGTGATCCCAATTCCCACTGGTACCTAATTGGGTGTGGCGTTTCTGCGAAGGTTCTTCCAATGTGGGCCCAGAGATGCTTTTTCTCTTAATATAATCCTATGCAGCTCAGAAAGGATAAAATTTTTGCTACGAACTATTAAACGTTAATAAGATGCCTTTCATGGGCAAGTTCATTCTCGACTGACCAAAAAAAATGTGACTATCTTACGGATTTCGTGATTAGGGTTCGCAATTCAGCATTTGATTCAACAATCCAGATATGGTTGATTGTAAATATCTTGTCCGTAAATATCTCTGCATTTGAATCCAGCATTTAAACGAATTTCCAAACACATTCTATAAATAAATCCCATAACATATTTAGTTCCAATCCAAGAACTTATTTAATATTAGAAATTTTAATATTTATGGTAATATTTATAGTTTAATTTTATTACTTATTATAGTCCTCCCTCTTTCTTTCCCCCCTTTCTCTCTCACATGGATGCACATGCACATGTATCATTCACTGCTACAATTAGGGCTATAAATGAGTCAAATCGAAAAATATAATGTTAAGCTCAAACTTGACTCGAATGAGAAAACTTTTGAAGCTTGAATGAGACTCAAACTTGATTGGGCTTTAATTTATAAAGTTTGAGCTCAGCTCGAAATAAAATTTGATAAGCTTGAGTTCGACTCGATTAATCTTATTTGGACTCAATAATTTTAATAGATGTCATAAATTTAATTAAAATTACAATAATATTTAAACTCGACTCAAACTCGACAAATATTTGAATTTGAATCGAGTTCGATTAGGCTCGCGAGCTTATTGAATTAAATATCATAAAACTTGAGCTCGACTCGATAAACTATTCAAGTAGCTTAAGCTCAAACTCGACTTTATTGTAGATGCGTTGAATTAGAGTAAATGCCAAGTTAAACTCAAGTAGTTTGTGAGTAGGCTCATCTCATTTACACCCTTAACTATAACCTCACTATCGATCACTAGTTACCATTGTTCTTACTTTAAATATCATCATTATTCACTTTGACTCCGATTGGTAAAAGTAACGCTCTCGAATTTTGATTTCCTTCTACACTCTACATTTTAAAATAAAAGCATACACATGTATGTTCATATGTTTATGCAATATGCAAACTAATCTATGATTCATAACTTCCAATTTCATATTAGTGAAATAACTTAGATACTGTAAATAAAAACATATCCTTAGTTTCTACTCTATCTTATCCAGGATTAATAGGCTAAACCTGTGAACCTATCAAAGACTTTTAGGGATAATTGGTTAAGAAGCCAAGTAAGTGGGATCAATACTTTACAGCATTTTGAAGTATCATTTCAGAATACTAAGAAGCTTTGATATGTTTTTGGCTTATGATTGTAATTTAGTTCTTTGTGTGTATGCAGGGCATGTACTTGAATAATGGCATGCTACTGTAAGAATTTAGCTCCATGTGATACCATTTTGTGATTATTGCTTTAATTGGTTTGTTTGAAATTATTTAGTCACCCTAGAAATAATCTAACTTAAACTCGACCTAATATCTATTCTGACATGCATTGCAACCCACTAGAGGTAACAATTAAGATTCTTAGGTCAAACATAAACCTCCTTCAATAAGGATAGCTGAAATGATTATTTCCCACCTTAGTTGAATTAAGTGATAAGAAAAAGAGGTCATGATAAAGTTGATAGCCGTAGTTTAAAGGGAGTCACAAGCAGAAGGTGTACTCTATTGTATAAGTTTCGGTTTGATTCTGATCCACGAATACACGACGTCAAACTCCTCAACTCGGATTAGATTAGGCCCAATATTTCTAATCTTACGATAGACCGGAGAACATCGTGCAATGATATTTGCTTATATATGCATTGCATCTAACTAATTTGGTTAGAAACTTTGTTTATAATGTGCTAAATACATACTTATATCTCTGCCTCACTTACTAAGCAAGTTATTATTCATTTTCCTATAGTTTGTTTTGCAAGTTTAGAAAGAAACTATAAGTATTGTATCCAAAACTTAAACTTTAGCAAACAAGGTTAAGGAGTAAGGATAAAAAATAATTCAATTGAATTTTATTCTTATTGTTGACTTTTTCTAAATGCTAAGGAAACTAATTGAGTCTTCCTAAGGGGTTCGCTAGTTTTCCATCTTTTGATTTGTATACCGAATAATAAATACATGTAAGTTTTATCCGTACTCTTTTAGAAAGTCAAACCTATGAGTTTGCTTTATTAATTATTTCAAAAGAATTATTCCATAGGGTTTATAACAAGCAAATATCGAATTAGATGCTTCAAAGCGATAAAGTCGAGCACGTCTAGTGAACTAAGTATAAGATAATAGCTGTAAGGTCCGTTTTTATCTTAGAATGGTTCTTACGGCAGGACTATGACGATTCCACATTTTCGGAGCATGACAATTTTGAGTTGGTGTTAAATAGAAGTGTAATTCTTAAGAATGAACTTTGAAACGTCATAAATAAAAGAAATAAGATATCATAGGAACATAATGAGAGTGGGTAGTAATAAGTGGATGGTGAAAGACTATATTACAAAGTTATGGTATAAACTAATTATTTTACTTAATTATTGTGTATATTAACTATAATATTTAATCCATCCATAGAATCGTAAGGAAAGATCTTAATAAGAATTCAAGTACTTTAGTAATGCATGTAGAAAGCAATTGAGATGAATGAGAGGGTAGGACACGACGTAAGGGAAACCATTAAAATGTAATTTAAAGGATCATCCTATAAAGAATAAAATAATCACCTTCAAGATAGTAGTTATTCATGATGTTGGGAAATTAATGTTAATAGAATTTATGAAATAATTGATATATTGGATTTCCCTTAGATTGTGTAGTTAAGATTTGGATCTATAGGTGAAAATAATGATATAACGGATTAGCATATGGAGTGGATTTGGATAAAAGTTTTTATTTGCTAGGAAAGCCCCCAATTTAATAGACATAAAGTTCTTATAATGAGTAAATTATATGTCTCTTAAAAGAGTACTTTAGATATACTAATTAACTACCATATCCTTGCAAAATTATATTACTATAAGTAAGAACCCTATTTTTTGCTATACTAATAGACCATAAAAAATCATGACCTAAGAAGCTTAGAGGAGTTCCATAGAAGGTGATAGGGAAGATTTAAGATAAACTTTGGAAATGATTTGAGAGTATAACTAAAGTACTGATTATAGTCATAATTGAATTATAGGGTATAAGGTGGATTAACTTAAGAGAGTGAATAGAGTACAATTGAATTTAGAAGATGCTATAGAGATTGATCCAAAGGATCAAACTGAAAATTATAAATAAGTTTGAGTTGTTAAAAACAATAGCACTGACCTTTGAATGACAAATATAGTTAAAATAGTGAAATAAAATAAGGACATAGGAAGGTAATTTTTGTCAATTAAAATAAAAAATGTGTAATAGTGAGACTTAATTTCTGCATTTTTCACCTTATTTGAAGCTACGAAGTATAACTTAGTACATCGTTAATAGATTTTGCACCTCAAGAAAATGTGATCATATTTGAGTAATCTCATAAGTTGAGTATGTATATCATATATGAGATATGAAGTAAACCAAGTGAATTTAGCACGCAACAACTATGAAATTTTGACACTAATATGTATATAGGGATTCTATAGAAGTTCTATGGAATTAAGCAAGTTATACATGAATTTGATAAATGTGAACCGAAGATAACTATTATAAATCTAATTTTAATTTGGACATACACTTCTCTTATCTTTTGAATGCATTATGTTACAATTGTAAAATAAGTTTTGTAAATAAAAAGTTTGCTAATAATATGAGAATCATAGAAGTCTTCGTATCTTACATTATAAGAGAAACATAAAATTGTTAATTTAGTATTTCGTATGAGAAATTTGAAACTTATTTCTTCTCATCCATTTTGAATACTATTAACTTAAGTTATAAAGTGAAACTATGTAATGATGCATAGATACTAAGCAAATATAATGTCTATATGATTAGATGATCTTACAAAATTGAAAGTTAGATTATGAGACATCTATGAATAAGGTAAGGATTGCTTGCTAATAAATTAAATTTGTTTAAGTATATGCTTAACTATAGAATTCAATATATATGCTATTTAACTATGAAATTATGACATATATAGATATGATCTTGTAAATGTTTTGGGAATTTGAAATGTGTAGTATCACAACATATTCATATGAATGAAATATTATAACTTTAATAGTAAGTTCGTGTTTTATGAGTATGATTTGTTGCGTATATTTTACTACACCCTATATAAGTATGATTAGCTCATGTTATGAGATTCATAGAGCTTCCATATGTTGTATTATAAGAAATGTATTGGTTATTATTAATAGTAGTACATACATATTATAATCATTTTTTTTTTAACTAACTTGAAATAACCTATAGGATTAATTAATACCATATCTATATAGATAAATATGGGTTTAATAAGAAATAACTCAAAACATAAATGTGAGATGCTATTCTTAGCATGTATAGAGTTAGGGAGGTAAGAAACTCATTCCATAACTTATTAGTAGTTTATGAATCCATGTTAATAAAATGACTCGCTTTCTCAGTAGACATTGGAAAGAGATTATAGTAAAGATATACATGTTATGGTGATGCAGGTTATAGTTGTTATTAAAATTAATGAAATGGCAAGAAATGTCAAAGGTGGATAATCAGGAGTGGATTCAGAAAGTTAATCGAAACCTTTATCAGAGGCATAATTAGAGCTTAATTTAGAGGCTAACTTAATACAAAATGAGATTGTGACTCGTTAATATATGTGTTAACTATAGGAAGTACCAAAGATCTTAATTATAACAATTAAGCGACAACTGTAGTATAAAACCTATAGACGTAAAGAAATTGAATTTATTATGTTTATCTTAAGTGGAAATTGGGTAAGTGATAGGGATGAGGTGAAAAGATATGTTGGTAAGTTATGAGATAGACAATGAATTAATGGAAGGGGATAACTATGAGTTTTGTAGGACTAACTAATACGATAGTCTAAACTAACTAAAGGAATGAAATGAAGACTTAGTGAAAGTACTAATTTACATGGTGATAAAGGAGTAATATCAGAGCTTAGGTTATCAATGATAAGACGAACTTACTAAATGGTGAGATGCAACAGAACTTGAGAAGATTAGTGAAGGTAGTTAATAAAAGAACTAAATCCTAGATTGTATATGTATTTATATTTACCATTATAGGATATTTTCCGAATCTATGATTGATTTGAGAAATGATGACTTAAAATATTTTATAAATTTATGTTATCAATAGTTATTACATAATGATACATATTTTAATTGATAAAATGTGTAAATGAATATATAGATAAATGTTCACTTTTTAAATGAGGAATTTATGTAGATTTAGTTAAATGTTAAAAACTTAGGTAGCATTTGATACTTTATAGACAAACCATCTTATAATTACAAAGTAGATACTAATAACCAAATAGAGACTTAACCACCATGTTTTCACCACACAATTAGACTGAATCTAATTAAGAATAGTACTGTGAATCCAACTTTGTTACCCCCATCATATCTTAAGTCGATCATAACATTATATGTTCAATAGAAATTAAAAAAAAAAAAAACAAAAACACACCTTTCGTATTTAGAAATGAATTCTTAGATAGAGGTTTATAATATGAAGTTTTGAAATAAAATTTAATAAATTAGGAATAGTTGAAATAAAATCAAGATAGTTTTATGGACACCCTATTTTGGACTATTATAAGGAAGTTTCAATGACAAAACTTTTTAAAGGGGAGAAGAATGCAATATCTCATAATTTCGACTTGTTAACTTTCGAGTAATTCATATCCCTTTATAAAGAAATATGTACTTATAAGTTAAGTTAATACATATAAGATACTCTATACTAACTTTACTAGTGTTCATGAGAATATGGACATTAGCAATAAAATAATGAGTATAATAATATTATTAGTGACATAAGATAATATGAAAAAGTAATTGAATTAATATAGATCTAGTTGGCCAGATATATTTTCTTTATTGGATCGATTGGAAGCATTTATAGGTGTAAGAATGTCATCTAAACTTGAATATATAATTATATAAATTAATTGAAAAATTCAATGCTTGAGACATATTTTAGAAATTATAATTTATGACAACAATCTTGGAATTAAGTGAAACCATCATGACTAGGTAATAAAAATTAAAAGAAATAACTATATAGTTTAAATATTTCAAATTAAGCTCATTTATATCTAATTTTCTTATAAGTATTAAGTTTAACAAGTCTAATCGTTATAACGTAGGGTTTCGTAATTTTAGATATAATTTATCATAAATCCTTCAAAATCAACTATGTGATCTTAATAATTAATATTAATCAATAAAATTATATATAAGATATATATAAATAAGTCCTAAATAATTAATAAAACATATCAATATATATCATGTATTAAAAAAAAGTGTATTTAGAGCTTTATCTCGGAACATAAGATTAATAAAAAAATTAGTTTTGAATAAGACCAAATAGTAATATGAATACTCCAAAAGTTATAAAAAAAAATAGTCTTGTAAAGTTAGATTTCAAAAATAAGTTAAAATACAATCAATATAGATTATAACATAAAATTTATCAAGTTAAATTTTAATTAGTCTAAAAATAAAAATTTTAAATTAAATGTATAATATAACGTTCTATTATTTTTATGTACATTTATAAATAACAAATCATGATAAAATCATATTTAAAAAGTTACTAAAATTGCACCAACAAAACAAAAAAAGATTGGCCTATTAATATGACCATCATTATACTGTAATAGGAGAGAATTCAACATAGAGAGAGAGAGAGAAAGAGATAGAGATATGGGGTAGAGGGAAAGGAAAAGAAAAAAAAAAGGAAAATAAAAAGAGAGAAGAAGAAGAAAAGAAGAAGGGGAAAAAAAGGAAAAGAAGATTATATAATTTAATATTTTCAGTGTTTAATATTTTTAGGTAACGTTGTTTTCATAGTTATAAGTGTTGTTCCTTTTAATTGATGTTTAATAGTCATAAGAAAGATATAATTGTAATTTCATTATTTTCCTAAATAGAGATCTGTATAATTTCGTAAAATTCTCTTTTTCAAGTGTTGAACTTATAAAATTGATAGTTATATTTTTATTACTTCCATCTAATAACCCGTAAAGGAGCTAGTTAATTATATGTTTGTATCAATTATCTTTCTCATACATATATATATATGTTTTCAAAAATAAATTTGAATGTGTAGCAATATGAATTAAAATAGAAGTAACATACTATAAATATAAAACGTTATTATTGACTCCATTATTGTAAGCACTTATAACACATATAGATAGTTAGATAGACAATATATATATATAAATATATACCAAGCTTTGCATTCAAAATAGTGTTTAATTAATCCCACTATTATTACGTATGGTATATATAATGATTTCACATATTAAATTACAATTTTATAATATTTTAAACACAATTAACGTTATTTGAAAAACATACACACACATGCTATAAATATATATTACTTATTGAAATGATACTTTCATTAACAACGTTATGTTACATTATTATATTATAAGTATATATATATATATATAAGGATTACACAATGAGTAACATAGAAGGATTATACATGTTCAACATGTATACCTATAACAAAATGATATATATATATATTTATATTTAATAATGTTTTATATTAGCTATAAGGATGAATTAGGTAACTTAATACCCATAAGGTAAAAATATGATAATCACATAAAGAAATTTTTTTAACATCTTATTTATCCTTAGTTTCTACTCTATCTTATCTAAGATTAGTAGGCTAAACCTGTGAATCTATTAAAGACTTTTAGGATGACTAACTAAGAAGCTAGGTAAGTAGGATCAATGCTTTACAACATTTTAGAATATTATTTTAGAATACTTGAAGGTTTTAGTATGTTTTTGGGTTGTGATTGTAATTTAATTATCTATACATATGCAAAGCATGCACTTGAATAGTGGTTTACTATTGTAAGAATTTAGCTCCATGTGATGTTATTTTGCAATTATTGCTTCGATTGGTTTGTTTGAAATTGTTTAGTCACCCTGGAATGAACTCGATCTAACATCTAACTTAACATGTATCACAACCCATTAAAGGTAACAATTACAATTCTCGAGCCAAATACAAACTTTCTTTTTATGAGAATAATTGAAATAGTCATTTCCCCACTTTAGTCAAACTAATTGATAGGAGAGAAAGTCACAGTAAGGTTAGGGATCATGGTTTGAAAAGAGTCATGGGCGAAGGTGTACTATATTGTATAAGCTCCAATTTGGTTCCGATTTGTAAGTACATAGCGTCAAACTTCTCAACTTAAATTAAAGCAAATACGATTTTTCTAATCTTATGATGGATCAGATAACGTCGTGCGATAACATTTGCTTGTATATGTATTGTATCAAACTAATTTAGTTGAAAATCCTTTTTGTGATATACTAAATGCATACTTCTGTCTCCCTCCTCCTTTTTGTCTAACTATAGTCTGTTTTGCAAGTTCAGAATGAAACTACTAATATCATACCAAAAACCAAAATTTAGCAAATAAGGTTGAGGAGTGAAGATCAAGAAGAATAAGGCTGAATTTTGTTCTTATTATTGACTTTTTCTAACTACTAACTATAAGCCATACAATAAGGTGCTCGAAGTTAATACGTAAAATTTAGGTTAATTAGTTAAATTGATCAATTAAGCCCAAATTTTACAATAAAGTTAAGAATATTAATAAAAATGATCCCATGAATTTAAATTTAGGAAAATAAATAATTAAATATTATAATATTGAATTATATGTATATTACTTGTTATTTATCGAAAATCTGTAAAATGAGTTTCAATAATTAATAAATCGATAGAGATAAATTATATGCATATTAAAAATCATAAAATAATATCAATAATATTTAGGAGTTTTATTTATACCATATATGTGTTTACATATAGGGTAAAAATACCCAAAATTACTTAAAATTTCTAAAATATGCTAAAATAATATTAAATAATTAAGGAAAAATCAAAGAAATTTTTTTAAAATATTTGGAATTGTCTATAAATGAGACATGGCATGCTGGGGATGCAAGTTTGATAATTAACCAATCAAAATAACCTAAATAGAAGGTAAAAAGGAAAAAGATAAGAGATAAATGGCATAAAGAAAATTCCCCCACTCATCAAAAGAACCCTATAAATTTAGCAAGTCTCATCTAGAATTCACTTTAGTTAGTTAGGAACTTAGAAAAATTAAAGAGAGACCAGAGAAAGAGAAGTAAGAAATTATAAAAAAATTAGCAAAAATAATGTATAATTAGGACTTTAGGAAGGAAATCGAACCCAACGACCACCCATTACCTAGAGTTGCCGACATTGGGGGAGCCACCACTGGTGGTTAGAGGCTATTCGAATAGTGCATCCAATTTTCCTATCCGATTTTGTTTAATTTATTAAAAATATTAAATATAACTAGAAAATTATGAAATTTAGCATTCTAAGGTATTTTTCTATGTAAATTTAGGAAAAAAATGTCAAGTTGATAAATTTAGGTCTCAAGATATACAATACTCAAGAAATCTTTAAACTCAAGCAAGTTTTTTATTTTGATTTAAATGACCATATTAGTGTAGTTTTGATTTCAAAATTTTTCTGTAGACGATTTAGAGTATCCATGATAGTGCTATGAAGATTTTTCCTAAAAATTTATATAAATTTTTATTTAATTTTTAGGCTCTAAAATTATGCATAAAAGACAATTTGTAGGTTTAATTTAGTGATTTAATATGAATTTCCTGGAAATTTTAAGTTAGTACGTAATTAGGTATCTTGGGATGTTAGTTGCTGGTGTAGGATAGTATTTGTAGAGTTTAAGGTATTAGTAATATGTATTATGCATAATATGTAATGAATATATGTAAATGAATAATAGGTAAAAAGAGTATATTTAAGTTAATTTTGTGATCTAGGGTTACTTATGTATAAATTCTGATTTAGAATATAATTAGACATCTTGATATATTATTTAGTGATGAAAGATGATATGTGTAGTATTAGAAATGTTTGAGAAGTGATGTAAGTATAGATTATGTAATAATACATAATATGTGTATATAGGAATTAAATTGATAGAAAATATTAGGTCAAAATTGACGATGATGATGATAATAATAATAATAATAATAATAATAATAATAATAATAATAATAATAATAAATTTCATATAGAATTAATATTTAAGTAATTATACAAAAAATGTAAATTATTCTCTCATTAAGAGCAAATTTGGTAGTTAGATTAGGAATAAAGTGTGCCATATTGACCAAAATATTAGTTAGAGGATGAATAGGAGATTTATAATACCCAAGTGTAATGTGATTAATTTCACATAATGGTTCATAATGAGTCATAGGGTTTACATATAAAACCTGTAATCAAAAAATAAATTAGAATCTTAATCGAAAATGGATTTAGAAATTGAATTAGAAATTAACTTAGAATGAATAGGTAATAAGTAGTATATATAACTTAGATAATTGGGCAAAAACTATAATTTAAAAGCTTATACATAATAAGGATATAAATACTAAAAAATATTTATATTATAGGAAAAATTGGATATGAGTTGACCTTACAACGAGTTGAGTGAGCCTGTTAACGATCTCAGATAAGTTGGGATTAATATATTGTTGTATTTTAGAGTACTATATTAAAGCACTCTAAGGCTTAGGATTGTGTTGTTTGTGCCTATAGGTAGATGTCTGTATGTATGCTTGTATGTCCTGGTTATTGAATTATATTCTGATGCTTTGTCATGTTGAATTGTTGTGAACAGTATAGAGTGAAATTGCTTGATCATCCTAAATAGATTTTAATTATATATGACCTAATACCTTAATTAGACATGCATTACAATCCTTTAGGAGACCATTAGGATTCTCCAACTAAATATTGATGCTTTCGAAAGGGATAGCGCTGGATAGCAAAATAATCTCTTCTTTATCTTTGATCAAACTAAGTGACAAGAGAGGAGGTTGCGATAAGGATAAGGGTAATAGTTCTAAGGATAGTGGTAGGGGAGGCGATGTCTCCGTTGCACAAATCCAGGTTTGATTGTGAGTTGTAGCATAAGCATAGAAACTCCTCAATGTAGATTAAGCAAGTGAAATTTTTCTAATTTTACAACGAACCGAACTATGTTATGTAACGACATTTGCGCAATGCATTAAATTTTATTTAAATTGTTTGAAAACCACGTTTGTGTTTGTTTTACAATCTTATGTCTCTATCCTTACTTACTGAGCTATTAGTTATTCATATTTTTATAGATTTTCTTGCAAGTGACAATTAATATGCTGCATTATAATTATTTGGAGGTTAGTACTTTTTTGAAGAACTTTGGGAGGAGTGAGGATAAATTGAAAGATCAACAATACCTTGAGAGTTTTTCTAATGACTTATAGATAAGAAAGAGAGTAATCAAGTAATATTTAGCATGTTTTAGGCTATATTATTATATAAATATTTCCTAGAACCATAAGACAAGATGCATATATATATATTTATATATTCATATAAATATGACTTAAAGTTTATAATCTTGTATGAATGTTTATTTTAAAACGAAGAGTTATTGACACCTTGTGTAAATCGTATCTATGATAGTGACTGTGAAGTTAATTACTATCATAGATTAATTTATATAGCGGGGCTGTTATGACTTCGTTATTTCGAGGTGTAATACCAAGGAAACTACCCAACTCTTCTCAAGGGGCACACTAGTTTTCTATCTTTTGATTTATATACCAAATAACGTACACCTGTAGCTTTTACCAGTACTCTTCTAGGAAGTCAAACTTATAAGTTTGTTTTTTCAATTATTTTAAAAGAATTATTACAAAGGTTTATGTCAAGTAGGTATCGAACTGGATACTTTAAAGTGATAAAGTCAAGTATGCTTGGTATGAACTAAGTTTAGGATAGCAACTGCAAAATCAATTTTTATTTTAGAATGATTTACACGGTGGGATTGTTATAACTTCACATTTTTGAGTTGTGATAATTTACAATTTGCATAACAAATTAAAAAATATTAAAAGCCAAGGTTGTGAAACTTGCAATTCTATCTAGAATCGCTAGAAGGTTGGTAGAATCGAAATATAAAATCAAAAGGTAGAAACTTAAGTTCTTATAACGTACATGGAATAGCTTTAAAAAAATTATGGATATACTTCTAGTAATTATTTAAAACTTAAAATATATGATGAAAATAAAATATAAAAAAAACAAAGAAATTAAGTTCTTTTTTCATAAAAAATTCCTAATTATATAATTTAACATCTATGGAAGAAAGACAAACAAAGTTGAAATTAAATTTTTTTTCATTATTTTTCTTTTGTAAAAAAAGCAATAAATTAAAGAAAACCAAACATTTAAATTCATTTTAAATTATTGATAGTATAAAAAATATAGTTTTCCTTATAATCTTTGCTATAAGAGTAAAAAGCTAGACGAAGGTTATGAATATAAAATAGGGGACTATGAGAGACAAAGAGAGAAGAGGATCGGAAAGATGATACAATGCCAAAGTAGTTGATAAATTGTAAAAACTTAATTGTATTTTTTTGTTTATTAACCTATTCAACTTTGATATATAAAGTCAGTAGACTTGATAAAAAACGTAAGTTTCTACTAAGTTTACATGTAAACTAGGTTAAAAATGTTAGTTTTTACTCAAAATTAATTTTATACACGAGTTAACTTGAAAGAGTCTTCTAAAATCGTAAATTTGCAAAATTACTAGGGTAAAACCACGAATTTGACAACTATACTAGAAGCATGTTTCTTCTAATAGAAATATATCATTTATTCCAATTTTTTTTATTTACTAAACTAGTTTAATGGGACACATTTTATGCTTATCAAACAAGTAAGATTATAGATTTAGGTTAGACATAATTAACAAATGTATTGTAGTACAAGATGTGATTTGAAGACATGAAATGCTTTAAACCCAAAGCATGACGTATTAATAGAAATTGCTACTTTGTTATTTCACAATCGATAAGCTTCTTTTTCATACCCATTATATAGTCAGAAATTTAGATTTATTTGATGTATGTTTATAAACATTAATAATTTGTTCTATGACCTCTAATCCTATAGAACTTGTTGGAACTTGCATCTTAAGTACCACATGTTTTAAATTCTATTGAATCGTAAATTTTCGAATGTTAGGAAAATGAGTATGAAATGGACTTAGAGGTATGATAGAAATTGCTTTCCTTATATAAGAAGAGTTTAATTGTATAATGATAGAAGAAGGAGAATATACAAAAAAATTGAATGAAATTTGTGTAAAAAGAGAGTGAAAAACAGAGTTACAAATCAATCTAAACCTTTCATTAAGAGTTATATTGATTCAATGATCAAATTGCATCTACTAGAATGAATGCAAAATCAAGTACAAATTGATCTAAACTTTATATTACGAAGTGATACGACTTTTGTGATTGTAACTCATGAGAATTTAATCAAAAGTTGCAACTCTTTCAAACAGTATGTCCTTCAACTTTACTGACACAAAGATTATGGGTAAAGTTTATGGTCGTAATTTATGGTTTTGAACCATTCATACTTAATTTTTCTCTTCTCTATTGTAGATCATGCTTGGGTTCACAATTGCGACCTTTGGCCATGAACCTTTTGTAAACTTAATTACTTATATTTGACCCTAGTTTAAAGATTACGCCTAGGTTCGTGCTTGTGAACCTTAACCATTATTTCTCTGAAACATTCCGAATCTTTTTCTAATACTTGCAATTAGCACATGTACCATCTTAGTCGATTATTGAGCATTTTATACATACTTCAAATTTCAATCACGTATTTGATAATCTATTCCTACATGGTATTTCGTAAAACATATATCTACAATGCTTATCATGTAAAATACCCTGAATAACAATAATTAAATTTATTAATCGCAATAGTGGATATATATAGATTTATATATATTTTGCATTTGCTGGTCTGTACTTAGAATTTTCGCAAATTAAACAACAAAATGATCATCAAAATTGTAGGGGGATTTGTTGTGAATGTCTACCATAAAAAATTAGGCTCCACATCGCAGGATAAATTCTCCTATAACTTATGTTATTTTATTTTATTTTTAGATCTAAGAAAAGATTAGAGGTTAGCAATGACATGGAGAATAGAGTATAAGATATGAAGCTTTATCGTGTATTTTGTATACCTAAAATTTTGCAGCCAAAAGCTACTTTGTAATATGATGAAACTACTCTAAAATATGAGGAACCTATAAATTAGATGTTATCTTATAGAACCTCTAAAATATTTATTAATTAAAAGGTTCAACGTCTCTTTGTTCAGATTTGAATCCAAAGTTATTAGTGGCTAAAATCATAATATGCATATTACAAACAAATTTTGATGAAAACATCCACAATAATAAAAACACAATAAACATTAACTAACTTTCGTTGAAGTAAACGTATCTGGTTAGTTTTTTTTTTTTTTTTAATACTTATTTTATTGATAATTTTTTAATACGTATAGACTATTATGTATATGAGACTAAACCATAAGTAATATGAAATGAGGAAAACTACATTTTCACTTTTTAGTCTTTAATATTTACCTATTTTTCCATTAGACTCCTCAACTTTTTTTTTTTTTTATTTGAGTCCTCTACATTTTTAAAACCTTATAAAAGTAGAACTTCCATTAAAGTTATTACAGTTTCTGTTCATCCATGATATGTATTAATTTTAAAATGGTCCACAATAATCAATTAAACAAAATTAAATAATTATTTATTTAAATAATATAATAAAATAAAATAAAATTAAAAATTAATGGTATAATATAAATAAAAATAATAACAAATACAAAAAATAATTGAAAGTAGGAAAAGATATTAGGAAAAAAAAAATGCATACCTTAACCGTCTTAGTGGACTAGTATCAGTGGACTAGTATCAGGCCAATTGAAAGCTAATACATGTCCAAGATTGATAAAAAGTTTAATGGATTTAATAAAAATCTTATTTCTATGAAGTTTTCAAAATGTTAAGGACTCAAATAGATAGAAAATATGAAAGGTTTGAATTTAAATAGAAAAGTAAATAAACATTAATAACTAAGATTGTACTTTTCCTTATAAAAAACATAGAGGTTTTTATAGATCACTAGTAGTTAAAACGTTATAATGATGATGATGTCACTTGTGCTCATTGGTAGAGACCAAAAAAATAAACTATAGGATTTAGATCTTTTACAATTATTTTTTCTAAAGTTTCTTAAAATTACCTCCTTAAGATATTACATGTAATTAATGGTTGAAATTAGAAGAAATAAGATGATATTATAATAATATTATTACATATTTCGAAATCAAAATAATCTTAATTATTGAATTTTTAGCTTTATTTGAAATACTTTAGAGGATCCATTTTTAGTCATAATCTATATTCTACCTCGTAGATCAAGTCATGAAAATAACGAAACTAGAGCCTATCTTATGCCATTTGATGCTTAAACCAAGAATTTATCGGACTATGTGGGATCCAAACTATTTCAAGGTTTAGTAAGCTCTTTTACTACCCTAGTGAGGATGATGACTTCGATACGAACTCAAGAAAAATGGTAACATGTACGGGAAATTGAGGTCCTTAGGAGGAATACATTATATCGAAGATACGGATAGTAATATAAAGAGGAATTATCAGAGGGTAGGGAAAAACCAAGCCGAGCTACGAAAGAAGGAGCATTGACAATGATGATAATAAGATAATTCGTTACCAAGTAGTATGCTACACCTTAGCAAGGGCATAGGTTTAGATTCTTGATCTTTGGAAGGTGGTTGGTCACTTATAAAACTACATATTAGGCCAAGGGGAAGGGATGTAGAGGTGGAGGTGAGTTTAGTAAGGTCATTTTGATGCCAAAGTCAATAAGGGTTAAGAGAGAAAGAGATAAAATATAATGAAACTTTGAAAGGAGTCGGATTCATTATCAGAAGATGTAATGTTCTATATATATGAGATTGGCCAAGCATTCTGGGAAGATCATAAGTATTTTGTGATTTCCTTTAGATTTCATGGAATATGTCTAGTGATAATTGTTCACTTGCCTTATTTATTAAATCATTTGGACCTAATCTTTATTCAAATTCTTGTGTTAGACTTTGGCCAACCTAAGCTTAAAAGCCTAGGATCTAAGGAGTTAAAAGTTCTTCATTTTGGTCTAGTTGAACTAAAAGCTAGTAACCCGACACAACTTTTAATGAGATTGATTGAGTTTTGGGAAGTTTAACTTAAATCTTATTGAAAATGGCCAAGCTACAAGGAATTTGACCTTGGGTCCGGAGGTCAAGTTGAACTCTAAGAGCTTAGCTAATTTTCTAAAGATGTTGGTGTAAGTTCCGAGGCTTACGTCCAAAATAACTCATTAATAATACTAAATTATACAAATAATATAAAAGTGAGTCGAAGACTCTATCTTACAGGATCGACTGCTAAGCACTAAGTGGGCTTTCGACTTCAAATTATTTAAAGTAAACTAAATATGCTTAAAAACAAGTGTTACTTTCACCGATCAACAAACCTTGAAGTTTTACTTAGATAGTCTTAGTATCGTGATATGAACAAGTATGAAATAACCCAATTGATCAGATTAAAATAAACTAATATCATAGAGGTAATTGGACTTCTAATAACCGGGGACAAAATCGTCATACTACCTTGCTTGACGTGATTAGATGCATTGCTGCAATTTTTAGCAAGGCCGTGATTTTATACCCACAAATTAAAACGGAAAATTCTACGAAGAATTACCAAAAATAATTATATGGTGCAGTGAGTTTTAAGTTACAATTAATTATCCTAAATTATAATAAATAAAGTTAATTAATAACAAAAGAAATTATCAATCGACGATCTCTTAAAAGCTATCCACAGCTTTCATGAAAAATTTTTATAGTTTTATTTTTTATGATTAATAGGTTTTTTTTTTTCTTTATTACGGTTCGAAATGATTTACCATAACTAAAAAATGATTTCACTTAAAGTTGTGCTAAGCCTGAGGCCAGATATACCTATTTAATTATTTTCCAGATGATAAAATGTATATTGATACTATATATATATATATACAGACACACACGTAGATTTCAGGTTTTCATTACAACCAGGCAAAAAGCACGGAGAGTGGAGGAGGAGCAAAGTGAGGAGGCCCAAGTTCCCAGAGAGATTGATAGTTGATGAGACGTGCGGTTTTATTTAAAATGCAACTTACTGCTTTTTATGAAAAATTCTCATCATGTCATGCCTACTACAAGAGCGTCTTCCCCAATCAATTACCGGGAGCCACGAAGCGTTTCTCCCCTTTGAATCTCCACTCCAATTAAGACGTATATGGCTAAAAGAAAAAGCTCCACTGGGAAAAGCTTTATCAATTTATTCTACAAAAGAATAAATAAATCAACAAATAAACATATATGTCGTGGGTCTTGCAGATTTCCGTCGCCAGCAAGCAGGACAAAAAAAAAAAAAAAAAGAAAGCAATTGATGATCATAAAGTAGTAAAATTTGAATTAACTCATTATAGCAGGAGCGTTAATTTGCATAGTGCCAAGAGAGAATGTATCGGACCCTACTCTACGCCATTTATGTTAAAATTTACATGCATGTCCTCTAGTGATCAAGCATCTAGCAAGGATACCGAAATTGTTTTTATTTATTGTCTAACGAAATTTTGATAATATACTATATTTTGAAGGCTTTTTTCCCCTTGGCGTTAAGCACTTCATGTCGTGTATTTCGCCGATTGCCTCTTTCTCTCAGTAATTGGAGGAAAATAGATTTAAAAGGGAGAATCCAATTGCCGTAATCATGTGTGCAGTGTGAGGTTTGCACTTCATATAACTTTAAAGAAATTCTGTGAAATTGATATGTGCAAAATGATTTTAGAGATAAGTAAGGAGGAGAAATGAGTACTTTCAGGAGGACAAAATACACCAGTGATAAGTAGAGTATTCAAGTGGCATCAATCCTATTGTTAATAGGGTCTTTTAGGCATAAATCTTTTAGGGCTATATCGACCTAATTAAGCTTGTGACTTAAGTTATACTTCTTCAGACTTAGCATCTTCATCTTCATTATTAAGCTCAACCTAAGCCCATAACACAACCTAAACTTAGGTAAGAGCTAGTTTCAAATTGTGAATAGGCTTGGCCCATTACTAATTGGATCAATCTGTCTGAGCGAATTGTCGGGTTTTTAAGACTTAAGCGGTTTGCCTAGAACCATCGGATTTATTAAAAAAAAAATTAGGCAGATCAAATGATCGCCCCAACCCCTACCCAGTCCCTCCTCCTCTTTAGACCCCTACCTCTATCCTCTGTTTGTTAGTCTATGTAAAAGTTTTTTGGTATTGCATTGCAAATTTTAAATTTTAAATTTCAAGTTCAAATTTTAAAATTTGCGATGCCAAACCGCTTAAAATTTTAAAATTTAAAATTTAAACAACGCGTTCTTACATTTATCAGTCTTCATAAATAACAGCTTCAAACCTAATAGAAACACTTACTCTACAAATTATTTAAATCTCTCCAACTCTAACTCCAACTCCAATTATTCTGCCTTCATATTTTTTTCAATTGTGAAACCTAGTAAGTTTAATATTTTTCCTATTTATTTTCGTATAGGTACAGACGAAATAGGGAACTTGAGGGCATTCTACAACTATTTCAACGCGAGTTATTCGTACAAAACGGGAAAGGGATATGGTTCCTTTAACAGGCACTTAAGATTGAAGCATCTCAGGAGGGTGGGAATAGATAGAACGCAACAATCAATTGCCCAAGGCGGTGGTTTATCTGGACAAATGTTAATGAGATATGGTGAAGAGAGGCATAAATATAACTTTGCACCTGACGGAGATGCACCTCTCATTCAACGCAGGTGTATCAGAGTAGCGAAGTCGATATGAGTGGGAGACGTTTAATCCCAGCTCGCAATAGCTTAGCCGCAAAACGATAACTCGAGCTATACAAGAGCTTTACCACAAAGGTAAGAGGAAGCCTACAGGTAAGTTTGCTTCCCTCAATACACAAGTGTCTATATGTGCAGACATATGGACAGATTCTTTTCATAATAATTCTTATATGGGTATTATTGTTCACTGGGTAAATAATAATTGGCAATTTAATAAACGAATATTGGCTTTAAGGGTATTTAACAATCAACACACGGCATAAAAAAATTATAAAATTATTAAAGAAATCCTAAATAAATATGGATTAATGAGGAAATTTTTTTCTATTGGTTTGATAATATAATTGCTAATACTACATCAATATTTGATTTGAAAAATTACTATTAACCAGTGCTAGGGGAGGGGGGATTTTTTTCCACATACGTTGTGCATGCTATATTCTTAACTTATATGTTAAGGTTAGCATTGCTGCTTTGCACAACAGTATAACTTTGATCAAGAATGTCGTCAAGACAATAACATATAGGCTATCCTTTCACAAAAAGTGGAGGAACTTTTTCATGGAGTACAAAAAGAGACCTTGAAAGTTTAAGAAAGATGTGTAACATCACTAGAACTCAACTTACAAGTTGTTGCATAGCATAGTTCCTTACAGCGAACCATTACATGACTTCGCAAGGCACAACATGCAGGGAGTTGACATTTTCCCCAGTAACTGGGATATTTACATCTAATTACTTAAATTTTTGAAAGTTTTTAATAAGACTTTCTCACAAGTTTTACAAGCTCGGTGTTTATTTGTTTGTTATGTCAACCATCAATATACTTGGTATGCTAGTTCAGGCCCGTGAGGACCTAAACTTACACCCATGCGTATACAATATGATGTTGAAGTGATTAACTTATTATAAAGAAATTCCTCGTATTTATCTTGTAACAACTATTCTAAACCCTCATTGTAAAAAGAAATTAGTACTAATGTATTTGAAAACTTATTATGATTTTATTCATGATCTAATAGATTCTCAAGACGTATACAACTTGAAAGTACAGTAACAAGTTTCGGCAGCGACGGCCGACATAGATGAGATGCTTAACTGCTATCAAAGTCAGTACGATAGCCAGCCATCAATCTCTCCTTCAATACCCACCAAGGAGCAGCATTACTCTTTTATGGGTGAGCAGTTACTGGCACAAAAATTGAAGAGGCAATGGTCTAGTGGTTCAATGTCTGAGATGTAGCATTACACCAATATAAATTTCAATTTTTCAGAAAATATTTCCATCAAGGGCTTCGATATTTTAGAGTGGTGGCAAAGGCATAAAAGGGACTACCCATTGCTATCTTGCATCGCTTATAAAGTACTTGTTGTTCTGGCTTTAACAGTCGCTATTGAATAAGTGTTTAGTACAGTAGGCTTGATCGTCGATAAATGCTGAGCCTCCTTATCTGTTGTCAGTATTGAGGCAAATGCTTGCATAAAAGATTGGTACAAGGTGAGCTGCAGACGACAAGAACCATACGGGACATCAAGTGAGGAGAATGATTACTTCAGTGATTAGAATTGATCTGATGGAAGCCTAAGCTCACCCGCGGCTTCTACTCTTACTCACAAATATGAATAGTTATCTCAAGATGATACATAATAAGTTTTTTTTCATCATTTACGAAAAAGTTTTATCACTTAAAAAAATCTTTTCTTCTAATTATCCAAAAATACTAAATGGCATGGTTTTCCCAAAAGTACTGATATAGTATTAGGTTTTTCCAAATTATGACCAACTGAAATTATTTTCATTCAAAAAATTTAACTTGGATAGTCACTGCACTTTGATACTTTTTTGAAAATGTAAAATTAATCAACAAACTAAAGGTTTTCTAAAAATTTAAACTGAATTACGGTGATCTGATTTCGATTACCGGATATGTAAGCACCTTATGGGCGATTGTAAAATATTATAAAAAATATTTTCCCTCCAACTATTTCATTATATTCAATCAGATTAGAACATTATGTATTCATACTGTAAGAGACTCTTTTTGTATTTTATTTTCTTTCTATTTTTAATGTATATTTGATAGATGATTTGAAGAAGAAAAAATGGTTAAAGAATCGGTAAGGTAAGAAGGAAAAAAAATTAATGTGTGAAGACTTAAGGAGAGGGGATACGAGAAAAAAAAAATTTATGAGCCATGAATTGGCCCTTGAACCGATGGGCTACATGAACATGCCCTGAACCATTGACTCATAGGCTGATTACAGTTTAATATGACCTGGCCTGTGAACCGATGATTCAAGGTAATTTCCGGGTCGGGTCGAACCGACACTCACGTCTAACGTAGCTTACCCAACTATAATGGTCACCACTAGAAGACTATTGATAAGGTTGAATGATTGAGTCAATAATTACTTCCTATATTTGTGAACTTCATCAGACATTATAACTTTATTATTCAATACTTGCGGACGTGGCTTCTGCCAACTAACTCTTCTCCAACTGTTGGCTACACTTCTTTATAAATTTAAGACTACCACTCAACAGTAAATTACTTGATATTTTGTACACTAAAGCTTACTTTTTATATTTGAGTACTCTTACTCTCTTTCACACATTGAACTAACTTAAGTATTGGAATAACCACTACGAACAACATCCTAGCTCCACTCATTATTAATTGTCTTACAAGCTCATACGGCAGTGCAAAGCCCAATTTAAGGTAATCTCTATTGGCTAAAACTCAAAGACGACACCTACCATTTTCAAGAAAAAGCAGTGTTCTTCATTCGCAATCTTGCTTGATCTTCCAGAGCAGTTTTCTAATAGTACGATGCAATTGTTTATTTAATTCTTTCAAATGAGGAAAAGATCTTGAGTATTTATAGAGTTTGACCATCAATGATGCCTTCTTAGATTGTATTTACGAACAACATCCTAAGATAAGTCATTCCCTTACTATATAGGCCCTTCTTGGATCTAAGCCTTTAAAGAGCATTTTTTAGTGGATTAGCCTACTTATAAAATGTTAAGAGCAAATGGTTTATATTCCGAGCTTATTATACCAAATTATCATAAATAATGCTAAGTTTAAAGTACAAACAAAGGTTACTATTGAGCTCAAAATTAGAGATGCTATAAATTCATTTTAGCCCTCTATATATATTTGGACAAATGTTTTCTATAATGTCACATTAATTAGCTCTCCATTTTCTTTATCCTGAATTGAAAAGAAAAAAAAAAAAAGAAAAAGGAAAGAACTTTTTTATCATATCGGTTCGGTCTTCACATATCTTCCTTTTATTGTTTTTCTCTCTCATATCTTGAAGAAATGATTTAATCTGTGATTAAAAAATGGCCACGCAATAATCTGGCCATTCAACGCTGATATTTTTTTTGTAATTGGTCGATGCAAAGAGTTCCATTCATAGCTATTATTTCTTTGCGAAGATGGCATCCAATGATTGTAAGTCATTGGTTAGTTAATTTGTAACATGTACACCCCTAAATGGTTGATCAAATGCATTTACTACTAGGTTAGGGTAATGCCCTTTCCCTTTTCAAGCACCAAAAGTAGATTTTTACCGGACATTCTACGCAATTTTTGTTAGATTGAATTGTGAGTGCAAACTTTCGGCTTTGACAGATTGAAAGAGAATAGAAAGAGGAAAGCATCGGAACAGGAAAAAGACACGAGAAAATAAAGAAGGCAAAATAAATAAATAAATATTATTTAATTATATATGGAGGAGACTGGAGAGATTACTATTTACTAAATACTCACTGGGGAAGAAATTACCAAGTTTGCTTATATTGTGTAATAGTCCTAAAATATAATGTATATCTTCTCAATTTTGGGCATTAGCTGAAAATATGTAATATTAATTAACTACAAACAAATAACTTGCCATTCCACAGTAGAAGGACTTATGTTAAATTTGGATAAGTCATATCGAATAATATCTCAATCATATATTTTATCTTTAATTGTATCGTTTTTCTTTCGGTCCTTATTCTAAATCTCGGATGAAAAGTAAAGACTAACTCTTCCGTATTATATCGATTCAAATGAAGTATCATATCTTTTATACGAAGGAAAAAGGAAATAATTCTATAAATCTAATGCTAAAATACCCTAAATCTACCCAAAACAAGAACATCTCTATAGAGTTAATATAAAGATTGAAAAGAATAATGAATGCATTCCTTCCTGGAGCTTCTTTTTGCATAAGGTATACTTTTTAAAGATTGGTCAAAACATGTAAAGTTAGAACATCGTCAAGTTTCTGATTGATAACAATGGTTGAATGAGCGTTGAAAGCAAATGAAAATTAAAGAAAATATTCCAATCTTTCTTTGCTTTAATTTGTCGTGTTTAAGAATATAAATCATTAACAAGAATGTTTGTCTGAAACAATATGTTTGTGCTTTTCTTTAGTCACAGGGGTCATTATTAATTTGAAAATGTGATACAATTCATCAAGGACAACTTTATCAGGGAACCTGCAATGCCAATAGAATACAATGCAACTCCCATAGCTTTTTAACTAATAGTAATTTTACGTACGTACTTCTTGTTTGATCTTTAAGCATCTTCTTTTGATATTTCCTATCAAATAAGTAAACCGTCCTTTTACTTTTGAATATAGAAGAATGTTGGGGTATGTCGGTCTGGTTTAAAGGTTTGAAACTATTTTTCGATATTTGAGATTGTTAAATATTGTTCTAATATTTTCAAGATGTTCTCATGACTAGCGACTTCTTGCCTCAACTAATGCTAATTCACGCGGAAAATATAAGTGGAAAATAGAGGAAATGATTTCTTTTCTTCTTCTTCTTCTTCTTCTTTTTTTCCTTCAAGAGGACATCATTTTTCGTGCCTTTTATTAATATTTTCCATGCTTCATCCTCCATTTCCATGGACATTTTCATTAATGTTATCCATGATCAAAAGCTATTGAAGGCCGCATTCCATTCCCACATAACTTGCTGCTATAACACATAAATAATTGTAATTTCTTAAAATAACTGCAATAATAATTTGCCATTATTCTAAACTTATTATTATATCAAATATAGAGTTAAAAAAATTTTTTCCTTTAAACAATTACAAGTAAGGTGCAGTACATCTTCTAACGTAAAATCTAATATGCATATATATATATATATATTTGGAATATTAATCTAATATATTATTTGAATAAGTAAATGTGAATGTTAATATGCTACAATATTACATGATAATGTATACAATACGTTGATACCAATTATTGGATACAGCCTAACAAGCCTATTAGGCCTAAGGCCCAATCCCCTTAAGACAAACCACTAGCATACGCAACTAGCTGGATGTTGCACTGCCAAGTCGGTGTAACCTTTCCTCAAGGTGGATGGCCCAAGCCCTTAATCGACCCCTGGTGCATAGATCATAGACCATTTCAACTCGACTCGACAACACTTTCATCACATTAATTGTGATTTGACAATTAGTGGCTTGCCTCATATTAGCTAGTATTGTCGAAGTGTATGGAGTAGTACATCACTAGCACAAAAAGATAAGCATAAAGTTTGAAGAGAATCATTTCTTTTATTGATATAAAAAGGATCTTATCAAAACCCTTAAATCTAGGGGATTATACCTCCCCAAGTAGGTAAAAAAAAAACTTACGAAGCACAGGTTAACACTTCTTTACATATAACTTTATGGTTAAGTTGCTAAATCATATGAGAACACTAAGTCATTTATCTTGTCTTAGCCCTTATCCACTCCCTTTCTTTGCATTTAACTTAAATATTTGGAGGAACGTACTTGAAAAAAATAAAATAAAAAAAGGGGTTCTTAAAAAAAATAATACGTCTACAGGCCTGTGAAAGCGCCTTTTGGAAACGTACTTTCTTGTAGGTGATTTTTTGCACTAGTGTGGACAACACGGATCATATAGTCCCGCTTTCCTTTGCACTAGTTGATCATGAGATGGCCAATGCATGAGGTTGGTTTTTTAGGAATTCGAGGCAGCATGTTTATGGTGATGGGGCAGGCCGTGAAACCATCTACTTGATATCTAATAGAAGGATGGGCATTCATTCTGCATTGGATAAAAATGAGAATGGGTGGAAACCTCCATCTATAGTGTGGCAGTGGTACATACAACATATTGCAAGCAATTTCAATAAGGTCCATAAAAGCCAACTATATAAGGAGTGGGTGACTTTCGCAGTTATGCAAGCTTAACCTAGAAAGTTTGAGAAATACTTAGAGAAGGTTTGTAGTATCAAGCTCAATGTACTGGATTGGTTCATCCTCTATAGATACAACAGTGGACACTTGTACATGACGAGGGTTATTGATTCGAGTGTATGACATCTAACCTTATAGAAGCGTATAATTCAATATGCCCATAGTTTACTAGTTACGTCGCTAGTGAGGAAGATCTTATATAATTGTGTATTCCACTTAGATAAGAGACATGAGGAGGGGCTTAAGTTGGTGGGTGCAAACCAACCATACACCAAATACGCAGCAGAGATGTTAGAGGAGTGGGTCAAGCGAACAAGTTCTCATCAAGTGGTTTTTTTTGAGCTAATACAGTAAAATATATGAGTTTAAGACTGGAAGCAAGTGTATAGGGAGCGAGATGAAGGGAGGTAGGCATGTGCAGAAAATAAACTTCAACAAGCGCATGTACACATGTAACAAGTGGTAGATATATAATATTTCCTACTTACATGCTATTGCTATTACCAATTTTAAGTATTTTGACGTGATGTCCAATAACGAGGATTGGTATAAGTATGTGTATCAAGTATAAATATACAAAGCCCACTTCTTCCTAATCAGTGATGAGTCGAGTTAGTCAGTGCTTCTATACCTCCAGAAGGGCAAGCCTAGGATGAAGCATTTCCATATGGAGATGGATATAAGAGACTGACTAAATAGAACGACTTGCACATTCTATAGGAAGGAGGGACACAACAGAAGAATGTGTCCCCAAAGGAATCAATAGGGTAATTAAAACCCAGTGGCCTAACTTATGCATGATTTGATTTGTTTATTAATTCACTATTAACCATGTTATGTGTAATTATTATGCAAAAACCTGTTTAACCATGTTAGTTTTAGCTTTTGCAAGCTAGATGGAGCTTGAACCTGTTGATGGATCCATTCTTGCTTAATAGGATAGGCATAAGTCTAGATGCATATAGGCAAGACATGTAAGAGTACTAAGTTGTCTTTCTAACATAAATTACTCTACTTACTCATAATATACTGACTACTATCCTTGGTAGGGTATGGGGACTTTACATATACGATAACATGAGAGGATACTTAAGCAGAACAAGTAAGTCCACGAGATCCTATTGGTTGACTACATCTTGCTTTGCCTTAATCAGGTCGACTTCACAGGTTTGAGCCATCTTCCCTACATTTAACTGGATTACCACTTGATCATTGCATTGGTGGAAAGGTGGAAGAGGGAGACTTATACATTCCACTTAGCCTATAAAGAGCCGACAATTACACTTTAGGATGTCGAGGTTTCATTGGGCCTCAGAGTTGATGGATTATTGGTAACAAGGAGCACATATAAGATGTGGCCAAAGATATGCACTACATACCTTGAGTAGTTCCAGAGGACTCTACTAATTCACAAGAAAGGCACCTATGTATGGGTTGGCCAACTGACCACTTTACTTCTCCGCCTCAATGGTAGATGATAAGTAGGTTAAATAGCACACCAAAGCTTACATCTTATAAATGTTTGGGGAGGTTTATGTTTATCAACAAATCCGAATACCTAGTGCATGCCATGTTCTTGCCTCTATTAGATAACTTCAAGAGAATTAGACAGTATAGTTGGAAGTCCGCCTAACTCGTATGGCTATATAGACAACTAGACAACTCTTCATCAAAGATTACCTGTGAGATGGGAAGGTGCAGTGATTCTCCTTCAAGTATGGGTGTCAAATAAGTTCTCACACTTAGCTCTCATCCTCATACATGGCATGGTCATAGATAGTGAGAGACTACTAGCTACTGGGTGGATGATTGATCACGACACTAGGATGCACCCAATGCAAGCCATCACAGTTTAACATGATGCTTTTGATAGACAAAGTCTGAATTGGGTATGTATTTTTCCTACAATTTCATTACTATCTCTTTCAGTGCTTTGCCATTACAATAATTATAATAAATACATCTTTGAGGTTGTCTAACAACCGTATTCGAACAAGCTTTTAGAGATCCTATCTGATTTTTTGCTATCATGGCCACTACATCTAGGCAGCTCGAGTGCTACTCATATATTTCCACATTATTGAGTAGCACTTTCCCGAGCATGCTGTTCGACAGTTTAGTGGATTATAAAGGATTACACCAACATGTGATACGAAGGAGGTGTTGCACCGTATTGACCTACGCGGGCGGACGGATGTGGATTAGATTATGCATCATCTTCCTCGCATCATCTTCTTCACATCATCACATGGAACGATGGCCACTCTCTAGTTATCTAAATCGACAGAGCTAAAGGAGTGAGGGTACTGACAATGATATAAGAAGATCACTCATTGGTACATTGGTCAAATCGGAGCGCTACTTAGACAGTTGGTAAGGCCACTTTTAACTACAACTATTTTTTCTACTTTCCTTATTCTATAATGTCTTAAATCTCTTCTCTTTCGTAAGCTAAAGAGTCCTAGAAGATTAAGATCTCTCTTAATGGGGCCCGCTACTAAGTAGCTTGATCATCTACTGAGTATGTGATTTAGTTGCTACATGACCATCTCCCAGTCACTCTATACCCTCCCTATCTGGCTTAAGTTGAGGTATAGGAGCTGGACGAGGACACTTAGGCAGGATACGACCCTCCATACCCCCCTAAACAAAGAAAATGGACCAGGAGGAAGAGAGTTGGATGTACTCAGGGATAGGGTCATCGTCGTTGTGACAGGACAGCTTTACCCCTTATAGATGGGTCGTATAAAGGTATACATGGGGGGAGCATATTCAAGACCCCAGTTTCGAGTATTTAGGATGAATCCCCTTTTAGACCATCAATACCATTTAAGAGATAAAGGAGGTTTGTTAGTTCTCGAGGAGAAAATTCTTCTGAAATAACTATTATCAACCAGCTATAGTTTTCGGACCCACCTTAGCAGTTGCTATAAACTCAGGATCCCAGGCTCTACCTATTTCTAGGGAAAGGAGACGCAATGAAAGTTTGGCCTCTAGAATATCTCAAATGTTCATTACGTCTAAGAGACAATGACATTATATCTGTTATAAGCTAAACTTCATGGCATTTGTGTTTATATAGATCTTAATATTAGTTTAATTTATTCATGCTAGTTTCTATGTGTTGTACACCTTATGTTTTACTTTTTACATTATTAAAGTAGTGAATGATTTGGGATTTCAGGTATATGAGTTGAATGTGGAGTAATAAATGTCATACAAGTTAGAGCTACGTGTCGGGAGGTAGGGAAGTGAGTTGGATTTGGAGTTTCAGGGTTTTGGTTGCATTATAACTGCTGCTTTTACTTTGTTTTGTACTCCATAACGTGCTTTGAATTGTTTTGTAAAGTATAGGTTTTTCCAAAGAGGATACATTTTCAACAAGCACTTTTAGTTACTAAGTAATATAACTAAAGCGCATTTGAGAAGGGCATCTTCAGTTGTAATAATATTATAACCAAAGGTGCTTTCTAGAAATGCGTATTTAGTTATATTATTATTACAATTGATGGTGCCTTTCACTATAATTTAGTAAAAAAAATAACTCAAATAGAAGGCATCACAGCCCTTAAACCTAATTTTTTTTCAAATATTTCTTTTTTTAATTTTTTTTCAAAACATTTTTCTAAATATCGAAATGATGACGTTGAATTACAGCCCCACGTAACGGCTCACCTCTCATCTGTTTTGTAGGAACCACCCTGACCGTTCAAGCATAGGGCCATTTTGCTTTAAGAGGCCTCAAAACCTCCACCGTTAGAAGATCTGGGGCGACACAACATATACGAGATTATCGAATTTTCTTATGTTTCTTTAGATGAAATTGGTTTTTTGTGTGCAGTGACCGACAGATATTTCTCAAGTGGCAAAAGGACGAAAGGACCCACTTGTGGAACAAAATTTGGAGCTTATGTGATCATATTAGCACCTATTTAAGCATTATGTGAATGTTAAAATGCATGGGATTCTTGCGATTCTTGTGGGTTCAGATTTAGAAGTTAGAGCCAATTTTTAGTTGTTTTCTGCCCCTTTCTTTCATCTTTTTTTAATAAAGCAAAGCTCTTTTTTTGCACAAAAGAGTGAAAGGTTTTTAGGAATCCTATGTCCCATGAACGTTATCATGACTTGTTTTTGGCTAGATCCTCCGCTTGTCACATTATAATTTTGCCTAGAACAAAAATGTTAGATATGGTAGTGCTCTTTTCAATAGATATTGAATGTTTTTACCCTCAACTTTCTTCAAGGGAGCGTAATTAAAGTACATTTTGACTTATTAGTGAATATTTGACTAATAATTTAATAAAAAAGCGGAAAATGATAGGCAGTCGTGTTGCTTGTAAAGCAAGTACAATTTCGTAGTTTTTCTATATATTAGAATAAGCAAATACGATTTTTTATAGGTTTTTCTGTATAATAAGTGGGTTATTGTAGGTATAACAAATGTTGGACTCTTGATAAACTTTCTACGGTCCTACGACAAGGATATGCTTACAGCCTAGAGATTTGATTTAAAAAAAAAAAAAAACTCTCATTATATAGGATAAGTCATTTATGAGTAGCAAATAAACTCTTTTATTGTTTTTTTTTTTAAATAAGTTTATATCTTATTCTTTCTTTTGAGCTTACTATTTTTCTGAAAAGTTATTTCATCTCCAATCGAAACATTTTACTCTTTTCACACACATAGATATATAAATATATATATATATATATAGATACATATACATACCATATAGAGCAATTTATGAATTTAAACAAATTATAACATCTTAATTAGGAAGTTCTCATTGGATGGCCAACTGATGGGAGACCGGGACAAACTCTTTCCCACATGATCATTCTAGTCCAAACAGCTTGCTAGCTTATATTATATCTGGTAGCACAGAAAACAGGTTAAAAAAAGAAAAGAAAAGAAAACCTAAGCGTGGGCACGTCAATAGGAGCATAGAAATCGAAAATCTAGGGCCGTTTCCTGCATATATAATGTACGAAGTTGGCCCAATCGCTACTACTTTTTTCTCATGTTCTGCCTGAGATTGCAGGTCTACAAACAATTTGTAAGCTGTCGTGGGGACTAATACTCAAGTACGGGACATCAAATTCATATGGTCATCGATCTCCTAGGACTTAAATTAGAGCTGGCATTTAGCCTACCATTGACAGACAGACCCATCGTTTTTTTTTTTTTTTTTTTTTTGCTTATAAAGTATATCAAATGTGAGGAAAAGAATTTTGGGTTACAATGGCCCTTTTTTATCGCAATAATAATGATCCATAATTTATTTTCTCCATGCACTTGATTCATGTCAACATATTAATATTGTAAAAAAAATCGTAGTGCCAAATGTTGAATTAACATATTGCGGTAGTTTCAATATATATGTTTGCAGAAAAAATGTTTACCCTGTGTCTTTTTAGTTTGCATTTTGTAATTGAATGGTACTTATGGAATCCTTTTCCTAAAAATAACCAAATTATAGCAACTTTAAAATTACTTCTATTCCTCCAATTATGAATAACTAATTAGTATTTGGGAATAGAAATTGAAATTTCTTATATACTCTCAATAATTTTAGTATATGTACATGTTGAATATGGTTTGGTTCCTGGATTCATGGTAGATCCAATACATATTGGACTTTGGTGCTTTCGGACGTGTTTAGTTGAGATGGAGTATATGAAATTGGTAGATATTGATCGATCGACCGAGATTGGGGTGTGATTTAGGACAATTGATGGCAGGCCCTACTGGTGTCCAGCCAGGCCTTCTTGTTGAATAGGGCTCTATCTACATGTTATGTCCAGGTCCCTTGTGCCCATTTGAGAGAATCAATGTAAGATTTGTTCTTTAAGTATACATGTAAACATTTGTTTTGCTAATAGGATTCAACATTGGCGTTCCACTTATCTGAAGGAAGACATAGAGAAGATGCATTTAGTAAAGTAGCCATCATGTTATGGCATTATGTTGAAGGAATGAAACATGAGTAGTTTTCGTTTGTCATTGCTAATCCAAAGCCCTAATTCTTAGAATCGAAGCATCTGTCAAGGAGTTTCCGGTTTTGCAGCAGAAGTCTCAAGCTAAGGAAGTCGAGCTAGCTTTGAGACAGCTTAATTGTTTACAGCTAGAGATGTAGTCAAAGTTAACTATGATGGAGCTTTTGACTTTGTAAACAAGTAAGCTGGAGTTGATTTCGTTGCTTGTGATTTTAGAGGTGATTTATTATGTTGCTATTGCAACACCGTATAATTCAATGAATGTAGAAATGACAAAGGTCTTTATATAATCTTGGAAGGAGTATAATTTGCCCTTTCTAAAAGATAGTTATCAGTAGCATTTAAGTCTAATGGTTTTACAGTGATTAGAATAGGAGTGCGATTGAGGCGAGTTTAACACAATTCTTACAAAACTCAAGCCTATTTCTATATGATTTACCATTTTTCAAAATCTTGTAAAAACTTATAAAGTTTTACTTTTTAAAATACATTTTTATTTGGTAAAAAAATCCTATAAGAACAGGTTTTTAAAAGATTTAGATAATTCTATATAGGTGTGTTTCCATAGGATTTAGACAAAATAAATAAGTGAAATAGAAAGTAGCTAAGTAGAGTTATGGTTACATTTAAAATATATATATATATATATATATGCAAACGAAATTTGAAAATTAAATATATTGTACAACATATGGGGTATACGGGATACATAAGTGAAGAGTAAATATTTTCGTTAATATATTACTTTTTATTAGGCTAAGTTTTTGTTTTAGGTTTTTTTTTTTCTTTTTTTTAAGCCCTAAAACTCAACCGAATCTTAAATAATGTCCTAAAATCCTATAAAAACCTATAAATAAACTTTTTATAGGATTGGTTGCATCTCATAGCTAGAGTTGTGCCTTTGGAAGACTCAATCAGTTGTGTTACAAATTAAAGTTTTAGCTACCTCTTTTAGACATGTTATTAATTTGATAAGTCGTAAAATTAATGCCTGCGCTGAGTGAATAGCGTCACCCTACAAAAAGGAAATGAGTTTGAATTTCAAGATATCTTCAACTCATCTTCCTTAATTTCATTGTTATTAGCTGATCAAGGGTATTATCACCTAAATTGAAGTTGTTATACTTTCTAGGGTCATTAGGATCTCTTTGATTATAGAAAAATATGGTACCATATTGCATTACTCTATAAACCGTGCCCTTTCGAAGCATCGGCCCCATTCTTCTATTTTCCTTTTTTGTTTTTTAAATTCCTATGTTTCCAGCATTAAAGAATACTTCTTCTGAAATTGCTAAAAATGAAATCAAACAATTGAATGAATATTTCTACAAATCGCTATTCCTAATAATAATAATATTGATGGTTGGGTTTTGATGGAGATGCTTGTGGTTGGAGACAACCTGTAAAAATAACTAACAAAAACTAAGAATTAGCATTGAAATTGTCTCTAGCGAGTTGACAAGAGCGGTGAGGAGAGAAAATATTTATAAAATGAGATAAAGAGAGCGAGAGAGAGAGAGAGAGAGTAAGGATCTTAAGATGCTAAACCTATAACCTTTACCTTGTATTTATAGACTTATGGAATGTGCCATGTATGGAAGGTGGATCATGTTCCGATACTATGATTTAAATTCACTAAAGAAAATCTCAAGAATTTCTCTTACTTATATCAATACTCGTATAAGCTTCAAGGGGTTGGTTAACCTCTGTGGATTGCAGACTTAGATTTTGTAAAATCAACAGAGATACTATGAAAATAAAGAAGGTTAACCAAGTCTTGGGAGGCTCAATTTGTGGTAATATAAAGTTGGTTTGGGATTATGGAGCTTGGCCTATAATTGAAGGAGGTAAGTTTGAGCGTTGAGGCTCATGCTAAAGGTACCATATCAACAAATATTAATGACTATTCTTCTAACACAGCATGGTATAGGAACTTCACTCAATTTTGGTTCATTCAACAAGATTTTAAGTAATAAAACGGATGAATAATACTATCTTTTCTCCTCCCTTTTTCTATAGTAATATTTTTTCTTTTTCTTTTTTCTTTTACCTTTTTTCTCTCTATCGGACATAGGATAAGGGGAAAAAGAAAAAAAAAAATTATAAATTTTAAAGATAATTTCTAAAATAGAGCTCCCATAAGAATAATCGTAAAAGAATAACTATTAAAGTTATTTTAAATCAATTTTAGAAAAACTGATTATATAATTATCCGTTGCACTGCTATATTAAGACTGGGATGTGCATATAAATGTCTCTCAAGTGAAAAAAAAAAATTTGATGATATTAACGCATTAAATAAATCGATGAATATTCTGTATCAACGATATTGTAATACTTAGAAATGAAATTACGTCCTTGGTTTTGTACTGAGATATTGACAAATGTAGTTTGTTGAAATGGAGCTGACATTAGGACTTGATTTTGCACCCAACGATGGAAGTACGTTACATTGGAGTTGACGATATTTTGCTGAGGAAAGCTTAAAATGGGTTTTCAAAAGCCAATATCTGCTTATAGAAAAACAAAAAATTGGCGAGATCCAATTTTAGTTTTTTTTTTTTTTGAAATAATACATAGAAAATCAATTTTAAGTATCGTATTATTAAGATTATTTTCTTAAAAACCCTATTTTAGGAATTTTTTCTATAAAAATATAATATGCTTTACGTTTTTTAAGGGAAAAATGAAAATCTTTATGTTTCTTAAGTGGAGATTTTATGATCTCGTCTTTTATTTTGATACGATTAATTATGTCTTTTATCTTATTATTTATTTTTATCTTTTAAAATTTAAATCGTTAAATTTAAAGTTTGTTCTATATTTTAAATTTAAAAAAATATAAATTGAGAGTGAAATAGATATTGAGACTGACCAATAAAAAGTAAGGATTAAGAAATCCTTTTTATATATACCGTTTCGCTCTCTATAGGCCTTCGTAAAGGTCCATCAAAGGAGTTATAGAAAATGGGCTTCGGTAATATAGACCCAGAAATTTTAACATCAAATCGTTGGGTATTCCTAATGCCTGCAGCATTATGCTCGCCCATGGATTTCTACAATTTTATTTATTTTTAAATAAGAGAAGAAGAATAGTTGCTACTAATTAATGTATTCCCTCAAGTATAGATTTCCTTGATTGATGATACACAAAAAAAAAAAAAAAAAAGTTTATTAACCGATCATTAAATGCTATATCTGATACTTTGTATTGAAATGTTTGATAAATTTTGTATGTTTTATCATTTTATTTTTTAATTTAATGCCACAGCATAATAAATGATTGCCAATTTTCCATTGCATCCTCAAGCATTACAAATGCATCAATTTTCAAAGTGTTTACTCATCCAAAAAGATCATTTTCACCATCCTTAATAACCCATCAACATGCTTCAAATCTAACTTCAAGTTTCACAAAAATATATAGTATTCTACGTACTTTAGGAATCTCGGTTTTGTTTTTTTTCTCATTTACTTCGCAATGCAGCATCACTTATGTATTCATTTGGCTCCATCAAGAAAGGAGGAAACATTATAGTGCTAAACTCAATCTAATAAGCAAAATCCTCATCCTGAACTTAAATCACTGCGTGTAAATAGACAGAAAGATGTACAAGATTTGCACCATCGCCACTGTTGAAGTTATAAAATAAAGCAAAATGGTCACATCACGCGAGAATCATATACCTAACTTATACAATCCATACGTTTTAAACCTTAAACCAATAGGGCTCTCGTTAACGGAGTCCAAGGAATTTAATGTTATAAAACAGCAATCTTTCGGTTTCACGGTTCATATTAAAGGTGGAAATAAATCAAACCGGTTGTCATATCCAAACAATTTTGTTACGATACAAGATCTCAAGCATTTCAATACACGCACAGATAGCCAAACAATAATATGAAATGTATGGAAGGCCCTGATTTTCTCAGAGCAAATGTAAATTCTAGCTTCAAACCATTTTTGAGCTTAATCCGTTTCTGTAAAGAAAATTAAATTCAGTAATTCAATTTGGAAATAACCAACAAACAATGCAAGCGTAGAGGAAATACTGCGAGTCAATTTATCATCATTTACAAATCTTGAACACCGTGTAATATGACGAAACCGAAAAACAAACAACCTTTTTAACTCCATAATTTTCAAAACCCTTTAGTACCTTGTTCCTTCAAAACCACAGGCTTCTCAGCCATAGCAAGACAGTACTTAGCAATCTCTCTGAACTTAGGAACACTCCTGAGGTCAACCTTACTCCCATCTTTCAAAGTGATCACTATATCGCCCCACTCACCTATAAACCTCGGAACAACCTGGACATCCTTAATCACTTTATACGAGAAGTCACTTCTATCCTGACCCGTCAACCCGGAAATCACCGTCACCCGCAGGTTGGTGAACCTGTAGCGCAAGAAGAAAGCGCGGGAAACTGCAGCTAGAGTCAGTGGAAGCCAGAGGAGAGTGAAACCCAGGAGAAGGTTGGCTATTAGGTCGCCGTAGTGGGCTCCACCATCGAAGAATATGGTCTCTTGCTTGGTCTTGGAGGAGGAGGTCGTGGTGGTGGTGGAGGAGGTGAGGGGTTGGTTGGTTTGTGAAGAAGATGAGACGTGGAGTTTAGTGGTTGGTTTGTTGTTTGTCGAAGTGAGTATAGGGAGGTGGTAGGGCTGTAGGTTAGGGAGGAGAGATCGGTGGTGGACGGTGGAGGTGGTGGTAGTGGAGGGAGGCGAGAGAGGAGTGGAGGAGGAAGCCATTTGATGAGGATAAGGTAGTGAAAGACGACGAGAAGGGGAGAGATTGTACGGGTGGCTGGTGAGCTAAGTGACTGTTTTTGTGGGGTGGATTTTCTGTGAATTTTTATTGGTTGGAGAGAAAAAGTGGGGTCCACAAATATGGGTGATCTTATGGTTGCCACGTAGAGCCTTGGATGGGCTCAAAATGATAGCCGTTGGGCCTATCCTTAAAACTTGGGAATTGAGTGGATGTAATCCTAATTTTGTGTGCATCAGGTTTTGTTCGTAATATGATGTGATTGTCTTTCAAATCCTAGAGTTGGTATTGTTGAAATTGTTAAGACTATATTGCTTCCCTCTACTGGGTTTTGACGTGAAAATTTAAACTAGGAATGGTAGAGTCACAAGTTTGGATTAGCTACCTTTTTGTATAAAAACGTGTCAAATACCTGCAGAAAAGTATTTTCTGTGGTTTACGTGCTTGCAAACATATACCCGGCGCTATACATGGTTTTAGAGAAGTGGCGTGGCAATAGCTAAGAAGAGAGAGGTAAGGAGGAGCAGGAGACAATTTAAGGAAGTTTAAATACACGTGCAGTAGGTGGTATAGTTATAGGGTATCTACTCCAGTGTTTTTGAGCAGAGCTAGCGTGCTCTTCATTTTGAATTTTATTCAATCTTGTGATAGCTATCCCAAAGTACAAACCAAAAGAAGGAATGGTGGGATTGAAATAAATATTACGATTCCGATGGATGAAGGGCCGCATGTGGTAACATCTCTACTAATAAACCATTTCAATTAATAATATGGTTCTTATTTAGATTTCGAACCTTATTCAACTTTTTTATACTTGTATTTATAAATTTTTTAATTGTCAAATGATGAGGAACTCTTAAGTATTCATAGAATCATTTATGATTTCTTTTAAATCACGTTCGCAATCAACCAAAAAGATAAATCATCTTTTTAATAAACCTTTTAATGAGTCTTTGTTTAGTTTTAAAGAAATTTTTATAGGTTTATGAACCTTCTTTATAAAAAAAAAAAAAATGATAACTAAATTCAACAATTCCTATTTGAGTCTCATCATGCCAAATTTTCTTAAACCGTTCTAAATTTATGAACATGACTTTGTAGGATATATCACTTAGATCATAGAGTCATATCCAGAGTGTTACTAAACTTAAACTTTAAGAACTGTTTTAGTAATAAATAAGTAAAGTAGTTGACAAAACTGGAAATACCCAATTAATTTTGGATTACCGGTAAACATTTCTATTTGTTTTTTTTTTTTTTATATAAAACACATTGTGTAATTGAAAACATCTACTATGTATGCGTCTGTTCTTGGAAGCATATAACCTATATGTGTTATTACGTTAGAATAAATAAGATAAAATGGTTACTGCAAAGGCACGTTTTCGGTCTATAAATTGCACCGTTATTTTCCTCCTCCAAAAGACCAAAAATTATAGGCAAATTTCCTTTAGTGCTCCGTATCTCCATTGGTAAAAGTAGGGTTATTTAATTGTTTATCCACACCATGATGAACGTAATTTTATCGCTGTCAATTTTAATATTGAATGAGTACAAAACGCATCTTGACCAGTCACAGGTAAAGAACACTTGCGCTACTGTTTCAATTTGCCCATAAATAATGAGTAATGTCACAGATTCTATCTTGTACACCTATAGTCTCGATTTTTTAAATTATATATCTAATTAAATATTAGTTGTTATCATTGATACCTTAATTAACTTCAATTTGGTTCTATTTGGTTTATTCTTTTCCATTTTATTAATGTTTTCTCAGTGTCTACTAGAATTTTGTAGTCGGTAAGAATAAGACAACAAAAAAATGAAAGTATAATTCTATATATATGATACAATTAGACTGAAGAGGATGTTGAAGAGGCTAATGTGGTAGAAGGATTTTATTGTTAAAATAAATAAGTGAATCATGTGACAGATCAAACAAAAATAGTATAGAAAATAACAAAAATAGTGTAGAAATTAACATATCTTTAACAAATAGAGTATACCAACTGACAATAAATAGTACAGAAAAGAAGAAAAGAGGATATCACATTACAATCCATAATTAGGTGTCTCTTGATATCTTAGAGACTAGCCATCTTGAATCGGTCATTTCCATCTTCATCCTTCATCACCTTGCACAGAAAACACATAAAAAAAACACTTTGTTGGCATAAGTTTGAGAGAATAGATAGAAAGAAGAGAATAAAGAGAGAAGAGTTAAGATTTCATATATGAATGAAGTAAGGACAAAATAAAGAGGTAGTTCGAGATATTTCTTAAGAAGGTTTGATATAATTAGGCTGGGTCAAGTAATTGGATTTGTTTTGACATTTTGGTACTATAGAAGATTTATCAAGGGTTATACTAGTATTGTAGCCCCATTAACTGATTTATTGAAGAAGGACAGTTTTGAATGGAGTGATAAGGCTACTACAGCCTTTAATACTTTAAAGAACATGTTGGTTTAAGCTCTAATTTTAACACTACCAGATTTCTCAAAAAAATTTGTAGTAGAAACAGATGCACCAGGCACAGGAATAGGTGCAGTATTAGTATAAGATAAAAAGCCTATTGTAGTTTTTAGCAAAAAGTTACCCTTATACTTAATGAAAGCATCAACAAATGTGTGAGAGTTATATGCAATTATAGAAGAAGTTAAAAAGTAGAGGCAATATTTGCTAAGAGCTCATTTTATTACAAGGACATATCATAGGAGCCTTAAGGAATTACTTTCTCAAGTAATTTAAACTCCGAAACAGCATAAATATTTGTCAAAGTTATTAGGGTGTGACTATACTATTATGTGTAAGTCCGGACAAGAAAACGTGGTAGCAAATGCTTTGTCAAGGCAACTTGATCAGTTTATGTCATTATTATCTTTTTCTATTCCTTGTGTTACATGGATAAAGGAATTAAAGTAGGAATGTTCTACTTTACAACTTTTTCAACACATCATTACTTAGTTGAATAGTAGGAAAAGGTTGAAATGGCCTTTACAATGGAAAAATGAATTGCTGTATTATCAACAAAGATTGTTTTTGGTGCCTCAATCTTAAGTGATTCCTAAAATTCTTTATGAGTGTCATAATATTCCAGTGGCAGGACATTTTAGTATAGCCAAAACTTTTCATAAGATAGCATCCCAATTTTTCTAAGAAGTCATGAAGCAGCAAGTTGTAGTATATGTGAAAAGTTTCCTTACGTGTCAGGAAGTGAAATATACAATCACTTCACTAGCTTGGTTTCTTGTTCCCTTGCCTTTACCTAATCGAATTTGGGAAGACATTAATTTGTACTTTTTCACCGACCTTCCCAAATAGTAAGGGTTCGCGGTGATTTTAGTTGTAGTTGACAGATTATCTAAATACTAAAATTTAGGAGCTTTGGAGCCACATTTTATAGCAACTAAGTTTGCTTATTTATTCTTACACATGGTGATAAGACTATAGGGATTTCTTAAATCCAAGGTTTCGAATAAAGATCCAATTTTTATCAACCGGTTTTGGAAGGAATTATTTAGGTTGAGTAGTACTAAATTAGCAAGGAGTACAACCTATCATTCCTAAATTGATGGCTCAACAGAGGTAATGAGTAGAATCTTACAATAATATTTCAAGTGCTTTGTAATGGATAGACCAGATTACTAGGTTAAATTTCTTCCTTGGGCTAAGTAGGCTTAATACACTTCATATCATGAAATGGTTAAACGTATCCCTTTTGAATTGGTGTATGGCCATAAACCTCCAACCATACCCTAATATCCTAAGGGAAATTCTAAAATAAAGGTTGTGGAGAAAGAGCTTATTAATAGAGATTAATTGCTAAGATCATTGAAAGAGACCTTACAACTTGCTTAGATTCGGATGAAGAAGCAAGTTGACAAACATAGATTAGAAGTTACATTTAAACCAACAGATATGGTTTTTGTTAAATTATAACCTCACAAGCAATTATCTATGGCTCAATGTACTTATCACACACTTGCAAAGCGTTACCATAGACCTTATCCTATCATCAAAGTAATAGATAATAATGCTTATAAATTAGAGTTGCTTCATTTTGCCAAAATACATAATGTGTTTCATGCTTCTCTCTTTAGGCATGCACATGGATCTTAATTGCCATCATTAGATTTTCCTAGGGAATTCTATTAAAGTCATTCACTTATTCAACCCTTTATCAATTTTGAACACTAGGGTTATTAAGAGGGGAAATGTATAGGTACCTCAAGTCCTTATTTAGTAGCAAGGCGGTGCACTTAAAGATACTACTTCGAAGGATTGGTCAGACTTTCAAACAACCTATCCTAATTACAACCTCGAGGATATGGTTATTTTTCATGGGAGGGAGGAAAATGGTATAATCAAGCCAAAGAAGATATTGAAGAGGCTAACATAACAGAAGGATTTTATTGTTAAAACAAATAAGTAAATCATGTAACAAATCAAACAAAAATAGTATAGAAATTAACAAATTTGTAACAGATAGAGTATTACTAACAGACTATAAATGGTGCAAAAAAGAAGAAAAGAGGATATTGCATTTTGACCCAAAATCAGGTGTCTCTTAACATCTTAGAGACTAGCCATCTCAAATCAACCATTTCCATCTTCATCCTTCATCACCTTGCATGGAAAACACATAAAACACACTTCATTAGCACACATTTGAGAGAATAGATAGAGAGAAGAGAGAAGAATTAAGGTTTCATACTCGAGTGAAGTAAGGATAGAATAAAGGGGTAGTTTGAGATATTTCTTAAGAGGGTTTGATATAATTAGGCTAGGCCTAGTAATTGGATTTCTTTTAACATTATACCTCTCTTCTAAAATTAAATACCTAGCAAAATAAAATTGAATTCATTTATCATTTATTTTATTAATATTTACAAAAATACTAATTGAAATAATAATCTCTAATGTATAAAATATATTTTTTCTAAATATTTTCTTTTAAAAATATGTGAATTTTTATCTTCCAATCTTGACACTCCAATTATCACTTTCATCATAATTTTAAAAAAGAAACAAATAAAATATAGATAAGATAGTTTTTTAAATAGTAGATTTTTTTTAAAAAAATACATATTAATAATAGAATAAATATAAATAAGATACAGATAAAATGTAGACAAAAAAGAAAAAGATAATCCAAACAAGACCTTTATACTATTAATCCAATTAGTATTATTAACTAATGAGATGATTACCTATAATCTTAAAGGAAATATTTGACCCCTTATAGGTGACCACTAGCTACTCACTGCAAAACAATAGGTTGCAACCCACCTCAAAATATAAGTCATGAGACCTACTGGTGGTCGTGGGTAACCGACAACTACTTATTGAGGGTTATGCAATCCTTCTAAAGTTGTAAACAGTTATATCATTGGCTAGTCGTGTTAATTAGATTAATGATATAAATTGGAGCTAATTGATATGCTGATGATAACAATGAAATTTTAAACTAAATCAATAATTAGACAAGTCGAAATTTCAAATGCATAATTATAAAAAATGACAAAATTAAAATATAAATTCTGGTATCGACTTATATTGAAATAGTATTTTAAAATTAATTTATATTTTGTTTTGCTAGTAATGTTCTTTTCTTTGGTTATATTCAATCATGTCCTCATTCATAATACTAACAATCTATTTGTGAAAATGTTTTGTTAATTATGGCTACTAAATTTTCAGTTTTAGTTCATTTTTTTAAGGTCTTTCTAGTTGTAATTAAGGCTACGAAAAGACTTTCACATCTAAATAAAATCTTTATATCTTCTCTCTTATTTATCTTTGTTCTTTCTTACTCCATATTTGCTAGAAATTAATTATATGCTTCCATCTTTCTCCTCTTCTATAATTTTTTTTTTTTTTTTGGAAAAAACAGAAAAGTATAAGAGTAAAGATTTAACATGACAAGATAATGTGGGATTTCTATTAGCATAACTCAGCCCATGATTCCCATTTTCAATATATATGATATAAGTTTTAAAACTTCAAGATGAAGGCTTCATGAAAGCCTCAAGATTTGTGCGACTTATAAGAGTAGGGGTTTGCCGTTCCAAATGAAGAAAGAAGGTTGAAAGAGAATTAAAAAGACTTAGCTGAATAATAATAATAAAAAGCATGTTGAAATGTGTCTTATGTTGGGCTTATTTATGCTTCTCAATCTTTCTCTTCTCTTTTATAAATTTTCCAAAATTAAAAGGCATCATAATTGAGGTCCAACATGACGGTGAATGAAGAAATTTTGTTAGCATGACTCAGCTCATGATTCCTACTTTTAAAGGATAGAATACGAATATTTTAGTATTAAGACGAAGATTTTATGGAAACTTCAATATTGGTAGAACTCAATAATTCAAGGATTAGTTAATTCAAATAAGAAAGAAATATTAAATTGAATCAAAAGGACTTAATCGAATAATAAGTTTCAAATCAAATCAAATAAAAAATACAATCAGCAATATCCTAATCAAACGATGTCAGGATAATGACTTCTTTAATTCCATTATTTAAGCTGATATTCTTTGGGAAAATTAATTACAAGGACGGACGTTATGGGATGAACATGTCCTTTACATCAGCGAACAAATCATCAAAATGCATTTCAAAGGCAAAACCAAAAGTGAAAGCAAAAAACAATTACATCATCAAACGTATCATTAGAATCTATTTCGAAGGCATAACCATAAGTAAAGAAATAGTTGTTTTCTCCCACCCACACAAGTAAGTTAGAGGTAGACAGTGAAGACCCCCTTCCCGGTACAAGCAGTAATCACCTAAAAGTTGCCATTATACCATATCATGTTCCCCAAATGCGTCGACGCCCAGCCCCACAAGACATAAAGTAGAACAATGATTACAACAACAATTAATAAACTAATCATTAGAACTTATGGTTGGGTTTCACATGATTAGTCCATCATGTGGGACTAACAAAACTAACAATTACGAACAAGTATTCTCCCAGTACATCACTGCATATATATATATAAAAGCTCTGCTCACTAAAAATTTCAGAATCCCCATCATGTGCCCATTTAACGAGCTCTCTTCGTGATCTAATACATAAAGTTTTTTAAATTTCCTCAACTTGACCTTAACATTAGAATATAAATCAAATAATGCATACATTTCGAACCTTACTAATGTCTTAATTATTAAATGTTTTAGCACATGATCCCATGAAATGGACGACAGTGGCACAACTTACGATCTTGATTCTTAATGTCACCTCCTGTTGATATTTAATAAGCGGTATTTTTTTTTTTAATTTAAAAGCCATTAAAAAATGGATCTATGATTTTTTTATTTTTTTTTTAAATCACTGGTTCTCCATACGTTATATATTTGCATCGCATATTTTATTTATACTATCCTATTCTATTCAACAGATTAAATAAATTAAAAATAATATAAAATGGCTTTTCTTTCTTTTTTGAAAAAAAAAAATAAGAGACATATAATTTTGTAACCTAAGAGTGAAGAACAACAAAGTGTAGCGGCGTTTGTTGTAATTGTCTTCCCTGAACGAATCTGGTTCTTTAACACGACATTTGTCTTTCTAGGTAACTTTTGAAGAGGTAAAAAAAAAAAATGCATTCTGAAGAATTAATTTTACGTACGATTTAGTACAGGCGCAGAGAATATTAATTGTCTCTTTATGGATGCTATTACGTACTCCTCCATGCTACCGTGATGATAAAATAAATCTATGATCGATTAAATATTAAAAATTTTCACTTCTTCATCTAAGTAGATATTATATATATATATATATATATACATTACATACATGTATTATATGCATATATGCATAAATAAAGCAATATGATAAGAAAGGAATCTTACGTTTGGATCCATTGGTGGAGAAATAAAAAATTCTTAAACAACAAAACGAAAAGAAGATGACAACAAACTACTGAAGTTCATTAAATAAAATAAAAAGCAACATATAGAATGAGTGTTCACACACGACTTGTTAGCTAGGCGTGTAGGAGTTACTTTTTTAATAAGATTGTTCTTTCAACATGGTCCGCCAATTACCGGTACTAATGTTTATTCACCAGAGGGAAAGAATGTGCATGATCAAAATGAAAAAAGCAAGTGAAGTACGGCATAGAGTAGAAACATAAAAATATGAAAGGACATGTTTGATTTCTTCTCAAACGGAAAGCGGGTAGGGTGTGCAAAGAGATGTGAAAAGCTGGTGTGGGTAAAGAAAGGGAGTGCGTGTGTTGGATGCTAGAGAGTGGGTGACAGTCGGTCATATGAACTCTATCTTTTTTTTTTTCAAAAGTAAAAAAGGAATTCTATTCTTGTTTTTCGTGCAAACTTAAAATATTCGAGCCAATTGTAAATATACTATCCCATTTTGACCTATTAGTTAGATATAGACTGTGAAATATCTTCGAAAAATCAAATTGAAAAGAGTAGTAATAAAGTAATTATTACCTCTATAGCATGTAATTGATAAATTAGCTAAGTGGTTTATTTAATTACAAGTTATAACTAAGTAGCATATATGCATGGTACTCTCATCCTTATTGGACTACCTATGGTAAGTGGACCCTCATATAACCCTGATCAAAGAAACAAAACCAAAAGAAACCCTAACCTATACCCTATTGTTGGCATGAACAACAAAAAGCCAAGGGGCCTCTCCTTCTCTTCTTTGATTTTCTTCATCGAATTCAATTAAATAGGTTCTCAATTCAACCATCTAATTTAGATTAGGAAAATTGCACAAGATTCAATTCGAGCTCCTAATGAATCTTGATTTTAAGAAAGCTTCTCAAGAAGTTATATAACTACACTATTGGTTCGATTGTATCCTCGATTTAGCACCTTAATTAATCTTTCTTTTAAGGAATAAGACCAATGGAAGGTTACACTACTATAGAGGATGGCGCATCGAGAACTAATATCCAGGGCTTCTACATCACATCAATATTATGATTCAAATCTCTTGTGATGACTTAATCATGATGAATATAAACCTCAATTAATATTTTCTTAAAAGAAATTGCAAGAGTGTAAATTGGTGGTATAAGGGTAGGTGTTGCCATGTGTAGACATGATTGGAGTATGTGTAAATCAAGGTAAATATTGAATCTTTTATTTTATAGATTGTGTTACTAAAGACTTATGGAATCTAGTGTATAGTTCATAGTAAACATTGATTTAATAATAATTGAACAAGTTTGTGACAAAAATTTGTGATCATGTGCTTGGATTAAGTATGAGTTATGATTGGAACAAGACTCAGTATTTTAAATATAATAAGTATTGAATCAAGTAAAGTCTTATGGACCCTTGATCTATTGCTATTATTAGGGTTGGATGTGTAATTTACATTTTATGATCCAGGTAAGCACTAGCAAGCTTATTTTGTTGAAGTTGCCAAGTAAGTTCAAACATTACGAAGCAAACTAAGGTTTCGTAGCTAAGAGAAAAAAGTAAAAGGGATGGGTCAAAGGGTTTGCGTCTCAAGGAAGATAAAGATGAGATGTGATAGGACAACTTTGTAAAAGTATCAATAGCCTAAGTTGTCTATTAGTAGAAGCTGAAGGGGTTAGACTTGATGGTAGGCTTAAACATACATTGATGACCAACTTAATTACATTAGTCAACTAACATGCACATAATTACATGAGCTACTTTAATGTTGCATTTGTTTTTAATATTATCAAAAGTACTATTTAAAAAAAAAAGGAAAGAGAAGAAAATAGCCTAATCACATTAGTAGAATAGTAAGTCAGTTAGAATATTCCTTTTTTGTTATTAGCTTTAGGGAAGCCATATAAAAATGTATTCATCATTAGAGAATTACATAAGAAAAAAAAAATAAAACAAACATCATTCCCTAATTTCTTGTATTCAACATTCATCAAGGAGGTCAATGATTTGGGATACCCAACTTGATGATCGATACAATATAATTAGCTATTAAGTAGCATCACATTAAAAAGATTTAACTAATTACGCACTAACTTTCACATGAGTGCATCGCTGACCCGAGTGAGGTCACATACCATGTTTGTTTATTCAAGAAGAAACTACAGTGGGTCATACTAGAGATATGGGGTGCTACTATAGACATTTGTAGGTAAACTAGCATGCTAATGCTTGATCGCATATCCTAAGGACAATGTAGCTTTTGGTTTTATTCATGTTATTTGTTTGCAGTTATGGTTTTGAAGATGATTTTAAGAGTCATGGGTAATACCAATTTTATGGTAAGTTATGAATAACTAAAGACTGTAACATTGTGGACTTTGATGAGACAACCAAAATTTGTTTGTTGCACTAGTATAGGTTTATGTGTATGTTTCTAATTTGTATGACATATGTATGTACACTTGTAAGCTATGCATTAAACATTCACTCAACCCATTACGAAATTTTCCTCTTTCAAGCGTAAAGGAGTTTAAATATTATATTAAGGTCTCAAAACTTAGGAATAGGTTTGATATAGTGCACTGAAGAAAATTGCAAATAGGCATTGTGATTTTATTAATTATATTAGATTAGTCTTTCAAAATATTTTAAAGTTTTGGGTTTATACTATTACATCTCAAAGCGGTGGAGTCACAGTAGTCTTACCGTATAAATCAACTCAAGATAGAGGTTGGCTTCACAGTATCTATCGTAGACTTGATTTACATAACGCATCCATAATTAACCTAATTTAAAGTAACGATTCATGTAAAATACTAGCAAAATTATATACAACGAGTATAAATATATATATATATATATATATACATATTAACTCTGATATCTCACAAGATATTTACATATCAGAATAGCTTATGATGTGGAAGTATTTACACAACTGAGTTCACAAAACTAAGAGTTAAGAACAAAAGCTTCCTAAGGTCCTATAGTTCTCCATTTTAAGTCCTTACTCCCTCGAAATTTTCAAAAGTGACTTACCTCTAAGTAGTTATAATACAGCATTTTAGTCAACACCTATAAAAATATCTATAAAGGAGTGAGAAATCCAACTATTCAATGAGTATGGATAGAGACACGAGACCATACAATAATCACAAGTAAGGTCATCAAATAGGTAAATAAATGTAATGCCACAAAACAAATATCATCACATGACATTATCCAATCCATTGTGAAATTAGAGAAATTTCATCAACTCTAATCTAAGTTTGAGGAGTTTCAATACGTATATGTAATAGCTCACAACTAAACCCAAATTTGTGCAATAAAATTACCTCTCCTCCCGTGAGTATCATTAGAATCATTGTCCCCGTCCTTACCGTGACTCCCTCTCTTATTACTTAGTTTGACTATGGATGGAGAATAAATCATTATATTACAATACTACCCCTTCTGAAGGTATCGATATCTGGTTGGAAAATCCTAATCGTCCCTTAGTAAGTTACAATGCATGTGTAGTTAAAGTTTTAGGTCAAATATATTTAAGTCTAGTTCTAAGTGATCAAACAAGTTCACAAAAATACAAATAGTTACAAACTACAACAACACACCGATAAGTTCAATCAAACTTAGAGACACATGAGCACGTGCATAAGTAGAATACTTACAAGCACAATCTTAAGTCTCAAAGTATAATGAAATAGTATCCCAAAATATAGTAATGTATTGATCCTAACTTACCCAAATTCTTTCTCTTACTTACTCAAGTTGACTTACATTGTACCTTTGTCACTAGTCCTTATAATAGAAATAACATTTTAGTATCCATACACTTACTATGTATAAACTTAATTTTGTAACTTAGATTATTATTATTTTTGGTTTAAGATTATATTTTACTTAATTGTCCAGGTTTCATGTCAGTTATAATTAGGCTCCTCCTAAACTAGCCTCTAATTTAGGTTCTGATATAGTTTCTGATACATCCTCTTATTCAGTTTCTAATTATAGTTTTATTCACAAGTTTTAAAGCATCTACTAACCATCTTCTAAGCTAATCTAACTATGGTTCAAGTATAAAAGTCTTTAAATTATATATTGATCCTATTCCTATTCCTAGTGACTCTATTCACCCAGCCTTTTAACAATCTTCTAATTTAGCTTATGATCTGGGTTTACAATTCATTTTTAGCATAACTGATCTGGGTTTACAATTCATTTTTAGCATAACTCCTAAGATTTATTATTCACAACCAAAATCATAACCCACTACTAATGCAGTCATCACCTCAACTTGATTAAACACTCTTTACTTACTTATTACAACATTTCACATATTACCTAGTTACCGCATATTATGCTCATATTATTCACATTCAACACTTTAAGCACTACAAATATCATCCTTCAACATCATTTAACATATCAAGATATCAAAATACATCTCAAATCAGAATCTAAACCAATTTATTGAAGAATCCCTAGATATACTTAGAAAATTAGTTATTGAATAAGATTTTAAGGCCCAAAAATTAAATATAAATATGAAAAATAATTTTCAAGAAAAACTTTTCATAGCAATTTAATATACATTATAGGTAGTGTATAGAAAAAATTTGGGGCCAAAACAATATTAATAAGGTTTCTTAAGGGCGACATATTTCAAGACTTAATTTCATCAAAATAATATTTTTTTCCCTAAAACTACATACAAAAATTTGCTAAAATACCAATTTTCGTAATTTTCTAAAAAGATTTAGTATTTTTAATAAATTGTACAAAAATCGAGTGGTAAATTGAAGGGAAAAGTACAAAAAAGTGCTTAACGTTTATCTCGTTTTCTATTTTAATTCTTTACATTTCAAAATTTTCATTTAAATCCTTAACGTTTACAAAAATTTACACAAAAGTCCTTTTACTTAACAACATCAGAATTTAAATTAGGAAAGTACAAAAAAGTTCTCAATGTTTACTTTTTCTTTTTTTAAAAAAAATTATACTCATTAACATTTTAAAATTTTCATTTGAGTCTTTAACGTTTACAAAAATTTACAATATAGTCTTTTTAACCAATGGCATCAAATTATCATTTATCCATTGATACATGACAATATTTTGTTGGTCAATGTATTTCTTTTAAATAAATAATATAATAAAATATTAAAAATTAATTAAGGTATTAAAAAACTTATAAAAATTAATAAATAATAATAAATTATAAAAAAGAAATTGGGAAAATGAAAAATAAGAAGAAAAAAAACATTTAAAATTAAAAAACTACTAAAATGATATATTTAGTAATATATATTTATATACATATATCTACTAATGTTAATTTTAAAATAAATTAATGAAATTTATCAAAAATTGCTAAAATGGAAATATATATATATAAAGCAAATCCGGCACTCAAGGGTATGGGGAGACTAGTGAATTTTATTAATTTAGTTTAAAATTAATATTAATATATACATCCATATAAGTATATATATAATACTAAATGTATTATCTTAGTAATTTTTCTTAGTTTTGTAAATTTTTTTCTTATTCTATATCTTTCTAATTTTTTGATGAATTTTCATTACTTTTTAAATATTTTTCTATAATTTTTTTAAACCTTAATTAATTTTTAATATTTTATTATACTAGTTACATAAAAGAAATACGTAAACTAATAGAATGTTGCCACATGTTAATCTATAAATAATAACTTAATATCGTCAGTTAAAAGGACTAATTTGTAACTTTTTATAAACGTTGAGGACTTAAATAAAAATTTGGAAATATTGAGGACTAAAATAGGAAAAAAAATATTGAATACTTTTTTGTAATTTTCCAATGTAAAATGTAACGCTATTAGTTAAAAAAAAAAACCTATTTATAAACTTTTGCAAATATTGAAGACTTAAATGAAGGTTTTGAAATGTTTAAGACCGAAATAGAAAATGAGGTATACGTTGAAGACTTTTTTTTGTATTATTTCCTAATTTTAAACTTACGATTTTCATAGCTTCCACCCACCAATAGTGTCTTTACCCTTATCGATAGCCCTAATCAGTGGCTAAGCTATTAAGTGATGGTGGTCGTTCCTTCTCAAGTTGTGGTTTAATAGTTTCACTCGAAAATAATCCTAATTATACTATATTTTGTGTTATTTTGTAACAATATCACTTTACCCTTTTTGACTTCTCTCAAATTTTTTTTTCTAAACTCTAAACTACCAAAAATGAATTACAATGGGATTTCATGAATTTATAAGAAGGGTTTTAGTAATTGATCGATTATTTCATTGCTAAGTGTCTTTTATCTTTTTACTTTTTACTTCCACTTTAGGTGTTCTAATTTGTTTCATTCCTGTACTAAATTACATCCCTACTTTGCCATGTCCATTTCTAGATTTTTCCTCAACTGCCAACTATTTTTCTTAATTTGTTTTCTTTAACTTATAAGTATATATTAGGCATTTTAAGTAGTTTCAGATATTTATGTCTACACGTAAATACATATATAATATAAATAAATAGCCCTGAATATTATTTAAATTATTTTATGATTTTTAGTGTACATATATTTTATTTGTAGCAACTTGTTAATTATCAAAGTTCGTTTTGCGTATTTTGATAAATAACGGATAATACATATAACCTAAATATATAATATTTAATTAGTTGATTTTTTAAATCTAAACTCACAGAATCACTTCTACGAATATTATTAGCTCTATTGTAGGATTCAGACTCAATCAAACCATTTATGCTGTCACCTTAAATTTTGCATACTAAATCCAGAATATCTGATTGAAAATTATTAATTTGGGACAATGCAGATTTTGATTAACATTATATATATTGTGGTTATTTTGGGTCTTAGTGTACTCATATTGTGGTACAATCGAGCACGTAGTAGCCTAGTTATATCCGCTAGACTCAAGGCTTGATTTATAAACATCTTAAGCTCTTAAGGTATATCATTTCCTTTCCATAACTTTTAGAAGTGCATACATATGTCCTTAGGTTATTTTATTAATAATCTTAGGATCTTAACAATTGCATATCTATATAAATTACAAATTAATGAAAAGCTACCTTGAGAATTTAGGATCTATTTGCATGTGATGGATAGTGAAGGAGGATATATATATATATATATATATATATACACTAGTTAATAATGTATCCTCGTTATATATGCACAAAATAAATAAAGTTGTATTGTACAATCGAATATATTATAATATAATATAAGTTATTAATTAATCAGGATGATCAAGAGTTGGGAGGTTGTGAGGAGAGGAATAAAGTAGAGAGAGAGAGATGTTAGGTGCAATCAATGGTAGAAAGTGGAAGGGGGGAAATGGGAGAGAGCAAAAAAGCGAAAGAGAAAGTGAAAAAATTGTAAAGAAATGAATAAGGAAAGATAAAAAGAAATAAGTAGATAAATTTATCTATTCTTTATAATTTTAATGGTTTATTTTGTTATTAATTTTTTTATTAAGTAATATTAAATAGATAATTTTAAGGATGATGGCTGTTACTAGTAATCAATAATGATCCGCATCAAAGGTGGATATACGTGCGCAAAGGGATGGGTTCTAGAGATGCCACTGCCATTCCTTGCCAGCACAAGTTTGCCAACGTCCCACTCACGAGAATGACCATTTCCAACTTTTCCCTCTTTTGTTTTCTTCTACGCTTCCATCTCCTTGTCTTCTTTTCTTCTTGGAATTTGGGTTTTGATTCTTCTCCCCTCTCTCTCTTGCACTCACGTATCTGTCCACACATATTGAGTAATTTGTTCAAATGTTGGGGTTTTGTCTGGATGGTTGCAAAAATTATTGAATAATATTTTATAATTGGAAAAAAAATGAGAATATTGTATTTATATGATCTGCTGTTTATTCTTGTCATTAAATCAAATAATTAACAAGATCTATATACCATGACAGTACAATATATATCATTTCTTTTCAAAACAAAAATGGATCTCGTTAGTACATACATATACATGACCCCACACGCATACAGAAACATTGATTTCATAGTAGTTTTATGAGAAAAAAAATCATGATCAAATTAATTTTTAATTGGCCAACCGATCATAATTTGAATTTTTGAAATAAAAACTTTCAAAATATATGCATTACTAACATACGGTGTCGATATCTATTTGAAAGGTATATAATGCAAGAATAGCACAAAACCACAATGCATATGTTAAAAAATAGAAGAATTTAAAAGTTGTAATATTTTTAGGGTGTTTGTTATATGAAAAGCTTGTAAAAAAGAAACGACTCTTAAATCTATAACTTTTTATGCATTGAAAAGATTAAAAGAGAGAGAGAAGAAAAAAAGTTGCATGCCTTAACAATATATACCGAATGTAAAGTTCGATTTTGGCTTAAAATTATAAGTATATGAATAAAACCGCTAAAAATGACTTTATTTCACGGTAGCTAGAACTGCAAAAGAAGTCTTGGGGAAAATAATATTTTTCTTACTCTCAAAATTGAAATCCAACCATTCGGAAATTACATAATAATAAGGTGAATGAAAAGGAAAAAAATAATATCACCTATTACTCCGATCCATACAAATTATGATCCTAGTCCCCGGCTAGTTATCTTGACATTATACAACAGAGACTTCATAATTTCTTTTAATACATGACGATGGATCCTAGAAGCAAAATAGCGACTTTACTTTAGACCAAAAGGAATATAATTAAATTGGAGGAATCTAATTGTAATTTTGTTGCTCCAACCATGGCCAAAATCCGGTTTGATCATCGATCCCACAAAACATGGTGGTGAAATTCTCTTCCTTCACCATTTGCTCAATGTTATTAGTATTCTTATTATGGCATGGGAAATCAGGCCTTGAAGTTGAGTTGTGAAAAAGTTGTGCGACCGCAGCGGGCGGTGGCCGTACCGGTGGTGGAAACAGGTGTATGCTGGTGGTTGGATGGGTGTTGGGGAGTGGACTATCGATAGCCGGTGTCCTCGAGATGTCCAATTTGGTATCTGAACTACTCTCGCTTCGGTTGCTTGAGGATCCTTCGGTCTCTTTGTTGAGATTAATTGATTCCGCTGGCTCTTTACTTTTTAGTGCCAGTATCTGAAACCATTAAAATGCTATTACAAATTTAATTGTCACGTGAAAAAGCAATTTGGTAGATGGAGCTCATCGAAATGCATGAAAATACTCATCGTATTTATATACATGGACAGTTGCATTCTTGACTTATCCTAAATCAAATTAAGGAAAAAAAAAAAAAAAAAGTTTACAAATGACCGGGGTTTGAATTGGACCAAAATAAAACAACCGAAAAGTTCCTATAATCATGTCATTCGGGCGAAGAAAAAAAGTCAAAAAAGTTACATTATAAGTCGTAAAGTTATGACCCATAAAGCTTATTTCTTTTCTTTTTTTGTACATTTTTATCCTAGCCAGCTCTATGATATAGGTAAATAAAAAAATAGCTTAGATCTATGATTCCCACCAAAACCCCCTGGTTTTAGGAGCAGATGTTCGGGTGAGTCAAACACCTCTAGCCTTTCTGGAATCATTGATAAAAATATGTGAGAAACAAACATTCATTCGTAAAGATTTTAATTGAAACTACTTTCTACAGCTTACTTAAAAAGTTTAAAACTACTTTGTACGTGAACATGTGATTTAGTAATTGAGTTTTCGCTTCCCTTTATTGAACTTAATTTTTGCTGAAGAATCAATCTTTTTATGGTGATCGACAATTTGAAATTTGTTCTTCTTTTTATGTAGGAAAGAAAAATAGGTTTGAAATATGGAACAAATATTGGATGTGTTTTTATTAATTAATTTTATTACCTCGGCTTGGAGTTTCTGGTTCTGAGCTTGAAGAGCTTCGTTATCAGCTTTGATGGCTTCAAACTGGCGCTTAAGGAGATCATAGTCTTTTTCAAGCTGTTTAGTTTTCCACCGAGCTCTCCTATTCTGAAACCAGATCGCGATCTGTCTCGGCTGCAAACCTAGAGCTCGAGCCAGCTGCATTTTCCTTTCAGGCTCAAGCTTGTTTCCCAGCTCGAAGTTCTTCTCCAGTGTTTTCACTTGCTCCATATTCAGCCTTCTCTTCTTCTCTCCTTGTTGCGATCCGTCATCGTCCGACACGTCCTCTTCGGCTGCATTCGGTTGTTCTTCGCTGACATCGATGCCGGAGAACGAGATCGATCTCTTCCCTAGAAGCGATGCAACTCCTAGATCGTATCAAAATCATAACATCAATTCAGTAGTCATCGACATCCAAAATATAAGATCGCGTGTATCTATCAACTTAAACTTTTCCGACCGACACGCTTAAAAATTTCACATGATATTTAAAATAAGTATGCGAGAGAGAGAGAGAGAGAGAGAGAGAGAGAGAGAGAGAGTACCATGATAGTCTTGAGGAGTGCATGAGGGCAAAATTTGATTGAGGGAAGAGGGAGGTTGGGGTTGATGTGGATGATCGTTTTCATGGGTAGTTTGGAGCATGAAATTTGCCGGAAAAAATGCCATCTCGTTGCAACTCATGACCTAATTATGATGTTCCTGCTACTACTATTCTAAGCACTAGACTGTCCATCAATGAGTGAGTGAGAGAGAGAGAGAGAGAGAGAGAGAGAGAGAGAGAGAGTACACAGAGAGAGAGAATTTGGTTTGGAGGGAGAAGGTGTATATTGGATAAAAATGAAGGCCTTGAATGTATGATATGGAATAAATTTTCTTAGCTATTAGGAGAATGTACAAATTGGAGAAATAATGCTTCGCTTTTATACCTGCATAGCTCCTACATAGAATACTAGGATAAAGTGACTTCATTTATTGTATACAAGAATTTTATTTTATTTTATTTTATTTTTTTGTATAGCAAGCATGTCTATGTCATTTTAGTTTACTAGTTTTTTTTTTTTCTTTAATTATTTAATGTATTTTTCTTTTATGACTCTTCTAACTCTTTAATACAGATGGAGTAAATCTCTCACTCTGAGTATGGTTGATTCCGTAGCTATTTCTCATCTATAAACTTATTCTTTTTTTTTTTTGGTAGAATAACTATTTCACATAATTTCTATTATTATGAAAAAAAAAACCCTGAGTTTTATGAAATCAAATAAATAGCTATTTCTTAGTTTTTTTAAGCGCATTTTCCACATAGTAAGATATATTAGTATTTTAAAATATATCTCACATTAATTACTAATATCATTTTAAGTTCTATTAAATAAAATAAAAATTTCTCCTTTCCTTTGTTTTATTGAAATTTATAATTATATTCTTATTTTATTTAATCCTACAAATCAAAGATGTCATCAATATATTAGCCTGAGACGGACTCTAAGAGGAATATAAGATTAGCTGACCAAAATGTAATATCGCGAGAATAACGGGGGCTTCTTTTTTTGAGGAAAAAAAAAAAAAGATACTATATCAAGCTTAATATATAATTTTTTTCTTGTATATTATTACGGATACAATTTTTTTCTGGAATGATCGCGAGCCAGGGCGGTCGATCATGCAAACCATTCTTATAAAATTTTTACTATGACGTGATGCATATCAATGTTTGAAGTGTTTGTGAATTTAATTAGAAGACCTATATTTCACAAAAGGAAAAAAAATATATTAATAGTTGATTGACCATTTCATTTAAAACTATGAATGCTACGTAATGAAGCTAAAAAGGAAGGTTCTACTTATATTAAAACATTAGAGCATTCGGATAGGAAAATCTAATAGAAAAATACAATGTTGTCCAGACTAAGATGTTAACTCGAGAATGAGAAAGCATCAAAAGTTGAGAGGATTAAATCATGATCGAATTAGGATCATTCGGGGGTTAATGAAAAATTAGTATATAATTCATATTTATTTATAAAATTAAAAGTTTCTTTTAGTTTATTTTTATTTTTCTTTAATTTACATATACTCTTGTAATGAATTGGTGCATTCTTTGTGAAAGAAAAAAATAAAACAAAAAAATATATTTGAACGAAGAGAAACTAGTGCGATCCTATAGAAATTGGATTAGGCTAGTTAAGTTAAATGGGGTCATAATTTGGTGGGAATCAAGTCCATGACTTGTTACTTGAAGCCAAGCTTAAGCGCTTTGGAACCTCATGCATCGTATATTGGTTGATCAGCCAACTCATTATGAGATTCCACTCCTTTTGTCTAAACTTGGCTACTTTCTTAAGCATTGACAATTGACTATCATTATGGTTGAGTTGTCTTTCTATTATGCCTTGAAATAGTAGAATTATAACAGTCATACTATGCAAATCATTCTAGGACAGAAGTTAATATTGCAGCTATTATCTTTTATTTGATTTACATAAGACATCTACAACTAATCCATTTTAAAATAAACAGTTTATAAATTAAACATGTCATTTATCAATGAAAACATGAAAAATACATACTGGTATTTAAATATCTCAAGTAATGTTTACAAGATTCAATAACCTAATCTTACTTCGCTTAAGTAATATATACATTAATATTAAAAGATTTAAAAATAAGACTCAAATTTCAATAGTATGACTAATCCTCAGTTTTATATCCTTATTCCTTAGGATCTAGCAATTGCTAACTTTAAAATAACTATAAAGCCACTTCCTAACTAGCACCTGCAATAGCACCTGCAACACCCTACATAAATGTAAGTAACCAATTGCTTAGTTAATTGGGATGGAGACTTAAAACTACATATCAAGCATAAATAGAGTTATCAGTCAGTTATTTTGATGTAATGCAACAAACAAACGCCATTGTACTACATTTTCGGTCCGTCATGAGATTAGAAAAATTATATCGACTTTAATACGAGTTGAAAAGTTTAATGCACATTTCAACAACTTACGACTAAACCTAAGTTTATACAACAAAGATACCGCTCTTCTTATGACTACCTTCGAACCATTGCTTTCACCTTTACCGCGATCTTCTCTCCTATCACTTAGTTCGACTAAGGATGAAAAAGGGACCCTTATGTTATCCAGTACTATCCTTTTCAAGAAGAACAGTATTTAGCCAAAAAAACTCTAAACGTCTCTCCTAATGGGTTGAAACATCTGATCGATTAATTTTGCAAGGCATATATTATTAAGTCCAGTTAAAGTTATTAGTCCATATCACGCAATACAAAATAATTGTAAACTAGTATAGCAAGCTAATAGTACTCAATATATTCAAGAACACGCACACATAGGCATACATACAATCAAACTATCTACAGGAAGAAACAAATATAATCTTAAACCTCCAAGTACTATAAAACAGTACTCTGAAATATATTAACATATTAATTCCAAACTTACCTAAGATCCTTGACTTGCTTGCTCAACTCGTTGTAGGGTCAAGTCATCTCCGCTTGTCCTTATAATATAAATATTCTTTTAATATTTATATTTTTATTATATATAAGCTTTTAAATCAAAATTTTTACCCAATTATCCAAGTTATATATATTACTTATTACCTATCTATTCTAAGTTAGTTTCTAATTCAATTTTTAAATTTGTTTCCGTTTTAATTTCTAATTCAGTTTCTGATTATAGGTTTTATATATAAATCCTATGAAATCTTTTCAAACCAATATGTAAAATTAATCACATTACACTTGGATATCCTAAATCTCCTATCTAGCCTCTAACTAATATTTTGGTTGGTATGGTATACTTTATTCCTTATTTACTTACCAAATTTACTTCCAATATAAAAATAACCTACATTTTGTATATAATTACCTAAATACATATTCTATATTAGATTTATATAATATTCATAATATCATAATATTATTAATTTTAATCTAATATTTCCTACTTATTTAATTTCCTATATTCACATATTATGTATTATTACATAATCTACCCTTAAACACTTATCTAACATTTCTAACACTATAAATATCATCATTTATCATCTAATAACACATTAAGATGTCTAATTATATCCTAAATCAGAATTTATACCTAATTAATGTTAAATCACAAAATTAACGTTAAATCACAAAATTAACTTAAATATACTCTTTTATCAATTATTCATTTACACATATTTACTACATAATACTTACATCTAATACCTTAAACATCACAATTATCATCCTACATTAGCAAATAACATCCTAAGATTCCTAATTACGTGCTAAATCACTATTTATATGAATTTAACATTAAATCACTAAATTAAGCCCATAAATTGTTTTTTATGCATGATTTTAGGACATCAAAATTAAATAAAATTGTAGAAAAATCTCTTCATAGTATTATCATATATATATATATATATATATACTAAATAGTCTACACAAAAATTTTGAGACTAAAACTATATAATTAACATTATTTAAATCAAAATAGAAAATTAGCTTGGGTTTAATCATTTCTTAAGAATAGTATATTCTAGGACCTAATTTTATCAAGTTGATATTTTTCCCTAAATCTAAATTCAAAAATACCCTAGAATCCTATTTTTATAATTTTCCACATTAATTTGATATTTTTAACAAATTAGACAAAAATTGAGTAAGAAATTAAACTCACCTTTTAAATTGCTTCCAGCCACCAATAGTGGCTCCACTATTGTCAACAGTCTCTAGCAATGGAGTTTTTGTTAGATGGTAGCATTCGTCCCTTTCTAGGTGGCTCTAGGGTGTGGTCCCCTCCTAATGCCCTATTTCCACACTATTTTGTCTAATTTTATTTTAAAAACACTCTCTCCTCTTTTCTTAATATCTCTCAATTTTTTTTTTTGAATTCATAAGTAACCAATGGTTGCTAAATGTACTTATCTCTTCTTATTTTTTTTTCACTTTCTAATTAGATTATTTTTATTAGCTGATTTTCTTTCTTTTATATTTAGCATACCAATCATCATTTCTGGACATTTCTATATTTTCCCTTAATTTTCCTAATTTTTCTTTATTTTATTAATTTTCCTTAATTAGTTAGTATTATTTTAGCATATTGTACATAATTTAAGTAATTTTATGTATTTTTACTTATACGTAAATACATATATGGTACAAATAAATACTCATAAATATTATTTAAGTTATTTTATGATTTTTAGTGTATATATAATTTATTTCTAGCGATTTTTTAATTATCAAAACTTATTTTTCGTGTTTCTAATAAATAACAAGTAATATACATATAACTTTAAATTATAATATTTAATTATTTACTTTCTTAAGTCTAATTTTATGGAATCGCTTTTACTAATATTCCTAACTCTATCGTAAAATTTGGGCTTGATCGGACGATTTACACGATCACCTCAAATCTTACAAACCGTTTCCAAACCAACCAATTATGAGTTGATCACCAATTTTTTATAGGACCTCACATTCCATCCCTCTTACAAATAGTTTCATCCTCGAAACTACTGTATACCTACGTAATACTTAATTAACAAAAAAATGATTACTTATATTCTTTTACTATTTTAAAAATCAGAAGAACCATAAGTAATGCTTCATCATTGTTACTTTTGGTTCCCAAGTGGCTTTCAAATTTGGACTTTCGTCCCATTGTGCATTCACATATTCCATATCTCAATTTCTTTAACTTTTAAACCTGATTATCATGCATCTTTATAGTTTGCTTCATACGTTTTTTTAGTTCTTTTGCAATTCTACTGAATTATCTTTTAATTAAGCTTCGAGCTAACCTTTGATTAAACTTCCAAATCCTCCTCCATATGAACTTCTGCTTTAACTTCTTCATTTATCCCTTAAATTCTCAATCCAATTGTCTTCTTTTGCATTCCATACTTTAATATTAATCAATACTTTCATCACTGTAGTCCTCTAGTTATATTATACTTTCTTATGACTTAGCTCTATAAATGTACAAATTCTCTTATTAGTTTACCCTCCATTTGTTCTTTATTTTATTGAATCCAAGATTTTATTTGTGATCATCAATGATCCTAAGTTCACTTCATGTTATTACTTTTTCCTCTCATCCATAATCTTCTACTTACAATGACTTTGTTGTTACCAGAGCTTCTCATTTGTTACTTCATATAACTTATAATAAGATTAACAGAAGTAAATTTGGAAAATCTTGACTTTCCTCCATCTCAATTTAAAATGAGATGGTTAACATTGTAAATCAACTCTATTTGACTCGATAAGAATGAATATGACTTTTGACCAACAGGTTTATTAAGAGATGTGGTATTGATAAGAACTCATCACTTGATAAAACTCGACACAATACGACATAATTCACTTATAGGGTTGATCTGACAAGAGACTTGGCAAATAAGAAATTTGACCCTCATGAATTTGCCATTCATCTATTTAATTACCTATTACAACTGCTTATATGAAGGGTATTGTTGTTTCATACCTTTCTCGTACCTCTGGTTATCTCAATAGATCTTCGTTCTTGGTAGTGTTTTTTAGTAATTTTACTTCGATCACTGTTTTAACATTTTCAGTATCTATGGAAGTTTTTTCTCTAAATATAATTCGTTTAAAGAAAGAAATATTATCTCTTTTAAAAGTCACACTTCTTCATTATAGCATACCCTTTATGGTTGCTTAACTTTAGTAATATCTGTATCATATCATGGACATAGAAACTTTCTCCAACTTAATCCGGAATCGATAACATTCCAACTTGAAATTACTTTAGATAAACACAATCACTTCTTATAATTAATTAAACGATTCTTGAATTTAGAGTTGAAGATACTTATTTTAATTAGTTTAATCTATCCTTGACCTTGTCTTCATAGCATCCTATATCTTTATTTCTTCAAATAATATAGATATCCTTCACAAAAAATTACTTGTACATGTAAATCTCTTACCTAACAGTTCCTTAAAACTACTCCTTTAGCTTCTAAGGTCCCAATTACATTAACTTATACAGGACTTTAGTTATGTGTTTGATTCTAGGCTAACTTAACTATTAAGTTCAAGTTTTCAAAATCAAGTTACACCGACAAATCTTTAGAAAAACATTTGAACATTTTTATACTACTAGTAGATCTAGTATTTATTAATACTTTCCTCAGTTTCTTATTTGTAAATATCAGCAAACTTCCAATCACTTATCCTTAATAACTTTTCTTCTAAATTCCACTTTAATCATAATGTACAACTTCTTAAGTTAATATCTTTCCTTTAACATAAATTCTAAATTGACAGGTAATAACAACCCTAATAACCATATGTTCCTTTCTATCCACCAACTTCTATCTTCAAGAAACGAAAACCTTGTTATCAATATTGTACTCGCATTTTATTCATTTATACATATATGTATTCTACATGTATGTATGTACAATATATGTAGAAATAACTCTTTTGAAGAAAATTGTGGGAGGAAAACAAATAAAAACCTAACAAATCACACTCAACATTGTCTTGTTTACTTTCAACCTATCAAACAAGATAAATACATGGGACTATATTTGTTCTTCAATGTAAAACCAAAGTATGTTGAAATCTGCGTTTGCAAGTACTTATGACAATGAGCATGTTTTGCTTAAAATAAAAGGAAAAGAATCGGCTTGTAGCATTATAGTAATTTAATTTGAATTTCCATTTACTTTCTATAATATGCTTCTATTCAAATTTCTTTGAAACATCCCCTATTTTAACTTATTGTAAATAGCTGTTGCCTTTAATTATAAGAAAAGTATTAATAAATAACCTCTAAAACTTGTTAAGTGACCCATTAACTCCTTAGGAAAGTGTGTAATTGTGGAAAATATAAAAAAAAAATGTTTTTTTTCAAGCCTTTAACAAGTATCCAAAACACCACTAGGTGGCAAAATCTATTAATTATCAATAGTCTAGATTACATATCTTGCATCAAACACGGAAAAAATTATTTTATGGTTTTACTAAGCATGCATCTTGAATTACATCGGATTCATGTTTAAAAAAGTGATAGGCAAAGAACTAGACAAAAGATGAAGTTAGAGCATGAGAGACATATATAGATGGCTTATTAGCATTAGGGTTGGTTGACAGTTGGACCGTCGTCGTTGATTGACAAACGATTATGCTCAACCGGTGTAAAAAAGTGATCGACTAATGCTTGGTTATTAATTGGGCTAAGTCCATAGTCAATTAAAGCATGTTGTGGAGCCTATTTCGGTCAAATATCGTAAGGCCTTGGCAGCCTATTTTCTATTATTCTTGATAATGTGTTGATTCCTTTTATGGTAATTTGCAAATATAACTCATTCGTGTGCACTTAATTCATTTATTTTTGAAATTTGAGTATTGGATGCTCAATTCTTTCAAAATATACTTTTCGACTCTATATGATCAACATGTCCTTAAATTTTTGAGTATTCTACCGTCTTACCTTACTATGCTCTAGAGATTTATTTAGTCTTACGTGCACTTTACATCGATGTTCTTTTTGGGATTTTATGTTGAATCCATATATCAATCTTTTTCCTCAACTTACTTATTTCTCTTTTGAATCCTCGATTTTGTAATTTGTAATCTGAATTCAAATATGGTTTGAATATTTTTGCTAATGAGGCCCTCTTATATGCACTTACTAGTGAATTACAAATAGAAATTTATACATTTTTATGCGCATGTTATTAGGACACTTTTAACCAATTCAAACCCTTCTCTTTCCCAATAGATATGTCTCCTAATTATTTAGTTGAAAGGCTAATATTTTTGTTTCAATCCCACGAAGCTTTACTTTAAAATATGAATATTGTATTTAGAATTTTAGTTCAAAACATTAATGGGAAGTGAGATAGAAAAGGGAATGGAATCAAAATAACGCAGAAAAGGAAATCAGGATGAACACAGAATTCAATGACTAAGGTAAAATGAGGAAAGAAGACATTTTAGTAACAGACTACTACACAAACGAAGAAAGTAGATTTGCATCTAGCCATGCCAATTTATATTAGTATGCCTAGAAGCAAACTCTTTAATTTTTGCCTTTATGAATTTGATTTGCTAAGTTATAACATGGAGTAATTTTGATTCAAAGGATAAATTGGAATAGGATTTTTCTCACTTTTTAGCCGATAATAAATTTTAATCTGAATCAAATCCTAAAAGGGTAAAAACCTTTAAAAATTGAAACTTTTCGATTTGAATTCAGATTTTCAAAGTTAAACGTTTTTCCCAAACAAAACATTCCCTTTTACGGAACATTGATGAAGATCGTGAATCCTTAAAACCATGATCAAAACCAATAGAGATTATCGAATCAACAACAGAATGAGTTTTCTTAAAGGATTGACTGGCAATTATTACGTTGGATGTTGGATGTTTTATATGTTGCATTATATATATCTGCATCATGTTAAGTGTAACATTATTTCATGTATTATAGTTAGTAGTAATACTTTAATTACCGAGCTTTAATTTATAGCTCATCTTACACTAAAACTTTTCAGGTAATGGGAGTAATGGGAGAAACGTGAAGAAGGGTTTAAGGCTTATATATTCTTATCACTATACGAAAACGCATGGCCGATTGTTGCGGACTAGATAGGTTAAGAGGTTGAAAATTGTGAACACTCTAGTATATTTGTACTAATCCTATCAAATGAAAACATGATGGATATACTGAAGTGCGTGAAAAGAAAGGGTAGAAGAATAGGGCGAAATCTGGAGCCTTCTTCCGAATCAAAGAACGTTAGACAAAGTTCAGAAAAATATGCAAGGTCGTTTGGTTTGGTAGTGCCTAGTGGATAACGTAATCTGACGGTAAAAAAAAAAAAAAAAAAAAAAAAAAGATTTCTTTCACTCAATCATAAAATTAAGCTTTCCTGACAGGTTGCTTTCACTAGGAGATATAGCTAGATTATGAACGATTTTCACACAGTGCAATACACTCTAGTTTCACAGGGCAAAAAGATTGAGGGAATTGAACAGTTCATCGGTTTAACGACTAACGTTATACATGTTGGGAGGGAACCAGTTGTTTTCATGCTAATGGACAGTCGTGCTTGTGTCCTTGACATGCATATACATATCCAAGTTCGATGTAAGTAGAATAAACTCTAGACCAACTTGATTGGTTTGCTTATGAATGAAGAAGCATAAATTTTGGCTTTATTAATAATTTATGTTCCTATATATAGGAAAAAGTAGGCGGCTCAAATCGAAATGTCTGGAAAAATAAAGAAGGTGTTCCTATTATCAATAATTATATTTCGTACGGGTGAATAATATCCGTTTGCCGTTATTTATTTATTTTTTGTGGTAAAATTCCCTGTTATATAGAATTCTACTCGTGTACGGATATTATGAGGGAAAAAAATAAATATTAACGAATGCTTTAGGCACTTTTAATTGTAAAAGAAAAAAATTATTTTTATATCTTTTCATATGCTTTCTTTTTTCATAAAGGATATAATAAGCTTTGACAAAGAAGAAAAAATTTCTATTTTATCCTTGTTAGCTAAGGCTACAGTGGCACTTATTGACGGGATGGTAATATTTATCCTTCAAGTTAGATTTGTCTTTGCGAATGTTAGAGCTATTACTATTTAATGAAATATAGGTGGTAATGCACTCAGGATATGGACACCTTTTTTTTTTTTTTTTTTTTGGCCAATCACGATATGGGTACTTGAGAATATAAATTAATCATATAGCAAAAGGCTTATTTCCCATCCAAAAAGAAGAGATTCTTTCTATTCATTTTTCAATTTCTAAACTATGATTCTCGCCCAAAAAAAAAAAAAATCTAAGATTATGAAATTGCATAAAAGCTTTAAAAATTCAAACATGAATATGTACAGCTATTCTATAATTAATTTACTCTTCTTCTTTTTTTTTTTAACAGAAGAACGGAGAATTATTTAATAATTTACTTATTACACCGAAACTTGCTTCCCCGCAAATAATATAACTATTGTATTTCTTAATGACCATAAATCGGTTTAGCTTTGCTATGACTTGATGCATCGAGTAATTGGTAAAAAAAGTAAAAATCATGGGATTACAAGAGAATTAATTATAACTAAGGATCCTCGTTCTGTTCTGTTGTTGAAATTAAGGCTATGTGGAATCTATTACAGTAAAAACACGAAACATGCAACGTGGGGAATGGTTTGTGCCGTAATATGAAAACAATGAAAAACGTTACTTCAAGAGAAAAGAGAAAGGACTAAAAGATGTTAAAAACATTTGGATGGAGAAAGAGAGAAAGAAGGGGGAGGAATCTAGCTAGTCGTGATGGGACCAATGGAAGGGCAGTGTTTGCTTCCTAAACTACCAACAGGTATCGTGCACCAGGACGAGCCTCTTTCCCATCCATTATCATTTCACCACCAGCTCTTTGAATAAGGTTTTAATAGTACCAATCGGACGTTGATTTCAACCTATCATAAATAAATATTAATAAAATTAAAAATATAAATCTACTATTATTGATACATATTTAAATATCGTTTCATTGCTTCTTAAGTACAAATCATTTTTTTTTTCCCAGCTCTTATGCTTCTGTTTCTATAAATTTGTGTGTACTAAAATGTGAGTGACCAATTGATAGAGAAAGGAGGGTTTTTTTATTTTTTATTTTTTTCAATTTTGAAAGGTCGTAGAACTTAAGCATCCATCCACATCAATACCCCTATTTAAATAATCCACCAAAGAAAGCTGTTGTGTTTTGTCTTTCACCCATTTTTATATACGTGTCCATCTCTCTCCACACTATTTCTTTTGTGAACGAATTTTAAATGTCATTTATTTTTCGATAAGTAAAGTTCACTAAGGGACATGATGTAATATGAAGTTGATCGTGTCATGGGGTCTGTGTATCTTCATGGACAAGTGATGGTCGATTTGTCATTTTCCTTTGCCTTACTATAGTTTTCCCTCGTTTTCCGCGGCTCTGAAATCTTTATAAAGGATTTCACGGTTAAAAGGAATAATGAAAAAATGGGCAAATTTTTAGTAACGCTTATCTATTGAGTATATTATAGTAGAAACAGTGGAACCATGCGGTCCTATATACGAACCTACTATTCCTATATATCATATCTTCGTATAAAATGTTGTTAAGATTGATGGATCTATTACTCAAAAACTTAAAATTTTATAAAAATTTTACCATTGAAGGAACAAGATTTTAGATTTAACATTTACCCCAATAAGGAAATCTAGGTAAAATGGTTGTTAACGAGCAGAGGGTCACAGCTTAGCAAAAAATATCGTCGAAACCTACTATCAAAAATAGTTAATAAGTTAAAAGGACAAGAATGTCCCACAAAACAAAGGCTCGTGCATAGGTTAAAAGGTGCAAGTGACTGCCACTACATCACATGAATTTATTAGTTGGAAGCTGAAGGCTATGGTTGCTGTGTATCTGCTGCATGCCTTATTGGAATTGGGTGGATCCATGTTCTTTTCATTAAATTGTTTGCTTTCGCAGTTTTAATTAATTATTTATTTTCCTTTAAAATTCAAATAGTAAATAAAGTAGCTGAATCTTCTTCTTCACATGCTCCAGTGCTTATTTTTAATTTCATATCAATCCTCAACGAACAATTCGCGAGTCACTGATCCCCATGTGCTTTTGCTTCGTTGTCGTCGCAAAATCTATTCTAGTTTTTAGCTCCTTTCTCTTCATTGGATTTTTAAATTGATCCTCATGACACTCGTTTAGCATAATCGGATAAATCGTAAATAGTACCTCTTATACTCATCTATTTTTAGAAATGAGGATTCAAATCTCTGGGTCTTCAAAATCAGTACTTTTAGTTAAAAAATTTTACCATTGAAAAAGTAATGAAAATTTTGATAAAAATAAAATAAAAATATCAAGTATGACAAAATATTCAAATTTAAAAAAAAATATGAGTTTTCTTTATTTTTTTATTTTATTTTATTTATTTAAGCTTTTATTTTTAAGATTATTTTAGCTAAGGAAAAAGGTAATAAAATAGAGCTTAAAAGCCTATCTTGTAAAATTTGAGATTAAGACACTCAACTTTAATCATAAAATAAATAGATAAATACGGAATAAATATAAGTGATATATTTAAAATTTATCTTAAAAAGGGGCATGTATATTATTTTTAATATAGATAATGATATTCAGTCTCTCAGTAATAATAAAGAAAAAATCGTAATTCGAATTTTATAAATATCATTTTTAGATATTTGAACTATAAAATATAATAATCTAATTACATATCAATACTTCTTTCTATCTATATATAGTTTATTTTGCATCGTGTCTTTAATCCTTTTTATACCATGAGACCTATTAATACATCCCATCGATGTGTTTATTATGAAGTTTTTTTCTTTAACAAATCATTTTGGAGTGTCTATTTAGAAAAATCTTATCTTCTTTTTGGGGGAAAAAGAAAAGACTATGTTTTCGTTCCTCCAGGAATTCAATAGTTTTGGTCGTGTGGATAATGCAATGATAGTGATTTGTCAACCACTAAGCTGTGATTTTAAAATATTAAAAAAAAAAAAGAAACAAAGAAAGGAAAAAATCCTCGTTTTCATATATTGCTTTTCTCGAGAAAAAGGTGGCCCATTAATCAAAGTCATCCGTCATCATAGCACAATGCGCAGAAACGGCCTTTCATGTTCCTGTTCTCTCAGTCCACTGTTTAACTGTTCCGCATAGACCCGAGGAGAGCGCTGTACGTCTTTTCTATCTTCTCATATCCATGGCTCTATCATCCACAGTTATGTCTCCTTCATTGAAATATCATACAATGCTACTTAAATTTTATATACTATTATAGAAACCATTGGCTTTATGATGTGGGAATATAAGTGCAGGAAATAGGATGTGGTATCTAAAATTTTGCCGATAGATAGTATTGTATCTGGGTTAAAGTTTTGGTGCTAGAGTATTGAATTTAGGCTTGAACCTATAATACAAAACACCATAAGAAAGTATTAAGGATTTATTTGATACAATCAATTCGATACTTAAATCATTAAGATTTCAAGAATAATGAAAATAAGGACTTTTAGTAAATCTAGATGTCTTATCTATTTTGGAGGAAGGGTTTTGACACGCTATTTATAGTTGTGATAATAGCACTAAATCAGAAAAGTAAATACACTCGGAGTTATGTATAGGTTAGATTACTTAGAAAAGTAACGAAATCCACGCTTATGGGGCCCATCCTTCAATAGCTAACATGTTACCCCATGATAAGAAAGAAGGTAGGTCTTAAGCCCACTTTTACCCATCAACATAGGATATTCAAATTCTTATATTTTTATTTTCATAGTATCGTCTCAAAGTATTTGTTAATAGTAATTGAGTATTGTGCATAGTAAACCTACAAAACGGAATACTGTAATGGAACGTTAGAGTGTTATCTAACATAACTACTCCGATAATTAAGTCAATAATGAACTCTTAGATAGCAAAAGATACTTGAGAGTAATAAGTAAGTTTAGTGTACAAAGTATAGAAAGAATTACCGTTATATGATAAAAGGTATTTATAATGGAGCAGCGCTAGCAGTTGAAGGACAATTAGTGAAGAGATACTCTTTCTCGCAAGTATGAGAGAGTGGGGTAGTGGCGTCCAACATACCCCACTTATCCCCGTAGATAATTGTTGATTTGGTATCTTATCCTTATCCTATGCATTATATCCGTTGAAGAGCTCCTTAGGCTCGGTTAATTCGGGCCTAGGGTAGCGAGCCCCAAGTGGCAAGGTGCATCAAGTTTGGATGGGCTTAAGAGACTCATGTCTAAAGAGCCCTATCAACACTTGCCCCGTTACCACTTACCCTCCCCCCTTACCCCACAATCTCGGCATTAAGGCTAAGGTAAGGAAAAGGGATATATAAGCTACTCAAGTATGTATCTGATTTGACTCAAAGGGGCTCGAGCTAGCATTGCAGTGCCGACGTGGCAAAGGTGTAAGTTCGGGCTAACAGCAAGCTAAGGCGATGAATACCCGGGCTAAAGATGTCTAAGGTAAGATGAGCCATGGTGATCAGCATTTATCCTGAAGCGAAGTGTTGACGACCCGAACAAGTTGGAGCCTCAATTGGGGTACGAGCCAGTTTGGCTGAATAGCACTAGTCATGGATCGAGCAAGCATGATTATGCCGTGCCCCTATCATGCCAATCAGGTGGAAGTTATAGAGACCATGAAGAAACTTTTTGTGGAAAAAACTTTTTCAAATTTTGACCTAACTGCGCCCGTTTTCTATCCATTTAATGTGATGTAACAAGTGTTCTATCACAGCAAACTGGCATACAGTTACATGCGTTTTGCCTTTTAAAGATGATCATCCGCTCAAAACTCACTCTATGTGTCTGCTTTGCAGCATTCCAAGAGATTTATGCTTATACAAATCCTGATAATCGCCTATATGATTTCCCAAGTGCTTAGCCTATAAATAGCACAATCACAACAAGAGATCACTTTTCTGCAATCTTTCTATTCTATTATTGTAGATTCCACTTTCTTACATTGGATCAAACTTCCTTTAAAAGTTTTTCAAGCTTCATTCTTCTTCAAACTTCACAATAATGTCAAGTAATAAAGGTAAGATTGGCTCAACCTCATCACTACATGTCTCGAGTCCAAATCTTCCAAGAATGTTAACCCCTTAGTAGGAGAAGAGGAGGTCTCATCACTGGCACAACTGGACAACTCCACTAGAATGGCAGTGAAGGTACTAAATAGGGCCAGACTTATCAATACCATCACAATAGATGTATATGCATACACCCCTCTACCCCCTCTGAGAGATTTGTTTGATACACCTGGGATGGGCAAGGGGCCCGGCAACCGAGTGAGCAAGAGCAAACCCACTACCCGTAGTTAGGTCCTAAGTAGTTTCATTATTAAGGCAATCCTTAGGTGGTAGGTACGATTATTAAGTAGGAAGGAGCATGTAGCCCTACTATCAGGAGTCATTTTACATTATTTGAGAAGTGTCTAAAGTTTGAATAGCGCCTCTCCTTAAGCCGCTTCAAGAAAGATCTCTTCAACTTCCACTAATGCAATCCGGCACAAATCCCTCCTAATTAATAGAGGGTATTGAAGGCTTTTCAAGCACTATGTAAGTATTTGGTGATAAGAGCCACTCCTAACCTCTTTAACCACTTTTATATGTGGAAGAGCGTTTGGGGAAGTGGTCATACCTGTAGCCTCATCCAAGAAAGAAAATATTTTGCAGCCTTATGGATTCCATAAAAGGTTAGCAAGATGACTATGTGGAGGTTGAACTACTCGAAAAGGTAAATTGTTGGACATAATGGATCGAATTAGTCCAAACTGAGGCCTAGAAAGTACTTCACCCATGGAAGCCAAGCGAGGGATTTAGGCCTTCATAGCCCTGAGGCATGGCCAGGAGATTAATCCCACGAAGACAATGGGGAGATACTTCTAACATTCGATCTCCGAGCTTTTCCCTAACACGCAAAAGGCTGTGATTGAGAAATGGGTCGATAGTAAAGGTTTGTTCTATTTGTAAGCGCCTTCTTCTATTGTACTAGTGTTGTGGTGCTTCATCTAGTGCCTCTTCTATAGATAGGGGAACTTCCTTGTCCATAGTGGTCACGATGAAGTTTTGTGAATGATAGTAGTAGCTTCTTTTGTTTGTCTTACTTCTTCTTTTCCTCTTTGCTTTAATCTATTTTTGTAGGTAAAAATTTAGCCAAAAGAGTTCCTTGTCCCTCTACAGATAAGCTGATGAGCCGTCAGCAAGCAAGAGCCAACGTATCCAAGCCTAAGGGAAAATTCGTATGAGCAAAGCCAAGGGTTAGGGATACTAGCAAGGCGCAACCGATGGCTATTCTTCAGGGGATTGCCATCGATATCCTTGACGAGCCATTGGATGCGGAGTCTTTAGGGATGGCTCTTCTGGCCCCTATCCTAATCCCCGCCGCCGATCCTATTCTTATTGGGGACAAAGGTACCAATGCCGAGGAGCCAAAAGTTTAGATGCCTACTCCTCCCGGGGTGAGAGAACAAGAGATAGCAAAGGTCACTACCTTACCTGAATTGATAGGGCAAAAGAGGAAGGCTCCTAAAATGGCTAGAGAGATCGGTCTTATAGCTAAGAAGCAAAGGCCCTGGCGAAGGCACCTTTAAGCCATACTTCTTAAGCTGAGTAGCCAATGGCTCATCTCTACATGTATATAAACGAACTTGGGGACAAGTTTTTTTATGTCCTCAATAAGTTTAAATACCTAGGGATTGAGCTAGACTCGTTTAAGGAAGTCCCGTATGTCTCCCAAAATGACGAGTTGCTTAGCCAAGCTCCTGTATCCAAGATGAAGAGGGTTAAAGGGAAGCTCTTGAGGTGAAAGTGAGAGGTCCAGACCAATGACCTTACGTTACGACACTAGACTCTTAGTTACCCGGCCTTGTTGGGGTCTTATACCTATGGCAACTAAGCCATACTCAAACGGCTATCCATTGTAGGCAAGGGGTAACCCCATGGAGATGGCAAGCCATTTGAGCACACTCATGCGGTAGGTAAGCCTTCCCTTCTTTATCTTAATACACTTCATACCTTTCATTAAACTAACCTTGACTCGCGTTTCTTTGCAGTACCACAGCTAGGTGCCGCTTCAGCTAAGCAAATATGATGCCACTTGAAAAAAGGTAAAGGGCTTAAGGAAGGTATTGTATGAGGTTGGAAGGGACCTACAAGAGGCAAAGTCCTTTACTACTAAATATTTAGAAAAATTCTCTAAAGCTAATTGGCACCTACATCGCTCTTATGTGAAAGTGGTGGGGCTTCAAGCGCTGCTGAAGGATGTAGAACAAGAGAAAGAGAATGCTGAAAAGGCAACAAAGAAGGCCAATGACCTAAAGTCTGGAATTGAGGATGAGTAGATGACCAAGGCTCACCTCTCTTAAAGACTGGATAAGGAGAGGGAGGCTAAGGCCCAACTTGAGAAGGAAAACACCAAACTGAAGGCATCGATTGCCAAGTTGCAAACCGTGCTAGCAATGAAGGCATCTGAGTGTGAAAGTGTCAAAGTTACTCCGCTAGAGCTGGCAAGTTTGAAGGTTGGGTTAGAGCAGCAGGTCTAGGAGCTGTAAAGAAGGGTTTCAAAGATGGAGGAGATAATCTCCAAAATGGAGAGTAGAGAGGACCTTAGTGACATCGTTGTGAAGAAGGCCATAGCCGATTATCAAACAATGGATGAATGATTGGAAGACCTATCTGTCAATTACACCTGCTATACAAAGACGTAAGTGCTCTCGCACCATCCATGCCTTGACTTAAGCTTCCTAGATTTCTTAAACTCCCCCACTTTCAAGGAGAAGAGGGAGGTTGAAGCATAAGAAAAGGAGGCTGCTTAGGCAGCCGATAAAGTTCTAAGTACCTCTTCTGCTACTAGGACCGAACAGATTGCTCATACATCCAATCCTTCCCCAATAGCTTAGTAGGAAGTTGCCTTAGAGGATGCTACTTATAGAGATCAAAATCAAGACGATCCTTCTACTAACCTTTATCAACAACCTCTCACCTCTATTCTAGTATCAGGCCAGCCTCCTCAAAAGGTGCCGTCAGATCAGCACTCTAAGCAAATCAAAGCTTTAGAATTTTCAGAGTTATCAGAGTTAGCTGATCCAAGGCAATTTTATTTTATTTTTTACTATATGTATGCTGGGCCAAGATGCTAACCGTAATTGTATAATTTTGCAATCAATAAATGAGATTTTCTACTTGCCTCCTCTTGTGCACTCGCTTTTTCTCATTTTGCCTTTGAATATATTCGTGTAGGTTAGGGATCCAGTTTGTGGAGTCTCGAACCACCACCTGCTAATAGGGGTTACTCTGTCCAAGGGATATTTCCCTTTACCGAGGTTACTCGAAAGAGTCAATCGGTAGCATTTTGACTTACCCGATAGTGAGGGTTTCTCTTTGCAAAGGGTGTTTCCCCTTATTGGGGTTACTAGAAGGGGGTCAGGTTGGTGTCATTCCAACCTACCCTAGATATAGGAGTTTCTTTATGTAAGGGGTGTTTCCCCGTACCGAGGTTACCTGAGGGGTCAGGTCAATGGCATTTTGACCTGCCTGATGAATAGTCTGTTCACCCTTTCAAGGCTTAAGATGGCAACAAAAAGAAGAAGAGAGAAAGAGAGAGGTAAACAACTGATTATGAAGCCAATTGTTCACTTGATTGTTTTAGAAAGATGTATACAATAATATACTAATCAAAATAAATCCGAAGATTATCAACATTCCATGTACGTGGGATGAGCTCGCTATCGAGTCTTTTCAGCCTATACTTCCATTGCCCAATGTTTCCCTGACTCTGACTAAGTCTTCCTAATTCGAAGCCAGCTTGACATATCCTTCTCAAGAACTCATGGCTTCTAGCTTTCAACACACTAAATCGCCGACCTTGAACACTTTGTATTTGATGCTTTAATCATAATATCGAGTAGCCCGATGTTGGTATGTAGTTACTCGAGCCACAACAAGTCTTTAATTTCCTCAATGGTATCAATGCTAGCTTGTAACAGTAACTCATTAAGGGCAGTGTCGAAACTTTAAGTTTGGATATTAGAAAGCTCAAGTTCAATGGGGAGTACTGCTCCTGACCTAAATGCTAGGTGAAAGGGGGTCTCACCTATAGAAATGTGATAAGTGGTCCTATACCCCCATAGAATATTAGGTAGTTTGTTGGCCTAGGCTTCCTAAGATTGGTTTACGCGCTTCTTCAAGCTATCTAAGATAATCAGATTGGTTGCCTTGACCTATCCATTCAATTAGGGGTGGGCAATCGAAGTAAAGCGCAGGGTGATGTGGTGCTTAGCGCAAAACTCCTTGAACTTGGGGTTATCAAATTGTCATTTGTTATCTATGATGAGAGCATAAGGGACTGCGAATTGAGAGAGAGCATTTTTTCTAATGAAAGATTCAACACTTCTCTCCGTGATCTTTACCATTACTTCGGCTTCCACTTACTTTATGAAGTAATCAACAACAACAATTATGAACTATCGTCCTCCTGAAGTTGTCGAAAAGGCATCAAGAATATCAATAGCCCATTGTGCAAACGGCTGTGGGCTAGTTAAAAGTTGGAGGCCAGTGCTAGGTGCATGACTAAGTGGCGCGTACTTTTAGCATTGTAGGCACTTTTGGGCTATGGCTTTTGCATCCCGCCTCATGGTAGGCCAATAATACCTGAATCGTAATGCCCAAAGGTAGAAGGCTTGGCACTAAATATGATTATTGCACACTTCGGGGTGCAACTCTTCCATGACGCATAGCCTTTCACCTTCCTAGAGGCATTGGAGTAAGGAAAGGCTAACTCCCCTATGATATAAGACACCATTGACCAATATATAGTTGGTGGCATGATACCAAAGATTCTTTACTTCCCTCTTATCATCCAGGAGTGTGACCTGCTCCAAATAACTCTGAATAAGATTCATGCAGCTCGGCTTTGATGCTACCATGGCCAATTCCAAAACTTCAACTAAAGCTAGAGCATTCGACAGGTATTCTATAAAGATTTTCCTACCCTTCACCTCAGGCTTCTATATCCCAGTAGAAGCGAGCTTAGATAACCAATCTGCTATTGAATTCTTGAGTTAGGGGATCTTTATGATATTCCATGAAGGAAATTCAAATAGAAGGCTCTTTACCTTCTCAAGATACCTAACCATAGTGTCATCCCTAGCCTAGTATTTGCCTCAGACTTATTAAATGATGAGCATAGAGTCCAAGAAGATCCGTAAATGTTCGGTGTTAATCTCCTTAGCTAACTTAAGACCGGCGATAAGGGCCTCATATTCAAATTCATTATTACTGGAATCGAACTCAAACTTAAGGGCATAGCAAATTGTAACTTTATGCAAGCCGATCAAAACAATACCCGTACCTCTACCCCTTAAGGCGGATGATCCATTGACATGGAGAGTTCATACTAATTTGTCATTGTCTAGTGGTGCTTCCTCTTCTCTTGTATATTCTACTAGAGAATATTAGTCATTCATGGAAAATACTAGATTCCGTACACGCTTAATTCCATCACGTACTTCATCATTCATCCAGACACATCAAACTTCTACAACATGGTGCACAACGGTTAATCTGTGAATAGATTATCCAGTGTGCTTGGATGTAAGGCCTTAGCCGTCGTACTGTAATAACAATGGCTAAGGTGAACTTTTTTACCAGGGTGTACCTAACCTTGGGCCTATAGAGTATTTGGCTAACGTAGTATACAAGTATGTGTTCTCTTCTCTCCGCTCTGACCAGCATAGAGGAGAGCTTCCGGTCACTCACAACCAGGTACAAAAATAGGTCCTTCTCATGGATAAACTTAAAGAAGACTTATGAATACGTAAAGAAGTCTTTGAGTTGTTGAAAAGCGATGGCACACTTCGAAGTTTATTCAAAACCCTTTAGATTTTTCAAGATTTTAAACAACTTAACGCATTTGTCTAGACTCTTCCAAATGAACCTACTCAACGCAGCTATCATGCCAGTGAGTTTTTGTATGTCTCGGACTAAGGTATGGAGGAACCTACTCAATGCGGCTACCATGCCAGTAAGTTTTTCCTTCATCCATCCAGCTTGAGGTTAGCCTCAATACCTCTTTAAGTACCTAGGAAGTCAAGGAATTTACCAAATCTAATCCCAAAGATGCACTTCTAAGGTTTCAGTTTCATGTCATACGTACGCATCTAGTTGAAGGCTTCTTAGAGTCCTTGACATGATCGTTTCGCTTCCGGCTCTTAACAATCATATCATTGATGTACACCTCCATATTACGCCCGATCTAAGGCTTAAACAATTTCATCACCATCAGTTGGTATGTGGCCTCTATGTTTTTTAGACTGAACGACATTACGATGTAATAGTACGTACCGTAATCAGTAACGAAGGAGGTATGGATTTCATCCTACGGATCCATTTTAATCTAGTTGTACCCGAAGAAGGCACCCATAAAGCTCAGCAGGGCATGTTCCGAAGTGGAATCGACAAGTTAATTGATACTTAGGAGAGGAAAACAATTTTTAAGGTAGGCTTTATTGAGGTCGATGTAATCGATGCACATTCTCCACTTCCTATTCTTCTTCTTGACTAGCACCACTTTTGCTAACTAAATTGGGTATTTTTCCTCCCTCATGAAGCCAGCCTTAAGCAACTTCTATACCTCCTCCTCAATCATAGCCTTCCTCTTTAGAGTAAAATGCCTCTTTTTCTGCTTAACAGGCAATGCTATAGTGTCGATATTGAGTCTATGGGTTGCCAGGTCAAGCATGATTCTAGGCATGCCATACACCAACCAAGCGAACTTGTCTATATTTGCTCACAAGAAAGCGATGATTTCATCCTTCACTTCGGATGGGATCTCAATCTAAACTTTAGTGGTTTGCTCTAGCGAAAGTTTGATCTAGATTTCTTATGTTTTTTCCCCTAACTCGCCTCTCTCAACCGACTTCTCCTATGGGCTAGTCTCTAGAATGAAGACCATGTCTCCTCTAACAGCCCTGATGTATAACTCTCATGAGAGCTTTTGATCATATCTACATACTCTCACCTTAATTAAGGTTGAAAATTTAGCCTTCAGATAAAGGGAAGATGTGATCACCCCAAACACATTCAAGCTTGGTCTTCCTAAGAGTGCATTATAGGGAGAGAGGTACTCAATCATGACAAACTCTATGGGTCATCACGTTACGTAGTCATCATTGCCAAGTTCCATATCTAACGTGATGATCCCTTTGGCTTAGACCATACTTCCATTGAAGCTAATTAGATTATGGTGGTAAGCTTCATTTTCACTGGCGGCTTCTTCCCTATCCTTTCGTAAGTGTGGACAAAAAATATGTCAGTGGATCTGCCCCACCATAATCTTTAGGACCTTGAAATCTGACATCCTCACCCCTATTACTACGGTATCTTGATAAGGTATATCAACCCCTTCAAGGTTTTTATCACAGAAGGAGATGAAAGTATCAAACTTCTATCTCTTCTCCCTTATGACCAACACCTTTGATGGGGCATTAACCGAACCGCTAATGTTCAACCTGCTCTCAGTAATGGGAATTAGGCTATCGAACCTCTGACTTGTAGCCGAGTCCAAAGACTAAAAGAACTAGTAGGAAGAATTCTCCTGTTCCAACCGACCCCTTCCAAGGTCAAGTATTTCCTTGCCAAGTCACTCTTCATACCGAGCTGAATGACTACCTATCTCTCTATAGTGCGCCAAATTAAAGAATGCTCACCAGCACCCGAGCCCTCCAATGACTCAGCATCTTCCTTGCCAAAAAGCTGAGATAAAGAGATTCAAGGCCAACTAAGCCACTCCTGCTCAAACAAGCAAGCTATCCATACTTTTTGTCTGCATCTCTAACAGCCTCACTAATATAACATCAGCATGTGTACAATATCATGTGTAGAACATATTGCACCAATTAATGTTTTCCTTATATATTCATTTTTACCTTTTGTATCTTATGTATTACTTTATTAGGAAATACCCTTTTTGTCTTTTCCCCTTTTATGCAAGTTGTCCTAACCTATAAGTGTAAATACCTTTGTACTTATAGCTAAAAAGGGAATTCAAATTACCATTAATACACTTTTGTGTTTTCTTTCTTACATAAACACTTTCTTTACTCTCGGCATTACTGTTATCCTAACCCTTGAACAAGGCTAGGAAGCGAGTAACCTCACTAGATCGATTTGTGTGTCATATCAAATTGTACAATGAGTCCTCAAAAGTTCCATTAGTGCATCACATCATCTAAAGCTATTCGTGGGTTTTGCTTACTTCTTCATTTGTAATTATCATTTCATATGTTCCCCACCACTTCCATTTTGGGCTTTCTATAAGCTCGAACCCATCTAGCAACCAGCCTTATCTATTCTTAGTTATGGTTTGCAACACCCAAGGTACGACCCCCCATAATTATGTTAATGATGTCGTTGAGGGCACGGTCGTTGCGACAGTCATTGTTTAGTTCAATGTGCGTTTTTAGTCCATCACCTCCGAAGTACCCTATCTCCATCATCATTGGAACAGTCATCGTTCTTCGGATGGGCTACGCATTCATTGAAGTAGCTTTGCTAAATGGCATACTCAATGGCGTTCTTCAACTAGAAGCATTCGTCAGTAATATGGCCATGGTCATCATGGAACTGGTACTACTTATCGAAGTTTTGATAATTAGGGTTTTTCACATTTTCTATGACCTCTAGAGTAAATTTCGATGCTTCACTTTAGGATAAACCTGAGCAATGGGTCTAATTAAGGGGATATATTCTGTGTAAATGGGAGGAGGGAGCAAATCTTGCGTTGCTCGATGCTTCTTCTTTCTCGAGCTTTTTCCCTTAGGTTTGCTCGGCACCCTTCCTCAGAGGTAATCCTTCATGGGTAATCTATCCTTGTCCTACCTACCACCTAACCTTTCTCAATCGACATCGCACCTAACATGGATATTGTCCACCTGGTCAATGTACTTCTAGGTTATATTCCAAAAGTCGGCCAACGTCTTAAGCTTGCTTTTTGCAAGTGACTGGAAGAAGTCTCCCAAGGATTTGATGCCTAACTGCGTGGCATGAATAGTAACTCCCCCATCTAGCTGAGGGATCATGACCATGACATTATTGAACCAGGCCACATAGTCACGTAAGGATTTTCCTTCACTCTGCCTTATGAGATACAAGCATAATGTGTCCTTAGACGGAGGTTTACTAGCCCTAAGGTGGAAACTGAATCTCCACACTAGCTCGTCAAAGGAGTTAATAAAATTGTAAGGGAGGTAGTTGAACCACATTCAAGCTACTTTCCTCAGGGTACTCGAGAAGGCCTTGCACATTATAGCATCATTATGACCATGAAGGTTCATAAGTGTACAGAAGTAGAAGAGGTGATCATTAGAGTCACCCGTGCCATCATACTGTTCCAAGGAGGGAAGTTTGCTATTAGGAGGCAACACTTCATCCTTGACACCCCCGGTAAAGGGGGTCTTATTGCTGATGACCAGCCTAACGTCACCAACAGCCTTACTCCCCTGTTGTTCAAAAAGCCTCCTCACTATTGCACAGAGCTCCTTAAGGTCGGCATTGTTTGCCAAGTGAGCTTAACATGTAGTTGATTAAGCCAGTACTCCTTACAGGTCGGCTACTTACTCATTACTAGCCAAATTTCGATCACTAGTGGCGGTAGACCTTGTTGGTTGTTGCTATAGTAGGGGTTCAAGTCACTAATCCCTACCATTTGCTACTATTGCTGGTGGTTATTTTGCCCGGTGCGAGCATCCGAAGCTTCAAGAGGGTAGGTCTATGCACTACGCCTCTTTGCTTCTTCTAAGCAAGCACGGAATAGCTTATTTTAAGCAACATACTCCTCAATCGAGCATTTCATGCGCTCCTCCAATGTAGCCCTTGGTAAGAGCGGATTGCTCACAAGTTGGTTGTTCACCAACCAGTGATTCTCTTACTCATCATGATGAGACATGATATTTGACAATTGTGCTTAAGGAGTGTGTTTAAGGTTTTTCATATAAGAATTTAGCTTCCTACAGACAGCACCAAATGTCATCTCAGAGTATTTATCGATAGTAATTAGGTTTTACGCATAGTAAACTTGCAAAACGTATTGTCCAGCACAACCATTCCGATATTTAAGTTAGTAATGAACTCTTGGATAGCAAAGGATACTTGAAAGTAATAAGCAAGCATAATGTGCAAGTATAGAGAAAATTACCATTAGGTGGTGACAAGATATATTTAAAATAAAGCGGTGCCAACAATTGGAAGATAATTAATGGGGAGAAATCCTCTCCCACAAGTATGAAAGAGTAGTTTAGTAGTGTCCAATGCATCTCACTTATTTCGAAGGTAGTTGTTGACTTGGTATCTTATCCTTATCCTTATCCTTATCCTGCGTATTTTAACCGTTGAAAAGCTTCTTGGGCTCGATCAATTTGAGTCTAGGGCTTAAGCCCAAGTCAGCGAGCTCCAGGTGGTAAAGCGCATCAAGTTTGGACGGATTTGAGGGGCCCATATCTAAAGAGTCTTGTTAACGTATAGTTTAGCAATTTAGTATATAGAAGGATTCATCCAATATTGTAACTTATTCTTTTAGATACTTTAGGGATTAAGATATCTCAATTCTAATATTTGGTATAATTTCACAAGCTCATTCGAAGTTCCTTATCTTTGTCTTAGTATTCAATCAAAACCTTTATATTTTAGTCGAATCATTTATATTTTTCTAAGTCCAATGAATTTACGCTTTAAGTCGGTTATTTTCTTTACATCCTCTATGTCATGAAAAAACCATAGAATATGCTAATAGAATGACTTACCTGTAGAAAAATTAATGAATATAGAGGATTCAAAAGCTCCTCTAAATTATATAGTTATTTAATTAAATTTCGAAATAAATAGAGCAAAACTCGAATGACCCACATAATTTATAAAGAACTTAAATGAATTTTAATATAAATATGAATGACTTCTAGGGCGCTTTTCCCTAAAATTCTGTATTTTTGTTCTTTTGTTCTTTTATCTATAGGCTTTCACATTGAAAACCATTTAAATGAAATTTAATCTTATTTTAATATTATCTATGCAATGTGTTGCTTTCCTGACGTTGTATGGCCTAAAAAATTATTAAAAAAAAAGAAGAAGAAGAAGAAGAAGTAGAACACACTACCTTATTAAATTAAAAATGTGTGGCTACCCTCTCCAATGCTTGCCACCCTAAGAGAGGTGGTCGTCGGCAACAACTAGGAACTCTTGTAGTTTTACGAACAAAGAGAGAATAAGTCCTTCAATAGAACTAAAATTGCCTGAATACTCCATTATATATCGAGAGGAAGTTGCTTCGCCTAGCATGAATATATGTGGAGACTCCATTAGACAGGCATGGACTAAAACTAGAGCCAATACTCGCAGAATGAGGAAATAACCTCCTTATTCTTAAATTCGAAGACACCATATCCTAGATCTAACCACCAAAGTTTGAACCACAGTCGACCATGCACGAGTTCAAATTAAACCACCTCACATCCAAAAAACCTTGATTTTAAACCAACCCATCAGATCTAAATTGCAAGTTCCAACCCTAGTGGACAGGGTCCTTTGGCAGTAGCAGGAAATGTCACATTGTAATTGGCAGCCGTGTCTCGGCAGAAACAAGGAAAAGAAAGGAATTGGCTGCTATACAACGTGAGGAAACATTTGTAGCCAAAACATGTTTTTATGGGTGCGGGTTAGATAAACCGATGCCCGATGGTGCACCTAGTAGGCATGTGGTTTTTTTTTTTTGGGTAAGGCATGGGGTTTGTCATTGGCTATTTTTGTATACAAAAAAACCCACTGCAATTAAGTTACAAACAAAGAAACAAACGAGAAGCAAATAAGAATAAAACGATCCGGATACATCGTTATTCTTTCTGTTCACAACCATTGGTTTTCTATCTTTATGTTAATTTATCACAATAGTTCGGTTTCTGATAACATCGCAAACATTGGAAACAGAATAACATTCAAACAGAAGGAAAGAAAGAAAGAAACTCAATATGCATGGTCCAAAATGAAACCCATCATTAATTGTGTCTTCTTGCACTTATCCACTCAAGCGATAGTAGTACGACCTGTTTTCCATTTCTCCATGAGTCAAGTATAATTGATGCTGAAATGAATTGGCCATACAAATAATGATGTTTAATATTACCAGAAACCGAAAGAATACAGTTTTCTTGCCCATGAGGATTTCATATGCACAAGATTATGGAAAGCATCTCATTCTCTGCAAAAATTGACAGTGGCAGTAACCAATTTAGAAGGTTACACAGCTACCAGGCAACATTCTCTTGAAGTTCACTTGGAAATACTATTTACCTGTCTCTCAATCTCAACAGCTGACGCAACTAGTCTCCGCCTCAAAATTGAGTTCTCCTCTTCACATGTCCCAAACTTGGTGTCTGAACATACAAATGACCCCATCAAATGTCAGGAAGTCCTTTCAGTGTAGCTTCTTGAAGTCAATAAGCCAATCCATCATTGATGAGTATATTTGTAAGCCTTGGACATGGTAAAATGGTTAGTAAAACCAAAACCCTAACAATTATCTTCATTGAAAACCCGGGCATTATTCACTGATGAACTGCATCAAATTCAACTGCATTAATCAGGGATAAGGCAAGGAGATTTCAGCTACTGTTTGGTGATTGCCTAGATGAAACTTCTAAGCATTATCAATAAGTAATCAATTCTTCATTTGCATCTATTAAAGTAAGTATTCAATTGTAGTAATAAGAAGCATAAATTTTGAAAATTTTAAGAACTTTACCTGTTCCAAATAAGAACACTCAATTAACACAGTTGGCCATGAATCAGCAATTGTAGAACCATTCAATCATTCTTTCACTTCTTCATTACTATCCTTTCCTAGGTTTCCATATATATTCTTGAGCATATTTTCCAACATTATGATTGCATTAGCTAATGGATTGAGATTCACCAACTGAAAGAATTTTGATTCACCAAAATTTTGAAAAAAATGAACATAAATCAACATGGTCATCTATCTTCAGAAATATTCACGACTGTTTCAACTTAAATGGTAAAGTTGAAGGATGCATCAATATTCCAGTGTCCAAACTACAAATGCACGTAAGTCTGGTGGAAGGACTCCATGGTGAGCAGAATACTGACTTTCACTCTGCTCCATTATGCTGTTTTCCCCGGAATGCCAAAATTGTGTTCCCACTTGCATGTCTATGTACCACAAATGCTCAATACATCATGCAACTTGTTTATTTCTAGCCACTCAACTCAATTGCATGTCTAAAAGACATGGGAAAATAATGATAATCAATTATAACCAAAGGAAATGAACTGAGTGAGGAGAATGCAACCTTACCATAGTAGTATGATGAATGGATGGTAATGCGCTCAGTTGGCTGGAAATACAAAGAAAGAAAGAAAGTCACGAGAGTTCAACTGATGATCTCAAGTAGAAGAAACATCACAATGAAGAGCTTATCCTTGAAACAGCTACTCCAATGGAAATGTGCTAGATTTGTAAATAGGAATGTTTCCTCCACTTTTATTTCATCAGACAAGTGGATAACTGGTAAGGAGAGAAAAAGGTAAAGCTTCAACTTTTTCAGCTATTGCTACATGCAGATGCACAGAGGTGTTAAATTTAGTTTAGCACGAATATGAAAATCAATAACAAGAGGAATAAATAACCAGGAAAGAGTACATAGAATAGGTCGAATAGTATCATGTTGCAGCTGTTGAATGGATGATGAAAGGCATGAATGATGTGCTTCATTGTGGACATTGCAAGCTCAGTGTAGAACCATGGACCAAAATCTGTTGCACATTTTCTTGTCTACTGAGAGAGAGGATATAATAAACATACATGAAATCGAACTAAGGAAAAGGTTTCCTTATCAAAATCACTTTTTACAAAAAAAATCAAAGGGAAATGGGTAAAGTCATATCCACCATTTTGGAGGATTGTAAGAGATAGACAGAAACTTCTTTCTCTTATCCCTTTTCCATAATTTCACTTGTTTGGCATGAACATAACAAGAGGGATTGGATGGTGTAGGCAAACTCTTATGTTATGAAAGAGAGGTCCGTAGCTCTTCTTAATAGATGATATACTGAGCATTCTTTGTGAAATTTTGGACTGTTCTTGATTTTCTTGATGAGTTCCCACATAAGTAAATCTTGTTTTCGGTTTTGACACACCCTGGTAGCCTTACAGAAATTCAATATTCTATCAGAAAAGAAACACATATGGATTTAACTAATAAAGCTAATTATGACAATACACATCATATGATGAATATTAGAATGGTGCTATGAGCATCAGTCAAGCATCAGTTAGTATCGGTCTCCTCATGTTAGTTGAGGGTAACTCTTTTTCGCATGAGGATTGCTTCAATCTATCTCAAGAATAGAAGAAAAGGGGGAAACAAAAATACAAAAAAAAAAAAGGGAACAGGAACAGAAAGATGAGCACGGGTAATAAAGCTGCTGCCGCACTAGCTTTTTTATTATTGGACTACTGGAACGACAGCCAAGTCAAAATTCAGCCTGAATGCCAAGAAATTTGAGGACAAGTTGATTTAGCAGAACAAAAACATGGAAGACAGGGGTTACACCAACAACTTTTATACTGATTGCAGCAAGGGCCTTCATTTGAAGAATAACAAATGGCTATAAAATAAAAGTGTTACCATATCCCATATATGTATTGTAGGACATCCAGTAACCACTAACAAAATATGAATAATTCCTCAAGGATAAGAAAGTTACCATTACAAACATCCCTTCACGGCGAGTAGGTAGTTGCTCAAGCCTTGTTAGTGTTTCATCGCCTTTAGTAAGTTTACCAAATACTGCATACTGAAGCAGATCCATCAGAAACACGTAAATATCAATGTAACCTTCTTAGACAATCACTTCTCTATTTTTTTTATTTTTATAATGACATAGAGTCCTTGTTTTTTGCTGGAAATGTGTTCAAATTTTCCCCTCCTAATCACAAGTAAACTTGACACGTCTGCAATCATGGCTACCCATATGTTTAGACCAAAAAATAGTATGGCTGAAGGGAAGTTGTTTGCAATACTCATAGCTAGGTATAGATGCAACTAATGAAGGAAATTTGATAACAAGTGACCCAAATTCCTGAATAGGTAGCTTTTCATGCACAGAATCAAGTCTTGCCAGCATCCAAATACCTTTCCATCAAGATGCGGGGCATCTCCAAGTAATATTGAAAAGGAAGATTGTGCACTGTCTGGATCATCATATCTACAGAAAGAAGTATGCAGTGTAAAACATATGAAATTTAACACGAAGAGATTCAAAACATTTTAACCTATTTGAAATTATGCCCTGACAGAAGAGTTCACCAGACATGTTCATTCACATAATAGCTGGCAACCATACAGTTAGTGAAAAATGAGTACATAAGAGAATGGTGATTTGACCTTCTGAGAAAAACAGAAAGGATAGAAATGCTACAAGTGAAGCAGAGAATATTCTAGGATCTCCATATGTATATAAGCTAGAATGTGCACATAAAAATGTAAAAGTCACATGAACAACCAAAATGCCAATTGATCAAAGCACCTTTTAGCAGATGAGCCAGTAACAAACCTATAGTAAATTAAGAGATATACTATAATTTTTTTTTCTTTTTGGAAACGTCAGACTTTTATTTCATTTAACTTGCTGTGCAAAAGCTGATAGCACTCACTAGAAACCTAAAAACTCGAGCACAGCACCAACCGAAACAAGAAAAAATAAATAAAAATAAAAGGCATTATGATTGAGCTCTTGGCAACACAATCATAGAGAAAGATCACTGGCAACAAAACAAGATAATATGATGCTAGTAACCCTTAGAAGTCTGCATGCCGATCCCAAGTCTCTTCTTGTTCATCTGCTTCCATACGTAATAGTAGATCACAATAAAAGATAAAAGTTCCCAAGCCAAAGATAAGTTTGGCCCGACTGAGTTGAAGAGTTCCTGTATTCACATTAGCTGGTCTAAGTTTGGGATCACTCTTCTAAGATTATACCAAATGTTGATGATGGAGTACTTTAGAAAAAGATGACAATGTGATTCCTCATCTCTTCCACATAAATAACAGCAGTTCTGTGCAGTCACTCCCCATTGCAATAATTTATAAAGTGTGGTGAGTCTTTGTTGTGCTACCAACAATAAGAACGAATATCTAGGTGCAATCTTCTTGAACCACACAAAACTGAACCAAGGAACCTAGTTTCCATGCTGTGGAAGATGTCAATATGCTTCTTAATAGATAGTTTCCTCGATGGTCTATCTTTCCACACAAACCTAGGGAAAAATACAGTAAAAAGACCTAAGTTTTGCCACTTTTTTCATTTTAGGACTTATGTTTTGCATTTGTTCATTGGAGGACCTATAATTTTTTAAAGCGAGTCATGATCCCTGTCAATCCAATTATAAGCTGCTAATATGGCACTAAACATCCATACAATTAACAAGTCAGCTTTACCTAACCCATGAATAAACTCAGCCTAAACCCCGAATAAACCTCTCCTCCTTCATTGACCCTCCATTCCAAAAACTCTAGATTTGGTTTTCAACATAATTTGAAAGAAGAAGAAAACATTTCAATGATGGACATTTTTTCTAAGAAGAAAAGCTTAAACTTTCAAATCTTGTAAACCACTGAACTAGAAAACTCATTTTTCCCCCTTTCATTCAAAACTAGTTTTGGAATCTCAACTTTAATTAACATCAAGATCAATCATTTTACTACATTGAAACACTCATGACCTAAATCATCATACATCTTTCCATGTGAAAAAGAAGAATGAAATCATTAAACCATAAATAAGTCTTATAGATTATTTAAAAACAAAAACATTAAAAAAAAAACTATTGACCAATAAAATCATAAGAACCATAGTGAATATGATGAAAACTACTTCTTTTAAGAAGAGAGCATAAAATCACAATAGCAATCCTGATATTTGCAAGTGAAGGAATCTCTTAAGCACCTTGAGATAAGTTGAATCCTCATCAACATTAAGAAATCGCTGGTGAAATAAAGGTTTTGGCTTTTTCATCAAGAGAACTTCTTATTTGAAATAGGGCTTATTTAAGTGTGTAATCTTTTCTGGTTTTTTTGTTGTACAGTGACTTCCATGGTTTTTGTTGTGTTTCATAGTTGATTTTACTAAGTTTCATTAGTGGATGGTCATAAATGTAAGCAGGGTTTATTTGTGACTTGGTTGGGTATAATTGGGATTGGGTCAGCTGATTTGGATTCCAAGTGTTGACCATGTGAGTCTTTGGATTGCCATGTCAGCATTTTGCAACAACTAGACTAACAAAGATTGACGGAAACCCCATATTGACTCATTTTTAAAAATATAGGTCCTCAAACAAATAAAAGCAAAACATAGGTCTTGAAATGAAAAAAGTGGCGAAACTTAGGTCCTTTTACCGTATTTTTCCCCACAAATCTATCTTCAAAGTTAACTTTAGGGGTTAAAGTGCCCATAAGTGCATCTTTGACCGATTCCCACAAGGCTCCTTGTGGCCAATCCAATCCATCATCATTGATAATACGACATAAACTTGCATTCTTAGGAAAACCAGACAAATAGATCTCATGTTCACCCAACCAAGATGCCAATGCCCCCTAAGGATGCCACTCATCATACCATAATGAAATGGTATTGCTATAATCCAATTCTCATTTAAACAAACTTTGTGCCAAGGTTCTTAGTTGTAGAATTTTCCACCAAGACCAAGATGCACAAGAAGAATCTTCAAATAACAGAAACTTCTGTCTTTTATGAGCATGGACCTCACCCAACTAGTCCATGATGCCCCACTCACATCAGCATCCAAGTACCAAATGTACCTAAGTTGTGCTGCCTTATTCCATGTTACCAAGTCAGTGATTCCAAGATCTCCCTCCTGTTTTGGTTTGCACATCAAATCCCAATCTACTTTTGCCTTTGCCCTATCTTCATCTTTACCATTCCGCCAAAAACGTTCATCTTCATGGTTAAACTCTTAAGAATACTCTTAAGTAAAATAAACATAGATGATCTATACACTTGGATAGAGAACAAGATGTTTTTAACCAATTGGACATGGCCAAGATAGGAGAGTGCCTTACATGTCCAATGGTTAATACAATAGCTGAATTTTTCTATTGTAAAGTAACAAGTCGATTTCTTTGGTTTAGAAGAAGAAAGACGAAGCCCTAATTATCTTGCCGGTATCTCTCCCATGTTAAAACACAGAATTACAAATATCTTCCTTTAGCTCTAGAGGAACTCCACTTAGAAAAATATGGCTCTTCTCTGGATTTGCTTTGAGGGCAGAGAGCAAATAAATATCCACTACAGCTTCTTTTATCAACAAAGCAGAGAGCATATCACAAACAAAGAGGTACACGTGGCCTCTCTCTTTCTTAAAAAATTATGAATGAGTGGCTTTGGAGGCACTATCTTGACTGCATGACCTATTTTAGAGTGACATATAATACAATATTACATATATCAATGAGTGGCTTTGGAGGCATTATCTTGACTTCATCCCCTATATCATGGTGATGTATAGAAAATTCAACATTATTTTCTTCTGTAAATTGCTACACATATGCAGAAGATAAATAATCTTGAATTTCCCCAATTGGCTGAATCAAAAGCTCATGCAGTTTATGGTATCACCAACTGAAGAAATGTTCTTTATCAATGAGATCCCAGCCTGAAAATTTTCAAAGTGTTTCTTCTAAGTCCAGTTTTAGTATAACAAACATCCAAATCATAAGAACTGCTAAGGTCATTCTCTCTCTTCACCATGTAGAGAGAGAAAATCCTCTCCAGTTTTTCCCCCATTTTTTATTTCCATCTGTTTTCCCTCACCCTCCCCTCCTTCCCGCTCTCTCTCTCCTATTGTCCCTCAACTATTCTCCCTAACCCTTTAACCTTTCTTCCCTTTTCTTTTCCCCTTCTATCCCTCTTTTTTGCTCCTCGCTCGCCTCTCTCCTAGCATTTCTTTTAATTTTGTCAGTTTGGTTTTAAGTTCATTGGTCTGTTTTGTTTTAAGGTGATTAGCAGTCCTCCATGAGGACTTTCATGAGAAAAAACAAGAAAGTCACTGTCGAAGTTGCGGCGACTAAAGCTTTAGCTAAGAGTATGGAATCCATTCCTAGTCAAGGCAAAAAGAAGTCGTCGTTATCTTTGTCGGTTAAGCCAAAAGTTGAGGATCATCAAGTAGGAAGAGAGTGCGCAAGGCGCCTAAGAATTTGTCGAAAAACCCTTCATTGTTGGTTTCTGGTTTGCACAATGGTCAATCTGTTCAGGGTGCTGCTACTAATGTACAAGCAGTTGAAGTGACCGGTCCTAAGGCCTCTGTGCCTTGCTCTGATGGACAACCAATGTGTCAGAATGACTTTCCCCATCTTGGCTTTACTTTAAACCCCATGAAAGGAAAGGAAACAGGCTTTACTTCCTTCGTTGAGCTTCCTACTAGCTCCACTAGTGACTCAACATTAAATGTTATGGCTGTGGTGGCGAACCAAATGAAAAAAGCCACTCTCTAGAGGTAAAAGACTTGAATAAAGCTGACACTTCTGAATTTTCATCTCTCTAGAAGCAAAACCAAAAACCACCCACACCAAAACCACTATCATATGCTCAAGTAACTTCTAATCAGAAAGATACAAGTGAGTCTCCATTAGTGGACGTTTCGCTGGATTATTACCACCCCCCCTCCCCCCCTTTTTAAGATAACGCAAGGAAACTTGATATGTGTTGAGCCTCCAGCATCTCTTGCCCTTGTTAGAGAGCAAACTTAGAGATACATGGTAGTGGAATATTTTCTAGGCAAGTGATTATCCTTCCTTTCAGTTGAAAAGCCAGCTCTTGTTAAGTGGAAGAATGAAGGTTTGGTTGAAGTCCTTACAAATGGAAATAGATATTTCTTCTTCAAGTTTAAGGATGAAGTTTCTTTATCTAAGATTCTTGGCTAACCTTGGTATTTTGCTATACAACTCATCATCTTGGAGAAATGGAATATAGGGGAAAATTATGACCATATTAACCCAAAGAAACTTCCTATTTAGGTTAGTTTGTGGGGTGTACCATTATAGTACTTACACAGGGATGGAATTAGCCACACTATGAATACCATAGGCTATCCACTTCAAGTGCTCATCTCAACTCATAATGAAAAAATAAAGTAGGTGAGCGCGTCAATTAAAATAGAAGCAGGTACAGTCTTACCCCTAAGCTTCACAATGAGAAAGTTTGATGGTTCAATCACAAGGGTAGATGTAGAATATCAAAATGTGCCACTAAGTTGCTCCAAGTGTTGCATATTTGGCCATAACATGAATAAATGCGGAGAGTATCCATCTTCCCAAGCTTGTCATTCCAAAAAAAGGTCACTACCTTCAACAAACAGTTCTATAAAGGCGGCCCAAAACAGACATGGCTAAGCAACAACCTAAACATAAAGCAGTGGATATTGTTTTTAAGCAGTCAAATCAAGTTGTGCCTAAACATCTAGTGATGCTTGGGAAAGGGGAAAGACAAGGCGCTTCAAAATAAAATTGAAGACTCCGATAGTTCAAATATCAGTACACCACTTCTGCTGGGAGAACCATCATCACCCAAAAGAAGTGATAATGAAGGGAGCAAAGAATGCATCAAGGACATTAAGTCTTCATCAGATGAAGCTAATGACTCGTGTGAGTTTTTTGTCCCAAACTCCTTGGAGTCAACTAACTCGAAGAGTCTAGGGGAGGAGATAGACAAACCTGAATTGAACAAAGTGAAAAAGAAAAAGAAGACTAGAAAGAAAGAGCAACAAGTAGTGAAAGCTGGAGAAGACTCTAGCAACTCCCAAGATTTTTCTCACAGCTTTTGTTTATTGGTACTCTCTTTCTCTTACAAATAATTGATGTTAGCTTCGTGGAATATAAGAAGTCTTAATGACCCATTAAAAGCGAATGCAATTAGGGATTTTTGTTTTGAGTATTAAGATTTCTCTTTTGGGGATAATTGAAACTAAGGTTAAACAGCAAAATTCTTCTATTGAGAAGGTATGCAAGTCCAAAGTACAAGGCACTCCTATGCTCCAAGTTGTGTCTAAACTTAAAACATTGAAGCTTAAATTAAAAAAGTTGAATTGGGAAGCTTTCCATGATATCTCTAGCAAGGTGCAATCGGCCAAAAGGCTGTTGGAATAGAAACAAAGTGGAAATAGACAAAATTAGGCCTATGCTAATTGGGATGGAGAGAAAGAGCAGTTTGAAAATCTCTACCTTCTTAGAGCGGCTAAAGAGTCTTTTTTGCGTCAAAAATCTATAGATGTGTGACTTCAATTGAGAGATAAGAACTCCGGTTTCTTCTTTAGATCTCTTAAACTAAAACAAGTTGAGAATTGTATACGTTCCTTGAAAGCAACGGACGGCTCCATAACATCAAGGAGAAAACCAATTCGAGAAGCTACGATCTAGTACTTCAACAAGCTCTTGTCAGCTGCACATGAAATTTCACATTGGCTAGATGTTCTTCCATCACTTATCAATTTCAAGTTGGATCATTCTCAAGCCTCCCTCCTTTATAAGACCAATAGCGCATGAAGAGATTGACAATGCCTGGTGATCTTTGCAAAAGACAAATCCCCAGGTCCAGATGGATACAACACAAACATTTTTAGGTATACTAGAGATATTGTTGGTAAGGATGTAATGTTGGCAATTAAGGATTTTTTGCAACAGCTAAATTCCAAAATCCATTGATTTTACATATTTGGCTTTAATTTCAAAAGTAGATACTCTCTAGTCTTTTGATTTTTTACCTATTTCTTGTTGTAATACCTTATATAAATATATCACCAAAATCTTAGCTGATCATATTAAAGTTGTCCTAGCTAGCCTAGCAAGTAAGGAGCAATCAACTTTTATTAAGGGAAGACATATTGCAAATAATATCCTTATAGCCCAGGAGCTCATGAATAGTTACAATAGAGATTCTCATGGTTCAAGATACACTATAAAGGTCGAAATTATGAAGGTGTATGACCATGTAAATTGGTCGTTTCTAAGAAATACTCTGATGAAAATGCGATTCCCAACATAATTTGTAACACGAATCATGAAGTGCGTTTCCACACCAAAGTACTCAATGAGTGTAAATGGTAAACTGTTTGGTTTCTTTCCTAGTTCACGAGGACTTAAACAAAATGATCCTCTTTCTCCCTATCTATTTGTTTTGGTTATGGAAGTGTTATCTTGTCTATTTAGATGCCTTGAGTCCAATCCTAATTTCAAATACCACTAGAGATGCAAGCTAGATAAGCTCACACACTTATACTTTGTGGATGACCTCTTGATTTTTTCAAAAGGAGACTGAAGTTCTATCAAGCCTATAAAGGAGTGTCTTGAAGAATTCTTCACTCTTTCAAGGATAAAATGTAGCCCGTCTAAGAGTTTTGTGTTCTTTAGTGGTGTAAAGGATGACAACAAGGATTTCATCGCTAAGCAATTGGGCTTTATGGAAGGATACCTATCAATAAAGTACTTAAGAGTTCCTCTTATTTCTTTAAGACTTTCCAAGCATGACTGTAAAACCTTAGTGAATCGCTACACATGCCGAATCAACCATTCGTCTACAAAGGCTCTATCTTATGCCAGAGGCTCCAACCTATTAAGAGTGTGCTTTTCCCATTACAAGTTTATTGGTTTTCTACTTTTCTCCTTCCAAAAAGTATCCTCAAGGAAATTACATCTAAAATCAAGAGATTCTTATGGAATGGCTCGGATGAGGCTCGAGCTCAAGCTAAAATCTCTTGGGAGGATACATATTGACCTAAGGATGAAGGGGGTTTAGGCATTGTAGATCTTACCTTATGGAATAAAGTGGCTCAAATCAAGCTTATTCGGATTTTGTGTTCGGATGAAGAGCATACCCTATGGCCAAGATGGGTGAAAAATGAGCTTCTCAAGAACTAAAGTTTTTGGGCAATAAAGAAACCAACCTAGGGTTCTTGGACATGGATGAAGCTACTACAAACCAGAAATTGGATAGGACATCTCTTTTCATGGAAAGTAGAAAATGGTAAAAGTAATTCACTTTGGTACGATAACTAGCATCTTAAGAGCTCTTTGGCTTTTGGCTAGGAAAAAGGACCATCTATAACTTAGGTTGGTCTAAGGAGACTAAAGTTGAATCAATCATTAGAGGGATACATGGAGTCACATCAGAGTTCATCTCTCTCAACAGCACATGCCAAGAGCTTCTGAACCAGATAAGTTAGTCTAGAAACTGAAAACTTCTCAACCCTTTACCATCTGTGGGCTTACAATGCTGTCAAAGATCAGCATGATAGGGTGGAAGAGTCAAGGATTGTTTGGAATAAATCCAACTTACCACGGCATTCTTTTATTTTATAACGATTCAAACAAGGTTGTACACCCGAGACAAGCTCTTAGGATGGGGTATCATCACAAGAAACTGCCATTTTTTGTGCAATTCAAGAGAAGAATCACACTCACACTTATTTGTCAAGTGTAAAGCAGCAAAATCAGTATGGCAAGAGATACAAAGGAGCTACTCCATTCCTCCTTCAGAGATCTGGTCAGCCACTTCAATTAGGGATGTTGTGATGCTTTTTGGAAGATTTGCTGATTCTTGTCGAAGAAAGATCCCTTCAGTAGTTTTTTATTTTCTTTCAAAAGAGAGAAATTGTATATGGGTGGGTAGTATCCCCTCTTCACCCTTCATCTTAGCTAGACAAATCTTGTTTCATTTATCTTTTGCTAGTTAAGATGTGGGTTCATGTACAGCGCTGTATCGTTAGCTAAGGTACGATCCAACCAAGCTTTGTTGTTGTTTTTGGGTTGGATCATATGCTTAGGTTTCTTTGTACATCTCTTTCTTATATATAATATTTTGACATTACCCAAAAAAAAAATCCAAATCATAAAGAGTCCTGTAAGTTGTACATGTGAATAGTTCTTCTCACAAATCTTTAGTCAGGATATACTTATCTTATCCTGAATCACAGATTAAGTTTTTCATCGATGAACACATCTTCATTATGGTGAATTCTCTTTCTACAGATAGAAACCATGTGATCCAACAATCTCTAATCATTTCAGAAATTGTCCAGCCTTACTAAAAGCAGGAGGACATGAAACAAAACTCATTGCTCATTATCATTCACAATCAATCAATCAACCGATTGCAGGAAACTATATAAAAGTTCGAACTTTTTTATTGCAAAGAGTGAAGAAGAGAAGTACCCTTTATACAGAAGACATTTACCTTCCCATGGATAGAATACCTCTCACATGCTTGACATCACTGAATTCCCCAATAATGGTCTTCTCAGCTTCTCTTCTTTGTACTTCATTCATAGGAGCAGATCTTCCCCCACCAACATCAGCCACTTGGGCAACAAAACCTTTATCAACCTACATTCCATTTTTGCGCCTTCAACATAAATCCTCAAACTTGTACAGCATAAATCATCTAACAAATAATTACACTCTTGACAAGTGCAGTAATTACCCGGAAGAAGTGATTGGTATTATAGCAACCAAGACGAACAAGCTTGAAAATATGGTCAACTGTTTTTGGGGCAACAGTTGGAAAGAAACCAAACTCAATGTCCCCATAATTGGTCTACATTTAGGAGAGCACACACAATTAGAACACGGATCATTAAAAATAAAAATCTACTACATAAGCATTAAAAAGCAAGGGTCATCAAAAATATTTCTTCCATCCAGAAAACAGAAAAGATTTCCTTCCAAATCATAAGGCAAATAAACCGCCATCATCACTGCTAATGTACCTTCCATTCCTTTCATCCATTAGCAACCACTAGTTACCATTTATGCCAATGACTGTTGCAGTAATATTTGATAATTATTATGAGTATCCCCATATCAAGTGTCCCTCACTTCTTAAATTCAGTCAATAAAGACATGTGAAATGTGCAAATTTTATAACAGTTAATTCATACTTCATGGGAAAGATAAGAACATGAAAAGGTGAAAGTTTTCATCTTTCGACAGTTAACAAGTCTCGGGGCAACCATTTAACATTTTTCTTCATAAGTAATAATAAATCGCATTTTCGAAGAAACAATCAGCGTCTAATGCAAATGGGGTTTCAGTTGTTGAATCTTTTAAGCTAATCATACATATTCTCAAGAATCGGACTCTACCAGGTGACTTATAAACGTTCTCACAAAGAAAAATTGCGACTTTCCCAGTTGTAAATACCGAATCGCGGAAATGAATAGGTAAAAGCATAATAAATGACAAATACGAGATCGATACAAGAGCAACATAAATTGAAAAAGCACGAAACCTGAAAAACAACACGAGCAGATCCTAGTTCCGGTTGCTCGGTCTTGGTGGCAATTGCAGTAACTGCAAAAGCAATTGCCCAGATGATGAGACCCAAAAGCACCGCTCCCCACCTGGACCTCATTCTGGTTCAACCGTTTGGTTTTGGCACATGGTCAATTGCTGGCGTTAGGTATTAGCCGCTAAGATGGTCCTGGGTACCGCAATTTGCCAAGCCAAGCGAAGAAAATTGCAAAGGTATTTAAATATGTATTTAAAATTTACCGATATTATGTTGCATTTTTTATTGTTCATACGTAATACATTTCATTATACAGCTATATTGCATTTGAAAAAATCACATTTTCCCAATACAATTTCTTCTTTGTATTGAGTATCACATTTGCTAAATGTAATATAGTTATGGTACTAATTTTTTGAAATTACATTTAACAAATGTAACATCTTTCATGAGAGAACGTTTCAAAGATGCAAATTAGCAACAACAATTAAATAATTAAAATCATATAATTTATGTTTATGTAATTTGTTTTTTCCAAGGATGGTAAACATGTTCTTCACCCAAAATTTCTAAATTTAAAAAAAATATTGTTTTAAATCTTATTTTACAAGTTTACCTTAATAATAAAAAATAATTAAAATTAAAAAGTACATAAAATTTAGGATAAAATTGTTTATCGGAGTTTACATACACTTTATTATTGAAGGTAAATGCTCAATTTCAAATATATGGACTTAAGAGCAGATAGAAAAAAAAAATAAATATATATATATAACGGATACATTTGTAATTTGCCACTTTTCTATTTAATTTTAGAGTCTAAACTCTTATGTTGCACTAGTTACAATCCATGCCTTGCATAAATTTTGAATTAAAGTATATATATTTGTGAAAATAATAAATTTAATTAAAAATTATCACAATTATTATATATGTTGATGGTTGAAAGTTCTATTGGGTTTCTCCGTCTAGTTGGGTTAGATTTTGGGCTCACAGAAGAGAATACTACAACGATCAAGTCAGTAGAAGGCCCAAAGAGAAGGTGTAACCTTTAATATCAACAGCAAGATAAAGAGAATATGTATCGAATTCATTATTGTAGTTGGAGTCTTCAAAGTACAATCATCATCTACAGTATTGCCGAATAGCTTTTACTTATACTTGAAAATTAACAACAGCTGCACGGTTTTTGTAAAACCAATCTTCAAGTGAGCAAAAACCTACAAGTATATCAAGTTATACCAGCAATATAGTTAGTGAGTTAAGGTAGTATTTCACAAGGAATAGTATACTAGCTCCCAGTCATGATAGAACCTTCTAAAGCTAAGCGATGCAATAAAAAAGTTTTGATTTTTAATTTTTTAGTAACTAAAATAACCTACTCTAATTAATGGTATTTCCAACACCTAAATTAAACTCTACCAAAAACTAATTGATTGAATATTAATTAGTGCCAAGTACATTATTAAGCTATATCATGTTTGCATATACTAAGCAATTTGTTCCTACCTACAATCAAATTAAAGCTTTACTCTTAATTTGAATTAATCATTCATATAAAAAAATAGAAATGATCTTATCAAACACATACTAACATAACATATAATCCAAAATATTTCAAAATATATGCTCTATGAAATTGGAATCAATAACTCAACTATAAACTCCTAGACTAATTAGACAAAACAGCAACTAAATACTTCGATACAAATCAATTTATGATATTAGTAAAGCTCAATAAAAATAAGTGTCAACAACATCTATAACATGGAATGAATAAAAGAAATGGAAAAACCTTGTCGTGAAAATCCTGTATCTAAATCCGTATACAAATGAAGTTACCCGCCTGTTTCTCAAGTAGAAACCCTCAAGAAAAGCAAAAAAAATAAAACTATTGTGCTCAAAAAACAAAAACCCTAAAACCATTACTGAATTGCTGTAAGATTCTCTCTTCCCTGATTTGTTGCGGTATTCAAAGAATAAAGAATGGAGTCTCCTTCGATCCGCTTTTTTCAATCAAAGAAATTGTTCAATATGCTGGAATATCCCAATCATGTAGGGCACAAATGGAGATGGTCCAGATCTCATGCGTGTAAGCCCATGTTGTGTCATCTTTTCATGTCCATCCAAGCGTCAATTGCAAAGGTACATGGTGGAAGAAGAATATATAAATTCTAGGAAAAGGATCATTCAATTGGTAATGCACTAAAGATACACAACATCGAGCCCACCAAACATTTATGAATTGTTCAATGATGGTCCAAGCAAGAATTGTCTTCCACATTGGTAGGAGCTCCCTTGACAATCTTCTAACTTTTTAATTTTAGATAATGATAATGATGGTCCATGCAAATGCAACTCCTGAAAGTGAATTGAAAATGGAATTCAATTTATCCTCCATATATTGCAGCAAAAATTTAGATTAGGATCTTAATTCATGTTTTGGCTTCATGGATAATTTTACACTTGTATGAAGTTGCATTTGTATTTTTTTTTTTTAAATTCTATACATTTTTCCTATTGCATGTATATAAATAAAACACATGTTATGGCATGTTGTTGGAAAAAGAAAAATGCAAACACAATATAAGTTATTTAAGCATACTTTTTAATTATTTATCACTAATTTATTGTGTGGATCCATCGTGTGTGTAATTTATTATTTTTATGCTAATATATTAATAAAAACACAACAAAATAACACTAATATTATGGGATTTTGATATGAAAAAAATTTATGTAAAATATACATTTATTACTCGCCTAAAGGGTTTTATTGGAGGATGAGTCCTTAAGGATCAAGTCACGAGAATGGAGATCCTTGTTCCCGATACTTCTTCCCATAAGTCCCCCGCTGTCGGTAAGCGAATTTACCTTGACAAGAAGTGTGATATTTTCTGATTAATATTGACCTTGTAGATTGTAACGGAACCATTTGAGCTATAACAATTGGTGTGAGGAGGCTTAGCTTAGGTGGCATGCCCTTACACTTTTTCAACGTATCCCAACGTCAACTCGAGGTCCTCAAAGGTCTCTTAGGAACATGGAACCGGGTCCTGTGGATGAGTGCATCCTAACTCGAGGGACCTTATGAGCCAAGCAGAGATGCAGGGTCAAAGGGTATAATTTGACATATAACATTATAATTTACGTATATTCATATAATGTTTTGAGTATGACATAACTGTTGCCATTTAATTTAAAATACTAGCTTTATATGACCATTGGTAGGATTTTTTTCTTTTATATATAAAATACAATATTAGTTATGGTTGTTAAAATCATGATTCTAATATTATTTTGAACATATAAAATCGATAAATATTAAAAAATCATACAGAACCGAAAAAAATAGTAAACTTATTAAATCGTACATTAAAATTTATAATTGTACAAAAAGTCTAGCCCTAAAAGATTTTATATCTATTTTAATCAAGAAAAAACTTATAAAATCATAAATTTTTATGATTGTATTATTAACTTGCAATTAACTATGATATTAGTTAGAAGAATTACAATCTTTTAGAGGCATTAGAGTTATTTCATTTTACATTAATTCATGAAAAGTTATTAAACTCACGATTTTACCTACAATTAGAACTTATAGAGATAATAAAACTGTATAGAATTAGTAAAATCTTAAACTTGTTAAATCATACACTTAAACCCATAATTCCACTAGGAGACTATATCTAAACGATTTTGCATTTGTTTTAACTTAGAAAACCTCTTAAAATGTAAACTCATAGATTTATACCAATTATAGAATGTTGTAGTTACCTTCCATGAAAGATTGAAAATAGAAGAAATTTAAGAACTATATTTGTATTAAAGATGAATTGTTCATATATAATGCAATAGAATAATAAGAAATAAAATTGAAGAACTTGACCAGCAAAACCAAAAAACATAGTATATATATGCAATACATCAGCTAATTACATGTGAAAACTAAGTTTTAACTCGATTCTACTTGGATAAAATATAGGTATGAAACAAATTACGTCTAATATCTCGACATCCCCCCTTAAGTTGACCCATCTTGGAACTAATAGAAGATAATTGAGTGGCAAAAGTAAACTTAGTGAAAGATGTCCACCAACTGATCATGAGAAGAAATATGATACGAAGAAATCCTTATGAAATATGTCATTGTTGTGAAGACATCATTATGAAACATGCTATTGTACAAAATAAATATCAATGTCTATTTACTCCATACTTCCATGTTGGCAAGGATTTAAAGCAATGAATTAAGTGGATCTATCATCACAAAACAATTCAATAAGCAAAGTAATGGAAGTGTAGTGTATATATCTTAAAGGATAAAAAAAATCCATAAAAGCTTCTTAATAGCAATTGTCAAACTTCCATATTCAACTAAGAGACTTACTAACATTAGTTTACCTTTTCCATTTCCAAGATATTAATACCTGACCAAACGTGATATTAAAACTTGACATGAAATAGTAATCATTAAAGAAGCAACCCCAATTCGCATTAAAGAAAGCACTAAATGACAATGGGTTGTTAGTAGGAAAGAATGAACCAACATAAAAAGTTCCTTCAAGAAACTTAAGAAGATAGAATGCAGCTTAATGGTGAAGAACTCTTTGCTGAGAAATGAACTAGCTTAACATTTGGAGTTCAAATAACCTATTAGCTAAAAGAAAGATTCTATCGTGTGACCCTCTCTTCTATAGTGTTTACAAAGATCTTAGCTTTTCCTTTTCTTTTGTCAACATTTTCTTTAAAATTTATATTCATTCACACTCAATGAAGCACCATCGGTATCATTAATTGAATATGTAGAAGTAATTTCTTTTTGTTTCTCCACTTATTGCACAAATTACTGAAGGTAACGGATTCATTGACAATATATGACTCCTAACCGAATCAAAATTCTCATTTAACTCCATTAAGAATTTGATCAACTTGCCTTAAACTTTGAAATCCTTTTCTTATGTCTACAAGTACAATAAAAGACCACATTCATGAGAAGGATGGGATTATGAAGCACTAAGTCCATCCCAACATCCTTTTAACTTGTTGTAATAGAATCCAACAACTTGATTCAATTGTTTCAAATTGCTAATTTTATGCTATAATTGAAATACAAGAGGACCATCTCCTTATTTGTATTTCTCACTCAACTCATTCTACAATTCCAATTCCTTTTAAATGTAAAGATAGTTTTGTAAAGGTTCACTTAGCATGGAATTGATAATATAATAATGTACCATATAATCATAGTGGATTCATTTAATATGATCTAGTGAATTCTCATTGAGTTTAGGAATTATTCTATCAATAAACCCTAGTTTGAGTTTAGCTTCTAAACCATTTTAATTAGTTGACTCCAAGATAAGAAATTCAAACCATTAAACTATATTTCCTACTGTCTTACTCGGATCATTTGATCTAGATTTATAAAAGTGGACAAAGATAAAAGAAATAAAAAAAATTAATCTACTTGATTGCTTATATCGATAAGAAAGAAGAAATCAGATGATGATAGGAAACACTAAGATAATCAATAAGGATCAACATGCCATTAATACTTTGATACCATGTAGAATCTTACTATTACCTTCTATGCAAGATTGAAAATAGAAGAAATCCAAGATCTATGGCCATATTGAAAACAAATTGTGTACAATGCAATAGAACAGTAAGAAATAAAAGTAAAGAACTTAACTAATAGAATTGAAAAAATAGAATATATATATATATATGCAATACATCAACCATACTTGACACTAAGCTCTAACTTAGCTCTACTTGGAAAAATACAAGTGTAAAATAAATTAAGTCTAATATCTTGACATCAGTTAACTCATGAAGAAGCATTAAGTCATGTCAAGGTTATTATTCTTGTCGTTCTTTATACAAAAGACATGTGTCTTGATTATGTAGTAAAAAAATAATGATCCAAAGATATAAGTAATAAAAAAGGTATAAGTGAAAAAATAAAATATTTAAATAATCAAAAGATGAGAATTTTACGTATTTGCCACAAAAAACTAATAAAGATTGCATAAATACTAATTACATTAAATTAATTACAAAAATACCATTGCATATCTCATAGCATTTAATAAATGTAATTTTGTTTTCATATTAATGTCACATGTAGGCCTGTATAAAATAAAAGCATATTAACGCTCCCACTTAGTTTCAAATCTTAACCACTACACCATCACATTATATTTATTATATACTCAACACAAATAACAAATAAGATAATCAAATCGCATCTATTAAGTGTAATTTAGTGATAATATTCAATTCCTTAAATCGCAGCCTAGAAATGTGATACTTTTATAAATTATAATGTCAAGTGTTAAAGATTTAGTAAGAGTAATTAAGTAATTAATTTTATCTTATTCATATTTATTTAATTTTTTAAAAAAATAGTAGTAAACATGTATTACACCTATCAAAAGAATCTGTAAAAATTATATTACTAACGAAGATGTACTAATGATAAAAGTTTCTAAAATAATATATTATAATAGATTTGTTTGCTTTGTGTTTGGTTGAAGGAATTGCAACTCTATAGAATATATATTTCATAAATAAATAAATAAATAAATATGTCACTAAAAAAAGAATGAGTATTCCTCACTTGCACTATGTTTTGAGTAGAGGAAAGAATTGGCAAGTAAGAAATTTTGAAGGAAAAAGTTACTTTTCTCTTATATAAATAGTATAGAAAATGGGTTTGATTGGACTGGGGAGGAAAATTTGCCTTTAGGACTCATGAAAATCAAGGATAAATGCATTAAAAGGACCTATGTTTTTCTTGTCTTATCATTTCAAATCCTATACTTTTGAAATTTTTACTTTAGCATCTAATTTCTCAAATATGTGTCCAAATAAGGTCCCATCACTCTTGTATACCTGAAATGTAAATTGCTAAATGTTATACCCAATTAAACTTATACTTATCAAATTATATAATCAAAGTTTAAATTTATTAAATATCATACTTAAATAAACTTTTTTTTATCAAATTTACTTCTTGAAAAGATAACACAGTAAACATCTATTGGTTAAAAGGTATTTGGAAGTAAGGTAATAAATTTGGTAAGAAAAGTTGGGTGGATATAAAACTTAGCAATTTCAAACATCACTATAAAATTGAAAAAGCTCATAAAGTTTAGATGTGACATTGTTTGCTTTTTTTTCTTTCTTTCAATTCAAGATCTACTTCATTTATTTTCTTATTCTAGGATTTGTGGTTTTTTCTTTTTAAGTTTAGAACCTAGTTTTTAATAATACTTGTAATTAAAATTAACCGAATACCTTATTTTAACTCATTTTTGAAAACATAGGTTTGGAATGAAACAACTGAAAACTTTGCAAAATGAAAAACTAAAAAAACAAAAAAGAAAACCTTAGGTCATACTATGTATATTTTTCCTCATAAAAATCATTCTCTTAAGTTGACTAAGTTACAACCATACCTTTAATTGAACAGATAATTTTAAATTTAAAGGGACTTTTTTATACTTTAACAAATTTAATCCTCTAAAGTTATTTTCTCCAAAGATTACCAAATTAATCCCCTTCAAATGAAACCATGCGTAATTAAACGTAGAGATTCGAATAAAAAGGATGACGTCATATTGAATAGAGGATCCACTTCCAAAAAATCATAAAAATAGCTTTTCTTGTAAAACTTTTTCCTTTATAATTGAAACAGAAACTTTTCTCTCATTTGTCTCTTTTTGGTTTTTTCTTTCTTCCGAAACATAGCGTTAGGATTAGGAATGTCCACATCTTACCTCATCCCTGTCATTATTATATATCCAACCATTTTCTTTCTTCCCAAACATAGTATTAGAAAGGAAGTTTTGTTCGGTATCAAAATTATTCTATAAATAAAATATGGTACAATGAGTTTTGCTTTATCCAGTGAAGTTGTCAACTAAACATTACCTTTAAACTAACATTTGCATTGCTTCTTCTTATGGTTCCCTCTCGATTTTTATTTTTTATTTTTTTTGTTTTATTATTTTCCTTGTTTCTAAGAATTTGTCCTAATCTTCAAGCAATTATAGCATCTTGCTCGATATGGTTATCTTTAAAAGATTTATAAGAGATGGTCTTCCTTTGGTGAAAAATGCATTACGGCTCGTATTTTTGCTTTTAGGATTAATTGCTTACGATGAGCAATCGATTCAAATAATGTTTCAACTCAGTTGGATATACTTTCATGAAACAAACAAAATCAACAAGTGATACTTGTTCCTCAGTGGCTGTATTCTTTGCATCTCAAGTTATTGTCGAGGAATTGAGTATTATTCAGACAAGTTCTTAATTATCAAAAGTTCTTTAAAGAACTGCAAGAGAGTTTAATTTGTAATGTTGGTGAAGTATTCCTTCATGCGTTGAACTTCATATGATCCATCTCATGTGCATGAATCATTGTCTTCCTATAGATATAATTTCGAGCCCCCTTCGTAGTTCGTAGGTTGCTCATAGAGTATCATTTTTTTTTTTTTTTTTTTTACGAAACATGTTGCTCTATAACATGCAAAATATATCAGAAGATAATAATACAAGAAATGTAGCCAAAAGGACATACATATGTGTAGTCATTATTGGTATATTTACTCTCATTCTTTATTTTTTTGGCACAAACAAACTAGGTTCAATGACTTCGTAAAGTTTGTGATCAAGATATTGTAAAGGTTTCACATCTTGATTTTCCAACTTATATTGAACGGAACAATGGAAAAATAGAGTTGCTATTACTATGAAATGGAAAAAAGTTGTAATAATTTCTAAGTGTATATTACCTTATTCGATTGAGTGTCATTGAATTTATATTATTTTGTTTGGTTCACAGAATAGATGGATGAATAAAACTAGAATAGGTAAGAAAAAGACTGAAGCTGCCCTTGTGTATTTGTAAGATTTAAAAAAAAGAAGGACACTCTTTTTCTACCTTCTTCACACCAACACTGAATTAAAAGCATCATCCCCAAATTTCAGTATGAAGTCTCTATACGATAAGTACCTAGTAATTAATATTATCTCTCATAATATTATAAGACTATGAATCAAGACATCTATTAGTTAAAAATACACCATCTCCCATGATAAAAGCAATAGTCAATGTTTTTTACAAATTTACCACAAATGCGCAAATAAAATCGCCATAGTTTAAGTTTAATTCTTAGAACGAGTACTCTTAGAAAATTAATTTTATAATCTCTCATGGTTAATATGTTGTATGCTGTCGTGAACTTAGGGAAAGGTCAAGTCCAACCTATGAATTAGAACTGGCTTGAACTTATGAGTCACGGGCTTACACCGTAACTTAACTCGCCGAGCTTGGTGGGTCAGCATTGTTCAGCGTGCTTAACCAACTGAAACTAGTAGTTCAACCCGTCAGTTTTAACCTAAAAATTAACAAAAAAAATATAATTTTTTAGATAAATTTAATATAAGTATTCCTTCTAATTAAAATTAAATATATATTATTATTTATATCTATAAGTTTATATAGAAATCGAATAATATATACGAGTTTATAAAAAAATAATTAAAATCATATATTTTAATGTTGGCAAAAGTAGATAGTTATAGTATAAAATATATTACTTTAATAATTAAAGGAGTTTGAGCCACAAAATATTATAAGTTTCATATAATCATGCCTAACTTTTTAAAAAGTAAATATTTTTATAAATTAATATATTTTAATAATTTATGAAAATACTAATGTATTTATAATTTAATGCAATTAAAAATCATAAAGAATATATTTATACTATAAATAAAACTACAAATGTATTATAAATATTGGATAAATGATATTCTTTTTACAATACTTAGTTTATTCCCACATAGATTATATTATTTTTTAAAGTTTCCTCTTAAGTAATAAAAGTTCACAATAAGAATTGTCTATTAGAAGTTTAGTCCCACATTGATTATATTGATAAACTTTTCTTGAAATATTACTTGTAAAAAGAAGTTTCCTCACTTGATTCTTTAATTGTGGGTCTACAGTAATAATTGTGCATTATAAAAAGTACAAATTATTAATCTCAATGCCTAACAATTAATATGGTAAAATAGTTAAAATTTTAAATTCTTATAATATTTTTTTTTAATTAAAGATAAATATAAAAGAATAGTTTTTTTTCAAAAAATAAAAATTTAAAAAAAAAAATTGGTCGATTCACACGCCAAAAACTTGCCCAAAACTAACCTCAGCTAGGCCCATCCTAGTTTAAGGATAATCAAGCCCTTTACTCAGCCGATTCGAGCCGAGTTTGACCTAATCCCTAGTCTATGTTGTCGTCATTAAGGTATATCTTCTACCAAACATGCAATTTCTATTATACTTTGAGTTTTGATCTTCAACCAAGAAGTTCTAATGGCTACTTAATAATCTTTGATAAATATTTCAAATAATTTGTACGTGCACTAGATAATTTGTTAAATTTTCTAGGTCTTGTGAATACATTTTAGAATGTCTTAAACTCTTGATCACTAGATCTTCTTCCACAAAATTCATTTTATTACAATAAAATAAGATATATTTGGCAACAAACGCCTCTAAGAAAATTGTTCTTATGATCCTTTCCCCAAGTAGACTTGACTTGGTTCTTTGAGATATTATTTCCAAAGTCTAATTGATTTCCTCATTTCAAATAAGATAGTTCCTTAATGAAATCTGTAACAAGATTCCTTAAGATTCTCAAGTATTGTAAAGTCATTTGCTTAAGTGCTCTACATAAAAGATTCATACTAGATTTTTCTTTTCCTTTTAAGAGAACATAGATTCTATGCACTAAAGCACATTGAGATATAAACACATCTAGTACAAAAGAAAACAAACCAAAAAAATGAAATTAAAAGATGTAATCTAAAAACATTTGTGTAACTTTTAAAATCCAAAATTCTAGGTAGGATAATTTCATATAGAAAAGAATAAAAGAAAATAGAATAGATAAAAGAAACCTTCATAGAATGAGAAGTTCTAGTTATATTTGATTGAATTGAACTTTCCAATCAACTTAAATGATGATATTCGCTAGCTTCAGTACCTACACTCTTAATATTTGGATTTTTATTAATGATGTTTATTAAAAGAAGTCACTAGTAGCATCTATAAAAACTATTTGCTATCATTAAAATCTCATGGTTAATTATAGTAACAACAAGTAATTTCCTTTTACTATTAGACCTTAAGACCTTATGAGACTATTATAAATGGTCCTCATGTGTTCAACTGGATAGAGCCAGCTAAGTATTCAGTAAATTAATTTATTCCTAGAAGCCTTTTTCTTATGTCTTTGTGAAAACTTATTGTTTAAGGCTTAGCCTTATGCTTAACACACTGGTCGCTACATGTTACTCTATTAGGTGGTATTGCAGTGACTATCACTACTTAATCGATGATATTGAACTATGGAAGTGGTGGTTCCTGTATAAGTGAATAAGGGACTTGAGCCTTGTAAGCCCCACAACCAATCACTCAAAGTTTTGATCGGCTGAAAGATCCGATCGAGCCTAAATTATAAGTAAAGTTAGAAATATTAGTAAAATGATCCCATAAGTTTGAATTTAAGAAAATAAACAATAAAATAAAGGAATATAAAAATTCCAAATTTTAAGTATATAATTCGTTATTTATCGAAAATGCGTAAAATATATTCCGATAACTAACGAATTGCTAAAAATAAATTATATGTATACTAAAAATCATAAAATGACCTAAATAATATTTAGAAATATTTATTTGTACTATATATGAATTTACATGTATGTAGAAATACGCGTAATTACTTAAAATACGCGAAATGTGCTAAAATAATACTAAATAATTAAAGAAAATTCATAATTAATTAAGGAAAAATAAAGAAAAATCAGAAAAAAAAAGGAATGATCCAGAATTGGGTCATGGCAGCTGGGGAAAATAAGAAAAAAATTAGCTAATTAAATTAGAGCAACATAAAAGCAAAAAATTAAAGGATTTGGATAATGTCTTATCCAATTTAATGCACATGAATTACCAAAAAGCTCTATAAATACCCCAAATTTTTTAGAAGCTCATTTGGGTAGTTTCGAGAGTGAGAAAAATAGAGAGAGGCGAAATTGAGAGAAAAATTAGGGTTAGGAAAAAAATAAGAAAAAACTGTGCAGTTAGGGCTTGTAAGGAAAACCTAGACCCGACGAGCAGCTGGGAGTGAACTGCCACCACCACCACATGGTGGTGGTTGCGCTTAGGTGGGTCGATGCATCCATGGCCACCGACGGTGGCCAAAGCCACCCAAATCAGTGAGTTTGATTTCTAGCTTGATTTTGTGTAATTTTGTAAAAATAGTAAATATTTTAAAAAAATTATGAAACTTGTTATTCTATAATATTTTTGTATGTAGTTTTTAGTAAAAATATTATTTTGATGAAAATATGTCCCATAATATATGATCCTTAAGAAATCATACAAAACCGAACATGTTTCGGTTTAGAAATAAATGACCTTAAGAGTGTAGTTTTGAGCCCAAAATTTTTGTGTAGATTACTTGATGATATAGAACAGTGCTATGAAGCTCGTTTTCAAAAATTAATTTTTGAAAATTTTAGGTAATTTTTAGGCCTTAAAATGAGGCATAAAATGGGTAATTTAAGGTTAATTAAGTAATTAAATGGTTAATTATTGATTTAGTGCATAATTATATGTTTTAGAATGTTGAAATTTGATGAAGTATGATACTTGTAGCATTTAGGGTGTTAGATGTAATTATTAGGTTAATTATATAGTAAATGAGTAAGAGGGAAAAATAGTAAATTTTAAGTTAATTTTAAGTTAATTTTGTAAATTAGGTGTAAAATCTGACTTAGGATGAATTTAGACATTTTGAAATGATAATTGATGTTAGGAGATGGTAATTAGAGTAATAGAAATTTTAGATACATATTATGTACATAATAAGTAATAGTACATAATACACAATTATTAGAAATATAATAAATAAAAAATATTATAATAAAAATTGATATTATGATAATAATAAAAATGTACAATAAATCTGATAGGAAACTTAAATTTATGTAATTAGAGGAAAAATGTAAAAATTTCTCACATCAGGAGTAAATTTGGTATACTAATAAGGATTTATGTGTACGGGTGGAATAAAATACTAATTAGAGGTAATGATGGTATTTAGGAGATCGAGAAGTAATGTGATTAATTTCACATTATTAGTTGAAACGAATTTTTAGGATTCGAGTATAAAACAATACTTAGAAATCGAACTTGAATATAATTTAGAAATCGATACGGAAATTGAACCCGAACCTAACCCCAAACCTAGAGTAATTGTAAAAGATTTGAGAACCTAGATAATTGGATATATTAAACTCTAAACAAAAGATCACAATAAGCATTATAGGATAAAACAAACCTATAATAGTTATAAGAAAAACTGAAACCACATTTGTGTTATAGAGATAACCGGCGATGGCTTGAGCAAGTCAAACCTCGAGTGAGTAAGCGAGAAGTCAAGGTAAGTTAAGATTAATACGTTGCTGTATTTTGGAGGCTTGAGATTATGCTTGGTTGTGCTTATTAGATAGTTAATTGTGTGCATGTGCTTGATTATGAGTGATGCTATGATTCTGTCTATTGTTCTGGCTTGTATTATATGATTTGTGTGAAATGATTGATCACCCTAAACTGGATCTAATCAAATATACGACCTATAATCATAATCGGATCTACATGGCAACTCATTAGGGGAACTTAGGACTCTCCGGCCAAATACCGACCCCTTCGAAAGGAATAGTGCAGGATTGCATAATGGTCCCTTCTTCATCTTTAGTCGAACTAAGTGATAGGAGAGGAGGTCACGGCGAGGGTGAAGTCAATGGTTCTAAGGTAGTCGTAGGAGGAGCAAGGTCTCCATTGCACAAGCTTGGGTTTGGTCGTGAGCAGTTGCATTAATGGCAACTCCTCAACCCGGATTAGAGCGGGCGAAATTTCTTTAGTCTCACGACAAGCCGAATAACGTCATGCGATGGCATTTGCTTGAACATGCATTGTACCTAACAAGTTGATTGATAACCTTGTTGTGTTTATGGTATAGTTTTAAGTCCCCCATCCTAACTTACTAAGTTGTGGTTGCTCACATCCCTATAAACGTCGTGCAAGTGTTAACTAAAAAGCGGTATACAATTATTTTGAAGCGAGCAACTGCTAGATCCTGGGGAGTGAGGAAAAATATTTGAAGAACAAACATATATTCTTAAAGTTTAAGTTTTATTTTAGAATTTTTCATTTTTGAATAATGTAATAACTGAATTATAGTATATATATATATACATAAATTTTCTCACTTTCTTAGGTAAATGATTTATGTAAATTACAAACTGTTTACTTCAAAGCGGGTTAGTCGTGAACGCCTTGTGTAGATCAGGTCTAAGATAACGGTTGTAAGGCCAACTTCTATCTTAGAATAGTTTACACGATGGGGCTGTTATGACTCTACCGCTTCGGGGCATGACGAGCCTTATGTCTAGAGTATGCGTTGAATATCATAAAGCAATGAATCAACGACTTAAACATATGGATTGATGTTTAGAGATGGTATAGTAGATCGATGAGTTGCTTCTAACAAGAATGTGAATAAAGATTATGAGACCCTAATTTTAGCAAGCCCATCACTAGTACAAGGAAAATTAGGACATTTGTGAAAATCCACTTACCATATGTCACATCTCGACTTAACATGAAATACAACATCATATAGGAATCTCTATTAAAAACTTAGCTCAATGTACTTATCCTTTAAAAGACAACTTTAGTTAGACAATGGGGATGTTACAACTAGGTTCAATTGGATCTATAGTTACAACTTATATGTACAGCTTACTATTTACATCAAAACATGAACCATTCTTTTTTCTTTTTTTTTTTCATCATCTTCCAAATAGTAGGACTTCTAACTTAATACAAGTCCTATCCAAAAGTTACTGACTCTGACTAAAACTCTCAAAATACATCCCCCTTAGTATTGGGCCCTTCAAAATCTTATTAACCTAAAGATAAAACATTATATCCACTCAGCTGCTGGAGCCAAGTGAGAGTGGTGAGAGTAGATAATAAAAAACACAATATAGACAATATCAAAACTCAAATAATTCATTCATAAATAGTAGATTCAACTTCACACATTCATTAGCTAGGCCCGGTATTTATTGTCAGTAATGCAGTATACTATGCTTATACACATAGCATGCATTGGTATTGATATCCTATGCTCTTCTAGCTCACTCATCTGATTAATTGACATACTTGAGCATATATAACATCTAAAAACCTAGAGACAATAAGAAACTACTTAGGAGTAAACCCCTCAACTTTGTTTTTACCAAATCAGACTACAAAGAGTAGTCTACCGATTTAGGCTACAACGAATTGTTAGGTTGCTTGAGTGTTATGAATCTATATGCTTTTAAAATCGGGTCATAAAACCATTGTTTTTCTTTATTACTAAAAACCTCATTTTGAAAATTCTAACCCGTAAGTCTCTTTTATACCATGATATGCCATGCTATGCTATGCAACAACGATTCAAGTACATCATTTAGCATAACCAGCCTTTAAGTTTTTATTCATCCTAGATATCTGAGTCTAGTTTTCAGTTTCTCCATAATGGAAATCTATTTTCTTACATAAGGTTCACTTAGGTGAATACTTGAAAGATTAGTTTAGCAATTGCTCTTCTCTCTAAGTCAGTACAACCATTCACAAACATCGTATCAACATCCAACATAGCAACACAATAGTTTGGCCAAGATATAGTTAAAATCATTTAGAAATACCACATCAGCAACCAATATAACAACATAATAGTTCAACCAAGACATCATCATATTCAATCAACACTACATCAAACAGTATATAGTGTTATAAGTAGGAATATATCTACTCAAAGCATGGGTTAAATCCACTTACCTAGTATCAACAGTGATCTAGAGTATACGCATCGAGACCATGATCCTCCTTAGCTATATCACTTAAAGAAATATACATAACACCCCTATCATCTACCAACCAAATGAGAACTATTTACAGCCAAGGTTTATAGGTTAAAGTGTGTTCAAGTCAACATTCATCTTTGTCATTTTCTGATTTAGTCTTTGAATCAATTTCTGAATTATACTCTAATTTAGCTTTTGAATTGAGCTAATTTTAAAACTTCTAAATAAATGATGTCTACATACATCTTGGATCCTTATTAGTCCAGAAACTTAGCTACATCTTCATGTCCCATGTTAAACCTTACCAACATAAGTGCATCTAATCACAGTCTCTGATTTTGGTTCTAATTTGGATTCTAACCTAGTTTCTAATTCGGCCTAACTTTCAAATTCCTAATTAGATACTAGTTAACTTATATCTCCAATTTATCAACTAAAATCTCCAATATTATACCTAACTCAATCGTCTAGGTTCAACTTACACAAAAATATTTAAGTGCAACAGTTTTTGAATCTGTTTCTGATTATGCCAAATAGTCTAGTCACTTTAAAATCTACTTCTTTATATTACTTACACTATATTAGATATCAAATTAAGGCTACCCAATGCTACTTCACTATAACACCTTTATTACTAATTACCCAATTTACCATATTATCCTAAATATAAGTAAATATTAGATGTTTGGCTAATATTTTGTGTACATGGCCGATTAATCTCATGAAAAATACCTTAAAATCATAAAACTATACACTTTAATTTCTAATCATAGAAAATACCAAATAAACATATTATGTAAGTTTTTCGAAAATGTTATTTTTAGCCCAATTCCACCCAAAATCAACATGTAATAAGTGTATATCCACATTAACTTTATGGACAAAATATAATGATTATATTTTTATCATGATGTACCAGAATTCACCTTATAGAGGTTAAATTCAAAAACTCATTGAAAACCTCTTATTTCTCTAAATCGGAAAATTGCTAGATTAATCCAATTAAATTATAATAAATAGTAAACATAAAGATTTTAAAAAATTCTTGTTACTAAAATTTAATACATAATATAAGTGTGTAATAAAAAAACTTTTCAGGTTGAAACAACATTATTTAATATTTTAAAAAATTAATTTAAAATTCGTAATAAAGGCCCATTTCTTAGGAAAGTACAATAAATCATCAAAATTTCAACAAAATAAAATTACTACATTAAAGTAGATACAAAATAATCCAAGAAAACCAAATCTCATAATTTTTCATGTTAATTTACTATTTTTAGAAAATAAAACGAAATCAGACACAAAACTTGAACTAATTGGCACATGGCCATCCGGCCACCCTTCGGCCACTAGGGTGTATCGACCCAAGTTGTCTCCCATCGATAGCTTAAATGTTAAAGCTCATGTTATTAGGTCATTGTTTGATATGTGAACTCAAATTCCCTTGTTTTTTGCTATATTTTTCCTAATTTTTGTTTAATGTATGTTATAGGCTTTCGAGAGAGAATTATTGTGTTTCTAATTTTCCAAAATGATATAAAATGACTCCCCACCCTTCTTATATAAAAGTCCAGTTAGTTGGAGGAAGAAAGTGAAGTCCATGTGTTAATTTAGTGTATTATTATAATAATATGTCGTTATCTTAGCTTAATTTGCTCTTGACAACTCATTGATACAACATACTATTGATCTTGAGGAGTGCCATGCCAGTTTAGATGAGCTTAGTGGTGTTTTGATTATTTTTCCATAATTTTTTTATTACTTACATCAATTTTTTAGCCAATTAATTAGTATATTTAATAATATATTTATATATTGGATACATATAACGTATATATCATAATTACATAATCACACTACCTATTATTTGACTCTCAAAATTATTACTGTAATTTTAATAATTTATCTATAAGGTTTTATAGTCATTCAAAACTCTAACTTCAAGTTTTCAATAATTACTAAGCATACTGGTAAAATATGTTTTATTAAAATTAAATATCATATTAGGTTTTATTTTGAGAAATTGACATTACTAAGGCTCTTCATCTAACTTTTATAACTTTATATTAGAGTTTGGTTCAATTTGGATAAAATCTTCTGAAGGTCTTAAATCGTTCTGAACTCCTTAATTCGCACCGATATCAAACAATTTAAATATGCTCATATGATTAAACTCATTTTTTAAGCTTCTCTTAATAACTTTACCTTATTACTTTCCTTAGCTTTACTCTTAAGGCCCCATGTAGTAAAAGTGGTTCACCACTCCGAATCTCGAGTAGTTAGTCGAAAATTGAGGTTTAATACCGTAAATTCAAAAACAAGTTAGGACCACAAATTAGTAAAACAACCTAGAGAATCTAAGTATTCAAAATGGAATTATAAAATAATAATACAAGTTAAAAGTTAAAAATATTTTTAAATTCACTTATTAATTTTCGAAATGAGAATATTATGAAATTTAAGACCCAATTTAAAGAGATCTCAAACCTAAATAAATAATATAAAATTTAATAAAATAAAAGAGACAACACCTAGAAATGATAACTGCAAAAATATATAAATGAAATAATTAACTATAATAGAAGGATTTCGACCTCTTAAATTTAGGACATCCACGTAATAAGTCCGTTTAGGCTCATAACCGACCATAAGACCCCAAAAGTCAATTAAAGTGACTTCATAAATTTAATTGTTGTAACGTAATATTAACATATTAAAGTACACTAAAATGGTAAAACTAGCTCTTTCATTAGTAAAATTTCGAAAGATTTAGAAATCGACCAAAATATTAAACAACTTAGAATAAACAAAATAAATAAGAAAAGTAATAAATGTCATAAGAAAAAAAATAACAAATAATTTTAAATTAAGTTAATTAATGAAGCACAGGCTGTAGAAGCTTTAATAAAACCTTCCATGCAAAAATAACAACTAACCTAAAGTATTATAAATAATAAACTATATTTACTTAAATAATAAGTTAAGGAAGCACGTGGATTTTTTTAGAAACCAAGGGGAGTCATTAGTTTCTTAAAACCATGTGATTAAATGCTTTTCCAAAATCACATGACACTTGTCCACCTGGAAAAGGGATCTCATGATATTGGTCATGCATGTCTATTAGTTAATTTCCTAAACCAACACTATAAATATCCTTTACCTTCATCATTTTGGACTCTTTGGTTCTTATAAAACTTAGGAAAATTCGTATAGCAGTTTAAGAAGTTCTTAGTGAAAATTTAGAAAAATGGTCAATAATTTATGAGATTAAGGTTCCCAAACATAAGAGCAACCTTACAACAAATGGCTATCACCACTTGAGAAAAGGAGCAATGCCTTTTTGTGCCGACATGGCCCCTTCTATTGCAACCATTAGAGCTTATCGCGCTGATGAGTTTGATTTACACCCAATTTTCAAAAATTCGTTAAAAATATCAAATTTTATCTAAAATTTATTCTAATATAATTTTAGGTATATTTTCATGAAAAATTATTATCTTTCATTTTATATATCACCTTTAAGAAATGGACTGTTCAAAGCCAATTTTCAATTTTATTTTTAAAAGCCCGAATAATATAGTTTCCCTTGTAAAAGTTTTCTATAAATACCTTATTACATATGGAACATGGCTATGTAAAATTTTCATTTTATTTAGGTTAATTTTCAGCTTTTGGAATATTGATAACCTGAGATTCAAGAGAAACCCACTATTTTTCAAAAAGTTATGTCAGATCTAATTCTCCATCACTTTTTTAGTAGTCTTTTTGTTACATGCAGTAAGTTGATCTTAATTTTCTAGTGGAAATAGGATATTTTATGAAAAAACGGGTTTTGTAGAGTTAAACATGATGATTTTTTATTTAAATGTTTATGTGGATTTTCATTAAGTTCTTGAATTGATAATTTTTGTAAAAACAAAAAATTACCAATAACAAGTAGTAAATTGAAAATTTTAGCTACTATACATGAAGAATTTTCTTACTAAAAACCATGTTTTTTTTCCTAATAGATGCATTCTAGATATATTAAGTTAATTAGTTGTGTTTAACACTTTTTTTTGTTGAATTTCGGGTTATGCATGTCAATGTAGATGAGTTCTGGGGGCATGCGAATCAATATTGATGGAGTTTCAACAAAAGTAAATCTAAACAAAGTGAAAGGAAGAGTGAAATGCGATGTTTTTGGTGAAATTAGCTGAATTTGGTAACTGTAGAAGCTTCTATAGAAGTTTTGGAAGAACTAATAAAGGAGTTAGTAGCTGTAGAAAGTTCTATGAATGTTGGTGCAAATTGCTAATGTGTAAAAGGTATTGTAGAAGCTTCCCTAATCAAGTTAACTTTAAGTTATAGCCATAGAAACTTGAGTAGAATATCTAATGAACAAAGAATATAGGTAAGGACATTAGTAGAAATTTGAGTAGAAAGATCCTATGTAGAAGGTTCCACACCAAAAAATATGAGTTAAAACCCTAGTATAAGCTCGAGTAGAAGGTATAACACACCTAATAGTCCTTAATAGAGGGTATTGAAAATCTAAGAAACCTTATAGAAGGTTAAGTAGAAATTCTAAACAAGCTATGTAAAGGTAATAGCACTTAATGCCCATAACCATCACCTGTCGTATATTAAAATAATGTTAAGTTAAAACAAGGGTACAATAATTAAAACCCTCATACTCGAATGAATTATATTGAAACTGAAATATGATTTGTAATATATAGACCATTAATTACAAGAGGACTGGGGCATCTGAGTTACAAAAGCGAATGGGAATCCAAGTAAGTGGGATAAATGCTTAATGTCATTTTTTAGTATATATAAAAGTACTTAAAGACTAATGTATACACTTGTTTGTAGGTGTAAAGTGATTGATTATGTGCATGCAACGTGTGTGCTTAGAAATAGTTTGCTATGTTATTTGATTGTTATGCTATATGTTATAACTACTTTGATGTATATCACTCCTTGATTTGATTGTTTGTAATTAGATGGTCACCTTTAGAATAGACCAAGCTAAAACTAGGACATAAACACTAACCAAACATACATTGCAACCTACTAGGGGAAGCGGTTAGGATTTTCGACCAAATACCTACCCTTCAACGAAACACCTATGATTGGTCTTCCTCTACCCTTAAGGTCAAACTAAGTAACAAGAGAGGTAATCGCGATAAAGATGGGGGTAGTTAGTGTTACACCCCAAAGTCACAGAGTTACAACAGTTCCGCCGTGTAAACCATTCTATAATAGTAACTAACCTCACAGTGCCTATCATAGACATGATCTACATAAGACGTCGATGACTCCTCACTTTGAAGTAAACAATTCAATTAAAATTTAAGTAAAGTTACAGTAAATATTAAAGCTTCAAGTCAACATATATATATATAATTACATATACATTACTGTAAAATTCTTAAGTAATTCTACATCATATCATAACAGTCAACTGATTTACATATCAAATATCAGTCTTTCAGTCTTAAAACTACTAATGATACTCTAAATATACATTAATTATTAGGAAAATTGATCCTTACAACCCTAGGCTTCAAAAAGAACTAACCTCCGGATAGTTGTAAGACGGCATATTACTTAAAGTATTCAAAGATCAGGACATGCAAAAGGATCTATATGGGTATGAGCAACTATAGCTCAGTAAGTTGAATTGATGACTCATAAATATATACAAACACAAATAAGATTATCAAGCAATTATTTTCATATAATGCAACAAGTGTCATCATACAATATAGTCCGGTTCGTTAGGAAATCAAAGTAATTTCACTTGCTCTAATTCGAGTTAAGGAGTTTTCATGTTATGCAACAACTTACAACTAAACCTAAATTTGTGCAATGGAGACACTACTCCTCCTAAGACTATCCTTCGAACCAATGCTCTCATCCTCACCATGACCTCCTCTCCTGGCACTTTAGTACGGCTAAGAATGAGGAAAAGATCAATTTACTATCCAGCGTTATCTTTTTCAAAGGTGTTGGTGTTTAGTTGGAGAATCCTAATAATCCCCTTATGGGTTGCAATGCATGACAATTTACGGTTTTAGGATTGATTATGATTAGGTTCAATTTAGGGTGTTCAGACAAATTCACACCAATTTAGTCATTACAATCATCAATCACATCATAATTTCCAACACGAAGTCAGATACGCAAACACATGCATCAAATTACTTACAATCACAATCATACACAATCTTAAGTCTCCAAGTACCCTAAAATAGTACTCCAAATACGGTAAAGTAATAATCCTAACTTACTTGAAATTCTCAATCACTCAATCACTTAATTGTAGGTTGGTTCGTCTCCAAGTATCCTATAATATAAATACGTCTTTTTAGTATTTATACTTTGATGATACATTCTAAGTTATAATTTAACTCACTTCTCCATATATACTTATTATTTACTAATGATTCACTCTACATTATCCCAAGGTTCGGTTTCTAAATAAAACTTCAGTTTTGTTTCTAAATTGTTTTTAACTAAAAGGAATCCTAAATACGCTTGAATCCTAATATGAAATTAATCACATTAAGCTCGGGTATTCTAATATCATACTAGGTTTTAATTTAGTGTTCTAACCTATTCGATACACTTTAATCCTAATTGAGGTATCGAATTTACTTCCATATGAGAAAATTTTACATTTTTTATCCAATCACCTAAAATTAATTTTTATTTCAAATTTATTTTGTATTGATATTATTATTATATTATCCAATTTAACCTATTTTTTATATTTATTAAAATCCCAATTTCACTTATTCCTTAATTTCCTATAATTACCACATAATTCCTATCTTAATTACAATTAACACTCCAAAGACTAAGATTAGGTTTATACATTAGAGATTAACATCCTTAAACATCTAATTACCTTCTAAATTAGTAATTAATAATTTAATCACTTAATTAAGCCAAAATTATCCATTTTTTTCATTATTTTAAGGCTAAAAATTTACTTTAAAATTTAAAAAATTAATTTTTAAAAAATGGTTTTATAACACTGTTCTATATCACTTAAGCATTCTATAGAAAAAAATCGAGCTCCAAATTATACTCCTAAGTCTATTTATTTCTAATTCTAATCATGCTCGGTTTTGTCTAATTTCTTAAGAACTTTATATTTACAAACGTGATTAAAATTAATCATTATTTTTTCCTAATCTACATATAATAAAACCTTAGAATAATAATTTTATAATTTTCTAGGCAGAATAAATAGTTTTAAGGAATTTTGCAAAATTGAAGGAGATATGAGACTTACCTAGTTCAAAAGCTTTTTGGCCTCCAACACTGGTTTAGATGTGTTGACTGGCCCAGGAGGTGGGTTTGGAGTGAGGTGGTAGTGGTGGTGGTGCTTTGATTCTAGGTGGTAGTGGTGTGTAGGTTCGACCTTTTTGCCTTATCAACACAGATTTAGAACAAAATTTCTAAAACCCTAATTTTTTCTCTCAATTTTGGTTCTCTTAAAAATTTTATATTCTCCTATTTTCTTAAATTCAAACTTATAGGGTCACTTTTACTAATATTTCTAGTTTAGTTTATAACTTAGGTTTGATCGAGTCCTTTAACCAATCGCCTTAAACTTTGTATACTAAATTCGATCCTACGGTTATTTGCCTTATTTTTAGGGCTTACAGTTAGTTTGAAGAGGTCTTAAAGGAGCACCCCTTCATTACACAAGCTTGGGTTTGGTCAAAAGGCATCATGGTCAAAGTACGCCTCTATTATGCAAAAACCCCTCAACTTGGATTAGAGTAGATACAATTTCTCTAACTTCATGACAAACCAAACAACCTCATGTGTTTAGCATATGTTTGTTGCGATTGCATCACATCACATCGCATCTAACTAACTAATTGACAACCTTGCTTAATTGTTATGCTATATATGCTTCCATCTCCATCCCCTTATTGAGCTATAGTTATTCAAATCCCTATAGTTTTTTTGTAGGTCCTAGATGGTAAACATCAAGATCAATCAATCATTTGATGTATAAAAGATGGGCAACTAGTCTAGAGTGAGGAACAAATGCATTGGAATAATTTTTTTGTCTTCGTTTTGTAGTCAACTAGGCTATGTGTATGAACTAGACTAACTTATATTATTGTATTTATTGTAAACACAATTTTGGTATTCCTATATAAAATTCTTTGTATGTCTCTATTTTTCTAAATTTAACATATGAATCAAAATTTTATCTTTCAAAGGACTTATATGAACCAAATATCTCTATTTTACTTTATATATTGAACTAAAGATGCTTTAGAGTTGTTTAGTCATATGTGCCTTATGTATACCAAGTTTATGATAGTGGTTAAGTAATCAACTCCTATCATAAGTTGGTGTATACAGCAAGATTCTTACAACATTCTCACTCTCAAAGAGTAACAAAGATCAAGGTAGTTTTGAGACAAATTGTAGGTTGCTACTTATACTTGTCTTCGTTAGTTAATTAATTAGCACTTATAGTATCCAAATCTAATCTATGTAAATGGTTGAACGAATAAAGCTAAAGATAATGTATCTAATCATGTTGTGCTTGTAAGAGGTCGAGGTAATATATACTACGAAAGGTATGATTTGATCATCGCAGGCATAACTATTATAAGCAAAGTGATTATAAGCATGATAAAACACGATTTTTTGTAAATATTGATGCTTAATGGTCTAATGGTTAGTTGAATATAAAAGACTCTTGGGTTGGTTAAAAGTAGTAGACCAACTTTTCAAATGCGAATTCCATCTTTCAATTTTGATAAAGCTCTTAATGGATAATAAAGGTGAACCTAAAGACTAAATTAATGATATAATAACATTAAAAGCAATTTTTCTAAGCATGGTTTATTTAAGTCCAGTTGGGTAGAGATTAAAAACATTTCGAATCCTTGAAGGTGAAATATGGTAAGAAGGAGAAAGTTGTAAGAAAATAGAAATTAGTAAATGTAAAGAACTTGAAACAAGTCACAAATCCTTATTTAAAGCCAAAGCTAAGTAAATGCAATAACTCTCTAATCATTCAATTTACCAAATTAGTGATATTTTATTGAGATGAGAGCATGTGATCACATAATGGACATAGTAGATGGGAGTTAGGACTAAATCTAATTTTTTAGCACAATGGTGACTTAGAGATCAAAGTAGGAAAATGAATATAAAGAACTTTATGATATGTTTCAAGAGGCAAAGCTAGAATCAAAGCCTAAAGATGTCAATCAATTGCAATATTTATATATATATATATATTTGAAACTAAATTTATCGTCATTAAACTCATGTTGTGCCCTTTTAATAAATAGTAGTTAGCGAATATTATTAGTAGAAAGTTGCTATAAAGAAGTGGAAATTTGGCAATTAAGAAGCATCTAAATGGTTAGCTTTAGGAGATCGTAAGGGAATATATCATTAAGCTATCAAGAGAACCTCTTTTCCATAGGAAGGTTAGAATATTTTCTAAGGTTATTAAGATGGATTCTCACCATGAACTTCTAAGAGATCATAGTTGTTATGATCTTAATGCTTAATAATTAGGAAGAAGAATGTTTATAATTAAGCTATAAAGTAAAGGAGCTATGTAGATTGTATTACTATTATAGTGTTAGGATGCTAAGTTTGTATAGTATAGTTGAAAAAAGATTTAGTGGGGATTACTTATCACTATAGACACCTAATTTTTACCCCTCTGTAGTTCTAATTTTTATTTTTACAAAAAGAGTCCTAATTCAAAAATAAAAAATAATAAACAAAAAAATTAATAAAAGATAAAAAATAATAAAAATTAACAAATGATGAAAATACCAAAAAAATAAGAAAAGAAAAATTATTATAAAGAGTTTTGTAGATTTTTAGGAAGTAACTTATATTAGGAACAAATAGTTTTAATTTTAGTTTAGTTAAAAAATTTTATTTTAGAGAATCAGATAGTTTAAGTATAATTTAATTGTACTGAAAATCAAGGCGCAGGCCAACGACCTAACGAATAAGTATTAGGGCATTTGGATTGGATTTAATTTGAAGTCATGGGTTTGAGTCTCAACAGAAACCTATGTCTTTATTTTTCTATCTTGCTTTTTTCTATCTTGCTTTTTTCTATCTTTGCAGAAGCAAGATGAAAATGAGATTCATATCTAATTAAATCATATGAATTTAGTTAAATCAAATTTGAATTCATTTGAATCTAGTTCAATTACCGAATCAGATATAATTAGATATGATTTAATTTAGATTTTATAAAAGAAAAAACCACAATAGCAACGACATCCAGCATCTTCCATATAATACAAAATTCAACGACATCTAGCATCATCCATACAGTAGAAAAATTCAACGACATCCAGCATCATCCATATAACACAAAATTCAACGACATCCAGCATTATCCATATAACACAAAATTCAACGACATCCACATCCCAAAACATGCAGTTGAAATTCCTACAAAGCCAAACATTGACATAATTGCTTGACGCCCACATGGGCTACTAAATCTGTCGAGCCTGATTTTTCAGTTTTCTATTTGAAATCAATTTCTCATTTCTTGATTAATACTAAACCCTAACCCATTTAATATTAATCATCGACTAAAGAAATTAAGAAATTCTGGTTTTTTATTGAAAATAATTTTTGGAGTCGCCACCCGACCGAAGTCGGGAAAAAAAAAGAAACCGTAATCAATTAGGTAAATTGATTACTCTTTGGCTACCGGTCTTTGATTTCAATTTCAAATGAAGAACCAGAGAGTTCGAGTTCAAGGCTAACCTATTAAACCCTTAACGGGTACCACTATTTATTTACCGAAATTAGGATTATTTTTCTAATTATAATATTTAAAAAAATAAATAAATAAAAATCAAAAGAGAGAAAAAAAAATGGACCTAAGTTTTTACATATTTTATTGTCGCCCAGAAGGTATCTACGTATCCACTAGCTAGGATCAGACGATCGTAGTTCTTTAAAAAAAATCTTTAATGTGTTGATTTATTTTAATTTTAAAAACTGCCCAAGTTAACGTTTTTAATTTATTCAGTTTATTTAAAAAAAATTAAAGGGGTCCTAACTCTTGAGTGTTGTTATTTTAAAAAAAAATGCTCTAACAATCTTTTTTTTTTTTAAAAAAAAAAGGTCTTTTGTTAATTTTATTAAAAAAAAAACAACTTTTTATATGGCAAATCCTTAAGTAAAGCCAAATCTAAAAAATAAATGCCCAATCATAATAATCCTTAAACTAATATATATGGCTATTCACTAATAATATAATTCCATATAATACATTTATACAAGATCTATCACTAAAACTCTTATGCTAACATATGCATATATTATATACTATTTTAACTGATAAAACATAATAATGTATATATATAGTAAAACTAATCTTAATGACTCTTAAACTAATATATATATATATATATTTTACAAAACAAAAAAATAATAATAATCCATATGATACCCTATATAATAACTAATACTAAAACATATCACTACTTATTAAATAAACCTTCAATTAAACCAATATAATCTAATTAATCCTCAATCTACATAATCAATAAAACTAAGATGCTTTAATTAACAACTATTCACATAAAACAATACAAATCTCCTAAAACTAAAAATCTAAATAATAACGGCAATATGAACAAACAAATAAAAGGAATCAAAACTGTAAGAAAGAACCTGGATTTTCTATTTACGTGAATAGTGACGATCAAGTTCGTGGTGAAGTAGTGGGCGTTGTGTCGTCGCAAGCGAGCTAGGAGTACTGCTGTTCTTTTAAAACAAAAAATAATAATAAATTAGTAAAATAAACAATAAAACTTACTAATAAATAAAAATAATAATATTTTTTATCAAATTGAATCTCGCATAATCGTGCATCGTGATCGAGAAGTGGATCAGAATTTGGCGAGGAGGAGTCGACTTTCATGTGTCAAGTAATGAAAGGAATTGCATCAAGCGATGGACTTAAGGGCATTCATCGGTTAGCATTGGATATAAACGTTGGTTCGTCAAATTGGATCGATGTTGGTTTCATTCGATTCGTTAGATAGTTAGGCTTTGGAAATTTAGATTTCTAAACTTCAACTTCATAAGTTGTTTAGATGTAGTGAGTTTAGCATTAGGCAACTGCAGATAGCTGTGAATTGCAAAGTACGTATTGGATTACGTCTTAGACGGAGTTGTGGGCGTCAAGCAATTATGTCAATATTCGGCTTTGTGGGAATTTCAACTGCATGTTTTGGGATGTGGATGTTGTTGAATTTTGTGTTTATGGATGATGTTGGATGTCGTTGAATTTTGTGCTATATGGATGATGCTAGATGTCGTTGAATTTTTCTGCTGTATGGATGATACTGGATGTCGTTGAATTTTGTGTTATATGGAAGATGCTGGATGTCGTTGCTGTTGGAATTTTTTTTCTTTTATAAAGTCTAAATCAAATCATATCTAATTATATCTGATTCGGTAATTAAACTAGATTCAAATGAATTCAAATCTGATTTAACTAAATTCATATGATTTCTTTCATAAAGTCTAAATCAAATCATATCTAATTATATCTGATTCGGTAATTAAACTAAATTCAAATGAATTCAAATCTAATTTAACTAAATTCATATGATTTAATTAGATATGAATCACATTTTCATCTTGCTTCTGCAAAGATAGAAAAATAAAACATAAGTGCCTACTAAGACTCGAACTTATGATTTCAAATTAAATTCAATCCAAATACCCCAATACTTATCCATTAAGCCCTTAACCTGCGCCTTGATATTTAGTACAATTAAATTATACTTAAACTATCTGATTCCCTAAAATAAAATTTTTAACTAAACTAAAAATAAAACTATTTGTTCCTAATATAAGTTACTTCCTAAAAATCTACAAAACTCTTTATAATAATTTTTTTTCTTATTTTTTTGGTATTTTCATCATTTGTTAATTTTTATTATTTTTTATCTTTTATTAATTTTTTGTTTATTATTTTTATTATTATTTTTTATTTTTGAATTAGGACCCTTTTTGTAAAAATAAAAATTAGGACTACAAAGGAGCAAAAATTAGGTGTCTACAATCACGTATATTTATAAGTGATGAGTAAGTGCTAATATCACGTTTGGTATATGAGAATAATCCGGTATGAAATCGCAATTTCAAGTTCCATTTTCATTTCTTATAATTAAAATTATTTTCCCAACCTTAAAAGAAATTATAACATGTATTAATTAAGGGTGTTTTCGACAAATAATTTTATTTGAGCATTTAATATCATTCCATTCCATTTTGTGACCAATATCTAAACATAAGAAAGATTTCTCATTCTAGTCCTCATTCCATTCTGATCAATTCTATTTCATTTCATTCCGAACCAATCCTTCTTACTAAATGTGATACAGTAGAATTTAGATACATGGTATTGTATATAAATATAAATGATAGTTCTTATAGAAACTACTTATTTCCACTCATTATGTGTTTAAACTTCATCCACTTACTATGTGTATATAACATATAGTAAAGCTTTTCTTATAATTACTAGAGTCATCCAAGATTTATTATAAGATAGGACGTAATAGTTTTCTTGAAAGACGATATTTTTCAATGTATATGTTAGGTCATTTTTATTGATCAATTGCTTCCAAAGTTCCTTATAATGTTGAATCACTATATAAAGGAACTTTCTTTATTAAGGAACTCTTCACTTTTTTGCTAAAGTCTTTCAAAAGAGCTACTTATCAATTTTTTTAAACTTTTGTGAGTCCTACTTAATCTCTCTTTTCGATTTAATTTCCTACAATTGCAAGTAATTTTACAAATCAAAGCACACAAACACAAATGAAAAAAAAAATTATCTAAGGCCCTGTTCCTCTGATAAGCAACTTCCTAATCTTAAGTACTCTAAATTAATAGTATGAGTTGCCTATAAAATCTTTAAGTTGTAGAGGTAGAGGTAGAGGTAAGGTTTTGGTTTTGAGAAGAGCCAATAGACGTTGATTTACCTTATTAGTAAGTTTAGTGATTTCAAATATTGTAATTGTAAAACATCTACATCGTTATGATACTTTTTTCAAGTTTTTCTATCCTTATCCAAACTTAAACTTAGAGTTCTTAAGCACCCAATGTCCTATTAATAACCCTCGTTTGCCCATCAATTTGGAAATTTCAAATGTAATGCTAAGCCTCTATCAAAGTGTCCTCTAAAAGTACCTAACAAATTTAACATTACAATTTGATACGATCCTATGTGTTATTCTATGAGGTAAAATAATCACTTACACAAACAAATTAGCAATAAAGACTAAACCATCTATCATATGGTAATCACAAAATGAGTCATCTCACTCAACCGATCTACTACCATCATAATGGGAATCTTTCCCTTTTTCTATTATCAGTAATCCCAATATGAAGAAGATCTTGATTCTCTCTCTTTAAGATGCAATGAGAGAATTTTCTCTGCCTTCTATCTTCCCTTCTCTGCTTTCTCAACCATTCCTCTCTTCTCCATTCTCTTCTCACCTCTCTCACCCATTCCCTCTTTACCTTCCCTTTGTTTACAAACCCTAACCCTAACCTTTTATCCTTCACCTCCCCTTCCACCCCTACTATTTGACCCCTAACCCTAACCTCTTCTCCTCTCTTCTTTCTTTCTTGTCTTTCCCTTCACCTATCGTCTTCTCTCACCCCATCTCCTTTTCTTTTCATCTATTTTGGTACCCACCCAATTATTTATACAAACCCATGTCTATCCACCTCCCTTTACTATGACTTACTTTCCTTTCTTCCCACATTTGGTTCTTTGTTTTTTTTTTTTGAAGAAGAGTATGTCTTATAAGGCCAATAGAAGTAGTCATGAAACCCTTGGCAATTCTTTTGGCATATCTCATAACCAAGACCTTAAAAATGGGTTCTTGAAAAGTAAAGTCCCAGTTGCACCAGTAGGAGATGGAGTGCAAGATGTTCCCCCATCCTCAAAGTTTGCTAGTAACAAAGCCAAATCTATCTTCCAAAGACTTAGAAGAGCCATCTCTAAGGAAAATGATTTTATACTTAAAGACTCATCTTGTTAGAGTATGTCTTCCTTTAGAAACATTACTTTAGAAGAAGTAAATGAGATACTCGATAAGGTTGAAGGTAGTTATTGGCCACATATTATCCCCTCTGATTCTAGAAATGCCTTTACTTAATCTTCAACTACAAAAGACAACTTCCAGTAGAAGTCTTATGCAACCGCAACTTCTTTGAACCTAATACTTTGCTTAAGGAATCATAGCTTAAGCTTCATTTTATTCCTCCAATAAAGATAGGTATTATTTCTAGAGTTAAAATTCCAAAAAGTTTTGAAGTTGAAGGTGTCAAATATTAAGATTTTACCCTAGTGGGCTACTTCTTAGGTCAAAAACTTCCTTTTTCTCTTGTTCAAACCACTGCCCTTAAATTGTAGAACAACTGCGGCATTCTGAGAGTTCTTAATGATGTGTCTCTAGGGTCAAACATACAGAAGAATAGCAAAATGGAAAGAGTCGAAAGAAAACAAAAGAAGATTGGCAATTTTGGACAACTACTAACTATATATGACATACCAATTAATCCTACTCAGCATACAATCCACTGAATATGGCTCACCGGTCCTAACTAAAGGATCACTCGTCATTACTCCTTCCTAAAGAGAATAGATAAGAGTTAAGATTAAATGAGAACATTAGGGTTGCTCACAAAGGAAACTTATAATAATCTAATATTTGCGTACAACAAATGAGGTTTATATACTAACCCCACTAGGGTTACAAGTACATATGAAAAGACAAAAAGGATAATTTACAATTTGGAATACTTGAAATATACTAAAAAGGGTAAAAAAGAATAAGAATATTTTATACAGAAAAAGTAAAGAATCTTTTTAGAATGTTATGCCAAAAGACACGTATTGCATAGTGGTTGGCAGTCTGAAGCATGATATAATTCGAACAAAGGTGAAGAACAAGAATCTACAATCAGAGCTAGCCTGATTTATTTCAAGTCGAAGCTCAGTCAATCAAAGATGTCCCGGTCTCCTTCAAGTCAGACATCTCGCAATTCGGCTTAAACTAAGGTTGGATGTTAGTCAGCTTAGATAAAAGTTTGAGACTGGTCTACTTAGACACTGCTTGGGTCTTAGAAAGAGCTCAACGATTGGTATAGCTGCTCAGCAAGTCAGCTTATATGCTCAGCAAGTCGACACATCTTTTCAACAGCTTTAGGAACCAAGTTGGCACACATGTGAGCTCAGTACTCAGGTTAGCAGTAGAGTAAAACATGGAGGTCAGAATAGGGATCCTTGTCTTGGATGAGGCTTCAAGTTAGCATTCTTTGCTTGAGTCCTCAAATTCCTTTAGCTCAACTGCACGTAATTAGTCTGAGGAGTTGATTTCTATTACTTAGTAATAACGAACGCTTCTATTACTTCTAGTTTCCTAAGAATCAGGATCTTACTCCTATTCTAGAGAAGACTTTGTATTTTGCCCAAAGGTTGTTAATTTTACAGAAGTGGATGAAATGTATGTTGTTGGAAAAGCCTTAACTCACTAACATACCAATGTTGGCTATCTTTAGTCATATTCCATGTAAATATCGAGAGCCAAAAGGTATCAGCTATATAGTTAGTAGTATTGGTGTACCTCTAAAAGCTGATACTCTAACTGCTTATCGAAGTAGGGCTAACCAGGCCCAGGTTCTTATGGAGATAGATGCTAGGAAGGAACTTATTTCTCTTATTAAGGTTGAAAGACTAAACAGAGCCATTGCAAAAGTTATGATTGACTACCAATGGCTACCATGTACATACCTTGTGTGTAGAGTTTTTTGCCATACTTGTATGTCCCAACTTAGGCAAAAGCCTCAAGATGATGGAATCTCCAAAGCCAAAGATGAATATTAGATACTCGTTTGTAAAAAAGATAAGGGGAAATATAAGGCAATTGAAGATCTAATTAGTAATAACGAGGCCCCCCAAATCCTTACTCAACCTAACCATATAGTCTATGGTGAAGAAGCAACTTCATCTTTGAAGGCTCAAGAAGCTAGCCAACATGTTGTGGAGTCAAGTAATTGTAATAAGAAAAATGATGTTGATGACAGGAAATCTAAAAGAACTAAACAAGAAGATGCTAGACAACAAGAAGCCCTTGATTCCATTCCTACCTATGTTTCAGAGACCCTTTATGTAGTAGATGGGGTTGTGGAGAAAGTCAAGAATGAAAAGATAAAGGATGATGCAGATGTTATGATGGAAGAAATAGAAAGTACTCCTTTAAACAAGCTATTAGCGCATAAACAAAGGACATCGAGTAGTAGTTGCGAAAGCAACAAGAGCTCCAACTAATTTAGACGTCGTAAAAAGAAGCGCAATAACAAGAAGAAGCACACTTTTAATTAAATATCAGCTTATTTTTAGTTTTTTTTTTTTTTTTTTTTGCACTTGCAATGAATATAGCAACATGGAATGTTAAAGGGTTGAATGACCTTATTGATGCGTTTGAAGCAAGAAGGACTTATGATGAGCATGGAATTTCTTTCATTTGTTTACTTGAAATGAAGCTAAACTCATCCAATGAACCCACAATCCAGTAATTTTTTTAGCAAAGGTTGTCTTATGTTGTAAATAATATTGTGAGAAAATGCATACAAGTGTCTTGGAACTAAAGGATTTGGCATGTTCGAGTGGTTTTTGAAAAATTACAATTTATTCATTGTTATGTCACTAATCTAGGAGTTGTCCTTCATTTTATGCTACTTTTGTGTATAGGGCAAACAATGATTATGAATGGAGGAGCTTATGGAATGATATTTTAACTTTCTCTCCCTTTTTGGTAATAAGCCTTGGATACTTTTTGGAGATTTTAATATCACTAGATTAACTTTAGAGATACAAGGTGGAAATACCATAATAACAATAGCTTTGGTTGACTTCCAATTATTCTTAGATACGGCTGAAGTGGAGGATTTAAGATATGTGGGAAACTTTTATTCTTAGTCCAACAAGCAAGGGCTAAATCTAAAATTAAGAAAACATGATAGCATCCTTTTAAACCATCAATGGTTACAGGACTATCTAAGGATATAGGCTATTTTTTATTCTCCTTTACTTTGGGACCACTCTCTAACTATCATGTATATGGATTTTGGTGGTAAAAACAAATGCATCTCCTTTAAATTCTTCAATTTCTAAGCAAGTCACAGCAAGTTCAAGGATATTGTGGCCTAAATCTATGCTAAAGAGGTTAGAGGATCAAGAATGTTCCAATCAGTTAGTAAACTAAAGTTGATAAAATCTAAGGTAAAAAAACTCAATGATACAAATTTTTCCAATATCTTAGATCAAGTTAAGGAAGAAAAACAAACCCTCCAATCTCTTCAATCCTCTATTTTGAGCTCTAATAACACAATGCTTTTGGAGAGAGAAAAGGAAACTTATGAGAAATACTATCCTCTAAGAGGTGCTGAGGAAAGTTTTTTCAAGCAAAAATCAAGGGTAAAGTGGCTTAAGTTGGGGGACAAAAACTCTTCCATTTTTCATAAAGCTATGAGGAGCCTCCACAATCATAGTGCCATCCATTATTTATTATTTAAGGAGGATGGAAGTAAAGTTAAAGGGGATGCAAAGGTTTAAGAAGAAGTTGTGAACTACTTCCAGCACCTATATGGCAATATAGGTAACATTGGTAGCCTTGACGATGTCCTTAATTTTGTTACCTGGCACTTGACCCAACAGTAAGTTGATGTACTAAATAAACCTTTCTCAGATGAAGAAATTAGAGCAGTATTCTTTTCCCAAGCAAATGACAAGGCACCTAGCCCCGATGGTTATACAACTAAGTTTTTTAAAGAGGCTTGGAGGATTATTGGACGGGATGTCATGGCTGCAATTAAAGAATTTCTAGTTTCATGCCATCTTTTGAACAAAATCAACACCACAATCATCACTTTAGTTCATAAAGTGGCTAACTTATCTAGGATGAGTGAGTTTGGTCTTATCATATGCTGTAATGCGCTATACAAGGCTATTTCTAAAAACCTTGCAACAAGATTAAAACCATTTGTATAATCTCTTATAGATAAAGAATAAGTTGCCTTTATCCTTAAGTGTAAAATAAAAGATAACATTCATACAGCCCAAGAATTAATGATTGGGTATCACACTCATAAAGGTCCCCTCGATGTGCTTTAAAGGTAGACTTATAGAAAGCATGTGATATGATCCATTAGAACTTTATTCTTAAGGTGCTTCATCACATGCAGTTCTCACCACACTTTTGTACACTCGTTGAACAATGCATCTCTACACCTAAATACTCCATTAATGTTAATGGAGAACCTATGGGTTTCTTTCCTAGCAAGTGAGGAATTCATTAAGGTGACCCAATCTCTTCGTATCTTTTTGTTCTTGGCATGGAAGTTTTATCGACTAGGTTGAGGCATTTAGGTAGCAACCCAAATTACTCTTCTCATTGGAGATGCCTGAAAGACTAACTCATCTTTGTTTTGCAGATGATCTCCTTATCTTTTCCAAAGAAGATGTGAAGTCTATCCCCTTGATTCATTAGGCTTTACATCATTTTCATTATATTTCAGGGCTTTAGGTGAATAAGAATAAGAGGAACTATTTTTTTCTATAATGTGCTACATCTTATAAAGGAAAACATCCTAAGCATCACATGATTCCAAGAAGCTTCCCTCCCCATGAGATACTTAGGTGTTCCCTTACTCTCAACAAAATTGAAAAGGCAGAATTGTGATATCTTACAGGAGAAAATCATGGCTCGTATCATCTTGTAGACCACAAAATTTCTCTCTTATACGGGAAGATTATTGCTTATCAAGTTTGTTCTTTTTTTTTTAAGTAGATCTATTGGAGTTCTATCTTTTTGCTTCTTAAATTTGTGGTCAAGAGAATTGACCAATTCCTAAGGAATTTCCTTTGGAGTGGTAAGCCAAATGTATCTACAAAGGCCAAAGTAAAGCGGTGGTCAATTTGTAAACCAAAAAGAAATAAGGGATTAGGTATACCAAATGTTCATTAGTAAAATAAAGTTGCCCAATTGAATCATGTTTGCCATTTATGAAAAAGTAGACACAAAGGTTTATGGGCGGATTGGGTGCACTTTGTTAGATATCTCTCATGGTCATGGATTTTGATAATAACAAAAAAGAGAAAAATACTAATGAATTAACAAGTGTACAGGTATTTAAAAGGATTCTTAGAAAGTTTAATTTCGCAAAACTAATTGTATTTAGAAGCTTATTTAAAAGGTCTGACTTGATTGAAAAAGGGAATATCCTGAAATTCTTTCAAAATGTATTTTAGAAGCTTTTATAAGAAGAAGTGGTACAGTACTTCAGAAGCTTATTCAAAAACCTAAAAAACAAAATGTTAATATTCTTCAAAAGGTTGTTCAAAAGGTAAGTCTGGAAGTATGACATTGAAAATAGCTTTAAATCATATTCAAATTAGTAAAGGCCTAGCTCCACTAGATTAAGTGTATTAGAAAAATACATTTAATCCCATTTCACTTAAGATGGAATCAAGATCCTTGGGGATTATTTTTAAGAGAAAATATATTTGGATAAATTAAGATATGCAAAAAAATGGATAAGGATAAGGTTGATTTGGATTTTGTGGGATTTCAAATCTTGAACACAAGGCTTATCTAGAAATAGCTAACAAAAGCTGATCTTTTCAAATTCAAAATAGAAGTTTATTTGGTGGTTATGGATTGAAGAATATCTGATCTAAAAAGATAAGGAGAGTTTTTTTTTTTAAATTCAAAAGGTCGAGATCCTCTCCAAGAATATCTAAGGAATTATCTTAAATAACTAACTGTTGGATAAAAGATAATCTTTAGATTTTTAGTTGTTGGAAAAACTCAATATAAAAGGAAGAAGGATTCAAAACGTTATGAGATATAACTTTGAAGAAAAATTATTGTTGCACAAAAAATTCTTGATAAGTTTTTACCTTCTGAAAAGTTTCAGAAAGTTCTTTAGAGAGCTACACCGAATCAAAGTTCTATAACAAGTGTTATATCTTTCAAATGCAAAATTGTTTGAGAATTGTAGTCTTTGCTCTCACTTGTAATCTTTAGACTTTATTGTAGAGAGAAGTCAGTTGTACTCTGTAGATTTGTATTAACCTAGATTATTGAGAGGCTAGATTGGCCAGATAGGCTAAATAGAGTGTTTTAAAGCCATTATGACAAATGCTTATAATTTGTTTGTGATTTAATTTAGTGGATCAAGTGGAATGATACTAGTGAAGTAAACTAGGCCCCCAGTAGTGGAGTTAGAAAAAAGCAGTAGGCAGAAGGCAGAAGGCAAAAACTCTATAAAATCTCTGCCTGATATTCTCTTTCTTTACTCTTTTAATTTAGTTTATTATCTATTGTGCATTGAATCATTAAATTATTACTGTTCACCATTATAAGTTGCTAAGAAAATCAATTTCATTTTTTAACAAAAAAGTTTTCAAAAATTTTAAGATATCAATTCACCTTCCCCTCTTGATATCTTATACGGACTAATAATTGGTATTAGAGCCTCACTCTAATATCTTCTAGAGTTCAAGATCATGGGTAAACCAAGTGGTAGTTTAACAGTTCAGCTTGGCAAAGCACCATTTTTTTATAGAACTAACTTTCCTTATTGAAAATTCAAGATGGAAACTTATGTGAAGGCATCAGATTATCATACTTGGAAAATTATTTCTGCAAGAGATCTCAAAGTTTCAATCATCATTACGTTAAGAGATGATATCGCCAAAGCTAAACTAAATTCAAAGGCTAAGAATTTATTATTGAGTAGTATTGCACATTCTAAATTTTATTTAATTGCTTCTTGTGAAACAACTAAAGATATTTAGGACACTTTGGTGCAAACCTACGAAGGAACAAAGACAATCAAGGATATAAGAATCAACTCACTAGTTCAACAATATGAAACATTTCGAATTCTCCTTGGTGAAAAAATCAAAGACTCTCTTAGTAGATTTACCACTATAACTAATGAACTGTCTTCTCCTGGTAAAATTATTAGTGATACAGATATGATACGCAAGATGCTAAAGATTCTTCCCAAACTTTGGAATGCAAAGAAAACTGCCATATAAGAAGCTTATGATCTAAAGACATTAACTTTGAGTCAATTGCGTAGTAAGCTTACAGCATATGAAATTGATTTTCTCAAATCAGAAAGTACTTTAGAGGATACGAAAAAGAAGGCTACAGCATTTAAGGCCAAGGAAGTAGAACTTGATTCGAATAATGATGATTCATCTGATGATGATAACAATGAATAGGTTACACAGTTAGCAAGACGTTTGAATAGATTGCTCAAGAAAAGAGGTAAAAAATTATGTAGCTCTAACAATTCTAAATCCAACAAGAATAAAAATGATGCAGGAAATGGTATTAAGGAAAAGAAGGAAGTTATTTGTTACAAATGCAAAAAGACTAGACACATTAAGTACAAGTGTCCACTTCTTTTGAAAAAGCTCCGTAAATACAAGAAGAAACGAAAAGGCTTACTAAAGACATGGAATGATTTGGACAAGTCAAAATCTGAGGAAGAAAGTTCAGATGATAAAATTGATGAAGTAAATTTATGCTTGATGGCACATTCTGAAGTAAGTTCTGAATTTGAATCTGATAAAAATTATATCCCTGATGATATTTGTGTTGAAATCAATAAATTATTAAAAGCACTTTCAAAAGTTAATGATAAAATTTCGAAAGTTGAAAATGAAAATAAGGCTTTCAAGAATGAAAAACAAGCTCTCATTCAAACAAACAAACTTTTAGCTAATGAAAACGATTTTTTGAAAAATGATTTTGAAGGTTTACATATTGCAAGGGAAGCTTTAGTTCAAGAAAATCTAATTTTGAAAGAAGAGATCAAAAGTTTGAAAAATCTATTGAAGATTTATCAAAGTCTATTAAAAATACTTCTCAAAAGTATGATGAAAGCTATAAAAAACTTCAAATGCTTATTTCCAGTCAACGAGTAGACAATTCTAAATTTGGATTGGGTTTTGAAAATGGACAATTATCTAAAACAAAAAGAGAAACAGTATTTGTCAAATCAAAAAGTGAAAATCAAGAAACTTTAAAAGAAAAGGATAAAGGTAAAATGATTAAACCTATCAAAAGTTCCAACAGTCAGAATTCTCAAAACAAAGATAAGTATCCTTTCAAAAGATATAACAGAAGGTTGCATAGAAGATATGTGAGAGACTATCCAAAGCAAAACCAAAGGCATACGGTAAGTAACAAGTATGATTATTCTTCTCCCTGTACATATTTCTTTTGTAATAAGTTAGGTCATATTGAAAAGTATAGCTTTCATAAAAATTACAAGCTCAATGAAAACCAAGTAAAGGCAAATAAAATCAAGAGCTTGAATTTTAAAGGACCTAAGCTTATCTGGGTTCTTAAGAATGGCTAATAGTTCTTTTAGTGGCTGCAGGTCATGAGGCAAAATTTAATTGGAGATAATTCTTAATTAATAAAGCCTTATTAGAAGTGAAAGTAGAGAATGAGTGATATAAACAAACTTGGTAATCTTTTATATATATATATATATATATATATATATATATTGCTCTTCATGTTCTATTTCGTTATTGATTATAAAAAAATCATTTGTATTATTTTGAGGGGAAGCTCTTTTTGTTCTTATAAGGAGAGAAAGAAAGATGTTGAAATTTGTTTCTTTTTAAACAAAACACGACATTGATCTATTTTATTAAGGGAGAGAAGTCTTATCATCTATTTTTCCTTTATAAAAATTGGTTATCTGCTCACAAGAAAAAAGGGAGAGAAAAGTTTTTAGAAACTTTATTATAAAAATATATTGTTGTTTTCTAATGATAACAAAAAGGGGGAGAAAGGCCAAAAACAATTAAGTATAGTATATCATTATTGTCAAATAATGTTTCTTTCTTATCATTTTTATTGAACGTTGAAATGTTACATGTTTTTTGATGTATGTATGTTTTGTTATCATCAAAAAAGGAGGAGAATGTTGGATGTCTCTTTTGGTCATAGATTTTGATGATAACAAAAATAAAAGAACATTAATGATTAATAAGTGTGTAGGTATTCAGAAGGATTATTAGAAAGTTTAATTTCGCAAAACTAAGTTATATTCAAAAGCTTATTCAAAAAGTCTAACTTGATTGAAAAAGGGAATATCCTGAAATTCTTTCAAAAAGTATTTTAGAAGCTTTTATAAGAACAAGTAGTACAGTACTTCAGAAGCTTATTTAGAAACTTAAAAAAAAAATGTTAATATTCTTCGGAAGGTTGTTCAAAAGGTAAGTCTGGAAATATGACATTGAAAATAGTTTTAAATCATATTCGAATTAGTCGAGGCTTAACTCCACTAAATTGAGTGTATTAAGAAAATACATTTAATCCCATTTCACTTAAGATGGAATCAATATCCTTGGGGATTATTTTTAAGAGAAAATATATCTGGATAAATTAAGATATACATAAGAATGAATAATGATAAAGTTGTTTCGGATTTTGTGGGATTTCAAATCTTGAACACAAGGCTTATCCGAAAATAGCTAACGAAAGTTGATCTTTTCAAATTCAAAACAAAAGCTTATATGGTGGTTATGGATTGAAGAATATCTAATCTAAAAAGATAAGGAGAGTTGTTTTTTTTTTTAAATTCAAAAGATCGAGATCTTCTCCAAAAATATCCAAATGATTATCTTAAATAACTAACTGTTGGATAAAAGATAATCTTCATATTTTTTAACCATTGGAAAAACTCAATATAAAAGGAAGAACGATTAAAAACATTATGAGACACAACTCTAAAGAAAAATTCTCATTGCACAAAAAATTCTTGATAAGTTTTTACATTCTAAAAAGTTTTAGAATGTTCTTCAAATGCTTCTTTAGAGAGCTGCACTGAATCAAAGTTTTATAACAAGTGTTATTTCTTTTAAGTGCAAAATTATTTGAGAATTGTATTATTTGCTCTCACTTGTAATCTCTAGAATTTATTGTAGAGAGAAGTCAGTTATACTCTATAGATCTGTATTAACCTAGATTATTAAGAGGCTAGATAGGTAAAGCAGAGTGTTGTAAAACCATTGTAACAAATGCTTATAATTTGTTTGTGATTTGATTTATTGGATCAAGTGGAACCGCACTGATGAAGTAAACCAAGCCCTCAACAGTGAAGCTAGAAGAGAGCAGTAGGTAGAAGGCCAAAACTCTATAAAATCTTTGCTTAATCTTCTCTTTCTTTACTCGTTTAATTTGGTTTATTATCTATTATACTTTGAATCATTAATTATCACTGTTCACCATTATAAGTTGTTAAGAGGAGTACTTTCATTTTTTAATGAAAAAATTTTCAAAAATTTATAGATATCAATTTGCCTTTAAAGATATCAATTTATACAAAACTAACACACTCAACTATCCTTAGGGGAAGATGCTTTCGACAAGTTAAAGCGCTAGCTATTTACTCATGGACTTGGAAGAAGTTATTGAAACTAAGAAGCTTAGTTTGCAATTGATTCCAATGGGAAGCCAATTATGGCATTGCTATATCTTATGGTCAAATTATTGGTTACCATCTAATCCCATTGATTTAACCTTTAATGCATGTACAATCTTAAGATTGGGTTTACCTCTCATTGTAAGGTTGTGTTTTATTATGGAAGGAAGTGAGTAAAGATTGCTAGAAAGAGAGTTTTGGACAAATCTACACATACCATCCACTAGACCCATGCAAAGGGTCGAACCAGCCCTGAACCGCTAGTTCACGGGCTAGTTCCACAGTGAACCGTGACCAACCCATGTGCTAGCAATTCTGGGCCAGTTTAGCCCGCCTAATAGTTCATGGGCCGGTTCACGACCGTTGAACCCTTTTCTTTTTTTTTTTTCCTTTTTCCTTGCCAACTTGTAAACCCCCTCCCCTCCCTCACCCCCCCCCCCCCCACCCCCCCCCCCCCCCCCCCCCCCTTTTTTTTTTCCTTTCCTCCATCACTAAAGCATACATTTTAAACACACAAAATTTAAAATATGGAGAAGTCTCTTACAATACAAAGAACTAATTTAATCGAGTAAAGTGAATTGGTCGGGGGGAAAAATTTTTTTAATGTATTTTATGGTTGCTCAAAAGGTACTTATGTATTTCCTAATCAGAATCAAACCATCGTAGTTCAATTTGAATTTTTAGAAAACCTTTAGTTTGTTGGTCAATTTTATATTTTGCGAAAAGATTCCAAGTATACATGACTATCCAATTTAATTTTTTTGAAGAATAATAATTTCACTCAATCATAATTTGAAAAGCCCTAAGGTTATATCACTACTTTTGGGAAGACCATGCTACTTAGTTTTTTTTTTAACAATTAAGAAAAATGATTTTTCTACGTTATAAAACTTTTTTGAAAAGGATGAAAAGAAAACTTACTATGTCTCTTATTGAGGTAGCTATTCATTCTCATGACCAAGAGTGGACACCGTAACTAAGCTTAGGCTTCCATCAAATTGATTCTAGTTATTGAAGTAATCATTTTCCTCACTTGATGTCCCACATGGTTCTTACCATCTACAGGCCATTTTGTACTAGTTTTTTGTGTAAGCACTTGCCTCAACGTTGACAATAGATAGAGAGGCTCGCCATTCATTAACGATGAAGCCTATTGTGCTAAACTCCTACTCAACAATGGCCGTTGAAGTTGTAGTAGTGAGTATTGTATGAGCGATACAAGATATGAGTAGTTAATCCTTTGCATGCCTCTACCACCACTCTACAATATCGAAGTCCTTGATGGAGATATTCTTGAAAAACTCGAAATTTGTATTGATGTAGTGCTGCATCTTAGACATTAGACCACTAGACCATTGCCTCTTCAATTTTTATGTTAGTAACTACTCACCTATAAATAAATAAAGCCGCTATTTGGTAGGTAGCAAAGGAGAGACTGATGACTGGCAACTGGCCACCGGCCATCATGTTGACTTTAATAGTGGTTAAGCATCTCCTCTATGTTAGTCATCGTTGCCGACACTTCCTGCTATGCTTCCAAGTTGTATACATCTTGGGAATTCATTAAATCTTCAATGTAACCATAATAAGTTTTCAAATATATTAGTAATAATTTCACTTTAGAGCGAGAATCTAGAATAGTTACTATAAGATAAATACGAGGAATGTCTTTATAATAAGATAAGCACTTCAACATCATATCGTATACGCATACGTGCAGGTTTGGGTCCTTACGAGAGTAAAGTAGCACACTAAATATACTAATGGCTAACATAACAAACAAGTGTACACTAGGCCTGTAAACCTGAGAAAAAGTCTTAGTAACATCAAGAAAAACTTGAAAAACCGTCAACAATTAGATATATATATCCCAATTACTGAGGAGAATGCTAACTTCCCGCATGTTGTACATTGTGAAGTCACCCAGCAGTTTGCTGTAAGGAACTTTACTATGTAACAACTCATAAGTCAAGTTATAACGGTGTTACACATTCATCTTAAATTTTCGGGGCTCTTCCTGCGCTTTATGTAGAAGTTCCTCCACTTTTTGTGAAGGGACAGCCTCTTATTATTTTAACCATGTTCTTGATTGGAGCTATACTATTTTATAAAGCTGCAATGACATCCTTAACACACGTGTTAGGAATATAACATGTACAACGTATGTAGAAAAAAACCTCCCCCAACACAGGTTAACAATAATTTCGCAGATCAAATATTGAGGCTATATTAACACTTGCATTGTCAAAACCAACAGAAAAAATTTTCTTTACTAATTCGTACTCATTTAGGATTTCTTTAATAATTTTATAGATATTTTGCACCATATGGCACTTGTCACGTACTCTTAAAGGTAATAGCTGCTTATTAAGTTGCTAATTATCTTCTATCTAGTGAATTGTGATACTTATATAAGAATTATTACGAAAAGGATCTATCCATATGTCTATACATATAGACGCATGCGTATCGAGTGAAGCGAACTTACTTACAAGCTCCCTCTTACCTTTATGGTAGATATTCTGCGTGGCTCAGGTAAACATGCTACGGTTAAGTTGTCACAAGCTGGGGTTAAACATCTCCTACTTGTATAGACTCTATCACTCTGATACATCCACATTGAATGATAAGTGCATGTTTGTCGAGTACTACGCCAGGTTGTACTTGTGCCTCTCTTCATCATACCTCATCAACAGTTGACCGAGTGAATCACTACCTCAGGCAATCTGTTATTACATACTATTTATTCTCACCTCCTTGGGATGCTGTAACCTCAAGTTCCTATTAAGGGTACCATATCCCTCTCCGTCTTCCAAGAGTAACTTGTGTTATAATAGTTGCAGAATGTCCTCGAGTTTACCCTTTTGTCTATACCTTTATGGAAATATGTAATAAAAAATTAGACTTACCGGGTTTAAGGGGCTTACCTAAGCCTAAAGATCTCGAATTACCGAGCCCATGATGTCTCATATGTTACTCCTCTGTTTCGGGAATAATTTTTATCTCATCATCCTCATCCTCGAACGTGCTTGCGAGGTAAGTCACCCGTAGGGGTTCAAATCTAGTGGGTTGTGTAGGGATGTTCATCCAAAAAAGTTCGAATCTAGTAGGACGTTTAAGGATACTCATGTATGGAGGTTTAAACCCGGGAGGTGATGTATTGCAATTACTCATGCGATGAGGTTCTAAATCGAAGCCAGGAGGTGGTGTAACTCATTCTTCAATGTTCTCAATCACATCGTATGCCCTCTACTCATTTAGGTTGTACTGGGTACGCTTAAATGTCGTCAAACCATTATAGCTCAGACGATGTATTAAGTCCAATGCTCTTGCTCTTACCTTTACCCTTACCCTTACCTTTACCTTTCCCGCTAGATAAGGAGTCATGCTTCTTACTTAAGAAAGTACGATGCAAGAATCTTTCAATGGATGATAATTTTTTTCCCCTTATTTACTACAGCAAAGGTTTATAAATGAAGGACATGAATAATATGTAAGACAACACAAAACGAAATGAAGAATTATACTCAGATCTTAATGGTAATTGAAAGAAATATTTCTCTTACAACGTTTCACAATTAAAAAATGTAAAGGCAAAATGGTTGGAGTTGGAGCTTTTTAATGAATTTTTTATAGAGTAATAACTACTGCATGGATGTACCTACACCCTTCAATTTATAAGGAACGAGGAAGGTAGGGGGAATAAATGGTAGATTTCTTACCGAAAGAGAAAGTAGAGGGAGTAAGGGGAATAAAGAGAGTAAGAGGTAGGGGAAGGGGGGCCAGTATCAATACTAGCTATTCCTTCTTCTTTTTTTTCTTTTTTGGCAACAAGCCTTGAGCAACCGATTTGGGCGGTTTCGCCTAAACAAACTGCCTAAGCTTTTAAAGCCCAACAATTCGTCGGGTAGTTCAAGTCTAGCCTATTTTAGGCTAGGATAGTTCTAGTTTGAAACCGACCTTTGCATAAGTCTACCATCTATTATTCAACTGAACTTATCGCTTCCCAATGAGCTTAAGTGGATCCATTCTAGTTCAGGTGACTATTTTGTTAAAAGCGGATATCATTTCCTTACTTTGCCTAAACCTTGTGTTCAATGGCACAAAGTTGTATGGAACAAGACAACTGTACTAAGACATTCCTTCATATTGTGGTTAGCTTGGTTAAGGAAACTTCCCATACTTGATAGATTGTTTGCTTGGGGTATTACCTCTCATATCACGTTACTCATGCAATAGTAGTTTGAAAGACCATGTGCATCTTTTCTTCAAATGTAGTGTTTCTTCTCAGATTTGGTCATATGTTTGTAGTCGGTTGTAGTGTCCTACCTCCTTTCATGATTGGCAAGGAGCCACTTCTACCCTTATAGCCTCTTTTAGTTCTACATCACTTACTCTTTAATCTTAGAGATCAGCGCTAGCTGCGGTAACCTACTGTATATGGAGATTTCATAACAAAATTAGACTCGGTAGTCCTCTTCCTCACTTGGGTCCCATCTCCAACCAAATTACCACCTATGCTACTCTTTTTTAGTATATATGGATGAGTTTTCTTTTGTTTTACACTGTGTTTTTTATACACTCTTTTATTTTAGAGTAGTTGTACATGTAAACCTTTCCATCTTTGACAACTGTATATCCTTCTTTTGTTTAATGAAATTACTAATTTATCCAAAAAAAAAAATGTATCCCAATATGAAATTAACACTCACATTGGCCCATAAGTATGACGGTAATGCACAACCCTTGGACTTTATGCCTACTTTTAGGCTTATCACACACTACACACTTTATTAATGCTCTATTGCTATCCTTCATTATCTTCAACCCATAGAAGTGTTTCTCTAACAACTTAATAGTACGGTGATTATTGAAATGGCTTACAATTCTCCTTACATGTGTCTCTCTTATCGACAACTCTCTTAATTATGATGTCTAATGCACCTCGAGAAAGAAATTGTGACAATTAAATATCAATAGTAGCCTCAAAATAGTCATGTCATACATCACAAAAAAGAAATTCCTTACTACACTAAAGCCTTTTAAAAGATGGTTTAAACATATAATAATATATAAAGTTAAAAATAATATAGACCATAGAGATTAGCTTTTTAAAATTAAACTCTCATTGAACCAAAATGTAAAAAATAGTTGAATTATGACAACTTCAATGTTTATCTTATGGTTGACATATCTATAACATTCTGCCTAAACAATTTTTTAAGTTCTACAATATATCACAAAAGCATATATTTTAAACTCATAAATATATAAAAAATACACTATAATCTTGGAGTAAACTATCTATCTTAGTTTACTCTTGTCTTTGCTTTTATTGCCATCAATGCAACTAGGTAAAATTGAAGAAGGAACATACTTTTTATTAACTAAACCTCTTAACACCAAATGTATAAAAGCTTAAAATATCTCATCTTCATACCATATGATAAATAAGATAATGTTGTTTGATAAATTGCCTAAAATGGATCATATGTCTTGGCAAAACCTTTATCATACTTGAAAGAATTGATTAAGTTAAAATAATATTAAAGTCTAGTTATGAAATTTATCTTATGAAAAGTGTGAGATAGCTAGTTCATAGGTTAGCTTTCCTAAATACTAATAATCTAAATCAACATGACTGGATCCAAGTTCAATCTTCACTAAGAAAAACACATTTAAGTAGCAAATCAACAACTAACGATACTTTAAGTCATAGCATGCGAAAATAGTTATTGAAAGCATTATAAATGAAAATAGAAGTTTATAGAGAAAGGCTTTTCTTGACAGAAGGAAAATCCTGATCTATCCACTTCACTAATGTCCATCATCACTTCACTTTAAAAAGGACCGATTAATTCAATTTTATTCTACATGTCAAAGAATGAGTTTATTGATATCATTTTTGTGAATAACAATTCTCTTCTCTCAATTACCCTACATATAAAAGCAACTTATAAATAGAAATCTATACCAAAAGTAAGATTTCACCAATTCACAAACAAAATTTTTTAACTTCCTAAGTAATAAGCTAACAAAATTGAACATATCTTTCATAAGTAATAAATTGGGCACATAAACCATTTCTTATTTTAGCAACATAGAACCTTTTATCCTCTTAAGTTTCTCACTAAACTACGATTTTGATGTCTATAGTTATAATGTAAAGAACTTAAATTCACAAAGATAAAGAAACTAAAAAATTGAACGTGAGAAGATTCTTTAGAATCACATATTATGCTTACTATGAGAATGGAATTCAAAAATGATTTTATAGCTTCAACTAGACATGCCCATGTACACACAAGGAGTAAAAGGGAAAAGAGAAAGAAAGAAAGCCAACTTCATCTAGCTATAATGTAACACAATCAATCCTCAAAGAAACATTCCATCTTTTATTTTCTTAAGAGAAAAATGTAAATAACCCTCCTAACTTTGACTTAGGAATGAATTGACCCTCTAAACTTTAAAGTGTAGTTTTTAACTCCCTAAACTTGATAAATTAGTAAACGATCGCCATAAATCGAGAATAACACCTTTAAACTTTGATTTTGATGCACCAATCCTCCTAAACTTATTAAAATGTACTTTAAAACTTCTTAAACTTTGACTATAGTGTGACATTTTTAACTAAAAAAGGAAATATCCTTTATGTTATCAATTTATTAAAGTTTAGAAGGTTAAAAACTACACTTCAAAAGTTTAAAGAGTCAATCTGCACTTAAGTCAAGGTTTAGAAAGGTTATTTGTAAGTTTCCTTTTTCTTAAATCATTGCAATCATAAATAAAACTATGATGAATTATAACTAGGTGAGAAAAAAAAATCAAATTTTGATGACTTCCCAATTATTTATCAACATTAGATACATAAAAACAAAAACAAAATGCCCAAATTTTCAACCAAATAAAAACAAAAGGTTCACTTGATTTTTTATTTTCTATTCTCAATTCACTTAATTTGAAAATTCCTAATGCATTGAACTATTTTCCAAAAGAAGGAACCTCCAAATCTACAATTGTTTGAAAATGTAAAAGAAGGATTACAATAAATCTAAATTATTATGATAAGTAAAAGGAATCTTGTAAAGAATAAAACCCTATTATGAAGGATAGATATTATTTGATTTATGTTTCTTCGTTTATGTTCATTCTATATAGTTGCCTTTATTCCCATGTACACTTTTGTTTTCTCTTTGATTTTCTATTATTCTATGAAGATAATATTATAATTTTGTATGGTATCAAGGTTTACGATAACTTTTTTATGAATTTTTGTTTTTTGACTAGAATTTTTTTTATTCCATGATCTATTATTTAGTTTCAAAATATCACTATGCAACCTTATTTAGCTTAATATCGTACAACTAAAGCTAACAAACTTAGATCTTATGTACATCTTTGGATCGAATATTTGAGTTCGGTAATGGGAAATGCAATTTTCAATGGCATGAACTATTTGTCATAGAGGAGATCAATAAAATTGAATTATGTGTAAAATTGAAGCTAAGGTTTATTGTTGGGAAAGCTCCTAAGCTTAATAAAAATTCATTAGATCCTATTCGATATATTAGAAGTAACTATTCAGCTTAATCTCTTACTCATACACACACACACAAACAACAAATGAGTGATGCCTCTCTGGCAGGAGAATCCACACTTACAATTCTCGTTCAAGTAGTACACACAGCCACTTCGTTATTTTCCCTTCTCAAAACCTTTGCTCTAATACTAAATTATAATATGGTACGAGTACTTGATTATATGTCAAAGTATTAAAGTTATCTCTAAAGATTATCACTTAAAAGTAACATGCAATTCTTAGGGAATGCACTAAAAATAATTTGATTGTTTTTATGTTTTCTTGATATCAAATGACAAACATAAACAATTCATAAGATAGATATGCACCTAAATAAATTGAACTATGTGTAATTAATTCAATATTACAAATAGATTAATTATCAGGATACTTAGCACAACTAAAAGTTCATGAGAGCAAGACACTTAACATAGCTTAAATTGCTAAAACTTTATTCATTAGTAATTGTATGATAGTCACTTATGACATGATATTTATGTAAAATTACCAACAATGAATTGACACGGCTTTTATTGATTTTAATAGCTTAAATAAGTGTGATAACTGGATTGAAATAACATAATGCAATCTAATACTCCACTTCATGGACCAAATCAGCACAAATGAATCAAGCCAGCACTATTTCTAATCCAAATGAATACTAATCAAATTGCAATTAGTTGTATGGATTTTTTTAAGAAGCTTCTCAACATCAGTTAACTTAAATGACATGTCTTAAACCAAACAAGCATTGTCTTGAATGAAACATGACATAACCAATTGAAAACAACGCTTCATGGCCAAATGGATACTAGGAGGACTGAACTCTCACCACTCGAATTATGTAATCTTTTAGGCTTTCACATGCATAATCTGTTGGATGGTCAATATTGATTCAATCTATAATTGACCTTAACTATTGTCACAAATAGGTTGACCCTTGACTTGGTTTAACACCCATTTAAACCATTAACCAAGTTTTCTCTTAAAATATTTGCATTTCTTGTAATGACTAGGTTTCCTTCATCATTTTCCAAGTATTTTTCTATACATTCTTATGTTAATCAACTCTCAAATAAGATGACTCTGACCCATATGAATATTCGTGTGAATTTCGTACATGCCTAAGTAGATTTGCTCATCTTTATAGTAAGCGCCTTCATCAATTGTTTGTGCAATAGATTCTACAAACCCTTATCTCAAGTTTGAGTGAAGGACCAATGGCTTGATTCTCATTAACTACCAAGTATTGGGATACATACATAATTTGATAATATTAAGAATCCCATATGGGTATACACCTCAAGGTTACATCTTTAACTTCCTACCTAACTGTGATAACTACACTTAGTTGGTCCATAACTTACCTTATGCCATTCCAAGAGTAAACATCCTGTGACAAGCTTAACTAGATATCAAACAACAATTCAGCATGTGTAGTTTAAGCCCAATCTAAGTTTAGTCAATTCACAAAAACGCGTGAGCACTTTAAGGCTACTCTATGTAAGCATGACTAATCAAGTAGTCTGCAATGTGTTGGTCACTTACTTAGATCACTCTAAACATGCCTTAATCATAGCTCCATTTATAATTAATTAAGAACTTATACTAGAAATAAGGGTTCGATGTAATAATATGAGGTTTAATCAAATGAACCTTGCAAAGGATATAATTAATGTAAAGTACCTAATTTAGTCGATATACCAACTAAGGAAATTACATGTAGGTTTAATTGAGTTTAATTGACCTATCTTATAGTTCGGTCAACTAAACAACTTTATTCAAGTTTTTTTTTTTTCTCCTTACCTTGTTCCATCAATTGAAATGGAATAAGATCAACCAAAATATGGGTGTTCCAATTTATTAGTTTGAGTTCTAGGTTTTAAGGACCCTCATTTTATTATCTAACTTATCATTTAAATTAGCTATAATATTTATTTACATCAATCCTCATCAACTTATGTTTTAACTTAGATATTCCGTTTTAGTCCTCTTATTAATTGCTATATAGAATACATTTATTTGTTAATTAAACCCATTTAAGTTCATGTATTTAAGGTTAGTCTTATTCAAATCCACTTTACAGTTCACACAACAACATTTTCATTGTTAACATTATCTTATTAGCTCCTAATCCTTAATTGTTCAACCTAAAGCTAAATCAAACTTCTAATATCCTTTTTATGTTATAATCCTAATGATTCTCCAGAAGATTAAATAAGGGGTGGACTAAGTTTTTCAAAACATCAATTTAATTGTCTAATGTGAAAGGAAATACATACATATTGCACTTACCTCATAAACTTTCTATGTTCAAACTTCATCTTGAATTAGGTAATGCTTCCTTAAATTACAGTGCTTGGTTAGCATGCAAGGAGCCAAGGACCCATTTACCATTTTGCGTCTAGCTACAAAATGGCATATCACAACTATGCCCTTGGTTATAATTTATTTTATTTTGTTTTTTTAGAGAGCCTCATATTGCAAGTGGTAGTATTCAACATCATATATATGACATCAACATTGTTGTAATATAATGATATGAAGATTGGTTTTTTAAAGAGATTGATGCAAGTTTGAATCCTTCTTCCTTTAAATTATAATGCTGTAATGCTGTTTAGAAAAGGGAAAAAAAAACATTCTACATGTGACATCTGGCATTAGTTAAATTCTCTGTGAGCAATATGTTAATTGGTGCTCGTAAAGCACTTGTTAAAAAGCCAAGGGTGAAAGTTTTGTTCGTTTTTTAAAGTGTACAATCGTTATTTGATATGTGATATTTTATTTTAATTTTTTAACCAACATGTTGAAAGCGCCCACAGAACTTTGTAGGCTAACAGTTATAACAACAATTTAACGCTTTTCAATCATGATTTCGTATCTATAAAAAAAAAAATGATTACATAATAATGTACAGAAATTCTTTATTTGGCATGTTGTAGTCCACCGGCAGGACATAAGAGAAAAGCAAAGGATTCGATCCAAAATGCACCTAACGTGGGGCTAATAAACAAGTGGCCAATTTGCGTATGATGAGGCTTTCTTGTTTTTGTTTAGCTCTTAGTTGCATTGGTATCTAATCGAAGTCATCAATGTATATTTGGGCAAAAACAGTGAAAATTCAATGGCCAACCGTTGGGCCTAGTTTTTGTCCTCCGAATGGATTCCATTTTTCAGCGGAAGAAAAAAAATGGCATTTCCTGTGCCATATATATATATATATATTTATTGTCAAATACTATTACAATAACTATAAGTAAAAAGAAATTAAACCTAATCCATTCAATTGGAAAAATACTATCCATACCACTTCACTGTAATAGTTTCTATCATTTTTTATGCCTAATATTTATATAATATTATCTACTATAGGGATTGGATTTGGAGTCTTTTATGATATTATAGTAATTTTGACCAACAAATAAAACACTATAGTAATGATATATATATATATATTTTTAAAAAAAAGGGAAAGTAGGAATTAGAGAAGTCATTTGGGTAAGTTTAGGAGATTGGGTGGTTTTTAAGTAGGACATGGAGAAGTAAAGTTATTAGCAGTGGTTTTATGGAGGCATGATAACTGTTATATAAAGGAAACTTGCCATTTTTTCATACAATTTTATAGTGATTTTTTTACTTAATTATTTATCATTTTTTAGTACACATTTAAGTGGATATGACATCAACTAGTGTATGTATGGAGAAATAATGTCATGTCGGGTATAAGGGATTGGTTTTGAATATAATGGATTGAAGTGGAATAAAATGAAAATAAGATTAGAATGATAAATTTATTTTTATGTTTAGAAATATTCATGAAATAAAATGTATATATAGTAGTATTTATTTAAGACACTCTTAATTATTATATGTAATAATTAGATTGAACGTTAAATATATAATTTTAATTAATAATAATTTATAAGAATAGAATGAAATCATAATTCTAATTTCTTAAAAGCAAAATCGAATTCGCTATTGAAATCAAAATTACCGATTCTTAAGAAAGCACAATATCACATTTTAGAAGCATTTTCAAATATAAAAAGAAAAATAGAACCAAACTACGATGTCATTTAAGATTTATTCACGCAAACCAAACATGCATATACAAGTAAGTGGGAGAAAGTATAATGTGGTACAACCAATGGAGACATAAATAGTTATACAAAATTCGAATTCTGTATATATATTAAGCAAGGAAATTTTGTCCTGTGTGAACGTGGTCTTGTGTCAAACGAAAAAAAAAAACTCAAATTTTGCGATGCTTCATATATCAGAACATGCATATGTTGCGTGTGCAAACTCCGAAAATAATTGACAAGGCGTGAAGCCAAGCTCTTAGATATATGAAATGAAATCCTAAGTAATCCCCCTTGGCTTTTCTTTGCACGACGAACTGTGCAAAGATGAACTACAACATGTAAGGTAGAGTATCCTTTAATATACGATAATGCACGCAAACATATATAGATCCAGTTTCCAACACGAAATTGTTGGATAAGTTTTTGTCTCCTGTACCTTGGCACATGCTTGTGGCTTCCATCCTTATTAGGTCCATGTCAATTATTTTATCTCCGGTGGTTTACCAAAGTTCGTCTTTTATTATAAAAAAAAATCAAACTTTTATCGTTCAACGTTACGAAAGGACAATATATACGACATAGCACTGAAATATAATCTGAATAAAACGTGAAAATATCGAAGTAGTTATATTTTATCCAATAAAGAAATATTTTTTCTTGATTATTGGCATTAAAGACACACAAATCGAGGTAATTAGATTAAATATTGGAGCAATCGATGGGCGTGCGGATTTATTTGTCTTATTATTACAGCAAAGACTTACTTGGGAGGATTAAATTTGTTCGGTCAAATTAATATAAGTAGCCAGTTGGGTTGTTCTTTTGTCTGTTTCATATGTACGTTTAATTACGCCCGTGTTAATTTGCTTCTATACGAAGTTGACTTTCCCAGTATTTGACTACACGATAAGTGACGTTTTCCTCCATTTTTTACACCGTTTATGAAATATAAAAAGTTTTTTTTATTTAGTTTTTTTAAATATAAACGAAGAAAAGGAGCTCAGTACGTGTAAGCATTTTCCACCAAATATCGTTATCCGAAATTGGAGAGTCCTGTTTAACTGATGACTTCCAACTTGTAACAGAAAAAACCAACTAAAACTAGAAAATAAAATCAAAATAGAAAATCATATATATATATATATAGGGTGTGTAGATTTGGGATGTAACAAGCTAGTTTATTATCAAGGGACATTTGACCAATTTTGTATCTTGTTACGAAAATTTTCTCTAGTAGAAGTCAATGATGAAATGTTCACATGAAAGGAAATTATTTTGTTTTACTTTATTTGGGAAAGAAAATGAAGCGACTAGAGAATGCATTAGCGACGGCGTTTGTTGAAGCCCACCGACATGTTCACATTTATTTCCTGCCTTAACTTCAACTTTTGTGGGAATTATAAGATCTTATTTGCTAAGAAGATGTAGCTACTTTTATATATTAAGATAAAAGTGGGGAACAACACAGTTTGGTTCGGTCTAACTTACCCCTTTAAAGAAAACGACACTGTATCTTAGTTCAATTTTTTTAAGGCCTTAATCAAATGTTTTTAGAACCTGAAAGGGAAACAAGAGAAAAAATTGGTTTAGTTCAATTCACAATTCCAACCATAATCCCTCAAACATATCCACTGGTTGGGGAGGGAAAAAAAAACCGATCAAATTGAACCAATCCTCAAATTGATAACCAAAAATATAGTTTTTCTTACAATTTGATTTTAGAAAATTTTCAATCACAACTAAACAAAAAATTTATAGTTAGTTTGAAAGAACTAATCAAATCAATCCATAAAATCAAACAAAACCATTTTATAAAAGATATAGTAATATTTTACTTACAACTAAATTTTTTTATTTAAATATAACATTTAAAAAAATTTAATTTACATTTATTAAAATGTATACATATTGAACCTTTAATTATCATAATATACAAGCTATATATATTTTGACCCAAAATTCATAATATATGCTATTTTTATTACATTAGAGTAGAGGTGAGCGAGGTTTGGTTTAATACGGTTCACCACCCCCCTCCCCTCCCCTCCCCTCCCCTCTCTTTTTTTTATCGAACCTAATATAATAGTTTGGTTTTTTTTTTTCTTAAAGTTGAACTTAACCATACAGTTCAATTCATAAATTTTCTGAACGTAATTAAAACTAATTTGGTTCAGTTTGATCTAGGGTTCAAACCTTTTGTTTCAAATTTTCATTAAATATTTTTATTTTCATTAACTATGAAATTTTAAATGGAATTTACTTAACTTATTTTCAATAATTGATACAAAATTATGATAAAGAATAATAAGATATGAAAAAATTTATGAAATTTATGAAGATTAATGTAAAAAAATACAAAATAATTGTATGATTTTTTTTTATTTAACTAAACGGTTTGGTTCGCTCCCCCAAACCGAACCATAAACTAAATGGATCGCAAAAAAACCGATTTTTCCGTTCTATTTAGTTCAGTTTACTATTCGATCACCGATTTATAGTGTTTTTACCCAATCTTACACCAAGGTGTATAAACGTTTTGAAGGTTAATTCAAATAATATATTAATATTCCAAAAAATTTAAATAAGAAATTAATGTTTTAGTGAGTAGTTAAAATAAAGGATCACCATTACGACACTATTACCTTCATTTGACAATGTGACACATAGAGCACACATAATGAATGTGTGGCATAAATGTGATGCTTATGTGTATATATAAATAAATAAATAGATTAAATAAAAACATATCAAATGACCAAAAAATTAAAAAAATTGAAAAATAATAAAAAAGGGAAATGAAAAAAGTTAGAAAATTAAAAAACTACTTGAATAAATAATTATAATATATAATAACATAATTAATTAAAAGAATAAAAAATTAGAAAAACTAAAAAAAGGGGGAAAATTAATATATATATATATATATCCAACCGCCCCTTATTATTATTTTTTTTTTAAAAACGAGTGGACACCATCCATAGCCAATTTAAAACAAAAATGGAAATTTGATTAGATCACATAACTCTATTGTAACTTAATTAGATCTCCTCCTTATTTCTTTTTTTGACCTTATCTTTATCCATAAGTGGTCACTCACGGCCAGTTGATGGATTGAATGACCCACTATTTTAAGTAGGTTGTGGCCTATTGTTGTTTCCTTAGCTAATCCAACCACCTTAAGGCTAAAGGTAGCTAAATCCTTTTTTTTTTTTGGCCCCTTTTTCCTTTTTTTTTTTAATTTTTCCATTTTTTTATTCTTTTAATATATTACATTATTATCAATTATAATTATTTATATTCATAGTTTTTTTTTTTTGGACTTTTTTTAATTACCTTTTCTAAAATTATTTTTCAAAATTTTTTAATATTTTTTGGTAATTTTTGTCACACTTAAAAAAGATAGAGTTGTAACAATCTTGTTGTGTAAGTTATGCTAAGATAGAAACTGTCCTTACAGTTGATATCTTAAACCTAGTTCATACCGAGCATACTTAACTTTATCCCTTTGAAGCATCTAATTCGATACTTGTTTGTTATAAACATGTGGAGTAATTCTTTGAAATAATTTATTAAAAATAAACTTGTAGTTTGACTTTACAAAAAGAGTGGTAGTAAATCCAACGAATATTTATTATTTCATATACAAACTAAAATATTGAAAACTATCAAGCCCTTTAAGAAGTCCTATATAATTTTCTTTAAAAGTGAAGAAAGTTAATACTAAAGATAATAATCCGTCATTTCTTGTTACACTTCACTCTCCGTCCCAATTTGCTAGCGCTTTAGTTTTCAGTAGGTACTTGTAATCCATTTAGAAATCTATAAAACAAACTATAAAACAATAAGTGGCAACTTACTTAGTAAGTGAGGCAAAGACAAAAGTAAGTATTTAATACAAGGATTTTCAACCAAGTTGGTTAGATACAATGCATGTATAAATAAATACCATCATATAATATTATCTAATCCATCGTGAGATCAGAGAAATTCTACCCGCTCTAATCTGAGTTGAGAAATTTAATGTCGCATACTCGCGAATCAAAACAAAATAGGGGCTTGTGCAATAGAGAAAACCCTCCTCCTGTGACCACCTTTGAACTACAGCCTCTAGCCTTACCACGACTTCTTCTCTTATTATTTAGTTTAGTTAAGGGTGAAGAAAGAATTATTTCAGCTATCCTTATAAAAAAGAGTACGTATTTGGCTCGAGAATCCTGACCATTACTCCTAGTGAGTTGCGATGCATATCAGGTTAAGTATTAAGGTGAGTTGGAGTTAATTCATTTTTAAGATGATCAACCAAGCTTAAACAATTTAAGCATAATATTCATGAAATAACTATAACATGAAGCTCAACTTTCATCACAGCAAATCAAATCCCAAACATAAGCGCTGCATATGTACACATTACTAACTACAATCATAATGAAATATATACCAAAGTCTTAAGATATTTTAAAAAAATACCCTAAAATACTGTAAAGCATTGATTCCACTTACCTGTCCTGACACTCATTATGAAAGAGTCGTACCTTTGATGCTTTATTTACTAAGAAACCTTATATATACAAAACCCACATTTAGTTTTCGTGGGAGTTACATAAACACTATCATTATATCTACTCCTTTATTTCCTTCTAAAGTCATATATATATATATATATATATCTTAGGTGTATTATTATTTTCCTTATATAATGAAATATTGTTTTATTACATAAGTTAAGTTAAGTTATTAAGTATTGATAATATATGTAGTTATATTATTACGTATAATATATCGTTTCAATCGTATCGAAACATACTTTTAATCAGTCAATTTACGTTTCAATTATGATAAGGTTATCGTAATTCGTAAATTCTTGTAATATTATAGAGATATAAGTTATATTATTTAAGATTATTCGATTTTTGTAAAAATAGTGTCATTAGGCTCGTATACACCTAATGATACATATTATAGGTTCTATTTCAAAAAAAGATTACTAAAGGGTCCTTTTAGCTTTGTATTATATCTATATGCTCCTATAATAAGTATTATTATATTATACTCATTTTTTTGTGGTTAGACTATATTTTATATAATTTGCTTGTATAACTTAATAATATAGGTACTATTTAACCATAATATATATATATATATATCATAACCTAGTTCTATAACTATTACTAAATAGGTTAAAAATTCATTTGTTTTTTACCAAACCTAACCAACATGTATATGTATAATTTTTATTTCAATATTTATCATATTTTAACCTATTATTACTAAAAAAAAAAAACATACCTTGGTTCATAATTTAAGCTAGTTTACTACAAAAATTCATAATAAATGACTCAGGTCACCAAATAATTTTTCAAAAATTTCTATAAACTTCTAAAAATATGAGGAATTCAGTCAGTACAGGGTTTCATGCTATCAATTTATCGTCTATATACTCGTAATTATATTTTTACCCCTGAATTATATTTAATTAACCAAATATTATCCCTTTTATACAAACTTATTTTCAATATATCCTAACATCATTATAAATCACTAGAAGTCAATGGACATCCGTTTAATCAATTAATTTCATAAAAAACTAGCAATTAAAAATCTATATTTTTTACATAACAATTAAAAAAATATTATATGTATTCTATATGAAAATTTTAAGTTAGAAACTATATCATTTAGTGTATTTATTTTAAAAGTCAAAATTCAGATGAATAGTGACTTTTTTAAACATATACATAAAATAATCATAATTTAATATGAAAGTATATTTAAAATAACCTAGATATAAATATTTTCATAATTTTTTTACTTAATTTAATATTTTTAGAAATTACAAGAAAAAAAGGGCAAAAAATTGACTAACTTATTTATCAATGCTCTAGCCATTGTTGGCTAGTAAGGGTGTGTTGGTTGGCAATGGTGCAGGTTGCTCTACCTAGGTCCAGTGAGGGCCCATGTCAAGTAACTGAATGGTTAGGGATTCACGCTAAGTCAATAATTTGTTTTGTTTTTCTATTTTCTTGTCTAATTTTTCTAAATTTTTCTTAAGTGCTCCTAATTGCTAAAGTGTGAAATCTGAACCTAAGGACCCTATTTATAAAGATTAGAGGCATTTGGACTTTTTTCTTAATTATTAAGATATTTTTATTTAATTTACAAGTGTCTAATTAATAGGATAAGGTGTCAAATTTTTATTAAATCACTTTTGATATAGCTGCTTATCCTTTTTAAGCTACTCCATATTTAATTCAATCATATTAAAGGTTGTTTCTTATTTTTTAATAATTTTTAGATGATATTTTAGGGTATTTTCTTATTTTATGTTAATATTTAATGATTTTATTAATATATAGGTATATATCCTATATATATCATACATGTAATGAGTAATTATATACGTGTAATCATGTTTCTAGCATGTCCTTTGTTTTTAAAACATATTTCCTATTTAATTGTTGCAAATTTATCGCTTAATGCATATAATTATATAATTTTAGTTTAATTTACGAGTATATTCATAAAAATACACATATATTCATATAATATATCATGCTATATTGTTCTTTTTTATAAGTTAAATAACTTATCTCTAAGTCCTCGTTGCGTTTTAAGCTCAGTTTTAGAGGTTTCGATAATTTTTACGCTATTTTAAATAATTGTACTTCTAAAATTGAAATTGGGTTTTTAGGGTATTATCTTTAAAATCTAACTTTACTAAATTATTTCAACTAACTTTTCTAACTTAATCATAAAATTTGAGCTTAATCAGATAAGTTTTTGTTAAAGGCTTTAAACGTAGATACGGTTACTTTAAATGTGATTTTAGAAGCTCATATAAAGTAAATATTCACTATTTTAATTGTATTTTTGATATCTTATTATATTTTTTACTTTCAAGTATACGGTTATTTCTTGATTAGGGTTATCGTATTTATCGTAAGTTTCTAACTTAATCGGTTTATTTTCCTAAATACCTTAAATAAATTATTGACCTTAATCGTATAAAGATAAGACTTTACCTTAATATTCAAATGTTCACATCCTAGTTTCTAAATTATGGGATATCACAATATTATATGTTCTTTTTTCAATTTATTTATTATTTATATATACATGTAAGCGTCATCAATATGCCACGCATATGTTACGTGTCACTTAACAACCACATTAGATAAATATAATGATGTTATAACGGTAATCTCTTATTTTAATTATTTATTAAAACGTTGATTCTTTATTTGAATTTTTTCAAATGCTAATCCTCTATTTGAACTCATTCTCAAAGGTTTAAACCCTTCAGTGTAATTTTTCCTATTTTTTATAAATAAAATTAGCCATTAGTAAACAATTAAAATTTATTAGTCACATGAAACCTCTACTATGATATCAGTACTTTTTACTATACCCGTGTATGAGTCGATTCCAAATTATAAACTAGCCTAGCTCAAAGGTTTATGGGCCTAAACCAACCGTCGAACTGCCGAGCTCTAAGAGCCCGAGCTACTCGACCTTCCATAACCACCCGACCTAGAGATAATTTATGTGAACTCTAAACATAATATCTTCCACCTAGGGGTGGGCATGATTTAGGTCAGTACAATTCGTCCCCCCTTATCGAATCAAACCTAATATAACGATTCGATATTTTTTTAAAATTGAATCTAATCATACAATTTGGCTCGTAAATTTTTTGAACCTAATTAAAATTGGTTCGGTTCAATTCGAACAATTTATGTTAAATTTTTATTAAATATTTTTATCTCCAACAACATGTTTTCTTTTCCATTGAACTTTCATATGGTTCCAATTAATTTCTCATATATTTATCATATATAGGAATACTTAGTAAAAAAATTGCACAAGATTTTAATAAATTCAACTTGATTAAACGAGAATAAGAGACTTCATTTTGACGAATAAATAATGAAGAGGGAAAAGTAAAGCTGCCTATCAAAAAGTAATAAGAAGAAAACAAAAGGTACACACTAAAGACTAATGAAGAAATGGGAGATATGTAAAAATTACTAAGGTGAGATACTTGATTTGAAAACATATAAAAAAATGACAATTTAGAAAAAGAAAAAATTATAAATGTGAAATTTCAGATAAAACCCATTCAACTTAATCTTACTAGTTGATCCAAAAATAAGATAAAAAAAAAAAGAACATATGAAAAATTTGATAAAATCCATAATGGTTGATGAAAAAAAAAAATTAAATAACAAAACAATTGCATGAAATTATTTTGTTTAACTAAACAATATGGTTGGGTTCGATTCATTTTTTTTAACCGAATCACAAATCATTTATATATAACTATACTAAATTATAACTAAATGATTTATTAAAATCGTTTTTTCAATTTAATTTACGATTTAATCCGGGTTCATAATATTTTTCCTAGCCCCACTTCCGCCTACGATCATAAAAAATCTTTTCCAAAGCAATGTCTTGCAGCGCGGCCAAGGTGGTCTCAAGCATGTATAAACCGACCAGGTTTGAAAAGGTGAAAAACCGGTAAAGCCTGCATAGAAGAACAAGCTTCATGTCAATTTGAACGAGCCCAACGGAGTTGAATAAAGCAATAGAAATTATCAATATACATCCATCAAATGAAATAACTTATAAAACCACCAAGGATTACATACAAGAACGTTAGAGGGAAGGAATGGACTATATAGAGTAAGATTTTATGCAAGTTTGTGCTAAACATGAGACGGAAAATTATTTACGGAAATACAGAAAAAAAAAATGAAGTTAAACGAAGTCGATACTTTTTTCTGTATTTCCGTAAATCTGCATGAATAAAATCAGCTCTATATTCGTGCTTTTGATTTCCTAGCGCTTCTAATTCTGGTACTGGTTCAATATTTTTGCTTCTATGGTAGCTGATTCTGATCAATTTCTGATTATGCTTGACTTCTCCGATCCTTCAGATAGCTTCTGATTCTAAACCTCCCATCCTAGTTTTTGACGATCTGAATGTTCCATAAACTATAGTCTTATCTCTTACGCGTCACTCATGATTCTTAGGAAAGTAACATCATCCTCATGATTTTCCTATTCGTTTTAAACGCCTGTTGCTCTTTCCACATAAGATTTGGTATGATTTCGTTATATAATTCAGAATTTTCTTCCATTTTACATTGGCTTGTCCTATAGAAGAAGAAACAATGGAGGCCACGTCCGGTTTGATGAAAGGTCAATATGGACATGCATATCTTTAATGGTTTCTAATTCTATATAATTAACTATGTAAATTTTAAAAATGTCAATTTACGTCTTCTAAATTTTTTACATCATTAAAAGTATCTGGATTAAGTAATTAATTGCAAAAGTTGGCACAATTCAGATAATTAATTACACTAATGAGCAAAATTCTATCAATTGTAAAATTAGATAATGTACAACTATCAAATCGACACTTTTAACTTTAGGTAGTTAATGAAAAGATAGACAAAGCTGAAACATCATGATAATAAAGTGTGTAATTAATATAGGACGTAAATACAAAAAAAAAAAAAAAAGGCATCCCATAAAGGCGAGAAATCTTATCATATATTCTACCAGATATTCGAAAAAAAAAAATTGAAAATAATGCTTCACCAATTTTCTTGCCCATCTTGAATTGGATACTTGAATTGTTTGCACGTTAAAAGTCACCGTAAATCACAGTCAAACAATTAATTTGTAGTGGGAAAAAAAATAATATATACACTACACGAAAAAATAACAACATGAAAAGACGATAAATTATTTCATTTAAATTCTTAACGAATACTCTTAAAGATCCATTAACATCTTTTCCAAAATGAAAGGTTGTGCAAGGGAATAAAAAAAATCTCCTACTGAGGCTAATCAAGTTTAGAGATATAAACAGACGAATTCTCAAGAGTACTTATAAGTTATTGATACGTGAAAAACTTTTTTTTTTTTCCTCCCCTTTCTTTAACTTATATTTTAATTGGACTTTTGAGTCGGGAAATAGAATATAAGCCACCGGAAGACATTTCAGTTAATCAATGTAAAATAAATAAGGGATAATTGAGGATGCACTTCCTAAATTTGATGATCAGGTATAAATAGGAGCCCTAAGTTCTCAAGTGTGATTTAATCCTAAACGATTACTAAAACACCAAAACTAACTAAAGAGCCATAGACAGCAACTATATACAGCTACAACTACAACAATGATCTCGAGCATACATATAATATATATATATATATATATGACGTAAAATAATATTTTAGAAATATAGAGTGTCCATTTTTACCTCCCTAATTGTTTATCAATATAACTGCAATATACCCACATATAGCTTGCGCATGAACACTTTAAAGTGAGAACTTTTGGATGTCGCACTTGTATTATATAATCATTTTACGCATGTCTATATAACTACATTTTACTCGAATATTTATTTGAATAATTTGTAAATACGTACCTTTAAATGGAATTTGGAAGCATCTACCATCCTATCATTGGCCTTTAAAATAATAAAAAAGGAAAGATGGTTTTATATAATATCGTCTTTATTAGAGGCAAAATTGTAAAAGACGGTCTGCCTTTTTTTTTTTTTTTGATAATTTAAGGTCTAAACACTTCATTGCAGAGATTAATAGACTAAACACACACACAGCAAATATAAGAGAATGTATTTGGAGTTTTATACTAGTTATTTATCATTATTTTTTACCGTATGGAAGTTATACCCATAGGCTTACGTTATTAGTACCATAAATTTAACAAGTATTACTATATAGAAAATGAAATATTATGTATAAACATCGATGTGTACGGTGTATATATGTATTTGTGTAACTATATAATGTTGAAATATGTATGCACATACAAAAGATACTCCCCAATGAGTTCTTTTGAAAATATATGTATATTCAAGTTATAGTAGGGTGTTGTCTAATAAAGTTCTGACATATCAATTGTCATATAGATGAATGTATGGATTTCTACAAATAAATCTGAAATGAACGAAAGAGACAATGATGTCCTTAGTAATTAATGAAGAGAAAGTAATGACACCTCATTGGAGAAAATGTTTAACAATATGCATTAATAAAGATCTCTTTTTTCTATTGATATTAAACAAAAAAAGTGACATGAATTTTTATTTATCTATTTTTCTATGTACGTATAATTCTGAATGGAAGAAATATATGGAGGACGTAAAAATATAATAGAGAGAGAGAAACATAAGCCTTTTTTTAATTGAAAAAAAAGGAATTACATAAATCAAATCTTCCAAACTGAAAAAAAAAAAAAAAGGAAAACAATAGTGGAGCATGTAATTCATTAAAATAAAAAGGAATCAGAAGGTTTCAGATCATACAAATATATGATTTTTTATATTGATAATGTATAGAAAAATTTGATAGTTTATATTGAATTAAATACTGTAATAATATTTGAGAATCATGACATCAAGCGAATGGTGTACATGGTAAACAAGAATGAGATTTACTCAACCAATTTCCATTTGATTTGAATTGATTGTAAAGGTAGATGTTGATGGACAATTCTGTAGGCCATTCAGACCTTTATGGACGATGTGCCGTCCTATCTCGGCCAATGATCGATCCACGGTAGTCAAATTTCCTAGCCTTAGAAGACTGTTTGCTACCCCCATCGACCTCTGCTGTCCTTGAACCTCTAGAAGGTTAAGCTTGTGGCATCTATCCTAGGGACCTCTGACTTCGGCCTGAGCAGGCCCTTAAACCTCGTATATCGATGAACATCGTGTTCTTACCACTCCATGAAAACAACCTAGGTGCCATGTCACCTTCAAAAATATTGAGCTGTATCTATATAAAACATATACTTACCTAATTGAGCCGGACACTATCTATTTAAAGTTCCCTCCTTGAAAACTACAAATAGAGGTGAAATCTTTCAAATAAGACATTTTACACACACTTGCACTAGGCTTCTTACTCTTTTACTTTCTCTAATCCCACGAATACTAACTAAAGTATTACAACAGTCACTTTAGACTACCCTTCAAGGTGCACTAACCGTGTCTTGTCTTGAAAATCCAAACCCAATTCTAACAATCTCTATTGGCAAATTTCAAGCAAAAACAATAGATATTACGGCTAAAATTGGAATATACACCAACATAAATGGTTTGAGAGTTGAGATATGTGCTATCCGACTTGCTTCCTTCAATTAAAAATGTTGTAATCCATTCACATAGATACTAGTTTTTTGAAAGGATGTACATGGTTCATCATCTTTTCAAAGTTGTAATATATAATATAGTTGAAAAAAAAAATTAGACCCTACAAAAATTGTGATTCAAATAATAACCTACATGAAATTCAATGATCATATCATTCCTAGAGCAACGGCATTTAAGCAATTAAGACATGGTTGTGACATCCAACTAATTTACCGATTGCTTCAAAGTGGATTGAAGAACTTAATTGTTAAAAAGGACACTCGTTAGCTCCATTACTTAAGACAATGGAAACAAAATGGTATCGATGAGTATCACGACTCAACAGTATCGTTGTTGTGGTAGATCGTCATATACCATCTAAAGGTCTACTATCAACCTCGTTATTGATCACAGGCCTTTCATACAATATATAAAACTCCTTCCACTATACGTTACTACTAGACTCATGAATAAGTAATATAGAGCAATTTATTAGAATTAACTTCTATGATGTAAATTAATCAAGTAGATGTATGGACTTAGTAAATTGCATACCAAAAGAATATTATGAACAAATGCAGTTTGTAAAGGAAACTACATTAGAAACTTCAATTTGTAATATGAACAAAACGAAGATAAATAGTTATCTACAAAAACTATTACAAAATCTCCTCTCCACTCCTTGATCGCTTTAACCTGTCTCCAAATGAGACTCACCTTGAGTATTCCTTAACCCGAATGAACGAAGAAGTTCCCCTACAACAAAAGAAATCTATTGGGGTGTAAGCTTAAGCTTAAGCTTGGTGAAATAAATACCCTCGTTAATACCACATGGCAGAAATTTATTAGATGCACAAACATATGAATATATAAATAATCAGTATGCCAAACAATGCATGCAATGGCCTAAGAACTACATACGTCTCAGAATTATGCTCCTTGTAGTCGAGGTTAGAGATAATTAACCGACCTAAACCAAAATCCAAGTTCTAGCTCTTACATTTTTATATTATTTGCTCTATTGTGATTAATTCAAAACAAAACCATGTATAATATACTTTTTTTCCTAAACTACAAATTATATTTTCAAAATCTCAAGTCTAGCGGTTGGTGGCCTCTACAATCCATAAATACACGTCTTAAGCAAAAGTCACAAGATACCGCCCCTGGCCAACGGTTGGCATCTACTGGTGCTTAATAAGCCCATCAGCCTAGAATAGAGACTTATTATAAATGATAACATAGCTAATGTCCAATCCTATAAGAGGCCCTCCTCCTTTGAGGCTCTCTTCCTGTAAGTCCCTTCCCATCTTCTGCGTGAAATAGCAATTGGTGTTATCCAAATTTAATTATGAGGAATACATTATTCATTGAATTTCTTAATCATATAAGTGATTAATCCAATTTTTCATGGTGATCAAACAATTTCATTTCATACAATCACACATATGAATTATTGCAAGAAATTACTATTATTAAGTGATTAACAAACCATAACATTCAATCATAAATTTACACACATGCATTTCCCATATCCCATAAGTGTCAAATATATATATATATATATATATATATATAAGCTTAGGTGCATCTATTCTACAAGCAAAATTAAGTAAAAAGTCATCAAGAATTTACTTATTCCGTCATGTAGGTTAATCAAAGAAGTTCGAGGGTAGGTTGTCTCTAAACGTTGGGTCCCCTAAACATCGCAATCATAATACTATAAGGATTTGAAATAAAACTTAAAAAACTATGCTAAAACCCATTAAATTATACTCTTAACTAGTTTTCATATTTTTCTCGATTTCTTACTTAAAGTTCAATCGTATATAACTTTCTTATCTTAAATCCAATTTTTATGATCTTATAGTCAATCTTTATCGTTTTCGAGTGTACTTTAACGTGGTGAGGTTAAATTTTCAAGATGAGGCACGTAAATCTACCTATAGGTTAGAACAGTGGCGGTCATTATGATTTGGAGTGCTTTAGGGCTTAAGGTTTCATTCCAAGCTCAAAATACTTTTTAAGATTAGATTCACAACTTTGACTTACAATCTTAAGGCTAACAACCACTTCTTAGGCTCTTAAGTGGGCTTAATTGTCAAATGAGCTCATTTTTTATCCAAATCAAATATAATTACTTTCTTGGGCTTAGAAGGTGTCTTGTGGGACTCTTGAAAGTCTTAAAACAACTTTTATTATTGTGCTAAGTTATTGATCAGAAACTTAAGGTGGGTTAAACTTGGTGTTTTAGGCTTGTTTTAGAAGTTTTAAGCTCAATTTTGAGTTTTAGTCTTAATACGCTTATCGTACCTGTGTTAATTAGTCTTTTTAATTTATTTATTTACTTTTATCATATTTTTAAGTGTCTTTTAACTAAGTTCTAGATCTAGTCAATTTGGCATAGAGGCTTTCAACTTAGTTTCTCAACTTGTTTTATCATTTCCTTAAGTTTAGGTATTAGATCATGAACTTAAGCTACTTGTATTCAAATCTTAACTTGACTTCCTTTTCATGAGATGATTATTTAGCTCATACTTTACATGAAAATAATAAATCTCATACTTATCATAACTCCTATATCATGGTTCATGTCTTACAAAGTTGGTTTTCTCATAAAACTTCATGTAATGGATTTTTTTCCTTTACCTATGTCCAGATTTGAGTATGTTTAACTTAATATAAGTGAAAACAACATTCAAATGACTTATAAATCCTTACGTCCAGTGTGCTTCCCTTTCATTCAAGTTCCTATTTGAAGATTTTCTCAACTTAAAATTTTCCATTCAAAGTGTTAAACAAGTATTTCTACAAAACACCAACTTTACATGCTCATATTTCAACTTTCATGTAAGGATTTTATGAGTTTGCTTCTTAGGGTAGTTTTAGATGTTTTATCAACTTATGATCATACTCTTATCCTCAAGAAATCATGATCTGCTAACATGAATACTAAACTATGAACAAAAGATACACTTACTCATCCACAAAACAAGAATATGGTAGTTGTACACTAAGTTTCCACTTAAGCTCTTTGTCTTACTTCCTCCTTTTTGCACCATTTTTAGAAACTTGAGTGCTGGTTTGTTGGAGTGGGGTTTATGGAGTATTCTAAGGATCCTAAAAGGAGCTTTGAATGTTAGCAAATGTAAGACACAAGTGGGGTTGAAAGTGTCGTAAGTGTGGATGCTTGGAAGGTAGCAACAAGTGTAAGATTTTGTGGGGTTTTGTGTTTCCTGTTTTGAGTTGTTTTCAAAGTAAGAGAAAAAGAAGTGAAAATGAAGTTGAAAGTGAGAGAAAATGGAGAAAGAGTAGCCGGTTGCAATTGGAGTGGAAAGTGTATTTAAGAAGTTTGATTTTGTTGTCTTATAACATGCATAAAAGTCAATAATTGCAACTCTAGATGATGTAAGTATTAAGGAGTGAATAGTGGAGTGTAAGATAAAGTGATTGATGGATGAAAGACAAAGGCATGACCCCCCCTTTCTTGCTTGTAAGAATCGGCCATCTAAGGTCTCTTTAGGGCATGGAAATGTCTTGTCTCCTTTATTAAAGCTAAGTATGTGAAATCTTATGATATCTTATTTATATGTAGTATAAGTGAGGGGGTAATAAGGAAAGCATCTTATCACTAGTTTTTGATAAGTTATCAATTGATAAATGACTCTAACTCTTAATTGATAAGTCAGTTAGAGTAATTAGTTGGTTTACTTATTTACATGTAAGGCTTAAGCATAAAAATAAAGGAATTATCTTATAGGAAATTATTTTAGAATTTACTTTTTAAATTGTTTTGTAAATTATGATTCAATTCTTATCAAATTATGAAATTTTCTAGAGTTGAATGAAATTATTCAAATTAAATTATCAATTAGTCGTTTAGGGTTAGAAGGCCTTAATTGTTTTAGGGTTTAGGGTCTTAAGTAACTTTAGAGTCCGCAGTTCTTCATGTTCGGGTTTTATTGATAATCAACTTTCAAGTTGGGAAAATTAAGTTTGTTTTTATATATAAACTTGAATTCTTAATTTAGTTGATTCTTGGGAACGTTCAGAAAGTATTCTTAGTCAAATCGTAGGCCCACTAAAAGTGGGGTTTACAGTGGGGTTGTTGCTAATAATCCATTATGTGCTATGCGCATAATAATTGATCTTAGAGATTAGTTAATCCAATGACACGCGTATGAATGTAATGGAGAGACACGTAGGAGGAAGAATAGGCAAACTCGATTGCTTGTGCACACGTGTGATAAAAGACAAAGTCTTGTATTTCTGAGTACTCTTGATTTGTTCTTCATTGAGTAGTTTTAATCTTTTGTAGAGTAATTTCAATAAAGCTTCTACGTTTATCTCGAGTTAGTCAATGTTGAGAATTATTCCAAATAAGAGACGGAGCCTCTTATTTATAAATTTTGGAGATTAATCTCATCCATTAGATTACTTAGAGATGGATGGTTAAGATCTGACATTACTGGTAGCTATTGGATTGCCTTGGATGATCCAAAGGCTAAGATCCACTCCTTCTTTCTCATATGGATCATGAGCTTGGGCCTTCGGTTTAGATAGACCCAACAACTTATAACATGAGGAAGGAAACCCATCTATTATAATATAAGCCAATAACCCTTATTTAAATCCAAATAACTCCTTTTAAGGTCAAATGAAGTCTAAATAGGCTTATAGAGATCTCTTTCGAGTCCACATTTCGCATACAAGTCAATTTAATATGGCTAAGAATATGGAATAATCAGTCTAGCGGTCACTGTTTTAAGCCTTCCAAGCTATATCTTTCTAAAATATCCCTAGCTTAGTGCAGTTTCTTAGACCTTATCACCAGCCTATTAAACTAATATATAGTACAAAATTGGGCTAAAAGCTTAATTACCAAAATCACCCTCCACATTTTATCCTCGGTTAAAAACTCCTTTAGCAAAGCTTAGGAGTTTGGGGCATTTCATTAAATTAGCTTCTTCAAATTTGTATTGTAATTGTGTCAAATTAATTTTGCCGCTTGACTATGTCAATAGAAATAATACTTTTTCTAATTGTTGATAAGTTGGAGTAAAATAAATTAGTATGTGTTGCCATCATGAAGCTCACTTCGTCATGTGTTCTATGCTGCTCTTGCAATGGTTCGTTGTCCCCTAGGATGTTAATTTGCATTTGTAATACCGAATCAATTATTAATCTACTAGCAACTTCATAATGATTTTCCCCATTTTCATCGGCCCTTGTAAGAAGAATAAAGCTTTTTCGAGCACTTTATAAATTTTCTGATCTTCAAGAATTTTTCATCCTCATATGCTATAATATATATATATGTCTCATACACAGTGGTAAATGAGGCAAATGCTGTCATGAGTTGGAGCAAGCTGTGGGGACAATGCTCCTGCGGAACGACACGAGGGATAATCCCCTTTATTATATATTTTTTTCTTGCACCTCCTTTCTTCTTCTTTTTTTTTTTTCAATAGTAACAAGAGTCTAAGAAATTCTTTATGGCTGCCATGGCCCTTATAATCTCACTATATACTGGGTTAGAAAGAAATTAATAGCATTCTAGGATACAATGAGATTTCTTTCCGAGTAATAGATCCAAAAGTTTGATCATGTACCGCAATAGGGATGCTTTTCTTTCCTTTTGTTTCTCAATCATATCACCATCGTCCGGCAACTTTTTCAAACAAGTCTCGCCCTCCTCTTTCCAAATTCAAGTCTTTGACCTATACACCTTACTCCCTTTACTTCTTTTTTTTTTTCTTTTACTTACCTTCTCTAACTGTCTTATTCAATTTCTGTTGATATATCCATACCTCAAAAGAGCTTGATTCACAAATGGATTCAAAGCAAGTCTTGGCAAATTACCGCTACGGTTTCTTTTTTTTTTCCTTCGCGGCAAAATCGGAAAGCAATGATAACCACGCCCATAAAACTAACTTGGTATTTCCTGGTTTACTTGATTGTGTTTCCCGCCCTTATTATGGAATCCTTATTCTATAAATATTTATTCAAAACCAATTTTGCATGGTTGCATCAGTGAAAACTTCCAATGAGGTATGTGGTCTTCTTCTTCGTCTTTCATTCTTTTCTTCTGCTTTTTTCTCTCCCTCTCTCTCTTTTTCTAATAATTCTTGCTCTTTAAATTCTTTTAATCAGTTCCTTACCTCCTTTTTTTTTTTTTTTTTTTGCCAGTAATGGATTTGGGGTCTTGACTTTGCAGGCAACAAGCTTCTCTCATCCGTATACTATGGCTTCTTCTTCAATATCGAAAAAAATCTACCCGCATGCCCATTCACATAGTAGTCAAGATCAGGTTTGTTCCCTTTCTCTCTCGCTCTCCCTCTTTTTTTTCTAAATTCTATTTTCTTCTGTCCATAAAACAGCCTAGTCTTTACCGCATTTCCCAGTCTTCGTAGCAACAATAATGTATCATGCTCTTCGCTAACACCATGGCTTCATTCTCATATTTTCTGCGGTTCCGTTATTAATAAAATGTGTAATTATATGTATACATATGTCCGCTGCTCTTCTTTAGTTTCTTTTTTTGTCCTAATATTGTCGATCTTGCTCTGACGAACTGAATCATATGCTGATCCTTTCTTTCCTTTCGGCTGAACATATTTCATACATCTACATTTATATATGTGTGTATACATACACGTATATATGCATATTTTTTTCTTCCCGATTATAGCCATTGCCTTATTATTTTCCTTTTTTTTTTTTTTTTTTACCCCCTGGAAGAACGGCACTCGGAATTTTACCAACTTGTTTGTGATCGGTCGTGATGCATAATACTCAGGCGTCCAATTTCCATGCATGTGAGTTTCATGGAACAAAAAGAAACATCATATGCCTTATGATGTAAAAGCTTCATATGATCTTGGCTTTGGAGTCTCCATTTTCTAACCTGTTAAACCAATCATTTGATGGGTACATCCCTTGTTTCATGGAAGTATGGAACATGCTTAATCCATCTCAATTCAAGATACTATGTCCTCATGCTCACCAGGAGACCTTCACCAAGTAAATCTCCAATACAATATACCCTTACAACAAGTACACTTCTCCTTTTTCTATCCATTTATTTATTTTTTTTTTTATTTTTTTTTACACAACAAACTGTTGGTGTCCAAGCTTTAATCACCACGAGCCAATGGTAAAATCAACTACGTCATGCTGTTCACTTTTCCCATTTTCTCCTTTCCTTTTCATTCCATCCGAAATGCCACTTTCCTCACAAATTGAAATATTTTAAATTGTGCTAAACTTTAATAGGTAATAGCTGATGAACTTCAGTAATTGGCTCATAGTTATGCTTCATTGGCATCATAAGCTGGCACTTGGGCTCTCTTGGACTGGTTGCAGTCTTTTTTTTTCCTCGCTTCTTCAAATCTTTAGTAACACATGCATCTTCGGCTAAATATCTAGCCCTTTTCTCTTTTGTAGACTTTATTATTACATCTCTGTTATGGATATATTTATGGAGGTCTACATGGCTTGCTAATTGGCGAGTAGCATTCGACACTTCAAACGGGATTTGTTTTATGTTTTATGGCCAGGCCCATAGAGCTTCTAAAATCAGACACGTGGATTTTGAATCATTTGGGCTTATGGCTTCTTTATAATTGCATGGGCTTAAATTTAGGTTGAATGGATGACCTAATATTTAATTTACACATGTCCGATCCTTCTTTTTTTTTAAATAAGTAATAATAATAATAATCTCTTTTTTGTTTTTTAATGTATACAGGTCATTCATCTAAACTGTTGCAAATATTGAGTAAAACTATTTTAACCTAGGCCAAGACCAATCGGCAAAAAGAGGTGCTAACTCATGATAGAGGTTGAGTGCCTATGGTTCCGCCTCCACGTGAAAACTAGACCAACAATGCCTTTCAAGGAACTCTTTTTGGATGAATGCTAAGACTTAACGACTATGCATGCCTTACTCTATAACAAGTTCTTATAAGTTCATCATCCCAAAGGCCGATTATGGGCTTGAAACATTAGTGAATGCAAGATCCGTACTCCACTTTAGGAATAAGAGGAAAGGGCTACCTATGGCTCTTATTCGGTTCACTATTCTAAAGCGTACAATCCTTGATTGGAACTCATGAGTAAAATATATTATGAAGAATACTGATTACGTCTTGGTATTGAAGCAGGCTAGGATCTTTAATGCTGTACATATGACTTCACGATTCAACTTCTACAAAATGGAGGACATGAGATCTTGGCAAGCTCTCATATCTAGGTAGAGTACTCAAACTCACATCTTCATAGCCTCTTGGAGTGAACTTACACCGACCATAGAGGATGCCTTTATCTTCCTCCTCCTTAGGTTTCATAACTTCAAGAAAACAAACGTCATGACACCATTAAGCACATCATAAGATAGAAGTGTACGCAATATCTTACAAGGTGCTGTCGGTTTAAGTAAGTCTTCATCAAAGAGATCCACTTTTTCAACATGGATTAAGTACTTTTATGGTATGATAGGGAATAATAGATACCTAATACGAAACCCTAGCCACAAAAGTGAGTAAGAACCATTTTTCTCATGTTCATGCATTTAAGCATCTTATTCATGTGTAATAGTAACTTTGTATAACACTTGATGTTGGTGTAAGCTTATAGCATTCATAGCTCTCTAGCTGTCTATGTATGTTTTTCTAAGTGGCCTTAAAGGAGTTATTTCCAGACTCTTCCCTTTAGCAATATGAATTGCTAAAGGAGAATGCATTACCCTAGCCTCATTTTACTTAGGGTTGCTATATCAATGCTTAGATTTGTACCATCATGCTACTGTTTGTTCCATAGGTTGCTACACAGTTTTATGTTATGTAAATGTGTTCTTCCTTTAAATCTTTTTTTAAGAAAGGTTTAGGGGACATTTCACTTCCCCTATTATCAATAAAAATCCCAATTCCAATTTGTTGCGATCATGGTTGTAGGTAAACAGACAATACAAATGTTCTTTACTTAAACTCCTTGATACTACTGTAAAGTTTACATTTCATTAGTATGTGGCAAAGATCATCCATTATCAAATGTATAGCGGCTATTATCCACCTTCTAACCTTGTGTTTGTGGAGAATCATAGAGACTTGCAATCTCCCAAGCTAACTTCCTTCAATAGTGTATTTTGGGGAATCTACCCTCGTTACTAGATTGTAAGGGTTTGAGTGGAAATATTTTAGAGATTAAGCTTATTATTTATTCTCCATACAGAGTTGCTCAACAATTTGGATTCAATTAAGGCGTTCCTCGTATGATGGTTCTTACTTTAGATTTTGACATGTGTTGTAAACTTATTTCACCTGAAGACATCAAAACGATCCATACAAGTGTCTACTAATTCTATTTTCCTCCTTTAAATCACAATGGGGTGATATCCCCTAATTGGTTATCTTACTAGGCCGAGTGCTTTAAAGGATGCCAAGCTTATACCTTTTCATCGATTGTGAAGCCTTTATCTGAGGTCATCGTTTACCGTCAAGAGTTTTACCTTTGGCTTCTAAGGCGAAACAACAAGCAACAAGATAATAACTCTAATGAAAAAATTTGAGCTTGTAGAGTAGCAAAGGTGGGAACGAACCCTTCTAAGCACTCTCATCCTCCTTCAAGCGATGACGAAGATGGTGCCAAACGACCATGTACTTGAGAGGTAACGATTGTTTTTTTAGAATATTTTTTAATATATATTTACTTTCATTTACTATTCTTATACTTATCTTTGTAAGGCTTTGTACAATTTAGTTCCTATCTAGAAGAGCATCCATTGCTTCCCCAAAATCCTGATGAAGATGATGGTGAACATGAGATAAACTTTGATTCAAAATTAGAGCAGGATGTAGCACCTTGATGTGCATGTGCTCTGTTTGCAAATTTTTTTCTCTCTCTTTCTTTTTGTTAGAATAATGGAAACAAACTCAGATTATCAATGATGGTTATTCCAATTTCGTAGTATCTTTACATATAGGTTATTTCGATTTTATATCTTACAATCTATCTATCTATATATATATATATATATATATATATATATAAATGGCGTTACGGCTGCCAAGTCTATTGTGGAATTGCTAAACTCAACATAGCTAAGATCACTTTAATCTTAGGAGGAGTCACAAAAGAGGTAATACATTCATTATCAACATAAAAGTGATTTCAATTATCACAGCATGACCACTTCATTTCTGTATGATTAAGACTGCTTTAACCATAGGTTTTTACTAGAGGTGTTACGACTGCTAAGCCTACTGTAGGATCATCGAGACTCGTTACAGCTTGAGATCACTTCAATCTCAATATTTGGATGGCGTAAAAGGACATCATGTCTGTCACGTGGTTGGAGTCAAGATTATTGTCACACTCCAAGAACAACGATGATTCAACCAGCTTTGAAGCAATCAAATGAGTACTTGTAGTATATAAGACTTGTGAAGTAATACTTTATAAAAATACATTTTCTCATATTTATAAACAGTTCAATTCTTTTACATAGCTTTATATACATTAAAAGTTTTAAAGTTTCTATCAAAGACTACAAAGCCCCCCAAAAATACCTTATAATCCTCCCATAAAAGAAAACCAAAAGTAACATGAGTTTGAATCCATTTACTAAACTTCAACACTTCACTTAACCCGTCAAAACTAACATGTAGACAACTGTAATGAGGTATCTTCGAGCACTATTCTACACCTATAAAATAATCTATTGGGATGTAAGCTCAATTAGCTCAATAAGAAGGGATAGAATTATAAGAGTATATTAACAAACATGATTATTTAATCATTATTTAAATACAAATACAATAGATAAACGATAGTATATCTCATAATGTTTAATCGGTTCATTGTGAAGTTAGAATAATTTCATCCACTCTAACTTGGATTTTGAGGAGTTTCAACGCGATACTATCGACTAAATTCAAACTTGTACAATAGAGAATACCCTCCTCTCTAGACAACATTTGAACCACGGTTCCTAACCTTATCATAACCACTCTCCTGTCAGTTAGTTTAACTTAAGGTGAGAAAAGGACTATTTTTACTATCCTTATTAAAGTATCGATATTTAGTCTAACAACCTAATCGTTACCCTCATTGGGTTATCGTGAATGTCAAGTTAAATCTTTAGTCAACTTAAGACTAGTTCGGATTATCAAATGAGCAACCAAGTTCATATATGCAAACATAATATAATCAAGCAAAAAGCAACACTCAGAATTCAAATTCCAATCAACAATTAGTATCATAAACACACACATAGTATACACACAAACAATTTAGCTGTAACCACAAACAAGTACTCTTTCTTCTCCAAGTATCTTGACATGATACTTCAATATGTCATAAAGCATCAATCCCAACCTACATGTGCTTACAGGTAACTTACTCTTGACAATTGCCTTCTTGTTCGTCAATTGTCCTTAAAAATACACGATAAATTAGTTTTCAAGCCCCGATTCATTAGCCATTAGTTTGTTTTATATGTTTTTGGTTATTTCTTTAAAAGTTTTATAGGTTATTTTCATTTACAAATCATAATTTCTTCACTAATTAATGATTTTTACTAATGACCCTAAATTGCCAAATCTTCTAAGTTAGGTTTTGAGTAATTTTGTAATAATTTTCTTTAGCTAGAAATTCATTGAGTTAGGTTCTGAATGATCCTATAGTAATTTTATTTAGTCGAAAAATTCTTTAAGTTACTATTTAAGCTACACAGGGATCATTTGTTACATTAGTTTTATCTTCTGAGACAACCTCTAAACTTCTTCAAGTTAAATTTTGTATTATGATTTCCTCTTATCTATCCTTTGACTCTGTTATCTATTGAATATTTATAAAATCATCCTATGACCAAGTTTCTGAATCCCTTACTTTTACATTTTAATCATAAATTTTACTTCTGACCTACTCTTTGAGTATCATTCTAGCGGGAAATTCATTTATAGAATCCTCTACCTTTAATCAATGTATTACAATTAGCTAATTTACTAATTTCCTTCCATGTGACAATTGTAGAATCGAGTTAAAACAACAAATTGCACTCCAAACAAACCCTCATTCGTTTCATTACTTCTTAACTCTACATACAAAACATCATAATTCATCAATTTATCTCAATCCATCCAAGATATTTAAGTTACCAACTTCACCTTTTAAGGCTAATATATAATTTTCCATAACTTCATACTTTACTAATCAATCCAACCATTTCAATACAATAACCATACTTCAATAATGATTTAAACTCAATATCCAAGTAGGATTATTAAAGGATATATATTATTCCCTACTAAAAATACTATTTTAAGAATCATTTAAGGCTAAAAAATCGAATAAAAATATGGAAAATAATATCGTGAAAAATTTTCACATAGCAATATAATATTAACTTAGAATAGTTTATAAAAACTTTTGATGTGGAAATTATGTCGTTTGCCTAATTTATTTAAACTTCGAAAATTATCTAATTTCTCAGATTTCTTAAGGACGTATATGTTAGCTACTAAATTTATATAAAATCATATTTTTCATAAATTCTATACATGAAAATATGTAAGAATAATTTTTTTTTCATAATTTTCGACACATATTTAGTATTTTTACAAAATTTTACAAAATCGGATAGAAATTAAACCTCACCAGAAAATTGATCTTCGACCACCCATTGTTGCTCCCCCCTTTGTTGGCAGCTTTAGATGATGGAAGTGCCTTCTACTAGTGGTAGTGGTTGAGTTCTACTAATCCTCTATGTTGTCATAGCCTCAAATGATCAAATTACACCTTATTTTTGTGTAATTTCCTATATTTACTTCTTTAAATCCCCAAATCTATCACTTAATTTTCCTAAACCCTAATTTGCATATACTAAATGTTAGAGAGGATTTCTAAATTTTCCTAGCTTATGGATTAGTAAAGTGAATTTTCTTTCTCTCTCTTCCATTTTCTAAGCTTAAATATGGAGTTACCTTTTGCATGTAAATTTAACTTCAAACTCCAACAGCTACCCACTTCATTATACATGCCTAAATTGAGAAACTCCCAACTATTCTAAGTCTCTTTTCAAATTTTTATGAATTGTAGTGATTTTTTGTTGATTTTTCTACCCTATTTTAGCCTAAAATACATATATTGTGGTATTTTAACTAATTACGGGCTTACATATATAGTTAAAAATTACATACGACACATTATTCCATAGGTTATTTTATGTCTCATAATAATTTTATTGTATATATAATTTATCTCTAAAAGTTTACAAACTAACAAAATATATTTTACACGATTATAGTAAATAATATGTACATAGTTAACTTGTACTATTTTATCTATATTACTATTATTTTATTATATTTTTAATATTCGGGTTCATACGATCTCCTCAACAAATGCCCCCAATCTATTCATAATTTTCTAGGTTAATCTAGTTTCATTGATATCCTGAATTCACCCATTCAATACCTATTTGCCAAGTATATGGCTCATAATTACTACTAAGCAACAATGACTACAGTGATGAGATAGCTTCAATCTCTCATAGCTGAGGTTACTTCATCCCAAAGGTCTACATTAAGGCATTACGGATGCCAAGCCTACCATAGGGTCGCTAGAACTTACTACAGTTTGAGATCACTTCAACCTCTTACAGCTGAGGTTACTTTAATCTCGATATCTATGATAAGGCGTTATGGTTGCCAAGCCCATTACAGGATCACTTTGATCCATCACAACCAAGATCGCTCCAATCTTATTAGAAAGAATTATTTTTTAAAATAAAAAATACAATTAGATAGCAATCAATATGGAGAGTGATGAAATGCATTACTATTTCGTTTCATTCATGAGGAATTACATAGCAATTTACAATTGAAACTTCTCAACATATTGAAAATTAATAAGAGCAATGATGGCCTCCATTTGAGGGTTGCAAAGTTTGCAATATTTGCTGTCATTGACTTCTTCTACAATGAAAGGACCCTCCCATTTTGGAGTAAACTTTAAGGTCGGGAGTCTTTTCCTTACATGCTCAGCTACACAAAGAACGACATCACCTTGTTTGAGCGAGTGCTTTCTCACTAAGCAATCATACACAAGACTTAACTTTTAAAGGAATTTGGCCAAATTATGTTTAGCCATATTACATTTCACATCCAATGCCTCTAAGTCTAACATAACTTGGAATTTAGAGCTAAAAGAGTTGATGGTACTAGAACATCGATTGATACTATGGCCTTTATGCCGTATACTAAAGAAAATAGCGTTGCTTTGGTAGGCATTGCTTCAAAGTGCGAGAGGCCCATAATGCCAATAGTAGCTTTTCATGCCACTCCTTAATATCATGTACCATTCGACTAAGGACTTTCAAGAGTATCTAGTTCGTCACTTCGGCTTGACCAATTCCCTTTGGATAATATGGCATAGACTTTATGTAGTTAATATTATAATATTCCAACAACTACCTAACATGTGAATTCATAAACGAAGTCCCATTATCTGTTAGCACATGCCTTGGGATTCCTAATCTACAAATGATATGCTCCTTCATGAAGGCGACCACTGCCAATTCAATTACTTTAGTTAAGGGAATAGCCTCCACCTACTTCATAAAACACTTAATGCCCACTAATATCCATATGCATCCTCTAGATGGTAGATGTATGGGATCAATCAAATCAAATGCTAAGTGTAGGATGGCCAAGGAGTCATCATACTGTATAGCTCAACTACTGTAGCATGAATAGCATTGCCATGGAGTTGGCATGGGATACACTTTTTGGAATTAAAGATGTCTATCTCCATAGTCAGCCAATAATAGCCTTTATCAAGAAGCTAATAATACAGCTTCCTGCCACCTTGGTATTTACCCTATTCCTTAGAATGGAGTTCCTTCATTATCATCTCGGTTTCAGGTAGTGCCACATACCTCAAAGGTTTCCTATAGAAGGAAATCCGGTACAACTCGTCTCCTTATAAAATATACTTCTTCACTTTTCTCTTGACCATCTTGGCATCTTAAGTATCAGTAGGTAGGACATTATTCTTTAAGAAGTTAATATACGGGGCATCTCCAATCTCCAGTGGTTGCAATGAGTTTGCATTCTGCTTCATCAAGCACTAAGGAATAGTTCGAGCAACTTAGTTGGAGTTGAGATGCATCTTTACTTATTGAAGGCCAATAGTATCCTACGAGCTAAATTTATCAATATAAAGTGGCCCTCCTCACCACACCACAAATTGTGAAATTCCTTAAGTTTCATTTAAGCTTCTTCTATTGAGATACATCGAGATAAGATCGCTTTAGCCCCTTTATAATACAAAAAAACCATGAATCGATATGAAATTCTTCAGTGTTGTGGTAGAAGCAACTTTAGGACTTGCTAATAACATCCTAATAGGGGTGCACCAATCATTTTGCAACTTCTCATTATCTTCAATTAATTACAAGGTACTACAAGGCATAGTCCTCTTGGTTACTTAAATGACTAGCTCACCATCTCAATGTTACATCAGAACCTTAGAAACTAAAGTCGCTAAAGCATTAGCATAACAGTTTGTAGATCGTTTGGTGTACTCATATCTGATTGATTGGAACCTAGCGATTAATATCTGTACTGTAGCTCTATATGAGCGAGTGTTGGTTCCTTTGACCCAAACTCCTCATTAGCCTATTTGATGATCAAATTAGAGTTACCCTTAATGCATAAGTAAGTCACACCTAATTGTTAAGCCAAAAGCAAACTAAGTAAAAGAGCCTCATACTTGGCCTCGTTATTCGTACAACGAAAGTCCAATTTACATGCTAAGGGTATTTCCTAGCCAATTGAGGATGTCATTACAACTCCGGCTCCCCATTTGAGATTTCCAAATGAACCATTAAATTGCATAGACCATTCCTTACTTGTATCTATCATGAGTACATCTTTACGAGAATCATCGAGAATGTCTTCATAAGAATTATTATTATTTGTTCTAGGGAATTGAGCTAGCAAATCCACTAGTGCTTCAACTTAATCACTTTTGGAGACGATACGATGATGTCAAATTCTCCAAGGATAGCATCTATTTTGAAATCCTCCTAGATAATTCTGGACATGACAATGAGTACTTGATAGGGTCAAAATTAGTCATGACAATTACCTTATGCACTAAGAAGTAGTGGCGCAACTTTTGAATTGCAAATATTAGTGTAAGATAGTGTTTCTTACACATGGGGTAGTTAACTTCACTACCTTAAAGCATTCTACTCGAGTAGTTTATTAGACATTCGATACCATTTACTTCTTATACCATTAAGGCTTGAATGGACTTGTTTGTAGATGTAAGATAAAGAATCATTAGCATCTCCTTTATTGGCATAGCTATGGTTCGCGAGAAAGTCAATATACCCTTAACCTTCTAAAATGCCTCCTCTTGAAGTGGATCCCATTCAAATAATGCTCCCTTATTCATCATCTGATGTAAAGGGAAAGAGATTTCAAAGAGTACCAAAATGAATTGCTAAATATAAGACACCTTACCCACGAATCCCTTCAATTCCCTTTGACTCTTTGGAGATGGCATGCACTGTATGGCTTCGATATTTCTTGGATCAACATTGATCCCCTTTCTGTATACAATAAAACCCAAGAACTTTCTAGATGAGACCTTAAAAACACACTTCAAGGGGTTCATTCAAAGCTTATAAAGTTAGCACCTTTTGAAGACTCATTTCAAGTGATTAATATAATCAAGTGCTTGCCATGATTTGATTATGATGTCATCCACTTAATCTCTTATGGTTTGATAAGTGGCATCTGCATTCTTCAATCCGAACGACATCATAATATAATAGAAGGTCCCAAAAGGTATACGAAAAGCTGTACACTTAGCATCTCTTGGGGTCATTTTCATCTTGTTATATCTACTAAAACCATCCATTAAAAAAAAAATCATGTCTAATTGTCACATCAACCAACATATTGATATTTGGAAGTAGAAACTCATCATTTAGGCAAGCTTTATTCAAGTCATGAAAACTACACACACACATGTTTAGCTACTTTTCTTCTTTATAAGCACAATATTAGCCAGTGAAGTCAGTGCTCTACAAGCTTGATAAAGCTTACTTGTAGCAATTCTTAATTTTAGCTTTAATCTGCACCTTAATATCTGGGTTGAGATACACGTTTGTGTTGCTTAATCGGCCTAACTCTTGGTGTAATATTCAACCAGTACACTGTTAGGCCAGGATCTAAACTTAGCATTTCCTCGTATGTCTAGGCAAAGGCATCTCAAAACTCTTAGATAAGATCTACCAATGGATTCTTTTATTCCTTTGCTAAATTTTTACTGATGAAAATAGATTTGGCATTCTCTCCAAAGGCTGCCAGATTCACTTCCTCTATTTCTTCAACCTGTGGTTTCATTTGATCTTGTAGTTAAGGAGGAGCAGGTTGAGCTTCTTATAATTTTGAGGGGTCGAAGGATGACATAAATGCCTCCTCTAACCTTGAAGATCGTCATAAGCGATACATGGTTTGCCATCTGCCCTGGTGTAACTTTTGATCTTTACATCTCGGTTATCCTCCTTTTTTCTTCTTTCGATCTCCATAATTAGGAGATGTCTTTCTCTTCTTAGGCCCTTGCTCATATTCTTGAAAATCTTCTCATTGTAGTATTAGAATACCAGTGGGTCTACCAATCATAGTCTCGCCCTCATCAGCATACTCGTCATAATATTTTGTCTCTATATAATATGACTCTCCATGCTTAAAGGGCCTTTCAGCAGCGAGAACAAATATATCTTTTCCTTTCCAACTTCCCTTACTATACTGATGCAATGTAGAAGGGACAGGATTGTAGTCATATAAGCACTTCCTACCTACCAACAAATGGTAAGAGACTGGAGCATTTAGCACATGGAACTTGGTCACCCCATAAATGGGGCCAACCTTGAAATTAGCATTAATGAAACATAGAGATTTAGTAGGGACCTCATTGAAGTTGTGAATGTCAATTGGCTGGCGAATTAGCCTCCTCATATCTAATCATGTAACTTTGAAAGTTACTAAAGGCAATATATTAAGCGAGGAACTATTATCAATGAAACTTCGTCTAATGTGATAACCGTTAAGTTCACTCTCCTCACATAATAGATGATAGTGATTTGGATTGCTAGTGCACATATCATCATTAGTAAAGATGATAAAATCCTCATGCGCCTTCAACATCTTGTGAATTGGTTACACTACATTGCATTGTTCAAACCACTGCTCTAAGATTTCTACTAGATCATTCATTGAAACAAGTCGAGATTTGTAGTCAAATCGTAATAGATCAAAGAAATTTCTCACTTTAGTAGTTTTTAGCAAAGCTATCACAGTAGGATGACCCGAAACCAAGTCTACTGCCATCCCTTTGTCTTCAAGTGTTTCTTCCCACAGTACACTCTTACGTCCATTAGCCTTTGGTTAGTCAACTTCCTAGGAAGTTGTTGGGACATGCAAAATTGTATTTGCTACTTCCTGATTATTGTGTGTTAGAAGTAGATTCCTACTTACATTATTATTGTTGTCCAATTTTAGCCCACCACCTTGGACCTTTTCATTGAAGATTCTCCTTAGTGTCTAACATTCTCTTATTAGATGTCTAATAGACCTATGTAACCAAAAAAAATTAGCATTGTTCTTCTCGTGAGCTGTTGGTTCACGCTCAAACCTTAGCAGTCTAATTATTCTGTCCTTGAGCCATTGATCAAGGACTACATGTACCTTGTTCATAAGATAAGGATATGGTGGAATATCTGCAATAACATCTCTTTTGATCTTCTTACTACCCTTACACCTTCCTCCTTAGGTAATACTGACAAATGGTTACCTCTTCTTACTCGAGTTGCCCCTTTACTTGGCAACGGAATTGTTTATTCATTGCATGTTTTCCACCAACGCCTTGAAGGACTTAAGAGATAGATTCTCGAGGTATACCACATATTCAGTGAACATCCCTTAGATGCAGATCTTAACTAACTCCTTCTTATCATAAATATCTTAGATATCTAATGAATGCTCTCTAAAACCCTCAATGAAATCCATAAGATCCCCCTAGGGATGTTGCTTATTACACCTCATGTCTGTGATAGTAATACGTTCTTGTGTTTCAAAGAACTTCTCGAAGAATATCTTGTACATAATCCCCTATGAATCTACAGAGCCTGTCAAAAGATTTACGTACCAGGTGTACATTTTCTCTGCAAGAGATTTAGTGAATTCCTTCAATCTGAGATCATCATCAAGTCTGTAGACCTTAAGTATCTTAATGAATTTGAGAAGGTGCTCCTTAGCACTCCCCTGTTTGCAGTTGAATTTCATGAACTTAAGACTCATATGGTCCTTAAGTTATGGTTTCTCCACAATCTTCTAAGTGTATGGTAGCTTCAATTCAATGATACCTATAGAAGAAGAGGTCCAAATTTGCTTCAAGTACTTGTCAAGATAATTTACCTAGATGATGATAACCCTCTAAGTTAGGTCCTTGCAACTTCTACTATATGGAGATTTGGATATGCAGGAGTTGGAGGCAACATATGCTATAATCCTTCTTCTTGTCATGTATTAAACTCCCTTTTGGGGACCTGTAGTGATTGTACTTGCTAAGTACCCTACTATGGAGTAGTTGGTACAATAGCAATAGTGGCAACAGGAGCCTGTTTGGTAGCTCGCATATATTGCGCAAGAAAAACCATTACAAGTTGAACACCTATAGGGTTAATAGTAGCAACAGTTGCCATGCTAAGTAAAAATTGTGTAAAGGCAATTAAGAATTGACTCAGAACACAAGTGTTCTCTTACATAGTATGAAAATTAAGGATGTCTCAATAATAAGTGTTTGTTGTACCCTCATAGGTATTATGTTATCACCCAATGCTAGAGTCTGCTGAGTGATTGTCAAATTGGTCTTACAAACATTGGAAGTCTCCTCTTGTTCATTAATGTGTGACATCATTCATCGCAAGTGATCTCTCCCCAATGGAGTCGCTAAATAATGTAAGTGGGGTTACTGCTAATGATCGAACATGTGATATGCACATAATAGTTGATCTCAAAGATTACTTAATCTAATGACACATATACGGATATAATGGAGAGATGCATTAGAAGAAGAATAAGCATACTCAATCACTCATGTAGATGTGTGACAAAAGATGAAATCTTGTGTTTCTCAGTACCTTTGATTCATTCTTCATTGAGTAACTTATTTAATCTTTCATGAAATACTTTTAGCAGAGCTTCCACATTTGTCTAACGCTATCCAATGCTTGAAATGGTCCTAAATGAGAGGAGGAGCATCTTATTTATAGATCTTGGAGATTATTATACCCCAAACGTAGTCAAGTCATAATAGTCCGCTGTGTATATCAAAATTTATGCTAAAAGCTATCCACTCAGTCGCTAACATAACCTGATAGACACAAGGCTCATACAACAAACTGCTCTAAAGCATTTCTAATTTCACAAATATACTAGCATTTATATTTATAATAAACTTATAATTACAATAAGGCCAAGTATATAATATTTATAAAAGTATATAAATATGCAATACAACTCAAAAGTAGAAATTCAACTAGATCACCCAAATGATCTAGTTGATCTCATAGAAAACAAAAAAGTTCCAAAAATATAGTTCTCATTGATTTTGCCTCACTCAAGCCCAAATACATCTATTTTGTACACCTATAAGTGATCGCCATGTGGCATGATTACACGAATCCTGTGAGTAAATCTATAGGGGACTGAGTAAACCACAACTCAATAAGGGCTAGGAGGCAAAAAGCATATACAAGCCAAACAATACAACTAAGTTATCAAGTAATTATTTCGGTCCATCACGAGGTTAGAGAAATTTCAGCCACTCTAATTTCAGGTTGATGAGTTGCGATATGATGGCCATAATTCCAATAATAAAGGCCACGGGGCCTTCCTACAGCTAATTTTAGGCTTGTACAATGGAGGCTCTTGCTTCGGCTTCGCCCGCAACTACCATTGACCCCCCAACCTTATCGTGACTTTCTCTCCTATCACTTAGTCAACTAAGGATGAGGAAAGGCCATATCATTGTAACCTCGTCGAAGGTATTGGAATTTAACCAAAGAAACCTAATAGTCCCCTAATGAGATGCAATGCATGTCCATTAATAGTTTGAGTTTGAGTTTCAATTAGTCCAGTAATAGGTGATCAACCAATTTATAGCACACCAAACAAGGTCAAACAACACAACAAAACATGTAGCTTAGCTACTAATTAGCATTTCAATAACCAAGCACAAGTATAACATGCGCATAAACAACTACTCATAACCACAAACAAGTATATATTCTATTCTCCACAATTTCCACTTACATGTACTAAAGCTCACTCCATAATTCTGGGGCGTTAATACTTCACTCACTTGAAAGTCCTATGTATACCAAAGCTTATATTTAGTTTTTGTAAGATTTACAAAAATGTTATAGTTTTACCTAGTTCCTTGTATTATTATATAATTGTATTGAAATATTATTTATATAGTCATTCAATAGAATTTGTTTATATATATATATACATTACATATATGTACTTTAAGTATCTTATAGGCTTATTATCCTTATTTTATTATACGAGTTTCTTATCTTTACTAAAATGTGCATACATATTTTACATATATATATATATATATATATAAAAACTTCTATTGTATATATATATAGACATATACACACACATATATACTCCAAGTATCATATTTTATTATATAAGCTATCATCCAAAATTATTCAATTTTAATAAGGTCAGTATTGTTTGGTTTGTATAAACTTGACAATATATATTATGAGATAGGATTGAAAAATGGTTCCTAAAGGGTATTTTTAATCTCAGTATATAGGTAAATCTATATAATAAGTAATATCACATTGATATCGATTGCATAATTACGATATATTTTTATATAATTTTACGATAAACATGATAAATCATGTATTATTTAGTCTTAGCATGTATATATTGTAACCTGATGCAAATAATAATGTGAAATATGTAACAAAATAATAAGTACTATTATCTTATTAAGATATGTTTTAATTTTTATTTAATCAAATAATTATCATACTTTAACGAAATATTACTAAATACATGTCCTATTACTAATTTAGACTATTTACCTAGGATAATTTATAATAAATAGCTAGGGTTACTAAATAATTCCACAAAAATTATATAAACTTATAAAAATACATGGAATTCAAATAATAATTGGTTTCATGCTATCGGGCTTATCGCCTATATATGTAAAGTTACAATTTTACCCCTAGATCATAGTTAATTAAGTAGATATTATAATTTTTACACTAAATTAATTTCAACCTATCATGACATCATTACGAACATTCAAAATTAATTGGATTCTAATTTTACTAATTATTTCACCTAAAATCAATTTAATTCACAAATTACCCTATTTTTAGCCTTTTTAAGGCCTAAAAATGCAATAAATACTAGATATATATAAAATAAAAACCAAGCTACATAGTAATAAAGTACATGTAATATGTATTCTATAGAAAAATTTTGAGCTTAAAACAACATCATTCAGTACATTTATTTTAAAAGCAAAAATTTAGGTGAATAGTATATTTGTAAGTATATAAAATATTCATAATTTTACAAAAATAAAATTGCAGTATGAAAGTATACCTAAAAAAACCTAAGAATTAATTTTTTTATAATTTTAAGAAATTATTTAATATTTTTAGAAAATATATGAAAAACAGGGTAAGAATTTGACTAACTGTTTACTGGAGTTATAATGGTTGACAGCCAGTATAAGTGTGTCGATGGAGCTGGGCAGTTCGTGGACTGGTTCAATAGTAAATCACTATTTGGGTGGGGAACTAATGTGGGTCAATGGCTTTTTTGTTTTTTTTGTTAGTTTCTTCCTAATTTCTGTAAATTTCCTTTGAATTTTCCTTAAGTGTCCTAGGTATCTAAAGTGTAAAATCTGATTTATGAAGTCCTATTTATAGGGAATTAGGGTTGATTTTTTTTTCTTCACAATTAAGTAATTTTCTTGTATTTTCCCCCTTTTAATTCAAGTAGGAGGTGTCACCATTTGATGCATTTTGCTTCTAATTCATCAAGTCCATTTTCAAATTGATGCTACGATTACTATCTACTAAATTCCAGATTAAATTTGGTGGTTTGGATGAATTTCACAGATATTTTGCTTAATTATTAGTAGTTTATATAAATTATATTAATGTTTAGTATATTTACTAATATACATGTATATATCCTATATATGTATCCTATATATGTAGTGCGCTTAATGTGCAATTATATGCATCTAATCATGTTTCTAGCGTATCTTTTATTTTTAAAATATATTTATTTAATTTTGCGAATATATCACTTATTATATATAATTATATAATTTCAAGTTAATTTACCAATATATTTATTATATGCACCAGGTATATATTCATATAGTATATTATATAATATTATTTCTTTTTATAACTTAAATAACCTATCTTTAAGTCCTCTTTATGTATTAGGCTCGATTTTAAGAGTTCCGATGAGTTTTACGCTATTTTTAATAATTGAATATCTAAGGTTAAAATTGGGTTTTTTAAGACATTATTTTTAAAATCTAACTTTAGTGGGTGACCTCAATTAACTTTTCTAACTTAGTTGTAAAGTTTAAACTTAATCAGATAAATTTCCCTCGAAAGCCCTAAATCTAAATATGGTTGCCCTAATGACAATTTTAAGGGCTCACAGAGATCAATCTCATTCGTTGTATTACTTAGAGATTGATGGTTGAGATTTAACATTGTTGACAACCGTTGGATTACCTTAGATGATCCAAAGACTAAGATTCGCTCATTCTTTCTTTAATATACAATAATAGAAGATTTATGAAAAATTCAAAAAATAATAAGAAAAGGTAAGCTAAATATTAATTATCTTGAATATTTAAAAAAATGCCATGAAATAAGTAAAATAATTTTGATAGAGTGTAGAGAAAGAAATAAAAGATTATAGAGGGAATGGAAAAAATATGAAAAACGTGACCTAAACAATAGTTATATCAAGAATGTTAAGAAATCATAAAAACAAATGTTTTATTTTTTTACTTATTTTTTATTAAAGGAAATGATAAATCTAAAAGATACATTTTGTTTGCATCAAACCATTAGGTTACTTATGACACTACAACATAATGTGTTTTTTAAATGCTTTACACCAATAAACTTTTGATGGAACCACAACACTAGAGGGGCAATATAGCATCACACTATACTTGGCTTTATCATGGTTTTCCTCACCAAGAAGTAACCTAGTGATCTGTTGGACATTGAGGAAACACTTAGTGCCTTTAAATTGATGACTCATTTTGCCTAATCTAGTCATGACCTTACTATTAGTAAATGTAACTACTTATAAAAATTAGAGGAAGTGGATTATGTGCTATCTTAACGTTTGGCATGAAATAAAAGAATGTGTGCTATGTCAAATCAAAATCGTAAAACTCATAGTTATCCTTATTTATATAAACAAATCTTTATTTTTGAGGATTTTGATATACAATAGATCATGAATAGTTAAAGAAAATTACCCTTGAAAATTGCATGTGTTGAGTTCTTTGTTATTATATTTTGATGATAACAAAAAGGTTAGAATGCATATAACAAGTATACTAAGTGTGCAAGATATCTTAGAGAAAAGACTGGTTAAGAAGGAAAATAAGATTAAAAATTGTACTGTCAAAATGTATATTAGAATATAAGTTAAAATGTATATAAGCAATGGAGAAGAATTGTATCGACAATGTATAGATTCGAGATCAAAAGCCATTATCAAGCTAATTTTTGAATAATCTAAACAAGTTAAGTTAGACAAATCTTGCAGAAGGCCTAACTCTACGTTATTGGGGATATTTGAGAAATGTGCTCAATTTTGTTTCACTAAGTTGGATTTATTCCTTAAGGATTGTAGTTAGATTAATCTAAAAAATGCTCAAGATTTAAGTTTTTGGAGTATTTGATCAAGATTAAGCAAATACATTATGGAAAGATACTTCTTTTGACATTTTTACAAACCTTAACAAGACTATTCAAAGTAAATAACAACAAACATGATGGATTTGTTACATCATTTCCTATGTCAAAATGAAAGGAATATCAAGAAGTTATATTGGATAAGCCTATGTTCAAAATTCACAAGGTACAATGCATATCTTATGTGAAGATAAGCACAGATTTTTTCGAGACAAGGTTACAACATGTTTGATGAGAATAGATCAAAAAATCTCAAGATAGTTTATTGAGATGTATTAAATCGGATTTTGAGGAAGTTTTATTTCAAATATTCAAATCATATTTGAAAGAAGATAAGGTACAGTCAATTTGTGATCAGGAGATTTTTTTCACGAAGTTATTCAAAGAATAGGGTTGATATATTAAGATATGATCAAATCTCTTCATCCTTATCTAAAATACATGATATATGGTGATTCAAATTTTTAATTTTAACAAGCTTCAAAAAAGTTTCAAAGTACATTCTCAAGAGTTACAACGGTTAGATAATTTCGAACCATAAGGAGAATATCAGGAGCAATGGGAAGCATTCAAATTTTTCAAATATTCAATTTTTGTTTCTACTTTCATGGAATATTTCTCCGATAACAAATCTAATTGTGTTTGGACTAAGATTTTTTTGAGAAAAATCTGCAACTAGTCGTTTCTAGCAATTATACACAAGGGTTATTCAATTTAAGTCAAAGTAACACAAGATACAAAATAGATTACCAATATTAGAACTGAATTTAAAAGCCTCTCTTGTGCAAACTGTCAAAATCTAAGTAAAAAAATATTTCTCATTTTATTGTTCTTGTTTTTGTGTGAATATTATAAAAAGATCTTTCATTATATTCTCTTATCTTCTTATAAATATTATTGATATAGTATTTGAGTCAGTGTGAGACTAGAGAGTTCTCTATAGGCCTGTTTTTAACTTAACTGAAAACTAGTAAGATACAATAGAAAAGCAACTAAATGTCCTTATAACCTCTATTTCATTTTTTAAGATTGAAAGTATTGACTAGTGAAATGACATCAGTAAAGAAAACTATGTCCCCAATAGTAGAACTGGAAGAAAGTAGTAGGTAAAAAGCCGAAGCTTTTTAAATCGATCACCCTTCTTCATTCTCTTTATCTTTTTATTTTCTACATTTTACTATTTGATTTATTATCTTATGCCTAAGTTAGACAATTAATTTTCTACTACTTCTTATGTCATTTAAGTTATTAAGAAGGGAGTTGTCTTGAAACCGAAAAAGGTTTAATTTTGCAAAAGATATCAATTCACCTCTTTCACCCCCTCTTGATATCTTACATGGGACCTACAACATGACAATGCTTTTTCTTCTCATTGATGGTGTGATTCCATTATAAATCCAAGTATAATGTGATGCCATACCACTCTTCATGTCGTTGAGGTTCCATTAACAATCTACTAGTGTAAAGCTTTCAAGAAACTCATTATGGTACGAAGCTATCACACTCTTGAACCGAGAACATAACAACCTCACCATATGCTTTCACTAAAATATGAGTATACAAAGATTTTGAAAACTCCATTAAAATCCACAAACATATAAAATAATACCACAAATTGCATCATTATTTAATAAGCCTCGTGGGGCAATCCATAAGTGAATTATTAATCAGTAAATCTAACTAAGTCTACAAATATAATCAATCAAACAAAACATCATTGAAATATTATAAATACTAAATACAAATCTTCCATCCCACTCCCTCAAAACTAGTTGATTATTAGTCATCATACATATCCTAACCAACCATAAAAATTGCATTTGAAAAACATGTCCCATAAAGGGATGAGCAAAAGAGCCCTGTAAGATAGCCACTAAACTCAATGAACAACACTTTATTATTACATTTGGTGAATCAAACATCATAATCTTACCATCCCAAGATTTGGAATATCTTAACTCCCAACACAATATAATGGATACTTATATAAATGTATGTGTTGAGGTATTCAATGAGTTGGTGTAGCCCAAAACCAGCCCCGAAACGCCAGTTTATGGGCTGGTAAGGGAGTGAACCAAGCTTGGCCTCTTAAGGGGCCAAGCTAGGTCAATTTAGTGGCTCATGAACCATGAGAATTTTTTTTTTTTTTACTTTTACCAAATTTCCCTTAATTATTATAAATAATTTATGTATCATTTACCTTTTTTTTTCAACTATATCTAAAACTTTATATCGTTATTTATGAATAAAAAATTTTATTTTTGATTTAATTTTTTCAATCTCGAAATAATTCATTTAAACTATGTAAGCATAAATTCATGATGTTATATTATATAATATATTGTATCTAATACAATATATAACATATATGTATATTGTAGTATATAGCTAGTATATTAATTATTATACATTACATATATTAAATAATTATTTGCATTATATATATGGTATATATATAGAATATTATATATTATTTATATATATATATATTTTAATTTTCAAGTTTGGTTCAACATTAAATTGTTGAGCTAAGCTGCCGATTTGGTAGCTTGCCCAAGGCGGCTCCAAATCGGTTCACAGTTCAACATCGGCCCTTACATAAGTCTATATGTGTGTGTATGGCATATATACATATATACAAGTGTATACATGTGCACGAACATAATATTGAAAGTTGTCTCATTCATGATTTACTATTAATATCAACCCTTAATATTATTGGCTACAATAATTGTCCACATTAGCATCCCATTCTACCACTACTTCTTTCCAAAAAAACCAACCCATATAATAGTAGTTAGGAAGTCTACAATATACCCATCTACACGTGGTAGTTCAACGCTTAGATTATGATTGTATCGCCTTAGCCCACTACATTCATAAGATAGTTATTAATCTACAGTTTCCACTTCAAGTACCTTGATACTTCTGATCGCCAACATAAAAGCATACACAATGAGTGCATGACTTTAGGGTTTCAATGGTTTTATATTCATTTCAACATCTAATTATACAAGCATAAGCATCAAACATAGTGACTACATACATAGATAACGACCATTAAGGTCAAAATACTTGAAGTGAAAGTCCATTCCTAAAAGTAAGGCACATAACAATATGTTAAACACTTACTTAAACTAAAGATTTTAAATTCTTAGGTCTAGCATTGATTTTTCACTAAGTTAGTTGTTTAGGGCGTATAATAGGTTAAATAGGGTCTCCTACGGTTAGCTCAATTAATTTATTAGAGTAGAGGGTCAATTTAGGTAGAAAAAGATGAACTTAGTAGACCAATAGAAACACCAACCAACTTAAGTGGAGAGGTGATCAATCCAAAAGAAAAGGTGGTCAACAAACTACCTAAATATAGCCTATCTCCACAAGAATTTCATTTTGATGAACTCTAACTCTTTATGCTAATCCTAAAGCAAAAAAATTTCCTGAATTCATCCTTAAATCATCATTTACATTAATCTTTCATCAAATTTCCAACCATTTATTATGTTTTTTTTTTCATAAATCTCTAAACTAACATCAAAATACTACAAATTTACCTTATAGATATCAATGCAATATGGGATGCCAAATACATTCTACACATCCATAATCATTGCATATTCAATTTCTTCCAATAATAATAAATCATGCCTAATTATTCTTTATCAAATCTAACACTATAAATAATTTGAAATGAAAAAGGTAGAAGGAAGGAAACAAGACCTATCTTAATTATAATAGACTTGATGATAAAAAGAGGCCATACCACATGCCCAAAAATTATCTAAAATGCACTTCCTTTAACTAAGAGCACCTATTAAGTGCCATTTAGAGTGTTCATGAACACTTAAAAGTTAATACTTTCCAAATTCCAGAGGATAACCTTTCACTAAACAAAAAACATACAATTCAAAAACACTTCCTTATTAAATTGTAATATCCTCAACAATTGGATAGGAAAATTAAAGTCAGGGCATTAGGATTACATTAGAAGCGATCGCGCAAGGAAGATTTGGGCGGATGGAGGGGAAGGGGTGGTAGGGTGTCGTATGGTAAAGGTAGGGGATGTGGGGAATGTCACCTATATAGAAAAAGAGGGAGAGGAAGGATGTTGTCAATTTGTACATACCTTCTTTTTCTTTTGAAAACTAACTCTTTTAAAATAAATTCCTATTTGCCTTATCCCAATTTTATAAAATAAAAGCAGTGTTTTTAAGTTAACTAAAGAAGGTAAGAGGGTATTTTAGAATTAATAACTACAAATCCAATTTGGTGCTATGAAGCTACTGGATATATCTATCATCTCAAGATTTTAGACAATGGAGGGTAAAGGACTCCTAGCATCAAACAAACTAAATATTGGAAGGCGAAGAGTTATTAGACAGGGCCATTTCAATACTTAAGTTAAAAATACATGTAAAATAATGCATTATTTTGATGAAATGGGAGTACAGAGGTAAATGATCAAAGCATAAATGAGTATGAAGAAGTGAACTTACTTTTGAAGGGAGAAAGATCAAGCATTTATATGTTCATCCCTTAAGCTCGTGCCAACTTATGGTACATAGCCTTGGGTTCTAGGAGATTAAGGTTGGTGAGATCTTTTGAAGGTAATAGGAATGATTGTTTTGGGCATTGTACCTACCTTTTCTCTATAAATGCTAACACTGCCATACTATTAAGGTTACGTAAGCTTTCCAAAAGGTAAGCTACTAGAGGTTACATTGTATTTAATACGATGTGAGTGTTGTGTAATTAGGCTTTGAGTTCTTGTTAAGGACCAAACGAAGGTTTTGGTAGGACGAGGTCATTAGGGGTCTTATGGAGTTTAGCTCATAAATTGTTGAAATTAGCTTTCGCAATGGGGGACCTTGCTCGACCAGGCCTTACGAAACTCAAAGCCATAAGCTAAGATGGAGCTATTGCTTTGTCGCTGGTTGGTAGTAAGTCTAAGGTGATCGGCCCACTCTCTATTAGGTCGCAATTTCATGGTTTAAGGCACTTACTTTGAGGCCAAGGCGATCGACCTGCATTTAAGAACTATTATCAAGAATATCTATTATAAGTTTATTTATTTCTTTTCACAATAAAACAAAAAAAAAAGACATATTTTACTTTATCTCATGGTGATTATTAATGTATTATTATTTAGATTATATTTTCTTATAATGGCCAACAGGTTTTCATAAAATTTCTCATTCCCTTGTAATTTTTTTTTTCATTTATTGCTTTATGTTGTCACCAATTAGCAGTTTAAATGTTATGGCAACGTTCTTATTTCAAATTATTTCCTAACCAAATGATTCAAATAATGGGCCTTATATTTATTTTAACATATTTATTTTAAAAGTGTAAATACACAATTTCAAAAGTTAAATCACACCATTATGAGAGTTTTATTGGATGATCCACATCATGTATAATAAGTTTTTGGAGAAATCACGAATAACCTCTTAAGCCAGTTTAGTAGATATATACTTTATGAGCTTAAAAAACTTTACTTTTACATCCTTAGGTAATTTGATAATATTAATGGATGTTTATTTCTTAACAATTCAAAAACAAAATGTATTGAAATCGAATTTAAAAGATATAAAGGTACACTTTGAATAAGTTCAAAGAAGTGTTTTTCACACTTGGTCAAGTTTATAAGATATTAAAACACAATACCTAAGCTTACGAGGTATATTTGTATTAAGTTCCAATTTTAAGGATTATTTACATGTTTACAAGGAAAAAAGTGGTAGGCAAGAAAGGAAATCTATCGAGCAGTAGGTTTCCAAGTACGTACTCCTAGGCAAAGTTATAAATCGAGATTTGCTGGCGTTACTTCGTGATCTGACATTGGTCTGACACGTAATGAGAAAAGGTTGGTTTTTTTTTTTTATCTTTTTATTAATCTTGATTGGTTGAAAATATATATTAAACCTCTAAAAACTCTTAAAAAATCGTTAAAGAAATTTTGTAAAGTAATTCAAAAATATAGTTGGAAGTTTATTAAAAATAAAATTGTTTAATATATTGATATTACATATAAGAATAAAGTTGTTTTTAAGATTATAGTTATGAGTTTTTTAAGAATAAAGTTGTGAGTTTTATGAAATAATTTAAGGATATAGTTGTGAGTTTTTTTAAAATAAAGTTATTTAATATATTAATATGACATATTAAATATAGTGAAAATAGCCTAAAGCACAAATCCAACCCGATAACTACTGCTCATCATGTTACGTGTAAATCTTGTGGCGCATGATGCCAATATATGACGGACATATTGGCAGTAATACATCTTTGTAATATTAATTTTTTTTTCTTCCTTTTTTCTTAAATTAAAATACCTTGGCCACATCAAAATAAATAAATGATATTACACAAAATCATCCCAAGGAATGCTTTATTAAGAGATCCTCCACTCTCGGTCGTACAACATGTCTCACCCGCCCCGCCAGCACCAGGGGCATAATTCTGTCGCTTTGGTCCCTCTCCATATGTCTTCCTTCATGTTTTCGTTTTTTTTTTTCAAAATTAAATCTAACAATGATATAATATAAACATTTTAAATTATATTGATAATCCTTTTTACTTGAAATTGCTTAATCTTTTTCTTGAAGTGTTCTTATCTCAGCTAAGTTCATGCTACATAACTCAAAGTAAAAGCCAGACATCATTGAGCTCAGACATGAGCCGCTACCCCGTGCCCATTGCCCCTTACCGGACTCGTCATGTCAAGTCCAATATCCGGGTATGATCGTGGAATAGGCTTAATATCCCATACTTAGACCTGCCTATTCTACCTAGGTTGGATCAGACCGTGGCTCAATGCCCTCCTCTCAAGTTGTGCTTGGTTGTAAATGGATGTCTTGACTGTTGAGCACTTCTTGCGATATATTAAGGATGAAGAAAAGAAACCAGAAGGAAAGAAAATGAGATGAAAAATGCAGGAAGGAATTATGTAGGTAAAAGCGAAATAGGTTGGAATAATTATGGATGGAAGGTATATTAGATATTTTTTCTAAACTTTCTAAAGTATTAAAATACTTCAAAAATTTTAAAATTTCAAAATATATTTCTTATAAAAGGATATTTAAGTAAACTTATATATTTTCTTATCGAATTTTCTATAAATTGAAAAAATAGATTTTTGTGGGACCCATAAAAAAAATTGGTTAAAAATTCCTTTCCACTATTTTCTCTTCTTCCAAATTGAAGAGCAATTATTTCCTTTTTAATTCCTCTCTTGTCTCTCATGCCTTGAGTGGCCATGATATAAATAAAAATTTTGTTCATATGATTCAAAATTAGTTATATAATTTTTATAAAAAAGTATACATTAATTTTTTAATAAGTAACTATAGAACACAAATAGTGTTTATCTTTTGATATATTATTAGATAAAATTGTAACATTTATAGTAGGACCATGTTGAAGTAAGAAAACTAAGATATTACGTACATGTATTATATAAATACTAATTAGACGTTAGCATGTATATTGTATACAAATCACGTATGATAATTGATTTAAAAATTATTTATTTTATTATTATGCGAGTTAACATTTTATTGATATTTATGTTTTATGTGTACATAATACAATTTTTTTTTTTTTTACACCAATGAATGTAGTACCTATTAAAATTTTTTTCTAATGCACAATCCAAACCATAATCGCTACTGAGCCGATCCCTTAAAGGCCCAAAACTTTTCACAGGTAAAACGACAAAGGATGGAAAAAATTTCACGCGCAAAGTACTTATGCTATGAAATTTACACTCAGATATTTTAATCCAAAATAGAAAATAGTACAAATGTAAACGGGATTGTGATAAGCAAAATTTAATATAATTAATAAACTGGTAACATCCATTTGGATCCAATTGTAATTTTAAAAAATTTCTGGATTTAAGATTTGTATCTAAATTGGCTTACAACTTTACTTAATAAATAGGTCTCATAAACATATTCCAATCTAGAATTTATTTAAAATAAATATATTTCTAATTTTTATATTTTAATTTTACACTCTAACATCCACTTACTCTATTGTCTTCTATTGTAATTACCTTCTCGTCCATTTCTCTCCTCATCCACAAGTATTACTCTACTGTCAATTTTGCCTGCTGCAATTATTCTCTCGGATTATTATTCTCGTCCACTTTAATTTCACCTACCGTAGAAATAGCACTTCTAACTATATATATAATATCAAGTCTCTCTTTTGTATACAAGCACCTTTACAAGTATATCTTATTCAATCCAAAATATTAGTAAGAAACACTTGCTATCACTAATAAAAATTTGGATTGGATTTACAAAAATCAGTATATGTTCAAGTTAGTAAAGATTTGCTGTGCTTTAGACCCATAAAACAACTATTCTACAAATTTTCATATAATTTAGTAATATAGCATACATAGTCGATTAAAAATTTTATGGTATTTACCCTGAAGTTTTATATTTTGATGAGACTTGTTCATATATTTAGCCTTTAAATAGAAGCTACTTCAACAAACATTTTTATAGTTTTTGATGTAATTTTTACTATGAGCATTTTAACAAATCCAAAAAAAAAAATAAATAAATAAGAATCATAGCAACACATTATAGTTGTAATATATTTATTTTAAAAAATTTTAAATTGATAAAAAAAAATTAATTTACATAAAAAACACTCTTATCAAGTGGGTTGAGTTTAGATTTTCAAATATCATTAGGAAATAGGTCTTAGTACAAGTGAAACTTTTTAAACACGAACCTGTTATACTAGACATGAAAAAAAAATCATTAAATTCTATTATTAGCCTTACTATCCATATTAAAATCATTTCTAGTTATAAACTCTATTTTTCATGTAGATTTTAAGATTTTATGGCCCTATCTTCTATTTTGATTAGATTAGTCTCACTTATTATCTCACCATTTATTTTCGGATTTAATGGTGATCAAATTAAGAATGAGATAAATGATGGTATCGATTCCTAAAAAAAAAATATGAACTTATAGAAAAATTCATTCACATAATACTTAGTAAGGAGAAAAAAAAAAGGAAATATTACTGTTCATTTTTATTAAATGTTGACTATGCACTTGAGTAAATATAAAAATAAGATAGGAAATTTAGTGATTTGGGGAAGACTTTGAAGAGAATTCTTTATTATACTTGTCAAAAAGTGCACTTGGGTCTTAATATTTACCTTCGTTTTTCTTTTTTAGTATTTATAGTACATAACAACATGGAATAAATTTTAGATGGTGTAGGGCACACAGAATACATATGTGCTCACACCTAAACACCCTTGAAATGATGAGACTAACCACCGTGGTAATACATGTGATCCACCTAATCCAAGATTAGAAGGACCATTTTTTTTCTGCCATCAAAGATTAGGAGGTACCTAGTGGACTATTTTCATGAGCACCGAGGAACACCTAATTTTTTTCGTCAACCTAAATTATTTAATTGCCTTTGCTTTCTCCTTCTCCTTCTCCTTCTCCCTTGGGGCAATCCAATCCACAAAAGATCATGCCTTCACTTTAATGCAACCGCTCACCTTAATTTCTAGCCGTTGATTTCTGTCCGATCGTACACATATCTCTAGAATAAAGTATATCCAACGGTGTTGACACGTAAAGGAACAATCCCCTCGTGGCCCAACCGCGCACATTCCAACTATAGCCTTTTCCCTATTTAAAACCTATTGCCCTTCTTCTAATTGAAGAGCATAATTATTGCTTCCATACAAGGCGTTAAGATTTCAAATAGAAATGTTTTATAATTCGATATATTTTATCCTTTCTATAAAGTATATGATTAATATTAAAAGGTATAAATAACTTTTTTAATTATTTAACAAATGTTTTGTAGATACTCAACATAAAAACCCTAATCTTATACAGTTTTGAAAGCGTGTTTCTTGCACGTATCTCAAGGCCATAGCAACGTTGCTCCCCGTTGCAGCACGTTTCTTGTCAAAGCAATAGGATATGTGTAGCAACTGAAAAAATGATATTATTTTATTTTTCTTTTAATTTTGGTTGGTTAGATGTATTTATTGAAATTTACAAAAACTTAAAAAAAAAAATTTATCTAAGAATTAACGGATGAAAATAAAAAAAATTTAAATATTAATATGCAAGTTATTACGAATTGCAAGGGTCTTATTTATCCCTTTCCCTCTTCCATTAACCAATGTCAGTGTCATATCCATCGTAATTAATTACCCTATAAAAAACTTTTTGCAATTTCAAGACTCATTGAAATAGTGTCATGGCTCATGAGCATCTTTCTTTTTCTTTCTTTAAACGCACTGGGCATTAAATGTTTCCTTTCTTTTTTTTCACCCCCCTCTCTTTGACCGGAATTGCCCTCTACTCTTCCTTTTCTCTCTATATAACCCTTTCAATCCTTCCCTCTGCCTTCACCGCAACCCTTCTGTTTTGTCGTCCCTTTCCTCTTTCACGCGCTCTCTCTCTTTCTCTCTCTCTCTCTCCCTGCGATCACAAGTTCCAACCTTTGCAACACTCTCTAATGGCAGAAACACAGTCAAAACGCCAAAGAGAGGAAACCCAAGTTGTAGTACATCAAGAGGAGCATGTACATGATGAAGAGAAGGTGGAAACTAAAAGACGCAAGCCTTCATCATCATCATCATCATCATCGTATACTGAAATACTATCGCTTCTCGATGAAGAAGAAGACATGCCAAACCAAGATGTATCGTCTCTCATAACAACCCTTCAGGAAGAACTCTCTTCTGACTCTAACAACAACGTTGACCTTGACATTGACCTTGACCTTGACCCTTTAGCATGCACAAGCACAGCCACCGAGCGTGAGGGGGAACCGCCACTAGGGGGTGGTGAAGACTGCTCCTCCGCGTTATCTTCTTTTCCGGAGGAAGAGGAGGAGGGTGAGAGAGAGAGAGTAATGAGACACTTGCTCGAAGCATCTGATGATGAGCTTGGTCTACCAAGTGTAGAGAATGGTGTCGAAGAAGGGCTTTTTAATGGTGGTGAAGTCATGAACTTTGGTGATAATTTGTGGGAACTTGAAGATGAGACTGCTAATTATTACACTTTGTTGCAGTCTGAAATTCTTTCATGTGAATGGCCAAATTCCAAATCCTAAGATATTGTTAGGGCATAGGAAAGGAAAAATATGTAGGGTTAGCGCTTTAGGAGGGGTGGACAAATTTAAAAGAGGAGAAAACGAAAAAAAAAAAGGGCTAAGATAGGGGATTTATGGAAAAAATTGAAAAATGAAGTGTTTATTGTTTTACTTATGATTCTCCCTTCTTTTGTAACTAATGACCTTTTTTAGTAACCCCTCATTTCATGTTATTTTAGACCTTGGATGATTCGATAAGGGCTGAAGGAATGGTGAAAATTAATTTCCTCGATACGGTTGCTTTCTCTCTCTTTCAATGACCTTTCATTTTATTTTAATTTTCATCTTATTCTTCGTAAATATTGCATTGCCAGTCGTTTGAGGCCAAAGTTCTGACTAGATTACAAAATAAATTTAATTATAGTAATACATATGATAAATTAATGGGGATGCACTTAATGGATTTCTAGGACATAGTATAAACTTCCGTCATATAGAATAAAGATTATATATATATATATATTATATAGATTAACAGTTGGTGCACTTGTATGAACAGATGGTGCACTTGCATTGTTTATATAGAATTTTTTTTTTTATCTAATAAAAAATATATATTTATTTTAAACTTAGTAAAATATTTTGTATTTATCATTATAAATTTTATTTTTAATATATTTATATAATTTATAATAATTTTTTTAAAAATCAAATGTACAAAAGTTGTGAAAAGAGTAACTTCATTGGAAATTGTAAAGGGAAAGAAACAAAAAAGTAAGAGAGACAAAAAAGACTAGAGAAGAAGAATATTAGATATGAAGATGTAGGTAAAGATGATTTTATTTATAATATAAGTTATATATAATTTTTAATATTGATTTAGTTATAATTTTAAGTATATCGAGTATTTAATAATATAAATATATATTTAGTGTTGTCATTTAAGAAATATGAAATTTTTTTTTCCCAAAGAAAAACTAGTGCTCTTGTCATTTGTGTTTTGGAAGTAAAAGTAGTTTTATTTATAATATAAGTTATATATAATTTTATTATGTTATTTTAATATTAATTTTTTTATTAAATAATATTTAATTTTGATTTTATTATGATTTTAACTATATCAATTATTTAAATTTTCAAAGATTTTAATAATATAAATATATATTTAGTGTTGTTACCTAAGAAATATCGAATCTCTTTTTACCATAAAAGAAAAACTAGTGCTCTTGGCATTTATGTTTTCCAATGGAAGGATTTGGTTTAAATATGAATTTGATTTAGATTATAGTTTTTTATTTCATATATTAGCAAGAAACATATGTTTTATCTTTTAATAATTTTTTTATTTGATACATTAACGAGAAAAATATGTATACTTTTTCATTTACTCTATTATTTGATATATTAACATATAGCTTGTCAATATATATATCTATATATATTTATGGTACAAGTTTCTTTAAAAAAAAAAAAAAATCTGTAACAAACTGTGTGGACTAGTTAGATAAGTTTGTATGCCACTTTTTCCTCTTCATATTTTTTGAAGATGATTCGTACTTCTTGCCGGAAAGCAAATGCAAAAAGTTATTCACACGAATATGTATTTAGTTTCATTACTACGCTGGGCCACTAGATTTCTAAATTAAAAACATTATTTTCTAATCATGTTCTATTGTTTTACTTTTAGATAAGACTATTAAAAATTAATAAAAGAAGTTTTATATACAAATAAAGTAGTTGAGATTTGAAAATTCAAAATAAAGGTATAAAATACATATTAAGAAAATCTATTTTTCAATAAGAAATTTTTAAATTTCAACAAATGCCCCGTATTTCTGTCGACCCGGACTTCAACGCGCGTTCGGCAGCACCCCCAACGTTACAATTTAGAGGACAATTTAATGATGGAAAAGAGGGTGCACTGTTGGCAATAAATATATGCTTATTATAATTAATATATATGTATAAGTTTTATAATAACGAGGTAGCACCGTTTTAGAAGCTCTGGACCACAGAATATAAAAAGCGAACCGAGAATTGTATGGGCTGGACCAGTTTTACCTAAGTAGGGTTCCGGAGGTTCCTTTGAAACGCTCCTCATCCATTATTCATGGATAAGGCACATGGCGTTACCCTTTTAACTGCAAAAACTGTGATAAGAGAAAGGGAAATCCATATGAAAGTGATAGCTTAGCTAATTATACATTTTATCCAAAACAATAAATTATATTATAACTTATAATATGAATGATAAATCTTTTTAATATTAAAAATTCTATCCAATATTATATTTACTAAACATGCTACAAAAGATTGTATAAAGCTTCAACTCACATCCTACTGTTCAGTTTACTAATGAAAGGTACCTTAATGTTTTTACTTTTTATTTTTATTTGGATTTTTTTTTTAATAGAAATGTCGATGAGGATGATGGTAAGGCATAGGAATGCAGCACTGCAGTGCAAAGGATGGGATGAGAAGTCCTCATGAGACGAGAAAGATACTGTAGCAGGCAGCCGCGGCCATGGCAATTACTGCCGTGGTTTATCACTAGCGACCGCGACTGAGACGGCCATGGCTAAATTTGGCTACAGGCCAACGGGCAACCATCATTCACTTGCTAAGGCATCGGGCATAATCCATTTGTTATTTTTTTTTCTAATTTAAAAAAAAAAATTAAACTATAATGATTTTAATGATACTATTGTTAATTATGATGGCTTTTTTATTCTTGGCTTCCTTTGTCAACAAACCCAAGTGCGGTCCGTCAAGTTTTAGAAGATTCCAAAAAGTTGTAGTTTCTTTTTCTTTTTCTTTTCTTTTTTTAACTTTACTGTTATGCATTTTGTAATTTTTGTACGATAAGTCTTATAAATAATATAAGTAAATGTTAATAATCTTTCAAGAACCTTGAGATAAAATAGAAAGGCTTTTGAAAAAGAAATTCTTTAAAATATAAAGGATCTAACACCTTAAAAATCCTAGTAGATATAAAGATACTCTTATTAATCATCAAAACTAATCACCCAGAAAATATAGATCGGAAAAGAAAAACCTTATGTCCCTAGATATGGCATTGGGCAAGTCAACCCCTGTAATATGGTTAGATAATTTTTATTATTGTGTCATATTTCATTTTCTATTTAAATATGTTAGTATTTAAAATATATTCATCTATAATACGATATATTTATTAATTATATATAAAAACTTAAACCTATACTCTCACTTATTTAATAAACATGTTACATGTTTTGTTAGACCATTCATTAATTTAAAAATTATAAATTAATTTCTTACTTTGTGATTGATGATTTATTTTCAAAACGTAAAGCTTTCATCAAAATAAAAGCAATTGAATTCATCATTTTCATATACCTGTGGTCATTGGTATAGTTCTGTAAGTCGGAATACAAGGCGTATTAATTCGCTAAGTTGATAACTTAAATTACGTAATATATGTATTCATAAACCTAGCATTAAAGCCAATTCATACATCGTAACCCCATATGAAAATTAACAATAATAGCAACCATCCTTGTAGCTGGTGAGCTTGTAAAATATGAAAAGAAAGCATGATAAGTAAATTAAAAATTAAAAATAAAAAATAAAAAATAATATTAACCATATATAGAAGTTTCCTAACTATATGACAATTCCCAGCTATAAAACCGAGAAACAAGTACATAGCATAAAAAAAAATAAAAAAAAAACCTCTCAAATTTACATAATGAAACTATAAAATTGCATATTCTGCTCTGGTTTTTCACAACATAAGCAACATGATAATTTTCAGCAATAAGAGACAAATATATAACATGAAACGAATGAAGATAATTTTAGCTATTTGACGATGGAAATCTCAACGTTGGCATTATTTCTTTTAAGATTGTTGATTAACTATAATGTGAAAAGTAGCAATTATAGTGAATAAAAAAAAAAATAGAAACGAATCTACTCATATGAGATGAGGTATTGTCTTTATCTAAGAGAAAAGGAAAATAACAATTACATAAGAAGACTTACAGCTGAGTTTTGGCATCATGCTTATACGGCTAAAACAAAGTGAAAAGGACTTTTAGTGACATTGTTTTAAATAAATGAAACCCTACTTTTAGTGTCATGTTTATACAACTAGAACCAAGTGGGAAAGATTTTTGGGGACCTTGTTTTAAGTCAATGAGACCTTACTTTTGTCATCGTGTTTTAGTTTTTTACTTTTGGTGAGACAAAAAGAAAAAAATTGAAAAACGTATTAAAGTTAAAAAGGTTCGTGAGTAAACATGCTCAAGAGACTTACTTAATAAACAGGATTGTAAATGGTTCTTAAATTGAGGTACATACTCGGGCATGAATTTGAACATATTTAAATAGGTTTGACTTGTTTGTATCTTGTGTTGATTTTTTTCATATATAAACCTATTTAAATTGTATCATATTGCACCTAGGTTTGATTAGTCGAGTCCCAAATTGCTAATGCCACCTCATACCTCGATCACAACCCATTTTATACTCGATCACGCTCAACTCCAAATAATATTTTAATAATCATATCATACAATAGGACTCTTCCCGTAATGATATAACCGTTTAGAATTGCACATAGTACAATTTCATCTCTTAAAAAATATTAAAATTATACTAATTTTTCATATTTAAAAAATAGTATAATAGAAAATTTGCTCTAATATAATACCAAACTCAATCTTTTATATTAACATGTACTTATCGTTCTTTTAAGTCCATTCATCACCAAATATCAAGGTTCTTTATTGATTTGATATTTTAATAATACATCTACGATGAATTTACATAAAATACTAGTGACAACTACAATAACCTTCTTGATGAGTGCCCCTAGTTAGAGGTGTTCACTTAAGCAAATTGAACCCAACTAAACCATACCATAAATTATAGTCTCTTACAATTTGGTTCACTGTGAAGTTTAGTTTAACCCATCGAATTATTTAAAGGGGTTTGGTTGGTAACCTTTTAAATTGAATGGCTTTAAATCAAATTGACTCACATTGCTTATGCCACATCACAAAACTATAAAACATAGTTAGTTTGCCACATATTTTTGCCTCTAAAGGGATATGCAAGACTCAAACCTTACTATTAAAACCGTACTTACATAACTTCTATGTTCTAAAGATATATATAAATATTATAGAAATTTAGTAAACTAAGTCTATGTATACTTATCAATTGCTTGTACTGACATTGCTCTGACCCAAGTTTAGTGGTCTAACCATACTTATAGGGGCTTGAAATTTAAAATCCCTAATGAGCGAGTCATGAAACATAGTACATAACTGCTATTACATACTCATGCACACACATACACACACATAAATATATGTCACAACCATATAGTCCTTTAAATTATTAAATGCAACATAACCCCAACAATCAAGGTTCAAAATGACTATAGTCCTTTAAATTATTAAATGCAACATAACCCCAACAATCAAGGTTCAAAATGACTTAGGTTACACTTTTTAGACATAGTACATCGATCGTTTACTACCTATGACAAATATTAGGGCTTGTGACTTACCATTTGCGATAAATAAATTTTTAAGGAAAACTTTATTTCCTTTTACCAAAATTCTAAATCTTCTCTTCCTTACCACTTGTATCAAGACATTAACAACACAATTTATCTTCAGTGTTCTAATCGGTGTTACAGTCCAATGAATAGCTCCATTGTGACTTCAATCCTACTTAACCATTCTTATTAGTGTTATTTCCCTCATATCAACAGTCCATTCGATTCCCATAGTAACAATCACATTTAATATAATAACAATATTAGAAGAGTCTAGGATTATTACGTCACGACTTCAGAGTGGTAGAGTCATAATAATTCACCGTGTATATCAACTTACGTAGAAGCTAGCCACTTAACTATTATCATAGACTTAGTATACACAAGACACATATGACTAAATAATTTTAAAGTATTTTCAGTTTAATAGAGAAAGTAAAATGAGACATTTGGTTCATATATTACTTTAAAACATAAAATTTTGATTAATATAATTCCTTTAAAAAATATTTGGAATTTTTTGTATAAGAAAATTTATAAAAGAATCAAAAATCTTTTTTTACAATAAATACAATATTATAAGTTAGTCTGGGTTATTCAAATAGCCCAGTTGACTCCAAAATGAAGATAAAAGAAATATTCCAATATATTTTCTCTTCATTTTAAACCAATTGTCCATCTTTTCTATACCCAATGATTAAGTAATCTTGGTGTCTATCTTTAAGGATCTACAAAAGAATTATGTGAATATAAGTAATCACTGCTCAGTAAGAGGATGGAGATGAAAGCATATACAACATAACAATCAAATAGGTTGTCATTTAGTTAGTTTGATGAGATGCAATGCGATGCAACAAGCATATGCCATTTGCACAATGTTGTTCAGTCCGTTGTGAAGTCAGAGAAATTACACTCACTCTAACTCAAGTTGAGGGGTTTTTGCATAATGGAGGCATGCTCTAGCCACAATGCCTTTCGACCAAACCTAGAATTGCGCAATGGAGGTATACTCCTCCCAAAACCTCTTCGAACCTATTGCTCCCAATTGTACTACGACCTCTTTTTTGTCACTTAGTTCAATCCTAAGGATGCGGGAAGGTGAATTATAGCTACCTAGTCAAAGAGTTAGTATTTGGTCAGAAATCCTAACTATTTCTCTTAAAGGGTACAATCTATGTCTGATTAGTTTTTATGTTTAAGTAATATACCTAAAATACATATTTTATGCTAATATAAAATTTATATACAGTATAATAAACTTATAATTATTATATTCAATTCTCTTTATCTAATTCAATCCTATTATATGTAACCAAAAGTTACTCAAAAAGTGATGGAAAATCAAATCTAACAAAATCATGTAAAAAATAGTAGATTTCCTTACATTTCAACTTATCGGTTCTCCCAAAAATTAACCTAAATAAAATGAAAATTTTTAAAGAAACTCTTTGCATAGAAATTTCATGTATGTAATAAGGTATTTAAAGAAAAATTATGGTGATGAAACTATATCGTTTAAGTTTTTTAAAATCAAATCGAAATTGATCCCAAACAACCAATTTAATATTTTTAATAAATTTTAAAAAATCAAATGCAAAATCGAACTCGCTAGTGTAAGAAATCTCGATAGTCGATAGTGGTGGTGATTTTATTGATCCAAAGGGGCATTGGGTGGAGGTTCAAGTGGTGGTGGCCACTCATCGTAAGGTTCTCTCTTGGTTCATGAACTCCATAAGCTCATATTTGTGCCCGATTTTCTAACATTCCTAAATTTCTTTAGAGTTCCCCAAAATTTTCCCTAAAAATTTCCTTATATTTTCCTCAATTACCCTAGAGTTTTAATTTGCTTAAAAGGATGCAAATGATGTTATTCCCATCTTCTATCCATAGTTTTCTACCCATGGATTTGTTAAAAACCATCAAATCTACACATGGTTTTATCAAACCATAAGACTCCCCTTATTTTGGTCAATTATTTATTAATTAGCAAAGTATATTTAATTATTTTTTAATACTTAGGTAAGTGATAAGCTTTATGAAGTAGCTTCTACTAAAGCTTCTATAAATACAACATATGCTTAATTGATTTACTTAATTACATATTATTTATTATTATTTTATTATTTTATTTTTTTCTTATTACATTTATTGCTTTTCTTATTTATTTAGTTTATTCTAAGCTTTTTGATATTTTGGGTTCGTTTCCAAAATCTTTTGAAATTTTACTAATGAAAGAGCTAGTTTTATCATTTTAGCTTACTTTAACATTTTAATATTACGTTACAACCATCAAATTTACAGGGTTCCTTTAACTAACTTTTGTGTTCTGATGGTCAATTTCGAGCCTAAATGGATTAAATATATAAACGTCATAAATTTAAAAGTTCAGAATTCTTCTATTATAGTTAGTTAATTCATTTATATTTTTTTTATAATTATCATTTCTAAATATTGTTTTCTGTTATTTTATTAAATTTTATATTATTAATTTAGGTCTAAGATCTCTTTAAATTGGATCTTAAATTTCATAGTTTTCTTGTTTTAATAATTAACAAGTGAATTTAAAAATATTTTTAACTTTTAACTTATATTATTATTATTATTATTATTATTATTATTATTATTATTATTATTATTATTATTATTATTATTATTATTATTCTATTTTGAATACCTAGGTTCTTTAGGTCGTTTACTAATTTTTGGTCATAACATGTCTTTTGAGTTACAAATTGAAAATTTTTACGAACATCATAAATTTTGATATTAAGGCCTTATTTACTAGATTGCAAGTCTCAGATACCATCCCCCGTTAATGACTACCACTTGTAAGTTCAAGCAACCATGCATAAATAATATAAAGATTATTTAACTTGAATATTTATTATCAGGCTTAATTGTCTTACCAAGCACATGCATCAAATAACAATAGCACATACTTGAAATCCATCTACAATCTTGATACCATTGAGTATCATTAGCACCTAATACAACACATTCAATATATTAATACTTAAATATATTCATAGATAACAATTCTTGAATATTTACTTGTATTATGGGCCTATTAGGTTTATATAGAGTTATTAAAGAGTCATTTGATTAAGCTAAGGACCTAAGTCTATCAACTTAAACAAGGAAAAAATAGGCAATTTACCTCCCTATAGGTCTCTGTCGATAAGGTCATGAGGTAGTCAATGGCCTTACCAGGAGGTCAACTTGCCGTTTTCTAACTTGATTTTTAAGCTTCTAAATGCTTTGCTTTCTAGGTTTTTCTTAGTGTTATTGTTAACTTAATTTTGATTATAGTCTAAACATTTTTAAACTTCAACCACTTAGGTTAAACTTATGGATCCTAAGGCTCAGATTTATAACATATCACTTCTCCTTTTACTCCAGGTATATGTGTACATATACTCTCAATCATTATAAATTCTTTCTTAGGTTTAAGAAAAGATTCATCTGAGGTTTTTGTTTATTTGCTTTTTCACCCAAATTTTTAGAATGTTTTGTGCTTTTTAGAAGTGAGATAGATTACCAACTTTAAAACGGAAGAATTCACGTTACAAGAGATCTTGTATAAAATATCCAAAACTACTTCACCAAGCAATCCCTTTCATGATATGCAAATAGGATGGGTTTCTATTATGGAAGTTATAGAATTTAAAGGAAGCATTGAATTACTTATTGTACCTCATGCATTTTTCTAAGAAATCCTTAAATTTGCAGTTCCACTATGCCAAAAGGAAATTGAAAGTTAATGCGTATTGATTTCTTTGTCAATAAATCATAACAAAATTATTTTGTTTAGAAAAGGAATTACCTTTACATTGTTAAGAGGAGTGCTCATTAAACGTGTTAAGGACAAGAGATGACGAGGATGATAGAGAGAGAGTTTAAGTTTTTAACTTTTTTATAAGAGGTTTTATTAGTCTGTCATTGAAAAACAAATTATTGAAAGGAAAATCCTACAAGCAAAATAACTTTCATTCCCTTTACATAGAAAAGTATTTAGTCCATATTATTGATTTTATTTAGAATAAACTATCTTGTGTTATTTTTTCTAATTTTAAATTACTCGAACATTAACAACTATATATTTATAGTTCTCAACATAGAGTCATTTACCAAATAGATAAAAGTAATGGTATTTCTCTATATTGATAGGCTAATTTGGGGATTAGACCCCTAAGGACCATTTTAACCTATTTGGGCCCATATCTAACCTATTAGTAGTCCAACTCAATCTCCAACCAACCTATACTTAGTGAATCAGTATCTAAGTCAGAACTTCCAATAGGTTGGAGGACTTGCTTGGAAGGTTTAGTTGAAGACAAAAGCCCTCATAGGAGTCATGCCAGTCTTTAAGAATGGTGAGCCAACTACTTGCCACCCTACCTCTAGAAATTTCTAGATCTCCCCAACTAATGAAAGATTCACTGTCTTATTTAGGTGAGATCCATATCTATCTAATTGCTAGATGTGGCTCTCCTTTTGCCACTATAAATAGGGGAAAACCTCCATTCAGTAAGATACCTTAACTCGCTTGTAGTCTAGCTTACTTACTGTTGCCTCAACCTTGAGGTTACTCACTTACCATATTCACTTCTGTAAGCCTGTGTTTGTCCTTCTTACGCGGAACTGAATTCCATCTCTACCGATAGAAATTTACGAAGGACACATTATACTAAAGCATGATTAAGAAGTAAAAAGTAAATTGAATTACAAAAGAGGATATGATATATCACAATATAATTATCAAAAAGATGATACATGAAAAAAAAAATGATTCAAACCAAAAGCAAATCATTTCAAAGTAGTTTGGTTTGACTTTATGGGGATGAAGGTTTAAATGTAATGATTACATACATGTCACATGTCAAGTTGCATTACATATGATTAAGGAAATGACTCAAATTATACATGTAGGATGATTAACGGAGGTAGGATGGGAGAAGGAATAGCTAATCTTAGTGAAGCCCTATCTATAAGACCCATAACCGGCTACTTGGGGTTTTGATCAACTAAATGATCTGATTATAAAGTAAAGTTAGAAATATTAGTAAAAATAATCCCGTAAGCTTGAATTTAGGAAAATAAGTAATAAAATAAAAGAATATAAATTTTTCAAATTTTAAATATATTATTTGTTATTATTAGAAATGCGTAAAATACATTTTGATAACTAATAAATCGCTAAAGATAAGTTATATATATATTATGCGTAATTATTTCAAATATACGAAATGTGTTAAAATAATGCTAAATAATTAAAAAAAATCATAATTAATTAATGAAAAATAAATAAAAATAAGAAAAAATAAGAAATGATCCAGATTTTGGTTGCGGTAGCAAGGGAAAAGAAGAAAAATTTTAGTCAATTAAATTAGAACAACAAAAAAGGCAAATTGAAAAAAAAAAAGATAAGGCTCATTTTATATCAATTTAATGCACAAAAAAATCCTTAAGACCTCTATAAATAGCCAAATTTTTACAAAGGCCATTTGGTCAGTTGGAGTGTGAAAGAAATTGAGAGCATAGAAAAAACAAAGATTAGGATTTTTCTAAAAAAAATTACAAAAAAATCTGTGCAAATAGGGGCTATAAGGTAAACCCAAACCCGAAGAGCACCTACGAGTAAATGGCTACCACCACCACACAGTGATGGCAACGCCTAAGCCAATTGACAAGACTAAGGCAATCGGCGGTAGCCGGAGCCACCATTTCTAGTAAGTTTAATTTTCCAACCAATTTTGCTAAAATTATTAATTATTTTCAAAAAATTATGAATCTTGTTATAATAGGATATTTTAGTATATAGATTTAAGGAAAATTTTTATTTTGATGAATTTATGTCTAGAAATATGATGTCCTTAAGAAATTACGCAAATTTGAGCTTTATTTGGGTTAGAAATAAATAGGCTTAGAAGTGTAATTTTGGACTTAAAGTTTTTTTGTACACTACTTAGGTGATATAGAATAGTACCACGAAGTACTTTTTCAAAAATGAATTTTTTAAATTTTTAGACCTTAAAATGATACATAAAATGTGTTATTTTTTGTTAATTAAGTAATTAAATAGTTAATTATTGATTTAGTGAATAATTATATATTTTAGGATGTTGAAATATGATGAAGTATGGTATTCGTATCCTTTAGGGTGTTAAATGTAATTATTAAAGTATTATGTAGTATATATGTAATAAGTAAAATTGGTAAATTTAACTTAATTTTGTAATTTAGGATAATTAGGTGTATAATCTGATTTGGGATGAATTGAGATATTTTAAGATGTTAGTTGATGATAAGAGATGTTGATTATAATAGTAGAGAGGTTAGATGTATGCTTTATGTATGGATCAAGTAGTAATAAGTAATATGTGAAATAGGAAGATTAAATAAGTAAAGAAAATTAAGTTAAATTGATAGCACTATAATAATAAGAGAATATTATAAATCTAGTTTAAAAGGTAGATTTCAGGAATTATGCGAAAATGTAAGTTAATCTTTCATCAGAAGCTGATTCAGTAATTAAATTAGAAACATAGTGTACCAAACTAATCAAGATACTGATTAGAAGCTAAAACATAGATTTAGGATACTTAAGCATAGTTAGATGAATTTCACATTTTTGTCTGTAAAGAATTCCTAGGGTTTACAAATAAAAACAATAATTAGAAGCTAATACAAAATTGAATTCTAGAATTGAATTATAAATTAATTTGGAACTAATTCGGTTATAGGAAATATGGAATTTGGACAAACGCGTAAAATTATAATCCCAAACTTTAAACCCATGATTTAAAGCTTATATGTAAATATATACATATATATATAAGCGATCATGTTAAATGTAAATTATTCTTAGATCAAAATCTAATTTAGAAGTTGAAACTGTAATCAAAACAAGAAACAAATTCGAAACCTAACTGAATGAGGGAAGAAATTCTAAAAGAATAAGACCTAAATCACTAAATGTAAGAAGATTATAGACCAAAGACACTCATAATATAAATTACATAACAAAACATATTTATGGTAATTATGGGAAACTAAACCAACACTTATATTGTAGGGATTTTTGGCGATGACCAATACGAGTCGTACCTTAAGTGAGTAAGCAAGGATTCTAGGCAATTTAGGATTAATACAGCGTTATATTTTAGCGGTTTAAAATTATTCTTGATTATGCTTATTTTAAGCTGATGATATGATTTTGATTTGCTGTTTGGCTTGTATTATATGATTTGTATAAAATGATTGATCACCCTGAATTGGACTTAATCAAATACATGACCTATAAACATAAATCGGACCTGCATAACAATTCATTAGGGGAAACTAATTCTCTAGCCAAATACCAACCCTTTCGAAAGGAATAGCGCTGGATAGTATAATAGGTTCCTTCTTTATCCTTAGTCGAACTAAGTGACAGGTGAGGAGGTCACGATAATGGTGAAGTTAATGGTTCAAAGGTAGTTGCAAGAAAAGTGATGTCTCCATTACATAAACTTAAGTTTGTTCGTGAGCTGTTGTATTAACGGAAACTCCTCAACCTAGATTAGAGTAGGTATAATTTCTTTAATCTCACGATCGACTGGATAATATTGTACGACGGGATTTGCATGTTCATGCATTGTACCTAACTAAATTGGTTGATAACCTTATTTGTGTTGGCGGTATAGTTTTAAGTCATCTGTCTCGACGTACTGAGTTGTAGTTGCTCACATCCTTATAAACTTTGTTGCAGATGCTAGCTAGGAAGCGGATTTTAATTACCCTGAAGCTAGCAATTGCTTAATCCTAGAGAGTGAGGAAATACATCTGAAGAATGGATATATATATTGTCAACGTCTTAACTTTTATTTAGAATATTTCATTTTCAAACAATGTATTATTTGGAAAGTTTAGGGCAATGAAACCCTATAAACATTATTTGTAATACTTGAATCCTAGTGTATATATATATATTTTCATACTTTCTTAAGTAAATAACTTATTTAATTTATGGATTATTTACTTCAAAATGGGTTGGTCGTGGATACCTCGTGTAGATCAGGTTTGATATAGCGGCTGTAAGATTAGCTTCTATCTTAAAATAATTTACACGATGGAACTGTTATAACTCTACTGCTTCGGGGCGTAACATTAACACATGTGATGATAGGTAGAGGAGCTTCATGGCATCAAATTACATGATTAATGAAGAATAGTGTATGTATTTTTAAGGAAATCAACTGATCAAATGTTTAATTCATTCAAGTGTGGAGTCCAACAGAATAACGATGTTAACGAGAGTTTTATCTCATCAAAATGAAGAAGGAGAAGGGTTATTTATAGAGGATGGTTATTAATCTCATTCATTAGATTAAGATTGTAATCAATAATTAAGATTAAGCCCTTGTTTTATGCACCTCAAGTAGATGTTCTTTAATAGGTTTAGGCCTAATAATGGCCTTACTTTCTTATTGCGAGCCCAACGGAGAAAGATTGGATCGAGTGGATTGACTTAACAAGCTTTATTCTAAGCCACTATGCCAAATCTTCTTGATCATCCCGAATCTACATGGGATTGACTCTTTGGGCCTCATTACCTTCACCAAAAGAGTCAAATACATTTTGATTATTAGGTCTAAGGCTTGAATTTGGATTTAGCCATCCACATTTTACCTACTAACCAAAGTTTTTCAAACAAAGTTGAAGGGTTTTAAGCATCAAATAAGCTTTTCAAATGGCTAAGACGTTGCATAGCGTACTTACTATAGAATAGCTTCATTGTTGTGAACACGTCTTTATCGGTAAAGATTTTACTTCTTAGTGATTCATGATGTGGAGCTTAGATACTGCCTAGCACACATGTACTTTTGGACAACCACATTCTATTAGCGTATTTATATGATTGATACATATAATGAGAGTCTAACATAATTCACCCATTTCCTTGGTGTGCGAGTTTGCAACACCATTTGATTATGCGCATTACCTTGGCTTGATAAAACTTCCTTTGCCCTAAGATAATGGTCATATATATTTAAACTATTAAAAGTGGTTCATGTTAAAAGGGGTTGCAAAATGAATTGTTTCAAAAAAGGTTTGACTTCATAAATTGTTTGAGGGGCATTTTGCCTTTCTATCTTCATAATGCTTGTTCATATCCTTAGATAAAGGTTTTCATACTTTTTCATAAGGATTATGCATTTTACATAGATAAGGTAAGTGTAAGGAATTATGAAAGGTTTATTTATACTTAGCTTCATGTACATTTAGCCTTTATAGTTTTTAAATTGAGTGTTTACATCTTAACCCTATAAACATGTGCTTTTTAAAACCTTACATGTTCATTTTACCATTAATTTTATGAATCTAATCTAGTTTTGGATTTTCGTAAGGAAATGGCATTTTAAAATTATATAGTATTTTATACCATTTCATCTGTAAGCCTTGTATTTGGCAAATAAAAATCAAGCAGGTAGATTTAGGGTATTAGTAAAACTAACCCAGTTAACGTAAAAACTTATATATAGGCTTAGGACATTAATTGAAATCTTGTAAGCTCAAAATTTAAAAATATATTAAAATATAGCTAAAATGGTAAGAATTTACCATATTGTTATTATATTATTAGATATGCATGGCGTAGGTTCTGAAAATTAACGAACACTTAAAGATATATCATAGAAGTAATATAATTAATATTGGATATATATAAAAGACATATATACATTAGGTATAATTATTATATAAATATATATACTCGTGATTATCATAAATACCCCAAATTAAGTATAATTCACTAAATATATTAATAATAAAATGGAAAAAAAGGTAAAAAAATTTTAGAAAACTAGAAAATAGGTGTAAGAGGCATAACATGGAATTTGAGAATGCATGGGATAGGAATTTAGAATTATGATACTTAGCCATGTTCATTTGCACATCCTAATAGGAAGAAAAAAAATCAAAAGCCATTCAATTGTAAATATAAAATTATATCCTACAATCAAGAACAAAGTTTGATCATTTGTTAGTTTGAAAAAATTATAGAAGTGGAAAATATAAAGAGAGAGAGTGAAAAAAAAAAAAAGGAAATCAATGGGTAAATCTGGGAATTTACGAATACCCAAGGAAAATGAGCGACTGAAAGTGAAACCAAGTAATGACGTAAGGGAGTAGTTAGTGGTGGATTGGGCCAATACATCCTCCTTCTCTTACAATGGCCGGAGCTTGGGTTTTTCGATAAGTTGTTAAATATTTTCGATTTTGTTAAAAATGAAATTTGATTTTCCTACGTATTTTTGTATGAGGAATATAAATATTTAATTAAATTTTCAAAATTTTGAATGTAGATATGGGATACCTAAGAAAAACATCCTACGCATTAAATTTTAAACAAATAATTAATGTAGTTTCAACTTGAAATTTTGTGGTTATACTCTTAAGATGTTAAATTTCGATATTATGTGGTTGGATTGTAAAAATCATGCTATCGAATTTTAGAGAAAAATCCATTTTCATCAAAATAATGCATTGGATGGGCCTTACTTTGTGAAATTATAACAAGACTTATGATTATTACCCTATAGTAACTTGAAGTGGATTATTATGATTTAAAAAATGATGATTTTTAAGTAAAAAGTTGGTATTTGGTAAATTTGAAATTAAATCTCTAAGTTACTATGTAAGTGTAAATGAGTATTTAGTATATTAAGAGTTATTATATATAATTGAAGTTCTTAGTGGATATTTACTGGTATTACAGAGTATGGAAATTCTAAAATTGCAAGGTAAGTTTGTATATGAGTTAAATAGTAAGTTGTGATAGCAACCGAAGATATTAGAAAGAATATTATAATATACTTTAGAAGCGAATAACTTAATTATGCTAAAAATGGGTTTTGGGCAGAAAATAATTGATATTAGAACTTTATAACTATATTGGAGTCAAAATGTAAGTCAATAACTTTTTAAGTAAAAACCTAACTTAAGGTAATGGGTCAAACCTTAATTAGAAACTTAGTTAGAATCTTAATTAGAAATTTAATTAGAACCTATCTCAAGTCAACTAAAAGTTAGATAAATAACTAAAGAACCTACTTATATCAAAATATAAACCTACTTAATAATGAAAATAAGTTCTTACTTCATATGTGAATTTAAAACTAAAGTTATGTATTACTTTTTATGAAATATTAACGAAGATTATGAATGTGACGTATATGAGCACGTGACATTACATCTAGGTAAGTTGAGATCAATGCTTAATGGCATATTGAAATATCATATCAAGATACTTGGAAGAGTAAGAGTGCTCATTTGTGGTTATAGTTAAATTGTTTGTACGTGTGTTATGTGTGTGCTTGGGATATTGATTGTTGATTGGGAGTTGAACTCCAAATATTGTTTTCAACTTGAACATATATCATATCTTACGTATATGAACTAGGTTGTTCACCCAATAATTTGGACTAATATTAAGTTGATTAAATGTTTAACTTGATATTTACGATAACCCAATAGGAATAACAATTAGGTTGTTAAACTAAATACTGATGCATTCATTAAGGATAATAGAAATGGTTCTTTTCCTGCCCTTAATCGAACTAAGTGATAAAAGAGGGGGTCACGGTAAGGTTAGGATCCATAGTTCGAATGTTGTATAGGGAGGAAAGTGTTCTTCACGGTATAAGTCCGGATTTAATCTAATAGTGTCACGTTGAAACTCTTCAGAATTCGGGTTAGAGTAAATGAAATTACTCTAACTTCACAATAAACCAGTTAAATATTGTGAGATATTATACCATTTGTCTGTTACATTTGTATTTGATTAATGATTAAGCAACCATGTTTGTAATATATTCTTACAATTCTGTCCTTTCTTATGATTCTGTCCCTTTTTATTGAGCTAGTTGATGTCATGCCTCAAAGCGACAGAGTCGTAATAACCCCGCCGTGTAAACCATTCTAAGATAAAAGTTGGCCTTACAACCACTATTTTAGACTTGATCTGCATAAGGTGTCTACGACTAATCCGCTTTGAAGTAAACAGTTTGTAATTTAAATAAATTATTTACCTAAGAAAGTGAGAAAATTTATATATATACACTATAATTCAGTTATTACATTATTCAAAAATGAAAAATTCTAAATAAAAACTTAGACCTTAAGAATATATGTTTGTTCTTCAAATATTTTTCCTTACTCCCCAAGATCCAGTAGTTGCTAGCTTCAGAGTAATTGTATACCGCTTCTTAGCCAGCACCTATACGACGTCTATAGGGATGTGAGCAACCACAGCTCAGTAAGTTAGGATGGAAGACTTAAAACTACACCACAAACATAATAAGGTTATTAATCAACTTATTAGGTGCAATGCATGTTCAAACAAATGCCATCGCACAACGTTGTCCGGCCCGCCGTGAGATTAGAGAAATTGTACTCGCTCTAATCCGGGTTAAGGAGTTGCCGTTAATGCAACAGCTCATGACCAAACCCAGGCTTGTGCAATGGATACATGGCTCCTCTCGTGACTACCTTCAAACCATTGACTTCACCCTCACCGCGACCTCCTCTCCTGTCACTTAGTTCGACTAAGGATGAAGAAGAGACCATTTTGTAATCCTGCGCTATCCCTTTCGAAGGGGTCGGTATTTGGCCGGAGAATCCTAGGTTTCCCTAATGGGTTGCCATGTAGGTTCGATTATGATTACAGGTTGTATATTTGATTATGTCCAATTTAAGGTGATCAATCATTTTACACAAATCATATAATACAAGCCAGAACAACAGACAGAATCATAGCATTACTCATAATCAAGCACATGCACACAATCAACTATCTAACAAGCACAACTAAACATAATCTCAACCCTTCAAAATACAGTAATGTATTAATCCCAACTTACCTTGACTCCTCGCTCACTCACTCGAGGTTCGGCTCACTCACTCGAGGTTCGACTCACTCAGGCCATCGCCGATCATCTCTATAACACAAACGTAGTTTCAGTTTTTCATATAACTATTATAGGTTTGTTTTATCTTATAACGCTTGTTGTTATGTTTTGTTTAGAGTTTAATATACCTAATTATATAGGTCTTAAGTTTTTTACAATTATTTTTAGGTTTGGGGTTAAGTTCGGGTTCGGTTTCCGCATCGATTTTTAAATTAGATTCTAGTTCGATTTCTAAGTACTATTTTATACCCGAACTCTAGAAACTTATTTTAACTCATAATGTGAAATTAATCATTTTACTTTTAGATATCCTAAATACCATAATTACTCCTAGTTAATATTTTATTATATCTAGTACACTTAAATTCTTAATAGTATACCAAATTTACTCCTGATGTAAGAAATTTTTACATGTTTCATATAATTACATAAATTCAAGTTTCCTATCAGATTTATTATATATTTTTATTATTATCATAATATCAATTTTTATTCCAATATTTTCTATTTGTTATATTTCTAATAATTATGTATTATTATGTGCATAATACATATCTAATATTTTTATCACTCTAATTACTATCTCCCAACATTAATTATCATTTCAAAATATCTAAATTCATCCTAAATCATATTTTACTCCTAATTACCCTAATTTACAAAGTTGTTTTAAAATTTACTATCTTTCCCTATTACTTATTTACTACATAATTAACCTAATAATTACATCTAACACCATAAATGCTACAAGTATCATACTTCATTAGATTTCAACATTCTAAAACATATAATTATTCACTAAATTAATAATTAACCATTCAATTACTTAATTAACCCTAAATTACCCATTTTATATCTCATTTTAAGGCCATAAAAATTATCTAAAATTTTTGAAAATTAATTTTTAAAAACGGGCTTCATAAAACTGTTCTATATCATCTAAGTAGTCTACACAAAAATTTTTGGTTCAAAATTACACTCCTAAAGTAATTTATTTTTAAACCAAAACATGCTCGGTTTTGTATGATTTCTTAAGGACCATATATCACGAGACATATTTTCATCAAAATAATATTTTTCCTAAAAACTACATATAAAAATATTCTAGAATAACAAAATTCATAATTTTCTAAGAATATTTACTATTTTTACAAAATTACACAAAATCAGGCTGGAAATCGGACTCACCGATTTGGGTGGCTCCGGCCGCCGTGGCCTTATCATCCAGTCTAGGCGCTATCACCACCATGTGGTGGTGGTGGCCATCCACTCCCAACTGCTCGTCTGGTGTAGGTTTCCCTTTATGGTCCTAATTCTACAGTTTTTTCTTATTTTTTTTCCTAACCTTAATTCTTATCTCAATTTCGCCTCTCCCTATTTTTCTTACTCTCCAAACTGATCAAATGAGCTTCTGAAATTTTCTTGCTATTTATAGAGTTTTAGGGAAATTATTGTGTATTAATTAGATACGATAATTGCCTTATCTCTTCTCTTTTTCCACTTTCTATTTGTTGCATTTTAATTGGTTGATTTTTTTTCTTCAATATCAGATTGCCATTGCCTACTTCTGGACTTTTCCACATTTTTCTTGATTTTTTCTTAATTAATTATGAATTTTATTTAATTATTTATTATTATTTTAGCACATTTCACGTATTTTAAGTAATTACGCGTATTTCTACATACATGTAAATTCATATATAGTACAAATAAATATTCTGAAATATTATTTAGGTCATTTTATGATTTTTAGTATACATATAATTTATCTCTAGCGATTCGTTAATTATCAAAATGCATTTTATGTATTTTCAATAAATAACGAGTTATATACTTAAAATTTGTAATTTTTATATTCTGTTATTTTATTACTTATTTTTTTAAATTCAAACTTACAGGATCATTTTACTAATATTTTTAGTTTTACTTATAATTTAAGCTCGATCGGATATTTCAGCCAATCGAAGCCCTGAGTGACTGGTCGTGGAGCTTACAGTTGAGTTTGCATTCCTGTAGATTATTTTGCAGGTACCCAATATTACCGAAAGATGCAAAGTTTTTCTTTTGTAAGAGGATTATAAAGTTTTCCTTTTATAAGAGGATTATAAAGTTTTCCTAGAAAGCCTTCTAGTTTTCGCTAACAAACCATTATATACTTATGTAATATAAATCTATTGTGGAGTTATAAAGTTTTTTTTGAAAACTTTGTACTCTTGATGTACCTAAGATTGTGTAATGAATTAATCTATCTATAAGTATAAGAAAATATATTTTGTAAAATATTACTCTACAGAAATATATACTGTAGGTGCTTATCTAAATGCTTCAAAGATGGTTGAGTTGTCGTTTATCTTTTTGTGGACTATACTTATATTAGCAGCTAAGGGGATAACTTCTAGTTTAGGTTAGTTTATACTGAGAGATTATTATTGCTCTTTAAGTCTGGAGTGTGATAATATCTATCACTAAAAGAATAAGATAAAGATCTACAATACCTCTTTTACAAAGATTTGAGTATTTAAATATTCAATTGCAAATATAGAGAATTAAGTGTATTTTAGATAAATATAATCTCAAAACTATTGTAATTTAGCAGCATAAGCACTATTCTTATAATATAATGGACCAATTTTAATCTCTCCAACCTCAAAGTTGTAACATTATAATAGTTAACAAATATACATACATACATATATATATATACATATATATACATAACAAAGTGTATTTGTAATTTATCATTAATATTTTTATCATAAACATAAAAAAAAAATTTGGCTTGATACTTGTGGAAATTCAAAGTCCTGATTTTTCATGTATACTTACTTAATTTTAAAGGGCAAATTGTAGCAAGTATATATTTCTTTCTCATATTTTTAAATACAAAAGAAAAAAATGTAAAATAAATAGGAGTGTGGAGTATGATAATAAAAGAAATTTTATGATCTTATCTTTTATTTTTTAATAGAATAGATTATATATTTTATCTCATAGTTTGTTTTTAATTTTTAAATCAAAATTATTGAATTTATAATTTTTTTAATAAAGTAGATTTAAAGAAACATATATTAAGGATACGGTTGAAGATAAAAGGTGAATCCTGTAAAAAGGAACGACAGATCATAAATGAATCCGACGATCAGTTATGACGAATAAATGGAAACATAACATCATGCCGACTGTTAGCGACCAGTAATAATCCCAACGCATCGAGATGAAGGTGGAAACGTGAATGCAACACATGTATGGTGTTCCCTTTCTCAGCGGATACAATAAATCCATTGCGTGGGATTGCCGCAATAGCCAGGCAAATGAGAATTGAGATGTCTCGTGAGTAGTACGTCCGCGTGGGACCATGTGAGTACCCGTGATTTGAAGTGCTGACGAGGCAAAGGGTCTGTCTTGTCTGCCATCTTCCCATGGAATAACAGGTGATAAACCCTGACTTTTTTTCCTTGCAACCTCCTCGTCCTTCTTTTTTTTTTTTTTTTTTCTTCTTAAACTATAATAAAATATTTAAACTTAATCTACTTATTCGAAAATTATATTTATACTATTAAACAAAATGATTATGGCTACTAAACCTTTAGTTGATCTATATACTTTCATAGTACCATTTATTTGGTTATAATTCATATTTTATACGTTATTGAAATCATGAATTAATTATATAATTTTACGAATATATGATTTTATAGTATTTTTTTAATTAAAATAAATTTAAAATTATTTAATTTAAATTCTTGATAAAATTATAAATTTTATATTTTTACAACTATGCTTAGTGTGTTGTTAAAATAGGCAAATTAAGAGACTATCAATATCCCTTCTTTTCATTTTTTTTTTTTTTTAAACACGTCTTTTGTTGTTTGGCTTAAGCCTAACGAATAATGAGTTACGTAGGCAAGACAAATCGTCAAATATAAATAGTGTAGCAATAGCACCGCATTAATAGTCCCGACAGGTGTGGGAAAAGCATTTCTTGCCAATGGAAGCTGTGGGGCGCTGCCAGGCGCCTCTCTGCAACTTGGCTAGTTGTGTATCGGACTGGACAATTAGCTCTATCGACCAACGCGAATCTATCTCGGCTTACGACGCCTTGAAGTTCTGTCTATGGTCATCCAACGAGGACTTTTGTCCCTTCTGTTTAGAGTTAAAAATAAATAAAATAATTAATACTTTTAAATATTGATTATATATTTTATGAGAAATTAAGTTTATTAACAGATAAAAAAAATTTAGATTCTTAATTAGTGTCCATAATCCTTATGTTAGGATTTAGGAAACGGAGAAGGAATAATATAAGAATTTGAAAAAGAGAGAAGGTAGGGTAATTTAATATTTTTCCATTATGTGAAAAACAATGGAATTAGGAGGATACCAGAGGAATCAAATTCCTTGGATCTGCACTTTTTTTTTTTTTTTCAAATTTGAGTAATTAGAAGAGAACAATGTTAAAATTCCAATAATAGCATTTTAAATTTCTTATTATATTTTTAAGGAAAATAAATAATCAAAGGCACATTTAAGCATTATATTAAAATTATGTTATGATATTCTTTCATTTCCTTTTCCTTCTATCCAAGTAAGAAAATAAATCAATTTTCCCCCTCTATTTCTTTCTTCTTCTAATTCTGACTACTTTCGTTCCAAATTTCACCCAAATTCTTTTCCTCAGTCCAAATATAGTATAAGGCTCCCATTAAAAATTTCTTTTATTTATTCCACAATGAACTTAAATTTCATGTCTTTTAATAATAATGATGGTGACATAAAATAAAAGGAAAGGAAATAAAGGGAAAAAAAAGAAGAGAAAAATGAAAATGAAAAAAAAAAATTATTGTTTATATTTGAAGCTACAATGACAGAAAAATTTGAAGGAAAAGTTTTGAAAGCATTGGCGTACGAAACATCCTATGTTATGAATAAATATCAAGTACAGGGGTAATTTAGTAATCTTAATCCTTATTCTTATTGTAAATTCTTTTAGACTTAGAAATTTAAAAAATTCCTTGCTTTACTATATCCTTTACTTAAGAAACCCTTTCTCTTAAGAAACTTTGTAATTAATTTCTAGCTCCTTAACCAAAATTTATTCACAACTTGCTCTGTTATTATTGTTACTTTAAAAACAACTACTTTTAATAATTTGCATACCAATTAATATTATATTTATATAATATAAATATATATATATAGTATTATAAAATACAAAAAAAAATATGTACATGTATAGATTTGGAAAATTGAAACGTTAAACTATATGCATGGATAGAGTAGGAATGGAAACTTTCCAAAATATCTAAAATTAAAAAATAGGGAGATTTTATAATCTTATCTTCTATTTTGACAGATTAGTTATATCCTTCATTCTGTTATTCATTTTTATATTTTTAAATTTGAATAGTTAAATTTATAATTTGTTTAATAATTTAAATTTAAAGAAATCTAAATTAAAAGTAAAATGAATAATTGAACCAATTTCTTAAAAAAAAAAAAGAAGGATGATACCATGAAAAAGTCTAAAAAGGTTGCACACACTCGTTGTCTGAGAAACGTCCCAGCATCGTGCACGCTACGTCACAACTCTCCAACGGGCAAGGAGTGTGTTGAATTTTCTTCATTCCAAAAAATATCGCCAAGGTCCAACAATTGTACATGGTCTAAATAAAATTTTCAAGATAATTTTTTACTTGTTTTCCAGACAGCAGCGGTTTCCTCACCCCACAAAAATCATCACCAAGGCGAGTTCTTTAGTTTTTCTCAATTTCTTCTCTTAGATAGTTTTTCATGCCCTAATTGATTGAGGTGAAAACTTTCCAATTTAAGGCACTGACTTCTTAAGTTAAGGTAATATAAAGCATATGTTGTGGTAGGCGATTCCTTCGCATCCAATGAGAAGGTGAAATTTTATTGATTGCAGGTCTAAAATTGAGTTTACATTACAAGATTTATCAAGCAAAATGAATTTTGAAGAGCAAACGAAAGTTTAACCACCAATTATAAAAGAACACATCCCTCATTTTATAAAATTATAAAAAAATCTTTATTATTTATAGTTGTACATGTACACTTGTACTCTTTAAGTTTATACTATGAGAGCTATCAAGAGAGGTTATATTACAAAAGGTTGCACATACATTCAGAGCTTATAATGAACCCTTGGACAACAAACATTTGAAAGCTTCTTTGTGAAATCATGGAAGACTTTTTTTATTTGCAATTATACTCTGCAAGAGTAACAATCCTCGGGATTTAATTCTATATCCTTAACATGGCTCCCAGCAGAATTATATAATGCAAGTTTGTAACCTACCGTACTTTGAGAAGTTCATATTTAGAATCTCATCGATATTGGACGTTCCCTTTAAATTCTTTAGGTTTTAATCCACCATCTAAGCAAAATTTTTAGCACGCCTCATTGTTAAAGTGATGGTTAACATATAAGTAGTAACTTTCTTTGTGGGTGAGATTTTAAAATTTGATAAAAAGTTCGAAATATATACAAGAAGTTTCATCAGTGCATTTCTCTGGCCATTGAGAAACTATATATAAGAGATTCATGAAAAATAAATGCAAAAATAATGTGAAACAAATAAATTAGGACGCTGCAGTTATGGCCAAAGAGGTCGATTTAAGTAAATTTCTTAGAATCACCTTCAATTCAGGCTTGTAGGAAAATTTTTCCGTTGGTTCACTATCAACGGGAGAAAAGAAACACTTTCTTCCACATTTCATCTCTAGAGAATGAATTCCGTTTGTTCGCATTCCGTTCCTTTCCAAGTCAAATCAAACATAAAAAATGGCTTTGTCCTTTTATCACTTTGAATCAAACTCCACTGGTTTGTTTTCAAACCATAAAACTTCTATTTGCTCCTATTCAATTCACTAATTGAATCGATTATAATGGATAAAAATTTACATACGTGATATGTAATTGCATATTATAAATGCTAAAATTCTTTTAATCATAATTGTATAGATCAAGGTAAAGATCGGTTTCGAACCGTAAACTAACCTAACCTGATAGTGATTGAACCAAACCGTCGAACTTTAAGGGTCTAGGTCTTACCCTCAACCCTCTACCCCATACCCCTTTCCCCTTTCGGTGGATGCAATTTAAATTTTGAATTGCAAAATAAAAAAATTGCATTGTCAAAACGTTTGAAAATTTGAATTTTCAAAATTCAAACGACGCGTTTACATATTTCTTGATTCTTATAAATTGAATGGTGTTAATATATAGTAGCTATCACTCCACAAATTAATTAAATTGCTCTAATTCCAACTATTTTACCTTCAAATTTTTTTAATTGCGAAATATTGTCATAGAAATATTTTCTTTTATTAACCATTAATATCTGTATATAATTCTCCACTCCATTGTACTAAACCATTTCCATTAGTAAATAACACTAACATACACATACCTGTAATATAATTTTCGTTTTTTTTTTTGTTTTACATATTATTTTTGTCTTTCATTTATAAATCTTTATTGTAGTAAATAAGAGAAAAAAAAATATCAACATCCATGAAAAGATTTTTTTTTGTTGTACCTTCTTCAGTAAGAAGCATGGTTCATCATTTAGTGGAAAAAGTAAGGGTAAAGATATTAGAAGTTCCAATATATTATCTAAGCTACAACGATTTGAGGATGTTCAGACATACTCGAATAACGAGTATGACTTGAATGAGTAGAGGGTATATGATGTGGTTGAGAACGTAGAAGAACAAGTTATACCACCTTCAGGTTTCGATGTAGAACCTCATTGCACGAGTAATCGCGGTACACTACCTTCTGGCTTTGATGTTGAACATCAACGCATGAGTTACCAGAATACATCATCTCTCGGTTTCCAACCTCTACGCATGATTATCACTGAATGTCTTACTAGATTCGAACCTCCTTGTATAAGTGTCCCTATATGACCCACAAGATTTAAACCCCCATGAATGAGTTATTCTGTAAACATGTTCGAGGATAAGGAAGACAAGATAGAAATTATTTTCGAAACAGAATTGCAACATTTGGGACAATATGGGCTCCGCAGTTCGAGACCTTCCAGCTTAGGTAAGCCATCTAGGCCTAGTAAATTATATTTTTACTACTCATTTTCGTAAAGATACAGATGAAAGGGGGAACTCGAGAGCATTCTACAACTACTATAACACGAGTTACTCATGGAAAACGAGAGAAGGATATGGAAACCTTAATAGGTACTTAAGGTCGAAGCATCCTAAGAAGGTGGGAAAAGATAATACGTAGCAACAGATTACTAGAGGCTGTGGTTTATCCGGTCAATTGCTAATAGGGTATGATAAAGAAAGGCATAAGTATAACTTGGCATAGTACCTAACGAACATGCACCTAGCATTCAACGGGGGTGCATCAAAGTGGTAGAGTTGATACGAGCAGGAGATGTTCAACTCCAGCTTGCAACAGCGTAGCCATAGAACGTTAACTCGAGTCACATAGGAGCTCTACCATAAGGGTAAGAGAGAGTTTGTAAGTAAGTTCGCTTCCTTCGATACATATGTGTCCATATGAGTAAACATATGAATAGATCCCTTTCGTAATAATTTTTATATGGGTGTTATTATTCACTAGATAGATAATAATTGACAATTTAATAAACGACTATTGGCTTTAAAAGTATGTAATGAGCGATGCATGACACAAAATATCTATAAAATTATTAGAAAAATCTTAAATGAGTATAGATTAGCGAAAAAAAATTTTTATACTAGTTTTGATAATACAAGTGCCAATATTACATCTATATTTGATTTGCAAAATTATTGTCAACCAACAGTTGGGGAGAGAGGAGGGGGGTGGGGGGTGGATCCATATATGTTGTGCATGTCATATTTTTAACTTATGTGTCAAGGATAGCATTGCAGCTTTACATGATAAAATAGCTTCAATCAAAAACACTATCAAAATAATAACAAAGAGGCTGTCCTTTTACAAAAAGTAGAGGAACTTTTGTATGGAATGCTGGAAGAGGCCCTAAAAGTTTAAGATTGATGTGCAATACCATTGAAACTTGACTTACGAGTTGTTTTATCGCTTTGAATCAAACTCCACTGGTTTGTTTTCAAACCATAAAACTTCTATTTGCTCCAATTCAATTCACTAATTGAATCGATTATAATGGATAAAAATTTACATACGTGATATGTAATTGCATATTATAAATGCTAAAATTATTTTAATCATAATTGTATAAATCAAAGTAAAGGTTGCTTTTAACCGCCGAACATTAAAAGCTTAGGTTATTTGCTGGTTCAAAACTGCTCGACTCAGCGGTTCAAGGACCGCTACAACCCCCTACCCCCTACCCTTTACCCCATACCCCTTTTCCCTTTCAGTGGATGCAATTTAAATTTTGAATTGCCAAATTAAAAAATTGTGGTCCTAAAACGTTTGAAAATTTGAATTTTCAAAATTCAAATGATGCATTTACATATTTCTCGATTCTTATAAATTGAATGGTGCTGATATACAGTAGCTATCAGTCTATAAATTAATTAAATCACTCTAATTCTAACCATTTTACCTTCTAATTTTTTTAATTGCAAAATATTGCCATATAAATATTTTTTTTATTAACCATTAATATCTGTACATAATTCTCCACTCCATTGCACTAAACCATTTCCATTAGCAAATAATACTGATATACACATACCCACGATATAATTTTCGCTTTGTTTTGTTTTACATATTATTTTTGTCTTTCATTCATAAATCTTTGTTGTAGTAAATAAGAGAAAAAAAAATTAGCTTCCATTAATTTTTTTTTATTGCACCTTCTCTAGTAAGAAGCACGGTTCATCATTTAGTGGAAAAAGTAAGGGTAAAAACACTAGAAGTTCCAATATGTTATCTAAGTAACAACGATTCGAGGATGTTCAGACATACTCAAATAACGAGTACGACCTGAATGAGTAGAGGGTACATGATGTGGTCGAGAACGTGGAAGAACAAGTTATACCACCTCTAGGCTTCGATGTAGAACCTCATTACACGAGTAATTACAGTACACTACCTTCTAGCTTTGATGTTGAACATCAACGCATGAGTTACTGGAGTACGCCATCTCTCGGTTTTGAACCTCTACGCATAAGTATCACTAAATGTCTTATTAGATTCAAACCTCCTTATATAAGTGTCCTTATATGACCCACAGGATTTAAACCCTTACGGATGAGTTATTCTGCAAACATGTTCGAGGATAAGGAAGACAAGATAGGAATTATTTTTGAAATAGAAGAGCAACATATGGGACAATATGGGCTCTACAATTTGAGACCTTTTGGCTTAGGTAAATCCTCTAAACCTAGGAAATAATATTTTTACTACACATTTTCGTAAAAATACAGATGAAAGGGGGAACTCAAGGGCATTCTACAACTACTATAACATGAGTTACTCATGGAAAAATGAGAGAGGGATATGGAAACCTTAATAGGTACTTGAGGTCGAAGCATCCTGAGAAGGTAGGAAGAGATAGTACATAGCAATAGATTACTTGAGGCGGTGGTTCATCCGGTCAATTGCTAATGAGGTATGATGAAGAGAGGCATAAGTATAACTTGGCATAGTACCTAACGAACATGCCCCTAGCATTCAACGCGGGTGCATCAAAGTGGTAGAGTTGATACGAGCAGGAAACGTTCAACTCCAACTTGCGACAGTGTAGCCATATAAGTAGTTGACGTTTTATGATGTTACTAAGACTTTCTCACAGGTTTACAAGCCTAGTGTTCACTTGTTTGTTATGTCAACCGTTAGTATATTTGGCATGCTACTTTAGGCTCGTGAGGATCTAAACCTGCACGCATATGTACTCAATATGACATTTAAGTGGTTAATTTATTATAAAGAAATAACTCATATTTATCTTGTAGTAACTATTCTAGATTCTCATTGTAAAGCAAAATTATTACTAATATATTTGAAAACTTATTACTGTTACATTCAAGATTTAACGGATTTCCGAGATGTGTGCAGTTTAATAGGAAGTATTAGTAACGATGGCCGACATAGAGGAGATGCTTAACTATTACCAAAGTTACTATGGTAGCTAGTTATCAGTTTCTCTTTTGCCACCCACTAAGGAGCGACATTATTTATTTATGGGTGAGCAGTTATTGCCTTAAAAATTGAAGAGGCAACAATCTGGTAATCTAATGTTTGAGATGTAGTACTACACTGATATGAATTTCAAGTTTTCTGAGAATATCTCTGTTAAGGACTTTAATATTTTAGAGTGGTGACAAAGGTACAGAAGACACTACTCACTTTTATCTCGCATCACCCGGAAAGTACTCGTTACTTCGGTTTCAATGGTTACCGTTGAGTAAGCATTTAGTATAGCAGGTTTAATCGTTGATGAACGTTGAACCTCTCTATTTGCTGTCTACGTTGAGGTAAATGTTTGCATAGAATATTGGTATAAAGCAGCCTGCAAACGACAAGAATTATGTGGGACATCAAGCTAGGAAGATGATTACTTCAGTGATTAGAACCAATTTGATGGAAGCCCAAGCTCAGTTGCGGGTTTCACTCTTGGTCACGAACAAGAACAGCTATCTTAAGAGGAGATATAATAAGTTTTCTTTTCATCCTTTCCAAAAAAGTAATATTACGTAGAATAATATTTTTTCTCAATTATTTAAAAAAAGAGTAAATGGCATGATTTTCCTAAAAGTAGTAATCTAGCATTAGGTTTTTTAAAATTATAACCGGTACAATTATTTGCCTTTAAAAAATTTAAATTGGATAGTCATATGCACTTGAATTCTTTTCGTAAAATTTAAAATTGACCAACAAATTAAAGGTTTTCTAAAATGTCCAAATCGAACTGTGGTGATCTGAATTCAATTAGCAGATACATAGGTACCTTCTAGGAAACCGTAAAATACAGTAAAAAATATTTTTCCTCCGATCACTTTGCTCTACTCAATTAGATTAGTTATTCATACTGTAAGAGACTTTTTTATATTTTAATTTTTTTCTGTTTTTAATATATGCGTTATGGAAGGATGAAAGGGGGAAAAAAAGATTAAATGATCTACAAGGAAAAAGGAAAAAAAATTATGGAAAGGAAGAAAAAAATATGGTTTAAGAGCCTTGAACTATCCCTTGAACCATTGATCCCCATGAACTAACATTAAATTGCTAGCTTATAGGCCGGTTATTGTTCACTGTGTCACCGACCTGTGAACCGGTATTTCAGAGCCAGTTTGACTCTTCGCCAGGTCTATAACTATATTGGCACTATATATAAATATATGTATATAAGGAAGTTTAAAGGTGTCTCAACAATTAATTTTATGTATAAAACTAAAATATGGCATGGATTTCAAGTAGATGTATATACATATTGTAATAACATATAGTTATAAGTTAACATGTTCATTATAAAAGAAAAAAAAATTAAGGAAAAAATATAAAAAATTCTCTTAAACTTTAACTTAGATGCGGATTGATCCTCTTAACTTTTAAAATGAGATTTTTGGCTTTTTAAATTTTGATAAATTAGTAAAACAATTTTCATAATTGTCAAACTTTGATTTTGGTACATAAACACTCCTTAAATTTTGATTTTAGTGCATAAATGTTCTCCTAAACTATGTGGGGTTTAGGAGATAGTTATATACCATAATCAAAGTTTGGGAGTATTTATATATTAAAATCGAAATTTATGTAGTGTTTACATACAAAAATTAAAGTTTAAAATGATTATGGAAGTTATTTATCAATTTATAAAAGTTTAAAAAATCAAAAATCTCATTTTAAAAATTTAAGGGACTAATCAGCACCTATGTTAGAGTTTAGGGTTTTTTTTTTTTTTTTTTTTGCAATTTCCCCAAGAACTAAATTTCACTATAAACTATGTAACAACAAAAGAATTTGTATAATCACAACAACACTTTATTTCTTATAATAGTCCAGTTTGGTTTATACTTTTAAACCAACAGTAAATTTTCCTTTGGTTTGAATTAATAATTTTCTAAATCCAATTAAAAAAATATCATATATTTAATTCAGTTTCGTTAGTTGATTTGTGCAACACTAGATGGTTCCATTCCAAACTAGACCTGAAGATAGTGATCAAACCATGATTTTTCAAAAATCAATTTATGTGGTGCTTCTGCCAACGACAATGCCCAATATAGTCATCTGAATTACTCAATTCAATTTTATGGGATTTGATTTGATGTCTTAGTTTAATTGTTATCAAAGCTTTATTTATTTCCTTACTAATTTGAGCCTTAATAGGTTTTTTTTTTTTTTTCCGCTTCCTTTATTACTTTTCCTTATCAGAATGGGTTATTTATCAAGTCGAGATCATATCGTTGATATTGGTCCTCAATTTTACAAATACCATTCATTAGTAGAGTTTTAGATGGACATTGAATAACAACAGTTACTCGATAAATTGGTGTAATATCCCTTTTAGTGGTATATGCAGCACCCAAATTGCACAAAGGTAACTGCCGGATTCTTCTAATTTTTATTCTTTTTCCACTTCTAGTGTTTGCATTATTTTGAGTACCTCTAATAGATTTTGAAAGGGCATTAAATCATCAAATTAGATTATAAATGTGAGGATTTAATTGAAACAATCATGTGTACACTATATGGTTTCGCACTATACATGACCTTAGAAAAATAACATGAAAATGGTATAAAAAAATGACTTAAAAGAGAAGTGGGCAATGAGGAGTAAGAAATTTTACGGAGCTTTAGCCACATGCTTGATTGGTGGAAGAGTTAATTTACATTAACCCATTATTCTTAGAGAGATGTGGTTGATTTTTCATTATAACCTCACTTTCAAGATGGCAGTGTGACAATAAGATGGTATGATAGCACGAGAATATAGTAATTTTTATCTAGATAACTCAATTTTGTCAAATGAAGAGGAATCTTTAGTATTTATAAATTTAAACTGTCAATAATGTCCATCAAATTGCAATGATGATCAAAGGTAGAGTTGAGTTCTCCTACTATTAGATTTCTTTACGAGCTCTTATTGAGTCTATAACCATTGAGAGCCTTTCTAAGGGGATAATACATATGAAAATATTTGAACTTTTGATTTCGGTCAATTTAGTATTTAAACATTTAAAACTTCAATTTTGATATTTAAAAATAAAAAATTTATTCACTTGTATGTCTAAATTTTTTATTTCGAATAGTTTAGTATCTATCATATGTGTATAATATTTATTAAATGATATATTCAAACGAACAAATTTTTAATACTTGAATATTAAAATTTAAATTTTGAATGTGTGAATACTAAATTGCTTAAAATAAAAAATTCATGCACTCTTATATGCATTATCTCCTTTCTAAACGCATAATTTTTCTTGAAAAAGGTTTTGAATAGATAAGCCAATTTAATAACCCTTTTTTCAAACATACTGAATCACATCTTCTTAAATTTTCATGAGCTCGTACAGTCAATCTCTTGGGAATATTACTTAATCTAAAGTGCAAATCTAGATCGTTAGTGCGCTTAAAGCCACAATGATGGACGTACTTTGGTGGAAAGGATTGAAGACCAACTCGTTTCATACTTGCAAAGGAGACACGGGATAATTAGTTCATCGATCATTCGACGTATGTCATCGGGTAAAATTAAAAAAGGGTACGTTTTATTTCTTTTTATACCCTGCAATGAATACTTATCGTCTTAATATTGTTATTATGTAGCTTAATTTTCTATTTTAATTTTCCTAAGCGCTATATATTATCTCCGTATCAATTACTTCTGTTATTCTTCGTCCATTTTTGGTATAAGAGCCAATTATTTCCGTGTACCTAAAAGCCACCAGAAAAAGAGAAAAAAGGACTTCTCTCTTTTTTTTTTTTCCTTAACATATAAAGATCTATTAAACAAAAACGTCCAATATCTTATAGATCCACATCGAAACCACTTTTTGAAGGACTCTAATAAGAAAGATTTCATTGAATTATTCAAGATACGTGAAAGACATGCTAAAACACATTAATTGGTTTATAGATCCATCAATTGAAATGATAATTAGTTGATTCGATGACTATCTAACTTTTCTAGCTCGTTTCGATGTATAGAAAGAACGGTTTCTCATAGATGCAATTTTCCGAATATGGGCCCCTTTTTCTTTATGTGTCCTCAATTGGAGGAGTTGAAAGACCCCTTATCATTTTAAATTTGAGGAAATAGGACTTCTGAAATCATTTTAGAGACGTGTGCATGTTGATCTTTGTTCTCTTTCATGCATCGAAGAGGACAGGGGTATCAACTTTTCTCAACCAATAACAATTCTGCATATTGTGGCACAACGGTGACCCCAACTAAAATTCAGGAGGTTATTTTCTCATCTACAATACGATAATTCTGCGACCTTTTCATCTTTTAACGTTTCACACGCATCGCACGTTGCTAGACGTAGCAAAAACATATTCTTTAATATACTAGAAGGTGTCCATTTGGATTTTATTGTTTTGTTTATCAGAAATTAAAATTTTCGATTTGAATTGCATTTCAATTTGATGAACAGTAATCTCAACGAGGCTTCTTGGTGAGGGAATGACAATTGAATAGCGAGAGTATGAATTTAAGGAAGTTTGGATTTGCCAGGGTAAGAGGATATTTAAGGACATGTGCAATACATTTCACATTTCTGGATTGTAGCCAATATATATATATATATATATATATATATATATATGTGTGTGTGTTTATATAAAATTTTCGAAATTCTGTTGTTTGTGACTCTGGCTTTTTATGATTATTTCACTTTTTATCAACTGTACTTTTCTCCAAAGACATACCTTTATATTAGAGTATGGTATATAGCACTCTTACAATTTGATGTTGTGTTCTCATTATACAAAGGATTTTAAATCTTTTTACATGATTGATAATTTGTGTTATTGTATCATATTTCATTTTTGTTTTTAAATGGGTTCGTGTTCGAAAAACTTAAATCTATGACATAACTTATTTATTAATCGTGTATGACAATCTAAACCGAAGACCTAATATATCTCATGTTCATATTAGACTCGTTTATATTAGGACTTATGTTATTCTATCATATCTCATTTATATTATGTTTGATATTGTTTATCAATCAAAGAGTTACAATTAAATTTATAAAATATTTATAGATATAAAGAGAAAAGAATTATGATAATATTTAAATTTTACAAAGACAATTGGCATATTATCTTTATTATTAATAAACAACTATAATCTAAATAAAGTTTTTAGTAGAGAAAAATCTTATAAAGTATAGAAAATCTGAAAATTTAATTTATATAGCATCACTAAATTAAGTGGAACAATTGATTAAATAGATATTAGTATTACTACCAATATTGATTTTCAAATTTGTCACATTATTTGTCAAATTTTTAAGATAAACAACAAAAAAATTTACACAAAAGTTCATAATTTTTTATTTAAACTACGATATAGTAAGAAGAGTATGTAACATTACTAAATTTAAGTTATATAACATCATTAAATTAAGTAAAATTATGACTTATATGAATATTAGTATTATTATCAGTATTAATTTCAAAATTTATTAATTATCTATTAAATTTTCAAGAGAGAGAATTGAATCTATATATGAGTTCATAATTTTTTAATTATTTAAATTACGATGCAGTAAGAAGAATATATAGCTAAAAATATCTCATATCTTTGATTGAGACATTTAACTTAGAAAGAAATAATTTATGTAACAAAACGTGAATATGAAAAAATATATAATATGTCTCGTGTCCTATATCCCTGTTTAGAACCTTGATCGGACCTTGGACATGATTTTGATTGTGTTTAAACGGATCTAACCCTTTTGTATCTTATATTAGATTTTTTCATCCACTAACTTTTTTTTTAAATCGTGTCGTGTTTTATATGGATCCGTCATGACTAGATACCAAATTGCAAGTGCTATCTTTCTACGTATTAAACCGTTTTATATGAACGTTAAGAGACGACAATAGCAATAATAGAAGTACAATATGTAAAGTATATTAATATAATTAAATAATAATGTTCATGCAATCTTTAAAACATGAATACATATCATTTATATATTAATAATGAGTATCTTTTAAATAATATATTATTTTTATTAATATAAATATAGTTCAACGGAGCAATTCTCGACTCAACTAGATGGATAGACATATTCCATATAAAGTAACGGGTCTTCCTTAAGGGTCTTTCTATATAAGAATAGTATATTCTTGCATTTGAAAGTACTGGCCCTTCACGAATGGTTTACTTCATTTGATTGTTGTGGATGCTTGGAAGCACCATAGACGCACTGCCGTAAAGGATCATTCAAGCGAACAAGACAATGAGAATTGGACCTTGAAAACGGATGGTTGGTCGTGTCGAATTAATTGGTCATGAAGAACTTGGAAATATTTTGCAAATTCTAGTTGGAACATTGATTATACATGGTGAACTACGCATACCCAAAAGTCGTCTTGCGTGAACTCATCTGGGCTAGAGTGTTAAACGGAAAACACCTAAGAAGACTAGCAACTTGAACCCTAGGCTTGGACTTCGGACTCAAGATGGTGATTGATATCACGCCCGACGAACAGTCAAATGTATAAAAAGTTAAAAGTTTTTCATCTATCATTTTGATTATAAATATCTGCAAACGGTTTGTCACTGTAAACTCTTTATCCTGATTTTCTTATGGAAAGTATTGACAATGCAGTGCAAAGAAAATGGGATAAGCTGTATAAGGGTTAAGTGATAATGTAATTCAATCTGTCAAAACCTTGCAAGAAAGTTACCCTTATCCCGGGCTATTCAATCCTTCGACAATGTGTCTCGTGTGGCCATCCTCGATACTGCTACTAGTATGCTACAACTTGATAACATTCTAAAACCAAGAAATCAAGCTTTCCTAGTTTGTGAAAGGGTTAATAATATAAATGGTAACTAAATTTTATCAAAATGTATAATTTATTATCTATAATTTGAAAAGACTAATTTTTTAACTAATTAAAATTTAATAAGTATTTTTACTACCTGAACTAACTCTGTTAAATTTATTTATTGATATAGATATAATGATAAATTAGGAATTGAATATTCCGACCACCACTTAAGGTAAAGTGACTTGTTCGATCTATTGGCAGCTATTGATCAATTATTGGTTTGTCCTTATATCTATGTCAGCCAACAAACTTAATAGAGTTAGTTTATTTAGTAAAAATGATCGAGAAACTTTAATTAAATAGCAAATTGATTTAAAAAGGCAGTAAATTAATATTTTAGTAAAGTCTACATATCATTTGTTAGGTTAACTCTTTATTAAAAGCCCAAAAATAAAAGGAGTTTTCTCGTTTGAGATGCAAACAAGAGAATGAACTTATCAAAAGAGTATTTCTAATCAATCAACTAAATGCTATGATCATTATAACTTAGTGGTCCGTTCAGTCTCTCAACGAGATAGACTGATTTGTGGCCTCTGTCCTCCAAAATTGTGATATAATATAGTTGACCAAGAAAGAAATCTAATTAAAGAAGTTAAGATATTTGTTTCTTTCTAAGTTTTTCCTTTTCTTTTTTTTTTATAATACTAAATAATAATAAAAGATATTATTATACTTTGGTTATGTTGATAATATTTGGGGATGTAGATCAACTTAAATAGTACTAAAGTGAAACTTGAGAAATTGAGCTTTTTTTTTTTTTTTGTAATATAAATTCTTATGCATGAACTTGGTTTGAAGTTCCATTCATGACGTTATGCTTTAGTTGATTTAGGTTTGAGTATCTAGAAAAAAAATCATATTTCTTTAAATTAAATTAATATTAAAGCATGAATTCAATTAAGAATGGGATAAGCACATTCGAAGTTTTTTATATTTGTGTGAAAAGTTAATTAAGTCATCTATATTTTAAGTGAGTCATTAAGTCTCAACAAAACTCAATTAAGTTTTTTATATTTTAAACGATTCATTAAGTCTTTATATTTATATTAACACACCATATAAGTATTGTACATAGCTATACGTCATAGAATTAGTGAAAAAGGGATTTGATTTGCACAATAACACAAACATAAAAGACTTAAGTGACTCACTTGAGATGTAGAGGGGTTGACTGAATTTTAGTGTAACATAAGAAACTTAAATGACTTAATTAAAAATAAAAGACTTATCTCTTTTGGCACAAATATAGAGGATTTATAATGCATTTTTATGTCCCTTCCAGAATTGGTGAAGATTAATATGTATTTAAGCTTCACAAAGATCATTTAGGCTCAAGAGTTCATCACATTGTACAAGTTAGAACTTGCATGCCGCTCAATACGCTAATTAAGGTAGCCAAATCTCGACTACAATCATATTGATGTTTTGTAAATACCGAGCCATTTCAGATAGTGTGCTTGACAAGTTCACTTTCCACCTAATTATAAAGAAGAGCATAAAGCTAATGATAGATTTTTGTAAGTGTTGCAAAATTGTTATTTATGCAACAAACTCCCACTATACATATAATAGAAACTTTGAAAGATAATAAATAAATTATTTAAAAAGGCGACGTATGCTAAGAAAATGTTTATATTGAGCTAACAAGAAAGATTGTATTTTAATATTATTTTCAGACAAATTACATATATCTAATTACCAAATGGTCCCTGATTATTCATATATAAAATTGTTGAGTTTTTTTTTTTTTTTTTTGCTTAAGTTGACATGAGACTTTGACTCAAGGAGTAGTTAAGTGAAGAAGTGATGAAGGATGAAACTGAAGCATTATTTGGTAAGGTAATAGTCAGATAAGGCTATGTTCGACCTTCTATATTATTTGGCACATGATGGTTTCTTAATTAATTTTTCTAGTGCCTAAATTATTTTTAACTCTATGCATTTGTTTGGGGTTTTATAAACACTATCTATATGTTTTAACTTTTAAGTGTATTAGATAATACAATAGAAATTAGAATATCCTAAGAACTTGGTTAGAGAAAATAATGGTTTATGATCATGAGAAAATTGATTATTTTATTATTATTTATACTTATTCAATTTAGTCAACCTTTCCCATGCTATTGTAATATTTTGTTTTGAAGTTTTTCACGTTAAATTTGTGTATAATACGTTAGTTTTTATTTGCTATTTCTCTTGCTTATTGTGTTTTGTACAACCAAAAATCTACATTTGTTCCTCAATTATTAGTATTAGAGTAAGGTGGAGAAAGTGTTTTCTTATAGAAATATGTGATCTACACACCAAAAAGATGGCTATCTATATATATATATATATAACATTGGAAGTTTGATAGCAATCACAATTTTGAATTGTAGCAACTGCTAATGCAAAGGATTTCGATGTAATATACATGTAGAAGGCTTTAGACCAATAGTTAAAGCCTTTGAGTAATAGGGAGTGGTTAGAACTTGATGAAAAATCTTAACAACAATTCATTTAAGTATGATAAATAATGTGTTGCAAGAGAAACTGATTACAACAATGATTGTAGAAGAAATTGACAGAGTTATATATGATTAAGTTTCCTGCTAATTAGCTAGTGTTGAAGCAGATATTGTATTCGTTCACATGAGTGAAAGGTCATTAATATGATAGCTTATTTAGGTTTTAATATCTTTATACAATTTTAGAAATATTGATGTCAAGGTTAAGGTTGAATACTACATGATAATCTCAACATGTTTTTACCATCAAAATTTTTTGTATTTAGAGAAACCATGATTTATTGTAAGGATATTTTGCTCATAGAAGTGGCCAAGAACAATCTATTAAGTAAGGATAGGTCAAACTATAAGACTAGAAGCATAAGTTGTGTGGTTATAAATAGTCAAATTGTTAGAGATTAATGGTTTAGTGATAGTGGCGACTATAAGGAAAGACATAAGAGCAGAAGGATAATTTGCTTACAGTAAAAGGGTTATAAGAATGATGAATGTCTAAAGAGGAAACATTAGAGCTAGATATGGGATAACAGGGTTAAAGCTATTACTAATGTAGTTGTTTTTAGGCTAGAGGACAGTGAGTTGCTATAGCATATGATAAATAGAGGAGAGCTACATATTAGGATTTAAACTTAGGGAGTAGTTTACACATTTGTTGTAAGAGATTTGGTTCTATGCCTAAAGGTCTATATCGAGTAATTATGTACAAATGGGCGATAATTAGGGGCTAAAGATTGTTTATATTGTTAGATCAATAGGCTCTTGCGTGTGATTTTATTGAGAACAAAATTATTCAAGTTATGTTAAATTAATTATTGATTATGAACCTCTTTGCAAATCTTATAAAAACATGGTTAATTTGATAAAGGACTTGAATTATCTTTATAACACTACGTTTTGCATGATATCTTTGTAATATAATTAGATTAGATTAAGTTTGAAATTCTTGAAAGAAGTAAAAGGGAATAGAACTATTTGTTATATCTTAGTGTATATTGTTCAGCTGTTCTGGTATGGACTATTTAGCTGGATGTCCCTGCACCGTCTAGCTAGTTGTTGTAGATCAGTGGCAGGTGATGGACTATGCAACCAGTTGTCCCTAGACTGTTTGGCCAGTTATCCCTAGACTGTCTGGTTGGTTGTTACAGGTTAGTGAGCTATGTAAAATCATGCGACTAGTGACCTGAAGATCGTCCAAATGGTGACCTTATTTGAATGGACTGTCCGGCTAGTCCATATAAAAAAGAACTGTTATAAAACATTAAATGAAGAGAGAAGTGGACCAACGGTTGGATTTTCTTAAGAGGCTATAAATATGAATTATTAGGTAGTTGAAGGACATGAAATAGAGTTAGAAATCTACAATTATTCCTTTTGTTCACTTGTCGTTTGTCTTGTGTACTTAATTTACTAAATCATTTGTAAAACCTTAATATAGTATAAAGTGATTTATACTTACAAGAACTTTGAGAGAGTATACTATATTTAAGATTGAGTTTGTTTTCAGAGTTATTGTAATTAAGAATCTTATAAAATCAATATTAGGTGAGTTGTGAGTGTAAAACTTGTTTAATCAAGTTTATGTATGTGTAACTCTTGTATAATCAAGTTATTGTAATTAAGAATCTTGTAAAATCAATATTAGGTGAGTTGTGAGTGTGAAACTTGTATAATCAAGTTTGTGTATGGGTAACTCTTGGAGTTTAGATTGAGAAATTAATAAAGTGGTGTGAAGGTCTCAGTTGGAGGCATTGTGCGTTTGTGGAGAGTAGATGGAGGTCCAAACACTACGTTAAATCCGGGCTTAATTTTCTCTATCCTTATCTCTTTTATTTTCTGCACTTGTTATTGTTTTATCACTACCTTGATTATACTCATTGTTGCTTTATTGTTTTAATATTGCATTCATTTAGTTGCTTAAACCAATAAATTGGTATTAAATTAAAATTTAGGCATTGAACTTAATTCACCCCCTCCAACCCCACCTCTTGAGTTCTTAGTGTAGTTTTTCATATATGTGGAGGAGTTTGGATTAGACTTCATAAAGAGTAGATGTATATATAAGATGCTAGATCTAATGTTTGCATTTGAATTTTCTCGTTATTTATTATCACTAAACTTGATGGAATTATGATGGCAACTACAATATAGTAAGTTCTAGTGACATAGAGATGCTCCTTTGAGGTTTGGTAGTCATAAAAGGAGTCTAGGTGATGGTGACTCCTAATGGTTCTATTGGGGACGTCCATTCTAAGGTAAGCTTTATACTTATGCTATTGATTATGGCGAGAAAGCATGTTACTCCTAAGGATGTTGATCTTATGGTAAACTTGTAATATCACATATTGGAAGATAGAAAAAATTTATAGGTTACATAGTTTAACCTATACCTCATAAGTATTATAAATTATAGTATCAAGGGTAGTCATAGGGTGCTTAAATAAGTTTCAATTTTAAAATTTGGGAGTTGGTAACTTATATGGTCAAGTACAAATACGGCTTCTTCCTTTACTCGCATTATACCACTCACCCTCATCTCTAATCATACGGTCGTTGATGATAGGTAAGATATTGCCATAAGTAGATTGTGCCACCTACCTTTGGTAGTAGATTATTGATATGAGGCAAGTGCACCTATCAGTTTTAATATAGTGGATGTGAGTCCGAGTCGATCCCTTAGAGATTCTGAGTACTAATATTAACCTTAGCTTTATTATCTAACCAGAAAATTGTGATGAGTTGAATGAATTAAAAATACTGAAATTAACAACTAAACTACTTATGAGACTTAATTACGCAAATTAGGAAGCAATAAACTACGAACGACTTCAAGTATGCAATAATGTATTTAGGAATTATTTCCCCTAGTGTTTAACATATAACCTTTTTAAAATATATTCAATTCAGTTTCTATAATTCTTGACCGGAGGGATTCACAACTAAAGTTAATACCCTTCTCAAGCATATTAACCCTAATCCTAAATTATTTACCGGAATCTCTTCACTTAGTAATATAATTTAGAATTGTATTAATGTATAATGAATTCCTACACAAACAATCAACTTTCCGGAAGAAACATGTATCTTATCTCTAAGTATACATGTAATTCTCTTCAATTACGCCTAGATTTAATTACACATGCAATTTCTCAATCAACATGCATAATATCATATATTGACACTCTAGAATTATCAATCCACAATTAAACAACATAATTGAATCAAGAAAAGATAGAAACTTTATTGAAATTATAATTCAATCCAAGGGTTACATGAAACCCTAGGTTCCATAATCCTAAATACCCGAATTCTAAGTTATCATAACGAATCTAAAAACGAGTTCCATCAAAAACATAAAATAAAGCATGGAAAACCCCTCTTGATTTGTTGAACAATCTCTCTAATCTTGAAATCGATGTTGTTTTCCTCTTTCTTGATGTTGTTTCCTTAAGTCTCTTCTTGTCTCTTGTGTCTTTCCGTTTCTGTAATGTCTCTCTTCTCTTTTGAAACCCTAAGATATCCTTTTATATGTGTATTACAAAGATTCTGTTTTCGTCACCAGACACGGCCGTCCCAGGCCGTGTCCCCAAGTTGTGTAACTTTCTACACTTAGGCAAATTTTCTCCACAACTTCAAAACTTCATAACTTCTTCGTTTGAACTCGGAATTGAGAAAAACTTGATTTCTTTTCTTCGTTTTCGAGCCTAGAATTTAAACCCTGAAATCAATATTTTACTCAATTAAGTATCAATTTCTTTAAAGAAAATAAAAAATGTAATGGAAATACTATAAAATCACCATATGAAATATATTTAAAATCAGAGTTATCAATTATCACTTATGGGCCCAAATAATTTAAAGGAAAAAAATGAAAAAGAGAATTAAGAGTTGGTGAGGTGCATGTCTACTATTGTGAATCACGTAAAATCACACCTTAATTGATGGATTATTGTGCATGGATGGTGATTCAAATGGAGGAGAAAGGAAATATGTGTAAGTTAGAGGTAGCGCTTTGGTAAATTCTCTCTCTCTCTCTCTTTTATCCTGGCAAATTACCTATTATAGGTGTTTATGGGGGAGCGGAGAAAAGCAATATAAGTTAGACGTAGTAGTGGTTTGATAATGATAGGAATCAAATTACTGGACTTTTGACCCGTAGCTGAGCTCGAGAACTAGAAGGACTAACAAAGGGAATCCTTCTACTTTAACTGACCCCCGCTGAAGTTGAGCTGCTCCTTGCTACCGACCAACTCCCCTTGCTACGCCAAGTAACTTTACATCTTTCAAAAATTATGTGCTGACTTGACGAATGCTTTGCTTGTAGCTTAAATCTTTATATACCCTCACCTGGTTATGACTAAGCTGACTACCAGCTTAGCAACATTGATGCTGATAGGTTGAGAGATTCTGCATAAGTCCTTAGTCATTCCTTCTCAGACAAGCCTACGTCCACCCAATACCCCTACTCAGCCACTCATCCTGATCATACTGATTTATCTGCATTTTCTAGGGGTAACGCCAATACATTATTGCCACATATCCAAGCTTGGTTGGAGAATTTGTTACACTTAATCGTTACTTTTCCTTTGAATATTCATTTTTACCATTTTGTATTCCTTATACATTACTTCTTTAAAATAATACCCTTTTTATCTTTTCCATTTTTAGGTAAGTTACCTTAATTTCTCAAGTATAAATACCCACTATACGTGTAGCACATCATTTTATCATCATTAATATACCGAAAATTTCCCTTTGTGAACATTACTTTTGTTAGCTTATTGGCTCTTTCTTTACTCTTATCATAACTTTTACGTAAGGCTAGGTAGCAAGTAACCTTACCGGATTAACTCATACATTATATCAAGCTATACCGTAAGTTCTTAGAAGTTCCACTGGTGCATCATATCATTTGGAGTTATTCATAGGTTTACTTATTTTCTTTCTTTTCTTTTCTATTCTCTCGCGCGTTTCCTATCACTTATTTTAAGTTTTCAACAAGCTTAGACCCATCCCTGCGGTCGACCTTATCTGTTCTTAGCTTCAGTCTGCATCAAATAATATCTCTCCTCTCCCTTTTTTTTTTTGTTTTTAAATTTATTTATCTAGCCATATTGCCTATTATAAGTGATACCTATTGTCGTTTGAATTTCACTAATAAAAATTATTCACTGTAAACTTGAATGTCAGCTTGAATCTATAAGAAAAAATATGGTTAGTGGGCATTGGGAGGTTGTCTAGTATAGCCATTTTATATTTAAGTCAGTATTTGTGGGATTGAATGAATAAGAAGGTAAGAAGGCTTGTGTTTGTATGTATAAAGTATCTTACCTTTAGGTTTGAGCCTTATGTATAGGTTTCAAAGCAGGAATATGGATGGATTTGCATCTTGCCTAATTAGATAAGTGTATCTTTTAAATATATATGGTCCAAATTCTTATAGATGACATGACACCTCTATTATTCCCATAAAATGATGGCTCCATGGTGTTGCTTAGTTCTCAAGATCCAAACTTCCTAGATGGATCGCAAAGGCTTGAGGTCCCTATGCCATGAATGCCATAGGCCTAACCTAGGTATAGGGATTGAGATACCGACCTAACCTTCAAAAAGTCTAGGGATAGTGAAGGTTCGTCATACTATGAACGCTCTTCCAAGATCAGGATTAAGATTGCCATGGATCGATCATGGGTTGAGATACGATCCATAGAGGTCGGAATGGGTCTTAAGAACCTATGGTCTTAAATTGGCTATCAACAAAACCTACCACTTATAATTTTTTTTTTTTTTTGCCAAAACCCGCCACTTATAATGGAATTTTTTTTTCTTTCTTTCTAACCATTAGATTTATCACAGATAATGATCTACCATAACCAATCACTATCCCTTGGTTGTGATGATTTTTTCTTTACTTTTTATTTTTTTTATTTTCTTATTACTATTAGTATATTCTATCAATTAATTTTTGTTATTTATTATCTATCTAAAATATGCTCCGCACGTCCTTATATGATTCTTTGAATATTTTGAAGTTTTGTGACAGTATTGTTAAAACTGAATGTCGCACCATTTGATTGTAAATAAGCCTTCAAGTTTGTGAACTTTAGCTCTATTCTTTTTCGATATATATTATCATTAGTTAAGACACTGAAAATAATCTTAAGCGCTTTAATATATATATATATATATATATATAGCTTCTAGAATTATAATAAAGATTTATCTGTTTACTTTTCCTAGTCCCAAAAAAAATAAAAAATTAACACAAGGATAACATCAGAAAATCTATTATAATATATGCTTTTAGAATTTTTTACATGTTCAAGTTTTGACCTCATCTATTAGAAATGGATTTCTAGAACTATTTTCTCTTTTGGGAAAAAAACTATTTTCTTAAAATTACAAATTAATGATTAAGATTGTATAAATTTTTAAAAGATCTTGTGTATAGTTAGGTTTTAAATGTCATAAAAATTGCAATGGAATAACATGTAATAAAGTACTTTTTTAGTCCTAATATTTGACGGTTTTTCTATTTCACCCCCTACACCTTTTCCATTTTCTTGTATTTGAGTTTTTAATATTTACGAAAGTTTATAAATAAACCTTTTTTTAACACCTTTAGCTTTTACGTTAGAGAGTGACATGTTCAACAAAACAATAAACTATGTATATTAATTAAGTAAATTTTTTAATAAAGATTTAAAAAGGATAAATAGCAAAAAAATAAGAAAAATGAAAAAAAAATATTTCCAGCCAGTTAAAGCCTAGTATGTGTATGTGTATATATATATATATACATATATATATATAGTTGTTCAAATATAGAGAATGACATTGACGGTAGACACGCCAATTTGCTATGGTCTGTCACCGTCGATTATTAAATAATCCACCTTCCAACAATTATTGAAGATTGTTAAACCAAAAAAGAAAATTTATTGAAGATTAAAAATTGGAAGTCAAATAAGTAAAGGTAGCTTGCCTGGTTTGAGGTCAATTTCATGTGCCAAAACCAAAAAAAAAAAAGGAACCAAAGTACGTGTACGACATTGTTTTATTATCCAAAACGAAACACCCGGAGCTTTCTTTTAGCATTGTGACTTTCCAACAGCCTGGAATGACAACGACACTGCGTACCTCTCTCCTTACAGTACTTTGTCCTCTTGATAAAATTTAATATATATATATATATATATATATTGCCAACTTAATAGATAAATTTAATGAATGTTGTCTATTGGAATATGTTATTGGATACTAATCATGGGTGTAAAAAGAGCTTTTATACTTTCGATATTAATTGTATACTTTATAAATAGATAAGTAAGCGTGAAAAATGTTTTTTTTTTTTTATTTTTTTCTTCGGCTAAATTACAACCTTAGAGAGAAGGAATTCAAACTCCAATCTTTTTCAATAAAAAATCAATAATTATGCTATTAATTTATAATGGTGTTGATTGTTTTACTTTTCTTAATAAGTACTATTTCTTAGCTTGGCTCTCATCCTATTTATTTTTATTCTACCTAATTGCTTATTTTATTTTTGTTTACATAGAAGGACTAGTCATCTTTTTGTTTTGTCCTTTTCTATAATTTCCCGAGTAAGAGAATCACATGATTTGGTAGTTGAACTTGATATAGATGGACTCATAAACCATCACCCACCAAAAATGTTATAGAAACAATCTGAATTTATGTAATGTATACTCATTGATATGGACTAAACATTCACTTTCTTTATTAATTCACTTTCACATTTCAATACACACACATGCTCATACTCTGTTCTTTTACTGTACTACTCATACATGTACTACACTCTGTACTACTCATACATGTACTACAGTCTCTTTTAATCACACACTGCTCTCTCTCTCTCTCTCTCTCTCTCTCTCTCTCTCTCTCTCTCTCTCTCTCTCTCTCTCTCTAGTAGTTACAATTGTCATAATTATAGTCATTGGTTCACTTAGCACCCCTACACTACACAATCTGTATTACACACATACACACACTAATATACTCCTTAAATACTGATTGTATCAAAATTCACTGAATGATCTCATTCCAATCAGCATCTTCAACTATTCAAACTTTTCAACCTTCAATGGCTTTATTAAAATGTTAGTTTGCTATTCCTTCGTACTATAGTATATCAATTTCAGCTTTCCTTGATTCACTTGGTCTCTTAGGTAGTGAAATTTAGTTTCAATATGCTTACTCTAACCATAGGCAATGAGATGATAAGCCAAATTTATTGTAGATTTGTTATCAATTTTCAATTTCAGAGGACTTTCAATATTTACTTTCATCTAATTAAATAATATTGTGAGCTCACACGCAGTAGTAGAGGTTGCTATGTACTCGGCATCATAAGAGGATAGTTCAACCACCTGTCGCTTCCTTGAGTTCTACTTAAAAGGGGAATTCCAATACTTAAATAGATACCCAGTTGCGCTTCTCCTATCTACCTTATACCTACACTAGTTCGAATCAGAAAACCCAACAACATTAACTACACTATTGTTATTCCCTGTATGAAGCAATACTCCATAATCCAAAGTTCCCTTAACATATCAAAGTATTCTCTTTACAACCAACATATGAGATTCCTTTAGATGTTCCATAAATATACTGATTAATCCTCCAGGAAATGTAATATCTAGCCTATTATTACATAAAAACCTTAGAGACCTAATCATTTATCTAAACAATATTGCATCTACTAACTTCTCATAAGACTAACATTTGGTTCAACTGGTGTAGAAACTGGATTGCAATATTTCATTCTAAACCTTTTCAAAATATCCTTTGCATATTTAATCTTATGTAACAAAACACCCCCTTCAATTTATGTACATTCAAGTCTTAAAAAATATGACAGTTTTCCCAAGTTAGACATCTTAAATTCAAACTTCGTCATTCTCTTAAAATTATCAATGTCTGGATCATTGTTTCTAGTGACCAAGAGGTCATCAACATACAAACATACAATTAGTATTTCATCTCTTCCTTTAACATTAGATTTGGACTTCTTATTTTACATATACCCCATACTCACAACTATACTTCTCAAAGTCTTGTTGTACTAAAAATGTATTAATTATCTTATTCCAAGCTTATAAAGCTTGTTTCAATCCGTACAATGCTTTCTTTAATCTAAACACCTTGCTATCACATCCTTTTATCTCAAATCCAGTGGGTCAACACACATAAACTTCCTTTTTAAGTGGATCATTTAGAAAAGTTGATTTGACATCCATTTAGAAAACATCAATCATAAATTGAAACTAGCAAGTGCAATTATTAATGTTACAGTTTCAATCCTAGCTACAGGAGAGAATGCTTCAATAAAGTTCAATCCAGCCTTCTATAGAAATACTTTGGCCATAAGTTTGGCCTTATACTTAGCAATTAAGCCATCTGGCTTCATTTTCACCTTATAAATCCACTTCACATCATTGGGTTTCTTATCGCTCAATAATTCTACCAAGTCCCATGTTCGATTTTTCTTAATAAATAGTAATTCTTTCTCCATGGCAGCAATCCACTTGGGATCTTCAATAGCTTGCTCAAATGTAATTGGTTCAATATTCGTAAACAATGCCATGTGTACCAAATCACCCTCTAATGTGTTTACATTATCAGAAAGCACTTTATAGTCATTTAACCTCCTTAGTCTCTACCTATTCCTTTGTTGCCTTCATACAAAATGCTAATCTTATTCAATATTTCCTTTAGTTAAATCAGATGAAGGTTCATTCGTAATTTCTTCTTCACTCCAAACATGTATATCCTTCATCTATTTCAAATCGTCCAAAACATCACTACCCTGCTGCCATGCTTTCCTTTCATCAAAGACAACGGCCTTACTTATGAACAACTTCTTCATAATTGGATTATACAACTTGTAAGCACCAGTATGATGATAACCAAGTAAGACGATACGCACACTTTTATCATCTATCTTCTTTTTCTTCTCATTTGCCACATGACTAAAACATACACTTCCAAATACATTTAAATGCTAAACATATGGTTTCTTATTTGACTACACTTCCTTTAGAGTCTTATTAACAAGTTTCTTAGTAAGACATCTATTGATAATATAGGTTGCTGTAACAATTGCTTCTCTCGAGAAATTCTTAGGCATTTTCTTCATGCTTAACATACTATGTGCAATATTCATCAAAGTTCTATTCCTTCGCTCAGCCACACTATTATGTTGTGGTGTACAAGGTGTTATTACCTCATGCACAACTCTATTGTCTTCACAAAATCTCCTAAACTCATTTGAAGTATACTCTCCTCCTCTATCAATTTGCAAAGTTTTAATTCTTACCACTTTGGTTTTTAACCAAAACTTTGAATTTCTTAAAAATTTCAAAAACTTTGCTCTTGTTTTGAATTAAGTAAACCAACAATTTCCTACTAAAATCATCAATAAACGTAACCAAATATCGACTACCTCCAATAGAAGGAGGATCAACGGGCCTACACACATTAGAGTAAATAACTTTGAGCAAATTTAAAGTTCTTGGAGAAGTTTCATGCTTAAATTGATCCTTTGTATGTTTTCACAATAGACACTCTTCACATAATTGCTCTTGAACTGTAATTTGGGGAAGACCAACTATCATATCCTTAACCTTCAACTCACATAGACTTTTGAAGTTGAAATGCCCAAACTGCATGCTATAACCAGTTCTCGTTATTAACCAATGCATCAAGACTTTGATACTCACTAATTTGAATATTGACCTTAAAAGGTTCTATTTTTATTCAAATGTGATTTTAAAATCAACCGACCCTTATTATCATACAAAACAAGCTTCTTCTCGTACAAATTCATGTTGTATCCCTTCTCGAGTAATTGTCCTAAACTTAGTAGATTATTATTCATTTAAGAGGACATCTAAAATGTATGAGAGTTTCCCATTCTTCTATTTGATAATAATTTTACCTAATCTTTTAGCCAATACTACATTGTTATCAGCAAACTTCATCCTACTCTTACGTGTTTCATCAAGATCCATGAACCAATCCCTATTCCCAAACGTATGTTTTGAGCATCCTATATCCAAATACTAAGAATTAGTACTAGAATTGTTAGATTCAACCTTAACCATTAACAAAACATGATTTGATCTATTGTCATCTTGTGCATATGTAGTCGCATCTTCTTAAATCTATCATGCTCCGAAGCGGCAGAGTTGTAATAACTCAGCTGTATAAATTATTTTAAGATAGAAGTTGGCCTTACAACCGCTATCTCAGACCTGATCTATACAAGGCGTTCATGACTAACCCGCTTTGAAGCAAACAGTTTGTAATTTAAATAAATCATTTACCTAAAAAAGTGAGAATATATATATATATACACTATAATTCAGTTATTAAATTATTCAAAAATGAAAAATTCTAAAATAAAAGCTTAGACCTTAAGAATATACGTTTGTTCTTCAAATATTTTTCCTCACTCCTCAGGATCCAGCAGTTACTAGCTTCAGAGTAGTTGTATGCCACTTCCTAGCTAGGATGGAGGACTTAAAACTATGCCATAAACACAACAAGGTTATCAATCAACTTATTCGGTGCAATGCATGTTCAAGCAAATGCATGTTCAAGCAAATGCCATCGTACGACGTTGTTCGGCCCGTCATGAGATTAGAGAAATTTCGCCCCTCTAATCCGGGTTAAGGAATTGCCATTAATGTAACAGCTCACGACCAAACCCAGGCTTGTGTAATGGAGACCTCGCTCCTCCTGCGACTACCTTCGAACCATTGACTTAACCCTCGCTGCGATCTCCTCTCCTGTCACTTAATTCGACTAAGGATAAAGAAGGAACCATTATACAATCCTGCACTATCCATTTCGAAGGGGTTGGTATTTAGTCGAAGAGTCCTAAGTTCCCCTAATGGGTTTTCATGTAGGTCCGATTATGATTATAGGCCATATATTTGATTAGGTCTAGTTTAGGGTGATCAATCATTTCATACAAACCATACAATACAAGCCAGAACAATAGATAGAATTATAGCATCACTCATAATCAAGCACATGCATACAACCAACTATCTAACAAGTACAACCAAGTATAATTTCAAGCCTCTAAAATACAGCAGTGTATTAATCCCAACTTACCTGGACTCCTCACTCACTCATTCGAGGTCCAACTTGTTCAGGCCATCACCGATCATTCCTATAACACAAACGTGGTTTCAGTTTTTCATATAATTATTATAGGTTCGTTTTATCCTATAACGTTTATTATTATGTTTTGTTTAGGGTTTAATATACCTAATTATTTAGGTCTTAAGTCTTTTACAATTATTCTAGGTTTGGGGTTAGGTTCGGGTTTGGTTTCCGCTTCGATTTCTAAATTAGATTCTAGTTCGATTTGTAAGTACTGTTTTATATACGAACTCTAGAAACTTGTTTAAACTCATAATGTGAAATTAATCACTTTACTTCTAAATATCCTAAATACCATAATTATCCCTAGTCAATATTTTATTATATCCAATACACTTAAATCCTTAATAGTATACCAGATTTTCTCCTGATGTAAGAAATTTTTACATGTTTCATATAATTACATAAATTTAAGTTTCCTATCAGATTTATTGTATATTTTTATTATTATCATAATATCAAATTTTATTCTAATATCTTCTATTTATTATATTTTCAATAATTCCATGTTATGTATATAATACACATCTAATATTGCTAACACTCTAATTACCATCTCCCAACATCAATTATTATTTCAAAATGTCTAAATTCATCCTAAATTAGATTTTACTCCTAATTACCTTAATTTATAAAATTAACTTAAAATTTACTATTTTTTCCTATTACTCATTTACTACATAATTAATCTAATAATTACATCTAACACCCTAAATGTTACAAGTCTCATAATTCATTAGATTTCAATATCCTAAAACACATAATTATTTACTAAATCAGTAATTAACCATTTAATTACTTAATTAACCCTAAATTACCCATTTTATGCCTTATTTTAAGGCCTAAAAATTATCTAAAATTTTCAAAAATTAATTTTTGAAAACGGGCTTTATAGCACTGTTCTATATCATCTAAGTAGTCTACACAAAAATTTTGAGTTCAAAACTACACTCCTAAGGTTATTTATTTATAAACCGAAACATGTTTGGTTTTGTATGATTTCTTAAGGACCATATATCACGAGAAATATTTTTATCAAAATAATATTTTTCTTAAAAACTACATACAAAAATATTCGAGAATGACAAAATTCATAATTTTATAAGAATATTTACTATTTTTACAAAATTACACAAAATCGGGCTGAAAATCAAACTCACCAATTTTGGTAGCTCCGGCTACCGTCGGGGGCCATGGGTGTATTGGCCCACCTGGGCGCTGCCACCACCGTGTGGTGGTGGTGGCCGTCTACTCCTAGCTGCTCGTCGAGTCTGGGTTCTCCTTACAAGCTCCAATTGCATTGTTTTCCTTTTTTTTTTTTTTAACCCTAATTTTTCTCTCAGTTTTGCCTCTCTCTATTTTTCTCTCTCTCCAAACTAACTAAATGAACTTCTGAAAATTTTGGAGTATTTATAGAGTTTTAAGAGAATTATTGTGCATTAATGAGACAAGATAATTGCCTTATCTCTTCTTTTTTCCACTTTCTATTTGTTGCATTTTAATTGGTTAATTTTTTTTCTTCAATATCAGATTGCCACGCCCCACTTCTGGACTTTTCCTCATTTTTCTATATTTTTTATTTTTCCTTAATTAATTATGAATTTTATTTAATTATTTAATATTATTTTAGCACATTTCGCGTATTTTAAGTAATTACGCATATTTCTACATACATGTAAATTAATATATAGTACAAATAAATATTCCTAAATTTTATTTAAGTTATTTTATGATTTTTAGTATACATATAATTTATCTTTAGCGATTCGTTAATTATTGGAATATATTTTACGCATTTTCGATAAATAACGAGTTATATACTTAAAATTTGAAATTTTATATTCTTTTATTTTATTATTTATTCTCTTAAATTCAAACTTACGGGATCATTTTACTAATATTTCTAGTTTTACTTATAATTTAGACTCGATCGGATCTTTCAGCCGATCGAAACCCTAAGCGACTAGTTATGGGGCTTACAAAATCTTTTGTGTTCCTTTAGAATTCTTACACTCATCTGCAAAATGCCCAAATTTTTTACAATTGTAGCATTGAATGCTTCTTTTATCAAATTTTCTCCTTGTGTCTCTTCCACAAAATCCACCAATTCTTTGAGTATTATTTGTATCAAGTCGAGATTGATCATTCAAATGTTCTGGGTCATAGCCTTGACTTTGAAAACTCATTCTAAGCCTTTTAGTTTTTCCTTTACCACGTCCTTTCCTATTCTTGAAGGAATTATTATCCACTTCTTTTGGCTTGTGCTTGTAGGGCTTGTTCGGTATTTCTCTCCGAACTCCTCTTATTCATCCTTTGTTCATAAGCTTATAAAGAACTTTGTAAGTCTTCAAATTTCAAGTATGATAATCCTTTTGACTCTTCAATGGCAATAACTACGTAATCAAATCTTGGTGTTAATGTATGAAAATTTTTTTCAACAATCATTAACTGTGTCATACTTTCATCGTTAGACTTCATTTGATTTATTAATGACCCAACTCGAGTACAATAATTACTAACACTCTCCTTCGACTCCATTTGTAATAATTCATATTGTCTTCTCAATGTTTGTAGCCTTACTTTCTTTAATTTATCAGCCCCCTTATAACATTTCCAAGTATATCTTAAGCTGATAAGTGTAAATTACTTTACATTTTTAAAGCATGTTTAAGCATAGAATTGATTATAAATGGGATTTGATTCTTTAGATTGGGTACTTAATTGAATAAAATAATGATTTCAGGTAAATCACGAATAAAGGGAGGAAGTATACACAAGAATAATAACTTTTAAGTTAGTCACGGTCGTGAAGGAGAAGAAATAAGTGTAGAAGCATCAATCATGGGCGTGATAAGGAAGCAATGAAGAATCCACCTTAGTCACGTCCTAAATGATGGCTGTGATCAAAGGAAGTTTTGTCAATCCCCTTATCAATCATGGCTATGATTCTGTGATTGAATAGTAGAAAGATGATTACGGCCCTAGTCACGAGAGTGATGAGATCTAATAATGTCATGAGGAGTTCGTGGCTTTAATAACAACCATGATTGGTGAAAAATAATTCCTTTTAAGACTATTACGCCTCGAGTCATGGGCGTAATGGAAAGGGGCACAACTGTTCTTTTCAACCTTTTTACATGAATCAATACATGGAAAATATCAAATGATGCCATGAATAGGCAAATTCGAGTGTTTTAACCGGAAGAATATAAAAAACTATTGCAACTTGTGAAGGGGTGAATTCTTTTCAGATATCAAATTTTAGGAAAGTAGACATTATTTAAAACAATACATCACCTGCTTACATACATCCATATTTTTTACCCATCCTTATACTAGTTTGTATCCTGTATCATTTTCCAAGTGTGCACTGTATTTTTTCCAAAATCACTCGAGAGAGATGACAAGACTTCGTTGTTTGTATATTCATCAAACTTCTTCAGTGGAATAAAAAAGGTATTTTTACTTTAACTATTCCACGTTCTATTTTTCTTTAATTATGTTTCCTATTAGTTTTTGTCGTTGTTTTATCATATGTGAGTAATTCGTTGGGGTTTGCTTCATTATGATCGAGTGCTTGAAAAAAGTAATTTCCTGACATTGTTAATTCTAATGAATGGCACTTAATGAATTTAATTATGGTGTAGTGCACGACATTGACTTAGGACGGATATCAGTAGAACATGTCGAGAAATAATTCTATTGAATAGATCTACTTCAATAGAACAACTTACTCCTGATAATAGATATATTATTGGGGAAGTTGCTATATCTTAGGGGAATCGATACATTAACATGACATTAATGCAATCTTAGTTGGTTGTTAATTAGGGAGAGATTTCAATAGATGCAGTTAGAATTAGAAGTAGGTAGTTCTGAGAAGAATGCTTATATACCGTAATTTTCCACAGTTAACAAGTATTAGGATGAAAAGTATTTTGGTAAGATTATACTAAATGATAAAGCAAGCCTGTATGTTAAGTGTACTTTTGTAATTGTTCTTGTAATAATTGCATTAATCACTCTAGATTGTAGACTAATATAGTTTACTTAACATTTAGAATCTTACTAAATGATCACTTGATAAAATTGACTGCTAGATAATAGAAAAAATTATTAAGTACCAATGTTTGAGTCATTTTCCTAGTAAAGACGACTTTATACCCATTCGTGCTATAAAATGAAAAGTACACTTGCCTATTAAACTGAGTTAGGGATAGAATATAGGTTTATAAATTATAAAACTCAGAAGCTCTATTTAAAGTCAATAAAAGTTTTTTATTGCTATCTTGGTTGATACAATCTTTTCAAAGTTTGCAGCGTTTACATACTAATGAATGTAGCAAAGGGCTTTGCAATCCTTTTTCTTGGCATCTCTACATGCAACACGTTGAATTTTAGATGCTGTTTCTCCTGATTCTTGCAACCCATTGTTAACAATCTTTAACACTTCTTGAAAACCAAAGAGAACCCGCATTTATATGCACCACTTGTTATAATTTTCTCCATCCAAGACTAGAAGTGCAGTAACTATATTACCAATACCACTTGTCATTGGTAAATCACTAAGAACAACACACAATTTAATGAATCTTGATTTCTTCCAACGTGGCTTTAACACCACTATTATAGAAACAATCAAAATTTTTATGATGCATACTCATTGATATGCATTGAGCATTCACTTTCTTTATTAATTCACTTTCACATTTCAGTATACACATATGCTTACACTCTGTTCTTTTACTGCATTACTTACATATGTCCTGTACCTTTTTTTTTTTTTTGTTATTAATGACTTTAGTAGTTATAAATGTTGTATTTATAGTCATTGGTTCACTAACCGCCCCAACACTACATACTCTGTATTACATGCACACACTAATAAAAAAAAAAGGGAAAAAAACTGATGGAGATGGCTAGTTGTATAAGCATGTCAAAGTTCTTTGCTTGAGATGCCAAGAGTAGCAGGGATAGACATGGTTCAATTTGATTCATTTTTCCTTGTAAGTCAAACTAATATGGCTCTGTTTTTTTTTTTTTAATCAAATCAAATCCTATCCTATCACATGGTTCCCTTTAATTTTTTTTTAAATAATAATACTTTAGTTGGTTTCACTTTAGTTTTGGTATAATAACCTTAGATTGTAAGCTACAAAATTTAGGGCTTGGATTCACATTCTTCAAGTTAAGTCAGGTTTGCAAGTCTAGGCATACTTTAACTTTGCATGGTTCCGAGAGTCAAAGGAATAGGCACAGTGGTCGAAGGTGGCTAGAAATGTCAATGCTAGTGATTTCTTAGTTTGACTTTGTATTTTTGTTTGAAATAGTAAACTTATTCTTGAAATTACGAAAACATGTATTTTAGCCATATGTTAAATGTAGATTTCAATGGAATTTATAAATTTGTGAAATTTGGAGTAAATATTAAGTCCTTAAAAAATAGGCACATTTAGTACCCAAGTCAAAATTGTTTTTGAAACCTTCTATTAATATAGTTTTTGCTTGAACTTTTATATGTAGGCCTTATGCATATTGTATCAAATTAAAACGATGAGAACCTTAGTTTTGTGACATATAAAATTTATTTTGAATTTTTTTTTAAATCTACCATTTTTTTTTAACTAAGGATTTATGGGGCTCTTCAATATTTAGGATGCTAAATCTGAGTTATAGAATTTCCTAAGACCTATCATGATGCGGGGATTGTTAAAGTTGAATGTAGTGCATATAATCTTAAATATTGGGTAATTTTTAACATAATTTAGTTAACAACTAATTATACACTAGCTATTTTGATGACTTGTAATATATTTTATAATTACACGAATGATCATGTGGTCATAACTCAATATTTTAGTGGTGTAAGTAAGCTGTTTAGCAATGATATGTGGAGGGAAGATGGTCATCAATCCAATCTTAAGGGTAATTTGATTTGAATGTAGAATATGACAATTTAGAAACAAATTATGATACTCAAAGAGTAGTTAAGTACTTTATTGAACTAGTCAAGTTACGACTTTTTGTATATTTATGTAGCTCTTAATATAATAAGCGTAAGATATCAAGAATACCAAAAATGGATAAAAGGTTATTAAGATGTTGTGATTTTAAGTTAGGATGATTCGATAACTCATGTAGTACATAAGTATAGTTGTATGAGAGTTTGGACCAATCTTAATCACTCGTACATATGCTTGAAATAGGTGGAATTAGAAGCATCTAATAGAGAAACAGCTTTGATCAAATGAGTATTTAGGACCTTTTATTAATTGGTAAATGTAGTTTCATGTTACTAGATGACTAAGTGTTTGGCTAGTTCTTAGTTGGTATTGAAAAAGATGCGATGAGGCATGAATTGGTGGAATTTGATGCTGGTGGTAGTTATGGTAATGGCACTAATAAACTATAAGTTGGTGTTGTGTACTTATATGCTTACTCTCGTAGTAAAATTTTATTGTCAACATGCAATTACATAGATGATTGTTTCGTTATGATTGAGTTTTGTTTCAATGATTTGTATGAAGATTATCCTTGGTTGTTTTGAAGTAAGTATACATTGAATCTTTATGATTCATGCTTTGTTGAGGCTATGGCATTATTACTTAATTGATTGGCTATAAATTACTTACTGAAACATAGTTCTATGATATTCTTGGATATAAGTTACTTTTTAATCACTTGTTTTGCTCGGTTATTTGCTCAGTAATCACATAATTGTATTCATGGCTTAGCATTAAAGGACCTAAGAGTATCTATTTCCAGCACTTAGTTTTGATAAAGTGAGTTCTTGAAAGTTTGTTTTTCAACATAAAGATTGCATTTGCTCAATATAGAGTTGCCTAATGCTGCTTTTCTATTACTCAGTTTATGCTCAATATAAAGTCACTTAGTATCGCTCTTTTACTACTCGATTTATGCTTAGTTTTTATTGCCAAGTGTGGCTCATTTAGAACACTAGCTAGTTTATAGTATGTACATTAATATGGAATATGTCTATTGCATAAATAACAAGTTCATGCATGAATTTCAAATGTAAGCTTGGATATGCGATGCTTGGTTTGCTATTGTTTTGTTGTTATTGTTATCTTAAGTTACAAATGTGTGCTTGGATTTGTATTATTTAACTTGTTATCATTGTATTGTATTGTATTGTAGTTCTGTTACAGTTTATTCACTTCATTTAAAATATGAGTAGAGGGATTAGTTTTCTAATATCGGGTATAGAAGAGCATGTACAAAAGGGGATTCTATGCATATATGTTGAAAGCAAAGTGTATTAAAGCCATTTCTAAAGAAAGTATGTTATGACTTTTGATTCCTTTTCATATGTAAATATGGTTGATTAGTTAGGTTCTATCTCTTTTGTAAAAGGGATTGTTTGTAAAGTTTGTAAGTTAATTCCATTGGTATAAGAACGTAAGGGAGATTTACATGGATAGTTGTAATACATGTCTTGAGATAGAGTTAAGGAATCTCCAAGGTGATTACAAACTAGTTTAATGAATGAACAAGAACAATGATGTTAGTAAAATTATGTAAATTAGAAGTTTTTTTATAGCAATAAGTTATGTTTATTGAAGAAGAAGAGATAAGTCTCGGTATGGGTTGTGTTACATAAGGCCTACCCTATAGATTGAAGCGTTTTGCTTATGTACCATGATTCTAAGATGGGTGCTTGTGAGTTTGTTTTTCTAAATGAAGGTGGAATATTTAGATGTGTGCGAATGATGAGAGGTATAGGTTAAGTGCCTTAGACATGCAATTTGAAACTTGAATAAATGAATCACTAGTGGTTTGTTGAATGTTTTGTGATGTGTATGAAATTTAGTGAAACAGGTATCGATTCTAACTTGAATTTCTCTTATCCTTATCTTAGGGATAGCGTAATAATTTGACTTTTGCATACCTTATTAGAAAGATACATATTCAATACAAGTCAAAGTATACAGCTCGAAGGCTAGTCATTATACGTACATTGAACCATAATTTACAATTTAAGAAAGATTTAATGCTCAATTTTTAGTCACTTGACACATTTTTAATAACAATGTGTATTAATACTTTGTAGAGGTTGATAAATTTTATAAGAAAAAGTACAAATTTAAAATTTAGACTTATGCATTTTTTTTGTTTGAGTCCTTAATCTTAATTTTTTTATTTGAATCCTCAATGTTGGAAAAAGTTTACAAATGAGGACTATTATTAATTGTATTAATTTTTCCATTAACTGTTCATACATGGCACAATCCTATTAGTCCACATAATTATCAAATAAATAATATAATAAAATTATAGAAAATCTTTAAAATAAAATAAAAACTAAAAAAATTAGAAAAAGTAAAAAAAAAAAAGAGATACACATACAAAGAATAAATAATTTACATATATGTACATTTACATATTATTATTTTGTTAAATTAAAAATAAAAATTTAGAAAATAAAAAAAGGAAAAAAATAGAATAATTACAAAGAAAATATTTTAAGCCAACGTAAGGGTGGGGCATGGCTGAAATAGCTAACGGAAGCAGTGGGTCGAGACTTATTTAAAGAAGTTGGTCATTCAACCTACTAGTAATCGTGGGTGGCTACCTACCCACTTAAGGGGGACTACGCAACCCCTGGGGGGGGGGGTGTAATAAGCCATCCATGACTAAAGGTGTGCAAATAGATTAAATGGGCCAACTCGGCTTGGTCCACTTTGGTTGGGGGGTTAAATGGGTTAGACTCATTTGGTCGTTTTTAAATGGGCTAAAAAACGTTGGCTTTAACCTACTTAAAAAGCGGGTTAAATAAGTCAACCAGCAGGCTAAAGGTATAAATATATTAAATGAGTAGACCTAAATCAATCCATTTTAGCATATGTGTTTAACGAGCTAGGTTTATTTGGCCTGTTTTTAAATGAGCAAAAAAACTTTGGCCTAAACCCGTTTTAAAAACAAATTAAATGAATCGGCCTATAGGCCAAAGCTTAATTGTACATCTCTACCCACGACCATTAGTAATTCAAGAGAAATAAAGAAAAAATAAAAAAGAAGTAAAACTCGATTGTGAATGTGTCATACGACTTAATCAGTTTTGCTTTTTTTTTTTTTTGTTCTAATTTTTGGGTTGTAGGTGGCCACTTACCTGCTATAGCAACCATGTGACCTCTTTCGGAAGATGAATAGCCATTCAAGGTAACTAGTGACTTAAATGACCCACTTCTTCAATTAAGTCTCAATTCACTTAGCTTTTCTTGATCTTTCTAGCTACTTTAAGGTAAGGGGTAATTGGATTTTTTTTTAACATTTTTTAATTTTTCCCTTTTTTAAAAATGTTTTTATTTTTTAATTTACTAAAATTATAATATATATGTATATTATAATATTATTTTTTATTATTTGATTTTGCTTTTTTATATAATTTTTCTATTTTCTTAAGTTTTTACTATTTTTTATTGTTTGAATTGTTTTTTTACATATTTTATTATAGTGTTTATTTAATAAAAAATGGGGACCAATTATAATGTGTCGTATAGTGCAAATGGATGAAGAACTTACATCCCTAATAAAAGTCCTTATTTAATAGTGTTTGCAAACATAAAGAATTTAAATAGAAAAAATTGAACGTTCAGGATTCGAACACAAAAGACATAAAAGGTTGAGTTCTAAATTTGTACTTTTTCCAATTTTATCTTTATACAAACAAGAAAATTCCAAAGGTGTCATGACAATTAATTTTCATAAAATTAGCATATCATATAAATTTTAGGTCAATCTATATGCATATTCAAATAACTTATGGTCATAAAAGTTACATAAATATTTCAAATAGATATAAGCTTAAATATATTTAATTAAATGCTATGCTACAACAAGAGAGCTTTTCAATTACAAGTAAATGTTATTTTTTCCTTAAATGGTTTAGCTTAGTTTTATAGTTTAGCTCAAATTATCCTCCATGTTAGAAATTTTAGAAGGCATTTTCATGACAACAAAAAAACACATTTAAGTATTACTCAATTTACTTGAGTGTGTAAAAAACAAATCTTTAATGTATTTAAGAGAAAAATCAAAAGTAATCATTATGTCATAAAAGTTATATACATAAATATTTCAAATAGATATAAGCTTGACTATATCTAATTCAATGTTATGCTACAACAAAAGAGTTTTTTAGACGGCATTTTCATGATAGCAAAAAACACATCTAAGTATTACTCAAGTTATTTGAGTATGTAAAAAACAAATCCTTAATCTATTTAAAAGGAAAATCAAAATCAGTTATTATGTTAGAAAAGTTATGGTTATAAAAGTTATATACATAAATATTTCAAATAGATATAACTTAAATATATTTAATTATATGCTATATTATAACAAAAGAGTTTTCAATTTCAAGTGAGTATTACTTTTTCCTTAAATGGTTTAGCTTGGTTTTATAGTTTACTTCAAATTATCCTCCATGATAGAAATTTCAAAAAGCATTTTCATGACAACAAAAAACCTATCTAAGTATTACTCAAGTTACTTGAGTGTGCAAAAGACAAATCCTTAATATATTTAAGAGGAAAATCAAAAGCACTCGTTATGTTAGAAGCAAGAGTTAGAAAGTACACTTATAAGAGGCATTAGAAGCTACTTTATCAAAAGAAATGATGATTGATTGTTATAGGCTCACATAGTTGAAGTTACCAAAATCAAAAGTTATGTAGTGAAATTGTTCAAATAAAATAAAAAAGAAGGAAGAAAAGAAAAGAAGATCGCATTTAAGTAAGAACTAGAGGACGAATCAAAAGCTACTTCCATAGTTAGAAGATTGAGCTAAAAATTATCAAGAAGAGGAAAAGATTAGAAGCATAAGAAGATCAAAAAACAAATGAATTTCAAAAGCTAATATGTAAGAAAGGGAATAATAAAGGAAATTATAGGTCAAGACCTAACACTTAGGAAAAGATGTATTTGCGTCATATACTTGATAGTACTGAGGAGCAAAGAAAAATTATAAATATAATGATTAAGATGAAGTTCCATATTTGATGAAGGATATACAAGGTAATAATATGTTTAGAAGAATATCGATGATAGTTAAAGACATCTCGTGATAGAATAGAAAAAGATAACATATCTTTGAAAACTCAATGGTTATTACCATTTTACAACATTTAAATGTTAAGGATGGACTATCATGTAAAGTATAAGAATTGAAGAGAAGACAACACTCAAAAGTGAGTGAAAGAATAGAACTATACAAGGAAAAGAGAAACTAAGTGTTAAGTAAAAGCATTAGATTCATTATTTGTTTAAAATCGAGATATTACATGGGGAAATTTATTGTAATTGTTGACAAAGTCACTAATCTCTTTAAATCTTGTGGAGATTATTCAAAGAAATAGTGAGAAAAACTTTGTAGATGTGTTAATCCTAAGGTATGTTATTTTGAGACAGAGTATGAGTCATGAGAACTATATACCTTATTTGATTTTCTTCAAATAGTGGATATGTAGGAAGATTTAACTAGTTCCCTAGTACTATATGTTGGAAGAGATGATTGATGTATAAGGTAAAACCACTATATATCATTGTCTAATATTGTCAAACTCTTACTCTTTATTTTATTGCATATTTATTATTTATTTGTTACTTGCAATTTTTTTTATTTGAGTTTGTGCAAAGGCGTTCATTTCATAATTGATTAGAAGTACATTGAACATTAAAAAAACACTGCATAAAAAAGATAAGTAAAAAGTATATAAAACTTAAAAGATCATATTAATCTTAATTTCATGTGCATGTTAGCATGAAAATTTTTTATATGGAGTTGTGGATTCTTATCCATCATAATAAAAAACAAGTTCAATGATTTGTGGCTAATCTTGAATAATAAGAATCATGATAAATTTATAAAGTATTTTAAAATTGAAGTTAAGTTTTGAAAATTATGTAACAACTAATTAAACCCTTGTCCCACTTTTAGATTGTTTATTGGGACTAATACTCTAGACCAACCACCCAATTTCAGTTTGGTTTGAATTTGAATATTTTGAAGTAAATTTAAAAAAAATGGCCATATTTTCAATTTAGTTTAATTTAGTTTATTTGATTTTTTTTTTTACCCGCTACCAGTTGTAAAGACAATGTCTTATCTTTTTACCTCTCCTAACTTGTTATCCTTTAATTTCAAGTTTTTCCCTATGAAAAGGTATTTATATTAAATAGCCCAAAATAGTAAGAAATTAAAGGCAAGTAGATGCCTCCACTTGACCAAAACTATCAGGTCATGAGGCTCATCAAGATCGAATCATTTTTAGCTGATGGAGTGCTTGTTCTAAGCTAAGTACATAGACCCCACGTTTACGAATCTTGGAACCATTAAACTAGCCTAATTGTTTCCTGTTTCTAATTTACATATTTTAAATACTCAATTTGATCCAAAAGCTAAGAAGTTCTAATATAAAAAATTTAAGCCTAAGAGCTAAATAATTTTAATCCAATTTTTAAGAAAGATGAGAAAGATTTGCTAACATATTTGTACAAAACTACAACTCACCTATACTATGTTATCATAATACAAGATGAGAAACTAAAAAGATATCAATAGTTAATCCCATGTTATTAACAAACGAGAACTTTCCTTTGATGAAAATTTATATTATTAAACTAAACCAGCATTTTTAATAGCAATATATTGAAACTATAAATGAAAAAGACATATATATATATATTCTAATTCACATGGATATAGATAAATTCTCTTTTTTATTTTATTTTTTCTCTTTTTTCTAATGATTAATAAGCCTTTAATATTCATTAGTAGCTCGCTATAGACTTAATGGGTTTATAATTCTAAGGTAATAAACCTTCACCAATCCATGGACCCACTAAGTCTGCAACCAAGTAAGAGGAGTACCACATGGGCCCAACCCGATTCTTAAACTTATAATGGGAATTTGATGCAAAGTCACAAGTTGAAACTGACTTGTTCTTACCTCTACATGGGATCTATTACCCCTTATAGCCAGTAGAATTCTTCACTCCTTAACAAAAGCTAAACATGATAAGCCTCTATATAATAAGATAAAAGGAAAAATGATAAATTTACTATTTGAATTTTTGCGAAATGGAAAAAACACTACCTAAACTTTTAAAAGATCAATTTTATTCCTAATTAAAGTTTTTGTTGGTATTTTATTACCTTCCTTAACACCATTAAATGCTATTTGCTTATTTGGATTGATGAACATATTCATATGTCCTTTAATATTATTTTAAGTCATATATATGCTAGATAGAGAAAACAAAAGGATAAAAAATAATGTTGGAGAGAAAATAGAAGAAAACCGTACTCTCTTTGTCCATCAAAACGCTTTCATAGTAAAAGAGAATTAAAGCCCCAACCTTTATCCATTGAGCAAATTTTATTAACCTGCACAAATCCTATTAAATTGATAACTTTTGCAACTGTCAAGACTTCGAAGGTGCACTTGTCTTAGTTTTCTTTTTTACATATTTTATTTGACAAGAATGTCTACTTACAATGTAAAATTTGCAACAATAAATTTAATAAGATGAATAGTTTGCAACAAGGCAAAATTACCTTCCTATACACCAAAAGCACTAGAGCTCCATCAAAATATCAAATTGATGATGACCAATAGATGTCATAAGATGTTGGTAGCTATCCTGAAACAAATGAACTTATGTTCTTGCTAGAAAAGGCAATATGGCACTAATTTTGAAGGTAAAAAACTTGGCATTGCCTTTCTTTTTTCCCTATCATGTGATCATGAGATCTTCATTTGTCATCGACCCATTTCAATTTCCATATATCTAACATAGGAGAGGTCACATATGTCACTTAACATCAAACACAAAGTAAACCTTCTCACTCTACGATTTTATGTTTTAATGGATAAGGGGAGCGTGGTTTTCTTTTGTTTTCTCTCCAACATTAATCTTTTTCTTTTTTTTTTCTCCTTTTATTTTGTCTATCCGGTATCTATGTAGCTTAAAATAATATTAAAGAACATATGTCGCCTTCGAATATGTCCATTAGTCCAACTTAGGAAACAACATCTAAGATTGTTAGTGAAGGCAGTAAAAATGCGAACAAAAACTTTAATTACATATAAAATTGGTCTTTTAAAAGTTCAATTAGTATTTTTGCCATTTTGTAAAAGTTTGGATAGTAAATTTTTCATTTTCTCAAAGATAAAACATGTTTTCGAGAAATTAGACAGAATAAGTTTTCATCTGCTCTCTCCTATGAGATATTGCTAGGTCATGAGCTACTATATTACTTTCTTTGGCCAAAAAAAAAAAAAATTAGTTTCTTATAGTTGGAAAGATTTTTCCTTGTAAGCAAGAATAATATTTGAATATTTACATTTACAATTACAAGGCATGTTTAGAGAAGTAACAACTATAACTACATTTAAATAAATTTCTACTTTCTTAAGCCCATCTAAACAATAACCTAGGACCGAATAAATAACTTAGATCTCAATTGTAAGGATATATGCTTTTCCAATCTTCCTCTTAAACCTAAAGTTCAAATTTCCTAGTTCATTTCTAACTATTATCCCAATTTTTGTAACCTCTAAGTGATGCTATGAAACATTATTTATTTTTAATTTTATCCATCCATAATTACATTTGTACACTATATATATTATATTTTATAATATATTATATATTATTATCAATTATCTCCATACATACACCTTTTCTTAAATTTAAAAAAAAATGCTAAATGAACTTAATCTTCTAAGTTGTTGAAAGTTTAGGGAGGTAAAAAACTTATTTTAAAAGTTTAGGAGCCGAATTGGCACTAGATTAAAAGTTTTAGAAGTAAAAGAAACTCACTTTAAAAGGTTGGGTTTTGGGGGTGGGGTATGGGTGTCGAAAGGGGGGAGGAGGGTGAATTCGTACTTAGAACAAAAGTTCATGTGAGTGTTTTTGCAATTTACCCTAAGAAAATCAAGAAAGTCAATACAATTTTGATGATTGTCTATCATAGCCATATGAAACATTAGTTAGTAAGTTAGTACCTCTTGTTAAGCATATAACCTACCCTATAAAGTAGATCATTATCACCTACAAGGATAACAATAGGGTAGAAATGTTCAAAAAGAAGAGAGAACAAAAATAAGAGCACAATTAAGAGTTAGCTTGAGGATGTTCTAATGAAATCTACTAGGCTCATATGTGGAATTTTGACAAACTTTAAAAAAAAAAAACAAAATTAACAATAATTAACAACTAAAATCTCATAATAGTTACACTATGGAGGAAAACTGGATCTAGAGAACTTATAAATTGCCTTTTGTTAAGTGATTCAATGAAGTACCTAAGGATCTACTATCATACATGTTGATCATACATGCACATATTTCATTGTAACAAGTTAACAACATAATGTGAGAGATCACAACTTATACTCTTTTAAGTATAAACACATTGCTAAGAATTGTTACACAATAATTGCCATAGCCAAATTTAGGAATAGGTGAGTTTAATTTTACTTAAAGACATAAGCACTTAAGGTTTCTAAGTTCGAGGATGTACATAATAAACTCTTACATAAAATGAAGAATATCATACTTAAACAGGTATAACAAAACTTAAAGCTTAATGCAACCCCTTGCCACCACTCTACATGTGTATACGACACACGTAGACATATGCTATGCATATACTTAGGCGTGGAATGCATAGTTAGGTGATGAGTCCTAGATTGGTTATACTTTAATTAGTAAATTTTCATGATTTTTTCTTGATATTTGAGTTTATTTTTAGATAATAATACTTGATTGAGTAAAATTTTGTTTTTTAATTTTTAAAATGATTTATGTGAGAAATGATAAAATAGAAACAAATTTCACTCAGTTCTGAGCTAAAATGAGCAAGTTATGGAGGTTGACACAATCAAATGATATGATTCTGTTGTTTCCAAGCGAATTTGGAGTTTATTTTCAATTGTGATAGCTAAGGATAGGACCAAAATTCACAATCGTATCACCGGTTGTATCTTTTCAAATTGACTTTTTTTTTATTCATTTTCTATATAAAGCCTTGTTATGGTTTGTCTAAAAAGGAAAATATTACATACGAATTTTAGAGAGTTTTTGAGGCCAAAAACATTCAAGAGAGTGGGGAGAAGAGGAGATTTGAAGATTTAATTTTATTTAGATTTCATAATTCTTTCTTTTACTCTTTTCTATACTTTGATTTTAGATTTTGATTTTAGGATGTATAGTTAGTAGATCTTTGGTATCTAGGTCTTGTAGAACCTAGATCTATTTATGTGACATGATTAGTATTTGATTAATTTAATTCTTTAGTCTTTTCTTAGTTCAACTTTGTTTGCTTCATGATTTAGGTTATTATTTCCATATGTAGTAATCTAAAATTTGATATCTTATAAGTAAGAGAATCAAGAGATTTATTATAAAATTAGATCTAGGCATAGTTGATGACAATTATTGTAAGATTAGAGATAATTTTCAAGATTCTCCTAGAATTTTGAATTAAAGTGTAGAGAATTTATTGTTCAATAGTACAATCTTAAGTCATACTATTGAGAAGAAATTCTAATAGGTGATTTAAGGGTTGGGATCAAGGTCGGTTTACTTGAAAAAGTAATTAATTTTAATAGAGAATATCCTGATTAAAAAATAAATTAGATTATTTTTAGGAAAATCACATGTTAGATCTATGGATCGTGTAGTCCGTTCGTTAAATCCACTAACTTAAGCCCATTTTTCTCCCATTTCAGTGATTGAAATTGTACCACGAATAATTAGCTTGTTATTTAATCCTTTAATAATTTTAACACATTAAATTATTCACGATTACATTAATAGTCTTACTAATTCAATCATTGAGTAATCTTCGGATCAATACTTTGTTGTTTAAACTTATTTAACTTCATAATTTTTTCAATCAAATTATCTTTCTCATTAATATGATTCTCAAAACTATTATGAACTTAGTTTTAGACTTAACCAAAACCACATACAATTAAACTCTTTTAACATGATTCGAAAATAAGATGAATCACTGACAATTAAACTTGCTTATAAATAATCTTTAAGATCTTATAAGTTGCACTTATCTTAATAATGTGTTATTTTAACCATTTAGGTTAACACGTAAAGTGGTAGTACAAATATGGATGTTATAACTAAATATTCTAGCTACAACCTCTAGCCATCCTACCAATTAAAATAAGTAGTGAATCATATACCGTCCTTATGACACGATCATTGTATGATATTTAATCTCTTTATTTCAATCTTCTCAAATGGCTCAGTGCATGATATTTCATCATGAATAATTGTTTTACTTAGTAACTTGAATAACTAAACTTAAATCTAATGTCCTAAATCATGCCATGGCTAAGACTTTGAGTCATTTTTTTCTTACCAAAAGCCCAAGAGCCCTAAAGCTTTGTAATTGCCTTACTTAGAATTCAATGAATCCATTTTTAAATAATCACTATCATCTCTATGTTTTGGTCATGCCCTATTTATGAATCATTTACAACATGCTACATAATTGCTTTCAATTGCATGAAAGTACGATGTTGTATGTATGGGATATATGAAGGGACTTAGGTCTAAAGACTACATACACTTGTCCACACTTCTATCTACATGGTATCCTCTTGGTTAGTAGAATGTGCTCTATTTTCAAGTATCCTTATATGACTTAGATATCTTTCCCTCTATCTAATGAGAAAAACCTTACTCTTTGCATTTATTGGTCCAAATGTTTCATATTTCCTCTAATCGCTTTATGAAAACGAACTTTTTGAGATGATTTAATATTTTTGAACCCTTACTATGGTCCATTAATCCATAATACTCTTTATTAACTTCAAAACTTTCTTGTAACAAGATAGAGCTATCATAAATAATAGCTATATCGACTTTTAAGATAGCTTAGTAACATATATTAAAGAGCTTTCGCACATTGTGACATATTGGTAGGTTAGTTGTGAGACCTATAAGGTGATGGAGTTATGAGGGTAGGCATACAATTACGTTTGGCTAATTTTTCCATCCACTATATTACTTAGCTAGCACTTGTAGTCCACTTGCTTCAATTAATTGAATAAGGGAGAATGGAATTACAATTCTTAAGGAATGGAATAAAGATGTAATTCTTATTATTTTGTTCAGTTAGATTAAAAAGTAATTTAAGAATAGACTTATAATAGATATTTAATAACCAAATTACCCTTAATCCATCTTCTTCCTCATTTAACCTTAATTGCATTTACACAAAAACTAACCAACAATGCCTCTCCATCACCTATGAAAGAGGCCTTCTCCTAGTTGTTCATTCTGCAGCATTCATTACCTACGAAATCATCATTACCATCACCATCAATCTTCTTTCACCATTTTGATCCCTCTCTCTTAAAGAAATGGTTGAGTTAATGCGTAACCTGAGGCGATTGTTAGGCATTCAATTTGTATGCTCTTAGGCTCTTATGAGGCATTTGACTTAAAGAACAGGGGTGCTAATTGGTGGGTTTATGTGTTCATATTTGATATATATGAACGGTTGTAATACACTAGAAAAAAAAAAGGAGGATATAAAATAATAAAAGATGACTATGTTACAAGTAAGAGGTATTAAGGTCTTAAGTAATGGTTTAATAAAGGGTAATGTTGGAAGTATATAAAATTCCTAACTCAGCTAGTGCATAAAATACTACATTGTTTTGTAGAAACTCTTTCAAACTTCTTGCCACTATTGAATAGGATTCTTTTACTATAAACCTAGAAAACCCTCAAGGTATGTCAAGAATTTTATTAAATCTTATCAATTTTTAAAGGAAAAAGTTAGATTGATTTAGATCCTTCTCGGTAGCGTAAATCGTCTGAAGGAGGGAATCGGAAGGCTTACACAACCTTTGGAGACTTCCAATGATAAGTGAAGAGTCAACTGTAGAATTTAGGTTATGAATAAATCTAAGTGATATGCAATTGATATTTTAAGGTTGTGTGTTGATTAGCTATGGGGAAACAAAGAAACTTGAAAGAATCATCAAATTAAGATAAAGTATCCCTTACACTATAGATTTTTCTTATAATGTTTTTATTTAAGAAGCTTTTGGTAATGATTTGATAGTTAAAGTGATAAAGTAATGGAGGTTTGATGTTGATAGGTAAATATCCAATTTGAATAAAAGGGTTTAGAGATGTGGAATTTACGATGCATTGCTAATGAGGTTTTTGTTGAGGTGTTGAATTGTTGAGTTGTTTTTAATAAGTTAAGGGTGTTTTAAAACATGTATTGAAGTTTTGGAGGATCAATTAGGCTTGGGAACGAATTGGGTGAATAAAAGTAGGGTTTTTTTCCAAAGAACGGTGAGTGATATGACCATTTGATACAATTGTATCCCTAGGTCGTGTCACTAGCAAGGATGCTTGTTTTAGTGGGATCACAATGAGTGACACAACTGTATCACTAACTCGTGTCACTATAGGTGACCAAAAGTAGCGATTACAGTGAGTGACACAACCACTCGACACAACCACTTGATACAATTGTATCCTTAGGTTATGTCACTTATAGTGACGAAAAGTGGAACACAGTTAATAACATGGTTCGACTGACACGATCATATCACAAACTGTATTGTAGGCCATATTCCATTAAGTCGAGTTTTCCTCTTCTTTTTGTTTTATTCCTTTGTTACATCAAAATTAAATCTATTTAATGTTTCATGACGTGAATTTAAAGAGAATTAAGAAGTTCAAAAGTGAGTTTTAGCTTTAAAAAATCACTTATTCAAAATTTAAAGAGTTTAATGTGTATTTAATATCTCTAAGTTCTAAAGCTAAGACAGTTTGTTCTTAACGGATTCCAATTAGCTAGGTAGGTGATACTTATGTGTTGCTTATGATTGATAGGCTAGAATTTATATTTGTATATTTATGTTCAAATTACTAATTACATATTTGGCTAAATTTTATCGTTGCTTTTTGCTCATGTGTGTGGCTTGGTCTAGGGGCTTGGAGTGGTAGATCTTTAGTAGGTAATCCTGATGATCCTTATAACACGTTGTCCCTAGTTGAGTCTCACTTGGAATTGATTTAGGATAGATTTAAGTTATTGTAAAGGAGGCTGAAAAGGTATGCCTAATGTTAAGTTGTAGAGGGGCTTAAAGAAGTACGCCCAAACGTTAGGTTATGGTACGAATTGTGATATAATTGGGTCATGAGGACCACTATCATTTGTTGTGTGACCGACTTAGAAACAAAGATAATTAAACAAATTATGTGAATTACTTTTTTTGCATTTAAATGCACGTGACTATGCATTGTTTGGTCATGTACATATAGTTGTGTGTTGTGTATTAGGTTTCGGCTTACTTTATTATTTTTTCAAATGTAAAACTCCCAATTATATTACTTGAGTTCAATAATTTATAGAGCTAACCGTTACTGCTTTGGAGATGGGAAGAGCAAGGATTACGTAAGGTACTAAAAAATATACTAAGAAAATAAATTATATGAATATTTAGTCTTATGTAGTAATAATTATTGATTGGGAATCAATATTTCTTAATTAGAAGTTATTCTAATATTATCTAGAGATTTAATTGTATAAGACTATTTAGAGACTTTTATAGTACTTTTTGGAGTTTTTAGTTGAATGTTATGTTTAATGTGTTGTTAGAGACTAAGGATATGTGGCAGTTTATGGTATCTTAGGTTTGAAGGCATTACAATGATGGTCATGTAGTTGGGTAGCTAAAGGTTTGATTGTTGAAAGAGAGAGTCGAGTAGCTGGAGAGAGATTGAGAGAAAAAGCCACACGGAGGAGTCAAGATACAGACAATGATAGCGATTTTAGAGAGAGAGTAAAGTAGTGAAAAAGAGATGGAGAGAGAAAGCTTTGAGGAAGGGAAGAGAGAAAAAGGGTAATAATGATAGATGGCAGTGATTTGTGATAATGGTAGGTAGGTGGCATCTATGCATGGTGGTGGTACTTGTAGTGGTAATGGTGGTGGATGATGATGTTAGTGACAAAGGAAGAGAGATGGTAATGGTAATGGGTAAGAAGTGTATAGAATGTCTTTTTCTTGCTGAATCCTAATTCTTCACTTTGAAGAAGAAATCCCCATAATTTAATCTCAAGTAATACGAATTTCTACTAAATTGCAATGCGGTGATAAAATATGAATTAAACAATGTGATAAAGAATAAGGAGGGAATATAATAACCATTTTCCTCAAGTGAATAAGCAGTTAAGGATATTTGCATGCGTAGTTAACTCCTCTTATTAAAGTCCCTTATCTACCAATCATACCAAAACGTTTTGTCTTTATTGCATATTAGAAATAATAATAATTATACAACTTGATATATTAACCTTAATTTTTACAATAAATACTGTAGAAATCAAATTGCACAAAGAAATCAAGTTTATCTAATTACATCTATCAGAAAATATTCTATTATATTACTAATGAAACAATATTATCTTTGAAGAATGAGTATTTTGTTGAAAAAGATTACATAATTACTTATATATTTATACCATGTTGCACTTTTTGTTAAGCATGTTGTTCTTTAATTTATAATATTCATGTAATATATTCTTGTTCGTAACCAAACGTACATAAATTTTATATATTATATATTCACAAATTGATAGTTAAATCGTAATTAATATATTTGATCTAATGAAAAGATAAATATTTTTTTTTACCTTCTTCTAAAGCATTCTAATCGCCCATCATAACTTCCTAAAAGAATTTTAAGTTTCATTTTTATTAAGTATTATGAAGTATTACAAGTGCACTCAATATTTTTAGATATATAGGATTTTTATGATAATTCTAATATTGACTTAAATAATTAAGATAATTTGTTCCTCTAGCAACCCTATAATATCATAGTTTTGCATTCATTGACTTAAAGATATATTGGATAATACCTTTATATTATAGAGTATGATGTGATATTGAAAGAAAAATATATATTGATATTTCATAAATATAACAAAATTATTCCATAAGCTCTATCATTAAAAAAAGGAAAAAAGATGCATGGTAAGCTGCTTATTATGCAAAGTTAATATTTGTTAATACACAATTTTGGGCTTTTGGGCTTTTGGCTCTTAAGACCCATTCCAGCCTTCAACCATTGGGGTCGATCTATCTAGGTCCATTTTCGAGCTACGTGAACTTAAGACTATACTTTCCCTCGAAAGATTTGACTCGTGCTTAGCTCCAAGACCGTGCCCAAACTTCTGAAAGGTCAGTGCTTAGTCTCAAGGTTGGGGCTTTGTGAAATTCATGCTTGGGACTTTGAAGGTTGGGGTCCAATTGGGAAACTCGGACAACGAGCATTTATGGACGGATGTCGACCTATGTCAGATCACCAACTTAAGAGATGCCATGTCATTTTCGGGAATATAAAAACTTATTTAACTAAGAGATGATATACTTTTCTATTTTAGACAAGATTCTTGTTTATCTATTTTCCTAATATATCTACCATAAATAGGGATCGACCACCCCCCCCCACAAGTAAAGCATATAAACTTTCTCTTGTGATCTTGCATTCTCCATTACACACTTGTTGTCTTAACTACGAAGTGGCCACCCACGCCGGACAAAGATCACAAGTCACTTAAACAAGGCCCAATCCCAGAATCTTCGTCGGCGAAATTCCTGATGACAATATTATAAGTCTAAGATCAAAGCTTTCCTTTTATCGATCATATATTATTGTTATGATGTTTTATGTTTTGACGATTTACAAAAAGAGTTGCAAAAATAAGCCAACTTTTTTTTTTTTTTTTGTTATTGACATTGTGGTCTAATGTGGGTTGGCTAATTTAAATAATTCTGTACATAAAATCTAATTATATTTGTTTAATTTTACAGCATGTTATTTCATTATTTTATTTATTTTAATGGTCAAACTTTAAATCTTTACATTCTATTATCTTCACGTTTTGAAATGAAACAAATTAGTATTTTCATTATAACAACTATTATTCCAAAATGAAATAATAATAATAATAATGGAAGCATCTCTACTTTCACTATTTTTGATTTTAGCGCTTAAACTTCAACTTTTTTAAAAAGAAAATTATATCTCAATTTTTAGAGTGAGGCAAATAAGTGATTACTTTATAATAAATAATAAAAATATTATGAAATCATAAAATAGTGATAAATTATAATAATAAATCGAAAAAAAAAAGGAAATAGAAAATGGGATTGACTCTCAAAATTTAAGATAGCATGTGACCGAAAAGGCCAACGTAAGTATCTAATGAGATTTCTTCATACAACACTATTCTTGAAAATCAAGAAAAAATAACATGTTACATGAAATATCACTCTGTTATGGATGATGAATAATATATCATTTTTATGTATAGAAATTCAAATTTAATTCCTTATCTTTAATAGAAATATATCCCTTTTGGTGTCCATCACCTATTCTTAAAAAATATATGTAATAATCGATAACAGCTTTTAAAAGTTGAATATAATCAACATAACCTCTCCTGTTTTTATAGAAAAGTGGTTATATTTACTTAAGCGCACGAAAATATGTCTCTTCTGATATGAAAATTCGGATTAAAAATTTGAGTTATTTTCATATACAGATGCGTGGTAAGCTACTGTATTTAAAATAAGCACCCACACAGAACACAAAATTGAAACAAAATAGTGGAAGAACTTGTCCCTCATCCGTCATGGCCGAAGAAAGCCCATTACAAAACCACTCAAGGCCGAGCTCTGTCTAGTGTCAGCCCAGTTGCTCCTTTGGTATACAACTTTTTTGTTTTGTTTTCTTATTTATTTATTTATTTTTAAATTTTTTTGAGGTGCATTTATTATTCAGGAACTAGTTAGAAGGCACGAATTTCGCCCATACATCATATATGTATTATTCGTTTACAAACTCGTGTTCTTGACCTGTCCATTACCCGTCATCTAAAAATGTCCGTAGATCCATCTACTTAATTCGTCAAAGGACATTTTGGAAAATTCAGTAGAAAACTGAGTAGGTTTCATGAGAATTCACACTAGGCAAAACTGTCTACTTGGGTTGGATTTTTGGCACTAGTGATGGGATTTGAAAACTCATGTTCATGCCTGGAATGATTTAAACATATTTCCTATAGTAGACTTGAAACAAAAACAATTAGAACTATTTTATGAGTTCTTAACAATTTTTTAAGTAGGTTATACACTTAATATGACTATTCATAGATTTGAATTTATTGATTGGTGATTTTGGTTGTAAGTCTAGAGGTTGATGGTAACTTGGGGAAAAACACATCTAAGCTAAGGGGACGGCAAGAAGTGGTCCCAACACTAACACTGTAATGCTTAATTCAACGAAAGATTTTTGGTAAATGAAGAGAGGATTAAAAAATAAAAATAAAATCCTTACCGGAAAGGTTTACCATGTATTTATAGGGGAGTCTTGATTAGATATTCTTGGCAAGTAGATAAATTTTGTAAGATTCACTTGCTAGTTTCTGAACATATGCACTAAATTTTGTAGGGAAGAATTTGAGCCAGGTTAGTAATATTTGTATACTTTCCTAATTTGGTTCATTAACCTGGATCTACATACTATGGGCATACCACCCATGGTCCAAGGTGTAGGAGCAAGGAAGGAGATGATCTAATACTTTATGGTGAGGTTAGTCGAGCTTGTATAAGCATAGCTTAGAAACTAGTGAGGTCACCGTAATGCCAATGACCTTCGCAACAATGTTAGAGGAGTTGAAGAGTTCGGACAAGGTCTTAAGTAAACAGATTTAGACTTGAATGTATATGTTCAAAATAACCTATTAATACTTATCTCTTGTTTCTTTAGTGACAGACTAGTGAGGAAACTAAATCTTCCATTTTAGGATAACATATTCTTACGAGGAAATCTATCTAGCAAAATTCATCATTTCCCTCGGGTGGAAGGAATAAAATATAGCATGAGATTGGTATTATACTTTATGCTCGATACTAATCTATTTATAAGTTCAATTCAAATCGAATTAATTAAAAGCTCTTATAAATATATTATTTAAATATATTAGACATGAAAATTTTCATTATGATTACCTGTGAAAGAAAGATGAAACAAAACTATGTAAAAGGGTACATATTTTCAAAAAGAAAAAAAAAAGAAAGTTGTAAAATTGGAAGCCAAACTCTCATAACACCAACTATAGGAGTGAAATGGGAGTTACGAAAGTCGTGATAATAATGGCAACGTAAGTCAGATTTTCAAGAGTGAAATAGCCGCGGTTATAAAGAAAAGTGAGAAAATGAAGAGAGAAGAAAGGAGCATAGGAAAGGATGGTAATTGGTAGTAGGGATGAGAAAAAAACCGATTAAATTGAATCAATTTGTAAATTGATAGAAAATATGGTTTTTTTTTTTATAATTCAATTTAGGAAATTTTTAATCCGAATCAAAATGAAAATTTATGATTGATTTAGAAAGATAAATCGAACTAATCTATTAAACCGAACTAAACCATTTTATAAAAAAACATAGTAATATTTTAATTTAACTAAATATTTTCTTTTGTTATAATATAATACTTAAAAGAATTTTTATTTACATTTATTAAAATGTATATGTATTAAATTTTTAATTACTATAATGTATAAATTATATTTGTAGTTTAACTCAAATTTTGTATTATATACTATTTTTATAAATGAAATTAACTATTAATAAACATTTAAAAATTTTTAGTCACATAAATATTAATTTTGTTTACCTCTATTATGATAATATCCATTATTTTTAAATTAATTTAATATTTTTACATGAGATTACATGTTTTACAAATATATTTTTTAAACTAAAAGATATAGTTTTATTTGTAAATCAAATCGGACTAAATTGAAATTTTATAATTTGAAAAAATTCATAATCTAAACTGTATAGAATAATTCAAAGTTATACAAAACCAAACTACATTCTTATGATTTGGTTTGGTTTAGAGAGAAAATTGAACGAGACTTGTACTCACCTCTACTTGATAGATTAAAATGACTACATCCAAATGTGGGTCAAGAGTATAAAGCTTATAACTAAGAAAAAATTTGGCTTTATTTTTGGATTTAGAGAGATTGTGTGCATGTTTCCACTTAGCTGCTGAATGGGGAAAGGGAAAGGACAAGTGGAAATTGAAGGTGTGTTTTTCAGAAGCTAAGTGCATATTTTATATTGGTTTTCCCTATCCAAAAGTTATAATGTAGGAACTTAAGAAACGCGCACAGCACACTTAACTCTATTTTAACTAAAGCTAAAATTCTTGGGTTGTCGTAGCTAAAATGCATATTGACGCTACAATTTAAGTTTGCTATTGATATGTCGCATATAGTGTCTGCATCTTGAATTGTTTTTTCAATTAACTACCTAATCGTTTAGATTACTAATCTCACTACCCGATTCAAGCTCTTGAAATCAGTGATACTATTTCGTCCAACTCCATTGAGTGCCTTCTGTTCACTTAGATGTTTCACACACAAAGAGGCTGTCTCAAGCATTTATTTTAGGAAAAAAAGAACAATTTTTTTTTAATATTTTATGTTTTTATTAATCAGTCCTTAATCTTTTATTTAATCCCTTCTAATTTTCGACTTCTACAAATCGTATAAAATAAGTCTTTCTATTAATTTTGTTAAATTTTCCATCATTGTGGACACATATTAATATATAATTGATACACGTAAGTATAAAAAAATTTCTAACATTTACTTATATATATATATATGAATCAGTCCTTAAATTTTTTATTTAGTCCATTTTACTTATGTTTACACATGGAGGAATTTTTTTATAAATTTATTAAAACATTGATGATTAAAATAGATTAAATAAAAGATTAATACTAACTCATATATAATTAAACGTTAAAATTTTTTTTATACTTTTATGTTATTTTAATAACTAAATTTCATCTGGACATCTACATGTCACACAGAGGATAAACGACAACTCTAACTTCTCCTTATTTTCGTTTTCGTCCTCTTCTTATAAATCAAAGGGATAAAAATCACATAGATGAGCATACCGATCATAGTTTGTGATTTTTTTTTTTTCCAACTCAAGGTCGAATAAGTTCAACAAATTTCACAATTATACCACAAGTTTGGTCGTATTGAGTAGAGAAAAGAAAATAGGAAAACAAGGGTTATGACACAAATTTTGAGGATGTATGAATAACTATGAAGAAAATATTGTCAATAAATAGATGTTCTAGATCTAAGGAAAACTAGGGTTATGGCTCAATTTTGAGGATGTACGAATAACTATGAAGAAAATACTGTAATTAAATAGATGTTGTAAATCTATTGATAGGATAAAAGATAAATGGAGAGGATGATACACTTGCAAAACTTATGTATCCAAGGAAAGATAGTTTATACAAAGAAAAGAAAAATGAATAATAAGAAATAGAGTTATTGGTTTAGTTTGTTTTATGAGTTAAACAGTTTTAACCTATTATGACTCACTTAATAAAAACAGATTAGAAATTTAGTCTTGATTTACTTTACGATGGGATAATGATTAAATTGGTCAACTAACTAACTCTTGAAATTTAATTCATCTATATAATTTGGTGAATTAAGTGAACCAATCTGAACCTATTAACCTATAAAAACTTTTTTTTAACACAAAAATTTAATATTACAAAATGAATCTACTAAAAACAATTTGTTGTTTTTAATAAAAAAAATTAATAGTATTTATATATAAGAGAAAAAATAGAAAATCCTTTTAGAAATAGTTTTACCAATTCTATTGTATCAATCATACAATATACATATATAGTATATATATGTCGAAGACTTAAATGCCACTTTATTAAATTATAGCATCATATATTATTCTTTAAAGAATTTCTATTTTCTTTATTTTAGTTTACATTTTTGTTTAAAATTAGTTGGAGAGCTTTTCCTATTTTTTATTTGTTTTCTCTTATTTTTATGAGTTTATTGGCTAGACTTTCTATGATAAATTAGCTTGCTATAACTCATAGATTAAATGGGTCAAGCTAAGATAGTTTGCTTTTTAAATAGTTGAAATTTTTAATTTTAATTTTAATTTTCTTTTAAAACAAGTTAAACGAGCTAACTTCTCACTTATTCTATCTCTAATTATTCTCCTCAAATCTTAGTGCTATGATCTCATTTTATCATTCGATAATCATTTCTTTTAGTTTTAAGGGTAGACTCATTTGCTTTAGTTGAGTTTTTAATTTCTCGACTTCCAAAATATGAAATTTTTTCTTTACTAGGACCGTTTTTTCCCCGACGTCCTTGATGGCCAATTTGCATTTTTGCTCGATTTTTCATCTCTCTGATTTGCTTTCCGCCCTTTTCTTCTTCAAATCTCTGGTGTTTTACTATTTTAGGCGCATTTGTACATGACACTTCGTTTTCTTCGTCCTCTATTTTATCTTTTGAAAACGATGGCGTTTCTTTGATTCGTTCAACCAAAGGGTGCCTTTTTATGTAGCCCTTTTTAAACTATCTTATTTTTCACTCATTTCTTTCTCTTTTCTAAAATTTTTCCATGTGGTTTGCAGGTTCGAATTGTAGTTGTTGAATCGCTACTCTATGTGTCATTCCATCTTCGTTTAGTCAAATTGGTCTCGCCCTCATCTTTGGCTTATGTCCATATATTTTTGTTCGTTGTCCTTCCTTGTTCATGTTTGCATTTCACTGCTACCTTTCATATTCTAAGTTAGTTCCTTATTTGGATCTATGATTTCTCGTATTTTTCCTAAATGTCTTTCGTTATTTTCCTTTTCCAGGTTCCTCTCTCTCTCTCTCTCTTCAACTTCTTTCCATCATTTTCTGGGTTCCATTTCTCATTTTATATTCTTTAATCTCTTTCGTTTGTAAGAAGAAGAAGAAGATTGGGAGGAGCCTCTCTCTATCTCTCTCTCTCTTTTATATGATAAAGGTATGCCATGCATTCATAGAAAAGATATTATATGAACATGAAAATAGCACACACTACAATATTATAATTAATATTGTCAGACCCAATTTGAATAGTTAACCAAAATATATGAGAAGGTTAAAGAATAAAAGAGTGAAAGTTGGTTTAACTACGGTTTAATCAGGAATAGATTGAATCATAGGATTAATTAGGTTGGACAACACTCATTACAACACAATGGCACACACATAAGAGTTTAATAGCCCATTTATTTCATTGAATTAAATAAGGTGGAATGCAATTAGTATTACTATATAATAGAATAAAGCTGTAATATGCCTAAAATATTTATTACGGCCTTGTTCACTTGGATGTAATTAAATTGAGATTGCTTTGTTTAGTTTACTAGAATTGATAAATGAATAAAGCTTGAATATGTAATCAAAACTCAAAATTACCCAGATGTATTCATAAGATAATTATTAAGGAGAAAGAAAACAAAAAAGTTCTTTTCTATTGTAACCTAAATTGAAAACGTTGTACAAACCCTAACCTAAATTAAGAAATTCATCTCCAAACTTGAAACCCTAATTCAAAATTAAGAACATAATCTCCAATAGTCATAAACGCTTATCTCTCCATCATATGCCTCTCTCTCTCTCTCTCTCTATATATATATATATATATATATATATCTATATATATAAAATACGAGTAAAAAATTAGAAATGAATATTACTAATTTGATGTTTTCTATGTGTTTCAATTCTTGTTACTTTGTCACTCTATTTTTTTTTTAATTTTTTGATTTCGATTTCTATTCTTCTTACGAGTGGTATGTTGCTTTCTTATGTTGAAAGGTTAGATTTCTATGTTTTCATACATTTGTCCAAATGAGTTTTACGTTAACTAGCATAGTAGACGAAATGTGCATTTTAGTTTCACTAGATTGAGGAAAAGGCCTAAGGTGTCTAACTTTCTATGTATTATATATTATCTATTGATTTATCCTAAGGTGTCTAACTTTTCTCACTTTCTTAGGTAAATGAATTATTTAAATTACAAACTGTCTACTTCAAAGTGAGTTAGTTGTGGACGTCTTGTGTAGATCAGGTCTAAAATAGCGGTTGTAAGGCCAACTTCTATCTTAGGATGGTTTATACGGCGGGGCTGTTACGACTCTGCCGCTTTAGGGCGTGACAAAAATTGTGAAGTTATGTTCCCTATTTTTGCAATTGGTTTTGTTATTTAGAATCCAATTATCTATTGCTGTTTAATTCAAGTACCAATTGCCATAATTCGTATGGTTGATATAAATAAGAAGTTGCAATCATCTACTATTTTAGCAATGAATGATTCGTGTAGTTTAAAAAAGGCAGTAGTTCTTCATTTTAGGTTACCATAAATCTACTATTTTGGCAATTTAATTCATATAGTTTAAAGAATTGCAATCTATGGATTTAGCAATTTGGAATGTCCTTGCTATATTTTGAATGTCCATGTTTGATTTGTAATATCCCCTATGAGAATTGATCATATTTGAAGCAAGTGTAATATCCCTTACGTTACAGTATAAGACATGGATACATTTACAGCAACCTATGTTGCTATATTTGCAATATCCCCTGCTATAACTTAGGAAAAATCTTTTGACCAAGCAAGGGATGATCCTTCGATCATTATTTGAGAAAAATATGGTATAAGATGGCCTGCAATATTTGTCATATTCCTTGCTCATAAATAATCGTTGCACTTGGCTAGTTTTCTTATATTTACAGTTGTGAAATCAATATATTGAAGCAATATATGCACTTGAAATCAATTGATAAGAACGGATTTCTATGTTGCATTGAATTTTTCCTTGGATAATCATAATTTGGCATTCTTTTATTTCCTTTACCCTTTTTAATACCTATTGGATTTCACTATACCATGGCCATCTCATCTTTTCCCCTTTCTAGTATGTTAGCTAACTATATTGTAGAAAAATTGGTAGGACCATTTCATATTGGCAAAGCCAAAATTTTAAACATATATATGTTTCTCATTATCATTAACTCCTATTGCTACTTATCAAGGATGTTATTGGTATGATATTAGCTTCATCCAATAATTTTTAGCCAAAGCAGCCAGCAAACTCATCTAAGGCAAAAGATAAACTACTATACCAATGCTGATAGCTGTTTTCGCAACCATGGAAACCAATAGATTGATTAATCAGTAACCACTTAGCACAATGCAAACTGGCTATACCAGGGACTTTGCCCTTTGGAAAGTTCAACGACACCTTGTACATCTTCATATCAGATGCTAAGTAGTGAAGTAGCCATGAATAAATGCATCACCTATGCCAGTTGTATCTAAAGCTTCAATCTAAGTAACATTTTAAACACCATGCAGTAGGTACTGTATGCACTTACGACATATTTATTTACATACTCAATCATACTTAACAGTTAGCAAGCCTTGAGCTGCTGCATTTAAGTGACTTACATGTAAACACTCAAATGATGTTGGGAGACATAAACAACAGAACAATGGAGAATAGATGACAACCATTTGAACAACATTTCCTCAAGTAACATCAGATCACAAAAACGGTGCATTGTTAAGATCCAAGGCTTTTATTTTCATTGATGTTCAACCAACAAACACTGGCTACATAAACAAAATACCAAAGACCAAAAAATAGTAAACTTTAGCATCCTGATGTATCTACTCATCTAAAAAACATAACTTTATGCATAGTTTGTAGAAAACATCGAATTTGGTACTCAAAATTTTAAGGAGTACCCAGGATACATATGAACCACCCTCTACATTCACAAGACAAAATAAACAACAATTGGTCATGATGAAGCATAAGTTATAGCTCTTGTAATAGAACCCGTACAAAACGTAGATAATGCTCCGGAGGAAGATGATGAAGCACAACTACATTTTCAAGACTCCTAGATATCTTAGCTAATGCTTGATACATCTCTGCTTGGGTAAGGCCTTCAATACTTAGCAAGAACTTTGTTAACTCGTGTATGTCCATCCTTGTCTTATTCGTTGTTAACTTCTCTACAGCTGTATTTATGCTATTCTTGATCTCCTGCATTTGAGAATGTAGAGGTTAGCTTGGATACCACTTCATCACTAATCAGGTTTCTCTTCCTTTTTCCTTTCAATTGAGTAACACTTTGGTGAACAAAGGTGTCCTCCACATCCTTTTCACTCAGTAGCTCTTCTTCTATGTCTTGTACAAGAGCTTGCTCCTGCTCTAACTCTTCTAATACATCTTCGGTAGTTTGCGCATCTTCACCAATGCCACATCCTTTGCATACACTTTCGATAGCTCATGGAGGAATGGGAAGCTTTTGTTCATCCATGGAGCAACATTCTTATGCCTCTACAAAGATTAAATGAAAACGATGTTTGAAATTTCATTCATGATATAAAGGAAGCATTTTAGGCTAAGAGAGGCAGAATACATACACTTATGTAAGACTCCCATACACTTTTTTTTGCAGTCACCATGTTTATAGTAGGATTTCATCGAAAGTCGCTTGTGTATTTACCATAGACCATGTCCTACATTATACTTTAGTCTCGTTTTAGAATCCTAATGCGGGACTTTATATTTGGTTTCCTCTTTAGTCCATAATGGTATCTTCTCTTCCATTATCTTCTCTAACTCCTTGAGATAGCCACTGTGAAACCTAGTGTTCGCATTGTGTATACCCTTAGAATGTAGTTCAACCGTACATTACACTAGAGTTCTGTCTTTAGTAAATTTCCATTTCCCTTTTGCTTGCTTACCCAAGCTACCATCCATTTTTGTGGACCGGACCTCCTCCATGTAGCTGTTGCTATGGAACAAAAACAAATGTTAGATGAAAAAATAATAATAATCATATAACGATGAAATAAAGGAGACCCATTTGAATTAAGTCATCATGCAACACATAATGAAGGATCAAAAGAAAGAAATGAAATTTCATTATCCAAGCCATAAGCAAACACAATAAACGATGTCTAACATCTAATAAACAAGTTATAAGTAAAGCCATTTAAATTACACCTATTACAGGTGTCCTACAACATATGGTCAAGTTACAATATCAATTATGCACTTGTTTAGTTGCACTTTAGTTGGCAAACATTTAGGTAGCTAGCTCTTGCCTTTAATTGGACCATAGTTCATTAGTTCCTAATGTCACGATCACATTCTCACCACCAAGTACTGTGTTTTCTTCTACCATGTCCATGCGATGCTCTAGTGGATCACTAGTAATTTCATTTCTAATAAAGTTGTGTAATAGGCAAAATCAATTATGACCCGGTTGTGAATCCTAACAGGGTAGAACAATGCACTCTAGAGGATGCACCGTCTCATTTTTTATAGTCCAAAGCATTGCTCAATAACATTTCGAACAGATGCATGCTTGTAGTTGAACAATTCCTCTAAGGTCTTCGGCTGATGACCTCGATACCATTCATTTAGGTAATATCTTTGCCCTCTAAAGGACACGAGGAATCCCTTGCAATTGGGATAACCCCCGTCCACCACATAATAACAACCTACATAAAGGGTACAACTTAGGTTATCTCTCATCAATAGTATTTGTAAACAAAAAAAAAAGAAAGAACACATAGGATATAGTAAACATACAAACAAATCATACCCTATGGAACCTTTAACATGTTCCTCATACTAATCACATCTCGCAATACTCTACTGCCTACTGTAGAACCCTCCCATCCAGGCAAAACATAGGTGAAATGCATGTTAAGTGTACATACACCAAGTACATTGGTTGCAATCTCATTTTTCCTAGTTCTATATCTTGGTTTATCTTTGATTGGAACTTTGATTGAGATTTGAGTTCCATTTAAAGCCTTCAGGTAATTCTACAAAATAAAGAACAAGTGGAATTATTATAAAGGAAAAATTGATAACTAACTTATATTGGGGAAATACTATGTGGTGGATTTTTTGGAGTGTATAACTTAAAATACGTCCATCGATAGTTAGTGCAATTGTTCAGAATGGGTTCAAGCTTCTTTAGAAGATGATTGCTTAGCCATAGGGTTACATTTAATATACTGTGGAATTACTTGCTAACTGTTGCTCCAGATTTCTTAAAATTATGCTTTATTACCATATTCTTAATGTAATGGGCAAGAATATGCAAAAACATTAGAACTTGCTCATTAACTAACATGTTCCTAGATGCTCTTAAACCTTCAATACTCTCAAACATCTTACATAGTTTGAAAAATGCATGCCTATCTAATCTTAATTGCTCGATATAAGTTACATCATCACTCTCTACAAGTGATAAGAATTAGGTTACTGGGCCTTTGATGAGTAATTGAGCTCGAAGATTAGAGAGACTAGCGAGGCAAATCCTCTTGCTCCATTCGACTCCTGCTGAGGCTAAGTTAATCTTAGCTGTCAATCAACTTTGTATGCCTAGTCGTATGACTGCTTACTTCTCGGAAGTTATGTGTCGAATTGTTGAATGCTGAGAGAGTTGCCAATCCTTGCGTGTCTGTTTAGTTATGTCCAAATCGTCTGGTTTTTTAACTCCACCTTTGCCGAAAAGCCGAGGGATAGACCTCGGGATAATTGTTTACCCTTGCTTGGATAAGTAACCTAACCTTTTTGTCCGCATCCTCTAACAACATCACCAATGCGCCCATGCTACGTGTACAGACTCACATGAAGAATTTGCTACACCAATCATTGTTTTTCTTGAATATTCCTTTTTACCCTTTGTATTCTTGTACATTGCTTCTTTAAAGTTATGCCCTTTTTATCTTTTTTTCCTTTTGGGAAAGTTATCTTAAATTCTTTAGTATAAATACCCATTGTACATGTAGTTGCAACATATTAGACTACCATTAATATACTGAATATTTTTCTTCTTCTAAACACCGATTGTTTATTTTTATTTCGCTCTTATCATAACACTTAAGTAAGGCTGGGTGGCGAGTAACCTCACTAATCCAATTCATGCGTCATATCGAGTTGTTTCGTAAGTCTTCAGAAGTTCCATTAGTATATCATATCCATCGAAACTGTTTACGGGCTTGCTTAATTTTAATTCGCTTTTATTCTTTCACACATTTGCCATTACCCCTTTTTTAGGCTTTGGGCAAGCTTGGACTCCTTCAGTGACTAGTCTTATCTGTTCTTGGTTACGATTTACATCCTCTTATTATCAAAGTGGAGGTTTCGTTTGAGTTGTAGTAATTTATTTCGTAGTATTATTGTACTTTGTTTTACATGAGCGAAACGGAGCAAGTTACTACGTTCATCTTAGCTACTGTATTTACTGGCTGTTTAGTTTTTAGTCTAGGGAAGTATCTGTTGTAACACCTAATTGGAGATGCTTGAGGTTTGAATCTATCGGAGAAATGATGGATCCAAATGTTGATTTGGGGCTGGAGATGATAATAGTTGTGTTGTCCACCACAGTCGACAATATCAGGGTATTCCAAGAAGCATTGACGAAAGATTTGATGAGGTGGCTAACCTCTTAGTGGATTTAACTTGAGTTGTTAATGAGTTAGCTTATCGACCTGCTGAAGCCCCACTTAACACCACACAAATTGCTTGACTTGCTAGAGGTCAAAACTCAGTTAGACTAGTTCAAGGTGGGGGACTAGGTAAATGAGAGAGACGAATGATAGACTTGAGAGAGACAAATGATAAACGTGAGAGAACTGGATGAAGAGGACGAGGAAAAGGAAGAGGAAGAGGAAGAGTTCAAGTCCCCAAAGCATTTGACCATGTGAAGCTTCGGATTTCGAGCTTCAATGTATCTAAGAGCGTTGATGAATATTTAAAATGGGAAGAGACAGTGGAGCGTGTTTTTTACTATTATCAGTACGAGGATAATGGGAAAGTGACAACTACTGCTATTGAGTTCTCTAGATATGTCGCCATGTGGTGGAAGAATTTCTAAACTATGAGGAGGCGAGAAGGCTACCGAAGGATTAATACTTGGCCAGAGATGAAGAAAATACTCAAAAACAAATTTGTGCCGGATACTTATTTATAGGATACTTTTACTTGGCTTCAGGAGTTGAGACAAGGAGGTCTAATAGTTGATGAGTATGTCCAGGAATTCCAAATGCTTATGATTCGATGTGAAGTGGAGGAACCACTAGTAGAAACAATTTCTAAGTTCCTTATTGGGTTAAGAGGTGACATTCGAGATATTGTAGAGCTCCAGTGATTTACCTCAATGGATAAAGCCATTAGAATAGCCTAACGAATATAGAGGCAGAGAAGAAGCTGAGTACTAACCAAACTACTGACTAGCCAACTAGGACAAGGAAGTCACCGAACTTAGTCAAGTACTGAGTCAATCCGAAAGGTAGCTATTTGAGCCGAGTAAAAAGGCTGCTGATAATGATGTACCAACCCAGACTTATGAGAAAAGGCAAGGATCTGGTAGGAAGATGAGCTAGATCAAGTGCTTCAAGTGTCAAGGGTTTGAACATATGACTACTTAGTGCCTGAACCGAAAGACTATGGTCAGCAAGGAAGATGTTTCGAAGCTAGAGATAGAAAGTACTGATGAGGAACCTAAGGAAGAGGAGAGTACTATCGAGAAGGAAGCTATTGAGAAAGAACTGATTGAAGAGGATGTATTTGGTGAGGACTTGGACCAGTTGGTTCTGGTTATCTAGCGTACAATGAACTTGAAACCCTCATGAGAGGAAGAGTAGAGAGAGAACTTGTTTTATATTACCTGTAGGGTGAATGATTAGGTGAGTACATTAATTGTGGATAGTAGAAGTTGCATAAATGTGGCATCAACCGATTTGGTCACAAGGTTAAATTTACTGACCATCATACACTCGAAGCCGTATAAGTTGCATTGGCTAAATGAGAGAGGAAAACTATATGTCACTCGGTAAGTACTACTACCGATCACTATCGGAAATTATTCTGATGAGGTTCTCTACGACGTGTTGCCTATGTATGCTTAACATGTATTGCTTAGCTGACCATGGCTGTTTGACAAAAGAGTTATTTATGACGAATATGGGAACATGTATATGTTTAAGAAGGATGGTAGGAAGATTATGCTGAACCCAATGCTATCGAGAGAAGTTAATAAACTACAGATAAAACTTGCTCACGGATCAAAGAGGGCTTTGATGATGAGTAGAGCTAAGCTTTGAAAGGCCCTTAAAGCTGATACGCTAACCTTTATGTTAGTTAGACGACTATTAGAGTTAATGGAGTAGGGTAAACTACCTTAGGAGGTAAAAAAGTTACTAGATGAGTATACCAACCTGTTCCTAAGATAGTTTCGTGAAGGACTACCCCCTATCCAAGGCATCGAACATTACATTGACTTAACACTTAGCACCGTATTGCCAAATAAGCCATCTTATCAGATAAGTCTCGAGTAGGCTTTTGAACTTTAATGATAAGTCAATAAGTTACTAGAGAAAGGTTATGTTAGGGAAAGTCTCAACCTTTGTGCTGTTCTGACACTCCTAATGCCAAAAAATGATGGTATCTGGCGGTTGTGTATTGACAGCCGAGTCGTGAACAAGATAACAATCAAATACAGGTATCCAATCCTTAGGTTAGAAGATATGCTAGATGAATTGAGTGGAGTTATGATCTTTAGCAAGATTGATCTAAAGTCTGGCTATCATCAAATTTGCATAAGGCCGGGAGACGAGTGGAAGACTGCTTTCAAAACTTGGCATAGACCCTATGAATGGATAGTTATGCCATTTGGCTTATCAAATGCTCTGAGTACTTTTATGAGGATGATGAATCATGTGTTGAGACATTTAACAGGGAAGTGTGTCATGGTATATTTCGATAACATCCTTGTATATAGTGTCGATTTTCCGAGTCACTGTGAACATCTCTGAGCTATATTGAATATCCTTTGTATCGAGAGATTATTTAGTAACCTTAAGAAGTGTTATTTTTGTCAGGAGGAAGTAGTATTCTTATGCTAGGTAGTAAGTAGAGGAGGCTTACGAGTGGACGACGAGAAGATCTGAGCAATAGTCGAATTGCTAACTCCTACTACTTGTGTAGATGTAAGAAGTTTTCATGGATTGGTTTCATTCTATAAGATATTCGTTAGGAATTTTAGTACCCTTGTTACATTACTTACCGAGCTAACAAAGAAGAACACCAACTTTAGATGTGGAGAAATGGAGGATGGAAGCTTTCCCAAGATAAATGAAAGGTTGACTTCCGCCCCTATACTAGTTGTACCTGACTTCGAGAAAATATTTAAGCTCGAATGTGATGCGTCAGGCATTGGAATAGGTGTTGTTTTAATGTAGGAAGGCTGATCAATTGCCTACCATAGTGAGAAGCTTAGATAACCTCAACTAAATTACTCTGTGTATAAGAAAGAACTCTTGGCATTGATTCGAGCACTGTAAGTATGATAGCATTATCTACTGTCGAGAGAATTTGTCATCTATACTGACCATGAGTCTTTGAGGTACCTCTAAAGTTAGACCAAGTTGTCGAAGCAATAGCCAAGATGGGTTGAATTCCTTAAAGGATTCAATTTCATGATAAAATACAGGTAGGGAAGAGCAACATAGTTGCAAATGCTCTCTTAAGAAGGTATGCACTTCTGAATGAATTGCAAACTAGATTGTTTAGACTTATGAGTATCAAAGAACAGTATTTTGAGGATCCATACTTTGGGCCCATACTTACACGTTGTGTCAATGGAAGGACAGTGGATGGGTATCATATGGAGGAAGGATACTTGTTCTGAATAGGGAAATTGTGCGTGCCGACCTTTTCACTTTGGGAGCTGCCGATTAGGGAAGTTCATAGTAGAGGACTATCCGAACATTTTAGAGAGAAAAAGGACATATGAATTGTTGAGTAGTCGATTCTTTTGGTTAAGAACGAGGCGAGATGTGTACCGAGTTTTTGAAAGCTGTGCCATGTACAAGAGGACTAAGTGCCGAGTCGAACAAGGAAAGGCAATGCCATTGCCTGTTTCAACAAAACTATAGACTGAATTGAGCATGGACTTTGTTCTTAGATTACTATAAACTGCCTGAGGCAAATATTCTATAATGGTTGTTGTAGATAGGTTTAGCGAGATGGCATACTTTGTACCCTGTTGCAAGACTAACGATGCTTCGGCTATTGCTTCTTTTTTCTTGTAGGAGATTATATGGTTACTCAGAGTGTCAAGAAGTGTAGTCTTTGATAGAGACCCAAAGTTCTTAAGCCATTTCTGAGGGACCTTATGGTATTGGATAGGGACCAAACTACTATTTAGTAATTCCTATCACTCCCAAACTGATAGCCAAACAAAAGTGGTTAATTGCACTTTGGAATCACTACTCCAAGCTACATGGGCAAGAACTTAGCTAATTAGGACGTCTGCTTGCTATTAGTAAAATTCGCTTACAACCAAATAGTGCATGACACCACTAAGCAGACCCCCTTCGAAGTGACCTAAGGTTTTAATCCTGAGTTGCCCCTTGATTATACCCCTGTACCTATACCTGCACAAGAGGTCCTCAACGCAAGAGCTAAAGTACAATTCCTTCAGCACACTTATGACAAAGTCACTCAGCACATTGACTGAGCCGCCAGACATATGTAAGAGAAGGCCAGGGGTAGGACAGTGAAACATTTTTAGTCAGGAGACTTAGTGTAGTTACACCTAAGCAAAAAGAGGTTTCTGAATAAGAGGAAGAAACTATCCCCAAGGGTTAAAGTACCTTTTAGAATCTTTCAGAAGATCAATGATAACGCTTATAGATTGGAGCTGCTCGAGGACTATGGGGTTTTTGACACCTTTAATAATATCAACCTCAGTCCATATCATCTTAACGGGGAGTTGAGCGTAGACCTGTTAGATTTGATCCCAAATCCAAATCGACCTAGAGAGAATAATAGGAATTAGCTTACTAGGCCTTTGACCTCCAGTAGAGCCCAAGGCCTAGGGGGACCGACAAGGTGAATCCTCCTACTCCAGTTGACTCTTACCGAGGCTAAGTTAATATTAGCTGTAAATCAACTCTTCTCGAAAGTTATGTGTCGAATTGTTGAATGTTAAGAAAGCTGCCAATCTTCGCGCGTCTGCTCAGTTACATCCAAATTGTCCAGTTTTGTGGTGACACCTTTGTTGAGAAGCCAAGAGATAGACCTCGGGCTAATCGGTCGCCCTTGTTGGATAAGTAACCTGACCTTTTTGTCTGCATCCCTTAACAGCATCACCAATGTTCCCATGCTACATGCACAGTACCACATGAAGAATCTGCTACACCAATCATTATTTTTCTTGAATATTCTCTTTTACCCTTTACATTATTGTATATTGTTTTTTTAGGATAATACCCTTTTTGTCTTTTTCCCTTTTGGGCAAGTTGCCATTAATTCTTGGGTATAAATACTCCTTATACATGTAGTCGCAATAGATTAGGCTACCATTAATATATTGAATATTCTTCTTCTTCTTGTAAACATTGATTGTTTACTTTCATTCCACTCTTATCCTAACCTTTAATCAAAGCTAAGTAGCGATTAACCTTATCGATCCAATTTGTGCATTATATTGAGTTGTGTTGTGAATCCTTGGAAGTTCCATTGGTGCATCATATTCATCGGAACTGTTTATGGGTTTGCTTACTTTTCATTTGCTTTTATTCTTTTACACATTCTTCATCATCCCCTTTTTAGGCTTTTGGCAAGTTTGGACCCATTCAACGACCGGTCTTATCTATTCTTGATCATGGTTCGCATCAACAAGCCTCCTAATATACTTCCGATGTTGATAGAAATTTAAGTCATAAGATCGACTTAGAGGTCGATATGTATTCAAAACTATAGAATGCAACATAAACATCAGGTTGGATAGGAAGAGTAAGCATAGATAGTTCTTTCTCTTTTTTGATTCATTACTACGTAACCTAATATGATCCATTGCTGTAAATTGCAAAGAAAAAATGAAAAAACTTACATTACAGCATATGCTTAGCTGTCACACATTATAGGGATAAACCCGAGGAGGGAGGGGTAGGGGATATGATAAGCAACACTTCATTATTATTGAATCTTACTTATAGGTAGAGTATAAACTCATCCCAATAAACACAAACTACAAAGAAATAATTTCTTTATATGAGTAAATCATTTTAAGATCAGGATTTTTCAACTTCTAATTCTAATGTTTCATTTCTTAAACAAGTTGCTTATGTTATATGTAAAGAAATTGAAGATCCTTGAAAAATGGAAACTATAAAGATGTAGAACATGCAATCAAGTTTTATATGGTAATTAAAATGAACAAATTTGGAGTTATTTGCTTATATAATATTCTTCCTTTATTTTTAGTTTCTTTTTTCTTCTTTTCCCCCCTTTCTACATCAAGATATAATTGAGAAAGTTGAGTGAATTCTTAGATTTATTTGGAGACATCATTTGTCACATGTTTTATCCTTCTTAACAAGAAAATATGCAGTTAAAAACTTAGAAACCAATTTTATCCTTCGTTAGTTAGTTTGATTTTGGACTTTTGCAACTCTTTTTTAGTTTTTGGAAAGCTCGTAAGTATGTGTATATAGATATATCTCAAAATGACAAATGTAAAATAATAAATATCCTTATTACTATAGATGCAAAATGTTATCTCTGTTTCTAGTCACCATTCTTTTCATAATTATTAATTATTATCATGGTAACCTTCCTTATGCTTTTGTTTGATTTAATTTTTAGCTTATGGAAACTTGAATGTTGTTGTCAATGGGGATAGATGCAACAAAGTCACAATACTTGATCTCATATTTAAGCTACAAGCTCATTAATCATAGCAAAACTTTTAGAGAAAAGGTGAATAAATTACAGAGTTTTTTTTTTATTTTGTTATTTTGCACTAACTTAAAATCAAGTGTGTTTGGTTTATAAAGATTTACATCAAGAAAATAATATAATAAATACACTTAATATACACAAATTAATAAAGAACATGCACTTGTGAAAAACAAATAAATAAAGGGTAGATATAAGTTCTAGATGAGATGCAAAATAAAACTAGATAGCATAACGGGAAAAAGAAAGAAAGCTATAAGTCTTGTATGTACCTAAGTTTTCATTATTATTAGATATCTATTGCAAAAGCAACCACTGGTTAAATGGTTGTAACACTTGATAGACATAGTAAAATAATTTAAACGACCTGGCCTTCAATGATAGGTTTTGGAAATGACAGAGAGACAATGGGAATGATGTTCTTGAAACTTTACTTTAGCATATCTCTCAAATTTAAAATCTACTTAACTAACCATAGATCTAATAATTATAAGTTGCCATCACACGTTAGCAAGGAAGATGAAAACCTTACTATACCTATCTTGTACATATAAGATATGATATCTAACATTACGAAACAAATGTACAACATATGTATGAATATCTATCTAATTTTGCTTTTACAAGTTGTAACAAAAATTGTCTTACGTATAAAGGGGAAAAAGATTAGACAAATCAATTACTTGAAGCTACAACATGAATGATCGGTATTAGCAAGATGGAAAAATTGTTACACGAGCAACCATTGATGCCTTCCTTGCGTCACTTACATATCTACATGCAAGTAAGACGGCTACAATAGAGTTGACTACTAGAAATACACTAAGATAGATAATACTAATGAAGCGTAGCAAATTTTCAGATTTGAAATTTACTAATACCTTCATAAGATAGAGGAGAAAGGGGTTTGATTGATTTGCTAAAATACTTACGCAAATAGCATTACGAAGGGTATATGGTGATTATACTTCCTAAAATAACGATAATCAACGAATCGAGTAAATAATATCTGTACATAGTGATCAACTATAAAACTATGGGCAAATAACTTACAAGTAGATGGGTCTTCATCAGAAGAAATAACAAGAAAATGAGAGATGGTGACAAAAAAGCAAACCTCTATGAGCTTTTTGGTGAAATAAAGCGGTAGACGGAGGTGAGATGGTGGTGTTGGTTACGAGAAGATGAACAATGGGGGGTTGATATTAGGGTTTCTTGAAAATCTTTGATAGGTTTTCAATTTTATAGGGTCTGTAAGAATGAAAGCAAATCTTAAGAATTTTTAAAGTTTCTAGGATAGGTTTGGAAAAAGAAAAAAATAGAAGGATTGATGAATCACAATTGCTGGACTCTAAAGGAGAAATCCCCATTCGACATTTTCACATAATATGAATTCGACGATAATGGTTATTATAGGTCAAGATTTAAAGTGAGCATCATAATAGGGTTTTAATAAAGAATAAGATGGAAGTTGAATACCCTTTCCTTTCAAGTGAATAGGTGAAGTCTCTCCCTATAGTTAGATACACATAATAAATTTCAATAAAAGGAAGATAAATACGTAAAATGATGGAACTAGAAAGACTAATTCATTAGGCTTCCAACTTCTTGCCTTATACGTCAGACGATCCCTATAGCATTTGGCAGACTTCCTCAAATTAGGAGTGACTCTCCTTGCAAGCACAAACAACGTGTAGAAATTTATCGGTACAAATAAATTCTTTGTTAATGAGGTTGACAACAGTTTTTGAATCCACGCAAATATGGACTTTCGTAAAATCCATTAGCCTACAATATTTAAATCCCCGATAGGCTCTCCAAGGTTTAGCACTCGGAATATCTAACTTGCCTAATTTTATAGAGAAAAATCCATAATCCAATGTCTTAATTCATCTCTGATGACACCCGATCATCTAGATTGACTGCTAATGCGTTTATGTTCAATTTGACCCCCAAAGCCCAAGCCGTTGGTTCAGGGAAATTGAAACGAATATTGTTGCCCCGCTTGTCATCTAATTTCATCATTAAAATAAAGATAAATTATACGACATCCCTTAAAAGTTTTTGAAATTACATATATCCTTATTTCCTTAAAGAGTTTATATTTAGTACCCATGAAATAAGCATAGTCCTCTTTTTTACTGCTAACAAGTTATCACATGTAGAACAAGTTTTACTTGGCAATTTATAAATTTGTTTAATTAAGTAAAGCTAAAAAAAGTAGAAAACAAAAGTTTAAAAAAAAAACAAAAGCAGAAAATTAAAAATAGAAAACCAGAAAATTAAAAAAAAAATGATAGTAGAAAATAAAATAAAAGAAACAGAAAATCGAAACCAAAAAAGATACTAGAAAAAAAAATAAAAAAAAATAAAAAAATGTTAAGCTGCCAGTATTTTAGTCGAATATTTAACACTGTTTTGATGTATATAGAAGGAGAATTTTCTCGTGTTTGGATGCCATATGTCATGCAACTCATAAGGAATACGTTATTTTCAAATCGTTCACCATCTGGAGAACTCTTATGGAAATGAAGTTTTAAAAGGACTTTAAAATTTTACATGAGATATATTACAATTTTTATCATGTATATTGTATGTATTAACATATAATCTCACACGAGGAAAAAAAAGAGAAAGTGATATTTAATTATAAAGATTTATTCGACAAAATGAATTGGACAAGATAAGTATAAATAGTATTGGAGAGTATAAGTTTTTTTTACCGTGTTTGTACCATATTAAATTTAAAATTTATATTAAAATATTAATTTTTTATATTATTAAATAAGTAATTTTTTTATAATATTTAATAAAAATAATATTAATTAAATTAATATTATAACATATATAAGTATTTTTGAGAATGTAAAATATTTTATTTTGTCAAGTAAATTTTATTTTTATATCATAATATAAATAAAATAAAATAAAATTTAAACCTTTTATTTAATTTATTAATCCAATTTTTATTTAGTCATGAACTAAACTTATAAACTAAATATGTGATCAAATTTCTTTCTCAATTAAATATTATAAAAATTATGCAAACAAACCTCTTATTAAAATTTTTTTTGTATTTTTGTTGCTTAATTCTTTGTGTTGAAATTTAAGCAATATAATCCCAAAGCATTTTGGGCTCTACAATCAAAAGCAATTAAGTCCTACATACTGCTTGTGTAAAATCTTGTAATCATATTCTAAATTTTTTTTAAATAATTAATATAATTTATCGGTAAAAAAATTTATTTATTTATTTAATATTGTATTTCTTTTCTTCTCAATTTTCTGGCTCCCTTTTTATTCCCTTTTTTTATTTTTTTCTTTTTTGTTATCTTTTCAACTTTAATTAATTAAATAAATTAGTGAATTACCAAAAAAATTGCCACGTAAGTGTATATACAAGGGTAATTTAGGAAAAAAGGAGATTCCATATGATTTTAAAAGTTTTCAGGATGACAGCGTAATTTGCCCTTAAAATAAATACGTGAGATAATTCATCAAAATATCAAATATACAAGGGTATTTAAGAGAGTTAAACCCAGCAGCGGGTAGTGTACTGTCCTACTTCGCCCACCTCCCCTTCCCGACTCCGTTGTGAACCCCCTTGTAACCCTAAACGCATTTTCCTCCCTTCTACTCCTGGCTATTCTTCTCGCTATGCAAACCCTTCAACGCATATCCAAAACAGCTCCACAACTTACCACCATAGCTCTCTCATTACCTCTCTTTAAACAAACCCATTTCAGACCTTTCACTTCCAAACCTAAAGATGGTGAAGACGAATGGAACGATGCCTGGGAATCCTCCTGGTTGCCCGACGACTTATCCTCCAAAACTCCCCGAGCTCCATGGGAAACCGACGTTAACTTCACTTCGCTAGACCCTCCTTCTCCTTCTTCATCTCCTTCTAACAATGTTCCATTGGATGCTGATGCAGAGACGAAAGCGTTTGTGGAGGAGATGAACGAGAATTGGGAGCACAGAAGGAATGTTTCAAGGAAGAAACAAGAAAAGGAGGTAAATGGAGGGCTATATGAGTTGGAGAATATGAAGAAGGATTATAGGTTGAAGAAACAGAGAATTCATGCTGGTTTATGGGTTAAGGAAATTGAGAAAATGGAGGAAGAGAAGTTGGGTGGTGATGATGATATTGAGCGATTGCTTGATACTTGTTCTGAGTATGTGAATTTGTTTCCTTTGTATTGTTTTTTTCGTGGTTTAATTGCGTTGGTATTAGAGTTGTGTTCATTTTATGTGTTTGATGTCTGACTGTTTGTGCTTTGATTTGGTTTGGATTAAACTGTTGACTTTATTGTCAACCAACCATAGGGGAATTGGAACTGCTGGGTTTTGAAGTGTTTATGCAAAAGATTTGAACTGTAACTCAAGCGAGGCATATTGGTTCGCGGAAACAAGACATTTGGGTGGCTGCATGATTTGGTGATTTTATGGGAAATAGTGGATATTGTTTTGTGTTGTGAGGGCTTAGGAATGGAAGTATAGAGAGAATGTGTGGACCTGCAAGGATGATTATTGCATTTTTTATAAACTTTTGTTCCTTGAACATATTTTTGGTCATCGATCATGTAGTTTAGTGATGAAATAGGAGACCTTGCTTGAGCTTAAGTTGGAAAGCATGCAGTGAGAAGTAGTGATCAGGCTGAAATTTTTTCTAAATCTCTATAGGTTGTGGTGTTTGTGTGAGAACTCTATGGATCCAGATGCTCAAATATGAGGCAGCGGCATGAGAAGTGCATTTGTTTCTTATGTATTTGGGTAGATTTTAAAAGTTGGCTTGCTTTTTCTTCTTTGCCGTGTTCCTCCTCTAAATCATTCTATTGCATCACCTTTAATGAAGATTAGGAATATGGCCTTTCGAATTTTTTCTTAGAAGGTATATGACTTTTTTTTTTAAAAAAAAAAAATCATTAAATGAGGAAAAATATTACAACCACAAAGCAGGAAGTGGGGAAACAAAATTTCAAAATTATGTGAACCAAGAGGAAACTAAAGAAACCCCATCGTTGTCAATTTACATGGATCCTAATATAACTGAGGATTAGTCTAACAACAAAAGAAGCAGAGGAAGTGGTTTTTGCAAGCGAACAGCAGTTGGTATTCTCCAAAGAGAATAAGTTGCTACTCATAATACAACTCTCAGAGAGGTTGATTACTATGAAGTGGGTGAGGAGTGCAGTAAAAGGGCGAGGTAACTCTTTGCCAAGTTCTGTGGGTAGCGTGACATCCCAACTGATAAGGCATAAAAACCCAGATTTGTGAAGAGAAAGGGCATAGAAAAACAGGTGGCTGTGGCCCTCATCACTAGCATCACAGAGGTGGTATTGAGAGTGTGATGTAACTGCCAAGCTTGAAGCTTCTCAAGAGTTTAAAGCTTACTCTTCCATGCTGGCCAAAGAATAAAAGAGTAACGTGGGATAGACTTGGAACAGCGAACAATATTCTGCCAGTTAACTGTGGGATTTGGGCTTCTTAGAGTTTCAATAGGTATTTTTATGGAGAAGGGTACCAGGGGGTGGGCATCCAACATAAAGCATTGGATACAGCATTTTTGTGGAGAAGTTTTCCCAACATAAGCCTAACGTCATGACCCAGTCACTACCCACAATCAGTGAACACAAGTGGGTATTTAGAGGGGACCCTAAGCTAGCAATTATTTTTCTAGCATTGTAGAAATCCACTAGAGGACAGAAACCAAAAACCAGCCTAAAGAGATGGAGACACCTTTCCGACCTTCCAATGTAACAAAGAGTAAATTGGGGGGCAGAGCTTTAGAAGTTTTGCCAACTCCAAAGCAAATGGAAGGACATCTTAGGGTCCAAAAGCTTCTACTTTTAGAAAACTGCATTCAACCTATGAGCCAGATGCTCCATTCTTGCAAAGATGCCATAGAGGAGCAGACCACATCCCATCTCACTTTTGCCTTTGTTGAAATATTGGGCAGCCAGCTCCTCAAGAAGTTAATTCATTAATTGTTCAATACAATGGATCACTTTTGTGGGAAGAATGAAGATGGAGTCTCAATTCACATGCATAGGAAAGATGACTAATCTGATGAGCTGAAGCCTACCTCCATATTAGAGGAATTTGCTTGTCCAAGAATTAACCCGTCCCAAAATTTTCTCCTCAATAGTGAATATGGATCTCAATAGAAGACTGAACTAATGGTTGGTTCTATGGCTGTGTACTGAATAATTTGGATTACAGATTGGGTCATTGGTCTCATAAGCTAACTAAAAATACAGGGAGTAGTTTCCAGCTATTCAGCGTAGAATATTAGAACCTTTCCTATTTCTTGTTTCTTAAAAGGAGTTGAGGAAGAGAGGACCTCTTTGAATACACCAGCATGTATTATATTAATCCTTTGCATTCATATGCATCCTCCCTCCTACACCTGCATTAGCTAGGAACATTTTGTGCACCGGGTAAGCCATTGTTTTCCTTGTGGTGAAATTAGCAGAGGCTTGCATGCCTAAATATCAAAGATTATAAGAAGCTTACCCTAACGTCTGAAAACAGACCTTATCATTTGCTTCTTCTTCTTCTTTTTTTTCTTTTCCTTTTTTTTTTTTTTGGTGGCCACAATCTGTATGAAAAGGAACTTATCTATCATTTGAGAATGGAACATTGTGCATTTGTGCTGTTCTTTCTCCCTGATAACTTTGAAATCTGACTTATTGGAAAATTTTTGGAGGCAACTTCTTACATGTGTGCTCTGGAAATTGTTAAATCATGCAGCATTTTTGACTCTGCCGATGGTGATGTGGACATTTCGAAGATCCCTAGCACCTCTGAGTTCAAAAACAAGCCAGATGGTTGGGAAACAACTTCCAGGACTCAAGATGAAAATGTTTGGGAAATGACACAAAGGGAGGAAGATATTCTAGTCCAAGAATTTGAGCGCCGAATCGCATACAGCAAGTTTCAGGTTTCTGCTAGAAACACCTTACCGTTTCATTCCCAATTTAGACTCGTTGGTAGATGTATGTTCCTTTCGATGAAGATGCCCAGTACAAAATTTCTGTGCTCGTTACTTGTGTGGAGGGTATGCCTTCTATGTTCTTGTCATGTTGGATGAGGCTCTCATGTTTATCATAATTTTGGAAGTTTGTTTGAACCAAATACACTAGAGATTCTTGGATTGCAGACAATTCTCAAAGCTACCGGATTCATGTAGTTCAAATTTGTTGAAATTTTTTCAATGTGTAAGATCTTTGAGGCTCTCCTTTGATTTGTAAATGATGTTCACCGTCACTTAATCACACACCATCTCCACTCCACAAAAGAAAAAGGAAAAAGGAAAGGGAAAAAAAAAAAAAAAATTCACCATCCTTCTTTGCATATACCGTCGAGCATTGATCTTGTTACTAGCTTTGTTGTTCTCTCTTTTTGTGTCTCTCAGTTGCCAATCTTGTCTCTTGCAGATAGCTAGTTTTATCAAAAGTCACATATTCAGCCGGCGAAGACCGATTGATGGATGGAAATACATGATAGAGGTAGTTGGACCGAATGCACAGAAAGGAAAGGGAAGCTCTCCAAGATTACCAAGCCTGTCAGATGCTGCTACTCAGCCCTTCAAGGAGGAAAAAACACCAATTGGCAGCAATGTCTCCACGCCTTTGAGAGGAAGGTGATGTTCAATCTGTTGACTAGGAGATACTGCGAGATTTATATTTATTGTTGTTTCAACTGTTGGAGCACGAGATGCACGGGTTAAGTCATGTGCATCTGATCTTTTGTAAATTTCAGTCTGATGAGAAACACGTCTTAAAATTGGAAGACACGTAAATAATGATAATAATAATATGTGGACTAGCCGGAATATCCCATTGCCAATGCTTGTGCTTGTGCTTGTTGGTTCGCTTTTATGTACTCTGCTTAATGCTTAACCATCATCATTTTATCTTTGGGTTTGTTTGTTTCATGCAAATAGTTTTCCAGGGTTTTTTATTTTTTTATAACATTCATTTCAATTGGGGAGTCAGAATTGTTGAATCTATCAGAGTAACTTGAAGGGTTGTGCCATTGGTGGCTTTTAGTGATCAGTGATGGTGAGAGGCAAATGTGGCACTTGAAAGGCCACGGTGATAAACCATCGTGGAAAAACGAAGTCATTTTTCTTATCATATTATATTTTCCATGCATGGTCGCTAATTACCACCATCAAGAGCTACCTGCTATCATTGTTTCTAGAGTTGGTGATTTGTCACATAACACGCTAACATGAAGACAAACACCATACTATGGGCACGTTGTACTATGCATGAGACGAAAGATAAATAAACACAATTAAAATGTAAAGTAATTATTTATGATATCTATTCATTTATATATATTTAACTCTTTAACACGAATTTCATTGAAATTGGACATGGGCCTACCCTATTAATAAGAGTACCATCCCTAGTTTTCTTCTCAAATTACCCACTATTAAAAAGGCATTACCCTTTTGCAACATCTTGAGATTACTTTAGAAATATTTAAGAAATATTAAGTTTTCATTATGATAAATTTTCTGCATTACATCCTTGGTTTCTTGTAGAGCTTACACTGTTTTTGTCTAGTATTAATAGTGCTCAACCGTTATGTGTTAATGTAGTATTATATCTTTGTGCTTTCTTTCCTCTTTCCTCCTCCTCCAACCCCTCATTATTATATTGTTAGAACCCTCGTGCTATTTTGACTTCTGCTTTTCATGTAATTGCATCTTGAAATTCTCCAAAATACGAATGTGTTTTCAATTCATATATCTTTAAATACTCGGATTTATCATGATTCCAGAGTGTTGAGGGTTTATTTTGATGGTTCATATCTGATTTTAGTTGTTTCATGATTTGACAGCTTATTACATTTTTAGTTTGAGTTCCATCAGAATGAATTAGCCCCCCTTTCTCTCTATCACGAATATAATCAAAATTGATGGTAAAGTGTATTTTTTCCTACAAGAACTATTGGAATTTTCGCAGCTATGCAGTTTGTGTTCCAAAGGAAACATGGTTATATCTCTGCTGAAGATAGGCCTCTTATAAAGTGATTACTCTGCTTTTTTATCGATGAGCATGCCATCCCAATGTTACATGAGAACTTGACATCGAACTTAAATACAGCGGATGCAGAAAAAAAAAAAAAAAAAGCCAACTGCATCATTTACATCAGATTTGATTTGGACTTTTATATTTTATACTTGATATATTTAACAAAAAAAAAAAAAAAAGCAAAAAAACACAATAGAATGCGTTTGTATAGTCCTATTCTCATCCTATTTTCAATAGTGCACAGTTCTAACTAGTACAAAGCCTTATATCCGTTTCAAAATCAAGAGATATTGTTAATTGTTGCTTCACTAATGGAAATTACTTGAAGGCAGAGAGATCTTTGATGATGTCCACATTCAGTGCTCGAAAAGCTGTTTTACAGAACTTCTGAGAGAAATAGAGCACTTTAGTAAATCAAAAGGAAATAAAAAGATAAAGAAAGCAGAGAACAAAAATTTTCTGGTGGGTTTACTTTAAGGAAAAAGAAAAAGTTTACACTCGCACAATGCAACAAGCCGGGCAGATTATTATAATTTCTAAAGAAAGTCTCCTTCTACAAATTTTTCCCTAACTCTTCTTCTTTTTCCTTTTCTTACTCAAAAGCCTACATGTAACTGTTAATGTGAACACAAAATCCCTGATAAAATTCCACTGAATTGGTGAAAAATGTACATTTTATTCAGTGGAGGGGAAGAAGGTCGTGGTTAGTCTTCAGGGAAAACCAAAAAAGAAGTTCGGTGTAGCTAAGTACTTAGAATGTTATGTCGCTCCATTAGCTTGGTCCCGTTGGTGGCCCACCATGTCTCCGCTTGTTGTTCCGTAAAATGCTTCCTACTGTAAGCGAAAGAGAAATAGTCAATGACCTTAACAAGTTAAGTTGCATGTTATGCTCCACCTACGGTGTAAGATACATTTCCTACAGTAGTGAGCACAAACTTCTGCTCAATGGGAAATGAAAGAAGACTGGTGTAGATTCCGTATTTGACACATAATTGAGTACATTTTCTGATGCAGTTTTATCCTTCAGGTGAAGATCTGTTAGATTGGAATCTAAGATTGAAATGAATCAGTGTCCATACTACTAGAATTTCATGGTGACAATACTCCTAAAAGTCCCCAAGGTGTAACAAAAGCCCTTACACAATGCAGAGACTCTACTAAGCTGCCTATTAATTAGTGGAAGGTGTCTGGTAGTCCTATCAAGGGTTGCGTTAATGTTCATTAAGCCTACTCCAACTCATTTGCTAATTTGATCTCTGGTTGGAAATCTATTAGCTATGTTAGCTTCGCAAAATCAAGCTTCCCATATGACAAAGGAAAAAGCAATGTATTCTCATTACCTAAAGCGTATTCGCTTGAGCTCATTACCACCACCTGGTAATGGGCCTAAAGTTATGTATACACCAGGCTCATCTTGTATGACCCACTCTTTCTTGTCATCAGGTTGCTTGGTTCCATTAGATAGAATCTTATTTACAGGTTTTGTAGGGGACTCGCCTTCTGAAGTGCGAGTTTTCGTAGAGTTATTATCGTTAGAGGGTGGGCCCAGGTCACTGGAAGATTCCGTGGCTGCGGAGTCTATATTCTGGCCAAATGATCTTTTTTCTTCTGGAAGTTTCCCTGCCAGATCCTTCAACTGCCAGGCAACAAGCCAACATAAGATCACATTGCTTAATCAAGATAAAGAACATGCTGTGAACGGCAGATAAGCTAGATTTAATATCATGTCATATAATAACTACTTTAACCCCATGGCTTCCAATCATTGATTGATTGCATGGACTTGATATACCATTCCATACTCATTTATATAGCATGCATATAGCACAAATATTAGTGCTCTTGGAATGAGGATTACTCCAACTTGTAAAATAAAATAAGATTAACATGCATGGATGAATTGAAACTGGAATGTTGTAAAGTGGTAGTACAATTCTGAGTGCATTGGCAATGATTGCATATAGACACAAATTTGATGATTTTAAATGCATAGTTTGAATCCATAATTACTTGAAGAATCATGTATTTATAAATCATTAGAACTGGTTAATACACTCTCAAATTTGCAAAAAGAGCATGGTACTCAAATGATTGCGAATTTCATTCTGGTTGAAGCTCTTGGAATACCAAGTATGTCACATCAAAATTCCCAAGGAGAAGTTGCATACTGAAACCAGGATTGTTAGTAACAGCATCTCTTTGAGCAACAATGTGCTTAACGATTTTAAATGGTTGTTTATTTGTTTTATAGACCAAACCGAGAATAGCATATCCATTTGAAAAATGTTTTTTCAAGAGTGCTTTACTTAGAAACAATGTTAACAGCTGTGCCAGTAACTATCAATTTAATTTTTTCATGTAAAATCATTTTATCCACATAGCACCATGAATTGCTGATTCACATGCATATGATTGTAATGTGTGGTTATTATAAGGTGCAGAGGGAGAAACCGCACTCTATAGTGATTTCTTTAATATCCTCACATGGATAGTAATATGAGCTCAATTACCGAGCAAGCAAGTGAAACAAACAACATTTAATTAGGCGATGAAGATTTCTAAAGGAGCAGTATTTCAGTAATCATCTATACTAGTGGCTTATGGTTATGGAATTTCAAAAGTTTATCAATGAAAGAGATGTTACATTCAATGAAGATGAGGAGACTAAAATAAATAATAATGATAAATTACATACAATACGTAGCATATCTTTTTATTTTGTAGAGGGTAGAACTATTTTTATCAGAGCTTATTTTTTTGTTGAAGACAGATTGCACAAACTTATGTCTCCTAGGAAAAATGCCAATATGCATATTTTCGGCTTTCACATAAAGAAATAACAAATCAATCAAAATGAATAGCTTTCTCTTACCTAGTTTAGCATGTAATAATTGTACACAAAAGCACAGAAATTAGAAACAAACTACTTAAATTTGGAGATGATATAGGAGCCAACACCATCATTGAAGAATTTTAAAGTAAAATCATGTGTGCAAATAGGAGGAGGGGTGGGAAAATGTGCAATACTAAAGCACAGAGTAATAAAGGGAAATCAAGTGAGCAGTTTGCCACTAACTTGAGGAAAATCAAATGAGTAATTCAACCTGAGCAGTGAGAGATTTTATCACTTCTTTTGCTGATTTGCACCTTCGAGCTTCATCTTCAGCTTTCGCAGTAGCGTGCTTCAACTGCTTCCTTGTTTTGTCAAGTTCATGCTGAAGATGCTGAGATTTGAGAGTTAGGTCTTCTACCTGCATATATGTTGCATATTATATATTACTAGCATGTTAATCATGTAAAAGCTATAACAGGTAAATGAGTGACACAATATGAACTGAACCGCCATTCAGATGAATGAGCACTACATTTTAACATATTGTGATATTCTGTTCAATGCTATTGCTCAAGAGTAATGAATGTAGACAGAAACCAATTATATTGCATAAAGAATTTGATGTGTCAGAAGCGTATTGAAACATCTTTCTATCTGAAGCGAGACCATGCCTTGCTACAAGGACATATGCCAGAAGATGTCATTTCCATCATATATAATGAGGTCCTTTACTTTTGGTGATTTTTGAAAGTTGAGGATATATTTCTGACCCTTTTCTTTCTTTTTCTTCGGAAATTTCATGCAACAATAACCTTTTTTTTTTTTTGTCTACTTTTTATTTTTTGATAAAATGCATAGGTCCAGCACTTCCATTTATTCATCCTTACATTCACAATGCTAAAACCTCATGCAATAAATTATTCTTGGTGCCATCCAAGAATTACTCGATCCAAGCCCTTTTGCAGCATCAAGTGCGTCCATTACAAATACTGCAACTCTCACTCCATTTTCATTTTGTTAGAATCTTAGATATATTTCACTTATCTTCAATTAAATTCTTTATTTCATAATTACTTTGACATGTTTCCAGTAATTCTAGCACTCCTCACACCAAGTCTTTCACCACTCCCTTCATCAAATGAGATTGTCATTCAACATGAATTGCTTACTATCTGATCTTCCACTACAACACCATACTGAGCTTTAAGTCACAACTCATCTAAAAGTTTCAACTAATGGGTAGATGAGGTTCTAATATATTTTACACATTAACAAATATTAGGTTTTTTTTCTTTTTTGTAGCTAATTCAGTAGATTGTATTAAATAAGACTATAAGAGAGTAATTACAAGGATAAAACTTAACAAGGAGTTATTTCCTTTATACTGTAGTGCTCCCCCTTACATATATCCTAGATATTGATCAAGCCTAGGGATGATCAAGGAGAAGATCAGAGCAAATATATACATTATTACTATTGTCTGCATGTAATAGAAGCCATTACCATCATTACCTCGTGAGTTTCACAGGGTAAGGGTACTACCAACCATTACTGCCTCACCATTTCACCACGGTGCATTGCCGCACAAATACGTCCTTTTAATTTCTAATGGAACTAAACTCGCCTAAAAAGTAAGCCAAAATTGATAAACATCTTCAGAATTTAATAAAATCTATAATGTAAATCTCCAAAAGTTTGATATAAGACAATTAGGAAAAATATTATTCAAAACTCATAACCAACAATTCTAAAAGCTTAGGTTTCACGAAAGACAGAAATGGTTATTTTACTTTCATATTAATACTATATTTGGGTTTGGATTCTGATTTTTTTTTCTAAAATTGTAATAATATATCCACTAAAACCAAATCAATGCCAACCCTAAAGCAACTACTACTGCTTCAATACGATCGAAGCATCAGGCCTCCCTCCCCCTCCTCCACTTATAAGTACAAAAACTACTCTGGCTGCTCCTCATTTTACTAATACTGATTCTGCTCTTCCTACTGCTACTGTTACTATTTATAATACTACTGTTGCTACTGGTACGAGTAATTACTACTCTTAGTAATAGTACCATTCCTACTCCTACTACAAATTGCTATTCTTACTGCTAAGTTACTAGTTTAATTATTCCAAACTGAAATTATCATTATGTTGCTTTCATTGATGCTACTATTAATGCCTATTGCCAACTATTGTTACTATTTCGTTTTATAAATTACATTTGTTACTTTAATAAGTTAAGCATATACCCGTTCTAACTTGAGGAGGCATTAAAGCCTTTGGATCTTCAGCACATCTATAATATCTTTTCATATAGTTAAATTGCATGTTGAATCTTAAGTATTTGGTACATATTTTTATTTATTTTCACTAACTTTTGAGAGTTCGCACATGTTATAGAGAATGGTGACACTTGAATAAACATACAGACTCATATATACTCCATACCTGTATGGAGCTTATCACTAATCTAACACACGGGATAACTTTATTACCCTTACATACTGTGAGAGCATATTTTCATTGTCTTTTCCTACAAACTTCATTCTGTGTTTGCCTAGAAATCTCCATTATGCTCTTCTGGATCTATAGAACTGTTTCCCCCCATACCCAAACCACCACCACCACCACCACCACCACCACCACCACCACCCCCCCCCCCCCCCCCCCCCCCCACCCCCAACATTCCTTTTGATACAAATTCATTGTTTAGCATTGATTAGTTATCAGATGAACTGCTTTTGAGGTGGGCAACGCTTTCACGTATACTCAGTCCACCTCTTGTGAATGGTCCATTGGTGCACATGGTTCCAAACTAAAGGCTTAGTGCATTTATGATTTTCTCCAACTTTTGGCAAATAGATGAAGCATTGAATTGGCGATTTTGACAGAGTAAATATGCATGCTTATAACCATCTAACATAAAATACCTGTGCCTTCAAATTTATGATCTCTTGGCTTAGACTGTCAGTGCTAAGCTTTGAGTCGTCAATAGTTACTTCTGAAAACCGAGGTGGGCTGGACTTTCCTGATAGTGGAGAGACTGACCGAGAAGGCATCCTAGAACCTGGAACTGATAATGAAAACATTTTTGTGGGACTTTCAGTGACAGAAGCTGTTTCCTTTAATCCATTAAAGCCTACAAGGCTCCCATTTTTATTTTGAAGTGAGGATAGGGAACTTCCAGTTAATTCCATGGAAGGCCTATTCTCAGTGATTGCTTCTGAAAAGATTTTACAGAATGGTCCCAGTGATTTAGAACGCGTATCTTTCTCTGCCACTCGATTAGACTTTGAACGTATATTGTCATTTCTAGAAACAGAAGAACGTCTAACAGAATCAGATTCAACAACCTTCTTTAACTTAGCAAAACAATCATCACAAACACGATATGGTTTGTTCATGTTTGGAGCTAGAGAAGCTTTCAGGCTCTTTCTGCTACTGCACGCTTTGCAAAAAACTAGCCCACAATTGTAACAGTTGTGACGTTTTCTCCTGAAATTGAAAGTGTTGTGGCAACCAGAACACGTGGAATGGTCGAAGCTTGTTACCCACTTATGAAGACAAATAACAGCTGTGAAGTTTGAACCACATGCAACACTCTTCACTTGTTTATCTTTAAAAAATTGAACAAGAGTCGGTATCTTCCTATTTTGAGTATCTCCATGTCCTAATTGCCCATGTGAACCTTTTCCCCAAGTGAAAACCTCATTTTTGGATGTTAGTGCAATGACATGATAAGATCCACAGGCAATTTGATCAACAAAACTGTCCACGATTTTCCCTTCAACACATCTGGGGGTTTTCTCATCAGATGCAGAATTTCCTAGTTGACCAAAGGCAGTGCCTCCCGTTGTGTAGACTCTTCCAGATGTGGTAAGAGCAACTGTGAAATCATAGCCACAAGCTACCTGGCATATGTTTTCTTCAAGCAAAGAGCATACACTCTCAGGAACAAGCCTCGGTTTCTTATCACCATGGCCAAGTTGGTATTTGTCACCATCACCCCATGTGAAGAGCCTTCCAGTTAATGATTTGTTATTAGATGACTCGGAACTAGAGTCATCAGCTGTATTTATTTCAACTGCAGCAGCTGTGTGCCAAACACCACAAGCAACCTTCATGACACGGAGACCTTGCAATGCTTCCACTTCACGTGGAATATTTGTGCTGCTGTGATCTCCATGTCCTAGAGCACCAAACACTCCATCTCCAAATGTAAATAACTGACCACTTAATGTTATCACAGCGCTATGCCAAGGTCCACAGGCTACGTAGGAGACATGGAGACCCTCCAAGAGATCTCTGACTCTTTTTGGAACCCAGTGACTAGTTTCACTTCCATGCCCAAGCATACCAGCATTGTGAGTACCATCACCCCATGTGTAAAGATCTCCAGAAATGGTGACAGCACAAGAGTGGTACTCGCCACATGCCACAAATTCAATATTCATTCCACTAAGAGTGTCAATTAGCTTAGGACAAGGAATATTTGATTCTATACCATGTCCAAGCCTACCTCCTGACTCCTCCCCCCAACTAAAGATCTCACCTTGTTTGGTCACTAACATGGCATGTCTGTCCCCACAGGCAATATTATATACATCAAGTACTATTTGTGATTCCAAAGCCTTGGGTAGATGTGCATCCATCTCTGTACTAATTGCCATTCTATTTTCACCACCACCAAGCATTCCATTACCGCTTCCTTCTCCCCAAATGAAAACATCACCCAAAGCATCAAAATCTTCACGATAAGAACTGTGGCTAGATGAGCTTACAGCACTAGACAAACTAATCCGAAATGTCTCAGTAGTAGAAATTCGACCATTTGAGTAATCTACTCCACTTGATACTGAGCTAAGGGTGGTGGATATTGATGGTCGAGTGGGACTCTTCGTTGCTGCCGTGCATGATATAATATCAGAAAATGCCTTTCCTATCCTGTTTTCTGCAGAACTTTCAAGTTGAGCCTCTGTTTTATGCAAACCTTCCAAGTCCTGTGTTCATTAAGAAAATTAGAAAGGAGATAAGTAACAAGAAAGAAAAAGTTGATAAAAGCTTAATGCTGCTCATGCCGCCAAAATTTGAAAAGATAAGGCTTGGAAAAGCAGATTCACTGACCAGTGGTGCTACTGACGAAGAACTTTTTTTCTGTCCCCGTGAATGTAAACTATCTGGTGAAATGTTTTCCCTAATTGTTTCAGTCCTCCATTTGTTGAAGTTACCACGTGATGTCAATGCCTTAAGACCGACAAACCAAACTTCTGCTTCATCCTTGTCTTTACAAATCTGTCCAAGTAATGTTCTTTTGTCAGGAGCATTTACAATAACAAACCCAAAACAGCGGGATATTTCTTTTGTCTTTTTCAGACCAAACAAAGGATCCACTACCAAACCCACCAAATCTAAGGATCTGTCACTGCAGATAAGAGAAAATGACTGGTATTCCTTTTCTGGCCGTGGATAACGTTGGAATATAGCCTGAGAAGAGAATCATTTTGATTAAAACATCACACAGGAACTAGAACTCGATATGATTTACTGTTTGAGAAAAAGAAACATAGAGCATTACACAATTTATAGTTATACTTTTTTACTGTTAAGGACACTCATAATCATGCTGGTGTGCATGCTTTTAGAACCGACCATTAATTTAGAGCAAACTTCCGAGCAGTTACCATTACCTTAAAAGCCTCATAGAAACTGCAATCAGAGTTAGATTTATGCCAAACTGATCAAAAATTTTACACCATAAATAATGACGTGTTTCTAATATATACTACACTTATTGAGGCCCATAACACAGAATCATTAAGAAGGATGCAATAACAATGCAAAGGATAAAACTCAAGACCTTTCATTTTGATACTATGATAGCCTTTGATCTAAAAGCTTAAGCTACCGAAATATGTTGTGATCTTATATTTGCAGTTCAATATCTGAATTGTTTTTCCACTTCAAATGTGGCTGGCCCTGAAAAAGTAACACACAGAGAAGCAGCGAACAAGCATAAGAACAAAGCAGTGTTAAACTTACAGTACGCTGTCCAGGAATAATCCTCAAAACTTGAGTTAACTTGAGCTGCTTCTCCTCTTTGCCTGAGTACCATACTAACGTTGACTCATCCTGAAAGAAAGACCCAGTCTATACTATCATTATGCGCATACTTGTACAACAATCCCGATGTTCCCTTTTCAAATACATTCTATTCAGATCATGAATGCTTGATTAGAGAACAGAAATGATCACATCAATGTTCTTCTCATACCAGAGGTAAACATAGATACTTGTCTAATCGACTATCTAGATCTCTTCCATCTAAAATTGAAATGAATACCATAGTAAAATGACCTGTTGAGTTATATAAATCAGAGAAGAAATTATGAAGAGAAGTTCCACACAAACAAGTGATCAGAAGTCAGCATAAGAAACCTACATGGATATGTTCAAACAAGAGTAGGTGTGTTGCAGGGAAATTCTCACGCTATTGAAGGAGCTGAAAGCTCATTTGCTAGCTACCCAGTTTGATATAGTAAAAACAAAATTGGAAAATTCCTCCTGGTTCTTATGCAGTTTTGCTATCCTCCATTTACATGGAGCTAGGGCAAAAGAATTGCTTGACCAAAAATTAATCACTTCACTCCCGAAAGTTGATGTCTGAATTTTCTCATGCCAATTGCGGGTATAGTTTGACAAGAAAACATTGAAATGAGCCTATTGAGAGAGCAACTTATTTTCCATAAGTTGATCCTTCTACCGGTCAAAACTGAAGAGAAGTGAAAAGAGTATGTCCTTCATTAACATGGTCACGTTGAGTACATTAAGCACACTGAGTGACTTCAAAAAAATAGAGCCTGCAGAACTTTGGCTTTATGTGGTCACATGGAGTACATTATGAACACAAGGTAACTTACATTGGAAAGATGGAATGGGCAGAACTTTGGCTTCCCTCTACGTCCATATTTCAACAAACACGATCCTTTCTTGAGCGTTGTAATGGCCTGGAAGAAAACATCACGTACAGAGACATGTCATGTGTAAACTAGTAAATAATCAAATCCTCATAAATAACAGATAACAGCATCAATGCAAAATATTGGTGGATGCATAGTTGTTTACTGTCTCAACGCAACATCCTATCCCTGCGGTTTGGAAACGCTTCACTAAATTCAGAAGACAACACATTTCCGATAAAAGATGCCCTTTACCTCAGGAAAAAAATGAAATTCAAAACAAGCGGTATAAAATGTTTAGGTGATTAAACATGTGAACCATAGACTATGGAGCAGTGATGGAGGCAGGGGATGCTGTTCCCTGTGACCGCCCCCTACCCAGGTTCCAAAAAAACTTTTAACTTTTACAGGAAAAAATTTTGAAAAAAGAAATTATTTTAGTTTTTACCCCTTGTTGAAAAAAAATAATAATAAATTATGCCACTTTTCCTCCCAGAATAGTCTGGTTACACTTTGTCATAGAGCATACCTGAGAATGCACGCAACATCAAACACAGGGATAGTGATGCACAAAAAGGTCAATGGTACATAAAATTCCCCCGATCAATGATAGTTCTAGGGGCACTACTTCAAGTACAGCTTTCAACAGGACAAATTTACATGCCTTCACATTTTCTCCACTGAGATAGACATGGAAAATCCCGTGATCATCAATTCTCAGTATAAGGTCATCCATCCATATTTTTAGGATCCACACAAGATAACCAAGATCAGTAGCCTAATCAAGATACAGAGCACCGTGCCATTCAAATTTTGAGGAGAACTGACTAGCAGCGGGAACAGACATCTCCTTGAAGGAAGATATAAGTATGAAAGATAGTGCACCAACTCACAAAATAAATCCCGACAAGCCTCAACAGTAAGAGCATTTTATTATGCAACAATAAATCCCAAGATACACCTGCATAATGCATTCCAAATTCATGGAGACTAATTTAACCTCCAGTACACCTTAATGTATTAGCTAAACTACACATGAAATGCACACAAAAACTAAAACATGTAGCGTCATCACCAAGTAAATACAAGAACCAGACAAATATGCGAAGAAAAAAACCGACTGCCTTCAAAAAATTGATACATGCAGTTAAAATCAAAACAATACCTGCTCAATATCCTTGTCGGAAGTGAGCACGTTCCTTGGATCAGCCATTCGAGTCTCAAATTAGAACCATTATCCATTTGATGATAACAGGACCAGTCAATGTCTCTACCTCAATACAATTATACAATTTCAACCTCCAATCCATACACAAACATAACTAAAGTCCTTTCTAGATATAAAAATATCATCAGAATTTCGTAGCTTTATAGAGAGAGATATAAAATTTTCCAAATTCCAATACCCAAACGCTAAAGACATCAAATTTCAAGACTCTTAACCTAATGCCTGACATAAACAGCGTCAAAAGATCGCCTTTTAGCTAAACCATTGATAGGTTACAAAGAGAATTTTCGAAATTTCGAGTAGGAAACACGATTTTGCAGCTGAGAAAAAGAAATGGCGAAACTTTATGCAAAATTAGAGCAATGTAGATGGAAATGTTCGGAAAAATTGTAATTGCCCTAATTTTGGCATAAAAAAAAGGGGTCTTAATATTAATGGAGTCCTATTTTCTGGTTTAGTTTGTTCGTTCCTTTGGTTTAAGTTTGTTTTAAAAGAAGAAAGGAAAAATATCTGATGATAGATTCAGTAGGCGAAAAATAAAGAATCAAACATCATCATCCATCGTCATCATCATGTGTTGCTTGCATGTTGTTGTTGATGGTGATGCGATGCACATTGCGTGGCGTTTTTATAGAGGGAAATGCCATGTCAACAAGCCCTAGCTGACAGTTAATTAGTTATATTTTTTTCCCTAACTAGCGTTTGGTGGCTTATGGTCTACGAGTGAGTTTCTTTTGTGGGCTACATATTCGGTGAAGATTTAAGGTATGTTTATTTTGTACAATTGTAATTCTATTTTCTCCTTACTCCATTCATTTATTAGTTTTTTTGTCATAAAAACCTAATTTTATAGAAATCCCTTTAACTAGCATCGGTGCCACCATTATTACCACTATTGCTATCACCACTGTTACTACTATTGTTACTATCACTGTTATCATGGATCATCACTATTGCCGCCGTCATTACCACTTCTATCGCCGCCTTCACTATCGTCACCACCTTCGCTATCGTTGCCGTCGCTGTAGCTGTTGTAGCCGCCACTACTGTCACCGTCACCACTACCGCTACCATTGTTATCATCGTCGCCTTCATCATCGTCGTTGCCACTACTACTGCTGTCGCCACCACTACCGATCATCGTAACCACCTTTACCACTACCATAGTTGCCATTACCACCAACTACCATCGTCATCGCCAACAGCTATTACTTTAGGGTTAGTTGATAAAAAAAATAGATTAAGGATAATTAAGTCATTAAAATTATATTATATGTTTATTTTTAAATTGCTTATAAATTCAATTAAACAACGTAATATGTATTACACTATTATTCCATTTCTTATGGAATTCTAATTTCATTCCCTCTTTGTTTTATTTCATGAACTAAATGTGCTGTTAGAAAAATAAAAGCAACTAACCAAAGGTATAGTTACACAAGAGACATCGGGTTGGCCCATGATGGATTCTCTAAAAACCAAAAAGATCACTCTACAAATGGGTAGAGAGGTGTAAACTCAAGACATTCGAGTTTAGTTTGATGTATATTAGTGCTAGATTTAATTATAGACCATGTTTATTCATAAGGAATCGATTAAGATAAACTAGATGCTATGCTAACTTCTCAAGGAACTTTCTTCTTAAGGGTCTCTTACTTTGTATCAAGCTTCTTTACAAAAGTTCCTCAATAATTTTAAAAAGCTTTTCATGAGAGGTAATAATAACATTTTAACAAAGGAACAATTCTTGTTAAAGGGAATCCACATCACACCTTCATACTGTTAAAGGAGTATAATATCAATTCCTTACCCATTGATTCTTGAGCTAAGAAATGAGTTAAGAATCAATTGATGTATATGGACTTATCAAGTTGAGCTCAATCATTAATATGCTAAGTTTACTAAGTTCACCATTAGTTTGTACTTTTAAGTTCCAAGACTTTCGATTGTCTTTGTAAATCATTAGAAATAGACACTGTAAATATACTTTTGTTCGTATTCTTTTCTTTTTTAATATTATTTCTAATATAGTTTATAAAGTACGAGGAATCATGCCATGTGCTCTTCTTTCACTATGTATTTATTCAAAACTAGCAAGCATGTTCAATCACCATATAATAATAAAACTAGTAAGTTTAAGTTATTTATAAAGATTGCGTACAAGCTCTTAATGTTTTTATTACTATTTATAGCTAATAAAATAGCCCATTAAATAAATCAAAGTCAATAGTATAGAAGTAATTATGCTTTTAACTCTTTCTTTTAATACTTAAACCTAATCTCATTCTTTTGCTAACTTTCAAGAACCTTAAGAAGAAATCTTATCTTTATCTCCTCCCTCTTTACTTCGCTCCTCCTTAGTCTTAAAGAGGCATTAGTCTCCTCTCTATCCTTCCCTCTGAAGCCATCATAGTCAATTATCCTTGTCACTTGTTAAAAAATAAATAAATTTCTATCCTTACAGTGCAATGGTAATATCTTTTTACTTAACAATATTTTCTAAGTTTTCATCTCAAAATCCTTTTTGGTATAATGAAAGTAGGGATTTCCAAGATCTCTTAGAAACCATAAGAATTGTCAAGAAAAATAATGCATTAATTGAAAATCTTATAACTTCTAATGGAAATCTAACCTTAAGTTGCAATTCCATGAAAGGAATTGTTGGTGAAGCGTTTAGTTTAGAAAACTTGTTGAAGATTCATCATGTTTTAAGTTTTCTCATGATTTAAGGCTAGTAGATTTCAATTCTCTCTTTCTCCTAAAATCAAACTTACAGAATCTTAGTCAATTGTGAATTCAAATAAACCCTATGAATGGAATTAAGCATGGATTTCTTGTAATTGAAATCATAAAATCGGTGAAAACATGGAGTTTTTGTTATAATTATATGTTTGTTGAATTCTTGGGTAAAGGCGCTAAGTAATTGGAGATCTAGAATACCTAGGGTCATAAATTGGATTGATTTCTTGAAAAACATAAGAAAAGGATGAAAAAAAGGCAGTTTTTTACCTTAAAGCTGACTTAAGAAGTGGTGTTGTTAATTTCATATGAAGCTAAGTTAACTAGTCCCTCAAAAGAGAGATAAGTCGACTAGTTAGGTAACTCAATTAACTACTCCCTACCCTTAATCTAACGGCCCTCTTATTGATGTGCTTTGTTTTATCAACCTAGCTTCAGGAGTATAAGCTAAAAGACCTTATAACTTAATCTTAAGGATCTTGACACAATAGCCAATTAATAAGGGATTTTGCATTTGTTAATCTACCTGAATTACATGAATTAAATGGAATTACATTGAATTTACCGTCTTATATATTGTTTAGAGAGATGCTTTGACATTTATTGAGATGCAAACAAAACAAAGCTATAGAAATTAGACCTTCAGTAGAGAGGATTGTTGAGCCAGTAGTCTCATTTCCCTTTAGCCAATTGGTGGAAAAACTTTTAACCCATGGTTTGTTCAAAGAATTTGAGTAGTGGAATAATATCTCATTAAACAAGCTTTTCTCATAAACATAACTGGGTAATTAGTTGTTGTCAATCTATTCGATCGATAGATAATAGAGCTACTAATCATGATTTGCAGTGTACCATTTAACTAGTGTAATGGGTCCCATTCAACTTGTAAAAAACAACTAATTCAGTAATTTTTTCCTATATTTTATTTGTTTTAGGTTTATCACTAAAATATCATTAAGGCAACTTAAGATCCTTATGTTTTATTACAAAAGGTCATTATAATGAGGATCGACACATTATGCAATATGAACTTCTTACATGAGAAACTTTCTAATTCTTATCAATCAAATTAATTGTATAAAACAACCTTACCTCTATTTGTGAGTATTATCAAGTAGATTTAGGTTCTTAATTTGATTTCTGTAATGGATTATATCAGTGAGAATTTTCATCAATATCCCTACGTTGGTATCCCCAAAATCTAATAAAAAAACCCTAAAAGTTACATAGTCTAAAAACCTTAAAATCTTTGCTGTTATTGTCTTTATGTGATAGCTGTAAGCCCCACAACTAAGCAATCCGAGGTTTCGATCGGTTGAAAGACCCGATCAAGCCTAAATTATAAAGTAAAACTAGAAATATTAGTAAACCGATCTCGTAAGTTTGAATTTAAGAAAATAAGTAATAAAATAGGAGACTACAAAATTTTCAAATTTTAAGTATATAACTTGTTATTTATCGAAAATGTGTAAAATGCATTCCGGTACTTAACGAATTGCTAGAGATAAATTATATGTATACTAAAAATTATAAAAAGACCTAAATAATATTTAGGAATATTTATGTGTACTATATATGAATTTAAATGTAGGTATAAATACACGTAATTACTTAAAATACACGAAATGTGCTAAAATTATACTAAATAATTAAAGAAAATTCATAATTAATTAAGAAAAAATCAAGAAAAATTATAAAAAAATCAATAATGATCCAAATTAGGTGGTGGCAGGTCAGAATCCACAAAATAAAAATTAACCAATTAAAATTAGACAACACAAAAGCCAAAAATCAAGGAAATTGGGCAAAGTCATGTCTAATTAATGCATAATAATTACACTAAAGCTCTATAAATAGCAAGAAAAATTCAGAAGCTCATTTAGACAGTTAGAAATTAGAGAAAATTAGGGAGAGGCGAAAATTGAGAGAAAAACCAAAAAAAAAAAAGAAAAGGAAAACTGTGCAGTTAGGGCCACAAAGGAGAACCCAGACCTGACGGGTTGCTGGGAGTAGATGGCCACCACCAACACACGGTGGTGGCAGTGCCCAGGCCGGCCGACAATGCCACGACGGCTGGCGATGGCCAGAGCCACCCAGACTGATGAGTCCGATTTCCAGCCCGATTATTATGTAATTTTGTAAAAATAGTAAATAGTTTTAGAAAATTATGAAACTTGTTATTATGAGGTTTTATTGTATGTAGATTTAGGAAAAAATAGTGATTTAGTTTAATCATGTCTAAAAATATAGGGTCCTTAAGAAATCGTGCAAAACCGAGCATAATTAGAATGGAAAATAAATAAGCTTAGTAGTGTAGTTTGGAGCTCAATTTTTTTTTTCTGTAGGATACTCATGTGATATAGAACAGTGCTATGAAGCCATTTTTTTAAAATTAATTTTTGAATTTTTTAAGTTAATTTTTAGCCCTAAAATGATGGAAAAATTGGGTAATTTGGGGTTAATTAGGTGATTAAGATATTAATTATTGATTTAGATAGTAATTAGATGTTTAGGGATGTTAATCTTTGATATGGAACCCTAATCCTAACCTTTGGAGTATTAAGTATGGTTAATTTAGGAAATTAGGTAATTAATATAAGAAATTAGTAATATGTGAAATTGTAAATTAATAAATCTAAAAAAATTAGGGTTATTTAGATAATATTAGAGTAAAAATCAGAATAATATTAAAGCTAAATTAAGATTGAATTTTAGGTAATTATATAAAAAAGTAAGATTTTCTCACATCGGGGATAAATCCGATACCCTAATTAGGACTAGCGTGTACCGACTAGTTTAGAATACTAAATTAAGACCCAATAGGATATTTGAATACTCGACCTTAATGTGATTAATTTTACATTAGGATTCGAGCATGTTTAGGACTTAGAAATCGAACTAAAACCTAATTTAGAAATTAATGCGGAAACTGAACCCGAACCTAACCCTAAACCTAGAATAATTATAAAAGACTTAAGACCTAGATAATTATGTATATTAAACCCTAAATAAAACATAACAATAAGCGTTATAGGAGAAAATGAACTTATAATCATTATATGAAAACTGAAACCACGTTTGTGTTATAGAGATGTTCGGCGATGGCCTGAGCAAGTCGGACCTTGAGTGAGTGAGTGAGCGAGCAAGGAGTCGAGGTAAGTTGGGATTAATACAATGCTGTATTTTGAGAGGCTTGAGATTATGCTTAGTTGTGCTTGTTATATAGTTGGATGTGTGAATGTGCGAATGTGCTTGATTATGGGTGATGCTATGATTATGTTTGTTGCTCTAGCATATATTATATGGTTTGCATAAAATGATTGATCACCCTAAACTGGACTTAATCAAATATATGACCAGTAATCATAATCGGACATGCATGGCAACCTGTTAGGGGAACTTAGGACTCTCTGGCTAAATACCAACTTCTTCGAAAGGGATAGCGTAGGATTGTAAAATGGTCTCTTATTTATCCTCAGTCGAACTAAGTGACAGGAGAGGAAGTCGCGGCAAAGGTGAAGACAGTGGTTCGAAGGTAGTCGTGGGAAGAGCAAGGTCTCCATTACACAAGCTTGGGTTTAGTCGTGAGCTGTTGCATTAACGGCAACTCCTCAACCTGGATTAGAGCGAGCGCAATTTCTCTAATCTCACGACGGGCCGGACAACGTCGTGCGATGGCATTTGCTTTCACATGCATTGCACTTAATAAGTTGATTAAAACCCCTGTTGTGTTTGTGGTATAGTTTTAAGTCCTCCATCTTAACTTACTGAGCTGTGGTTGCTTACATCCCTATAGACATTGTGCAGGTGCTGGCTAAGAAGCGGCATATAGCTACCCTAAAGCTAGCAATTGCTGGATCCTGGAGAGTGAGGAAAAACATTAAAGAATCAACACATATGTTATTACTTTTCATTTCTGAATAATGTAATAACTGAATTATAGTAAATATATATAAATTTCCGCACCTTCTTAGGTAAATGATTTATTTAAATTACAAACTGTTTACTTCAAAGCGGGTTAGTCGTGGACGCCTTGTGTAGATCAGGTCTAAGATAGCGGTTGTAAGGCCAACTTCTATTTTAGGATGGTTTACACGGCGGAGCTGTTATGACTTTGCCGCTTTGGGGCGTGACAATAGCCTAATGATAACCTTCCTAGACTCATCACTTAGTTAGGTCAAATACTTGCCCTAGTTCTCCTTAGTCAATAGTCCTCACCCCTTAGGTTAATAGTCAAGTGATTGTCAATGACCAATTTAATAAACCTAATAAGCTTTTAATCATTGATATAAGTGGAAAGATTTAGTATTAACTTTAGGATTTACAAATTTTGAGTAAATTTAAGTATAGATCTATTTTATACATTAAACTTTAGGTGTTAACATATCCTTCACTACTTTCATGATTTTAAGCAAACTCCAAGTAATTAGCTGATGGTTTATGATGCATATGCTTATAGGAAAATTGTAACCAAAGCAACAACCAGCTTTAGCACTAAGTCATAAATCCAATCTCATATCCTCTTGTGATGGTCACAATGAGTGATTTGTAAAGACCCAAAATAATAATAATAATAAAAGTGATAATAATAATGTAAATGAGGATAACAATAATCTTTTTAAAAGAAAATATATCTCCATACCCCAATATCTTAAAACCCTAAATATATGTATATATACATACAAATCTTCTCTATTCTCACACAACAACCTTATCATTCTCTTCTCGTATAGTTTCTTCTTTTCTTCATTAACTTAATACTCTCATCTCTCATAATTCTCTCTTTACTAAATAAACTCCTCCATAGAAGATTATGTTAGCACAAAATGCATAGGTGAGTTTCTCAATCAAGAAGGATTGTAGGATTTTTTTTATTGGAGAATTCATCTAATTACATGATGTTAATGGAGGCAAGAATAATAATAACATGAATGTGGAATCTTGGAAAACCTTAGAATGGTTGTTGTGGATTTGTAAAAAGAACATCAATGTGAAGTTTCATAATTCTTGAATCAAAACAAGGTATGTAGATTTTTTGATTCTGTTGACTTCAATGAATGATTCATGTTAGGGTTGAAAAGACATATTTAGGAGTCATTTAGTTGTGAATTATGAGCAAAGAATTGAAGTTTTTCTCAAGTTTTTGACATGTCGATTTATTATTGTCATTAGTATCAACTACGAAACTTTACTGAAAATAATATAGATATATACATATATTAAAAAAAACATGTTTGTATAAATATATGTTATTTAAGCTCATAAAATATACTTTAATACATCGTTTAAGCTGAGGAAATGATTGGGAAATATTAGTTTAAACTTTACAAAAAATAATATAGATATAGAAGATACAGATATTGATACGAATCGAATTATTGAGCCTTTAACCTGTACTTGAGCTTGAGGATTAGAGAGACTGGCGAGGTGAATCTTCCTACTCCAACCGTCTCATACTGAGGTCGAGTTTCTCCTTACTGCTGATCAACTCTATATGCCGAGTCATATGGTTACCTACCTCTCGGAAGTTGTGTGTCAACTTTAAGAATGTCGAGACAATAGCTAAACCTCACACGTTTGCTTAGCCATGTTCAAGCCGACCAATTGCTTAGCATTACTCTTGGCAAGAGATTGAGAGAGTTGCCCTAGACTAATCTTTAGTCACCCTTACTCGAACAACTAATCTGCTCATACTCTTTTGCCCACATCTTCCAATGGTATCACCAATGCATCTCTGCTACGTGTACAAGACCACGTGTAGAATCTGCTACACTAATCATTGTTTTTATTCAATATTTATTTTTACTCTTTTGTATTATTATACATTACTTCTTTGGGCCTTTGAAGGGAACCACCACTCCACGGCAACCTAAGAGTGGACGGCCACCACCATCACATGGGGCTTTGGTGGTTGGTGGTGGTCAGAGTAACTAACTCTAGTAGGTTCTAATTTCATCTTGATTTTTCTTAAATTGTTAAAAATATTTTGAAAATTATGAATCTTGCTATTTAGAGATATTTTAGTATGTAGATTTAGGAAAAAAATTTATTTTGATGAATTTATTTCTAGAAATATACTATTCTTAAGAAATCATGCAAAATCGAACATATTTCAGATTATAAATAAATAGGGTTAGGAATGTAGTTTCGGACTGAAAATTTTTATGTAAACTACTTAGGTGATATAGAACAGTATCACGAAACCTTTTTTAAAAAATTAATTTTCTAAATTTTTAGATAATTTTTAAGCTTTAAAATGATGTATAAAATGAATAATTTTGGGTTAATTAAGTAATTAAAAGGATAATTACTGATTTAGGGCATTATTATATGTTTTAGGATGTTGAAATCTGATGAAATATGATGTTTGTAGCATTTAGGGTGTTAAAGGTAATTATTAGGGTATTATGTAGTATATGTAATAGGTAAAAATGGTAAATTTTAAGTTAATTTTGTAATTAGGATAATTAGGATATTTTGAGATGTTAATTGATGTTAGGAGATGATATTTGAAGTGATAGGACTATTAGATATGTATATTATGTACATATTAGGTGATAATGTATAATATGTAAATATAAGAAATAAATGAGTAGGAAAATATTAGGTTAAAAATTGATATTCTAATAATAATAAAAATATGTAATAAATCTAATAGGAAACTTAAATTTAGGTGTTTATTTGAAGAATGTAAAATTTTCTTACGTTTGGAGTAAATTTGATAATTAAATTAGGATTAGAATATACCACACGGACTAGAATATTGGTTAGAGACAAAAAATGATATTTGGGAAACTTAGAAATAATGTAATTAGTTTCACATTATGAGTTGAAATGAGTTTCTAGGGCTCGCGTATAAGATTATAATTAGAGACAGAACTAGAACCTAATTTAAAAATCGATGTAGAAACTAAACTTAAACTTAGCCTAAATCAATAATAATTGTAAAAAACTTAAAAACCTAGATAATTGGGTATATTAAACTCTAAACCAAAGATAACAATAAGTATTATAGGATAAAACAAATCTATAGTAGTTATATGGAAAACTGAAACAATATTTGTATTATAGGGATTTTTGGCAATGACCAATACAAGTTGCACTTCGAATGAGGAAACAAGGAGTCTAGGCAAGTTAAGATTAATACGTTACTATATTTTGAAATACTAATTTGTAATACTTAGAGGTTTGAAATTGTACTTGATTGTGCTTGTTAAATAGTTGACTGTACACATGTATTTGTTTCTGAGTTGATGATGTGATTTGGTTTACTGCTCTAGCTTATATTATGTGATTTGTTTGAAATGATTGATCATCCCAAACTGGACTTAATCAAATGTATGATTTGTAATCATAAATTGGACCTGCATAGCAACCCACTAAGGGAAACCTAGGGTTCTTTAGCTAAATACCGACCTCTTCGAAAAGGATAGTGCTAGATAACATAATTAGTCATTTCTTTATCCTTAGTTGAACTAAGTGACAGGTGAGGAGGTCGTGGTAAAGGTAAAGTCAATGATTCGAAGGAAGTTGCAAGAGGAGCGGTATCTCCATTACATAAGCTTGGATTTGGTTGTGAGCTGTTACATTAACGAAAACTCCTCAATCCGGATTAAAACGGATGCAATTTCTCTAATCTCACGACCAACTGGACAACATTGTGTAATAGCATTTGTTTGAACATGTATTGCATCTAATTAATTTGATCGATAACCCTGTTTGTGTTTATTGTATAGTTTTGATTTTCTATCCTAACTTATTAAGTTATGATTGCTTATATTCCTATAAATGTTATTGTAGGTACAAGCTAGGAAGTAGCATATATTTACCTTGAAGCTAGTAACTATTGGATCCTAGGGAGTGAGAAAATTCATCCGAAAAACATATACATCTTTAAGGTCTTAGCTTTTATTTAGAATCTTCCATTTTCAAATAGTGTATTACTCAGAAAGTATAGGACAATGAAACCCTATAAACATTATTTGTAATACTTGAATCCTAGTGTATGTATATATTTCCATATTTTCTTAGATAAATAACTCATTTAATTTATGAATTGTTTACTTCAAAGTGGATTAGTTGTGGACATCTTGTATAGATTGGGTCTAAGATAGCAGCTATAAGGTCAACTTTTATCCTAGAATGGTTTGTACGACGAGACTGTTACGATGAAACTGTTAGGCACTTCATTGATTGATAGGTGACATTGTTCTTGATGGAGTTGCCTATGATACCGGGAGGTTTAGAGATTCATGGGTTGTTGGGGCCCGGAGCAGTAGTTTCTAATACTGTAGTATTTATGTACATTTATATTTTGTATCACGATCGTGAGTCACCTCAAGTCTTGGGACACTAAGGCTATGATGTTTGGTGGACTAATTCAAAGATAATAAATGAATTGTTTGTGTTGTATGTTTACATTAATGCATGTGAATTGTTATTTTGTGTGGCATGTGTATGTGGTTGTAGTGTTATGTATTAGGCTTTGGCCCACCCTTCTTCTTTTTTTTTTTTTAGCTATAAAAACCTAGATAGTAGATAGATTACAATAATCTTGGAGATCCTTATTATATTGTCTTTGGGATGTGAAGAACAACGGTTACATATGATATAAGAGTTAAGATAGCTATACTATTATTTCTTATAGTTACTGTTTATTGTTTAAGAATTAATTATTCATAATTAGTTGTTAATTTGGCTTAAAGAAAAAATATATATATATATATATTTTAGAGGTCTTTATAGTGATATTTGGATAATAACTTTTTTAGGTTATTTAAGGTTTTAATAGTAGTATTTCGGGATTTTAGTTGTTAATTTACGCCTGACATGCCGTTAGCTACTAAGGACACATGGTGGTTTGTGACACTTTGGGTTTTAGGGCATTACATGATTACACGAAATTCAGGAATCAACAAGTGTGTGATTTGTGAGTTTAAGCCATGACATGTTACAAGTAATAAAGGGAAAAGGGTTCAAGTTAAAAATTTTGACCCGTTTAATTGCGGGTTTTTTTTAACCTGCCCCACTTAATACACGAATTAAAGTAGGCCAACCCGTTGCGAGGTGGGTTAGCTCCGTTGACCCCAAAAATTGTGAAAAAGAATGAAAGAAAAGAAAATGTTTATTCTTTAAGCTTTCACATCGCTCTTTAATCTTGATTATCATTAAGACTTGATGCATGTAGTTGAATTCAAGTGACCAAGTAAGACACTTTTCAGTATGTATTTATTTCTCCAGCTATATTTATTTGAAGTTCAAACACATAGACTATGACAAGAGCAGCTATAAAAGTTCACATGGTCATAAGTGCTAAGCTCCTAATATTAGCCAATTGCATTGCCAAATAGGGGATATAATTGTGCAATTATAGGTGTTCTAGAAAATAAAATTAAGTTAAAAGATACTTAGCCTTAGAATAAACCATGTGACAACTGTTTGGTAATTACTATTTAATTATATATGTAGTTTAGATCTTCATTTCCTCCTTGAGTAGACAAATGAATAAAAGGTCAAGGTATTATAGCTTGACGAATTGGCTCACTTAATCCACTAACCTATGGTAAGGCAATTGGCTAGAAATTGTAACCCACATTTGCAAGTAAGCAACAGTGAGCCAACCCACTTAATCCACAGGTTAATGTGGGGTGAGTTAGCTCGCTTGCGCAACTCTACAAGCAATAGATTTATAAGCAAGGTAATAAATGAATCCGAGGTTTAGTTCTCATGCTCAAAACCTAAATGTACCTAAGTAAGTTAGGAAATGCTTAATATAAAATATATTATATAGCTTATATCTACTTTAAACCACAAAATTTTAAGTGTCATAACTATCGAGTTTTTCATCCAAATCTAATATCCTATATACAGTCATGAAGGTGTTTCCAAGAACTATTTAGATGTTTTAAAATACCAACTTGTTTTGTCTAATAAAATTACAATATTGCCCCTTTCATGCCATGAATTCACCCTTATGTCTTAAGTTATAGTATTCATTTAATAAGTCCATAATTAGTTTAGATTTCACTTGAGATTAACCTTAAAAAAAAGGATAATTTTCTATTTAAATCAAAACCAATTGGGTTACATTTATTTTTTAAGCATCAAACTAAAACTTTACAATCATCCAAGCTATTATTAACAATCTAGCTAATATGTAACTAGTTCTTAACTAAATTACATAATAAATAGTAAAAGGGTCCCATCAATTTTATGAAAAATATTGTAAATTAGCGAAAATACATTCATTCAATACGGCTTATTACAAGTACAAAATTTGCTCATCCAATATATATTCTCGAAATTACCCTTAAATTGTGAGACCCTATAAAAACTAGTAATTAACTCACAATTGTTTGATTTGGAAAAGGTTTGTAAAATTTATGATTACACAAATTATTGATTGAGCCTGATTTTAAGATGAAGTTGAAAATATTAGTAGAAATAACACTTAATTGGCCAAATATCTCTTCTTCATTGGATCAATTACAAGCATTCATGGATGTCGGAATGTCGGAATTACACCTAGACTTGATATGCAACAATAAATAAATGAAAAGTTTAGTGCTTGAAACACACTTTAGAAATTATCAATTATATCAACGTTTTTAGAATTAAGTTGAACTTTTATGACTAGACAATAAAAATTTAAAAGAAATAAAATTATAATTTTAATATTTCAAATTTAGCTTATTATGCAATTTTCATACAAATATTAAGTTTATCAACTCTAATCACTATAACATAAAATTTTATAATTTTAATCTTTTGAAATCAACTAATAATCTTAATAATTAATATTAGTGAGTAAACTTATATATAAGATACATATGGATAAGTCTCGATTAATTAATAGAATCTATCCATATATATCATATATTAAAGAAAATTGTATTTAAGGCTTTATCTTGAAACGTAAGACTAATGAAAAATTAGTTTCAAATAAGACCAAATAATAATATGAGTTCTCCAAAAGTTATTAAGAATAGTCTTGTAAAGTTGGATTTCAAAACTAAGTTGAAATATAACCAATAGAGATTATAACATAAAGTTTATCAGGTTAATCTTTAATTAGTTTAGAAATAGAAATTTTAGATTAGGTGTATAATATAATGTTTTACTATTTTTGAAATATATATTATGGAACTTTATAAATAGTAAATTATGACAAAATTACACTATAAAGGTTACATAAAATAATAATAATATGTATGCAACTGCCTCAATAAGGTGGTGAAGATTTGTTATAAATATATGGCGATTAAGCCATTTAGGGGACATGAAAACAAGAAGATGAGAAACAGAAAAAGAGAGAGAGAGAGAGAGAGAAAGAGAGAGAGAGAGAGAAGAAGAAGAAGAAGAAGAAAAAGATTAGAAGATTCAATTTTCCCAATGTTTGATATCTTTAGATAACTTTGTTTCCATAATTATAAGTATTTTTTTAATTGATATTTAATAGTTATAGAAAAGATATATTCGTAATTCCGTTATTTTCTTAAATAGAGTTTTCTATCTGTACAATTTCATAAATTTATTTATTTTTAATTCTAAATTTAAAATATTGATAGTTATATTTTTATTATTTCCATTTAATAACTTATAAAAAAGTTAGTTAAATATATATATATATATATATAAGCCATATATTCAAAACGGTATCTAATTAATCCCATCGCTAGTACATGTGGCACGATATGATGATTTCACGTATAAGATAAATTGGGTATTGTACAATGTTTTAAATGTAATTAGTGTCATTTGAAGAATATATACACATTCTATTGACATATCTATGTATATATATATATATATATATATATATATATATAAGCTATGTATTCAAAATAGTGTTTAATTAATTCCATTGTTGATATGTGTGGCACAATATGATAATTTTACATATAAGATAAATTAAATATTATACAATATTTTAAACGTAATTAGTGTTATTTGAAAAATATACACATAAGCTATAGACAAATATTACATATTGAATGATGCTTTCACTAATAACATTATGTTATAATTATATATATATATATATATATAATAAGGATTACATGATAAGTAACATAGAAATGATGAATGGTACATATTCAATATGAATATATATGACAGAATGATATATATTTAATAAAGTTTTAATTATAAATATTATAAAACTTGAACAACTAAGTAAAACTATAAATTTAAATTAAAAATAATGATTTGAAGATTATATGTAATAAGGGTATACATACTAAAATGATATTTATATTATAGGAGTAAGTGGCGATAATATGACTCACATCAAACTTGAGTGAGCAAATTGAAGACTTCAGGTAAGTTGGGATCCATGCTTCGTAACATGTTAGGGTACTATGTTATAGTACTAAAAGACTTGGAAGTACTTTTGATTGTGCTTGTAACTTAGCTAAATGTGCACATGTTTCGTATGTGATCGTTACTTAAATCATGAACTTAGAGTATTGCTTTGTATGTTCATATTTGATTTGTGAAATGGTTAATCATCACCTAATTAGATATGCATGGCAACCACTAGGGGAAAACAATTAGGATTCCCGACCTAAATACGGACCTATTTTAATGAGGATAGTTGAAATGGTCATTTCCCTACCTTAGTTGAACTACGTAATAGAAGAGGAGATCGCAGTAAGGTTGGGCATCATGGTTTAAAGGGAGTCACAGGTGGATGGTGTACTCCATTGCATAAGTCTTGGTTTGGTTTCGATTCGCGAGTGTGACACGTCAAACTCTTAAACCCGGATTAAAGCAAGTGCAATTTCTCTAATCTCATGATGGGTCGAATAACGTCGTACGATGGTATTTGCTTGTTTACATTGCATCCATTTCATCAAAGTAAGTTTATTAAAAACTATGTTTGTGCTTGATGTACTATTTTGTTTTTGTCCTACTTATTGAGCTAGTTATGCTCACATCCTTATAAACCTTACTGCAGGTTGATTAATAATTAAGGAGGCTACACTATAACTACCCTTAGGATAGTATACTTCGATTGGGGAGTCAAGACTATTGAAGACCTATAAGAACTAGACTTTTGCTTGGCCATCTTTAGCCTTTTATGGAAATTAACTAGCATATGATACTCTAGAGATGCCACTGATTTCCAACATGTTGTAGATAAATGCCAAAAATTGTAGTTTTTGTAAACATTTCAAGAACGTTAGAAACTTTAGATGTATGGATACACAACTATTTCATTAATTTGTAAACTACTAATGTTCTTGAGTAGCTATCTTGAAAAGCTTTAATACAGGTTTCACTAATAATAGATATAGACTTGGATGCTTCAAAGTGATTGAGTTGAGTATGCTTGGTACGAACTAAGTTTACGATAATAGCTATAAGGTTAGCTTTTACTCTAAGATAATTCATATAGCGAACCTGTTACGATTTCGTGTCTTTGAGATGTGACAGTTCTAAGTTAGTATCAGAGCACTTTATCAGTTGGAAGGGTAAGTCCCCACTTAGTAATGGTCTTCGGCTTGTACAATGAAACTGACAAGGACATTAATTTTATAAAGGGGGTAGATTATAATACCTCTTACATGTTAGGTGATTGAACTCTAAATCATTGAGGCGCCTTTTAGTACAGAAGCTTGAAGCACGTTAAAACTTTAAAGTTAAGAATGCTTAAGTTAGGTTAATCTTACGATGGGTGACCTCTTAGGAAGCTACTGCATCAGGCGACAAGACAGTGCGGTGTTTTATGCCAAAAATGGTCAATACCTCAATAGGAGGAATTCCTACCGGGTTATTACAGTTGGTATCAGAGTACAGTTTTAGTGAGCTCGTTTTGAAGTGTTATAATTAAAAGAAGTAAATATTGTAGGAACACATTGAGAGCGGATAGTAATAAGTGGTTAGTAAGGGATTATACTATAAATTATAGAGTAAAATCTAGCTGTGCCTCACAAGGCTCACTAACCTAGGCGGGAACGTCTCTTGAGGATTAGCAATCTTAAATTGGGATCGATCTAAAACTTGGTCGTGCCTTACTAGGCTCACTAACCTAGGTGGGAATGTCTCTTGGGGACTAGCAACCCTAATCTGGGATCGATTTAAAACTTGGTCGTGCCTTACAAGGCTCATTAACCTAAGCGGAAGCGTCTCTCGAGGACTAGCAACCCTAAAATGGGATGGATCTAAAACCTAGTCGTACCTCATAAGGCACACTAACCTAGGTGGGAGCGTCTCTTGAGGACTAGCAACCCTAAAATGAGATTGATCTAAAACCTGGTCATGCTTCACTAGGCTCACCAACTTAGGTGGGAGCATCTCTCAGGGACTACAAACCCTAAACTGGGATCGATCTAAAACCTGGTTGTGCCTTACTAGGCTCACTAACCTAAGTAGGAGCATCTTTCAGGGACCAGTAACCCTAAATCGGGATCGATCTAAAACCTGGTTGTGCCTCATAAGGTTTACTAACCTAAGCGGGAGCGTCTTTTGGGAACTAGCAACCCTAAAATGAGATCGATCTAAAATCTAGTCGTACTTCACAAGGCTCACTAACCTAGGCGGGAGCGTCTCTCAAGGATTAGTAACCCTAAACTGGGATTGATCTAAAACCCGATCGTACCTCACTAGGCTTACTAACCTAAATGGGAGCGTCTCTCGAGGACTAGTAACCCTAAATTGGGATTGATCTAAAACCTGGTCGTGCCTTGTAAGGCTCACTTAACTAGGTGGGAACACCTCTAGGGGACTAGTAACCCTAAACTTTGTGATGTGTAAAAAGAAACCGATGAAGAGAAGTGCACTATGGGCTTACTAAGGGAAAACTTGGCGAAAGGAAGTGCCCTATGGACCTACTTGAGAAAAATTTGGTGAACAGAATGGAAGTTGCCCTATGGGCTTACCTAAGAGAAACTTGGTGAGGGGAAGTGCGCTATGGATTGGAAGGATGAACCGAGTTAGGATCGTGTCTTTTAAGGTTGGCTAAATACTAAATGCAGAAAGTGAATGCCTTATGGGTTGGTTCAAAAAGATTATTGAAAGTAAAAAACTGGTCTAAATGTAAGTGTAAGATTCAAAAATCGATGTGTTAACATTATGTGGAAATACTTACCTGGTCTTTGTCAATAATGCCCAAAACTGTCAAACCTTTTTGAAAAGCCCCATTAGAAATCATTGACTCATGTTTTAGTCCTTTGTTACCAACTCGAATGCTCTTGATGCAGAAGGTTTAAAACTTTGCCAGTTCTTTTGGAGAAATCAGGGAAATTAACCTGATACAGAAAGTTGCCCATTGTTTTTATCTATTTAGAACTTTTATGAACCAAAAGCCTTCATCCGCCGTGATTTCTTACTCGGGTTTCGTATTCCCTTGAAAAATAGACAATAAAACTCCCCATCGTGGGGGGATCAATTTGTAATAAAGTATTTTAAAGAATTTTGTTAATTACCAACGTTCTAGATCTCATTCCTTAACTCCTCTCATGTTTGTAGTGTATGGGTTTAATTAAATGGAGTAAAGGGAATTGGACCTTTCCATTGAGAGGGTGATTATTCCAATGACGACAACGACCAAGGATACCAAATTTGCTTGTAGATAATGAAAATTAGACCACAATGACGTTCAAAACGACTGGTATTTTTGTGTTTTGGGTAAAATTTCCACTGACTTCTTATGGATAGTATAATTTTATAGCGTCGACATTTACAGGGTCTTTCAAATCTTGACTATCCATTCGGGACAAAATCAAAGCCCCTCTCGATAATACTTACTTCATGACATAAAGACCTCCGTAATTAGGAGCAAATTTTCCTCTGGAGTCTTATGTATTGGGGAGAACTTTTCTTAACACCAAATCTCCTTCTTTGAGGTTCTAGGGTTGTACCCTTTTGTTGAAGGCCTGAGCCATCCTTTGTTGATAACATTGATTATGACATAGGGCCGTCAGTCTCCTTTCGTCAATCGGATTCAGCTATTCGATGCGTTTCTTTACCCAATTAGCTTCGTCTAGTTGAGTTTCTAATAGTACCCTAAGTGACGAGATCTCAAACTTTACTAGTAACACTGCTTCAGTGCCGTATACTAAAGAGTATGATGTTGCCCCAATTGACATTCTGATGGAAGTCCGATAAGCCATGAGTGTGAAGGGTAACATCTTATGTCAGTCCTTATATGTAACAACCAGTTTTTCAATGGTTCTTTTGAGGTTTTTGTTGGCTACTTTCACGGCTCCATTCATTTGAGGTTGATAAGGAGTAGAGTTCCTGTGAATGATCCGGAACTATTAGCATAATTCTGACATAAGCTTATTGTTGAGATTAGTGCCATTATCAGTGATGATTGTTTTCGGAGTCCCGTATTAGGCCAAAATATCTCTCTTGAAGAACTTAACTATGACCCCTTTAGTAATGCTCGAGTAAGACGAAGCTTTAACACATTTGTTGAAATAATCAATGGCAACTAGTATGAAGCGATGCCTATTGGACACTTTTGGAGTGATCAGGCCGATGATATCTATACCTTACATTGAAAAAGGCCATGGTGCTGAGAGGTCGTGTAGCTCCTGAGGTGGGGCCTTTGTCTTATTTACATAAACTTGGCATAGGTGATAATGCCTAACGTATTTGATGCAATCACTTTCCATTGTTAACCAATAATACCCTAGCTTCATAATTTTCTTCGCCAGCATGTATCCATTCATGTAAGGGCCACATACTCCTTGCATTTCTTTCATTAACTTCCCAGCTTCTTTATCATCCATACAATTTAAGAGTGTACCGTCAAATGAGCGTTGGTATAAGGTGGACTCGTTTACTAAGAATTGAGTGGCTAATCTCCTAATCATCTTTCTATCTTTTTTCTTGGCCTCTCAGGGTATGTGCCTTGTTGTAGGAATGTCTTAACATCATAGTACCATGGTTTTTGGTCATTTATACCCTCAATCGTTAGGCAAAAGGTAGGCTTATCTTCAATTCAATAGTAAAAGGCTAAATCTTGACTCCATCAGATATTTGGATCATAGATGCTAACATGGCTAAGGCATCAGCAAATTGATTATGAGTCCTTGGTACGTGATTAAAGGTGATTTCTTTGAAATTCTCCACCAATTCAGTCAAATGCCGGTGATAAGGCATTGGTTTAAGATCTTTAGTCTTGTACTCTCTTCGGGCTTGGCCAATAATAAGTGAAGTGTCCTTATACACTTCTATTTCTTAAATGTTTTTATCTAGGGCTATCTTGAGTCCCATGATATATACTTCATACTCAGCGATATTATTAATGTATAGGAAAATGACCCTTATGGTCATAGGGAATTGAGTACCTTTAGGGGATATTAGTATTGCCCTAATTCCACACCTAGACACGTTGGCTGCACCATCGAAGAACATTTTCCATTTTGGTAGCTTGTCATCTTCTCCTTTATTAAAGTTTCCCTCAACCGCTAAGACATCCTCATCAGGGAAATTGACTTGTACCCGTTAGGGAATGCTATCGGAGGGATTTTCTGCCAATTGATCTATTAGAGCTTACCCCCTTGACTAAATTTTGGTTTACGTACGTAATTTAAAACTTTGATAGCAACATTTGCCACTTTGAGATTTTGCCAATTAGGGCCTGTTTGTTTGCCAAGTACTTCAGGGGATCGTGTCAAGTTAGCAATTCAACTTGGTAGTAGAGTACGTATTATCTGAGCCGATGCATTACCCAGATCAAAGTACAGCAGGTTCTTTCAATTTATAAATATCTCTGCTCTCCTTCAGTAAATTTTTTGCTCAAGTAGTATATAGCCCATTCCTTTCCTTCCTTATCTTTCTGGCCGAGCATACACCCCATGAACTCTACTAATATTATCAAATATAGGAATAGCAGCTTCCCAGGTTTTGAAGCTACCAGTATTGGAGGGCTCATGAGGTATTCTTTGATTGATGTAAAGCCTTGCTTGTACTCTTCGTCCTAGTTGATCTTGGAATTCTTTTTTAGCAACTTAAATAAGGGACAACACTTGTCTATGAGTTAGGATATGAATCGGGCTATATAGTTTAAACGGCCTAACAAACCTCTAATTTCTTTGAGTGTGCATTGTGGAAGCAAGTCAACTATTGCTTTGACTTTATTAGGGTCCACTTCGATGCCCCTTTGGCTAATTATAAAACCCAAAAATTTCCTTGAAGTCACTTCAAAAGTACATTTCTTTAGGTTAAGCTTTAGTTGGAATTTTCTCAACCTATCAAATAATCTCCTTAGACTTTTCACATGATTTTCTCCTTCCTTGGACTTAACAAACATATCATCAATGTATACTTCAACCTCTTTGTGCATCATGTCATGAAAGATTGCTACCATGGCCTTTGGATAAGTTGCTCCAGCATTTTTGAGTCCGAAAGGCATCACTTTGTAGCAAAACGTGCCTTAACTTGTGATGAACGTTGTCTTGACTTTATCTTCTTCAACCATTCAAATTTGGTTATACCCGAAAAATCCATCTAAGAAAGAGAAAATATGGTTTGCAATTGTGTTATCAACCAAGACATTGATATTTGGTAAAGCGAAATTATCTTTAGGGGTTGCTTGATTAAGGTCTTGAAAGTCCACACACACTCTGACTTTTCCATTCTTCTTTATTACGGGCACGATGTTGGCTACCCACATGAGATAATTAGATACCTTGATAAAACCGACCTCTAGAAATTTTCTGACTTCTTCCTTAATTTTCAACAGAACATCCGATTGGAATCTTCTTAACTTTTCTTTCTTAGGTTTGATATCCTCTCGTATGGGTAAATGATAGACTACAATCGATGGATCTAATCTGAGCATGCCTTCATAAGACCATGCGGATACGTCTTAGTATTCAAATAGTAATGTAGTCATCTTTGCCTTTTGATTTTCTTTCAAATTTCCCCTAATCTTCAATACCTTAGGGTTGTCACTGGTCCCGACATTAATTATCTTGGTTAGCTCATCAATGAAAATTCTACTCATTTCGTGTTTTTGCCAGCTTTCTTGCTCATCATTGTGGTCATCGACATCACTCCCAATAACTAACCTAGTAGAGCTGAAAGTGATATCAATATTTTCATCACCTATTTGCGCAAGATATCCATGGCCTTTATTTGGACCGTTGGATCTGGAGAAAAAGAAAAGTATGTAAAAGGAAGAGTGTAAGTAAGGCAAGAGTAAAGGGAAAAGAAACTGGTTTTATTTAGGTGGACTCTCTTTCGAGTACAATCATTTGAAGAACAAAGATAATTTATTACAAAATTTCATAAAATACTGGATCATGATTCATCCTTTACCCTAAGTGTTAGGATTTGTTAGATAGGCTAACCCCTTCATTTTTGTTAGAAGTGCCTCCTTTGGTAGGCTTTAAGTTCTGGGCTTTGACTTGGATGAAAGTTTTTGACAATGGAGGGAAGGTCATTGGAGTGTGATATAACTTGTCACCTTTTCTTCCCCTGGTTTGCACTCTTTATAACTCTTCCATCGAAATTGAAATGTATCCTAGCTCATAGGTCCTAAACTGGCCTTCTTTAAATTTTAGCCTCCCATCCTTCTGCTGATTGGTGATCATGCACACCTCATCAAACATTTGGAGTCTAAAGTCCTCTTATTCTTTTGTACTAATATAGGGTATGGCTATCTCTTTATAGATTTCATAATTTTGGTTACCTAAAATTGTGATGACCTAGCCGTTAGAGATGAACTTAACTTTCTAGTGAAGAGTTAATGGTTTGGCCCCTATTGAATGTATCCAAGGCCTTCCCAATAACAGATTGAAAGCCTTTGGAATGTCCAAAACCTAGAATGGTATGTTGAACGTTTGTGGGCCAATATCAACTGGTAAGTCGATCTCCCTTATTATCTCTATCTTGGATCCATTAAAAGCTCTTACTATTGTTGAACTTGGTTTGATAGTAGTTGTATCGGCACCCAATAGATCCAAGGTAGCCAAGGGACAAACATTTAGAGATGACCTATTGTCGATGAGGACTTTCGTTGTGATGATGTTATTTATCCTCACTATTATAAATAAAAGCTTTGTCTATTGGTTACCTTCTTTGCCCAATTCCTCAGTGGAGAAGGAAATTTGATCCATAGTGAGGATGGAATTGGTGACAGAGCTAATCCTTTCAGTCGAGATTTCAAAAGGTACCTTGACTTCCTTTAGCATTTTGAGCAAAGCTTCTCAATGTGGGTTCAATGCCATCAACAGACTCATGAGGAATAGTTGTGTTGGAGTCTTAGCGAGCTGATCCATTATTATATACTCACTAGACTTGATCATCTTGGTGAAGGCAGTCAATCCTTCTTTGTGCTTAGCTTGTTTAGTGCTTGGCATTTCCAGCATGACCTTATTTTTTGAGTCTTCCTTTAGATTATATATTATACTGGAGTGGGTAATCCCCCCTACAAGCGAGCTTGACTACCCTTAGTTTATCGCCTGCTAGTTGAGGGGGGTAACTTTATAATTTTTTAAGGCCATAGGCACTTGGAAGGTGTACCTTTTAGTTTGTATAACTTCTTTTTTGTAGAATCTATAAACTTTAGGTTCTTGGTTGGGACTGATCATGTTGATTATAAGCTCTGAATGGTCAGATATCATATTGATGACAAGCCTATGGTTTGGTAAGGGGTTGTTGTTAACGTTTGGAGTAGGGGCCTCTATAAAATCCAATTGCGATGTACCTTCATCAATTAAGTCTTAGATTTTTTTTTTCAACCTCCAGCATGAATTAATTGAATGGCCTACCTATCTTAAATGATATTGACATCTTGCATTGGGATAGAAAAACCTTGACTTGTAACTTTCATTAGGAGCCTCAAAATGGAGCAAATTATCTCTCCTTAACTTTTCTAGTACTTGATTGAGTGGAATGGGTATTCTAGTGAACTATCTCGGGGTTTTGCTAGCCTGTGGTTGCCTTCTATACTATTGATGAGCTGGTGGGGGATTTGTCCTGAAAGAAACCTGGGAGTTAGGCCTTGCATTCGAGTTAACAATGCTGACAGTAGCTTCTCCAGGCTTGTTGGTGGTGGGTTTAGCATAGGATAGTCTTCTATCTGTTGTCTCTTGCAGCTTGCTAGAGGAAACGGTACTTTTAATTCAATACCCTACTGTTACTACTTCTGCAAAGCTAAAAGAGGCTTATTCGATTAGATGAGCGAAATAGGGCCTCTCAAGAGTGTTAATAAAAGTTGCGGTTAGCTCTTTCTTAATCACAGGGGTAGATACCCTTGTAGCTAGGGACCTCCACCTTTGAGCATATTCTTTGAAGGATTCATTGTGCCTCTTCTTTAGGGTAACTAAATCCATCATTGTTGGCACTACTTTGACGTTAAATTTATATTGCTCGTAGAATACTTTAGCCAACTTCTCCCATGTATTTACTTGATTCAAGTCCAACTGAGTATACCAAGTCAAAGCAGGGCCAGTCAGGCTATCCCAAAAGGTTTGGACCATGAGTTGGTCGTACTGTTCATACTACGTACATACAGCTGGGTGTGTAGCTTGAGGCATTTAGCCCTATTGTATTTTTCAAAGTCAGGTACTTTGAACTTTTTTTAGAAGCTTCCATAATCGTAGGTAGAGAAGTCTATTATGCTAGCGTGCTCGAATCCATCGTATCCCTTGAGCATTTTCATTTTTTTTGGTAATTTGTTGAATTAGCTGCTTCTTAAGCTCCTTCAGTCTGTCTTAGTCAACTTCAGGCTTTAGGTTGATTGAGAATGAGTAACTATTCGGCTCAAAAGTTGGGTTGGCCTTTAGAAATATCCCTTCTGTTTCAAAGGATTTGAAGCCCTAATTGACCTTAAGGTAGGCTTCTTTGAGGGGCGGGGCTTTAGCATTCTTTCAGTATTGGGCTTTGGAACTTTCTTCATTTGATGGAGCCGTGGACCTAAGCAAAGAGATGCTGTCAGTAAGAAAACTTAGTTGATTTGCAATCTTCCCCATTGTTCGTTCCAAAGACTAGAACCTTAGCTCAGTAGGATCGATAACCTCAGGGTTGACATTGCTGTTGTTGGTGTTGTTGTTTCCTTGGTTAGCCATTTTAGTTTGAGACTAGGTTTTGATAGGGCTTCTTTAGAGAGTTTGATGTTTGGGAGCTATCTTAGTGACCTGGTTAAATCCACTTTTCAATAAGTTAGCACACGAATATTTTAATGTTTGAAAGAATTCAAACGAATGAAATGCAAATGAGCCACATGGATGGAAAGGAAGGGATTGACAAATAATTAACAGAACGGTAAGTTACTTATTATTTTTGAATTCTCGAAGTTTTATTACATGAAACAAAGGAAAAGATACAAATCCATTTATATTAATTTTCATTTTTTTTGTGGGACAGATGACATTTTCTTCTTCTTTTGGTTACGCTTAATTGCTTCTTCAAACTCTTGAATATTCTTCTAGGCCATCTTCAGTTGGTGTTCCAGGGCATACGACCTTTGTCTAGATTCTCAAAATAGGTTTACCCATCTGTCTTTTTCATCATAAAGGACCCTTATACGAGCTTTCATTTGGTCCATATAGGTCACCATTTCAGAGTTAGGGTACACAAGGGAAGGTTGAAGGACTTCTGGTGCCCAATAGCTCATTGCACTTACCTTGTGAAGTTGATCGTATAAGTATTCTTTGGTCACCCAATGCTTGTCTACTTCACCTATGAATTTACTCAAATCGACGTTAGGGCTTACAGTCGTAGTATCCTACCAAGCTTTAATCTTATGAAGCTTGGATACCTTTTCTGTCGAGTGAGGCTCTTTAAGGTCGAGGGTGAACGACTCCAATGAAGGCTTGTGAACTATGTCCTGGATCCCCCCAAACTGCCTTACCATGTTGTTCGGGTAGTAACCTATACACTAACTCATTCCAATTAATGATACAACATGCTAATCTTTGCAAATTAGTATGACCTTGGTGTAATTGGTCCATCTGGTGGTCTACAGTATGTCTTCGACCCGAAAATCTTGTAAAACTTCTATTTAGAGAGAAGTGGGGATATCTTCTGGTAAATTGATCTTATCAATGAAAGAGTCAATAAGATCAGTCTTATTAGTGAATGTTCCCCTTATCAAGTCCAACTCAAAGCATTTGATGTAACTGGCAAACCATACCATTAACAATGCCATGCTTGATCTAAGATTTCCACAGCCTCTTTTCTTAAAAAAATTAAGGCTCCTTATTTGTTCACTAAGTAAGGTAAGAATGTAAGACTTCTTTTCCTAGAACTGAGCCACTAACTCTATCACCCTAAAGTGTATAAGAAAAGACCCACTTGGAAAAAAGATAGTGGCGAATACTGCTAGTGCATAGGCCTTGATTTGGTTTTCTTTCCAATCTCCAAGAAATAGAGCTTATTTGTTGGAGTTGGGCTCGTTTTAGAACTAATGGACTAGATCCCATATCTTGATGGTGAACTGCCATTTTTTGTTTTTGATATCCTTGTTTATTCCATGTTTTATTACATAAATATACGTCGAAAAGTTTAAAAAGACAACCCTTGCCTACCTAGTTCAAAATGACTTTTTTTTTCTATTAATTGGTCAAGCTCAAAAGAGTGAGTATCCCTAATTTTAAAAATGAGAATGAAACTAGTAGCTAATCAAAACCAAAGGATACATGATTTTAGAAAAGTCATTTTAGTAATTCCCTTTTTCTTTAAGTCTATTTTTTTCTGTTATGTAAAGAAAATGTTGGATATCCTGTATCCCAGTCTTTCATCATATCTCAGAGTTTTTCTTACAAACTCATTTTTTTTATATATATATATATATTATATATATATATATATTAGTTTACAAATCCCTAAGAATTTTGAAAAAAATGTAGGTTGGATCGAAATTGAGTTCTAGGATGTATATTTCATCCAAAGGAAGAGCTTAGAATAGTTGGATGTACTCTTCTAGAGTTGGACTGACTAGGTGTGGTCCAAATTGAAAGGCCACTTCTTTGGGCTCCCATAAATGGACGAAGGCCCTTACTAGCGTAATGTTAACATCCACTTTAGCTAGTGAGAGTATGGGTCTAATCTTGTTGGTAATGAACTGTTGTTCTCTTGGCTTGAAGGTCTGAAACCACTAGCTAAGTATGGGCTTTGGGTTTGTAGGCTTGTGGACATAAATCTCCTTAATGAAAACCCTGGCATTAGATGAGTTGGCCATTTCTGAAATATTATTAGGAAAGCATGAATTACAAAGGAAAGACTAATTACATGAAAAGAAATTACAAAAAAACAACTCCCCACATACATGAATTCTAGGAAAAATACAGGGAAAGAAATCTCTGGGTTTCATTATTTTTTCTTCTCTCTTTTTATAACATTGCCACTTTGTTAGTTATTCATCGATCCTATGAAATGTATGCAAAAAGGATAGGTTCTAAAGGTCCTTAAACTCTGTGACCTCATATGTTTATGGAAAAACGGTTCCTTAGTCACATCGAAGTTTAAGTAGGGTAACTTAATCGGCCCCGAACAGTAGTTGCCCCACTACGCCCGGAACTTACACAATGGCTTCTCGTCCTAAGGTCTTAAGACGGCCCAAGTTTGACCGTATCTATCATGCTTTCATGGTGTGAAAAATAAATTCCTTCCCCCTCAATTATTTAGATGAATAAAATTAAAACTGCAAAGGAAATATTAGCATAATCATGATAAATAACAAAGAACGAAAGAAATTAAATAAATTACATCAAGGTGATTTTTAGAGATCAATTTTAATTTTGAAAAGTTAAATGGCTAACCCTCTTGACGATCCCCAATGGAGTCGTTAAGCTGTCGAGCTTGGCTTTTCATCCTCCCAGTTCTTTTATAAAATTAGGTCTTTTTTAAATCGACCAGTATTATCCCTTACCCGTTTAATAATGATTCTCAACTAACGTTTAAAAAGAACCGTTTCTTTTTATTTTGCAAACAACTTTGGAGTCGTTACTTGATCGAAGTCGGGAAAAATAGTGAAGTTATAACCAATTGGGTAGATTGGTTATAATTTAACCACTAGTCTAATGATTAAAATCAATTTTTGTAAAACGGTTTTTGAAAGCCAAAATGTAGATTCGGGGGTTAAAGATTTAAACCCTTATGGGTATCATTAATTTTCCAAAACTAGAATTAAACTTAAAAATCACCTTTTAATTTTGAAAGATAGAAATTGGTTATTGATTACTCTAATTAGATAAACAAAATAATCTAAACTAAGAAAAAGGGAAATTAATTTTTATTATTTTTATTGTCACCCCATAGGTGTCTACGTACTCGCTATTCGGGATCAGACCACGTAATTCTTTTTCATAAAACTTTAGTGGGTGGGTTTGATTTTAATTTTTGAAAATAATCGAGTTTATGTTTTTTACTCAATTTGGTTTGTTTAAGAAAATCTCTAGAAAAGGTCCTAAATTGGATTTTAGAAATTCAAAATGATCATAATTTGGAAAATGGTTGGTTTAGTTTTATTTCATTTTTGGAAAATTAATTTTTCTAAGTGGTGTAAAAAAATTTTATTATTTATTTTTATTTAGTTATTATTTTTATTTATTACTTATCCTTCTACTTTTTTATTTTTTTATTTTCTATTTATTTATTTATTTTTTGGCTAAAACGTGAAAATAAAAACCCAATTAAATACTTCTTCCCTTTTTTTTCTTTCCTCCTTTTTTTTTCACATTTACAATTGTATATTACAATAAATAAGTAAATAAAATAAGAAAAAGAAAATCGAATCAGAACTAAATTAGACTAGGAGGGAGACATGGGTCGTATCGAGGGCACTGGGTTGAATATTAGGTCAGGTCAGATCGGTTATACTGGATTTGGGTTGGGCTTCTACAACAGCAACGGCGGAGAAGTGATTCAACTTGTTACGGCTACCAAAACGAGCGGTTGAGGAGTGTTTCATATGTTTTTTTATTGGGGATAGGGGAGTAGACAAAGTGCCTCAATTAGTGGAGCTCGAGTTGGTGGTTTTTGGAAATCGACTGTAGGTGGTGGTGGTGGTTTGGCTGTGTGGGGGTTGCCATGTGTGATTGGTTGATTGGGGTAGGGATTTTAGAGAGTGGGGAGTTCGATTGTGTGGCTAGTTTGGGTCGAAGATGGTTGAGGGTGGTGGTTCGAGGACAAAGAGGGGCAACAGTTAGGTTTGATGGAGGGTTGCTCGAGAAAGCTGCTAGGGGCTTCGGTGGAGGTCGAAAGCAGCTGGGTTAGGGAGCCTAAGCTATGAGTAGTTTCCTTAGAGTATTAGTTTAGCTCGGACTGAAGTGGAGAGAGAGAGAAAGTGATCACGGGGAGAGAGAGGGGTTGTATCAAGTGATTCTGCTGGTTGTGTATGTTTGTGTATGTCCCTCCAATACCCTTTTATACTCGAATCGATCCTAGAAACATGGAAAGCTTGAATTCGAATTTAATGAAGAATACCCAGAAAATCAGTTTTTTTTTTTTCAATTTTTGGAGCTCAAATCTCCTTTAACTGCATTTGGACATGTTATTATGTTTGATTCAAAGTAGGCTATGCAGATGATGAATTCGTACTATTAATTGGTTTATTTTAGTAAGGAAAAAACACGAAATCAAAGGCTAAAGTGAAGGGGTTGGGTTGTTCTTAAGAAGGAAAAAGGAGGAAAATCGGGGGGAAAACAAAGGAAAAAAGGAGGGAAAAAGAGGGAAAGTACTGACGTAGTGCCACATTAGCAGTACCATCCATTCTCGACCTACCACGTATCACATGACATGTGGCAGCTGACCTAGCACGCTACATGGCGTTACGTTAGCAAGGCTGCCCTAACTCAACGTTGCCACATGTGCTGGCACGTGGCGTAATCAAATCCTGACATGTAGCAGTATGTTAGTCAATGAAAAATAAGAAAAAAGCCTCCCTACCTTTGCCAAGATTCGAACCCAAGACCTCACACTCAATACTAATGTTATGTCTATGTGTTTAACCAATAGGTCGTTGGCATATGTCTTGTTCATATGCGCAACTAAATTGCACATATGGACTTGGTCAGCTTAGGAAAAATTTAAATTTAAACCCAAGTTCAACGAGCCAATTTTTAAATCTAAATCTATCGTAATAACATGTTATTTTCTAAAACCTTTTATTTTTTTCAATTTTTCAAATTTTTTTTTGTAATTTTTCAAATTTCTAAACTTTTAAACTTTATTTTCTAATTTTTTTTCATCTTTTTAGGGTTTCTTTCTTTTTTTTTGTGCTTTTTCTTAATTTTGAATTTTTTTAATTTTCTATAATTCTTATTTTTTTTCTAAATTTCTAAATTTTTTGTGTTTTCTTTAATTTCCTATTTTTCGAATTTTTTCTAATTTAGTTACCTATAACCTAATCTAAAAAATAAAAAAAGGGGAGCAAAAATTAGGTGTCTACATTAGGCAAAGTGTATAAAGAAAAGTGTATGAAGAAAAGTGTATGTAAGTAAAAGAAAACTGAAACACAACAAAAGAAAGAAACTAACTAATGTTTTATTAAATGGATGGAGGTGAATGACAAATGAGGCAAAGAACTAACTAATATTTTATTGAATGAAAGTTTCGACAATACATTTGGAATAATGATTATCGAATAGAAAAATTCAAGAAATACTAACTAAGGTTCACCCTTTAACCTAAGGAGGACCTGTTGCCTTTCGTCGAGATGGAGAACCAATTATTCAGATGGTGTTGGAACTTGTGAGATGAGCTTGTTGATCTATCATTGGCAGATTCTAAGGCTTGAGTCTTTACCCGAATGAATGTCTCGATTAGTGGCGAAAAGATCATATGGGCATTGTATAATCTGTCACTGCTCTTGCCCTTTACTTATTTCTTCTAAAATTCTTCTACTGGAGTTGGGCTGTGACCAAGAGCATAGGTACCAATCTGGCTTTCCTTAAATTCTACCTTCTTGTTCTTTTCTCTCTTAAGATTAATAAACATGCATACTTCTTCAAATATCTGTAACCTAAACTCCTTTTGCCCTTCACTTCCTATATAGGGTATGGTTGTTTCTTTGTAAATTTCATAGTCTTAGTCTCCAAAAATTGTAATCACCTGGCCATTTGAGATAAACTTCACTTTCTGGTGTAAGCTCTAAGGTATGGCCCCTACTGTATAAATCTAGGGTCTTCTCAAGAGTAAGTTGAAGGATCTTAGAATGTCCATGGCCTGGAATTGAATACTGAAGTTCTGAAGGCCGATACTTACGAGAAAGTCTATTTCCCTTATAATGTCTCTCCTAGACCCATTAAAGGCCCTAAATATTGTGGAAAAAAGCCTAATCGCAATCATATCAATGCTCAGCAAATCCAGGGTGACGAGTGGATAGACATTCAACGATGATTCATTGTCAATAAGCACTCTAGTAATGATTATATCATTATTCCTTACCATGATAAAGAGTGGTTTCGTATGCTAATTCCCTTCTTCACCGAGCTCTTCTATTGAAAAAGAAATTTGGTCTATGGCAAGGGAATTAGTGACTAGTCCCATCTTCTCGATTGGCATTTCATGAAACCTCCCTTAAGGTGCAAAATAAATCTTCTCTATGTAGCTTGAACTTGATCAACTACTTAATATATTTATAAATGAGAAAAAAATAACGATAAAAAAGATTTTCTAACTTAATATATTTCTTCTTCTTATATTTTAAAACAAGTACTTTGTGGAGCCTGGTTTTTCACCTTCCTGGTTCTTTTATAAAATAAGGTCTTCTCTAAACCAATCGATACTAAACCCTACCCGTTTAATATTGACCCTCGACTAGGGTTTAAAGAAAACCATTTTTTTTCCTTTTAAAAAGGGATTAGAGTGGCCACCTGACTAGAGTCAGGAAAAAGAGTTAAGTTATAACCAATTGGGTGGATTGGCTATAA